>JAPFRF010000003.1:115461386-120336386 GCA_029282475.1 Phrynocephalus forsythii | reverse complement strand
GCAGGTGAATCAGTAATGAGCTGAGAAGAGGAACAGCTGGACTCTATCCCACCATGTGGGCTGTGGGACTTTCCCCATGACACCATCCCATGGTCCTCATCCCCGCAGGCAACCGACAGCTTAAACAGAAACCTCCTCTGAATTCCGCAGATGTGGGACAGGATTTAGCCAACAGAGCAGGAAGATAATGGCTTCCCCTCATCACGAGCACAAAAGCACAATTACGGGATGGGAAACATTCAAATCATTTGCCGAGAAAAAAATGAAAAGGAGACAATTGGAGACATGTGGACCAACTTTGAATATGGGCGAATGATGTCCGTCTCTCTTCTCTGGGTGAGGAAATTAAGCCTCTCTCATTATGCATCTCATTCCATCTATTGTTCAGACAAGCTGGCTGTCAATGGTCTATTTTCATCAGAAGCCCAAAATAAGCCAAGTACACAGACGCGTTGAGAACGGCAGACAAAGCTGCCAGAGAGTGTTGGAGAGGAAACTGTCTGCAGACTGGTGGGGAAACACGGAGGATTTGTATGACAGCGCGCTGTCCTCAGAGAAGTCCTATTTCAGTAGGGCAAAAGAGGCTAGGCCCGCCTGCATTACACATGGCACATTTCTCCCTGAAAGCAGAGATGGGCACAAACCACCAGTTCAATGGTTCGTGCCAATTCGTTTAGTGGACGTAGAGGTATTCAGCACTTCTGAGCCCCGCCCCCTCTGGCAGGCAGCCACTCAGAGGTAGTTCCCAGAGGAGGTGGGGCAGGGAAGCCAGAACTCTACCTTTGAGAAACAAAACAAATGGGCAGAGTTTAGCGATTTATTCTGCCAATGGTACCTATGACTTGAGGGAGACAAGATCCACATGAAGCAACCAGAGTTTCTTCAAATTATCTGTATTTATTTTATTTTATTTTATTTGTTTTATTTTTATATTTTTATACCGCCCACTTTGGAAGGAACTCTGGGCAGTTTACAGCAATTATAATTCAACAACAATAATAAAAATCAAATAAATAATAATAAAGTAATCAGGAAAGATAGCGGCTAATGTATCACAAAAAAAAACCTAATGGTCACCAATGCCTCTCTAAAAAGCAGGGTCTTAAGAGCTTATTTGAAGGCCCGCAGGGTCTCTGCTAGGCACAGCTCACTTGGCAGATGGTTCTACAGCGAGGGGCCAGCCACAGAGAAGGCCCAGTTTTGGGTTACCGATTTCCTAGCCTTCCTGGGGGTGGCCACCCGATGTGAGAGCGCCTGTGACATTCTGGTGGGTTGGGCCTCAGTTTACCTTTGGGAGATCCACTCCACCAGGTATTCAGGCATAACAGAGTTTCATCATCACATCACTGAGTAACAGAGACGGTATACCGTATCAGCATAACATTATGCAGACAGAGAGCATGACAGCATGGGTACCTTATTACCAATGGTCCAAAGGCCCAACCCACCCGATCTTCCTTGGCCCTCTCGCTTCGGATTGCCACGCCGAAGGAGGCCCGTAAAGCGACCACCCATAATTGGGCCTTTTCGGTTGTTGGTCCTTCTGTTTGGAACGCTTTACCAAGCGAGTTGCGGCAAGCTCCTTCGTTGGCATCCTTCAACAAAGCCTTGAAGACCTGGCTATTTAGGGACGCCTTCAGAAACTGCTAGGGGTACAGTTGTTTTATTTTTTTTATTTTTTATTTTGCCTCCCCTGCCCCTCCCAACATTGGTTTGCCGTCTTTTTTAATCTTGTGTAAACCACCCTGAGTTCCCTCTCGGGAAATAGGAGTGGTATACAAATTTGAAAATAAATAAATAAATAAATACTGATTTCTGGTGCACTTTTATACTCATGACAAACAATCACAAAACTGGCTGCATCATGCTATTGCATCCACATTGTCTCAACCTTGTCCATTATATCTTATTCTGCACATCTGGCAGTAAGTAGAAAAAAACCTGTACACCTGTGTCAGAGTGACTATTATATACTGGACTCCTTTTTAACAAATCAATTAAATATACATATGAATACTTGTAGACACATCTATTGTACCTTATACAACATAATTTTCTTGACTGACATCTAACACAAATTGCCGGACTGTTGAACTGGACATTTGTGCCCATCTTTTGTGGAAAGTAGAAGTGGGCACCAAATGAAAGACAAAATGCTGTTTTGTCATTTTGTTACATAACAAACTGTTTCATTACGAAACAGAACTATAGAAATGGTTTTGAGACAAAAGAAACTGAACCACCTTTTTTTTTGCCTGTTTCGGAAGTGGTGGAGCTTTTAGGTACTCAAAATAGTGATCTCAGGCATGTAGCAGCATTGAAATTGCCGTGTAGCTTTGTTGGACACTTCCATGTAAGTCCCCCAAATTTGGAGAGGTTTGAGGTTCAGGGGGCTGAGTTATTAAAATCCAAAGGGGGTCCCCAGGACCTCAAGAGATTGTGCTTGACGAAGCTTCCCCCATCTTGACTTGGGTGGGATGCCCTTTGTTGCTCTGCCTCAGTTCTTTTTGCTGCCCGAGCCAAACCCGCCGTCGTTCAGTTTCATTTCTCATCTTTCTATCCCATTTATCGCCCAATCAGAGCTGTTGACCTTGGGATAATGAAATATGTCAAAATAAAATCAAAGTTGAAAACAGCAAATCAATAACAACTGCAGCATGGCAGCAACTGCAACATGAGAAAATGGTATCACGCATTAAAAACCACCAGGAATAAGAAGTGTGTAAAGATGCAGAAGCAGGGATCCAGATCTCATTGAGATGGGGATTCTAACCTCTGAGGGTTAGGTTGGAGACTAAGGGAGATACTTCTTTGCTGGTCAACATTTCCCCTCTGAGATTCAGGCCTCAGCAACTAGGCATGAAAATAAGCTTGTGGCAACAGGGGTTCAATGCCTGTACTGCAGTAAAACTGAGCTCATGATCTGGGGTTCAATCCCAGGTAGCAGGCTCATGGTTGACTTACCCTTCCATCCTTCCGAGGTCAGTAAAATGAGTACCCAGCTTGCTTGGGAGCAGGGCAATGTGTAACCTGCATACTGTAATTAAACTATAAACTGCCCAGAGACTACTTGAAGTGCTATGGGGCAAGATATAAGCAGAACACTTGGCTGTTGCATTGCTTTTGCCTTCCCACTGCCAGTCAGAAAACAAAGCATACTAGAATTGAAGATTTGGAAGTTGAGTCATGGCAACTGGACTTCTTTTTCTTGAGAGATAGAAACATTTTGCTGCTCATCCAAACAGCTTCATTAGTCTCAATAAAGCTAGTTGTGAGTCCTCCATCTTATAATCAGCTTTGACCTCTTCTCACTCTGGTCTGAAATAGGCTCCTAAGATGGACAATGGCCTGAATAGGCTTGTTAGGTAGACAATAGTATTCATAGCCTTAAGGTGAACAATGGCCTAAGGTGGTGAAACCTATAAAGTATGGGTCGTTGGCTATGGCCTTGGTGGTGAAGGCTTTATTTGTCTGGGTATTGTTGAAAGCACACCCTGATAAATAGCGGATAGACTATGCCTGAAGCTGAAGTGAGGAAAATCCTGTGCTAAGACAAACAGGCATCATACACATCTTAAGGGAGCATCACTTCTAAAGATGTGCTCAGCAAATAATCCTGTTCTGCACTTTCATATTGCCATCATCTTGTTCTAGGTCCAAGCTGTACTCCTTCTACCTGTGTTTCCCTTTAGCCACCACGAGCAAGAGTGCCACTTGGAGATGTTCCAATAGATCATGCAACTCTAACAAGAGATAATTCAGTCTGAAAGATGAATGATTTCTTAACCCCTGGATGCCCAGAGCTCACAAAGATAACAATGGAAAGGCTTATCTTGCAAGTCAATGAATCAGTGGCTGTTTCTGTTACTGTTACGGCTTGGGAACCACCGTAGTGCTCAACGGAACCCCGGCACAGAGTGGTATGAACTTCTACTTTCATTCCTTTTCTTCTTTTTCTCTCTTCTTCTGCCGCACCCAGTTAAGCTAATGCGCCTGGCACGCACCCCGAGCTGTGGCTGTATTTTGTTGTTCTGGCAGTCAGCATAATGGAAACGACACATTTTTTCAAAATTATTGCACAATTAAGAAGCTATAACAGGCATCTAATGCCCCAAGTAATGTAATTACAGTGTAATATCACTTAGGAAAGGGTTGCCGGGTGATTAGGCAGGGGACAGGAACATAAGGGTAATGGTCCTCTCTGTGCTGCTTTAAATGTGCTCCTGGAACTTAGCAAAATCAGAAGCGATGGGCAATAAGGTTTGACTCAAATCGTTTCCCCATTGCACATGTGGCAATGCCGCACTAGCTTCCTTTCATGCCATGCGACACTGCATCCCATCTGATCCTAGGATCTGCCATGGCAGTCTGCAATTATGCCACCTTATCTTTTCTCATTTGGTGACAGAATTGATCAGAGCCCCGATCTCGGCTGCTGATTGTCTAGCACTAAAGTACTCCAGCGCTATGCGTGCAGTCTACAGGATTTGCAACCCCTCCCCCCCCAATCAACTGTGCGCATGTGTCCTTTTAAGAAGAAAGGTGGGCTTGAAATAAATAAATAAATAAATAAATAAATAAATAAATAAATAAATAATGCCGACCTCCAGGAAACCTGCACTGTTGTTGATGACAGTCTATGGGAACTTCTATTGTGAGCATTATGCCTGCCTCCCAATACAAAAAGCATACCATAGGTTGGCATGGGAATTTGTCAAAAATGGCTTACAAAGCCATATGTCAGGAAATTTGTGATCAAGTCAGTGTACAATCTGGTCTATGTGGTGGAACAAATAGAAATTGTCCCAAAGATCCCTGGTTCAGTTTAAATATTTATTCCAGACCAGGAGTAGCAAGAAGCTACACCTACATTGTTTCCCAGCCTGTGTCATGATCAGATCATTATTTGCTGACTTTCCCCCTAGCAATTGCTGCCCCTCCCCTGTGGGGAGCTTGGCCCCGGGGTTTGGGCCTGTCCCCAGATTCTTCTGGACCGTTCCCAGTTCTCTGAGGCCTTTGGGGATGTACCAGATGGCCTGGCTGATGATCCAGTCAACACCCCAATGGAGAGATGGTATAGTGAAGCCACTCAGGCTGTTGATTGGATCACCCCTGAGCGTCTCCTCCAATGCTGAGCCCACACTTCACCGTGGTTCATGACTGAACTGCATGCAATGAAGCAGGAACAGAGGAGACTTGAGAGCAGATGGAGGAAGGACCGAACAGCACTTAACTGGGCTGTGGTTCAGTTAAAGCCTGACCAGGCGCTGGCTGCGGACAATATGAATAACTAGAGATGGGTGCGTAAATTTTAAATATATATATAAAAATAAAAGTAAAAATCAAGGATTGCTGATATACACACACACACACACACACACACACACACACACACACACACACACACACACACACACACACACACACACACACACACACACACACACACAGCTGGGGAGCCGTATGGTCGACTCAGCACTGTAAAATGTTTTTTACAATAAAGAAAATAAAAAAGTGCTGACCCATCCCCTGGGGTCATGTGGTCCATGCTGCGGGGGGGAGGGGGAGTGGCGGCAGGACAGTCTACCTCACTGCTGCCTCTGGGGTCCTGGACGATAGTTATTTATAGAGGTGGGCACGAAACAGAAAACCGATGGTTTGGTTGGTTCTGTTTACAGCCCACCCTTGGTTCGGTTCGGGTTCGGGTTTGTATGTATTTTTTAAAAATCGTACAAACCCAAACTGAGCCGAACTCGCCTGGGCAGCGGTAGACTGGCCCGCCACCTGGCCCGGCTGCAGCAGTGGGACAGTCTACCACCATCCAGCCTGGCCGTGGCAGCGAGACAGTCTACCGCCACCCAGCCGAGTTTGGCTCGGTTTGGCTTCGTACGAAGTCTATATTGTGGAATTTTACACTTGTGATCCCTTTTGGGAAAATCTGGTGCATTTATTTATTTATTTATTTATTTATTTATTTATTTATTTATTTATTTATATACCACGCTAATTTCCCAAAATGAATTCTGGGTGGTTCACATAAAACCTCAAGAGATCCACAAGATAAAATGAGAAGACAATAATAATAAAATAACGGGGGAAATACCCAACAACAATAAAACAATAATAATTGGCAAGAGGCATAGGACAGCTGATGATAACTACGAATCACAAAACAAACAAAAGTGATACAGACTCTAGCGATTCCCGAAGGCATCCCTAAACAGCCAGGTTTTAAAAGCTTTTTAATAGGATGCCAAAGAAGGAGCCTGCCATATCTCACTTGATAGTTTAATTCCAGAGAGACGGTCTGGCCACCGAGAAGGCCCATTTACGCATTGCTACCCTATGGGTCTCCCTGGGGGTTGGCCACCTGGAGTGAGAGAGCCATGGAGGATCGGGTGGGTCGGGCCACTTCTGATATTTTTAAATAAATAAATAAATAAATAAATAAATAAATAAATAAATAAATAAAAGGAAAATTCCCAACCCCCTTATCTATTTGGTTCAGTGTCTCACTTGCAATGACTATTAATAAAATGCCCCTCAGAAGATTACAAGTTCCATAAAAGACATCACTGATTACACAAACTTCATAGATGTTATTGGGAAGTTAATAACAAGCCTGTCAGTTCTGCTCACTCCTGAATGAGACTTCTTATTAAAAGCATTTCAAATCCTTTCCAGCCCATTTAGGCAGAAATGGCACATTCTCGTTAAAATACACACAGAGATGAAACAGACAGATTCAGCAGCTACGGCTGTTCTCAGTGTCATCAATGAATTGCAAACTTCCCTGAGCAGTGAACAAACAAACCAATGCCATTATGTGTTCTGTGATCTGAATTTTATCTTGGAGAGAGAAAGAGTAGTTTTAATTTATTTTAAGTAGTTTTTCTTCAAGAATAAAAAAAATCAAGGGAAGGGAACAAAGAGTAAAGAATAACGATGTTAAAATATTTTCAAAAAACTATTTTTATGTTTTTAAGACAATACAAGTTGTCATCCTTTTCTGAATAATACTGACTAAATTCTTTCATTCATTCATTCATTCATTCTTTCTTTCTTTCTTTCTTTCTTTCTTTCTTTCTTCAGAGCATTGCACAATTTAAAATTATGGACATATATGAAATTTAGGTGAAATTTATAACAAATTAAACTATTTAGACTTTTTAAAATCTATTTTTATTTCAATGGCAAACTCTTGGCCATTTGCTTGATGAACTTTTGTACACATGGCAGAGCACAGAATACATGCACCTTGGCTTACTTGCCTCACCTCCTCTGGACACCACCTCTGAGTGGGGTTTGGAACCATGGAATACCAGTTGATCTCATGACTGAACTGGCATGAACCTCCGAACTGACAGTTAGCTGATAAGTCAAGTTTTGAATTTTTCTTTGCTCCAATGTGCAAATAATTTCTTCATCTCAGCAATTAATGGTTGTGTTGGCAGGAAAGCTTTGGTAGTTCCTGTAGTGATGAAACTTAGGCACTCCTGAAGCACATAAGCTGGGTATATATATCTACACAGACTCAACCTCTGAAGATACTGAAGTGAAGATGATACTGGGGAAGATGTTCCACAGATAGCAGCAGTGTTTAAACTACCGTAATTCTTGTTATGACTACACAGAAGAATGCAATGACAAGCTAATATTGAAAATTAGATATCTTGACACTACATTGAGAAAAATCTTAGCCTGACCAAGGGAAAATTTGCTTTTATTTATCTGAAATCTCCAGAAAGAAGATCATAGTGTATCTTCTTCTAATCTAGTTTGTCAAGATGAGGACCCATGAGAAATAAAGGTGATGATCCTAATTCAGCATCACAAATGATCCCAAATGCAAGAGGTTTCAAAGTCAGTGTTTTGAGGATTTGGCCCTCAAAGCGTTTCTAACAAACATCAAGTTCTTTCATCCTATTAATGAAGACATAACAAAATTCTATCTGGTTTGCAAAAAAATATATATATCTACACAGACTCAACCTCTGAAGATACTGAGATTTTCAATGCTGATAACATTGAGATTTTCAATGCAGAGACAAAACAGATAATTCAAAATGGAGTGGTGGATAACACTGGGGCTCTAAAAAAACTGAAATTAGTTCTGATAAGGAGATTGTGCTACAACAGACAGCTGATCTTAATCTACAGACAAACACAACAAGATTGATGCAGGATAAATCTTTAGATATGCCAAATTCACAAAATAAGATAAACACATCTACTGAAATCTTGAAACTAGAGATTAAACCAGAACAAAGGGTGGATCTCAACATGAAGACAAACATGACAAGAATTGTGCAGACTAAGCCCTTAGATGTGCCAAGTCCATGGAATATAAGTGCATCTGTCTTACTTAATATTTGTGCCAAAAGAGGAAAATTTGGAACTTTTTCAGTAGCAGAGAGGCCATCAAGATTACTATCAAGATAATACAAAACCCATGAAGATAAAGGATTTGACAAGATGAAAACAACCTTTGAAGATAAGGAGCTTGGCAGGAAAAGGTAAAATTGGGGAAAAAAAAGAAATTCTGGCTTAATGAATCTATTACATAAAAATGTTTTCTGTATTCTGATTGTCTAAGGCCACTAGTTATTTATCTGAAATCTCCAGAAAATGGAAATATGAAGATAAAGCTGATATATAAATAAATGTTAATCTGTTTGATTTTTAAAAGAATAGAGGCAGTTAGGTGTAGACAAAAATTTCTATGCATAAAGTGAAATGTATAGACCAGGAGGTAGCTTTCTTATAATAGCCCATAAAGTATTAAATTGAATTAGTGATGATTGCTGAAATTAGGCATTATTTGGAAGAATGAGTAAATATACTGTGGATATATAGAATATACATAGTTAGCCAAATCTATCCTAAATTGCTTATTACTGAAGAGCTAAACAGCGAGTTTGAATAGGTTGTTGAGATTAGATAGGCTATATTCTTTGCATTAAAAATAGATATAAGTAAAGATAGATTGAATAGGGATGATCATATTGCCACTCAAGTCTTTTTTTTCTCCAGGCTAAACATGCAAAATTCTCCTAATCTTTCCTCATAGGACTTGGTTTCCAGCCCCCAATCATCCTTGTTGCCCTCCTCTGAACCTGTTCCAATTTCTCAGCATCTTTCTTAAAGTGTGGTGACCAGACTTTGGGGACACTTGAAGCAAATTCTGCTCTGTGAATCTCTGTACTTCCACTGAGCAGCTAGAAAGGTTTAATCAGAAATTTCTGAAATATTGGAATCACAGCAAGAAGAAATAATAGATTGCTCAATTGCTTGCAGTGTAAGAACAAAGCAAAGCAAAGTGTGCTGCTATAGCTTAAAGAACTCAATTTTACTATCCTCAGAAGGATGGAAAGCCGAGTCTACCTTGAACCGGCTACCTGAGCCCATTGGGATTGAACTCAGGTTGACTGCAGAACTACCGTTTAACCACTGCACCATGTGGCTCATAGTGTATGAAAAACTATGTTAGGTGAATATCTGTCAAGGATGGTTAAAGTCTAAACTGTACCACTTCGGGGACAACAATGGAACAGATGAGCATCCAAGAACCCCTTCTGGCAATAGAAGATATACTATTTCATATGAGATTCCCAGCTTCATTTTGAGCATTTGGTGGGGGGAAGAAAAACCAACAATGTGTCCTTGCAAGAAGGGAGCAGATCTTTTCTGACAACTGTTTTCTCACATCATTATTTCCGTCAGCATAACAAAGTCTGTCAGCTGTCAGGTGGTGAAGAAAGCTGATAGGATGTTCAAGATGGTGCCCCTCTGTTCCAACCCTAGCGCAAAAATGTTGTCATCGGAACAGCAAAAAAACCAGTTCACCCACACTGTTCAGTTGAGGAAAACTGAAAACTCTAAATCAGAAAAGAAAAGGGATAATGGCATGTCAGATTTGTCACAGCAATATAAACCAAGAGCTGCTGGTGATGTTGAGCTGCAAGATTCAGAGGACCAGGGATCTCGTTTGCATCCTTTTGGGGGAGGGGGAGGATGTGTTAACAGAAGTATCATCTCCAAATCCTGTGTGGCCCTCCTCTATTCAGCACTGACTAGGCCTCGGCTAGAGTACTGTGTCCATTTTTGGACACCACCTTTGAAGAAGGATGCCAACAAACTGGGGCATGTTCAGAGGAGGGCAACAAGGAAGATCAGGAGACTGGAAACCAACTTTTGTGTGAAAAAAGACTGAAAGAACTGGGTATGTTTAGCCTTGAGGAAAGAAGACAGCTTGGGGATGTGGGATGTGTGTGTGTGTTGTGTCGTTACAGTTGTGACCGACTCTACGTGACTCCATGTCCATGGAGTTTTCTTGGCAGGAGTACTGGAGTGGTTTGCCAGTTCCTACTCCAGGCGCCTACAGCACCTGGTATTCCCTGGTGGTCGCCCATCCAAGTCCTAACCAGGGCCGACCCTGCTTAGCTTCCGAAATCAAGCGAGATTGGATGTGCTTAGGGAATCTAGGCAGCTAGGGGAGGTGGGATAGCACTTTTCAAATAATTGAAAGGCAGTCATCCAGAAGAGGTGCAGGAACTATCCTTGACCATCCCAGAGAGGAGAACACACAATAATGGGCTCAAGCTAAAGGAAGCCAGATTCCAGCTGAATTTCAGGAGAAATGCCCTATCTGTTAGAGCAGTATGACAAAGGAACCAATGACTTCAAAGGGTGGCAAGTGTTCTAATGCTGGAGACCTTACAGATTGGACAACCATCTGTCAGGTCTGTTTTGATTTGGATTCCTATATTGAGCAAGGGTTGGACTAGATGGCCTTATAGGCTCCTTCCAACTCAAGTCCTGCTTATTCTATGATTCAGAGGAGGGAAAGGTTGAGTGATCGTGAGATTTTGCAAATCAAATCCACACTGAACAAAATTCTTAACTCTGAGCACTGGCTAAATCTACTAGCTGCAACTCTTTCCCAGTGTGAGCAATAAGAGCCATGTGGTCACAACTCATAAGCAGGGTAGGGAGGTCCCAACCCTAAAAACTTGAGATGAAATGCCCCTTTCCAGTCCATAAGTCAACTCATCAACCATGAAGAGTCCGACATTCTAAAATATAAGAAGTGGCCATCCAAATCCAGTAGCACAAACACAGATAGAATCATAGAACAATTATGTTGTAAGGGGCATGGTGGCTCAGCAGACTAAGGCTCTGAAACTGTTGACTGCAAAGTTGGCAGCTTGGCGGTTCGAATCCTGGGTGCCACACAGCAGATTGAACTCCTGCTGTTAACCTCAAATCCTGCCAACCTAGCAGCTCGAAAGCATGTAAATGCAAGTAGATAAATAGGTACCACTATTTAAAAAAAAACCCGGGAAGGTAAAACAATGTTTCCTTGCAGCCATGCCGGCCATGTGGCCATGGACTTGCATAACACTGGCTCTTCGGCTTGAATCTGGAGATGAGCACTGCCCCTAGAGTAGGACATGATTAGCATGCATGTGCAGGGGGAACCATTACCTTTACCTTTTTTAAGGGGTCATTAGGCCATCAAGTGCACCCTCCTCCACTTTATGCAAGAATACAAATCAAAGAATATTTGCCTGGTGGTTGTCCAAATTTCTCTTGAATGTTTCCAGTGTTCAGCACTCACCACTTCTTCTATTTTTTGTATTTATTTATGATTTTCAAAAAGAAAAAGAAAAAATATGGAATGATTCTAGTATTCTCAAACAAAATTTGCATCCTATCATAACTTTGTGTGTGTGTGTGTGTGTGTGTGTGTATGTTTGATTATTGACTATTTCAGTTACACATAAATTAAATAGGGAATTTAATTTGACATAATATTGATCTAAAAATATAGAAATCATGCCATCTTTTGTTGAAATCATCATAGTGTCCATTTGGTTTCAATAATGCTGAGATCTTATCTATTTTTGTACTCACCACTTCTTGAGGTCATTGATTCCATTGCCATACTACTCTAACAGTGAGGAAGTTTTTTTATTCACTGAAAGCTGGGTTCATGTAACTTGAGACCATTATAGCCTTGTAGCTAGATGGCACAGTATACAAATCTAATAAATAAATAAATAAATAAATAAATAAATAAATAAATAAATAAATAAATGATTGCATGTCCTGCACTCAGGGATGGGCTCAACACAGAAAACCAGATTTCAATTGAAGATCAGGAAAAAATCCCTAACTGTTAGAGCAGTACAACAATGGAACAAATTAGCTTGACCTAAATGGGAATCCAAAGCCCAACTTTCAAGATCTCAAAGACCCCTAATGGAATGGAGCAGCATTCTCCCAAATGCATTTTTTAAAATTAAAATCTCCAGTTCTTCCCATTGAATAAGATACTTCAAAACTCTGAAAAGCACTCATAAAAGTACAAATCAAATCTTTTTTTTTTTTCTCTGTCTCTTCTCTTCTCTTCTCTTTCTTTCTTTATTTATTTATTTATTTATTTATTTATTTATTTATTTATTTATTTATTTATTTATTTATTTCTTTTTGGGACCACAAATGTACAATCCCTCACTTTGGAAATGTTTTCCTGTAGCTACCGGTACACTAGATGTGATGCTCTGAGAGCAGTAAAGCAAAATTTATTTATTTATTTTCCCCCTCCACGTCTGCAGAGCCTTAGGAGTAACCCTCAGGAGAACTGCTGGCAGAGCCTTATCTCTCTAATGGAGGCTCTGAAGCTAACACTTGGGGAACAAAGTTAACAGTTCATCCCTCTCACAAGCCAAACACCAGTCATCCATTTGCTCTGTGTGGTTTTCTTTACTCATTTTTAAAAAAAAAAAAACCTGTATGTTTGGAGCATACATCTCTCAACGTGCCAGAGATAATACTTCAGAGGCTAACTGTCTGTGAAGCTCCAATGCTGGTCTATTAACTCTTCCTAATGACACCTTCCTATTGAACAGAGCCTTCCCTTCTCCCTCAACTCCTTACCACCAAGATGGTCTAGGGAAGAAACTGTTGTTTGCCAAGTCCTTTTTTACTGCTATGGCATGGCTCCTTTTGCTCATGTGGTAGGAAGTAGAGATGAGCACGGAATGAACATTTTTTTGTTTCCGTTACCGTTTGTTGTTTCCGTTATGTAACGAAACAACAAACGAAAATTGTGATGAAAATGCAATGAAACCAACAGACCCACGAAAATTGTGGTCATTACGTTTCATTTCCGTTAATGGTGACGCGCAATGAAATGAGCTGTTTTAAATGTTAAAAAATGCCCTGGACATCCATAAAAACACAGCGATAATTATTTATATTGTCTGATAATACCTACCGGGGGGGTTGGGGTCCTTAAAACGTTTGTTTTTGTCTTCTCCCATCGCGATGTATTTTTCTTTTCCCTTTAAAATGGATATTGCACCAGCCACAAAATGGAGGCAAGCCATGTGATGGCTTCATGTTCAACCAATAGCATGCCCAGGTTGCAGACTGGGCGGGCAGGTTTGGCAGCCACAGAGGGCATAAAAAGCTCTGGCAGCCTCCATCCTCCTTGCAGTCTCTGGTGGGAGTTAGGGTTGGATTGCTGTCTCTGCGACTCTAGCTTCAATCCTGCAGCCTCCCTGTGTGCGTGCATGCTGCGTACCTCTCGGTGAGTACCCTCCCTGCCCCGCAGTGCAGTCACTCTGCGGCTGCCTTGCACCCTGGGCAATGCCCGCCACTGCCTTTGCAGCCTCCCTGCATACCTAGTCTATACTGTGTCTCTGCCAGCATCCATTTTTTAGTGTTTTCCCTCTGGTCTGGGGTGTTGGGGGATGCCTGCGCATGGAAATGCTTTAAAAATCGCGCAAAGAGCGGATAGAAACGACAAACGAAAAAATGAAAAACAGTAACGAAATTTTTCAAAAAATTCCCGACAAACGGAAATGAACCGAAACAGACCTCTCAACGACAAATGAAAAACTGAAATGCCATTTTTCTGTTTCGTGCCCATCTCTAGTAGGAAGGTGTTTTTACTCTTGTGCCAGTCCAGATCCGAAGGTATGTGATGACCCAGTGGCATTATTTTCAATGAAGCCATTCCTGGTGGTTTTCCCAACAAGAGAGCACAAGGGGTTGATGGTTCCACCTGGGGCCAAGGAGAAATCTCACCTAGGTTTTACATTTTATATTGTTGATATGCTGTCCTTAATTTTAATGTTATGATATTGAGGTTTTTGTTAGCTGCCCAGAGTGGCCCGTGGCCAGCGAGATGGGATGAAAATACAAGGAAGGAAGGAAGGAAGGAAGGAAGGAAGGAAGGAAGGAAGGAAGGAAGGAAGAAAGAAAGAAAGAAAGAAAGAAAGAAAGAAAGAAAGAAAGAAAGAAAGAAAGAAAATGTTGTGACTGTGAGTGCAAAGGAGCTATCCAAGGTGCTGATTTCGTGACTCCAAAACAAGAATAGTCATTTGGGTCAATCTTTAACATTTGCACTAACATCCAGAAGAGATTTAGAACCCCACCCTTACCCCACCCAAACTTGGAGACCCTAGCCTCTGCTGCTCAAGGGACAATGAACTTCTTAATGAAGGACATCAAGCCAAGATGAGACAACCGCCTGTTGACCATGCACTGGATTTGAGTGTCTTGTATTGAGCAGAGTGTTGGGTGAGATGGCCTTCAACTCTACAATAAGTGTCAAGACTGATTTAAAACACATAGGAATTCCAAGACAAGGGTTCCAGCCTGTTTTTCACCAAGGACAGCTTGATTTATATCTAGTTCACATCACATTTTTGTATGTTTGTGTTAAAACACACCCTTTCCCGCTTTTTGCTCTATTTTTTATTTTACAAAATGCAAAAAAAAAAGTGTTCTTAAATACAAACTTACCAGCAATAGAAGATGCCATTCCCTGAGATACATCCCGGTTTAGGGTCGTGTAAATTTTCTCCCTGGCCTTCCCCCTCAATGCAGACCTTCCATTTCCTTCCAAATACAACACAGATAGGAGGCTGAGGAACTCCACTGAAATGGGTAGGCTGTAGTCCCGTGTGAAGGACCCATGGAAATGGTATGGCAGCACCGTCCGTGAACAGCAGAACCATCTTCTCAACAGAAGACATCTTGGAGTCCTTCTGACCTTCCTTCTTTCCACCACTGCCCATTCAATATAGGGCTGTGGATGGTCCAGGAGCAACGAGGTGTAATCAATACCCTAAAAACTCTATGGGAGCTGACAGGGCCCCTCTCTCTTTTTTCAAAACCATTATATGGCTGCTGTATGATGCATACTTCCATATTTACCAGAGATGATTGTATTGGGCTGTACGTTCCAATCCACAGGTTCACCTAAGAGGTATCCAACATGTGAACTTTTTTTAAGGATCCTTGTTCAACAATAAAAGAGTTCTCCTTCTCTGTGATGTCAACAAACTTGTACACAGTCCCTTCACTCAACATCACATCTGAGAACAGAACTAGGTGGCTTCTTCCTTGCAGGTTACTTGAAGGAGTTAAATGGGAGTATAGACTGGTGTGTGATGAGTTTAAGAAAGCAATAAAACAGAGCACACTTGCATTCATCCGTCTCCTGCCCCTGGATAGAATGTAGGAGACTAATAGTTGAAATGCCACTGAGAGCTGATTGGGCTCCATTTCTGTTTTCTACATTTTAATCAAAATCAATCTCCCAGTGCTATCAGGAAATAATAAAAAGGACAAGTGTCTCAGGTGCATTCAAGGTGCAATGAAATGCATCATTTTCCCAAGCCTCCAGGACTACGTGATCTGTTGCCAGCTTTAGCACTTACTGCTTTCAATTCTCAGTTTTTTTAAACTAACCATTAGGGATGTTCAGATCCTGGCTGAGGCATTTCATTGATACGTCTTAATCGAATTTTCACCTGGGAAATTGCATCAATGCTTCTAACGTGTAAGCCAAGGCAGGGCATTAGAAAATATTCTGGTTCTCTCTAGTACAGTGGTGGCAAACCTTCAGCACTCCCGATGTTGTGAACTACAACTCCCAGAATTCTACGCAAGCCTAGATTGCCAGTGACAAAGGACTGTGGGGGTTGTGGTCCAAAACATCTGGAGTGCCGAAGGTTCGCCACCACTGCTCTAGTACAATTTGCACCCTAGATCCAAGTCCACCTGTAACCCTTCCATTTACTTGTGCTAGAAAATGGCCAATGGTAAATGTTTTAGGTTTTATGTTGATCAAAGTGGACAAAGCGAATTTACAAATCGTTCACTTTGGTTCACCCTGGAACAATACTTTTTCCTTCCACTTGGATCCACTTTTGAAGAAATCAGTTAGCATTGGGCTGAATTAGGTAGGAATTCAGGTTTTGCTCAAATGGATGCATGGTTTGGTTCCCAGGATCCCCCCCCCCCGGAGAGATGTCACTAGCCATGTGGAGTTTTTAAATTTATTATTGCATGTTGCACAATTTTCCACACAACATTTCGTGCTTTCTTCCCCCGTTTTAAAGCTAAACACAGAAAGAAGCTCACGAGCAAAGGACACCAACCTCTTCAAACCTTTGCGTTTGAGGAGTCTGTGGGGAAAGGCATGTATTTTTGCAGCTGGTGCTTAAAAATGTGCAAAAATCCATCTCTCTCTCACACACACACACATTCTTTCTGAAAATGACAACATAACAGCCGAAGTCTCACTATGGTGCGACAAGGAGAGAGAAAAGGCAGGTGTGTGGAAATAAAGCAAGAGTGAACAAGGCCGGGATTTACACCTCAGCGTCATCCTGAGACCAGCACAATCCATGCATTGTGTTCTGCAGTGCAGAACAGCTCTCACATGGCACCTTCGAGAGGTGATATGATATATGTTAAAAGAGAGGTTACATGATGAAAGTCCTAGAGAGCACAACTATACACCTCAGAAGACACCCAGCATTACAGAGCCTGTACATACTCTAGTGCACAATAGATGGGGAGGTCTTGCTTCTAATCCCACATTTTATTTATTTATTTATTTATTTATTTATTTATTTATTTATTTATTTATTTATTTATTTATTTGACTTTTATACTGCCCATCTAGAACTAGGACTACTCTGGGCAGTTTACAGCATGTGGTAACATGACAATTAACAAAGGAATACATTTTAAAAACCAAAATACAAGGTGCATCAAAGTATACATAAATCAACAACGAAAAATTAAAATCAAACTAAAATGAAGATAAAAATGGCAGAAAATTGATAAAATGGTTGGGGGGGGAGAGAAAAGCGGTTAAAAATTGTGCCTTACTAAATGTTTGAAAATTCAGGGAAGGCCATTCTGTACAACCAGGTCTTCAATAGATTTTTTAAACATTTAAAGCGAGAGTGCCAGCCAAATTTCAGGGGGTAGATGGTTCCATAACTGGGGAGCAACCACCGAGAAGGCCCTACTCCTTGTTATTCATTCGTTTGTTTGTTTGTTTGTTTGTTTGCAACTTTACGGGCCTCCCTCGGGGTTGGGACTCCCAGGTGTCCTGCCTGGCTAGCACGGGTGATCCTGGCAGTTCTTCTTGGGAGGAGCCGCTCTGTCAGAGACTGAGATCCCAAACACGGCAAGCAGTGAGCTGTGATTTATTTTACATTAAAACATAGAGGAAAAGATGCTGTTAGCTTTGGCTAAGCTCTACGAATCATCTATCTAGTTCGGTCTCTATTATTTTATTTATTTATTTTGACTATTTTGTACCCCACCTTTCTCCTTGGAAAAGAACCCAAGGTGGCTTACAAAATGAGGGACAATATACAGCCCAGAACATTTAAGAACTGGCATTTAGAAGAGGCATCTTACCACATTAAAAGGTAACACTGAAGCTACCAAGAGCATGCAAAAAGAAAAATAAATCCATTATGAGGGATGGAAAATAGCATGGAAAACACTGGTGTTATTATGAAATCGGTCAATGCAATCATGCAAGGTAATCTGTCTAAAAGTTAAATAAGAGGTAGTCCATCATTCAGGGAAATCTTGCTTAAAGAGGAAGGTCTTTGCCTGCTTCCAGAAAGACAGCAGAGATGGGGCAGATTAATAATAACCTGCCCTCCTGCAAGTTTTTTAAGTTACTCGCATCTGCTTGGAGTCTTTGGATTTTAAGCTCCAGCCTGATCTTCCACCGTGGTTTCTCAAGACATTTTGGGGAGGTTTCAATTGTGGAATCCCTAGTTCTTCCATTACTATTACTGCTGTACTATAAGCAAGCTGATTTATCTGTTCAATGGACATTACCTGGACTGTTGCAAGTGCAGAGTTCACATCATCCATCAATGGCACCAATTTTTTTCTAGGCACAGTCTTCAAAATTGGGTGTCTTCCCCTCTTTTCGTTTAACGCAGCATGTGTGAGTATTTTATTCTTCAGTTCTTGCTACCAAATAGTGAGCTCTGCTGGTGTTCCAATCCTAATTGTACCTTCTTGTGGTTCAAATTTTTGCAAAACGTCCATATTTTCTTCAACTTCAGACTGTTTGATGTCCCCAGATGTTATTAATCTATTTTCTCCTCCTATGTGAATAATTTGTTGACCCTCAATTTCACAACTCCTCCGTATTTATTCTAGCACTTCACTAAACACCTTGTTTCTGATAATATATCTTCATTGGTCAGCTAATCATAATACAGTTATCTTGGAGTTTGGATATTCTTGTTTCCATAATTAATGCATCCACTTTTGTTAGCCTCATTTTTGGGGTTCTGCTCTATAATAGCATTTCATGATAGTGTGATTATCTGGTAAAGTATATTTCTGCTGCTTCTGAGATTGTTCAGCTTCCAGTAATTCTACAGGCCCAAGCCCTGGTTGCTCAGCAATGGGAGCCGTGACCTGTAGCCCATTTATTGATGGATGTCCAGGTTCATCAACACCCATCACGACCCTTGTTAACCCAGGTGATGACAGAGCTTCTGTTGATTATATTTCACCATGATTCAGGGGTTGTTGGGTGCACTTAGTTCTTTTCCTCAGTCAAGACCTCTCTGGTATGGTTGGATCTACTGGTAGTTTACACTACTGCCAGTACAGCCCTCAACATCACTGGAGAAGTTAAGCCCCCCACCACAACAAGGTGACACCCTTGGGGTATTATTATTATTATTATTATTATTATTATTATTATTATTATTATTATTATTATTATTATTATTATTATTATTATTATTAAGACTCTGGCCATCTAAGCCACTCTGGGTGGTATATATTAAGAGAGTGTATGCACAGATATGTATGATTTGGGGTGGGGGACAAGGAACAACAACTTTCCAAATGTAGATTTATTTATTTATTTATTTATTTATTTATTTATTTATTTATTTATTTATTTATTGGAGTTTTATACTGCCCATCTGGCAGCGAAGTCACTCTGGGCGGTTTACAACAATTCACACATTCAAACAATTCATACAATAAAACCATAAAATAGCAACAACAAGATAAAAACAAAAATAAAAATAATATTAAAGTGACATAAAACAATATATTATTATTGACAGGCTAATCAGTTAGAAAATCAAGATTTCATGGGTGAGCTCTGAAATTGCAATTATATTTGAGGGAATGCCTGCTTCAGTTACCAAATTTTTAATAGTTTTTTAAAGGCAGGCAAAGAGGAGGCCAGGCAGATGTCTGGTGGAAGGTTATTCCACAGGCGAGGGGCAATGGCAGAAAAGGCCCTATTTCTTGTTTTTTCCTTTCAGACCTCTTGTGGTATTAGTTGCCTCAAACACCTTGCCTGGGAGGATCGGGTATTATGGGTGGTTTTCAATGGGAGGTAGGAAGGTCCTAAACTGTTTAGGGCTTTGTATGTTGATGTGGAACCAAACTGGAAGCCAGCGCAGGGTGGCCAGCGATGGGGATACATGATCATATTTTCTAGTCCCAGTCAGCAATCTGGCCGCTGTGTTCTGGGTCAGGTGGAGTCTCCGCATCATCCTCAAGGGCAGCCCCACATAGAGAGCATTAAAATAGTCCAGTCTTGAGACTACCAATGCATGGACCAGTGCAGTGAGAGCCCCCATGTCCAGATAGGGACACAGTTGAACAATCTGCCACAGATAGTGATGGGCAGAGCGGACCACTGATGCTACCTGAGATTCCACCGATAGCGCCGGATCCAGAAGAACACCCAAACTGTGCACCTCATTCTGAGCAGGGAGAGTCACACCCCCAAATGAGAGGGAGTTTCCCAACCCACTGACAGTTGGAGCCCCCACCTGCAAGTTTTCTGTCTTGTCCGGGTTCAACTTCAGTCTGTTTGCCCTCATCCATCCCAGAACGACATCCAGGCAGCGCTCAAGGCACGGAACAGCATCCACTGCAGAAGATGGAAAGGAGAGATTAGAGCTGGGTGTCATCAGCATACTGATGACACGAAGCTCCAAAACTCCTGATGACCCCTCCCAGCGGCCTCATATAAATGTTAAATAGCATTGGTGAAATGATTGACCCCTGTGGAACCCCACACTTGAGGGTCCACGGGGTGAACTGCATCTCACCAATCTCCACTCTCTGGGGACGGTCCTCCAAGAAGGAAGTGAACCACGGCAAGGTGGGGCCCCTGACTCCCAACTCGGAGAGCCTCCCCAGGAGGATACCATGGTCAACGGTATCAAAGGCCACTGAGAGATCGAGGAGGACAAACAAGGACATCTTGCACCCATCGGCCTCCCTCAGTAGGTCATCCTGCAGGGTGACCAATGCTGTTTCTGTGCCATGCTGCGGCCTGAACCCAGACTGGAATGGATCGAGGGCATCGGTTTCATCCAGGAGGGCCTGAAGCTGATCCACCACCATCCTCTCCAAGACCTTACTCATGAAGGGAATGTTGGCGACTCGTCGATAGTTGTTAATATCGTCATCTGCCACATTCACCTTCTTACAGATAGGCCTAATGAGTGTCTCCTTGAGGACCAGGGGTACCCGGCCCTCAAGGTGGGACCCATTAATTATTTACTTACCTATTTTATTCATTTAATGTATCTAGCCCCACAGCTGGATACCTAAAACTACTGAGCTACCGAACCAACTTCTTATAGCTTTAATAAGTAAGTATACATCTGAGGCAAGACAGCAGTGTCGATCTGGAGTGTTACTTTCCTTATTAAAAATGGCCTCTGTGGGGCAAAGCGGAACCATAATGGAAAAAACAGCCAGTCTTCCTTCTTTCCTTCTTTCCTCCCTCTTGGAAGAAAATGCTGTGGGGGTTTTTTAAGAACCAAAAAAAAAGGGAAAAAAAGGATTCACATCTAAGAATGTTGAGACATTGTGAAATATGACACTGGATTGAACATCTAGTTCCCTTCATAATTCCTTCAGATGTTTCGGCATCAAGACTTTGTGACATCCTTATTACATTCCACTTAAGGCAAGATTCAGCACCAAGATGTTGTTAAACCCTTAATTGGGTCGAGTTTCTCCGCTCTCATAAGAAGGAGGCTGGACAGTGGTAGGAGCTATCGTCCACTTGAAAGAACATCATCCTCTTTGCATCTCAGGCATCACTCCTACCCCCTGCCCCGATGAATGTCTTAATTTTAGTGCTGTCAAGCTGCTAAAGAATTTTTAATGGATTAATCATCTGTCTCCCTAATCCATTAACTGATGAATTATTAAGTGTACATCTGCATATTTCCAAAGCAAGCGCAGGGCTTTTTTAGACATGTTGATGGAAGGGCAAGAGAGATCTAACCATTTTATGTGAGCGAAAGCTGGTCTCCACAGTGTTGGCCAGGCTTAAAATATTCTTTTTTTATTGACTACAGCAAAATATAGAGGCTAATTCATAAGCCTTTTGATGGAGCTCTTTTTAAGTTCAGATTTAAGCCAAATTTCCCAAACCGTAGGGATTTCTTTCAGTATATTTGCAATTACTGTTTCCCCGCCCTCCTTCAATCTCTACCGCCAGTTCTACTGAGAATTGTTTCTCTCTACCCATTCCTTCCTCTATGTCTGTTTTTCTGGCCTCACTCTTTTGGGGAAGCCCATTCTGAGTGGGGGTACTGCAAAGAAAAATCAAGAGGGAAGGAGGCACCTGGAATAAATTATTGGAAACAATTTTGAAACAGAACTGAACTCTGAGAGGAGCAAGGGTTGTGACCATTAAGTGGGGCATAGACTCTGCACCATTTCACTCCTTATCTGAAAAATAGCCTGAATATGCCCCCCTGCTGATAGAGTTTCCAGATAACACACTGAAACTGATCTGGCTGGCTCTAGTACCCCAACGGAACTGCAAAATTAACGTTAGTTTTATGGCTTGTGCTGGCCCGTGGTTTGCCAAAGAGGTTTTTGTTTTTAGATGATCATTTTTAACAATGTTGTATATTTGTGTTACTTTCTGGGACGGGCTTTTCCAATAAATGGGTGGGGTATAAGTTTAAGCAGAGATTAGATAGATTGATAGATAGATAGAAGGAAGGAAGGAAGGAAGGAAGGAAGGAAGGAAGGAAGGAAGGGATAGATAGATAGATAGATAGATAGATAGATAGATAGATAGATAGATAGATAGATAGATAGATAGATAGATAGATAGATAGATAGATGAGTGAGTGAGTGAGTGAGTGAGTGAGTGAGTGAGTGAGTGAGTGAGTGAGTGAGTGAGTGAGTGAGTGATTCTATTTCCTTTTGGCATACATCCATTTTCAGAAAGCTGCAGAACATATAAAGCACAACGCATTCCAGAGAGGTGACTGAAATGCCTTGTGCAGAGAGAAAGGCCGTTACTTCACGAACCTCTCGCTGCGCGGTGAGCCGTGATTTCCACGCGAATCGGTCGGCTTTGTCCTCACGATCCTCCATTTTGGATGCGGCGCCACCCCGACCACGCCCCGAGATAGCGTAGATAGCATCCCGCTCGTATCCAAATTCACGTGTGGCCAGTTAAAAGTATAATTATTTTTTTAACTTACTTTTTCTCCGAAATGCCGATGCATAGATAGTTAATGTTCTTTTGATCTTGCCTTCTGTACACGGGGCAGGGGCAACAGAGGGGGCAAGCGTCCCGGGTGACGTGAGCAGAGCCCCTCCGCTGGCAAGGGATGGCGAAGGGCTGCGCAGAGGGAGGGGGAGGGGGTGTCGGTGCCGCCGCTGCAAGACACCCCCGCGCGCCCACCCAGATGGGCGGGGCACACAGGGCGATGAAGCTGAGAGAAGCCTCTCCCCCCACCCCGCCCCCAAAAAACCAACCCAGCAGCTCTGCTTCAGGGAAACACGATGGCCGCCCACAAGTCCTCTGACCGCAAATGACAGCCGGGTATTGATGCATCGATACGCCGTGGTAATTTTTTTAAAAATAAAAGAAAGCAGAAACCGGACGTTGCAAGTAAGCTTCCGAATGCAGGGAGCACGTGAAGTACTACTGATTCGACCCTAAAACCTGCCCGGTGAGGACACGGAAAGAGGGGTGGGGGCGAATGGAGACCACGTGAAAGAATTCATAGCGAAGGCAATCACGCTGCGAAGAGAAGTTCTTCGTGAAGTGACGGCCAAAGATAGAAAGAACTGGGGATGTTTAACCCAGAGAAAAGAAGACAGGGGGGGTGATATGATAGCAATTTTTCAAATATTTGAAAGGCTGCCATACAGAGGAAGGGCAGGATCTGTTCTCAGTCATCCCAGACTGTAGGACATGCAACAATGGGCTCAAGTTAAGAGAACCCGGCTTTCTGCTGAATATCAAGAAAAATGTCTTAACTGTGAGAGCAATACAACAATAGAACCAATGACCTGAAGAGGTGGTGGTGAGTGCTTCAACAATGGGGGCATTGAAGGAAAAAAATGGGACAACCACCTGGCAGATATCCTTTGATTTGCATTCCCAGGTTTGAAGTGATGGCTTTATAGGCTCCTTCTAACTTCCCTATTCTGTGATTCATGCCCCTTCCCTTGTGCCTTGATCAAGGGAGAGTAGCCATTGAACCACCCTCTTCCTCCATCCTCATTTCCTCCAGGCAATGCATTTTGCGCTGAAGCCATTTAGGTACAGGCAGAACAATCTGGAGCCAATTGCAGACAATCCTGCCTTCTCTGGAATCCAAGCAACAACAAAAAAGGTTCTTTTTGGAATACACCTCTCCCGCCACTGGCACTCCTGGGGTTGCCATTTTCATGTGTGCGGAGATCCTTAATGCCAGGGGTTTAGTGGTAAATTTGAAAACACCTATGCTTATCAAGCCCATAGCTGTAACACTAAAGCACAGCATAATGCAGGCCGCTTTTCTGATCCATATATTAACAAAAAGAAGGGCAGGTCCTTTGTAAAGTTAATGGCCTTTGATTGCCCATCTAGGATCATACCATCTTCAAATGGTTTTCATTGCACCACAGAGGGCCTGAAATGATATTCTGGAAATCTGATGGGGAAATCTGCTCCTCTCACAGACACTGTGAGGAGTGCAACTAAAGGGGTGCCATAGATCCTGACATTCAGAAAGTTATGTGGGTTTGACTCTGCAACTCCAGTCTATACTACATCACTGCAGAGCATCTGTGGCCTCTTTCTGTACCAAATCAACAACGGAGAAATCGGATTTTTTTTCCAACAAAGTTTTTTTTTTTGTCAGGACTCAATAATAAGTTTTCTAGTGAGAACTCCTGCATTAAAACGAACTTTTTTTTTATTACCAAGCTCCATGTTTTATTCAACGGAAATTTGGATGAGAAGAATGAAGTATATATTTTGGGGGGAAATCCTTTCTTTAACAATCTATTTGTAACACGGGCCTTTTCCCAAAACCTAATAATGTACTTGACATGTTGTAAATTGAACATGTCGAGTACACAGTTATAGTGATGATTTCAGTGTGTTGCGCATTCATTCAAATATTTCACTTTTGTTCCTTCCACCCTATCCCTTCTCTGAGCTATTGATTAAACAGGTCCTTGGCTGAGACTTTTCAGCTTGAAATGAAGTGGAGGCTGACAGATCTGTAGCTATCAAAGCAGGAGGTAATTTCACAAGATGGAAAATTCATGTGATTTAATTGTGCCTTGCTTTTTTGTCTCTCAGCAACCAGTTACAAATGCTGCTATTTCAGTCATGTAGTGGTAAATCTAGAAGTGCAGGTGCTCTCCTGAGAGTCCCCCCAGCTAGCATGCTCCCTGGCTGATTCTTTTTTTAAAAAAAAATCCACACAGCTGCATCAGTCCATATTAACAAACAAGCAGCAGGTCTTTTGTAAAGCTAATGGCTCTTAATTTTCAAATTGTTTACAAACGCTTGCCCCAATAAACTCTTCCAGAGAAAAAAAGTCTTTGCTTTCTCAGCCTATATGAAGAGTGAAGCTAAAAACAGAAGGAATAGAGAAACTGGGGGAGGTGATAAAATATCTGGCTGCACAGTGAGATTTGGAGTTCAATTCCCTTCTGTGATTCCTTCACCAAGGCTGAACGTAATGATCCATAGACTGTCTTCCAGCTCTGCAATACTAAGATTATTTTTATTATCTAATTATGATGACGGCCACTGTAATGTAAATGTTGGCATGAGATTCTTAAAATGGGTGGTGGTATATGCCAATCATTCTCAACAGGGGGCATATGGCCCCCTGGGGTGCCATGGTACATTTAAAGGGTACCACAGACTGGAAATAATTCTTCTTGCACCTCTTTATAAGATTCATTATGTGACATTTACAATCCTGGTTTGTCCTCTATTGCCCTGATTAGTAAGCTAACAAGGTGTGGGCTGGATAAAGCTAGTAGACGCACAATTGGCTACAGAATTGTACTCAAAGGGTGATGATTAATGGCTCATTCACTAACAGGGAGGAGGTTACAAGTGAGCTAGTGTCCTAGAGCCCAGTCCTGGGTCCGGTGCTCTTCAACATTTTTATTAATGAGTTGGGCAAGGGAGCTCAGGGGATGCTTGTCAAATTGGCATATGACACAAAATGGGGCAGAACAACTAACACCCTGGAAGACAGAAACAAAATTCAAATTAATCTTGATAAGTGGAGTACTGGGATGAATGCCCTCTATTCATCACTGTTTAGACCAGTGGTTCTCACTAGTTGAGCTGGCCAGGATTTCTTTGAGTTGCAGTCCAGGAACATCTGGGGACCCACAGATTGAGAACCACTGGTTTAGACCTTGGAATTCTTATAGATCATACTTTCAATATGAGTCAACAGTGTGACATGGCTACAAAAAAGACAAATGATATTTTAGGCTGCATTAACAGAATGATAATGACCAAATCTTGTGTAGGGGCTTGTCACCCGCTATTCAACACTGGTTAGGCCTCACCTTGAGTACTGTGTCCAGTTCTGGACACTGCACTTTAAGAAAGATGTTGAGAAATTGGAACAAGTTCAGAGGAAGACAACAAGGATGATCAGAGGGCTAGAAGCCAAGTCCTAGGAGGAAAGACTAGGAGAATCTGGCAAGTTTTGCCTGGAGAAAAGAAGACTGAGTGGCAATATGAGGGCACCGAGGGGCAGGATCTGGTCTTGATCATCCCAGAAGTTCAGAGACGATAGGCAAGAAGCAGCAATGGGCTGAAGCTACGAGAAGCCAGCTGTCAGCTGAACATCAGGAAAAAGTTCCTAACTGTTAGAGTAGTACAGCAACGGAATCAATGACCTCAAGAGGTGGTGAGCGCTCCAACCTAGGAGGCATTCAAGAGACATTTGGACGACCACCTGGCAGAGATCCTTTGATTTGTATTCCTTCCCTGAACAGAAAGTTGGACTTGACAGTCTTATAGGCCCCTTCCAACTTCACTAGTCTATGATTCTATGAAATAAGTCACCCAGAGTTCCCTTTGGGAAAATCAGCGCAGTACATGAATTTAAAAATAAATAAATAGATAAATGCTGAACCTGAGGTCCAAGCGGTAGCCAGAGCAAAACCTGCCCACCAAGCTTCATACAAGACAGCCTACTAACCAACAACAGGTAAAGTGAAGAGAAGATTTGTGTGTTTGTGACCAACACAGTCAGGTCACCTCTTAGGCGCTGTCGTTCAAGAATGAAGAGGTCCAGCCATTGCAGCCTCAGATGGTAAGGAAGGATTTATAGTCCCCTAATCATTTTGGTTGCCCTCCTCTGCACTATTTCCATTTCCATAATATCCTTCTGGAGGGGTGGTGACCAGAACTGTACACAATATTCCAGATGGGGGCTCACCATAGATTTATAAATAGGCAAAATGACACTTGCTGACTTATTCTCTAATGATCCCTAGCACTGAGTTTGCTTTTTTTACTGCTGCGGCACACTGCGCACACAGAGTTTAGACCCCATCAGTTTATAAACGTATTTGGGTTTGGTGGTTTTCCCCCAATCTGCATTACTCTGCACTTGCCAATGTTGAAGCTCGTTTGCCATTGGTTTGCCCACTCCCCCAGTGTCAAGAAATCCCTCTGGAGCTCCTCACAAACTCTCTGTTTTTACTATCCTGTATAATTTAGTGTTGTCTCCAAATTTGGCTACCGTGCTATTTACTCCTGCTTCTAGATCATTTATGAAGAGGTTGAAAAGCAGGGGTCACAGTACTGAACCTTGGGGGACCCCACTCTTTACCTCCCTCCACTTGGAGAAGTGTCCATTTAGTGCTACCCTGTTTCCTGTCCCTTGATTCCATGACTGGCAAGTTTATTCAAGAGCCTTTGGTGTTGGACTTTGTCAAAAGCCTTCTGAAAATCCAGATAAACAATGTCAACTGGATCTCCCTTATCCAAATGCTTGTGGACACCCTCAAAATATTCCAACAGATTAGTGAGGCATGATTTGCTCTTGCAGAAGTCATGCTGGCTCTCCTTCAGCAGCGCCTTCTCTTCTATGTGCTTGTTAATTTTATATTTTAGGACGGTTTCCATCATTTTACCTGGGACACATGTCAAACTGACCTTTCGGTGATTACCTGGATCACCTCTGGATCCTTTTAATGATGAAGGCTGGCGATCTACAGAGGGACTACACCACAGTGACAATGAGAATGGGTCTGTTGTGAAGTTTACTTGTGTAGTTGGGTTTCCCCACATTAATTTGCTTTAGCTGACCATGCAGAAGTCACCAGAGTGGCAGGAGGAAAATGGCACTCAGCCTTGCCTGTTGACTTATGACAGACACTTTTCCCTTCCCTGGCTGAGATTTTATGATAGTGAGATGATCAGAAGATGCACCTATAAGGTGAGGATGAACTAAATTAGGGAGAAGATTCTTGTGGTCCTTAGCTATATCCTGGAATTTAGATTTAATTGCCTAACATCATTCTACATTCTCTTCTTGGCAAAAGTGGTTAAGTTATTTTGGGGGGGGGGAATCTAAAGAAAAAAGGTCATTTTTTTAGTTTCTAGACATTTCTCTTTGGGTACATTTTGAGGATTTAGCTGCTACTGAGACTGTAAAAGTGAGTGATAGTCAGGAATCAGGTGCGCTTGCATAAAAATGACAATTATGAGATTTACTGAGCTTGGAAAATAGCTTTTATAATTGGTATGAGGGCATTTTTATTAAAATTTTAAGGCTGTGTATTTGCATTAAAATGAATTGTATGGGTGTTAAAACTAGCATTTAACCACTTTAAGTGTTGTCGTCGTTATATCTCAGGTTGGTAAAAGCCAAAGATGATAAACGGTTGCCCGTAAATGCTCTTCCTTCTGGGTGTCATTTCCCCCAGGTAAGGGAGGTGACAGGGCACTCAGTATTCCAAGCAAATGCCCTGTTTTCTGTCAGGACTTTATAAATTTTCCCTTTCTTTTCTGGTAAGAACACTTTGCGTATGAGTTTTTTGAGGTTGCTGGGTTACGCCACAGGGAAGCCAAGCAGATAGATGAGGTCAAGGTGACATTGGGAGACAGACAAAGAAAAGCTAACAAGTGCTGCTGAGATAAATGATGATTCAAGGTACTGTTGGTCTCATAAGAACACATAAAATGGCCTTCTCTGTTGGAGCTCCCAGGCTTTGTAACTCCCTCCCACTGGAGGCCAGGACTGCCCTGTCTCTGCTGTCATTCCAGTAGCAGGCAAAGCTTTCCCTGAATGATGGACTACCTGTTGTGCGACTTTATTTAGAAGGATAAATATATGATTGCATTGGCTGACTTCATAAGTACACCTGTGTTTTCCATGTTATTTTCCATCCCTCATTATAGAAGTTTCAGAGAGGGTAGCCGTGATAGTCCTTTCAAGAATTGCTGTCAAACAATCAAAGGAAAACAAAACAAAACAAATGTTTTTGCTGCTATATGTCTAAAGAAGTGGACATGTCCGTGAAATGTTGCATTAAAATATGAACGTTCGTCTTTAAGGTGCCACATGTTTTGTGTGTTTTGTTTTGTTTTGTTTTTCTTTGATTTTTGCCTGAATCCCTCATTATGGAATTTTTTCTCTCTCTCTTTTAACTGTCCGTGTACTCTTTTTAGTTTTAATGTTGCCTTTTAATGTTGTAAGATGCCTTTTCTAATTCCCTGTTTTTAAGCTTGAATATGTCTTAAATGTTCTGGGCTGTATATTGCCCCTCACTATTGTAAGCTGTGTTGGGTCCTTTTCCAAGAAGAAAGGTGGAGTAAAAATATTCAAAAGAAATAAAATTAATAAATAAATGGCAGAATGTTACCCCAGAAAAAGCCTCCCTCGCCTACTCTGTTTTTGGACCTGACCCCAGACGGCCATGGTTTTATCCATCCACAGCCGCTTCCAGTTTTTATCCATTCTGTTTTATCTTATTTATTGTTCCCAGGTAATTGGGGATCACATGCCAGATGTGACAACATTACTCTACTATGTGGGGAGTAACATTTTTCATGAGCTGAGCACTGGAAGGTGGTGGAACTACATGCCACATATCTTCCCTTTTGTGAACTCTTTTGAGAACCCAAAGAAGCAGCCTCAAAATGAGAACTGCATCTCTAAAGGCCTCCAAAAACAATAAGACCCAGTGCGTTGTTAGTCTGTGGAACTCCCTGCCACAGGAGGTGGTGATGGCATCTGGCCTGGATGCCTTCAAAAGGGGATTGGACCAATTTCGAGAGGAAAAGTCCATCACAGGTGACAAACCATGATGGAGATGTGCAATCTCCAGGCATTAAAAAAAACAGGGTACTTCAAGGGCCAGATGCAGGGGAGTGGTATCAGGAGAGAGAGATCTAGTCTCATGCACTCCCAGAGGCATTTGGTGGGGCCACTGTGAGATACAGGAAGCTGGACTAGATGGGCCTTTGGCCTGATCCAGCAGGGCTCTTCTTATGTTCTTATGTTCTTATGTAAGCAAGGCACGAGAGAATAAGGGTTGTATTTCCTGGGAGTGTGAGAGAGAGTGATGCAGGAAGTGACTTTCCAATCCTCCCCATGGGCGCGCGTGCACACACACACACACACACACACACACACACACACACACACACACACACACACACACACACACACACACACACACACACACACACACAAGAAGTGAACTTCTGGTGGCCAGTAAGTCATGGGAGTCAGATGTAGAGAAAGTTAGGGCGCCACTTCCCTAGCTGAATTTGGAGCAGTATTTCTCCCAGGGTGGGGTGAGCAGCATACTAAATCCAATTACAGTCAAGGTCAGAATAACCACATAGGCGGGGTTCTCTGCCCAGTCTGGGGGGAAGGGGCATCTCATGCTCCCCAAGTCTCTTTAGCTGATAACTCTGATGACTGACATTGGCCTAGCCCTCAAAGTCGTTAGCAAACAGCAGGACTTCGCGGTGTACTAATTTAATCAGGTGTGCAAGAGGAATATGGGACAGGCTGTATACAACCCCCCAAGGGGTCCCCCAAAGTATCCTGTAACTCAGAGCACCACATTATTGATGGACATCTTGCCATTCTGACATTCCTGGGCTTTGTCGTAATTGGCCTTGTAAAACAAAATGTCAACGTCTCTTAGCTAATTACAGTCTCCCAAGGAAAATGAAAACCCCAGCTTTGTATTTTATGTAGTCGTTCTCCAGTTATGGTCTTCAAACCCCAGGCAGGGGATGAAAAACCTGACACCGCATAACAACAGCAGACAATGATGGCAGGGGTAGGAGACAGGAGGGAATGGTAGAGGTCAACCCTCTGGCATTGACAGCCAGCCAGAGTTTAACTTAGTGGGGTTTTGATCTGTTCACTGTGATAAAGAACACCAGGTTGTGCAACAAGAGGGAAGAAAGTTTTCCAGAAAAGATGAGGAGCAGCTCAGATTTGTGGTTCACGTGATCGCTCATGAGTTTAGTGTGTATCTGCACTGCACAATTGCCCCAGTTTGATACTTGTTCAGCTGTAGGCTCTGTCCCATGGAGTCTATTTTATGGATTTATTGTTCGGTGACAGCTATAGATGTCTCAATGCCTACGGCACAGATTCCAGGTTCCTTCGTGCATCCGTGAGCCAAATCTCATGAGAGGAACATGGATTTCTGCAGTACATTGTTTCAGTTCGTTCGGCAGAAACACAGCAGTCAAGCATTCATCACCCATAAAAGTCCAAGCACCTCACCATACTGCAAATCCAAAATCCCTCGGGATGGAACCATCATCATTTTGATCAATCAAACTGTGCATGTAAGACCTGGAGCTGTCCAAGGTCCTGCCATCCATGTTCCAGTTTTGGTGCAGGGTCTGGTTAGAAGGACAAATTTTGAAGCAGGCCTTAAGCGATCACATTACACCCCTGTTAAAGCAGCTCCACTGGCTGCCAATCAGCTATTGGGCACAATTCAAAATGCCGACCTTAACGGTAAAAGACACATAATAGGTAGTCCATCATTCAGGGAAAGCTTGCCTGAAGATAAAGGTTTTTGCCTGTTTTGGGAAAGACATCAGAGATGGGGCAGTCCTCATCTCATGCTATACAGCCTGGGTGCAAGCTACCTCAAAGATGAAATCTCACGGTATGAACCAGCTCGGGTGTTAAGGTCATCAGGAGATGCCCTTCTCTCCATCCTGCCACCCTCACAGGTACGTCTCATGAGAACCCATGAAAGGGCCTTCTCAGCTGCTGCGCCCAGACTCTGGAACTCCCTCCCACTGGAGGCTAGGATTGCCTCATCTCTGTTGTCCTTCCGGAAACAAGCAAAGACCTTTCTCTTCAGGCAAGCGTTCCCTGAATGATGGACTAGAGATGGGCACGAAATGAACTTTTTTTCCTTTCCGTTATTCGTTATTCGTCCCGTTACCTAACGAAGCGACTAACGAAAATTGTGATGAAAATGGAACAAAATGAACAGAACCACGAAAACTGGGTTTGTTATATTTTGTTTTCCTTAATGGCGACGCACAATGAAATGAGATGTTTTAAATGTTAAAAAACGCCCTGAACATCCATAAAAACACAGCGATAATTATTTATACTGTCTGATAATACCTACCAGGGAGGGTTGGGGTCCTTAAAATGTGCATTTATGTCTTTTCTCAGATCGCTGTATTTTTTTTTCCTGTAAGGGGAGTTAGGGGACATCGACCCAAAATGGCTCCCAGATGCCTAATATTGATTTCTTGGGTATTAAAACGCCCTGGACGTCCGTAAATTTGCAGCGATAATGCAATAATTATTTGAAATTATTACCTACCAGGGGGTTGGGGTCCTTAAAATGTTTGTTTTTGTCTTTTCCCATCGCGATGTATTTTTCTTTTCCCTTTAAGGATGACAAAATGGATGTTGCCAGCCACAAAATGGAGGTAAGCCATGTGATGGGATCATGTTCAACCAATAGCATGCCAAGGTTGCAGACTGGGCAGGTCTGGCAGCCACAGAGGGCGTAAAAAGCTCTGGCAGCCCCCATCCTCCTTGCAGTCTCCGGTGGGAGTTAGGGTGGGATTGCTGTCTCTGCGACTCTAGCTTCAGTCCTGCAGCCTCCCTGTGTGCATGCATGCATACCTCTTGGTGAGTACCCTCCCCTGCCCCACAATGCAGTCACTCTGTGGCTGCCTTGCACCCTGGCCAACACCCGCCGCTGCCTTTGCAGCCTCCCTGCGTACCTAGTCTATACTGTGTCTCTGCCAGCATCAATTTTTTTTAGTGTTTTCCCTCTGGTCTGGGGCGTTGGGGAACGCCCAGCATGGAAATGCTTTAAAAATCGTGCAAAAAGCAGGTAGAAACGAAAAATGGAAAACGGAAACAAAATTTTTCCAAAAATTCATGAAAAACGGAAACGAACCAAAATGGGCCTCTCAATGAAAAACAAAAAACCGAAATGCCATTTTTTTATTTGTGCCCATCTCTATGATGGACTATCTATTATGTGTCTTTTATCTGAATCAATAGGATCACATAGACTTTGTACTGTGTTTTTTTACCAAAACAAATTCTGGGTGTGTCCAACCACACTTGGTCAATATAATTATTCTGATTTTGATTGTGTTTATAACCACTTATAACTTTGTGTGACTGCACTGACGCTATGTTTTCAATGTTAGTTTCCCTCACTCATAACTTTTACATGGAATTTTACTCTCTTTTAACTGCATGCATTTTCTTGTAGCTTTAATATGTTGTCTTTTAATGCTGTAAGATGTCCCTCAATTCCCCTTTCTCAATACTTGAACATGTCTTAATTATATTGGACTGTATATTATCCATCATTACAGTAAGCCAACTTGGGTCCTTTTCCAAGGAGAAAGGCGGGGTAAAAATACTCTAAAATAAACAAAGAAAGAAACTCTTCCTGGTGCTGGGAATCTAAAGTTTAAAGGCTTTATGGTGGCCACTGGTTCTGTTTTTGGACCAGCCGCAAGGGAAAAGATAAGAGCCATTCCTTTCTCCTCTGCATCTGGAACCAAAATGTGTATGTTCATTAGTAGTGTTCAGCAGGAGGTAAGAGCATGGCTCGTGTCTCTCCCATAACAATTATCTTACACAAAAATGGATCTCTCTTACTTTTTAGTACTGTCACCATTTCAACACAATGAGCCGAGATGGACATTTTGTCCTGCAGGCTTTCAGGCATCCAGGGGGGGAGATTATTCCCTGACACTCAAGGCATCCGTCTGCTTTTGATATCTTGAAATGATCCTCTCTACAGCTCTTCAGCATTCATCTTAGCTCTGCAGAGTGTATTCTGACGGCCGTCAGAAATTCCGAACGGTGCCACTTTTCTTTAAGATGAAAGAGCCTGAAGCTGCAATTAAGGATCGCGGAAAGTCACGGGAAAAGGGAGAATAAATTGCCACGATCTTTGCTGTCTAGAGTTAAATGGCAACATCTGGAAGCAGATGTTGGGAGTTCAAGACCACTCATCAGTGTGGCAGAAAAGTGATGATGAATGTAGAGAAATAAGCAAGGGGTGGTGGTGTAAGTTAGAGTTTTAAGCCAGCTCTTATTCTCAGACAGAATAAATGTTACAGTCAGAATGAGTTCAAAAAGATGTGGTTATGATTTATGAAACAACCTGTTGTTGTTGTTGTTGTTGTTGTTGTTGTTGTTCAATCGTTACTCATGTCTGACTCTTCGTTGACCCCATGGACCAGAGCGCGCCAGGCCTTCCTATCTTTCACTGCCTCCCAGAGTTTGGTCAAACCCATACTGGTTGCATCGATGACACCATCCAACCATCTCATTCTCTGCTGTCCCCTTTTCCTTTTGCCTTCAATCTTTCCCAACATCAGAGACTTTTCCAAGGGGTCCTCTCTCCTCATGAGGTGGCCAAAGTACTGGAACCTCAGCTTCAAAATCTGTCCTTCCAGTGAACATTCGGGGTTGATTTCTTTCAGGATGGATAGGTTTGATCTCCTTGCAGTCCAGGGGACTCTCAAGACTCTCCTCCAGCACCACAGCTCAAGAGCATCGATTCTGCGGCGATCAGCCTTCTTTATAGTCCAGCTCTCACTTCCATACATCACTACTGGAAAAACCATAGCTTTGACTATCCAAACCTTAGTTGGCAAAATGATGTCTCTGCTCTTTAGGATGCTATCTAGGTTTGCCATTGCTTTCCTCCCAAGAAGCAGACGTCTTTTTATTTCGTTGCTGCAGTCACCATCTGCAGTGATCAAGGAGCCCAAGAAAATAAACTCTGTCATTGCCTCCATTTCTTCCCCTTCTATTTGCCAGGAGATGATGGGACCGGTGGCCGTGATCTTAGTTTTTTTTATATTGAGCTACAGCCCATTTTTTCCACTCTCCTCTTTCACCCTCATTAAGAGGTTCTTTAATTCATCCTCACTCTCTGCTATCAGAGTAGTATCATCTGCGTATCTGAAGTTGTTGATATTTCTTCCGTCAAGCTTAATTCCAGTTTATGATTCATGCAGACCTGCCTTTCGCATGATGTACTCTGCATATAAGTTAAATAGGCAAGGTGACAGTATACAGCCTTGTCATACTCCTTTCCCAATTTTAAACCAGTCAGTTGTTCCATATCCAGTTCTGACTGTTGCTGCTTGTCCCATATATAGGTTTCTTAGGAGACAGATAAGGTGGTCAGGCACTCCCATTCCTTTAAGGACTTGCCATAGTTTGCTGTGGTCCACACAGTCAAAGGCTTTGGCATAGTCAATGAAGCAGAAGTAGATGTTTTTCTGGAACTCTCTAGCTTTCTCCATAATCCAGCGCATGTTGGCAATTTTATTTCAAGTTCCTCTGGGACTTCGAAATCCAGCTTGCACTTCTGGGAGTTCTCTGTCCACATACTGCTGAAGCCTCCCTTGTAGAATTTTGAGCATAACCTTGCTACTGTGTGAAATGAGTGCAATTGTGCGATAGTTGGAGCATTCTTTGGCCGTTTGCCTTTCTTTGGGATTAGGATGTAAACTGATCTTTTCCAGTCCTCTGGCCACTGCTGAGTTTTCCAAATTTGCTGGCATGTTGCGTGTAGCACCTTTACAGCATCCTCTTTTAAGATTTTAAATAGTTCAATTGGAATGTCATCACCTCCACTGGCCTTGTTTGCAATGCTTTCTAAGGCCCACTTTACTTCACTTGCTGTACAATTCCAATTTTTTATTATTTTATATTAATTTAGATGGTTATTTTGATTTTTTGTCTTCTTGTTCAGCATTGTTTTGGTCAGTTATAATTACCATAAATGGACAGCTCCCCTGGTTCAGTTCCTGGGTCTGTCTGGTGCTCCAAAATGCATCCCAATTCAACCTGGAGAAATCTGTGCTCCATGAATACTCAGTTTACTAACCTCAGAAGGATGGAAGGCTGACTGAACCTTGAACCAGCTACCTGGGAATTGAACCCTTGGTCATTAGCATAGTTTTGGCTGCAATACAGCCATTTAAATAAATAAATAAATTTCATAGAATCATAGAATCACAGAGTTGGAAGAGACCTCAAGGGCCATCTAGTCCAACCTCTTGCCATGCAGGAACCCCCATCACAATGCTCCTTGAAATGTATTTTTTTTTCTAATTCAAACAGTGAATTTACAGTTGGGGAAGAGGGCATCTGGTGTAAGGCTGTGGAGATATCCTGTTGTTGTTGACACTGTGTGCCACCAAAGTATGCAAGCAACCCTATCAATGAGTGACCTCCAGAGGTCCTGCCATCAACAGACCCACTCCCCACTTGCAGACATGAGGCCAGGGTTCTTTTGCAACATTTGTCCTCCTCTGGTTTCCTTCTTTTCCTGTTGCTTCTGACTTTTCCACCACGTCATGGTCTTCTCCAAGGAGTCATTCCCTCTGAGATGTGTCAAAAGGACGCGAGCAACAAATGTACAAATTACTTTTTAAAAACAACAACTAAACATCAGCTATCTGCAAGTTGGAGAAAACAAATTACCTCTACTGCATCCGTAAGAGCTGCATTGCTCTGCCGCATTCTTTCTTCCTCTAACATTGGAGCCAGCAAGCATTCAGTGGGATCCAGGAGCAACCCTGACAAGCCAGAAAACATTTCAAGGAAACAAAAGGAATACAGGGGCTCTCGTGAGAGCCTTTCAGACGGCAATCGCTCTGCTCCCGTTTGCCAATTCAAAACATTCTTGCACTGTTTGACAAAGCAGGCAAGGTCCAAAGTAGACAGAGAATGGTGGCCCCGTCATTCAACCAAGCCTCCCCACAAGCGAGAGAGAATAACAGCCCCCAATTGCCTGTCTTTTCTGTGTAATTTTCAAGAGGAAACGGACAAGCCATAGTTTTCCCTCTTTGTTTAGAGATGCTTAACAAAAAGCTCAACAATGGCATGCCTTTCTCAGTTATCCAGCAATGAACAGTTCAAGAGCAGCCCAGCACTTTGGATAAATATAGATCAACCCACCATCCAAGAAAAAGCACAAGGGTGTGGGGGTGCCTGTGTGTGGCCACAGCATTTGTTTGTCATGTTACATATTATTACCAAGTGAGGATTTCATATCTGTCAGCTTTTGATGACTAACTCCCGTTCTCCTCGCTATTGAGCAAAGCAACTGCCTAGTGATTGCTGTGTAGGGACACAAAGACCCCGTTCTACTGCGGGGGAAAGTCAAAGGGGCAGGGTTTAGACAAAGGTCTTAGGTGGGCTCCGGCCATCTCTCCACCTAAATGGAAGTTGTCGGAATTCCATTCCTCTCTTTCAACCATATGTCAGCTCCCGATCCCCGTTGGTGTCCTAGCAGCAAGCCTGCCAGCTATTAGTTAGTGAAATATATGTATTAGACAGGATGTTCTAGATGTATTTGATATGTATTCAATTGATTTAAAGATGGAGTCTAAGAAAAGTGCAAAGTCACAGTGACTAAGGGCGTTTATACACGACCCCTAAACTCCGGGGCAAATGGCTCCCAGCTCCGGAGCTTAAAAATGTTTACCCACCAGCACCGGAGTTAACAGAAAATTAAGTGTGACCCCGCCCACTTTAGCGCGTCCCAGCGCACTTTTCTTGTACCTGCTCTGGGACAATGAAAATTATTTGATCCGGTGTAACGATAGTGAGTGCGGGGCTCTCCTTGCTTCTGTTTGTTGTTTTTTGCTCCCGGCCCTTTAAGAGCTACTTTTACAGAGATGAGAGGCAGACGAGGTGAGCGGCATGCTTTTCTTTCTCTTTTTTTCCCACCCCTCACGCAGCCAGCAGCCAGGAAGTGCGGAGGGGGTGGGAACGCCCAAAGAGCGATGAACCCCTAAGATCTCTGGTCCGAATTTAAGTGGCCAGCGGATCTTAGGGGTCGTGTAAAAAGGCCCTCAGTGTATAGCTTTTTTCAAATGGAGTACAGGTGTAAAGAATTAACATAATGAATTTGGACTGATGCAAGAGGTTGCAATAGCTATGATGTAATGTTGTTTATGATGGGACAGACATGTGTATAAAAATGCTCTGTAAATCACTGTTCGTTGGGCCTTCCGTGAGTAAACTCACCCACTTTGTTTCTCTGTTATATATTTTGTCTACGTATTGTATGCCTTTATGCTGTTATGATGTTGAATTTTGTATCAATGTACTAATGTGATTTCCCCCCTCTATGCTTTGTTGAACTTTGTAGAAGTTCTGTGATGCTGTGATATATTTTTGTACAGTTTGTAATATAGCTGTTTGGTTCTAAGAAAACTCTGGCTCTAACAATTTATTCATTAACTATTGCTTCTGCTGGCTGATTAAATAGCACATAATCTTTTAAAAGGAAAAGAGAATGTTCAGTACTTGAACCAATGTGAATTCCTTTGCCATCAAAAAGGGAGATGCCCCAGAAGAGGGGGGATTGTAGATTGGTACTCCAGCCAGTTTCTCATCGATTTATTCATGGTGTAGTCCAGATATTCTCAGTGGGGGGTCATAAGGTCCCCTGGCCCCCTCCAGCATGTTTGAAGTGGGCTACAGACTGGAAACAATTATTCACACACCACCTTATAAAATTCCTTATGAAATTTATACAATGCACATGTGCCTTCAATTTCTTTCATATTTATGGCCATGGCCAAGGAAAAAGTTTAGAATGGCTCTCAAGAGAAAATGCAAACCTGAACACCCTAATCTTGAATATTTCCAGCATTATTTTCTGGAAATATTCCAGCACATGGCTTGTATACCACCACACAGTGCTTAAAACAGTCTTACAATTTAATTATTGCACTTGGTTTACTTCCAAATCAGAGAGGTACAAGTTATTGGTGTTATATATCAGGAGAATCTGTTGAAAATATTGTGATGGGGTTCCTGCATGGCAGGGGGTTGGACTAGATGGCCCTTGAGGTCTCTTCCAACTCTATGATTCTATGGTTCTATGATTCTATGAGAGGTTATGCTACCTTGAAATTGACAGCTCTCATCAAAGTGCCCCACCTATTTGCATGTGTCATTAAATAGGTTCTGCAAAAAAAAGCATAGTCATCCATACTACACAATGCAAAGTGTTCTGTTTATATGCCCACCCCCATTGTGTTTAAAGCACTCTCTGGGCAGTTCACAATTTAATTATAGAGGCTACACATTGCACCACCCCCACCCCCAAGTGAGCTGGGTACTCATGCTGGCAACCTTGGAAGGTTAGAAGGCTGGGTCAGCCTTGAGCCAGCTACCTGGGATTGAACCCCAGGTCATGAGCACAGTTTGGGCTGCAGTACAGCTGTTTAACCACTGCGCCATGAGGCCACACACACAGAGAGAGAGAGAGAGACTGAGGGCATTTATACACGACCCCTAAGCTCCGCTGCAAATGGCTGCAAGCTCCGGAGCTTAAAAATGTTTCCCCACCAGTTCCGGAGTTTGCAGACAATTAAGTGCAACCCCGCCCACCTAAGCGTGACCCAGCGCACATTTCTTGTACCTGCTCTTGGGAGGTGAAAAATATTTGATGCGGATGTGCTGGGCTCTCCTCGCTTCTTTTTGTTTTTGTTTTTTGCCTCCCGCCCCTTTAAGAGGAACCAGGAAGTGACCGGGGCTCCCCCAGCAGCGTCCACCAACACCGGGAGGTAAGGCTTTATTCTTCTGTCCCTTTTTTTCCCTCCCTCCCCTCACGCAGCCAGCAGCCAGGAAGTACGGAGGGGTGGAGATGCACGAAGAGCGACAAACCCCTAAGATCTCTGGTCTGAATTTAAGGGGCCAGCGGATCTTAGGGGTCGTGTAAAAAGGCCCAGAGAGAGAGAGAGAGAGAGAGAGAGAGAGACTTCCATTCTTTGTAAGGAGCCTAATTGTGTAAAGCCCGAAGTGACAAATTCTAATATAAGTCTCAGCCATGTCTAAAAGCAGCAGGAAGGGTGCTTGAAGCCTGACAATTGCAATTAGCACCTCGTGGTCTTTCTTTGACTAACCTCACTAAGTAGGCTTCCAGGGTCAGAGAAGCCCAATCTGGTCTGATGGGTAGAGCTGTAAGGCGGATATTCAGAGTTTTGCCACAAATGGGTCGCTTGTGCTGGGTGTTGGGTAAGCTGAGTTATGCCAAGAGCTGTAGCTTCTGACCAAGAGAAATAAGAAGAAGAAATGGGATTCGGGGGGTGGTGCAGGCAGTTTAAAAATATATATCAGAAACCGGTGCAGAAACAATGGTTTGTTTGAAAACCAAACACCACGCTATACATTCACAATGTAAATTTTGCTACTCTGTGGAAATTTAATTCTTCAACCTGATGTTTTTAATTTTAGCCATCTAGTAGACACATATATTTTGATGTATATGATGCTTGATGCTTAATTTTCTATTCTTTTATCTTTTTTACTTGACTACTTGTTGTGTTGTGCTTCTTTCTTTCTTTCTTTCTTTCTTTCTTTGTTTAAATGTTGCAGATATTTAATTCTACTTTTGCAATGCTTTATTGGTATTTTGGTTTCTTAGTTGCAACATCACTTTCCCCACCTGCAACTTTTTCTCTAGAGTTCATATTCCTTTGCAAAGTTTTCTTCCTTTTAGCTGTTGTGAGTTTTTCAGGCTCTTTGGCCATTCTTGAAATTTCAGCCAAACAGCTATCAGATCCTGGCAGTGAAAGCCTTCGGGAATACATTTCCTTCCTTCCTTCCTTCCTTCCTTCCTTCCTTCCTTTCTTTCTTCCTTTCTTTCCTTCTTTCATTCTTTCTTCCTTCCTTCCTTCCTTCCTTCTTTCTGTTGCTAGTTTATAGTATTCTAATTTTTTATTATTGTGAGCTGCCTAAAATGGCCTTTTAGGCCAGTTGGGTGGGATACAAATATAATAAATAAATAAATAAATAAATAAATCAAATCTTCAAAAGACTGCAGTCTTGACCATGCACTAGAATAAAATGGTCCAGATGGCACATAGGGAGATAAAGGGACCACAACATGAACATGAGTCAGCAGTGTGATGTGGCAGCAAAAAAGCCAATGTGATTCTTGGTTGCATCAGCAAAAGCTGATCAAGGGAAGTGATAGTACCCCTCTATCTGAAGTACTGTGTCCAGTTCTGTGTGGTTCAATTTAAAAAAGATGCTGACAACCTTGAACGGGTCCAGAGGAAGGTGACCAAGATGATTGAGGGTCTGGAAGAGATGTCTTATGATGAGCGGCTTAGGGAGCTGGGAATGTTTAGCCTTACAAAAAAAAGGCTGAGAGGGGATATGATAGCTATGTTTAAATATTTGAAAATGATGTCACATTGAATAAGGGACTGGTTTGTTTTCTATGGCTTCAGAGAATAGGACACGGGGTAATGGTCTCAAACTACAGGAAAAGAGGTTCAATTTAAACATTAGGAAGAACTTCATGATGGTTAGAATTGTTCAGCATTGGAATATCCTGCCACGAAGGGTGGTGAAGTCTCCTTCTTTGGAGGTTTTTAAGCAGAGACTGGATAGCCATCTGTTGGAAATACTGTGATGGGGGTTCCTGCATGGCAGGGGGTAGGACTGGATGGCTCTTGAGTTCTCTTCCAACTCTATGATTCTATGATTCTATTATCATCCTGAACTTGCTCCAGTTTGTTGCTCCAATTTGTTAGTGTCCCGTGCTTTGGCAGACAGAGTCTTCAGGAATTACCTCACAAGAATTTGCTCTAGTACCATCCCTTCCAGTAAACAGTGAGATTAAAGCCGCAGACGTGGGTTCATTCAGTATGGATTTCAGTCCCGGGGAGTTAGGCAAAGCCTTCTATGTGTAATGGTTTATAGCAGGTTGTTTTGCACAGCGATATATTAATACCTGGTTGGCAGGTATAAGATGGTTTCAACAGGGATCAAGCAACACATTATATATATATTTTCTCCTGATGAATCCCACTTTTAACTTCGATTTATGTCACTCGCTGAACCCAAAGAAGCAATTTCTTGCTTCTTATATTAAAAAATGTGACCCTAAATTGCATCCGAGTGAAAATCTTCTTGCTACCGAAACAGATTCCTTTCTCTCTTTCGGTTACATAAAACAAGCAAATAGTTTCTTATCGGCCTGACTTTGAAATGCAAGCCATCCCTTAGAGTGTTCTCAAATGTCAGCTTTTCTCCCGGCGTCTTAGTTTTCATGCCCTTAATTTCTCATTTTATTATCTTCTCCCTCTTATCCCCTCAGCGTGTCAGCATCTCAGTTTGACGGCCTCCGTGCGACGCACACTCTTGACAGCAGGCAAAAAAAAAAAAAAAAAAGGGATGCAAATCCATCTTGAAAATGGGGACCAGGCCTGATTAAAGGATTCTTCCATTCTCAGCAATTTCTCAAAGCCGCAAACCAGCAATAAAACCTGATTAAGATGTAAAGCCAAATCTCGCTGGCTCTGTTTCATGTGTGGTGTTTTCTCAGCCCTCGTGCATTGTAGTTGCTTCCTCTATGATTTCAGGTGGAATGTGGCGTCCAGAGGCTCACTCGACTCCATAGCTTACAGTCTTTGCTCATCCAAGAAGTCATGTGTTCTACCCTTCATCGGTCATGACCACCATGGCGGATGGTGAAATGAGTAATCTTCTGGTTTTCTGCCATTAGCTTAGAGGCCATCTTCTCCACTAGTTAAACATCCTTTAAGTTCAGAACAGGGCATCACTCTCCTTCCTCCACATTCTTGTTGTTATGATTTATTTATTCATTTGATCTGATTTATACACTGCACCATCTGGCACCAGTGCCACTCTGGGTGGTTGTGTGTGTGTTGTGTCGTTACAGTTGTGACCAACTCTTCGTGACCCCATGTCCATGGAGTTTTCTTGGCAGGAATACTGGAGTGGTTTGGGCAATTCCTACTCCAAGTGCCTACAGCACCTGGTATTCCCTGGTGGTCTCCCATCCAAGTACTAACCAGGGCTGACCCTGCTTAGCTTCCGAAATCGGGCAAGATCGGATGCGCTTAGGGCATCTAGGCAGCTACTCTGGGTAGTTATGTGCTGTCAAATCAGCCTCACCACCCTTGTCATGACCATATGATTGAAAATGATGGCTCCTTGGGGCTAACGGTCCCTAGAGGGGACGCTTCGCTGATGCTAAGAGGCTATTCACGTGACTGCTGCATTTATGGGCTTTGGGAGCCTTTAAAAAGGCACCCCAGGAACTCCTCTGCCTTTTTTTCATTGTTTTGAAGTGTCCCCCACACACCCTCCTTAGTGGTAATGAGAATGAGAGTAGCTGGTCGCTTCGGGGCCGGATGAGAATTTTTTGACCACCAACTGGATTGGTCGTGGTTCAGTTCTGCACACCGGATTGGCCGTGGTTGGCGGTGCGTTTTCTGTCATATGTAGAATTGACAAAATGTATGTATTGTATATTTAACAGAGTGAAAAGAGAATTGTAAAATGGAGTCAGTCAAAAATGCAGTGTCATGATGTTAACCACAAGTGCAAGGAATTAGAAATCACCAGCAGGTTAAGTGATTTAGCACAGGTGGAATAGTTAATGACATCATCGTGTATCAGAATGTGATTGGTTAAAATCATGTCTGATGAGGTCTAAATGTGTATATAAGAACTGGCTTGTATAATGTTAAATTGGGACTGTTTATGGTGAGAAAACAGTAACCCACGCTCTGCTGATTTGTATATGTAATATAGCTTGGTGTTATGCTGTTGTATATTTGTGTATATATTCAATATAAGAGTTTTATTCTAAGCCATGTTTCTTTGTCTCTCCGTTTCTGGGTTCTGATAATACTTATAACAATTAACTAAACTTTATCTGCATTCTACTGCTGCTAAGCTCATATTTATTCTCTGCTATACACATGTGTGAGATAACATTTTTCATAATCCCTTAATTATTATTTGATATTTTCGCCCATCCCATTCTCATCATTTTAACTAGGATAAGCTTGGAATTCTTGGAGTTGTGGCCCAAAACATCAGGAGGGCCAATGTTTGGACATGCCTCCTTTAATGTAATGTTGTCTTTTGGTGCTGTAGGATGCTGTAGTTCTCAAATACTTGAATATATCTGAATTGTACTGGACTATATATTATCCCTCATTACTGTAAGCTGCCCTGTTTGCTTTTCAAGGAGAAAGGTGGGGGGAAATACCCTAAAATAAAATAAATAAATCCAATAAACCATATGTCACCAGTCACAACTGGTGGAAGTGTAATTCTGATAGTAGGTGAGTTCATGGTTTATGCCACTGTTAGGGGAATGAGCAGCCTTTTAGTAGAATTTAAGCAAGTTAAGGTTATGGTTAGTTGTTGTTAGATGAGAATTAATAAGATAATAGTTTGTGGTAAAAAAAATCCTTGTGGCTATCCTTTGGGGAGTTAGTCCCCATGAGTTGGGAAAGTGCTGAAGAACTTTGAATGCAATTTTCACCTCACTCATAAAGGACAGAAGGCTACCCAGCCCAAAATTTGGTATGCACTATGGTAGGCCCCCTTCAGTTGACTGAAGATAAGGATTAACAAATATAAAATTTAATAAAGTTGTGGCCCAATTTTAAAATCCAAATCATTGTGTCACCTATTTATTTTGGGGGTGGGGATACAAGGCCTGGGGATGGGCATGAAACGGAAAAATAATGTTTCATTTTGTTTAGTTTCATGCTCACCCTCATTTTGTTTCATTTCATTAAAAGCGTTGTACAAAATGAAACAGAATGAAACAAAATGGCTCCCCTGGGACTCCGGGACTCGGGTGCCTGGGACTCCGGAAGCCATTTTTAAAGGGCTCCTGCTGAGATGTTTTCAGCTGGACCCCTTTAAAACTGGTCCAGTCAGTACCTGGGGATCCTTCTGGTACCGACTGGGCCAGGTTTAAAGGGATCCAACCTTAGAGAGCTTGGTAGGAGCTTGAAAAGAATGGAACAAAATGGTTCATTTCAATGGAAAAATGACCATTTTTTTCCCCCGTGTATAATGAAATGCTTCTTCCTCGTTTCGTTTTGTTTCATTTCCTTATGTAACAAAACAACAAAACAGCACTCCGTTTTTCGTTTTCTGCCCATCCCTAGCAATGTCCTATCCTTAACAGCACTGGTCAGCAACTGTGAAAACAAGCCTGTGACTTCCTTGAGGGTATCATTCCATCTTGTATTTCGTCTTCCTCTTTTCCTGCTGCCTCCCACCTTTCCCAGCATTCTGGTCTTTCCCAGAGAAACCTGCCTTCTTAGGAGTAGGACAGCATCCGCATTCTTCTCTCCAGAGATAGTTCAAGCTTTATTTGATTTAGAACCCCCTTGGGCAGATCAATAACTTGAAAGACGGAAAACGAGTCATGGCAACTGGACTCCTTTCCTGTGAGATTGAAACATTTCTCTACTCATCCAAGCAGCTTCTTCAGTGTGAGACAGGGCCAATGAAAAGTTTCAGACTGACAAAGCTGCTTGGATGAGTAGCGAAACATTTTGATCTCACAAGAATAAGAAATCCAGTGGCCATGGCTCAACTTCTGGATAAACTGACTTGGATGACTGAGAATCTTCACAGACACCTTGAGAGCTCTTATCTAGAGGGCCAAGACCTACATACAGTGGGTCCTTGTATAACAAACGGTTTGTACAACATAAAATCTGTGCAACATAAAAAAATTCCTGAGCTAGGGGAAATTTGCTTAACAGAATCGTCTATGGGGCGAATCTGTACAACATAAAAATGGTCTTGATTAGGGATTACTCTGTTTTCAATGCATTCCTGTGGGAAATTTGTATAAAGGAACATTTGCTTAACAAAATTTCATTTGGAACGAATTAATTCCTTTATGCAAGGTACCACTGTAGTTCAGTTTGTGGACTGTACTATCTACCAGAGGATTCTGGGAGTTTGTCACAAAAAGTCATTTTCCCCAGCTCTGCCATGAATCCTGGTGATAAAAGGGTTCCAGAACACGGGGAAATCCATGCCTATAGACAAATGCATGCTAAACCTCCTGCTCCAGATATACCCTACTAATGAACAGAGAATGGCAGGAGAATTTGTAAGAAATGGGCCATTGAGGCATTATCACCTCTCCACACACATATCATGGAAAGTGGAATATGTGTGTTTAAAACACAGAGAGAGAAATAATTGGTATAGGTTTTGGGGAGGGGCAATGAGATTCCCTAGTTTTATTACTGGCCCTTCTGGTCATCAACCATGAAGAAGCAGGATGAGCAAGATGGGGTAAAGTCCTACATATGGACCTCAGGGAGGGGATGTTTTGCATAGAGAAGAGGCATCCTGTTGGTGATATGAGAGGACTGCCCATGGAGAGATGAAGCCTAAAGGCTGATATTTCCTTTCAAAGTTCATGGCACAGTGGTCAGACTGCAGTAATGCAAGCAAGACGCTGCTCACAACCTGAGTTCGATCCCAATGGGCTCCGGTAAGCAGCTCAGGGTTGACTCAGCCTTCCAGCTTTCCAGTGTCAGTAAAATCAGTAACAAACTTGCTGGTGGCCAAGGAGATTGTATAGCCTGCATAATTAAATTGTAAATCACCCAGAGATTGCTTTAAGTGCTTTGCCGTGGTATAGAAGCAGAACACTTTGCTGTTTTTTTAAAAATTTGATACGGCAGTTGGGACAACAGGCACCAGTTCATACCTGCAGAATAGCGGGATTCACTGGACACCGCTGGGATTGAACCACTGATAAGAAAGTTGACTGCAAAATTGATGCTCCATCACTGTGCAATTGTCAGCAGATTTAAGGGGCAGCAGGCAAATATAATAATAATAATAATATATACTTGTGCCTGACACAAAGCAGTGCAGCAGTAACGTAGATAAAATGTCAGTATTGATATAAAGGGTTTGCAGAGTTAGTCTATCAGAAAGACAATGACAATGAATAGAGTAAAAACTCATATATTCATATATACATCAAAATATACACAGCATAACAACCAAGCATTATATACAATATAGCAAACAGACAAACAGAGTATGGGGTAAACTGTTTTTACCATAACAGTTCCCCAGTTACAAATGGTAAGCTAGTGCCTTTTATACTTATTCAGCACTCATAAGATCTGATGCAATCACTAATTAACAATCTGATGCAATCTGATCTAACCATTACAAATCATGATGTTACAATCAGTTCCACCTGCACTTCATCACTTAACATGCCTGTGATTACTAGTCTCTAACACTTGTGGATTAACATCATGACACTGCAGAAATCTAACTGCCTCCATTTTACAATTCACCTTTACACATTCTGTTAAATATACATAACATATGTTTTGTCAACTTTTACATATGTTGACACCCCTCCTATATTTAACAGATTTCAACTCCTAGCCTTTTCTTAAAACATACATGTTTATCTTTACACAAAGGCTTTGTAAATATGTCAGCATAATTATCAACACTTGTACAATATTTCAATACAATCAAATGTTGTTCTATGCAGTCTTTCACATTCTGGTAACGGATCCCAATGTGCTTGCTTCTGGATCCAACTTTCTGATTCTGTGTTAATTGGATACACGAAAAAGAATCATTATATACTTTGACTGGTAGTTTTACATTCACATTCACATTCATTTAACAACTGTACTACCCAGGTCAACTCACAACACAAATCACTCACAGCCCCATACTCAGCTTCTGTAGAAGAACACGAAATGTACCTTTGTCTTCTGGCTTTCCAGATAATTAGTGAGTTACCTAAAAATATGGCATATCCAGACATTGACCTCCTTTCTGGACTTGAACCCCAGTCAGCATCTGCATAGCTAATTAAATCAAGATTATCACATATGGATATCTTCAACTTTTCATGCATTGTTCCCTTAAGATATCTTAAAACTCGCTTTATACCTTTCCAATGCTTCATCAATGGCTTTGCAGCATGTTGAGACAATATGTTGATAGTTGCTGCAATATCAGGCCTAGACCATGAACACAAATACATTAATGAGCCTAATACAGATTGGTATAATTCAACATTTCCAAAATCCCCATCATCAGGTTCTCTGTTGAATCCCACCTCCATAGGTGTAGAGACTATGTTGCAGTCTCCCATCTTACACTTCTGTATTAGCTGTTCTATCTTGTCACTTTGACATAGATAGAAACTACCTTCAGGGTCTCTTGTGACATCTACCCCTAAATAATGTTGTATCTCACCAAGATGCTTCATTTTTACTTCTTTGCCTAATGAAGACATAAACCACTTCACATGTGAGATATCTTGCACCATTAAACATAAATCATCTACAAACACTATCAATATCAAAGAACCCTTTGTATATAAACAAGGATCTGCCCTACTTTGAGAAAAACCTATTTTACTCAATTTCTCATGCAAATGTCTATTCCATGCTAGTCCTGATTGCTTGAGACCATACAGGGCTTTGTTTAATTTCAGAACAAGTTGTGGATTTTTAAGTTCATATCCAGGGACTTGTTTCATGTAGACTTCTTCCTTTAAACTTGCATTCAAATATGCTGTCTCCACATCAAAATGATGCACTTGGCATTTCTTTGACGCCGCAATTGCTAAGACCATTCTGAATGTTTCAGCCTTTACAGTAGGGGAATAAACATCTGTAAAATTCACATATTTCTCTTGTGAGAATCCTTGTGCCACAAGCCTTGCTTTGCAGGTAACATTATTATCACTTGACTTCTTAATTTTATATATCCACCTACATCCAACAGGTTTTTGTCCTTCTGGTAACATGACTGGAGTAAATACCTGATGTTCCTTCAGAGATTCATATTCTTTTCTCATGGCCATCATCCACTGCTTCCTTTCTTCTCCAGGCATCAGCAGCACATCTTCAAAATTCTGTGGCTCATGGAATACATTATTTACAACAAACCTTTCAGGTGGCACTCCTTTGTTAGATCTAGTAGATTTTCTGATCAACACTGGCTCCTCATCTTCCACTTTTCCATCATGTAATGCTGTAGACTCCCCTCCATCACTGGCAACCTTCTTAACCTCAGTGTGGGGATAAATACTTGGCAAAAATACTTCATTATTAGCATGTAGAGCTTCCCAATTTTTCTGTTCACAAAATTTTGCTGACCTGCTTATATAAACTTTTCCATGACTGTCACAAAAACGCCAGGATTTAGCTGCAGGCTGAACACCAATAAACATAAGCTTTCTTGACTTTGGACTGTTCTTGTGTCTATACCTCTCTGGAATCAATACCTCTGCTTCAGAGCCAAATAAATGTAGATATTTGATTGAAGCTTTCTTACCATGCATTAGAGTATATGGAACTTCATTCACAGCTGAACTCCACACTCTATTAGACACATAATTTGCATATTTCATTGCCTCAGCCCAGTAACCTTTGGGAAGTTTTGCATCTGCCAACATTGCATTCATGATATTCTGAAGAATCCCATTCTTCCTCTCAGATAATCCATGCTCAGCAGAAGCAGAAGGGTTAATCAATCTATGTTTCACCCCTTTCTTTTCTAAATAATCAACAAACTGCTTTGCTAAAAATTCACCACCTCTGTCACTTTGTACAGCTAAAATTTTCTGCCTGTACTGTCTTTCTGCCATCTGAAACCATTTCCTAAATACAGCACTCACTTCACTTTTGTGCTTTATTATGTAAACCCAAGAATAACGTGAATAATCATCTGTTATCACTAGACAAAACCTGGCACCACCAAATGAATTAGCCATGGGTCCAATCACATCAATATGTACCAACTGTAGTGGTTGATGTGACTTTCTCAAACTCTTTTTTGATATGGGTGCAGACTTCACCTTTGTGCCTTTACAAACATGGCAATCTAAAAAAATTTTACAGCTTTGCACAGACCCATGTTCCACATGTTGCAAAGTTTTCCTAATACTTTCAAAACTTAGGTGCCCTAATCTTCTATGCATCAAATGTATGCATTTGTCATGTAGAGGCTTATTTTCAATCATGTTCAAAACTTTCTCAGAAGTGCTTATCATAAACAAACTGTTTTGGAGCCTTCCAGTTGCTATTGTTTTTCCATTCTTTACAATCTTGCAACTATTCTCACTAAATTGTACATGAAAACCTTGTTTTACAAGCATAGGCACACTTAATAAATTATTCTTTAAAGACGGTATATACAGGACCTTATCAAATGCACATTTGAGAGGTTTGAAAAATATATTACCTTCACCACAGACTTTTGCCTGAGTCCCGTCTGCCAAGGTTACATTTCTACAATTAAACAAAGTTAGTTTCTCAAACAAACATTTCTTGTTTACACAATGAATACTGGCTCCTGAATCTACAATAAATAATTCCTGTCTTGAGCACTTTTGTTCCTTATCATTAATTACAGACAGCTGTTGACCTTCACTCTTCCAGCCTGTGCCGGCAACTCTTTTTTGCTTTTGCCGCTTGTTTACCTTATCACAGTAATGAAAAACATGTTGGTTACTCCCACAATTATAGCATCTTCTAATTACTTGTATTGTTTCTTCAGACACTTGAGCAGGCTTTTTATTAACTTTAGAATCATTCCTTCTTGATTCTTCCTGCTGGAGTCTTGACTGTATATATGATATAGACAATTCATCACTCTTCATAGCTTCTAATCCCATTACTAAATTGTCATATGACTCATCCAAGCTTGATAATATAACAAGACATTTATACTCCTCTTCATGATTTATGCCCACTTCAGACAATTGCTGAAATATACTATTTACTTTCCTTATATAATCAGAAATAGTTTCACCTGGGCTCTGCCTTGACTGGAACAGTTTTTTCATTAGAGATACCTTACTTCCAGCTGTGTCTCTGATGTGAGCTGCTCTGAGAAACGACCAAGCCTCATGAGCTGTTTTTGCTTCCTTCACATAAACAAATTGGGATTCCTCCAAGGACAACATTATAATTGCCAAGGCTTTTTCATCCTTCTTCAAATCTTCCTCATCAGCTTCCTCATCAAGCTGCTTATCTACATACTGATATAGCTCATGGAAGATCAAGAAATGCTTCATTTGCAGACACCAATTCAGGTAATTACTGTCAGAGAGCGTTACAAGAGGCATTAAATTTAGATTTATACTTGCCATTCTCGCTGATATGTGCCGGCTCCTTATCTGCCGTTAACTGCAACACTTCTTTCAGCTTTTTCTCGGCAAATATTTCCTTCTCAGCCTCCACAGCTTCCAGTTTAAATCACACTCTGTTTTGCTTGGCTTGTCCTTATCAGCTGCTTTTCTCCTCTGCTCTCATTTCAAGCCTCTGAGAGAAATCCTTTGCAGCTCTGCTTTGTCTCCGTTCCAACTCCAACCTGTTTCCTCTGCAAAAACACAACTTTACACAACACACACTTTATCTATACAGGTACAACAAAACCCATCAGGCTGCTGACCCAGCTGGGCCCATAACCCTGTCAGCAGATTTAAGGGGCAGCAGGCAAATATAATAATAATAATAATATATACTTGTGCCTGACACAAAGCAGTGCAGCAGTAACGTAGATAAAATGTCAGTATTGATATAAAGGGTTTGCAGAGTTAGTCTATCAGAAAGACAATGACAATGAATAGAGTAAAAACTCATATATTCATATATACATCAAAATATACACAGCATAACAACCAAGCATTATATACAATATAGCAAACAGAGTATGGGGTAAACTGTTTTTACCATAACAGTTCCCCAGTTACAAATGGTAAGCTAGTGCCTTTTATACTTATTCAGCACTCATAAGATCTGATGCAATCACTAATTAACAATCTGATGCAATCTGATCTAACCATTACAAATCATGATGTTACAATCAGTTCCACCTGCACTTCATCACTTAACATGCCTGTGATTACTAGTCTCTAACACTTGTGGATTAACATCATGACACTGCAGAAATCTAACTGCCTCCATTTTACAATTCACCTTTACACATTCTGTTAAATATACATAACATATGTTTTGTCAACTTTTACATATGTTGACAGCAATAGCCTACCCCTTCCATGGAAGGACCCTGTTTACTGCCAGTTTGGGAAGAGGTGTAACCCAAATGCACAACCCCTGAAGGTGGGAGCAGAGGGCAATACCAGGTAGAGATGGGCACGGAACGAACATTTTGGCGTTTCCCTTACCGTTTGTCGTTTCCATTACGTAACAAAACGACAAAACGAAAATTGTAATGAAAATGAAACAAAAGGAACAGAACCATGAAAATTGTGATCGTTACGTTTCGTTTCCGTTAATGGCAATGCGCAATGAAATGAGCTGTTTTAAATGTTAAAAAACGCCCTGGACATCCGTAAAAACGCAGCGATAATTATTTATATTGTCTGATAATACGTACCAGGGGGGTTGGGGTCCTTAAAACGTTTGTTTTTGTCTTGTCCCATTGCGATGTATTTTTCTTTTCCCTTTAAAATGGATGTCGCCACCAGCCACAAAATGGAGGCAAGCCATGTGATGTAGGATCAAGTTCAACCAATAGCATGCCCAGGTTGCAGACTGGGCGGGCAGGTCTGGCAGCCACAGAGGGCATAAAAAGCTCTGGCCGCCCCCGTCCTCCTTGCAGTCTCTGGTGGGAGTTAGGGTGAGATTGCTGTCTCTGCGACTCTAGCTTCAGTCCTGCAGCCTCCCTATGTGAGTGCGTGCTGCGTACCTCTCGGTGAGTACCCTCCCCTGCCCCGCAGTGCAGTCACTCTGCGGCTGCCTTGCACCCTGGGCAATGCCCGCCGCTGCCTTTGCAGCCTCCCTGCATACCTAGTCTATACTGTGTCTCTGACAGCATCCTTTTTTTTTTAGTGTTTTCCCTCTGGTCTGTTGCATTGGGGGATGCCTGCGCACGGAAATGCTTTAAAAATCGTGCAAAAAGCGGGTAGAAACGACAAACGAAAAAACAAAAAACGGTAACGAAATTTTTCCAAAAATTCCCGGCAAATGGAAACGAACTGAAACAGACCTCTCAACAACAAACAAAAAACCGAAACACCATTTTTCTGTTTCGTGCCCATGTCTAATACCAGGATTAAACCTAAAGCATCTTGTATTCTCAAAGGCTTTCATGGCTGGGATCTGATACCTGTTGGGAGGTTTTTGGGGATGTTTGGCTGTGTTGTGGAAGTTTGGCCTTGTTCTTGGGTGGGGGAGGGGCTTCCAGAACACGTCCAAACAGCCAGAAAAAACTCACAACAAAAGCTTCCGTTCAGTTGCTGCACACCAAATATGTCCTAGCTTTTCCTTCCTAGAAAGGTCTGAACCGGAATCTCATTGTTCCTTCTCCACTGCCTCACCCTAGCAGCATCAGCCTGTCCGTATCTGATATCAACGTTCGACAAACTTCCTTGAGGGGAAAAACATCAAAGGAAAAACGTGATCGGCAATGTTCAAAAGGGAGTGAGTTTCAGAAATGAGGAGGGGGGGCTTCTCAGAGTGGCAGGTATTTACGTTGAGTTTCTGATTTGAGGCAATCAGTAGAGGCTGGAGCAGCAAAGATTTGCTGGAGGCCAAACCCAGCGGCTCACCCCCTTCTAATCACTCGTTTTTGCTGCCTGATGTACCCCTGAAACGACTCCTGTCATGTTTTGATCAGAAAGGATCAGTTGCTTAAAAGGAAGGATGTGTGGGGGGGGAGTGAGACAGGTTTTGTCAAAGGTATAATCAAAGCTTAAAGGGTTCCTAACAGCTGGAGTATGTTATTAAACAACCATCGCAGGCTTCCTCTGTGTTTGAATAATTCATTTGCTGCTGTAACAAGAGGTCTACATTTGCACAGACCGTCTTTGGAGCCTCAGGCGAGGAGTCCGACATGGGCCTGGGGCAACACAGATGTGTGCAAACTCCAGAGTGTGTCTGACAACCTCTGTGTGATTCGAGACCTTTTCTCCACTGTTTCGTGCAAAGGCAGAAGAAGGGTTCCCCGTCTGTGGAGTACCTTTCTCTAGCCTCTTTGTCCATTTTTTGTGGAAGAATTTCCCATCAGGGCATGCTGCAATGCAAGGGAAGGGAGGATCTCCTGGTCCATGACCTTCACGTGATCCGTCGTGTGGCCCCCTGGGTTCCCCACCTATCTCAGACTCCCCTGTGAAAAAGAAATAAAGTGGTGAGGAGATCCCTCCTCACAGCACGCTTGAAACAAAGCCAGATAGGTTGCAATCAGTTACAATCAGCAGTGATGCTAATGTGTAGCCGAAGTATCTTCATACTACAGAGCTCCGAGAGCAGTGGTTCTCAACCTGATGTTCCTGGACTGCAACTCCTAGAAATCCTGGCCAGCTCAGCTAGTGATGAAGACTTCTGAGAATTCCAGTCCAGAACATCTGTGGACGCACAGGTTGAGAACAACTGTCCTAGAGCATCATGGGATGTGACCATTGTTTCAGAAGTGGGAGAGAAGTGAAAAGCGGTGTGCCCCAGGGATCTGTCCTGGGACCGATGCTTTTCAATCTGTTCATAAATGACCTGGAAACAGGGATAAGCAGTGAGGTGGCCAAGTTTGCAGACGACAGAAAACTTTTCTGTGTGGTAAAAAACAGAGAAGACTGTGAAGAGCTCCAGAAGGATCTCTCCAAACTCGGGGAATGGGCTGTGAAATGGCAAATGTGTTTTAATGTCGCCAAATGTAAAGTAATGCATATTGGAGCAAAAAATCCAAACTTTATCTATGAACTCATGGACTATGAGTTATCTGTGATGGATTAGGAAAGAGATCTTGGTGTGTTGGTGGACAGCTCCATGAAGGTGTCTACCCAATGTGTGGCAGCGGTGAAGAAGGCCAATTCCATGCTAGGGATTATCAAAAAGGGGATTGAAAATAAAAGAGCCAACATTATAATGCCATTATACAAAACGATAGTAAGGCCGCACCTGGAGTATTGTGTAGAATTCTGGTCACCGCATCTCAAGAAAGACATAGTGGAACTGGAAAAGGTGCAGAAGAGAGCGACTAAAATTATTACTAGGCTGGGGGACTTCCCTTATGAGGAAAGGCTAAAACATTTGGGGCTCTTTAGTCTGGAAAAAAGGCGCCTGAGGAGGGATATGATTGAGATGTACAAAATAATGCAGGGCATGAGTAAAGTGGATAGAGGGAAGCTCTTCTCCCTCTCACAAAATACCAGAACCAGGGGACATACACTCAAATTGAGGGCTGGGAGAGTAAGAACAGACAAAAGAAAATATTTTTTCACCCAGCGTGTTGTTAGTCTGTGGAACTCCCTGCCACAGGAGGTGGTGATGGCATCTGGCCTGGATACCTTCAAAGGGGGATTGGACAGATTCCTGGAGGAAAAGTCCATCACAGGTTACAAACCATGATGGAGCTGTGTGATCTCCAGGCTTTAAACTGGGATACTTCAAGGGCCAGATGCAGGGGAGTGGTATCAGGAGACAGATATCTGGTCTCATGCGCTCCCAGAGGCATTTGGTGGGGCCACTGTGAGATACAGGAAGCTGGACTAGAATGGGCCTTTGGCCTGATTCAGCATGGCTCTTCTTATGTTCTTATGTCTCCAGGGCCGCTTTTTTCCACCTCCGCAGGATTGCCCAGATCCGCCAGTACCTTGATGAGTCCTCCCTGAGGACAGTTGTGCAGGCCCTGGTGATCTCGAGGATCGACTATTGCAGTGCCCTCTATGTGGGGTTGCCCTTGACCCTGGTCCGGAGGCTACAGCGGGTGCAAAGTGTGGCGGCCAGGCTGGTGGTGGGTGCCCACAGATTCGACCACATCACCCCAGTCCTGGCCCGCCTGCATTGGCTCCCCGTTGTCTTCCGGATCAGGTTCAAGGTCTTGGTTTTGATTTTCAAAGCCCTCCACGGCTTGGGACCAGAGTACCTGGCGGAGCGTATCTCCCAGAGGTCATCCAGTTCCAGACCCACAAGATGGTCGCAGGCGCGCTCACTGAGAGTGGCCACACCCAGAGAGGCGTGGAAAACGCGTACGCGGAACCGCATCTTCTCTGTGGTGGGACCTTCACTCTGGAATCCTCTCCCCAGTGAGCTGCACCTGCTGGAGTCCCTGCCTGCCTTTAAGAAGGCCTTGAAGACCTTCCTTTTTAAAGAGGCCTTTGGTGACCTTATTAGCTAGTTTTTTGTTTGTTTGTGTTTGTTTGTTTTTGCTTTCCTCTTTCCCCTCCCCTCCACCCGATTTGCCGCCATCTTGCCCTCCGTCGCTTTATTGCTCGGAGGTCTCTCTACTTATTTTATGTGTTTTCATCATTGTTAGCCGCCCAGTGTTCCCGCCAGGGAAGATGGGCGGTTTATAAGCTTACAAATAAATATTATCCCTATCACTGCCATAAAACAATAAAAGGTTCCTTCCAGATCTAATGGGGCAAATAATGTATCAGTTAGAAAGCCAAACAGAAACCCAAAGATAAGGATGGTGACACAGGTCACAGAACATGTTGTCAAGTTGGACTTAAGTTGCACCAGTGACTTGACTTGGACTTGACTTCAGGGTTTTTTTTTTTTTTTGGTAGGTTGATTGGTTGGTTGGTTTTGTTTTTTTCAGTGATACAGACTGAACTCACATTTCAGAACCCACGTGGCCACCCTTTTATCTGGGGAGAAAAGCTTGTTTCTAATAGGGACTTGGGCTTGGTGTTTGGGACTTAGGACTTGGTACAAAAGACTCATAGAATCATAGAATCAAAGAATAATAGAGTTGGAAGAGACCTCAAGGGTCATCTAGTCCAACCCCCCTGCCATGCAGGAACCCCCATCCAAGTACCCCTTACAGATGGCCATCCAGCCTCTGCTTAAAAATCTCCAAAGAAGGAAAGTCCACCATAGACATGGGCACAACTCGGCAAAATCCTCGTTTCCATTTCCGTTCGTCATTTCCGTTACCTAACGAGGAACGGTAATGACAATTACTCCGCTCCAGCTTGAACCCGACCTGATAAAGATAAATTGGGTCTGATTTGTCATTGTTCGTTCATGGCATCACGGCGATTGAGCGATGCCAAGCAAGCAGCACAGAAAAAAGTTTTAAAAATAAAAAACCCTGATTCCCGGGCATAAAAGCAGGCGAAAATATGCCTGCCTCAGTGAGGGCACCAACTAGAGAGGGGTGGTTTCTGGGGGGGTACCCGGCCTCCCCCCCTCTCCTGTCCTGGGCTGCTGGTACCAGGCTGGGGGGGCATCATCGTCGTCTCCATTTGCCATGCGGTGGGGGGGGATCCAAAATGGCGACCGCAATATTTATTTTTAAATCGTGGCCCAAAAACCCACCAAAGCACCACAGAAAGATTTGAAAATTAGGTATTTTAACTGCCGGAATTTTTATAGTAGCAGCAGTGGGTTTTTCTTGCAATAAAATGTCTCCATTGATTTTATTTTATTTTATTTTATTTTTATTTTTATTTTTATTTTTTTACACCTGTGCATGTGCAATGATTTGCTGGCCATGGGATGGGACCATGCAAATTTTTGGACCCATTGCACCAATCGCATGGCCAGGTTTTGACTGAGACTACTGGGTGTGCCAGAGAGGGCATTAAAAGCCCACAATCCCTAACCCTAACCCTAACCCTAACCCAACCCTAACCCGTACACCAGTACGCTGTCCTTCTTAGTGGGTCAGAGGCACCCAGAGGTGCAGCCCACTAACCCACCCTAACCTGAACCGTAACCCTAAGCCTAGCCCTTACCCTAACCCCAACCCTAACCCAGATCCGTACGCAAGTACACTTTCCTTCTTAGTGGGTCCCAGGCACCCAGAGAGGTGCCTCCCACAGCCCACTATCCCCTACCCCTAACCCATTCCCTAACCTGTACATCAGTACGCTAGTACGCTCCCCTTCTTAGTGAGTCAAAGTGAGGCCCCCAGAGAGGTGCCTCGCAGAGCCAACTATCCCCTATCCCATTCCCTAACCTGTACGGCAGTACGCTAGTATGCTTCCCTTCTTACTGAGTCAGAGGCACCCAGAGAGGTGCCTCTGCCACCCCACCCTAACATAATGTAATGTATGGTACGCGGCGGCTCCGCGAAACGCTTCCCTTGCTTCCCTTCTTAGTGGGTCAGACGTCAGAGAGGCACCCAGAGAGGTGCCTCCCAGAGCCCACTTACCCCAATCCCAACCCCACCCCAACCCACAAATGACAAACAACAAACGACAAACGGAAACAAGAAAATTTTGAAAATTATCGCAACAAACGGAAACGACCTGAAACAGACATGTCCCGACAAACGACAACTCGAAACGTCATTTTTTCTGGTCGTGCCCATCTCTAGTCCACCATATTCTACTGCTGAAAAGCTCTAACCCGTAGGAAGTTCTTCCTAATGTTCAAATGGAATATCTTTTCATGTTGTTCAAAACCATTGCCCCGCGTCCTAGTCTCTGAAGCCATGGAAAACAAACCAGTCCCCTTTTCAATATGAAATCCTTTCAAATATTTAAACATGGCTATCATATGCCCTCTCTTTTATAAGGCTAAACATTCCCAGCTCCCTAAGCTGCCCCTCATAAGACATTTCTTCCAGACCTTTAACCATCCTGGTCACCCTCCTCTGGACCCATTCAAGGTTGTCAACTCAGAGTCAAGAACTGGCCAACATTTCTGCCAAAAACATTTCCTCTTTGGGATACATCCTGGGAAACAGAACTTCAACAAAACAGTAAATTAGCTGTTGTGGCCCTTTGCATGTACTTTTGATATATTTGCTCTATATTTCTTTCTTTCTCCCAATAGCCCTTCCACCCACATTCTTGAGTAAATTTGTCTACCTCTCCTAAATCCTATTCACCTGGTTACAAATTCCTAAGAGAAAAGCCTCCAGCATGCTTATGACTCCTTAAAGGCTCTTCTACTCTACCCTGGTTGGGCTCAAAGAGATTGGTTTGAAACATGGCCTTGGAATCTTGGAACTTGACCGCCCCATGTACATTTTCTTTTCTTTCTTTCTTTTTGCAAGCATTTTTATTTATTTTCTACGTTGCAACAAATAAACAAATATAGTAACCCTCCCCATCTATCAATGACCCAAGATCTTTGAAAATCTGAGATATGCAGATGCAGGTCGGGCGGGGGCACAGTTTTAAACATTGTGCTCTGCTTCCCAGCACCCCGGGGGGGTGTGCAGGCGGGTGGCAGGCAATGTTTTAAAAGGGCTCTCAGCCTCAGAGCTCTATGGCCGAAAGCCCTTTTAGCATCGCGCCACTCGCCCGCACTGTGAGGGGGTGGGGAGAAGCAACACAATACCTCTGGAGGCAAGCCCCAGGCTCCAGCTGATTGGTGCTGGGGTGCTGGGGTGGGGAGAAAAACCTCTTGTTTCCCCATCCCAGCACCAATCAGCTGGAGCTCAGGGCTTGGGGAAAGGGCAGATGGTTTAAAAAGCCCCCAAACCTTTTCCCCTCCCTAAAGCCCTTTTTGGGTACTGCAGTCCCGTGTATATGAACCGTGAAAGGGTGGGGGACCACTGTATATTGCTTGTCTTCTGTCGTGTTACCAATTCCATCACATTTTTCCCAACATTTGAGCACAATATAATTTATATCTCTGTTAATACTTTATGGACAATTATAGAAGAGCTACCTCCAGGTCTATATGTTTCACTTTATGCATAGAAGTTCTTGTCTATACCTAACTGCCACTATTTAAAAAAATACTAACAAATTAACATGTATTTATATATCAGGTTGGTCTTCATATTTCCATTTTTGATTTCCCATATCATACCAATTAACCAGTGGCCTTAGACAATCAGAATATAAAAAAAACATTTTTATGTAATGGATTCACTAAGCCAAACGTTCTTTTTCTTAATTTTCTCTTGCCAGAATTTTTTTCATGGTTTTCTCTTTCTCTTCCAAACCCATTATCTGCATAGGTTGTTCTTTTATCTTGATGGTAATCTTGATAGTTGCTCTGTTGCTGAGAAAGATCTACATGTTTCTCTTTTTTGTATCCATAATTCCAGATTAGAATCAGCTCTGTGTTCTGGGTCTGGGTCTTGATCAAAACTAAGTTCATCCTGTGCAATTCTTATTGTAGTTGCATATAGACTAAAATCAGTTTTCGGTTCTAACTCTGTATCCTTATCAGGATTTACAACTCTCTGTATCTTCAGTAGTTGAATTCATCTGTGATGTGTAGATATCCATTATTTTTTGTAAACCAGATAGGATTATATTGGCAAAGTGTTCTTCTGATATATTTTCCCAATCCATAATGCTTTTATAGCTCACAACAAAGAGTTAATATTGCCAAGGAGTTGAGGAACAGAGACTTCAACAGTTGTTTTCAAAACATCAGCCGATCCAAGGTTGTTGAGAAACACCTTTCCCAAGGCTGCTCTTAGAAATTACATCTTTAAATCCACCACATACAGAAAGCACAAAAACTAAAACTAGTTTCCACAGGGGGGAAAACACAATGGGCAGAAAGGCAGATTCATAAAATAAATATAAAAACAGTTTTTTCTTTGAGTTGCTTCAGGCAAAAAATCAAAGAAAAACAAAACAAAATAAAATAAAAGACGCACACATGTGGCACCTTAAAGACTAACTTTCATATTTTAATGTAACGTTTCGTTCACGGGTGAACTTCTTCAGATATATATAGCAGCAGAATGAGGTGTAAGATATAATATGAGTTGAGATATACATTTCATAGCAGATATTCATTGGCCGTAGAGGATATGATAGGCTGTGTTACATTAAAATATGAAAGTTAGTCTTTAAGGTGCCACATGTTTGTGTCTTTTATTTTATTTTATTTTGTTTTTCTTTGAGTTTTGCCTGAAATTCTTGAAAAGACTAACATGGCTACCCTCTCTGAAATTTGAGTTGCTTGTTTTTCAGAATGCTCATACCTGCACAGAGCCACTTTCAGAAAGGAAGAGGTTGGTGATTGTTTGAAGAAAGGAAGGGTTCCAAAATACCAAGGAGAAAGCTTCTCATAGGCCGTTACTTCACGAAGTACTTCGCTTCGCAGCGGGATTGCCTTCGCTTTGAATGCGAAGGCGGTCACGTGGTCTCCCTTCGCCCCCACCCCTCTTTCTCTGTCCTCACCATGCAAAATTTTAGGATCGAATCCATTACTACCTCACGTGCTCCCTTCGCATTGGGAAGCTTACTTGCAACGTCCGCTTTCTGCTTTCTTTTATTTTTTAAAAAAAATTACCACGGCGTATCGATGCATCAATACCCGGCTGTCATTTGCGGTCAGAGGCACACAAGCCAGCAGTCAAGCCCGGCGCTCAAAGGCCCCTGCGGTTGTCCCGAGGACTTGTGGGCAGCCATCGTGTTTCCCTGAAGCAGAGCAGCTGGGTTGGTTTTTTGGGGGGGGGGTGGGGAGAGGCTTCTCTCAGCTTCATCGCCCTGTGTGCCCCGCCGCTGCTCTCTGGGTGGGCGCGCGTGGGGGTGTCTTGCAGCGGCGGCACCGACACCCCCTCCCCCCTCCCTCTGTGCAGCCCTTCGCCATCCCTTGCCAGTGGAGGGGCTCTGCTCACGTCACCCGGGGACGCTTGCCCCCCCTCTGTTGCCTCTGCCCCGTGTACAGAAAGCAAGATCAAAAGAAGCGGGTTAACCGAAATATCGATGCATCGGCATTTCGGAGAAAAAGTAAGTTATATATATATATATATATATATATATATATATATATATATATATATATATATATATATATATATATATATATATATATATATATATATATATATATATATATATATGTTTTCGTAGATTTTCACGGGTATAGGTATGCATGTTAGGGTAGATTCGGGTTTCTTCCGTGTAGAAATCTGGTTGTTTTGGCGACGTTTCGACGAGGTCTCACTCGTCATCTTCAGGCTGGTGTTCTGGCTTCTTTCTTCTTGAAGCAAAGCGTGGTCTCAGTTGAAGTCCTTCTATAAATACTGCTGGGGGTGTGGTTTGCTTGCTTTGTTGCTGATTGCAGGTTCCTTTGTTCCTTTGTTCTTTTGTGATCTGCTGTGTGGCTGAGGCGATCGTTAAGGGATTAACTGCTGATGGCTGTTTAGATGGCTGTTTACATGCTGGTGGGTTAGATGGCTGGTGGGTTCTGGCAGTATCCTGGGCTTTGGTGGAGTGGGGTCCTGTGTCTTGTGAATTCATTTTGGTCTGGCTACGTGTCTGTGGTCTCCCAATGTTTTTTTGGGGTGTGTGAGTGTGCTCCATGTGGTGACTGGAGTGGGGTGCCGCAGTAGATGGTGCAGTCGTGGTTTTGTTATTGGATGGTGGTTTCGTTTCATCTGTGGGAAGGGTCTGGTTTGTGTTTGGTGTGTGGATGGAAGGTGGTGGCATCTTGTGTCCTTTTGGACCTGGTGTCAGTCTTTGTGACAGAGGCTCGTCTGTTGACCAGGGCTAGTTTCCAGATGTCAGGCAAGCGGGAGGTGTCATCACGTTTATTCATGTTGTTTGGGTGTTTCTCTATTTCAATGGCTTCCATGATTATTCGACTGTTGAAGTGCTCAGTTTTGGAGATGAGTTTGGTTCTTTCAAAGTCAATTTCATGACCTGTTGTTTTTATGTGCTGGAAGAGAGAGGAAGATTTTTTCTTCTTTTTGACTGCGTTCTTGTGTTCTGCGATGCGTGCGCTTATTCTCCTGTTTGTTTGTCCGATGTATGTGGCTGGACAGACTTTGCATGGTATTTCGTAGACTCCTTGGTTTTCTAGCTCAATCTTGTCTTTGGGGTTTCTTAAGATGTTGGCTATTTTTTTGGTCGGTGCAAAAGGCTGTCTTGATATTGTGTTTGTGGAGAATTTTGCTGATTTTGTCTGTGGTGCCTTTGATGTAAGGGAGGAGGGCGGTGCCGTTGTTCTCTTCTGTTTCTTGGTTCTTGGGGGTGTTTCCTTTTGGATTAGTTTGGTGATGGTTTTTTTTTTTGGAATCCGTTCGCAATTAAAACATTCGAGAGAGTGTGTAATTCAGTTTTAGGTGGTCTTTGTCAGTGAGGCGTTTGGTTCTGGAGATGAGGGTTTTGCTACGGAGTTGATCTGTGCAGGGTGGTGGTGTGATTGTGCATTTAAGTAGCGGTTTGTATGTGTTTTTTCTGGTAGATGGTATGTCCTAAGGAGCCGTCGGGTTTTTTGTAGATTAGGACGTCCAGGAAGGGAAGTTGGTTGTTGGCTTCTATTTCCATAGTGAATTGTATTTTGGGGTGTAGGCTGTTGAGATGTGTGAGGAAGTTGTTCAGTTTATCTTTCCCGTGTGGCCAGATAACAAAGGTGTAAATCAACATATCTGAGCCAGAGTTTGGGTTTATGTTCGGACTTCTGTAACGCGTTGGTTTCAAAGTGTTCCATATATAGGTTTGCGATGACCGGTGAGAGGGGTGATCCATGGGTGCTCCTTCTATCTGTTTGTATCTTTGTCCATTGTGGATGAAGTATGTGTTAGTTAGGCAGTGGTTGGTCAGATCTAGGATGTGTTTGGGGGTTGTATTTGTTGTGGATAGCTGTCAAGGCTTCTTGAATGGGCACTTGTGTGAAGAGCGAAACAACATCGAAGCTCACGAGTAGGTCATTGGGTTGTAGGTCTTGTTTCTTTATAATTTCTATGAAGTGGAACGAGTTTTGTACGTATGAAGTGATGGATTCTGCATAGGGCTGGAGTTGTTTGGCAAGAAATTTGGCGAGGTTTTGTAGAGGTGAGCCTATGGAGCTGACTATGGGTCTGAGAGGTGTTCCTTCTTTGTGAATCTTGGGGAGGCCGTAGAGCTTGGGGCATCTGGATGATTTCTCTCTGGGAATGATGCTTGGCTTGATTTCTTCACTTAAGGTTAGGGTGGATTCGGGTTTCTTCCCGTGTAGAAATCTGGTTGTTTTGGCGACGTTTCGACGAGGTCTCACTCGTCATCTTCAGGCTGGTGTTCTGGCTTCTTTCTTCTTGAAGCAAAGCGTGGTCTCAGTTGAAGTCCTTCTATAAATACTGCTGGGGGTGTGTGGTTTGCTTGCTTTGTTGCTGATTGCAGGTTCCTTTGTTCCTTTGTTCTTTTGTGATCTGCTGTGTGGCTGAGGCGATCGTTAAGGGATTAACTGCTGGTGGCTGTTTAGATGGCTGTTTAGATGCTGGTGGGTTAGATGGCTGGTGGGTTCTGGCAGTATCAACTCCGTAGCAAAAACCCTCATCTCCAGAACCAAACGCCTCGCTGACAAAGACCACCTAAAAACTGAATTACACTCTCTCTCGAATGTTTTAATGTCTGAACGGATTCCAAAAAAACACCATCACCAAACTAATCCAAAAGGAAACACCCCCAAGAACCAAGAAACAGAAGAGAACAACGGCACCGCCCCTCCTCCCTTACATCAAAGGCACCACAGACAAAATCAGCAAAATTCTCCACAAACACAATATCAAGACAGCCTTTTGCACCGACCAAAAAATAGCCAACATTTTAAGAAACCCCAAAGACAAGATTGAGCTAGAAAACCAAGGAGTCTACGAAATACCATGCAAAGTCTGTCCAGCCACATACATCGGACAAACAAACAGGAGAATAAGCGCACGCATCGCAGAACACAAGAACGCAGTCAAAAAGAAGAAAAATCTTCCTCTCTCTTCCAGCACATAAAAACAACAGGTCATGAAATTGACTTTGAAAGAACCAAACTCATCTCCAAAACTGAACACTTCAACAGTTGAATAATCATGGAAGCCATTGAAATAGAGAAACACCCAAACAACATGAATAAACGTGATGACACCTCCCGCTTGCCTGACATCTGAAACTAGCCCTGGTCAACAGACGAGCCTCTGTCACAAAGACTGACACCAGGTCCAAAAGGACACAAGATGCCACCACCTTCCATCCACACCAAACACAAACCCAGACCCTTCCCACAGATGAAACGAAACCACCACCCAATAACAAAACCACGACTGCACCATCTACTGCGGCACCCCACTCCAGTCACCACATGGAGCACACTCACACACCCCAAAAAAACATTGGGAGACCACAGACACGTAGCCAGACCAAAATGAATTCACAAGACACAGGACCCCACTCCACCAAAGCCCAGGATACTGCCAGAACCCACCAGCCATCTAACCCACCAGCATCTAAACAGCCATCTAAACAGCCACCAGCAGTTAATCCCTTAACGACCGCCTCAGCCACACAGCAGATCACAAAAGAACAAAGGAACAAAGGAACCTGCAATCAGCAACAAAGTAAGCAAACCACACACCCCAGCAGTATTTATAGAAGGACTTCAACTGAGACCACGCTTTGCTTCAAGAAGAAAGAAGCCAGAACACCAGCCTGAAGATGACGAGTGAGACCTCGTCGAAACGTCGCCAAAACAACCAGATTTCTACACGGGAAGAAACCGAATCCACCTAACATGCATACCTATACCCGTGAAAATCTATTTAAAAAATATATATATATATATATATATATATATATATATATATATATATATATATATATATATATATATATATATGTTTTGTAGATACGGGTATAGGTATGCATGTTAGGGTGGATTGGGTTTCTTCCGTGTAGAAATCTGGTTGTTCTGGCGACGTTTGACGAGGTCTCACTCGTCATCTTCAGGCTGGTGTTCTGGCTTCTTTCTTCTTGAAGCAAAGTGTGGTCTCAGTTGAAGTCCTTCTATAAATACTGCTGGGGGGGTGTGGTTTGCTTGCTCTGTTGCTGATTGCAGGTTCCTTTGTTCCTTTGTTCTTTTGTGATCTGCTGTGTGGCTGAGGCGATCGTTAAGGGATTAACTGCTGATGGCTGTTTAGATGGCTGTTTACATGCTGGTGGGTTAGATGGCTGGTAGGTTCTGGCAGTATCCTGGGCTTTGGTGGAGTGGGGTCCTGTGTCTTGTGAATTCATTTTGGTCTGGCTACGTGTCTGTGGTCTCCCAATGTTTTTGGGGTGTGTGAGTGTGCTCCATGTGGTGACTGGAGTGGGGTGCCGCAGTAGATGGTGCAGTCGTGGTTTTGTTATTGGATGGTGGTTTCGTTTCATCTGTGGGAAGGGTCTGGGTTTGTGTTTGGTGTGGATGGAAGGTGGTGGCATCTTGTGTCCTTTTGGACCTGGTGTCAGTCTTTGTGACAGAGGCTCGTCTGTTGACCAGGGCTAGTTTCCAGATGTCAGGCAAGCGGGAGGTGTCATCACGTTTATTCATGTTGTTTGGGTGTTTCTCTATTTCAATGGCTTCCATGATTATTCGACTGTTGAAGTGTTCAGTTTTGGAGATGAGTTTGGTTCTTTCAAAGTCAATTTCATGACCTGTTGTTTTTATGGAGAGAGAGGAAGATTTTCTTCTTTTTTGACTGCGTTCTTGTGTTCTGCGATGCGTGCGCTTATTCTCCTGTTTGTTTGTCCGATGTATGTGGCTGGACAGACTTTGCATGGTATTTCGTAGACTCCTTGGTTTTCTAGCTCAATCTTGTCTTTGGGGTTTCTTAAGATGTTGGCTATTTTTGGTCGGTGCAAAAGGCTGTCTTGATATTGTGTTTGTGGAGAATTTTGCTGATTTTGTCTGTGGTGCCTTTGATGTAAGGGAGGAGGCGGTGCCGTTGTTCTCTTCTGTTTCTTGGTTCTTGGGGGTGTTTCCTTTTGGATTAGTTTGGTGATGGTGTTTTTTGGAATCCGTTCGCAATTAAAACATTCGAGAAGTGTGTAATTCAGTTTTAGGTGGTCTTTGTCAGCGGCGTTTGGTTCTGGAGATGAGGGTTTTGCTACGGAGTTGATCTGTGCAGGGTGGTGGTGTGATTGTGCATTTAAGTAGCGGTTTGTATGTGTTTTTTTCTGGTAGATGGTATGTCCTAAGGAGCCGTCGGGTTTTGTAGATTAGGACGTCCAGGAAGGGAAGTTGGTTGTTGGCTTCTATTTCCATAGTGAATTGTATTTTGGGGTGTAGGCTGTTGAGATGTGTGAGGAAGTTGTTCAGTTTATCTTTCCCGTGTGGCCAGATAACAAAGGTGTCGTCAACATATCTGAGCCAGAGTTTGGGTTTATGTTCGGACTTCTGTAAGCGTTGGTTTCAAAGTGTTCCATATATAGGTTTGCGATGACCGGTGAGAGGGTGATCCATGGGTGCTCCTTCTATCTGTTTGTATCTTTGTCCATTGTGGATGAAGTATGTGTTAGTTAGGCAGTGGTTGGTCAGATCTAGGATGTGTTTGGGGGGTTGTATTTGTTGTGGATAGCTGTCAAGGCTTCTTGAATGGGCACTTGTGTGAAGAGCGAAACAACATCGAAGCTCACGAGTAGGTCATTGGGTTGTAGGTCTTGTTTCTTTATAATTTCTATGAAGTGGAGCGAGTTTTGTACGTATGAAGTGATGGATTCTGCATAGGGCTGGAGTTGTTTGGCAAGAAATTTGGCGAGGTTTTGTAGAGGTGAGCCTATGGAGCTGACTATGGGTCTGAGAGGTGTTCCTTCTTTGTGAATCTTGGGAGGCCGTAGAGCTTGGGGCATCTGGATGATTTCTCTCTGGGGATGATGCTTGGCTTGATTTCTTCACTTAAGGGAGAGGCTTTTATTTTGGCTTTGGTGGTTTTCCAGGTAGGTGGTGGGGTCTGTGTTCAAAGGTATGTAAGCAGGGTCTTGTAGTAGGTTGGATAATTTGGCTTGGTAGTCGGATGTGTTCATCACCACTGTGGCATTGCCTTTGTCTGCTGGGAGAATGATTATGTTGTGGTCTTTCCTCAGGTTGGTGAGGGCTTTTTGTTCTTCTTTGTGTAAATTGCTTCTGGGTGGTTTGCTGGAGCAGAGGACATTGGTGACTTGAGTCTGATTTTGTTGGCTTCATCTGGGTTGATTTTGGTTAGGCTGGCTTCCACTCCGCATATGATGTTTTCGGTGGGGATGTGTCTGGGCGACTGCAAAGTTGAATCCTTTGGAAAGGACTTTGGTCTCTGCGATGGTGAGTGTCCTGTCTGATATGTTGTGAACTGTTTGTTTCATGGGTTGTTGTGTGGGGGTTGGGCTTCTGGCGTTTTCCAGTTTGTGGAGTTTGTTGGTGTGTGTGTCTGTCTTGTGGGAGGTCTCTGTTTCAGCTCTCCAGGCGGCGAGTTGCTTAGATTTGTTCAGAGTGTTGGGTGGATTTTGTTGCTGAGTTTGAGGTGGAGAGTGAGTAGATCTCTGTTGGTTTGATCTAGTAGGTATCTTTTCCTGTGTAGTTCGCTTCTGATTAGGGCTAGTTCTGTTCTTTTCAGGATCCTTTCGCTGGATGGGGTTTTGAGTGGAATTTCAGTTGGAAGCTTGTGGGGATCACATTTTTGTCTCGGCAGTTGCGTAGGAATGCAATGTCACATAAGATGGTGGCTCTTGGACTTCTAGTTTCTACTGACCAGAAACTAGAAGTCCGAAGAGCCACCATCTTATGTGACATTGCATTCCTACGCAACTGCCGAGACAAAAATGTGATCCCCACAAGCTTCCAACTGAAATTCCACTCAAAAACCCCATCCAGCGAAAGGATCCTGAAAAGAACAGAACTAGCCCTAATCAGAAGCGAACTACACAGGAAAAGATACCTACTAGATCAAACCAACAGAGATCTACTCACTCTCCACCTCAAACTCAGCAACAAAATCCACCCAACACTCTGGAACAAATCCAAGCAACTCGCCGCCTGGAGAGCTGAAACAGAGACCTCCCACAAGACAGACACACACACCAACAAACTCCACAAACTGGAAAAACGCCAGAAGCCCAACCCCCCACACAACAACCCATGAAACAAACAGTTCACAACATATCAGACAGGACACTCACCATCGCAGAGACCAAAGTCCTTTCCAAAGGATTCAACTTTGCAGTCGCCCCCAGACACATCCCCACCGAAAACATCATATGCGGAGTGGAAGCCAGCCTAACCAAAATCAACCCAGATGAAGCCAACAAAATCAGACTCGAAGTCACCAATGTCCTCTGCTCCAGCAAACCACCCAGAAGCAATTTACACAAAGAAGAACAAAAGCCCTCACCAACCTGAGGAAAGACCACAACATAATCATTCTCCCAGCAGACAAAGGCAATGCCACAGTGGTGATGAACACATCCGACTACCAAGCCAAATTATCCAACCTACTACAAGACCCTGCTTACATACCTTTGAACACAGACCCCACCACCTACCTGGAAAAAACCACCAAAGCCAAAATAAAAGCCTCTCCCTTAAGTGAAGAAATCAAGCCAAGCATCATCCCCAGAGAGAAATCATCCAGATGCCCCAAGCTCTACGGCCTCCCCAAGATTCACAAAGAAGGAACACCTCTCAGACCCATAGTCAGCTCCATAGGCTCACCTCTACAAAACCTCGCCAAATTTCTTGCCAAACAACTCCAGCCCTATGCAGAATCCATCACTTCATACGTACAAAACTCGTTCCACTTCATAGAAATTATAAAGAAACAAGACCTACAACCCAATGACCTACTCGTGAGCTTCGATGTTGTTTCGCTCTTCACACAAGTGCCCATTCAAGAAGCCTTGACAGCTATCCACAACAAATACAACCCCCAAGCACATCCTAGATCTGACCAACCACTGCCTAACCAACACATACTTCATCCACAATGGACAAAGATACAAACAGATAGAAGGAGCACCCATGGGATCACCCTCTCACCGGTCATCGCAAACCTATATATGGAACACTTTGAAACCAACGCGTTACAAAAGTCCGAACATAAACCCAAACTCTGGCTCAGATATGTTGACGACACCTTTGTTATCTGGCCACACGGGAAAGATAAACTGAACAACTTCCTCACACATCTCAACAGCCTACACCCCAAAATACAATTCACTATGGAAATAGAAGCCAACAACCAACTTCCCTTCCTGGACGTCCTAATCTACAAAAAACCCGACGGCTCCTTAGGACATACCATCTACCAGAAAAAAAAACACATACAAACCGCTACTTAAATGCACAATCACACCACCACCCTGCACAGATCAACTCCGTAGCAAAAACCCTCATCTCCAGAACCAAACGCCTCGCTGACAAAGACCACCTAAAAACTGAATTACACACTCTCTTGAATGTTTTAATTGCGAACGGATTCCAAAAAAACACCATCACCAAACTAATCCAAAAGGAAACACCCCAAGAACCAAGAAACAGAAGAGAACAACGGCACCGCCCTCCTCCCTTACATCAAAGGCACCACAGACAAAATCAGCAAAATTCTCCACAAACACAATATCAAGACAGCCTTTTGCACCGACCAAAAAATAGCCAACATCTTAAGAAACCCCAAAGACAAGATTGAGCTAGAAAACCAAGGAGTCTACGAAATACCATGCAAAGTCTGTCCAGCCACATACATCGGACAAACAAACAGGAGAATAAGCGCACGCATCGCAGAACACAAGAACGCAGTCAAAAAGAAGAAAAATCTTCCTCTCTCTTCCAGCACATAAAAACAACAGGTCATGAAATTGACTTTGAAAGAACCAAACTCATCTCCAAAACTGAACACTTCAACAGTCGAATAATCATGGAAGCCATTGAAATAGAGAAACACCCAAACAACATGAATAAACGTGATGACACCTCCCGCTTGCCTGACATCTGGAAACTAGCCCTGGTCAACAGACGAGCCTCTGTCACAAAGACTGACACCAGGTCCAAAAGGACACAAGATGCCACCACCTTCCATCCACACCAAACACAAACCCAGACCCTTCCCACAGATGAAACGAAACCACCATCCAATAACAAAACCACGACTGCACCATCTACTGCGGCACCCCACTCCAGTCACCACATGGAGCACACTCACACACCCCCAAAAACATTGGGAGACCACAGACACGTAGCCAGACCAAAATGAATTCACAAGACACAGGACCCCACTCCACCAAAGCCCAGGATACTGCCAGAACCTACCAGCCATCTAACCCACCAGCATGTAAACAGCCATCTAAACAGCCATCAGCAGTTAATCCCTTAACGATCGCCTCAGCCACACAGCAGATCACAAAAGAACAAAGGAACAAAGGAACCTACAATCAGCAACAGAGCAAGCAAACCACACACCCCCCAGCAGTATTTACAGAAGGACTTCAACTGAGACCACACTTTGCTTCAAGAAGAAAGAAGCCAGAACACCAGCCTGAAGATGACGAGTGAGACCTCGTCGAAACGTCGCCAGAACAACCAGATTTCTACACGGGAAGAAACCCGAATCCACCCTAACATGCATATATATATATATATATATATATATATATATATATATATTAACTGGCCACACGTGACTTTGGATGCGAAGCGGGATGCGAGATTCCCGGCCTCCGGCAGGGGAATCTCTCGCCCCGCTTGGAGCACGGTTTAGGGGGCGTGGTCGGGGTGGCGCCGCATCCAAAAAGGAGGAGCGTGCGGACTGAAACGATCGATTCGCACAGAAATTACGGCTCGACGCGCAGCGAGAGGTTCGTGAAGTAACGGCCATAGAGAGACAGCAGGGAGAAAAGCAGTTCTACTCACGACATGCCAAATATTTACAGCTTATTTACAGTGTCCAGCACCGACAGCTATGCCTTCGTCAGAATGGCATTGGTCTTCCTCCAGTGGGTGATAAGGCATTTTCCCGCTTCTACCGAAGTTCAGCTATCTAGATACCCTAAGCATATATGATCTCACCTTATTTCGGAAGCTAAGAAGAGTCGGCTCAGGTTAGTACTTGGATGGGCGACCACCAGAGAATACCAGGTGCTGTAGGCACTTGGAGTAGGAACTGCCCAAACCATTCCAGTATTCCTGCCAAGAAAACTCCATGGACATGGGGTCATGAAGAGTTGGTCACGACTGTAATGACACAACAGACACACACAATGAAGTTCACCAATGATCCCTTCATGTCTGCAAGCACTTCCTTTTCTTCGTTTCCCCTCCAGGTAAACTTACCGCCTTAGGTCCCTTTTATCTGGAGGAATTCAAATTGATAAGCTGGAGCAATTATGCATCACCGCAGTGTAGCCTAAACCAGAAGTTCCAATGTATGTTTTCTATGATCACACAAATGCTGTGGAATCATGGGTTCAGTCAATTTTCAGCCATGAACCCCACTGAGGCAAGGCATGGCCCAAGGTCAGGATATAACAAATGCTCACAACGAGACACCCTACTAGGGGTAAAAACCACTGTGAAATGTTTTCCTTTTGTCCAAGACAAAAGGTGTCTACCAAAAACAACAGCAACCTAGGATCATGAATTTTTCACACACAAAACAATCCCACCATGTGAAAAACTTGCAATAATGCTCATAAATGTCTCCAGTGGAGCAAAAACGTTTGAAATATTAAATTCTCACCTGAATGAAGAAAATCAGGAAAGGCCAATCAGCCTTCTTCTCAGCATCATCTTGAGAGGACTGTTTTGGGAAACAAAGCAAAACAAAACCTTGGAGGAAAGATGGATCACGCATATAAATGCATCCAAATGGAAATCTCTTGTTTCCTGCTTTTTGTTTCCATTGTAACTTCTTTTATCTTTTCATGTTCCTGCTTATCTGACTGAGGGGGAATAAACAAAAACCCAGAAGGCTGAATTTTCCACAGATACCCAAGGCTACGATAATAACAGGAAGATAATTTCATTAATTATCCTTCCTGGTGGTTTTGAACCAGTCAATGGGGACAACAGATGTGTCATTCAATGCCTTTGTTTTTGTTCTAAGTTTGGGATATTTCCCCCACACCTTAGCTTTATTTTGTCAATTAATGACAGTTATTATTGGTCAGGGGTATTTCATTTATTTATTTATTTTATTATTTATTTATTTTAGAGTATTTTTACCCCACCTGTCTCCTTGGAAAAAAGGACCCAAGGCAGCTTATGAAATGAGGGATAATATTCTGTCCAGTACAGTTAAGACATGTTCAAGTATTGAGAACTGGGAATTGAGTGACATCTTACAGTTAATAGACAACATTACATTAAAGCTACAAGAAAATGCGAACAGCTAAAGGGGAGTAAAGTTCCATGTAAAGTTATGAGTGATGGAAACTAACATTAAAAACAAAGTGACAATGTAAACCCATAAGGTTATAAGTAGTTATGAACACAAGGTCTATGTGATCCTGTAGATTCATATAAAAGACATATAATATGTTCAGGGAAAGTTTTTGCCCATTTCCAGAAAGACAACAGAGATGAGGCAGTCCTCTAGTGGGAGGGAGTTCTGGGCACAGCAGCTGAGAAGGCCCTTTCATGGGTTCCCACAAGATGTATTTGTGGGGGTGGTGGGATGGTCAGTGTGTAGCAGAATTTTGACAATTCTGAAAAGCTGCCCTGGGCAATTTAGTGCCAAATCAATGGTGGTAGAGAAACATGATTTATTTGCTGCTCCCACTGCCTTGGAGTAAGCCTTCCAAAAGCCTTTCACTGTTTCTTTGTCTGCTTCAAACTGGGGTTTCCACCAACGCCTTTCAGCTCTATGGGCCACCCATTTCAATTTTGCCCACTCCCCAGTAAATCAAGGGCAGGGGGGGCAGCTGATGGTTCAAAAGAAGTTGAGGAGAAGAAATGGGGGAATGGACTTGTTGGGGAGGATTAGCTTCAACCTGTGATAAAAGGAAAGAAAAGAGAAACTATGGCCGTGGTCATGCCAATGAAGTTTGTATCATAAATATGGTATGTGGTCATAGCACAGCCATTAGGGAATTGTTGTTGTTGTTGTTGTTGTTGTTGTTGTTGTTGTTGTTGTTGATGATGATGATGATGATGATGATGATGATGATGATGATGATGATGATGATGATGATGATCTTTTTTAAAAAATAAATGCCATCCGGGTTCACTGGTATAGGCACCGTCCGCCTAAAAATGTGTACCGCCTAAAACTCAATGGCCAGCAGTCACATAAGCAACCAAAACAGAGAGGGCAGGACACTGTTAATAAGGACATGCAAATTATCATCCTGCACCCTGAAGACATGGCTGATCAGGAAAAGGAACATTTCAGGATCCAAACAGTGGGAACCACAGCTGCAGGAAAAGACTAGGAAGAAGACGATTTTCAAAAAAAAAAAAGTGTGCTCCAGCATGTGTGAAACAATCTTATCACAACTTTATTGATTTATTATTAATGTTAGAACAGTACGGCAATGGAACTCGTGACCTCAAGAGTTGGTGAGTGCTCCAACCAAGGAGGCATTCAAGAGACATTTGGATAAATGTCTGACAGCTATTTATTTTTATTTATTTATTATATTTATACCCTGCCCTTCTGGCCACTTTTTTGAACCAGTGTCTCCGTGCAGGTCCTTTTAAAATGTTTTTGCTTTATTTTAAAAAACATTCTGCAGAAGAAGCACTAGGTGCTTATTGAATTGATAGGAAATGACTCGGCAACCCAAAATCACATTGGGACGCACATCCTGGAATAAATAGCACATGGCCCCAAAGCACACTAGAGATGTGATTCAAAATGGCTTCTCCTTCAGGAGGACATTTTGTTGGTGTGACCATAGCCTAACAAACCAATGGATAGTTCAAAGCAGGGGGCGATGAGTGGGTGCCTGCATTTCTCTGTTCTCTAGCGTGAAGGCAAACAGAACATTTATATGGTAAGACTGATCAAGAATGAATATCACCAAAGTCAACATTACTTTTCCTTGGGGCAAAGGCTTTGCAGAAGTGGGGACCACAAAGGTCCCTGATTTCACAGGGACCTCTAAGGAACCCTGAATCCAGCCATTATCCCCTTAAATGCCTTAGAAATAGCTGCCTTACAAAGATGGGTAGATGGTGCCTCAGATACCTGAGAGTCGAGTCATCGTGGCAACTGGACCTCATTTCTTGTTATGGTGAAACGTTTTGCTACTCATCTGAGTAGCTTCTTCAGTCTAGGGAAGGTTGGTAGGAGACCTCCAGTTTATCCTCCACATAAGTTTCACTTCACCCTGGTCTGAATTAGCTTGTTAGATAAACAATGGCCAGGAATGTGTGAAAGTCACACCTCTGCAGCCCTTCCCACAGCCATTAAGCATGGGTTGTTGGTAGGGATGGGCACGAAATGAAAAAATGAAATGCTGCTTCATCATTTTGTTATGTACTGAAACAAAATCGAAACAAAGAAGCAGCATTCTGTTACAGACGAAACGAAGCTGTTGTATTTCCATTGAAACAAACGGTTTCATTCTGTCCATAAAAGGGTTCCTTACCTGGAGGGTGGCTGCCACCACTGGAGCCCAGGAGAGGGAAGAGGTGGAGGTGGGTCACCACTGCCACTCTGGCACTCCCCGCCTCCTCTCAGCCTGGCTTCTGGCTGCCTCTCAGCTGGGAGGTGAGGGGGAGGGGTGACTCCCCTGAGTCCTAGAGGCATGAGATTTGGTGTTGGGGAGCTGTTTTCAGAGGGCTCCTGCCGAGCTTTCATGGGCTGGAGCCCTTTAAAGTTGACCCAGTCGGCACCAGGGGGATCCCTTGATGCCAACTGGACCAGGTGTAAAGGGGCCCAGCCATTGACAGCTTGGCAGGATGCCTTTGAAAATGGATGGGTGGGCAGTGCGATCGCCCAGAACTGCCCACCCGACCATTTTTCAGAGGGCTCCAGCTGAGCTGTCCTGGGCTGGATTCCCTGGTATGGACTGGGCCAGTTTTAAAGGGGTCCAGCCAATAACAGCGCAGCAAGAGCCCTTTAAAAATGGCACCCAGGCACCAAATCTGGTGCCTCTAGGACCCAGGGGAGCCGTTTTGTTTTGTTTTGCTTCATTTCATACAACATTTTAAACAAAATTAGTAAGAAACAAAATGAAATGAAATGGAGGTGGGCACGAAATGTAATGAAATATTATTTTTCCTTTTCGTGCCCATCCCTAGTTGTTGGCAGTGGCCTTCCCGGTGGAGGTGTGAATGGTTGTGGTTTTTCTAGGGATGTACGTAAGGGAGCAGAATAAATATGAGACAGATTATACCTACATTCTCCACCCCAGTTGAGAAAGGGATTTTCTATATACACATATATGGCCTCAAGAGAGGGGTCAGGAAGGCCATACATGTGTGTAGCACACCTTGACAGGACAGGGCCTTTCATTTGAAATAGCATCCTTTATGAATATGTTCAAATTTCAGCCAAAACCAAATTTCAGGGCATCAGCAAAGCATGAGTAGAGTGTTTTATTTCCTATCCTGCGCAGTGCCTGGGATTCAGTCAGTCAAGAGTTTCTGTTTTGACAGAGTCTTTGCACTATATTTTAGAGTAAAAACATAGTATTTTAGAGTCCTGCTTTAAGCATCTAAACCTCCTCCTCCTCTCCTAGATCTATGTGGCACATCCAGCAGCGACCTTGCTTATGAATCACATAACCTCTCTGTTTGATGCAAAACACGCCATGCACCTCTATACGCTTTCTCTTCGCAGGAATGCTTAGAGGATTAATTAGGCAAGATTTGCAAATGGTCCCTGATGCTCATGGCGGAGTGAGCATATTCCAACAACCTCAGTGGGTTTTGACAAAACAGCCTGCGGTCGATGGCAGAGCTCCCAACGTCTCCTTCCCGTGAAAGGCATGCTCTCTCTTCTCTGAAAAAAATCACCCCCATCACAATGAAGAAATACGTGGAGACCATGCCTCTCTTCCGGCCCTTGACTACCACATTGCCAAGATTGCAAATCATCTCCGTGGCCATCTCCTCCTAATCCTGCCATTTAACTCCTGGCAACGCTGAACGAGCTTTTAAAAGCAGGAGGGAATCTCAACCTGGCTGGGTCTTCTAGCCAAGAGGAGCCGACGCAAAGCAAACAGGGTCCGCAGCCACCTGTCACAGCGAAAGCATAAATCATATGGCAGGCCTGCTGCAGCGGAAGCCAGCTGTCTCTCAGACGGAGCGTTTAGAAGAAATAGAAATGAACTGTAATCGATATTTCATCACGCCGGTAACCTTCCGTTTTCTTGCAGAAGGGGACAAGTGTCTCCGAGGAAGCCACAGCTTTTCCTTGGACAGAAAAAACAAATTACAAGCACTCGCGTCAAGTCACCAAACATTATTTTAAGAAAGTAACCAGTGATAGTTCCAAGGCCAAAAAAAAGCAGCTACTATCATAATCTTCTTCTACAAGTGCCGTGCCCTCATCAGACATTGACAATCAGCAGCATGATCAGTTGTTTTTTAATCCAAAACTATTCTGAATGGAGAAGTTGCCATAATGATTATATCTTTGATAATAAACCTATAAGTTCCTGCTTCTAGTTCATGTTTAAAATAGAGTACCCAGCTCACAGGGGAATGGGCAGGCAATGTATAGCCTGCATAATTACTTGTAAACTGAGTGTTTACGCGCAACGGAGAGGTATATAAGCAGCACACTTGGTTTTGCTATGTTAACAAACGTTTTTGAACCCCTCTTTTTGTCTTGCTCTTACTCAGTCCATGGGACTGTAATCTGATTGTTTGTTTATAATATTTCTACCCCACCTTTCTCCTTAAAAAGAACCCACTGTGGTTTCCAAAATTAAAAAAAAACAATAGTAGAAGTTAAACACAGTATGTGTACAAATATTTAAAAGGATCAAACAAATACAACTCTGAGAAACAGGATACACAAGCAATACTAAAAACAGTTGAAGCAGTAATGCACAATAATCCATCTAAAATATCACACTTGGGAAGCCAGTCATGGAGGGAAAGCTTGCCTGGAGTTAAAAGTCTTGAGGAAGGACAGCAAATATGGGGCCAGCCTGGCCTCCGGTGGGTGAGAATTTCTGTAATCATTTTATGTTCTGACACTTTCCATTAAAAAAGCTCTGCAGAAATGTTCTTTGCAAAAGAATTTGCATTTTGCACAGAAAGTTGTGCTTTTTAAGCATACTACAAGGATAGCAATAGAATGCAGACATTTTCTATACAGAAAACACAATGTTTGTTGTTTGCTTTCTTGATTTGTAAATACTTATTCTGAGAAAACAAGTTCTGATTAGAGATGAGCACAAAATGAAAAACAAAATGCTATTTCGTTTTCATTAAATAACAAGTTGTTTTGTTACATAACAAAATGATAGAAACTGCTTTGTGACAAGACGAACTAAACCACCTTTTTTCAGTTTGGGAAACAAAATGGGGCAGCTTCCTCAAACTCTTCTCTGTAAGCCCCCTAAATTTGGAGAGATTTGTGGTTCAGGGGCCAGTTTATTCAACTGCAATGAGGATCCCTCCGGCTAATCACAAATCACTCCCTCTTTTTCTATTTGACAAGTTTTAACTATGTTTAGCAGTGCACTCCTTGGACATCTTTCTATATTTGTCCCTATAATTTCTTTTATCTTATTAAAAGCTATTATCCATTCCTTTTGTTTTTCTTCAGAAGTCTACCATATATGATAATATGTTTTCTTCCCAGATTTTTTCATCACCATTCCACTGACACTTGACATTTTCATCTCAGTTCACACAGGACCATGAACAGAGAGCTGCTCAAAAAGCTTGCACTAAGGGGGCAGTATACCTACCTACCTACCTACCTACCTACATACATACATACATACTAGAGATGGGCACGAAACAGAAAAAATGCATTTTGGTTTTTCGTTTGTCGTTGAGAGGTCTGTTTTGGTTCGTTTCCGTTTGTTGGGAAATTTTTGAAAAATTTCATTACCTTTTTCATTTTTTCGTTTGTCCGTTTCTACCCACTTTTTGCGCAATTTTTAAAGCATTTCTGTGCGCAGGCATCCCCCAACGCCCCAGACCAGAGGGAAAACACTAAAAAAATGGATGCTGGCAGAGACACAGTATAGACTAGGTATGCAGGGAGGCTGCAAAGGCAGTGGCGGGCGTTGCCCAGGGTGCAAGGCAGCCGCAGAATGACTGCACTGCGGGGCAGGGGAGGGTAATCACTGAGAGGTATGCAGCATGCATGCACACAGGGAGGCTGCAGGACTGAAGCTAGAGTCGCAGCAGAGACAGCAATCCCTCCCTAACTCCCACCAGAGACTGCAAGGAGGACGGGGGCTGCCAGAGCATTTTATACCCTCTGTGGCTGCCAGACCTGCCCACCCAGTCTGCAACCTGGGCATGCTATTGGTTGAACATGATCCCATCACAAATGGTGGCGACATCCATTTTAAAGGGAAAAGAAAAATACATCACAATGGGAGAAGACTAAAACAAACATTTTAAGGACCCCAACCCCCCTGGTAGGTATTATTAGACAATATAAATAATTATTGCTGCATTTTTATGGATGTCCAGGGCGTTTTTTAACATTTAAAACATCTCATTTCATTGTGCGTCACCATTAACGGAAATGAAACATAACGACCACAATTTTTGTGGTTCTGTTCGTTTCGTTTCGTTTTCATCACAATTTTTGTTTGTCATTTCGTTGCGTAATGGAAACAACAAATAGTAACGGAAACGAAAAAATATTCGTTCCGTGCCCATCTCTAATACATACATACATACATACATACATACATACATACATACATACATACATACATACATACATACATACGTGCATATGTGCATACGTGCATATGTGCATGCATACATACATACATACATACATACATACATACATACATACATACGTGCATACGTATGTACGTACATACATACATACATACGTGCATACGTGCATACATACATACATACATACATACATACATACATACATACATACATACATGCGTACATACATGCATATGTGCATACGTGCATACATACATACATACATACATACATACATACATACATACATACATACATACATACATGCATACGTGCATACGTTCATACGTGCATACGTGCATACATACATACATACATGCATGCATGAATACATACATACATACATACATGCATGCATACATGCATACATGCATACATGCATACATATATACATACATACATACGTACATACATACATACATACATACGTGCATATGTGCATACGTGCATATGTGCATACATACATACATACAAACATACATACATACATACGTGCATACGTACGTACATACATACATACATACATACATACATACATACATACATACATACATACATGCATGCATACGTGCATATGTGCATGCATACATACATACATACATACATACATACATACATACATACATACATACATACATACATACATACATACATACATACATGCATACATGCATACATACATACATGCATGCATGCATGCATGCATACGTGCATACGTGCATACGTGCATACATACATACATGCATACATACATACATGCATACATACATACATACATACATACATACGGAGGTCATGTTCTTCGGGAGCTCGCCATCGGGGTACGGTGGCCGTCTCCCCTGGCTGGGGGGAGTTTCCCTGCAGCTCGCGGAGAGGGCGCGGAATCTGGGTGTGCTCCTGGACCCGGCGCTCGCCATGGAGTCCCAGGTGGCGTCGGTGACCAGGTCTGCCTATTACCATCTCCGTCGGATCGCCCAGATCCGCCCGTACCTCGACGCGAACTCTCTGAGAACAGTGGTCCAAGCTCTGGTGATCTCGAGGCTGGACTACTGTAACGCCCTCTACATGGGGTTGCCCTTGACTCTTCTCCGGCGTCTGCAGCGGGTACAGAATGCAGCGGCCACGTTATGACCACATCACCCCAGTTCTGGCCCGCCTGCACTGGTTGCCCGTTGCAGCCCGGATTAGATTCAAGGTCTTGGTTTTAGTTTATAAAACCCTCCATGGCTTGGGACCGGACTACCTGGCAGAGCGTATCGCTCAGTGATCAACCTCGGCCCGTCCCGTTCGGCAGGCGCGAGCGCACTTGCTTCGGGTTGCCACTCCTCGTGAAGCCCAGAGGACGAGTACTCGGACCCGGGCTTTCTCAGTGGCGGCCCCTAGCCTCTGGAATTCCATCCCCAGTGAAGTGCGCTCTGCAGAGTCCCTGCTGGCCTTCCGGAAGGCGTTAAAGACCTATCTTTCCGGGAGGCCTTTGGCGATTCTTAACTGAGTTTTTTTTTCCCCCTCCGCCATCGCAAACTATTTTGCCTACCATTGTTTAGTTATTGAGGTGCTATAAGGTTTTAACTTTGTCTAGCGTTATTATTATTTGTTTTTATCTGTGCATTTCTTGTAATTTGTGTGGCTATTGAAGCCTTGAAGCCTTGTAAGCCGCTTAGAGTACACAATGTAGATAAGTGGGGTATAAATGCAACAAATAAATAAATAAATAAATAAATAAATAAATAAATAAATAAATAAATACGTGCATACATACATACATACATACATACATACATACATACATACATACATACATACATACATACATACATACAGCAGGAGGCACAACACCAGTTTGCAGTTGCACCATGGGACCCTTCCCCTCCAACATTTAATTCCGTTCATCAGCAGAGGACAGAGACCTTGCTTACGTTCAGTTCATGGCAAAGGACCTTCCTTTAACGACAGGCATTCTGGGGCAAACAGGAATACGAAGACATCGGTAAAAACAGACAAGTATCTAGACACCCACATGGCTTCCCTATATGGAAACTCCCATTCTCAATTATTCCCAACCCAGATATGCTTGGACCCCAACTGCCCGCAATCTTGACCAGCAAAGCTAGTGGTGAAGGCTTCTCGGAGTTCCAGCCCAAGAACATCAGGAGACCCAAGGTTGGGAATCACTGATCTAGATCGGTGATTCCCAACCTTCAGTCCCCAGATATTTTTGAACTGCAACTGCCACATGTCGTGGCCAACACGGCCACTGGTGAAGGCTTCTAGTTAACATCAAAGAACATCTGGGGACCCCAGGTTGGGAACCACCGCTCTAACTCCTTCCTCTGAAGATGGCCCGTAAGGGTCTTTTTGACCACTAGGTATTCATAAAGAGATGTCAGGCCAAGTGGAGGTCATTTGAAGATAAACTAGATTTGATTCTGGAACATGATACAATTTTGGAGTGAGAAAGGTTCCTTTTGGATTTCCCCAGTCTTTTTCTTTTTCTTTTTCCTTTTTAAGCAACGGTTTTTGTGATGCATTCTAATGAAATATTAATCTCGCTCCCTTTTCCTGAATGCCTTGAGACCATTTACTGGAGCAGAAGGGAGGAGAAAACATGAAATCATTTAAGGAGAGGAACCTATTTAGTCACTTCTTGTACAGCTTTTCAAAGTGGACTAAAAAGAGGCATGTTTGTAACGGGGATGGGGATACGGCCGAGCAGACACAGCAAAGTAGGGAAGAAGTGGGAGTCGACACAGTCTTGTCAAACATATTTCTGCCTTGAATTATGAATGAATCCAGAGGTGCATGCCTATTCTCATTTGCATCATCAATGGGAATAAACAGTTTTTAAAACTGCAAGTAGTACTAGCAAACTAAAATCACATTCTCCCTCTTTGGCTTCAATCAGCGGCAGGGAGGCCCACGGTGGTTAGGAATTTTCTGTCCACTTTGATTCCTCTTCAAAGCCCTAAAACCATACATTTACAAACAAAATGGGGACGCAAGATTACGAAACTCTCCAAGTCCAATGGCAGTGAGTCTGATCAGGATGTACGGTGTCATGCTGGAAACATTCGACAAATTTGTGACTGCCCGCAAAAGCTGTCCGCAAGTGACAGACATTCAAGACAAGACCAGGCATAAATGCATAATAACGAGATGTCAAATAAAAACATAACCTGACACACAACATGCTACACCCACTCAGATAGCAAACGAGTCCACTACCATATTTCACAGCCAAATAATCCATCGTATTACCCCCATCTTTACGTACTGTCCGCTCCTTCAACCTCTCTTTGGTCCTCTAACACAAGGGCCTTGTTCCCAGATTTCTTCATTACCGTTCCATTAACACTTGACCGTTTCATCTCAGTTCACACAGGACCATGAAAGGAGAGCTGCTCAAGAAATTCAGGTCCAGATGTCCAGTAATGTCTCATCTGTGGTCAAGACAAGGTCTATGAACATGGTGAGGCATCCTGTCAATGAGTCTCAAGTCCCAGAGAGAGATTTCACTTTTCAGTGTGAGACCAAGATATCAAACATTTTCCTTCGAACACTTTGGTTTACAGAAGCTTCCACAAAATGTTTCTCACCTGTTAGTTTACCTTTGTGAAGGCAAGCAAGTGCACCAAGCAGAAAATGGAAGGCAGACTGCTAAGAAAGACACAAGCAACCCATCCGAGTGCTCCTGCTCTCATTACTACACACAATAACAGTATCCCAGTGCTTTGGTTTGGTTGGAGGGTTTTGTGTGTGTGTGTGTGTGTGTGTGTGTGTGTGTGTGTGTGTGTGTGTGTGTGTGTGTGTGTGTGTGTGTGTGTGTTTTATGTTTATATATTCACATCAATGTGCAAAAATCAAGATCCCAAATGCATCAATCATTTCTAAGACTGAAAACACACACACAAACTCCCAAAAAATCTTGCTGTCTTGCAGTGAAGATGAAAAAAAGATCTTGCTTGTTTAGAGTTTGAGAAAGAACTCGGCCAGGACATCCTATTCAAGTTTAAGAGACTCTTGTATTTTTGCTTCAAAACTCTCAGTTACCTGCAGGTAGAGCTTTGATCTTTGAAGGGGAAGTGATGACCCCTAAACAGACTCATTGAGTCACATCAAAGGCCTCTCGGGGCTAACATTTTAAGCAAGTCCAACATCTTAACACCCCAACAGCTCAAATTAAGGCAAAGTTGGTAATCACAGAATATTGAACTTGGAAGGGGTCTATAAGGCCATCAAAATAATGACCATGCCCCATCCATTGCCCCATCATGTGTCTGGTAATCACATGTATTATCCCTTCTGAACATGTCTAACAACAAAAGCAGATCTTTCACTCACAGACAAAAGCTGATGGGTCATTTTAGCTCTGAGGTACAGTACATGCTTCACACACCGAATATCTAAACTCAGTGTCTCCGCAGCCCTAGTTCTACATACTCCGTTTCAAACAGATTGAAGAAGATCTTCATTCTGAGATGATGAAAACCTGTTTCTAGTTTTAATAGAGAGTTCCGGGACTAAATTATTCTGGCACAGTTGCTGTCCCACCAATTGAAAATAGTGTGCTCATCAGGTTAGTTGGCCAACATGGACCTTGCAGCTACAAGGATGCCACAATAGCCAGGAAACATACAGAGTTATAAGAACATAAGAACATAATGAGAGGCATGCTGGATCAGGCCAAAGGCCCATCTAGTCCAGCTTCCTGGATCTCACAGTGGCCCCACCAGATGCATTTGGGAGCGCACAAGACTAGAGATCTCTCTCTTGATACCACTCCCCCACATCTGGCCTTTGAAGTACCCCGGTTTTAAGCCTGGCAATTACGCATCTCTATCATGATTTGTAACCTGCGATGGACTTTTCCTCCAGGAATCTGTCCAATCCCCTTTTGAAGACATCCAGGCCAGATGCCATCACCACCTCCAGTGGCAGGGAGTTCCACAGACTAACAACACACTGGGTAAAAAACATTATTTTCTTTTGTCTGTTCTCAATTTCACTACCCTCAATTTGAGTGGATGTCTCACTCTCCCAGCCCTCAATTTGAGTGGATGTCCCCTAGTTCTGGTATTTTGTTTGTGAGAGAAGAGCGTCGCTCTATCCACTTTACTCATGGCCTGCATAATTTTTTATGTCTCAATCATATCCCCCCTCAGGCGCCTTTTTTCGAGACTAAAGAGCCCCAAATGTTTTAGCCTTTCCTCATAAGGGAGGTCCCCTAGCCCAGCAATCATTTTAGTCACTCTCTTTTGCACCTCTTCCAGTTCCACTTTGAGTCCTTGGCTAGCTCTGTGTAACTTGATAGAAAATAAGTTACTCAGTCTGTGTCTAAATGGGCCAACGTTCTGACCCAGAATCAGACAGCTTCACAATGCCATGCAGTTGTCAAGACTTTCTGATCTTCCATCAGAAGAGAGAAGTCACTCACAGAAAGAGGCTCCAGATTCAGAGGCACTCCAGATCTTAAATTGTCCTTGTGGTAGTTCCCATCTCACAGCTGAACTGGAAGAAACAAAGTAAGCTGAACTGGAAGAATGAGCACGAAATGAACAATTTTTTGTTTCCGTTTTCATTTTTTCCGTTCTTTGAAACAACAAAGGTTTCAAAATGAAACAAAACAAACAGAAACACCAGAAATTTTGTTGTCAACCCTAGACTCATTGAACTGCTTTAAATGCTTTTAAAAATCACAAAAAATGAAATGGTAACAAAACGGTAACGAAACAAACGAAAATGAAAATGATTTTTTTGCAAAAATTTGCAAAAAATGGGAACGAACCGAAACATGAGGGTCAGCAGGGCATAGTCATTCTCAACCCCGGATCCCTAGATGTTCTTGCACCAAACCTCCCAGAATCCTTCACCACTCACTGTGCTAGCAAGGATTTGTAGAAATTGTAATCTAATAACATCTGGGGACCAAAATTTAGGAACCACTGGTGTAATGGAGGAAATGTTGGATAGAGCTCCGAATATCTGAGTTCAGCCCCACATTCCCTCATGGAAACTGGAGGGGGAGGGTTGCCAATCATAAACCATCTCTTGACCATACCTCCAGTGCTATAAATTGGAAGCATCTTGACAGAACATTACAACAATAGACTATATCTCAACCTGGATATATTTTTGACATCCTCTGGTCCAAAGACAAATACCAGAGCCACAGCTGTTCCAAAGCCTGCTGGGAAATTCCTTACCTGCGTTCTGAGAATCAGCAACTCCTTAATCTGGGAACACGAGGCTGTCAGGTTCTGTTGTCAGTTTTACATCAGTGAGCATGATATATTTGCTGCTGCTAGGTAATCAACACATTTACATCCTTTCACAACAAGTCAGCCAGGTTGCTATGTTTTGTCTCTTCTCTTTCTGACACTTGCTTTGCTGGCTAAAAGTTGTCTAGAAGGAAGGCAGGGAGGAAGGGAGGGAGAAAGAAAGAAAGAAAGAAAGAAAGAAAGAAAGAAAGAAAGAAAGAAAGAAAGAAAGAAAGAAAGAAAGAAAGAAAGAAAATGTATTCTCGAAGGCTTTCACGACCAGGATCTGATAGCTGTTGTGAGTTTTTTGGGCTGCTTGGCAGAAACTTCCAGAACGTTCAGAAAGGCCGAAAAACTCACAACAGCTAAAAGAAAGAAAGCCTTGCAAAGGCATTTGAACTCTAGAGAAAAATTTGCAGGTGGGGAAAGTGACGTTGAAATTAATAAACTGAAATACCTATAAAGCATTGCAAAAGTAGAATTAAATATCCACAACATGGATATTTAGTTCCATCAACGTGGAAAGGAAGAAATGAAACAACATCCCTAAGAAACCTTAGACACTCCAAAGCACCATGTAAACAAGGGTTTATTATCATTGTGCCTTTTAACTACATCCAGAGCTAACAGGAATTACAGGTGAGATTTTTTTCTTGTAAAAGATTAAGTGCCTTTCACTTGATGCTATATAATATTTAGAGACCGTTCATATCCCCTTGCATGGAAAAAACAGCATTTTGGCAGGCTTCTGCACCACGGAAATAAGGCTTCCATTATTAAGTGCTGATTTAGTCCAGACGGGGCATGTTTTGATTGGCATTTCTGCTGAGGAAAGCTCTAGGCCCTTCTCCATCATTCATATAAAAATAAATAAATAAATAAATAAATAAATAAATATAGAACATAAAATAAATAAAAATCTGGAGTATTATGGACAAGGTGCCTGTCGCATTGGATTCTGAAATCCTTGATGTCGTGATGGCATCTGGCCTGGATGCCTTCAAAAGGGGATTGGACAGATTACTGGAGGAAAAGTCCATCCCAGGTTACAAACCATGATGGAGATATGTCATCTCCAGGCTTAAAACCAGGGTACTTCAAGGGCCAGATGCAGGGGAGTGGTATCAGGAGATAGATATCTAGTCTCGTGCGCTCGCAGACACATTTGGTGGGGCCACTGTGAGATCCAGGAAGCTGGACTAGATGGGCCTTTGGCCTGATCCAGCAGGCCACTTCTTATGTTCTTATGTTCTTATGACTTCATTTTCAGTAACCTTTTATGGCTGATGTTCCCACCAGGTCTAGCTTGATGGTAGGTTGAGAGTTTTACACATATTCCAGTGGAACATTGCTGCTACTTTATTATGATGGACTAAATAATCAGTCTGAGTGCTTTTTGGGCAACAGCTGATGAGGTGATTGACAGTTTCATCTGCCAGGACTCTGCCTGCCACAGAACCTGACTCTGAGAGGTTAAATGGTGAAGAGCTGCTGGAGGAACCTTGCAGCTCAAATCAGCAAGCAGCTGGGTCTGAGGACTCAACTGAAAACATATCTTCACCTCCTAGAAGGGCCATGAGCAAGATTCTGCAAAGACGTGCTACCAGAAGAGCTAGGGAAAGGGTCTTTGATGCTAGACGGGGAATCAGGTCAGGAAGCCCTGAGTACTAGCAGAAGCCTTTCCAGAAGTAAGGGTGTGTTCCCTGTTTTGGGATAAAGCTGGCAAGCTCACCTTGAGCTCTCTGTGGGAGCAATGCATCATTTGAACTTGCAATCACGTTCCTGTATGTGACCTTGGCTCTGTTTCCTGACTTCGGACTGGCTTCCTGGACAATGGCTTGATATGTTCCCTTGGGTTTGGCATCTGGTTTCTGTGAGATATTCTGGTTTTGACTTGGACTGGTAATTGCTGGGAGTTGGATTCTGTTATTTATCTGGCACTTGATTGTTAGCAAAGGACTTGAACTTGCCTACTTTTCACTAGAGATCTTGGCAAAGAACTGAATCCTGTTTGTGTTTGTGATCTGTGTGCGGGGCTTGACAGTTTCCTCCCACCCAAACTTCTTCAAGCAGAATGGAAAAGGAGGGGGCTGTTGGGATGACACCGCTGGCAGCTTTGCAAAACCAAGTGATGCTTTTGTCTCAGGCGATTGCTCAATTGCAGCAAGTTCCAGCACTGGCTGGGTTGCAGCCCCGTTGCCCTTTGCTGCCTCCTGACCGGTTTGAAGACAAGTTAGAGGAATTCCCTGCATTCCTGGCTCAATGCAAGCTGTTTATTGAGGTGTGTGCTCAAGAATTTCCTACTGAGAGGTCTAAGGTCTGCTTTATCATCAGTTTGCTGAAAGGACAGGCAGCTAAATGGGCTACTGCTTTACTCCTCAGTGCCTCACCTCTACTGGACAATTATCAGGCTTTCCTGAATCACATTTCTTCAGCTTTTCAGAACCCCGTGCAGGCTGCTACTGCCAACAGGAGACTCAGAGCTCTGAAACAGGGCAAAGATTCAGTGTTTGACTACACCACTGCGTTCTGTTTGATAGCACAGGATCTGCTTTGGAACGAACCGGCATTGATTTCTCAGTATATGGAAGGATTGGCAGATGAAGTGCTTGATGAACTCTCTAGGGTGGAACAACCAAGCATGTTACAGGAACTCATTACCCTGTGTCTCAGGATAGATGGACGCCTGGAAAGCCGTTGCCTCTCCCGAGGCAAGAACTACAACCAGCAACCTCTGCCAACTGTGCCTAATCTGCAATCCAGGGAAGCCCGCAGAATTGATCCAGAACCTATGCAACTGGGACCTGCTCGACCACACCTCACCCCAGAAGAAAAGGCGACACTCTCATAATCTCTGCCTGTACTGTGGAGGAGGAGGATATTTCGCTTCCATTTGCCCTTTGAAGCGCCCATCAGTAAGTGCTGCTACCTCTTCAGCAGTAAAAGGGCAGCTCCATCCTTGAAGGAACCCACAGGAATGGAGCATACCGAGGGGTTCCCAGACAATACCATCATGCCCCAAGGACCTTTCCTGGTACCTGTAACTCTAGGACTTCCTGATGGCTGGAAAGTACCGGTGTATGCTATGGTAGACTCTGGGGCAGCTCACTGCTTTGTAGACTCTGGGTTTGTGCAGCGTCATCGGATTCCAGTACAGAACAAGGAAACTCCTTTGCTGGTAGAATCCATTGAGGGTCGATTACTTCGTTCTGGGCCGATAGCTCAGGAAACCTGTCCACTTACTCTTCAGGTAATGGACCACAATGAGCAGATTTGCTTTAATGTAACTCGGATGCCCCGGTTTCCTCTTGTCTTGGCACTTTCCTGGTTGCGAGCTCATAACCTATTGGTGGATTGGGTGCAAGGAAAATTGTACTTCAAGGTTCCTTTCTCAAAGAAAAATTCTTCTACCATCCTGGCAGCTGCCCATGCTACATCTGACCCTGTCTTGCCCCAGGTATACCAAGATTTTGCGGATGTATTTGAGGAAAAGGGGGCTGACAAGTTACCTCCACATCGGCCCTATGACTGTGCCATTGATCTGATACCTGGGGCACCCCTCCCTGTGGGACAAGTCTATCCTATGTCCGAACCTGAGTTAGAAGCTTTGAGGGCTTTCCTAGACAAGAACCTTTGACGTGGGTTTATACGCCCTTCCAAATCGCCATTGTCCGCACCGGTGATCTTTGTAAAGAAGAAGGGAGGGGAGCTTCATCCTTGTAATGATTACCGGGCATTAAACAAGATCACTATTCAGGACTGGTACCCTTTACCCCTAGTCTCTGAACTTTTGGACCGGTTAAAAGGGGCAAAGTGTTATACCAAGCTGGACCTTAGTGGGGCGTATAATTTGATGTGTATCCGTAAAGGAGATGAGTAGAAAACTGTGTTTTGGACCCGGTACAGTCAATATGAACATTTAGTAATGCATTTTGGACTGACAAACGCACCCAGTGTATTCCAGCGGATGATGAATGACATTTTCCATGATCTACTAGATCGTTGTGTGGTCATTTATTTAGATGATATCCTGATTTATTCCGCTGACTCAGCTCAGCATGTTCAAGATGTTCGTCAGGTCCTGCAGCATCTCCGGGAAAACGGACTATATGCTAAGTTGGAAAAATGTGAGTTTTACATTAAGGAAGGTGAATTCCTGGGGCATATTATTTCTCCCCAGGGAATCCGCATGGACCCTAAGAAAGTAGAGGCTGTGTTGTCCTGGCGGCGACCACAAAATCGTAAGGATTTGCAACAGTTCCTCGGTTTCGCCAACTACTATCGCCAGTTTATTCCTGCCTACGCTGACATTGCTGCACCTTTAAACTGTCTCCTTCGGCCCAAAGAGCTTTTCTGGTGGACTCCAGAAGCAGAAGAGGCTTTCTCTACTTTGAAAACCCGCTTCACCTCGGACCCCTTGCTCCATTATCCTGATCCACAATTACCCTTCATAGTGGAGGCTGATGCATCTAGCGTTGCTCTGGGAGAAGTGCTATCTCAACAGGATGATCCCTCCCAAACCCTGCGTCCCTGTGCCTATTACTCTCGGCAGTTAAAACCTGCAGAGAAAAATTATGCTATCTGGGAGCGTGAACTGCTGGCCATCAAGATGGCTTTTGAGGTATGGAGGCATTACCTCGAGGGAGCTCGACACCCTGTTCAAGTATTGACTGATCATCGAAACCTTGAACATCTACAAACAGCCCGGCGATTGACTCAGCGACAAATCCGGTGGTCATTATTCTTTTCCCGGTTCGATTTCCGGATCAAGTACATTCCTGGGGCTCAGAATAAAAAAGCTGATGCGTTATCCAGAAAACCTGAGTATGCAGCGCCTGTGAAAGAGACATTAGTGGCGCCCATCTTGCCTCCCTCTGTGTTCGCGGCCATGAATCCATGTCTCAGCTTGGCAGAAGAAATCCGTGAATCTCAAGCTTGCAATTCATGGACTCAGCAACGTCTTCAAGAACTCCAGAATGGGAATCATGGAGAGATTTCTGCACAGAAAGGGTTATTATTACATCGAGGGCGGTTATGTGTTCCTGCTGGTCCTCTTCGTAACCAGGTGTTGCATCTCTCACATGACTCTTTACCTGCTGGACACTTTGGACTTTACAAAACCCTGCATCTTCTCACAAGGGAGTTCTGGTGGCCACATGTCCGTGCTGATGTTGCCCGATACGTGGGTTCCTGTGAAGTTTGTCGGCGGGCAAAGGATGTTGTGACCAAACCCTCGGGTCTGTTGCATCCTTTGCCAACACCCTCTGGTACCTGGAATGCTGTCTCCTTAGATTTCATCACGGATCTTCCTCGTTCAAAAGGGTTTACCTGCATCCTGGTCTTCGTGGATTTATTCAGCAAAATGGCCCACTTCGTTCCTTGCACTAAATCCCCTACCGCATCAGAAACAGCTCACCATTACTTGCAACACCTCTTCAGACTTCATGGTTTACCTGCACACCTCATTTCGGATCGTGGGCCACAATTCACCTCCTGATTCTGGCAAGCAATGCATAAAGCACTAGGAACACAAGTTCACCTATCATCAACTTACCACCCCCAGTCAGATGGTCAGAATGAGCGCACTAATGCCACCTTAGAACAATATTTACGCTGTTATACATGCTACCAACAAGATAACTGGGCGGATTTGTTACCTTTAGCTGAATTTGCATACAGTGGTACCTTGACTTACATCCTGCTTGACTTGCATCATATTTGACTTACGTCCACTAGGGGCGTGTTTGACTTGCGTTGCGGGGCTCCAAGTTACGTCTCGGAGCCCCGGCGCAAGGTCCCCACATTGGGTGGCAGCCAGGACCCAGCGTCCCGGCTGCCGCCTCCAAACTGCTCCTGCCTTTGGAGGGAGCTCAGGGCTGGCCTCGGGAGGGGCTGGCCTCGCCGGAAGCCGCCGCCACCACCGGAGGAGAGGAAGAAGGGCCGGGAGCTCCTGCTTTCTTCCTCTCCTCTGGTGGTGGTGGTGGTGGCGGCGGCGGCGGCGGCGGGTTCGGCGAGTCCAACTCCGAGCACCCGGAGCTGGTCCTCGGCGTTGCCGCAGGAGGGTTTTCCAACCCAGGCTCCAGGTCCCCAATGCGGCAGCGGAGGCCACCAGAGTCGCCGAAGAGGACGACGAGGAGGAAGACAGCGGCGGGGGCGAGGACAAGGCAGCGGCGGCGGCAGCGGCCGAAAGGTTTCGTGGGCCGCCAGCGCAAACGAAGGGGCCCCTCCGCCGCCGGTTTCTCCGGCCGCCCCAGCCCCTTGCCTCCTCCACTGCGACTAGCTTCCAAACATTGCATCCGCCACCGTCGGCGGGGGTGGTGGTTTCTTTGCCTCCTTCCAGTGGGCTGGGTCCGGGCGGGGGTCCTCCTCCTCCGCAGCTTCCTTGGGTGCCGGCGGCTTGCACACACACCTCCCCCGGGAACCTGGGAAACTAGCGGGGGAGGGGGAGGAAGCCTGGGAAGAGGCCCCAGGAGAACGGGGTGGGAAGGGGCATGGAGGGAGGCAAAGAGAAGCCAAGCAGCCTCAGCTGTGGGGGTGGGGTGAGGAAGGGGGTGTCTGGGAGGGCCTCGTGGGCCACCCAGGCTCCCTTGGTGGGAAGCAGGGTCTCTCTCTCTCTCTCTCTCTCTCTCTCTCCCTCTCACTCACTCTCTCTCTCTCTCTCACAGACACGCGCACTCTCTCTCTCTCTCTCTCACACACACACACACACACACACTCACTCACTCACTCTCTCTCTCTCTCTCTCTCACACACACACACACACACACACACACTCACTCACTCACTCACTCACTCTCACACACACGCACACACAGACTCTCTCTCTCTCTCTCTCTCTCTCCCTGAGCAACTGTGGGGAGGGGACACACACACACACATACACATGGGGGCGGCACCAGGGGCTCCTTGATTGCTTCACACTTGGCCTGGCCCTGGGGCTGCACCCCAAACTTTCTGCCTGCCAAGATCCCAGCCCTTCTTCCTCTCATCCTGCAGCAGCTTCGGCAAGGCCGAGGAACTCGAGGTTGGCCTCACCGGGAGCCGCCCGCCGCTGCTGGAGTGCAGTGAACACCTGAGCGAACACCCAATCAATCCGGTTGCTTTTCGTCTGTAACTACCTGCTTCCCTTCATATTCATCCAGTATTCCACCGATCCCTCTTGGTTCCAGCTGCAGACCCTGACCCCAACCGACCACCGACTCCTGAGCCTCCTCCACCAATTTTAGTAGAAGGAGAAGGAGAATATGAAGTCCGTCAAATCTTGGATTCTCAAATACACCATGGAGGATTGCAGTATTTGGTAGACTGGGAAGGTTATGGACCTGAAGATCGGTCATGGGAACCTGCGTCCAACTTGCATGCTCCTGAGTTTGTTCAACAATTCTATGACAGTTACCCTGATAGGCCTGGCCCATTGGAAGAGGGGGACCATGGGGAGGGGGATAGTGCCAGGACTCTGCCTGCCACAGAATCTGACTCTGAGAGGTTAAATAGTGAAGAGCTGCTGGAGGAACCTTGCAGCTCAAATCAGCAAGCAGCTGGGTCTGATGCCTCAGCTGAAAACATATCTTCACCTCCTAGAAGGGTCATGAGCAGGATTCTGCAAAGACGTGCTACCAGAAGAGCTAGGGAAAGGGTCTTTGATGCTAGATGGGGAATCAGGTTGGGAAGCCCTGAGTACTAGCAGAAGCCTTTCCAGAAGTAAGGGTGTGTTCCCTGTTTTGGGATAAAGCTGGCAAGCTCACCTTGAGCTCTCTGTGGGAGTAATGCATCATTTGAACTTGCAACCATGTTCCTGTCTGTGACCTTGGCTCTGTTTCCTGATTTTGGACTGGCTTCCTGGACAACGGCTTGATCTGTTCCCTTGGGTTTGGCATCTGGTTTCCGTGAGATATTCTGGTTTTGACTTGGACTGGTAATTGCTGGGAGTTGGATTCTGTTATTTATCTGGCACTTGATTGTTAAAGGACTTGAACTTGCCTGCTTTCCACTAGAGATGTTGGCAAAGAACTGAATCCTGTTTGTGTGTGTGATCTGTGTGCGGGGCTTGACATCATCCCTTTCTTTGCATAATTGACATCTACTATCTTCTGATGATTTATCAATTTTTGCCTTTATGGCATTTGTTCATAAGGCTTGATCTTGAGCTGCCATGAGTAGTCCTTCGGTTTCTTTCTTAACCAAAACCAAACCATTCAGAGTGACCTTGTTGCCAGATGGGAGGTATAGAAATCCAATAAATAAATAAATAAGCCATGTTTGTTCTTGGTTAATCTTATCATTGGTCTCTCTTTTAAACTCACCATGCAGTGCTTTACTATGCCAGTTCTCTATTCAGTTTTGCATTTGTTGACTTTTAAATTCTTTATTAATATTGTTGTTGTTACTACTACTACTACTAGTAGTAGTAGTAGTAGTAGTAGTAGTAGTACATTCTTCATGTTACAAATGCTGCCTGTTATTTATAAATCCTCCAGTGTTGTAATTTTATCAGTCCCAGATAATCTTCTGGGCCTCATTCCAACAAGCAAGCTCATGGCTGAATATCAGGTAAAGGCAATTTGTAGGAACCTTCCCCTTTCCTGCCCCTGAAGAGAGCTTGACAAAGACGGCATTAAACAGCAAAGTGTTGTGTGTTTTTTTAACTGACATGAATTGCCAGGAAAGAGAAGAGGACCTTATCACAGTTGCAGTCAAGGAAGATAGAAATGTCATCGGATGTGCCGGGGATTGTGAAGACATTTTATATATTGTGTGTGTTTCAGACGACAAGGGCGATCAGAATGAAAAGAGAGAGAGAGAGACCCACGAATGCGCCAGAAACATGTTCTGGTGAAAGAGTGGCTGTCCTTCTGGTTATGTCCCCAGTAAAACATGATAAAGTTGAGTGACATTCTGCCTTGTTGCTTTTGAAATGCCAGGCAAACGATGATGCAGAGAAAGCTGGATGAGTTTTGCCTATAGCCCTGCAGCAGCTGTAAATCACTTAGCATCCACTGCCTCAGAGAGCAGAGAAAGCAACAGGAAATTTATGCTAATTTTATACCGGGCAATCATCTCTCAAACCAACAAGGCAGCATTCCGAAGAGGGAAAGCTCACCTGAATCTTTCTGCTGCATTATTCTGGATGGGTCAAAGGTTATCTGACTTTCTTCTAAAGACGCAATGGATACTTCAAAGAAAAAGAACATTAAGAGGAATGCCTACATTTGAAAAAAAATGTTCTTAATGGACCATGGTCGTGAATAGGCCTAATGTCTCAGAATCTGGCTGATTCTTTTCAAAAATCAATGGCTGATACATCACATTGGGTCCTAGCCACCTTGGCTCCTTTTCCAAGGAGAAAGGTGGGGTAAAAATATTCAAAATAAAAAATAAATAAAAATTGTGGAGCAGGGAATTCCACAAATTAATTCTACATTGGCAAAAAATAATTATACCATGCTTCCTTTTCTTACTCTCTCAAACCAACTGCCAATAATGGTTTAGACAGTGTTGGGTGTTGGCGGGGCCTCATCATAGTACGAACCTTGACATTGTTTTGCTATTTACCCAAAACAACACATATCCAGTCAGTCTGATTTGCATTTTTCTTTGTTCATTTCATTAAGAAAGTCCACAAAGCATTCTGATTATATTAAAATCCATTGATCTAAATGAGCTATGTACATTACGAACTCAGTTAAGCACTTGCCTACTGTGAAGTGTTTTCCATTAGCTTCAACGAAACTACAGTGGTGCCTATTAAGACACATTTAATTTGTTCTACAGGTCAATTCATTTTACAAAACATTCATCCTATGAAACGTGGTTTAAATCGGATTCGTCTTGCGAGACATCCCATAGGAAAAAATTGTCTTACGAGGTTTTCCTATTCCCAGAAATTTCATTCGTCTTAGGTGTTTTTCGTACTAAGGGGAATTCGTCTTACGAGGTATTACTGTACATGATAATGTGGGATACAACCAGATTGATATCATTCGTGTCGGCTTTAATTGAGCTAGTCAAAACTACAAGTGAGTTAATTTTTGCTTTGTTCATTAATTAAATGAGTGAATCGAACTGAACTGAGTGTAGTTCAGGCAGGAATGGATGATTTTATGAAGCAGGTTAGGTTAAATTTTTTAAGTTAGGAATCAGAAGCAAGGACATCCTATAGACCACCTTCCCTGGTCAAATAAGACCATTCTGATTGTATCAGTAGCTAGCTAGCTACTTGCAACAGGGACAGGAGTGACTTCATTTAAATCCACATCTGTAAAAACATCACAAAGCTGGCCAATTTCTCCAGAATAAGAGGGACTTGGAAGTCTTTTTCCAAAGTACATTGGATGTGGGAGAAATGGAAAGAGACAGATTGTTCCATCCAGACCCAAGGCTTTGATTAGAGCAGGAATCCCATGGCCAATATAAGAACATAAGAACATAAGAAGAGCCATGCTGGATCAGGCCAAAGGCCCATCTAGTCCAGCTTCCTGTATCTCACTGTGGCCCCACCAGATGTGTCTGGGAGCGCATGAGACTAGATCTCTGTCTCCTGATACCACTCCCCCACATCTGGCCCTTGAAGAACCTCGGTTTTAAGCCTGGAGATTGCACATCTCCATCATGGTTTGTCACCTGTGATGGGCTTTTCCTCCAGGAATCTGTCCGATCCCCTTTGAAGGCATCCAGGCCAGATGCCATCACCACATCCTGTGGCAGGGAGTTCCACAGACTAACAACGCACTGGGTCTCATTGTTCTTGGAGGCCTTTAGAGATGCAGTTCTCATTTTGAGGCTGCTTCTTTGGGTCCACGAAAGAGTTCACAAAAAGGGAGATATATAGCATGTAGTTCCACCACCTTCCAGTGCTCAGCACATGAAAAATGTGACTCCCCACATAGTACTGTGATGTTGTCACATCTGGCATGTGATCCCCAATTACCTAGGATGAATAAATAAGATAAAACAGAATGGAGAAAGACTGGAAGCAGCTGTGGATGGATAAAACCATGGCCATCTGGGGTGAGGTCCCAAAAACAGAGTAGGTGAGGGAGGCTTTTTCTGGGGTAACATTCTGCCATTTATTAATTAATTTTATTAATTTTGAATATTTTTCCCCACCTTTGTAAAAGGACCCAACGCGACTTACAATAGTGAGGGACAATATACAGCCCAGATGCCATCACCACATCCTGTGGCAGGGAGTTCCACAGACTAACAACACACTGGGTAAAAAAAAATTCTTTTGTCTGGTTCCAAGTTCCCTTGTAGATGCTGAAAAAAGTGGATTATAGCTGCCCTTGCTATGACCTCTGGTTCCCTCTTGTAGTCATTTCTGATAATTTCATCATGGAAATATATTTCTCTAGAGAACAGTATACATTGAATGGCATCTAGCTCCCTCTAAGCCAGTTCTGACAACTTCATTGATAGAAATATATACTTAAGGATTTCTCCTTTGATATATTTCCAGACCAGGATAAGTGAATTAGCAGATACTGATCCTATATATACTGGGGTCCTATTGTACACCATTGGAACAAGTTTGTAGGAGGGTGGCAAGGATGATCAAGGAGTTGGAAACCAAACCCTGTGAGAAGGGACTGAAAGAACGGGGTGTGTTGTTGTCGTTACAGTCATGACCGACTCTTTGTGACCCCATATCCATGGAGTTTTCTTGGCAGGAATACTGGAGTGGCTTGCCAGGGCATGTTTAGCTAAAAGAACAGAAGATTGAGGGGCAAGATCATAACACTTTTCAATTATTTGAAGAGCTATCATACAGAGGAGGGGCAGCATCTCTTCTCAATCATCCCAGACTGCAGGACACACAACAATGAGCTCAAGTTAAGAGAACCCAGTTTGTGGCTGAATATAACGAAAAACTTCCTGACTGTTAGAGCAGTACAGCAATGGAACAAAATGACCTCAAGAGGTGGCGAGTGCTCCAACACTAGAGGCATTCAAGAGACATTTGGGCAACCAGCTGGGAGGTATCCTTTGATTTGTATTCCTGAATGGGGAGGAGGTTGACTTGATGGTTTTATAGGCCCCTTCCAACTTCATTGTTTTATGATTCTATGATTCTCATGGCCCAGATCCTGTTGGGTTTCACGTAAAGGAAATTCCGCAAACTGCGTTAACATTTTGTAGGCTCTCCATTGTGCAGTAGGGCACACAACCGGACATGAGCTCATATGCACAGCCAGGGCAAAACTCACACCACAACAAACAGGCAGCCAGAATACAGCAGCACACTCAACCTGTAAGGCATCCTTTCTGTTCTCATAATGCTAACAGAATCTTGGCCTATGAACCTAGATTTGAATTGCTCTGCATTTTAAGGTTTTCTTAGATTTCAACTTGTTTTAACATATATAACACAGCTACCTACAACTGGGTGCTCAATTCTACAAACAGCTCTCTCTCTCTCTCTCTCTCTCTCTCTCTCTCTCTCTCTCTCTCTCTCTCTCTCTCTCTCTCTCTCTGTTTGTCTGTCTGTCTTTGCAGGCAGAATTTGGCCAGACCAATCTGAAGCATTCACCCCAATTTGTGAGTCACATATATAGGTGATAAAGAAACCAAAGTCCTACAAATGCTGAATGCAGAGGAAAAAGTGAGAAAGGCAGGTGTCCTGATATCTAACCACAACGGTGACTCGGGAATCTTTTGGCGTGCAGCCAGAACTTCGTATTTAAAAATTTGTATAACCTCGACACACAGGTTCTGTTATAATAACTGCTGGGAAGTTTATCCTCCACGAATATAAGTCTTTCTTTAAATTAAAAAGAGCCATCCTTGTGGCAGCAAAATCAATAGATGTCACAGGTACTACTCCGTCTTTTCATCCATCCTGAATCTATCACTGTTCATCTGTTTCATAACTTCACAGTGTAGGAAAGAGAGGAAACGATCGCACAAAATATACAATGGAATAGCTTGGGCTTGAACTTTTTTCTCACCTCACTTTGCTGTCATCAATCCCATGAAAGGTCCTGTCCTGAACAGCGGTGTGCAGTTCTTGCAAACTCAAGCTTGTGGTTCATGTAGGGCACGCATGTCCAAAGTCTGGCCCGGGGGCCAAATGTGGCCCCTTTTCAAATTATGAGCAGTCCTGCAGCCTCTTCTGCCCACCATCTCAGCCTGCCATGCATCCCCACCAGCTAGCTCCTCCCCATACCAAATGGAGACATCAACTTGCAGTTTTACAGTTTGCCTACCCTCCCTGCCTCTGTCCATCCCCTCAGCCACCAGCCCAGCCTATTCGTCCCCGGCTCCATTGCCAGGGCCTTCCCAGGCATTCTGGAGGCCCCAAAAAGGCCTCCCTGTGAACAGGAAGCGGCTTCCGGGTTGCCGAAAATCATTTCTGAGGCCTCCGAGGGCCTTTCTAGGCCTGTCACATGCTAATTGAAGGAGCAGGTTATCCTTCAAGACAAAAATAGACATGAAGCATGGTCCGGGGCATAGAAGAACATTTTGGCTTAAGAACTTAAGCCAATTTTCCACAGTGAGCACAGCTGCTCTAGTTAGAATAGCCTTAGATAGAAACCAGTTCAGGCTACTCATCACCAACGTTCTACAAGGACATGGCACTAGAAGAAGAAGAAGAAGAAGAAGAAGAAGAAGAAGAAGAAGAAGAAGAAGAAGAAGAAGAAGAAGAAGATGATGATGATGATGATGATGATCCCCAATTCTCTCCTTCATCACCATCATTTGAACAAATTGATCTTCCTCCTGTCAGTTTCCTTCATTATCCAACACCATACTGTATGTAGGTAGTTACGGATGCAGTGGTTTTGACCTTGGTGATGATCTTACCTTGGTGAGGGTGGCGAAGGTGCCAAGGAGTATGAAAGAAATGATGGTGCCTGTCTGGGTTCCATTATGAGTTCGGACTCAAGGCGGAACAGCCAGATCTAAGACAGCAGACTAGCATGCCCTGACTGAATTGCAACCACCCACTTCAGCATAAGAGAATGGAGAGCTCCTATGGTGATGAGGTGGACCAATTCCCAAAGGACAGCTACTGGACAGCAGCAGAAGTCGAAGGTGACACTGGTGGAGGATCTTTCACGGAGAACGGCAGTGGAACAATTGACTTCACTTTTTTGAATACTACGCAGAAGAGGGCAATTGTTTTCCATCGCTGTCTTCCATGCAGTAGAGAATATTTCTGAGTAATTTCTACCATGAAAACTCTACGAGCAGACAATCCACAAGCAGAATGTTCCTGTTGTTGTCATAACTGATTTATAAGACCCATATAGGAACCCTAACAGCTTTCAAAGTAAGGAGTGATTTTACCCCTTCAGCACCCTAAGCAAGTTTCCAGGTCTGAGCAGAAATTCAAGCCAAGACCTCCTGAGTCCTAGTCCATCGTTGTGTGAGCTGCCTTGAGTCTTTTTAGGGAGAAAGGTGGAACAGAAAGATTTTAAATAAATAAAATAAAAGCAGGCGTATATTTGCTAACCTTGATTTACCCCAGGGCATGTGTGAATTTAGAAAAATATTTTGCCCAACGTGCATCACTTGCTTACACAGAGCTTTTGTGGCGGGCGTGAACTACCCCTGAGAGTTTTGTGACCAATATTCAGGGCCATGTGATGAATAATCGCCAGAACCTCACTCTGATTTGGAAAGAAATGAATGCATTTGTAATCTGTGGCCTATGATGTATGCTTCTTCAGATTGTTTATTAATTTTGTGTTCTGCCCCTTCTGGAGGGAAAATGGGCATTTTAAAAAGCTTTTCCTACAATGTGAACACAGTGAAATGTGTGTTCTAATGTTTCTATTACTGTAATTGTGTTTTATGGCCGTCATTCTTACTGAAGGATATCCCATGAATGTTCTAAAACAAATAAATTGAAGATGAGTAACAATGATTAGAGATTGGATGTGATCCTTACAGCAAACAGAAGAGTACTGCCTTTCTAATTTGGCTTACTTTGTATACAAATAAGCCTATTATCATCTAATTATAGCATATGATACCAATTAGGTCAGTTGCACAGTAACTGAACCAAGTGATTCTTTTCATCACTACAGAGAATGGATTTTGAAGAATATCAGCAACACTTCTTAAGCACAATCCAATAGATACCATACATTACATCCCATAGATACAGTACTTAAACTGCCAGCTAAGCCTGCTGAGATGTTTGGAGTTCATTTCCCCCACTGGGCCACCTTGACAAGGACTAGACGTACTGATTGTTCTTTGATTACTGTTTTATTTTTGATTACCCCTCCTTTTTTGTCACCATGTGTGCAGGGGCTGCTATTTCTGTTTTTTCAGGCCGTGGGAGATACGCTTGTAGTTGGGCCAGGCAATTAAGGCCTGTCCCCCGTTCTGATCCCCCCAACTCGCTGCCACGTATCTCAGAGCCACTCCGCCAGCACCTCTGACCTGTCCTGCCTCTTGATGAATGCCAGGTCAGTCCATAACAAAATCCCAGTCCTATATGATGCCATCTTGGACAGGAGGACCGACCTGGCCTGTATCACCGAGACCTGGAGGGAGCAGAGGGGGGAGCTTCTCTCTCCCAGCTGTGTCCCCCTGGGTTTCTCGTTCAGAGTGTAGGCAGGTCGGAGGGTCGAAAGGGGGTGGGGTGGGGTGGCTATCGTTTACAGGGAATCCCTTTCTGTCAGTAAAGCCTTGACGTTGGTAAGTCCAGGGTTAGAATGCCTCTATCTATCAGTGGGACAACGGGACAGATTTGGCATTGTGCCTGGTTACCGTGCTCCCCGCAACCATGCACAATCCCTACCAGAGCTCACGGAGTTCATCGCAATGTCTCTGTTGAGGTCCCCCCGCTTTCTGATGGTTGGGGACTTAAATGTGCACGTCGGTGGTAGGCTCTCAGGTGTGGCTTTGGAATTCATGGAGTCCATGGCCTCTATGAACCTGACCCAGCATGTTCTTTGCCCCACACATAGATCTGGGCATACCTTGGACCAGGTCTCTACCTCCACATCGGTGGATTTCAATCTGAGGTTCAGGGACATTGCTCCCCTGCCTGTGTCATGGTCAGTCCATTATCTGCTGTCTTTTCCCCTGTCTATTGCTGCCCTGCCCCATGGGGAACCCCGGCCCCTTGTTTGGGCCTGCTCCCGAAGACTTCTGAACCCTGCACGGTTCTTAGAGGCCTTTGGGAGCTCCCTGGCAGTCTGGCTGACTATCCGGATGAAGCCATGGTGGACCGATGGTATGAGGATACTACCGGGCTGTAGACCGGATCGCCTCTAGGTGCCTTCTCCGCTGCCGAGCTCGCTCCTCGCCGTGGTACACGGCGGGGCTGAGAGTGATGAAGGCAGAATGGAGAATGCTGGAGAGCAGCTGGAGGACAGACCGGTTGGCTTTTAATAGGGCTGCTGTTAAAATCCAGACCAGGTGCTATGTCCGTGTGATCAGGGAGGCTAAAACATCTTTTTACTCCCTGAGAATTAGTGAGGCCTCGAGCCGCCTGGCAGAGTTATTCCGTGTGGTTCACAACCTCACTAATCCTGGTCTGGCCAGGCCTCCTCCTACTCAGTTCAGTAACGAGACTTTTGCAGCCTTTTTTAGAACAAAAATTGAGGCCATCCATACTGGTCTTGACTCCGGTTGCCTTAGTCTCTCCTTGGGATCCCCTTCCGCTGCACCCCTTCGGTCTCCTTGATTGGTTGAGTTTGGGCCTGTTTCCTCTTTTGAGGCCTCCAGGGCCCTGGCTCACTGCCGGCCAGCGTCCTCCCCCTTTGATCCTTGCCCATCTTGGCTTATAAAAACTGCCGGAGGGAGCACTGCCTCCTTCAGGGAAGGGATGTTTCCCTCTCGTCTGAAGGAGACAGTGGTGAAGCCCATTCTAAAGAAACCTGGCATGGCATCTGATGAATTGGCTAATTACTGTCCAATTGCCAATGTTCCCTTCATGGGCAAGGTTATCGAGAGGGTGGCCCCTGTCCGGCTCCAGTCGTTCCTGGAGGTAGAACAAGTTTTAAGATTTAAACAGCACACAACTCTATTGCTTCCATTTTAAAGCCTAGAGTTGTGTGCTGTTTAAATCTTTTCCTTTCAGAAGCAAGGACGAGCTAGGAGGAGGGGTTTCAGAGCCCTTTACAAATTTCTGGGAACACGTGAGCAGAGGCTTTTGCTATTGCTTCCATTTTAAAGCCTAGAGTTGTGTGCTGTTTAAATCTTTTCCTTTCAGAAGCAAGGAGGAGCTAGGAGGAGGGGTTTCAGAGCCCTTTACAAATTTCTGGGAACACGTGAGCAGCGCGCGCCTGACGGCCCGTGCAACTAAAAAATAAAAATAAAAATAAAAATAAAAAAAATAAAAAAGGAATTTTTTAAAAAAATATTTATATAAAAAGAGAAGAGGAGAAAGGCATATACCTTAATAAATTAACAATATTGAGTTATAAGTAACTCACCTTATTTAGCCAAGATGGAGGGTCACGGGGCTGATGTAGTTACTTGTATCGCCTGTGGCATGTTTTTTTTTTTTTTGCCAAAACAACTGCCAGCTTACACATGCTCAAAGTGCAAGCTAGTAGCCCTCTTAGAGGACAAGGTCAGGCAGCTGGAGGCCTGTGTTTCTAATCTTCGCAAGGTTAGGGAACAGGAGGGTTTTTTGCAGGAAGCAGATAAAAACTTTGCCAACACAGGGGACAGGGGTAATCTCAATCAGGACGAGGGCATTTCACAAATACAGGAGACAGACACTTGGAAGAATGTCACAGTCAGAAAGGGAAGAACTAGGAGACAGACAGAAAGTTTGCAGTTGCAAAACAGATTCCAACCTCTCTCCCTTATCGACCAGGAGAAGGAACTGCACCAAGAGCAACCTCAAGACCTTGCACAAAGGAATCCGAACCCTACAGCGCACCAGGAGGCATCTACCAAGCCTCGGAGGAGGCGGGTGGTGGTGGTTGGGGATTCCTTGCTTAGAGGAACAGAAGCGGTCATCTGCAGGCCAGACAAAATGAACAGGGAGGTCTGCTGTCTCCCTGGAGCCAAGATTCAGGATGTAACTGAGAGACTGACGAGACTCATCAAGCCCTCTGATTCTAACCCCTTTCTCTTGGTCCATGTAGGTACTAATGATACTTCCAAACGCAGCTTTCAGGATATCACAGAAGCGTACAAAGAAATGGGTAGGAAGCTGAAGGACCTGGGTGGGCAGGTGATAATCTCATCTCTCCTCCCTGTAGAAGGACGTAGCCCATGAAGGCAAAGAACAATAGTGGAAGTTAACTATTGGCTTCGGAGATGGTGCCGGCAGAAACGATTCGGATTCTTGGACGATGGTTTGCTTTTTCATTCAGAAGGGATATTGGGCCAGGATGGGGTGCACCTCACCAATGCTGGTAGGAAACTCTTTGCCAAGAGGATTGCAGATTTAATAAGGAGAGCTTTAAACTGAGTTTGCAGGGGGAGGGAGAAAATTCTCTTAATGGTAGAGATCCAGAAGGGGTTGTGGAGACTAGCCCAAATGTTGCAATAGGAGCAGGACAAGAAGTAGTGCAGACCATCAGTGCGAGGAAAAACAGGTTAAGCAAAGGACATGTAAGAAGCACACACAGCCTCAAATGTCTCTACACCAATGCACAGAGCATGGGGAACAAACAAGAGGAGCTGGAACTCCTACTACAGCAAAATAAATATGACATAATTGGCATCACTGAAACATGGTGGGATGAGACGTATGATTGGAATGTAGTCATTGGAGAGTATAACCTGTTTCAAAGGAATAGGACAAGTAAGAAAGGAGGAGGTCCAACTTTATATATTAAGGACATTTATACTGCTGAAGAAATACAAGATAAACAGCAAAGGAACCATGTTGAGAGTATTTGGGTGAAAATCAGGGGTGAAAAAACCAGGAGGGATGTCATTGTGGGGGTATATTATAGACCCCCAAGCCAGTCGGAGGAGTGGGATGATGCCTTCTTTGAGCAGATGGCCACACAGTCAAAAGGGAGGGATGTAGTACTAATGGGAGATTTTAACTATCCTGATATATGCTGGCAATCCAACTCAGCTAAGAATGCAAGGTCTGACAAATTCCTTACTGCCCTTGCAGACAAGTTCATGGCCCAGAAGGTAGAGGAGGCAACAAGAGGCAGAACCATTTTAGATCTGGTCATAACCAATAAGGAGGACCTCGTAAATGGGGTCGAAGTGGTGGGATCATTAGGTAAAAGTGACCATGCCCTCTTGGAATTTGTTATACAGTTGGAAGGTGAAGTTAAGCATAGTCAGACAAGAATCCTGGACTTTAAGAAAGCCAATTTTTGTAAACTTCGGGAATTATTAGCTGTGATTCCATGGACCGACACACTGAAAGAGAAGGGAGTCCAAGATGGATGGGAGTTCGTTAAAAGCGAGATATTAAAGGCACAATTTAAAACTGTTCCAACAAGAAGAAAATATAGGAGAGGTCTAAAGAAACCGCAATGGTTTACTAAAGAACTTTCAACTCAGCTAACTATAAAGAAAAACAAGTACAAGGAATGGAAAAGTGGGAAATGCACCAAAGAGGAATATAAGCAAACAGCTAATATATGCAGGGGGGTGGTAAAAAAACTAAAGCGCAAAACGAACTTAGACTGGCCAGAGACATTAAAGATAATAAAAAGGGTTTCTTTAGTTATGTCTGCAGCAAAAGGAAAAATGAGGAAATGATAGGCTCTCTGTGTAGCGATAATAACCTGTTACTAACAGGAGACAAAGAAAAGGCAGAACTATTCAACACCTTCTTTACCTCTGTTTTCTCCAAAAAGGAAGAAAGAGATCCACTGGGACAAAGACTGGATGAGGTAGGATGGGAATTACAACATAGAATAGGTAGAGAGCTGGTACAGGAGCACCTGGAAACATTAAATGAATTTAAGTCTCCAGGGCCAGATGAATTACACCCAAGGATATTAAAAGAACTGGCAGAAGTAATTTCAGAATCATTGGCAATAATATTTGAGAAGTCCTGGAGAACAGGGGAAGTCCCCATTGACTGGAGGAGGGCTAATGTTGTCCCCATCTTCAAAAAGGGAAAAAAAAGAGGACCCAAATAATTACCGCCCAGTCAGCTTGACTTCAATTCCTGGAAAGATCCTAGAGAAGATTATTAAACAGGAAGTCTGCAAATATTTAACAAACAATGTTGTCATTACAAGAAGTCAACACGGGTTTCTTAAAAACAAGTCATGCCAGACTAATTTGATCTCTTTCTTTGATAGAATTACAGGCCCAGCGGATGAGGGGAATGCTGTGGATATTGTTTATCTGGGCTTTAGTAAGGCCTTTGATAAGGTTCCCCATGGTATTCTTGCTAAGAAGTTAGTAGAAAGTGGGATAGATAGTGCTACTGTTAGGTGGATTTGTAATTGGTTGACTAATCGCACCCAAAGGGTGACCATAAATGGCCTCTCTTCAGCTTGGAGAGACGTGACCAGTGGGGTGCCCCAGGGTTCTGTTCTGGGTGCAATGCTGTTCAATATCTTTATTAATGACTTGGAGGAAGGAATAGAGAGTATGTTAATTAAATTTGCAGATGATTCCAAATTGGGAGGGGCTGCAAATTCCCTAGAGGATAGGATGAAAATCCAAAAGAACCTTGACAGACTAGAGTGCTGGGCCAAAGCTAACAAAATGGATTTCAACAGAGGGAAATGTAGGGTACTACATTTAGGTAAAAAAAATGAATTGCACAAATATAAGATGGGGGATACTTGGCTGGAGGATAGTACCTGTGAAAGGGATCTGGGAGTTTTCGTGGACCACAAATTGAACATGAGTCAGCAGTGTGATGCGGCGGCCAGGAAAGCCAATTCGATTCTTGGTTGTATCAACAGAACCATAGGGTCTAGATCAAGGGAAGTGATAGTACCACTCTATTCTGCTCTTGTCAGACCCCACCTGGAGTACTGTGTCCAGTCCTGTGCGCCTCAATTTAAAAAGGATGTTGACAACCTCGAGCGGGTGCAGAGGAGGGCTACCAGGATGGTTGAGGGTCTGGAGGAAATGTCTTATGAGGAACGGCTTAGGGAACTGGGAATGTTTAGCCTCTCTAAAAGAAGACTGAGAGGGGATATGATAGCTATGTTTAAATATTTGAAAGGATGTCATATTGAAGAGGGAACAGGTTTGTTTTCCGTGGCTTCAGAGACTAGGACTCGGGGCAATGGTTTCAAACTACAGGAAAAGAGATTCCATTTGAACATTAGGAAGAACTTCATGACAGTTAGAGCTATTCGGCAGTGGAATATGCTGCCGGGGAGGGTGGTTGAGTCTTCTTCTTTGGAGGTTTTTAAGCAGAGGCTGGATGGCCATCTGTCGGAAATATTGTGCGTCGATATGACCACATCACCCCAGTACTGGCCCACCTTCATTGGCTACCTGTTGCATCCCGAATAAGATTCAAGGTCCTAGTTTTAATTTATAAAAACCTCCATGGCCTGGGACCTGAATACCTGGCAGAGCGAATCTCCCATTGATCAACCTTGGCCCATCCAATTAGAATGTTGCGGGTGCACTCGCTTCGGGTGGCCATACCCAGGAAGGCTCGGAAAGTGATCACCCATCACCGAGCCTTCTCTGTGGCTGGTCCTACATTAAGGAATCCTCTCCCAAGTGAGTTGCACCTTGCACAGTCCCTGCCAGCCTTCAAAAAGGCTTTAAAGACCATGCTTTTCTGGGAGGCATTTGGTGACCATTTAGTTTTTTTTTTGTCCCGCCATCTTGCCGTTTTGCTATTGATTTCCTTATTGCTTATATTGTTTTATTGTGATGCTGTACTTGTTTGCCTGTTGTTATGTTCTCCTTGTTGTAAACCACCCGGAGTTCCTTCTGGAAGACGGGCAGTATATAAGCACTAAAATAAATAAATAAATAAATCTGTAGTTTCCCTTCCAGCTCTGGAGAATGGTGGTGGTGGTGGTGGTGATGATGATGGAGCAGGGGGGCAGGGAGTTTGAATTGATGACCTTATAGGTGCCTTTCAACTTCACTAATCTATGAGACCGGTGGTAGTGGTGGTGGTGGTGGTGGTGGTGGTGGTGAAGTAAACACTGTATTGCAGGCTGAAGCAGTCAGTGTGAGCCTTTTCCCCCAAACCAAAAAAGGAAATAAGGCATCTTAATCGTTTTCCAAGTTGTATGCAAAGTAAATTTCAATCCAGCTAAAGATTTTAAACCTTTATTTACTCATCTACCCCCTGGTGATTTGTCTTTGAGAGTCAAGGTGGAGGGAACAACACTGTCTAATAACAAAGAAAGCTGAATTTAATGGGTAGGGTCATGTTTAGAGATGGGCACGAAATGAAAATAAATTGTTACGTTATTTGTTATTCGTTTCGTTACGTCATGAAACAAATAACAAAAATTGTGATGAAATTGGAACGAACCGAACAGAACCATGGAAATTAGGTTTGTTACGCTTCGTTTTCGTTAATGGCGACGCGCAATGAAATGAGCTGTTTTTAAATGTTAAAAAACGTCCTGAATATCCGTAAAAGCCCAGCAGTAATCTCCAAAGGCACACGGAGGAGCACCTCTGTATGAACCGTCCTCCAGCTTGTCCCTCTGATCTGCAAATTTTAACTTCATTATGGTCCATAATATACAGTGATTTGAAAGTGCATTGGCTAACATTCTTGCCTGTCTTTAAGTGCTCCTTTTGAGACATTTTGAAATAGATGTCAGCATCACTTTCATATGAGGAATAATGGCTTTTCTCAGGCATGATCAAGATGGAGGATCATTGGGCTGAATGGGAACTGCAAGGCATTAGGGGCCTAGTAATATCCCTGCCTGTTACACTCCATACAAGTTGTCTCTCAGGAAACTACCAGACCCATAATGTCATAATCATATCCAAGAAAATCCATTATTTCTCAGGTGTAAATAAATGCAGACACCTGATGTATCTATCCCCTGTCTAGCTGGTGTGTGTGTGTGTGCGTGCGTGTGTGCACGTGCGCGTGTGTGCGTGTTTCCTTCACAGCAGTAACATTTGCTCCCCAAAATATGCTGCAGCTTTTTCGTTTCTAAATTTGTGCTTTCCCATTAGCAACATCGGCAAATCTATTCTTTACGGCGTTATTGCCACCTTCAATTACCAATGGAATTGGAACTTTTATTTCTTTTGTTTTACAATTCCTAATAAAAATATGCACCATTATTATGTCCTCTAAACTTAGCAGAAATGGCGGATATAGGAACAGAAAGTCCTTCCCAGAAGTGAGGTGTTTTGCTTGCTTGTTTTGTTCGCTTTGATCAAGGTCGAATTGAGGACCTTGGACAGAGGGTCAAGTAGGACATAAGATACTAAAGGTTCATCTTGGGTAGTTGTCAGGGTCCTCTCTGGCTTTCCTCTACTCCAGCGCTGCCCTCTGTGTATATGTGTGTAAAACAGAGTGTCAAGACCATTAAATCAGGGACTTGTTAATTTATGGAGACTTGCATTCGACATCTGGCACAGCTGTGTGGCTTCCACGAACATTCACTCTGGCTACTATAACTCATACCAAATGAGGCCAATGACAGATATGGTGTAACAAATGTCTGGTAGAGGCAAAGCATTTAGAAATGCCTCGACCCTACCCCACAGTTGCATTTGGAAGAGGAAGGGTGTGGGTCAATGGCTGAAATCCCCTTGTTCACCTTCAGGAACTCAAGGGTCATGATGTCATCATCAGTGACAAATAATCACAGCAGGATAACTCAATGGTTCAGATACTTAGCTGTAGAAGTATGGGAGTTCATAAGAACATAAGAACAGCCTTGCTGGAACAGGCCACAGTCCATCCAGTCCAGCATTCTGTCTCACACAGTAGGTCATCATTTGCTTCAGGGTATTCCCAAGCAGATGTCTTCACCTGCTTATGATTCCCTGCAAATGGTATTGAGAGATATCCTGCCTATCTCTCCAACCCAGAGGTTATCCTTAGGCATTCATAATGATAGCCATTCATACCCTTGTTCTCCATGAACGTGTCTAATCTTTTCTTAAACCTGTCAATGCTGACACCTGTCACCACTTCTTCTGGTAGGGAGTTCCACAGACCAGTGATCCTCTAGGTGAAAAAGTACTTACTCTTATTTGTTTGAGATCTAGCACCCAAAAGTTTCATGGAGTGCCCCTAGTTCTAGTGCTGTGTGATAGGGAAAACAGCTTTTCCTTATCTACTTTGTCCATACCATGTATGATTTTATAAACTTCAATAAGGTCACCTCTTAGGCACCGTCGTTCAAGAGTGAAGAGGCCCAGCCATTGCAGCCTCAGATGGTAAGGAAGGTGTTCCATTCCCCTAATCATTACGGTTGCCCTCCTCTGCACTTTTTTTCCATTCCCATAATAGCCTTCTGGAGGTATGGTGACCAAAACTGTACACAATACTCTAGATGGGCCCTCACCATAGATTTATAAAGTGACACTTGCTGACTTATTTTCTATACCCTTCCTAATGATTCCTAGCATTGAGATTGCTTTTTCCACTACAGCAACAGACTGAGTTGACACCTTCATTGAGCTGTCCACCAGGACACCAAGGTCCCTTCCCTGGTTTGTTGCAGAGAGTTCAGACCCCATCAGTTTATAAATGTAATTGGGGTTGTGGGTGTTGGTTTTTTTTTTTTTTTTGCCCCAATGTGAATCACTCTGCACTTTCTGATGTTGAAGCTCACTTGCCACTGGTTTACCCATTCCCCCAGTGTCAAGAAATCTCTCTGGAGCTCCTTACAATCTCTCACAGTTTTTACTACCCTGTATAATTTTGTGTCATTGGGAATTTGCCTACCTTGCTATTAACTCCTACTTCTAGATCATTTATGAAGAGCTTGAAAAGCAGGGGTCCCAGTACTGAACCTTGGGGGACCCCACTCTTTACCTCCCTCCACTTGGAGAAGTGTCCATTTAGTGCTACCCTCTGTTTCCTGTCCCTTACCCAGCTGCTGATCCAGGACAAGACCTGTCCCTTGATTCCATGACTGGCAAGTTTATTCAAGAGCCTTTGGTGCGGGACCTTTTCAAAAGCCTTCTGAAAGTCCAGATAAACAATGTCAACTGGATCTCCCTTACTCACATGCTTGTTGACACTCTCAAAAAGTTACAACAGATTAGTGAGGCATGATTTGCCCTTGCAGAAATCAGGTTGGCTCTCCTTCAGCAGCGCCTTCTCCTCTATATGCCTATTAATTTTATCTTTTAGGATGGTTTCCATCACTTTACCTGGGACACATGTCATACTGACCGGTCGCTAATTTCCTGGATCACCTCTGGATCCTTTTTTGAAGATTGGTGTTACATTCACTACCTTCCAGTCATCAGGTAAAATGCCTGATTTGAGGGAAAGATTATATATTTTGGCTAGGACCTCAGCAGTTTCATCTTTAAGTTCCTTGAGAACTCATGGATGGATGCCATCTCCACCCTGGAATCTCTAAACCCAGCCTTCAACTGAGGCAATTCGCCCGTGCTGGCATCACCATTGTGTCCACCAAGCTGCACAACTGGATTTCAGCACTTGTGTGTCAGATATATTTCTTCAGGACAAACAATTGCAGAGAGATTAAATGCTACCACCACCTTATTTTCCCTCCTTAGCTGCAAAGACAGAGCTTCAACTAGAGTAGAAGGGCAACTTATTTGTAATGCAAGAGATTGTCCATTTGAGGGCCCATTGTCTCCCAATTCACTAGGGCATCACTGGCCGTTACTTCATGAAGTACTTCACTTCGCAGCGGGATTGCCTTCGCTTTGAATGCGAAGGCGGTCACGTGGTCTCCCTTCGCTCCCACCCCTCTTTCTCTGTCCTCATGTGGCGAAGTTTTAGGATCAAATCCATTACTACCTCACGTGTTCCCTTCGCATTGGGAAGCTTATTTGCAACGTCCGGTTTCAGCTTTCTTTAATTTTTTTTAAAAAATTACCTCGACGTATCGATGCATCAATACCCGGCTGTCATTTGCGGCTGAGCAAAATTACTGTATGATCCTTCATTTTCTACTCCCGAATTGTATTATTTTGTCCATTGGCGATGTGAAAAAATTGCTGTTCTCCGTCAGGGTCACTAGGTGGACCAGCACACAAGATTTGTTGTTTATGATCCATTGGTCCTCCAAGGGCATTCGAGTAATCCCTTCCTAAATCCCTAGAGCAGTGACCAAGCAACTTCCGCCTCAAACTACCATTACAAAGCTATCATGCCTCCCTCGCGTTCATCGGTATTTCGGAGAAAAAGTAACTGAAAAAATAAAAAAAAGAAAAATTAGTGGCCACACGTGACTTTGGATGCGAAGTGGGATGCGAAGCGAAAAAGATTCCCGGCCTCCGGCAGGGGAATCTCTCGCCCCGCTTGGAGCACGGTTTAGGGGGCGTGGTCGGGGTGGCGCCGCAGCCAAAAAGGAGGGGCGTGCGGACTGAAACGATCGATTCGCACAGAAATGACGGCTTGCCGCGAAGCGAGAGGTTCCACCTCCTTATTTGAGTGTTGGTCTGCACCAATTAGTTTGTGCCCATCTCTAAACTGGATTTGTTGGAGCTCTTTAAAAAAAGCCAAATCATGCATGTGCTGATGCGAAACATTTCTGCACAGCAATACATTTTGCTGGGTAAACGTTGCTTCCTTTAGCCTAGATCTGTCTGCTGCAGTTGGCCTTGGATTGCTTTACACGGATTTTAGCTAAGTGGTTTTAGTGTTGTTTTATTGACTTAGGGGTTTGTTAGCCACTTTAATTAGCTGTTTATAGAAAGGTGAGACATAAACTGGAGAAAAGGGAGGGGGGAGGATCTGGGGCTTCTTCCAAGCCAGAAATGAAATTATTCCATGATCGTACAAGGCAACAACTCTGAGATCAGCACTGAATTGTACGACATAGTAAGAGACCTTAGCATGACTCAACTGATGGAAATCCATCACAGTATTGTCAGCGCAGTTCTGTCACAATGTGAAGTCTGAATGATTGCAGTGGATCCCAAGATTTCAGGTCTAATTCTTTCCTAGCCCTCCTTTGGTATTCCTATTTCCTACTGAAATTAAATGGCACCTAGTAAACTAAATGTTAACTAAGCCTGTATCATGATAGTCTCACAACCAATTAGTCTAAGTACGCCTAACACTACTTGATGATAACAATGTGTTCTCAATTCAATTCTGACTGAAAAATGGCTATTCGTTTTGGGTTGGTTCAGTTTACGTTTGTTTTGTTTTGTTTCTTTTTTACATTTTTTCCCCAAATATTCATTTCTTTGGTTTGGTTTTTTTCGTTATTCGTTTTTCCCACTTTGCGCGATTTAATCCATTTGACAGCACACAGGCAGGAAAAAACATTCAAAAAAATTTATAAAACACAGACATTGACAACAACTGCACAAACTGGACCGGCAGCATCCTCATCTGCTCATCCACATCATCATCATCATCTTCAATCATCAACACATCATCAGGTGGTGGTGGCGGAAGCGGATCCTGGCCCCTGTGGCAGGAGATTTTTGAGGAGCTGGCTTGGGGCCAGCACCTCTTTTTTTTTTTTTTAAGCACCGACCGGGTCAACACTGCTTTTATATATATATATTTTTTCTTTATTTTAGGGTGCCAACCTAGCCACCCTTGGGGCTGGGTCAATGCTCCTTTTTATTTTTTATTTATTTATTTTTATTTAATTTTTACTGCATTTTTTTGTTTTTACTGCCCACCACGTGGCCTGTGCTACAGCTGTCGCATGGGCTGGTCGGTTTTCCCCCCCTGGTCATCCCTCCCTGCAGCCAGGAAGACCAGACCTCCAGGAAGGACCAGCACCAGGTAGGAGACATCTCCTGCGCCGCCATTAGCGAACCAAACAAAACAAAACCAGTTATTTTGGTTCGGTTCGGTTCATTCTAAATCCATTCTGGGGTTCGTTATTCATTTCATTACATAACTAAAAGTTCATTTCGTGCCCATCTCTAATTCTGACATGGTGACCCTTTTCAGGGTTTTCAAGGTAGAAATTACTCAGAAGTGCTTGACCCTTCCCTTCTTCTGTGGGCACCCTGGGACGGTGCAGCTAGAACTCCCTTTATAGCCAGATACATAAACCAGGGAGCCATCCAGATAGCTTTGACCCTACTTAGGTACCAAAGTAAAGCAATCAAACAAACAAAAGCAGGACATGTTTGTAACAGAATGGAGGCACGCTGAGATATGACATAAGCAATGTGAAGCTATGAGTCAGCAGTGTGATGCAGCTTCCAGGAAAGCCAATGCGATTCTTGGTTGCATCAACAAAAGCATCGTGTTTAGAGCAAGGGAAGTGATAGTACCACTCTATTCTGTTCTGGTCAGAACCCACAAGAAGTACTGTGTCAGGTTCTACGCACCTTAATTTTAAAAGCATGTTGAGAACCTTGAGCGGATACAGAAGAGGGCGACCAAGATGGTTGAGGGTCTGGAAGAAATGTCTTATGAGGAATAGCTTAGGAAGCTGGGAATGTTTAGCCTTTCAAAAAGAAGGCTGGGGGGGGATACGATAGCTATGTTTAAATATTTGAAAGGATGTCATATTGAAGAGGGAGCAGGTTTGTTTTCCACGGCTTCAGAGACTAGGATTTGGGGCAATGGTTTCAAACTACAGGAAAAGACATTCCATTTGAACATTAGGAAAAACTTCATGACAGTTAGAGCTGTTTGGCAGTGGAATATGCTGCCACAAAGGAGGGTGGTGGAGTCTCCTTCTGTGGAGGTTTTTAAGCAGAGACTGGATGACCATCTGTCAGAGATACTGTGATGGGGGTTCCTGCATGGCAGGGGGTTGGACTGGATGTCCCTTGAGGTCTCTTCCAACTCTATGATTCTATGATTCTATGATTCTAAGTTAAAGAGCTCCAATACCACTACCCCCGAAATGTGTAGTATTCTAAATAAGAATGGGGTTCCCAGAACCATAAGTTATCCCGAGTCCCAAGACCCAACTCTGGGACAAGGAAGAAGGCAACAGAGGGTCGATTTCAACTGCTGTTGTCTGCTTTATTCCACATTGGCTGGGGCAAAGAAGAGAAGGCCCTCTCAAGTCCCACCAATTGCTGGGAATCATCCTTCTTTGCAGTGAGAAAGTAGTTGAGTGAGAGGCTCCCTCTGTAGAATTTAATGGGTATTGAGACACCTTTCCCCAGAGTGCCCTAAAACAGCGCGCACCCCCCCACCTTGGGTTCCTGAGATGTTCTTGGACTAAAACTCCCAGAAGCCTCTAGCTCAGCTGGCCCAGATTTCTGGGAGTCGTAGCCCAAGCGCACCTGGGGACCCAAGGCTTAAAGCAGAGCTTCCCCACCTTGGGTCCCCAGGTGCGCTTGGGCTATTCCAACCAGGATACTCCCTTTTTTCTCACCCACATGATATGTGTGGAATGAAGCACCTGACAGAGGTAAAAGGGCTCTTTGGCCTTTTTGGTTTCTTCTCTCTCGGTTCCAGAAATTTGCCTTTTTGGTTTCTTCTCTCTCGGTTCCAGAAATTATGACTTCAGCGACTGGGAGAATTCCAAAAATCCCAACCCTAATTTCCTTTCTCTGTCTCTGTCTCTGTTTCTATCTCACACACACTTCCTTACTCTATGGGTATTTAAAGCCCCTTCGTAGCTCGGGACCCTAACTCTCTCTCTCTCTCTCTCTCTCTCATACACACACACACACACACACACACACACACACACACACACACACACACACACACACACACACACACACACACACACACACACACAATGGCCTCCATGGCAGATGGAACGCCAGTTTGTTGCTTGGCTCCTACCCAGCGGGCGTGTCCACCAGACAGATGTCTGCTTGGAAACGGGCCAATGGCAGCCAATCCGTTTCCCCTGCAACTGGCTAAGAAGCGGAGATGGAATACAAGTGACGCTTGGTCACTGCTGCGCCGGGGCTAGGAGGAAAGCAACACGTTCGTTGCCTGGGTGAAAGACTTCCGTGCCTTATTACAGCATCTCCTAGGGTCCAAACAGCAAGCACCACCGAGAAGCAAATTTGTCTGCCATGGCAGGCACAGGGGGAAAAAGCATTCCAGCTGCAGCCACTCCAGGTTGAGCGATAGGAAGGAAAGTGAGATGCAATATTTTGATTCGGTTATTCTAGCCGTTGTCACCCCGAATGGGCAGTTTCCCTGATTTCTGCTTCCATGAATCACTTCGAAAGCATAACGGTCATCCCTTGCAGGGCCACGTGAACAAAATAACCTGCTCTCAAGGTACAGTGTGGTCTTGGTTGTTTACTTGTTTGTTGGCTCTGTTCTCTTCTGTTCTTTGCCCGTCTGTGTAGCCCTCTCGGGTCAAAAGTCAGAACAATGAAAAGTTGGGGGGGGGGTGTTATTTACTTATTTCCTCCACTCTCTGTGTGGTTCAGAATTATGCAGGATACATATTGCCCCCCTCCCTCCATGAACTTGGCTCGTAATTTACTCCTTTCAGAAAGATGGGAGGTTGAGTCAACTTGGAGCTGACTACCTGAGCCCATCAGTATCAAACTCAAGCCATGAACAGAGTCTTAACAGCAATTCTCCAGTTGAACCTCTATACCATAAGGCTAAAAACTGGCCCCATAACACTTATCACTTTTTGTCACTGGAGAACTTATTATATGCTAAAAATAGGATGGGTGGTAGAGATTATGCCTCCTCCTCCTCCTCCTCCTCCTCCTCCTCCTCCTCCTGCTTCACCATGAGGCTGACAAACAGACATGAGTTGTTCTAGTTATCAATAGGTTGACTCCAGTCTGGTTTTCTTCTAATCCATGATGGTATTTCTACCCTTCTGGCATGTCAGGTGAGAAGGCCGCCATTCTTGCAAATAAGGGAAGCGTTTTAAAAGGAAAAAGAATCCTACCTGGTTTGAGTGTGATCCAGAAACAAATGAAATGGCTAATTCATTGTGTTTCACCCTGGAATCAAATCTGGACATTCCACTTGGATCCAGACCCTAGATCAATAGGTCCAATTTCCGTTCATAATGTAGGATTTGTTGTAATCCTATGTCCAGCCTTAATACTCCTGACTAGAGATGGGCAGGAACTGATGGTTTGTCAGTTCATACCTGTTCATTTTTCCACTGAACAGGGGTTTGTGGGTTCCCAGACCCGCCTCCTCCAATAGGCAACCACTGAAAGGCAGTGCTCTGAGGAGGCGGGGCAAGGTAGCCCCAGTGCGGCCTCATAGGCCGTTACTTCACATCCTTCCTCATTCTGATATTACGTTCGTTTCGCAGTCACGTGGTCATGACCCGGTTCTGTCTCTGTTTCCGTTTACCCACTGGCGTGATTGATGGTATCGTGACAACTGTTGCTTCATGTCTTGTTTCGTGACAATACTTGTACTTCCCTGCCTTCATTTTCCCTTCTTTTTTTTTTTGGTCCAACCTTCCATTTTTTGATATTTTGATTCTCTGTAACTTTGCCTTTCATGTGTTAAGCAGCAAAGTTTGAGGTTTTATGCCTTCTTATCTCTCTGTGATGCATTGTTTACGCCATGGGATTGTATTGGAAAATGCAACTTCGCACTCCTGCCACTAGATGGAGAATGTGTATGTTGTGTGATGAGCCTTACTTCACAGGCACTTGTCTCAAAACAGGAACCGAGACAAGAGAATTCCCAAGGTCAGGGAAAGGTATGGCTCATCACGCTTAAATCCCAGTTCAGGGGGCGTGGTCGGGATGAGATTCCGCTGTCATGCAATGGACGTGGAGTAACATTTTCTTGTACCTGTCCCAAGTGTGACTGCGAACTGCGATGAGAGGGACATGAAGTAACCGTCTTCTAAGTGGGCTTCCACCAGAGGAGGCAGGGCTGGGAACTGCTGAACAGCTGTTTAGCTGAAAGAACGAGCCAACACAAACTGCTGAACCAGAAATTTGTGCCCATCTCAACTCCTGACTGATAGACTGGTGTGTCTTAACCGGTCTCTTCCTGCCTTTGAAGCCATGTTTAGCCATCAGAAAACCTAACAGCAATAGCCCTTGTGCTACCTGCTTTATTGAGCCTTTTTTTTTTTTTTTTTTTTTTGCTCTTGCTGCTGAATTTTGATTCTCTTCCCAGTCAATTTAGCAGGGTGCCCTGGAATCACTGTGTGATGAACGAGAAAACAAAACATTCCAGTAAAACCAGATAAAGTATTAAACCAGAACTGCTGTGCCCACTTGTACTCCTCTTAGCTCTATTTTGTGCTTAAGACTGCTTGTGCTATGTATTTATTTATAATTTAATACACGTGAACTGAAAGGTTAAGAAGATTTAAGGCTTATCCAGTCAAGCATTTTGCTCATGTACCGGCCAAGCAGTTAAATTAAGAATCATCAAATACAGATGAATCAAGGAGATACATTCAGCATGGCCCTAACTCAGCTGATTCAGTAGCCAATAAAAACAGGAAGAAAATGCCTTCCGTTCTACAAATAGAGTCACCAGTCAGGTTTTAGTCTCTTTGGCGGTTACTTCACATCCATTCTTGTCCTGGGAGGAAGTTCGTTGCGTGTTGATGTCGGTCGCGGTCACATGGTCTTCTTGCAGTTCTGTCCTTGTTCCCATGTACACACGGGTGTGATGGATGATACTGGCATGACTGTTACCGCACGTCCTCGTTCTGTGATGAGATGTAAAATTCCATGTGTTTGTTCTCCTTTTATTTCTGCCCGACCTTCCATTTTTCGATGTTTCGATTCTCTGAAGCCTTTCCTTCATTGCGTTACAGAGTAAACTTCGAGGCATTTGTCTTTTAAAAGCGATTCACTGCATTGTTAACTCCATAGGGAATGTACTGGTGTATGTCGCTTCGCACCCCTGCCACTAGATGGAGAATGTGTTCGTTCTGCGACGAGTCTTACTTCACGGGCTCTCATCTCAGAACGAGAAGCATGATGAGCAGATTCCCGAGGCCAGGGAGAGGAATCTCTCATCCCGCTTAAATCGCAGTTCAGGTGGCGTGTCGGGATGAACTCCCTTCATCCCACAATGGAGGTGCAGTTAGATTACTTCATTCCAGTCCCAAGCTGGACCATGAACAGCGATGAGATGGACGTGAATTTGTTTCTACCTAACCCACCTTACAAGGATGCCCAGAGAATAAAATTAGGAGCTGCAGATGTGGAGAACCTCTTGTTGCAGCTTTGAAATATAACCATATATTTATTTATTTTATTTTATTTATTAGGCTTCTAGTCCTACCATCTGGCAACTAGACCACCCTGGGCGGTTTACCAAAGCAACACATACGTATACAAGAAGGACCAAAAAAACCCCCACATAATAAAATTAATATATATCTGACAACCCATCTCTTCCCAGATGGACCACTATATCTTACTGGTACATAATCCATTCCTAGGTCCCACCTCTCTGCACACAGATTGAAATATCTAGCCTGCTGTCCTGACTCCCTAGGATGGTACTGGTACCATCTGACAAGGGAAGATGAACCGTTTCATTTCCAAAACAGAAAATTGTGTTTTGTCTCGTTACTTGATGGAATGCTTGCTTGTGTTTCATTTCATTTCATAACGCTTCATAACCTTATGAAATGACAAAACAGCACGTCATTTTTTGTTTTGTGTCCATCTGTACTGAGAGGTGGTTTCCCATGACCTTCTTCCTATGTGGTCACCATGGGAACGATGTGCAGGTTGCCCAAGGCCACATAAGATGGTGCTTCTCCCCAGAACCCAAGTAGATAATGAAACTCCAACCTCCACAGCCAGAGACCTAAACTGTTGAGCTCTCCAGAAGAAGGAAACGGCCATGAAATTGCAAATTGTCTACCTCTACACATGCCCGACAGGAAAGAAAGCTGAATACTTTCCATATGTGCTGTCTTAGGTGAATATTCAAAATTAACTGGCATGACAAAATTCCAAATAGCATAGTCCTGAAATGAGCTGGAATCTCTAGCATGTATACTTTATTGAAACGGCAACGCCTACGCTGGCTTGGACACGTGAGAATGGACGATGGCCGGATCTCAAAAGATCTTCTATATGGAGAACTAGTGCAGGGAAAGCACCCCAGAGGGAGACCAGAGCTGTGGTATAAGGATATCTGTAAGAGGGACCTGAAGGCCTTGGGAATGGACCTCAACAGATGGGAAACCCTGACCTCCGATCGCACTGTCTGGAGGCAAAAGATACAGCACGCTCTACATAAATTTGAAGATTCATTTGTCCAAACGGCAGAGCAGTGCTGTTCAACTTTGAACAGGCCAAGGTCTACTTTATCCAGCCCAAAGTTCCTTAGGGCTACAATACTAAAACCTCTACTTATGATTTTTATCTGTTCTGAGCAGATGCTCATCAGTAAAGTTTTTGTAAGTAGAGCAGCAGTTTCCCATAGGAATGCATTAAAACCAATTAATCTGTCCTGGAGGGAACAGATTTCAATGCACTATAGCCCTTGAAGTGCCCCGCTTGGCTGAGACAGTGGGCTGGCAGACCCAGAACGTTGCTGGGGGAGTGGTGGTCCTTTGGATGGGGGAGGGAGGGGTGGATAACTTATCCCCTCACTTTTTTATTGATGGTTGGTGGGCTACTTTTGAACCCTTGGCGGGCTACCGGTAGCCCGCGTTCTACCTGTTGGGCAGGCCTGAGGCAGAGGAAAAGAGGCAGGCACGGAAACAACGAAACTCGAGGACCGGGAAAGAAACAGAATACATCTGCCCCAAGTGCGGTAGAGGCTGCCATTCCCGAATTGGCCTATTTAGTCACACTAGGTGTTGTTTTTAGGATCTCTACTCCAGGCATGATACCATAGTCTTCTGAGACTGAAGGATACCAATGATGACACTGCTAGAGATGACAGAGAATACTCAGAAGTGGTTTACCCTGGGACTGTGCCACTTGCCATTGGCCACCCAGGCTGGCTCTTCTCCTGAGTGCCCCGGTGGGGAATTGAACACCCAAGCACTGGCTCTGTAGCATGAAACCTAATCTACAGAGCATTCCAGCCAGTATCAGCATTACAATACATTACATTTGGGGCTCATTGTTGATTAAGGAAACAAAGTCTTTTTTTAAAAAAAGGAACGTTCCACGTTCTGGCATCTGTGTCGTCCTTTGAAATGTTGAGAGGTTTCAAAGGCCACGAATCCATGGCTGGCGGAATGAATTCAGCCTGTCACATTGGACAGGACTAAGTGAACAGATTAACATGTATTTCAGGCAGATCGCTCAGAGGATACTGCTTGTATGTGACCTGGAGACCTTTGATTGATTATCAGCCGATGCATTATGCTGGCCATAAAGTACAAATAGATGTTGCCAGTGTTGTTGTATAAAAACAAAACAAAAAATTACAGCCCCTTTGGTATTTTTCCCCCTCCACTCAGTGTCCAAAATGCAATTAAGGGTCCAAAGCTCACTCTCATCACCCCCCCACCGCTCCATCCCCATTCTGAACGCTGCACCTCCAAACGGTGGATGTCAAGATAGATCAGAAAAAAATAGAGAAATAATTAATTGCAGAGCAAGCGCATCAAAAACAAGGTCAGCCTGTGAATCGTGGCCGAGCGCCAAAACAGCTCCCTGTCTGGAGTTCCGGCAGCAGACGCTTTAAAACGTCTTTGTTTTTTGTGCCCATAAACTTTGAATCTATTTAGTATCTAATTTAAAAACAAAGCAAACATACAGGCAGGTACTAAGGCCCCCACCTTAGCTTTCCTGGAGAAAGGCAATGATTGATGGCCTGGACTCCAAATGGGACCATGTGAGACGTTTGTTGTGCTAACACTGCCACCAAGAGGTCTGGAAGGGGAGAAGGTGAGTGGAGTTAAAGATTTGCCGGTTTTCCTTTATTCGTTGCTTTGTTGAATGAGCTGCGGGGCCTCCTCCCAAAATCCCCTCTTTATCTCTCTCTCACACAGAGACACTTTCCTGAAGAGAGGAGAAACGGAGAGTCATCATTATTATAATAATCACGTATTGTCAAGTCAATTCTGACTTACGATTACTCTTTTCAAGCTATTCTGGGTGGAAAGAACACAAAAAAACCCCTCATACTTAATGGGTGTTGGGAAGGGTTATGTAGGAGTTTCACGCACCCCAGGCCATTTTCCACCTATAACAAGCCTATTCTGGCCATTGTCCAACGTATGAGCCTATTCAGACCAGGGTGATGTGAAATCGAGGTGAACTATAAATTGGAGGACTCGCCTCAAACTTTCCTCAGACTGACGAAGCTGCTTGGATGAATCATAGAATCCTAGAGTTGGAAGAGACCTCAAGGGCCATCCAGTCCAACCCCCTGCCATGCAGGAACCCCCCATCACAGTATTTCTGACTGATGGCCACCCAGCCTCTGCTTAAAAACCTCCAAAGAAGGAGACTCCACCACCCTCCTTTGGGGCAGCATATTCCATTGCTGAACAGCTCTAACCATCAGGAGTTCTTCCTAATGTTCAAATGGAATCGCTTTTCCTGTAGTTTGAAACAACTGCCCCAAGTCCTAGTCTCTGAAGCCATGGAAAACAAACCTGTCCCCTCTTCGATATGACATCCTTTCAAATATTTAAACATAGCTATCCTATCCCCTCTCAGCCTTCTTTTTGACAGGCTAAACATTCCCAGTTCACTAAGCTGCTCCTCATAAGACAATTCTCCCAGAGCTTCAACCATCCTGGTCACCCTCCTCTGGACCCACTCGAGGTTGTCTACACCATGACTCCACTTCCAGATGACCTCACCTGGATGACTGAGAATCTTCACCAGCTCAAAAGTCATTGACTATTTCCTACCACTGGGAGGGCACCCTGGGGCGTCGCAGCTTGTCCAAAGCAACATAGGCTGGATCTTCTCCCTGGAGGCACAGTGCAGAATCAAGTTCCCAGCCTCTGGGTCTGCAGCCAGATGTTGAAACCACTGACTAGCTCATTATTATTATAGTAACATTCAAGATCTGGAATTAGTAAGGGCTCTGTGTGTATGTTTATAGGGAACGACAATTTACCAGAGACAGGAAAAGCTACATGCTAGCAATGCCCATTTTGCTTTGCTTTGTCTAACATTTCTCATCTCTGGGATCCTAAAAGGGATTCTCACAGTCAGCTCTATTTATTTTGAATTCACAACTAAGATTTTGACCCTAAATCCCTGCAGGTCTCCAAAGACAACACTGTGATCAGGAGCCTATGCTTTGTTGAGATTGTTTCTCACTCCCTCTCTGGAATGCAGAGTGTGCTTTGAGCTTCGGCCACTCTTGGGTGAAGGGGGGAACTTAAAGGCAAGATTCCTGCAGCAAAGAATGGATGCCAAGTTTCTAGTCATCTTTTTCTTTGCTTCCTGGTGTCCAGCCCCTAAGAAACATATTGACACAAACCATTCTAATTGAATGGGGACTGTTGCTGGAATGCTCCCTGCTGCCCACCTGAAGAACCCGTTTGGCAGCAGAATTGTTTTTGACTGTGCAGGGATCTGAGACGTTTAGAATATGAAAAGAGCTATACCAAAGACAATGGGCCTCCTTCCAACTTATTTATCCGTGTTTATTTGTCCTTTAGCTTAATGGGTCTTGCCTTATCGTAGAGCAAGCAAAGGCATCATTACCTAGCTGTGACTGGCATAGCGTGATAGAATAAAGAGGCACAGAGGTAGTTCCATTCCCCGAGCTTAGATCCATGCGAGCTACAGAAGCACAGTGCCATGAGCAGAGATGTAACATTTCCAGAAATGTTGAAGCCATAGGATGGGGTGGGGACTTTGGAGACAAATAGAAAAATCGGGGAACAAAACAGTTCATTTCCCATTTCCCCCCTCCCCAAAGTTTCTGGAAATTTTATGTCTATAGCCAGGTCTGCACATACAGCTCATGGAGAATAAATCCCATTGAGAAGGAAATTCAAAAAAGAGGGGCGGTCACAAGAGATGGGCATGACACACAGGTGCCACACACTCCCTCTCCTGGCCTCCTCAGCTGGAATTCCCCCACTCACCCGCCTGTGCACGCTCTTCTTGTCCTCCTCTTCCACTATTTGGCAAGTCTCTGGCTGGAGGAAGGACTGCCCTGCTCTGCCTCCTTGAGTGTTCACCCACTCAAACAAGGAGGCGGGACAGATAAGCCTATGCTCCTGCCAGGGATAGACCAAACAGCAGAAAAGCAGACCTGTCAAGTGTTACGTTTTGGGTGGGACATTCACGGATCAATCGCTCTTTCCCTCCATCTTCCCAAAAAATTATTTCGCCCTGAAATATCCCACATTTCCAGTGGCAGGTGGTGGCGGACGGTTGAGCTCTGGATGCTTGGGGGCAGCCATGCAGCTGACTTCCAGGTGGCCCGCCAGAGAGCACTAGCCCCTACGATCGGTATCCAGATTGGTATATATATATATATATATATATACCCTAGAAAGCTGACACACTTGGGTCATAGTGAACATTTTGAAGCCACCGCAAGGGATTCTGGCAATCATGTGTGCAAATGAGGCTCCACCCCCTATCCAAAAGGCCCAGCTGCCAGTGCCCCGCCTCCTTGGAGCTCCCAGTCCCAGGCGGCCATGGGGAAACACTTGACAGCTATGCAAAACAAGCAAAGAGCATATGCTAGCTGGTGAGTGGATCATTGAGCTGGGAGGCAGGAGAGGGGACGTGTGCATGAAGTGGCATGAACCTCCAAGCCAAGGTTGTGCCCATCTCACGTCGCCGGCCTTTAGTTGTGGGTTTGAAAGAGGGTGTCGAAAGTGGGAAAGAGCGGCCCCAGAAAATTAGACCATAATCATTTGGTTTAAGTTATTGCGGACTGGTTATCTTTGTAGTCCATGGCTGAATAGCTCTGTGGGTTGGAGCTCTTGGCCATAGAGCGAGGATCTGGGAGTTTATCTGGAAGTTGAGTCATGGCTACTGGACTTCTTTTTTAAGAGATAGAAACGTTTCGCTGTTCATCCAAACAGCTTCATCGTTCTGAATACAGCTAGTGCAAATCCTCCATCTTATAGGCAGCTTTGACCTCTAGTCACCCTGGCCTGAATTAGGCTCATAAGATGAACAGTGGCCTAAATAGGCTCGTTAGGGAGACAATAGTATCCCTAGCCTTGAGGTGAACAATGCCCCCCCAAACCTTAGGCCATTGTTCACCTCAAGTCTAAGGATACTATTGTCTCCCTAACAAGCCTATTTAGGCCACTGTTCATCTTATGAGCCTAATTCAGGCCAGGGTTACAAGAGGTCAAAGCTGCCTATAAGATGGAGGATTTGCACTAGCTGTATTCAGAACGATGAAGCTGTTTGGATGAACAGCGAAACGTTTCTATCTCTTAAAAAAGAAGTCCAGTAGCCATGACTCAACTTCCAGATAAACTCACCTGGATGACTGAGAATCTTCACAGACATCTGGGAGTTTGAGTCCTCACTATGCCTCCCTGGAGAAAAGGCAGCCTTTGTAGCTTTGGGTAAGAGGCGCAGTCCCTGAATGAACTCAGAGAGTTTAGTGAAAGAACTATGCCTAGAAATAGGAATAGGAATCTTTATTGTCATTGCCCCCTTGCAGGAACAACGAAATTTTGTGGTTGCTATATTCAACTCATTTAAAATATTTCACATAGATTTAAAAACAGGTACAACACATAATAATATGACATATAAAATGACTAAAATATGGCATATAAAATAAGCTGACTTCAAAGTCCAGAATTTCCGTTTAAGGCCAATATTGCTCTAAAAAAGAAGCTATTTTTGAGACGGTTTGTTCTTGCCCTCAGTACTCTATATCTCCGTTTTGATGGCAGCAGCTCGAAGAGGCGATTACCAGGATGTGATGGCTCTCTTAATATATCTAATGTTTTACAGTGGCACCTGGTAGTGTAAACTCTAGAAGTGCCTCCAAATCTGGATCAACCTCATGGAATCTGATTGTGAGAGACCTGGAGTGGAGTGGATCAAGAGTAGAACTACAATCCAAGAGACCTGCATTCAAACCCACCCTTGTCCATGGGAACTTGCTTGGAAGGCCGTAATGGCCAACCACTCCTTAAACTTCTCGTTCGCCTTAAGAATCAATCATGGGGTTGTCAAGTCAATACTGACCTAGAGCAACCTTTTTCATGGGTGTCTTGGTGGAGAATTGTGGGGATCCCATGTACCCCCCAATACGCCCTGGCCAGAGCACTAGAACAAGCCATTAAGCCCAGAGATGGAAGTCACAATACGGGCAGGCCACGGTGTGGAAAAGCCAAGCCTCCAAACGACCTGAGAGCAAGCCAAGGCCAACTGGCTGACTCAGGAAACTGCAGGGCAAAGAAACAAGGCCTGGCACCAGGAGATTAGGAGAGATATCTGCAGGCCTCCATGACCAGCCCGAATCCCTTCCTTTTGTCTCTCCCCCATTGGCAAGCATTTCCTCCTAGATAAGGGTTGCGTACATGAGGAGTCACAGGTTGGTCCAAGACCCTCACTGCCCCCCATCTGTCTCCCTCTTGTTTACTGTAACCAATAAAAGCCTTGGGTGCCAGGCAAAGGCCGAGACACCCACACGCACAGAGAGACGCACGCCTGGGACCAAGAGATTATTGTACCCAAATCCTATGTCCCTGTGTAGTCAATAACGCTACAGAGTATGCTCAGAAATGGTTTCCTGTCCCCTTCCTCTGGGGGGCACTTCTGCAACTGTGCAGCTTTCCCAAGATCACATAGGCTGGTCCTACTCACAGGAGGCACCAGGAAGAATGCAAAGCCCAGCCTCTGGCCCTGCAGCCAGATTCCTAATGCACTGAGATATCCAGCCATTCTCTTCCATGAAGATATGGTGAGTCAAAAATCTGTGACCTTCGACATCAAACGCAGGAGCTCTACCTAGCTCCTGTTTTTTACCCAGTGTGCTGTTCATCTGAGGAACTCACTGCCACAGGATGTGGTGATGGCATCTGGCCTGGATGCCTTCAAAAGGGGATTGGACAGATTCCTGGAGGAAAAGTCCATCACAGGTTACAAACCATAATGGAGATGTGTAATCTCCAGGCTTAAAACCAAGGCACTTCAAGGTCCAGGTGCAGGGGAGTCAGGACACAGATATCTTGTCTCATGTGCTCCCAGAGGCATTTGATGGGGCCACTGTGAGATACAGGAAGCTGGACTAGATGGGCCTTTGGCCTGATTCAGCATGGCTCTTCTTATGTTCTTGTGTTCTCCGACCCATGGCCCAATCCTTAAAGTTACCAGAATTGCCTAAAGGAAAGAGAAGATATCTGTGCTCAACAGACCCACAGTCACTGTAGGGTGGAAACAGAGAACAGTGACCCAACCTTAAGCTTATTTAGGACTACTCGCCCTATTGATTTTGTTCGGATTCCCTTCTAAGGAGTCAAGCTTTCACCCCTCTTTGACAGAAATCACCAGCTGAAAGAGGGATAGGGCATGATCCCCTCCCTCCCTGCCTAGGCAATTACACATCAAGGACCTGTATGCTCCACAAGAGAGCTTTGGAGTGAATGTGTTCCCATCAGGTGTTTAGATAAGTGCCTGCACTCTCCACGGGAAAGGTTTGGGCACGTACACAAGGAGGAGAGGGTGAGGCCAATGGAAATAATTGAAGGATGTTCCTTTGGCAGTTGGAGGTGTCCTTTCACCAGCTCTGCTCGCCTGGGCTCATCGATCACAGCAGCCGAGAAGAACTTACTAGGAGAAAGTCTGGATCATAATCCTTTGAGGATTTCTGTCCAAGCTTTAAAAGCAACTGTGTATATAGATTTTCCACATTGTCAAGAAAAGACGGGAGTTGAGCAACGGAGAATTATATGATGCAGGCTGTTTACGTGTAACAGGTTCACTCTGTGACGCTGAGGAAGTATTGGCATTCCAGGAGACTAGATCAGCGGTTCTCAACCTGCGGGTCCCCAGATGTTTCTAGACTGCAACTCCCAGAAGTCTTCATCTCTAGCTGAGTTGGCCAGGATTTCTGGGAGTTGCAGTCCAGGAACATCTGGGGACCCCCAGGTTGAAAACCACTGGACTAGATGCTTTGAACATAGAAGATCCAAAGTGCATTGCTTAGCACCTCCAGGAAAAACCAGGAAAGAATCCCATGGGAAAAACCTACCCAGTCAGGGCAGGCAGTGTCAACTTAGATCAGTGGTGTCCAAACTTTGGCCCTCCGGATATTTTGGATCACAACTCCCACAGTCCTTTGTCAATGACAATACAGGCGTGGGATTCTGGGAGTTGTGGTCCAAAATATCTGGAGGGCCAAAGTTTGGACACCCCTGACTTAGATGGACCAGTGGTCTGAATCAAGAAGAAGCCCTTCCCTTTATTTCTGTGTTTCACTGTGAGTTTGTTCAAAATCGGAATCCAACACCTGATTCCTCAAATAAAAAGTAGCAAAACACTTTGCAGACTTCTTGTGTGTTGTTCCCATTTGTAGAAGGCGAGGCACAGAGTAGCAACACAACTTACCTGTCATTTCGCTGACTGGCCTCAACATGCCTCCATGAAATTGCCTTGGAAACTCACCTTAGAATCTACATCTACCTCTTTGGGTCCTTTTTACCAGATCATCCAACACTTCTGGTTTCGAACAGTTTCACATCAGTGGCATCTAAATGGCCCCTTCCTATCATTCTCACCCACACAAGTGAAATAAAGGTTGAAAAAGTGATAAGGGGGGGGGGCTTTTATATGGAAAGAATGAGATGTGGAACCTTGATATTTGCTTTCAACATTCATCTGCTTCATTCATCCTTGGTAAAAATGCCCAAAATGAACTCACAAATAATCCACCCTAAATGATAAAATACAAGCGCAAAATTAGGCAATGCCTTTATAAACTACTGAAAAGCCATCTGACAATATGTGAGTTTTTGTGGATCAACACTGCTTCCTCAGGCTTCTACCAGTGTGAAGAACTGTTTGGTTTTCTGATGGTTGTTGTGGGTAGGGTTTTTTTTTGGGGGGGGGGTGGTTTGGCCATGTTCTGGTGTTTGGCCAGTCTCTGTGGCTGGCATCTTTAGAGGGCAGCAAAGAAAGAAGCTCGGATTATCTCTGTGTTCTGTTGTAGAATGTGACATTGTTGGATATTTATATCTGTGGTCTATGGGGTTTTTTTTGTCCTATTCAGAAGATTAAGGCTTTCCTGTGCTCCGGGTGGATGGTCTGTATCTGTGGTTGATAGGCATTGTTAGGTGAGAAGTTATCACTTTTGCCAAAATACATTAATATGTTCTCACTCAGGCTATTAGTAAAATATTTTATTCCATTGCGTTAACCATGACTTTTAAATAAAACTATAGGAGTGAATGTGAAGGGGTCCCAGAAGGTCCCAGGGCCAGGCCATATCCCCCCCTTCCACCCCGATCACCCACTGGGTGAAATTTTTAGGGCCACTTTGTCCTTAATGGCGGCCACATCACTGTCTGTGAAGCTACCCACTCCAAAGAGTGGCTGGTGGAAGTGGAAGGAAAGAAGGTGCCAGGAGGGACAGGGCCAGAAAGTCTGGAGGGTATGGAAGCTTCAGGAAAGCGTGACAGTCATGGTGAAGAGCAAGGGAGTGAAGAAGCTAGAAAGGAGGAGCAAGACACACAACCCTGGGTATAAAAGGGAAAGATGGTAACATGGGCAGTGGAGGAACGAGAGAGGGCAGAAGAGGATGATGAAGGGGAATCATGGGTGGAGGCGCCAGAGTAACCCCAGCCCAGATAAGTCCAAGAACTGCTGCAAGCACCAAGTTTCAGCTGGCCAAGACATGCCATAGCTCGGTGGAAGCAGCAGAAGGTGTCCCAGTGACTCCCAGTGTCCCCCAGTTGTTGTGGTGGTGGAGGCAGAGACAGTTCACTCCGTTCTGACAACTGGCTGCTGAGATGCTCCCCGTTAGAGATGGGCACGAACTAAAAAGCGAATCAGGATGTTTGTGGGACACCACTGGTTGGTTGGTTCAGGTCGGTTTGAGTTCATCCAAACCACAGAACCCAAGCTCTCCCAAGTCAATGGACTTTTTTGTAATTGAATGAACTTCTTTGTTCATTTCTCCCCCGAACACACACACACACACACACACACACACACACACACACACACACACACACACACACAGCCTCCCGGCAAACATTTTCACTGCCCCCCCCCCCGTTGCCTTCCTGCCTTTTCTTGCTGCTGTTTCTGCTGCTGCCATCATTAGAGTGAGGCCAGCCAGGTCCCACAGGCCAGCTGGCTCCACCCATGCACCCACCTCTCTGAGATGTTTGTTTGTTTGTTTGTTTGTTTGTTTGTTTGTTTTATTAATAGATAGATAGATGATAGATAGACAGATAGATAGATTACTCTAAATAAATAAATAAATAAATAAATAAAATAAATAAATAAATAAATAAATAAATAAATAAATAAATAAATAAATAAATAAAGGGTCATTGCTTGTTGTATTCATTTTTCTCAACCATGCCGAAGCAGACTAACTGCCTCTTTGATGAGTGCTATAATTTCCGACTCAATTTTATTTTTAAACAGATGAAGATGACGATATATATATATATATATATATATATATATATATATATATATATATATATATATATATATATATATATATATATATATATATATATATATATATATATATATATATATATATATATATATATATATATATGCACAGAGGCAGCTAGCTGGAGTTGGCTGGGCTGCTTTTAAAATATATATTATAACAGGGCACCTGGCCAATTCCAGCAGCCCCCCATAGGGTGCATTACATTAATCCAGCCGGGATGTAACAATAGTATGGGTCCTGGTGGGAAGATCATACCTCCCCAGGAATGGGCACAACTGGCATTCTCATTTGGATTGTGCAAAGGCCTTCCTGGCCACCGTCAAAATGGTGCAGGCATCCAGGTGCAGAGATGAATCCAGGAGCACTCCCAAGCTTGTGTTTTCAAAGGGAATTTAACCCTATGGTCTACTGTTCGGGTGAGACCCGTTCTGCTCTACTTCCTGATACCAGAGCACTGGTCCTTCTCCGAGGCCAAAATTCCCACCAAAGATAGCAGATTAGGAAGGATCACAAATTGAACCTGGAGGGTCCGTTTTTGCCCCTCCAAGAACCCACCATGGCAGCTGATCCAGATAATTCTGCTGGTGTGACAGAGCTTCCAAGGGTAGCCATCCTCATTCAGAGAAAGCTGCCCTAGCTGGAATCTGTAAGGTTTAAGAGCTGCTAATCCTCCAGTTCTCCGAGGCCTGAAGGTCAGCCAAGAAACAGGGGAAGGGACAGAGAATCATCCCTTCATCCCTGGCAGGCAAGAAGAATGGGTTGTTTTCTGGACAAACACCCCGTCAGGTCTGATTCCCATTGATTGGCAGCTGAGACCTTAAACTACAATCCCTAATAGGCCAGAGCTGGTACCGTTGGTTGCCTCCCACTGTGTTCAATTGAACATCTTGTCTCCTCAGAGGCATTAACTCTTGGGAGGCAGTCAAGCTTAGAGGCAGAGGCGGCTGCCGTGGCCTCTGCTGATAAAGATGAAAAGGAATCCAAAGAAAACGGGACAAAAGAGGCCACGGATTAGCAAACAGCACTGTGTTATCCGGACTTGAACCAATTCTGTCTGAGTTGTCTTTTCTCCAAACGGCTCGACGCCTTGTGCTTTTCCTCCTCCCTACACACACACACACACACACAAAGAGAGAGAGAGAGACATGATTAGATAAAGTGCTTTATCACAAAGCTGTGTTGGAATGGGGACATTGTGCTGAAATGGGCCTTGTCCACATCTTCAGAGCTCTTGTACCTATAGTCTCAGGGAGCTTTACAAGCCTCTTGTTTCTTCTGATGTCAATACACCCTGAAAACACTCTGGTTTTTTTTTTTTTTTTTTTTTGTTTGTTTGTTTGTTTGTTCATTCATTTGTTCATTCGATCGATCGAAAATCGTTGTCCTGCCTTTCTCAAGGCAGCTTACAAAAAGCCAGTATTTAAACCACAAGTATACAATGGTTGCCTCTTGTGAGTTTTGGGTTGTTTGGCCATGTTCTGGAAGTTTTTCTTCCTGACGTTTCGCCAGACTCTGTGGGTGGCATCTGTGACAACACCCTGGATTCAGGAGAAATGCATATATAAATTATCAGCCAATCCCAGCAGGAGGGCAGGGGGTTGTATGGTATAAAAAAGGGTGGAGCCTGGTCGGGGAATTTAGAGGTGAGAGTGCTGAGAGAGCACAGCTCGGTTAGAGTTCAGTCAGGCAGGTTAGGTGTGAGGGCTTTACTATTTACTGTTTATTAAAGACAGGGAGGCTTGAAGATTTGATTTAATATAGTTTATGTTTAAGGCAATGCATACCAACTTCAGTCATTGTTGTATTTATTTATTTTCTCAATAAACATCATTATTATTTTTATATTATACATCTGAGTCTGTCCCAGTTCATAAGTTGTCGATTTAAAAGGTGGCAGCATTACCAAGAGGATCCTGTGAAGATTAATAACTTGGTTCTTTATACTTCACGTTTTCATCATAATTACACGTCTAAAAGGGAGATGTCGTCACAGAGGGCAAGGAGCTCAGGAAACTGGGAGTTCTCTCTGTGCTCCTAGTTCCCTGAACTCCTTGCCCTCTGATGATGCCGGCCACAGAGTCTGGTGAAACATCAGGAAGAAAAACGTCCAGAACATGGCCAAACAGCCCGAAAAACTCACAGCAGTGATCAGATCCCTGCTGTGAAAGCCTTTGAAAATACATTACGGACATAAGAACATAGGAACAGCCTTGTTGGAACAGGCCACAGCCCATCCAGTCCAGCGTTCTGTCTCACACAGTGGCTCACCAGTTGCTTCAGGGTATTCCCAAGGAGAGGTCTTCACCTGCTTATGATTCCCCACTAGGGTCGGGCAGGAAACGAAAAGCAAAATGCTGTTTCATTTGTTTTGTTACATAACAAAATGAAACAAAATGAAACAAAACTAGGAAGCGCCATTTCGTTATAGAGGAAACAAAAATGGTCATTTTTCCATTGAAACAAGCCATTTCTTTCCATTGTTTTCAGGCTCCTGCCATGCTGTCAGTGGCTGGACCCCTTTAAACCTGGCCCAGTCAGTACCTTTGGTACCCACCAGGCCAGGTTTAATGGGGTCCAGCCATTGACAGCTCAGCAGGAGCCCTAAGAAAAGGGTTGGGTAGGGAGCGTAATCCTACGGAACTGCCTATGTGACTGTTATCAAAGGGCTCCTGCCCGGCTGTCAATGTCTATAGCCCTTTAAACCTGGCCCAGTTGGTTCCCGGGGTCCCCCTGGTGCTGACTGGGCCAGGTTTAAAGGGCTCCAGCCATTGACAGCTCAGCAGGAGCCCTAAGAAAAGGGTCGGGTTACTGGGTAGGCAGTTTGTGCGGCCTTCCCCACCATTTTCCGAGGGCACCTGCCAATCTGTCAATGGCTGGGGCCCTTTAAACCTGGGTTGGTACCTGGGTGTCCCCCTGGTGCCAACAGATCAGCAGGAGGCTTCAGAAAATGTTGCAGAGGGCAGCGTGAGTGCCAGATTGCCATACAAGACACTGAATGACCTGGGTCCTAGCTACCTCAAAGATCGAATGTCACAGTATGAACTGACTCAGGTGTTAAGGTCATCAGGAGAGGCCCTTCTCTCCATCCCACCTGCCTCACAGGTGCGCCTCGTGGGAACCCATGAAAGGGCCTTCTTGACTGCTGTGCCCAGACTGTGGAACTCCCTCCCACTAGAGGCCAAGACTGCCTTCCAAAAACAGGCAAAGACCTTTCACTTCAGGCAAGCTTTCCCTGAATGATGGACTACCTATTATGTTTCTTTATGTGATTGTACCATACATGGCTACACATGTATAACACTTTGTGTTATAACCACTTATAACTTTGTGTTTATATCTCACCTTGTGTGATTGTATTGACACTATGTTATCAATTGTTAGCTTTAATGTTGCCTTAAGATGCCCTTCAATTCCCTGTTTCTCAAACTGAATATGTCTTAATTGCAATGGCTGTATAGTCTTGCCTTACTGTAAGCCGCCTTGGGTCCTTTTCCAAGAAGAAAGGTGCAGTAAAAATACTCAATAAATAAATAAATAAATAAATAAATAAATAAATAAATAAATAAATAAATAAATAAATAAATAAATGCTTTGTTCCTTTGGTGATGTCACCCTTATATTTTTCTATTTCCTATCCATCCCTGGCTACTCACACATTAGATTCACTTATTCCAGACTGCAGTGTTTTAGGACAGAGAGCTTACAGGAATGATCGTAACCCTCCCTGAGTAATGGTAAATTAACCTGTCAGTTTGGAGAAATCTAACACTTTAGACAATTAAGACCAAGCTAAATTAAACTAACAGTTCTAATATTTCCATTTCTGCACACTTGTCTGCCAAACAACATCAAAAAAGAGTTGGAAAACCTGGGACAGATGATTAAAAAAAAGAATACAGGTGTAATACTGTAGGGGACATAATTAATTTACACATTCAATATATATCCTTCAGCCGTCATTGTAGATAAAATGACAGGCTCTCTATGCGAAGTATATTTTCTATAAGGCCCTTTCTGTCCTTTAATTCACCCCAAGCCCCCTTCACAAAACTGTGTCAGCAAAGCACTACACGATTCCCGCTTCTCACTTCCCGTTCTCAGTCTGTCCTGTGAGATAAACAGGACATGGGCAACGGATGGTCACGATTCAGGGAAGGGCGGACGAACAATGAGCCCCCTACCCCTAAGATAGCCAGCTGTCCCGCTTATCGGAACAGCAGAAGTGAACCGTCGAAACGGTCCCATTCAGCTGTCAAAGTCAGTTCCCAGCGCTTCCCGGAAAGCGCACGTCAAAATGCCTGCAGTATCTAGACCAGGGGGCGCTGAAGAACAAGATTAATTGCGTCCGCTGAATGTTGCAAGTCTTAAGTATGTGCTAAGTGTTTTCAAGAGGGTGATAATGATCTGCACACGCCAGCTGTCTTTGAAGATTCTTTTGTCTATTGTGGGCGTTCTACAACACTCAGATGTCTCCGGTTTTTTCCGATAAGGACAGGGGGAGTTGGGGAACCTTTGGCTATAAATTCTATGTATGTATTCGAACTCCTCGCCCCAGATTCCCGAAAACATTCGGCTGGGAGCCTTTTGCTATAGCAAAATAAAACCTTTTTCTCCGATCATCGATCCTTGACGCGTTCTTACGACCCTCGAACCCCAAACGGCGGCACGGGAATTCCCGGGGGGAGTAGCTTTCATCTGGGGGCTCGTTCCGGGATCCCCTCCTTTTTTTGGGGCGAGGGGTCAAGCCAGGCGAAATCCGAACAGCCAGCGGTGGACGACGAACCAGTGCACACCTTTTCATATTAAAAAGGGGTTTTTTTCGTTCAACGTGGTGGCGGAGACGGCTTTCGCTCGGGGAGAAAAACTCTGGCCAGGAGGAAAGACGTCTCGTGGGAGATTTGGTAAGATACTGGGACCGGTCCAAAGTGGGAGCTTCGGGGGTGAGCCTCTGAAGTGTGTAAAGGGTAACAGAACGACGGTTCTGTGTCTTGGGGAGGAGCAGGGCAGTGTATATGTCTTAACATCCCTTGTGTGCAACGAATTAATGTTGTTTGGTGTGGGCAGCGGGAAGAAATTCTCAACTGTCAAAGTTTTAGAATAGCAGAAATAAGGTTCTGGGTAGGCAGTGGGCTCCAGACTAGGTGGGGTGGTGGTTTGAAATGTGGGTGATTTGAGTGGCCACTGACCCAGTGAATCTGTGAGTGTGTGAAAGGTTGGAAGCTTAGCGTCTTCCCTAACCGAGCAAGTCTGGACAAGCGCAGTTCTCGTTTGGGGCGACCCACCGAGTCGCTGTCAGTATCGAATGGTGTATGCGTGAAAATTGTGTAAAATTCAGGAGCGGGTCCAGTGGCAGTGTGTGGGAGAAATATAGGAACATAGCTTAAATAAAACACCCAAAATCATGGGCCACAACACAAGCAAGCCTTCAACTCCTCTTGAGAGCTTCCTTTTAAATTGGCATGCAGCTGTCAAAAACTATGATTTTGGGATCAAGATGAAAAGAGAAAGAATGGAGACTTTATGTCAAATTGAATGGCCCATCATGCAGGTAGATTGGCCACCCCAAGGGACTTTTAATGAAAGTATCATCAGGCAACTGTGGCTGAAAATTCTTAAAAACTGCCCCGAACACGTCCCCTACATTGAGGTTTGGAAAGGAAACGTGAAGAAAAATCCTTCATGGATTCAAGTATGTAGGGAATTGCCACCTCAGGCCAAATTGCTGGCTTTGAAGAAAAAGGAAGCGGTTTTAGAAGCCCGTCCCGAAGACTATGATGTCTTTTATCCACCACCTCCTTATCCAGTGGCTGTTCCTCCAGGGAACCCAGTGGTTCCTCCTCCAGCACAGCCTCCGCCAGGTCCAGCACCCGCTCCCCTTCCAAAGGACAGTGGACACCCAGTACCAAAAGACATTCCCCAACCAGGACCAACGAGAAAACCTCCAAAAGATGAGCAGGAAGCGGGGAAAGGGGCCCCTAAGGGAGATGAGGATGAGGAGGAAGAGGAGAGTGAAGAGGAATTCCGTCATAGGATAAAAGGAAATATAGAGTGGGGAGAAGCAGATCATCAAAGAGTGGCTGAATTAATTAAAAAATACAGGGACTCAGTGATTGAAGTGGGAAATTTTGCATTGGAGGCGGCGGGAGAACGAAATTGGACAAAAAGACAGAGATATCTCTTAAGGGCATATGATGCAGCAAGGAGGCATGAGGAATTTCTTGAGAATAGGAGAATTGAAGAACAGGCAAAAGTCATGCCCCTCAGAAGAGTCTATGATCCCTTGCCCCCAAATCAACCGGGTCCACGCACATATACAATGCAACACGTCCCTTTTACCTCAAGCGATATCATAAATTGGAAAAATTCTCTCCCGAGCTTGGAGGAAGACCCAGATAAGAATTATGAAACCATGTCTAGCATCTTCAATGTATATATGCCCACTTTTGAAGATGTCCAACATTTAGTGAAAGGGTTGTTTAATGCAGAGGAAACGCGGAAGATTTTCGAGGAGGCTAGGAAATCCCGTTTAGCAGCAGGAGACACCCCCGCTCAGGCTGAGGCAGCCGTCCCAACAACCACTCCACCTGATTGGGACTACAATGCAGATGCAGGGCGCACTGCTCTAAGAAATTACCATGCAGCAATTTTACAAGGCATTAGGGCTGCTGGTAGGAAGAAAATAAATATGTCAAAAGTTAATGACGTGGTCCAAAAACAGGATGAATCCCCTGGAGCCTTTTTAGATAGATTATATCAAGCGTTTAGAAGGTTTACCCCGATCAACCCTGAGGACCCTGGCATGGAAAATATTGTGAAAACAGCCTTTGTTGCTCAATCTGCTCCCGACATACGAAAGAGAATTCAAAAGGAGGCAAATTTTATGGGGCAAACCTTACAATGGATGCTCCAGCTGGCACAAACGAAATTTAATAACCGGGATGAGGATCAAAACCCTAAAGGCAAAGGACAAGCCAGGAAAGTGATGGCTCTCAACCAAGTCCCTGAGCCACGTAATTTTAATGCCCCCGGGGGAAGACGAGGACCATTAACAAGAAATCAATGTGCGCTCTGTGGCCAGACTGGGCATTGGCGCAGGGAATGTTTCAGAAACCCTGAAAATCAAAGGCGTGGGGGTTTTAATCAAGGACCACGACGCCCTTGGCAGCCACCGGCATTTGAAAGATATTCGGCTCCTGCTCCCTTTAGCTTTCAGCAGCAGAGAAACCCTCAGGTCAATCAAGGGCAAGGTGGCCAATTTCAGCCTACAAGTCAGAGCCAAGTGCAGTCAGCACAAGTTCAGCAGGCACCCCAAAGAGGGCAAGGTCCGGCTTGGACCCCCCCATACCAAAACATGATGGCTCTGGAAGAAGATGCCCCGTATTGAAAGGGACAGGGCTTTGGTTCTCGGGAGCCCTTAGTCAGTGTCCAAACCGGGAACGAATCTGTCAGATTTCTTGTGGATACGGGAGCCAGCCATTCAGTGATTCCGCAACTTGTAAAGCCAATAGACAAGACTTTTTCAATCAGTGTGATGGGTGCTACGGGGAAAGCACAGCGTGCTTACTTCATGCAACCAGTGTTATGCAAGTTGGGGGGACAGGTTGTCCTACATAAATTTCTACATATGCCAGACTGCCCAATTCCTTTACTAGGGCGTGATTTACTGTTTAAATTGGGGGCCCAGATCACTTTTACCCCGAAGGGAGAGGTTCATTTGACAACTGACAGCCAAGGTCCAGAGGGAGAAGTGTGCTTAGAATATCCTTTGAGAGAGAGATGGCGCTTGATGGTGGTAGAGGAGGAGCCAGCACAGCTGCCCCAAGATTTTCTGGACAAAGTTAATCCTGAGGTGTGGGCTGAAGATAATCCCCCAGGCATGGCACGGAACATCCCTCCTATAGTGGTTCAACTCAAGCCATTTGCAGGACCAGTTTCAGTCCCACAATATCCCATTGGCAGAGCTGCAGCAGAAGGAATTTGGGTCCACCTCAAGAGGTTGATAGATCATGGTATTCTTATCCCCTGTCAATCGCAATGGAATACCCCCCTTCTCCCGGTTCGCAAGCCGGATGGGACTTTTCGCCCAGTTCAGGATCTCCGCTTAGTAAATGAAGCCATTGAACCCCTTCATCAAAATGTGCCGAACCCTTATACGATTCTGGGCTTGATACCTCCAGAAGTGGCTTATTTCACAGTTTTAGATCTAAAGGACGCATATTTTTGCTGCCGGCTCGCGCCCCAGAGTCAGCACATCTTTGCCTTTCAATGGGAGGACCCCAAAACTGGTACAAAAACACAACTCAAATGGTCTCGTTTGCCACAAGGATTTCGAAATTCTAGTACATTATTTGGGGGTGCCCTGGCATCAGATCTTGCCAATTTCCCTCGAAAACCTGGCCAAATAGTCCTGCAGTATGTGGATGACATTTTGGCGGGAGCAGAAACCAAGGAAGGCTGTGAACAACTCACAATAGATCTTCTAAATCATTTGGCAGCAGCAGGATATAGGGTAACCAGAAAGAAAGCCCAAATTTGTCAGAAAACAGTGAAATATTTGGGATTTGACATTTCTCAACAAAAGCGCCAACTTCGTGCTGAAAGGAAGCATTCAATTATCCAGATTCCCGAGCCCAGAAATAGGAGAGAGCTCAGAGGCTTTTTAGGAGCAGCAGGCTTCTGTCGAATTTGGATTCAATTACAGTTTTCTAGCGAAGCCTTTGCATTTGGCAACTAGAGGCAAAGAGAGTGATGAGTTCCTGTGGGGTCGGAACAAAGGGAGAGCTTCAAGGCAATTAAGCAGGCTTTGATAGAAGCGCCAGCCCTAGGACTTCCCAATCCGAACAAATCCTTTAACTTGTATGTGGATGAGGAAAATGGAGTGGCAAAGGGAGTTTTGTGCCAGAAGTTAGGAAGCTGGCAGCAACCAGTGGCTTACTTGTCAGAGACATTAACTCCAACAGAGCAAGGGCTTCCGTCCTGCATGCGAGGAGTGGTAGCATTAGCAGCTCTCCTAAAGAAGGCAGATAAGTTCACTTTCGGACAGGACACAAAATGTATAACTAGACATGCAGTTTTGCCCCTCTTGGATGCTAAGGGAGGATATCACTTGTCCCAAACTGCCATGATGAAGTGTCAAAAATTATTCTCAAGAGCTGGTCTTACTTTTCAAACAACAGAGGGTTTGAACCCGGCCACCCTACTCCCAATTAGTGATCAACCTGCCAGCCATGACTGTATACAAACATTAGATGAGGTGTATTCATCACGGCCAGATCTTCTGGACACTCCTCAGCCACAGTGGAGAACATGGTTTGTGGATGGTAGCAGTTCGATGATTGAGGGAAAAAGACAGGCAGGATATGCCATTGTGGAATTGGAGGACATTGTAGTGGAAGCCAAGCAATTGCCACCTGGAACATCAGCTCAAGTGGCTGAATTGATTGCACTCACTAGAGCACTGGAGCTGTCAGAAGGAGAAAGCATTAATATATACACGGACTCTAAGTATGCATTCCTTACACTTCATGCGCATGGGGCACTCTGGAAAGAGCGAGGTCTGCTTACTTCTGAAGGCACATCGGTAGCACATCCAGAAGTTTTACTGCAGCTTTTGGATGCTGTTTGGAAGCCGAAAAAGGTAGCAGTTGTTCACTGCTATGGTCACAAGGTTGGTCCAGGACTTGTGGCAAGAGGGAATAGGTTAGCAGATCGCATTGCCAAACAGGCAGCCCAGGGTGCAGCTCAAATGCAGCTTAGTCTCATTCCAATAGATATTCTGCCTCCAGAACCACCCAGATATTCGCTGGCTGAAGAGGAGTTTGCAGAGGAGCAGGAGTTTGACAGGACACCAGAGGGTTGGTACAAACTCCCAAGTGGACAATTATGGGTTCCAGAGAGCTTAGCTCGCCAAGTGGTTCAGAATCATCATGATAGCACACATCAGGGTCCTGAAGTGGCATATAAACATTTGAGTCCTCATTTATACATAGCTAAGCTTCGGCAGCTGGCGTCAAATATTTCCCACAGATGTGTCATTTGCCAAAGGAATAATCCTAGAACAGGTCCCCTGCCACCTCCAGGAATTCAATACAGTGGAAAGGAGCCCTTTGAGGACATGCAAGTGGACTTTACTGAGCTGCCCAGGTGTGGACTCTATCGCTATATGCTTGTGTTAGTATGCACCTTCACCGGTTGGCCAGAGGCTTTCCCAACAAAGACTGAGAGGGCTAGTGAGGTGATTCGTTGTCTCTTGAGGACCACCTGCCGAGACATGGGATGCCCCGCACACTTTCTTCAGATAATGGACCCAGTTTCATTCATCACGTGCTCCAAGGACTGGCTAGGGCATTGCAGATTAAGTGGAATTTGCATACAGCCTATCGACCTCAAAGTTCAGGACGGGTCGAGAGAATGAACAGGACTTTAAAGGGACATTTGTCTAAACTAACTCAAGAAACGGGAAGGAGTTGGGTGGAAATGCTCCCCATTGCTTTGTTTAGGAGCAGGACTACCCCCTCAAGTCAAACTGGCATTTCCCCCTTTGAATTAGTTTATGGCAGGCCAGTCCCGATTTCATGTGGCATAAGACCAGAGAGTGTAGCTCCTTTGACACATGCAAAGTATCTTCAGATGCTTGGCCGGTCTCTTTCTTCTCTTCACAGATGGACCCTTGGAAGGTTGCCAGTATCGTTGCAGGAGCCTCTCCATCGCTTTGAACCAGGAGATTCTGTTTGGATCAAGGATTGGAATCAATCACCCCTTCGCCCGAGGTGGAAAGGTCCTTATGTGGTGCTACTATCAACACCAACAGCTGTCAAGCTTGCTGAAGTGAGTGCCTGGATTCATCATACCCGCGTAAAGAGAGCTGCCCCGTCGGATGAGAGAGAATGGACAGTGTGCGCCAACCCAGATGACAGCTTAAAATTGGTCTTCAAGAAGGTTACTTCGGACATAGAAAAGCCAAAGTAAAATCTTGGCATTCTATGGTGAAAGAAGTTATCAACAGAAAAAAACCTTGCTTTTCTTCTTAGTTTTGAATTTCCCGCCCTTTGAATTGGTCTTTCCCACAAGAAGAGGAGGGAGAAGCGACAAGTGATTCAGTGTAGCTGAACAGCCAAAGGCAATTTTCAGTGCGAGACTGTGTTTTAAAAGTGCCCTTTTTCCTGCTTCTGAAGCCGTGCGGTGTTTCCCTGCTGGTTGCCTGAAGGAATTGCAGCAAGCGAACAGTTTCCCGGTAGCGCGGCAGCTGTCAACGAGCATTCCAAGAACTGTCAAAGCGCTTCACGGCTGTCAAAGCTCTTAAAGGAGCCTCGAGTGCTTCAGTGAGTCAACCCTTTGAGTGCATTGGTTCTTTAATTTGTTTATGTGAGCTTTAGTGGCCTATTTGGGGCTAGTACAATGGGAAGTGAAAGTGGTTTTAAGATGTTTTGGTTAATCCCCTTGCTTTTACTGCCAATTTCCTTGAATGCCAAGCCTGAAGGCATAGAAGGGTGTACTCCTTGCATTATAGCAGCGAGCCAAGGTAATAGGATAGTAAACACCTTAGTATACTACACGCAGAAGCCAGTGGAGTGTAAACAAGCTGGTACCACCTGTCTAAATCAGGACAAATTGTATCACATATGTGAAAGTGAATCAGAGGGTTATCTTTGTTATAAGCCTGAGATTCCAGTGAGATTTAATGTCACTCTGTGGGCAGGAATGGCTAGAACCAAAGAACCCAGGAGAGACAATCCTGAAGGTGGTGGAATCCTGTTTTACATAAACTCCACTATAGTGTTAAGACATAGCATCAGGCGAGCAGTGATTTGGTTCAATGCTTGTGATGCTTTGGGCAAGGGCCTAGGAACACGTTGTGGGACGAAAGCTTGGGCAGCCACCTACAGAGATAGTCACAAGTATCTGTGTTACCCCCATGAAGGTGCAAGGGCAGGAAACCCTGAAGTATGGGCACCATGTGGGTCAACTAAGCTGTGTTCAGGATGGGGTTGTATATGTGCCTACACGGAAGGAGGCTACCCAGGGTGTCCCCATCTCTCACAATTTAGGAGAGTAGGAGGGAACAGGGTTAGTCTGGTGATTGGCCATTCACATCCTGACATCCAAGTATATGGCTTTGGAATTAATGGGCCTGGACAGGACCCAGTGACTTATTTGACAATCACACGGACAGAAGTAAGGGATGGAGAAAAGAAGAGCCATTCCTGGTCTGTGGAAAATGTTGTGGAAGACTTAAGGAATAACAATCCTTATGAAATTTCCCAACAGGCCAAGAACCTGTTTCTGGAAATGGCCCAATCAATAGCTACTGAATTAGGGGTCTCAAACTGCTATGTTTGTGGAGGGACTAATTACGGTGAAGACTGGCCGTGGGAAGCTATGGAGATCTCTCCACAGTTGTATAACAACATGTCCAAAATTGGCAATGTTACCAGAAGAGCCCAATCTCTGAATATGACATGGACTATCACATCTCACTTAGTGGGTCGTGTCTGTTTTTCCCAAAATGGTTCCATTCCAGTAGGCTATCTGACCTGCATAGGAACCTGGGAAAATGGCATCTGGTATTCCCCATCTTTTGCTCCACAGCCAGAGAAATTTAATGTCACTTTTTTGCCATTTTTGTATTCAGCATCACCAGATAAATGGATGGCCCCTCAGAATATGTATTGGGTCTGTGGAAACATGGCCTATGTGCATTTGCCCCATTCATGGTCAGGTTCCTGTGTGTTGGCATTCATAAAACCATCATTCTTTCTAGTTCCTATCCAGACACAACAATATCTGGCAGCCCCAGTCTATGGCCCTCTAAATAGAAGAAAAAGGGATGACACCCCTTTTGCAGGGTTTTCATGCAAGAACCCAGAGGAATATGAAGGGGATATATGGGATTCACAAAGAATTGTTTGTGTTTATGGTCCAGCCACATGGGCTCAAGACGGCTCCTGGGGGTACAGAACCCCTATATATATGCTGAACAGAATTATCCGTTTACAGGCTGTTCTAGATCTGGCAGGTCAACGCATCACTACAGCGCTTACTGCTATAGCAGAGGTGACAGATCAATTAAGAACAGCTGTTTATCAAAACAGGCTCGCTCTCGATTATCTTTCGCATCAGAGAATGGAGTATGTGGTAAATTTAATTTAACAAACTGCTGTTTAAAGATTGACCCGTGGGCAAAGTTGTGAACCAGCTTGCCACGGAAATCAAACAATTGACTTTTAATCCCACCCAGGAGTGGAAAGGCATGCAATGGCAGTGGGTGAATGATTTCATGCCACAGACTTGGATGAAAACATTAGCTGGTTTATTGATTGCTCCTTTATGTCTTTTGCTGTTTGCTTTAATATGTATTCCTTGTTTATTGCGGTTTGTGCAGTCCACTGTTTCTAAGATGGTAGAGAAAATAGCTGGTCCCAAGTTGATTGCAGTCCTCCAAGATTATGAGGCTCTTCAACAGGACGACTCAGTCTGAGTGTCCTAAAGAAGAGGAGGGGATTGTAGGGGACATAATTAATTTACACATTCAATATATATCCTTCAGCCGTCATTGTAGATAAAATGACAGGCTCTCTATCGAAGTATATTTTCTATAAGGCCCTTTCTGTCCTTTAATTCACCCCAAGCCCCCTTCACAAAACTGTGTCAGCAAAGCACTACACGATTCCCGCTTCTCACTTCCCGTTCTCAGTCTGTCCTGTGAGATAAACAGGACATGGGCAACGGATGGTCACGATTCAGGGAAGGGCGGACGAACAATGAGCCCCCTACCCCTAAGATAGCCAGCTGTCCCGCTTATCGGAACAGCAGAAGTGAACCGTCGAAACGGTCCCATTCAGCTGTCAAAGTTAGTTCCCAGCGCTTCCCGGAAAGCGCACGTCAAAATGCCTGCAGTATCTAGACCAGGGGGCGCTGAAGAACAAGATTAATTGCGTCCGCTGAATGTTGCAAGTCTTAAGTATGTGCTAAGTGTTTTCAAGAGGGTGATAATGATCTGCACACGCCAGCTGTCTTTGAAGATTCTTTTGTCTATTGTGGGCGTTCTACAACACTCAGATGTCTCCGGTTTTTTCCGATAAGGACAGGGGGAGTTGGGGAACCTTTGGCTATAAATTCTATGTATGTATTCGAACTCCTCGCCCCAGATTCCCGAAAACATTCGGCTGGGAGCCTTTTGCTATAGCAAAATAAAACCTCAGTGGTTCCTCCTCAACACAGCCTCCGCCAGGTCCAGCACCAGCTCCCCTTCCAAAGGACAGTGGACACCCAGTCCCAAAAAAGACATTCCCCAACCAGGACCAACGAGAAGAAAACCCCCAAAAAGATGAGCAGGAAGCGGGAGGGGCCCTAAGGAGATGAGGATGAGGAGGAAGAGGAGAGTGAAGAGAAATTCCGTCATAGGATAAAGGAAATATGGGGAGTGGGGAGGAAGCAGATCATCAAGAGTGGCTGAATTAATTAAAAAATACAGGGACTCAGTGATTGAAGTGGGAAATTTTGCATTGGAGGCAGCGGGAGACGGGGGTGGACAAAGAGACACAGAGATATCTCTTAGGGGCATATGATGCAGAAAGGGGAGGCATGTGAGGAATTTCTTGAGAATAGGAGGGTTAGAAGAACAGGCAGGGGAGAGTCATGCCCCTCAGAAGAGTCTATGATCCTTTGCCCCCAAATCAACCGGGTCACGCACATATACAGTGCAGCAAATCCCTTTTACCTCAAGCGATATCACTAAATTGGAAGAATTCTCTCCCGAGCTTGGAGGGAGACCAGATAGAATTATGAAACCATGTCTAGCATCTTCCAATGTATATATATACCCACTTGCGAAGATGTCAACATTTAGTGAAAGGGTTTTTTTAATGCAGAGAAGCGGAGATTTTGAGGAGGCTAGGAAATCCCTTTTAGCAGCAGGAGACACCCGGCTCAGGCCCAGGGCAGCCGTCCCAGCAAGCCACTCCACCTGATTGGGACTACAAGTGCAGATGCAGAGGCGCACTGCTCTAAGGGGAATTACCATGCAGCAATCTTACAAGGGGCATTAGGGCTGCTGGTAGGAAGAAAATAAATATGTAAAAAGTTAATGACGTGGTCCAAGAAACAAGGATGAATCCCCTGGAGCCTTTAGATAGATTATATCAAGCGTTTAGAAGGTTTACCCGATCAACCTGAGGACTGGCATGGAAAATATTGTGAAAACACCCTTTTTGTTGCTCAATCTGCTCCCGACATACGAAAGGAATTCAAAAGGGGAGGCAAATTTTAGGGGGGCAAACCTTACTACAATGGATGCTCAGCTACTTTGTGAAATTTAATAACTTTGGGATGAGGATAAAAACCCTAAAGGCAAAGGACAAGCCAGGAGAAAGTGACTGGCTCTCAGCAAGTCCCTGAGCCACGTAATTTTAATACCCCGAAGGCAGGGACCATTAAAAAAGAAATCAATGTGCGCTCTGTGGCCAGACTGGGCATTGGCGCAGGGAATATTACAGAAACCTGAAAATCAAGGCGTGGGGGTTTTAATCAAGGACCCACGGCGCCCTTAGCCACCGGCATTTGAAAGATATTTACGGCTCCTGCTCCCTTTAGCTTTCAACCGCAGAGAAAACCCTCACGAGTCAATCAAAGGAGGCAAGGTGGCCAATTTCAGCCTAAGTCAGAGCCAAGTGCAGTCAGCACAAGTTCAGCAGGCACCCCAAAGGGGACTTAAAGATCGGCTTGGACCCCCATACCAAAACATGATGGCTCTGGAAGAAGATGCCCCGTGTTAAGAGAAAGGGACAGGGCTTTGGTTCTCGGAGCCCTTAGTCAGTGTCAAACCGGGAGCGAATCTGTCAGATTTCTTGTGGATACGGGGAATGCAGCCATTCAGTGATTCGCAACTTGTAAAGCCAATAAGACAAGACTTTTCAATCAGTGTGATGGGTGCTCTACGGGGGAAGCTTCACAAGCGTGCTTACTTCATGCAACCAGTGTTATGCAAGTTGGGGGGGACAGGTTGTCCTACATAAATTCTACACATATGCCAGACTGCCCAATTCCTTTACTAGGGGGTGATTGCACTGTTTTAGAGTGGGGCCCAGATCACTTTGAAGAGAGGAGTTCATTTGACAGAACTGACAGCCAAGGTCCAGAGGGAGAAGTGTGCTTAGAATATCCTTTGAGAGAGAGATGAGCGCTTGATGGTGGTAGAGGGGGGAGCCAGCACAGCTGCCCCCCAAAATTTTCTGGACAAAGAGTTAATCCTGAGGTGTGGGCTGAAGATAATCCCCCGGCATGTGCGGAATTTAGCATCCCTCCTATAGTGGTTCAACTCAAGCCATTTGCAGGACCAGTTTCAGTCCCACAGCCTCCCATTGGCAGAGCTGCAGCAGAAGGAATTTGGGTCCACCTCAAGAGGTTGATAGATCATGGTATTCTTATCCCCTGTCCAATGCTTAGTAGGAATGCCCCCTTCTCCGGTTACGCAAGCGGATGGGACTTTTCGCCCAGTTCAGGATCTCTCCGCTTAGTAAATGAAGCCATTGAACCCCTTCATCCAAAATGTGCGAACCCTTATACGATTCTGGGCTTGATACCTCCAGAAGTGGCTTATTTCACAGTTTAGATCTAAGGGCCGCATGTTTTTGCTGCCGGCTCGCGCCCCAGAGTCAGCACATCTTTGCCTTTCAGCTCTAGGAGGACCCCAAAACTGGTACAAAAAAACAACTCAAATGGTCTGTTGCCACAGAGTTTGAAATTCTAGTACATTATTTGGGGGTGCCCTGGCATCAGATCTTGCCAATTTCCCTAAAGAAAACCTGGCCAAATAAGTCCTGCAGTATGTGGATGACATTTTGGCGGAGCGAGAAAACCAAGGAGGCTGTAGAACAACTCACAATAGATCTTCTAAATCATTTGGCAGCAGCAGGATATAGGAGTAACCAGAAGAAAGCCCAAATTTGTCAGAAAGCAGTGAAATATTTGGGATTTGACATTTCTCAACAAGCGCCAACTTAGGTACTGGGAAGCATTCAATTATCCAGATTCCCGAGCCCAGAAATGGGAAGAGCTCACCTCAGAGCTTTTTAGGGCAGCAGGCTGCCATAGAATTTAGTTCAGGAATTACAGTTTTCTACTTGAAGCCTTTGCATTTGGCAACTAGAGGCAAAGAGAGTGATGAGTTCCTGTGGGAGGGTCGGAACAAAGGGAGAGCTTCAAGGCAATTAAACGGCTTTATTAGAAGCGCCAGCCCTAAGTTTTTACCAATCCAGGAACAAAATCCGCTTTAACTTTACCCATGTGAATGAGAAAATGGGTGGCAAAGGGAGTTTTGTGCCAGAAGTTAGGAAGCTGGCAGCAACCAGTGGCTTACTTGTCAGAGACGTGCTCAGCAGGCAAGGGCTTCCAGTCCTGCATGCGAGGAGTGGTAGCATTAGCAGCTCTCCTAAAGAAGGCAGATAAGTTCATTTTTCGGACAGGACACAAAATGTATAACTAGACATGCAGTTTTTGCCCCTCTTGGATGCTAAGGAGGATATCACTTGTCCCCCAAACTGCCATGATGAAGTGTCAAAAATTATTCTCAAGAGGCTACTACATGAAGTCTTACTTTTCAAACAGCAGAGGTTTGAACGGCCACCCTACTCCCAATTAGTGATCAGCACCTGCCAGCCGCTGACTGTCTCCCAAACATTGGAGTGAGGTGTATTCATCACGGCCAGATCTTCTGGACACTCCTCAGCCACAGTGGAGAACATGGTTTGTGGATGGTAGCAGTTCGATGATTGAGGAAAAGACAGGCAGGATATGCCATTGTGGAATTGGAGGACATTGTAGTGGAAGCCAAGAAGCAATTGCCACCTGGAGCGTCAAGCTCAAGTATGGCTGAATTGATTGCACTCACTGAAACACTGGAGCTGTCAGAAGGAGAAAGCATTAATATATATACACGGACTCTAAGTATGCATTCCTTACACTTCATGCATGGGGCACTCTGGAAAGAGCGAGGTCTGCCACTTCTGAAGGCACATCGGTGCTGCATCAGAAGTTTTACTGCTTTTGGATGCTGTTTTGGAAGCTTGAAAAGGAGAAGCGTGGCAGTTGTTCACTGCTATAGTCACACCAAGGTTGGTCCAGGACTTGTGGCAAGAGGAATAGGTTAGCAGATGCATTGCCAAACAGGCAGCCGGGGTGCAGCTCAAATGCAGCTTAGTCTCATTCCAATAGATGTTCTGCCTCCAGGGAAGCCACGCAGATATTCGCTGGCTGAAGAGGAGTTTGCAGAGGAGCAGGAGTTTGACGGGGTTGTGAGGTTGGTACAACTCCCAGAGTGGACAATTAATTATGGGTTCAGAGGCTTAGCTCGCCAAGTAGTTCAGAATCATCATGATAGCACATCAGGGTCCTGAAGTGGCATATAAACATTTGAGTCCTCTTTTTATACATAGCTAAACCCGGCAGCTGGCGTCAAATATTTCCCACAGATGTCATTTGCCAAAGGAATAATCCTAGAACAGATTCCCTGCCACCTCCAGGAATTCAATATAGTGGAAAGGAGCCCTTTGAGGACATGCAAGTGGACTTTACTGAGCTACTTACAGGAAGTGTGGACTCTATCGCTATATGCTTGTGTTAGTATGCCTTCACCGGTTGGCCAGAGGCTTTCCCAACAAAGAGACTGAGAGGGCTAGTGAGGTGATTCGTTGTCTCTTGAGGGACCACCTGCCGCGAGACCTAGGATGCCACGCACACTTTCTTGGATAATGGACCCAGTTTCATTCATCCATTGCTCCAAAAGGGCTGGCTAGGGCATTGCAGATTAAGTGGAATTTTTCATACAGCCTATCGACCTCAAAGTTCCAGGACGGGTCGGAGAGGAATAGAACAGGACTTTAAAGGGACATTTGTCTAAAAACTAACTCAAGCGGGAAGGGTTGGGTGGGGAAATGCTCCTGCATTGCTTTGTTTAGGAGCAGGACTACCCCCTCAGAGTCAAACTGGCATTTCCCCGTGAATTAGTTATGGCACGGGCAGTCCCGATTTCATGTGGCATAAGACCAGAGAGTGTAGCTCCTTTGGCTTACAGCATGCAAAGTATCTTCTGAATGCTTGGCATTCTCTTTCTTCTCTTCACAGATGGACCCTTGGAAGATTTTGCCAGTATGTCGTTGCAGGAGCCTCTCCATCGCTTTGAACCGGGAGATTCTGTTTGGATCAAGGATTGGAATCAATCACCCCCTTACAGCCGAGGGTGGAAGGTCATATGTGGTGCTACTATCAACACCAACAGCTGTCAAGCTTGCTGAAGTGAGTGCCTGATTCATCATACCCGCGTAAAGAGCTGCCCCGTCGGATGAGAATGGACAGTGTCGCCAACCCAGATGACAGCTCCAAAAAACCCAATTCTTCAAGAAGGTTACTTGGACATAGAAAAGCCAAAGTAAAATCTTGGCATTCTATGGTGAAGAGATTATCAACAGAAAAAAAACCTTGCTTTTCTTCTTAGTTTTGAATTTCCGCCCTTTGAATTGGTCTTTCCCACAAGAGGAGGGAGGAAGCGACAAGTGATTCAGTGTGAACGGCCAAGGCAATTTTCAGTGCGGGGCAGGCATGTTTTAAAAGTGCCCACTTTTTCCTGCCTTCTGAAGCTGTCGCGATTGTTTCCCTGCGCTGGTTGCCTGAAGGAATTGCAGCAAGCGAGACAGTTTCCCGGTAGCGCGGCAGCTGTCAACGAGCATTCAAGAACTGTCAAGCGCTTCACGGCTGTCTTCACAGCTCTTTAAAGGAGCCTACGAAGTCGCTTCAGTGAGTGGCCCTTTTGAGTGCATTGGTTCACTGAATTTGTTTATGTGAGCTTTAGTGGCCTATTTGGGGCTAGTACAGGGGGAAGTAGAAAGTGGTTTTAAGATGTTTTCAGTTTAATCCCCTTAGCTTTTACTGCCGAATTTCCTTAGATACTAAGCCTGAGCATAGAAGGGAGTGCTTTACTCTTGCATTATATGGCGGCGAGCCAAGGTAATAGGTTAAACAACACCAGCAAAGTATACCTTACGCAGGAAACAGAAATTAAAGTGTAAACAAGCTAGTACCACCTGTCTAAATCAGGACAGACAGAATTTATCTTTGCATATGTGAAAGTGAATCAGAGTTTATCTTTGGTATTTATAAGCTGAGATTCCAGTGAATTTTAATGTCACTCTGTGACAAGAGATAACAGAACCAAGAACTTGGGAGGAGGGCAATCCTGGGGAGTGGCTGGAATCTGTTTTACTGTAAACTCCACTCATAAATTATTTAAGACACAGCATCAGAGCGAGCAGTGAGTTTTTGGTTCAATGCTTGTGATGCTGGGCAAGGGCCCCTACAAAGGAACCACGTTGTGGGAGATGAAAGCTTGGGCAACCACCTACAGAAGCCGTCCACCGTATCTATGTATTACCCCATGAGGTGGGGCAGGAAACCCTGAAGTATATGACTCATGTGGTCAACTAAGCTGTGTTCAGGATAGGAGTTGTATATGCCTACACGGAGGCTGCCCAGGGAGGTGTCCCCATCTCTCACAATTTAGGAAGTAAGGAGGGAACAGGAGTTATTAGTCTGGTGATTGGCCATTCACATCCCCCTGACATCCAAGTATATGGCTTTGGAATTAATGGGCCTGGACGGGACCCAGTGACTTATTGTTAATCACGGACAGAAGTAAGGATGGAGAAAAGAAGAGCCATTCCTGGTCTGTGGAATGTTGTGGAAGACTTGGGGAATAACAATCCTTACATGAAATTTCCAACAGGCCAAGAACCTTTTTTCTGGAAATGGCCCAATCAATAGCTACTAAGATTAGGGTCTCAAGCTGCTATGTTTGTGGAGAGGACCAAATGCGGTGAAGACTGGCAGTAGGAAGCTGCCGGAATCTCTCCACACAGTTGTATAACAACATGTCCAAAATTATGACAATGTTACCAGAAGAGCCCAATCTTTAGATATGACATGGACTATCACATCTCACTTAGTGGAGTGGGCGTGTCTTTTTTTCCCAAAATGGTTCCATTCAGTAGGCTATCTGACCTGCATAGGAACCTGGGAAAATGGCATCCTAGTATTCCCATCTTTTTGCTCCACAGCCAGAGAAATTTTAATGTCACTTTTTGCCATTTTTGTATTTAGCATCACCAGATAAATGGTGGCCCACTCCAGAATATGTATTGGAGTCTGTGGATCCTTCAGCCGTCATTGTAGATAAAATGACAGGCTCTCTATGCGAAGTATATTTTCTATAAGGCCCTTTCTGTCCTTTAATTCACCCCAAGCCCCCTTCACAAAACTGTGTCAGCAAAGCACTACACGACCCGCTTCTCACTTCCCTGTTCTCAGTCTGTCCTGTGAGATAAACAGGACATGGGCAACGGATGGTCACGATTCAGGGAAGGGCGGACGAACAATGAGCCCCTACCCCTAAGATAGCCAGCTGTCCCGCTTATCGGAACAGCAGAAGTGAACCGTCAAACGGGTCCCATTCAGCTGTCAAAGTCAGTTCCCAGCGCTTCCCGGAAAGCGCACGTCAAAATGCCTGCAGTATCTAGACCAGGGGGCGCTGAAGAACAAGATTAATTGCGTCCGCTGAATGTTGCAAGTCTTAAGTATGTGCTAAGTGTTTTCAAGAGGGTGATAATGATCTGCACACGCCAGCTGTCTTTGAAGATTCTTTTGTCTATTGTGGGCGTTCTACAACACTCAGATGTCTCCGGTTTTTTCCGATAAGGACAGGGGGAGTTGGGGAACCTTTGGCTATAAATTCTATGTATGTATTCGAACTCCTCGCCCCAGATTCCCGAAAACATTCGGCTGGGAGCCTTTTGCTATAGCAAAATAAAACCTTTTTCTCCGATCATCGATCCTTGACGCGTTCTTACGACCCTCGAACCCCAAACGGCGGCACGGGAATTCCCGGGGAGAAGCTTTCATCTGGGGGCTCGCCCGGGATCCTCCTTTTTGGGGCGAGGGGTCAAGCCAGGCGAAATCCGAACAGCCAGCGGTGGACGATTTAACCAGTGCACACCTTTTCATATTAAAAGGGGTTTTTTTCGCTCAACGTGGTGGCGGAGACGGCTTTTCGCCGGGAGAAAACTCTGGCCAGGAGGAAAGACGCCTCGTGGGAGATTTGGTAAGATACTGGGACCGGTCCAAAGTGGGAGCTTCGGGGTGAGCCTCTGAAGTGTGTAAAGGGTAACAGAACGACGGTTCTGTGTCTTTGGGAGGAGCAGGGCAGTGTATATGTCTTAACATCCCTTGTGTGCAACGAATTAATGTTGTTTGGTGTGGGCAGCGGGAAGAAATTCTCAACTGTCAAAGTTTTAGAATAGCAGAAATAAGGTTCTGGGTAGGCAGTGGGCTCCAGACTAGGTGGGGTGGTGGTTTGAAATGTGGGTGATTTGAGTGGCCACTGACCCAGTGAATCTGTGAGTGTGTGAAAGGTTGGAAGCTTAGCGTCTTCCCTAACCGAGCAAGTCTGGACAAGCGCAGTTCTCGTTTGGGGCGACCCACCGAGTCGCTGTCAGTATCGAATGGTGTATGCGTGAAAATTGTGTAAAATTCAGGAGCGGGTCCAGTGGCAGTGTGGGAGAAATATAGGAACATAGCTTAAATAAAACACCCAAAATCATGGGCCACAACACAAGCAAGCCTTCAACTCCTCTTGAGAGCTTCCTTTTAAATTGGCATGCAGCTGTCAAAAACTATGATTTTGGGATCAAGATGAAAAGAGAAAGAATGGAGACTTTATGTCAAATTGAATGGCCCATCATGCAGGTAGATTGGCCACCCCAAGGACTTTTAATGAAAGTATCATCAGGCAACTGTGGCTGAAAATTTAAAAACTGCCCGAACACGTCCCCTACATTGAGGTTTGGAAAGGAAACGTGAAGAAAATCCTTCATGGATTCAAGTATGTAGGGAATTGCCACCTCAGGCCAAATTGCTGGCTTTGAAGAAAAAGGAAGCGGTTTTAGAAGCCCGTCCCGAAGACTATGATGTCTTTTATCCACCACCTCCTTATCCAGTGGCTGTTCCTCCAGGGAACCCAGTGGTTCCTCCTCCAGCACAGCCTCCGCCAGGTCCAGCACCCGCTCCCTTCCAAAGGACAGTGGACACCCAGTACCAAAAGACATTCCCAACCAGGACCAACGAGAAAACCTCCAAAAGATGAGCAGGAAGCGGGGAAAGGGGCCCCTAAGGGAGATGAGGATGAGGAGGAAGAGGAGAGTGAAGAGGAATTCCGTCATAGGATAAAAGGAAATATAGAGTGGGGAGAAGCAGATCATCAAAGAGTGGCTGAATTAATTAAAAAATACAGGGACTCAGTGATTGAAGTGGGAAATTTTGCATTGGAGGCGGCGGGAGAACGAAATTGGACAAAAAGACAGAGATATCTCTTAAGGGCATATGATGCAGCAAGGAGGCATGAGGAATTTCTTGAGAATAGGAGAATTGAAGAACAGGCAAAAGTCATGCCCTCAGAAGAGTCTATGATCCCTTGCCCCCAAATCAACCGGGTCCACGCACATATACAATGCAACACGCCCTTTTACCTCAAGCGATATCATAAATTGGAAAAATTCTCTCCCGAGCTTGGAGGAAGACCCAGATAAGAATTATGAAACCATGTCTAGCATCTTCAATGTATATATGCCCACTTTTGAAGATGTCCAACATTTAGTGAAAGGGTTGTTTAATGCAGAGGAAACGCGGAAGATTTTCGAGGAGGCTAGGAAATCCCGTTTAGCAGCAGGAGACACCCCGCTCAGGCTGAGGCAGCCGTCCCAACAACCACTCCACCTGATTGGGACTACAATGCAGATGCAGGGCGCACTGCTCTAAGAAATTACCATGCAGCAATTTTACAAGGCATTAGGGCTGCTGGTAGGAAGAAAATAAATATGTCAAAAGTTAATGACGTGGTCCAAAAACAGGATGAATCCCTGGAGCCTTTTTAGATAGATTATATCAAGCGTTTAGAAGGTTTACCCCGATCAACCCTGAGGACCCTGGCATGGAAAATATTGTGAAAACAGCCTTTGTTGCTCAATCTGCTCCCGACATACGAAAGAGAATTCAAAAGGAGGCAAATTTTATGGGGCAAACCTTACAATGGATGCTCCAGCTGGCACAAACGAAATTTAATAACCGGGATGAGGATCAAAACCCTAAAGGCAAAGGACAAGCCAGGAAAGTGATGGCTCTCAACCAAGTCCCTGAGCCACGTAATTTTAATGCCCCTGGGGAAGACGAGACCATTAACAAGAAATCAATGTGCGCTCTGTGGCCAGACTGGGCATTGGCGCAGGGAATGTTTCAGAAACCCTGAAAATCAAAGGCGTGGGGGTTTTAATCAAGGACCACGACGCCTTGGCAGCCACCGGCATTTGAAAGATATTCGGCTCCTGCTCCCTTTAGCTTTCAGCAGCAGAGAAACCCTCAGGTCAATCAAGGGCAAGGTGGCCAATTTCAGCCTACAAGTCAGAGCCAAGTGCAGTCAGCACAAGTTCAGCAGGCACCCCAAAGAGGGCAAGGTCCGGCTTGGACCCCCCCATACCAAAACATGATGGCTCTGGAAGAAGATGCCCCGTATTGAAAGGGACAGGGCTTTGGTTCTCGGGAGCCCTTAGTCAGTGTCCAAACCGGGAACGAATCTGTCAGATTTCTTGTGGATACGGGAGCCAGCCATTCAGTGATTCCGCAACTTGTAAAGCCAATAGACAAGACTTTTTCAATCAGTGTGATGGGTGCTACGGGGAAAGCACAGCGTGCTTACTTCATGCAACCAGTGTTATGCAAGTTGGGGGGACAGGTTGTCCTACATAAATTTCTACATATGCCAGACTGCCCAATTCCTTTACTAGGGCGTGATTTACTGTTTAAATTGGGGGCCCAGATCACTTTTACCCCGAAGGGAGAGGTTCATTTGACAACTGACAGCCAAGGTCCAGAGGGAGAAGTGTGCTTAGAATATCCTTTGAGAGAGAGATGGCGCTTGATGGTGGTAGAGGAGGAGCCAGCACAGCTGCCCCAAGATTTTCTGGACAAAGTTAATCCTGAGGTGTGGGCTGAAGATAATCCCCCAGGCATGGCACGGAACATCCCTCCTATAGTGGTTCAACTCAAGCCATTTGCAGGACCAGTTTCAGTCCCACAATATCCCATTGGCAGAGCTGCAGCAGAAGGAATTTGGGTCCACCTCAAGAGGTTGATAGATCATGGTATTCTTATCCCCTGTCAATCGCAATGGAATACCCCCCTTCTCCCGGTTCGCAAGCCGGATGGGACTTTTCGCCCAGTTCAGGATCTCCGCTTAAGTAAATGAAGCCATTGAACCCCTTCATCAAAATGTGCCGAACCCTTATACGATTCTGGGCTTGATACCTCCAGAAGTGGCTTATTTCACAGTTTTAGATCTAAAGGACGCATATTTTTGCAGCGGCTCGCGCCCCAGAGTCAGCACATCTTTGCCTTTCAATGGGAGGACCCCAAAACTGGTACAAAAACACAACTCAAATGGTCTCGTTTGCCACAAGGATTTCGAAATTCTAGTACATTATTTGGGGGTGCCCTGGCATCAGATCTTGCCAATTTCCCTCGAAAACCTGGCCAAATAGTCCTGCAGTATGTGGATGACATTTTGGCGGGAGCAGAAACCAAGGAAGGCTGTGAACAACTCACAATAGATCTTCTAAATCATTTGGCAGCAGCAGGATATAGGGTAACCAGAAAGAAAGCCCAAATTTGTCAGAAAACAGTGAAATATTTGGGATTTGACATTTCTCAACAAAAGCGCCAACTTCGTGCTGAAAGGAAGCATTCAATTATCCAGATTCCCGAGCCCAGAAATAGGAGAGAGCTCAGAGGCTTTTTAGGAGCAGCAGGCTTCTGTCGAATTTGGATTCCGAATTACAGTTTTCTAGCGAAGCCTTTGCATTTGGCAACTAGAGGCAAAGAGAGTGATGAGTTCCTGTGGGGTCCGGAACAAAGGGAGAGCTTCAAGGCAATTAAGCAGGCTTTGATAGAAGCGCCAGCCCTAGGACTTCCCAATCCGAACAAATCCTTTAACTTGTATGTGGATGAGGAAAATGGAGTGGCAAAGGGAGTTTTGTGCCAGAAGTTAGGAAGCTGGCAGCAACCAGTGGCTTACTTGTCAGAGACATTAACTCCAACAGAGCAAGGGCTTCCGTCCTGCATGCGAGGAGTGGTAGCATTAGCAGCTCTCCTAAAGAAGGCAGATAAGTTCACTTTCGGACAGGACACAAAATGTATAACTAGACATGCAGTTTGCCCCTCTTGGATGCTAAGGAGGATATCACTTGTCCCAAACTGCCATGATGAAGTGTCAAAAATTATTCTCAAGAGCTGGTCTTACTTTTCAAACAACAGAGGGTTTGAACCCGGCCACCCTACTCCCAATTAGTGATCAACCTGCCAGCCATGACTGTATACAAACATTAGATGAGGTGTATTCATCACGGCCAGATCTTCTGGACACTCCTCAGCCACAGTGGAGAACATGGTTTGTGGATGGTAGCAGTTCGATGATTGAGGGAAAAAGACAGGCAGGATATGCCATTGTGGAATTGGAGGACATTGTAGTGGAAGCCAAGCAATTGCCACCTGGAACATCAGCTCAAGTGGCTGAATTGATTGCACTCACTAGAGCACTGGAGCTGTCAGAAGGAGAAAGCATTAATATATACACGGACTCTAAGTATGCATTCCTTACACTTCATGCGCATGGGGCACTCTGGAAAGAGCGAGGTCTGCTTACTTCTGAAGGCACATCGGTAGCACATCCAGAAGTTTTACTGCAGCTTTTGGATGCTGTTTGGAAGCCGAAAAGGTAGCAGTTGTTCACTGCTATGGTCACAAGGTTGGTCCAGGACTTGTGGCAAGAGGGAATAGGTTAGCAGATCGCATTGCCAAACAGGCAGCCCAGGGTGCAGCTCAAATGCAGCTTAGTCTCATTCCAATAGATATTCTGCCTCCAGAACCACCCAGATATTCGCTGGCTGAAGAGGAGTTTGCAGAGGAGCAGGAGTTTGACAGGACACCAGAGGGTTGGTACAAACTCCCAAGTGGACAATTATGGGTTCCAGAGAGCTTAGCTCGCCAAGTGGTTCAGAATCATCATGATAGCACACATCAGGGTCCTGAAGTGGCATATAAACATTTGAGTCCTCATTTATACATAGCTAAGCTTCGGCAGCTGGCGTCAAATATTTCCCACAGATGTGTCATTTGCCAAAGGAATAATCCTAGAACAGGTCCCCTGCCACCTCCAGGAATTCAATACAGTGGAAAGGAGCCCTTTGAGGACATGCAAGTGGACTTTACTGAGCTGCCCAGGTGTGGACTCTATCGCTATATGCTTGTGTTAGTATGCACCTTCACCGGTTGGCCAGAGGCTTTCCCAACAAAGACTGAGAGGGCTAGTGAGGTGATTCGTTGTCTCTTGAGGGACCACCTGCCGAGACATGGGATGCCCCGCACACTTTCTTCGGATAATGGACCCAGTTTCATTCATCACGTGCTCCAAGGACTGGCTAGGGCATTGCAGATTAAGTGGAATTTGCATACAGCCTATCGACCTCAAAGTTCAGGACGGGTCGAGAGAATGAACAGGACTTTAAAGGGACATTTGTCTAAACTAACTCAAGAAACGGGAAGGAGTTGGGTGGAAATGCTCCCCATTGCTTTGTTTAGGAGCAGGACTACCCCCTCAAGTCAAACTGGCATTTCCCCCTTTGAATTAGTTTATGGCAGGCCAGTCCCGATTTCATGTGGCATAAGACCAGAGAGTGTAGCTCCTTTGACACATGCAAAGTATCTTCAGATGCTTGGCCGGTCTCTTTCTTCTCTTCACAGATGGACCCTTGGAAGGTTGCCAGTATCGTTGCAGGAGCCTCTCCATCGCTTTGAACCAGGAGATTCTGTTTGGATCAAGGATTGGAATCAATCACCCCTTCGCCCGAGGTGGAAAGGTCCTTATGTGGTGCTACTATCAACACCAACAGCTGTCAAGCTTGCTGAAGTGAGTGCCTGGATTCATCATACCCGCGTAAAGAGAGCTGCCCCGTCGGATGAGAGAGAATGGACAGTGTGCGCCAACCCAGATGACAGCTTAAAATTGGTCTTCAAGAAGGTTACTTCGGACATAGAAAAGCCAAAGTAAAATCTTGGCATTCTATGGTGAAAGAAGTTATCAACAGAAAAAACCTTGCTTTTCTTCTTAGTTTTGAATTTCCCGCCCTTTGAATTGGTCTTTCCCACAAGAAGAGGAGGGAGAAGCGACAAGTGATTCAGTGTAGCTGAACAGCCAAAGGCAATTTTCAGTGCGAGACTGTGTTTTAAAAGTGCCCTTTTTCCTGCTTCTGAAGCTGTGCGGTGTTTCCCTGCTGGTTGCCTGAAGGAATTGCAGCAAGCGAACAGTTTCCCGGTAGCGCGGCAGCTGTCAACGAGCATTCCAAGAACTGTCAAAGCGCTTCACGGCTGTCAAAGCTCTTAAAGGAGCCTCGAGTGCTTCAGTGAGTCAACCCTTTGAGTGCATTGGTTCTTTAATTTGTTTATGTGAGCTTTAGTGGCCTATTTGGGGCTAGTACAATGGGAAGTGAAAGTGGTTTTAAGATGTTTTGGTTAATCCCCTTGCTTTTACTGCCAATTTCCTTGAATGCCAAGCCTGAAGGCATAGAAGGGTGTACTCCTTGCATTATAGCAGCGAGCCAAGGTAATAGGATAGTAAACACCTTAGTATACTACACGCAGAAGCCAGTGGAGTGTAAACAAGCTGGTACCACCTGTCTAAATCAGGACAAATTGTATCACATATGTGAAAGTGAATCAGAGGGTTATCTTTGTTATAAGCCTGAGATTCCAGTGAGATTTAATGTCACTCTGTGGGCAGGAATGGCTAGAACCAAAGAACCCAGGAGAGACAATCCTGAAGGTGGTGGAATCCTGTTTTACATAAACTCCACTATAGTGTTAAGACATAGCATCAGGCGAGCAGTGATTTGGTTCAATGCTTGTGATGCTTTGGGCAAGGGCCTAGGAACACGTTGTGGGACGAAAGCTTGGGCAGCCACCTACAGAGATAGTCACAAGTATCTGTGTTACCCCCATGAAGGTGCAAGGGCAGGAAACCCTGAAGTATGGGCACCATGTGGGTCAACTAAGCTGTGTTCAGGATGGGGTTGTATATGTGCCTACACGGAAGGAGGCTACCCAGGGTGTCCCCATCTCTCACAATTTAGGAGAGTAGGAGGGAACAGGGTTAGTCTGGTGATTGGCCATTCACATCCTGACATCCAAGTATATGGCTTTGGAATTAATGGGCCTGGACAGGACCCAGTGACTTATTTGACAATCACACGGACAGAAGTAAGGGATGGAGAAAAGAAGAGCCATTCCTGGTCTGTGGAAAATGTTGTGGAAGACTTAAGGAATAACAATCCTTATGAAATTTCCCAACAGGCCAAGAACCTGTTTCTGGAAATGGCCCAATCAATAGCTACTGAATTAGGGGTCTCAAACTGCTATGTTTGTGGAGGGACTAATTACGGTGAAGACTGGCCGTGGGAAGCTATGGAGATCTCTCCACAGTTGTATAACAACATGTCCAAAATTGGCAATGTTACCAGAAGAGCCCAATCTTTGAATATGACATGGACTATCACATCTCACTTAGTGGGTCGTGTCTGTTTTTCCCAAAATGGTTCCATTCCAGTAGGCTATCTGACCTGCATAGGAACCTGGGAAAATGGCATCTGGTATTCCCCATCTTTTGCTCCACAGCCAGAGAAATTTAATGTCACTTTTTTGCCATTTTTGTATTCAGCATCACCAGATAAATGGATGGCCCCTCAGAATATGTATTGGGTCTGTGGAAACATGGCCTATGTGCATTTGCCCCATTCATGGTCAGGTTCCTGTGTGTTGGCATTCATAAAACCATCATTCTTTCTAGTTCCTATCCAGACACAACAATATCTGGCAGCCCCAGTCTATGGCCCTCTAAATAGAAGAAAAAGGGATGACACCCCTTTTGCAGGGTTTTCATGCAAGAACCCAGAGGAATATGAAGGGGATATATGGGATTCACAAAGAATTGTTTGTGTTTATGGTCCAGCCACATGGGCTCAAGACGGCTCCTGGGGGTACAGAACCCCTATATATATGCTGAACAGAATTATCCGTTTACAGGCTGTTCTAGATCTGGCAGGTCAACGCATCACTACAGCGCTTACTGCTATAGCAGAGGTGACAGATCAATTAAGAACAGCTGTTTATCAAAACAGGCTCGCTCTCGATTATCTTCTCGCATCAGAGAATGGAGTATGTGGTAAATTTAATTTAACAAACTGCTGTTTAAAGATTGACCCCGTGGGCAAAGTTGTGAACCAGCTTGCCACGGAAATCAAACAATTGACTTTTAATCCCACCCAGGAGTGGAAAGGCATGCAATGGCAGTGGGTGAATGATTTCATGCCACAGACTTGGATGAAAACATTAGCTGGTTTATTGATTGCTCCTTTATGTCTTTTGCTGTTTGCTTTAATATGTATTCCTTGTTTATTGCGGTTTGTGCAGTCCACTGTTTCTAAGATGGTAGAGAAAATAGCTGGTCCCAAGTTGATTGCAGTCCTCCAAGATTATGAGGCTCTTCAACAGGACGACTCAGTCTGAGTGTCCTAAAGAAGAGGAGGGGATTGTAGGGGACATAATTAATTTACACATTCAATATATATCCTTCAGCCGTCATTGTAGATAAAATGACAGGCTCTCTATGCGAAGTATATTTTCTATAAGGCCCTTTCTGTCCTTTAATTCACCCCAAGCCCCCTTCACAAAACTGTGTCAGCAAAGCACTACACGATTCCCGCTTCTCACTTCCCGTTCTCAGTCTGTCCTGTGAGATAAACAGGACATGGGCAACGGATGGTCACGATTCAGGGAAGGGCGGACGAACAATGAGCCCCCTACCCCTAAGATAGCCAGCTGTCCCGCTTATCGGAACAGCAGAAGTGAACCGTCGAAACGGTCCCATTCAGCTGTCAAAGTCAGTTCCCAGCGCTTCCCGGAAAGCGCACGTCAAAATGCCTGCAGTATCTAGACCAGGGGGCGCTGAAGAACAAGATTAATTGCGTCCGCTGAATGTTGCAAGTCTTAAGTATGTGCTAAGTGTTTTCAAGAGGGTGATAATGATCTGCACACGCCAGCTGTCTTTGAAGATTCTTTTGTCTATTGTGGGCGTTCTACAACACTCAGATGTCTCCGGTTTTTTTCCGATAAGGACAGGGGGAGTTGGGGAACCTTTGGCTATAAATTCTATGTATGTATTCGAACTCCTCGCCCCAGATTCCCGAAAACACTCGGCTGGGAGCCTTTTGCTATAGCAAAATAAAACCTTTTTCTCCGATCATCGATCCTTGACGCGTTCTTACGACCCTCGAACCCCAAACGGCGGCACGGGAATTCCCGGGGGGAGTAGCTTTCAATACTTTTAAGTTGTATGGGGCCATTGCTTACTTAGATATCTGTCGATGAACCTTGCAAGCGGAATTTCACACACATGAGTTTTTTCCCCTTACTCACAGTTATATAACAGTCAGCACGAACAATTCTAACAACATCAAAATGCTGCAACATGTGCACCCAAGGCCTAGACAACGGCAGCAATGCAGAGGTTGCTTGCAAAGTTAATAATCAGAGATAAAACACCAAAACTTCCATCCTCAATTGGATTGAGTGTCCAATATATGGAAGAATCAGCCTCACATGTGGAATCTTCAAACCCCTAAATCTAATTGACAAGGGCCCCAGCAGTCTTAGCAGGAACAGAAGCTCCAGCCTCTTCAGCCTCTTCCGTTCTTTCTTATTCAAACCTCTTAGTCGCTGCTTTGCTCTTTCTTAGTCCCACCTCTTTTAGTCCCACCTCTTTTAAGCAGAGGCTGGATGGCCATCTGTCGGAAATACTGTGATCGGGGTTCCTGCATGGCAGGGGGTTGGACTGGGTGGCCCTTGAGGTCTCTGCCAATTCTTAGGATTCTATTCTATGATTCTTTAAGATGAGCCAATATTTCCAGCCAGCATTTTCCCACCCACATAGATTTAAGGGCTTGTAGGTAAACGGGTAAACGGCCCCAGATAACTAGCTTGTAACGCTACCATTATCTGATTCAGGCATTTCAAAATCCACAGGTTTGAAAACATTTCAAGTGGAGTGTGTCACTTTGCCCTCTCCATGGCTGCTTTGGTCACCCAGTGGAGGTGAGTTCCCTGCTTCCATGCAGGTGTTGACACTCACGTTTAAGGCCTCCCACAATTTGAATCCCTGTTACTTGTCAGAGTTACTTGTCTCCTTAATGTTGTCCACGTGGCCACAAGATCTTCCCACTCAGGACTCTTCTGGGTGGCCACTGCGAGGGAGGCCCATGCATCCTCTACATAACAAAACAATTTGTTATGTTAACAAAATGACAAAACAGTGTTTCAATTTTTGTTTGGTGCCCATCTCTAATGAGCTGTACAATTTGCTTTGTGTCTTTGATGTCTGCCAATTCCCTAATTTCAGATTGTAGCAAATTTCTCTCCTTGAGATTGTGATGGATTTTGACTGAGTTCTGCATTTTCCAGGTTGCCATAGAACTCAGACAGGCAATCCTAGGTAACCCCACTTGCCTTCAGATATATTACATCTAAACTAGGAGATTTTAATTAATACAGTATATCATAGCTAATGGTCATTGGGAGAAGCCTAATGCAGTTATTCAGAGCATAGTGGTTTAGCCCTGTGGCATTAGGCGTGTGAAAACCCTTTCTTTTGAAATATGGCATGTTCCAGCAGTGTTTGGATTTAGGGATAATGTTAAAAATGCAAGTTTTTAACATAAGCCTTCCTGTGCATTTCAGCCCATCATCTGCTTCGAGGACAATGGAAATCCTGTACTGTGTTGTCTGTGGAGATTCTCAGTCATCTAGCTGAGATTACTCGGGACTTGAGTCATGACACCTGGACCTATTCTTGTGGGTTCAAATCAGCTAATGAAGCTGCTTAGATGAGTAGCAAAATGTTTCAACCCCACAAGATAAGAAGTCCAGTTGCCATGACTCAACTCCCAGGTAATCTGTACTGTGTTGTCTTCTTAAAAACAATACCGTGCTACCTCGATTTACGGTTGCTTTGACAACCGAATCATTCAATTTATGAACACTGCTCTGTGCTCTGCATGACAGCTGACTTTGACAGGACCGAGTTGCCAAAGTCACCTGTCGTGCACAGTGGAGAGCAGCTTTCACTGCCCATCACCACCACCTCCTCCTTCTTGGTTGCATCCATCTATGCAAAAGAGATCAAAACAACCAAGAACAATGAGGAGGTGGCGATCGCACCTCCCAAACTGCTCAGGTTGCCCAAAGCCACATCATTCCCAGGGAATAGTGCAACTTTGGGCAGCCCAGGTGGCTTGGAAGGGAAGCACTTACCTCCAAGTAAGTGCTTACCTGGAGGTAAGCGCTTGCCTTGCAAGGCTCTGGGGCAGCCTTCAGCTGCTTTCTACTGTCTCGCCATACATATGACCTTGACAGGTACGACCTGTCAAAGTCATATGTGTGGCGGGAAAGCAGAAAGCAGCCAAAGGCTGCCCCTGAGCCTTGGAAGGGAAGTGCTTACTCCAAGTAAACACTTACTCAGAGGTAAGCGCTTCCCTTCCAAACTGCCCAGGCTTCTCCCTCAATCAAGGGCAGTCAACCCCCCACCCAGCTGATTTTGACAGGTCAGACCTGTCAAAATCAGCTGTCTGATGGGAAAACAGAAAACAGCCTTCGGCTGCCCTTGATTGATGGGGTTTGGGGCAGCCTTCCCATAAGAATGCATTGAAAACCTATTAATCTGTTCCTTCCAGAATGGATTAATTGGTTTTCAGTGCATTCCTATAGGAAACCGCTTATGAATTGTTTAACTTGCAAAGATGCCTTCGGAATGAATTAAAAATGTAAGTCAAGGTACCACTGTACAGTAATACTTTGGTTTAAGAGTACCTTCGCTTGATCAACAAGCAATATCTTGATATACAAGCACTGGAGCAGGTCACATGATAACAAGTGAGTCAATAGGGGTTCTCTCTTTCTCCCCTGTTGGATTGTGGGTGATTGTGTGGAAAGTTCTGTCTTAGGCAGCCTCCAAAGTAGAGGAGGAGAGAGAAATGCAGGATTTCCTTGTACCTGCCAGGAATGTTTTTAAAGGGGAGCGTATGTTAGGGTTATATTTATATTTATATTTATATTTATATTTATATTTATATTTATATTTATATTTGTTTTCAACAATTTTTCTAACCATTTCTAATCATGGGTTAGCTAGTGATGTGTCTGTAGGGCCACCAATTCCATGTTATTATTGCCACATTAAAAACACAAGAGTAAAATCCAGTTGTTAGTCTCAAACAGAGCAGATTTCGCAGCCTGGTACCTAAACCATGGTGTGGGCATGGACTTCCTGGCAACTTCTTCTGTGAGTTTTGGCATTCTGTGTGTACACTATGTGGTCAATCGCACACCAGAACGAATCATCTGTGTTTCCATTATTTCTTACGGGAAAATTTGCTTTGATGTAAGGGTGTTTTGGTTTACAAGCATGTTTCCCGAATTATCCTCATAAACCAAGGTATTACCGTACAATTGTTATGTCCCAAAATAGGGTTTTAAAAATTATTTTCAGGTGGGCTAGCCCCACTGAAGTCCGCTGAATCCCACAAGAAGCCAATAAAGATCCAACGCGAGAAATCCGAGGAATACTGATTTTATTTGGTACCAATAAAACCAGCAGGTGGACATCTGCCTTCCAACCGGGCTAAGATGTCGACCCAGAACACACAAAGGGTTCCAACTTTTATTGACTTTTGCCTCCTTCCTTTCCCTGGGCGGCGCCAATCCCAGAGATTGGTCAGGGGCAGTTCAAATGACCCAATCAGAAGGGGTTGGGGGTTGGTTGGGGGCAGTTCTGGGTGGTCCCTGGCAGCTGCCAGGGGCTTAGGTATGTTAATGGGTTTGGGCAAGGGGACACAATAGGACCGCGGAGCAAGGCATTGTCTTTGGATGCAAGCAAACTGAAGATCAATAAGTCAATAACAGGCAAGAGGAGACAATTATCAGAACCAGTGGGGGGCAGGAAGGGTTGTTGGGATCACACACAAGCATTTGGGGAAACACAATTATTTGAGTGCACAGAGATACAAGCCATTGTAGGGTTACATTGAAAGATACAAGAATTTGGAGGCACAAGAATGTGAGTTCTTAAAGGATTACATATGGGTATTTGAGTGTTTACAGAAACTAGGAACATGAGAATAAGAGTCCTTTCCAGGTGTGTGAATGAAACAATGGAGGGTGTCCTCAGGCTTTGATGACAATCTGGGTTGGCAGACAGGAATGTTGATTTTTCTGAAGAGCAGCTACTGGGATACGTGTTGAAGATACCTGGTGATTATGGAGGTTTCCAGATGCCTCTGCCAGCCTCTTGAAGTTGCCATTTTCTTCCTTCTTGTTCTGATCTTCCCTTGCCCCAAATGTGAGAGTGTGAGAGCCAGGGGACAGGGTGGGCACACGTGTAAGCATGCCCAAGAGAGAGAGAGAGAGAGAGACGGTAGGAGAGTGGATGGAAGATAGGAATAGAAGAAGGGAGGGTGAAGGGGGAGAGAAAGGGGGGATCCCTTTTTCCTTCAGTTAAGCTGGCAACCCTCTTTCTGCCCAGAAAGGTGGCTTAGGTCCAGAAAGCAGAGAAATGTCCTTAGGTTTAATGAGATAGGAAAGGCCAAGAAGGAAGGAGGCAGAAAGAAAGGAAAAGGGAGAGATTGGCAGGATAGAGGAAGGGGGGTGCTGGTTCTATGGAGATAATGTGGCTGGACTGTTAACCATTTGGGATTGATAGCTGAGAACCATTCCCTTGGCTGGTTGGGGCAGGGGGCAAGCAATCTCCCACTTAGAGTTTTGCCCAGCCTAAGCCCTGTCTTCATTTGGGTGAGAGAGAGAGAGAGAGAGAGAGAGAGAGAGAGAGAGAGAGAGAGAGAGAGAGAGAGAGAAAGGAAGAGGGGGGGGAGGGGGTGGGGGAAGGATTATTGTCAGAGTCAATGTGAGGCAGGAAAACCCATGGGATTATTCAAAGGAGTTTGCCAGTCTTTTGTGAGTGCAGGAAGGTGATAATGGAATGTTTCCCAGGCGGTGATAACATCTGGGTCTGGGGCTCTGGTGGACCTGCCAGAAGCTTTGGGGAGAATGGATTCTTTCCAGAAGATGTAGCTTGTCCTGTAGCGCTGCCATGCCATAACTCTCTTGCCCCAGTTGGTGAGAGATGGGGGTCAGGGGAGAGGGTACCTCAGGGTAGTGGGATGAGGGGAGGTTAAACAGGAGAAGAGAATAGAGAGGTGGAAGGAAGGAAAAAGCCTTTTGTATTTTTGGTTGGTGCCAGAGGTAGGCAAGAGGACCAATGTTTTAAGGGTGTTTCTTGGCCCAAAGGGTGAGATGGGTAGTCACTCCCCCCTTCAGCCTGAGTAGAGAATATAGAAATTGGTCCAAGACTTATTTTGCCCAGGCTGAGTCCCTGGCTGCAGTCCTTTGGGGTTCTGCTTGGTGAGCAGGAGAGGGGGAAGGGAGAGGAAAGGGTTAACATGGGGCCTCGCTCTCGGCCCATATCTCGGGAACGGCTGGGTATTTTTAAACGGGGTGAAAAGCAGCTTGCCTTTCTCAGTATGGGGGCCAATTGGGCCATATTGTTGACTTTGGAACCGGTCCAAAAGTTTTAAAATTTTATTTTTCACAGTGTCTTCACATCCCCCCCTTTTCGGGTTGGAGGTGTCCGACAGGATCACCTCCCACGTGGATCCGCTCCATATATCCTAGGGTCCAGCCACCTGCTTAATTAGAAGGCTCTGGGGGGTGCCTTCCCGCGTTCAACGGGATTGGAGGAAATTTTCCAATAGGACATGGTTGTCCATTAGGAGCTACACATGGCCAGTTTACTCCTAAGAGGTATTCTTATCTGAGGCAAGGCATGGGGGAGCAAGCCAATGGGAAGTGAGACTTTAACATCTGAGTGACATTTTTCAATGGATTATTGGCTGTCAGGGTGCATGCAGGGACCATTTTATATATCTAAATATTGTGCAACCTCTGGATGGTTTCTGCCACAAAATGTGCCCAATTCTCCGAATTTGAATAGAGGGAAATAGCCAATTTAGGGAGTTCCTCCTTCGATTTGGCTGGGGTTTTTTCCACACTGAATCTCATTGTTGCAATGCATTGCATGCCAGAAGCACACTTGTTTGAGTTAATATTCCCCATGGGGAGCAGGGTGGCAGGGTTAAGACATTACATGTTACCAACCGCAGTCCTGGATAGTCCAGTAAGGCAGCCTGGTACTGGGCAATTCTAGCATTGGACATCCAGTGGCTTCTCTTTTGCTCCAATACTGTGTTAACAGCATATGAGGCATAAAGAGTCAGTGATGTCCCCAAAGTCAGCTTACTTGCTTCTCAACTTGGGTCCGCAGCTGCCTTTGTTACCTAGGGCAGGCTGTCCAGCCCTGACATTCTGGTCCAGTTGGCTGGCAAGATAGGCTGCTGGTCTCCACCAGCTCCCTTTAATATGGGTCATGTATACCTCAAGCCAGAGCTTCGATAAGCTTGATCTTTAAGGGTTATGGAATGCCCTCTGCATCTCTTTACTTGACTCAACCCTTTCACCCTCTGTTTTAGTCCCACAAAATAGGGGTTTAGCCAATTGTGCAAAGTCAGAGATCCAATGTGACAGCCATTCCTAAGAAGGCCCTCCATTTCCTTTTAGGTTGAAATAAGCTGAGATATAAGACCTCAGTCTGCACGCTGTATGCATTGCTTAGGAAACTTTGCCAATAGGTGAAAATCAAATAACAACCCCATTGTAATTTCTATAGAGGCAGAGAATTCCCTGGATAACTCTCCAGTTGGGAACTGATTCCTGTGGTTCTACTTTGAATTGAGGAAACAAAAACATTTAGTACATGGGCACCCAGTTCAGTAGTGTTATGGGACTCAGTCAGCCATTTCAGGGATGAAACAATGTTAAGTTTTTTGAACCAAATTCAAATTCCAGATAGGCCAGTCCTGCAGCTGGAGGCTCTACATTTCCTGGAGTGAAAGGCTTACTATTCAGCAGTAGCTCCCTGAGAGTGCGTAAGAGGAGGGCTTTAGAGAGTGCAAGAGAGTGCGTGAGGGAGGGAGGTAGAGATAGAGATAGAGACCCAACACTCACCAAGGGCTCAGGGGTTTAGCAAGTGTCGTGAGCAGTCTCCGGAGTTCTTGGCAGACTGGGCAGGCAGGCGGCTGGCAGCATTGGCGAATTGAGAGTCCAGGGCTGGTAGTGAAGGTGGGAGTCCCAAAATAAGTCCAAGCAAAGCAGGAACAGATGGGGGGGCAGGTCCAGTCAATTTAAATCTGAGTGAAGCTTGAACAGAGTCCAGGGAAAGGTCCAGAGAAAGTCCAAGAAAGGTCTAGGGAAAGTCCAATGGGATGAGGTTTACTCCTGCTGTTAGGTGTGGAAAACAGCAGTGAGTTCCTCGTCCAAGAGAGGCTGCAGAAAGTCAGTTGGATCAGGGTTGGGTAAGGGGCCTCCTTTGCTCTCCGCCAGATGATCTTAAGACGGAGGGGCTCCGGCTGTTGGCACGCCCCCCTCCTCTGGTGTTGGGGGGGGCTGTGTTGACCCCGGGAAAGTGGATCCAGGATTTGTCTTCCACCCTCATGTTCAAGCAGCTGGGCTGTGGCCCCTCCATCACCACCAGACTGGGAGGTCTCCTTGAAGAGGGACAGTCATAACACCTGCAGAGAGGGGGGGGGAGAGAGAGAGAGAGAGAGAGAGACCCCCTCCCGACTCCCTGGAATAGGACGGCAGGGGCTGGTTCCCTGGGCCAGGCTTTCGGGCTAGGGCAGCGAAAGGGCGACCATGCAGGGGGGGCTGAGTGGGGGCAGTCCTAGGCAGGCGGTGGGGGTGGCTCAGATGAGCAGCAATGGGCAGGTTTTTTTTTTTTTTCATTCGGGTCCCGTTTTCTTGGCAGATTTTGAGCCAACTGTTGTTTAAAGTTTGAGCCTCTCAACTTTTTGGAGGCTGGTGATCAATAAGTTGAATGTAGGGACCTTTTAATTTGGAGGTAAGTGAACATCATTGAATAAATTCACAAGGAAACTCCAAAAGATTCCACTTAGCCCTGGCCCTGGGCATTTCTGTGAATTCAGCTGCCATGCCGGAAGCACTTGTCTCAGCCAATTGTGTAAAGGTTTCCCTGAGGAATATGAGCCCCCGTGGAACCATTTTGCTAAATGGGGGCAGTATTGCTGAAGATCCAGACCCATTGATTACCCACCAGCCATTCCCCAGCCAGACTGTAGGGAACCTGGAAAAGAGTGCGGGGGTTCTTTGTTCAGGAGGCAGGGGTAAGGGGGCTCCTATTCTCCTAAGGGATAGGAGGGGGGGATAGGTTCTGCCAAGCATATCTCAGGCTCCCCCCTTTTCGGATATGATAGTGTGCTTGGCACATGCTTCAGTGAGAGAAGTCGCCTGAGGACGGCCTATGAGTATACCCCACCACATGGCAAGGACCTAGATATTAGGGAGGGGTTCCAGAAAGCAGGGAAAAGAGGGAACACATGGGCAGCTGGAAAGGAGGACCCACAAACCACACCATGTAAGCAGGGATTCATTCCAGCAACGGCCAAAACAAAAAGGGAAACAAAGAACCAGGCTCAGCAGTTGCCATGAGGTCCCCAGGCTACTCGGATTGGGCCATTTTTAGTGGGTCTGGAAGGGGGGGGTTAGTCTTCCCCCTCCTTCTCCAATTTGGAGCTAGAACATCCCAACCCCCATGGGGAACCCTTAATCATCATAAAAAGGGGGTAGGCGGGGGGAAAACACATGCTTTCTCTTCTAAAAGATGGGGGAAGGCAGGAATGCTAGAGCCACCTTTTCTTAGGCCATGTTAAGGAAAAATTGGAATATTGAAACATAGAATACACACATGTTGGAAGGAGGGGGCCTCTCAATCACCCATGCACAGCTTAAGACCATCCAGCACACAGAGGGAGTGAGGGGGCGTCTTGTATGGACACACACACACATGCATACACACATCATTCTTGCTACTCAGACAGGGGAGTGCGCTCTGCAGAAGCTCAGAGGCACCATCATTCTCCGCCCCAGGGAGGAAAATGAGGAAAGGAAGGCATTGGGAGAAGGGGGGTGCATCCACATGGTCCTGTGCTTTCCCATGTGCTCTCCGTACACACACACAACACACACAGCTATCGGAAAGGGGGAGTGCAGCAGCCAAGGCAAGAGAGGGGCCAGAAATCGCAGGCACACGTTGGCACACACACACAAGGGTCGCAAGACCACGCACCCCAGACTCACAACAGAGAAGACAACACATTCATTCAATGCTCCCTGAAAAGGGAAACAGATAAAGTGCCCCCCCGGGTAAATCCTGGAGGGAAGGCAGTGGGAGAGGATCGGGAAGCGGTGGGAGCTGAGGGACCCCCATTTTGGTGACTTTCCCCATGGGAATAAGGGGAGGGTTAGGGGTTACAGGAACATAAGGGGGGGGAATCTTCTTCCTCGGAGTTTTTGTTCAGGGCGGACCTCCCCCGAAGAGAATTTTCGTGGTGGCTGATCTCGCTTTGGGGGCCGCTAATGCTGCGAGCTTCCCCAGCCGCTTTTTTGAACTGGGGCTCGAGACCATCTTCCTTACATAGGGTGGCCTCTTCTCCCAAATTATTACCAATTTCCCTCTTTTGCATTTTGTCCCCGGGTCCAGAAGGGCAGGGAAATGGTCCAAGGCGCTCCCAAGCGGAGTCCTGGTTCTGCCTGAAGCAGATAGTTCGTTTCCCATTTTTTTTCTTTTTCTTTTTAGTCAAACAGGAAACTCAAACAGGGAATTCCTTCCAAACGGGAAATCCCTGCACACAATTTCAAACAGGAAATTCCTTCCAACCGGGAAATTCCTGCACACAATTTACCCCGGGTCAATTCGGTTCCTAGACCAATTGAACCCCCAGATCCGGGAGACGTTGCTTGCCGAGGTCCGAATCCTAATGATTCAGTACACTTCGTCAGGGGTTCGTCAACCCCGTCTCACTCGCGATCTCGCCCTGCCAGCCGGTTGCGAAGGTCTGCCTAGCAGTACCTCTTTCTCCCCGAGCGTATGTCCAATTAAATTTCTTAATTTTAATGCTCGTGGCACAAGCGGTGGCCTTATGTCGGTGTGATGGTCCTGAACGCAGGAAAAACCTCTTCCCCCACCCAAAAGGGGCCAAAACAGCTCTTGGGGGCACACCTAAAGGAGTCCAGGCGTCCCACAATTCCACAATTCCCAAAGTACAACTCTTACCAGCCTTCTGTCCCTCTATCCTGGGTCCAGACTTCTGGTTTCAACCTTCTTCCAGGTCCTGCAGCGCTGCAAAGAAAAACCCTATTCGGATTTCTCTCCTTTCGTTCGGGCTTGCAAGGGTCTGCTGGGCAAGTCCAGTTCCCTTTTTCCCAGCAAATGGCGGGTGGCGCCAAAAGGGAATTGACCGGTCCCAGTTTTACCTTTAAAGCCGCTTGGAAAGGTGGCTCCCAAAAACCAGGGCCAAAGAATTTGGAGGTGGCCACAGAGAGGTTTTAGGGAGTTTTAACAACTTCCTCCTGCCTGGCTCGCCATATGTTATGTCCCAAAATAGGGTTTTAAAAATTATTTTCAGATGGGCTAGCCCCACTGAAGTCCGCTGAATCCCACAAGAAGCCAATAAAGATCCAACGCGAGAAATCCGAGGAATACTGATTTTATTTGGTACCAATAAAACCAGCAGGTGGACATCTGCCTTCCAACCGGGCTAAGATGTCGACCCAGAACACACAAAGGGTTCCAACTTTTATTGACTTTTGCCTCCTTCCTTTCCCTGGGCGGCGCCAATCCCAGAGATTGGTCAGGGGCAGTTCAAATGACCCAATCAGAAGGGGTTGGGGGTTGGTTGGGGGCAGTTCTGGGTGGTCCCTGGCAGCTGCCAGGGGCTTAGGCAAATGTTAATGGATTTGGGCAAGGGGACACAATAGGACCGGGGAGCAAGGCATTGTCTTTGGATGCAAGCAAACTGAAGATCAATAAGTCAATAACAGGCAAGAGGAGACAATTATCAGAACCAGTGGGGGGCAGGAAGGGTTGTTGGGATCACACACAAGCATTTGGGGAAACACAATTATTTGAGTGCACAGAGATACAAGCCATTGTAGGGTTACATTGAAAGATACAAGAATTTGGAGGCACAAGAATGTGAGTTCTTACAGGATTACATATGGGTATTTGAGTGTTTACAGAAACTAGGAACATGAGAATAAGAGTCCTTTCCAGGTGTGTGAATGAAACAATGGAGGGTGTCCTCAGGCTTTGATGACAATCTGGGTTGGCAGACAGGAATGTTGATTTTTCTGAAGAGCAGCTACTGGGATACGTGTTGAAGATACCTGGTGATTATGGAGGTTTCCAGATGCCTCTGCCAGCCTGCGAAGTTGCCATTTTCTTCCTTCTTGTTCTGATCTTCCCTTGCCCCAAATGTGAGAGTGTGAGAGCCAGGGGACAGGGTGGGCACACGTGTAAGCATGCCCAAGAGAGAGAGAGAGAGAGAGACGGTAGGAGAGTGGATGGAAGATAGGAATAGAAGAAGGGAGGGTGAAGGGGGAGAGAAAGGGGGGGATCCCTTTTTCCTTCAGTTAAGCTGGCAACCCCTCTTTCTGCCCAGAAAGGTGGCTTAGGTCCAGAAAGCAGAGAAATGTCCTTAGGTTTAATGAGATAGGAAAGGCCAAGAAGGAAGGAGGCAGAAAGAAAGGAAAAGGGAGAGATTGGCAGGATAGAGGAAGGGGGTGCTGGTTCTATGGAGATAATGTGGCTGGACTGTTAACCATTTGGGATTGATAGCTGAGAACCATTCCCTTGGCTGGTTGGGGCAGGGGCAAGCAATCTCCCACTTAGAGTTTTGCCCAGCCTAAGCCCTGTCTTCATTTTGAGAGAGAGAGAGAGAGAGAGAGAGAGAGAGAGAGAGAGAGAGAGAGAGAGAGAGAGAGAGAGGAAGAGAGGGGGAAGAGGGGGGGGTGTAGGAAGGATTATTGTCAGAGTCAATGTGAGGCAGGAAAACCCATGGGATTATTCAAAGGAGTTTGCCAGTCTTTTGTGAGTGCAGGAAGGTGATAATGGAATGTTTCCCCAGGCGGTGATAACATCTGGGTCTGGGGCTCTGGTGGACCTGCCAGAAGCTTTGGGGAGAATGGATTCTTTCCAGAAGATGTAGCTTGTCCTGTAGCGCTGCCATGCCATAACTCTCTTGCCCCAGTTGGTGAGAGATGGGGGTCAGGGGAGAGGGTACCTCAGGGTAGTGGGATGAGGGGAGGTTAAACAGGAGAAGAGAATAGAGAGGTGGAAGGAAGGAAAAAGCCTTTTGTATTTTTGGTTGGTGCCAGAGGTAGGCAAGAGGACCAATGTTTTAAGGGTGTTTCTTGGCCCAAAGGGTGAGATGGGTAGTCACTCCCCCCTTCAGCCTGAGTAGAGAATATAGAAATTGGTCCAAGACTTATTTTGCCCAGGCTGAGTCCCTGGCTGCAGTCCTTTTGGGGTTCTGCTTGGTGAGCAGGAGAGGGGGAAGGGAGAGGAAAGGGTTAACATGGGGGGGGCCTCGCTCTCGGCCCATATCTCGGGAACGGCTGGGTATTTTTAAACGGGGTGAAAAGCAGCTTGCCTTTCTCAGTATGGGGGCCAATTGGGCCATATTGTTGACTTTCGGAACCGGTCCAAAAGTTTTAAAATTTTATTTTTCACAGTGTCTTCACATCCCCCCCTTTTCGGGTTGGAGGTGTCCGACAGGATCACCTCCCACGTGGATCCGCTCCATATATCCTAGGGTCCAGCCACCTGCTTAATTAGAAGGCTCTGGGGGGTGCCTTCCCGCGTTCAACGGGATTGGAGGGAAATTTTCCAATAGGACATGGTTGTCCATTAGGAGCTACACATGGCCAGTTTACTCCTAAGAGGTATTCTTATCTGAGGCAAGGCATGGGGGAGCAAGCCAATGGGAAGTGAGACTTTAACATCTGAGTGACATTTTTCAATGGATTATTGGCTGTCAGGGTGCATGCAGGGACCATTTTATATATCTAAATATTGTGCAACCTCTGGATGGTTTCTGCCACAAAATGTGCCCAATTCTCCGAATTTGAATAGAGGGAAATAGCCAATTTAGGGGAGTTCCTCCTTCGATTTGGCTGGGGTTTTTTTCCACACTGAATCTCATTGTTGCAATGCATTGCATGCCAGAAGCACACTTGTTTGAGTTAATATTCCCCATGGGGAGCAGGGTGGCAGGGTTAAGACATTACATGTTACCAACCGCAGTCCTGGATAGTCCAGTAAGGCAGCCTGGTACTGGGCAATTCTAGCATTGGACATCCAGTGGCTTCTCTTTTGCTCCAATACTGTGTTAACAGCATATGAGGCATAAAGAGTCAGTGATGTCCCCAAAGTCAGCTTACTTGCTTCTCAACTTGGGTCCGCAGCTGCCTTTGTTACCTAGGGCAGGCTGTCCAGCCCCTGACATTCTGGTCCAGTTGGCTGGCAAGATAGGCTGCTGGTCTCCACCAGCTCCCTTTAATATGGGTCATGTATACCTCAAGCCAGAGCTTCGATAAGCTTGATCTTTAAGGGTTATGGAATGCCCTCTGCATCTCTTTACTTGACTCAACCCTTTCACCCCTCTGTTTTAGTCCCACAAAATAGGGGTTTAGCCAATTGTGCAAAGTCAGAGATCCAATGTGACAGCCATTCCTAAGAAGGCCCTCCATTTCCTTTTAGGTTGAAATAAGCTGAGATATAAGACCTCAGTCTGCACGCTGTATGCATTGCTTAGGAAACTTTGCCAATAGGTGAAAATCAAATAACAACCCCATTGTAATTTCTATAGAGGCAGAGAATTCCCTGGATAACTCTCCAGTTGGGAACTGATTCCTGTGGTTCTACTTTGAATTGAGGAAACAAAAACATTTAGTACATGGGCACCCAGTTCAGTAGTGTTATGGGACTCAGTCAGCCATTTCAGGGATGAAACAATGTTAAGTTTTTGAACCAAATTCAAATTCCAGATAGGCCAGTCCTGCAGCTGGAGGCTCTACATTTCCTGGAGTGAAAGGCTTACTATTCAGCAGTAGCTCCCTGAGAGTGCGTAAGAGGAGGGCTTTAGAGAGTGCAAGAGAGTGCGTGAGGGAGGGAGGTAGAGATAGAGATAGAGACCCAACACTCACCAAGGGCTCAGGGGTTTAGCAAGTGTCGTGAGCAGTCTCCGGAGTTCTTGGCAGACTGGGCAGGCAGGCGGCTGGCAGCATTGGCGAATTGAGAGTCCAGGGCTGGTAGTGAAGGTGGGAGTCCCAAAATAAGTCCAAGCAAAGCAGGAACAGATGGGGGGGCAGGTCCAGTCAATTTAAATCTGAGTGAAGCTTGAACAGAGTCCAGGGAAAGGTCCAGAGAAAGTCCAAGAAAGGTCTAGGGAAAGTCCAATGGGATGAGGTTTACTCCTGCTGTTAGGTGTGGAAAACAGCAGTGAGTTCCTCGTCCAAGAGAGGCTGCAGAAAGTCAGTTGGATCAGGGTTGGGTAAGGGGCCTCCTTTGCTCTCCGCCAGATGATCTTAAGACGGAGGGGCTCCGGCTGTTGGCACGCCTCCTCTGGTGTTGGGGGCTGTGTTGACCCGGGAAAGTGGATCCAGGATTTGTCTTCCACCCTCATGTTCAAGCAGCTGGGCTGTGGCCCCTCCATCACCACCAGACTGGGAGGTCTCCTTGAAGAGGGACAGTCATAACACCTGCAGAGAGGGGGAGAGAGAGAGAGAGAGAGAGAGACCCCTCCCGACTCCCTGGAATAGGACGGCAGGGGCTGGTTCCCTGGGCCAGGCTTTCGGGCTAGGGCAGCGAAAGGGCGACCATGCAGGGGGGGCTGAGTGGGGGCAGTCCTAGGCAGGCGGTGGGGGTGGCTCAGATGAGCAGCAATGGGCAGGTTTTTTTTTTTTTTTTTTTTTCATTCGGGTCCCGTTTTCTTGGCAGATTTTGAGCCAACTGTTGTTTAAAGTTTGAGCCTCTCAACTTTTTGGAGGCTGGTGATCAATAAGTTGAATGTAGGGACCTTTTAATTTGGAGGTAAGTGAACATCATTGAATAAATTCACAAGGAAACTCCAAAAGATTCCACTTAGCCCTGGCCCTGGGCATTTCTGTGAATTCAGCTGCCATGCCGGAAGCACTTGTCTCAGCCAATTGTGTAAAGGTTTCCCTGAGGAATATGAGCCCCCGTGGAACCATTTTGCTAAATGGGGGCAGTATTGCTGAAGATCCAGACCCATTGATTACCCACCAGCCATTCCCCAGCCAGACTGTAGGGAACCTGGAAAAGAGTGCGGGGGGGGGTTCTTTGTTCAGGAGGCAGGGGTAAGGGGGCTCCTATTCTCCTAAGGGATAGGAGGGGGGGATAGGTTCTGCCAAGCATATCTCAGGCTCCCCCCTTTTCGGATATGATAGTGTGCTTGGCACATGCTTCAGTGAGAGAAGTCGCCTGAGGACGGCCTATGAGTATACCCCACCACATGGCAAGGACCTAGATATTAGGGAGGGGTTCCAGAAAGCAGGGAAAAGAGGGAACACATGGGCAGCTGGAAAGGAGGACCCACAAACCACACCATGTAAGCAGGGATTCATTCCAGCAACGGCCAAAACAAAAAGGGAAACAAAGAACCAGGCTCAGCAGTTGCCATGAGGTCCCCAGGCTACTCGGATTGGGCCATTTTTAGTGGGTCTGGAAGGGGGTTAGTCTTCCCCTCCTTCTCCAATTTGGAGCTAGAACATCCCAACCCCCATGGGGAACCCTTAATCATCATAAAAGGGGGTAGGCGGGGGAAAACACATGCTTTCTCTTCTAAAAAGATGGGGGAAGGCAGGAATGCTAGAGCCACCTTTTCTTAGGCCATGTTAAGGAAAAATTGGAATATTGAAACATAGAATACACACATGTTGGAAGGAGGGGGCCTCTCAATCACCCATGCACAGCTTAAGACCATCCAGCACACAGAGGGAGTGAGGGGGCGTCTTGTATGGACACACACACACATGCATACACACATCATTCTTGCTACTCAGACAGGGAGTGCGCTCTGCAGAAGCTCAGAGGCACCATCATTCTCCGCCCCAGGGAGGAAAATGAGGAAAGGAAGGCATTGGGAGAAGGGGGGGTGCATCCACATGGTCCTGTGCTTTCCCATGTGCTCTCCGTACACACACACAACACACACAGCTATCGGAAAGGGGGAGTGCAGCAGCCAAGGCAAGAGAGGGGCCAGAAATCGCAGGCACACGTTGGCACACACACACAAGGGTCGCAAGACCACGCACCCCAGACTCACAACAGAGAAGACAACACATTCATTCAATGCTCCCTGAAAAGGGAAACAGATAAAGTGCCCCCCCGGGTAAATCCTGGAGGGAAGGCAGTGGGAGAGGATCGGGAAGCGGTGGGAGCTGAGGGACCCCCATTTTGGTGACTTTCCCCATGGGAATAAGGGGGGGGTTAGGGGTTACAGGAACATAAGGGGGAATCTTCTTCCTCGGAGTTTTGTTCAGGCGGACCTCCCCGAAGAGAATTTTCGTGGTGGCTGATCTCGCTTTGGGGGCCGCTAATGCTGCGAGCTTCCCCAGCCGTTTTTTTTGAACTGGGGCCCGAGACCATCTTCCTTACATAGGGTGGCCTCTTCTCCCAAATTATTACCAATTTCCCTCTTTTGCATTTTGTCCCCGGGTCCAGAAGGGCAGGGAAATGGTCCAAGGCGCTCCCAAGCGGAGTCCTGGTTCTGCCTGAAGCAGATAGTTCGTTTCCATTTTTTTTTCTTTTTCTTTTTAGTCAAACAGGAAACTCAAACAGGGAATTCCTTCCAAACGGGAAATCCCTGCACACAATTTCAAACAGGAAATTCCTTCCAACCGGGAAATTCCTGCACACAATTTACCCGGGTCAATTCGGTTCCTAGACCAATTGAACCCCAGATCCGGGGAGACGTTGCTTGCCGAGGTCCGAATCCTAATGATTCAGTACACTTCGTCAGGGGTTCGTCAACCCCCGTCTCACTCGCGATCTCGCCCTGCCAGCCGGTTGCGAAGGTCTGCCTAGCAGTACCTCTTTCTCCCCGAGCGTATGTCCAATTAAATTTCTTAATTTTAATGCTCGTGGCACAAGCGGTGGCCTTATGTCGGTGTGATGGTCCTGAACGCAGGAAAAACCTCTTCCCCCCACCCAAAAGGGGCCAAAACAGCTCTTGGGGGCACACCTAAAGGAGTCCAGGGCGTCCCACAATTCCACAATTCCCAAAGTACAACTCTTACCAGCCTTCTGTCCCTCTATCCTGGGTCCAGACTTCTGGTTTCAACCTTCTTCCAGGTCCTGCAGCGCTGCAAAGAAAAACCCTATTCCGGATTTCTCTCCTTTCGTTCGGGGCTTGCAAGGGTCTGCTGGGCAAGTCCAGTTCCCTTTTTCCCAGCAAATGGCCGGGTGGCGCCAAAAAGGGAATTGACCGGTCCCAGTTTTACCTTTAAAGCCGCTTGGAAAGGTGGCTCCCAAAAACCAGGGCCAAAGAATTTGGAGGTGGCCACAGAGAGGTTTTAGGGAGTTTTAACAACTTCCCCTCCTGCCTGGCTCGCCATATGTTATGTCCCAAAATAGGGTTTTAAAAATTATTTTCAGGTGGGCTAGCCCCACTGAAGTCCGCTGAATCCCACAAGAAGCCAATAAAGATCCAACGCGAGAAATCCGAGGAATACTGATTTTATTTGGTACCAATAAAACCAGCAGGTGGACATCTGCCTTCCAACCGGGCTAAGATGTCGACCCAGAACACACAAAGGGTTCCAACTTTTATTGACTTTTGCCTCCTTCCTTTCCCTGGGCGGCGCCAATCCCAGAGATTGGTCAGGGGCAGTTCAAATGACCCAATCAGAAGGGGTTGGGGGTTGGTTGGGGGCAGTTCTGGGTGGTCCCTGGCAGCTGCCAGGGGCTTAGGCAAATGTTAATGGGTTTGGGCAAGGGGACACAATAGGACCGGGGAGCAAGGCATTGTCTTTGGATGCAAGCAAACTGAAGATCAATAAGTCAATAACAGGCAAGAGGAGACAATTATCAGAACCAGTGGGGGGCAGGAAGGGTTGTTGGGATCACACACAAGCATTTGGGGAAACACAATTATTTGAATGCACAGAGATACAAGCCATTGTAGGGTTACATTGAAAGATACAAGAATTTGGAGGCACAAGAATGTGAGTTCTTACAGGATTACATATGGGTATTTGAGTGTTTACAGAAACTAGGAACATGAGAATAAGAGTCCTTTCCAGGTGTGTGAATGAAACAATGGAGGGTGTCCTCAGGCTTTGATGACAATCTGGGTTGGCAGACAGGAATGTTGATTTTTCTGAAGAGCAGCTACTGGGATACGTGTTGAAGATACCTGGTGATTATGGAGGTTTCCAGATGCCTCTGCCAGCCTGCGAAGTTGCCATTTTCTTCCTTCTTGTTCTGATCTTCCCTTGCCCCAAATGTGAGAGTGTGAGAGCCAGGGGACAGGGTGGGCACACGTGTAAGCGTGCCCAAGAGAGAGAGAGAGAGACGGTAGGAGAGTGGATGGAAGATAGGAATAGAAGAAGGGAGGGTGAAGGGGAGAGAAAGGGGGAATCCCTTTTTCCTTCAGTTAAGCTGGCAACCCCTCTTTCTGCCCAGAAAGGTGGCTTAGGTCCAGAAAGCAGAGAAATGTCCTTAGGTTTAATGAGATAGGAAAGGCCAAGAAGGAAGGAGGCAGAAAGAAAGGAAAAGGGAGAGATTGGCAGGATAGAGGAAGGGGGGGGGTGCTGGTTCTATGGAGGTAATGTGGCTGGACTGTTAACCATTTGGGATTGATAGCTGAGAACCATTCCCTTGGCTGGTTGGGGCAGGGGGCAAGCAATCTCCCACTTAGAGTTTTGCCCAGCCTAAGCCCTGTCTTCATTTGGGTGAGAGAGAGAGAGAGAGAGAGAGAGAGAGAGAGAGAGAGAGAGAGAGAGAGAGAGAGAGAGAGAGAGAGAGAGAGAGAGAGAGAGAAAGGAAGAGGGGGGGAAGGGGGTGTAGGAAGGATTATTGTCAGAGTCAATGTGAGGCAGGAAAACCCATGGGATTATTCAAAGGAGTTTGCCAGTCTTTTGTGAGTGCAGGAAGGTGATAATGGAATGTTTCCCCAGGCGGTGATAACATCTGGGTCTGGGGCTCTGGTGGACCTGCCAGAAGCTTTGGGGAGAATGGATTCTTTCCAGAAGATGTAGCTTGTCCTGTAGCGCTGCCATGCCATAACTCTCTTGCCCCAGTTGGTGAGAGATGGGGGTCAGGGGAGAGGGTACCTCAGGGTAGTGGGATGAGGGGAGGTTAAACAGGAGAAGAGAATAGAGAGGTGGAAGGAAGGAAAAAGCCTTTTGTATTTTTGGTTGGTGCCAGAGGTAGGCAAGAGGACCAATGTTTTAAGGGTGTTTCTTGGCCCAAAGGGTGAGATGGGTAGTCACTCCCCCCTTCAGCCTGAGTAGAGAATATAGAAATTGGTCTAAGACTTATTTTGCCCAGGCTGAGTCCCTGGCTGCAGTCCTTTTGGGGTTCTGCTTGGTGAGCAGGAGAGGGGGAAGGGAGAGGAAAGGGTTAACACGGGGGGGGCGCCTCGCTCTCGGCCCATATCTCGGGAACGGCTGGGTATTTTTAAACGGGGTGAAAAGCAGCTTGCCTTTCTCAGTATGGGGGCCAATTGGGCCATATTGTTGACTTTCGGAACCGGTCCAAAAGTTTTAAAATTTTATTTTTCACAGTGTCTTCACACAATGATTGCCCCCTGCTTTGACGTAGTCAGTTCTAAGTAGTTTATATTTATTTATTTATTTCATCTATTTATACAACGTATATGCCGACCACTACCCAAAGGTCACTGGGCAGCTTACAATTAAAATGAACAGTTAAAACAGTTAATGCGCCAAAAAGGCAATGGACAGTTAAAACAATGAAAACATTTAAACACAAAACACTAAAATTGCCACCAGGACCCACAATCTATGTTATGTCAATTAAAAAACTTCAGAAACAGGAAAGTTTTATCTGGCGCCGAAATGTCATCAGTGTTGGCGCCAGGTGGATGTCACTTGGGAGGGCATTCCACAACCTGGGGACAGCTGCCAAAAAGGCCCTAGACCTACAAGCCATCCCTTTCAGCTCCTTGAGGGATGGCTTTTCTCAGGAGGGCTCCCTGGCTAGATCTTAATTGCCGGGTAGGTTCATAGGGAAGGAGACAGTCCTTCAGGTATCTAGGTCCTAAGCCGTTTAGGGCTTTATATGCCAAAGCAAGCACTTTGAATTGGTCTCGGGCAACAACTGTTAACCAATGCAGGTTGCATAGAATTGGTGTAATATGATCCCTGGCAGCCCCACCACTCACCAGCTGGGCGGCACGATTCTGAACCAGTTGCAATCGCCGAACCATCTTCAAAGGCTGCCCCTATGTATCCATAGGATCGTAGAATAAATGAGTTGGAAAGGTCCTATAAGGTCACTGAGTCCAACTCCCTGCTCAAGGCAGGAACCCAATTCTGCACAGATCTGACAGATGGCTGCTGAAATTCCACCTGGATGCCTCCAGGCCTGCAGCGCTCACCGCCTCTCCAAGGAACTGGTTCCATTGTCACACTGCTGTAACATGTAAGAAGCTGAGATCTGGCATACTATAACTATACTATACGACCACATCACCCCAGTTCTGGCTCACCTGCATTGGCTACCCGTGGCCCTCCAGATAAGGTTCAAGGTCCTGGTTTTGGTTTTCAAAACCCTCCACGGCTTGGCTCCTGAATACCTGTCAGAGTGTATCTCCCAGAAGTCAACTGAGGCCAGACCCGCACGGATGTCGCAGGCGCGCTCACTCAGCGTGCCCATTCCGAGGGAGGCGTGGAGGTCTGCCATGCGCAGCCGCGCCTTCTCAGTGGTGGGCCCATCATTATGGAACCATCTCCCAAGTGAGCTGCGCCTTGCACAGTCCCTGCCCGCCTTCAAAAAGGCTTTGAAAACTCTGCTTTTTGAGGAGGCATATGGCGACCTACTTTAATCTTTTTTTGACGCCGATGTATCTTGCCTGGAGTTTTGTCCTTAACTGTTTGGTAGTTCTGTATACTTTTTTAACCTGTTAACTGCCCAGAGTTCCGATTCGGAAGATGGCGCGGTATAGAAATGATACAAATAAATAAATTTATTTATTTTATTTTATTTATTCTTGTATTTATATCCCGCTTATCTACTACATGTAGTACTCTAAGCGGCTAAATAAATAAATAAATAACTTGAGCCTATTATTACATGCCCTGTACTCAGGGATAATTGAGAACAGATCCTCCCCAACCTCTGTTGGAAAAGTGCTATATCATACCTCCCCTCAGCATTCTTTTCACAGGGCTAAAAATGACGAGGTCCTTCAGTCTTTCCACGCAGGGCTTGTTTTCCTGTCCCCAGAATACCTTTGTTGCCCTCCTCTGACACAAATACATAAAATCCCTTCAGCCTTTCCATTTTATTTGAAGTTTTCCCCATTCCTATTTAAAACTAGCAGGGCCAGGGACTGTTGCTTGTCAACAGATCTTAAGGAAGTAAAATTACACCAAGCTACCATTATGTGTGAGAAAGTACCTTTGATTATCCTGTCTGTCAAAATCACTGCAATGACCCTTCCATTTGAGAACATCGTTAAGGTGTAGACTACATACAACACTAAAACTTGTCTAGATACGCTTTGACTGCTGTAAAGGAAGTATATGTAAGTATATGTATCATCTTCTGTTCTCCTGCTTTCATTTTTTTTTAGTACAATCTAGCTGATAAACATTCCAAATGTTATGTTTTACAGGTGATAAATAGAGTTTTATGCAACTCTGCAAAACAAGAGCAGGGGGAAGGTTCACTGTAAATACTGAACATGGTAGATTTCAAATTAAGTCGATTCAACCAGGCATATAGACTATTCATTTTTACTCAGAATTAAATTATATTTTATATACAGTATTAGCAATCCACATGGGTGAGGGGGAACAGGTATCTCTCTTCTCAGTTTTTCTTCTTCTTATGGATGGAGAAATAAACATATTTTATATGAGGAATATGGAAAAACCTGGCTGAATATGTGACAAAGAAAACACCCTTCTCTCTCTCTCCCGGGATACTTAAATATGCATGTCAGACCCTGGTGGAGAAATGAATGTCCCGAGGGCAGAGGCAGCAATGAAATCGCCTTCCCCAATTCTTGCTAACTTCTACATGTGATTAATTCTTCTTATTCCACCAGCAATATTAATAGAAAATGTTGTATTAAGGATGGCTGTTACTCAACCAGCCCTGCTGTTTCTCAGAATTATGCATCCCATTTCTCAATTCCATATTTGATGGCTCATGATTTTGCTTTGGGGGGGGGTGGATTTTGCTGGTTCGACTACATTATCTTTACGGCTCAGAGTTTGACAGCTACTTGTATTTCAAGGTAGAGATAAGAACATAAGAACAGCCTTGCTGGAACAGGGCACAGCCCATCCAGTCCAGCATTCTGTCTCACACAGTGGCACACCATTTGTTTCAGGGTATTCGCAAACAGATGTCTTCACCTGCTTACGATTCCCTGCAAATGGCATTGAGAGATATCCCACCTCTTTCCCCAACCCAGAGGTTGTCCTTAGGCATCCATCATGAGAGCCATTAATACCCTTGTTCTCCACGAACGTGTCCAAGCCTTTCTTAAAGCTGTCAAGGCTGACAGCTGTCACCACTTCTTCTGGCAGGGAGTTCCACAGACCAGTGATCCTCTGGATGAAAAAGTACGTTCTCTTGTTTGTTTGGAATAAAAGTACTTTCTCTTATTTGTTTGAGGCTGTATTTAGATGCAAAAACTGTCCCTTTAAAAAAAAAAAAAACTGGTGGGGGAAAACGATTTCCTTGAAATGTGGCGCTGGAGGAGAGATTTGCATCTACTCTGGGCTGCTAAAAAAGACATATAAGTGGGACCTAGGTAAAATCAAGCCTTAACTAGCTCGGGAGGCAAAACTGATGAACCTGAGGTTGTCCAATTCCAGGTAAATCATGAGAAGGCAAGATAATGATGTCTGGGGAGGCAGAGAGCAGTAGGAAAAGAGCAAGACTGAGCCTGAGGTGGACTGACTCGCAGAGGATTGAGTTTTGCAAGAGCTGAGCACAGCTGTTGAGGGAATTCTGGAGATCACTCATTCATGGGGTCTCCGTTAGTCAATGATGGTTACTTCGCGCCCATTCTCGTCCCAGGAGGAAGTTCATTGCGTGTTGATGTTCAGTCGCGGTAGCATGGTCTTCTTCCAGTTCTGTCCCTGTTCCAGGGTTGGCACGGGCGTGATGGATGATACTGGCATGACTGTTACCGCACGTCCTCATTTCATGATGAGATGTGAAATTCCATGCCTTTGTTCTCTTTTTCCCCCGGCTCTGACCTTCCGTTTTTTGATGTTTCGATTCTCCGAAGCCTTGCCTTCAGTGCGTTACAGAGCTAAGTTTGAGGCATTTGTCTTTTAATCTCTCTGCACTGCGTTGCTGACTCCATAGGGAATGTAGTGGCGAATGGCACTTCGCACTCCTGCCACTAGATAGAGAATGGCACGTTGCATGACGAGCCTTACCTCACAGCCACTCGTCTCAGAATGAGAAGCGTGATGAGCAGATTCCCAAGGCCAGGGAGTGGAATCTCTCATCCCTCTTAAATCGCAGTTCAGGGGGCGTGGTCAGGACAAACTCCCCTGGTCCCGCAATGGACGTGCGGTAAGATTTCTTTGTACCGGTTCCAAGCGGGACCGCAAACAGCAATGAAATGGACGTGAAGTATCAGCCAATCACAACAAGATGGCACATAACAAAGACAACAGGAATCTCATACTTGTTCACATTGATGTAAGCTGCCTTGATATAAGAAGCCAATTTGGAGGGTTATTTTCAAGCCTGGCTAGATTCTCCATCTTTAGTACGAGAATGAGTCAGACACCTTTTCCCTTCCTACAAGAACATCCAAACGTGTGTGCACAAACTTGATGTATTTTCCTTTCACAAGGAAACACACATGCAGCAAGCATAGCAGGACCCGCGGGTTTACGAAAAAGAGACAAACCATCTAATGCTTCTATAAGGCTGAAGCTATTGTAGGATTCTGGAGTAGGAATTGGCAAACCACCCCAGCATTCCTGCCAAGAAAACTCCACAGACATGGGGTCACGAAGAGTCGGTCAAGATCGTATTACACAACAACAACAAAACTGTAGGGTTGTAGGGTTCTCATGTACAAAAATTCCATGCAAAAATCAAAGAAAAACAAAACAAAACAAAAGACCAAAAAACATGTAGCACCTTAAAGACTAACTTTCATATTTTAATGCAATGTTTCATGGACATGTCCACTTCTTCGGACTTACAGCAGCAGAATGAGGTGTACAATATAATATGTAATGGAATGTACGTTTCATACCAAATATTCATTGGCTGTTGTATGTAGGTACATTTGCATGCAAGCTCTGTTGTAAAAATTCCTAAAGAGACAGAAAACAGACACCAGTTCTGGGTGTGGAAACAAAAATGTTTCCTGCAGATGTGAAAATTCTAGTGGAGACAAAATATATTTACCCCACTGCAATATTTAACTCCCCTTGTGATATGTTTTGTCACTGCATTTAAGAATGGAACAAGAATTAACTCTCTGCTTATCTACTTTATGGGTAAGACACAGAGGGTAACATTGATCCATGTGTGGTGGAAAAGGTCAAGCAATGTTGACTGATGACCTGCCAGCTAGTCAGCTTTGTGACTGAGTGGGAACTTGAACACAGATGTCTCTCGTAAAGTCTTCCATTATTTTCTTTATATCTCACAAAGACAATTACATGCAGAGAAGTGTGCCATATGAGTATCACAGTATAAGATGCTACTAATTAGAGGCACCTGCTTAACCACTGGAGGAAGAAGGAAGCCAGAACAGATGGACTTTTAATCCATTCTAATGATGCTCGTCTTACATCCATATACAACCCAAAGTTGGGCACGGTTTATTGGATGCATACAAAGGCTCCTCCTCTTCTGTGTATTGATATCATCCACCCAGAAATGCCATGTTGTCTAGAATATTAGCTGCTGTATTAAAAATGACAGGAGGGTCAATTTAGTAACACACATTTAATTGGCTAATAAATTGTTCCATCTGTAACACTGGTGCCCACCGCATCTGATTGCCCTTGGATATAAACAGTATTATTTATTCAATTCCCTGAAGTCTGAAGTGGAATTTTGTAAGGTCCCCTGTGCCATCTTCTAGATGCAGAGATCCACTTCACGCTCTACAGACAATGCACAGTCAATAAATGGCAATTGTTTTCAACAGCCGATGTCCACTTTGTTTTATTTATGAGACCTCAAAACATAAGAGGGTCAGTAGCACAGATTCTATCAAGAAATGTTTCAAAAAGACTTTATTTGACAGCAATATACTGCTTAAAGCAAGACTCTAGGGACAAACAATCAGGGAGGCAGTCACACCTGCCCAAAGCAAAAAGCAAAGTGTTCTGTTTATATACCACCCCATAGTGCTTAAAACACTCTCTGGACAGTTTACAAGTTACAGAAATTATGCAGGCTGCACATTGCTATGCAGGATGCACATTGCCCTCCCAGTGAGCTGGGTACTCATTTTACCGACCTTGGAAGGAGGGAAGGATGGGTCAACCATGATCCAGCTACCTGGGATTGAACCCCAGGTCGTGAGCACAGTTTTAGCTGCAGTACAGGCATTTAACCACTGGGCCACAAGGCTCCTACATGCGCACAGACCTCCTGGCAGCCACTGGTACCCACCAGTGAAATTAGGATTAAATTGGACCTTCATGTTCTTGCTGACTTGCGTTCCTTTCTCTTCGAGGTGTAGGAATTTTGTTCACTTCAGTCAGTCGGGCACGACTGTATTCAAGCAAGCTTTCTTCCAGTTGGCTGAAGAAACAAATACATTCATAGAAAACAACAAGTGCTCATTTCCTTCAAGGTAGAGAAAGGCAGTGGCTGGGTCACCAGCCATTCTATTTATTGCTCGAAGGGATCGATACAAATACAATTGCTGCTTATAAGTCCATGACCATTAAAGACCCTAATTCAGTTGTTCAAGCATCCATCAAATTAAATTACACCACTACCAAAGTAAATTTGAGTTAAATTTTGTGGAAAATATTCCCAGCTGCTAAGAGTCATTGGACACTGGACTGCAGTACAGAGAAATTGGTTTTTCTTCATTCGTTTTAGAAGCAACGAATGAAATTGTGCTTCTGGAGTTGAAAGATTAGGCAATAGGGCACTGGGGTAACTCAGAGGTTGTCAGAATGTTTCTGTGTGTCCCAACATCCTTCAAGGAGGCTCCACCTGTGTCCCCATTCCTGAATGTTAAGTTTGTGTTAAGTTTTGCTGCATGGGATTTTAATATATTTCTTTTTCACCTCTAAGAAGATACTGCCTCATTTTGTCCAGGTTACGGAAATGATATTTTAACAATGAGTTTGAGGACAAGCTATACCTGACCAATCAAAAATAGATTACTTTGGGGGATGTAACTAGAGATGGGTGTTACGTTTTCAAATAGGTCTGGTTCCAAAATGAAACATGGCAGCACACCTGCCGTTCAGAACCGGAACACAGCCTCCAGAATGAAATCAACCACTGAATTACCTTCATTTGGGTCACGTGGGGCAGAACTCCAATCAAGAAGCAGCCAGGGATGCATCATCTTTCCTTTCTCCCTGGCGCTGGCCAATCAGGAGCTGTGTAAGGACTTGCATCATCCCGCCTCCCTGTCTGATTGGCGAGCGCCAGGGAGAAGGAAAGATGATGCATCTCAGGCTGCTTCTTGATTGGAGTTCTGCCACATGCCACCCAAAGGAAAGTAAGTCAGTGGTTGATTTCATTCCGGAGGCTGTGTCCCAGTTCCAAACAGCATCTGTGCTGCCGTGTTTAGTTTTGGAACCGGACCTATTCTGAAATGAAACGCTCACCTCTAGATGCAGCCATGGAGTTCTGGATGAGGTACAGAATCCAAAGGAGGGCTTGGCCTTAATAAGCCAGTCCCCAGGAATGTCACATCAGGAGATATGAGCAGAAGCAGCCGTGCCAGTTAGAGCACATGAATCAAGACCCAGAGGAAAAAAACTCATCAGAAAGAGATGAGCCTCCACAATATTTTATGCATGCATACCATGAATATGCTGGCCAGAATCCTGTTGGTGATTTATGAGAAGAAATAAGAAAAATAAAATGAGTGAAAAGGAGAAAAATGAAAAGGAGAAGAGGCCGGGGCTCAGAGGCCGGTTCCCGGAGCAAGTGCCACACCCAAAGATGGCACAGGTCTGAGGACCAGACCGCCCGTAGGCTCAATGCACCAATGTAATCTTCGGATGTGGAGGCCCAAAAATAGACTAAGTCAGAAATATCCAGAGATGAAGCTAAGTCAGAAATGTGAGATGAGGCAAGTTTGAGATTTCCCAAGAAGTGAGACTGAGTCAGACAGAAAGGAGAAGTTCTTCAGCACTGAGTTTATTGAGCAGAAGCGAAGTGCAGAACAAGAACCTTTGTGGAAGACACAAAGGGGTCCCTTCTCACAGTCAAGAAAGGACCTCAAACATACACTTCCAGGGGTTTTTATACAACATGTCTTCCTCAGACTGATGAAGCTGTTTGGATGATCAGTGAAACATTTCAATTTCTCAAGAAAAAGAAGTCCAGTAGCCATGACTTAGCTTCCAGATAAACTCATCTGGATGACTGAGAATCTTCACATACATACCATAATGATATTTATTCAGAGGTCCTTGAGACCACAGACTCACTCCCTCTCTCAATGAGATCCCAGTTCTATATTTATTTTAAAAACCCTATAAACAGAAAGTAACATGTGCAAATGGTTGTGTTTGTGTCTTCATCTGAGGGCCTGAAGACTGAGGGGAGCCTCCTGGTGTGGCATTCCAGCCCACATCAACCCATTCCTATCCATGGGTAGGTCATGTCAACATAATTTATTTAAATTGTTTATTTATTTGCATTTTTAAAATCCTACCTTTCTCCTCAAAGACAACCCAAGGCAGCTAACATCAAAAGGCAATGTTTTTGTTACAGTGTTTTAAAGTATTTGTTAAAATGGTTTACATGTTTTAAATGTTATATACATGTCGCGGACCTGGGTACTAAAATACTGCCATCAATAAAATTACTTCAAATTTCCATCAATTAAAAATGTGGTCTGACACAAAGAGTTTAAAGTGCAAACCGGTGGATGTGTTTATTGATTTCACACAGGTAGTTGAATAAACATTGAGAACACGTTCCTTTAAATCAACTTAGAACAACATAATATATATATTTATATTTTAAACTTTCTTAGTTATCTATGCTCACAGTTCTTATTCCATTTCTACAACACTCTAGTTTCACTCTTAAGACCCTAGCTAAACTCTAACCAGTACCTAACAATCATCAGAAACTTTTCCAGACCCTATCCAGTGCCTATCCAGGGCCTGTCTAACAGTTATTCCAACAAGCACATGTTTTTATATGCTTTAGCCCCGCCCACAGAGTATTCCATTGGTTACCCATTTGACATGTTTTGAATATTTATGAGGTACCTGTCAGGTTTCACCATAATACAATATTTTAAACTAAAAAAAATACGCTTTTAAATTTAGTTTTAGTTTTATAATTAAAAATGTTAGTTCTAGTGTTAAAATTTTAAATTCTAAAATATTTGTCAAAACCCTAACATATGTTGAGTTCCAGTCTCAATCAAAATCTTGCTGTTACAAACTTACCTTTATCCCAAATTAACAAATTAACAATTGTCTCCTCTCCCTCAGAATACTGACTGAAAAATTATTGACTGAACTCACTTCAAGCCAAACTCAACCAAACAGTTCTGAAACCCTCCCTCCCAGTGTACAATAGAATACTATAAACCTTCTCCTTGTACATCCCAGTTAAGCTCTTGCCATTCCAAATTTTGTGTAAATTGAGGTAATATAGATTATTTTTTTCCTAAATCCATTTTTAACATGCCTCTGTAATCACTCTCCATAAATCTGCTTTTTCTCCCTGTAACAGAAACGATTCAATCTCCGTACATGCTGAGAAGTACAATTAGATCATTTTCACTGATTTATTAGTCCACCAATTACCAACTCCCCATCCCCTTGTATCTGGGAATTATGTTTTAATTAAACAATTTATCTATTAACTTTGCTAAACTTGCTTTGCCAAAGAACCGAGCTACAGAAAAAGTTTAAAAAAAAACGCTTCTGGGCAATTAGCCCCCTTGTGTGTTAGTGGTGGCAGAATGAGCACCCCTGGCGATAAATGCATATGGATTATGTGAATATTTGACGAATTGAAGATTTTGAGAGAAGCTGTACTCTTAAATGAAAGGAAGGAGTGAGAAGATACAGCTTTATTTTGGTGGATAGATTTTTCATCCTACATCCCCTTGGTGAAAGCTGTCTTGTTTTGATGAGAAAACTGAAGCCCCCACAGAATGAGGAAGTAGATGGTTCTGAGCTTTGTTTTTATAGGAATGATATGGGGCTGGTCTAAGCTTCCCTATATTCCCAGGTTTAACTCCCAGGAAGAGTGAGGGGATGGTCTGATGGCCATCGCTCTCCTGGACTACCAAATGAATGGCGGGCATTCCTTGTCTCTGCCTGATCATATGATCAGAGGAGGCATTCATTGCTGTTGGCTTTGCTGTGTTAGAGCATGGTTATGCTAGGATTTCAATCAAGTTTAAAATATTTTAAACTGATTTAACTGTGCGGAAAGCTCTAGTCTTGTTAAAAAAAAATCTATCATAATATTCCAGTACTATTTCAGATTGTAAGAAATAAAAAAATAAGACTGACACCACAGCTGCAGTGCTTGTGGAAATCACCTTCCTTCACAATCCTAGAAGTACTATCAATTTTTGTCTGTGAAGATTCTCAGTGATCCTGGTGAGGTTATCTGGTCCAGTTGCCATTACTGAACGTCAAGATACTATCAATTTTGTAATGTCAGTGTCGGCCTGGTTGGTGTCTCTGTCTTTCACAAGCCTAGGAAGTTGTAACCCCACCACTTGGTGTCTCTCTTTCCTTGGCAAGCACAATTATTTTGGTCTCTCCTCCTGCACCTCTGTGTGTCTGTGTATGTATTTGTGTAAGAGAGAAAGCGAGGGAGATTGTCTGTCTTTCTGTCTGTCTCCATGCCTGTCAGGCTGAAGGGAAATCTCTTTTAAATAGATAGATAGATAGATAGATAGATAGATAGATAGATAGATAGATAGATAGATTAGATAGATAGATAGATAGATAGATAGATAGATAGATAGATAGATATGTCCTCTTCTTTTTGGTTCCTGAGTCCAAGAAGAACTTCTATCAATGGGATCCCAGTTCTATATTTATAAAAACCCTATAAACGGAAAGTAACATGTGCAAATGGTTGTGTTTACATCTTCCTCTGAGGGCCTGAAGATGGAGGGGAGCCTCCTAGTGCGTATAAATGTGTGACAATTGTGGGTGACACAGCAAACAGAAAGTGGGCAATGATCAGAATTAGGAAGGGAGGGAGGGAGGGAGGGAGGGAGGGAAGAGCTATCATGTTATGAAATAATGTGTGAAATACACCTTCAGAAGACTACAACATTTATTACACTCCCACATCCCAGGGCTTATTACACTCCCACATCTCAGGGCTGTAGGTCATGTCTCAGGGAATTTCTGTGTTCCTCTAGGTCAGGGCTGCACAACACATCAACCGCGGGTGACCAGTAGCCCTTGGGGCCATTGGCAGTAGCCCGCCAGGACTCCACCAGCTTCCCAATCCACAGTGATGACAGAGGGGGAGGAGGGTCAGACCGGGCTGCCGCATGTGCTCAGCCCTTTCTGGCCTGGCCGGGTGGCCGCACACATGCTCCTGTAATAGACCCTTGGGGTGATCAAAGTAGACTGCAGGGCTGTTTTGGAGAAAAATAGACTGAGAGCTGCTCAAAGTTGGACAGCCCTGCTCTAGGTCAGTGATGGTGAACCTTTTAGAGACCGAGTGCCCAAACCCACTAATTTTTTGCAAAGTGCCAGTACAGCAATTTGGCCTGAATACAAGTGGCTGTAAAGGGGGCGATGTTGGGTGCCCACAGAAAGGGCTCCGAGTGCCACCTTTGGGACCCATGCCATAGATTTGTCAACACTGCTCTAGATCTTCAGGAGAAAAAGTGAATCTCAAGAAGAACAGGATATAAATCTTCATCGTGTTGGGGTTTTATGTGCACACACATAAAAGGAATCAAGTACGTTGCCAAAGCTAATTGCAGCTAACTGATGAGCTGCCAGGAATATGCCGAGTACATGCCAAGCACACAGGAAGACCCTGGCTAATGCATGCCTGGCCCCTTCTCTGTTCTCAGCAGTAATTCATGTGATTCCTTTCATGCAAATACTGTACAAAATCCCAGCTATTGATGATAGTGGCCCAGGTGGCCCAAGGGATCTAACTAGCATCTTCCTCTGTTTCCGTGTCATCCTTAGAATGTCTCATTTTCTGTAATTTGCTGTATATACTTCTGGTGTCGTGAACGCACTGCCATCAGCACCATCTCCTACTGTCTGAAATAGGGAGGCTAAGCCGCTTTTTCGGTTTCATTATTTGCCAATGAAATGGATGGCCTGGTTATATTTTTAGCTTCAGACGAACACACTGGGCTATTATTTTTGAAGTTTATGGGATTAATGGTGAACAAATAACAATGATTATTGTTAATAATAACAGAGTATGTGTGCTCTACAAGGAACAAAAGAACAAAGCGAGTAAATTAGTCTGCCAGCAAACACAGGCCAAGATGCCGGAATGAAGATTAATTAGGAAATGCAGCGATTTTGGTCCAGGGAACACACACAGTTCTAAATAATGTCGGCAAAACATATAAGTTATTCTAAAGCAGGCAGAGGGAACAGGCCTCATGTTTCTCCCTCATGACCGCCGGGAAAGGTTTGCGCTATGAGATGCATGGCATTAAGGGACATGGTACAGAGGGTAATGCCTCTGTGATCTTCTCAAAAGAGTCTCTCCTGTTTGTGCCTGCAATATGCACAGCAGCTATAGTCTCCCCATCCCATCCCCCAAGTGCTGCCTACAGCACTGGCTTTGGTTGAAGTCCTAATTGTTAAGATGGTATGCCCATTTCAGGCTGATTTGTAGGACATCTGCAGCAGAATGACTAGATTCTCTTCAGGGGTGAACTGAAGGAAAATTACACAATGATTCAGAATTAGGACACAAATCTATTCAGATGGAGCCAATGTTCCTTCTCATGTTAAGAACATAAGAACATAAGAAGAGCCGTGCTGGATCAGGCCAAAGGCCCATCTAGTCCAGCTTCCTGTATTTCACAGTGGCCCCACCAGATGTGTCTGGGAGCACATGAGACTAGATCTCTGTCTCCTGATACCACTCCCCTGCATCTGGCACTTGAAGCACCATTTTCCACCTTGGTTATCCACCTGAGACATGGTGATAACATAACCTACTTAAGAACATAAGAACATAAGAAGAGCCGTGCTGGATCAGGCCAAAGGCCCATCTAGTCCATAACATGGCCCCACCAGACCTGGGAGCGCATGAGACTAGAGATAACTCCCCTGCATCTAAGAACATAAGTTATCCACCTGAGACATGGTGATAACATAACCTACTTAAGAACGTAAGAACATAAGAACATAAGAAGAGCCGTGCTGCATCAGGCCAAAGGCCCATCTAGTCCAGCTTCCTGTATCTCACAGTGGCCCCACCAGATGTGTCAGGGAGTGCACGAAATGATACCACCACCTCCTGCATCTGGTCCTTGAAGTACCCCGGTTTTAAGCCTGGAGATCACACATCTCCATCATGGTTTGTAACCTGTGATGGGCTTTTATTTATTTATTTATTTATTTATTTATTTATTTATTTTTTAACCTATCTGATGGGCTTTTCCTCCAGGAATCTGTCCAATCCCTTTTTGAAGGCATCCAGGCCAAATGCCATCACCACATCCTGTGGCAGGGAGTTCCACAGACTAACCACATGCTGGGTGACTGGAGGAGGGCTAATGTTGTCCCCATCTTCAAAAAGGGGGAAAAGAGGACCCAAATAATTACCGCCCAGTCAGCTTGACTTCAATTCCAGGAAAGATCCTAGAGAAGATTATTAAACAGGCAGTCTGCAAATATTTAACAAACAATGCTGTCATTACAAGAAGTCAACACGGGTTTCTTAAAAACAAGTCATGCCAGACTAATTTGATCTCTTTCTTTGATAGAATTACAGGCCTAGTGGATGAGGGGAATGCTGTGGGTATTGTTTATCTGGACTTTAGTAAGGCCTTTGATAAGGTTCCCCATGGTATTCTTGCTAAGATGTTAGTAGAAAGTGGGATAGATAGTGCTACTGTTAGGTGGATTTGTAATTGGTTGACTAATCGCACCCAAAGGGTGATCATAAATGGCCTCTCTTCAGCTTGGAGAGATGTGCCCAGTGGGGTGCCCCAAGGTTCTGTTCTGGGTCCAGTGCTGTTCAATATCTTTATTAATGACTTGGAGGAAGGAATAGAGAGTATGCTAATTAAATTTGAAGATGATACCAAATTGGGAGGGGTTGCTAATTCCCTAGAGGATTGGATGAAAATCCAAAAGAACCTTGACAGATTAGAATGCTGGGCCAAAGCTAACGGAATGGATTTCAACAGAGGGAAATGTAGGTTGCTACATCTAGGTAAAAAGAATGAATTTCACAGATATAGGATGGGGGACACTTGGCTAGAGAATAGTATCTGTGAAAGGGATCTGGGAGTCTTGGTGGACCACAAATTGAATATGAGTCAGCAGTGTGAGGCGGCGGCCAGGAAAGCCAATTTGATTCTTGGTTGTATCAACAGAACCATAGTGTCTAGATCAAGGGAAGTGATAGTACCACTCTATTCTGCTCTTGTCAGACCCCACCTGGAGTACTGTGTCCAGTTCTGTGCGCCTCAATTTAAAAAGGATGTTGACAACCTCGAGCGGGTGCAGAGGAGAGCTACCAGGATAGTTGAGGGTCTGGAGGAAATGTCTTATGAGGAACGGCTTAGGGAACTGGGAATGTTTAGCCTCTCTAAAAGAAGTCTGAGAGGGGATATGATAGCTATGTTTAAATATTTGAAAGGATGTCATATTGAAGAGGGAACAGGGTTGTTTTCCATGGCTTCAGAGACTAGGACTCGGGGCAATGGTTTCAAACTACAGGAAAAGAGATTCCATTTGAACATTAGGAAGAACTTCATGACAGTCAGAGCTGTCTGGCAGAGGAATAATATGCTGCCACAAAGGAGGTGTTGGAGTTTCCTTCTTTGGAGGTTGTTAAGCAGAGGCTGGATGACCATCTGTCAGAAATACTGTGATGGGGGTTACTGCATGGCAGGGGGTTGGACTAGATGGCCCTTGAGGTCTCTTCCAACTCTATGATTCTATGATTCTATGAAAAAATGTTCATTCCCACTACAAAAGAGCCTTGCTCACCTGCATCCAGGGGATGGAGTTTCATACAGACCCTGGAAAGTAACAGGCTTTGACCCCAACTGCCAATGTGTTACCCCAATGGAGTTTTGCATTCCCATGTAAAAGATGGAATGGGGTATGGAGAACCTATCACTTCAATCTCCTTATGGTTTGCTTGGGTTTTTTAGACTCAAAGATGTGTCATGTGCAAACCTCTGACACTAACTTTCCAAAATTTGGGTGGTTACTTTCCTTTTTAGAGGCTATTATGTCTCCAAGTTGCATCTACCTCAGTACAACACCTTAAAAAAGGGGGTCCAAACTTTTTGCAAGGAGGGCCAGATTTGGTGAGGTGAAAATGTGTGGGGGCCCGACCATTCAGCCACCTTTGGCCCCTGGACCAGACTTTGGACAAGTCTCTATAACATGCAAAGAGGCGGGGAGGACGCTGCAGCAAGGGAGCTGGGGGCAGGTAGGCTGGGCAGGTGGCTGGGCGGGATGGACAGAGGCAGGGAGTGCAGACAAACCATAAAACTGCAGGCTAATGCCTCCATACGGTATGGGGAGGGGCCAGCTGGCAGGGATGTGTGACAGGCTGAGCCGGTGGGGAGAAGAAGCCATGGGCCACTCAGAATTTGAAAATGGGCCACATTTGGCCCCTGGGCCTGACTTTGAACATGCCTGCCTTAAAAGCTGTAGCAGTTTTAGTTTTCCTAATAGAAGTCAATGGGTGTAAACTGATTCAAAACCAGATAATAAATCAAATAGGGTGGCCCTCCGAAAATGGGATACATTCCAAGATGGGAAACTTGAACATAGCTATAGTTATTAGGGATTGATTTTTGAGATTTCTTAATCTACGAATCCTATAAAATTACTCATTCTACGAATTTTGATATACATAGACATTAAAGCTGCCTAAATATGACTCATCTAGGAGAAAGGGCCTCAACTGGAATGCTTTGAGGCTTAACTAGGCCTGGCTCTGTCTAAGCTTTTGGCTCAAAAAGAAAGCTGCCGACCAGCAGCTGTTTGTCCGCATCTCAGCATAGCTGAACACAGCCAGTTAGGGATGGGCACAAAATGGAAAAATTGTGTTTCATTTTGTTCCCCCATGATTCATTTAATTTTATTAGAAATGATTTTTAAAAAAACTTCGTGTGAAACAAATCAGTAACAAACCGATTCATTACTCTATAAAATGGGTCCCCTGGGTCCTAGAGGCACCAGGAGAGCCATTTTTACAGTGACATGAATCGATTCATTTAAAAAAAAACCCCCCATTTCATTTCATTACTAACAAAATGCTGCTTCCCCATTTTGTTTCATTTCATTTTGTTTTGTTAGCTAACGAAATGATGAAACAGCATTTCATTTTCCGTTTGGTGCCCATCACTAACAGCCAGCAATATATATTGCTGAAATTTGAGTTTGGCAATCTACCTGAGTGAGAGTGGGCCAAACTGCTACGAAGGCCAGTCATAAGTCATTATCAAAAAGGGGACTGAAAATAAAACAGCCAACATTATAATGCCATTATACAAAACGATAGTAAGGCCGCACCTGGAGTATTGTGCACAATTCTGGCCATCACATCTCAAAAAAGACATTGTGGAACTGGAAAAGGTGCAGAAGAGAGCAACTAAAATGATTACTGGGTTGGGCACCTCCCTTATGATGAAAGGCTAAAAAATTTGGGGCTCTTTAATCTGGAAAAAAAAAGCACCTGAGGAGGGATATGATTGAGACGTACAAAATAATGCAGGGCATGATTGGAGTGGATACAGTACCAGAACTAGGGGACATACACTCAAATTGAGGGCTGGGAGAGTAAGAACAGACAAAAGAAAATATTTTTTCACCCAGTGCATTGTTAGTTTGTGGAACTCCCTGCCACAAGAGGTGGTGATGGCATCTGGCCTGGATGCCTTCAAAGGGGGATTGGACAGATTCCTGGAGGAAAAGTCCATCACAGGTTACAAACCATGATGGAGATGTGTATTCTCCAGGCTTAAAACCATGGTACTTCAAGGGCCAGATGCAGGGGAATGGTATCAGGAGACAGATATCTAGTCTCGTGCGCTCCCAGAGGCATCTGGTGGGGCCAGTGTGAGATACAGGAAGCTGGACTAGATGAGCCGTTGGCGTGATCCAGCATGGCTCTTCTTATATTCTTATGTTCTTATGTTCTTATGTTAAAGAACCAAGTGATGGCATCAGCAAGACGCTGAGAGACAGAAATCAGTGTGAGCTAAAAGCAGATGAGCTTTTTGAGAAAGGAGGGGAAATAGAAAGGTTATGCCAAGAGATATTTCTATGCAGAAGGCAACCTGCCCATTCCAATCGATCACACCCAAATCCTTCTGTCAGCTGGGATTCACCTGTTCCAGGTACATGTGTCAGCTTCCACTCCAGAGATGTACCTAGGGGAAACATTTCCAAATGGATGAACCGCAATCTGTGTATGGGACACTGTACAGCAAGAACTAGAGGAAACAATCGGAGTAACGTTGGTCAGTTCTGAAATTACGGCAGACAGAGCTTCTCTGTTTGAAATCTGTTTGTCACCGCAGCCTCCACAATGCTATTTTTGGCCACCAATATCACGGTACCCAGTGGATGAAGTATCTATGTGGGGAAACACGTTGACACAAACAGCCAGATTCAGTTCTGTTCCCTCACCCTTTTATTTTCCACACAGAATCCATTCCCTCAGAGTTCTTGTTTCATCATTCTAATTGCTCCCATTACAACCAGAAGTCTACCAAGGATAATGAAAACATAAAATAGGCTGCTGTCCTTTCCTCCCTGCTGGAAATCTCAGCTGAAGACATCCCAAGCTGGGAGGAAGATGAGTGACTGGATCAGCTTTAGAATAAGTGCCAGAGAGTAGCCAGGCAACCATCCAAAAGAAAGAGGACACTGGTGTGCAGGAAGGTAGATGGGCAGAGCTCAGAGAAATTCCTAGTTAAGGAGGACACTTCACCAAATTCAGCTTGGCCACGGCCAATGTTATTGGCAAAGGTAGAGTTACACTATGAGATTGTTTGTTAGAACAGACAGGATCTGAGCAGGAGGCACAGAGGGAAATAGTCACCCAGGGTCTGTATAACATAACTCATGGTCTGACCAGGTGGCATCCAAACAGGTCTGAAAACAACAGAGTGACTTATCTTCTCAGTCTCATTCAACTGTCACATATATTGGAGCCCTTTGGATGGCTTCAATCCCCATTTATTTATTTATTTATTTATTTATTTATTTATTTATTTATTTATTTATTTATACCATGCCTTTCTCCTAAAGAAGGACCCAAGGCAGCTTGTTTAATTAGAAGACAATTTTGAGAGTAAAAAACAGGAAGTATACAACAAATATTTAAAAGGATCGACCAAACATCGCTCCACGAAATGATAAACAAAAGTAATGCTAAAACACATTCAAAGCAATATGCCTGTGAAGATTCTCAGTCATCCAGGTGAGTTTATCTGGAAGCTGAGTCATAGCAACTGGACTTCATTTCTTGAGAGAACAAAATGTTTCGCTACTCATCCAAACAATTTCATCAGTCTGAGGAAAGCTAGTTGTGAGTCCTCCATTTTGTAGTTCACCTAGATTTCACATCAGCCTGGTCTGAATAGACTCATTGTTTGGACAGTGGCCTGAATAGACTCGCTAGGTGGACAATGGCCTAGGGTGCATGAAAGTCCCACTTATGCAACCCTTCCCAGAACCCATTAAGTATGGGTTGTTAGCTGTGACCTTGCTGGTGGAGGTGTGAAGAGCTTCTGATTTGTCTAGGGATTGATGAAAGGGCAGCTTGATAAGTATCAGACAGATTGTGTCAGAGTCCCCCACTTCTGTTGAGAGAGGAATTTTTTTCAAAGGTACAACAATAATCCATTTTAAAAACCCCTCTCAGTCAGCCATTCATTAAGGGAAGCTTCCCCGAAGAGAAAGGTCTTTGCCTGCTTGTGGAAGAACAACCAAGATGGGACCAATCTGGCCTCTTGTGGGAGGAAGTTCCAAAGTCTGGGAGCAGCAACAGAGAAAGCTCATCCCTCCCCCCTCCTGATGCACATGTGAGAGTGGTGGGACCAAGAGAAAGGCCTCCCCTTATTATCTAAATATCCAGGAAGGTTTATAGAGTCAGATACAGTCTTTGAAATAGCTTAGATCCAAACTGTTCAGAGCCTTATAGGTTAAACTAGAGATGGGGACAAGCCATCACCACTGACAAACCATGAAAAACAAATTATGACCCCACCAACTGAGGAAACAACAAATAGGTTCACCAGTCCAACAAGGCTTTTAAAAACACACAACTTACTCCTGCTTATGTTTTTTTTAACTGTAGTATTCATTTGACCTCTTCAGTATTTGTGTGCTCACTCTTGCTAGCTTTAAATACTGTCTTTTAATGATGTGAGTTGCCTTGGGTACTTTTTAAGGAAAAAGACGGGATTTATAAAATTCAATAAATAAATAAATAAATAAATAAATAAATAAATAAATAAATAAATAAATAAATAAAACAGAGATGCTTCAGGGGATGTCCTGAAGTCATGAAAATCAGCCCCAGAACATAGGGTTCCCAAGTGGGGAGCACCCTCATTTTCTGAGTTCTCAGATCTAAACCTGGAGAATGGAACTCAAATGCAAGATAGAGAGAACTGTTAGAACTTTGGGGAAAAATCAGAATGTAGGGAAACATTCAAAGCAACAGATCTTCACATCACTCTACAAAATTTGTCTTGTGAGTGCAATTAGAAAAAGTAACTGAAATGAAGTGTTTCAGAGTGTTTAAATGTTGCACCTCATTCCTTTCGGTGGTGTGTGGAATGTATTATGCACACGATCCTATTCCGTCATCTCTCTCCCCAGACCCAGCTGCAAGGATATAAACTGGTCTTCTCATGGCTGGGCCAAAGACATGTTAAGAACCCACCATTAGTGGTGTCTCCTAATTAGGATTCCCAGGTGGCTGGTGGCTTAGTGGGCTAGAGTGCTGAAACTGTTGGTTGCAAAGTCGGCAGCTTGGCGGTTTGAACCCAGGGAGCCATGCAGTGGAGTGAGCTCCCGTTGTTAACCCCAGTTGCTGCCAACATAGCAGTTTGAAAGCATTTAAATGCAAGTAGATAAATAGGCACCCCCATAAAAAATGGGAAGGTAAAACAGTGCTCCATATGAAGAAATGTATTCACCCATGTCAGCCACATGGCCACGGATGAGCACAACACTGGCATGTTGGCTTTGAAATGGAGATGAGCACCATCCCTAGAGTCGGACATGACTAGCACACAAGTGCAAAAAAAGCCTTTACCTTTGCCTTCACCTAGAATCATAGTATCATAGAGTTGGAAGAGACCTCAAGGGCCATCCAGTCCAACCCCCTGCCATGCAGGAACCCCCATCACAGTATTTCCAACAGGTGGCCATCCAGCCTCTGCTTAAAAACCTTCAAAGAAGGATATTGCACCGCCTTCTGTGGCAGCATATTCCACTGCCGTACAGCTCTAACTCTCATAAAGTTCTTCCGAATGTTCAAATGGAATCTCTTTTCCTGTAGTTTGAAACCATTGCCCCAAGTCCTAGTCTCTGAAGCCATGGAAAACAACCCTGTTCCCTCTTCAATATGACATCCTTTCAAATATTTAAACATAGCTATCATATGCCCCCTCAGTTGTCCCAGCTCCCTAAGCCACTCCTCATAAGACATTTCCTCCAGACCTTCAACCATCCTGTTTGTCCTCCTCTGCACCCGCTCGAGGTTGTCAGCATCCTTTTTAAATTGAGGTGCACAGAACTGGACACAGGACTCCAGGTGGGGTAAGACCAGAGCAGTATAGAGTGGTCCTATCACTAATTAGGATTTTTTTAAAAAAGCCCTCTGAACGATCTGTATGGATAATCTTAATGGGATTGCTTGTAAGCGGGAGGAAGAGGCAGTTTGCTCATCCCAAATGGACTGGGTCTAGTCCTCCTTGCTCGCCGAGTAGCAGATTGAAACAAATGCAGGATGGGCTGACTAGCTCACCGCGGCATTCGTCATACTTCCAGAGGATCATTGGGACTCTCGGGAAGGAAAGAACAAAGGAGTGTGATGAGAAAAAATATTGTGGTCACTGCGAGTGGTTCTTAAGAAAATAAGAACTACCAACATGCATTTTGAAGGTAGTTCATCTCGCTCAGTATTTCCTCTCTCACAGGGTGGCTGAGAAGACCATGAAGGGCAGGCCAGCTCTGGAATGCCCTCAGCTGTGCCCAGAAGCCACATCTGAAAAGCACATTGCCATCCCCAAAGGAAGCTCCATTCTGTACCCAGAACCCATGAGATTTGTGTTCAAAGCTGTACCGATGAACTGATTTATTTATTTATTTATTTAAATTTCTCTACGGCCCAACTTTCCAAAGGAACTCTGGGCAGTTCACAACAAGAAAATCCATACAACTCAGCTACACAAACAAATGTAAAAGAAACCCAATTGATCAAAACATTAAAATAAATAAAAAACATGGGATATACAATGGTGGCCAAAAAGAAGGGAAAAGAGAATAGGATAAACCACCCTTAGTCACCAAAAGCAGCCTGGAAGAGCCAAGTTTTTAATTGATTTCTAAAGGCTGAGAGGGGCTCCACGGTCCTAATATCGCTGGGAAACTTGTTCTACCAAATGGGACCTGCCACAGAAAATGCACGGTTTCGAGTAGAGGTCTTATTATGAGCTTCTTGTGGGGTAGCATGAGGACCTGGGATGATCTAGTGGGCCAGGCCAAAGAAGATCTTGGGATGATACACTCCGTCATATAAGCTGGTCCCAAGCCATGGAGGGTTTTGTAAACCAAAACCAGCACCTTGAACCTTGTCTGGGAGGCAACGGGTAGCCAATGCAGATGGGCCAGCATGGGGGTGATACAGTCGTATCTTCCCACACCAACCACCAGTCTGGCTGCCGTATTCTGCACCTGCTGCAATCTCTGGATAAGGGTCAAAGGAGGCCCCATGTAGAGTGTGTTACCTCTACAGCACCAACATTAAACCCACTGACAGGTGAATTGAATAGCATTTATTATATTGCTACAGTGGCACCTGTCAAAGGCTGGGATATATTAGGTGGCAAGTTCAGTCAGTTCTTGAATTTCATGTGTTGGAAGCAGGAAATATGGGCAAGTGAAAAGCTCTGAGTGACTTTGACAAGGGCCAACTGGTGAGGTCTAGCCAACGGGGTCAGAGCTTCGTCGAAACAGCATGTCTTGTGAGATGTTTTCAGTATGCAGAAGTTTTTTGTTGTTCAGTCATTAAGTTGTGTGCAACTCTTTGTAACTCCATGGATCAGACCACACCAGGCCCTCCTGTCTTTCACTATCTCCTGGAGACTGGTCAAGTTCATGTTAGTTGCATCGATGACACGGTCCATGTTAGTTGCATCGATGACACTGTCCATGTTAGTTGCATCAATGCAGCAGTTAGTACCTACTAAAAGTGTTACAAGGAAAGACAATACAACTAGTAAACTGGTGTCAGAGTTGCAGGCATCCAAGGCTCATTGGTGTGTATGGAAAGCAAGGGTTAGCTAATACAGTTCAATCAGCAGAAGAGCTATTGTAGCTCAATTTGCTGAAAAACGTAATGTTGGCCATGACCGAAAGGAGTCAGAACATAGTGCATTGCAGATTGCAAATTCTCCTGGCCTCCAAATTTCTTAGATATCAGTCCAATGGTGCATCCATGGGATGTGCTGGAACACCAGATCTGATTCATGGAGGCCCTTGCAGGACTGCTAATGTATTGGTGCCAGATGCCACAGGACACATTCAGATGTCTTGTGGAGACCACACCTTGGCAGTTTGTGCCCATCTCTAACCAGGAGCCAACATCCTTTCATCATCTCATGAGGAAATGGTCTCAGGTTGCCAATTATATAGGTGGGCTGTCCCAGCCCCTTCCTGAGTTCCACTGTAAGCATTTGGACAGCTGGTTAGAGAGCTCCGCCTCAGGACTTGGCTGGCCAGGAGAAAAAGATATCCCTCAAGGACACCCTCTACTTCCAAGGAAGCCCAATCTGTGCTTAATTTTCATTTATGATACTGAGATGTTGTTAGCCATGCAAAGTGGCCTTGTGGCCAGTGGGACAGGATTTAAAATACATAAATAAGTAAATCAATCAATCAATCTTCCTCTAGGTGTATGCCTTTAACTTGGAGCATTGTTGAGGGCTTGGAGGGCTTGGAAGAAATCAAGTTTGCTCTGGGTCTAACCTTCAGTCAGTCCACTCTAAACCATCCAGAGATTGTCTGCCATCTGGGGATCAAGCCCTGTGGATTTTTGGAGATTTGGCATCTGTTGGATCTGAAACCTCTTCATCCATGTTGTGTTCAGCAGGAGTGAATTGAGGTTGATTGATTTGGTTTGATCTGATTTGATTTGATTTGATTTGATTTCTATATGTGCCATCTTGCTACAAGGCTACTCTGCTTTGATACATCCTCATTGGATGATGGGTCCAGTGACCACATGGCTTTGGGACTCATCCTTCAGCATTCTTCTAGATTCACCACCACCATCTTCTGGCCTTCTGAAGGTAATGTTTTCAGGAGGTCATTGTAAATACATGGTGTCTTTACTGCAGAGTTTCTCTAGAACAGCTACTTCCTTGTAAGCCCTACAGGAACTGTGAAGAAAAGTGGAGGTGCATTCTGTCGCAGAGTGGTTATTGCTCAGCGGAAGGACTGTGTAAAGTGTGGTCTTTAACAGCCAGGTAGCAGTGCTAAATAAAGACGCAAACACAAGGGTGACTCCCTTCACCAAGAACTGTATTTACAAAATATATACAAGTCCAGCAAAAACAGAATTGGCAGGCATATACCTCGTTAGTTAGATAGACAGTCCAGTAGTCCAAACTTTCCGGGAATCCAAACTGATAGAGTAACCCAACCACATCCCACAACATACTGAACAACTGTCTTGCTTTTATGCATGTGTCTAATGCAATCATTACTCAGCAGATTGACAACTGAGCATGACCAAACTGTCACCTGACTTGACTAGTTACCACAATATAATTACACAGGTGTGTAGCCCACTCTGCCTTTCATAATTCCCAGATTGCATCATAACTTGCAATAGGACAATTCCATTTTGTACAATCCTCAGCACTAGGCATGGGCACGACTCGTCGAAATTGTCGTTTCCGTTTTCAGTTATCGTTTCCGTTACGTAACGGAAACGGTAACGATAATTAAGCCATCAGAACTCGAACTCGAACCGAAAAAAGAAAAATTTGGTCGGGTTTTTCGTTTCTGTTTGTGGCATCGTGGCGATCGCGCGATGCGAAGCAGAGAAAAAGTTTTTAAAAGTTTTTTTAAAAAACCCCGGCTCCTGGCCAAAAAAGCAGGCGAAAATATGCCTGCCTGAGGCTTTGCCACCTACCAGAGGGGTGGTTTCTGGGGGGTCCCCGGCCTTTCCACCCCTCTTCTCCTGTCCTGGGCTGCTTGCACCAGGCTGGGGGGGGGGTCATCCTCACCGTTTGTCTCTCGCTGCATGCAATGCGGTGGGGGGGGATCCAAAATGGCGACCGCAATTTTTCTTTTGAAATCGTGGTCAAAAAACACACCAAATCACCACAGAAACATGTGAAATTTATTTATTTTAAATGCCTGAATTTTTATAGTAGCAGCAGTGTTTTTTTATAGCAATAAAACGTCGTATTGATTTTATTTTATTTTATTTTATTTTTTATTTTTTTAGACCTGCCCATTTGGGCTGGGCATGGGATGGGACCATGCAAATCTTTTGAACCATTCCACCAATGGCATCACCAGGTTTTTGACTAACACTACTGGATGTCTTGGAGGGCATAAAAAGCCGAGGCACCTTCCAGAAATCGCAGTCGGGTTGGTGTATGGATGTGGTTGAGGGAGGAGGGCTGGCTGCTGGTGCTGGTGTGATCCGATCGAGATTGAGGAGGGAGGCTGGAGGCTTTAGGATTTAAGTTAGGCAGGCAGGCAGGGAATTGAATTTAGAAAATAATTTCTTTGATTCCCTTCAGCTTTGTCTGCTGAAGGGAATAGCAGTTTATTCTTTGTTTCTTCTCTGGCAGTTTGAGGATTTTTTTTCTGATATTAGATAAAGGGGGAGGTTCAACTGGGAATGGGAGGTGTGGATTTATTTTAAAAATATATTATATACTACCATTTATTTTCTATTTTCCCAACTTCAATTTGCTTGCACACACACACATTTGGGGTGCAAGCCAAGAACAGAACCTCTATCCTAAGTGATATCCTAACTGCCCACTCGCCCGTCCACCCACGGCGCCACCTGCCTGCGGCCCGTGCCACCACCTGCCCACTCGCCCACCCGCGGCCACCCTCTGCCCATGGCCCCCCGCCACCACCGCCCGCCCACACCTCCCCCCTGCCACCTGCCCCCCCGCCCCTCCCACCGCCTAGGGTGCAAAAACACCTAGCGCCAGCCCTGATTGCGGGACGCCCCTATGCTCTGGGAAGTCAAATCGTGCTAAATCACAGTGGAAATGACAAACGACAAATGGAAACGACAAATTTTTGAAAATTTTTGCGACAAACGGAAACGACCCAAAATGTACCCGTTCCAACAAATGAAAACTTGAAACGTCATTTTTTCTGGTCGTGCCCATGTCTACTCAACACATTCAGCTCCCATCAAAAAGATGAAACAAATACAGTGCTATGATTTGTCCTTCAATGGCCTATAAGTTTTATTTCATCTTAAAAGTGGCTTTGGTTTTTCTTCCTTTCTCAGGGGCCTTAGAATTTCCTTTCATTGCCTTTTTGAAGATATCCTTAGCTTTGCAACAGGAGACATATTGATGAAGGATCCTGATCTGGAGGGATAGAAGGCTTTGTGAGAAATGTTACCATGTCACATCTTATCAAGACGTCCTGGGATTTAACCAAGGTGAGGGAAGCCATAGGGGACCCTTGCTGCCACAGAGGAACTGCACTGGAAAACAAAATATACATTTCTCCACTAGCTGGTAACTAAGATGAGTCAAAGAATCCTGAAGATCACCTCTGAGATGTTCTCCAGAAGTTCTCTTCCTTTGAAGTCCTTTCCAATGGGATTTAACTTCCTCACAAGCTGAATGGGAACAATCCAGGTTTTTCATGGGAGAAATTTTCTGTGCTGCAATGTTCAAATGAATTCCTGGCTGTAGTTGGTGGTGGGAATATACATTTTCTGCACTGCAATGTTCAAATGAAATCCTGACTGTAGTTAGTGATGGAAATGCACATGATATTGATCTACTAGGGCAGGGTTACAGCTCACTGGTAGAGGCCTTGGCTGTCATCTCCCTAAGTTCTTGTTTAAAAGGATCCCAGGGCTGGGGAAAAGGTCTACCTTCTTGGGAGCCAGTTAGTGTAATGGGCATGGACTTCCGCAAAAGCAGCTCTGTGTGTGGTGGGAAACTCTCTCTCTCTCTCTCTCTCTCTCTCTCTCTCTCTCTCTCTCTCTCTCTCTCTCTCTCTCTCTCTCATTCTCTCTCTCTCTCTCTCTCTTTCTCTGCCTCTTCTCTCTTGTCTCTCTGTCTCTCAACTTGGATCACACCATTCTGCCTGCAAGGGAGAAAGCGAAAATGAAACAAAAAATGCAAACAGTTCTGAGTAACCCCCGTTATATCCTGCTATTTGGAGATGCAGCAAAAGCAAATATCATAGGCTAGAGATGGTTGGGAAATTGTTATATTTTATGCACGAAAAATATTAGATCTCTTGAAGAAACCCATAGTTAGAACCAGGGCAGGCAGTAGGGTTTCTTGCGCCCTACACGGGGGGCGGGGGCGGGGGGGGGGGGCGACGGCAATGGAGGGCAGTGGTAGGGGGCGGCGGCAGGCGGCAGGCGGCAGGGGACGGACAGCGGTGGCCAGCAGCAGGGGGGGTGACGGGGGGCAGCAGGCTAGCCAGCGGTGGCGGTGGGGGGATGGCGCCCCCTCTCCATTTTGGCACCCCCTGTCCATTTTGGCACCCTAGGCAACTGCCTAGTTTGCCTTAATGGACACGCCGGACCTGGTTAGAACAGGGGTGGCCAACTGTAACCCTCTGGATATTCCTGGCTTTCACTTCCCATGATCTGACATGCACTTGACGAAATGAAGCTCATAGGAGTTGCAGTTCAAGAAGAGCACGTGGAGGGTCAGGGTTATTCACTGCTCATTTCCTGTACATTCTTTTGTATACTCTCATGCTTTGTTTATGGCTGAAACATTCTTAAAGTGGTGAAAACTGGAAGAGAAAAAAAAGTAATTGTTGTACTCCAAGGATAAATCTCAAGAATGATGTTTCAGAGAGGGTAGCCGTGTTAATCCTTTTAAGAATTTTAAGAATTGCAGGCAAAAATCAAAGGAAAGCAAGAACAAAGAAAAAAGAAAAGAAAAGAAAACATGTGGCAAAGAAAAAGAAAAGAAAAGAAAAACAAAACAAAACAAAAAAAAGACACAAAACATGTGGCAGCTTAATAACTTTCATATTTTAATGCAATGTTTCGTGGACACGTCTGAAGAAGTGTCTGAAGAAGTGGACGTGTGCACGAATGTGCATTACATCAAATATGAAAGTATAACTTTCATATTTTAATGTAACATTTCATGGACTGTCTGAAGAAGGGGACGTGTGCACGAATGTGCATTACATTAAAATATGAAAGTTAGTCTTTAAGGTGCCACATGTTTTGTGTCTTTTTTGTTGTTTTGTTTTTCTCAGGAATGACTTTCTTTTTCTCTTTTCTTTTCTTTGTTTGCTTACTGTTATTAGCATTAATATTGCCTTCTTAGTGATGTAAGATGCCTCCTCAAAATCTTTGTTCTTAGCACTGAATTTTGTATATATATATACTATATATACTGCGCTCCCGGTATATTGTGGGACTGCAGTACATGAAAAGCAAGGGCTCCTGGGGCAAGCTGCATGGGCCTGTTTGAGGCCTCCTGTACTTTCCCCAGGCCTGGTGCTGCCCCTAATGGGCCTTCACTGGGCTTCCTGGGCCTGTCAGAGGCCCCAGAAGTGGCTTCTGAAAAACCAGAAGTAACTTCTAGATCACTGGAAACCACTTCTGGAGCCTCCAACAGGGCTAAGAAACCCATCAGAGGCCCGTTCGGGACAGTGCCAAGCCTCAGGTAAGTGTAGGAGGCCTCAGATAGCCCCCCCCCAAGTCCTGACTCCTGACCCAACCCAGCATCCTCATATATCAGATTTTCCATTATTGTGGGTCAGGTCAGGTCCCTAACCCCAATGATAGGTGGGGAATTACTTTATCCTGCATCCTCAAATGACTCATTTCGGGGGGGGGCATGTTTTTAATAGGGACTCGAACTTGGGACTTAGCACCGAAGGCTCAGACTTGAGACTTGGATTTAAAGACTTTCCAACATCCCTGCATACCCTATGTTCCTCCCATTGACCCGACATTTCTATAAGAATTACAGTAGTCTCTTGACTTATCTCTATTAAATAAATATGACAGAAAAGAAACCAGGAGAAGAAAAAGGATACACAGAGAACGAGAGACAGAGAGAAAGAGCATGGCTGCACAAGAGACCCTTGTTTGGAACAGAAATACCTTCCAATGAAGCACACAAAAAGGACTCACAAATGAACAAATTGCACCTTGGCTCTGGCTTGGAATACTTATTATGCTTGAATGCTCAGGGAACCTGACCAAGTAGATTCCCAGGGACAAATTTTGTACCTTTATGGGGACCTACTGGATGCTCTTCTTCTTCTTCTTCTTCTTCTTCTTCTTCTTCTTCTTCTTCTTCTTCTTCTTCTTCTTCTTCTTCTTCTTCTTCTTCCAGGTATGCTTTTTGAATCCTGCACTGCCACTTTGCCTGATCAACGCCATCTTCAGAGGATGAGCCAATGATTTGCATGTCCTTATTGATAGTATCTGTCCATCTCTGTTTTGGTTGCCAGCGTGGCCAGTGGCCAACAATTTTCAGATGGCATGCAGTCTGGGTAAAGGTGGAAGGACATGTCCATACCAATGGAGCCAGCTTCCTCTCGCCTTCTCTGCTATTGACATCACACCTACTTGCTGTCAACTAGTGGATGTGGTCAAGAAGGGAGTTACCCAATATTCAACAGAGCATATGAATTTCCGTGGCATGGAGGTGGCTCTCAACACCCATTGTTGCTGCCCAACACTCTCAGATGTGATACAGATTAGCATTTGTCTGTCACAAAGCACACCCAAGAGTTCTTGCCAACACAACTAGGCTGCATTCATCCTTGCTTATGTATCACCACTGATGCCACTCTCGCCTGGGAGATGGGTTCTCTAACTATCCCACAGAAAACGTTCCACTGGGGTCCAGTTTCAGCCTTCCCATTCCATGCGACATCAAAATAATGAAATAGACCTATGATATGTTAATAGAGATGGGCACGACTAGGGAAAATGACGTTTTCGAGTTGTCGTGTGTCAGAGGCAGCCCGTTTCGGCTCGTTTCCGTTTTTGTGAAATTTCACAAAAATTTGTCGTTTTGTTTTTTGTTTTTTCGTTTGTCGTTAGTACTGGTTTTGGGGGGGTAGTGGGCTCCTGGAGGCACCTCTCTGTGGTGGGTGCCTCCTATCCTTACCCGCCAGCGCTGCTACAAAAGGGCATGCATAGCCATATGCTATGGATATGCATATGGCAGACGCAGCAGACTGGCAGAGGCACCCCTCTTTGGGGTGCCCTCCCTGCAACAGTCGGTGAGACACAGTCAGGCAGCACTTGCAGGCATGGTTTGCATGGCACACAAATGCTGCTGCAGGAGTCAGCCAGAGCCACAAGTGACGGACTGGCAGACTCTTTGCACCCGCTCCAAGGGAAATGTACTTGCGTGTAGTGCAATGCAAGTAGATCTGGCTTAGGGTTAAGATGGGTTAGCGCAAGGGCTAGGGTTAGGCTAGTTACGGGTGAGGTTAGGGTGAGTATTGGGGTGCACCTCTGGGTGCCTCTCTGACCCACTTAGAAGGACAGTGTACTGGCGTATGGGTTAGGCTTAGGCTTAGGGTTCGGGTTTGGGCTACGGTTAGTGGGCTGTTTATGCCTGATTGGCACATCCCAGAAGTCTCTGTGGTCAACCTGGCCAAGTGGCCATGCGATTGGTGGAAAATTTGCATGGTCCACTCCCATGGGCGAGCCCATCATTGTGAATGTGCAGTTGTAAAATAAAATAAAATAAAATAAAATAAAATAAAATCAACGGAGACTTTTTTTGCAAGAAAAACCCACTGCTGCTACTGTAAAAATTCAAGCATTTAAAATAGCTAATTTTCGCATGTTTCTGTGGTGCTTTGGTGGGGTTTTGGACCACGATTTACAAAAAATATTGCGGTCACCATTTTAGATCCCCCCGCACTGCATGGCAAATGGATGCGCCCTCCCAGCCTGGTACAGTCTCCAAAACCTGGCCATGCAATTGGTGGAATGGCTCCAAAACTTTGCATGGTCCACTCCCATGGGCGAGCCCATCATTGCGAATGCGCAGGTGTAATAAAATAAATTAAAATAAAATAAAATCAACGGAGACGTATTTTGGCAAGACAAACCCACTGATGCTACTGTAAAAATTCAAGCATTAAAAATAGCTAATTTTCGCATGTTTCTGTGGTGCTTTGGTGGGTTTTTGGACCACGATTTCAAAAAAAAATATTGCGGTCGCCATTTTGGATCCCCCCGCCCGCACACCGCATGGCAAAAGCAGACGAGACGATGCCCCCCCGCCTGGTACCAGCAGCGCAGCAGTAGCACTAGCCAAGGAGAGGGGGGCGGGGAAGGCCCCCCCCAAAATAAAATACCCTTCTGGCCTGGTAGGTGCCCTCAGACAGTTTTCGCCTGCTTTTAGGGCCGGGAATCGGGGTTTTTTTTAACTTTTAAAAACTTTTTTTCTGTGCCGCTTGGCATCGCGGGATCGCCGCGATGCCAGGAACGACCACGACAAATCAGACCCAATTATTCTTTAGTCGGTTCGAGTTCGAGTTCTGGCCGAGTAATTCCCATTACCGTTTCCATTGCGTAACGGAAACGAGTAACGGAAACGGAAACGGGAATTCCGCTAAGTCGTGCCCATCTCTATATGTTAACTTGTTGGATCCAAGCAACCTGACCCAAGGGATCATGGGACTGTGTGTGGACCAGAATAGTAATGGAATGCAGTGGAACACGCCTGTCTTCCTGTAATGCCACAAGATATGAGATATTGAGGGGGCAGCAATGACCTTGGTCAGTTGCTATGGTTATGGCTGTGATGATTGCCGGCCTACTTTTCAGAATCAAGTAATCAGATTGTGAATCAGATGCTCTGTGTTTTCCATTTCATTCCAGAGCTCCAGCAGAACGGCACCCGGTCCATTCCGATCCCCCCCACACACACACACCATTCTGACGACGGCACAGATTACGTGGAGAGGCACCAGCCACAAATGTGCCCATTCAGCAGAATGTGTCGCGATTTTGAACAGAGAAGGGAAGTCTCCCCACCTGGTACCTGCCACATTCCAAAATTTTTCCCCAGATAGCCGAAAATAAAACCTAAGCAGGAAAGGTCTGGGCGCCTTTCTCTCTCTTTTTTAATCCAATTGTGCATCCTCTGAAAAGACCCTTTTTGGCTGAGAATTACAAGGCAGTAAATTATTCTCCACTTATGTCAGTGAATTCTAGTGTCCACTTCAACCTGGGCATGTGCCTTTGACTGGGTATTTTTAGATCCAGTTGAAAAGGCTGACAGTTCTCTCTGTGTGTTTCTCTCTCTCTCTCTCTCTCTCTCTCTCTCTCTCTCTCTCTCTCTCTCTCTCTCTCTCTCTCTCTCTCTCTCTCTCTCCCCTCTCTCTCTCTCTCTCTCACACACACACACACACACTCCTGTTCCCCAATCAATATTAGCAAGCTATTCAAGCCCATCAACAAAGCAATCAATTATGGAGTGAGCCTTCTGGCAGGAAGAGATGTTACATTTATTATAACACTAACGCAGCTAAGGAGGTGCTGTAAAGCTGGTAGTTAATTATTTAAACCCAGACTGATGGATCCTCATTGGAGCAGCCCATTGGAGCAGCCCATTGGAGCAGCGAGAGTCGAACTGCTCTTAAGTCGGGGTACCACTGTATAGACAACCAACCTGTCCATTGCTGTTTTAGCACACACACACACTCCTGTCCATCATGTTTTAGGGAAGAGTTCTCTGGTGTTTTTAAGGAAAACCTCTGCATCCCAAACTGTCTTCCACTTTTGCTCTTCATTACCATTTTTCAAAGTTAGCTTGATGACTGACTTTTTCCAAATTTAATGACCCACTTCCTTTATTTGCTCATGGGCGTAAGTCGTCTTCCTTTATGTATCTGCATGCTACATGCCTCTCTCTCTCTCTCTCTCTCTCTCTCTCTCTCTCTCTCTCTCTGTGTGTGTGTGTGTGTGTATGTGTGTTTTCTTAGTTATCACAATGATGATTGTTATTAATGGTGGTTCTCCCAAAGCAGACAAGGTAATCTGACACTCACGGGTTCAGAGGCGACTGCCAGCTGCGTGAGAACAAGATAAGCTATGTAAGGCCTAAGTTACAGTGACCTTTCTTTATTCTCCAAAACCACTTGCTGGAGAAAAATCTTCCTGCTCATAAATCACCATCACTCACCGCTGCTTGGAAAGAGCTGGACGCTTTTGCTACATTTATCATGGTTTAAAGAATTTTGACATGTTGTTCTCTCCTGAATTTAAAAATTCACACACACACACACCCTCCGCCCACCCTTCCTTTCTCCTGCCTTCCTTTCTTCTCCTCTGAAAGCTTTTCAAATAAACAGGCCATTGGTCTACTTGCACTCATTTGGATGGAAGACAGGCTCCGTCTGCCTTGCCAGGGGGATACGTGAAGTCTGAGACGTTTAACCTTGCTCAAATAGACCCCTCCAGAGGGAAGGAAGTGGAGCAGAAGTTCACTAAGTTAGGCTGGTAATCACTGCTGATGCCCACCTCATTTGTCATGGCAGGCAGCACAAAGAAGGATGCTGGGCATTTAGGGCGTTTATACACGACCCCTAAACTCCGGGACAAATGGCTCCCAGCTCCGGAGCTTCAAAATGTTTCCCCACCAGCTCCGGAGTTTACAGGAAATTAAGTGCAACCACGCCCACTTTAGCGCGTCCCAGTGCACCTTTCAAGTACCTGCTCTCTGGAGGTGAAAATTCTTTGATGCGGTATAACGATAGTGAGTGCGGGGCTATCCTCGCTTCTGTTTGTTGTTTTTTGGCTCCCGCCCCTTTAAGAGCTACTTAAGAGACTGGAATGTTGCTGCGGCAAGAGCGAGAGGCAGAACGGAGGTGAGCCACGTCTCTTTTCTTCCTGTTTTTTCTCCCTCCCCTCACGCAGCCAGCAGCCAGGAGTGCGGAGGGGGTGGGAACGCAGGAACAGCGACAAACCCCTAAGATCTCTGGTCCAAATTTAAGGGGCCAGCGGATCTTAGGGGTGGTGTGAAAAGGCTCTTAGTAAAGATATGGGAGGAAGCAGGGGAGATTTCCAGTATTGCCCCTGCTCCCATTATCATTTATATCTTATATTGGGGACAAGAGTGCACCAATCTGTGCTGTTTCAAGCTGGAGTCTCCCCAGTGCTCCAGCGAAGAGCCACCTGTTGTCAATGGTTCTCCCTTGTCTGACACCTTCGCTTATAAGAAACCATTCCGTCTTTCCCTGTTGTCTTGTAATGGGAGCTTCTTGTCCACCGTACAAGCTGCACAAGTGCTGAGTGACACTCATTTCTCTCAAAACAATGGTGCAGTCAATAGCTTTGCTGCAGTCCACAAAGCATTGCCTGATCTTCTTCTGAAACTCGTTGGGTCCAAGAGGAGCAAAGACTGATGGAAGCAGAACCAATAATTTTGATCATAGCATGAAAAAGCAGCAATGACTTGTAACGGCTTTTAGTGGAAGGGAGAGATGAAAGTGGCAAAGCAGGACCGCAGGTGAATGCAAAGAAGGCAAAAATCATGACTGCAGAAGCAATGCAGGATTTGAATGTTGACAATAAAGAAACTGAAACACTTAGGCCGTTACTTCACGTCCGTTTGCACCACAACTAATTATATACCGTGATAAAATTTGCTACAGTCACGTGGTTTTTATCTACAGCAACAAAATGGATGTGAAGTAACGGCCATAGAAACTGTATACCTTGGTTCAATCATGAATCCAAATGGAGACTGCAGACAAGAAGTCAGAAAACTGAGACTTGGAAGGGCAGCAATGAAAGAATCAGACTGGCGAAGCTGCTGGGATGAGTACCAAAATGTTTTGATCTCTCAAGAAAAGAAGTCCAGTTGCCATTACTCAACTTCCAGATAAGGGATCAGAAAAGATCATCAAGTGTAAGGCTGTGTCACTGTTGCAAACCAGAATAACATCATTGGAGGCAAGATCATTAACCCTTTTGCATTTTCAATGTATGGGTATGGAAGCTGGACAATTAGGAAAGCTGACAGGAGAAAATTTGCAATATGGTAAACCACATTGCAAATCTAACTAGTCTTCAAGGCTGCAAATTCTCAGCAAACTGACTGTACCATGGGATAAAAGCTACTGCCATCCTCTGGGCTAGAGACGATTTTCATCAGGAAACCAACCAAAGGGAATGTATAGAATCCATCTCTGCTTCAGACTGATGCAGCTGTTTGGATGAGCAGCGAAACGGTTCTGTCTCTCAAAAAAGAAGTCCAGTAGCCATGACTCAACTTCCAGATAAACTCACTTGGAAGACTGAGAATCTTCACAGACATCTCTGCTTCAGCTACTAAAGGATCCCCAGAAACAGAAAGCAAGCCATCATTAATACTTGCTGGAACCAAACTGGAGATATCCTGTGTGTGTGGTGTGTGGTGTCATTACAGTCGTGACTGACTCTTCATGACTAGAGATGGGCACGAATAAAAAAAATGGCGTTTCATTTGTCGTTTGTCGTTTAGGGCAGTGTTCCCCAACCCCCGGTCCGTGGACCGGTGCCGGTCCGTGGAGCAATCCGCACCGGGCCGCCGCCCTAGGAACTTCAAATCATTTCACTGTGGCGGCGGCCCGGCTCCCGGAAATGATTAAGGGACCCACGGGCTTGAGATTGAGCAGGCGGGTTAAAGTGGGGAAGCTACCTTTTGGGCGCATGCGTAAAAGCGAGGCGACGTGAGGCGGAAGAAGGGGAAGCAACCCACCCACCCTCCACTTCGAACCATCGAGTGATGGAGAAGGGGTAGCCCAGAGCGCCTCGCCAAACTGGGAGAAGACGACGAAGGCGGCAGTCAAGCGTTAACGGCCACGAGCTCGGTTCTTCCCGCCTGTCTTGGGGTGAGCGGAGGGAGGGAGGGAGGGAGGGGGGCATATCAGGCCAGGCCTGGTGTTGGGGATGGGGAAGAAGAAGAGAGGATGGGACGGGGCGGCCCTTTGGTTTGGAGACTGGATTCCCTGGCTGGCTGGTGCACGTGCGCCCGCCTGTGTGTGGGGGGGTGGCTTTGATTTATTTATGTGTAAATTTAATTCGAAGCGCGGCCTGGGCTCCTTGGGAGCAGGAGCGTGGCCGGCGCTTGAGGGGGGCCTGCTGCTCATGCTTTATTCCCCCCTGCCCCCGCCCCAGTCCCAGCCCTCAAGAGGTGGAGCCCGGTGGACGCGGAGGCTCGAAGAGGATGAGAAGTGGGGAAACGGCCTCTCCCAGCGGGGGTTGGCGGGTGTGTGGGGGGTGGGGGGGAAGGCTTCGTCCTCTGCCGGTGGGGAGGCTACGGGGTGAGGCTGGTGGCGGGCGGGGGCCGGTTGGGCCTGTCGAGGCAGGCCCACAAGAGGAGGAGCGGGGGTGGGTGAGGTGGGTGGTTGGGACTTGGAAGGCGAAGGCGGTTTCGGAGACGAAGGAGGCGGGGGGAAACTGAGGTGCTCTCATATGGTTTCTGCCAGTGCGGGATGAGGAGAGGAGCCCGACGGGAAGGCATGCGCAGCTGGGGGAGAAAAAAAGGGGGGATAACATTTATTTTATTTATTTTGAATATTTTACCCCACCAACATTGGCATCGGGAGCCCCCGGGGGATGGGGGGATTGGTGGGTTGAATTTCGGCGGGAGGCGGATTTCCCTGGGCAAACATGAAGTCATGTTTAAATACAATTAAATTAAAATTATTAAATCAAAACAAGCGGGCCACGGAAAAATTATCAAACATTTACCGGTCCGCGGTGATAAAAAGGTTGGGGAGCACTGGTTTAGGGGGTCCGTTTCGTTTCGTTTCTGTTTTTTGCAAATTTTTGCAAAACATTCATTTTCGTTTTCATTTGTTTCATTACCGTTTCACTACCATTTATTTCAATTTTTGTGATTTGTTTAGCATTTAAAGCAGTTCAATGTATTGCCATAACGAAAATGAAACGGACGACAAAATTTCTGGTGTTTCTGTTCGTTTCGTTTCATTTTAAAGACAAAATTTGTTTGTTGTTTTGTTGCGTAACGAAACGAAAAAATGAAAATGGAAACGAAAAAATGTTCGTTTCGTGCCCATCTCTATTCATGACATCGTGTCTATGGAGTTTTTTTGGCAGGAATACTGGAGTGGCTTGCCAGTTCCTACTCCAGGCGCCTTCAGCACCTGGTATTCCCTGGTGGTCTCCCATCCAAGTACTAACCAGGGCTGACCCTGCTTAGCTTCCGAAATCAGGTGAGATCAGATGTGGTTAGACGTCTGTATCTTAAAAGGGGTGGTGGTGGCCCTTGACAGGGATCCAAAAAAGGCATGATATGTAAGAGTATTCTTTGGACAAGCTGGTTTCATACTGGCACCTACATCATGTAAAAAGGTAAAGGTTCCAGACACACACGTGTGTGCTAGTCATATCTGACTCTAGGGGTGGTGTTCATCTCTGTATTAAAGCTGAAGAGCCAATGTTGTGCAAGTCCAGCATTGCTGCAAGAAAACACTGTTTTACCTTCCCGCTTTTTACGGCAGTACCTATTTATCTACTTGCATTTACATGCTTTTGAACTGCTAGGTTGGCAGGAGCTGGGGTTACCAGCGGGAACTCACCCTACTACCTGGCACCCGGGATTCGAACCGATGAGCTGCCAACTTTGCAGCTGACAGTTTTCAGAGCCTTAGTCCACTGAGCATTACATTTTGTGATTTATGGGGAAAGGAGGAATCCAGGCGATCCCTAGGGCAGACCAGCAGGATTAATCCCTGCCTAGTGGCACCCTCTGATCATACAGGAAGCTGATGGCTTTGATCGCTCTCTGCGGGTGCAGCTGCAAACAGCAGGACGTCCTATTTAGCCTGATACCAGAGCTTTAGGCAGTATCACGAATCCAAGACCATTATTTTCCTTTGATTAGCGAAACCAGGTAGCTTGACTTCAAGACAGTGTGCGTAGCTGGAATGGGGGGGGGAGCAATCCCCACCCTCTGGAATGGGAAGTCCACTTGAAATGGAGTAAGTTTTGTTATTATGCTCCATTGGTTCCATTTCTATCAACTGCAAGGAACAGTGGAAGACATTTCACAGCCTGTGAGATTCCTTTTTATCAGCTAAAGGACATCTCCGGAGCAACGCCAAACCCAAGGCATTGAGGGCTATTTTTAATACATTTTGTCTCCCTAGGCAACCAGTTAAGGACCACGCAAAGGACTTTAAAAGTATCTCCAACCCCCCAAATCCCCCCCCAGATGTGATATCTCCTACTATCTACTGTTTAACAGCTCTTCCTTGGAAAAGGCTGGGGAGACAGAGAAGGCATATTGTCATGTTAATGTTGTTAGGGAGGCATAGTTTAAGGGGAAAGAGCACTAGTCATCTTTTAGCCATCTGGTCAGCAAAAAAAAAAATACAACAGGGAGTTTTCACAATAGCTTTTAGCTTTTTGGAATGAAATCAAGGCAATAAAAGCACAACTAACAAGTCTGTTTTTCTTGGGCTACGTTTGAGGCAGGAGACCCTTATAAAGTGGAAGACGATCTCCAAAATATCTCTGCGGCACAGTCACATGTGACTCCAGTGTTCTGAAGGTCAAATGGAGCTTTTGACTTGCTGTCCAGGCATTCCACGGGAAATGGTTCAGAATCCAGGGGAAATCTGTGTAACCCAAGTAGTACGAGAGCTGGAGAGATAGGATCTAAGCACGTGGACAGGTACTCACAGCCGGACAGGGCTCTCATCCCATGCAATATTACCTCTGGCATGTTTGAATATGGGGTTTTCCCAGGTACTTGGCACTTGTGTGGGGCTCCCTGCAAGCCCACTGGGATGTTTTGCGTTTTCATCCAGGGGTTACTTGTGGCCCAAGTGGAAAGGCAGCAGAAGAAGAGGAAGGACAAACACAAGATGGACTAACTCCCTAAAGGAAACCACAAATCAGCAGAAGATGAGCAGAAGACTGGCCATTTTATAGAAGGATCATCCATAGGGTCACCATAGGGTCACCATAGGGTCACCAAAATTCTACAAGGCAGGCTTCAGCAGTATGTGGAAAGAGAACTTCCAGAAGTACAAGCTGGATTTCGAAGGGGCAGAGGAACTAGAGATCAAATTGCCAACATGCGCTGGATTATGGGGAAAGCCAGAGAGTTCCAGAAAAACATCTACTTCTGCTTCATCGACTATGCCAAAGCCTTTGACTGTGTGGACCACAACAAACTATGGCAAGTCCTTAAAGGAATGGGAGTGCCTGACCACCTTATCTGTCTCCTAAGAAATCTATATGTTGGACAAGCAGCAACCGTCAGAACCGGATATGGAACAACTGACTGGTTTAAAATTGGGAAAGGAGTTCGACAAGGCTGTATACTGTCACCTTGCCTATTTAACTTGTATGCAGAGTACATCATGAGAAAGGCAGGTCTGGATGAATCACAAACCAGAATTAAGATTGCTGGAAGAAATATCAACAACCTCAGATATGCAGATGATACTACTCTGATAGCAGAGAGTGAGGAGGAATTAAAGAACCTCTTAATGAGGGTGAAAGAGGAGAATGAAAAAATGGCCTGAAGCTCAACATTAAAAAAACTAAGATCATGGCCACCAGTCCCATCACCTCCTGGCAAATAGAAGGGGAAGAAATGGAGGCAATGACAGAGGTTATTTTCTTGGGCTCCTTGATCACTGCAGATGGCGACTGCAGCAACGAAATAAAAAGACGCCTGCTTCTTGGGAGAAAAGCATTGGCAAACCTAGATAGCATCCTAAAGAGCAGAGACATCACTTTGCCAACTAAGGTCAGGATAGTCAAAGCTATGGTTTTTCCAGTAGTGATGTATGGAAGTGAAAGCTGGACTATAAAGAAGGCTGATGCTTTTGAGCTGTGGTGCTGGAGGAGAGTCTTGAGAGTCCCCTGGACTGCAAGGAGATCAAACCTATCCATCTTGAAAGAAATCAACCCCGAATGTTCACTGGAAGGACAGATTTTGAAGCTGAGGCTCCAGTACTTTGGCCACCTGATGAGGAGAGAGGAGTCCTTGGAAAAGTCCCTGATGCTGGGAAAGATTGAAGGGAAAAGGAAAAGAGGATGGCAGAGAATGAAATGGTTGGATGCTGTCATCAATGCAACCAATATGGATTTGACAAAACTCCGGGAGGCAGTGGAGGATAGGAAGGCCTGGCGAGCAATGGTTCATGGGGTCACGAACAGTCGGATATGACTGAACGACTGAACAACAAGAAGATGGCAGGACTTGAGTGTCTACACTAAGAACAGATGACAGAAGCATTGGAAGAGGAGTAGGTGCCCTGTTGTTAACAATTGTTTGGCTCCAACCTCTGAGTGTTCTAATTTTCTCTGAAATCCTAGGACTCGGCCTGTTGCGCAGTGCTAATTCTTCATCTGTAAGAGCTTGAGCAAGGGACAGAGGGACAGAAGGGCAGTTCCCACCTTTCCATGTATCTATTTCCTTACTATTAGCTTTTCCAAAAAAAAAAAAAAAAATATTATTTAAGTAATAGAATTGAGACCACCACAAATGAAAATCATAATCCCAGTCCAGTAGCTCTGGCAAACCTGTCAAAGGACTAGATCTGTCGCTGAAGGAAGAAGTTTCATTTTTCTCCAAGACCTTTCCAGAACCTCCAAGACGAGAAGGGAAAATAACCCCGGTGTGTATCAAGGCTACAAAATAAACCAACAGATGGATTTGCAGAAGGTGGTGACATCCCATCTACTAAGAAGGTCAAAGGAGACAGTGGGCGCCTGCTTGAGTGATGGTTATAGTACACCAGCAAGGATATTGGAAGAGGGTTTGCATCTTTCTTTCTTTCTTTCTTTCTTTCTTTCTTTTTTCTCCCTAATCCACTGCACTCTACTTCAAACCACCTTCCAGAATGCCCACTCTGATCCATTCATGGTGTTTATTTAACACAAAGGTTCAGTTGATACCACAGACAGAGCAGATAAAATGGTAATCCTTTTCTTGATCCATACCACGTTGGACCACACAGAGCCAAACAGTCACCTCATGTTGCCCTGGCTCTTTGAACTGCATGTGTTTGCCAAATATAATACACTGTTGGTTTAGAGAAAATTGATCCAAGATCCTGCCCCAAGAAGCATCACATTCTGCAATCAGAATAAATTATGATGTTAAAGAAATATGCACGTACCTGCTCCCTATGTGGTGAACAGGAAAAAAAAGTCACACAAACCACTAAAATGTCTGCTTGCTGGAATGCCACAGAGTAGGGGTTCGACCATAATTTTTGCTTCATGTATTTGTCAGGTACAGAGCAAAGAAAAATGTTATATACATATTAGACAGAGAAGGTAGATGGTTCAAGAGAGAGGTCAGGGAAGCCATTCATGTATGCATTGAAAACTTCTCTCTCAACAGAGGTGGAGGACTCAGACTCAATCTGACTGCTTCTTATCGTGATGCCTTTTCATCCATGCCCAGGAAAATCGGGACACCTTACACCTCCATCAGGGAGGCCACTGCTAATAACCCATGCTTAATGGATGTTGGGAAGAGTTGCATAGGTGGGATGTTCACACACCTCAGGCCATTGTGCATCGATCAACCTATTCAGGCCATTGTCACCTAGTGAGCCTATTCAGGCCAAGGTGAACTAGAAATTGGAGGCCTCACCGCTAACTTCCCACAGACTGACAAAGCTGCTTGGATAAGCAGTGAAACATTTCGATCTCACATGAAAAGAAGTCCAGTTGCCATGACTCAACTTTCAAACAAAGAGAAATAACAATATAGACGCATAATTAGAGATGGCCATGAAACACCAAAATAGCATCTCATTTCGATTTTCATTTCTTTTTCCCATTTTGTTTCATTTATTACAAAATGGATTTTTTTTAAAAAATAATTCATTTCGTATTTCATTTTGTTTCATTTTTCATTTTCATTTTTTTTACACTGTTGTAACAACAGTAACTGTTGTTACTCCAACTGACCAGGTGGCCCACAGGGAGGCCGGTCGCTGTTCTGTTTTGTTTTATTTTATTTACTACCACCAACCAGATGGCCTGTGGGAGGCTGGTTGGTGGTTGTTGTTTTTTTAATTACTCCCACCAAACAGCTGGCCCAGGGGAGGCTGGTTGTTGGCTTTTTTAAAATCCCGCCAACCAGCTGGCCTGCATGGAGGTTGGTTGGTGTTGTTGTTTTTAAAAAAATATATTTTTTCCACTGACCAGCTGGTGCACGGCCCATGCACCAGCTGATCGGCACTTATAATAAAAAATGAAAAATGAAACAGAACAAAATGAAAATTTCCATTTTGTTTTGTTTCTTTTTTAAGGGTGCTTCATTTTTCATTTCGTTAGGAAACAAAACAAAAAACAAAAAACAAAATAAAAAAATTCATTTCCTGCCCATCTCTACTCATAATTCAGACGGACCACTGAAAAACATGGCAGAATGGGTGAAAGCGTCACCAGTATCAGTCAGAGGTCTTCTTCTTCATTCATGTTGGAAGCAATTCAGTGGTGCTTCCCTGTGCAGAACCATGTGTGCTATCATTATTTCAGGAACCCTTGGATGTGTTTGAGGTTCCTCACATTCCATTGGGAAGTTGTTGTCATCACACCTCATTCCATTCAGGAATGTAGATTCATGTCAGTTGTTCACTAGAAAAGTGTTTTCAACCACTGTTCCGAGATGTTCATCCATGGATGCCTGAATAAAGTATTTTATAATTTTTCATATTTTGAATTTCATAATCAGAAATACTTTCTTTGTGTTTAATGCTAGATTCATTTCTATAGTTGTTCATGAAACAAGTGTGCCTTTGCCCAAAAAAGGTTGAAAAACACTGCACTAGAAGCAACACTAAAAACCTGTCAGATGGCACACACACCCCACCCAAGTGTGTAAATTGCTTTAGTGGCAAAAAAATCTATGTTATGAATTGACCATTGTTGTTTTTTAATTACTTCACCAACCAGCTGGCCCCTTTCAATCTCGTTGTTCGACACAGGACAATGGCAATAAAGATCTATCTATCTATCTATCTATCTATCTATCTATCTATCTATCTATCTATCTATCATTTAAAGATTTCTGAACCATGCTGAGTCAAACAACATGTGACAGGATCCTACTGATATCACTTTCCTCACACAGGGTGTAGGGATGTGTGCAGAAAATTAGCAGCTCCCACAGTGATGAGTTTTCAACCCCAACTGTGCTTTGGAAAATTAACAATCCCAAATGAGAGTCTCAGACAATTATGACTAAAACTAAGATAATCTATAAGAACTGAATCCTGCGAGTTTTCGGCGCTTTCGCCCAAAGCTCGTTATGAATTAGCTGTTGTCAATCATTATGAGCTAGGAATGTGACTGCCATGACAGTGTGCCTGGAATGTTTCTGCTGCCAAGAACTCCAAGTGTGGGTCATGATTAGTGATGAGCACAAAGCCCCAAAAGAGCCAAGAAAATCACTCAAAACTGCCAGTTTATTACTTTGGATCAGTTCGGGTCTGTCCAAACTGGAGAATCCGAACTTTCCTGAAGCAACAGATTTGGAGATTTATTAACCTCTTGGTTTGTTTGCCCCCCCCCCAAATTTCCCTCACCTACTCCCCTCACCCCTTCCCTTCACCATATTTTTTCCCAGCTAGGAGCTGGTTTTCTGCCCCCTCCCTGTGCGTAAGTGCCTGCCTCAGCTGAAAGGCAGGTGCTTACACAGAGGGACCTGGCAGAGAGCTTGTCCCAGCAAAAATGATGATGATTATGATGGTGGTGGTGGTGGTGGTGATGATGATGATGATTTTTTTAAGACAACCAACCTTGGCGAACCACAAACCACAACAGACCATCATTTTGGTGATTTGTCCCCATCTGTAGTCCTGATCTCTCTCTCTCTCTCTCTCTCTCTCTCTCTCTCTCTCTCTGTCTCTCGACCTACAGATCAAAATAAGGACAGTAACCTTCAAAGTAAGAAACAAAGGCAAATAATAACAATAATATAAACAGATCCATTTCAAAAGCAAGATGGCAGGGTGAAATTAATTGCTGAATCCAAGGCAGTCCTTTCAACATCACAGTAATCCACGTTTATGCACCAACTATCGGTCCTGAAGAGTCTGAGATTGACCAATTTTATGAAGACTTACAAGAACTTCTAGAACTGACACCAAAGAAAGATGTTCTTCTCATCATAGGGGATGGAATGCTAAAGTAGGGAGTCAAGTGATAAAAGGAATAACTAACTGGCAAGTTTGGCCTTGGAGTTCCAAATGAAGCAGGGCAAAGGCTAATTGAGTTTTGTCAAGAGAACAAGCTGGTCATTGCAAACACTCTTTTCCAACAACACAAAAGGCGACTCTACACATGGACATCACCAGATGGACAATACCGGAATCAGATTGATTATGTTCTCTGCAGCCAAAGATGGAGGAGTTCTATACAGTCAGCAAAAACAAGACCTGGTGCTGACTGTGGCTCAGATCATCAGCTTCTTATTTCAAAATTCAAACCTAAACTGAAGAAAGTAAGGAAGACCACTGGGCCAGTCAGGTATAATCTAAGTCAAATCCCATATGAATACACAGTGGAAGTGAAGAATAGATTTAAGGAACTCGATTTGGTGGACAGAACACCTGAAGAACTATGGATGGAGGCTTGTAACGTTGTACAGGAGGCTGCAATGAAAACTATTCCAAAGAAAAGAAAATGCAAGAAAGCAAAGTGCTTGTCCAAAAAGGCCCTACAAATAGCAGAGGAGAGAAGGGACGCAAAATGCAAGGGAGAAAGGGAAAGCTACAGAAAATTGAATGCAGACTTCCAAAGAATAGCAAGGATAGACAGGGCAGCCTTCTTGAATGAACAGTACAAAGAAATAGAGGAAAACAACAGAAAAGAAAAAACCAGAGATCTATTCAGCAGTGGCCAGAGGACTGGAAAAGATCGGTCTACATCCCAATCCCAAAGAAAGGAAACACCAAAGAATGCTCCAACTATCGCACAATTGCACTCATTTCACACACTAGCAAGGTTATGCTCAAAATTCTACAAGGCAGGATTCAGCAGTATGTGGAAAGAGAACTTCCAGAAGTACAAGCTGGATTTCAAAGGGGCAGAGGAACTAGAGATCAAATTGCCAACATGCGCTGGATTATGGAGAAAGCCAGAGAGTTCCAGAAAAACATCTACTTCTGCTTCATTGACTATGCCAAAGCCTTTGACTGTGTGGACCACAACAAACTATGGCAAGTTAAAGGAATGGGAGTACCTGACCACCTTATCTGTCTCCTAAGAAATCTATATGTTGGACAAGCAGCAACCTTCAGAATGGAAAAAATGGGCTGAAGCTCAACATAAAAAAACTAAGATCATGGCCACTGGTCCCATCACCTCCTGGCAAACAGAAGGGGAAGAAATGGAGGTAATGACAGAGTTTATTTTCTTGGGCTCCTTGATCACTGCAGATGGCGACTGCAGCAACAAAATAAAAAGACGCCTGCTTCTTGGGAGGAAAGCAATGGCAAACCTAGATAGCATCCTAAAGAGCAGAGACATCATCACTAAGGTCAGGATAGTCAAAGCTATGGTTTTTCCAGTAGTGATGTATGGAAGTGAAAGCTGGACTATAAAGAAGGCTGAGAGAATTGATGCTTTTGAGCTGTGGTGCTGGAGGAGAGTCTTGAGAGTCCCCTGGACTGCAAGGAGATCAAACCTATCCATCTTGAAAGAAATCAACCACGAATGTTCACTGGAAGGACAGATTTTGAAGCTGAGGCTCCAGTACTTTGGCCACCTGATGAGGAGAGAGGAGTCCTTGGAAAAGTCCCTGATGTTGGGAAAGATTGAAGGCAAAAAGAAAAGAGGACGGCAGAGAATGAGATGGTTGGACAGTGTCATCGATGCAACCAATATGAATTTGACAAAACTCCGGGAGGCAGTGGAGGATAGGAAGGCCTGGCGAGCTGGGGTCCATGGGGTCACGAAGAGTCGGACACGACTGAACGACTGAACACACCACTGTCAGCGTGTTGTCTCTGGAAAAGCCATTCCAAGGGTGAAGAGCAACAGCAGAGAACGCCCAGTTTCTAGTCTGCTATTTTGGGGCCTTTCTCTAGGTTAGCTGTCTAAACTGCCTTGCCTGGGAAAATCAAATAGATTGGGCATATCTTGTTGGAAGGGTAGGCATTCTGGCAGGTGATGAGATCTCAAACCTTTTAGGGCTTCATATATTAAAGTTGTCAGCTTGAAGCTCGCAAGGACTTAAGACCTAGATACCTGAAGGACCGCCTCCTTCCATACGAACCTACCCGGCAATTAAGATCTACCCAGGGGGCCCTTTTGAAAGAGCCATCCCTCAAGGAGGTTAGAGGGATGGCTTGTAGACATAGGGCCTTCTTGGCAGCTGCTCCCAAGCTATGGAATGCCCTCCCGATCGAGATCCGCCTGGCACCAACACTGATTACATTCCGGCACCAGGTAAAAACCTTCCTGTTCCAGAAGGTTTTTAATTGATATAATATAGACTGTGGGTCCTCTGATGACAATTTTAGGATAATGATTTTAGGGTATGGTTTTTATTGATGATTTATTGATATTTTACTTTTAATTATTTTAAATTGTTTTATTCTTTGGACTGTAAGCCGCCCAGAGACCTTTGGGTAGTGGGCAGCATATAAGTTAAATAAATAAATAAATAAATAAATAAATAAATAAATAAATAAATAAATAAATAAACCAACAGGTAGCCACTGCAAGGAGGTCGGTTGGTATTTCTTCATTCCTGTGGTGTAGCCCCCCACCACATGATGGGTGACTGGTCCTAGATTGGTTGAGTGGTCCCCCCCAAAATATGGAGGCTTCCTGGAGAGCCCTAATTCTTCTTTTTTCTCTGCCTGCCCCATCAGTAATATCAGCTTCTCCCAGGGGTCCAAGGAAGAGGGGAAGGAAAGAAGGAAGGATGGCTGGACAGTAGAGATGGGCATGAAATGAAAAATAAAACACTGTCTTGTTGTTTTGTTACATAGCGAATCATTTTGTTACAAAATGAAATGGTAGGACCCATTATGTTACAAAATGAAATGAAACACCATGTTTCCTCTAGAACTGAAATGATTCATCCTAGAGGAATAGCTTCTTTGGACTCTTTCCTTTAAGCCCCCCAAATTTGGAGAGGTTTGGGTTAGGGTTAGGTTAGGGGGGCTCTTAAGCACTTCCCGACTCAATTACAAATGATTTTCTCCTGGGGTGACCCCCCTTTGGAGTTTAATAACTCAGCCCCCTGAACCCCAAAGATCTCCAAATCTATGGGGCTTAAACGGAAGAGTCCAGATAAGCTACCCCCTCCCAAATTTGGTGCCTCTAGGACCCATGGAAGCCATATAGCACAACAAATTCTTTCATTTCATTTCATTCCAGACATTCTTTAAAATTTTTGTTAGCAACAAAATGAAACAAGATGAAAGGAGAAACAAAACAAAATGATTTGTGACCATCTCTAATGGGCAGACAGTCTTCCTTCTTGAAAGCTGCAAATGGAGTAGATGCTAAGTAGGGTGCACGGGGTGTTTTGTAGTAGGATAGGGTTTGGGAAAATGTTACCTTAAACATCTTGAGGCTACATTTAGCAAGCGCAACAGCCACAAATCATGAGAGGATGGCAGAGAATGTAAACAAGAAGTTCCGGGAGTGGTGCGGCTTGCCAGCAAGTACTTGATCAATTTGGTCCTGGCAGTTCCAGAGTCACTTAAACTGCATTTGACTGCCTCTCTTGAATATTGCATCTGATCTATTGCATGACAAAGAAAAAGTAAAAGAATCATCTGTACCTTCATGGTTGATGGATGATTTCTCCAAAACGTAACTTATATTGCTTTTTCCTCCTTGGCTGCATCATCTACTATTACGGCATGACGTGGGCAAATGGAGATTGCCCCCGACAGGTACCGCTGACGAGAAGGGGTTTACAAGACAAAACCCACCAAGAAACAAATTTGTCTCTCGCCGATTCCAGCTTATTTTAATGTGACGGGATATTCTTCTGTCAAAATTAAATTAGAATGTAACCCTGCTAGATCATCCCTCTCCACAGTGGGTGTTGGAGCCATCAATTAAAAGGCACTCTCCCTTCAGTTTGTTTTGAATATGAGTTACAAGGGCTGCCACTGCCACCCTGACTGCTGTTCTTTCTTTCTTTCTTTCTTTCTTTTTTTTGCATATTTATAACATTAACCCTGGGTAACCAGGCTCCTTCCTCAGAAAAAAATGGGATCCAGCAAGAAAAACATGTGAAGCTACACCTCAGCTATAGTATGGAGCACAGCTCCACATCTCAGGGTGCTCCAAGAATCTCCAGGAACCATTGTAGTTCCCAAGGTCTCCAGATGGTAAGAAGAAGAAGAAGAAGAAGAAGAAGAAGAAGAAGAAGAAGAAGAAGAAGAAGAAGAAGAAGAAGAAGAAGAAGAAGAAGAAGAAGAAGAAGAAGAGGAGGAAGAGGAGGAAGAAGGAGGGGGGAGGAAGAGGAGGAGAAGAAGAGGAGGAGGAGGAGGAGGAGGAGGAGGAGGAGGAGGACTGGAGGAAGAGAAGAAATGAAGAAGAAGAAGAAGAAGAAGAAGAAGAAGAAGAAGAAGAAGAAGAAGAAGAAGAAGAAGAAGAAGAAGACATTAAGGTGAGTAGCACTGGATGAAGAGAAATGCTTCTCGTTGTACAGGTGCTACATTTAAGATGAGGCCACATCTTAATGTTGGCAAAACATTGCAGTGGCTGGCTGAGTTTTGCTGCTTTCTCTCCTAACTCACATGCTTCTGGCTCCATTCAGAAAAGAAGTTGCACCACTCCTACTGTTCTGAACAGGAAGCTAGGCAGATTTTGGACACAAAGCCTTCCGCCTTAGGGCTTTCTGCCAGGCTGAGCCACATATAGGTACCTGTGGATGTCTCTCTGTCGGGTGGAACTCCCTCACTAGAGATTTATCATAGAATCATAGGAAAACAGAATTGGGAGGGCTCTATAACACCATTGTGCTCAACCCCATACTCAACGCAGAAAGATGAATCACGCAGATCTGACGGATGGCTGTTCAACTGTTTCTTCAATGCCTCCAGTGTCAGAACACTTGCCACCTCCCAAGGTCATTGGTTCTATTGTCATACTGCTCTAACAGTTAGGAAGTTTTCCTTGATATTCAGTCTAAATCTGGCTTCCTGTAGCTTGAGCTCATTATTAGGTGTCCTGCACTCTGGAATGATGGAAAATCGATCCTGCCTCTCCTCTGTATGACAGCCTTTCAAAGATTTCAAGAGTGCTCTCCTCTCTCCCCTCATTCTTCTTTTCTCAGATTTAAACGTCTAGTTCTTTGAGTCTTTCCTCACAGGGCTTTTTGCTTGCTTGCTTGCTTGTTTGTTTGTTTGTTTGTTTGTTTGTTTGTTTGTTTGTTTGTTTGTTTGTTTTTATCCTTTTTGCCCAAGTCTGAACTTTTATAGTTGTTGTGAGTTTTTCGGGCTGTTTGGCCATGTTCTAGAAGTTTTTCTTCCTGACGTTTCGCCATACTCTCTGGCTGGCATCTTCAGAGGGCAAGGAGCTTGGGGAACTAGGAGTTGTCTCTGTGCTCTGGGTTATAAATTGAGTGAGACTGGGTTTTTTTAAGTTGTGGAAACTTGTCCTATGCAGGAAAATAGGTGTTAGCCATTGTATTGTGATGACTTTATAACCCAGAGCAGAAAGAGAACACCTAGTTCCCTGAGCTCCTTGCCCTCTGAAGATGCCGGTCACAGAGTCTGGTGAAATGTCAGGAAGAAAAACTTCCAGAACATGGCCAAACAGCCCAAAAAACTCACAACAACTATCAGATCCCAGCCGCGGAAGCCTTCGAGAATACGTTGCTTTAATTTGTTGGCATCCTTCTTAAGGTGCAGGCTCCAGAACAGGGCAGAGAACTCATGATGAGGCCTAACTAGTGGTGAATGAAAAGGAGCTAGTACTTCAGAGGATTTGGATATTATAATTCTGGTTTTTGCAGCCACATCGTGTTGAGTGTTTTCTTGAAGTTTCTTAAAGTTTTGTATTTTAACCAATGTAATGTAACTCAGAATGTAGAACTATAAAATGCCCCATTGTATTCTGACTGACTTAGGTTTTCTCTACTTCTCTGTCATTCTCTGTTTTTTTTTTTTTTTTGCCATCTCTGTGTAAGCAGTAGATAGAGTCAGGATGTATCATGGCCTTGAAATTGGTGCTGCTAGCAGGGTGTAGATAATACACATCCTAAGGAGGGAAGTCCTTACCAGCAGTGGCTCATATTTCAGCTGGTTGCCCATGGCCAGCTGGTCCCTACTAAGATACAACTCTCGAATGAGTTATGCTAATGAATGGATAAGCAAAGGTATAAAAGGTCCGTTGTTTCTTTTGTTCAGGGTTTTTGCTTGTCCTTAGAGCAAGAGCTGAGCCTGTATTGGCTGGCCTTCAATAAAATTGCATTCCACCACACTAGCCATTGCTAATGACCATACTTAATTGGTATTGGGAAGGGTTGCAAAGGTGTGACTTTCGCAGTCCCTAGACCAGTGGTTGCGAACCTTCAGCACTCCAGATGTTCTGGACCACAACTCCCAGAATTCCAAGCCTCGATTGTAGGAGTTGGGAATTGTGGTCCAAAACATTTGGAGTACCAAAGGTTCGCCATCACTGCCCTAGACCATTGTACATGTAATAAGCCTATTCAGCCCACTGTCCACCTAATGAGCCTATTCAGAACAGGTTGGTGTGAAATCAAGGTGAACTATAAACTGGAAGTCTCACACCAACTTTCCTCAGACTGACAAAGGTGCCTGGATGAGTATGCAAATGTTTCAGTCTCACAAGAAAAGAAGTCCAGTTGCCATGACTCAACTTCTGGCTAGTCTCCTTCTTGGTCTTTCAATAGGGATCAAAACCCTGAGAACTGGTTAACAATCGCATTGTTCACTCCTACTCGGCTTGTCGTCGACAACAACTTCAAGATCATTCTTGCCTGTAGTTATGGGATTTGTAGTCCAAAAATCTAAATGACACACCCCTAAAATCTAGCCCCACAGACATACAAAGAACTGGAATACTTGGAGAACTGGAATACTTGGAAGTCTCCTAATGAGCTACGGACTGGAGCTAGAAGAACCCAAGAAGCTATGAAATTTTGCATAAATGCACTTCTTTGTGAGTGCAGAGAAGAATAACGAGCTTCCCGCTTATCTCAGAGTACTTTGTGCCCCTAAACATGTACTATAGAAAACTTGAAGTTAGCCCAGAAGTTGCCCCAATGGTTCTTCATGTTGCTCATCACTGGATGAACGTTAACTGATATGTTTGATAATTGTACTGTGACACTTCTGACTAGAGATGGGCACGAAACGAGCAATTTTTCATTTTCGTTTTCATTTTTTCATTTCGTTATGTAACGAAATGAAAAACAAAATTTGTCTTCAAAATGAAACGAAACAAAACAAAACAACAGAAATTTTGTCATGCGTTTTGTTTTCGTTGCGGCAAATACATTGAACTGTAATGAATGCTAACGAAACAGCAATTTTTCATTTTTGTTTTCGTTTTTTCGTTTTGTTAGGTAACGAAACAAAAACAATTTTTTTGCAAAAAATTCACGAAAAACAAAAATGAACCGAAACAGACCCCCCTAAACGACAAACGACAAATGAAACACCATTTTTTTGAGTCGTGCCCATCTCTACTTCTGACATGAGCAGAGAAAGGATCATTTCTAGCAGCAAGGAAAGTAAGTGGATGAGGTGGGGATCGAGAATAAGTTAGAAGTAATTAGGAATCCTTCTCCTTTGACTTGGCCACCCAGTTTTTGATAAGAGCAGAGAAGCTGAAAGCTGGTTCTGTTCTTTGCCAAAAAATAATCATAATCAAGTTTGCACATACTTATATGGTTAGTTGTACAGGCAATGGCTAAATATTCTCTCTGTGGAGACGCTGAATCTTCATGTGGTTATTTGGGTATTTCCTAAACAAATATATTCCAGTTGCCCATACAATACCTCTTAAGACAAATTTAATTCATTCTATGAGTCGTTTCATTTTATGAAAAATTCATCTTGCGAAACGTGGATTCCCATAGGAATGAATGGGAAACCGACTAATTTGTTCCAAAACCTGGGGGGCAAAAGACAGAAACACCCTTTGTGCTTTTTAAAAAATCCTCTTTATAAAGTGCACTTTAAATACATGAACGCTGTGCAAATTTGCTGGAAAATCGTGGGAAATCGCTGGAAAAATTGCTGCCAACTCCTTCCGCACCTTCACACTCAATGCCTCGTGCAACCCAGGTTGCAATGCATCCTAGGAGCATTTTAAAATATATATATCTTTGAATTTTGTAATGGTTTTTCATCTTGCAAGGCATCCTATATGGAATTTTCATTATGCGAAGCATCCCTATTCCCAGAATTTTTTTTTTTATCTTATGATTCTTTTTGTCTAACAGGGCATTTGTCTTAAGAGATATTACTGTACTTGACTTATGATGCCATTTTATTTTGCAGTCCATTGATCGACATCTGGAAGAATTTTGGAATTTCACTTTTTATGAGAGGTCACATTTGCTATACACCAAAATCAGCATCAAATAGTACTCAAATCACATTGAAAGTCTAGTAAAACCAGGAGTTATTGAAACCTACAAATATCTATTCTGCTCCTGGGGTTGTGTAATTACTTGTTATGTTTAACCCTGTTACAAATACATAATGCATAACTGGCTGTACCCTCAATTAAAATTTGTTAAAATTAGTATAATTGGCAGGTTCACATCAAGGAGCTGCAGAAGCACCTATTTGTTATGAAAAGGGAGCTTTTATGGGAATAAAGTGCCACTACAACTGCCCTTGTTCATCTATCTTCAGCGTAGGAACTTTCCATGTCTATTCACAGCCTGATCCACAACTCAATTAATTTGATTATCAAAACACACACACAGAGAGGGGCAAGACCCATTTGCAAAATCCAAAAACAGAGTTAATATTTTCAAATTAAAATGTCATTAACACCGAGCATTCAAGTCCTGCAGGATTCCGTAGTAGGGGGACAATTATAGTTTAATGCTGGGTGAAAAGAAAGGTTTCCAAATCATACCAGTGGAGAACGTTGAGAATATTGAGAATGTGAAGTAGATATTCCAAGAGGGAAAACTTCAGACTTCAAGAATCAGCTTCAGGTGTGGCACAGATTCAGTTGTCTTTGCAAACTGCCACTCACTCAGTGGATTCCTTCTACTTGGATTAGGAGCAGAAGCACTCAGAAACATGGCGATCAATCTCCAGGTGAGAAGCACCCAGAGACATGGCAACCAATCCTCATGTGTTGGATCATCTCTTTTAACTGGTGCTTCTTCTTTGCTACCAAAAGTGGCCATCAGGGGTTCATTAACATAACCATATAACATCACAGCCCTAAAATACAAGTTTAAGGCAAATAGGATTCCAATTTATGATTTCATCACTATAGGAAATCAGTGAGGCTTACCCCGGCTAATCTTTATGAGTGCTGCGCTCTTCCCAAAACATTTCTAAAAGGCAGTTGTTATTGTTCTTTGATTTCCTAAAAACAATTTTTAAAAAAAAAAGTAGATACATTATTGTTATAATCTGTTTATTTGAAAAAAAAGTTCTTAGAAACATAGACCCATAGAGTTGGAAGGGACTTATAAGACCATCAAGTCCGATCCGTTCCCCTGAATTCAAAGCAGATATCATGGAACTGTCCAATTTATCTTGATGTTTATTTATTTATTTAAGCAGATATCACGGATGACTGTAAACACAAACAATTTATTTCTCTTGCATCCAAAATGTTGCACACACATTGACTTAAGTGGTGCTTTGCATTAATGTGCTTCTTGAGCTCAGGGCTCGCCAAAGGCGAAATTGCCATCGAAAGGCCAGCAGGGACATCAGAGGGATTACCTTTCGGCATGACACATAATGACAGATCTGCTCCAGAGGCTCCCAAAACTTGCATGACACAGATCTGCTCCAGAGGCTCCCAAAACTTGGCCAGAATCCAACTGCAGTCCACGCACTCTTTGTATAAATTGCCATGTTTCATTGTGGCTGCTTAAAAGCTGCACCGAGTCTTGTCTCAGCCATGTGCCTGGCTAGGCACCTGTTTGTGTAACTGGTATGCACTCCAGTACCCTGGCCATTAGATAAGATTAGTCCTGGCAAGATAGTACAAACCTTAGGCAAAGCACAATTGGATTCTGGCCATTTTCCTCATCACAAATTTTAGAATTTCCTTGTTACAAAATCTAAGATATTTCTAGTACAGTGGTATCTTGTATAAAGGAATTAATTCGTTCCAAATGAGATTGTGTTAAGCAAATTTTCCTTTATACAAATTTCCAATAGGAATGCATTGAGTAATCCCTAATTGCAACCATTTTTATGTTGTACGGATTCGCCCCATAGGCGATTCTGTTAAGCAAATCTCCCCTATCTCTGGAATTTTTTATGTTGTACAGATTTTACACAGGCTCCACTGTATATATATTTTTAATATCCTGGCCCTCCCATTAGTTTTGTTTTTCTAAGGGACTCTATTCAGGGTCACATAAGGAAGAGAAAATAAACTGACTTACACTGCGCACTCTTTTCTTTAATCACTGAGTGTTGTGGATGTCTCTTCACTCCCCATTCCTGCTGCTCAAAAGGTTGGCTCATTACGTAGATTGAAGCTTTATGGTTCTTCTCCATCCATCATCGTGTTAATGTCTTCCAAATTGTCACTAGCAATATGGTTTCTCTATTTAAGTACTCATCAGGAGGTCACTGATTTCCCCTGGTGAAAGCTCATTGGCCTACAATGACTGCTGGTTTATTCTTCTTTGGACATGTCTGACGGCACATTTTCAAAAACCGTTGCCAGCTGCCCCATCTTCTAAAGAGGCAACTTTAGGGGAGTGCATTTAGGGAGTGCATTTCACATCTGAGATGATGCAACCAAGAAAGGCATACCCTTTGTCTTGAGAGAGCATGCCAAGACTAATAGCTATAGGTTATCCTAGGTTTGCATCGACCCCTTTTAAGAATGACCAAGCTAGTGACCATGCATCCATCATGAGGATGTCCGTTCAACGATGTGTAATGAGAACAAGTATTTTAAAAACTGTTATTTCCCATAGGCAATGAGTTGACTATTACTATGCTGTGAATAGAAGGCTGGGCTAGATGCACTTTTGGGGCACTGGATCTTATGTTAGTCTTGTTCAGGCCAGCCCCATCTTTGTTGTCCTCCCTCAAGCAGGCAAAAAACTTTCTCTTCAGGTGGGCTTTTCCTTAATGACTGACAGGGGCTTTTAAATAAAATATTGTGCTCTGTTGTTTTAAATGTGTTTTAGTGCTAATTTTAATTAACAAAATTTTAATTCTTTTTCAATACCCATATACCTACTGTTTATAGCTTGCAGATCACATCTTCTCAAAGATGTAAGCTGTCTTGGGTTCTTTTTATTTATTTATTTTATTTATTTATTTTTGCATTTCTAGACCGGCCAATTTCCTAGAAGGAACTCTGGGTGGTTCACACAAAAGCCAAATAAATAATAGGCAATTAAAAAACAAAGAATCAATAAACAGCAAAGACATGACAGTAAACACACAGTGGAATAAAAGGCCTGGCAAGAGGCAAAACTAAAGGGTGTCGATAAAGGTACAACAAGACAGGATAACACAACATTACATGACTGATCGCTAAATGCTTCCCTAAATAGCCAGGTCTTTAATGCTTTTAAAAAGGCTGTTAGGGACTCTATTTGGTCCATTTTGGAAGATAGTTTGTTTCACATTGTGGGACCAGCCCCCGAGAAGGGCCAATTGTGAGTAACAACCTTATGGGCCTCGCGGGGGGTGGCCACATGGAGCGAAAGCGCCAAAGATGCTCTGGTGGGTTGTGACATCACTGGCCTTTGGGAGATCCGCTCTGCCAGATTCACAGGCCCCAAGCCATGGAGGGTTTTGTAAACCAGAATCAATACCTTGAACCTTATCCGGGAGGCAAAGAGAAAGGCGGGATAAAAATATGTTAAATAAATACTTGTACACTCACTACTTGTCTGGATGCAACATGCAAAGAGGGGAGTGCCTAGCCGCACCTCCCAGCATTACTTCTCTCACACAAACAAGAAAGGGATGCTTTTATTCATGTGAAAACACGTCATGTAAGCTGATTTTCCTATCAGCAATTAAGCAACAAATATAATATTTACTTGTGCTTGACACAGAGCAGTACAACAGTAGCGTGCAGATAAAATGTCAGTATTGATATAAAGTATTGCAGAGTTAGGTTATGAAGAGACAATGACAATGGGTAGAGTAAAAACTCATATATTCATATATACATCAGAAAATATATACAGCATAACAACCAAGCAATATTTACAACAGACAAACAGAGTGTGGGGTTCTGTTCCCACCATAACAGACCCACCTAACAAATGGAAAACTAGTGCTTTTTATACAGTTCAGTACCCATCAGATGTGAGTCATCACTAATTACAGTCTGATGCAATCTGATACAATCATGATGCTATAAATTCTTTCACCTGTGCTTCATCACATAACATGCCTGTGATTACTTATCTCTTACATTGTGAATTAACATCATGAGTCTGCAGAATCTAACTGCCTCCATTTTACAATTCTCTTTCCACTATCTGTTAAATATACATAACATATATTTTATCAACTTTTACATATCTTGACACCCCTCCTATATTTAACAGATTTCAACTCCTAGCCTTTTCTTAAAACATACATGTTTTTCTTTACATAAAGGCTTTGTAAATATATCTGCATAATTGTCAACACTAGTACAATATTCTAATACAATCAAATGTTGTTCTATGCAGTCTTTCACATTCTGGTAACGGATACCAATATGCTTGCTTCTGGATCCGACCTTCTGATTCTTTCCAATGCTTCATCAATGGCTTTGCAGCATGTTGAGACAATATGTTGATAGTTGCTGCAATATCAGGCCTAGACCATGAACACAAATACATTAGTGAGCCCAATACAGATTGGTATAGTTCAACATTTCCATAATTCCCATCATCAGGATCTCTGTTGAACCCCACTTTCATAGGTGTAGAGACTATGTTGCAGTCTCCCATCTTACACTTCTGTATTAGCTGTTCTATCTTGTCACTTTGACACAGATAGAAATTACCTTCAGGATCAGTTGTGACATCAACCCCTAAATAATGTTGTATCTCACTAAGATGCTTCGTTTTTACTTCTTTGCCTAATGAAGACATAAACCACTTCACATGTGAGATATCAGGCACCATTAAACATAAATCATCAACAAACACAATCAATATCAAAAAAACCCTTTGTATACAAACATGGATCTGCCGTACTTTGAGAAAAACCTATTTCTCATGCAAAATGTCCATTGCTCTCTGGCGCCATCTCCTGGTGCATCCACTCGCCGATCCTTCAGAGACACATGCTCTTCTTCCATAGCCATCATCCACTTCTTTCTTGTCCTCTCCAGGCACTTGCAGTACATCTTCACAAATCTGTGGCTCATGGGATACAAACTTAACAACAAACCTTTCAGGTGGCACTCCAAAATTGGATCTTGTAGATTTTCTGAGCAACACTGGCTCCTCATCAACCTTTTCATCATGCAATGATGTCGACTCTCCTCCATCACTGGAATCTTCCTCAGCAGGCTTAGTGTGGGGACAAATGCTTGGCAAAAACACTTCATTGTTTGCATGTAGATCTTCCCAGTTTCTTTGTTCACAAAACGTTGCAGATCTGCTAATATATACTTTCCCATGATTATCGCAAAAACGCCAGGATTTTGCAGCAGGTTGAAAACCAATAAGCATAAGTTTCCTTGACTTTGGGCTATTCTTGTGTCTATATTTCTTTGGAACCAATACCCAGGCTTCAGAGCCAAATAAACAAAGATATTTGATTGTAGGTCTCTTACCATGTAGCAGAGTATAAGGAACTTCATTAACAGCTGAACTCCATACTCTATTAGACACATAATTTGCATACTTCATCGCTTCAGCCCAATAACCTCTGGGAAGTTTTGCATCAGTCAACATTGCATTCATTATGTTTTGAAGACTCCCATTCTTCCTTTCAGCTAGACCATGTTCAGCAGAAGCTGCAGGGTTAGTGAATCTGTGTTTTACCCCTTTTTTTCTCCAAATAGTCAGCAAACTGTTTACATAAGAATTCACCTCCTCTATCACTCTGTACAGCAATATTTTTTGCTTGTACTGGCGCTCTGCCATTTGAAACCATTTCCTAAACATAGCACTCACTTCACTTTTGTGCTTCATTATGTAGACCCAAGAATAACGAGAAAAATCATCTGTTATTACTAAACAGAATCTGGCACCACCAAAAGAATTCGCCATGGGTCAAATCACATCAATATGTACCAACTGTAGAGGATGATGTGACTTTCTCAAACTTTTTCTTCCAATGGGAGCAGACTTAGTTTTTGTATTTTTGCAAACATGGCAATCTAAATGCTTATCACAGCTTTGCACAGACCCATGTTCCACATGTTGCAGAGTTTTTCTGATGTTTTCAAAACCTAGATGCCCCAATCTTCTATGTAGCAGATGAATGCATTTGTCATGTAGAGGCTTATTATCAACCATATTCAAAGATTTCTCTGCTGTGCTAATCACAAACAAATTGTTTTGCAGCCGTCCAGTTGCAACTGTTTTCCCATTTTTTACAATTTTGCAACTGCTCTCATTGAACTGTACATTAAATCCTTCCTTCACAAGCATAGGCACGCTAAGCAAATTATTTTTTAGAGATGGTATGTACAGGACCTTATCAAAAACACACTTGAGAGGCTTAAAAAATATTTTACCTTCTCCACAAATTTCTGCCTGAGTTCCGTCTGCCAATGTTACAGTTCTAGAATTAAACATTTCTTGTTTATACAATGAATGCTGGCTCCCGAATCTACAATAAATAATTCCTGCTTTGAGCCCTCCTGTTCATTGTTATCGTTAATCACAGACAGCTGGTGACCTTCACTCTTCCAGCTCTTGTTCTACATACTGATACAACTCATGGAAAATCAAATAATGCTTCATATGCAGACACCAGTTCAGGTAATTATTGTCAGACAGCTTAATTAGAGGCATTGAAGATAAATTTATACTTGCCATCTTCGCTGATAGTGCCGGCTTGACTTTGCCGTTATCTTACACTTAATTCAGCTTCTTCATCCATGTCTGACTTCATTCAGCCTTCAGCAAAGGATCTCTTTCATTCACAACACTCTGTTTTGCTTGGCTTGCCTTTATCAGCTGCTTATCTCCTCTGTTCGCTTCCAAGCCTCAGAGAGAAAAATCCTTTGCAGCTCCTCTTTGTCTCCGTTCCAACTCCAAACCTTTTTTCTTTGCAAAAACACAACTTTATACAGCACACACTTTATCTATATAGGTACAACAAAACCCATCAGGCAGCTGACCCAGCTGGGCCCATAACCCTATCAGCAATTAAGCAACAAATATAATATTTACTTGTGCTTGACACAGAGCAGTGCAGCAATAGCGTGCAGATAAAATGTCAGTATTGATATAAAGTATTGCAGAGTTAGGTTATGAAGAGATAATGACAATGGGTAGAGTAAAAACTCATATATTCATATATACATCAGAAAATATATACAGCATAACAACCAAGCAATATTTACAACAGACAAACCGAGTGTGGGGTTCTGTTCTCACCATAACAGACCCACCTAACAAATGGAAAGCTAGTGCTTTTTATACAGTTCAGTACCCATCAGATGTGAGTCATCACTATTTACAATCTGATGCAATCTGATACAATCATGATGCTATAAATTCTTTCACCTGTGCTTCATCACATAACATGCCTGTGATTACTTATCTCTTACACTTGTGAATTAACATCATGAGTCTGCAGAATCTAACTGCCTCCATTTTACAATTCTCTTTCCACTATCTGTTAAATATACATAACATATATTTTATCAACTTTTACATATCTTGACATTTCCAGAGTTCTCTCGTGTGCCTTGCCTGAAGACAAAGGCAGTTACTTCACGACCTTCTTTGTTCTGTGACTAGTTTTGTACCGTGACAGCGTTGGTCGCGATCATGTGGTTTTGTCCCTGTTTCAGTGTTCCCATGGTCATGAGAACTTGTCTCATGACAAGAGTTACCTCACGGTCTTGTACCGTGATATAAACACTGAATTTGTCTAGCTTCCTTTTTCCTTTTTGGGGGTGGGTGGGCGGGTGGGCTTAAAATATTTTTCGATATTTCGCTTCTGAAAAGTCAAAATTAAAAAAACCAGACACAGTTTTATTTATTATTATTTATTATTTGCTTCATTTTTATACCGCCCATCTTCCAAACTGGAACTCTGGGTGGTTTACAAGTAAAAAAGACATCAATATACAGGTGAAAAACATCAAAATACAGATTAAAAAGGGGGAAAGGGAGAAACGAATGTTTTGTTGCATGACAGTCATTACTACACGGTGTCTTGTCTCAGAACAGAAAGCGGGAACAAAGAGTGACGAGGGAAAACCCTACCCCAGCATTGTTGCACTTAGCACCCATTCCAGGGGTGTGGTTGAGACAAAGTTCAATAGTTGTGCAACAGACGTGAGGTAGCATTTTTTGTACCACTCCTAAACAAACACAACACTAACAGAGACAAAACAGATGTGAAGTAACCGCCAAAGAAGAATATCTCAGTCATTGAGTCACTTTTCCCTCAGAGGGAACTGAAAGTGACAGATCCAAGCTTCTTCTCTTTTTGTTGAAGATGGCTTTGTCAGTAATGCCATAATTGACTTATAATTTATCTAGAATATTTTGTTTGTTTGTTTGTTAAAATTGTCTCCCACCCAGCCTAACAAGGCCATTTGGAGTGGCTAACAGCAATAAAATATGAGAATACGATAAACTAATAACAAGAAACACAATCAACACCACAAGTAAGCCAATCAAAGAACAAGAAAAGAAGGCATAAATAACAATAATATTAAAATACACCATCAACATCAAAAATGAAAATATATCACTATTCAGCATGAGTGGAGGAACCCAGGTGTCTAATATTACAGTCCATGGGGACGAAGGAAACACCTTTATGCATTCAGGAGATCATAATATCATAAAAACATCTGCTTGGTTGCTGAATAGTTCAGTAATTCCAAATTTAATGCAGAGAGAGAGAGAGAGAGAGAGAGAGAGAGAGAGAGAGAGAGAGATATGAGTTAAGGAAAAGGTCCACTAGTCTATTGATTTTCAGCAGGAGAAGCAGCCAGCATTTTACAATTTGAGCCAGTGTGGTTGAAGGTCGGTCACATTAAAATAATCATTAAGTGGAGAGACTGAGGGACTCTGTGAAGCTGTCTTTCCCTCCTGTCATAAGGAAAGGAAGACTGGAGAGTAGCCAGTATGCCTCAGATCTTGGTTCTTAGCCAGGATATTTGTTTTGTTTTCAAGTCAGTCTTGTGGAGAAATTAGATTGCTATCCAAAAATGAAGAATTGGCTCGACTGGAGGAGAATGAAATATCCACCCCCACAGCCACACATCCGTCTTTGCCTTTTCACCTGGAAATTAAAATAAAGGAAATGCCTGTTACCACCTTGCATTGTCTGTCCTTTATGCTGCCAAAGAAAAATGACACTGTGCTGAAAGAGCCCAGAATGTTGATGTATGTGATCGTGGCTATATGTATGAGTAGCAGGCTTGAGAATCTAGTTTTGCAGATTTTTGAAAAACATGTTCAGGTTAAATTGGAAGTTTAGCACCATTATGTATGGCAGATGTTCTGCTGACCTATTTGGAATTGGTCTGATGACAGGGAGTGATGTGCTTGAATACTTATGAGCACACAAGTTCTACAAGCAAGTAGAAAACTAGCATGTCTGGAAGAAGCACTTACTTGGGGATTCTATATCTTTGGAGGTTACCAAGATCCTGTCTGTGTTTCTCATTAATGCCCACAATATGCAGTGTTTCAGTTTTAGCTGACTCAAGTTGAGTTGTTTTTGAGTCGTTTCCTGCATTCCTACTGAGTAATTGAAAGGCTTCCTTTTAAAACTGGATGTTTCGTTCACAATAGGCTTGTCAGTTAAGAGAACAGTGTGCAAATACAAGCAGCGCTCTGGCGGCTGTTTATTTTAACTCGCTTCCTAAGAAAATAATCTGATCCAGACAAAAATAAATCCACACATTGGAATACAGTGGTACCCCGACTTAAGAGCAACTCGACTTAAGAGCAATTCAACTTACAAGCGGAAAACTGTTGGTGTTTTAACTGCCGCCTTACAAATTTTAGATATGGTCTGCTCGACTAACATTTTTTTTTCATTTTTTTATTTTTTAACTTATTTTTTTCAATTATTTAGATAGGTACCCTGACTTAAGTGCAGTTCGACTTAAAAGCATGCATTCGGAACGGATTAAATTTGTACGTTGAGGCACAACTGTACATGGTGTGAATGTGAAACTCAGCATGATTCTTAATACAGACTGATTTCTAGTTTTGTTTTTGTTTTGTTTTTGGTCCTGTGACTAGGCCCTACATCCTGCCACATGGACCCCTCATGTGCTGTATTCAGCTTCTGAAAGCCAGTTTTTATTTTTTTGTTTCCTGTACACCTGGTATTCATATATAGACACCAGAGATTGTGTCTTTGCACATTGATTTTCTTTGCACATTTTTATGAACATTATTATTGTGCCCATTAGAGCTGCTCAATCTGTTGCTCTTATTTATTTTATTTATTTATTTTTGAGTATTTTCTCCTTGGAAAAGAACCCAAGGTGGCTAACAGTAAGGAGAGAGAATATACAGCCCAGTACAATTAAGACATATTCAGTTTGAGAAACAGGGAATTGAGGGCTATCTTACAACATTAGAAGGCAACATTAAAACTAACAATTGACAACAGAGTGTCAATGCAATCACACAAGGAGAGGTATAAACACAAAGTTTTATATCTTTGCACAAGCCTTCACGTACCTTTACCTCTACAAATCAAGGTGTTGTTAGAAGATGTGATACTATAAATAGTGTTTTTGTTTCATCTGGAAGAAGCCCTAAGCATTTCTTGCCACCCCAGGATCTGCCATATGAGGTGATTGCCTCACTCTATAATATGATTATTAGGTGGAATAACACAGTCACGCCATATGGAAAATGCTATGTTACCAAGTAAAATAAAACATCTCAGCAGAACTTCTTAGGGCATCTTCCAGGTGACACAGAAGGAACTATGTATAACATCACGTACCCCAACAATGGCTGGAATCCAACTGATAGCACTAACTGGGGGCATCTCAGCTATACTGCACTGCTTTTTTGCTACTTTTATAGTCTCCTTTAAGAATAAAGTATCTTAAGAATGGAAACTAAAAGCTTTGATATTGCCAACGCTGGAGAAGGGACTGAATAGGCCATCTGGTTCACTTAAGATTGATTATTCCAGTCACACACAGAAGGTGAATCCACTTTTAAAAATTTTCTCTATAGTTAAAGGAGCTGTCCAATGTCCTGAAATGGGTTTACCCTCAGATAGCTCCTTTAATATTCATAATAACATAAGAACATATGAAGAGCCATGCTGGATCAGGCCAAAGGACCATCTAGTCCAGCTTCCTGTATCTCACGGTGGCCCCACCAGATGCGTTGGGAGCGCACGAGACTAGATATCTGTCTCCTGATACCACTCCCCTGCATCTGGCCCTTGAAGTACCCCAGGTTTAAGCCTGGAGATTACACATCTCCATCATGATTTGTAACCTGTGATGGACGTTTTCTCCAGGAATCTGTCCAATCCCCTTTTGAAGGTGCCCAGGTCAGATGCCATCACCACATCCTGTGGCAGGGAGTTCCACAGACTAACAAAGCGTTGGGTGAAAAAAAATCTTTTGTCTCTTCTTACGCTCCCAACCCTCAGTTTGAGTGGATGTCCCCTAGTTCTGGTATTTTGTGAGAGGGAGAAGAGTGTCCCTCTATCCACTTTATTCATGCCCTGCATTATTTTATACGTCTCAATCATATCCCCCCGAGGCACCTTTTTTCCAGACTAAAGAGCCCCAAATGTTTTAGCCTTTCCTCCTAAGGGAGGTCCCCCAGCCCAGTAATCATTTTAGTCGCTCTCTTCTGCACCTTTCCCAGTTCCACTGTCTTTTTTGAGATGCGGTGACCAGAATTGTACACAATACTCCAGGGGCAGCCTTACTATCGTTTTGTATAATGGCATTATAATGTTGGCTGTTTTATTTTCAATCTCCTTTTTGATAATCCCTAGCATGGAATTGGCCTTCTTCACCGCTGCCACACACTGGCATGTATTCATTACTGCCATGAAACTGGAGCCATTGACATGGTCAGTTCTTCACCATCATAGTGAGAACTATTGCATATCTAGCTAAATTATAGCAACTGTTTATAAATTTACACAACCTCAGCATATACAAAATTTTTAGCTTTTGGGGGGCATATTTCTGAACACTAGGTATGAAATTTGGAGGTGGGGAATATTTCTTTAATTTTTTTAATTTCTTCCCTTAGTGCCAAACACTACTCTGGGTGATTTACAGTAAAAACACAGTCTAAATTGAATGATATAATAAAAACAGTGTAGTGATCAAATCCCAAAAGAAGAAGGTGGGAGCCAGTACTTGGTGATCAGACTACAATGTACAAAGGTTGAGATCACCACTCATTTCTGTTGTCTAACCTTATATGTTGTATTTTCCAGGTACATAGACTCGAAAGGTTGTTGTTGTTCAGTCGTTCCGTCGTGTCCGACTCTTCATGACCCCATGGACCAGAGCTCGCCAGGCCTTCTTCCTATCTTCCACTGCCTCCCGGAGTTTGGTCAAATCCATGTTAGGGTATTTGTACACAACCCCTAAACTCCGCAGCAAATGGCTGCCAGCTCCGGAGCTTACAATTGTTTCCCCACCAGCTCCAGAGTTTGCAGGAAATTAAGTGCAACAACGCCCACCTAAGCGCATCCCAGCGCACTTTTCTTGTACTTGCTCTAGGAGGGTGAAAATCCCCAGGTCCGGATTTAATCTGGTGAGTGCAGGGCTCTCCTCACTTCTGTTTGTTTGTTTGTTTTTTTGCCTCCCGGCCCTTTAAGAGAAGGGGCGGGAGGCAAAAAAAAAAAAAAAACAGAAGAGAAGGAATCAGGACAATGACGGGGCTCCGGGCAGCTTCGGAGGTGAGCCTGCATTTTTTCCTCTCTTTTTTCCTCCCTCCCCTCACGCAGACAGGAGCAAGGAAGTGCAGAGGGGTGGGGACACAGAAAGAGCAACGAACCCCCAAGATCCCTGGTCCAAATTTAAGTTGCCAGAGGATCTTAGGGGTCATGTGAAAAGGCCCTTAGTTGCATCGATGACACCGTCCAGCCATCTCATTCTCTGTCATCCTCTTTTCCTTTTGCCTTCATCTTTCCCAACATCAGGGACTTTTCCAAGGAGTCTTCTGTCCTCATGAGGTGGACAAAGTACTGGAGCCTCAGCTTCAAAATCTGTCCTTCCAGTGAACATTCGGGGTTGATTTCTTTCAGGATGGATAGGTTTGATCTCCTTGCAGTCCAGGGTATCCATGACAAAAACAGTGAAGTTTTCAGTTCTGTATACAGTTGCCTGGAACCACATCCCATAGAACTCAATGGGACTTTGTTTTAAAGAGATAAACAGAGGGTTGCATGGCCAGTATAAATAGAATTGAAACGGTCATAAAATAATCTTTTTAGAGCTACGCTTTCCATATTTATGGCTGCATGACATCTATTCTGCTGAACACAGTTGATGACTGGGATTATCTTCCGCCATTAAAGAGTTTGTAAAGTTTAATATGTTGAAAATGAGTTTTAAATTGATTAAAGTTTATGAACAATGCATGCCTCACAATAATCATATCACTTGAGGGCCTTTTTTGGAAATCCCCCCTCCCTCAACTTATCCTTGACGAAAATTAATCTGGCTCCTCACGTTTCATCTTTTCCTGTTGTTCTTGCACCTTTTATAGGTTGCCTTGATTGCTGTCAATTTGTTTCTTTAATGTAAGCAATTAGATGGCTGATAGGTTTTTTTTTTTTTTTTGCTGGCTTTCAATTATCTCCCAGCCTGACAATCACACCAGCTGCAACCCATTTTCATAAGCCAACTTACACAAAGGTTTGTCTTTAAAACTTTCACACACAAAGAAGACGTGGGTTGCAGGGGGGTTATAACAGAAAATATAAGAAAGGCAAAACACACACACACACACCTACCGACCGACCTACACACACACACACACACACACACACACACACACACACACACACACACACACACACACACACACACACACACACACACACACACACACACACACACACACACACACACAAATGGCAGTATGAATTCTTGGTGCACATAATGGGTTTACTATGGTTTACTGATATATGGTCTTGCTATTGAAACTTGCATGTGTTCCAGAGAAATGTGATTTCAATGCCTTCACAAAATATATGAGATACTTTCAAAAATAAAGAACTGATGGTGTTCAAGCCCAGGAGAGAAAGATATTGTGTAAAGTCTGCCGGGGGTTGAGACCGGGGATTCCAATTTTCCCTTTGAGTTTCAGCACAGTATCTATCCATGCTTTTAGATTTTAGATTTTAGCTGCCTTCTCTTACTCTTCCTTGTCACTTTTGATTAGAGGCCTTGGGGATTTTCCTGTGCATTTCCATCACACCCTTAGCATTGAATGGGCTTCATAGCTTTAGGGTGGCTAGACACAGTAATGGAAAGTGACCTAGGGTAGTGGTTCCCAACCTTGACTCTGAAGATGTTCTTGGACTAAAACTAGCAGATGTCATTACCTCTGGCTGTGCAGGCCAAGATTTCTGGGAGATGCCGTCCAAGAACACCTGGGTGACACAAGGTTGGGAACCACTGGTTCAGGTTGTTGGCAGTGGTTGTTCTCCATGAGTTAGAGGAGGCATGGGAGGCAGCTATAGAGAAGAATATTTTTATTTATTTATTTATTTATTTATTTATTTGACTTTTATACCGCCCATCTAGACCAAGGGCTACTCTGGGCGGTTTACAACATGTAACAACAAACAAAGGAATACATTTTAAAAACCAAAATACAATGTACAAAATAAAAATATATACATAAATCAACAACAAAAACTAAAATGAAGCTAAAATGAAACTAAAAATGGCAAGAGATTTGATATCCTCTGCAGAGCAACTTAGATCACAATTTAACCACTATGCCACAAAATTAAAGGGATATGCCATTTATTTATTTATTTATTTATTTATTTATTTATTTATTTATTTATTTATTTATTTTCTATACCTTCCCTTAGTGCAAACAGCACTACCCCGGGGAGATTTACAAAGCAGACATAAAATACAGTGCTAAAAAGATACAGCTATCAATAAAATCCAGTTAATACAATTAAAATCCAATTTTTTTAAAAAAAATCTTATCAGACCCCTATCCCACATCCCTTGAAATTCAGATTAAATTTGTAGATAAACCGTGTCCAAAAATGCCGTCCCCACAGCTACTGGGCTTTTTTTGGGGAGAAAAAAACTGGTAATGCCCCCTTAAGCAAGGTTTCCAAGACATACCGGAGAATTAGGGAATGTTTTGCCCCACTTAAAAAAATCCACCTTTTAAGGAGGCAGATGTTGTGGGACCATGTAGATGATCCGGTTTTCTTTCTTCTTCTTCTTTTTTCTCATAGTACCGACCAGCTGTTCCTGGGTCCGATCGGGTGCTGTTTTTTCATTTTCTTTTCACTTCCCCCCACCCTTAGCGCCAGTCAGCTGGTCCTTTTTTAAAATCCTAGCACCACCTGCTGGCCATGGGGCTGAACTGTGCTTAAAAAAACCCTTTGTACATGGGAACTGCTATCCAACATCTTCAGTCACGTGACGGGAGGAAGAGGAAAAGCCGGACCTTCTGAAGATCAGGATCTTCCCCAGGTGAGATAGCAGCCTAAAACACATTTAAAACTGCCATTAACAGAACTTGTTAGATGGCAAAACACCTCATCCTGACTGATTTCTTGGTGGGAAGGAGGCAAAATACAAGCCATAATAAAAGATGTGCCCTCTCTCAGATGGGTGGTGGAAGGGGTGGTGGAAGGGGGGGAGAGAAAAGAAGAACAAAACAAAACAAAACAAGCACCACTAACCAAATGGAGAGTAGGGAGGGAGCCTGCCTTATCTCTGCTGGCAGGTGGTTCCACATTTCAGGGGCCGCTACTAAAAAGGTACAGCATCTTGTTATTGTCTTTATGGCCTGCCTCGAGGTGGCCACCTGCAGCATATAGTAATTTATGTGGCCATGCAGACAGAACTTACATTTGGTTGAAAATGGGGACCCGTTCATTGAATGGGAAGCTCCCAGTTTGATCTGTCCTTCCCCTCTCCTGCCCCCAACCCCCACAGCTTCCGGGAACCTCATCCCAGCCTCTTGCAAAGGCTGCCCACAGCAGTCCTTGCATGACTTCTAAATCTACTGTTATAAAAAGCCTCAAGGCGGCATGAACTTTATGCCTCTCGAAGGATGTATGAAAGGCAGCAATATTTCCCCCCCTCCTCAAAGGTGACTGAGGGGATAAACCTGTAGCCAAGGTTTGTGCAGAGACCCCTGGAGAATTACTGTTCTGTTTTTATTAGAGCGCATAGAGCTATGACGTCTTTGATTCCTTCCCAATCCCAACCCCAGCACCAGCCGTGCAACCGTTATGATGCAGATCATATTTCTCTTCCTCATCCTCTTTGCCTTTTCATGCTTCCAGGAATTATGTGTTTCCCACCCCACATTTTGTTCTTAATGTGCCTTGGTTCACATAGATTTAAGGTTGGCCATGTTGAGGAAGCCTATGAATTGTTGGGAGACAGAGTAAATCCTGTTACAGGTTTTACAACCTCACTTGCTGCCTGTAGTTTGAGAGACTGGGAGGGGCTTTTCTGGGCTTGGGTGACTGTCAGTCTATCCAGCACCAACCAATCACTGTCTTCTGCCCCTGAATTCAAAGAAGGCCCCGCCTCTCTGCTGAGTGATTTTCTATCCCTCTCTTTAGCCTGCTGGCTGTATTTTGTTGTTTTTGCTGTTGATCTGTTTGTGATGGCAAGCCATTAAACATTTTTATTCTTTCTCCTACAAATGTCTCAGAGTGCATGACTGAATTCTTAAATGCCAGTGAACGAGAGAAGGGTGGATTCTGGGGAACTCAGAGCTGTTCTCCTCTGTGAGTCTCTACACTTGAGTAGCAAGTTCAGAACTCTAGAACAAACACGACTTGAGAGTTATGGAGTTAGAAAAATGGTGCTTGCTGGAATGAATTAGACATTTACCCAGGAGGGAAGAACTATCTAGGGCCTTTCTGGGGAAATTAAATGGTGGTTAGCCACTGGGAAGAGTGACAACATGAAAAAACAAAACGGGGACCATCTGTATGACAAGTGTTACCTCACAATCCTTTGGGACAACATCCTCCTCTTCCAATTATCCATAGTTTGGTTTGGATGGGCAACGTGTCATGGCCACCTTGATCCAAAGGCTTTCATTTGAAGACTTGAGGGGTCATCCTACTAGTAAACACCGCTGTGGACCTAAGATGCCTTGCTGAACATGACACCTCCTTCTTTCAGCCTCTTTTTGAAACTGCAGAGATAAATGTTTTTTTAAAAACGGGCCTTCCTTTCAATTCCCCCAAGGGCCTCCAAATTGCCAAGACAGGAAACCATGTCATGAGTGTGAGAAATGACAGGCAAAAGAACAGGGCAATTTGTCTCATTTTATTTTATGCTATTGTCAAATCATAGCCTCAAAATAGTTTCTTCCATTCATTGCGATTTTATTGCAGCCTTTTTACTCCTTGTTCTAAAAGACAGCACTCTGCTGATAATAGCACCTTGGCTGTTGAAAGCACATGGTGACCCCCGAAAGCTTGACAGTTCTGTTTCTCCAGAAAGAAAAGGTCCATAAAATGCTGATATATTTGTACTTAAAATGGGAATAACCAGCAAAATGGCTTGACTGAACTAACAGTGCCTTCATTGTTAAAGGTTCTTTAGGGTCATGATGATTTGTTTTGCTCCTTGCTTCCTTTACCTTATCCCTCCTTTTGAAAAGGGAATCCTGACATCCTTGTAAGTCACTGCAATGTGTGCTCTCCTTGCAGTGTTTTCGGAAACATCAGGTATTCCAGAATTAGATGGAGTGACCGTTGTGTAGTTTCACAATGTCCTTAGACTAACAGAGCTCCTAGGGCTCCTGAACAGTGTAAGGAACCTGGGTGGCATCTCTGTCTTCTTAGCAGATGATTCCACTAGAGGGTGGTCTTCACAAGGACCCTCCCAGTTTCAAGCCAGATCTAGTAGTAGTGGTGGTGGTGGTGGTGGTGGTGGTGGAAGGAGATGTTGAATGTGGTCTTCACAAGGACCCTCCAGGTTTCAAGCCAGATCTAGTAGTGGTGGTGGTGGTGGTAGTGGTGGTGGTGGTGGTGGTAGTTGTAGTGGTGGTGGTGGTGGTGGAAGGAGATGTTGAATGTAGCCTTCACAAGGACCCTCCCAGTTTCGAGTCAGATCTGCTGCTGGTGGTGGAAGGAAATGTTGAATTCCACAACGTCAAGAAGAACAATCTGTACCAGATGTTATACGTGCTAGATATTACAGAGAGAGAAAGAGGATCTAAATAAATGTTCACCATCAACCAGGGGACTCACACATGGGCATAGCTTCTATTTTGGCTTTTCAGTCTTACCAAGTGGTCATCAGAACCCTGCCTCCAATGCATCAAAGGTTGCCTCTTATCATCAGTGTTTGAAAAGGAACTACAATTGCTTCCAATGACACAGCATCCCAGTGGCCACACTGGTGGTACTCTGCAAAGCTCTGTGGTCCTAATAGAACCACAGACCCCAGCAAGAAAGAGGAGCAGAGAGTGTAGTTCCTTTCCGGAGCAAAGGATTGCAGTGTGGTGCTCAGTTCCAACAAAGTGCTTGGCAAAAGCAGACGTGCTGCTGATTTTGTTAGCAACAGCTGCCTGCAGAAATACCAGGGGGATTTGAGAAGCCCACCTTCCTGTCTCTAGTGGACATCTGACCGGAACTGGCTAAGTTACATTTTGGGGGTTAAAGATCTCAGAATCCCTTGCCAGGGTAGCCATTTTCAGTCTTATAATACTTCTAATTAAATGTGGCAATATTGATCAACCGATTGCTTCATGACATTCCTAGACTGGAATACAATTGTCCTGAGAAATCATGCAAAACTGAGCTGAATTCACAAAAGTGGCCTTGACTCCCTTGCCGAATCATGTACATGTTAGATAATTTAGCACAAAATCCAACTTAGCACAAAAAATGAGGAACTATGGGAGCTGTTGTCAAAAGCAACAACAACAACAAAGGAACATTTCAAGGCTGCGGTCTTCAACAGAGGTGGTGTTGGTTAGGGAGGAGAAACCATCTCATCGAATGGATCAGCACTCCTTAGCTTCGAATCTTGTTCTTGGCCAACTTGATCACCACGTCTGTCTTCTTGTTTATCGTCACTAGAAAGGGGGGGTGGAACCCCTCAAGAGATTCTCTGTTCTCTCATCATGAAAGGGAATCAGCAATAAGCTCTGTGAAATTGGAAATCATCGAAATCCACCATGGCAGAGCGAGAGGGAAGCTAGATGGGGACATTGATGGGGCGAGATGGTTCTCTCCTCCATCCATCAATCTGTCGGACGCTTCTGTTCAAATGATGGATTCCATCACAGGTCAGGAGAAGACGTGATCAATGACATGTTTCATTTTTGGTTTCAGACATGACGCTGTCTGAAGCCATAGAGGAAAACCCCAGTCTAGTACGCTGATAGATGGGAAGAGTCGAACCTCCAATCAACAAAAAATCCAATACAGCAAACTTTTTTGCCAGCAAGTTGTAACTTTCTCTATTTCTGGGCAGATTCATCTGTCTTTTAAAGTGTATTGACTGCATGAAAAGCCCATGTCCGGGAGTAGCAACAAAGAAATCTTATCACGCAGGAGTAATTTATTCTGGCAGGATGACTGGAGAGGAAAGCAACATGAATGTGTGTGTCTCTGTGAAGACATGATTGTTCCTTGTCATCATGTGTTGCTCCATACCATGGGTCCTCAACCTAAGGCCCTGGGGCCAGATGCGGCCCCTCAAGGTCCTGAATCCGGCCCCCAGGACCAACTGCAACCCTCCCCACCTACCCCCTGCTTTGCGAGCAAGCCAGCCTCCACAGCTGCTTCTATTGCTGAGGCAGTTCAAAGCGGTGGGCTATGTCGCTCCTCCCATTCCCCCAACTATCACCCAGATGATCAGCATGCTGGCTAGTGGGGCATTCAGAGTGGGAGGCCTACGGCAAGGTCCCCCCAATGCTTCCCCCCCCACCGCCCAGATGGTCAGGGCAGCGGGGGCAGCCGAGTGGGGCAATTTAAAACAGGAAGGCTGCGGCAAGGTCTCCTACTCCCTCCATGGCCCTGAGGCCCCACCACTGCTCCTCCTCCACCCTGCCCACCTGCTTGTGGTCCGGCCCCCAGTGGTGTCTGGGCATGGTGGACCGGCCAGCTGTTCAAAAACTTTGAGGACCCCTGCTCCATACAATTCCTGCCGTGTCTTTCTTTATTTCACAGCAAATACAGAGCAATCTTGTGACCAGCTGGAAAGCTCAGTAGAACCTGCTTGTGGAGTCAGAAGTTGGGAGTTCAATACCACACTGTGAGGAGAGCCAGCCTATGTGACCTTGGGTGAGATATATAGATGTCCCGGGGCACCCCCAAAAGAAAGGAAGGGTAAATCAAAAAGCAAAGTGTTCTGCTTATAGACCACCCCATACCACTTCAAGTAGTCTCTGGGCGGTTTACAGTTTAATTACAGTACGCAGGCTACACATTCCACCACCACCCCAGCAAGCTGGGTACTCATTTTACTGACCTCTGAAGGTGGTTTAGTTTACTAAACCATCTTTGAGTTTCCTCTACCTGGAACACCTCACAAAAATCATAATTGACGAGGCAGCACATGATGATAATAGAGCAGTCTTAAGATGGTCTTCAATGCTTTTTGCTTTCTCCAAGATACTCCAACAGCTTCTCAGCACCATGTGATATTCTGATGCGTGTGAAGACTTTCACTCATCCAGGTGAGGTTATCTGGAAGTTGAGTCACGGCTGTGACGTGCCCCTGTCACACACTGGGTTTTCCCTCACTCGCTGCCACCACCAGATTCACTGGACACTTATATGTATTTGAAAGTCACACCAAGTAATGTAGTTTTAAAACAAACATGAAACATTTATTGGTTTACAATTAGATGATCAGTATTTTGATAGCTTTAGCCAAAGTTGCATACATGTAATCTTATAATAAAGTGTTTCCTTTCTAAACCAGACCCTTTCAGTGGCAGGTCCCACCTGACCAACTGACAATATAACTGACCCTCAGCTCTCTTAACTGAACTCCTCCCAGTTCTAACCCGAACTGAACATCAACTCAAACTCAACTGAACTCAAAACTGAACTGAACTGTCCATCACCCATTATGTTCCATATATAACATTCTTAGCCACTCCCACATGCTTAGTGATTGGCTATTCAAATTAGAGTCATAAATATTCATACTTGTATTAACCCTTTTTGCCACAACGGCAACTGGACTTGTTCTTCACAGACAAAAAAGGTCCAGTTGCCATGACTCAACTTCCGGATGACATAACTGTACTGTATATATATGGTCCCTTCCAGCTCTGCAGTCCTATGATGATGATGATGATGATGATGATGATGATGATGATGATGATGATGATGATGATGATGATGATGATGATGATGATCAACACAGAGAGAGGATGTCCTTAAGTCCCTCTTTCCCAAAATTACTTTTAAAAAACCCCTGTCCCCAAAAGAGCCAGGATTCACAGATATAGCATATGAGACTTACAACAGAGTCTCTGCTGTATCTTCCATTAACTAAAGAATCAATATCACCAAATAATACAAGGCAGGATGTCCATATTGGCACCTCAACAGTGGAATTGCCTGCAAGGAAAGCCAGGCTGGCTGCATCATCCTTAATGTTCTGGAAGGCGGAATGATATCCAGCTCCCTCTTCCTCCAAGGAACTCTTTTCAAGTTTTTAAATTTTGATTAAAAACTTTTAATTGCACAACAGAAGTGAAGAGACTTACAAAGCAGAATTAGATTTAAGTCTATTCAGAGCAGACCAACTTTTTTATATCATCAACGGGCAATTTATACTCTCAATAACTACTCTGGGAGATTGGTAAGAGAAAGAATAAAAAGTTCCATTTACTTACAGTTCTGAACAGTTGAAGGAAAAAACAGCACATGGTACAAAAAAAACTGCTTACTACAGTGTTTCCCAACCTTGGCTAACCAGAATGAGCCCCCTTATTGGACAGCACCTCCCAGAAGCCGGGGCAAATTATTCCAGCAGCTTTGAAACTATTTCAAGCCAAACTGCTCAGTCAATTTCTTTATGGAGCACAGTTGGATCATTACCCTTCTTTTACATCGTTGGAAATAGTTCAATCAAAAATTTTGAGAGTTAACTTACAGGTACCCTGGTGGGTGCCTAATGAAAGTTGAAGTTAGGGCTTGGTTGGCCATTGTTAATTTTTGGCTTAATTTAATTTTTCTCCCAAGAAGCCCATCCTCTTTATTATTTTCAGATAATTATCACTCAGCATGGAGGGCGGCCTTACCCCTTAAACTTAAAACTTATGGTCTCTCAGTGGAGCGCCTTATACAGGTAGGATATGAGATGGCTAAACAAATCATGTAAATAAAACACCCCGTCCTCCTTGTCATGTATTAATGAATGACTTTCAGCTCCTATAGTCAAATGATTTGGTCAGGAACCCTTGGACAGGTGAGGGCCACCACATGTGTGTTGGATCCTTGCCCCTCATGGATCATTAAAGCTGCCAGAGAAGGTATGGCAGTCTGGTTAGGAAGAGTAGTGAATGCCTCCTTACAACAGGGCAGGATTCCAGCATGCTTAAAGGAAGCAATAGTAAAACCACTTTTTAAAAAGCCCTCCTTAGACCCAATGATGCTGAACAATTACCGACCAGGATCAAATATCCCATTCTTGGGGAAAGTCCTAGAGTGGGTTGTGGCCTCGTAGCTTCAGAGGTTTCTGGATGAGATAAACTACCTGGATCCATTTCAATCTGGCTTCAGGCCTTGTTATGGGATGGAGATGGCACTGGTTGGATTGCTGGATGACTTATGCTGGGAATTGGATAGGGAACCTGTGTCCCATGTGTTCGTATGTTCTTAAGTTTCCAAACCACCTCCACTACATTGACCAGCAAAAATAATCACTCCGGCCGTTCATGAAAGTAAAAAGAAAAGAAACAATAATGTTCACTCACTGCTTTCTCTAGACTTTGTAGAAGGAATGAAGGACAAACTGGAGATTAAAAGTAGCCAGTAGAAGTGCAGAGATGTACAAAGAATAGCTTCCAGTTCCCCAAACAGTCCACCCCTCTCTCATTAACTGCCACTTACAGTCCAAATGACTCTGAGTCATTTGTAGAAGAAAGAATAAAAATGTTTAATTGCTTACATTTATCCAGAGACCAACCACAAACAAAACTGACTGACTTCCAACAGACTAAGGAGAGGGAAAAGAAGATTCAGCAGAGAAGCAGGATTCTACCTGTATTGGTATTCAGAGCTGGGAGGGAATGGTTAATTAGTGTTAGATAGATGGACAGTCCCAGCCCAGAAAAGCCCCTTCCCATCTTTCAGTACCATAGGCAGCATGCACGGTTGTAAAAATTCCAACACATAAAGTGGGGAGGAGCCATCTTCTCTCCTTCCAGCTTTGTTGAGAGATGCATGAAGTGTGCCAGTCAGAACCTGGTATTTTGTCTCTGGGGGAGGGGAGGTGCTGAGAACGGAAGGGTATCACTGCTGCAATGCAGGTGGGTGGGTTTCACATCCCACTGGAAGCTGTAGGAGAACTTGAGCCAGCACCACAAAGAATCCTCTAACCACCGTGGTCCATGACCATATATGGACTTAAGGGATTGGGGTGTTAGCATTTTAAAAAAAAACCATCAGAGTTTTCATCATCTATTATTGTTTATTTGGTGCTTTGTTAAGACATTCCTATCATGTTCCATATGGATTACATCCATGCTGTTGAATGTTCTAGAACTGTTTGGTTCAACCAGAATGATGACACAGAATCTCCATCAACATTCTAAGTGCTCAAGAATGAACACTAGAAAGAGATTCTGCGATGGAGACCCACTGAGACAGACTGTCATTTGGGCTGAGTGGGGGTGAAATGTCACACGCCCACCTAAACATGAAAGATTTTATTAAGCAAACAGTGAAGCTGGAAACTAAATGAGAAGGAGTTGGGGGAGGGGACTTTTCACAGCAGGATTTGAAGTGGAAGAATTCTCCTATGACAAAACATCTCAGTAGTTGAGGGGAAAATACCTTGTACAAAGTAGAGATAGTTATTCATCCATTCATATATACAGGACTTGAGCTGAAGTATTTAAAATTACTTATTAACCCAGAAGGAATTCTACACTTTTTACTGTCACATTTATTATCAGTTTCAACTAGCTCCCAAACAAACATTCAGATCTGAGACCGAAAAATAATTGACTAGCCCATCAGGAACTAAACCCTATTGAGTATTAACTTGCATTCACTCGGAGACGTTTAAAAGCAATTTTCGGCTCTTCCTCCTTACATTTTACAGCGACAATTTCTGTTGTGTTTCTCCAAGGAAAAATTACATTCAATGGGATTAAATGAGTGGTTGCTGAAGAGCCAGAACGAAGGAGGAACGGGAAATACACAAAGCAAAATCAGCGTTGCAATCATGCCTTCCCCACTTTAAATTAAAAAGTTATACAGCCGCACCAGTCGAGTTGCATGAATTATATCACCTTATGTAAATAAAGCTAATAGGTTTTAACATTAATTAGTGGCATAAAACTTTCCCTTTTTTGTTCATCTTTCTCAAAACAGTAGAGGAACTCATTTGCGAGGATTAATTTATATTTTAATTAGAAATTTGCATATATATATTTTTGGCAGCCATGTTGGGAACAATTATCAATTCCCAGGGAATCAAAATGAATTATGTTAGCTCTGGAGTATCGTCTGAGAATAGTTTGTCAATCTGGGGTCATTATTTGGTGTTGCTTGCTTCCCCCCCCCCCCCCCCACATACCTGTGGTTTTGTTTTTTTTTGTTCTGGAAAAATGGTTCCAAGGTAAGTAAGCAAATTAAAGGATGGTTTTGTCAGAGTTCTTAGAACCTTGCATGCTGCCTCAGCAGGTGTGGCTGAGAGGTTCCTTTCTGGGCTGAGATGATGGCCAATCATTTCATCACTAACCAATTTGTTCCTTTCCTGCCTCTGATTTCACCTCTCGGTTCTGTTTTTTCCTCTCTCTTGTCTCTTGGTCATCTATAGAGGACCGTTTGCTCAAAGCACATGTTTGACAGTTTGCTATTTTATCTGTTCAACTGTAAATATATGCAACCTTTTAGTCCGTCTCCCCCTAATGCCTCAGATTGACTTGTTGAGAACTTAAGTGCCAGTTGATGAGAAAAGGGGTAGACTAAATTTGGGAGGCGGGGCTATTTGATTTCTGAATCCCTGCACTTCTGCTGTGCAGCTACAGGAACTGGAAGAGAAATTCAAAACTCTGCAACAGGTTTCAGCTTAAGGCCTCAATTTGTATCCCACAAATCATCTGTGTTAAACATTATTGATAGGGAATGCCTGTGCTAAAGTTCAAGTCTACTTTTAAAAAATCTGAAATAATGAACTAGAAGTACAGTAGTTCAAAGCAAATTTAAAAAGAACGAGAAGTTGAGAAAATTATGCCATGTATAATTAACTTTGAAATGAGCTATGTGAATCAGAGGTTAAACGGGGTTTCATTAGTCATTACTTTATATATCCTTTTTACTGTGCAAAGTATTTTATGACACTACTTATTAATGCAACTGTTCCAGGACACGGTTGGTTGAATCCATTCCATGCAGAAGCCTTGCTTATCGCTAAGCTCATCTGGGTCTGAGCAGAGAATGATTCAGTGCCCACCTGAGAAATCCTTAAAAATAAACTCCCTTGAGGCTCACCATGGAAGCAAGATGAAATGGGAAATTAAACAGATAAATAAAATCCAGTCTCCATGAGCTTTATCATACAGTAGGACCGGTATCCGCTGGGGATTGGTTACAGGCCTTCCCGTGCATAATGAAAACCATGGATAAGAGAGAACGCCTGCCCACTCACCCCCAAACTTCTGTTTCCTGACAATAGCTTGCTTTATGGCCGCTGTTTGTGACAGTAGCTTGCTTTACAGATGCTATTTGTGACAATAGCTTGCTTTACAGCTGCTGTTTGTGACAACAGCTTGCTTTACAGCTTGCTTTGTGGCTGCTGAATTATTTAATTTTTTTCCTCTGTCAACCGTAGATAACTGAATCAGTGGATACGGGGATCCTACTGTACTCAACTGGAACTGAAGCTGAGATGTGATTGTTCATCTGAGTAAGGGCAGTCAGTCCTGGTATTCTAGAAAAGAGCAGCAGAGAACTATACACCTGGAAGGGCTCCTTAATATGATCACTGAGTCCAGCCCACAAAATCCACAACTAAGCCTCTCAGGAACAGGGATCTCTGAACTATGTTAAAGGGCCTGCAGAGGAGAGAGAGGTAGTCCATTCTGTCAAAAACTGTCAAACAGTTGTTTTTTTACTGCTAGAAAATTTATTCTTAATATTTAGTCCAAATGCCTTGACTTATCATTTAACGCCAAAGTCGGTCATGTTAAGAGGAAAGTGGCATTTACACCCTCAAGGTAAATTTGGGATTTGAACCCAGGTCTCCCAGTTCCTGTTGCAATACCCAAACCACTGCGCCACATGCAACAAGGTTCCTTATCATTCTTGAATTAAAATAAAATTTAGGTGAAGAATTTGGGGGGGCAAAGATGCAACAAGTCATTCAGAGCAACCTTCATAATGGGATTATTTATCTGCTTGTTCTTTCTTACTTACTTACTTACTTACTTACTTACTTACTTACTTACTTACTTACTTACTGCTGGAATATTTAACAAGATTTACATTTCAGCCATTACAGGGTTAATGTAAAGAGCAAAGCCTATTAGTTGTTGAGATCACACCACTTGGAATGTTCTGGTAGAAGTACGACCCCTTTTGTCTTTATAGGGTGTGCCTTGTATTTTTAGAAAGTAGAGAGGCATGTTGTTAGCCTAGGGAGATGGCTGTTAGAATGGTTATTGTTAGAAAACCTCCCGTGTACCCTTCCCTTCTAGTAAAATAAATAGTTTTTTCATATAGTAACACAAGTATCTGTCTCTCTCTCATTAAAGCATCTAAAATCATCTGCAACCACTGATCCAACAAAGATCTCCAGCACTTTTACTTACTTACTTACTTACTTACTTATAACCCCTAAACTCCGCCGCAAATGGCTCCCAGCTCCGGAGCTTAAAATTGTTTCACCACCAGCTCCGGAGTTTACAGATAATTAAGTGCGACCACGCCCACCTAAGCGCGTCCCAGCGCACTTTTCAGGTACCTGCTCTATGGAGATGAAAATTCCTGATGCGGATATAACGTAGTGACTGCCTGGCTCTCCATGCTTCTGTTTGTTCTTTTTTTGGCCCCCTCCCCTTTAAGAGATCTGAATGCACTAAAAGGTCAGCGGCATTCTTTTCTTCCTTTTTATTCTCCTTCCCCTCATGCAGCCAGCAGCCAGGAGTGTGGAGGGGTGGGAATAGGAACCAACAAAAAGATCTCTGGTCCAAGTGGCCAGAGGATCTTAGGGTCATGTTACTTACTTACTTACTTACTTACTTACTTACTTACTTACTTACTTACTTACTTACTTACTTACTTACTTACAATTTATCCCCCTTTCTACTTAAAAAAAGTTCTTGCCTGCCAACAGAGAGGGAGGGAGTCCCTGAGTTTTGGAGCAACGACAGAGAAGGTCCTCTCTTGTTTCCACAAAAACTGAAGGTGATGAGATCCTGAGAAATGTCTGAACAGGTGTTTGGTGCTTCAAAGCCCCACCTTCTCTAGTGGGTACCGACTCAGAGGCCATGCCCAGAAAAGGCTGGCAGTGGGCAGGGAAGCCAGGCTGGGCACTGCCCCTGAGTGGGTGATTTTCAGAGGAACCAGGGCTTTGAAAAACCAAGCAACTGTTTGGCCAACAAATGAACCAGCACAGAGTGCTAAACTGGCAGTTGGGTTTACAAGACAAAAATACAATTACAGTGGTACCTTGTATAAAGGAATTTATTTGTTCCAAATGAAATTCTGTTAAGCAAATTTTCTTTTATACAAATTTCCCATAAGAATGCATTGAAATCAAAGTAATCCCTAATTGCGACAATTTTGTACGGATCCGCCCCATAGGTAATTCTGTTAAGCAAATTTCCCCTATCTCCGCAATGTTTTATGTTGTACAGATTTTATGTTATACAAACCATTTGTTATATGAGGGTCCACTGTATGCAGTTGTCTATAATTGTAGATTTTTTTTATACACAAGAAAAGAACTCCAGTTGCCATGACTCAGCTCCCAGATAACTTCATCTGAATGACTGAGAATCTCCACATTACTGAGGAATACAACATTGGAACCAGTTCCTCCAGTAGGTGATGAGTTCTCCAATTCTGGAGGCATTCAAGGGAAAATTGGATCACCATCTGTCAGATCTGCTTTGATTTGGAGTTCTGCCTTGGTGGTAGTGGTGGGAAGGTTGGGCTCAATCAATGGCCTTAGAGGCCCGTTCTGACTCCATTATTCTATGATTATTCTATCATTCCATGAAAATACTATCACCCGATTGAAAAACCTCTCAAAGGCTATGTTCACCCATCTCGCCTAATTTCAGAAGTTAAGTTAGTACTTGGATGGGAGACCTCCAAAGAATACCAGGTGCTGTAGGCGCCTGGAGTAGGAACTGGCAAACCATTCCAGTATTCTTGCCAAGAAAACTCCATGAACATACAGTCACAAAGAGTTGGTCACGACTGTAACAACACAACACACACACACACACACACACACACACACACACACACACACACACACAAGGGTCCAGGTTTTAGCACCATAGAGAAGTATACTAAATACATAAGATCGAAATAGTTGGGTATGAAGTATGATAGATGAACCTTGGTTTGTCAAGACTTTCCTCATTTTCGGGAATGAATTTCTAGCTTGTTCAATTCTGCAATGAATTTTGCATGGAAAATCCCAATTATCCTTAACATAGCATCCCAAGTATTTATAACTAGGCATAATTTATGCTGCAACTGCACACTATTAAAAAAAAGATGCTGAAATTGTCTCCTCCTAAAACCCTGCAGCCAGTGAGCTCCTCTCTGGTCACGAGAAAAATGAAGAGTACAGATGAGGAAAAAAAGCATAAAGAAACCTGCAAATTGGAACAGAACAGAAAGAGAGCAGAGAGCAAAGTTTTTGATGAACACTGATTATGGGCAACCCTCATCCTTTTAAATGAAATTAAAGCAAAAGCTGATTCTTTTCTCCATCCTGCCCTAATCCCATTTCTTAATAATGTGTGTGTGGGCGGGGGGAATTAAGCAGAGAGAAAATGTCTCCCCTGTCCCCTCCCTTCACTGCAGATATAGTGAAGTCCTCCGAGCAAGGTATTGTCTGCTTTTCACATCCTTAAATCAAGCAGAACATGGGATTTTAGGAAAAGCTCTTCTCCAAAGGTTTTTCTCTTGTTTTTCCAAGACAAAGCCACCTCTGCCGCCCCACCCACCGTTCACTCACTCCTTGGTCATCCCTTTCAAGTTTCAAGCTTTGCAGGCCACCCTGCACTGGCTTCCAGTTCACATCCGCATCGACTTCAAGGTTTTAACTATGACATACAAAGCCCTAAACAGTTTAGGACCTTGCTACCTGTCAGAGCACCTTCTTCCTTTGAAAACCACCCATAATATCCGATCCTCCCAGGCTAGGCATTTGAGGCAACTAACACCATGAGAGGCCCGAAAGGAAAAAACAAGAAATAGGGCCTTCTCTGTTGTTGCCCCTCATCTGTGGAATAACCTTCCACCAGACATCTGCCTGGCCCCCTCTTTGGCTGCCTTTAAAAAACTATTAAAAACTTGGTTATTTAAGCAGGCATTCCCCCAAATATAATTGCAATTCAGTGTTCACCCATTAAATCTTGATTTTAACTGATTAGCCTGCCAATAATAATGTCACTTTAATATTATTTTTATTTTTATTTTTATTGTGTTATTATTTTATGGTTTTATTGTATAAATTTTTTGAATGTGTTAATTGTTGTAAACCGCCCAGAGTGACCTCGCTGGCAGATGGACAGTATAGAAATCCAATAAATAAATAAATAAATAAATAAATAAATAAATAAATAAATAAATAAAATAAGCTCTCAATTTCTGCCCTCCCTTGGGAGTCCATTGGCCTCTGAAGGTTCCCAAGACTTTTACAGAGGCTGGTGATGGTGAATCACTTGACAAGGACTGGACCAAGTGACTTGCTGTCTTGAATATGGAGGCTGCCATTGGCGGCACTGTTCAAAATCCAGGGAGTGACTGACCAGGACTAACAAAACAGGCTAGAGCAGATGTCTCCAAGCCAGTGTGGATGTACCACACCCATCCGCCTCCAGCCCATGTACCCACACTCTACACTGACCGAAAAGTCTGTGTCAACAACACTGAAATTACTCGCAGTGACTTTATCCAAAAGCAGTGGTGCTTAAAGATACAACACCTTGCTGTGAAATTCTTATCTGGAAGTTGAGTCATGGCAACTGGATTTCTTTTCTTCAGAGATCGAAATGCTTCATCAGTCTGAGGGAAGTTAGTGGCAAGGCCTCCAGTTTATAGTTCACCTTGATTTCACTCTGGTCTATATAGGCTCATGAGGTAGACAGTGGCCTGAATAGGCTTGTGGGTGGACAATGGCCTGAATGGGCTTGTTAGGTGGACAATGGCCTGGGATGCATTAAAGTCCCACCTATGCAACCCTTCCCAACACCCATTAAGTATGGGTCATTAGCTATGACCTTGATGGTGGACATGTTAAGTATTTTTGATTTGTCTGGGCATTATTGAAAGCACAGCCTGTTAAGTAGCAGATAGACTGTCCCTGAGCGCCACCACCAACTCTGTTGAGAGAGGGTTTTTCAATACACACATGAATGTCTTCCCTGACCCCTCTCTCGAACCACCGATCTCCTCTGTCTAATATGTGTACATCCTTATCCTTGAATGAGTGTTCTTTGTCCTTCAAATGGAAGTGCAGTGGTACATAAGAGTGGCTCTACTTAAGAGCAATTTGACTTAAGAGTGGAAAACCATTGGTGTTTTAACTGCCGCCTTACAAATTTTAGATGCGGTCTGCTCTACTTACAACTTATTTTTTCAATTTTTTAATTTATTTTTCAATTTTTAGATACAGTACTAGACATGGGCACGACTTGGCGAAATTCTCGTTTCCGTTTCCGTTCCTCGTTTCCGTTACGCAACGGAAATGGTAACGACAATTACTCCGCCAGAACTCGAACTCGAACCGAAAAAAGAAAAATTGGGTCTGATTTGTCGTTGTCGTTCCTGGTATCGCAGCGATTGCACGATGCCAAGCGGCACAGAAAAAAAGTTTTAAAAATTAAAAAAAAAACCGATTCCCAGCCAAAAAAGCAGGCGAAAATATGCCTGCCTGAGTGAGGGCACCTACCAGAGGGGTGGTTTCTGGGGGGGGTTCCCCCGGCCTCCCCCCCTCCTGTCCTGGGCTGCTCTGGTGGGGGGCATCCTCGTCGTCTTGCCAACTCGCCATGCCATGCGGTGCAGGCGCGGGATCCAAAATGGGGCGACCGCAATATTTATTTTGAAATCGTGGTCTAAAAACACACCAAAGCACCACAGAAACATGTGAAAATAGCTATTTTAAAACTGCCTGAATTTTTACAGTAGCAGCAGTGGGTTTTTCTTGCAACAAAATGTCTCCATTGATTTTATTTTATTTTATTTTATTTTTATTTTTTACACCTGCGCAATGATGGGCTGGCCATGGGAGTGGAGCATGCAAATTTTTGGAGCCATTCCACCAATTGCATGGCCACTTGGCCAGGTTTTGACCGAGACCTCTGAGATGTGCCATTAAAAAGCCCACTAACCCTAGCCTGAACCCGAACCCTAACCCTAACCCTTTACACTGTCCTTCTTAGTGGGTCAGAGAAGCACCCAGAGGTTAACTCACCCTAACCTTTTTAGCTAACCCTAACCCTAAACCAGATCTGTGTACTCGCATTGCACTACAGCTACACTTCCCTTCTTAGTGAGCCAGAGGGCGCCCATAGGGGTCCTCTTCACTTTGTTCCTCCCCATCCCCAGCCCAAGTGCACCGTATGCCAGTGAGTCACAGTAGAGGCACCCAAAAGAAAGAGAGGTGCCTCTGCCTGCCACTGCAACTTGGTATGCATATCCAATTGGCTATGCGTACCCTTTTTTTGAGGGCCAGAGGATGCACCCCAGAGAGGTGCCTCCAGGAGCCTTTCCCTTCATAGTGGGCCAGAGGAGGCACCCACCCCAGAGAGGTGCCTTACCCCCCAAACCAGTACTAATGACAGACAAAAACGATAAACGAAACAACAAATTTTTGAAAAATTTCGCGACAAATGGACGACAACTCGAAACGTCATTTTTCCTGGTCGTGCCCATCTCCATACAGTACCTATACTTAAGAGTTGTTCAGTTTAAGAGCATGCATTCAGAATGGATTAAATTCATAAGTAGATGTACCACTGTACACTGCTGATTCAGGTCCTGAGCTTTTGCCCTTCCTGTGTTTTGTCATCCTCCTGTTTAATGGCTGTTTAGTTTCTCCAGTGTCAGTTTCCAGATAGCCTCACCTGGATGACTGAGAATCTTCAGAGACCTATGAAATTCTTATTTAACACGTACATGCATACACAACAAATCATTAATCAGTATTAATGGTTTCTTGTATAGAAACACTCTATATTTTGTCAAAGGCTTTCACAGCTGGGATATGATGGTTGCTGTGGGTTTTTTGGACTGTCCAGAATATGGCTGAACAGCCCGAAAAAAACCACAACAACCATCAGTCCATATTTTACTTCTCTCTTGGGATGGGCACAAAATTGTGGTGGGGCTCCAACGGCGGCCATGGTGGTTTTGGTGGGGGGCCTAGGCTGGCCTGCTGCTCACCCTCTCTGGTGTGACAGTGGCACTTCTGAAGGCTCCGGCAGTTCTAGCGGGCTTAGACCGGCCTGCTAGGCCCACTCGCTCTCTCCAGCCTGGCTGGGTGGTCTCAGTGGTGGCGTTGGTGGTAGGACACAGGTAAAGAACTGTTTTACAGATGAGATGAAATGGTTTGTTTTAACGAAAAAGACCACCATTTTGTTTCATCTGTAACAAAATGCCGATTCATTGTTTCGTTTTGTTTTGTTATGTAACGAAATGACAAAACCGCAAATCCATTTTTCATTTTGCGCCCATCCCTACTTCTCTCCTTTCAGGTCGTAATCTACACCAACAATATGTTGTAACGAGCTTGGTAAATAAGCCTTGGTGATAATAATTAGGGATAACAGCCTTGCAGTCTAGTTTGAGTTGTAAAGAATCCCCTTTCCCCCAACAAAAATAAAATCCTTTTTGGAGTTTGGAAAAAAGTCTTTTGAAACACCCAACTCCTTTGGGAAACCTCAAGGTCATCACAACAAACTATTGTTGTTTATCAAGCCTGAAAGGAGAGACATCATAAAATATGGTCCGTTGGTGTACAAGGAGCCATTGATATTATTACAAGTTTGATTTGTGTATGCATGTCTGTGTTAAGGATAGCACTGTTTTTTAGCATTAAGAAGCACTGTGATGGATTGAAATCCATGTGAGTCATTTCAATGTTGTTTAGACAGCATTTTGATCAGTGTAAATGTTTCTCCGTGATCTCTACTGGAAGTACAGTACCACAATCTGTCAGCTGTGGAATGCCCTGGTCAGGCACTGTTACATTTTGTAGCATAATGAAGTGGCATCCTTCGCAGACTTGCAAACGTCGGTTGTTCTCAGAAAACCTGGTGCTGGGTGGCCAATACTCTCCTTTTTATGCACACGACTTAAGGTTGAGCCTTCAGTGCTATCCGAGGGTTGTTTCAAAGGAATCCCTTTCCAAAATTGCACGTGCCCATGTGGCGAAGGTGTTGAAACATGTGCTGCCATTTTTCTCCTTCTATAGAGAGGTGTGTAAAGAGCTAATATTCCCCCCTGTTAGCTCAGAAACCAGGTCATTCATCCGATTTCTATGTATCTTTTCTCCTTCCAGACCAAGCAAAGGCAGAATTTTTAGTAGCAGCAATTAAAATTAGGCTGAACATGATTTTAAAATACAAACATGGTCTACTTTATCTAATTTTTCCACAGGTATACTGTATGTGTCTGATGTATATGCATTCCTTATCTGGATTTTTAATACCCATATTTTCTGTCTATAAGGCGGCCCCATCCATAAGACCCCCTCCCTTTTCCAAAACAAAATTACAGTTTTACAACATGGTTCTCTCATTGACCCTCCATTTTCTGTTTAACAATTTTAGAAAAAGATATAGTCTTATACATGGAAAAATACTGTAAGTTGATTTTATACCTTCGTCAATTTTAAAGCCATGACAAATGAAAATAAAATTCTCTGTCAAATCAGAGTAAAATTGCATCTGTGACTCTATTTGGACTCCACTCAGTTTGTGTGTGTGTGTCAGTTTCACTGACTCAAACTTGTTACTCGGAACCCACCCAACTCCTCCCTTTTTTGTGGGGGGTAAAAAACTTGTTAATACAGACTTGACTTGGACTTGGGACTCGAGATTTGATACCAGAGACTCAAACTCAGACTTAGGACTTGGTATTAAAGACCTGGACTTGGGACTCAGCTCCAAAGACTTGCCAACATCCCTGGTCCAACAGAATGGGAAATGTCACACAACAGTTAGCAGTTCTAACAACTAGCTTATCTGACTTCCCTTGGTTAACTTAAGGTGTCCTTAGAAATGGAGTATCACAGGAAACTGCCTTATTCTGCATCACACAATTGATCTATATCAGTGATGGCAAACCTTTTAGAGACCGAGTGCCCAAACTGCAATTCAAAAACCACTAATTTTTTTGCAAACTGCCAATACAGCAATTAAACCAGAATTCAAGTGGCTGTGAAGGGGCAATGTTGGGTGCCCACATAAAGGGCTCCGAGTTCCACCTTTGGAACCCGTGCCATAGGTTCTCCAACACTGGTCTATATACTGAATGGCAGCAGGACTCTAACACTGTAGGAAGTATTCTTTAATCTCTTCTCCTATATTGGACAAGTTCCCCCTTTCCCACAACTTTAAAACCCCACAGTCTCATTTACTCTATACCCCAGAGCACAGAGAGAACTCCTAGTTCCCTGAGCTCCTTGCCCTCTGAAGATGCCAGCCACAGAGTCTGGTGAAACATCAGGAAGAAAAACTTCCAGAACATGGCCAAACAGCCCAAAAAAACTCACAACTGGATTCTGCTGTCGAATTGAACAGCAGCCCCACATCTGAATACTAACCAGGCCTATGCCTGATTCTTAAATCATGTAGGAACAGGCTGGCTTGGTGGTACGCTCTGAGGAGATGGTACTCTGAAATTTATCTACTTATTTTGCCAGCCCTTCCTAAATAATACTGAAGGCATCTTGAGTCTAGAATCTAGTTAGCTCAGCAGCACAATGGTGCCAGGGATTCCTGCACATACGTTTTTATTGGTGTAATCTGTCGCTTTTGCACTGTTGCTGTAATGAATGCAACAAATTAACTCAAGGATTATGCAGCTTGCCCCATTAAATCTGCCATGTGAATTTGTCTTCCTTCGCACACATTATCTGTTAACGTCTTCACTCCCAGGAAGCCGCTCCAAGGTAGGATCACAGAATCATAGCATAATGAAGTTGGAAAGGGACCCCTTAAGGCCATCCAGTCCAACCCCTGGGTCAATGTAGGAATCCGAATCAAAGGAAATCTGACAAGAGGGAGGAATTTTCTCTTGAATGACTCCAGCGCTGGAACGCTCACCGCCTCCAGAGTTAAGTAGAAAAAGAGGCACCAAAGGCACATTCTTAATCCTTATTTATTTCCTTGGGAAAATATGTGATTTACTAAAGACATTACCTGTGGCAAGGGAACGCAAAAATTATTCTTAGAAAGCTGGTGACTGTAGGATTCAGGACTTCGTGGAGTGCTAATGGTTTTGGATCTGGGTGAGAGTAGAAATAGAAAATATCCCCTTAACAGAAATGTATAGAAACCCCCTCTCTTAACAAGGGGTGGGAGACTTAGGCACAATCTGTCTCCCTCTTATCATGCTGCCCTTTCATCTGTCCCCAGACAAATCAAAAGCACTTCACACCTCCACCAGGAAGGACACAGCTAGTGACCTCAATGGGTGTTGGGAAGGTTTGCAGAGGTCTGGCTTTCACACACACCAGACCATTGTCCATCTAACAAGACTATTGAGTGGGGAAGTGAAACCAAGGTGAACAATAAATTGGAGGTCTCCTACCAACCTTTCTCAGACTGAAGAAGCTACTTAGATGAGTAATAAAACCCATAAATCCCATGAAAAGAAGTCCAGTTGCATGGCTCGGCTCCCAAATATTGCCAATGTGTTTTATTAGAACTGCATCTGTGGGAGGTGGTGTGGAAACCATTCAGGGCTGGCAACGGGAAATCACTGCTCCTGCTTTATGTGTTTTTCCTGTAGCAAACATTTGTCACAATTAGGCACTACTTTGGAACACTCCTAAAAAGGGAGCAATTTGTCTGGATCTTCTTCAATTCATTTATTATCTTCATAAGATGGAACCACACCTATGGCTCACATTCCTCCTCATTTATCACATATTCCCCTTTAGATCACCTCCCCTCACTTCCCTAACTTCCAACAATGAAAACCTGACTACAAAGGGAGCAAGGCTCCCATGTTTATGTTGCTGTTACCCTGTTCAACATTTTTGGATATTGTTGCTGTTAACTAGTCAAGTCCCGGAGGTTCATTCACAAGTAAGTTTTTCTGTTGACCCATTTCTCCCAAACCTCTGCAGGAGGGCAGGTTCCGGAAGTACAACTCAGAAAGCTGAATGAGAGAGAAAAGGAATTACCTGAGTTTGGGGAACCTGTGACTCATCATCTGGGATAGGAGCCCTTGGATTGTGTTGGAGTTCTTGCAGTCTTGCATGCTGCCTTTAGCAGGTTTAACTGGGCAGGACCTTTCTGAACTAGGGTAACTGTCAGTCTATGCAGCACTAATCAACCATTCCTTCCTTGCTTCTGAATTCAAAGTCTACCCTGCCTGTTGGCCTTTGAACTTCTTCTCTAGAGTCTGTTGAAATCTGTTGCTAGCTTGCTGTTTGAGCTGTTCAGTTGTAACAAAACCTTTTATTCTTTCCCCTGCTAATGTCTCAAAGAGAATAATTGAAAAGAGGGTAGACTAATCTAGGCCCCATGAAGCTATTCTCTGTGAATCCCAGCACTTCTGCTGTGCAGCTAGAGGACCTGAACTGAAATTGAATACCCTGCAATTAAAATATGCATCTCCAAAGTAAATTATAAGGAGGGGTCGGATGAAGTATTGTCCTTCAAATAGAGGTAGAAGCTGCAGTTGAACAATATTTTGGTGATCTGATGAGAAGATGCATTCTGTAATGTCAGTCAACCTGCTTTGGGAAGGGTTGGGGGGGGGCATCAGGCTTGTAAATTAAGTCTGTGTTTACCTTCCAGTGACCAATCACAAAACAAAACATGCTGTTCAATGAGAAGCACATAGCATTGCATGGTGTGAGGAAGCAGACACAACAGGGAAAACCAATGTAATAAAGGTGATGAACATACAGTGTAGTTGACCCTGAGAAAAATGTTCTCTTAATGCAGAGTTCAGGGTCTTTGTGACATCATCAAGCAGTAGCCCAACCTTCTCTTCACACCAAACCAGGAAGGCTTCTGAGTGTCTGTGTGTTGGGGGGGGGGGGATAGACAGAGCCACCTTTGCAGCCTATGGAACTCCTTCAGAAGTCACCATCCAGATCCAGTTCTTTCATGAGAAGAACTGAATATTGTCTTCTTTTTCCTCTGCCCTCCCCGTCACATATTCCTTGTGTGTCAGAGCAGAGAACAACAACACAGAACAAAAGACACAAAACATGTGGCACCTTAAAGAATAACCTTCATATTTTAATGTAACGTTTCGTGGACACGTCCACTTCTTCAGATATATAGCAGCAGAATGAGGTGTGCAATGTTCTGCTGCTATATGTCTGAAGAAGTGGATGTGTCCGCGAAACGTTGCATTAAAACAGGCATGTCCAAACTTCGGCCCTCCAGATGTATGGGACCACAACTCCCACAGTCCTTTGTCATTGGCCATCTAAGCTTAGAATTCTGGGAGTTGTGGTCCAAAACATCAGGAGGGTCGAAGTTTGGACATGCCTGCATTAAAATATGAAAGTTAGTCTTTAAGGTGCCCGATGTTTTGTATCTTTTGTTTTGTTTTGTTTTTTCTTTAATTTTTGGCTGCAATTCTTGAAACGACTAACATGGCTACCTTCTCTGAGCATAAAAGGAGATGCACAGCAGAGGGTGGATTTTCATGGTCTTTTGATGCTGTGATTTAAAACAAACCAAAACTCACCTATACAAGTACAGTGGTACCTCAGATAATGAATTTAATTCATTCTCTGAGGCAATTCGCTAAATCCCAAAAAAATTCATTATCCAAAACACGGTTTCCCATAGGAATGAATGGGAAACCGATTATTCCATTCCAGTCCCTAGGAAAAAGACTCAGACACCTGTTTTTTGTTTTGTTTTCATTTGGTTTGGTTTGGGTTTTTTGCTCAAAACTCTTTTTAAAGTGCACTTTAAAGGTAGAGATGCAATGAAACCCAGGATAACTCTTTTTTACCGATGCATGCTGGAGGCAGCCCATAGGGAAAATTCATTCTCTGAGGCAGCCCATAGGGGAAATTCACTATCCGAGGCAGCCCTATACCTGAAAATTGCAATTCATTATCTGAAAAATTCATTATCAGAGGCATTCGTTATCCGAGGTATTACTGTAAGTGGATATATGATTGTGGGTGCCTGATCATACACAAGTGTCATTTAATGCATCAACCCGAGTTTGGCTCAGATGCCCGAAGTATACCGCAACAAACTTGAGTTTTCATTATCTGGCCAGGATCATGTCTGCTCCCTCCCTCCCTCTCTTCTGGGTCCTTTTGCATTTGGTACAGTCTTTTTCTCTGGTCTTTGTTCCAGTTTGCGACAATCAAAATGGATTTTATGGATTAAACCCTTTAAAGAGGGGTGAAGTTTTTTTTTAATTAAACTGCTTGGTAATAATTTTGAAAAAAAAACCACCCTGCTGTCACCATGGAAACCATTTTATCAAAGTCAAACATGCGTGAAGAGAGAAATAACCCTGATTGAGTGAGCAGAACTGTGTAGGAAAGCAGGAGAAGGATAGGATTAGAAAAGGCTGGAAGGGGGACAAGATTCCCCAACAGGTTTGGGCACAAAACAAAACAGCAAAGAAATGGACTTTTAAAACAACTGGAGTGAAATTGCAAAAGGAAAGTTCAGCAAGGGGCAAAAGTTATTCACTGCGTGGAAAAAGTTGTTGATTTAAGCAACAGTTGAGTGAGAAGGAGCCAAAAATAGCTGTGAAGAGGAGGGCAATTCCCTTCAGGTCCTTGTTGCTAAGGAGGTTGCAAACTCAGGTTACCCTCTTTAAAAAGGAAAGGTTCCCCCCCCCCCAGTCACCTGCACATGTGTGCTATCCATGTCTGACTCTAGGGCAGTGGTGGCGAACCTTCGGCACTCCAGATGTTTTGAACCACAACTCCCAGAATTCCAAGCCAGTATTGCCAATGAGAAAGGATTGTGGGAGTTGTGGTCCAAAACATCTGGAGTGCCGAAGGTTCGCCACCACTGCTCTAGGGGAAGCACTCATCTCCACTTCTAAGCCAAAGAGCCAGCGTTCTGCAAGTCCGCAGTCATGTGGCCGGCATGGCCGAATGCATTTCTGTGCACGAAACACTGTTTACCTTCCCTCTTTTTACAGCGGTACCTATAGTGATATCCTCTTGGAAGATTATAAAATACCCCAGCTGGCTTTCTAGACAAGGTCACATGAGAGGCATTGAACCCTCAATTGTGCGGGGAAGCCTGGGATGAGAAAACAATGGATTCTGTGGGACCTGATGCACAGGAAGCCAGCTTGCTCTTATCTCTTACCCCCCACATTAGCCAAGCGAGGCCATGAGATTGTGCAGAGGAACAAACAAGCTGCCTGGCAGTCATTCATCAAGAGCCTTTGTACGTACACTGGTACGTCACGTAGACCCTCACCCCACCTCTGATGCTCTGCTTTTGGCAACGAATAAAAGAGTCTGGCCTCATGCTGGCAGAGGAATCTGTTGCATGAGGCCTGGCTTTCATTGAACCCAACCAAATGCATCTGTGTAGAATCATTCCTACAGGTACCTATTTATCTACATTCATTTACATGCTTTCGAACTGCTAGTTTAGCAGGAGCTGGATTTCACAACAGGAGCTCACTCTGCTGCGTGGCACCGGGGATTTGAACCACTAAGCTGCCGATTTTGCAGCCAACAGTTACAACGCTCTGGCCCACTGAGCCACCACGCCCTCTTTGCCCTCTTTAAGAGCTTGGAAAAGTTATTTGTCTGCTCTAAAGGTCCCTGGAAAACACCAACCAATATGGCATCCAGCAGTGGTTGATAAGGGACTCTTGGGCAGTGCCTGTTGCCGAGTTTTCACTGTTAAATTCCTCTCACTGGGCAACAGAAGTGCACTGCAGAATAGCTTCAAGTTCCCCAGAGCAGCCCATCCCATTAAAACAAACAGTGTGAGTTCAGGAGAGATAAAAGGGGAAATTTGTTTCGCAAAGTATTATATTCATTCATTCTTCAATCTACTGCACCATTAGTGCCAAAACATTATTCTGGGTAGTTCATAACAGCTAAAACAATCCATGGGGGAAGGAGGGAGGGAAAGAGGTAGGTGTGATTCATGCACTGGTAACATCCCGTATTGATTACTGCAATGTGCTGTACATGGGGCAGCCTTTGAAGATGGTTTGGTGATTGCAACTGGTTCAGAATCATGTGGAGCGGCTGGTAAGTGGTGGGGCCACCAGGGATCACATCACACCGTTTCTGCCTAACCTGCATTGGTTACCAGTTGCCGTCCGAGCCCAATTCAAAGTGCTTGTTTTGACATATAAAGCCCTAAATGGCTTAGGACCTAGACACCTGAAGGACCGCCTCCTTCCGTACTAACCTACCTGGTAATTAAGATTGAGCCAGGGGGGCCCTCTTGAAAGAGCCATCCCTCAAGGAGGTGAGAGGGATGGCTTGTAGACATAGGGCCTTCTCGGCAGCTGCCCCCAAGCTATGGAATGCCCTCCCAAGTGAGATCCGCCTGGCGCCAACATTGATGACATTTCGGCACTAGGTAAAAACCTTCCTGTTCCAGAAGGTTTTTAATTGATTTAATATAGATTGTGGGTCCTCTGATGGCAATTTTAGTGTATTGATTTTAGTGTAAGGTTTTTATTATAGTTTTAATTAAATTATATACCACCCCATAGTACTTAAAGCACTCTCTGGATGGTTTACAAGTAATTATGCAAGCTACATGGTGCACCCACCCCCAGCAAGCTAGGTGCTCAGAAGGATGGAAGGCTGAGTGAACCCTGAGCCTGCTACCTGGAACTGAACACCAGGTTGTAAGTACATTTATAGCTGGAGTACAGCAGTTTAACTGCTGCACCAGGAGGCACTAATTTTCACACAAAAACATACTCTAAGAACTCCAGATCAGTGGCGCAATTCAAATAGTGAGGAGAGGCAACACTGGATGTGAGGTATTAATTTGGGGTCCACATTAAAGGCCTCCTTGAAAATTAATGTTTTTAACTGCTTCCTAAATGAGTACATAATTCAGCTATGGAACTCTCCACCACAAGGTCTGCGACAGCCACCCACCAGAACGACAATCTCGTGATAGATAAGGCAAAGCAAGGTGTTCTGCTTATATACCACCCCATACCACTTCAAGTAGTCTCTGGCTGGTTTATAGTTTTTAATTACAGTATGCAGGCAACCCACAGATACTAGTCATTGTAGATCTTGGGTGATCTTTGGGGATAATTTTAGTGAGAAAAGGGTGGCCCGAGGTCGGGGGCGGGGGGACATACCAGAATTATTGCCACACTAAACCAGTCTCTTAAAACGGTGATGTGGGGCTTTGATCCCTCATCCTTAATATATCTGCAAAGGATAAAATACCTGGAATAGAGAAAGCAACCTCAACAGGAGGACTCTTCTGCATCCATTGCTCTAATTAATCAGAATGCCATTCCTGTTTTATTGGCCAGAATGATAGTACATAATATAACAGATCATTAAGTTTCTTCCTACCTGGCAGTTTGCCTCTATACTGCCTCTTTGGTGGTGTTTCATCTCACTTGATACCCATCCTGTACAAACCAGCTGGCTTTTCACATACACCCCAATTTTCTGGGCTATTTTGTTTTTTAAAAACGGGGGAAAGAGATTTACATTTTATATTTTTCCAGAATCTCAGGGTACCACACAAGGCTCACTTAACCTGGCTTTTTGCCCAGGTCTTTATAAATTTATTTATATATTTATATACTGCCCATCTTCACAAAGGAACTTGGCCCTTTTATAAGATTAATTTTGTAGCAACCTTACACCGGCCCATGGTTCACCATCCTGAGTCTTGGCACTGGAGGCTTTATGAGGTTTGCTTGTTTGTATTTATAAGTTTATTGTCTTCATTTATGTTGTGTAGTCGTTTTCTTGGTTCAGTTTGTCATTTGGTTTAGGGACCCCATTTTGCCTAAACAAAACACCAAATTTTTTTGGATCAGCAGTTAATTTTCAGCTCAGTTGATACCCTGCCCGCATCATCTCCCTGCCTAGTCCTGCCACCACCCCTTTTTCATCCTCACTACCACCATCTTTAGAGACAGCTAACTATCTGGAAAAAATATGTTATAAATGCTTGTAGACATGCAGAAAACTCAACATTTGGCAACGCTTCCACATGTCCAAGCTTTCTTGCTCAAATGCTTTTCCAAATAGATACTCATGTTAAATCTCTATGTTCCTCCATTTTCTCAATCTAATTCGCCTTTCGTATGGAATGATTTGAAGAATTATGTTGATTTCCTAACTACCAACTATCCACTAGCTCCCCTTGTTATAGCAGGCAATCTGAATTCTAGACTGGGTGCTAATAATGACAGCCTTGCTGTTCATATGCATTGGGATAGCGATGAATTAATTCCTCCCTCGTTTCATGCCAGCAGATCTTCTAAAGATCCTGTTATTAACCAGTCAGCCTTCCATTTGGTGGACTTGTGTAGCAGATACATTCTTAGGATCCTCAACGACTCCACCGCCAGTGACACCCCTGGAGAATTTACTTTCTTATCATGTAGAGGATGTATTGTTGTTGACTACATTATCCTCTCCCACACCTGCTATTTTTGATTCACCATCTCCACTCGGCAAATAGCTGCCAAGTTCATTTAAATCACGAAGGCCTTCTAACTCCAAAGATCCCAGTCACCAAAGGGGTGAAACAGGGTTGCCTCTTTGCACCTGCCCTCGTCAATCTTTTCATGTCTGATTTACCAAACTACTTAGCCAAATTTGCCAGCCATGCTCCACTAGAGATGGGCACGGAACGAACAGTTTTTCGTTTCCGTTACCGTTTGTCGTTTCCATTACGTAACAAAATGACAAACGAAAATTGTGATGAAAATGCAACGAAATGAACAGAACCACGAAAATTGTGGTCGTTACGTTTCGTTTCCATTACTGGCAACACACAATGAAATGAACTGTTTTAAATGTTAAAAAATGCCCTGGACATCCGTAAAAATGCAGCAATAATTATTTATATTGTCTGATAATACCTACCAGGGGGGTTGGGGTCCTTAAAACGTTTGTTTTTGTCTTCTCCCATCGTGATGTATTTTTCTTTTCCCTTTAAAATGGATGTCACCACCAGCCACAAAATGGAGGCAAGTCATGTGATGGGATCACGTTCAACCAATAGCATGCTCAGGTTGCAGACTGGGCGGGCAGGTCTGGCAGCCACAGAGGCCATAAAAAGATCTGGCAGCCCCCGTCCTCCTTGCAGTCTCTGGTGGGAGTTAGGGTGGGATTGCTGTCTCTGCGACTCTAGCTTCAGTCCTGCAGCCTCCCTGTGTGCGTGCATGCTGCGTACCTCTCGGTGAGTACCCTCCCATGCCCCACAGTGCAGTCACTCTGCGGCTGCCTTGCACCCTGGGCAACGCCCGCCGCTGCCTTTGCAGCCTCCCTGCATACCTAGTCTATACTGTGTCTCTGCCAGCATCCATTTTTTTTAGTGTTTTCCCTCTGGTCTGGGGCGTTGGAGGATGCCTGCCCATGGAAATGCTTTACAAATCGCGCAAAAAGCGGGTAGAAACGACAAACGAAAAAATGAAAAACGGTAACAAAATTTTTCAAAAATTTCCCGACAAATGGAAACGAACCGAAACAGACCTCTCAACGACAAATGAAAAACCGAAACGCCATTTTTCTGTTTTGTGCCCATCTCTATGCTCCACATATGAATCAACTCCCCGTCCCTCTGTTATTGTATGCTGATGATAGTGTTCTCCTCTCTGTCACCAGTCCGGGTCTCCTGCGCCTTCTGTCTGCTTTCTCTGAGTTCTGCTCCAAGAACATGAACTTGATCATCAAGACCAAGAAATCCAAATTTTTGATATTCTCCAAAACTCCGAAACCCAACTTATGGAAAGTTGATGGGAAACCTGTTGAACAAGTGAGATCCTTTAGATACTTGGGCTTCCTTTTTCACCATCAACTCAATTGGTCCCACCATCGAATGGCAGCTATAACAGTCTCTAAGAGCCATCTCCTTGCCATTTCTCAGTTCCACTTCCACAGTGGGAACCCATATGCACCAGCTGCTCTCCAGATCTTCCAGACGAAGATTCTAAATCAGCTTCTATATGGGATTCAGGGACAGGCTGGTGGATTCATAGACAGCAATCAAATTATGCCTTTGCTAGAAGTCATCATCCTGCTCCCTCCCCCTCCCCCTGCCCAACATTCCTACCTGCATCTTTCTAGCCCCCATTGAGGGGCTCCTAATTTTCTGGTGCAGGTAGGATCACTTGGGTTTGGCGCAGTTTTAGCATGTGAGATTGTTGGAACAGATCCATATCAAACCTTCCTCTTACAGTGTGCTAATGTCGTGAAGTGGCTTAATAAGTGATCCACTTCAGGATACAGGCACACTAGTCACTTAAATAAGAGGAGGAGACTGACTGTACGCAGACTTCACTGATGTGCTACATCAGTTATACAAAAATTAAAATCTTTTATTTGCCTTCGTTTAAAGGGCCAGTTGACAAAATTGCCTGCAGTCAAATGTACATCCAGTTTCTTGATTGATTTAAGAGAAGGCAGAAACATTTTTCATACCTTATAACAGCATAAGAACATAAGAGCATAAGAACAGCCTTGCTGGAACAGACCACAGCCTATCCAGTCCAGCATTCTGTCTCACACAGTGGCTCACCATTTACTTCAGGGTATTCCCAAGCAGATGTCTTCACCTGCTTATGACTCCCTGCAAATGGCATTGAGAGATATGCTGCCTATCTCTCCAACCCAGAGGTTGTCCTTAGTCATTCATAATGATAGCCATTGATGCCCTTGTTCTCCATAAACTTGTCCAATCCTTTCTTAAAGCTGTCTAGGGTAACAGCTGTCACCACCACTTCTTCTGGCAGGGTGTTCCACAGAGCAGTGATCCTTTGAGTGAACAAGTACTTTCTCTTATTTGTTTGAGATGTTGTACCCAAAAGTTTCATGGCATGCCACCTAGTTCTAGTGTTGTGTGATAGGGAAAACAGTTTTCCCTTATGTACTTTGTCCACACCATGTATGATTTTATAAACTTCAAACAGGTCACCTCTTAGGGGCTCAGTCCCACGTCCCTTTAAAAGCAGTTTAAATTACTAAATAAACCGAGTCCCAAAATGCCATCCCCATGGCCACCGGGCTTTTTGGGAAAAAAAGGAAAAAGAAAACCCGGTAATGATCCCTTAAGCGAGGTTTCTGTGACTCACCTACGAGGTAGAGAATTTTTTGCCTCGCTTTGAAAATCCAGCTTTTAAGGAGGCAGATGCCGTGGGACCACGCTGATGATCCGGGTTTTGTTTTCTTTCTTTTTTTGGCTATTCCTGGGGCTGATGGGCTGTGTTTTTTTTATTTATTTTCACCTTCGGAGAAACAGGAAGCTCTATCCGGTCCTACAAGCATTAATTTCCTCCAGCAAAGTGGTCCGTTGTTTTTTTCAAATACTAGCGCCGCCTGCTGGCCAAGGGGGCTGAACTGCACTTTAAAATAATTTTTAAAAAAGCTTTTTACGTGAGAACTCTTGTCCCACATTTAAATCACGTGATGGGACGAAGAGGAAAAGCTGAACCTTCAGAAGATCAGGATCGAAACCCAGGTGTGACCACAGCTTTAGATACCGTCATTCAAGAGTGAAGAGGCCCAGCCATAGCAGCCTCAGATGGTAAGGAAGGTCCTCCAATCCCTGAATCATTCTGGTTGCCCTCCTCTAGCAGCTGTAGTCTATATATAGTTTTAAAAAGCTGACTTCCCCTGCCCTCTGCCAAGAATGGGAAATGATTAATTTTGCTCATATCCTGAAATGGCTGGCTTATTGAGCCACTTCACAATACAGGCAGGAGCCATTTCTGGGTGGAAGGTCAGTCTTGATGAGATTATTCTAATAAAGCCCGACCATCCTCAAGTGGCGCGTTTGCTCCCTGCTGCTATTGTTGCTGTACCTTCAGTGGGATTGATGTCTGAGGGTTGCCTTCAAGATTGCTTTGTACATGGCGTTCCGAGGGTGTGTTACTGGCTTCTCCCTGATGTCATGAAGCACCCAGATCTAGCTGGCTATGTAGTGTAGTGATCTCATTTGGTGCAGCTATTGATCAGATGGGATAGCTTGTTTGATTAATCTATCCAACAGAAACAGGGTTAGCACATAAGGAAGTGAGGAATGCTGTAGCACAGTAGCTATTGAGAAACCCCTGCTCCAGACATGATTTTCAAACCAGATGAGTATTTGGGGAAGTTGTTTTGAGAAACATACAAAAACAAGGGATCCTCTTAGATCAACCTCTGGGTTGGAGAGAGAGGCAGGATATCTCTCAATGCCATTTGCAGGGAATAGTAAGCAGGTGAAGACATCTGCTTGGGAATACAGTAAGCCCCTGCCTGTCATGGGGGTTAGGGACCAACCCGACCCACGATACATGAAAATCCGTGATATGCAGAAGTGGGGATGGGTGGGGGTGGGTGGGCGATCAGAGGGGCGGGTGGGGGCAGTGGGGAGCCATTTGATCGCTCCCCACCACCCCCGCGCAGCTCCAAGGCCTCCTGATCAGGTCTGGGGGGCAGTGGAGAGTGATTTGATCGCTCCCAGCCACTGCCCCCACGCAGCTCCGAGGCCTCCCAGAGGGGGTGGAGGCAGCGGAGAGCGATTTGATCACTCCCCACCAGCCCCCTGCGTGGCTCCGAGGCCTCCCAGGGGGTGGGAGGGTGGTGGGGGATGCAATCACTCCCCCCGCAGGTACTGTGATCCCGCAATATAGTGGGACTGTAGTACCTGAACCGCGAAATGGCAGGTGGTGACTGTACAGTAATACCTTGTAAGATGAATTCCCCTTAAGACAAAAAAATTGTAAGACAAATGAAACATCCGGGAATAGGAAAACCTTGTAAGACGAATTTTCCTATGGGACACTTCACAAGATGCATTCAATGCGTTCCTATGGGAATCCGCATTAAACCGTGCTTCGTAGGATGAATTTTTCATAAGGTGAATTGACCCATAGAATGAATTAAATTTGTCTTAATTGGTATCACTGTACCCTGAAGAAAATGGTGAGCGGCTGTGTGAGACAGAATGCTGGACTGGATGGGCTGTGGCCTGTTCCAGCAAGGCTGTTCTTATGTTCTTATGTTCACTCTGGCCTTGATGCTACTACGACTCCACTCAAATAAGTTCTAATTTCACTCTCTACTCGAAGCCAGCTTGGGAAATGTAATCTTTTCTATCATCAGAAGCCACAGAGAGATAACCAGGACGGATGGAGCATCTTTCCGTGTTTTAAATATTACCCTGGAATGTCCACGCACAATCTGGCAGCCTTTGTAGATAATTCCAAATTCTTTCCTGGCCTTTGTTCCCGTAACCTTGAGACTTCCCATGTGCAGGCTTTGACTGAAGCCGCAGCAGAGGGAGAGAAGGAGAAAATGCCTTTCTAAGACTCGAGGCCAGCCAGTGGGACTTAATGCTATTCATTTCATTAAAGAAGACAAGTGGATCTTTGCATGATGCATTACTCCATTTATGAAAAGTCGCCAGCTGGTTACGGTTGATAATCGCCCCATGATTTAGTTAAGTCTCAATTTAGCACTTGAAAACAACCCGCTAATTGGAGGCAGCCAATTCTGTGCCTTCAAAAGTGCATCCACTCAGACGAGGAGGGGGCACCTGAAAAAGGATGGGTTATTATGACAGTGGCAACCATGGCTTGTGGCGCAGGGCTGTTAGATGATCAGCCTTTCTTTCTTTGGGCGCTTTTACACGACCCCTAAAATCCGAGGCAAAGGGCTCCCAGATGCGGAGCTTAAAATTGTTTTCCCACCAGCTCCAGACTTTAACGAAAATTAAGTATGACCACGTCCACCTAAGCGCATCCCGGCGCATTTTCCAAGTACCTGGTCTCCTAAGGTGAAAATTTTCTGATGCGGATGTAAAGCAGTGAGTGCCGGGCTCTCCTCGCCTTGTGTTTGTTTTTGTTTTTTGCCCCCGCCCCTTTAAGAGACTTTAAGAGACTGGAATGCTTGCTTCCGGGGCTGCGACCCGGCAGACAGAGGGGAGCCTGCATTTTTTTCTCCCTTTTTTTCTCTCTCCCCTCACGCAGACAGGAGCAAGGGAGTGCGGAGGGGTGGGAACACAGGAAGAGAGACAAAGCCCCAAGATCTCTGGTCCGAATTTAAGTTGCCAGCGGATCTTAAGGGTCGTGTAAAAGCGCCCTTTCTTTCTGTGAGCTGGAGAGCTTTTGGGTCAGATTAAAAACAAGCCCCCCCCCATGGAAGGTCAAACAGAAAAAAAAAGAAAGGGGGGAAGAAATACACTCAACCAGGTGCAGAGCTGTTGACCTACAATTTTGCCAGGCAGGACTCCATGACCCATCGGGTTATGTGAAATAGATGTATGTGTGGAGAGAGAAAAAGACCTTCACATTAAACCCACTGGTTGTGTGTTTCTGAGAGGGTGGATTTAAAAAATAACAGCTCTGTTGCTTTTAGTAAAAGGTAAAGGTTCCCTCTGCACATGCGTGCTAGTCATGTCCGACTATAGGGGCGGTGCTCATCTCCATATTCAAGCCAAAGAGCCACTGTTGTGCAAGCCCATGGCTACATGGCCGGCATGGCTGCAAGGAAACACTGTTTTACCTTCCCACTTTTTATGGCGGTACCTATTTATCTACTTGCATTTACATGCTTTCGAACTGCTAGGTTGGCAGGAGCTGGGGTTATCAGCAGGAGCTCGCTCCAATGCATGGCACCCGGGATTCGAACCGCCAAGCTGCTGACTTTGCAGTCAACAGTTTTCGGAGCCTTAGTCCACTGAGCCACCACACCCCCTCTGTTGCTTTTAAATGTGTTTTTATTGCTGGTTTTCCTTCCCATTTTCTATATCACATTTGTTTCATTCTTCTTAAGTCTTGCTATGTTTACTGTTTTTTCGCTTTTAAACATTGCCTTTAATGAGGTAAGCATCGTGTAATGTTGCTTTGATCTGAATTATTGCACTGGGCAGAGGAATTGGACTCAATGGCCTTATAGGCTCCTTCCAATCCAATTATTCTATGGATGTAAGCCACTTGGGTCTTTTTAAGGAGAAAAGTGGATTAAAATATTTTAAATACATAATAAAGAATAATTTTCTGCATAATAAATAATATTTTTAAAAAATCATATTTTGTTTGTTTCATTTCATTTTTTTACTTTTTACTTTTTCTCTTTTCTCTTTTCTCATTTTTATTTTCATTTTTTTTTACCTCTGGTGCGCTGGCCTGCGGGCCAGACCGAGGGTTTTATTTTATTTTTTTAATTATTATTTTTAAAAGTCCTGTGTCCATCTGTAATATGCATTTACTGTATCCAGTTAAGCAAACATCCATCAAAATAAATAAGGCCCATAATTTTTTTTAAGTGAACATAATTTTAAAAACTTGGAGAGGGCAGAAATCAATTTGCTCTTAAAACACCCATGCCACAAGCTGGAGGGCCCAGCACCAAACTAGACTTTCAAAGCATTCACCACTAGCTGTGCTGGCCAAGATTTCAGGGCATCGTAGTCCAAAAGCACCTGCGGCCTCAAGGTTGGGAAGCAATGCCCTAGATCAGTGTTGGCGAACCTTCGGCACGCCAAATGTTTTGGACCACACCTCCCACAATCCTTTATCAGTGGGAACCTAGGCTCGGAATTCAGGGAGTTGTGGTCCAAAACATCAGGAGTGGTGAACTTTTGCTACCACTGCCGTAGATGAATCAGGGAGCCATGGAGAGTATAAAAACATAAGAACATAAGAAGAGTCATGATGGATGAGGCCAAAGGCCCATCTAGTCCAGCTTCCTGTATCTCACCATGGCCCCACTGGATGCATCTGGGACTGCATGAGACTAGATCTCTGTCTCCTGATACCACTCCCCTGCATCTGGCCCTTGAAGTACTCTGGTTTTATGGTGGGGCATCTTTGACCTCCAAAAGCTGCCTCTTCAAACTGGGCCCCACAGAAGAATGCTAGGGGTAGCATCTGTTGTGTGTTTACAAGGCCCCTCTCCTTGGCCCTGGAAAGAGATCTTACACACCTAGAGGTTACTACTGCTTTTCCTACACAGAAAGGACTTCATTTCACTTCTGAACAATAATTGCATTTGTATAAAGCAATCTAGACCCTTATTATCCTCCTCAACAGCCAACCTAAGACTGAAGGAAGGTTGATGCCTAATGTTATTTACTGGAACTTCTCCAAGTCAATATTAATCCTGTGGTCGAGAGAAACCAACCACCTTGGAATCGATCAGCGCAATAATGTTTCTCCAGGCAAATTGGCTTTAAGCCGAGAGAGATGTGTGCATTTTTCCTCTTATTACCAGCCCTTTGGTCTTCAGCTGGCAGTCCTGAAGCATTTGATTTAAAGCCTGCAGTGATGTTTTTTCAAGGTGATTTATTGAATGAGATGTGCATTTCAAAGCAGATACCAAGGCTGGCAGTGGAGGTAATGTTCGCTGTCGTAACTAACAGTTGGATGGGGCCTCAGGAGTAATCGGGGAATATGGGTTGCTGACCTATACTGGATTAAACTACTGCCATCCTACGCAAACCCCATTGAGTTCAATGGGAACTCCTCTCAAGGAAGTTTGAGGCTCTAAAGGAGCCTCAACCTCGGGCAATGAGCAGCCATATTTTACACTAGATCAGGCATGCCCAAAGTCAGGCCCAGGGGCCAAATGTGGCCCGTTTTTCACATTCTGAGTGGCCCGCGGCTTCTTTTCCCCATTGGCTCAGCCTGTCACACATCCCTGCCAGCTGGCCCCTCCCCATACAGGATGGAGATGTTAGCTTGCAGTTTTATGGTTTCTCTGCTCTCCCTGCCTCTGTCCATCCCCCCAGCCACCTGCCCAGCCTACCCACTCCCAGGTCCATTGCTGTAGCATCCTCCCTGCCTCCTTGCATGTTATAGAGACTTGTCCAAAGTCCAGCCTGAGGGCCCAAGCTGAATAGTAGCCCCCACACAATTTCACCTCACCAAATCTGGCCCTCCTTGCAAAAAGTTTGGACACCCCTGCACTAGATGATCAGAGCAAGATACTCCAGTACAAATTTGTTGTTATGTGCCACCTAGATTTATGGAGAACCTGTGGAATGACTAACCTCCAAAAGGGACTGTTCTCAACAATCCTTCCCAGCTCTTGACAACTCAGTCCTGTGGCTTCCTTTATAGAGTCAGTCCATCCCAATATTTGGTCTTCCTCTTTTCCTGCAGCCTCCCGCCTTTCCCAGTAGAGATAGGCACAAATCAAAAAAATGGCATTTCGGTTTTTCATTTGTCATTGAGACGTCCATTTCGTTTCGTTTCCATTTTTCATGAACTTTTTGGAAAAAATTGTTTTTTTTCATTTTTTCATTTTTCGTTTCTACCCGCTTTTTGTGCGATTTTTAAAGCATTTCCATGTGCAGGCATCCCCCAACGCCCCAGACCAGAGGAAAAACACTAAAAAAATGGATGCTGGCAGAGACACAGTATAGACTAGATACGCAGGGAGGCTGCAAAGGCAATGGCGGGCGTTGTCCAGGGTGCAAGGCAGCCGCAGAGTGACTGCACTGCAGGGCAGGGGAGGGTACTCGCCGAGAGGTATGCACACACGCACACAGGGCGGCTGCAGGACTGAATCTAGAGTCGCAGAGACAGCAATCCCACCCTAACTCCCACTGGGGACTGCAAGGAGGACGGGGGCTGCCAGAGCTTTTTATGCCCTCTGTGGCTGCCAGACCTGCCCAGTCTGCAACCTGGGCATGCTATTGGTTGAAGTTGTCCAAGAATTTACAAGATCCCATCACATGGCTTGCCTCCATGTTGTGGCTGGAGTGGCGACATCCATTTTGTCATCCTTAAAGGGAAAAGAAAAATACATTGCGATGGGAGAAGACAAAAACAAACGTTTTAAGGACCCCAACCCTCTGGTAGGTAATAATTTCAAATAATTATCACATTATCGCTGCATTTTTATGGCTGTCCAGGGCGTTTTAATACCCAAGAAATCAATATTAGGCATCTGGGAGCCATTTTGGGTCGATGTCCCCTAACTCCTCTTAAAGGAAAAAAATACAGCGATCTGAGAAAAGACATAAATGCATGTTTTAAGGACCCCAACCCTCCTGGTAGGTATTATCAGACAGTATAAATAATTATCGCTGCATTTTTATGGATGTCCAGGGTGTTTTTTAACATTTTAAACAGCTCATTTCATTGCACGTTGCCATTAACGAAAACGAAATATAACAAACACAATTTTCATGGTTCTGTACATTTCGTTCCATTTTCATCATAATTTTCATTTGTCATTTCATTACGTAATGAAATGAATAATGAATAACGGAAATGAAAAAAATGTTCATTTTGTGCCCATCTCTACTTTGTACTGTATATCATACAAATCATGGGGCTTGCTCCTCTGGGGCTTTCCCAGCTATTTCTTTTGTTTTCTCTTCCAGTTTCATCCAATTCAGGGTAAATACTGCTTTCCTCCAAACCAAGGGCCTTTTTACACGACCCCTAAGATCCGCTGGTCCCTTAAATTCGGACCAGAGCTCTTGAGGGTTTATCGCTCTCCCTGCATTCCCATCCCCTCCGCACTTCCTTGTTCTGTCTGTGTGAGGGGAGGGAGAAAAAGGGGGAGGAAAGAATGCACTCTTACGTCCGGAGTGCCCGGTGGAAGTTGCTCCAACCCCGTCACTTCCTGGTTCCTCTTAAAGGGGCGGGAGGCAAAAAAAAAGAAGAAGAAGAAGAAGAAGAAGTGAGGAGAGCCCAGCACTCTCCGCATCAAAATTTTTCACTCTCCCAGAGCAGGTACTTGAAAGGTGCGCTGGGTCGCGCTAAAGTGGGCAGGGTCGCACTTAATTTTCTGTTAACTCCGGAGCTGGTGGGGAAACATTTTTAAGCTCCGGAGCTGGGAGCCATTTGCAGCGGAGCTTAGGGGTCGTGTATAAATGCCCCAAGATTGCTCCTTTGGATGCTTTGCAGTTCCCAGAGAAAAGGCAGACAATGTTTTCTTTCACAATGCTGTTAATATTTAAACAACAAATCTGTCAACAGATTAATTGGCACTGGCTCTTTCCAGCCGTTTCATGATGGCCTGAAGCAGTTGGCAGTCCCTTCTTAAATGGAACCATGCCGCGTTTACATATGTACAGATGTGGCACAGCTTATAAACACTAAGATACAAGTCTGGAATTTACCCTCTGTCTTTCTCTGCCTTCAGGGCGGTTCTGAAAATCACTGCCAAATAAAAGGAGGAAAGGGGTCGATTTGAAGACTTGGTCCTTTTTCATGCAATATGTTTTTCGAAAAAACTGTAGAACTGTGAAGCTGGGAAGTAACCCAAGGGTCAGCTAGTCTGACCCCCCAAAGTCCATTCTGGAACTGATATCGAAATGTCGCTAACAGATGGCTATTTGTATAAAAAGCTTCAAGGAAGAAGAATCCCACCATATTGTGAGACAGACTGTTCCACTGTGAAACTGCTATTGTCGACAAGAGGTTTTGTTCAGCTTTGCTTGTCCAAGATGGAATCCGTTGGTCTGGATGCTACCCACCCCCCGGAGCTGCAGTCAACAGACCTGGCAAGAACTCCACAGCTCAACTCTTTAATCTAACTCCGTATATAGAAGATGGTTTTGGAGAACATAAAATAAACTGGAGCTGTGTTTGTTGACCTTACCGTGGCATTTGATACTTCCCACTGTCAAACGGCTGCTCGAAAAGCATTGCCTCGTTACAAAATGTACAGAAATGGTCACCGTTCCACTTCAGAAACAAAGATTCTTTGCTGAATTTCAAGGTAGACACAATTGCAGGAGGAATCAAAGGAATCCCATAGGGTAGCATCCTCCGTCATTATTTTCTAACACTAACACAAATGAGCAACCAATGCTCCCAATACTCCAGGAAGGCCTGGTGAGCTCTGGTCCATGGGGTCACGAAGAGTCGAACAGGACGGAATGACTGAACAACAAGCATTCAAAACCATAGGGCACGACAGGTGGTACAATAGTGCGATGGATCTTTGACTTTAAATGGTCTCTGATCTTTTTGTCACACATAACTCTGTATCCGTTATGACCTATTTTAAAAAATTCAGGTTTGGAGGTACTCATCATACACATGTCAAAACAGACAAACGAAGCTAAGTTTTTGGTGGGGAGTAAAAAAAAAAAATCTGTACTCCTTCCCATGCTGGGCCACCATTTTCTAACATCATCTACAGAGCTATACAAAATATTTTTAAAACATCCAAAGGGTGCTCACAATATGACGAAAGTGCAATAACAAATTAAAAATATCTCAACATGTTGCTTTTATAACTATATCCAAACTTCCACCTGGACCTGCCCTTCCACCTTCTCTCTTAGGAGGCCCTGTCCTAGTTGTTTGTTTATTTTAATTTTATTTATCTCACCTTTCTCCTTCAAAGGAGCCAAGGTGGCTTACATAATCAAAACACAATCTCTAAGCAAACAGCAGTGAGTATACAAATACTAAAAAGGATCCAACAAACACCATAGTAAAAACCACAACCAAAACCCAAACACATTCAGAGCAGTAAGGTACAACAAGCCATTAAAAAAATCCTACTCAGGTAGCAAGTCACTGAGGGAAAGCTTGACTGAAGAGAAAGGTCTTTGCCTTTTTCCAGAAGAACAGGAAAAGATGGGGGCAGTCCTGGCCTCCAGTGGGAGGGAGTTCCAAAGTCTGGGAGCAGCAACAGAGAAGGCCCTCTCCTGTGTCCCTCCCCACCAAGAGCACCTATGGAGGTGGAACGACCAAGAGAAGACAAGACACTTCTGCAGCCATGGCTGATACCACTGTAAGGGAGGACATTTGACTAATTATATATTTATAAATATATATGGCTGCTTCACTAACCACAGGTATGGACAAGCCCTCATGTATTCAACAACAATGTATTCTAAGCAATACATATATATATATAGCCACACTAGTGACACGAATAATGTAGTTATATTCACTTAAGCACTCCACGTATATATATATATATATATATATATATATATATATATATATATATATATATATATATATATATATATATATATATATATATATATATATATATATATATATATATATATATATATATATATACATATATGTATCACATACACATGTATCTACAGTTGTATTCTTGTAAACTTAGAATCTTTGGTCAAGCCTTTCCGGCTAGAATAGAGAAAGGAACTTCCGCAAAGTCAGCTAAGGCAATTATGAATTCAAGGATCCAATTAAGTTCCTAAGCTTTGAGGATCACACACTAGCAATTAACGTGTGTCCAAGGCGTACCAGGGAGGCCTTATCTCAGCGTCTGTGGTTTGGTCAAATGTCCAAGGACATAAGGATGATCCTACCCTCCCTGCCTGTGAGGGAGGAGATCAAAGTACCAGTTAGAACTTTTAGGCAAGTGTCAGGAATACAAAATAAATGACCAAAGATGTCAATTAGTGTTAGATGCATGTAACAAATGTATATGACGTAAATTCTGATGGGCGGAGGGGGAAAAGAGTGCTGGAAAAACCTTATAAAAATATCTCCTTTCGTTTTCTGGGTGGACTTCTCACCACCAAAAAGTGTGGAAGTGCCCTGATTGATCAATCAATAAATTCTCGTCTCCTGAGACTCAGACTTGGTCTTTTGCAGCCCATGAAGCGCAGGCACGCTGGCACGGGACCCTCATAAATTTAAATTCCTTACACCACCAGGTGTATTTCTTCTTAAGAGCCTTGTGGCGCAGTGGTTAAATGCCTGTACTGCAGGTGAAACTGTGCTCACGACCTGGGGTTCAATCCCAGGTAGCAGGCTCAAGGTTCACTCAGCCTTCCATCCTTCCGAGGTCAGTAAAATGAGTACCCAGCTTGCTGGGGGGCAATGTGTAGCCTGCACACTGTAATTAAAATTGTAAACCGCCCAGAGACTACTTAAAGTGCTATGGGGCGGTATATAAACAGAACACTTTGCTTTTGCTTTTTTAACTAGAAATTTGGTCATCTGGCATATTATCTCATTACCTCAAAAGAGTGCAACCTAAAATAGCCACTGGTATCTCCTTAATATACATTGAGACCTCATAATGATGAAGGCGACTCCATGGCATACCCCCATGAGATAGGGTCCATGAGATGGACTAACAAGCAGAAGAATGATAACAGTTCAGTTTTCTAATCTGGCTAAGGAAAGCTAAATTAGCTTAATATGAATCTGAATAAACACAATTTGGATTAATTTGCATCTACGCCCCAAACTCCCAAAGGGAGGTTCATTAGCATTCAAGGATTCTGCCAACTAATCAAATATCATCATGTAATTTGCATGTTTGAAAGCTCTTCAGCTCCGCTCACCTGCCTGGCATCAAGGTGAATGGAACCGAGAACGGGAAGCCAAACAGGACAACGTTGGTCAAAATTTAAGGAGGATGTACTAGAAAATCTGCTTTTTATCTCTTGCCTTTGCATGGCCAACTCCCTTTCCAGAGTCACACATCAGCCTTTAACCTTGTCCCTTTGGTGCCAAATCAGGTGCTTAGCCCTCAAAACCAATCACTGCAATTTGCTTTTCTGGATGCTTTAAAATGTTTTATAATGGACTGCTCTCCATGATTATCTTTCCAAGGAGAACAGGCTCATAGGAAGAAGATCTATAGGGACACTTTTTCATCCAAAGGATCACTGGTCTCTGGAACTCCCTGCCAGAAGACGTGGTGACAGCTGTCAGCCTTGACAGTTTTAAGAAAGGGTTGAACAAGTTCATGGAGAACAAGAGTATCAATGGCTATTATGATGGATGCCTAAGGACAACCTCCGGGTTGCAAAGATAGGCAGGATACCTCTCAATGCCATTTGCTGGGAATCATAAGCAGGTGAAGACATCTGTTTGGGAATACACTGAAGCAAATGATGATTTGCTGCTGTGTGAGACAGAATGCTGGACTGGATGGGCTGTGGTCTGTTCCAGCAAGGCTGTTCTTATGCTCGTATGACACCCATGTTGTCCTTCTGTCCATTCTCCAGCAAAAGATGTATTGATTGATTGATTTGATTTGATTTGATTTTTATACTGCAGCCGTCTAGACCAAAGGCAACTCTGGGGAATGTATAACATATAAAAGTACAATTAAACAGTTATATAACCATTTTAAGTAAACAAAACCCGACACAAACATAAATGATATAATAAGCTGAGTATACATAATAAATAAATTAAAACAGATTTATAAAGGTGACAGTTAGCCAAAAAAAAAAAATAAAAATGAGGACAGGGGAACGAGAAAACTAAATTGGCCAAAATCAATCCAAAAGGTTGACAGCTCTGCCAAATTTTCTCCGCCTTTCAATATCCTCCTGTTGTTCTGCCCAAATGGACTTTGAGAACCCATCTAGGATACTGTGCCCTATTCTGGACAGTGCACTTTAAGAAGGATGCCAACAAACTGGAGTGACTTCAGAGGAAGGTGGCAAAGATGACGTGGGGACTGGATGCTGAGCCCTATGAGGAGGTACTGAAGGAACTGGGCATGTTCAGCCTGGAGAAAAGAAGACTGAAGAGAGATAGGAGATCCCTGTTTATTTCAAACCCACAAGCACACTAAGGCAGAGACTTGTCCACCCAAAGGACCCGATGCCAAAACAAAAAAGGAGCAATATAGTATACGCCATCCAATGCAGTGAGGAGTGTGCAGACCTCTTCACTGGAGAATCTAAACAGCCATTAAACAGAAGGATGGCCCAACATAGGAGGGGCAACAGCTCAGGACCAGTGTCAGTGGTACACCTCCACTTGAAGGACAAAGGGCACTCTTTCAAAGATGAGGATGTACTCATTTTAGACAAAGAAGAAAGGTGGTTTGAGAGAGGGGTCAGGGAAGCCATTCATTTGAGTACTGAAAACCCCTCTCTCAACAGAGGTGGGGGCTCAGTCACAATCTCTCTGCAACTTATCAGGCTGTGCTTTCAACAATACCCAGACCAATCAAAAAGCCTTCACCACCCAGATCATAGCTAACGACCCATACTTTATAGGTTTCAACACCTTAGGCCATTGTTCACCTTAAGGCTATGGATACTATGGTCTATCTAACGAGCCTATTCAGGCCATTTTTCCTCTTATGAGCCTATTTCAGACCAGGGTGACAAGAAGTCAAAGCGGACTATAAGATGGAGGACTTGCAACTAGCTTTCCTCAGACTTGACGAAGCTGTTTGGATGAGCAGCGAAGCGTTTCTATCTCTCAAGAAAAAGAAGTCCAGTTGCCATGACTCAACTTCCAGACGGGATAGGACTCTTCAAATACTTGAAAGGTAGTCCTACACAGGAGGGGGCAGGATCTGTTCTTGATCAAGCTCAAGCTTCAGAAAGCAAGATTTCAGCTGAATGTCAGGAAAAATGTCTTAACTGTTCGAGCAGTACAGCTACTACATTAGCGCCAATCACCTTGAGAGTTGTTCTGAAAGTTGAGTCATGACCACTGGACTTCTTTTCCTTGAGAGATCGGAACATTTCACCACTCATGCAAGCAGCTTCGTCAGTCTGAGGAAAGTTCGTGGTGAGGTCTCCAATTTATAGTTCACCTTGATTGAAAGTCCCACAACAACCCTTCTGATTTGTTTGGGGATTGATGAAAAGAAGGCATTCATTTCTATTAGTTTCTGTTTTGGATGTTTCGCAGCATGATAAGACATAACCCAACAACCAAATAAAACCAGGCAGCAGGAGGTTAATATCAGGTGGAACAACAATCAGGAAATCAGGGGAGGGTGGGGACAGAGTCTTTGTAGCCTCATAAGCTTTGGGATGGAAGAGAAAGCTGGTTCCAGAGTACTGGTGCCACCACGAAAAAGGCCCTGCTTCTCATAGATGATTTCCTGGCCTCCCTTAAAGTGTCCATCCAGTGGAGCTTCACCTGGGATGGTGTGATGGAGCAGGTAGATAACCTTGGGCAAAGGCACTCTGATGGGTCACTCAATCCACTTAACATGTATCACATTTTATCTGAAGTTCCAGCGATCCATCTGAGCCAAATTGAAGGGGAATTTGTTTGAGGCTCTGTTAGCTGAGTCAAGGAACAGCTGAACATCATCTATTAACTATGCAACTCAGGGTGAACCAACGACCTCTAAGCTCCGCCGCAAAAGCCAAGACCTTAAAAATGTTTACCCACCAGCTCTGGACTTTGCAGACAATTAAGTGTGACCCCGCCCACTTTAGCAAGACCAAACAGCAGTTTTCTTGTGCCTGCTTTTGGAGGTGACAAATATTTGATCCGGTGTAAGGAAGTGAGTGAGCTTTAAGAGATCTGAATTGATCCCTCTGCCAGACCAGGAAGTTTCCTGGGGACAGAGGAAGAGCGAGGAACCCCTAAGATCTCTGGTCCGAATTTAAGTGGCCAGCGGATCTTAGGGGTCTTGTGAAAAGGCCCTCAATCCACTTAACATGTAGCCTCTAGTTCCGCTACTGAGCCAAATTGGAGGGGGATTTGTTTAGACTTAGAGTCCAGCTGTCATCATTCCTGAACCAACGTAAGCCAGTGGCGATAGAAGTTGGCGGGCACGGTATAAGAAAAGCAGAGCTACATTGATTCTTGAGACCATGAGTTTCCTCCGTGGGTTGATGGACACAGAATATCTTAGCTGTACAAATCCTTTGGCACTTATCCTTGAATAAACCCTTGTTACAGAAACGCACATCTGGTGACTCACTGCTAGACAGGTCCAGAGGAACAAAGATTGATTGCCTGTCCAAAGCCAGAGAGAAGTAGCAGGGAGGTGGCTGACTCAGTCACGGGGAGAAAACACAACAAAAAAAAAGAGATATTCTCTCAACTTTTCCATTCTGTGGAATGTGCACTTGTTGAGTTTTTCTTCCTAGTGTTTTCCTGCAAGTGCAAGGTCCAGTCAGAACTTCAACTGGTTACCTATTTGCATGTTAACTGGGGACGGACTGGGGATGCTGTTGTTATATATTATTTACTAGTTATAGTGTTTTTATTTATATACTTGTGCTTATTTGTTATATTGTATTTTACTGCTTATGGTTTGATTTCTGTTCAGCTTGTAAACCGCCCAGAGTAGCCATGTAGCTAGATGGAGCGGTAAATAAATAAATAAATAAATAAATAAATAAATAAAAAAGAGTGGCTCTCTAAGTCCTTGGTCTCAATGAAACAGAAAGCATGTGTCTGTGAGTTTCGTTTAAAGATGGAAAGGACACTTGCTAAATTCTTTGTTCTCATTAAGAGAGGCTGCCTCAACTCTGATAAACATGCCTCAAGGCAAGAGTGAGATAAGAAGTGCTATTTCGGCTCCTCAAGATTATCATCATCTCCATCAACTGCCTCTACATAAAACCAAAAGTGGTTACCTAGTGGTTGCCGTTTTTCCCTGCTGGTGCTGAGAGTCCAGGAGCCTCCTCCTTGGTGCAGAGAGAGGGGCAGCTCTTTCTTGGTATCTTCACAGTTCCATTGAAGTAAATGGGGGGGGGGAGCCCTGTAGATATCACAAAATACAAATGCAGGTGATACTTGTATAGGCCACTAATAAAATAAAATAAAAATCATTGCAAGCTTTAGAGGGCAATACCCCCTTCTTCAAATCATGCACCAGCAGGTAGGATTCTTTTTCAATAAGGGATTGAACATAAGTTGGGGGTTATTGGGTCATTATCAAATGTAATATTACCATATTGTCACTTTTTATGGACTCTAAGGTAAAAACTCTACATTATCATTTTTTAATGGACTCTGACTTAAAAACTCCCATTCTCTCTGCCACCACCCACCCACCCACCCCCGCCCTGTCTGATCTGGTTTCTGTCACTTGAAGAATTGACTTCCCATACTTAAATATAAACAGAGGCTGGTGTAAGCCATAAAACCATAAAACTATACAGCTCTAAATCAGTCTTCTCACCATTTAATGTTCTCACCATTTCTACTAATTATTAACTCTCCCTCCTCTTCTCCCCTCTCCCCCCCCCCCCCCCCTCCACCCCCCCAACTCTATATGCTACAGCCAATGATATCTAGGCTACAGCCAATGAATATCTGGTATGAAATGTATATCTCATCTCATATTATGTCTCACACCTCATTCTGCTGCTATATATGTTTGAAGAAGTGCACACATGCACGAAACGTTACATTAAAATATGAAAGTTAGTCTTTAAGGTGCCACATGTTTGTGTCTTTTGTTTTGTTTTGTTTTGTTTTTCTTTTATTTTTGCCTGAAATTCGTGAAAAGACTAACACAGCTACCCTCTCTGAAACTTTTCTTTAATCTGGTCCCATTTGGCTATACCTAGTGGGTTTCCTAATTTTTAACCCAATCCCCAAATGGAGTGCATGGGTTTTCTGCAGCAACCTTTCCCCTATCCCCAGACAAACAGGGAGTTGTAGGTCTCAAAGAGCCAAATGGAGAGGAGTTGTGGGTGGTTGTGCATGGCCCTTGCCCCTTTGTTTGAAGAGCTGGGGTGTGAAACCCCATCCTTGACTTCAGGTGCAGCTTTAACAACAGCCCTGTTGCTTCCGGCCTCATCGAAGGCAGACATGCCTGGCGAATATCATCTTGGCAAGAACTTGACATCTAGGAATAATTTCCTGGCAAACCATATGTTTTGCCATGTCTGGACTTTTGGTACATGCTTTGAAAAAGAGGGCATTGCCCTCAGAAGCTTGCAATGATTTTATTGCAAGTATCACCTATAGAGATGGGCACAAAACAAAAAAATGGTGTTTCGGTTTTTCATTTGTTGTTGAGAGGTCTGTTTCAGTTCATTTCCATTTGTTGCGAATTTTTGGAAAATTTTCATTACCGTTTTTCATTTTTTCGTTTGTCGTTTCTACCCACCTTTGCGCGATTTGTAAAGCATTTCCATGAGCAGGCATCCCCCAACGCCCCAGACCAGAGGGAAAACACTAAAAAAATTGATGCTGGCAGAGACACAGTATAGACTAGGTATGCAGGGAGGCTGCAAAGGCAGCAGTGGGCGTTGCCCAGGGTGCAAGGCAGCCGCAGAGTGACTGCACTGCGGGGCAAGGGAGGGTACTCACCGAGAGGTATGTAGCACACACACACACAGGGAGGCTGCAGGACTGAAGCTAGAGTCTCAGAGATAGCAATCCCACCCTAACTAGCACCAGAGGCTGCAAGGAGGACGGGGGCTGCCAGACCTTTTTATGCCCTCTGTGGCTGCCAGACCTGCCTGCCCAGTCTGCAAACTGGGCATGCTATTGGTTGAACATGATCCCATCACATGGCTGGCCTCCATTTTGTAGCTGATGCGACATCCATTTTAAAGGGAAAAGAAAAATCCATCTCGATGGGAGAAGACAAAAACAAATGTTTTAAGGACCCCAACCCCCCTGGTAGGTATTATCAGACAATATAAATAATTATCGCTGCATTTTTGCGGATGTCCAGGGCATTTTTAACATTTAAAACAGCTCATTTCATTGCGCGTCGCCATTAACGGAAACGAAACATAACGACCACAATTTTCGTGGTTCTGTTCGTTTCGTTGCGTTTTCATCACAATTTTCGTTTGTCGTTTCGTTACGTAACGGAAATGACAAACGGTAACGGAAACGAAAAAATGTTTGTTCCGTGCCCATCTCTAATCACCTATAGCCTAGTCTTCCATTGTATTTTGCGATGGCCGCACAGCTCCCCCATTTCTGCTCCATAAAACCAGTGTCCTTTCCCTTTAAGATGCAAAGCACGCACATAAACAGCAAGCATAGAAGGAACGGCTGATTGTTTTAAAAGAAGCAAACAACCCATCCAGTGCTTCTACTCCCGAAGCTCCAAAGAACAAAACAGGAACCATCCTGTGGACCAATGTGTTCCCATTCTCTTCTTTCAATGACAGCACAACAAAGCAGTTTAGCATCTTGTGAAAGATAAGAAAAACCTTCCGTTTCATCACCCTTGCTTGCACATCCAGGGGATAACATGATGGAATTACTTCGTCTATCAGTGCCACCATTGAGCACTGTCAAAAAGCCCAGATGACAGAAACAAAGAGTGTAGCTTCTGCAAATTCCTGAAAAGATTAGTGCTTTTAAAAGCAGAAGGGCCTTAAAACTGCAACATCGCAGACGTTAGGGGAGTATAGAACTTGAGACCATCCATGGGTAACATAACATAAGAACATAAGAACATAAGAACAGCCATGCTGGATCAGGCCAACGGCCCATCTAGTCCAGCTTCCTGTATCTCACAGTGGCCCACCAGCCCATGAGACTAGATATCTGTCTCCTGATACCACTCCCCTGCATCTGGCCCTTGAAGTACCCTGGTTTTAAGCCTGGAGATTACACATCTCCATCATGGTTTGTAACCTGTGATGGACTTTTCCTCCAGGAATCTGTCCAATCCCCTTTTGAAGGCATCCAGGACAGATGCCATCACCACCTCCTGTGGCAGGGAGTTCCACAGACTAACAATGCGCTGGGTGAAAAAATATTTTCTTTTGCCTGTTCTTACTCTCCCAGCCCTCAATTTGAGTGGATGTCCCCTAGTTCTGGTAGCATCTGCAGACCACAAATGGATCTCAGCAGGCATCATCAGTTACACCTTTTCAACCCCTCCTCTAGCTAAACATCTCCCCACCCAAAGGGAAGGGCATAAGACCGAGCCCTGTTGGAAATGTCCATTCCCAACATATTTTTTTGATATGGAAGCATCTTGTCATAAGAAGCTCACTTCCAACCCATCCTAGGAATACAAGGAAAACCAGGCTGCATCAACCCCAAAGCCTGCTTAGACCACCATTCTGCTTCGCATAGTGAGCCTGCCAGATGCCCTTGGAAATTCTGCAACCTGTTGTTGTTGTTGTTGTTGTTGTTGTTGTTGTTGTTGATGATGATGATGATGATGATGATGATGATGATGATGATGATGATGATGATGTGTGCCCCGAAGTTGCCTCCAGCTCCTGGTGATCCTAATAGGATATTCGAGGTACAGGTATGTGTGGCGTTCAAGGAGTGGTTTGACCAACTCTGATGAGTTTCCTTGCTAGAGCACAGATTAGACCCCCAGACCTGCACCCCACTGGATCTCACAACTTTAAGAGCTAATACAGGTGCCTGTGGTTTTGCCACCACCTAGGAACCCGTGTGCAAAACAACTGGGGTGGAAGCACTTTCATCTCAAGAGGGAATGGATGAAAGTCCCGCGTGAAAGCAGGTCTCGTGCCTAAGGAGAAAGGTGGGGTAAAAATACTCTAAAAATAAATAAATACATACATAAAATCTTGCTGAAACGGTTACCCTTGTGATAGCTCATCTTATTCACCCCCCATTTGTTTTCTAAGTAAGCAATTAAATCACATAACTGATGTCTTGGGGGGAAATGTAACAGATGTTATGGTGTTTCCAGAACATTGCTCTTACTTATGGATTCCTGCAAGACAGACAGGTGAGAGAAAAACACTTTTTTTTTAAAAAAAAGGTTTAACCTTAATTTCTTCCAATTAACCTAGAGAAAGATGGGAAAAGGCTGCAAGAGTTTCAGTCCCCACTCTTCATACTGAGATTATTTCTATCGGCTAATTCATCTGTCTCCCAAAATACTGTGCCACATAGTTCAAGGAGCCTGTCCGCTCCCTGTTTTATTTTATTTTATTTTTTTGCCCTGGCTACTTTTAAGGTGGAAGAACAAAAGAGAAGAGCCGCTCCATTAATTCCCCATCTTAAAATTCCAATAAAATCAATTTGGAGGAGCCCGTGTGTCGTTAAGCTGACATCATAATACGGCAATTAGAAGCAACTTTCATCTTGCCAGTTCCTTTGAAGGTTTTGATTGCAATTAATTAAACATGCATTGCTTTCGAAGTGGAAATTGGATGAGGCGCTGGAGATAAGTGGAGAAGGGGGGGCTTGATTAGAGCAGCGATACTGCCCTTCCCCTCCTTCGGAAATGACCAACAACTTTATTTTTATTTTTTGCAAACAGTGCGATGTAAAAGTTTGCCCGCAAGAACTTTTGTTCCCAACTCAACAGCAAATGGGTTCCAATCACTTTAGCAGGGGTGCCGGTTGATAAAATGCAAATTGTGTTCACAATAAGGAATTGTGCAACCGCTTGTATTGAAAAAAAACCTGGTGGATTTATTTCCATATTTTCAATTAGAAGAACCTGAAGCAAATTGAAAGGTGGAGCCTACTGGGAATGTTCACGAGGCAGAGAAAAGAAATATTAAGATTTTCTCTACTAGCAGATAAAATACTTTAAACATATGCTAGGTGATAATACTGGAGAGGACCTTCTCTTTGGCTGCTCCAACTAGACTTTGGAACTCCCTCCCACTGGAGGCCCAGCTGGTCCCATCTCAGCTGTCCTTCCTCAGACCTTTATCTTCAAGCAGGCTTTCCCTGAGTAACTGACTATCTAGGGTGACTTTAAAATGGGGTGCTGCAAAAATGAAGAGTCCAAACACCTTTTTGGCCAATTACAATTACCTACGAAATGGGAGCAAAACAAAACACCCACCACAAAAGAACTTCTAAATTATTCCCTCTGCAGAATAAGGAATACATATAAGCACCCTTCAATCATGTGTCTTTGACTTGACAGATATGCATCCTTTTTATATACCATCCAATCATGCATCACTGACCTTATCTGCATTCCTCATCTGGCTGGTACAACTGACCCTTGCCTTTTATTTTATGCTTATGCTTAGGCCTTTCTCTTTGATATTTCATCCATAACCTTGTTCTTGTTTTCCTTAATTCTTCTTTCAAACAACACATTCAATACATTATGTGAGTACAAGTCAGGGTCTATGAATTTCTTAATATCTAACATCGTGAGCTAATAAAACTGGTACCTTGTTTACTAAGCATAGCTAGGCATAAGAGGAATGGAAAATAAATTGCTTTACAGGGCTTGTTTGTATTTGCGTTGCTTTTGAATATGCTTTAGCAATGTTTTTGCTTTAATGTTTATTTTATTATTCTTAAAATATTTGAATACTTTGCTGTTGTTAGCTTCTTATGTTGTGTTTTAATGAGGCAAGGCCCCTTGGGTCCTTTTTTTAAGGAGAAAGGATGGGTAAAATTAATTTAAACGAATAAATAAATGATACAACAATTTGAATTGTTAGCCGCACAATAAACCAAGGCAAAGTAAAAGCAAACTGGACTGCTTATATGCTACCTCATAGTGCTTAAAGCACTCTCCAGACATCCAGAAGTTGAGTCATGGCAACTGGACTTATTTTATCAAAACGTCTTGCTACTCATCCAACTAGCCACAAGCCATTCATTCTCTATAAATTTAAATAAGAGATGTATGGGTAAAAGAAGCCAGATCTTACCATATCATCTTGATCGCATATGATTTTTGCATGTGATCTTTCCCTATTGCCATAAAATCATCCTCTGCACTGATATACATCTGACAGCCCATGTCTTCCCACATGGCTCATGTCACTATATCTAACTGGTACATCATTGAAGCAGCAGCAGCAGCACTGCAGCCATGTATGGCTTCATGGGACACACAGACCCACAATGAGGTAATTTTGGCTCTGGCCATAACTCTGGTGGTGGTAGAAGCACAGGTGAGTGGTGAACCCAAGTGAGCTCCATGGCAGGTTGCCCAAGAGGCTGTGAGTGGGGTTCAATTCTACCTTGAACATAAGAACATAAGACGAGCCATGCTGGATCAGGCCAAAGGCCCATCTGGTCCAGCTTCCTGTATCTCACAGTGACCCCACCAGATGCATCCGGGAGCACACGAGACTAGATATCTGTCTCCTGATCCCACTCCCCTGCATCTGGTCCTTGAGGTACCCCGGTTTTAACCTTGGAGATGATACATGTCCCTCATGGTTTGTAACCTGCGATGGACTTTTCCTCCAGGAATCTGTCCAATCCCCTTTTAAAGGCATCCAGGCCACATGCCATCACCACCTCCTGTGGCAGGGAGTTCCACAGACTAACAACACGCTGGGTAAAAAAAATATTTTCTTTTGTCTGTTCTTACTCTCCCAGGCCTCAATTTGAGTGGATGGCCCCTAGTTCTGGTATTTTGGGAGAGGGGGAAGAGTGTCCCTCTATCCACTTTACTCACGCCCTGCATTATTTTGTGTGTTTCAATCATATCCCCCCTCAGGCGCCTTTTTTCCAGGCTAAAGAGCCCCAAATGTTTTAGCCTTTCCTCATAAGTCAGGTGCCCCACCCCAAGTAATCATTGGTTTGTTCTGACCCCTTGGATCCAGGAAGAGGTGGAGACGGTGCTTCAAAATGGGAGCTTTTATTATTAACACTCAACGGCGAATGAATGACAACCTCAACAGGCTCACCCATACCCTCCACCAGCTGACCGATGGATAGTTCCAACCGGTCCCATCCCAATTCATGGATTCTGCGGGTAAGGGAGTTTCTGGAATCTCTCCCAATTGTGCGGGGTTCGCAGGGCTGGTCCACGTCCAGTGCAAAGTGTCCCATGACATGGGTGATGAGCCCACTCCACCACTCACTCCAACGAATTGGCCCATGGAAGGGTCCCTCCTCCAGGGAGCCTTGGGGTTGTGGAAAACAAACATCCTCCATTTGTCTACTTCACCTTCCTTCTCTCATTCCCGCCAACAACTGCTTTCCCACTCGTCCCCCTCTTTATTTCCCACGTCTTCCGATCTCTCCTCCTCTTCCGTCATCCAAAACCCTTCCACAGTTAACCCCTTCGCCATCTCCCGCGTGGCCCGCGCTTCCAGCAAAGGGTGTCCTTGGGTCACTCCCTCCTGCCCGGTTGGGTGTCTTTCCTGTATGGCCACGTGCCACCCCTTCTCTTCTGTCTTGCTCGATGAGGCGGCCGGTGCACCCTGGACTGGGTCTTCTCCTGGGGAAGGCCCCTCACAGAGGGTGCAAGGCCTCCCTCCTCTCAGAATTAAGACCAGTGAGGGGATGGGGAAGCAGGTAGACCCCATGGGCTGAGCAACACCTAGGTCCAGAAGGCTTGGGTGGAGGGCAGCCTCAGGGTACTCAGGCGTAAAGTGTTCAGAAGTGTGCTGAACAAGTAGGCAGTGCATTTGCAAATCAGAAACTCAAAGGACAAAGTGGAAGGCTGGGGGTCAGAGTAGACTCCGGACCCAAGCACATTTGCACCCTTGAAAAAGGGGGAGTTCAAAGTTAAACTAATTTAACAGAGTTGTAGCCCCAGTTAAATCTCAACACAATGTCTTGCTTTTTTATTCCGGGCTGGATAGGGCAAAGGCAGAGGGAGGTAAATGCTGCAACGCTAATAAAAGTTGTTCTGTGCCAGGAAACCAAGCGGCACCCATAGAGTTATTGCCTGGAACCTCCCAGTCCTGCTGGCACCACAGGAGGGGCTGCCAACGGGGCGCACACTGCGAAACAACATGTTTCTCACATCATCCGATTTGGCCAAAGGTACTCCTAATTTCCTCGGCTTCACACGCTGTTCCTATGGGCATTTTTCAGGTCACCTCTTATGCACATGTGACAGGTTTTTATGCTTTTCGCCAACTGGCTGATTGCTTCTAAATGGGAATGAAAGAGGGGCAAAGATTTCTTTCACGGCTGGGTCTAAATCTGAGCTCCATTTTCTCGCTTTATGGTGCTTTTGTCTGTCCCAGCTCTGCCCATTGCTTCAAGTCCTTTTTCTAGGACACTCAGTGGCACGCCAGCAAGGAAATGCAATGTGCCGTCAATGGCTTTTGACCCTCACAAACCTCAAGGGGCCAAACTTCTAAGGCGGCTAAGAAGGTCTCTGAGATGTCTTATGGAGCCAAAAGCAGAAGCACAGGCTCAAAGGAAGCTTCTGAAAGCCACCCCGCAGCTGCAAACCAAAACGCAACTTGTGCATGAGACATGCCTGTCAATATCAGAGCAAAGAGCTGAGTGCCCAAGGAGCCAGAGTTCAAGTAGCTTTCTGCTAGATCAGTGGTTCCCAACCTGGGGGTCAGATGCCATCACCACCTCCTGTGGCAGGGAGTTCCATAGACTAACAATGCACTGGGTGAAAAAACATTTTCTTTTCTCTATTCTTACTCTCCCAGCCCTCAATTTGAGTGTATGTCCCCTAGTTCTGGTATTTTGGGAGAGGGAGAAGAGCTTCCCTCTATCCACTTTACTCATGCCCTGCATAATTTTGTACGTCTCGATCATATCCCCCCTCAGATGCCTTTTTTCCAGACTAAATAGCCCCAAATGCTGTAGCCTTTCCTCATATGGAAGGTGCCCCAGCCCAGTAATCATTTTAGTCGCTCTCTCCTGCACCTTTTCCAGTTGCACTATGTCCTTTCTGAGATGCGGTAACCAGCATTGTACACAATATTCCAGGTGCATCCTTACTATCATTTTGTAAAAAGGTAAAGGTAAAGATTCCCCACACACATGCGTGCTAGTTGTGTCCGACTCTAGGGGCGGTGCTCCTCTCCATTTTCAAGCCAAAGAGCCAGTGTTGTGCAGGTCCGTGGCCACAGGCCCTCATGGCTGCATGGAAACACTGTTTTACCTTCCCACTTTTTATGGTGGTACCTAATTATCTACTTGCATTTACATGCTTTCAAACTGCTAGGTTGGCAGGAGCTGGGGTTATCAGCAGGAGCTCGCTCCGCTGCAGGGCACCTGGGATTTGAACCGCCGAGCTGCTGACTTTGCAGACGACCGTTTCAGCGCTCTAGGCCTCTGAGCCACCACACACCCTATCGTTTTGTACAATGGCATTATAATGTGCTATCATATCTTCCCCTGGGTCTTCTTTTCGTAACGCTTGGATTCTAGTGCCCTGGTTACTCTCATGGCTCTTCTCTGATTTTTTTCCAAGTTATCATCTTTCTTAAAGTGTGGGTTCCAGAACTGGGCACAGTACTCAGGATGAGGCCTAAGTAGTGCTGAATAGAGCGGGTGCTAGTACCTCAAGGGATTTGGAGTCTATACTTCTCTTGTGTGTGTGTTGCATTGTTACAGTCGTGACCATGTCCATGGAGTTTTCTTGGCAGGAATACTGGAGAGGTTTGTCAGTTCCTACTCCAGGTGCCTACAGCACCTGGTATTCCCTGGTGGTCTCCCATCCAAGTACTAACCAGGCCCGACCCTGCTTAGCTTCCAAAATCAGGCGAGATCGGATATGTATCCTAAAATAATATTTGCCTTTTTTTTGCAGTCACATTGCATTTTTTTTCGCTTGCATTCAGCTTTTGATCTACAATAGTTCCACCAAGGTCCTTCTCACTCATGCAATTACTGAGTCAAATATTCTCCCAATCTGGGAGCTGTAATTTACAAATAGCTCTTCTGAATTCTGGGTTTTTTTTAATGCATTCGTATGGGCTTTTGAAGATGTCGCATGATTTATACCCATCTGATGTTTCTCCCTGGTATCCCTGTACAATTTCCAAGGGACTTCAGCGGACATTAGAAACATCTTCTGATCTGGGTTTTTCCGCCCCCCCCCTTCTTCCCTTGGAACAATACACTTTTATGTGCATTGTGTATAAGCTTCAACAATCACTCTCCTTTCTTTGTGCCTACATCCATCAAACAAAGGGCATCAGGGGAAGGGCAGGCAGTTACTGTTTATTTTGCTATTACAAAGCTCAGATCTGAAGAGTTTCAAGATGAATAAAGCTTGTCATATTTAAAGTAACAGATGTTACAACACTGGACGTTTTCCAGCTAACCACAGGCAAGATCAAGCGGGTAAACAGAATTCATTTCATGCATGCAAGTGGCTCAAATGATCCAGCGTAACAGGGATAGTAACAGACATCCACTAGGGATACACTTAAGGTCAGATGGAGAAAGAAAACTATCCATCTGCCCCCCTCCCCAAATAATTAGCATTTCAGACACAACCTGAGTTAAATCGTGCATCCAACATTTCTTCCAATGGATAACATTTTTTTCAAACCCATGGCGGGCTGTTATTACTGTTGATTCGACAACAGCAATGATTCCGGTAAGGAGGGCTTCAAATCTTTTCTCACTTATACTCAATAGTGTTGCCGTGTTTGTTTGTTTGCAGACTGCCTTTGTCACAGGCAGATCACCATGTTTAAACCAGTTAAAACACAGAACACAAAATAAATGCAATTAAACTGCAGTAATACCTTGGTTTAAGAGCATTTTGCAAGGCAGGGAAACATTTCTTCTAAATTTTGCCTTGATCAACAAGAAATGTCTTGATATACAAGCAATGGGAGGAGGTCACATGAACACAAGTAAGCCAATAATGGCTCTCTCCTCCCTCAGGCAACCTTCAAAGTCAAGGGAGGAGAGAAGAATAGAGGTCTGTCTCCCTTGGACCAGCCAGGAACATGCAGGTTAGGGTTTTATTCTTCTTTATATTTTTTTTTTATTTAATTTGTTTTCAGCATTCTTTCTTATTTTTAAAAACCATTTCAAGTCATGGGGCAGCTAGTCAAGTGTATATACAAAACACACCTTATTATTGCCACATTAAATACACAAGAGTAAAATCCAGTTGTTAGTTCCAAGCAGAGCAGATTCCGCAGCCAGGTACCTAAACCATGGTTTGGACGTGGACTTATAACTAATATCTTTTGTGAGTTTTGGCATTTTGTGTGTATAGTGTGTGGTCCATGGGGCCCCAGAACGAATCATCTGAGTTTCCATGACTTCTAATGGGGAAACTTTGCTTTGATATAAGAGTGTTTTGGTTTACAAGTAGATATGGGCATGAAATGAATAACGAACCAACCCAGTGAAGAAAAATGAAATGAAACGAAATGGAAATTTCCATTTTGGTCACTTTGTTTTCCATTACCCCCCTCCTACTGTTGTGTATTGATCTGTATTCCTATTATCTGTAATTGCTTATGTTGAAGTAACTGCCTTCCTGTTCCAAGGGGAACAGGCCTATTGGTATATTCAAGTTGCTGCATTTGGATCCTCAATCCTATTGGTTTCCGCCAAAAGGCTGCTTTGTGATTGCTTGTAATTGTTCCCTCCAAAATGTATCTTTTCCTAGCCTGTCCTCGTTCCTATAAATGTAGCTCCCTTGCCTCAGTCCCCAGCCTTGTTTTCTCCCTGAACAAAGAGTTGTTACCATAGAAGCTGTCTCCAGCCTACTATGTCACAGAGCTGAAATCACTTGCTGAAATCACTAAACCCCACGCTTTCACACCTACCTTGTCCTCATTGCTGCAGTCCTCCTGCTCCTGGCGGAAACGTAGGCCTGTAGAGGCACTGGCCCCAAGCCAGCACCTCAAAAGCCCCTACTGGGGACTTTTAAAAGCCAAATTAAATTAAATTAAATTAAATTAAATTAAATTAAATTAAATTAAATTAAATTAATTTTTTTTAAAAGGAGCAGTGACCTGGCCCCAGGGGTGGCCAGGTTGGTGCTCTAAAATAAATAAAAAAGTAAAAAAAAAAGTATTAGTGCCGACCTGGCCCCAGGGGCTGAGTGGTCAGTGATAGAAGGGGAAAAAAAAAAAAAAAGAGGTACTGGCTTGGAGACAGCATCTCAAAAGCCCCTACTGGGGACTTTTTAAAAACCCAAAAATAAGATAAAATAAAAATCAAATTTAAAAAAAGGAGCACCGACCCGGCCCCAGGGTCAGCACTCTAAAATAAAGAAAATAATAATAATCATAAAATCAGCACCAACCCAGTCCCAGGGGCCACACGGTCAGTGCTATAAGATTTAAAAAAAAAACAGACCCAGGAGCCATGCAGTCAGTGCTGTAAAACAAAAACAAAACAAAACAAAACAAATATTAAAAACAAACCAGTACCAACCCAAATCCATGGGTGGCTGGGTCGGCGCTCTAAAATAACGAAAAATTTAAAAAGAATCAGCGCAGTCCCGGCCCCAGGGGCTGTGCGGTCAGTGCTTGAAGAAAAAAAATGAGGCGCTGACGCCAAGCCAGCGCATCAAAAAGCCCTTGCCGCCGGGGCCAGAATCCCCGCTGCCACAGCTGCCTCTGCCCAGTAAGTCGATCCGAACTGGTTCGAATCGGTTTGGGTTTGTACAATTTTTTAAAATGTGTACACACCCAAACTAAACCAAACCAAATGAAGGGTGGGCCCGAAACAGATGAACCCAAACCATGAGTTTTCTGTTTTGTGTCCACCTCTATTTACAAGCATATTTCTGAACAGATTAACAAACCAAGGTATTACTGTATAATGATAATTTAAAAACCCATGAAGTAATTCAACACATTTTGAGTCCCAAAACAAACTTAGAAAGGGAAAATAAAAGAGAGCCAGCCTCCAGGGACTCTGTCAAAGTTCTTAAAGGCCTACTGGAAGGGGAGGGTCTTCTACTATTGGTGGAAGAATCAACTGTTGTAATGTTGGCCATGAAACTTGATAGGTCCTGATGGACCTCCACAGTCACTCAGCATGATTTGCCTCAAAGTTGTTGCAAAGACAAAGCATGGGGGGGGGGTTGGCCACCTCCTGAGGTCATCATGGGTTCCATTATTGTACTGCTCTAACAGTACAACAGAAAAGTTTCCCTAATAATCAGCCGAAATCTGGCTTCCTGTAACTTGAGCCCTTTGCTATGTGTCCTGCAGAGGAGGAGGAGGAGGGGGAGGGGGAAGCAAGCAAAACTTTGGCTGGCAAGCAGAAATTCCGGGCCAGTGGCCATGCAAGACAGGCTCTGCAGGGGAAACTGTTAGAGGCACTTTGAAGGAAATGAGAGAAGTGGGACCTTCATAGCTTGATAATAATCAGAAGCAGCAATAAAAATAACATCAAAACCTAGGAAGAGACAGAAAGCAAGGAACACTTGAATAGGACAAAATATCAAGAATGGCAGGGATGGAGCTTAAAAAAAAAAAAACCTGGCAGGTAGGGATCAGATTTCCCAGACACATTTATTTTTGTGCTGGATTTTAAGTACCTTTTAGATATTAGCTATTAGGTTTCATTTTATCGGGAGACTGCTCTGTTTTCATGTTTTATGAGTCTCTTTTATTGATTATACTTGCATAATGCGAGCCGTTCTGAACACCTTGATGGCGGAAGATTGGAATAAAACATTCCACGTGCATCAGTACAGCGGGTTTTTCTGTGTTCAAGGGTTTTTATATGCGTGCGAGAACATTCAGTCTTGGGCCTGGGCCCCTGAACTGCCGTTTAAAGGACTACATGCAATTTGGAGCTGTATGGTCCTAGAAGATGTGTTGGTCTAGTGGGTAGATGGATGGGGCAACCAACACTAATAATGATGAATTACACATTTTTCCTTGTATCCAGGTTCTACAGAGGGTAAGGTTTTTCCAGGATTTATTCTCTCACGCTATAACCTGAAAGCGAGATTTGGGCTTGATGGGGTTGGGGAATCTTAATTGTTAGAGAAATATGACACAGAAGCCAATGACTTTGGGAGATGGTTAAGAACTAAGAACATAAGAACATAAGAAACATTCAGGCCAAAAGAAGTCCAGCTTCCTGTAGACAGGCATCGTTTCCATGAGATGATATTTCTCCTGATACCACTCCCCTGCATGGAGTTTAAAGAGAGTTACATATCTCCATCATGGTTTGGTGATGGACTTTTCCCTAGGAATCTGTCCAATCCTTTTGAAGGCATCCAGGCCAGATGCCATCACCACATCCTGTGGCAGGGAGTTCCAGACTTCTGGGTGAAAAAATATTTTCTTTTGTCCATAAATGAGTGTATGTCCCTAGTTCTGGTATTTTGGAGGGAGAAGAGGATAACCCTGCATTATTTTGTATGTCTCAATCATATCCCCCTCAAGCGCCTTTTTCCAGACTAAAGGCCAATTGTTTTAGCCTTTCTTATGCCCAGATGACACCTTTTCCATTTTGGAAACATTTAAAAGAAAATTAGACAGGCATCTCCATATGATTTTCACAATGGAGAGAGGTTTGTGAAGGGATCTGTCCTGAGAAGGAGTCTGTCCATAAAACCTGGAGACAGGGAAATGAGGTGGCCTAGTTTATGACACAATTTTTTTCCATGGACAAATTGTGAAGAGCTCCAGAAGGTTTCAAACTGGGGGAATGGGCTACGAAATGGCAAATGCGTTTTAATGTAGCCAAAAGTAAAGTAATGCATATTGGGGCAAAAAAATACAAACTTTAATTATCAACTCATGGGCTGTCAGCTATCCGTGACCTATCAGGAAAGAGATCTTGGTGTGTTGGTGGACAGCTCCATGAAGGTGTCTACCCAATGTGTGGCAGCGGTGAAAAAGGCCAATTCCATGCTAGGAATTATCAAAAAGGGGATTGAAAATAAAACAGCCAACATTATAATGCCATTGTACAAAACAATAGTAAGGCTGCACCTGGAGTATTGTGTACAAGTCTGGTCACCGCATCTCAAGAAAGACATAGTGGAACTGGAAAAGGTGCAGAAGAGAGTGACTAAAATGATTACTGGGCTGGGGCACCTCCCTTATGAGGAAAGGCTAAAATATTTGGGGCTCTTTAGTCTGGAAAAAAGGTGCCTCAGGGGGATATGATTGAGACGTACAAAATAATGCAGGGCATGAGTAAAGTGGATAGTGGAAAGCTCTTCTCCCTCTCACAAAATACCAGAACTAGGGGACATCCACTCAAACTGAGGGTTGGGAGAGAGAGAACAGACAAAAGAAAATATTTTTTTACCCAGCGTGTTCTTAGTCTGTGGAACTCCCTGCCACAGGATGTGGTGATGGCATCTGGCCTGGATGCCTTCAAAAGGGGATTGCACAGATTCCTGGAGGGAAAAGTCCATCACAGGTTACAAACCATGAGGGAGATGTGTAATATCCAGGCTTAAAAATGGGGTACTTCAAGGGCCAGATGCAAGGGAGTGGTATCACAAGACAGTCTCATGCACTCCCAAACACATCTGGTGGGGCCACTGTGAGATACAGGAAGCTGGACTAGATGGGCCTTTGGCCTGATCCAGCATGGCTCTTCTTATGTTCTTGACTCAAGGGCCTTATACCTGTAGGCCTCTTCCAACTTCATTAATCTATGATTCTGTTATCTGCTCCTACGTTCATGGCTCTGCCGCCCATTTTCTACCTTCCTGATTCGCCATTCTGTGAGCAATCTTACCTATGTTCTCCTTTTCTCTTCTGCTTTTGCCTTGCTGGTTCTTGAGAAAAAAGATCGAAGGGAGATATGACAGCACTTTTGAAATCCTTGAAAGAGAGTCCTCCAGAGAATGAGCAGCATGTATTCTCAGTCATCCTGGAGTGCAGGACTCCTATAATAATGGGCTCAAGCTACCAGAAGCCAGATTTAGGCTGACTATCAGGAAAGCAGTGCAGCCATGGAACGTATCACCTTGGGAGGTAGTGAGTGCTCCCAACACTGGAGGCATCCAAAAGAAAATGGGACAACCATTTGCTTTGATTTGCATTCCTGCTTTGGGCAAGGGGTTGGACTTGCCTTACAGGCCCCTTCCAAAGTTATTGTATGAGCCCTGGCATTAAAACCAGCTTATAGGTCGGTTCAAACCCCCATGATTCTATGCTTCTATGCTTCTATACACACTAGAGATGGGCACGAAACAAACAAGTTTTCGTTTCCGTTTCCATTTTTTCGTTTCGTTACGTAACGAAACGACAAACGAATTTTGCCTCTAAAATGAAATGAAACGAACAGAAACACCGGAAATTTTGTCGTGCGTTTCGTTTCTGTTACTGCAATATGAGTGAATTGCTTAAAATCCTAAAAAAAAAAAATCAAAAAAATTGAAATTAATGGTAACGAAATGGTAACAAAACAAACGAAAATGAAAACGAATTTTTTTTTGCAAAAATTCACGAAAAATGGAAACAAACCGAAACGGACCCTCCAAATGACAAACGGCAAACGAAATGCCATTTTTTGATTCATGCCCATCTCTAATACACACACTTGCATCATTTCTCTTCTACTTTCTGAGATTTCTGCTGCTTCTTAAATTTGTGACAGAGTATGTACTATACGGATCTCTAGCTACACCTACTGGGGAAGAAGCAGAACAAACCTAAAGGCAATCCTTGAAACGGGGATTCCCTCCTACTTTCCCCATGTTGCAACAAAGCCATCTTAGTTCATAGTAAAATTCTCTAGGTGGGCAGCATTGATACCAAACAGTACAAGTAATGGCATGAGCAAAACAGCCCATTTAAAATTCCTTTTTCTTATTCTGGATCTCCCAGTGACAGGCAAAGCCATCTGAAAAAATGGGGGTGGGGTTGTAATGGGGCTGGCTGGATCGCTCAATGAGCTAGATCACGTCTAGCTGCAGAGTCAGAGAATCATAGAACTATAGAATCACAGAGTTGGGAGACACCTCAAGGGCCTTCCAGTCCTACTGCTGACTCATATTCAGTTTGTGGTCCACCAAGACTCCCAGATCCCTTTCACAGGTACTATTTTCCAGCCAGGTATCTCCCATCCTACATCTGTGCAGTTCATTCTTTTTACCTACATGTAGCACCTTACATTTCCCTCTGTTGAAATCCATTCCGTTAACTTTGGCCCAACACTCTAATCTGTCAAGGTCATTTTGGATTTTCATCCTATCCTCTAGGGAATTAGCAGCCCCTCCCAATTTGGTATCATCTGCAAATGTAATTAGCATGCTCTCTATTCCTTCCTCCAAGTCATTAATAAAGATATTGAACAGCACTGGACCCAGAACAGAACCCTGGGGCACCCCACTGGTCACGTCTCTCCAAGCTGAAGAGAACCACCCTGATTCATATTTGATTGTTCACTCTTAATTGCACATCAGGCATGAATAAATGCACAAACAAGGAGGCACATCCGGTGAGTCTAAAGATTGGGGTATCTCTGCCTAACCTCCCTAAAGGAACTAAAAGTCCAGTTTTTTCATCGTATTCCTCAACCACCACCGAGATGCATTATTTGTTTCAGTGAATAGGGGGAGGGCCTTCTGAAGGGTCCTCCCAGCATTATTAAGATAACCCCTTAAAAATATCTAAAAAAAACTTAGAATGAAGAAACGCTTCCCCCAGCTCTGTCAAAGGACAATAAAAATGCTTCTGCGCCTTTGCATTCTTATCCTTCTCCAGGTATTAATTTGATTTTATATCCTGTATTTTTTTTTTTTTTGGTCTCTCACTGATCTTATCTCAATTTCATATATTCATGCAGGCTTTATTCCTCGTTTTGCTGCATTACCGTCGCATTGTTGAATTTTACATTTTTAGTATATTACATAATATATCAAACCAAGTCTTCAAAGTGCAATAACTAAAGTAGGGCGTTGTTTTTTTAAGTGGATTTCTTTTAAAAGTGCTACCTGAGTCAAGGAAAGCTCTCAGGAATGATTTTTCTGCAACAGAAGGAATAACCCTGTGATGCTCTTTTGACTGGTAGCTGTCTGTCTTGCCTCCAATGATGGAGCAACCTAAAAGGGGTTCCCAAAAGGAAGGAGATCCCAAAAGAACATTAGTAAGAAGTTCCCTGATGCAAAAGCTGATGGATAGTGGAAGGGAGCGCCTTAAAAGGTGATGGAATCGACATTGCTGGAGATGTCTAAACAGAAGCTAGAATGGCATCTGCTAAGGGTGCCTTCAACAGTGGATTTCTACACACACACACACACACACACACACACACACACACACACACACACACACACACACACACACACCAGAATTTTCCAAAGATATCCAGGAAACACAGCTCTTCCTTACCAAGGTTTCTGTCTGCAGTGAAGGCCATGAAGCATGGAAGAGGACATGAGTAGAGCTTGCTTGCTAGCTATGGGTCATGGCAACTACAAGGCATTAAGGGACTGGGAGGTTTTTGAGAAGCATCTTCAAAAGAGCTTAATGAACTGAGAGACTTCTTTCCCATAGTGCTCTGCAGTTCCCATGGAGCTTAGAAAGCTCTAGCCATGATATTATGGTTTTGGAGAAGAAGAAAAAATGTGGCTCATTGATATTGCTATACCAGGTGATAGTAGAGTCTCCTAGAAACAACTTGAAAAAATTACCCGATATCAGGATCTGAAAACTGAACTTCAGAGACTCTGGCATAAACCAGCATAGGTGGTCCCAGGTGGTAATCGGTATGCTGGGTGAAGTGCCTAAAGAGCTAAGCAAGTATTTAGAAGAAATTGGAGTTGACAAAGTCACCATCAGTCAGCTGCAGAAAGCCGCCTTACTGGGATCTGCTCGCATAATTCCCCGACACATCACATAGTCCTAAACGCTTGGGAAGCGTTCGACTAGTGATTTGTAATACAAAACCAGCGTAATTATCTTGTCTGCTGTGTGATAATTTAGTAGTAGTAGTAGTAGTAGTAGTAGTAGTAGTAGTAGTAGTAGTAGTAGTAGTAGTAGTAATAATAATAATAATAAATTAATAAATTAATAAATTAATATTAAACATTGGTGCAGTATGTTACTGTTCCTAATGTTATTTCTGACACCTACTACAGCTTATAATATTGTGTGAAATTTCTTGGCATTGTTCCCAAAGGCCCAGTGACTACAGGGACCAATGAAGTGTGTTTCATCCACAATCAAAATGTTTTGATTGCCAGATCTTGGCATTTTGTTAGTTTCCCCAAATCTTTAGCTTCAACTCCGGCAACCCCTGAAATTGCAAAGTCAGTGATCCAGATGATGATGATAATAATAGCAGTGGTGGTGGTGGTGGTGGTGGCGGCGGCGGCAGCGGTGGCAGCTAAAGCTATCAGAATTCTAGCTGGGGGATACCTGATTAATCCACATGGGGCAGCAAAATCAATCAATCAATCCAAAAAATCACATGCTAATTCCTGAATGTTCTCCAGTTTAGAGTGCTTAACGTAATCTTAGAACGGCAGACCTGGAAGGAACCCTGTAGAATTAGATCGTCAAGTCCAGCTCCATCAAGGAGGCACACTGGGGAATCGAACTCCCAGCCTCTGGCTCTGGAGGTTGTCTTCAAAGGCAGCCCACTCTAGAGAACATGGCAGTCATCTACCCTAATTGTTATAGGACCAATTAGCACTCAACATCCATACCATGCACAAAGTCAAAGGTCAAATTTGCCTGTCAAGATTCTCAAAAAATGGTGTTTGTTTGTCGCTTGGACGTTTAGGCATTATGACTTTTTGCCAAATTCGGTTTCGGTTCAAGAAAACCAGGGTGCACCAGCATCTTTAGTTCAGCATCTGCTGCAACAAAACGAAAAACATGGCAAAGGTGGTGATTTTCGTTTTGTTTTGGACAAATTTCGTTTCCAATTATACACAGCGATCAGATATGCTCTCTTGTCCTGCTTAGAAGGCCCTGTGATGTGTCTGGGAGCACCAGATGCCACAACTTGAAAGCTGCACATTACAAATGCTGGCATTACCCATGACAAGTCCCTTTTGGGGCTAATGAGGGTTCAACGAAATGGTTCAACACTTCAAACGGAAGGACGAGATTTAGCATAACTCTGTTGGACAGCCATAGAACCTTCTTCCCTCCATTTCGATGCAGCTTTCAGCACCATCCCAGGACTGGTTCTGGAGTTTCTCGGCTCTCTGGAGCAGGCTTGTGGGTGGTGTCAAGGCTTTTCTTACAAGAGCCTCATGGTACAGTGGTTAAACTGTTGTACTGCAGCTGTAACCGTGCTCACGACCTGGGGTGCAGTTCCAGGTAGCCGGCTCAAGGTTCTCTCAGCCTTCCATCCTTCTAAGGTCAGTAAAAAATGGGTATTCTGAGCTTGCTGAGGGGAGGGCAATGCGTAGCCTGCATACGGAAGACCAATGGGAGAGTGCTGTAAGACCTATTTGTTGTTCAATCGTTCAGTCGTGTCCGACTCTTCATGACCCGATGGACCAGAGCTCGCCAGGCCTTCCTATCTTTCACTGCCTCCCTAGGTTTGGTCAAATCCATATTAGTTGCATCGATGACACTGTGCAACCATCTCATTCTCTGCCATCCTCTTTTCCTTTTGCCTTCAGTCTTTCCCAACATCAGGGACTTTTCCAAGGACTCCTCTCTCCTCATGAGTTGGCCAAAGTACTGGAGCCTCAGCTTCAAAAGCCCTATGGGGTGGTATATAAACAGCACACTTTAGTTTGCTTTGCTGTGAAAGGATTGACCGACTCCAACAGATAAAAGAGGGGCAGAGAAGCAAAGCAGAGAGGTGGAGCTCTCTTAGAATTCCAAGACAGAGGAGCAATGATTGGTTAGAGTGAGACTGATTGATAGCTACTCCAGCCCAGGAAGTTCTCTCCCCGCTAAACCTATTAGAGACAGGCAGCATGCAAGGTTGCAAAAAAGCGAGGGCTTCCAAGTTGACTCTCCTGTCAGCATGCCCGGGATTTGAACTTGAGCTAGGCCCTCCCTGACATCTTTGGGACATTTTTGTTTCTAAGGAGTGAACAGGAGATCCCAATGTGCTGAGCCCGTTTCCAGTCAGATCTCTTCAACCTCTGTCTGTGCCTTGCACTCACACCTGCCGTGCCCTCCTCATCTGCGGAGGCTTCCCTACCAGCTGTTCTGCCTCCCAAAGCTTCTAGGAGGACACCAACAGCTGGAACATCAGAAATCCCCTTCTAGGCCAGCGTCTCCCAGCTCCACAAAGTCTTCCTGTCCCTCCAAAGATGGATCAGAAAAGTGTGGGGGATGAGATATGTTCTCAACCTGAGGCAAAATTTCAACCACTTTAGGAGAGATGTCCACCACGGTGACAGGTATTACACATTCCTTGATCAGTAATAATAATAATAATAATAATAATAATAATAATAATAATAATAATAATAATAATAATAATAATTTAAAAGAAATTGGAGTGGACAAAGTCACCATCTGTCAGATGCAGAAAGCCACTTTACTGGGATCTGCTTGCATAATTCGCCGATACATCACTGAGTCCTAAACGCTTGGGAAGCGTTCGACTAGTGATTGGTAATATACAATCCAGCGTAGATAGCTGTGTGGTTAAATAATAATAATAATAATAATAATAATAATAATAATAATAATAATAATAATAATAATAATAATAATAATAATAATAATAATAATGGGTCCCTTTCCAGGGATTTTCTGGTAAAGAATAACCAGAATTTGCTTACCATTTCCTTCTTCTGGTACTGTCCGGTTCTGCTTGCCAAAGGCCACGCAGGCTGCGTCTTCTCACTGGAGGCCCAGTGGAGAATCGAACACTCAAACTCTGGCACCACACTAAAACCACTGTGCTCTCTCACCAGCAGAATTTTAACTAGAAAGGAAGGGTATCAAACTATAACACAGGGATACCTCTGCAATCAAACATCTTTAGGGCCATTTTGTAAATCTTTTTCAGACGGGGGGAAAGCCACTGATTATTTTACTCCACGGGTAGAAGAAAGGAAGTCTGAGTGTAAACAAAGGTCTTCACATTTTTATTTCTTTTTTAATTTGGGGGTGGGGGTGGGAAGGAACTCGAGCCACTTCTTGAGGAAAACTAATTAAGTACCATATGTGCGGGACCCACGCTTGAATAACTGCAAATATATGAAGTGTGTGACATGCGATCTTAGTGGAACCGTCAGCTTTATGTAATTTTAATTCCCTCATTCTCACCCAATCTCAAAGCCTGCCTGAATCTGAGATTTAGTTATTTGTAATTCTTTGTTTTTGTTTTCCTTTCCAAGTGGTACAGATTACCATAAATTGAAATGTCAGCAGCAGCAAAAGCAAAATAGACGAAGGTGACTCGTGTCTTACTGCGGGAAAAGTAATGTCGGCTTCACAAAAGCTCACAGATTACTTATGATGAACTGTGAAAACATGACATCTCAGGATGTGCTGACTAAATTGCCACCCAAAAGCTCCTCTCTTTCTCCCCACCATTGCCTGAGCTAAATTTACAAGAAATTTATTTCTAGGTTGGTCAGTGTCTCTCTTTGAACCTCCATGTATGGCCATGCACTTTCCTCCGTGACTCAATATTTTGATGGGCACGAACTAAGGTACGAACCAGGGGGGGCACAAACACGGCTGGTTCAAGGTTCAATGTGTGGTTCAGTTCATGTAACCAGGGCCGGCGCGTCCATTAAGGCAAACTAGGCAGTTGCCTAGGGCACCAAAATGGACAGGGGGCGCTGGCCAGCCTGCTGGCCCCCCCGCCGCTCCCCCTGCCACCAGCCACCACTGGCCATCCCCCTGCCTGTCCACCGCCCCGCCCGTCCATCACCGCCGCCCCACCGCTGCCTGCCACCGCCGCCACCCCGCCTCGCTGCCGCCACCGCCCCCGCCCCCACCCCCCTGCCACCTAGGGTGCAAAAAAACCTAGCGCCGGCCCTGCATGTAACCCATTTTGCTAAAACAATGCACCAAACTTCTTTCTGCTCAGGACTTTGTTTTGCTTAAAACAGATTCTCCCCTGTCCCCTTCTCACTGCCCCATCACCTCCCCCCCCCCAGATCCTGCCACCACATCCATATTCTGAGATAGCTAGCCACTGTCTCTAAAGATGGAAGCAGTGGGGCAGTGCCAACACCACAAGAGCAACCGGTAGGCCCTCACTATTCAGGAACCAAAAACCAAACTGTGAATCAGTTCTGCATTCCTATTGGCTTACCATGAACCATGAACCATGACGAGCCATCATTTTTAAGGTTCGTGCCCACCTCTGTTTCCTGGCCATGTCACAAACACAATAACAGTCTGCCTGATAACAATCTATTCACCTTAATAGCTAAAAACTATTGACTGTCTTGATGGGAGGGGATGGAATTAACTAGACTCATCAGCTAGGCTAGGAACACGCACATCTCCTGGCACCCATTTCTGGGCCATGGGTTAATTTGCAACTTTCCAATATGTGGTCATGCATTCTTCTTTTTTGGAACCCAACTTGTTCATACATGTTCACTCTCTTTTGAAGGTTGAGTTCATACCTTGTTGATTATTATAGTAGAATCATACTGAAGATTCGCCGCTTAGAGTTCTATTTTTAGAAGATAAGCGGGATATAAATATAACAAATCAAAATAAATAAATAAATACTCAATTGTGGTATTGAGGCAATACTGCAGTTGTTTGAACAGTCTTGCATCAGTATTGGAATAAATACTGACCTTTTCCACTCTTCTGGCCACTGACCAGTCTGCCATACCCTTTGACATAGTGCTGTTGATGCTTTTATTGGCTGTGGTCTCTGTAGTTCTGCTGGTATTCCATTGACTCAAAGCTTCTGATTGAGTGCTCACTCACCTTCCTCCTCCTGGATATCTGCATCCAGGTCCAGAGCTCCCTCCTCTCCTGGTTTTAATTTTCATTTGTATAAAGTTGCTCTGTATATTCCCACCACTTTCCACTCTGATTGCTTGCTGATCTTGACATTTCTGCCCGTCATGTCCCCTGATGATTGCCTTTTGAGCCACAAAAGGAGTTCCGGCCTTCTTCACACATGGAAAACACTCTCTCGTGTGGCCCATCTGAGTTGCTTCCTCCAGTTTCCTGCACTGCTCATCCCAAAATTCTCTGTTGTCCTTTTCTTGCTTCTCTTTGGAACTTGGCATTTCATCTTCATGTTTATTCCTTAAAACACATATCTTTTGCCTTTTTCTTCTTCTTCTTCTGGATATTGTGCTGGATAATGAAGGAGACTGACAGGAGAAAGATCAATTTGTTCAAATGATGGTGATGAAGGAGAGAATTGGGGATCTTCTTCTTCTTCTTCTTCTTCTTCTTCTTCTTCTTCTTCTTCTTCTTCTTCTTCTTCTTCTTCTTCTTCTTCTTCTTCTTCTTCTTCTTCTTCTTCTTCTTTCTTCTTCTTCTTTTTGCAGTTCTGATATCCACTGAGCGAATTTTGTTGGTTTCTTGTGAGCAATCGGTTGATAAATGCTACGTCATGGACAGTTACTTTTAGTTCCTCCCATAGTGTGTCTGGTTGTCTTTTTGTGATTTTAATTGGTTTGAATCTCATAGAATCATAGAATCACTGAAAGGTTGGAAGGTACCTTGGACGCCTTCTAGTCCAACCCCCTGCCCAAGGCAAGAGACCTCATACCATCCCGGACAGATGGCTGTCCAATCTTTTCTTGAAAACCTCCAGAGATGGGGCACCCACAGCACTGGGAAGCAAGTAGGGATGGACAAAAAATGAAAAATGAAATGCTGTTTCATCATGTTGTTACGTAACGAAATGAAACAGAATGAGGAAGCAGCATTTTGTTAGAGATGAAACAAAGGGTGCTTTTGCACAACCCCTAAGATCTGCTGGCAACTTAAATCCAGACCAGAGATCTTGGGGGTTTGCTCCTCTTGCTGTGTTCCCACCCCTCCACACTCCCTTGCTCCTGTCTGCGTGAGGGGAGGGGGAAAGGGAGAAAAGAATGCAGGCTCACCTCCGCTCTGCCATCGGGAGCTGCCCCAGAAAGCATTCCAGTTTCTTAAAGGGGCGGGTGGCAAAAAAAAAACCAGAAGGCGGGGAGAGCCCAGCACTCACTGCTTTGCAATCTGCATCAGAAAATTTTCACCTTCGGAGACCAGGTACTTGGAAAATGCGCTGGGACGTGCTTAGGTGGGCGTGGTCATACTTATTTTTTTTTAAAGTCCGGAGCTGGTGGGAAAACAATTTTAAGCTCTGCATCTGGGAGCCCTTTGCCTCGGATTTTAGGAGTCATGTAAAAGCACCCAAAATGGTGCTTTTTATTGAAACAAACCATTTTGTTCCATCTGTAAACCAGTCCCTTACCTGCTGGTGCCCCCCCCCCGCCACTGCTGCCGAGACTGCCTAGCCAGGCCGGAGAGGGCGAGAGCGGGCTTGGCAGACCAGCCTGGGCCTCCTCCTCCTCCCTCTCCTCCTTCTTCCTCCCTCTCCCCCCCTCCTCCTCCTCCTCCATCACTGCTGCCGACAATGCTGCTGAAGGTACTGGCCAGCCAGGGAGGCTGAATGGCCTGGCGGTAGACCACACCGCTACCACTGCCAAAGGTCCTCATCAGCACAAGAGCCTAGGAGGAGGGGTAAGTAGGTGCCCTGGAGCAGGAGGAGCGGGTGGGCTATCTGGGAAGGGTCTTTCCAGTGCCCCCATATCATTTCATTAAAAATTCATTTCGTACAAATATTTTGGAAAAAAATCGTACAAAACGAAACAAAAGGAAATCTTCCCAGTGCCCCCGAAATTTATTCATTTATTTATTTATTTTTCATTTCGCCCACTACCCAAATATTTAAAACAAAAAATCAAATATCAATAAATAATTAACGAAACAAAAATACTAAAATGCACTAAAATTGCCATCAAAGGACTCATAGTCTATGTTGTATCAATTAAAAATGAAACAAGGTTTTTCTTCCATTTCAATGTTGCCCATCTCCTGGGAGGGCATTCCAAACAAGTAGAAGAGAACATAAGAACATAACAGCATGGAAAGAAGAAGAGCCCTAAGAACATAAGAGCATAAGAAGAGCCCCAAAGGCCCCATCCATCTATCCAGCTTCCTGTATCTCAGATTGGCCCTACGAAATGCCTCTGGGAGCACACAAGACTAGATATCTGTCTCCTGATACCACTCCCCTGCATCTGGGCCTTGAAGTACCCCAGGTTTAAGACTGGAGATTACACATCTCCATCATGGTTTGTAACCTGTGATGGACTTTTCCTCCAGGAATCTGTCCAATCCCCTTTTGAAGGCATCCAGGCCAGATGCCATCACCACCTCCTGTGGCAGGGAGTTCCACAGACTAACAACACACAAAGAGGTGAACTACTCTGGGGGAACTTGAATGTATTCTCCTCTCAGGATCCCTGCACATCTGCTACGCAGCTAGAGGAATTTAACCAAAACTTCAAAACAAAATATAGCTGGGTTTTCCATGTTAGAAGACGATTTGGTGGCAGGCAAGGTGCACAGTCCCTCGTGAGGTCCAGACAGCACAACTAATCATGTCCTGTTCAAGCACAGGAATTGGCCCAACTTGATTTGTTTCTATCTGCGATCAGCCAGCCACCGCTGAAAAGCAAATACATGTGGCATGAGTTTCCCTAGATTTTTTTTTCTGTGTCTCCGGCATCTGACCTTCAGTAGTTCACACTCTCTGCCAGTGGAGGTTCTACCTGGCTGACATAACGAATCCCTGCCGGCAGTTCAGCATAATAAATTGTTCATAAAACCCATTCTCTCTAGCCCAAAGGGAAAGCAAAGGCGGCTACCTCCATTTATGCGCCTTGTTTCAGGAAACGGCATTTGCACATTTCTTTGGGACAGTTTCATTTGACGAGTGACAGATTTACCGCCCTGCATTCTGTAAATTAACACCCTTTTCGCTCCAAATGAGAGCCCATTCGGAACTGTAATGAGAAAAGTAAATTATATTTGATGACGCCCTTGATCTTACTATGGAGCTGATGCTGGTAATAAAGCTGTCACACGACCCACCCAGCCTCCCGGCTCTCTCGTGATCCAGGCAGTCCCCTTTGTCTTCATGACTCTCCGGTAGGATATGGTTCCTTAAAGAAAAATGACCACTCCTGGCATTGGGTTTCTGCATCAACAGAACCATAGTGTCTAGAAGATCAAGGGAAGTGATAGTACCACTCTATTCTGCTCTGGTCAGACCTTATCTGGAGTACTGTGTCCAGTTCTGTGCATCTCAATTTAAAAAGGATGTTGACAATCTTGAATGGGTCCAGAGGAGGGTGACCAGGATGATTGAGGGTCTGGAAGAAATGTCTTATGAGGAACAGCTTAGGGAGCTGGGAATGTTTAGCCTTTCAAAAAGAAGACTGAGAGGTAGAGATGGGCACGACTTAGCGGTATTCCCGTTTCCATTTCCGTTACTCGTATCCGTTACTCTACGGAAATGGTAACGGGAATTACTCCACCAGACTTCGAGCTCGAACTGACGAACGAACAATTTTGGTCTGATTTGTCGTGCTCGGTACTTGCATCGCGGCGATCGCGCAATGCCAAGTGGCACAGAAAAAAAGTTTTTAAAAGTTAAAAAAAAACGATTCCCGGCCCTAAAAGTAGGCGAAAACTGTCTGAGGGCACCTACCAGGCCAGAAGGGTGTTTTATTTGGGGGGGTTTCCCCGCCCCCCTCTCCTTGGCTATTGCTACTGCTGCGCTGCTGGTACCAGGCTGGGAGGGCGCATCCATTTGCCATGCAGTGCGGGGGATCCAAAATGGCGACCGCAATATTTTTTTGAAATCGTTGCCCAAAAGCCCACCAAAGCACCACAGAAACATGCGAAAATTAGCTATTTTAAATGCTTGAATTTTTACAGTAGCAGCAGTGGGTTTTTCTTGCAATAAAAAGTCTCAGTTGATTTTATTTTATTTTATTTTATTTTATTTTTTTACACCTGCACATTTGCAATGATGGGCTCGCCCATGGGAGTGGACCATGCAAATTTTCCATCAATCGCATGGCCACTTGGCCAGGTTGACCACAGAGACTTCTGGGGTGTACCAATCAGGCATAAACAGCCCACTAATCGTAGCCCAAACCCGAACCCTAAGCCTAAGCCTAACCCATACGCCAGTACACTGTCCTTCTAAGTGGGTCAGAGAGGCACCCAGAGGTGCACCCCAATACTCACCCTAACCTCACCCGTACCTAGCCTAACCCTAGCCCTTGCGCTAACCCATCTTAACCCTAAGCCAGATCTACTTGCATTGCACTATATGCAAGTACGTGGGACACAGCGGGTGCAAAGAGTCTGCCAGTCCGTCACTTGTGGCTCTGGCTGACTCCTGCAGCTCCCTCCAGGAGCCCACTACCCCCCCAAACCAGTACTAATGACAACGAAAAAACAAAAAAATGAACCGACTATTTTTTGCGAAATTTCACGAAAAACGGAAACGAGCCGAAACGGACTGCCTCCGACACACGACAACTCGAAAACGTCATTTTCCCTAGTCGTGCCCATCTCTACTGAGAGGGGATATGATAACTATGTTTAAATATTTGAAAGGATGTCACATTGAAGAAGGGACTGGTTTGTTTTCCATGGCTTCAGAGACTAGGACATGGGGAAATGGTTTCAAACTGCAGGAAAAGAGATTCAATTTAAACCTTAGGAAGAATTTCATGACAGTTAGAGCTGTTCGGCACTGGAATATGCTGCCACGGAGGGTGGTGGAGTCTCCTTCTTTGGAGGTTTTTAAAAACAGGCTGGATGGCCATCTGTCTGGAGTCCTGTGATGGGGGTTCCTGCATGGCAGGGGGTTGGACTGGATGGCCCTTGAGGTGTCTTTCCACTCTAAAGTGTTCTGCTTAAAGTGTTCTGCTTATATACCGACCCATACCACTACAAGTAGTCTCTGAGCAGTTTACAATTTTAATTACATTGTGCAGGCTACACATTGACCCCCCCGCAAGCTGGGTACTCATTTTACCGACCTCGGAAGGATGGAAGGCTGAGTGAACCTTGAGCCTGCTACCAGGGATTGAACCCAGGTCGTGAGCACTGTGAGCTCTATGATTCTATGATTCTATGATTTTATAATAACTGTTTGAAGGTGCTTGACCATCACACTACATACGAAACATTACACACAGATACATGGAGAGAGAGAGAGAGAGTTTTCTTCTGGAGCATGACATGTTTCCTATTCTAAGCCTCTTCCTCCGAAGTTTGAAACTCCATGAAAATATGGTTATAAGAAGCATTGTTTGGCCGTACATAGAGATGGGCGCCAACTGGAAAACTGATGATTCGTAATTGTCAAGTAATGTCACTTTTAACAAAATTTATGTAATATAATATTTAACCGATTCAAATGGTTTCTGTGTATCAATGCATAATCATTTGTCATGGCAGATGAATAGTGCAATCACATGAAAACATAAGAATAATTATATCCAGGTGACATGGATAACTACTTAACATTGCCTATGTGTATTCATGTGATTGGGTTATATGAGGTGTGCCATATGTATAAAAGGCAGGTTTGTAACCCATTTTACTTTGGGACTGCTTTTTTGTTGAGATGAGCAGTTTCCCCACTAATCTGTAATATTTATGCTGTGTGTTTTATCTCATTGTGTATTTGTGTATGTTTTTGTAATACAAGGTTTTATGCTAAAGTTTATTTCTGTCTCCCAGCTTCAAATCTGGGCTTAGCAATTATTTTAACACGCCACTGTATAACTCTGCTAATCTCTGAAACTTTTAAAACCCTACCACTTTCCAACTGGAACGGTTCATTCTTCATGGTTAGCCACAACGAAGCCTCAGAAAATCAAAGTGCTTTGGAGTTTGTTTGACTGGGACATGCCTGGTGGGGGGAAGGAATCTACTTGCTCCTGGATTCCACCTCCTCTGCCACCCACCACCACCACCTTCCCACTGCCGCTGCCCCTGTGCATTATAAACAAACAAACAAAAAAACTGGCCAAGAGAGCTAGCTCTTTCCTTGGATTGCCCTCTGGATTCTGTAGAGGAGGAGATGGTTAAGAGGAGGATGTTGACCAAGCTGACATCCATTATGAACAATACCTTTCACCCACTGCACCCGACAGTGAAAGCTCTGCGTGGCTCCTGCGCTGGGTGAAAAAAAACATTTTTTCACCCAGCGCGTTGTTAGTCTATGGAACTCCCTGCCACAGGATGTGGTGATGGCATCTGGCCTGGATGCCGTCAAAAGGGGATTGGACAGATTCCCTGAGGAAAAGTCCATCCCAGGTTACAAACCATGATGGAGATGTGTAATCTCCAGGCTTAAAACCAGGGTACTTCAAGGGCCAGATGCAGGGGAGTGGTATCAGGAGACAGATATCTAGTCTCATGCGCTCCCAAATGCATCTGGTGGGGCCGCTGTGAGATACAGGAAGCTGGACTAGATGGGCCTGTGGCCTGATCCAGCATGGCTCTTCTTATGTTCTTATGTTCTTATGTTCTCCTTCAGTGGCAGGCTCAGACATCCCCGGTGCGGGAAGGAGTGCAACCGCAGGTCTTTTGTTCCCACTGCTGTGAGACTCTACAACTCTACAGTCTAACATACTTGTATTCGTATATTGTAGCTTCTTTTTCTTTTTTTCACATTTAATTTTTTTATATCCTTATTTTATAGTGTATATTTGTATATTGGATTTTTATTTTATTTTATTTCTGTTATCTATTATCTTCTTCTTTCTCACCTTACACTTTTTGTGCACTTACTCTTCTTTATTTGTTCTTTGTATTAGGAGCTATGTAACGAGTAAATTTCCCCGATGTGGGACAAAACATCTGGAGGGCCGAAGTTTGGGCATGCCTGGTCTAAGTATAAACTTTCCCAGCTCCGTGCAGTTTCCAGAGGTCACGTGAAAAAAATTGTCCAATGGTAGCTGATCAATCTTCTGTACAACGTGGCAGTGTTTTTCAACCACTGTTCCGCGGCACACTAGTGTGCCGCAAGATATTGCCTGGTGTGCCGTGGGAAAAATTGAAAAATTACTTTATATATAGTCAATATAGGCACAGAGTTAAATTTTTTAACATTTTCTAATGGTGGTGTGCCTCGTGATTTTTTTCATGAAACAAGTGTGCCTTTGCCCAAAAAAGGTTGAAAAACACTGCCTTAGATAAGTGTTGGGAGAAAGCTGAAAACGTACCATTAATATTGAGCCTTAAAAATCACACAATGTCCCATCATGCTAATTTCCTTTCATGCTGTGTCCTATCATCCTGATTCTGTTACAGGATCAATAAAGGTTTATCTTATCTTATCTTAATAAATAAATAAGTAAATAAATCCTTTGGCAGAGCCCGATGGGCACAGTGCTGCTAGCAATCAGGATGACAACCCTGTCACAACTAAGAAGGTGTGGAATGATAGAAGCATCAGTCCCAACTTGGCATCCTGCAAAAGATGGCAGGAAAAAATCCCCCCCCCTTCACTGCTTCTAATTGGAAGGAAAATGGATCCTGATTCTTTAGCACTTCCAACTACTTCCTAGCCAGAACTGCCTTGCTGAATGAGAGCAAAAGATCGACCTGATCCTACAGGATGACTGCAGCCATGGCCAGCTTTAGAAGGTGGGTTTTTTGCAAAAAAAAATACCCTTTGGTGATTTGGAAATCAAACCACCAGATTATAGTGGAGGAGAGGTCTAGAGAAACGTGGACTATGGCTGCCGGTGATCAATAAACTTGTGAAATTAAGATTAGAATGGGGAAAAGGAATGGGTTGATAATAATATATGGAACCTGATTTGGGGACATGTGTTTCAGAAGGTGGAGGGGTATGCACCGGGAGAATGCATTAACACAAAGATATGGGTAGATCCAGATAGTAGGAAGGAAAAGAATGAGACTAGTTCTGAGTGAGGTGGATGGGTTGCACAATGTGATTTTTTTAAAACTTTTATTTTATTGTAAATGTCTTCTTACTATTTAATTAAAAAAATTAAAGAAATAAAAATGTGTTCCTCAAAAGAAGAAGAGGAATTTTGTCTCTTCTGTTTTTTCTCCCCTCCATTGTTTTATTTGGTAATTTATGAGATTGTACACCACCCAGAGTGGCCTCTGGGCCAGATGGTTTTTGCAGTATAAAAATCAAATCAAATCAAATCAAATGAAAACAAAACAAGCAAGCAAACAGAGAGGACGACTGGCAGCAAAGGTTGATGCTCATCCCTCAACATCTGGTTATCAAAGATATCCTTGCTTTCATTTGAAAGATTGAATTGACTCTTGGCAGGTCTCTCCTTCGTGATTTGGTCTAGTCTCATAATACCATTGATCTCTCTTCTTTGTGCTCAGAAAAGCCTGCTTGACAAGCCATGCCAGCTTCCAATTCCTCATCCCATGAGGATGGGCTCAAATACAAGTTGAGTTTTCGTTCCCTCCCTTATCTTTCTTAATCCACTCTCTGTTGTTTAACTAGAAAGCTTAAATTTTCACCATAATGTCTCACACTTCTCATTTCCCTGATGGGCCATCCCTCGCCGACGACTAGAATCACATAGTCCAGAAGGATTTTTGACTTGACGTCTTGCAACTGATACAGAATTGTCTTTTTCCTTTTCTAAGGCCCCCCATTGGAGCCCTTTTCAATACAAAAAGTTCATTTTGCTTAAGATGAAAGCATGAAGAGGGTTAGAAAAGTACTAAAAACTAAGTTGAATGGTGGTAACACCATCAAGGCCATTAATAGCTGGGCCATACTGGTCATCACATATACCGCCGGCATTATCAACTGGACTCAGACAGAGCTAGAAAGTCTAGATAGAAAAACAAGAAAACTTATGACCATTCACTATGCATTACATCCACGCAGTGATGTTGACAGGCTGTATTTACCTAGAAAATTAGGTGGTAGAGGTCTTCTGCAAGTGAAGCAGACAGTTGAAGAAGAGAAACATGCGTTGGCAGATTATGTAAAAAAATAGTACAGAGCCAGCATTATTGTAGGTGAAGAACAAGGAGGTGTTAAAAGCAAACAAAGGGTCAATACAGGAAAGCAACGATGCAAATACGAGTTGATAGCTGGCATAATAAAGCACTGCATGAAAAGTAGATGAGGAAAGGACCTGATTATGACTCACCAATTGAACAATGAAAATAGAGACAGAAGCCCTGATTTTTTGCAGCTCAAGAAACAAGCTGAGTACCCCATGTGTAGACTCTGTAAAGAGGCAGATGAAACTCTCAGCCATATACAGTATTGAGTTGTTGCAAGAAAATTGCTCAGACTGATTACAAACAGTGCCATAATGTAGTTGCTCAAATGGTCCCCTGGAATTTGTGTCACAACTATCATCTGCCCACAGCAAAGAACTGGTGAGATCATAAGCCTGAAAGAGCGATTGAAAATGAGCATGCAAAATTACTTTGGGACTTCCAAACACAGACAGAGATTTGGAGCATAATACACTGGATATTATAATTCTGGGGAAGAAAAAAGGTGTGGATCATTGATATTGCTATACCAGGTGGTAGTAGAGTCACCGAGAAATAGCTTGAAAAGATTACCTGAGATCAGGATCTGAATATTGAACTTCAGAGACGTTGGCATAACCCAGTACATGTGGTTCCGGTGGTAATCGGCATGCTGTTTACAGTGCCTAAAGAGCTAAGCAAGAATTTAGAAGAAATTGGAGTTGACAAAGAGCCTTTTTACACGACCCCTAAGATCCGCTGGCCACTTAAATTCAGACCAGAGATCTTAGGGGTTCCTCGCTCTTCCTCTGTCCCCACCCCCCTCCGCACTTCCTGGTTTCTGGCTGCGTGAGGGAGGGAGAAAAAACAAAGAAAAGAATGCCGGTTTACCTCCGTTTTGTTCCCGGCAGCATTCAGATCTCTTAAAGGGGCGGGGCGCAAAAAAAGAACAAACAGAAGCCAGGAGAGCCCCGCACTCACTATCCTTACACCGGATCAAAAATTTGTCACATCCAAAAAGCAGGTACATGAAAAGTGCAGTTTGGTCACGCTAAGTGGGCGGTGTCGCACTTAATTGTCTGCAAAGTCCGGAGCTGGTGGGTAAACATTTTTAAGGTCCGGACCTTGCAGCCATTTGCGGCGGAGCTTAGGGGTTGTGTATAAACGCCCAAAGTCGCCATCATTCAGCTGCTGAAAGCCACCATACTGGGATGTGCTCGCATAATTCGCCGATACATCACATAGTCCTAAACGCTTGGGAAGCATTTGACCAATGATTTGTAATACAAAATCCAGCGTAATTATCTTGTTTGTTATGTGATAATATGAGGAGGAGGAGGAGGTGTTTTCTTCTTCCCGTTACTAATGTCTCAGAACTAGTTTTAAGTGCCAGTTGATGAAAAAGGGGAACCTGAACTTGTTTGGGGAACCTGAAGCTATTCTCCTCTGCGAATCTCAGTACTTGTTCTGTAGCAAAAGGAATTTATATGAGAAGTTGAAACTCTGGCCTGGTTTCAGCCTCTTCAATAGCTTCTTTAGCAATCAGACTAAGTCTCCAAATGCATCTGCTCCCCTACTGCCATCGGAGCTGTACCCCATTTTACTGCCACAAGTTCTGGGCAAAAAAAAAGAGCCAAGACATCTGCATTCACAGTTAGAAACTGATGAGATGTTTTCCTTCCAGAGGCACGCTCATTAAAACTCCAATTTTTTGCACAAATCAACACAGAAACTAATTTGGATGTTTATTTCCCAGTGACCAGTCACCAAAGGCAGACAAACTAATTGGCGCCTTGTAGAGCTTCAAAAGCTAGTGAGCGGATAATCAAACGCCCTTGACTTTGTGAGATACCTGTCATTGGTACCATCATGACTTCCTGGCTCATCTGCTCAAACTAAGAGCAATACAGTATGTCCAATAATTTGAAATGATTCCTGCTTACCTATGAATTTGGAGCTTTGTGTTAGTCTCATGGATCAACTGGACTTCATTCTGTTCAGGAATTCTAAAGGCATCTCTGCATCTGAATAGGGAGTTGCCATCTTCTCCGTTTATTGCTTTCGGCTGGTAGTGATGTGTCCTGAGGGCTGGTTTCCAGCCAGCATTTCCCCAGGCAAGGTTGAGTGGATTCTAGCCTCTGACCTCAGGTGAAGAGGCAAACCACCACCTGCTTCTAATTCTAAATACCTGTCATTACAAGAATGAAAGTGATGACTCTTCACATACTTAAGAGTTCTATATTATTAATAATAAGTTATAGAGATGGGCACGAATAGAAAAAATGGAGTTTCGTTTGTCGTTTGTCGTTTGTCGGGTCCGTTTTGGTTCGTTTCCATTTTTCGTGATTTTTTTTTCAAAAAGTTCATTTTCGTTTTTGTTTGTTTCATTACCATTTCGTTACCATTTATTTCAATTTTTTAATTTTTTTTAGCATTTAAAGCAGTGTTCACTGTATTGCAGTAACGGAAACAAAACGGACAACAAAATTTCTGGTGTTTCTGTTCGTTTCATTTCATTTTAGAAACAAAATTCATTTGTCGTTTCATTACATAACGAAATGAAAAAATGAAAATGGAAATGAAAAATTGTTTGTTTCGTGCCCATCTCTAATAAGTTAAGGGCTTATATCTGTAAGCAGCTCTGCGTCATAGGCACACTCTGATGAGTGGGGAACTATGATGCTGAAAGAGCTCGTTGCAGAGTTTTTAGTTTTGTTTCAATGCCTCTAGCTGCACAGCAGAAGTACAGCGATATACAGAGTGGAACAGCTCTGAGACCCCCAGAGTAGTCCACCCCTTTTCCCTATCAACTGGCCCTTACAGTCTCAATAACTCAACCTGTGACATATAGTAAGAGAATGAGTAACAAGTTTCATTCCGTAAGGATGGACAAGTCAAAGAGTGAACTGCCCAATGTGACTGACTGCTTCACAGACTCTGGAGCTGGGGAAAGAGCCAAGCCATAAGGCAAGACTTTCTCTGAATTCAAAGTCAGGAACAGAATGTTAGTGATTGAGAGCCAACCCAGTCCAGAAAAGTCCCTCACAACCAAACCTACTAAAGGCAGCATGTGAGGTTGCAAAAAAACTCCAAGATCACTGATCTAGCAGTGCATCACCCAAGCAAAAGGGGTGCCTTGTCCCAACATTCCTGCCATTCTGGCTGGGGGATTCTGGGAGCCCCATCTCTAAAGAAATAACATCTCTTAGCTCTGGCTTTTCCTTCTCCATGGTTATATTCCACAGATTAAGAGACAATAGATGAAGATCCCAGAGGTGAATAATATTGGCAGATCATTAGTCTTCTATTCTGCACCAATGAACCGCCATGCCACTGTACTGCTGTGAAACAGCCCTGCATTTATCATGTCCTTTCGTGCAACAAGATTTATATTAAGGAACCAAACGGGCTGACCTGGTTTCATACCAGCTGATTTAGTTGACTTCCTCTTTCCCAGCTTGGCTCCTCCATAAGAACACGGTGCCTCTTAGATACCCCTACACTAGTAACAATTTACCACGGGCATCTGGTCGTAGAAATCCCAGCTGAGGAGTCCATCAACCAGGCCAGCTCTTGGCATTCAGCATCCTGCCACTTCAGCAAGCCTCAGTCACAGCGATCAAAACATAATGGGTCCTCCAGGAGCCCCGCAGGGGAAGGGAAGTCATCATAGAAGCATTAAGTTAGAATGTCCTGCTGGCTCAGGGTTTCTCGACACACGAAGAGCAGCTCATTGGGTAGCGCTGCCAAAAGGCATCAGAAAGGCAGAAGGATTTTTGGCCCATTCGCTGCAAAATGGCCATCTAATTGAAAGTGAGCCAGTCTACAACCTGTTGGAGCATTTGCAACCTCGCATTCTGCCTTTAGTTGGTTTGGCTGGCCAGGAACTTTCTGAGCTGGGGTGACTGTCAATCTATCCAGCACGAACCAATCATTTCTTCCTTGCCTCTTGAGTTCAAGGGGAGTCCCACCTCTCTGCTCAGTTCTTTCCCCCTCTCTCCTCAGTCTCTTGAGGCATGTTGCTGAGAGCAGTCATGTTCTGTTAAAATTAAATCATTTTTATTATTTCTCTTACCAATGTCTCAAGAGTGAGTTACTGACACTGTAAATACCAGTTGATAAGAAACAGGGAAGAGCCTCAACTGGGGAATTTGAAACTATCTGCTCTGGATGTCTTTGTTTTGCACTATTGCTGTGCAGCCAGAAGCATTTAACCATAATTATGCAACGGAACTTGGAGGTTTTTTGAGGAACTTATTGGAGGTTTTTAAGCAGAGGCTGGATGGCCACCTGTGGGGAGTCCTGTGATGGGGGTTCCTGCATGGCAGGGGGTTGGACTGGGTGGCCCTTGAGGTCTCTTCCAACTCTATGATTCTATGACTCTATGATTCTATGAACCTTGCGCTCAGGGTGCATGTTCTGTGCTACAACTTAGTCATGGGCCCTCCATGGCAATCTTATAGCTCTCCAAATCAACTTATGAATTAAAGCTATGCTTTCTTATCCATTTGCTAATGTGGACGTGGTGCTCAGTGGAAGTGCAAAGTAAGGCACATTAAAGAATGACGTTAGCCTCAATCAACATTAATGGACTGAACTCAGGACAGAAGAGAAAAAGAATATTCCTACAATTAAAGAAATTAAAAGCAGATGTTATTTGTCTACAGGAGATGCACATGAAGAAAAAAGATGAACACTTATTGAATTGTCCTAAATTAGAAGAACTCTTTGCAGCCTCGGATCTGAAGGAAAAGAAGAGAGGTGTGGCCATATATGTCAGAAAGGAATGGAACCCAAAACTGATATATGCATCTGAAGATGCAAGAATCCTAATGTTAGAAATACACAGAGATGGGGAAAAGACTCTAATAACTAATATAAGAACATAAGAACATAAGAAGAGCCATGCTGGATCAGGCCAAAGGCCCATCTAGTCCAGCTTCCTGTATCTCACAGCGGCCCCACCAGATGCGTTTGGGAGCGCATGAGACTAGATATCTGTCTCCTGATACCACTCCCCTGCATCTGGCCCTTGAAGTACCCTGGTTTAAAGCCTAGAGATTACACATCTCCATCATGGTTTGTAACCCGTGATGGACTTTTCCTCTAGGAATCTGTCCAATCCCCTTTTGAAGGCATCCAGGCCAGATGCCATCACCACATCCTGTGGCAGGGAGTTCCATAGACTTACAACGCGCTGGGTGAAAAAATATTTTCTTTTGTCAGTTCTTACTCTCCCAGCACTCAATTTGAGTGTATGTCCCCTAGTTCTGGTATTTTGAGAGAGGGAGAAGAGCTTCCCTCTATCCACTTTACTCATACCCTGCATTATTTTGTATGTCTCAATCATATCCCCCTCAAGCGCCTTTTTCCAGACTGAAGAGGCCCAATTGTTTTAGCCTTTCTTCATAAGGGAGGTGCCCCAGCCCAGTAATCATTTTAGTGGCTCTCTTCTGCACCTTTTCCAGTTCCACTATGTCTTTCTTGAGATGCGGTGACCAGAATTGTACACAATACTCCAGGTGGGGCCTTACTATTGTTTTGTATAACGGCATTATAATGTTGGCTGTTTTATTTTCAATCCCCTTTTTGATAATCCCTAGCATGGAATTGGCCTTCTTCACTGCTGCCACACATTGGGGAGACACCTTCATGGAGCTGTCCACCAACACACCAAGATCTCTTTCCTGATCCGTCACGGATAACTCAGAGCCCATGAGTTGATAGATGAAGTTTGGATTTTTTGCCCCAATATGCATTACTTTACATTTGGTTACATTAAAACGCATTTGCCATTTCTCAGCCCACTCCCCCAGTTTGGAGAGATCCTTCTGGAGCTCTTCACAATCTTCTCTGGTTTTTACCACACGGAAAAGTTTTGTGTCATCTGCAAACTTGGCTACCTCACTGTTTATCCCTGTCTCCAGGTCATTTATGAACAGATTGAAAAGCACCGGTCCCAGGACCGAGCCCTGGGGCACACCGCTTTTCACTTCTCTCCATTGTGAAAATTTCCCATTGACACCTACTCTTTGCTTCCGGGATCTCAACCAGTTCTCAATCCATAAGAGGACCTGCCCTCTTATCCCCTGACTATGCAATTTTCTCAGCAGCCTTTGGTGAGGGACTGTGTCAAAAGCCTTTTGAAAATCCAGATAGACTATATCCACCGGTTCACCCAAATCCACGTGCCTGTTGACCTTTTCAAAAAATTCTAAAAAGGTTTGTAAGACAAGATTTACCCTTACAGAAGCCATGCTGATTTTCTCTCAGCAAGGTTTGTTCTTTTATGTGTTTTAAGATTTTCTCTTGGATGAGGCCTTCCACCATCTTCCCTGGGACAGATGTAAGGCTAACCAGCCTGTAGTTTCCTGGGTCCCCCCTCCTTCCTTTTTTAAAAATTGGTGTGACATCCGCTATCCTCCATTCCTCCGGCACTGTGGCCGTTTGAAGAGACAAGTTGCATATTACCGTTAAGAGATCTGCAATTTCATTTCTCAGTTCCCTAATAACCCTTGGGTGGATGCCATCTGGGCCCGGTGACTTGTTAATCCTCAATTTATCAATTAGTCCTAAAACCTCCTCTCTTTTAACCTGTATTTGATTTAATTCTTTAGTCAAGAGGGGCGGCTCAGGCAGCGGAATCCGCTCAAGGTCCTCTGTCGTGAAGACAGACGCAAAGAACTCGTTCAATTTCTCTGCAATGTCCAAGTCCTCCTTAACCTCCCCTTTTCCTCTCTCACCATCCAGAGGCCCAATTGGTTCTCTGGCAGGTTTTCTACTTCTAACATATTTAAAGAAGCTTTTATTATTACCCTTTATATTGCTAGCCATGCGTTCCTCAAAGTCTTTCTTTGCCTCCTTATCATCTTTTTACATTTCTTTTGCCAGAGTTTGTGTTCCTTTTTATTTTCCTCACTTGGGGAGGATTTCCATTTACAGAAGGACCTCTCCTTGCGCTTTAGAGCCTCTCTAACTGTTAACCATGCCGGTGTCCTCTTGGACTTGAATGAGCTCTTCTTTCTTTGTGGTATGCACTTGTGCTGGGCCTCTATTATTGTTGTTTTAAACAGGCTCCATGCACTCTGAAGAGATTGGATTCTTCTAACCCTCCCCTTCAGTTTCTCTCTAACTAGTTTCCTCATCTGAGGGAAGTTTGCCCTTCGAAAATCAAGGGTTTTTATGTCTGATTTGGTTGACACTCTTCCTCCGACATGCATGGCAAAGGTAATTGCAGCATGGTCACTGTTCCCCAGAGGCTCAGTGACATTCACATCCCTGACGAGGTCCTGAGTATCACACAATATTAGATCTAGAGTTGCCTGTTCTCGGGTGGGCTCCATGACAAGCTGCTCTAAGGCACAGTCATTCAGCAAGTCGAGAAACCCAGTTTCTCTTTCTTGCCCGGAGCTCGCATTGGCCCAGTCAATGTGGGGATAATTAAAGTCCCCCATGATTACTATCCTATCCCTCTTAGCCACCTCCATGATTTCTCTCCTCATTTCAAGGTCCCCCTCAAGTTTTTGATCTGGTGGACGATAGAATACTCCAACTATCACATCACTCTTTGGACCTGGTAGTTTAACCCACAGTGATTCTATGGCGGAGTCAGACCCTCTGTCAATCTCCATTCTGCTGGATTTTATGCCTTCTTTGACATAGATGGCCACTCCTCCTCCAACGCCCCTCTCTATCCCTTCTATAGAGTTTATAGCCTGGGATTGCTGTGTCCCACTGGTTCTCCACATTCCACCAGGTTTCTGTTATGGCTATTATATCAATGTTATCCCTAGCTGCCAGATGTTCAAGTTCTCCCATCTTTGCTCGGAGGCTTCGAGCATTGGCGTAAAGCACTTGTACAGTGGGTCCCGCAACAGCTGCTGCCTTGTTCTTCTCCCCCACAGCTTTTATTTTCAGTAGACGAACTGTCACATTCCACTATTCTGCCAGTGTTAATACTTGCTATGTCATCTCTATGTGATTCTCTACCCTCTCCAACCTCATTCCCGAGGATGAGGTGTTCAACCGGATGCCACACAGCTCCTGTCGGCTTTCCCCAGTTATCAGTTTAAAAGCTGCTCTGCTGCCTTTTTGAGGTTGAGTGCCAGCAATCTGGTCCCATCATGATTCAAGTGCAACCCATCCCTCCTGAACAGGTTTGGCTTGTCCCAAAATGTTCTCCAGTTCCTGACAAATCTAAAGCCCTCCTCTCGACACCATCGCCTCATCCACGCATTGAGGCTTCTGAGTTCTGCCTGCCTGGTGGGACCTGCACGAGGAACAGGTAGCACTTCTGAAAATGCTACCTTGGAAGCCCGGGACTTCAATCTTCTACCTAGCAACCTGAATTTGGCTTCCAAGACTGACCGCTTGGCCTTCCCGACATCATTGGTACCGACGTGTACCATGACCACTGGCTCCTTCCCAGTTCTCTCTAACAAGCTATCTATATTTCTGGTGATGTCTGCAACCTTTGCACCCGGCAGGCAAGTGACCATCCGGTTATCATGCTCCTCACAAATCCATCCCTCCGTATTTCTAATGATAGAATCCCCTAGCACAATGAGCTTCTCTCCTGCAGCCTGCTCATCAACATGTACCTGATCTTGTATCTCATCAATAGTGATGAGGGAGAGATCCTCCGGCGGAACCACTTCTTCCTCTATGTGTGGCTCATGAGGTGTGCTGAGGGAAAGAGCTTCAAATTGATTGTGCAAGATGAGACTCTCTGAGCGATGCCTTGGCCTTCTACTCCTTTGAGTCACATTCCTCCACCCATCCACCTCCTGAGTTGGGGGAGTGACTTCCTCCTCTGAAGTGTGCCCTGTCTCTTCTTGGACCTGGATAGTCTCTTCCGCTCTGTCCAGGAACTGCTCAAGCTCCTTAATATGTTGCTGGTCCACTATGCGAGCCTCTAGCTGCTGGACCTTCTCTTCCAATAGCGCTACCAGCTTGCACTTGCAGCAGATGTAGTTCTGCACACGCTCTGTCAAGATAACAAACATGGCACAAGTACTGCAGGTAACTACAGCTGCTCCCTGCAACTCCATTTTAACTATTACAATAAAATGTATTCAAGGTCTCAAAAATGTAAACTTGCACTTTTTTTTAAATCTAGTAAGACTCTTTACTTCTTTTATTGTTTAGTCAAAATCTAACAGTGTAGGGGCCGCTAAAGCACCTCTACTCCAACTACAAGCACGTCAGGAAGTGTAGGATCTCCTGAGGAGTTGCTTGGCTTGGGAACTCAATTAAACCCAGTTTTTGTTTTTTTTTAGTTTGCACGCGCCGTAAGGCGCGTGCTGCTGGTAGCAGCTATTTAAAGCTAAAACTCCGCCCCTTGCTCCTGCAAAAAGAAGAAGTTAGCTCTGCCCTTTGTTCTGTGCTCCTCTGACCAGCTCCTTCCTCTCTGCTGCTCTGCCAGAAGAGGACTGAGAGACTGCTGGTAGCACCTATTTAAAGCTAAAACTCCGCCCCTTGCTCCTGCAAAAAGAAGAAGTTAGCTCTGCCCTTTGTTCTGTGCTCCTCTGACCAGCTCCTTCCTCTCTGCTGCTCTGCCAGAAGAGGACTGAGAGACTGCTGGTAGCAGCTATTTAAAGCTAAAACTCCACCCCTTGCTCCTGCAAAAAGAAGAAGTTAGCTCTGCCCTTTGTTCTGTGCTCCTCTGACCAGCTCCTTCCTCTCTGCTGCTCTGCCAGAAGAGGACTGAGAGACTGCTGGTAGCACCTATTTAAAGCTAAAACTCCGCCCCTTGCTCCTGCAAAAAGAAGAAGTTAGCTCTGCCCTTTGTTCTGTGCTCCTCTGACCAGCTCCTTCCTCTCTGCTGCTCTGCCTATATGCCCCTAATGAGAAACAGGAGAAATTTTATAAATGTCTCGAACAAGAATTGCTTAAAACCTCGCAGCAGGAAAATTTAATTGTAGGGGACTTCAATGCCGTATATAATAAGGACTTGGATGTAAAAACTTCACAAGGGAAACGGAAAAAGAGCAGGCGAAATATATTGCCATGTGACTTCTTGCAATTGGCAGAGGAATTAAGCCTTGTGGATGTATGGAGAGTAAGGAATCCTTCTGGTCAAGATTATACCTTCTACTCAGATAGACACAAGTCATGGTCAAGAATAGATATGTGTTGGCTTACATCCAATATCATGAGAGAAGTAAAGGAAATTGAAATTTTACCTAATACATTTGCTGACCACAACCCCATACTTATATGTCTGGGAAATAGAAGAAATAACTGGCAATGGAAGCTAAACACATCTCTCCTGAAAAATGAAATATTTTTGAAACAAATCAAAGAGGAAATGAAGTTTTATTTTAAGGAAAATATATGTCCAGAAATTCCTATGGCTACTGCATGGGATGCTGGCAAAGCTGTTCTAAGAGGCCAAATAATTAGATTTGCAACACAGCAGAAAAGAGAAAGAGAACGGGGAAAAAAGAAGCAGTAAGGTTTATAGAAGAATGTGAAAAAGGATTAAAACAAGACCCAAAAAAGGAAGACCTAAAGGCAAAGCTGAAAATGAAACAACATTATCTGAATACGCTATGGGCAGAAGAAATAGCAAAAAACATAAAATTCACAAGGGCAAATTTCTTTGAAACAGCAAACAAACCAGGAAGATGGTTGGCATATAGACTTAGAAAAGAAAAAGAGAAAACACATATACAAAGCTTAAAAGATAAAGATGGAAAAGAAAAATTTGACCATGAGGAACTGAAGAAGATAGTGAAGGATTTCTATCAAAAACTTTACTCACAAAAAGAAGTGCCCAAAGAAATGCAGGAAGAATATTTAGGAAAATATAGTAGGATAAAATTAACAGAAGAACAAAGGAAAGCACTAGAGGAACCAATAACTTGTAATGAGATTGTAGAAGCGATTAGAAGTCAAAAAAATGGGAAGGCTCCAGGTCCAGATGGACTGCCCGCTGAACTTTACAAACAAATGACAGAGATCATATTATTACCATACAAAAAATTACTTGAAGATATCACTGAAAGAAAAGAAATACCAAAAACATGGACTCAAGCAACAATATCACTGATACATAAAGAGAATACTGACCCTAAAGAGATAAAAAATTATAGACCTATCTCTTTGTTAAATGTAGATTATAAAATTTATGCATCAATTCTGGCCACACGATTAAAAAAACTTCTAGTGAAAGTGATCCATCAAGATCAGATGGGTTTCCTGCCAAAGCGACAGATGAGGAATAACATGAGGATAATTCTCAACACCTTAGAGTACTACGAGGCACATCCAGAAAAGAAAATGGCACTGATATTCCTTGATGCAGAGAAAGCATTTGACAATATTAATTGGAATTTTATGCTAAGCCACTTAAAACACATAGGAGTAGGCCAAAGATTTAGGAACAACATTGAAGCTATATACACAAAACAAGAAGCTAAGGTGAAAATTAACATGGATATGACAGAGAAGATAGAGATAGAGAAGGGAACACGTCAGGGCTGTCCACTCTCACCGCTCCTATTTATCTTGACATTAGAAGTATTAAATCAACAAGTAAGAGATCAGAAGGTGATAAAAGGGTTAAGAATAAAGGAAGAAGAATATAAGTTGCAGGCATATGCTGATGATGAAGTTTTCATATTAGAAGACCCCAATGACTCAGTGGAATGCCTGTTGAAAACTATAAAGAGCTTTGGAGAAATGGCTGGTTTGAAGATAAATCAAGAAAAGACTAAAATCTTAACAAAGAATATGACAGCAAAAGAAATTAGAGAATTAGTGGAGCAAACACATTTTAAAGAGGAAAAGACTATTACATATCTGGGAATAAAGATAACCAAAAAAGCAAGTACGATATGGCAAGATAACTATCTAAAAGTTTTAAACGACATACAAATAGATCTGGAAAAATGGAGCAAACTGCATTTATCATCACTGGGATGAATAGCCGCAATTAAAATGATGATACTTCCAAAATTATTATTTTTATTTCAGATGATTCCATTGCTATTAAAAAAAAAAACATTTTTCAAGGAGATAGAAAAGGTAATAATGAAATTCATATGGCAAGGGAAAAAACCAAGGATCAGGAAAAAAGCCCTACAAGATGATACTTCTAGAGCAGGTTGTGGCCTACCAGACTGTGAATTGTATTACAAAGCTTGTATACTGGTGTGGATAAAGGAGTGGATTATGCTAGAAAATCAGAGAATCTTGAAATTAGAAGGCCATGATTTAAAGTTGGGGTGGCACGCATTTGTTTGGTATAAGAAAGCTAAGGATCAGAAATATTTTGGAAATCACATAGTGAGAAAAGCACTTTGTTGGATGTGGGAAAATATTCAGAGACAAATGTATAGAAAAATACCTGGGTGGGTGTCACCAATAGAAGCATTTACACAACAGACATTGATGAATGAAAACAAATTAGTGAGACACTGTGGGATACTGAAAAATGAAGAGGAACTAAAGTCAGAGGAAGAATTCCAAAATCCAAAAGTGACATTAGATTGGTGGGCAAAATCACAATTGACCTCGAGGTTTGTTAAAGATAAGAAAGAGGGTTTTTATATAGAGAGAACTGAACTGGATAAATTGCTCTTGGGAACAGAGGGAAAGCTGATTCAGAAAATTTATAAATACATGTTAGAGTTGAAAATGCAGGATGAAATTGTGAAAGACTGTATGATACTATGGGCACAAAATCTAGGACATAATATTGAATTAGCACAATGGAGCCAGTTATGGGAGTGTAATGTAAAATTTACTAAGGCAATAAATTTAAAAGAAAGCATATATAAGATATTTTATAGATGGTATATGACACCACAAAAATAGCAAAAATATATGGAAATACCTCAGATAAACGCTGGAAATGTAACTACAAAGAAGGGTCTTTTTACCATATGTTATGTGGTGGACTTGTGATGTAGCAAAGAGATATTGGAAAATGGTATATGAGATCTTACAAAAAATGCTGTGCTATACAGTTCCATTTAAACCAGAAATATTTGTATTGAATATCATGACAGAAATTAAGGATGTTAAGATAAAGCATTTGTTATTTTATACTGTCACGGTAGCAAGAATTTTATATGCCAAATATTGGAAAGTTGCAGAAACACCAACCAGACAAGAACTTTTGGAAAAATTCTTCGAAGCAGCTGAAATGGACATAACATCAGAACTGATAAAGGACAAAGAGTTACAGAAGGCAAGAGACTGCTGGAAACCACTATATACTTTTTATGAAAAAGAACTAAATATCTAAAAAAGAGAGAGAGACTCCAACACTATTGGGAAATTAAAATATAGTCTGTGTATTAATAGAAAAATATTGTAAATATACCACTTGAACTTTCCCTGCTTTTATCCTTAGATTTTTCACCCCACCCATCCCCCATCCTATGTAGGGATTCCGATGATATGAAATAAATAAAATATATTCAAAAAAAAAGAATGGTAGGTCCTTAATCAGCCATCTTTAACAAGGAATTGTAAATGAGGGCTTCTTTAAAAAAACAAGCCCTACCACGCTCCTCCTAGCAGGAAGAATTGTTCTAAGACACCCATACAGTGGTAACACAGTGGTTGCCTCTCTGGTCATCTGCAAAACAACAGAAATGACTGGCAAATGCACATTAAAATGTATTATTATTATTATTTTGTTGTTTAACTCCAGGTATGGAACATTTCAGTGTGATGCTCCAGCTTTAGTCAACATGATATTGGCCAGAAAAATCACTGAAAACAAACAAGTGCAAAGATACTCCCTTGCATGCAGAGCAAAAACATATATTGCCATATTTGTTATTGCTTGTTAGTCTGTGGAACTCCCTGCCACAAGATGTGATGATGGCATCTTACCTGGATGGCTTCAAAAGGGGATTGGGCAGATTCCTGGAGGAAAAGTCCTCCATGGGTTAAAAACCATGATGGAGATGTGTAATCTCCAGGCTTAAAACCAGGGTACTTCAAGGGCGGGATACAGAGATCTAGTCTCATGCACTCCCAGAGGCATCTGGTGGGGCCACTGTGAGATACAGGAAGCTGGACTAGATGGGCCTTTGGCCTGATCCAGCAGGGCTCTTCTTCTGTTCTTATGTCACATGCAATGCCCACATGTGAAAAGAGAAGGACTACTGATCCTGTTATGATCCCTCCCCATAATACAACCTAGCAGAAAGATGTGGTCCCCCCTCCCCCGGAAGAAAGGCCTCCAGTGGAAAGCTCTAGCTTCCTGTTTGGAAACAATGCTCCCGGCTAGCCCTGGGGCATAACTCAGCCTTCCTGTAAAGGCCTTTCTCCAGCTGAGCCTCAGTACCATGTCAGGAAGAGATTTGGGGTGTCCAGAATAGGCAGGAGGCTGTTAGTTATTTCCTGGGTTACTGTTGCTGTTATCAGGATGTGGACAAGCAATTGTGGCATTTATTTATTTATTTATTTATTTATTTATTTATTTATTTATTTATTTATTTATTTATTTATTTATTATTTATATACCGTCCATCTAGCCATCGGGCTACTCTGGGTGATGGACAAGGAGAATGCAACAGACATTACAGAAATTATAATAAACAAGTAAAATAATATAACATGAAACAACATTATAAAATAATATTAATAATACATAAACAACCAACCAACAACCCACATAATTGCAAAGTAGTACAAGGTATTATATAAATGTGTCAGAATGGTGCAGAGAGCTTGGGAGGCTTCCATCATGAAATCATTTAAGAACATAGGAGCATAAGAACTATGCTGGATCAGGCCAACGGCCCATCTAGTCCACCTTCCTGTATCTCACAGTGGCCCCACTAAATGCCTCTGAAACGCATGAGACGAGATCTCTGTCTCCTGCAACCACTCCCCTGCATCTGGCCCTTGAAGTACCCCCAGTTTTAAGCCTGGAGATTACACATCTCCATCATGGTTTGTAAGATGTGATGGACTTTTCCTCCAGGAATCTGTCCAATCCCCTTTTGAAGGCATCCAGGCCAGATGCCATCACCACATCCTATGGCAGGGAGTTCCACAGACTAACAATATGGTGTTCTCACTCTCTCAAACCGCAATTTGAGTGGATGTCCCCTAGTTCTGGTATTTTGTGAGAGAGAGAAGAGCGTCCCTCTATTCACTTTACTCATGCCCTGCATTATTTTGTATGTCTCAATCATTTATGAACATAGTGAAACACACCGGTCCCAGGACAGATCCCTGGGGAACACCGCTTTTTAACCTCTCTCCCTTGTGAAATTTGCCCATTGACACCTACTCTTTGTTTCCTGGATCTCCACCACTTCTCAGTCCATAAGAGGACCTGCCCTCTTAACCCCTGTGTCGATGCAGAAAAACGTCTTGGGCGAGCAGCACATGGACAGGAAAATGAAAGTATGGATACGATCTTTGGATTTCTACAGGTCCTATAATTTTCTATTCTGGATGAACAGGCACCTGACAGACACCCTACAGACACTTGACTTTGGCATGTGCTGCAATAGGTTTGGTCCTGCATTGCTCATTCATCAAGGCCGATGGGATCCTTAGAAAGGAAAAGGTTTCCCAAATATATAGTTTGTGCCCCAGTAGCTAAAATAATTGGGTCCATACTTTTTCATGATACACAGCCTTGACCATTCACATTTTAAAATGTCCCACTGTTCTGTATGCATTTTACTTCTCACAAACACTGCCATAAACGTCTCCAAAGGATGAGTGTTCCAAGCGTTGGAGGGATCTCCTTTGGGAAGCATAAAAAGGCTTACACTTCTTAATCAACTACAGTTACTCACTTTCCTCAATTTGTCCCCACTGGCTCGGGATTTCGTAGGGTGGCAGCGAAACCATTCCCAGTTTCTGTCCATACTGTAAGACCAATCCAAGGTGATGGGTAGAGATGGGCACGAAATGAGCAATTTTTCGTTTTCGTTTTCGTTTTTTCGTTTCGTTACGTAACAAAATGAAAAATGAATTTTGTCTCCAAAATGAAACGAAACGAACCGAAACGACAGAAATTTTGTCGTGTGTTTTGTTTTTGTTGCGGCAAATACATTGAACTGTAATGAATGCTAATGAAACAGCAATTTTTTGTTTTTGTTTTTGTTTTTTCGTTTCATTACGTAACGAAACAAAAACGATTTTTTTTGCAAAAAAATTCATGAAAAATGAAAACAAACCGAAACGGACCCCCTAAACGACAAACGACAAACGAAACACCATTTTTTTGAGTCGTGCCCATCTCTAGTGATGGGCGTACAGTACTGTATTTGAGGAGAACATGGTTCAGCACCATGGATAGCTCATTTTGGCAAAAGCCTGATTCTAGGTTCACAGTCCATCCTAAAACTGGGAGCCACTAGCTTCAGTACCCCATTGATACTTCATTCCAACCCACCCCCTACACACCTGTGCCCCTGGTTCTTTGTGCAATAAGTAGGACTGTTACCACAATAATATATCACCGGTGGGGCAAAAATAACCTGCTTCAAAATGGCCTCCCAAGCCTGCACTCAGTCTGTAAATCTAGAGGCAGCAAGTTTCAATAACTCCAAAATCGTGACTACAGAGTTTGCACAGAAGGGATTGTATTACATGGATCATCCGTACAGACAAAGATTTGCAATGGCCTCTGCAAAAACTGAAGGGTTTGAGGTGGCTCTTTATGATACTTTCTCTCATGTGGGGGCTGATAAAGCAAAGCAAAGTGTTCTGCTTATATACCACTCCATACCACTTCAAGTAGTTTCTGGGCAGTTTACAGTTTAATTAAAGTATGCAGGCTACACATTGCCCTCCCCCCCCAGCAATCTGGGTACTGTACTTATTTTACCGGCCTTGGAAGGATGAAAGACTGAGTGAACCTTGAGCCTGCTCCCTGGGATTGAACCCCAGGTCGTGAGCACAGTTTTACCTGCAGTACAGGCATTTAACCACTGCACCACCTTCTGATAAGCAGAAGGATTCTATTTTTTGCCATTTGTGTGTGGTGTGGGGCAAACTCCCTTTTCAGGGATGCCGTCACAGCCTTAAGGCTCAAAGGCGGCAAGTCCTGTATCCCCTTCTGAGCCATAACCAAGAAGGTTCTTATCAACGGCCTTCTGTTTGCTTTGAATCCTTAATGCCGCCATTTTTCCGACTTTACAGACAAGAAGCTCAGTAAACAGTGCTTGTGAGCTGGAGGTGGACGGCAGGAGCTTATCATAAAATTAAAAAACAACAACCCTATAGCTGGAAGCAAATATGCCTTTAAAATTCTCCAACATATCTCTCAGTAAAGCAATTGGGGGGATCACTATTTCCCCCTATGGAAGCGAGAAATTTCCCCAAGCATTTTTTCTGAGAGGGGACTCACAGTTAGCAGGGCTCAGTTTTGTCCTTTGTGGGTTTTTTTTCCTTCAAAGGATTTGTGTGTTTTGCTCCAGCTCAGCAAATGATCACAAGTCCAGATGTTGCTAGCAGTCCTGCCATTGTTTTCCTTCCTCTGGAAGGCCCTCTGCTTTGCAATGATTGTCTGTTAATGCTGTAAGACAGGCATGTCCAAATTTTGGCCCTCCTTATGTTTTGGATCACAACTCCCAGAATTCTAAGCTTAGATTGCCAATGGCAAAGGACTGTGGGAGTTGTGGTCCAAAACACCTGGAGGGCCAAAGTTTGGACATGCCTGCTGTAAGATGTCCCTCAATTCTGTGTTTTCAAATACTTGAACATGTCTTAATTGTACTGGACTGCATATTATCCCTCATTAGTGTAAGCCGCCTTGGGTTACACTAAAATCAATCAATCAATCAATCAATTTGTGTCATCCCTGGGCATGGATGGGGAGGGAGCCGCCAGCCAGATGATGGAGAAAATTGGGAAGGATCTCTGCCACGCAGCCTTCTATGTTGGAGGAGGAAGCCAAAGAAAATCTCAGGATATATCTCAAGAGGGAAAGGTCTCCATATCTGAGGGTCCCACATCTCCCTCAAACCCCCCAAATTTTGAATCAGTCCTTACAGATATTTGTAAAGCAAATGCTTTTAATACAGTTCCTTCTTACTATATTGGAGCGTTTGCAATCTTGCATGCTTCCTCTTGTGGGTGTGGCTGGAAGAGACCTTTCTTAGCATGACTGTCCATCACTAACAGCAGTAACCAAGTTCCCTCCTTGCCTCTGCCTCAAAGACTGCCCCACCTCTCTGCTGTGCCTCCCCGCCCCCATAGTTTTTGGGAACCAGTTAATCTATTGAGACCTGTTGCTTAAAGCAGCCAGTCATGTTGTTCAGACTGTTGTTTAATCTGTTCAGCGGTAAGCCATGAAAGCTTTTATTCTTTCTCCTACTATTGTCCCAGAGTGAGTTATTGGGACTGTAAGTGCCAGTTGATGAGCAAAGGGAGTGAACTGTTCTGGGGGACCGAGGCCTCTACCACAATTTTTGACCTTGTCCCTGCTTTGCCTTTCTGTAAACAACCCCATCCATGTTCTTCTTTTCCTTTGTGCCTTTGCTGTATTAGTTTCCCCCTTGATGGATCTCATGGCACATTGACCTTAATGCTCCTTGAATCATTCTTTTGGGCTCCTCTCTGTTTGAGCTGACATCACAATAGGCCTGTACTGTGACACATGCTTTCTCCCATCATTGGGTGCTTTTACACGACCCCTAAAATCCGAGGCATAGGGCTCCCAGATGCGGAGCTTAAAATTGTTTTCCCACCAGCTGCGCACTTTAAAAAAAAATTAAGTACGAGCACGCCCACCTAAGCGCACCCCAGTGCATTTTAAAAGTACCTGGTCTCCGGAGGTAAAAAAAAATTCTGATGCGGATTGTAAAGCTATCAGTGCCTTCTGTTTGGTTTTTTTGCTCCCACCCCCCACCCCTTTAAGAGACTGGAATGCTTCCAGGGCTGCTCTGAGTGGCAGACGGAGAGGTGAGCCTGCATTCTTTCCTCCCTTTTGTTCCTCCCTCCCCTCACCACAGACAGGAGCAATGGCGTGCGTAAGGGTGGGAACACAGCAAGAGGAGCAAACCCCCCACGATCTCTGGTCCGAATTTAAGTTGCCAGCAGATCTTGGGGTCATGTAAAAGTGCCTTTTGATTATTCAAAGCCTGTTGAACCACTTACCCCTGTCATTACAGTATATTAACTGGTCTAACTGTTTGCTTTTCCACTTCTGGTCACCTATGGAAAAAATACAGCCTTACCCAGTCCAGTGTTGGAAGTTAACCCTAATCCTATAATTCATTCCTGGATAGAGCAGCTACTCATTGAAGCCCATCCCTCTGTAAGTTATCTGCATATTTCCCTTCTGATTCACAAAGCATCCACTGGAATGGCTACATTTGTAATTGAAAGGCAAGGGGAAAGAGATTTTTTAAAAAAAAATGAGCTGAAAGGGGTCAATATATTAATTTAATAATTAACAAGCCAAAGGAAATCTAATATTATTACAATATGTTAAAATGGGCATGTTTTAAACAATAAATAAATTTTAAATGGGTAGCTAAATTAAATTTCTTACTAAAAAGAAGCAAGGTGGAAATTCTCCTTCATAATGTTATTCCTTTCACAGATTAAGACACCAGGTCAAAGCCGGGATTTTAAACATGTGTCTAATATTAACTGGAATTTGAATGGATGTTCAGCTACGTTTTTATTTATTATGTATATTTATATCTCATTTCCCCCTAATGAGTTATGCCCGGCTCTTACAGATAACAAATTGACTTGTTTGACTACAGTTTAGATGGTCTGCAACATTACTCAGTCAAGTCAATGGACTAAGTTACAAACTTGGTCAAAAGATGGCTATTGAGAAATTGTCTGAAATGTGCCTTTATCACTGGATGCTAAGATTCATTGTCATGGAGGTACCAGGAAAGAAGTACGCAGTTGAATGAATAAAAATCAGTTACCAAAAGAGTGGAAAATGTTTAGGCTATCTGTCAGTCTGTAATCTCCAAATACACATTACATATAGATGCATTCATTCATTCTAGTTCTGGTATTTTGAGAGAGGGAGAAGAGCTTCCCTCTATCCACTTTACTCATACCCTGCATTATTTTGATGTCTCAATCATATCATTTGATTGCTTCCTACTTGCATTAGAGCACCAAGGCCAAAGGAATCCATTTCAGGTCAAAAGATTAAGCAAGAGAGGTAGGCTTTCGTGGGACAGTGCCCGCCATAGTTGGTTGGGAAACTAGAATTGCTTCTGGGCCATCTGATGCAAGGAATCTGTGGAAATGGACTCAGTAACTGAGTAAAACCGGCTTCAAGACCACCATCCCACTGGGATCCCTACCCCCTGCTGCTGCCACCCAGCAGTTGGAGTTTTATTTGCAATCTCATGTGCTGCCCATAATTTATGTGAGTAGAGGGGACGAATGAACCAATTCTTCATTCCAGCCCTTGAATTCAGAGGGAGCCCCCGCCTCTCTGCTAAGTGTTCTTTTCCTTTTCTTTCAGACATTAGAGGCAGGCGTTTGTTTGCTGTTGATCTGTTTGGTTGGCTGCTAAGAATGTATGCAAGTTTTTTTAAAAAAAAAAAGCCACCTCAAACGACAACAACAACAAAATTATCCTTCCCCCAGCCTCACTCAGTCTGATACCTGTCTCTCTACCTGGAAACCTGGTACAGTACCACAGTTTTCAGTGGCCACAGATGGTGCCCTGAGAACAGACGTTTTGAGTGTATTTCTGTTCCAACTGAATTAATATTCAGGCCTCTGGCCTAGCCACCCACATCATCTTACCTCTCCAGGCCCATTCCTCCCCACTAGCCCTAATTTAAGCACCCACTGTCCAGTTTCAGCACCTTATACTTTCTTCTTCTTCTTCTTCTTCTTCTTCTTCTTCTTCTTCTTCTTCTTCTTCTTCTTCTTCTTCTTCTTCTTCTTCTTCTTCTTGTGGTGGATTCTTCTGGAACTAGCTTTGCGAGAGGCTGGCAAGAATAGAAATGAAAGAGCTCCTCACGCTTTAAATTCACTTACTGTTCTGAGAGACCCATTTCATTTAAGCAGCAGGGATAATTACCGCTAAAAAGTCATCTTGCCATTAGAGCAATGTCCATTAATCACCTGGCCTTGCCAGGATGGAGTGGATATAGCATTTCTCCATACTGAGGAGGATGGATCACCACAGCTCAGCCTGGCCACCATTCATAGTAATTTGATAAGAAAAAGGGAAAGGAAAGCACATTTATCTCAATTAATGGCAACGAGCTGTAAAATTATAGGAATTTGCTTCTCCCTCTCACCGGCACCAACATTTTCTCCCCGATTACTTTTCAAGTGGCAATTTATTCCTTTTAGACGATGACAACAACTCTTGGCTTTCCCTTGATCTCTTCTTCGTCCCAGTCGCACCATCCACATGCCCATCATCACAGCATCTCAAGAACAGGATAATTATTTGCTTATTTACACTTATTTATAGCAGGAGTTGGGGAAACCACTGATTACTGAGCGCTAGTCCCCCTCTGTTTGTCATTGGTTCTGCTTCATCTTGAGTACCATGGGTCCAGTTCTGGACACCTCACTTGAAGAAGGATGCTGACAAACTGGAACAAGTTCAGAGGAGGGCAACAAGGATGATCAGGGGGCTAGAAACCAAACCCTGTGAGGAAAGACTGGAAAAAAAACTTGGCCTGTTTCGCCTTGAGAAAAAGAGACTGTGGGGAGATAGGATAGCACTTTCCAAATACAGTAGGACCCCCGTATCCACCGTTTCATTATCCACTGATTCAGTTATCCACGGTTGGCAGAGGAAAAAAATTAAATAATTCAGCAGCCCCAAAGCAAGCTGTAAAGCAAGCGGTTGACATAAACAGCATATGTAAAGCAAGCTACTGTCACAAACAGCTGCCATAAAGCAAGCCACTGTCTCAAAACAGCAGTCATAAAGCAAGCTACTGTCAGGAAACAGCAGTTTGGGGGTGGGTGGGCATGCATTCTCTCTTATCCACAGTTTTGATTATCCACAGGAACACCTGGAACCAATCCCCAGCAGATACTGGGGTCCTACTGTACTCGAAAGACTACAAGAATACAATCAAAAGTACAAAAGACACACATCAATGGGCGCAAGTTACAGGAAGCCAGATTTCAGTTGAATGTCAGGAAAAACTTCCTAACTGTTAGAAGAGTATGACAATGGAACAAATGACTGTGGGAGGTGGTGAGGGCTCTGAGGTTGGAGGCATTCAAGATAAAACTGGACAACCATCTGTCAGATTTACTTTGATCTGGGTTAGAGTGCTGGGCCAAAGCTAACGGAAAGGTTTTCAACAGAGAGAAATGTAGGGTGCTGCATCTAGGCAAAAAGAATGAATTGCACAGATATAGGATGGGAGATACCTGGCTGGAAAATAGTACCTGTGAAAGGGATTTGGGAGTCTTGGTGGACCACAAATTGAACATGAGTCAGCAGTGTGATGCGGCAGCCAGGAAAGCCAATGCAATTCTTGGTTGCATCAACAGAACCATAGTGTCTAGAAGATCAAGGGAAGTGATAGTACCACTCTATTCTGTTCTGGTCAGACCCCACCTGGGGTACTGTGTCCAGTTCTGCGCACCTCAATTTCAAAAGGATGTTGACAACCTCGAGCAGGTACAAAGGAGGGTGACCAGGATGGTTGAAGGTCTCGAAGAAATGTCTTAGGAGGAATGGCTTAGGGAACTGGGAATGTTTAGCTTTTCAAAAAGAAGGCTGAGGGGGGATATGATAGCTATGTTTAAATATTTGAAAGGATGTCATATTGAAGAGACATCCATGGCTTCAGAGACTAGGACTGGGGGCAATGGTTTCAAACTACAGGAAAAGAGATTCCATTAGAACATTAGGAAGAACTTCATGACAGTTAGAGCTGTCCAGCAGTGGAAGATGCTGCCACAAAGGAGGGTGGTGGAGTCTCCTTCTTTGGAGGTTTTAAGGAGAGGCTGGGTAGCCATCAGTCAGGAGTCCTGTGATGGGGGTTCCTGCATGGCATGGGGTTGGACTGGATGGCCCTTGAGGTCTCTTCCAACTCTAGGATTCTATGATTCTATGTTTCCTGCCTTTTGTAGGGAGTTGTACTCAGTGGCCTTATAGACTCCTTCCCACTCCATGATTCTGGGATTCCATTATTATCTTTATTATTATTGTTGTTAATGGAGGCATGAATTATAAGTACAGCAGTCTTTCTTACTCTGTAGGAAAGTGTTGCACTGTTTAAAATTATGGACTTATATCAAATATAGGTGATATTCAGAATAAATTAATGATTAAGATAATCAGATTGTTTTTGACCAGAAGCAATCTCCTTCATTAGTTTTATCTCAGCCATTTGCTAGATCTCCTTGTGTATACATGGTGGGGCAGACATTGCATGCCCGTATGTCCTGCATTGATTGAATTTCTCCAGAATCACAAAAGATCTGTCCTGTATCCAAGTTGCCCCATTCTACCCAATTGTTCCTTGATCTTCATACTTTGTTTTGAAGTATTTTAAGTGCTTTCCAGGGTTAGAGTCTTTTCCTCATGGGAGGAGAACGTAGAAAGATCCTCTATAAAGACTGGACAATGGCACGCAGCTGGCCAAATCTTCCCTCCCCAAAGCATTATACTAGCAATAGCACTGAAGCTCCCTCCTATTAGCAGTTAGTGTTTTATTGAATTTCTTTTTAATCTTTACTTTTCTCCACTCGCTGGTTGCTTCAGATCCTCTTTTATGTTGCATTTTCTGTGTTTGTGTCATTTTATTGTTTTGTAGCGATCATCACAACGCTCTTTGAGATTTCTGTAAGTAAGCAGGATTGCTATAACAGCAAGAGTAACGATAAAATGTGGAAGGACCATTGCTGACCCAAAACCAGTTTACACACGGAGGGCCACACGATGTGTGGTGGAGTCCTCTTCTTCTTTGCTTGTTTGTTTAGAAAGCGATTGTGCGAAGAGGGGGAAATGAAGGAGTAACAGCAAGGCCGGCCCGATTCTCTGTGTACATCCCATCAGCATCGAATTTGTATTTTTAATGCATTCAGAGTGTTCAATTTGACGTTGACTGCTGTTCATTTTGGTTGCTTTTATGGCGCTTGAGTGATTTTAAGACCTCTGTAATTTTAGATGTCTGCGTAACCTGTGGCCCAAGATTTGTCATTATAGATAGCGGTAACCTGCAATTTTAATGGCATTTTTATCTGAATTGGTATCATCTGTGGAAAGAAAGAGAAGGGTGCAATATAAACAGAAATCATCATTATCATCATCCTTCACTCTTGAAGGAAAGCACCCCTTCAGCTTCCTAAAATGGGTGCTTTCTAGCTGTACACAGGGCCAGTGCTAGGTTTTTTTGCGCCCTAGGTGAGGAGCGAGGGTGGGGTGGGGTGATGGGGGTGGGGGGCGGGGGGCAGCAGGGTGTGGGCGGGGGCAGCAGGGGGCTGGGCAGTAGCGGATGGCAGGGGATGGCGATGGGCGTGGGGGGTGGACGGTGACAGGCAGCTGGTGGGCGGGGGGACGGATGGCGTTGACCAGTGGGGGGTCGGCGGGGGTGGGCAGGGTGTCCAGCACCCTCTCTCCATTTTGGCGCCCTAGGCAACTGCCTAGTTCGCCTTAATGGAAGTGCCGGCCCTGGCTGTACAGAACCATTTCTTAAGCTTGCTCAGCAAAATGTCTCTTTGGGTTTCTGCAATAAATTCAACTCTTAGAAAAAAACCTTATTCCAGAAGCCAGGGTGTCTTGAAAGGACAACCTCAGGCACCTCACAGTTGGCAACCTCCAGTCTGCAAAGAACAGACAGGTCTCTGTCCACTGCCAGGTGCCATTTGTTGCCAACATGATGGAAACTTTGCCGGGAGGTATGATCTTACCCAAATGCCATTTAGGCCACTATCTCACCTGGGGGAAGATTGGGATACAGTGAAAGTCTGGCTTTTCTTCTTTCTTGGTCACATGACGGAAGATGTGGAATCTCCATTCCCACCCACAAAGATTTTTTTCAAAGCGCCTTTCAGCCCCATGGCCAGCAGGGGGCACTAGGGAAAAATGAAAAATAATTTAAAAACTGTGCTGACAGCCCGAAGGACAGCTGATCGGTGCTGGGGGGGGAAATTTAAAAATGAAAATAAAAAGTGCCAACCAGCCCCAGGGCCTGGTGGGGCTAGGGGGAAAAATGAAAACAAACAACAAACAAAAACAGCTCTGACAGCCTGAAGGCCAGCTGGTCAGCGCTGGGGGAAGGAGAATTTTTTTAAAAAAATTTTTTTAAAAGTGTCAACCAGCCCCAGGATAAGCTGGTCAGGGCTAGGGAGAAAAAAGCAGAAAACCGGATCATATGCAAGCTCCCATGGACTTCTGGCTCACATTTTTTAACGAAGCAAAAAATTCCCAACTTCTCTGGTAGGTCATGGAAAACTCGCTAAAGGGGGCATAACCAGTTTTTTTTTAAAAGCCCGGTGGCTGTGGGGACAATATTTTTGGAAAAGCTTTATCTTGAAATTTAATTAGTATTTTAAAGGATGTGTGATAGAGCCCTTAGATGCTCCCATGGGTAAGGTGCAGTCAGATGGCTGCAAAAAAAGCAAACCTGACAGCAACAGAAAGAGTCACTTTAAGAGGGTCTCTCTTCCTTACAATGACCCTTCCATTGGCCCAGGATCCACTCTAGCTTGGCTCCAGAAAGGAAAAGTCCTACAAAAACGTCCAGCAGTGTCCTGTGCTGGGGTCGAGCTGGAGAGGATTTTCATTGTATGTTGTGTGATCACAGGGAAATAGATCTCACTGGACCACTCAACCAGCCGACCAAACTTCAATTTGGTCCTCCATGTGATTACACCTTTACTCTCCTATAAGCTGCACAGAGGCCAGAATAAGTAGGTGACAAACAAATCATCAGACCTCACAGAGAGGTGCAGCATTGCCCTCTGTGAGCTGGAACACCCAGGCCAATTGGACTGGTATGAGTTTTTATCCTACGTACCAGAAGGTATCTACCCACATTTCATGGGAATAACCTCATTCCCTCCAGGAACAATGAGCCACTAGAGTAGACCCAGTGAACTGATGGCATTTACCTGTGCTAGGTATAATGTCACCTTGCCTATTTAACTTATGTGCAGAGCACATAATGTGAAAGACAGGTCTGGATGAATCACAAACCGGAATTAAGATGTCTGGAAGAAATATCAACAACCTCAGATACGCAGATGATACTACTCTGATAGCAGAAGGTGAGGAGGAATTAAAGAACCTCTTAATGAGGGTGAAAGAGGAGAGCGAAAAAAAATGGGCTGTAGCTCAATATCAAAAAAGCTAAGATCCTGGCCACTGGTCCCATCACCTCCTGGCAAATAGAAGGGGAAGAAATGGAGGCAATGAAAGAGTTTATTTTCTTGGGCTCCTTGATCACTGCAGATGGCGACTGCAGCAATGAAATTAAAAGATGCCTGCTTCTTGGGAGGAAAGCAATGGCAAACCTAGGCAACATCTTAAAAAGCAGAGACATCACTTTGCCAACTAAGGTCAAGAGAGTCAAAACTATAGTTTTTCCTGTAGTGATGTATGGAAGTGACAGCTGGACTATAAAGAAGGCTGATCGCCGCAGAATTGATGCTTTTGAGTTATGGTGCATCAGGAGACTCTTGAGAGTCCTTTGGACTACAAGATCAAACCTATCCATCCTGAAAGAAATCAACCCTGAATGTTCACTGGAAGGACAGATTTTGAAGCTGAGGCTCCAGTACTTTGGCCACCTCGTGAGGAAAGAGAACACCTTGGAAAAGTCCCTAATGTTGGGAAAGATTGAAGGCAAAAGAAAAAGAGGACAGCAGAGAATGAGGTGGTTGTATGGTGCCATCAATGCAATCAATATGGATTTGACCAAACTCCGGGAGGCAGTGGAAGATAGGAAGGCCTGGCGAGCTCTGGTCCATGGGTTCATGAAGAGTCAGACATGACTGAACGACTGAATGACTGAACAACAACAACAACAAAACAACAACAAGACAACAACAACAATGCTATGGCTCACCCTTCAACAGTGGGTCTACTCTGCTTGGAATTCCTAAATGATCCAGGCCTAAAATAAGGAACATTGCTACAGTACTTCCAAGTGTCCTTCCACGAGGACTATTAAATCTTGCTCTTTGCACCAACCCTGGCAAATGAGCCAGTGTTATGTTCTCTGCACTGCATGTGGGAGGGTGGAGGCGGAGGCCGGGTGGGGGCAGCTGGCCTAAGGCCAACTTCTTGTGTACACCTCAGAGGTGAAATTCACATTGTGATCTTTCTCATTTTGCAGCTCAGCCTGTTCGCAGCACCAGGAGTTTTGAGTTGCACCGTCCAAGGAAAGCTTACCCCATAAATGATGCACACCCAAGTTCATGCAACTGGAAAAAAAACTCCATATGTTAAATCATACGCTCTGTAAGATAGCACATAAGGAATTATAAACAACCTTGAAAGCATGGACCAAACTTAAAGACATGTATTATAACTCACAAACCAACCAGATATCCCAATGTAAATATCTCAAGTCATCCCACAACATATGCTGCTGTTTATAAATTGGTCCAGGTGAAATCCAAAAAAGTGGACTCGGGTGAAAACATTCAGGTTGTAAATTGCCCGTGATAACCTTGCTTAATTAAGGACAGAACAAAGATTTTTCTACCCAGGATGGTGCTTCAATGAGCCTCGAGGGAGCAATTAAAGAATTTGTTTTAGCTTGTTTTGTGGCAAATAACGTCTGCAAGGGTCCATCCCAAAAATATACAAATTTCTGAAACCAGAAATAGCAGTAAGACCTCACTTACATAGACTGAGTAACATAGAATGAGCACCAGCTTCAGAAGACTGGGTGGGGGAAAGCATCCACAGAATTGTATAGAACATTTTCCACTGGCAAGCTACTATCTACTACATCTTCCCACACGAGGTTCAAAGTGTATAAAGTGCATTAGGAAAAAAGAGATTTTCATGGAATGGCAGTTGCATCCTGCTGATACCTCATAACCAGTTCCCTCTCTCCTCCTCTACCCTTTGATCTTCCTGATCTCTGCAGGTACTTCCTCATTTAGCGCCGTATGGTCTGCTCTGGCTGGCACGATCTTTGCTGATGAGCAGACGAAGAAGGGTCTTCCAAGCCCCTTTGTCAGATATTACTTCACATCTGTGGTCAGCTGTGAGGCAGCCTTCCCTCCTACTGTCATTTTATGGAAGGAGAGGGGTGAATAGATAGATTTGCAGGTTCAAAGTTGGAAGATAACCGTATTATACTTCTATAAATTCTGAAGTGGCAGGAAATGAGGCAGTGGCTGCTTCTGCTGGCTGTCCCCAGCTTATTTGTTTCTTGTTTCTTTATTTCTTTAATTTATGTGCCACTAGTGCAAATGTCATCTGCCCAACCTGCACTTTCCCAGGCTAAGGTCCTCCGTGTAGCCATTCTGGGGGAGATCCAAAAGTCTTTGACAAGCGGCAGAGCCTTCTCCGTGGTGGCTCCAAGCGTGACCCCATGAGCGCTATCAGGCATGCTATTCGAATAGCAGCCAATCTGGAATGACAGCTTCCTTGGATGTAAGGACCTTGCTGCCTAACTGGGCGCCTCTCCATCAGTATGTCTAACCATCCCACCTGTATCTCATACACTGGGATGCTGTGAGTGGGAACCCTGAGGGAGACCCCCCAAAAAAAAAAAAAACCACTGCCACCCAAAACTGGGCCTCCTCTGTAGTCACTGCACCATGGGACGCAACCCCACGTGAGGTACAATGAGCCCATACCCCTTGGTTTTAGAAGACAAATATAAATCCAAGTCCAAAAAGTTGGGTCAAGTCCAAAAGTTGGGTCATGGCAACTGGTCTTCTTTTCTTGTGAGATTGAAACGTTTCACTACTCATCCAAGCAGCTTTGTCAGTCTGAGAAAAGTTAGTGAGAGGCTTCCAATTTATAGTTCAACGTGGTTTCACACAAACACACACACACACACAAACAAACAAACGCACACACATCTACATAGGCTCCTTAGGTGGACAGTGGCCTGAATAACCTCTTTAGATGTACAATGGCTTGGAATGTGTGAACGTCCAACCAATGCAAGCCTTCTCAACACCCATTAAGTATGGGTCGTTAACAGCGGCCTTCCTGTTGAGGTGTGAAGTGCTTGTTATTTGTCTGGGGAATAAAATGGCAGCATAAGTGGGAGACAGATTGTCCCTAAATCTACCAACTCTGTAGAGAGAGGGATTTTCAATACATGCATGAATGGCTTCCCTGACCCCCTCTCAAACCACCTATCTTTTCTAACATGTGTACATCCTCATCTTTGAATGAGTGTCCCTTTTCCTTATATTCAGGATGTTACATTCCTTGCTGGCTGTTGACCGTGGGCTTTTTTTTATTTATTTATTTATTTATTTATTTATTTATTTATTTATTTATTTATTTATTTAAAGTATTTCTGTTCTGCTCTTCTCCCCGGAAGGACCCAAGGCAGATTGGGTTTGTTGAGTACTCTGTGTTGTTGTGATTTGTTTACCATGGGAAGGACAAATGACAGAGAAACTGTGTGTGTGTGTGTGTGTGAGAGAGAGAGAGAGAGAGAGACATTTTCATTCCATATTATTTGCAGGTAGCTTTCTGGAAAATGCAAGCCTTTCCCTTCCCTCCCACCCAAAAAGCCTTTTTATCAACATTCACTTTTATGGTACTTTCTCCCTCTGGACCTTCCTGAAGCCAAACCTTTTGCCTGAGAAGAAAAGCAGGTGAGACAATGAACACCTGCTAGGCGGTCCTGCCTCAGCAGCAGTCCTTGAGTGACCCCTAGTGGTCATTGAGGAGAACAAAGCATCAAGCTGGTCTTATGGAAGGAACACAAAGGATGCTTTCTTCAGGACGAAGGCAGCTCAGCCTTAAAGGCAGCATTCCTGGAGCCATTTCCCATCCTCTGTTCCAAACACGTGCTTTGGATCCGAACTTTTAACGTCTTGGGACTGCGTTGCAATTTCACTGACAGACGGCTCGCCCAGTCTCATACTGAGCTGATGATTATTGAAGAGAATTAATCACTCTGAAGGCTAGTATGAAGGCAAATCAAGGGGGAAATGGCTGTTTTATTAACTTAGAAAATATATTTAGGAAAAAAATTATAAATACTTGAAAATGAGCCATACAGAGGAGGGACAATCACATGAAGTGCAGGATGGGCGAGCGTCACAGGAAGCCAGTTTTGGGCTTAACAAAGTACTGCATCAAGAAAAACATTCTAAATCTTTGAACAGTATGCCACTTACGGAAGCCATTCATTTGAGCATTGAAAACCCCTCTCTCAACAGAGGTGGGGGGGCTCAGTCACAGTCTATCTGCCACTTATCAGGCAGTGATTTCAATAATACCCAGATCAAAAGCACTTCACCCCTCCACCACCAACGCCATAGCTAGCTAAGGACCCATACTTTATGGGTTTCAGCACCTTAGGCCATTGTTCACCTAATGCAGGCATGTCCAAACTTCAGCCCTCCAGATGTTTTGGACCACAACTCCCACAGTCCTTTGCCATTGGAAATACAGGGTTGGAATTCTGGGAGTTGTGGTCCAAAACATCAGGTGGACCGAAGTTTGGACATGCCTGACCTAATGGCTTATTGAGACTATTGTCACCTAACAAGCCTATTCAGGCCATTGTTCATCTTATGAGCCTGTTTCACACCAGGGTGACAAGAGGTCAAAGCGGACTATAAGATGGAGGACTTGCACTAGCTTTCCTCAGACTGATGAAGCTGTTTGGATGAGCAGCGAAACGTTTCAGTCTCTCAAGAAAAGAAGCCCAGTTGCCATGATGTCAAGTTCCAGATCTGTTAGATCTACTATGACTTGGATACGTGAACGGAGCAGGCGGTTAGACTTGATGGTCTTATAGGCCCCTCCCAAATCAATTATTCCATGATTTTATGATTATCTGGTTCCCCTGGAACTTCTCTAGAAATGAGGTTATCCACCTTAATGAGAGAATAAGGGGAGTCTGAAGTCTTCCCCTCATGTCCAAGCACATATGGGCCATCCGCCCCAGGTCTGCATATAAACATATAACATCCTGGTTCCAAGTGATATGCCTCTAAGGCAGGGGTGTCCAAACTTTTTGCAAGGGAGGCCATATTTGGTGAGGTGAAAATGTGTGGGGGCCGACCATTCAGCCACTTTTTGGGCCTCGGGCTGGACTTTGGACAAGTCTCTATAACATGAAAGGAGGCGGGGAGGATGTTGCAGCAGTGGAGTTGGGAGTGGGTAGGCAGGGCAGGTGACTGGGGGGGGATGGATAGAGGCAGGGAGGGCAGGCAAACCATAAACATGTAAGCTAACTCCTCCATCCAGTATGGGGAGGGGCCAGCTGGCAGGGATGAGTGACAGGCTGACCAGGTGGGGAGAAGAAGCTGCGGGCCACTTAGAATTTGAAAATGGACCACATTTGTCCCCCAGGCCGGACTTTGGACATGCCTGCTCTAAGGGACAGATAATCAAATAATTTATAAAGCAAACGGGTGCAGGACAGAGACACAATAATTTCTCCCCATATCAGAGTGTAACAGCATCCAATGGGATACAGAACATTTTATTCTGTGCATTCCATGCTTTTCCAACAATGTGATCAAAGGGACTGCACTTAACAACTTACAAGGCTTGATTGTCCCACTTGAAACTTGTGCATGTATTGTATAATCCAAAGTGGCCCACTTATGCTTGGGAGACAGTTCTCACTCACCAGAGTTATCCAAGTGAATGGCCAAGAGAAAGCACAGATAATCACAATAACAGCTTTTTTCTGTCCCCACTTGTATGTTTCATTATTCAACATTTTTTATGAGAGATGTCAGAAGATAAATGCCCTAAGAGAAAGATTGCAAATTAGACTCCCAATCTCCCTCTTTCTTGCCTCAGTATACTTGTGTATACATGTACACAAACACATATGAATATGTATTGAATAATATTTGAATATATATTATAGGCTTTCCATTTCACCATCCCCAGGGTGCAGGAAGATCCGTCTTCGGAGAGGCCTGGGATTTCGCTTTAGATCTGTATATGCTGCATACAGCTTATAGGCATGCAAATTTACCAGAAAAGGGGAAAAGCTGTCCCTTAATGTTAAAGTTGTTTGCAAACTTACCCGAGCAAGAAACTCCATTACAGGCTGATGTGATCAATTCAGACTTTAATGAATACTGACTCAGCATGCCACCCAACGGCTGCACCTTAATGCGCTGCAAAGGGAAGGCAAAACTTTGTAAGGTGTGCGTGGAACTCGTCATAACTAGGCAATGTTCCCTTCTCTGCTAACAGGAGGCCTGCTCTTTCCATACGCAGTTCATAGGAGTGCTGGGTCATTCAGTGGCTTAGATCTATTGCTGCAGAGCCAGGGGATGGGAGTTCAATTCCACACTGTGCCTACTTTGCAGATGACACAAAACTTTTCCGTGTGGTAAAAAAAAAAAAAAAAACAGAGAAGATCGCGAAGAGCTCCAGAGGGATCTCTCCAAACTTGGGGAATGGGCTGAGAAATGGCAAATGTGTTTCAATGTAGCAAAATGTAAAGTAATGCACATTGGGGCAAAAAAAATCAAAACTTTTAAGGGCTCTGAGCTATCCGTGATGGATCAGGAAAGAGATTTTGGTGTGTTGGTGGACAGCTCCATGAAGGTGTCTCCCCAATGTGTGGCAGCGGTGAAGAAGGCCAATTCCATGCTAGGTAGGGGTCATCAAAAAAGGGGATTGAAAATAAAACAGCCAACATTATAATGCCATTATACAAAATGATAGTAAGGCCCCACCTGGAGTATTGTGTACAATTCTGGTCACTCATAGTGGAACTGGAAAAGGTGCAGAAGAGAGCGACTAAAATGATTACTGGATTTGGGGACCTCCCTTATGAGGAAAGGCTAAAACATTTGAGGCTCTTTAGTCTGGAAAAAAAGGTGCCTGAGGGGGAATATGATTGAGACGTATAAAATAATGCAGGGCATGAGTCAAGTGGATAGAAGGACGCTCATCTCCCTCTCACAAAAGACCAGAACTAGGGGAGATCCGCTCAAACTGAGGGTTGGGAGAGTGAGAACAGGCAAAAGAAAATACTTCTTTATCCAGTGTGTTGTTAGTCTGTGGAACTCTGTGCCACAGGATGTGGTGATGGCATCTGGCCTGGACAGATTGGACAGATTCCTGGAGGAAAAGTCCATCACAGGTTATAAACCATGATGGAGATGTGCAATCTCCAGGCTTAAAACTAGGGTACTTCAAGGGCCAGATCCGGAGGAGTGGTATCAGGAGACAGAGATCTAATCTTGGGAGCTTCCAGAGGCATTTGGTGGGGCCACCGTGAGATACAGGAAGCTGGACTAGATGGGCCTTTGGCCTGATCCAGCATGGCTCTTCTTATGTTCTTATGCTTTTACTTGAAGAGTGCCTGGACTCCATAGTGTCCCTTCAGCTCTGCAGTTCAAAAGGTATTATTATCTTCACCATTTTTATATGATAGCTAGGTGATTTAGGTATCTGGTGTATCCCAGAATTGCCAGAATCCATGCTAGCTGCAGGTTTCTAGGAGCTGTACTCCAAATGAGTAACCTATCCCCTTTTGTATGGAAACACTTTTCTTTTTAGCTCTGGAAATTGGCTTCCCTTCCACACTCTAACTCAGGAGTGGGAAAACTTTGGCCTTCCAGATGTTTTGGACAGCCGCTCCCAGAATTCTGAGCCCATGTTGCCAATGATAAAGTACTGTGGGAGTTGCAGTCCCAAAACATCTGGAAGGCAGATGCCAAACGTTTCCTCCATCCCAGCTCCCTCTGTCTGCAGCATAATAGTTAGATATATTTTCCTGAGTTTTGGATTGGAGCAAGGGAACACGGAAGTGTTGTTTATGAACACTTGTGCAACAGTTGCTGTTGTACAAAAGACACAAATGAAAAGCACCATCACCAAGATGTTTTAGTTACATTTTCATTTGTAATATGTTTTGCTTTTTATTATATTTTTGTATCTGTATTTTGTAATCAGTTTGTTTTATGCTGTAAACCGCCCAGAGTGGCTTTTTACCAGATGGGCAGTATATAAATCAAATCAAATCAAATCAAATCAAATCAATCAATCAATCAATCAATCAATATTGCCCATACAGATGGGTAAAAGTGCCAGAACTTTTCAATCAACAAAGATGACATCCTTTCCAAAACCTGTTTGTTAAAAAAATCCCTGAAATCGGAGCTTTCCCTGAATAAGTCACTGTATCACTGTGTCTTTTGGTATAAAATTGAGAATTAAGAATTACGTTCCATTAGATTTACAAAAGGTCTGCCCCGTATTGACATAAAACCACTAGAATAGGTTTAAGTCTGGATCACCGCTTGCATTTTGGGATTCTTCTTGGATGCAGCACTCTAATGACGACTTCCAATGTTTCAGAATTTGCCATGTCACAATGACATATGAGCTGGGAAAAGGGGACGCTCCGGGGTCATCCAGGGGTACACCCAGCATCCCAATGCAATATCATTGCAGACTGACAAATGACTTCTAATCAAGTTATCACTTATATTGGGATTTTTCTGACAGTGAGCCAGGATGAGTTGCGTTCACTGACTTTGCTACCCCCAGGGGTATGCCAGAGAATTTAAAAATATCTCCCACCTACCATAAACAAAAAGAGGAGGAAAAGTAAAAGCCATCCATTTTATACATTCTTTTGCATTTGGCCACTCTATTAAAAAAAACTTTGCAGAAACATTTTTTCCTACAATAAAATTAAAAAAAATAAAAACCTGGTCCACAAAGACATATTTTTAAAATTCAAAATATAAGTTTTCCCACAAGTGATTTGTGTTTTGGCAAATGTTGCTGGAACAAAAATGTGGTGGTCTTTTCACGCCTACATACGATTGGGAAATCTTGAGCAAATGAGAAAATCTGTGTAAGTATTTGTTACATCCTTTGCAGCCAAAATACCAGCTCCGTGGTGGGAATATCAAGAGTGTTGGCAGAACCTCTGGTTATTAGGAGAATGAGCCTCCCTGCTGAGCAGCTACCATTGCTGTCATTAGGTGTCATTGGCTTCAATTAGCTCCTGGAAGAGTTCCCAATTAAAAGTGCCCCAATTTTCGTCAGGCATTGCCGCACGTGAGAAATGCCAGTGGATCGTATCACCTGCAAATGAAGTAAAGTCAAATAAAAATTTTTAAAAACCTCCCATTTGGGTCAAGGCATCGAGAATATCGATGCCTCGCGTGGGAGAGACCTTGCAACTGTGGATTCATCTAGCTTTTTTGGCTTCTTTCCCTGTGCTTGGGAGTGGGGGGGCAGCATTTTGACATGATTCCAACAACAATTGCTGAGCGATTCATCAGAAGAAAAGCAAAAGAAGAAGCTTAAGTCTGATGTATAGGAAAACTTGTGTTTTACAAACTGTTCCACCATGGCAACCCTAACCTGCATTTTGAAATGGGATTGTCCACACGTGGTTTAACTGCCTCTTCTGCTGCTTGGGAGATCAAACCCACTGAGGTGACTAGTGGATCGCTCCGGTATCAAGCAGGCGGTGGTTTAACTGCCTCTTCTGCTGCTTGGGAGATCAAACCCACTGAGGTGACTAGTGGATCGCTCCGGTATCAAGCAGGCGAAGCAAAGTGACCCATAGAAACAATTGCTGCAGAAGACGTCTGTATTTCCATGGGTTCGACCGAGGGGTGCAGCGGTTAAACTGCAGTTCTAGAGTTAAAAGCTGCCTAGATGCCCTGAGCACATCCAGTCTTGTCTGATCTCAGAAGCTAAGCAGGGCTGGGCCTGGTTAGTACTTGGATGGGCGACCACCAGGGAATACCAGGCGCTGTAGGCACCTGGAGTAGGGACTGCCAAGCCACTCCAGTATTCCTGCCAAAAAAACTCCAGGGACATGGGGTCACGAAGAGTCAGTCATGACTGTAACGACACAACAACAACAAAGGGTCAAAACTGGGCATGTTTAGCCTAGAGAAAAGAAGACTGATGGGTGATATGTGTGTGTGTGTGTGTGTGTGTGTGTGTGTGTGTGTGTGTGTGTGTGTGTGTGCATTGTTACAGTCATGACCGACTCTCTGTGACCCCATGTCCATGGAGTTTTCTTGGCAGGGATTCTGGAGTGGTTTGCCAGTTCCTACTTTAGGTGCCTACAGCACCTGGTATTCCCTGGTGGTCTCCCATCTAAGTACTAACCAGGGCCAACCCTGCTTAGCTTCCAAAATCACGCGAGATCGGATGTGTTCAGGGCATCTCGGCAGCAGGTGATATGACAGCACTTTTCAAATATTTGAAAGGCTGTCATAGACAGGAGGGGTATAATCTGTACTCATGTCATCCCAGAGTGCAGGACACGCAGCAGTGGGCTCTAGTTAAGAGAACCCAGCTTTTGGCTGATTACCAGGCAAAACTTCCTGCAACAATGGAACCAATAATCTCAAGAGGTGGTAAGTGCTCCAACGCTGGAGGCATTAAAGAGAAACTTGGACAACCACCTGGCAGATATTCTCTGAATATGGGGTCACGAAGAGTCGGTCACAGCTGTAATGACACAACAACTGCAGTTCAATCTCTGCTCATGACCCGGGGTTCAGTCCCCCAGGTGGCTGGCTCAAGGTTGACTCAGCCTTCTATCCGTCCAAGGTTGGTAATCCAAGTATCCAGCTTGCTGGGGGAAGGGAGCTATGTGTAGACTGTATAATTAACTTGTAAACCACTCAGAGAATGCCTGTGCAGATTCTCAGTCATCCAGGTGAGGTTACCCAAAGGTTGAGTCATGGCAACTGGACTTCTTTTCTTGTGGGATCAAAATGTTTCGCTGCTCATCCAAGCAATTTCATCAGTCTGAGAGAGTGCTTTAAGCACTGTGGGTAGCACACTTTGAGTAAGTGTGGTCTACTCTATTTTGGACTAGCAAGAGGACACTGGTCTTGGCAGGGCCGGCGCTTCCATTAAGGCGAAGTAGGCAGTTGCCTAGGGCGCCAAAATGGAGAGAGGGCACTGGACAGCCTGCTGCCCCCCCGCCGCTCCCCCACTCCTGGCCACCGCCGTCCGTCGCCCCAACGCCCGCCAGCCGCCCATCGCCGTCCGCCCATCGCTGCCTGCTGCCGCCCGCCCGCCGCTGCCCACGCCCATTGCTGCCCATCCCCCGCACCCGTCGCTGTCCACGGCCCCTGCCGCCGCCCCCCGCCGCCCCCCACCCCCACCCCTCGCCTAGGGTGCAAAAAAACCTAGCACCAGCCCTGGGTCTTGCTTTGCAGCTGGGTAGTGCAACCCTCTCTTTGAAAATCTGTCCAGTTCAAGTCTGGTTTAAAAATAAATAAGCCATAACAACAGAGAATAGGAAGGGTCTGAGAGCAGTAGTAACTGACAGCAGGTAGAGCAACAGTCAACAAGTAGCCTATCTATGTCAAGGGGTACTATACTTCTGATTAAGTTATTACTATAACTGTTGCATAGTTTGGAATTTCAGGGGAAATTGCTTTTGCGGTGCTCTACAAGTCCAGGGATCATAGCGAGGAATATCTACAAGTTCTCCAGAGTCCACCCCTTTCTCATTAACCTGCGCTTAAAGTCTTAATAACTCACCCTTTTGAGACAATTGTGGGATATTTTATATATTATATATTTTATATATGCTTGCAGTTACTTGGGATTACAGAATTGTGTATGCTGCCTTCTTTTTTGCAGCATACAGAATTCTAGCAATGCACCAAACAGATCAACAGCAAACAACTTCCACCAACAGAGTAAGGGAGGCACTCAGCAGAGAATTAGGTCTCTCTTTGAAATCAAATGCTGGAAGGAACAGTTGGTTAGTGCTGGAAAGACAGACAACTACCCAACCTAGAACAGTTCTTCCCAGTGACACAAATCATAGAAAGCATTGCAATGTAGTAAATAAAATTCCAACAGCAACTACTTCTCATTTTGCACTTAGATATACTAATTGGTAGCTGCATATTTTATACATATCTCTGGCCCTTTGTACACGACCCATAAACTCTGCCGCAAATGGCTCCCAGCTCCAGAGCTTAAAATTGTTTCCCCACCAGCTCCGGAGTTTACAGATAATTAAGTGTGACCACGCCCACCTAAGCGCGTCCCAGCGCACTCTTCAGGTACCTGCTCTCTGGAGGTGAAAATTCCTGATGCGGATATAACAGTAGTGACTGCCCGGCTCTCCTTGCTTCTGTTTGTTCTTTTTTTGCCCCCCGCCCCTTTAAGAGATCTGAATGCAGTGCCAGGAGGGCAGAACGGAGGTGAGCGGCATTCTTTTCTTCCTTTTTTTCTCCCTCCCCTCACGCAGCCAGCAGCCAGGAGTGCGGAGGGGGTGGGAATGCAGGAACAGCGACAAACCCCTAAGATCTCTGGTCCAAATTTAAGTGGCCAGCGGATCTTAGGGGTCGTGTGAAAAGGCCCTTTGTCACCCCTGGCTCTCTTTTGTGGGGGGCATTGTCCAAGGTACTCCAAAGTGTTGTCTGGCAGATGTTGTTAAAACTGCAGGTCCTCACATTCCTCACTATTGGCTCTGCTGGGTGGAGCTAATGGGAGTTGTAGTCAGGAGACCCACTTCTCCCTCAACCCTGCCTTGCAGGATGGATTTGTGGTCACCCTAGGGCAGCAACAGGGCACCAAGAAAGTAACTCCAGAAGATTGTGAGCCGGCTTTGCGGAGGGGAGTCAGACGCTGTAGTTCCAGAGAGGGTTCTGGAACACTGCAATGGAGCAAACTGTTGGGAATGATTACAACCCTGCAGGCAAATAATGCATGGTCTCCTGAGAGGAAGGAACCTCCCATCTAACTCACTCACCAACTCTTTTGCTTGTCTCTTACTGTCCAATTAGTAAACCCCTTCATTTGGCGGGCTACAAGGCCACTCCTATTGCTTTTGGCTAATTCCAAAAGTTAATTGCTCTTTGTTTGGGGGCTCATTAGTAGTAAATTCTCTTTTGCTACTGAGATGCCTAAGAGGACGAGCGCTTTCTAAGTGTCTCCACACGACACCCACCATTTTCTCCTCAGCCATGTTCGCTGAGAGCGAGGAATCACTTTTGTTTTGCTTCCTACACTTTCCTTCATTCCTTCTACCAACCTCTTGAGTTTGTCAAGTCTACAGAAAGCATAGTGGGTTTTTTTTCCTTTTCCCCTTAATTTGGTGTCTGAGTGAATTGTTGCAGCCAGTGCAATGGGGGTGGTTTAGAAATTTGCTTTTTTATATTCCATCTCCTTGATTGTGCCACAGAGTGGGAATAAAGGGATCCCTACTGCTGGGACTACAAATCCCAGTGTTGTCTTCAGGAATGAGTCTGTAGTTTGCTCAGGGAAGGTGGGGAGGTGTACATGCTTCACTCCACAGGAGTATGCCCAGGAACCCATGGCTCAACAGGACATAGAAAGTTCCAGAACGTTCCAGGAGGTTGCCTGAGGCGCTTCGTTGCCAAAGGCAAAACCCAAGACAACACCAACAAAAACTACCCCGTTGAGTCACCGTTGACCAGAAAGAAGGCTCAGTTGAGGGCAGCAAGCTAGGCTAGGGGATACAGGTCAGAACAGACAATGCAGATCTAGTACTGTCTCCGGCTGCCTTTCCCCTGCCTCTGCCACCCAAGGTAGTGTCTGATTAACGGTAGGGCTGGACTTCTCTCAAGGCTAGCAACTGGTCTCTCCATCCAACTGGCAGCCTTCAGGAAATAGATTGCCAACCGGAGCAGACAGGTTTGGGAAAAGCTTGCAGAAAGCTGCTCCATATCTATCCGCCTGTATTTTGACAAAGCAACCACTAGATGCCATTGGTGTATAATGCTTTATATTTTCCACCAGTGCTGCAAAAAAAAAAAAAAAAACCCTGCACAGCCAATTTATTAAACATGCCTCCTTTTTTTAAATACCTCACATCAATATGTTAGATAGTGGCATTCTGTAGTTACAGGCACAGGTGGGACGATAAACCCCACTCAACCATCTGACAGCAAAAGCAGCACAGTTATTAAAAATGAAGGCATTCTATATCGGACACCGAGGCTCAACCAAGATAAAACAGCAATGATAGGAAAACCAGGCATGTTGACAGGAATAGGAGTTCAACATCTTCTTCTTCAAGTGCCATGTCCACGTAGAACGTTGGCAATCAGTAGCATGATCTGTTTTTTTTTTTAATCCAAAGCTATTCTAAATAGAGAAGCTTTGCTCACTGCAAACAAACCATTGGATTAAATTCTTAAGCCAGAATGTTCTTCTACGCCCCAAGCCATGCTTCCCATCTATTGTTCCTGCAGCAGATGGTATTTGTTATTGCATATGTTGTGACCAAAATGTTTCCTTCTCTTTATGGTATTAAGAACTTCTAGCTTTTTATTCATGTGTTGTAAGATGCCCAAATTAGTGACTCTGTCTGTCCAAAGTATCTTCAGAATTCATCTGTAACCCGCATCTCAAATGCTTCCAGCTTCCTACCTAATGCATCTGTAAGGATCCAGGTTTAAATGCTAGAGAGAAGTAAACAAGTTCAATATCAGGGATCCATTTTCCTTCATTTGCCTAATACAGTATAATATAATCATTTGATGCTGATTACTTTGTTTGCTTTATGTTGTCTTTGATTTGATTTTCTTTATCATGTTTTTGTTTTGTTTTGTTTGTTTTTTTATTTGCATTGATTTGATTGTTAACTGCCCTGGGTACACTAAGGCCACTATCTCAACCTGGGGGAAGATGCAGATATTGTGAAATTCCAGCTTTTCTTCTTTCCTGGCCACTTGACTGAAGACATAGGATCTCCATTCCCACGTACAAGGATTTTTTTAAAGCGCAAACCAGCCCCGGGGCTAGCAGGTGCTGGCAGAATTTTTTTAAAAAAAAACAGCCCTGACAGCCCAAAGGCCAGCTGATCAGTGCTGGGTGGGGTGGGGGTTAAAAAATAAAAATAAAAAGGACGAGCTGGTCAGGCCTGAGGGGGGGGAGCAGAAAACCGGATGATATGTAGGCTCCCACGGACTTCTGGCTCACATTTTTTACTGGAGCAAAAAATTCCCAACTTCTCCAGTAGGTCTTGGAAAACTCGCTAAAGGGGGCATAACCGGTTGTTTTAAAAAAAAAAAGCCCAGTGGCCATGGGGACAAGATTTTTGGAAACACTTTATCTTGAAATTTAATCAGCATTTTAAAGGACATGTGATAGAGCCCTAATTGGGTGGTATAAAATTACAAGAAATAAATATGTGACTAATGATGGGTATAGTACTTCTAAGACAGAGTTACCTGTGGTCTCTAATTCAAAGAGAATCTCTCTCATAGTAAATGGTACTTGGGCTTTACTGGATTAGTTCTGTTACTTAGATGTCAAAATTCTTGAAATAAATAGGTTGAGAAGTTTGAAGTTAGGTCCCTCTGAAATACAGTAAGGAGGACATTTCTTTGAAATCTCATGAAAAATGTAATGATACAACACAATACAAATATGCTACTTTTCACAGTGGGAGAGTTTCACTGATTGTAGTTCATCCTGAATATCATTTGTTTGCCAGGATGTTTTCTTGCTAAGGAGAGAAATTTCTAAAAGAATAAATACCAAATTCTTTGTAAAAGAAGAAGAAAAAGAACTTAAGATGATACAGCAACACAAAACCATGTGACAAATTTTAGAGTGCTAGTTCTTCTCTTCTGGTTCGTTGCCCATCATTTATTTGTTTACTCAGAATGTTTTTTACCCAGTGTTTCTCCTGAAAAGGCACCTGAGGCACCTTACATCTTTAAAATACAATGTTTTAAAAAGTGAAAACCAGTAAGTACAACAATATTTTTTTAAAAGAAACAGATTATGGACTAAATTTTTAAACCAAAAAAAAAAAGGAATGCAAAGGGTCTGGAGGAAATATCTTATGAGGAACGGCTTAGGGAACTGGGAATGTTTAGCCTCTCTAAAAGAAGGCTGAGGGGGGATAGGATAGCTATGTTTAAATATTTGAAAGGACGTCATATTGAAGATGGAACAGGTTTGTTTTCCATGGCTTCAGAGACTAGGACTCGGGGCAATGGTTTCAAACTACAGGAAAAGAGATTCCATTTGAACATTAGGAAGAACTTCATGACGGTTAGAGCTGTTCGGCAGTGGAATATGCTGCCACAAAGAGTGGTAGAGTCTCCTTCTTTGGAGGTTTTTAAGCAGAGGCTGGATGGAGATCTGTTAAAAATATTGTGATGGGGGTTCCTGCATGGCAGGGGGTTGGACTAGATGGCCCTTGAGGTCTCTTCCAACTCTATGATTCTATGAGTCTATGAATCTATGAAATGAAAAATGCACAGAAGAATCCCCACAGCTGAATGAGAGACAGTGCCTATGGACTTGCTTCAAGGCCAGGATTTAACCCTCAGTCTCAATTTCACGGCAGCATCTACAAGCCCCTGGGTGCGAAACTGTCCGGCAGGTACAGGGAATGGAAGAAGGAGGAGAGGCTGCAAAGGGAGTGGTGTGGGGTTAGGAAGTATGCTGGAAATAGGGTGTGTTTTCCAGAGGTGTAGCCAGGATTTGGAGCATCTGGGGACAACATTTGGTTTTGCGCCCTTCCTCCCGCCGCCCCCACATCACACCCACCCAGCAACAGAGGGAAGGAAACCCTGAGGGCATGGGTTGGGTGTGTGCGCTTGCATGCGAGCAGATAAGCAGATGGGCAGAGGGGCGGACAGGCGGAGGGTCTTGTGTGGATCTGCACGCACGGTCGCACATGCGTGCCTTACACCTCTCCCACCAAGGTGAGGAAGAGGAGGAGGAGGAGGGTGCCGCGGCCACCACGCTCCTGCCTGCCTTGCTGTTTCGCTGCTCACCTGGCATGCAGCCGCAGAGGGGTGCCATTGCTAAGCCTTAAGGGGAAAGGAGGACTGCTGGGCGGTGGGAGGGTGCAGGGCTTCCTCCTCCTGCTCCCCCTCCAGGTGCTCCAGATGTACCCTTCTCCCCCATACACCCCTGTTGTTTTCAGGTGTCTTCCTTGCAACACTACCGTTGCACTGTAAGGATTGTTAACAAGGTCTTGATTGTGTTTCTGATGAGGGCAAATCCATTACATGTCCAAATTAGAGACAGGCATGAATCGCAATGCTAAATTTATTTCAATTCATGATTCGTCAAGGCTGACAAACTGCAAATAACAAATTTATGAATTTTTTTCCTGATGAATGAATGAATCAATTTGTTGATTTGTTTTGTCATTTAAAAGACTATCAGAAATTCCCCCCCAGGCACCTTAGAGACACCTAAATGACAGAGAACATTCCTCTGACTCTCCACTACAATGCTTCCAAGGCTGGGAAAGATTGGGTTTCAAACATTGACATTATATACCTGCAAATTGTAGAACTCGGATACCTGAAACCCAATCTTCGCCCAACTTGGAGAGATTGTAGAGGAGAACCATGTAAAGGTTTCTGTGATATTTTTTTGTATCTCTAGATGCCTGGGAAGGGACTTTTCTAGGGTTGTTCTTTGGGAGTGCACAACTCAGAAGTTTGAAAACATCACCAAACTTGCAGGGCTTCTAGAGAGTCAGGGGAAGGTTCTCTGCAATTTTTGGTGTCTCTAGGTGCATGTGAGGACATTTTAGCCCAGTGAATCAACAAATTAAATATTGCTAAAATGTATTCATTTGTATTTGTTGGGGGGGGACACATATGAATTTGAATTAATGAATTAGCAATTTTTAAAAACATTTTAAATTCATTTTCTAAGTTGTTCCCATCTCTAGTTCAGATCCATTGCAGGAGGGGTGGGAGAATTTTTTTCCCTGGATAGTTTGGGTGCCTCCTTTCTGAGCTGCATCTGAATATGGAAGATCTTTTTTTTTTCCCCTGAAAGGAAGGCAGAGCAGAATCAGACCTGAGATGATGATGGATCTTCCATCATGGGAATTGTCACAGGCATGGCACCTTTGGGTGCCCACCAGAGGAAGGCCTGTAAGTCATGTACAAGAGGCAGGGCCTACTTCATGGTGGCTCCGACCTTGTGGAACCAGCTTCCAGAGGAGAACATAAGAACATAAGAAGAGCCATGCTAGATCAGGCCAAAGGCCCATCTAGTCCAGCTTCCTGTATCTCACAGTGGCCCTACCAAATGCTTCTGGGAGTGCACGAGATGAGATCTCTGTCCCCTGATACCACTCCCCTGCATCTGGCCCTTGAAGTACCCTGGTTTTAAGGCTGGAGATGACACATCTCCATCATGGTTTGTAACCTGTGATGGACTTTTCCTCCAGGAATCTGTCCAATCCCCTTTGGAAGGCATCCAGGCCAGATGCCATCACCACCTCCTGTGGCAGGGAGTTCCACAGATTAACAACACACTGGGTTAAAAAAAATATTTTCTTTTGTCTGTTCTCACTCTCCCAGCCTTCAATTTGAGTGGATGTCCCCTAGTTCTGGTATTTTGTGAGACGGAGAAGAACATCCCTCTATCCACTTTACTCATGCCCTTCATTATTTTGTAAGTCTCAATCATATTACCTGTCCCTGTCCTTGCGGACATTCAGGAGGTAACTGAAGGTATCACTTTTCAGGGAGGATCTCCACTGACTACAGCTAACAACCTCCACTTTTCTGCCTTATTATCATTTTGCCATCTGTTGGTTTTTTTTTCTAGTTAGGTGTTATACTCGTTTAAAGTGTTTTATTTTGGGTTTGCATTTTTTTAACTGAAAACCACCCAGAGTAGTGTTTCAGGACTAATGGGAGCAGTATACAAATTGAAGTAATAAATAAATAAATTGGTGTGTGTGTGTTACACTATAATGTTTGCCATCATACTTAGCTGTTGTTATTATATTTTATTCTCGCCAGAGAAGCATTGTGAGGCTGATTCTTAAAGGGACTGGAAAATGATAATTCTTTCCAAGTACTTGAATTTATTTGTTGGTTTGTTTGTACCTCTCCTTTCTCCTTAAAGGATCCAAAGACACACCAGCTGAATACCACCAGCTGGTAAACTGACTGGAATGATTCGTATCCTGGGACAAAAAAAAAAATAGAGCAACAAGTAGAAAAATGAAGCATGGCCTGACGGCCAGATGAGTGAGGTATCAATCTAATAAATGAAATGCAATAAATGAAATGTTGAAGTTTCTCATGGCAGGCCATCTGGCCGATTCTGGAAATCAGCGTCCAAAACAGTAGCACTTCCAAGTTTTCATTTAGGTCACTTGTATGCGACCTGAGTTGCCACAATGTGCAACAACAGCAACCCTGTTGACTTATGGCAACCCTTTCCAAGGTTGTGCAGGATGATTGAGGGTCTGGAGGAAATGTCTTATGAGGAACGGTTTAGGGAACTGGCAATGTTTAGCTTTTCAAAAAGAATGCTGAGGGGGGATATGATAGCTATTTTTAAATATTTGAAAGGTGTCACATTGAAGAGGGAACAGGTTTGTTTTCCATGGATTCAGGGACTAGGACTCAGGGCAATGGTTTCAAACTACAGGAAAAGAGATTCCATTTGAACATTAGGACGAACTTCATGACAGTTAGAGCTGTTCGGCAGTGGTTTAATATGCTGTCACAAAGGAGGATGGAGTCTCCTTCTTTGGAGGTTTTGAAGCAGAGGCTGGATGGCCATCTGTCGGAAATACTGTGATGGGGGTTCCTGCATGGCAGGGGCTTGGACTGGATGGCCCTTGAGGTCTCTTCCAACTCTAGGATTCTATGATTCTATGAATCCTCAGTTGTGGTTTCCATTATCTTCTTCTGAGGCTCCATAGAATTGGACCGCCTGCCCAAGGTCACACAGGCTGGCAGTACTCTGAAGAGGCACAGCGAGGAATCAAGATCTCAACCTCTGGCTCTGCAGCTAAACCACGGAGCTACCCAGCTGGCATGCACCATGATCAATAAGCTCCACAAAATTAGGCAGGTTGGTTGGTAGGTGGGTGGGTGGGTGGGTGGGCTGGTATACTGCCCCTCAGGCTGCAAGGGCAGAGCAACATAATGTTCATACCTAACAGGGTTGAATTTTCAGGGTGGCAGATATTTCAGTTGCTTGTGCATCATTATTGTCCCCAAATTGTTGCCATTTGCTCTGCTTTCGTTTTTCGCCAATACATGAAGGAGGGGGTTTACTGACTGTGCTTCCCTCCTTCCCTTGCTGTTTTTTGTTCAGGATCAAGCAAGTTATAGCTATTGTACTTGGGGATCTGGTACCTTTGAGGGAAACTGAAGCATCCGCGCACAAACTTTAACAAGGGCCCAAACGCACAACAGAAAATGTATAAAAGTGATATCTTCATGAAGAAATTCACTTCTATAGTTTATGCCATTTACATTCTTCCTGTGTAACTATGTGAAACGATTTTGGCCATCATTTAATTGTAATGATGATATCCAAACGAAAAGAAAATATCATATACAAGTGGTACCTTGTATAAAGGAATTAATTTGTTCCAAATCAAATTCTGTTAAGCAAATTTTGCTTTATACAAATTTCCCATCGGAATGCATTGAAAACAGAGTAATCCCTAATCGCGACCATTTTATGTTGTATGGATTCACCCCACAGGCGATTCTCTTAAGTAAATTTCACCTACCTCCGGAATGTTTTTATGTTGTACAGATTTTATGTTATACAAACCGTTTGTTTTAAGCACATCCGATCTCGCCTGATTTCGGAAGCTAAGGAGTGTCGGCCCTGGTTAGTACTTGGATGGGAGACCACCAGGGAATACCAGGTGCTGTAGGTGCCTGGAGTAGGAACTGGCAAAACACTCCAGTATTCCTGCCAAGAACACTCCATGGACATGGGGTCACGAAGGGTCAGTCACGACTATAACGACAACACACACACACACACACACACACACACACACACACACACACACACACACACACACACACACACACACACACACACACACACTGTATTTTAATCTACACTTACAGCATGTACGTATATTACACACAACACTTGGACTATAACACCTGAAAAGTGCTCCAAACTTGCTTATGAACCTGAAACTTTTCCGTAAAAGGTAAACAGAGATGGATAGATCCTGGAAATTCATCATCACTCAGTTCTCATTTTCTTTTGTCAGTTCTTACTCTCCCAGCCCTCAATTTGAGTGGATGTCCCCTAGTTCTGGTATTTTGTGAGAGGGAGAAGAGTGTCCCTCTATCTGCTTTACTCATGCCCTTCATAATTTTGTATGTCTCAATCATATCCCCACTCAGGCGCCTTTTTTCCAGACTAAAGAGTCCCAAATGTTTTAGCCTTTCCTCCTAAGGGAGGTCCTCCAGCCCAGTAATCTAGTTGCTCTCTTCTGCATCTTTTTCCAGTTCCATTATGTCTTTTTTAGCTTAAAGTAATGCTCTTCCCACCACTTAATAGATACATAAGAATCAAGATCATGGTGAAACCTTCCTTCTGCTGATGCCAGCAGCTGCTAGAAGGATGCCATAATCTTCTGGGACAAAACCAAGGCAAGTTTCCGGAAAGATTCCACAATGCAAGTTATCCATCAGGACAATCAAATGCTCAGGCACACCCATTTTGTTCAGAATGACCCAATATTTCCCATGATCCACACAGTCAAAGTGTTTGCTTTAGTTTATAAAACATAGGCCGATGTTCTGAAATTATTTGGTGTGTTCCATTCACCAGCATCTACTGTATTTTTCAATCTATAAGATGCCCCCATGTATAAGATGACTACCACTTTTCCAACCCCAAATCACAGTTTCACAACCACATAGGGCCTTTTCACACGACCCCTAAGATCCGCTGGTCCCTTAAATTCGGACCAGAAATCTTGGGGGTTCGTTTCTGTTCCTGCGTCCCCACCCCTCAGCACTTCCTGCTCCTGTCGGCGTGAGGGGAGGGAGGGAAAAAAGGACAAAAGAAGCCTTTACTAACCTGCCGGTGCCGGTCGAACTTGCCATGAGTCCCGTTACTTCCTGGTTCCTTCTCAAGGGGCTCTTAAAGGGGCGGGAGGCAAAACAACAACAACAGACAAGTGAGGAGAGCCCGGCACTCTTATCTGCATCAAATATTTTTCACCTCCAGAGAGAAGGTACAAGAAAAGTGCGCTGGGTCGCGCTAAAGTGGGCGGGGTCGCACTTAATTGTCTCCAAACTCTGGAGCTGGTGGGGAAACATTTATAGTTATCTCCTTGGCTTACTTCCACGTGTAAGACAACCCCCAATTTTTAGTCTAACAATCTGAGACAAAAAATATAGTCTTCTACATGGGAAAATACTGTATTTGTAACATGCTCTCAACTGCCTCTTCTTTTTCAAAATCTAGCTTGAACACCCGGCGTTTCTCACTCTATATAAGGCAAAAACCCTTCCAAATTATACAGTTTGGTAATTTTTTTAAAAAAGTGAAATTTACTTCGGGAACACTGTTTTTCAAAATGTTGGCAGGCTCTTCTCCGTTGTGGTCTGCTGCTCTCCTGTCGTCTAAATTCAACAAGACTTCTTGATTTTTCTTTCTACTGGCCCGCCTGCATTGGTTGCCCATGGCTCTCCGGATAAGGTTCAAGGTCTTGGTTCTGGTTTTCAAAACCCTCCATGGCTTGGGTCCTAAATACCTGTCGGAGCGTATCTCCCAGAGGTCATCTGAGGCTAGACCCACACAAATGTCACAGGCGTGCTCACTCCGGGTGCCCACTCCTAGGGAGGCGCGGAGGTCTGCCACGCGTGGCCGCGCCTTCTCTGTCGTGGGCCCCTCATTATGGAACCACCTTCCGAGTGAGCTGCGCCTTGCACAGTCCCTGCCCACCTTCAGTAAGGCTTTGAAAACCTTGCTTTTCAGGGAGGCATTTGGCGACCTACTTTACTTTACTTTACTTTACTTTAACTTAATTTAAATTTTCTCTCTTGTTACCACCCTATGACCCATCTTGCCAGGGTTCCCTATTTTTTTCTTTTTTTAATTTTCTTTTTTGTTGTTGTTTGGTATTGTATTGTATCTTTTTAACTTGTAAACCGCCCAGAGTTCCAGATTGGAAGATGGGCAGTATAAAAATGAAATAAATAGATAGATAGATAGATAGATAGATAGATAGATAGATAGATAGATAGATAGATAGATAGACAGATAGATAGATAGATAGATAGATAGATAGATAATTCAGGATGGCAGTTTTCATCCTCAGTTCAATGTCTTGATTCAAAAAAAAACCCCACCAGCCTTTGAGTGACATCAAGTGTTTTCATGTTGGCATGGCAAGGGTTTGTGGGTGTTGTTGTTTTTCTTTTCTTTTCCTTTTTGTTTGATTCTCCCACAGAGCAAGTTACTGAGGGATTTATTTAAAGCCTTCGCCTGAATTCTCAGGGTGGGTTATCCCAAGAAATCACCGGATGAGAAGAGAGATTAACGAGCAGCTGGGTCTTCCTCCGTTGAGCCTCTGGGACTCCGGGCTGACGTCAGTCCCTCCTCGGCGGGGCCTGCCGTCACCTCCGATGGCCCTGTTTTCCCCAGGGGAGAGTCAGTTGACGGGCATGCCCCCTTCCAGCCCACAGCAGGTCTCTGTTTTCAAGTGGAGCCTTGAAAGTGGAAGCTTGAAATAGACAAACCAGCCTCTCTCCATGGGTCTGCCAAGAGGGGTTTCAAAGGACAGTGCAGAGGCGGGCTTGGGGAAGAGTTTTTTACACAGAGAACCAGATCTTTTAAAAAAAAACCACTATTTTTTAATTAAATTTATTATTTCTTTTATTTTTATTTTTATTTATTTATTTATTTATTTATTTATTTATTTATTTATTTATTATACTGGTTAAAATCACTTTGCTAGAAAACACCATTATTTAGTCAGCTGGCCTAGAGTGCATTCCCTCTTTGGACAGCGATTAAGAGCTGTTGCCTCAGGAACATAGGTGCTCGGCCGTCTTGAGAAGTAATGGCTATCCTGTGACCTATTTATTTATTTATTTATTTATTTATTTATTTATTTATTTATTTACCACCCCATTTTCCCGTGGGAACTCTGGGCGGTATACAATACGTTGCAAAAACAACAACTGTCCAAACCTACAATACCCAATCAAAATACAAATAACAACCCCAGCAAAATACAAATAATACGGGGAATAATAATAATAAAAATAAAAATGATAATAATACCATAAAAATACAAAAAATAGTCAGAATAAAATCAACATTACACATCGAACAGCCTAACCTAGACAAAATCTGGCAAGAGAAGGCTGGTGCTAGCTGTTGTAAAGGAAGAACAAATCCCAATGTGCTCAAAGGTCCCCAAAGCATTCGCTAAAGAGTTTTTTTTTTTATAAAGCAATACAAATACTACAAATAATTTTTTAAAAGAATAAAGCTAAACAACAGTGCTCCCCTCTTCCAACGGGACTTCTTAAACATTAATGTCCCTTATTATCACCCCCTTTCAGAACTGAATTGATTGTTGCACTGGAACTTCACCTTGGTTTTTCACAAGCACGTATTCAATAAACTTACCCAATATATCATAAAAATATATCTCTTTTTAACTCTCCTTTCTTAAACTTTGAATTACACTTCAATTGATCATTTAAGGCAACATTCCATCCATTATAAAAATCATCCATACATAGTTCATAATACCCCTTCCAATTCCTAGCTATAATTAGTCTAGCTGCTGTCAAGAGAGTAATAGAACCTGGTCTTTAAGAAACCCAATCCAGGATTCTTTAATGCCTTTCTTCAGGGCACCTCACTTTCAAAAGCCTGAGGAGATAGCAAGATTCCCTAGAGTTCTTCCTCATTCTAAAGAATCATAGAATCTTAGAATCCTAGAGTTGGAAGAGACCTCAAGGGCCATCCAGTCCAACCCCCTGCCATGCAGGAATCCCCATCACAGGACTCCTGACAGATGGCCATCCAGCCTCTGCTTAAAAATCCTCCAAAGAAGGAGACTCCACCACCCTCCTTTGGCAGCATATTCCACTGCTGAACAGCTCTAACTGTCATGAAGTTTTTCCTAATGTTCAAATGGAATGTCTTTTCCTGTAGTTTGAAACCATTGCTCCGAGTCCTAGTCTCTGAAGCCATGGAAAACAAACCTGTTCCCTCTTCAATATAGCATCCTTTCAAATATTTAAACATAGCTATCATATCCCCCCTCAACCTTCTTTTTGTAAGGCTAAACATTCCCAGTTCCCTAAGCCGTTCCTCATATGACATTTTTTCCAGACCTTCAACCATCCTGGTCGCCCTTCTCTGTACCTGCTTGAGGTTGTCACCATCATTTTTAAATTGAGGCGCACAGAACTGGACACAGTACTCAAGGTGGGGTCTCCCAGAATACAGGGACAGGTAGGATGCAACTGGACAGAGCTTCCACTAAACATTTTTTTTTCATTTCCCTGACTTTGCCTGGCCAACATTAGCCCATTGCCCTGATTGTGTGCTGAGTTTCGCAAGAGACAAAACTTCCATTCCATACACAAGCAAAACAATACCCCAAAACACGCTTATCTTGATGTGCAAGTTAAATGCAGTACTAGAACGTAGGGATGAAAACAGTTAGATGATTATTAAGGTTTGTAACATTGCTAAGCGTTTAAATTGAGGGCTGGGAGAGTAAGAAGAGACAAAAGAACATATTTTTAACCCAGTGTGTTGTTAGTCTGTGGAACTCCCTGCCACAGGATGTGGTGATGGCATCAGGCCTGGGTGCCTTTAAAAGGGGATTGGACAGATTCCTGGAGGAAAAGTCCATCACAGGTTACAAACCATGATGGAGATGCGTCATCTCCAGGCTTAAAACCGGGGTACTTCAAGGGCCAGATGCAGGGGAGTGGGATCAGGAGACAGATATCTAGTCTCGTGCGCTCCCAGACGCATCTGGTGGAGCCACTGTGAGATACAGGAAGCTGGACTAGATGGGCGTTTGGCCTGATCCAGCAGGGCTCTTCTTATGTTCTTATGTTCTATTCAATGATACACCTTATATTGGTGAAACTGATTTACCTTTAACACCATCCCCTTGTAGTCTGCCAAGTTGGCTCCCAATCACAACCAAGGAAATAAAATCGTTGATTTTGTCAATTAAGAGCAATAAATCCCCTGGGGAAAAATTTGATCCACCCTGGCATACTTAAATGTTTCCAGGAGTGGTGGACTCTGATCCTGGCCATTATATTTACTAATATAGACAGGGAGGGCTATACTCCCAAAGAACTGTCTTCCTCGATTGTTGTGCCTCTCTATAAGAAAGGTGATCGAAAGGACCCAGCCAATTATAGACTCATAAGTTTGCTCGATGTTGTAGGCAAACCATATGCAAGACATCTCCTCTCAAAACTAGACGACTGGGTAACAGAAAATAATTTTTTAGCCCCTGAACAGATTGTTTTTAGGGAAGGGCACTCCACGTTGGACCATATCTTCCTGCTAAGCCATCTAATCCGCAAATATTCTATAACTCCTTCAAGGCAATTTTATGTAGCATTCATCGACCTTAAAGCTGCCTTTGACTCCATTCCAAGAGGTAGCTTGTGGGAAAAGCTTATTAATCTTAAAATAGATCCCAGAGTGTTAGAAAGAATTAAAGACCCGCACACTGACTCTTCTCTTAAGGTTAGAGTCGGCATCTCTGTTCCATTATCCAACACAGTTAAAACAACTAAAGGTATTCACCAAGGCTGTATTCTTGCTCCTTTGCTTTCAACTAGAGATGGGCACGAAACAGAAAAATGGTGTTTCGGTTTTTCGTTTGTCGTTGAGAGGTCTGTTTCGGTTCATTTCCGTTTGTCGGGAATTTTTTGAAAAATTTCGTTGCCGTTTTTCGTTTTTTCGTTTGTCGTTTCTACCCGCTTTTTGCACGATTTTTGAAGCATTTCCGTGCGCAGGCATCCCCCAACGCCCCAGACCAGAGGGAAAACACTAAAAAAATGAATGCTGGCAGAGACACAGTATAGACTAGGTATGCAGGGAGGCTGCAAAGGCAGCGGCGGGCGTTGCCCAGGGTGCAAGGCAGCCGCAGAGTGACTGCACTGCAGGGCAGGGGAGGGTACTCACCGAGAGGGACGCAGCACGCACGCACACAGGGAGGCTGCAGGACTGAAGCTAGAGTCGCAACAGAGACAGCAATCCCACCCTAACTCCCACCAGAGACTGCAAGGAGGACAGGGGCTGCCAGACCTTTTTATGCCCTCTGTGGCTGCCAGACCTGCCCGCCCAGTCTGCAACCTGGGCATGCTATTGGTTGAACATGATCCCATCACATGGCTTGCCTCCATTTTGTGGCTGGTGGTGACATCCATTTTAAAGGGGAAAGAAAAATACATCGCGAAGGGAGAAGACTAAAACAAACTTTTTAAGGACCCCAACCCCCCTGGTAGGTATTATTAGACAATATAAATAATTATTGCTGCATTTTTACGGATGTCCAGGGCGTTTTTTAACATTTAAAACAGCTCATTTCATTGTGTGTCGCCATTAATGGAAACGAAACGTAACGACCACAATTTTTGTGGTTCTGTTCGTTTCGTTTCATTTTCATCACAATTTTTGTTTGTCGTTTCGTTGCGTAACGGAAACGACAAACGGTAACGGAAAAAAAATGTTCGTTCCGTGCCCATCTCTACTTTCAACTTATATATTAATGATATGGTGGTTACGTTAACAGGTTTACAATTCTCCCCTGTCAGAGCAGGTGGAACAGTTACTCAGTGGTTCTCAACCTGTGGGTCCCCAGATGTTCCTGAACTGCAACTCCCAGAAATTCCTTCAAGCACAGCAAGTGGTGTAGGCTTCTGGGAGTTGCAGTCCAGGAACATCTGGGGACCCGCAGGTTAAGAACCACTGGGCTATATCAATATTACTTTATGCAGATGACACTCTGCTAATATCCCATACACAAAGAGTTCTCAGAAGGCTATTGAAACAATTTAGTAATTACTGTATAGAAAATTATCTCAACCTCAGCTATGAGAAAACCAAAATTATGGATTTCAATAGAACACCTCAAGTCCATAAATGGACGATGGATGGAGAGAACAGGTAACCCATTTCAAATATTTAGGCGTGGTGTTCCACCAGTCCAGCTCTTGGGCTTCGCAGATTGACTTTATAAAACAGAAATGTGAAAAGGCCATGTTTGGTTTACTTAGATTCTATAGGACCAAAGGAGGTCTCCTGATTCCTCCCATTTGTGAAATTTATAAAACCTAGCTACTCCCCCAGATTTTGTATGGTGCCATGGTATGGGACATGGGAAATCTATATCCCCTAGAACAGTGGTGGCGAACCTTTTAGAGACCGAGTGCCCAGGCTGCAATTCAAAACCCACTAATTTTTTTGCAAAGTGCAAATACAGTAATTTAGCCTGCATACAGGTGGCTATGAAGGGGCCATGCCGGGTGCCCACAGAAAGGGCTCTGAGTGCCACCTTTGGCACCCGTGCCATAGGTTCACCATCACTGCCCTAGAAGTACTGTATATAGAATATAAGCCTAGTTTTTCAGCCCTAATTTTGGGCTGAAAAAAGGGGCCCTTGACTTATATGTGGGTCAATACTTTTAGCCACTGAGGCAAGTGCTTGGGTGGTGGCTAAAAGTCATTTTAAACATCACACACCACTCCCCCAGCTCACAAAGGAGGAGCTGCCAGGCCCTGCTGCATTTCCCACCCTAAACTTATACTCGAGTCAATAAGTTTCCCCAGTTTTTGTGGGTTAAATTAGGGGCCTCGACTTATACTCGGGTCGACTTATACTCGAGTATATACGGTAACCCAAAATAAATTTGCCCGTTTACTATTGGCAGTTCCCCTCTCAATTCCCTTTGCATTATTCAGATTAGAATTGCAATTAATGTCAATAAAGACACTAGTTAGCAAATCAATAATCAATTACTGGCTAAAAATCTTGTTCATTACTCACTCAGAATTTTTAACATCATCCTGGGGAGATGAACTCTGGATCTTGGAATTTTTTTGCACTGTAACTAATAGCCAAACTTGGTTTTTCTGAAGAGTACGTGAGGCACTTTGGACTGTCAACAGCTAAACGTTTACCGACTCAAAGATTATCTGATCTTTGTGTTCAAATAAATATATGATCGCTTGGCAATAAGAACATCTTCACAGCAGGCCAAGGTGCATTTTCTTATTATGTCCATAATTTTTAATTGTGTGACACTCTGGTATGTATAAAGAAAGATCTTTGCTGGAGGTTATAGTTGAATGCCTGATCTGGTCTAGTCATGTCAAGGTCTGCAGAGCTTTTTAAACTCATCTTTATTTCATCAGTCTGACATTTGCTGTGAATACACTTCCTCTGCCATTCTTCTTTGATTGCCCCTGCTGGTCCTCACCCTTACAATGAATATTTTAAAATAACAAATCAGTCAAGCACTTGTAAAAGGGGGCGAGTAAACTGCCTTTAAAAAATTGCTGTATGTATCATCACATCATCTCTCCTACACGAAACTTCACTGCAGAGATACACCTATTTATTAATATAGCTTTTAACAAGGATCTCTTATTTTACCTCATCTTACATGTTGCTTTTGATGTTTGAATCTTGTGTTTCTTAAATAACCCACTGGCAGTTGCCAAGGGAACAACATCTTTCTTTGTTCTCTCCCTTATATACCTTTTCTTGGTCTATTTAATTTACTTTCCCAGCAATTTCTTTTTCATTAATAGTTATAGTTAACATTCTTATATTAAGATGTCATTAAAACCAATTCTCTAGGCAGTGTATTTGTTTTAATGTAGACCAACCAAGCAGCAAAATAACAAAAGATCCCATGAAAAGCCTGTTGTTGGGTTTGAAAGGTTGCGTTGGGGTATTAAATAAAGCTCTCACTTTTTGAACTGATGGAGTGATCTAGGAGTGAACAAGCCAAGGTCTACTTTATCCAGCCCAAAGTGCCTTAGGGCTACAATACTAAAACCTCTACTTATGAATTTTATCTGTTCTGAGCACATGCTCATCAGTAAAGTTTTTGTAAGTAGAGCAGCGGTTTCCCATAGAATGCATTAAAACCAATTAATCTGTCCTGGAGGGAACAGATTTCAATGCACTATAGCCCTTGAAGTGCCCCGCTTGGCTGAGACAGTGGGCTGGCAGACCCAGAACGTTGCTGGGGGACTGGTGGTCCTTTGGATGGGGGAGGAGGGGTGGATAACTTATCCCCTCACTTTTTTATTGATGGTCAGCGGGCTACTTTTGAACCCTTGGCAGGCTACCGGTAGCCCGCGGTCTACCTGTTGGGCAGGCCTGATCTATATGTTATAGATAACCCATCATTAGAAGAAGCAGATTGTGTATGATTGTCACACCTCTGTAATTGCACATTAGCCAGCTTCTGTCCTGAAGACTAATCACAAAACAAAGCAAGCTAATTTTCCCACCTTTGAAAAAAGATGGAAGAGTGCAATCCAATGTTCATTGGAAGGAGGATCACCAGCTTGGTAGGTACTCTGGAAGTCACGTTACCTTCCCCTCTATGTGCCAATTCGTTTGTCTGCCTAGCAGTGGTGGCGAACCTTCAGCACTCCAGATGTTTTGGACCACAACTCCCAGAATTCCAAGCCTGTGCTGCCAATGACAAAGGACTGGAGTGCCAAGGGTTCGCTATTAGACCAGTAGTGGCAAACCTATGAGACTCCAGATGTTTTGGAGCACAACTCCCAGAATTCCAAGCCTAGACTGCCAATGACAAAGGACTGTGGGAGTTGTGGTCCAAAACTTCTGGAGTGCCAAATGTTTGCTACTACTAGACCAGTAGTGGCAAACCTATGAGACTCCAGATGTTTTGGACCACAACTCCCAGAATTCCAAGCCTGTGTTGCCAATGACAAAGGACTGCAGAAGTTGTGGTCCAAAACATCTAGAGTGCCGAAGGTTTGCCACCACTGCACTAGACCATCTGCACCTCTGTGCCTCTCCATGGCAGTGTGGCACTCTTCTCGTGTCCTCAAATAGTCGGAAGTCCAAATAGCGGGCACATCAAGAGAAGACTGAGAGAGGCTTCTTGTCTGCTGGATCCAAAGTATGGAGGCTTCCCAGTTAGCCTGCAGTCTGCAGAGGAGCGTGCCAGGTAGAACTTCCTCCTCTTTAAGGGCCGTCATAAAACCCAGCAGTTTTTACAACCACCAGCAAGAGCCAAGCAGACCTCTGGAAAACGCAGCAGGCATCCAATGGCTGTCTCGAGGCTGTGCATCAGATCATAACGATGAAGGTCTCGGAGGCGCACAGATGCTATAGAGCTAACAACACCATGGAGGATATTGTAAATCAAAAAATAAATTAAGCGTGGCAGCTTAATACTTCAAGTGGCAGGGTGGTCCATTCTTATTTCTTAAGAATTTATTACCGCTCTTGGTATCAGTTGTAGAGATACTAGGAATGATTTACGGGCAGACCAGATCATTGGAGACAAGGCACTTCTGCCCTCAAGGAGGGAGCTTTTACATGTAATAAATCACCCAGCCCTCCAGTGTCCTGTTCCCCCCCCATGCACCATCGTTATATGCAGGGTTTCCGATGCACCCTGCAATGCACAGAGTTTATTATTTTGTAATTCACTTAGCAGATTACCAGGAATATCCTGTTCAGTTCTTTAACTCCTGGTGATTGTTTTCACCTATTCCTGTGTAGTTCCAGCACCAAGTGTAGCATAAAGAATCTGGTGAAACATCAGGAAGAAAAACCTCCAGAACATGGCCAAACAGCCCGAAAAACTCACAACTATTTCAAGAATACACAAATGCAATAATTAGCTACTGGCGGTACCTTTTTTGGCCACTGATAAAATAATAAAAAAATATCATTGCAAGCTTTCAATGATACATCCCACTTCTTTCAGGCAAGTACCAAAAGTCCAAACACGAGTCTGTGAAGATTCTCAGTCATCCAGGTGAGTTTATCTGGAAGTTGAGTCATGGAAACTGGACTTCTTTTTCTTGAGAGACAGAAACGTTTCGCTGCTCATCCAAACAGTGAAACGTTTCTATCTCTCAAAAAAAAGAAGTCCAGTAGCCATGATTCAACTTCCAGACCACAAGACGAGGTTTGCCAGGAGGTTAATCACAGAGGAAAAAGTTCTTGCCAAGGTGATTTCTGTCTTGGATGAGTCAGGAAGCAACAGGGCTGTCGTAAAGTTGCATCTGAAGCAAGAGGACTGAGTTTCATATCCCAGTCCTTCAAATAAAGGGACATAGGCCAAAGGTATGCCATATACAGTAACTATCTGTGTATAAGACTATTTTTTTAAATCTAAAATTGGTAGACTAAAAAATGGGGGACGTCTTATGCAAGAAAGTTAGCTGGGGAGAGAACTGAAAGTTTGCGAAACTGTAATTTTGGGTTGGAAAAGTGGGGGTGTCTTATACATGGGGGTGTCTTATAATCAGGAAAAACAGTATGTAGTTTTAAAATGTTGAAATTGATTTTAAAATATACTGAATTGTCTCATCTCATTTTATTGATGTGTTCCACCTTCAGATCTCAGGATATCTGGCAGAATATAAATGTCATGGATAAAACATAGTGACCTTATATGACTTAGTGAACTCCAAAACGTTTGGTCATAAACACCCTCGCTCAGGTCTTGCAGACTAAAGGCTGGGGTTTCCTTTAATGAGTCCGTTCATCTCATCTGCCATCTTCCTCTTTTCCTGCTGCCTTCAACATTTCCTAGCATTCTGTTTTGTAGAGTGTCTTGCCTTCTCAGGAGCTGTGAACCCTTGTAGCTTATTAGATGGCTCTGTTAGATGGCTCTGTGTTCACTAAACCGCCCAGAGACCACTTGTAGTGGTATGGGGCGGTATATAAGCAGAACACTTTGCTTTGTGTATTCTCTGCAATTACATTCTCTGTGAGATGTAATTGGAAAGTGAAAACAGAGTGAAAATTACTATAGTAGGTAGTTCCAGCATGGGCTAACAAATTCTTATTGTGCCATCTGGTGCAAGGGTGTTTTAAGTCAATGTTTTACCCCAGCCAATCATTTGGCATTTAAATATATTCTCATTTCACTCCGATCCCATTGTCACTCATCTGCACAATGCGCAGGCAAAACTAAATTCTCTGCACTTGGGGGACGTGGGCTGTGTGTCCATGGAAACTCATGTTATAATAAATCTGGTCCCAAAGCTGTGACTTTGCAAGGTTCCCCCCCCCAAAAAAAAACTGGAACTCCCAGAATGGCTGACTTTAATTGCCATATGTTTGCGAGTTGCTGTGAGAAACTTTTCGACACCAGTTAAAGAACCGTGGGAGTCTTAATGAATGAATGAATGAATGAATGAATGAATGAATGAATGAATGAAACTAAAAAGAGTAGATGTCTGTGAAGATTCTCAGTCATCCAGGTGAGTTTATCTGGAAGCTGAGTCATGGCAACTGGATTTCTCTTCCTGAGAAATTGAAACGTTTTACTGCTCATCCAAACAGGTTTGTCAGTCTGAGGGTGTGTGAAAGTCCCAGCTAGATTCTCAACAGGGGCAAAGGATTCAGGCACAACCTGTCTGCCACTTACAACGCTGGCCTTTCATCCATCTCCAGACACATCAGAAGCACTTCACTTCTTCGCCAGGAAGGCCACAGCTAACGACCCATGCTTAATGGGTGTTCAGAAGGGTGGCATCGGTGGGACTTTCACCCACCCCAGGCCATTGTCCACCTAACGAGCCTATTCAGGCCATTATCTACCCACAAGCCTATAGAGGCCAGGGTGGTGTGAAATCAAGGTGAACTATAAATTCGAGGCCTCTCCACTAACTTCCTTCAGCCTGACGACGCTGCTTGGATGAGTAATGAAACTTTTCGATCTCTCAAGAAAAGAAGTCCAGTTGCCATGGCCATGACTCAACTTCCAGAAAGATTGCACAAGTCAGAAGTCTGTCTTTATTTAGTATGGGCCAATACAATAACACCCTTATCTATAGTTCACTGCAGCCTTATATACAACAGACAAGAGGGTTGGTCCTGTGGTCTTTGGCCTCCACCTTATATGTTGTATATAGGATCCTCTCCTATTTGCAGCTTCAGCCATCAACAGTAGGTCATGGAATCGATCACCCACAGATATGGGTTTCCTACTGTACTGCCCCCCCCCAGCTCTGTGGTTTGAGGTATTAGTATGGTGAACAGTACATCCATTGCAGTACATCCACTAAATCCAACAGTAAAGAAGCCTCCACAGTTTATAAATCCCACAAGACTTCATCTTCAAACGCTTTAGTGAGTAACCATGTTTTAACTTGGTGCCAAAATGTGGTTAGTGCTGGCACCTGTCAGGCCTCTATGGGAAAGGACCAGAGCAATGGTGCCGAGCATTCCATATCATCATCATCATCATCATCATCATCATCATCATCATCATCATGACCTTTGAAATTCAGAGCTGGAAGGGACCCTGTGGATGATTGATTCGAGCTCCTCTTCAGGAGGCTCAGTGGGGAATCGAACTCCCAATTTCTGGATCTTCACCTTGAGACCTAAAGCACTGAGCTCTTGAGCAGTTATGGATTGGTTTCTGCAGCAGAAGACAGAGGAAGACCCCTAACTCCCAGCAAATCTTAATAATCACTCAGGCGTCTATAGGGAGAGGCATTCTCCCATTCCCAAGCCATGTAGGGCTTTATAGGTTATTATTATTATCACTTTGACCTCAGACTGGGAGTGTACTGTGAAGTCCCTCTTGCTGGAGGCCAGCACTGCCCTATCTCTGCGGTCTTTCTGGAAACGGGCAAGGACCTTTCTCTTCAGACAAGCTTTCCCTGAATGATATTACAATATGTGTCTTTATAAGAACTACCATACATACATGACTACACTTATAAATTTGGGTTTATATATCTCCTTGTGTGATTGCATTGACATTATGCTTTCAATGTTAGTTTCCATCCCTCATAACGTTTAGATGGCCCACCATACATGATTGCATTGACTGACTTCATAAATACACTGGCGTTTTCAATGTTAGCACCATCCCTCATAATGGAATCTTCAGTCTTTTCTTTAACTGCTTGCATTCTCTTTTAGCTTTAATGTTGCCTTTTATTGCTGTAATATACCCCCTCAATTCCCTGTTCTCAAACTTGAATATGTCTTAAATGCACTGTACTGGACTGTATATTGTCTCTCATTACTGTAAGCTACCTTGGGTCCTTTTCCAAGAAGGTGGGATAAAAATACTCAAAAATGAAATAAATTAAAATTAAAAAAATTCATTAGGATCCAGTGTTATATATGGATTTGGAAAAGTGTTGCACCTCCTGCAAACTGCCGTGGGTCGTTTCCCAAGGAGAAAGGCTGGGGTAAAACAATACTCTGAAAAAGTCTAAAATTTATTTATTTATTTATTTATTTATTTATTTATTGAGCTTGTATACCGCCTGTCTTCCCGAAATTAAATAAGAGCTGAGCAGGTGGAGTTGAGGACAGGTCATCCGAGGGCACATAAACGCCACTACTCATCTGCTGACTTAGGACGGCGGCGGCGGGGGGGGGGCGGGGAGGCAATGTTGCCTAAATAAACTGCATAATTAGCCTGCATAATTAAATTGCGACTCGCCCAGAGAGTGTTTTCAGCCCTAGGGGTGGGCGTGGGGGCGGTATACAGGCAGCACACGTCGCCTTCTGGGTCGCCATTTCAGCTCGACCTGTTGAACGCCTGCCTGCCTGCCTGTTCTCTCTCTCTCTCCCCCCCCCACAACAACGCACGCACGCGCGCAATCTCCTCCCTCCTCCTCCCCCTCCTCCTCCTCCTCCTCGTTTTATTCTGATTGGCTCGCCGCCAACGCGTCACGTGACCGGCGCTTTTCCACCCCCACCCCACCCCTCCACTCGCCCCACCTCCGGCCCCTCGCAGGCCCCGCCTTCCCTTCCCACAGAACAGCCGGAGGGGCGTGGCCTGCGCCTGGAAGAGGAGCGGAGGGAGGCGGGGGGGGGGAGTGACGGCGGAGAAAAGAGCCCTCCGCGGTTGAGAGAGCGAGAAGGAGGAGGAGGAGGAGGAGGAGGAGGGGAAGGGGAAGGGGGCGGGGCTCCGGGAGAAGTCGCGCTCCGATTGGCTCGCAGCCCTGCCTCCCTCGCCTCCCTCCCTCCCGCCAGCGGCCTGGGAACGTCGGGTGAGTCGCGCGCGCGCGCAGCGTCGTCGGGGCTCACGTCGCTCTCTCGGCCCCTTTCGGCACGCGGGAGGCGCGAGGTGGCGCGAGAGCCGGAGAGGGAGGTAAGGCCGCTTCGCTCCTCCGTCTCCTTCCTGCCGGTGCCTCCTTTTATTTTATTTTATTTTATTTTGCATTTTCTGCACGTTGCAATATCTCTGCGCCCCCACCCCACCCCACCCCGGGCAGAACAATGCCTTCAGTTGCCTTTGCAGCAGGGCAGCGTTGCAAGAGCTGCATGCATTGCATGGCATGGCATGGCATGGCATGGTGGCATGGCATGGCATTGCATGCGAGCAAGCAGCATCCAGCCGCGCATGCATGCACGCACGCACGCACGCACGGTTATGCACAAGCTGTGCCTTGGCTGCGGGCACGCACCCGCGCTGCAAGGAAATTGGGGAGGGGGTGTCCGTTGGCATGCACGCGGGAGCCCCCCTCCGCAGCCCTGGGTGAGTCTTCGCGGAGGGGTTGGGGGACACCGGTTGGATTGTGTCGGGGGGACGCGGCGGGGTCAGGCAGCGAGGGCGCGGCCGTGCGGGGAGGGGGGGTAGGAGGGCGGACGGAAGCCGCGGCGGGTGAAGGGGGTTCAAAGCAGGAGAAGCCCCGGAAGGCGTGGCTCCCACCGCCCCCGCCTCTCCTTGCACTCGTCCGTGCGCGCGATCCTAAGGGCCGGGAGGTGGAGGCGCCTCCCCTGCAGGTGAATGGAGGGCCTTGGTATACCCAGTTTCCGTGCTTAGTCTCTGCAAACCGCCTTCGCGCCCTTGCCTTTCCGGATCGCACCCTCCTGTGCTTGGGAGGGAAGCCACACTGGTCAGGATCTCAGTTGTAGTCGTGCAAGGGGGGGGGAGATCGTCCGCCGCCCCCAGATGTTTTGGACTTCAACTCCCAGAATCCCCAGCCTGTGTTGCCAATTACAAAGGACTGTGGGTGTTGAGGTCCACAACATATGGGATGGGGGGAGGCTAAAGGTTCCCCACCCCTGTAGTGGTGGCATTTTTCGTGCTGGATATCCCGAGCTTTGACCCATAAGAACGAGGCTTGGCCAAAGGGCTTAACGGACTGATTTCAGGACTTGGCGTCTCCCCCAATTTTTTAGCAACTGGCTTTCTCATGATGCATAGAAATACAGCAGTCTCCTTTTAACCGTTTTGGCATCTAGGGCAGAGATCAGAATTGGTCTGGTACTTGTTTGTGTTTCTGGTGACCCATTGAAATCAAACAGAAAAAAATCCAAATGCATTAATTGGCAGTATCTTTAAAGATCTCCTTCTTCTTCTTTTTGAATGTTGGCAATCAATAGCCTGAACTGGTTTATATCTAAGGCAATTCTAAACAGAGGACCTGTGCTCACTGTGGACCATTGGCTTAAGTTTTTAAGCTAGAATATTCTTCTATGTCCTGGGCTATGCTTCCTGTCTGTTTTTCCTTGTAGGATAACCTGCAGCAGATGGTATTTCTCATTGTGCATTATGTGTCCGAAATATTGCAATTTTCTTCTCTTTATTGGTATTGAGGATTTCTAGCTTTTTATTCATGTGCTGTAATGCAGAACATTATTGACCCTGGCGTCCAAGGTATCTTCCAAATTCATCTGTATGTCCACATTTTGAATGCTTCCAGCTTCCGGCATAATGTGTCTATAGGGGTCCAGGTTTCAACACCATAGAGAAGTATACTGAGTACACAGGACTGAAGTATTTGAGTATGATGTCTGATAGATAAGTCCCAGTTTGCAAAGACTGTCCTCATTTTCTGGAAGGAATTTCTAGCTTGTTCAATTCTACAATGGGTTTCGCATGAAAGATCCCAGTTATCCTTGAAATAGCACCCCAAGTATTTATTTGGGCGGAGAAAAACCACTCCTTCGTGGGTCTTGTACAATGTGAAGAAATTGAAATCCACAACTTCATGGGAAGAAGATTTTCACCAACATCACACGACATGTGTTTCCCCCTCATATCAGCTTTCTTCATGTCCAACTTCCACATCTGTGCAACATGAATTCTTTCAGCTGAATTATGCTGATGTTGATTGGTGACATGATGCCCTGAGTCTAAAAAGATCAGAGGTCAAAGGATGCAGGTCATATGTGTTGTCAAAGCACTATGCGGTGCAGCCCTGTCTGGAATGCTTTATTGTTTTAATGGTGATATCCCCCTCCAGGGAGCTCAAGGCATTATGTGTGACCTTCATCTTTGCCTTCATAAGAGCCCTGTGAGGGAGGTCAGGCTGCAAACAGGGGACTGGGTGGCAAGGGATTTGAACTCTGCACTCCTAACTCTGGGGTCGTCACTCTTGAGTGCCACACTATACATGAGCTCATAGGTAGAGATTTTCTTCATGCCACCCCAGAGGTGCAAAAAGAGGGGTCTGGACAGAGGACACAGTCCTGGGAGAAGTGGTTCTATGTCCCATGGATGTTGGAATGAATCATATAGACCAGTGATGGCAAACCTTTTAGACACCGAATGCCCAAACTGTGATTCAAAACCCACTAATTTTTCGTGAAGTGCCAATACAGCAATTTCACCTGAATACAGGTGGCTGCGAAAGGGCGATGTCAGGTGCCCACAGAAAGGGCTCTGAGCGCCACCTTTGGCACCCGTGCCATAGGTTCACCAACACTGATATAGACACTGCTGCACAGAGAGGCCTAGGGCGCAAGTTGGCAAGTTTTCTGGCTTAGTTTGAAATCATAGAATGATAGAATCATAGAGTTGGAAGAGACCTCAAGGGCCATCCAGTCCAACCCCCTGCCATGCAGGAACCCCCATCACAGTATTTCCGACAGATGGCCATCCAGCCTCTGCTTAAAAACCTCCAACTCCAAAGAAGGAGACTCCACCATCCTCCTTTGTGGCAGCATCTTCCACTGCTGAACAGCTCTAACCGTCATGAAGTTCTTCCTAATGTTCAAACGGAATCTCTTTTCCTGTAGTTTGAAACCATTGCCCCAAGTCCTAGTCTCTGAAACCACGGAGAACAAGCCAGTACCCTCTTCAATATGACATCCTTTCAAATATTTACACCTAGCTATCATATCTCCTCTTAGCCTTCTTTTTGTAAGGCTAAACATTCCTTGCTCCCTACGCTGCTCCTTGTAAGACATTTCTTCCAGACCTTTAACCATCCTGGTCGCCCTCCTCTGAAATTGAGGTGAGCAGAACTGAACACAGTACTCCAGGTGGGGTCTGACCAGGAGAATAGAGTGGTACTATCACCTCCCTTGCTCTAGTGTGGACACTATGCTTCTGTTGATGCAACAAAGAATCACGTTGGCATTCTTGGCTGCTGCATCACACTGCTGACTCTTGTTCAATTTGTGGTCCACCAAGACTCCCAGATCCCCTCCACATATACTATTTTCCAGCCAGGTGTCTCCCATCCTATATCTGTGCAGTTCATTTTTTTAACCTAGATGCAGCACCCTTCATTTTTCTGTTGAAACCCATTCCGTTAGCTTTGGCCCAGCACTCGAATCTGTCAAGGTTGTTTTGGATTTTCATCCTGTCCTGTTTGCAGATTGTCCTTACATGAATGCTCCTTATTAGACATGGGCACAAATTTGATTCGACCCACGTTAGTGGAATTGTCACACTTCAGGCTGAATCGATTCGTGCCCATGCCTCCTCATGATCCAGTATTCACCAGAAGCAAATGAGGTTGTTTTTGCATCAGGGGCCTTTTCTGGAGGAAGCTGTGCCGAAACCAAACCAGTGAAATTAAGAGGCAAGGAAGGAACTCTTGGGTAGCGCTGGACAGATGGACCATCTTCCCAGCCCAGAAAGGTCTCCTCCCAGCCACACCTACTAGAGGCAGCATGTACTGTATCTTAAAAACAAGATCCCGCACAAACAATTCCCAACACTTTTCTGGATTAAAGTCTGCTTTTTCAGATAAATGAAGTTCATGGTATTTCTGGAGTGGTAGATAGTAATCTATGAACGCTCACCCTGAAATAAATCTTACTCTTAAAGGTGTCACAATACTTTTGTTTGGGATTGGTTTATTTATTTGTTTTGGGGGGGGTGTTGGCTTTTAGCTGAAGCAGGCAAACACAATTACCTTGCTGTACTATTTCAGTTGTACATCATGTATATGCCTGTACATTTATTTCTTTTCAAGCTCATTACAGTCCTTCCAGGCTGTACAGGTTTCTGAATCAAGGTTTGTTCTGTTTTTGTTGATCTGTAGAGGTGTTACTGTACAGAAGTCTAGCAAATTCCCTTGATTTGACCCTTTGGTGCTGCTCTGGTCAGACCTCATCTGGAGTACTGTCTCCAGTTCTGTGCACCTCAATTTAAAAAGGATGTTGACAATCTTAAACGGGTTCAGAGGGTCTGGAGGAAATGTCTTACGAGGAGCAGCTTAGGGAGCTGGGAATGTTTAGCCTTACAAAAAGAAGACTGAGAGGGGATATGATAGCTATGTTTAAATATTTGAAAGGATGTCACATTGAAGAAGGTACTAGTTTGTTTTCCATGGCTTCAGAGACTAGGACATGGGACAATGGTTTCAAACTGCAGGAAAAGAGATTCAATTTAAACATTAGGAAGAATTTCATGACAGTTAGAGCTGTTCGGCAATGGAATATGCTGCCATGGAGGGTGGGTGAGTCTCCTTCTTTGGAGGTTTTTAAGCAGAGGCTGGGGGGCCATCTGTCGGAAGTCCTGTGATGGGGGTTCCTGCATGGCAGGGGGTTGGACTAGATGGCCCTTGAGGTCTCTTCCAACTCTAAGATTCTGTGATTCTATGCTTCTTGATGTGAACCTAGCAGACCACCTGAGGTGTGGCAAGTACACATCTGCACCTTAATTGGTGCTGTGCAGGGTGCTTAGCTGGTCCAGGAGGCAAAATATACAACCACCTTGTGAAGGAAATGCTGTCTGTTTCACCTCTGGTCCCAAGCTTGGAACATGTTCTCCTTTGGAAGATGGTTCCTTCAATTCCTGGGTTGGCAAACATGTTGTTTGCAAGCTCAGAGGTAGGCATGGTCCTCTCCAGACTCTGGTTCTAAGAGACATTTGGTACCCCACAGATGGTTCGCCAGAGCACAGTCTCAGCATCTAAAGTGGTGGTTCTCAACCTGTGGGTCCCCAGATGTTTCTGGACTGCAACCCCCAGAAATCCCAGCCAGCTCAGTGAGTGGTGGAGGCTTCTGGGAGTTGCAGTCCAGGAACATCTGGGGACCCACAGGTTGAGAACCACTGATCTAAAGCACTGCCAGGCATTTTTGGCAGTTGAAAGGTTCTACAGCAAAGCTATGGGTTTCTTCACAGAGGGCTATATACTGGACCCTTGTATAACAAACAGCTTGTATAACATAAAATCTGTACAACATAAAAAATTCCAGAGATAGGGGAAATTTGCTTAACATAATCGCCTATGGGGAAAATCCGTACAACATAAAAATGGGATTACTCCATTTTCAATGCATTCCTATGGGAATTTGTATAAAGGAAAAATTGCTTAACATAATTTCATTTGGAATGAATTAATTCCTTTATACAAGGTACCACTGTAAGTTCAAACAAATACTGTCATCTCAGGTGGCAGATGCATTTTGCTTTGCATAAACAATCTGCATTGATAACTTTGGCTTATCTATCCATCTGTTCTTCTACCTCTGTGTTAAAATTGGGCAGCTAAAACTCTTTCTGTATTTAACCCATGATTTATGTGTGTATAACTCACTTAGTTCAGGGAGCCTCACATGCTTCTAATTAGTTTCAGATACTGGCTGTGCTAATGTCTGTATGTGCCCCTTGTGAGTCGTTTGTTTTCTGTTAGTATTTCTTTGTGCCTCTTGCCGGGTTCTTTTCCATTTTTTTTTCTTTTGTGATGTTCCCTTTTGATTTGTATTGGGGTGTTTTTAATTGTTTGTTGCTTTGCTTGTACACCACCCAGAGTTCCCTTGGGAAAATTGGTGTGCTATATAAACTTAAATAAATAAATAAATAAATAAATAAATAAATAAATAAATAAATAAATAAATAAAATTAATGAGTCTTGACTTTGGCGGTCAAGAGTCATTAACTTTACAAAAGACTGGCTCCATATTTGTTGATGTGGACCAACTCAGAAGCTTGACACGGAGTAAGTAACCCAAAAGCCTGAATTACTGAATGTTCCATATGAAGTGGACAGACATATTCTGGAGAATATTATGAGTACCACCATTTTCCACTTTACCACTAAAAGAAGGTGTGGCAAAATAGCGGGGGTGGGTGGGTGGAAGGCCTCATTTTGATTCTGGGCACACCAAATACGTTTGGTGGTGTTTCTCCCTTTGTCGCTCATTTTTGTATCTCATTTCACCATCACTTCTGACTTCTGATCATTCACCATGTGCTTGTTCGCAAGCATGGAAACCTGAAAGCTGGGAGACTAACAGAAAACTAAGAAACCTGGAAGTTATGAAATTCCATATTCTCATGTTAAAAATGTTTTTCAGGGTACTTCTGCACTGTGTCTGAATCATGCATCTCTTCTTGTAATCCTGAGTGTTCAAAGTCGTTCTTCAAGGCAGCTGATAAGTAATTTTATGTTTTGTGTGCCCTAATATGGATGTTGAAGTTATTCATATGGCATTCATCAGCATCCTCTGTTACTAACATGATGTATTGAATTAAGGCAATCTAGAAGCAACATTTGATGATTAATACCCCATGGACTATTGGGCACTCATAGTCAAATGTTGCTTCTTGATTTCCTGGATACCAGAAGAAATACAGTATTTTTTCAAGTGTGTTAGACAGAAAAACTGAGGCTTGTGTTACGCATGGAAGAAAGCTGAGGAGAGAACTGCACAGTTGCGAAACTAATTTTGGGTTGGAAAAGTGGGAGATCTTATACTTTTGCATCTTAAAAGACACTTTTTTTACTTTAGGAACATAAAATATGATTATAGACAGTGTGACTTGGCATAAAACTAGCAATATGTCTTTGAAGACTCTCAGTCATCCAGGTGAGTTAATTTGGAGGTTGGGTCATGGCAAGTGGACTTCTTTTCTTGAGAGATTGAAATGTTTCACTGCTCATTCAAACAGCTTTGTCAGTCTGAGGAATGCTAGTTGCTAGTCCTCCATTTTATAGTTCACTTTGACCTCATGTCACCCTGGTCTGAAATAGGCTCATAAGATGAACAAAGGCCTGAATAGGCTCGTTAGATGGACAATAGTCTCAATAGTCTGTCTGCTACTTATCAGGCAGTAATTTCAACAATACCCAGACATAACATAACATAACATAAGAAGAGCCATGCTGAATCAGGCCAAAGGCCCATCTAGTCCAGCTTCCTGTATCTCACAAATGGCCCCACCAAATTCCTCTGGGAGCGCGTGACACTAGATAACTGTCTCCTGATACCACTCCCCTGCATCTGGCCCTTGAAGTACCCTGGTTTTAAGCCTGGTGATTACACATCTCCATCATGGTTTGTAACCTGTGATGGACTTTTCCTCCAGGAATCTGTCCAATCCCCCTTTGAAGGTATCCAGGCCAGATGCCATCACCACATCCTGTTGCAGGGAGTTCCGTAGACTAACAACGTGCTGGGTGAAAAAATATTTTCTTTTGTCTGTTCTTACTCTTCCAGCCTTCAATTTGAGTGTATGTCCCCTAGTTCTGGTATTTTGTGAGAGGGAGATGAGCTTCCCTCTATCCACTTTACTCATGCCCTGCATTATTTTGTACGTCTCAATCATATCCCCCTTCAGGCGCCTTTTTTCCAGACTAGAGAGCCCCAAATGTTTTAGCCTTTCCTCATAAGGGAGGTGCCCCAGCCCAGTAATCATTTTAGTTTCTCTCTTCTGCACCTTTTCCAGTTCCACTATGTCTTTCTTGAGATGCGGTGACCAGAATTGTACACAATACTCCAGGTGCGGCCTTACTATTGTTTTGTATAATGACATTATAATGTTGGCTGTTTTATTTTCAATCCCCTTTTTGATAATCCCTAGCATGGAATTGGCCTTCTTCACCGCTGCCACACATTGGGGAGACACCTTCATGGAGCTGTCCACCAACACACCAAGATCTCTTTCCTGATCTGTCACGGATAACTCAGAGCCCATGAGTTGATGGATAAAGTTTGGATTTTTTGCCCCAATATGCATTACTTTACATTTGGCTACATTAAAACGCATTTGCCATTTCGTAGCCCATTCCCCCAGTTTGGAGAGATCCTTCTGGAGCTCTTCACAATCTTCTCTGGTTTTTACCACACGGAAAATTTTTGTGTCATCTGCAAACTTGGCCACCTCACTGCTTATCCCTGTCTCCAGGTCATTTATGAAAAGCACCGGTCCCAGGACAGATCCCTGGGGCACACCGCTTTTCACCTCTCTCCGTTGTGAAAATTTCCCATTGACACCTACTCTTTGAGCCTCGTGGCGCAGTGGTTAAATGCCTGTACTGCAGGTAAAACTGTGCTCACGACCTGGGGTTCAATCCCAGGTAGCAGGCTCAAGGTTCACTCAGCCTTCCATCCTTCCGAGGTCGGTGAAATGAGTACCCAGCTTGCTGGGGGGGGGGCAATGTGTAGCCTGCACACTGTAATTAAAAATTGCCATGGCTGAATTTCCACACAACTAGCATATTAAAATATAGTATATCCAAACAATTATTCCAAACAGAATTTATTTTTAAAATAATATTTATTTGCAATTGTAACAAATGGAGTAACACTCTCCTGAACTGTTTTTTTACTGAGACCTTTTACTTTTTCTTGTGAAAATAGCAGTACCTCCTAAAGGAAGAAATGCATCTCCTTCTTGCATTGGAGACTTCACTTTGTAACCTAGGTCTTACCTTTCATCAAGTGCAAGGAAATTAGAATAATCCGATACTATGCATATTTTTTAGAAATGATTTAGAAAGTATTTTAATACCCTGTCTTAAAATATTTTTTCACTGTGTTAAAATAAAACATTCCATAATCATTTTTTCTTTTTCTTTTTTCAGTTTTTCCAAAAAAAATTTTTTTTTGGGGGGGGGGGGGCAAAAAGGCTTCATGAAGAGGGTGTTTTTCACCCTGAATTTTTTCCCTTTTTGTCCGGGCCTTCACAACTCTAGCTACGGCATTCCCCTTTGATTCTGTGGTTCTGCTGAACTTGAGAATTGCAAATACTGTTAGCACCCGTCTGTCTGCAGCTGTTCTTTCTATTTGAGTGGTTCCGGCTTGGAATCTCAGTTCCCATGCAGAAAAAGACTGCTGAGTCTGAAGGGAAAAAGGCATTTGATCTCCTTGGTGTAATTTACCCACATGTTAGGCAGCCAAATGCCGAGACTTATTGCATTCACAGCAAGTACAGGTGACACATGAGAGCTTCAACCAGCCATCAAACCATTCAGCCACAATGCTTGTGCCCTCATGGTTTTGACATGGGTACGGCGAGATACCTGAGGTGTTGAACTTTGCTCATTTGAGTAGATGCTTGTCTCGTTATGGGGGAAAGCCTGCATCTTTGGGACAGCAGGTGCACATTTCTCAAAGGAGAGGGATTTTCTGAATTGTTTTGCCTGCTGGTTTGAACGTGGCAGATTTGCACATTCTCCGTCATTGAAAGGGTATAAGGCTCCACAGGTGTTAGTCCCTCAACTGTTCGGTTGTTGATCATTTTCTGTACCATGAAACTGGGTTCTTTCACACGAGTTCCTGGAAATTCTAAAAATTCTCTTTTTTAGAAACCTACAAGAACTGCTGCAAACCTTTTGGCTTTCTTTGGTGGCTGGTCAGCACCATAAATAGATGGTGGCTATTCTTGGAAACAGAAGTAGTAGTATTTGGTCAGATGGCTAGCTGGAGATGACTAGGGGTACTTGAACTAAGGCTGGGGCCTAGTATGGGTACTCAGGTGAACTGGGTCACCCAAGGACCAGAGAAATTAAAAATCTGGTCTTTTTTGAAAGTGTATTTGAAATCTTGCTTGCATGAATTATCCTGGGATAATAACTCCTTATACAGTACAGTGGACCCTCGTATAACAAACGATTTATATAACAAAATCTGTATAATATGAATAATTCCGGAGTTGGGGGAAATTTGCTTAAAAGAATCGCCTATGGGGCGAATCCGTACAACCTAAAAATGGTAATGATTAGGGATTACTCTGTTTTCAATGCATTCCTATGGGAAATTTGCATAAAGGAAAATTTGCTTAACATAATTTTATTTGGAACAAACTAATTTATACAAGGTACCAGTGTACTAAGAATCTTGGAAGAATGGTGGCGGAGATAAAGCAAGGGCTTCCAATCTTGCTATCAAATAGGTAGGAAGGAAGAAAAAGAAAGCAAGGGGAAGGAAGGAAGGAAGGAAGGAAGGAAGGAAGGGTCATTTTAGCTTAGAGTAAATATGCATAGGATTGCACTGGGGTGGCCATGTAAATACCAGTTTGGTCTTCCTCTTACCCAGAGATTCAATACCTCTGAAAATATTCTAAAATTAAGGAACCAAAATAAAAGTTTATTTTTTGAAAATCTTTCAAAGGAACCAGAGGAAAATAACCAGGAGTTTTTATTTGGGCTGTTTTGTTTTTAAGGCAAGTCATCTGTTAAAAGTCATTTTAAACATTGCAATGACCCCCTCATCACACAATGTTTAAAATGACTTATAGCCACTGACCCAAGAAGCCTTGCATTAGTGGCTAAAATTCATTTTCTTCAAAGGAAATGCAGGTCATTTCCCACCCTAGACAAGTTATCCATTATACAACTTATACTCAAAATACAGTATCCATTATACAACAAAAATATTTATTTCAAGTGGAGAGAGAAGCTGCCATGATGTCCTTGAGTATGTTTTTATGGTGTAGCATGATCTCGAACTTTGATCTTCTAAACCCCAATCAAAAAGCTGAACCAATATAGCATCACCGTGCAAATACAGTTTTCATCAGGGTGGACACAAATCAATGATTTTTAAATCAGTTTAGTTCAATTCACTTTAAAAAAATTAAAACATTTATGTTTAGAAACTGAAACGGCGATAAATCCAGATTTTTTTTAAAAAAAAATTAATTCAGTTTTACGTAAATCAGATCTGTTGAAAACGATCGCAGAGGACACTTCACATCACACTAAATCAAGCATGTCCAAACTTCGGCCCTCCTGATGTTTTGGACCACAACTCCCAGAATTCTAAGCCTGTATTTCCAATGGCAAAGGACTGTGGGAGTTGTGGTCCAAAACATCTCGAGGGCCGAAGTTTGGACATGCCTACACTAAATGTTTCCCTTTCTGCCAGTCTCTGCTCAGAACAGGTAGTTGGTACACAGAGAGATGCCAGCTTGTTAATCACTTTGCAAAAAAATGCAGACTGGTGGTAGTAAAAAGAAATACATTATTATTATTATTATTATTATTATTATTATTATTATTATTATTATTATTATTATTATTATTATTATTATTATTATTATTATTAGAAGAAGAAGAAGAAGAAGAAGAAGAAGAAGAAGAAGAAGAAGAAGAGGAGGAGGAGGAGGAGGAGGATGTCAGAAGTTAGTTTCAGGAAATGCATGGCAGGTTGTACCTTCTAGGCCTGTGGTTGTGGTGCATGAGAGACACTCACAAATGCTTCTAGCTCCATTAAGGTGGAGGCATCCATAAAGGCATGGCCTTGGTTTCATTCCTTCATCCTGAGAGTGGCTCTCAAACCTGTGAAGTTCTCGCAGCTTTGTTCTCCCCATTTATATGGTGGATAGAGGAATTTTTCTCTGATCCAGGCAGGATGAGAACTCTTCAAAATGGGTCTCATCACTGCCAGTAATAATCAAAACAAAGCAGTTGAAGCCATTTCGCTGCTTGCGTTCCATCTCAGGCTGCCTGCAAGCTTTCGATTCACCTGAGTCTATTTCTCTCTTTCTGCCCAACTGCTACTGGAGGAAGGAGGATGGATTATTTTAGGAGAGGAATATACTTACAATGGTTTACATGATTTATGTCCAGTTTTTCCCCCTCATGACAGCCCATGTATCCTTACTTTTGAATGTGTGCCTTCCTTCCTTCCTTCCTTCCTTCCTTCCTTCCTTCCTTCCTTCCTTCCTTCCTTCCTTCCTTCCTTCCTGCTCTAAGAGTTGGAATTATTTTCTGATATTCAGCTGAAAGCAGGGTTCGCTTAACCTGAGCGCATTGTTGTGCGTCCTACACATATTTTGGGGCATTTTGATTTTAATATTTTAAATATTTTCAGATCACAGAGGGCCAAAGGTTCTCCACTCCCACTCTAAAACACAATCAATATATAGTGTTTTACAGACCCTCCACAACATATTATAGGCCAAGAATTGAAAAGTAGAGATGGAAAAAAAAAACTTGTTACTTTTGCATGCAGGTTATGAGCCTGCCTCCATAGCAAATGACATGACTGAAATCGATCAGGTTTCCACCAACACCCTTCTTCAAAATAGTGAAGAGGGGTGTGCATGTGTGTGAGAGAGAATGATGAATCAGTCTTGTGGTTTCTGTTGTGTTCAAATCTACAGTGGTAGAGCAAGCACGGGGGTGGGGGGGAGGAAAATTGGCCGTATAAATTATAGGGACAGTGCACAGTTTTCGAAAACCTGGCTGTGTTTCTTTCAGCAGCGTCAAGAAATCAAGGTGTTTTGCCACCTTTGATGAATGTTTGTTGTGAGGCTCTTTAGTCTGGAAAAAAGGCGCCTGAGGGGGGATATGATTGAGATGTACAAAATAATGCAGGGCATGAGTAAAGCGGATAGAGGGACGCTCTTCTCCCTCTCACAAAATACCAAAACTAGGGGACATACACTTAAATTGAGGGCTGGGAGAGTGAGAACAGACAAAATAAAATATTTTTTTTACCCAGCGTGTTGTTAGTCTGTGGAACTCCCTGCCACAGGATGTGGTGATGGCATGTGGCCTGGATGCCTTCAACAGGGGATGGGAAAGATTCCTGGAGGAAAAGTCCATCCCAGGTTACAAACCATGATGGGGATGTGTCACCACCAGGCTTAAAACCAGGGTCCTTCAAGGGCCAGATGCAGGGGAGTGGTATCAGGAGACAGATATCTAGTTTCATGCGCTCCCAAAGGCATCTGGTGGGGCCGCTGTGAGATACAGGAAGCTGGACTAGATGGGCCTTTGGCCTGATCCAGCGTGGCTCTTCTTATGTTCTTATGTTTTTGTGGATTGAACTCTGCATCTTGGGAGCCAGAGGTTGGGAGTTTGATTCCCCTTTGTGCCTCACGGGAGAAGATCTAGTTTGAAAAGATTTCACAGTCCCAGGTGCTCCCAGAAGGAGGGAATGGAGAAACACGTCTCAGGTCTTTGTTTCTGGAAGGGTTCACCATAAGCCAGAATTGACCAGACAGACTGCACTGACGAGAGTGCAGTGATCTTATTGTGCAGCAGAACAAATCGGCAAACAAACAAACAAACAAGTAATTAAATCTGACTTTGGGTCAGCACTAAATTTGGCACAGATGTAGCAGAAAGTCTGCCCTTGCTCTGTGCCGGATCTGAGGAAGTTTGAGCAAAAAGTATCAAGGTATGATTTATATAACGTTAAAATTGCCCCTTTTGGACTTAGAAAGATTTTAAACGTCCCCAGATTTAAAATGGACCAAACAAATGTTAAAGGCCAATCTTGCTTATTTTGGAAGGGAACTCTTGCCCCCACCATTTTTTTTAACTTGGGAGGAATCTAGTTTCACAACTGTTTCCGCTTGTTGAAAAACAGCCTTGACAGTTGCTTTGCATTTGGCTAGAAACCGGTGTCACTTTGTGAATGGTAATGAGAATAAGAAGGTATCCTGTAGACCAGTGGTTCTCAACCTGTGGGTCCGCGGCTGTTCCTGGACTGCAACTCCCAGAACCCCCTTCCAGCACATGCAGTGGTGGAAGCTTCTGGGAGTTGCAGTCCAAGAACATCTGGAAACCCAGAGGTTGAGAACCACTGCTGTAGACCAGTGGTTCTCAACCTTCCTAATGCCACGACCGTTTAATACAGTTCCTCATGTTGTGGTGACCCCTTTGCCCTGCTTGGAAGACGCCGCAAGCCCCCCTTTGGCAGGCCACTGCCGCAGTGGCCATAGAGAAGTTCCCTCTACAGGCACCCTCAGCCAATTGCAGCTTCCGGTGCCATTGACTGACATCCCTCCAACCTATCAAGCCGTAACTCACTCTTCCCCCCTTCCTCCTCCAGACTCAAGCCATTTGTGCCTTTTTTCTTCACTGGCTCATGGCGACCCCTGTGAAATGGTTGTTCAACCCCCCCCCCAGGGGTCCCAACCCCCAGGTTGAGAACCACTGTTGAAGACCATCTTGACCGCTACCCTTGATGTCATGAGCATTCAGGTTCCTTTTGCAAGGCCAGGCTTGGCATACTTTTTCCTGCTGACTGTGTGTGTGTGTGTGTGTGTGTGTATGAATTATTCTTGGAATGCATCATCAGTCTTAGAACAAACAGGACATTTTTTCAAAAGATCCTGCCTTTCCAATCTGCCTTCCTTCAATTTAGAAGCCCCATTAATAAGTAGAATTAATTGCAGGTTGCCGTTTTCTTAGAGGAGAACGCGAAAGAACAAAACCTCTCTTCTTGTGGCATGTGGAGGCATCTTGGCAATGATCCCAAGGATGTGGAGATGTTCAAAGCCTTGGCTTGCTCCTCACCTTTTGGGGTTGTGGAATGAACATGGATTTCTGTGGTGGGGGCACCCATGGCATCATCGATCCTTCCTCTTCTGCCCATATCTTCAGCTACCTTGCAGTGTGCTGTCAAGTCAGAACCTGCTAACGGAACCTTTTGGGAGATGTGGAATGGGCAACGGTGGCCCTCCAGATTTGCACTTTGAGGTTGCCTTCAGCTTCCATCAACCCACCCCATGTATCTTATGGTGGATTGCAAGGTTAAAATTGCAGACATTGCAGTAAGTATTAAATCAGCCAACTGGGCCATTGCAGAAGTTCCAGATCTAAGGTAGACCTTCTATCTGGGGGGGAAAAGGTACTGTATTTTTCCATATATAAGACTATAGTTTTGTCTAAAATTGTTAGACTAAAAATTGAGGGTTGTCTTATATATGGAAGTAAGCCGAGCGGAGAACTGTCTGGTTGTGGAACTATACTTTTGGGGTTGGAAAGGTTGCATCTTATACACAAGGTTGTCATAGATGGAAAAATACAGTAATTTTCCCAGGCTCAAGTCACAATACTTATCCAAAACAGTGTCTTTTTGGGCTCTTGGGGACAGAGGGGAAGAAGCCATCTTGCACCTGCCAGGATCTGCAGATGGAGTTAGCTGTTGTCACCACAGACCTGGAAACTCGTTCTTGGTGGTTAGCTGCCCAGGAACACATGAGATTCTGCTACTCAACGTCTGAGTGGAAAACTTGAAGATGTTGATAAATGGGAAAGAGGAAGGTCACTAGTTATAAAAGCTTTGGGAAACCTGCCAGGAAGGTCCATCTCTTAACGGCCTAAACTTCTGGAAATGAAATTGCAAAAAGAACCAACCATTTTGTTGAAAAGGGGTGAATTTGGTTCAAGATCTAGGCAAGTTTCTGAATTACCACAAGGAAATTTTGAGAGGAGTGGGCTGGGCAGGAGGAGTGTGTGTGTTTTTCACAGGCGAATATGGAAAATGTTTCTCTGCATCCACCCTGCTTGTCCTCCTGTGTCAGAATCATTGATCACCCAGTGGTTCCCAACCTTCCTAATGCCGCAACCCTTTAATACAGTTCCTCATGTGGTGGTGACCCCTTGCCCTGCTTGGAAGAGGCCACAAGCCCTCCCTTTGGCAGTCCACTGCCACAGGTGCCACAGAGAACTTCCCTCTACAGGCACCCTCAGCCAATCACAGCCTCCGGTGCCATTGAGTGACATCCCCTCCAACCTATCAAGCTGTAACTCATTCTTCCCCCTTCCTCCCCCCCTCCAGTCCCCAGCCACTTGTGCCTTTTTCTTCACTGGCCCTTGTGAAATGGTCATTTGACCCCCAAAGGGGTCCCGACCCCCAGGTGGGGAACCACTGGACTAACCCATTGCAAAGCAATCCTGGACTTTGACTCTGCTGGTTATCAACTTCCCTTTCTTATAGTGGCCAAACTGTGCTAGGAATGGCTGGCATTTGTGGAAGCCTGTGTCCAGAAAATCTGCAAGTGCCAGGGGTCACCGCTAGAGTCCGAGGCTTCGCGTGCCTTCATACTTTGTATGAAGCTGTCAGCACAGTACCAATGGTGATGCATGGACTTTTAACACCCCCAGCCTGACCAACTGGCGAATTACCTGTCCTTCTGCTCCAGCGGCGTGTCAGTCTGTGCAGGAGTCCAATTGGCCCTTCACTGCCTCCTCAGAATCCCTGATAAATGCTTCCTTGATGGAGTGGGCAGCTATCAGAGGAGGTGGAGATGGGCAGCCTGAACTGCCTGATTTGAGGCATCGGCCTGCAACGAAATGCACAGTGGGAGCTTCCTAATCCTACATGCTATCCAATGAAAATAAATCTCATTTTATTCTGATCTGTGTTTATAACAAGGGAAAATTGAAATGAAAAATGCAATCTCCGAAAGGAAATTTCCACATACATTACCAGAACTTGTCACTAGGTGGAGCCAAAAAGCATCCTATTTTTCACTAACATATTCATAGCACTGTCCCTTCTTCCCTCTAGTGTCTGGTTCCGGTAATACATGTGAAAAATGTTTTTTTTTTCTGGATTGTTAAAACAAGTTTTTTTAATGTTTTAAAATACTTTCAGACTACGGATGAATGAATCAGTAGATAGTGATCCCACGGGGAAGGGCATCCTACTGTACTTTTCAATTATTTTTAAAAACCATTTGCATGGTATCACAGTTGCTCTTTTACCTTTAAAAATGTGTTTTGGTTTGTAAAGTTAAGCAAAACAAAAACCAGAGGTGGGACCTCTCTAAATCTCTGCATTTCAGATATTCAGAGACCAGATCTTTGAATGCAGTGATGACTGGAAATGCTCCATTCGGTCACCAGGTATTTGAGAGCTGATGCTTTTGATCAAGAGAGGGGAAATGCATTGAAATATACAGCAATATCTTTGAGATTCCTCTTTGAAAGCTCTCCTGTCTCTGAACTGCCAAATCTATAAGATGTTTGCAGGAAATTAACTTGGCCTAGATTGCATAGGTTTTCCCTGTTTCAGAATGTTTTTTCCTAATAGGATGCAAACTCAGCTGGTTTAAATCACCAAGTAGCTTTTTCTTTTAAACTGAAGAATTCAGTTGTTTCTTCTTTGCTCCTGCATTGTGTAAGATACCCCCACCCCCAATAAATAAGCAGGTATGCTTATGTGTGAATTAGGTGGAAGCACTGGGTTTATAACTAAATAGAGATTATGTCAACCCTATGACTGCAGTCTATAAAACTTGGTACTGTACAATTATCGGCTTTCAGACGAGGTGCAATTACAGAATTTATGGATTTCTGTTTGTAAAACGCATTTGAAAACATGAAGCAAAGCCGTCTGACGTAATTCTACGAGATGTCTTCATTACTGGGAAGGAAGCTGGCCCCAACCCAGCAGGTTTCATCCTGACTAAGTCCCACTCATGGTATCATTGTTTACATGGCGAGATGGATTGCAACAGATAGGTTTCCATCAGACAGAAAATAAAGGCTGAATCCAGCTAAATATTTAAGGGGAATGCATCTCCTGTTGATTTCCGTGGGTGCCTGAAGTAGAGTCCTAATTAGACATCTTTCCGATATTAATTAAACATCAAGCCAGAGATGTGGGTCATAAGGTATTTGGAAAATTCTGTGGTCCTCTTTTTTTCAAATAAATATGTTATGTAAAATATAAACTATGTCCCTGTTTTTATCCATTGTTGTCTGGGCTGTTTTACTGCAATCAACCAATTTAGATAGGTGAAAAAGCCTTGTAACCTTTGAAGTACAGAGCTAGGAGGGACCCTGTAGCTCAGCGGTTCTCAACCTGTGAGTCCCCAGATGTTCCTGGACTGCAACTCCCGGAAATCCTTTCCAGCACAGCGAATGGTGGAGGCTTCTGGGAGTTGCAGTCCAGGAACAACTGGGGACTCACAGGTTGAGAACCACTGCTGTAGATCATGGCATCAAACCCCTCTCAAAGATTTACTTGGGGGGAATTGAACTCCCAACCTCTATCCAGCAATTCTCATAAAGGATGTGAACTTCTGTAAGTTTTTCTTCTAAGGCAAGCAATGAGAAACCCCAGTGCTCAGCGGCCTGAGAAAGGAACTGGTCTCTCTTCTTTTCCACCGTGCAGTTGACTCTTTGGCTGCATCTGGACCAAACTTACACATGATGTACTTCCTCACAATTGCTAACGTTCTCCAGTGACAAACCAGACGTGCCAAATCAGATAATATCATTTAAAGCACTGGAATAAAATTCCCGTCCCTTTTCTGGGAAAATCCACCTCCCAGCTCAGAAGCCCTTGACTCCTTCCCTAAATGTTTGCAATCGTTGGTTTTTGGCCATCATATTTATAACTTGGCCCAGTGACACAGATTCCTCTTGGGCTGGATCCAGACGGTCGCCATGATGAAGCCAAATCCCATTGATTTCAGTGGTCTGTTCAGGACATGCCTAAGTCAGGAGCCAACTTGACATATTAGGGTTGTGAAGCTACAGATGTTAAGATGGCGCCGCGGACGGCAGCCTTGGTAACATGCTCCTCGACTTTTTCTTTTTATCTTTTTTATTTACTTTTTTATCTACACTGCTTTGCTGTTCCTTGTGCATTTCCTCGGATTTTTTATACTAGAAATGACCTGCTAAGCATTTGTCAACATTATGAGGAACAACTATCAGAAGCTTTGCCTCCCTTGCCTCCTCCACTGCTTGTTAATGAAGGGGAATTCCTGAGAGCTGTAAATCCCTGGGTTATCAGCAATGAAGGTCGAGGTCGGAGTTGGAGAAGAAGACGAAGGAGAAGGAGGGGTAAGAGGGCAGGAGCTCTGAATCGTCTGAGGTAAAATGGTTTGAAGTCCCCTCTCCCTTCAATTCTTCTATCGAATGTATGCTCACTAGCCAACAAAATGGATGAAATACTCCTTTTGAATAGATATAACAAAGATTTTCGAATGCAGCACTGATTTGTTTTACAGAATCATGGCTGAGTGACTTAATCCCTGAAAACTTTGTACATATTCCAGGGTTTCAAATTCAAAGAGCGGATAGAATTGTTGATACATCTGGGAAACAGAAGGGCGGAGGATTGTGCTTATATATCAATAATCGTTGGTCTAAAGAAATAACCACCTTAAAGAAATTTTGCAATGTGGACTTAGAAACATTAATCATTTTCTGCAACCCCTTTTATTCCCCACGGGAATTTTCTACATTTTTGGTGGTTGCAGTATATATCCCTCCTGATGCTTCTGTGACAAATGCATTAAGTATTTTAACTAGTCAAATTATATGGGCGAAAATGCATATCCTGATGCTTTTAAAATTATTTTAGGTGATTTTAATCAAGCCAAAGTTCTTCCAGCATGTTAAATGCCCTACTAGAGGGGAAAATATTTTGGATCATTGTTATACAACTTTAAAGGATGCTTATCGCTCTTTATCACGCTCAGCTCTGGGACATTCTGATCACTGCATGGTTCACCTTGTACCTGTTTACAAACAAAAGCTTAAAACACTAAAACCAACAATTAAAACAGTGAAAACATGGACTGAGGAAGCAAAGTTAAAGTTGCAAGCATGTTTTGACTGCACTGATTGGGACCTATTTGAAAACACTTCTGCTGATTTGGATGAGCTCACAGACACTATAACATCATATGTCAGCTTTTGTGAGGACTTATGTGTGCCATCTAGGAATGTGAAAATTTACAGTAATAACAAACCATGGTTTACAACTAAACTCAAACAGCTACGTCATGCCAAAGAAGAAGCCTATAAAAATGGTGATAGAACATTGTATAATCAGGCTAGGAATATACTGAACAGAGAAATTAGAGCAGCAAAAGGAACTACACTGAAAAGTTAAAGAACCAGTTTTCAACAAATGAATCAGCAAATATGTGGAAAATTCTTAAAACCATTACTGGTCATAGTAAGACCCCTCTCCATGTTGAAGGAAATCATCAACTGGTGAATGACTTGAATATGTTTTACTGCAGGTTTGAGAGGAAACTGCAGCCATCTATTCCTGAAATTTCCATCTCAGATTTAACAACAACAACTGAGCCTGTGGAAATTTATCCCATGTTATCAGGTCCTCCATCTTTGGTGATCACAGAGAAGGAGGTGCGAAGTCTGTTTCACAATCAGAAGTTAAGAAAAGCACCAGGTCCAGATAAAATCTCTTCTTCTTGTTTAAGAGTCTGTGCTGAACAACTGGCTCCTATTTTTACCCGCATCTTTAATAGATCACTGGAGATGTGTTATGTTCCTTCTTGCTTCAAAAATTCATTGATTATTCCAGTACCAAAAAAATCTTCTGTCAAGGAATTGAATGATTATAGACCAGTTGCTTTAACTTCTGTGGTCATGAAAACTTTTGAGAGACTAGTGTTGGCTCACCTGAAATCTATCACGGATTTGTCATTAGATCCATTGCAATTTGCTTATCGTGCAAATAGATCAATAGATGATGCTATTAATATGTCCTTACACTATATATTGCAACATCTTGAATCTCCAAAATCTTATGCAAGGGTTCTTTTTGTTGATTTTAGTTCTGCATTTAACACTATTATTCCAGGTATCCTTATGACTAAATTAAAACAGCTGGCTGTACCTGATCACATTTGTAAATGGATTGTAAGCTTCCTAACAGACAGAAAGCAGCAGGTGAAGTTAGGTAAAATTATATCAGATATTAGCAAGGTTAGCATAGGAGCCCCTCAGGGCTGTGTGCTTTCTCCATTTCTGTTTTCCTTATATACTAATGATTGTACCTCAAAGGATTCCTCTGTTAAAATAGTGAAGTTTGCAGATGACACTACGGTGATTGGTCTCATTCAAGACAATGATGAATCTGCCTATAGGCAAGAGATTGAACAACTAGTTTTATGGTGTACTCAAAATAATCTTGAATTAAATACATGCAAAACTGTTGAAATGGTGGTGGATTTTAGGAGGACTCGTTCTATACAGCCACCTCTTATGATATCAAATAACTTAGTGTCAATAGTGGAGTCCTTTAAATTTTTAGGTACTATTATATCTCAAGATTTAAAATGGTCATCTAATATTGAAAGTATTATTAAGAAAGCACAACAAAGAATGTTTTTTTCTGCGTCAACTTAGGAAGTTTAGACTGCCAAAAGAACTGTTGATTCAATTCTATAGAGGTGTTATTGAATCTATTATCTGTTCCTCTATAACTGTCTGGTTTAGCTCTGCGACTAAGCATGACAGATATAGACTTCAAAGGATAATTGGAACTGCAGAAAAAATTATTGCTACTAATTTGCCATCTATTGTGGAATTGTATACCACACGAGCTAAAAAGAGGGCGATGAAAATATATACAGATTCCACGCATCCTGGACATAATCTGTTTCAATTGTTACCCTCAGGGCGACGTTTTAGGGCATTGCATACTAGGACAACTAGATATAGAGATAGTTTCTTTCCAAGTGCTATCAAACTGTTGAATAATTAATTTTTACATTTCTTCTTCCTTTTTAAATAATAGGTTATATTGTAGTATTGTACTGTGTTTTTATTGTTGACTATATGATTCTTATATTTCCTTTTATATAGAGAGAGCATTTTTACCAAAACAAATTCTGGGTGTGTCTAACCACACTTGGCCAATAAAAGTATTCTATTCTATTCTATTCTCCTCATTGGAATTCAGTTCACCACAGCTGAACTCTGCTGCTCCAGCTGTTTTGGACTTCAACTGTCAGGGGCATTTGTGAGCAAAGCTCAGTTGCGATTTGAAGCCGAACCATCACTTCAGTTGAAGAGGCCTCTCTACTCTTCAAATTACTTGAATGATAAGAAGATAGAATCATAGACCTCAAGGGCCATCTAATCCAACCCCCTGCCATGCAGGAACCCCCATCACAATATTTCCGACAGATGGCCATCCAGCCTCTGCTTAAAAACCAACCTCCAAAGAAGGAGACTCCACCACCCTCCATGGCAGCATATTCCACTGCCGAACAGCTCTAATTGTCATGAAGTTCTTCCTAACGTTCAAATGGAATCTCTTTTCCTGTAGTTTGAAACCATTGCCCCGCGTCATAGTCTCTGAAGCCATGGAAAACAAATCTGTTCCCTCTTCAATATGACATCCTTTCAAATATTTAAACGTAGCTATCATATCCCCCCTTAGCCTTCTTTTTGAAAGGCTAAACATTCCCAGTTCCCTAAGCCGTTCCTCATGAGTCTAAGACATTTCCTCCAGACCTTCAACCATCCTGGTTGCCCTCCTCTGTACCCGCTCGAGGTTGTCAACACCCATTTTAAAATGAGGCGCACAGAATTGGACACAGTATTCCAGGTGGGGTCTGACCAGTGCAGAAGAGATCTGTAGGCATGGCGGCAAACCACAATTTGTAGTCATTGCTGGTAGCTGGGACTCCCAGGTGTGCCTTCTTTTGAGATTTGGCAGTGATTCGGAGCCTGGGAGCTCTGGCGTTGAAAATCAGCAGCTCTGCCTGAATTTGCGGTCTTTTGTTTTCTTGCATCTGTTCATCTCGCCTCTTCCTTTCCCCGGGTATTGCTACAGAGCTGGCTGTCAGGACATTTCATCATGGGCATGTTTACATCGGTCGCAAGCTTCCGTGAAGTTGCCACCGAAGGAAATCCAATTTGACCTGACTTACGAAATGCAGATATGAAAAACACACGTGTATAACAAGCAGAAAAAAGAAAACACCAAGCCTTGTGACTGACTCTTAGTGAACTTTAAGGTTTATTTGTTTAATTTCTAAACAATTACCAATTGTTTAATTTCACTTGATCAATGCCCACTCTGGGCAGTGGACAGCAATAAGAAATAACGCCAATGTAAAAATAATTAGAAATTAAATTTTCATTTGGATTCTCCCTCCCTTTGAGAATGACCACCAGTGTCAGTGGGTCTTTTAACTCCCAGACCCTGGCTTGGCCACCAGGCCCATCCAAACCCACTCAGCTTTTATCACCTCACCAAATACATAAACTGAGCACTACAATTCCTGGGCATGGCCCATCTAAACAGCTTGCTTTTTGGTGCCAGAAGTTTTTCACTGGAACATTTGGCCTGAGATCCAGCTTGGCAACCTTTCATTTAAGCACTGGCCTGTTTGCTGGAGATGAACGGGCCTTTGAAGGCCATCGATGAAGCAGGGTCATAGGAAAGGGATTGTGGACGTCAGTTCTCCTGTGCACCCAGGATAGATTATAGATCTGTCACTAGAGGTAGGGACCTCTCCCTCTGCCCACACTCAGCATATGGTGGTCTGATATAGAAAAAGCATCCCCCCTTTCCAAGTTGATAATAAACTAGTGAAAAAAGCAAAGTGTCCTGTTTATATACCGCCCCATACCACTTCAAGTAAGCAAAGTGTTCTGCTTATAGACCGCCCCATACCACTTCAAGTAGTCTCTGGGCGGTTTACAGTTTTTAATTACATTATGCAGGCTACACATTGGACTGTTAGCCCCCCCCCCAGCCTAGTACTTCCAACTTTCCTCCTAATGCCATTGGCTAAATGAGTGGTATAAAAATCAAATAAATAAATAAATAAATAAATAAATAAATAAATAAATAAATAAATAAATAAATAAATAAATAAAGCAAGACAAACAAAAATTGGTAGCCAACATTAATAGCTACAGGAAGGAGTCAAGAATAACCCAAGGACAAACAAGCCTCCAAAACACCTGGATTTGGAGAAATGCTACATCCCATACACCGCTTCACTGCAACATCCCATACACCGCTTCACTTTTTGTAATTTTTCCATCCAGATATAATGACAATATAATGATTCATTAAAAGGCAAGTCAAACCGAGGACCAGTCCTCCAAGCCATGATTTCCCATTCCAATTAAGAAGACAAGCTCAACTATTAAAGATAGCTAAAAAAAATTCTACTATATTAGGCTACTTTTAAACTGTGTCATCTGAAAGAGTCAGTAGTATAGGTCAGGCATGTCCAAACTTCAGTCCTCCAGATGTTTTAGACCACAACTCCCACAGTCCTTTGCCATTGGAAATACAGGCTTGGCATTCTGGGAGTTTTCCAAAACATCAGGAGGGCTGAAGTTTGGACATGCCTGGTATAGGTGAAACAACTGGAAGATCAGTAAAGTAAACCAAGTCTGATACTCAGTGGTTATTTTTAAAAAGGTGAGCAGTACGGTATACTTTTTCTTGGTCTGTTGTGAGTTGAACTTTGTCGTGGGTATTTTGACAACAGTGTGTTGCATCTAAACAAGTCTTCCAGGTTCTTTGGGAGAGTGTTTTAGATGTACTGCATGCTCTTCTCATTCCTGCACATCTTATCTTATTTATTCTTTAAATAATTATCTATAACCATCTTTCAGAGGTTTTTTACCCACAACCAAAGTTTGGTTTGTTTGTTTTTAGCTTTCTGCGATTGAGATGGAAATTCTTAAAATTTCTGGTTGTTTATTGGCTTGCTTTTAAGACTGCTTTGTTGGTTACATGCTTGATCTGGGAAATTCTAGAAAAAAGGATATCGATCTTAAAAGTTTGTGGAGTTTCATGGGTTTTGTTCTCCCTTTATAGGGCTGGATCATGGCTGGGTAGGACAGAGCCGACGATGGAAATAATTGAACGGAGATGAAACTACTATATCCAACATCTGGCTATATTGGAGTTTTCCTTGGATTTTTGCTAATTTAGGTAAGTAATTATTATTGCCGCTGATCCTTCAGAGAAATAGTCAACAGCCCCGGATATTGTGGCAACTGTAGGGCTAACCAAGTTTCATCTTCTTTTTGATTACATTTACCACCAAATATCTGCTTGTCACGGAGAGCCTTTATGGCAAATAGTTTCGGCTTTCTTGCCTTACATTATGATTTTACGGCTTTAAGCTCTGTGTGTTCTATAAATGTGGAGAACAGTTTATCTGCCCTGTTTTGAGACTCAAGGATGTCGGAGTGGGGTTCTCTGGAGTGGGTTGTCCATAGAGTTGTGAAATGTTGTGTGTCTTCTCCATCGGAGGCATAACAGTGCGGAGATTTGAGTTTTAAGATTTACTGAATCTTGCTGACTCAATGAATAAAACTGTGTCCTGGGGAGTCCCTCTTAAGATTGTAAAGGCTGGGGAGGTTTGCTCGGTAGACCCCCTCCCCGAACATCCAGTCCTGCAATCCGGCAGTGAACGAAGGCGTAAAAAAACTTAAAAGCAGGGTTGTCAAGGAGTGGAATTCATTGTGTGCATCACGAAAGCGCACGAATGGAATGAAAATGGGAGGGTGATCAGGGGAGGAAGGGACCACCCCGGACGGAACTGTTGGTCGGGATTTCAAAGCAAAGCTATTAAAACCGCATCAAAAAATGCCATCTCAATAGCACACACACACACACACACACACACACACACACAAGCAGGACGGTGGAAGGGGGAAGGATCCTTGGGGTTGAGGAAAGAAAAAAAAAGAAGGAGGCACAGTCCACACAGATTGGAACACAGTTGAAGAAGAACGGGAGGGAGTAGCAGATGAAATGGGTCCCTTATGTGGGATTAAATCTTAAATGCTCCCACATGACCTCAGTGGCTGGCAGATTAAGGAAAGCCCCCTTTTTCCGCCCTGGGTGATTTGAAGAGGCTACTGGATTGTGTTTTACGATGGGAAGGAGGTGGCTGCCCTTATTCCCCTCAGGGTTCTTTCTCTCTCCTACCACCTTGAAATACATCTCCACCGGAGATGGAGTCTGTCTGGAGGCCGGGAGTCATGGACTCCTTCCAGCATGTACGAAATGTAGGATTCTGTGTGGCCGTTTAAACCCCATTAACTGGGTCGGTGCACACGCCCTGTTTTTGTTTTTCAGTCAGACGCTGACTCAGTTTCTACACCAACCGAAGTTAAAATGTTGGTTGCACAATTTTTTTAAATGATTTCTCCTGCTTTGCATAATTCCAGCCTACTTCTGCGTTGGCAGAAGATGTGTTTGCCGCTGTGGGTGCAGGAGGCAACACCTGTGCCAAGAAAACGCAGGAGCCACAGCTGACGGGCGGTGTGATTGAGACCATATGTGCAGTTATATTTATTTATATATTTGTGCTTAATGACTGCCCGGCTTTCCCGCGGGAACTCTGTGAAATGCCTTAATCATGGCTGGAAACTTAAATATACTGCGAAATGCCTTAACGGGTGGAAACTTCATTGTTAAAAAGAAAAAAGGTGACCACCTCAAAAACTGATCATTCTCCTTTGCCTTGTGTGCCTGTCCAACGTTGCATTTTGCAGTGGTGTGTGTATACATGAGACCCATGTACAGTAGGAACCCCGTATCCACTGATTCAGTTATCCATGGTTGGCAGAGGAAAAATTACTGTAAATAATTCAGCATCCACAAAGCAAGATACAAAGCAAGCTATTGTCACAAATGGCCATAAAGCAAGCTACTGTCTCAAAATACAGTCATAAAGCAAGCTACTGTCAGGAAAAAGCAGTTTGGGGGGTGGGCGGGGAGGCGTTCTCTCTTATCCACGGTTTTCATTATCCACGGGAAGGCCTGGAACCAATCCCCAGCAGATTCCGGGGTCCTACTGTAGTGATGTAGTGGAGGGTGCATTGAAGTCAAGGGGCATGGATTCAAATCCTGCTCTGCAGTCAAAATGCATTGGGTTACAATGGGGAAACCACATCTTAAATACCCCCCGAAAAGTCAGGGGTAACGTGACAGCAGATGACAAATCCATATAGACAGCCTAGTTAACATTGTGTGTTCTGCTTGGCTCACAACAATTACAGTTGGACCCCCATATCCACTGATTCATTATCCACTGATTCAGGTATCCACGGTATGCAGAAAAAATTAAATAAATAATTCAACAGCCACAAAGCAAGCTACTGTCACAGACAGCAGCTGTAAAGCAAGCTACTGTCACAAACTGCAGCCAGAAAGCAAGCTACTGTCACGAAACAGCAGTGTTGGGGAGGGGGGGGTTGGTGTTCCCTCTTATCCACAGATTTCATTGTCCACAGGTAGGCCTGGAACCAATCCCCAGTGGATACCGGGGTCCTACTATAATAGAATAGGAAAACGGGGTGGTGGAGGAATTTTAACTCACCACCAGAGGAAAAAGACAAGTGGTTTAGCAGCCCTAACTCATAATTTTGGTGGCTTGGGCAGCTCTCCTGTTGAAAAAAAAAGTTTCACAGTCTAGAAATAATTACAAAATCCTGCGTTATTTTTTAAGAAAATCTGAAAATATCTTATGAGACAGCTTTACCCATCCAAGAGAGGAAGCTGCCCTATATCCAGGGTGCCATTCCCAAGAAGCACCCACCCATGGAGACCGCATGTCTTAGCTTCATTTGACAGGATACTTTGGATAGGCCCTCCGGATTGCTTCTTAAAGTTGATGTAGGTACAGATCAAGCAAGGTATTATTTTCAGGTAGCCTCATCTTTTCAAAATGCTTTCTCAAACCAGACTTGGCAGTTGAGTGTATACACATTTGTTGTTTTCCGGTTGTCATCCGTACCACAGCGGTATTGAGCTTACGGTATGGAGGGTTGGGTAGAATCCAGTATGTGAACCACTCATCTCCTAGAGGTCAAATTGGCTGCCCTTCTGTCAGTTTTGCAGTGGCATAAATGAATTTGCTGGAGAGACATCAGTGTTATTTAGTCCTGATTCTTCCACTGATTTTTTTTTCGGGAGAGGGGGCTTATAATTTCCCCCCCCCCTTCTGTGCGTTGTTGAGTTGTTGGCTTGGTTCGGTAGCTCCTCGGCATTTGGGGGGGAGGGGAGCCTTGCTTTCATGCGAATTGCTTTGGGCTTCTCTCTCAAATAAACTTTGCTGACTGCCTTAGTTGACTGGGCAGGTGCGTAAATTCCTAAAATAAGGTAGAATGCAATTTCTAACAGTGAGAGAGCTGTTTGGTCCACAGACAAACTGCCTCAAGAGGAGATGGGGCCTCTTTCGGTGCAGGTGATGCAGGCAACAGCCTAGTCAGTGTTGTGGTTGTTGCCGAGTCTTGCATTGTGGAAACTGCTTTGAGGCCTTCTGCAGATTGAGGCAACTGACCCATCTGAGCCGGTATTGTGTACTCTGCCCAGCAGAGGCTTTTTACCCTGGAGACTCCCCATATTCCCAGTATATGCCCCTTCTATCTACTAACCAGACCTGAGATGGTTTTGCATCAAAACTCCAATGAGAAGAGGGTGTTCAGTGGTATGGCTGTTTAAGAAGAAATGAATGAGAATATAGCAAGCTGCCTTAGACCGTTGGTTCTTAGTACCCCAGGGCTCTCGAGGATTTCAGGCAGAAATGTTTCCTAATTTCCCAAGACCCCAGAGATACCAGTGGTTGAATCCAAGGGTTTTAGTAGATGATGCGCTGCTAAGCACTGCAAGTCTTGGAGTTAGGCTAGATGACTTAACAAGGGGCTCGCCGAAGCTCTGATTCTGCTGGGCTGTAAATACTGTAATATCTTGTTGTGTTGGTGGACAGCTCAATGAAGGTGTCTACCCAGTGTGTGGCAGCGGTGAAGAAGGCCAATTCCATGCTAGGGATTATCAAAAAGGGGATTGAAAATAAAACAGCCAACATTATAATGCCATTGTACAAAACGATAGTAAGGCCGCACCTGGAGTATTGTGTACAATTCTGGTCACTGCATCTCAAAAAAGACATAGTGGAACTGGAAAAGGTGCAGAAGAGAGCAACTAAAATGATTACTGGGCTGGGGCACCTCCCTTATGAGGAAAGGCTAAAACATTTGGGGCTCTTTAGTCTGGAAAAAAGGGCTGGGACAAAAGACAAAAGAATTTTTTTTTTTTACCCAACGAGTTGTTAGTCTGTAGAACTCCCTGCCACAGGATGTGGTGATGGCATCTGGCCTGGATGCCTTCAAAAAGGGGATTGGACAGATTCCTGGAGGAAAAGTCCATCACAGGTTACAAACCATGAGGGAGATATGTCATCTCCAGGTTTAAAACCGGGGTACTTCAAGGGCCAGATGCAGGGGAGTGGTATCAGGAGACAGATATCTAGTCTCATGCACTCCCAGACGCATCTGGTGGGGCCACTGTGAGATACAGGAAGCTGGACGAGATGGGCCCTTGGCCTCATCCAGCATGGCTCTTCTTATGTTCTTATGTAATAGAGAATTGCAGCAACCTCTGTGATCTTGGCATATCTTAGGAGCATCACCCAAGTTAATGGGAATTTCTGGAACAGGAGCCTAGCCAAGATGTCTGTGGGTTTGTCTCCCTATAAATCAGAACCAGTGTTTCCTTGTTTTGATGTGGTCATTAAAAAAAACAACAATTTGGAGTCTTCAATTATGTCTGGCTTTTAAAGCATGCAATATTAGCATGGAAAGGAATTCAGGAGCGAACAGCTCCTCTCCAAATTTGCCTCCATCCATTTCTTGCTGCTACCTGGATAGTCGGCTTCCTTGGTAGAACTGGCTCACTCGGGATCAAAAGCGGCAGATCTCATTGGAACAGAAAGCGCCAAGCTGGTTTCTGACACCAAGCCTTGCGCTCGGTGCCAGCCATCGAGGCATTCTGGACCCCGAGTTGGTGAGTTGCCTGTACTGGGTGGGCAGAAGAAAGTGTGCAAGGTGCAGCTCTCCCAACGGTGCACTTTTGCCAGTGGGAAGGACGCAAACAACGCACTGATAACGATTGTGCTGAATCAGCGTCTTTCCACCTAACTCTCACATGGAATACCTCGTTGGACTTCTGCAGTAATGCATAATAAACACTGGGGGAACCTCTCCTAATTTTATTCTGTGGAAACCCAGATGCCTTCTGGTTAACAAGGAAAGCCTTGCTTACATAGACCAGACTTTTCCGGACTTCTTGGTTCACCAGATGTGCTGGTAAGTCAGGAGGTGCGGTGGGCTACTTGGTTTGGAAGGACTGAACTAAATATCTCTCCCTATCGCCCTCTTTGGAAAAGGGCGAAAGGTAAGGCCGAAAAAAATGTACATGTTTATTCTGTTGTCTTTCTGTCTTGCTGAGCTCAAGGCAACATATATGGCTTTCTTCCTGTCCTCTTTGTCCGCTTAATAACCCCATTAGGTAGGCTGAGAATGATTGCACCGCCCATGGCTGAAGAGACCTTCAGCCTTGTTGCAGTGCACAGTAACTGTTGTACCACTCTGCCATTTGATTCTGAGGAGCAGTCTGGTTCAGGATGGAAAGAGAGGTGTTTCAGTTGTTCAGTTGTGTCCCACTCTTTGTGACCCCGTGGACCAGAGCTCATCAGGCCTTCCTGTCCTCCACTGCCTCCTGGAGTTTGGTCAAATCCATGTTGGTTGCATCGAGGACACCGTCCAACCATCTCATTCTCTGTCGTCCCCTTTTCCTTTTGCCTTCAACCTTCAACATCGGGGACTTTTCCAAGGAGTCCTCTCTCCTCATGGAGTGGCCAAGTACTGGAACCTCAGCTTCAAAATCTGTCCTTCCAGTGAACATTCGGGGTTGATTTCTTTCAGCATGGATAGGTTTCATCTCTTTGCAGTCCAGGGGACTCTCAAGTCTCCTCCTCCAGCAAAACAGCTCAAAAGCATCAATTCTGCGGTGATCAGCCTTCTTTATAGTCCAGCTCTTACTTCCATACATCACTACTGGAAAAGCCATAGCTTTGACTATCCTGACCTTAGTTGGCAAAGCGATCTCTCTGCTCTTTACGATGCTGCCTAGGTTTGTAATCGCTTTCCTCCCAAGAAGCAGGCGTCTTTTAATTTCATTGCTGCAGTCACTATTTGCAGTGATCAAGGAGCCCAAGGAAATAAACTCTGTCATTGCTTCCATTGCTTTTGCTTCTATTTGCCAGGAGGTGATGGGACCAGTGGCCATGATCTTAGTTTTTTTGATGTTGAGCTTCAGCCCATTTTTTTCACTCTCCTCTTTCACCCTCATTAAGAGGTTCTTTAATCCCTCCTCACTTTCTGCTATCAGAGTAGTATCATCTGCGTATCTGAGGTTGTTGATATTTCTTCCGGCAGTCTTAATTCCGCCTTGTGATTCATCCAGACCTGCCTTTTGCATGATGTACTCTGCATATAAGTTAAAAAGGCAAGGTGACAGTATCCAGCCTTGTTGAACTCCTTTTCCAGTTTTAAACCAATCAGTTGTTTTATGGTTGATGTGCATTAAAACAGCAATTTTTAAAATGTTCTTGGTGTCTTTGCACTCAGATGTACCAGAACCTTGTGGGTATTGTGAAGCGGTGTTTGTAGGTTAGCTGGGATACTGTTAGGACTTGGGAATCATAGATTTTGACTACATCCTCCAGGATCCACAGCCCAGCCAGTATGGCCAGTAGTTAGGGAGTTTTGTGTTCTAGTTTCAGTGGTGGGAGGGAGCAGTTCCCCCCCCCCATCTTCTCCAGTCATGAGGTCCCAGAAGGGATGCCTCATTTGCAGAAACTTCAGCAAATGCACACTGTACGGTAATTCATGGGGAAAGTGGTGGCCCTTCCGTCCCAGCCAAATATAGCAAGCGTAAGGCTCCCTTTCCAGTAAGGTACCTGTATTTGCATTACCCCAGGGATGCAGCTTTTCATGCAAACATGATTTTAAATGGAAGCAGTTGCACAGTTAAAGAACGGGCCACAGGGAGAATTTCTCCCAAGGTGGAGGGGCTTTACATCTCTCCCCCAGCCACCCAAGGGTTTTCATTTCAGGATTGACCATGTAACAGAAAGAGGAAATTTGTTATAAATGCAGGGCTTTCTGTGTGAGATGGCTCCTTGCAATTTGCTTAAACATGTGCCTCTTGCAAAAAGCCAACACAGGCAGTAAAGTCTAAGCTGTCAGTTTCTCATCTTGTTTTTTAATCATTGGTCCCTGGGGAGGTGGGGCTTATGTCCAGGGGCTGTCGACAGATGTGCAAAAATCTGTTCCTCGTTCAGTTTCCTGAGAACTTAAAATTTATTTTTCTTCCACACCCCCTTTCTTTCCAAATAAGGGTTGTAATTGAAAGCAAGCATCTGTACTAGTAGTACCTGCTATATAAGCCTTCAGGAAGCAAGGAGAGGTTGGAAGAGTGGTATTCCCAAAGTTTTTTTTGAACCTGTGTGGTGAAGAGTTCAAAACAAATTGGGAGTTGGGAGTTGGGGATACTGTCAGATGTCCGGAAGTGCATGGTTTCACCTGTAGCCTCCTGTAATCATTCTCCACTTTCAGTAATCTCTCTCTCTCTCTCTCTCTCTCTCTCTCTCTCTCTCTCTCTCTCTCTCTCTGTGTGTGTGTGTGTGTGTGTGTGTGTGTGTGTGTGTGTGTGTGTGTGTGTGTACCCGGATCCTGCCCCATGACCATGCAAAGTGGAAGACAAAACCAGAGTAGCAGACCCCCCCACCAAGTGTGATAGATACTAGGGGGGGGGAGAATACGTGCTTGCTTGCTTGCTTGCTTGCTTGCTTACTTACTTACTTACTTACTTACTTACTTACTTACGTTTTGCACTTAATTTCCATACCACCCACATCTAGCAGCATGGCGACTCTGGGCGGTTTACAACATACAGTGGTGGTATCTAGTATAAAGACATTAATTCATTCCAAATGAAATTATGTTAAGCAAATTTTCCTTTATACAAATTCCCCATAGGAATGCATTGAAAACGGAGTAATCCCTAATCGCGACCATTTTTATGTTGTATGGTTACGCCCCATAGACAATTCTGTTAAGCAAATTTTCCCTATTTCCAGAATTTATGTTGTACAGAGCTTAGGTTATACAAACCGTTTGTTATACAAGGGTCCACTGTACTGATAAAATTTGTTGCATCACTTCTTAAAATTACAGTCCTGCAAGCTTTAGAGTTTAAAAGCCAACGTTAAAACAAACGTTTTCACCTGCTGGCAGAAGAGCTGTAAGGGGTGGTGGTTGAGTCAGCCTGTCCTCTTACATTAGGAAATAACACAATAACATTGAGTAGCAGCCACCAGAGATGTCCTCTCTCCTGTGAGAGCAGTGGGTTTAATGAGAAGGCCTACCCCAGACATCTCTGAAACTTGGGGAAATGAATTATATGGGAAGCTGAACCCAAGCAACATCAGGCTTTAAAGGACATAACCAGCACTTCGAGTTGTCATTATTCCAGACTGTTCTGTTTTCTAGTGTCTTACTTAGCCCCATGCATTTCCATCACAGATTGGGAGGAGGGTGTAGCCAGTCACAGCAAAAAAGCCAGAGGGTGTGGGGCAACCCAGGCAATAGATGATCCTGCCCCGAACATTCCTGAATTCATTCCGTTTGGAAGCTGAGCAGGGTCAGGCCTGGTTAGTGCTTAGGTGGGAAGACCACCAAGAAATCCTAAGGTTCTTCTGGCTAGAGAAGAAAGCCTGCTTTGCATTCTGCAGGTCTGAGGTGATAATTTGGGGTTAAATGAATCGGAGCCTGACCCATTGGAAGGCAGCTTCCTGTGGTCCTAAGCTCCCAGCTTTTAGAGGACTGGGTTTTTGCGGTAGAGATGGGCTTTTCATTTCAGAAGTGATCAGCTTCCAAAACAAAACACGGGAGCCCAGCTGACTTTCAGAACTGGAGGAATGAAATCAACCAATCGCTTACTTTGCGCAACTCCAGTGAGGAAGAAGCCTCGACGCGTCGTCTTTCCTTCCCCTGGTGCTGGCCAATCAAACGCGGAGGTGAGATATGCATTTGCCTGCACCGCTCCTAATTGGCCAGCGCCAGGGAGAAGGAAAGAAGGTGCGTCGGAGGCTTCTTCCTCATTGGAGTTGCGCCCCACGCGAGCCCAGGTAAGGGATTGGTTGATTTCATTCCTCTGGTTCTGAACATCAGCTGGGCTCCCGCATTTCATTTCAGAAGCTGACCAGTTCTAAAAGAAAAAGCCCATCTCTATTTTGCAGTACTGAACAGGTGAGACACCATTTTGGAGGACATAAAAGTCCAGGAAAGGAAATTTTTGAATGCATGCAAGGAACCTGACAGGCGGCATAGTATGTAAGGAATGAGTAGCCTCCATTGCTACCTGGTCTTTTTCTTTGGGCGTGACTTGTGCACACACTCTAACCGAAAATGCTCACTACTGTTTCTGTAAGTGGCAGTTTAAATTATTTTGCTCGATTGCACTCATGAAGGAAGCAAGGCGTGGGTTCCCCCTTCCCCCTTCTCTCTCTGTCTCGGGTGTTCCTTTTTTAATTTGTTTTTGTCTTCTCACAACAGGAAACCCTTGAAATATTCTCTGAGAAGCCTTGACTGTGTGTACTGAAAGCCAAATCGCAGCAGCTGGTGTGTGGGTGTGTGCGTGCATGTGGATGCATGTGCATGTGTTTTTATGGCCTCATCTCTTCACTGTAGCTGTTCCTTGCTGCTCCAGCTGCGCTGCAGAAAGGCTGCAGAGCGTAGAGGCGGGGAGGATGCTGGCTGTTGAGACAGTAACCTACTTTCTGTTTCTGCTCAGCGCCCCAGATGGAGATCAGCGAATCCATCCCGAGATTGAGAGAGAGAGAGAGACAGCCAGCCGTGTGTGCGAGTCGGAGCCAATGAGGCTGTGCGTGCTTTTTGCTGTTGCCAGCGGCAGGCAGATTTTGATTTGTCGGTCTCCCTGGTTGGGGAGGCTGGCCTTCTTTCATAGAATGTGTTCCGTGTTTCGGCAGAAACCCAAAGTTGAATGTCGTTAGAGAGGCAGCCTTGGTGACTCTTTGCCGAACACAATTCACATTGGGTGTTAGCTAAGAACTTGGAATTCTTTGCAGGTGATTCCCCCGTGTGATAGCATGTTGTGTGGAGCCTCCTACTTCCTCCGCTTCTCGAAAACTTATTGGGGTGGAATCTCACTTTGGGAAACGCAGGCATTTTCACTTTATGAGTTTGTGCACCTCTATTTTATTTTTATTTATTTTAGAGCATTTTTTACCCCACCTTTCTCCTTGGAAAAGGATCCAAAGCGGCTTACAGTAAGGAGGGGTAATATACAGTCCAGTACAATTAAGACATGTCCAAGTATTTGAGAACAAGGAATTGAGGGGCATCTTACAGCATTAATAGACAACATTACATTAAAGCAACACGGTTATAAGTAGTCATAAAGACAAAGTCTTTGTGAACCTATAGATTCATATAAAATACACATGGCAGTCCACCGTCCAGGGAAAGCTTGCCTGAAGAGAAGGGTCTTTGCCTGTTTCCAGAAGGATAACAGAGATGAGTCAGTCCTGGCCTCTAGTGGGAGGGAGTTCCAGAGTCTGGGCGCAGCAGCTGAGAAGGCCCTTTCATGGGTTCCCACGAGACGTACCTGTGAGGGTGGAGGGAAGGAGAGAAGGTCCTCTCCTGATGGTCTTAACACCCAAGTCGGTTCATACTGTGAGATTCTATCTTTGAGGTAGCTAAGGACCCAGGTTATATAGTGCTTTGAAGGTCAAGGTCAGCACCTTGAATTGTGCTCGACAGCTGATTGGCAGCCAGAGATTTAACACACATCCTATGGACCACTGCAAAAAATTTTTAGGCTTCAGATTGATTCCTGTGCCTCCTCAAACAGCATGCTGACAGCACCACAAAAGTCTGTGTTTTGTTTTTAATTCCATTCTGAGAACTGAGAACTAAAAGAATCCAACAATAACTGCAAACCCTTTCCATTGGAAGTACAGTACACTGTAGAACTGCAGATGTGTTTGCCAAGACCCAAGGTTCTTGCGATTCTCTTGCCAGCACCATCATAAACACTAGTGTTTCAACAGTTAGAGGAATATTGTTTTTGGTCAAAGGATTCTGCTGTAAGTATGAGCAAAATTGCCAGCGTCGCCTTTTTTCTTTCGCTGTTCCGCAATAGCACATTGTAAATGTAACCAGTATTGTTGTGTCTGGTTCCGTGCCACCTTCGGCTTGAACTTGTTCTGAATCTAGATACTAATTTCACCACCACCACCACCACCACCACCACCCAAAAAAACCATTTAAAATAATCAAGACTTTTGCATCAACCTTTTCGCATGAAGTTTCACCATATCAGAGGTGGGGATTTTCTTTTTACCTTTTTAAAAAAACTTATTGAAGCCACCACATTGACCATTTAAAAGGAGGGCAGACCTGCCATTTTTCTAATTCTCCAATAGATATAGATCTTCAAATTTCCTGAGTGCTCTTTTGTGAAAAACTGCAAGAGAGCCAAAGGCTGCTGGCAAAGTCTCATGAAAACTTAGCAAAAACTACCAAATTATTCGCTGCGGATAAAACTGTCATTAAAAAGGGGGATTTCATTAACTGCTTACGGCATTTGCTTGCTGCAGCACATAATTTGCTAATAGGTTCGCCTGGTTTTGCGATGGGTCTTAGAGAGCTGATGAAAATTCCTTTACAAGTCTGGTTTCTTCAGGCATGAAAAGCTACCTCAATCATGTCTCTAGAATACAAGCATGATTTCAGCTCTCGGGACAGATTATTTGTACCATATTATTTTGGTCCAGGGCCAGTTTAGCAGATGTTATGGAATTTCTTCTAACTTCCTCAGTGTAGATCCAGTCATGATTAAACAGATCTCCTGCTTCTAAAAAAAAAGTGTCTTGCCAACATGGTATATGTTGTGTACTGTTTTGTTGCATGTTCTGAGTGTAGAAAGGCAGACTGTAAGGAATTTGGTATGATTTGCTTCAGTGATTGGTGTTGGATTATGGATTTCAAGTTTTTTTTAAATCACCACTGGGAAAAGACTTGGTTTTAAGATTCCTGATCCGCTCTACTCTAGTCTAGACTAATGTCATGAGTGGTTATCCCTGTTTCGCTGGGATTAAAGGCCTCTTTCCTTGAGTGTAAGGACGTGTCTCTGGTGACCGAGGCCAAGACTGTCCACACGGTTGGCAGAGGATAAAATTTTTTAAAAAATAGTTCACCAGCTGCAAAGCAAGCTACTGAGTTAAAACAGCAACCATAAAGAAAGCTACACTCACAAAACAGCAGTTGGGGGTGGCATTCTCTCTTATCCATAGTTTTTGTTATCCACGGGAAGGCCTGGAACCAATCCCCAGTGGATACCAGGGTCCTTCTGTATCTTCTTAGGTCTTTATTCCATTTAAAGGTTGAACACATGGTAGAGAAAGTTAAATCTACAAGTATGGAATAGAGTTTATTAACTTCTTTTGGGGAGGTAAGAGTTTAAAAGGACTACCTCAAAAGGACTACAGTAATACATTGGTTTAAGAGTAACTTGGTTTAAGACAAGCAAACATTTCTAATCAATTTTGCATTCATCAACAAGCAATGTTTTGCAATACAAACATTGGAGCAGGCCACATGATCACATGTGAGCTAGTGTTGGCTCACTCTCCCTCCCTCCCCTTGCTGGATTAGGGGTGATTGTCTGGAACGTTTCATCTCAGGCAGCCTCCAAAGCAGAGGGAGGAGAGAGGAATAGATTTTCCTTTGCACCAACCAGGAACATTTTCCTTATTTTAGGATATTTTATTTTTCTTTCTATTTATATTTTCATTTAATTTGTTCTCAACATGCTTATTTTTTCAAATCATTTCTAGTTATATTTATTTTATTTTATTTTATTTTATTTTATTTTATTTTATTTTATATAGCTTGTATGCCACCCACTACCCAAAGGTCTCTGGGCGGCTCACAATCAAAGTAAACAATTCAAATAATTAAAACATCAAATTGCAGTAAAATTACAATAAAACATTTAAATACAATAAATATAGTATATTAAAATACTACACTAAAATCGCCATCAGGACCCACAGTAATTGGTAAAAAAACTTTTGGAACAGCATTGTTTTTACCTGGCGCCGGAATGTCATCAATGTTGGCACCAGGTGGGTCTCGCTTGGGAGGGCATTCCACAATCTGGGGGCAGCTGCCGAAAAGGCCCTATTCCTACAAGTGTGTATAGGGCTACAAATTGCATTTTATTGTCACATTAAAAAAAACAGAGTAAAATCCAGTTGTCCGTCCCAAGCTGAGCAGATGATTCTGTAGCCAGCTACCTATTTATTTATTTATTTATTTATTTTAAGGCTTATATGCTGCCCGTCTTCCCAAAGGAACTCCGGGCGGTTCACAACACACAAATGGATACAGTTAAATACAGCATAAAAACAGTAGTAAAGACAGTTTAAACCAAGGTTAAAAAGGTGCATATAGGCAGATGGTGGGCAGAGAGAGAGAGAAAGAGAAAAAAACATAATTAGGAGTCACCAAACGCCTCCCGGAACAGCAAGGTCTTTAATGCTTTCCTGAAGGCTGGCAGGGACTGTGCAAGGCGCAATTCGCTGGGTAGATGGTTCCATAGTGTAGGGCCCGCCACAGAGAAGGCTTGGGCACGAGTAGATGATTATCGAGCCTCCCTGGGCATGACCACCCGCAGCGAGTGCGCCCGCAACACTCTAGCTGGTCGGGCCGAAGTTGACCGCTGGGAGATCCGCTCTGCCAGGTAATCAGGTCCCAGGCCATGGAGGGTTTTATAAACTAAAACCAGGACCTTGAATCTAATTCGGGACGCAACAGGTAGCCAATGCAGGCGAGCCAGAACTGGGGTGATATGGTCATATCGACGCACACCCGCCACCAGTCTGGCTGCCGCATTTTGCACCCGCTGCAGTCGCCGAATGAGAGTCAAGGGCAACCCCATGTAGACAGCGTTGCAGTAGTCTATCCTCGAGATCACCAGCGCTTGCACAACAGTTCTCAGGGAGTCCCCATCAAGGTATGGGCGAATCTGGGCAATCTGACGAAGGTGGAAAAAAGCAGTCCTGGACACGGCAGCCACCTGGGCCTCCATGGTGAGAGCAGGGTCCAGGACCACACCCAGATTCCTGACACTGTCCGCCAGCTGGAGGGAAACGCCCTCCAGACTGGGGAGAGGGCCTCCATATCCGGAAGTGGAAGTCCCGAAGAACATAACCTTGGTTTTCTCAGGGTTGAGCTTGACTCTGTTGGTCCTGGTCCATGCCATGACTGCATCCAGGCACTGGTCGAGGGTCTGGACAGCCTCAACTGCAGAGGTGGAAAAGGAGAGATAGAGCTGTGTGTCATCAGCGTACTGATGGCAGCAGACTCAAATCTCCTAATGACCTCGGCCAGCGGCCTCATATAGATGTTAAACAGCATGGGAGAGAGGGATGACCCCTGCGGAACCTCACAAGGGAGCATCCCCGGGGCCAACAACTCCCCCATGCTGCACACGCTGGGGGCGGTCCTCCAAGAAGGACCAGAAACAACTGAAAACAGTGCCTCCAATACCTATCTCAGAGAGCCGGTCCAGCAAGATACCATGGTCGATGGTATCAAAGGCCGCTGACAAATCCAGAAGGACCAACAAGGTAGAGCTACTCCTGTTGGCCCCCCGGATGAGATCATCTTGCAGTGCGACCGAGACTGTCTCAGTCCTCCGACCCGGCCTGAACCCAGACTGGAATGGATCCAGAACCCGTTCTCCCTCCAGGAACGTCTGCAGCCGGACAGCGGCCACACTCTCGATAACCTTGCCCATGAAGGGAACATTGGCGATTGGACGGTAATTTGCCAATTCGTCCGACGCCATGTCTGGTTTTTTTAAGAATGGGCTTCACCACTGTCTCCTTCAGGCGAGAGGGGAAAATCCCTTCCCTGAAGGAGGCCGTGGAAATAATAGAAGCCCATTCAGCCATGCTCCCTCCGGCAGTTTTTATAAGCCAAGATGGGCAAGGATCGAAGGGGGAGGTCGCAGGGCCCTGGAGGTCGCAAGCGAGGAGACAGGCCCAAACCTAAACCATGGTGTGGACGTAGACTTCTAGCCAACTACTTTTGTGAATTTTGGCATTTGGGGTGTACAATATGTGGTCTATGGGACCCCCAGAATGAATCATCCGAGTTTTCATTATTTCATTATTTCTCATGGAGAAGTTTACTTTGATACAAGAGTGTTTTTGTTTGCAAGCACGTTTCCTGAACAGATTATCCTCATAAACTAAAGTATTACTGTATATGGTCCAGATGTGTCACATTTATTTATTATTTCCCCCCACGATATGCTGGAGAAACTTTAAAAGGATACATTATCTTGACTTAGTTTACTAACCAGCTGTCTATAATGCCTTTGAATAACCCAGTTTGTAGGATATAAGATTTCATCTCATATGGTAACATTTGCCTCATAAAATTCTGTTCCCACAAATTCATTCATCAGTACTGAGGTAATTGGTGAAAAGTTCAGGGTGATTTTTAAATCATGTTTTTATCCTTAATATGGCTCTTGTGGGTGACAGCAGACGTACATTTGAGGGATATTTTCTGGGTTTTCTCCACACATACTTCCAAAGTTTTCTTCTAATTTCTGTTTCACCAAAGTTGCACTATCTGGATTATACCAGTGCTATACTAAAGATAATTTAAATGGACAGATATTTGACACAACAACCCTCTTTTATTCGTTTTCTGATTATGTTTCCTTGGAGCAGTTCTGTGGAGCTCTAGGATTCCTTACAAATGTATGTATCTTTGTCATTAATTTAAGAATTGTTATCCTATCCTCACTGGAAAAGATGAGGTGAAAAACAAGATATTTGGTAATATTGCCATGGAAATTGTTGAAATTCAGTGCAGCCCAGGGTAATGGGTATTTCATCCAATTGTTTATTTCTGTTTCAGTCTGAGCAGCAAATAAATTACAGTCTGTTATTTTATCACTAGGATACATCCATACACCTAAGTATTTCATTGGAGTACTTGTACAGTTGAATTGAAATTATTCATCACAACATTGTTTTATTATGATAGATATGCTAATTCCAAATTCCTTATTTCTTAACACTGAGCCAGACAATATTGAATGTATCAGAAAGTCTCCTAATACAAATCTCCAGATGTGTCAAAAAAGATTATTATCATCTGCATAGAAGGAGATCTTTGATCCATATTATCTCTGATCACCAGTTCTACTTTTGTATTTGGTGTTTTTTTTTTGCTGGTTATACGGCTCCTCAGCTTGTTTTACATCTTTAGAACTTAGAAAACCCTCCATAGGTTTTCGTCCATCAGAATAAGGAATGTTGTGGATCATAGATCGATGATGTGATTCAACCTAAGACAGCATCCGATGTTAACATGATGCATCAGTCGTGAGGCAAATGGAGGAAGCATTTTATGTGATCTTACGGTTTCCATGCAGGAGAAGAAATCCACTGCTTACCGCAGTTTTCCGTGTATAAGATGCCGCCATGCACAAGATCCCCGCTCCACGTTTTGGAACCCCAAATTAACAAAATTAACAAATCCTGCCATAAAGGGAGGGAAACAGTGCAGGGGGGGACAAGGGAAGGGAACCCATCCTGATGCCAGTGAATGAGCTGAGCCAAGTCCCTGCCCCGCTGAAGTTTCCCTTCCAGTTTCAGTTTTACACACATGGGGGAGTCTTTTTTCAGGGGAAAGCCTCAGGTGGCAGCCCATTAAGAAATATCTCTCCCCCCCTTCAAAATCTGTGATGTAGCTAATGTTACTCAAAAGACCAAGAGGGAAATGCCATTCACAGTAGAGAAAACACATACAGGTGGTAACATGTGCAGTAATTCTGGGTACAGCTTCCATATGGCTTTTCTGGTCCCCTTTTCCACCTGGAAAAGGGGAAATTAATTGGCTTGCTTTAGGTTCATGGAAGTAAATCTATGGTTCAGCGACTGTTCTTCAGCATGTTCGGAAAAGAACTGGGAAGGAAGGAGGAGATATTCTTGTGAGCAAGATTTAGGCTTCTTAGTTACAGCAGGCATGTCCAAACATCGGCCCTCCTGATGTTTTGGACCACAACTCCCAGAATTCTAAGCTTAGATTGCCAATGACAAAGGACTGTGGGAATTGTCCAAAACATCTGGAGAGCTGAAGTTTGGACATGCCCGGCTTACATCAAGATGAGTCAGGATGCTACCTTGATTTTCGTTGCACAACCACCTCTATAGCAGCTGGCTGTGTACTACAGCTGGAACCCAGCTTCCACATTTCAGTTACAGCCCAGCTGAAGATATCTTAATGCAATTCCTCCCACAGGAATTATTTTGGATCTGGAAAGTTGGCCAACCAGGAATCAAGATATGTGTAATAGAAACAAACCAACACATCAGTGCCACAACCTCAGGCATCTTGCAAAATTCTGATAAGAAGTAGCTTGGTGCCCTGAGGATGAGCAGATAAATTGAATCCTTCCTCAGAAGGAAATTAAGCTTCTGGAAAATGGAGGAATAAGTTATGGCATAGCGCTAGCTGCATACAACGCTGCCATCCTTCATACCTGTCACAGGTTTTGTATTCCAGGAAGGTGTTGCATTGATAAACATCTGCCAGCAAGTCAAAAATATATAAGAACCTAAGAACAGCCTTGCTGGAACAGGCCACAGCCCATCCAGTCCAGCATTCTGTCTCACACAGTGGCTCACTATTTGCTTCAGGGTATTCCCAAGCAGATGTCTTCACCTGCTTATGATTCCCCACACATGGCATTGAGATATATCCTGCCTTTCTCTCCAACCCAGAGGTTGTCCATAGGCATCCATCATGATAGCCATTGATACCTTTGTTCTCCATGAACTTGTCTAATCCTTTCTGAAAGCTGTCAAGGCTGACAGCTGTCACCATTTCTTCTGGCAGGCAGTTCCACAGACCAGTGATCCTCTGGGTGAAAAAGTACTATTTCTTATTTGTTTGAGATGTCGCACCCAAAAGTTTCATGGAGTGCCCCCTAGTTCTAGTTTTGTGCGATAGGGAAAACAGTTTTTCCTTATCTACTTTGTCCACACCGTGTATGATTTTGTAAACGTCAATCAGGTCACCTGTTAGGCACCGACGTTCAAGAGTAAAGTGGCCCAGCCATTGCAGCCTCAGATGGTAAGGAAGGTGTTCCAGTCCCCTAATCATTCTGGTTGCCCTCCTCTGCACTTTTTCCATTTCCATAATATCCCTCTGGAGGTATGGTGACCAGAACTGAACACAATACTCCAGATGGGGCCTCACCATAGATTTATAAAGAGGCAAAATGACACTTGCTGACTTATTTTCTATACCCTTCCTAATGATCCCTAGCATTGAGTTTGCTTTTTTCACTGCTGTGGTGCACTGGGTTGACACTTTCATTGAGCTGTCCATCAGGGCACCAAGGTCCCTTTCCTGGTTTGTTGGACAGAGTTCCAACCCCATCAGTTTATAAATGTAATTGGGGTGGGGTTTTTTTGCCCCAGTGTGCATCACTCTGCACTTATTAATGTTGAAGCTCATTTGCTAGTGGTTTGCCCATTCCCCCAGTATCAAGAGATCCCTCTGCAGCTCCTCACAATCTTTCTCAATTTTTACTGCCCTGTATAATTTAGTGTTGTCCGCAGATTTGGCTACCTTGCTATTTATTCCTATTTCTAGATCATTTATGGAAAGGTTGAAAAGCAGGGGTCCAGTACTGAACCTTTTCCAACCTCCCTCCAATTGGAGTAGTGTCCATTTAGTGCTACCCTCTGTTTCATGTCCCTTGGCCAGTTGTTGATCCAGGACAAGACCTGTCCCTTGATTCCATGACTGGCAAGTTTATTCAAGAGCCTTTGGTGTGGGACCTTGCCAAAAGCCTTCTGAAAGTCCAGCTAAACAATGTCAACTGGATCTCCCTTACCCACATGCTTGTTGACACTCTCAACACATTCCAACAGATTAGTGAGGCATGATTTGCCCCTGTAAAAGCCATGTTGGCTCTCCTTCAGCAGCGCCTTCTCTTCTATGTGCCTATTAATTTTATCTTTTAGGATGGTTTCCATCACTTTATCTGGGACACATGTCAAACTGACCTGTTGGTAATTTCCTGGATCGCCTCTGGATCCCTTTTTGAAGATTGGTGTTACATTCGCTGCCTTCCAGTCATCAGCCACAATGCCTGATTTGAAGGAAAGATTATATATTTTGGCTAGGACATCAGCAATTTCATCTTTAAGTTCTCGAGAACTTGATGGATGCCATCTAGTCCTGGGGATTTGTTGGCATTTAGTTTAACAAGACATGCAAGGACGTCCTCCCTGGTTATTTCTGTCTGGCTTTATTCTTCGGTTCCCCTCCCTACGAAGATAGGCTCTGTTTGGCACATGTGGTCTTTCTCTTCTTCACTGAATACTGAAGCAAAGAATTCATTGAGTCTCTCAGCAATCTCTGTTTCCTCTTTAATAATCCCTTGCCTTCCATTGTCGTCTAATAAATAGTCCAATGGCTTTTCTGGTTGGATTCTTACTTCTAATGTACCTAAAGAACTCCTTGTTATTACTTTGAATGTTTTTAGCTATACTCTTCTGAAAGTCTTGCTTTGCGTTCCTGATTGTTGCCTTGCATTTGTTCTGCCAGAATTTATGTTCCTGCCTGTTGTCCTCATTTGGACAAGCCTTCCATCTTCTAAATGAGCTTTTCTTGCTTTTGCTCACAATCCGAACAGTTCCTGTAAACCACATCGGAGTCCTCTTGGACCCTTTTTCCTTTTGGGTATGCATTCCAATTGGGCCTCTGTTGTTTATTTATTTATTTATTTATTTATTTATTTATTTATTTATTTATTTATTTATAAACTTATATACCGCAGCCTATTTCCCCACAGGGACTCAGTGCGGTTTACACAAAACGATAATAAGTACAAGAGATAAAAACACTAAAACCATGAACAAGATTACACAGGACGGCGAGCCAAAATAAGCAGAGGAGCAAAAGGCAAGAGAGGAGGGGGAAGGGGGTTACCCCAGGAGGTCTCCAAAGGCGTCCTTGAATAGCCATGTTTTTAAGGCTCTCTTGAAGGATGCCAGCGATGGGGCTTGCCGCAGTTCGCCCGGCAAAGCATTCCAAGCGGACGGACCAACCACCGAGAAAGCCCCGTTACGAGTAGTTGTTTTACGGGCTTCCCTCGGCGTGGCAATCCGGAGCGAGAGGGCCTCGGAGGAACGGGTGGGTCGGGCCAGATCTGAACGTCGGGAGATACGCTCTGTCAGATAGACAGGGGCCAAGCCATGGAGGGTTTTGTAAACCAAAACCAACACCTTGAACCTTATCCGGGAGGCAACGGGCAACCAGTGCAGACGGACCAGGATGGGGGTGATGTGATCGAACTTACGTGCACGAACCACCAACCTGGCCGCCGCGTTCTGGACCCGCTGCAGTTGCCGAACAAGGTTCAAGGGGAGCCCCATGTAGAGAGCGTTACAGTAATCCAACCTCGAAATGACCAGGGCCTGTACCACTGTCCTGAGGGAGTCCCCATCGAGGTACGGGCGAATCTGGGCGATAAGCCTAAGATGGTAGTAGGCCGATCTGGTCACGGCAGCCACCTGGGAATCCAGGGACAAATCCGGATCCAGGACGACGCCCAGACTCCTCACTCTTTGTGCCAGCTGGAGGGCGGACCCACCCAGACTGGGAAGAGGGCCACAGTACCCCTCCGGGCCACCCCCAAAGAACAAAACCTCGGTCTTGCCAGGGTTGAGCCTGAGTCTGTGAGTCTCGGTCCAGTCCAAAACTGCGGCCAGGCAGCGATCAAGAGTCTGGACGGCCTCCACTGCATCGGTGGAAAAGGAGAAATAGAGCTGCGTGTCATCAGCGTACTGATGACAGCAAACTCCATAACTCCGGATGATCTCGGCCAGCGGCTTCATATAGATGTTTTTGTGAACAGCCTCCATGCCTCTTGGAGTGTTTGGACTCTCTCATTTTCCCTTTCAGCTTCTTTTTTACTAGCTACCTTTCCAGGACCTTGGGCTAACTGCTGAATTCTGAAGAATTATAAATACTGACCCACATTTTAAAAAAGAAACTTGGAGATTCTGTCGCTTGCTCCCTTAGGAAATAGAAAACCACAATACTTTCAGATTTCTCTGCCTCCTCTTTTCCGAAGGAGTCCTCTCCAACAAGGATGCCATTGATTTTACAAAAGACCCCCCCCAAAAAAAATAAAACTTTCCACGAAGGTGGGGGAATAAGGATGTGCTATGTGACCACTGTTGATGCATTGCAGAGAGCACCTCCCACAATTGACTTACATTTTGGTCCAGTCCACCATAGCATTTGAGATTCTTTTCCAAAATTGGAAGCATGTGCCATGAGCGCTGAAGCAGCAGGGCCTTTTTGTTAGTGGCTCCTATCTTCAGTGTCATTTTTTTAAACATCAAGTGAATGCTGCAGTTGTCTTCCCTGTTTTTGCTGCTGCCACTCTTGGTTGTTTTTTTCTGTCTACATGCATATCACGTTTGAACGGGTATAGAGGGGATGCAAAGCAAAGTGTTCTGCTTATAAGAACATAAGAACATAAGAAGAGCCATGCTGGATCAGGCCAAAGGCCCATCTAGTCCAGCTTCCTGTATCTCACAGTGGCCCCACCAGATGTGTTTGGGAGCGCATGAGACTAGATATCTGTCCCCTGATACTACTCCCCTGCATCTGGCCCTTGAATTACCCTGGTTTTAAGCCTGGAGATTACACATCTCCATCATGGTTTGTAACCTGTGATGGACTTTTCCTCCAGGAATCTGTCCAATACCCTTTTGAAGCCATCCAGGACAGATGCCATCACCACATCCTGTGGCAGGGAGTTCCTCAGACTAACAATGCGCTGGGTGAAAAAATATTTTCTTTTGTCAGTTCTTACTCTCCCAGCCCTCAATTTGAGTGTATGTCCCCTAGTTCTGGTATTTTGGGAGAGGGAGAAGAGCATCCCTCTATCCACTTTGCTCAATCCCTGCATTATTTTGTATGTCTCAATCATATCCCCCCTCAGGCGCCTTTTTTCCAGACTAAAGAGGCCCAAATGTTTTAGCCTTTCCTCATAAGGGAGGTGCCCCAGCCCAGTAATCATTTTGGTCGCTCTCTTCTGCACCTTTTCCAATTCCACTATGTCTTTCTTGAGATGCGGTGACCAGAATAGTACACAGTACTCCAGATGCGGCCTTACTTTTGTTTTGTATAATGGCATTATAATGTTGGCTGTTTTATTTTCAATCCCCTTTTTGATAATCCCCTTTTTGCTTATATACCACCCCATACCACTTCAGATAGTCTCTGGGTGGTTTAGAGTTTTTAATTACAGTATGCAGGCTACACATTGTCCCCCCCCCGCAAGCTGGGTACTCATTTTACCAACCTCGGAAGCATGGAAGGCTGAGTCAACCATGAGTCAGCTACCTAGGATTGAACCCCAAGTCATGAGCACAGTTTTACCTGCAGTACAGGCATTTAACCACTGCGTCACGGGGGCTCCACTCACCATTGCCCTCCATGAAAGCCTATTAAGGGCAAACCACTCAAGCCTGTTGGTAGAAACCATGATGGAGTTGTGTCATCTCCAGGCTTAAAACCGGGGTACTTCAAGGGCCAGATGCAGGGGAGTGGGATCAGGAGACAGCGATCTAGTCTCGTGCGCTCCCAGAAGCATCTGGTGGGGCCACTGTGAGATACAGGAAGCTGGACTAGATGGGCTTTTGGTTTTGCTCAGTGGGTTGCCAGATACCCGTATCTCCTTGAGCATTAGGCCCATGCCTAATGTGTTTTTTATTTATGGCAAGCTGCCTCGGTTAAAAAGACAAGAGGAGCCAAGTTCTAGTGCGTGTTCCCTTTCTTCCCCAGCAGGCCCCTCTCAAAAGTTCCTCTCGCTCTCTCCGCCCCACTGCTGCCGCTGCCGCCCCAGGCTTTGGCCTTCTGCCACGCCAAGAGCCGGAATACTCCGCTTTGCAAAGGCTGCCCGTTTCGATGATTATGTTACGATTCCCCACGGAGCTGGCCTCTCTCCTCTCCCTCCTCGCCTTTCCTTTCCCCTCTAAACTGGCACTTGAGATTGCTAATCAAAGTCAGATGGCGTAGGCTCAGACCGGGACGGAGTGCACCACTCTGCCGACTCTTTCCTTCGCTTAGGCTGGGCTCGTCCTCACGCCACCCTCAAACGAAACCACCCATCTGCTCTTCCCAGTGTGTGTGTGTGTGGGGGGGGAAGGTGGTCGTGGCAGCAACGACGGTCCGGGGGCATCACGTGAGGGTAGGTCTCCGAGGCCGCTGGTAGAGGTGAACTTTCCCGGGTAGCTGAATGGACGTTGTTGGGTTTTTTTCCTTAAATATTTTGCGCTTGCTCGCTCTTGCTGCAGCCCAGCCTCCCGTTCGGGTTCCAGAAGAACTTGGCTTGCCCTTCCTGAGAGTTTTTTCCTAGTTAGGGAAGTCTCTCTTTGGAGTTGCTGGGATATTTGAGGACTCACAGCTGTTGGCTTGAAAGGGGAGGGGGAGGATTTGAAGGGGATATCCCTGTAAAATAAGACTGCTGGGGGTTTGCCTTCCCTTCCCACTCCCTTTGTGCTGCTCGGGTGGACGGGAGACGTACGAGGAAGGAGGTGTTTTACTAGCAGGAGAAGCAAAGTGCTTGGATATTGAGAGAAGAGAATGAGTCAGTGTTATCTCCTTGCTGGCCGAACTCAGAAAGCCTTCGTGGTTGTGTTTCACTTTCTGGATTGGCCTCGGTCCTTGCCAGTCGGAATAGCGAGTAGGCCTGCAGGAAATGAATGGGTTTAGCCTAGAGAAAAGAAGACTGAGAGTTGATAAGACCACTGTTCAAATATTTATTTATTTATTTATATTTATATTTATATTTATATTTTTACAACTTATATGCTGCCCACTACCCAAAGGTCTCTGGGCAGCTTACAATCAAAGAATTAAAACAATTAAAACATCAAATATCAATAAATAATTAAAACAATAATAAATACCTTACAATAAAATCATTACACTAAAATTGCCACCAGAGGACCCACAGTCTATATTGTATCAATTAAAAAACTTCTGGAACAGGAAGGTTTTTACCTGGCGCCGAAATGTCATCAATGTTGGCGCCAGGCGGATCTCACTTGGGAGGGCATTCCACAATCTGGGGGCAGCTGCCGAGAAGGCCCCGTGTCTGCAAGCCATCCCTCTCACCTCCTTGAGGGATGGCTCTTTCAAGAGGGCCCCCTGGCTCGATCTTAATTGCCCGGTAGGTTCGTATGGAAGGAGGCGGTCCTTCAGGTATCTAGGTCCTAAGCCATTTAGGGCTTTATATATCAGAACAAGCACTTTGAATTGGGCTCGGGCAACAACTGGTAACCAATGTAGGTTACGTAGAATCAGCGTGATGTGTTCCCTAGCGGCCCCACCGCTTACCAGCCACGCCGCACGATTCTGAACCAGTTGCAATCGCCGAACCATCTTCAAAGGCTGCCCCACGTACAGCGCATTGCAGTAATCAGTACGGGATGTTACCAGCGCATGCGTAAGTATTTGAAGGGCTGTCATTAATAGGAGGGGCAGGATCTGCTCTCGATCATACCAGAGTGCAGGATGGACAACAATGGGCTCAAGTTAAAAGAACCTAACCTTCGGCAGAATATCAGGAAAAACATCCTGACTGTTAGAGTAGTACAACAATGGCACCAATGACCTCAGGAGGTAGTTAGTGCTCTGACCCTGGACGCATTTGAGAGGAATTTGGACAACTACCTGGCAGATACCCTTTGATTTGTATTCCTGCATGGAGCTGGGGGTGGGGGTGGGGTGGACTTGATGGCCATATAGGCCCCTTCCAATTTCACTTCCATTCTAAATCGTACTGTTACCCGTATTTTCCTGTCTATAAGACAACCCTCACTTTTCCAACCCATAATTACAGTTTCGCAACTGCACAGTTCTCTCCTTGACTTACTTCCGTTTGTTTATAAGATGATCCTCAATTTTTAGTCTAACAATTTTAGGCAAAAATATAGTCTCATACATGGAATAATACTGTATAATATGTTAGGGTTAGGGTTAGGGTTAGAGTTAGATGTAGGGTGTCTGTGCATCCTCTTTTCTGGAAGGGAGTCTGTCCACTGAAGAACTCCTGTCTTCAAATCATCATCCAGTTTTCACATCTGGTTTAAAGATTAAGAACCACATGAAAAGGGGAGTTTGAGGATGTTGTGATAGTCTACCCACCACCTGGTCAGCAGACTCAATGTATATGCAAGTCACCTGGCTACTGTCACAGTAGAGTCCCTGTGTTATTTCTCTCTCTCTCTCTCTCTCTCTCTCTCTCTCTCTCTCTCTCTCTCTCTCTCTCTCTCTCTCACACACACACACACACACACACACACACACACACACACACACACACACACACACACACACACACACACAAGACCTGCACCACAGGATGTTTGGGAACGCCAACCCATTGATTCCATGCCAATATATGGAGCTGCCTTTGGAGAGGAAATGGCAAAAACGATTCATCCAAGAATAGACTGTATGCCTACCCAGCAGAAGTTCTTCTAGTTAATTCATAGTCAAAGGGGGGTGTCATATGTGGTCCATGTTACTAAACCAGATAGATCCCAGAGCTTGGAAATCTTAATTTTTGAGGGGCAGAGAATTTTCCAGATTCTGGATCTATCTATCTATCTATCTATCTATCTATCTATCTATCTATCTATCTATCTATCTATCTATCTATCTATCTATCTATCTATTTTGTATATTTCTGTACCGTCCGTCTTCCAAAGGAAGATCCCAGAGTGGTACTGTAACCTTTCTTCCAAGCAGGAGCATTAACTGTCAGCAAAATAGGGGCATGTGTGAACTTTCAGCCTGATGAAGTCGCGGTTGGCTGTGCAGCTTAGCTAAGCAAACGCCAGCCTTGGCTCATCCAGTCGGCCTTTTATGTGCCTCCCCAGGACACGGGTGCGCCTTCAGCGTCAGCAGCTTAACCAAGCCATCTTTTGCCTCTCTGAAGTGGGCTGCCGTCCACCTCCATTGATGACATAGTCATAAGAACATAAGAAGAGCCATGCTGGATCAGGCCAAAGGCCCATCTAGTCCAGCTTCCTGTATCTCACAGTGGCCACACCAGATGCGTTTAGGAGTGCATGAGACTAGATATCTGTCTCCTGATACCACTCCCCTGCATCTGGCCCTTGATTTTAAGCTTGGAGATTACACATTCCCATCATGGTTTGTAACCTGTGATGGACTTTTCCTCCCAATCCTCTCTTGAAGGCATCCAGGCCAGATGCCATCACCACCTCCTGTGGCAGGGGGTTCCACAGACTAACAACGCGCTGGGTGAAAAAATATTTTCTTTTGTCTGTTCTCACTCTCCGAGCCCTCAATTTGAGTGGATGTCCCCTAGTTTTGGTATTGTGTGATAGGGAGAAGACCGTCCCTCTATCCACTTTACTCATGCCCTACATTATTTTGTACGTCTCAATCATATTCCCCTTACGGCACCTTTTTTTCCAGACTAAAGAGGCCCAAATGTTTTAGCCTTTCCTCATAAGGGAGGTGCCCCAGCCCAGTAATCATTTTAGTCGCTCTCTTCTGCACCTTTTCCAGTTCCATTATGTCTTTCTTGAGATGATGCGGTGACCAGAATTGTACACAATACTCCAGGTGCGGCCTTACTATTGTTTTGTATAATGGCATTATAATGTTGGCTGTTTATTTTCAGTCCCCTTTTTGATAATCCCTAGCATGGAATTGGCCTTCTTCACCGCTGCCACACATTGGGGAGACACCTTCATGGAGCTGTCCACCAACACACCAAAATCTCTTTCCTGATCCGTCACAGATAACTCAGAGCCCATGAGTTGATAGATAAAGTTTTGATTTTTTGCCCCAAGATGCATTACTTTACGTTTGGCTACATTAAAACACATTTGCCATTTCGCCGCCCATTCCCCCAGTTTGGAGAGATCCTTCTGGAGCTCTTCACAATCTTCTCTGGTTCTTACTACTCGGAAAAGTTTTCGGTCATCTGCAAACTTGCCCAGCCTCGTGGCACAGTGGTTAAATGCCTGTACTGCAGGTAAAACTGTGTTCACGACCTGGGGTTCAATCCCAGGTAGCAGGCTCAAGGTTCACTCAGCCTTCCATCCTTCTGAGGTCGGTAAAATGAGTACCCAGCTTGCTGGGGGGGGGCAATGTGTAGCCTGCACACTGTAATTAAAAATTGTAAACCGCCCAGAGACCACTTGTAGTGGTATGGGGCAGTATATAAGCAGAACATTTTGCTTTGCTTTATCCCTGTCTCCAGGTCATTTATGAACAGATTGAAAAGCACTGGTCCCAGGACAGATCCCTGGGACACACCGATCCCTGCGGCATCAATGGTTAGTCCCTAAAAGTGCCTCTTCTGGAGAAGGTGGTGGGTTTGCAAAATGATAAGGTCTTTCCCCCCTCACAACTGCTCTAGGTTTTGTGCTCTAACCTCTTGTTCTGCTTTTATTCCCCCTTTCCCCAAGGAGCTCAAGACAGAGAACATTGGAGTACCATTGTATTCATGCTAAATTGCCATATTGGCACTAGGTAAAAAATAAGTGGGGTTTCCATCGCAGTTTGGACACTCTGTCTCAAAAAGGTTCACCATTCCCTATATATATGAAACCACTGGGGGAGATTATCAGGGTTTTTGGGGTTAAGTGCCGCCATTATGCTGATGACACCCAGCTCTACCTCTCGTCCGGATTCTAAGGGAGCTACTATCTTAATTTTACGTGGGTGTTTAGCTGCAGGGACGAACTGGATGAGCATGAACAAAATGAAACTAAACCCAGACAAGATAGAGGTTCTCCTATTCATTCGAAAGGGAGGACAAGGAATAGGGATGCAATATGTACTGGATGGGGTCACCTTCAAATTGAAAAAAGAGGTGTGCAGCTTGGGGGTGCTCTTGGACTCATCCTTGAGCCTGGATGCCCATGTCACGACTGTGGCCAGGAGCATATTTGCACAATTAAGGCTAGTACGCAAGTTACACCCGTTTCTTGAGAAACCAGCTCTGGCCAGAGTGACACATGCCCTAGTGACGTTCGGGCTAGACTACTGTAATGCGCTCTATATGGGACTACTGATGAAAAGTCTCAGGAAACTTCAATGGGTCCAAAATGCAGCAGCCAAATTGCTGACTGTGATGGGGTACAGAGATCACATTACACACTTATTAAAGCTGCTCCACCGGCTACCAATCAGCTATCGGACACAATTCAAGGTGCTGACCTTGAATAGGCCTGGGTCCTAGCTGCCTCAAAGATCAAATCTCACAGTATGAACTGACTTTAACCATGTTAAGGTCATAAGAACATAAGAAGAGCCATGCTGGATCAGGCCAAAGGCCCATCTAGTCCAGCTTCCTGTATCTCACAGCGGCCCCACCAGATGCGTTTGGGAGCGCATGAGACTAGATATCTGTCTCCTGATACCACTCCCCTGCATCTGGCCCTTGAAGTACCCTGGTTTAAAGCCTAGAGATTACACATCTCCATCATGGTTTGTAACCCGTGATGGACTTTTCCTCTAGGAATCTGTCCAATCCCCTTTTGAAGGCATCCAGGCCAGATGCCATCACCACATCCTGTGGCAGGGAGTTCCATAGACTTACAACGCGCTGGGTGAAAAAATATTTTCTTTTGTCGGTTCTTACTCTCCCAGCACTCAATTTGAGTGTATGTCCCCTAGTTCTGGTATTTTGAGAGAGGGAGAAGAGCTTCCCTCTATCCACTTTACTCATACCCTGCACTATTTTGTATGTCTCAATCATATCCCCCCTCAAGCGCCTTTTTTCCAGACTGAAGAGGCCCAATTGTTTTAGCCTTTCTTCATAAGGGAGGTGCCCCAGCCCAGTAATCATTTTAGTCGCTCTCTTCTGCACCTTTTCCAGTTCCACTATGTCTTTCTTGAGATGCGGTGACCAGAATTGTACACAATACTCCAGGTGGGGCCTTACTATTGTTTTGTATAACGGCATTATAATGTTGGCTGTTTTATTTTCAATCCCCTTTTGATAATCCCTAGCATGGAATTGGCCTTCTTCACTGCTGCCACACATTGGGGAGACACCTTCATGGAGCTGTCCACCAACACACCAAGATCTCTTTCCTGATCCATCACGGATAACTCAGAGCCCATGAGTTGATAGATGAAGTTTGGATTTTTTGCCCCAATATGCATTACTTTACATTTGGTTACATTAAAACGCATTTGCCATTTCTCAGCCCACTCCCCCAGTTTGGAGAGATCCTTCTGGAGCTCTTCACAATCTTCTCTGGTTTTTACCACATGGAAAAGTTTTGTGTCATCTGCAAACTTGGCCACCTCACTGTTTATCCCTGTCTCCAGGTCATTTATGAACAGATTGAAAAGCACCGGTCCCAGGACCGAGCCCTGGGGCACACCGCTTTTCACTTCTCTCCATTGTGAAAATTTCCCATTGACACCTACTCTTTGTTTCCGGGATCTCAACCAGTTCTCAATCCATAAGAGGACCTGCCCTCTTATCCCCTGACTATGCAATTTTCTCAGCAGCCTTTGGTGAGGGACTGTGTCAAAAGCCTTTTGAAAATCCAGATAGACTATATGGTTCACCCAAATCCATGTGCCTGTTGACCTTTTCAAAAAATTCTAAAAGGTTTGTAAGACAAGATTTACCCTTACAGAAGCCATGCTGATTTTCTCTCAGCAAGGTTTGTTCTTTTATGTGTTTTAAGATTTTCTCTTGGATGAGGCCTTCCACCATCTTCCCTGGGACAGATGTAAGGCTAACCGGCCTGTAGTTTCCTGGGTCCCCCCTCCTTCCTTTTTTAAAAATTGGTGTGACATCGGCTATCCTCCAGTCCTCCAGCACTGTGGCCGTTTGAAGAGACAAGTTGCATATTACCGTTAAGAGATCTGCAATTTCATTTCTCAGTTCCCTAATAACCCTTGGGTGGATGCCATCTGGGCCCGGTGACTTGTTAATCCTCAATTTATCAATTAGTCCTAAAACCTCCTCTCTTTTAACCTGTATTTGATTTAATTCTTTAGTCAAGAGGTCATCAGGAGAGGTCCTTCTCTCCATCCCGCCACCCTCACAGGTACGTCTCATGGGAACCCATGAAAGAGCCTTCTCGACTGCTGCACACAGACTCTGGAACTCCCTCCCACTAGAGGCCAGGACTGCCTCATCTCTGTTGTCCTTCCAGAAACAGGCAAAGACCTTTCTCTTTAGGCAAGCTTTCCCTGAATGATGGACTACCATGTGTATTTTATATGAATCTATGGGTTCACATACTTTGTGTTTATAACTACTTATAACCTTGTGTGATTGCATTGACACCATGCTTTCAATGTTTCTATCACTCATAATTTTTACATGGAATTTTTGCAGTCTCTTTAACTGCTTGCATTCTCTTATAGCTTTAATGTAATGCTGTCTTTTAATGCTGTAAGACAGGCATGTCTAAACTTCGGCCCTCCTGATGTTTTAGGCCACAACTCCCAGAATTCCAAGGCTGTATTTCCAATGGCAAAGGACTGTGTGAGTTGTGGTCCAAAATACCTGGAGGGCCAAAATTTGGACATGCCTCCTGTAAGATGTCCCTCAATTCCCGGTTCTCAATACTTGCACATGTCTTAATTGTACTGGACTGTATATTGTCCCTCGTTACTGTAAGCCGCCTTGGGTCCTTTTCCAAGGAGAAAGGCGGGGTAAAAATACCTTAAAATAAATTACAAATAAATAAATATGGATCATCAAGTCCAGCCTCTGTCGAGGAGGAACACTGCAGAATCAAACTCTCTCAACCTCTTAACCTGCTGCCAGATACATAAACCACAGAGTTATCCTTATTTAGCTGCAGTTTGACACTGCAACCTAGGCAAATTCACTTACTTCAGATTAAAATCACTATAGGGTTCTGATGTTTCCTTGCCATTTTCAGAAGACTGCTGAACAGATTGGTTCCCACTTATTCTGGCATTCGCTTACCCATTTTATAATAGAAAGGAAAACATAAGGGTGACGCAACAATTGCTGAGTTTTGGGGAGGGGAAAGTTTCGAAATACAACAAATTCCTCTTTTTGGCCTTCCTAATAGCTCGTTCTCCTAAACCAAGGGTCCTCAAAGTTTTCAAACATTGGGCCGGTCCACCATGCCCCAGGCACCACTGGGGGCCGGACCACTGTGGGTGGGGGAGCGGGGGACGTTGCCGTAGCCCTCCCACTCTGAATGCCCCACTAGCCCGCATGCTGATCATCTGGGCCGTAGTTGGGGGGAGTGGGAGAAGCGACATAGCCCACTGCTTTGAACTGCCTCAGCAATAGAAGCAGCTGCAGAGACTGGCTTGCTTGCAAAGCAGGGGTAGGTGGGGGGGTTGCAATTGGTCCCAGGGGCTGGATTCAGGACCTTGGGGGGGGGCGCATCTGGCCCCGGGGCCTTAGGTTGAGGACCCCTGTCCTAAACTGTTAAGCTTCCAAAATGCTCGGGATGCTACCTAGTGCTGTGGAAACCATGGCAACATGTGCCTACCTATATCACCCTCCAGATGTGTGAGAATCCTGCATCCTGGGGAGGAGACAGTAGGAGAAGCTGTCATAGAAAAGCATCCTTCTCTATTGCAAGCTTTATGATTGCACATGGATGCATGCATGGGTTGGTAATCCAGGAAAGAGCACTGCTGCAGCTGCTGCTGGTGGTGGTAGTTGTTTTATTTAGCTTGTATGCCACCCACTACCCAAAGGTCTCTGGGCGGCTCCCAATCAAAGTAAGCAATTCAGATAATTAAAACATCAAATTGCAGTAAAATTAAAACAATAAAACATTTAAATACAATAAATACAATATATTAAAATACAACACTAAAATCGCCGTCAGGACCCACAATAATCAGTTAAAAGACTTCTGGAAGAGGGATGTTTTTACCTGGCGCCGGAATGTCATCAATGTTGGCGCCAGGCAGGTCTCGCTTGGGAGGGCATTCCATAATCTGGGAGCAACTGCCGAAAAGGCCCTGTTCCTACAAGCCATCCCTTTCACCTCCTTGAGGGATGGCTCTTTCAGGAAGGCCCTCTGGCTAGATCTTAATTGCCGGGTAGGTTCATATGGAAGGAGACGTTCCTTCAGGTATCTAGGTCTTAAGCTAGCTGTTGTTGTTGTTGTTAGCCAGAATAACGAGGAACCGAACCTGGAAGAGCTTGGAGACCTAGAAGGAAGATCTTGAGGAAGGATTTATTTTTCCTTCACCCTCGTGGCACAGTGGTTAAATGCCTGTACTGCAGGTAAAACTGTGCTCACGACTTGGGTTCAATCCCTGGTAGCAGGCTCAAGGTTCACTCAGCCTTCCATCCTTCCGAGGTCGGTAAAATGAGTACCCAGCTTGCTTGGGGGGGCAATGTGTAGCCTGCACACTGTAATTAAAAAATTGTAAACCGCCCAGAGACTACTTGTAGTGGTATGGGACGGTATATAAGCAGAACACTTTGCTTTTTGCTTTGCTTTGTTCTGAGAGGAGGCCTGTCTCTCCCTCTGTGCCGCATGCGCCGGGATGAAATTTAAGAGTTTCCCCCCAGTAACTGTGTTTGTGGAGCCCTGAAGGCATTGCACGAGCGCGTGCTGTCACGTATGCTTTTTTTGCCTAGGAAGGGCATGGCAGCCGTTCACCTGGACCTTCTTGCATCTCCCGTTTTCTGCTCCGTCCGTTGCAAAAGGAGATGGCCAGCGTCCTTCTGGCGTTGTGGCTGTGCTTGGCAGGGCAGTGGAACCGAGGTGTCCCAGTCCAGTAACAATCGCGTGAGGCAGGAGACGGCGGGCGACGGCTGAGGCTTCCCACACATGCAAAGACCCACAGGCTTCCTCCTTCCTCTTCCTCCTTTTCACGGCAAACGTTTTGGCCAGCCTGTTTTTATTGGAGGAAGTGAGGGAAGAAGGAGAGGAGGAAAAGGAAGAATCCCGGAGCGAGCCTTGTGAATGACACGCCTGTCCTTTTTATAGCAAAAAAACCCGCTTCCTCCGGCTTCTGAATGTGGGCGCGCTCTCAACTGTGTGTCTCCCTGTTTTCCGTCTGCCTCTGCTTATTTCCTGTGGGAGCAGCAGATGGCTGTGGCTTTTGGTGGCTTTTGTTCATTGAAGAAAATTGCCCGTCCAGATGACACGGTTTGGCTCGACGCCCTGCCTCTCCCGCGCACGTACACGCGCATACAAAAAAACCCCATCAACAACTTGACGCTGGCAGTCCCATCTCCACAGTTTCTGCTCAAAGCGTTTTTAACGCCTTTGACGACTGGCGGAGCCCACCCCTCCTCCCTTCTTTCTCCCTTTAAGCCTTTTATTTTATTCATCCTGCCCAGTTCCGAACCCTCCCACCCCCTGGGAATGGTGTGGACAGTTGCTTTCCTGTTGCTGCTTTGTGTGTGCACACGCGAGAGAGACACACACACAAGAAGAGAGCGACTAAAATGAATACTGGGCTGGGGGACCTCCCTTATGAGGAAAGGCTAAAACATTTGGGGCTCTTTAGTCTGGAAAAAAGGCGCCTGAGGGGGGGATAGGATTGAGGCATACAAAATAATGCAGGGCATGAGTCAAGTAGATAGAGGGAAGCTCTTCTCCCTCTCACAAAATACCAGAAGTAGGGGACATACACTCAAATTGAGGGCTGGGGAAGTAAGAACAGACAAAAGAAAAACATTTTTAACCCAGTGTGTTGTTAGTCTGTGGAACTCCCTGCCACAATATGTGGTGATGGCATCTGGCCAGGATGCCTTCAAAAGAGGATTGGACAGATTCCTGGAGGAAAAGTCCATCACAGGATAAAAACCATGAGGGAGATGTGTAACCTCCAGGCTTAAAACTGGGGTACTTCAAGGACCAGATGCAGGGGATCTAGTCTCGTGCGCTCCCAGACACAACTGGTGGGGCCGCTGTGAGATACAGGAAGCTGGACTAGATGGGCCTTTGATCTGATCCAGCAGGGCTCTTCTTATGTTCTTATGTTCTTAAATACACATTTGCAGCTTCCCTCTCCTCACCTCTCCTTCAAATCAATGCCTGAATTGGCAAAAGAGGAAGAGGAGGAAGGTGGGAGTTCCACGGGATAGGGCAGGATGGTGTCCATTCCTCTTTGTTTTCGGTCTCCCAGAACCTGTTTTCATGTTGACTTCTTCAGTTCCAGTTTAGAGTCCGTGGTTTCTGGGTTTCAAAAGACTTTGCCCAACCTGGGCCCTATTAATGCCCCGTATGCACCCAGGTGACCCTGGAAGGCATCAGCATGATGGGAAAAGATCGGTAGCAGCGTACCAAACTGTTTATGAGAACTGACTCTTGTTTGGCTCTTGTGGGTTTTCCGGGCTCTTTGGCCGTGTTCTGGAAGTTTTTCTTCCTGATGTTTTTGCCAGTCTCTGTAGCCGGCATATTCAGAGGGCAGGAGCTCAGGGAGCTAGGAGTTCTCTCTGTGCTCCAGTGTAGAGTGCAAGTTTATTGGGTATTTATAGCTATGGGATTGGGAAAGCCTGGCTCCCGATATTGTAAAACATAGCCTATCAACAGAACCATAGTGTCTAGATCAAGGGAAGTGATTGTGCCACTCTATTCTGCTCTGGTCATACCCCACCTGGAGTCCTGTGTCCAGTTCTGTGCGCCTCAGTTTAAAAAGGATGTTGACAACTTCGAGCGGGTGCAGAGGAGGGCGACCAGGATGGTTGAGGGTCTGGAGGAAATGTCTTACGAGCAATGGCTTAGGGAACTGGGAATGTTTAGCCTCTCTAAAAGAAGGCTGAAGGAGGATATGATAGCCATGTTTAAATATTTGAAAGGATGTCATATTGAAGAGGGAAGAGGTTTGTTTTCCATGGCTTCAGAGACTAGGACTCGGGGCAGTGGTTTCAAACTACAGGAAAAGAGATTCCATTTGAACATTAGGAAGAACTTCATGACAGTTAGAGCTGTTCGGCAGTGGAAGATGCTGCCACAAAGGAGGGTGGTGGAGTCTCCTTCTTTGGTGGTTTTTAAGCAGAGGCTGGATGGCCATCTGTCGGAAATATTGTGAAGGGGTTCCTGCATGGCAGGGGGTTGGACTAGATGGCCCTTGAGGTCTCTTCCAACTCTATTATTCTATGATTCTATGATTCTAAAAGGTCAATAATCTCCACCCAGCCACTAGCACCGGTGATCATGTCACACAATAGAACAGCTGAGGACACCCATCAACCACAGCTACAGACCAACCCTTCCTTATTACAGTGAAACTCTTAATCCCTCCACATCACAATAAATGATCATCACCTATTCTCCTGAATAGAACAAGTTCCCCCTTTCTCACAACTATAAAAAAACCCCACAATCTCACCTTCTTCCACCCAGTGTTCCCTTTGGGGAAAATTGGCCCCAGTATACAAATGCAATAATAAATAAATAAATTCTACCCCAGAGCACAAAGAGAACTCTTAGCTTCCTGAGCTCCTTGACCTCTGAAGATGCCGGACACAGAGACTGGCGAAATCTCAGGAAGAAAAACTTCCAGAACACAACCAAACAGCTCAAAAAAAAAAAACCACAACAACCATCAGATCCTGGCTGTGAAAGCCTTCGAGAATACATCAACCTTTTAAAAATAAAATAAAATAAGAAAGGGTGCTGAGAATCCAGCAATCTCCCTGAGGTCTTCAGCGTGGTTTCACTGTGTTATGTAACTCCCAAATACCAGCTCCTTGGTGCTTGCTTTCATATTTGACTTCGTTGTCTTTTTACCAAGACTCGGGAAGCAGCCCTGTTCCTTTTAGACACAAAAACCACAAATGATTTGGCCTGTCTTGGCCTTTTGGGCATCCAGAAATTGATTGATGCGAGAAAAATGCTTTGCATTCCTGAAGGATAAATGTGGGGGCCCTGGCAAGAAAGAAAAGTCCAGCGCAATAAGTGAGGTTTTGATTACTGTCATGCGTAACTCACAGATTAAATATCCAGATCCAGGAAACCCTGCCAGCTCGAGATATTGCTCCCAGACAGACAGACAGACAGACAGCAGAAAAGACAGGTGCTTGTTTCGAAGCAAGAATTTCATGTTTTACCGAAACCAGTATGAACAGCCAAGCGAAATTCAGGTCTTCGGAAAAGTTCATGCTTTGGGGATTGTACCAGTTAAGGATGATGGGAGATGGAGTCCAGTGCATTTGGAGGGGTACAAAGTCACAAGTGGTAGATGCCCCCTTCAAAGAAGTCCTTTTTTGCTACTTGTTCAGGTTCTAGAATTCCGCAGGTCTCAAGCTACCTGTGAGATTGGAGAGGTGGTGTGTAGACCAGGAAGGACATGTACCTGATTTCTGACAGTGAAATTGCTTTCCTTTTAAAAAAATATTTATTCATTTATAGCTTGCTTCCTTGCTTGTGACATGGATTATTCTTCTGCCTGCTACTAGGCATGAGACGGCGCAAGAAACTGCCTTGGTGGGAGGAACTTCCAGGTCTGTAACCACAGACAGACCTTTCCAGATGCCCTCTTGATTCTTGTGGGCTCACCACAGGTGGGCCACAGACTCCCCCTGTAATCATCACTCTCGCAGCAATCCAGGGCAAGGTCTTTTCTTGGAGGACTCTTGTGGTCATGGTGTCACTTCCTGCCACGTCCCTTTGGTCGTATAGGAATGCAGTTGTACGGAAAAAAAACCACCCCACCAACCCTACTATGACGTCCTTCTGCTGCTTGTACCCAATTGTATTTATCTTTGCAGGAGGGATAAATAGACCTTTTTGGCTGATGATCCTTGTATGATACTGTGCACGATCATCACACACTGGAAATAGCAGTCAGATTTTGAACTGAAAATATGAGGAAGTACTTGTGAGGGTTCTCTAAACCGGTGGTCCCCAACCCCCGGGCCGCGGACCGGTGCCGGTCCGTGGACCGGTTGGCACCGGGCCGCCTGGGGATGCCGGGGAGGCTCCTCCCCTTTTCCTCTGCCGCCCTCCTCCTCCTCCTCTTCTATCCCGCAGCCGGCCGGTGGAGGAGGAAGGCTGGAGGAGCGCAGGAGGAGCCGCCGCCTCCCTCCTCCGCCCACCGGCGGCGGCGGCGCATCCTCCTCCTCCTCTGCCCTCCTCCTCCTCGCCCTCCACCACCACCAGCAGCAGCAGCAGCCACGGCGGCGGCAGCGCGTCCTCCTCCTCCTCCTCCCGCCGCCGCCGCCGAAGGAGCAGCAGCAGCAGCAGTGAGGGCAATTGCGGAGGGGTGGCGGCGGCGGGACGGGGGCGATTGCAGCAGCAGCCACCCCCACAATCGCCCCCCCGCCGCCGCCGCACCGCGCGCCGTCCCGCCGCCGCCGCCGCCACCCCTCCGCAATTGCCCTCGCTGCTGCTGCTGCTGCTCCTTCGGCGGCGGCACGGGAGGAGGAGGAGGAGGAGGAACCGGAGCAGGAGCAGGAGGTGGCGGCGGCGGCTCATCGGTGCCGCGAGGGCACTTCCTGGTGCGGCCGGGCGGGTGCGCGCGCGCGGGCGCCTGAGCCAGGAGCCGCGCGGGTCTCGCTGCTGGCGCCGCGCTTGCTCCTGCTCCTGCTGCCGCCGCTGCCATGGGCCTCATCCTCCGCCGGGAAAGCGCTGCTGGCGCCCCGCCGCTTTCCCCAGCGGAGGAGGAGGCCCACGGCGGAGGCGGCAGCAGGAGCAAGCGGGGCGCCAGCAGCGAGACCCGCGTGCGGCTCCCGGGCGCTGGAGGAGGAGGCGGGGGCCCGCCTGCCCAGGAGCCCGGGTTCCCCCCACCCCGCCCGTGTGGGGGAGTGGCACCCCGACGCCCCAAGCCGGGAGTGCCGCCGCCGCCGCTCTCGTGCCTCCCCCTCCTCCTTCCCTCCCATCCTTTGTTTTCACCCCCTTTTGCCTCCCGCCAGACCCCCTTTCGCATTCTCCCCCTCCCCACCCCCACCCCCGCTTCGGGCCACAGAAAAATTATCAAAAATTTCCCGGTCCGCGGGGACAAAAAGGTTGGGGAGCACTGCTCTAAACAACCGTGGAGGTTCATTCTCAGAGACGAGTCGAGAAGACATGGTGGATTCAACAATAAATGGATTTTTATTACTTACAGAAGGGAATTCTCTGTAGGCATTTTCTTCTTCATTAACAAATAACTTTGAGGTTGTGTTACAAACATTGTCTAACCAAACATCCTCTAATAAACTACATTCGAACGGATTTTTAGAAGTATTGGCTTCACCTAATGAAAAGGGGGAATTCCCCTTCCGTGACCCGGGCATTGTGTTCCACAACATGGGTGTCTCGCCCATTGAGGCATGGGGTGAAACTCCCGTCTCTTCCTCCATTCCTTATGGTATTTCTCGGAGTTTTCGGGCCACCTCAATGGTCTCACAGAGACTGCCCAAGTTATTTCTTCCTCCCTTCTCCGAGGGATTATTCCCGTCTTTTCCCTCACCCGGCTCTCTAACGTCTGTGTTCCAACCGTCTTTTTCTCCTCCTCCCAACTGTCATTCTTTTCCCCTTCTCCTCGCGCCCCGCCTACGTCACCTTCCTCCCACTCATCGTCTAACTCCTCCAAAGCCCATAATACTGCCGGCTCTTCCTCCTCGCGCATATTTCCCACTTCCTGTAAAATTATTTCCCTTATGCCCCTGGTGTCCAGTTCCTGGTCCTTTGTGTTTCTTTCTTGTCTATCGTCTTTCTTTTCATCATCAGTAATTCCAGACGGCACACTTTCTGATATGGTGGTCGTCACCTCCTCTGTCTCACACACACACCCCTTCGAGTGGGCTGTCTGGTCCTCCTGGTGTAGAGCCCATGGTCCCTGTCGGGAGAAATAATCAGCGTTAAGGTGATCCCTGCCTTTCTTGTACCTGACTTCGAAGGAGAAAGGTTGTAAGCTCAGATACCAACGGGTTAGACGAGGGCTCACATCTTTCATCCGGTTCAACCGTATCAGAGGAGCATGGTCCGTTATTAGGATGAATGGTGCACCTAACAAGTAATATTTTAGTGATGACATAGCCCATTTAACGGCCAAGGCTTCCTTTTCTATCATTGAATATTTTTGTTCTCTTTTCGACAATTTTTTACTTAGAAACAGTATTGGATGTTCATTTCCTGCGTGTTCTTGGGATAATACGGCTCCAATGCCCCGGTCAGAGGCATCAGTTTGTAAAATGAATGGTTTAGCGAAATTAGGAGTTATCCTCACTGGATATGAACATAGCTTTTCCTTAAGGGTATCAAAAGCCTTTTGCTCGATTGCGGACCATCTTACAATTTTTGGTAACGTTTTACGTGTGAGATCAGTCAGCGGTGTAGCAATATCCGCGAAATTGGGGATGAAGTTTCTATAATACCCCGCCAAGCCCAAAAACTGTTGCACTTGTTTTTTGGTGCGTGGTATGGACCAATTTGTAATTTTAGTGACTTTATCTGGCATAGGGTGAATTTTGCCCTGACCTACCCGAAATCCTAAAAATTTCACCTCCAGTTGAGCTATTTTGCATTTTGCGGGGTTTGCTTTCAAATTTGCTTTTCTTAGTTGTGTCAATACAGCTCGTAAGTGTTTGATGTGTTCATCCCAATTTTTACTGAAGATGATAATATCGTCAATATACGCGACCGCGAAATCTCGGACGGGATACAGTACTTTGTCCATCAGCCTCTGAAACGTGGCTGAGGCGCCATGGAGGCCAAATGGCATTTTGGTAAAATGGTAGAGTCCCACTGGGGTTCCGAATGCGGTTTTTTCCCTGTCCTCGAGTTTTAATGGGACTTGCCAATATCCTTTCGTGAGATCTATGGAGCTTAAATATGCAGATTCGCCTAATTTATCTAGGAGGTCATCAACACGAGGCATAGGATATGCGTCAAATTTTGATACGGAGTTTAGTTTTCTGAAGTCTACACAAAACCGAATTGAGCCATCGGGTTTGGGTACAACTACCGGGGAACTCCTCCAAGGACTGTTGGATGGTTCAATTACTCCCATATCTAACATTTTTTGTACCTCTTCCTCGATGACTGGTATCAAGTGTCTCGGCCATTTCCTACCATGATCGCGTGCAATTACGTTTCCTACCGTTTGTATTTGGTGGACACAATAGTTAGTCGTTCCTGGTTTGGTGGAGAAGGTATCTGCATATTCTTTTTCTAATTCATTTATTTGGGATAATTGTAAGGGAGATAGTTATTGGCATATCTGTACGTGAGCGTCCAATTTATCTTTGTTTTCCCACCCTGAATCTAACTCGTCCTCATCTGTTTGGGCAAATAAAATTTCTCTATCATGCCATTCTTTTAACAGATTCACATGATAGATACCTCTGGATTTGGTTTTGTCAGGCCTGCTAATTTCGTAATCAACGTCATTAATTTTCTTAGTAATTTCATACGGTCCCTGCCATCTAGACAGTAATTTACTACCTTCCATAGGTAGCAACAGAAGGACCTTCTGCCCGACTGTAAAATTTCGTCTTTTAACTTTTTGATTGTAACGGCGTTGTTGGCCTGACTGAGCTCTGTATAAGTTCTTTTTCACTACGTCTTGTATTTTTACAAGGTGATCCCGCATTTCTATTACACTTTTAACTGATGATCTAGCCTTGTCATCTCCCATCTCCCAATTCTCTTTTATGAGATCCAATACTCCCCGAGGAGTTCTACCATACAGCAGTTCAAAGGGAGAAAATCCTGTAGAGGATTGAGGAACTTCACGAACCGCGAACATTAGGGGATCCAAGAGAATATGCCAATTCCTCGGGTTATCCATTATGATTTTTCTAAGCATACTTTTTAAAGTTTTATTGAATCTCTCCACAAGCCCGTTCGTCTGTGGGTGGTATACCGTTGTTTTTAGGGGTCTCACATCTAATATCCTCCACATTTGTTTGAATGTTGTGCTCATAAAATTGCTGCCTTGGTCCGTCAAGACCTCTTTGGGGAATCCTACTCTCGAAAATACCTTAAGCAACTCTTGAGCCAACACCTTTGCGGATGTACTTCGAAGGGGAATGGCCTCGGGGTAACGGGTGGCATAGTCAATAATAACCAAAATGTACAAATGTCCCCCAGATGATTTAGGCAGGGGCCCAATTAAATCCAATGCTATTTTTTCAAAAGGCTGGTCTACTATGGGCATTGGAATTAATTCAGCTCCTGGCGCTGGTTTACGCTGTGTTAATTGGCACTGTTTACATGAGAGGCAAAATTTTTGTATATCAGTTCGCATTCCAGGCCACCAGAATCGTTGTTCTATACGTTTAAACATTTTCTCTACTGAGAGGTGACCTGAAATCGGAATGTCATGTGCTAATCTCATAACTTCTCCCCTCCATACAGATGGGACGATCAATTTGTCTAAGTCTTGAGCATCCCTATAATACATTAAACCATTTTTCTCTATAAATCCCGGGTGCGTATCTGATTTGAAGTACATATTAGCTATTTTTTGTTTTATAAACTCCAAAGTGCAGTCATTTTGTTGTAGGAACCTCACCCGTTCACGCGTAGCCTGGGTCATCTCTTCTCGTATAGTCGGATTCTCCCTCTCGTCATCACCCCATAGTCCTTCCTGTGTATGCAACAAATCATTAATACCCGGCCAATCCCTGCCTATTAACATCTCATGTGCCAAATTCGGTACAACGCCCACATCCATTTCCCTCGTCACGCCATTAATTTCAATCTTTGCTCGAATAGTGCCATACGGTTTCGAATCTCCGTGTATACATCTTATATTTACAACCTTGTTATTTTGGTGTCCTACCATTTCCCTTATTAAGGTTTTCGCACAACCTGTATCAATAAAAGCAGTTACACGTTTTCCATTAACAGAGGCCCGTATCTCCCAATGTTTGAATAATGATGTAGGCCGTGATTTTTCTATGCTAGCACCTCCCCATGCGCATTCTGTCTTTTTGCAATCTCGAATGAAATGTTGCGGTGAACCGCATCCGTAACATACGGGTTTGTTGCCCAACATTCTGGCTTGGAAAGAAGCCCTCATGAGTCCTCTTCCCCCTCTGGGCAACATCTTTTCTTCCGAGCCGGACCCTCGACGTGATCCAGTTGATCCTTTGGTAGACATCTTGGGAGGGACTCTCGCGATATCCAGCGGTTTTTCAGACGTCCTACTCTCGCGCTGCGGGATTTTCTCCGTCGTAATCTCGCGATGCTGAATCTTCTCGTCAGCGATTTCGAGTCCTTCCAAAAGGTGTATGACGTCATCTATAGATGTCGGTCGGTTTCTCTTGACCCAAGATGCTGCGTATGAAGGTATGCAGTTGAGCACATGTTCAATTATGATGGAATCGATTATGCCGTCCTTCGTGTTCTCATTAGGTCGTAACCACTTGATAGCGTTTGCTTTAAGTCTCTGTATCCAAGTCCGGGGTTGAGTGCCTGTTTTGTATTCGAGGGCGCGAAACTTTTTCCTATACGCTTCAGGAGTCAGATTTAGTGTTAATAAAATGGCTTGTTTAACTTTTTCATAGTCGGATGCTTCTATTGGTCCTAAAGCGTCGACTATTTCTTGTAGTGTACCCGTTAGGCACGGTGTCAGGATCAGAGCCCATTGTTCTTTTGGCCAATGAGCTGCCCGAGCTACCCTTTCAAACGTATTCAAATACGCTTCCGGATCATCTTCTTTGGACATCTTTTGCACTCGAACCGGTGCAGGATTAGACACCCATGTATTTCTGCCCGATTGGTCTGCATTGGTATTAAGCGGAGTGCCTTGTTCCCTGTTTTTTGTTAGGTGAGCCAGGAATAAACGGTTCTGTTCTGCTAGTATTTCCAAGAGTTTGTCTTGCTGGTTGTTATGGTTTTCATCGTTGTTATTTACTAAAACCCATTGGGCGCCAGTTTGTGAGGGTTCTCTAAACAACCGTGGAGGTTCATTCTCAGAGACGAGTCGAGAAGACATGGTGGATTCAACAATAAATGGATTTTTATTACTTACAGAAGGGAATTCTCTGTAGGCATTTTCTTCTTCATTAACAAATAACTTTGAGGTTGTGTTACAAATATTGTCTAACCAAACATCCTCTAATAAACTACATTCGAACGGATTTTTAGAAGTATTGGCTTCACCTAATGAAAAGGGGGAATTCCCCTTCCATGACCCGGGCATTGTGTTCCACAACATGGGTGTCTCGCCCATTGAGGCATGGGGTGAAACTCCCGTCTCTTCCTCCATTCCTTATGGTATTTCTCGGAGTTTTCGGGCCACCTCAATGGTCTCACAGAGACTGCCCAAGTTATTTCTTCCTCCCTTCTCCGAGGGATTATTCCCGTCTTTTCCCTCACCCGGCTCTCTAACGTCTGTGTTCCAACCGTCTTTTTCTCCTCCTCCCAACTGTCATTCTTTTCCCCTTCTCCTCGCGCCCCGCCTACGTCACCTTCCTCCCACTCATCGTCTAACTCCTCCAAAGCCCATAATACTGCCGGCTCTTCCTCCTCGCGCATATTTCCCACTTCCTGTAAAGTTATTTCCCTTATGCCCCTGGTGTCCAGTTCCTGGTCCTTTGTGTTTCTTTCTTGTCTATCGTCTTTCTTTTCATCATCAGTAATTCCAGACGGCACACTTTCTGATATGGTGGTCGTCACCTCCTCTGTCTCACAGTACTGTACATGAGAAGTTACTGAAATAATTTTTTCAAGTGCCCCCCCCATCCAAGTAGCAGCTCATTCAGTTTCTATGTCTGTGAAGATTCTCAGTCATCCAGATGAGTTTATGTGGAAGTTGAGTCATGGCTACTAGACTTCTTTTTGAGAGATAGAAACATTTCACTGTTCATCCAAACAGCTTCATCGGGTCTGAATACAGCTAGTGCAAGTCCTTCATTTTATAGTCAGCTTTGACCTCTTGTCACCTTGGTCTGAATTAGGCTCATAAGATGAACAATGGCCTGAATAGGCTCTTAGGGAGACAATAGTATCCATAGCCTCATTCAGTTTTGTGTCAGTTTTCAGGATCAGATAATCATAAGGTGGAAGGTAAGAGATCCAGAAACATATTAACAGAGTATATAAAATACTTTGAGAAGACTACGCCCGAGGTCTGTTCTCATTGTGAACAATATACATTAAAGTTTCAGATGGTTGTCTGTAGAGATGGGCACGAACCATCAGTTGGGTGATTCAGTACAGTACATTTGCCTGCCATATGGCTGATCCGTGGTTCATTTCCCCAATCCCCTGATGTTTGCTTACTTGGAGGCTGCAGCCGAAGCAGGCAGGCCAGATGCTGCCTCTGAATGAACACCCACCACAGGGGGCGAGCCACTGAACTACAGGTCAGCTATACACCCTGTAAACAAACTATGCCGAACCAGTGGTTCGTGCCCAGCTCTAGTTATATGTATTGCAATGTAAAAATGGCAAGGTGTTTTGTTTTTGTTTTACATCCCCTGAAGACGACCATAAACTGTTGGGGCTGAAACACATTGAGCAGTTTTAACTTGTAATGAAGTGATGCAGTACACTTTTAAACTTCCTGAGACTTAGGTCTCTCCATAGTCAGAAAGGAGACTAGGTTCAGGCTGAGATGGGAGTGTGTGATAAGAAATCTGTTAAGAACTCTGTGCTCCTTGGGTTTTGTCAAAGGGTTCTTTTGATTTTGATGTTTCAGAGAGGGTAGCCATGTTAGTCTTTTCAAGAATTTCAGGCAAAAAATCAAAGAAAAACAAAACAAAAGACACAAAACATGTGGTGCCTTAAAGACTAACTTTCATACTTTAATGTAATGTTTCGTGGACTACACGTCCACTTCTTCAGATATATATCGGCAGAATGAGGTGTGCAATACAATATGGGATGGGATATACATTTCATACCAGATATTCATTGGCTGTAGTATATAAAATTGGGGGGGGGGGTTGAATAGGGGAGGGGGAAGAAGAGGAGGGAGAGTTGATTAGAGGAAATGGTGAGCAGATTAGGCCAGGGTCTATAGAGCTGTAAACGATAATTTTATGGCTCTGTGGCCAGGATCTGTTTATATGTTTAAGTGTGGTATTACGGCTCAGAGGTAAATGAGGCTACAATGCCCCAAATAGGATGAAGGTGGATTATTACTATCATTGTAATGCATGGGAGTCTGTTGGAGATTTAGATAACTGCATTATTTAGAATTCCCGTGGTGAAGGGTCAATGTAATTAAAACACTTCGGAATGCGTTGTAATAATATCTTTGCCCAGCCGGTGGGTGGTGGCGGCTGCTTCGTCACCATCTTCCTCCTCCTCCTCCTCCTCCTCCTCCTCCTCCTCCTCCTCCTCCTGTTGTTGTTGTTTGTTGTTGTTGTTGTTGTTGTTAAGGCCAGAGTGAAACTAATAGTTCTGACCTTCCTCTCTTTTCTTGCCTTTGTTCTGGGTACCCTTGCTTCCACGAGGATTCGGTTTTGCTCATCCAAGTCACAACAAAGCCCTAGGTATATTATGGCTAAATCCACTGGATTACCAGTACCATAAATCTACATTCTACAGGTTCCATGGACCTTACTGGAAGCTTAGCAGTACCTCCATGTGAGCCATCTGGAAGGAAGGTCCTCATTGAAACAGCTTTGAGGCTTAGCAAAGGCCTGTGCGTGTTTTGTCGTTACAGTCATGACCGACTCTTCGTGACCCCATGTCCATGGAGTTCTCTTGGCAGGAATACTGCAGTGGTTTGCCAGTTACTACTCCAGGCGTATAGTTCTGTCTAAACTTCCTCCTCGTACTCCATTGCTAGTTGGGAGCTTCTTTTCTAACCGGAGGCTTTGGTGAGGCAAAGCCTAGTTTCTCCCAGTTGCATTATTTTTAGATGTTTGCATGAAACTTCGAGAATGGACAGTTCTGGTAGTTGTAGTTCAGAAAATCTGAATACAGTAGGACCCCCCCCCGTATCCACTGATTCAATTATCCACGGTTGGCAGAGGAAAGAATTAAATAATTCAGCAACCACAAAGCAAGCTGTAAAGCAAAATATTGTCACAAATGGCATATGTAAAGCAAGCTACTGTCACAAACAGCGGCCATAAAGCAAGCTGCTGTCTCAAAACAGCAGTCATAAAGCAAGCTACTGTCAGGAAACAGCAGTTTGGAGGTGGGTGGGCAGGCGTTCTCTCTTATCCACGGTTTCCATTATCCACGGGAAGGCCTGGAACCAATCTCCAGCGGATACTGGGGTCCTACTGTATTCCATCCTAAAATGGGAGAGGTCCATATCCAGTTTTCTCCCCACCAACTCCAACGGACTCTTCTTGGATAATGTACTTATCCTGCTGCTTCCAGGGTGGGTGGGCAGTAGCACTCTTAACGTCTCATTGGCATGTTTCCCACGGTTAGTTGGGTAGCTACCGTTGGAACACAATGCTTGGCCAGGTAAGAGCTTGTGGCCGATTTGAAAGCCTGCCACATGGCAGATGGAGAGTAAGATCAAAACTAGTGGAGTCGTGTTAGAAGAAGAAATTATTCTGACTAAACCTTAGGGGGAAACTTGCTGGCGTTGAGAGTGAAAGAGGCTACATTGAAAGGGGCAAGCTCTTGAGGGTTAGATATTTTCCAACAACCCTTCTATGACATCTGTCAGGAATGCTTTAACTGTGGGAACCCTTCTTTTGCAGAGGTGCGAATGCAGGTCCCCACCGACTTTGCAGTTTTGTCATTGAGTTCGCAACGGGCACCTCCTTATAATCAAGAGAAAGGCAGTCACTGCCGAGTCACATTGATCGTAATCCTATTGTCTATTGTCCTATTGTCTCACAGGTGCCTAAAGGGACACACAGAGCCCTTTCTGTGGGGCACGCAACTTCACCGCCTCACAGCCACGGCACTTCCCCCTCTGCTCAGAGCACGCCACTGTGCTCCATGCAGAGAGTTGAGTGAAGGGGAGGCAGTGGCTTGTGGGTCCTTCATAGCTCCAGTTTACTCTCCAGCCATGCTCACTCTGGGCATCCCAAAAACAGCGGGGCCGGGGAGTGAACGGCTACGAATGAGCCCATAAACTGCTGCCCCCTTTGCCCAGCAGTGTTGCTACCCTTTGGGAAAGTGAAGATCGAAGAGCAGATTTTTGAGTTTTCAATGGCCACAACACCTGCGCTGTGGCCACAGGTTAGGGTTAGGGTTGGGTCAAAGAGCAGGTTTTTGAATTTTCCGCGGCCACAGCACCCTCACTGTGGCCACGGGGAATTCAAAAGCCTGTATCGCTTTCCCAGAGGGTAGCACCCAAAGTACAGTGGTACCCCCGACTTAAGAGCAATTCGACTTAAGAGTGGAAAACTGTTGGCGTTTTAACTGCCACCTTACAAATTTTAGAAATGGTCTGCTCGACTTAGAATTTTTTTTCATTTTTTTAACTTATTTTTTCAATTTTTTAGATAGGTACCCCGACTTAAGAGTAGTTTGATTTAAGAGCATTAAATTCGTAAGTCGAGGCACCACTGTATTTGTAACCCAGGATACCACTGCCTTCAGGTTAAATTGCCATATTTACACTTTGCAAAAAAATTGTATTTTGAATCGCAGTTTGGGCACTTGGTCCCTTAAAGGTTTGCCATCACTGGCATAGGATAGTAAAATTGCAACTTGACTAGGCCCACTGAACCAGTGGGTATTGGGTGAACCAGCTCCTCCACAGGTTTCATTGAGTCATTGGTCCAACTCATTTGATTAAGCTACAGCCATTTTGTCTGAAAACACACTCCCTGATTCTCTGATTTTGTTTTTCCTCTGCATCTTTGCTTCTGTGACCTGATCTGTTGCCGTCACCCTTTGGCAGATGTGTTGACGGTAATCAGCTAACGGGATCTAGAAAGCTCACCCATGTGATAAAAAGAAGAGGATAAATGTCTTGTTTGCCGTTGTCCTCCTTCATATAACCTCAGAGGTTTTCTTTTCACAGATGAGGCTAATATCTTACCACAGTGAGGGGTTCTTTTCCCGGTAGATCTCAGTTTTGTAAAGATTCCCATTCATATTGCAGATATAATGCATGCACGTATCCCATCAGGAAACAGGTGGGATGGGAAGGGCTTGGACAAGGCAAGGTGAGGATTAGAGATGGGCACATTCTGCCGAAGCGGTGATTCGTGCTGGTTCGTTCGGCAGCTGAATGAATGTTTGGCATTTCCTATCCCCACCTCCTCTAGGGGCACCCACTCAGAGTAAATGCCAGTGATGCCTCTGAGTGGGTGTCCTGTGGAGGAGGCGGAGCTGGGAAGCTCCAAACACCCGCTCAACCCTTGAACGAACCAGCGATTCGTGCCCATCTCTAGTGAGGATTGCTGAAGAACGGCTCCTATGAAAAAAGCAAAGTTGAAAACCCATTTTGCATTACAATCAGGAGCAGGTAATTTCTTTTCCTTTTTTCCCCTGAGGAATAGGGGGTTATTCTGTAGCATTCCGCTGGCTGGATAGTGGTTTAGAGAGAAGATGTTAGCCCTGTTTGGTATAGGTCAAAACACGCAAAACAGGTGGGTGAAGCCTTCAATGAAATAGCACCACTGGTCACGGGGTGTTTAAGTCAACCCTAATACAAAAGGTTCATTACCTAGCTGGCATTTCTCCACTCAGATTCCACCGGGGAAGAGCTGCGCAGAAAGAGTGAGTCAAAATGACATCCTCAGGAACACACTTGTTGTTTGGTCATCAACCACCAAAGTCGAGACTGGAATCAAGGTACAGTGGTACCTCAACTTACGAATTTAATCCATTCCGAATGCATGCTCTTAAGTCAAACTAGGGTGCCTATCTAAAAAAGTGAAAAAATAAATAAATGGAAAATGGAAAAAAATGTAAGTTGAGCAGACCATATCTAAAATTTGTAAGGTGGCAGTTAAAAACACCAACAGTTTTCTGCTCTTAAGTTGAATTGCTCTTAAGTCAAGCTGCTCTTAAGTCGGGGTACCGCTGTATACAGTTTCCTGAAAACCCCTGCCCCTCCAAACCATCATCCCCCACAGACCACCCTAGAACTATGGAGGGTGAGCAAGGAGCTACCTGGCAACTGGGCAGAACCATATGACCATCCACATCCATGGTCCATCTGGAAAGTTTTAAACAACCTGTGTGCCTGTGTTTGAAAGCCAAAGGATAACTTGAGAAAATGGGGCTTCCCTATGGAAGATACCTTGGGCGAATGTGGGAAGAGCAAAGCATCTCACACATGTTACACTGCATGCAATATCCTTCAACATGCGCAGAGGAAGAGCTGATTTTGACATGAGGGAATGCAGTTGGTGTGGCCCAGTATTGCGTAGATGCCATTTAGCAGATTTTTTTTTTAAAACAAATCTTAATTCCTTTTGTATACCTTTTGATATGTGATACAGTGGTACCTCAACTTACGAATGTAATCCATTCTGAATGCATGCTCTTAAGTTGAACTACTCTTAAGTCGGGGTACCTATCTAAAAATGGAAAAAAAATAAGTTAAAAATCAATAAAATGAGGGGGGGATTGTAAGTCGAGCAGACTGTATGTAAAATTTGTAAGGCGCTAGTTCAGGGGTGCCCAAACTTTTTGTAAGGAGGGCCAGATTTGGTGGCTGAGAATGTGTCAGGGGCCGGTTGCTCCCTGACCCTGCCACCCCACTGCAAGCCCCACCCACTGACCCATAAGCCCCACCCACTGACCCCTTGCAACCCCACCCGCAGGAAGGAAGGCGGGGACCAAGGGAGGGAGGGAGGGAGGGAGGTGGAAACCAAGAGAGGAAGGAAGGAAAGTGGGGAACAAGGAAGGGAGGGAGGGAGGGAGGGAGGTGGGGACCAAAGGAAGCACAGGGAGCCGTGGCCACAGGTTGCCCCTTGGAAGAGGCGATCTGTGCGACCTTGCACCCCCCCCAGCTCCCCAGAGGTGACGACGGCTCGCCCGCCAGCCCACCCCAAAGCTCCTTGGCGGTGGCAGAGACCTGCTGGCCTGCCCACCCCCACACATTCCCCTGCAGTGCCAGTGGCGGCAGACTGCCCAGCCGCCGCCCGATCACTGCTCCGCGCGTGTGCCAAACCTCACAATGTTCCTGGCTATGCCGGTGGTGGCGGCCTGCCCACGCGTGCGCCCAGCCCCACAAGCTTCCCGGCGGTGCTGGTGGTGGTGGCCTGCCCCCTCGCCTGCCCACCCAGCCCCACAAGCTTCTGCTCACCGGCCGGCTGGCCTGCCCAGCCCCTCAAGCTTCCCGCAGTGTCAGTGTTGGCGGAAGATTTAAAAAAAAAAAAACATGGGGCGAAGGAAAGGGAGGGAGGGGCGGGCCAGCCAGCCGCAGGCCACTCAGAATGGCCTGATGGGCCGGATTTGGCCCCCGGGCCGGACTTTGGGCAAGCCTGCGCTAGTTAAAACACCAACACTTTTCCGCTCTTAAGTCGAATTGCTCTCAAGTCGATCTGCTCTTAAGTCGGGGTACCACTGTAATTTTATATTTTGCTTAGGAGCGTATGTTTACCGGTCATTACAGTTTGTTTGTGCTTCTGACACGAATAAAGAAAAGAAAGAGTGGCTTCAGGATCTGGCTGCGGCGACAGAGATTGGGGGTTCGATTCCCTGCTGCTGAGCCTCATACGAGTAGAGACATCCTGGGTAGCCTTGGGAAACCTGCACAGCCCCAGGGTGACACCCCCTCCCCCAAGAAGTACAGTGGACTGTCGTATAACAAATGGTTTGTATAACATAAGATCTGTACAGCATAAAAAGTTCCGGAGATAGGGGAAATTTGCTTTACAGAATTGCCTGTGGGGCAAATCCGTACAGCATAAAAATGGTCGTGATTAGAGATTACTCCAATTCCAATGCATTCCTATGGGAAATTTGTATAAAGGAAAATTTGCTTAGCATAATTTCATTTGGAATGAATTAATTCCTTTATACAGTACCTTGTATAAAGGAATTAATTCGTTCCAAATGAAATTATGTTAAATTTTCCTTTATACAAATTCCCATAGGAATGCATTGAAAATGGAGTAATCCCATTTTTATGTTGTACAGATTTTCCCCATAGGCGATTATGTTAAACAAATTTCCCCTATCTCTGGAATGTTTTATGTTGTACAGATTTTTGTTATACAAGCTGTTTGTTATACAAGGGTCCACTGTATTCTCTACTGGGAAAACCCTGGAAAAGGTCACCATAAATCAGAATTAACTTGATAGTACATGACTATTATTGATTATTTCAGCCTTCAGGGTTGTTACAGAGAGGAAGGGGGAAATTAGGTCAGTTGGGACGTGGCTTTTCATGCAAAGAAACAGAAAAACAGGCCAAACTGAGTCTGATAGAAATGTTTGGATTAGCTGGTTCACAACAACTGTAGTCAAGACTGGCTGGATCTCAGGCAACTTCTTTCCTAGAAATTTAAAGACAGTCGCCAAGCTTTGAGTACCGCGCATCCCGATTCACCCTCACTGACTGCTGAAATAGCTATTCTGGCTGGACAGGAATTTCAGGTACAGCATTGCTCGCTTCCCCTACCTCTCCTGCTGCTGCTTCCTAGGTGCAGAGTCATTTTAGACGCGTTTCGTATTCTTTGATCTGTCGGTCCTCTTTGGCACGGCCTTGTCAGGTAGGTCGTCGCTTGACTCTTTTGCTTGACTCTTTGATCTGTCAGTCCTCTTGTCAGGTAGGTCGTCGCTTGACTCTTTTTCCTAGACCAGGGACGAGTCCGAAGAGGGCGGTTCTCGAGCTGACCTTACGGGCCATTACCTTAGCCAGAGAAGTATCTTGACTTGGATTTTAAAATGAGTCATCCCTGCTCTCCCCCCATCCCTGGTTACATCAGATGCCTGGAGAAATCCCCTCGTCTGCTAGCACATCTTGTGATCCTCTCTTTAAATCGCCGTTGCTTTAAGGCCACTAGGTTTAAAGGGGCCACAGTGATCTGTCTTCCGTGCTCTACCTCTTTGCCAATCTGCCTTTTCTTTCTGGGACAGAAACGGACTTTACTCTAAGGTCTGCAGAACTGGAAGACACCCTGTGGGTCATCCAATCCAGGTCTTCTCGAGGAAGCCCAGTGGGGGAATTGAACCTCTGGGTTGGAGGTTCAAACTGGAAAAGGTGCAGAAGAGAGCGACTAAAATGATTACTGGGCGGGGGGGCCTCCCTTATGTTGTTGTTGTTCAGTCGTTCAGTCGTGTCCGACTCTTCGTGACCCCATGGACCAGAGCTCGCCAGGCCTTCCTATCCTCCACTGCCTCCCGGAGTTTTGTCAAATTCATTTTGGTTGCATCGATGACACCGTCCAACCATCTCATTCTCTGTCGTCCTCTTTTCCTTTTGCCTTCGATTTTTCCCAGCATCAGGGACTTCTCTTCTCATGAGGTGGCCAAAGTACTGGAGCCTCAGTTTCAAAATCTGTCCTTCCAGTGAACATTCGGGGTTGATTACTTTCAGAATGGATAGGTTTGATCTCCTTGCAGTCCAGGGGACTCTCAAGACTCTCCTCCAGCACCACAGCTCAAAAGCATCAATTCTGCGGCGGTCAGCCTTCTTTATAGTCCAGCTCTCACTTCCATACATCACTACTGGAAAAACCATAGCTTTAACCATCCTGACCTTAGTTGGCAAAGTGATGTCTCTGCTCTTTAGGATACTATCTAGGTTTGCCATTGCTTTCCTCCCAAGAAGCAGGCGTCTTTTTATTTCGTTGCTGCAGTCACCATCTGCAGTGATCAAGGAGCCCAAGAAAATAAACTCTGTCATTGACTCCATTTCTTCCCCTTCTATTTGCCAGGAGGTGATGGGACCAGTGGCCATGATCTTAGTTTTTTTGATGTTGAGCTTCAGCCCATTTTTTTCACTCTCCTCTTTCACCCTCATTAAGAGGTTCTTTAATTCTTCCTCACTCTCGGCTATTAGAGTAGTATCATCTGCGTATCTGAGGTTGTTGATATTTCTTCCAGCAATCTTAATTCCGGCTTGTGATTCATCCAGACCGGCCTTTCTCATGATGTACTCTGGATATAAGTTAAATAGGCAAGGTGACAGTATATAGCCTTGTCGTACTCCTTTCCCAATTCTAAACCAGTCAGTTGTTCCATATCCAGTTCTGACGGTTGCTGCTTGTCCCACATATAGATTTCTTAGGAGACAGATAAGGTGTTCAGGCACTCCCATTCCTTTAAGGACTTGCCATAGTTTGTTGTGGTCTACACCAGTGTTCCCCAACCCCCGGGCCGCGGACCGGTGCCGGTCCGTGGATCAATCAGCACCGGGCCGCCGGAGGAAATCTTCCGGCTGCCATTTTACTCCTCTCAAGGCAAAGGCACCCAGAGAGAGACTCCGACTCCCAGGCTGCCCCGCGCCTGGGAGCTTGAAGGCTTTGGTGGAGGATTGTTATTGTGGCGGCCCGGCCCTCCCCCTCCCCATCGCTTCCCCCCAAAGACTCCTCTTAGTGTTTAAAGATGGCGGCTGCAGCCGTCGCAACCGCTGCTGCTGCTGCTGCTCCTCCGGCAGCAGCGGCGGGAGGAGGAGGAGGAGGAGGAGGAGGAGGAGGAGGAGGAGGAGGAACTGGAGCAGGAGCAGGAGGAGGCGTCGGCGGCTCTTTGTGGATGTCGGTGCCGCGAGGGCGCTTCCCAGGGCGGCCGGGCGGGTGCCGCGCGTGGGGCGCCGGGGCCGGGAGCCACGTGCGGGTCTCGCTGCTGGCGCTGCGCTTGCTCCTGTTCCTGCTGCCGCCGCCGCCGTGGGCCTCCTCCTCCGCCGGGGAAAACGAGCGGGCCTCGGCGGCGGCGGCCACAGCAGCGGAGGACGTCGCGGAGAGGCCTTGGGACATGTGTGCGGCTCGGCTGGCGATCGTGAGGAGGGGGTGAGGTTTTTGTTTTCCTCTGGGGCAGTTGGCGGGTGGGCGGGCAGGCGGGGGAGGGATGAGGGAAGCCGGGCCGGAGCCCTTGCCAGGCCCTGCTGGAGGAGAGGAGAGGAGAGGAGAGGTTGGGGTGGGGGGCCGGGAGCCGGAACATTGCTGCCGCCACCGCTCTGTTGGGAGAGGGAGAAGGAAGGAAGGAGCGGCTGCTCTCGTCCTTTGCCACCCCCACACACACAGAGAGAGAGAGAGAGAGAGAGGCCGGGCTCCCCGAGCCCCCCGAATTGGAGTGTGTGTGTGCTGGCCGGCCGGCTGGCCGGCGTAAAGACGTCACCTTTCCACCAGCCTCCCTCCCTTCCTCCCTCCCGCTCGCCTGCCCGAAGGCTGCAGCCGGAGGCGAGGCGATGCGGCAGCGGCTCCGGCCCGAGGGCGCCACCAGGGATCGTTGAGCCGTTGCTGGTGCTGCTGCCGGTGGCGGTGCAGAGGCGCCCCATCGAGGCGGGTGGTGGTGGTGGCTGCGGGGCGCCTTCACTGCTGGCCGTGGAGCCGCGGTTGAACTTGGGCGGCTGTTGCGGCTGCTGACAGGAGGAGGAGGTGGGGGCCAGCCTGCCCAGGATCCCCGGGTTCCTCCTCACCCTGCCGGTATGTGTGTGTGGGGGGAGTGGCACGCCCGACGCCCCCAGCCAGTGAGTGCTGCTGCCGCCGCCGCTCTCGTGGCTTCCTTCGCAAGGCACACGCACCAAGCCTTCCTCCTTGCACCCTTCCCTCCCCCTCCTCCTTCCCTCCCATCCTTTGCTTTCACACACACCCTCTCTTTGCCTCCCGCCCGACCCCCTTTCGCATTCCTTTATCTCCCCCTTCCCCACCCCCACCCCCACCCCCAGCTTTGGGCCACGGAAAAGTTATCAAAAATTTACTGGTCCGCGGGGATAAAAAGGTTGGGGAGCACTGGTCTACACAGTCGAAGGTTTTGGCATAGTCAATGAAGCAGAATTAGATGTTTTTCTGGAACTCTCTGGCTTTCTCCATAATCCAGCGCATGTTGGCGATTTGATCTCTAGTTCCTCTGCCCCTTCGAAATCCAGCTTGTACTTCTGGAAGTTCTCTTTCCACATACTGCTGAAGCCTGCCTTGTAGAATTTTGAGCATAACCTTGCTAGCATGTGAAATGAGTGCAATTGTGCGATAGTTGGAGCATTCTTTGGCGTTTCCTTTCTTTGGGATTGGGATGTAGACCGATCTTTTCCAGTCCTCTGGCCACTGCTGGGTTTTCCAAATTTGCTGGCATATCTTATGCAGCACCTTTACAGCATCCTCTTCTAAGATTTTAAAGAGTTCAATTGGAATGCCGTCACCTCCACTGGCCTTGTTGTTTGCAATGCTTTCTAAGGCCCACTTGACTTCACTTTCCAGGATGTCTGGCTCCAGGTCAGCAATTACGCTATCTTGGTTATCAGGGACATCCAGATCTTTCTGATATAATTCTTCTGTATATTCTTGCCATCTCTTCTTGATCTCTTCTGCTTCAGTTAGGTCCCTACCATTTTTGTCCTTTATCATATCCATCTTTGCACGAAATACTCCTTTAATATCTCCAATTTTCTTGAACAGATATCTGGTTTTTCCTTTTCTGTTGTTTTCCTCTATTTCTTTGCACTGTTCATTCAAGAAGGCCACCCTGTCTCTCCTTGCTATTCTTTGGAACTCTGCATTCAATTTTCTGTATCTTTCCCTTTCTCCCTTACATTTTGCGTCCCTTCTCTCCTCTGCTATTTGTAGGGCCTCGTTGGACAACCACTTTGCTTTCTTGCATTTTCTTTTCTTTGGAATATTTTTCATTGCAGCCTCCTGTACAATGTTACAAGCCTCCATCCATAGTTCTTCAGGTGTTCTGTCTACCAAATCTAGTTCCTTGAATCTATTCTTCACTTCCACTGTGTATTCATATGGGATTTGACTTAGGTTATACCTGACTGGCCCAGAGATCTTCCCTACTTTCTTCAGTTTAAGTTTGAATTTTGAAATAAGAAGCTGATGATCTGAGCCACAGTCAGCACCAGGTCTTGTTTTTGCTGACTGTATAGAGCTCCTCCATCTTTGGCTGCAGAGAACATAGTCAATCTGATTCCGGTATTGTCCATCTGGTGATGTCCATGTGTAGAGTCGCCTTTTGTGTTGTTGGAAAAGAGTGTTTGCAATGACCAGCTTGTTCTCTTGACAAAACTCAATTAGCCTTTGCCCTGCTTCATTTGGAACTCCAAGGCCAAACTTGCCCGTTATTCCTTTTATCACTTGACACCCTACTTTAGCATTCCAATCCCCTATGATGAGAAGAACATCTTTCTTTGGTGTCAGTTCTAGAAGTTCTTGTAAGTCTTCATAAAATTGGTCAATCTCAGACTCTTCAGCACCGGTAGTTGGTGCATAAACTTGGATTACTGTGATGTTCAAAGGACTGCCTTGGAATCGTACCTCCCTTATGAGGAAAGGCTAAAACATTTTGGGGCTCTTTAGCCTGGCAAAATGGCACTGGGGGGGGGATATGATTGAGACGTACAAAATAATGCAGGGCATGAGTAAGGTGGATAGAGGGATGCTCTTCTCCCTCTCTCAGAATACCAGAACTAGGGGACATCCACTCAAATTGAGGGCTGGGAGAGTAAGAACAGACAAGAGAAAATATTTTTTCACCCTGCGCGGTGTTAGTCTGTGGAACTCCCTGCCACAGGAGGTGGTGATGGCATCTGGCCTGGATGCCTTCAAAAGGGGATTGGACTGATTCCTGGAGGAGAGGGCCATGACGGGTTACAAACCACCCTGGAAGGCCCAAATCAGTGTTTGAGAGATTTTTCTGGTGTTTTTTTTTTTGGTGGTGGTGTGTGTATGTGTGTGTTCCTCTTTGTTTCCTGGAATGGAATTCTGCTCTTTCGTCTCATCTGGTGCCAGCTACGGGGTGATTTTCTGCAGTGTCCTCATTGCATTTTTCCTTGGCGTCTTAGTTGTACTGCATTATATATGTCTCTATCAAACAGGATTGACCACTTGCTCAATCAGTTATCAGCTGGAATCCCGTTTGTGCAACATTATGCAGTGGAAGCAGATGATGTCATCATCTGGCAGGGAGGATTTTGTACTTGCTTGCAAACCAACTCTAACAGTTCACTAGGAGTAGATTTTTTTAAAAAAACTTTCTCATTTACCCATTCACAATCCAGCCACCTCAAATACCTGTGGAACTCACTGCTACAAGATGAGGCTGGTAACTTGAGTGGCTTTTTAAAGGACAGAATGTGCAGAATTGCCTGTAGAACTCGCTCTAGGTTTTTATGCATTTATTTATTTTTGGTTTTGATTTATATACTGTGACCATCTAGCAGAAAGTTACTCTGGACAGTTTACAAACATAAATTTGATGCCCTCTAATGAGATGAGAGTGCACTTCCATCATGAAACTCTGGGCAGAAATATTTGATTTTGGTCCTTTGGATGGAAAGGTTTGCACCTGGCACTTCAGATAAATATTAAGCATGTGCTCTACCTCTGAGCAGTGGGCCCAGCCATAAATCTCTATATTGATAGGAAGTGCACTTCAAAAGATTGGATGCACTGCTTAGTGCCAGGGTGAGCGTTTGTTTATCTTATAATCATAGAATATTGGAGTTAGAAGGAGCCTTAGTCCAACTCCCAGATCAAGGCAGGAATCCAAATCAAAGGAGACCTGACAGATGGTTGTCCAACTTACTCTTCAATGCCTCCAGCACTATCACTTCCCTTGCTCTAGAAACTATGCTTCTGTAATCAACAGAGGCCAGATTTCAAAGAAGAAATATTACCTAGTGGTTGCAGTAAAGTCCCCTGGTGTATTCAATGTGCCTTCTTCTGCCTGGTCCATGGTGGAGGGGCAGCTCTTTTCTTGGTATCTTCATCAATCCGTAGAAGTGGAAAGGGGTTTTGAGCCATGCCTTCTTCCCGGGGTGGGGTGCGGGGGTGTGCTTACCCAGCTCTGCATACTTCTCAAACCCATAAGGAGAAGGCTAGTTCGTGGGGATGAGAGGCACGCAGAGCCTTCTGAAACCAGCACTGTAATTAAAAGTGGCGTTTCTCAGGCCTCCCCCCCCCCGACAGCAGCTGTTTTGCTAAGATGCCATAGAGGCCGATACCGTCCGTCTCATGAACCACATCTGGTGCCCCTCGGTGCTCAGCCAGGAATTCCAAATCATTTCCGAAAGCTCTGTGAAATTCGCACTAGCCTCAGAAAGTTCTCATTGAGTTTCCCTTCCTTTCTGTTCCTCTAGGGCTAGGCCACTCGTCCCTGTTTCCATGCAGTTGCCTCCATTTGCAGGGCCACCGGCTGCTTCTTAATGCTGTCTCTAGCAGCAAAGCAGGGCAGCCAGCAGCTGCAGGGTAAGAGAGCCAAGATTTCGTGGTAGCTCAGCCAAGGTGCTGTGGGAGGTTTTTGTCATGAGAGAGATGGTTGAGGGCGCTGGCTTTTGCAGGGGGTTTTGTGGAATGCCTCGGACAGTTTTCAGAGGTTCCTCGAGGGAGCTGTGGTAGCCAAACTTTCTGCAGTTGGCCTGGCTGTGAAGATTCCGATGCAGCCAGCACCTCCGGGCTCAGTTAGACATGGGTTAAAACAGTGATGGCCAAACTTCCACCCTCCAGATGTTTTGGGCCACAACTCCCAGAATTCCAAGCCTGTATTGCCAATGACAAAGGACTGTGGGGGTTGTGGTCCAAAACATCTGGAGGGCCAAAGTTTGGTCACCACTGGGCTAAAACTTGGAAATTCCTTCCTTCCTTCCTTCCTTCCTTCCTTCCTTCCTTCCTTCCTTCCTTCCTTCCTTCCTTCCTTCCTTCCTTAGTCACTCACTCACTCACTTATATTTAATATTTATTTTATCTAGCCTTGCTCCTTACAAAGTATCCAAAGCGGCTTGCCTTGTTAAAAGACAGTATTTTAAAGAGAGCAACAGTGAGTATGCAGCTATCAAAAAGGATCAAAGGAATGTCATATTGAAAAACATAATCTGCACCAAAACAAATTCACAGCAGCAAACTGCTACAATCCAATGAAAGCCCCACACAAGCATCCAATTACTCCAGGAAAATTTGCCTTTAAAGGAAGGACTTGATCTCCTTACGGTAAAGATGAGGCTGGCCTAGTTTCCTGTGGGAGAGTCTTGGAGCACCAACAGTTGATCCATTAGGTCAGTGGTGTCCAAACTTCGGCCCTCCACGTGTTTTGGACCACAACTCCCACTGTCGTTTGTCATTGGCAATGCAGGCTAGGAGTACTGGGAGTTGTGGTCCAAAAACATCTGGAGGGCCAAAGTTTGGACATCCTTGCACTTGGTGAACCAGTTGCACGGCCTAATGGTTGGAGAAGAAAGACCTCAGTTTGCAGGCGTGCAGTGTTAAGTGTCGTGGTGGATAATCTAGAGTAGACAGCACTCAGAGGTAGTCTCCTCATCTGGATTTAAACCTTGTCTGATCCAGCTGAGCAAATGTAACAGAACATGGCTGCTGCTGCAGAATTATATGATGCCCTTTGTTGGATTGTTTTTGGAAAACAAAAACGTTCAGGGACTCTTGATAGTCCAGCTACAATGAAATACTCAAAGCAGGTGATGGCACCAGTTTCTCTTGCCGGATCTGACCTTGGTTGGTTGGTAGTGCTAGGTCTATTTTACTTTGTTATCTTTTAGTATTTTTATATTGTATTTGCATATTGACTTGTACTTTATTATGTTTTCCTTTTATTATTTTCTTGTATTTGGGTATGTACTGGGGTTGTCGTTGGGCAGTTGCTGTCTTGGTGACCTGTTGTACACTGCCCAGAGTTCCCTATGGGAAAATTGGGCGGTCAATAAGTACAATAAATAAATAAATAAATAAATAAATAAATAAATAAATAAATAAATAAATAAATGTGCTTTCCTTGCTAACAGAGCTTCACCGGATCATTTTTCCCAGCTCAATCAAAGTTCTGTTTGCAAGGTGTAAAAACCCAATGTGACTTAAGTCCAGGGTATTTTTAAATGCTCCATTCTCTCATATGAGTCACTTTCATTTTTTTAAATCCTCGGGGAAAGACCCTTCTCTCTATCTTGCTTCCATGAGATGTCCATGTGCTGAGAAAGCCAGGCAGGGCCTTCTGGGTGCTTGCCCCTGGTCATGCCTGCAGCATTCTGCCATGCGAGGCCAGGCTGCACCCTATTAGTTTTCCTTCTAGAGGAGATAAATATGTTCTCACTCAGATTGGCTTTTGTCTTTGAATGGAACTTCTTTGCTGAAGTAAAGTCCATTTAGGATCCCCATGGCGCAGTGGTTAAATGCCTGTACTGCAGGTAAAACCATGCTCACCACCTGGGGTTCAATCTCAGCTAGCAGGCTCATGGTTGACTCAGCCTTCCATCCTCCAGAGGTTGGTAAAATGAGTACCTAGCTTGTGGGGGGGGGCGCTATGTGTAGCCTGCATATAGTAATTAAAATTTATAAACCACCCAGAGACTACATGAAGTGGTATGGGACGGTATATAAGCAGAACACCTTTTTTTTTTCTTTTTCCTTTGCTTTCCCACTTTTAATTATTAGGTGTGGGTTTTGAACCGGCATGTTTTTTTTTTTAATTTTGAATTCCGTTTTTCCGTGTTGAATTGTGTTTTCCTAGCCTCAGCCACTGCTCCTTTCATTGGAAAGGGTGGGTTGGCAATTTAATAAATAACTATAGGGCACAGGTGTCACAGCTGTAAGAAGGGGTGGAGGATGAGAGCCATGTTTATTTATTATTTATTTATTGGATGTTTTTACATCTGGCTGCTAGGCCACTCTGCACAGTTCCCCACATCCCAACCTGGCCTGCTTACACTCTGTGTGACGTGTCTAGGCAGTCTAAAGCAATCCTCTGATCATATATATAGTGCAAGCATGTAGCTGAGGAAACAAATTAATGTCATGCTGTTGTGTTTCCAGAGGTTTAGAACTCCATGGAAATTTTGCGGCAACAATTGACTTAACTGTACACCTGTAAAGGAATGTGTTGTAAACCTTGTTTTTTTATCTGTCACTCTTTTAAAAAGTTCTCCACTGTTGATGGTAGCTGGGATCGAGGCGAGCTTGCTTGCTTGCTTGCTTGCTTTATTTCTTTATTTATTTATTTATTTATCTACAAACAATATTTTCGCCCCACCTTCTCTTTAAAAAGAACCCATGATGGCTGATATTATTAAAAGACAACATTTTGAAACATCAGGCAAACAAAAAAACTGCACTAAAAATGGTAAACCAAATTGACGCCAAAACCCATTAAAAGCTTACTGTAAAAAAGAGTTCTAAGTCAGATCCGTCCATCAGGAAGGCCTCAGTTGTCCAAGGCCTGAATAATATTTATTTATTTTTTTATTATGGGACTTATATACCACCCGTCTTCCTGGTGGGGAACTCCAGACGGTTTACAACTATTAAGGGAACAACAAATTGCATGAACTAATAAAAGTAAACAAATAAAAACAACAGATGCAGGATATAGCAGTGGCGATGGCAGAAAAAATAAATAAACCAAACGCCTCCCGGAAAAGAAGGGTTTTCAATAGGAAGGCAGGCAGGGACTCTGCTAGGCGCACTTCTGCTGGTAGATGGTTCCAAAGCGTCGGGCCATCCACAGAGAAGGCTCGGGAACGGGTGGATGTTCTCCAAGCCTCCCTGGGCGTGGCCACGCGCAGCATGTGCGCCCGCGACAACCTAGTTGGACGGGCCGAAGTTGACTGCTGGTCGATCCGCTCTGCCAGGTAGCCAGGTCCTAGACCATGGAGGGTTTTGTAAACCAAAACCAGGACCTTGAATCTGATTCGGGCTGCAACGGGTAGCCAATGCAGGCGGGCCAGAACTGGGGTGATGTGCTCAAACTGACGCACACCCGCCACCAGTCTGGCCGCCGCATTTTGGACCCGCTGCAGGCGCCGTTGCAATAGTCCAGTCTCGAGATCACCAGCGCCTGGACCACTGTTCTAAGGGAGTCCCCATCCAGGTACGGACGAATCTGGGCGATTCAATGAAGGTGGAAAAAGGCAGCCCTGGACACATAGGACACCTGGGCCTCCATGGTGAGCGCCGGGTCCAGGACTACTCCCAGATTCCAGACAGAGTCTGATGGCCTGAGGGAGACACCCTCTAAGGTGGGAAACAGGCCACCGTAGCTGGATGGGGTAGCCCCGAAGAACATAACCTCGGTCTTATCGGGGTTGAGTTTGAGCCTGTTAGTCCTGGTCCATTCCATGACAGCGCCCAAGCACCGATCGAGGGTCCGGACAGCCTCATCTGCAGCGGTGGAAAAGGAGACATAGAGCTGTGTGTCATCAGCGTACTGATGACAGCAGACTCCATGTCCCCTAATGACCTCTGCCAGCGGCCTGATGTAAACGTTGAACAGCATGGGAGAGAGAGACGACCCCTGTGGAACCCCACAAGGGAGTATCCAAGGGGCCGACAACTCGCCCCCATGCTGAACCTGCTGGGGACGGTCCCCGAGGAAGGATCGGAACCAACTGTGAACAGTGCCCCCGATCCCAGCCTCGGAGAGCCGATCCAGCAGGATACCGTGGTCGGCGGTATCAAAGGCCACTGACAGGTCCAGGAGGACCAACAAGGAGGAACACCCCCTGTCGGCCCCCCGGAGGAGGTCATCTTCCAGAGCAACCAAGACTGTCTTGGTCCCCCGACCGGGCCTGAACCCAGACTGGAATGGACCTAGGATATGCTCACCCTCCAGATGTGTTTGAAGCCGGATCTTTCTTGGGTCTGCAGTCAGCACCTGTATTTTCTCACAGAAATTCTCTGAAGTTAAAGAACACTGAAGGTGTTGCAGTAGTTTTCATTTTTGGTTACTTGCTTGGGTGCTTTTGCTAGAGAAAGAATCTGTAGAAATGCAAGGAACAAACTCTTTTCATATGGATATCCTTCATTTTCTTGGGGGGTGTCTGAAACTTCCATTTTAACCTGTGTTTGTTAGGTAAGGTGTGGTGTGGGGAACTTAACAGAATACCTCTCACCTTCAGATAGCTTTAAGATTGTTTATAGGCAGTGGCATAAGCTGCCACAAAGAGGGTGGTGGAGTCTCCTTCTTTGAAGGTTTTTAAGTAGAGGCTGGAAGGCCATCTGGCAGAAATATTGTGATGGGGGTTCCTGCATGGCAGGGGGTTGGACTGGATGGCCCTTGAGGTCTCTTCCAACTCTATGATTTTATAAGGTGGCAGTGAGGAAAAAGAAGCAGACAGGTCAACTTTTATGGAAAGTGTCAGGTGTCGTATGGGGGTATCTTATCTTTCTGGTTTTTGACAAATCTTCATGTCTCTCTGTCAGTCCGTCACCAGCGCCCACCTCCCTCTTAATAAACAAAGTCCAGGTCTTTAAAAAGCTTTGTTGCTATCTATATTATACCTGAACACCCACACCACTTGAAATGCAACCCCCAACCGTTTCAAAGACAAATCTCATGGTACGGAATTTGAAAATAAAATTAAATAATTTCAGCAAATTAAAATGTTGTGCTTGTATGTGTGTGTGTGTGTGTGTGTGTGTGTGTTTATTATAACACTCCAAATCTTCTGCACAAGCACACACACACTTCTATACTAGAACTCGGAATGTCTTCACACACACCCCTCCTGGTTAGGAAATTGGGAGGCAATGCGGTCAAAACTGCAGTAAAATTCAATTGCCTGCTACCTTTTTCATCCCCATCTAGGATGACTCTTTTTCCAGAGGTCTCGAAGATTTTCCCACTTTGGGAGCTTTCAACACGTTGGAAATCTGGATCAAGTTGGTTAAGAGACTGATCCTCTTGGGATCCTTAGTTAAATCCTCCTTAGTGCTCACTTCTTCTGTGATATCAGCAGAGAGCTGCCAGATGAGTAATTCCTTGCCAGGTGGTGAACTGGCGTCATTGCTGGCACATAATGTGTGCATCCTCCACCCACGTGGACAATTTGCGTGCTCTGATCCTAGCAGGGGCGCCTCCCGTTGCCGATTGGCTGCGAGGGCGGGAGTGTTTGTGTGGTTTCCGTAACTGCTCAGAATGCCAGCGGAACGTTTGCGGACTAAATCCTAGGAGGAAAGAGACCCTTGTGGGTTTGGCTGGTGTTTTAAATTCACTCAGGCTGTCAGGTTAAAAAAGAGCTATGAGAACTCCAACTGGGAAGTGAGGTTTTCATGGGGAACTAGGCTTAGTCTCCAGGGAAGTTTGGGTAAGTAAGAGAGCCAACAACTTGATAAAGCAAATGTAGAAGGACCTGACACCTTTATTATTTATTATTTATTTATTTTAGAGTATTTTTACCCTGCCTTTCTCCTTGGAAAAAGGACCCAAAGCGGCTTACAGAATGAGGGATAAGATACAGTCCAGTACTGGCAACCATTTTTACGTTGTATGGATTTGCCCCATAGGCAATTCTATCTCCGGAATTTTTTATGTTGTACAGATTTTATGTTATACAAACTGTTTGTTATACGGGGTCCACAGTACTTCAACGGCCAGATTCATGGGAGTGGTATCAGGAGACAAGATATCTCTTCTCCCTCTCACAAAAAAACAGAACTAGGGGACATACACTCAAATTGAGGGCTGGGAGAGTAAGAACAGACAAAAGAAAATATTTTTTTCACCCAGCGCGTTGTTAGTCTGTGGAACTCCCTGCCACAGGAGGTGGTGATGTCATCAGGCTTGGATGCCTTCAAAAGGGGATTGGACAGAGTGCTGGAGGAAAAGTCCATCGCAGGTTACAAACCATGAGAGAGATGTGTAATTTCCAGGCTTAAAAACGGGTTACTACAAGGACCAGATGCAAGGGAGTGCTATCAGGAGACAGATATCTAGTCTCATGAGCTCCCAGAAGCATTTTGCAGGGCCTTTGTGAGATACGGGAAGCTGGACTAGATGGGCCCTTGGCCTGATCCAGCATGGGTCTTACGTTCTTATTGATGGTGCCAGGTCTGAGGAAAAAAATGGTTCAAAAAAAGCACACACAAACACTTTCTAGCAGGACTGCTCCTGAGTTCTTAGAGACTTGGCATGCATATTTTGCAAAACAGAAACAATCTATTTCCAGCTCCCCCCAGCCGTTGTTTGTCATTGCTAGTGATCTTGAAAACAAAAGCCAGATGCAGGACAGGTGTCCATGGTGAGAAGGGAGGGCTCGGATGTTTTCCTGACAGCCCGACGAGTCTGTTATAAAGAGATGTGTCTTTCAGAGCCACCTCAGTGACACGGCTGCATCCTGGCTGGCCCTTGTTCTCGGGGCCCATCCTGTGTAATGTGAGTTAGTAGCATAAATAGACCTCAGACGAGCGTAGCTCTGCTATGCACCATCCCATGAGGATTGCAAAGCTTGCTTCTCATGAACCTTGCTTGCTGCTCCCTCCCAGCCCGAGAGATGGACCACTTATCACATTGCCACAAGCTGTAGCATAAAAGATGAATTAGGTATCTGTGGTTTGTTAATTCCCGAAGCTAAAAAAAAAAAACCCTGCATTTTCTCAACTGCGAACCACTGTTGCAAAACAAACAGGAGAGCTTGATCCGTTGTGCAGAGTACAGAAATTGACGGAGACGAGGAAATCACCAAGTGTACAGTAGGACCCCAGTATACCACTGGGGATTGGCTCCAGGCCTTCCCATGGATAACGAAAACCGTGGATAACAGAGAACACCCCCAGCTGCTGTTTTGTGGCAGTAGCTTGCTTTACGGCTGCTGTTTTGCAACAGTAGCTTGCTTTATGGCTGCTGTTTGCGACAATAGCTTGCTGCTGAATTATTTATTTATTTATTTTGCTTTGCCAGCTGTGGGTAACTGAACCAGTGGTTAATGAGTCAGCGGATCCTGGGGTACTACTGTGAATATGTGTTATTGAAAACCTCTGAGACCAAGGTCTTCCATCCTCTTGTGTTTACAGTTGTCATGGATTTGTGCAAAAGCTGGGCAATAAAGAAAGGTCACAGGAAAAAAATAAATGATTGGTTCAGAAGTGTAGTGCTGGAGGAAGGCTTTGCAGACACACTGAACTGCCAGAAAAATGAACAAGTGGCTCATAGATAAAACTAGACCAGGCTTACAGTATTTTTGAAGGCGTTAATATTGAAACCGAGGCCGTCTTACTCTCGGCCCATCATGAGAAGGCAGGGTTCTTGAGAAAAGACGATAATGCTGGGAAAGGTTGAAGGCATCAGGAAAAGAGGTAGACCAAATACAAGATGGACTGACTCCCTCCGTAAAGGAAACCACAGGCTTGAGTTTCCAAGAACTGAGCAGGGGTGTTGAGAGTAGGACATTTGGATAATGCTCATTCATGGACGTGTGTTAAGTAAGGGGCGACTTGAAAGCATATCCCATTGACAACAAGCCTGTGCAAGATTCTGCCCCCAATGTTTACACCTATGAAAGGTTTCTCTTTTTTAATTTTTTTATTAAGAATTACAAAACTACAATACCAAAAAAAAACCACCAAACATAGAACAACAAAATAGCGTAGAGGAAAGGCATTAAAAGCTGCTGGACATTTTGAAGAAACATAAACAATCATTTTGCAGTCGGGAACGGAGGGGGGTATGCTTTAATCCAGTGGTTCTCAACCTGTGGGGTCCCCAGATGTTCCTGGACTCCAGCTCCCCGAAATCCCAGCCAGCTCAGCTCGTGACGAAGACTTCTGGAAGTTGCAGTCCAGGAACATCTGGGGACCCACAGGTTGAGAACTGCTGCTTTAATCCATCTGCTGTTTTTCAGAACTCCTGGGAATGCAGAGCTGCCCTGGACAGGAAGGCTACAACACCAACTAAGTGCAAAGATTCTCCCTCTCACAAAATACCAAAACTAGGGGACATCCACTCAAACTGTGGGTTGGGAGAGTGAGAACAGACAAAAGATTTTTTATTTTATTTTTACCCAGCGTGTTGTTAGTCTGCGGAGCTCCCTGCCACAAGAGATGGTGATGGAATCTGGCCTGGATGCCTTCAAAAGGGGACTGGACAGATTCCTGGAGGAAAAGTCCATCACAGGTTACAAACCATGATGGAGATGTGTAATCTCCAGGCTTAAAACCAGGCTACTTCAAGGACCAGATGCAGAGGAGTGGTAGCAGGAGACAGATATCTAGTCTCGTGCGCTCCCAGACGCATCTGGTGAGGCCACTGTGAGATACAGGAAGCTGGACCAGATGGGCCTTTGGCCTGATCCAGCGTGGCTCTTCATATGTTCTTATGAGAACCACTGCTTTAATCCATCTGCTGTTCTTCAGAACTCCTGGGAATGCAGAGCTGCCCTGGACAGGAAGGCTACGACACCAACTAAGTGCAAAGATTCCCCCCTTCTCGTTCTTCTCCTGTTGTCTCGTTTCTATTGTTTTTTAATACCTGAACAGGAAAGGGAGGGGGAAAAGAAGTGGCCAACAAACCACTCTCTCCCAACCCAGCCACCCCCGGCCCGAAGGCACTTCCTTCAGCTACCCTGTTTCAGTTTACTTAGGCGCTTAGCGTTCTATTTTGAGCCCCTGGCCGGGCGCGCGCGCCGGTGCTAAGCAGCCTGTGACCCTGAAGGTAAGCGTTACTGACAAGAGCGGTTGGGGCAGATTGCGCCAGTAGCGTCGCTGGCAGCCTCTTGGAGAGGGGGAACCGGACACGGGAGCTATCGGGAAAAGCTGGCGGGAGGGTCCTTTCAAGCAAGCAAAAGGTAAGCGGTGCCATTAGGTGGGGGTAAAACCCTCAGCTTTCCCCTTGCCCATTGCAAGGGATTTATTAAGTAAATTCCTCATCCTTCCTCTCGCGCTCTCTCTCCCCCCCCCAACCCCCAGCCTTGCTTGAGATAAATGCCTTGGATTTTGTAACAAGATAATCACAGCTGGAAAGTAGGTGCTTTCTCAAGGCTATCTGAGTTTTTTTCCTCCCCACTCCCCATTTCCATCACCTTTTAAAAAAAAATAATCCCAGCTCTTTTTGTCTGCCCTTTCCTCCGTGTAAAGCCTTAATTACTTATTTCCCCTACAGCAAAAGAGCTGGGATATTTTTTTGTTTTTGTTTCAAGGCCAACCACACCTCCCCATTTCCCAGGTTGTGCCAGGTTTCCCCCCCCCTTTTTTTTAATTTAATTCTTTCCCAGCAGCTTTTTCATTCACAAAAGCAATTCATCACTGCATCGGAAGAGGATAGGAAGGCAGGGGAGGTGGAGATGTTGGGGGTGGGGGTGGGGATACTGTTTCCAGAAAGGCAGCTGCGTACATCTCTTCCACCACCAGCAGAATCAGAAGTATTATGACACTTGTGAGAGTAACACCTTTTATTTTAGTGTCATCTTGCCAGGAGTGCTTTCTGCTTCTTAACAATGCCCATCTGGACCACAGGCTTGGGTGGATGGGTGGATGGGTGGGTGGATGGATGGATGGATGGATGGATGGATGGATGGATGGTTTGGAAGAAAAAAAAAACAGACAGGGAAAGGTATCAGATGGACACTGTATATTTAGGGCAAGAGGCTGAGTGTGTTAATCTTGGCCGCAGGTTGACCCTTCCGTTAATGATGGGCTGTAGCGGAGTGCAACAGCTCATCATTCTTCTGCACATGGTGCACCGATCAGAGGCTTCCTTCTCCAGCAAGGGCTGAGAAGATCCTGCTTCTGAATCCCTGGAGGTTTACTCCCAGTTTGCAGAGACAATACAAAACTAGACAGAAAGGTGGTTTTTAACTTGTTGAGGTTATGTTCAATCTGTTTGCCTCCAACCTAGGGAGACCTTATGCTGGAGTGGCTTCCAAAATGCCCTGTCTTCAGTAGCCTCTTTGCCAAACTCAAAGCTGTGGCTTCTTTGAAAGAGTCCATCCCCTTGCATTCAGTCTTCCTCTTCTCCTGCTGCCTTCCACCTTTCCTAACATTACAGTAGGACCCTGGTATCCGCTGGGGATTGGTTCCAGGACTTCCTGTGGGTAATGAAAACAGTGGATAAGGGAGAACACCCAAAATCCCCAAAACTTCTGTTTTGTGACAGTAGCTTGCTTTACAGATGCTGTTTTATGATAGTAGCTTGCGTTACAGCTGCTGTTTGTGACAGTAGCTTGCTTTGCGGCTCCTGAATTATTGATTTAATTTTTCCCCTGCCAACCGTGGATAACTGAATCAGTGGATACGGGGGGTTCCTACTGTATTGCCTTTTCCAGAAAATCCTGCCTTCTCATGATATTCTCCAAAGTAAGAGAGCCTCAGATTCAAGATTTTTTGCCTCCAGAGTCAATTAAGGCTTGATTTGATCCAGGACCCACTTGGCAGTGTAATATCTATCGGCAAAGCTCTTCTCTAGCACATTCTAAACAAAACTCCTGTGTGGTGACCGGAGAACGTAGTTTCTTCTGTGGTCCCGGCTTGAATCAGAGCATGTCTCCGTCTCATGTATTGTCTTTTCTCACCATCTACATCTCTCTTTTTTTTTACTTCTGGGAAATGCTTAAACCCACACCTTTCTTTCCAAGCTGTTCCCAAGATTCTCTCGGAGACACTTGAAGTCCTGCCCTGCTCCCTTTCCCCGTGACCTAGCCTTGACAACCCAAGAGTCCATCTCACACAGTTAGCGGCAGTCCCAGGCAATTTCCGATCCACCAGGTTTCTGGTCAGCAGACGCCTCTCTCTCTCTACATCCGTTTGGGAGGTGCAAAATAAGAGGAAATCGTTAGTGATGATAGCCTGGAACACCCAGCCCTTCCGTGTAGGAGGGAGGTACATAGCTGGGGTTTGCCTGGGGCTTAGGCTCAGCGCGTGCGCAGGCTACAGTGCAGGGAGGTGGTGCTGGAACGGGCGTCCGCACAAGCTTGCACATCGGCCTTCTGCATTCGGCAGGACGGCCTCTCCTGTTTCCGAAGGATAGGCCAGGAGCTAGAGAGGAAAAATGCCGGTGAGAAAGTGGGAGAAGCATCTCCGTGCCAAGCGAAGGTGACAACCCAAGATCGGTTCCCGTTTGCCTGGGAGACTGAGAAAGACTTTGGAGTCCACAGGTGGAGGAGGCAGGGGAAAGAATAAGGAGAGTTCGCTGCTTCGAAAGCCAAACAGGCCCCGGCTTGTTAATCTCGGTCAAGCCTGCGTTGCGTCCGGAAGTTCTGAATGGGACAAGGTAAGGTGTGGATTGTCTGCTTTTGTGCCCATTCAGCTCAGGCTGCCCCTTCCGACTGTCTCTGCCCGTCGCCTTTAATCTGGGACGTGCTTGGCAGAATGAGCGCTTTGTGCCCAAAAATAGCATAACCTTTTTTAGAGGGCTTTTCTCAGCTCCAGGAAGCCGGCCCGGTCTCCCTGCTGATCTCGAAGGCTCAGCAAATGCCCTCCTAAGTTCTGGCCTTTGTCGCTGGATTCTGCACCCAAAAATATAAAATATAAACCCAATTTCCCCCTTTCATCTTCGTGGGGGGGTTGTTTTTGTTTTTGCCCCTTTTTGCTCATTGACTTATTAGCTGGAGGTACCCAAGGAGAGGAGAAAACCTGGCTCGGGGTCCATTTCGGAAGCCGTGGGCAAGGCACGGGAAGTTCTGAGGAACACACCCATTCCTGACAGCTGGAAGTCTCCGCTTCGGTGCTCCGTTCTTTGTTTTCGAATGCTGTGTGTTTGGTTTCCTCTGCTAACAAAAACAACTTGCTAGTCTCCTAGAGCCAAGGGGGTGGGGGTGGGGGGTGGCCAGCAGGCTGGCCGTTGAGTGTCTGCTTCCGTCTGGTGGTCTCTTTCCTTGCATGGTAACGACGGTCCGGGATTGTACATGCAGACGTACAAGTACAGCATTCCTTACCTGAAGAAGTAGGTACAGTGGACCCTTGTATAACAAACAGCTTGTATAACATAAAATTTGTACAACATAAAAAATTCCGGAGATGGGGGAAATATGCTTAACATAATCGCCTATGGGGAAAATCCGTACAACTTAAAAATGGGATCATTCCATTTTCAATGCATTCCTATGGGAATTTGTACAAAGGAAAATTTGCTTAACACAATTTCATTTGGAATGAATTAATTCCTTTATACAAGGTACCACTGTACTTCTTGCCGGGGTTGGGGTTTAGAGTGAAAGGATTAGGCCCTTGGTTTATAGTTATTTGTTTTATTGTTAATGGAGCTCTATGTGTATGTGCACGTGTCATTTGACTTGGCACAGTTCACTTACAACCGTGGTGCCCAGGTTTCAACCCTCCAGATGTTTTGGACCACAACTCCCATAGTCCTTTGGCATTGGCAATAGAGGCTTAGAATTCTGGGAGTTGTGATCCAAAACATCTGAAGGTCCAAAGTTTGGACACCCCTAGCTTACAACCAAAGTCCCTCTTTCAATTGCAGTTGAATGCGCCATGGGCTGATGTAGTCTACCACAACATTGCTGTACCTCTGCTTAACCTGGGTTTCAGGTCGCACCTGGATTCCATTGTCGTGCCTCCGATTAACCTGGGTTTCAGACCACTCAGAGTCGGCTAACCAAACAAGGTGCTTCCAGCTTCACCAAGAGAGCTCCAGGTGTGAAGGTTTTCTCAGTCCATCCCAGTAGCCTTTCCCAGCATTTATTATTACCGGCCGTATTTTCATAGGAGGTGCTGAGACGTCCACTTTCCATTTGCAGAGTGCAGGCTGTAGCACTGAGGTGGTGGCTTTTCTCCTTGAAGGCACCTTGCATAGGAAGCTAACCAGCGCCCCTGTGTGCGTTGTGTGGATCCTCAGGAAGCTCTTGTTTCAAAGGTGGCAGAGAAGGTGAGATTTGTGGTCGGCTTACAGAGACGGAGAGCAGCTCTGCAGCCGTGCCTCCCTTGCCCACCACTGTCCCTGGATTCACCTGTGGCCAACTTAAGTCCTCCAGATTTTCCACCTCTGTGTTTTGTTTTCCTGTCTCCGGATGATGGAAGTGTGTGGGACATATCCAGAGTCATGTCTGACAGTGGGCGGTGGAGTGATGAATTGCTTCTCTGTTCTTGAGCTGTACTTCCGTGTTGTTGCGATTGTTGACATCGGCCAGCCTCCCCTATTGTCCAATCAAGTTCTGCCTAAAATTACTCGTGGGAAGTACAGAAGCACCAAAGTGACGCCACCCACCCAATATAAAGTTGAACTGAAAATAAACTGAGTTTTAACTTCATAGGGAAAAAAATGCTCAGGAAGTGAATGAGTGGAACCAGTTTAGACGGAGAAGAGGGGCCATTGTCTTTCAGACATGGAACCAGATTCTGACACAACCAATGTAAACAGATGGCAGTGCAAAAGGAAGAGCCCCTAAAAGCAGGTGGGAAAAAATCCTGTGATTTGAAATGCTGAATTTGGCAGATTACAGTGTTACTGGTCATGATGGATCTCATAAAGTTCCAGTTCGTGAGAAGACCCCTCGTGATCAGCATGGCAGCTTCAACTTGTTCCCCCCCCCCTTTAATTCCCAGCCAAGAAGAAAGGGGACACAGCATCCTTCATTCCTTCCTTCCAATACAGGGGTACCTCCTAAGCAGAATATAAAATTGCAGTGGTACCCCGACTTAAGAGCAGCCCGATTTAAGAGCAATTCAACTTAAAACTGGAAAACTGTTGGTGTTTTAACTGCTGCAGCCTTACAAAATTTAGATATGGTCTCCTCAACTTACAAATATTTCTTTTTCATTTTTTTAAACGTGGGTTTTTTTTTTTTCAATTTTTAAGATAGGTACCCTGACTTAAGAGCATGCATTCGGAACAGATTAAATTCGTAAATTGAGGTACCACTGTATCCACAAATTTTCAGTTAATAAATATGAATAAAATATTCATACTTCCCAAAAAGATGTCATTTGACATAGGAGCAGTTCATTTGGTCTATTAGTCCATTAATTCATCTACAAATAAATGTTGCAAATTAAAAACAACAAAAACAGTTACATATAACCATCACCTTAGTCAGTCAATAGATTATTATTTGAGGTTTTCCAAAGGGGGCTTTCTCCCTTTCATGGCACCCACCCAAGCACATTTGAGAGGATACAAGACAGAACGTTCATGATGGCGGTTCCCACAGGATGGATGCTGTATCCAAGAGATGGGAAACTGATCTCCTTAGTGTTATCGTTCCTCTTCTTGGCAAAGGCACGTTTATATTTTCTCACAAAATACCAGAACTAGGGGACATACACTCAAATTGAGGGCTGGGAGAGTAAGAACAAACAAAAGAAAATATTTTTTCACCCAGCGCGTTGTTAGTCTGTGGAACTTCCCTGCCACAGAATGTGGTGATGGCATCTGGCTTGGATGCCTTCAAAAGGGGATTGGACAGATTCCTGGAGGAAAAGTCCACCACAGGTTACAAACCATGAGGGAGATGTGGTCATCTCCAGGCTTAAAACCAGGGTACTTCAAGGGCCAGATGCAGTGGAGTGGGATCAGGAGACAGATATCTAGTCTCGTGGGCTCCCAGAGGCATCTGGTGGGGCCGCTGTGAGATACAGGAAGCTGGACTAGCTGGGCCTTTGGCCTGATCCAGCATGGCTCTTCTTATGTTCTTATGTTATTTTGGCAGGTCATGTTTCTCTGATGGATGAGGAAGGGCTTTTTATGGTGGGTGTGTTTCTGTTTGCTTTAAAATAGATTTCAAACAATTAATAGGGGGACAGAGTTAACGTGATGCTGTGCTTAATGCTGTTTTAATTTTGTTCCATCTTTTAGTTGAATATGTTTTTGAAATCTTGAGCTGTAAGCCGCCTTGTGTTTTGCAAGGGAGATAGGTAGGATATATGTTAAATGGTATGTTAAAGTAATTTGACAATAGAAATAGAGGTAAACAAACTTAATCCAGCATTTTTTTTAAATGCAGGGAATGGGTTATGCCTATCATAGATAGAGATGTGCTAGAGACATGGCTGTAGAGATCACCATTCCAGGGAAAGGCAATGGGACAGTTGATGAGATTCACCTATACTTTTTTTTATTTAATTTAGTTTTTTATTTATGAGTATTTTTACCCCGCCTTTCTTCTTGGAAAAGAACCCAAGGCGGATTACAGTAATGAGGGACAATATACAGTCCAGTACACTTAAGATATACTGTATTTAAGTTTAAGAACAGAGAATTGAGGGACATCTTACAGCAGGCATGTCCAAACTTCGGCCCTCCAGATGTTTTGGACTGTACCTCCCACAGTCCTTTGCCATTGGCCATCTAAGCTTAGAATTCTGGGAGTTGTGGTCCAAAACATCAGGAGGGCCGAAGTTTGGACATGCCTGTCTTACAGCATTAGAAGACAACAGTAAAGCTAAAAAGAGAACAAGAGCAGTTAAGAAAAGAATATAAATTCCATGTAATCATGTATGGTAGACCTTCTAGAGACATGAAGGCCTGGAAAAATCTGGAAAAATTCAAAAAAACAGTTCTTTCCCCCCCTTTCCCACCCTTTGAAGCCTTTTTTGGCCTTTTCCAAAAAATGGGAAAATTTGAAAAAAGAAAAAAAAAAAGAAAAAACAATTGTGGAATGTTTTATTTGAACATGATGAATAAAATATCTTAAGACAGGGTGTTCTAATATTTTCCAAATCATTTCTAAAAAATATGCATCGTATCAGATTATTCTAATTTCTGTGCACTGAGGACAAGCAGGTCCTTGGTTACAAACTGAACTCTCCAGTGCAAGAACAAGATGTGTTACTTCCTTTTAGGAGGTGCCGCTATTGTCACAAGAAAAAGAAAAAGGTTTCACTTTTGTTTTTGCATGTGGGTGGGTGTGTTTGGTTCTTTGCTGTCCTCTTCACTAGGCCACAAAGCAATGGAAGACAATACGGAGCAACAAAAATGATTCCCATGTCCTTCTATACATTTCCGCCTTCTTCAATTCTTCTTACAAGAATGAGGTTTTTATTTTATTTTTATTTAATACTGTGGAGAGGAAATATGAATGGTTAATTCTGGATTTTTAAACTTTGTTTTGTAGAGGGTTTTTTCCCCACATAAACTGGTAAAGAGTTTGGGAGATTGTTACTCCATTTGTTACAATTACAAATAAATATTATTCAAAAAGTAAATTGAAATGCTAGTTGTGATAATGTTATGCCAAGTCAAATTGTCCATAGTCATATTTTATGTTCCTAAAGTTGCAGAATCACTTTCAAGCTGTAAAAGCGGGTGGTGAGTGCTAATGCAGCATATATATTTTTCATTTTTTTCCTGAAAATTTCTGTTTTTTCCAGCTTCAACCTTTCCAGAAATTTTATATCTATAAAACCATCTAAACATTATAAGGGATAGGAACTAACAATTGATAACATAGTGTCACTGTAATCACACAAGGAATGATATAAGCACAAAGTTATAAGTGGTTATAGACACAAATCTGTGTAGCCATGTATAAGTAGTCCATCATTCAGGGAAAGCTTGCCTGAAGACAAAGGTCTTTGCCTGTTTCCAGAAACACAGCAAAGATGAGGCAGTCCTGGCCTCTAGTGGGAGGGAGTTCCAGAGTCTGGGCACAGCAGCCGAGAAGGCCCTTTCATGGGTTCCCTCGAGATGTTCCTATGAGGGCAGTGGGATGGAGAGCAGGGCCTCTCCTGATGACCCACTTGAGAAAATAAATCATAGAATCATGGAGTTGGAAGAGACCTCAAGGGCCATCCAGTCAATCCCCCTGTCATGCAGGGACCCCCATCACAATATTTCCAACAGATGGCCATCCAGCCTCTGCTTAAAAACCTCCAAAGAAGGACACTCCACCACCCTTTGTGGCAGCATATTCAACTGCCAAACAGCTCTAACTGTCATGAAGTTCTTGCCTGGTCTCTTCACAAGCCCTACTCTGGCTCATTCAGCTTGGAGACCGGCACTTGATCCCTCCAGCTGCTTTATTGATGCTCTGAGGCAGTGTGTCAAGAAGGCCAGGTGGAAAATACTCAGCCCCGCTTGATGTTGGATCATCCATCCTTACCCTAATTGGCAGGTGGGTTCATAAAGACATGATGACTTCTGCCAACTGAGCGCCACTCAGGGATGAGGGATTCCAGGTGGTCCTCTTTGCTCCTGGTGAATTTTTCCACCAAGTGTGCCTGGTGAGCATGTGGTGGAAGCTAATAATCTCAGAACCCATGATAGCTGCTGTCCTCAAGATCTCCCTGCTGCCTCTTCTGCAGAAGATCCTTACTTCTTAGCTGTTCCAGTTTCTCTTCCATTGATCCTTGCAGGAAAGCAGACTGACTTCCAACAGATATGTTCTTAGAGTGTGTAGTAGTGTGGCAGCCTTCCCCGCTCCTTTAAGTTGGGTGTGAAGGGCACGTTCATTCATACTTGTTCATGCTGCATAAGCAATGCACTCAAATCACCGGAGGTCATCAGACCAAGCTGTTCATCCATATCAGCGGATCACCCACTCACTAAGCATTCCACAACAAGTCAGTCAACTTGTCCAATAAATAAGAGTTTTTATTGGCTGTAGGTATGTGAGTCAGTCCTAACCTATGAAGCCTTGCAGGTTGAAGGTCCCAGTTTTAACTAGGTAGGTCTGCGCCCAGAACAACAAGAAGTGGTAGATGCAGAATGCTCAGAGAGAGTTCTAAGAACATGCTTTCTGCAGCTACTGGTTTGTGAGGGCAGAGTATGAAGCAGAAGCAAGTAGCTAGAGCTTGGATAAACTGTTTGCTTGTTGAATATAACTCCTGCAACCCCCCAATTTTAGAGTAGCACTGTACTCCCAAAAAAGTAATTGTGTGTTCATCTTTCCCCAGTTGAACAAACCTTGAAAGCCCCCACAATTCTGTATCTTAGTTATGTATCTTGGTTCTACCAGGTAACTCTAAAAGGGGTGGCAGTCAATAATATGAACAACAATAATAAAATCAATAAAATAATAATAAAATAATAATAATAATAACAGATGTGAAGGGGTAGTGAGCAGAAGATATAATAAGACCAATAATAACCTTCTGCAATCAGATGTAATAATAATAATAATAATAATAATAATGCGCCTTCGCCTCTGCTTTTTAATATGTTTTATTTTAACTCCTGTTGACCTGTTGGTCTTGAAGATATCTCTGTTATGTATTTTCTGCCTGATTTGGTGAATTGTTCTGCATGTTTCAGATGTTGGGAAGACCGGAATAAATTCAACAATAAATAAATAAATAAATAAATAAATAAATAAATAAATGACAAAGGACTGTAGGAGTTGTGGTCCAAAATATCTGGAGTGCCGAAGGTTCGCCACCACTGCTGTAGACCATCTTAACTGCTGACGTTGGTGTTGTCAACATTCAGGTTGCCCTTGGCTACGTCAATCTTGGCATCCTTTCTCCTGCTGGGCGTGTGGGCACGATATTGTGTAGCAATACTAGGCTGTATCTTGGCAGGGGCATGGCGTGGGGAGGGCAAGGGGGTGGGGCACCCCGGGCGCAGCAGTTAGGGAGCACCAAATCGCCTCCCCCTCCGCCATCTCCGATTCCGGCTGCCACGTCCACACTTCCAGGCTCTTTCTCTGCTCCCAGCCTGACTGCAAGTGCTCCCCGGGGCAGGGACCACCTAGTGCCTGTCTCTTGTGCGTCTCTGTTGGTGCACTGGCCTCCCTCGGTGCCTGGCCCTTCCCAAAGTCCCAAGGTGGGATGGAGACACCCGGGAACAGCGGGAAGGAACAACCGATCCTGTTTATTTTCTGCAAGGTAAAAATCACACAGGGCTATGAGGCTTGCTGTTAAGGAAGCATGTGGACTTTGGGAGTCTTTAGGCTGGCTTGAGATTCATTGCTTAACTTGCACATTTGGGTGGCCAGGATGTTCGTGTAATCAATACTCCTAAAGTTCAATACTTGAATCCATCATGTCATTGATTACTTTAGAACAGGCATGACCAAACTTCAGCCCTCTTGATGTTTTGGACCACAACTCCCAGAATGCTAAGCTTAGATTGCTAGTGGCAAAGGACTGTGGGAGTTGTGGTCCAAAACATCTGGAGGGCCGAAGTTTGAACATGCCTGCTTTATAATTTTATTTTCTGTACCTGCCTCCTTCACTGCATTCCTGTCCCCCATAGTGTGGATGTATACAGTGCTTTTCCATGTATAGGATAATATTTTGGTCTAAACCTGTTAAGACTGAAAATTGAGATTTGTCTTAACATGGAAGTAAGCCAAGGACAGAACTGTGCATTTGCAAAACTGTAATTTTGTGTTGGAAATATATTGTGCCGTCTTATACGTGGGGGCATCTTCTAGACAGAAAAATGCATGTGTGTTTTTAAAGGGTCATACATGTTGCCAATAAATGCATTTCTTACCTTCGGCATTTCTCTTGTGTTATGATGTGTGTGATCATGGGTTGACTGAAATCCCATTAGGCCTGGCATAGCATGAAGTTTTGCCTGTTTAATTTCAGGGGGAGTTACACCCGGCAATCAGTTCAACAGCTATACCTGTTGAACTCTTCCTAGTCAAGGCTGCCGTTGGTAAGGTGAGGAAAGGCCTTCTAATGGCCATGTTTCTAGGAGTCTTGCTGTAGTCTCAGTTGCATCCACATTGGAAATGTCCCTCTTGATGGCACATGCAGGCTTATTAAAATGATGCTACTAGAATCCCGCCCCCGCCCCTTACACACTTGTTCCATTTATTTATTTATTTATTTATTTATTTATTTATTTATTTACTTATACCCCGCCCATCTTCCCGTAGGAATTCTGGGCGGCTTACAATGGTTGGCGAAGCAACTAAAGCACAACAAAAAACAAGAACAACATAAGACAATAAACACAACAATTCTAACGATTTAAAACATCTCAGCACCCTGGCAATGCGTACAAACCCAGCAACGAGGGTACTCGGAGGGAGCGAAATATGGATGGTGGGGGGGAGGGGAACCTACAAAAGCTCGCCAAAGGCCTCCCGGAAAAGCAGAGTTTTTAATGCTTTGCGGAAGGCCAGCAGGGACTCTGCAGAGCGCACTTGTCTTGGGAGACTATTCCAGAGTGAAGGGGCTGCCACCGAGAAGGCCCTGTTACGTGTAGATGTCTTCCGGGCCTCTCGAGGGGTGGCAACCCGAAGCGAGTGCGCTCGCGACTGCCGGACTGGACGGGCCGAGGTTGATCGCTGGACGATCCGCTCTGACAGGTAGTCCGGGCCCAAGCCATTCATGGTCCCCACTTCGGTGTTCCTTGCAGGAGATCAAGGTTTCTGCAGGGTTTGTGCCCTTCTTGTATTACATTGCTTTTGCCCAGGAAGGCTGTGGCTGGTAGGGCGGCCGGGTGTGGAATCTCCTCTCGCGAGTAGTAGTGTGCGTCCGCTGTCAGCCTTCCAGATGTTTTTGGAAAGAGAAGATGAGGAAACAGGCTGCCTGGGTGGTTGTGGAAGGAAAGTCCTGCAATTCGCCTGACCCCTTTGGCCAGTGATTTTTTTAAAAGTCATTAATAAACCTGTTATTCAGGGGGGTATTTCAAAATATTATAGCTCTGGAATCACAGTAGGATTCATCTAGCCTGAATTTGACCAATTGCACCATTTTAAATGTTTATTTATGTAAATGAATTTTCATGCATTCTGGTTGGATTGTTTATTTGCATACCATTTTTATTTTCTGTTCTGTTGTCAATGGGTATTTCAACTATTCAATGGGGTGTTTTTGTTGTAAACCACCCAGAGCAGCCCTTGGCCAGTAGGGAAATTAAATGAATGAAATCCCACCCTCGGCCAACCCCTGTGAGTATGGGGTAGTAGCCAGAAATGCCCAAATATGTTGCCATGGGAACTAGGGATGCACATTTCATTTTGGAACCAGTAGGATATGAAATGAACCACGCGAGCCCAGGTGGTCCTCGGAACCGGCTGATACACGCAGATCCAATTGCTTTACCTTTCCCTGTCTCTCACAGGGTTAAAATCTAACGAGGAAGCATGCTGCAACGTCATCTGTGCTAGATCTGTGATGCTGGCCAATCAGGAGCTGTGCAGGGACATGCATTATCCCGCCTCCCTCTCTGATTGGCCAGCAGCGCGAAGCAGGAAAGATGCTGCTGCTGTAGCGTGCTTTCTCATTGGGTTTTAACCCTGTGCAAGTCAGAGAAAGGTAAAGCAATTGGATCTGCATGTATCAGCCGGTTCCGAGGACCACCTGGGCTTGCATGGTTCGTTTCATAACCTCCTGGTTCCCAAACGAAATGCCCATCCCTAAAGGGAACATTTCAAGAAGTCTTAATCTGTCAGACCCTTGGTTGGTCCACCTAGCCCAGCATTGCTAATTCCCGATGGACATATGTCTGTGAAGATTCTCAGTCCCAATGGAAGGGTCCTCCAATGTGTTGGGCTGGATTATTTCATAGCACACCAGGAGATGCTGTGGATTTTATTCTTCGTGTAAATCTCGCCCCAGTACGCAACATTCCATTTTCCTTTGTGGGGTTGTCTCCTAGCCAAGATGTAACCACACCTGAAACCTGATCTTACTTTGGCTTCCAAATTGAACTAGATCGGTGCATTTTGGGTGTCCTGGAGGTACCAGAAGATCTAGAACAGTGGTTCCCAACCGGGGGCTTGGGACCCCTTTGCGGGGGGGGGGTCGAACGACCACTTCATAGGGGTCACCATGAGCCAATGAAGAAAAAGGCACATACGGCTTGGGTTTGGGAGAGGAAGGGGGGGAAGAGTGAGTTACAGCTGGATAGGTTGGAGGGGATGTCAGTCAATGGCAACGGAGGCTGAGAGTGCCTGTAGAGGGAAGTTCTGGTTCTCAACCTGGGTCCCCAGACTGGACTGCAACTCCCAGAAATGTACAGCAGTGGTGGAGGCCTGGGAGTTGCAGTCCAGGGGAGAACCACTGCTCTAGGGCACCTGTGGCAGTGGACCTGCCAAGGGGGGGGGGCTTGTGGCCTCTTCCAAGCAGGGCAGGGGGTCACCACCACCATATGAGGGACTGTATTAAAGGGTTGCGGCATTAGGAAGGTTGAGAACCACTGATCTAGAAGATCACAGACCAAGAGAGGCTGGTTATAGAGAAATACATCGCTGTCACATTGTTGTACGATTTCCAACCTTAAGACCCATCACCGTGTTGACCTACATTCTTCCATTAACTAAAGATGTCTCTCCTTCTCTGCCTCTTTCCTCCCCCACTCCCACTTTCAGATTATCTCGCATGCTGAGGAGCTGTGGATTTATGGAGGGGCCTGGCCGCATCTTTGAGCCTTGCCACGCGCAACATCCCGCCCGTTGAGTCGAGAGCGCCCCAGCTCCGCCGACCACCGGCATCGCCAAACCTGGGGGCTTAACCACTCCGATCTCCCCCTGCATGGCTCTTGCAGCCAAAGGAGGGCTACTGCTGGCGGCTGCAACCCCAGCCTGAGCTGTGTCGGGCTCCTGCCCTGAAATATTATACTACATATCCAGATGGGGTAACGTGACGGCGCAAGAGCGACGCCGGTAGGGGGTTAACTGAATGCAGAGGCCTTTCTAAAGAGGAGAAGCTCAGAAGGGAAGCCGAACGACGCTGAAAGACGACACGACACCACCTAATTGCACGCAAACACACACACACACACACACACACACACTCACGCAAAATTGACACTACAGCGGATTTTTTAAAAACATTTTTTTCATTCTGCATCTTCAACCACAGTCATTCTTTCTTTCTTTTTCTTCTTTCTTTCTTTTTTTCTAATTGGATGATTCTGACAATCCTATCTTCACTTGCCACCTAAAGCTTGGGAGTTTTTTTGTTTTTTGTTTTGTTTTGTTTTTTTTTTTGTTTTTTGCACAACTTTGTGTTAATTCAGAGGGAGATCATTTTGGGCTCAACTCCCACCAGGGTTATTTTTGAGTCCCTTTCCCCTCCCCCGCCATTTTCCCCCTTTGGGGTGTCTTCTGTGTGATTTGTTTTCCCTTCACCCCTCCAGTCCACCTTAATTTTTATTATTTTATTATTATTATTATTATTATTATTATTATTATTATTATTTTATTATTTTGCCCACCGCCACCGCCACCACCACCATGGCGCGTATGAACAGGCCAGCGCCCGTGGAAGTCTGCTACAAGAACATGCGATTTCTCATCACCCACAACCCAACCAACGCCACACTGAATACCTTCATTGAGGTAAGTAAGCCCTGCCTGGGCAGTATGAAAAGAGCTGAATACAGACCGCATGTTCACGCTAAAGGCAGCAAACGCAAAATCCAGGAGCTTTCATTATTTTTATTTATGTGTTTATTTATTTACATCACCCATCTGGCCAAAAGCCACTCAGGGTGGTTTACAGCATGAAAATACGTGTGTGCCCGTGGTGAAGAAGGCCAATTCCATGTTAGGGATTATCGAAAAGGGGATTGAAAATAAAACAGCCAACATTATAATGCCATTGTACAAGATGATACCGTGTTTCCCCAAAAATGAGACAGTGTCTTATATTCATTTTTGCTCCCAAAGATGTGCGAGGTCTTATTTTCAGGGAATGTCTTATTTTTTCATGAAGAAAAATACAGTACACATTTATTGTTATCTTATTATGGGGAGGCCTTATTTTCGGAGGATGCCTTATATTTCAGTGTGGTGCAAAACTGTAAGTAGGTCTTATTTTCAGGGGATGTCTTATTTTCAGGGAAACAGGGTAGTAAGGCCGCACCTGGAGTATTGTATACAATTCTGGTCACCACATCTCAAAAAAGAGATAGTAGAACTGGAAAAGGTGCAGAAGAGAGCAACTAAAATGATTACTGGGTTGGGCCACCTCCCTTATGAGGAAAAGCTAAAACATTTGGGGCTCTTTAGTCTGGAAAAAAAGTGCCAGAGGGGGGATATCATTTAGACATACAAAATTATGCTGGGTATGAGTAAAGTGGATAGAGGGATGCTCTTCTACCTCTCACAGAATACCAGAACTAGGGGACATGCACTCAAATTGGGGGATGGGAGAGTGGAAACAGAAAAAGAAAAAAATTACCCAGTGTGGTGTTAGTCTGTGGAACTCCCTGCCATAGGATGTGGTGATGACATCTGGCCTGGCTGCCTTCAAAAGGGGATTGGACAGATTCCTGGAGGAAAAGTCCATCACAGGTTACAAACCATAATGGAGATGTGTCATCTCCAGCCTTAAAACCGGGGTACTTCAAGGGCCAGATGCAGGGGAGTGGTAGCAGGAGACACTTCACGTTGTCTGCTTTGAGGCTTCAGGCGTGCTGTTAACATGACGGAAGTTTGGATCTACCTTTTTACCAAATGGTCACAATGGAGCAGAATTGGAAACAGGACTGGTTTGCAGATCCATCACTCCATCCGCCCATTACTCTGATTTTTATCCCACCTTTCTCATCCAGTGGGGACATGACAACCAGGATGATCTGCTGATGGGGAACAAAGAGGAATGGCTGAAAGAGCTGGGCATGTTTAACCTTGAGAAAAGAACATAAGAAGAGCCATGCTGGATCAGGCCAGAGGCCCATCTAATCCAGCTTCCTGTATCTCACAGTGGCCCCACCTGATGCATCTGGCAGTGTAGATATCTGTCTCCTGATACCACCCCCTGCATCTGGCCCTTGAAGTACCCCGGTTTTAAGCCTGGAGATTACACATCTCCATCATGGTTTGTCACCTGTAATGGACTTTTCCTCCAGGAATTTGTCCAGTCCCCTTTTGAAGGCATCCAGGCTAGATGCCATCACCACCTCCTGTGCCAGGGAGTTCCATAGACTAACAACACGCTGGGTAAAAAAATATTTTGTTTTGTCTGTTCTCACTCTCCCAGCCCTCAATTTGAGTGGATGTCCCCTAGTTCTGGTATTTTGTGAGAGGGAGAAGAGTGTCCCTCTATCCACTTTACTCATGCCCTGAATAATATTGTACGTCTCAATCATATCCCCTTTCAGGCACCTTTGTTCCAGACTTTTCCAGAAGACCGAGGATAGCTCTTTTCAAAAAGCGTACATCAGAAATGCCCAAACTTTGGCCCTCCAGATATTTTGGACCACAACTCCCAAAGTCCTTTGCCATTGGAAATACAGGCTTAGAATTCTGGGAGTTGTGGTCCAAAACATCAAGAGAGCCATAGTTTGGACATGCCTGCCAGTGCATGAAAGGTAATCAGACAGAGGTTGGGCAGGTTCTGTTCTCGGTCAACTCCAGAATGCAGGACACTGAATCATGAGCTCAAGGTACAGGCAGCAGATTTAGGCTGGATACCAGATAAAACTTCCCAATTTTTAGAGCAGTGTGACAATGGAACCCACGACCTCTGGAGTAGTAAACATACGATCACACACATCATAAGACAAGTGCCAAAGATTAGAAATGCATTTATTGGCAATGTGTATGACCCTTTTAAAAAAAAACACGTATTTTTCTGTCTAGAACATGCCCCCATGTATAAGACAAGGCCCATATTTCCAATGCAAAATTACAGTTTTGCAACTGCACAGTTCTCTCCTTGGCTTACTTTCATGTATAAAAGAAACCTCAGTTTTTAGTCTAACGATTATGCAAGTACAGTGGTACCTCAGATAATGAATTGAATTCGTTCTACGAGGAAATTTGTTTCCAAAAAAATCGTTCCGAAACATGGTTTCCCATAGGAATGAATGGGAAACCAATTAATCCGTTCCAGAGCATAGGAAAATGACACAGACACCTGGCTTTTTGTTCAAAACTCTTTATAAAAGTACAAATTAGATGCAGCCCGGGAAAACGTTTTTACTGACGCATGCTGAAAATTAATTATCCAAGGCAGCCCATAGGGAAATTCGTTATCCAAGGCAGACCTATACCTAGAAATTGTGATTCATTATCCGAAAAAATTGTTATCAGGGGCATTTGTTATCCGAGGTATTACTGTACATGGAAAAGTACTGTATAGGGAAGTAATATGGAAGTAAGCCAAGGAAATTATTACAACCCTTGGTCAGGTCTGTTTTGATTTTTATTCCTGCATTGAGCATGGGTTGGACTGAATGGCCTTCTCCTTCCAACTCAATCATTCTATGATTCTGTAATTCTTTTTGCCCTGCATCGGTCAGAGAGAAGTCGACCCTGGCTTCATCCAGCAACAGAAACATTTACTGTTGTTGTTGTTGTTGACGACCTCGAAATCTCACAAGGAAATCCGGGAGGCATTTTCCTCCTGCTCCGCTCCTCCTCTTGAGCAAAATGTTCCCAAGGCATCCTGCTCTCAGCACACCTTGGCTCATGTTCTACCACTACAACCGGGAGATGATTAGGAATGGGCTTGGTGGCTGAACTTGCTCAGACAGGTCTCAGTGGCAGCAAGTAAGGCCCCACCTGGAGTATTGTGTATAATTCTGGTCTCCGCATCTCAAAAAAGACATAGTGAAACAGGAAAAGGTGCATAAGAAAGCGACTAAAATGATTACTGGGCTGGGGACCTCCCTTATGAGGAAAGGCTAAAACATTTGGGGCTCTTTAGTCTGGAAAAAAGGCGCCTGAGGGGGGATATGATTGAGACATACAAAATAATGCAGGGCATGAGTAACGTGGACAGAGGGACACTCTTCTCCCTCTCACAAAACACCAGAACTAGGGGACAACCACTCAAATTGAGGGCTGGGAGAGTAAGAACAGACAAAAGAAAATACTTTTCACCCAGTGTGTTGTTAGTCTGTGGAACTCCCTGCCAGATGATGTGGTGATGGCATCTGGCATGGATGGCTTCAAAAGGGGATTGGACAGATTCCTGGAGGAAAAGTCCATCACAGGTTAGAAACCATGATGGAGATGTGTAATCACCAGGCTTAAAACCAGGGTCCTTCAAGGGCCAGATGCAGGGGAGTGGGATCAGGAGACAGATATCCAGTCTTGTGAGCTCCCAAAAGCATCTGGTGGGGCCACTGTGAGATACAGGAAGCTGGACTAGATGGGCCTTTGGCGTGATCCAGCATGGCTCTTCTTATGTTCTTATGTTCACCTGCAAACCAGACCAGGTGGCTGGTGTGTTGGTCTTCTGCTTCTCTTCGAACTTATTTTTCTTAGTGTGCCATGCCTTTTCCTTTCTGTTTGGTCGTTTGACTCTCGCTCCATTTCTGTTCCCCTTAGTGCTTCTGCAACCCTCTAGAACTTCTAGCATTTGCTCGACACCTTTTGCCCTCTCTTTAATCCCCGGGCTCATGGCCAGCGTGCTGTTTGTAACTATACATAGGCCTTTCCTCCGCCCTGTCCCAGCCAAGTCAGCTCTGTTGTCCGCAGATGTTCTGGTTACATGGGCAACTAGATGAATTGTTGCATATGTTGCATACCTACAAGGATTAAAAATAAATGCCCTTGTTTACTCTTGAGAGGCACAGTAGAACACATCCACTGCAATCCTCGGTGACAGGAGTGGGGAAAGGAGCCGCATGTTGTCGTCTTCTCTGTGTCTTGCTTTTAGCACTCCTGGTTTATTTATTTATTACATTTTGATCCCACCCATCTGGCCAAAAGCCACTCTGGGCAGCTAACAATCTATCGAAACCAAAAACAAAACTCGGACACAGCAAATGCAAAAAATTACTTTTAAAAAAACAGATAAAAACAAAGCATAAATTGGCCAATTAACATCACATATAGAACTTCCAAATACATTAACATTATTAAAATATCAAAGCAAAGCAAAAGTGTTCTGCTTATATACAGCCCAATACCACTTCAAGTAGTCTCTGGGCAGTTTGCAGTTTTAATTACAGTATGCAGTATGCAAGTTAGACATTGCGCTGCCCCCCGCCCCCCGCAAGCTGGATACAGTGGTACCTTGTATAAAGGAATTAATTTGTTCTAAATGAAATAATGTTAAGCAAATTTTCCTTTATTCAAATTTCCCATCGGAATGCATTGAAAACAGAGTAATCCCTAATCGCAACCATATTTATGTTGTAGGGATTTGCCCCATAGATGATTCTGTTAAGCAAATTCCCCCTGTCTCCGGAATTTTTTATGTTGTACAGATTTTATGTTATACAAACCGTTTGTTATACAAGGGTCCATTGTACTCATTGTACTGACCAGGGAAGGATGGAAGGTTGAGTGAACCTTGAGCCTGCTACCTCGGATTGAGCCTGAGGTTGTGAGCACAGTTTTACCTTCAGTACAGGCACTTAACTACTGTGCCACAAGGCTAAACACCAAAATGTTAAAAAGCAACAATGAGAGGACTTGTTATTTTCCTTTCTTAACAAATGCCAATAGGATTTCTTTCACAAGTTGTAAGAACAATCCAGAGTTCCCTTAGGGGAAATCAGTGTGGCATATAAATTTTAAATGAAATAAATAAATCCCCTCCCTCCTCATCTCAGCTGGGAAATAAAAATGCAGTCTCTGACCTTGTGTCAGTTTGCTGCATCCTCTTGTCCAGTTGGAAGAGTTCCAGCCAGTAGGCTTTCAGTCAAGTTCAAGGTATTAAAGTTGACATTCAAAGGCCCGAACAGTTTTAAGACCTTGCTACTTGTCTTCCATGCCTCTCCGTCTGATAGATACCCTCTCCCACCCACACCTCTCAATTCCTGATGCTATGGGTGGCCCCTCCAAGGGAGGCCCTGAAACCCACAATGAGGAGCGGGGCCTTCTCAGTGGTGGCCCCCTCGTTGTGGAAATCCCTTTCAGATGTGTTAGGCCGTCACCCTTCTCGGCTTTAGAAAGCAAGTAGTGACATGGCTTAGGCCTTCTACAGTCTTTTTAAAAAAAGGTAAAGGTCCCCCTTGCACATGCGTGCTAGTTGTGTCCGACTCTAGGGTTGGTGCTCATCTCCATTTCCAAGCCAAAGAGCCAGTGTTGTCCAAGTCCGTGGCCATGTGGCTGGCATGGCTGAACGTATTTCTGCGCACGGAACACTGTTTACCTTCCCGCTTTTTACGGCGGTACCTATTTATCTACTTGCATTTACATGTTTTTCGAACTGCTTGGTTGGCAGGAGCTGGGGTTAACAGCGGGAGCTCACTCCTCTGCGTGGCACCCGGGATTCGAGCTGCCGACTTTGCCGCCAACAGTTTCAGCACTCTAGCTCACTCCTTCGTAATTTTAAAGCTAAAGGTTCCCCCTGATCATTAAGTTTAGTGCTTTCGAGTTCTAAGGGCTAGTGCCCGTCTCCTTTTGTCAGCCAAAGAACCTACATTGGTAGACTTATTTTCATGGTAATGTGGCCAGCATGACTTAAAATGCAAGCACATGGAACGTCTTTACCTTCCCACCAAAGTGTACCTATTTATACCCTCACCTTTTTTTAATGCTTTCAAACATTCACGGGAGCTGAAATAAGGAATGAGATTCAAATGGCCTTTTGATCGGCAAGAACAGCAGTTGGGTGGTTTAACCCGCGGCACCGCCAGTGCTCCGACCTAATTTTACTTCTTTTAATTACTTGAAACCCATTGTTTATTGTTTAATTGATCCCACCCCAGCCCACATCTTTAATGTTATTGTGTGGCTTTAAAAATAGTTTTAAAGGTAGTTTCTTTTCTGGTGGTGGTTTTAATTAGCGCTGAGAGTTTTATGTTATGCTATTTTTGATGTTTATTTTCTTTTTAAGCTGTCTAGAGATGTAGTTTGTCACTAGGTGGGTTGGATAGAAGATTTTTTTAAAAAATAAGTAAAAGTTTCAGACCTTAGCAGAACCTCCTTGATTTTTGGCGGCCTGGTTGCGTTGGCGAGAACTCACCGGCGCACTTTGTGAGAGATGAATACCAATCCATTTCAAATCCAAGATTAACAAGGCGATTGTCCGCCGTAGTATGGCACAGAGTGCTAGGTGGCAGCATTGAGTGTAGAGAGTTATCTCCATGCCATGGAGATGGGTGTGTTCTGTTGGATATTGGGTATGTCTCGACTCGACCGCATCACAAATGATGATGAGAGAAAGCCAGCTTCACTGGTTTGGACACATCCTCAGAGCAGGCACCTCCCACTGTTGCCAAAATTGCTTTCCACCCGAAAATTGATTTGGTCATGCGGGTGACCAAAACAGAAAGCAGGACACGGCCAATAAGGACATGTGAATTGTCAATGCGCAGTCAGTCATGAAAAGTGCCATTTCAGGATCCAGAGCGTAGACCGCGCACCTGCAGGAAAACCCTAGGAGAAGGAGGTAGAAGAAGATGTATTTCTCCATATTGTAATTGAATCACCCTTGTCTAAACAGCTCTGAAGCATAAAAAAGGCGGTTGGGTTGGGGTGCCATCAGAATCCACAACGAGGAGGAGAGAGGAGGAATGCTGGTCTGTAGCTTCGAGGTTTTGATTCGAGCCAGAATACCAGAGGATAAATTGTGGAGAATTGGCCTCAAGAAAAATAAAAATAGATAGCTAAAGAACATCCAGAGAGAATGTATGTCCTAAATTACCAGTAACAGAGCTGGTCCAAAGTGAAAGGTAGATGTTCATACAATACTTGAGGTGGAAGGGTCATGTTACAGCTGCCAGTCCAATTTTCTCTTGAATGCCTCCGGTATTGAAGCATTCGCCATCTCTTGAGGTTGTTAGCTCCATTGTTATACTGCTCTAATAACAGTTAAGAGATAGTCAGCCTGAATCTGGATTCCTGTAGCTGGATCCCATTGTTATATGTCCTACACTCTGGGGTTGATGGGGGACAGTTCCTGCCCTTCCTTTGAATGTCAGGGAACTAGTACCTCATGGGGTTTGAAGACGATACCTCTCCTCATGCATCCTAAAAGAGCATTCACCTTTTTTGTAGCAAGTTGCAGTCTTATATAAGAACATAAGAAGAGCCATGCTGGATCAGACCAAAGGCCCATCTAGTCCTATCTTCCTGTATCTCACAGTGGCCCCAAGAGATGCATCTGGGAGCGCATGAGACTAGATCTCTGTCTCCTGATACCACTCCCCTGCATCAGGTCCTTGAAGTACCCCGGTTTTAAGCCTGGAGATGACACATCTCCCTCATGGTTTGTCACCTGTGATGGACTTTTCCTCCAGGAATCTGTCCAATCCCCTTTTGAAGGCATCCAGGCCAGATGCCATCACCACATCCTGTGGCAGGGAGTTCCATAAAGTAACAGCGCGCTGGGTGAAAAAATATTTTCTTTTGTCAGTTCTTACTCTCCCAGCCCTCAGTTTGAGTGGATGTCCCCTAGTTCTGGTATTTTGTGAGAGGGAGAAGAGCGTCCCTCTATCCACTTTACTCATGCCCTGCATTATTTTGTATGTCTCAATCATATCCCCCTCAGGTGCCTTTTTTCCAGACTAAAGAGCCCCAAATGTTTTAGCCTTTCCTCATAAGGGAGGTGCCCCAGTCTTGGATCACAGTCAGCTTGTGTTCTACAACAATTCCAAGGTCCTTCCCACATGTAGTATTACTAAGCCAAGGATCCCCATCTTGTACCTGTGCATTTGGTTTTCCCCTTCCTAGAGGTAAAACTTTGCACTCACCCCCTTTAATTTCATTGTTTTCTGCCCGGTGCTCACACTTAACCAAGATCTTTTTGAGTTTTGTTCCTGTCTTCCAAGGTATTACCTGCCCCATGCATTTTTGTGTCATCCACAAATTTCATAAGTATTCCTGCAGTCCCTCGTCCAAGTCATTCGTTTAAAAAAGTTGAAGAGCACTAGGCTCAGGGCTGAGAACTGTGTTACCCCACCTTTTCCCAGTTTGAGAAGGGGCCATTGAGAAACACTCTGGCTATAAGTCTGTAATGAACTGTGTAGCCACCTGACACTTGTTCTGTGTTAAATGATAAGGGTCGCAATTGCATGGGAGCAGGAGGTATACTGAATAATCTGACATATAGTATAGTGGCTAATCCGCTAAGCCATAAATTGGAAAGTCACTGATGCACATCCCATTTATTTTACTTAGGGCCTTTTTACACGACCCCTAAGATCCGCTGGCCACTTAAATTCGGACCAGAGATCTTAGGGGTTCGTCGCTCTTCCTCTGTCCCCACCCCCCTCCGCACTTCCTGGTTGCTGGCTGCCTGAGGGAGGGAGAAAAAAGAAAGAAAAGAATGCCGGCTTACCTCCGTTCTGTTCCCAGCAGCATTCAGATCTCTTAAAGGGGCGGGGGGCAGAAAAACAACAAACAGAAGCCAGGAGAGCCCCGCACTCACTATCCTTACACCGGATCAAATATTTTTCACATCCAAAAAGCAGGTACCTGAAAGCTGCGCTGGGACGCGCTAAAGTGGGCAGGGTCGCACTTAATTTCCTGTTAACTCTGGAGCTGGTGGGTAAATATTTTTAATCTCCGGAGCTGGGAGCCATTTGCCCCGGAGTTTAGGGGTCGTGTATAAACGCCCTTAGTTCCTCCGGTTTCATTCTGCTTGTTATTCCACCCACCCCTCTACCAAAATCCCGGCAGCATGTAAGGTCTTCCCAGATGGTTTGCCACTCTGTCTGTGACCTGATCCAGACCGGTTCAGCTTCAATGGAGTGGTTACATCCATAAATCTATACAACCAAAACTCGCACTATAAAACATTGGGGAGTGAACCTACTGTTGGCTGCATGCTATGAATCCCACCTGGTTATGTTACTTTCAGGAGCCTTTTGTTTCTGCGTATTGATTTATCTGCTGGCTGACATTAAATAGGTGGGTGTTGTGTTCATGTCCTTCTTCTGGGTTTCCCTAGGCAGGTGGTTGACCAACATGGGGACAGAAAATATTAGTAATGAGCCTTTGGTCATATACCAATTGGAGGTGCAAGGAGGGCAAGACTTAAAACTGAGACATTGTGCACACACACACACACACACACACACACACACAGGTTGACCTGCATCTTGGAGTAGTTGCTTCTTTGGAATTGTGTATATTTTCCCCTCCAATACCTCTGCTCTCTGCTAGTCGCTAAATAGGGGATGGAGGTGTAAAGGATTTTTTGGTTGTTGGAAAAATAGATAAAAGTTGGGCAGGTGGTGTAGAGCCATGAGACGACTGCCGTTGGGGTGCAAGGAGGGTAGGTCAACTCAAAACCGTCTGTTGTTCTCCCTTTCTTCTGTGTAGGATCTGAAGAAATACGGTGCGACCACAGTAGTGAGAGTGTGTGAAGTGACCTACGATAAGACTCCGCTGGAGAAAGATGGCATTACGGTGATGGTAAGTGCTTGATCCCGGATCTCTTTGGCCGAGACATCTTGGCGTTGATGGCCGTTGAAGGTGCCTGTCCTTGAACTGGCTGGTCTGTGCTTTCTCTTTGCTACTCCTTGGTTTTCCTCTTGGCATTGCTTCTTGAAGCTGGGTTGTTGTTTTTTCAAGGCACTTGATGTTGCACATCCACAGGGCTGGTTGCCTCACCAGGGAGGCAGAAGGAAGTGGTGCACTGGCCCCTTCCTGTTCTCATGAGCTCATTCTCTCAAAGAGTGTTGGAGATTTCCTCTTTTGAATATTTTTATACCATCTTTTTCTTGGAATAGGACCCGAGGTGGCTTACAATTATGAGGGAGAATATACAGCCCCGAACATTTAAGACATATTCAAGTTAAGAACAGGGAATTAGAAGAGACATCTTAACAGTAATAATTAAAAAGTTGCAATGGTTTGGAGTCCATTTTCTCAGATACATCATGCCATATAATCTTGTGTGCTTTTACTGAGAAACTTCAGAATTGATGAGAGAATTTCCTGCCCAATTGTAATGGCCAGGGACAATAAGAGGTCTTTGCTGTGTGTGTGTGTGTGTGTGTGTGTGTGTGTGTGTGTGTGTGTGTGTGTGTGTTGTTTTTATTTTCCATCCAGATTGTAGAAGGGTTACCTGCCTTGAGTTGTGTAATGCTATTGGATCGGTTGTGGTCCTCAGATTTTTTGATCTGATACTTACTTAAAATATTTTTACCCCAGCTTTCTCCTTGAAAAGGGCCCAAGGCAGGTTACAGTGGTCCCCCGCCCTTTCAGGGTTCATATACTGCAGTCCCGCTATATCCGGGACCACAGTATATGAAAAAGGCCCCCAGGGTTAAGGGGCAAAGGCCTGTTTCAGGCCTCCCGTACTTACCCCAGGACTGATGCTGCCCCAAATGGGCCTGCGAGGGCCTTCCCAGGTCTTCTGGAGACCCGAAAATGGCTTCCGTGTGAACTTCCGGTTTGCAGAAAATCATTTCTGAGGCCTCTGAGGGACTTTGTATACCTGTCAGAGGCCTCAGAAATGATTTTCGGAAATCCAGAAGTCGCTTCCGGTTCACAGGGAGGACCTTTTGGGGCCTCCAGAAGGCCCGGGAAGGCCCTTGCAGGGCAGCACCAGGCTGGGGGTAGATACAAGAGCCCCCAATTGGGCCCCACAGGCCTGACCCAACCTGCATCCACATATCGCAGATTTTCAATTATTGCGGGTTGGGTTGAATCCCTAACCGCCGCGATAGATGGGGGATCACTGTACAACATTGAAGGGCAATATATAAAGTTAGAGACAATATGTATACAATTGTTGTTAACACAATAAAGACAGTATTTAATGCTAAGTACAATAATTGTGAGGAGTCATCTTCCATCACTAAAAGCCTTTTCCTGCTTTTGGAAAGACAGCAAAGTGGCCTCTTGTGGGAGGGGTCCGGTTCTGGGAGCAGCAACAGAGAAAGCCCTCTCCTGTGTCCTCATCAGAAGTACCGGTGAAGGTGGCAGGAGTATGGAAAGTGTTTATCCTGATTATCTTAGCACCCAAGTTGGCTCATACTGTGGGTTTTTGAGATAGCATGGACCCAGGCCATATCCCCTACCTCCACGGTAGTAGTTCTCATGAGATCAGTTTGACTAGCTCCTTCCTGGCAATTTAAAAAGTCAGAGATCCATGCCGACTTCAAAATTACAGTACAGTGGTGCCTCGGATAACGATGGTAATTTGTTCTCCGAGGTTAGTTGTTATCCGAAGCACGTCGTTATCCGAAATGCAGTTTCCCATAGGAATGAATGGGAAACTGTTTAATCCGTTCTGGAGCCTAGGAAAAAGGCACAGACACCTGGTTTTTTGCTCAAAACTCTTTAAAAAGTGCACTTTAAAGATACAGATGCAGTGCCACCTGGGATAACTTTTTTACTGATGCATGCTGGAAATTCATTATCTGAGGCAGTCCATAGGGAAAATTCGTTATCCGAGGCAGCCCATAGGAAGATTCGTCATCCAAGGTAGCCCATAGAGAAAATTCGTTCTCCAAGGCAGACCTATATCTAGGAATTGCGATTCGTTATCCGAGGCAGCCCATAGGGAAAATTTGTCATCAGAGGCAGCTCTATACCTGGTAATTTGCAGTTGTTATCCGAATTATTCGTTATCCGGGGCAGTTTTATCCGAGGTACCACTGTATTTGCTTTCCAAAGGCATAATTAAGCAGCAGGATTTGGTCCTGGTCCGGATCATACCTCTTCAGTTTGCAAGGGAGGGTTATCACCCATGAAATTCTCTTTCATGATGGGGAGAAACATGTGTGAGTGCGTGCGTGTGAGTGTGTGCCTCCACCTATAGATTGGTAGTAGAGTCCAACCACAGTTTTCCCCTTGAAATTAGAGCTAATATTTCTGCCTTCCAAGGAGCTCGCATTGTGATGAATGAAGACTCTTCCTCATAACACACATTATGGTTATGTCTTCAGCGCTTCCATGATCTAATCCTTTCAGACCTGTGGTCTGTGCCACGTAGGTGCCCCCCACCTCTGCGGAGAAGCTGGGATAGCAATTTCCACTACAGCCACTCCTCATTTAACAACCAGCCTGTTTAATAACCTCTCAGACTTAAAACCAGCAGCAGCTGCCAAAACCACTGCCTCCACCTAATGGCTGCCTGAGGAAGAACCTGATGTTCCAGCCCACGGGGCCTGAACCAAAGGGTCCTGCCTACTTGGATTGTCTGCACCAACCTTGCCAGCAGCTCAAGAGAAGAGGAAGCAGGGTATAGCACAGTGGTGGCAAACCTTTGGCACTCCAGACGTTTTGGACCACAACTCCCAGAATTCCAATCCTGTATTGCCATTGACAAAGGACTGTGGGAGTTGTGGTCCAAAGCATCTGGAGAGCCGAAGGTTCGTCCCTACTGGTATATCATGTTCCCCCTCGCCCCGTGTTCCTCCTCTTCCACTGCTTCCAAGGAACAGGTGAAGATAATGACCCAAGCGGAGTGGAGCATCAGCCAACTCTATCTCCATTTTCCCCCTCCCTTTTGTTCTGCTTCTCCCATGTCCTCCCGGAGAACACGGATGCAGAACCTTCGGCCCTCCATATGTCATGGGGCTCGGACCCTTTGACTTGCCAACATCCCAGCCGTAAAGACTCATCACAGTTGCTCTGGTCCTCCATATGGGCTTTCTTTCACCAGATGAATTTGTGTCCAGAGGAGCTGGATTGAGCTGCATTGCTGCGCATCTTGGAGCTCAGCCATCTCGTTGTCTTATCCACTTCCTGAATAATCCAGTTTGGCTCTTAGGTGTTTTTTTTTTAAGTGTTTTTAAAATCCAGGTTTTGGGAGGAAATGTGTTTTTAAAGCGAATCTTCAGCTAGATGCAAATCCTTGCATGGATTCTTAATTTTTAAAGGCAATATACTGTAAGGCAGAGGTGAAGAGAGCTCACCTGTAAATATCGCTTGGGCGGGACTGGTGTGGTCATTTCTTGCTGCAACACCGGTAAAATGACCCTTAAGATCCCATGTGCATAATGTTAGAGGGGAGGACTGGAAACTTAGAACGAAAGCCAGCTACCTGGGAGCAGATGTAGAGGCCATGGAGTCTGCACAGAGCCCTCTTGCCCTGCCCCTTTATTTTATTTTATTTTATTTTATTTTATTTTATTTTATTTTGATTGATTGATTGATTGGTTGGTTGATTGATTGATTGGTTGGATTGATTGATTGATTGATTGATTGATTGATTGATTGATTGATATACTTCTCTATCTGGGCCAATGGCCACTCTTGGATGAGTTACAAGTGCAGTGGAAGTTCGCCAACACCATTCCAGCACTTTTCACATCAGGAAAGCCTGATTTGAAAGCAGGTGTGGGCCAGGTAAATGCTGGACGTAACCAGCCAACTTGACACGTGGCATCCAGGGTGAGTTCGCCAAGCATCTAAAAGCACTCCCACGGGCCTTTCCTTGCATGAGGAAGGCCACCTGCTTGCCTCACACTCCCATGATTATATCCTATGGAATGTATGAAATTTAGAGATGGTTGTTTCATTTCGGAAGGGGTCCGGTTCCAGAATGAACCATGGCAGCACATCTGCCGATCGGAACCAGGACCCACCCTCAAGCACTAAATCAACCACTGACTTACTTCCCTTTGGATCACATGGGGTGAAACTCTGAGGAAGCAGCCTCCGACATGTCATCTTTCCTTCTCATTGGCGCTGGCTAATCAGGAGCTGTGCAAGGACATGCACCATCCCGCCTCCCTGTCTGATTGGCCAGTGCCAGGGAGAGGGAAAGATGACATCGGAGACTGCCTCCTCATTGGAGTTTCACTCCACGAGACCCAAAGGAAGGTAAGTCAGTGGTTGATTTCGTTCTAAAGGGTGGGTCCCGGTTCTGAACAGAGGCTGTGCTGCCATGATTCATTTTGAAACCAGACCCCTTCCGAAATGAAAGGGCCAAGTCTAACAAAATTATAAAATGCCCCGTTTCAGCAGCTGGCGCGACTGTGTCAGGCCACCAGCAAAACAACAGAAAACAAAACTAGAGACTGCAAAGTGTGTGTGTGTGTGTGTGTGTGTGTGTGTGTGTGTGTGTGTGTGTGTGTGTGTGTGTGTGTGTGTGTGTGTGTGTGTGTGTGTGTGTGAAGCATAGATCTTTACAAAATGTCTGTTCTTACCTCTTTCATTATAAATAATTAAAGGCGGCGCCAGGTGTGATTTTCCGTGCTTGGGGCAAAGGATGGGAAAGGAGCAGGTTCTGGGCCTCTGAGGTAGAGTCTCTGCTTGTCTCTGAGATGTCTCTGAGAAACAAGTTGAGATTACCAGCAACCAATTTCTAGCCAGCTGGAAGACAGAGAAGGGTGGGCAGGTCTTCTCTTCTTCTCTCTGTTCCATTGTGTCCTACTCTTGGTCACTTTGTGAATCAAGGCTCTGCCTGTCTCTTTAACAACTTCTTTTAGTTCTTTCAGAATCGTTCCCGTGTCCCTTTTGATGGTGTCAAGCCAGGGAGTCCTTGGATGACCTCTTTTTCTTTTAACACAGGCCTGTCTCAAAGTATTTATGCTAGGCGGGCTGATCGAACGTGTGTGTGTGTGTGTGTGTGTGTGTGTGTGTGTGTGTGTGTGTGTGTGTGTGTGTGTGTGTGTGTGTGTGTGTGTGTGTGTGTGTGTGTGTAATTGGAGAACTGCATTGTGAAATTCCTTGCCTAAAGGAATTACAGTGGTCCCCCGCCCTTTCACAGTTCATATATCGCGGGACCGCAGTATATGAAAAAGGCCCCTATGGTAAGGTGGAAAAGTCCTGTTTCAACCCTCCCATACTTACCCCAGGACTGGAGCTGCCCCCGAACAGGCCTGTGAGGGCCTTCCTGAGAACCGTAAGTGACTTCTGGATTGCTGAAAATCATTTTTGAGGCCTTCAAGAGCCTTTCTAGGCCTGTCTGTTTACCAGAAGTCACTTCAGGTTCGTAGGGAGGCCCTTTTGGGGCCTCCAGAAGGGCCTAGAAGGCTCTCACAGGCCCATTCAGGGTAGGGCCAGGCTGACTCGACCTGCATCCATATATCGCAGATTTTCAATTATCGTGGGTCAGGTCAGGTCCCTAACCCCTGCAATAGGCGGGGGATCACTGTAATTCGTTCCAAATGAAATTCGGTTAAACAAATTTTCCTTTATACAAATTTCTCATTGAAATGCATTGAAAACAGAGTAATCCCTAATTGCAGCCATATTTATGATGTACGGATTTGCCCCATAGGCGATTCTGTTAAGCAAATGTCCCCTATCTCCAGAATGTTTTATGTTGCACAGATTTTATGTTATACATGCCGTTTGTTATACAAGGGTCCACTGTATATAGTTTGTTCAGCCCGCCCAGCATAATTGTGATGGGTTTGGCCAGTGCTAAAAGAAGCTTCTTTTAATATATAAAAAAGGAATGTGCATAAAAAGGCACGAACCCAAGTGTTCTTGGACTGCACTTCCCAGAAACCTTCCAAGAATGCCTAGGCTTCCCAAGGTTGTGTGTGTGTTGGTTTCTTGTGAGCAAATCGGTTGATATGTGCAACAGCATGGACAGTTACTTTTAGCTCCTCCCATAGTGTGTCTGATTGTCTTTTTATGATGTTGTATGTGTGTGTTGTGTCGTTACAGTCGTGACCGACTCTTCGTGACTCCATGTCCTTGGAGTTTTCTTGGCAGGAATACTGGAGTGGTTTGCCAGTTCCTACTCCAGGCGCCTTCAGCACTTGGAATTCCCTGGTGGTCGCCCATCCAAGTACTAACCAGGGTCGAGATCGGATGCTCTTAGGGCATCTAGGCCATCTTCCCAAGGTTAGGAACCCCTAATTTATTGTTTTGTGGTGCGTTATTGCAGGCCTTCTCTCCAGTGTACTGAATTTTTGTACATTATTTTCCTTAACACCCCTTTTTGTGTGTTTCAATTGGAGAACAGCTTTGTGAAATCCAGGAAGCTGTGTGTTTTGAATTACAAATTTCATTTATTATTATTCAGATTATGTTTTGGGTTACGTGGCAGTTTGGGAACTGCAAGTTACTTGAGTTCACATTAAAATGGGAGCCAGTTGGTCCTTAAAGGTAGTCCAGACAGGAGCCTCTGAAAAGCAAACTCTGAGTAATGTGAGGAATAGCCGTCTTTTTCCACGAATGGCAAGGTGTCAAGTACACTAAAATCAATGAGGCCATTTTCCCCTGTTTGGAGAACCCCTAGAGATGCTGGGAGCAGTATTTATTTTAGGTTTCAGGGCAACCTAAATTCAGCTCTGTCACCCATTTCACAGACGACAAAACTGATAAGCTTGGAAGAATGCAAATTAACTCAAAAGAAATGTTTGGACACAACCTGAACCCCAGAGGCAACAGGGAAACAGGCAATGCTCAGAAAAGCACACAGAGCAGGCAAAACACACATAACGTGGAAAACAACAAGCACACACACACACACACACACACACACACACACACACACACACACACACACACACACACACACACACACACACACACACACACACTGTATACACTTAAGTTATGTTGGTTTAACACCAAGTGATATCGTGCAGGATGGTGTGCAGCAATCCTTCCTGAGAAATTGAATTTTACAGAAAGCACACTTGGTTTCCTGTTGTGTGCATTCATTCATATGTAAATAGGCACAATGCACACACATGTGTTTAGCATCATATGCAACACATAAGTAGCTGAGATTATCGGCCATATTATTACACTGATTGTAAATGAATTATAACGTGCTGTCAGGGCAGTTCCAACTTGGGGTGACAGTACCCTTTTCAGGTTTGTCAAGGTATAGAATAAACAGAACTGATTTCCCCCCATTCTCTTTCTCATGCGCATGCTTGGGACAATGTGCAGCTTGCCCAAGACCAGTCAGGCTGGCTGTGCTCCCTGGAGAAGTGGGGAGTCGAACTCCTGACCTTTGGCTCTGCACCCAGTCATTTCCCCAGCCGGTCCTGCGTACCTTTACAAATAGTGTGGATTTATTTTTATAGGAGCAATGGCAGTTGAGAAAAGGTTGGAAGTAATGGTGGTGAATTCCAACAGGAGCTTCTCAGGGTATACTTTGCACTAGAGATGAGCACGAATAGAAAAAAATGGAGTTTCGTTTGTCGTTCATCGTTTAGAAGTCCGTTTCGGTTTGTTTCCGTTGTTAGTGAATTTTTTTAAAAAAATTGTTTTCGTTTTGTTACCGTTTCGTTACCATTTATTCCAATTTTTAATGATTTTTTTTTTTTTAGCATTTAAAGCCGCTCACTTCATTGCAGTAACGGAAACTAAACGCATGACCAAAATCCCCGCGTTTCTGTTCGTTTTGTTTCATTTTAGGGACAAATTTTGTTTGTTGTTTCGTTGCATAATGAAACGAAAAACAAACAACGAGAACAAAAAAATTGTTCATTCCTTGCCCATCTCTACTTTGCACCCAGGAGCAAGTGACTAGAGATTATTGAATATCCATGCAAGGTGTACTGGGATGGGGGTTCCGGCATGGCAAGGGGTTCAACTGGATGGCCCTTGAGAGAGCGACTAAAATGATGTCTGGGCTGGGGCACCTCCCTTATGAGGAAAGGCTAAAACATTTGGGGCTCTTTAATCTGAAAAAAGGCGCCTTGGGGGTATGATTGTGATGTACAAAACAATGCAGGGCATGAGTCAAGTGGATAGAGGGAAGCTCTTATCCCTCCGAAAATACCAGAACTAGGGGACATCCACTCAAATTGAGAGCTGGGAGAGTAAGAACAGACAAAAGAAAATATTTTTTTCACCCAGTGCGTTGTTAGTCTGTGGATCTCCCTGCCACAGGATGTGGTGATGGCATCTGGCCTGGATGCCTTCAAAAGGGGATTGGACAGATTCCTGGAGGAAAAGTCCATCACAGGTGACAAACCATGATGGAGATGTGTAGTCTCCAGGCTTAAAACCAGGGTACTTCAAGGACCAGATGCAGGGGAGTGGTATCAGGAGAAAGATATCTAGTCTCATGCACTCCCAGACACATTTGGCGTGGCCACTGTGAGATACAGGAAGCAGGACTAGATGGGCCTTTGGCCCGATCCAGCATGGCTCTCTTCTCTTCTTATTCTATGTATCAATGCTAGTAAATGCACCAAGTGGCACTCAGGTTATGTGAAGATTGAGTCATGGCAACTAGACGTTTCATGTGAGATTAATCTCACGAGAAGTCCAGTGGCCACGACTCAACGTCCAGATAGCCTCACCTAGATGACTGGGAATCTTCACAGACACCTAGGTGATGTGCATTTTATAGCTTAATGTTCTCTACTTTCATTGCAACGTTCTCATGCGCCGGGTGGCCTGTCCTTTTCGCACGTTGGTGTCTGTGCCGTAGGAAGTTTAAATGCTGAGATCATTCAGCATATATGACAAAGCCAGCTTAGAGTACTCTGTGCACGTGTGCGCACGGGGGAGCTTGTTTGTTTTAACATGCTTCGGCAGTGGGAGTGGCTGACCGATGAATCAGTGCTCCAGTGTGTTGCTCTGAGCCAGGATTATAGTGCTAGCTAGGCACACGCCAGTTCTTTTTGAGCCAGGCATAAGGAGATTTACTGTCAAGGAACAAAGACAGAGGATGGATTTTGGTAAAAATAGAAGCCATGCAGAGAGATTGTACATGGTATTCTTGGACAGCTTTTATTTCCTGCAAAAAAAAAAAACAACAACCACCCCAGACCCTAAGATTTTTTTAAAGATGATTAAAAATAATGTTTGCTTCTTCAAGTACACTTTTAATAAATCGGACTAAGTAAGGAAGACTCGTGGGATTCATTAACCCCAACCCCCCGGAGATATGGTGTCCATACATGAATTCCTAAGAGCTAGCCCCAGGATTCAGCAGGTTTTAAATTCTCTGACATCCAAATTACCTGGACTTAATGTTAGTTTATCTGCCATTCAAAAAGCTTCAGTAAAAACAAATTTAAAGACAATAAACATGGTGGCAATTGAAAGACTAACTTTTATTTTTTTAAAAAGCAGAGCTTGTCCATGAAGGGTCTCATTAAAAATATAAAAATTAGTCTTAAAGGTGCCACCACTTTTTTTGTCTTTCTTTTTTATTTATTTATCTTTTGCCTAGAATTCCAACGTGCTTTCTTTTGAGGGGAAAACAAGCTCACATAGCTTGTCCTGTGCAGAGTTCAGAGGAGGAAAGGCTGTAAGAACTAGGCGTGTTTTGCCTCGAGAAAAGAAGGCTGAGAAGATAGCATTCTTGAAATATTTGAAAGGATGTCATTAAGATTAACCCATAATAAATACTAGTTGAAACCCAGTAGTACATCAGTAGAGTAGTCCCAGTGACTCTGGGTCTTACAGAGATGTTGCCTCACCAAACCCCCACTGACTCAGTGGGCACAATTCTAAATAAATAAATAAAATTCTAGTACATTAGGACACCCCCACCCCGCGTATCCACTGATTCAGTTATCCACGGTTGGCAGAGGGGGGGGAATAATTCAGCAGCAACAAAGCAAGCTACTGTCACAAAACAGCAGCCATAGAGCAAGCTACTGTTGCAGAACAGCAGTTTTGGGGATTGTTTTGGGTATTCTCTCTTATCCATGGTTTTCGTTATCCACAAGAAGGCCTGGAACAAATCCGCAGCAGATGCCGGGGACCTACTGTAGCTTACTGCTGGATTTGCAGCCACTGTGATCAGCTCTCACTTCTCTGAATTCAAGGGCTAAATTCTGCTAGTGATCTAACAGAAGGCTGTCATTCATAGGCCATTTTGAAGTGGGCGTTTTATAGCATACCTGTAAACTGATTTTCTCCTCCCTCTACTGCAGTGGTTTCCAACTTTGAGACCCTCAAACTCCCAGAAACCTTTGTCATCAGCTGTGCTGGTTGGGGTTTCTGGGAGGGGTTGTCCAAAAAAACCTGGGGACCCAAAGTCGGGAAATCACTGCTGCACTGCATCACTCCTCACTTAATGCGGTTGTGTGTCATTTGACTGGGCTGCTATCTAGGGGCCCAAGCGACAGGAAGCCAGATTTAGACTATCAGGAAAAACATCTTAACTGTTAGAGCAGTATAACAATGGAACCAGTGATCTCGGGAGGTGGTGAGTGCTGCAAACGCTGAAGCATTCAAGAGAAAATTGGACCGCCATCTGTCACATGTGCTTTGATTTGTATTCCTTCCTTTCCAGCTCAGGTATTCTGTGATTCTGTTCAAGAGTTGGGCATGGGGTGAGTTGTTTTGGAAGGCAATAGGACACAACTGCCCACAGTTGTGTTAGGTTAAGGAAGATGTTTCTTTTGTTCTGGTCCATTCTTCTTTCTGCCAAAGGTAGTGGGGAAGAGAGGTCATGAACTGGGAACCCTAACCCTAACCCTAATCTAAGCTGTTCAGAAGTGAAAGACACAAAGTCCAGCATATCCAGGGAGTTTTGCTGGCCTCCAGAGTTGAGAAAAGTTATTTTCTTTGGATTCTTAACTTCCAAAAACACCGTGGCCAGCAGCATGGTAGCTGGGAGCAATGATTCCCCCCCCCAAAAGGTAACAATTCTCAACTCTGGTCATGATGCGTAAGAAATTTCCAAAGGACAAAGAGGGATCCTAATCTCTGATCTCCAACTCCTACTTTTCTACCTCTAAACTCCGCCTCTGTTTGAGGACGTTCATTGGTCGGCGACCAGAGAACGTGAGAGAGGGGCACTTAGTATCTGTCTTTTGAGCGTCTCTGTGCCTGCTAAAAAACCAAGCTTGCGTCTTCCTGCAAAGCCACCAAAAGCAAGAAAAGCGCAGGCAGGTTCTGGCATGCTGTTGGGAAGGTAACGTGTACGTTTGCCCCCTCTGGGCCAATCAATGAAGGAGGAAGAGGATAAAAAAGAAATCCAAAGCGGTGGGATCACAGATCCCTTTTTCTTTGTTTATGACCATAGTTCCTTTTTCTAGCTACTGTAATTCACATAGGGTATTTGTACACTACTCCTAAACTCCGGCAAATGGCTCCCAGCTCTGGAGCTTAAAATTATTTCCCCACCAGCTCTGGAGTTTACAGATAATTAAGTGCCACCACACCCACCTAAGCGCGTCCCAGAGCACTTTTCAGGTACCTGCTCTCTGGAGGTGAAAGTTCCTGGTGCGGATATAACAGTAGTGACTGCCAGACTCTCCTTGCTTCTGTTTGTTCTTTTTTTGCCCCCCGCCCCTTTAAGAGATCTGAATGCAGTGCCGGGATGGCAGAATGGAGGTGAGCGGCATTCTTTTCTTCCTTTTTTTCTCCCTCCCCTCGCACAGCCAGCAGCCAGGAGTGCGGAGGGGGTGGGAACGCGGGAACAGCGACAAGCCCCTAAGATCTCTGATCCGAATTTAAGTGGCCAGCGGATCTTAGGGGTCGTGTGAAAAGGACCACACACACACACACACACACACACACACACACACACACACACAAATCTTTGCTTTCCTCGGTGCCTTTGCATCCTTATGCCATCTCTGACATCACTTTGACCTTCTGAGGTGTTCCGGAGCTTACCAGGAGATTGAGGATGATCACAGGACACCCTGTCCCTTCTCTCTGCGGGAACATTTTATTTGTTTGTTTGTTTGTTTGTTTGTTTTAGAGTATTTTTACCCCACCTTTCTCCTTGGAAAAGGACCAAAGGCATTAATGAGGGATAATATACAGTCCAGTACAATTAAGACATGTTCAAGTATTTGAGAACAAGGAATTGAGGGACATCTTACAGCATTAATGGACAACATGACATTAAAGCAACACGGTTATAAGTAGTCATGAACACAACGTCTAGATGAACCCATAGATTCATATAAAATACAGTGAACCCTTGTATAACAAACAGCTTGTATAACATAAAATTTGTACAACATAAAAATTCCGGAGATAGAGGAAATTTGCTTAACAACCGCCTATGGGGAGAATCTGTACAACATAAAAATGGGATCACTCCGTTTTCAATGCATTCCTATGGGAAATTTGTATAAAGGAAAACTTGGTTAACATAATTTTATTTGGAACAAATTAATTCCTTTATACAAGGTACCACTGTACACATTTGGGCTTAACCGTGTTGTCCTGCCTTTAGAACAAGGAGCAAAATTCCCTCTCCCCCCCCCTTTCCCTTGTGTTGTCCGGGGTTGGGGGGGGGCAATCGGAGTACCTCCAAAACTGTGCACACCCATAGGGAGAAAGTTAACGGTTCTGGGTTCTATGGCCAGGAAGGTGATGGGGACTCCTCACCGGGGCTCCCCGAGGCAAGTAAAACTGCCATCGCTTCTTCCTTTCCCTTCCACTTTTACCTCCTTCCTCCTTCTTTGGCTTGTGCCTCCTTCTGAGACCAAAGAAGAGACAGATTCTTTGTGTGTGGGGGGGGGTGTCCCACATGGCTCTTGTTTCAAAAGCAAACAAGGCAGCTTTGTGGCTTTCCAAGGGGTGTTCCCCACCACCACCCGCTTCTTATCTGCCTTCATCTCATTTTGTGGTTAGAAGCCTGAAATTGGCTGTCCTATTTACCTTGGATGGCCTTTCCTTGTAAAGGAAGGGGGGGTTAAGTAAGGAAGGCACATTTCCCCCCCTCTCGTTCTCGTCCCCTGCTCCTCTCGGTTTGGAGCAGATAATTCTCTCTCTCTCTCTCTCTCTCTCTCTCTCTCTCTCTCTCTCTCTCTCTCTCTCTCTCTATCTATCTATCTATCTCTCTATCTATCTATCTATCTATCTATCTATCTATCTATCTATCTATCTATCCATGTGTCAGCTTCTAGATTCCTCCTAGTTTCTCATTGTAAGAGATATAAATCTAACATAAGAACATGAGAAGTGCCATGCTGGATCAGCCCAAAGGCCCATCTATTTCAGCTTCCTATATCTCACAGGGGCCCCACCAGATGCGTCTGGGGGCGCACAACACGAGATATCTGTCTCCCGCTACCACTCCCCTGCATCTGGCCCTTGAAGTACCCTGCTTTTTTTTTAAGCCTGGAGATTACACGTCACCATCATGGTTTGTAACCTGTGATGGACTTTTCCTCCAGGAACCTGTCCAATCCCCTTTTGAAGGCATCCAGGCCAGATGCCATCACCACCTCCTGTGGCAGGGAGTTCTGCAGACTTAACAACATGCTGGGTAAAAAAAAATGTTATATTTTGTCTGTTCTCACTCTCCCAATCTAGAAACTTTGGAGTGGAAAAAGCAGGAGATGGGCCCTGATTTTTTTTACCCCAATTTTTCTCCAATCCCCCCCTCCCATTGCTTCAGAATTTCCAGAGATTTTCCATCTCTGCACTGGCCAGAAAACTGGGGATGGGGGTAGGTGGGGTCGGGTTAAAAAGAAAGACAGCCTCCGTAGAACAATAGCTTGGCCCCTCTTTTGTCCTTTTGTGTTTTCTCTCTCTCCTCTCACTCTAGAGCAGGGGTCCTCAACCTAAGGCCCCGGGCCGGATGCGGCCCCCAAGGTCCTGAATCCGGCCCCTGGGACCAATTGCAACCCCCACCTACCCCCTGTTTTGTGAGCAAGCCAACCTCCGCAGCTGCTTTTGGACTGTGATCCGGCCCCCAGTCGTGTCTGGGTGGTGGAGGACCAGCCTGCTGGTTGAAAACTTTGAGGACCCCTGCTCTAGAGCAAGCGAGGAAGCTCTTTGCTTCCTTCCAGACTCAGGTGAGGGTGTTTCCCAGGGAGCAGCTCAGAGGAGCGCAAACATTCCAAGTTTATGTAGCAAAGACAACCGGTCGTGTCCTAGGCCTGAACTGTTTTACGACGGTAACCTGCCCGGTTGGGTCCGTGCCTGGCCAATTTACGCACAAGCCTAGATTTATCACCAGCCCGGGGGAGGAGGGGGGGCGTCTCTTAAATCCAACTTGGCCCACAAGACCATCCCTCCCAGTTTCTTGCCCATCCAAACAGGTTTTGGGGATTGTGGGCGTCCTTGCAAGCCACGCGGCGGCAGGACATCTGCCAGAACCAATGATGCAGAAGGTTTTTGAGGGGTTGCCTGCAAGGGGTTAGCCAAGGTTTGGGGAGGCCCTTGGCAGCTGTGGCAAAAGCATCAGCCCAGGGAGGGAAGAGCATAGGTTTAGGGGCTGCTTGTGACCCCTGAACCCTAACATGCACCCATGCAACATGGTGCCCTAGAAGAAGGGGAACTCATAACTTCTCCCCCTCCCCCGCTCCAAGCCAAACCCTGCTTCGGAACCCACCCGAGAATTTTAGCTCCCTGCCTGCCTCAAATGCCCTCCAGTCACCTTAGGACAGGCATGTCCAAAGTCAGGCCCGGGGGCCAAATGTGGCCCATTTGCAAATTTTGAGTGGCCCACGGACCCTTCTGCCCACCGGCTTATCCCGACACTCATCCCTGCCAGCTGGCCCCTCCCCATACTGGATGGAGACGTCAGCTTGCATTTGTATGGTTTGCCCGCCCTCCCTGTCTCTGTCCATCCCCCAGCCACCTGCCTAGCCTACTGGTGCTGCAACATCCTCCCTGCCTCCTTGCATGTTATAGAGCAGGCATGTCCAAATTTCAGCCCTCCTGATGTTTTAGACCACAACTCCCAGAATTCTAAGCTTAGATTGCCAATGACAAAGGACTGTGGGAGTTGTGGTCCAAAACATCTGGAGGGCCAAAGTTTGGATATGCCTGTTATAGAGACTAAGTTCAAAGTCAGGCCCGGGGGCCAAATGTCAGCCCCCACACATTTTTGCCTCACCAAATCTGGCCCTCCTTGCAAAAAGTTTGGACACCCCTGCCTTAGGATAACTGAGTTGGAAGGGGTGTAAAAGGCCATCCAGTCCAACCCCCTGCTCAAGGCAGGAATCCAAATCAAAGCGGACAGAGGGTTGAATACCTCCAGCATGGGAACAGTCACCCCCTCTGGAGGTCATTGGTTCCATTGTTGTACTGCTCTAACAGTGAAGATGTTTTTCCTGGTATGCAGCCTAAATCTGGCTTCCTGTCGCTTGGGCCCATTATTATGTGTCCTGCACTCTTTGGTGATGGAGAACAGAGCCTCCCTTTTCTCTGTGTGACAACCTTCCAAGTGTTTGAAAAATGCAGTCTTGTCTCCCCTCCGTCGTCTTTTCTCAAGGATGCTCAGTTTTTTTTTCCGTCTCGTCATAGGGCTTGGCTTACAGGCCCTTGATCATCCTCTGAACTTGCTCCAGTTTGTTGGCACCCTTTCTTAAAAGTGCAGCATCCTGGACAGGACACAGTACCCTGGTGGAGACCTCCCTGAGGACAGTTGTGCAGGCCCTGGTGATTTCGAGGATCGACTATTGCAATGCCCTCTACGTGGGGTTGCCCTTGACCCTGGTCCGGAGGTTACAGCGGGTGCAGAATGCGGCGGCCAGGCTGGTGGTGGGTGCTCGTAGATTCGAGCACATCACCCCAGTCCTGGCTCGCTTGCACTGGCTACCCGTTGTCCTCCGGATTAGGTTCAAGGTCCTGGTTTTGACTTTCAAAGCCCTCCACGGCCTGGGACCAGAGTATTTGGTGGAGCGTATCTCTCGGAGATCGACTGGTGCCAGACCCACGAGACTAGCGCAGGCGCACTCACTCAGGGTGGCCACACCCAGAGAGGTGCGGAAATCGCGTACGCGTGACCGCGCCTTCTCTGTGGTGGGCCCCATACTATGGAACCATCTCCCCAGTGAGCTGCGCCTAGCAGAGTCCCTGTCCGCCTTTAAAAAAGCCCTGAAGACCCACCTTTTCGTGGAGGTGTTTGGTGACCTTTCTATTTAGTTTCCTTTTATTTTATTTTATTTTATTTATTTATTTATTTATTTATTTATTTATTTTATTTTATTTTATTTATTTATTTTGCCCCTGTCATCCCTGCTTGGATTTTGCCTCTTTTGTTGTTCTCTGTTACTGTCTTTGTTTGTCCTATTGGTTTTATTGTAAACCGCCCAGAGTTCCCTTTGGGAAGATGGGCGGGATATAAGCCAAATAAATAAATAAATAAATAAATAAATAAATAAATAAATAAATAAATAAATAAATAAATAAAAACCAGGATTGAATAGAGAAGGCTGTTTCTGTTCCTTCTGCTTGATTCACCGGGGGACCTTTTGCCTGCGTTGTTTCCTTTGCTGTAGGATTGGCCGTTTGACGATGGAGCTCCACCACCCACCAAGATTGTGGACGACTGGCTCAACCTGCTGAAGACAAAGTTCTGCGAAGACCCCGGCTGCTGCGTGGCTGTCCATTGTGTGGCCGGCTTGGGACGGTAAGTGCAAGCATCCCTGGTGTGCAACTCCAACGAGGAAGAAGCTTCTGACGCATTAGCTTTCCTTCTCCCTGGCGCTGGCCAATCAGGAGCTGTGCAGGGAAATGCGTCATCCCGCCTCCCTATCTGATGGGCCAGTGTCAGGGAGAAGGAAAGATGACACGTCGGAGGCTTCTTCCTTGTTGGAATTTAATCCCACGCGAGCCCAGCGCAAGGTAAGGGATTGGTTGATTTCATTCCTCCGGTTCCAAACGTCAGCTGGGTGCCCACGGTTTGTTTCGGAAGCTGACCACTCCCGAAACGAAAGGCCCATCTCTATTCCGCAAGGCTGCCGTCTCTTCTCCAGCTCTTCCTGATCTGAGGATTGTTCCGAGTACAACTCTTGCGAAGATAATCTGTGCACTCCAGACAGCAGCCCTGCTGGTTCAGATGTCCCAGTGCAACATTACAGTAGTACCTTGGTTTTACAAGCATAATCTGTTCCAGAAACATGCTGGTGAACCAAAATACTTGTACATCTGAAGAAATTTTCACATGGGAAATAATGGAATCTTGCATGATTCATTTCACATTTTCCTATGTGAAAATACAAGCCCGGCCCTTTATGCCCACTGGCCGGCTAGCTGGATAGCCCTTTATGTCTGCCCACCTACTGGCTCTTCACACCCGCTGCCTGGCATCCTGCCATGGCACCAGCCAGCTGGGGGCGTCGTAGGGGGTGGTGTTTTGCAAGACGAGCTCGTTAACCAGAACAAAAATATTCCAAAAATTTTGCTTGCAAAATGCTCGTAGATGGGGGGAGGAGCACTCATTAACTGAGGTATTGCTTCATTGCCCCCAATCATATCCTTTATAGACAATCTGCAAGAACCTTCTGCTCCTGCCATATAAGCATCTAAAATGACGGCAAATGATCCAAGCTGGAAACGTATGCAGGCTGTATGAATGACACTTTGTGCTTCCCTGCCCTGCCCGCATGCTCTTCTCCAGAACAAGACAGGACTTGCCATCTGAGTGCACCTAATGTCTCACCCTTCTCACTTTCCCTCTCTTCTCTAGGGCTCCTGTCCTTGTTGCGCTGGCCCTGATTGAGAGCGGGATGAAATACGAAGATGCCATTCAGTTCATTAGACAGTAAGTGCCCCCTAACCTGCCGCGGTGAACCTCTGAGGTGCCTGTCCAGGTCGATGTCCTACCCTATCCAGCCATATTTGGCCGGGAAAGTGGCAATCCACAGTTGAGGATGGACATCTTGTTTTGATAGCCTGTCTGTGGGGGCTCAGTGGACTAAGGCTCCGAAAACTGTTGACTGCAAAATCAGCAGCTCAGCAGTTCGAATCCCGGGTGCCACGCAGCGGAGCAAGCTCCTGCTGTTCACCCCAGCTCCTGCCAACCTAGCAGTTCGAAAGCATGTCAGTGCAAGTAGATAAATAGGTACTGCCGCAAAAAAAACAGGAAGGTAAAACAGTGTTCCGTGCAGCCATGCCAGCCACATGGCCATGGACTTGCACAACACTGGCTCTTTCGTCTTGAATACGGAGATAAGCACCGCCCCTAGAGTCGGACACGACTAGCACGCATGTGTGGAGGGAACCTTTACCTTTACCTTGTTTCCAGTGTCAAAACCATGTAACGCAACAACTGCCTAGAAATGGGGACACAAAGCACTTTGGTGTGGATCAGCCCCCCAGGTGTTGCACAGGGTCCCTGGGTTTCCCACCCCAGGCACCCGCACAGGGGCACTAGTGGGGCAGGAAGTCCACAGCACTGCTACGGATGGGGAACTTATGGGAGGAGGTAGCGTGGGGAATCCAGGGTGCTCATTCAACAGCCATGGACCTGATCCGCCATAGCAAACAGGTGCCCGTTTCTACACATGACCTTTTTTTTTTATTTTATTTATGTTAAGGCTTATATACCGCCTGTCTTCCCGAAGGAACTCCAGGCGGTTCACAACACACAAATTGTAACGATTAGATACAGCATATGAACAACAATAAAATCAATTAAAACACAATAAAAGGGTGCATGTAGACAGATGGCGGACCAAGGGGAATTAATAATAATAATAATAATAATAATAATAATAATAATAATAATAATAATAATAATAATAATAATAATAATAATAATAATAAAAATAAATTAGGAGTCACCGAACACCTCCCAGAACAGCAAGGTCTTTAATGCTTTCCTGAAGGCTGGCAGGGACTGTGCAAGGCGCAATTCGCCGGGGAGGTGGTTCCAAAGTTTAGGGCCAGCCACAGAGAAGGCCCGGCCACGAGTCGACGTTTTCCGAGCCTCCCTGGGCGTGGCCACCCGCAGCGGGTGCGCTTTGAGACAGACTGGGTTGTTTGGACCACGTTACGGTTGGGATCAGTCCAGGGGCTTTGCATCATCCCTCTTTTTCCACAAGAGGTACCTATTTTGAACTTGCCTTTCTTGGCCTGCTCATTCCTTGCCTAACTCTTCTTGCCCCTTCTGCATTGGACGAGAGCTTGAAAAGCACACGACAAGAGAGCAACGCTTCCCAACCTGCACAGCCCCTACGTTTTTGGACTGAAACTCCGAGAAATCCTGGCCAGCACAACTAACCATGGAGGCTTCTGGGTCTTTTTGGCCAAGGACCTCTGGAGACCCCCAAGGCTGGGGATTGTTGTGGAGGTTCCTATTCAGAGAAAACCAGGTTGTCTCTTTTGTGTTTTGTGAAAAGGGGGGATTTCAGAGCTTCTCTGACTTGGTGGTGTGCCTTGTGGTGCTCATTAGTCCCTGCCGTTGGTCTTCTGCAGCTGGTCAGCAAAGCATTGGTCTGCCCGTATCTGGATGCGATGGAAATAGGGGCAGGTTTCCATTATTTCACTCAGTTTCATTTCCTTCTTTGCTCTGTAGAAGATCTCACTTCTGCCCCCAACACATTTCTTGCAGGCGAAGTTGGGAGACCCACAGCTGGGTTTATTGCTCAGTCATTCCGTCAGTATTTTTATACCATCAGTCTAATCCCACTGGTTACCCTGGGCAGCAGGCATCAATAATAAGAATATCACAACAGCATTCCGTAATCAGTGCCAACATAAAATAAACAGGAAATTAAATCAAATAATAAAACAACGGAGACATTTAGAAGAAAAATATTAGGAAGCTGGTAGTTAAAGGAAAGGCCAGTGTGTTTACCATTTCCTTGTAGAAGAGGGACTTCTTGTGATGTTGTTTAATGTGATTGGTTTTATTGTTAATTTTATGGTTTATTGCCCCATTGTATTAACCTTGCATTATTGTAAACCGCCTCGAGTGCCCTTGCTGCCAGATGGGTGGTATAAAAATCAAATAAAATAATAATAATAACAAATTCTTAAGGTGAACATTCTTCAGTGCAGTCATTGTCATCATCCTACCCTTCACATATGTGTATACAAGAAAACTAGTTTAATTACAGACAAGTGGTTTCTCTGAAGGGACATTTGGTGGCTTGTTTGTTTGTTTGTTTGTTTTCAAACTGGAGGAGAATTAACTCCTAAAAACTTCGTGGTACAGTCCTAGCAAGGTTGCACTGGATCATAGTATTAATTAAAGTTGCTCTGGCCCTATTGTCTGTGAACTGCTGGATAGCTCAGTGGTTAGTTCTCTGGCTGTGGAACCAGACGTTGAGAGTTTGATTCCCCACGAGGCCTCCTTGACAGACTCAGTGACCTAAAAACCGCAGTTCTAAGGTTATTATTACATAAGAACCTAAGAACAGCCTTGCTGGAACAGGCCAGAGCCCATCCAGTCCAGCATTCTGTCTCACACGGTGGCTCACCATTTGCTTCAGGGTATTCCCAAGCAGATGTCTTCACCTGCTTATGATTACCCGCAAATGGCACTGAGAGATATCCTTCGTATCTCTCCAACCCGGAGGTTGTCCTTAGGCATCCACAATGATAGCCATGGATACCCTTGTTCTCCATGAACTTGTCCAATCCTTTCTTAAAGCTGTCAAGGCTGACAGTTGTCACACTTTTTCTGGCAGGGAGTTCCACAGACCAGTGATCCTCTGGGTGAAAAAGGACTTTCTGTTATTTGTTTGAGATCTAGCACCCAAAAGTTTCATGCAGTGCCCCCTATTCTAGTGTTGTGCAATAGGGAGAACAGTTTTTATTATTAAATCAGCAGAGTGCAACAAAGCTATTGTGATTACCATTGCAGGGATCTCATGGCATCAGTCAGCAGCACTAGCCCCCCTATGGTTAGGATGTCTGCAGTGAGAACAGGGCATCATCTGCCAGCTAATGGTATAGGGATAGAGAGGAGGAGGACTGAGATGAACTCGGATACGCAGAGCCGAGTGGCCAAGCAGAACAGCCAGGGATTAGATCCCATCTGGCTGAAGAGCTCAGGTGCCGCTTTAAGAGTCCTGTCCCTGCCTGTCTGCGTGTTGTGCTCATGCGCAGCCTTGGAGCCAGCTCTCCTTGCCCGCCTCAGTCCCAATGTTCGCTCTCAATCCCTCCTCTAATCCCTGTAGCACTTTCTGTTCCAGCCATGAAAGTGGGTGCCATTCTGCCTCCTTTGCAGAGGCCCTTCTGCACCAGATGGAAGAGGCAGGAATTGGGCAGTCCCAGTAGTCGTCCCCCGCCCTCCTCCCTCTGCAGCGGCTTGGACACCCTCACTAGCAAGGGAGGGGAGGAGGGACAGGCGGATAGACTGCTCCGTGTTTCAGATTAGCATAAGAAAGCAAAGCAAAGCGTTCTGCTTATATACCACCCCATAGTGCTTACAGCCCTCTCTGGGCGGTTTACAATTTAATTATACAGGCTACACATTCCCCCAGCAAGCTGGGTACTCATTTCACCGACCTCTGAAGGATTGAAGGTTGAGTCAACCATGAGCCAGCTGCTTGGGATTGAACCCCAGATCGTGAGCCCAGTTTTATCTGCAGTACAGACATTTAACCACTGTGCCACGAGGCTCCTTAACTCCTTAAGAACATCATAAGAGCCCTGCTGGATCAGACCAAAGGCCCATCTAGTCCAACTTCCAGGATCTCACCATGGCCCCACCAGATGCCTGTCTCCTGATGCCCCCCCCTCCTGCATCTGGCACGTTCAGGTATCTTCCTATTAAGCTTGGAATAACACATACAGTATCCCCATCATGGCTTGTAACTTGCAGTGGACTTTTCCTCTAGAAATCTGTCCATTCCTTCATTAAAGCTATCTAGGCCAAATTATCTAACAAGGGCCAAGCATAGAAAATGTTTTTCTTTCTCTGGGATCTGTGTCTCTTTCTCTCACCTTCTGAATCTGTCCGTTCCTTCCTTCTCCAGATGTATTGGCCCTATTTATTGTTCTTAATCATTTATTTATTCATTTTCTCCCAGAAAGGGGAATCAAGGCAGCTTGCCAAGTTTAAAAAGTGGAAATAAAAACACAAGAAAATTATCAGTTAAAAACAGTTAAGCTATCTCAGCAATTAAAATACACTGAGTGATTAAAAACATTTAAATATTTAAATACATTGAGTGATTAAAAACATAAAGCTTTAAAAACTGCTGATTATCTTCGTATCTACTAACACATTACAGTAGGACCCCAGTATCTGCTGGGGATTGGTTCCAAGCCTTCCCGTGGATAATGACAACCGTGGATAAGAGAGAACACCAAAATGTTCCCCAAAACTGCTGTTTTGTGATAAAAACTTGCTTTACAGCTGCTGTTTTGCAACAGCAGCTTGCTTTATGGCTGCTGTTTTATGACAGTAGCTTGCTTTACAGCTGCTCTTTTTGACAGTAGCTTGCTTTGCGGCTGCTTGAATTATTTATTTATTTTTCCACTGCCAGCCATGGATAAATGAATCAGTGGATACGGGGGTCCTACTGTAAAAGAGTTAAGATTCAGCACAAAGAAAATCAGCATATTGTGATCCATATACGTTATGCAATGTAGAACAAACATCTAGAATGAGTCTCTGGCTTTGGTTAGATGATTCCAGTTTTGCACAGATAAGCAGCAGAGGGTGGGATCTCACAATATACCCATCTTCAAGATTTTGGAACCTTTTTTTCAGTCAGTGCTGCAGCTGAGGAGACATTGGCATGCCTTTGCAAACTGTGAAGCAACTGCCAAGTCCTGGAGGCTTGTATTTTCTGAAAATTTGCAAATAGAACCTGCCGCTTCACAGGGACTGATGCCCAATGCCACATCCTGTGTTGCAACATTGCAAGGAATATTTTCTGTATCCTTACGGAATTGTAGCTACATGCAATCCATCTTAGACTAGGGAGGCATGACTTGTATTTAGCAGCTTGGTCTTTTTATTTATTTGTTACATTCTTGGTGCGCAGTTAGTTCCTTAGAGGCAGCTGGATGCCAGTGTGACCAAGTGGCAGGAAAGGATTGTATGTTGGTTTTCTAACATCCTCTGGGGCAGTGATGCATCTCCCACTGTTGCGACAGAAGTAATCACTTTTAGATGAAGGGTTATCCAAACAATGACTAAGGGCTCTCTGTCCCTTGTTCTCCTACGAAGAAGATATACCACCATCTACTGGCCTTCTAAGACTTTTTGGTGGTCTTAACTGACTTTGTTCATTCTTTAACCCTCCATGTTCTTACAAACCCACTCGGTCTTAAAATTAAGAGAACGTTCTATCCATAGATGCATTTAATTTTTTTGGAAAAAGAAGACATTTTGTTACTTTGAAAATGTAACTTCCGTAGGTCAGTTGGTGAGATGTAGGATACTAAATGTTGAAAAAAAGAAGGCTGAGAGGGCATATGATAGCCATGTTTAAATATTTGAAAGGATGTCACACTGAAGAGGGGATTGGCTTCTTTTCCATGGCTTCAGAGACTAGAACTCGGGGCAATGATTTCAAACTAAAGGTAAAGAGATGCCATTGGAACATTAGGAAGAACTTCCTGATGGTTAGAGCTGTCCAGCAGTTGAATAAGCTGCCACAAAGGAGGGTGGTGGAGTCTCCTTCTTTGGAGGTTTTTAAGCAGAGGCAGGATGGCCATCTGTCAGGAGTCCTGTGATGGGGGTTCCTGCATGGCAGGGGGTTGGACTAGATGGCCCTTGAGGTCTCTTCCAACTCGATGATGCAAGGAAATCTTTTCTCATGAGGGTAGTAAACAAAGCTTACTGAAAGTAGTGGCAAAAGGAATAATGAGAGGCTTACTGGCTTACTCAAAAGGTACTTTGTCCTCTTCCTTTTCTGGTTGCCCCATTCCAATTAGTTGCCTCCTCCTCGGACATTATGTCCATTAAGGCAAGCCAAAGTAGACCATGATCCACATGACCTGAAAATGTCCCCAAGTCCTCTGAAAGAAGCAGAGATCAGAATGGACGAGAATTTCTTTTGTTTCATGTGTCTTACTGAAAGATGTTTGTTTTCATTGTTTGTTCGGGGGCAGGGGTTTTGCATTTTTCGGGGCAGGTTGCAGAAAGAAGTGCACCCTGACAAATTTTCCTCCTCATTTTGGAGCAAGAATGCACACAAATGAAGGGAGGAATGTGTGAGAATTGGAAAAACAGCGAACGGACATTCAGTGCATGTGTTGGTTTGGGGTGTTGGGATTTGTGACATCCATTTAACATGGGGAACATATGTTTTATAAGGGAAGCTTGTTTACATGAATAAATTCCCTGGTTTTCCAACTTCATATGAAGCAAAGAGGCAGGGGAGTGGGTTGGAGAAAGACAGCAAGATCCAGGAACGATCAGCATTCACTTCTGTCAGTAGCAATTCCTTGACCCTGGGCACTGTGTGGAATTCCTTACAGTAGTTAGCAGTTCCCAACCTTGGAGAACTCACTTGTCCTTGGACTGTAACACTCAGAAGCCTTCATCCCTCACTGTGCTGGCCAGAGATTATGGGAGTCACAGTCCAAGAACCATCTGGATTACCCAAAGTTGGTCACTGTTGGTTGAGAGTAGGCACGGATCTTTTGTTTCGCAAGGGGTCAGGTTCCAAAACGAATCATGGCAGCGCAGCTGCTGCTAGGAATTTGGACCCACCCTCTGAAATCAAATCACCCATTGACTTCCCTTGGTTTGCCTCGCACGGGGCTAAATGCCAACCAGGAAGTAGCCTCCGACACATCGTTGTTCCTTTTCCCTGGCACTGGCCAATCAGGATCTGGCAGAGACATGCATCATCCTGCCTCCCTGTATGATTGGCCAACACTAGGGAAAAGGAACGATGACGTGTTGGAGGCTACTTCCTGGTTGGGAGTTCAGCCCTGCACGAGGTAAACCAAGGTAAGTCAGTGGGTGATTTGGTTTTGGAGGGTGGGTGCAACTTCCGAACAGCAGCTGTGCTGCCGTGATTCATTTCAGAATCAGAATCAGAATCCTTTTATTGGCCAAATGTGGTTGGACACATCCAGAATTTGTTTTGGTAAAAAATGTTCTCCATGTATAAGAAGGAAATATAAGAATCATATATTCAACAATAAAAACACAGTACAACCACACAATATAACCTATTATTTAAAAAGGAAGGAAAGAAGGAAAAATTAATTATTCAACAGTTTGATAGCACTTGGAAAGAAACTATCTTTATATCTAGTTGTCCTAGTATGCAATGCCCTAAAACAGGCATGTCCAAACTTTGGCCCTCCAGATATTTTGGACCACAACTCCCAGAATTTCAAGCCTGTATTTCCAGTGGCAAAGGACTGTGGGAGTTGTGGTTCAAAACATCTGGAGGGCCGAAGTTTGGACATGCCTGCCCTAAAACGTCACCCTGAGGGTAACACTTGAAACAGATTATGTCCAGGATGTGTGGAATCTGTATATATTTTCATCACCCTCTTTTTAGCTTGTGTGGTATACAGTTCCACAATAGATGGCAAATTAGTAGCAATAATTTTTTCCACAGTTCCAATTATCCGTTGAAGTCTATATCTGTCCTGCTTAGTCGCAGAACTAAACCAGACAGTTATAGAGGAACAGATGATAGATTCAATAACACCTCTATAAAATTGAATCAACAGTTCTTTTGGCAGTCTGAATTTCCTAAGTTGACGCAGAAAAAACATTCCTTGTTGTGCTTTCTTAATACTTTTAATAAATGACCATTTTAAATCTTGAGATATAATAGTACCTAAAAACTTAAAGAACTCCACTATTGACATTTGACACTAAGTTATTTGATATTATAAGAGGTAGTTGTATAGAGCGAGTCCTCCTAAAATCCACCACCATTTCAACAGTTTTGCATGTGTTTAATTCAAGATTATTTTGAGTACACCATAAAACTAGTTGTTCAATCTCTCGCCTATAGGCAGATTCATCATTGTCTCGAATGAGGCCAATCACTGTAGTGTCATCTGCAAACTTCACTATTTTAACAGAGGAATCCTTTGAGGTAGAATCATTGGTATATACCAGACCCATCCCGAAACGAAAGGCCCATGCCGAGTTGAGAGTCTTTCAGTGGCTTACGGTCAGTTCTGTCTTAGTCTTTGCAAAAGATTTTGATGGACGTGATCATTCTTCCTCCTTCCTTTCTCTTGTTTTTGACGTTCCTCCTCCCGTTTTCTCCCTCTAGGAAACGCCGGGGAGCCATCAACAGCAAGCAGCTCACCTACCTGGAGAAGTACCGTCCCAAACAGCGGCTTCGATTCAAGGATCCTCAGAATCATAAGAACAAATGCTGCATCATGTAATAACCTCAGTCATAGCCTGTTGCCAAAACACACACCACACACACAAGGGGGGGGGACACACACAAATCTACACCGTTACACAACACAAACCACACGCAGCTTGACCTCTGAACTCGTAGGTGATCTTGGTGCCACACCTTTTTTCCTTGGCAGTCGGGATTCCCTTAAGTTTCACCAAATTCTCAGAAAAACAAGTGCCCCCTGTTTACCTTTGAAGGGTAGAAAATGCTGTCCGTTCATCTCGTCCGTCCCCAGACATTCCTCTTAACAATGACCTGAAATGCTGAGGCAGTAATGCACCCATTTTTCTGTTGTTCTGTAGCACTGCAATGGGCAGAATGAGGCCAGGCGGCCTGTAACCAAACTTGGTTTGAGTGATTGCAGCCAGTGGCTGTGTGCCCGATAGGGGTTCTGGGAGCTGTAGTCCTTTTTTGGGGGGGGAGGTACCACTGGTAATTTAAAAAGCCCAGATTGGGACCGTTGTTGGAATTCAGGGTTGTTCTTTGCATCACACAAGCTTTGCACTCCCTGGTCTTGGTCTCCTGTAATCTCCATAAGCCCACCAGTCCCTCTCTGCCTGCTGGCATCCCAACCCATCTTATCCTTGCCATCTCGTCCTTTCCCTAGATCAGTGGTGGCGAACGTTCAGCACTCCAGATGTTTTGGACCACAACTCTCACAGCCAAAACATCTGGGGTACCTAAGGTTCGCCAGCACTGTCCTAGATGCTCTCTGCGGTGGAGGTGTTGCCTTGGAGCTGGAGGGTTTCAGGCTGCCAAAACTTAGTGGAAGTGTAGTAGAAAGAAGGAAGACTAATAGGCTGAGGTGAAGAATGGGACTCATAGGCTACACGGTGGTTGGGTCCCACCTTGTTCCGCTGTGATTCCTTGTGAAAAGTCCGGGATTAGTTTAGAAGCCTGGTTTGGAAGTCTTACAGTGAAGTTGGTGTCTTAGGGCCTTTTTACACGACCCCTAAGATCCGCTGGTCCCTTAAATTTGGACCAGAGATCTTGAGGGTTTGTCGCTCTCCCTGCGTTCCCCCCCCTCCGCACTTCCTTGTTCTGTCTGCGTGAGGGGATGGAGAAAAAAAGGGAGAAAAGAATGCACTCTTACCTCCGGAGTGCCGGTGGAAGTTGCTCCGACCCCCCATCACTTCCTGGTTCCTCTTAAAGGGGCGGGAGGCAAAAAAAAAAAAAAAAGAGGCGAAGAGGCCAGCACTCTCTGCATCAAAATTTTTCACTCTCCCAGAGCAGGTACTTGAAAGATGCGCTGGATCGCGCTTAGGTGGGCGGGATCGCACTTAATTTTCTGTTAGCTCCGGAGCTGGTGGGAAAACATTTTTAAGCTCCGGAGCTGGGAGCCATTTTCAGCGGATCTTAGGGGTCGTGTATAAACGCCCTTAGTTGGGCATCAGAGTGAGAAGGGGTATCTCGTTAGAAGTCCACTTTGTGACTTTTGCACCCCCGCTTTCTCTTTTCTGGATGCTGGGGGGGGTGTCGTCCCTTGCTTGCCATATCAGGGGGAAAATCAGTGTATTCCTCTCTACCTCGAAAAGACAATGCCTTTTTACAACAGAATGGCAGGGAGAAAAGTTGAGATAAGTGGTTTTGGTGGACTCCTCCTCCCAGAATCCACCACCAACCAGCAGTCTAGCAGGTGGATGCTGTTAATTGACACTCCAAAAAGAAAAGAGAGAATCATTTCCAAGTACTGGATTGTGATCTGAGGGCAAAAAAGTTGAGAGATATGGAGAATTGGGCTTGGAAGCTGGAAATGAGCACAGAACAGAGGCTGTGTGCTGTAGGATCCTCTTATCCACAAGGACAGTATCCACTGAAACTTACCCATGTTCTGAAAAGACTAAAAGTATTTTTAAAAAATCAATTAAAAAGTATTTTCACATGTATTACCAGGTCCAGACATGAGAGGGCAGCAGAGACCATGCTGTGAATATTTCTTAGTTCAACCTAGTGGCCAATTTAGGTAATATATGTGAAAATGTTTTTTCTAGGTTTTTCTTTTTACCATGCTATATACCAGTGATGGCAAATCTTTTAGAGACCAAGTGCCCAAACTGCGATTCAGAATCCACTGATTTTTCACAGAGTGCCAATGCAGCAATTTAGCCTGAATACAGGTGGCTGTGAAGGGGCGATGTCCGGTGCCCACAGAAAGGGCTCTGAGGGCCACCTTTGGCACCTGTACCATAGGTTTTGCCAACACTGCTATATACCGTATGTTTCCGTCTATAAGACACCCCTCACTGTTCAAAACCAAAATTACAGTTTCGCAACTGCGCAGGTCGTTCCTTGGCTTACTTTCATGTATAAGACGGCCCTCAATTTTTAGCCTAACAATTTTAGACAAAAATATAGTCTTACACACAAAAAATACTGTATATACTGGTTTTGTGTTACAGTACAACTGCTGTGTCTGTAGGGGATTGGTTCTGGGACACACACACACACACACACACACACCGTGGATAGCGAAATCCACAGATAAGAGCAAATGCTCTTATCCAAGGATAATGGTGGTAGCAGGGGTGGTGGGGTGCCAGGGCAAAAGCTTTTAACCCGGACAACCCCCCAGTCACTTGGTAGTGTGGCAGCAGCACCAAGGAGGGCTCAGCATCCGTTAGCTTTCTTTTGTTTTCTTCTGGGCTCGGTGGCTGGCCTACAGGGGTGGCAGCAGCAGCGAGAAGAGAAGAAAACATACCGATGTTGAGCCTTCCTCGCTGCCGCCACCCAACCAGCCTTTTCACTGCCGCCCTCTTAGCTGCCAGGCTCGGCAGCCAGCTTGCGGAGGCAGCAACGGCCAGGAGGGTCCCGCATCGACACGCTTTCTTTTGTTCCCTCTTCACCGCCACCGGTAGCCAACTGTCCTCTTCGCCGCCAGCTTTGCAGATACTGTTGGCGACAGTAGCCTGCTTTGCAGCTGCTGAATTATTTTTCAAATATTTCCCCCCTCGATCCGTGGATAAGTCCTTCAGCAACTAGTGGTTCATACTGTACGGATACGGGGTTTATACTGTATCCATGGTTTTCATATCCTTAGGGGTGGGGCTTGGAGTGAATCCACAGTGACTATAGAAATCCTGTACTGATACAATCCTGTAGGACAGGAATGGCCAAACTTCAGCCCTCCTGAAGTTTTGGACCACAATTCCTAGAATTGTAAGCTTAGATTGCCAATGACAAAGGAATGTGGGAATTGTGGTCCAAAACCCTTGGAGGGCCGAAGTTTGGACATGCCTGCTGTACAGGAATGTCCAAACTTCAGCCCTCGAGATGTTTTGGATCACAACTCCCAGAATTCCAAACCTGTATTGCCAGTGGCAGAGGGCGGTGGGAATTGTGGTCCAAAACATCTGGAGTGCAGAAGTGTGGACACCTCCGCTGGAGGACTTGATGTAGTCATTGGCATGACCGCATCATTCCTTCCAGGTTGTACCATGTGCCTGCTCTAGTCCCAGACATGCAAACTGCTACCTGAACTTTCCAGAAGTGGACCTTTGGTAGGTGCAGATGCACCAGGCATTGAGGCATGGTTTGCTGGAACAGCCTAAAAGGGAAATCTGGATTAGAGGGAAATGTCTGTTTCTGGGTCACCACCCCTACCACCACCACTACTGATGCAGCTGTCGCTGTGTTCATAAGAACATAAGAAGAGCCATGCTGGATCAGGCCAACGGCCCATCTAGTCCAGCTTCCTTTATCTCATAGTGGCCCCACCAGATGCATTTGGGAGCGCACGAGACTAGATCTCTGTCTCCTGATACCACTCCCCTGCATCGGGCCCTTTGAAGTACCCCAGTTTTAAGCCTGGAGATGACGCATCTCCATCATGGTTTGTAACCTGTGATGGACTTCTCCTCTGTCCAATCCCCTTTTGAAGGCATCCAGGCCAAAGGCCATCACCACCTCCTGTGGCAGGGAGTTCCACAGACTAGCAACGCACTGGGTGAAAAAAAAATATTTTTCGAGTGTCATGTTCTTACAGCATTTTCGATGTGAGAGATTCACTTCCCAGGTGGCTTTGTGAATCAAGGAGTAAACCTGTTGTGCTCAGTCGCAAAGATTTAGAAAAGCCTCTGCCTCGTCCTCCCCGGCTGGTTTGAAAGGCTTGCGTGTCACCCCATGATTTCTGGAGAGGAGGCTGCCCGGCTCTTACCCTGGTTGTGCTTTGTGGTGCACAGTTTTGGTTGCAATGAAAGCAGAATTTGGTGTCCTTTTTTTTCTCTCTGCTGCTTGCTTTGCCGTTGGTCTCTTGAAGTCAGGGTTTACAGGGTGGCCGCCTCCCATCTCCCGTTCCAAGGCCACTTTACGCCGCCGTAATCCAAAGGCAGCGTGAATGTCATTCCTAGTTGCCGCATTTGGCTGTTTACGCACACGTGTAGATCTGTAAGAGGCATTCCCTGCCCAGCCTTCAGCATTGCTTGGGAGGAGGAAATACCCTTTTATTGGAATACAGATCCCAGAATCCTCCTCCAAGCATTGGGCTGCAGAGCCCATAATCATCCACCCAGCATAGCCACTGGCCATGCTGGCTTCAAAGGTCTGGCATTTGTAGTCCCCCCAAAAAAGCAGTTTTCCTGTGTTCTGAATCTGAGATCCCCAGTGTGGTGTAGTGGACAGAGTATTGGGCAAGAGCTCAGGAAACATGGGTTCAAATCCCTGCTCAGCCATGGAATCTCACAAGGGTGTAGAACTGGTAAATCCACGCCTTAATTTTTGGTTCTGACTTGACAACACAGTATCAAACCGGAAGGATCACCAGCCGCTCAAAGCAGTGGAGTTCTTGTTCTCAAGCGAGGTGGTAGATCTGTTTGGCTTCGTATTTCAGAGAGCTGCATGCCTGTTTGTCTAGCCCAGGCATCTCTAAACTTCAGCCCTCCAGATATTTTGGACCACAACTCCCACAGTCCTTTGTCATTGACAATCTAAGCTAAGGATTCTGGGAGTTGGGGTCCAAAACATCAGGAGGGCTGAAGTTTGGACGTGCCTGGCCTAGCCAGTCCTTCTCTTTATATCTCATGTGTTCCCTTCCTGATTAATCTACGCCAGCCGGTGGACTTGGCCAGGGGTTCACAACGGGATATAAACTAAAGTAGCACTAAGGTTTGCGAAATTTGGAAGTCATCCCCAGCAAGCCATTCCACAGGTGCTGTTGTGTGGCTCGTTGTAGTCAGGCTCAAAGCAGGACTCCCAAATCCGGGCAGACCTGACAGATGGAATGTTCATCACTTCCCAAACTCATCTTTTCTGTTGTCGTACTGCTCTAACAGTTAAGAAGTTTTTTCCCCCCCCAATCACCGGTCAAAATCTGGCTTCCTTTTGTTGCTTGAGGCCATTGTTAGGTTTCCTGAAGTCTGGGATGATTGAGAACCTCTTTATGACTACCTCTCCAGTATTTGAAAAGCGCTGCCCTCTCTCCCCTCAGTCTTCTTTGCTCACGGCCTGAACGTGCCCAGTTCCTTCGGCTCTCCCAGGGAAAAGTTAAGCCAGAAAGAGCCAAGTGAAGTGTGAAGGAAGGAAGTTTCCACTTTGAGGTGCCTTGATCTTGAAGTCATTTGTAAAGCTGGGCCGCCATCTACTGTTTTGAGGCTTAGGAATGTATGTGAATGTAGGCTGGTTTTTCAGAGGAGGGGAAATCTCTGATGATAGCTATGAAAATAGTGAAGTGTGTGCAACGTTTGGGGGAAGTGTAGGGAGAATGAAGGAAAGGGTCTGACCCAGGCCTGGGTGCCCACCAAGAAATCATGGTAGACGCAGAGGGCGGTTCCCTAGGGACCCAGCATGTCCAAACTTCGGCCCTTCTGATGTTTTGGACCACAACTCCCAGAATTCTAAACTTAGGTTGCCAGTGGCAAAGGAGTGTGGGAGTTGCAGTCCAAAACATCTGGAGGGCCAGAGTTTGGACATGCCTGCTAGGCGGTGGAGAGAGACCGGAGAACAGAAACAGTTTTGCTGAACTTTGCTTTCTCGGGACCATCTCGGTTTCACCTCGTGTGTGGCTGTTGGGCTTTTGAATGAAACATACAAGGTCTGATTAAAGATGTCAGGTTGCTGTCCTGAAGGCGAAACAGCTGCCTAACGGCTGGGGGCAAGGCTGTGCCAAGAGGGGAAAACCCTTCTTTGTTTTTCTGACTTCTCTTGTGAAATGACGTGGCCGCCCCAGGCGGTGCAGATTTCACGCACCTTGAGAAGCACGGAGGGTGTTCACCCAACTTTCTTTGGGGCAAGACCTTGGAAGAGAGATCTGGAAGGGGGACAGGAGATAGCAAGGATCCCCTTCCTGTGAACCACTAGGTCGATTTCCCCCTGTTCTTTAGGCAGAGAGTATTTCTCTGCCCATCTTGGTAATGGTAGGCAGTGGAGAGCAGGGTGTTAGCAGGGAAGGTGAATGCTGTTCAAGGCAAGCTTCTGCAGACCAGGATCTTTTTTGGACTACAGCTCCCTTTATCCCCAGTTGGTATCGTTGCCACGGCCTGACGGCATTTGGTTTGAAAAAGCAGGAAGCAATGTGTCCTGCTGAGATACCCACCCCATCATGCTTCAACCATTCTCTGTGCTGTTTACAATTTGATGATGCAGGCTACACAAACACCCACACCCACCCGCAAACTGGGTACTCAATTTACTGACCTTGGAAGGAAGGGCGGAAGGTTGAGTGAACCTCAAGCGAGCTACCTGGGATTGAACCTGGATCATGAGCAGAGTTTTGGCTGCAGTACGGCAGTTTAATCACTGTGCTGTGAGCCTAAAACAGGCATGGGGCAGAGGTTGGAAATAAGAGTTTTAAAAGTGAATACTGTAGTCCAGGGGTGTCCAAGCTTTGGCCCTTCAGATGTTTTGGACCACAACCCCCGGAATTCCAAGCATAGATGGCAAATGACAATGGACTGTGGGAGTTGTGGTCCAAAATAATAAGGTAATATTGTGGCCACGTCATATTGCTGCCAATTTGTGTGTGTGTGTGTGTGTGTGTGTGTGTGTGTGTGTGTATACACACACACATACATACACAGTATACCACCCCAATTTCAGCTGTTAACTACTGACAGCAGGATTTTTAAATTAACAGATTGGAAATTCTCATAACTGCGATCGGCTGATGATGCTGTTTTGTTGTCTCCCCTTGGTACTGAGCATCGTCCCCACTCACACACAAAACACAAACAAACAGCCAACCGCACAGGGTGCTGTCTAGGGCAGGAGTGACTGTCTTAGGAGCAGGTAGTAACTCCCAACTCAACTTTGTTTCCGGCTGCTGTTGCTGCCTCGGTCAAATTCTAATGGGGAATGAATTGCTCACCTCTTCCCTTCTGAGAAAATCAAAGACACACACACACCCTTTTATATTTCACTGCCATGGGGACCTTTAGGAAACATGTTTTCCAGGAACACCACCTTTCCCTCATCCGTGGCGTTGGATCGTCGGAGGCCAAGGGTTCAAGACTCTAAATCCCAGACAGATGTGGGGCATTGAATCCCTCATTAAGAGAGTTTTAGAGCCGCCAAGCTCTGCCTGGGATTATATTTTTAAAAAGTTCCAGCCTCATTGATGTGATGCCAGTGTTGTTGTAACAGCCTGCCCAGAGCGTGTTGCTTTGTCCCTCCTGAGTATAAAACCCTAAATTTTATATATATATTTTTAAAAGGCCCTAACCTTTCCTGACGTTCTTCCCTAGACCACACGCCTTTCTTAAAATCTTTTTCAGGTCCTTAACAACCAACTGTTGCACATGCAGTCTTCAGGTTTTGGATCTACAGGCTCAGCCAACAACAAGACATACCAGCATTTTTAATAGCCTTATAGTGGAAATCTTGAATTTATAAAAATAAAAGCCTGTGTGTATCCATTACGTAGCTGGAAGGACTTGGGAGGGCGGGGCACAGAAGATATAATAACAAACCAACGAAATTATAATGCCTCCCTGTTTTTTGTTTGTGATTTCTCTTCCTCCCTCCCGACTTGTAGAGCAAAACTGACTGTGTTCTTTCTGTTGGCATTTTTGGGCCCTTGAAAAAGCAAATTCTGGGAATTTTCAACCTCAAAACCTCTTGGTCACTCTTAATTTTGTTTCAGTATGGTTTGTAACACTGTCCAGGAAAGAGAATTACACACCTTGTGGAAATGACAGCTCCTCCCTCTGATAGGGATTAGGGGTGATGTTCCTTAGGATTTCCTGAAACTTTTTTAAGGAAACTGAATTAAATTTTGTTGAGTAATGTTTGTGTACATGGAAAGAGGGCACCTACCTGTTCACACATGCACAAGCCTGATGGGTTTAAGGCATTGAGAACCCACCTCTGTACCCCTAAATCTACTAAAGTGTTAGAATTGGGAGATAGGCACTTTACTCGAGATTCCATTGTTAATCCCAACTGGTGAATCAGCACATCTGTAAATCCAGCTGACTCAGCGGATCCACTCTGGTTGGGACCACCACTCGGATCCAGGTCCTTGTCATTGTAATGTTGTTGTAAACTTGCCAAAGCATTTTTAATAGCATCGAAATGACTTGAACTCCTGTGAGACCTACAGAAATTATTTAAGGGCAGCTCCTGCAGAAGACAGAGGGCAAAATGATAGGTGTGGGAGAAGGAAGCCAACAGCCTCTCCTTCAGGGGTTCCCAACCTTGGGTCGCCAAACATTTTTTTGGACTACAACTCCCAGCATGCTTCACCGCTAGCTGGGCTGACCACAAGTTCTGGGAGTTGAAGTCCAAGAACATCTTTTTGGGGGAGGGTCCCGGGGGGGAGCATCTTCCTTCCTACATAGTTAATTCTTTTCCATGCAAACACAGTTCCTGCCTAATTAGCGACAGGAGCTATTTTGAAGTGGCTTCCTTCCACGCGTGTCGGATGGGTGTGATACAGTATGTGGGTCATGGCCGTCCATTTGCAGCTCTTCTGTCTTTTCAACTTGGCTTGTTGGTTCCCCCTTTTAATCCTAAAATCTGGCCTTTGATAGAGTTGAGCTCTTGCTTTGGAGGGCATTCCCAACTCAACCAAGTTGGGTTAGCCTCAACACACCAGAGCACATGGCCCACCTCACACGGTCCCTTTGCCCTGCTAACGGTTTTGAAATTCGTTTTGCCCTCCGTGGGTGACGTAGCGGCGGCGGCAGTAGCCCCCGAGTGCATTGGAATCAGAGAGTCTCAGAATCACGCACTTAGGAACACAGCTCCAAAGCAAGTGGTAAAGACCCAACGCCAGCTGTAGGGTCAGGAGAAGTTGAAAAGAACTGGGAAGAAAGACTTCATGAGGGTGTCCCACTTATTTTGGCTGAAGCACCTCACCCATCCTGAGCATCGTGGGGAAGAGTCACAGGGACATGGCGCCCACTTCACTGTCATGGAAGGCAAACTGAGCCTTAGTGACATCGCTAAATTGTTGGGAGAAGACAATGGGTTTGTCAAATATAAGATTCTAGTCCCTGGTATAGACTTAAAAGGGGAAGCACTCTCCCACAGAGCTTCCGCCTGGGTTCTGTCAGTTGCACCAATTTGGGATGGGTTTTCTCCCCCTTTTGAAAACGTATCCCCAAAAGAAGCATTGCCACCCCATCCCTCCCACCCCCTGTTTCTTCAGCATCATGGTTTTTCTATGTCTCCTCCTTTATTCTTGTGTGCAGTCTCGGTAATTCATAGATGAAGATCAGATGATGGGATATATGTTTGGTTTTTCTTTTTCCTCTGAGCCATAGCTAAGTTATTACTGTTAATGTTATACGCAGTGCTTTTATATCAGGCAAGGATAATTTTGGCGTATGCCAATGAGGTCTAGAATCTTGTCACTTTATAACCTTTTTAAAAAAAAACATAAAAGGAAAAAAATAAAACTTGTCAGTTTTTGCTCAGATCCTGTCTAAAGCTGTTTCTTTGGGGGTGGGGGTTAAGTAATCTTCCTTCTGAGTTGTTTCCTTAAAGTATACTAAGCTGAATTTTGCTTCCAAACACAAAGACAAGGAAAAGTTTTAAAATAAAAGACCAGACTGTTTTTAAATGAAATTCCTGCGTGGCTGTGCCATCCCCTTTCCCCCCTTTAATTTTTCTCGCCGGGGCAGAAGCACACAATATAAGGAGCCTGCCGTTAGAACTGAAAGCAGGTTTCTGTTGCAGCTTCATCAGTTGGCCAAATGACAACACTCGGCTATAAATCATTGCAAGCTTTCATGGGCAATACCCTTTTCTTCAAAGCATGTACCAAAAGTCCAAGCATAGCAGAAGACAGGGTTTGCCAGGAGATCGTTCTTAGATGCCTCATTCTTGGCAAGATGATTTTCACCCAGGCACGTCCATCTTAGGGTGCTTTTACACAACTCCTAAGATCCGCTGGCAACTTAAATTTGGACCAGAGGTCTTGGGGGTTTGTCGCTCTTCCTTGTTCCCACCCCTCTGAACTTCCTTGCTCCTGTCTGTGTGAGGGGGAGAGGAGGGAGAAAAAAAGGGAGAAAAGAATGCAGGCTCACCTCCGCTCTGCCGTGGAGCTGCTCTGGGAACCATTCCAGTCTCTTTCAGTCTCTTAAAGGGGCAGGGGCAAAAAAAAACCAAAAAAAAAAAAAAACAAGGCGAGGAGAGCCCGGCACTCACTGCTTTACATCCGCATCAGAAATTTTTCACCTTCGGAAACCAGGTACTTGGAAAATGTGCTGGGACGCGCTTAGGTGGGCGTGGTCGTACTTTATTTTGTTTAAAGTCCAGAGCTGGTGGGAAAACATTTTTAAGCTCCGGATCTGGGAGCCCTTTGCCCCGGATTTTAGGGGTCGTGTAAAAGCGCCCTTAGATTATGCAGGTTTGTTGCTATAAAGCTGTGTCTCTAGTCAAGGATTGAGTTTCCTATTAAAACAATTTTAGTATACAAATTCAAATTCAGTCCTGAAGCAGAATGGAAATTTATTTATTTGTTTATTTTAGAGTATTTTTACCCCACCTTTCTCCTTGGAAAAGGACCCAAGGCAGCTTGCAGTAATGACGGATAATATACAGTCCAATACAATTAAGACATAATATACAGTCCAATACAATTGAGGCATGTTCAAGTATTGAGAACAAGGAATTGAGGGACATCTTGCAGCATTAATAGACTACATTAAAGCTACAAGGTTATAAATGGTTATAAACACAAAGCCTATGTGAACCTATACAGTAGATTCTTACAAAAGACACATAACGGTAGACCATCATTCAGGGAATGCTGGGATACTCCTGAAGACACAAGATCCTGAGTGAATGGCCAGAAGGCTGTTGCTGATTTATATACCACCCTAAGTCAGCAGCTTGCTCGTAAATGGGTGTTTCCCACGAAGACTTGGTCGTTTCCCTTATAACAAGTGTCAGTCAGCACTAAGATTCTGGCCAATCCATGCAACAAAATGTGCTCCACTTTCTCCCATGGGAGCTGGACTGAGAACGAGAATGGACAATTCGGTGCTACCCCATTGCGTCCTAAAATTCGCACCATTGGAATACTAGTGGCTTTTTGCTTATTTTATTCGACTTGTAACCATCTAGCCATCACTCTGGGTGATGCGCAACATGTCATGATACAAAAACAATCTTGTTTGAGTGTACAAAATACATCAACAAAAAACAAAACTCAGATAACAAATGCAGTATAAATTATAGCATTCGAAGAGTGAGAAAAAAAAATAAACCATGGGAACATCGAATTAAATAATAGCTGTTAAGGAGAAATCGCAAAGAAGTGGCAGAGAAAAGTTTTTTGAGCTTCATTAGTTGGTAATTGAGAAATTGGTTAAGGCCAATCTAATACAACCAAGTCTTCACTTGGTGTTTAGAGGCCTGAAGTGAGGAGGCCAGGTGAATTTCTGGAGTTGGTGGAGTTGGTGCCCTTCATTGTCATTTTCCAGGCTTCCCTCGGGGTCAGCACCACCAAATTCCCAGCCTGGGTCCAATGGGTGATCCGGGCAGTTCTTCTTGGGAGGAACTGATCCAACAGCTCCCCTCTATGTATCAGCAGAGTCTTTGTTAGCCGATGATCGAAAGCATAGTCATTCCATGGTTCTGCTAAGCCTCGAGTCTAGCAGATGGCTTCAATGTACATCTGGATAGCCCCAGTTCGTTTTGCTGTTGGCTTCTCCAGATTTCCCAGCATGATAATGCTCATCTGTTCTGTGGCTGCATCTGGAGACGTATCGTCAACATCTCAAGGCATGCCTTAACTTCATATTTCTCTCCCTTCCAAAGCGGTGTGCGCCAGCAAGTAGAATTATTCTGCCCGGCGTTCTAATGCAAACTCTTCCTGCCGTTTGGAATGCATTTTTAAAATAACAGCAATAATCACAAAATGTTCTGGCGAGGGAGTGCAACAGATGACGAGCCATGATAAAAAAAAAAAAATTCAGCTCCTAGGCATGGTGTGCAAACAGCAGGGCAAGATAAGGCAATGTTGACACCAAGAGTCATGCTTGTAATTCCTTCAGTTTGCATAATTGTGCCTTTGCAAGTACAGTATGCAAAGGTATGGGGCAATAGCCGTTGACTTCTTGTGCCATCTGCTGGGATCTAGCGCTTCAAATGGCACTTGCCTCTGAACTACGTCCCATTCAAATGCTTGACACCAGATGGATTGGGTCGCCTTTCAATTGCTGTTATCTATGGTGAAATGCATGGGGGGGTTGTCTGTGCAGACAGCAGGGCTCCTATCAAAGGGAATGGCTGTTGAAATGCTTTTCATGGCTTTGCTTTTATGACCCTGAATGCTTAGAGAAGAGAAAACCAATAAAATGGCGGTACAGCAAGTGGGGGAAGAGGGCCGTCTGCCAACCATGGATTTAACTTGGCAACCTAAGTCAGAAATTGTTGAATAAAACTGAAGGCACATGATATCGACCTCTGATCATGAGCTCACCTGTTGGTATGCTTCACCCTAAACAAATGATCCTGATTTCAACGTGTGTGCCAGGATTGCTCTTGACTGAATCCGGTGAACAGCTGAAGAAATAAAATTGGTCCGCAGGTTGAAAACAGCCACAGTGTGGGGGACCATAGGAGAAATAAAAGGGGCACCCCCCCTTTTCCTCTGGAACTGTAAACTTACTACTTTAACATAGACAGGCACATGGTTCATGCAGCGTGCATGAACCATGCCAACATCCCAGACAGTTCTTGCCATGCACTAGAAATGTTTAGCTGCAAACGTGACCTCAGACTGGCCACCAGCAGCTGATGGAGGTGGCATTTTCGTGGTCAGTTGTTCAGTCAATGTATCTGTGTGTGCTAAGAAGAAGGCAGGGGGTCAAGAGGAGGTCTCTTCCCCTCTGCTTGCGCTTCATTCCCTCCAGAAATTTACATCTGCCCAAGCTCTCCGAGGGTGGAAACGCAAAAGTCAAATGGAGGTTAAATCTCAGCTTGAACACAGTGTGTTGCCGGCACAGGGAGATGAAAGCAGGGACAGGAAATATACGAGGCTCCGTTTGTCCTCCCACTTAGCATGGACAAACTGTCGGCTGATGGCTCTTGGCTCAAGATTGGAACCCGGGTGCCAGCTTCCGGGGATCAACTCTCTGCATTTCCACCACCATCGCACAGTATCTTGGACAACCGAGAAAGATAGCAATGCTCTTTGGCTGACACGAGACCCTTTCCCCCTAAAGGCCTCTCCATTTACAAAAGACCTTTCCATGTCCTTCCTGTCTTCAACAGCAGAGTCCGCCAGATGTAAAACATGGGGATAGAGGAGATACACAGTCACTGAGATCAAACCCACAGCACTCTGGAGAGAAATCTGTGCAGAGCTTTAATGGTTTCTTTGTTTGATCCCATTTCCTGTTTAGGTGGTTCTAAGGAAATCCTTTCAATTTATTTTTTTACTTTAAGGAGCAGGGGACTTGCTTTCTGTTGGTTGCAGACCACCTTTGAGCACTACCGAATAATGGACTAAAATAGAGGAAAAAGAAGGAGGAATAGTCGAACCAATGGTTTATACTTGGCTCTTTTCAGACTGAAACGGGCGGGGGGTATTTATAGGCACCATCCAGAATTAATTTATCTGCACTAGGTATTATCATAAAATAATTATGATGTGAAGTATACACAATAGCCGTAGGGCTTGCCATGATACCGTAAAATCTCTCCATTATATCATACCTGGAGGACCCAAACTAGCACCAGTGGCTTACATACGCAATGGCACCCTAATGGCAAAGATTGTTTTTTCACAGTTCTCCAAATCGTAATGATTACCGACATATTTGCTTCCCTGTTATAAATTACAGTCACGTCCAGTTTTCAAAAATAAAACTGCAGTTCTCATCCAAGATCCTTCTCAAAGCAAGAATCGAACTCCAAGCAGATCTAAGAGATGGTGGCCCAATTTTCTCTTGACTGCCTCCACCGTTGGAGTGCTTGCCACCTCCCAGGGTAGTTGGTTCCATTGTTGTACTGCTCTAACGATCATACCTGTCAACTTCTCCCCGGTGCCAGCTGGGACAGGAGGAGAGAGGTGTAATGTGTGTGCGCGTGGCAGCGTGTGTACACACAAGCACAAACACCCTCCCACCCACATGCACGCATTGCCCCTCCCAACCCGCTGAGCCGAACCAGCTCATCGCCCCCTCCTTGCCAAAGCGGATTGAGCCGGGGAGCGCTGGAGGAGGTGGTATCTGGGCCGGTGGCCTTGGATGTTGCCCCAGAGCACCCCTCATTTGGGAAATGGCGGTGGGTGGGCGCAAGAAGGCAGGGGGCCGTGCGGGCGATGCAGTCGGAGTGGCTTCTCCGCCCGCTTGGTTCGGGGAAACGAGTGGGCGGGGCTTGGAAGGTACGCATCCAGACAAAGATGAGCCCTGGTCACCAGACCTTTGCAGCATGACCCCAGCACCCCACACGCCAAGCTGTTTGACCCTCAATTTCTCTCACCAGTGAGGTTTCAAGCCAGGAGGGAGCAGCCACAGCTTAGCCCCGTAACACCCTCTGGCTAAGCTGCTGAACAATAAAAAGCCAAACTTGCTCGAAGTGAGGGCCAATTCTAGCCAATGGTGACTTGAGCAAAGGGCAGTGCTTCGGAGAAGGAGGCAGAAGGCTCTTTTTCAAAAACTCATCCAACTGATGTCCCAATGCAGAAGAGAGCGACTAAAATGATTACTGGGCTGGGGCACCTCCCTTATGAGGAAAGGTTAAAACATTTGGGGCTCTTTAGTATGGAAAAAGGCGCTTGAGGGGGGATATGATTGAGACGTACAAAATAATGCAGGGCATGAGTAAAGTGGTTAGAGGGAAGATCTTCTCCCTCTCACAAAATACCAGAACTAGGGGACATACACTCAAATTGAGGGCTGGGAGAGTAAGAACAGACGAAAGAAAATATTTTTTCACCCAGCGCGTTGTTAGTCTGTGGAACTCCCTGCCACAGAATGTGGTGATGGCATCTGGCCAGGATGCCTTCAAAAGGGGATTGGACAGATTCCTGGAAGAAAAGTCCATCACAGGTTACAAACCATGATGGAGATGTGTAATCTCCAGGCTTAAAACTGGGGTACTTCAAGGGCCAGATGCAGGGGAGTGGTATCAGGAGACGGATATCTAGTCTCATGCGCTCCCAAACACATCTGGTGGGGCGACTGTGAGATACAGGAAGCTGGACTAGATGGGCTGTTGGCCTGATCCAGCATGGCTCTTCTTATGTTCTTATGTTCAACCCCCGCTTTCCCATTTGCCCGCCTTCTCTGACCAAACGTACGGACACAAATGCCTGCCCCACCCCACATGCAAACACACAACCCCCACCTGGGACATTTCCAGGAAAATTATAAATCAGGGAAGACACCGGGAAAGAGAGCTTGATCTGTGAATGTCCTGGCCAAAACTGGACACTTGACAGGTCTGTAACAATTAGGAAGTTTTCCCTCATAGTCAGCCTAAATCCAGCTCCATATAACTTGAGCCCATGATTCCCTGTCCTTCCACCTCATTTCAGGTGAGCTTTTCAACATCATTGTTCATCATTTGCCATGTACATCATCACTATAAGGTCTTTGAGGATGTGGGGAGGGGCAGGGCAGGACTCTTAACTGTTAAGATTATAAGTATGTTAGAATGAGTCAAAGTAGCAAGGATATAGTGAAAACTCATTTCCCCATCCCTGACATGGGGAGGGGAACCATTAACTATGAGGGGGGTATATGTGTTGTTGAATGAAAATGCAAAGACCAATATTAGTTCTTGCATTGGTAAAAAAAAACCCTAAAAGTTTAACCATTGAACCCAATGAGTCCAACACCTCTCAAAGACACCCAGTGGGGAATTGAACTCCCAACCTCCTATTTAGCTTTTAGTGCCCAGAAGGTTGTATTTCTGGATTTTATAAAATGTATTTTGACTTTTTGTATAAAACAGGAAGACTTCTTTTTAAAACGTAAATGCAGGACCTGACAGAAAAGAGATTTCTTTTGTGCAAAACCACATATTTTCAGACCCACAAAAAGTCATAGAAATGTGAAAAATGTGCAGAAGGAATTGCCTCACCAGCTTAGAGAAGCTAACTAAGGAAGATGTCCTTCCATGTATGTAAAGCCTGCTGAAGCTAAAGCTGTTTGTAGAAATGGTAAACAACCAGTTGCCATTCAGGGGAGAGATTTCCCCTAGGGTTCAGTTGACCTGCTCACGACTCCGACTTGATCACTTGGATCTGGAGAAAAGATGAAAACTCACTGTAATAATGAGTAGAGATGGGCACGAAACGAACAATTGTTCGTTTCCGTTTTCATTTTTCGTTTCATTACGCAATGAAATGACAAACGAATTTTGTCTCTAAAATGAAACGAAATGAACAGAAACACCAGAAATTTTGTCGTCCGTTTTGTTTTCATTACGGCAGTACATTGAACTGCTTTAAATGCTAAAAAAAAAATCACAAAAATTGAAATTAATGGTAACGAAACGGTAACGAAACGAACGAAAACGATTTTTTTTGCAAAAATTCACGAAAAATGGAAACAAACCGAAACGGAACCGACAAATGACAAACGAAACACCTTTTTTTTTTATTCGTGCCCATCTCTAATAATGAGTAACAGGGATACATTCCTCTTCGAAAAATAATTTTCCAAACATTGGCCTCTGATCAGCTGCTGGGCATCTTGGGGCAAGGGGAGTGGCCTGGGGGCAGGGAGCAGATTTGGGGGTGGAGGGAGAGAGACTTTGATATTCCGCTTCTAGATTCAGTATCTTTTGCTCAACCTTTCTGCTTTTGTTTTGCCAAAAAATGTTTCTGAGGTGCCACCTGCTGGCTCTAATAAGGCACTTCATGTCCAAAATTTCCCGAAAATTCAGGATCCACTGCAGGTAGAAATCAGAGCAGTTTGTATTATTATTATTTTGTAGTAGTAGTAGTAGTAGTAGTAGTAGTAGTAGTAGTAGTAGTAGTAGTAGTAGTAGTAGTAGTATAGTTGCCAGATGAGCTTATTATTATTATTATTATTATTATTATTATTATTATTATTATTATTATTATTATTATTATTATTATTATATAAAATAATATTAAAATATTTAAAAATATGATAATATAAAATTAAAATATTCAAAATAAACAAATAAAATAAAATAATTATTATTATAGTTGCCAGATTAGCAGATTATGGCTCGTCTGCACTGGTTGCCTGTTGTGCTCCGCATAAGGTCCTGGTTTTGGTTTACAAAACCCTCCATGGCTTGGGACCTGAATACCTGTCGGAGTGCATCTTCCAAAGATCAACTGAGGCCCGGCCCAGTAGAATGTCACAGGCGCTCTCCCTCCGAGTGGCCACGCCTAGAGAGGCACGGAAATCAGTCACCCGCAACCGCGCCTTCTCGGTGGCTGGCCCCTCGCTCAGGAACCATCTTCTGAGTGAGTTACGCCTTGCACAGTCCCCGCCTGCCTTCAAAAAAGCGTTAAAAACCTTGCTTTTTAGGGAGGCATTTGGCGACCTGGATTAGCTTTTTTTTTCCTGCGCCGTCTTGCTGTTGACTTATCGACTCCTTTGCTGAGTTGTTTTATATTATATATTATTTTTCTATTATTTTATTCTTCGTTTCTTATTTTCTTTTCAATTGATGTATTGTTCCTTTTGGGTCTGTCTTGCCCTTTTTGTTCACCGCCCGGAGTTCCTTCGGGAAGACGGGCGGTATAAAAATGAATAAATAAAATAATAAAATAAATTGTTGTTGTTGTTGTTGTTAATCTCCCTTTTTTAATTAAAGAGTTTTAAGAAATTATTTGTTGCATTGCCCAGAACAATGTTAAGAAATAGTTGTAGATGTTGTCTATGAAAGTATTATAGTTGCAAATAAATAAAAAGTTTTAAAAATTATAGGCAAAAACATTGTGGCACCTTAAAGACTATATTTTTAATATAGTCTTTAATAAGTCCAATTAGGTCCCTTCCAGCTCTGCCATTCAAATATTATTATTATGTTAGAAGGAGACTTCTTTTATGTTTGATGGTGTCGACATGTCCACAAAAGCTCACATTAAATATATATACCAGTGGTACCTCTGATAGTGAATTTAATTCATTCTCAGAGGCAATTTGTTATCCGAAAAAATTGTCATCCGAAACATGGTTTCCCATTGAAATGAATGGTAAACCAATTAATCTGTTCCAGAGGTCCGAAAAAAGGCAAAAAGCTGGTTGTGTGTGTTTCCAGAGCTTTTAATAAAGTGCACTTTAAAGGCCAGCAGTGATGGAACACTTCCCCTGCAGTGCAATGCAAACATGGACCAGAGAAACTAGCAATACTACCCCAGCCTGTTCCTACCCAAAGTGCAATGGGGGAAAATGCAAACAGACAAGCATAAGCAGGAAGAAAAATCCAGCCTGTTTTTTGCCTGAAGACCAATGAAAAAAGATTGCAAACACAGAGAAATGAAACCAGCAAGACTACCCCAGCCTCTCCCTGACAAAAATGCAAAGAGAAGCAGTGCAGTGATGAATAAAAGCTAGCTCCCTACCTTTCCAAGTTTGAAAGGTCCAAATTCCTCAGTGAAACATGTCCAGAATGGCTCCAAAACACCATGTGAAAAAATGCTCTACCTTATCGCACCCGTCCACAAACTACAGGGGTTGCAATGCATCCTGGGTACACTTTTTTGCAAGACATTATGAAACATTTGTTATCCGAGGCAGCCCATAGGTAAAATTTGCTATCTGAGTCAGCCCTATACCCGGAAAGTTCCATTTGTTGTCTGAAAAATTTGTTATCAGAGGCATTCTTTATCCGAGGTAATAGGCTGCTATCTCACCTGGGGAAGATCCTGATCTTCTGAAGGTCCGGCTTTTCCTCTTCCTCCCGTCACGTGACTGAAAATGTGGGATAGCAGTTCCCACGTACAAAGCTGCTTTTTAAAGCGCAGTTCAGTCCCATGGCCAGCAGGTGGCACTAGGATTATTTTTAAAAGGAACAGCTGGCTGAGCTTGGGGGAGTTAAAAAAAATAGTGCCCATTCCAGCTTCCTGGTGCTCGGAGGGTGTGGGGGGAAATTTTTAAGCGCTGATCGGCCCCAGGAACAGCTGGCTGTGCTATGAGGGAAAAAAGAGGAAAAAACGGATCATCTACGTGGTCCCACAACAGCTGCCTCTTTAAAAGGTGGGTTTTTAAAGCGAGGCAAAAAAATCCCTACCTCTCCAGTAAGTCTTGGAAAACTCGCTTAAGGGGTTTTTCTTTTTCTTTTTTTTTTTTTCAAAAAGCCCGGTGGCCGTGGGGACAGCATTTTTGGACATGGTTTATCTACAAATTTAATCTGCATTTAAAGGGACGTGGGATAGGGGCCTCACTTATACATAATTTAGTCTTTAAGGTGCCACCGCATTAACCACATTGATGTCTCTCTTTTTTGCTTTTTTTTTTATTTTGTTTTTACCTATAATGTTAAGAATGTAACTCATCACATTAGTTTTCCATTACTTTTGAGAGGGAAGGAGAATCCCATGACAGAACTACATTAAAAGTGGAAAATTTCCAATCAAAATGCCTCTGAAAATGTCTGACACTTTAAAAGTAAACTTAAGATGCTGGTTACACTCCGAAAGACGGGCGGTATATAAGCCCTAAAATAAATAAATAATAAATAAATACTAAAACGTAACTCAAAAGGTCTGCTTGCTGCACCAATAAAGTAAGTTGGAACTTCCTTCCTGCTCATGATGCTACTTTTGAGATGTCACTTAAGGCCTGATTGAAGACAGCAGGTTATTAGCACAAGAAATCTACATCCATCAGTGAACATATTCTGCCAGATCTTTATGACCAAACAGTTAACTTTTACTGCCCTTGTCTGTAGATGCCCCATCACAAAGCAGCAAATTAACTAGCAAACAGCAACAAGTGTTTAAAATAAACTTATCATGAGGAAATGCCTAAGTAATACAGTATAAGATTATCGTACTAGGAGGAAGTATGACAAATCCTAATTATTTTAAGCCATATTCAACTGTTCTCTTTGCCTGTTAAACAAATGCTCTTTAAAAATTATGAAACAATCATTTATTGCTATACCAAAGTCACAAAATCAGTGGAACGTATGGAAGAGTCAACTCATCAAATCCCCTATTCTTTGGTGTGATTTCCTAAACTAAGAAACAGGATCTCAGCCATTGTGTCTTCACTCCACCTTCCTAAGGCTGCTTTCCCACGACCACTAAAATCAGCTGCAAAGGGCTCTCAGATGTGGAGCATAAAATCATTTTCCCACAAGCAGCGGACTTTTAAAAAAAATAAAGTGTGACCACCCCCACCTAAATGTGACCCAGCACATTTTACAAGTAAGAAAATAAGAACATAACATAAGAAGAGCCATGCTGGATCAGGCCAAAGGCCCATTCTAGTCCAGCTACCTGTATTTCACAATGGCCCCACCAGATGCGTTAGGAGCGCATGAGACTAGATATCTGTCTCCTGATACAACTCCCCTGCACCTGGCCCTTGAAGTACCCTGGTTTCTCCATCATGGTTTGTAACCTGTGATGGACTTTTCCTCCAGGAATCTGCCCAATTCCCTTTTGAAGGCATCCAAGCCAGATGCCATCACCACATCTTGTGGCAGGGAGTTCCACAGACTAACAATACTCTGGGTGAAAAAAATATTTTCTTTTGTCTGTTCTTATTCTCCCAGCCCTCAATTTGAATGTATGTCTCCTAGTTCTGGTATTTTGTGAGAGGGAGAAAAGCTTCCCTCTATCCACTTTACTCATGCCCTGCATTATTTTGTACATTATTTTGTACGTACCTGGTCTCAAAGTGGTAAAATCCTTGTCATTATTCCGATGCAAATTTTAAACCGTTACTCGAGTCCATGGGAACAAGGAAAATCTGCATGAAATACACCCCGTCCCCCGTTATGGTGTCTTTGCTTATTTATTTATTTTATTTATTTATTTTAATACTTACATACCGCCGTCTTCCAGAGGAACTCCGGGCGGTTTACAACACTAACTATAACAATAATAAACTGAATAAAACAAAAACAACAGTAATGAATAAGGAAACAAGGAAACAAAAAAAATCATGATATAAAACATCATGTTGAAGCTACAATAAGAATCACTGGGGAGACGGCGGGACAGGAAGAAAAAATATATAAAATAAATTTGCTGCGGTTCTCAGTCATGGGATCAGAACGGTTTTCAAAATGCGACCATGGGGACCATCTGATCCACAACATCAATCACATGACTGCTCGGGGGGGGTGATCTGGATCAAAGTTTACTGTGGATTTTAGTGGTTGTGTGAAAAAGTTAATGTCACCTTCTTCTGGCTCACAGGTTTATACCTGTACTCAGGCTCATTGCAAGGAGTTCCTTAGACAGGTAGAGTAGATAGAGATGGTTTGTGTGGGATTCATGGAAGACATGAGAGAAGGTGAAGCTATGTCTTAGGCTGAATATCTGTGCCAGGTTTTTTTGCATGTTTCAGGCTATTTGGCTGCTAGGGCCTTCCTGGGCCTACTGGAGGCCCCAAAAGGGCCTGTCTGCAAACCAGAAGTCATTTCTGAGGCCTCCAACAAGCCTAGAAGTGACTTCCAAAAGTCACTTCCGGTTCGCAGGGAGGCCCTTTTGGGGGCCTCCAGAAAGCCCGGGAAGGTCCTCACAGGCCCGTTCGGGGCAGCGCCAGTCCTGGGGTAAGTAAGGGAGGCCTGAAGCAGGGCTTTCCTCCCTTATCCCATGGGGCCTTTTTTCATATACTGTGGTCCCGCAATATAGAGGGACCGCAGTATATGAACCGCAAATGGGTGAGGGACCACTGTAGACCAGAACCTCAGAAAGGTTGTGTTATGCTTGCCTGTGAAGATTCTCAGCCATCTAGGTGAGGTCATCTTAAAATTGAGTCATGGCAACTGGACTTCTTTTCTGGTGAGATTGATCTCACCAGAAAAGAAGTCCAGTTGCCATGACGCAACTTTCCAACTTCCGGTTGTGTGTGCTCCTACCTATGGAATGGCAAGAACCATCAAAAGGGTCATGAACAGTCCTTGAAAGCAAAGGATATAGGGCTGAATGGTAGCCATCAAACATCATTGGCAAGTGACAAGTACCTTAGAAATGCACCCTAAACTTGCGGGGGGGGGGAGGAACTAGAATCAACACTTATCAAGTGTTTCAGATGCCACAAGATTTCAAGGCAGCAGCACAGCTGCATCCACTGCTAACACTACATATGTGTGAAGAACATCCTTCTTGTGTAACCTGGAAAACCTTCTTCTTTCTCTAGTTTTTTCCATATCGTCCAGTCTTTCCTCTCCCTCTGTTTTCCTTGTTTTGAATTTCAGGTCAGATACTCTTTGGGGCAGAGGCCTGCAGGCTTTTCGGCATAAGTCCCCACATTGCTGATGGGGTTGAATTAACAATCACCTGGTTATGGTTAGGAGTCAGAGATCCAGAAAAGGAGGGAGGGGGGCAGGAGATGGAAGCTCTAGTGCAGTGGTGGCTAACCTTCGGCACTCCAGATGTTTTGGACCACAACTCCCACAGTCCTTTGTCATTGTTAATACAGGCTTGGAATTTTGGGAGTGATCCAAAACATCTGGAGTGCTGAAAGTTCACCACCACTGCTCTAGGGGATGGCAACAAGATCCATTATCATCTCTGCAGGTGAGATGCTGGCACTTGAATCCTCTTTTATATTTACTTCTTCAGGCCAATTTACACTGATCCCACCCCAACTTAAAAAAAATACTGTAAGATCACATGGTATATAACTAAAAACACATGTTCATGTTGACTTAAATTCCTTCAACTAATTTCTGTTCTTTTTATGGGGCACACTTTTGACTGTATTTTTTTTTCCAAATGTATAAGTGATACATCGTTAAATCAAATATCTGCTAGCAATGCTCCTGGCATGCCCTCTGCCCTCTGTGTCCTGGATCACTTGCTTGGTGGGTGAAGAGTGGTTATCTGGAAATGGAAAGCATTCTCTGCACCCACAGGTCTTCTGCTGCGCCGTTGACGTCTTCCTTGGTGAGTAAATGGTTGTAATGCTGAACAAATTGATTAAGCGATGCAGCAATAAACATGTTAAGAATTTTTTTTAATGTAAGAAAAAACTGTGATGTCCTTGCCACCCAAAATCCACACAGGCATCGATTAAAAGGACAGGAGCATTCACATCCTCAAACCCTCATTGAATTGGATTGATTTAGAAGCAAGGTAAATTTGGGGAAAATACAGCCAGACAGTTAGGGGAAAAACACACCTTACAGCCCTTACAGTTTATTACAAATAAACATCTTCCCCTTTTGTCATTGAAAATTTGTGCATAGATTTAAATAATGCTTCCATCAATATAACCGAGGTTCTTAGGGCCTGTGTGACCTTCCTTGAAATAAGGAGAGGGAGGTCCATAATTTGGAACGTCTTTCAGGTGACCAGCAGGTGGCACCACAGCCCCATCCTTTGCTTTGCTCTGCTAGAAAGAGGTTTATTGGAAAAGATTTTCACACTGGAATTGATCTTTGAGAATCAACCAGTGACATGTATGCTTATCCTCCATTTTTATCCTAGGCTGGCTTCAAAATTGTCCCCCACATTTTCTTGTTCTGTGTTCAAAGTAATGCTGTAGTTTCCAGGCCCCCACGCTTTGCCCAGAATACTACTGCTTGCAAAGCAAAGCAAACGGTTCTGCTTATATACCACCCCATAGTGCTTAAAGCACTCTCTGGGTGGTTTACAATTTAATTATGCAGGCTACACTTTCCCCCCTACCCCGGCAAGCTGGGTACTCATTTTACTGACCTCGGAAGGACAGAAGGCTGAGGGCGTTTATACACGACCCCTAAGCTCCGCCGCAAATGGCTGCAAGCTCCGGACTTTAAAAATGTTTACCCACCAGCTCCAGAGTTTGCAGACAATTAAGTGCGACCCCTGCCCACTTTAGCGCGACCAAACAGCAGTTTTCTTGTACCTGCTTTTTGATGGTGAAAAATATTTGATGCGGAGACTGCCTGAGCTCTCCTCGCTTCTTTCTGTTGTTTTTCTTTTGCCTCCGCCCCTTAAAGAGGAACCAGGAAGTAAATGGAGGTCGGAGCAACTTCCACCAGCACCTGGGGTAAGCCTTTTATTCTTTTGTCTCTGTCTAAGACTTTTTTTTCCTCCCCCCCTCACGCAGACAGAACAAAGAAGTGCGGAGCTGGTGGGGACGGAGGAACAGCAATGAACCCTCAAGATCTCTGGTCCGAATTTAAGGGACCAGCGGATCTTAGGGGTCGTGTAAAAAGGCCCTGAGTCAACCATGAGCCAGCTAACTGGAATTGAACCTCAGGTTGTGAGCACAGTTTTACCTGCAGTACAGGCATTTAACCACTGCGCCACAAGGTTTGCCAACGGCTGGTGCAGGTGCAGAGGTGTGTGAATCACGGTGGCAAATGGGTCCAAAAACTTTGGCCCTCCAGATGTTTTGGACCACAACTCCCACAGTCCTTTGTCACTGGCAATCTAAGCTTAGAATTCTGGAAGCTGTTGTCCATAACGTCAGGAGGGCCAAAGTTTGGGCATGCCTGGGGAGTCACTACTTCTATTTCTCATCAAGTCACACAACTGGCACATGAGAAGGAATCTAAGTGGCAACTCTAACTAGCAACAATTTGTGGCTGCGGTGGACAGCACTGCACGTAAAGCAACTTATGTTAAGATGAGGATGCTGGCCATTTGAACCCAACAAGATGAAATGCAAAGAGTCACTCAGAAGTTGAAGGTTTGGGCTTTGTTTTGTTTTACTAAAAGCACCTGGGGAAGAGACTGGGCTGGGTAAAGACCACCATTGCTAAAAGGAGTCTTGAAGGTTTGAGGTGTTAACCAGTAAACAACCAAGAGTAGTGCTTGCATGAGTTAAATGTTATATTATATTATATTATATTATACAGTAAACCCCCACCTATTGCAGGGGTTAGGGAACCAACCCAACATGCAATAATTGAAAATCCGCAATATGCGGATGAGGGGTCAGGTTGGGACTGGGCGGATTCTCTGGGGGGCTTTTGTACTTACCCCAGGCCTGGCGCTGGCCCAAACGGGCCTGCAAGGGGCTTTCCAGTCCTTCAGATGCCCCAAAAGGGCTTTCTAGTCATCTGGAGGTCACTTCCGGTTTACCAGAAGTCACTTCCAGTTTGCGGGGAAGCACTCTTGGGGCCTCCGATGGGCCTCCTTACCCCGTGGGGGGGCTTTTTTTCATATACTGTGGACCCGAGATATATATATATATGAACCGCGGAAGGGCAGAGAACAACTGTATTATATTATATTATATTATATTATATTATATTATATTATATTATATTATATTATATTATATTATATTATATTATATTATATTATATGGGAGGGGAATTGACTGTTCCATCAATACAGTACCTATCAGTTTTGGAGAAACTGTACTTCTGAATAAGGTATTTAAATCAAGAATAACTTGAGTAGGGTAGAGACATTTCCTTTTCCACTACTACAACCATGCAGCTATCCTGCTTGTTCCTCACATCAATATTTATTTTATATTTAGTATTCCTGTTTAAAGGGGGGGGTGGAAACAAAGGAGAAAACTCCATCACCAAAATATCCCTATAGTGAATCTCTCCCTAACTAGGGCAAATTTGACTTTTAGGGACAACAAATTAACCCTCCAAGAATAATTGAGTTGGAAGGGAACTCTAAGGCCAATGGGGCCAAACCAAGGCAGCAATCAATGCACGAATCCAAATCAAGACCTCAGTGGCGGCCTCAGTATAAAGGAAAGGGCACAATCATGCCCTTACTCACAACTCCCTTCCTCCCCGGCAGAGTGGTGCAAAATGCACTTAGACCTTGCAAACGGGGTGGGGGAATTAAATAGCAAACTGTGAGGAACTGGATGTGCCTCTGGTGACCTCTGGTGAAACATTGCCTTCATCTCTGGTGGCCCCATCCTTGGTCCTTCCAGTCCCAGTAGACATCCACCATCATGACAAAGGTTCCGCAAAGATTTTCAACACACAGGCAAGCTCTTCTGGGATGCACAGTGGGGGATCGAACCCCCAAACCCGACCTCCACAGCCAGGTGCCTAAACCACAGAGCCCTATGGCCACCTCCAATAATCTTGTGCATCAAGTCAATTCTGAGTAATGGCAACCCTTTGCTGGAAGTGCTTTACCAATCCCTTCTCCTGGGGCTGTTCTGGGACTACGCAGCTTGCCCCAAGGCTACACAGGCTAGTTGTGCTCACTGGAGGTGCAGTGGGGAAGCAAGCACCCTAACTCATTGAGCTACCCACTTAGTGCTTTGCTAGTTAAGGTGATAGATAGATAGATAGATAGATAGATAGATAGATAGATAGATAGATAGATAGATAGATAGATAGATAGATAGATAGATAGATAGATAGATAGATAGATAGATAGATGGAAGGAAGGAAGGAAGGAAGGAAGGAAGGAAGGAAGGAAGGAAGGAGATAGATACGAGATGGATGGATGGATGGATGGATGGATGGATGGATGGATGGATGGATGGATGGATGGATAAAAGAAATATGAGTGTTGCCTAGGAGGAGAAGCAATAAAAATTAAAATGAAGTCTTTGGGAGAGACTTTGTCAGGGAAGTATGTGCTAGTGCAGGCCTGTGTGCACAAGAGAGTACATCTTGTAAGAGGTGAGAAGCAAGGGGGAAGGTGGTTTTTAGGTCTGTGTGCATGAGCCCACACCTCATCCTCTCTTTTTGCTATCAATTCAAGCAGTGAACTGATGTGAAAGTGAAAGAATTTTAAATTTTTTAAAAGTTGAAATGTCTCTCACAGGGAGGGAATAAAGCAGATTTTGGTGTGGGACCTTGGGTCCCACATTTCCCATAGTGTTGTCTGATCACTGGCGGAGGGGTTGGGTGCAAGTCATCCCACTCCAATCTTCTAGCATTTCCTGCATTTTTGGTCAATGCGGTTTTGCCTTCAGTTCAAAGCCACCCAGATTGGTGGTGACTGGTAAAAGTCAAGAAAGAAGAAGAAGAAGAAGAAGAAGAAGAAGAAGAAGAAGAAGAAGAAGAAGAAGAAGAAGAAGAAGAAGAAAGAAAGAAAGAAAGAAAGAAAGAAAGAAAGAAAGAAAGAATGAATGAATGAATGAATGAATGAATGAATGAATGAATGAAAGAAAGATCACAGAATATATTTATATAAATTGGGAGAGTCGGACTTGAACCTTCAATCTCCCAGGTTTTTAGACACAGGGCCTAAGTAACTTCCTGGCTGTCATGCCACTGATTTTGAGGGTGATGCCCTGTCACACAAGGGAAGTGAAAACGGATTAGTGGCAAAGACTTCTAGAATAAGAAACCTCTCCCAAAATAACAATGATGGTCTTTAACAAAGGAGGATCCAGAACTGAACACAGATTGCTGGGCAATCCGGATCATAGATTTTGCTATATAGATCAGTTTGTGTCTCCTTTGAGTGACAAGGGAAACTCCATAATACCTGATCCCAGGGTCGGAGATAAAAATTGCTGCCTTGTTCTGGGAACACGATGCCAACATTCCTCCCATCCCAGAGCTGGTACGGGCACATCAAAGCTGTTGGCTGAAGACTGTTGGCCTTTCCAATCTCCCACAGCTTTTTTTTCCAAAAGTAATAATGCAACCAACTTCAATGTTTGCAAGGTTTCGGGAGGGGGCAGGTTTTTCCAGACTCCGGAGGCCAGAGGTTGTACGGTTTCATATTTTTGTTTTTCTAAAAGTTATTGGCAAAAGACTAAGCAACTCCCTGACATGCTGAAGGAGGGACACAGGCAGCTGTGAGACTGCTGTCACAGCCAGGGCAGAGATGGTGCTTATCTACTTTCTGTATTTCCTCCCCCAAGACTCAGGAAGGAAGGAAGGAAGGAAGGAAGGAAGGAAGGAAGGAAGGAAGGAAGGAAGGAAGGAAGGAATAAATAAATAAATAAATAAATAAATAAAATCACTGTTTCACCTCCTTTTTAAATAACTGTTGTGCTTAAAAGAGAAGTTGAACTGATAGAAGCAACTATTGACTAGATTGTCATCTTTTCTGTGAACCAGGAAAACTTCTCGAGAGTAAGGAAGTGTCATTGGAGACCAATACTATGCCATTGCCCTTCCCTAAGTGCGTACAGGGGAACTGGGAAATGAAGGAAACCAACAGATAATAAAGTTAATTCATTTGAAATGTGGCGTCATAGTGGAGAACTTTGTAGAGATGACAAAAAGACAGATCAGTTGATCCTAGATCAAATCAAGCCTGCACTCTTCCTAGAAACAAAAGTGGTTAAACGGAGGAGAGCCTACATCAGCACATCCTGAGAAGAGAAGACTCACAGGGAGAGGCAACAATGGTAGGAAAAGTTGAAGACAATAGAAAAAGACCAAGATGAAAGATGAGGTAGATTGAATCAGTGAAGAAACCATGGTGGTGGTGGTGGTGGGGGTGCTCTTTCTATATTTTCAAGCATGGATCAGGTTGCTGGAAGCTGTGTTACAAGGCAATGATGCATTCATGCAGCACTGTTGGAGGTCTGACTTTAGGAGTATCTTCCCACACTCCTTCACAGCTTCCAATGTTATCTCTCTTTTTTCCTGCACTTTTGTCCTTCCCGTTCTTCTGTGTTTCTGGCTTACAGCTATGGAAAGATCAGTAGTACTGGCGCCAGTGAAGAACAGGTGAGGACAGGCACCTGGTCTTTAAAATTGTATCAGGCAAACATCAAAATGGCTTATCCACCGCAGCTGCTTGTCCTGTGATATGTCTCTGGAGACTTTGGCCCTTTGTACATGACCCCTAAACTCCGCCGCAAATGGCTCCCAGCTCCGGAGCTTAAAATTGTTTCCCCACCAGCTCTGGAGTTTACAGATAATTAAGTGCAACCATGCCCACCTAAGCGCGTCCCAGCGCACTTTTCAGGTACCTGCTCTCTGGAGGTGAAAATTCCTGATGCGGATATAACAGTAGTGACTGCCTGGCAATCCTTGCTTCTGTTTGTTCTTTTTTTGCCCCCCGCCCCTTTAAGAGAACTGAATGCAGTGCGGGGATGGCATTCCTTTCTTCCTTTTATTCTCCCCCCTCATGCAGCCAGCAGCCAGGAGTGCGGAGGGGGTGGGAACGCAGGAACAGCGACAAACCCCTAAGATCTCTGGTCCGAATTTAAGTGGCCAGCGGATCTTAGGGGTCGTGTGAAAAGGCCCCTAGAGAAGCACCCGAGTTCTCTGATACTTCCGCTGATGGACTGAGACCTAGCCACCCCACCGATATGGTTTTTGGACTGGAGCTCCCATTGGCGCTATCTAGCACAGTCAGTGGTGAAGGATGAAGGGAGTAGAGGCCCCCTAAATGTCTGTTTCTTGCCCTTAGTTACACTAACTTAAGCACTTTTAAAGAATTTCAGCTTCTAAAATTTATTGCCCAAGAAATTGTCTCAAAATAAGGACTCAGGTTTTTATCCGAAGAGTGTCTTTGACAGTTACTTCATGTCCATCTTTGTTCTGTGACTAGTTTTGTACCGGGACAGCATTGGTCATGATCATGTGGTTTTGTCCCTGTTTCAGTGTTCCCATGGTCATGATAACTTGTCTCATGACGAGTGTTACCTCATGGTCTTGTACCGTGAGAAACACTGACTTTGTCTATATTCCTTTTTCCCTTGGGGGGTGGGGGGGCTTAAAATTATTTTTCGATATATTGCTTCCGAAAAGTCAAAATAAAAAAAACCCAGACACAGTTTTCTGAGAGAAACAAATGTTTTGTTGTGTGACAGTCGTTACTACACGGTGTCTGGTCTCGGAACGGAAAGCAGGAACAAAGAGTGACAAGGGAAAACCCTATCCCAGCACCAGGTACAGTATTGTCGCGCTTAGCAACCATTCTGGGGACGTGGTCGAGACAAATTTCAGTAGCTGCGTGACGGACGTGAAGTAAAATGTTTTTGTACCGCTCCTAAGTGCAACACTAACAGAGACAAAAAGTGGACGTGAAATAACCACCTATGTATTGCCCCATAAAACAAAAAGATTTTTTTTTACTTTTCATCTGTCTTCCGTTCCTTCTGGATTTCTTTTAGCTTTCTGCATTGGGACCACTCTTACAAGTTCTCAAGTGATTCAAGAGAATGTGGAGAAGAAAAGTGAGGGCCTTTTCACACGACCCCTGAGATCTGCTGGTCACTTAAATTCGGACCAGAGATCTTAGGGGTTTGTCGCTGTTCCTGCATTCCCACCCCCTCCGCACCCCTGGCTGCTGGCTGCGTGAGGTGAGGGAGAAAAAAAGGAAGAAAAGAATGCCGCTCACCTCCGTTCTGCTGTCTCGGCACTGCATTCAGATCTCTTAAAGGGGCGGGGGGCAAAAAAAGAACAAACAGAAGCAAGGAGAGCTGGGCAGTCACTACGTTATATCCGCATCAGGAATTTTCACCTCCAGAGAGCAGGTACCTGAAAAGTGTGCTGGGATGCGCTTAGGTGGGTGTGGTCGCACTTAATTATCTGTAAACTCCGGAGCTGCTGGGGAAACAACTTTAAGCTCCGGAGCTGGGAGCCATTTGTGGCGGAGTTTAGGGGTCATGTACAAAGGGCCTAAGACATTATGGTTCAAGTAAAGATTGGAAGTGCAATCATTAGAGAGAATCTCCTCTCTACATTCTCCTCATGGGCATCCTTCAGTCTCGAAAGACTATGGTATCATGCCTGGAGTAGAGATCCTAAAAACAACACCTAGTATGACTAAATAGGCCAATTTGGAAATGGTAGTCTCTGCCGCACTGGGGGCAGATGTATTCTGTTTCTTGCCCAGTACTCGAGTTTCATTGTTTCCATGCCTGCCTCTTTTCCTCTCCCTGTTGGACAAATGCCTCTTCAAATTTATGCAGACCATGCTGTATCTTTTGCCTCCAGACAGTGCGATCGGAGGTCAGGGTTTCCCATCTGTTGAGGTCCATTCCCAAGGCCTTCAGGTCCCTCTTACAGATATCCTTATACTGCAGCTGTGGTCTCCCCTCTGGGGCGCTTTCCCTGCACTAGTTCTCCGTATAGAAGATCTTTTGGGATCCGGCCATTGTCCATTCTCACAACGTCCCCAAGCCAGTGTTGGCATCACTGTTTCAATAAAGTATACATGCTAGAGATTCCATGCTAGACATTCTACCACACTATGAACTATTTGATTCAGCCTCAGTGGAGGGAGAAATCCCCACAGCAAGGAGGTAGGACTCAAAATTCACGTGTGGAAAGAGAGAAGCAAAGCTACAGAGGACAGGAGCTGGTTTTTTTCCATAGGCCTTGGTTTAGGTGACAGACGTCTGCCATGTTTGTGTAGGAGAGGATGTCTTTCCAACAGGGTCCATTATTTCCCTTCAATTAACCCTTTGTAGGCCTGTCCCAAACTGCCAGCCTGGGCAGACCCTCAGACAATGTCAAAAACCCTGCGAGAAGTCAGAAGCAACTTGATGTCACATGATAACCGCCAAGAAGACTCAGTGACAGCAAGAGCTTTAAGTTGAACTAAGTCAATATTAGAGATGGGCACGACTCAAAAAATTGTGTTTCGTGTTTCGTTTGGTCGTTTGGGGATCCGTTTCAGTTCGTTTTTGTTTTTTGTTTTATTTTTAAAAAAAATCGTTTCGTTTTCAGTTTGTAACGAAATGAAAAAACGAAAATGAAAATGAAAAATTGCTGTTTCGTTAGCATTCTTTTCAGTTCAATGGATTTGCTGCAACGAAAACGAAAAACACAGCAAAATTGGTCGTTTCGTTTCCGTTTCCGTTTTGGTTTTTGAAAAATTTTCGTTTTCGTTTTCGTTACAAAATGAAACGAAAAACAAAAACAAAAACAAAAATTTCGCTGAGTCGTGCCCATCTCTAGTCAATATGTTGCTTCTGGGCCCATCTTCCCCTGGCCTAAGGCTGTCAAGAGGTTTTCCAACATTTTTATCTAGTTGAAAATGGTTCCCTGCCTTTGATGTAATAAGGGGACCAACATAGAAGAAATAACCTGGGTCAAACCCATGTTTTCATCAATATGCAGCCTAATTCTTCATTTGGGGGAGAGAAGGTTAAGCTCCATCCTCCAGCTGTGTGGTCACAACATCCAGCTTGCCTAGGCAATTCTTCGGCTGGAGTTGAACTGGAGAGTATTTTGGAGTTATCCTTAACAGCAACAGGCAGATTTACACTTTCTTCCATTTCTGCCAAGCATCACAGTCCGTGTCTCCTTGCTCTGTTTTTTGTCTCGTGTTGCTTATTAAAAAATAAAGGGAGGAGAAGAAAAACCATGGAGGTAATTTATTGTCATCACGTTTGGACAGAGGTTATGAACGGATGTTTAGTTTTCTGGCTTGGTTCCACCCTCCTCCACTGCTGCTTGTCCTGTCGTTGACAGCTAGTTAAAAATAACTGTTGAAAGACTCATTGTGTTCATTTTAAGGAGCCTGTAGCTTTGGGGATGTTCAGAGTTAGCAAAGCATCACAGACGGACGTTTAAAAAAAACACTCTGGAAGGGGTAAGAACATAAGAACATAAGAAGAGCCATGCTGGATCAGGCCAAAGGCCCATCTTGTCCAGCTTCCTATATCTCACACCAAATGTGTCCAGGAGTGCACAAGACTAGATATCTGTCTCCTGATACCCCTCCCCTGCATCTGGCCCTTGAAGGACCCCGGTTTTAAGCCTGGAGATTACACATCCCCATCATGGTTTGTAACCTGCGGTGGACTTTTCCTCCAAGAATCTGTCCATTCCCCCCTTTGAAGGCATCAATTCCAATCTTCCTTCTGGTGGTGCGAAGCCTTCTTCTGGGATCTGACCTGTCCCAGCATCATTGTCATTTCGATTGAGTCGGCTTGCACAGCATGACTGCAGTAGGACCTTTTGTGTTTGATGATCTTGGTTTTCTGAGATGTATTTGGTTGGACCCTGTCTAGCACTTCCTTGTTGGTCATCCTCACTGACCGTGGGAGGCTTAGTAGTCGTCTCCAGCATCACAATTCAAATGCCTCTATCTTTTTCCTTCCTGTCTTTCCCAAAATCCAGTTTTCACAATCGGAAGCTATTGGAAATACGATCAAATTATCTAGTCTGCATTTATTGGGAGGGCGATGTCTTTATTCTTCCAGAGGTTTTTCATAGTGATCATCACTGTTCTTCCAAGTGCTGTACATCTTCTGATTTCTGGTCTACAGTCGTTATTTTGACTGTTTAAATGTGACTGCTTCATTGGGAGTTGTAGTCATTGGACTAAATCTGTAGGGTACCAAGTTGGAGAGCATCTCTTCCAAGAGATCTCAAACAGCATTTCCAGGGCTCTTGAATTGCAAATCCTGTGGGTTGAAAGTATGGGGCCTTCTTAACCCCAAAGCATTATGAATATGTTTGCATTTGAGTCCAAGGGGTTGAGTACAGTTTTTCTAGCACTGGCTAGCCAGATGCTTCTGGATTGCTTTCAATCAAGGAAGGGAGACAAACACACAGTCCCCCTTCAGTGATACACAACTGCCTCTGAAAAAGAATATCATCTTCTCACCCTGCCTTTCATGGTTTTATAGCGTGATGCCTGGTTAAAATATCTGGTGCTCTAAAAACCTTGCATACATATATTTTATTTTATTTCACTCTTCTCGCTTGGCTTGATCTCAATAGAATTACAGATACAGGTTGCGAAAAGGTGTTCTGTAATTGCAAACCATTGCCTTAAGACCAGTGGCCATTCATTGCTGGCTAGGCAGCCTAGCCTACTTTACAAGTTCTGAAGTCCAAAGCAAACAGACATTCACCTTTCTTGAAATCTCAACCAACATTTTATTTTATTTATTTATTTATTTTATTATTAAATTTATACCCCGCCCATCAACATCACAGTTGGGCCTAGAAAGCCGGGAACAAGCTTTGATCCATTTAGGTTAGGCTCTTAAACCTTTCTCGAGTTAAACTGCAGAACAGAGATGGGCACGAACCTGTTTGTCCCAGTTCGCCCAAGTTCGTCAAAGCGGCAGCACAGCTGCTGCTGCTGCTACTGATCCCGCCTCCTTTGGTTCAGTCAGTCACTCAGGTGCTTGCTTCCATCATCTCCTCAACTGATCTTCCACTCCCGGCAACAGCTCAGGCTTCTCTGTCCCGCCCTCTGGGCTGCTTTCCCTCTCAGGCCAAATGGTGAGGGCAGAGATACCTGCATGCAACAGAACCATGTGGCTTAGAGCGTGGACATCGGGGGCATGAGCTGCTCCTGATGTCCAGTTCCAGGCAGGAAAGGAGATAACAAAGCACTGTAGCACATTGAAGCAGACCACTGGAAAAACTGCTGCCGGATCCCATTCAATAGCAGCCAGCTCACACAGCGTGTAGAGATCGGCACGGCTCAAAAAAAATGGTGTTTCGTTTGTCGTTTGGTCATTTAGGGGTCCGTTTCGGTTCGTTTTCATTTTTGTGACGTTTTTTGCAAAAAAATTCGTTTTCGTTTCGTTAGGTAACGAAATAAAAAAACAAAAATGAAAAATTGCTGTTTCGTTAGCATTCTTTTTAGTTCAATGCATCTGCTGCAACGAAAACGAAAAACACGGCAAATTTGGTCGTTTCGTTTTCATTTTCGTTTTGTTTTTTTAAAAATTTTGTTTCGTTTTCGTTGTGTAACAAAACAAAAAAACAAAAACGAAAACGAAAAATCGCTCGTTTCGTGCCCATCTCTAATAGCGTGTGTTCAAGGGATGGGAAGTAGGTCACATTTCCTGCTACTTCTTTGCCTCAAGGCTACATATCTGTTGCTTTCATAGCATCTCCCCGGAGCTCCCGGTCAGCCTCGTGTGGTCCAATGCCCTGCCCTTCATCACTGCCCTAACATTACACACCGTCCCAAGCCCACGAGCCCTTGACAAGCCTCTCTCTTGTTTTCTTCCTGAAACTCCAGTATCTTCGCTGACCTTTCTGCCTCTTAGTGTTGTTTCTTTCCAGCTTCCAGGAATTTGCTATCCTCCCTCCAATCTGAAATCTCTGGCTCCTTTGAAAATGGAAACTCAGCATCTCCCCCTTTTCTCATTGAGATGTGAGGACAACTGTGTGGGCATGTTTTGGCTTTGTCTTGTTCTGCTTTTCCCAGTCGCAGCTGGATTTTGTCCGTGGGATGCTGGATGGAGCGCTGGCTGCAGGGTGAAGGGGAGCGGCAAAGCTGGACCCCAGCAGACAAGCCACTGGTGGCGTAAACCCGTGAGATAAAATGCACGCTGCCTTCCCAATCTGTGCACCAGAGTTGTTAATCAATAAAAACAATTTTGTTTTCCAAATTTGGACCAAACCAAAGTGTACAAGGTCCAGATCAAAGGGAAGATTTGGTTCTGAAGTGGGCTGAATGAGGATCCCTATAGCTGGGTATCAGAAAGTCAACTGGTTCATTCCATCTTTTTAGGAGTTCTCTGGTTTCCTCCTTCCATGTGTGTTGGGGATCTTTGTTGGATCGGTGGTTGCAGATGATTTTTAGTTGCTTAATTAGAGAGATACCTCTTGTGTTACTATATGAAAAAGAACTATTTATTTAACTGGAAGGGAAGGGCACACGGGAGGTTTCTAACTATAACTATTCTAACAGCCATCTTGCTAAGCCAGAAACATGCTTCTCTCCTCTCTAAGAATACAAGGGACACACACTAACTAGACTTCTACCAGAACATTCCAAGTGGTGTGATCTCAACAACCAATAGGCTTCACTCTTCAGATTAAATCCAGCCCATAATACTCTACATTCACATTAACCCTGTAATGGCTGAAATGTAAATCTTGCTAAATATTCCAGCAATGTGCCTCTGTACAAAAATGACAAAGTTATAGTCATTTTGGTCTTCAGTCCAATTTGATCAGAGACTTCCTAAACTGGCTTCCATCCAGGGTACAAATCCAACTGAATGGGGCACAAATTGCTCTGTGCTGCATCAGGATGTGTTCCAAAACCCTGTAATGTCCTCTGGATCAATTTAGGAAATTGGGCATTATCTGGTTTGGTAATACAATAGTTCCCTGCCACAACACGGTTCATATATTACAGTCTTAGTATATCATGTTTTTTTTTCTTGAGAGAAGCAGACTTCCAAAGAGAGGTTTTTAACCCCCTCCTGGCACCTCAGCAGCAAGGTTTGCAGAGGTGTCAGGAGGGGTTTAAAAACCTCTCTTTGGAAACGCAGCCGGCAATAAATGGGGGAGTACTGTAACATTATGTTTTGAAGCAAAAACATTCAACAGGAGGAGAGTTGAGAAGCTGATACAGCAAGTAGAAATACTAATGGTAAGCCAGCCTACCCTTATCATGAAGTGTAAGGAGATGTCAAGTGAGACTTAGACCAAGTTTATCCACATGCTTTTCTTTCTGATCACCATGTGTGGAGATGAAAGCCACACAGTTAAGAAAGCTGAAAAGAAAAGAAAAAAAATCAATTCATTTGCAATACGGTGCTGGAGGAGAGGTTTGAGGATACCCTGGACTCGCAGAAGGGCAAACAAATGGGTTGTAGATCAAATTATGCCTGAACCATCTCTGGATGCAAAAAACAACAAAACTGAGGTTCTCCTACTTTGGACACATCCTGAGGTGGAGCAGACAATAATGTTAAGACAGATGGGAGGCAGCAGGGGAAAAGGAAGACCAAATGTGAGATGAATTTACTCCCTAAAGGAAACCACAAACTTGTGTTTGCGAGAGCTGAGGCAGACTGTTGCGGACAGGACATTTTGGAGATCATTTATTTATTTTATTTACTTGTTTACAAAAAAAAGTAGCCACCCCACTACCAAATGGTCTCTGGGTGGCGTACAACAATGTATTAAAACAACAAAACAACATAAGAACTTAAGAACATAAGAAGAGCCCTGCTGGATCAGGCCAAAGGCCCATCTAGTCCAGCTTCCTGTATCTCACAGTGGCCCCAGCAAATGCCTCTGGGAGTGCATGAGACTAGATCTCTGTCTCCTGATACCACTCCCCTGCATCTGGTCCTTGAAGTACCCTGGTGTTAAGCCTGGAGATTCCACATCTCCATCATGGTTTGTAACCTGTGAGGGACTTTCCCTCCAGGAATCTGTCCAATCCCCTTTTGAAGGCATCCAGGCCAGATGCCATCACCACATCCTGTGGCAGGGAGTTCCACAGACTAACAACATGCTGGGAAAAAAAAATTCTTTTGTCTGTTCTTACTCTCCCAGCCCTCAATTTGAGTGTAGGTCCCCTAGTTCTGGTATTTTGTGAGAGGGAGAAGAGCATCCTTCTATCCACTTTACTCATACGCATAATTTACTAATAATTATTAAAATCATTATTATAAGTCCAACACAGGTTGAAAATATCCCAACAGAAGAGAACAACAACAAAGTCAAGGTTGGGCTGAATGTTGCCTTAACGTACAGGACACTAAGCTGGTCCCAAAAGCAGTACCCTCTGTTCTCCAACACTGCATGAAAGCCTTTCCTTACAACCATGCACTTTATTTTAAGCCAAGAATCAGGGTCCAACTAACTGATACACTTGGCACGTTTTCCGAAGATGTGATCCCTCAAATGTTTGAAAAGGGTCTGTTTGCCCTCATACTTATGTTTCTCTCCTATGTTTCATGCTCTCAGCTGCTCTGTTTTTGTGACTGGGCACTGAAACTAAGTATGGGCAGGCTGCACTGGTACGTCTAGTTGCCAGTTCTGATGTGTAGATGTGACAACAACAAGCACCTTGGAATTGGGCTAAATGAAAAGTGTGCATTTAGGCACTATCCATACCCCGGGGGAGCTTTTGTAAGCGGAACAATGCAATATGCAAGAAGCTAAATTGTATAGTGCAATATACTCTTGGTTTATTGTACAGCATGGAATCATGGATCTGAATGGACACAACTTCAAAAACAAAACAAAACAAACAGAAGACTCTGAAGTAGGATTTTGCCACAGGGTGCTTCTACCAAGAGGGTGACCGACAAAACAAAAATTACTATGGTAAATCAACAAAGCTTAAGAAATTGTAAAAAAAAAATAATAAACCCAGGAACAAATATTGAGAATATTTATTTATTTATTTTTCACCCCATTAGTGCCAAGCCCACACAGTGCTGGAGAAGGAGAGGGTCCACAGAATTCATGCCATACACAATTTACACTAACAGAGGCATTCACACTTGCCCAAACAATTCAAATTAATTGATTTTATATCTGAGTTACAATAAACTGCACTCTAAGCCTCATTTTGTCTTATGTTCCTAGTTGATAAGCCATGTTTTTGATGGAATAGCCGAGTGTATCAAATTACAGGTCAACTCAAAGGTGCCTTACCTAAGACTATATATTTTTTTCTCCAGATATGTGGCTCCCTTCAAAGTCCCACATTTGACCCAACCGATTTGCCTCCTGATGGCTAATTGCAATAATAATAATAATAATAATAATAATAATAATAATAATAATAATAATAATAATAATAATAATAATAATAATAATAATCCAGCAAGCTGAGTTGTAACATACGGAGCTAAAGCAAAATGGTGCCAGGGTGATCAGAAGACTTTGCACTGTTATAGGAGGTGTGCCTCTGTGGCTGAGAGGTCCAGGAAACGTTGACCTCAAAATGCAATGAACCCGAGCTCTGAAATGAGTTTTGTGCAATCCCAACAAATACAGGACCCACAGAAGAAGATGCTAATGTCATAAGGAATGTTCACTGCACTCTGTAAATCAGAAACAGCTGGAGAAATATCATACTCGATCAGAACCGGGAAGAGCCTTTTATGCCTTACAAGAAAGGCTAACTGGCAGATGATTTCGGCTAAGTACTAAAATATCTGAGGAAATAATCTAATTTCATGTCGCCACCCAGGAGCCGGATGTAACTAATGACATATGTCAAAGCCTCAAACACCACATTAAGGAGAATGTAAATTTCCTCCTGTTAATAACCCATTTTCCATCCCACAACTGGTGGTATTTGTACACGACCCCTAAACTCCGCTGCAGATGGCTGTTTCCCCACCAGCTCCGGAGTTTGCAGGAAATTAAGTGCGACCACGCCCACCTAAGCGTGTCCCAGCGCACTTTTCAGGTGCCTGCTCTAGGAGGGTGAAAATCCCCAGGTCCGGATTTAATCTGTTGAGTGCGGGGAGGTGAGCCTGCATTTTTTCCTCTCTTTTTTCCTCCCTCCCCTCACGCAGACAGGAGCAAGGAAGTGTGGAGGGGTGGGGACACAGAAAGAGCAACAAACCCCCAAGATCCCTGGTCCGAATTTAAGTGGCCAGCGGATCTTAGGGGTCGTGTGAAAAGGCCCTGGGTTTCTCCAGAGATACGTGCTTTAGCAATCTTTTCCTCCTTGTTTCTCTTCTGCCGCTGGCCGCTGGACATCATTGGGGCTACTGTGACTTTGCTCGCAGCAGTCCTACATCCATGTCACTCTCCAGGTCCTTCAGCCAAGAAGTACTGTATATACTCGAATATAAGCCTAGTTTTTCAGCCCTAATTTTGGGCTGAAAAAGGGGGCTCTCGACTTATATCCGGGTCAATACTTTTAGTCACTGAGGCAAGTGCTTGGGTTGGCGGCTAAAAGTCATTTTAAACATTGTGCCCCACTTCACCTCACACACACCCCATGTTGCAGGGGAGTGGTGTACAATGTTTAAAATGACTTTTAGCCACCAACCCAAGCACTTGCCTCGGTGGCTAAAAGTCATTTTAAACATCACACACACACACACACACACACACACACACACACACACACACCAGCTCACAAAGGAGGAGCTGCCAGGCCCTGCTGCATTTCCCACCCTAGACTTATACTTGAGTCCATAAATTTTCCCAGTTTTGGGGGGTTAAATTCGGGGGCCCGACTTATACTCGGGTCGACTTATACTCGAGTATATATGGTACTTCCTCTTCTTTCCCTTTCTTTTCTTGCTTTATTTTCTTGAATGGTCAGCTGCAACCATCTCTCCTTTTTATTTTTAGTGGCATGATTGTACATATCCTTGTGTCCCTGGCATTTGCTTTATGTTTTACTGATCATGCATGCACACATCTCCTTCCTTCACAAGTCTAATCAGACAATATCTTTATTTTGCAATCAACAGATCATTGCAAAATCAATACTAGTTAATAGGCACCTGGAGTAAGAGCTGGCAAGCCACTCAAGTATTCCAGCGATAGCCCTGCTGCCACTTAGCTTCCAATTGATTCCAATTAGAAATATTTTTTCCTAGGGCCACCCTCTTTGGAGCTTCATAATTCGGCTCCCTGACTCCCAAACCTTTCCAAATTTCAGGGGGGGGCTACCTAGAATCACTTGAGGAAGCTCCCCCAAGGAAGCATAGCGTTTTGTTTCATTTCATTTTGTAATGAAGCTACTGTACTTTAAAAATTCATTACAAACAAAATGAAACGAAACACAGAAATAAAACAAAATGAAACACTATTTTTTGTTTCGTGCCCATCTCTAATTTTAACCCAGAATTTCTTTGCCCTCACACCAGACCACCATATGTGATAATAAGTCCCATCTGATTCTTACATTTCTAACATTTATTGCACAGGTTCATGAACATTTTCGCTAATCTAGTTGGTGGGAAGTGCCAACCATAAAACATTTTATATAGGTTTTCTTTATAAGAAGTTGCCAGAATTAATTTGCTGTTAATACTCCATAATTTTGCCATTTCTCTAGTTCAATTGTATAACCAAAGTTCTTGGTCCAGCATATCATCGCTTCCTTCACTTGCTCGTCTTCCATTTTCTATTCTAGCAAGAAGCTATAACGTTTTTAAATTAGTTTGTCTTCTGAGGATAGTAATATTTTATCAAGTTGTGGCTGTTCTTTAAATGAAACAATTCTAAAAGCCCCTGTAGCCCCTTCAAATGAAATACAACAGAGGTTTTTTTTTAAAAACAAAATAAAAGTTTTCCCAAGAGGATGCACACAACAACACAAAAATCATGTGACTAACACATGAATTTAAACCCAATTTTAAAAGCTTGATCCAGCTCTCAGTTTGTTTCTTTACTGCAGGGCTGTTCGACTTTGAACAGGCCAAGGTCTAGTTTTTCCAGCCCAAAGTGGGCTACTACACTAAAACCTCTACTTACGAATTTTATCCGTTCCAAGCACATACTCAAAAGTAAAAAAAAAAAGTAGAGCAGTGGTTTCCCATAGGAATGCATTGAAAATCAATTAATCTGTTCTGGAAGGAACAAATTTCAATGCGCCATGGCCCTTGAACTGCCCCATTCAGCTGAGAGAGTGGGCTGGCAGACCCAGAACTTTGCTGGGGCAGTGGTGGTCCTTGGGATGGGGGAGAGAGGGGTGGAGAACTTATCCCCTCACTTTTTAAATTGATGACTTTTGAACCCTTCGCGGGCTACCGGTAGCCCACGGTCTACCTGTTCTGCAGGCCTTTTTTACTGTAATTGCGCCTGAAACTGTTTGAATGTAAGTTAGTGAGGCAGGCAAAAAGCAAAGTATGCTGTTTATATACCACCACATAGCACTTGAAGCACAAGTTAATTATGCAGGCTGCGCAGTGCCAAGCCCCAGGAATCTGGGTATTCATTTTACCAATCTCCAAAGGACAGAAGGATGAGTGAACCTTGAGCCTACTACCTGGAATTGAACCCTGGATTTTAAACAGTTTGGCTGCAGTACAACAGTTTAGCCACTGCGCTATGCAGGATGGGGCTGAAGGATGCTACTTTTTAATGGACCACAGCTGCCATAAATCCCCCAGTCAGGATGGGCACCATGATGGGTGGGAACTCCTGAAACTACATCCAAAGACATAATTTTCCAGGCTCTGGGTCCTGGCATATGGCTTGTCAGAGTCTGGCATTGACCATGAATTATGTGAGAGTTGTCTCTTGTGCTTAACTGTAATCCATCATCACAGCAGGGTGCCGTTTACAAGGGTCAGTGTAGCATCCATCGAAGCCACTAATACAGCGGTGGGAAACGGCTTGGCAAATAAAATGAAATAAGCAGCCATTATTCAAGATGCTTCAACATTAAAACCATCCAAAGAAAAGAGTTGAATAACAAGAAAGACGTTTGAACAAAAAAGTTCCTTCTGATCCAAGAATGCCACAGTCTACTTTAATTTTTTATTACTACGTTGAGAGCGAAAATCAGTGTTAAGTTACCGACTCAAAAAGATGATCATAAAAAGAATGGGATGCGTTTGCCAAGATATTGGAAAAGTTACTTTTTCAGACTACGGTTCCTGAAATTCCTGAGCCAGGCTCTAGTTTTTCCACATGGTAGCACATCATGCCAGAAAATATGTGAACCAAACTAAAAGTTGCTATTCCTGAAGGAATTATCCGAGTTTTTCTTGGTGCAGAATTCCTATCAATTTGTTTCTTAATTCTAAAATACACAAGTCCAGCTAGCCTATGCTCTCATTCTCCTTAAACTTTTTTAGGAAAAGGATTGTTCCTTTCTGAGTCCAGGGTTACAACATGTAAGTTAAATATTATTACTACAGCAATAAAGAAGACAAGCAGGTAATAAGCAATAAAAAATAACAAGGCTGCTAACAAAAGGACATTCACAGAAAAAAACTAGGCAAAAATGTTATGAAACATTCTGTTTTATCATGAGCGTAGATCAAAATTAAATAACACCACTACAAGGTTAGAAGTAAATATAGAACGCCAGAAGGAGCAATGACCTTCAAACTCAATAAATTGGCAATGCCTGTAATAGAAATACAACCATGGGGGCCTGGGAACAACAAGCATTTGAAACTTCTTCTAGCATCGTAATAAGCGTCCATTAGTCAGAACTCAGAACTTAGATTCTGACTTATGATGTCCCTTTTCAGGACTTCCCAGGCAGAGAATACTCAGAAGTGGTTTGCCTTTCCCTTCTTCTACAAAACGATGGGAAGGCCGCATGTGGAGTATTGTGTACAATTCTGGTCACCGCAACTCAAAAAAGACATAGTGGAACTGGAAAAGGTGCAGAAGAGAGTGACTAAAATGATTACTGGGCTGGGGGACCTCCCTTATGAGGAAAGGCTAAAACATTTGGGGCTCTAAAGTCTGGAAAAAAGGTGCCTGAGGGGGGATATGATTGAGACGTACGAAATAATGCAGGGCATGAGTAAAGTGGATAGAGGGACGCTCTTCTCCCTCTCACAAAATACCAGAACTAGGGGACATCCACTCAAACTGAGGGTTGGGAGAGTGAGAACGGACAAAAGAAAATATTTTTTCACCCAGCGTGTTGTTAGTCGTGATGGCATCTGGTCTGGATGCCTTCAAAAGGGGATTGGGCAGATTCCTGGAGTCCATCACAGGTTACAAACCATGATGGCGAAGGCGATGTGTAATCTCCAGGCTTAAAACCGGGGCATTTCAAGGACCAGATGCAGGGGAGTGGTATCAGGAGACAGATACAGTGGTACCCTGACTTAAGAGCAATTCGACTGAAGAGCAAAAAATTGTTGGCATTTTAACTGCTGCCTTACAAATTTTAGATATGGTCTGCTCGACTTACAAATATTTTTTTCAATTTTTTTTCATTTTTTCATTTATTTTTTCAATTTTTTAGATAGGCAATTTTTTAGATAGAGTAGTTCGATTTAAGAGCATGCATTCGGAACAGATTAAATTCGTAAATTGAGGCACCACTGTATCTAATCTTGTGTGCTCCTGGACACATTTGGTCAGGCCACTGTGACATACAGGAAGTTGGACTAGATGGTCTTTTGGCCTGATCCAGCTTATGTTCTTATGTTCTTCTGGGGGGTACCCTAGGACTTTGCATCTTGTCCAAATCCACCCAGGTTGCCTCTGCTCGCAGGAGGCGCAGTGAGGAATTGAACTTCCAAAGTTTGGCTGCACCACTGGATCGCTAACTCACCAAGCCAAAACACTCTTCTGGGCAGTTTACAAAGGATTAAAAACAAAACAATGCAGCAAAACACTGAAATATAACACAAATGTCATTAAATGGCAAGGACATTTAAAAAGGAACAATAGTACCACCAACTATCACAAAAAGCAGAGTTGGAGGAGAAACACTCAACCGGGGTCAAGTTGGAAAGCCTCTCTTAGAGAAGTGTTTTCAGCTGTCTCCTAAAAGAATAGAAGCATAGAAGCATAGAATTGGAAGAGACCTCAAGGGCCATCCAGTCCAACCCCCTGCCATGCATGCAGGAACCCCATCACAGTATTTCTGACAGATGGCCATCCAGCCTCTGCTTAAAAACCTCCAAAGAAGGAGACTCCACCACCCTCCTTTGTGGCAGCATATTCCACTGCCAAACAGCTCTAACTGTCATGAAGTTCTTCCTAATGTTCAAATGGTATTTCTTTTCCTGTAGTTTGAAACCATTGCCCCGAGTCCTACAGGGAGGAGGAAAGATGTAGCTCCTCTGGTAGGTGGTTCCATAGTCTTGGTGCCACCACCAAGAAGGCTCTACTTGAACAGTTTTTATCCCAGAGCGGTATCCAAGTTAAAGGCGACAGTTTTAGCACCATCCTAATCAGTTTTTAAGTAGTGTTTTAAATTTTGTAAGCGATTTTAAGAGTTTTTAATATCTTGTATGGTGTTTTATGTGTTTTATGTGTTTTGTATGGTTCCTTGTTTAGAGTGTGTTGTGGAACACCACTCTAATTTTGTTGTGCATATCTTGCATATGCATAATTACAATAAAACTCTATTCTATTCTATTCTATTCTATTCTATTCTATTCTATTCTATACTTCTGGTAGATGATATCTCTTGGCATGCAACCCAGAAGAGCCTGGCATGAGTCAATCTGCTGGGTTGGGCAGATGACAATGGGAAAACACACTCTGACAGGTAATGTGGGGCCAAACTATGAAGGGCTTCATACATGAGTATCAAAATCTTGAACTTGATCCAGGACACAACAGGTAACCAGTGGAGACTCAGCAGAACTGGAGTGGTGTGGCCAAATTTGCTTTTAAAGTGTTCTGCTTATATACCGCCCCATACCACTACAAGTAGTCTCTGGGCAGTTTACAATTTTTAATTACAGTGTGCAGGCTACACATTGCCCCCCCCCAACAAGCTGGGTACTCATTTTACTGACCTCGGAAGGATGGAAGGCTGAGTGAACCTTGAGCCTGCTACCAGGGATTGAACCCAGGTCGTGAGCACAGTTTTACCTGCAGTACAGGCATTTAACCACTGCACCACTTGATGTTTGTCCCTGTGCTCCATGTTCTGTGCATAGTAACCTGCATGGCTTAACCACCACGCTTCCTAAGTTTGAGAAAGTGGATTGCAATTCACAAAAATACATGCTAAAATAAATCAGGAAGTCCTAAGGTGCCCTCCCATTGAAAAATCAGTTACGCAGCATGGGGGTGCTCTTGGACTCATCCTTGAGCTTGGATGCCCAGGTCACGGCTGTGGCTAGGAGCGCATTTGCACAATTAAGGCTAGTATGCAAGTTACGCCCCTTTCTTGAGAAACCAGCTCTGGCCATGGTGACACATGTCCTATAGTGATGTCCCGGCTAGATTACTGTAATGCGCTCTATGTGAGGCTACTTATGAAAAGTCTCAGGAAACTTCAATGGGTCCAAAATGCAGCAGCCAGACTGCTGACTGGGGCAGGGTACAGATATCACATTACACCCCTGTTAAAGCAGCTCCACTGGCTGCCAATCAGCTGTTCAGGCCCAATTCATGGTGCTGACCTTGACCTACAAAGCACTATACAAACTGGGTCCTAGCTACCTCAAAGATCAAATCTCACAGTATGAACTGACTCAGGTGTTAAGGTCATCAAGAGAGGCCCTTCTCTCCATCCCGCCACCCTCACAGGTACATCTCATGGAAACCCATGAAAGGGCCTTCTCAGCTGCTGCACCCAGACTCTGGGACTCCCTCCCACGAGAGGCCACGACTGCCTCACCTCTGTTGTCCTTCCGGAAACAGTCAAAGACCTCTCTCTTCAGGCAAGCTTTCCTTGAATGATGGACTACCATTATGTGTCTTTTATATGAATCTACAGGTTCACATAGACTTTGTGTTTATAACTACTTATAACCTTGTAGCTTTAATGTAATGTTGTCTATTAATGCTGTAAGATGTCCCTCAATTCCTTTTTCTCACATACGTGAACACGTCTTAATTGTATTGGACTGTATATTATCCCTTGTTACTGTAAGTTGCCTTGGGTCCTTTTCCAAGGGAAAAAATGGGGTAAAAATACTCTAATATAAATAAATAAATAAATAAATAAATAAATAAATAAATAAATAAATAAATAAATAAATAAGGCGCCTCTGCTTGTTGTATTCATTTTTCTCATCCATGCCAAAGCAGATTAACTGCCTGTTTGATGAGTGCTATAATTTCCATGTCCAAATTTATGTTCTATTCTAGCAAGTGACAAGAAAAGGTGATTTACGAAGGAGCTGCTGATGTTACATGAAGACCACGGAGCCTCCCATAAGAAGCATAGATATAACCAGCCAAAAGCTTGACAGCACCTCAGAGGACATTACTTGGTAAGGACTGCGTGATATTTCCAGAAATGAAAAGAAAAGAAAGAAAAAAGATTTTGTGAAAAGGCCTTGTTCCCAAATTTGCTTCTTCACATCCTGTTCTGGTTTGGCCAACCCCGTTTCCACAGGACCTGAAAGAAATGAATTAAAAGTCAAGTAGTAACCATGCAACAAGGCACTTTTTATAATTATAAGGCAAAATCTTATTGCCACGGATGTACGTCTACATAAATCCACAGCAGATTACGCCCCTATAGCCAGCATCCAATGCCTGATGGTGCAATGGGTTGCACAACTGATGGTGCAACTAGTTGCACAACTGCACATGTGGAACTACCTACTGGATACACCTGGGCTGGGCAAACATCACTTTCTGCAGGCCGTACTGCACTTCAGAAGGCGGGGAGTCGTGGGCAGGGGAGGGTAAGGGGTGCAATATGTGACAACATCACTCTTGTAGGACATCCCAGGCACAGAGAGCAACTTGATTTAGTGTTAGTGTTATGGAAATCTTGCACCCCAGGTGCAGGGCTCTTGTCCCACAAATTTATGCATAGTGCTGGTTAACAACCACTCTTCTACAGGAGAAAAGCAACTTGCACCATTTTCAGGGAAGTCTAGCACCTGGGATTCTGCAAGCTGCATGGCTGCTTGTGCAGCTGGGGGTTTATGCAACCAGACAACAACGTCTACCTTACAATTAAACCCATGCCAGATGTGGAAAACAAATGACTGCACATTGCTAAATCAGGTGAAATCTCACAGGTTTTTAAAATGTTTTTCAATATTTTTGAGTTGTTTTAAACTTGATTAAAAACAATTTCAACACTTAATTGTTTTTAAAGATATGATCTTTATATAGTGGTTTTTTAAATGTTGTTTTATCCGTTTAGCCTCTAGGGCAGTGGTATCAAACTTTGGCCCTCCAGATGTTTTGGACCACAACTCCCACAGTCCTTTGCCACTGGCAATACAGGCTTGGAATTCTGGGAGTTGTGGTCCCAAAAATCTGGAGGGCCAAAGTTTGGACATGCCTGCTCTAGGGAGAAAAGTGGCACATACATAATTTAAGCCAACAAACACAAAAACAAATAAAAACAATGTGTGTGTGTGTGTCATGTCGTTACAGTCATGACCGACTCTACGTGACTCCATGTCCATGGAGTTTTCTTGGCAGGAGTACTGGAGTGACTTGCCAGTTCCTACTCCAGGCACCTACAGCACCTGGTATTCCCTGGTGGTCTCCCATCCAAGTACTAACCAGGGCCGACCCTGCTTAGCTTCCGAAATCAAGTGAGATCGGATGTGCTTAGGGCATCTAGGCAGCTCTAAAAACACTTTATATACTAGTAAATCTGCCCTTTGGGTACCAGTATGACAATTGGCCTCTACTGAACTTCATGCATTAATTTATTCATACAAGTCCTCAATTATCTTCAGTAGCTTAAGTCTCTGGCAGCAGAGTTTGGGAGTTTGATTCCTCACTACATCTCCTTAAGAAGGGCTGGACTGGGGGATCCATAAGGCCCCATCCAGTTCTGCAGTTCAAGGTGGTGGTGGTGGTGGTGATGGCTAGATTTGCTCCTTGAGGTCCTGCAGTTTGTATACATGGGTGGTGCAAGAGGTCAACAGGGTTGACCCAATGCCAAGTCCCAGAGCCTGCCTACAGGGACCCACCCGGCCAAGAATGCTGCCGTTCTTAAGGGAATCTGGCTTCCAAGCATTCCACACATCACACACAGGCTATATGGGAGACATGACTCTGCCTTCTCACTTTACACAAAGTTCTCCAAAGAATGCCAGGAGAGAGCAGTGGAGGCTTATGGCGCTTTTGATCTCCCGGAGCACTTGACGTGGCATGAGGGGCTTGGCTGCTCACGAGGGCCATGCAGCACGCAAGTTCATTTCAGTTCGCTTTGATTTCTGCATCAGCCCTACGTCATAACGGAGAGCAGCGTGCAAGAGTGGGGAATTAGCTGGGTGACAGAAAGCAAGCACGGAGGAAAGGCGAACCTTTTCCATCCATCCATATTCCCAATATCCCCGCCTTTAAAAGATCCCATGGCTAGAGCACAAAAACTGGAGAAATCACTCAATTTGCTTTTCTCTCCTCTTTTAGACTTCCAAACCTGAACTTCTTTATTTCTCAGATCTGAAGAAAATTGTAGGCTTGGGCAAAATTTTCAAGAAAAACTGCAATTAAATTGCTTCCCCCATTAGCTCCAGATAAATTCTAAGAATGCAGAAGTTCAAGCCCAGCTCTTCAGGAGTTCAGCCCTCAAAGCTGGGGTGGGCCTCAATGAACAAACGGGTCAATTTGGGATGCTCCCATCCCCACCATCCACCCCCACTCCCCAGATGGCGATTGCAGCAATGAAATTATAAGATGCCTGCTTCTTGGGAGGAAAGCAATGGCAAACCTAGATAGCATCCTAAAAATCAGAGACATCACCTTGCCAACTAAGGTCAGGATAGTCAAAGCTATGTTTTTTTTCCAATAGTGACGTATGGAAGTGAGAGCTGGACTATAAAGAAGGCTGATTGTCGCAGAATTGATGCTTTTGAGCTGTGGTGCTGGAGGAGAGTCTTGAGAGTCCCCTGGACTGCAAGGAGATCAAACCTATCCATTCTGAAAGAAATCAACCCCAGTTGTTCACTGGAAGGACAGATTTTGAAGCTGAGGCACCAGTACTCTGGCCACCTCATGAGGAGAGAAGACTCCTTGGAAAAGTCCCTGATGTTGGGAAAGATTGAAGGCAAAAGGAAAAGAGGACGGCAGAGAATGAGATGGTTGGACAGTGTCATCGTTGCAACAAATATGGATTTGACAAAACTCCAGGAGGCAAAGGAGGACAGGAAGGCCTGGCAAGCTCTGGTCACGAAGAGTCAAATACGACTGAACGACTGAACAACAACATCCTGCCATCCCAATTATGGTGATATTAGCATATATATTTTTGCAAATTCTATTGAAAATAAATCTTCACACCCAGCCTGGTTAGGGTAAACACCGCAGCCCCTGAAATGTCTTTGTTCTCACTGTTACATATATGCCATGATGTCAGAACCAATGTACAGCAACCCTATACAGGACTCATAAGGAGCAGCTTTATCGATTCCACACTCTGAGTGGACCTCTAGGGCAATACAAACTTAAGCTGTATGGTTGACTCGTCTTGGACTTGGCTTGGGTGAGTTGTTGTTTTTCGATGACTCAGACTTGACTCGTGACTCAAAACCCACTTAACGCTCCCTTTTTTCTGGGGGAAATGCTTGTTTTTAACAGGGACTTGGACCTTGAGCTTGGGACTCAGGACTTGGTTAGCACCAAAGACTTGGACTTGGGAATAGACTGTGATGGCTTGTAGCCAAGACAATAAACTTTAGATTGATAGGCTTGATATCAAAGACTTGAACTTCCGACTCAGACCTAAAGACTTGGCAACACCTCTATGCACTCACTGTTATAGTTAAAGTGCCCATGTCATCACTGCTTTCTCTCTCTGACCAGATGTGAGTTTCAAAAGGAGAGGTTCCTACCTACCAGTAGAGCCTACATATCAGAAGAAACCAATCCTCTTCAGACCCATCCTTGCCCCTGTGAGGAAAAACAGAAAAGAGCAGGAGATGCCCGGTGCTTCCCTATAATTGTGTTCATAGTTCGTGTACACCTTGTGGTGCAGTGGTTAAACTTCTGTACTGCAGCTCTAACTGTACTCACGGGCTGAGGTTCAAGCCCAGGTAGCAGGCTCTAGGTTCACACAGCCTTCCATCTTTCTGAGGTCGGCACAATGAGTACCGAGTTCACTGGGGAAAGGGGATGCAATGGGTAGCCTGCATAATTCAATCATAAACCTCCCAGGGAGTGCTTAATATTGTATACTTACTGTTTTAAGCTTTCCAAGGCTGTTTTAGATTATGTAAAACCTGACCTTGCATCGTATAAATAAATAAATAAATAAATAAATAAATAAATAAATAAATAAATCTGGCATCACAGCATTTGAATTAGGACTGCTCAGAGGCTTAGGGATCTGGCTGCAGAATCAGAAGATGGGAGTTCAGTTCCCCACTGTGTCTCCTTGACAGGCGGTGGACTAAATGATCCATACGGTCATAAGAACATAAGAACATAAGAGCCATGCTGGATCAGGCCAAAGGCCCATCTAGTCCAGCTTCCTGTATCTCACAGTGGCCCCACCAAATGTGTCTGGGAGCGCACTAGACTAGATATCTGTCTCCTGCTACCACTCCCCTGCATCTGGCCATTGAAGGACCCTGGTTGTAAGCCTGGAGATTACACATCTCCATCATGGTTTGTAACCTGTGATGGACTTTTCCTCCAGGAATCTGTCCAATCTCCTTTTGAAGGCATCCAGGCTAGATTGATTTGATTTGATTTGATTTATTTAGCTTGTATGCCGCCCACTACCCAAAGGTCTCTGGGCGGCTCACAATAAGAATAAACAGTTAAAACATCAAATACAATAAAATTAAAACAATAAAACATGTAGATGCAATAAATACAATACATTAAAAACACACCACTAAAATTGCCATCAGGGCCCACAATCATTAGTTAAAAAACTTTTGGAATAGGAGGTTTTACCTGGCGCCGAAATGCTAGCAACGTCGGTGCCAGGTCTCATATGGGAGGGTATTCCATAGGGGGCAGTTGCTGAAAAGCCCTATTCCTGCAAGCCATCCCCTTCACCTCCTTAAGGGATGGCTCTTTCAGGAGGGCTCCCTGACTAGATCTTAATTGCCGGGTAGGTTCATATGGAAGGAGGCGGTCCTTCAGGTAAGGGCCGTTTAGGGCTTTATATGTCAAAACAAGCACTTTGAATTGGCCTCGGGCAGCAACTGGTAACCAGTGAAGGTTATACAGAATCGTGATGTGTTAACCACTCACCAGCCGTGCCGCACGATTCTGTCGCCGAATCTTCAGAGGTAGCGCATTACAGTAATCTATACGGGATGTTACCAGTGCATGTGTAACTTTAGGCTCCGTTCATCTCGGTAGGGGGCAGCAGCTGGTATATATTAGCTGGAGAAAGGCACCCCTGGCCACCGAGTCCACCTGGGCTTCCAGAGTTGCACCGGGGTATAAATAAATAAATAAATCCAGAAATAAATAAATAAATACAGCACTTCCGTCTTGTCTGGATTGAGTTTCAATTTATTAACCCTCATCCAGTCCATTATCTGGCCCAGACACGAGTTCAGAACAGAAACTGCTCACCTGGATTGGTGGAGCGAGAGGTAGAGCTGAGTATCATCAGCATATTGCTGCAGCCCAAACCTCCTGATGACCTCTCCCAGCGGTTCCAAGATGTTAAACAGCATGGGGGATAGTATTGAGCCCTGTGGTTGACGTAAACGCCAAGGGGCAGAGCTACTATCCCCAGCACCACCTTTGTCAGCCAGGAAGGTGGAACCACCTAAATGCCTCCAACTCCCAACCTGGCCAGTCATCCAGAAGGACACCATAAGAACTGAGAGGTCCAGGAGTAGCCAGGTTGCACTCCCCTGTCTCTCAGGCAAAGGTCCCAGTCTCTGTTCCAAAACCCGGCCTGAAACCAGATTGAAATGGATCTAGAAAATCCGTTTCATCCAGCAGCGCCTGGAGCTGTGGCCACCACCCGCTCCAACACCTTGCCCAAATAAGGAAGGTTGTCTGGGGAGTTGACCACCAGTCCTGGGTCCAGGTTAGGTTTTTTTAGGAGTGGTCTGATTACTGCCTCTTTTAAGGCAGCAGGGACCACTCCCTCTCTTAAAGAGGCATTTACATCTGGACCCAGGTGAACCCCTTGGCAGATCTTTCAATTAGCCAAGAAGGGCAAGGGTAAGCAGCGTGGTGGTGGAACGGACAGATCCAAGCACCCTGTCCACATCCTCGGGTCTCAACAATTGAAACTCATCCAATAACACTGGACCTAAGCACGGTGCACTGGACACATCCCTTGATACTGTATCAATAGTGGAGTCCAGTTCACTGCGAATCTGAGCAATTTTTCCCTCAAAGTGAACAGCAAATCTGTCCAATGGTCCTGGGCCTCCACCCTATCTCCTGGCTGAAGAAGTTCCCGGACCACCCGAAACAGCTCCGCTGGACGGCACTCTGAGGAAGCAATATCATCACCACATCCTGTGGCAGGGAGTTCCACAGACTAACAATGCGCTGGGTGAAAAAAATATTTTCTTTTGTCTGTTCTCACTCTCCCAGCCCTCAATTTGAGTGGATGTCCCCTAGTTCTGGTATTTTGTGAGAGGGAGAAGAGCGTCCCTCTATTCACTTTACTCATGCCCTGCATTATTTTGTACGTCTCAATCCCTTCTAGCTCTATAGTTCAACGGTGATCAGTATTGTCAAAGGTTATTTTCTTGTAATTGGTTGCTCGCTTGGGACGAGACCAAATTTTTCGCCCTTAATGCATTGTCACTAGGCTCTACCCACTTTCTTGGTGGATGCAGATATAATTAGTTTCTATATTTATAGCTGTTGCAATTAAGATGTAGAATTCATATACAGTCCTCTTACGCGTAGCAGAAAATCCAGAAGGCTAAGCAGTCCGTCTCATCATCGCTCAGGCATTTCTCCTTACAAAGCTAAGTATTTTTCCGCCCGGACGGTTCGCATTTTCATTCCAACCAGGATGTCATGGCCAGTGAGTCAAAGAGATAAAGGGCAGCATTTTTTTGTCGTGGCAGCTAATGAGGTGTACTGGTGCTCTTCCATGAAGGGACACCTTGCCCTAGCTATCCCTTCAACAAAATAACTCCTTCCATCTGCTTTTGAAACCGTGGCTACTTGTCTTGAACTGAGAAGCATAAAGCAGGAGAGGCTGTGGCCAGAATTCCATTGCCACCTTACACTTGGTTCAGGTACATCTTGGCAACTAACTGCCATTCATTAATGAGGGGCCAGCTGCATTCCTATGTGTGTGCACCCAGTCATGCCACTGGGAGTGCACCTAGGAACACAACTTAGACCTTATCAATCAGAAGCCATTGGTTCTTGACATGTCTGATCTGTCCTCAGTGACACTTGCCTACGATACATCTCACTTGGATTTCAGTCATGGAAATGCCTTTCACTGGGGTTATTATTTATTATTTATTATTTATAATTTATAAAATTTATATACGGCTTCATCTAGCTATAAGGCTACTCTGGGCGGTTTACAAAAGTTAAACAATTATCAAAATTCAAAACCATGCCAACCAACAGTACAGTAAATAATCCAATATAAAAACATGATTTCAATTAACACATTAGTAAACTTCCAACCATCAAACAAAGAACAGGGCGGGCTGAGGACAGCACAAAAATAAAAAGGAAAAGACAGCTCAGTAGTAAAATAAATTAATAAAATAAATTAGCAAAATAAATCAATCATTGTTGTGAGTTTTTTGGGCTGTTTGGCCATGTCCTGGAAGTTGTTCTTCCTGACGTTTCAGGCTGGCATCTTCAGAGGGCAAGGAGCTCAGGGAACGAGGAGTTCTCTCTGTGCTCTTGGAGTTCCCTGAGCTCCTTGCCCTCTGAAGATGCCAGCCACAGAGTCTGGCGAAACATCAGGAAGAAAAACTTCCAGAACACGGCCAAACAGCCAGAAAAACTCACAACAACCATTTGAAGGACCAAGGGCACTCTTTCAAAGATGAGGATGTGCACATATTAGACAAAGAAGAGAGGTGGTTTGAGAGAGGGATCAGGGAATGTGAGCATCGAAATCCCCTCCCTCAACAGAGGTGGCGGCCTCAGGGATAGTCTATCTGCTACTTATCAGGGTGTGCTTTCCAAATTACCCAGACAAATCAAAAAGCCTTCACCACCAAGGCCATAGCTAACGCCTAGACATGGGCACAACCAGAAAAAATGACGTTTCGAGTTTTCGTTTGTCGGAACGGGTCCGTTTCGACTCGTTTCCGTTTGTCGCGAAATTTTTCAAAAATTTGTCATTTCCGTTTGTCATTTGTCATTTCCACCGCGATTTAGCGCGATTTGACTTCCCAGAGCATAGGGGTGTCCTGCAATCAGGGCCGGCGCTAGGTGTTTTTGCGCCCTAGGCGGGGGGCGGGGCGGGGGGCGGGGGAGGTGTGGGCGGGTGGTGGTGGCGGGTGGCCATGGGTGGGCAGCGGCCGCAGGCGGGTGAGTGGGCGGCCGGTGGCGCGGGCGGACGGACGAGTGGGCAGTTAGGATATCACTTAGGAAGGATAGAGGTTCTGTTCTTGGCTTGCACCCCAAATGTGTGTGTGTGCAAGCAAATTGAAGTTGGGAAAATAGAAAATAAATGGTAGTATATAATATATTTTAAAATAAATCCACACCTCCCACTCCCAGTCGAACCTCCCCCTTTATCCAATATCAGAAAAAAATCCTCACAAACTGCCAGAGAAGAAATAAAGAATAAACTGCTATTCCCTTCAGCAGACAAAGCTGCAGGGAATCAAAGAAATTATTTTCTAAATTCAATTCCCTCCCTGCTTGCCTAACTTAAATCCTAAAGCCTCCAGCCTCCCTCCTCAATCTCGATCGGATCACACCAGCACCAGCAGCCAGCCCTCCTCCCTCAACCAGATCCATACACCCGACTGTGATTTCTGGAAGGTGCCGGCATCCAGAAGTGTCAGTCAAAAACCTGGCAATGCCATTGGTGGAATGCTTCAAAAAAAATTGCATGGTCCCATCCCATGCCCAGCCCAAATGGGCAGGTCTAAAAAAATAAAAAATAAAATAAAATAAAATAAAATCAATACGACATTTTATTGCTATAAAAACCCACTGCTGCTACTATAAAAATTCAGGCATTTAAAATAAATAAATTTCACGTTTCTGTGGTGATTTGGTGTGTTTTTTTACCACGATTTCAAAAGAAAAATTGCGGTCGCCATTTTGGATCCCCCTCCCACCGCATGGCATGCAGCAAGAGACAGACGACGAGGATGACCCCCCCCAGCCTGGTGCAAGCAGCCCAGGACAGGAGAAGAGGGGGGGAAAGGCCGGGGACCCCCCAGAAATCACCCCTCTGGTAGGTGGCAAAGCCTCAGGCAGGCATATTTTCGCCTGCTTTTTTGGCCGGGAGTCGGGTTTTTTTAAAAAAAACTTTTAACACTTTTTCTGTGCTTCGCATCGCGCAATCACCACGATGCCACAAATGGAAACGAAAAACTCGACCAATTTTTTCTTTTTTCGGTTCGAGTTCGAGTTCTGACGGCTTAATTATCGTTACCGTTTCTGTTACATAACAGAAACGATAACCGAAAACGGAAACGACAATTTCACCAAGTCGTGCCCATGTCTACTAACGACCCATTCTTAATAGGTTTCAGCACTTTAGGGCATTGTTCACCTTAAGGCTATGGATACTATTGTCTCCCTAACGAGCCTATTCAGGCCATTGTTTATCTTATGAGCCTATTTCAGACCAGGGTGACAAGAGGTCAAAGCGGACTTTAAGATGGAGGACTAGCACTAGCTGTATTCAGACTGATGAAGCTGTTTGGATGAGCAGCGAAACATTTCTATCTCAAAAAGAAGTCCTGTAGTCATTACTCAACTTCCAGATCACAACAACTATGAAATCCTGGCCATGAAAGCCTCTGAGAATCCAAAAAAATTAATAAGTCTCAAAAGTTTCATTATGGCACACCAAACCCTAAATGACTTGGGTCCAGAATATTTGAAAAGCTCTTACCTACCCCACAACAACCTCCACAGGACACAAGATAGGTAATTTTTGGTGGCTGTTTCCAGACCATAGACCCCTTCCTAAAGGAAGCTAGCTGCTTACCGGTAACTGGGAGATGCAATTTTATTTTAAGTTTAAGGGAAAGGCAAATCAAAAATTCCCTTCCTGTCTCCTCCCATTTCCAGACAGAAGAGTTCTATTTGTCGTTTTTTAAAGTGACACAGTGCATCTGTAATGATTTAATATGCTTTTTAAAAAAATCTTCATTTCCTCTGCTCCGGCACAGGAATATTTAATTTGCTAGGAGGTCATCTCTTCCAAGGAATGGAAGCTTGGGAGCTACGGGAAGGAGGAAAGAGAGCTTGCTTACCAAAAGTAACTGTCACTGCATAATGTTACAAGCAGGGAGAATCATAGAATCCTAGAGTTGGAAGAGACCTCAAGGGCCATCCAGTCCAACCCCCTGCCATGCAGGAACCCCCATCACAGTATTTCCGACAGATGGCCATCCAGCCTCTGCTTAAAAACCTCCAAAGAAGGAGACTCCACCACCCTCCTTTCTGGCAGCATATTCCACTGCTGAACAGCTCTAACCGTCATGAAGTTCGTCCTAAGGTTTAAAGAGAGATTCATTTCTTATTATAGACTTCCTCTTTCCAACCCACAGACCCCATGGTTTCCGTGCAACAAAAAAGGGTTTACAAAGGAGCTGGAAAAGCTGTGATATAGAAATATGGACAACTTTTCTAATGATGCTACCATGCTTCTGCAGGGATAAATTATGTAAGAGGATTTTATAAGAAGTCCAACCAAGGACAATTTCCTAAACAAATAGTCCAGGTTGACTTTCACACACACACACTGAAGCTTACTTCTCTTTTTCTAGGCAGTTTCACTGATAAAAATTATTTTTCCTCTAATCAAAACAGTCTCTATACTTCTTCCTTGCATCACTGATGTGCACCCATCAAGCGTGTTACACAATATGTTGTTATATTTAAATATAACATAAGAGCATAAGAAGAGGAGCCCTGCTGGATCAGGCCAAATGCCCAAATAGTCCAGCTTCCTGTATCTCACAGTGGCCCCACCAGATGCGTTTGGGAGCACATGAGACTAGATCTCTGTTTCCTGATACCACTCCCCTGCATCGGGCCCTTAGAAGTACCTCAGTTTTAAGCCTGGAGATGACACGTCTCCATCATGGTTTGTAACCTCCAGGACTCTGTCCAATCCCCTTTTGAAGGCATCCAGGCCAGATGCCATCACCACATCCTGTGGCAGGGAGTTCCACAGACTAACAACACGTCGGGTAAAAAATTATTCTTTTGTCTATTCTCACTCTCCCAACTCTCAGTTTGAGTGGATGTCCCCTAGTTCTGGTATTTTGTGAAAGGGAGAAGAGTGTCCCTCTATCCACTTTACTCATGCCCTGCATTATTTTGTACGTCTCAATCATATCCCCCCTCAGGCGCCTTTTTTCCAGACTAAAGAGCCCCAAATGTTTTAGCCTTTCCTCATAAGGGAGGTCCCCCAGCCCAGTAATCATTTTACCAAAGTCCCTCTCTTTTCAACCTTTTCCAGTTCGACTGTTTCTTTTTTTGAGATGCGGTGACCAGAATTGTACACAGTACTCCAGGTGTGGCCTTACTATCGTTTTGTACAATAGCAGTATAATGTTGGCTGTTTTATTTTCAATCCCCTTTTTGATAATCCCTAGTATGGAATTTTCTTATGAACTCTCTGTTTAATCGGTTAAGCGTCTCCTCCTGTCTTCTGAAGGTTTCAACACAACACTCAGAACTGCATCACCTGTGAGACCTGATTTCTAAATAAGCACCCAGATGAGGTCATAATACCACGAGACCCTTGAGGATTTTATACCACTTCAGATTGTAGATGGGGAAGACAACTTTTGAATTAAAAGCAAACACTCTTCGTATTGCACATTTATAATGTTACTTGAAAGTTTATAGGAGATGGCTGGCTCTGGAGTTTAAGTCTCTGGCTGCAGAGCCAGAGGTCGGGACTCAGGAGTTCAATTCCCCACGGCATCTTCTGCAAGTAGAGCCAACCTGGGTAGCCTTGGGCAGACTGCACCATCTCAGGGCCTCCCTAGGAGAAGAGAATGAAAAACCACTTCTGAGTACTAACTCTACCTAGAAAACCCTGGAAAGAGTCACCAGAAGTTAGAAATTAATTTATTTGATGGCACATGATCATTATTATAGTGCAGTGTTGGCGAACCTATGGCACGGGTGCCAAAGGTGGCACTCAGAGCCCTTTCTGTGGGCACCCAACATCACCCCTTCACAGCCACCTGTATTCAGGTTACATGGCTGTATGGGCACTTTATGAAAAATTAGTGAGTTCTGAATCGCCTTTTGGGTCTTTAAAAGGTTCGCCATCACTGTTATAAAAGCAAAAAGCAAAGTGTTCTGCTTATATACCGCCCCATACCACTACAAGTCGTCTCTGGGCGGTTTACAATTTTTAATTACAGTGTGCAGGCTACACATTGCCCCCCCAGCAAGCTGGGTACTCATTTTACCGACCTCGAGAGGATGGAAGGCTGAGTGAACCTTGAGCCTGCTACCAGGGATTGAACCCAGGTCGTGAGCACAGTTTTACCTGCAGTACAGGCATTTAACCACTGCGCCACGAGGCTCTTATAGTGGGTACTAACATTACCGTATTTATTGTTTGTTATTGTTGCTGTTGTTGTTCTGTCTTGTGGATAGTCCCCCCCACACACACACTTTAGTCAACTTATTTTTGTTCTTTTTTATATTAGATCTGCAAAAACGAAAAGCAAATAATGAAAAAAATGAAAAGTTTTTTAAAAATGCCCACTGTAACGATATAAGACATAACCGTGAATTTATTAGTTTTCTACTTTTATCGGGAGATGACAATTCCAAATCCAATTAAACATGTGGACACAAACATATGAAGGGTCTGAAGAGGTTAGGTCCATTCTGCTGTCTTTTTCTTGAAGAACTCAAGTCCTCTTCAGGTGTTCCAATGCCAAGAGGTAAAACGTGTGAGAACCCATTTCACAATTTCTGGTCACTCTCCCCGCCACACACAGAGGTCACTCGTTTGAACAAGAAAGCCGGCATTGGCTGTAGGCACGTTGTCCTGCAATGGGTTTGTCAGAATTTCTCCATCACATGGACAGCATCATCACATAATGAAGGAACTCATGTGGCAGGGTGATCAGAAGCACTATAAATGTCACACTGTTAACTCCCCAGCAATGAAGGGCATGGACTGGGCTTCTCTGTGGCTTGCTCCCCCCGGTGCCTCTCCCTTTTCTCTTCACTTATTCCTCTGCCTTTACCTTATCCTCTTCCCGAGAGCAGGAATGTATGTTCTGCCTGGGTGTTTATTCAGCACAAGGCAAGACCCATCTCAACGGAGATTTAGTCAAAGCAAACTGGGCGACCGACAGTTTGACATAAAATGAAAAGAAGCTGCCGCTTTGTTTTCCTTGTGGTTTAAAACGTGTAAACTCTGTCAACAGCTGCACAGATTCCCTCTCAAAATAAAAATAAACCCCAGCCAGCCTGAAAAGAAAGGAAACCACTGCCAAGAGGCCTCCTGTTAGTGGAGAATATTCTCTACACATGATGCTTGAAAGGCAAAGGGAATAACCTTTTTGTGGGATAATCCATGTAGGAATTATTATCATTTTCACAATGGAATACAGCAGCCACGTTCCGGTGGAAGTTTCACAGGCCTGAGTTCCCTTCCCATCCGTCTTCTGTTCATTGTTCAGTCTTGGTGACAATAATTTACAAGGGAGAAAAATAATTTTTCTTTGCTATTACGACCAATGCTAATTCTCAAGTTGCCCGTTGATTTCCACCTGGTAGGGGTTGCCAATCCCCCCTCTTTATTCCCCCCCCCAATACTTCCCTTTGCATGATTTGCTAGCCATGCAAAGGTGCATCTTTCAGGTTGCTATATCTGAAAAAAGAACATTAAAATAACAGCTTATCATTCCTTCTTTTCTCTAACCAAACACCAAAGAAAAGCATCCCCTTACCACCTCAGCCGGCTGTTTGTGAAGCCGCCTGTTCCTCTCCTTGCACACCATGTCCTCCAGGATCTGTGGATACTCCTAAACACATGGGTTTGTTTTTGTTTGTTGATGTTTATATGTCTTTAGCAAGCCCAACAGAAGACCGGGTAATACCTTTCCTTTTTTCAGACCACGGGCATCTCACAAACAGGCAAGCTTTGGAGTCCTGCAGGACTCTTCCTTAGAGAGTAAGGATGCAGTGAGGATGCAGAAGTGAAAGTTGGTGTCTGCACCCCCACCTCTGCAATGGCCAGCCTAATGAGTCCTGCAGAAATTTTTTAAAAACACTTGCCTCTTGGTGAGATCTTGGTGGTCCAACAGAGGCGTCACATACAGGCACCCTTGTTTTTATATTGTTTACAAAGACCACTTGGAGCTCCACTTCTTCTCCCCAACAAATATTTCTTGATTGAGTTTTTCTCCAAAAAAAGACTCTCAGGCTGAAATCCTGCATCAGGCTGATGACATCATCACCCCCGAAGAATTTTTCGGGAATAACAAATTTCCGACTCCCTCTAGAACAGTGGTGGTGAACCTTGGGCACTCCAGATGTTTTGGACCACAACTCCCAGAATTCCAAGCCTGATTGTCAGTGACAAAGGACTGTGGGAGTTGTGGTTCAAAACATCTGGAGTGCCGAAAGTTCGCCACCACTACTCTAGAACAAGGCTTCATTGCAATCCCTTCTACTGTTGGAAAGTTGTTGCGGGACACAGATATAAACGGGGACCACCATCCAAATATGTAGGAAGACGGTTCCCATTTTGCCAGCCAGGCTATTCATGTCGCAAGAGATGAGAACAGTTGCAGAAAAAACACCAAATCACACCTTCAGGGGAAGTGCAACAACCATTAATACCCCCTCGGACTCAACTGAGCTCAGTTTGCTGACCTTCATTCTGTCCATCCTGGTGCTGAGCCAACCCAAGGCACTCAACCATCATACCGGACCAGCACAAAAATGAGTATTCCAGCTTCATGGTGTTCAGCCAGTTGGTGGCAAGGCACTCCGAAGCTCTAGCTCTCTCTGGGCTGCGGAATCATGACCTTACCATGCTCCTAGCAATGTCAAGCAATTAACTGCAAAAGTTCCAGGAATTCTAGTTGAATCTTAAATATTCTGTGACTCAGGGCGCTTTTACACGACCCCTAAGATCTGCTGGTCACTTAAATTCGGACCAGAGATCTTAGGGGTTTGTCGCTCTTTGTGCGTCCCCACCCCTCCGCACTTCCTGGCTGCTGGCTGCGTGAGGGGAGGGAGAAAAAAAGGGACAAAAGAATAAAGGCTTACCTCCCGGTGCCAGTGGAAGCTGCCGGGAGCCCCGTCACTTCCTGGTTCCTTCTCTTAAAGGGGCGGGAGGAAAAAAACAACAACAAAAAGAAGTGAGGAGAGCCCGGCACATCCGCATCAAAATATTTCACCCTTGGAGAGCAGGTACAAGAAAAGTGTGCTGGGACCCACTTAGGTGGGCGTGGTCGCACTTAATTTTCAGTAAACTCCGGAGCTGGTGGGTAAACAATTTTAAGCTCCGGAGCTGGGAGCCATTTGCGACAGAGTTTAGGGGTCGTGTAAAAAGGCCTTCAATCGTATGCTGTCAAGTCATTCCAATTTCTAGCAACTCTATCTGATTATTAGTATTCTGTACCGAGAAGTGGCTCACTGTTTCCTTCTGGTTTTGTGGTTGCTCTGGGTCTGTGTACCTTGGTGAAGAACTGTGCAGATTGGTTCTTCTCCTGGGTGGCATCTCTTGAGGCTCACACGTCTGACCCCTAGCCCCTAGCTCTGCAGTGAAGTGCTTCATCTCAATGCTCATTCAGAGGGGCTTTTGTACCACTGTTTGATGCGCTGTAGAGAGATGTTGGTCTACCTTTTCTTCTCGTGATCAGGCAACCTGATACTCATTTGTTCCCAAACACTGCTGTGAGCCCTTGTCAGGGGGGTTTATGTTTTTTGGCATGGTGGGCTGTAGATTATTCATTCTCTGTGCATTCAGTGACTGGGAATGGTCCAAAATTGAGCCTTGCAGGTTTCAAAGGTCTCTTCCAGTGCCGATATTGCAAAATAGCTTAAGCAGTGATCCACTTCAGATTACCAGCAAATTTAACACTTCCCCTGATCCTCTGCAAAGGGGCAGGGGAAGCGAAAACATTTTTTAAACCCCTGTTAGACCATCACTGAAGAATTTGATCGCTTGGGACAAATTTTTTAAAAATATTTTTGTTTGCCTTTGTGTGAAGTACTGGTTGAAAGAGTGGCTGGAGGCAGCACTATTCACAAGGCAAAGAAAATATATATAAATATATAAATAAATAAAGTAATTTCACTGACAGAGGAGCAAAACAAATAATAATTTCACTTCCCTTGACCCTTCACAGAGCAGCAAGGGAAGTGTTCAGTTTGCTGATATCCTGAAGTAGCTCAATTATTAAGCCACTTCATAATACCAGAGAGAAACATGGTAGATATACCATTTGGTTGCTAAGATCACGCAAAATGGTCTATTGTTACACCCCACTGAGTTCATGTGATCTTATTTAGGCTGCACTGGCACACACCAAAAGGACCACTATGGTCCAATTTTCATTTGAGCCATTCACACACTAAGGCAGTGGTGGCGAACTTTCGGCACTCCAGATGTTTTGGACCACAACTCCCAGAATTCTGAACCTAGACTGCCAATGAGATAACAATATTACATAGTTGGATATTGAGCAAGACTGGCTATTCCTTCTGTTGCAAGTTGAGTCACCAGATCTCTAGGGAAGGTCTGCTAAAAAGGATCAGTTCTGTTTGGTACTAGAAAGTCCACTTGGCCATTGTGACCCAAGTATTAAGAACATAAGAAGATAAGAAGAGCCATGCTGGATCAGGCCAACGGCCCATCTAGTCCAGCTTCCTGTATCTGGTGGCCCCACCAGATGCGTTTGGGAGCGCATGAGACTAGATATCTGTCTCCTGCTACCACTCCCCTACATCTGGCCATTGAAGTACCCTGGTTTTAAGCCTGGAGATTATACATCTCCCTCATGGTTTGCAACCTGTGATGGACTTTTCCTCCAGGAATCTGTCCAATCCCCTTTGGAAGGCATCCAAGCCAGATGCCACCACCACACCCTGTGGCAGGGAGTTCCACAGACTAACAATGCGCTGGGTGAAAAAACATTTTCTTTTGTCTGTTCTCACTCTCCCAGCCCTCCGTTCGAGTGGACATCCCCTAGTTCTGGTATTTTGTGAGAGGGAGAAGAGTGTCCCTCTATCCACTTGACTCATGCCCTGCATTGTATTGTAATGGAAAGGAACTCACGAGGTCTACAGGAGCCGAGTTTTTAAATGAACATCATTTCTGGGCACATAGGAGACCAGAATATTGCGAAAAGTGCCCTCACTTGTGTAAAGAAGAGTGTGTGGAAGGAATTTCCCCTGTAGCTAGCAGATGGGTTTCCAAAAACAGATGGTTTCTATTGCCACTAGTCCCTGCTGGGACTGGCCAAACAACACAGTGGGAAGTTCCAACGTGGAGGGAAGAACAAGAATTTCTCAATCATGATACAAGACGTCCATCGTGGAGAACCCGTGTCCCATCTAAACACTTCAGTTGTTTACCTGATACCAGATTTTAGGGCTGTAAAATCCCTGCGGGTTGGGGTGGGGAAACATACGCCACCGTTGTTCCATTGCATTGTAACTTCCCAGGCCTATTTTAATACCAATCTGTCATGGTTCTCACACCCATGGCCTCCTCCTGCCCTGAAACCATGGCTATGCATATTTTCCTAACAGGCTCTCATTTCCTCTCTCCCCCACTTCTTCCCATCAAGCAGTGATGACCATCTGTCCCCCTCCCCACGAAACAGCAACGGTACCCAGGGAAACTGAGAAATGTCTATCACGGCATCACTCTTGTAGTGCAACTCTTCTAGTTCCTGTTATCCTTGATGCCGGTCTTTCAACGAGATGTTCTACAAAGTGTTTATCCGTTTGTTAACCATAGGGGGGGGAGAGGGTCCTGGAGCATGGGAGGGAGGGGGGAGAAATTTGATCCATGACCATCACCTTCTCTTATGGAGAGTTTTTCTAGATGGGGCATTTGTATCTCTTCTATGCCATTTGCTGATGGAAGTTCATGGGATTTGCAGCACATCATAGTTTGACAGTGGGTGGTGCAGTCCTCAACAACTTCAGCACTGTACTTTCCTATACTTGAGCTTGTCGGGGTCCAGGAGAGAATCCACTGTTGTTCAGGATTTTTTTTTCCTGTGCAGACTTTGTCACTGAAATGGCTGTAATTCTGAAAAGTAAAATGCTAAAAGCACGGGGAAATACTGTATTATTAAAATCTAACACAAGCACTCAACACACACACATCAGACAATAAACAAAGGGTTTCAGAAGGCTGGAAAGTGTTCAGGAAAGGTAATTGGACAAGATGAAATAAGAATGTATGTGTCATCTAGAAAATTTTCTGTAGGGTTAGTATTAGATCCTGAGGGTGGGTGGAAGAACCTTTCATATATTTTCTTCTAAAAGGAAAAAAATCCAACTTCAGATTTGGATGGTCATGTATGTATTAGATCTTTGGAAATTTATTTTTTAAGACTATAACTCTCAAAATTGATCAGCCATGCCCATGCTGGATTGAAGATTCTGAGAGTGTCTTCTTCTTCTTCTTCTTCTTCTTCTTCTTCTTCTTCTTCTTCTTCTTCTTCTTCTTCTTCTTCTTCTTCTTCTTAAGGGACATTTGAAAGGTCTAGTTTCTGGTGATCACACGACACACAAGGAAATGCGCTCTGGCCCAACCCCAAGTGGGACATTTTTGGTCCAGTAACAGATCAAGTACTTTTGGGGGGGCAGGCTGGAAAATGGAAAGAACGTTTTAAGTGGGACAACGCTCATTAAAGCAACCCTTTCTGCAGTGAAGCATGACTTGACAGCCTCCTTCCTGATAGCTCCTTTTGTTAGACTTTCAGTGGTCTTTTCCCAGTTGCTGCCACAATTCCACAGGACTGTTTGTCGCTGAATTTTACCAGTATGCACTCTTGGCATGCCCAGGGGCACAGGAGGATTCTGAAGACAAATAATAGCCCATAGCTCACATGTTACTCACCCAAATGCTGTGTCTGCACATGTGCATGTTCAGTGGCATAGGGTGGGTGGCACAGGGACAGTCATTAATAGAAGCTTACTTTCCAAATCCTGTGAGGTGCTCATCCCACTGTATTCAGCACGGGTTAGTTCTCACCTAGGGATGAGCATGAAATGGAAAAATAATGTTTAATTTCATTTTGTTCCTTACAAGTTTTTAAAAAAATTTCATACCAAATGAAATCAAGCAAAATGAAACAGCTCCCCTGGGTCCTACAGCCACCAGATTTGGTGCCCGGGAGCCATTTTTAAAGGGCTCCTGCCAAGCTATTATCAACTGGCCCATTTTTAAAGATGTCCAGCCCATGACAACTCAGCAGGAGTCCTCTGAAGATGGTCAGGTGGGCAGTTCCAGGTGATTGCACTTCCCATCTGACCATTTTCAGAGGGCTCCTGCCCAGCTGTCAATGGCTGGACCTCTTTAAAACTGGCCCAGTGGGCACCAGATGGTCTCCCTGGTGCTGACTGGTCCACTTTTAAAGGGGGACAGCTATTGACCGCTGGGCAGGAGCCCTCTGAAAATGGCTCCCCCAGCACCAAATCCTGTGCCTTTAGGACCCAGGGGAGTCACCCCCCACACCTGCCTCCCAGCTGAGACCCACCTCCTCCTCTTCCCTCTCCTGGGTTCCGGTGGTGGCCACCCTGAAAGTAAGGGACCCCTTTTACAGACGAAATGAAAGGGTTCATTTCAATGGGAAAATGAGCATTTCATTTCGTCTGTAACGAAATGCTGCTTCCTTGTTTCGTTTCGTTTCGTTGTGTAACGAAATGACAAAACAGCATTTTGTTTCTCATTTTGTGCCCACCCCTAGTCTCGCCTCAGGTATTTTGTCCAGTTCTGATCGAGGGGGTGGAAACCAAGCCCTATGGGGAAAGACCAAAGGAACTGGGTATGTTTAGCCTTGAGAAAAGGAGACTGATGGGTGATCTGATAGCACTTTTCAAATATTTGACAGGCTGTCCTACAGAGGAGGGGCAGGATCTGTTTTCGATCATCCCAGAGCGCAGGAGGCGCAACAATGGGCTCAAGTTAAGAGAACCCAGCTTTCGGTTGAATGTCAGGAAAAACTTCCTAACTGTTAGAGTAGTACGACAATGGGACCAACAATGTGCCCATTGAGCCATGCCAGGAACAGTGAGGATGCTCTGCTTCCCTTCCAGGCTTGCAGTCTACTTCCTAGAAGGCAGTGGGGCAGCATGATCAGGGAGAGAGCGTTTGCCTTGCCCCAGATACTGGCAACCCACACCATACTACTGTGAGTGCTTGTATGTGCGTGTATACAGGTACAAACCACATCCTCCTGTGTGCTGCTTCCTGGTGAGTGCCCCCTTATTCAGAACCACAACTATGTTTTTAAAAATGGGCAAAATGTAAGTGTTCATCCCTCCCGAGGTTGCCTTCCATCAGGTGTGCAGCTTCCTTCATCTGCCAGACATCACACAACCCGTGTCTCTTATTCTCCAGAGCTGACGTGTACGAATGCAACTCGGGATTTCCAGGTCACTTCAAATAATTTATATCATTAACAAGAATTTTATCTTAAACCAAACACTTGTCTGCAAGAACAACAGCCCGACGATGAGATTGATGGAGGAAAAGGAAACAGGAAAACCACATTTTCCAGACGTTTGCTCAGCTGCCAGGGATAAAACTTCCCCTGTGTAGTTCAAACCCAAGACTTGTGTAATGTGAAAGTTAAGAAGAGAATGGCCAGGAAAGGTGTGTTTGCAGTTAGACAGGGAGAATGCATTGATATTGTATTGATATAGGGCAAGGAACAAAGCTTAATACATGAATCTGTTCAATTTTTTGAAGGGGAATGGGGTCCCAGAAAGGGAAAATGGTATAAAAACTTACTCCCAAACTACTTTGAATTTTTTTTTAGTTTCTTTTTCAAATGTGATGCTTATCCCATAGCACTTAAAGCATACTCTGGGCCAGGGGTGGGCAACTGCCGGCCCTCCAGATGTTTTGGATCTCAACTCCCACAGCCCTTTGTCATTGGCAATCTAGGCTAGGAATTCTGGGAATTGTGGTCCAAAACATCTGGAGAGTGGGCGACAGTTCCCCCGCTCTGGGAAGTTTAGAAGTTAATTATACAGGCTACACATTGACCACCACCAGCCCACAGTGAGCTGGGTATTCATTTTACCAGCCTTGGAAGGATGAATGGCTGAGCGAACCTACCTGGGATGGAACCCTAGGTGGTGAGCAGTGCATCAGGCTTGCAGTGCATCAGGCTTGTGTCATTTAGTTTATTAGGTGTGCATTAGTGGTATTACAATAACAAAAATATTGATTTTGAGAAGCTCTCAAGGACCTGATTTTCTCTCCTGGCATTCTTGACTGCAAACTCTGTGGCTGCTCCATCTTGCTTGACTAAGTGGTAATGCATGGTTTCCCTCACTCTTCCATCCTCGAAAAACTCTTCCATTTCTGTTCTCTGTCTGCGTGACAACCTTGTCTAAGCAGGAAATGAGCAAAGTCACAACTTAACCCAGCTTTCCCCATCGAGCCAGACACCACCATGGTCTGTTGGCAGGTTTTAAATGGCGTTGCTTCAGGAGAGACACAACAGCTGTGGCTTCAGTTCATTGCTTTGTCTTCCCTCTACATGGTCATTGTCAATGCTTTCAAGAAAACACAAACTAGCCTGTGGCATCCCCAGTGCTTAAGATTTCAACTAGCATCTGAAGAAGATAGGAAGAAGGCTCTTTCCCTGCCACTCTGTATACCTTTTTGTAGAATCTGGAAGGATCCTTTATGTCCCTGGGTCTCTACACACCTTGTGTAGTCTGATCCTTAGTTGTGTTTGTTGTTGTTGTTGTTGTTGCTGCTGCTGCTGCTGTTATTTTAAACCCATCTCCGTTCATTCTTCCCTCAACCCTCCAGCTGTACTCCATGGAAGCATGTAATTCTGATTGCAGGGAAGGCCGCTGATTCTCTGTGGTTTTTGGTGGTAAATTTGCATGAGCCAAGCTGCAGATTTGGGTTCCCCCCAAAATGGGTTTGGTGCCTTTCACACCTCCTGTAAAGTTCAGACCAAAATCTGCAGGGGAGTGGCTGCTCTGCAAAATTCGAGCCACCGTCTTCCACTGTGGCCTTACATTGTCTCTTTTTTAATGGGCTTTGGTTATGGAGACTTCTTGGAATTAGTCTCACTTTCATCGGTGAAGATTTAAAGAAAGAAGACAGGGTTGGACCAGCTTCCCTTGGCTTCTGGCTATTCACTGGATCAGCCGTAGGCTTCTTGTCTGGATATTTCTTATTTTCCTTTCCTTTCTGTGGTTAATATTTGTGCTAATTGCTTTGGCTGGTTAAGGAAGTCTTCACTCAGCGTAATTACTTCATTACTCTGAATGACTGTTTCCTAATGCAAATTAAGGCACTTAAAATATGGCACTACTGACAACAAAATTAAAAGCTGTAAACAAATAGCAACATAAAGCCCTCAAACAGGAAGCAACCCCAGAGACAATTCGTATAGTTCTCAGACTGTATAATCAGAGTTACCCCCTGTTGGCACTCATTGCTTTTAGAAAAAATATGTAACAACACGTATTTTAAAATTATGAAATATTTTTGTTATGTTTAAATTGATGCTTAATTTATTTTAATAGCTTTTTGGGGAGGGTTGGCTTTATTTAAATATTAGGTTAAGTTTTCTTTATTTGTTTATTATTTATTATTATTTTCCAAAGATTGCAATTTGTCTTGAGCATCACCATGTAACAGAAAAGCTTTGCATAAATTTAATAAATAATGATAATTAGTCATTTTTGAGCCCATTCTGCACTTCTTCCCTCCCATCCACCGCCAACACACACATTCATGCACACACCAAAAATATTTGATTTTTCTTTTATTTTTAAAGATCATTCAATGAAGTGTGTGACCAAACCAAGTTTTGCAGGCGGCTTTGTACTCCTGGTGATCCCATACCCTTTAACTTGGAGAGAGGGAGGGGAGAGAGAGAGAGAGAGAGAGAGAGAGAGAGAGAGAGAGAGAGAATTTGCCACTGCAAAATACAGAGGAGTTCTCTTGGAAGTGTAGCTGTGAAACATTCTGCAGTACTGGAACAGGTGATGACCCACCCCAGCAGTAAATTATGTTGGGCCATAAAAATCAGTTAAAATAAAAGCAAATAAAAAAATTAAAAAAGCAAAGCAAAGTTCATACACACCCCTGTAGCACATAAAGTAGTCTCTGGGAAGTTTACGATTTAAGTATGCAGCAAGCTGTACATTGCCTCCCCACTGAGCTGAGAACTCAATTTAACAACCCTGGAAGAAAGGAAGGATGTGTCTATCTCAAGCCGCCTATCTGAGCTAATCGGTATTGAATTCAGGTTGTGAGTAGAGTCTTGATTGCAGTACAGTACTGCAGTTTATCCACTGTACCACGAGGCTCCTTGAAACAATGATGGAACATAAGAACATATAAGAACATAAGAAGAGCCATGCTGGATCAGGCCAAAGGCCCATCTAGTCCAGCTTCCTGTATCTCACAGCGGCCCCACCAGATGCGTCTGGGAGCGCACGAGACTAGATATCTGTCTCCTGATACCACTCCCCTGCATCTGGCCCTTGAAGGACCCTGGTTTAAAGCCTAGAGATTACACATCTCCATCATGGTTTGTAACCCGTGATGTACTTTTCCTCTAGGAATCTGTCCAATCCCCTTTTGAAGGCATCCAGGCCAGATGCCATCACCACATCCTGTGGCAGGGAGTTCCATAGACTTACAACGCGCTGGGTGAAAAAATATTTTCTTTTGTCAGTTCTTACTCTCCCAGCACTCAATTTGAGTGTATATCCCCTAGTTCTGGTTTTTTGAGAGAGGGAGAAGAGCTTCCCTCTATCCACTTTACTCATACCCTGCATTATTTTGTATGTCTCAATCATATCCCCCCTCAAGCGTCTTTTTTCCAGACTAAAGAGGCCCAATTGTTTTAGCCTTTCTTCATAAGGGAGGTGCCCCAGCCCAGTAATCATTTTAGTCGCTCTCTTCTGCACCTTTTCCAGTTCCACTATGTCTTTCTTGAGATGCGGTGACCAGAATTGTACACAATACTCCAGGTGGGGCCTTACTATTGTTTTGTATAACGGCATTATAATGTTGGCTGTTTTATTTTCAATCCCCTTTTTGATAATCCCTAGCATGGAATTGGCCTTCTTCACTGCTGCCACACATTGGGGAGACACCTTCATGGAGCTGTCCACCAACACACCAAACTGATGTCGGATAACTCAGAGCCCATGAGTTGATAGATGAAGTTTGGATTTTTTGCCCCAATATGCATTACTTTACATTTGGTTACATTAAAACGCATTTGCCATTTCTCAGCCCACTCCCCCAGTTTGGAGAGTTCCTTCTGGAGCTCTTCACAATCTTCTCTGGTTTTTACTGCTGGGTAGCTAGAAAACTGGCTGAAAAACATGTCATACAGGTTAGCAGGTTGATATGGTTGTCAGTTCGCTAGATCTGTGGGCATGTGCCATCCAAGGGCTGCTAGCCTAATTGGAAACTGGCCGGTGACCAATCTGAAATTACCCACCGTGGGTTAGAAAAAGATCCTTAAATGCTCATTGGGTTTGTTTTATTTTGCCCTGGAAGTGTGGCTACAGGAACTGCATGTGTTGTTAGGAGAAAGCATTCACACATGTTTTTTTGCCTTATTTCAGTGAATCAGAGGCAACTACGTTGGCCATTTACTTCACAATGTGATTGGGTTAAGCACAGATGAAACAGAATTAGACACCAATGACTACACAAGATGAGAAAGACCATTAGGGAGTCATATCTTCTAAGTGTGGAATTCCTTCTTTGTATTCAGCCGGCAGGGATGATTTTATTTTGCTCCATCTGGACATCTCTCCTCTCTGCCGTGTGCCCTGCATGATCTGGCAATCCACTGCAAAGGAGCACTCGCGGAGATGTGTGTGTGTGTGTGTGTGTGTGTGTGTGTGTGTGTGTGTGTGTGTGTGTGTGTGTGTGTGTGTGTTTATATACCACCCATCTTCCAAAGGAACTCAGGGTGGTTAACAACATCAGCAAACAAACAATAAATAGCAACAACAATGTAACAACAAAAGAAGAAGAAGAAACAAAATGCTACGGTAAAATATATAAAATAAAATAACTATACTAATGTGGGGGAAAAGTAGAAGAGATATCTGGCATGATGGTGGGATAGGAGAGGGGAAAGCCCCCCAAAGCCCCCTGACCCAAGTGCTTTTTGTTTTCCAATAGTGCAGTAGTTCTCAACCTGTGGGTCCCCAGATGTTCCTGGACTGCAACTCCCAGAGGCCTTTAACACTCACTGTGCTGGAAGGGGTTTCTGGGAGATGCAGTCCAGGAACATCTGGGGACCCACAGGTTGAGAACTACTGCACTATTTGAACCCTTTCCAGCACAGTGAGTGTTAAAGGTTTCTGGGAGTTGCAGTCCAAGAACATCTGGGGACCCACAGGTTGAGAACCACTGAAATAGTGTTTCTTTCATTTAAAAACATGCTTTCACATTGGTGCTGAGTCAATACAATACAATACAATCTTTTATTTATTTTATTTATTTATTTACTGCCAGTGACCAAACTAGACAGGTACAGCAACAAAATACATAGCATCAATGTGTATTCCATGATAGTATTTCAGTTAATATATAAAATTGGTAGATAAAATTGGTAGATAAAAAGCACGGGTTAAAATTTCAATTAATACATAAAATTGGTAAATAAAATTGGTAGAAAATTGGGTTAAAATTTAGCAGCCATTAAGACATGAGTATTATATTTCTTTATCTCCATTTATAATCTGATTTCGAACCCTTAGTGCTACTGCACAGAATTTGGCAACCTGCTTGGTTATTTGGTAACATTTATCAGAAAGGAGCAGATGCACGTAAAAATCTATTGACCTCCCAGGGACTTTGCCTATGATAGGGGAAATAAGTTCTCTACGTAGGTCTTGATAATAAGTACAGAATTAGATAAAATGTTGCACAGTTTCCAGCTGATCATTAGTACATGGACAATTACGGTTTGTTAATGGTAAACCTTGATATCTCCCCTCCAAAAACCTGGACACAGTGAATACAGATTTCTTTAGGAAATCGAGTTTCCGAACCAGAGCAATGTGATTCTGTAAAGCTATGTCTTTAATTCGTATCGTATCTTCACCTTGTTAATGGCTTTGCAATAACCCATTGCTTGGAGGGCACAGGGGGGATATCCTACATTATTTATCACTTTTATTATTAGTATTTTCCATTGTGATTGGAATTTATCTAGCAAGATCAGAGGGGTTAGGCCATCCGAAAGGAAGGTAAGTTTGAGCCAGTGTTTAACCATCAAAAAGTTAGTTAATGCTGCAATAGGAATAAGTCCAGCCTCTAGGCGGAGCAAAAATTGGGCACACATAAGGGAACCCCAAGATAGCTCTTACAAAACTGGTTTGAATGATCTCCAGGGGTTTCAGGTTAGCATAACCAAACACCTGTGAGCCGTAGAGCATTTGGGTGAGGATTTTTGCCCTAAAAATTGTAAAGTTGAAGGAACATGTTTTCCTCCAGTCGTGTTGTGAAACTTACTTATGACTTTAGCATTCCCTTGTGCTGTTGTTGCTACATACTTGATGTGTTTGGACCAAGCACCGGACGACTGGAATGTTATGCCTAGGTGGTACTTGTACTGCTGAACTTGTTCAATCTGATGACCATTCAGAGACCATTTGTGCTTGATTCTCCTTCTACTGAAAACCATTATTTTGGTTTTGGTATAATTGATTTCTAACCATTCTTGCGTACAGTAGGAGGAGAAAGATCTCAGAAGCCTTCTAAACCCGACACACGTAGTTGACAAAAGCACTGCGTCGTCTGCATACTAGAGTATAGAGACTGGGCGGGATGCCAGTTTAGGTGGATGAAAATCTATGAGACAGGTTAAACAAGGTGGGAGCCAAAATGCATCCTTGCCGTACACCCCTACGAACATGAACCCGATTGGATAAAATCCCATTAGAATTGCAAAGAGGACCTGTAAACAGGAATGTTCATGTAAGAGACGCATTAACAAAAGTAATACAATCTTTATTTACGGTCACAGACCCAACCAAGCGCTGAGTTAGATAAGCCCTATCCTAAACTCAGACCCCACCATCACCAAAAAAGGCAAAGCAAATGGGCACTTCCAGTTGACTTTGCCAATTAACACCTTAAGAACATAAGAACATAAGAAGAGCCATGCTGGATCAGGCCAAAGGCCCATCTAGTCCAGCTTCCTGTATCTCACAGCGGCCCCACCAGATGCGTTTGGGAGCGCATGAGACTAGATATCTGTCTCCTGATACCACTCCCCTGCATCTGGCCCTTGAAGTACCCTGGTTTAAAGCCTAGAGATTACACATCTCCATCATGGTTTGTAACCCGTGATGGACTTTTCCTCTAGGAATCTGTCCAATCCCCTTTTGAAGGCATCCAGGCCAGATGCCATCACCACATCCTGTGGCAGGGAGTTCCATAGACTTACAACGCGCTGGGTGAAAAAATATTTTCTTTTGTCAGTTCTTACTCTCCCAGCACTCAATTTGAGTGTATGTCCCCTAGTTCTGGTATTTTGAGAGAGGGAGAAGAGCTTCCCTCTATCCACTTTACTCATACCCTGCATTATTTTGTATGTCTCAATCATATCCCCCTCAAGCGCCTTTTTCCAGACTGAAGAGGCCCAATTGTTTTAGCCTTTCTTCATAAGGGAGGTGCCCCAGCCCAGTAATCATTTTAGTCGCTCTCTTCTGCACCTTTTCCAGTTCCACTATGTCTTTCTTGAGATGCGGTGACCAGAATTGTACACAATACTCCAGGTGGGGCCTTACTATTGTTTTGTATAACGGCATTATAATGTTGGCTGTTTTATTTTCAATCCCTTTTTGATAATCCCTAGCATGGAATTGGCCTTCTTCACTGCTGTCACACATTGGGGAGACACCTTCATGGAGCTGTCCACCAACACACCAAGATCTCTTTCCTGATCCGTCACGGATAACTCAGAGCCCATGAGTTGATAGATGAAGTTTGGATTTTTGCCCCAATATGCATTACTTTACATTTGGTTACATTAAAACGCATTTGCCATTTCTCAGCCCACTCCCCCAGTTTGGAGAGATCCTTCTGGAGCTCTTCACAATCTTCTCTGGTTTTTACCACATGGAAAAGTTTTGTGTCATCTGCAAACTTGGCCACCACACTGTTTATCCCTGTCTCCAGGTCATTTATGAACAGATTGAAAAGCACCGGTCCCAGGACCGAGCCCTGGGGCACACCGCTTTTCACTTCTCTCCATTGTGAAAATTTCCCATTGACACCTACTCTTTGTTTCCGGGATCTCAACCAGTTCTCAATCCATAAGAGGACCTGCCCTCTTATCCCCTGACTATGCAATTTTCTCAGCAGCCTTTGGTGAGGGACTGTGTCAAAAGCCTTTTGAAAATCCAGATAGACTATATCCACCGGTTCACCCAAATCCACGTGCCTGTTGACCTTTTCAAAAATTCTAAAAGGTTTGTAAGACAAGATTTACCCTTACAGAAGCCATGCTGATTTTCTCTCAGCAAGGTTTGTTCTTTTATGTGTTTTAAGATTTTCTCTTGGATGAGGCCTTCCACCATCTTCCCTGGGACAGATGTAAGGCTAACCGGCCTGTAGTTTCCTGGGTCCCCCTCCTTCCTTTTTTAAAAATTGGTGTGACATCCGCTATCCTCCAGTCCTCCGGCACTGTGGCCGTTTGAAGAGACAAGTTGCATATTACCGTTAAGAGATCTGCAATTTCATTTCTCAGTTCCCTAATAACCCTTGGGTGGATGCCATCTGGGCCCGGTGACTTGTTAATCCTCAATTTATCAATTAGTCCTAAAACCTCCTCTCTTTTAACCTGTATTTGATTTAATTCTTTAGTCAAGAGGGGCGGCTCAGGCAGCGGAATCCGCTCAAGGTCCTCTGTCGTGAAGACAGACGCAAAGAACTCGTTCAATTTCTCTGCAATGTCCAAGTCCTCCTTAACCTCCCCTTTTCCTCTCTCACCATCCAGAGGCCCAATTGGTTCTCTGGCAGGTTTTCTACTTCTAACATATTTAAAGAAGCTTTTATTATTACCCTTTATATTGCTAGCCATGTTCCTCAAAGTCTTTCTTTGCCTCCCTTATCATCTTTTACATTTCTTTTGCCAGAGTTTGTGTTCCTTTTTATTTTCCTCATTTGGGTAGGATTTCCATTTACAGAAGGACCTCTCCTTGTGCTTTAGAGCCTCTCTAACTCCACTCGTTAACCATGCCGGTGTCCTCTTGGACTTAAATGAGCTCTTCTTTCTTTGTGGTATGCACTTGTGCTGGGCCTCTATTATTGTTGTTTTAAACAGGCTCCATGCACTCTGAAGAGATTGGATTCTTCTAACCCTCCCCTTCAGTTTCTCTCTAACTAGTTTCCTCATCTGAGGGAAGTTTGCCCTTCGAAAATCAAGGGTTTTTATGTCTGATTTGGTTGACACTCTTCCTCCGACATGCATGGCAAAGGTAATTGCAGCATGGTCACTGTTCCCCAGAGGCTCAGTGACATTCACATCCCTGACGAGGTCCTGAGTATCACACAATATTAGATCTAGAGTTGCCTGTTCTCGGGTGGGCTCCATGACAAGTTGCTCTAAGGCACAGTCATTCAGCAAGTCGAGAAACCCAGTTTCTCTTTCTTGCCCGGAGCTTTTGGCCCAGTCAATGTGGGGATAATTAAAGTCCCCCATGATTACTATCCTATCCCTCTTAGCCACCTCCATGATTTCTCTCCTCATTTCATGGTCCCCCTCAAGTTTTTGATCTGGTGGACGATAGAATACTCCAACTATCATATCACTCTTTGGACCTGGTAGTTTAACCCACAGTGATTCTATGGCGGAGTCAGACCCTCTGTCAATCTCCATTCTGCTGGATTTTATGCCTTCTTTGACATAGATGGCCACTCCTCCTCCAACCCGCCCCTCTCTATCCCTTCTATAGAGTTTATAGCCTGGGATTGCTGTGTCCCACTGGTTCTTCACATTCCACCAGGTTTCTGTTATGGCTATTATATCAATTATCCCTAGCTGCCAGATGTTCAAGTTCTCCCATCTTTGCTCGGAGGCTTCGAGCATTGGCGTAGAAGCACTTGTACAGTGGGTCCCGCAACAGCTGCTGCCTTGTTCTTCTCCCCCACAGCTTTTATTTTCAGTAGACGAACTGTCACATTCCGCTATTCTGCCAGTGTTAATACTTGCTATGTCATCTCTATGTGATTCTCTACCCTCTCCAACCTCATTCCCGAGGATGAGGTGTTCCAATCGGATGCCACACAGCTCCTTCGGCTTTCCCCAGTTATCAGTTTAAAAGCTGCTCTGCTGCCTTTTTGAGGTTGAGTGCCAGCAATCTGGTCCCATCATGATTCAAGTGCAACCCATCCCTCCGGAAGAGGTTTGGCTTGTCCCAAAATGTTCTCCAGTTCCTGACAAATCTAAAGCCCTCCTTCGACACCATCGCCTCATCCACGCATTGAGGCTTCTGAGTTCTGCCTGCCTGGCGGGACCTGCACGAGGAACAGGTAGCACTTCTGAAAATGCTACCTTGGAAGCCCGGGACTTCAATCTTCTACCTAGCAACCTGAATTTGGCTTCCAAGACTGACCGCTTGGCCTTCCCGACATCATTGGTACCGACGTGTACCATGACCACTGGCTCCTTCCCAGTTCTCTCTAACAAGCTATCTATATTTCTGGTGATGTCTGCAACCTTTGCAAGGCAAGTGACCATCCGGTTATCATGCTCCTCACAAATCCATCCCTCCGTATTTCTAATGATAGAATCCCCTAGCACAATGAGCTTCTCTCCTGCAGCCTGCTCATCAACATGTACCTGATCTTGTATCTCATCAATAGTGATGAGGGAGAGATCCTCCGGCGGAACCACTTCTTCCTCTATGTGTGCCTCATGAGGTGTGCTGAGGGAAAGAGCTTCAAATTGATTGTGCAAGATGAGACTCTCTGAGCGATGCCTTAGCCTTCTACTCCTTTGAGTCACATTCCTCCACCCATCCACCTCCTGAGTTGGGGGAGTGACTTCCTCCTCTGAAGTGTGCCCTGTCTCTTCTTGGACCTGGATAGTCTCTTCCGCTCTGTCCAGGAACTGCTCAAGCTCCTTAATATGTTGCTGGTCCACTATGCGAGCCTCTAGCTGCTGGACCTTCTCTTCCAATAGCGCTACCAGCTTGCACTTGCAGCAGATGTAGTTCTGCACACGCTCTGTCAAGATAACAAACATGGCACAAGTACTGCAGGTAACTACAGCTGCTCCCTGCAACTCCATTTTAACTATTACAATAAAATGTATTCAAGGTCTCAAAAATGTAAACTTGCACTTTTTTTTTAATCTAGTAAGACTCTTTACTTCTTTTATTGTTTAGTCAAAATCTAACAGTGTAGGGGCCGCTAAAGCACCTCTACTCCAACTACAAGCACGTCAGGAAGTGTAGGACCTCCTGAGGAGTTGCTTGGCTTGGGAACTCAATTAAACCCAGAATTTTTTTTTTTTTAGTTTGCAGTTTGCACGCGCCGTACTGCTGCTGGTAGCAGCTATTGAAAGCTAAAACTCCGCCCCTTGCTCCTGCAAAAAGAAGAAGTTAGCTCTGCCCTTTGTTCTGTGCTCCTCTGACCAGCTCCTTCCTCTCTGCTGCTCTGCCAGAAGAGGACTGAGAGACTGCTGGTAGCAGCTATTTAAAGCTAAAACTCCGCCCCTTGCTCCTGCAAAAAGAAGAAGTTAGCTCTGCCCTTTGTTCTGTGCTCCTCTGACCAGCTCCTTCCTCTCTGCTGCTCTGCCAGAAGAGGACTGAGAGACTGCTGGTAGCAGCTATTTAAAGCTAAAACTCCGCCCCTTGCTCCTTGTCAGATCAAAGTCAGCTCCTGCTGTTCACGCTCCATGCAAACCTCTGACATCTTCCCCCGTCTCTGCCTTTCTTTGCGGCTTGGACAGCTACAAGAATTTTATCTGCAGAAACCAGCAGTTATCTGATCTGAAGAAAGGTAGATCAAAGTGGATCAAAACATATTTTCCCCGCTCTGTAGTTGCGCACTGGGGGAAGCTGCAGATGATCACCCTTGCTAAATCCCCTCTGGTTCAACAGGCCTACTCTAGTTGCATCTTACTACTAGATTACAGTTATGTAAGAACAGCCCTGGTCTGCTCCACAGAATACTAGTGTAGGTTCTTTCCTATATGTCTTCAAATACATAAATTAACACAGTTGGCATTTCTAAAATAAGAACTTGGCCTCCCATCACCACCTCTGTATTGCCACCACCCAATCAAGCAGAGGATTTTTTGGGGGGAAATGGTTCAGAGGTTAGTCTGTCCTCTACCACTGCAACCATCCTATCACTCAGTCTATTTATTTTCTCAGGAAAGACATTTAGCAGAGCAAACGGTGGAGATTTATAGATCGCACTTGATAAGCATGGGAGTAAGAGGGCAAGCACAGAAAACGGAGCCCAGTGGCGACATAAAACTATAAAACAGGACACAAGTTGGCTCTGCAGAGCCAAGAAAAATCTAGGATCTAAACTCAATAAACTGCAGACTCTAGTGTGGCAGAAGGAAAATGATTCGTCTTGGCCTTCTTTAAAAAAGGAAAGATAAACCTCTGTTTCAGAAAGGACCATATGCTGGTCGATGAAGCTTCGTTCAGTTACACCAACAAAGCACTGCAGATCAAAAGGCGAGAGAAAAATATTCAGTCTTTTCTCAATCACTGTGTCTGTTAGGAACTTGGTATGTTTCGCTGTAACACAATCAGGTGCTCTGTTACAGCTGGGTAAGTCTGCTGCATTACATCAAATGGCTTTATGTAACCCACCTCTTTTGTTTTCTTTATGGACCTATGGAGATCCTCATGTACACAACCATCTTCCTATTTTGAGGGGCAGCTGCGTGCAGAACCACACTTCCTCTAAACTCCACGGGGGGCACCTTAATGACTAACTATTATATTTTAATGTAAGCTTTTGTGGATCAAGGCCACTTCGTCGGACATAGGCAGCAGAATGAAATGTTTATTTATTTTATTTTGAATATTTTACCCCACCCTTCTCCTTGGAAAAGGACCCAAGGTGGCTTACAATAATGAGGGACAATATGCAGCCCAGAATGAAATAACAGTTGTACACAAAATATTCCTTGGTTCTTGGGCATATGGCCCATATGCATACAGTGTTGCTTATGTTGTTTAAGGGCTGTGCTGTAAATTCCCTCAGAGACGAAAAAGACACCAGGCCTGGATGAAAATAAACAGAGAGATGGAAGGGTGTGTGTGTTGAAGACTGGGGGATCACATATAGCTAAAAAGTGAGAGAAAGGGAGGATATTAAATATAGAGAAGGGAATGTTTTTTTACCTTAGAGCTTTGTGGTGAAAGATGGGCTTTGTAGTAGTGAAGAAAATAGCAGGTGTGGTACGGAAGTTTTACATTTAGTAATGAGGTAAGAAACTTTGGCTTATTTTCAGTGCATTTTATTGGTGTCTATTATGTACAGTATTTGAATTTTATCTCAGCTGTTTTCCTCTGTATCCTTGATCTGTAAGGATTCTGTTCTAAAATGGCGACCTGCAAATCTTCCACAGAGACTGTCTTGGTGTATTGAAATGGTCTCTGTGTATTGTGGTTTCTGATGTCGTATTTGAATCCATTGATCCTTTTCCATCAAGATTGTCCAGTTTGTCCTATGTAAAGTGTAGACGGGCACAGTTGTCACAAGAGGACATAGATCACATTGGTTGAGGAGCCAGTGAAGCTGCCTTTGATATTGAATGAGGCATTGTTAGGTTCTGTGATTGTGTTGCCAGAGCAAATGTGTGGGCAGACTTGGCAACTGAGCCTGTGGCAAGGTTTTGTTCCCCTCCCATCTGCATTGCTGTGTTATAATCCCTTGTGTGTTAGTATTTGCTTGAGTTTTGTCACCTTTTTGAAGCTCCTAAGCACCGGGAGCTCTCTCCAGGTTTTGTCACAGCTCCACATATCAGCTGTGTGAAGTAAACAACCAAAGCCTGTATGTGTGCCAGTGAGGCCAGAGGCTGGAGTTGCTATGTCTTTGGGCCATTCTGAATCAGATGCTATCTCTGTTAAGCTCCCTGACCAGAGGGCTATAATAACAATAAAATAGCCTACCGCCTCACCATTATTTCTCCCTATTTCCTCTCTTTATTTAAAATTTTAAAGTTGAGAGTCATGAGTCATGGCAACTGGACTTCTTTTCTTGCGAGATCAAAAGGTTTCACTGCTCATCCAAGCAGCTTTGTCAGTCTGAGGAAAGTTGGTAGCAAGACCTCCAATTTATAGTTCACATTGATTTCACATCACCCTGGTCTGAAAAGGCTCATAAGTTGGACAATGTCCTAAATAGGCTCCTAAGAAGTACAATGGCCTAGGGTACATGAAAGTCCCAACTCTTCAACCCTTACCAACACCCATTAAGCATGGGTCATTAGCTTTGGCTAACGAACTGAGAATCTTCACAGACCTAAAGTTGGGAAGTGTAAGAAAATATCCAATGACCCCCTTTGGCCAGTCCATGAAACCGTGATGGATGAAGTGTAGAGACCCTGTATTGCTCCGGTTGTGTTTCCTTAAAACTCAACCATTGAGTTGCTTCATAGATAGCCTAGAGTAGACATGGGCACGACCAGAAAAAATGACGTTTCGAGTTTTCACTTGTCGGAACGGGTCCTTTTCGGGTCATTTCCGTTTGTTGCGAAATTTTTCAAAACTTTGTTGTTTCCGTTTGTCGTTTGTCGTTTCCACCGCGATTTAGTGCGATTTGACTTCCCAGAGCATAGGGGCGTCCCGCAATCAGGGCTGGCGCTAGGTGTTTTTGCCCTAGGCGGCTAGGCGGGGCGGCGGGTGGGTGGCGGGCGGGTGGGTGGCGGGCGGGTGGGTGAGCGGGCGGGCGGCGGCCGCGGGCGGGCAAGTGGGTGGGCAGCGTGGGCCGCAGGCGGGTGGCAGCGCGGGCAAACGGGTGAGTGGGCAGTTAGGATATCACTTAGGATAGAGGTTCTGTTCTTGGCTTGCACCCCAAATGTGTGTGTGTGCAAGCAAATTGAAGTTGGGAAAATAGAAAATAAATGGTAGTATATAATATATTTTTAAAATAAATCCACACCTCCCACTCCCAGTCAAACCTCCCCCTTTATCCAATATCAGAAAAAAATCCTCACAAACTGCCAGAGAAGAAATAAAGAATAAACTGCTATTCCCTTCAACAGACAAAGCTGCAGGGAATCAAAGAAATTATTTTCTAAATTCAATTCCCTCCCTGCCTGCCTAACTTAAATGCTAAAGCCTCCAGCCTTCCTTCTCAATCTCGATCGGATCACACCAGCACCAGCAGCCAGCCCTCCTCCCTCAACCACATCCATACACCCGACTGCGATTTCTGGAAGGTGCCTCGGCTTTTTATGCCCTCCGAGACATCCAGAAGTGTCAGTCAAAAACCTGGCGATGCCATTGGTGGAATGGTTCAAAAAAATTGCATGGTCCCATCCCATGCCCAGCCCAAATGGGCAAGTCTAAAAAAATAAAAAATAAAATAAAATAAAATAAAATCAATATGACGTTTTATTGCTATTAAAAAACCCACTGCTGCTACTATTAAAATTCAGGCATTTAAATAAATAAATAAATTTCACATGTTTCTGTGGTGATTTGGTGTGTTTTTTGACCACGATTTCAAAAGAAAAATTGTGGTCGCCATTTTGGATCCCCCCCACCGCATGGCATGGCGAGACGACGAGGATGACCCCCCCCCCAGCCTGGTGCAAGCAGCCCAGGACAGGAGAAGAGGGGGTGGGAGGCCGGGGACCCCCCAGAAACCATCCCTCTGGTAGGTGGCAAAGCCTCAGGCAGGCATATTTTTGCCTGCTTTTTTGGCCGGGAGTCGGGGTTTTTTAAAAAAAACTTTTAAAAACTTTTTCTGTGCTTCGCATTGCGCGATCGCCGCGATGCCACAAACGGAAACGAAAAACCCGACCAAAGTTTTCTTTTTTCGGTTCGAGTTCGAGTTCTGACGGCTTAATTATCGTTACCATTTCTGTTACGTAACGGAAACGATAACCGAAAACGGAAACGACAATTTCTCCGAGTCGCGCCCATGTCTAGCCTAGAGCATTGATGGCAAACCTTTTAGAGACCGACTGCCCAAACTGTGATTCAAAACCCACTAATTTTTCACAAAGTGCCAATACAGCAATTTAACCTGAACACAAGTGGCTGTGAAGGGGCAACGTCGGGTGTCCACAGGAAGGGCTCCGAGTGCCACCTTTGGCACCTGTGCCATAAGGTTTGCCAACGCTGGCTTAGAGGGTTCTGTGGGTGCCACCCATTTTATCCTATGACATGAGGTGTCTTGCAGAAGGCCCCCTGGATGATGAATCCTGGATGAAAGGGATCACAATTCATGAGTCACCAACAGACAATTAAACCACCACGAAACACTTTCTCTCAATGGCATTGCCTTCTCTAGAGTCTTGAGTAAAGGTGTTCTCTTGAGCCAAGTCTCTCTAACCACAAGTTCCAGAAAGAGATGATGGGAAAAGCACATCTATCTCTGGGACATTTCCGAGTGCAAGCATGGCTTGTGTTTCTTAGCTTTGGTCTCTGGGAGGTCCTTCTTTTAGGATTGTTTGGTATTTTTACTGGTAGAAAGCAGCACCTTTCTATGTAGAGGTGACTACTGTGTAGGAGTGACCACTGGCAGTAAAGGGAGGAGAGCAGGGAAAAAAATCTTACACATTATTGCAATTGGAGCAAAGGTTGTTTAAACTTATTTGCAGAATCCATTACAAGAGCTGGCTTCCAGGCTGCATGCAGAGACCATCAAGTCTGGGAAGAGCCCAGAACTGCATGGGAGCTAGGGGATTGTGGAAACGGACCCTAGGCCTTCTACCATGCTCCCAAATGCATGATGGGCTGAGGGAAGATGTTATGGAGTTGTTGAAAATTCACTTGCAGCTTGTAGTCTGTTTGGCTGGGAGGGACCTTTCCAGGCTCCGGTGACTGTCAGTCACTAACAGCACTAACCAATACAGTAGTTTCTTCTCTGCCTCTGATTCAATGACAGCCCCACTTCTCTGCTCAGTGTATCTCTTTCCCTACCTGCTGAGGCCTGTTGCCTGACTGAGTTCATATTCAATGGTAACTCAAGCATGTTTTTATTATTTATTCTATTAATGTTCCAGAGTGAGTTATTGAGACTGTAAGTGCCAGTTGATGGGCAAAATGCATGGGCTACTCAGGGGGAACTTGAAGCTATTTCTGAATCCCGGCACTTCTGCTCTGCAGCTAGAGGAATTTACCCAAAATTCAAACTCTGCCGCACAATGGATAGCCACCTGCACATCTAACCCTACACTTCACTGCCACCGCCTACAGGAAAGGTCAAATTGCTCTTACTCTAGAACTGGCCTCACTCCAAGGCTTGTCTCCCCAGCTAGAGCCTCAGAGATGCAAACCAATTCCCCGGTGACTCCAACCACTACCAGACATTAACTTTCATCTAATGTTGCTCCAGTGGTTCATCAGAGCCAGCCAAAGAAGGAAACTGTGGTGGATATCAGAGGCACAGCACTTGGAGAAGTTACTTTTTTTTTGGAAACCAACTCTCACGGTCTCCCAAACCAGAATGGCCAAGGGACCAAAACAACAAACAAACAAGTTAATTTTCCAAGCAGGAAAAGTTTGGAAGTATTTGAAAGGGCAGATAATAAAGCTAGCTCGATCATCTTTCTTTCCTCTCTCTTGGCTATTTTAACTTCTGATTCAGCACAGCTCCCAGAAACGGCCACATTCCCACTGGCTTGGCGAGATGGGAAACTTTCTATCTTGGGCCCCGGAAGGAATGTGCCCTCCTCCTATCTGCCCTGCGGCAGAGCTGGGGAGCAGGCGGCCAATCCGCACCCGGTCAGCAGTGGCGCAGGAAATGAGCGACAGGAGGTCCTTCCAGGCTAGGTGAAAGGGGCCCTTGCCAAGGGAGAAGCCAAAAGCTTGGATAGGGGCCATCGTCTCGCCTTCCGAGAAGGCCCTACTATGGCCGTTCCATGCAGCTTTGCAGAACAATTGGAGGTCGAAAACAAAGAATGCTGAATCTCACAGGATGTGGCGAGAGCCCCGAGGTCTGACGGCTAGTTAAGGAGTTTAGACCACTTCTTGGAAGAGGCAGGTCTCTCCCTGGTTGTTAAGAACATAAGAACATAAGAGCCATGCTGAATCAGGCCAAAAGCCCATCTAGTCCAGCTTCCTGTATCTCACAGTGGCCCCACCAGATGCATTTGGGAGCGCATGACACTAGATATCTGTCTCCTGATACCACTCCCGTGCATCTGGCCCTTGACGTACCCCAGGTTTAAGCCTGGAGATAACACATCTCCACCATGGTTTGTAACCTGTGATGGACTTTTCCTCCAGGAATCTGTCCAATCCCCTTTTGAAGCCATCCAGGCCAGATGCCATCACCACCTCCTGTGGCAGGGAGTTCCACAGACTAACAACACACTGGGTGAAAAATTTTTTCTTTTGTCTGTTTTATTCTCCCAACCCTCAGTTTGATTGTATGTCCCCTAAGAGAGATCCCCCAGCCCAGTAATCATTTTAGTCGCTCTCTTTTGCACCTTTTCCAGTTCCACTATGTCTTTTTTAAAATGTGGTTGACCAGAATTGGACACAATACTTCAGGAGCGGCCTTACTGCTGGTATTGCCTCTGACTGCTGACAAGAGAGAGCCTCCAGGTTCAGACCCAGTCTATTTCTGCCTTCCTGAATGCAGATTGCTGAGAGACAAACAAAATGGGAAAACTGTTAAATTCATGCAGGCCTGCATGTCATTCACCACAAATAGATTTCCTATCCCAGTCCATCAAGATTCTTCCTACGTTCTCACCTTTTCCTTGTTTGTTCATTTGTTCATTACATGTATATGCCAAACGAATGCAAATGATGTCCACAGCTCTCCTTCTTCCTACTTTATCTGCACAACAACCCTGTAAAGTAAGTGAGGCTGAGAAATAGTTACTGTACTGGCCTGTTGACTTTCATGTCTAAAACTTGGGTTTCCCAAGTTCCAGTATGACAGTCTTTAACTATTCCGAAAAACGGACCGGCCTGTAAAATGACAGTCCAAAGGTGAGGGGATTATGGGTGTGGCAGTCCCACATCTGGAAGGCCACCTGCTTCCCACCTCTAAGGCAAATGACATTAGAACAGAGACTATGTTTATTGATTTTTGCTTGCTTGCTTGCATGTTTATAGGCCAGATTTCTCCTGAGGATATATAAAGAAGAAAAACTCAGGATGGGAACTCAGCCATATTCTCAGGACCATAGCAGATTTTTGGGGCTAGGCATTGGCAGGGTTGTGGGAGCAACCTTCCAAGTTCCAGGGATCAGTGCATGCAGCTTTCAGACGCTGCAGGTTGTGAACTGTGTGCCATCCGGTTTCTGCCCGTTTATCTCAACTCTATGACCGACTGACCTCCAAGATGTCCTCTTCTCAACAGCCTTCTGCAAGTCTTGCACACCAAAGACCACAGCTTCCTTTACCGAGTCAAGCTCTTCCATGTTGCTGTAATGTGGCGTCAAGCCGTCTGTGGTGTATGGCGAGCCCATTAATGAGCAATCTCCAAAATGTTCTGCCTTCAACTGCTCTGTTCAGCAGATGCAAACTCAAGCCTGTGGCTTCCTTTAGGGAGTTTGTCTGTCTCATGTTTGATCGACCACATTTCCTGCTGCTTTCCACGTTTCCAGGCTTGATTTGATCTAGGACCCACTTGTTTGGCTTTCTGCATCCACAAAGCTGTCCTCCAGAACCACATTTCAAGATAACCAATGGTTTTCCTGTGAACTTTCCTTGGGTCCTTTTCCAAGGAGAAAGGTGGGGTAAAAATACTCTAAAATAAATAAATAAATAAATAAATAAATAAATAAATAAATACTGTCCAACTTTTCATACCCATAGATGGTGATTAGAAAAATATAGATGGTCTTGATCTTGGTATCCAGCCACACATCCTTACAGTTCATTATTTTTTTATTCTAATTCCTTCATTGCTTCCCTTCCAGGTCTCTGATTTATTAGCAGCAGTCTACATTTGGACTGATGATTGAACCAAGATATACAAAATCTCGAACGATTTCAGTTTTTTCATTGTCACCGTCAACACTTATTTCTTCTGCAGTCATGGTTTTGGTCTTCTTGACATTCAAGTGGAGTCCTGCTTTGGCACTTTTTTCTTTCACAGTCACCCAAAGCTATTTCAAGGCATTGCTGCTTTCTGCCTGTTAGATGATGTCATCTGCAAATCTTAAATGATGGATGTTTCTTCCACCAGTCTTCACTCTTGCAGATCCAGTCTGAATCTTCATATGATATGTTCTGAATAGAGAATGAACAGATAAGGCACTGGTGTCCAAACTTTGGCCCTCCATATGTTTTGGACCACAACTCCCACAGTCATTGGCAATATAGGCTTGGAATTCTGGGAGTTGTGGTCCAAAACATCTGGAGGGCTGAAGTTTGGACACCTCTAAGATAAGAGGATAAAATGCAACTTGTCTGACACCTTTTTTCTTCTGTCTCTCCATATTCTGCCCTAAAAGAAAGTTCCTGTCCACAATACAAGTTCGTAGAATCATAAAATAATGAAGTTGGAAGTAGTCGATGAGGGCATCAAGTACAACCGTACCCACCCCCTCCATGCAGGAATACAAGTCAAAGGATATCTGCCAGGTGGTTCTCTAACTATCTCTTGAAGGCCTCCAGTGTTGGAGCACCTGCCATCTCTTGAGGTCATGGGTTCCATTGCCGTACTGCTCTAACAGTGAGGGAGTTTATCCGAAAGCTAGATTTTCATATCTTGAGCCCACTGTTGCGCATCTTGCATTCTGGGACAATCGAAAACAGATCCTGCTCCTCCTCTGTATGACAGCCCTTCAAATATTTGAAAAGTGCTATCATATCACCCCTTGGTCTTCTTTCCTCAAGGTTTAACAGGTGCAGTTCTTTTCTTGTAGGGCTTGATTTCCATCCTTGTCACCCTCCTCTGAACTTGTTCCAGTTTGTCAGCATGTTTCTTAGCATGAGGTGTCCACCACCTACACTGATGATCTCCCCCCCCCCCGGCAGCAGGAGCGACTTCAGCTGGATCACCTGAAGAATCAACTTTTTGATGCCATTCAGCAGCATTGTTTTAAAGACTAAACAAAACGATCGGGTTTTTCCCGTTAAAACGAAACATGTCATTTCATCTGTAAAATTCCGCTGGCTCGCCACAGATTTAGAAGAAATTAAGAAAAAACGCGCCAACCGTGCCTGCGGGCCAGCTGATCAGTGGGAGAAGGGGGGAGCGCTAACCAGGGATAAGGGAAAAAATCATAAAAAAAATTAAAACAGCCCATGGTCTGCACGAGGGGGGGGGAGCAAAATGAAATCAATGATACAAAATGATTTTTTAAAAAAAAAACATCATTTCATAATAAATGAAACGACACGGGAGGGGGAGAAACGAAGAACAAAACAAAAACGTAGTTAAAAGGGTTGAAATTGCCTTATTTTTAGATGAGAGGCTTTCCATTCGTAAACAAGAGTTCCCTACCCATGGGCAGGGTAGGCAGGAGACCACAGGAATGGCTACGTCAGGGGTTCCCAACCTTGGGTTTCCAGATGTTCTTGGACTAAAATTCCCAGAAGTTAGAATAGGGAGTTTTTCCTGATATTCGTCCGAAAGCTATGTTTTCCTCTCTTGAGCCCATTGTTGCACATCCTACACTCTGGGATGATGGAGATCTGATCCTGCCCCTCCCCTGTATGATAGCCTTTCAGATATTTGAAAAGAGCTATCATATTGCCTTCACTCTTCTTTTCTCTAGGCTAAACATGCCCAAGTTACACATCTAATTCAAAAGTGAAACAGGTGACACCTTTGAGCTACTAGAAAATTCACAAAAACATTGCTAATATTTCGAAGGTGAAACCCCCTTCCTCGGAGCAGTACCAATAGGTTATAACATGGCAAAAGCTGGATTTGCCAGGAGTTATTTCTTAGATGTAACGTCTTTGGCAAGATGGGGGAAAAGCCAGGCAGTTTCATAGTTGAGGCTCGGAGGTTGGATTTCTTAGGCTGCATCCGAATTGAAGGGAGGGAGGTGTTTTAATTGTCCCAGTCCTTCCAAAGACATGTCATGGCTCATGCACACACATTCGCACCTCTCCTCAATGTGGCTCATATCGAGGCCAATGGGCCCTGCCTTGCCAGCGAAGGGGGATGGGGGGGTTGGTGCAGAAGGCCCATGCATTTCATTTGGGGATTGGGATAGAATTTTGAAAAGACCACTGGGTGTAGCCAATTGGATCAAATAAAAAGGAAAGAGATTACCCAGTGTTGCAGTCTTGTCATGTCTCCGTTGAATCAATTAATGGATAAGTGGGTGAGTGAATGCAGGTGCAGATTGTGAATTGGAATGGAGTGGGGGGAAGGTCTGATGTAATTTGGCTGGGCTTTATAGTTGTGCTGAAAGAGTCCGAATCTCACTTGCTGACTGTGACGGTTACTTCACGTCCGTCTTGTCTCTGTTAGTGCTGCGCTTAGGAGCAGTACAACAATATGTTACTTCACATCCGTCATGCAGCTACTGAAATTTGTCTCGACCACGCACCCAGAATGGGTGCTAAGCGTGACAATACTGTACCTGGTGCTGGGGTAGGGTTTTGCCTTGTCCCTTTTGTTCCCGCTTTCTGTTCTGAGACAAGACACCGTGTAGTAACGACTGTCACACAACAATACATTCGTTTCTCTCAGAAAACTGTGTCCGGAGGTTTTTTATTTTGACTTTTCAGAAGTGAAATATCAAAAAAGAATTTGTAAGACACCCCACACACACACCAAAAAAAGGGGGGGGAGATAGACAAATTCAGTGTTTGTCATGGTATAAGACTGTGAGGTAACACTTGTCACGAGACAAGTTATCATGACCATGGGAACACTGAAACAAGGACAAAACCACGTGATCGCGACCAACACTGTTACGGTAAAAAACTAGTCATGGAACAAAGAAGAGCGTGAAGTAACTGCCTATGAAAGTGTCAGTTTGTTATGACCTGAAGGACAGCCCAAAACAGAATAGAGATCAGCTTTTAAATATTCCAAGCATGGCCCAGCCCCCGTTGAATGTCATTTTGGCCTAGTTTGTTTTGAGGGGGACTTGCACTGTGCCGTTACCCTCCTCCAATGGAAACGAGTGGAACTTGAACGTTATTAATGTGTGCCGGATCATGCCCTTCCTTTTTAATCACCCTGATCTTACTATTTCTGCCCGCTTTCCAAGTAGGTATCCCCTTTGATATATGTGGTTTTCTAACCCTTTTAAAAGCACACATTAAAAGGTTGCTTCAAAAGTGCTAAGCCTGGATGCTGAGCTTTTTTTTCCAGGCTTCCAGCAAAAATCTGGCGAGTTTCCCATCCTTGTAAAGGTCTGAAGGCTCCACAGTCCTCATGTGGGACAACCAGATTTATTGCCACAGGTCAGGGGACAATCTGGTCTATAATCATCTTTCCCATTTCTTCGGACTGAGATGCTTCACATGTGTCAGTTTGGAAATCCTACAACAGCCATACCAGATAGGCTGGCTCAATTATCTTGGCCTTACAAATGGGTTGTATAACACTGAGAGACTATTACTGGATTGAAGGTTAAACATAAACTGGGAAGAGGATCAGGGGTCTGGAAACCAAGCCCTTGGAAGAAAGACTTAAAGAGCAGGTCATGGTTAGCCTTATGTACATAAGAACATAAGAAGAGAGCCATGCTGGATCAGGCCAAAGGCTCATCTAGTCCAGCTTCCTGTATCTCACAGTGGCCCCACCAAATGCATCTGGGAGTGCATGAGACTAGAGAGCTGTCTCCTGATACCACTCCCCTGCATCGGTTTTAATCCTGGAGATTACACAGGTTTGTAACTTGTGATGGACTTTTCCTTCCAGGAATCTGTCCAATCCCCTTTTGAAGGCATCCAGGCCAGATGCCATCACCACATCCTGTGGCAGGGAGTTCCACAGACTAACAACGCGCTGGGTGAAAAAAATATTTTCTTTTGTCCGTTGTTACTCTCCCAGCCCTCAATTTGAGCATATGTCCCCTAGTTCTGGTGTTTCGTGAGAGGGAGAAGAGCATCCCTCTATCCACTTTACTCATGCCCTGTATTATTTGGTATGTCTCAGCTTTGAACATAGAAAACCTGGGTCCTTTAGTGAGGAAAGGTGGAACAGAAATATTTAAAACAGATAATTTAAATAAATTGAGGGGAGATATGACAGTACTCTTCAAATACTTGAAAGGTAATATACAGAGGAGGGGCGGGAGCCATTCTTGATCATCCCAGGAGGACCCATGATAGTTCAAGTTAAAGGGAGCCAGATTTAGGCTGTTGAATATCAGGAAGACTTCTAAACTGTTAGAGCTGTACGACAACGTAACCAGTGACCTCCGGGGGAGATAGTGAGCACTCCAAGCCTGGAAGCATTCAAGAGGAAATCGGACAGACATCTCTCAGATCTACATTGATTTGGTTTCCTGCCTTGAGCAGGAGGATAGATTCAATGGTCTTAAAGGATCCTTCCAACTCCATCATTCTATTAATCTTTGATTAGATATTGTCTGCTCTAACATTAGCTAGCTCAGGTGGCAAAGTCACTGCACCCCAACTCTGTTTTTTATTATATTCCTCTCTGTGTTGGGGGGGGGTGTCATTTTATTTATTTATTCAAAATATCTCTCTCCTGCATTTCTCCTCAAAAGGACCCATCTCCCAAAAGTTGGGCAAATACCTATACTCACTCTGTACCCCAGAGCGCAGAGAATAATAGAATCATAGAGTTGGAAGAGACCTCAAGGGCCATCCAGTCCAACCCCGTTCCATGCAGGAACCCCCATCACAGGAATCCCGACAGATGGCCATCCAGCCTCTGCTTAAAAACCTCCAAAGAAGGAGACTCCACCACCTCCGTGGCAGCATATTCCACTGCCGAACAGCTCTAACTGTCATGAAATTCTTCCAAATGTTTAAATTGAATCTCTTTTCCTGTAGTTTGGAAACCATTGCCCTGAGTCCTATTCTCTGAAGCCATGGAAAACAAACCTGTTCCCATTTCAATGTGATATCCTTTCAAATATTTAAACATAGCTATCATATCCCATCTCAGCCTTCTTTTTGTAAGGCTAAACATTCCCAGCTTCCTCCAGACCCTCAATCATCCTAGTTCCCTGAGCTCCTTGCCCTCTGAAGATGCTGGCCACAGAGTCTGGTGAAATGTCAGGAAGAAAAACTTCCAGAACACGTCCAAAGAGGCCAAAAAATTCACAACAACCTTTAGAAAACTTAACATCTTCTCCCATCTTCTCTTCTGTCATCTTTGACCAATGGGAGTTTTTGGTAAAAATATACAGAGCAACCTGTGATTCAAATGGACCTCTTTTTTTCTCCACTATTAAAAGTCTGACATTTCAAGTTGTTGTTAGCATTACTCATAATTTATCTTCAACTTCTCCCAAATTTCTTTTTCATTAATTTATGCCTATCTTACAGAGCTTGGCAAAATTACCTTGTTTGGAATTATGACTCCCTGAATCTCCCAGCTGGGTAACGGGAGATCGAGTTATTGTCCAAAAAAGAGAGTAACTTTTCCAAGTGAAGCTTATTTTGGAAGTGATTCATGTCCTGCTTATGAGACAAAAAGAATCATAGAATCATAGAATCATAGAGTTGGAAGAGACCTCAAGGGCCATCTAGTCCGACCCCCTGCCATACAGGAACCCCCATCACAGTATTTCCGACAGATGGCCATCCAGCCTCTGCTTAAAAACCTCCAAAGAAGGAGAACACACCACCCTCCTTTGTTTTCAGCATATTATTCCACAGCAGAACAGCTCTAACCATCATGAAATTCTTGCTAATGTTTAAATTGAATCTCTTTTACTGTAGTTTGAGACCATTGCCCCGCGTCCTAGTCTGTGCAGCCATGGAAAACAAACCTGTCCCTTCTTCCATGTGACATCCTTTCAAGCTTCACTTATTCTTGCCTCTGGGAAATCTGTTCAGGTATATGATTTCTAAACTTGGTTGCAGAATCCCCAGTGTTAGTTTGCACTGCTAGGGTATCTCAGCCTTGTGCCACTCCATTCTGCATGGCCAAGACACCATTCTAGGATCCCAGAAATGACCATTTCCTTTCTTTGCATGCGTCCTACAAGAGCATTTTCCAAGCAGTGTAAATTTCTTGGCTTTTTCTAGTGCCCCTGCCAGTTCCGTTTGCCTGATGTCTCAGATGTCTCATGGTTACATTGCCTTGACTTCTTTTCTTTCTTTATTATTCTTTCTCCATTACACCCATATCTAAGAGGGTACTGGCGGCTGATATTCTTTTACAAATAATCAACTTAAAAATAGCCATTATATTTTTTTCTATATATAGCAAAAGGCCAGAACCATCTCAGTTCATCTGCATTTTTCTCAGTCTTACCAACAAGAGACATAATCCACCAAGGGAAGCAATTCTTGGCCCTTTGCCCTACGGGAAACTACAAACCAACATGCACTGTCTGAAGGGTTGGAGATCTTGTCAACCACATACACTTCTGCAGACCTGCAAGAAACATCAGAATTACTGGTGTCAATCCCTCCGGCATGTCGGAATATGCCAGCAGATTGCAGCAGATAAGAGTTGAACAGACAGCTATTAAACAGGAAAATTATGCAGTACAGTGGACCCTCATATAACAAACGGTTTGTATAACATAAAATCTGTACAACATAAAAAATTCCAGAGATAGGTGAAATTTGCTTAACAGAATCGCCTATGGGGTGAATCCGTACAACATAAAAATAGTTGCAATTAGGGATTACACTATTTTCAATGCATTCCTATGGGAAATTTGTATAAAGGAAAATTTGCTTAACATAATTTCATTTGGAACAAATTAATTCCTTTATACAAGGTACCACTGTATTTCAGTTGTAGTAGAAAACGTTTGTTGTTACCTCTGGGAATCAACTCAGGGACAGTGCAGAAGAGTGCCTGCTAAACTTAATTAACAGAAGCCCCTGAGTTAGCCTCCCTTAGGTGGGGTAAAAATAGTCTAAATAATTAAATGAATAACAAAAAAAGCAAATTGGCTTTGAAGATCAAGGTGGAAATGAAACAACCAACATCCTAACTAATCCGAACTAGAAAAGAATGTGCTGATTTATCAAGTTCCCATTGATCCAGGGGCTCTACTCTAATCAGATTTAGCAATTGGACTTGAGATGTTAGATTGAAAAAGGAAAGAGTGGATCATTCCTAGATCTCCCCAAAGAGGATGTTCCATAAACGAGGTGACAACCCTTCCCTGTTCTCTGAAGATCAACACACCTGGAGGAAGAGCTGTGAGGCTGATCTGAATCTTCACTAGATCTCTTACAGGTCCCTCAGTTGGCTTCAAGGTCCACCTCAGATGGTTGTATTGAGCTGTGGATCATCCTGAGGAAGTGTTAAGACACACCCAAACTTATTTCTCAAAAGAGAAAAACTCACCTAGCTGAGTTTCTCAGGACGTGCATCCACACTGCATTTGAAATATTCACTTATACACAAACACTTATTTGGGGGAGATGTTTGAAATCCTTATTGCAACTTATTTTCTGAACCTTTTTTTTTAATGTCAGGGGCGTGGTGGCTGAGTGGACTAAGGCTCTGAAAACTGTTGGCTGCAAAGTCAGCAGCTTGGCGGTTCGAATCCTGGGTGCCATGCAGCGGAGTGAGCTCCCGCTGATAACCCCAGCTCCTACCAACCTAGCAGTTCGAAAGCATGTAAATGCAAGCAGATAAAAAGGTACCGCTGTAAAAAGCGGGAAGGTAAAACAGTGTTTCCTTGCAGCCATGCCGGCCATGTAGCCATGGACTTGTACAACACTGGCTCTTCAGTTTGAATACGGAGATGAGCACCGCCCCTAGTCAGACACAACTAGGACGCTTGTGTGTATGGGGGACCTTTACCTTTTACTTTATGATAATTAAAAGCTTTGAAGCAGGAGGCTGTTCCCACACAGAGAAAGTCAGCATTTGTGGGGTTTGCTGCTGGGACCACCATACCATCACACGAAGAGAGGAGAAAACACAAAAATAACCAGTGATGGATTGGGTATTTTTGCATGAATAAGTGCTACAACCAGGTAAACTTTTTGCTTACTATGAAAGAAGGCAGCCTTTTCAGGTCCTTCTGGCCCTCAGGGTTTTAAATATCAAAACTAGTCCCTTATGCTGCGCCAGAAAACACAATGGAAGTCAGTGGAAGTCTTTAATAGTTGTTTGTGAATGAGGGCATTCCATCTAAAAATCGAATTGCCATATTTTGAGCCAATTAAAACTTTCCAGTCTCCAAAGCTATGCCCCACATAGAACGTAAGAACATAAGAAGAGCTATGCTGGATCAGGCCAAAGGCCCATCTAGTCCAGCTTCCTGTATCTCACAGTGGCCCACCAGCCCATGAGACTAGATATCTGTCTCCTGATACCTCTCCCCTGCATCTGGCCCTTGAAGTACCCTGGTTTTAAGCCTGGAGATGACACATCTCCATCATGGTTTGTAACCTGTGATGGATTTCTCCTCCAGGAATCTGTCCAATCGCCTTTTGAAGGCATCCAGGCTAGAGGCCATCACCACATCTTGTGGCAGGGAGTTCCAAAGACTAACAACACGCTGGGTGAAAAAATATTTTCTTTTGTCTGTTCTCACTCTCCCAACCCACAGTTTGAGTGGATGTCCCCTAGTTTTGGTATTTTGTGAGAGGGAGAAGAGTGTTGCAGTCTAGCCTTCCACGACACATCTATCATGACCCCACACCCCAAGGAGTAGGACAAAGGACTCAAGACTCAGACTCAAAGCTTCGGACTCAGACCCAGTCCCTGTGAGGCAGCGGCAATTTGCCATGGAAATTTACGCACCTTACCCTACAGGGATGTATCTCGGCAGAAGGATTCTGACCTCCATTTTGTTGGTCGTAATCAGAAGATTCCAAATTGTTTGGACTCTGGAAAAAGAAGTCTCTCTATTCTTAGCAAACTATGCTAGAGCTACTGAAAGCTTCATTGCAGGAGGTGATGAGACCCAGAGCTGAAGGGGGGGGATGCTTCAAAATAACCAAAGGTCGCTGTGAAGAAAAGAATTAAACTGCCTTTGAAATTTAAAGCTGTTGTAATAACATTTCTGGCTGAGGGCAATAAACGGGAATGTTTAAGGTTTTAAGATGGCAACGAGGTGGGATTCATCACAGAAGGCTCACAGGCAAAAGAGAGAATGACCATGTAAGTGGGTGAGAACCTTTCCCCCTGTGCCAGAAATTAATCCAGCAGCTTTTGTATGCACATCGGATGCCATGTTTAGCCAGGTTTACTCCAAACAAATCCCCAGATGAAAGCAGGAATTGAGAAGAAATTAACACTGCAAGCTGGGGTCAAAGGCATCAAGTTAAAGGGATAGCAACAGAATGAGCTCAACTCCTCATGTAAGGAGAGGACTGTGAAAACAGTATTGCCACCCCACCTCCACCACAATACTAACCCTACAGCTGTGATATAAACAGAGGGCCTTTTCACACGACCCCTAAGATCCGCTGGCCACTTAAATTCGGACCAGAGATCTTGGGGGTTCGTGGCTCTTCCTACATCCCCACCCCTCCGCACTTCCTTGCTCCTGTCTGCGTGAGGGGAGGGAGAAAAAAAGAGAGAAAAATGCAGGCTCACCTCCGAAGCCGCCCGGAGCCCCGTCGTCGTCCTGATTCCTTCTCTTAAAGGGGCAGGAGCAAAAAAAAAAAAAAAACAGAAGCGAGGAGAGCCCGGCACTCACTCCCTTAAATCCGCATCAGGGATTTTCACCCTCCGAGAGCAGGTACATGAAAAGTGCACTGGGATGCGCTTAGGTGGGCGTGGTCGCACTTAATTTTCTGCAAACTCCAGAGCTGGTGGGGAAACAATTGTAAGCTCTGGAGCTGGCAGCCATTTGCGGCGGAGTTTAGGGGTCGTGTACAAAGGCTCTATAGACTTCTGGTTTTAGAACTAAAATACATTCTAGGTGTGTTTTCCCTGGAGATTAGGAAAACATTGTTTTACCACAGCCTCCCTCTCCCTGCTGCAAAAAAGATGCAGATGCTGTGCCCCACTGAAGGGTATGCCAGTATAATGGGAACACACCCCTCAAGCAAGCACCTATTATATATCTTATGAATAGGTGTTTTAAAAAAATGTTCAATCGGTCTAGCTCTATGTCAGATAAGCACTACAGTTCTGCAAGTCTTTCTATCAATTCAGCACTATGTTGCTTACAAAAAAAAAGTTAAAGGAAAAAGACATCTCAGCATCAGTGGGCACACCCTCCATGGCTCTTGGACAGATATCGATGACCACACGTGCCAAAAGCAAACCGAGAAAATGCAACACAAGGTGACGTGCTACAAAAAGGCAAAAGCCACTGGCTCCTGCCAGCTGCAAACAGAAAAACCAGGAATACCCATCCTTATGATTAGGGTACATCTAAGTCTAGATGGGAGGTAAAAAGGTCAAATAAATAAATAAATAAATAAATACATTTGTTGATGGAAAATAGATCAGATTTAACTGTGCCACCGTCATTTATGTTTCGACCAGAAAGGAAAAACATATGACTGTTATGTTAGTATTAGATAGTCCTTTAAGTTTGCATTACAAGGCTACAACAAAGCCATACGCATAAGTAGTAACTCATGGTGAGTTACCGCGAATTGCTACTAGTGGGTACGGTTTTATTGTAAAAACACAAGTGCTAAAGGTGAATTGGTTAAATTATGCTAAATCCTAATCCTAATCCATCAGTTTATGAACATGTCCAATTAGTCAGGGGAAAACCCCAAAGATTTTAATGCTAGCAATGGGCAGGGCCGGGGAAATGGTTCTAATTCAACATCAACAGAAGATAGGTGCCACAGACTTCTAAATTAAACACATGTAGAAGGATTTAGGTTTCAATAAAAAAAATCAATTTAGTTGACTGTACTTTCCAGAATATCTTCACATTGGGGGGGGGGAGTCAAAAATTCTGATCTCTGAGTAATAATAATAAAAGGAGGAATAAGGGCATAATGCATTTTGTTTGCTAACGAAATCTGGGGTTGGCCGATGTCTGGAATGTTCCCACCAAGCCCCCGAGAATTGCCTCTTTGATTTCCTCAATAAGCCCCCCCAAAAGGGGGGGATAATCAACAAACAACACACATGCATGGGATATTACACACACCATTTACTGGACAGACGCCCCCGCACGGTCCAAGATCTCCCCGTCACAAAGGCCGTTCTAAAAGCAGGCATATTTAGACCTCCCTTCCTGCCCGTTGCCAAAGTTTTTTGGATGCTCAGAAAAGGACTCTGACGTCAATCCCAAAGTAAACCAATGGAGCATGCCTGCCAGAGCATCCAGAGAGTGCTCCGGAGTAAAGGAACAGATGGCTGGAGCTGACTCCCGGTGATCTGGAAGGGAAGAAGCTGGCCTTTCTCAGCCAAACAGAAGAGACAGGTAAGGATGATGGTCCCCGGCCCCGCTAGACCTAACGAGGGAGCGCAGACTTTTGTCTGTGTGAGAGAGGGGGGGAATGCTCCCTTGGAATATTCATCTTCTAGAGATAAGAGGCCAAGAGGTAGGAAGAAGGCTTTTAACCCATTTGGTCACTGGTGGCCCAGGTGGTATGTGTCCATTAAGTATCTTAAGTGTGCAACATGATCCCCAGAGAATCTCAAGTCTCTGAAAAAAGGATATCAGTTGTTGGTGATCCAATTGTAGGAAGAACAAGAAAGTACAATGGGAGAGAAATTGCCACAGCTTGTGCTGGGTTTCCTGGATCAAATGTTAGTGAGAACTAACAACAATTCAAAAGGTACCGCTGTGAAGAACCTGATTCTCGGGAAAGGGGCGGGGGGACGATTTAAAAGAAGTTTGTGAACTGAGATGAGGAATGTTCTCTTGCTGGATCACAGGTTCCAGAATCCCCCAGTTATGCTCACTGGATTTTTTTGGGGGGGTGTAGTCCAAAAAGGGTACTTTTCAGTGCTTTGACGGTGAACGGCTAACGAAACAGACACTCGCGAACAGGGCCAAGCTGTTTGTAAGTTGTTCACAAGAACCAAGGAATTTAGCGAGCCGGCACGTTCAGAGTGAAGACAGGCATATTCTGGGTTATGTCAAATGAAATAGGTTTCAAAAGAAGACTGAATTTTGGAATGCTGTAACCTGTATTCCTAGGGATGACTTAAACCAGACTTAAACCAGCCACATGGCTGATGGTCCAGAGGAAGACACAGGGCAAATCTGGTGCGGTGTGTGTGTGTGTGTGTGTGTGTGTGTTTGATTCTGCAGCCATGCACCAACAGGGATGTGCATGCAAAATGGAAATATATGAGCAAAGAGAAAGATTTTTTTATCATGTGGCCACTTTCACAGAAGCCTGTCAGAGACTTCAGAGTGACTCAGAAACTCATCAAGTTTATTTATTTATTTATTTATTTATTCATTTATTTATTTATTCATTCATTCGTTCATTCATTGTTTTTGCATTTGTATACCGCAGCCGATTTCCCCAAAAGGGGGAAATAATATTATTGGTGTGATCATTCACAGCTGCAGTAACTGGGGGACCAAACAGGGAGCACTATGAACTCCTCTGTCATTGTTCTTGATCATTCTCATGAGGAGACTGGATCCAAACAAACAAGCAAGGACAACAAACACCCCTTTAGTGCTTGGCAGGAATGTGCAGCATACTTTAAAAGAGCTTCATTGGCTGGATATTCTCAGCCTGCCCACATACCAGGGAGCCATGCCATTCCTCCATGGCATCCACAGGAGGCCATGTAACAACAAGTGCCACCTGGCAACCCCACCCCCTTCGACATGACTCAAAGACATAGGAGCAATTTCTCCTCCACTCATGAGTCTGGGTCACAGAGGAGGACCTGTACACAGCAAGGCTCTCTGTTCAAAGGGAGAAGTGATGTCCACTGCAATGACCAGTGTCTACACTGGTCCGTGTCTTTACCGAACTGATGTTTGAAAGGTTGTGTGTGGCCTCCAGAAGCTGAAACAGGTCCCTGGCAACCCAGCCCTCCTACCCCTCCCAATAATTTTATCATTTGCTGATCTTCTGTTGATGTGTGCATGCGCCTGTGTGTGAGGGCATCTGTCCACCTCTACAGAGCTTCCCCGTTGTCGTCTATAGGAAGAGTCAATGGCACAGCGTAATACTAGAACAGTGGATCTTGACCTGTGGGTCCCCAAATGTTCCTGGACTGCAACTCCCAGGAATCTTGGCCAGCTTAGCTAGTGATGAAGACTTCTGGGAGTTGCAGTCCAGAAACATCTAGGGGACCCACAGGTTGAGAACCACTGCACTAGAAGGTGCAGCTCCATAACTGCATTCGCACATTCTGTCCACACCCAGAATGATTTCTCCAAACCACTGTCAGGCTGAAGCCACTATCCTCTTCCACTCCGCCTATACAGACCAGCAGGCTGCAAGCCATTTTCTCTGGGTTGGTGACCACTGGACAAGGCAGCTCCATCACATCCAGCTTGGAACTAGTTAATACTTCCAACGATGGGGAAATGGAAGCAATTAATTCTGGGTTAAGAGGGAGATATTCTTGTTTCATTCCCTCTCTCTGGTTTCTCTCTCTTTTTCTCTCTTCCTACTCATGCAAGCTTGTCTTTTGGACTTAGAGGCTGACCCAATGGGCATTTAGCCCACTACAGAGATGGGCTGGTTCACTTCTAAAGATGGCAATCAAACAGCATATTTGTTAGAGCAAGCCAGCATGCCTCCCCAGAGCAGTCATATCTGCATCTTTCTGAGATCACTGGAGCTGATTTAAACTAGCAAGCCTTCCAGTCTGAATTTGCCAGTATTGTGAAGTGGTCTCATAAGTGAGCAGCTTGAGAATACTGGCAAATTAATCACTTCCTCTGATCCTTGGTGGAAGGGCAGGGGAAGTGAATTTGTAATCAACTATCCTTCTGACCCCATTGCTGACACACTGCATCAGTTATAATTTTTAAACAATCTTTTCTTTGTCTTGTCTTAAAGGGCCAGTCAAGACACACCCACACACAAACAGTCAAATCCATCCCATGTGTATTAGTTATTTAAATTTTATAATTAACGTAGCTCACCAGTGATGTAAAAAAATAATAATTACTTCCTCTGCCTCCCCATCAAGGAGCAGAGGAAGTGTTTAATGCAATGGTACTGTGAAGTGGCTCGCTGATTAAGCCACACTGCTGTATTGGAAATTGAAGGAGCCAGACCAAATGAGTCCACTGGAGTGCAGACGTGCTATTTGGATGCAACGATTGCACCAAATGGCAAACTGCACCTCCACCCAACCCTAAACAGCCCTATTTAGTATGCACCAGCTCGCTCCAAAAGAACTTGAGCAGTTACACCCTCAATTGTACACGGGGTGAGTTACAGGGAAAGAGTAGCAATGGATGGGAAGGCATGGAATAATTCATAAGAACATAAGAACATAAGAAGAGCCATGCTGGATCAGGCCAAAGGCCCATCTAGTCCAGCTTCCTGTATCTCACAGCGGCCCCACCAGATGCGTTTGGGAGCGCATGAGACTAGATATCTGTCTCCTGATACCACTCCCCTGCATCTGGCCCTTGAAGGACCCTGGTTTAAAGCCTAGATTACACATCTCCATCATGGTTTGTAACCCGTGATGGATGGTCCAATCCCCTTTTGAAGGCATCCAGGCCAGGGAGGGAGGCATGGAAAAAAATATTTTCTTTTGTCAGAATAACTCCCAGCACTCAATAGAATAGTTCTGTATTTTGAGAAGGGATCCATTACTCATACCCTGCATTATTTTGTATGTCTCAACATCCCCCTCAAGCGCCATCCAGACTGCCCAATTGTTTTAGCCTTTCTTCAAAGGAAGCCCAGTAATCAAAGAAGCTCTCTTCTGACCTTTTCCAGTTCCAGATGGTTTGCGGTGACCAGAATTGTACACAATACTCCAGGTGGGGCCTTACTATTGTTTTGAATAATTGAGTTGGAAGGGATCATTAAAGCTATACAGCCTAACCACCTGCTCAGCAAAGGAATCCAGATCAAAGAAGATCTGACAGATGGTTTCCCAATTTTCTCTTGATAGCCTCCAGCATTGGAGCACTTACCACCTCCCGAAGTCATAGGTTCCATTGCTGTACTGCTCTAACAGTTAAGAAGTTTTTCCTCCTGATTTTCAGCATAAATGGCTTTTTGTAGCTTTGGCCCATTATTATATCCCCTGAACTCTGAGATAATCAAAACCAAATCCTTCCCCCCTTCTGGAGGACAGCCTTTCAAATGTTTGCTATCATATTTGCCCTCAGTCTTCTTTTCTCCAGGCTCAGCATGTTCAATGTCCTAGGCAGGGCTTGGTTTCCACCCCCCTGATCATCCTTGTCGCCCTCTTGTGACCTTCTTCTGGTTTGTCTGAACTCTACTCAACATATGCTACCCACCTCCAGTATACAGTAGGACCCCGGTATCCACTGGGAATCTATTCCAGGCCTTCCCGTGGATAACAAAAACCATGGATAAGAGAGAACACCATCACCACCTTTTAAAAAAACCCTCTGCTGTTTTGTGACAGCAGCTTGCTTTATGGCTGCTGTTTTGTGACAGTAGCTTGCTTTACGGCTGCCCTTTTACAACAGTAGCTTGCTTTACAGCTGCTGTTTGTGACAGTAGCTTGCTTTGCGGCTGCTGAATTATTATTTTTTCTTTGCCAACCATAGTTAACCATAGTGGTTAATGAATCAGTGGATACGGGGTCCCACTATATTATGATTCCCCCCCCACACACACACACAAGGACACACTTCCCTCAAGTCACTCTTACCAAACCTCCCACCTCCCAGACGTTTCAAAGGTTTCTGTTCATAATGTTATAAACTTTTAAAGAAAAACATCACAGCAAGGGTGAGGGTGGGACTAAGGAGAGCCTGTCACAATCTCTGATCTCTCTTTCCCAAAAAAAAAATCCTATCAGGAGATTTGACATATCAGGGAAGGGAGAGACCCTTGGAACAGAGAGAAGAAAGGAATGAGACGAAGACAAGGGGAAAACATAACGAGGAGGAAAAGTGAAAGATAGAAAAAGGAGGAGCAGAGATAAGGATATGACCCCATGCTTGGGATATAAGCAGCACTTACTTAATTGTTCAGTCATGTCAGACAAGAGTGAAATCAGATGAAGAGACAGAAGTCCTTCTGTTTTTAATAATAATTTTAATACTTCAATTAAAAAACAGAAAGGATATACATAAAAGAAAAAAGGGGGAAAAGAAAGAGAACAAAAAACAATACACAGATAAAAAGTTTTTTTTCTTTTTTACAATATAACATATCTTGTTTGGTGATTCTCTGTCATTGACATTATGCTATCTATTCATCCTTCCTCCCATTTTTTTTATTTTATACTACAAGTGCTTTAGCCTTCCGCCAGTTATAAAAGAGGTCCCAACTAAGATAAAATTTCGATTCTTCTTGTCCCTTTAATCTTTTAGTTAATCTATCCATTTCTGCACATTCTAGTATTTTTTTTTTAATAATCACCTCATCAGTTGGGGAATGTTCTGATTTCCAGAACTGGGCGCATAATAGTCTAGCTGCTGTCAAAAGTTGTAATAATAGATAAGAATTTTGTTTATCCATCGTATTTGGCAATAAACCTAACAATTTTTTTCTAATTTGAACTCTAGTTCTAATTTTAAAATTTGATTAACCCAAGTATGAATTTTAATCCAGTAAATTTTTGCAAGACAGAAGTCCTTCTGAATGCACCTGAAAGGATGGCTTTGCTAGGAGGAATCTCTTTTAAAGCAAATCTTCTACCCATTAGGAGACTCATTCCATCCTAGCCCCCCAAAATTGAAGCCCTACAGCAGGGGTGTCCAAACTTCAGCCCTCCAGATGTTTTCAACCTCCAGAATTGCAAACCAGTATTGCCAATGATAAAGGGCTGTGGGAGTGGTGGTCCAAAACATCTGGAGGGCCAGAGTTTGGACACCACTGCTCTACAGCATGACCACACAAATTTAGCTTTCCTCACCCACCACTTGATTGCCAAGAAATAGCTTTCAATGGTGGTTCACAACAAGAGCTATATCCCCCTCCTATCCCACCTAAGCCCTCATCTGCAGTCAAGAGCTGGGAATGGAGTACCATATTTATTTGGTAAGGTCTCACTAAGGCTGATTTTACATGGCCCCTAAAATCCGCTGCAAAATGCTCGCAGATGCGGAGCATAAAATTGTTTTCCCACCAGCAGCGGACTTAAAAAATCAATAAAGTATGACCACGACCCCAGCACATTTAATAAATGTTGTGTATTGATCTTTATTCCTATTATCTGTAACTGCTTATGTTGAAGTAACTGCCTTCCTGTTCCAAAGGGAACAGGCCTATTGGTTATTTCTCGTCGCTGCATTTGGATCCTCAATCCTATTGGTTTCCGCCAAAAGGCAGCTTTATGATTGCTTGTAATTGTTCCCTCCAAAATGTATCTTTTCCTAGCCTGTCCTCATTCCTATAAATGTAGCTCCCTCGCCCCAGTCCCCAGCCTTGTTCTCTCCCTGAATAAAGAGTTGTTACCATAGAAGCTGTCTCCAGCCTACTATGTCACAGAGCTGAAATCACTTGCTGAAATCACTAAACCCCACGCTTTTACAATTAATACCTGGTCTGGAGGAGGTAAAATCCTTGTTGCTGTTCCTTGTTGCTGTTTTAAAGGATTGCATGCCTGGCCCTCCTCCACTTTTTGTTTGTTTTTGATTGCCCCTCCCCCCCATTTTAACAGAGAGGAATCCTAATGGGCTGGAACAATTAGCTGCTGGCTATGGCAGGCAGAGGTGAGCCTGCATTTTTCTCTCTCTCCCCTCACCACAGACAGAAGCAATAGAATCAGAGTGCGGGTGGTGGGAACACAGGAAGCAGAACAAAAACCACGTTGGGGGGCTCTGCATTTAAGTTGCCAGCGGATATTAGGGGTCGTGTAAAAGCAGCCTAATTTGCGCTTACTGCCTATGCATTGTGTCCTTTCCCTCTGAGAAGGAAAGCGTGCACAGAGAGGTACCACCAGCAGCACCACAGAAGGACTGGCTGATGATTCTAAAATATACAGACAACTTCTATAGTGCCTCTAATGCAGTGGTTCCCAACGCTCAGCTCCCAGAAATCCCTGCCAGCGCAGCTAGTGGCGAAGGCTTCTGGGAGTTTTTGTTCAAAAACATCTAGGGATCTAAGGTGACTCTAAGGCAGTGTTGGCGAACCGATGGCACGGGTGCCAAAGGTGGCACTTTGAGCCCTTTCTGTGGACACCCAACATCGCCCCTTCACAGCCACCTGGATTCAGGTTCAATTGCTGTATTGGCACTTTGTGAAAAATTAATGGGTTTTGAATCGCAGTTTGGGCACTCAGTCTCTAAAAGGCTTGCCATCACTGTTCTTTCTCTGTCAAGTCGTCAACAAGATATCTCATCCTCTCCAACAGCAAGGGGTGTAATTTTGCAGTTCCTTATTAGGGATGGTCATGAAATGAAAAAAATATATGTTTTGTTTCATTTCATTTCCTCCCCCAACATTTTTTTTATTTTGTTTCATACGAATTTTTCAAAAAATAATTGTAAGAAACGAACCACTAACGAAATGGTTCGTGTGGGGAGGGGGCTGGAAAGTGGCAGAGGGGCTTTTATAAAAAAACTTTTCCCCTCCCCCAAGCCTCACCTGCCAGCTGATCAGCACTGGGGAAAAAGATTTTCCCCAACCCCAGTGCAGATCAGCTGGCAGGCAGGGCTTGAGGGGGAGGGAAAGTTTTTTTAAAAGCCCTGGGTTTTAAAAAAACTTTTCCCTCCCCCCAAGCCTCACCTGCCAGCTGATCGGTGCTGGGGGGAAAGGTTTTCCCAAAACCCCAGTGCAGATCAGCTGGCAGGCAGGGCTTGAGGGGAGGGGAAAAGATTTTTTTAAAAAAGCCCTGGGCTTTTTAAAAAAACTTTATTCCCTCCCCCAAGCCCCGCCTGCTAGTTGATTGGTGCTGGGTTGGGTGGGAAAAAAACCTTCCCCCCCCCTCACCCTAGTGCCGATCAGATGATGCAGCTTGGGGAAGGGAAAAAAGATTTTTAAAAACGGATCTTTTTTAAAAAAAAACTTTTTTCCATCCCCTAAGTGGCTTACAGACAGAACAAAATGGTTCATTTCACACAAAAAAACAACCCCACCATTTCATTTTGTCTGTAACCATTTCATTTTCGTTTTGTTTCTGTAATAACGAAAAATGCCGTCCCTATTCCTTATCCTTAGATGGTCAGCATGGCTGTGTTTGCCAGCTTCCCTCCTCAATCCCCACTTCACTTCTTGTGTAATTAAAAACTGTAAACCACCCAGAGACTAGTGGTGTGGAGTGGTATATAAGCAGAACACTTTGCTTTGCTTTTTTTTCCTCACACGCTGACATGGTCCCATCATGTTATCTAGAGCAGTGCTCCCCAACCTTTTTATCACCGTGGACCGGTAAATACTTGATAATTTTTCCCTGGCCCGCTTGTTTTGATTTAATAAGATAAAAAATGTAAATGCTGCCGCTGACGCACCGTACTAGTCGTTTCCCACTCTAGGGGCGGTGCTCATCTCCGTACTTAGATGGTCAGCATGGCTGTGTTTGCCCCAGCTGAGGTCTCAATTTGCCCTTCCTTGACATGAGGCCTCCCTCCCTCCCTCCTTACTTTCTTTCTTTCTTTCCCTTTTCTTTCTCCCTCCCTCCCTCCCTCCCTCCCTTCTTTCTTTCTTTCTTTCCTTCCCTTTTCTTTCTCCCTCCCCCTCTCCCTTCTTTCTTTTCTTTCTTTCTCTCTCTCCCTTCCTCCCTCTTTCTTTCTTTCCTCCCACTCTCCTTCCTTCCTTCCTTCCTTCCTTCCTTCCTTCCTTCCTTCCTTCCTTCCTTCCTTCCTTCCTTCCTCTTTCTCTCCCTTCTTTCTTTATTTCTCTCCCTCCCTCTCCCTTCTTTCTTTTTTTTCTTTATTTCTCTCCCTCTCCCTCCCTCTCTTTCCTTCCTTCCTCCTCCCACTCTAAAAAACTTTCTTCTTCTCTCCTCTCCTCTCCCTTCTTTCTTTCTTTAAACCTCATTTTCTTTCTTTCTTCCTTCCTCCCCCTTCTTTCGTTCTTCCTTTCTCTCCCTCACTCCTTCTTTCCTTTCTTTTTCTTTCCCTCCCTCCTTCCTTTACTTACTTACTTTCTTCCTCCCTTCCTCCTCCCTCCTTCTTTCTTTCTTTCTTTGTTCCTTCCTCTTCCTCTCCTTCCTCCCTTCCTCCCTCCCTTCCTTCCTTCCTTCCTTTCTCCTTCTTTTTCTTTCTCTCTCTCTCTCCCTTGTCTAGTGGTCGCAGCGGCGGCGGCGATGGTGGGACGGGGTGATTGTGGGGGTGATTGTGGGGGGTCACGGCGGGGCGGCGGGACGGGGGTATATGGCGGGGACGGGCGGTGCGGCGGCGGGCGGGGGCGGTGCGGGGATTGCGGTGGGGCAGAACACTTTGCTTTGCTTTTTTTTCTCACACGCTGACATGGTCCCATCATGTTATCTAGAGCAAGGCGCCCGGTGGGACAGGGGCAATTGCGGGGGGGCGGCGGGGGGCACCAGCCCGGTGCCGATTCATCTTTGTGGGGAACACTGATCTAGAGCAAGGCAAGGAGTAGGGCACCAGCTTTGTAACTCTTGAGCCTTCTTGTAACACAACAATAGCGCAAAATCAGGGGCAGGAGCCTTCCCTTCCTCTGTGAGGCAGGCAGGAGCTTATACCCTGGACTTCAGTCTCTGGCCTCAAACCCACACGGAATAAAATGCTGCCGACCCCTTTCTATTCCAAGCAGCCGGCTAATGGTATTTCTGCTTTCCTAATAGGGTATGTAGTGTCTGCTGAGCCTTCCTTCAATCTGCTTAATTCTTTTAAAATTGTATGCTCCCTTTTTTTTTTGTTTACACCAGTCTTGTGAATGAAGGCATATGTTTCAGCAGTTCCAGGGTATATTTAACTAAGCTGTCATTTGCAGTGTTTGAAAACCTTAAAATAAATAGTTTAGAAAGGAAGAAATCCATCTACAAAGTAATTTTTCCAGGGTGACCTGGGTGACTTCTGAGAATATCAACCTGTTCTTTTCTGGCTGAGATGGAAAGAAGAAAGGGAAATATATATAAGCGTGGGGGGCAGGGTCCCTACAGCTCTGACAATGGCAGCAAGTCTATTACAGAAATTCAAGCTACCACCTCAAGCTACATTGCATTACAGGCATAAGAACATAAGAACATAAGAACATAAGAAGAGCCATGTTGGATCAAGCCAAAGACTCATCTAGTCCAGCTTCCTGTATCTCACAGTGGCCCCAGCAAATGCCTCTGGGAGCTCCCAAGAAAGATATCTGTCTCCTGATACTCTTCTACATCTGGTCCTTGACGTACCCCAGTTTTAAGCCTGGAGATTACAGATCTCCATCACGGTTTATAACCTGTGATGGACTTTTCCTCCAGGAATCTGTCCAATCCCCTTTTGAAGGCATCCAGGCCAGATGCCATCACCACATCATGTGGCAGGGAGTTCCACAGACTAACAACACGCTGGGTGAAAAACATTTTCTTTTGTCTGTTCTTACTCTCCCAGCCCTCAATTTGAGTGTATGTACCCTAATTCTGGTATTTTGTGAGAGGGAGAAGAGTGTTCCTCTATCCACTTTACTCCCCCCCCCTCAGGCGCCTTTTTCCAGACTAAAGAGCCCCAAATGTTTTAGCCTTTCCTCATAAGTGAGGTCCCCCAGCCCAGTAATCATTTGGGTCCCTCTCCTTTACACCTTTACCAGTTCCACTATGTCTTTTTTGAGATGCGGTGACCAGATCATGGTCCTACCACTGTTCCCCTCCAACTGAATTCTCAGTCCCCTACTTTTCAGAGAGAAAAAAGAGAAAAAGAAGAGTAAATATTAGCAAGGAGTCATCCCTGGCTCTGCTGATCATTGGCTGTCTTGGCTTAGTCCCACCAACTCCAGTGGGCACCAACCACCACTGAATCATAATATCCCAAACCAGAGACGCTTGACTAATTCACTTAAGCACAATTTTTCATGCTTCGTTGACCATCCACTCTTCAGCTTAGATTCCTCTGAAACTGATACATTACTGGAGAAAGCCATGCTGCTGATGTTCCATCACCATTAGGAAAGTGTAGAATTATTGTAGTGTGGGGTTAGTGATTCAGCAGTGATTTCAGCTCAGAGACAAAGCAGGCTGGAGACAGCTTCTAGTGAACAGCTCTTTAATCAGGGAGAGACAAGACTGAGGACTGGGGAGAGGGAGTTACATTTATAGGGGCCAGGACTGGCTAGGAAAAGATACATTTTGGAGGGAACAATTACAACCAATCACAAGGCTGCCTTTTGGCGGGAACCAATGGGATTGAAGATCCAAATGCAGCAACTAGAATCAACCAATAGGCCTGTTCCCTTTGGAACAGGAAGGCAGTTCTTCAACAAGCAATTACAGATCAATACATAACACCCCTCCCCCCCTGGTGGGCACAGCCCACGTAATCCTTTAGATATTGTGGGGCCCTGCGACTTCTAGTTGATCTCCTGACTACGGGTGTTGCAGGGGCTTCAGCAGGCAGTGTCTGTGGGGGAGAGTCTACTGTAATAGTTTCGTCTGACACGGAGGGGGTTTCAGACAACTCAGTGTCCCTGATCTGTTTCTCGGCGCCATGAGGACTTGCAGGAGCAGATTCATTTGCAGACGCCACTGGTACCTGCATTCCTGGGGCATCTCCGCTCTGGTCGTGCAGCTGGGACTCCTTAATGGGGGTAGTGTCACTCTCAGGCTGCAATTCTCCCACACCTGTACCCACACTACTGGGCGCTCTGCGCATCAGTTGGTCCACGTGCCTACGCCAGACCCTGCCATCTTCAATGGTCACGTAATAAGAGACTGGCCCAGACGCTCTGGTGATCACCCCTGGCAGCATAGGGGACCTCTTTTTCACCCAGACCAAATCTTCAGGAGCAAAATACCTTGTAGAGTCACTCTCTGCCTGTGGAGGTGCTCTAGCCTTGTGGTTTGGCATTTTGTCTGGGTGGACATAGTCCAGCACCGTTACCAGCCTTCTACCTAGGAGCAGCTCTGCTGGTGACTTGCCCGTAGTAGTACACTGCGTCGCATGCTGCAAGAACAACATTCGGGCAATGCGCGTTGACCAGTCACCCTCCATCAAGCGTGCAAGAGATCCTTTGGCTGTCTGCACCATGCGCTCAGCCTGCCCATTGGATGAGGGATGAAAAGGAGCTGAGGTGACCCCTCTTATGAAATTATCAGCCAGGAATGCCCTGAATTCTTGGGATACAAAGGCTGCTTCATTATCTGAGACAATGGTCTCAGGCAACCCATGGGTTGCAAACAACTGTCTCAGCACCTTGATCACTGCAGCTGACGACATGCTGGGAACCATAGCCACCTCTAAACATTTAGAATACGCATCAACGATAATCAAAAAAACCTTTCCTTGGAATGGCCAAGCAAAATCTAAGTGCAGCTGGCTCCAGGGAGTCCGGGTCTGCTCCCACCAGTGGACTGGTGCTCTGGCCACTTCTGGACACACTTCCTGACATGCCTTGCACGTCCGTACCCATCGTTCAACATCTTGGTCCATCCCAAGCCACCATACATAGCACCGGGCCAGCGACGTCATCCTGACCATTCCCGGATGCCCCAAGTGCAGTATATCCAGAACCCTGTTTCTCAGTGGTGCTGGGATGATCACCCTGTCTCCCCATAGGAGACAGCCCTTATGCAGGAATAGCTCATGTTGCCTTGTTGTGTACGGTCTAAAGTTTTCCTCATGCGGGCCACCTGGCCATCCCCTCCCCACCCAAGTGAGCACACGGGAGAGAGCGGGATCTTTCCTTGTTCTCTCAGCTATTTCAGTGGCAGTTACAGGGGCCCCCGGAAGTGTTTCCAGCATCATCACTCGTTCAGCTGGGGCAGGATCTGCATCGCACACACCAGGAAGGGGCAAGCGACTTAGTGCATCAGCGTGGCACAACCTTTTCCCTGGAACATGGGTCAGGGTGTACTGAAACCCATTCAGGAATATAGACCATCGCAGCATTCTGGGGGAGAGAATCTGCGGTGTCTGTTTGTTTGGGTGGAACAATCCTAACAGAGGCTTGTGGTCAGTTTCAAGGAAGAAGTGGCGACCGTATAAATAGTCATGAAACTTTTTAATCCCTGCCACTATTGCCAGGGCTTCCTTGTCAATTTGTGCGTAGTTGCGCTCCGTTGGCGACAACGTACGAGAATAGAACGAGATGGGATTTTCTGACCCATCCACTTCCCTATGGCTCAGCACAGCTCCCAGCCCATATTGAGAAGCATCACATGCCAGAACAAGAGGTTTCGACTCGTCATAATGAGCAAGGATGCTCCTGCTAGTCAGCATGCCCCGCAAGGTGTCAAAAGCCTTCTGCTGTGCCTGAGCCCAACGCCACACACTCTTTTTCTTCAATAGTTTATGCAACGGTTCCGCTATTGAAGCTTTTTGAGGTAGGAATGAATGGTAAAAGTTAATAAGTCCCAGGACTGACTGTAACTCCGTCTTGTTCCATGGGCGTGATGCTCAGTAATGGCTTTAATTTTAGAGTCAGTGGGGTGGATGCCCGTTGCATCAATTTTAAACCCCAAAAAATCCACAGATGGCACCCCAAAACTGCATTTTTCCTTTTTCAGCTGCAGCCCCGCCTCCTTAAATTTGAGTAACACAGCACGGATACGCCCCACTTGTTCCTGGGGGTCTTTCCCAGCAATCAGAACATCATCAAAAATGGCAAGACCCCTGGCAGACCCCTTAACAGGCACTCCATTAGCCCTTGAAAAATTCCTGGAGCCACACAAATTCCAAACTGTAATCTGTTCACTCTGAAAGCCCCTTTGTGCGTTATGATCGTTTGTGCTTCCGCAGATTGCAGAGTCACTGGCAGCTGTTGGTAAGCTTGAGCCAGATCAAGTTTGGCGAAAAATTTTCCCCCAGCCAATTTTGCCAACAGCTGTGAGATTACTGGAATGGGGTATGAATTTCCCCTGAGTGCCTTGTTGATGGTACATTTGTAGTCTGCACAAATCCTCACTTCCCCATTCGCCTTAAGGGGTGTGACGATAGGAGTCTCCCACCTAGAAGAGTCCACAGGTGAAAGAACTCCCTGTTTGACCAATTTGTCCAGTTCCGCCTCAATTTTGGGTTGCAGCGCAAAAGGCACTCGCCTTGGCTTGAGTCGGATTGGAGCCACCCTGGGGTCCAGCTCAAAGTCAATTGGAGGCCCTTTATAACAACCCAGCTTTCCACTGAAGAGTTCAGCAAATTCTTGGCCTAATACCTCGCCCAACTCAGGGGCAGTTTGGACTGAGTTGAGCCCTGATATACTCAGCCCGAAGGCAGGAAACCAGTCAGTACCCAAAAGACTGGGGCGACTCCCCTGTGCAATCACCAATTTAAGCATGGCCTGTTTCTCCCGGAATTGTACCCTCATTCCTAGAGGGTCCAATTGTTCCAATTGTACCTCACATTCCTAGAATGTCGATGCGGCCCGCCGTGTATGATTGCAAGGTTGCTGGGAATGGTTCCAGAGAGGGGAACTTACCCCCAGGAAAGAGCCCCCTTGCAGTCTGGTCTGAGACAATGGTGAATCCAGATACAGAATCCACCTCCATGTCGCACGGTCGACCTTCGATCTTCACTCTGATGGATGGTTTGCCCTGCGCCGGAAACTGCACGATCTCTCTGTAGATCTCTGTGAGATAATTGCAGTCGTCTAGGAGATGAGTTGTGGTGGATGATCTGTGACGCGTTGATCTAGGTGATTCCGTTGTTGCAGCTGCCACTGACCGACAGACCCGGCCGATGTGTCCTGTCTTACCACAAGCCCTACATAAGAACATATCATAAGAAGAGCCATGCTGGATCAGGCCAAAGGCCCATCTAGTCCAGCTTCCTGTATCTCACAGTGGCCCCACCAGATGCTTTTGGAAGTGCATGAGACTAGATATCTGTCTCCTGATACCACTCCCCTGCATCTGGCCCTTGAAGTACCTTGGTTTTAAGCCTGGAGATTACACATCTCCATCATGGTTTCTAACCTGTGATGGACTTTTCCTCCAGGAATCTGTCCAATCCCCTTTTGAAGGCATCCAAGCCAGATGCCATCACCACATCCTGTGGCAGGGAGTTCCATAGACTAACAACGCGCTGGGTGAAAAAATATTTTCTTTTGTCTGTTCTTACTCTCCCAGCCCTCAATTTGAGTGCATGTCCCCTAGTTCTGGAATTTTGTGAGAGGGAAAAGAGCTTCCCTCTATCCACTTTACTCTTGCCCTGCATTATTTTGTACGTCTCAATCATATCCCCCCTCAGGCACCTTTTTTCCAGACTAAAGAGCCCCAAATGTTTTAGCCTTTCCTCATAAGGGAGGTGCCCCAGCCCAGTAATCATTTTGGTCACTCTCTTCTGCACCTTTTCCAGTTCCACTATGTCTTTCTTGAGATGCGGTGACCAGAATTGTACACAATACTCCAGATGCGGCCTTACTATTGTTTTGTATAATGGCATTATAATGTTGGCTGTTTTATTTTCAATCCCCTTTTTGATAATCCCTAGCATGGAATTGGCCTTCTTCACTGCTGCCACACATTGGGGAGACACCTTCATGGAGCTGTCCACCAACACACCAAGATCTCTTTCCTGATCCGTCACGGATAACTCAGAGCCCATGAGTTGATAGATGAAGTTTGGATTTTTTGCCCTAATATGCATTACTTTACATTTGGCTACATTAAAATGCATTTGCCATTTCGTAGCCCATTCCCCCAGGTTGGAGAGATCCTTCTGGAGCTCTTCACAATCTTCTCTGGTTTTTACCACACAGAAAAGTTTTGTGTCATCTGCAAACTTGGCCACCTCACTGCTTATCCCTGTCTCCAGGTCATTTATGAACAGATTGAAAAGCACCAGTCCCAGGACAGAGCCCTGGGACACACCGCTTTTCACCTCTCTCCATTGTGAAAATTTCCCATTGACACCTACTCTTTGTTTCCTGGATCTCAACCAGGAATGTAGCATCACGAAAACTGCAGCTTTTCCACTCATGGTGTCCGCCACAGCCTGTGCAAGCGCCTCGGCGATCTTTGGGACGTGCATCCGCCTGACGCACCAACTCGACACCACGGACTGGGCTCTGGCTTGGACTAGCCTCTGGCTCATCCATGGCATGGGCAGCCTCTACCCGCAGCTTTGTGGTCTTGCCACTGGCATTGAGCTCTCCCTGCTCATAATTCTCTGTGGCAGAGGCCTCTTTCAAGGCGGAGGCAAGGGTGACATCTTCCTTTGCCACAATGCGCCTTCGGGCTTTCTTGCTGCAGAGCCCCCCAACAAATTGATTCAAGAGAGTGTCTTCAAGATTTGGGAAGCCACAGTGCTGAGCAAGTTCCCGGAGTCCTGACAGGAATGCAGCCACAGATTCTCCGGCTTGCTGCTGCCTTTTCTGGAACTCCATCCGCCAGGCCATCTGGGTTTTGGTAGGTGCCAAGTGGCTTGTCAGCCGGGTGAAAATGTCTGTGAGTGCTGTCTCACTCAGCTTTGCTGGGGCGAGCAGCGCCTTGGCCAACATGAAGGTCTCCCACCCACAGCAACTCAGGAATGTGGCCCTTCTTTTGCTGGCATCTGTGATTCCTTGAGCCACCACGAAGAACTCGAAACGCTCAACATAGTCCTCCCAAGTGTGAGGCTCGGACAGCTGGAAGGGCTCCAAGACCCGTGGACTTTCCATTCTCCAGGCGGGCAGGGTCATCTTCTAGCCAGCAGGTGAGTCTTGTCTCTGCTGCGATCCGGACTCTGAGTCAGCGTGATGGGCCTCTGCTACTCAGCATTCCGGATCCCATCCTCGTCGCCAGTATTGTAGTGTGGGGTTAGTGATTCAGCAGTGATTTCAGCTCAGAGACAAAGCAGGCTGGAGACAGCTTCTGGTGTAACAGCTCTTTATTCAGGGAGAGAACAAGACTGAGGACTGGGGAGAGGGAGTTACATTTATAGGGGCCAGGACTGGCTAGGAAAAGATACATTTTGGAGGGAACAATTACAACCAATCACAAGGCTGCCTTTTGGCGGGAACCAATAGGATTGAAGTTCCAAATGCAGCAACTAGAATCAACCAATAGGCCTGTTCCCTTTGGAACAGGAAGGCAGTTCCTTCAACAAGCAATTGCAGATCAACACATAACAGAATAGCATCCCAAATCATGGGCTCACCTTGTGATCAGTCATTCCACCTGCTCTCTCTCAGTGCCATGCTACAAACCAGACGGGAAATCCCGAGGCTTCTAGGAGCCAGTTCCACCTTAGGCCGTACCCCTCGCGTCCTAAATTTGAGATCCCGTATATTTTGGAGAACTCCTACCTGGCACAGTCATGGTCAAGAATTGATGAGATTTGTAGTCCAAAAACGTCCAGCTCCCTAGCTTTGGTGACTTTGGCCTTTACCTATTATCACTGAGATGAAAGAAGATAACTTGGGTATTAGATGATAACAAGCAAAACATGGCATGCATTGGACTTTAGAAGCCAAATCTGAGGAGGTTTTTTAGACCTCCTTGCCCTACAGAGGCCCATATGGTGACACTCAGCAAGTTTCGAGTGGGTCCATAAGTCATAGAATCATAGAATCCTAGAGTTGGAAGAGACCTCAAGGGCCATCCAGTCCAACCCCCTGGCATGAAGAAACCCCCATCACAGTATTTCCGACAAATGGCCATCCAGCCTCTGCCTAATGTCAATGATAAAGGTCAATGATAGCACATATCCTTGGGAGGCAAGGTGGGTTGTGTTTTGCTCTGAGTATCCCCAGCTAAAAATCATCTCACCTTGGAGATGATGGAGAAATATTTCTGCTAGAGAGCTTGGATTGTTGTGTGTATAATTTGTTGTTGTGAGTGTTCGTAGGATGTGAGGGGGTGGATAATGTGTCTCTAGCAGAATACTCTCTAGCAGAATAGGTGCTGTGTATATGTGGAGGGGGCTATGCCCCTAAGCCAGGCATGCCCAAACTTTGGCCCTCCAGATGTTTTGGACCGCAACTCCCACAGTCCTTTGTCACTGGCAATCTAAGTTTAGAATTCTGGGAGTTGTGGTCCAAAACATCAAGAGGGCGTAAGTTTGGGCATGCCTGCCCTAAGCACGCAGAAGGGACAATTAAAATAAAAAAGCAAAGCTTTTATTGAGATAATTACAGTCAAGATAATCATAATAAAAATAACCATGTGCCATTAAGTGAGTTTTAAGTGGTGAGTCTTTCCAGCTATAAGCTACTCAGAAGTGGTTTACTGTTTCCATCTTCTGGGGGCACGCTAGAATTTTATAGCTTGTCCAGGATGGTTCGACTTGCAAGAGGCCAAGTAGGGAATTGAACTCTCAACTTCTGGCTCCCTCCGCACATAAACCACACTAAGCTATCCGACCAGCTTATATTCAAGATAGTAAAGCTTAAATCCTAACTCTCTCTCACGTTCCAGGAGAGCCCAAGGCAGAGGAAAGGGAGGGTGTCTGCTCCTTATAGATTTGTTTATTTATTTAATTTTTAAGTTTATATACCGCACCGATTTTCCCAGGAGAACTCTGGGCAGTTTACAAATGAAACAACAAAACAATTCTATTCATCTAAACAAATGGGACTCTCTGTGGAATACAGTTAAAATTTTTAAATCTATTTCCTTTAAGGAAAACTGTTATAAGATGTTCTATAGATGACATCTCGCACCACACCGACTATCCAAGATGTATAATTGCTCACCCAAATGTTGGAAATGTAAATATGACTCTGGTACTTTTTATCATATGTGGTGGACATGTAAAGAGGCAAAGGCATATTGGGAAATGGTAAAACTATTTCTAGAAAGATGTCTGAAAATTAAGATAGAGCTTAGACCAGAACTTTTTTTTATTAAATATAGTAAATATAAATATTTCATATGATCAGAGATAACTTCACCATGTAATTGTTGCTGCAAGGATAACGAAATTTTGGAAACAACCAAACGTGCCAACAGAGAATAAAAAGATAAGAGAATGCATCAAAATCGATAGACTCTCCGGCTATTTAAAAGGAGACTACGATGAGATCTCTCGGAAAAGATGGCAAGAAGTAACAAACTTATTAGTACTGTGATAATATTTGGCAATTTATCAATATGTTATACTACTTTCTTTTTACTTTGCTTGACATATTCCATGTAAATTTTAAACTCTATCCCTCCCCTTTTTCCCTTTTCCTTTTCCCTATACCCCTCCCTTCCCCCCCTTAAAAAACCCAATAAAATTATAAATACCAAAAAAAAAACCAATTACAAACTCCACAGATACAAATAAAATGGAACACAAACAAAAGAAAAAAAGAGAACACAAACACCTAACACAAAGGACAACAAATAACAAGGGACATAAAACAAACATTAAAGATAAAGGTTCCCTATACACACATGCGTGCTAGTCATGTCGACTCTAGGGGTGGTGATCATCTCTGTATTCAAGCCGAACAGCCAGTGTTGTGCAAGTCTATGGCTATGTGGCCAGCATGGCTGCAAGGAAACACTGTTTTACCTTCCCGCTATTTACGGTGGTACCTATTTATATACTCGCATTTACATGCTTTCAAACTGCTAGGTTGGCATGAGCTGGGGTTATCAGCAGGAGCTTGCTCCGCTGAGTGGCCCCCGGGACTTGAACTGCTGAGAGCTGCCGACTTTGCAGCTGACAGTTTTCGGAAAGAAGCCAGGTGAATCTCGCAAGGCAGTTTGTTCCATAAAGTTGGGCCAGCCACCAAGAAGGTCCGATTACGAGTCGAAACCTTACAGGCTTCCCTAGGGGTGGCCACCCGAAGCGAGAAAGCCCGTGAAGCACTGGTGGGTCTGGCCAGCTCTGACCTTTGGGAGATACGCTCTGTCAGATACTCAGATCCCGAGCCATGGAGGGTTTTGTAAAACAGATGTTGGATTACGACAACATCTACATTGAGGCATGACAGGAAGTCAAAGTGAGGAAGGCTGACAATATCAGTCTAACAATAAGTACAGGAGGAACTCAGAGTCAAATGTGACAGGCTAGACCCATGGTTCTCAACCTGTGCGTCCCCAGATGTTCCTGGACTGCAACTCCCAGAAGCCTCCACCACTCGCTGTGCTGGAAGGGGTTCCTGGGAGTTGCGGTTGAGGAACATTTGGGGACCCACAGGTTGAGAACCACTGGGCTGGCTATTTGGGCTGGAGAGATGCTAAGTGGTAAGTGCATGGCAGAGATCCCAGATGGCACTTCTCCATTAGAGATGGGCACGACTCAGCGAAATTTTCATTTTCATTTTCGTTTTTTTTTTCATTTCGTTTTGCAACAAAAACGAAAACAAATATTTTTCAAAAACCAAAACGGAAACGGAAACGAAACGACCAATTTTGCCGTGTTTTTCATTTTCGTTGTGGCAAATCCATTGAACTGAAAAGAATGCTAACGAAACAGCAATTTTTCGTTTTCGTTTTCGTTTTTTCGTTTCATTACGAACTGAAAACAAAACGAAAAAATTTTCAAAAAGAAAATGAAAAATGAAAACGAACCAAAACGGATCCCCAAATGACCAAACGAAAAACGAAACACAATTTTTTTGAGTCGTGCCCATCTCTATTCTCCATCTTTGAAAAAGCCTCACCAGGTAGTAGATGGAGGAAGCAGCATCTGCCCGAGTTTCTGCCAAGCCACGGCCAATCAAAAGAGCAAATCTTCCCGCAGATTTCATGGGCAGGTTAAAAACAAGTCACATTTTGATTCTCAGATTCCATGCTGTTCAGGTATTCAAAAAATTCACTTTTTCAAAAGACAATAAAAATTTATATCTAACATTAGACATGTTTTAAAATATGGATCATATACCATTGTTTCTGCTCCTTGTTGCTGCCTTCACTCTTTGTTTCCTTGTAAAGGAGGAGTGGAGAGTAAGTTTTAGAGATAAGGAAGATGATCACAGGAGAGATGTGCAAATCTTCCTAATTTACACGCACACATGCATATTAGGCTGGCATTTTGATTCCTTTCTCTTGTGACTAGCTGATGACTCGGCACATGCAGGGCTGGAGAATTCAACAATAAAGTCAGTTTTTAAAATGCAGAAATTAAAACCATTGCTAGAAGGAGCAGGCAAAAGAGATATTGCAGCTGAAACCATTGAAATCTCTCTCTCTTCCCCCACCCACTCGCCCATCCATCCTCAGGGGAAAGCAAAACCTATAAAAGCCTTTATTGCCCTAATGTCTAGTCCAGGGATGTCAGGAAAGATTTTCACAGTCTGGAAGCCTTCAGAGAGAATTTTTTTCACTCCAGTAGGCTCAAATGGAGTTTCAGAAGTCAGGGGCTGCTGGATAAAATCCTCCAAAGAAGGTCTTAGCAAACCGTGTTGCTAGATGGGCAGTATAGAAATCCAATGAATAAATCAATCAATAAGGAAGCATGTTCCTGCAGAAGAGAAGTCAGCAACCAGGTGCCCTCCACTACTACAAGTGCCATCATCCCCACCCCCACCCCATGTCCAAAGGACAAGATGGGAACTGTATTACTAAACAACTCGAAGGCACCAAATGTCCCTGTTCAGATGTAGACTAAGGTGGTCCATTACTGGTCTGAGGCTGCTCAGGGTTTTAATAGCCAGGACCAGCAAATTAAACTGGATCTATAGAGCACACAAGTAGCCACTGAAGCTCTTTTTAAGTATTGGCAGGACATGTACTCAGCACGGTCTCTCCAAACAGCCAATCCATTGAACCAACTGGACTTTCTAGACAATCTCCAAGGGCAGTCCCTGGAGTAATATATTGTAGCAGCACAGCCAATATGTTCCAGAGAATGAATTTTAATATTCATGTCATCTGTATTCAAGAAGGAACACAGTTAGAATACAGTAAGCATGATTCATGACTGGTGAACGGGGGCATCTTTCCAAAATGTTGGGTTAAGGTACCCTCCATCCTGGTCCACATGTACCAGCCAAACATTTCAAAAGACGGGACATTGCTTCTTGGAGAAAACTGAACCCTGGTTCTAGTGAAGAGCAGAGTTACCCGTTCACTGCAGATTGAATATGACCTCCTCAGAGCAAGGAGCCATTCACCAATACGATTATTATCTTGTCCAAACTGGACTACAGTCAATTAGTCCGCATTCAGGTTGTTTAGCCTCATTCATATTCCAAACCTGTTCAAGGTCCCCACAGCAGCATCATGAATGAATGAAAATGTCCACTAAAATTGGGTGCTATCTGCAACCAGAGAGCCCCCAGATTCATATCTCTTTTTACCTTTTCCTGCAACTTTGTAGATGTTAGATGCCACGAGGACAGTAAGGAGCCTTGTGGGAAACCACAGGAGAACCAGCCATGATGACCCTAAATTACAATTCACCCTTCAAAAGTACCATACAGTTCCCTTATTTTCTTTTTGCTTTAATCTGTGGAGATGTGGAGTGGAAGCAATGAGAAACCCATAAGAAATTCCACCCTGGTGCTGGAGAACCCTCTGCTCTCTAGATCTTTTGGACCACAGTCATGTCCTTTCCATTGGCCTTGTTGACATGGACTTCTGGAAGTTGGAACGTTGAAACATCTTGAGAGCCATGGGTCCCATTCACCCTCATATGTCATACCACAGAATTAGAGTCAAGATAAAAGGGGGACATATATTCCTTAGCATTAACCATTTCCCCTCTCAAAGAGAGATTTCCTTAGGAACATGTGTCAGGTTTATCCCCCCATGACCAATCACAAAAGAAAGCATAGCACATGAATGATTCTTAGCGAGCAAACTGGCAACTTTCAGTACTGGAGGATGCATTACGTTGATTCAGTTTAAGGTTGTTTGATTAGAATTGTTGTTTATTGTTATATTCTGTCATGAACTTTTGGCCTTGGGCCAGATGGACAGTATACGACATAAATAAGCAAACATTGTTTGAAACCACTAATTTTCTATTAGAGTTATTACCTCATAGAATCATAGAATAATGGAATTGGCCATTAAGTCCAACCCCCTGCTCCATACAGGAACACAAATCAAAGGATAACTGCGGGTGGTTGTCCGAATTTCTCTTGAATGCCTCCATCGTTGGAGCACTCACCACCTCTTGAGGTGACTGGTTCCATCATTTTGTGCCCATCTCTGTTAGGAAGTTCTTCCTGATATTCAACTAAAAGCTGGGTTCTCTTAATTTAAGAACATAAGAACACAAGAAAAGTTTTACTGGAACAGGCCACAGCTAATCCAGTCCAGCATTCTGTCTCACACAGTGGCTCACCAGTTGCTTCAGGGTATTCTCAAGCAGATGTCTTCACCTGCTTAAGCTTCCCTGCAAATGGCATTGAGAGATGTCCTGACTATCTCTCCAACCTGGAGGTTATCCTTAGGTATCCATAATGGTAGCCATGGATATCCTTGTTCTCCATGAACTTGTCTAACCCATTCTTAAAGCTGTCAAGGCTGACAGCGGTCACCACTTCTTCTGGCAGGGAGTTCCACAGACCAGCGATCCTCTGGGTGAAAAAGTACTTTCTCTTTTCGCATTGTTGTGTGTCCTGGACTCTGTTGTGTGTCCAGGAACATAATCTGCCCTTCTCTGTGTGACAGCCCTTCAAATTGAAAAGTGCTGTCCTATCATCCCTCTCAGTCTTCTTTTCTCTAGGCTAAATTTTTTCTCTCCATCCCTGATTTATCTTCACAGCAAACTTTCAGGTCAGTTTGGTTTAGTTGTTTGTTTCTTTGCTTTTTTAAGTGCTCACCTACGGCCACCTAGGCTTTTGAAGTGCAAGTGTGGAGATTTGCACCCGGATCTCTCCCCACTTGGAACATTTCCAACACACTGCTTCATGTGGCCCCAAGCTTATTTTAAACTTCTCTGTAATTTCTTTGGAAAATTTTTGGTGACTCCAACCAGTGCCTTTCCTCCCCCTGGCAGTAGTTACCAACTGGTGTAAGGAGCAACAGGAAGATCACGAGGTGTCTCCTCTCCCAGACCTGGCATCGGTCAAAGAGGAGACGGGATAGCCTGGGAATCGAGCTTGTCTTTGGCAAAATCTCAAGCGCCAGCCTGAAACGTTGCAGCTGTTTGTCCCTGGGCATAAAAATCCTCCCTGAAAAACAGCAAGGAGAAGATGGGTTGCCAGAGAGCATCGTATACACGGTGCAGCCTGTAGACTGAAGAGCATCTGAGAGTGGGTGGGCTTGAGTGATGCAGGAAGGCAAGGGTCAAACCAGCAATTAGAAGGGAGATTCAGCCCTAGCGCATCCTTGCTCATGGTTCTATGGGCATAAACGCAACTGAAGCGAATGGGCTTACTTAGGAATAAGCACGCATACAGACTGTGCCCTGATGAAAATCCCAGCCATCATATGTGTGCGTGTGTGTTGTGTCGATACAGTCATGACCGATTCTTCGTGAACCCATGTCCATGGAGTTTTCTTGGCAGGAATACTGGAGTGGTTTGCCAGTTCCTACTCCAGGCACTTACAACACCTGGTATCCCCTGGTGGTTGCCCATCCAAGTACTAACCAGGGCCGACCCTGCTTAGCTTCCGAAATCAGACAAGATCGGATGTGCTTAGGGCATCTAGGCATCTAGGCTTCTAATGCATCCCTGCTCAAGCTTCTATGGGCATAAACGCAACTGAAGCAAAGGGGCTTACTTGGGAATAAGTACGCATGAAGACTTGTGCCCTGATGAAAATCCCAGCCATCATATACAGTATAGGCTACAATTGGCCAAGAGACCTCTTGGTGATCACATGAAATTTGCATTGCTTGCCATAGCTGTCAGGGACCTGAGGGAGGAGGCGCCGGGATGCAAGTCTGGTCGTGGAACCCATGGCACACCAACAGATTAGAGTGCTGGGCCAAAGCTAACGGAATGGGTTTCAACAAGGGAAATGCAGGGGGCTGCATCTAGGTAAAAAGAATGAATTGCACAGATATAGGATGGGGGATACCTGGCTGGAAAACAGTACCTGTGAAAGGGATCGGGGAGTCTTGGTGGACCACAAATTGAACATGAGTCAGCGGTGTGATGCGGCGGCCAGGAAAGCTAATGCGATACAGTAGCATAGTGTCTAGAGCAAGGGAAGTGATAGTACCACTCTATTCTACCCTGGTCAGACCCCACCTGGAGTACTGTGTCTAGTTCTGTGCGCCTCAATTTAAAAAGGATGTTGACAACCTCAAGCGGGTCCAGAGGAGGGCGACCAGGATGGTTGAAGGTCTGGAAGAAATGTCTTATGAGGAGTGGCTTCGGGAGCTGGAAGTGTTTAGCCTTTCAAAAAGAAGACTGAGAGGGGATATGATAGCTATGTTGAAATATCTGAAAGGATGTCGTATTGAAGAGGGAACAAGTTTGTTTTCCATGGCTTCAGGGACTAGGACCTGGGGCAGTGGTTTTAAACTACAGGAAAAGAGATTCCATTTGAACATTAGGAAGAACTTCATGACTGTTAGAGCTGTTTGGCAGTGGAAGATGCTGCCACAAAGGGTGGTGGAGTCTCCTCCTTTGGAGGTTTTTAAGCAGAGGCTGGATGGCCATCTGTCAGGAGTGCTGTGATGGGGGTTCCTGCATGGCAGGGGGTTGGACTGGATGGCCCTCGAGGTCTCTTGCAACTTTATGATTCTATGATTCTACAAAAATCAAACTGCAGAGCTGGAACGGGCTCTGTGTATTTATTTATTTATTTATTTAAAATGTTTTTACCCCATCTTGCTCCTTGGAAGGGACCCAAGGCGGCTTACAACAACTGAAAGATGATCTTTAAAGCTGAAGACAATGAATATATAATGGTTGTTAGCCGCGTTAAATGCAGTATCTAAAGCTAAGAACGATGAGTGTGAAAAAGCATCTTATATCATTCAAAGGCCATATCAAAGCTAAGAACAATAACTAAACAAATATAGAAAGGGGTTTAAGTAACTGGGAATGGAAAACAGAACCCATCTAAAGATTGCGTAACAGTCAGCTAGTTTCTGAGGGAAGGCCTGCTTGAGGAAAGACTTCAAAGATGGGGCCCGTCTAGCCTTCTGTGGGAGGGAGTTCCACAGTCTGGGGGCAGCAACAGAGAAAAGCCTCTCCTGAGGATCTTAGCATCTGAACTGGCTCATAATGGGAGATATGGTCCTTCAGATACTTTAGACCCAGGCCACAGGGCTTTGCAGGTTAAAACCAACACTTTGAATTATCCCCAGAAACTGATTGGCAACCAGTGGAGCTTGTTTGTCAGGGGTATTGTGACGGGGGTTCCTGCATGGCAGGGGGTTGTCCTGGATGGCCCTTGAGGTCTCTTCCAACTCTATGATTCTATGATTCTATGATTCTGTGATTTTGCAACAGGGATTATGTGATTCTGCCCCATTCAGCAATCTGGGTGCTGCATTTTGGACCCTCTGAAGTTGCCCTGTGGGTCATCAAGTCCACCCCTTGTCATTTGACTATTAAATGCTTACCCCACAACCCAGCACGGGGCTTCTAAACACTTCCCCCGGTCAAAGGAGAGCCTCAGAACCTGAAAGGCATTTAAAATTTAAAATAAATTTTATTGGCTAAATTAAACGTCATTCCACAGCACCAATTATAAATTGACATACATTTACAATGGCTCTGGGCCATTGGTGCAGATTACATTTTCTTCCTTATTCTTTATTTAATGTATACTAGAGGAAGAAGTAGATTCTCTTGGACTGATCGCCCTCCATTTGCCCTTTTATGATCCCTTTGTTCCACCCTTCCTTTCCCGGCTACAGATGGTCAGACGCAAACTTCTCTGGAGAACTTATGAAGAAATGAACCATCCAGGCTTGCTGGTACACTGGGCTGCAGGCCAATTTTAATTAGCTAGAATTCATCTGTGCATTTTAAAATCAAAATAACCCTCTGGCATAAACCCATAGGATTCTCTGAGTATCCAATGCCAAATTTCAGATAGCTAAGTTTTATAGTCCTGGAGCAATGCTGCTCTCTCTCTCTCTCTCTCTCTCTCTCTCTCTCTCTCTCTCTCTCTCTCTCTCTCTCCATTCCTTTTTTTCTTACTAGTACTGTGGAGATTTTAAGCCAAAGCTTAACAGTTAGAGTAGGACAAGAGAAGGCCAGCAGAAATAGCTTTACTGCTTCCTCTTCAGACTGTTTTTCAGCTCAGACCACCCACTCATTCTTTGTTTTGAGGAGGGACCAAAGTTTCCAAAATCTCTTTCCTGTCAAAACTGATTACTAGCCAAGGAAAGATAGAAACAGCAAATGCTACCCCTTCTTTTCTCATCAACTGGCACTTACAGTCTCGATAACTCTGAGACATTTGTGAGAGAAAGGATGAAAAGTTTTATTTACTCACGGCAGTTGAACAGATCAATAATTGAACAAACAAGAACTTAGAGAAAAGGGCCTCAACAGACTCACAGCCTGCTTCAAGCAGACTACAAACTGACTGCTAATTCCTAGCTGGTTAAGAGAGAGTAGGAGACAGAGAGAGAGAGAGATTATTAAGAAGAGGGCTGGGACTCTCACTGAACTGAGCAACAGACAAGGAATAATTGGTTACTGTTGGATCGACACAGTAACACCAGCCCAGAAAGGTCCCTCTTAGCCATACCTACTAAAGGCAGCATGCGAGGTTGAAATTACTCCAGCATTTTCTAGCCCTCATTTCTTTTTCAACAAGTCTGATGAATTCCTCTGTCAGGCAGCATCTCTCAGTGCATCTCCCAAAGTTCTCACAGCAGCTTTTAATGGATGGGAAACCTCCATCTCTCCATACCCGGTTAGATTCAAACGCCTACCAGACGTGGTCGGCGTGGCCAATGGTTAAGGATGAATGGGAGCTGAAGATACCAACCAGTTCCTCCTCTCGATGAAAGAGCCAAGCAGAGCAAGCGTCTGCCAAGAGCAGAGACCCGGAACTTGGGGAAAAATACTTTGCTAGTGCTGGCCTGGAGATTCTGGGAGCTGTACTCCTCCCAGCCAACTGATGTTTCCAAGTTCCACCCAAACCTCAGTGATACAGTCTGTGTTCCTCACCCGTTATAGTCAGGTTCGGTGCACGCGTACCACTCATCGTCCTGGAAGGCCAATGAGTCTGGTGGACAGATACTGACTCACTGTGGCTACCTGCACAATCCTTTTTGGGGTCCCTTTGGGGAGAAAAATAAAAATAAATTTATTATTATTATTATTATTATTATTATTATTATTATTATTATTATTATTATTATTATTATTATTATTATTATTATTATTATTTTAAGCTCATCCCTCCTCAACCCACAGTCACCCCTCCTGAGTCACATGATGTCAACCCCCTTACTCTGAATTGAAATGACTGCTGTTTGAGAGGTGCTTTACTGCTTTTCCAAATTTTATCCCAATCCTCAAATGAAATGCATGGGCCTTCTACACCACCCCCACCCCAACCCCCTTCACTGACAAATCAGGGGATTTTGGTCTTGGCAAGTCACATTGAGGAGAGGTGTGAATGTGTGCACGTGAGAGAGTCGTGACAGGTCTTTGGAAGAACTAGGACAATTAAAACACCTCTTCCCCACCCCCCTTCAATTTGGATGCAGCCTAAGAACATCCAAGCTCCGTGCCGGAAGTAAACTGCCTGGCTTTGATTCCATCTCGCCATGGACTCTACATCTAAGAAATAACTCCTGGCAAATCCATCTTTTGCCATCTTATTACCTATTGGTACTGCTCTGGGGAAGAGGGTTTCGCCCTCGAAATAGCAATGTTTTGTTATTTTTATAGTAGCCTAAAGGTATCATCTGTTCCACTTTTGTATTTGCTTTTCCCCTGCAGCCTAAGCTCTGTTTTGACTTTCTCTTAACTCTGAAGCAAAGGGGAAGGCGGGTGCTGCACAAGGTCACTTTGGAAAACCTCTACCTCTGCTTTGATACTGTGTTTGTTTTTGTTTTTGTTTTGTTTGTTCATTTTTTCTGGCCCGCAATGCAACTGTTAAGTGACTGACCAACTCTAAATAACTTGGACTCTCCGTCTCCAGGAGATCAAAAAAGCCACAGCATTTAGCAAAAAGGGCACAGCCTGGCTAGGGTGATTTATTGTCGCAATTTATAGCCTTTCTGGAACATGGCACCCTCCTCCAGTCTATGGTGCCTGGTGGCATTCTTTTTCCACCACCAGGAGCCATAATAAATACTGTGATGCCAGTTGTTTTTGGTGAGCAGCTCCATGGCCTCTCTCTCTCTCTCTCTCTCTCTCTCTCTCTCGTTCATCTTAATTGGTGTCACCAGGGGCATTCTCTTGTATGCACTTCCCGAGCAGTTAAGGACACCGTCTGTTGACTCAAGCAATTCCTAGACGCACAGAAAGCCATTTATCAAGTGGTGGCTACTGGGACTAATCATGCGATAACATCCCCCAAGGCAATGTGCTGTCTGTCCTAGCAAAATAAGAAAGTCCCCTTGCTGGATGAGATCAAAGGCTCTGGTATACCAGAATTGCTTTTCTCCAGCTGGATACCCTTGCAGGGCTTATAAGAGAAAGAAAGTGCCTCTCACCCAGCAGTTGGTCATTTAGAGCTTCTGCATTTAGTTAGGAGGTCTGTAAATCATCAGTTAAGCTGCCCAGTCTTCACCAACCAGATTTAGGTTCACAAGAGCCAAATGTAACTAGGCTAGTTGGAGAGGGCGGGTTGATGTAAGTCAAAATCAAACTGGCTACTGTACTTACCATGTACGGAGAAGCAGTGCTCTTTTAAGTGGTGAAAGATATCTGTTTATCACAGAACAAACAAAGTTTCCCTTTTTTTTAAAAAAAGTCACTCTGACAGGGGCCTCAAAAGGTTTGGGGAAAAGGCACGAACCAGCCAATCTTCAGTCTAAATCAAACTGTACAATAAATGTATGTTGGATCACACTCTCAGGAACCAGATATTGCTTAACCTGGCAGTCTTAGCACCCTCACCATTGCCTATCATGCACCAAGTATTATAGTATGGCACACAGCACATGATAATTCCACTGAGAATGTAACACAGAGCAACCCCAAGACAAATCAGAAGTGCTTCACACCTCCACCAGGAAGGCCACAGCTAACGACTCATATTTATTAGGATTTGGAAAGAGTTGCATAGGTGGGACTTTCATGCACCCCAAGGCCATCTAATGACCCTATTCAGGCCACTGTCTACCTAGTGAGCCTATACAAACCAAGGTGGTGTGAAATCAAGGTTGACTATAAATTGGAGGCTTTGTCACTAACTTTCCTCAGACGGACGAAGCTGCTTGGATGAGTAGCAAAATGTTTCAGTCTCACAAGAAGTCCAGTTGCCATGACTCAACTTCCAGATAACATGGGGCAGTGCATCTCCAAGCAGTAGGCTGTTTGTGTTCCACCAATGAAATGTTCAGTAGGATTTTGGCCTCTAGTGCATTTGCTTCCATTCCCAAATAGGACCATAGGATTCATTGTGCCTAGTGGTATGCATTGTTTGTGTGCAGGTGTGTGTGATCTGCAACACGGCACCAGCTCTTGCACTACTGTTAAAGGAAAGAGAGATGTCTGGTGATCAATAGCACCCATTCCAACTGGTTAGATGGCTGTCACCCAGGGCAGCAGCTCCTACCCATGACAAGATGCCACCATTGTGGCTGAGCCTATGTAAAGAGGCAGTAAGGATGAACAAGGCTTTGCTCCCTTCCAAACATTAGGGATGAACTAGAGCTGTCAGATTCATTCATTCATTCATTCATTCATTCATTCATTCATAGCTTCTCCTATATTACAGGATCTCAGGGCCGGTTGCAAAGCCATATAAAACACAAGATGTTTCAAACCATTTAAAATCAAACATCTTAAAATCCAAAATTAATCCATTGCATTAAAATCTGTGTAGGTCACAATCTGTTACCTCCCCCCCAAAAATGGCTCTAATCCAGGGGTGCCCAAACTTTTTGTAAGGAGGGCCAGATTTGGTGGCTGAGAGTGTGTCAGGGGCCGGTTGCTCCCTGACCCTGCCACCCCCATTGCAAGCCCCACCCACTGACTCATAAGCCCCACCCACTGACCCCTTGCAACCCCACCCACAGGAAGGAAGGCGGGGACCAAGGGAGGGAGGGAGGAAGGTGGAAACCAAGAGAGGAAGGAAGGAGGGTGGGTAACAAGGAAGGGAGGAAGGAAGGAAGGAAGGTGGGGACCAAGGGAGGGAGGAAAGAAGGAAGGTGGGGACCAAAGGAAGCACAGGGAGCCATGGCCATCGCAGGGGAATTTGTCGGTGAAGGAGGGGGGAGGGGCGGGCCAGGCAGCCGCGGGCCACTCAGAACGGCCTGACGGGCCGGATTTGGCCCCCAGGCCGGACTTTGGGCAGGCCTGCTCTAATCAATACATGTGTTTTAACCTGGCACTCAAATCAGGCCAGTGTTGGTGGCCAACCTAGCCCCCAAGGGTAGGACACTCAACTGTTGAGATGCTATAGCCAAAACCACACTCATTTAACAAAACTCTCACCAGGCACATCAATCAAGTTATTTTTGATGATTTTTGTAATCTGGTGGCAGCGGTGGGATTTGCCGGAGAAGGCACACTTGAATCAGTGAAGCCATGAATTTGAGCACAGATTTTGCAAGGCAAATAGGCTGTTGCCTTCTCCTCAGTCAGAAGAGCTGTTTGACAGTGGCATAGACAGTCTCAGGCAGTGATGGACTCTCCTTCAATGTGAGGTTTTAAAATCTACATTGGGTGCCAACTTTTTAGGTGTGCTTTTCTCTGTGGATTTCAAGAGTACGGCTCCAATGTTCCATCAGCCAGAATGGACATAGATCAAGCTCTCTGGGAGATTTGATTGTCCAAAATAAGCATCTTTTCCAATTGCTGCATTGGTCCATTTTAAAAGATGGCAAACAAGTACTTCCCTTGACACTGCATTCAGCTGTAAGCTGCCCAGCACTGGAATTGAAGTTTTTCACCCTTCGTCTTTCTCTGTGTTATTATGTCATCCTGATATTCTATCCGGTGCCCCTCTGGAAATGGTCAGTCTCCAAGTGTACCCTCCATTAGATGCCCAGCTCAAGTCTTTTAATGTCCAAGGCCATGGCTTCCTTTATTGAGTCAATCTATCACATGCTAGGCCATCTTTCCCTGTTGCCTTCAGTTTTTACAGCACTGTTCTCTTTTCCAATGAGAATCATCTTCTCACCCAGTGCCCATGTATGATGGGCTCAGTTACATAAAAAAATGCTTCTAGCAAAAGATTCACCTTGATATTATCTAGAACCCATATATTTGTCTTTTTTGCAGTCTCTGAGACCCACAAAGCCTTCTTTCAGAGCCGCATTCCAAATGAATCGTTCCCCCCCCCCGTTAGTTTTCTTTTTAGTCCAAATTTCACACTGATACGCAGAGCATTTCACCTTGGTCTCCAATGACACATCCTTATATCTGATAATCTTTTTGCATTTTCTATGCTTGTCCTTCCAAGTCTTAAATCTTCATCTGATTTCTGGGCTGCCCATTCCATTTGGATTGGCAAGTGAACTGAGATACAGAAAACCTGGAGCAATTTCAGCATTGGAGCCACATAATTCTTTGGTAGTTACAATTTTCACTGGTATAATGTTCGTAATGATCATCTGTAGTCCCACTTTTGTGCTTTCTTCTTCCACACCTTACTCAGTTCTGTAGTTGTTTCCAGTCACTGTTTCCTTCTGCCAGTAACAATTTAAAGTTACAGTATATCTTAATGAATGATGATTCTTCTATAAATGTTCCCTCCTCCTCCTCCTGAGTCTAATCCGACTTTCTGTATGATATTGTCTTCTTATAAATTGAATGGATAGGGAGACAAGATGTACCCTTGTCTGAAGTATTTGCTGATGGGAAGCCATCCTGCTTCCGGTCCAGGGTAACAGTTCCACATCAAGAGAATCAAGCGCTGTGGTGCACCCAGAGATGTTCACAACCACACAGTCAAAGGCTTTTCTATATTACAATATTTCATTCTAAATTTATTTTAATTGTGGTTTATCTTTACACACACACACACACACACACACACACACACACACACACACACACACACTTTAAGCCACCTTGAGAACAGATGCTGAAAACCAACAAGGCACAGCATGACGGATTTGTCAATAAATACAAACACTCTTCTTGGCTTAAAAACTCGGCCGCTTCCCTGCCGCTTCATATAATTCCATCAGACTTGGGGCAGCAAGCCAGAAGTTCGAAAAAGTTATTTTGGAAGGAAGACTTGCCGAGTACAAGGAGTTTGGGTTTTTTTTAAAAAAAAAATGGTTCCCAGTGCTTGCTTGGCCACCTCCCTTTCTTTTTATTCTCCCAACGCTATATTTAGAAGAAAACAGCAGAGAACCAATCTTTATTCTGTTGTGCATTGCTTCCCTCTGTGAATATCCAAGCATCTTGAATGAAGAGGCTTAACTCCAGCTGTCATCATTCCCCTCCTCACCTTGTTTTTCGTATTCCTTTCTTTCAGAGCCTTAGGTAAGTCTACCTTGCTGCCCTTTCTGTTCCCCTAAATGTAGAGCCTGTCCAAAGTGGCGGATAATAGGGATGGGCACGGAACGGAAAAATAATGTTTCATTTCGTTTCATGCTCACCCCGTTTTGTTTCGTTTCGTTTCTTATGATTTTTTTAAAAAAATACGAAAGAAAATGAAGTGAAATGAAATGGCTCCCCGGGTCCATTTTTAAAGGGCTCCTGCCGAGCTGTCAGTGGGTGGACCCCTTTAAAACTGGCCCAGTCAGCACCAAGGGGATCCCCTGGTGCTGAATGGGCCAAGTTTAAAGGGGTCCAGCCATTGACAGCTTGGCAGGAGCCCAAAAATGATGGAACGAAATGGTTTGTTTCAATGGAAAAATGCCTGTTTTGTTTCGTCTATAATGAAATGCTGCTTCCTCGTTTCATTTCGTTTCATTTTGTTATGTAACAAAATGACAAAATAGCATTTCATTTTTCATTTCCTGCCCATCCCTAGCGGGTAGTTATGATATATGGCTCCCTGATGGCAGTGTTGGGCATGGGGGGGATATCTATTCTACTTGTGCTTCTACTTAAAATGATCTATTGTGTCTTTCTAGCACAGGGTTAGAGCATGTCCTCTTTTGGGGAGAATTCATGGAGAAGCAAAATACAGTATTTCCCCATGTATAAGACTATATTTTTGTCTAAACTTGATAGATTAAAAATTGAGGGTTGACATATACACAGAAATAAGCCAAGGAGAGAACTGTGCAGTTGCAAAACTGCAATTTTGGGGTTGGAAGAATGGGGATCGTCTTATACATTGGGGCATCTTATAAACAGGAAAATACGATAATTCTTTGTCCTGCCTCCTTTGTGTACCAAGAGTTAAAACAGATTTGCACCGAAGAGGAAGAGCACTTTGGCATTGTATGGCTCACATCAGACCTTACAGTGTGGACAGGCCCTATATAGTTTTTATAAAGTGGAGAGTCGCTCCTTTCATGTAACATGAGGCACAGGGCATTCAGTTTTTCATAGATTAGCACACATAAACACACAACGCAAGATCCAGAGTTGCTAAACAGTGCTTGGCAATTTGTGAGAAGGGTTTATAAAGGGGGACCAACCGGAATGAGACCCAAGTGTTGAATGTGAAGGTCGTGGCTCCCTCTCAGCTATTTGGACTCATCTTGGATCTCACCCAGCCCTGTGTTAAAAGGTCACATCCCATGACGGTGAGACGAGTTGAGGATATCAGATGTTCAATCTATGGGACATAGCACAGGGTCATGCAGGAAGCTTTTCTCTGACTTGGCCTAGGATGTGGAGGCAGGTTTGGAACATTTATCATGTTTTTGGTAGTTTCCCAGTGGCTCAAGCGACAGGAAGTCAGATTTTGGCTCAATATCAGGTAAAACTTCTTAACTGTTAGAGCAGTACGAGAACAGAAACAGTGATCTTGAGAGGTGGTGAGTGCTCCAACCCTAGAGGTATGCAAGAGAAAATTGGAAAACCATCTGTCAGATCTCCTTTGATTTGGGTTCCTGCATCTAGTAGGGAGTTGGACATGATGGCCTTATAAACCCCTTCTAACTCCATTATTCTATTGTTTTAATATTGTTATTCTGTCCCATAGGTGGGTTGCTCCGAGCCCTAGTCCATTTGGTTGTCCTTTCTTGATTTATTTGCAGCTGTACTGTACGGGTTTTTGCAGCTGTGCTGCACTTGGGACTCAAAATCTTTCCTAATGTCATTTCACCCTTATTAGGCAGTTAACAGTTTTATATAAATACGACAGCTGTCTGGGGATTAACGTGACAAGAGGATGTTTACAGCCTATGTGTTTGCCGCTGTGTCCCTGAAACAAGCAGCTTTCGTTTCAGGCAGGATGACTGGGTTTGGTTTTGAGATAGGGTGTGGGGCTGTCCTACAAGATTTGGGGTCCTTCGATGCTGTTGATCCATATGGCATGGCAGCAAACCACTCGCAAGAGTATGATGGCTGCCCTGCAGATAAAGGACCAAGTCCAAAGCAATGAGGACAATGTGCAGTTTTCTGTTCTTTCCTCAGAGTTCAGAAAAGTTACAATGATTATGTAAACTCCAAAACCACAAGTTTTCCAATCTTTTCCTTTATCCCACTAAAGGAAGCCACAAAGAAAGGCCTGTCAATGGATATTCCTGAAGTGTATGGGATTCTCCAGATCCAAACGCAGGCTATCTGAAACTATCGATGATGGCCAAACCTGGTTCCCCAGAAGTTGATGTTGTTTAAGTTTATTCATCTTTCCACTGCTAAGCAGCACTCCAGGCGGCTTATAAGCATAAAACACAACCGAAAAACAAGTGCACAGAGATTCAGCAGTGAAATCATTCAAGTCACATAGAAACAAACAACACTTGAAAAACCATTAATATCAGTACATATAATCATCAGTTAAAATCAAGCCAATAAAGTAAGCACTGCCATAGGCCAGTTTTGAAAAATCGTCTTGACTCCCATCCTCCTGGGCCATGTAGTGGCTTCTCAGCTCCAAGGGTTCATGGATAAGACAGATTATCTGGATCCATTTCAATTGGCCTTCAATCCTAGTTATGGGATGGAGACAGCTGTGGTCACCTTAGTGAATAATCTACACCAGAATCATGACAATTTGTTCTTATTGATTCTGCTGGACTGCTCAGTGGCTTTTGGTGCCATCGACAAAAACATCCTTCTGAGCTGTCTTTTTGCGATAGGTTTTGGGAGTCAAACAGTGGCTCTGGTCCTTCCTGGGGGAACAAAACCAGAAGGCAAAGATGGAAGCCTGTGGATGTGATGCCCCAGTTGTTAGCTCAAGATTCTGTTTTACTTCCCCCATGGTGTTTAACATGCACTTCAAAATGCTGGGTGAGGTCATCCAGACTTTTGGAGTTCAGTGTCATCAATATAAAGTTGACATTCAGCTCTATCACTCTTTTCCAAAAGAATTTATTCCAACTCTAAACTAGTGTTCAACATCACTAATGGACAAGATGAAGGCAAAAACATTGAAACATCCAGATAGGGAAACTCAAGACGTCTGCTTTGTGCTTAAAAGATCTGTATCTTTTGTGTGATCTATTTTATCTCTCACTTGAGTGATCCTCCCATTCACACTGATTGATGTCTTTTCTCCCATGAGAAGGATCCAGACATGTATTTGAATCACTCTAATTTGTCTTGCTTTCAATTAATGACACTTCTCTTCCTGCCCATAACCCTGTCTGTTCTCATGGGTATCAATCAGCAAGCCACAGTGACTTTCCTTTTTTTAGTTAAAGTGACATAGCGCTACAGCAATGGATCTATGTATCTTGGTACACATACTATCACCAATGTATCTTGTTCATCTAGTCATGCCGACTATCCTAGTCACGTCCATGGCCAGGAATGCATCCCAATGAATTTATTTATTTATACATCTGTATGTACAGTTCAAGCTGGTGTGCTAGCTGCATCCAGGCATGGAGGCACCTGGATTGGCTACTACAGCGACACATGTCTTAGTTACAACCTGCTTGGATTACTATAATGCATTCTACGTGAGGCTGCCTTTGATGGTTGGTGCAGAAACTTCAGCTGGTTCAAAATGCAGCAGCCAAACTGCTGACTGACACTGGTTAGGGGGACTATAACTCCCATGATAGGGAGACAAAAACAGAGTTTGATTCCCCACTGTGGCTCCCTGATAAGGACTGGACTCGATGATCCATAAAGTCCTATCCAGCTCTGCAGTTCCAAGACAGTGGTGATAATGGTTACCTTTTCATGGTTTGCTGGTACATTTCAGGACCCAGTTCAAAATTCTCCTTGTAAACTCCAATACAAGGGGCTCTAGGGTCTTGATGGCCCTAGAACAATAGTGGTGAACCTTTGGCACTCCAGATGTTTTGGACCATAACTCCCAGAATTCCAAGCCTGGATTGCCAGTGACAAAGGACTGTGGGAGTGGTGGTCCAAAACATCTAGAGCAGTGATTCTCAACCTGTGGGTCCCCAGATGTTCCTGAACTGCAATTCTCAGAAGTCTCCACCACTCGCTGTGCTGAAAGGGATTTCCGGGAGTTGCAGTCCAGGAACATCTGGGGACCCACAGGTTGAGAACCATTGATCTAGAGTGTCGAAGGTTCTCCACCACTGCGAAAGTTCACAATAGGAAGCAGCTGGGTGGATTCCACATTAAGAGAATCCAAACCTAGCTATGGAAGCATACAATCAGAATTGGCTGACTGGTGGATGAAGTCCCAGTTCATGAGACTGTGTTTTGATATATTTCAGCCATGCTACCTTCCTGATTTAGCCTGATGGACATACCTGTATAAGAGAGATACCCCACTCTTCCCCCAGTGAGAAATCTTTAATAGAAGCCAAGTTGGCATTTTTTTGTTTTGTTTTGTTTTGTTTTTGGCCAGAATCATATTTTGAATGAATAAAGATTTCCCGCGCCTCACCTGAACTGGAGGGTTTTGGGTCTGGATGGTCCACCTTCATCATCACAGCCTGGCAGACCAGCTGATAGCCTGTCATCTTTTTTCCTAGCATGGCCAGGTTGGAATCTTTAGTCGTACCTTGAGCCTTGCCATCCCAAAAGGAAGAGCACATCTCAGCAGCAAATATGGACAGAGAATCCTGTTCTGAGAACACTCCATGTTTTTGGTGGGTGACCGATTTCAACTCCTCGAACTGTTGCAAAACTGTTGCAAATACAGAAGATGAAACATAAGTGATAGAGCAATAAGCTCAGCCTCATTCTTGCCATTCCTTATGTAATAATTTATACCCAGGTAGGGCTATACTGCAGCATGAGTGGGATCCATTCTTAGTTTCTTTGGGTCTTATTCTGATTTCCTCAACAACAACAAAGTCTCAGTAGCTGATAGCATTCCTCTGTCTCTTCTCTTTATCTACACCATCTCTCCAGCAACAATGTGAGTCACCAAACCATGAACTGCAGATGAGCATAAATCGTGTTTGTTTTCCAGAGAAAGGGCTGCAGGGCATCTTTTCTTCTGAGAATCAAACCTGCCAGCAAAGGCCATGTTTGCATTACAAAGACCAGCCAGCTAATTTGCAAACAACAGAACTGAGAAAAGATCATGCTGTGGCAATCAGATATGTACAGCACCTACAAAATCTCTTCTTCTAACAATGTGTTTGCTGTCGGTGCTCAGGGGTGCTGAGGATCTGGAGCAGTCATGCATCATGATTAATAACAGGATACTGTCTACCATACAGTAGTAAACAATTGTAAGTTATACAGCATTGGCTGAAATTATGTTGCTTCATACAGTAAGTTGCATTATAGGCCCATTATAGGCCCAGTTTGAATTTGGTAAGTCAACTGCTCCATCCGTTCCATTGATTCAAATGGACCTACTTTAGCATAGTAAGTTGAAACTAGAGTATGCCCATTGGAATCAATGGAATTGATGGAGCAGTTGACTGATCAAATCCACATTGGTTCAGTGGGCCTACTCTACCTGCAAACAACAGGATTTCAGCTGTTTTACATGTAACAATTTTTTTGCACAGCGTTGTACACCATTCTGGGTGTCTTCAAACAGAAGAAGGGCATATACAGTAAATGAAAGTAATGAACAAATAATGATAAATAAATGTTATGTGTGCTTATTAGGCCCTAACATAACATTATCCTCCATAAAAATTCCTCCAGGTACTTTTGTCATTCAGATAGCCTAGATCCAAGTTGTGTAGGCCTTACATGTTGCTGTAATCCGACATGAACACTTTTACTCAAATGTAGGGATGGGCAGGAAATGAAAAATGAAATGCTGTTTCATCGTTTCATTACATAATGAAACAAACCAAAATGAAACAAAACGAGGAAGAAGCATTTCGTTAGAGATGAAACGAGAACGTTGTTTTTCCATTGGAATGATCTATTTTGTTCCATCATTTTGGGGCTCCTGCCAAGCTGTCAATGGCTGGAGCCCTTTAAACCTGGCCCAGTCGGTACCGAGGGGGAGCCTCTGATACCGACTGGGCCAGGTTTAAAGGGCTCCAGCCATTGACAGCTCAGCATCAGCCCTTTTAAAAATCTGGTGCCTCTAGGACTCAGGGGAGCCATTTGGTCTCGTTTCATTTTGTTTTGTACAATTTTTTTTTAAAAAAAACTTTCATAAGAAACGAAATGAAACAAAACGGGGGTGAGCACAAAATGAAATGAAATGAAACTTTATTTTTCCATTTCACGCCCATCTCTACTCAAAAGGCATGGCAAAAATTTAAGGAATGGCATCTTGCCAACCGCATCCAGCTCAAGGACCACACTGGTGATGGCAGCCAGCATTCTTTGGGCAGGGGCAAACAGGTGGGCGGGGCTGCAGTAAGTGACATCAGAACAGGCAAACAAATGATCACATACTCCTCCCTTTCCCCGCATCCACATATATTGGCATTCACATGAAACGGCTGATCATCTCGACTGTGAGATGAAACTGGGTGGGACGTGACCCCCCCCCCATAGGGAGCAGTCAGGAGCCATATGGGACTTGAACCCATGGATTGTCTGCCTGCTGTGCAAATACTTTGAAGAAAGCAGAAACTTCATTGGGAAGAAGTTGTCCAACACAACCCAACTAAGATTTCAGAGGGATTTTGCTGCTACTGACGTTGGGCCCATAAAGATCTTAAAGGGCATGTTAATGTGGGACAAAGCGATTTCTACCATATAGTTATCAAAATCTTACTAATAACATGTTTTTACAAGATATTACGTGCACACATGGATTGATACAAGGATAAGTGAGGAACTGATTCTAACAAGGCAAGAGTGCCGTTACACGAGGGGAAATTCATATTTGAAACAGGTTTAGCAAGTTTTAATATTTTTTTAAAAAGTGACTACATGATGCACATAGAAGGGTGGATTGTTTAGACAAGGAATTGTGTGTTATCTAGATTGGAAGTGAGGTATTCCACCTGAAGTTGATTTATTTTCGCTCAGATGTCAAATCAATTTATTTTTAACCATTTTGGCATGTGTGAACACCTCAATCAGAGCAAATTGTGTCTGTAGCAGTTGACAGTCGCCAGTGTGCCTACCATGAATTTCCTTCACCACCTCCTGTGTGTGTGTGTGTGTCTGTGTGTGTGTGTGTGTGTGTTGATCTCACCTTGACTTGATGTCTCCCTCCTCTGCAAGTGTAATAAATTGGGGAGGGGGTTGTCTTTATGTCTTGGGCTGCTATCCCACGACCACTAAAAAACGCTTCAAACTACTTGAAGATGCGGTTAATAAAATTGTGTCCCCATGACCAGCAGACTTTAAAAGGGGGAAAACGGTGACCACTGCCACTTAAGCATGACCCAGAAAGTTTTACAAGTACCTGGTCTTGTGGTGGTACAAAGCTTGTCTCAGCTGTGATGAAGATTTTAAACCAGTACTTCAGTCCGTGTTTCAATCAGTTTCAATCCTATTGCCCTGTTCCTTTCTCCTTCTCTCTCCCCCCCTTCATTGTGTGTCCGTGTCTGTCTCTCTGTCTCTGGGCCCATATGCCAAGTTGCAGGGAAGGCGCTATCTTAATTTTTTTAATCTGTCATTCTGCTTTAGCACTATTTCAGGTTGCAAGGATTAAAAATATTTAAAAATAACACCACAACAGCAGCAGCTAAAGAGGCAGCCAGTGTGATGCGGAAGCCAAGAAAGCTGTAGGGATTCTTGGTTTCATCAAGAGAAGCATAGTGTCTAGATCAATTGAAGTGATAGTACCACTCTATTCTGCTCTGGTCAGACCCCATCTGGAGTACTGTGTCCAGTTCTGTGAACCTCAATTTAAAAAGGATGCTGACAATCTTGAACGGGTCCAGAGGAGGTCGACCAGGATGGTTGAAGGTCTGGAAGAAATGTCTTACGAGTAGAGATGGGCACGAATCAAAAAAATGATGTTTCGTTTGTCTTTTGTCGTTTGGAGTGTCCGTTTCGGTTCGTTTCCATTCTTCGTGAATTTTTGCAAAAAAATTTGTTTTCATTTTCATTCGTTTTGTTACGGTTTCGTTACCATTTATTTCAATTTTTGTGATTTTTTTAGCATTTAAAGCAGTTCACTGTATTGCAGTAACGAAAACGAAACACATGACAAAATTTCCGGTGTTTCTGTTCGTTTTGTTTCATTTTGGAGACAAGATTTGTTTGTTGTTTCGTTGCGTAACGAAATGAAAAAACGAAAACGGAAATGAAAAATTGTTCGTTTCGTGCCCATCTCTACTTACGAGGATCATCTTAGGGACCTGGGAATGTTTAGCCTTACAAAAAGCAGACTGAGAGGAGATAGGATAGCTATGTTTAAATATTTGAAAGGATGTCATATTGAAGAGGGAACAGGTTTGATTTCCATGGCTTCAGAGACTAGGACTCAGGGCAATGGTTTCAAACTTCAGGGAAAGGGAATCCATTTGAACATTCGGAAGAACTTTGTGACGGTTAAACTGTTTGGCAGTGGAAGATGCTGCCACAAAGAGGGTTGTGGAGTCTCCTTCTTTGGAGGTTTTTAAGCAGAGGCTGGATGGCCACCTGTAATGTTCCTGCATGGCAGGGGGTTGGACTGAATGGCCCTCGGGGTCTCTTCCAGCTCTATGATTCTATGATTGTATGAATGCCAGAAAGCTCAGTGAGGGAAAGCACCTTGAGGACTCATCCCTGGTGAGCCCCAAGGGTGGTTTAAACTGGTTCCAATCAGGTGGACCATTGCTTTTGCCCAGTGTCTAGAGGAAATTGCCCAATCGCAAAACTGGCATCTATAGAAATAGCCCACAAACAGAGCATGGGGTCCAACAGCATCTTCCACGTGAGTCTGGCAAGTGGTGGCCCTGCCAACCACAGGCGGGAGGTCGCCTGCAACAGTCACAGCCAGGAGCTTTACGAAACAGCTCCGAGCAGAGATTCACCTCCAGCGTTTCCCTACAGCAACTCTGTTTTCCAGGCCTTTTTGGCCTACGCAGGGCATCTCGATGCGCCCGTTTGTCCAACGCAGCAGGTCTCTTCATTTTCCACAAATGTAAAATACCATATTTGGCTAATCTGAGGAGCTGCTTGGCAAGAACTGGCTGAGACGCAAAGTGAACTGCTTTAAAAAAAAGAGAGAGGAAGAGAGGAAGAAAAAGGTTTAACCCTTCCTTTATAAATACAATGATAAATCACTAGAAGAACGTTTACACACAGAGGGCTTGCAAAATTAAACTAAGGCCCCGGGCGGGAGGAGGTTTTCCCTCAAACAGCAGCAGCAGCAGCAGCGAAGGAATGACAAAAAGCCCTCTAGGCTGCTCTGGTGCAGGATTAAGAGACTCAGAAACCCAAAATATCACCCCAAACTATTTAGTAATTCTCCCTGCTGACTATTCCTCTAGTAGTTGCTCTCTGTTTCTCTCTTATCTGGAAGCTGAGTCGTGGCACCTGGACATTTGCAGGGAATCATAAGCAGGTGAAGACATCTGCTTGGGAATACCCTGACATGAATGGTGAGCCACTGTGTGAGACAGAATGCGGGACTGGACGGGCTGTGGCCTGTTCCAGCAAGGCTGTTCTTATGTTGTTATGACTTCTTTTCTTGGATGAAGCTGTTTGGATGAGCCGTGAAATGTTTTGCTCTCACAAGAAAAGAAGTCCAGTTGCCATGACTCAACTGCAGGATAACCTCACTTGAATGACTGAGAATCTTCACAAATGTATCACATTTTAATGCATGCACAGTCTGATGCGTGTCTTTTGGGAGCACACTGCAGGCTACCACGCCACTGTCTCTGTTTCTTCCTGCTTTAAGGTAATCTCTCTCTCTCTCTCTCTCTCTCTCTCTCTCTCTCTCTCTCTCTCTCTCTCTCTCTCTCTCTCTCTCCTCCCCCCCCCACACACCCCCACCTTCCATAAACTTCCAGCTTCATTTCTACTACTTTTCTGCATCTACAAATACTGTGAGAGAGGCCTTATTAATCTCAGTCATAACTTGGGACCCTTGAAATCTTGCAGTCTGGTTAGAATCTAGAATTCTTAATCCGGGACTTCCTTATTCTTCCGAACAGAAGTACAGTCTCCAAATCTGGTGAGGAACTATTCAGCATGGTACTGGCCTCTTCGGGAGTACTATGGGCCTTTTCACACGACCCCTAAACTCCGCCGCAAATGGCTCCCAGCTCCGGAGCTTAAAATTTTTTCCCCACCAGCTCCGGAGTTTACAGATAATTAAGTGCGACCACGCCCACCTAAGTGCATCCCAGCACACTTTTCAGGTATCTGCTCTCCAGAGGTGAAAATTCCTGATGCGGATATAACGTAGTGACTGCCTGGCTCTCCTTGCTTCTGTTTGTTCTTTTTTTTTGCCCCCTGCCCCTTTAAGAGATCTGAATGCAGTGCCGGGACGGCAGAACAGAGGTGAGCGGCATTCCTTTCTTCCTTTTTTTCTCCCTCCCCCCATGCAGCCAGCAGCCAGGAGTGCGGAGGGGGTGGGAACGCAGGAACAGCAACAAACCCCTAAGATCTCTGATCCGAATTTAAGTGGCCAGCGGATCTTAAGGGTCATGTGAAAAGGCCCTATGTTGAGTTTACTTTAAGAAGGATGCCAACCAGATTGAGAGGAAGGCAGCAAGAATAATCAGGGGATTAGAAACCAAGCCCTAGAGGGCAGTGATGGAGAACGTTTTAGAGACCGAGCGCCCAAACTGCAATTCAAAACCCACTAATTTTTCGCTAAGTGCCAATACATCAATTTAACCTGAATACAGGTGGCTGTGAAAGGGCAATGGTGGGTGCCCACAGAAAGGGCTCTGAGTGCCACCTTTGGCTTTTTGAGGCGCTGGCTTGGGGCAGCACTTCTACAGGCCTACCTTCCCCAGGACCAGGAGGGCTGTGGCAACAAGGACAAGTTTGGGGGAAGAAAAATGAATTGAACAAAATGGAAATTTCCATTTCGTTTCATTTCATTTTTCTTTGATGGGTTGGTTCGCTATTAGTTTTGTTAGCTAATGAAATGAATAACTAATAACGGAACAAATTAAAAGTTCGTTTCATGCCCATGCACTTTTCAAATCCCTGAAAGGCAGTCGTATAGAGGAGAGGCAGGATCTGTTCTCAATCAGACCGTAGTGCAGGACTTGTAATAATTGACTCAAGGTACAAGAAGCCTGATTTAAGCCAAATGTCAGGGGGGAAATCCTGTTAGAAAAAATACAACATGAACCAATGGCCTTGGGAGGTGATGATGAGTGTGCTAATGTTGGAAGCATTCCAGAGAATGTCCCTCTGTCAGGTCTGCTTTGATTTGGATTCCTGCATTGCATAGGGAGTTGAACTTGATGGCCTTATAAGTCCCTTTCCAACTCAGGTAATTCTATGATCCTTTGGTTAATCCCTTAGTAATAGGACTTCATGCTTGAGATATAAAACTCTGTGTGCACGTCTCTTCTGCTGAAGAGCCTGGTTTATCTGGAAATGGGCACAGGGACAATTACGTGTCCTGCTTTTCATCTTGATCTTCCAAAATTATCCACAGGGCTTTATGCACATCGATCATGCAGCAGCTTTGTGCAATGTGAAATGGTGAATCCAGTTCTCTCCTTATGTCTCCTAGGTGCTGGTAAAACTGAATGATCATGGAGGTCTCCCAGAACTCCACAGAGTCACCCAATTCCACTGACCTGTTGTTTCACAAATTTGTCCACCTGGACGGAGAACTGTCAGATGCCTTTTATACTCTGTGGATAGCGCTGATGGTAGTCAACATCATCATTTTCTTGGTGGGCGTGGTGTTAAACTCTTTGGCTCTTTATGTCTTCTGCTTCCGCACCAAAACGAAAACCACCTCGGTCATCTACACCATCAACCTGATCATCACGGATTTGCTGGTGGGCTTCTCCTTACCCATCCGGATCATTGTGCACTACAGTGACCGGAACTGTAAGAACTGTGCCCTCATCCACATCTTCACCTACTTTGTCAACATGTATTGCAGCATCTTGTTCCTCACGTGTATCTGCATCGACCGGTACCTTGCTATCGTCCAGGTGGAAGCCTCGCGCAGGTGGAGGAACCCCAACTATGCCAAGAGCATCTGTGCTTTCATCTGGATCTTTGCCACTGTGGTCACATTCTCCATCCTCACCATGGCTATGAAGTTCTCCTACTGCTGCATAGCCCAGATCTTGCCCCTGATGGTCTGTGAGTATTTCTTCCCCCTCATCATCATCACCTTCTTCACCACCAGGATCATGTGCGCCCTCTCCAAGCCAACCTTAATGCACCAGAGCCGGGAGAGGCGGATGCGGGCTGTCCAGCTCCTCATCACTGTCCTCATCATCTTCATGATTTGCTTCACTCCCTTTCACGTCCGCCAGCTGGCCATCTCCATCAACCCAGACATGCCCTACAACATCAGCTTGATTGTTTATCATGTCACCGTCACCTTAAGCAGCCTCAACAGTTGCATGGACCCCATTGTCTACTGCTTTGTTACCAATAACTTTCAGTCGACCATGAAGAACATATTCAGGAAGTCTGAACCGGAACAAACCAGCGGAGACATAATCAGCGTCAACAAGAACTCGGGTTCCAATGCTCTCATGGCCTTCACAAATGTCATAGGGAGCCCTTTGGGCTTGCCTTCGCCAAACAGTGCAGCAAGTTCCTAGAGGCAGGCAGTCCTCACTGTCTATCACTGTAAATGTTGTCAGGCTATGTGGTACTGTTCTCTTTTCTAAGAGTTCTCGGGAGCATCACATCAACCTTCAGAATCTCTCGGGTTCTCCAACGACGCCCTCGACATACGTACGGTAGCCAGATGTGTCATCTGGGAAGTGACATTATGACATTTGCGCTCAAGTGCTGATCCCAGGATTGGGTCTCAGGATGCCTCTCCATCTCTAGAATCGGTGGGAGGATGGGGGCAGGAGAGGCAATGACATATTCTGACAGGTCCAATCTGTTTCTCCGCGATCACTTGGAGAACCAGAAAGGAGGACGGGCTGAGATTCTGAGACCACAGACGGTTATGTGTAGGACCAAAGAAAGAATAATTTTCAGAGGAGAACATTACATGAAGACTGTGTTGACTGCTGTTGGGAACTGGGATAGGGAATGCTAGAGAAATCCAAATGAAGACCAACATCATGAGAACAAGAGGTTGAAAAATCATGGCCAGCTACACTTTAGGAGCATTGAGTTAGAGCTCCATTTCTCCAGCATAAGGTGGCCTGTTGGGACAAGTAAGATGGGGATGTTACATGCAGTCAAAACCTCTGTGCTGAAATGACAACAAATGCATTGTGATTTTCCAATGATTGGTAATGCTGAAACTCTTTGCTATCCCTTGTTTTCCTCTGGCAATCCTCCCTTCCAGGTTCCATTTGTTCATTGGGTGCAGGTTTCATCTGGGAGGAAGGAAAACGGCAGAGAAACATGCCAAGCATAGGAAGCATTAAGCATGTACTGTACATAACACCTCCATGGAAAATACACAAAGAGGACAAGATTCTTTCAGCAAAGAAAAGGGGCATTGGGTTTCTTGATCCTGAGGCTGTATGTACTGTATGTTGCAGAGTTTTGAATTCCTAATTCAATTCCTTTTTGCTGCACCATAGAGGCACAGAGAGAAATTAGCTCCAGGTTCCCCAGATAGTCCACCCCTTTTTCATTAACTGGCACTAAGGTCTCAATAATTCATTCTGAGACATTTGTAGGAGAAAGAATAAAAACAGTTCATTACTCACAGGTGTGAGAGATGAAGAGCAAACTAATAACCTCCAACAGACTAAAGAAGAGAAAGAACACCCAGCAGGGAGGCAAGGCTCTGTTTGTACTCAGAGACCACAGGGGACGATTAGTTAGTGCTGGATAGATTGACAGTCACCCCAGGCCAGAAAAGTCCCACCCCCCAGTCACTCAAACCACAAGAAGCATGCAAGGTTGTAAAAAAAAAAACCTCCAACAGTGTATGTTTTGCTCATATAATCACAACACCAGTGAATCCAATTATTATTCTCAATAACATCTGCATTGCCTTTAATGCAGGTGTTTCACTACTAACAAAACCCTAATGTTTCTGTTTGCTCTGCCGTATACCCTCTGTATAATACCCTCTGTAGCATTTTGTGTTGCAGACTTTGGATTTTCTGATAAAATTCATTTACTACACAAATGCCCTAAGCACATCCAATCTTACCTGATTTCGGAAGCTAAGCAAGTTTGGCCATGGTTAGTACTGTACTTGGATGAGAGACCACCAGGGAATACCAAATGCTGTTGACGCCTACAGTGGGAACTGGCAAGTCACTCCAGTATTCCTGCCAAGAAAACTCCATGGACATGGAGTCATGAAGACTCCGTCACGACTGTAATGACACCACACACACACACACACACACACAGAGAGAGAGAGAGAGAGAGAGAGAGAGAGAGAGCAAATACAGAGGTACAGAGATCCATAGAGGAAAATAGTTCCAGGTTCCCCAGAAAGTCCACTCATTTCTCATCAACTGACACTTAAGGTCTCAATAACTAACTGAGACATCAGAAGGAGAAAGGATAAAATGTTTCTATATTTACCATTTCAAACAGCAAGCTAACAAACAACTGACTTCAAACAGAGGGAAAGAAGAAACTCAGTACAGAGGTGGGACTTTGAATTCAGAGGTGGAAACAAACAATTGTTCAGTGATTGACAGTTACTCCAGCCCAGAAGGGTCCCTCCCAGCCAGACAAACTGCAGGCAGCATGCAAGGTTGTAAAAATTCCAACATTTTGTTCACAAGTAGATCAGCTATAACGTTGAAGTGGCAGCATGGGCCATCACAGTTGGGTTTCAATGAAAGCAGGAGCGGATCCACTTTCAAACAGACTCTTCTAATTATAAGGAGAACCCAACAGTTACTCACTTTTCTCTCCAAAGCAGAAGTATGAAGATCCATACGGAATATGGCTGTTAACTGCTCCTGCAGAACCCAGTACTTATGGGACTTAGCAGTAAGGCAGAAACTCAACCACAAAAATGAATTGTGGCAAACAAATATAAAGAGGGAGTAAGTAACCTAGAAAGCTTTGTGTGACCATATCATGATGAGACCAGTGAGACGCAAAAGCTTATTTATAAGGAGGAAAATGACAAGTATCCATTCATCACTCTTTCAAGTGTAAGGTTGTTCCACTTATTCCTGTAATACTCTCAAGAAGGTGAACTGCTGTTAATCCAACCTTACATACGAGGGAAACTGAAGCCCCATTTCATGGATTAAAATAATAAACAGAGGCTGACAGAATGTGATGGCTAAACAAGAATCTCAGTGCCTTAAGTCACAATGCCATTTTCCTCCTCCAAATGTATATGTGACCACAAGCCCAAAGAAGGATTTGGAAGTCACGCCACAAACTGACCCTCATCCAGAATGGTTACATTAACAGGGCACCAAAATATAGAGGTGAATCTACTGGTGAGGGTTAGGCCCTGTCCAGGCTGGTCATTTGAGGCTTGGGTGGATTGGGCTACAAACAGCCTATTGAGGTGGAGAAGGGTGATGGGACATTTGGCACACTCCTCCCATCTTCACAAAAAACAACCTCTGGTAGCCAGATTGACTGTGAGTTAAGCATTTCCCCTGATCTTGTGCAAAGGGTCAGGGGAAGTGAAATTATTTACAGTGGTACTTCTACTTGCGAGTTTAATTCATTCCAAATGTATGCGCATAAGTCGAACAACTCGTAAGTAGAGCAGCCATAACTAAAAAATAAAAAATAAATTGAAAAATCAAAACAATTTTTAAAAAATGTAAGTAGAGCAAACTGCATCTAAAATTTGTGAAGCAGCAGTTAAAACGCCAACAGTTTTCCGCTCTTAAGTCAAATTGCTCATAAGTACAGTTGCTCGTAAGTAGAGGTAGCACTGTATTTTACATCAATCCTCACCCCCTCCATCAGTGCCATTCTGTTTTCTCCCTCTCCCCTACCTGCTTCCCTTCCTTCTTCCTACCCTCAAACTCTCCCTTGTAATCTGCTGCTGCTGGAGGGGCGATCACCCAGCTAAACAGAGCATGCCAAAAATAATGCATGATCTATCACTGGGGCAGAAAGATGCAGTACAGCAATTAAAGGAGAAAGATGGTTCAACGTAAGTCAAGATATGCACAGAGTCAGTCTTATTTTCTGATCCAAACCATGCCATCCATGATCCATGTGCTGTATTTTATCTATATACCAGTGTGGGCATGTCCTTGGTAAACATTGCAGAGAAAATGTGGTTTTCTGACAGCTTCTCAACAAATATAGAGCTTGGAGTTGTGGCACAATTAAAGTGGCAAGCAAAGCCATACGGTTCGGGGCCCAAGCAAAAGGTGACAGCCCAGTCTTCCTAACTCCGCCAGACCCACAGATTGGATCTCTCTTGCAAGAACACAACGTACAGCAAAAGAACGACACATGTTTTATTACTCTGGGAAACATGGATGCTTTAAGAGCATGTTCACTGTAGATTTTTCCTAACCCACCACACAACAATGTCCAAAGGGATCACAGTGTCCCTTGTCACCCTTTGCCCTTCTTCTGTGGCTCTTATTTTCTGTGCCTTTTTTGTGACAAAACCCAGCTCTTATCTGTAGCATTTGGCTGATAATGAATTTTGACAAAAACAAGCTGTCATTTGAGGTCACAGCCCTTGGAAGAGAAGCATACATAGAGTGGAATTGCTATGCTGAAATGGAACCTTATAGGTCAGTGGTTCTCAACCTGTGGGTCCCCAGATGCTCCTGCACTGCAACTCCCAGAAGTCTTCATCACTAGCTGAGCTGACCAGGATTTCTGGGAGTTGCAATCCAAGAACATCTGGAGACCCACAGTTGAGAACCACTGTTACAGGCAATCTAGTGTTCCATCCTCCATCCATGGGGAAGATCCAGAGCTAGATCCTCCATGAGTGCAGGGTTCTTCAGCCTTTACCTGAGGTTATCTAGTAAGGGGGAGTTTACTCAGTCCTCTGACAACTCACTTCACCATTCTCTTACTCTTGTTGTTGCATCAAAATATACTGCCCTATGGTGTGAGAGCAGTTTCTGGGAGGTTCACAACATAATTATGCAAGTCACACTTTGCCCCCGAAGAAGCTGGATATTCATTTTTCCAACCATGGAAGGATGGAAGGCTGAGTCCACCTTGAGCTACCTGAACCCATTGGAATTGAGGTTTGACTGCAGTACTGCTGTTCAGCCCCTGTACGTCAAGGATTTACTGTCAAGAAATTCTCCTGATGGTCAGCCATGTCGTTCCATGTAAATTAAGCCCATTGCCTCTAACACTATCCTGTAAACTCATGATGATCCTATGGACAAACTCTTAAATAAGCACATTTAAATCTATGTGAGTTGTTTTCAAGTAATGTCCAAAACTGAGCCAGAGCTTGGCCACTATGCAAGCCAAATGAGTCATTGCTTCCTACCTCTTGCATGATTCAGATGCAAACTGTATCTCTTGCAAGCATGGGTGGGGCATTTTTCATGGGTTGGGGGACAGATGTCCAAATAAGAAACTGATGCCATTGTTTCCGCTGCCTGCCAGTCCTTTGCTGCTATTACACCCTCTTTTTCCTTTTTAGTCTTGCCCTTTCATGGATCAATCATATAAAGATTCAGACTTACATAAGAACATAAGAACATAAGAAGAGCCATGCTGGATCAGGCCAAAGGCCCATCTAGTCCAGCTTCCTGTATCTCACAGCGGCCCCACCAGATGCGTTTGGGAGCGCATGAGACTAGATATCTGTCTCCTGATACCACTCCCCTGCATCTGGCCCTTGAACTACCCTGGTTTAAAGCCTAGAGATTACACATCTCCATCATGGTTTGTAACCCGTGATGGACTTTTCCTCTAGGAATCTGTCCAATCCCCTTTTGAAGGCATCCAGGCCAGATGCCATCACCACATCCTGTGGCAGGGAGTTCCATAGACTTAGAACGCGCTGGGTGAAAAAATATTTTCTTTTGTCAGTTCTTACTCTCCCAGCACTCAATTTGAGTGTATGTCCCCTAGTTCTGGTATTTTGAGAGAGGGAGAAGAGCTTCCCTCTATCCACTTTACTCATACCCTGCATTATTTTGTATGTCTCAATCATATCCCCCTCATGCGCTTTTTCCAGACTAAAGAGGCCCAATTGTTTTAGCCTTTCTTCATAAGGGAGGTGCCCCAGCCCAGTAATCATTTTAGTCGCTCTCTTCTGCACCTTTTCCAGTTCCACTATGTCTTTCTTGAGATGCGGTGACCAGAATTGTACACAATACTCCTGGTGGGGCCTTACTATTGTTTTGTATAACGGCATTATAATGTTGGCTGTTTTATTTTCAATCCCCTTTTTGATAATCCCTAGCATGGAATTGGCCTTCTTCACTGCTGCCACACATTGGGGAGACACCTTCATGGAGCTGTCCACCAACACACCAAGATCACGGATAGCTCAGAGCCCATGAGTTGATAGATGAAGTTTGGATTTTTTGCCCCAATATGCATTACTTTACATTTGGTTACATTAAAACGCATTTGCCATTTCTCAGCCCACTCCCCCAGTTTGGAGAGATCCTTCTGGAGCTCTTCACAATCTTCTCTGGTTTTTACCACATGGAAAAGTTTTGTGTCATCTGCAAACTTGGCCACCTCACTGTTTATCCCTGTCTCCAGGTCATTTATGAACAGATTGAAAAGCACCGGTCCCAGGACAGAACTTTTCACCTCTCTCCATTGTGAAAATTTCCCATTGACACCTACTCTTTGTTCCGGGATCTCAACCAGTTCTCAATCCATAAGAGGACCTGCCCTCTTATCCCCTGACTATGCAATTTTCTCAGCAGCCTTTGGTGAGGGACTGTGTCAAAAGCCTTTTGAAAATCCAGATAGACTATATCCACCGGTTCACCCAAATCCACGTGCCTGTTGACCTTTTCAAAAAATTCTAAAAGGTTTGTAAGACAAGATTTACCCTTACAGAAGCCATGCTGATTTTCTCTCAGCAAGGTTTGTTCTTTTATGTGTTTTAAGATTTTCTCTTGGATGAGGCCTTCCACCATCTTCCCTGGGACAGATGTAAGGCTAACCGGCCTGTAGTTTCCTGGGTCCCCCCTCCTTCCTTTTTTAAAAATTGGTGTGACATCTGCTAAACTGTGGCCGTTTTAAGAGACAAGTTGCAGATAACCGTTAAGAGATCTGCAGTTTCATTTCTCAGTTCCCTAATAACCCTTGGGTGGATGCCATCTGGGCCCGGTGACTTGTTAATCCTCAATTTATCAATTGATCCCAGGGACTGAAATAACATACAGTGAATGGAATGGCACCATAGAGCTATGAATCATGTAAGACCTAGGCATGGGATGGTAAAGCCAGTTAAGAGCGAATCATGTAAGACCGAGGCATGGGATGGTAAAGCCCGTTAAGAGTGATGGTCGTGTTTCCTCAGTCAATCACAACAATAATCCCAGCTGATCATGGATCACATAGCAATAATGCAATGATGAAAAAAAATTATCATGAGTATAGCCATCAAGATTTGTCTTCCTGGCGGAATTGGTGAAAGCCATTGAAGAAACTCAAAACTGCAAACGAGAAAGCGTTTAAACGCATCAGGCAAGCATTTTTCAACACCAATATTAAAACTCATTTCGAAACTTTATGTGAAAATCTGTAGTTTCAATCAACCTTGATTTTTAAAAAAAAAAAAACATTTTAAATGATATCATGTCCTATGTCTCCATGTCTTTTCTGTGACAGTCAGTATGAGAGGGTGTTTCATTTCGGAAGTGGTCCGGTTCCAAAACAAAACACAGAAGCCCAGCTGGCATTTGCAACCAGACCAACCCTCCGGAATGAATTCGGCCAATCCCTTACCTTGCGCTGGGGTCAAGCGGGGCGACACTCCAATGAGGAAGAAGCCTCCAACGTCATCTTTCCTTCTCCCTGGCGCTGGCCAATCAGACAGGGAGATGAGATGATCCATTTCCCTGCACAGCTTCTGATTGGCCAGCACCAGGGAAAAGGAAAGATGACATTGAAGGTTTCTTCCTTGTTGGAGTTTAAGCCTGCATGACCCCAGAGCAAGGTAAGGGATTGGCTGAATTCATTCCAAAGGGTTGGTCCAGGTTCCAAACACCCGCTGGTCTCCCGTGTTTCGTTTTTGGAACTGGACCACTTCTAAAATGAAATGCTCATATTTTTGGCATGTTAAATCCCTTCGTTGTGATCAACCACCCTGCCATATCCTGTGGTGACTTGGAGCAACCCCGCCAAACTTTTATCTATTGGCATCCAGAGGTTGAGTCATGGCAACTGGACTTCTTTTCTTGTGAGATCAAAACATTTCACTACTCATCCAAGTAGCTTCGTCAGACTGTAAAAAAAGAAGTCCAGTTACCGTGACTCAATTTCCAGATAAACTTACCTGGATAACTGGCAACCTTCACAGACATATCCATTTGCATGTCCCTTTGCAATGTGTTGAATGCTCAAGATATTAAGAAATTTGAATATCTGACAGAATCTGTACCCATGTCAGCTTGGAAGGGCCCAGACCATGCTGGGTTTCATAGAATCAGAGAATAATTGAATTGAGAGGGGTCTGTGAGGCCATCAAGTACAAACCCCTGCTAATGCAGGAATCCAAATTGGAGATGGGCACGAACCTCAGTTCAGAGGTTCGTGTTGGTTCGTACAAACAGCACCATAGGTGCCAAACATTCCCTTGCTCTGCCTCCTCATTCAGAGACCCACTCACCAGTCAGAGCGTGCTCCTTGCGTCTTCATCTGTTTGGCCAATTCTTGGCAGGAGCACAGTTTTGCCTGTCCTGCCTTCGTGTCTGAGGCAAAACTTGGCAGGAGCACAGTTTTGCCTGTCCTGCCTCCTTGTCTGAGGTATGTTCAGAAGCTGGCTGAACAACCAAAGTGGAGGAGGAGGACTTACGCACCTGGAGTATTGTGTACAATTCTGGTCACCGCTTCTCAAAAAAGACATAGTGGACCTGGAAAAGGTGCAGAAGAGAGTGACTAAAATGATTACTGGGGTTGGGGCACCTCCCTTATGAGGAAAGGCAAAAACATTTGGGGCCCTTTAGTCTGGAAAAAAAGGCACCTGAGGGGGGATATGATTGAGATGTACAAAATAATGCAGGGCATGAGTCAAGTGGATAGAGGGACACTCTTCTCCCTCTCGCAAAATACTAGAACTAGGGGACATACACTCAAATTGAGGGCTGGGAGAGTAAGAACAGACAAAAGAAAATATTTTTTTCATCCAGCACATTGTTAGCCTGTGGAACTCCCTGCCACAGGAGGTGGTGATGGCATCTAGCCTGGATGCCTTCAAAAGGGGATTGGACAGAATCCTGGAGGAAAATTCCATCACAGGTTACAAACCATGATGGAGATGTGTCACCTCCAGGCTTAAAACCGGGGTACCTCAAGGGCCAGATGCAGGGGAGTGGGATCAGGAGACAGATATCTAGTCTCGTGCACTCCCAAACACATTTGGTGGGGCCATTGTGAGATACAGGAAGCTGGACTAGATGGGCCTTTGGCCTGATCCAGCATGACTCTTCTTATGTTCTTATGTTCTTATGTAGGAGGAGGGGAGCATGCACCGGGTGGAGAGTGTCGGATCCAGGCAGGGATAGGTGGGGGAAGGGAATGTGCTGCACCTGTGGTGCCATGCATATAAACTGATATGAACCTCTGAACTACCTGTAAGGTTCATGCCTGTCTCTAATTCAAACCAAAGGAGATCTGACAGATGGTTGCGCAATGCGTAATGGATAATCAAGAACAGATCCTGTTCCTCCTCTGGATGACTATCTTTCAAGTCTTTGAAAAGTGCTATCATATAAGGACCTCGGTCTTCTTTGCTAAAAGCTAACCATGCCCTGTTTCATAGGTTTCCATTCCAGATCTCCAAATCCAACCCGGAGACCTACGTGCAAATCTTGTACAAAGCCCTGGGATCTTAGAATTGAATCACAAATGTAAGACTTCTTTGAAAAAAAAAAAGCCCAACAGCTAGGAGCAAGAAGAGGAAAGGGCTGTCCATCACTCATCAGGACCTTTGGCAGAAAGAACCTGGTGGTAAACATTTGCCATCAGTGTTTATATTGAACTCCATTAATAGCACGAGATTAAACAACTGGCAACCAACACAGACCTCCAGATTTCTTCATATTTTTTTTCTGACAATATAAGGGCAGGCTGAGCTTCAGGCCAATGGAAAATACAAAGTATTGGCAATTAAAAACCAAACTCATAAAAGCGGGGGCCGGGGAGACTTTTTGTGGTCATCCAGCCATAGGTAGAAAACCACAAAAGCTCATGGAAACATTCATATGCCTTGAACATCTGTACAGTGATCCATATTTCATGAAATAGAAGGAACAGCACCTGTTGAATGCCAAAGACCCGTTTGGTGTAAATTTAATCTCACTTTGCATCAAAGGAGCCCCGTAGTGCAGTGGTTGAATTGCAGTACTGCAGTCAAGGCTCTGCTCATGACCTGAGTTTGATCCTAATGGACACAGGTAGTTATTTTATTTTTATTTCAGAGTATTTTTACCCCACCTTTCTCCTTGGAAAAGGACCCAAGGCGGCTTACAGTAATGAGGGATAATATACAGTCCAGTACAATTAAGACATGTTCAAGTGTTTGAGAACAAGGAATCGAGGGACATCTTACAGCATTAATAGACAACATTACACTAAAGATACAAGGTTATAAGTAGTCATAAACACAAAGTCTGTGTGAACCCATAGATTCATATAAAATACACATGGTAGTCCATCATTCGGGGAAAGCTTTCCTGAAGAGAAAGGTCTTTGCCTGTTTCTGGAAGGACAACAGAGGTGAGGCAGTCGTGGCCTCTAGTGGGAGGGAGTTCCAGAGTCTGGGCGCCAAAGTCAAGAAGGGTGCATGGCAAAATGTTTCCCCTTTTGGAGGACTGTCATTCCACTACATCACTTAAAGCAAACCTGCTTCTAAACAAAACAAAGCACTCATTTCATAATATTAATCAATCTTAGTTAGCTCAAAGTATCCTTCCGAGATCAGTAAATTGAATAATATGCTCAGTTGGCTGGAGGCAATGCATAGCCTGCACAATCAAAATTTGTAAACCACCCACTTCCCCCTCCCCAACACACCCTCACCCAGAACTGGTTTCTGTCTCTTTAGGAATTTTTACAACAGAGCTTACATGCAAATATGCCTACACACAACAGCCAATGAATATTCAGTATGAAATGGATATCCCATACATATTATATTGCACACTTCATTCTGCTGCTATATGTCTGAAGAAGTGGATGTGTCCACGAAACATTACAATAAAATTTGAAAGTTAGTCTCTAAGGCAGAGGTTCCCAATCCTCCTAATGCCACGACCCTTTAATACAGTTCCTCATGTTGTGGTGACCCCCTTGCCCTGCTTGGAAGAGGCCACAAGCCCCCTTTGGCAGGCCACGGCCGCAGGTGCCCTAGAGAACTTCCCTCTACAGGCACCCTCAGCCAATCGCAGCATCCGGTGCCATTGACAGATGTCCCCTCTGACCTATCAGGTTGTAACTCACTCTTTCCCCTTCCTTCCTATCCCTCCTTCTCTGGACCCAAGCTGTTTGTGACTTTTTCTTCGCCAGCTCATGGCAACCCCTGTGAAATGGCCATTCAACCCCCAAAGGGGTCCCGACCCCCAGGTTGAGAACCACTGCTTTAAGGTGCCACACGTTTTTTGTCTTTTGTTTTGTTTTGTTTTCCTTGATTTTTGCCTTGACGTGCTATGGGATGGGATGTAAGCAATCACATTGCTTTGCCTACCTACCCCAGATCTTGGAAAAATGCCTTTGTCTTATAGCTCACAGAATCCATGAACACAGCCAGTGGGAGATTCTGGAAATTATGATGGAGACAAGTACCTTTCCCAAGGTTGTTTTCAGCCTGACACTGAACTAATTAGTAGTCCCACATTATAAGGCTAATAGGGCACTGTCCCATTTGAATCTTCGGGCAAATCAAACTGCTACTGCAACACGGCAACCCACTCCTGCCAGCTTCTGAATTACCAAAGGAGGCCAGGGCACATCTATACTGTGACATTTGGTGCGATCTGGCACCAAATTTCAACCTCGGCCAATCTTCAGAGGCCGTTATCTCCAGTGCAATCTATTTGCACAATCTATTTTAACTCTTGGTACCCATCTGCAAAGGCAGGAAAAAAGCTATTTTGCATCTCAATGCATCATCCCCAAAACATGGTATGCCCTAGCTCTGTGCCAGAAAGATACGGAACAGCACTTAAAGGGGAATAGAATTCATTTGAAGTAGAAACACAAGCAGGCAGTATCTTTTTTTCCTCCCACGCCAAACAGTGCTATCAGGGAACCCTATACAGTGGTACCTTGTATAAAGCAATTAATTCGTTCCAAATGAAATTATGTTAAGCAAATTTTCCTTTATACAAGTTTCCCATAGGAACGCATTGAAAATGGAGTAATCCCATTTTTATGTTGTACAGATTTGCCCCATAGGCAATTCTGTTAAGCAAATTTCTCCTATCTCCGGAATATTTTAGGTTGTACAAATTTTATGTTATACAAACTGTTTGTTTTACAAGGGTCCACCGTACCATAACTAAAGGCCAGTGTGGACACTGTGTAAGGCTGGCTACTCCTCATCTCAAGAGACTGTTGCACATTTCCTAAGGCAATAAAATCCCTGTGATTTTTTTTAAAAAATGGAGAAATTGGCTGCTGTAAACTTAGCATGGAACCCAAACCAGGATGGCTTTCCAGAAGGGTTAGATAAATTCATGAAGAACGAGAGGAGTTGTGACTAATAATCTTGATGAGAATATGTATCTGTCCCTCCAGCATGTCTCTGCCTGATTTATGGTGTTTGGGAAATAGCACACCAAAGGGCTGAGCCTTATCCTGAAGACACATGGGTCACCCTGCCCTCAGACAGAGATTTCCCTCCAAAACCTGGCCTCAGCAGAGGCACTAAAGCTCAGTTAGAAACACCCTGAGGTAAATTATACCTTGTTTAACCCTCATTGGCAGTTTGTGTTTACTATGTGAAATATATACCTTCAGTTGCCCAAACCTTTGGCCCACACTTTATATACAGTGGAGCTTGGGCAACTGTGCCTCGCTCAGTTTCAAAGTCTGGGTGGTATAAACAGATCAGCCCAGCTTCAGTTTACACCAATGAGTGGCCCCCAAAGATATGTGCGCTATTTAAACATCCATGCCATGATGAATGCTATGTCTGGGAATCGCTCGTGGAAGAATTTCAAGTAATATACAAGTTACACAATGCTATTTTTAGTACCATGCGTATAATTAAGTCCTCATTAACGTGAAACATTAGGCACCTTCTAAGAACAATGGGGGTCAAACGCAAGTTGACTGATTACTGCAATGCGCTCTACGTGGGGCTGCCTTTGAAGACGGTTCGGCGATTGCAACTGGTTCAGAATCGTGCGGTGCGGCTGGTAAGCGGTGGGGCTGCCAGGGATCACATCACGCCAATTCCACATAACCTGCATGGCCCTACCAGTTGCAGCCCAAACCCAATTCAAAGTGCTTGTTATGACATATAAAGCCCTAAATGGCTTAGGACCTAGATACCTGAAGGACTGCCTCCTTACATACGAACCTACCCAGCAATTAAGATCGAGCCAGGGTGCCCTTTTGAAAGAGCCATCCCTCAAGGAGGTGAGAGGGATGGCTTGTAGACACGGGGCCTTCTCGGCAGCTGCCCCCAAGATATGGAATGCCCTCCCAAGTGAGATCCGCCTGGCGCCAACATTGATGACATTTCGGCGCCAGGTAAAAACCTTCTTGTTCCAGAAGTTTTTTAATTGACACAATATAGACTGTGGGTCCTCTGATGGCAATTTTAGTGTAATGATTTTAGTGTAAGGTTTTTACTATTGTTTTAATTATTTATTGATATTTGATGTTTTAACTGTTTTAATTCTTTGATTGTAAGCTGCCCAGAGACCTTTGCATAATGGGCAGCATATAAGATGTAAAAATAAACAAATAAATAAAGATAAAGTTATCTTGGATCGAGGGTGCCATTGAATTCCACTCCCCAGCACTCCTCATCCTCGACAGTGAAGGTCAGGGCTGATGGAAGTGCCAAATGGACATCTGGAGAGCTTCATTATGCCTACGCCCGTTTGTAATCCCCTACCAATCAGAATGCTGGCTATCAGGCAATCCGGGAAAATACTAAATCCCCCAAACAGGGTCTCTTTTAAGTTCTGCAGAACTCATCATGGGGTTGAGCTTTGCAGAACTGGAGGTGGGAGAGAAAATACTTCACCAAATCATCCTTCTCAGAAGGTGGGACCAGGGTATCATGTGTCATGGACTTATGAAGTCTGAGCCTCATGTGTTGTGGAGGATTTTTATTGGGAAACATACCTAATCAGCCCTGTCTCGTTTTTCTAAATTAAAGGGTTGTGTTTGGAGGTGTGTGGGGGGGGTCATTTTTAAAGAAAAAGATACAAGCCACACATATAACATGATGTGTCAACTATGTCTGAATCTCCGATGAAAGGTTAGTCTCAGGACTGGATGTTCAGACCTTTCTTTGAAAAAACTGATTGTTGCCTAACTAGATATTTCAGTAACACTACAGTGACTTCTATTTCCTTTTTGTATACATCAATTTTCAGAAGGCTGCTGGGGTGGGGGGGATGGTGAGCACAAGGCATTTCAGAGAGATGACTGAAATGCCTTGTGCAGAGAGAAAGAGTGAAAGAACTGTTCAGCCTAGAGAAAAGAAGATTCAGGGGTGAAATGGCAGCCCTTGTCAAATATTTCAAAGACTGTCATATAGAGAAGGGGCAGGATCTGTTCTCAATCATCCTAGAGTGTAGGACGCGCAACAATTAGGCTCAAGTTAAGAGAACCCAGCTTTTGGCTGAATATAAGGAAACTTCCTGACTGTTAGAGCAGTACAACAATGGAACCAATTACCTTGAGAGACGTGAGCTCTCCAACATCGGTGGCATTCAAGAGAAATTTGAACCACCACCTGGCAGATATCCTTTGGTTCATAATCCTGAGTGGAGCAGGGGAGGTGTTCTTGATGGCCTTTTCCAACTTCACCATTCTATGATTCTATGATATTAATAAGCACTATGATATTAATGTACTGATTTATTTGATCGACATCACATCCTTCTCTCAATGTGCCAATGCATTTGCCTAGTCTTGGACGATATAATGAGCAGTCATGTATTTCAGTTTAACTTAATGTATAATTGTGATGAGATTGGCATCAGCCTCTAACTTGCAGATGTCATCATCGGAGTCTTAATTACATGCCTAGAATACTAGGCTAGCCCAATTCCTCATCACAGCCTGTCTCTCAGTGACAAAGTATACATTTAGAGTGTAAACATTGCCTTACGATCTTTAGAGCAGTGGTTCCCAACCTTGGTTATCCCAGATGCTCCTGGACTGCAATACCTAAAAGCCCCAGCCGGCACAGCTGGTAGTGAAGGCTTTGGGAATTACAGTCCAAGAATACCTGGGATGCTCAAGATTAAAAAGCACTACTCTAGAAAAACCAAGGTCACATGACTGGAGAAACACACTCAATGACAGCAGACAGATACCACTGGTTCTACAGACAAGCTGCATAATCTGATATACAGCGGCTCCTATCCTTTTGATTATTAATGGGAAGAAAACCTGTGTTAACGGATAACAAAATTGTGGCTCAGTGGTAGAGCTAATACTTCCCATGCACAAGGTTCTGAGTTCAATTCCCAGCCTCTCCGTTGAGAGCTTGGGATGACCCAGGGATTGAAGGAAACAGGCCAAAATCTGGGAAGCCACTTCTGCCAGGGCAGTGTCAGAAATATTCAGCCAGATGGGACCTGGCTTGGTCCAGGAGGACGAGGCAGCTTTCCTGCGTTCATCGCCTCCTCTGATTGCGTGCCTCTCCACTATCACTCCACCCTCCTGGTGCAGACATTAATCTGGGTGTGAAGTTGCATGTGTAAACAGTGTTAAAAGTCGTCTAAACGATTTACGGAAAGTGGAAGCCTGCAGAAGGGTTTTTTTTTTAAAGTACAAGATGAACTTTAGCCCAAATATGCCAAATGGAGCCACCTCTTGGCACTTTGCCACCAGGACTGGTACTGACTGGTACTGTCCTATGAGCAGGAGCGGTGGATGGGGTGGCAGGGGGGGGGGCTGTGAAAAATGGCATGCAAGGTGTCCCCATCTAAGAGGACAGTCAGGAACCCACCTCAGTCAAGAGGCTTAAGATGTCATGGAAGGGTAGCTAATTCTTTAATTTGTCATTGAAAAGTAACTCTGTGGTGTTTGTTATGCTGTGTCTGTTGTATTCTTGCAAGTGCTAGTCTTATTGCACAGTACCCAAAACAGCTAGTGACACATAACGTGACTTGTAACGCGTTCTTTCCAAGCTCCATAAAGCACCTTGTTGGATCTTGGCCCACACATTATTTGTATTGCAAATGAAGACACAACGAAACAATTGTGAGTTCCAGGAATCCCTGTTTCGCTTTGCAGGTGAATCAAAATCTTATCAAATATTCACAACAATGCTTAAGTCCCAGGCCTCTCAGTAGACTTTCTTCTTCCTCTTCTCCTAAGAGTGAGCTAACTTACTCACTCTTAAACTTGCTCACTGTTAACTCTTAACTCTAGCCCGTTTTGCTGCCACGGCACTGAAATGGAAGGTGAACTTGCAATAACTACACAGGCTCTTTTGGAGAGGGCTAAATGTGGTTGTAACATTCTGTTTGGTATGACCCTCTCATTCAAATGGCATGGCAGTCTCAAGTGGCCCTCTTTGATCTGGCCCTCTTCAATTTCTGATACCATGAAGTGGCTTAATAGCAGGGGGTTGGAATTGACCGTTTGATTGGCTCCTTCCAGCTCCATGATTCTATGATTCTGTCCTCCTGGTCATTTGAGAGACGTTTTGGAGAACAGGAATTCAAGCTCTCCTGCCTTAAGTGATACTCTCCTAAAGATATGGATTCACAGTTAGAACATAAGAACATAAGAAGAGCCATGCTGGATCAGGCCAAAGGCCCATCTAGTCCAGCTTCCTGTATCTCACAGCGGCTCCACCAGATGCGTTTGGGAGTGCATGAGACTAGATATCTGTCTCCTGATACCACTCCCCTGCATCTGGCCCTTGAAATACCCTGGTTTAAAGCCTGGAGATTACACATCTCCATCATGGTTTGTAACCTGTAATGGACTTTTCCTCCAGGAATCTGTCCAATCCCCTTTTGAAGGCATCCAGGCGAGATGCCATCACCACATCCTGTGGCAGGGAGTTCCATAGACTTACAACTCGCTGGGTGAAAAAATATTTTCTTTTGTCAGTTCTTACTCTCCCAGCCCTCAATTTGAGTGTATGTTATACGCGTGGATTCAGCCCTGAGTCTGCATGCCTGTATATTAAAATAGCCTCCTATGCAAATAAGAGGAGGCATGTGAAATTGTATGGTAATGCAAAAGGTGCCAGCAGGGTGATTAATTTCCATTAAGAAACCTTCAACAATCTGCAACCAATGACATCTAAAGAGAGAGTCTTTTCTGAGCTAGGTTGTGTGAGGGTCTTTTTTTGAGCTAGGTATGAGAGAAGAGTTTAGGTATACAGTCGATGAAAGCAAGATGGCCAGAAAGAATAAGAATAAAAAAAATACAAGTACAAAAATTCCCTGTACTGTTGTTGCTATCTGCTAAATCAAATAATAATGCCACTGTTTATAGTTTTCATCAACTACAAAGCTAAAGCTCATGTTCAGAGAAATCCTTTTCTAGAGGGAGTGCTCCCTCCAGCGGTGAAAAATGTGTAATTGTGTAAAAAGAAGAAAATGTGTGCCAGCTGTCTCTCTCTCTCTCTCTCTCTCTCTCTCTCTCTCTCTCTCTCTCTCTCTCTCTCTCTCTCTCTCTCTCTCTCTCTCTGTGTGTGTGTGTGTGTGTGTGTGTGTGTGTGTGTGTGTGTGTGTGTGTGTGTGTGTGTGTGGAATAGAGATGGTCACAAATTAGCAAATAAATTCATCAAAAATCTGTAATTCATCCATTCATATTTATCCATAATGATGCCTGCCGATGAATATGAATAAATGAATTTTAGCCATTTTGATTCATTGATTCAGACTACAAAACAATCCTCCAGGTACCTAGAGACACCAACATTTCAAAGAAGCTTCATGTAACTCTCCTCTACAACTCTTCCAACTTTTGAGAAGATTAGGTTTTCCCTCAGGCCAGCTGCTAACAGTCACTTTCCTGGGGGGAGGGCACTTTGTGGGTGTATCACATGGATGTTCGAAATGTTATTTGCGATTCAATGAATCTCCAGTCAAAACACATACTTTGGTGCCCATCTCTACTCTCAAACCTAAACTTATCTAATCATTGATTTCCACATCACATCCCATGTTAGTGATGGGGAACTATAAGAGCCGGAAAGACAGTTTTCTCAGAAATACTTGGGAGATCTTGACCTGTGTTCAAGTCTGATTTTGAAAAGGTTTTAGCCATACTGATGGGGGTGGGGAGTTATCATCTATTCTTTTAAAAAATTAGTTTCTACAGTTTGGTTGAATCAGAGCTGCTGAAATATCAGAAAATCTGAATGACTCTAGTGCCCATGATGAGTCTAGGGCTCGGTCCCACGTCCCTTTAAAAACAGTTTAAATTACTAAATAAACCGAGTCCAAAAATGTCATCCCCACAGCCACCGGGCTTTTTGAAAAAAAAGAAAAAAGAAAACCCGGTAATGATCCCTTAAGCGAGGTTTCTGTGACTCACCTACGAGGTAGAGAATTTTTTACCTCACTTTGAAAATCCAGCTTTTAAGGAGGCAGACGCCGTGGGACCACGCTGATGATCCGGGTTTCTTTTCTTTCTTTTTTCATAGCACCGACCGGCTGTTCCTGGGGCCGATCGGCTATGTTTTTTAAAATTTCTCTGCACCATTGGAGTAACAGGAAGCTCTATCCGGTCCTACAAGCATTAATTTCCCCCAGCCAAATCGTCCGTTTTTTTTCAAATGCTAGCGCCACCTGCTGGCCAAGGGGGCTGAACTGCACTTTAAAATTAAAAAACAGATTTTGACGTGAGAACTCTTGACCCACATATTAAATCACGTGATGGGACAAAGAGGAAAAGCCAGACCTTTAGAAGATCAGGATTGAAACCCAGATGTGACCACAGGTCATTTATTAAAGTCACCAACAAATGCCTTCTCAGCCTCTACACACTAGCTTCTCTCTCTTCAGGAAGGTACACCTGAAACACCTTAACTAGAATTAATTAATTAATTAGCATTTTGAAAAATTTTAAACAACATGTTTGGTGAAAACCCAAGTAGGGCCTATTTATGGACCAATGTGTAAACACAAACCAAGTTGTGAGGTGTCTGTGAAGATTCTTAGTCATCCAGGTGAGGTTATCCAGAAGTGGAGTCATGGCAACTGGACTTCTTTTCTTGTGAGAGCAAAACGTTTCACTGCTCATCCAAACAGCTTCATCCAAGAAAAGAAGTCATAGCAACATAAGAACAGCCTTGATGGAACAGGCCACAGCCCATCCAGTCCAGCTTTCTGTCTCACACAGTGACTCACCATTTATGCCAGGGTATTCCCAAGCAGATGTCTTTACTACCCATCCAAGCAATTTGTCAATCTAAGGAAATTTGGTAGTGAGGCCTCCAATTTATGTTTCATCAATTTATACTCCAATTTATACTTTCATGCCACTCTGGTCTGAATAGGCTTGTTAGGTGGACAGTGGCCTGAATGGGCTCATTAGATAAACAATGGTTGGGGTTGTGTGAAAACCCCACCTATTCAACCCTTCCCAACACCCATTTAACTATGGATTGTTAGCCATGGGCTTCCTAGTGGAGGTGTGAAGTGCTTCTGATTTGTCTCGGAAATCAATGAAAGGGCAGCACGATAAGGGGGATACGGCTGTGGGGTATTTGAGCATAGCTAGTGCTGCCATAAGCTGCCTAGATGCCCTAAGCACATCCGATCTCACCTGATTTCGGAGGCTAAGCAGGGTGGGGCCTAGCTAGTAGAGATGGGCACGAATCAAAAAAATGGTGTTTCAGTTTTTCATTTTTCGGTTTGTTTTTGTTTTTCGTGAATTTTTGGAAAAATTCGTTTTCATTTATTCTTTTTCATTTTTCGTTTGTACCCGCTTTTTGTGTGATTTTTAAAGCATTTCCGTCCCACAACGCCCCAGACCAGAGGGAAAACACTAAAAAAATGATGCTGGCAGAGACACAGTATACACTAGGTACGCAGGGAGGCTGCAAAGGCAGTGGCGGGCGTTGCCCAGGGTGCAAGGCAGCCGCAGAGTGACTCCACTGTGGGGCAGGGGAGGGTACTCACCGAGAGGTACGCACGCACACATACAGGGAGGCTGCAGGACTGAAGCTAGAGAGAAATCTCTTCTTCCTCTCCCCTAAGAGCCAGTCTGCAGCCAGCAGGAACACAGAGACACACACCTGCCTGGCTGGCCTAAAGTGAAAATAAGGAGTCACAGAGACAGCAATCCAACCCTAACTCCCACCAGAGACTGCAAGAAGGATGGGGGCTGCCACAGCTTTTTATGCCCTCTGTGGCTGCCAGACCTGCCCAGTCTGCAACCTGGGCATGCTATTGGTTGAAGTTGTCCAATAATTTACATGATCCCATCATATGGCTTGCATCCATTTTATGGCTGGAATCCATTTTGTGTCAAAGGGAAAAGAAAAAATACATCACGATGAGGGAAAGACAAAAACAAACGTTTTAAGGACCCCAGCCCCCTGGTAGGTAATAAATTCATTTTTACATATGTCCAGGGCGTTTTAATACCCAAGAAATCAACATTAGGCATCTGGGAGCCATTTTGGGTCAATGTCCCCTAACTCCCCTTAAAGGAAAAAAATACAGCCATCTGAGAAAAGACATAAATGCACGTTTTAAGGACCCCAACCCCCTGTTAGGTATTATCAGGCAGAATAAATAATTATCGCTGGGTTTTTACTGATATTCAGGACGTTTTTAACATTTAAAAACAGCTCATTTCATTGTCCGTCACCATTAACGAAAATGAAACGTAACGAACCTAATTTTTGTGGTTCTGTTCGGTTCGTTCCAATTTCATCACAATTTTCATTATTTGTTTTGTTACATAACAAAATGAATAACAAATAACGGAAACGAAAAAAGTTCGTTTCATGCCCATCTCTACTAACTAGTACTTGGATGGGACACTACCAGGTGCTGTAGGAGCCTGGAGTAGGAACTGGCAAACACTCCAGTATTATTGCCAAGAAAACTCCATGGACATGGGATCATGAAGTGTCAGTGACAAATGTAATGACGCAACACACACACACATACACAGTGCTGCCATGCACAAGCAAGGGGCCCAAATGTGTTAATGGGGTGGACCAACTGTATATTATCCCTCAATACTGTAAGATGCCTTGGGTCCTTTTTCAAGGAGAAAAGCGGGGTAAAAATACTCTAAGATAAATAAATAAAGAAAATTATGTTGAACCTTAGGCAGTCACGTGCCACAACTATGACTGGAGATAAAGAAAGAAAAATAAAGGGAAAGGTTCAGCGCCATCAGAACAGGAGAATATCCTTATAAACAAAGCTCAGTCACTGTGGTTAGGATTGAGACTTGCTTGTGGCAGCCACGGGGGGGGGGGGAGCAAACAACAGTAATAATAAAAGTAAGCAAAGTAAAAATAAATAGAAGATCCACTCCATATAGAGCCTTGGGCAAGCTGTACAGTCCCGGGGTGCTCCCAGAATGGAACAGGGGAAAATTCTGAGTATTCCATACCTGGAAAACCTTATCGAAGGCCTTATTGAAATCCATCATCATCATCATCATCATCATCATGTTAGAACTACTGAGATGAAAGGGATCCTATGGATCAAATCAGAAACAAACTGATAGTTTAAAATTATTCGTATTAGTTATGTTTCAAAGTTTCTTTTAAATAGCAGTTTGGGGTATTTTAGAGGTAATTCGACCAAGAATTTTCCACACATTTATGCCCTTTCTTAGCATTCCTAACATTTTTTAAAGCAACAAACAAGCAACAAGGAACATAATGGGCAACGGACCAAGAAGCTGCTTGGATTCTGTTGTTTTTGTTTTGCATTTTAATATGCAAGGACAAGGATTGGTTCTTTTAATTCACTGTAATGTGAAATGAGAAGGTATAACACATAGTAGACATGGGCACAGAGCGGCGAAATTCTCGTTTCCGTTTTCGGTTCTCGTTATCGTTACGTAACGGGTAACGGTAATGAGAATTACTCCGCTCCAGCTCGAACCCGAACCGAAAAAGAAAAATTGGGTCTGATTTTTCGTTGTCATTCATGGCATCGCGGTGATCGCGTGATGCCAAGCAGCACAGAAAAAAAGTTTTAAAAATTAAAAAAACCGATTCCCGGCCATAAAAGCAGGCAAAAATATGCCTGCCTCAGTGAGGGCACCTACCAGAGAGGGGTGGTTTCTGGGGGTCCCCGCCTTCCCCCCCTCTCCTGTCCTGGGCTGCTGGTACCAGGCTGGGGGGGGCATCCTTGTCATCTCCATTTGCCATGCGGTGGGGGGGGATCCAAAATGGCGACAGCAATATTTATTTTTAAATTGTGGTCCAAAAACCCACCAAAGCACCACAGAAACATTTGAAAATTAGGTATTTTAAATGCCTGATTTTTTATAGTAGCAGCAGTGGGTTTTTCTTGCAATAAAACGTCTCCATTGATTTTATTTTATTTTATTTTTATTTTTATTTTTTTACACCTGCGCAATGATGGGCTGGCCATGGGATGGGACCATGTAAATTTTTGGACCCATTCCACCAATCGCATGGCCAGGTTTTGACTGAGACTTCTGGATGTGCCAGAGGGCATAAAAAGCCCACTAACCCTAACCCTAACCCTAACCCTAACCCTAACCCTAACCCTAACCCTAACCCATACGCCAGTACACTGTCCTTCTTAGTGGGTCAGAGGCACCCAGAGGTGCCGCCCACTAACCCACCCTAACCTTAACCGTAACCCTAAGTCTAGCCCTTACCCTAACCCCAACCCTAACCCAGATCCATACGCAAGTACTCTTCCCTTCTTAGTGGGTCACAGGCACCCAGAGAGGTGCCTCCCAGCCAGAGCCCACTACCCCTACCCCTAACCTGTACACCAGTACGCCAGTATGCTTTCCTTCTTAGTGAGTCAGAGGCACCCAGAGAGGTGCCTCTGCCACTTACCCCCCAACCCTAACATAATGTATGGTATACGACGGCAACGCGAAACGCTTCCCTTCCCTTCCCTTCCCTTCTTAGTGGGTCAGACGTCAGAGGCACCCAGAGAGGTGCCTCCAAGAGCCCACTTACCCCAACCCCAACCCCAACCCCAACACAAACGACAAACGGAAACGACAATTTTTTGAAAATTTCTGCGACAAACGGAAACGACCCAAAACGGACCCGTTCCGACCAACGACAACTCGAAACATCATTTCTCCTGATCGTGCCCATCTCTAACACATAGTTTCTGATCTTTCTCACGCCTTGCTGTTCTTTACTTGGACACTAGATGGTGGCCTACAATGAACTGCTTTATAATTCCCAAATCTATTTCCAGCTTCTCTCTCTCTCTCTCTCTCTCTCTCTCTCTCTCTCTCTCTCTCTCTCTCTCTCTCTCTCTCTCTCTCTCTCTCTCTCAATAAACATGGCTCTGCAAAAAAAAATGCATTGTTTGTGCTACTGAACAAAATTTGAGAAGGTTATCCTTTGTGATCACCACTCCCAGCTCCCTTAAGCTCTCATCACCCTGCTAGCTGAGAAATTCTGGAACGTGTCTGTATTTATAAAAGTAGCTTTTGTAGTTCAGAAAACGTTGGTCCAGTAAGGCTAATATTGATCACTGACACTCCCCATGGAATCATGGAATTATGGATTTGGAAGGGTCCTATAAAGCCATCAAGTCCAGCCCCCTGATCAAGGCAGGAATCAAAATCAAAACAGATCTGACAGATGGTTGCCCTCTTTCCCCTTGAATTCCTCCAGCATTGGAGCGTTCACACCACCTCTCAATTGGTCAATTGGTTCCATTGTTGTACTGCTCTAACAGTTAAGATATTTTTCCTGACATTTAGCTGGTATATTACTGTAGCTTGAGGCCATCCTTACATGTCCTGCACTCTAGGATGACTGAGAACAGATTGTGCTCCTCCTCTGGATGACTCTCTTTTAAATATTTGAAAAGTGCTCTCCTGTCTCTCTCCTATCTATAGAGTTGGAAGAGACCTCAAGGGCCATCTAGTCCAACCCCCTGCCATGCGGGAACCCCATCACAGTACTCCTGACTAGAGATGAGCACGAATTGAAACAATGGCTTTTTGGTTTTTTTGGTTTTCGTTGAGGGGTCCGTTTCAGTTCGTTTTCATTTTTTGCAAATTTTTGGAAAAAATTGTTTTCATTTTTCGTTTTTCGTTTTTCATTTTTACCCGCTTTTGCGCAATTTTTAAAGCATTTCCGTGCATGGGCGTCCCCCAACGCCCCAGACCAGAGAGGTAACACTAAAAAATTTGATGCTGGCAGAGACACAGTATAGACTAGGTACGCAGGGAGGCTGCAAAGGCAGCGGCGGGTGTTGCCCAGGGTGCAAGGCAGCCGCAGAGTGACTGCACTGTGGGGCAAGGGAGGGTACTCACCGAGAGGTACGCATGCATGCACACAGGGAGGCTGCAGGACTGAAGCTAGAGAGAAATCTCTTCTTTCTCTCCCGCAAGAGCCAGGCTGCAGCCGGCAGGAACACAAAGACACACACCTGCCTGGCTGGCCTAAGGTGGAAATAATGAGTCACAGAGACAGCAATCCCACCCTAACTCCCACCGGAGACTGCAAGGAGGACGGGGGCTGCCACAGCTTTTTATGCCCTCTGTGGCTGCCAGACCTGCCCAGTCTGCAACCTGGGCATGCTATTGGTTGAAGTTGTCCCAGAATTTACATGATCCCATCACATGGCTTGCCTCCATTTTGTGGCTGGAGTGGCAACATCCATTTTGTCATCCTTAAAGGGAAAAGAAAAATACATCACGATGGGAGAAGACAAAAACAAACATTTTAAGGACCCCAACCCCACCTGGTAGGCATTATCAGACAGTATAAATAATTATCGCTGCATTTTTATGGATGTCCAGGGTGTTTTTTTAACATTTAAAGCAACTCATTTCATTGTATGTCACCATTATTGAAAACGAAACGTAATGAACCTAATTTTCGTGGTTCTGTTCCATTCGTTCCAATTTTATCACAATGTTCGTTTTTTGTTTTGTTACTAATGAAATGAATAACAAATAACGGAAACGGAAAAAAGTTCATGATAGAATCAAGATGGCGGACGGCAGCAGCTTCTGTTTTTACTGCACCCTTACGCTCTTGTATTTTTTGTGTTTAGCGCTGCCGTTAATGATGTTTTTTATCTAATTTTTCGGGGCCTGCCAGGGTTGACTACCGGGGGCCTAGGAGGGGGAAAAAAGGGGCTCACGGAGGTTGTTGAAGAGTCTTACCGACTGGAAGCGCCCGAGTGGCCCGATGCATCCGGGCGGCTCGAAGCGGTTCGAAGTGTCCGACCAGCCGAACGCGGGCGGCTCTACATTTACCATCTTACGCGAGTTTCCACCACTGGCCCGGCCCGCTGAACTATCGAACCGGCCCGCTGTACCATCGACCGATTCCCGCTGAGTGTCCCTTCCCCTCCTGCGCTACCTCCTACCTTTTTATCCGGCTCCTCTGTTGGACCATCGGCTGTGACATGAGGGAACCCAGGAGTGCGTTGTGGCTCGCCCTCCTTGGCTGTTTTCGAGGACCCGAGGATCTGCGGTCCATGGCCCCCTCCTTTGTCTCCCTCCCGGGACTGCAGCCTGCTGGAGCCGTGACTGTCTGCTGTCCGCCGGGGGCCTTCCCATCCATCTGGCTCCCGGCGGTCCTGTTTTCCTCCTTGCGGACTCCTTGGAGGGACGGAGGAGTGCAGCCGCGGAATATGAGTGACGAGCGGCTGCCCCACTCGATCGCCTTGCCGGCAGCTTTCTTCCCCGCCGCGCCTGCTGGCTTTCTCGATCTGCTGCTCCTGGAGCTCGGGCGGTGGCTCGACCGCCGGCGACTTGCTGCCCGGACCGGCTGCCGGCATTGGCCGGTGACCGGTGCGGGAGCTTGGGCGGCGGTTCGGCCGCCCCTGACCCCTTGGACTAGGCTACTCGGGCGGCGGTTCGGCCGCCGGCGCCTTGATGGTCGGGACGGACGCTGGCATTGGCCAGTGGCCGGCCCAGGAGCTCGGGCGGCGGCCCAGCCACCGGCGATTCGGTGGACTGGAGTGCTCGGGCGGCGGTCCGGCCGCTGCCGCTCTGCTGGTTCTTCTCCTGGAGCGTACCATCTGCTCCCTGCCGCTAACGGATGGCTGATCGGTTGCGGGTGTACGAAGCAGCCGCCGCCCGCCACCGGGGTTCGAGTGGCCATTTGGACATCGGCACCTCCTGCTTTCCTCCGGTCCCGGGCTCAGTGCAGAGATCCTTTCTATCGGTGGCGGACTTGTTTCGCCATTTCTCTGCTTCTAGAGACTCCTCGCCCATGGAGGATAGGGTCGGGGGTCGGGAGGGGGGAACTTAATGCGGGTGTATTCCATCTTTTTCACGCTCCCCCATTCCATCTTTAATATCCCTGTACCCCAACTTCTGGCCCCAGGGGGGGTTTTCCCATCTATGCCTGTCTTTTGTCCCTCTGCTTTTCCCCCCTCCCTCTTTCCCCCGTTGTTCTCCAGCTGCGCCCTGGCTACATTGCCCTTTATTTTATTTTATTCTATTTTATTTTGTTTAGCTTTACTTTTACTTTGTTATTGTTGTTCTGTTTATTTGCTATTTTATTTTGTTTGGTCTGTTTAATTTGCTAGTTTAGGATTCTGTTAGGCTCTGCCAGGCAGTAGCTAATAGATGTGTCCTTGGCACTAATTAGCTCAGCCCAGGATCACCTGGCTACCTCTCTCCCAGGTGTGTTACATCTCCCCCGGCAGCAGTTATCTATTTTTTGTTATCTTTGTATCATTATTTGTAACTTACCTGTTTTGAGTTCGGTTTATTTTTGAGTTTAGCCTGAGTTGTTGCATTCTATTTGTTAAGTTTTTTTTTTCCTCCCCACTAGGTCACCATGTTGGCAGGGGCTCATATACCAACCGTGTTGGGCCGTGGACGATACGCTCGGAGTCAGGGGGTTAGTCAACTAAGAAGAACTAGGGTCAGGCATCTTGCGCCTGTCCCGCGTTCTGACCCCCTGACTCACCGCCACGTGCCTGGGAGCCAATCCACCAGTGCCTCCAACCTGTCCTGCCTCCTTTTCAATGCCAGGTCGGTCCATAATAAGACCGCTGTCATTTTTGATACCCTCGCTGACAGCAGGGCCGACCTGGCCTGTATCACGGAGACCTGGGTGGGCTCAGAGGGGGGGGGCTTCCCTTACCCAGCTGTGCCCTCCTGGGTTCCTGGTTCATGGAGTGGGCAGGTTGGAGGGTCAGAAGGGGGGAGGAGTCGCCGTTGTTTACAGGGAATCGCTTCAAGTGACCAGGGCCTCGACATTGGTGATTCCGGGGCTAGAATGCCTCCACCTGTTGGTAGGGCAGCGGGATAGATTTGGCATTGTGCTGGGCTCCCCGCAACCCAGATCAATCCCTGCCAGAGCTCGCGGAGTTCATCGCCGCTGCGCTGTTGAAGTCCCCCTGGCTTTTGGTCGTCGGGGACTTCAACGTGCATGCTGGCGATGGGCTCGTCGGCGTAGCTCTGGAATTCATGGAATCCATGACGTCCTTGAGCCTATCCCAGCATGTTGTTTGTCCCACCCACAGGAGTGGGCATACCCTGGATCTGGTATTTACCTCCATGTCGGGGGATTCTCATCTGGAGGTGCGGGACCTTGTTCCTACACCTGTGTCATGGTCAGATCATTACCTGTTGTCTTTTTCCCTGTCAATGGCGGCCCCTCCCCGCGGGGACCAACGGCCCCTTGTATGGGCCCGCCCCCGAAGGCTTCTTGATCCAGCTTGGTTCCGGGAAGCCTTCGGTGAGCTTCCTGGTGGTCTGGCTGACGATTCGGCCGAGGCCTTGGCCAACCAATGGTTTGTGTCAGCTGCCGAAGCCGTCGACCGAATCGCCCCCAAGCGTCTCCTCCGTGGCAGAGCTCGAACTTCGCCGTGGTTCACGGCGGAGCTTAGAGCGATGAAGCAGGAACGGAGGAGACTGGAGAGCATCTGGAGACAGAGCCGGACGGAGAATAACAAGACTGCTGTTGTGATCCAGACTAGGCGCTACTCGCGAGCGATCAGGGAGGCTAGAAGATCTTATTACTCACTGAGAATTGGTGAGGCCTCGAACCGCCAGGCAGAACTCTTCCGGGTGGTTCGGGACCTCACCAATCCTAGTCTGGCTAGGCCTCCTCCTACTGATTTCAGTAGCGAGAATTTCGCAGTCTTTTTTAGATCCAAAATAGAGGCCATCCGTGCCGACTTTGACTCCAGTAACACTAGCCCCCCCTCACCATCCCCAGCTCCCTTACCCCCCCCCGCTCTTCTCAACTGGTTGAGTTTGGGCCTGTCTCTCCTTTGGATGCCTCCAGGGCTATTGCCCATTGCCGTCCCGCGACCACCCCTTCGATCCTTGCCCATCTTGGCTAATCAAATCTGCCGGAGGGAGCATGCCCGAGTGGGCCGCTGCCATCGCCACCGCCTCCTTCAGCGAGGGGGTCTTCCCCTCTCATCTGAAGGAGACGGTGATCAAGCCCATTTTGAAAAAACCGGGACTGGCGTCGGATCAATTGTCCAACTACCGACCGATCGCCAACGTTCCCTTCATGGGCAAGGTCATCGAGAGGGTGGCCGCGGTGCGGATTCAATCATTCTTGGAGGAACAGCGGTGCCTTGATCCTTGCCAGTCTGGCTTCAGGCCTGGCCGGGGTACCGAGACAGCTCTGGTCGCGCTGCAAGATGACCTAATCCGGGCGGCCGACAGGGGTTGCTCTACCCTGTTGGTCCTCCTGGATCTGTCAGCGGCCTTTGATACCGTCGACCACAGTATCCTACTGGACCGGCTCCAGGAGGTAGGGATCGGAGGCAACGTTCTCAGTTGGCTCCGGTCCTTCCTTCAGGGTCGGCCCCAGTATGTACAGCAGGGAGGAGAGTTGTCGGCCCCGTGGACACTCCCCTGTGGGGTTCCGCAGGGCTCGTCTCTCTCCCCCATGCTGTTTAACATCTATGTAAGGCCGCTGGCGGGGGTCATCAGGAGATTTGGGCTGCGTTGTCATCAGTATGCTGATGACACGCAGCTCTATCTCTGTTTTTCCACCTCTGCAGTGGAAGCTGTCCGGTCCCTCGACCAGTGTCTGGAGGCGGTCATGGCTTGGACCAGGGCCAACAGGCTCAAACTCAACCCTGGGAAGACCGAGGTGATGTTCTTCGGAAGCTCCCCGTCTGGGTGTGAGGGGCCCCTCCCCAGCTTGGAGGGAGTTTCCCTTCAACTGGCGGAGAGGGTCCGGAATCTGGGCGTGATCCTGGATCCTGCCTTGTCCCTGGATGCCCAGGTGGCGACTGCGACCAGGTCTGCATTCTATCATCTTCGCCAGATCGCCCAGATTCGCCCCTACCTAGACGGGGACTCCCTGAGGACAGTGGTCCAGGCGCTGGTGATCTCGAGGCTGGACTACTGTAATGCTCTCTACATGGGGTTGCCCTTGACTCTCCTCCGGCGATTGCAGCGGGTGCAAAATGCAGCGGCCAGACTGGTGGCGGGTGCGCGTCGTTACGACCGCATCACCCCGGTTCTGGCCTGGCTGCATTGGCTACCCGTTGCCTCCCGGATCAGATTCAAGGTCCTGGTTTTAGTTTATAAAACCCTCCATGGCCTGGGCCCGGACTACCTGGCGGAGCGGATCGCCCAGCGGTCAACATCGGCCCGACCGGTTCGGCAGTCGCGGGCGCACTCGCTTCAGGTTCCATCTATCCGAGAAGCCAGGCAGTCCCGTACCCGGAACCGGGCTTTCTCGGTGGCTGCTCCAGTTATATGGAACAGCCTGCCTAGCGAAGTGCGCTCTGCAGAGTCCCTGCTGGCCTTTCGTAAAGCGGTGAAGACCATCCTATTCCACGAGGCCTTTGGTGACCTAGCCTAACCCTTTTTTTTAACCGCCATCGATAATCAGGACATTCTGCCATTGCAGCGGTGAGGCTAGATTTAAAGGGTGCGCCCTGCTGCGGTTTTTCTATTGTTTTTACTGTTTCATGTTTGTTTGCTGATTATGCTCTGTATTTGTTGTATTAACTATGTGTATTATGACTTGTCTCTTTTGTTCGCCGCCCAGAGTTCCCGTTGGGAAGATGGGCGGGATATAAATTCAATAATAAATAAATAAATAAATAAATTTCGTGCCCATCTCTACTCCTGACATATGGTCATCCCACCTCTGCTTAAAAACCTCCAAAGAAGGAGATGCCACCACGCTCTGTGGCAGCATATTCTACCCACTGCTGAACAGCTCTAACTGTCATGAAGTTCTTCCTAATTTTTAAAATGAATCACTTTTCCTATAGTTTGAGACCATTGCCCCGCGTCTTAGTCTCTGAATCCATGGAAAACAAACCAGTCCCTTCTTCAATGTGACATCCTTTCAAATATTTAAACATAGCTATCATATCCCCTCTCAGCCTTCTTTTTGCAAGGCTAAACTTTTTGTAAGGCTCCCTAAGCCGTTCCTCGTAAGACATTTCTTCCAAAAACTTAATCATCTTGGTCGCCCTCCTCTGGACCCATTCAAGACTGTCAACATCCTTTTTAAATTGAGGTGCACAGAACTGGACACAATACTCCAGGTGGAGTCTGACTAGAGCAGAATCGAGTGGTACTATCACTTCCCTTGATCTAGACACTATGCTTCTGCCGCATCACATTGCTGACTCATGTTCAATTTGTGGTCCACCAAGACTCCCAGATCCCTTTCACAGGTACTATTTTCCAGCCAGATGTCTCCCATCCTATATCTGTTTAATTCATTCTTTTTACCTAGATGCAACACCCTACATTTGCCTCTGTTGAACCCCATTCTGTTAGCTTTGGCCCAGTACTCTAATCTGTCAAGGTCCTTTTGGATTTTTATCCTATCCTCTAGGGAATTAGCAACCCCTCCCAATTTGGTATCATCTGCAAATTTGATCAGCCTACTCTCTATTCTTGCCTGCAAGTCATTAATAAAGATATTGAATAGCACCAGACCCAGAACAGAACCCTGGGACACCCCACTAATCATGCCTCTCCAAGGTGAAGATAAGCCATTAGTGATCACCCTTTGGGTGTGATCAGTCAACCAATTACAAATCTATCAAACAGTGGCACTATCTATCCCACATTCTACTAACTTCTTTTCAAGTATACCATGGAGAACCTTATCAAAGGCCTTATTGAAATCTAGATAAGCAATATCCACAGTGTTCCCCTCATCCATCAGGCCTGTAATTCTATCAAAGAAAGAGATTGAATCATGACTTGTTTTGAAGAAATCCGTGTTGAGTTCTCGTAATGACAGCATTGCTAGTTAAATAATTACAGACTATCTGCTTAATAATTTGTCCCACTCTTCTGGGACAATCACCACCTTTTGTCTAAAACAAGGGCTGGCCAAGCGGAAAGGTCACTCAGACTACAAAGTTGAAAACTTATTTTTCTGGACTATAGCTCCCATGATCCCCAGCTAGCACTGGGACATGTAGTCCCAAAAGAATATTTTTTCCTGTGTCTGACTAAGACCAAGGGCTAATACATCACAACCCCATCATTCCTCTTTCAGGAGCTGCTGCATGGGAGCAATGTTCTTACGCACACACACACACACACACACACACACACACACACACACACACACACACACACCTTAACTGGCACTTAGGATCTCAATTACTTAATCTGAGATGTATTAAAAATAATAAAAAGAATACCAACCAACATCAATGGATATTAACCAACTCTCTGATGTGAAAAACTGGTCCACAGAGAGATGGGTCTCCCTTTGATATTAGAACCATGGACAGAACTCTTGGCTAATGTGGACAGATTGACAACTGCCCCAGCCTAGAAAGGTCCCTCTCAGTCTAAAAAGCTGGAGGCAACATGCAAAGTTGTAATAACTCCATCCAAAAATTTGCACTTCCCAGTAAAGCTGTAGGTAGTCCTGTTCCAGGACAATGGTGGCAGCAGGTGTCCCTTGTGGATGATGGGGCTAAAGACACAACAGCCAATGGTGGGCATATGCCTAGGGGCATGCCCACTGAGTATAAGAATGTAGGCTCAGCTGGGAGGGAATACAGATGGATCCTTGACCCTCCATCCTCAGAATAGACCCAGGTAGGAGTGACCGGGCTAGCTGTGGTAGCCAGACTCTCAAGTTGGGCAGTATCTCTTTTGCTATATGGAAACAGTCGGCTAAGTATAAAATCAGAGGACCCTGGATCAGTCAGGGCAAAGCGAAGGAGTGTTTTGATGCCACCTTAATTACCAGGCATCAAATTAATGTCTGAGTGATTTCTGGGCATTAAACAACACAAAAGATTTCCCTCAAGGTCTGGGCGGGTCACTGGCAGACACCCAGGCCAACCCTGCCCTAGAGTCTTTCTTAATCCTCCCGAGAATGCCAACAACCCAACAGCCCTGGCAGATGCAGAAGGTTCACTGCCTCTCCCTTACCTGGCCCACGCCTGTAACTCACCTTTCTTTTTAAATTAGAATCTGGCATAAAGCCAGGCTGCAGGTGAGCTGTATGTTTGTTGAGTTCAGGCAGGCAAAATGCCCAAGCAAACGAAACCAGGCTGGTGAGCCATGCCACGTGCCATCCTGCAAAATGGGTTTTCTCAAGAAGACTCCCCTTCCAGAAATACAGCCCCCAGAACATTGCTTGGGCATTCAGAAATGCATAAAAGGACCAACATCCATGCTGCTGAAGCAAAAGAGACAGGTGTACTCCTCAGAGGTTGGAACAGCTTCCTTTGGCACTTTTTCTCCTCAAATCCTCTAGTTACCCATGACAGCTGAGAGACTTTGGGGGGGCTAAAAGGCCAATATTTAACTTTTCCAAGCTTTACTGCTTCTCTAGCTATAATCTAGAGAAATTTGGTAACAGAAAGTGGTGTCTTTCACCCATTTTACCTCCTGAAGCAATGACAAGATGTTACGTCATAATGTCAGCTCTCAAACACTAAGAACAGAACTCAGACAAGTTTTCTTTCAGTCATTGTTGGTGTAAATACCTCTAGAAGCTTGAAAAGTAGTTTACTATTGTAAGGAATTTAAATTTATGAGGGTCCCGTGCCAGCGTGCCTGCGCTTCATGGGCTGCAAAAGACCAAGTCTGAGTCTCAGGAGACGAGAAAAGAATTTATTGATTGATCAATCAGGGGGACCCGACCCGGTGTAAATTCCAAGCGAGGTCCCCGCCCAAGCATTGGAAGGCGATACATTTTATAGGGTTCCTCTATTCTTTGTCTTCCCTTAACTGAAATTACATCATACACACACCTGCTACATACATCAAATACTAATTGACACTTTTTAGTCATTTATTTCGTATTTCTGACACTTGCCTAAAAGTTCTAACTGGTACGTTTGATCTCCTCCCCTCACAGGCAGGGAGGGTAGGATCATCCTTATGTCCTTGGACATTTGACAGTTACAAACACCAGACGCTGAGATAAGGCCTCCCTGGTACGCCTTGGACACACGTTAATTGCTAGTGTGTGATCCTCAAAGCTTAGGAACTTAATTGGATCCTTGAATTCATAATTGCTTTTGCTGACTTAGCGGAAGTTCCTTTCTCTATTCTAGCCGGAAAGGCTTGACCAAAGATTCTAAGTTTACAAGAATACAAATGTAGATACATGTGAATGTGATACATATATGTATATATGTATATATATACGTGGAGTGCTTAAGTGAATATAACTACATTATTCGTGTCACTAGTGTGGCTATATATACATATGTATTGCTTAGAATACATTGTTGTTGAATACATGAGGGCTTGTCCATACCTGTGGTTAGTAAAGCAGCCATATATATTTATAAATATATAATTAGTCAAATGTCCTCCCTTACACTCGGCCCTGAACGGATTTCTGGAAATTTATGCCAGTAAATTTCCCAGAAAACGTCATGGACTTGTAAGGGACGAACAAAACATATCAAAGGTATATGTACAAAAGTGTGAACATTGCGTGAGCCCCCCCTATGTCATTCCTGGGGTGAGATGGTCTTCATGGCTCATGGAAGGACTTTCTATTTTCCTGACAAAAATTTAGGCAGGGCAGTCAGAAAAACATTCTCAGTCCTTTTTCCCCAAAGGGCTTATAGGCACAGTTCAAGAAAATGAATTATCATAAAATGATTTGTGGCGTCTCAAGTCAGGGGACGCATCAAATAGGTGAAGGCCAAAGAAATACCCCTTAATTCACTAGGGCACTTTCCATCGTCCAAAGTTAGGTCAACAGATGAAGTTCTGCAATGCCCGGGGATGTAAAAGGTTCCTCCCACAGACTTGTAATGGAGGGAAGCATTCTACTGACCACATCAATGCTACATTCTCGCTATGGAAGGGCACTTTGTGGCCGCAACAGCTTCTTAAGTGAGCCTCCTGGGGCAAGTTATGGGGCCTTCAGATTCCCAACCTTTTAGGGGCTGACACAACAACAAAAAAAAATCATGGGTACGTTAGAACAAAGGCTTGCAATCTCAGGCTTATACGCCATGCCTTGATTTGTGGCAACTTGAATCTCAGGCTTATATGCCATGCCTTGATTTGTGGCAACTTGGCTGAAAGGCCTAGAAGTTTCTTATGCAAATTCAGAAATACATGGGGAGAAATGCATGTTATAGTAGGCCTGCAATTTTCCTGTGCTCGGCCGAGTAAATGGGAGCCAGCATACTCCTTTGGCTGACATAGGGGCTTTATAAACAGCTAGCCCTGAAATATGATTGTTCATACCATCATTTTGCATAAAGAATACATATAAAGATCAATAACATAGGTAGCATCCTCCTTGAACGTGTGGTGTGCATAAAACCCAGAGTATAAGATATAATTCCCCTATACTTGCCTAAATGAAATGTAGACAGGGCTTGCATTTACCTTTGGCTGACGAAATGGTCTTAGAATGACTAAGCAGTCTGCTCTGAAATATGACTGTCCATATCATTACTCTGTATGAGGATTCATGGGCTCTGGCACTTGGGGACCAACAATCCGGTCATAAACTCTTTTGACTGCATGTGATGCACAGTACCCAGATTATAGCAGGTTATACAGAGCTACTTATCAGTGTGTGCATTATACCTTAGACAACGGACAGTTACATTGATACTAAATAAAAGGCAATATACATATAAAGCACATGAGTAATAGTAAGAGTCCCATGATTAAACCAAGAATGAGTTACTAAAATCATGGCAGAGAAAGTAGTTCATCATTGTCAATTATAGTCTCTCAAATTGCATAGAAAGGCAGGTCACAGTGTCTCTTGGACCCATCGCTGGTGGGTAACAACCTTCTCAGTGTTAAAGCATGATTATTACACGAATTATGAAAAGCACATTCAGGGAGGCACTTTAGCAAAAAAAACAATATCATAAGTAGTGATCAACAATTAACATAAGCAGTGATCAACAATTAACATTCTGCAGGCTCCAAAGGCTAGCCTACCGTGCGCAGAAAAGCAGAAAAACAAAAAGACGCTCACTGCTCACTTGTTGGAAATGCTGGGGGGACTGGTGTGTGCGTGTGTGGCAACACAAGTTCATGGTGATCCAGGGCACGCGCACAGGCATCAATGAAGGTCTGAAAGCAGTAGTTAAACCCCAAGTCTCTGTCCCGGTGAAAAGGGGGTTAAATTGCAGACGTGAAGTCTGTTGGCCGCAATCCAAAACAAGAGTCAGTGGCTGTTTCAGACCCACTCTCTCCCCCCATAAACAAACAGAAAAAAAAAAAAAAAAAGAAAATGAGAGACAGGAAGACAGGATTTTAATCTGTCAACCTGAGTTGAAAGTGAATCCGCAGGCTGCTTTGGGACCCTCCAGTATCAAACGCACGCTGTCATCTGGGGAAGGATGAGCAAGGATGCGGTGACCACAGGTCAGGTTCATGTTGTCGCCCGCCGTCCAGGGTGAAGTCATCTAAGGCATAGGGGCAATCTACAGCAGAGGGCAGAAGGCGTCACCGGTCAGGCCTCACTCCCTCTCGGTCGGGGGGGTACGGGTCACGCTGGGTGAAAAGGCTGACATCACTGGATCCTGGAGCCCACATCGATCGAACCCGCGGAGCGAAGTCATCACGAAGATGGCATCATCAAAGGCATCAAAGGCGGGGAGGGGAGGTCCAGGAGGGATGGCAGAATGGAGGGCAGGAGGGTCCCCATCTGAGCATCTACGACCGGCGGCGTCAGCTTTCCAAACCCGACCGACTCCGTGATCCAAAAATAAAGACCGGGTGGGCGTTTTCCCAGAGCAAAAGCCCGACCTCCAGGATGTACCTGGGTAAGAGAAGAACAGACACACGACCACAAACAGACAAACACAGAACACAAACACACAAAACGGCCCCTCAGCTGTCCTTGTGCTGCCAGGCAGGGTGGTATAGTCTATCTGACAGTCTCGGGAAAAAAAAATGTCGTAAAAGGCAGATTGAAGCTTTCCTCTTCGTAAAACCAGTACGTGAAGTAAGGGGGGGGTCTATGATGAGGACACCTCTGCACATCAGGAGATATGCACAAGTTCAGCTGGCCCCAATGAGCGCTTGCAAGGTGTAGGTGCTCAGGTGTCCCTAATCAACCACAGATCCCATCCCCAAGTCAAATTGCTCTTCTACACGGGGACAACAAAAAGGTGTAGCTGGCAGAATATCCATGAGATGCAAAACAGGGTGTTTCCTCCAGCGTCTTCCCGTGTGGAAAGAGACAGACAGACAGACAGACAAACAACCACACACAAGAATGGCCAAGCAATCTGCAGATCTCCAGGTGTGATAGTGCTACATGCAGTACACTGTGTGCAGATTTCTATGGCACAGTGTAGTGCAGTCTATGAAAAAGGGCCATAGTACACAGCTGCACTTCAGCAGTTTTGCACAAGTTCAGCTGGAACAATATTCCATAGCCACGCTACTAGGCTCCCTGTGAAATTTGGAACAAATTAATAATGTGCACTGCAGAGCCATCCTTTAAAATAGGGAATCTTGCCCTTTACATACAGGTTTCATGTGCACACAAAAAAGGAAAAAGAAAATCGTTAAGTCCATATTGTTTTCTAAAAAGAAAATAAGCCTCATTTTCCTCAGGGGAGCTCCTGAGACCAGGTGTGATTTAAAAGCTGCACCAATACACTATGCACATTTTAGTGGCCAGGCGAGCCTTTTACCGCCTATGGCAAAAAGATAATTCTTATATTCTTAAGAGTCATTAAAATCGCAAGTAAAATCACTATCCCAGTAGCGTTTGAACATATCTTCTAAAAATCAAATTAAGAAATTTGTGCACTCTGTTGGGCAAGCAAGGCTCCTCTTAAGGTCTAGTGTTTAAGCCTGCCTTAACTGTAACGCTTTGGGATTGACTTGTAAGTTACTTCAAAGGCAAAAATAAAAAATATGCTTGCAGGACAGCTTACAAAGAGGGGAGGGGGCTTTAGTGTGCTGTCACATCCTAAAAAAAAAAATAATCAGGTTTCTCTTGTGTCCTTTTTCCGAAGAATTCTTTTATTCTAAAGTTTCTGATAACAAGATTTTCACCTCTTATTCTTTGGCAAAAATACCTGAAAGGTGTGTTTGATTCCAAGGGTTTAATTAAATTAAAACGTGACGTTTTGGGGCCGAAGTTCTGGATTCTTTTCTAAACAATAGACTCCCTTTCCCTCTCCCCCTATCCAGGAGGAAAAAAAAAAATGCTGCAAGTCGGCTAGAAGCCACCTCTTTATGCTTTTAAGGCAGCACGGAAAATTGTGGTCGTTCCCGTAAGTGGAGAGGAGTGACCTTCTGGCCATTGCCTGTAAAATTTACTGGCTTATGGCTTTTAGGGGTCAGTTTATTCCCTTCGCTATGCATGCATTAGGTTGATGTGTTCAATATAAGTTTTGCGTCCAAGCTCTATCAAGTGGCTTGGGAGAGAAAGGAGGGGTTGGGAGTTGTTATCCTGCCTTGCCCTGCAAGGGGGCCCCGAGAGCAGAAAGAGAAAGGAGGGGCTGTCGACTTTTAAATTCCCCCGCGGCTGCCTTTTACAGCCTGAGGCAAGCAGATAATCTCCTGTAATTACTTCTGTAATGTATTAGGTGTGAAATGCCCTGGAACAAAGGGGCAATTCACCCTTTCAGTGGCTATTGATCTTGTTGTTGGCTTAAGCCTAATTTGAGAAGCGTGGCTTTTGTAATGAATACACAGAGCTACTTAAATCAGGAGGGAGAGAAAAAAAAATCTTAGGTGAACATGTAGAATTTCTCTCTCTTCCTTCACTCTTATATCTATGGGGAGGCAAATAATGCCTAGATAGGATAGAGAGAGAGAGACTAAGATCTTCTCCCCACTTTTCCTTCGTCTAAAAAAAAAAAAAAGGTAGACTTGCGCAGTAGGATAGTTGTTGGCAGTTTTGTCCTGAGAATCTCCCTGTGTTTGAAATTAAATTGCCTGGTCTTTTATCAAATGTTCTTAACTACTTTTGGAGAAGGGAAAAAAAAAAGGCATTGATTCTACTTTCTGTCGTGGCCAGCTGCCAGAAGGGGCTCAGCCCCTGATTTGATTTCCCTGCTTTTGATTATTAATAGTTCAGAAATAACGTCCCTACCTATCTCCTCATGTGGTGCATAGCAACCCTTAGTTCTGTTTAAAGCTTCCATATCCAAGGAGTTGGGCATTGGCGTAGCGGGATGGAAGTACCTCCTGAATGCTTGAATAAGGCAATTCAGGGGTACGCATCCCCATCTAGCACTTCCTGTCCCCTCAATGCTCCGTGCTCTCCTCCTGTTCCCTCAACATCATACCTATCCATCCCACTTCTGTCTTGCTGCCTTCCTTCTACTCCACTTCCTCTATTCATCTGTCTTTCTCTATACCTTTTCAGTTCACCATCCTGCCTTTCCTTCCATCATCTTTCAGGTTTCCTACAAAAGTATTTTTCTCACTGCCCATATTCCCCCTGGTATTATCAAAATTGCTGGAGGGGTCTCCTAGTTGGCAGAGTTTTTAGTCTCTTATATTAATTAACTAAGCACGTCCTTGTACATTCACACACCTCTTGCTAGCAGGTCATAATTGGTCTGTCCTCCCTGAGGGCTAGAATCTTAATTTGAGATGGTAAAGTCCTGCCTCATCCTAGTTAGAGGGGTTCTTCTTAAAGCTCACTCATGTTCCATTTAATACTAAAATCATTACTTCTGGTGGCAGAATTCCAATGTTACCACATCGCACATCAAAAAGGGGGTGCATAAACTGTACTAATTTATCCCCATAGGTTTACTTTAAAGGTCTAACTGTGTTCCTATGATTTCTCCCACACAAGCATCAAACGGACTCGCACCTCAACAATCAAATGCCCATCATACACGCCAACATGTGATTCAGCAACCATACACAACTCTCCCACATTTCTGTTTCCCCAGTTAACTGTGATCCCTTGCCTAAGAATAGATCTTTCTAACTTCTCTAAAATCAAACGAAGATGGTGGAACTCCGTTGGTATTGTGGGGCAAAGATTGCCAGTCTTTGCCCCTGCTTAAGACACAGGGAATGGCCACTTCCCTATGGTTACGCAGGGTATAGAGGCACAGCCCCTTACCTTGAAAAACACACATGCAAAATTCAAAAGTGGAATCACCATCCCACATGCCCATGCATTAATATATCTCTAAATTTTCCCCAGGATGTTAGAGCAGCGCTCTTCTCCTCCTGTTTCAAATACTTAGGGGCGGACTCTAGGGATGTTGGGTTTTGCAAACTTTCCCAGGATGTTAGAGCAGCGCTCTTCTCCTCCTGTTTCAGTCTGAAAAACCCCTCCTCTCTTGGGGATTTCAGGGTCGTAGTGTCCCTCAGTGTCCCCTAGTCCTTGGGATGTTAAGGTCGTATCCGACCCTTCTCCTCCCTGTACCCCCCCCCCGGGGCCGACAACAAGAATCCGCAATCTTCTCCACTCCACAGAGCTGTTAGATTCGAACTCACGCCACCCCACAACTAGTTTTCTCTTCTTACCAGATTTCTTTTGCGCAGTCCTCTTTCAGTTCCTCCGTTGTTCTGCCGGCTTTGTTTCTCCTTAAATAACAGTATTGTGTCCAATGCTGATAGAACAAGTCTCCTCTCAAAATCAGAGGGTCCGGACTAGATTTGTTCCAGGGTCAGCATGAATTCTTACTGTGATTTAAGTCAGACTCCCAAGAGCGCTGGGGCAGTGGCACCTTTCCCGGCCAATGCACCAGAAATGTAAGGAATTTAAATTTATGAGGGTCCCGTGCCAGCGTGCCTGCGCTTCATGGGCTGCAAAAGACCAAGTCTGAGTCTCAGGAGACGAGAAAAGAATTTATTGATTGATCAATCAGGGGACCCGACCGGTGTAAATTCCAAGCGAGGTCCCCGCCCAAGCATTGGAAGGCGATACATTTTATAGGGTTCCTCTATTCTTTGTCTTCCCTTAACTGAAATTACATCATACACACACCTGCTACATACATCAAATACTAATTGACACTTTTTAGTCATTTATTTCGTATTTCTGACACTTGCCTAAAAGTTCTAACTGGTACGTTTGATCTCCTCCCCTCACAGGCAGGGAGGGTAGGATCATCCTTATGTCCTTGGACATTTGACAGTTACAAACACCAGACGCTGAGATAAGGCCTCCTGGTACGCCTTGGACACACGTTAATTGCTAGTGTGTGATCCTCAAAGCTTAGGAACTTAATTGGATCCTTGAATTCATAATTGCTTTTGCTGACTTAGCGGAAGTTCCTTTCTCTATTCTAGCCGGAAAGGCTTGACCAAAGATTCTAAGTTTACAAGAATACAAATGTAGATACATGTGAATGTGATACATATATGTATATATGTATATATATACGTGGAGTGCTTAAGTGAATATAACTACATTATTCGTGTCACTAGTGTGGCTATATATACATATGTATTGCTTAGAATACATTGTTGTTGAATACATGAGGGCTTGTCCATACCTGTGGTTAGTAAAGCAGCCATATATATTTATAAATATATAATTAGTCAAATGTCCTCCCTTACACTATTGCCATTGCAAAACAATTAGCTGGCTTTCCAGCCAAGCAAGGTCACTCCATAATACCAATCTAGACCAGGGGTCCTCAACCTAAGGCCCCGGGGCCGGATGCGCCCCCAAGGTCCTGAATACGGCCCCTGAGACCAATTGCAACCCCCCCACCTACCCCCTGTTCTCTGAGCAAGCCAGCCTCCACAGCTGCTTTGGACTGTGATCCGGCCCCCAGTGCTATCTGGGTGGTGGTGGACCGGCCCGCTGTTTGAAAAGTTTGAGGACCCCTGATCTAGACAGTTGAATGTGTTTATATTACAACAACTTGTAAATTAGGCGTTTGCAAGTCTTATAGCTTACTCTCTTGGTGATTACAGTATTCTGGTTTTACTATATTCCTGTGTTCCAAAATTGTGGCATTACAGGATCCTGGTGTTACAAGGGCTTTATGTTACACAGCCTTATTTCACACAATTTTCTTCAAAACAATATTAGAATCATAATTGTGGCCTGGCATATATTAAGTTACAAATCCTCAGAATACCAACACATGCAACAATAACTGGTTTCCCTGTAGAAAGATTTTGGGGTAACCTAGGCTCCAGAGCCCACAAACCCTGTGGAAGGATTACTTATAAATGGATTAAGAGAAAATAAGGGTATAAGTAATAGCCAGGAAGCAGAGAATGTCAGGAGAGAGCACAGTTAGAAGGGAGAAATCTCTGCTGGTAATGGCGTGGGATTTTTTTTCATATATGCCGATGTGATTTTATAAAATACTTATGTTTAGTCTTTTAATTACATAGTCTGTTCAAATACTTTTCAATGATGTGGCTTAACTTAGAGTTAAAATGTATAACTTAGAAAGTATGCCTTTGTAACACAATATTACTGTATTTTATTAAGTATTTAGTAACACTTTAAATACAGTCTTATTATTTCCTACTTAAGCACCATGTTCATTTTGGTTACAGCGTTTTAAAGCTTTTATATTTTTCATTTATTTCCTTCAGTTTTCATAGTTATATTCCTATAATTTGTATTAAGTTTTTATAGCTATGTTTTTGGGATATTTACTAGACAGACAACCATGTACACATTTATATTTGCTTACACGTGACTGCTGAAGAAAAGTAGAGGCTTTTTTGGAAATTCAGTGCATCTGACTTGCATGAAGAAAATAAACTATATTCAGAAGAAGGTAGACTTGTACAAGGTACAAAATACTCCTCTGGGTAACAATGGGGGGATTAATGGAGAAAAGTAGCTGTACTGCTGACTAACTACTTAGGGGATCTTAACCGCGTAACAGTAATTACCTGCTTTTTAAAAATAACATCCCAAGCCCTGCACATATTTACTATTGCATCAGGTTTGGAAAACTCTCCTTGCTCCTTGGCTGGCTGAAAATCATTTTCAGAGGGCATCAGCAAGGGGATTTCTTCTACTCTTCATATAAAGTATTCAGGGACAGGAAGAATAACAAAGCCCTGTCATTCTTCTACAGAGATTTATGTGCCTTCTTGTTTTGATTGATTGAGGAAGAAGGAAGACTTAATTTGGTGCAAGAACTGTCATAACCCATCCGTTCTGTTTGGGAACACTTCGTCAGCCTTGTTTTATTTCGGGTTGTGGGACACCTACAATAAAATCATGTTTGGACCCTGAGGAAAATCACTGCCTCACCACGTGAGCAAACATTACCAAGTAAACGGTTCCTCCTGAGCCAAAAGAGGCTGCAAAGCTCCCTCCACCTGAGAAACCCATTTCCAAAACTAACAGAACATGAGAGGTCCTCTGTGACCTTCCTTCTCATCGGCAACTGTTGTGTATTGATCTGTATTCCTATTGGTTTCTGTTCCTGTTCCAAAGGGAACAGGCCTATTGGTTTATTCAAGTTGCTGCATTTGGATCCTCAATCCTATTGGTCTCTCTGCCAAAAGGCAGCTTTGTGATTGGTTGTAATTGTTCCCTCCAAAATGTATCTTTTCCTAGCCATTCCTGCCCCCTATAAATGTAGCTCCCTCTCCCCAGTCCCCAGTCTTGTTCTCTCCCTGAATAAAGAGCTGTTACACTAGACGCTGTCTCCAGCCTGCTATGTCACAGAGCTGAAATCACTGCTGAAATCACTAAAACCCACGCTACTACAGCAACACTCCTCCAAGTCCAGAAACATCACAAAACAATGACAGGACCAGGAAATCTAGACAGGAGCCGCAGATGTAAACAACCAGCTACTTTCGGTACTGTTGATCTTGACTTCTTGTAATTTTTTTGCTCCCTTGGTGACTCCCCGCTCCACATCTTCTGGAGGTCAAACCATCATCAGTGGCTCTTTGGGCTTTGAATAGGGCATCTTCGAACAATGATGTTGTGTTGCAGCCAAATCGTCTCCCACATTCTTCAGTTAATTAGTTCTCTTCCTTCTTCCTTGATGGTCAGCTTTACAAACCTATGGTCTCGTCTCAAGAAACATGACCAAAATAATCTAGCTTTCTGCATTACATATTTTATGATTTCTTCACTTTGATTCATTCTCACAAACAGGTTTTTTTTTTTAATTAATTTTAATCTGTGTTAAGGCCCCGTGCCCTTTACAATAGAACAAAACTTTGTTCTCAAATTTTATTTGTCTATTATATTTTATTTAAAATATTTTTACCCTGTTTTAGGATCCGAGGAAGGACCCAAGGAGGCTCAGAGCATTAAAAGCAACACCAAAAAGCATATTCAAAGCAGTAAATTGTAGGATGGTGAAGTTGGGAGGGGCCTACAAGGACATCAATTCCAACCCCATGCTCAGTGCAGAAATTCAAAGCAAAACAAGGCAAAAAAGCTAAAGCAAAGTAGGATGCTTAAATACTGCAAAATAGCTCATAAATCACTCTTTGGGTGGCTCGAAAGTTAATTATACAGGATGCACACACACACCCTCCAAAGAGCTGGGTACTCAGTTTGCCGACCTCAGAAGGATGGACATATAAAACTCCGTGGTGCAGTGTTTAAATGCCTGTATTGCAGGTAAATATGTGCTCACGACCTGGGGTTCAATCCCAGGTAGCAGGCTCATGGTTGACTCAGCCTTCCATCCTTCCGAGGTCAGTAAAATGAGTACCCAGCTTGATGGGGGGGGGAGGCAATGTGTAGCTTGCATTACTGTAATTAAAACTGTAAACTGCCCAGAGACTACTTGAAGTGGTATGGGGCAGTATATAAGCAGAACACTTTATGGAAGGTTTTGTAAACCTTGAGCCAGCTACCTTGGATTTAACCTGGGGTCACGAGAACAGTTTTGGCTGCTGTACCAGTTTAACCACTGAGTCATAAGGCTCCTCTTGTGGCATAGTGGTTAAACTACATGTCCCATGGTGCAGAGATTAAACTGTTATGTAAAGCAGAACCATCCATTTAAAAAATCTATATTTCCCTGCATTCTTCATCCACAGGAAGTGACATCACCAAGAGACACCTTCCTGAATACACTAGAATGTTGACTCTTCAGTAATGACATCAAAACCAGTTCACAATTTAGGTGAGGGTTTTTTCTCTAGATCAGCCTCATGCAGTCAGTGAGGATTGGGTAGATTCCTGGAGGAAAAGTCCATCACAGATTACAAACCATGATGGAGATGTGCAATTTCCAGGTTTAAAACCAGAGTGCTTCAAAGGCCAGATGCAGGGGATTGGTATCAGGAAACAGATATCTAGTCTCATGCGCTCCCAGAGGCATTTGGTGGGGCCACTGTGAGATACAGGAAGCTGGACTAGATGGGCCCTTGGCCTGATCCAGCATGGCTCTTCTTATGCTCTTATCTTCGTATGTTCTTTGCAAAAGCTGTACTCAACACTCTATTTAGCACATATGCTGGCTGAGTTTTCTCATTGCATTGGGTTCTTTTTCCCTTCCAAATAAGGAACGATGTTCTTCATATGCATCTTTTAGATGGCATAATAATTTCAAAAACCCTACTCTTTGGGCAGTTGTCCATGTTTTGCAGGCTCTGTAACCAGCCTGGATTACATAAATTGATAAGTGATGGTGTTTGACTTGAAAGATATTATATTTAAGAGGAAAGGATGGAGTTCTCTTGAAGATTAGGAGTAAAGATCCTTGCCATTATTCTACAAATGTTTTCCCCTCTGTTTCAATGGCCATATGTTTTATCTTCTCTGTTGTCATGAAGATAAAATACAGTATGTATAATAAGTGGCCAAAAAAAAAAAAAGGGAGAGGGAGAGAGATCTGTACAGAAATATGGAAAAGACCTTTGCTCCTGAGTTGATTTGTCAGTAATCTTCAAGAGAATTCTGCCTTCCACTGAAATATAACATCCTTCAAAGGCATGAAAACAGCTCTTTTGCAAACTAACATCGCCCCTATCCCACATCCCTTTAAATGCAGATTAAATTTGTAGATAAACCATGTCCAAAAATGCCGTCCCCACAGCCACCGGGCTTTTGAGGGGGAGGAGAAAGAAAAACCCCCTTAAGCGAGGTTTCCAAGACTTGCTGGAGAGGTAGGGAATTTTTTGCCTCACTTAAAAAATCCGCCTTTTAAATAGGCAGACGTGGTGGAACCGCATAGATGATCCATTTTTCTTTCTTTCTTTCTTTTTTCCTCATAGCATGACCAGCTGTTCCAGGAGCCGATCGGCGCTTTTTAAAATTTATTTATTTCCCCCCACCCTCCAAGCACCAGGAAGCTGGATCGGGAACTGTTTTGTTTTTGTTGTTGTTGTTGTTGTTGTTGTTGTTGTTGTTTAAGTTTCCTAAGCTCTAGCACCAGCCAGCAGGTCCTTTTTAAATCCTAGCACCACCTGCTGGCCATGTTGCTGAACTGCGCTTTAAAAACACACACACATTTGTGCATGGGAACTGCTATCTCACATCTTCAGTCACATGACAGAAGGAAGAGGAAAAGCCGGACCTTCAGAAGATCAGGATCTTCCCCAGGTGAGATAGCAGCCATAATAGCTGCTAAGTGTGTTAACTTTTTAACTGTAGAAATGTCCAATGTATCCTGTGCAAAGAAAATAACCAGTAGGTTTCACGTTCTGGCAGCAATTTCTTAATTTAAGAAGCAGAAGAGTAGATATGGATAACATGGTGTGGAATGCAGCACTGAAACTGGCCTGCCAGCATCTTTGAAATTACTACCCTATAAGATATCACAGGCATGGGGACTCACAACTTGACCCGGACTTGACTCAGGATTTTGTTTTCAATTAATTGGGTTGAACTTGCAACTCGGAAACCATCCATCCTGTCCCATTTTTCTGGGCAAAAATGCTTGTTTTTAATAGGATTTCAGACTTGGGGCTTGCAACCTCAGACTTGGTACCAAAGACTCAGGTTTTCGGACTCAGACCCAAAGCTGTGCCAGCATCCCTGGGAGATCACTGGAAGTACCCAGGAAGTAAAGAACAAAAGCTTTCAGAATCCAAAACTGTAATGAAACTGTCAGCCTCTCATTAAAAATATTATTTTCAGAACACCCAGAGAGGGTTTTTTTATCGCATCAGGTCTCTTCACTTTGCTGCTTCTTGAGAGAGAGAGAGAGAGAGAGAGAGAGAGAGAGAGAGAGAGAAGTGGTGTCGTTACAGTCATGACTGACTCTTTGTGACCCCCATGTCCATGGAGTGTTCTTGGCAGGAATACTGGAGTGGTTTGCCAGTTCCTACTCCAGGCACCTACAGCACCTGGAATTCCCCAGTGGTCTCCCATCCAAGTGCTAACCAGGGTCAACCCTGCTTAGCTTCCGAAATCAGGCGAGATTGGATGTGCTCAGGGCATCTAGGCAGCTTGGAGGGGAGAGTGCCCAGGCCCAATAGTCCAAAACATGACAAGATTTGTCAGGAGGTTAATCTTAGATCTCAAGTTCTTGACAAGATGAAGCAGGAAGGAGCGGGGCTGTTATTGTAAAGCTGCAGAGGGCTGGGTTTCACGCCCCAGTCCTTCAAACAAAGGGGCATGGGGCATGCACACCCACCCACCCTTCCTCTACATTTGGCTCTTCTTCAGAGCAGCCATGTTTCTTTTTTCAGGCAGGGAAGGAGAGTTGACAAAGAAAACCAGTGTCCTCCATTTGGGAACTGGAGTAGATGGCACATGATTATTATTAAATGCCTATTATATTACAATATTTAACCTACATTTAGTATTGGGTTTTTCTGGTGGTGGTTGTTTTGTTGCTGTTTGTTTGTTTCTTTCTTTCTTTCTTTCTTTCTTTCTTTCTTTCTTTCTTTCTTTCTTTCTTTCTTTCTTTTTTCTTTCTTTCTTTCTTTCTTTTCTTTTTGTTATTATAACGTATCTAACAACCTTTACAAAAATATATGCAACCTGGCTACTGAAAAACCTGTCATGCAGCGTCTTCCATTGTAGATCTCCCATGCCTTGAAGAAAATATTTTAGTGTCATTGCTTTAAGCTTTTAAGCTTTTATTGACCTTCTCAATCTTGAAACTCAGCAACCTATGAACCTCACAGTGAGGGTCATTTTTTTTTCTATAATCTTTTATGCTTCCAATTGTGTAGTAAGAACAAACAATCTGTGGTTGTCCATCACTTTACCAAGAACAATTTCAGTATGAGGAACAAGGTGCCGTGTGACGCCTACAGAGAAACACAATCTTACCTCTTGTGGTCTTCTTTTCTTGCACTGAATACACATACACACCCTTCTTTTGAACTGAATACCTTAAAATCCTGTCGGAGGTACATAAAATCCTAATGTTCCCCCTTATTTGGCATAGTTAAAACCCCAGAGGAGAAAACAACACACTGTCAAAGAAACAAGGAAGTAATGAGGCATTTAAAATATACAGTGGTAACTTGTATAAAGATATTAATTCGTTCCAAATGAAATTATGTTAAGCAAATTTTCCTTTATACAAATTTCCCATAGGAATGCATAGAAAATGGAGTAATCCCATTCTATGTTGTATGGATTTGTCCTATAGGCGATTCTGTTAAGCAAATTTCCCCTATCTCCGGAATTTTTTATGTTGTACAAATTTTATGTTATACAAACCGTTTGTTATATGAGGGTCTACTGTATCTGGGAGGCTGGGACTGCCAGGTTTGCTGCTACTGCTGCTGCTATAATGGAAAGAATGAGCAGCCATCTCCAGTAAGTGGGTTGGTTAACAACAACAACAACAACAACAACAACAACAACAACAACAATTCCCCTAAATGGTTGGAATGACCTGTCCATTCCACCCAACTTCACTGCTTGCAAAAGAGATGGCTGCTGTGGAAGGATCATTTCAACTTCACCCGTGAGATCTAACCCCACCAGCACTCCACTTTGCGGATCCTCCGTCTTTCTGGAGAAGAGTTGAAAGACCTCAAATCTTCACACCTCTTCATACTTCTAGAGCTGCTCAACCTAATTTGGTTCTGCTGCTGTGTCAGCCTGTAGAAAAAGATTTGTGTGCGGTGACACAGGCTAATTAGATTACTGTAAGGGGCTCTATGTGGAACTGCCCTTGAAAATAGTTTGAATCAGAAACTGCTATGTAATTTAGCAACCACAGAGCTTGTGGAAAATAAGTACTATCATACCCAGTTTGCATCACTTAGACTGGCCCTACTGAAGAGGGTGGTTTTAATGTCTTAAAACAGTTTTGGACTATGTTATCTTTAAGACCTTCCATATCTGTAGAAGCACTGTCCAAGGTCCTACTTCTTAATGCGCTATCAAGTCCTTGGAGTGCTGGAATACAAAGGTGACCCCACACCTCTGGAAATACTGAGAGAGAGAGAGAGAGAGAGAGAGAGAGAGAGATTTAGGGATTATTGATATTGAGCGCCTTAGCAGAGTGGTTAAACTTCTGTACTGCAGCCAAAACTGTGCTCGTGAGCCTTGATTCAGTCCTCGGTGGCCAGTTCAAGGTTGACTCCTTGAGCCTTCCACCCTTCTGAGGTCAGTAAACAGAGTGCCCAGCTTGCTGGGGGGGCATGTATAACTTGCAAAATTAACTTATAACCCTCCATCACCACCCCAAGAATGTTTTAAATGCTATGGGATGGTATATAAGCAGCACATTTCACTTTTTGTTTGTTTGTGGGTTTGTCGTTTTGTTTGCTGTATGTATGTGTTAACCATTAGTGTGTTTCCATGTATTTCCCATCTCATAAGGTACAATGAGCCACGAGCAGCAAGTTAAAAATATGTTTTAAGAAATGCAAAAATGAATGCATAAATAAGAAGAACTTGAAAAATATAACGTTTTGGATAAATCAGCATGGTCACTGGACATTATCAGCCAATGGCCTCTGAGATATGCAGTTTCTGAACTAATTTCTCACCCTGGAGAAACCTGCCTCTTCCTGTTAAACTATAATTCTTGTCATCCTTCTCGGTGATTACATTTTCACTTCTTCTTCTTCTTCTTCTTCTTCTTCTTCTTCTTCTTCTTCTTCTTCTTCTTCTTCTTCTTCTTCTTCTTCTTCTTCTTCTTCTTCTTCTTCTTCTTCTTCTTCTTCTTCTTCTTCTTCTTCTTCTTCCTTCCTCCTCCTCCTCCTCCTCCTCCTCCTCCTCCTCCTCATCATGTGCCATCAAGTCAGTACCTGATCTCAAGGTGGTAAAATCCTTGCCACTGTTCCAATGTGGAGTAAAAACTGTTACTCAAGTCCATGGGAAAACGGAAAATCCACACCAAAACCTTTTCACCTCCGTTATGGTGTCTTTGCTGTGGTTCTCAGTCGTGGGATCAGAACGGTTGTGGATTTTCAAAACACGATCATGGAAACATCTGATCTGTGACATCAACCACATGACCGCTCCAGGGGGTGATCCGAATCAAAGTTTGCTGCGGATTTTAGTGGTCGTGTGAAAGCAGCCATAAATGCCTTAAGAAATTAAAACATTGTTCACTGCCCATCTCTCTGTCTCTCTGTGTCTCTCTCTGTCTCTCTCGGTCTCAGAAGAGTGGCATCTCTGCAGAATAAATGCCAGCAAACATCTTGCATAAGAGAGGAAGAGCAGAAGTGCCTCTTTGATGCATCCTGGACAAGGGCAGTTACATAATCACGGCCCTCCATCTATCAGAGGCGCTCATTTTCATTAAGCAAAATGGCCTGGAGAAAGAAAACAGGCATGTATCCATTCTAGAAATCAGCCAGAAGATGGAGATCGTATCAGCTAAGTGAAAGTTTAACCCTAAGATGTGAGGTGTTTTGCATCTGAGGTAAGCCTGTTTTCCCCCAGATTCAGCTACTCCCTAAGATTTAGCTCCACCTTTCGTTTCTTTTTCAGAGAATTACATACATTTGTCAGTGAGCCCTGGGTCTGCAGACAGAAGGTCCCAAGTTCAGCCACCCAAGTGGCATCCTCAAGGAATGAATATCAAGGGGGCTAACACACTTGTCCAAGGCATAGGTGCTGTGTGGCCCATCAGAGCAGGAAGTTCTTCCAAGAGAGATGCTTAGTTACATCTAGAAGTACAGCATCGTGATCAAGGGAAGGAGTGGCAGTTCTCCTTGACTCCACTCCCATTGCACACAGTCCTGGGTACCACCATTCAATCAAGAGATGGAGAAGCTGAACTTGATCTAGAACAAGATGACCCAGACCACAAGAAGTCTGGAAATCTTATGAGAGAGAGATCATCTGAAAGGCAACAACTGGACAGAATGGCTGTCTTTAAATTTTCAACGAACAGAATGGACTGCCTCAGAAGGTGGTGGTCTCGCCTTCATAGGAGGTTTATAAAGAGGCTGGCCAGAGATGGAGATCCAAATGGGGGAAAGAGAATTTTGAATTCAAGTAGTGGCTCACTGTAGGAATTGCTTTCTGAAGCCTTGTCAATTTATCTGGACAAAGAAGCATCAGTCAAGCAGAGAATACATCCAGAGCCTTTGAAGAAAACCAGAGAAGAGGGTCATTCAGAAACTGTATGAGTGAACCCAGTTCCAAAGGAAGCCCCCACCCGAAAACTGAGAAAATAAATATGGTGAAATATTAGACTTAACCCGGAGAAGACCAAGGTTCTGTTCTTTGTGGTGCCCTCTGCCGGGTACAGCGCCCTCTCCTCAGATTGGGAGGTATCACCCTCCAGCTTGCGGACAGGGCCAGGAATCTGGGAGTGGTCTTGGATCCAGCCTTATCCCTGGAAGCCCAGGTGATGGCTGTTTCCAAGACCACCTTTTCCATCTATATCACATTACCCAGATTGACATGTACCTGGATGAGCCCTCCTTGAGAACGGTTGTGCAGGCTCTCGTGATCTCGAGGATAGATTACAGTACTGCAACTCTCTCTACATGGGGTTGCCCTTGATCCTTGCCCAGAGACTTCAACGAGTACAGAATGCAGCGGCCAGTCTGGTGGTAGATGCGCATAGATTTGATCGTATCACCCTAGTTCTGGCTCGCCTGCATTGGTTGCCCATTGCACTCCAGATAAGGTTCAAGGTTTTGGTTTTGATTTACAAAACCCTCCACGGCTTGGGGCCTGAATACCTGGCAGAGCGAATCTTCCAAAGGTCAACTGAGGCCCGGCCCACTAGAATGTCGCAGGCACTCTCACTCCGCGTGGCCACGCCCAGGAAGGCGCAGAAATTGTTAACTCGAAACCTCACCTTCTCGGTGGCTGGCCCCACACTTTGGAACCATCTTCCGAGTGAGTTGCGCCTTGCACAGTCCCTGACCGCCTTTTAGAAAGCACTCAAAACCTTGCTCTTTTGGGAGGCATTTGGCAACCTTTAATTTATTTTTTTCCCCTTGACTCACCTTCTTGCTGATAATTTTGTTTCTATTTTGTTTCTCTTGTTTCTTTTTCTTGACTTTATCTTGTTTGTTGTATTGGGTTTTATACTTGTTTGTGTTACCCCTATTATTAACTGCCTGATCATAAATCATAACATAAATTATTAAACCACATGACGCATCCTGAATGATGACCTGTTTCCATTGTTCCAGTTTGCGGAATAATTGGAACAAGTTCAGAAGAAGCTGGAAACCCAGCCCTAGGAGGAGGAAAGACTGGGGATGTTTACCTTAGAGAAAAAGAAGACTAGCGGGGCTAGAATAGCATTTTTCAAATATGTGAAGGGTTGTCATACAGAGGAGGGACAGGATTTGTTCTCGTTCACCCCACAGTGTAGAACACTCAAGAGTGCGTTCAAGTTACAAGAAGCTAGCTTTCAGCTGAATATCAGGAAATACTTCCTGTTAGAGCAGTGCAGCAATGCAACTAATGACCACAAGGGGATGCGGTGAGCGTTCCAGCATTTTAGGCATTTAAGAGAAATTTGGACTGGGCAGATCTCCTTTTATTTGTGTTCCTACATGCAGCAGGGGTTGGTCGGGGGGGGCTTGTAGGCTACTTCCAACCTCACTGTTCTCTGAGCCTATGATTCCATGTCACTCTGTTATGATTTATGGCCATTTTAATTTAGTTGTTCTCTTCCCAAAAATAAATTAAATGAAGGAATGCTAGGAAGGCAATGCTAGCTCCCAAAAGACAGGGGAAAAGCAGGAGGAACTCCGAGGCCTGCACCAATTCCCATCTTTGGTGACCACAGAGGTTATGTTTATAGAGAAGGTGGACACGTCTCCAATCTCCATGGTAGACCACATGCTTTGTGCACAGATGTTTGTTCTCTGCTCTTGACTTCCCACTATGGGCCTTTTTACACGACCCCTAAGATCCGCTGGCCACTTAAATTCGGACCAGAGATCTTAGGGGTTCCTCGCTCTTCCTCTATCCCCACCCCCCTCCGCACTTCCTGGTTGCTGGCTGCCTGAGGGAGGGAGAAAAAAGAAAGAAAAGACTGCCAGTTTACCTCTGTTTTGTTCCCGGCAGCATTCAGATCTCTTAAAGGGGCGGGGCACAAAAAAAACAGAAGCCAGGAGAGCCCCGCACTCACTATCCTTACACCAGATCAAATATTTGTCACATCCAAAAAGCAGGTACAAGAAAACTGCTCTGGGTCGCGCTAAAGTGGGCGGGGTCGCACTTAATTGTCTGCAAAGTCCAGAGCTGGTGGGTAAACATTTTTAAGGTCCGGACCTTGCAGCCATTTGCGGCGGAGCTTAGGGGTCGTGTATAAACGCCCTATGTGGCTGCATAGTCAACTGATTCTCCCACATTTCTTTCCTTCTTTTTTTCTATCAGCCTACACTTGTGACAGTAACTAAAGACTGCATCTGTAAGTAAAGATACTTTTCTACTTAAGAGACTTTTTGAGTGACTTTATTATACAAAGTACTACTGAGAAGTGGGTAATCTCTGATACTTAAATTGTTATCTTACACTTCCTCTGCATAGATGTGGTCTGTACTTTAAACTCAACTACTATAATTGTAAAAGTATTACCAATTTCTACAGGTTTCCAATTGTAGAATTTTCTTTAACCGAGTTTAAGGCTCTTTCTTCTATTCCTTCTTTGAGCACATTTCCTAAAGTTAGAATCCTATGAGATTCCAAAGCAGTTACTCCCCTTCATCAGCCATAAGTTTAACTCTAGCATAAATCCTAATTGCTCTTATATGTCCACAAATGCTGACATGACATATTTTAGGATGCGAGTCCCCTAGACTGCAAGGAGATCAAACCTATCCATCCTGAAAGAAATCAACCCTGAATGTTCACTGGAAGGACACATTTTGAAGCTGAGGCTCCAGCACTTTGGCTGCACCAAACTCTGGGAGGCAGTGGAAGACAGGAGGGCCTGGCGTGCTCTGGTCCGTGGGGTCACGAAGAGTCAGACATGATTGAACAACAAAAAGGATGGGTTCATTGCAGAAGGCTAACACATAAGGGTGCTAGATTATCTTTGGTTTGCTTCAAAAAACACCCATGATGGCTGTTGCCTAAAACCAACACAAGTGTGATTTGTACACATATTAGATAGAGAAGATAGATGTTTGGCAGTGGAATATGTTGGCACAAAGGGTGGTGGAGTCTCCTTCTGTGGATGTTTTTATAGGTTTCAGCACCTTAGGCAACTGTTCACCTTAAGGCTATGGATACTATTGTCTACCTAAGGAGCCTATTCAGGCCATTGTTCATCTTTTGAGCCTATTTCAGACCAGGGTGACAAGAGGTCAAAGCGGACTACAAGATGGAGGACTCGCGCTAGCTGTATTCAGACTGATGAAGCTGTTTGGAAGAGCAGCGAAACGTTTCTGTCTAACAAGAAAAAGAAGTCCAGTAGCCATGACTCAACTTCCAGAGCTTATTTTCTTACAACTCTTTAAATTTTATTAAGCAGTGATCAACGTCTTTAAAATGGTACATGATATATTGTTTGTTTGGTTTTGTCATTAGGAAGATCAAGAGGAAAAGAAACAACAACAAAAAACAACAACCCCCTTTTGAGCTGCCCAGAACAATCACCTTCAGATTCCCCAAACTCCAATCTCACTGCGGGACCATGCCCCCGTTTTTAAAGTGTTTGAGAGATGTCCAGATGTGGCTAGCTAATTAGTGCAGAGCGGTGAGGTTGGAAGCGGTCACCATGGCAGCATCCAGGATGAAAATTTCTCAGCTGATTATAGGATTAAACTCCAGCAGCCACAGAGGAACTGCTTTTCATTTTTAATTGTCCCCCGCTCCCTTAGCAGTCACAGCGGTGTTTATGTTGAGGTCCAGCAAAACCCTACTAAGATGCTGGAGAGAGTCACTGGGATGGTCAAGGTCATTTACTGAGCAACATCTGAAAGTACGCAAAGCATGGCCCCCGCCGTTCAGGGATCCCAAATTCAAGAAGGATTGAGCTCAACTGGAGGAAAAGAGGCCGAAGCACTTAGGAACTGAGGGTGTATAGAGATGGTGGTGCTACTACCACTAATGTATGCTTGTATCTCTCACTATGTTTCTGTCGTTGTGTTCCGTCAAAGGGCACTCATTCAAAGGACAAAGGGCACTCATTCAAAGATGAGGATGTACACATATTAGACAGAGAAGAGAGGTGGTTTGAGAGAGAAGTCAGGGAAGCCATCAATGTGAGCATTGAAAACCCCTCTATCAACAGAGGTGGTGGCCTCAGGCATAGTCTATCTGCTACTTATCAGGGCGTGCTTCCAACACTACCCAGACCAATCAAAAAGCCTTCACCACCAAGGCCATAGCTAACAACCCACACTATATAGGTTTCATCACCTTATGCCATTGTTCACCTTAAGGCTATGGATACTATTGTCCACCTAACAAGCCTATTCAGGCCTTTGTTCATCTTATGAGCCTATTTCAGACCAGGGTGACAAGAGGTCAAAGCTGACTATAAGATGGAGGACTCGCACTAGCTGTCTTCAGGCTGATGAAGCTGTTTGGATGAGCAGTGAAACACTTCTATCAAGAAAAAGAAGTCCAGTAGCCATGGCTCAACTTCCAGATAAACTCACCTGGATGACTGAGAATCTTCATTAGATGAACGACAGGAGTGCTGTCTCAAAATAGCGGATACACATCATTTGGTGACTTAGGGGGCTGTAAGCAGTGGAACTGCAGGGGACATAAATGGATAAAGGACAAAAAAAGAGTAATTCCTTCAACAATGGACCCTTCCCTGAATTGATCAAGATTAGAGATGGGCATGAAACGAATAAAACATTTTTTGTTATTCTTTATTCGTTTTATTAGGTAATGAAATGAATAATGAACCACCGACTCAAAGATAAACAAAATGAAATGAAACAAACATTTTCATTTCATTTCATCTTGTTTTTCGTTCCCCCATCCAGCATCTTCTCCTACTTGAATGATGGGCCGGGACTCGCCGCTGCCGCCGACCAGCCCTGCAGGGAGGGCTTCTGAGGCCGCCGGGAAGCCTCCCTTTGGCAAAAAAGTGCTGATCAGCGCTTTGGAAAAAAATAAAAATAAAAAATTTAAAGTATCGTCCTGGCCTGCAGGCCAGCTAGCTGGCACTTGAATAAATAAATAAAAAGATTAAAAAGCGCCGACCTGGCCCACAGGCCAGCTGGTCAGCGTGACTAAAAAAATTAAATTAAAAAATTAAAAAACATGCCAACCCGGCCTGTGGGCCAGCTGGTCGGCACAATAAGAAAAAAATAAAATTAAGAAAAGGTGACAACCTGACCCACAGGCCATCTGGTCAGTGCGAATAAAAATAAAATGAAATGAAATGAAAACGCGCTGGCCCAGCCCGCAGGCCAGCTGGTCAGCGCAATAAGAAAAAATAAAATAAAATAAAATAAAATAAAATAAAATAAAATAAAATAAAAATGTGCTGACCCAGCCCGCGGGCCAGCTGGTCGGTGCAAGAAAAAAAATTAAAAATGCACTGACCCAGCCCACAGGCCAGCTGGTTGGCGTGAGTTAGAAAAAATAAAAAACAAAAAACAAAAATGACACGAATGAAAAACGAAAATAAAACAATGAAAAAATGAGAAATGAAAAACGAAATGTGCCCATCACTAATCAAGATATTCAACCCTATCTGCTATGGCTCAAATAGCAATGAGAACTTTTTAAATCACATTACAAGTTTGAAAGAACTTTTCAGTGCAAGTATATCTCTGCTACCATCAGCTGTTGCTTATTAATGGTCACTTTGAAGGCAATTGCCATTATCTCCATTTACTTCAGTTCTGACCTTGCAGACTGCAATCCTCCACTCACAAATTGGAATATCAAAGTTTTTTTTTATGTCATGGCCTGGTCTGAAGCAATTTGGAATAATATCTATTTTATAGACTGATCCTAAATCAGACACTCCCAACTTTCACACTTGTTTTAATTATTCCTTGAATGTAATCTGTATTCTTCTGATTGGAATTTCCACAATACAAATGAACCTAGCTGAAAGGAAAATAAGTAGGTAGATGGACGGACGGACGGACGGATGGATGGATGGATGGATGGATGGATGGATGGATGGATGGATGGATGGATGGATGGACGCATGCCTTTTTAGTATACCGAGAGGAGGTTTTTACCCCCAATATTTATTCCAAAGCTGGTTGTGGCATTCCACTATTAAAAAGCCAACTTCCTGGCTCTTTTTTATTTCATGCCTGGGGGACTAATAAAAATCAGCTGAATGAATGCAAAGAGTTGTGCAGCCAAACTCTCCTCCCTGTGCACTGATGCAGACATGGCTGCTGGATCCTATTTTAACATGCCCCGTGAGCATTTTGTTCGTGTTTTACTAGGGAAAGTGCAGCTGCTTCTCCGCAGATGTCCTTGTCCAGAGGCAAATCTAGTTTGGCAGGTGCCGATCGATCGGCAAGAAAAGTACACGACTTGCAGCCATCTCCTGGCTGAGCCAACTCTGAGAATTTTTCGATGTTTGAAGTGGAGTGAAAATTAAAAGAGTGTGACATGACTGGTTGCTCCAGACACATCTGAGGCGGCCCGTGCCATATTATATCTCTACCTGCCTGCCTGTGAAGACTCTCAGTCATCCAAGTGAGGTTATCTGGGAGTTGAGTCAAGGCAACTGGACTTCTTTTCTTGTGAGATCGAAATGTTTTGCTACTCATCCAAGCAGCTTCCTCAGTCAACACATGCCTGTTTCTTGGGGCAGACCAAAGGCGACGGCTGATGTCCTCAAGAATGTAACTACCAAGGACTATCTCCCTGGCTGCACTTCAGGAAAAGCTGAAGATTGGAGGATGCTCCAATATTTCTCACTAATACAATGAGTGAGAAGGACCTTGGAGTTGTTGATCGCAAGCTGAATATGACCCAATGGGGTTATGTGGCTGCAAAAAATAGGAAAATGCTATTTTAGGCATGATTAACAAAAACATAGGGACGTGGTGGCTCAGTGGACTAAGGCTCCGAAAACTGTTGGCTGCAAAGTCGGCAGCTCAGCATTTCGAATCCCAGGTGCCACGCAGCGGAGCGAGCTCCCACTGATAACCCCAGCTCCTGCCAACCTAGCACTTTGAAAGCATTTAAATGCAAGTAGATCAGTAGGCACTAGAGATGGGCACGAAACGAACAATTTTTGTTTCCGTTTTTGTTTTTTCGTTTCATTACACAACAAAACAACAAACGAATTTTGTCTCCAAAATGAAACTAAACGAACAGAAACACCGGAAATTTTGTCGTGCGTTTCGTTTTCATTACTGCAATACAGTGAACTGCTTTAAATGCTAAAAAAGATCACAAGAAATTGAAATAAATGGTAACGAAACGGTAACAAACAAACAAAAATGAAAATGATTTTTTGCAAAATTCGCGAAAAACGGAAACAAACCGAAATGGACCCTCCAAACGACAAACGAAATGTCATTTTTTTTATTCATGCCCATCTCTTGTAGGCACTACTGTAAAAAGCGGGAAGGTAAAACAATGTTTCCTTGCAGCCATGCTGGCCACGTGGCCATGGACTTGCACAACACTGGCTCTTTCAGCTTGGGTATGGAGATGAGCACCGCCCCTAGAGTCGGACATGACAAGCATGCATGTGGGGGATCATTTACCGTTACCTTTTTAACAAAAACATAGTCTCTAAATATCTTGACGTATTAGTTCCCCTCTATTCAGCACTAGTTAGGCCTGATCTGAGGTAATGTGTCCAGTTCTGGCTATCCAACTTTGAGGGGGATGGTGGCAAACTGGAGCAAGTTCAGAGAAAGACAACAAGGATGATCAAGGGGATTCTGTCTATAAGACGCCCCCATGTATTATTTATTAGTTTGTATGTTTTAAATATTTTACATCACCTTTCTCCTTGGAAAAGGCCCCGCGGTGGCTTACAACAATGAGGGACAAGACATAGCCCAGAACATTCAAAACACATTCCAGTTAAGAACAGGGAATTAGAAGAGGCATCTTACAACAGTAAACGGTAACATTAAAGCTACCAAGAACATGCAGAATGAAAGAAAAATCCATTATGAGGGACGGAAGCTAGCATGGAAAATACAGGTGTTCCTATGAGATCAGTCAATGCAATCATGCATGGTAATCCATCTAAACGTCACCTAATAGGTAGTCCCCCATTCAGGGAAAGCTTGCTTGAAGAGGAAGGTCTTTGCCTGTTTCCAGAAAGACAGCAGAGATGGGACAGTGCTGGCCTCCAGCGGGAGGGAGTTCCAAAGTCTGGGAGCAGCAGCAGAGAAGGCCCTTTCATGGGTTCTTTTGAGACACATCTGGGAAGGTGGCGGGATGGAGAGAAAGGCCTCTCCTGATGACCTTAGCACCTGAACTGGTTCATACTGCAAGATTTGATCTTTGAGGTAGCTTGGACCCAGGCCATTTTGTGCCTTGTAAGTTAAAACCAGAACCTTGAATTGTGCCCAATAGCTGATTGGCAGCCAGTGGAGCTGCTTTAGTAGGGGTATAATGTGATCTCTGTAACCCACCTCAGTATGAGACACCCACACCCACACACACACTTTTCCAACCCAAAATTACAATTCCACAACTGCCTGTTTCTCTCCTTGGCTTTCTTCCATGTATAAGACGATCATTGATTTTTAGCCGAACAATTTTAGACAAAAATATAGTCTCATACAGGGGAAAAATACTGTACTGAAAGGTAGTCACCCAGAAAAGGGGCAGGATCTGATCTCCGTCATCCCAGAATGAAGGCCATGTAATCATGGGCTCAAGCTACAGGAAGCCAGGTTTAGGCTGACTATCAGGAAAAACTTCTTAACTGTTAGAGCAGTACAACAATGAATCAATGACCTTTGGGGGGGTGAGTGCGCCAATGCTGGAAGCATTCCAAAAATAATTGGACAACCATTTTTCAGATCTGCTTTGATTTGGATTCCTGCACTGAGCAATGGGTTGAACTCGATTGGCTTCCAACTCCATTATTTTTTTATTTATTAAGAACTAGGGGACATACACTCAAATTGAGTGCTGGGAGAGTAAGAACTGACAAAAGAAAATATTTTTTCACCCAGCGCGTTGTAAGTCTATGGAACTCCCTGCCACAGGATGTGGTGATGGCATCTGGCCTGGATGCCTTCAAAAGGGGATTGGACAGATTCCTAGAGGAAAAGTCCATCACGGGTTACAAACCATGATGGAGATGTGTAATCTCTAGGCTTTAAACCAGGGTACTTCAAGGGCCAGATGCAGGGGAGTGGTATCAGGAGACAGGTATCTAGTCTCATGCGCTCCCAAACGCATCTGGTGGGGCCGCTGTGAGATACAGGAAGCTGGACTAGATGGGCCTTTGGCCTGATCCAGCATGGCTCTTCTTATGTTCTTATGTTCTTATTTTTCTTCTAGACTGACAATGCAGAACATTTGGCATGGAGAGCTGGTGATATCTGGGCATCAGTGATGAGCAGAAAGAACAGAGATTTACCAACATTCTCATGCTCAGATGGAGCTTCCAGAGGCATCTGACTTTACATTGCTGGAAACAAAATACTGGGTTGGACGAGCTTTAACTGGATTTAAATGAATCCACACGATGCTTTCCAGCTGGGATGGACTGGAAGACCATTCTTCCCAACCATTAGGGTGAATAACACCAGCAAAGCTTGGGAAAGCAACTGCTTTGTAGTAGACTTCTCAGAATGCCTTGGGTAGCATGAGTGTGCTGCAAAGGGAATTATGGGAAAGCCCCTTCCTTCTTGTACTTAAGATGTTGGCCTAGGAAGGGGTTTGTAATACACCAGGGCTGTCCAACTTTGAACAGGCTGAGGTCTACTTTTTCCAGATGAAAGTGCCTGAGGGCTACTACACTAAAACCTCTACTTGTGAATTTTATCTGTTCCGAGCATATGCTCATAAGTACAAAATTTTGTAAGCAGAGCAGCAGTTTCCCATAGGAACACATTGAAAATCAATTAATCCTTTCTGGAGGGAACATATTTCAATGCATTCCTATGGGAAGACCAACCATACACATGCTTCCCTTACACCTGCTCAAGCCAGTGTGGATGGGTGCAAGGGGGGACGTGCATGCTTGCGCAGATTGCCCCTTCTGCTTGCCCGGGCTGCTGGAAGACTTTTTTAAAAGGTACTTTTGAATCCTTCACGGGCTACTGCTAGCCCCCGGTCTACCTGTTGGGCAGGCCTGTAATACACTACAGCCTCTCCTCATGTCAGGTCCCTGCCAGAACCCATTCCGGACATTGAGGAGTTAATGGCTGAGGAACTCCCAGATGAACCATCAGGGCTGTCAGTTCATTCAGTGGCTGTGCAGGAAAGTGATTCAGCGCCTTCAGGGGATTCTACACCCTCTCAGGGCGTTTATACACGACCCCTAAGCTCCGCCGCAAATGGCTGCAAGGTCCGGACCTTAAAAATGTTTACCTACCAGCTCCGGACTTTGCAGACAATTAAGTGCGACCCCGCCCACTTTAGCGTGACCCAGAGCAGTTTTCTTGTACCTGCTTTTTGGATGTGACAAATATTTGATCCGGTGTAAGGATAGTGAGTGCGGGGCTCTCCTGGCTTCTGTTTGTTGTTTTTTTTTGTGCCCCGTCCCTTTAAGAGATCTGAATGCTGCCGGGAACAAAACGGAGGTAAACTGGCAGTCTTTTCTTTCTTTTTTCTCCCTCCCTCAGGCAGCCAGCAACCAGGAAGTGCAGAGGGGGGTGGGGACAGAGGAAGACAGAGGAAGAGCGACGAACCCCTAAGATCTCTGGTCCGAATTTAAGTGGCCAGCGGATCTTAGGGGTCGTGTAAAAAGGCCCTTAGATTGCTGCTAGCCACAGACAGCAAAAACTTATTACCAAGAGGAATAGGGATAAGCTGTATTTGGGTAGAAGGCATTTACACTCACAGAGTCCTGAGTATTGACAGAATGGGTCTTCAGGGAAGTGGCAGTTGCTCTCTGGAGACATAAAACAAGCACCCAGAGTTAGGGCAATTTGTGGGAGCAACAGGTCAACTTGACCTGCTTCTGCCTTCCTGACCTCTTTTGGATCCTTGTTCCTGACTAGCAACCCTGGACTACGTTTCTTGACCCTGGACTTCGTTACTCCATGAACCTGGTGTAAGCTACTTTTTGCATTTTGGCTTTTGACCTCTGGACTGTTTATCTTGGACTCTGTTTTGTCTTCTGGACTCTGTTTAACTCCTACCTTGCTATATTGTTGTATTGACTCTGAGCTTGCAGTAACACATGTGAACTTAACTGTGTGTGTGGGTCTGTGGGTTGTGACACCTCACTTAACAACCTACCTGTTTAGTGACCTCTTAGACAAGCAACCAGCAGCATTGCCCAAAGCCTCTGCTGCCACCTCATGGCTGCCTCAGAAAGAACCTCTTGGTCCAGCCCACCAGGCCTGGGCCAAAATGTCCAGCCTGCTTCTGCTTGCCTGCACCATCCTTGTCAGCAGCTCATAGGGAGGAAGCTGGGTTACAGAATCCCCCTGCTTCAACTTTCCTCCTTGTCCACTGCTTCCAAGTGAATGGTGTTGCTGCAAGTATCACAGTTCACAATGCCTCCTCCAGATAAGATAATGACCCGAGTGGAGCAGAGCATTGCATCACCCCCATCTCTATTTCCCCCTACTTTTGTTCTGCTTCTCCATGACCTGCTGTACAGCATGGGTGGGGAACCTTTGGTCCACCACATGTTTTGGGCCACAAGTCCCACAGTCCTTTTTCATTGGCAATAAAGACTTGGAATTCGGGGAGTTTCCATCCGAAGCATCTGGAGAGCCAAAAGGTCCTCACTCCACCATAGAGCCTCCCTGCTCTGGCCTGCCTGCAAGGAGGGCAGCCTCAATTCATCACAAGGCTTAAGCTCCTCACTTAACAACCAATTCACTTAATGACCTAGTCCCAGGAACAGAATTCCAGTCATTAAATGAGGAGTGCCTGAACTCACTGTTTTTTAATGACCTAAGCCAATTTAATGATGCAATCTGCCTTGACTCCTTTGTAAAGACAAGGGGGAGCTAAAATATTCTAAATAAATATATAAACCATGTATGCAATACTGAACTCTTTCAAGGCAAGGGGAGACATTAATGTAATTAATCAGGATAGCTCATCATCCTAATGACACAACAACAAGAAAACACATGTAAATTTTGTTTTGCTTTATCTGCTCAAGAGGGCTGGTTTTGTTTCTGTTCTCAATTTACTTTTGAAAAAAAAACTATAATCCCATGATGTCTCATTGGCTGCAAAGCTATTCTTGGTGGAGGTAGTGGAATAGCAACAAAAGACATCTATTTTATTTTATTTTATTTTATTTTATTTTATTTTATCCCATTCCATTCCATTCCCCCCCTTCACTCCTTGTGGGACTGTTGAGTGCCCAGAGAGTGCTGTCATTAATAGGGTGATGTAGAAGTAGAAATAATGAATGAATGAATAAATGAATGAAGAGTTTTTAACTAGGGCTCTCAGCTACCCAGTTCAAGAGGCATTGCAACCAACACCCAGCTCAGCTCCTTGATTCCATGAAAAATCTTCACAGATCAGGGAAATCCTCGAAGAGCCGGTTGTCTGGAGGAGTATGGGAGTTGTAGTTCCCCCACCGCCACCCGGAAAATGAAAGTTTCCCAACCTTTCTGCAGACGCCCCGGGGGAGTCATTGTATGCCCGTCATCTATTAAGCCAGAGTTTTTTGCTTGTTTATTTTTAAAATCCTAATATGTGTTGATCTCATCCATCCGCAGCGGGGGCGGCGAGCTAGCGCGGGGCGGGAGGAGGTGAGGAAAAGAGTATGGAAAGCATCTCCCGATGGAGAGGTACCTGTTTTCCTGCCGGCTCCTGAGAGGATGATGGTGTCTGTGTCTTTTGAAAACTTCCCAACGTGCCCTGCAAGAGGCGATTGGGGATTTGGGACGGGGCGGGGGAGGGAGAGGGGGTAGATCTGGAATTGGGGGCGATCTCCTCCCTGGCCAAGCAAGTCACTGTGAAGCCGATACATGCAGACGCCGGTCCTACTGAAAGAAAAGCGAAAGGTAAGTCAACCCACCCAACGTGTTTCTTATGAGCATCCTTATCAGGCCATATATATTATACACTGTGTACATGGGTAGGATGGGGAGAGGGTATTTGATCCACCCCCTCCACCCGCTTCCCGAGGGAGATGGGGATCGCCGCAAGCTGTGGGTCTGAGGCTCCCCCATCGCGCCCTAAAACGAGACAAATCCGGCCGAAAGGAAACCCGGGCTCCGGTTGCAGCGGCGCGCCCGGAAGGCTGGCTCTCCGGTCCTCCCGCCTCGTTCCTTTCTGAGGTTGGGGAAACGGCGATTGGAGAGCGCGCGCGCGTGTGAATGGATGGAAGCCCCAGGAGAGATGAGGGCTGTTTCTTTGGAATCGTGCAAGGTCATCCCCCAGAAAGTGTGTGGGGGGATGTGGTGTGTTTGTGGCCGCTGTAAAAAGGCGCTCCTGGCGTCAGGTGTGTTGTGAGAGAGGGGGCGTTTATACACGACCCCTAAGCTGCGCTGCAAATGGCTCCCAGCTCCGGAGCTTAGAAATGTTTCCCCACCAGCTCCAGAGTTTGCAGACAATTAAGTGCGACCCCGCCCACTTTAGCGCGACCCAGCGCACTTTTCTTGTACCTTCTCTCTGGAGGTGATAAAAATTTGATGCGGATAAGAGTGCTGGGCTCTCCGCGCTTGTCTTTTTGTTTTTTTGCCTCCCACCCCTTTAAGAGCCCCTTGAGAAGGAACCAGGAAGTAATGGGGCTCTTGTCAACTTGTACCGGCAGGACAGGTTAGTAAAGGCTTCTTTTGTCCTTTTTTCCCCTCCCTCCCCTCACGCCGACAGGAGCAGGAAGTGCTGAGGGGTGGGGATGCAGGAACAGAAACGAACCCCCAAGATCTCTGGTCCGAATTTAAGAGACCAGCGGATCTTAGGGGTTGTGTGAAAAGGCCCAGGGATGCGCTGAGCAGTTATCCAGCTCACAGGGATGCGGGAGAGGGGAAGGGGAAGGATTGTAGCGTTTCTCATCCCTGAGGGACACGTTTCAAGGGCCGCCCGGAAGTCCCATGGGAAACGACATTTTTATTTATGCAGTATATGCAGATAGTATGGCTATATGGCTCAGTGGTGGAGATAGAGGTTAGGATTTCAAAACCTCCAAAGGCTATGGAACTGGCAAAACCAGTTCTTAAACATCATGCTTACCTTCAAAACCCTGTTGGGAGGATTACTAGAGCTCAATCTGACTGGATGGTACATAACAGCCACCACAATAAACCAGTGAGATTATACCAGTTTCCATATTCGGACAATGGCTGTCATCTTGCAGGGCGTCTGCTGGGTGGAAAGTTTCACCAGTGTAAAAGTGCTTCTTGGCAGAGTTCTCCACTTGTACACAAGCAGCACAAAAGCCCACATTACTCTTCTAATGGGACTTCACACTCAGCAGAATCTCAGGAAGGTACTTTCACTAGAAATGATGCATTTTATCTCGCCAAAGCAGTGAATAAAGTTTAGGTTTGCTCTGAAGACAGGTTTGGAACATATCTCATTCTCTCCTCCATGCTCATTCTTCCTGAGAGACAGTTAGGGCCTCTATCAAACTGCACATAAAAAGCACATTTTTTATTTTTTAAATCCGCATCTGGGGTGCTGGTCCCCACTGTGCTGTGCTTCAAAAACTAGATGTCTCTGCCACGCCTCCTGAAGTGTGACCCACCGAATTTTCCTGATTCTTGCCCATCCGGTTGTAATTTTTCGATCGGCATTTTCGAAGAACAGAAGTGCGCATCCAAAGTAAGTGGGGCATAGTTGGTGTGCATTTTTGTCATTCTGCTCAATTTATTTTTCAAAACACCAATTTGATACCCTTTCAGCTCATGGGGACGCGTTAATAGAGCATCAAAAATGCAACTGTGGGGACTGAAAGTGTGCATCAAATATCACATGACCAGTTTTGGAGAAAATATGCATCAAATCAACATGTGCATTTAGTATGCGTGTGATAGAGGCCGTCAGGATATAAAATGCCCTGTACCTCTCACCACTTATAAGCCCACTGTGATCTGAGCATCTCTGAAGGCTGCTAGAATTCAGAAGACTTATTTTAGACCTCCACCATCTCCATCTGTAAAATGTCAGAAGCAGTTGAAAACAGATGATTGGGAGAAAGAAGAAGGAAGAAACTGGAAGAGTCAGGTTTTGTTGGCTCAGTTTTGCTTGTGTAAATGCTTTGTAAATATTTCTGTAAGGTTGTGACTACACGGTCAAATACTGTGAGCTGTGCTGTGAATGTAAAATGGGTTTTACAGTGGTACCTTGTATAAAGGAATTAATTCGTTCCAAATGAAATTCGTTCCAAAGCAAATTTTCCTTTGTACAAATTTCCCATAGGAATGCAATGAAAACTGATTAATCCCTAATTGCGACCAATTGTTAAGCAATTTCCCCCTATCTCCAGAAATTTTTTCCTTTAAGCAGATTTTCTGTTAAACAAACTGCTTGTTATACGAGGGTCCACTGTGTTTTATTTTTACTGGAGGTTGAAGACCATGACATGTGGAAAGCTGATTATCTGTTTGTGTACCTGATGAGCACTTCTACCCACAGCTTGTTCAGTGGATGTTCCCCATAATCTCTAATCAGTATATTCTCATGCCAATCCTTCAGCGGGGACTTTCCATCCACAGCATGTGGTCAAATTTGGATACGATAAGATGGTCTTGTCATCATGCTTGCTTATCATTGGGCAACTAACACCTTCTGAGCTTCTGCAGTTCACTTTGGGGGGGGGGATGAAATAGAACAGTCTATTAATACACCAGTGCCATTGATGGAACATTAACTATTTGGCCCAGCTGGGTGAACCAGGCATGTGAAGTGCTTGACTGGCATATCCAGAGAACAACCAGCTATCCGTTCATCCTATTATTGTCAAGGCTTTAGCCCTGACCTCCCTAAGGACCGAAGGCTGTGTTCAGAGAGGGTGATAGCCTGCATTTTGGATCACTTGTGGTGCAATTTGCTGTGAGTTATTGCTTAGTGATCACAAGGTGTATGGGCAATTGTGATCTAGCTTGACCTTGATCCATGCTCACACTCGATCTTTTTGGTGCAACAGATGGGTTAGTCTTTTTTGAGGATGGGCTCGAACGATTACCTGACACACAGAACTTTAATTTTTTTGTGATTTCTTTTAAAGATACATTCTCACCAAAGTGATTTTTTCTGATGTGATCAGATGTACATCTTTCTCCAGCAATAAATGTCTCAGATAGAGATGGGCAAGGATCATTAAAAAAATGATGATTCATTTTGATTTGTGATTCATCAAGGTAGACAAATCGCAAATTATGAATTTATTATTTTTGTGGCAAATTGAAGAATTTGTTTTTTTAGTTTTTTTTTAAAAAAAACCCTATAAAATGGCCTCCAGTGCTGCCTAGATGTGACATGCGACATGGGGTCACAAAGAGTTGGTCACGACTGTAATGTCACAACACACACACAAAATGGCTTTGAAGGCACCTAGAGACACTAGAAACGTAAGGAAGCTTCCTCTGAGTCTTCTGTACAATCATATGATTGATTTTCCCCAAGCCAGCTTCTAAAGGGCACTTCCCGGGTAAGTGTATAACTTGGAAGTCTGAAAACCAGTATTTGCTAAATTTTGAGGAATTGTAAAGGAGAAAGATTATGTCTACCTTGTTTGAATCATTAATACAAATGGAGACTAGAGGCAAGGCAGAGGCCCACAAGGAAAGTGTCCTTTAGATACTGCCTTGTTGGAAACTCCGTGTTCACCAAACCTGGAGGGACTGTAGAAGAGAGTCAGAGGAAGCTTGTCTGCAGGACTGATGTCTCTTAAGTGCCAGGAAGCACTTTCCTGTGGATTCCCTGTTTGGGATGTATGTTTATATCTCAGATATTTGGAACCCAAATCTCACCAAACCTGGAGGGCTTGTAGTGGAGGGTCAGGGAAAGCTTCTCCGCAATGCTCGGTGCCTTTGGGGCTATTTTATAGCCTGATCAATCAACAAATCGAAAATCGCTAAAATTTATCAGTTCATATTCCTCAAGGGTATAGATTTGTATGAATACAAATGGATGAATTGGGGATTTTAAAATGAATTCTGCAATTCGTTTTTTAAATTTGTGCTCGTCTCTAGTATCAGATTATGACGAGCCTCTGAATCAAGACTGGAGTCTCTCTTTCAGTCCAGCAGTTGAATTCACCTCCTCGGGCATTCAATGATTCCTGAATGTGCATTGTAGTAGCCAGAGGGGGGAAAACATATGTTTGTATGCCTCCACAGGGATGATCGTAACAGAGGTTTCTGTCTTGCTATCAGGGAATGTCCTGGAAGGCCATCCACGTGGTATTTACAGTATTTGTTGGCAGGTATAAATCAAACAGTCAAAGAGTCTATAGCTAAGTTTTTATTTTCTGTTGTAAAATCTCATAAAAAGCCTTATTAATCTAATGGAAATCCTTTACTGATGTGTGTGTTTTAATAATTATTTGTTGCCATGTTCCTATTGTGATTTTCTTTTAACTCAGGCCTGTGACTGAAGAAGGAAGGAAGGAAGGAAGGAAGGAAGGAAGGAAGGAAGGAAGGAAGGAAGGAAGGAAGGAAGGAAGGAAGGAAGGAAGGAAGGAAGGAATTTGCATTTCAAGATATTTTAGCTTTCTTTCTTTTTTTAAGAAATGGAGTAGAAGAAGGATTGTGTTCTTTCTACTTTTTATCTTTATCTAGGTAAGAACATATAAAAACACAAGAAGAGCCGTGCTGGATCAGGCCAAAGGCCCATCTAGTGCAGCTTCCTGTATCTCACAGTAGCCCCGCAAAATGTGTCCGGGAGCGCACGAGACTAGATCTCTGTCTCCTGATACCACTCCCCTGCATCTGGCCCTTGAAGTATGCTGCCCAATCCCCTTTTGAAGGCACCCAGGCCAGATGCTATCACCACATCCTGTGGCAGAGAGTTCCACAGACTAAGCAACATGCTGGGTAAGAATCACAGATGGGTAATTCCTGAGGGCTGGAAAAGGGCATCACACACCATTGTGAGTAACCCACAGTACACTGAACCACTCCCTTTCACCACAACCATGCTAACAAAATCTGGCAACACACAGCGAAGTGCACTGCTTTTGTCGTTCAAAAAACCCCGTTCACATTACAGTGGACCCTTGTATAACAAACAGCTTGTATAACATAAAATCTGTACAACATAAAAAATTCCGGAGATAGGGGAAATTTACTTAACATAATCGCCTACGGGGAAAATCCGTACAACATAAAAATGGGATCACTCCTTTTTCAATGCATTCCTATGGGAATTTGTATAAAGGAAAATTTGCTTAACATAATTTTGTTTGGAACAAATTAATTCCTTTATACAAGGTACCACTGTATATGAAAGCACACAGGAAGTTGTTCAGGAGGCATTTAGATGTCCCAGAAGCATCTGGAAGCGTTAATGGGCTCTTGGAGAGGTTTGTGCTCCCTATACACATAGTTTTTAAAGTGGAAATTACTTTTTGAGTGGGTTTTTTCCCTCACTGCCATCCAATGCAACCAAATATCAGGATGACAAAGTCTTTCATGAGACATGCTAAAATAGTCCAGCTGCACTGGTTTAAGGATTTCTCAACACATGTCAAATTGAAATGGTAAGGAGGAAACAGAGTGGATTATACTGCTTTAGACAACAGATATGGAAATCACATATTTGAATACTTCCTTCTTTATATCTGTACACTTGTGAGTCCTTACAAATCGAAAAGCCATACTGCCACTTGAAAATGGAAGGTGGGGCCATGGGTACAACATGGGAACTTAAACATAAACACATATAGCAGCCTTTGAAATAGCCAAAAACCTGCATGTGTACACATACACACATTAGGGTAGCTACTTACAGGTTACAGGCAACCGATAATAGAGAAAGAAAGAGCGCTGAGCAGAGAGGCAAGGCCATCTTTGAATTCAGAAGCAGGGAAGTAACAATTAATTAGTGCTGGATAGATTGAAAATCATCCCAGTCCAGGAAGGTCCCTCCCAGCCAAATCTACAGTGTTTCCCCCTCTCTTTTGTCTGTTGAAGTCTGTTGTATTATGTCATGTTTGTCACTTTACTGTGGATTTGCAATTAATGAAACCTTTTATTCTTTCCCCAACTGGTGTCTCTTTGTTACTGAGACTGTAAGTGCCAGTTAATGCAGAAAAGCGGGCTAGTCTGATATGGTGAGATCTTGATACTACTCTGCTCTGTGAATCCCTGGTGCACAGCTAGAGGGCAGTTTGTGCTGGTTCATCCTTCAGTCAAATGGGTGTTTGGTGCTTTCCAGCCGTGCTCTGTTCAGATTCCTTGTTCTGCCTCCACTGGGCATCACCTCTGAGTGGCTGCCCGACAGAAGAAGGAAGGCTGGAAAGCACTGAACTCCTGTTTTTGTGAAGGACGAACCAGCACAAACTGTGGTTCAGAAGTTTGTGCCCATCGCTTGGACCCTGACTGGCTAACCATGTCAGGCTAACCCAGTTGTTCCCCTCTCCATGTTATTGTTTGCTGATGATACAGTTTTGTTGTCTTTAACTTGTGTTGGCCTGAGAAGGTTCTTGAGGGCCTTCTCCATATATTGCAACCATGAGCAACTAGTAATAAACTACACAAAAACCAAAGTACTTATAACCAGTAGAAGAAGAGTCAAACATAAATGGCTTATAAACAAACACCCCATAGAGCAGGTTTCATGATTTAAATACCTGGGCATAGTTTTTAGCTCTACAGGCTCTTGGGTCTCCCATCTAAAACATGCATCATTGAATGCCCAGAAAAGTTCTGCAGCACTAACTAGATTCTTCTATTCTAAGGGAGGGCAACAAGCACCTCCAGTAATCCAGGTTTTCAAAAGTAAAGTTATTTCTCAAATGTTGTATGGTTCCCAAATTTTCGCATGTTCAAATGTTCATTCTTTGGAGGTAGTACAGACGAAATTTTTGAGATCAATCCTGGTTGTACCCCCTTGTACGTCAAACGTAGCTCTTCGCTTGGAGGCTGGTTTAGTATCTATAAGAGCACGGGTCAAAGTCCTTATGATCAATTATTGGTTAAAACTTATATTCTCCACAGAAGGGTTGGCCCCACTGGTACTAATTGACTCTTTCCAGTCAGAATGGAAACAGCGTGTAGTAAAAGAAATACAGCAAATTGGCTTCTCCAACACAGTATCCTAAAAGAAATGGACTACATTAATGCCAAAGATGCAGTTAAACGTAGGATCTGGGATATAGAACTCCAAGAACATGTGAGCCTTTTGGGTAATCACAGTGGAGTTACTTATAATGAATTTACTATACCCCGATACCTGACTGGTTCAATGCCCCCAAAGATTATAAGAGCTTTCACTTTAGCCAGATTGAATGTGCTCCCTTCCAAGCTTTTGGATGGGAAATTTCAGAATATTCCCCTCCTAAATTGCTTGTGTCCATGTGAAATGAATCAGGTAGAAACGGTCACTCATGTCCTTCTCTATTGTTCTTTTTATCGTGACCTACGTAAGCAACTTATTCAACCTGTTATTAATAAATTTCCTGGGAGACCTGCCAAATTCTATGTGAAGTTACTTCTTTCTGACAGGTCTCAGCAGGTCTCAAATTGTGTCGCCAGATTTTGTACTTCTGCAGTAGTTGCACACAGGCTCATGATTGCCAGTAATCCTAGCTCCTGATGATCATATAGAGTGTGATCTCCACTTAGGGGTTTGATGTTGACTTGACTCTCAATATATTATTTTATCTATCTTTTCGATATTGACTAATTATATAACAGTCCTGTTTGTACTTTGCGGCTTTTATCAAAAGTTTTATAATGTTTTTAAAATGTTTTATCCTGGCAAATTGCAAATTGATATTTTGGTATTTCTTGATTTGTTTAAAAACTGTAAATAAAGATTCATTCAGTTCCTCATGTTGTGGTGACCCATTTGCCCTGCTTGGAAGAGGCCACCAGCCCCCTTTGGCAGGCCACTGCCACAGGTGCCATAGAGAACTTCCCTCTACAGGCACCCTCAGCCAATCGCAGCCTCCGGTGCCCTTGAGTGACATCCTCTCCAACCTATCAAGTTGTAACTCACTCTTTCCCCCCCCTTCCTCCCCATCCTCCTCCTAACCCAAGCCGTTGGTGCCTTTTTCTTCACTGGCTCATGGCAACCCCTGTGAAATGGTCCTTCGACCCCCAAAGGGGTCCCGATCCCCCAGTTTGGGAACCAATGGGCTAACCAATCCGGGGGCTCATGCTTCCAGACCATGGCAAAGTCTGATGTTGCCCCTGCTATACTCCTTTATACCTGAGGTCAGAGCACTTATGAGCCCAATCAGCCAAAAGCTGCTTGGTCCAAAATGTTCCTTCTTAGGAACAAGAAAAGCAACCTTATCCTGCTCCTTCTCCCTCTGGCAGCAGCACTCCGGGTTCTTAAACAAAGGTCTTTTCCCCCATCAGATGCAATCTGATCCTTTCAACAGGCTGCATGAGGGAGTGAACTGGGGTCCTTCTGTCTGCTGAGTTAAGTGTTTGTGCCTCTTGCCGGACTCTTCTCTCTTTTTTCTTTTGTTGTGTTCCATTTTATTTGTGGGTTTTTAAATTGTTTTCTTGTTTCATTTGTAAACCGCCCAGAGTTTCCCTGGGAAATTGGAGCGGTATATAAACTTAAAAATAAATAAATAAATAAATAAATGTTCCTGCCACTAAGAACAGGTCTCCACACCGTAGAAGATCGCGCAAAACATGCTCAAGGCCACAGAGGTCTAAATGCCAATTATGGAGTCGCAAAGGCATTGACAATGGGACGACACCATCATATTTCCTTTTCATTTCCTTTGTATTTTTTTTATCCTGATATGACCTGCAGAATGAAGAGTTATATTCCTGGCCCTTGATCTTGTGGAACAATTTATCCCTCGGCTGTCTCGCTAGCATCTTGGCATCCCAATTATAAGCAGGCTTAATGCATTCTCTCTGAATGTCCCATTAATTTATAAGTTCCGGAAGAAGCTGAATGTTCCGTTCCTTTGGCCTAAGAGCCATTTTATCATCTGTGCCTTTATTACGCAAGCTCCCCTTCCATGCCTCGTCCCCGTTCCTCGTTCGGCATTTCAGCTGTTTCTAATTAACCTAAAGGGGATGAAGGTCTCAAAACTGCATTTCCAAAAGCACTGTCCTGTCGACTGTGCGAGGTGCCAAGATAACGTTCAAGGGTAGAAGACCAAGGCATTGCTAAGGAAAGAAACTCAAATAAGAAGCTTTGGCACAGAGCTGTCAAGTGTCCCGTTTGAGCCGGGACTACCAGTTTTCAAGTTTTGTCCCCCCGCCGCCCCGGAACATTTATTTTTCCGGAAATGTCTCAGGGTGATAACGGTTGTCAGCAGTAGAGGGGGAATGAGGTGGTGTAGCTGCGGCTTGGTGGGGTGGAAGAGGGGAAGTGTGTGTGTGTGCGTGTGTGCACGCACATGTGTGGGGCGGGTGGGCATGCATGCAGGTGGTGCCCGTGTGCATGTGGGCAGCCAGTGGGGCATCTGTGTTTGTGTTTGTGCAGCAGGCGCTGGGACGAACTTGACAGGTATGCTTTGACACAGAGGGCTTGCTATACGGTGTATATATACTAAAAGTACTAAGCCAACGCTATAGAACACTGGATATGAAAAGGGACCATTTTTCTAGTGGAGCAGGCTGTATTGGACACACCCAGGCCACCAGGAACCATCTCATCACTGCTGCTACTGCCAAAATTTGTTGGGTGCCACTTGGGTACTCAACCAGCATTACTATTTATTATTCATTTATTAGATTTATATACCGCACCATCCAACAACGAAGCAAGGCAAAAGCAAAGCAAAGTGTTCTGCTTATATACCACCCCATACCACTTCAAGTAGTCTCTGGGCGGTTCACAGTTTTAAATTACAGTATGCAGGCTACACATTGCCCTCCCCCCCCCACAGCAAGCTGGGTACCCATTTTACTGACCTCGGAAGGATGGAAGGCTGAGTCAACCATGACCCTGCTACCTGGGATTGGACCCCAGGTCGTGAGCACAATTTTAGCTGCAGTGCAGCTGTTTAACCATTGTAGCCACCTGGGCGGTTTACAGAAATTTCAGTATAATGCAGAACATAAACAATGTACAATACATAAAATAACACAACATGTTAAAACCTCATAAACATAAATAAATCAGCAATAAGAATGGTCAAAATCAAAGATCAAAGGACAGAGATTGGTTAAAGACAGAGTGGGACAGATTGAAATATCAGCGGATCAGGAATAATAATAAATAACCTGGGAAAGCCATTCTATATAGCCAGGTCTTCAGTAGATTTTTGAAGACCAATAGCGTAGGGTCCTGCAAATCTGAAAAGGAAGCTGGTTCCGTAGGAGAGGGGCTGCCACCAAGGAAGCCCAGTTCCTCGTTACTGACTTAACGGGCTTCCTTTGGAGTCGGCGCCCTCAAATGACCTGCTTGACAAGATCTAGTGTTACGGGCAGCAGTGTTCTACCGTAGATTCCATTCTATTGCTACCAAAATTCTGGTAACCTTAACTTCTGCTCCAGGTAAACACAAGGGATACACATCACTTTATGAGAGAAATCCTATTGGTGTAAATTTGCATTGTCATAACCTGTACTGGGTGCCAGAAATGTTTCCTTTAAAGAAATCAGCAGGTTTCTAGCCTGCCCCCCTTTTTTCAGGATCTTGTGAGAGGTTATGGAGAGAGGAAAGACTGTAATGACACAACAGTAGTGGGACTCATCTCAGGTGGACATGAGTCCGCCTACCGAGATGAGGTGCATCGGCTGCTACGGTGGTGCAGAACTAGCAATCCGATCATAAATATCAACAAGACCAAGGAGCTTATAGTGGACTATCAAAAAAGGAAATCAGACACTCAGCCCTTGATTACTGATGGAGTTTGTGCAGAGCAGGTGATGGACTGTAGTTTTTTGGGACTTATTCTACAGGAGGATTTGACTTGGAGTGTTAACACTCAAGCACTGGTTAAGAAGGCCCAACAGAGATTATATTTTCTGAGAATTTTCAGGAGGGAACAGCTGTCTGAGAAACTGTTGGTAACCTTCTACTGGGGCTTTATAGAACGCACCATCACTTACTGCCTCTGTGTCCGGTTCGCCAGTTGCACAGTGGCAGATAGAAAGGCGTTCCAGAGGGTTATAAACACTGCCCAGAGGATAGGGGGCTGTCCTCTTCTTCCTTTGGAAGAATTATACAACTCCAGATGCTTAAATAAGACATCTTGAATTCTGAGAGACCCTTCGCATCCTGGCCACCAATTTTTTGAACTGTTGCCGTCTGGCAGGAGATATAGGACTCTTAGATCAAGGACAAATAGACTAAAGAACAGTTTTTATCCTAGAGTGGTATCTAAGTTAAATGTGACAGCTTTAGCATCATCTTAAGCAGTTTTCAAGTAGTGTTTAAAATTTTGTAAGTGGTTTTAAGAGATTTTAATATCTTGTATATTGTTTTATGTGTTTTGCATGGTGCCTTGTTTTGAGTGTGCAGTGGAACAGCACTCTAATTTCGTTGTGCATATTTTGCATATTCATAATGACAATAAAACTTTATTCTATTCTAATAGTTTTTTTAAACAAAAAATTTCTATAGAAGATCCACAGAAGCTCAGTGGTAGATCCAGGAGGTGGGTTTCCAGTGCATATTTTTAACTTAAAAAAGGCTCTGCCTATGTCCCTAGGCTCTCAAAAGCTTTGGGAACATTAAGAAGAACTATGGATTCAGAGCAAAATTTAAGCTTCAGTTAGGAATGCTGAAAGAGCAACAGGGATGCACACTATCTAAAAAGATAAAATAAAGGAAGGTGGAAACCATGCACTGAAGAGATAAAAAGATGGAAGATTGCTTTGAAAAGGAATCCTACAATGAACAATCTGCAGTTCTAGAAAGTGAAGTAAAAGCTGCTCTGAAAACAATGGGACACAAGGCAATCACCAAGTGTCCTGCTTATATGCCCCCCCCATAGTGCTTAAAGTGCTCCCCGGGCTGTTTTCAGTTTACAGAGCGGATCGACCAGCGGTCAACATCGGCCCGTCCGACTAGGTTGTCGCGGGCGCACATGCTGCGTGTGGCCACGCCCAGGGAGGCTCGGAGAACATCCACCCATACCCGAGCCTTCTCTGTGGCTGGCCCCACCATGTGGAATCATCTCCCAGCAGAAGTGCGCCTAGCAGAGTCCCTGCCAGCCTTCCGGAAGGCTCTGAAAACTCTCTTCTACCGGGAGGCGTTTGGTTGGCTTAATTAAAGTGCTTCTCCCCCCGCCCTGCCATCTGGAACTTTGGTTTTTAGGGCTCTGTTATTTGGCTAACTCTATGTTATTTTAACTGTTATTTTGTTATGCCGTTTGTTGTAAACCGCCCGGAGTTCCTCCTGGAAGATGGGCGGTATATAAGCTAAATAAATAAATAAATAAATAAATAAATAAATAAATAAATATGCAGACTACACATTCCCCCCCACCTCTCTCTCCAGACAGCTGGGTACTCATTTTACTGCCCTCGGAAGGATGGGAGCCTGAGTGAACCTTGAGCCAGCAACCTGGAATTGAACTCCAGTTCCTGAGCAGAGTTTTGGCTGTGGTACAGCCATTTCACCACTGTGCCACAAGGCTCCTCGGAAGATATAAATCACAAATCACCAGGGGTAGATTGGTTTCAAGCCACATAAAACTATTTCAAGCCACAGAGACTGACGCTGTCAAAATCCGATCAAGAAAATGGGAAACGAAGCAACGGCCCACAGGTTGGCAATATTCAATATACATTCTGATCCCTAAGAAAGGAGATGCCGACGACAAGGAGTGTAGCAACTATAATACCATTGTGAGCGCAAAGTGGTGCTGCAATTATGGCAACAAATATATTTTACCGTATATGGAGTGAAAAAACACTTGATGTTGAAGCTGGATTCCACAAAGGAAGAAGCACTCGAGGTCACATTGCAAATATCTGCTGGTCACTGGATCGTGGCAAAGAATCAAAGAATTTCAGAAGAATATCTGCCTGTGTGTTGCAGAGAAACACTGACTGTGTGGATCAGGAGAAGCTTTGACTTGTTCTTAAAGAAATGACTGTTCTGCAGCTCTTGATTGTCCTGAAGCATAGCCTGTATTGTCGTCAAGAAGCGATAGTGAGGGCAAAATATAGAGAAACAGAGTTGTTTCATATTGGCAAAGGCATCAGATGGGGTGTTTCATGTCTTCCTATCTGTTCAGTCTGTACAAAGAGCATATCTTATGGAAAGCTGAACTAGCTACAGAAGGAGGAGGGATAAACACTGGTGGGAAACCGTCAATAATTTAAGATATGCAGATGTCACCACGTCTTACTGGCAGAAAGCAGCAACGGCTTGAGATGACGCCTGAAGGAGATAGCAAAGCAGGACTAGAAATGAACATTACGAAGACAACAATCGTGACTGAAATGTTGGCAGAGAAGAAATTGAAATGGCGAAGGAATCTGTATGCCTCAATTCAATCATTGATTCAAGTTGGGGCTGGAGCCAAGAAATCAGAAGACTGAGACTCAGAAGGGCAACAGTGAGATATCCTCATGTGTAAGGATGTGTCACAGAACCCCAGGGCCAAGGTCATGCGCACTCTTGTATTTCTGGACACCCTGCCTGTGTGTGTGAAAGCAGGACAGTTTTAAGAAGCTGTCAGGAAAACAATTGCTTCATTAGAAATGTGGCATTAGAGGAGATTTTTTTGGATGCCATGGAATGCCAGAAAAATGAACACGTGAGTCCTAGATCAAATCAAACCTGTTGTATCTCTGGAGTCATAAGAACTTAAGAACATAAGAAGAGCTGTGCTGGATCAGGCCAAAGGCCCATCTGGTTCAGCTTCCTATATCTCACAGTGGCCCCACCAGATGCATCTGGGAGCACACGAGACTAGATATCTGTCTCCTGATACCACTCCCCTGCATCTGGCCCTTGAAGTACCCTGGTTTTAAGCCTGGAGATTACACATCTCCATCATGGCTTGTAACCTGTGATGGACTTTTCCCCCAGGAATCTGTCCAATCCCCTTTTGAAGGCATCCAGGCCAGATGCCATCACCACCTCCTGTGGCAGGGAGTTCCACAGACTAACAACATGCCGGGTTAAAAAAAATATTTTGTCTGTTCTCACTCTCCCAACCCTCAATTTAAATAGATGTCCTCTAGTTCTGGCATTTTGTGACAGGGAGAAGAGCATCCCTCTATCCACTTTACTCATGCCTTGCATTATTTTGTTCATCTCATTCATGTCCCCACTCAGGCAACTTTTTTCCAGACTAAAGAGCCCCAAATGTTTTAGCCTTTCCTCATAAGGGAGGTGCCCCAACCCAGTAATAATTTTAGTCACTCTCTTCTGCACCTTTTCCAGGTCCACTATGTCTTTCTTGAGATGCGGTGACCAGAATTGTACACAGTACTCCAGGTGCGGCCTTACTATCGTTTTGTACAATGGAATTATAATGTTGGCTCTTTTATTTTCCATCCCCTTTTTTATAATCCCTAGGATGGAATTGGCCTTCTTCACCGCTGCCACACACTGGGTAGACACAAAGGATGAAAATCAGGCTGTCTTGTGTTGGCCACCTCATGAGAAGGCACAATTTTCTGGGAAAGATGATAATGCTGGGAAGGTGGGGTGGGGTGGAGAAGATATACAAAATGGGCTGGCTCCCCAAAGGGAACCACAGGCTTGAGTTTACAGCAGGCATGTCCAAACTTTGGCCCTCCTGATGTTTTGGACTACAACTCCCAGAATTCTAAGCTTAGATTGCCAATGACAGAGGACTGTGGGAATTGTGGTCCAAAACATCTGGAAGGCTGAAGTTTGGACATGCCTGGTCTACAGGAACTCATTTATTCCTAGGGTCGCTATAAGAGTTGTTTGTCTCTTATAAGACATCGGACATCACCAGGGATGATGGCAAGTCTTTGAGTCTTAAGTCCCAAGTCCATGTCTTTGGTACCAAGTCCTCAGTCCAAGTCTTTGGTGTCAAAGTCTAAGTCCCAAGTCCAAGTCCCTATTGAAAAAAAAGCTTTTCTCCTCCCCCACCCCACCCCACCCCACCCAAAAAGAAAAGAAGATGGTTTCCGAGTCACCAGTCTTAAATCGAGTTCAAGTCACTGGGGGAAAAAAATCTCCCAAGTCAAGTCCGAGTCAAGTCACTGGTGCAACTTAAGTCCAACTGGACAGCAAGTCCCGCAACATGGGTCCCCATCCCTGCACATCATCATGGCATTCTTCACACTAGATACAACAGCTCTCACTCTAAAGAGGTTTTTCAACCAATTTGTTCCTTTTCTCCTTTTTGCAAGGTTTCTTTGCAGATGTAAGCTTGGTTTATTTTATAGATATTTTAATGCACTATTTCTCAGCCCCTGGAACTTTCCGTCCTCCAAAATCTCACACAGCAGGGTTTGACCCAGACTCTAAATGGTATCTGGAGTGACTGGCGCTCTCACAGGCCATTTTTAGTACTCTCAGTGTGCGCTTGAAGAGAACCAAAAAGGCAAATGGCTTGATGCTGTTCTCCTGCAGCGCTCGCTGCCTTTGTTCCCAATGCCAGCTGGCCTCTTCGTTCTCTTCTGATGCTGGAGGGACAGAAAATGGTCAAAAGGAACACAACGTCCATACTGGTCTTGTATATGTAGGGAGTCATATGTATGTATATGTAGGGAGTCAAACACGATTAAAATGCACAACCGCCTGAGGGGGGACATGAATGAGACAAACAAAATAATGCAGGGCATGAGTAAAGTGGAAAGAAGGACGCTCTTCTCCCTCTCACAAAATACCAGAACTAGGGGATATACACTCAAATTGAGGGCTGGGAGAGTAAGAACAGACAAAAGAAAATATTTTTTTACCCAGTGTGTTGTTAATCTGTGGACCTCCCTGCCACAGGAGGTGGTGATGGCATCTGGCCTGGATGCCTTCAAAAGGGGATTGGACAGATTCCTGGAGGAGAAGTCCATCACATGTTACAAACCATGATGGAGATGTGTAATCTCCAGGCTTAAAACCAGGGTCCTTTAAAGGCCAGATGCAAGGGAGTGGTATCAGGGACGGAGATCTAGTCTCGTGCGCTCCCAAACGCATCTGGTGGGGCCACTGTGAGATACAGGAAGCTGAACCAGATGGGCCTTTGGCCTGATCCAGCATGGATCTTCTTATGTTCTTAGGTTCTTTATGTACCAGCACTCACTCTTGTCATGGTCACCTGCTTGCCCCATGCACTAGTACTGACTCCTGGCTTCTGCCACTCCTTGACTACAACAAGGACTACAGGGTGGCTCCAGACTCGGTTATCTCTAGAGATGGTTATTGTTATATGCAGCCACACTTAGTAAAAAGGTAAAGCCCCCCCCTCCCGAGCACATGCGTGCTAGTTGTGTCCGACTATAGGGGCGGTGCTCATCTCTGTTTTCAAGCCAAAGAGCCAGTGTTGTGAAAGTCCGTGGTCATGTGGCCGGCATGGCTGAGCACATTTCTGAGCACGGAATACTATTTACCTTCCTGCTTTTTGTAACAGTACCTATTTAATCTACTTGCATTTACATGCTTTCGAAGTGCTAGGTTGGCAGGAGCTGGGGTTATCAGTGGGAGCTCGCTCTGCTGCGTGGCACCCGGGATTCGAACCGCCGAGCTGCTGACTTTGAAGCCAACAGTTTCAGCGCTTTAGCCCACTAAGCCACATTTATATGTACAGCCACAAATGTTATGTTATGTACAGCCACAGTTATAGCAACCCAAGGAGGACATTCAAGGTAAGCAAGATAGTTAAGGAGTTGCTTCACCGGCGCCACCCTACTGCAGTCCAGAAATCAGAGGATGCCTGGGACGCAGGAAGGGCAGCAATAAAGGAATTAGAAAAAGATCCTCAAGTGTAAAGATGCACCCCTGGAGACCAAGACCGAGATCATACATGTTCTTGTATTTCCGATTGCCAGGCATGGGTGTGAACACCGGACAGTTTAAAAAGCTGCCTGGACAAAAAAAAAACAATTCAGTGGGGTGCCTGAAGAGTGCTCTGTTGATGGCTTAGCTACTGACAGAAAGACAGGCAAATGAGTCCTAGAACAAATCAAGCCTGAAATGTATCTGAAGGCAAAAAAAAATGTTGAAGCTGAGGATGTCCTCATAAGAACATAAGAACATAAGAAGAGCCATGCTGGATCAGGCCAAAGGCCCATCTAATCCAGCTTCCTGTATCTCACAGTGGCCTCACCAGATGCGTCTGGGAGCGCATGAGACTAGATATCTGTCTCCTGATATCACTCCCCTGCAGCTGGCCCTTGAAGTGCCCTGGTTTTAAGCGTGGAGATTACACATCTCCATCATGGTTTCTGACCTGTGATGGACTTTTCCTCCAGGAATCTGTCCAATCCCATTTTGAAGGCATCCAGGCCAGATGCCATCACCACCTCCTGTGGCAGGGAGTTCCACAGACTAACACCACGCAGGGTGAAAAAATATTTTCTCTTGTCTGTTCTTACTCTCCCAGCCCTCAATTTGAGTGTATGTCCCCTAGTTCTGGTATTTTGTGAGAGGGAGAAGAGTGTCCCTCTATCCACTTCACTCATGCCCTGCATTATTTTGTACGTTTCAACCATTGAGAACAATTTGAGGGGGGGAGGATCTTCTGGAAAAGACAATAGTGTTGGGAAAGGGTGAAGGCGGTAGGAAAAGAGGAAGACCAAATATGAGATGGACTGACTCCCTAACGGAAGGGCTGTTGAGGACATGGCATTTTGCGGATCATTCATTCCTAGGTCCCTGTAAGTCAGAGGTCTCCTGAGTTGTAAGCATTTGCTTTATCCATTACACCACACTGGCATCCTAACTTTTGAGTAGACCCGTTGAAAACAGATATACAATGGGACTCCGGTATCCACTGGGGATTGGTTCCAGGCCTTCCCTTGGATAATGAAAACCATGGATAAAAGAGAACACCTGCCCACCCACCCACCCCAAACTGCTGTTTTCTGACAGTAGCTTGCTTTATGACTGCTGCTTTGAGACAGTAGCTTGCTTTATGGCCACTGTTTGTGACAGTAGCTTGCTTTACAGCTGCTGTTTGTGACAACAGCTTGCTTTACAGCTTGCTTTGTGCCTGCTGAATTATTATTATTTTTTGTTTGGCCAGTCGTGGATAACTGAATCAGTGGATAATGAATCAGTGGATACGGGGGACTACTGTAAAGGAAAGTAGTCATTACCCTAGATTGGTTCCCTTCAACTGGTTGTGACACTCCCAGGTCTTTCTTGCCCAAAGGGCTTTCTCGGTTATTCTACCAGTGGTTCATTCCCTTTGCAGACAAAGCGTGTGTTTTGCCAATAAATCACGACCCATCTTCTCCTTTCTTGCATGACGTCAAGGCAAAGAACTTCCAAGTGTTCCTTAAGAATTGGCCTCCTGGAGGGCATGGCTAGCAATCTGCACAAAGTGTGATAGCTTTTCATGTGGTTAATGTAATGTGTAGTCCAGCTGTTTGTGGTTTCACGCTGCTAGAAACAGGTTCAGGAGAAGCAGTCATCTGAACCTTCCCCACCAAAAATCACAGCACAAATGCACTGTGTAAATTATATTTTTTTAAAAAAAAAAAAACCACTGGTTCAAAGATTTTCTTGTAAGTGACTGGAAAGCTTGAGAAGCAAATCCCCAAAGTGAAAGTGTCACGAGGAAACTGGCCCTTTGTGTCGTTCATCCCTAGGCAGAGGAAGATGAGAAGGAACCAAATTTTCATTATGTCATCAAGATACGTATCAGTTTAAGTGGATGGTTGGGGTAGCCAGTCCTATGCTCAGTAGAGTTTGCAAGCTTTTTTGGGGGGGGGGACTACAACAGGCATGTCCAAACATTGTCCCTCCAGATGTTTTGGACCACCATTCTCACAGTCCTTTGCCATTGGAAATACAGGCTTGGAATTCTGGGAGTTGTGGTCCAAAACATCAGGAGGGCCAAAGTTTGGAAATGCCAGGACTACAATGTTTAAAACCCCTAGTCATACTGGCTCATGGATTTGGGGAGTTGGAATCCCCCCACACACACACAAAAGAGTGACGATCTCTAGCCCTAGAACTCCATAATGCTTCTAACAGGTAGGTTTGGTTGATTCAGGGGGCAAGTACACAGGAAAGCTGAAATGGAACTGTTTGGCTTTGCTGCATTTTGAATTGCAGCCAGTAATACTTTTAAAATCCCAAATCTGAGTATTTGGTACCAAGTACCAAGTCTATATTACCAAGTCCCAAATCTAAGTTTTTCGTACCATGTCCAGTCTCAATTCGCAAGTCTGAGTCTTTCGTACCAAGTCCCAAGTCCAAATCTTCGGTACCAAGTCCCAAATCTTTATTACCAAGTCCCAAGTCTGAGTCTTTTGTACCAAGTCCCAAGTCCAAGTCTTTGGTACCAGGTCCCAAATCTTTATTACCAAGTCCCAAATCTGAGTCTTTGGCATCAAGTCCTAAGTCCAAAGCCTCTGATAAAAACAAGCTTCCCCCTACCCACCCTAAGAGGAGTGAATGTCTGGATGCTGAGTTGTGAGTCAAGTCCAAGTCATTGAAAAAAACTAAAACACCTAAGTTCAGTTTGGACTGAGTCTTTGGTGCATCTTAAGTCCAATTTAACAGTGATACTCCAGGAAGCCAGCCTATAGTAGGTTAGATTGTTTCTTGACCAAGTCAGAGCTATCTATTCTATCTGGCAGCCTGTCTGCACAGTCTCTGGGAGCAATGTCACCCATAACTTCCAGCCTGGTCCTCCCTGCAGAATCCACAGAGAGCGGATTCTGGATCCTTTGGCCTGCCAGACGTATCTTGTACCTCTGAGCTGTCTTCTGCCAGGCACTGAGTTAGAACTTCTCTGCACTGTCCATGAAGGGGTTGTGCCAAGCCTGAAGAAGTGGAATTCCACCCCACCCCCATGAAAGCTTGCCATTTGTTTGAGTTTCCGTGGTGCCATAAAACGTATCAATCAACCCCTCTCTTACATTTGTGTGATCTTTGGGGACCAGACGGCCTTTTCCTTGTCTTCCCAAGCACTAGGAACCGGTGCTCCCATGCAGCGTTCCCTGGGTCGAGTGTGTAACTAAATCTCCCACAGGACATAAAGAAGAAGCTTTTTCTGATAATGGGTTTTGGCTTGTTTCCAAAGGAAAGATATTTGTCTGTTGCCTTTCATCTCTCTCTATGAGTGCCCGTTTGCCAATTTGCTTTCTTCCCCTACTTCCTTGTGTACGAGCCAGGCATTTCCACTTGCCACCTTTGGTAGCTAAACATTTCCAGTGGGCCCTGACTAGAGAGTGGAGACTACACTTGGGGAGAAACCAGAAAGCCCTCTCCAAGAATAAGTCTGCCCTTGGTCCATGTCAGGTCTCTAGAGAAACAAAATTCTCAAACATTCATGTCGGAGTCCATGTCTGTCTTTCCAGGCCCCCTTTGAGGAGCTGCCTGTACATGTTTTATGAGTGTTTGCTCACCCTCGGTGCTCTGTTTATTTTGGTCTGCTTTCCCTTAGCCAGAGAAAACAAAGTGGCTCTATTCCAATGTCAGTGTCAGCCAGCAAATATTGTTGCTCTTAGCTTGGTCCCATTGGTCCCAGAGGGAACTCAATGCTGATGCGCAGAAGGCTTGGGACCCCCGAATCACCCAGAATTGTTCTTGGACCTGGTGCACTTGACAACAGTTGCTAATATAGAACCTACTCACCCGGCAGCCGCTAGTTAACCAACAACAGAGCCATGGCCATCCAGTACAAACTGTTCGAGAGCTTAGTGGTTTGAGGATCTGACTATGGAGCCAGAAGTTCAGTTCCCACTGGACTCAGTTTTCCCATCCAACTCTTCAGTTCCAGGATTACCATTATTTTTGCAAGGAACACAGTCAACCTTCCATTGCTTTAAAAAAAAATCAACTCGATGTGATCCTTGAGCTTGTTTTCTTCCTGAACACCTCTGAGGGCATCAGTGTTATTCCACTACCAAAGTGCCTGTTGAATTTCTTGGTACCCTCTGTTTCCTGTCACGTAGCCAGTTGCTAATCCAGGACAAGACCTGTCCCTTGATTCCATGACTGGCAAGTTTATTCAAGAGCCTTTGGTGCAGCACCTTGTCAAAAGCCTTCTGAAAGTCCTGATAAACAATGTCAACTGGATCTCCCTTATCCACATGCTTGTTGACTCAAAAATTTTCAAAATATTAGTGAGCCATGATTTGCCCTTGCAGAAGCCATGTTGGCTCTCCTTCAGTTGTGCCTTCTCTTCTATATGCCTATTAATTTTATCTTTTAGGATGGTTTCCAACTTTTTACGAAGTGTCTGCAACAAATATGAGTTTGCACAGTGTTGGCTGCAGTGTTTCTTGCCATCCAGACAATGCAATGCTGGGTTCAACATCTCCAGTGACTTTGCTTCTGCCTTTCCCTGTTTTCCTTTCATCACAGTCACAGAGGGCATGGCTTATTTTGCTCTTGAGTAGATTTGTTCTTAAGTAGAATTTAGTGCTATGGCCATTTCAACGAGATGTTAATTTCCATCAGAGAGGACTTCAGCTTCCAAAAAGCTTTCAGACTTTGGGGGAAGGGAGAAGAGAACAACTAATTTAGGAAAGAAAGTTCCATGGACTTCAGATGTTTGTGTGGAAGACTTTCAAAGCCAAATGTTCTGTTTATATACTGCCCCATACCACTTCAAGTACTGTAGTCTCTGGGTGGTTTACAGTTTAATTACAGTATGCAGGCTACACATTGCTCCCCCCCCCAGCAAGCTGGGTACTGATTTTACCGACCTCGGAAGAATGGAAGGCTGAGTCAACCATGAGCCTGCTATCTGGGATTGAACCCCAGGTTGTGAGCACAGTCATAGCTGCAGTACAGGCATTTTAACCACTGCGCTCAAGACTTTTATTGGAGAAAAGCTCTTCAGAGACATGGTCAGGCTTTCAACAAGAATACAGCCTCTCCTCACTAAACAACCTATCTGTTTAATGATCGCTCAGCAGCAGTGGCCCGAACTGCTGTCTTCGCCTAATGGCTGCCTGAGGAAAAACCTATTATCCCAGCCCACAGGGTCTGGGCCAAGAGTGTCCAGCCTACTTCAGCTTGCCTGCACAGACCTGGTCAGCAGCTCAGAGGGGAGGAAGCAGGGTAATATCATCCTTCCCCCTAGCCCTATCTTCCTCCTCCTCCTCCGCTTCCAAGGGACATGAGTTGCAGCAAACAACACAATACCCCTGTGCTTCCTGTAGGGAGGAGATTGACCCAAGCGGGGTGGAGCCACCCCCATCTCTATTTCTCTCTCCATTTCTTGTTCTCCTTTTCCCGTGGCCTCCTGGAGAACCTCTCCAACCTGGCCTGCCCGCAAGGAGGGCACCCTCAACATATCCCAAGACATCTGCCTTAAGCTCCTCACTTAACAACCAATTCACTTAATGACCTAGTCATAGGAATGGAACTCTGATGTTCAATGAGGAGTGCCTGGCCAATTCTCTTAGACATGGCATGCAAAGGCCTAGAGAGCATCCAGGCTCTTAGGCATTGCAGTTACAAGAGAACTGAAAACTCCCCAGAGACAAAGAACGATAGCAAGTAGCAATAGGAGTGGTCTTCTAATCTGGGAAAGAAAGGGATTTACTGATTGGTCAGTAAGAGACAAAGAAATGAGCTAGCAAATTAAATGAGAGCTTTCTTCCTCTCCTGTGGCTGTGCCTTGCTGGTGCATGTGGGATTGCAAATATTCCCAACAAAAGGCAGTCATGTAAGGAGGATGCCCCTGATGAATACCACATCACACTGATGTTGTCACTGCCACCCTAGGAGACACCTTCCAGTGCCCCTATGGAGCCATGTAGCAAGTCACATGTGCTGGAAACCATGGATGTTGGCAAGTCTCTTGTCCATCTTTTGGGTGCCAAGTCGCAAGTCCAAGTCTCTATTAGAAGCAAGCTTTCTTCCCCGGGGGGGGGGAGAAAGGATGGGTAGGTTATGACTGATGAGTTGAGTCCAAGTCATGAAAGGGAGAGGGAAGCTGAGTCAAGACAATGGTGGTACTTAAGTCCAAATTGATAGCAGGTCAGGTGCCTTGAGTCCCCATCCCTGCTGGAAGATGAAAAACATATGATGGGAAAATATCGAAAAATACTACTGTGAGGCTTCACTCTTTGCCCAGGCGTCCCGCCCTTCCAACTTCAAAGAAGGCATATCTTGAAATGAATAAACAGAACTTTTATTTGGTTCTTCCACTACAACAGAGGTTCTCTTCCTTACAACAGTTTCAACATCTTTAACTTCGGTAACAAAGGGATTATTCTTAAAGTCATAGTTGGGAGTCCTTAGAGAGAAATCAAGTCCACCACCTCCACCTGGGGAGAGTTGGTTCCACCACTGGTCCCCTCCTCCTTCTCGGAGAGATGTGGTTCCCCCACCTGTACCCCAACCTCGGAGGTGGTTTTGGGTCCAGGGCGTCTCTGCTGGTGGGAACAAAAGGGATAGTCTTCTCTCTGGGTCAAGTCCATTGAGACGTTCAATTTCCCGGCCTTCACCTCTTCCCGTACCTTGGTCAGCCATTGCTCCAATGCCAACTGCTGTCTTATCTCCTTCCTCTTTCGGTTGTACTCTTGAGCTTCTCTCTCTCCCCAATAAAAGCAACCTTGCTTGTGTACTCTACGTTTATAGCTTTCGGCCTCCTTTTTGGGCATCATCATTCTTTCCCACTTTCCCGTCCATGGATCCTCCATCCATATCCACTCCCAATCTGGTGGGAGATCACGTGGTTTCCTCTTTTTACGGTCTCCAAACCCCACCTCCACTACCTCTGATTGGTGGGACCTTCCAGATGTTTCCTCAAACCCTTTCTTTGCCATAACAGGGTTTTTGCCCCCCTCTCTTTTCTCCTCCTCTAAAATCTTTACAGAGTCATTAACCTTTCCCACAACATCTCTCTCTCCCCAGCCTCCATGGTGGACATAGCTCTGGTTTTCTCCCTCCTCTTCTGCTTTTCCAGCCATTCATCCCTCTCCGCTTCACAGGGTGCAGGGGTCACTCCCCCTCCTTCGGAGAAATTCCCCTCACAACTACCTTTGCCAGCTGAACAAAAAGCAACAAATACCCCCCCCCCAAAAAAACCCACCAACAACCCAGATCCGGCTTGATCACAGTTAGCTGAACAGTGAATTTAACCTTGCTAACTCCTATACCAGGCATGTCCAAACTTTGGCCCTCCAGATGTTTTGGACCACAACTCCCACGGGCCTTTGTCGTTGGGAATCTAAGCTTAGAATTCTGGGAGTTGTGGTCCAAAACATCAAGAGGGCTGAAGTTTGGACATACCCATCCTACACAAACCACCATCATCACCACCATCTTAGAACTGCAGAGGTGAAAATGACCCTATGGATCATGGAGTCCAGCCCATGTCAAGGAGGCATTGTGGTTTTACAGCCAGAGATCTAAACTGCTAAACTCTCCAGCTGTTTGATTGCAGTGTAATTGCACCCAACGTGGGGATTAATGTGGGGAAAGTATCAAAATCATTTGTTTATTTCTTGCTTTCTTGTACATTATTTGCATTCTGCCTTGCTCCAAAAACTGGGACCTGTTTTCCAAAATAAGCTTTGTTTGAAAACTATTTGCCTTTCCCCCTCTCCCTTTCTTTTTTTGTGGCACTGTTTCTCCCAAATTCCATCTCTACCCCAAAGATTCTTCTTTCCCTGATCATAAGGACTGTGGGTGATCCCAATCAACCAGGAATACACAATAGCCTTGAAGGATTAGGAACAGCAGAGTTCCATTCCTACTATATTTTTCGGTCTATAAGATATTCCCATGTATACGATGCCCCCACCATCACACTTATCCAACCCAAAATTACAGATTCGCAACTATGCAGTTCTCTCCTTGGCTTACTTCCATGTATACAATGACCCTCAATTATAGTCTAACAATTTTAGACAAAAATATAGTCTTATACACAGAATAGTACTGTAGTTTAGTTAAATTATACCATCATTGACAGCAAAAGAGGCACGGTGGTGCCTCTACTTACAAGCAGCTCTTCTTACGAGCAATTTGACTTAAGAGCAGGAAACCGTTGGTGTTTTAACTGCTGCTTTGGAAATTTTAGATGTGGTCTGCTCTACTTACAATTGTTATTTATTTATTTATTTATTAAAGATGGGCCTTTTACAGATCCGCTGGTCCCTAAATTCGGACCAGCGATCTTGAGGGTTCCTTGCTGTTGTTCCTTGTTCTGTCTGCGGGAGGGGAGGGGGGAAAAAACTAGACACGGACAAAAGAAGACAAGCATGCAGCCCCGGTTTTACTTCCTGGTTGCTCTTAAAGGGGCGGAGGCGAAAGAAAAACAACAAAAAGAAGCGAGGAATGGATTTTTACCTCCCAAAAGCAAGTACAAGAAAGTGCAGCTGGGTCGCGCTTAGGGGCAGGGTCGTGTCATTGTCTGCAAACTCCGGACCTGGTGGGGAAACATTTTTAAGGTCCGGAGCTTGCAGCCCTTTGCCGCGGAGCTTAGGGGTCGTGTATAAACGCCCAAAGGTACCCTGTAAATTGAAAGTGAGGGCAATTAGTGTCATTGTTGTGTTTTGATTTTTAATGAGTCTAATGGCAGTATCAATGCTAAACTGGCCAGGGTTAGAGAGTCTGATTTGTAGCTGTTTCCATCTGCTTAAGAAACATTCCTCACTCTCCCCAAAATCCAAACTGTTCCCTCCCCATATCTCTCAATTTCTGAACAGTAGTTGAGAGAAACCCGTAACTCTCTCATATCTGATCATCCTTTGATCAGAGACGAGAGATTTTTCCCTGCCAAACATCTCCCCTATCTGAATGCACGTTGAAGATAAGAAATTTCCCATGCTTCCGCTTTTCTCTGCTGCGTTTGGATTTTTTTAAAGGCCTCAAAGAGCGGAGATTTAATTACATGATTGCATCATTAAAGGCAAATGAAAAGCAAGCAAGTGGTGTGCAGATAATTCTGGAAATGGGGGCAGAAAGTAGAGCTTAATGCTGCTGAAACTTTCCCAAGAAAAGGTAACTAAATTTGGCCAACATGTATTCAGAGAGCCGTTCTCTTTGCCTAGATTTGGAACTGCTGCATATTTTAAAACCATCTCTTTTCTGAGGATGCTTGATAAGAATGCATGAATGAAATGGAAAAAATATATATTAACTTATGGGAACCTCTCATTGCTATGTTGGGGTCAATTGACAAATGTATTGAGGAGATTTCACTGTCACCACGGTAACTCATGGGTTCTGAGCTACCCCTGGGATCAGGAAAGAGATCTTGGTGTGTTGGTGGACAGCTCCATGAAGGTGTCGAGCCAGTGTGTGGCAGCAGTGAAGAAGGCCAATTCCATGCGAGGGATCATCAAAAAGGGGATTGAAAATAAAACAGCCAACATTATAATGCCATTGTACAAAACGATAGTAAGGCCGCACCAGGAGTATTGTGTACAATTCTGGTCATCGCATCTCAAAAAAGACATAGTGGAACTGGAAAAGGTGCAGAAGAGAGCGAGTAAAATGATTACTGGGCTGGGGCACCTCCCTTATGAGGAAAGGCTAAAACATTTGGGGCTCTTTAGTCTGGAAAAAAGGCGCCTGAGGGGGGATATGAATGAGATGTACAAAATTATGCAGGGCATGAGTAAAGGGGATAGAGGGACTCTCTTCTCCCTCTCACAAAATACCAGAACTAGGGGACGTCCACTCAAATTGAGGGTTGGGAGAGTGAGAACAGACAAAAGAAACCCCCCCCCCAGCGTGTTGTTAGTCTGTGGTACTCCCTGCCACAGGATATGGTGATGGCATCTGGCCTGGATGCCTTCAAAAGAGGATTGGGTAGATTCCTGGAGGAAAAGTCCATCACAGGTTACAAACCATGAGGGAGATGTGTAACCTCTAGGCTTAAAACCAGGGTACTTCAAGGGCCAGATGCAGGAAAGTGGTATCAGGAGACAGATATCTACTCTCATGCGCTCCCAGATGCATCTGGTGGGGCCACTGTGAGATACAGGAAGCTGGACTAGATGGGCCTTTGGCCTGATCCAGCATGGCTCTTCTTATATTCTTAACCACTGTAACTGAGCCCTTACATAAGAATGGGGAGGTGAGTTCACTGTCTCTATTCCTAGGGAAGAAATATATTTATTGAGAGGGGAAAATAGCAAGAAGAGCTGAAGATCCAGGTTAAGGAACCCACCTCAGCTGCACAAGATTCTGAAACAAGCAGAAATTCACCAACTCCATGGCTGTGATTGAACTGGGGGAAAGATATCATATGTCTGTTCAGAATCCCTGTTGGAAGGTGGGTGCCATGGCCAGCCACTCTATAATATGCAGAATGGGCAGGAGGAAAATACTGTACTAGATTTTAACATATTTTCCAGACTGCTCTCATGAGTTCTTTTGCTACAGTAACCCCCCACCCATCGCGGGGGTTAGGGACCCACCCCACCCACGATGCATGAAAATATGCAGAAGCGGGTGAGGTGGGGCCGGGGGGGTTGATTGCACGCCTGTCCGAGAAGTCTTGAGGCGGTGCGCGCCGGCGGCGGCAGGGGGATCTGACCTCCCGCCGCCGCCCGAGACTTCCCGTCCGGAGCCATCTCCATTCAAATGCATCACCAATGCATTTCAATTGAGAAAATTTTCCCCATTGGAAAACATCGGCTCAATGCTTTCCAATGGGGGAAATTTCTCCATTGAAATCCATTGACTCAATGCATTTCAATGGAGATTCCCCCGGCACAGCTGCCCCCCGCGGTGCAGGTACTGCTATCCCGCGATGTAGTGGGACCGCAGTACCTCAACCGTGAAATGGCGGGGGGGTGACTGTACCAATATACAATGCTGGGTGCGATATCAAAAGTGTCCTGTAGGGTGCAATGTTTTCAACTAGGGTTTCAAAAATCAGGGGAAAGAAATCCATCAATTGCAAATGGTCCGCTCCGACTGTGGGTTGCTTGTTTCATGTTAAGATGTACCTCCTTTTTTCCCAATGATAAATAGTGCAACTACACCTGTTATCCTCAAAAGACAAGTTCTTTTAGTTTCTATTTTTAATGATTTTCTTCATTAGCCGTTCTTTAAATGTCAATCAGAAGGCAACTCATGTAAAAAGCTGGACTCAGTGGCCTTAGAGGCGCCGTCCAACTCATTTATTCTATCATTCCTTTTAAACAACACACTGAATAAAACCCTTCAAAGAAAACATAGTAAGCAAGCAAAAATGTTCCCTTTTTAAAAAAAAAAAAAAAAAAGAATCAAATAAAATTGTTAGGACATGGCGCAGAAAGAAAAATAATTTTGGCTCCTGGTTGCTAGAAGGACGCTGGATAGCTCAGTGGTTTAGCTATCTGGCTGCAAAGCCAGGGGTTGGGAGTCTGATTCCCCCACTGGGCTGCCTATGCAGTCTTGAACAAGCTGCACAGTCCTAGGGCACCCCCCCCCCTTGAAGAAGGGAATAGGAAACCACTTTGGAATAATCTGTACTTGGAAAACCCTGGAAAGGGTTGCTGTATGTCCAAATTGACTTGACAGCACAGCTCCACCACCAGCTAGAAAACTCCTTGTCCGACTCTGCTCCAACAAGCCTTTCTCCTTTTCCCACTTGCCTTGTTGCTGCTGCTGCTTCTCTCTGTGGGAGACACCAGAGGCAGCCAGCCAGCATTCCACCGGAGGGGAAGGGATGGAGGAGGGACACCTGACTAAATGCCAAGCCCTCGTATTGTGGCACCCCCCTCGCCGCCCAACTTATATCCGGTTGACACTAAGGCCGTGGTCACACCCGGGTTTTGATCCTGATCTTCTGAAGGTCCGGCTATTCCTGTTCATCCCATCATGTGATTTAATATGTGGGACAAGAGTTCTCACGTCAAAAGCTGCTTTTTTAATTTCAAAGTGCAGTTCAGCCCCCCCCCCCTTGGCCAGCAGGTGGCGCTAGCATTTGGAAAAAACGGACCACTTGGCTGGGGAAAATTAAAACTTGTAGGACTGGACAGAGCTTCCTGTTTCTCCGAAGGTGAAAATAAATTTTAAAAAAATCAGCCCATTGGCCCCAGGAACAGTAAAAAAAAGAAAGAAAAAGAAACCCGGATCATCTGCATGGTCCCACAGCATCTGCCTCCTTAAAAGCTGGATTTTCAAAGCGAGGCAAAAAATTCCCTACCTCGTAGATGAGTCACAGAAACCTCGCTTAAGGGATCATTACCGGGTTTTCTGTTTTCTTTTTTTTCAAAAAGCACGGTGGCCGTGGGGACGGCATTTTTAGACACAGTTTATCTGGTAATTTAAACTGCTTTTAAAGGGACATGGGACCGATGTAAGGTGGTTGTAAAAGGTAAGGGGTGGTGGGATTATGGAGCTGAATGAGTGGATGGTTTTGTTTTGTTTTGTGTTTGTTTTTTCTTGCCATCAGGTATAGGCGGCAGGGACCCACAATAGAACTGAGGGAACAGAAAGGGTGGAGGGCAATGGAGGGGGCAGCCATTGAAATTGTGCTGAGTAGGGGGAGGTATGGTGGTAGGAGTGGAATGTGCCCACATAGGAAAAGATATATCCCCTCTTCCGTTTCCACCCCTAGCCAGAAGGAATCAGGTGACCATATCAGCGAGCCCACAAGCCACACAGGGCTGTGGTTGTACAAAATAAGACTGCTCTCATTCATAATGTTATTCTGGATGAGGGTGCTGCTGGTCTGGCATGTATTACTGAAACCTGTGTGGGAGAGGATGGTGGGGGGGTCCCCCTCTCCCCGCTATGTCCACAAGGGTACTTGGTTCAGCGCCAGTATCGCTCCGGGGTTGGGGAGGGGGAGTTGTCCCACAGAAGATGAGACAAACTAATTTTCTCTGACCCCCGAGCTAGGACCTGAACCAATAGATTCAAATCATATGAACAGCATTTTTTTACTAAATGTTATGGGGAATTTCTTGACAATAAGAATCACAGAATCATGGAGCTGGAAGGGGCCTGTAAGGCAATCAAATCCAACCCCTTGTTCAAGGGAGGGATCGAATTTAATGCACATCTGATAGATGGTTGTCCAATGTTTTTTCTTGCCTGTCTCCAACACTGGAGTGCTCAACACCACCTCCCGAGAGCATTGATTCCATTGTTGTACTGCTCTAACAGTTACAATTTCTTTTCTTGATATTCAGCCTAAATCTGGCTTCCGGTTGCTTGGGCCCATTATTGTGAGTGCTTTGAACTGGGATTATTGAGAACAGATCCTGACCTGCTTCCTGTATTTGCCAAGTGGTACCCTGAGCACATCTGATCTTGCCGGATCTGGAACGCTAAGCAGGGTTGGGCCTGGCAACCACTAGGGAATACCAGGTGCTGTAGGTGCCTGAAGTAGGAACTGGCAAACCACTGCAGTATCCCTGCCAAGAAAACTCCATAAACATGGGATCACGAAGAGTTGGTCATGACTGTAACAACACAACAACAACCAAAACAACAATCTTATCTTCCATCAGTCTTCTCTCAAGACTAAAGAAATTGGTTCTTTCAGTCCTGCTTAGCTACCTTCTTGAAAAGGTAGCAGACTCTCCTTCATGGGAGGTTTTCAAACAAAAGCTGGATGGCCATGTGGCCAGGCTGCTGGTTTCCTGCTTTAACAAGAGTTGGACTCAATCAGTCTATCCCACCTCTAACATTCTATGATGGTATGAAAGAAGATGCTGATCCATGCATTGATGGCTATAGCCAAGGGTTGTAGCTGGCAGACTCTCAAAGCTGCTGAAAGAAGCTTCAAAGCCATAGAGATTATGTCACTCAAATGTCTGCATATATGTAGAATGCTTGAAGCAATTGGGGAAATTGTCTTAACAGTCTTCTGTTCCAAGCCATTGTCAAACCATAAACTTTGGTGGTAGACATCCAGAATGTTTCACTGCAGGCATGAAACAAGGCCTTTGACAGAAGAATCACGGTTTTTGTAAAGATCCATTCCCTTTGGGGCAGCGGGTATCTTAAAATAGCTTCTCACACTCCATTTCTATGGTTAGTCCCGTCCCCTGAGAACTGCTCGGGTGTGATGGAAAAATCAGAAACTTTCCAGAGCTGTCTTGGGCCCCATGAATTGCTGGGAAGCCCAAGCCCTCTGCATAGTTTATTGCTTTTTTACAAAGAAAAGATTGCTGTGTCTCGGTGCTGGAGCAATGTCTCTTCCGCTAACCGTCCCTAAGTGCCTCTTGCATTCATTATCAAAATGCATCAAGCCCCCAGGATGGAGTTGCTTTTGCAGGCATGATTGTAGGTATACAAGGAAGACAATGACAGAGTTTATTTTCTTGGGCTCCTTGATCACTGCAGATGGCGACTGCAGCAACGAAATTAAAAGACAACTGCTTCTTGGGAGGAAAGCAATGGCAAACCTAGGTAGCATCCTAAAAAGCAGAGACATCACCTTGCCAACTAAGGTCAGGATAGTCAAAGCTATGGTTTTTCCAGTAGTGATGTATGGAAGTGAAAGCTGGACTATAAAGCAAGCTGATTGCCACAGAATCAATGCTTTTGAGCTGTGGTGCTGAAGGAGAGTCTTGAGAGTCCCCTGGACTGCAAGGAGATCAAACCTATCCATCCTGAAAGAAATCAACCCCGAATGTTCACTGGAAGGACAGATTTTGAAGCTGAGGCTCCACTACTTTGGCCACCTCATGAGGAGAGAGGAGTCCTTGGAAAAGTCCCTGATGTTGGGAAAGATTGAAGGCTGAAGGAAAAGGGGGCGGCAGAGAATGAGATGGTTGGACGGTGTCCTCGATGCAACCAATATGGATTTGACCAAACTCAGGGAGGCAGTGGAAGATAGGAAGGCCTGGCGAGCTCTGTTCCATGGTGTCGCGAAGAGTCGGACACGACTGAACAACACAATTCTTGTCTAGCTCATGACATGATATAATTCGCAGAATTCATTTTGTAATTTTTAAAATGCATATTACAGACATTTTGTCAAAACTACAATCCTTGACGCAACTCACCAATGAAGCTTACTGGGTCTTCCAGCAATGGCACAAAGGTGACCTACCTCACCTTGTTGAGAGATTAATTGGTGTGTGTGTGTTAAGAGCCATTTATGGTACCATGAGGAAGGGCATCTATAAATAAGTAGATAAATAGGACCTTGCAACCATTTACTGTATTTAGCTAATTAGCTCCATTGACTATGAGGTATCATGACCATTGGAGACTGAAACACCAACCCATATAACAAGTAATGTGAGCCAGTGCAGGGGAGGGGAGGGATACAAGATGGGAGCAGGCAAGCTTGAGCATCTGGTTTCCTCTTGGTTTTCCTAATGATTTGACGACATGCAAATTACTTCCGTTTCTTTCTCGAAGGCATGTTACTTGTTGTTTCCCCATTTTACAGGAAGGTAGCCACATACAGATTCCTCTTCCTAATCTACCAGCATAAACACAGGGATGGAAGTTGATTTCAGGGGCTTTTCTGACTAGTTTTAGAGCTCTTCCTCCTGCATCCATCCTGAACTGATTCTCTGAAGCAATAAAGCACTAGATCAGTGGTTCTCAACCTGTGAGTCTCCAGATGTTCCTTGACTGCAACCCCCTAAATCCTGGCCAGCTCAGCTAGTGATGAAGGCTTCTGGGAGTTGCAGTCCAGGAACGTCTGGGGATCCATAGGTTGAGAACCACTGTGCTAGATCCGCCCTCTTGAGCAGGTGGGCAGAGCACACATACCTCACTTGGAGGAGACAAAAACGGGAGAAGAGGCAATAGTTCCCATCAGTGTGGTCCTCTGAAGGAGGATGAAGGTTGTGGTACCCACAGGTTAGAAAAAGGAGGATTTTGCAGCCCCTACAACCTTTAGTGTTGTGGTTCCCAACATGGGGGTCGGGACCCCTTTGGGGGTCAAAGGACCATTTGGTGGCCATGAGCCAGTGAAGAAAAAGACACAAATGGCTTGGGTCTGGAGGAGGAGGAGGAGGAAGGGGGAAGAGTGAGTTACAGCTTGATAGGTTGAGGGGATGTTGGTCAATTGTATCGGAGGCTGCGATTGGCTGAGGGTGCCTGTAGAAGTAAGTTCTCTATGGCACCTGCGGCAGTGGCCTGCCAAAGGGGGTTTGTGGCCTCTTCCAGGCCAGGCAATGGGTCACCACAACAAGAGGAACTGTATTAAAGGGTTGTGGTAGTAGGAAGGTTGAGAACCATTGCTTTAGCACGTTGTTAACTATGACAACCTTTTCAGTACCAGGGTCTCATTGTCCCTTACCTTGGCAAAATTATCCCTCACCTTGGCAGAAGCAGCAGCCTGCGGACGGAGGTGGTGGTGGTGGAGAGTTTAGGCCCAAGTTTCTCGGTCATCCTGATCCTTTTCCTTGGTACTTGCCATGCACCTTCATCTTTGGTAGCATCTCTAAAAGCTGCACAGGTTTGGCACTGCTTGTTCCTAATCTGGACATCTGAAAAACTCCTCCTAAAGCTTTGCTACTGGAAGTGAATATTTTCAGCTGGTACGTTGGGTCTCTCAACCTTTCTGCTTTGGCCTCCCCGCCATCATTAGAAGGCAGCCTTCCCTTCCTGAACATCTCTACAATAAAAATAAAAATCGGGAGCCGTGTGGGCATTACAAAATATAAATGCAAGAGTAGGAGTGGTGACTGACCTTTGGCACTCCAGATGTTTTGGACCACAACTCCCACAGTCCTTTGGCAATGCAGGCTTGGAATTCTGGGAGCTGTGGTCCAAAACATCTGGAGTGCCAAAAGTTCATCATCAATAGGCCACTCCATCATCATCATCATCATCATCATCATCATCGCAAGCTTTCATGAACGATTATCCTCATCTTCAAAGCAAGTACCGAAAGTCCAAACATGGCAAAATATGTGGCTTGCCAGGAGCTCATTCTTATACAATATGTGAACATCTTGGCAAGATGGTTTTTGCCAGGCACGTCCATCTTAGACGAGGCAGGAAACAGCAGGGCTGTTGTTAAAGCTGCATCTGAAGTCAAGGATGCGGTTTCATGCCCCAGTCCCTCAAATAAAGGGACTTGGGTCATGCTGCTCAAGATTACACTTAAACTTGACCTTCAGGCTGGCTCAAGATTAAACTTAGACTTGACCTTCAAGCTGAAAATATTTTCTTATTCTTTTTGTTACTTGGCTGCCTGAGGCTCCCGGTAGGAAAACTGCTTTGGGAGTTTATTTTAAAAAGCAGTGGCTAGGAGTGGTTTTCTTTGCCAATTCCAGTGGCTGCTGATTATTAGTTCAAAACAAAAAAAAAACCAAAAAAAAAAACCCAGGATGCAATGGCCTGTTAAAAAACATACATCCAAAGAGAGTGAAAACAAGGCAATTTTAGCAAGCTAGAAGCTGGGTTTATTTATTTTTTCTGCTGCCCTTGTTCGCTGAGCGTGCTTTTTCCATAAAGACTCATCTGCCTCAGCTCTGGGGATTGAGTTGCTGTTTGCTTGTTCACAGCTTCCTTTCCTTCCGGCCTCCGCGCACTTACACAGACACACACACACAAACCCCATGTTGTCTTAAGTAGTTTCAGGATCCCCAGAAGGATGATATGGGAAACAGCAAGTTTCCGTTTTGCTTCGCTTTCTATTCAAAAAGCGAGGGTGTTCCCAACTTAACGTGTGATGGATGGCCATTTATCTGACCCTTGGTTGCCTGCAATTATATGAAGGAATTTTTATTGCCTTGGAAAAGGAATAGAGGAGCTTGCTGAACAGTGCTTGACAAGGAGAGACCTCCTGAGCGAGATAAGCAAAAGAGGGGGTTGAGTCGCGTGGCTGTCACAAAACACAAATGCAAAAATAGACTACAGGCCATACCTTTATTATTATTATTATTATTATTATTATTATTATTATTATCATCAGCAGCAGCACCACCACCACCACTACCATCACCACCACCACCACCACCACCACACAGTAGACAAGATAACTATGCTGGATTTTGTATTACAAATCATTAGTCAAACGCTTCCCAAACATTTAGGATTACATGATGTATCGGCAAATTATGCGAGCAGATCCCAGTAAGGTGACCTTCTGCAGCTGACTGATGGTGACTTTGTCAACTCCAATTTCTTCTAAATACTTGCTTAGCAATTTAGGCACCGCACTCATTGTGCCGATTACCACTGGGAGCACCTATACCGGTTTATGCCAGAGTCTCTGAAGTTCAGTTTTCAGATCTTGATTTCAGATAATCTTTTCAAGTTGTTTCTCAGTGATTCTACGATCACCTGGTATAGCAACATCAGTGATCCACACTTTTTTCTTCACAATCACAATGTCTGGGGTATTATGCTCCAAAACCCTTTCTGTCTGTATTCGGAAGTCCCAAAGAAATTTTGCATGCTCATTTTCGATCACTTTTTCAGGCTTATGATCCCACCAGTTCTTTGCTATGGGCAGATGATAGTTGTGACACAAATTCCAGTGGACCCTTTGAGCAACGACATTATGGCACTGTTTGTAATCAGTATGAGCAATTTTCTTGCAACAACTCAATAGTTTCATCCGCCTCTTTACAGAGTCTACATGTGGGGGGTACTTAGCTGATTCTTTTATTCTAGCCTTAACTAGATTTGTTCTGATATCTTGTTCTTGAGCTACAAAAATCAGGGCTTCTGACTCTTTTTTTCAGTGTTCCATTGGTGAGCCATAACCAGGTCTTTTCCTCATCTACTTTTCCTTTGATTTTTTCGAGGAACTGCCCATGCAGTGCTTTATTATGCCAGCTATCAGCTCGCATTTGCATCATGGTTTTCCTGTATTGACCCTTTGTTTGCTTTTCTTTAAACACCTCCTTGTTCTTAACCTCCAATAATGCTAGCTCTGTACTATTTTTACATAATCTGCCAACGCATGCTACTCTTCTTCAACTGTCTGCTTCACTTGCAAAATACCTCTAACACCTAATTTTCTAGGTAAATACAGCCTGTCAACATCACTGCATGGATGTGATGTATAGTGAATGGTCATAAGTTTTCTTGTTTTCCTATCCAGACTCTCTAGCTACATCTGAGTCTAGTTTGTAATGCTAGCAGTATACCTGATGACTGGCATGGTCCAGCTATTAATAGCCTTGATAGTGTTACCACCATTCAGCTTACTTTTTAATACTTTTCTAACCCTTTGGATATATTCTTTACTGACCACATTTTTCACTTGCCCATGCTTGATATTATCTAATTGCCATATGCCCATATATTTATAGGCTTCAAGCTGATGATACTTAATGGGTTGCCCATTTGGCATTTCAATTCCTTCACTCTCAGTGATTTTTTTCCTTTTCTCAGTGCCACTGTGGCACATTTGTTTAGTCCAAACTCAATACTATACCATGACGGTGTCATCGATGCAACCAAAATGAATTTGACAAAGCTCCGGGAGGCAGTGGAGGATAGGAAGGCCTGGCGAGCTCTGGTCCATGGGGTCACGAAGAGTCGGACACGACTGAACGACTGAACAACAACAACAATACTAAGATCTGTTGTTGTTGTTGTTGTTGATGATGATGATGATGTTGTCGTCGTCATAATCAGTGGTCTATAAAGGTATCCCAGCTATGTAGCCTATTTTTGCATTTGAACAAAATAAAAGAGCCATATTATTGAGGATACCTCCATGCCTACTGTTGAGTAGTGGGGGTGTAAAATAGGTGGAACCAGGAAAGCTGCTTTTAAAAAGGAATGATGTAATTTGTTGCAGAGTGCAGGCTCCCCAAAGTAACTTGTTAACTGTCACAGGGTAACAGTATGTTTTCAATGTTATCTGGGAGTTGAGTCATGGCTACTGGACTTCTTTTTTTGAGAGACAGAAATGTTTCGCTGTTCATCCGGACCAATGAAGCTGTTTGGATGAACAGCGAAACGTTTCTATCTCTCAAAAAAGGAAGTCCAGTAGCCATGACTCAATTTCCAGATAAACTCACCTGGATGACTGAGAATCTTCACAGACATGTTTTCAATGTTAGTTTCCATCACACATAACTTTACATGGAACTTCATGATATAGCAGAGTAGAGGAGAACCTTTGCAGCATCCAAACCTTTTCCAGAATGGACGGTTGAAACTGTAGAAATCATCATGGCCATTAGGAGCGCCAATCATCATGGCCATTGGGAGCGCATGAGACTAGATATCTGTCTCCTGATAGCACTCCCTGACAGAGGATGTGGTGATGGCATCTGGCCTGGATGCCTTCAAAAGGGGATTGGACAGATTCCTGGTGGAAAAGTCCATCACAGGTTACAAACCATGAGGGAGATGTGGAATCTCCAGGCTTAAAACCAGGGTATTTCAAGGGCCAAATGCAAGGGAGTGGTATCTGGAGACAGATGTCTAGTCTCTCGTGCGCTCCTAGATGCATTTGGTGGGGCCACTGTGAGATACAGGAAGCTGGACTAGATGGGCCTTTGGCCTGATCCAGCATGGCTATGTTTTATGTTCTTATGTTCTTATGTTTAACCAGTACAACTAGCACCAGGCTGGCTGGTGGTGCTGAGTGGAGTTGTCAAAACAAGAAATTTCCCAGTGCTCTCATTGCAGCACAGGTGAAGGAGCTGTGTCATATGGAGACACCTGCAAGACTCATTGGAAACCTACTTAAGTGGCACCACATCATGGGGGTTATTGTATTGAATGCATGTACCCTGGCATGACATTAACCTGTTCTAGAGTTCTTGGGGTGTAGCATGCTCAACCAAACCATTAGCCACCAGTGCTCAAGGTGTTGTGTCTTCAGAGAAATGATGCTTTTCCCCAGATACACTGGCAAGATTTTTCTCACCTCTGCTGCTCCATCTTGACTGAGAAAATGCCTCCAGCTCTGTATAGTCCTTTCAAAATCCCTGGCGATCTCCAGACACCTTGGAATGTTTCTTTCTATCACCCTTTGAGAAATATATCTGCTATTTGTTGATTCCTGTTTTTTAAAAAAACAGGCTGCTTTCTTCCTCTGGGTTGATGTAACCTGATCCCACTAGTACAGACCAGGCAATTTGTAATCTAATTACCGCGGCTGTCCGCTTCAAAGCGGTCTGCTGTTTCATTTCAAGTAGCAGGCCCTCTACACCTTTTTCTAATCAGCCTGCAAAAATGGGACCCACTGCTATTTATTTCAGCAATTAAGGTAAAAAAAGCCAATCTTTTTAATCTCTTTCTCTCTTTGCTCTGTCAGAAAGAAAGTGGTGGGAGTCGGTTGATGAATACAAATGCGTGATTAAATAATATTTGGAGCAAAATGAACGGAAATAACCAGAGCAATGCAGCTGGAAGAAAGCAGGGGAAGTGGCTGTTGTGGCAGTAGGTGCAAGGCATCAGTCTCTCTGGGTGCTTTTACACGACCCCTAAAATCTGGGACAAAGGGCTCCCAGATCCAGAGCTTTAAAATGTTTTCCCACCAGCCCACCTAAGCGTGTCCCAGCACATTTTCCAAGTACCTGGTCTCCGAAGGTGAAAAAATTCTGATGCAGATGTAAAGCAGTGAGTGCCGGGCTCTCCTTGTCTTGTGTTTGTTTGTTTTTTTGTTTTTCCCCTGCCCCTTTAAGAGACTGAAAGAGACTGGAATGGTTCCTGGAGCAGTTCACCAGCAGAGTGGAGGTGAGCCTGCATTCTTTTCTCCCTTTTTTTCTCCCTCCCCTCACGCAGACAGGAGCAAGGAAGTGCGGAGGGGTGGGAACATAGGAAGAGCGACAAACCCCCAAGATCTCTGGTCCGAATTTAAGTTGCCAGCAGATCTTAGGGGTCGTGTAAAAGCGCCCTCTGTATGTCTCTGTCTCTCTCTCTCTCTCTCTCTCTCTCTCTCTCTCTGGATAGATCAATATTGAGATACTTAGATATATATACCTGAGATACATTGCATCAAGATTTATGTTTACCAATGGCATGGCATGCCCCCACCACTGGAAAGTGCCAAATGGAAAGTCAACTCCATGAGTAAGGCATCTTAAACTGTCTCTACCAGTAGTTTTCAACCTGTGGGTCCTCAGATTTTCCTGGACTGCAACTCCCAGAAACCCCTTCCAGCACAGCGAGTGGTGGAGACTTCTGGTAGTTGCAGTCCAGGAACTTCTGGGAACCCATAGGTTGAGAACCACTGGTCTATACCCATTGCTGTGAAGCACACGATTGTCCTCCTGCAAAATAAAGCAGGCATCATCACCATACAGCTTAACCGTCATTTTATCTTCTGGTAGAACATGGAGAGTGATCTGCTCAGTAAATGAAGAGGAGTGATGTACTAGAGTGGTTTCCAACTCATCCCATTAGGCTCCCCAAAAATCTATACAGCACATTATAATGGTCAAATGGCATAAGTTGGTTGTGTAGAGAAGAATGTGGCATACTGGTTTGTTCCAACTCAGAATTTAAGCCTGCCTTAAGGCTGTCTGGAGTCATTTACTAGGGCAGGTCTTTCTGTCCCTTCTAGACCCTTCCAACCCCACTTGTCAGGAATCAAACCTAAGACCCTCTGGCTGCAAAGCATGGTTTTTGCCATGAACCAATATAGGTGTGACTGCTGCCCGCAACTTGTCTTCTAGATCTCTCAGTGGCTTTCAATGCCATTACAGTCTATTCTTCTGGAAGGGCTGTCCGTTTTCAGAGCAAATGATCTTTTATGACACTGGATCTGCCCATACACAGCAAGCAATTGCCATCTTCAATGCTTGGAAATCTGTTCAAAATCTGTAGTGGCATTCCCTTTAGATTTCGCCTTATCATTAGTTCCAAGAATGCCAAGTTTCAACAAGTCAGCTGCATCGAGCTTCTCCAATGTAGCACTGTGCTCCTGTGATGTTTCTGTTTGTTTGTTTTCCAGCAAACTTGAGTTTACCTTGATTATAAAAACCCAAGAGATCCAGGTCTCATCATAAGTTAATTCAGCTGAGAATCCAGTATTGCATTCCAATCAAATAAATTTTATTTATTTATTTATTTATTTAGTATACTTTTATACCACTCCTTTTTCCATAAAGGAACTCAGGGCGGTTTCCAGTTAAAAACAGCTAAAACAGCAATAACAAAGACAAGGATAAAATGGCAAAATGGCAAGAGAGGGAGAAATTTATTTATTTATTTATTTTATTTCACACTTATATACCGCACCTATTTCCCACGTAGGGGACTCAGGGTGGTTTACAACAAAGGAAAATAAAACAGATAAAACAGATGAACCAGCTAAAACAGCTAAAACAGTAATATCCAAGATCAGATAGGTGGGCCATGGCACAAAAAAAAAAAAAAGAACTGAATCCTTAGGCATTGCCGAAGGCGTCCCGAAAAAGAAGAGTCTTTAAGTTTTTCTTGAACGACGCCAAGGACGGTGCCTGCCGTAGCTCGCTCGGAAGCTTGTTCCAGAGGGTTGGCGCCACTACCGAGAAGGCCCGTCCATGAGTGCTCGTTTTGCGGGCCTCCCTCGGAGTGACGGTCCGCAGCGAGAGGGCCAAAGAAGATCGGGGGGTCAGGCCGGATCTAATTGTCGGGGGAGACGCTCCGCCAGATAAGCAGGGGCCAACCCTCAGCAGAGAGTAGCGGATCAAGAGGATAAAAAAAATTAAACAGAAATAAGGTCACCATATGCCTCCTTGAAAAGCAAAGTTTTTAATGCATTTTTGAAGGCAGGCAGGGACTCTGCAAGGCGCAGCTCACTTGGAAGTTGGTTCCATAGGGAAGGGCCAACAACAGAAAAGGCGCGGCAGCGGGTAACCAACTTCAGCACCTCCCTAAACATCTCTCTCTCTCTCTCTCCCCCCCCAAAGTGTCTACAACCTTTGGGATTGCAACCCTTCACACACAAATGTTAGGAAACAAGCCTCCAATGTCTTTGCCTATTTTTTTACTAAGCACACACACATATATACAGTGGTGCTTAAATGATAGATTACTGTACTTATCACCTCATGCAACAGCAAAGAAGAGACCTCTGCCCCTTACTGGTTATTAGAGCAGGAAAAGGCTACCTAAACCAGTTCCAGTGCATCCCTAAGGGCCTCAACAGAGGTCAAGGCTTCTGAGACTATGAAATACTGAATATAAAGAACCCAGCTTTCTGTAAATATCTTAGCAGCATAACATAGTTGCCTCCCTTGACAGCATTGGATCTCTACCTCAGAAACATCACCTAGCCTTCCTCTACAGCAGGCATATCCAAATTTTGGCCCTCCAGATGTTTTGGACCACAACTCCCACAGTTCTTTGCCATTGACAATCTAAGCTTAGAGTTCTGGGAGTTGTGGTCCAAAACATCTGGAGGGCCGAATTTTTGACATGCCTGCTCTACAGCTTTTGCCCCAGCCAGGAAGTGCCAAACTAATTAACAGCTTGATCATACATCAGTCATGTATTTACAACCCAGTGTCTGAGGAAATGGACTTTGATCCACGAAAGCTCACACTGAAATGAAATGGTTAGTCTTTAACATGCTGGACTATTTGGTGGTGGTTTTTCTCTCAGTTCTTTGGCCTTTCTTTGCCAGCTTGCCTGCCAGAGAGCATGTGGTCACGTTGGCCACCATTGGAAGTGGGGAGGGGGGGCATCTGCTTTTAAAGTACTTCAGTGAGGGAGGGGGATACTTCTTTTGTAGTTCTTTACATTCTAGCTTGTCACTTCAGGTTTTGGCCTTTATGCCGTTTTTTTAATGTAACACTTATGGACCAGATTGTAAGCACAATGAATGGTTTCTGTTCTGTTCTGAGATTTGTATGGAGGGGCTCCATCATCAAGCTCAGTCACTTTCCTGACGCTGCTAGGAGAGATTCTGGGTCCAGGCTCAGAGCAAGGCTGCCAGCCAGTGGCCATGCTGAGCTGATGAGCAAATGGTCTGATAGAATATAAGGCTAGTTCTTGTGCTTCTGTAGGCTGCACGTTCAGCATTCGCCATGTCAAGCAATGATCTGGGTGAGCAAATAAATTATAAAAGACACGCTTTCCACATGCACAGGTGGGTCAGGAAGTCCTTTGAAAACACCTCTTGTCTTGGGTCCGCTCAGAATCCAAGAGGGAAGATTCCCACAGAACAGAATAGAATAGAATAGAATAGAATAGAATAGAATAGAGAATAGAATAGAATGCTATCCCAGATGTGAGAAAAACAAAAACTAAACTAAAATTAGAAAGAAAAAATACATTTAAATGGTAAAAATAATTAAAAGCACTCGTATACATCCATCACAACTCCCCAAGGTCACACTATTTGGATGCAGCATTTAAGATGGTTATGGCTCTTGGATAAAAAACTATTTTTAGTCTGTTTGTTTTTGTTTTTAATCGCTCTGTATCTCTTGCCCGAAGGCAACAGTACAAACAGACTATGTCTGGGATGAGATGAATCTTGTAGAATGTTATTTGCCTTTTTAAGGCAACAGGAACTATATAGTTCTTCCAGAGATGGGAGATGGTGACCACTGATCTTCTGGGCTGTGGTTATGACCCTCTGGAGCGCTTTCTTCTCTGTGGCTGTGCAGCTGGAGAACCAAGAACAGATACAGTATGTAAGAATGTTCTGTGTTGAGCATCGGTAGTAGGACACCAGCAGTCTCTCGCTCAGGTTGTTTTTCTTTAAGAGTCTGAGGAAGTATATTCTCTGCTGTGCCTTCTTTACCAAAGCCCACTGCCTTGGTTCACACCTGTCTGGCTATTCTTCTCTCCTTCCTATATGTTCAGGTGTAGAACTGGAGCAAGAAGTTGCTTCAAGATCCAGTATTCCGGATCAAACCGCAGCTACATCCATGCCAGTTGCTAGAAAAGACACAAAGCGTTTACAGTAGGTTCTAAAGAAAGGATGCCAAGAATATCCTTCCGACAAAGACAGGGTGACCAAAACAAAGAAATGCTAACACAGGTACCTTCTCCAAGGCAAGGAATAAAGACAAAGGAATTGTACCATTTATTCATTGGCATCCTTCAGTCTCGAAAGACTATGGTATCATGCCTGGAGTAGAGATCCTAAAACAACACCTAGTGTGGCTAAATAGACTAATCTGGGAATGGCAGTCTCTGCTGCACTGGGGGCAGATATATTCTGTTTCATGCCCAGTCTGTAGGTTTCGTTGTTTCCGTGCCTGCCTCTTTTCCTCTACCTGTTGGACAAATGCCTCTTTGAATTTATGTAGACCATGCTGTATCTTTTGCCTCCAGACAGTGCGATTGGAGGTCAGGGTTTCCCATCTGTTGAGGTCTATTCCCAAGGCCTTCAGGTCCCTCTTACAGATATCCTTATACCACAGCTATGGTCTCCCTCTGGGGCGCTTTCCCTGTGCTAGTTCTCCATACAGAAGAACTTTTGGGATCTTTTATACCATTCATAATTGTATAGCATCAGAACAGAAGAACTGGAAGGGACCCTATAGATCATCAAGTCCAGTCTGTCTGGGAAGCACGGGGGAGAGGGGAATTGAACTCCCAAACTTTACTCCCAAGCAGCAGGGCTGTTGTTGTAAAGCGGCATCTGAAGCAGAGGGTTGGGTTTCACACCCCAGTCCTTCAAACAAAGGGTCCCTGCTACTTCCTGCCTCATTTAAGACAGGCGTGCCTGTCGAAATTCGCCTTGACCAGAACTTTACATCTAAGATTAACCTCCTGGCAAACCTCATCTTGCCATGTTTGGACTTTGGATACTTGCCTTGAAGAAGTGGAATTTATCCACAAAACTTTGCAATGATTTGTTTTAACCCGTGACCTATAAATGTGTTGCGTATAGCCTAGTCTTCCATTTGTATTTCTGTTATGGCCACACAGCTCTCCCTTTTATATCAATAGAACTAGTACGGTATGGTGAAAGGTTGTTTTTTTTTTAAATGCCTTAAATTTCTCACAATTCTAATACTAATAACAATCTGAGGACTGCTGAGCTGGAAGGGCAAACCTTGTAGAGACCGTGTGCCCAAACTGAGATTCAAAACTCACTAATTTTTCGCAAAGGGCCAATACAGCAATTTAACCTGAATGCAGGCGGCTGTGAAGGGGCGATGTCGGGTGCCCGCAGAAAGGGCTCCGAGTGCCACCTTTGCCATAGGTTCACCAACACTGGTCTACAATCTTTGGGGTTGCAACCCTTCAGACACAAATGTTAGGAAACAAGCCTCCAATGTCTTTGCCTATTTTTTTACTACACACACACACACACACACACACACACACACACACACACACACACACACACACACACACACACACACACACACACACACACACACACACACACACACACACACACACAGTGATGCCTAAATGATGGATTACTTATCACGTCATGCAAGAGCAAAGAAGAGACTTCTGCCCCTTACTCGTTATTCAAGCAGAAAAAGGCTATTTAAACCAGTTCTAGTGCATCTCTAAGGGCCTCAACAGAGATCAAAGTTTCCGAGTCTGTGAAATACTGTATATTAAGGACCCAGCATTCTGTAAATATCGATATAACATAGTTGCCTCTCTTGACAGCGTTGGATCTCTATTTCAGAAACATCTCCTAGCCTTTCTCTACAGCTTTTGCCCCAGCCAGGAAGTGCCAAACTAATTAACAGCTGTAGATCATCAACTCAAGTCCCTCAGTGTGGAACAATGGGGAATCGAACTCAGAATCGTTAGCTCTGCAGCCAGATTCCAAAACCACTGGGTATTTTTAATATAATGAGTGGGAGGAAAATCTTTTCCCTATTCACTTTCTCCATCCTGCGCAAAATTTTATAGCGTTCTATCATATCCCTTCTAATTTTCCTTTTCCCTGCAACTAAAAACCCTCAAATTCTGTAAACTTTTTTTGATCATAAGCAAGTAGGCCCAGGCCAATGGTTATAGGCAGCTATAACTCACAGGCTCATAAAGAAGTGTATGGTTTAAAGTAGCTAGCAATCTATTTACATATGGTAATACTATACTTTATTCGTTTACTTTCTTTTTTCTTGCAGGGGTCCTCTACCGGGCAGAGAAACTAAAGGTGGCATTTGACTATAAATGTGACTGCTGTAAACAACCTGGAGTTCCTCTGGAAGATGGGTGGTATAGAAAGTATAAATAAATACATAAATAAATAAAGGGGATAACCTGAGCAGGTAAGAACACTTGGACAGAATCAGCTATCAGTCATCTCCTGTTTTATATAACCAATGTATTTATTTAACCAATGTATTTTGATTTTTTTGCTCATGTTCAGGAGCCCCCAACAAGGCTGTCAGCAGTAAAATAATAAATAAATTCAAGGCAGCAGTAAAATTGCCTGTAATAAGAACAAGAGTGAGGGGTGATGAACATCCTATCTCGCCTAATTTTGGAAGCTAAGCAGGGTCAACCCTGGTTAGTACTTGGATGGGAGACCACCAGGGAATACCAGGTGCTGTAGGCACCTGGAGTAGGAACTGGCAAACCACTCCAGTATTCCTGCCAAGAAAACTCCAAGGACATGGGGTCATGAAGAGTTGGTCACACTGTAACGATGCAACACACACAGTTAGACCAGAGACATAGTGGTGGTGCTTCAGAACCAGTGGTGGTTTTGGCTGCCATCTGAATGCTGAGGAGGAATAGTGGTGGTTTTGGCTGCCATCTGAATGCTGAGGAGGAGGTTGCAAAGCACACAACTTCAGAGTAGACGTGTTCCACAGGGTATGTACCACCACTGAGAGGACCCTGTCTACATTATTGCTTCATGAGAGTGCGGCAATGATCTTATGTTGCCACAAGAAGTCAACATTCTATAAGGCAATTCTAAAAATGATGGCAACCCAAATGAAACATTATAATTTTGAAACTGGACTTCAGATCAGCACCTTTGCCATAGTTGTAGCATACAGTCTGATGTTTCCTTGTGCAAAATTTGCGAAATTATGGACAAAGATTTTCTGAGTTTTATTTTTTTAAGTAAACCAGTTTCACATAATCTTCCTGTTCAGAAAAAAATGATCCCAAATACAAAAGAAAACAATAGGCCTACCCCCATTTCTTTATTTGAAAAGAAGCCAGGCTTCATGGGCTGAAATGCTGATCCAGAAAAGTACATTTCTGGGTACAGAGAGAGACTGAAAAGTCATGGTTTCCTCTCATCTAATCTCATCTCTCCATTCAGTCATGTCCGACACTCAGTCATTTTGTGGACTGATGCACTCCATGCCTTTCTTGATTTCCTTAAAGAGAAAAACAAACAAAAACCCACCAGGTTTGCTTGAAATAAAATTATGGAGTGAAATTGCTCCAGAAAGGGGGACAGTTTGCCATGTACCTTCAGCAAACATTATCTCAAGATTTCTAAAACCAAACAGTTTCCTCACATACATTTTCAAAGGAAAAATTAGTACTACTCTGGGGCAAACTGAACTTTTGAATCTGTCAATTGGGACCCAATTACCTGACTGTTAACTAACTTTTTAACTTCTTCCTGGACAAACAGGCTTATCAGAATCATCCTTGCAAGGAGATTTCATGTCAAGTTGTAAAAATGGAGCTCAGAATAATATTTAAAATAAAAATAAAAATAGTCTTCTGAACAGTTTTTATCCCAGAGCTATAATTGCACTTAATAATGAACTCAAGGACCACCAGCAGTGAGCACTTGGGCAGGATTACTTAGCCTATTGTGTAGATGCTTGTGTTTTTAGGGGGGGGCGGTGGGTGGGTGGGGGAGTGTTTGGGGATTTTTATGTGTGTGTTGAAGGGTTTTTTATTGTGTGTGAGTGTCTGGGGATTTGTGTGTGTGTGTGTGTGTGTGTGTGTGTGGAATCTGGTCTCTGGGTGTCTGAATTTCGTTGTATGTGTATACTGTGTATATACACACAATGACAATAAATTATTATTATTATTATTATTATTATTATTATTATTATTATTATTATTATTATTATTAAATATTTTAAATATATATTTTTAAAAATAATACAGAGCAGATGCTTAGAAGTTCACTTGTTTAGGCTGTGAAATCACTGGGATTTTTGATTTTATTTTATTCTTTGCTTTGTACCTGAGGATAGTCTTACTTGATGTTTGGAGAGCTTTGCTACCTATATCCTCTCATGTTAAAGACTTCATTCCACCCATTGTGTTACTATTAAACATGGGTGTTTTGTTTTGGAAGGGGTCTGGTTCTGAAACAAAACATGGCACACAGCTGCCATTTGGAACTGGGACCCACCCGCTGGAATGAAATCAACCGCTGACTTGCCTTCCTTTGGGTCGTGTGGGGTGAAACACCAACAGTTCTGCTCCCAATCAGACAGGGAGGCAGGATGATGCATGTCCTTGCACGGCTCCTGATTGACCAGCGCCATGGAGAAGGAAAGATGTCGCATTGGAGGCTGCTTCCTCATTGGAGTTTCACCCCACATGAACCAAAGGAAGTTAAATCAGTGGTTGATTTCATTCTGGAGGGTGGGTCCTGGTTCTGAACAGCAGTTGTGCTGCCGTGTTTCATTTCAGAATCTGATCCCTTTGGAAACAAAACACCCATATCTAGTTACCATACAAAATGCTCAGTGTGTGGTAACTAAATGAGTTGCTGATCTCCAAAATGTTCTTTCATTAACAGTTCTGCTAAGCTCTTGCAAACTAACAGCTGTGGATTTCCCTTGATGAATTGACTCCTATCATGTTAGTTCGTCTTCCTACTGCTCCCCAACATCACTTTTCTAGCAATATTGTCTTTTCCAGTCATTAGTATTATTTATTATTGAAAGTGTTTCAGATTTTGTATACCTTAGTTCAGTCATCAGTCCAAGAGAAGACTGCAGCCCATGCAATAAGCAGAAGATGGAGACTCAGAGAGGCAACAAGGAAAAGACCATCAAGAACAAGGATGTGTCATTGAAGACCAGGGCCATCCTCACTCTTGTATCTCTGATCAGTCTACTATATATGGTGTGAAAGCTGGAAAGTAAAGAAATTGGATAGAGGGGGGTGAAATTGATTCATCTGAAATGTGGTGCTGGAGGAGAACCTGAAGGATACCCTGGATTGACAGAAATATGGATGAGTGAGCATTAGATCAAATCAAGCCTGAACTATTCTAAAGATGACAAAACTGAAGCTGCCATACTTTGGGGACATCATGAGAAGGCAAGCTTCTCTGGAAAAGACAAAAGATGTTGAGGAAGGTGGAAGGCAGCAGGATAAGAGGAAGACCTAACAAGAGATGGACTGACTCCATTAAGGAAACTACAACTTTTACAAAAGCTGAGAAGGGCTGTTCAAGATACACCATTTTGGAGCTCTCTCATTCAGGGGGTCACCACAAGTTGGGGAAAACATGACACCACCTAGCAACAAATTCATCTGTTATCTTTTGTGGCAATCTGGTTTCCTGTGTTCAATTTATGTTCCTTTTTAAATGTGATTTTTTTTTTTAGTATCAGATTTCGAGAGCCTTTTCCTGCCAGTGGTTTTACAAGTGAACACTGATTTCCATGTGCAATTTCCTACCTTTGAGTATGTATCAGCAACGATCTCAGGAATAAACATCTCGACTTTTTATTACCACCCCCCACCAAAATTTCTCCTCCTCTCTACGTAAGTAAAAGGAGCCAGGCCTTGATTGCAATGGCTAAAGATGGAAAAGGCCAAAGAAAAATCCTTCGCAGGTTGGAGCCAGCCTATCAGTTGGCCACCCTTTTAATTAATAATGAAGATCTCTGCTTCGTTATGACTCACAAAGAGAGATGTAAAGTGCGGCTTCTCGTCTTTCATCCAAAAAGAAATGAAAGGTGTGTGTGTCTACGGAGCCGTGGATGAATTGTGAAGTTGAAAATCAGTAACTTTCTTCCATTAACCCTGTTTAAGATCAGCTAGAAGTCTAAAGGCAGCGGTGATTTTTAGCCACAGCTAAATATTAGTGGCACTCATAAGGACTAAGCTCACTACTTAGGCAAAGGTTTTGCCTTGAGGCTGCCCATTTTGGTTAACTCAATCCTGGGAAAAGTCACAGCATGGGAGATAATTATAAATGACAGACTATCGTAAACTCTGTGGAGCTGTCGCTTTTTTAGTCTTTCTGCCTTCAGGGAATCCTTTCTACATTGTCTATGCAGAAGCACCTGCCACTGAGACAGGGAGTTAGCAGTGCACACACTCCACTTAGACTTGACCGGACAACAAGGGTGGGTACCGAAATTATTTCCTAGGCTGTTGAAACATCAACATCAAATGCCAGAAAGCCTCCAGACACACTTCAGGAGGATGTATAGACTGAGCATTCACAGAGAGATTGGACCCCTTTCAATCGGAGCGATGATGATTATAATTGAATGCTGTCAGGTTAAGGCTGACTTATGGTGACCCTTGCCAGGGTCTTCTGCGTCAAGAGTACTCAGAAGTGGTTCCTTTCTTCAGGGGGTGACTTAGGACTGAGCAGCTTGCCCAAGGCTACCCAGGTTGGCTCTTCTTCTGGACTCACTATGAAGAATCAAATTTTGTGCTGGACTTCTTAATTATTTCCAAGATATAAATAACAACCTCGCCATTTTTGCTTATGTTCCTTGAATGGTCTTTTATTTACATAGTTCGTTGACTTTGCCATTATTGCATACAGTAGGACCCCAATATGCGCTGGGAATCAGTTTCAGGCCTTCCCGTGGATAACGAAAACCGTGAATAAGAGAGAACACCACAAAACACCAAACTGCTGCTTTATGACTTTCTTTACAGCTTCTGTTTGCGACAGTAGCTTGCTTTACAGCTGCTGTTTATGTCAGTAGCTTGCTTTGCTGTTGCTGAATTATTTATTTTTTTCTTCTGCCAACTCTGGGTAACTGAATCAGTGGTTAATGAATCAGTGGATACAGGGGCCCTACTGTACTCAGTTAATATTTTATTTAATATTAACTTTTCTGTCTTCCATTTCATTGCAAAGGCTACTCTAGCTGAAGTTAACACATATCTAAATATGTTTTGTGACATCCTCTCTACATTATCTGGTAAGAGTTCCAACAACATGGTATTTGTGGTGTCCTTTGCTTTTTCTCCCTATTATTTTGCTTTCTGTTTTGCCTCTTCCCCTTGAATGCACTTAACAGGCCCTTTCAAATTGAGGGACATTATCTCCAGTGCTTCCAGAGACATTTATCTTGTAGATCTCATTTTGAGTGAATTACACAACCTATTGCAGTTCTTGGGATGCCACTTTCTGGCACACAAGAACCAAAACCTGCAGCATTCCCTTACATTTTTATGAAGGAAAATGTCATTTAATTATAGGTGATTTTTTAGTTAAGCCTCGGTCCTCTTTCATCATTTAAAAGTTTAGGGGGCTGCGTGCAAAAATAAAAAACAGAAAGTATAACACATATCCCTGCTAAATGACTGCAACACTAAATTGCATTTCACATGACGTATGTAGAGGAGGAGCTAGTTGATCTGTTACGAGGACACTTTCTATGAACTAGGAACTTATCTTTAGTTGTCACACATGTTTTTGAATTTTGGCTTTCCTTTCTGGTTTGTTCTGTTTCTCAGCTCTGGTTCACCACTCGGCAGGGCTCTCTGTGTGGGGGGGGGGGGGGGGGGGTCGAAATGTTTTCTTTGTTCTGAAGGTAATGGCATGTTCCCTTTTTATTTACAAACTGCCGTGTAAAAGCCCAACAAACAAGATAAGAACTGACAAAAGAAAATATTTTTTTCACCCAGCGCGTTGTAAGTCTATGGAACTCCCTGCCACAGGATGTGGTGATGGCATCTGGCCTGGATGCCTTTAAAAAGGGGGATTGGACAGATTCCTGGAGGAAAAGTCCATCCCAGGTTACAAACCATGATGGAGAAACCAGGGTACTTCAAGGGCCAGATGCAGGGGAGTGGTATCAGGAGACAGATATCTAGTCTCATGCGCTCCCAAACGCATCTGGTGGGGCCGCTGGGAGATACAGGAAGCTGGACTAGATGGGCCTTTGGCCTGATCCAGCGTGGCTCTTCTTATGTTCTTATGTTCTTATGTCAGATAGCACAGGTCAAGCATTACATCTGCACTGTGAGAGGCTGCGGTCTTTGTTTTCAGTGCCAGGACTCAGACCGGACATTTCTGAGAGACGTGCCCCAGCCCATGCACAGAATGCCTTAATCATACAGCTAAATTAGAGTGCCCTCCTTCCTCTTGAGCAGTGATTCCCAACCATGGACATTAACCCAGACATTCTTGGTCTGCAACTCCCAGAAACCCTGGCCAGCACTGCTGGTGGTGAAGGCTTCTGGGCGCTCGATCCCAAGAACACCTGGGTTACCCATGGTTGAGAATAGAGATGGGCACAAACCGGTTCATCCCCGTTCGTGCCTGCTTGCAAAGGTGGCAGCACAGGTGCTACTACTCCCAAACTCTGCCTCCTCAGCCAATCAGCCACTCACGAGGCCCAGCTTGCTACCGTTTTCCCACCTCATTGGCTAATCTCCCAGTCACAGGCTACAACACAGATTTCTCTACCGTGCCTTTTTGTCTTGATGGGAGATCAGCCCAGAGAGTGGGACAGAGAAGCCTGAGCTGCTGCCAGGACTAGAAGATCTGTTGAGGAAGTACAAGAAGCTAGAACGGCAGAGCTAGGAGGGGAGAGATGGAGCCTGAAATCCAACCCTGTCAAGGTGGCCCAATCAAACTCCCAGTCTCCAGCTCTGCAGCCAGATGAGCTGTTCTAGTAATTCAATGAAACAACAGCTTGTTGCTTGTTTGCTTAACAAAAATAAATAAAACTATGATATTTATTTATTATTTATTTATTTTCACATTTATATACCGCTCCTACTTCCCGAACGAGAACTCAGGGCGGTTCACATAAAAAGAGAAGCTAAAAAACAAAGATAAAAAACAAAGATGGTGGCAGGAACAAACTTCCAACATATACACGTGTAAGTGTGAGAAGCTGAACAAGGAGAGGGGGAAATACTATCTAGTCATTATCGAAGGCGTCCCTAAAAAGTAGGGTCTTCAGGCCTTTCTTAAAAGACGCCAACGACGGAGCCTGCCGCAGTTCGCTAGGTAGGTTGTTCCAAATGGGCGGCACCACCACCAAGAAGGCCCGCCCATGGGTACTCATTTTGCGGGCCTCCCTCGAGGGTACCATCTGAAGCGAAAGGGCCAATGATGAACGGGTGGGTCGGGCCCGATCTGATTGTCGGTGAAGACGCTCTGCCAGATAAACAGGGGCCAAGCCATGGAGGGTTTTGTAAGCCAAAACCAACACCTTGAACCTTATTCGGGAGGCAACGGGCAACCAGTGGAGGCGAGCCAGGATGGGGGTGATGCGGTCAAAACGACGTGCACCTACCACCAGCCTGGCCACCGCGTTCTGGACCCACTGCAGTTTCCGAACAAGGTTCAAGGGAAGCCACATGTAGAGAGCGTTGCAATAATCCAGCCTTGACATGACCAGAGCCTGTACCACTGTCCTCAGGGAGCTCTCGTCAAGGTACGGGCGAATCTGGGTGATAATCCTTACATGGTAGAAGGCCGACCTGGTCACGGCTGACACCTGGGACTCCAGGGTCAGACCCGGATCCAGGACGACGCCCAGATTCCTCACTCTTTGCGCCAGCTGGAGGGCACACCCATCCAGACTGGGAAGAGGGCCACAGTACCCATCGGGGCCGCCCCCGAAGATCACATTTTGAAAATTCTGTGTACTTCTAATCATTGAACCTTAGAAAGGGTTTTGCAGAAAGGTGTCAAAAGGGACAACCAAAATTAGTGGGGCTGAACCCCTTTTGCAAACTTGGGGGCTTTTTAGCTCAGGAGAAAAAAAAAGCAAATGAAAGGGCTGTGTTGCAAGTGTATCTATTTCTGCATGGTTCCAGGGAATTACAGTCCAAGAACATCTGGGGACTTTCTCACTGGTTTTGAGAAAGTGGTTACAGAGGAAAACACCTTTACTGTTATATTAGGAAGGAGCAGGGACCCAGTCGCACCTCCTCAACCTAAAAAAAGAGGTCATTTTAAGGTAAACAAGATGGAGACAAGTACCTGCTGTGGTACAGTTGATAGGATAATGGTCTAGGACTCAGGAGACCCCGGGTTTGATTCCTTGGCTTTGCCGCACATGAGGTGAGGGGCATAGAATGGATAAAACCACTCCCTAAGCACCTCACTTGTCATGGAAATCCTATTAGGGTCACTATAGGTCAATTCCAACTTGACAGCATACAACAGGGAACTAGAGGGACACATACACTGATCATTTACAACCTTAAACCACTTGCCATGTAGGTTCCCCTCGTGCTGCCAAAAAAGAGCTCTGATACCTCTGAATGTGTCCTGTGGTATCTGGCTGGCTCCAAGATATCAGCAGTATATTCTTTAAGTGCCACAAGGGAAATGTGGGGCCTCCGTTGGTGTTCCAGCATATCCCACATGCTCCATCAGAAAAAAAGATCTGGGGGATTTGGAGCCCATGTCAATACCTTGACCTCTTTGTCATGTTCCTGAAACCACCGTTTTTGCAACGTGGCAGGAGGCATTACCCTGTTGAAAGAGGCCAGCAGGGAACACCATTGCCCTGAAGGGGTGCATGAGATCTGCAACGATCTCTTCATAGGTGGTATGTGTGGAATGTCCAGATCCAAGTTTCCCCGGCAGAACATAACCGCTACCGGGCTTCCCATAGAACAGTGGTGGTGAACCTTCAGCACTCCAGATGTTTTGGACCACAACTCCCAGAATCCCAAGCCTATATATTGCCAATGGCAAAGGACTGTGGGATTTATGGCTCCTAAAGATCTGGAGTGCTGAAGGTTCGCCACCACTGCCATAGTGCCTCCTGTTGCCATCTCTTCCCCAGGTAAACAACTCACACAAACACAGGACCTTCCACCTGATCTAAAGGAAAATTGGATTCATTGCATCAAGCAACCTTCCTGAATTGCTTCATGGTCCAGTTCTGACACGCATATCCCTATTGCAAGTGCTTTGGGCTACGTCACTCCATATGCAGGCACTGCAACGCACTGTGTTCTGAAACCTTTCTATCCTGTCCAGCACTGCATTTTTCAGCACTTGCAAGTTCCAATAGCTCTTCTGTGTGATCGGACCAGATGGGCTAGCCTTCACTTCCCATGTGCATCAATGAGCCATGGGCACCCACAAGCATGGTGCTGATCCATCAGTTGTCCTTCCTCGCACCCCTTTTTCTAGGTGCTAATGGCTGCATGCTGGGAACACCCCAAAAGAAAGGCTGTTTTGGAGCTACTCTGACACAGTTGTCTCGCTATCGCTATTTGGCCCTTGTCAAACTCAGTCAGATCTTTTGGCTTGCCCCCATTTCCTGCTTCCAACACATGAAATTCAAGAACAGACTATTCACTTGCTGCCTAATACGTCCCGCCCCCTTGGCAGGTGCCACTGGAACCATATGACCAGTGTATGATTCACTTCACCCACCAGTGATTTTCATGCTGTGGCTCATCAGTGCGCATCCTCTCAGGTGTATACCAGTTTCCCTGCGGAGCTCACCAGATGCCCTGATGATGACTTATTTAGATGGCTTTGAAAAGGGGCGATGGATGGGGCTGATCCAAAAAAACGCTGCTTCTTTTCTTTCCCAGCCCCTTTCCTTTTCTAGGAAAGGGGTTTTTCTCTCCCTACCCCTACCCCCTTAAGCCTCCATGGGTGCCGGCATCTGGCTTGGATGCCTCCAAAAGGGGATTGGACAGATTCCTGGAGGGAAAGAGCATCCCAGGTTACAAACCATGATGGCGATGTGTAACCCCCAAGCTTAAAATCGGGGTACTTTAAGGGCCAGATGCAGGGGAGTGGTATCAGGAGACAGAGATCTAGTCTCGTGTGCTCCCAGAGGCATCTGTGAGATACAGGAAGCTGGACTAGATGGGCCTTTGGCCTGATCCAGCATGGCCCTTCTTATGTTCTTATGCAGGACTGCCTCTCTTCACCCGCCTCTGTTTCTGCTTCTAGCGCCCTTCTCCCCATCCGCAAGGTGCACGGCGATGCATCCCACTTTGACGCGCCCCCATTCCTGCTCTTTGCTTCCCGAATCCCTAAAGCTGCCTTCCTATCCCTTTCCCCTCTGGGACTACAAATCCCAGAACATCGCCCAGCCAGCCTTCTGGGATTTGTAGTCCGAGAGCGACGCTCGTCCAGGTTAAACCTGTGTACCTGGACGCTCTCCCGCCCCGCCCCGCCCCCTTCTTCCCCAAGCAGCTGATGCAACCTTTCCCCCCCTCCTCCTCCCATTCTCCCTCCCCCTCCCCAATGACGTCACCAGCCTTGGCAGGTTCTCCCACCTTTAGCCCGCTCCCCCCCCCGACACCGCGCGCGCGGCCAATCGGCGGGCGCCTTCTCTCCCACCTACCCAATCCGGGGAGGCGGGGCCAGGCCTCCGTGGCCTGCCTCTCATTGGCTGCGCGCGCCCTCCCTCCGACCTCTCCCCCTTCCCTCGCTAACCTTCTGTTGTGTTTTCTCTCTCCCTCTCTCTCTCTCTCCCCCGCCCTCACCCGCCTACGCTCCTCCTCCTCCTCCTCCTCCTCCTCCTCCAACCGCCCACCACCACCTTGCGGGGCGATTTTGCATATTCATGAGGCGGGGCGGTCGCGAGGGAGGGGCGGAAGCGGAAGCGTTGCGCGGAGACGGTTTCCGAGGAGCCGAGGCTATAAAAGAGCCCCGCCGGGCGCTCCGTGGAGGAGTCCGCCGCTGCTCCTTCAGCCGCCGGGACGTGTCTGTGGTGGAACCTCAGCCCCCCCCCCTCCCTCCGCGCGGTGACAGCGCCGTCCTTCCCTCCGGCCGGCCGTCGGTCCGACTGACTGACTGACTGACTGACTAGCCCGGCGGTCCTTGACCTGACCTGACCGGCGTCGTCGGGCGCAGCCTTGCCCCGGCCAGGGCGCGCGGGGTCGGGGTCGGGGGAGGAGAGGAGAGGAGGAGCCGGGCCCCGGCGGAGCAGCGCGGTCCGTGAGGAGCAGGTAGCGCGGCCGAAAGCGGGAGGAGGGATTGGCCGTGGGGTGGTTTGTGGCAGCGGGGGTGGGTGTTTAGAGGGCAAATGGAGCGTTCACACGACCCGCGGGGCGGCCCCGTGGCTTTGACACGCATCTGCACGTCTGAACGCGCGCGCCGCGGGTCGAGAGAGTCTCCCTCTCCCCCTCCCCCCTCGCGAGCCAAGTGGGGTGCTCTGCCCCATCCTCCCGGTATTGGTTCTTCGGGAAGCCGACCACGCACGTCTGAACCCGCTCCTCCTCCCCTCCCTTTGACTTCCGTGTCAAGTGGGCTTGAATTTCCAGCACGCAGGTCAGCGGCTCTTCCAGGGAACAGGGGAGGTAGACTGCTGCTGAAGCTGGCAGCTCAGGGGGTTGAGAGGCGAGGGCTCTGCCGGGTCCTGTTTTTGCCTCTTAGGTGCATAGGGCCTCCAGAAGCATCTTCCTGCCCCACGACTGGGAAAAGGTATTCCTTCAAAACATTTTAATTTCTCGGGTCCACAAGGTGTCCACGATCTTCATGGTTGCAAGCCTTCCCGGAGCGCCTCTGCACGTCTGGATCCCTCTGGTTGGGAGGCTGATGTGTCAGATGGGTTTCCTTCTCTCTCACATACACCCCCAATGTTTCTACGACCTTTGGGGTTGCAAGCCTTCAGACACAAATATTAGGCAACAAGCCTCCAACGGCTTTGCCTAATTTTTTTACTTTTGTGGATAGACAGACAGATAGACATACATATTTTATGGCAAAAATCAAAGAAAAGCAAAAGAAAAGACACAAAATATATGAAACTTGTACATATTTTATACATTTCATATACAGCATATGTGTATATTTATTTTTGTTAGAAAGCTGTGTTAAATTCTGGATCCATTTGTTATGCCTATGTTCCACTTTTATGCTGATTACCTTAAAGCAGTTATTTTGGCATACCTCTGCATCTTTGTATGCTCACATCTAGGGTGAGAGTCGGGGGGGGTGTGTGTCACCCAGTGAGTTTCATAACCAAATGAGGGTATTGAACCCAGATCTCCAGAGTCCCATTCCAATTGTATGGGCAATTTAGAAGTGTTGTAGCTAGCTCAAAAGGAGAACTCAAAATGCTGCATCAGTCCCTATCAGTGGATGAGGAGCAGGTCTTTTGTAAAGGCAATTGCTCTTAATTGGATTGATTATGGAAAGGAAACTGCTCTCAGATACTTTGTGTTACCCTAGAGATAGTGTGCAACAATAAACTATTGTTTAGAAAAAAGAAGAAAAGGGGAAGGTTGGAGAGACTTATTAGGGATAATGCCACAGTCCCTGCTAATCAGAAAGTCTGGGGGTTTGACTTAAAGAGCCCTGATGCCACTACTATCACTGACTATGTCACACTGGTCCTGCAATGTAAGAAAGACTGTAACAGCAATTGCTGGAAAAGACCAGAGGTTCTCAGAGTTCTTTTTTTGGGGGGGGGGAGCTTTTAGGAAGCCCCCAGTTAGGACATGCAAGCCTTTTCATGTGGAGAGTATTCCCTAAATATTTGGTATTCATAGACATCCTCCTCAAAAATGGAGATTGCAGAGTTAGTGTTTACTTGCCTGCATTTATCATTCTTCACACTGTATGGGCAGTCAGAGCAGTGAAATACCAGTAGGAAGGGTGTGTTTTTGCCTCTGAATGCAAGTCTCCAGATGGAGGTGTGTGCAGTGGAGAGACCCTTTCTGCGCCTTCTTATCTGTTTTGCAGAAATGGATTGCCTCTTTATGGTGATGCTCCTTGTTTAATGTCTTGGTCTGTTAGCATGGCTGGCATAGTCGTTCAGTACAAATGTATCGCCGGTCCTGTTTTTCAGAAAGCCAGTTAAACCACTGGCTTGTTGGCTGTGTGGTACAAGGTGAAAATAAACATCTAGCCAGCGGCCTCAGTGCTTCACTCTCCAGGGAGGTTAAAAATGAGATTTCACAGGCAGAAGTACTGGAGCTGTGAGTAAAGGAGACGTGGAATTAGGAGTGTGGGGAAGAATAAAAAAGGGAAAGATTCGGGAGTTTTTCTGTTAGCATGATTTCATGCCACAGGGGTGGGTGTTCTGAAGAAAGGGCGAAGTGTGTGTGATGATGAGGCCCTTAAAATCTGAAACAGGGATGCTTATAGGAAGTCTGCTTACAGAATGTACTTGGAAGCAATAACTCTGAGGCAGAGGTGTAGGTAAGAAGCCTTCCTACAGGAGGAGAGGGCAGAGGCAGGAGAGAAGCCAGAAGTTTGTTGGATATTTGGGGGGGGGGGCTAGAGAAAAAACGGGGATGTGCAGCCCAGTTCAGAATGACAATTGGAGGCTTGTTTTGATGAGAGCCAGAGAGAGAGAACGCAGGAGCTGCGATTTGTTTTTAAGGCTTCTGTGTCTTTGGAGGCAGCAAAAGGGAGAAAGGAGGGCGGGGATTTTCAGCATGGAAAAAGGTAGAGCCCAACGTGGGTACCAGAAGAGGATGATAGTGCTGGCCAAGCCGGGATTGTAAGAAGAAGTGTTCTTTTTGAGGGATGCCCGTGAGGGAGCTGAGTGGCAATAAGGAGTGAGGTGGGTGGGTTTGGGCAGGCGGGAGTGCTGAGAGAGGCACTCTTTCAGTGATGCATTTGTCTGATGCTCAATGGGAAGGAGAGCAGTAAAAAGGAATTTATGCCAAGGTAATAAATGGTGAAAGTAGGTAAAAAGAGGCGACAAAGGCATAAGAAGAATGAATGCAAGAACAGAGGATTCCCAGCAAATGGGCTTTGAAAAGAGAGGAGAGGATTGAGGCTGCCTTGTGGGGTAAAAGAGTAGGAAAGGTAGGATTGAGGGCAGCTGGGAGTAATCTGAGAGAACCGTTTAAGAAGACAGAGGAGGGATTGTGTGTGGGCCGGGGCACAAGAAGAAGAGCAGGGTTTTCGAGTTGTCAGATGAGATTCAGTTGCAGAACTGAAAAAGGGCTTTTCTGTCAAGTGTCACCAGTGTTGAGAGGAAAGGGTCAGGTGTGGAATGAGTGTACAGGAGGCACCAGCATCTGTGCAAGGAAAGAGACCCTCGGATCTCCAAAGAGGGCTTTGCCACCTAGGTTCAGATGCTGAAGGGGAGGGGTGTCAGAGGACTTACTGAAAAGGGGGGAGAGTCTCTGGTCATTCTGCATTTGGGAAGATGATGGAGAATCAACTGGATGAACGTTTATGCTCTTCAAAGGAGGGAAGCAATTAGAGGAGATGTGGAGCATGAGAGATAGGGTATTAGGTTTGTTTGAAGTGGAAGGCGAAGGGCTAGCAGAAGAGTCAATTGCTTTCTGGAGCAAAAAGTCCACAGAAACAATAATCCTTTCACAAAGTCTTTGTAGCGCATGACTCCGTTGTTCTCTTTGCAAGAGGCTGGGGTTTGTTTCTGAAGCTAGCTATCCAAACAATACAAAGGGGAAGACAGATACATGATCGCACAACAGGGAGGGCGACATGTGAGGAGCTTTTCTGCTGCTTGAGTAGGCAATATCTTGAGATGTTGGGGGTGGGGAAGGTGGGGGTGGGGGACAGTCACAAGGAGGATCTTGCAGGGACTGGAGGAAAAGGGAAGTCCCAGAGGCAGGCAGCCTGGGAAGTGAAAGAAAGGCAGAGAAGTGGAAGAGCTGGGCATAGCAAGGCACGGCCTGGCCATATATTGTATATCTTCTATAGCAGATGAGCTGGCTACATAACTCAGTGAATTAGATACCTAGCTGCAGAGCCAGAGAGGTTGGCAGCTTGATTCCACACTCGGCCTCCTGTGAATAGAGCCTGCCTGTGTGGTCTTCTTGGACAAGCTGCACAGTCTCTGGCTGCCCCAAGAAGAAGAGAAGGGTAAGCCGCTCCTGAGTAACTTATACCTAGAAAACCCTGCAAAGGACCACTGTAAGTCAGCATTGACTTGACAGATGATGATGATGATGATGATGATGATGATGATGATGATGATGATGATGATATAGATATGTCAGGTTTGGGCAGAAAGTAGAACATGGTGCTAAGTATCTGTTGATCTGCAGTAGTTCACACAGTGCTTCTAACTATCTTTCCTATCACAGTTAATTGCAGTGCTGTTGTCAGTTTGGAGTTATGGTGACCCAGCTCAGCCTTGGGCAAATGATGTGGTCCCAGAGCAGTGGTTCTCAACCTGTGGGTCCCCAGATGTTCCTGGACTGCAACTCCCAGGAATCCTCACCAGCTCAGCTAGTGATGAAGACTTCTAGGAGTTGCAGTCCACCTGGGGACCCAGAGGATGAGAACCGCTGTCCTAGAGCAGTGGTTCTCAACCTGTGGGTCTCCAGATGTTCCTGGACTGCAACTCCCAGAAATCCTTTCCAGCACAGCAAGTGGTGGAGGCTTCTGGGAGTTGCAGTCCAGGCACATCTCAGGACCCACAGGTTGAGAACCACTGTCCTAGAGCATCTCTAGAAGAAGAGACTGGCAAACTACTTCTGCATCCTCTATATATCTGAAAGTAGTACACCTATGCCTTCTTCAAGACCTATGTAGGTTGCCCAAGGCTTCACAAACTGACTCTTCTGCAAGGCGCAGTGGGGAATTGAACTCCTGACCCTTGGCTTCAGAGTCAGATGTTCCAACTCACTGAGCTATCACAAGCTCAGTGCCCCCTCCCATTAGAAGGCATGTCTGGACATGGACTGTGAATTTAGTTCTGGTACTGAAGATAAATTCCTAGCCATTGAGAATTTGCTCAGTGTCATACCTTTAATTCTAAGGAGAAAGCTATGTGCTCTTGTTAACTGAGCTGTACTGTTTTCTCTCTTTTTATTGTACTCTGAAGTAAATGAGTCTATCTTAATAATAGTAATAATCTCAGAACTGTATGAAGAACCGCCACTCTAGATACTATACACATGTGAGGGAGGCTTTATTGTTGTTGTTTTTAAAAATAATTGCTGTGTGCCTGTTCACCCACCACCCAGATAAAAATACAGAAAGAGTCTATCTGGAGAATGGTGTGAAGGAGCGAGGTGGCATAAGGCTTCCTCTCCTATCTCCAGTGTTCTTGATTAGAATTAAGTCATGGGACACTTAACTTTGGAGCAAATGAGAAGACAAGGAGAGATACAAAAGTATCATGTATTAAGGGACAGGGTGGAAAATAAAACAAACTAATAACCTTAGGCTGAATATATGGGGGGAACATCTTAATTGTTTGAGTTATATGCACTAGAACCAATGACCTTGCAAGATGGTGAATGCTCCAACACTGGAGGCATTCAAGACAACCATCTATCAAATCTGCTTTGTTTGGAGTTCTACCCTGAACAGGTGGTTGGACAAGATGGCATTACAGGGACCTTCCAACTCTATGATTCTTTGATTCTATCCCCTGGAGTCTGTTCGCCAAATTCTAGAGAGGGGTAGGCAGGCATTAGAATACTGGAATTCCCTTTTCTTCCTGATTGAGAGTTGTGTGCATTTGCAACTGAACAACAAAGTGTGTGATGGCACATTGTTAAAAAGCAGCACAGTTAATCTAGCATAAGCGTTCATGGGCTACAGACTGAGAAAGTTTGTGCTAGATAAAATTGCTAGTCTTTAAGTTGTCTTAAGACTGTTTGAGTTTTCGCTCTAGAAGATCTTCTACCTGGAGTAAATTGTAAGATACCGGTACTCCCGGTGATGACTTGATGGATAAACAATGCTTTTGGCAATGTTTGGGAACCTAAGCATTAATTTGACTATTATAAATCTTTTTATTACAAGACTGTCCTTGTTTCTGCACTGCTCCTCTGGCCAGGTAAAATGAGGCTGTGAGGAGACGCAACTGTAACTATAGATGAAATACAGTGATAAAAATTGCCATTTTGCAAGTGAAGTCAAAAAGCTAAGGTAACACCTGCATGCATCTAGTATAATGGAAGAAGGGAGGGGTCCTGGAACTCATGACTCAGAATAATAACTTTTTTTCCCCAGTTTCGCAACAGGGCTTTTTGCACAAAGAGCTTTCATAATTTTGGCCACTTTGTTTGGCAGAAGGACTTTTCTTTGTTGGTGGTGTCAAACGTTTGTGAATCAGAAACCTTAGCAATCTCCTGAACTCCCTGGGTTCTACCACCAGAACATGAGCTGCCTTCTGCCACCCCTGGTATAGTGAAGAAACAGGGAGAGAGAATAGCAAAACAAGAGCCAGGCTTGTTCTGGTAGATAGGTGTCTTCTGGTGAAATCTTGGGATTGGTGTTTGTGAATTTTTACAATACAGTATATAGCTTTAAATTAATTTAAATGAAGTCTGTTACTCTGTATACCTCCTATCTGTTTAAAAATGCTTATTAGTTTATTGTTTCATTGTTATCTTACCTTTCCTCCTCTGATCAGAAGGTATTGTACATGGGGGCCCTCCTTTCTTATCTTCATAGTAACTGCCCTACAAATAGGTTGGACTGAATTGCTCAGAAGTCATACAGGGGGTTCAGAGACTCGGTACTTAGTCAAGCATTCAAACTGTAGCAGTGTGTTGTGTTTTCCTCCTTATAACCACTCTGAGTTTCATAATTGTCTCATTTGGAAAGGGACTGCAACAGTGGGGTGTGACTTAGATTAGTATTTATTTGGAAGGTGTCCCTGCAAACTTCCTGAGGGCGTCTTGAGAAATAACAGCTTGCAGTAGACATCGGCAATGTAACTGGTAATCAGTCTTGTTTTGTCACAGTGTGCTTCTAATGCAAATAATCAGCACTTTGTGGTGGTCAAGTGAGTGTTTCAGTTTGTATGTTGTGGTCTCGCCCTGGCAGGGTGAAATGCCTTGTCCATTTTTTTAAAATAAATATGCAAGAGCAGAAAACATAAGCTTGAGCTACCGAGATAGAGGCGTGGCCAACCTGTACATTCAAGATAATTCTGCCCTGTATTAAGACAGTTCATCAATGGAAAAATGTATTTTTGGCTTTGGGTAAAAAGCATTCATCGATTTGGGTCATAATTGAGACGTCTCCCCCCAGAAAGTGAAGTGAAAAATTCTAGTTGTCACAGCATTATTAAGGAACTGAGAAATGAAATTGTGGATCTCTTAACGGTAATATGCAACTTGTCTGGAGGACTGGAGGATAGCAGATGGACACACCAATGTTTTAAAAAGGAAGGGAGTGGGGACCTCAGAAACTACAGGCTGTTTAGCCTTACATCTGTCCCAGGGAAGATGGTGAAAAGCCTCATCCAAGAGGAAATCTTAAAACACATTCAAGAACAAGCCTTGCTGAGGGGGAATCAGCATGGCTTCTGTAAGGATAAGTCTTGTCTGACAAACCTTTTAGAATTCTTTGAAAAGGTCAACAGGCATGTGGATTTGGGTGAACCGGTGAATATTGTCTATCTTGATTTTCAGAAGGCTTTTGACACAGCTCCTCATCAAAGGCTGCTGAGAAAATTGCACAGTCAAGGGATAAGAGGGCAGGTCCTCCTATGGATTGAGAACTGATTGAGATCCAAGAAACAAAGAGAAGGTGTCAGTGGGCAATTTTCACAATGAAGAGAGATGAAAAGTAATGTGCCCCAGGGATCTGTCCTGGGACCGGTGCTTTTCAATCTATTCATAAATGACCTGGAGACAGGGATATGCAGTGAAGTGGCCAAGTTTGCGGGGGACACAAAACTTTTCCGTGTGGTAAAAACCAAGGAAGATTGTGAAGAGCTCCAAAAACGATCTCTCCAAACTGGGAGAATGGGCTGTGAAATGGCAAATGTGTTCCAATGTAGGAAATTGTAAAGTAATGCTCTTTGGGGCAAAAATAAATCAAAATATCTATCAACTCATGGGCTCTGAGATGTCCGTGACGGATCAGGAAAGAGATCTTGGTGTGCTGATGGGCAGCTCCATGAAGGTGTCTCCCCAATGTGTGGCAGCGGTGAAGAAGGCCAATTCCATGCTAGGGATCATCAGAAAGGGGATTGAAAATAAGACAGCCGACATTATAATGCCATTATACAAAACAATAGTAAGGCCAAACGTGGAGTATTGTGTACTGTTCTGGTCACCACATCTCAAAGAAGACATAGTGGAACCTGAAAAGGTGCAGAAGAGAGCGACTAAAATGATTACTGGGCAGGGGAACCTCCCTTATGAGGAAAGGTTAAAACATTTGGGGCTCTTTAGTCTGGAAAAAAGGCGCCTGAGGGGGGATATGATTGAGACGTACAAAATAATGCAGGGCATGAGTAAAGTGGATAGACGGACGCTCTTCTCCCTCTCGCAAAATACCAGAACTAGGGGACATGCACTCTAATTGAGGGCTGGGAGAGAGAGAACAGACAAAAGAATTTTTTTTTCAGCCAATGTGTTATTAGTCTGTGGAACTGCCTGCCACAGGATGTGGTGATGGCATCTGGTCTGGATGTCTTCAAAAGGGGATTGGACAGATTCCTGGAGGAAAAGTCCATCACAGGTTACAAACCATGATGGAGATATGTAATATCCAGGCTTAAAACCAGGGTACTTTAAGGGCCAGATGCAGGGGAGTGGGATCAGGAGACAGATATCTAGTCTCGTGCGCTCCCAGACACATCTGGTGGGGCCACTGTGAGATACCGGAAGCTGGACTAGATGGGCCTTTGGCCTGATCCAGCATGGCTCTTCTTATGATTATGTTTTATATATTGGCTATAATATGAACAAAGTGCTTTTGGTAAAAAAAATATAATTCTTCTTGGTATATTAAACTCTTGAGGCTGTCACCTGAAAATAACGCAGTGGGTTTTCTTGATAACACTCTCAACAATGAAATAAGTCTGAGCAACAGTATTCTGCCATCCCCATCTTCCTTCACCTGTTGTTGTTGTTGTTCTTGTTGTTGTTGTTGTTGTTGTTGTTGTTGTTGTTTGGTTAATTGTTATTACCTTGAGAGAAACTAGGTGGCCCTGTTGAAGCATGCTGGTAATAAAAGGTTGATTAGCTTGTTTATTAGAGAAAACAACCTGAAGAATGCTGAAGATTCTACAGGCAGAGGAGGGGGATTAAGCCAGCTCCAAGCAGAGATGAGCATTGCTAACTAGCCAAGTAACGGATTGCGCTAGGAGGGGGGGGGAGGCACAGGTATCAGTGTAGCCGTTCCCCGATTCTGAGTTATTTTATTTTGTCATTCCAGAAATGTCTCTCCACCCCCTAAAAAAATACCCACCCATTCCATCAATGCTAGGATTGTCTGGAAACTTCTTTTTTGATGATGATTATTCTACCCCCCGAGTTTTGGTTTGTTTTGAAAATGGGAAAAATGAAGTCTTGAATCAAATTAATAAAGAGCCTCTTGCATTAAAAAAAAAAAGAATGCTGGCGATTCTGCCTGTCCTCTGTGGACTGACAAATACATTGCAGATTCTCTGCCACAGAAGTGTGTAAATAAATACTTATTTGGTAACTGTCTGTGAAATAAATGTATTATCATCTGGCAGTTTTCTTGGTCTACCATTTTTTTTTTTTTTGCAATTAGGCACTATTAAATACATTGCATAGCCTGCCGTCCTGGTATTCAGGGTTTTCACTGCTTATGAGCTGCATTGAATTGCCTGGCTTAAGCAGTGCTGCTGATAAGTTATGTTGCAAATATCTGCCACCAATTTGCTTTTGGTGCAAGTGGGTGGATGATTCCTTGGCTTTGCAGCAGACGGGTGAGTATAGCTCAGCACAGTCTTGATAACCAGGAGGCGCTGATTTTTAAGCTATCATGCTAGCTCTGCAGCCTTTGCTTACTATATTTATGTGTTGCTCTTCCCAGTACTTAATATTCTGCTGCAGAAATTAAGGTAGTCATCTTTGGAACAGATGTAACATTGTAAGCCTTCAATCTCAGGTTTCCAGCTGAGGGGATGATAGCGCAGTGGAAGGCCTACATTTTTTAAATGGCTTGAGCATTAGTGACAAAGGTTTCAGAACCAATCTTTCTTAAAAACAGGATTGAAAAGGGAAATGCTTCTGTTGATGATCTGTGAAGAATTGTGCACTTCACAACAACGAGTGAAGAATCTGGAGGTTCATTTATTGGGGAGGGGGGGCACTGCTTTGACTGGGAGGCTGCCAAGAAATGACAAATGCCGATCCTGAAGTCCAACCACTTAACCCAAGTAGCAGCAGCAGCAGCTGTTGTCTTGGAAATAAGCGTCCTGCCCAGCCTTTCAGAAGTGCAGTTTTAATCGAGTGGGCCTTAGTCATTTTTCTGGGGAGTCTTTAAAGGGCCGGCCTTTTCTTCCACGAGGAGCCGAGAGAGAATTAGAAAAGCTGATGTGTCCGGCAGGTCTTGGGCGAATGCAAAACGCCGAACCTGTGAAGCTGTCTTGGCATTGAACTAGAGATGCAGAAAATCGAGGGAGACGCCTGTAGCGGCAGCACAGCTTCTGGATGCAGGTGGGGAGGGAAGGGAAGAGGCACTTTTCAGCACTACTCTGTCCTGAGACGAACGTATATAAAGAAAAAGCACTGAAGCAAAGTGTCCCTACTGCTCTTCTGTACTGCCTTTTTATTTATAAGGAGGGTCTCTTGCACAGAACAATGCTTATACAGTAGGATCCTGGTATCCGCTAGGGCAGGAGTCCTCAAAGTTTTCAAACAGCGGGCCGGTCCACCACCACCCAGACACCACTGGGGGCCGGATCACAGTCCAAAAGCAGCCACGGAGGTTGGCTTGCTCACAAAACGGGGTAGGTGTGGGGGTTGCAATTGGTCCCAGGGGCCGGATTCAGGACCTTGGGGGGGGTGCATCCGGCCCCAGGGCCTTAGGTTGAGGACCCATGCGCTAGGGATTGGTTCCAGGCCTTCCCGTGAATAATGAAAACTGTGGATAAGAGAGAACGCCTGCTCACCCACCCCCAAACTGCTGTTTCCTGACAGCTTGCTTTATGACTGCTGTTTTGAGACAGTAGCTTGCTTTATCACCACTGTTTGTGACAATAACTTGCTTTACAGCTGCTGTTTGTGACAACAGCTTGCTTTATGGCTGCTGAATTATTTAATTTTTTTCCTCTGCCAACTGTGGATAACTGAATCAGTGGATAATGAATCAGTAGATACGGGGGTCCTACTGTACTATGATCTCCAACACAGAGAGACGTTGAAGTTGAACTGTGCCGTCTTCCACATCCCACCTCATACTGACTTCATGTATTTTTCCTGCTGCAACTGGAGACCAAGCATAATGCTGTCCACTATAAGTCTCTCCCTCCTGGTAATGGGCTAGCGATGCTTTCGTCCTCTTTTGGTGCAGGCACTTTACCTGGCTTGCTGCCTCAGGCTTGCAGAGAAAAGAAGACCCTAATCTTCTGCAGCCAGAAACAATTGTTCTGCCTCTGAGCTGTGGACACAACCCAGATGTTTGTCATGTTTGCATCTCACTCACCTTCTGCAGATCACAAACATTTCAGCTTACCAACAGCCTCACGAGGTAGTTTAGGTTGTGTGTAACTCACCAGGTGCTGTCCTGCAACTCAGTGACTCAATATAGATCAGTAGCTGGGCCTGCACAGCTGAGCAGCTACTGTACCATGCTCTGTTTTGCAAGCTTGGCCTGCCGATGCATCACTGACTAGAGATGATCAAGGCACAGTTGCCTGTGTCTAAGCCACGGGGGAAATGGTTCCCTCCCACTTGCAAAAATTGCTTGCTGGAGAAGAGCAGGCTTCCTTTGGGAGCAGTTCAATAAGCAGTACAACCTCAGTGGTTCAAAGAGACGGCCCCAATTGTAAAACCCGGCTCTTCCAAAAACACAGGAAAGTTGCCTGGTGTTTTTTCAGCTGGTATTGACACAGTGAGGAAAAGCCTGAAGTCAGGCATAGATCTTGCTTATATAGACTGCTGTCCTGCGTGCTTCACCATTCAAGCTACTTATTCATGCGAAAGGGGCAGCAGGAGCAAGTAATCCTGTGTTTCTGCAAGTGTTTTTCTTGGGCTTTGCTGGCCATGTGGCATGCTCATAACGAAGTCCTCCCTTGAATTTGGGCACTTGGTCTATGGGCTTATTTTTAATGGCTAAACTTTAGCCAAATTGCTTGGAGGTTATATCTTCTGCAAATTTAGCTGGTTTACTCCAGAAAGTAATTTTTAAAATATAATTTGGAGAACACTGACACTTGACAACTTGGATTGGTATGAGTTACTTGCAGGACTGTAGCTTGAAAACGTGAAGATTCCAAGTCATTTTGTATGGGAAGTACTGTTTATTAAAGCTGTGATTCTGAGTAGAATATGCTGCAAAACTAGGAGGAGCTTTCACAGTTTAAACCATTTTGTGCAAATGGAGCAAGGTGAAGAGCTTGAGTTAATATATGGGAATCTTGTGTTCCCCAGGGTTTTAGGGATCTGATTACCAGCATCGAGTACACAACAGCCTGTTTATGGAGGGGACTTGAGCTTCTCTAGGAATTCTATAAATGGCTAGTAAAAAGCTTTAAGTTGTTAAATCTCAACCGCTTTGGGAAGCTGAGACTGTTTATGCCTTCTGTATCCTTGGCAGATAGTTTAGATCAAATATTCATTGCTGCTCTCCTTCACCTCCTAAGGTTGTCTGGGTCTTAACTGGCCTCCCCTCTCCTGATAATTTTGTCATCAGAGACTTGGCATGAAGAGTGATCCTTCTTAGTTTCAGGCACCCAGCATTTGAGCCGTTCGGCTGGACGAGGAACTGAAGTTCACCCCAAGGTCTGGAGCCCATGCCAAGGTCTTGAAAAAGACGTTTGTTTATCCTACGAGAAGATGTGGTCTCGGCAGCCCTCAAACAACAAGCTGCCAAGCCTGGCCATGGACTTCAACTGTCTGCATATCATGGCCTTTTTTGTGTGCTTTTGCTGGCCCCTTGCTCGGCTTTTAAACTCAGTCTTGATTGAAAAGAGATCTAATGTAGCTCATGGCACAGTGGTTAAATGCCTGTACTGCAGGTAAAACTGTGCTCACGACCTGGGTTCAATCCCAGGTAGCAGGCTCAAGGTTCACTCAGCCTTCCATCCTTCCGAGGTCGGTAAAATGAGTACCCAGCTTGCTGGGGGGGGGCAATGTGTAGCCTGCACACTGTAATTAAAAAAAATTGTAAACCGCCCAGAGACTACTTGTAGTGGTATGGGGCGGTATATAAGCAGAACACTTTTAGCTCATCTTTGTTAGCCCCAACAGAGATCTAATGTAGCTCATCTTAGCCACAAACCCTCTATTGACCCTCCAGTTCATCATGATGAACACACGTGGTCATGATGGTGTAAAGTGGCCAGCTGCTGCTCCTTGGAAAGGACGGGAATTTTCCACTATAGCACAGAACTGTTTACAAGCTGGGAAGGTTTGACTAAACTGGTGCTGTTATGATTTAATGGTAGAGCCATTGTATGTGTCTCATCTTTCAAAACTGACAGATGTATTTTGCAAGCAAGTCTGATTAGACGGGCGCTGGCCTAATTTCGTTCCCCTTAGATTGCTTGTCTCTTTGCATATCCACATCATATGCTCAAAGCCTCTGCGTGTTTGAAATTCCACCCTTCAACCAATTCTCCAGCCAATCAAGTGACGACGCAAGGCAGTTGTTTTCAGCCAGGCCTAGACAAATACGATGACAAGATCCTCAGTGCCTTCACTACTCGAAGGATGTATGGATATCAAAACTGAATGCTTGAGACAGTGTTCCATTTTTGTGGTGTCCTTGGCACAAATTTGACTCCTTAGCGTGAGATTCTGTAGCTGTTTTCATTTGAGAATTACCTGTTGCTGTTTGAAAGTAGATAAAACTACCTTTTTGGATGTTAGATGTTTAGTGGAGCTAACAGGCATAATTTTGAACACTGATAAGGACAGTTTATCACTAGTGATTGGGAGAGATTTCGGACAGACCAAGCCAGAACTTAAATGCTCCTTTGCACCTGGAGTTTCTTAAGCATGGGAGGAATGTTGACAGTCATTGCAATCCCCATAGTTGACAGAGGAAATTAAACCTATCTCTCCTTAACTGTTCCGTTAACATCTAAATTGCTTATAATACCTTAAGAAAAAGCCTTTTGATAGAATTACCTGTATTCTTACAAGCTGACTTTGTGTTTCCACAAACTATTTGGTCCTTGATGCAAAAGCTATCTTGTGGATATTTAAGAGCAGTCCTTCTCTCTTTGGTATGCTAGTCCACTGGTTTGGTTACATAATTCCCCACCTATATCCAGAGGAGTGAGAAAGTACTTTTTTACCCAGAGGATCACTGATCTGTGGAACTCCCTGCCAGAAGAAGTGGTGACAGCTGTCAGCCTTGACAGCTTTAAGAAAGGATTGGACAAGTTCATGGAGAATAAGGGTATCAATGGCTATCATTATGGATGCCTAAGGACAACCTCTGGGTTGGAGAGATAGGCAGGATATCTCTCAATGCCATTTGTGGGGAATCATATGCAGGTGAAGACATCTGCTTGGGAATCCCCTGAAGCAAATGGTGATCCCCTGTGTGGGACAGAATGCTGGACTGGATGGGATGTGGCCTGTTCCAGTCAGGCCGTTCTTATGTCCTGTGGTTTTGTTTTGTTATTTCTGAAAGCAACACTGTACATTTGCCACAACATAGGTCTCAAATATGTCAGTGCAAAGGCTCGCAACAACAGATGTTATTAGCTTGATTTTATACCTACCAGTGCTAATTAAGATTTTAGTTTTCAGCAGCACACTTGGCACTGTTTGGAGTATAAATTCTGTAGCCCCTGCCAAGAAAGAGAGAGAGAGAGAGAGAGATTATGCTGTTCATTCAGGCAAGTTAACCAATTCCATAATTTACACAAGATCTAATCTTACTTTGTGTTCTGTGGTGCCCTTCAGATTCTCTAGTGGTTAAACCCCCTAAACAAGTGTGGCTGCTAAATCTACAAGCGCTATCCAGCGCCTTCTGCTTATGCGAGGTTGGCATTTATTTGCACGGGGTGGCGGGGGGCCAGGCTGGGGTGGGGGTGTCTGGTACTTTGCCAGCTCTGTGGAAACCTAGGGTTCATGGCAGCCTGCCTCAGGTGACGTTTTATGCATTTAGTTGCAATTTGAATCCTAGGTTAGTTATGTCATCATAGCAGCTTCCTTTTAATTAGCACGTGTTACTGGCTTACCTGGAGGCTAACCCACTTGCATGCTGTTCTTAGTATAGAGACCTGGAGTCAAGAGATTTGGTAGGTTATTCCAAATCAAAAATCTGCAGCAGCTTTTCTCTAGAGGTGAAGCAGTTAGACATATGCAGACATTTTCTCCCTTTACATTTCAGGCTACTTATCCCACCCCGCTGTTTCAGTCCCTACTACTCTGTAGCATCCTGTATTCCAGGTTAGCTTTTCCGAGCTGCCTGTTTATCTGGCCATTTTGCTTTGCTGAATACTTGTTTGTTTTTGTCTTAACAAGGCTGTCTGCCATGAACCCTACTAGCATTTGGAAAACTAAACCAGCGGTAGCTAGAAGCCTCATATAACCTACAGCTACAGACGCTGACAGACTCTTAACTGTTACTTGCCTGGTGTTAGGTTGAGTTAGCCAATAACTGCAGTCACTCACCCCCATAAATTTAAGGAGTTGAAGGTATGTGAGAGAGCCGGATCAAAGGTCAGTCACTCATGGCTATTGTTCTGACCGTTTTGTTATTGCCAACTTTTGATGCTGCTTTAAGTAAAAACAAAGAAGAATGTTTGAAAGAAGCAAATAATAAAAGTTTATTATATTTTGAGAAACCCTCGGAGTCGTTCAGTGGTTCCTGACAGATCCGTTGATGCTGTTTAACGAACTTTCACAATATTGTACTGTAATATCTTGTTTTCGTAGATTTAAAACTGTTGACCTCTTCTCATGCACGAGTCCTGCTCCCTTTTTAATATTGTGTTGTAATGATATAAGCCGCCTTGGGTGCTTTCTTAGGAGAAAGGCAGGGTAAAAAGGCTTTAAATAAATAAATGAAATAAATAAAATTTAGGTTTGGAATGAGAAATGGGTTTCATAAATATATGGCCCTGAAACTGTCACACCACAGCATGTTAAGCAGAACGACTGCAGGCGTGACAGATTCATTAAACCTTCTCACTTTTTTGGCAAGTGGATAGTAGGGATGGGATTTTTTTTTTGCACCTTGAATCCCATAAGTCTTCATTCTGGGAGTTTCATTTTATGGACCTGATAGAGCTGGCCTCCACCTGGAAGGCTTTAAGGCTGAGCTAGGCCTCAGCTCCATCCAAGCATTGCCTGTCTGTAAATGGAGAGAGAATGAGAGAGACAGTACACAAAGGGGGAAAAAACATTTTTATAGTTCCTGGTCTAAAATAGTTTAACAGTTTTTTAACGGTAGTATGCTAAGTTATTGTCCTGTGAAAAATGGAGAAATAAAATGTGTGTACTTTGAACTAGGACACATTTCTTCAAACCAAGCAGACACTTTTAATATTAAAGTTGGCATGCACATTTCATATTTTGTGATCCACACATTTGCTAGCCTTGATGGGGATTGTTCTTTGTTGCCTAATGCAATATGCTTCTGCTCCCCCCTTTTAATTCTTAACAGAGAAGTGAGGGGCATAACTGACTTATTTTGGTACTTTGGAGCAATACTAAAATGACAGAAGATCCTATTTTTCTCCTCAAGACAGGAGGGGCAGGGTTGTTGTTGTTTTGTGTTGTACAGTTGTGGCCAACTCTTTTGTGACTCCATATCCATGCAGTTTTCTTGGCAGGAATACTGGAGTGGTTTGCCAGTTCCTACTCCAGGCACTTACAGCACCTGGTACTCCCTGGTGGTCACCCATCCAAACACTAGCCAGGGCTGTGACCCTGCTTAGCTTCTGAGATCAGGCGAGATTGGATGTGCTTACGGCATCTAGGCAACTGGGGCCAGGTTACAACAACCACAAATTTGTACCAAAAAAGAGAAAGGCAAGCATAAAATGGAGAAACAGACAAAAATATTCAGAGGCGCTTTGGTCTGACAACTGCGTTAAGACGTTGAGTTTTTAACTCAACTCTCCATTCATTTGTCTGTCTTTGTTTACTGGGAATGATAATGTTTTTGTAGCTGAATATGACACCAGTGTTTTGCTGACCTTACATATTTTTCCCATTTCAGCTGGCCAGATGTCTGGTGCAGGCACTGTTTGCTCATTAAAACATGCACACACTTCAAAACAAGCCCATTATCATCTTGAAGTGCCAAATGTCAGAAAGGAAAGGGGAGCTAAGGTGTTTGGTTTTTTTAAAACCAAGGTTGTCTGTATATTTTTTCTTCCTCTTCCTCTTGATTTTGTCCATTCTGTCCACCTTGCTCTTGACCAGAAAGTACTCCATCACTTGCTGCCTTTTTCCAGAAGACTAGCCTGGCACTCCATCTCTTGGACACTCTTCTCTTGTTGCTTGTTTTGCCCTAGTGCCCCAACCCCACCCCAGAATGTTCCTTTTTTGGTAGAAAATGTTATCTGAAAAGTAGGTGGCCATCAGAGCTGGGGGTGGCAGGGATAACAAAGGTGTGGGGAATCCAGTTCCTCACAGTGGAATGAAACTCCCAGGGCAAGCTCAGGTTAAATTCACAGGGATGTTGAAGGGGGAAGAAGGGAACCATATAGCTTCCTAGATCACACAGGGCGAGGAAATGGATATATGGTGGGACTCCCTTATCTGCGGGATCATTATCCGCTGATTTATTTATCCACAGTCTGAAACTACAGGCACTAAAGAGCCCCAAATGCTGTAGCCTTTCCTCATAAGGGAGGTGCCTCAGCCCAACAATCATGTGTTGTGTGGCCTGATGGTTGGTGTCTACAGCACACTCCGATTATCCTAGTCTTACTAAGACAAGAATGGGGATTGTTTTTAATGTCCGTTCAAGAGTGGCAGGAATGTTGTAAACTCAAAACCATCGGATATTGATGGTCTAGTTACCCGAGTAGCCTTAGCTTTAGCAGCATGGTCTTAAATGTGCTTGTTCCCTCATTTCATTCTAAATTGCCTAAAATACCACCATGGCCTTAGACTTCACAAGCCCTCCTTTCATAGAAGCTTTACCTAATCCTAAACCATCCAGGGGTGGTTGTACCACACCTCTTGAAAACCCGTTTGTCGTTGACTGTTTTGGATCAGCTTGATGAAAGGCGCAGTCTACCTGTATCTGGATGGCTACTCAGATATGCTCTCTGATAGGCGTTCTTGCATGGAGGAGCACCTGCCAAGGATCCTTGAACAATACAGCATTTCCTTCCTCCTGGCCGAAACATTTTTTAAAGCCATGGCAAGAGGATTTGGTTACCTGCAGAGTTTAACAAAAGAGGAGCGAATGTGGTACAGGTCTTCTCCGTCTCACTTGTTCTAAATGTGTCTCATCCTGAGCTTTCTCTCTCTGTGTGTGGGGGGGTGGGTGGGTGTTTTTTTTAAATAAAAGTTTAAACAGGATCCTGTGAATTCTTGCACCTGGCGATAAAGGTGTTTGGAATTAAAAGCTCATGTGTTGTCAAGAGCAGTATTCACTGAGGAAGTTTTTTCTTTCTTTCTTGGTACAGATGAGTTTATCTCTTCATTCTCATGCCTCAGAACACTGTCTGGCTTTAGGGCAGTCATGTTTAATTCAGAGACTGCAACTATTGTTGGCAGGCCCCGGTTATTCAGTAGCGAGGACTGAATGGAAATGATGTACTGCAAATGAGAAGCATGCATATTACAGTTCCATGTGATGGGTGTCCATTGCAAAAAAATCAATAAATTGCCAGCTGCAGTTGGCAAACCTGTTTATAACATACCGGTTTCCTTGTTTGTTTTAATCTACAGATTCCTCTTAGATGTCTAAAGCGTGATATTTTTAGCACTTCTCTGTGCAATTCTGTCTGCAGTTCCTAATCCTGTGGGCAGGTAAAACAACTACTTGACATGTGATGTCATGACATGTGATGGCTGTTAACCTACCAACCTCTCCAAGAAGCATTGATGATGTCAGACCTTGGATTGCTGAGCTGTTGATCTGAGCTGGTCATTCAGTACAGTTCTTTCATTCTCACTTCTGTTTGTGGGGTTGGGGGGGGGAATAAACATTTCTAAAGTAATCATCACACCCTGACTGGTTGCCTAGCACGTGGTAAAACTAACACTTATCCTGGAAAATATCTTGAAAATCCTGCACTGGAGTGTAATGGAGGCTCTATTCATCTTCTTGAATGAATCATTGTTTCAGTGATAAACTCAGGCATTCTTTTAGGTATCAGCTCCAAACGTTTTCCTCTAGAAGTTCTTTTTTGTCAAGAGAGTGATTGTTTTTAAGCTGGTCTTGTAGATATTCCTTTTATCCATGTGAAGGTTTATGTTAAGGTTTAGACCAGTGGTTCTCAACCTGTGGGTCCCCAGATGTTCCTGGACCGCAATTCCCAGAAGCCTCTGCCACTCGCTGTGCTGGAAGGGGTTTCTGGGAGTTGCAGTCCAGGAACATCTGGGGACCCACAGGTTGAGAACCACTGGTTTAGACGGACATCAGTTAAAGAATAAGTGAAGATAGTAGTTGTGAGCTTTTTGGGCTGTTTGGCTGTGTTCTGGAAGTTTTTCTTCTTGACGTTTCACCAGAATTTGGTGACCAGCTTAATGACTTTAACATTTATAATGTGTGGTTGCTTCATTTATTGGCCAGTAGCCAAATCTTCCTACTGTAAGGAACCAGATTATAGGATGAAGTCAAAACCAGCACTTTGAACACTGGGACATAACAAAATGGGGAAAAATGACTGTTTTGAAATGATCCCTTATTGTGGATTTGGAATTTTAGATCTGATGACTTCAACATGTACTGTGGAATAAGGGAATTTTCTTAATTTGCAGTATTCTGCTTGAGTCTAAAAGGGCTCTCAGTAGGAGACTGAATAGCAGCACCCTGCCCCAGGCTCTGATGCATCATCACCATCATCACATTCTCAAATTCTCTCTTTCATAGTCCAAAAAGGTCAACAGCTTTCAAAAAGGCTGGAGACTGTAATGAAACCGTATTTTGTGTGTCTGCTGTGTATACACTTGGTGGGTTTTTAAAAAAACAATTGCAAGAATTATTTTGTTGGGTAACATCTACCGTAAGTTAAAACAAATGATAGAATTTAAAGCATGTTTTGGCAAATGGTGAAATTGCCTTGTTTTTTTTTAATAGGCAATAAAATTAGAGCCATCAGAAAAGAAGGCGTTATATTGTTGCTGTTTTCATTTTTGCCCAAATATAGCTTGTCAGTTTGAACCTCGCAGCATCGCCCTGCGGCAATTTCCCATTCAGCGAGAGATGAAAACCTGTGTTGTTTTCTTTATCTAGCTAAGAAGCCTGTTGGTGCTCCAAGAGGTAAAATATGGTCTTGTGGGTTAGGGATGATTTATTTCTTGTATATGTCCCTGTTTATGAGGAAGAAAGATTGCATCATAAAGATTGTTAGGCCCTCAGCGGTGCCTAAAGAAATATATGGTATTATGAGTTTTAAAACAAAATAAGAGAGAATGCTAGAAGAACTCAGGTAAGTTACTCTTCAGCACAGGAATTGGATCAGTCAGGGGGAAATGGGTAGGTAGGTATTGATGAAATACGTTTAAAGCGTTAACATGAAAAGCAGATTCTATACCCCATTATCAATAACCTATGTTCTACTATGTCTCTCTGTCTGTCTGTCTGTCTGTCTGTCTCTCTCTCTCTCCCTCCCTCCCTCCCTCCCTCCCTCTCTCTCTTTCTCATATAGAATCATAGAATACAGTGGTACCTTGTATAAAGGAAATAATTTGTTCCCAATGAAATTATGTTAAGCAAACTTTCCTTTATACAAATTTCCCATAGGAATGCATTGAAAACAGAGTAATCCCTAATCGTGACCATTTTTATGTTGTACGGGTACACCCCATAGGCGATTCTGTTAAGCAAATTTCCCCTATCTCCAGAATTTTTATGTTGTGCAGATTTTATGTTATACAAACTGTTTGTTATACAAGGGTCCCCTGTACATTAATTTAATGGGAAGGGGCCTATAAGACAATTGATTCCAACCCCTGCTCAATGCAGGAATACAAATCAAAGCATATCTGACAAATGGTTGTGGAATTTTCTCTTTAATGCCTCCAGCGTTGTCATGCTCACCATTCCTTGAGAATTGGTTCCAATGTTGTATTCCTCATCAGGGAATATGCTTTTCCTGATACTGTACAGTAATCCCCTGCCTATCATGGGGGGTTAGGCACCCGACCCGACCCACGATAATGGAAAATCCGTGATATGTGGATGGTGGGACAGGTCAGGACTAAGGGGCCGCTCTGGGGCCCTCTATACTTACCAGAGGCCTGGCGCTGTCCTGGACGGGTCTCCGACGGACTTCCCGGGCCTGTCAGAGGCCCCAGAAATGGTTTCTGGTGATCCGGAAGCCACTTCTGGTTTTTCGGAAGCCACTTCTGGTTTTTCGGAAGCCACTTCTGGTTTAATTAAATAATTCAGCAGCCAGAGTGACAGGAAGCCAAGCTGTAAAGGACCCCGTATCCACTGATTCATTATCACAAAGTTATCCAGCTGGCAGAGGAAAAAAATTAAATAATTCAGCAGCCACAAAAGCTGTAAAGCAAGCTGTTGTCAAAAAAACAACGGCCGTAAAGCATTGTACAGTCTCAAAACAGCAGTCATAAAGCAAGCTACTGTCAGGAAATAGCAGTTTGGGGTGGGTGGGCAGGTGTTCTCTCTTATCCACTTTTTTCTTTATCCACGGGAAAGGCTGGAACCAATCTCCAGCGGATACCGGGGTCCTACTGTACTGCAGTCCCGCGACATACCGGGACCGCAGTATATGACCTGCGAAATGGCGGGGGATGATTGTATTCAGCCTAAAGCTCGCTTCATGTAACTTGAGAACATTGTTGCACGTCCTGCCACCAGGGATGATTGAGTACAGATCCTGCCCCTCATCTATAGCATTTCAAGCATTTCAGGAGAGCTACCCTATCTCCCCTCAGTCTTCTTTTCTCAAGGTTAAACTTGCCCAGCTCTTTCTCTCTTTCCTCACAGGGTTTGGTTTCCAGGCCCCTGATCATCCTTGTTGCCCTCTTCTGAACTTGCTCTGGTTTGTTGGCGTCCCTTTTCAAGTGTGGTGTCCAGAACTGGATGCAGAACTCCAAATGTGGCCTTATCAGTGCCGAATAGAGGAGGGCTACTGTCTCTCTCTCTCTCTCTCTCTCTCTCTCTCTCTCTCATATCCCGCCTTTCTCCCTAAAGTAGCTTACATCATTAAAAGACAATATGTAAAGATAAAAAAACATTAAGTACACAAATACAGAAAGGATCGAGTGAATACCATGCTAAAAATAGTTGTTGTTCAGTCGTTCAGTCGTTCAGTCGTGTCCGACTCTTCGTGACCCCATGGACCAGAGCTCGCCAGGCCTTCCTATCTTCCACTGCCTCTCAGAGTTTGGTCAAATCCATATTGGTTGCATCGATGACACCGTCCAACCATCTCATTCTCTGCCGTCCTCTTTTCCTTTCGCCTTCAATCTTTCCCAACATCAGGGATTTTTCCAAGGAGTCCTCTCTCCTCATGAGGTGGCCAAAGTACTGGAGCCTCAGCTTCAAAATCTGTCCTTCCAGTGAACCCTAAAAATATTTGCCCACCTAACCAGTTCATCTCAGGCCTTGTTTCTGAAGGTACACACGCACCCTCCCCCCGGGGAAGTAAAGAAGACCATCAGGAGGAATCAGTAGTTTTCATCTGGCTCCCTTACTGTTGAACAAACTTCCCTTAGAGATTAGAAAGTCCCCACTCCCCCACCGTCTTTCAGAAGTCTGTTAAAGGCCCAGTTGTTTAAGGAGGCCTGTGGCAACTTTTGATAATTTTTATGACCCAAATCTGTCATTTAGATTTGACGGTGTTTGCTTATTATTTATTATTTGGATCTATTAAAATCTGTTTGCTCTGTTAAAGTTCCGTTATTGACAAGGGACAGCTGTGGAGAATCATTTTGTCTTTGTTTTGTCTCTGTTAATATTGTTAGATTAGGTTGCTAAGGATATTTTATTTGATTATTTTTAAATTTGATTGCATGGTTCGTTTTATGTTATGTAAACCGCCCCAAGTAGTGATTTCATAGTGTCGGGCGATCTGTATGCCTTATAAACAAATAAAAATAAATGAAATGAAAACCTCAGTTAGGCAGCCAGCCAGTCAATAAAGGATAGATGACCAAATAATGACTAAAATGCTGTTGCTTAGCATAGTAAATTGCACTGCTTAATAGGCCTTTCAAGGTAAGCAAGATATCTAAGGAGTGTTTTAACCAACTCCACTCCCCCATCAGTTTCCATGCCTGAATGGGGATTTGAACTCTTTTCTCCAGAATCCTAGTTCATTACTCGATCCACTGCTAAAAGTATGAGTAAATAGCAAGGTAGCCAAATCTGCTGATAACACTAATTTATACAGGGTACTAAAACCTGAGAAAGATTGTGAGGAGCTCCAGAAGGATCTCTTGACACTGGGGGAGTGGGCAAACCAGTGCAAATGAGTTTCAACATTAGTAAGTGCAAAGTGATGCACGTTAGGGCAAAACAAAAAAAACCCAATTACATTTATAAACTGCAACAACCCAGGAAAAGGACCTTGGTGTCCTGGTGGACAGTTCGATGAAGGTGTCCACTCAGTGTGCCACAGCAGTGAAAAAAGCAAACTTGATGCTAGAGATCATTAGGAAGGGTATAAAATATAGGTCAGCAAGTGTCATTTTGCCCCTTTATAAATTTATGGTGAGGCCCCATCTGGAGTATTGTGTACAGTTTTGGTCACCATTCCTCCAGAAGGATATTATGGAAATGGAAAAAGTGCAGAGGAAGGCAACCCGAATGATTAGAAGACTGGAACACCTTCCTTACCATCTGAGGCTGCAATGGCTGGGCCTCTTCACTCTTAAGAACATATAAGAACATAAGAAGAGCCCTGCTGGATCAGGCCAAAGGCCCATCTAGTCCAGCTTCCTGTATCTCACAGTGGCCCCACCAGATGCGTCTGGGAGCGCATGAGACTAGATATCTGTCTCCTGATACCACTCCTCTGCATCTTGCCCTTGAAGTACCATGGTTTTAAGCCTGGAGATTACCCATCTCCATCATGGTTTATAACTGTGATGGACTTTTCCTCCAAGAATCTGTCCAATCCCCTTTTGAAGGCCACATGCCATCACCACATCCTGTGGCAGGGGGTTCCACAGAATAACAACATATCCCGATGACACCTAAGAGGTGACCTGATTGAAGTTTATAAAAGCATACAAGTTTAGATAAGCCTTATCTACTTAGTCTATAAGGAAAAACAGTTTTTTCTATCACATAACACTAGAACTAGGGGGCACTCCATGAAACATTTGGGTGCTAGATCTCAAACCAATAAGAGAAAGTACTCCCCACCCCCCAGAGGATCATTGTTCTGTGGAACACCCTGCCAGAAGTGGTGACAGCTGTCAGCCATGACAGCTTTAAGAAAGGATTGGACAAGTTCATGGAAAACAAGGGTATCAATGGCTATCATTATGAATGCCTAAGGATAACCTCTGGGTTGGAGAGATAGGATTGGAGAGAGAGGCAGGATCTCTCTCAATGCCATTTGCAGGGAATCTTAAGCAGGTGAAGACATCTGCTTGGGAATATCATGAAGCAAACAGTGAGCCACTGTGTGAGACAGAATGCTGGACAGGATGGGCTGTGGCCTGTTCCAGCAAGGCTATTCTTATGTTCACTGTACCACACTAGGAAACAAGTTGCACTACAGCAAGCCAGGGGGTGCAGGGGTTGCTGAGTCAACTGCTCCATGAATTACAGTGGTGCCCCGACTTACGACACACCCGATGTACAAAAATCCCAACTTACGAGCACACTTGCGGGGTCCCCTCCCCCTGCCACCTTACGAGAAGGAGATTGGGTTTCCTTGACTTACAATTAAAAAAAAAACTGGGACAAGTTGCAGGGAAAAGCGTGCACTGTTTAAAATGTCTTTGAGCCACGGAGGCAAGCACTTGCTTCCATGCCTGAAAGACATTTTAATCAGTGTCCGCTTTTCCCTCGCAACCCACTGTCGTTGGGGGTTAAAGCGGGGGTCGATTAAAATGTCTTTCAGCCACGGAGGCAAGCGCTTGCCTCCGTGCCTGAAAGCCATTTTAAGCAGTGCCCTCTTTTTCCCCCAATGAGGGGGTGTGAGGGGGAAAGTGTGCACTGTTTAAAATGTCATTTCTTTCTCAAGAAAGGGGCGTAACTTGCGTACTAGCCTTAATTGTGCAAATGCACTCCTGGCCACAGCCATGAGCTGGGCATCCAAGCGCAAGGATGTGTCCAAGAGCACCCCCAAGCTGCGTATATGATTTTTCAATTGGAGGGTGACCCCATCCAATACAGGTTGTATCCCTATCCCTTGTTCTCCCTTTCAACTGACCAGAAGCACCTCTGTCTTATCTGGGTCTAGTTTCATTTTGTTCATCCTCATCCATTACTGCAGCTAAACACGCATGAAAAGTTGAGATAGTAGCTCCCTTAGAGTTTGGAGGTGATGAGAGGTAGAGCTGGGTATCATCGGCATACTGGTGGCACCTAACCCCAAAAGACTTGATAATCTCCCCCAGTGGTTTCATATAGATGTTAAATAACTTAAGAGACAGAACAGAACCCTGGGGAACTCCACAGGTCACCGTCTGTGGTGTCGAACATGAATAATCTAACATCACGTTCTGCTTTCTATCCTGCAGGCAGGACTGGAGCCACTTTACTGCAGTACAGTACACACACACACACACCCCGCCATTTCGTGGTTCATGTACTGTTGTCCCACTATATCGCAGGATCGCAGTATATGCCAGGGCTCCAGCTGATTAGTGCTGGGGTGGAGGAGAAAAACCTTTATTTCCCCACCCCAGCGCCAATCAGCTGGAGCCCCAGGCATGGGGAAGGGAAAAAGGTTTTGAAAGCCTGGGCTTCTTAAACCTTTTTTTCGCTCCTTCCCCACACCCAGGCTCCAGCTGATTGGCACTGGGGTGGGGAAACAAAAGGTTTTTCTCACCCACCCCAGCACCAATCAGCTGGAGCCCGGTGTGTGTGTGGGGGTTTAAAAAGCCTGGGCTTTAAAAACCTTTTTTCCCCTTCCCCAAGCCCCGGGCTCCAGCTTGGTGATAGATCTGCCACCGCTGCTCGGGCTGAGAAGAAGTCTTGGAGCAGCCCGTGCATATGGTGTTGGCGTGTCAGACCGTGCCCCGCCCCCCAGGCCCCACCTGACCAGCATCCACATATCGTGGATTTTCAGTCATCATGGGTCGGGTGGATCCCTAACCCCTGTGATAGATGGGGGGTTACTGTATCTTCCATTCTCAAGAAATGAAATGCCAAGAAGTGCAGAAACTATTGGACCATATAACTAATTCCCCATGCACAGCAAGCCACAGGCTTGATTTTGTAAGAGCTGAACAGGGTTGCTGCAAACAGGGCGTTTTGAAGATCATTCGTTCATAGGGTCGCCATAAGTTGTAGGCGACTTGATGACACATATCAACAGGTATCCCAGGGTGCTGGAGGTCTTTCAAAACATGTCAACATTGATCCTAATTATTTTTAACCGAGTTTTTCAATTGGGGTGCTGGGGTGACCGTGGGCCACATGTTGTCCACTCCAGCACAAGACAATAGCTTATTGACTGTTTTTTTTTTCAAAGGCACCCTCTGTTGTGTATGTGCTTCAACATAAATGTTTGATAATCATTTCCTAAGCTTTTGTGTTTAGGGGGAAATAGTAAAGAGCAAACTCTTGCAACCCCCCTGATTCTTAATGCATTTTCTGCCCTTATTTTGCAAGACTAAAAGGGGGAGGGTCCTCTCCCTTGAAAGAAGAAATTATATACAGTGGTACCTTGTATAAAGGAGTTAATTCGTTCCCAGTGAAATTATGTTAAGCAAAATTTCCTTTATACAAATTCCCATAGGAATGCATTGAAAATGGAGTGATCCCATTTTATGTTGTATGGATTCTCCCCATAGACAATTATGTTAAGCAAATTTCCCCTATCTCCAGAATTTTTTATGTTGTACAAAATTTATGTTATACAAGCTGTTTGCTATACAAGGGTCCACTGTAATAGGGCTTAGGTGGTCCAGTGATCTGGCTCTGCAACGCACTTCCATCCACAGCTTTCTGGTAGGTTGCATCTGCAGGCGTCCATAACACTTGCTCGTTAACAACTTTGTCCTTCTCTGCTTTGCATTAGAGCTCAGTTCAGGCAAGGGTTGGCATTATTATAGAAGTATTTTGCTCCAGGCTGCCTATTAAAATAAGCCACCCACAGACTGATACCTGGAGCATTTGGGCCAGGTGGTTTCTTCCCACCTGTCTCTTCTGGCAGTATGGATTGATTAAGTTTTATTGATGCCCTCTTGGCATTCACTGTGTTACACCCACATCCTAACAGTGCCAGCCAACAATCTTTTGAGCTCCTCCTCTCAACCCCTTGTGTTTATTACCTCTTGAGCAAAAAATAAAAAGGAGCAATGAGTGTCAAATACAGATGGGCATGAAAGACCAAACTGGCAGTTTGTTTCATTTTTTACTTCCTTTTTTTTTGAAGCAATTTTTTAAAAAAACATTGTTTTGTTTTTTGTTTTTTTTTTGTTGCCATTGCATGTTCTTTAAAATGTCTTTGAGCCACGGAGGCTGCCTCGGTGGCTCAAAGACATTTTAAAAACCCAGCACCTTTCCCTTCCAATGGGGTGAATGGGGGAGAAGGTGCAGATCTTTTTTCCCTCCCCCAAGCCCCGCACCAGCTGATCAGTGCTGGGGTGGGGAAAAGTTCGGGGCTTGGGGGAGGGGGAAAAGTTTGAAAAGCCCAGGGCTGATGGGGTGGGGGAAGAAAAGTTTTGCCCCACCCCAGCACAGATCAGCTGGTACATGGGCCTTGGGGGAGGGGGGAAAGTTTTAAAAGTTGGATGGGGGAAACCATGAGTTTTTAAAACTTTTTTCCTGCCCAACCGCCGATCAGCTGGCTTCAATGCATTCCTATGGGAAAACGAAAAATGGAATAAAAGGAACATTTCTGTTTCATTTCGTTTCATTTTTCTTTCATTGGTCACTTCATTTTTCATTTCGTTAGGGAACAAAACAAAAAATGAAATGAAAAAAAAATTCATTTCGTGCCCATCTCTAGTGCCAATGTGATTCTTAGTTCAGCACATGTTTTTGGACCACGGTTAGGTGCCATGAGCCTTCAGATTGCCCCAGGATGTCTGTAGAATTTCTCCTGCAGTGCACGGGAACTTTGAGCAGAAGGTTAAGGGATAGGCCTCCTGAGCCCTTCTGCTCTGTAGAGGCAAGAGATGGCACCTATGCATATCACAATGCTTTACTTTTGCATTTTAAGCTTTTGCAATACACAGCATTAAAGTTTCCCAGAAAAGCTGCACAGTATTTTTCCCCCTCTGTGATGTTTTCTGAATGAAATCTCCTTAAACTGGAACAGTAGTATTAACTCATGGTATTTGGTTTCAGGATGCTTGTTCTAATAACCTAATGGAACAGTCTTGACTAGCTTGTCCTGGAGACAACAGTTGCTTAGTTACTCATTGGGATTGCTAAGTGAAACCTGCTTCTTTAAAGGCCATGCCAGGGAAAATGGATATAAAATTTTGGAGTGAATGTGGTGGTGGTGGTGGGGAAATCAGGCAGCCACCTGAAAAAAAATGAAGGGCAGGTTTGAAGAACAATTGAAATGTTGCACTCCTAGTATCAAGTACAGCTCTAAAATGACTTTTTGATCTTAGGAAAATCAAGTTTATTCTGTATAACTTGGTATGCTAGTTAAATTATAACATGTGGGTTTACTGAATGTTAAAAAGCAGCTTCCTTAGATGGTAGTTTCATAATTTCTCATAGAAAATTCCATTTTAATTGTTCGAATTGAACTGCAGGCTATTAAACTTCAATAACTCATAGCTTGCAGTAGTTCATGACAAACTGGCAAAGTTGAAGTTTGAAACAGGAAAAAAAACCCAGCATTATAATCAAACAAAGAAAACTGTGTATTATAAACTTGGTCTCTCTTGTAATATCAAGCAGTCAAAGTCATTTTCAGAAAACTGATATTTTTTAAAAAGATGTGCACATCCCCACGTTTCAGTGAATGCCAGTCTTGGTTCATAAAGATGTTGAATCAGTTTCATTTCCTGCGCTACCATCAATATGTTCTGAGTTTTTTTCCTTCTATTCTTTTATTTTTATTATCTTTATGGATCTTTAAAAACTGGAGGTTTCCATAGAGATGAGCTTCTCTGCTCTTTCACTATCCACTTAATTTTTTTTTTGGTGTAAATGTGGCTACCATATACCTTTTTCTGTTTTTTGGACTACTATTGGCTATATTTCAGAGCCAAATATCTGAGGAAGTTCTCTATTCTACAACATTTGTATGTTCCTGGGCTATAAAGCCTTATGGTTGACTAGGAATCATTCTTGGGGGAAGTAAAGGTTCCTTATGACAGCTGCACTAGCTGTCAATCCATTTCCAAACTTAACTGAAAGTGCTGCCTATGACCTTTAAAGCCTTAAAGGATTTGGGTCCAGGCTTTCTGAAAGAGCTGCCTTTGCTTTAAGGCAGGCATGTCCAAACTTCACCCCTCCTGATGTTTTGGACCACAACTCCCAGAATTCCAAGCCTGTATTTCCAATGGCAAAGGACTGTGGGAGTTGTGGTCCAAAACATCTGGGGGGCTGAAGATTGGACATGCCTTTTTTAAGGGGAGGATTTACTTAACAGTCCCACCACTTTCATAAGGCTACTGGAGGGAACTCCAGAAATCGTGTTCTCTGTGGCTACACCCAGGCTCTGGAATTCATTGCCAGCTGTGCCCAAAGTAAGGCAGTCCCAGATTGGTCATTGTTGCCCCCAAAGGCAGGCTTGATTTCCTGTAGGACCCATTTGATCACCTTTCTGGCAGTCCAGGGGGTACCAGGAAAGCTCTCCTTCCAGCACCATACTTCACCAGTCCTTGAGACTTCTAGTTGGCCGCTGTGGAAAGCTGAATGCTGGGCAAATGTTCTTTTGGTTTAATCCAGGAGGTCCTATGAGTTATGTACTGCCATTCTGAATGATATACAAAAGGGGTTAAGGCAGGCATGTCCAAACTTCGGCCCTCCAGATGTTTTGGAGCACAACTCCCAGAATTCCAAGCCTGTATTTCCAATGGCAAAGGGCTGTGGGAGTGGTGGTCCAAAACATCTGGAGGGCCGAAGTCTGGGCAAGCCTGGGTTAAGGCAACACCCTCTGTAGAACATGAGGAAGTTACTTTTTTTGGACTGCTGTTACCATAAACTACCAGGAGCCATGGACAGTGGCTATATTACCAAGCGTATCTTGGGTAGTTCAGGGAAGAAATTAGGTAAGCATTGACTTTTGATCCACTTCTGGTAGTGAGGGGCCTTTTTGCTTGACATCACACAGCTCTTGAGCAGGCTGAGAAGTTGCTGTGAAAACAAGCATTTTCTCTTCTTTATAAAATAGTAGATAAAAATATAGAAGCTACCACCAGTTAAGCAGTGAAGGAATTACCTGCGTACTTTTTCAATACAACCCTGGTATTTTCAGCCCTTGCGTGTTCTGAGATGCTAACGGAGCACTTGATGATTAGCTTGCTTACATTAGCTGCATAAATAGCTGCCAAGCTGCTCAGGGTAAACCTGATATATTTCCCAACAGCATTTGGTTCCATGTGAGATTCTACGTCAGGGATTAAAAGGCTAGCATGGCTAAAAATATAAGCTAGTAATGATAAACATTGAGCTCTAAACCTTTCTGAACATACAGTGGAATGCATGCTGTGTACAGTATCTCCTCAAGACAAAAGTGAGTTGAGTGTTGATGGTGAAGAGTGTTCTCCCTCTTGTCTCTTCTTTTATCCATTCTGTTTCCCTTTTTGTACATACTGCAGTGGCAACAAGCAATTGCCAGCAAGTTTTCACCTTATTTATGCAAAAACATTGAATGTAAAGTTAAGAACCTGGAGGGGAGGTATTTATTTACTGTCTGTTAACTAGGCTGTGCTTCCTAGAATTGGTTTGTCTTGCATGAAGGTCTAGCAGTTATCTCTGTGGCACCTCTGCTTACTTTAGAATAGAGCATCTGTTGCCTGGAGGGAGTGGTATGCATGTCTACACCATTCTTTATCCCCCCCCCACTCACACACACACACACACACACACACACACACACACACACAGAGAGAGAGAGAGAGAGAGAGAGAGAGAGAGAGATCCATTCTCAGTTTTAAGGCCGGTTGAGGGCATATCTCCCTATGGCCCAGAAAGGGTATAAAGTTTAATCCTGGCCTAGATGGAAAGGACAAGAATGGTAGACAACATGACGGGTGCAGCCCTGGGACCCTCCCTGGTTACCCACTTCAGCTCAGAATATACCAAGCTCAGTGGATTTTACTAATTCCTTGTGTTTGTTCTTTTGTACAGAAGTGCCTCTGTAGAGACATTCATGTGTTTGTTGGTGATGGTCTTGGCCTGCCATTCAGTTGATTGAGGAGCTGCTGCTGCTGAGATGGAGAAGGACCATCACCATAACTGTATTTGTTTGTGGTAAAGATGTATGTGTTCTTTTAATGGCAGAAATCTGCTGCATGTGCTATGAACTTGCAGGAGCCTAGTCTCCGAAAGTTGATGGGCAAATGCATGTATATTATAAGGTGTTATGTACGATTCCAGCCATAGCTGTTTGCAAGCAGTACGTAAATGTATTATTAGGTGAAGTAGTAGCATGCACAGACACACACGTACGATCAGTGTTTTATAAGATATAGCATATCCGGTCTCTCCCCACGGATGGGCCCCCTTGTCTTCCAGTGGTGCCACTTTATTTCCTAGCTGCCCTTTTCTCATGCCCTCTATACCTTCTTTCATTTTAGTGTCCATGCTTTGCCCATTACTTATCTGATGGAGAGGCTACAGACAGGATGCAAAAGGAAGCAGAAGGGAAATGACTCAAGTTTTTTACGCGAAAAGGTGTTTGGATTTTGGGATTAATAACTAGCTTGGTGCCAAAGACAGTATTTAAAATAATACATGCAAAGAGAGGAGAAAAATGCTGAACAATGATGTTAAAAGCTGGGCAGCTGCTGGACAATCCACTTCATAGGCAGAAGCAGTTCATATGATGAGGTCTTGTATTTAGCAGTGTTTCAGATCCGCTTATAAATGTCAGATGGTGCCAGCAATTGCCAATTTGAATTGTTTTCACTGCATCTGCACAGAAAAATAGAAGTACTGTGGTTTGAAGCGGATCTCCAATTCTCAGATAAGAATTCTACTTGGAGGCCATTGCAATTTGTAAATGGCATGGGTAAATTTCACCTACCCTGTTTCCCCGAAAATAAGACATCCCCCGAAAATAAGACCTATTTACAGTTTTGCCCCGCACTGAAATATAAGGCATCCCCCAAAAATAAGGCCTCCCCAATAATAAGATAACAATAAATGAGTACCGTATCTTTCTTCATGGAAAAGACACTGTCTTATTTTCGGGGGAACACGGTAATGACTATTGGTAAGAGAAAAAGCCCAATAAGTATATCCACTACAGCAGGGGTTGGGAACTTTTGGGCCTCCAGATGTTTTGGACTACAACTCCCATAGTCCTTTATCAATGGCAGTATAGGCTTAGGATTCTGGAGTTATTGTTTAAAACATCTGGAGGGCCTGATGTTCCCCGCCCTGCCCTAGAGTATGATGTTTGGGCAGAATACAGGCATAATGATTTAATAAATGCCCACTGCTGAAGACTTTGGCTTGGTAAGTTTTGTGAAACCTTTGCCCTTGATCACTTGATATTATGGTTGTGGCATCCATTGAAATTTGGCAACTTGAACATCCAGAACAATACTCTTGTGTTCACATAGTCCTTTAAAATGTTAAACTACCGTTTCAGAAACCGTTCAAGAAGCCATGTAAGCTAGGTAAGAAGCTTAAAATTACTGAATGAACAGATGTGGTAGGATGTAAACTACAAATTTTCCTGCTGGTGGTTTGCATTGTCATGCCTGCCCTTCCTTGTGCATAGCATTTTTCAAATCCTTTAAGGCTATCATACAGAAAATGGGCAGGACCTGTTCTCGATCAGCTCAGAGTGGAGGAAATGCAACAGTGGGCTCAAGATACAGAAAAACATTAGAATATTAATGGTAAAATATTTAGCAAGTACGGGAACATGGAAATGTCTTGTTTAAGACGAAAAGAGAATCATGAAACAATTAGGCCGATCTATTGGGAAAAACCTTTGACATATGTAATATGGCAGGAGATAAGCAATGTATCTGTTTTTTACTTTGTTTTAAAAATAAAAATTATTTTTAAAAAAAGATACAGAAAACCATATTTCAGGTGAATACCAAGAAAAACTTCATAACTAGTAGAGTAGTACGACAGTGGAACCAAGTCCTCCAACGCTGTGGGTATTCAAGAGAAATTTAGCTGGAAGGGACTACTCTCTTTGGGCAGGCAGGTTTGCTTTTCCTTTGTGTGTGCAGATCTGTAGGGACATGGACACATAGGGCAAGCTGCCTGAAAGCAAACCCCCCCAGCTGTCTTGGCAAACAGCTTGAGTGGTTTCCTGTGGACAGTCTAGCCCTTCTCTATCTATTCACCGGAGGAACAGTTGATCTGTGGAGTTATAGGCAGAGAGGGAAGCTTAGCTAATCAGTGGACGAATATTAATGGAGAATATTTGCCCCTTCGTATTCATCAGGGTCTCGGGAATTCACAAGTACAAAGTGACAAATACCTGATGAATCAGCTATATTCAGTGAATATCACAATCCATATTTTTATATTCGACCTCATATCTAGATAGAACTTTTCATAGGTTGACCTTAGTCTCCCTGCAGGGCATTACTAGCCAAAGACGTGATGGAAACTGATTTTGATGTCTGTGAAATTGTCTTTTAGCTTTGGTCCTTCAACCGTTGTAGAAATACATTTTGTTGCCTATCTAGATTTTTTCTGGGTAACCCAGTCACAAGTTAATATCTTACAACAAGTGCGAAAGGTTGCAAGGTAAACAGCTAGTTGTTAACTAGATGTAGATAATTCCCCCAGTAGGTAATTTTGTGGTTCTCTTTTTACCAACAGCCTGTTTACTACTTCTACTGATTCAGAATGGGGAAGGAGAGCTGATTTATCAATTTGTATCCTCTCTCATGAGTGCTATCTGTACTGTACAATATTTTAAATTAGCAGGATAAGAGGAAGATAAAAGGGAAAACTGGACTGCTATTAGAGCAGTCTGCTTTATTGAGTTCTTCAAGCTGATAGAATAACTACCTGCTCTTTATTACTGAAGGGAGTGCTGATAAATTGGCTGAGGGGTTGACATGTTTGGCCATAACTTCCCTGAAAGATTATTATTCAGCATGAGCCGCACACACTGGCATTTTGCAGAACAACATGTGGTTGCCTGAGCTACGCTTGAAGAGCCAAGCCACCCCCATATGACATATCCAGAAAAATAACTGGAGGGATAAATTGTGAACCTTACCTTGTTTCGTCGCAGAGGGAGCCTGTATTTAATGCATTGAAGATTTAATCACCTACTTTAAATTGTTTTGAATAGTCTTTTATTTGCTCTGTTTGCCATACATTTTTTCTCCTCTACCTTTCTTCTCTCACCTTCATGGGTCCTGCTTCTTGATGGAGGAAGGTGTCATTTCTATGAGAATGCCAAAAGCAAAGTGTGCTGCTTCTATACCTCCCAATCCCTGTTAAAGTGCTCTCTGGGTTGTTTATAATGTAATTAGGCAGGCTACAAAATGCCTCTACAGCAGGCATGTTCAAACTTCGGCCCTCCTGATGTTTTGGACCACAGCTCCCAGAATTCTAAGCTTAGATTGCCAATGACAAAGGACTGTGGGAGTTGCGGTCCAAAACATCTGGAGGGCTGAAGTTTGGACATGCCTGCTCTACAGCAATCTTCGTACTCATTTTACCGACCTCAGAAGGATAGAAGACTGAGTAAACCTTGAGCCAGGTACCTGGGATTGAACCCCGCGTCATGAGCACAATTTTGGCTGCAGTAAAACAGTTTAGCTACTGTGCCATTAGGATAGTGGTGATGCCTTGGTGTTGTCGTGTATGATTTTTCGTGACCCCATGGACCAGAGCACACCAGGCCCTCCTGTCTTCCACTGCCTCCCAGAGTTTGGTCAAATCCATGTTGGTTGCATCAATGACACCGTCCAACCATCTCATTCTCTGCCATCCCCCTTTCCTTTTGCCTTCAATCTTTCCCGAAATTGGGGACTTTTCCAAGGACTCCTCTCTCTTGGAAAAATCTGTCCTTCAAGAGAACATTCAGGGTTGATTTCTTTCAGGATGGATAGGTTTGATCTCCTTGCAGTCCACAGGTAGTGAAGGTTAAAAGGTCACCAGGGTGCCCCTTTCCTTAAATACTTTTTCCTGTTTTAGAGTATGGAAGAAAAATGTGTGTTGAACTTTGACTCTTAAATGAAATGGGGGGGCTAAAATATCCCCTGCATAGTGAAGCATTCTGGCCAGTCAGAAAGTGTCTGGGATGAGACAAACAGATATATAAAGCAGGAGTCAGCAGTTTCTCACATATGGACACACGAGGCAGGCCATAATGTGACAGGGGCAAATATGTGACCGATAAAGCCAAACATGTCTGATAGGGCTGACAGGGTTTCATAAGGCTAGATATGGCTAAATGTGTAATAGTGACGAGAAACATGTGTCTGTCCAGTTTTAAGGATGATATAATAACACAAAGAAGATAAGTTGTGCTTTCCAGGCTGTGCTTTCCAAAGTACCCAGACAAATCAAAAAGCCTTCACCACCAAAGCCATAGCTAACGACCCATTCTTGATGGGTTTCAGCACCTTAGGCCATTGTTCACCTTAAGGCTATGGATACTATTGTCTCCCTAACGAGCCTATTCAGGCCATTGTTCTTCTTATGAGCCTAATTCAGACCAGGGTGACAAGAGGTCAAAGCTGACTATAAGATGGAGTACTTGCACTAGCTGTATTCAGACCGATGAAGCTGTTTGGATGAACAGCGAAACGTTTCTATCTCTCAAAAAAGAAGTCCAGTAGCCATGACTCAACTTCCAAACGAAGACAAGTACACATTTATGTAATGAATTCCAATACGTCTAAGCACTATGAGTTTTATTCTATTATACATATGTTTTTAAACAGTAAAAGTTATGGTGTTTAATGTTTTTAACTAAGACTAAGGGATTATTTATGGTCATCTGTTTATATCAACACTCACAAGAGTGAAAATCAATGTTTGCAAGTGTTTTTCCTCCCTCAATATCCTTGAAGGTGCTCTAGAAAGACAGTGATATTTCCATTTTATGTTCTTTATTATCACTCAGGTCAAAACAAAAAAAGTGCCTGGGCAGAAGCTTTAAGATATGAGCAAGTTCCAGTAGATGGTATGCATTTGCTTCATTTCTGATATTTGCTTGCTGGTTGGGACAATAGAGGAAGCCTTGTGAGGCTGCTAAATAGTAAGCACCTCTTAATTCTTTTTTGCTTTGCTTGTGCTTTCGGTCCCTTTTATGATAGTCATAGATAGCAAGTGCAGCCTCCAAGGTTTGCAGCATAGAGCAGAGCTCGGTCAGTTTGTTGATAGCAGCCTGCCATCTGAAAAGCAGCTGTTGACTCATTCAAGATGTGCACTTGACACGGCAGTGCTTGTCCGTAAATAAGGGTGGCGTGAGGATTGCGCAAGCATATGTAACCTTGGACAGTGGAGTATGACTAAAAACAACGGGCGGTGCCTTTCTAAAGGTGACATTTGCACATTATGAACTTCAGTGTTCACTGGCTCATTTCTGTGTCCCTTGCACAATCACAACCTGAGATTGCACAGGATTCGCTTTCCACAGGTTGGCTGTGTACAACATCTATCTATCTATCTATCTATCTATCTATCTATCTATCTATCTATCTATCTATCTATCTATTTATTGCATTATCCTTTGGAAGTAGGCACGAAAATGTGTGCAACATTTGAAGAAGGCACGACTCAGCTCTCAGTGTTCAGAAAATGGAAAGATTTGTTACTTTCAGTTGAGACTGGATTTAATTTGAAAAGGTGCTGCTAGTTAAAAAATGAACCATAAACCCTTAGGGGCAGCTCCAGCAGTCTGTGTAGGAGGGATATTTTAGAGGACATAATCTAGATAAGAGTGTGGGGGGTTGTTAAGTTATAACAAACATATGTAAATACCCCAGTTTTAACCCACTAGGTCATAAATCAATGGGTAAAGCAAATGTACCCATAGACATCAATGCTCCCTTTGGCCCATCTGATGAGACAAGAGGAACCCTGTTCAGTAACGTCTAAGAGTCAGCTGTAAATTCATTGTGGCACCGCATGGCGCTCTACAACCTTTGTTCTGCAGACTCTGTGATATGCTTATGTGCTTATTGCTGTTTTGTAACTGGGTCAGCTGCATGTACACTGCAGCATTTCATACTACCTGTTTTGTGAAATCAGCAGTCTGCAGGAATGCCCACGCCTCATTCTTCCCTTTCAGGAAAAAAAAAAGAATTAGCTCCTTCCATAAGAAAAGAGCCATTTCTATACCCGTGCAAAGTTGATGTATTCCAAAATGGGTATTATGCCAGTATAAATGAATACTATTCCTTGAGAACTATGATTTGTTTCCTCTCTGACTGATTATAATTAGGGAGTAGAAACATATTTTTAGACCAGCATACGATGCCTAACCTGCCCTGCGGTGTGGTTTTTAACTGTATCCCCTGTTGATTTTAATGGTTTCAATGTGTTTGGTTCATTTTGATGGTGGGGTCAGAACAGAATAGAATTATGAAGCTGGAAGATGCCTACAAGGCCACCAAGTCCAGCCCAGGAGCACTCACCACCTCTTGAGGTAATTGGTTCCATTGGTGTCTTACTCTAACAGTTAAGAAGTTTTTTTTAAACTCGGTTTATGATTTTAAAGTTAAACTTGATTTTACTTGTCTTCGTAATTTCTAGTGGAAAAGGTAGGGTATAAATGTAAGAAACAAATATATAAGTAAGCAAGTGGGATACCCAGTGTGGCGTAGTGAAAAGAGTGGCAGAGCTGGGCTCTGGAGTAAGGAATGATTAATTTGTAATGTGTAGGCTGCATAATACGTACTGTGTTAAGTTCCAGATGGAGGAAATGTACATATCAGGGACCCTCGGTGATATAGTGTACACTTAGGATCCTGGAATTCATTTCTGATGCCTCTTGGCAGGGCAGATACAGGACACCGGGGCAAAACCACAGCCTGTCAATATAGGCCAGTAGGAAGTATGTTCTTATAACATTAGAGTCCTTTAAACTAGTGGTCCCCAACCCCCGGTCCGCGGACCGGTGCCGGTCCGTGGATCAATCGGCACCGGGCCGCCGCCGCCGCGACCCCCCGCCATTGCCCCCGCCCCGCCACCGCCGCCGCGACCCCCCCGCCATGCCCCCCCACCCGCCTGCCTGCTCTTCCTTCTTAAGGCACAAAGCGCTGGGCTTCTTTTTAAAAACCAGGATGGCGGTGGGAGGGCTTCAGGTTACACACCTCGCGGGGGGGGGGCTCGCGCTCTCCCTCCGGGGGGCAAGGGCGGGCGGGCGGGCGGGCTGGCCAGGAGATGGGGGCGGGCGATGGGGCGCGCGCCACTCCCGGCTGACTGGGCAGTATATACTGTATGTATATGTATATATATATATATATATATATATATATATATATATATATATATATATATATATATATATATATATATATATATATATATATATATATATATCTATATCTCGGCGTCGGCGGCTGGGCGCTGTCAAGTCCCGCGCGGCCGGGCCTTTTTAGAGATCTCCCGCGCGCTCTCCCTGGAAAAGCGAAAGTGCCTCCATCGTCATGTGAGGGCCTCGGGAGAGTCCATTTGGGAGCTGGAGGAGGGGGGAGCTTCTAGAGAAGGCTCGGCTTCCTCCCACCCACCACTTTACCCACCCCTCCACGTTCCCGGGATTCGGTTGGATCCTGGCTGGGTCGGAAGCATTTGGAGGCGGGTGGCTCAGAGCTGATGCAATTTGCCCAGAGATTGGGCCCGTCTTACCTCACCCCGCTCGCGCCTCGCAGGGTTTTTTTTTGTGGGGTGTGTGGCTTTTTCGCCCTTCCTCCTGAAACATCCAAGCGCATCCCACGGGCATTTCTAGATGCCCTAAGCCAGTGGTTCTCAACCTGTGGGTTTCCAGATGTTCCTGGACTGCAACTCCCAGAAGTCTTCATCACTAGCTGAGATGGCAAGGATTTCTGGGAGTTGCAGTCCAGGAACATCTGGGGACTCATAGGCTGAGAACCACTGCCCTAAGCACATCAGATCTCGCCTGATCTCGGAAGCTAAGCAGGGTCAGGCCTGGTTAGTACTTGGATGGGAGAGTCTCATCAATCGGCACCGGGCCGCCGCCGCCGTGACCCCCCGCCATCGCCGAGGGAGGAAGGAAGGAAAGAGGACTGGGCAGAAAGAAAGAAAGAAAGAAAGAAAGAAAGAAAGAAAGAAAGAAAGAAAGGGGGAGAAGGAGGAAGGGAGAGAGAGAAAGAAAAAGAAGGGAGAAGGGAAGGAAGGAAGGAAGGAAGGAAGGAAGGAAGGAGAGGAAGAGGCAGGAACAAAGAAAGAAAGAAAGAAAGAAAGAAAGAAAGAAGGAGGGAAAAGGAGGAAGGGAGGAAGAAAGTAAGTAAGTAAAGGAAGGAGGGAGGAAAAGAAAAAGAAAGGGAGAGAAGGAGTGAGGGAGAGAGAGAAAGGAAGAACGAAAGAAGGGGAGGAAGGAAGGAAGGAAGAAAATGAGGAAGAAAGGAAGAAAAAGAAAGGGAGGGAGGGAAGGAAAGAAAGAAAGAAAGAAAGAAAGAAGGGAGAGGAGAGGAGAGAGGAAGAAAGAAAAAAGAAAAGGGAGAAAGAAAGAAGAAGAAGAAAGGAGAGTGGGAGGGAAGGAAGTAGAGGAGGAGGGAGGGAGAAAGAAAGAATGAAAGAAAGTGAAAGAAAGAAAGGAAATGAGGAAGGAAGGAAAGAAAGAAGGGAAGGAAGGAAGGAGGTAGAGTGGGAGGGAGAGTGAGAGAAATAAAGAAAAAAGAAAGGAGAGGGAGGGAGAGAGAGAGAAAGAAAGAAGGGAGAGAAAGAGGAAGGAAGGAAGGAAGGAGAGTGGGAGGAAAGAAAGAAAGAGGGAGGAAGGGAGAGAGTGAAAGAAAGGAAAAAAGAAAGGAGAGGGGGAGGGAGGGAGAAAGAAAAGGGAGAGAAAGAAAGAAAGAAAGAAAGGAGGGAGGGAGGGAGGGAGAAAGAAAAGGGAAAGAAAGAAAGTAAGTAAGGAGGGAGGGAGGGAGGCCTCATGTCAAGGAAGGGCGAAGGGTCCCAAGACCTCACGGCGGCTGGGTAGCCCCCGGGGAAAAAAACGCGAGGAAGTAAAAACAGTGTTTCCTTGCAGCGATGCCAAGGACTCGCACAACACTGGCTCTTCAGCTTGAGTATGGAGATGAGCACCGCCCCCTAGAGTGGGAAACGACTAGCACGCATGTGCGTCAGCAGCCGGGGGGGCATTTACCTTTTTTATCTTATTAAATCAAAACAAGCGGGCCAGGGAAAAATTATCAAACATTTACCGGTCCACGGTAATAAAAAGGTTGGGGAGCACTGCTTTAAACCATTTTCACACCCTTCTCTCCTGTATTGTCCAATCATCTTGCTCGCGTTTTCAAGGAGCCTTGCATCCAAGCTGTTTACAGTGCCAAACCCCCCTCCCCCCCACACACCCTAACCCCTGCAGTTTTGGGGTTTAAATTTCTTAAATTCCCAACATTGAACCCGGAGCACTAGTAATTAGACATTTATAACTGGCCAGAGTAACTCCCTCTTGTGCTTGGCCTGCGTTACTTTGAAATACAGTATATCTGAGGCCAGCTGGCAACTGAGATGTGGAAATATAGAATAAACATTGTAAGAAAGCACTGAAATTTCAAACAAATTCATTGGCACAGCATAAAACATAGATATAACCGAGTTAAAAAGGAAACAAAGATTTTATCCTATTACCAAGAAAGCATAGGAACTGCCGAGTTTCTTTTGTCAAAGCCATTTGCCACAATGTTAACTGCTAGGTATGTCACGAATGTTCACTTAGCCCTCCTCCAGCAGTATGTAATATTAAATTACTGTACTGCTTTTTGCCTGGGGTAGCTTGAGAGCTTTTGTAGTCTTGGCAGTGCTACTGCTTTATGGCTGGTTAGGGTACTCTTTCAAGGTCAGTCTCCACATCTATTTCCTTTCTGTTGAAAGAGGGCCATGGGTGGCTCTTATACTAAATACTGTACTGTATTTTATAACAGTTGTCGGCTAGAAAAATGGAAGATAACACGTTTCACAACAATGCACACAATTACATACACATTTTGTTTAAAAAAAAAAACCACCAGCTACATTACAACATATAGGATCTTCAGGTAACAAGAGTCCAATTAAAGTTTAATTAGTGCTGCAGTTCATAGGGTTTTATAGAGATGCCGTAAGATGGAGGCAACTGGATGTCATGGCAAGAAAGAGCGGCAGTGCATCTCAAGTGATGGCTTTTAAGTGCTATCTGGAGTACTGCTGTCTCACTACTATATTACCTCTTCCTTTGCCAATAGGCAACCAAGTCTAACTTCGCCATCCTTTTTTGTCTTCATTGCTGTTTCTTGGAGAAGCTCAAGCTCTATGAACATTTATTTTTGTCATTTAAAATGTGTGTTGTCCTTTTGATGACTTGACAAAAATGTGATCAGCTTTATGTTGCTTTTTATGACCCCCCCAAGCCACGTTGCCACTGTGTTGCCAGTTACCAATTCTCCATTTTAATTTATAAATTTTGAATGATTAATAAATGATGTTAAAACTCTTTTTTCGGAAGAGTGTACCATTTAAAATGTGTACCTTTTGAACAAGGAGGCATAATAACCCAGGCATTCCCTTGATACCATCTTTAATTTCTTTCCTTTCTCTCTCAGGAAAGCATCTATTTTAAGAATGGGATAATCTTCTGGTAATAAAACATGGTACCTCACTGTGGAGTAGAATTAGGCATGTGATTCCAGAAAATTAGCTGGTATCCTTGAAAAAAGTTCTGGACTGGAAAAAAAAGTCCACTCTTTTCTGCTTCTAGGATGCCAAGAACTGCTCTTATTTCTTTCCTGGGTCAGAAGCTAAAATAGTTTTTGTTGTTGTTGTTGTTCAGTCGTCCAGTCGTGTCCGACTCTTCGTGACCCCATGGACCAGAGCTCGCCAGGCCTTCCTACCTTCCACTGCCTCTCGGAGTTTGGTCAAATCCATATTGGTTGCATCGATGACACCGTCCAACCATCTCATTCTCTGCCGTCCTCTTTTCCTTTCGCCTTCAAACTTTCCCAACATCAGGGACTTTTCCAAGGACTCTTCTCTCCTCATGAGGTGGCCAAAGTACTGGAGCCTCAGCTTCATAATCTGTCCTTCCAGTGAGGATTCAGGATTGATTTCTTTCAGGATGGATAGGTTTGATCTCCTTGCAATCCAGGGGACTCTCAAGACTCTCCTCCAGCACCACAGTTCAAAATAGGTTTATTCATATACTACTGTATATGTCTCAGAACTTAGCATGCCTCAATATTAATGCTATGATAAGATTCCTGATTCACCCAAGGAAGGATAGTTCTAACAGGTTCCTGGGATTGCATATGTCCCTATATATGTGGACAGCTAGGAACAGTGACCACAGCATATAACCACAAGGTGAAGAAGAAATTAAGTCCTGGAGCTGTGCATATGTTCATGCAGGCCCACTAATTTTACATGTACGGGTGTCAAAGATGTTCTGAGACATGTCCTATAACAGCCCTGTTCTTTCAGCCCTAAAAGCGGTGGGAACAGCTTTGCAAAACCAACGGAAACTGGCATTAAGGAATCATAGTTACATCTGTGTGTGTATATTGAGGGGTCTACTCTTCTTTAGCTGTTCCAGACCATCTTTCAGGGTAGAATATCCAGTTTGAAAGTAAACTTCAAGAAAGAACCGCAGTTTCCCCCATACATAATCATATGTTGGAAAATTTTACGATAGGAGGAGAAAATACCGTTGAGTACTGGATCTGCCTTATGAAGAAACAGGAAGATAATTTCATCTATTTATTGGTTGGCTGGCTGATTTTGATTAGCCCAAGCAGTGGTGGTTTTGCAGCATCTTAGAAGGAGATATTTCAGCCTGGGTGCTGACAATTGAAGCTGCAACCGTTAGCATACATTTCATGCTTATATAGTATGTTTTGCCTTCATAAGATGCAGGAGACAGTAGGAGATTTAAATGCAGTCCTGTTTCCTCTGGATCATATTTTTGTTTTCTCCAAGGAACTACTAGTGGCAATCATATCCAGACTGGAAGACTGCTCATCACTGACCATAAAAGATTATGCATTTTAACAGGGACCCTGAGATGATGTAGAATTTTCTAGCCCGAATCCAAATTTTTATTTAATCTTCCGTGGCATTCCCAAATGACTAACAAATGATGGATTTGGTCCCTCTTCAAAGGAAGCGCCTATTTCCAAAACTTGGCTTCTTGGCGTTCCAGGATGTGATGAAGGATGCCTTGAGCCAAAGTTAACTGTACATTGCTAACTGCTCTGCATTGCAGTGCTGGAAGTCACATGGTTTGGCATCAGGCCCCTGGACATTTCAAAGAAGGCAATAAAGGAAGTTGTTCATACAGCCCTTCACTTCTCTGCTCTCCCCTTGGCCTTAACCAATAACAGGTAAACGCCTGACAAGGCTTGCTAGAAAAGTGTCCCTTGGCACATTACCTTGATGCCACCCTTAAAATGTACCAGAAGTAGACCACATGGTGTTTCATGCACTCTTGTTCAGGAGTAAAGCTTCCGGTGTAATTTATCAGCAACTGGGATTTCACTTCAGAGTCAGGAATCATTTGTTGGGTTCTCAAAGCAAAATCAACAGGTCTTTTGTTAAGGAGTTGTGGCTGTGTCGAAGTCAAGTTTGTGGGGGATTTCTGTGAGAGCCTTGATATGAACATGAAAAGATCAGTTCTAGAGACAACAGTTACGGTACTTGAGAGTTGGCTTTTGTGCATCATTAAGCGATGCAGAAGGACATTACTGGACAGAAACTGGAGAAGGAAAGGAATTGTAAGCGTTCTGGAGAGATACTGTACTTAGATAAATTCTTGACCTGCCTATAAAGTTTGCACTGAAATTAAAGTAATCTCCAGCCCATGAATTTCTGAGCAAAACTCATTACAGCTTCTTTATGGTCATATGTTATATGCCTCAACATAAGAACATAAGAAGAGCCATGTTGGATCAGGCCGAAGGCCCATCTAGTCCAGCTTCCTGTATCTTACAGTGGCCCCACCAACTGTGTCTGGGAGCGCACGAGACTAGATATCTGTCTCCTGCTACCACTCCCCTGCATCTGGCCCTTGAAGTACCCTGGTTTTAAACCTGGAGATGATACATCTCCCTCATGGTTTGTAACCTGTGATGGCCTTTTCCTCCAGGAATCTGTCCAATCCCCTTTTGAAGGCATCCAGGCCAGATGCCCTCACCATATCCTGTGGCAGGGAGCTCCACAGACTAACACCACGCTGGGTAAAAAAAAAAATCTTTTTTCTCCTGCTATGTGGACTCGTTGTTGAGACAGACCACAAGCCCCAACCAGTATATTCCACCATCTCCTGCTTGCGTGCTTTCAGCTATAAATGCAAAATGCAATGGACAGGCACAGCAGATGCTGAAAGTTGTACTGCAGGCTTCATCAGAAAATCATCACACAGCAGAACAGATTTACTCTCTCACTAGTTACTTAACCTTGGGGGTTCTAACACACCCTTTCAAAAATAAAATTACAAGGGGAGGGTACCTACTACCCCTTTGCTGTTTTTAATTTCAGGCTCGGAATCTGGGCATGGTTCTGGACCCGGCACTCACCTTGGAAGCCCAGGTGGCTGCCATGTCCAGATCCGCCTTTTACCACTTTCGTCAAATTGCCCAGATCCGCCCATATCTAGATGACGACTCCCTGAGAACAGTGGTGCAAGCGCTGGTGATCTCGCGGTTGGACTACTGCAACACTCTCTACATGCGGTTGCCCTTGACTCTCCTCCGGCGCTTGCAGCGGGTACAAAATGCGGTAGCCAGACTGGTGGCAGGTGTGCGTCGTTATGACCATATCAACCCGGTTCTGGCTCGCCTGCACTGGTTGCCCGTTGCATCCTGGATCAGATTCAAGGTCTTGGTTTTAGTTTATAAAACCCTCCATGGCCTGGGCCCGGACTACCTGTCAGAGCGTATTGTCCAGCAATCAACCTCGGCCCGTCCAGTTCGGCAGTCGTGAGCGCACTCGCTCCGGGTCGCCACCCCGAGAGAGGCCCGAAAGTCCATCACCTGTAACCGGGCCTTTTCGGTGGCTGCCCCTTCCCTTTGGAACAGCTTACCACCTGATGTGCGCTCAGCAGAGTCCCCGTTAGCCTTTCGCCGAACATTAAAAACTCTGCTCTTTAGTGAGGCTTTAGGCGGCGCAATTTAATTTTTTTTCCCTCGCCATCTACTCGTTCACCAACTATTATTGTTGCAGAGCTGTGATTGTTATGTCAAGATGCCAGGATGCCTCAGATGTTTTAGAATGTTGTTTTATATTGATGTTATTGTCTACTATTGCATTGTCGTTGAATTTGTCTGTTTTATATTGTATTGTTCTCTGACCTGTTCAGATCTTTGGAAGCCGCCCAGAGTTCCATCTCGGAAGATGGGCGGGGTAAAAATTCAACAAATAAATAAATAAATAAATAAAATCTGCAACTAATGAGCCTGTTTCCCCGCTAAGAAAGGGGGTTCAGGTCTCCCCTTCTGATTTTAGTTCACACTACAGTCCCTGAATGTGGAGCAGCTGCCAATTCCAGCATGGGTGGAGAGGCTCATTCTAAACCCACAGCTGTGTTCTTGGCAAAGCAAATAAATTTTCAAGGCCCTGATTGGTATCTTCCCAGGAGAAAAGAGCATTGTACTAGAAGTATGATGGATTGATTACACTCACCGCAGAACTCGATGATGTCAATTAAAAAGTCTGTACTTCACAGGGAGCTTGCTAATTGCTCTGTGCAATGATGCAAGCATATTGTTTTGCAAATACGTAAGTAGCTTTTATCTAGACCAATAAAATAGGCCATTGAGACATAGTTCAGTGACAAGAGCTTTTGCACTGCATACTGGCAGTTCTTGGTTCATTTATCCATTGGATATATCCAGTGAATGTATCTACCTAGTGTGGTTTAATGGACAAATTGGTGGACTAGGACTTAAAAGACCTGGGTTCAAATCCCTTCTTGCCCAAGGAAGTTCATATGTGGAGGAGACAGACCTAGTAAGAATACTCCTTAAATACTTCACTTATCTTGAAAGCATACTTAGGGCCACTACAAGAAGAATCTGACTGATAATACATAACACACACATCTCCAGTAAAAAGTGCAGTAGGTATAGATCTGAGGGATAACTTCTCAAGTTGGAATTGGCTAATAGCTTTATTTTACCCCGAAAGCATCACTAAAAAGCAATCTTTTGTGTCCTCTGTTGTAGCCTTTCCAGACTGAGGAAAGGCTACAGCATATATGGCTCTTTAGTCTGGAAAAAAGCTGCCTGAGGGGGGATATGATTGAGATGTACAAAACTATGCAGGGCATGAGTAAAGTGGATAGAGGGACACTACAATACCAGAACTAGGGGACATCCACTCAAATTGAGAGCTGGGAGAGTGAAAACAGACAACAGAAAATACTTCTTTACCCAACGTGTTGTTAGTCTGTGGAACTCCTTGCCACGCAGTGTGGTGATGGCATCTGGCCTGGGTGGCTTCAAAAGGGGATTGGACAGATTCCTGGAGGAAAAGTCCATCACAGGTTACAAACCATGATGGAGATGTGGAATCTCCAGGCTTAAAACCGGGGTCCTTCAAGGGCCAGATGCAGGGGAGTGGTATCAGGAGACAGATATCTAGTCTTGTGAGCTCCCAGAGGCATTTGGTGGGGCCACTGTGAGATACAGGAAGCTGGAGTAGATGGGCCTTTGCCCTGATCCAGCATAGCTCTTCTTATGTTCTTGTGTTCTCTGTCTCTTCTTCATGATGTGCATTGAAGAGCTTGTGGTTGAAGGAGGAATAAAATATGCAAAAATGATTCTTGCCAAAGTCTTACTGGACATGGGACCCACATACTTACTGGACTGCCTCAACCCATTTAAGTCTCTGTGCCAGTGGAGGCCATCTGGAATTGCCCTTTTAAAGGTGGTGACTGTTAAAGCTGTCCAGCTTAGGTATATTAGGAAACTGTAGAATTCTCTCCCTGAGTCTCTGCAAACGAACGTCTTCAGTAGACCATTGGATATAAGGAGGCTGCTGTTCCACAGTTTATGACGCAAGTGTTTATGGGCTGAAAACCAGTGATATCACTTTAAGAGGCGGTCCATTTGTGTGATCAGTCAGCCATTCTTTAAGTGTCATTGATTCAGTGACCCTAACCCATGAAAAACGGAGATTCAGGTCTCCACTTCTGAGTCCAGTTCACACTACAATCCCTGGATGTGGAGTAGTTGTCAGTTCTAGTTTGGGTGGAAGGTGTCTTAAACCCACAGTTTGTGGAAATTGCCTGATGAGCTTTAGATTGTTACTACCTTTTTCCATTCATGTAAAGCATTTTATTATTTGATAGTACAGTACAGCCAGGTTAGAAATTTGATAGTACAGTATAGCCAGATAGTACAGTACAGCCAGGTAGAAATCCAAAGCTTTTTACAACCTTGTGCCCGCCTGAATATGTGCTGAACAGCATCTCCAGCATAGAGTGAGTGGTCCAATCACAAAACATTTTCTCAAATCTTTCTGATAAAAGAATTATGAGCAAGGTCCTTTTAAAATGCCACTTTGGGGTAAGGTGGTGAGGGACATTGTTGTTGAAGCAAATGCCATATGCTGGATGGAACAATTCAGTGTATGTGACCTCATAAATTCCTTTGCAACATGCTTAGTCTAATAGCTGTACTGCCCCCATACACCTACACAAGCAATTGGACAGCAATGTCCTGTTCTGCTAAAGTAAATATACCATGATAAAATTTTGTTGTGGTCATGTGCTTAAGTCGCTCTTCCTTGCTACGCAACAAATGTGACCTCGCTGTCTAATACTGCAACAAACTGCATTCATATTTCAGTGGTTTTGCCCTTTATTGTTAAAAATAATAAATTAGATATTTTGCTAAATCAGTACATCAGTTTTCATCTGCCATTCAATATATTTTGGTTATTGTACTTTTCGCTTATTTCCGATATGAATGGACTTCCCCATTGAGAATTTCCTGCTTTGTGTGTGTACATCACAATTAAGTATGGCGCATGTTATCAAACAATAAGGATTGAGGCTCCAACCTATATTATTAGTAGCCCACGTCTAGCTTCCTGCAAGCATGCATCTGCCTTAGTGTATTATTATTTTTTTGCAGTATATACAGGCATCCTTCAGACCTGCTTGTCTTTAGCTTAAAATGACATTCAAAACTCCGCATCATTCCATACTTTTCCCCATCCAGGCAGTGAATGGCCATGTCATACCTCATGCTACCACAAAGGCATAACAGCAAGAAAATCCTCACCGTGTTGTGTTGTTGAAGCCAATGTCATATGCCGGATGGAACAATTCAGTGTATGTGACCTCATAAATTCCTTTGCAATATGTTTAGTCTAATAGGTGTACTGCCCCCATACACCTACACAAGTACTCTAGTGCAGTGGTTCTCAACCTGTGGGTCCCCAGATGTTCCTGGACTGCAACTCCCAGAAGCGTCTGCCACTGACTGTGCTGGAAGGGGTTTCTGGGAGTTGCAGTGCAGGAACATCTGGGGACCCACAGGTTGAGAACCACTGCTCTAGTGGATAGGACAATAGGACACTAATATCCTGTTCTGCTAAAGTGAATCAGGATTTTGACAGGCTAGATGGGATGAAATCATTCAAATTGGCATTCCATCATTCAAGGTGAAAAAAGGAACACAGGATAAAATTATTCACACTTCTATGCAAGTGAGTTCAGCCACATCTAAGAGGATTTTTGCCTGGAATATTTTTTCAGTCTCTTCCTTTTGAGGGTTACTTTTGTCCGTGTCAAAGTGTAAAGTACTGTACAGCATCTTCTGCTTAGTTTTTCAAGATGTTGACAATTTTATTTATTTTATTTTATTTATTTATTTTTTCAACAAATGGCAGCATTGACTGTCTAAATTCAGTGGGAGAAAAACTGAAGGCCTGCATCACCATTTCAGATGGAGAAAATGTGTATTCGGTGTCTTTTAAACTCAGAAAAAAATTATAGGTCAGAGTTAATTCAGAATGTATTTGCTTGGTCAGATGGTGCAGTATAAAATCGAATGAATGAATGAATGAATGAATGAATGAATTGTTAAGGTTCCCCGAATGCTGAAATGAGGAGTCTCTTTGCCTTAGTTGTATCTATCTTGCTGTAGAAACTGGGAGGTGTTGGGGGGTATGTGTTTTACTGCACCCTCCAGAGCCTTTAATCCACTTTTTCTCCATGGGGAACACTTTGGTTTGGACATTTTCATGAGAAAAATCTTGATAATTGTGGGGATAGACGTAGAAGTGTTAAGTTATTTTTAAGTTACCATCAGCCCTATATGTGCTGAATGTCTCCTCCTTTTGCATTTAAGATGCCCTGAGGTTTCTCGGTCTCATCACTGTAGAAATTGCCTGTGTAAAACTCTTTACTGTGCCTCTCCATTTATACAGCTTGAGGAAGGGAAGCCAGCTGTGTTAATGCCTAAACTGCTTGAATGACAGGTGAAAATGGCCATGCAATGGGTTGTTTTCAATCATGTTGCCTGAGGATGCTGAGTCCTGTAATAAAAATGTCCAGGATTGAATTCTTTTGGAGCTTTGCTACCCTGCCAAAATCAGAGTAACTGTTAATTAGCTTGCTGTTATACTGTCCTGTGTATTAGAGCTGAGAACCCTTAATTTCCAGTCTTAACAAGAATCCCATGCACTTAGAAAAGAACCCATTATAGATAACGAAAGCATGTGTTAACTCACGTAATTTTGTCCATAATCATTCATAGTGCTACATTTTCTTCTGGTGTTGAAGTAAATATTCACCTTTATAATGCACATGCTTCCTTATGAAACAGCTCAATTAAAATGGGAGCTCTGGCAGCTGCTTAACATCAGTGTCACAAGCGGAACAGAGAGCTAGCTGAGTGTGTGAGCACTTCCTGCTAAGCTAAATCAGTTAGCCTTAAAGATGAGTGTTAAAGACTCCCCTTCTTCCATTTTTAAAAAAAGATTATGCGGAATCTAGTTAGTATATATCTTTATTTTGAATACTGTATTATTTATTTATTTATTATTTCCATTTATATACCGCCCGACGTTCCCAGAGGAACTCTGGGTGGTGAACAACAAGGGGAAATAATATACTGTAAATAAGAGATCAATACAAATAAAGAATAAAAGTGGAACCAGCAAGGAGAACAAGATGGCAGCGACTAACAATAAATTAAGATAAACCTGTAGATACGACTGCCTGGCCTGTTTTTATCTGCCACAAGAATTGAACACCCACGTGACACTTTTTGGCCCCGGAGGATCTGCTGCTGCTGCTACAGAAATGCTGATTGCCAAGGAAGAGACTAATTAACCACAAAATGGCTCAGGCTTCCTGTTTTGTGGCGCCAAAAATATGTGCAGTAGGTGCTGTCCCCCCCCCCTTAAAGTGGCAGATAGTAAGGTGATTGTAACACTCAGGTATGTTACCATATGCCACGGGGCAGCTTGTAGTCCCTGACATAAAACCGCTGGGTGTTCTGGAAGTGCCCTAATGCAGAGAGACCTCTTCCTTCATGCAGAATCAGAGTTCATACGATAGTCTATACAGATTGATAATGCCTGACCCGTATAGAAATGAACTTGAAGTTTGATAAAGTGAAGTGTTCTTGAAATTGTTGAAATTCAGATTGTTACAACCTCCTTTCAGGTTGCTTTTTCAGCCAGAGGTGGGAAGCCTCCGGCCAGCATCTGAATAATGTCAGAACAGACTGAGACACCTTTGATATTGAGGAGGACTAGGGCAGCTTTGAGCCATCAAGAAAAACTAAATTAAAGTTTTGGTGAAAATCTGGAGAAGTTTTTTCAGTAGGTGGGTGGGTGCTACTACTGTTAAAATCTCCCGTCCACCACAAACATGGCCCAGGGTAGCTGGAGGATTCTAAGGCTTTCAATGAAGAAAAGTAAATTTCCCAGGCTTTGGTCCTGGGTTGGAACCATTACTGCAATTAGGTTACCGTAATTGCTCTCTAGGAACAATGGTAGGATCTGTACATGAGCATGCCCCCTCTTTATCTAGTGACAGTGGTATGGTTTTGTTAGATAATGTGGTCCCCTTCCAATACATTTCTTACAATGCTTTTAAGAAATAACTCCATACAAATTTGAGCCTGGATCATTTATTTATTTATTTATTTATTTATTTATTTATTTATTTGTTTGTTTATTTGTTTGTTTATTTGTTTGTTTATTTATTTGAGTTATATACCGCAACCATATAGCAAAAAAGCTACTCTGGGCAGTTTACAAAGATATACAAAATATAAAAACAGATTAAACAACTTAAAATAGAAAATAAAAACTAATCAATCAAGCCAAATAATCAAATCATAACAATAAAAGGAACAAATAAACAAATAATCGCAAATACAATAAATCAAAATGTTTTAACAATTCAAAATAAGAACAAATGGGAAAAAATAACTAATAGAAAATTATCATAAGGCGGGGAAGATGACAGTGTCCTATTTATATAAGTTGGTTGAATCAGAATAATCAGGGAAGGCCAACCGATAAAGCCAGGTTTTCCGCAGTTTCTTGAAGGCTTGTAGTGAGGGTGCCAAGCAAATCTCTTGGGGAACCCCATTCCACAGGTGAGGTGCGACCACCGAGAAGGCTCGTCTCCTTGTTGATGATTTCCGGGCGTCCCTCGGGGTCGGTACCTGCAGATAGCCCGCCTGGCTTGATTGAGTGATTCTGGCAGTTCTTTTGGGGAGGAGCCGTTCTGTCAGATACTGAGGTCCCAAACCGTTTAGGGCTTTGTATGTTAATACCAAAACCGTTGTATGTTAATACCAAAACCTTGAAGTCAATGTCTCTCTGTTTTCATCCACGTTTATGAGTTTTCCAAACTTCAGCCAGCCATATCGGCTTCATCAGCTTGAGGGAATTGTAGAAGGCACTTCATGTGATCCAAAGGTCTCCTCTTACAAGAGGAACATCTTAACCTTGTTAGGTATGCGGTCTTGGCCATCCCTAAAGTGAACTCCAGGAAGCTGCCATTCATAATCAGGTTGGGGGGCGTTCTATGCCAAGTGAATTAAAACACACACAAGTATGTGATTAGCAACACAACAGCAGCTGTAGTTTGCCTGAAAAAAAGAAACAGCACAGTGGGTATAACATCTTACTTACACTGTGAGGAGCTTCGTTTCTTAATTGGCATAATTTCTTAGTACGAAAACAAGATTCCTAATTTTGAAAGAAGAAACCCAGTTTTCAAAGATTCATAGAATCATGGAGTTAGAAGTTGGAGGAGGTCTACAAGGCCATTCAGGTCCAACCCCTTGCTCCATGCAGGAATACAAATCAAAGGATAGCTGTCCGGTGGTTGTCCAAATTTCTCTTGGATGCCTCCAGTATTGGAGCATTCACCACCTATTAAGGACGTTGGTTCCATTGTTGTACTGCTGTGTAACAGGGAGTTTTTCCTGATATCTAGCCTCCTCTATATGACAACCTTTCAAATATTTGAAGAGTGCTATCAAATTGCCCCCCAGTCTTCGCTTCTCCAGGTTAAACACGCCCAGTTCGTCATCTTTTCATCTACAGTGTCATTTCTGTTGAAAACTGGTTCAGGGTTGCTGGAGCTTGGATGCATGCCAGCTCTGTGCAAGATCCATATTCAAAGGACAAAGGATTAAGTATCTTGCACGCATGAGATACAATGATCATATTTCAGTGAAAGCTATAAGAACATAAGATGAGCCATGCTGGATCAGGCCAAAGGCCCATCTAGTCCAGCATCCTGTATCTCACAGTGGCCCCACCAGATGCATCTGGGAGCGCACGAGACTAGATCTCTGTCTCCTGATACCACTCCCCTGCATCTGGCCCTTGAAGTACCCCGGTTTTAAGCCTGGAGACTACACATCTCCATCATGGTTTGTATCTCACCCCTGGAATTTACTTGCCTCTCTATAAGGGAGTTTCCACCGGAGAGTGTATGGGCATTCTGTGGCCTTAATATAATATTCACATTCGCAGTTCATTCAGTATTGATGCCCAGCCTGAACAGTTGGTACAGCTGTGCTGCCTTCATAGTGTATCATCTCTTTTTTCTACCAATTCTACCAGCATCTTCTTTCCCATCTCCTAAACAATTCCAGCCCTAATTATGCAGCTGTTATGTTCCACTTGACTTACTTATATCATGGTTTGGAGGAGACTGATGCTGAACGTAGACAGCATCAACAAAGTCAACCACAAAGATGTCTGCTTGTATGCATTTGTGACACACCTTATTTTGTAGTGTTGAATAGACTGTTGTGGAATCTGTAGAGATAAGCCTGAGCCTTTGCTGAGCGTGTCTCCTGACTGGGAAAGAGAAACAGTTGTAGTACAGTGGTTTCCCAACCTTGGGTTCCCAAGTGTTCTTGGAGTGCACTTTCCAGAACCCTTCGCTACCAGCTGTGCTCACTAGGTTTTCTAGGAGTTGCAGTCTAAGAACATCTGGAATACCCAAGGTTGGGAACCACTGCTGTACTTAACAGCAAACACAAAGCAAAGCAAAGCAAAGCAAAGTGTTCTGCTTATATACCGCCCCATACTACTACAAGTAGTCTCTGGGCGGTTTACAATTTAAATTACAGAGTGCAGGCTACACATTGCCCCCCCCCAGCAAGCTGGGTACTCATTTTACCGACCTCGGAAGGATGGAAGGCTGAGTGAACCTTGAGCCTGCTACCGGGGATTGAACCCCAGGTCGTGAGCACACCGACCTTTTGACTCCTGCTTCCAGAAATTTAGGGGGGGGGGCAGTAGACGGAAACATATCTGCTGCCAGTCCACCTTGATTCAGCCTCACACCTGTATAGAATCTAGATCCCCATAGATAGCATGGTACTCAAGGCAGATGAGATGAAGAGAGGCCCATGAGCTATTTTGAATTAGCCATTTCAGAGCAGTCTTGGCATCTGTTAAAATCAGGGCTTTAATCAATTAAAGGTGCCACTTAGTTTCTTCTAAAATCATACTAGTGGGTTAATTGTATCTTCCAGAAGCAGCTTTGATTTGATTGATGTCATTTGTATCACTGACTTCTAGTCATTTGTTCAGCCATTCTCAAACTTTGGGGGGGGGGGGTGTCACGGCCATAAACACAGCAATGAGGAAGCAATGTAGGCTGATTCAGAATTACATACATCACATAATGAACCTTATAACGTGGTACGTGAAGAATTGTTTCTGTGCTATGCCCCCCTTCAGATGTCCACTTGGCCCTCATTGAGAATGGCTAGGCATTCTAAAGGACAGCCTGTCAGCTATTGGTGCGTTATGGACTGGAACTAAATACTGCCTGAGTAAGAGGACTTATCGTATCACTGTTGGTTTCACTGGTTTCAACCCATTTGCCAGTTGCACTATTAGTGGCAGAAATGGAACAAGTGAATCCTTTATGGCATTGAACTTAAGGTTCCATCCCTCCTTTCTCTTGGCTAGACTATTATTGGAGGACTACCGTGTTTCCCCGAAAATAAGACACTGTCTTATATTTATTTTTTCTCAAGAAGACACACTAGGGCTTATTTTCAGGGGATGTCTTACTTTTATTAAGTATAATGTGCTTGAATGTCAGCCCTGCATACAACCATAGCCATGCCCATCGCTAGGTCTTATTATCAGGGTAGGGCTTATATTTAACAAATGCATAGAAATTCTGCTAGGGCTTATTTTTGGGGGAGGTCTTGTTTTCGGGGAAACAGGGTATTATCTCTTGGACAACGACCAGGATGGTTGAAGGTCTGGAAGAAATGTCATATGAGGAACAGCTTAGGGAACTGGGAATGTTTAGCCTTTCAAAAAGAAGGCTGGGGGATATGATAGCTATGTTTAAATATTTGAAAGGATGTCATATTGAAGAGGGAACAGGTTTGTTTTCCATGGCTTCAGAAACTAGGACTCGGAGCAATGGTTTCAAACTACAAGAAAAGAGATTCCATTTGAACATCAGGAAGAACTTCATAACAGTTAGAGCTGTTTGGCAGTGGAATATGCTGCTACAAAGGGTGGTGGAGTCTTCTTCTTTGGAGGTTTTTAAGTGGAGGCTGGATGGCCAGCTGTCAGAGGTATTGTGATGGGGGGGTTCCTGCATGGCAGGGGGTTGGACAGGTTGGCCCTTGAGGTCTCTTCCAACTCTATGATTCTATGATTCTACCTATGAGACAGAAGGTGCAGTTTGGCTTTCTGGATGGGCACATATTCACTGCACCTAATCACAAACCTTGGCTTGAGTTAGAAACAGCTATGGAAACAGCCTTGTGTGCCCTAATGAACAATGTAGGCTATGGTGGTGAGAAATGATATGCAAGTCACTTAAGGTGGAACACATGGATTCAGTGATGCTTAGTAAGCATGTAGTGTGAAGAGTGGCCAGATGGGCGGGGTATAAGATTAAGAAAAATAATAATAATAATAATAATAATAATAATAATAATAATAATAATAATAATAATAATAATAATAATAATAATAATAATAATAATAATAATAATAATAATAAGAGATGGTTGTCTCCAGCAATTTAGTAGGCACACACCAAGGGCTGCACCCACTTTGATTTCTCAGGCATGTGATTGTCCTGACACAGGACATTTAAAGCACGTTTTATTACATATTGTGTGCACCACAAGAGAGGTTAAAAAAAACATGTAACCAATTCCTCTATACTAATTAAAATCATAGTAACACAACTCGTGACCACTGGTAACAGATTCGGATGATTAACTTGATGATCCATCACAGATCTCATGTGCATTAGGTGCTCTCCATCCATGCCCCCCCACCTCTAGCGGTAACTTCTATCCATTTCACGGCAGAGGCTGGCTTTTGTTAGACTTGCCTTTTACCTTGTGAAAATTGCTTCTTTGATTCCAAATCGTCCCTTTTCTTAGAAATGGAGAAGGTATTTTGTGGTCATTTCATGCCACTGATGAGGAATTTAAAAAATGCCTTTGACTAGGTAACCTAAGCCTCTTCTGCAGTAGAGACTGGGGATCTCAAATAAACCTGGTAGTTTGTGACTTACTACTTGTCTTTGTTTCCAGATTAATCAGCCACTCGATGGGGATTTCCAGTGGAGCAGGTCTTTGTGTCACCTTTACACCTCTGTGCAGCAAGAAAAACAACATCAGCAACTCTTCAATGATAATTATGAAACTGGTATTAACTGAATGGCAATTATGGATTTTTAACTTTAATTCACAGTAAACAAACAAACACAAAAGCAAGCCATATGTTGAATCCAACTTCGTACCAAAAAGCTTCTTCTGAATGTTTCAACACCCGCATAAGAAATTGATGACGACACCTGTTCGTAACGAGGGGAATTATAAATATTGCTTGCACAAGGAACGCAACGCCATCGGAAAGAGAAGATATCGTAACTTATCGATAGAGATGATAGTGTTATTTATATAGATATAATAAATATAAATATAAATATAAATATAAATATATTTTTATGGTCATGAAAATGGCTCCCCAGAATGCTGACCCGGAATCTATGCAAGTTCAAGAGCTACCTGTGGTACAGCTACAAAAGCCGGGAAATGAGAATGAGAGTAAAGAAGAGACTATAAGTGAAGGATCTATAGACCGGATACCTGTGCGTCTCTGGGTGATGCATGGGGCTGTTATGTTTGGAAGAGAGTTTTGTTATGCCATGGAGACGGCTTTGGTGACACCTGTGTTGCTGCAGATTGGTAAGTAGGTCCTTGTTGTGGCATACTATCCCCTACAGTTGTCATTGCCCTCTCTCTCTCTCTCCCGATGCCTATGGAAGAGTAGATGGTCATAAGGGGTTGGTCTCAAATGTTTGGAATTGCAAAAGGCCATTTCATATTTCCTTTAGCTTTTGTTTATTATTTTTAAAGAATGTAAAACACACACGCACGCACAAATGCAGGCTAACTAATAAAGAGCTTAAGACATAAATAAAAATATAAAGTGTTCCCCTCCGCCCGGGAAATGCTGAATGTATATCATTAACAACAACCACTTTAGAACAATAGAGTTGGAAGGGAGCCTATGGATCATCAAGTCCAACCCCATCAAATGCCTAAACCACTAACTAATGCAGGCCTGCACAACGGGTAGACCACGGGCTACCGGTAGCCCATGAAAGCCCGCCAGTCAGCAATAAAAAAGTGAGGTGATAAATTCTCCACCCCTCCCTCCCCCACCCCAAGGACCACCACTGCCCCAACAAAGTTCTAGGTCTGCCAGCCCACTGGCTCAGCCAAGCGGGGTAGTTCAAGGGCCATGGCATGCTCCTCTGCTCCCGCCTCTGGCCAGATGATCAAGCAGGTGCAAGGGAAGCGCGTACATGGCCAGCCTTCCCATAGGAATTCATTGAAAATCAATTAATCCGTTCCAGAGGGAACGGATTTCAGTGCATTCCTATGGGAAACCGCTGCTCTACTTAAAAAAAAAAATTTACTTACAAGCTTGTGCTTAGAATGGATGAAATTTGTAAGTAGAGGTATTAGTGTAGTAGCCCTCAGGCACTTTGGGCCAGAAAAAGTAGACCTCGGCCTGTTCAAAGCTGAAGAGCCCTGAACTAAGAATGATGCTCCATTCCCCTTCCAAAACTGCATTTATTCTTTTGGCGGTACATGGCCCTTCTCTTTAATACATAAAGAATAAACACTCCCGATATGTCTTTAAAGGTATTTGTGTTTGTTCAACCTTGATTAAACTTAATGTCCCAAGTTAGTTTATCATTAATTGAAATATTTTGTACTTCTTTTATGCCATTCACTGAATTGAAATTCATACTTGAATTTAAGATTGTTAGCTATAATTAATCTTGCTGCAGATATTAAGTTTGTTATCAGTTATTTTACTGTTGAAACGCCATTGCATATAAACCACAGTAAGGCAGTTGCCACATTTGTGGTATCCACGGCAGTCTGAAGTCTACTGTTTATTTTCTTAAGTGCTGATCTTGCTCCAGGATAAGGTGGCTCAAAACAAAATTAAACACAAGTGTATATACCCTGTTTCCCTGAAAATAAGACATCCCCCGAAAATAAGACCTACTTACAGTTTTGCCTCTTGCTGAAAAATGAGGCCTCCCCCCGAAAATAAGGCCTCCCTGATAACAAGATAACAACAAATGTGTACCGTATTCTTCTCCATGGAAAAATAAGACATCCCCTGAAAATAAGACCTAGCATATCTTTGGGAGCAAAAATTAATATAAGACATTGTCTTATTTTCGGGGAAACACGGTAATTGGGAAGAAAGATGTGCAATTTCCAGAAACATTGTAGGGGAAACAGTCTCTTCCCCCCCCCCCTTATCCAAAGTTTTTTTCCCATGGCTTCAAATTTCCTAAAATTTTGCATCTCTAAATGAAACAAATGAGCTGAATTATGTTATTAGTCCCAACTACAGTAAAACTCTTCACTCAATGGAATCGACATAAATGTTGACTGAACAGGCTCCACTCATTTAATGGTCCTACTCTGGTTTGAGCTAACAATTAGATGTAGTCTAAACTACAGTATTTTAATGTTCAAGCTGAATTTAAAGATTAAGCAAAATTACATCAGCCAGATGATACACCGCCAATTGGTTAAAATCCCTTTTCTCAGTAACAAGTTAATTGCTGAAAAGCCAGGGTGAGTGTTGTGATTTCTTCCCACGCTGGGCTATAGGGAAGTGTTGGCATGGGAAGCCGTATCATCCATCCATCAAGGCCATTTTGACAATAGTGCTGCAGCTGCGGAAGCCAGGCATACAGTATAGAGCTAGCAGGCATGGTATAAATGCAGGCAGGTCCTAAAATAAAAATGCTATGGTCAGCAAAATTTAGCTCCAGAGAGAAAGGCCCTCATTCTACCACATAGGTGGAGAGGGGTGGTAGAAGAGATGGAGCTTTCACTAAAACCAATTGTGCATATGCACCTGTTCTTGCATTTACAGGGTAGTAGCTCTTTTAGGAAGAATTGCAATGGAAGCCCAGTTTTGCGGATGCTGCTAGTAACAGCCTTGTGCTTGATAATCATTGTCTTTGCTGACTTTTCTCCTTTCTGTGCGTCCTTCTTTATTTGAACTGTTTTATCGTTTATTAAAGTACCTGTTGTTGTTGTTGTTTGTTTGGTTTGGGTTTTTTTGTAATGCTATATGCTGTAAAAATTTTAGCCAGTTCAGTGATCGATTTAGTTCAGCTCAGTGTTAGTGAATGCAGACCCAACAGTTGCCCAATGCTGTATAAGTTACATTATGCTCAGTGCTTCTGCTTTTACTGAGGGTGATGGGCAAAATGAGGTAGTCATAAGTAGTCCTGCTGTGAAGATTGAAGCAGGGCTGTTCCAGAAACGCATGGAATTGATTTATAGGCTTGTGTGCAACTGGCCCTTATCTTTCTCACAAAATGTTCAGCCATTCCAGCTGACTTCAGGTTCTTTCTGGGTCACTGTAAATCCCAGTTCTTAAGCAAAGCATTTCGGTTATTCCTTGAAATGTCAGTGACTCACCATGCTTTTAAGTGGCCATAGAACTCATTCTCCAAGGCCAAAGTGGGTCTTACTGCAGCACTCATTCAGTTCATGAAAATTGCATTCATTATTCAGTCAATAATGGATATCGGTGCCTCTTGGGGTGCTCGTCATTTGCAAAGCTACTGCTAGCGCATTCTATTAGGACTAGATTTTTAGTTTCGACGTTCCTTCCTGTTGTTTCTCACCTAATGGAACTCTGCTAGTGGAGTAATTGTGCAAAACTTACTCGAACCCCCCCCCTTTTTTGAGAGCCGGTTGATGCCTTGTGGCATATGGCACTGTGTTTACATATGAAAAAGATGCAGGACAATACCTTGTGTGGCCTTGCTCAAGTAGCTGCATCTTCCCTAATCTCATAGAGCATTGGTGATGATTAAAGTTGCATGAATCAGGGGGGAAATGTGATCCATTTTAATTCAGGATTCATCAAGGTCAACAAATCACAAAAAAATCACTTCATGATTTTCTATTCTGATGAATCAATTTGTAATTTGTATTCTAGAAGGCTTTACGACCAGCATCTAAGAGCTGTTCTGAGTTTTTCAGGTTGTTTCGCCGTGTTCTGGAAGTTTTTCTTCCTGACGTTTTGCCAGACTCTGTAGCCGGCATCTTCAGAGGGCAAGGAGCTCAGGGAACTAGGAATTCTCTCTGTGCTCTGGGGTATAGAGTGATGAACTCTATACCCCAGTCACTTCAGTTCATTTTGTTGTACTTTAAACCCCTATAAAATTGCCCCCAAAACACCTAAAGATGCCAAAATTGCAGGAAAGCTTCCGCTGACTCTTCTCTACAAGCCCTTCAAGTTTGGTGAGGATTGAATTTCAGACAAAAGTACTCTTTAGCAACTGGTCTACGGAAACCCAGTCTTCACCAGACTTGGAAATACTGTAGTGGAGAGTCAGAGAAAGCTTCTCTGCAAGTTTGGTGTCTCCAGGTTCCTAGGAGAAACTTTGCCAAGGAGTCCTCTTTGTGTGTGTATAGCTAGGACATCAGAAATGCAATCTTCACCAAACCCGGAAGGATTGTAGAAGAGATGCAGGAGAAGCCTGGTGTCTCTAGGTGCATTTTATAGCCTAATGGATTGACAAATTAAAACTAGCTAAAAATTCATCAAATTTTATTTGTTGGGGGTATCAATTTGTTTGAGAATACATTGACAAAGTGGCAATTATTTGAATGAATTTTGCAATTTGTTTTTTTTTATTCATGCCCATCTCTAGCTATCATATGTTCCATTTTGAGTGTGTAGATATGTGAGCAAATCACATTATTTAAATTAAGCTAAGGATGGTGGTGCAAATAATGTAGCATACAGGACTGGAAAAAATAAAAAGAAATGTATTTGAATCAAAAGTGAGTGCAAATATACACCAGCACTTTGTCCCCCAACTTGATTTTTCAGGTGAAATGAGAGTTCCAGCTGCTTTGTACAATTTACAACTCATCAAACCATATGGAGATTAATAGTCAAGGGGAATCCCAAACTTGTGAAAGGAGCTTGGCATGTAAAAATACAAAATTACTTTCTGTGTGTATTAATTCTGTTTGGAAATTTATAATGTCTTATTTGGCCCTGGTGATGTTGTTATTTTGACTTATATACCACCCCATTGTGCTAAAGCTTTAACCAAGCCCAAACCTGTCTGAAAACCTGCATTGTCTGTGTTGAAATCAAAACACAGGAAGGACACGTTCAATCAAGTAAGTGCTAACTGCTGTTCTGATAATTGGCAGGGTGAACAGTTTTATTGATGGCGACTACATTCACATTAGTTTTAAAAAGGCATATGTTCATCATCCGAATTGACACAGTTTTGTTTCATCCTCCTCTTTGAACTGCAGTCCCTATCGATCACCCAGTCCATCCCCTGACAAGGAAATCAAATACCAAACTTCTGTCTCCACAACCAGAGACCTAAGTCACCCAGTTATCTAGACGTTCATATATGTTAATTCATATTTACAGATGCAAAATTACAATTGATTGTTAATTAGGAATGGGCAATTCATTTTGGAACCAGTAAGTTCCAAAATTGACCCATGCAAGCCCAAGTGATGCTCGAAACCCTCTGACACACACACCCAGCCAATGTATTACCTTTCTCTGTGCCGGCATGGAGCTGAGCTCCAATGAATGAAGCAGGCCGCGACATCATCTGTGCTTGCTCCATGATGCTGGCCAATCAGACAAGGAGGCGGGATGATGCCTGTCCCTGCATAGCTCCTGATTGGCCAGCACCATGGAGCAAGAAAATACGACCTTGCAGCCTGATTCCTGGTTGGAGTTTAACCCTGCGTGAGCCCAGAGAAGGGTAAGGCATTGGCTGCGTGTGTGTTTCAGGGGGTTCCGAGCACTACCTGGGCTCATGTTGGCTCAAACCTACTGGTTCTGAAACAAAGTGCCCATCCCTACTGTTAATTATAGCATATTTACTCATATACATTAGTGGGGGATACAAATAGGGAACCTATGGTGTCTCTGAGTCTGCTGTTCAGGTTTATATTTGAACTTCGACTTGACAACTTTTTCAAAAGAGGACAAGTTCAAAAATAGGGCCATCCTACAGCAGCCTTTCAAACAGAGGACTGTCCCTTGTAAAAGTCATGGCCAACCTTGGGACCTTGTTCTGTTGGGTCAAACAAACCTTTAGCACAGATCACAATATGTACTGGAAACTGCTTCATGAAATACCAGCTTGGATATTGCTGTCTATTGGCACCTGATTGAGAGCTTAAAAGTGTGTGGATTTGTGCCATGAAAGGCATAAACTTTCCTTACGTCCTTGATCCTGGACAGGATCCTGAGCCCTGTCACCCTGCTGTCTCTATCTCAGTCTGCGATTAAAGGCATTATCATGTGGAGTTTTTTTTTTTTCTACCTTCAAGAACAAGTACAGGAATGGCAAGGACATCTGGAGAGCATCCGCCAAGGCTATCCAGCAGTTTGTCTAAATCTTTAGATGGCTATGTAGAATTCTCTTGGGCTGTCTCAGGGTGTGATCAGATGTGCTCTTTTGGAGCCGGCTAGTGTGGGCTAAATAGGATTGTTTGGGGTTGGGTGGAGGGGCAAGATGTCATTTGATGCAGTCCTAATGGCATACCCTGTTTGGGTGCTGAATCAAGCAAGTGAGCTCCGAACAGAGGGAGGTTGTGTTCAACTGTTCTTCCCCAACACATTAAGCAGCTTCTGTCTCTTTTACTTCACCAACCTTTCTCCATGTGAAGAGAGAACTCAGGAGAGGAAGATAAAAAAACATCCTCCTCAGTTGCTTAAAACATTTTCCTCTATTGAAAACTCAAGGCAGTTCACTGCCGGACAGCAAAAGAAAGCAATAGAGTTAAAAACAAGAGCAACCCCCAAAATCCAGTACTATATTATGGTAGCAGTAATAACACCTAGTCACATCATTGGTTCCCTGAAGCAGATTTCAGAATAAAGAAGCAACTAGTAGCGTTGCCCCCAAGATTTCCTGAATAAACTGGCCTGACACACTTGGCTAGAGACCAGGAGAGAGGGAGGGGACTGCCGGTTTTTGAGAGTAGATGTTCTGCAGTTCCAGAACCAGTCATCCAGAAGCTCCTGTCCTGGGCTTCTAGTGACCCTCTCCTCCATGGGCTGAAACCTTGATGAATCCAGTGCAAAAGCAGGCTTTCTGATGTCCCCGGGTCCCAAGCTGTAATGTATTCTGCTATTTTTAGCATATGCAGTCCCAAATATCTAATTGCATGTTAATCCAGCCTTGCCCTTCAGGAAAGCGTGGAATGAAATGAAAGAGGTACAGGGGGCTTTCAGCTTTCCTTTGGTGTTCCCCGAGTCCGTGATTTCCTCTGGTTTTCCCCCAGTCTTCTGTCACCCCATGTGTCTTTTAATAAGAAAGAATTCTAAATTGACCTTGAAAGTTAAGAAATTTTATTTGTGTACATTTGTGAGTCAACATATCCCACAGATCAGCCTCTGAATGCATCTTTGTCCTTTGAGTTGGATTAGCAGAGAGGCATGGCTGATTTCACATACCTGTTGCTTGTAGTAGTAGTAGTAGTAGTAGTAGTAGTAGTAGTAGTAGTAGTAGTAGTAGTAGTAGTAGTAGTACAATCTTTGAAGTGCAAAGTTATAATGGAGCCTATGGATCATAAAATCCAGTGCCTTTCAAGGTGACACAGTAGGGAATTGAACTCCCAGCCTCTGGCTCTGCAGAGAGAGATCTAAGCTGCTGAGCTATCCAGCAGTTAATAGAATGGTGCAGACAAACGTATAATCTTCCCCGGCGGCCGTAGCTGCATCCAGTTGGCTTTGTGTGTGCTTTCCTAAAACTCGCTTCAGGTATTGGCTCAGGCTGAACTCTATATAGCTGTTTCCAAAACAGACTCCGTTGTGGCTGTATGTATTATTCCAAGCAGAAGACGTATTGCTCTTCTGTTGGTGTTTTCCCAGATCAGTAGCAAGGACGTGTAATCGTATCCAGGACTTAGTAGCACCGCAACATGAGAAAGGAGCCCTTTTTGTATCATCTAGGACATTTTTCTCGCCTAACTGGCTTTCCAGATCTGCTCTCCCCAACCCCCGCCCCAGCGCATGCTCCGTTAAGACATAGGATAGAGAGGCCTTGGGATTTGCCACTGAGAGTCCAGTGGAAAAGGCATAGTCCTTGAATTACATTTATGAGCTTATGAACTTGTTTTGCCTCTCAGAATTAGAGTTCAAAGTCTATCCACACCACAAAATTATTCCCGTTTACCTTCGATAGCTATTTCAGGAGTATACTTTACAGCGAAGGTAGGGGTTAGTTCCCCCCCCCCTTGCTTTCTTATGCTGAAGTCAAATGTCACCGTTTCAAATCTTCTTTTAGCCCAGGACCATGTAGTATGAATGGTTCAGGCCCACCAAACAGGTATCAGTTCCAAGAGGGGTAGCTGTATTAGTGTGTTCTTGCTCAGGTAGCAGGAGATTCCCGGGGCATTTTTAAGACTTACAGATTTATCATGCCACAAACTTTCATGCCTAATTTCTTTGATGCATAGTGCCAATAATACATAGGAAAGTGAGAAGCACTGGTTCTCGGGTATATGGTGAATTTCTCAGGGAGGTAGAAGTTCTATTGAGAAGTCAAAGCCTCTTTCTGTGCCATTCCATGTTCTGGGATTAAGGACAGTTCAGCATTACTCTGTGTGTGTTTGTGTGTGTGTGTGTGTGTGTCCTGTCGGTTTGGGGTGCTGTGAACTATGTGACCAGTGCTCTTTTCCTCACTGTTGCCTGCAAGTGTCTATTTCTTGTGGGTGCTTATTTACAGAATCATTATGAAAGAGAAGCAAGACATTCCTGGTTGAATAGGAGTCCAACTTTTTTTTTAAAAGCATTGCTGCTTAATCCTCTTCAGCTATGCTGCTTTGGTGCATTTTATTTTTCTGTATTTACAAGCAAGGATAAGAAGCAGTTACTTTTAAGTCCTGTGGTTTCTTTCCACATTAGGAGATGTGTTAAAAAGTGCTAACTTTCTGAGTAAAAACAAGAATGAGAAAAAAACGCTTCCTCTTATTTTTGAAGCCCCCCCCCCCGTGGTGTTGCATGGGGGGTACCATAGGGTGGTCCACACCGGGTGCAATATTTTTAGGGGGTGCAGTTAGCCCTTCTTTCCTCCCACCCTAGACAGCAACATGAGCTTTCTGATCGTGCCGTGTCTTCCTGCCTGCTTCCTACCTTCCCTTCTCAGGAGACTGTCACCAAGGGGCACCATGGAAGGGGGACGGGGGCAGCAGAGCCCCTTGGCCCTGGAACCTGCCCAGAGCACTGTCTGCCATAGAAGTGGTCCTGTGCCAGCGAGCAGTACCTGGCCTCTGCAGGTCAGCCCAGTGCTCAAGCCAGGGCAGCTGGTGGCGCCACCAAGTGCACCCAATTGCTCAGGAAGTGACTGACCAGTGGGTGAGGCCAGAACAGGTCTTGGGGGGGGGGGGAACAGTGGCTGGCCTGAAATGTGTGGGGACTCAGCCCCCCCCCTAATTTTTCGAGCCTTTTTCTACAGTTTACCCTCAGACTGGCCAACAGATGTTGGCAGGAAGCCAGCCCCCCCCCACCGTCAGTGTCCTCGCTCATATGAACTCAGCCCCGACCTTGGGTTAGGGGGTGCAATACTTGCCTCGCCCCAGGTGCTGGCAAGTTGTGCTATGCCACTGCCCCCTCTTTTTTTCTCTCTCCTGGCCTGAAGAACCCTTTGAAACCTGAAAGGTTGCCCAGTTATTGACTTGCAACATCAGCCAGTGGCCCTTTGCTCGCTCCGAGTCTGTGTTATGATAACTGGCTTTCTGCAGTGACCTTTACTTTTATATGTAAGCCTTTGTTTCTTATGTGCTGTCAAGTTGCAGCTGACTTGCAGCAAACCTAATAGGGCTAACAAGATACATCAGATGTTTAAGAAGCATTACCAGTTCCCCCCCCACACACACACACACATACATACAACATGTTTATGTGACTGAGTAGGGATTTGAACCCATATCCCCTCTACCCTGGCCTGTAACTTTGTGCGTTATACTACACTGACAGCTTTCAAACCTTCTTCAGTTCAAAAGCTGTTTCTGTGTTCTGAGACTGTAATTATAACAACTGGTTCTCAGCATAAGCTGCCTAAATTCAGGAGTTCTGGGGGAGGCATAGTACAGGACAATTAAAAATTGTCAACTGGAGAGTTTATCGCTTTGATACTCGTGTAAATTCTGGGCAGTAGGAAAATTTGGTTCCTGATGTCTCTTTCGCTTATTAGAGATTTCTGTTCTCTTCCCCTTATAAAAGAAGCAATCGAGGCAGTTCGTGTGAAATGCACGATAAAACCATTTGAAACATCAGCAAGAAACTTAAAGGGAAATGGTAAAATTAGGGCACTCGGAAATTACAAAGAGTTCTGGACCCACTTGAAGACTAACATGTTTAATTTGCCATGCTCTTTAATGGATTTCACCCACTATTTAACTTGGCAGAATATACCCAAAGTCTGGGAGCAGCAGCCCGTCTTTTGTTTCTCCTAGTAAACATACCTGGGAAGGTGGCAGGAAAGCAAAATAAAAAGTGTTCTGCTTATATACCGCCCCATAGTGCTTAAAGTAATATCTGGGTGGTTTACAATTTTAATTACCCCCCTCCCGTAAGCCGGGTACTCATTTTACTGACCTCGGAAGGATGGAAGGCTGAGTGAACCTTGAGCTGGCTACCTGGGATTGGACCCCACCATCATGAGCAGTAGTTACATCTGACGTACAGTAATTTAATCACTGTGCCACAAAGTTCCTAACCGAGAGAAATACCTCTCCTGGTTATCCTAACACCCTGGTAGACTTGGAAAGGAAGAAATTAACGACTCAAGCCATTTCAGGCTTTATAAATTGGGTGTTCCTTCTTTGGTTGGGTAAATTTCAGAATTCCAACCTAAGGTGCATATTTGGTGCATAAATGCACGCACCCAGCAAAATGCTAAGGAGATAATTAGTGTGGTATATCTCTTTGATCAAAATGGAAAAAAGAGAATGGAGATGTAATCATTGAACGCTTGGAGATTTCTTATTCTACAACCCTCCTCCCCCCATTAAGTGGTATGAAATGCAGTTGAGACACCTGAGCGATTGACTGTTAGGAAATAACTGAAGGCAGTGGAATTTTCCACCAGTTAATTAGATTAAGAGAGGCTTTATGCCTCTTTTGCAAGGCTTGAGCTAAAATGGGTTTTTCGAACATTGTGTTACATTCCATAGACTTGGGGAGGGGAGGAAATGTTAACTAAAATGTTAAGCAGTTAACTACTAAGCTCTCCATTCTGTTTATGGACTAAATGCCAGTACTGTACAGTATTCAGATCAAAGCAGATCTGATAGATAGTTGTCCAATTGTCTCTTGAATGCCTCCATCACTGAAGCACTCATCTCTTCCCGAGGTAATTACAGTGGTTCCTTGTATAAAGGACTTAATTCATTCCAAATGAAATTCTGTTAAGCAAATTTTCCTTTATACAAATTTCCCATAGGAATGCATTGAAAACAGAGTAATCCCTAATCGCAACCATTTTTATGTTGTACGGATTCGCCCCATAGGCAATTCTGTTAAGCAAATTTCCCTTATCTCCGGAATTTTTTGTGTTGTACAGATTTTATGTTATACAACCCATTTGTTATACGAGGGTCCGCTGTACTTCTTTCGTCAAACTGCTCTAACATGGGGCACGTTTATGGCACCCATGTCGCTCATTCTGCTTCTGAGACAGTAGAGCCATGGATGATGACGAACAATCTATGGAGAGCCATAACAGTGTGAGAAGGAGGGGTCATTTAGTTTCACAAAGATTATGATTCAGGCGGTCATCTGTCACTTAATTTGATGCCTTTCCAGCCATTAGTAAAACCAAGAATGGACATATTTTGTATAAGAAAAAAAAAAACCAAAAGAAAAAAGACTAGGTGCTATATTTTAATGTGAGCTTTTGTGGACAGTCAGTCCCTCACATAGCATTTTGTGGCACCCACATGCTGTTATTTGCAGTTTAAAAAGAGCTGCCTCCCTGTTTCATCGGTGATAACAATATTTCAGTAATCACCAGAGAAGTGTAGACCTGCCTGTCTATTGGGCACATTGGCAGGAGAGAGAGGACACTCCCACTTTCTTTGCCATCACAGAGGCACAGGTACTAGAGGTACAATATCTCCAGTGCAAAACAGAAAGAAGAACTGGTAGAAATGTTAACATCCAGAATGAAGACCTTGCTAACTGTGCAAAACACAAGTTGTGATTGTGGGATGGAAAACGGTTAGAAGTGACATCAGAAATATAACCGGAGTGACCTTTTAGGCTAGATGGGTGGGATATAAACATACAAACAAATAATTAAACATATTTGTTTGTTTCAGAAATGTGCCATACTGAGTTTACCAAGATTTTCTTTGCTTATTTGTTTGTTTGTTTGTTTGTAGCCCACCATTCTCCGAATAAGGGAACCCAAGGTGGCTCACGATGTCAAAAAAGCAGAATAAAAAACAGAATGAATTGTAAAGCATACCGTTGAAAAATTAATATGTAATAGAACTGTGGTACTTTAAATATTTGTCTAAGCCTTTTGTCAATAACAGTCCACTTTCAAACACATGGTAATCCATGAAAACTCAAACTTACTGTATATAAATCTGTTTGTCTTTAAGGTAAAACAACTCTTTGTGTGTGTGTGTGTGTGTGTTTTACACATTCTGAAACAGACTAACAAGTCTGCCTCTTATGACATCCCTTGTAACAGCCTTAAGTCCTACAATCAAGACGTATGTTTACGCAATCAGTTATGTCTTGATTCTTGGTACATTTGGATGTCACAATAAGCCATGGTTCCTCAGAAGACGGAGGAAGGACTCACTGTTTGTTTTGGGTTTGTTCATCTAGCTTGTCAATGGAGAAGTAAACCAGAGCCCCTGCTTCTGCTATGTTAAATTGTCACAATAAACCACAGTTCCATGTTCCATGTGACTTCTCTAAGCTAATCCTACAGAACGTGGAAGTGATTGGACAATATGTATTAGCACTAATTGTGAGCAACAAACTTATAGAGGATCACTGACTCACAATTGAGACTTTTGACTCTTGATTACTTTGTTTTCCTTTATATGGAAATAGCAATTTTTATCTGAGAACCCTTAGATTCTTGATGCAATATAAAAGGAGTACAACCATTAACTATTTGAAATAGCGAAACCTCCAACAATAAGGAACATAATAAAGGGACTAAATGGCAATATAATTTTTCATATTTGTAGATATATTTCACAAAATCTTTTTGCACAAGATTGGAGTTTTCAGCTCCTCTATGATTTAAGTGAACCTGACACTTTTGTTCTTTGATAAAGAAGCTCTTGACCACTAGATAGCACAATATTATTAAAAATATAAATCACTTGAGATTAATTGTAAAACACGAATCATGGAAAACGTTCTTAAAACAAGTAGTAAAGAGCCTTGTGGTACAGTGGTTAAACCACGGTACAGTAGGACCTCGGTATCCACTGGGAATTCGTTCCAGGCCTTCCTGTGGATAACAAAAACCATGGATAAGAGAAAACACAAAATGAACCCCCAAAACTGCTATTTTGTGACAGTAGCTTGCTTTATGGCTGCTGTTTGTGACACTAGCTTGCTTTGTGGCTGCTGAATTATTTATGTAATTTATTCCTCTGCCAACTATGGATAACTGAATCAGTGGTTAATGAATCAGTGGACACGGGGGTCCTGTACTGCAGCTATAACTTTGCTCACAGCCTGGGATTCAGTTGCAAATAGCAGGCTCAAGGTTCACTCAGCCTTCCATCCTTCTGAGGCTGGTAAAATGAGTATGCAGCTTCCTGGGGTGGGGAGTGTGGGGACTGCATACTGTAATTATTTGTAATCCACTCAGTGAGTACTCAAAGCCTGTCAATAGCTGTTCAAGGTTTTTCCTTGCCAGTTTGATAGAGGTTATTCCAGGTTCATCTGAACTGCTTATGTTCATGTTTTTAAGCTCCTTACCTATCAGGTTCATTCCTACTTAATGTTAAAGGTGAAAGTTACTTGGCCAGTTTGACATTTTCTGGGTTTTCCTCTTCTGCACTATTAAATTCCTGCCAACTTCATATTTTAATTTGATTATGTCAAAAGGGGTAGTTTCCAGTTAGTTTCTGTGTGTCTTGGTGAAAATAAAACATGCTTTTAAAGAACCTGATGGTTTTGCTATTAGTAGGGACTCTCTTCCCCCCATTTCCTTCTTACATAGCCTGTTGGCCTACATTACTTTGCTGTATCTCACAATCCCAGGCGGAAAATAGCAGGGCTTTTTAAAAAAAAATCCAGGGGAAGGAGCCATCTTTATATGCATTGTCTTGCATCAAGCAAACCAGCCTGATTTTGTGCATAAATGCTCTCATTTCAGAAAGAGAGTTTTCCTCCCATTTGAGATCCTGGTCCATTTTAAAGGATAAAGGGACAAAACCTTACAAGTATTACTCCACAATGTCAAACCATATTGGTGGAATATTGTGGAAGGAGGAACTGCCCACCAGTGAACTGTAGCCAATGCTATGTTTTATTACGTAATAAAATTCATCTCTTTTGTCAGTTGAATGAAGTGTTTGTTGGTACAATGGCCCTTTTAATGCCTGAAGCGCATATGGCCCTCCATGCATAAGTAAGCTTCTGAGTTAACAACTGACATACTATGTAGAGGTTTCCCAGAGCTGATTACCTCAATAGCCGGCCATGCCCAGAATGAAGCCCAGTTTTGAGCTAAATGAGATTTGTATATCGTACTAGAAGTACAGGAAGCTTTAGCTTCTATAAATCCCAGGGACATCAGAAGGGTTGTATGTATTTTTAGAAGCTTACTAGACATTATTTTAGGAAGTCCTCATTTCACACTTTCTATATGAGATGGGGCCAAAAGGGCGGATGGATCTATTGGAATGTCTGGTATGGGTAAATCAGCAAATGTGTTTCCGTTCAAAGACAAACAATTTGGGTGAATGGCTTTGTACGTTGGAGAGGTTGGTAAAGCACTCCCAGAGTCCCAACATGGATAGAAAACCATTGAGGGTAGCTGCAGAGAATTTATCACCATTGTCAGTCAGTTAATCTAACGCCTACAGGAAGGATCACAAAGATTGTGTTTCATAATCAGTTGACAAATCCTGAGACTTTACGGCAGTGGCTTTCTCTGCAGTTTTGCAGAAAAACAAAACAAACAAAACCCCTGTTAAATTGTCAATATCAGCTGGGAAACATTAGCAGTGGCACTAACACTTCAGTGACGAACAAAAATTTATCTTAAAATATTGTAAGGCATTAGTTGATACACTGATTAATATAAATAATCAGGCTTTAAAGTACCACACAGAGTTGCCAGAAGTGATCATAATGTGTTCAAGTAACAGGAAACACTCAAATAGCATCACTTGAGATTTCAGCGACTTGAGATGACAAATTTAAACCAGCAACAAAGCTAACTTTCACTGAATTATTTGCAAATTGTGTTTTGAGTATATAGTGGCAAACTTTTGTCCTTCGTAGCTGGTTATATGGCAAAAAAGTTTCCCTTGGTTTCTGAGTCGTCTCCTTGGAGATACAGTGGTACCTCGACTTAAGAGCAATTCGATTTAGGAGCGGAAAACTGCTGGCGTTTTAACTGCCACCTTACACATTTTAGATATGGTCTGCTTGGCCTACAAATATTTTTTTCATTTTTTTGATTTTGTAAATTATTATTTTTTCAATTTTTTAAAAAGGCACCCCGACTTAAGAGTAGTTCGATTTAAGAGCATGCATTCGGAACGAATTAAATTCGTAAGTTGAGTTACCACTCTATTTGTGTATCTCCTACTGAATGCAGCCTATAACTGAAGATAGTAGCAGCTATTCTGGATTCCCATAGGCTAGTTCCTAGTCTGGCTAGACATTTCCATGACACATTTAACCCTCCATCCTCACAGGCCATGTGGGAGATGGCTGTTAGGGTTAAGCTGTCACTCAGGAAAACCTGGCTGCCATCACTCATAATCTCTCATTGAAATAGCCCATCTATAAACACTCCGTTTTGCCCTGAGAGCATTTGAAAATTCCCAGCCTACTATCGAGAAACAAAACACTCAACTGTTGTCATCAGAAAACCACGGAAGTCTATTTTAGGTGGCACTAATGATGCCATACTTTGGGTCAATGATGGACCTACATTTTGGGGACTGTAAAGCTTTCTGCCAGCAATGAGATCTGGATAACTACTGTTATCATCTTCAATGAGATCATTCCATCACAGATCACCACCCTTTTTGATTAAAATGTGGACTAAATTTGCTTCCGGGATTAGGAGCCCAAAATCTCAAGCTTTGTTACTTTCCTAGTACTGTAATATATCTCTCTCCCTGGTTTAGTGACAGCTTAGCTCTAAAATAGAATTTGGAGGATTAGGCAGGCTTGGTGTAATGAATAAAGATTCTAAGGAGGTATATAAACCATGTCAGAAAGGCAGAGGACTCAAGAATGCATAAGGGAGGTGCGCTTTAGGGACACGGGCCTTCTTGAAGTCAAGGAAGGGGTGCTAGATTATGTCATTTGGCTAGTACTATAGTGGATTTACTGTGCCCAAGTTATTTATCCAGTATAAAAATAAAACATTTTAGCTAATCTGCCACTAACTTTGCCCAAGGGTGCCTGGTGGCAAAGGTACATCACTGCACAGATGTTTCTGGTTTCATTTTACCCAGTTCTACAAAATTCTACTTTCCAGGTACAGCAGGTTGCTGCTCTTGTGTTAAGAAACCTGCTCCGATTTCAATAAAACCACACACTGTTTATTTTCCTGGCTTGCATCTATGTATGGAAAACATTTTCATCAATTTTGTTTGCCCAGTTTTGGACATTTTTCATTGATTCTCCTCTGAGAATTTCTTTCAAATATTTTCCATATATATATATATATATATATATATATATATATATATATATATATATATATATATATATATATATATATATATATATGTATAGGTATATATATATATGTTTTTAGATTTTCACGGGTATAGGTATGCATGTTAGGGTGAAATCGGGTTTCTTCTGTAGAAATCTGGTTGTTTTCGACGAGGTCTCACTCGTCATCTTCAGGCTGGTGTTCTGGCTTCTTTCTTCTTGAAGCAAAGTGTGGTCTCAGTTGAAGTCCTTCTATAAATACTGCTGGGGGTGTGTGGTTTGCTTGCTCTGTTGCTGATTGTAGGTTCCTTTGTTCCTTTGTTCTTTTGTGATCTGCTGTGTGGCTGAGGCGATCGTTAAGGGATTAACTGCTGATGGCTGTTTAGATGGCTGTTTACATGCTGGTGGGTTAGATGGCTGGTAGGTTCTGGCAGTATCCTGGGCTTTGGTGGAGTGGGGTCCTGTGTCTTGTGAATTCATTTTGGTCTGGCTACGTGTCTGTGGTCTCCCAATGTTTTTTTGGGGTGTGTGAGTGTGCTCCTTGTGGTGACTGGAGTGGGGTGCCGCAGTAGATGGTGCAGTCGTGGTTTTGTTATTGGATGGTGGTTTCGTTTCATCTGTGGGAAGGGTCTGGGTTTGTGTTTGGTGTGGATGGAAGGTGGTGGCATCTTGTGTCCTTTTGGACCTGGTGTCAGTCTTTGTGACAGAGGCTTGTCTGTTGACCAGGGCTAGTTTCCAGATGTCAGGCAAGCGGGAGGTGTCATCACGTTTATTCATGTTGTTTGGGTGTTTCTCTATTTCAATGGCTTCCATGATTATTCGACTGTTGAAGTGTTCAGTTTTGGAGATGAGTTTGGTTCTTTCAAAGTCAATTTCATGACCTGTTGTTTTTATGTGCTGGAAGAGAGAGGAAGATTTTTCTTCTTTTTTGACTGCGTTCTTGTGTTCTGCGATGCGTGCGCGCTTATTCTCCTGTTTGTTTGTCCGATGTATGTGGCTGGACAGACTTTGCATGGTATTTCGTAGACTCCTTGGTTTTCTAGCTCAATCTTGTCTTTGGGGTTTCTTAAGATGTTGGCTATTTTTTGGTCGGTGCAAAAGGCTGTCTTGATATTGTGTTTGTGGAGAATTTTGCTGATTTTGTCTGTGGTGCCTTTGATGTAAGGGAGGAGGGCGGTGCCGTTGTTCTCTTCTGTTTCTTGGTTCTTGGGGGGTGTTTCCTTTTGGATTAGTTTGGTGATGGTGTTTTTTTGGAATCCGTTCGCAATTAAAACATTCGAGAGAGTGTGTAATTCAGTTTTTAGGTGGTCTTTGTCAGCGAGGCGTTTGGTTCTGGAGATGAGGGTTTTTGCTACGGAGTTGATCTGTGCAGGGTGGTGGTGTGATTGTGCATTTAAGTAGCGGTTTGTATGTGTTTTTTTCTGAGACTTCAACTGAGACCACACTTTGCTTCAAGAAGAAAGAAGCCAGAACACCAGCCTGAAGATGACGAGTGAGAATTGTATCGAAACGGGGCCAAAACAACCAGATTTCTACACGGGAAGAAACCCGAATCCACCCTAACATGCATACCTATACCCGTGAAAATCTACGAAAACAAATATCCGACCTCTACGGGGAGGAAACCTTCCAGCTGACCAGAACCTACGAGAAACTAGAAGTCCGAAGAGCCACCATCTTATGTGACATTGCATTCCTACGCAACTGCCGAGACAAAAATGTGATCCCCACAAGCTTCCAACTGAAATTCCACTCAAAAACCCCATCCAGCGAAAGGATCCTGAAAAGAACAGAACTAGCCCTAATCAGAAGCGAACTACACAGGAAAAGATACCTACTAGATCAAACCAACAGAGACCTACTCACTCTCCACCTCAAACTCAGCAACAAAATCCACCCAACACTCTGGAACAAATCCAAGCAACTGGCCACCTGGAGAGCTGAAACAGAGACCTCCCACAAGTGGAACAGACACACACACCAACAAACTCCACAAACTGGAAAAACGCCAGAAGCCCAACCCCCACACAACAGCCCATGAAACAAACAGTTCACAACATATCAGACAGGACACTCACCATCGCAGAGACCAAAGTCCTTTCCAAAGGATTCAACTTTGCAATCGCCCCAGACACATCCCCACCGAAAACATCATATGCGGAGTGGAAGCCAGCCTAACCAAAATCAACCCAGATGAAGCCAACAAAATCAGACTTTGGAAGTCACCAATGTCCTCTGCTCCAGCAAACCACCCAGAAGCAATTTACACAAAGAAGAACAAAAAGCCCTCTCCAACCTGAGGAAAGACAACAACATAATCATTCTCCCAGCAGACAAAGGCAATGCCACAGTGGTGATGAACACATCCGACTACCAAGCCAAATTATCCAACCTACTACAAGACCCTGCTTACATACCTTTGAACACAGACCCCACCACCTACCTGGAAAAACCCACCAAAGCCAAAATAAAAGCCTCTCCCTTAAGTGAAGAAATCAAGCCAAGCATCATCCCCAGAGAGAAATCATCCAGATGCCCCAAGCTCTACGGCCTCCCCAAGATTCACAAAGAAGGAACACCTCTCAGACCCATAGTCAGCTCCATAGGCTCACCTCTACAAAACCTCGCCAAATTTCTTGCCAAACAACTCCAGCCCTATGCAGAATCCATCACTTCATTTGTACAAAACTGTGTGTCCACTTCATAGAAATTATAAAGAAACAAGACCTACAACCCAATGACCTACTCGTGAGCTTCGATGTTGTTTCGCTCTTCACACAAGTGCCCATTCAAGAAGCCTTGACAGCTATCCACAACAAATACAACCCCCCCAAACACATCCTAGATCTGACCAACCACTGCCTAACCAACACATACTTCATCCACAATGGACAAAGATACAAACAGATAGAAGGAGCACCCATGGGATCACCCCTCTCACCGGTCATCGCAAACCTATATATGGAACACTTTGAAGTCCAGAAGTCCGAACATAAACCCAAACTCTGGCTCAGATATGTTGACGACACCTTTGTTATCTGGCCACATGGGAAAGATAAACTGAACAACTTCCTCACACATCTCAACAGCCTACACCCCAAAATACAATTCACTATGGAAATAGAAGCCAACAACCAACTTCCCTTCCTGGACGTCCTAATCTTGAAAAAACCCGACGGCTCCTTAGGACATACCATCTACCAGAAAAAAACACATACAAACCGCTACTTAAATGCACAATCACACCACCACCCTGCACAGATCAACTTGTAGCAAAAACCCTCATCTCCAGAACCAAACGCCTCGCTGACAAAGACCACCTAAAACTGAATTACACACTCTCTCGAATGTTTTAATGGCTGAACGGATTCCAAAAAACACCATCACCAAACTAATCCAAAAGGAAACACCCCCAAGAACCAAGAAACAGAAGAGAACAACGGCTGTGGTCTCCCAATCCTCTTTTACATCAAAGGCACCACAGACAAAATCAGCAAAATTCTCCACAAACACAATATCAAGACAGCCTTTTGCATTGACAAAAAATAGCCAACATCTTAAGAAACCCCAAAGACAAGATTGAGCTAGAAAACCAAGGAGTGTGTCGAAATACCATGCAAAGTCTGTCCAGCCACATACATCGGACAAACAAACAGGAGAATAAGCGTTTCAGATCGCAGAACACAAGAACGCAGTCAAAAAGAAGAAAAATCTTCCTCTCTCTTCCAGCACATAAAAACAACAGGTCATGAAATTGACTTTGAAAGAACCAAACTCATCTCCAAAACTGAACACTTCAACAGTCGAATAATCATGGAAGCCATTGAAATAGAGAAACACCCAAACAACATGAATAAACGTGATGACACCTCCCGCTTGCCTGACATCTGAAACTAGCCCTGGTCAACAGACAAGCCTCTGTCACAAAGACTGACACCAGGTCCAAAAGGACACAAGATGCCACACACCTTCCATCCACACCAAACACAAACCCAGACCCTTCCCACAGATGTTGGAAACCACCATCCAATAACAAAACCACGACTGCACCATCTACTGCGGCACCCCACTCCAGTCACCACAAGGAGCACACTCACACACCCCAAAAACATTGGGAGACCACAGACACTAGCCAGACCAAAATGAATTCACAAGACACAGGACCCCACTCCACCAAAGCCCAGGATACTGCCAGAACCTACCAGCCATCTAACCCACCAGCATGTAAACAGCCATCTAAACAGCCATCAGCAGTTAATTGTTAACGATCGCCTCAGCCACACAGCAGATCACAAAAGAACAAAGGAACAAAGGAACCTACAATCAGCAACAGAGCAAGCAAACCACACACCCCCTAGCAGTATTTATAGAAGGACTTCAACTGAGACCACACTTTGCTTCAAGAAGAAAGAAGCCAGAACACCAGCCTGAAGATGACGAGTGAGACCTCGTCGAAACGTCGCCAAAACAACCAGATTTCTACACGGGAAGAAACCCGAATCCACCCTAACATGCATACCTATACCCGTGAAAATCTACGAAAACAAATATCCGACCTCTACGGGAGGAAACCTTCCAGCTGACCAGAACCTACGAGAAACTAGAAGTCCAAGAGCCACCATCTTATGTGACATTGCATTCCTACGCAACTGCCGAGACAAAAATGTGATCCCCACAAGCTTCCAACTGAAATTCCACTCAAAAACCCCATCCAGCGAAAGGATCCTGAAAAGAACAGAACTAGCCCTAATCAGAAGCGAACTACACAGGAAAAGATACCTACTAGATCAAACCAACAGAGACCTACTCACTCTCCACCTCAAACTCAGCAACAAAATCCACCCAACACTCTGGAACAAATCCAAGCAACTGGCCACCTGGAGAGCTGAAACAGAGACCTCCCACAAGACAGACACACACACCAACAAACTCCACAAACTGGAAAAACGCCAGAAGCCCAACCCCCCCACACAACAGCCCATGAAACAAACAGTTCACAACATATCAGACAGGACACTCACCATCGCAGAGACCAAAGTCCTTTCCAAAGGATTCAACTTTGCAATCGCCCCCAGACACATCCCCACCGAAAACATCATATGCGGAGTGGAAGCCAGCCTAACCAAAATCAACCCAGATGAAGCCAACAAAATCAGACTCAAGTCACCAATGTCCTCTGCTCCAGCAAACCACCCAGAAGCAATTTACACAAAGAAGAACAAAAGCCCTCTCCAACCTGAGGAAAGACAACAACATAATCATTCTCCCAGCAGACAAAGGCAATGCCACAGTGGTGATGAACACATCCGACTACCAAGCCAAATTATCCAACCTACTACAAGACCCTGCTTACATACCTTTGAACACAGACCCCACCACCTACCTGGAAAACCCACCAAAGCCAAAATAAAAGCCTCTCCCTTAAGTGAAGAAATCAAGCCAAGCATCATCCCCAGAGAGAAATCATCCAGATGCCCCAAGCTCTACGGCCTCCCCAAGATTCACAAAGAAGGAACACCTCTCAGACCCATAGTCAGCTCCATAGGCTCACCTCTACAAAACCTCGCCAAATTTCTTGCCAAACAACTCCAGCCCTATGCAGAATCCATCACTTCATACGTACAAAACTCGTTCCACTTCATAGAAATTATAAAGAAACAAGACCTACAACCCAATGACCTACTCGTGAGCTTCGATGTTGTTTCGCTCTTCACACAAGTGCCCATTCAAGAAGCCTTGACAGCTATCCACAACAAATACAACCCCCAAACACATCCTAGATCTGACCAACCACTGCCTAACCAACACATACTTCATCCACAATGGACAAAGATACAAACAGATAGAAGGAGCACCCATGGGATCACCCTCTCACCGGTCATCGCAAACCTATATGGAACACTTTGAAACCAACGCGTTACAGAAGTCCGAACATAAACCCAAACTCTGGCTCAGATATGTTGACGACACCTTTGTTATCTGGCCACATGGGAAAGATAAACTGAACAACTTCCTCACACATCTCAACAGCCTACACCCCAAAATACAATTCACTATGGAAATAGAAGCCAACAACCAACTTCCCTTCCTGGACGTCCTAATCTACAAAAAACCCGACGGCTCCTTAGGACATACCATCTACCAGAAAAAAACACATACAAACCGCTACTTAAATGCACAATCACACCACCACCCTGCACAGATCAACTCCGTAGCAAAAACCCTCATCTCCAGAACCAAACGCCTCGCTGACAAAGACCACCTAAAAACTGAATTACACACTCTCTCGAATGTTTTAATTGCGAACGGATTCCAAAAAAAAACACCATCACCAAACTAATCCAAAAGGAAACACCCCCAAGAACCAAGAAACAGAAGAGAACAACGGCACCGCCTCCTCCCTTACATCAAAGGCACCACAGACAAAATCAGCAAAATTCTCCACAAACACAATATCAAGACAGCCTTTTGCACCGACCAAAAAATAGCCAACATCTTAAGAAACCCCAAAGACAAGATTGAGCTAGAAAACCAAGGAGTCTACGAAATACCATGCAAAGTCTGTCCAGCCACATACATCGGACAAACAAACAGGAGAATAAGCGCACGCATCGCAGAACACAAGAACGCAGTCAAAAAAAGAAGAAAATCTTCCTCTCTCTTCCAGCACATAAAAACAACAGGTCATGAAATTGACTTTGAAAGAACCAAACTCATCTCCAAAACTGAACACTTCAACAGTCGAATAATCATGGAAGCCATTGAAATAGAGAAACACCCAAACAACATGAATAAACGTGATGACACCTCCCGCTTGCCTGACATCTGGAAACTAGCCCTGGTCAACAGACAAGCCTCTGTCACAAAGACTGACACCAGGTCCAAAAGGACACAAGATGCCACCACCTTCCATCCACACCAAACACAAACCCAGACCCTTCCCACAGATGAAACGAAACCACCATCCAATAACAAAACCACGACTGCACCATCTACTGCGGCACCCCACTCCAGTCACCACAAGGAGCACACTCACACACCCCAAAAAACATTGGGAGACCACAGACACGTAGCCAGACCAAAATGAATTCACAAGACACAGGACCCCACTCCACCAAAGCCCAGGATACTGCCAGAACCTACCAGCCATCTAACCCACCAGCATGTAAACAGCCATCTAAACAGCCATCAGCAGTTAATCCCTTAACGATCGCCTCAGCCACACAGCAGATCACAAAAGAACAAAGGAACAAAGGAACCTACAATCAGCAACAGAGCAAGCAAACCACACCCCCAGCAGTATTTATAGAAGGACTTCAACTGAGACCACACTTTGCTTCAACAAGAAAGAAGCCAGAACACCAGCCTGAAGATGACGAGTGAGACCTCGTCGAAACGTCGCCAAAACAACCAGATTTCTACACGGAAGAAACCCGAATCCACACCTAACATGTATATATATATATATTTCGTAGATTTTCACGGGTATAGGTATGCATGTTAGGGTGGATTCGGTTTCTTCCCGTGTAGAAATCTGGTTGTTTTGGCGACGTTTCGACGAGGTCTCACTCGTCATCTTCAGGCTGGTGTTCTGGCTTCTTTTCTTCTTGAAGCAAAGTGTGGTCTCAGTTGAAGTCCTTCTATAAATACTGCTGGGGGGTGTGGTTTGCTTGCTCTGTTGCTGATTGTAGGTTCCTTTGTTCCTTTGTTCTTTGTGATCTGTAGATGGTGCAGTCGTGGTTTTGTTATTGGATGGTGGTTTCGTTTCATCTGTGGGAAGGGTCTGGGTTTGTGTTTGGTGTGGATGGAAGGTGGTGGCATCTTGTGTCCTTTTGGACCTGGTGTCAGTCTTTGTGACAGAGGCTCGTCTGTTGACCAGGGCTAGTTTCCAGATGTCAGGCAAGCGGGAGGTGTCATCACGTTTATTCATGTTGTTTGGGTGTTTCTCTATTTCAATGGCTTCCATGATTATTCGACTGTTGAAGTGTTCAGTTTTGGAGATGAGTTTGGTTCTTTCAAAGTCAATTTCATGACCTGTTGTTTTTATGTGCTGGAAGAGAGAGGAAGATTTTTCTTCTTTTTTGACTGCGTTTTTGTGTTCTGCGATGCGTGCGCTTATTCTCCTGTTTGTTTGTCCGATGTATGTGGCTGGACAGACTTTGCATGGTATTTCGTAGACTCCTTGGTTTTCTAGCTCAATCTTGTCTTTGGGGTTTCTTAAGATGTTGGCTATTTTTTGGTCGGTGCAAAAGGCTGTCTTGATATTGTGTTTGTGGAGAATTTTGCTGATTTTGTCTGTGGTGCCTTTGATGTAAGGGAGGAGGGCGGTGCCGTTGTTCTCTTCTGTTTCTTGGTTCTTGGGGGGTGTTTCCTTTTGGATTAGTTTGGTGATGGTGTTTTTTTGGAATCCGTTCGCAATTAAAACATTCGAGAGAGTGTGTAATTCAGTTTTTAGGTGGTCTTTGTCAGTGAGGCGTTTGGTTCTGGAGATGAGGGTTGTTGCTACGGAGTTGATCTGTGCAGGGTGGTGGTGTGATTGTGCATTTAAGTAGCGGTTTGTATGTGTTTTTTTCTGGTAGATGGTATGTCCTAAGGAGCCGTCGGGTTTTTTGTAGATTAGGACGTCCAGGAAGGGAAGTTGGTTGTTGGCTTCTATTTCCATAGTGAATTGTATTTTGGGGTGTAGGCTGTTGAGATGTGAGGAAGTTGTTCAGTTTATCTTTCCCGTGTGGCCAGATAACAAAGGTGTCGTCAACATATCTGAGCCAGAGTTTGGATTTATGTTCGGACTTCTGTAATGCGTTGGTTTCAAAGTGTTCCATATATAGGTTTGCGATGACCGGTGAGAGGGGTGATCCCATGGGTGCTCCTTCTATCTGTTTGTATCTTTGTCCATTGTGGATGAAGTATGTGTTGGTTAGGCAGTGGTTGGTCAGATCTAGGATGTGTTTGGGGGTTGTATTTGTTGTGGATAGCTGTCAAGGCTTCTTGAATGGGCACTTGTGTGAAGAGCGAAACAACATCGAAGCTCACGAAGCCAGGTCATTGGGTTGTAGGTCTTGTTTCTTTATAATTTCTATGAAGTGGAACGAGTTTTGTACGTATGAAGTGATGGATTCTGCATAGGGCTGGAGTTGTTTGGCAAGAAATTTGGCGAGGTTTTGTAGAGGTGAGCCTATGGAGCTGACTATGGGTCTGAGAGGTGTTCCTTCTTTGTGAATCTTGGGGAGGCCGTAGAACACATCCGACTACCAAGCCAAATTATCCAACCTACTACAAGACCCTGCTTACATACCTTTGAACACAGACCCCACCACCTACCTGGAAAAAAACCACCAAAGCCAAAATAAAAGCCTCTCCCTTAAGTGAAGAAATCAAGCCAAGCATCATCCCCAGAGAGAAATCATCCAGATGCCCCAAGCTCTACGGCCTCCCCAAGATTCACAAAGAAGGAACACCTCTCAGACCCATAGTCAGCTCCATAGGCTCACCTCTACAAAACCTCGCCAAATTTCTTGCCAAACAACTCCAGCCCTATGCAGAATCCATCACTTCATACGTACAAAACTCGTTCCACTTCATAGAAATTATAAAGAAACAAGACCTACAACCCAATGACCTACTCGTGAGCTTCGATGTTGTTTCGCTCTTCACACAAGTGCCCATTCAAGAAGCCTTGACAGCTATCCACAACAAATACAACCCCCCCAAACACATCCTAGATCTGACCAACCACTGCCTAACCAACACATACTTCATCCACAATGGACAAAGATACAAACAGATAGAAGGAGCACCCATGGGATCACCCCTCTCACCGGTCATCGCAAACCTATATATGGAACACTTTGAAACCAACGCATTACAGAAGTCCGAACATAAACCCAAACTCTGGCTCAGATATGTTGACGACACCTTTGTTATCTGGCCACATGGGAAAGATAAACTGAACAACTTCCTCACACATCTCAACAGCCTACACCCCAAAATACAATTCACTATGGAAATAGAAGCCAACAACCAACTTCCTTCCTGGACGTCCTAATCTACAAAAAACCCGACGGCTCCTTAGGGACATACCATCTACCAGAAAAAACACATACAAACCGCTACTTAAATGCACAATCACACCACCACCCTGCACAGATCAACTCCGTAGCAAAAACCCTCATCTCCAGAACCAAACGCCTCGCTGACAAAGACCACCTAAAAACTGAATTACACACTCTCTCGAATGTTTTAATTGCGAACGGATTCCAAAAAAACACCATCACCAAACTAATCCAAAAGGAAACACCCCCAAGAACCAAGAAACAGAAGAGAACAACGGCACCGCCTCCTCCCTTACATCAAAGGCACCACAGACAAAATCAGCAAAATTCTCCACAAACACAATATCAAGACAGCCTTTTGCACCGACCAAAAAATAGCCAACATCTTAAGAAACCCCAAAGACAAGATTGAGCTAGAAAACCAAGGAGTCTACGAAATACCATGCAAAGTCTGTCCAGCCACATACATCGGACAAACAAACAGGAGAATAAGCGCACGCATCGCAGAACACAAGAACGCAGTCAAAAAGAAGAAAATCTTCCTCTCTTCCAGCACATAAAAACAACAGGTCATGAAATTGACTTTGAAAGAACCAAACTCATCTCCAAAACTGAACACTTCAACAGTCGAATAATCATGGAAGCCATTGAAATAGAGAAACACCCAAACAACATGAATAAACGTGATGACACCTCCCGCTTGCCTGACATCTGAAACTAGCCCTGGTCAACAGACAAGCCTCTGTCACAAAGACTGACACCAGGTCCAAAAGGACACAAGATGCCACCACCTTCCATCCACACCAAACACAAACCCAGACCCTTCCCACAGATGAAACGAAACCACCATCCAATAACAAAACCACGACTGCACCATCTACTGCGGCACCCCACTCCAGTCACCACATGGAGCACACTCACACACCCCAAAAACATTGGGAGACCACAGACACGTAGCCAGACCAAATGAATTCACAAGACACAGGACCCCACTCCACCAAAGCCCAGGATACTGCCAGAACCTACCAGCCATCTAACCCACCAGCATGTAAACAGCCATCTAAACAGCCATCAGCAGTTAATCCCTTTAACGATCGCCTCAGCCACACAGCACCCAACACTCTGGCCAAGCAACTGGCCACCTGGAGAGCTGAAACAGAGACCTCCCACAAGACAGACACACACACCAACAAACTCCACAAACTGGAAAACGCCAGAAGCCCAACCCCCCACACAACAGCCCATGAAACAAACAGTTCACAACATATCAGACAGGACACTCACCATCGCAGAGACCAAAGTCCTTTCCAAAGGATTCAACTTTGCAATCGCCCCAGACACATCCCCACCGAAAACATCATATGCGGAGTGGAAGCCAGCCTAACCAAAATCAACCCAGATGAAGCCAACAAAATCAGACTCGAAGTCACCAATGTCCTCTGCTCCAGCAAACCACCCAGAAGCAATTTACACAAAGAAGAACAAAAAGCCCTCTCCAACCTGAGGAAAGACAACAACATAATCATTCTCCCAGCAGACAAAGGCAATGCCACAGTGGTGATGAACACATCCGACTACCAAGCCAAATTATCCAACCTACTACAAGACCCTGCTTACATACCTTGAACACAGACCCCACCACCTACCTGGAAAAACCCACCAAAGCCAAAATAAAAGCCTCTCCCTTAAGTGAAGAAATCAAGCCAAGCATCATCCCCAGAGAGAAATCATCCAGATGCCCCAAGCTCTACGGCCTCCCAAGATTCACAAAGAAGGAACACCTCTCAGACCCATAGTCAGCTCCATAGGCTCACCTCTACAAAACCTCGCCAAATTTCTTGCCAAACAACTCCAGCCCTATGCAGAATCCATCACTTCATACGTACAAAACTCGTTCCACTTCATAGAAATTATAAAGAAACAAGACCTACAACCCAATGACCTACTCGTGAGCTTCGATGTTGTTTCGCTCTTCACACAAGTGCCCATTCAAGAAGCCTTGACAGCTATCCACAACAAATACAACCCCCAAACACATCCTAGATCTGACCAACCACTGCCTAACCAACACATACTTCATCCACAATGGACAAAGATACAAACAGATAGAAGGAGCACCCATGGGATCACCCTCTCACCGGTCATCGCAAACCTATATGGAACACTTTGAAACCAACGCGTTACAGAAGTCCGAACATAAACCCAAACTCTGGCTCAGATATGTTGACGACACCTTTGTTATCTGGCCACATGGGAAAGATAAACTGAACAACTTCCTCACACATCTCAACAGCCTACACCCCAAAATACAATTCACTATGGAAATAGAAGCCAACAACCAACTTCCCTTCCTGGACGTCCTAATCTACAAAAACCCGACGGCTCCTTAGGACATACCATCTACCAGAAAAAAACACATACAAACCGCTACTTAAATGCACAATCACACCACCACCCTGCACAGATCAACTCCGTAGCAAAAACCCTCATCTCCAGAACCAAACGCCGCTGACAAAGACCACCTAAAAACTGAATTACACACTCTCTCGAATGTTTTAATTGCGAACGGATTCCAAAAAACACCATCACCAAACTAATCCAAAAGGAAACACCCCCAAGAACCAAGAAACAGAAGAGAACAACGGCACCGCCCTCCTCCCTTACATCAAAGGCACCACAGACAAAATCAGCAAAATTCTCCACAAACACAATATCAAGACAGCCTTTTGCACCGACCAAAAAATAGCCAACATCTTAAGAAACCCCAAAGACAAGATTGAGCTAGAAAACCAAGGAGTCTACGAAATACCATGCAAAGTCTGTCCAGCCACATACATCGGACAAACAAACAGGAGAATAAGCGCACGCATCGCAGAACACAAGAACGCAGTCAAAAAAGAAGAAAAATCTTCCTCTCTCTTCCAGCACATAAAAACAACAGGTCATGAAATTGACTTTGAAAGAACCAAACTCATCTCCAAAACTGAACACTTCAACAGTCGAATAATCATGGAAGCCATTGAAATAGAGAAACACCCAAACAACATGAATAAACGTGATGACACCTCCCGCTTGCCTGACATCTGAAACTAGCCCTGGTCAACAGACGAGCCTCTGTCACAAAGACTGACACCAGGTCCAAAAGGACACAAGATGCCACCACCTTCCATCCACACCAAACACAAACCCAGACCCTTCCCACAGATGAAACGAAACCACCATCCAATAACAAAACCACGACTGCACCATCTACTGCGGCACCCCACTCCAGTCACCACAAGGAGCACACTCACACACCCCAAAAAAACATTGGGAGACCACAGACACGTAGCCAGACCAAAATGAATTCACAAGACACAGGACCCCACTCCACCAAAGCCCAGGATACTGCCAGAACCTACCAGCCATCTAACCCACCAGCATGTAAACAGCCATCTAAACAGCCATCAGCAGTTAATCCCTTAACGATCGCCTCAGCCACACAGCAGATCACAAAAGAACAAAGGAACAAAGGAACCTACAATCAGCAACAGAGCAAGCAAACCACACCCCCCCCAGCAGTATTTATAGAAGGACTTCAACTGAGACCACACTTTGCTTCAACAAGAAAGAAGCCAGAACACCAGCCTGAAGATGACGAGTGAGACCTCGTCGAAACGTCGCCAAAACAACCAGATTTCTACACGGGAAGAAACCCGAATCCACCCTAACATGTATATATATATATATATATATATATATTTGTTTTCGTAGATTTTCACGGGTATAGGTATGCATGTTAGGGTGGATTCGGGTTTCTTCCGTGTAGAAATCTGGTTGTTTTGGCGACGTTTCGACGAGGTCTCACTCGTCATCTTCAGGCTGGTGTTCTGGCTTCTTTCTTCTTGAAGCAAAGTGTGGTCTCAGTTGAAGTCCTTCTATAAATACTGCTGGGGGGGTGTGGTTTGCTTGCTCTGTTGCTGATTGTAGGTTCCTTTGTTCCTTTGTTCTTTTGTGATCTGCTGTGTGGCTGAGGCGATCGTTAAGGGATTAACTGCTGATGGCTGTTTAGATGGCTGTTTACATGCTGGTGGGTTAGATGGCTGGTAGGTTCTGGCAGTATCCTGGGCTTTGGTGGAGTGGGGTCCTGTGTCTTGTGAATTCATTTTGGTCTGGCTACGTGTCTGTGGTCTCCCAATGTTTTTTTTTTGGGGTGTGTGAGTGTGCTCCATGTGGTGACTGGAGTGGGGTGCCGCAGTAGATGGTGCAGTCGTGGTTTTGTTATTGGATGGTGGTTTCGTTTCATCTGTGGGAAGGGTCTGGGTTTGTGTTTGGTGTGGATGGAAGGTGGTGGCATCTTGTGTCCTTTTGGACCTGGTGTCAGTCTTTGTGACAGAGGCTCGTCTGTTGACCAGGGCTAGTTTCCAGATGTCAGGCAAGCGGGAGGTGTCATCACGTTTATTCATGTTGTTTGGGTGTTTCTCTATTTCAATGGCTTCCATGATTATTCGACTGTTGAAGTGTTCAGTTTTGGAGATGAGTTTGGTTCTTTCAAAGTCAATTTCATGACCTGTTGTTTTTATGTGCTGGAAAGAGAGAGGAAGATTTTTCTTCTTTTTGACTGCGTTTTTGTGTTCTGCGATGCGTGCGCTTATTCTCCTGTTTGTTTGTCCGATGTATGTGGCTGGACAGACTTTGCATGGTATTTCGTAGACTCCTTGGTTTTCTAGCTCAATCTTGTCTTTGGGGTTTCTTAAGATGTTGGCTATTTTTTGGTCGGTGCAAAAGGCTGTCTTGATATTGTGTTTGTGGAGAATTTTGCTGATTTTGTCTGTGGTGCCTTTGATGTAAGGGAGGAGGGCGGTGCCGTTGTTCTCTTCTGTTTCTTGGTTCTTGGGGGTGTTTCCTTTTGGATTAGTTTGGTGATGGTGTTTTTTGGAATCCGTTCGCAATTAAAACATTCGAGAGAGTGTGTAATTCAGTTTTAGGTGGTCTTTGTCAGTGAGGCGTTTGGTTCTGGAGATGAGGGTTTTGCTACGGAGTTGATCTGTGCAGGGTGGTGGTGTGATTGTGCATTTAAGTAGCGGTTTGTATGTGTTTTTTTCTGGTAGATGGTATGTCCTAAGGAGCCGTCGGTTTTTTTGTAGATTAGGACGTCCAGGAAGGGAAGTTGGTTGTTGGCTTCTATTTCCATAGTGAATTGTATTTTGGGGTGTAGGCTGTTGAGATGTGTGAGGAAGTTGTTCAGTTTATCTTTCCCGTGTGGCCAGATAACAAAGGTGTCGTCAACATATCTGAGCCAGAGTTTGGATTTATGTTCGGACTTCTGTAATGCGTTGGTTTCAAAGTGTTCCATATATAGGTTTGCGATGACCGGTGAGAGGGGTGATCCCATGGGTGCTCCTTCTATCTGTTTGTATCTTTGTCCATTGTGGATGAAGTATGTGTTGGTTAGGCAGTGGTTGGTCAGATCTAGGATGTGTTTGGGGGGGTTGTATTTGTTGTGGATAGCTGTCAAGGCTTCTTGAATGGGCACTTGTGTGAAGAGCGAAACAACATCGAAGCTCACGAGTAGGTCATTGGGTTGTAGGTCTTGTTTCTTTATAATTTCTATGAAGTGGAACGAGTTTTGTACGTATGAAGTGATGGATTCTGCATAGGGCTGGAGTTGTTTGGCAAGAAATTTGGCGAGGTTTTGTAGAGGTGAGCCTATGGAGCTGACTATGGGTCTGAGAGGTGTTCCTTCTTTGTGAATCTTGGGGAGGCCGTAGAACACATCCGACTACCAAGCCAAATTATCCAACCTACTACAAGACCCTGCTTACATACCTTTGAACACAGACCCCACCACCTACCTGGAAAAAACCACCAAAGCCAAAATAAAAGCCTCTCCCTTAAGTGAAGAAATCAAGCCAAGCATCATCCCCAGAGAGAAATCATCCAGATGCCCCAAGCTCTACGGCCTCCCCAAGATTCACAAAGAAGGAACACCTCTCAGACCCATAGTCAGCTCCATAGGCTCACCTCTACAAAACCTCGCCAAATTTCTTGCCAAACAACTCCAGCCCTATGCAGAATCCATCACTTCATACGTACAAAACTCGTTCCACTTCATAGAAATTATAAAGAAACAAGACCTACAACCCAATGACCTACTCGTGAGCTTCGATGTTGTTTCGCTCTTCACACAAGTGCCCATTCAAGAAGCCTTGACAGCTATCCACAACAAATACAACCCCCAAACACATCCTAGATCTGACCAACCACTGCCTAACCAACACATACTTCATCCACAATGGACAAAGATACAAACAGATAGAAGGAGCACCCATGGGATCACCCCTCTCACCGGTCATCGCAAACCTATATATGGAACACTTTGAAACCAACGCATTACAGAAGTCCGAACATAAACCCAAACTCTGGCTCAGATATGTTGACGACACCTTTGTTATCTGGCCACACGGGAAAGATAAACTGAACAACTTCCTCACACATCTCAACAGCCTACACCCCAAAATACAATTCACTATGGAAATAGAAGCCAACAACCAACTTCCCTTCCTGGACGTCCTAATCTACAAAAACCCGACGGCTCCTTAGGACATACCATCTACCAGAAAAAAACACATACAAACCGCTACTTAAATGCACAATCACACCACCACCCTGCACAGATCAACTCCGTAGCAAAAACCCTCATCTCCAGAACCAAACGCCTCGCTGACAAAGACCACCTAAAAACTGAATTACACACTCTCTCGAATGTTTTAATTGCGAACGGATTCCAAAAAAACACCATCACCAAACTAATCCAAAAGGAAACACCCCCAAGAACCAAGAAACAGAAGAGAACAACGGCACCGCCCTCCTCCCTTACATCAAAGGCACCACAGACAAAATCAGCAAAATTCTCCACAAACACAATATCAAGACAGCCTTTTGCACCGACCAAAAAATAGCCAACATCTTAAGAAACCCCAAAGACAAGATTGAGCTAGAAAACCAAGGAGTCTACGAAATACCATGCAAAGTCTGTCCAGCCACATACATCGGACAAACAAACAGGAGAATAAGCGCACGCATCGCAGAACACAAAAACGCAGTCAAAAAGAAGAAAAATCTTCCTCTCTCTTCCAGCACATAAAAACAACAGGTCATGAAATTGACTTTGAAAGAACCAAACTCATCTCCAAAACTGAACACTTCAACAGTCGAATAATCATGGAAGCCATTGAAATAGAGAAACACCCAAACAACATGAATAAACGTGATGACACCTCCCGCTTGCCTGACATCTGAAACTAGCCCTGGTCAACAGACGAGCCTCTGTCACAAAGACTGACACCAGGTCCAAAAGGACACAAGATGCCACCACCTTCCATCCACACCAAACACAAACCCAGACCCTTCCCACAGATGAAACGAAACCACCATCCAATAACAAAACCACGACTGCACCATCTACTGCGGCACCCCACTCCAGTCACCACATGGAGCACACTCACACACCCCAAAAAAACATTGGGAGACCACAGACACGTAGCCAGACCAAAATGAATTCACAAGACACAGGACCCCACTCCACCAAAGCCCAGGATACTGCCAGAACCTACCAGCCATCTAACCCACCAGCATGTAAACAGCCATCTAAACAGCCATCAGCAGTTAATCCCTTAACGATCGCCTCAGCCACACAGCAGATCACAAAAGAACAAAGGAACAAAGGAACCTACAATCAGCAACAGAGCAAGCAAACCACACCCCCCCAGCAGTATTTATAGAAGGACTTCAACTGAGACCACACTTTGCTTCAAGAAGAAAGAAGCCAGAACACCAGCCTGAAGATGACGAGTGAGACCTCGTCGAAACGTCGCCAAAACAACCAGATTTCTACACGGGAAGAAACCCGAATCCACCCTAACAAGCGGGAGGTGTCATCACGTTTATTCATGTTGTTTGGGTGTTTCTCTATTTCAATGGCTTCCATGATTATTCGACTGTTGAAGTGTTCAGTTTTAGAGATGAGTTTGGTTCTTTCAAAGTCAATTTCATGACCTGTTGTTTTTATGTGTTGGAAGAGAGAGGAAGATTTTTCTTCTTTTTTGACTGCGTTCTGTTTCACCCCCCAAGAACCAAGAAACAGAAGAGAACAACGGCACCACCCTCCTCCCTTACATCAAAGGCACCACAGACAAAATCAGCAAAATTCTCCACAAACACAATATCAAGACAGCCTTTTGCACCGACCAAAAAATAGCCAACATTTTAAGAAACCCCAAAGACAAGATTGAGCTAGAAAACCAAGGAGTCTACGAAATACCATGCAAAGTCTGCCCAGCCACATACATCGGACAGACAAACAGGAGAATAAGCGCACGCATTAACCCGAATCCACCCTAACATGCATACCTATACCCGTGAAAATCTACGAAAACATATATGTGTGTGTGTGTGTGTGTGTGTGTGTGTGTGTGTGTGTGTGTGTGTGTGTGTGTGTGTGTGTGTGTGTGTGTGTGTGTGTGTGTGTGTGTGTGTGTGTGTGTGTGTGTGTGTGTGTAGTACCCTGCAAGGTTCTAATATATACCATTTTCTATCTCCCTATTTTGCAAGCAACATTTCAGTCAACTTTAATTTCAAGTCCAAACTGCTATAAAACATGAAGCATTGAACAGTATTCGTAGCTCTCCACAATGAAATAGTCCACATGGTCATGCTTTTTGCTTCTGAATTTGAGCGCTATAGCTATAGCATTCAATTACTTTTCATTGACTTCTAGGAAAGCGCTCTCAAATTGCATTACAAAGAATGTGGTTTGTTTGCCCAGGAACCACATTTGATGGTTGCTCAGTGGGTTTTGAAAAAAAAATATGGATTGCTTTCCTTTGTCACAAAATCACACACAATTTATTTCCATATCTTTCCTCTTTTTTGGGATGTGGGTGGTTGTTATTCCTAAATTTTTGCCCATTTTGAACACTTCTCATCTATTCCCCTTCAAGAATCTCTTTTACATATTCTTTCCCATTATTGTGGTCACAAGAGAGTGAATATATGTACTGTAACATGTTCTGACCTATCATAAATGCATGATATTCTGTTTTAGATTTGTGACAGGTAGCCGAGTTAGTCTGTGCAAGAATTCCAGGCAAAAATCAAAACAAAACAAAATAAAAGACAAAGCATGTGGCACCTTAAAGACTATTATATTTTAATGTAAGCTTTTGAGGACACGTCCACTTCTTCAGACATATTCTGCTACTATATGTCTGAAGAAGAGGACGTGTCCACGAAAGCTTATATTAAAATATAATAGTTAGTCTTTAAGGTGCCGCATGTTTTTGTCTTTTATTTTGTTTTGTTTTGATTTTTGCCTAAGATTCTGTTTGTTATATTTCAGCTATAGAGCCAATTTCAGTTTTTTAATTTAAGGTGCTGGCTAAGAGAGATATGTTCTTGTTGTTTTCCGGTTTGCTAGTGGTAATAAAGTAGAAGCTAGAGTCCAGAGCTGCTGTTCCATTACCATTGACTCTCTGGGATTCCATATTAACAAAATCAATTTTTAGAACAGTGCAGAGTTGGCTCAGAAAGCTTCTTGGTGGTAAACAATCATGCTATGTGTGTTACCCTCATGAGAAAGCCATTTCTAAATTGGTCAATATCCTTGAAATGACGGAAAGCCCTATTGAGCTTTGGGTAAACTGGGCTGCTGCGTGTCTCTTGGCGACACATGTCATTGTCACTGATGCCTAATCTAGCAGTGCGAGCACTGCTGGGTTACGTAACACACATGGGGAGTGTAAAGTGGGAGCCTCATGTCCAGCCTGTGCATTTTAATTACAGCCTGTCTGAGAAAGAGGGAGGTGGGGAGATTACGAAGCAGCCAACAACTGTGCAACCCGGGGCAGCACTCAGGTGTAAACATGTGGGCACATGCTTGCGACCCCATGCCCAATTGTAAGGCAGCATCTTTCTCAAGCAAGAGATGCGGTCATCCAGCACCTACATGCCAGCTGATTGCTGAAAGATTCCATACAGTTTCAAGGGCGTAGATTTGATTTAAATTCAGATTGATGATTCACATCCTGATTTAAAGTTAAGAAAAATTGGGCTTTTTATTATTTAAATAAAAATTGAATTTTTAAATTTAAATTGTGATTTAAATCACAATCACATATGATCTTTGTCCATCCTGAATCTCAGTGTCATTTGAAGAAGCAGTGGAACCTATTCTCTGAAAATAGTCTTGCTGTTTATTCAGGTTATGCCCTTCCTTTTGGGGAGCCTAGTTGTGTCCTATAACTCTCTCTCTCTCTCTCTCTCTCTCTCTCTCTCTCTCTCTCTCTCTCTCTCTCTCTCTGGTGGTTACTTGACATCCTTCTTCATTCCACGATTATGTTCGTTCTGTGACAGCGTTGTTCGCGGTCACATGGTTTTGTCCCTGTTCAATCCCTGTTTTCGTTTACCCACGGACGTGATTATTTGTCTCGTGACCACTGTTACTTCACGTCCTTGTTTTGTGACAACTACTGGATTTCCCTGGCTTTGTTTACCGTTTTCGTATTGTCAGGCCTCCATTTTTCAATATTTCGAATCCCCACGGCGGGCGCGCGGGCTGTCTCGGGAAGCCCAGCAGGAGGAGCCAGGCGAGCCCTCACCACTTGCCGCGGGCGAGCGGCGTGTGTGGTGGGCAAGACACCCTCGCCCTGAACTCAGCGCTCTGCGGGCTGGCGGGCGAGCAGGCAAGGAGAGCTCAGCCCTGCCTCTGGGACCCGAGGAGGACGGACCTACACCTGACAGTGGCTGTCCACCTGTCCCTTCAAGAGCTGCCTTCTCCTGCAGGGACAGGCGGGCAGCTGAGCCTGGCCTGGTGCAGGAGTTCCAGTCAGCTTTCTCGGTTGTCAGAGTATTTCTAGAACGAAAGGGGGAAACAGCTGTTGCCGTTACTTCACGTCCCTTGTCTCGGAACAGGAAACTGGAAACAAAGCGTGACAACAGAATTCCCCAGCCCAGGGGCAGGTATGGCTCGTCACACTCTGTTCCCGGTTCAGGGGGCGTGGTCGGGATGAGATTTTGCTGTCGTGCTATGGACATGAAGTACAGTGGTACCTTGTATAAAGTAATTAATTCGTTCCAAATGAAATTATGTTAAGCAAATTTTCCTTTATACAAATTCCCATAGGAATGCATTGAAAACAGAGTAATCTCTAATTGCGACCATTTTATGTTGTACGGATTTGCCCCATAAGCGATTCTGTTAAGCAAATTTCCCCTATCTCCGGAATGTTTTATGTTGTACAAATTTTATGTTATACAAACTGTTTGTTGTACAAGGGTCCACTGTAACCTTTTTTCATACTGGTCCCAAGCGTGACAGCAAAGAGGGATGAGAGGGACATGAAGCAACGCCGCCGCCCCTCTGTGTGTGTGTGTGTAAGAAAGAGGTCATGCCCCATGGGCCCATATAATGCTAGTGTTACCCCAACTATACGTGGTAAACTTTCTTGGGCATCCATTCTTTGCATGAGGGAGACTCCTCTTGGCTCCACCAGGTCCCTCTAGCAGGGGAGCAGAGGGGAGTTGGAATTTGGCCCCTCATTTGCAACCAACGGGTGCCTCTGAGAGAAGCGTGTCTCGTTCTGACAGTTGACATTTCTTTAGCCACACCTGCCTGCTTGCAGGTGCCCTGGGGAATCTTGGCTCCTACGCCCTGGTGTAGAGTCTGTGAGATTACTGTATGCCAGGAGCAGGAATGAAAATTCACGGGGCAGTTTTGATTCCTTCCCAATCTTGATGTCACCAGTGTTTTCCTGTACTGCTGTACTAATGAGTTATGTAAATATCAACCCTAAATTGTGGGTGGTCTTTGGGTTGGGCCAAAGACTGGGGGACTGCTCTTGTCTTTCTGAACCAAATGTGTCATGCTTTCAGACTGTTGCCAGGAATAATAATAATAATAATTGAGTGGCGGCAAGTCAATGGTGTCATACAGTGACTCTGTCCAGAATGTTCGGCGTAAAAAGTGCTCAGAAGTGATCTGCCATTCCCTTCTTCTGGAGCGATGCTTTGGGACTTTGCAGCTTGCTCTAAGCTCTGAAGCCTAGCTCTGTTCTTCTTCAAAGGCCTAGTGGAGAATTGAACTCCCAACCTCTGGCTCTTCTACAGCCAGATGCCTTCACTTACAGTGGCCTTAAATCACTGAGGTTATGGAAAAGGTACTTTTTTGGCTGCCGTTCCCAGATTCCAAAAATGTGTTGTGACTCTATGAAAGACTCAAGATCCTCTCCTTCCCTAAAACATTACTCCCCTGGCTAGGGATATCCTGATGAGGCAAAGCGGTGGCTAGGTCCCTTGAGCTGGTTTTGCTGATTTTCAGTGAGTATTCAAAAGGCTTTCAGGAATGAAGGCTAGACTAGGGAGACCCAGATTATCAGCCACAGAAACTCACTGGGAATGTTGAACTGGAAAAAGCCACACTCTAAATCAGTGATGGCAAACCTTTTAGAGACTGAGTGCCCAAACTGTGATTCAAAACCCACTTCTTTTGTTTTTGCAAAGTGCCAGTATAGCCATTTAACCTGAATAAAGGTGGCTGTGAAGGGCTGATGTCGGGTGCCCACAGAAAGGGCTCCGAGTGCCACCTTTGGAACCCGTGCCATAGGTTCGCCTACACTGCTCTAAATAATTCACTTGCTTGGAAGCCCATGAAGATCACTGTAAGTCGGTTCCAAATTGACAGCACATGACTTAGGTCATTGTACAAGTGGCACCTTCCTGGGAGTGGTGATAACACACCCTTGTCTTGTCCATTTCCAGCTGTAAATTCTTGTAGTTATGAGAACTAGGAATTTGGGACTTTCGGGCACCTTAGGCCATTGTCCACCTAATGAGCCTATTGAGACTATTGTCAACCCAACAAGCCTATTCAGGCCATTGTCCATCTTTTGAGCCCATTTCAGACTAGGGCAACAGGAGGTCAAAGTGAACTATAAAATGGAGGACTCGCAACTAGCTTCCCTCAGACTGATGAAGCTGTTTGGATGAGCAGAGAAACGTTTCCGTCTCTCAAGAAAAGAAGTCCAGTTGCCATAACTCAACTTCCAGGCTAGGAACTTGCTTTTTGGAAGCAAAATATGATTTTTTTAAGGCTGGCAAACTTGTCACTCTTGAGTACATTTCCCCCCTCATATGCAGTCATATACTTTGTGTGTGTTTCATCATCTCTATTATGGACTCAGCCCAGTTCTTCAGATGTAGGGAAAGTGGGCTGGATACAAGGAAATGCAGTGCGTGCCAAATAAAACATTTTGGCCTTCTGGGAGCCATAGATTATTTTTAATTATTTTATTTTATTTTATTTTTTGCTGCAGGAGACAAGCATATCTTCTCCCCTCCTTGGTAAAGGCATGTTGTCCTGCTGTGTCGGTCTTCTAGTTTTCAGAGAAGTTGGTTGTCATTTTAACCTGCCTCAACTTATGTAACAAAAATAAAACAAAAGTATTGTGGCACCTTTAAGGCAGATGATTTATTTCAATGCAAGCTTTTGTGGTATTTACAATATTACAGTCTGTATCTTCAGAGGTGCACACCGTAATCCACCAAAGCACACACTGAAATAACCCTTGTTAGCATTAAAGCTGCCATAATAGGCTTGGTTTCGTCTAGATTCTATTAAAAGTTGCCTGTCTTGTATGTCACACACATTATTTACTGATAGGCTCCGTGTTACATAACCAGCAAAAAAAAAAAAAAAAATCTTGATGAGAACAGTGGCATCAAAGCGTTCTCAGCACTTGTCAAGCATTGTAAGGGAGGATGGAGAGAGAAGAAGGGTTCAATAACTAAGGTAAGATCTCTGGCAGCAGAAATGAGGTCTCATTTTCTCTGAGCACGCGCATAGTTGACCCCTTTCATCTGAATTTCCACGGCTCCCTCAGCCACATATGGAAACATTTGCTGCAGGCAAAGGTAGAGGAGTTCAAATGGGTAGGGATATTTCTGCTGAAGCACAACTATTTCATATACAACAGGACGGCTGAAGCACCTGAGGCCTTGAAGCAGCTATTCTGCCATCTCGCCTTCCAATTTTGTTCGAGCTGTTGACTTCAAACTGATTTTTTTTTTTGCCTCCAGCCAGATTGAAATTTGCAGATAAGAGGTTTTACGCTTACTCGCACAACTTTTCTCAAATTAAACCTGGGAATGGCAAACAGCAGGCCATGTCCCCTCAGTGTTCCTCAGAAATATTTGGTATTTCTGGTACTTTGCTTCAGCCGTCACAGTTTTCCCTTGGAAACATTAAAAGCTCTCTTTGCACAGTTTTCCTTCACCTGTATATAGTAGTCAAGATTTATAAAAGTTTCTTTTTGGAGAAGTGACTCTCAGAACCTCCTAGCCATCATGCTGCAAATGTAAACAATATTTTTCTTAGTTCTGGGAGTAGTTTGTGCTTCTTTTATAACCAGTCTCTTAAATGCATATGCAAAAATATGTGAACATTTTTATTATTATTATTATTATTATTATTATTATTATTATTATTATTATTATTATTATTATTATTATTATTATTATTATTATTATTCCTGATATCAGGATTTGAAAATTGAACTTCAGAGACTCTGGCATAAACCGGTACAGGGGGTCCCAGTGGTAATCGGCACGCTGGGTGCGGTGCCTAAGGAGCTAAGCAAGTATTTAGAAGAAATTGGAGTTGACAAAGTCACCATCAGTCAGCTGCAGAAAGCCGCCTTACTGGGGTCCGCTCGCATAATTCGCAGATACATCACTGAGTCCTAAATGCTTGGGAAGCGTTCGACTAGTGAATGGTAATATAAAATCCAGCGTTTATGGCTGTGTGGTTAATAATAATAATAATAATAATAATAATAATAATAATAATAATAATAATAATAATAATAATAATAATAATAATAATAATAATAATAATAAAAACACTTAGAGTACCCATTAAGTATGGGTTGTCCTGAAGAGACACAGTGGGACATTGGCTTCCCAGCCTTTTCCTCTGCAGCCAGAGGCCTAAACTGCTGAGCTAAAAATCTAATATTATCAATGGGTATGTATGTACACATGAATTAGGGGTTGTGTCCTGTTTATAAATGGAAGCAGGTTTTTGGAACATGCCACAAGGTCATTCTTCCCGCATAGTAATTGTTGAAATACAGGTAGTGGTCTTTTGTGGGTTGAAGTGGCTACAACACTTTCCTCTATGTAACCCACAGGCAAACTAGAATTAGAACATACAGTGGTACCTTGTATAAAGGAATTAATTTGTTCCAAAGGAAATTCTGTTAAGTAAATTTTCCTTTATACAAATTTCCCATAGGAATGCATTGAAAACTAAGTAATCCCTAATCGCGACCATTTTTATGTTGTACAGATTCACCTCATAGACAATTCTGTTAAGCAAATTTTCCCTATCTCTAGAATTTTTTATGTTGTACAGATTTTACATTATACAAACTGTTTCTTATACGAGGATCCACTGTATCAGTATAAGAGGACTATATTTGATAAATATGGGTATTTTGGGGAATATGCTGGTCTTCACTCAGGATGTAAAGACCAGACATTTAATTCACAGACATTCAAGTAGAAAACTCCGAAATGCACTCCAGTTGGGAATACCCTGAAGCAACTGGTGAGCCACAGTGTGAGACAGAATGCTGGACTGGATGGGCTGTGATGGCCTGTTCCAGCCAGGATGTTCTTCTGTAAGGTTCTTCAGTCTGAGGAAGGCTGGTATGAGACCTCCAGTTCATCCTCCACATTGGTTTCACTTCATCTTGGTCTTAATAAGCTTGTTAGAAGGACAATGGCCAGGGGTGTGTGGAAGTCACACTTCTGCAGCCCTTCCCAACATCCATATTCCATTAAGTATGGGTTGTTAGCTGTGGCCTTCCTGGTGGAGGCATGAAGTGTGGTCCTGATTTTGTCTGGGGAGAGACGAAAGGGCATCATGATAAATAGGAGACAGATGGTTGTATTTAAGTTGTATTTAATTGGAGCCTGCTCTTTACCAGCAGGTGTCAAGGCAAAGAAAAAGCATCTTAAAACTATTCACTGGAGGCAAACGAGAACTGACACCCTTGTAGCTGGGAACGGCCTCACAATTTACATGGCACTGAAATGAGGAAAATGTTGACACAGGCAGAATTTCCAGGGGAAAAGCATGCGTCAGTTGGAATGTGACAGAATATGTATGTGTGCAAACCATTACTGCTTTTATTTCTGGGGCAACATGTAATTGTGAGGGAATAACTCAGAAAATGGGTGTGCAAATTCATCCCTCTGCAGTGGTTAAATGCCTGTACTGCAGGTAAAATTGTGCTCACGACCTGGGCTTCAATCCCCAGTAGCTGGCTCTTGGCTCACTCAGCCTTCCATCCTTCCGAGGTCAGTAAATTGAGTACCCAGCTTGCTGGGGGGGGCAATGTGTAGCCTGCATAATTAAACTGTAAACTACCCAGGGACTACTTGAAGTGGTATGGGGCGGTATATAAGCAGAACACTTTGCTTTTGCCATCCAGCCCCCCCCCCTTTTTAATGCAGAGAATCCCTTGCAGTTCCTTAAAACAATTGCAGGTGTGGCAACCACTGCAGTACAGATAGCTGGTATTTCAACTCTTGAGGAATCCTGTGTATAAGATAGACTTGTTCGCATGCAGCAGGTTCAAGCGCCAAAGCCTCTATGACAGAAATTGCATCAATCCATTGTCTTAACTGCATCAGGCAGGCCTGGTTTACACTACCTGAGCAGAGTGAGCGGTAATTTCCATTGTCAAGCCTGTTTGGAGTCCTTCAGAGGGTGTGTGTATGTGTGCATGCCTGTCTGTTGCAAAGTCACCTGACAGATGTAAAAGATACACCCTGAGCAAACTCTGCAATTAAGCGGTGCAGGTGAAACACTCCCAAGCCAGGGTGGCCTAGCTTTCCATGAAGCGGGTGCAATGGAGGATCAGATTATTCCTGCCAGAACCATTTCTCTGGCAGACTGACAAAGCTGTTTGGATGAGCAGCGAAACGTTTCAATCTCACAAGAAAAAGAAATCTAGTTGCCATGACTCAACTTCCATATAAACTCACCTGGAGGACTGAGAATCTTCCCAGACATCTCGGCCTAGAAATTCCTGACTGGAAACAATAGCAAATCTCAATTTCCCCCAACTAGGCAAACGAAAAAAAGTTTGTGTTTTTATGAGACGGCTTTTTGTTTTTATCACTGCACCTCAGTTTTTACCAACCATCTCAGTTTTGAGATTTTAATTTCCAATGCGTGATACTGTGGCATCATAGTGCTAAATTAAATATGGAATCGCTGCCCAAAAGAGAGGCCCTTGCCCCAGACCCTCTGGTACCCCATAATTCTTTTGCCCTGCCCTCCACCTACATGCCGGACAAAGTGGCACAACACAATTATGTTTCATCATATGATGCAGAGGGACCGATCTTGATCTAGGGCTGCCATGCTTTCGGTTTTTTTAAGCAGGTCCTTGTTAACCATTAAAAACGCATTTCCTGAGGCCCTTGTCCCTGTCTCAGAAATTGTGATGCCATCTCCCATCCTATCAGAGTCAGAACCGGTGAGCAAAGGAGGCAGAAGTAGCATCTTCAGTTAAGAGTGACAAACAGCCCCAAACACTTCTATGTGACATTATTGGTCTCGGTACTGTGCTTCACTTCTGTACCCCTGACAAAGCTTAATGTCTTGGTGTCTCTGTGTGACAAGTGTCTGGATGACACCCGAGAACTTGTTCTTGCCTTTGGCTTATTTTCCTGCCAAAATATTTATTTATATTTCTGTACTGCCCCCTTAGTACAAACTGCACTACCCGGGGCGGACTCCCCCATCGTCATCTTGGAACTCCAAAGGTGGAAGGGACCCTCTGGATCATCGAGTCCAGCCTCTACCAAGAAGCCCCAGTAGGGAATTGAACTCCCAACTAGGGATGGGCATTTCGTTTCGCAACCAATAGGCTACGAAACAAACCACGGGAGCCCGGGTGGTCCTTGGAACCGGCTGATACACGCAGATCCAATTGCTTTGCCTTTCTCTGTCTCACGCAGGGTTAAAATCCAACATGGAAGCATGCTGCGATGTCACCTGTGCTAGATCTGTGATGCCGGCCAATCAGGAGGTGTGCAGGGACAGACATCATCCCGCCTCCCTCTCTGATTGGCTGGCAGCACGAGACAGAAATGAAGACGTCACAGCTTGCTTTCTTGTTGCATTTTAACCCTTCTTGAGACAGAGGAAGGTAAAGAGCTTTCTCTGTGAAGAGCTCCAGAAGGATCTCTCCAAACTGGGGGAATGGGCTGCGAAATGGCAAATGCGTTTTAATGTAGCCAAATGTAAAGTAATGCATATTGGGGCAAAAAATCAAAACTCTATCTATCAACTCATGGGCTCTGAGCTCTCTCCGTGATGGATCAGGAAAGAGATCTTGGTGTGCTGGTGGACAGCTCCATGAAGGTGTCTCCCCAATGTGTGGCAGCAGTGAAGAAGGCCAATTCCATGCTAGGGATAATCAAAAAAGGGATTGAAAATAAAACAGCCAGCATTATAATGCCATTGTACAAAACGATAGTAAGGCCGCACCTGGAGTATTGTGAACAATTCTGGTCACCGCATCTCAAGAAAGACATAGTGGAACTGGAAAAGGTGCGGAAGAGAGCAACTAAAATGATTACTGGGCTGGGGCACCTCCCTTATGAGGAAAGGCTAAAACATTTGGGGCTCTTTAGTTTGGAAAAAAGGCACCTGAGGGGGGATATGATTGAGAGTACAAAATAATGCAGAGCATGAGTAAAGTGGATAGAGGGAAGCTCTTCTCCCTCTCCCAAAATACCAGAACTAGGGGACATCCACTCAAATTGAGGGCTGGGAGTGTGAGAGCAGACAAAATAAAATATTGTTTCACCCAGCGCATTGTTAGTCTGTGGAACTCCCTGCCACAGGATGTGGTGATGGCTTCTGGCCTGGATGCCTTCAAAAGGGGATTGGACAGATTCCTGGAGGAAAAGTCCATCACAGGTTACGAACCATGATGGAGATGTGTAATCTCCAGGCTTAAAACCGGGGTACTTCAAAGGCCAGGTGCAGGGGAGTGGTATCAGGAGACAGATATCTAGTCTCATGCGCTTCCCAATGCATCTGGTGGGGCCACTGTGAGATACAGGGAGCTGGACTAGATGGGCCTTTGGCCTGATCCAGCATGGCTCTTCTTATCTTCTTATGTTAAAGCAATTGGATCTGCGTGTATCAGCCAGTTCCGACGACCACCTGGGCTTCTGTGGTTCGTTTCGTAACCTACTGGTTCCGAAACGAAAAACCTATCCCTACGGTTACCTAAACCACTGAGCTATCATAATCTGCTCTCCTTTGTCTGATAGCAGACTTGACAAATGCAGTTTCTGAGGTTTTTTTTCTTTTCCTTTACCCACTGGGTGACAAGGCCCAAGGGAGATCCAATCTGATAAAGATAAAATTGAGTTCTCTTAACAACAAGGAGCCTTAGAACGCCCTGAAGACTAACAGACTTTATCGGTGTGGACTGCAGATCACGTTTTCATACGCTTGCAGCTTCTGAATAAGTAGGGTTCAGTATTCCTACCTTAAAAGCTTGCTAGTTTTTAGGGTGCCATAAATGGTTCTGCTAGAGTTGGTTTGTGTAAATCCCTCTCTTAACATCTGAAACGTCCCTGGCTCATTCTCCGTCATGGGTTGTTGCTCTGGAAGGACCAGGGTTTTCCTCCTCTCTCCTTGTCCCCACAGAGCTTATCACAAAAGGAATAAAAGCGCATTTGCTTTTGGAGCACACGACCTTGCTCATGCCCGTGGTTTCCTGTGAACTACAAGCTTCTCAGGTCTCACTATTGTTGACCAGTCTGTGGTTTTTTGTTTTAGTCTCTTGTGTTTTATTTTTTTGTCTGGGGGGAGAACAAACAAAACTTATTTACTATAGGACCGTGTCCTGTTTGTTTGTAGTTTGCTGGGAAATGCCATTTTGCCCAAGTCTCAGCACGAGCAGTGGTTGCAAACAACTGAGATTGTTTTCTATTGATTTGTGTGAGACGTCAGAGCTTTGTACCGAAGCCAGTATTTTTGTTTTTTAAAAAAAGGCACAATCAGCTTTCCTTATCTAGGGTCCATTTTGGTGACCTGTATTTTTTTACAGATTGTTTTCCCGCACTTCCTCAACAACTTCCATTGGAAGGTGTTCCATTACACACACACACACACACACACACACACACACACACACACACACACACACACACACACACACACACACACACACACACACACACACACACACACACACACACAAGTGGCCATTCAGGAGGTCAATGCAAAGAAGATGTAGTGGTTGGAGAGGGAAGCCTTGCTCAACTTGGTTCATGGTGGTTAGGACTGATAAATCATTCTGCCAGGAATTTTCTGATTCTTAGACTGAATTTAGAATTGCACTGTAAAGGGTACAGTTGGTGGGATGCAGTTCTTTCAACCTCCTGGCCGACGTTCAAGTGATAATTCCTCCTCCACTGAGAATTAACTGTCCTCTCTGCACCCTTTGTGGGACCTTCCTTTAAAGGTGGTTTTCATAGACAGTACATTTGCTTGTACATCTTCCAATCTTGCCGTTCTCTGAAGCCTACGGAAAACACCCTGGCACAGACGGCCTCAGCACCCCACCTCTCTGGCAGGCATCCCCTCAGAAGCAGCGCCTTGAGGAGATAGGACAAGGAAGCCAGAACACTGCTTCTGAGTGGGCGCCGCCAGAGGGCATGGGGCAGTGTTCTGCTGAACACCTCTTGTGGTGATAAATGAACCATCTTGACACCTTGTGGTGGAGTGGTTAAGCCTCTGTCCTGCAGCCAAAACTGTGCTTATGGGGTTCAATCTCAGGTAGCTTCCTCAAGGTTTATTCAGCCTTCCATCCTTCCAAGGTTTGTAAAATGAGTACCTACCTCGCTGGGAGGGCAATGTCTAGCCTGCATAATTAACTTGCAAACTGCCCAGAGAGTGCTTTAAGCACTATGATGTGGAAAGCTCAAATCCAGTGCTGCCTTTAAATATCCATCCATCCATCTATCTATCTATCTATCTATCTATCTATCTATCTATCTATCTATCTATCTATCTATCTATCTATCTATCTATCCTGTATATACCAAAGTACACGAAGATCAGGAAGGTGTCCTATATCCTTTTTTTTAGTAAGTAGGTCCTCATCCCTTATTGTATGCTGTTAGTGAGAGTCTGTCACATACGAGAAGCCTGTTGGGTAGGCTGAAAGCTTTCTAGGCCTGTGCAGTCACTATATCCCAGCCAAAATGATTTCTATACTCAATAAAACAGTCAAAGCAACAAGTTGAAGAAATGCCCAAAGTAGTAGCTCTAAGCATTGAAACTTGGACCCTTACGGATGCATTATGAAGGGAGCTGGAAGCATTTGAAATGTGGATGTACAGATGAATTCTGAAGTATTTTCGTAATCGGTTGTAAGTTTTGGTGTTGATCTCTATAAGGACGAACGGTGGGGTTTCTCGGGATTTTATTTATTTATTTATTTATTTATTTATTTATTTATTTATTTATTTATTTATTTATTTACCGCCAAGTTTAATTCAGAGAATAACTCCAGGCAGTGTACAAGTTAAAACAACAAAATAAAAAGAGCATTTTACATATATTAAGTAAACCTAATAAACACATGGAACAAGCAAATCATAACAGGGAGTCAGGTAGTTGGTGAGCAACGTGCGGGCATTGCCAAAAGCCTCACGGTAAAGCTAGGTCTTCAAAGAATTCTTAAACATCGCCACAGTTGGAGCCCAGCGGATGTCAACTGGCAATTTGTTCCAAAGAGCAGGGGCGGCCACCGAGACAGCCTGGTTTCTCACAACAGTTTTTGGGGCTTCTCTAGCGCTGGCCCCACCCTAAGTGCCAATGCTAAAAGTACAGTGGTACCTCGGATAACGTCGGTAATTTGTTCTCCGAGGTTACTCGTTATCCGAAGAAATCGTTATCCGAAGCATGGTTTCCCATTGAAATGAATGGGAAACCATTTTAATCCATTCCGGAGGTCTGGAAAAAAGGCAAAAAAAAAAGCCTTCCCCCCCCCCGAGACCTCTTTAAAGTGCACTTTCAAAGTGCACTCCTCCCCCTCCTCGCCCACCCCTGCCACTGGTGCTTCCTCCCCCCACCCCCCCGGGCCCCACCTCACCTCCTCCTCCTCCTCCTCCTCCTCCTTCTTCTTCGCCGCCACCAGGAATTCACGCAGCCTGGCACTTTCCCCCACCCCCCGACACCCACCTCTCCTTCTCCTCCTCCTCCTCCTCCTCCTCCTCCGCCACCGCCGTGCGTTCGCGCTGCCTGGCACCTCCCCCTCCCCCCCTCTCCTCTTCCTTCTCCAGCGCCGCCGGGTGTTTGCGTGGCCTGGCACTTCCCCCTCCCCCCTCCCCCCTCTCCTCTTCCTCCTCCAGCGCCGCCGGGTGTTCGCGCGACCTGGCACTTTCCCACACACACACCCCGACACCCACCTCTCTTCCTCTTCCTCCTCCACCTCCTCCTCCACCGCCGGGCATTCGCACAGCCTGGTGCTTCCCCCCCAACCCCACCCCGGCACCCACCTCTCTTCCTCCACCGCCGATGTCGCCGCTGCCGCCGCCGGGCATTTGGGCGGCGTGAGAGCCGGGCGGCGTGTGCCGGTTCCTCCCCCCTGCCCCACCTCTGCATTTGCCTCCCTCCTCCCCCCCACAAGTCAGTTAAAGAGAAATGTGGAGGGAGACTGGGGCTGTGGGGGGGATTAAAAGTCGTTATCCGAATTATTCGTTATCCGGGGCAGTCGTTATCCGAGGTATTACTGTAGATCTAATTGGATGGGCATTTTTTAATCTAATGAATCCCGGGGTTTGTCTAATAAATCCTCCACGAGCATGGTCTGTCCTTAATGCAACGAGGCAGGTGACACTCTCCATCTGCTTTTGGAGGATGTGGCAAGCAAAAGAAATTTCTTGACTATGTGCCTGAATTTAAATTCTTGCTGCAACATATGCCTCCATCTTGGTGGCGGAAAAAAAATAAGGCACTCTGTGCCCATGTAAGGCTTGCGCTGCTCCAGATATTGCTGTTCCCAGGTTCCAGACAAGCGCACATTCATATCGACATCTGAAAGAACATTTCAAATGGGATTTAATTTTGTGCTTGGTCAGCTCGTATCAGATGAAGAGCCATGGAGCCGCTTTCTCTTAAAAGGGGCTCTGGAATTCAAAGACAGAGTTCTCCTTCATTCTGCATTTGGATCGAAATCTCTGGCTGCGTTTGGTCCGTGTCAGATGAAGCGATTGGGGTTGGCAACGAGCCGTGTTTTAGAAAGCCTTACCCCAACCTGTTGTTTTTTAAAAAAACTTTCACTGCTTGTGATCGTAATGTAAGTGTCACTAAGGGGACCTAAAGGAAAGGGCCGATCTCCCGGATTCCATCCGTGTAGATACCTCTGTCAAGATGGGACCTTTCAAGCGTGTTGAGAGTTAAAATATTAAAGGAATGTTGGAAGAGCAGATCTGAAAATATACTTTGTGTTCTTAAAAATTGCCTTCTAACAGCAGTTTCTCTTCTTTTGCAGCACTTTTAGTTAGCACTGACCTTTTTCATTTTACAACAGGCATGTCCAAACTTTGGCCCTCCAGATGTTTTGGACCACAACTCCCAGAGTCCTTTGTCATTGGCAATCTAAGCTTAGAATTCTGGGAACTGTGGTCGAAAACATCAGGAGGGCCAAAGTTTGGACATGCCTGATTTACAAGGTGTTTCCTTTACGATGCTCCAGAACTTCAATTGGGGGGGGGGGCGACACACCACATTATTCAGGTTCACTCAAGTGTTGCCAGGTTGCATAGCATAAATACAACTGTGAAGATTTCTAAATAGATGTAAATACGAAGAACTTGGGTATGCTTTCATTCTCTTGTGAGTGGTTGTACTTGTCTGTGCATTGCATAGGAAAAGCCAAACCTGTAATATTCTTATCCTTGGATGCTACCATGTTCCCCTTCTAGTTTAACCTCCTACATACAGCCTTGACTTGCTTATTAAGCACTCTGTACTCGTTTAGAAAAGCAGACGATGGCATTTCCTATACAGCCGAGGTGGCACTTGATAAAATTATCATGAGTATAAAATTGTACATGGAAAAGACTTTGTGAAAACTTTGGTTTCGAGTTGTTTGGATTTGGATTTTTGGACTACAGCTCCCAGACAACATGGCCACTGCAATTATGGGAGCTGCAGTCCAAAAGTACAAGTCTGGAACTTTTACTCTCCCCTTGAAGTTTTAAGTGTAATCATTCACATATAATGGGATGGGGGGGTGACTATGAGATGCAAATATAACAGCTAATATACAGACATTCCACCGTTCCATTATTGGGACTGGAAATAATACTCAGATCATCCTGAGCATAAAAATGGATATTAGAATCTCGAGTCTCATTTAAAAAAAACATGTCTGTAGTCCCCCAAAGGCATGTAAACAGGCTCTGAATAGCTGAGAACCGCAAGGAAGCTGATCTGCAGGCTTCTAGAGCCAGAGAAAGCTCAGGTATGTATCCCATGTGGACAGGAGCTTTCATATCTCCAGTCTTCTTAATTATACATCATGCATTTCTAATCTCCCCTCAGCTATTAAGTGATTGCATGCAAAGCAAATAATGACGGTGCAATTCTCTGTGCACAGATTGTTTTCAACATGAGCCATTAATGATGTGCAATTTGTCTGCAATGTGTAGAGCCAAAATGCTACAGGAATCTCCAGGGCAGGAGAAGAATTAAGATTAGCCTCTGCTTTAATAAACAGCAGTACTTCAGCCCCCACCCCCACCCCCCAATTGCTGCTTAAATTTATCTCTGTTGAGGATTGTGTAATGGCAAGGCTAGGTACAAAACAAAAAACTTAGGTGTGTTGTTGGTCATGGCTGCATGCTTAGTCCCAGGCTCAGATCCTTCCTGAATAGATCTCTGTAAAATTGCAACCTTCGTCAAAAAATTTTTCGAGTTTTGCTAGTTTGCCTACCTATGTGGATGATTATTAGAAATGGTCAATTAAGAACTGCACTAGGGGGAAACAGTACTCGGTCACAGTCACTCTGCCACTAGCACCATCTACTGGCTCCGGTTCGGTGTTACCAATTGTAAAAAACTTTTAAGTGGCCTCTTTTCCCTCCCAGACTGGAAATAGGTGGCTCCCTCCATTCCAAAACGTGGAAAGGTGGCTATTTCAGGGCAATAAAAAGAATGATGGAAATGGAAAACGTGCAGAGGAGAGCAACCGGAATGATTGGGGGATTGGAACACCTTCCTTACCATCTGAGGCTGCAACGGCTGGGCCTCTTCACTCTTGATTGATGGCGCGGCGCCTAAGAGGTGACCTGGTTGAAGTTTATAAAATCATACACAGTATGGACAAAGTAGATAAGGGAAAACTGTTTTCCCTATCGCACAACATGAGAACTAAGGGGCACTCCATGAAACTTCTGGGTGCTAGATCTCAAACAAATAAGAGAAAGTACTTTTTCATCCAGAGGATCACTGGTCTGTGGAACTCCCTGCCAGATGAAATGGTGACAGCTGTCAACCTTGACAGCTTTAAGAAAGGATTGGACGAGTTCATGGAGAACATGGGCATCAATGGCTATCATGATGGATGCCTAAGGACAACCTCCGGGTTGGAGAGATAGGCTGGATATCTCTCAATGCCATTTGTGGGGAATCATATGCAGATGAAGACATCTGCTTGGGAATACCCCTGAAGCAAATGGTGATCCCCTGTGTGGGACAGAATGCTGGACTGGATGGGATGTGGCCTGTTCCAGCCAGGCTGTTCTTACGTTCTAATGATGCCAGCAAAATTATCTGTCTCTTGAGTTTATAAATTATCTTTGTGAAAGCTCAGACTTGGAGATGAGCTCTGCTTCTCCCCCAACCCCTAATACACAAGCACCATCGGGCTCTTCCTCAAGCTTTAGTGGTTCAAATCGTTCACTCTCTGTAAGGAACCATCAACCAATCCTCTCGGGCTGTTATTTCCCACCATTTATTAAGACGGTATAGGGCCAGATGCAAAACAAGGTTGTCCATAAAAACAGAGCTGAGGCAAGCAGTTTGAAAGACTGGAGATAGAAAGCTGCCTTGCCCGCCTGACAATAGTTAAGTTTTGGAAGTATTCTGCATACACGACTCAAACGTCTGCATTTAAATCTATGCGTTTGTGTTGGAGCGCCCGTACGGAGTAGTGGATGTGGGTTTGGACTAGCATCTAGGGCAGTGGTGGTGAACCTTCAACACTCCAGATGTTTTGGGCCACAGCTCCCAGAATTCCGAGCCCAGATTGCCAGTGGGACTGTGGGAGTTGTGGTCCAAAACATAAGGAGTGCCGAAGGTTCGCCACCACTGATCTAGGGCAGTATTGGCGAACCTGTGCACGGGTGCCAAAGGTGGCCCTCGGAGCCCTTTCTGTGGGCACCCGACATCACCTCTTCACTGCCACCTATATTCAGGTTAAATTGCTGTATCGGCACTTTCCAAGAAATTAGTGGGTTCTGAATCACAGTTTGGGCGCTCGGTCTCTAAAAGGTCTGCCATCACTGATCTAGGAGGGGTTCTGGATTCAAGTCCTTGTACAGCCATGAAAGCACAGGAGGTGGCAATGAATTATAACCCACTCCATGAACATCTCACATGCCTTGAAACCATGTTCAGTTTCGATTTTACACTCCCTGGTCTGCTATCATTCAGATAATTATCCTTGCTACCATTGTTCTTGCTTTATTGATGTTTTAATTTTTGGGTATTCACCATTTGGTCTTGTGTGTTTTATCAACTCTTGTAAACAGCCCAGAGTTGGGGTTCATACTCACAGGGCAGTGTATAAACAAAACCAAGTAAATAAATAAATGAATAAGTGTCACCATGAAATGGAAGTGACTTGACGACATATAACAAAAACAGTTTGAATTATATATCTCTTTTTTTCTAAAATCAGATCCTGGGGCAGTTCGCAAATGAAAAGCAGGCACAACTAAAACCACAGAAAAGTTACATTAAAACATATTCTTATGTTCTTATGAGAACAGACAAAAACGTGTTGTTATTCTGTGGAACTCTCTGCTACAGGAGGTGGTGATGGCATCTGGCCTGGATGCCTTCAAAAGCGGATTGGACAGATTCCTGGAGGAAAAGTCCATCCCAGGATACAAACCATGATGGAGATGTGTAATCTGCAGGTTTAAAACCAGGGTACTTCAAGGGCCAGATGCAGGGGAATGGTATCAGGAGACAGAGATCTAGTCTCGTGTGCTCCCAAACGCATCTGGTGAGGCCACTGTGTGATACAGGAAGCTGGACTAGATGGGCCTTCGGCCTCATCCAGCAGGAGGCTCTTCTTATGTTCTTATGTTCTCTATATGTTCTTGATTGTAAGCCTCCCAGAGACCTTTGGGTAGTGGGCGGCATATAAGTTGTAAAAATAAATAAATAAATAAATAAATAAATATTTGAGCAAATTCAGCACCTCTAACAAGGTTGGTAAGCCCTGCCTTAGACTAAAGCCAATTGGGTTCCAAAATATGACCGCCTAACCTGCTTTTTCTGTTGTCTCCCTTTTAGGTCTTCCTGAGCAGTACTACAGCCTCACCTGGTTCCTTAGTCCAATTCTGGGCCTTATCTTCACCCCTTTGATAGGTTCAGCAAGTGACCGCTGTACCCTGAGCTGGGGCCGACGGCGGCCTTTTATTCTTGCCCTGTGCATCGGTGTCCTTTTTGGAGTAGCCCTTTTCTTAAACGGCTCCGTTATAGGTACGTTTTTTAATCACACAAGTCAGGGCTGTGATTTTAGTAGCCTGCCTTTCCTAAAGGGATAAGGGGTAGAAATTGGATGTCTAGAGACCAGACCTCTGTCATTAGAACAGGCGGGGTTGTTATATTTGCATGCTCTAATTTCACTGTGCGGATTATTTGGTCTGGTGAGGATGTCTCTACACGGTACTATGATAATGTGGCAAGGGGAATGATGAGACTAATATCCCAGAATGCTCCCTTGGGGATCAGCCTAGATCGGCCCAAAGCTTGGAATTAACTTTTCTGGGAGACAACCCCCCCCCCGAGATGTCTTCAAACATGGTTTCCCTGTAATGCCAGCCCAAGGAAGATCAGATGGTGATTTGCAGTCCTGGTTTGCACAGAGTGTGAGAAGGGTTTTTTTCTCACGGGTGACGGTGGTTGGTTTATCAAACCAGGAAGTCTCCTTGGCAGGGGAGTGGGCACAACGGGGGGAAGAGAATGTGAAAAGGAGTTTTGGACCCTCAAAAAAAAAAAAAAAACCTCATGGACTAAGAATATCCAGAACGTACAGCCGGTGGTTCTCTTAAACCAGTTCAGTGGGACCCAGAAGTGTGAACTCAGCCCCCTTCAGCTGGGAAGTCCCCTGTCTTCCCCCCCTTCAGCCCCTGACCCAGCCTTGGTTTCTTCTTTCTTATTCAAAGCTGGCGCCCTGTTTCTCCCAGCCCCGGCGGGCTGCTTTTTTGCAAGCACACCTTCCCCATTCATTCAGATGCTGCCAGCAAACTACAGTATCAGCAGGCGCTGAAATGAATGCAGCCGGCCCTCGGCATGGGAAAACCGTAGGAACCTGTTCACAGGGAAATGTTTCCTGTTGTGTTCTTATTTCCCTTTAATGCATATCTAGCAAACACATCCTGTTTCCAGCATTATTTTAAAAAGTTGGGGGGGGGAGAGAGAAAAGAAAAAAATGTTTCACCTTTTCTGGTCTGAGTTCTTAGAGGGCTGCCTTGACACTGGGAGGGGGAGATCATAGCATGAGCTAAAGATTGTTTATCAAATGACTAAATGGGGAAGAATGATATTTTCCCTTATCCGTGTCAACGTTCTGGGGAAAACAATTGAAGCTGTGAATTTACCATCTCTGGGAACTGAGTCTGGGCGTAGTTCCGCCACAATAGCTCAGTTTGAGAAAGATGACTTGCTCCCTTTTGGTGCCGTTCTTTTGCTACGGGGTGGCACAAATTTAATTTTCCAGTCTCTAAAATGTCCCTGGATCAGGCTACAGCGTAACACCTGTATGAAGAGTATATAAAGATGCCTTGGGGATTGTTTGACCATCTAGGACGGGACTTGTTACACGTATTGATTCCTTGACAGTTCAGCCCCCTTCTTGGAGGGGCTGGGGATTGAACTAGGAACTTCCTGCATGCAAACTGGAAGGGCTCCCTTTTTTTTTTGGACCCCAGCTCCCAGTAAGGCCAGTGGGACTTGCAATCCAGAAGTGGAACTACTTGAGGCTCTCAGCAGGTCTTCAGTGCTATACAACGCTATATATAACAATCAGAAAAAGAAAAGAAAAATCCAGGAGAAAAAAACATTTTTTCATCATGTGTGACCAGAACTGACCAGAAGGCAGTATACCTGCAGTAATACCTTGGTTTACGAGCATAATGTGTTCTGAAAACATGCTTGTAAACCAAAACAATATTTTATCAAAGCAAATTTCCCCATAAGAAATAATGGAAACTCAGATGATTCGTTCTGGGGTCCCATAGACCACATATTGTACACACAAAATGCCAAAACTCACAAAAGAAGTTGGCTAGAAGTCCACATCCACACCATGGTTTAGGCGCCTGGCTGTAGAACCTGTATTGCTTGGGGACCAACAACTGAATTTTATTCCAATTAGGACAATAATAAAGTGTAATTAGCAGCCATATACTGTACACACTTGACTAGCTTCTTCAGGACGAGAAACGGTTTGAAAAATAAGAATGCTGAAAAGAAATTAATTATAAATATAAATATAAAGAAAAATAAAACCCTAACCTGCACTCTCCTTTGAAAACATTCCTGGCTGGTGCAAAGAAGACCTACCTTCCTCATTCCTCCCCCTGCCTTTGAAGCTTGCCTGAAATGGAACGCTCCAGACAATCAATCCCCCATAGTCCAGCAGGGAGGGAGGGAGCTACAGTTGGCCCACTTGCGATCATGTGACCTGCTCAAGTGCTCGCACTGCAAGGCATTGCTCGTTGATGAAGGCAAAATTGGTCAGAAATAGTTGTTCATATTGAACATCACTGGTAAACCAAGGCACTCGTAAATAAACCAAGGTATTATTGTAGTATGGTCTTTGGCTCCGCCTAGTGGCCAGTTCTGGTAAATATCTTGTGAAAAAGTATTTCTAGGTTTTTTTTTTTCTTTTAATAATTTTAATATTTTCAGAGTGTGAATAAATGAAACCATAGATACAAGGATCCTACTGTATATATTTTAATTAGTGTATAGTTTAGTTATTTTTATTGCCTAACTTGTTATGTTTCAGTGTATTCTTTTAATCCTATCAGCCATCTTGGGTCCACATATCAGGAGAATGGTGGCCTAATAATAAATAACAAAAGAATACCTGTGTTGTAGCTGCCGGTTATCTGGGACAGAAAACATACTTCTAAGTCCTGATCTCTCGTGGCATGGACCACAGGGTTGAAATGGCTAGTCACATGGGAAGGTGCCATACTGGAAGCCAACCTGTGGAAGAGATGCCTCCCTTTGCCCCCACCCCCACCCCAGACAACACCCTCCTTTCCATATTAAAGACCCCCCCTTTGTGTTTTGGCTCTTCTGCTCCTCTGCCAGGCCTGGCCATCGGAGATGTTCCGGACAAGCAACCCATTGGCATTGTCCTCACCGTGCTGGGAGTGGTGGTCTTGGATTTCTGCGCAGATGCCACCGAGGGGCCGATCCGTGCCTATTTGCTGGATGTGGTGGACAGTGAAGAGCAGGACATGGCACTCAATATCCACGCATTCTCAGCTGGTATGACGCCCTCCTCATGGCCATTTAGCATTTCCCAAATCCCGCAGGGCTCTGAACAATACCCTTACATTTCTCCAGAATGTAAAGAAGTTTTGTTTTTTCGGTTTAAGGTCCCAACATGCTTGTCCCTAATGCAGCTCAGATGCCCCACCACGTGGTTATAGGATAACGTACCCCTATTTTTCTGTTTATAAGAAGCCCCTGTGGATAAGAGGACATCCCACTTTCCCAACCCTAAATTACAGTTTTGCAACCATGCGGTTCTCTCTTTGGCTTACTTCCACATGTAAGATGACCCTCAGTTTTTAGTCTAACAATTTTAGGAAAAAATATAGTCTTATACATGGAAAAAAACTGTAACTTGTTGGATGTGCCTGATTTTTTTAAATCGACTAGAAGACTAGAATTGGACACTCGGGCTTCAAATGAAAACCAAGGTGTAATGTGAATGACAAATAATAGTTGTAGTTTTAGAAGAGGAAGCTGTGTTAGTCTAGGTAAGCATATCAGGAATGATTCAAAGAGGAAAAAGAAAGGACAGAGAAAAATTTGGTGGCACCTTAAAGACAAACCATTATACAGTATTTTACTATGAGCTTTTGTGGATGTGTCCACTTTTTCGGACATATGGAATAAAATGAAATACAGAATGAAGTATGAAATTCACAAGTATTAAGCATTCATTGGCTTTAAGCTCACATTAAAACCTAAAAGTCTTTAAGGTGCCACATATTTTTTATTTTATTTTCTAGTCTTTATGTTTCTGTTGTCACTGTGCTTCCAGAAATAACCACATATAAAGTTTCAAAGGATAAGCGCGGCGGGGGGAGAAAATGATCTAAGCAGATGTTCTTTTGAGATTCTTATTGATCATTTAGAGTCCAGCAGCTCCATTGACCGGTCAGCTGTTAAAAAGCAACTTCATGTCTCTTGATTGTATGCTTAGAAAGCATAATCACATTGCTGGAGCTTCTAGTGGCTTAGATAATCCAGAGTTTTTTGTCAAGTTAGAGTTAGCAACGATGCCAGAGAGGCTGGACTTCCTGAAAGTCAGAGGAGAGCTCAATATCCCTGCTGGAGATTTGCGATTAAGTCAGCTGGACAGATGTAGCAGAACTCGGTGCTCAGGTCCCTGGAAGCCCAGCGTCTTGAAACATGAGTAGCTGGCTGTAGGGTGCTCCCAGATGAGGCCGAGCACTGAATTGGCCTTTGGAGCACTCAGCATGGGAGGGAAATAGGATTCTATGAGTACTGTGCAGCAGTTCAGAGAAGTCATTAAAATGTACTCGGGCTCCTTTGCAACCATGTCTTTAAAACGGTGTGGTTTGGAAACGGTTGCCGGGTCAATAAAAGGACTGAATAACATGAGTTCCCACATGATGAAAGGACAGCAAAGCCAACTACGCACCCACAAAAGGGTTAGGATTTCTGCTTTGTTGCAGAGTACGTTCTAAGCAATTTGGCCTGACAAGAGAGGAGGCCTATACTGGGTTAAGGTGGGTTAAGCCTGGGCCAGGAAGACCTAAACTCACGCCTGACTCAGCTGTGAAGCTCACCGTGTGCCAACATTGGGTCTGGCATTCTCTTTGACCGGAATCTACAACAAATGGAGTCAGGGAGAGAACCAGGCCTGCAGCTTCGAGGTTCTTGGAAAGACATACAGACTACAAACAAGCTAATCCTGCCCCCCCCCATATCAGCATTATTACTCCCACCCAAGGCTCCATGAGTGCTTTGATTCTCCAGCAGTTTAAAAACACCCCCAAAAAAACACAGGAGACAGATATCCCATGCGCTCCCAAACGCATCAAAACAAAACAAGGCCATCCAGCATGGCTCTTCTTATGTTCATAGCCAATGTGAACCCTGGCACAAGTGAAGCACCAGTACACACTTGGCATGGTTAATTACCTATTACCAGGCTGTTTGTGTGGTCAGGTCCCTTACCTGTGTTAAATAATGCTATTGCCTCTTTCACACCTACTTGGAGATCCCATTTCACTTGTTCCCCTGCTCCCATAACCTTGTGCACTGTATGAATTGCAGCCCAGAAGGAACTCAAGGGCATCCCATTAAAACCTGCCTTAAAATTGGTCCCTTAAACCTTATTAGAGTTGCCACCGTGCTTTCCTTTTTGCCTGGTTTGAGTTTTCCTTGATACCTGACGTGATGTGGCTGCCCTGGAGACGTTCCCCTAGATCTTTCTCAGCCCATTCCCTAAACGGCAGGTTCGTAACCTTCTCCTTTTCTTCCTCAGGTCTTGGGGGAGCTGTTGGCTACATGTTGGGGGGCCTCGACTGGATGCAGACTTTCCTCGGGTCTGTTTTCAAATCTCAAGAGCAAGTCCTCTTCTTCTTCGCGGCCATCATCTTCTCCGTCTCCGTCGTCCTCCACCTGTGCAGCATCGAGGAGGAGCAGTACAATCCTCAACAGGACAGGATCGATGACGAAGCCGACACCCTGTCCAGCATCAAGCTGAGCGGCAGCCTTCCGCCTCTCAATCGGCTGAATGCCATCAGCGAGGAAGACCCTTACGGGAATTCGGCATTCCTGGATGAAGTCCAGTCGGAGCAAGACCTCAACATGGACTTCCTGGAGGTGGACATTGTGCGGAGCAAGAGCGATTCTGTCCTGCACATGGCCGACGCCACTTTAGAAATCGAATCTGAGCTCCTTTTCCTTCACGACATCGAGCCTTCCATCTTCCAAGACTCTTCTTACCCAAACACCCCTCACAGCACCAGCCAGGAACTCATGAAGTCCAAATTCAACCGCCTGTCTGCTTTCCTCAGGGAGAATGAGAAGGAGGAGGAGATGTTACTTGATAATCACTTGAACGAAGCCAAAGCCCCGAACGCCAATGGTTTGCTACCAAAAGACCTTCTGAACGGACATGCCCAGATCGGCATGAAGCAGTCGAACACTTCAAACTCCATGCGCCGCCGGAGACACATGTTCTACCGCCAGCCCTCTTACACCTTCTCCTACTACGGCAAGATCGGTTCCCACCGCTACCGCTTCCGGCGGGCCAACGCCGTGGTCTTGATCAAGTCCTCCCGGAGCATGAATGACATCTACGACATGCAGAAAAGGCAGCGGCAGAGGTATCGGCACCGGAACCCAAGTGGCGCCACCAACTCCAGCGGGGACACCGAGAGCGAAGAAGGCGAGACGGAAACCACCGTCCGGCTCCTGTGGCTGTCCATGCTCAAGATGCCCAGGGAGCTGCTACGGCTTTGCGTCTGTCACCTCTTGACCTGGTTTTCCATCATAGCCGAAGCGGTCTTCTACACAGACTTCATGGGGCAAGTCATATTTCTCGGTGACCCCAAAGTAAGTGCGGGGTTAGCCTCGGTGGTAGCGAAAAGCTTGCCCGGTGCAAATGCTGATGGCGGGGGAATGCTTAGGGTTGGTGAATTAGGACACCCCTCCCTTGCCGTTCTCTGCTGTTTGCTCTTCCTGCTTTTCTGTGTTGCTCTTGGTGTTCTTGGTAGACCCAGAAGCAAAGAGCAGTAGAGAAAAAAATCTGTGGAAGAGATAAGCAGAGGGGCTGAAACACAGGGGATCGTGGGCATGCTTTACAAAAGAGAGGGTCCCGGGTTCAGTCCCCAGCAGCCCCTTGTAAGTCATCTTGTCTAAAGCCTGATTATTGTGTTGCCTGCCTGTCAGAGTTGTCAGTATTGCCCTGAATGGACCAAGAGTCTCACGCCAAGATAAGGCAGATCCCTAAACTCTGACTTGCCACCTGGGGCCCCTTCGCTGGGAGAAAGGTAGCATAGCATGCAATCAAGCAAACGAATGACGTTCCTGTGATAGATCAGAAGTGATTTGCATGTGAATAGGTCCCTCCCCCCCCAGGGTGGCACTTCAGATAGGGTGATCTGAAATGGTGAACTATAAAATGGAGGACTTGCTAACTCGTCAGACTGACGAAGCTGCTTGGATGAGGAGCGAAAGGTTTCAGTCTCTCAAGAAAAAGAAGTCCAGTTGCCATGACTCAACTTCCAGATGAACTCACCTGGATGACTGAGAATCTTCACATACATGATTGCCCTAGTTAATACTGTGCTAACCTTCATTCTTCTCCTGCAGGCCCTTTCTAATTCTACTGAATTTCACGCCTACAATGCTGGTGTTCAAATGGGCTGCTGGGGATTAGTCATATATGCTGCTACAGCCGCTGTGTGTTCAGGTAAGAGGTTGCGCACCAAGAGGTGGAAGAGGAGGGAAGGAGGAGGGATCGTCCATATTTAACTCTTGAGTTCATTCATTCATTATTCATTCAACTCTTGAGTTAAAATACAGGAGCTAGCTGTGGATATTTGTTTGTTTACTTATAAACATACAAAACTGAAGTAGAGAAATGTACAAGCACTCAGTGTGCTCCTGCCCCATCCCATTTAGTGGGCCAGGCCACTACTTGAGACAGGTCCACTGCAGTATTAGTAAGCAAGAGGTGAGTGAAAGGAACTCTAAAATTCAGATGCGTGAATTGGAAGAGAACAGGCTGGCAGAAAATTTGGTTCAGAGTCGAGATGGCCATGATCCAGTTCATCCCAATTCATCATGCTAGGTTGTAAAGGGGTCAGCACAAGTGCTGTTGCTGCTCCCCTCTCCTGCCCCCTAGCTGATCAGCCACTGGCCAGGCCCAGCTTCTTTGCTTTTCCCACCTCATTGGCTGATCTCCTAGTCACAGGCAAGAGCACAAATTTCTCTGCCCCACCCTTTTGTCTGAGTGGGAGATCAGCCCCGAGGACCGGCCAGAGAAGGATCAGAACATCAGTTGAAGCAACGCAGGAAGCTAGCACGCTGGGCCTGAGGAGTGGCGGATTGAGCTAAAGGGGGAAAGGCAGCATCAGCACCTTTACTGCTACCTTTACAAACCGGAACAAACCAGTTTGTGCCTGTCTGTAGTTCAGAACCTGGGTTTGTTCACCAAATCACCAAGCTTTTTTGTAATCCCTGAAAACAATCTCTCTTTGGAGTTAAAGCTCACCTGGACATTGGCCTAAACCCGGGTGTTAATCCCAACTAGAGCAGACTCATTGACTCAATAGATTCAGTTTAGTGCTGATTTATCTTTCAGAAATCGATTCAGTGTTTCTTTTCTAATTGGGCCTGGCAGACAGATGTAGGGCATCATATTTGTTTGAGCAACAAGGCTGGGTGTAGTGCCTTGGAGGTGACTGCATTGCCCACTGATTCACGCTGCAGCATCTTCTGAGAAATCATACCAGAGGATTTAAGGCCACTGTGTTTTCATGTTCCCATAAGCAAAGACTAGAGGAAGGCTGTATTGTTCAATTTAAGAAGTTGCTTTCTACTGTTTGGAAAAGTTACTTTTCAGAGAAGGGCAGTAGCCACAGTGGCTGTGCTAGGTAAGAGATGACAGGAGTTGCAACCCCCAAGTCCGGGTCTTTGTTGGGGGTTGAACGTGCAACCTTCATTCTGTTCAGCTTCCTATAAGGCCGGTGGGTCATTCTCTCCTACCTTGTCATGGCCATTTTTGACTTTGAGTGCAGCTACTCTGAACAGTTTAGCATTCAACGTAAAGGCATGCTTTTGCAAATTCCTGCCAAGGGTCTTAGAAGTGGAGCAGGTGGTGGCAGTGAGGAAGGTTGGGGAGGGGGAGGTTCAGGGGCTGTTTGAAAAGTGCTCCCCCCACTGTGTAACCTGTGGGCCCCATATGCCCAAGACTCCAGTGGGAGCTGTGCATCAAGAGTGCCGGACATTTCCTGTGAGCCTAACATTCACTAACTCCTTTTGCAGCCTTACTTCAGAAATACCTGGACAACTACGACCTTAGCATACGAGTGATCTACATTCTGGGCACACTGGGGTTCTCCATAGGAACAGCAGTCATGGCCATGTTTCCAAACGTGTACGTTGCCATGATCATGATCAGCACCATGGGAATTGTCTCCATGAGTATATCCTACTGCCCCTATGCGCTTCTGGGGCAATACCACGAAATCAAGCAGGTATGTCATGATTCCCACCGTCTCTGGGAGAAGGATGAACAAAAGGCAGTGCTGGCAAACGTAGGGGAGGAATTCATTGTAAAAGCATAAACCAATCTGAAGCAGTGAAAGCTGCCTTGGGTCCTTTCTGGGAACAAGGCGGGGATAGAAATATTTTAAATGAATAAATAATAAATAAATGTAAAAGTTATCCAGAGTAGTTAAACAGCCTTGAAACAGTTCTTATACCACATCAGAATGCAAAGTTTGAGGTTTAAGTACAGGCGCAGTGGTTAAATGCCTGTACTGCAGCTAAAACTGTGCTCATGACTTGGGGTTTGATCCCAGGTAGCCGGCTCATGGTTGACTCAGCCTTCCAGCCTTCCGAGGTTGGTAAAATGAGAACCCAGTTTGCCGGGGGGGATGTGTAGCCTGCATAATTAAACTGTAAACTGCCCCGAGACTACTTGAAGTGGTATGGGCCGGTATATAAGCAGAACACTTTGCTCTGTTCTGTGAACCTTTCCAGGGAAGCCAAAGAGTTGTTCGGCATTCTGATGGCTGTACAGCAGCGTTTGGAGGGGCCGTTGTTTGGTGCCTTGCTGAGAATGATTCAGGCACGAAGCACCAAGGTGGCTACCACAGGCTGCTGATAGTAGTGGCCATTATATTTTCTCTGCTATGAAACTGAGTTACGTAGGGTGCATCTGGAGTTGTGTGGAATGGGTGTTCTTTCTGCTGCTGCATCTCAAGCAGCCTAATGTTTTGGGGCTGGCCCTTCCTGACTGCTTACTTGAAAATGTTCTGCAGGACACCAACTGCACAGAGTTGTGGCTCTCGTGTTGTTACCGCACTGTGTTTCTTCATTCACTCGGAGGCTGACTCTCCTCTTTACTTAACTAGATCTTCCGTGTCTCTTTCAGTATATCCACCACAGCCCTGGAAACTCCAAGCGAGGTTTTGGCATCGACTGTGCCATTTTGTCCTGCCAGGTCTACATCTCCCAGATCCTGGTGGCCTCTGCCCTGGGAGGTGTGGTGGATGTCGTGGGCACCGTCCGGGTCATACCGATGGTTGCTTCCATGGGTTCCTTCTTGGGCTTCCTGACAGCCACTTTCTTGGTGATCTACCCGGATGTCGGGGAGAGTTCGAAGGAAGAGCAGAAAGGACTGACCCCTCCCCAGGTGGCCAAAAGCAGCGGCGTGGACGAGGAGAAACCAACAGTGATCAAGCTGTCTCGGAAGGAAGGTGCCACCACCGACCTGGAAAGCGAATCGGCCGTTTGAACAAAGCACCCTCTTTTCTCACACATTCCAAGCCGTTCAAGGTGCATGACTTGGAACATTGTTAAAACAGGCAAATCTGAACTTTCAGAAGTCATCCGTGCTGCGAGGCTTTTAGCCGTGGATTAAAAGGTTCTTTCATGCAAAAGCATAGTTGAAATCCCATAAGGCTAGAATAGATAGCTTACGTGCTGATTTATTTTCTCTCCAGTCTGGAAAGATCTTCATTCTTCTGGGTATTTTTAATGAAGAGAAATGCTACTTGGGGTTTCCTGGGTGACCTTTTACTGGGCAGAAAAAAAAACTCTTCCTGCATGTGTGTTCTGGGTCTTTTTCCCCCTCTAAATTGTTTTTTTTTTTTACCCCAAATGTCTCAAATGATTAATTTGGGCAATTTTAATTTTATAACTGGAAACAGAAAAGCAATTCTGATTGCAGTTTTTTGCAGAGAGGTGCCTGTTTTTTCTTTTGGTCGTGGTCTAGACTCATTAGGCCTTGATCTTTAGTTGGAGAGCCCCTTCTGCTACATTGACCAGACTGTTTTACACCTCATGCCATAGTAACATAAAAAACGGCAAATCTTAGTATGCCACCCCCTTTTTGAATCTTAGCCTGGGAGTCATTATTTTGGGTGCAGTTGTTATATTTTTCTTGAACTCAATGCAAGCCATGACTCCAAGAATTGCTATCCATTTTAAAAAATGAATTCTTGAGAACATGTCCCCAGGAGTTGTGGCTTGTCACAGTTTCTTAGTTGTTATCTTCTTTCCTTAGGAACCAGGGAGGCTGGGGAGAACTTTTGATTGGGCCTTAGATGTCTTTTGGAGTTTGAAGGAGAACCAGTGGAATATGGAATGACTCTTTTGACCACTGTGCTGGTCATTTATGGGAATATTCTTGAACTTTTTCCTTCCCTTTTGAGAGGTGTGTGTGTGTGTGTGAGTGTGTGAGTGAGTGGCCTTTGGAAGCCAATCATCTCCTTTGTGAGGAAGCTGCTTTGAGTTTGGGGGACCCCCTTGGTTGGTTTCTTCACATGATGGCGAGAGTTTCCCTTGTTTGGAAGGGGCTGTTGATTGCACTTTTTCTGAACGTTCTGGGTGGGAAATGGTGATAGCTGAGTTTTAAAAAGTAGTCTCACTACATCAAGCAAAAACCAAAGGCCTACCTCTTGATATCGCAGCCTAGAGCAGTGGTGGCGAACCTTTGGCACTCCAGATGTTTTGGACCACAACTCCCAGAATTCCAAGTCTAGATTGCCAATGACAAAGGACAATGGGAGTTGTGGTCCAAAACATCTGGAGTGCCAAAGGTTTTCCGCCGCCACCACACACACACACACACACACACACACACACCTTGAAACATCTTTGGGCCTTAAAGAATCCATTTTTAAAATGCTGTAACCTTTTCGTTGGTCTGGGAGTTCTGTTGCTCAAGTCTTATGGGATTCCCCCCCAACAAACCTTTTATCCCAATTTTTTCTACACCCCCCATTTCTCATTTTTGACTTCATGCTGGTTTCAGGATAGAGGTAGTTGAATGCATACTGGAGAGAGTCCTCTTAGAAGATGGGCCTGGGGAAGCCATTTTTCAGCAAGGCACCGGCCGTAGGGTAGGCGAGATGCTGTATTAGATCAAGTCAAGTTTAAGAACAAGTGACCTCTTACAAGAATGCCACTAGGAGGAGTGACACAGAGCATTCTTCTGTAGGAACTCTCCACCTCAGGAAGGTTTGAGGCCTCTGGACGTGCCCGTTAGCCTGGACGGAGCGAAAGCTGGCACCCTTTCTCAGGCTGATGGTGGCGAGCCAGGCCTGGTCTTGGGATAGGTAAACTTTTGCCACCTCAAAGACGTCTATATAAAATGCTGTAATTTAAAAATGCATGTCTCGAAACCATGCTGAAAGTGTAATAATTCGTAAGCAAATACTTTTTTCTCTCTCCTCTATGGGAATACATCTCTCAGAACGAAAAGCAGTTTTTAATAAATTACTTGAATTGTCAATGTATTGAAAAAGAATATGTATGTTTTACATAGCTAAAGCGATAATCGCCTTGCTGGCATCTTTGGATACTCGGGCAGTCTCTTTTGTTTGTTCCATAGCTGTGTTCTTCAGCCCTACCATTACCGTTTTTTACCTCCATTAGGGGCAAGGAAGTTCTTTATAGACCAGAAAGTTTTCATAAATGCTCATTTTATACAAAGGTTTCACAGATCTATTTTTAAAAAATATGGGGGGGGGGCTGAAGTTTCTTCCCCCAGAAAGAACATGATTTCAGCATTTGATTTGAAAACATGTTACCCAAGGACTGTCATCATCCTACTGAAGCAATTCAGCTTAACTTGTAGGGGACCTGGGCCAAGATAAGAGCCATCCCTCCATGCAGGGCAGCTTCTATTTAACCCCAGAAGCAGCTTTTCCTTGACATACTAATTTACAGTAATTATATTAAAGATCAATTTGTACCTGAAGGGAATCTCACCTTAGTGGGGCTACACTAACTTGGCCAAAATAGGGTGTTGCCATTTCAGGCTTGGTCCTGCCTGATATCATGAGGCTTATTTTAAAAACAAACTTTTCCTTCTTCACCTGAACTTTTACTCCCTCGGTGGAATTTGAACTCCAGCTCTTCCATTTTAAGTGGGAATCAAAAGCATCGAGTCCCCTGATCTTTGATTGGGTCCAATCGTCTCACCATTCCTAGTTGAAGGAACTTAACTGAGTATCCATTTTAACCTCTCAGCTGATTGGCTCAGAATTTGGAAGTCCAGAGCTAAGGTGCATTCTATATAGTGTGGCCAGTATCCCAGCATCGGCTTCAAGTGGCAGGTTATTATTTCTTTTATAGGATTTGAGACCATTGAATGTGTCCTTTCAAAAAACGAAAATAAAATGGGTAATCCAGCAGCAGCATCCAACTAGACTTAAGACAAGATTGTACATCTAAGATGATTTAACAAGAGACAAGCAATAAATTGCTTTTGTTTTCTTTATTTGCACAGAGGAGGCACTTTCTTCTAATAGTCTTCGTATTATTTTACTCTTTCACTTTCCCACTTAGTTATCTAGATTTGCGGTCGGACTATTAACCGAGACATGCAGAAACCTGTGCCTCCTTGAGTCTCAAGACGAGACACTATTGTGAGATGAAAATCATCAGTCTGCTTACGGGTTGGAGTTACAACTGGATTCTTTCAGATCGTATCCAGTGCTTTTACATTTAGACTATTGGTTGAAAACAGGGCACATGGTGACCTCTTGAACAGAGACTATCCCACCATTGCTCTCGCCCTGTGCTGGAAGATGCTGCTTCCTTCTTGGTTCTTCCTCCTCATGGAGTAACAGCTGCTGAACAGGTCCTGGGCTGGATTTTTTAAGGAGGGTTGGCATTGGCTAAGAGGGAGCCATTTGCTTATTGGACCAGGCCTTCCTTCAAACAGATTAAATGGAAGGCTAAAAAGGCTGATCCGCAGTTCAGAACCAAACTATTTCAATTAATGACTCAATACCTCATTGGATTTCACCTGCACCGGAAGCCATAACTGTACAAGAACATTGAAGCAGGTTGGAGCGGTTTCCATTCATTTCTGTGAATTTAAAATAAGCTTTCAACAACCCCTTGAAACTCTCTGTTTCGTGCGGTGATGGGGAATAATTAAAGATATATGCTACAGTACATTTTGATTTCTGGTGCTGGCAGCCAAACCCAGGTGAATGGCGGAGCCCTACATTGTGAAGCACTTTGTGATCACTAACCACGAGCCAAGCGTTTCCATGTTTTACTTGCAGCTCAACATCCTCAGCATTGGGCACCTCCCCTGCCTCCCTGTCTCTGAAAGCCTTTCCTTATTTAAAAAGGGTTGGGATCCAAAGCCCCTTTATTCCCCATTGCAACACTGGGCTTTTACTACAGTTGTTCACCACCAGCTAACAAGATGTAGTCAGCTACGACTTAGAACCATTTGTTGCTTGGCAAACTATCCTGCATGAATCCCCACTGAGCACACACACACACACACGTAGTAACTTGAGTACCTGAAGTGTCTTTTGTGGCAATATGTGATTTGGTTTTTATCCATTTGCAGCTGTCCTTGTTTTCTGTTAATAGGCCAAATATATATAACACCAAATGTTCAACAGAAATGGAATACAATTACTGTCTTGTGAAGAAGGGAAAAAAAGATACTTAACTTACAACCAACCAAACAAACACCTTCACCAAACTGCAGGAATAAAAAACAAACCAGTGAAACAATTTCATTTGCAGAATATTTTCTACCCAGAGTTCTGTGTTTCCATGTTGCCCCCAAAAAAAAGTTTTATTGCAAATGTACCTTTTGCGAGAATGCTTATTATGCCCCCTCATTTTTTCCTTTTCAACTGGAGGGGGGCGTGCACAGGGACTAGAAAGATTTCAGGGTCATGGAATGTCTGCTTATGCACAGACCCCATATGATAAGTGCCAGTTAATAAAGCAGAAAGAAAAACAAATGTCCACACAACAATACAAGTGCAAATTCATTGGGATTTTAGTACAAGAAACAACTCCCTGTACTGATTGTATCTTTAAAAGGTAGCCAGAATCCTGTAGAGTATTCAGACCCGTATAAGTGTAACTGCTCAAAATTGATTGCAAAGTCCCACTAACTAGCCTGTTGTCACTCACTTTTCCTAGTTGTTTGCCATTTGTGCCGCTTGGCATATAATAGGAATTTGTGGCAATTCATTACTTAGTGGGAACTTGCTCAACAGCATGTAACACTGGTCCGATTCTGGCTAATGTCTGCATTTTTCAAAAAATAAAGATCCACATTGAAAAGACTTTAATCTCTTCCCCCTTGAGTTCGTGTTAATTTGTAAATGTGATCCAACCTTACTGTTCCAGACTATGTGCTTTGATTGGTACTGGAACACGGACCTGAAATCTCTTCGGTAGGTAAATGGCCAGCTGAATTTTGAATATGCTTCACACCTACTGAAAAGCTGCATATAGGCATCTCATAATGAAAAAAATATATATATTTAGTTCCATTGTGAACTGGCCATAAGACAACTTATTTTTTATCAACTTATTAAGTTGGGGCATTTTACTAGCTCTTGCTGAGTTTAGCAGTGTTTATAAGCGTGTGTTAAACACATAATGTTTCAAGTATAATGAAGAAAAAGGGATAACAAAAAAGAAATGTGACAGATGAATGTGTCTGCGTGAATTAGTTGGCATAATGTTCTGGGATTTGATTTCAACACAGAGCTTTCTTTTCTGATTTTTAAGACAAAGACTTGTTGCATGAGAAACAGTTTAATCTGTTTTGCACTTTTGGTCTGTTTGTATATATTTTTTTCCATTTATAAATAGAAATGGCTGAATGTAGACTTAAACATAAACCACTATTTCACATTTACATGCGTTCAATCCATTGTTCTACAGTTCAATCTTAATAAATATTTCAATATGAACCAGTGTGCTGTATTCTTCTGCTTGTGAGAACAGGTAAAAGTTAATTTCCCTGCATGAGGTATTCCTAAATGGGGAAAAATATGAATGTGGAGCACCTAAGAATCAGGGAGCTGGAACCCAAAACATGTGAAGGGTACCAGCTTAACATAAGAACAAAAGAAGAGCCATGCTGGATCAGGCCAAAGGCCCATCTAGTTCAGCTTCCTGTATCTCACAGTGGCCCCACCAGATGCATCTGGGAGCACACGAGACTAGATATCTGTCTCCTGATACCACTCCCCTGCATCTGGCCCTTGAAGCAACCCGGTTGTAAGCCTGGAGATTCCACATCTCCATCATGGTTTGTAACATGTGATGGACTTGTCCTCCAGGAATATGCCCAATCCCCTTTTGAAATGCATCCAGGCCAGATGCCATCACCACCTCCTGTGGCAGGGAGTTCCACAGACTAACAAAGCGCTGGGTGAAAAATATTTTATTTTGTCTGCTCTCACTCTCCCAACCCTCAATTTGAGTGGATGTCCCCTAGTTCCAGTATTTTGTGAGAGGGAGAAGAGCGTTCCTCTATCCACTTTACTCATGCCCTGCATTATTTTGTACGTCTCAATCAAATCCCCCCTCAGGTGCCTTTTTTCCAGACTAAAGAGCCCCAAATGTTTTAGCCTTTCCTCATAAGGGAGGTCCCCCGGCCCAGTAATCATTTTAGTTGCTCTCTTCTGCACCTTTTCTAGTTCCACTGTGTCTTTTTTGAGTTGTGGTGACCAGAATTGTACACAATACTCCAGGTGCGGCCTTACTATCGTTTGTACAATAGCCTTATAATGTTGGCTATTTTATTTTCAATCAATGCCCTTTTTGATCATCCCTAGCATGGAATTGGCCTTCTTCACCGCTGCCACACATTGGGTAGATACCTTCATGGAGCTGTCCACCAGCACACCAAGATGTTTCCTGATCCATCACAGATAGCTCAAAGCCCATAAGTTGATAAAGTTTGGATTTTTTGCCCCAATATGCATTACTTGACAGCTTGGAGAAAGATGGTCTGCGTTAGCCAGCAGTACTCCTCAAGGTTTGTGTGTACCGTACATACATTTTGGTGCCCAAATTCCTTGCCATTATAGCATATTGATCCCTCAGGTCCCTAGACCAAATGTGGAGTTCTCTTTTTGTACCTTTTGGCAAAATGCACATAGTAAGACCACAGTAATCAATTTTCACTGTCCCTAATGATACCACATCAGTACAGTCCCAAATCTGTTTTTTTTAAAAAAAGCAATATGGGAAGAAATTTCTGTAGAATGGAGAGAAGTAGGGTATCACTTGTTCCACTGAACCTTTTGGTGGAAGGTGCTACGCTGCTCAGATTGTTCAGTGGTGAGAGGGGGTGGTGGGCCTAACTTCACCCATGACTACTTGACTCATGAGACCAGATCCAAAACTGTGATTCCAAGCGGCTGTCCATTCAAGGTGCTTTTTTAAAAAAATCAAATGTTATTTTAAAAAACATGACATAGACCTTCTTTTAATGCTTGCATGAACCATTTCCTCAGCCACCAGAACAGGTCTCACAATATATTCCTGTTGAAGTGGTTTGGCGTTCAAAAGCCTTGCGTGATGTGGAGCTTGTACAGTAGTAACAATGGAGTCTCTCTTGAGAAAGGATACAGCACAATGGCTGACTCTGTGATGAATCAGACAGCAAAGGGTTCAGATTTCATTTCTCCTATTGACTCCGGGAATATCCATCATTTCTGGATGCCTGAAGCCAACTCCCTATTGATAACATAAACTGCCTATCAGACACAGCACGCAATGACATAGAAGGAGCAGCTAATGGGAAAACTCAAAAGCATCTACCTCAAATGTGCACCCATCCCAAATTAAAAAGCAAGGCAATTCTTTTTCAGGACACCCATAAATCTTGAAGAAATGGCCAACAGAGCTATAATGGAGAAGGTGGAAAGAAACAGAATAGTGGCAAACAATTTTTAATGCTCTATATGCTGTTCTCAAATTTAAAAAAAACTATTTTCAAGATAGCTTACAAATAAAACATGCTATAGTAATATCCTAACTGCCATGGAATCTGCTTAAGTGCTTGTGAGCCACCTTCAGTGCTATTTTTAGGGGAATGATGGGATGTAAATCAGCTAAATAATACATGACTCACAAAGCCCTTTGAGCAGTCAGCTATTATATTGCCAGTGACTCAAAATGATCTAAAACAAAAGCACTTAAAAATATTAAAAAGAAAGGTAAAGGAGAGAAGCTCAGCCTCTATTTTCAAAATTCTCAGTGGCCAAATTGCTTTCTGGGGAAGACTTTGAAAGGGAGTTCCACAGCTTGGGTGCAACTGATGAAAAGGCCCTCTCTTCCTATCTTACCCCACAAGTTGTGGGATCAAAGTAGTGCCACTTCTGAAGAACTTCAGAGGAGGAGAGGCTTATATGGGGGGGGGGGGTGAGAGACAGAGGGAGAACCCAACCCAAATCATGAAAATGTAGTTCCTTGGGTGCAGGCAACTGAGTGCTCAGGGAAGTAACACTTGCAGTGCCAGGGTTTGGTGCCCTTTTGGAGTCGAGGTCTGCTTCTGGTCCCTCCTCTTCCTATTCCTGCTGCCTACTTGCTGACTTAAGCAGGAGCCAGCAATTTATACCCCATTTATTCAGATCCCACTTCCCAAGACCTCTACTCCAACCTACTGCCCACAAGATCTTTCGGACTTGAATTTACATCTGTCCAAAACCGCACAGCCCAGGCTGAAGAAGAGTGGGAAATGTAATTCCAAAATGTGAGGGGCGCTGATGTGACGAAGTCTGCAGTAGAGCGGTTTATCGCTTCTTAAATTCCTGAGGAACAATTTTGCAATAGCAAAGCAAACTGTTTTGTCAAAACAGGGCTTCACTTCCACATCTACGTACGACTCCAGCTGCAGCTGCCTAGCAAAGAATTCCAAAGAGGTCTGGCAAAGGAGTCAATGAGACAAACTGAGCACACCATCTATTTGTGACTGTAACCCATGTCTGGGGTGTCCCACTAGTTTAAATGGCTTAAAAGTGAAACTCTAGTGATACTCTCTCTCTCTCTCTCTCTCTCTCTCTCTGTGTGTGTGTGTGTGTGTAATAGATGCACATATATAAAATATTAACACAATATGCTGCTTTAGGAATGGGTCCACAGGAATCAAAAAAATAAGAATGGTGTGCCTAACCAAAATCAAGCATCTAAGCACACCACCTGAATCTAGTAGACCCTACTTCACAGATAAATACAGTAGGACCCCCATATCCACTGATTCATTATCCACTGATTCAGTTATCCATGGTTGGCAGAGGAAAAATAAGTAATTCAGCAGCCGCAAAGCAAGCTACTGTCACAAAGAGCAGCTGTAAAGCAAGCTACTGTCATAAAATAGCAGCCGTAAAGCAAGCTGCCGTCACAAACAGCAGCTGTAAAGCAAGTTACTATCACAAAACAGCAGTTTGGGGGGACATTTTGGTGTTCTCTATTATCCACGGGATATGCTGTCCGCAAGATTTCATAATTATTGTTATCTTTTCAAGTGAGTCGTGTTCTCTTATGACAGGTCCAAAGTACGATAGCCTTATTTATTTAGCCACTCTTGCCTCTACGTAGATCAGTCTTAATTTAATTAAGACCCACTTATGTCTTTCTGGCATTTGATGACATCCATAAAGCTCTCCTCCAATTGTTTGAAATGCAATAGCGGAAATCTTTTTCTCCTGGGTCACCAGTGACACATCCTTAGAGTTCATTCTCTTTCCTGCTTCATAGCTGCTCTTCCAGGCCTCAGCTTTCTTCTAATTTCTTGGCTGCAATCTCTACTTGGAATGATGTCCAACCAAGGCATGAAGAGCATTTTAACTATTTCAATTTCTACATCTCCACCACTAAAGATATATAATCATTTTTGTCTTTTTCATGTTCTGCTATAATCTTGCTCTTGAAATATCTACTTTAACTTTCTTCAATGGTTGTTTCAATCACTGTTGATTCCTGCCAGTGATATAACCATAGCCGTTTAGAATGGCTCCAGACAGGAACACTGTTGAATCCTGTTAGCCCTTGCATCTGTTATTTACCTGTTAGCTTTCCCTGAATGATGGACTAGCTATTATATGTCTTTTATATGAATCTGCCCTACATGATCACATAGACCAAAGTTTTCAAACAATGGGCCGGTTCACCATGCCCCAGACACCACTGGGGGCCGGACCACAGTGGGTGGGGGGAGCAGGGGACCTTGCCGTAGCCCTCCTACTTTGAATGCCCCACTAGCCAGCATGCTGATCATCTAGGTGGTAGTGGGGGGAGTGGGAGAAGTGACATAGCCCACTGCTTTGAACTGCCTCAGCAATAGAAGCAGATGCGGAGGCTGGCTTGCTCGCAAAGTAGGGGGTTGGGTGGGGGGGTTGCAATTGGTCCCGGGGGCCGGATTCAGGACCGTGGGGGGGCGCATCTGGCCCTGGGGCCTTAGGTTGGGGACCCCTGACATAGACTTTGTGTTTATAACCACTTATAACCCTTTGTGATTGCACCGACACTATGTTTTCAATGCTAGTTTCCATCCCTCATAACTTTTACATGGAATTTTTACTCTCTCTTTAGTTGTTCATGTTCTCTTGTAGCTCTAATGTTGTCTTTTATTGCTGTAAGATGTCCCTCAATTCCCTGTTCTCAAACTTGAATAAGTCTTAATTGTACTGGACTGTATATTGTCCCTCATTACTGTAATGATGTTCAGCAAACCAACAGTACTGCTGTTCTTCCTGTGCAAGGGTGCCCAGAATGTTCCAGAAACAATACATAGAGAAGCTCACACGACCTCTGAACTTGGCAGAATGTTATTTTGTAAAATGTCTGTGAAGATTCTCAGTCATCCAGGTGAGCAAAACGTTTCAATCTCTCAAGAAAAAGAAGTCCAGTTGCCATGACTGACCTTCCAGTTATTTTGTAAAGTATTTTGGCACCCCCTGCTGTTAGAAATAGCCAAAGCGTTTTACATGTCAGATACTAGTGTGAAAAATAACTGTATTTTGTTACAGATATCGAAAAGGAGGTTATTCAAGGTTTCCTTTACAAGCCAGAAGTACACATGAGATTACTTCCTCTAGTAGGGTCTATAACACATCTCTTGTTTCAAATCACAGGAAATTAGCGGAATTCAATCCCGTTGTCCTCTTGCATAGAGGCAACACCACTGCCGTGTTCTTGAGTTTTGGTAATCTCATGTGGCGAAGCAAGTTGCTGCGCTCCTATCCTGAGCAGGATAAGAAGCTGCTGTAGCATGATCTCCGCACCAGCAGCAATTCCACTCAGCAGAACGCCTACTTGCTTAGGAAGCAGCCTGAGACGGAAAAGCAATCTGATCAAAGGAGAGCCAGCAGGGTATGATAGGGAGGTCTACTGCTGTCACGCTCATACTTCGTCCCTGAGCCACAAAGCCCTAGCAGAAGGAGCCGCTGTTACCTGGTGGACTCATCACTTACCTCATCGGCAGAGTTCGGAAGCTTCCACGGGACCAGTAGGCTGAATGAATTACAGATTGACAGCTCTATGCCTTCTGTCTCACAGTGAAGCAAAAGAGGCTTACAGTGGTGCCTTGTATAAAGGAATTACCGTATTTATTGGCGTATAACACGCACTTTCCCCCCCTGAAAATAGGGGGCAAATTATGTATGCGTGTTATACCCCGATATGCAGTCTGGGACCTAGGGAGGGAGGGAGGCAGGCAGGCAGAGCCAACCCCCCCAATTCCCGGTGTGGGGCGAGGGGGCGGGGGGAAGTCCTAGCAGCGGAGGTGGCACTGGTGCTGGAGGTGGCGCGGGTGGGGGGGAAGCGCTGAGGGAGGCAGGCAGGCAGGAAGGGCGGCGGTGGCGGCGGCGCCTTCCCTTCCTTAACCATCTCAGTTGGGGAGAGCGGAGGCGACTCCCGCTTCCCCCCCCTCAGCGGCCACTCGAGAACGGGGGGAAGGCAGGCCTCTCTCACAGGGAGCGGCCGCCGCCACCTTGCCAGACCCAGAAGCGAGGACACCCTTTTTCCTTTCTCCCCCCCGCCCTTCCCGGTCGGGGTGGGGGAGTCTCTCTCCCTCCCTCTCTCTCCCCCTCCCTCCCTCTTGAGCCCCGCGCCTTCCCGGCCCAGGCTGTGCTTCTACTACCTGAGGAGGAGGGGGTGGGGGGAGGCTCCCCGGCGGCTCCTTTCCCGATCCTGTGACGGGGCCCAAAACTCCGGCGGCGGGGCGGGTCTTAGAAGGAGGCGTGTCCATGCTTCCCTTTCCTCCCCTTCCACCTCCGCTCCCTACAAAACGCAGTGCGTGCATGCCCGACTGCGCCCCGCAATCTATTTGCGAACAGGGTGAAAACTTTCCTGGCAGCCGGGGTGGGAGCCTCTTGGGTGTTGGCCCAGGGTGCGGGCAGGCAGGCAGGCATGGGACCAGAGGCACGGGAGGCACTGGGGCCAGTCGCTTGCCACCTGTCGCCTAGCTGTACTTTTAGAGGCCCCTTCCTTCCGTGTTTTTTTCCGTGGGAGAGGCACCCGCCACGGGGTTGCCTTCAAAGGCACAAAGGAATCTGCGAGGAGGACTCGGCGGCGAGGTGGAGGAGGTGATAAAAAATGAGTTAAAAAAAATTAGATGCTTCGCAGGTAGATGCAGGTTGGGTTGGGTTGGTTGGGGAGGGGAAGGGAGGGGTGGGGTGGGGTGGGGTGGAGAGTCGGGGGGGGGGAAATATACAATATTTGTGCAGTATCCTCAGGAAACCTCCCGGTTAAACGATCAAAGGAAATGCAGTCTGTCCGGTGAAAAGAATGAAACATTAATAAAAAAAAGTTCTGAGCTACCCTTATTTTGCTTCAAAGTTCTTTATTTGAAATTTAATTTTTTTCCTGAAATTTCCCTCTTAAAATGAGGGTGCGTGTTATACGCCTGTGCGTGTTATACGCCGATAAATACGGTAATTCATTCCAAATGAAATTATGTTAAGCAAATTTCCCTTTATACAAATTTCCCATAGGAATGCATTGAAACCAGTGATCCCTAATAGTGACTATTTTTATGTTGTATGGATTCGCCACATCGGCGATTCTGTTAGGCAAATTTCCGATATGTCTGGAATTTTTTATGTTGTACAGATCTTATGTTATACAAACCGTTTGTTATACGAGGGTCCACTGTACTTCTGTGGACATACAAAGCAGTCCTACTTTTCACACATCTATGAATTGTGATGTTCGTAGACCAGGTACCAGCTATATTCTGAATTGAGTCCTTCTGAATTTCATTTTTGTTTTCACTGTTTCAAACGGCTACAAAAACACAAAGCTAGACAAACAGATTTTAAGTCCAATTATCCTTAGGCATTTAATACTGATTTTCAAGCCTCTAAGTAAATTTTAGTGTCAACCTACTTCCAAGTGCCAAGATTTCATAAAGAAACTGAATTCTCTCAATTAAATATATACAAAATGCATAATTAGAAGCTTACAAATATTTAATGCTGATTCATCATATTGGCATCCAACATGTTTCATTACAAAACAGAACACAATTCTTACACATTTACAATGTTTTATAGTACAGTTCTATGCCCTGTTCCAATCTAACACAGCAGAAATCCCTTTAGGTCACAACGTGGTTACCTGTTATTTTTGAAAGATAGAGGTAACTGGGGGAAGAATTAATTGAAACATTGAGGGCAGGTTTGTAGCTACAGATATTGGAAGAAAATACATTAACAGAGGGGGAATGGCAGAAATCTACTGTATATACTCTAAACCAGCATTTGGAGACCTGCTTGAGCTCTTGAAAAGCAGAACACAACAGCATTTGTTGCAGGAGTAGAAATGGAAGCACTTTTAAAATAAAGCTCTAATATAAACTTTGTTCCATCTAACTGGAACATGTAGAACAAATAGGATGACAGTCCTATCTCTAGGCACCTGAGGAGACTACTTGTTTGGCATTTATAATAGCAGCCTTTAAAAAAAAAACACCAAGTAACCAAAATCCTCAAAGAAACTTATTACTTCACTGCATGAATTCTACTAGAGAATATAACACCATTTAGAAAGAGGTAAGTCCTACCTCTTTATGGCGTGGATAAGTTCCTGAATGCAACTGTTTCCTTGTTAGTTTTGAATGGAGAAACCACTCATACAGAACAGCCTGCTGCCAAATGATTTTATTTTCATGGCATCAGGACTGTAAGTTTGAGGAGAACGAGTTGGTGGCAATTTTACCACATTAAAACTTCAAGTGGGATCTAAAGACAATGTTCCTCTTTTAAACAAAATAAAGCAAGGCAATTTTAAGGAATTTCACCTGATGGACTGCACTGTTACCTAGAGGCATGTCTTTCAGGAAGCACACAAATAAACGGTAATTATTAAACCAGAATGTCCAGCCTAAACAAGGAGCACCTTTCATTCGGCATGCCTGAAAAATAGTAGCCTCAGAGGTCCTTTATCATTTGTATCATTTAGCATGAAAATTATCGAGTGACTTCCAACGGGCTTTCCCATTCAGGGTCCGATTCACAATCGTGACAATCGGATATAAACAGAAGTTCACTTATGCTGCCTTAGAAAAACGTAACAATATACTTACTCTGAAAAGTGAGCTAATAAGTGAGGGACACGGAAGAGAAACAGACAGCAAGACGGCAGCTAACAGAACCCCAGCTGAGTTTGCATCAGACACACTGAAGCCATGGGCTCTATTCAACCTTCCAGATTGCTACCTTCCCTTCCTCTTTCCCAGAGCCACTAAGAACATATCGGTCTTCTGCAGAGCACAGAGCTGTCACATGACCACTGTGTCCAACCAGTTCTTTCTCCACGGTTTTTTTCTCTGCATCAATCACGTAGATTTTCCCTTTGATTTTTCCTTGAGAAACTCCTCGGCCACCAATCCACATCTGAAAGGCAAAGCTGTCCATTAATAATGCTTCTTCTTTCTATTAGGAGCATACAAACAAAACCTCTTTGTATTGCACTAGCAGTAAACAGAAGAATACGCAGCCAGGTGACTACATGGGAAAAGAAACTAGTTAAGAGATTTACAAGATCTCAAAGGGGCAATGGAAAGAGACGTTATTAACAGTATGCATATCCATCACTTTTAGAACAACAAATGGTAGATGCAGATAGAACCTGACAATAGACTAGCTTTACATTATTTTATTTTTTTTGGTGATTTCAAGTGTGGTCTAATGGATGCAATAGGACCCCAGAAGATAAAGTTTGAATGCTTACTTGGTCATAGAGTGGAGGAGTGGAACTGGCAATAAACTCCTTAAATATCTCACTTACCTTGAAAGCCCTATTAAGAACTGCTAGAAATTGCTTCCACCTTCACAGCACAGCTCAGCTCAGCACAGCGCGCGCGCACACACACACACACACACACACACACACACACACACACACACACACACACACACACACACACACTTGTAATATGCCTTTATAGCCTCTGGTGTCCAGTCAGGCGGGTCTCAAAAGACACATGAGCCATCATACTGTCTTTTGAGAAAGCACCTTTTTGAATTAAGAGGCATAATCACACTATGGATGAAATGACACTTCATTCGGACACAAGCCAAGAACAAAACAGCAACAATCACAATTAATTTTATGTGTCTCACATACCTTTGAAGGCACTTGAACCCATTACGGAAAAAATATTTCAATACAGTGGTACCCCAAGTTACGAGATTAATCCATTCCGAGCGAACACTCGTAAGTCGTTTATCTCATAAGTCGGGGAGCGATTTCCCATAGGAATGCAATGAAAGTCAATTAATCCATTCCGGAGGAACGGATTTCAATGCATTCCTATGGGATATCGCTTTAAACAACCTGCGGCTCCTCCCCCCCATGGGCATGTTGGGGAGAGAAGCCACGGGTGGTTTAATGGGTCTTTAGCTGGCGAGGGAAGCGGTTGACTCGCTGGCTAAAGACACTTTAAAACACCGGCGCTTCTCTTCCCCTTCCACTGGGAACTTGGAGGAAAGCGCTGGTAGTTTAAAATTGGTGCACTGTTTTTCCTGAGCCCCCGCAGGGGCTCAGGAGAAGTCGCACACCCTGTTTAAAATCCCTTCCAGTCATGGAGGCAGGACCTGCCTCTGTGACCGAAAGGGGTTTTTAAAAGGGTGCGCCGCTCCCCCCCCCGTGGGGGGGGAGAGAAGCAACACCCCACTATTGAATTGCCTTCCAGTCACCGAGGCAGTAAGGCAGTTCAAATCCCGACACACACACACACACACCGCTGCTCATAAGACGGGGAATCCCCGATCTTGTTTGTAAGCAACCGGTGGGAGGGCGAGCGCTGAAGAGCGCTTGTAAGTCGGGATTTTCGTAGGTCAGGCCCCTTGTGAGTTGGGCTGCCACTGGACTTCATAAGACACAAGGAACACAATGGCTAAAATCGCCCCACCAACAGTTCTAGGAGTCTTGGTGGTTTAGATTAATTTGTTTTAAAAACTCAGAAGAATTTCAATTTGGCATCATAGGGACTAGGGAATCATAAAAACAATCCCATTGTGCTGGATAAATTTACACAGTATAAGCCAAAATGGGTCTTAAACAATAAGTTAGGAAAAACAGAGTTCCTGAGTATCTGCTTTACCTGGTTTTTTACTTTCATCATACATGTGATCTCTGAACAGTCCTGCAGGCTTATCTTCTGCAAAGGTGCAGAGGACTCATTCATATTCCAGATATACAGTTCAGAGCTGTTAGAACAGGAAGCCCACACTTGATCCTTCTAAGGTTAAAAATATAAGAAATACTTATTTATTATTTATTTATATGTTTATGAATTTCTATACCACCAAGCTTAATTCGGAGAACAATTCCAGGAAAGTTAAAACAAAATAAAAATAACATTTTACACATATTAAGTAAACATAAAAACATATAGAATAAACAAATCATAATAGTCAGGCAGGTGACATGCTGCATTGCCAAAAGCCTCATGGTAGAGTCAGGTTTTTAAAGAACTCTTAAATCAGTGATGGCAAACTTTCAGCACTCCAGATGTTTTGGACCACAACTCCCACAGTCCTTTGTCACTGGCAATCTAGGCTTGGAATTCTGGGAGTTGTGGTCCAAAACATCTAGAGTGCCGAAGATTTGCCACCACTGCCTTATCACAGATGGAGCCAAGCGGATGTCAACTGGCAATTTGTTCCAAAGAACAGGGGCAGCCACTGAGAAAGCCTGGTTTCTTGTAACAGTTTTTCGGGCTTCCCTAGGGGTGTCCACCCTAAGTGCCAATGTTAAAGAAGATCAAGTTGGACAGGCATTCGTTAATCTATGAGACAAATGCTCCATCATATATTCAGGTCCCAAGACAGAAAGATAGAAACATGTTTGGTGCAGAAAATTCTCTAGAATACATTGTTATTTTGATTATTTCAATAAACAATTTTAAATTACAATTAACTATGAAGTACCTCAGGGAACATCTGGAAGCAGTGCAAGGACATATTGATAGTGTCTTCCATTTCTATCTTCTGCCGAACCGACCCGTTTGTGGTGACTACGAGGATACAGCTGCCTATACCTTCAGACAAATACACACACCAATAAGTTGGTACATTTGAGAATTAATGCTCAATATATTCTGATTAGAACAGAGAATTAAAATGGAGTAAATGAAATCCAGATTGTCTGCAATAAACATGCTGACTCATAGTCTTCTATTTGGGTGGTGAGTCATCTGGATAAGGTAATCTGGGTAAGCTAATGTATATGATGTACCCCAAGATGATGTAATGCTAAATGTGATTGGTCAGCATGATGAGGGCTCAGAGTATAAGATTAGACAGCAACTTTTTCTCGCCATTTGATTGCCAATTCTTGTTTTAACACTTGCTGTCTAGAATTTGATCACTGATGTGATTACTGAGAATACTGCTGGATCTTGCGCTATAGCAACTTGGGTATTTGCTATATTTGGACACCGCGGACTGAGTTTCTTCCACTGATCATATGTCTGCAAATTACCCAACTGTGAGTTGCTGATTTGCTTGAGGAATGAAGAGATGTATCTGTGGTAAATTGACTGCACAAGAAAACTATTATACTGTCACCATTTATTGCCTTTACTGAGGACGACTCCTATATTCAATCTGAATTAATAACATTAACAAGGCACCAGCCCCAGCAAGTAGGGCTGCGTAAGCCCACTGTAGGTATGCCACCATCCTCCACTATGTTTAGAGCCTGTAATCATCTCAGTCAAAAACACTTGAATAGGATGAATGTGTCCAACTCAAAAGAGAAACTGAACACTATGCCTGAGAGTTAGATGCACCACATTCTTTCTATCTCGGGCAGATATAGCATTAGTACAGTACTCCAAGTTGCCTAGGTGTCCTAAGCACATCCAATCTTGTCTGATTTCAGAAGCTAAACAGGGTCAAGCCTGGCTAGTACTTGGATGGGTGACCAGCAGGGAATACCAGGTGCTGTAGGCGCCTGGAGTAGGAACTGGCAAACCACTCCAGTATTCCTGCCAAGAAAACTCCATGGATATGGAGTCACGAAGGGTCGGTCACGACTGTAATGACACAACACACACACAGTACTCCAAAAATGTACAGGCCTCTTTAGAGGCTCCAGTCTTCATGCTCCACCAAGGGGGTTTCTTCCTCTTAACCAGAAATGCCTCTGGCAACATATTTATATTTGCAACTATATTTGCAAATAAAATCCATTGGACTACACTTCAAATTAACTAAGTGCCCAATAACTTATAAGCTAACTAACTAATAAGAGAGCACCCAGAAGGACAGGGCAAGATGAAAGGGAACAATTTGTTAAGGATGAAGACAAGGGTACGAACGAATGTCTTTTTCCTTTAGAACCAGAGCATTTTCGTTCGAAATATCTTAGGAAGCTAGACAAGGAAGAGGAAACTTACAGCACCAAAGTCGGTTATTGTGGAATTTGATCGCAGTTAGCATGTCACAAGGCAGCTGAAATCGGCGGTTAACTTTCAATGTGCTGACACTCCACGCAATCACTGTTCCATCTAAGCTGCATGAATATGCCTCACTGCCCAAATACAAGATTTTAAAAAGAACAGACTGTGTTACAAGCAGTTGAAGAAAATCAAAACACATGATCAATGTCACTCCATCATTAATACAATTCACATGACACTTCTGTCACAAAGGGTGATAAAAACAATGTTCTATTCAATCTTTATGCCACCTGGATTTTAAATATTTATATTAAACAATCATTTAAAAATGAAATTTGCATTTGATTGCATTTTTATTGCATTTTTAATTTTTATGTACACCACTCTAAAGCTCTATTTTGCAATGGGTAGCACGTGATTTAAAACCCAATAAATGCATTCTAGAGCTGCCTAGATGCCCTAAGCACATCGGATCTCGCCTGATTTAGGATGCTAAGTAGTGTGGATGGGAGGCTACCAGGAAATAGCAGGTGTTGTAGGCACCTGGAGTAGGAACTGGCAAACCACCCCAGTATTCCTGCCAAGAAAACTCCATGGACATGGAGTCACGAAGAGTCGGTCACGACTGTAACGACACAACACACACAAATGCATTCTAGAGCAATGTTCTACAACTACTCCCTCTCTATCCCTACTTTTTCAAATCCCTCAGTTCTATCCCTACCCAATGTCCTTTTTCAAATCTATTAATATTTATTTTCAAGTTCTAACCAGGGCTTGTTCTCACGAGAAACCAATGAATTAATATTTATTTTCAACAAGCTTGTTCTACAAACCAATGAACATAACGCTGCTTGAAGCAAGACAAATGCTCAAATAATATATCCTTTTCTTTACAAGGGGGTAGATATTAAACAACAAACAAAATTAGCAGAGAGAGAGAGAGAGAGAGAGAGAGAGAGAGAGAGAGAGAGAGAGATTTTAAGTTGTTCTCCTTCCAAAAAAGCCTTCTTGACTTCAACCATTGTGTCACTCGGAGCATGGAAGGTTCCAGAAGCAACAGAATGCTGATCAGATTTCCCAGGCTGCCAGAGCTGTATCATGAAAAGTTAAAGACCACACAGATGACATCTGCCATTGGGGGTGGGGGAGGCAGGGGAGGTGGAGCAAGAAGGACGTCGAATTGTCTACCCATTCTTGTCTGCCCTCTAGGATAATTTTTGGTACGTGTACAACAATTCTTGACACGTGCTACAATAATCATATCAGACACGAGCCTTTAAAATTAGCTAAGAGCCTCTCAACTTGTCTTAAAACATCACTGGCCTCTGATACTAAACAAGAGGTACAGCCAGGCAGCAATCAACTGACCTGGACACACTGTCCCTGTTTTCCACGATGATGTCCACAACTTCAGAACGATGGTCATTCAGCTGCTTATTACAAGACATGCTGTGGGTATTGATTAAATAGATGATAGAATCTTGAGAACCGATCCAGACTTGACTTTGTTCTGCCATTACCATACATTTCTGTGTTAGTAAGAATAAAAATAATCAAAACAACCGCATCGTGTAATGTGAGAGGTCTTTCTCCATACGGAGAACAAGGTGCACCAACTTTTATTTAGCAAGACTGCTGCAACACTTGAAGGGGGCCACAGACTAGCAAAAGAATTTCACACACCGCCTTGTAAGGTTTGTTATGTGATTTATATAATCCTGGTTCATCCATTATTTCCTTCACAGGACTTTTTTTCTTTATTTCCCTTGGGATCGGCGCCCCCCCCCCAATTTCGCAGCTGTTGTTAACGAGCTCCCAAACTGTTTAAGGCTTTGTAAGTCATAACTAACACCTTAACTCCGACATGGGAGCCCACAAGGAGACAGGGCAGGTGAGCCAGGAGCAGGGAGATATGACCAAATCTCCTAGGCCCCAGCAATCAGATATCCGTCATGTCTTTGGTTCTTTTACTAGTGCATAATGCGTCTCTGATTCCTCTGTGTTACTTACCAGTTTTAAGCTTCCCACTTTAAAATAGTGCTGTATGGACCATGTGGATGCATCAAACACCACAACCTTCCCATCATTTAAAGCACACCATAATTTTGGATGGGCATCACCATGCTTTTCCGATGGATCAAGTTGTCCTAGATACAGTATTAGAAAGGTGCAATGCATTTAATAATAAATAAACCACTAACCATTGCTAAGCAATGTACTAGCCAAGAACTATCTAGACTTGGTAGCGCCAATCTGCAAAATAGATGACTTGGAAGTGGCATGAACAACAGCAGCAATTTTATGTACTGAATACTGTTTCTGCCTCTCTCAAACATGATGTCTTGCTTACGAAACATTTTCTTCTTACAAAGCTTAGTGTAGCCCAGTCTGACATGATCTTTGGCCCCAGGGCAGTTGAACTAGTCTGTCATGTATCATTCAGCCCATATAACTGCCTGGAGTTCCCATTTGAGGAAAATTGGATTGCGGTATATAAATATAAAAATAAAGAAACAATAAGATCGTGAACTGAATACTGCCCTCAGAGTGGGAATATCTAGATCCGCATCCCATTCCACCATGAATCTCACTATGTAGCCATGGCCATGGGTCCATCTACCACACCTTCTACAACTGCTAAGAAACTACCAACATCACTTCCTGGTTTTTTTGGGGGGGGGGTTGAGAGAGAGAGAAATAACGTAATTAGATGCTGCCACCTCCAACCTCAGTTGCCCTTCCCTTGTCAACAATCTACTACTGCATACCTGGTGTGTAAAGCAAAACTTCCACCGCTTGTGGAAATGTTTCACCAGAGGACGGATTGATCTTGTGTTTCAGTGTTTCTGCTGTTGTTTTTGGAACCGTCATGGGCACTGAAACAAAGGAGACAAATGCATTTTCAAGTTACTGCAACGTACTAAGGAGGCAGAATTTATGAAAATTTGGGGGTGGGGGATACAGGCATGTCACAAAATAAAGATAAGACACAATACGTCTGTGGAGATTCTCAGTCACCCAGGTGAGGTTATCTGGGAGATGAGTCATGACTAGAGGTGGGCACAAAACAATTTTTTTTTCTTTTTTCTTTTCATTTCGTTCCCTAACAGAGCAAAAAACAAACTGCCCCTTCAAAGAAAAAAGAAAAAAAAAACAGAACAAAAATTTTCGGTTCATTCTGTTTTGTTTTTCATTTCCCCCCAGGAATAATACATTGAAGCTATGCATTCCTGTGGGAGACCACTTTAAAAACACCGCACCATTCCCCCAATGCACCCAATGGGGTGGGGGAAAGCATGGGGTTGTAAAACTTTTTTTTTTAGTCCCCGAAGCAAACGCTGATCAGTGTGCGGGGCTTGCTTCGGGGACTAAATTAAAGATTTAAACGCCCCCACTTCCCCGCCCAATGTGCTCGACCAGGTGGAGGAAAGCACGGGCTTTTAAAACTTTTTTTCGTCCCCAAAGCAAGCCCCCCCACACCACCTGATCGGCGCTTCCTCTGGGGACTAATAAAAAGTTTTAAAAGCCTGTGCTTTCCCTCTGAAACACATAAAACAAAGGTATAAAACATTAAAAAAACACATAAACACAGACAGTAGTTAGTGGCCCTCTCCCCAGCTTGGATGGGACTCTCCTCCAGCTGGCAGACAGAGTGAGGAATCTGGGGGTTGTCCTGGATCCGGCGTTGTCCCTGGAGGCCCAGGTGGCTGCCGTGTCCAGGTCAGCCTTTTATCACCTCAGGTTTATCGCCCAGATTCGCCCGTACCTTGATGGGGACTCCTTGAGAGTGTTCGTGCAGGTGCTGGTCATGTCAAGGGTAGACTATTGCAACGCTCTCTACATGGGGCTTCCCCTGACCCTTATTCCACGACTGCAGCGGGTGCAGAATGCAGCGGCCAGGTTGGTGGTTGGTGAGGGCAGATTTGACCGCATCGCCCCCTTTCTGGCTCGTCTGCACTGGTTGCCCGTTGTCTCCTGAATAAGGTTCAAGGTGTTGGTTTTGGTTTACAAAACCCTCCATGGCTTCGGCCCTGACTATCTGGCAGAGCGCATCCCCCAACGATCAGTGCTGGCTCGGCCCACCAGAGCGTCTCCGGCATGCTCGCTCCAGGTAGCCACCCCTCGGGAGGCCCATAAGGCTGCCACCCGCAACCGGGCCTTCTCGGTGGCTGGCCCGTCTAGTTGGAACAAACTGCCAAGCAAGATATGCCAGGCCCCATCCCTAGCTGTATTCAAAAAGTCTGTGAAAACTTGGCTATTTAGGGAGACATTTGGCAATTGCTAATGTGTTTTGTGTTCCCCGTGTTTGATATTGTTCTGTTATTCTTTGGTTATTCAGGGGTGCCCAAACTTTTTTTAAGGAGGGCCAGATTTGGTGGCTGAGAATGTGTCAGGGGCCGGTTGCTCCCCGACCCTGCCACCCCCATTGCAAGCCCCACCCACTGACCCATAAACCCCACCCACTGACCCCTTGCAACCCCACCCACAGGAGGGAAGGCGGGGACCAAGGGAGGGAGGGAGGAAGGTGGAAACCAAGAGAGGAAGGAAGGAGGGTGGGTAACAAGGAAGGGAGGAAGGAAGGAAGGAAGGTGGGGACCAAGGGAGGGAGGAAAGAAGGAAGGTGGGGACCAAAGGAAGCACAGGGAGCCATGGCCATTGCAGGGGAATTTGTCGGTGAAGGAGGGGGAGGGAGGGGCAGGCCAGGCAGCCGCGGGCCACTCAGAATGGCCTGACAGGCCGGATTTGGCCCCCGGGCCGGACTTTGGGCAGGCCTGCTTTAACTGTTTTATCGGATTTATGTTTGAGTTTGATCTTTGGTTTTCACGTGTTGGTTTTATGTAAACCGCCCAGCATTCCCCTTGGGAAATTGGTGTGGTATACAAATATAAAAATAAATAAACAAATAAATTAAACATGCACATAAAACACATAAAAACAAGAAATGAAAGAAAACAAAAAAATTGTTTTAAATGAAATTAAACAAAGATAAATGAAACAAAATGCCAGTCATGACAACTGGACTTTTCTTGTGGGGTCTGTGGAAGGTTGGTGTAAGAATTCCAATTTATAGTTCACCTTCATCCTGCATCCTCATCCTTTTACATATGGAGCTGGGCAGGAACAGTGGGGTGCACCCAAACTGTGCCACACAGTATCAAAATGCCTCCTAGGTGTTCCTCATCTAGGCCAGTGTTTTCTCAACCTTGGGTAACCCAGATGTTACTGGACTATAATTCCCTCCAGCCAACCAAGTTAGTGGTGAAGGCTTCTGCACCTTGTAGTCTGAGAACACCCGGTGCACTCAATATTGGAACTACTGGTCTCGGCTGTTGGAACAAATGTGTGATGATGGTTGCATCCGAACAGCAAGGTTGTGCGTGACATTTTTAAAAACAGAGAGCAACATTCCAATCAGAATCATGAAAACCAACTCACCTTCATTTCTCATCTTGTCAAAATAAGACAGTTTTGAAGCAGCATAAATAATTTTAGAGGACTGTAAGGCACCAACTACCGCATCCATTAAGAGGACATTGGTGAGCGCTTGCTGAATATGCTGAGGATCCTGAGTGGTTTAGGGAAAAAAGTCTGATGAGAAGAGGCATGGTTTTAACTTGAACTGTGATTTTTGTTTCTGTGCTATGAAAGAGGTCCATCTTTCATGTTTCCTTAACCTTATGCTTATTTATATCTGAAATCCTTTTGTATCCAATATGCATCTCACAGGTGGTTTCTATATTTACTTATTATTTATTTATTTATTTATTAAATTTATATACCACTCCATCTAGCTACACGGCGACTCTGGGTGGCTTACAAAATCGAACAGACATCAGACCCACAAACAATACAATATAAGACAAGAGATAAGCAATCAAATAAGTAAAAACATAATAACTTAATAAACAATATATATCAAAACATCGAACAGAAGCAAGATGGGCTACGGAGAAAAAACAAAATAGAATACGTAATAGCAAATCATTAGAATAGATTAATACCCAGGGAAAGCCTTTTTAAATAGCCACGTCTTTAAGAAACATCTAAAGACTGGGAGGGAAGAGGCCAGACAAATTTCAGGAGGAAGTTGGTTCCAGAGCTGAGGGGCCCCCACTGAGAAAGCCTGATTTCTCCTCAAAGATTTACGGGCCTCCTTCAGCGACGGCACCCTCAGATGCCCTGCCTGAGATGTGTTATGGGCATTATTTTGCGGCAGGAGCCGTTCTGCCAGATAGCAAGGTCCTAAACCGTTTAGGGCTTTGTATGTCATCAATAAAACCTTGTAGTCAATGTGGAAGCGAATCAGCAGGCAGCCAGCGTGGGGGTTATATGTTGATGTTTTGTTAACGCTGTAACTAATCTAGCTGCAGAATTCTGCACTAGCTGGAGCCTCCGCATTTATCTACAAGGCAGCCCCATGTACAGTGCATTGCAGTAGTCTAATCTCGAGACTAGAGCTGCCTAGATGCCCTAAGCTCGTCTGATCTCTCTTGATTTTGGAAGCTAAGCAGGGTCAGCCTTGGTTAGTACTTGGATGGGAGACCACCAGGGAATACCAGGTGCTGTAGGCGCCTGGAGTAGGAACTGGCAAAACCACTCCAGTATTCCTGCCAAGAAAACTCCATGGACATGAAGTCACGAAGAGTCGGTCACGACTGTAACAACAAAACACACAACAAAACAATCTCGAGACTATGAGACATTTTAAATAAAATGTTCATTTCATATCAGCTGTAATGGTTACAGAAGGCTATGAAATGAACATTTTATTAAATTGGATCTTTTTTACTTATTGTAGGAAAGGGAACCATTTTCCAGGACCTTTTAAAAGGCAGAATCAATTGAACCCTTGAATAGCTAATCCGTTGATTCATTAATCATACACAGAAAATCAGAAACCTTTAAAGATAGGAACCACAGGTGGGAAAATCCCTGTCTGTGTCCTGTGTTGATCATTCTCATTTTGTTCTCAGAGCAGAATATACGGTAGGCAAAGGGAGGAAGAGATTAAAGAAATGAAGGAATATATAACAGAGGTAAAGGAAGTATATGTTAAACCTTCTGAACCCTTTCTTAAAATTCAGAACTCAAAGACAGCAATGAAAATATCATATTTTGCACAGATGAGGCCTTTACAGATAGAAGTCTCAGAAAATGAGTAACTAGTTTTTTTTTTAATTATCAGTCTTACAACTGAGTAGGATTTGTAAGACAAGAATCCATAAATCAAGAGTGTGGTTTAAAAGTGTGATTTCAGACAAGAAAGCAATGCATATACTAGCTGCCAATACAATGTGCCAGACCATATTGATTGATTGATTGATTGATTGATTGATTGATTGATTGATTGATTGATTGATTGATTGATTGAACAAATTCAAACAATTCATACAATAAAACCATAAAATAGTAACACAATAACATAAAAATAAAAATAAAATTAATATTAAAGTGACATAAAACAATGCATTATTATTGACCTTGTAGTCATCAGCCATCTTCTTCCCAGCCCACATCTCTTTCACCATCAAGTACCAAAGATCACACTCCGATTTAAGATTTGCTTCAAAAACTTCCTTCTTGGATGCAGTCTTTATTTTCAGAGTTGGAATCCTGAGGAGAAGAAAAGTGACTGTGGTGCTCTTCACTTCCTGTTTTGGAGGAAAACAGAAAAATGAAAACATGTAATTGGTGTGAAGCAAAAACAACTGCTCATAGTTCATGCTTTTTGCAGCCTCTTCCTTTCCCAAACAGGTCATCTCCCAAAAACGCCTTGTCTCATTTCACTTTTCTATACGCTAAACTAAAGGCTTTATACCAGGCATGTCCAAACTTCGGCCCTCCTGATGTTTTGGACTACAACTCCCAGAATTCCAAGCCTGTATTTCCAATGGCAAAGGACTGTGGGAGTTGTGATCCAAAACATCTGGAGGGCCGAAGTTTGGACATGCCTGCTTTATACATACTTGTTCTATCTTGAGAGGAGGCAGGATCAGAGGCAGTGAAAAGCCACTAGATATGGGCACTTTGTGCTTCGCATGTATCTCGAAACGCTGCTGGCCAGCTGTGCCTAATCCCCCTACCCCCAGCCACCTGAACCACTTACTGAGCTCTATGCACCACCAGGATTCTTCAGTTGCAGCGGCACAGCAATCCATGCTGGCGCACGGCTGGCCTTTCCCACATCCTCACCGGAGTTGCAGCTGCATCAGGAGACAGGAAAGGACCAGGTGGGGGCCCAGCACGGACTAACACAGCACCACAGGTGAAGGAGACCAGCAGTACATGGAGCAGGAGAGGGTGATTAGGCAGAGCTGGTCAACAGTGGTTTATGCTTTGTACGAAGCAAGTGCCCATGTCTAAAAGCAAAACGGCTAACTGGGCTGTTTATGTACTTTGTGAGAACTTATTAAAATCCCTGCTTTCATTAGAAACACACCAAAAGGAAAATTTCTAGTCTTAGTTGAAGAAGAGTCCCATAAAGTGATAAGCAGGGATTTCTCATCCTATCCTCTGTGCTGAAGAAAGTTGCCAAACCCACCCCAGCAGTAGCTGCAATATAAGAGAGAATAAAATAAATTTGTTACAATTAAAATTGATGCTGTGGTTTTATATATCAGTCTAGCACAAGACTATATGGACTAATTAATATATGTTGATTAAAGACAGTTCTGGCAGGTGTCTCACTTAGTGAGCCCAAACATTACAGCAGGTTTTATCTTTACAAAACCACTAGAGAAGAATCAATAGCTCAAATCTCCAAAGATGTAATCAAGTTTTCTATAATAAAGCTGTTTCTGTCATACTCACTTCTATATCTCTGAAAGCTGTAATCTCTTCATAACCAGGCCGTCCTCCTTCAGTCAAAAGGAACAAGCGTTTTTGAGTCATTGCTATTTTCCCAACTCCTTTGCTGGTTTTAACTGAGCTTGATAATTTGTAGACACATTCATTTTTGTCTAAGCGTTCTATAACACTGGGTGGTAGCTTCACCTCTTGAGCCTCTGCTTCGGTTTCCTTCCAATAGTTGTAAAAGTCTTTAAATGTTTCCGGGTCTATTTGTTTCTGTTGTCCTTAAAATTAAAGAACAATATTTTATGTTAGCTTTTCTACACAATCTTTGTTTTAAAGGATTAGAAGACTCTTGAAAAAAGGCACACAGCATTAATTCCCAATAATAATTCCAGAAGCGTGTAATACAAGCAGGAAAAGAAGGAAGGAAGGAAGGAAGGATTATTTGTTTATTTATTTGTACCCCACTTTTCTCCTTTAAAGGACCCATAATACAATTCCTTAGCATCAGAGCCAGTGAGATAACTGGAACAGGTCTGTCCATATTTTAGGCAACTTGATCTGAATTCCTCCATCGAGTGTGGAGTTGGACTTGATAGCCTCCGAACTTCACTATTCTATGATTCTAGGAAGGAACCCACATTTTGTGTCCATGTTCTTCTCATTCTTGAATACAGTTTAATTTTCAGATGGGAAGAAATGCACAACTGAAAGATGTTAAATTCTTAGTCCTTGATCTCTCAGCATTATTGCTTCCAGAGCTTTAGATACCAGACTGGAAGAAAACACTTGAAGTAATCAAACACAGTAAGACAACTGAGAAAAATGTTTGGACTTGCAGCTAAATAACCAAATGTTAGACATAGGCACAATTATCTACTGCTTCACATGGGAAGAAATGGGTCTATTCCCATTAGAGATGGGTACAATATGACATGATCGGCGCTCCTGTCAATATGACATGATGGGTACAATATGACATGATCGGCGCTCCTGTCGAAGCTCAGGTCACCTTATGGAATAGGGAGATGACCCGGGCAGTTGACATGATCGCACCTAAGCGCCCTCTCCCCCTACGCAGAGCCCGGACAGCTCCGTGGTATACATCTGAGTTGCGGGCAATGAAGCGGGAGGGGAGACGGCTGGAGCGCAAGTGGAGAAAATATCGCAGTGAATCTGATCAAACACGGCTTAGAGCCCATTATCGAGCCTATTCCGTGGCTATACGGTTGGCGAAAAGGCAGTATTTCGCCAACCGTATTGCTTCCTCAGAGTGCCGTCCAGCGGAGCTGTTTCGGGGTGGTCCGGGAACTTCTTCAGCCAGGAGATAGGGTGGAGGCCCAGGACCATTCGGCGCACGCTGTGAGGAGTTTGCTGTTCACTTTGAGGGAAAAATTGCTCAGATTCGCAGTGAACTGGACTCCACTATTGATACAGTATCAAGGGATGTGTCCAGTGCACCGTGCTTAGGTCCAGTGTTATTGGATGAGTTTCAATTGTTGAGACCCGAGGATGTGGACAGGGTGCTTGGATCTGTCCGTTCCACCACCATGCTGCTCGACCCTTGCCCTTCTTGGCTAATTGAAAGATCTGCCAAGGGGTTCGCACCTGGGTCCAAGAAGCTGTAAATGCCTCTTTAAGAGAGGAGTGGTCCCTGCTGCCTTAAAAGAGGCAGTAATCAGACCACTCTAAAAAAACCTAACCTGGACCCAGGACTGGTGGTCAACTACCGACCAGTAGCGAACCTTCCTTATTTGGGCAAGGTGTTGGAGCGGGTGGTGGCCGGACAGCTCAGGCGCTGCTGGATGAAGCAGATTTTCTAGATCCATTTCAATCTGGTTTCAGGCCGGGTTTTGGAACAGAGACTGCCTTGGTCGCCCTGTACGATGACCTTTGCCGGGAGAGAGACAGGGGAGTGCAACCCTGTTGATACTCCTGGACCTCTCAGCGGCTTTCGACACCATCGACCATGGTGTCCTTCTGGATAGGCTGGCCAGGTTGGGAGTTGGAGGCACCGCTTTGCGGTGGTTCCGATCCTTCCTGGCTGACCGTGTCCAGAAGGTGGTGCTGGGGGATAGTAGCTCTGCCCCTTGGCGTTTACGTCATGGGGTTCCACAGGGCTCAAACTATCCCCCATGCTGTTTAACATCTACATGGAACCGCTGGGAGAGGTCATCAGGAGGTTTGGGCTGAGGAGTCAGCAATATGCTGATGATACTCAGCTCACCTCTCGTTCTCCACCAATCCAGGTGAGGCGGTTTCTGTTCTGAACTCGTGTCTGGGCCAGATAATGGACTGGATGAGGGTTAATAAATTGAAACTCAATCCAGACAAGACGGAAGTGCTGTTAGTGGGTGCTTCGTCAGACAGGCTAGAGGGCCACTTCCCTGTTCTGGATGGGGTTGCACTCCCCCTAAGGGACAGGGTCCGTAGCTTGGGGGTGCTCCTGGACCCCGGTCTAACTCTGGAAGCCCAGGTGGACTCGGTGGCCAGGGTGCCTTTCTCCAGCTGCGGAATATATACCAGCTGCGCCCCTACCTAGATGAACGGAGCCTCATGACAGTTACACATGCACTGGTAACATCCCGTATTGATTACTGTAATGCGCCGTGGGGCTGCCTCTGAAGACGGTTCGGCGATTGCAACTGGTTCAGAATCGGCACGGCTGGTGAGTGGTAGGGCCACCAAGGAACACATCACGCCGATTCTGTATAACCTTCACTGGTTACCAGTTGCTGCCCGAGCCCAATTCAAAGTGCTTGTTTTGACATATAAATGGCGGCTTAGGACCTAGATACCTGAAGGACCGCCTCCTTCCATATGAACCTACCCGGCAATTAAGATCTAGTCAGGGAGCCCTCCTGAAAGAGCCATCCCTTAAGGAGGTGAAGGGGATGGCTTGCAGGAATAGGGCTTTTCAGCAACTGCCCCCAGACTATGGAATACCCTCCCATATGAGACTCGCCTGGCACCGACGTTGCTAACATTTCGGCGCCAGGTAAAAACCCTCCTATTCCAAAAGTTTTTTAACTAATGATTGTGGGCCCTGATGGCAATTTTAGTGGTGTGTTTTTAATGTAATGTATTTATTGCATCTACATGTTTTATTGTTTTAATTTTATTGTATTTGATGTTTTAACTGTTTATTCTTAGAGCCGCCCAGAGGCATGCTAAATAAATCAAATCAAATCAAATCAAATCAAATCAAATATGGGAAAATGCCTTTTTTAAATCCGTGATTTGTCAAGGTAGACAAATCACAACTTTACGATTTGGATCAATTCATTTTGCCTCTATAAACCCCTATGGAACAATCCCAAGGCATCTAAAGACACCAAAATCATAGAGAAGTTTCCCCTGACTCTCTCTCTCTACATCCTCCCAATTTGGTGATGACTGGGTTTCAGACATCTCAGTTATACACCCAACATACAGTACTGTTTTTAGACAAACCATAACAAAAGAAAAGGCTAGGAAAGCCTTCACATGTGGCAGATATTTAAATAGGGCAACTGTCATTAAAACAAGCTAGATGGAGTGGTATATAATCAAAGAAGAAGACTGAAGAAATAGTAACAAACCCTTCTGCTGAAGTCTTCTTAATGGCTGCGCCAGAGGAAGAAAAAGACAAGGAGGAAAAAAAAGCCTTGAATCTGTTTTGCTCTCTTCATGCTCAAGAGCTGAGCATCACCTTCTAAGGCTATCACTGACTTCATAAAGAAATCAAGTTAATCCAGTTAAATTCAATATTTGCAGTGCCACTCAAAAAGATCCTGTTTCCTCTCAATAGCACACAAGTGCAAGTTAGTAGTTTTTTAATTAAAGCATCAAACTCAGCCATATTAAGTTGGGACATTTATTTAAATTATATATGCATTAGGTAAGAACCATCTCAGCAATCCATTTATTTTATTTATTTACTTATTTTATTTTTGAGTATTTTAGTCCATCTTTCTCCTTGGAAAAGGACCAAGGCAGTGTATGAAAAATATGAGTTACGAATAGAAAATCGCCACTATAGGAAAATTTTGAGTTATGAAAAAGCCTGGTTTTTTTGAGTTATGAAAGGGAAAAGGGAAGGTAAGATTCCTTTTCAATATGGAAGCAATAGCAATACTCCCATCTTGTGGCCTGACTCCAGTGCTGCAATTAGGAAGAAGGAAGAGCCATTTTGAAAAGGGAAGCTGAGAACTGGGGCTTCTGTTTTTTAATAACCTGCACAAAGTGCCCCGTTTTGGAAATATTTGTCACTGTTTGGGGACTTTTGGTGGATTTTGGGGTGGAACTGGGGACTTTTGGTGGATTTTGGGGTGGGACTTTCCGGAGTGGCTCTGAATTTCATGGAGTCCATGAGTTCCATGAACCTGTCCCAACATGTAATCGGGCCCACCCATAGATCCGGGAACACCCCAGACCTGGTTTTTACCTCCAAGTCAGTGGAGGTTGATCTGAGGGTTTGGAATCTCTGCTCCCTACCTGTGTCATGGTCGGATCATTATTTGCTGACCTTCTCCCTGGGGGTTGACGCCCCTCCCCGTGGGGAGCTTGGCCCTATGGTGTGGGCTGGCCTCCGGAGGCTTCTGGACCCCGCTCAGTTTCTGAAATATATATATTTCTTTTTTAGTATTTGCTAGTAGTATTTAATGGTTTTTGGATGTTTGATTTGCATTTGTTAGGTTTTGATGTTTATTTTCGCTGGGGATTGTTTTGTGATTGTATTGTTTAGTCACCTGGGGTGACATGTCTGTACACCGCCCAGAGTTCCCTCTGAGAAAACTGGATGGTTTATAAGTCCAAGAATAAATAAATAAAATGAATAAATAAATTTATCAAGTGGTTATAAGGTAGGTTGCTCATCTTCTGTTGCCTGTCCAGGAACATGAGAACTACAGACCAGTCACAGTGACATCAATCTCAGGATGTCTGTGAAGATTCTCAGTCTTCCAGGTGAGTTTATATTAGACACAGAGGATAAGCGGTTTGAGAGAGAAGTCAGGGAAGCCATTTATGTGAGTATTGAAAACCCCTCTCTCAGCAGAGGTGGGGCACTCAGGCACAGTCTATCTGCCACTTATCAGGCAGTGATTTCAACAATACGCAAATCAAAAGTACTTCATGCCTCCAGCGCCAAGGCGATAGCCAACGTCCCATACTTTATGGATTTCAGCACCTTAGGCCTTTGCTCAACTAAGGCCTATTAAGACTATTGTCTACCTAACAATCCTATTCAGGCCTTTGTACATCTTATGAGCCTATTTCAGACCAGGGTGACATGAGGTCAAAGTGAACTATAACATGGAGGACTCACAACTAGCTTTCCTCAGACTGACAAAGCTGTTTGGATGAGCAGTGAAACTTTTCAATCTCTCAAGAAAAGAAAAACAAGCTGAGGCGCCGTATAGCCATCACAAAAACCAAATACAAAAGTGGAACAGATGATACCTTTAGGCTACTAGAAAAATAACAAAAACATTGCTAATATTTCAAGGTGAAACCCTCTTCCTCAGAGTAGTACCAACAGGTTATAACATGGCAAAAGATGGATTTGCCAGGAATTATTTTTTTAGATGTAAGTTCCTTGGCAAGATTGGGGGGGGGAGGGGAAGCCAGGCAATTTCTTAGTTGAGCTTGGATGATATAGGCTGCATCTGAAATGAAGGAAGGGAGGTGTTTTTATTGCCCCAGTCCTTCCAAAGACATGTCACAGCTCAGGTAGACACATTCACACCTCTCCTCAATGTAGCTCATCGAGGCCAATGGCCCCTGCCTTGCCAGTGAAAGGGGAGGGGGTTGGTGCAGAAGGCCCATACTGCCATGACTCAACTTCCAGATCAATCCCAGGCAAAATTTTGGAACAGATTATAAAGTGGTCACTATGCAGGCACCTAGAAAACAATGCAATAATAACTAGAAGCCAATATGGATTTATTTTTATTGTGCAACCTCCCTGATAGATAGAAGGGATGTTGTAGACATAGCATATCTTGACCTTAAAATGGTTGAGAAAATGAGCCATGCCCCAAATGAGCCTCCAGTGGGCTTCCCAGGCCTGTTGGAGGCCCCAGAAGTGGTTTCTGGCAAACCAGAAGTCACTACTGTTTTTTCTGAAGTCACTTTCACTTCACTGGAAAGCACTTCTGGGGCCTCCAGCAGGCCCCGGGAAGCCCATTGGAGGCCAGCTTGGGGCAGCACCAGGGCTGGGTTAAGTGCAGGAGGCCCCAAACAGGCCCACACAGCTTGCCCCAGGAGCCCTTGCCTTCATTTACTGTGGTCCCGCAATATACCGGGACTGCAATATATGAACCGCAATATAGCAAGGGACTAGCACTAAAAGAAATAGCCTTACGTAGGCAAAAATTGAGGAGTAGGCATCAAAACATCTAGCAATAGCATCTACATGTATGTAACCAGCTATTTTGGCTTACCTACTGTTAGTGCATCGAAAAGCCGATGTATAGTGTCTTTATCTTTAACAATGCCAGATTCTTGAATGCGCTTCACAAAATCATCTAGCTGCATGTGAGTTTTTGGCAACTCAAACTTTTTCACATGGTCGTCCACTTTGGTTATTTCCCTTTGCTTATCCAACACTTGGCTTATCAGCCTCTTCAGTTCTGGCTTCTGTTCTGCTTGGGAACGATCAACCGGGGAAAGCGTTTCCACCATTTTCCTCACCAGATCAGTAGGGAATATCCATATGTCTGTCTTGTACAGGTTTTGGAAGTCTGAAAGTGCATTGAGAAGTTTTCCTTGCATCAAAGCAATAAGTCCACGGAGGTAGAAATATCTTGCAAGAAGTGCCGAGTTTTCGGGAGAAACGATATTTATAGCTCTGCTGAGGTGGTTGATAAAATCCGCATAGTAGGTCTGGACGCACTGATTCACTAGAGGAAAGTGAATTTCTGGAATCTTGAAAGTATTCGCTGGTTTAGGTACTGGTCTAATCGCTAGAAAAGGAGAAGACAGTAAGTAACATTCCAAAAGGCCTTTGACCAAAGTTGTACTCATACTGAACCCTGGTTTCATTGCATTTAAAACGGCTTGTTTTTTATTGCTACTTATTTCTTTCATTGACCACTGATAAGCAAGACTAATGAAATAGAACTTTGTACTAGGGCAAACTAGCTTTCAGGATCTGAGTGCCATTCCTTAACACATCCAGGGACAGGCTACAAATCTAGCTCAATAAAGTGATGAACACAATAAAGAGTGGGGGAGCCAGCAAATCTGGCCTTCTGTGGGCAGCTCCTTGGGCCTGAGCAATTACAAATACCCCTAGGCCCTCGTATATGTAACAACTAAAATTAGAAAGTTACGGTTAATAAAAATTGAACGCTTCATAAGGGACTTTTAACTACTACAATTTGTGTCTGCAGTCAACTGAAGTCCAAATTATTCGACAAAACTGGTTTTTTAAACAACACTCCAAGGCTGTTATTTAGTTATATAATGTAATTCGAGGCATGTCCTGTTTCACAAAAATATGTAACAGGTTACGCAACTATTTATTTAACAAGAGTTCAGCTTGCTCTACACGACAGGAGAACAAAGAATTGTCCTCCTTTCTATATTCATGTCTTGTACTACCTGCTAAGTGTAGTTTCTGGAAGCTAATCGTCATCAGCTAACTCTTCTAAAGCCACAGCAGGAAGTAGGTAGGCTGTCTCTCATGTTTCACAATGCAGTTTGCATGGGGGTGGTGACCAAGTACCTTGCGCAATGATATCTGAATATTTTGGGCAGTATTTGGGCTTCTCTATGTGACTAGACTGTTAGCAGTGAAGATCAATGGACCAGCCCTCAGCTCTAAAGCCCCTTCTGTAACTTGATAGCTCACTGCAGATGTGGCCCCAGAGTGTCACTTCTACAACTGTTATTTCTCCTCCAACCTTGAAATGGAGAGATACAAAAAGGCACATGGAAAGTTCTTCCCCTCCTATGAAAGCCGCACTATGAAATCCTACCTAAAATTAGTCAAGTACCAATCATGGCAGCCAACTTACTGTGATTAGTGTTTATACTTCGATGTGACGAGCTTCTAGTTGGACCATCCTTGGGCACAATATCTTGCAGATTAGGCAAACTCATTCCCATCCGCTTGCTGATCATATATTGAGGATTAAATCTTTTTGAGACCATTTTCTCCATTGTGAGTCTTCTGGGGCTGTCAAGCATTGAACTGAACCTAAAGAACACATTCATGCACAAAATGTTAATTTGAGTACCATGTATAAAGCCAAGACATTATTTGATCCAAGTTGTTGTTGTTCAGTCGTTCAGTCGTGTCCGACTCTTCGTGACCCCATGGACCAGAGCTCGCCAGCCCTTCCTGTCTTCCACTGCCTCCCGGAGTTTTGTCAGATCCATATTTGTTGCATCGATGACGCTGTCCAACCATCTCATTCTCTGCCATCCTCTTTTCCTTTTGCCTTCAATCTTTCCCAACATCAGGGACTTTTCCAGGGAGTGCTCTCTCCTCATGAGGTGGCCAAAGTACTGGAGCTTCAGCTTCAAAATCTGTCCTTCCAGTGAACATTCGGGGTTCATTTATTTCAGAATGGATAGGTTTGATCTCCTTGCAGTCCAGGGGACTCTCAAGACTCTCCTCCAGCACCACAGCTCAAAAGCATCGATTTGATCCAAGTAGTCCTTTACAATAGCCACCTTTTCTAACATGGCTCCTTTTCTCAACCATTTTAAGGTAATTCTCTGCACTCATAAGGGTTAGAAACATGAGGGTTTGTTTGATGCTAAGATCTAAGCCAACTATCAAATTCTGTTCAGTGAACTTCTAGATGCTCAGAATTTGCAAAACGTAGGCATAATATAAACCAAAACCATGCAAGATAATTACTTACCATTGCAGTCAACTGATTATCCATATTACTTGTACTTCTACTGCAAAATATCATGTTCCATGCTTGTGAGCACAAAACCAGAATATACACACACACATGCACACACGCACGCACACAATGGAAACACTTTACCTGTCTTCCTCAGTTTGAGTGATCTGCTCTAGGCGACCAAAAGCATCCATCTTCCTGTTAAGGCGGGCTTTAAGAAACGAGTGAAACATATAGGTCTCCAACACCTACAAGGTGCAACAGTCAAACAATACAAATACATTTACACATTCAAAGTCTTAGGTGTTCACTGGCACCAAAGCTCTTGGCAATGTTCCCTTAAAGCTGAACATGTACTTAGGTATACCTAAGTTGCAGCCTTACAAATGTCCTGCAGTTAGAATCCCTTCAAAAAGGCTGTTGATGCCACCACTGGTCAGGTAGAACACAATTTTATCTGGAGATGGGCAATTTCAAGTTTATAAGATAGTGAAATTGCCTTTAGAATTCATTTTGCAAGCTACTCTCCTTATTTTTCCCCTTGATAGCAAATAGTCTGTTTTTCTAACTGAACTTGCTCTACCTAAATAGAAAGCCAAAGTATGCCTCACATCTCAAGATGGTGGATTCAAAAAGAACGTTGGTAATACAAGTGGTTGACATATGAAAATAAATAAGAACTTTAAGTAAAAATGAAGTTTCCATAAATAAAATGATTTTGTCTTTGTGCAATTTGAGATAGAGTTTATCACAGCATGAAGTTGACAATTCACTTTTTCATTTACATAAGAAACAAGTTAAAGAAGGGTACAGATCAAATCCAAAATATCCGATTCTTCTTTTAAAGCCAGTTGGCATAAAAATACCAGGGGGAAATGACTTAAATAATTTCTGAAGATTTACCTTTCTGTAAAAGAGCTGATCACCTATTGCTCTTGTTTTCATGAATTCTTCACTATTAAATACTCTGTGCTCATAATTCAAATGGTCTTTCACCTCCCTGTTGACAAAACAGAATTAAAGGAAGCTGAAACATTTATGAATACAGTGGAGCCTTGTATAACAAATGGTTTGTATAACATAAAATTTGTACAACATAAAAAATTCCGGAGATAGGGGGAATTTGCTTAACATAATCGCCTGAGATCTTGGTGTGTTGGTGGACAGCTCCATGAAGGTGTCTCCCCAATGTGTGGCAGCAGTGAAGAAGGCCAATTCCATGCTAGGGATTATCAAAAAGGGGATGGAAAATAAAACAGCCAACATTATAATGCCGTTATACAAAACAATAGTAAGGCCCCACCTGGAGTATTGTGTACAATTCTGGTCACCGCATCTCAAGAAAGACATAGTGGAACTGGAAAAGGTGCAGAAGAGAGCGACTAAAATGATTACTGGGCTGGGGCACCTCCCTTATGAAGAAAGGCTAAAACAATTGGGCCTCTTCAGTCTGGAAAAAAAAAGGCGCTTGAGGGGGATATGATTGAGACATACAAAATAATGCAGGGTATGAGTAAAGTGGATAGAGGGAAGCTCTTCTCCCTCTCTCAAAATACCAGAACTAGGGGACATACACTCAAATTGAGTGCTGGGAGAGTAAGAACTGACAAAAGAAAATATTTTTTCACCCAGCGCGTTGTAAGTCTATGGAACTCCCTGCCACAGGATGTGGTGATGGCATCTGGCCTGGATGCCTTCAAAAGGGGATTGGACAGATTCCTAGAGGAAAAGTCCATCACGGGTTACAAACCATGATGGAGATGTGTAATCTCTAGGCTTTAAACCAGGGTACTTCAAGGGCCAGATGCAGGGGAGTGGTATCAGGAGACAGATATCTAGTCTCATTCATGGGGCCGCTGTGAGATACAGGAAGCTGGACTAGATGGGCCTTTGGCCTGATCCAGCTTGGCTCTTCTTATGTTCTTATGTTCTTATGCCTATGGGGCAAATCTGTACAACATAAAAATGGGATCACTCTGTTTTCAATGCATTCCTATGGGAAATTTGTATAAAGGAAAATTTGCTTAACATAATTTCATTTGGAACAAATTGATTCATTTTTACAAGGTACCACTGTATATTTTTTCCATTGGGCTTCAGTGGTAAAAAGCATTATGTATACAACCCATGCCTCATCTTTTCCTGAAATTCTAAGCAACAGTCTTTTTCCACGTGTGTTGGCAATATTCAGCAGAGAAGACCCACCTCATGCAAATAGCAAGCATCAAGGCAGATGGCATAAACAATACTGTACAAGCAACACAATCTGTTCATGTATTCATACTGCTGTGTACGCATTCACCAGGAGCACCTGACACTGAAAGCACTTTATTCTTATGCCAATCAACAGGAATGGTGGTGAGGAACGTTCCTTCTAATTTTCCAGAGTGCAGGGCAGGGGCCCTGCCCCATGTGCATGAAGTTCCAACTTTGACCAGAGGCGCATGAGTAGCCCCAATCCTGCACTCTGCAGCCACACAACCTAGAAGGAATGCTGGTGGTATTATGACACAGAGTAGGGAAGGAAGAACATTTAATTGTGTGTGGGGTTGAGTCAGGATCTTGGGGATTATGAGACAAATAGAAAGAATGGATGGGAATAAAAGGGTATTTTGCAAGTGCAGAGAGTCGGGTTGGTTCAACAATAGTCGGGGGGGTTGTTGTTTTGTTTGGATGATAGACTCTGTTTTCATGTAGTATTGCTCTGAAAGAGTTTCCCTGCAGTTGCTTCTAATGTAGGTGTTTTTGAGCGTCTGTGATGTGAAAATTTTGGCATTTAGGTCTCATCTCTGCCTCATAATCCATTGTTGGGAATCTTAATTTCTGACTCTTATAAATCTGCTTTTGTTATGTGCCATCAAGTCACTTCTGACTTCTATAAATAAGCAACCTCCAAAAGGTTCTATTATTAACAGCCTTTCTGAGGTCCTGCAAACTCAAGGCCATGAGGAGGTGTCCAAACTTCGGCCCTCCAGATGTTTTGGACCACAACTCCCACAGTCCTTTGTCATTGGCAATCTAGGCTTGGAATTCTGGGAGTTGTGTTCTAAAACATCTGGAGAGCCAACAGCAGCAGTAACAACAACAACAACAACAAACAACAACAATCATGTCTTCCTTTATTGAATCAATCAATCTCTTCCTCTTTTCCTGCTGCCTGCAGGAAACGCTTATTTTTCTTTCCAGTGAATGGCATTTGTGAATTTGACTCCTTGAAAACAGATGTTGTTTTTATCTGTCATCAGACATAACTGACATCTGGCAACCCTATGACTAAATGTTCTCCAAAACGTCTTACCATTAACAGCCATGGGCATCTCTTACAAACTCAAAGCCATGGATGAAGTAGTGGCTTGAATAAAAATATTTTTGGGTTCACTAAAGGAGTTTTCTGTTTTTGATGTTCAAACTCCATAATCTCCTTTTACTTAGTTTCTTGAGCAAACTATTTTTTAGACTTGACAAATTTACCTTCTGGGGAAAGGATATTTTGTCACTAGCAATGTCTACCATGATGGCCATTATGTAAGAGCAACCCATAATACTTTGTATAATATCTCAATATGCCCAAGATTCTTGAAGTGTTAGGTAACTAGGTAAAAAGAATCTAGGTGAAAAGAATGAATTGCACAGATATAGGATGGGAGACACCTGGCTGGAAAATAGTACCTGTGAAAAGGGATCTGGGAGACTTGGTGGACCACAAATTGAACATGAGTCAGCATTTATAACAGGCATATGGAAGTGACCAGAAAAGACTGGAAAAGTTGAGGGGGGAGGAACAGAATGAGAGGAAGACCTAATGTGAGGCAGATTTTTTCAATAAAGGAAGCCACAGATGTTTGTTGGCAAGACCTGGACAGAACTTCTGGAAAAGACAGGAAGGAGAGCAGTAGGAAGAAAAACAACCTAACACGAGATGCTGTCGATTTGCAGGATCTGGGCAGAGCTATTACTAATAGGCCATTTTGGGAATCATTTATTCAAATAGTCACCACATATGTGAGTGGTGTGATAGCACATCATGTCTTTGGAGTCCCGTCCCCTCCCCTCCCGATTACCAAATAACTGCATAGGCATAGGATGAGTGGAATGGTTGCCTCTGTAACAGGACATAGGCACCAAAGCTCTGCTAACACTGAGTGAGATCACCCCCAGAGGAAAAGGGGGGAAACAGCAATTTCACAGCTTCAATGAGTGAGCTTTGAAAGATTTGTTCTCTATCATCTTTTTAACATACAGTATTTTAAAATATTCTTACTTTGGAACACTTGTGGTTGTAAGCTTGTTCCCTCTAAAGCACTTGTGTGCATGCACATGCATACTTCCACCCCATCAACATGGGGCCTTTTCAACTCCACACACATGTTGCAACCATTTTTGTTATGGTTGCAATGGAACCTGTGCAGGGGGGTTTACAAGGGCACAGAAAAGAGCCCTGAAGAATGGGGATGAAAATTAAGAGGGCACATGGTGTTCAACATATGGTCAGTTCAGAGCAAATTCACTGATTTACCCTTTTGAAAAGGCTTTTTGGAGAATCAATATTTTAGCTTCTGCAGCCTGGATTCTTTTGAAATGAAGAAACAAGCCAGTGGGAAAAACCATTCTCTTTTAGGAGAAGCAAAAATTGTCTTTTCAAACTGTATGAGCTATTTTTAATCTGTAGAAATTGAAGGTTGTTTGTTTCTTCTGCACGGGGGAGCAGTGGACAGCTTTACTTTTAGAAATTCATAACTTGAAAAGCCTGAAAGTCCACTGCCCAATTTCCCAAACTTTGGCAAGAGAGCAAGAGCAGACTATGCCAAATTTGATACTAATCCAATTTAGTTTTCAAGTCACCATTGTTTTCTGAGCTGCCCCATTTTCAGAATTGCCTTGCAGAATGTTGATTTGCTCTACTGCACAATAACATCAATGCACTCTTGTGCAGTCCTAAGGATGGATCTCTCATTCACAGGCCACATGGAAGCATTAGGTCACAAATACAGCTTCTTATGTTGGCACAAAAGGCAAGAAAATAATCTCGAAGACATAAAGCAAATGCTACTGATATCCAGGACAGTGAATTAAACCAAAAATTCCTCTTGACTTACCTAAATATGTTGACGATTAACTGCAGAGTAATTTGCTGAATTTCTGCATTCAGCCTCCGCTGCCAGTTTCTCCTGCGCAACTGCATTTCCCCAAGGTCTATATAAGAACTGAGATGACAGAGTTCTAGGTCATAGTGCAGCCTAAGATTTTCAGCCCTTTAAGAAGAAGAAGAAAAGCAAGATTTTAGAGGGCTCCTCTGGGCTGCAAAACTGAAGATGAAACAGAATAGTCTTTAGTTTTTAGAATAAACAACGCGCTCTGGACCTAACTCGTCTCATAAATATGTGGTAATGGAAAGAAAAGAAAGCTAAATTACTTTCCTATGTAATATACACAAATTTAAATACACATCATCTCTTGTTTTCTTTTCAAGCCTAATATTTTATTTCCTGAAACAAGCAGCATATGCTGAATCAATGTTCATTCATTTCCATTCCTCTTACCTTCTTATAAAAATTCTTCCGGCTTCTAGTGGGATGTCTGGAATTTCAGTCTCCTCTTCAGAAGACTTAGACTGTGCAATGTCTCCATTGTCAATGTTAATTAGAATTAAATCATCTGCTTCCTTTTCAATTAAGAAAGAAGCATGTTACTAATTTAAGACTGAAGTTATTCAAAGCAATGAAAAAGAAGCATTTACTCACTCCAATTTTCAAAACAAAATCTATTTAAACTATAAATTATGTACTGTATCTTGTGTAACATTATAAAAATATATATGTTTTCTAAAAACATGGTATTAATAAAATATATGTCTATTTGGATATTTACTGCAATTTTATGATAGAGGTAGAAAAACACATTTTTTTACCCACAACAATTTTTAATATACTGTATGCTCATTGACTTGAGTTCCAATCACTTTCATGGCCTATTTAAGCTGATGGTTCACCTGAATCCAAAGCAACGTACACAATACCACTATTTCTAAAAGAAACTACATAGAACCAGATGACTTTTTTGTTAGATCCCTCGTTCAAGTTTTCTAAGTGGCTACATCCAGAGATGACTGCCACATTCTACAGTCTAACCAGGAAATGACTGTGCACAGGATCATCTGGAAGATGAAAAAGCATCATCCCCAAGGGCAGCAGCGGTGACAGATGATGACAATGTAATAAGGAAGGTTGGAAGGCAGGCCAGCATAAGGTTGAGTCACCAGCCTTAAGCGGCAAAAGGTTGTGAAGGAAGGACAGCCAACTGTTATTTTGTTACAGTTCTCTTTTCACTGCCAGAACTGAAGAAGCATTTCCTGCCTGTGCTAAAACCAGGACATAACATAAGAACATAAGAACGTAAGACGAGCCATGCTGGATCAGGCCAAAGGCCCATCTAGTCCAGCTTCCTGTATCTCACAGTGGCCCCACCAAATGCGTCCAGGAGCACATGAGACTAGATATCTGTCTCCTGATACCACTCCCCTGCATCTGGCCCTTGAAGTACCCTGGTTTTAAGCCTGGAGATTCCACATCTCCATCATGGCTTGTAACCTGTGATGGACTTCTCCTCCAGGAATCTGTCCAATCCCCTTTTGAAGGCATCCAGGCTACATGCCATCACACATCCTGGTGGCAGGGAGTTCCACAGACTAACAACGCGCTGGGTAAAACAAAATTTCTTCTGTCTGTTCTTACTCTCCCAGCCCTCAATTTGAGTGGATGCCCCCTAGTTCTGGTATTTTGTGAGAGGGAAAAGAGCTTCCCTCTATCCACTTGACTCATGCCCTGCATTATTTTTGTATGTCCCCCTCAGGCGCCTTTTTCCCAGACTAAAGAGCCCCAAATGTTTTAGCCTTTCCTCCTAAGGGAGGTCCCCCAGCCCAATAATCATTTTAGTCGCTCTCTTCTGCCACCTTTTCCAGTTCCACTATGACTTTTTTGAGATGCGGTGACCAGAATTGGACACAATACTCCAGGTGACTGCTGAATCTTGTGATTATCCCTGTGGTATCCAAAAGTCAAAGTATTTGTAAATTTCATTGATGGCAGGTTTACATGATGAATGATTGTGGGTGCTTCAACACCACACATGTAGACACTATACTCAGTGATACTAGTTAATAGGGTGAGAAGGTTGACTACAAGGCTACATGGGGTTGGCTGGTGTGAGTGGAATGTGATGGGAAGTGGGGGCCGAGTGAGAGTCTGTTTTGAGAGCTAGAGTAGTAAAAGGGCTGTTGAAGAATCTGGCAGAGGTTGCCGGAGCCAGAGAAGGAATTAATAAGAAAGTCTTGTGATATAGAGTAGAAAGGAATTTTGTTGAGAGCGTGCTGTTTAGAGAATCTGTGAAATTAGGAGGGGGTGCATTGCATCTGAACACAAAATAATACATTTATATCTTATAGTGATTTTACCCTTTCTCTGATCTATCCCAGAAGCCACCTCTTCTCATTTACCTATGTTATCCGAATTAAAGGTTATCCAACCTCTCCTTGAAATTAAATGTTGCATGTATCATAAAAGATATTTAGCGGTCCAGAACAAGAAAGCATTACAACCACATTGCAAACTCTACATAACACCACAGGCACTATCCCCTCTAAGTTTTCCAGCCGCGCACACCTCCAGCACCCTCCGAGCAATGATTCTGCACACCGATCGCAATCATTTTTCTTCTAGCTGCGACGGAATCAGAGAAGGTGCATGACTATCAAGCACATACACACGGAAAGAGAGCCAAGCACAGTAGGGACAAAAATTAGAAGGCACATTGGCCACAGGAAATACAAGAGATTAACTAAAAGAGAGAAAGCTATTAACTCATAATCTGAACATAGAACAGATACCAGCTTGGGGGAAGAAGGCACCGGCTGCAACAAAGTAAAAAGGACAACCCCAAATACTTGGTACAGGTTTTGGAAGTGGGTGTAATTTTAGACTAAAATGTCCTAGTGCTCATCTCCAACATATACACCTTATGACTTAAAGTAGCTTGCATATTTTTAGGAAGCACAACGATATATGCATTTCACTGAAGTTCCCATAAATATCCAAGTGAAGACAAAGCTGATTCTGGAAATTATACATGACCGACCTTGCAAACTTCATCAAAGTGATCAATGTGACATCCCATGAGGAAAGACGTTGGCGCCATTACAAAATCCAACATCTGACGAGACAGGATGGGTACAAAAGTATGCTGCCATTGAATAGGATGCATGTACAGCATGAAGCATTCGGCTATTAGCGTTAGCAATGCCCAGTCGGAAGAGAAGAAAACAATCTTCCGCTCAGTCAAAATGCAAGTTATTATCTGTAAAGAGAAAAAAACTGATAAGCAAAACATAAAACATAATGGCAGCTTCTCTCTTTCTTTTTTTAATGCTCAGTAGGCTAAAGTTATGGTCTCAGAACATTTGTAATTCTCTAAAAGTCAACACCATCTCCTTCATATGGAAACACTGCACTTGGCCCACCATCATTCTGCTGACGTATCATACTCAATAATAACTGCAACTACTTGCCTCCTTTGTTCTGCTCCATCAAACTGAAGACAATTTTGATCAAACTTTCAAACCAAGAGCATCAGCCCAGCATTTGTACAGAGATAAGCCGTAGAAACGCTTACCCATCTTTGAGATTAAAAGGCTCCTATGTAGTCTGTATTACCTTTGCTAATATTTTAAAGGGTTTTGCACATTTGCCATGTGCCAGTTAATGCTTCTGTTTTAGATTTAATCAGTTTTAATTGGAAAACAAACTTTCTGGAAGACAAACTTCAAATCAAAATCAAATTGCCAGAACCCTGTTCTCTCAATTCAACATCTGAACCACAAGAGTTTTTTGGGAAGTACTAAACCATGTCACAGAGGGTTGATCTCATATCATAAAGCAACAATACCGATCACTGGTAAATGGTGACAATGTTATCCCAAGTCACAGAAGCCCACACTAACCACTCAGCCACACAATCCTGCTTGTCCTGGTATAGATGAAATCCAGCAATGTCACATGTGATGGCTGGGGTGAATCTTTCTGCTTGATACCCTCTCAAGACCTTAGTCCATCCTAACTAAGCAGTGCCTCCGATGAGTTACCAAAAACCTGCAAAGTTCAACACTCAGACTTCTACACCAAAGCTACAAGGCAGTATCAAAGATAACCACAAACCACACAGGTTCTTAGTAAATTGTCAAGGCAAGTTTGGTTTTAGTGCTACCAACCCTCTTAATGCAAAAGAACCAAGCAATTGTAATTCTATATTTTATTAAAGATACAATATTAAAAATAGCAAAACATCAATTCAAAAGTCATACAGAGCAAAATAAATGATCAAAAAACTGAGGTAAGAACAATTTCAGAACATCTCAAAAGAAAATATGAAAGCTAGCTAACAAATGCCGATACTGTACTTATACAGTATCTTGACATAGCTTCAGTATAGCTTCAGAGCATATAATGAATGTGAGCCATGTAGCAAAACAGAAAATGAGCATAGTATTCTTCTAAGAGATAACTAAGCTAAACAAATCCACTTTTCTCCCCATAATTTTTACCTAACATTCCAGTGTCTAGGCTCTTCCAGAAGATCTTCTAATCAGCCATTGAGTTTCCACAAATTTTCATGACAAAGAGAGCAACCCCTTCCCCCTCATCTAACTTCATCTTAAACTATTCTCCTAATTAACTCAGTACCAAGGAGTGAACTCAGTCCAGTCTTGCAGTTTCCTTTCTCATAACAGGTGTTTGCTGCCTTCGAATTACAAGTTGGAATTTCACACGCACACCTTGGTTATCTCATCCTAGGCACAAAGTCCAAGGCCTGATTTTCCAGAAAAGCAACAGAAAACATGATAAGCCAGGCCTTACCACAACTATGTCTGGGAAGATTCTCAGTGATCCAGGTTTGGTAATCTTGAAGTTGAGTCATGGCAAATGGACTTCCTTTCTTGAGAGATTGAAATGTTCTGCCACAAAGCTGCCTGGATGAGCAGTGAAACGTTTTGACCTCTCAAGAAAAGAAGTCCAGTTGTCATGACTCAACTTCAAGATACCCTCACTATAGACATGCAGAGAACTCTTTTAAACTTCATCAGGATTATTATGAATCCACAGCTCCCTCCCGCTGAACATGGAAGACATGGGTCAGACTGGATTTTGTTCAGAGAAGGAGTAGTGTTAGATTCTTGTACACAAATATGCTACAGCCACTTTTCAGTTAGTCTACTGCTGTCTCCTCTATCCCTCATTCTTCTGTTAAGAGAATGAAATACACTTCTGTCTATTACTAGTGATCATACATGAAAAGAGTTGGATAAGGCCCATTTGGAATACTGAGCAAAGCATTGTTATCTCCCAGTGTTGTGACCCAACAACAAGCTCATCATTCAGAGGAACTGCGCTCCATTCCAAATTTAACAGAGCTTCCATTGTTGTTAGTAACTAACAAATAAATAAATAAATAAATAAATAAATAAATAATAATAAATAAATAAATAAATAAATAAATAAATGCAATTTTTTATTTGTTTACTTAACTATTTACCACCCAGTCATTCTCCTCAAAAGAACCCAAAGTGGCTTACATCCTTAAAAATATGATATTAACGCTAACAACAATGAATATACATATTCTAAAAAAGATCAAACAAATACAGTACCACACAAAACATAAGCAACAACAAAACACATTCAAAGCAGTCAGGTACAACAATCAATTTAACAACCCCACTCAGCAGCCAGTCCCTCAGGGAAAGCCTGCTTGAAGAGAAAGCTCTTCACCTGTTTGCAGAAGGATACCAAAGATGGGACCAACCTGGCCTCCTGTGGGAGGGAGTTCCACAGTCGAGGAGCAGCAACAGAGAAAGTCCTCTTACTCTCTATAAATCTGAACCATTCCCACCTAAATTGATGGCCTATGCCATAATTTGCAAAAGTAAATTCTGCAATTCAGTAATGTACTGTGTTGCTTTAATTTGTCTTGAATGCATGCTGTTTAACATGTATCATAAGAAGAGTGAATTTAACTCTTCTTGTGCACACTATGCATTATTGTATATGCCTTTGAAGAAGACAGTTGTTTTATCTTGTCCAAAAACAACATTCAGGTGCAATGCCTCACTACCCATGATGGGGGAAGAGTCCTCTTATAAGTATTTTCTAGCCATCTTGCTTGGAAACCTCCTTCTGGAACCTCCAATGCACCAAAGAAGGAGGCAGAAACTTCAGTACCAGGCGATATTAATTCTCAGTACTGTTGACTCAGAGTTAGGAGCCAGAATTTGTGGAATCTCTACCTTCCAAAGAAGCAGGAACAGCCATCCTAGTCGCTTCTGTGACAGGGTTGCCAGCGGCACTATGAAAGTCATCAGAAAAACTGAGACCATGCTGAAAATCAATCATATTCACCAGGAGCAGAAACAGAGAGAAAAATGAAAAAAGAGCCATTAAAAAAAACAGGAACTGAGGGAACATAAAAACAAAAAACGAAGTAAAAGTGGTTATTAAGAATAGAGAAAGCCAAAGAAGACAAAGAACCAATTAGAGCTAAATGAAAAAAGCAAAATGTGCTTGCAAAGGGTTTCCCTACTCAAGCCTCAGTATCTGGTTCTTCTGTTGTCAATTTTAGGATGTGCATGTCAACTGCATGAAAATGTTTCCTTTTCTCAGATTACTCGCCTGTGACCTCTTGCTATGGCCATTTCCCACCTGTTGGTGGGAAAGGAAGTAGCCCAGCAAGGAAGCAGTGCAACTGTTTTAGGAAGTCCATAGCGCCATGCTTCATTAAAAAGAAGAAGAAAGGGAGAACGGAGTACTGGCAGGGCAACTAAATGGTAGCAGTAGCAGCGGTGTACAGTGGACTCTTATATAACAAACGGTTTGTATAACATAAAATCTGTACAACATAAAAAAATCTGGAGATAGGGGAAATTTGCTTAACAGAATCGCTTATGGGGCGAATCCGTACAACATAAAATGGTTGCAATTAGAGATTACTCTGTTTTCAGTGCATTCCTAGGGGAAATTTGTATAAAGGAAAATTTGCTTAACATAATTTCATTTGGAACAAATTAATTCCTTTATACAAGGTACCACTGTAGAGCTCTCTGCAATGCATGGAGGTTTCTCCTCACTCTCCCTGCCAGAACCTTCAGGGAGCCCATTCCACACTGAAGTCATGCTATGCAATTTGAAAAAAACCAACACAACAGACAAGATTCCACCTGCCTGCATCAGTCATGTTATACTATACCTGTAAAACCTGCTCTGGTTTAAAACATAGGAAGGGAAGATGTAGATCCAAATCAATAATTGGACTGTCAGGATCCTCCTGAGATGGAAATATCACTTGGAGAGGCTTCATATTAAATACCTAGTACAACAGAAACATGAATGTTGAGTTTGTTCCTTTTACAGCTATCACCAAACTGTAACAAAGGTTACAATTCATTTTAAAGCTTAAAATAGCTCAAGGAGGTTAAAAAACGATGTTATGTGCAGAAAAGATACAAATCAGCTTAAGTACAGTAACCCCCGGCCAATCGCGGGGGTTAGGGACCCACCCCACCCGCAATCCATGAAAATCCGCGATATGCAGAAGTGGGTGGGGGGCGGGCGCGATCGCGGCACGCACCGGCGCCCGCCCGCGCCACCCAAGACTTTTTGTCCCTTCTCCATTGAAAAGCATTGCCAATGCATTTCAACGGAGAAAATTTTCCCCATTGGAAAGCATTGTCTCTATGCTTTCCAATGGGGAAAATTTCTCCATTGAAAAGCATTGGCCATGCTTTTCAATGGAGATTGCGCGCCCCCCGCCGCCCCCCGCCGCGCCCTGAGACTTTTCGGAGGGGGCGGGCAGGGTGGCAGGGAGCCATGCGATGGCTCCCCGCCACCCCCCACCCCCTCCAGAAGCCTGGGAGGCCTGCAGGGGGATGGCGGGGAGCAACGCAATGGCTCCCCGGGGGCGGGGGGTGGGGAGCGACCCGATCACCACCACCCCCTGCCCGCCAGCTGTGCAGGTACTGCGATCCCGCGATGTAGCAGGACCGCGGGACCTGAACCGCGAAATGGTGGGGGTCACTGTACCACATTATCACATTTGCTCAAACATCTCTAGGAAGTCTCAAGGCCACAAAAGAATCACACCGTTATACTGTGAGTTGTTTGGCAGTTATTAGGATCTTAAATGCCAGAACTGCTTAAGCCGCTGAGCTGACTGATAAAGAGATACCACTGAAGGCAGAGGGCTGCAAAGAAAAAGACCGCACCACAATCTGAAGAAGGCTCTAACTTTCCTGGTTGTAGGAGAGGTCTAAGAATACTAATACTGTAACAGCACCAGAGCCAAGAAAACTTATTCTGGGTCTAATAACGGGCCTAACAATGCCCCCAGAAGCAAACGACAAAAAGCAATAGTAGACTTTTGTGTGCCTTTGTCCTCTATTAACCATTTATTTATTTATTTATTTATTTATTTATTTATTTATTTATTTATTTATTTATTTATTTATTTATTTATTTATTTATTTGGCTTATATACCACCTGTCTTCCTGAAGGAACTCCGGGCGGTTTACAACAACAATATAACAAATAACAATTAAAATAAACAAAAGTTAACCAAATAAATAGAGCAATAAAATCCAGAGTTGCAGATGGTGGGGCAGGGGGGAAAAAACAACACCATACAGTTTTAATTGAATCAACCAAATGCCTCCCGGAAGAGAAGAGTTTTCAAAGCTTTCCGGAAGGCTGGCAGGGACTCTGCTAGGCGCACTTCTGTTGGAAGGTGATTCCACATGGTGGGGCCAGCCACAGAGAAGGCTCGGATACGGGTGGATGTTCTCCGAGACTCCCTAGGCGTGGCCACACGCAGCATGTGCGCCCGCGACAACCTAGTCGGACGGGCCAATGTTGACCACTGGTCGATCCGCTCTGTCAGGTAGTCAGGTCCTAGGCGATGGAGGGTTTTGTAAATCAAAACCAGGACCTTGAATCTGATTCAGGCCGCAACGGGCAGCCAATGCAGGCGGGCCAGAACTGGGGTGATGTGGTCGAATCGACGCACACCTGCCACCAGTCTGGGCGCCGCATTTTGAACCCGCTGCAGTCGCCGAAGGAGAGTCAAGGGCAACCCCATGTAGAGCGTGTTACAATAGTCCAGTCTCGAGATCACCAGCGCTTGCACCACGGTTCTGAGGGAATCCCCGTCTAGGTGGCTACTCCACCTCCACTGGGCAAAGTCTCCTAAGGGAATTGGCATCAAGTACCCCATCTACTTGAGACAATCAAAATTTGAATGTGAACATCAGAAATTTCCAAAAAAGGGATGCTCTTGAAGACCTTTTTTACTGACTTTCCAATTGGCAATTGGACGGTGGACCCAGGACTTCAAGAAAGGTCATCAATCTTGTTAACGGACTAGCCTGGCAAATACAGTGGTACCTCAATTTACGAACTTAATCTGTTCCTAATGCATGCTCTTAAGTCATACTACTCTTAAATCGGGGGTACCTATCTAAAAAATGAAAAAACTAAGTTAAAAATTTTAAAAAAATGAAAAAAATATAAGTCGAGCAGACTATATCTAAAATTTGTAAGGTGGCAGTTAAAACGGCAACAGTTTTCTGGTCAAGTCGAATTGCTCTTAAGTTGAGCTGCTCTTAAGTCAAGGTTCCACTGTACTAAAGACATGACATTGTCAGCCATAGTTTATCTGCAGAGTTTTACCATCTAGAATGGAAGGCAAATAAAGATTCAGTACTGCCATACTGGAGCTATAAGGGTGCTCACAACCTGTGCTTCAATTCCACCTAGCTGACTGATGGCTGACTCAGCCTTCTATCCTTTCAAGGTCAGTAAAATGAGTACCCAGCTTGCTGGGGAGGCAATGTGTAGCCTGGAGATGTAAAGGCATGGAAAAAAATTGGGGAGGAAATGATTTTTTCCCCTGTTTTTTTTTCCTAAAGCCCCTTTTTTCCAAAAAAAAATGAAAAATTGAAAAAAGAAATAGAAAAAATGATTATGGAATGTTTTATTTTAACATAATAAATAAAATATTTTAATAGAGAGTGTTCAAGTATTTTCCAAATCATTTCTCAAAAGCATCACTGAAACATAGTCCTACTCCTTTTTATACATTTCACCCCCTTCAATACTTTTTATGAGAATTAGGTTTTTATTTTATTTTTATTTAATACTGTGGAATAATTGTTAATTCTTGATTTTTAAACATTTTTGTAGAGGTTTTTTTGTTCCACATAAACTAGTAAACAGTTCAGGAGATTATTACTCCATTTGTTACTTACAATTACAAATAAATATTATTTTAAAAGTAAATTCTCTTTGTAATAATTGTTTGGATGCACTATATTTTAATAGGCTAGTTGTGATAATTTTATGCCCGTCCAATTGTCCATAGTCATATTTGATTTTCCTAAAGTAACAAAATGACTTTCAAGCTGTAAATCCCTACCACAGGATGTGGTGATGGCATCTGGCCTGGATGCCTTCAAAAGGGGATTGGACAAAAATTCCTGGAGGAAAAGTCCATCACAGGTCACAAACCATTATAGAAATATATCATCTCCAGGCTTAAAACCGGGGTACTTCAAGAACCAGATGCAGGGGAGTGGTATCAGGAGACAGATATCTAGTCTTGAGCGCTCCCAGAGGCATTTGGTGGGGCCACTGTGAGATACAGGAAGCTGGACTAGATGGGCCTTTGGCCTGATCCAACATGGCTCTTATTATGTTCTTATGGTGTGTGTGCTAATGTAGCATTTTTTTCAATTTTCAAAAAATTTCCATTCTCTCCCCCCCCAAAACAGGAAAATGTGGGTTTTTTCCAAGTGTCAAAATTTCCCAAAATTTTACATTTCTCGTGTAGCCTGCAGAAATAAATTGTAAACTACCCAGAGAAAGCTTTAAGCATGATGGGGTGATATATAAGCAGCACCCTTTACTTTGCATCCTATCCAGAACCTGTCCACTGAAATTCAAGCACCCTATCTGACTTCACTGGTTACAATGACTTTCATTTGAATTAGAGGTGTGCAGGTTTGGGAACTGCTTAACATTAATAACTTCAAAAGTGAGGTTCTGAAATTACATCACAGATAAACATTCTGGAAACTACAACTTGGCAAGATCAAACATGGAATCCGTACTACTTACCAAGTGGAGTGGTCCTGGAGGGGGGCTGGGTGTTAAAGACAGTTTTGCAGCAAATTCTTTTATATGGTCATCGACATCTAAATCTTTGTAATGTTTCAACTGCACCAATAAACTACAATTAAAGAAAAGACAGCAAATTACAAGAAAAATATTTAAGTTGATGGCCAACATTACTTTTTAAGAGGAAACATCTTTCCTTCCAAACATTTTATTTCAGTTTATTGTATCACTATTTTTTTCTGTCTGTCATTAAAAAGATGCATAAGCTTTCAGAAATTTCTTTCCAGAAACTCCCTCCAGAGCTTTGCCAATTCATGGAGACATTATTTAAACAAATTTTTCAGCCCATACTTGCAAGCTTAATCACTATGGTTGGAAAAAAATCTATGACTTAAATATTTTGAATTTGAATAAGTAGAAGGCTATCAGCAATATAAAATAAAATATATTTCAACATGTGGTTGTGCTTCAAAGAATCAGAGAATCATAGAGTTGAAAGAGACCTCAAGGGCCAGTCCAACCCCCTGCCATGCAGGAAACCCCATGAAGAAATGCCATGTTTCTACTACTACAAGGATTACAGCTGAAATCCTGTTGTTTAGTGTTGCTTAGTAAGTTATACTAGGCACACTGAATCATGGGGAGTTTGTAAGTCAACTCCCTCATAAATTACACAAATTCAAATGAAACAACTCTAGTTGCAACTTACTATGCTAGGTAACAAGAATTCAGCCTACATACAGTAGGACCCCAGTATCCGCTGGGGATTGGTCCCAGGCCTTCCCGTGGATAATGAAAACCATGGATAAGAGAGAACACCTGTCCACCCACCCCGAAACTGCTCTTTCCTCACAGTAGCTTGCTTTATGACTGCTGTTTTGAGCCAATAGCTTGCTTTATGGCCACTGTTTGTGACAATAGCTTGCTTTACAGCTGCTGTTTGTGACAACAGCTTGCTTTACAGCTTGCTTTGTGGCTGCTGAATTATTTAAATTTTTCCTCTGCCAACAGTGGATAAGTGAATCAGTAGATATGGGGGTCCTACTGTATTGTGTTCTACAGTTACAGTTGATTTCTGATTCAAGAAGTCTTCTATAAGAGTTAACCATGCCCTATAAGCAGTTAGATCAGATGAACCAAAAAGAAATCTTTCCCTATCAATATTGATTTATTTATTGCATTTACTGTATTTTCTCTCATTTGTAGAACTTTCTTCTCTGTCTATAAAGACTCAATGAGGCCCATGATGCAGAAACCATCTGTTTGAAGACATACAGCATTACCTACATATTAACTGGGGGTTATTTTGCTTCCTCTGCTTCCAACAATTATTACTGGTCAGCACAAACTCCTTCTGTATTAAAACATATCCAGAGAGTTCCTACAACTACAAACACCCACACAAGCTAGAGGAACATAAGGCAGTTGCCCACATAGCACACAAAAAACAGTTCCTTACCAAGACAGACAGTCTTTGAGAGCATTAAAGTAAGGATATCTGGATATGACACAGACAGCAAATGGTACGAAATATGGAGTGGCTTTAAAGGGCTGCGCAGCTTCCCAGTGGACCTGTCCATTTGAAGCAATATGCCCATTCTGCAAGAGAACATCACGATGTCACTTCAGTTATTTGCAAATAATTCCGTTTAGGAAAACCCAACAATGATGATACAAGGTTTTAAATAAATTTGTCTTTAGGAAATCCTTATGGTCAATTTTAGCCACACAACTGCAATAGTAAGCACAGAATAACAATAGCAGTCTTTTTTCCATCTATAAGACATTCCCATGTGCAAGGCAATCCCCACTTTTCCATCCCCAAATTACAGTTTTGCAACTACACGGTTCTCTCCTTGGCTTACTTCCGTGTATACAACAACCTTCAACTTTTAGTCTAACAATTTCCAGAAAAATATAGTCCTACACACAGAAAAATACTGTATCTGTATAGACAACATGCACCATTCTCTGTATTTGTTCTAGCCTTTTCTGTGTCTTCTTCAGAGAGATATGGTTTGAATTTGAAAATAAATAAATAACCGTGATAAAAATACAGACCCTAGAACATTTTAGCAATTAGCTGACATTTATCAATCAAACACTTTGCATTGAAATTACTGTCTCAGGTGTACAATAGAGGGGGGAAAGCATACCTGCATAGGCTGGTAATAATGTGCAACAACACCATATGTTCTGTTTCCACAGACATCCGTGAAAACAAGGAAATGGAATTGGTCCTCCCTAGATTCACGTGTTATGTAAAATCCTCCTACAACAAAACAAACATTGAACAATATATTACTAATAGATGTTAGCAATTCCATTTAGAGTAAACACATATATTTATAGATCCTGAAAACTGACCTATGAAAGCAATCAGGAGTGCTGACAAAATCCGGCTGTCAACGCTCATAAAATAGAGCAAAGTTTGAGTATCCCCGACAGTATCATGTGCCCCTTTCCAATCAATTTGTAAATGGGGGATTATCCCCCCTTCCATCTGAGTTTTCTAACGTGGATGATCCTGAAGCCAACACCACATCAGTCAGGCATAAATGGTCTGATATTTCGTGACGAGATGAAAGTCATGTAAGCCTTCCTCCCACTCAGGAGACTTCTTTTTCACACAACCAGCACACAATGAGTGCAAGATTGGGCACACAACAGGAAGCCTGACGGAACTGGGAGCAAGCACTCAAATGACTGCCTTCCATTCCAAACAGCATACTGCCCAGTGTAATATTTCAAACACGAGTTAATAAAATGTGTCTCCCAGGTATCTGGATGGGGTAGCATGTCCCTGTAATCTGCATCAACATCTACCTGTTGCGCAACTTAAAATACACATTTAAAATAAAAGGGGGAACACATCACCTGGAAAACAAAGCTGTGGCAATCCATTAAGGTCAACATCCTTAGGGACACTAATATCTTCTGTTTCTGGAATTTTCTGGGCTCCATTTAGAGTTCCTGTCATTTCAATCTTAGATTTCTCCTTCTTTTTTCGAAAAGAACGGCGATTTGTTTTTCTGAAGGCATTGTTATTGATATTTGTTGCTTTCAATTCCTGTTTGCTGATAAATGGAGGTACAAAAACAGAAAGAACTTCTGGTTCCAGAAGGGGAATGCTTCTCACGTCTGCCTTCTGAGCAACCTAAAAACAATTAAAGCAATTTAATGTAGATTTTGTTTTTAAAGGTTAGTTAATATATGAAAAATGCTATTATTGCTCTGCACCAATTCATATCTCATAGCTATACCATGTCAGTAATTACAGCATTTTAACTTGAGAAAGAATGTTACCAACATTGTTTAATATTCACAATTACTTTTTTAATCTTCATAATCAAGATGTTAGCTTCAATTTTTACATAAAGAACAAAGTTCCATGCTGCATTCCTATCTGATAATAAATCCTAACTAACTACAGGGAATTTACTTCCAAATAAACAAACATATAGAGCCGATTACTGCCTGCTGGATTAAAATTCAACCCAGGGGCACTGAACGTGGAATACAAGTTTTCCAGGTTACTTTTGGTCTTACCAGTTTTCTATTCCTTCCACCCTGGAAAAAATATCATAATTGGGGGGGGTGGGGGAACCATCACAAATTCTCCAAAAATAGATACGGAATCGTTGTAACACAATGTAACAGTCTACATCAGAAGTCACCAAAATACCGTATTTTTCACTCACACCTGACCATTAGACACACTGAGTTTTTAGAGGAGGAAAACAAGAAAAAAATGTTTAGCCTAAGGTTTAACAAAAGGTTTGGCTGCAAAAGGGGAGGGCAGAGGCTCTGTGGAGGAAGCCTCTTTGCAAAGAAGGTGATTGGACTTGGGGAATCCAAGCTGCAAAAGGGGAGGGTTGCAAATGAGGTGATTAGGACTGGGGTATCCAGGCTGCAGAAGGGGACGGCAGAGGCTCCGTGAAGGTAGGTAAAAGATTTCCCCCACACATGTGTGCTAGTTGTGTCTAACTCTAGGGGCGGTGCTCATCTCCATGTTCAAGCCAAAGGGCCAGTGTCCTGCAAGTCCATGGCCATGTGGCCGGCATGGCTGCAAGGAAACACTGTAATTTCTCTCTAAATGAATATGTGTGATACATATATATAGTGTGGGGGCTACTGTATTCACTCTATAACAGTGATGGTGAACCTTTTTAGAGACTAAGTGCCCAAACTGCGATTCAAAACCTCTTAATTTTTCACATAATGCCAATACAGCAATTTAACCTGAATGCAGGTGGCTGTGGAGGGGCAATGTTGGGTGCCCACAGAAAGGGCTCTGAGTGCCACCTTTGACACCTGTGCCATAGATTCGCCAACACTGCTCTATGACATTTCCACTTGCTTTTAAGGGGCAAATCCTTCAAAACAACAATGCATCATGGAGACAGAGGGAAAATATACTATTTATTCCACAGCATTTGCAAAAATACACCTGCACATCCTTCAAAACAACAATGCATCATGGAGATGAAGAATTTCTCTTTTGATTTTATTTCACATTGTGATTGTTCTACCAGTTTTTATACTAAAGGCACTGCATGTTACACAAGTTACCTGTCAGAGTGCTTTTCTTTTCATAACCATAACTCACAACTTATTTGTGGGGAAATGATTTCAATTTTACCTTGGTATACATTTATTTATTTTTATTGATTTATTTGTTATTTATACCCCGCTTATCTACATAGTTTACAACAAGGATCTAGATACAATAAAAGGCCAGTTAAAACAAAACTCTGACAATACTGAAAAAAAACACTCAGTTTCGCCGAAGGCCTCCCGGAAAAGATAGGTATTATAGGAAGGGACTCTGCAGAAACTCCAGAGGCTGGGGGCCGCCACTAAGAACGCCCGGGCCACGTCCTCCGGGCTTCACGAGTGGCGACCCCTAAGTGCGACTGCACCTCACTGCATGAAGAATTTCTCTTTTGATTTTATTTCACATTGTGATTGTTCTACCAGTTTTTATAAGTAAAAGGAAGCTCTGCATGTTACACAACTGTTGACCTGGTCAGAGTGCTTTTACTTCATCATCATAACCATAACTCACAACTTATTTGTGGGGGAAATGATACAGAAAACAGAGGTACAAGAATTTTACTGTCGAAGAGTATACATCTGAGTAATTATCACCATACCTACTTTCTATAGGCATATATCTGTATCTCCAACATGTGACTAGTATAAATTCTGAATAGCCTAGTAGTACTTCATGTCTCATGTGCTGGCAGTCACAGAAACTCTTGCTTGCATCAATGTAGAAATCTTTTAACATGCAATAATTTAACACTAATTTCCCTTTAACAGGAGAAAACCCAATCTGTCTATGATCTACTCTCCTGGTCTGATGCCTTCACGTAATGAAAACTGATAGATTGCTCATTCAGCATTAATCTGCATTTAACATGCTCCTGCAACCTGTTCATTCATCTACTACTGTTCCTGTGTAGCCTATTACACATCAGATTACAGTTTGACTTTAAAAAAAAACCTCATTGAATTAAACCACACCTTCAGACAATTTATTTCCAAAATCATTCAGCTTGTTAAAATACAGATTTTTTTAAGAGAGGCTTTCTTCTTCAATTTTGCTCAAAACACAGCCAGAAGTATGCACATATAAAAGGAAGTTTGTACTACTACCTGAGGAAAATTAGTGCCACAAATATGGAAAAGACTATAGTTATGCCGGTGTCCAAGTAACCAAGGAAATGGAAAGTGGAGGTAAGCACATAGAGCAATTAGGGTGAGAAAAATGAGTTGTATTTGGCCAATACTTGATTAGTTTTTTATGCCCTAACATGACTTGGTGTGGGGGTGGAGAATTACTCTATAATACAATGTTTAATGCCAAAACATATGCTTTGAACATTGTTCTGAACAAAAAAAATTGAAGACCAATAATCCACTCTACCTCTTAATAAGAGCTCATACAAATATGGACAAGAAATATCTTTCCTCACATTTTAAAATGCCAGGGATTTACCAGTGCTATCTATTGTCCTATTTCTTATCCCTGCAACCCTCAATCCAATGGTGCAAATGAGTAGCAATGACAGAAATTGACCATCTATGTTTGCCTATTCCAACTTAAATGCTGAAATTTCCAACCAAAATTGGAGTTACACTGGTGCAATTTTTCAATTGGATTTTAGCTATTAGGTAAAAATCTAAATACTATCTGTTTAGAAATGTAGACAGGTGCCTTGTGCATGGTTACAGGGATTATGCATTTAGTACCATATGTCTACTCTGCTTATTATGGATTTTCAGGGTCAGGGCAGAGGTTTTACCCACGACTTCCTACTTGATAATTTCAACTCAAATTCCGGCATTAGATCTGTAACCCTCTGCAAGGTTACAGACTTACGGTATGTGCCTTTGCAACAGAAACATAAAGTATAAAAATAAGTAAATAATGGTTCTCTATCACTAAACAAGAAAATGGAAAATGAAATGAGCCCACCTGTTTGAAACATTATGGCTTTTAAACAAATTTCACTGAAAACCAAGAACCCATGTCTGAAGTGGGATAAAACATGTCCCTAAAAATGATGGCATTATACAGTACAGTAGGACCCCCATATCCATTGATTCAGTTATCCACGGTTGGCAGAGGAAAACAAATAAATAATTCAGCAGCCACAAAGCAAGCTATTATCACAAATAGCATCTGTAAACCAAGCTACTGTCACAAACAGCAGCCATAAAGCAAGCTACTGTCTCAAAACAGCAGTCATAAAGCAAGCTACTGTCAGGAAACAGCAGTATGGAAGTGGGTCGGCAGGAATTCTCTTTTATCCACGGATTTCATTATCCACAGGAAGGCCTGGAATCAATCCCCAGCAGATACGGGGTCCTACTGTACTTCAATTCCATAATCCTTAAGATTTGCCTTGGTCCGCTAGGGTTCACAGGTGCTACAGTGTAAAATTTCTACAGTACATCAGGCTGGAGAAAGGCCACTCCACCATGTTATTCCACATAACCTGCCTTGGGTCCTTTTACAGAGAAAGGTAAGGTAAAAATATTTTAAATAAATACATACATTTCAACCTATTCTAAGATGACAACTTCTAGATCCCTTCCAACTCAATTATTCTATGATTCAAAGCATGAGTCATAGAATAATTGTACAATTCTGGTCACTGCATCTCAAAAAAGACGTAGTGGAACTGGAAAAGGTGCAGAAGAGAGTGACAAAAATGATTATTGGGCTGGGGGACCTCCCTTAGGAGGAAAGGCTAAAACATTTGGGGCGCTTTAGTCTGGAAAAAAGGCGCCTGGGGGGGATATGATTGAGACGTACAAAATAATGCAGGGCATGAGTAAAGTGGACAGAGGGAAGCTCTTTCCCTCTCACAGAATACCAGAACTAGGGGACATCCACTCAAATTGAGGGTTGGGAGAGTGAGAATAAACAAAAGAAAAAAGATTTACCCAGCACCTTGTTAGTCTGTGGAACTCCCTGCCACAGGATGTGGTGATGGCATCTGGCCTGGATGCCTTCAAAAGGGGATTGGACAGATTCCTGGAGGAAAAGTCCACCACAGGTTACAAACCATGATGGAGATGTGTAATCTCCAGGCTTAAAAGTGGGGTGCTTCAAGGGCCAGATGGAGGGGAGTGGTATCAGGAGAGAGATATCTAGTCTCGTGCACTCCCAGAGGCATCTGGTGGGGCCACTGTGAGATACAGGAAGCTGGACTAGATGGGCCTTTGGCCTGATCCAGCATGGCTCTTCTTATGTTCTTATGCCTGCTAGAGCTACAGCTACAACCTATATGTTTCTCCATGAATATCACATTATATTGGGACTCATTCATAGCTGAACATTGTGTGTAAAGGGTGACATGACTACGAACAACTCACTGTCAAGATTCTCAGACATCCAGGTGAGTTTATCTGGAAGTTGAGTCATGGCAACTGGTCTTCTTTTCGTGAGACACTGAAACGTTTTGCTGCTCTTCCTGACAAAGCTGTTTGGATGAGCAGCGAAACGTTTCAATGTCTCAAGAAAAGAAGTCCAGTTGCCATGACTCAAATTAATAATAATAATAGTAATAACTTTATTTTTATGCCGCCTTTCTCCCCAAAGGGACCCAAGGCAGCTTACAACAAATTCAAAGATAGTACAATACTATCCAGATACTGTAATACAATTCCAGATACTGTACTAACAACTCACGATTCATTAGCTTTTCTATTACAGAATGTGAATGAACAACTCCTTTCAGGACAAAACAATAGAGAAATTTCCATACATAACATTTTAAAAAGCAAAATATAACTAGAACCATCAAAAGCATGGATCAAAAGCACCATGCAAAATAAAATATCAGCAATGCACATTAAGCCGTATCCAGTTTAATTTAATAAGACTAACTCAAAGGAATCTGAGTTTCTGTCCTCTACTGTTATATGTCATTACAAAACTGCCACAGTGATGTGCTTTATTAGCGTAACTTTAAGTCCTGTTGGTGTTGGAGTTTAATAATGTTGCATATAAGTGCAATGGTCATGAGACTTAAAATACAGTTCAGTCAAACAAGATTAATGTCATACTTATTCTGTAGCTATTTCCCAATCATTCTCCTGCAGAACCTCTCTCAACTCCAAACTTTGAAAGGAAAGATTTACACAGGAATTGTAGAAAAACGAAGCAACAGAAGAAGATAGTTGCTGACAAATTCTCCTTGAGGAGCCCGCATTAAAACAGTCTACCAGGCAAAAGGAAAAATATACTTTGCAGCAGTTTGATGATTAAGAAACTACAAGTTGGTGACATGCCCACTTAAAGGAAAGTGGCACCTCTCTATTTCACAACTTCTTAAGTCAAGGAAGAAGTTTGTTCTTTCTGTAAGGACAATTCACTCACCCCACACAAGGCAATAAACCCTGAAAGCGGTTTCAGGCGGAGCTCTATAAACCGAGGGGGCAGCTACCGAATTAGTGAAAGACAAAAGACCATCCTAAAGCAATTTGTTATGTATGTACAAGAAAATCTGCCTTCCTTTTCCGCCCCAGGGGGAAACACCACTATCACAGCACATTAAGGGCAAATACCATTACACGGTCAGGTCACAGAGAAACGATGGTTAAGTTGGTTGAAATGTGTCCGGGGATGAATGAAAAATGGGGGATATCGGTCCAACAGTTAGTTCCTCTCTCTTCTCCTCACCCCGTTTGCCTTTTAAGGTTAACATCCTGCCAAAAGAAGACAGTGTACAGGATCGTCCCAAGCACCCAGCTTACCTGGTAGACTTCTTTTGCTTTTTCTCTGGGGACTCCAACCAAGACACAGAGTTCCAAGACGGCAGAAGGCAACACGTCTCCCATAGCAAGATCCCAAAACCAGCGAAAAGACGAGGCAACCAGGGCGATCTATTTAGGGGGAGCTGGGTCTTATGCCATCCCCTCTAAAAAAAAAAAATGGAAGAAGAGGAGAGGATATGAAGACAGCCTGCCCTGAGAGGTTACCTAGAAGGAAGAAGCAAGGAGGTCTGTGCCAATCCAAAAGGGAGGAGCTTCCTAAACGGAAACTATCTTTCCCCTCCCCTTCAGAGCTAATAAAAGCTGGGTGACTTAAACCAAATCAAAGAGAATTAGCATAATGGCTGTGCTGCTCAGAACAAGACAAATGCAAAGTAGGATAACACCTTGACCTAAAACATTTTTTTAAAAATCACACATGAAAGGGAGGGAGAGTTTCCAATTTGAAGTTATTAATGCTTTTTAAAAGCAAAGTTGGACAAAGTTTCTGTTTCCATGCGCTGCTTGCAAACAAAGGGAGAAGAATTTTCTCCCTGGTTTGTCTTGCTCCCAAATTAAAGTCTCAAGTACCCTGGTATAAAACACGATCCCGCTTTGGCAATTTGCAATGTGGTTGTGTTTCGTTTGGACGGCACCCCCATCCTAAAAGGAGCAGAGAGGCATGAAGGGCGGTCTGCCCACCCACCACCCCGCATCACCATCATCATCACTTCACAAGCCCTCAAACCCCTGAACACCCAAGTCCCAAAGGCTTGCATCTGGGACCCTGAGGCTGTGGGGCCAAAAAGTTGGAGAACTGTCTCCAAAGTTGGTCTCTCTCCCCATAGACACACAACACCAGGGGGGAAGCGGAAGGTTGGGCAGACAAGGGGGAAAGGCATCCCCACCCCCACCCCCACCTTCTTTGCCAACTGTTGAAAGGTGCAGGGGGGGGGAGTTTTCCCTGCCTTTGCCTTTCCTCGCCCTTCCAAAGGGGGTGTCACCTCCCCTTCCCAAAATAGGTCTGAGGATGGGAGGCAGACCGTCATCCCTAATTTGGGGTGGGTGGGGTGGGGGTGGCAAGGGTCTTTTCTCCTCTCCCAATGGGTCTGGGGGAGGAAGCCATCACCCTAATTTTGAGGGGAAGGACAAGGCTATTCCCCCCCCACACACACACAACAGGTCTGAAGGGGGATGAAGCCCTCTTTCCTAATTTTTTGGAGGGGGACAGACAAGGGAATTCTCCTTCCCCCCACACAGAGTGGGTCTGGGGGGGGGCAGAAGCCATCATTTATATCATTTAATAAATAAATAAATAAATAAATAAATAAATAAATAAATAAATAATAAAGAAATAATAAATAAATAAATAAATAAATGAATAAATAAATCCTAATTTTGAGAGGGAGGGGAAGGGTATTTCCCCCTAAAACTGGTCTGAAGGGGGGATGAAGCCCTCTTTCCTAATTTTTGGAGGGGGACAGACAAGGAATTCTCCTCCCCCCCACACACAGAGTGGGTCTGAGGGGGGGAGGAAGCCATCATTTATATCATTTATTTTAATAAATAAATAAATAAATAAATCCTAATTTTGAGAGGGAGGGGAAGGGTATTTCCCCCTAAAACTGGTCTGAAGGGGGGAGGATGAAGCCCTCATTCCTAATTTGTGGGGGGACAGACAAGGGAATTCTCCTCTCCCCCAAACACACAGTGGTCCTGGGGGGGGAAGCCATCCCCCTAATTTGGGAGAAGGGCAAGGCTATTTCCCCCCCCACCCACCCACGACGGGTCTGGAGGGGGGGAAGGAAGCCCTCATCCCTAATTCCCCCCGTGTTTTCGAGGGGGAGGGACCTGCTCCCCCCCCCATACACACACACAAAACCCGCTCCCACCACACCCAACTGAGTCGCTGCCCCCTAAAAACCCGGGCTTGCAAATAACCTGCCATGAATGAAGGTGGGCCACTGTCTCCCCTCCCCCAATCCTCAAAAAGGGAAGATATGGACCGCCTCCCCTCCCCCTCTTGTCGGGTCCTGAGGAGAAAGAGTCCCCCCGTTTTTGTGTGTTGGGGGGGTGTCTGGCTCTGGCTCCTCTTATTATGGCGGCGGGTGGGGGAGAACAAAATGGAGGGAGACGCCCAGTCACATTTGCCCTGCTAAATGGGGGGGGGGAATGGATGGCAAATAGAGGCAGGGTCGCCCCCCATAAACGCCCCTGACACCGCCACCGCCCCCCCCGCCGCCATATTGGGGAGACATTTCCCCCCCACCCCGTCCGAGGCGTCCTTAGGACTCCATGGCGCCGCGCGTCCGTCAAACGGCAGCGCCTCTCTGATTGGACGGGTGTTCCCTTCACTCTACCTGCCAGACCCGGAGTGGCGGAGACTGCACCCAATGAGAGAGCACCTGGGGCTGGGAGGGGGGGAGAAATGGTAGTTTAGGGGCGGGAACGTCCTTGGCACGCCCCTCGGTTGAATTGTAGGAGCAAGTTAGGCTGAGCGGCCTCCGGAAGGCAGGAAGTGAGTGGCGGAGGGAAGGTTGGGTGAACCGAGCAGGGTCCTGGGACGTTGAGTGGGAGCGGCGCTTGGTCTTGAAAACGGGGCGTCCTTCTAATTTCCAAACTCTCATGGGTTGTGCTCAGCCCTTGCACTTCACTGTGCATGAAAATAATTGCTGCGACTGGTGCATATTTATTTATTTATTTATTTATTTATTTATTTATTTATTTATTTATTGCATTTTTAATACCGGTTTCCCAGAAGGGACTCTGGACTCTGCAAATAAGAAACAAAAACAACAATGCAAATTAAATAGACAGTAGAATAAGGAATTAAAACATATAAAACAGGAAAGGATCCGACAAGAGGCAAAAAAACAAAAACCCTCCTAAAAATACTAAAAAGGGGGTGGAGAAGCAATCAATAGGGAAAACACAACACAACAAAATACCGATCGCTGGACACCTTAAAAAGCCATGTCTTTAATGCTTTTTTTTTAAGGCTAGGAGGGTCTCAATTGGGCAGATTTCACATGGGAGTTTATTCCATGCCTAGCAACTCCGTGGATCCAAAAGGAGCCCACAGTGTTCTAATCCTTCCTCCGCCAGCCCTGCAGAATCGACATGCTTCTTTTCCAAAGAACATTTTGAGCAATGGCCTTAAAACACCTGGGGCTTACTCAGAAGTAGCCCTCTGCTCCTAATTCTGGGGCGCTTGCTCTCAGCTTTGCAACTTCAGCGAAATCACAGGAAAGATCCAGTCTGAACTCTAGGGAAGAGCCAGGAGCTTTTATACCCTGTTTTATACTGGATAGTGATACCTGTCTGTGACCCAAAAGTAACCTCTTTCTGGCCAATCAGAGAACAAAGGCCTAATCACTCTTTCTTTACAGAGATTACTTTCTGGTATCATTTCTGCCTTGGCCTTTAGAATTGGTCATACTGTAGTTCTCAAGTATCCACAATTCACACCTTCCACTGGGCTTCTTAGAAACCCCAGCAGGGAGTGAAGGCTCAGCCTGGTAATACACATATCAAAGGAATAAGGAATTTATTCCAGACACAATGGCCCCTTCTGGAAGGGGAAATCATTAAGGGAAGAAAAGGATCCCCCATCGTTATAGGAGAGCCAGTGAGTGCCTTCCTCACGTTTTCAACCAGTTACAGTAGATGTAGGATCCAAACTGTATGTAAATATTATCCAATAAGGTTGTATAATAAGGTTGTATAAGGTTGTATATATCTTGGTGTGTTGGTGGACAGCTCCATGAAGGTGTCTTCCCAATGTGTGGCAGCAGTGAAGAAGGCCAATTCCATGCTAGGGATGATCAAAAAGGGGATTGAAAATAAAACAGCCAACATTATAATGCCATTATACAAAACAATAGTAAGGCCGCACCTGGAGTATTGTGTACAATTCTGGTCATCGCATCTCAAAAAAGACATAGTGGAACTGGAAAAGGTGCAGAAGAGAGCGACTAAAATGATCACTGGGCTGGGGCACCTCCCTTATGAGGAAAGGCTAAAACATTTGGGGCTCTTTAGTCTGGAAAAAAGGCACCCGAGGGGGGATATGATTGAGACGTACAAAATAATGCAGGGCATGAGTAAAGTGGATAGAGGGAAGCTCTTCTCCCTCTCCCAAAATACCAGAACTAGGGGACATACACTCAGATTGAGGGCTGGGAGAGTAAGAACTGACAAAAGAAAATATTTTTTCACCCAACACGTTGTTAGTCTATGGAACTCACTGCCACAGGATGTGGTGATGGCATCTGGCCTGGATGCCTTCAAAAGGGGATTGGACAGATTCCTGGAGGAAAAGTCCGTCACAGGTTACAAACCATGATGGAGATGTGTCATCTCTAGGCTTTAAACCAGGGTACTTCAAGGGCCAGATGCATGGGAGTGGTATCAGGAGACAGATATCTAGTCTCATGCGCTCCCAAACGCATCTTGTGGGGCCGCTGTGAGATACAGGAAGCTGGGCTAGATGGGCCTTTGGCCTGATCCAGCATGGCTCTTCTTATGTTCTTGTATTCTTACTTTAGGACTCTTTGTTGTGGTATAAAACTATTTTACACTGTATGTTTGGGGTCTTTCTCTGCCATTAAGAGAAGACCCTAGCTGATTCCTATTAAATTATCAATAAAATTTGACTTTGGTTCAGCTAGTTGCATCTCTTTCTGACCTCTTGCCAGAGAAAATATACAAGGTAAATCCAAAAGGTAACTTTTTTTGTAAATATCAGACTAAATGTGTGCAGTTTTCTAGGGTTTTGTCAACTCAGCCATCTGCTGAAGCATCCTAAAAGTAAAGCCCCTTGAGTACATTATTGCTGTTACTAATGCCATAATACCTGAACAGCCCCCACACCAATATATTGCCAAAATATTATTCCCTTGGTACCAAACTGCAGGTAAAGGGAAAGGTTCTTCCCGCGCATGTGAGCTAGTCGTGTCCGACTCTAGGGGCGGTACTCATCTCCGTATTCAAGCCGAAGAGCCAATGTTGTGCAAGTCCATGGCCATGTGGCCGGCATGGCTGCAAGGAAACACTGTTTTACCTTACCACTTTTTTACGATGATACCTATTTATCTACTTGCATTTACATGCCTTCAAACTGCTAGGTTGGCAGGAGTTTGCTCCACTGTGTGGCACCCGGGATTCAAACCGCTGAGCTGCCAACTTTGCAGCCAACAGCTTTCAGTACTCTAGCCCGCTGAGCCACCATGCCCCAGTACCTATTTATCTACTTGCATTTACATGCTTTCGAACTGCTAGGTTGGCGGGAGCTGGGGGTAACAGCAGGAGCTCACTCCACTGTGTGGCACATGGGATTCGAACTGCTGAGCTGCTGACTTTGCAGCCAACAGTTAGTGCTAAAAAGCAACAGTGTCCCTCTTCCTTTAGCTCGCGGGCTGCATTTGTGTGTCTGTGTTCTTCTGTTTTAAGTAAGCCACAGAATGAATAGTAGGCTTTCTCAAAACTGTCTGCAAATGTCTTTTTTCCCATTACAGTGGAAACAAAGACACTGGGAACTGAAATAGAAAGAAATTGTTCCCTTTTCCGACAGGAAAGAATTGCTCCTGTTTGCGAAAGACACCATGCTATCCCTCTACACCAGTGCAGGGCAAAGTGCAACTTAACAGGAAGCAATCATCCCCAGGAGCACAAACATTGGTGCCTCAACAGGTTACAATTAAAAATAATATAACTTGAGAAGGTTCTTTCCATCCTCTAGGGCAGTGATGGCGAACCTATGGCATGGATGCCAAAGGTGGCACTCGGAGCCCTTTCTGTGGGCACCCAACATCGCCCCTTCATAGCCACCTGTATGCAGGTTAAATTACGGTATTGGCACTTTGCAAAAAAAAATGTGGGTTTTGAATTGCAGTTTGGGCACTCGGTCTCTAAAAGGTTCGCCATCCCTGCTCTAGGGTCCTGAAAGAATTTTCCCATGTTTGAAGGAATACCAGGAGGCCCTCAATTCCTAATTTTAGGATTGTGGTTAAAGAGACAGCCACTCGATACAATAGCTGGTATTGTGTTGAGCCTCTACTGAGCAGAAAATCCTGCCAGTGTAACAGCAATGTGGGGTCATTCACTACTCTTGCTCGCATGAAGAGATCCCAACCTTTGCTTGCACAACAGCACAATTGTATGAGCAGCTTACTCTCGTGCTGCTACAGGCCAACAGAAAGTTATTACAGACTTGGAAATCTAAAAGAAAGATCAGCCGTTGACACCAGCAAAAACAAGGGTCGACTTTGGCAAATATACGTTCTGTAGTTATTTTAAACGAACGCATTGCGGATATTCTAAAACTGTAAGCTAATGTACTGTAAACATCAGGTCAGTCTAGGGAAGAACAGCAGAAGTGTGTGAATGCAACGCTATGCAGTACTCTCAACAAGACAGAGTCTAAACTTCTGTGTGTTCACAGTTCATTTAGTGATAATCAGCCCTCACTGTAAATTGATATTTTCTAGTAGCTGTTTTGTACAACTGAACATACTTAACATGGACTGGACTGAACATAATTCCTTGTGTAGCCATGCACGCTAATCTTCTATAAATGCAAATACTTATTTTAATTCTGATAACCCTGCATGGCAGGGTTACACAAGAAGGTTATTCTAAGCCACAGCTCTCGAGTCAGTCCACTGATTAAACATGTTTACATTTGGGAGTCAAATTTGGACATGACTCTAAAAAGCACATTACAGTAACCACTCTGTGTTTTTGTGTGTGTGTTTTAAACTATATATAAAAGAAAGACTGCTGCATTTGAATAAATTACATATTTTAACCAACATTAGTTATTATACAATACTTCACTTACAAGGGCAAGAAATACAGTAATCCCCCGCCTATTGTGGAGGTTAGGGACCCAACCCAACCCACGATAATGGAAAATCTGCAATATGCCAATGTAGGGTTGGGTCAGGACTGGGGGGGGGGCTATCTGGGGCCTCCTACACTTCTGTATGCCTGGCGCTGCCCCAAGTGGGCCTCCAACAGGCTTCCTGGGCCTGTCGGATGACCCAGAATTGGTTTCCCGTGACCCGGAAGTGACTTCCAGAAAACCGGAAGTGCCTTCCATGTCGCCCCAAACCACTTCTGTTTTTTTTTTTTAAAAGCATTTTTATTAGAAAATTTTAATATACAGAAGAAAATCACATTCAAAACATTAACCATACAAAATCAATCTATCACTAAAGTTAGGCTTCCCTCTGTTCTTCACGTGGTTTTAACGTTATTCATCTCCTAGCCTTCCTTTCAAACAAACCCCTTTTATATACTTATAAAAAAGATTCTAGAAGTAAGTAGTAATCCTTCAAGTTCTACCCTAATCCGGTAAGGGTCTTTAATTCCTTACAATAAGTCTCCATGTAGTTCTTAAATTTTTTCCAGTCTTTTTGGAACTTCTGGTTGTCTTGATCCCTCAGTCTGCACGTCAGTCTGGCCATCTCTGCAAAGTCCAAAAATTTCGCCCTCCATTCATCCAAAGATGGTATATACGTTGTCTTCCAGTTCTGTGCCAGGAGCATTTGTGCCGCTGCTGTTGCATATAAAAATAAAGTCCTGTCTGCTCCTTTAATTTCATTGTCCACCAACCCTAACAAAAAAAGTTCAGATCGTTTTGGGAATGTACACTTTAACATCTTTTTGAGTTCATCATATATCAGTGCCCAATACTCTTTCACTTTCTCACAGGTCCACCACATATGATAAAAGTCACCTTGTTTCTCTTTACATTTCCAACAATGATCATCTTTCATCCTATACATCTTTGCTAATTTTGTTGGAGTAATATACCACCTATACATCATTTTCAACAGATTTTCTTTTATCAAAGTACATGCGGTAAACTTCATGTTCTTTTTCCACAATCTTTCCCACACATCTAACTCAATATTGTGACCCAGATCCATAGCCCATTTTATCATACATTCTTTGACTTGTTCATCTTTTAGGTTCAACTCCAACAAGAAATTATATAATCTAGTCAGCAATTTCTTTTTTGGGCCCATGATTATGGTTTGGAACTTAGATTCCTTCTCTCCAAACCCAGACATCCTTCTATCTTTCTGAAAAATGTCATGTAGCTGATGGTACTGGAACCAACCTGTTAACTTCTCTTTTAACATTTCATAAGACTTCAGTCTAGGATCTTTATCTGAGAAAAATAACACATCCCCATATGTGATCCCCACTCCTTCTGTATCTTTCCTCTTGATCGCCAATGCTTCAATCGGGGATAACCACCTCGGGGTGTGTCTCTCTAATAAAGGTTTCAACCGTTCCCAGACCTGAAGTAGTGACTTTCTAATTACATGATTCATAAAACTTTTATGTACTTTCACTTTATCATACCAAAGATAAGCGTGCCAACCAAATCTATTATCATGACCTTCTAAATCCGAAAGATCCTCATCAACTAAATTAATCCAATCTTTTATCCAACCGAGACAGGCCACTTCATAATACAATCTCAAGTCTGGCATGGCAAATCCTCCCCTTTCCTTGGCATCTGTTAATAATTTAAACCTTATTCTAGGTCTTTTACCTTGCCAGACAAATTTAGACAATGTCTTCTGCCATTCCTTAAAATGGCCTATCCCTCTGATTATTGGGATCATTTGAAATAAGAATAACAACCTTGGTAACACGTTCATCTTTATCACTGAAATTCTTCCCATCAATGACAAATTCAATCTATTCCATGTTTCCAAATCTCTCTTAATCGAATTCCAAACCATATTATAATTATCCTCAAAGAGATTCAAGTTCATAAGAGATAAATTAATTCCCAAATATTTAACTTTTTTTCACAACTGAGAGAGCGGACAGTTTTTCAAATTCTTCACAGTCTTTCTTTGTTACATTTTTCAATAGGACCTTCGTCTTATTCTTATTCAGTTTAAAGCTGGCTAAATTACCAAATTCTTCAATTACCTTCATCACCTCAATAATACTTTCTTTTGGATTCTCTAACGTCAAAACCAAATCATCAGCAAACACTTTTAGTTTATATTCCTTATCCCCCACACTTATACCTTTAATTATCACCATGTCTCTCAGTTTAACTAACAATACTTCCAGTACAGTAATAAATAACATTGGAGACAGTGGGCACCCTTGTCTTGTACCTTTCCCAATCGGGAAACTTTCTGTTATCACATTATTAACCAATAAACTTGCTTTCTGTTCCTTATATATTGCATTAACACCATTCCAAAACTTTGTTCCCACTCCCATATGTTCCAAGTTCTTCTTCATGAATTGCCAAGAAACATTATCAAAGGCTTTTTCAGCATCGATAAATATCAAAGCAGCTTGTTTCTCCTTCCTGACTTCTAGATATTCTATTATATCAATTATATTTCTCATATTATCTTTCATCTGTCTGCCAGGAAGAAACCCCGCTTGGTCTTTGTGTAGCAATTCGTTTAAAACCCTTTTTAATCTATTGGCCAAAACATCGGCAAATAATTTATAATCTCCGTTCAAAAGGGAAATGGGCCTATAATTTTTGACATCTGTCACGTCTGAATTCTCCTTTGGGATCAGTGTTATATACGCCTCTTTCCAGGTATTAGGTATAACTCCTTTTTCTAAAACTTCATTCATCACCTCCACCATTATTGGTAACATTTCTTCTGACAATTTTTTATAATATTTTGCAGTCAAACCATCTGGACCCTACACTTCTGTATGCCTGGCGCTGCCCCAAGTGGGCCTCCAACAGGCTTCCTGGGCCTGTCGGATGACCCAGAATTGGTTTCCCGTGACCCGGAAGTGACTTCCAGAAAACCGGAAGTGCCTTCCATGTCACCCCAAACCACTTCTGGGGCCTCCAACAGGCCCTGAAAGCCCACTCAAGAGGCCTCAAATGGCGGGACTACAGTATATGAAATGCAAAATGGTGGGGGATGACTGTAAAGCAATACTGTACTGAGATGCTTTATGAAACAAGGTTGATACAGTAACCCCTCCGCCCTTTCGCAGTTCATAACTGCAGTTCTCAACCTGTGGGTCCCCAGATGTTCCTGGACTGCAACTCCCAGAAGCCTCCACTACTCACTGTGCTGGAAGAGGTTTCTGGGAGTTGCAGTTCAGGAACATCTGGGGACCCACAGGTTGAGAACCACTGCGATATTATGGGACCACAGTATATGGGGGGGGGGAAGCCCCCTGTGGTAAAAGGTCTGTTTCAGGCCTCCTGTACTTACCCCAGGCTTGGCGTCACCCCAAATGGGCCTGCGAGGGCATTCCCTGACCTGTTGGAGGCTCCAAAACGGCTTCCCCGCAAACCAGAAGTGACTTCTGGAAAACAGGAAGTGACTTCCGGGTCGCTTAAAAGCACTTTTGGGGCCTCCGAGGGCCTTTCTAGGCATGTCGGAGGGGCAGTGCCAGGCTGAGGGTAAGTACAAGAGCCCCCAGCTAGCCCCCCCCAGGCCCGACCCCACCTGCATCCACATGTCGTGGATTTTCAGTTATCACGGGTCGTGTCGGGTCCCTAACCCCCGCGATACATGGGGGGGGGTTTACTCTAGTAAATTCAGATAATGGGGGGGGGAACAATCTAAAGAGAAACCATTTGAGAATCCCTTTTATGGTCACATTGATATCATCACCATCATAGAATGTCATGCCCCAGTTTACCCATTTGCTACAAGCTCAAATACAGTGGTACCTTGTATAAAGGAATTAATTCGTTCCAAATGGAATTATGTTAATCAAATTTTCCTTTATACAAATTCCCCATAGGAATGCATTGAAAATGGAGTAATCACTAATCACGACCCTTTTTATGTTGTACGGATTCACCCCATAGGCAATTCTGTTAAGCAAATTTCCTCTATCTCCAGAATTTTTTATGTTGTACAGATTTTATGTTATACGAGGGTCCGCTGTCCATCCTTGGATCCAAAACGCATTACCACATCCATTTTAAAGAAGAAGTTCACCCTCGCTGTGCACATTTAAAGGAACACTGTATTGGAATGCCAGACCTCGAGAGCTTCAGACAATAGATATTGGCTTCTGTCAACTTATGTTCCTGCTCCATTATTATTCACCACTTCTGAATCATTCAGTAGTCAAATAGTTTTGCCCGTTTGTGGTTTTCCCTTCAGTAACTAACTGGAAGTTGAATCATGGCAACTGGACTTCTTTTCTTGAAAGACTGAAACGTTTTGCTGCTCATCCAAACAGCTTTGTCAGTCTGTGGAAAGCTAGTTGAGAGCCCTCCATTTTATAGTTCACTTTGACCTCATGTCACCCTGGCCTGAAACAGGCTCATAAGATGAACAATGGCCTGAATAGGCTCATTAGGTGGACAATAGTCTCCGTAGGCTCTTTAGGTGGACAATGGCCTAAGGTGAGTGAAAGTCCCACCTTTATAACCTTCCCATAAAGTACGAGTTGTTAGCTGTTAGTGAAGGCAGGGGTGGATTAACCATTAAGCATGAGTAAAGTGGATAGAGGGAAGCTCTTCTCCCTCTCACAAAATACCAGAACTAAGGGACATAAACTCAAATTGAGGGCTGGGAGAGTAAGAACAGACAAAAGAAAATATTTTTTCACCCAGCGCAATGTTAGTCTGTGGAACTCCCTGCCACAGGATGTGGTGATGGCATCTGGCCTGGATGCCTTCAAAAGGGGATTGGACAGATTCCTGGAGGAAAAGTCCACCACAGGTTACAAACCATGAGGGAGATGTGTAATCTCCAGGCTTAAAATCGGGGTACTTTAAGGGCCAGATGCAGGGGAGTGGTATCAGGAGACAGATATCTAGTCTCATGCGCTCCCAAACGCATCTGGTGGAGCCACTGTGAGATACAGGAAGCTGGACTAGATGGGCCTTTGGCCTGATCCAGCATGGCTCTTGACTGTTCTTATGTTCTTATGTTCACAATAAGCATGTGCTTAGGGGCATCAAGGGAAGAGGGGGTACCACAGAAATGTTCAATAGCCAAATTTACCATGGTCTATGGTCCATAATATGGTGCAATACTGCAAATGGTGCAGCTGAACCAGGTTCCATAAAAAGGGCCCTCCATATTAAATGAAAAAATTACATACAGATATATACAATAATAACAAGAGCACTCAGAGAGTGTAGACCTCTGCCAAGTGTTATGAAATTGAAAGGGGAGGGGAATCCCTCCCACATAAATGAAAGCAGGGGAAACTTTGTATGCACTCAGTTGTCCGCTGAGAATGAGACTGTGCAGGAAGGCTAGTAGCTCACTCAGCATCCGGCATGCCAACAGGCAACAACTCATGTGCTAACATTGTAACTTTGTGCCAGGATCTGGCCTACATGGCCCTGGTAGTGACTGCAGGATCTTGTTATTTTAGTTTGTCGGTTGATTCAACGCCGTATCTATCACATGCCGATCAGTTAAGTGTGTACTTAGTTGCTTAAAACAGTGTTTTTCAACCTTTTTGGGCAAAGGCACACTTGTTTCATGAAAAAAATCACAAGGCACACCACCATTAGAAAATGTTAAAAAAATTAACTCTGTGCCTATATTGACTATATATAAAGTAATTCTCTTGAATAGGAATCAAATAAACACAAAGAAAGTATTTTATAATTACTTTATTATGAAATAGTAAGTAAACAGAAATATGAAAAATTATAAAATACTTTATTCAGTCAGTTAACCTGGGCCTGTTTGGCTGAACACAAAGCTGATATTCTTCAGCTTTTCCAACGGCACACCAGGCAACAGATGGACAGAAAAACACTATTAAAAGATGGACAGCCTATTGAATGCTTTTTAACCTTTCTGGAAATGAAAGGCCATACTGGCGAGGAAATGGCAAATTAGGTGTTGCAGGACTTAACGTGGAGTTTGTAGGCTAAACTTTTCCAAATGTAGGGGTCAGTCTTATGACAACGCTGATAACATGTCTGGGCATCATTATAAGAGGATGCAGATTTTTTTTAAAGAAGAACAACAGACTTTTCAAATATAAATAAAGTGAAAGCATACAAAAATAAGCATTATTTTCCATCTTACTGTAAGTTTTGCTTAATTTTGATAAATAAAATTTAATTTTATGGTTTATTATTGTTTATATTTTGAGTATATATATATATTTGGGGGGGGAGTACCAAAATCTTTCAAGTGCTTAGGGCCTCTAAGGGTCCCTGGGTGGAGGTGTGAATTTGATTTGTCTGGGGGGATTGTTGAAATCACTGCCTGATAAGTAGCAGATAGACTGTGCCTGAGCCCCCCAGCATGTACCTATACATGAAAGAAGTGGAGAAGGAACCAACACCTTCCCAGGGATGACACCATCCCACTGGTTCAGGTGTGTAGATGATACCTGGGTGAAAATCAAGACTCAGGAAGTACAGGCCTTTACAGACCACATCAATGCAGTGGACCCTAGGGAAGACACCCAAGACAATAGGCTGGCTTTCCTGGATTGTGCAGTCATCATCAGACCTGACCATGGCCTGGGAGTAGATGTTTACAGGAAACCCACCCACACAGATCAGCACTTACTGTTTGACTTCCACCATCCATTACAGCACAAATTAGGAGTCATCAGGACTCTGAAGATGCTGGCCACAGAATCTGGCGAAACATCAGGAATTAAAACTTTCAGAACACAGCCAAACAGCCCCAAAAACTCACAACAGCTATCAGATCCTGGCCGTGAAAGCCTTCGAGAATACAAAGAGAGAACCCCTGAGATACCCAGTATGGTTTGTGGTAGATAGAATGATGAACTGGGACTGGGGTTTGAGCCACATTCAGTTATGGGAGGAGGAAGAACTGGTAAAGCTATTCCCTAACTATCTCACCAACAAAGCCCTATTAGGGTCCCTGTGTGTTGGTTCCAACATGATGTCACATAACAACAGATTCTTTGTACGTGGTGAGGTAGCTAAGATGAAGGCTAGGCAAGTCCTTCCTGCAACCAGTCTTCGATTGGAATTATATCAATATTCCCAGACCCATGTCTTCAACTCAAACAAAGGATCAGGTAACATGCTAAACTTGAGGTAAGAAATTGACTGTTGACTTTACCCTGCTGGGAGATAAAGAAGGAAAGTATTCACATGCATGCATTCAGCGACCAATATCCTTTTCAGCCGCTTGTTGAAAGCAGTCCTCTGGAAAGGAAAATGCAGCCAGTGTTTTGAGCCAAGCCAGGCAGACGAGACAATGCTGTCATAAGCATTCAGTCTGGCACAAATGATTGCTTCAGTGCACTTATGCAAAAGAGGTTGTAACTACTGTGTTACAGATTTCTCCTTTCTGCTGAAGCAGAACATGATGAGCTGGACCGAGAAGCCTGGATAGATGGATGAATGGATGGATGGATGGATGGATGGATGGATGGATGGATGGATGGATGGATGGATGGATGGATGGATGCAGTGTTGAAAAACTGCAAAAACAGCCCTTCATCTGGCCCAAAGCAAAGGGGATGATCACAGTATATGTTGGGTCCCGGGGAGCTAGTCTGCCCGTGTTCACCAGATCCAAGTCACCAAATAAAGATCTGATACGAGAGAGTTCAATTTTGCAAGGTTTATTGATCAATAAAGCAAGCAGGCAGAGAGCAACTTAACCTCTGGCAGCAAAAGTCAAGTCTCTGCCCCGATCAGAGGGAGAACAGGGTTTTTATAATCTTTGTACAGTGGGGAGAAGACACACACAAGAAGAAAAAAACTGTAAAATTCCAAGGTTCAAGACAAATACAACGTACCAGAGGTTCAGCAGATGAGTTGCATTATTGACAATTTGTTATACAGATGATCTATGTTGCCAAACATACCGGAGAACAATGGATGTTTCATTTTGGGTGAAGGGCTTAGACCAGTGGTTCTCAACCTGTGGGTCCCCAGATGTTCCTGAACTGCAACTCCCAGAAATCCCTTCCAGCACAGCGAGTGGTGAAGGCTTCTGGGAGTTGCAGTCCAGGAACATCTGGGGACCCACAGGTTGAGAACCACTGGCTTAGACAGAGGGAAGAAAGACTTAGGGTAATTCAGTTGCTGGGGGGAATCCAGGTGCGCCAAGAACAATGGGCGCTCCACCTTGGGTGAAGAGCTTAGACCAGGCATGTCCAAACTTCAGCCCTCCTGATGTTTTGGACCACAACTCCCAGAATTCTAAGCTTAGATTGCCAATGGCAAGGGACTGTGGGAGTTGCTGTCCAAAACATCTGGAGGGCCGAAGTTTGGACATGCCTGGCTTAGACATGCCAGGCAGTAGTAAAACTGTTTTGTGAACTTTTGGCCTGATTTCTGCCTTTCATTTTGCTACATAATTTTCACATGGATTCTGTGCAGCTGGACTCATCAGTATGTGCTTGGAGGTGTTCACTTACAGATCGCAGAGCTGCCATATCTTCCATATGGAGAGCCTTCCAGCTGTAGCAAATGTTTACTCTAAGAATGTACAGGGTCTGTTCTGTTTGCTAAGAAGCTTGATTCAGTGGGTGGGTGGGTGTTTCAGTCTAAGAACCCTCAGTAGCCCCTCAAACATCATTTTCTCCTGCCTTTTCCCCGTAGAGGTCCTTTGCATATGTGAGAATGATAGTCTTTTAGGATGACTAAAATGATTACTGGGCTGGGGCACCTCCCTTATGAGGAAAGGCTAAAACATTTGGGGCTCTTTAGTCTGGAAAAAAGGCACCTGAGGGGGGATATGATTGAGACGTACAAAATAATGCAGGGTATGAGTAAAGTGGATAGAGGGAAGCTCTTCTCCCTCTCACAAAATACAAGAACTAGGGGACATGCACTCAAATTGAGGGCTGGGAGAGTAAGAACAGACAAAAGAGAGTAAGAACAGACAAAAGAAAATATTTTTTCACCTAGCGCGTTGTTAGTCTATGGAACTCCCTGCCACAGGATGTGGTGATGGCATCTGGCCTGGATGCCTTCAAAAGGGGATTGGACAGATTCCTGGATGGAGATGTGTAATCTCCAGGCTTAAAACCAGGGTACTTCAAGGGCCAGATGCAAGGGAGTGGTATCAGGAGACAGATATCTAGTCTCATGCTCTCCCAAACGCATCTGGTGGGGCTACTGTGAGATACAGGAAGCTGGACTAGAAGGGCCTTTGGTCTGATCCAGGATGGCTCTTCTTATGTTCTTATGTTCTTATGATGAATCATTGCCAATCAGGGGAGATACTGGAAGTGACTGATAATCTCCAGAGAGCTCCCTGCCTAGATAAAATCCATGTTTAGGGCAGCACAACCTAAATGTTCATGAATATTGCTAACATCTTGTCCTTCCTGTTTGATGTTCTGGAAGTTGAATCATGGCAATTGGACTTTTTCATGAGAGATAGATACCAATTTCCTGGTATATGTCAGGGCAAGAACAATAAGGCAATTACATGTAATGAGAGAGAGAGAAAGAGAGAGAGAGAGAGTGCAGTTTTGAGCTGAGTAAAACTTTACAAACTGATGAGAGCAGGTTCATTTTGTAGTCCTCTCAGAATCCCCCTGCCTCTGGGAATTTTACTCCAAAAGAACATTGCCAAGCCTTGAACTTATCTACACAACTCAGGACTTAACTGTGCAAAAAGGTAGCAGCTAAAGTCAGTGGACCAAAAAATCCTTCCCTGTTCTGATGCCTGAAATATTTGTAACTAAAGCAATGCCCAAGGTGGTGATTCAGAGCGGAAACCCAAAGAGGACATGGTGTTTGTAAGTCCAGATCTTATTTTTAGCACTCTATTCCATACACCGGTATATCCTGACCAATTGTATGGCAGATTGTAAAACAAATTGGGTTTAAAAGTGGTTTTGTTGGGTTAATATGTTGCATTTGGAAAAAGAATGCATTATATAATGATAAGAGTACTAACCACATACAGTAATCTTATAGCCTGTATGTATTTTACTTACTCCCCCCAATAATTCAGTATTTTCCAATAAAATCGTAGAATAATTAGATCGGAATTGCCTCATAAGGCTATTGAGTACAACCCCGCTCAATGCAAGAAATCAAATTAAAAGATCTCTGCCAGGTGGTTCTCATAATTTCTCTTGAGTGCCTTCAGTGGTGGAGCACTCACCAACTCCCAAGGTCTGTGGTGCCATTGTTGTACTGCTCTAACAGTTAAGATGTTTTTCCTGACATTCAGGCTACATCTGGCTTCTATAGCTTGAGCCCATTCTTACCCATCTTGGACTTGCGGTTGATCAATAATAGATCTTTCCCCTCTTCTGTACGGCAGCCTTTCAGTTATGTGAAAATTGTTGCTATATCTCCTCCTCAGCCTTCTAAATGTACCCAGTGATTTCGGTCTTTCCTCAATGCACTGCACGTGTAATCCTAATCTCATTTTTAATGCATGCTATGAATGAATTTATGGCATGACAGTTAATAGAACTAGCTTTCCAAGTGAGATAGAAGTTCACGGTATTGTTTAACTTTGGGGCAATAAAAAAAATGATTGTCTTTATTAAGCAGATGGCAATTCCGAGAGGTTCTTGAGGAAACAATAAACGCCCAAGGCATTTTCCTGCTCTTTTAAGCCAAAAGGAATGTAAACATTGCCACAGTGGTTCCCCAGCGTACCTCCCTCCCCCCCGCCCAGCTGCAGAGCACTTTATCAGGGCATTTCCTTCATTGAGATTCTGAAAAATCTGCAAACCACTGGGGCGTGTCATGCACTTTAATTGCTTTGCTGAGTTGGATTCCAGAAAACTAGACCGATTAGCCTTGAGCAGAAAACAGACGGGAGGTGTTGTGCAACTTTAGAATGTCAATGTCTGAGAGAAACTCGTTAGTGTCTGAGGAACCAGGAAGTACAGAAAAGGTTACCTAGAAGTTGACAGATCTTAACAGTCATGTAAAGGTGGTAGTGACTTCCTTTTTCAAAATTCTGGAGGATACATCCGATCTCGCCTGATTTCGGAATCTAAGCAGGGTTGGCCCTGGCTAGTGTTTGGATGGGTGACCACCAGGGAATACCAGGTGCTGTAGGCACCTGGAGTAGGAACTGGCAAACCACTCCAGTATTCCTGCCAAGAAAACTCCATGGACTTGGGGCTGTGAAGAGTCAGTCATGACTGTAACGACACAACACACACACACAGCAGTGAGAGGTCACTGTTCTATCTCTTGTCAGGTGGAGGCCCAATTGTTAGGATGGGCAAGGGCATTGTTTCAGGCTGCAAATAGGTGGGTGGCAGAGCAGCAGTTATACTCCAACCACTTTTAATCTTTTAAGCCACCCAGAGCATCGCTTACGATTCTGGTGCAATTCTGATTTTCAGAATTTGGAGGGGGGGCAACATAATATTTTCAGACAGTTGTGTGGGAGCAAAGAATTTATTTCGACCTAGCCTGTTCCAATCACACTAAGGGGAATTCACCCATCGCTAGAGAGGCTATTTCTGTCCAATCCCTGGAGGAAAAGTCCATCACAGATTACAAACCATGATGGAGATGTGTCATCTCCAGGCTTAAAACCAGGGTACTTCAAGGGCCAGATTTCAGGGGAGTGGTATCAGGAGACAGATATCTAGTCTCATGCGCTCCCAGAGGCATCTGGTGGGGCCACTGTGAGATACAGGAAGCTGGACTAGATGGGCCTTTGGCCTGATCCAGCATGGCTCTTCTTATGTTCTTATGAGGCTGAGGCCGAGTAGTAGATCCCAGCTGTGTGCTAGTCCACGGAGCTGTGCTGCGTCCCTCATGGAAACATGCATGACTGACACCAGAGGGAACTGCAGATGGCTGTTCCTGGCAAGGCAATTTCACTTTTACACCAAGCAATCAGGCACCAACAAACGTTTGTGTGCAGGAGTCATCCCCCCACCCCCTGCCCGCTTTCCTCTTCAAGTGGACTGGAGGCATCAAGTGAAGTGGTGTTGGCCGCCTCCAGTTTCTGAGGGTTGCTTGGCAACTCTGCCACTGTCAGCTCCTGTAAGATGTCCAGGAGCAGAAGTAGGTCAGGCCTAAAGAGAACAATGAGAAACATGTTCCAGGATCAGGAATGCCCCTTTGTTTTGTATTGATGTGCAATGGCATATTTTTAATGCTCCTGGACTACAGCTTTGCAACAGGCGAACCGTCTGGATTTTGCTCCTTTTTGATGAACAGCGAAAGGAGGAAAACTCAACTATCAAGAGCCAAACTGCTGCTGGCACCAACTGGAATCTCCCCAACACCCACCCCCCAGCTTTGGAGCCTGTAATTATAATTCAACCTGAATCTGGTCTGATCTGGGAGAACTGGTCTGAGCTGGGAGAACTGGGATGGGCCCTGCCATCTCAGCCAGAGAACAACTCCTCACAAGTAGGAAAGCAGGTCAGACTGTTGGCTCATCCATCCGAGGGGACAAGGACATAAGTGCAGTCACTCTGTACTTCCCATCCGACTGGGCCGTGATGAATTCAAATTAAAACCCAGCGTCCACACGACACAGAGCTCAATGCAGAGAAGGCTGCTTTTTGAGCAGAGAGTCATCTTGTGTTGTTGTAGCTGTCGTTCAGCATGCAAGAGTGACTTAAATTTGTTCCAAATGACTTAAGATCACTTTTCTCTGTATTCTTGCCAGCATGGTTACCTGATGGTTACTTGACCTGATAAAAACAAACTCTTACAACGTGCTCTATGTGGGGCTGCCCCTGAAGATGGTTCGAAAATACAACTGGTACAGAATGCAGCGGCCCAGGTGGTTAGTGGAGCTAGGCAGTTCAGCTCTGTTGGGCCGCTTCTCCAGCGACTGCATTGGCTGCTCATTTGTTTCCGGGCCCAATTCAAGGTGCTGGTTATGACCCTATACAGCAAGGATGTCCAAACTTTTTGCAAGGAGGGCCAGATCTGGTGAGGTGAAAATGTGTGGGGGCCGACCATTCAGCCACATTTGGCCCCCGGGCCGGACATTGGACAAGTCTCTGTAACATGCAAGGAATGGATAGAGGCAGGGAGGGCAGGCAAACCATAGCTAACGCCTCCATCCAGTATGGGGAGGGGCCAGCTGGCGGGAATGCATGCCAGGCTGAGCAGGTGGGGAGAAGAGGCCGCCAGCCACTCAAAATTCGAAAATGGGCCACGTTTGGCCCCCGGGCCTGACTTTGGACATGCCTGCTATACAGCTTGGGACCAGGTTATCTGAGAAACCTCCTACTTCCGTATAATCTGGTCAGTCCCCTTAGGTCAGTGGTTCCCACCATGGAGGTCGGGACCCCTTTGGGGGTCAAAGGACCATTTCACAGGGGTCGTCACAAGCCAGTGAAGAAAAAGGCACAAATGGCTTGGGTCTGGAGGAGGGGGGGAAGAAGGGGGGAAGAGTGAGTTACAGCTTGTTAGGTTGGAGGGGATGTCAGTCAATGGCACCAGAGGCTGTGATTGGATGAGGGTGCCTGTAGACGTAGGGCTGTTCAACTTTGAACAGGCCAAGGTCTACTTTTTCCGGCGAGGGCTACTACACTAAAACCTCTACTTACAAATTTTATCTGTTCCGAGCACGTGCTCATAACTAAAAACTGTTGTAAGTAGAGCAGTGGTTTCCCATAGGAATGCATTGAAAACCAATTAATCTGTTCTGGAGGGAACAGATTTCAATGCGCCATGGCCCCGCTCAACTGAGACAGTGGACTGGCAGACCCAGAACTTTGCTGGGACAGTGGTGGTCCTTGGGATGGGGGAGGGAGGGGTGGAGAACTTATCCCCTCACTTTTTTTTTATTGCTGGCCGGCGGGCTACTTTTGAACTCTTCACAGGCTACCAGTAGCCCGCGGTCTACCTGTTGGACAGACTGTAGAGGGAAATTCTCTATGGCACCTGTGGCATTGGACTACTGAAGGGGGTTGTGGCTTCTTCTAAGCAGGGCAAGGGGGCACCACCACAGGAGGAACTGTATTAAAGGGTCGCGGCATTAGGAAGGTTGAGAGCCACTGCCTTAGGTCATTGGAAAAGGCCTTTCTACGAGTGCCACTGCCCAGGGAGGTGTGAGGGGCAGGAGCAAGAAATAGGGCCTTCTCAGTAGTGGTACCAATGTTATGGAATTCCCTCCCTTTTGAGTGAAGAATTGCCTCCTCCCTGGAAAAATTTAAATGAGGCCTTAAGGCTTTTTATTTAGGCAAGACTTCTGAGCCCCTAGCCTTTGTACAAATTTTGTACCACTTTAATTTTAAAGTCTTATTGGCTGGGGATCTTTTTAAACTTAGTTGCTGTTTTTGTTTTTAGTATTGTTTTTATGGTATAGTATTGTATAGTATTGTATAAGTATTGTATTTTTATAGTATTGTTTTTTAGTACTGTATTGAATTATTGTTGTAAACTGCCTTGGGTCCCTTTGGGGAGAAAGGCACCAAAGAATTAAGTTGTTGTGGTGGTGGTGGTGGTGGTGGTGGTGGTGATTTCCCTTGACTCAGCATCCCTTGTCTCCAGAGGCATACTTCTTCCTTCCGTCCTTCCAACCATGCGTGTGTCCTTCCTTCCTTCCCCTCAATACTGAATCAACTTTACTGGGAAATTTAAAAGAACAATATGAGAGAGTGAGAGAGATTGCGAATTAGCACTTGTTACTTATTTGTAATACAGATCCCAGAATATCCCAAGCAGAATGAGTGGGGTTTTTTTTCCCCACTTGCACTCTGCAAGTGGGCAGCATTGCCATTTTTTCCATGCCTCAGTTTTTCCAGGAAAGGAAATCAAGAAAAGCCAGCATCCAATTGATATTTACGAGTTACAACTTTCTTCCTAAAGACTCTTGTTTCCTTGGGAAGCCAGTAAACCAGTTATTTGTTCTGATGTGCCCACATCAAGGAAGTGATAAATCTGAAGACACACTTATGCCACATTATTTACTTATTTTTTCCAGGCCGTGTGCTGGAGTCAACACGGAGTAGCACCTTTGCCAAGATATACACATTTATGCATTTATATATTGTTATATATATATATATAACATTTATATATTGTTTTATATATATATATAACAAGAAAGAAAGAAAGAAAGAAAGAAAGAAAGAAAGAAAGAAAGAAAGAAAGAAAATACCATAAAGCAATTGTTAAAAATACAAAGAAACACAGACGTTGCATATAAGTGACAGCTTTGTGTATGTGTGTGTGTTTGCCGAGCCAGGTTGAAAGAAGGAGGCGACACACATTCCGCTTGGGTTGAATAAGGGCCACAACTTTATTAACTACAGTAACGAATTTTCAATTACTTATCAATGAACAATAACTTTAGGAGGGCCTGAGCCGTAGCGCATCATCAAGATGGTAACAACAAATTGATTAGGTCCCGCTACTCCACCAATTTCCTGCGGCCCGTTGAACTGCTGCAGTGAGGATGCCAACGAGATCTTTTGGCATCAACGCTTGATTAAAGGTTGGCAGCCCTCCTAGGGTTTTGGGTTATTATTATTATTTGCTCTCTAACTAAATCCTATTGGGTTATTAATGGAAGGCTGCCGAAGACGTGAAGATGTAATTAGATTCGGGACCTAAATGGTTAACCTTTTATGCGCTACCCGCCAGTTGTGACCAGGGCTATTACCTACAACACCCACCGCCAATATGTGAATGGTGGGATGGGCGAAAAAACACCACCGCTCAAGGCCAATCAGAGAAGTGGTCAAAAATTCCCATCCGGCCCCGAAGCGACCAGCAAAGCATCACCAGCACATCATAAACAGTGGCGGGAGGGCGGGGAAACCGGCGATTGCGGAGGCAGACTGAGGGGAGCGCACCAAGGACTTATATAGGGCGCGCTCCCCCTCCGTAGGCTACGCTAATAGCGGAGCCAATAGCCGCCTCCCTCAACCGGCCGGCAAAGGTGCCCCTGCTCGGCACGAGGCCGGTCGGAGCAGCCATTGCCGAGCCAGGTTGAAAGAAGGAGGCGACACACATTCCGCTTGGGTTGAATAAGGGCCACAACTTTATTAACTACAGTAACGAATTTTCAATTACTTATCAATGAACAATAACTTTAGGAGGGCCTGAGCCGTAGCGCATCATCAAGATGGTAACAACAAATTGATTAGGTCCCGCTACTCCACCAATTTCCTGCGGCCCGTTGAACTGCCGCAGTGAGGATGCCAACGAGATCTTTTGGCATCAACGCTTGATTAAAGGTTGGCAGCCCTCCTAGGGTTTTGGGTTATTATTATTATTTGCTCTCTAACTAAATCCTATTGGGTTATTAATGGAAGGCTGCCGAAGACGTGAAGATGTAATTAGATTCGGGACCTAAATGGTTAACCTTTTATGCGCTACCCGCCACCAAAGAGGCGCACTGCGGCTCTTTACCCCACAGCCGAACAACCCGGCCCTCAGGCCCCCTCCTTAAAGTTACAAATAAGGATCCAGGCCCTTGTCCGATAAATTAGCACCAGCCGAACAAATTACGGTGGTTTCCCAAGCAGGGACGTTGGAGTGCCAACGAAAAGCTCTCGCTTCGGCCTGCACAATGCGGGCAACTGAACGCAATTGGTAAGGTTAAGCAGGTCCACTCTCCGAAGTAATTTATTGCAGCCAGTTATGCATGCAGTGAGGATGCCGGAGTGTTTCGGGCATCCCCCTATTCCCAGGTTCTAGGCGGTCCATAAGGTTCATCAGGTCCACTCTTAAAGCAATACAGTGCAGCCAATTATGCGTACAATGAGGAAGCCGGAGTGTTTTGGGCATCCCCCTATTCCCAATTTCTAAGAAGTACGTAAGGTTCATCAGGTCCACTCGCTAAAGTAATTTATTGCAGCCAGTTGTGCGTGGAATGGGGATACCGGAGAGTTATTGGGCATCCCCCATTCCCAATATTCTGGCAGTCCACTTGATCACATTGGGGTTATTATTACTGAGGACTGCCGAGGACCTAGAACCTGTTAGAGAGATCTGCATGGTGTGTAATAGTAAATCACGCTACTCATGGTAGCACGAACCCCCGGTTAACTGTGGAATGATCACAGACGAAACAACACGAACCACTGTGCGAGTACCCTGAAATGCTCTCAGATCCACGAGGATCTTGAGAATAATGGACTTGCCCACCATGCGAGCCACCAATGGACGTGTCCAATATAACGCTCCCAGATCCACTCGGATCTTGAGAATGAGGGACTCGCCCGACTTACGAGTCAAGTCAATTCCTCCCACAATGGGTAACCACGATGCATGGCAAGGTGGCAGGAGTCACTGGGAGCCACAGTGAGAAAGGCGTGTCAAGGCATCACCGTCTTGCCCTTCCTCAGGAAACTGGCCCATTGGCCAAGGCCGAAAGCGCGGCCACATCCCAGGCCGAAAGCCCGGCCACGTCTCAGGCCAAAGCGCGGCCACGTCCCAGGCTGAGAACGCAGCCACCTCCAAGGTCGAAAGCACGTCCCCTCCAAGGCCGAAAGCGCGGCCGCCTCCAAGGCCGAAAGCGCGGCCACCTCCAAGGCCGAAAGCGCGGCCACCTCCAAGGCCGGAAGCGCGGCCACGTCCGGGCAGGGCAGCAACTCCAAGGCCCAGTAACAAAACTGAGGCCGTAAAGCAACACTCGAACCCAGCTGCCGGGGGGTAAAAGCTGTAACGAAAAAGAAAAGAACAACTGGCCCGGCATTACCGGTCCGTTAGCAAACGTACAGAAGGTTTAAGTCTCCAGATCTCCAGCGCCCAATTCGGTGCTTGCCAACCCAACCGGTGCCAAAGGCAGCTGCTGTGTGAGCAGCGCCTATCAAGAGCGAGTAACGCCCAAAATGCCGGCCCGACATGCCAGCAACCTGCCGTGCCCTCAGTGAAACTATCCAATATTGGCAACCTGTCAATGGCGACCCCTCCTTGCACAGAAATAGGTACCCCCGATAAATAGAAGCGAGCAGGGCGAACCAATATGACGCTAGGCCCGGGCAAATTTCGGCACACAGAACACCTACAAAGGTGTGTCGTGCCAGCTTAACCTCGCTGGTCAATCTTCAATTTACAAATATGCAGAAAGACCAGCTCCTGCTCGCGGACCATACCGGACCCACGTAATGCATGAGCAAGGCGTCGGTGTTCTGGATTGGGCTGGGAGCTCGCCAACGTATAATGCGGCGCCTCTGGTGAGGACTACGAAGTCCCACAATACTGTAGCACAGTCTGCGCAAAACTGGACGCCCGTGCGTCGCAGCTCCATGACGAGTGAGTGCTGAACTGCTGGAGCCGACTTACCACATGAAGACACAGCCTAGGCTGAAACAAGTGCCGGAAGCAATGAGTATTCAGCGCCAGGCGGGAACGTGACTACGACGGAAGACACAGCAACCGGGGGGAGGTGAGCGGAGCATGCGATGACGCAGCTACTTCAGTAGTCAGATGGCGTACCTGCAGAAACAATACTGGCAGATCCTGCTAAAACGGACACGAGAGGAGAAATGCATGTCATCATTAGCCATCATTAGTTTACGCTCCGCCCTCCACTGAGCCTCGGCCTCACTCGTAGAAAGCCCGCCCCCCCTAAGACATGGCCGTCCCATGCCTTTCAGCGCGCTCGCGCTCCAGACGGGATAGCTTCTTCCGAGCTGCCAAAAGACTAGGCGACCAATCACCCGATGAAGAGGACGGATGAGGAAGGGGCTGCTGACTAGGCCTTTCTTGACAGGGGCCTTACCCTTACCCTTCCCGATAGAACCTCCCTCCTTAGACGGCATAGCCGAATGTAAGTGGCAAACAGGTGAAAATTAACTCAGTGGCATGGGCGTGGCACAAACCACAAACGGATTCAAGGAGGATGAGAAGGGTGGTCCTGGTATGGAACAGCCAACCCAAATCGTCGTGTGTAACAGACGACGCGATTCGTGGCGCCTGACTTCGTGACATGGGACCTTGAGCAGATTCCGCTGCCTCTAGACTACAGAATTAAATCAAATAGAGGTTGAAAGGGAGAAGGTTAGAGGACTAATCGGTAAAATGCAGATTGACAAGTCACCGGGCCCCGAGGCATCCGCGCAAGGTTATTAGGTAATTTTGAAAAGGTCCACAGGCATGTGGGTTTAGATGAACCGATGGATATAGTCCATCTGGTTTTCCAAAAGGCTTCCGACACAGTCCCTCACCTAAGGCTGCAGATCACTTAACGGTTCCATGCAAGTTGTCTCTTAAAGCGGGGAAAGCCTCATCCAAGCGAAATCTCACAACCCTAAAAGAACAAACCTTACTGAGAGAAAATCAGCATAGATGTAGTGCTGAGACAGTTGCACAGCCAGGGGGATGGGAAGTGCAGTTTAATGCAACCAGATGTAAAGTAAAGCAGAATGGGGCAAAATTCCAAAGCCCATCTATCCACTCATGGACTCAGGGTTCTCCGTGATGGATCAGGAAAGAGATCTTGGTGTGTCGGTGGACAGCTCCATGAAGGTATCTCCCCAATGTGTGGCAGTAGTGAAAACGGTCAATTCCATGCTAGGGAATATCAAAAGGGGGACTGAAAATAAAAACAGCCCAACGTTATAATGCCTCAAACCAAACCATAGCAAGGCCCCACCTGGAGTATTGTGGGTCATTCTGGTCACTGCATCTCAAAAAAGACATAGTGTAACTGGAAAAGGTGCAAAAGAGAGCGACTAAAATGATTACAGAGCTGGGGCACCTCCCTTATGAGGGGCCTCTTCAGGCAGAGAAAAGCTCCTGCTTGTTGTTAGGCTGAGGAACTCCCTGCCACCGGATGTAGTGATGGCTGCTGGCAAACTAGGCCACTCATCCACCGATGAGGAGTACTCCGGTGAAGGCTGCTGGCTCGGCCTCTTCTGGGCTGGGGCCTTCCCCTTCCCCTTAGAAGTACCCCTCGTAAGTGGCATGCACATAAGCCAGGATGCCATTGATGGAAGGTCTGATCACGGCGTGATCATAGGTGCAGTTACCAAATGTGGACAAACAACAACGACCAGGGGGGCCACAGTGTAAGAATACCAGGGAAATGTGCCACCACAGCAGGGTGATAACCAAAGGGGAGGATGGGGGTTGATTGCACCAACCCCCCAAAAGGCCAAAGATTGGCGATCAAAATGGCCAACCTTGCCATCCCACCAGGTGGATGCAAGGGCGTAGAGGCCATGCTATGGATAAGTCAAGAGGCAAATAAAAGCACCCCAGTCCTCCCCTAACAATTCCCCACCAAGACTAGGTAGGTAAAGCCGCCTTGGGTGCCCAGTCAGAAGGATGGTAATGGATAAAAGCTCGAAGTGTGGGCCCAGGAAGCCCAGGCCACATGGATGCCATGTGCCGTAGCCGAAAATGGCCGCCCAAAAGACCATACCCAGGGTAACCCAAGCTAGAATAAAATGTCAGCAAAATTATCTTGTTCTTTCTCTTTTCATCTGCTGCACAAATATACTTGGCTTCCCTACCAAGAATCTGATAGGAAGTCTTATAGATCTCTCCATAATTACAAAGCCATGATTAGAAAGTAGTGCTGCATTTATTAGGCTAGTAACTTCCTGCTGCTTGCGACAACCTGTGATAAAGTATTTTTATTTAATTATTTATTTTATTTATTCAACTTATATGCCGCCCACCACCCAAAGGTCTCTGGGCGGCTTACAATCGCAGAATTAAAACAATTTAAAATAGTTATAAATAAATTATCAATTAAACATCAAACAGTAATAAAACCTTATTTAAAATCATCATCCTAAAATTGTCATCAGCGGACCCACAATCCATATTGTATCAATTAAAAAACCCTCTGGAACATTTGTAATTGTAAGTGTACATTCATGCAGGGGTTGAAAAGGGTGCCCCGCCGGACAGATGGAATGGGATATAAGATTGAAGCGTGGGCCCAGGAAGTACAGCCAAAATGGCCACTGAGTACCAGAGCAGAAAATGGCTGCCCAACCCAAGGGCACGGCACTGATCCACGCTCGCCCAAATAAGAGAGTTCAAGGGAAATCGGGCGGCGAGCAGGGACCCCAAGAGACTACCCACAGGGCAAGCACCACCAACCACCCAACAGAGCCAAGCTCCCCAGGTCCTGTCAAACAGACAGCAACACAAGCCAACAGGGAGGCGGGGAGCAGGATCTCCGCAAGGATTTCCACAGGCCTTGTATCCTCTACAGTCCTCCGCTCTACCAGCTGAGCTATCGGAGGGACCTACGGCTGACAGGAGCTCCGATAGCTCCCGCTCACCACTCCTGCTTCCACCAGCCCGCCGTCCAAACGACCTGCCTCCAGGTAAAATAAGGAGACGGAAAGCCTCCCCCTTTTCCCCCGCAGACCCCTTCCCCCACCGGGGAAGCCGGGAAGCTCTAAAGGAGGAGCGCTTATCACTAAGCTCAGCTGCTTGTCGGACCCGACAAGCAGCTGAGCTGACAGGAGCTCGAAGGACTCCCGGGCACGCGCTCCGCAAAGGAACCACCAGCCTCCCGGAGCCCTTCTCGCAAGAACTCGCCTGTCACCGAGGCTCCGGGAGGCGCGGCCCAGCAAAAAGCCTTCTTCCGACAATCAGCTGATTGTCGGAAGAGCTGTAGCAAGCGGGGAAGAAAGGGAGCGCAGCCAGTCAAGCACGCAAACCCAGGACGGCGTGCCACTCGCTCCAGGGGGAAACCGGCGATTGCGGAGGCAGACTGAGGGGAGCGCGCCAAGGACTTATATAGGGCGCGCTCCCCCTCCGTAGGCTACGCTAATAGCGGAGCCAATAGCCGCCTCCCTCAACCGGCCGGCAAAGGTGCCCCTGCTCGGCACGAGGCCGGTCGGAGCAGCCAGTGCGTGCGTGGTGTGTGTGTTTTAAACTCCAGATCTGAGACAGTGCAAAATATGTGCTAACATTTTACAAAAGTAGAAGCTTTTTGGCAGTGGTATAGGGAAGTCCCTCCTTGGAACTGGGAGGCGGAAATGTGACCTCTGACCTCCGGTTTTCAAGAAACTGCTGATAGTCCAAGACCTGCTGGAAAATTCCCTGAGTCACTTTCCATGAACATTTTCACATGGTGGTTCTTATTTGTGAGAACTAGAAACATCTTTTTCTTTTAAGGAAATTGTATCTGCTCTATCAATTCTCTGCTCTCACAAGATTAGTATTTTGCATTTTCAACTACTCTGTTAATTGGAAGTCCCTGTGTTCAGAAAGTTTGGTGACTTTCAAAATCCTCAGTCTTCCTAAGTAAAAAATAAGGATCGAAGAGTTCTGGGTGGATTGGTTCACTGATTAATATATCGTTAGGGAAAGTATTTGATGGAGCATAACTTACCAGCTCGGTCCAAACCTTGGATGTGACTATTTTCAAACTTCGTTTCCTCACCCCCTTCTGGAAGCAACACTGTTGCAATTTGGGTGTTTTCTCATTTCTTGTTGCCCAATAAGTGGAATAGAAGCCTGACAGGTGAGTCATGTGACAATATTAAAGTTCAGTTTCAGTTTCTATGCTGAGTGTCACTTTTGCACAAAAGCCAGGAGACTACTGTATTTCTTCTCTGGAAGGCATCTTGCTTTTCTTCCTCTTAGGGCCACTTTGCTGCTCTTAACCATACGTATTATCATAGTTTCACCAAAGATACAACTCCGCCGCAAATGGCTCCGGAGCTTAAAATTGTTTACCCACCGGCTCCGGAGTTTACTGAAAATTAAGTGCGACCACGCCCACCTAAGCGGGTCCCAGCGCACTTTTCTTGTACCTGCTCTCCAAGCGTGAAAAATCTTGATGCGGATGTGCCGGGCTGTCCTCGCTTCTTTTTGTTGTTGTTTTTTGCCTCCCGCCCCTTTAAGAGAAGGAACCAGGAAGTGATGGGGCCCCGGGAGGTAAGCCTTTATTTTTTGTCCCTTTTTTCTCCCTCCCCTCACGGAGCCAGCAGCCAGGAAGTGCGGAGGGGTGGAGCAACAAACCCCTAAGATCTCTGGTCCGAATTTAAGTGACCAGCGGATCTTAGGGGTTGTGTAAAAAGGCCCATAGGAGCCAAAATCCTGCCACTTGGTGTAAACCATGCCAGAGTAGCTCCATTAAATCAATACAGAATTGGTGGCGAGTCAACTCCTCCATATGTTCAATAGATTCAAATGGCCCTACTGTAATGGTGACTCAGGGTGCAATCAGTCATAAAGCCCGCTGTATGCCTCCTCCTTCCCTCCTTTTCTCAGCATTTTTCCCAAACTGCAAATCAAATCAACTGAGCATCACTCTCTGCACCTTTCTGAGCCCCTGTCAGGAGCTTCTAATTTTTTTTATTGCAGGCAGCATTGCTCTGTGTGTGTTGCGTCATTACATTCGTGACCGACTCTCTGTGACCCCATGTCCATTTATTTATTTATTTATTTATTTATTTATTTATTCGATTTCTATCCCGCCCATCTTCCCATGGGAACTCTGGGTGGCTAACAGCAGGCCGATCGATACGTCCGGAAGTTACAACAAACAACATAAACACAATAGACAATTTAAAAACATAATATGCACTCTTGGCGTGGAGCTACTAAAATCTAAGTAACCAGATGGTGAGGAAAAAAAAAAAAAACAGCTACGCTAGGTCACCAAAGGCCTCGCGAAAGAGCAAGGTTTTTAAAGCTCTGCGAAATGCCATCATGGACTCTGCAGAGCACATTTTGCTGGGCAGATGATTCCAGAGAGACGGACCGGCCACCGAGAAGGCCCAGTTCTGGGTAGATGTTTTCCGGGCCTCTCTGGGGGTGGCCACCCGAAGCGAGTGCGCTCGTGACTGCCAAATTGGACGGGCCGAAGTTGATCGCTGGGCAATCCGCTCTGACAGGTAGTCTGGTCCCAATCCATGGAGGGTTTTATAAACAAAAACCAAGACCTTGAATCTGATCCGGGATGCAATGGGTAGCCAATGCAAACAAGCCAGGACTGGGGTGATGTGGTCATAGCAGCGCACACCCACCTCCAGCCTGGCTGCGGCATTTTGCACCCGCTGCAGACACCAGAGGAGAGTCAAGGGCAGCCCCATGTAGAGAGCATTGCAGTAGTCCAGTCTCGAGATCACCAACGCTTGCACTACAGTTCAAAGGGAGTCGCCGTCCAGGTAAGGGCAGATCTGGGCAATTTGGCGAAGATGGTAAAAAGCAGTTCTGGTCATGGCAGCCACCTGGGCTTCCGTTGAAAGGGCCGGATCCAGAACCACGCCCAGATTCCGAACCCTGTCCACCAGCTGGAGGGAAACGCCCTCCAGACTGGGGAGAGGGCCTCCATATCCGGACGGGGAACTCCCAAAGAACATCACTCAGTCTTCTCAGGGTTGAGTTTGAGCCTGTTGGCCCTGGTCCTTGTCATGACCGCATCCAGGCACTGGTCGAGAGTCCGAACAGCTTCCACTGCAGAGGTGGAAAAGGAGAGATAGAGCTGTGTGTCATCAGCATACTGGTGACAGCAGACTCCAAATCTCCAATGACCCCAACCAGCGGCCTCACATAGATGTTAAACAGCATCCATGGAGTTTTCTTGGCAGAAATACTGGAGTGGCTTGCCAGGTCCTACTCCAGGTGCCTACAGCACCTGGTATTCCCTGGTGGTCTCCCATCCAAGTACTAACCAGGGCCAACCCTGCTTAGCTTCCGAAATCAGGCGAGATCAGATGTGCTTAGGGCATCTAGGCAGCTTAGCATTGCTCTAGTTTTGTCCATTTCTAGTGTGTGTGGTTGATGAGTATGGACCAAAAGTGAGTCTTCAGATTCCTTCAATTTTTAATTTTTAATATTATCAAGTGACTCAACATTTACCTTGCTTTGTCTTAAAGGACAGGTTGAGAAACTGCTTGCAAATCCACAGATTCAGCTGTGGGCAGTTTCTTGACCAGGCCTTCAGAAAAGGCAAATATAGACAGACAGACAGACAGACAGATAGATAATGTACTGTATGGATATTTAATGTAAGCGACACAGTGCATCAGTGATAGTCATGCCAGAGTTTTCAAAAATATCTCACTTGCTCTGTCCCTCCACTGAGAAGCAGAAGAAGGGTTAAATTTGGTGATATATCCTGAAGTGATTTGCACTTCATTATATCAGAAATTCCAACCAAAGAGGGGCACTTGAGGTCCATCATGCCATTTGAATGTGGCGATCACAACAAATGACATATTGTGCCTCCACCCAATCCTGAACGACTCTATTTAGCCTGCATCAGGCTGCTCCAAGACAAACCTTCAACGTGCTATAGGGCAGTGGTAGAAAACTGCCGTGGTAACTGCAGCAGTGGAAGCAACTTCACCACTGAATCTGTGCTGTGCACCTTTTGGAGGTGACGCCCCCAATTGATTCTGGGGGGATTCTTTGTGTCTCTCTCAGGTCCCAGGAAAATGCCCTGATTTAGCCAATCCAGACCATTTGCCAGAGGAAACAAATAGCTGAAAAGCAGAACACTAAACAAGTACCTTCCATAGCATTTGCAACTGTGGCCCTGACCAATATTATTTCTGTTGGAGCTTTGTTTGCAGCTGTGTATGCTGTCTGTGGTTTGTGTGTGTGGAAGTGTGAGGGACTCCTTCTGGGCTAGGATTGATTATCCAGCACTGACCAATCGTTCCTTCCAGCCTTTGATTTGAGAGAGAGCTCTGCCTCTCTGATGAGTGCCTCCTTTCCTGGTTGGTATCGGTCTGCTGTTTGTCTGCTGCTGATTCACTGAGTTGGTTGCTACATGTGAGTGCAGTAAAGAACGCAGTGTACACAAATCTGTAATTCCAAGCAATTGTAAGTCAAGAGAGGCTTTTTATTCTTTCAACTACAAAGGACTCAGGATGAGTTACTGAGACTGTAAGTGCCAGTTAATGAGAAGCTGGTGGGAAGTTCTGGGGAACTTGGAGCTACTCTCCTCTGCAAGCCTCTGTAAATTTACTGTGTTCTAAAAAGCCATTTTACTAGAAATTCAAGAATCTGCAACAATTTTCGTAATGTCATCTAAGCGACACTCTTTTGCTTCAAGGAATCATACAAGTACTGTACTATTGGTTTTTGTGTTATCATGGTATGTCTCATTCCCTCTGTTGAAAATAGACAACCTTTCAACATTCGGTCCACACCAACAAAGCTGTCCTTGTTGCTGCCCCTCAATTATCATTTCCCTCATTTGTTGATGAAGGCCTCCCGGCAATCTTCTGGAAGTGATCAAAAGTGTTCTTTACTGGAACTGGCGTTTGGCTTCCAAGATCAGGGTGGACTTAAGAGAGTTGCGCCTTGCACAGTCCCTGCCCGCCTTCAAAAAAGCACTTTACCAGGAGGCATTTGGGGACCTTTCATTTAATTTACAGTATTCAGTTTTGGTTTGGGGGTTTGTTTGTTTTTTGTTTTTTGTTTTTATTTCTTTATGGACGCCTCCTGCCAACAACTTTTTTTTAATTAATGGTTTTCTTCTTTCTCTGTGTCTTTTCTGCTCTTTTAACTCATTTTAAACCACCCAGAGTTCCTTTTGGAAGACGGGCGGTATAAAAATATAATAAATAAATAAATAAATAAATAAGAAAGATGGGGTGGGTGGGGTTTGATCTGGATCAATTGAAGCTTGATCAATTGATGGCCTGTTAAGAACCCATTGTGGTTGTTTAATAAGAAATATTTATTTGTTTGTGTATTTATTCAGTTTGTAATATACCATCCCATTTTGCCCAGGGCCAACTCTGGGCGGTGATTATAAGATATGATTCTAAGACAGTTAGGACTGCCTTGGTGACATTAAAATTCTCATCCAAAACTGGGCATGAGACATATACCTACAACCATCGTCCATAACAGTAGCAGCGCAGCCAACCAGAGAGAATGAAGTGGCATGTGTGTCTGTGTATAAAAAAGCTGTAACTTGAAGACAAAAATAAAAAAATAAAAAATAAAAAGCTGCACAAAGAAGGAGAGAGTGAGAGCTTGCTTTCTTAGCTGGTTGAAGGCAGAACCTTTTGTTCATTTGAGGAAAATCTGATACAGCTTCCATGATTTTACATACAGTGGCCAAAATCCTGTGGCTTACCATAGTAAATCACACTTGAGTCAGTCCATTGAACCAATGGGAATTTAGTGAATCAGCTCCTCCACAGGTGGAGGTGAACTGTGTTCACACCGGGCTGGGTAGAAATCATAGAATCATAGAGTTGGAAGAGACCTCAAGGGCCATCTAGTTCAACCCCCTGCCATGCAGGAACCCCATCAAAGTACCCCAAACAGATGGCCATTCAGCCTCTGCTTTAAAACCTCCAAAGGAGACTCCACCACCCTCCTTTGTGGCAGCATATTCCACTGCCAAACAGTTATGTCATGAAGTTCTTCCTAATGTTCAAATGGCATCTGTTTTCCTGTTGTTTGAAACCATTGCTCCAAGTCCTAGCCTCTAAAGCCATGGAAAACAAACCAATCCCTTCTTCAATATGACATCCTTTCAAATATTTAAACATAGCTATCATATCCCCTCTCAGGGCGTTTATACACGACCCCTAAGCTCCGCTGCAAATGGCTCCCAGCTCCGGAGCTTAAAAATGTTTCCCCACCAGCTCCGGAGCTAACAGAAAATTAAGTGTGACCCCGCCCACCTAAGCGCGACCCAGCACATCTTTCAAGTACCTGCTCTGGGAGAGTGAAAAATTTTGATGCGGAGAGTGCCGGGCTCTCCTTGCTTCTTTTTGTTGTTGTTGTTTGCCTCCCACCCCTTTAAGAGGAACCAGGAAGTGACGGGGGGGTCGGAGCAACTTCCACCGGCACTCCGGAGGTAAGAGTGCATTCTTTTCTCCCTTTTTTTCTCCCTCCCCTCATGCAGACAGAACAAGGAAGTGCGGAGGGGGTGGGAACGCAGGGAGAGCGACAAACCCTCAAGATCTCTGGTCCAAATTTAAGGGACCAGCGAATCTTAGGGGTCGTGTAAAAAGGCCCTCAGTCTTCCTTTTGTAAGGCTAAACATTCCCAGCTCCCTAAGCCGCTCCTCGTAAGACATTTCTTCCAAAACCTTAATCATTGTGGTTGCCCTCCTCTGGACTCATTCAAGACTGCCAACATCCTTTTTAAATTGAGGCACACAGAACTGGACACAGTACTCCAGGTGGGGTCTGACCAGAGCAGAATAGAGTGGTACTATCACTTCCCTTGATCTAGACACAATCAGTGAGTTAGGTATGGCTACACGGCTCCTCAGCTTGAGTTAGGTATCTGTCTGTGGGGCAGCTAGACTAGAGGCTGAGGGCATCCCCAAAAGAAGGGGAAATGGTAAACCTCTTCAGAGTATTCCCTCCCTAGAAAACCCTGAAAAGGGTTGCCATATAAAGCAGAAATGACTGGATAAGCTGGCCTGGATATTTAAATGGTTTAGTTATCAGGCTGCTGAGACAGAGATTGGGAGTTGGGTTCCCCTGGGGTGGCTCCTGGGTGAAGACCCAGCCTGTGTAGCTTTGGGCAAGCTGTACCATGTTCCCAGGGCGCCCCCAGAGGTAGGGAATGGGAAACCACTTCTGAGCACTTCCTACTTGGAAAACTCTGGAAAGTGTTGCCATAAGTCAGAATTGACATGACGGCACATGGTAGTTATTTGAAGACAATAAGGTCAAAGGTAAAGGTTACCTCTGCACATGTGTGCTAGTCGTGTCTGACTCTAGGGGTGGTGCTCATCTCCGTATTCAAGCTGAAGAGCCATTATTGTGCAAGTCCATGGCCACATTGCCGGCATGGCTGCAAGGAAACACTGTTTTACCTTCCTGCTTTTTGTGGTGGAACGTATTTATCTACTTGCTTTTACTGTACATGCTTTTGAACTGCTAGGTTGGCAGGAGCTTGGGTTAACAGCAGGAGCTCACTCTGCTGCATGGCACCCTGGATTCAAACTGCCGAGCTGCTGACTTTGTAGCTGGCAGTTTTCAGTGCTCTAGCCCACTGAGCCACCACACCCTATATATTTATAGATAGTGTGTGTGTGTGTGTGTGTGTGTGTGTGTGTGTGTGTGTGTGTGTGTGTGTGTGTGTGTGTGTGTGTTGTGTTGTGTTGTGTTGTGTCATTACAGTCGTGACCAAATCTTCATGACCCCATGTCCATGGAGTTTTCTTGGCAGGAATACTGGAGTGGCTTGCTAGTTCCTACTCCAGGCGCCTACAGCACCCGGTATTCCCTGGTGGTCTCCCATCCAAGTACTAACCAGGGCCGACCCTGCTTAGCTTCCGAAATCAGGCAAGATCGGATGTGCTATGGGCATCTAGGCAGCTTTATAGATAATAGCGGCCCATTAAATGCAGTTTCCATGGTTGGTTGGTTAGCTGGTGACAGAGGCAGCATGAGGAAAGCTGAACGTTTTCTAGGAGAGCATTTAACATCTGAAAGCCTGGAATAGTTGCTTTTCTTGTAACTGCAATTTCCAGTACATGCAGTCCAAAACCCCTGGTTGTGCTCCAATCAGCCTGGAAAAGACATCCTGTATCTCCCAGCTGCATTTTCAAGCAGAACACTAGGGGGAGCTCACGTTGTAGAAAATGGACTCCCTAAACCCCATGGCAGGCTCACCCCCTCCTGCAGCCAGGCAGATCGCTGGTTGCCATTGCCATTTTAAAAGGCCTTTTGGCTTTTTAAAAATTAAGTTGAAAAGCATGGCCATAAATTGGAAAAAAACAAGGAGGATGCAGCTACAGTCTTTCAGAAGCCGACTATGGCCATCCTGATAAACAGTCCTCTACTCTTCCACAAGTCAGGCCTGGAGGTTATTTTATAGGACAAAAAAAAACCCCTTCTTGGTTAGGTTTCTTATTTACAGCTGCAGGTTCAGGTAGCTTGATGACTGCACTCTGCTTTGTTGGGTCTCTCTTGCTGTTCCTGTCCTTCTGACAGTACAATCATCAGTCCCATTCTACACCTTCCTCCTGGCCCACATCACCTCTAATGTATCTGTGAAGATTCTCAGCCATCCCGGTGAGTTTATCTGGAAGTTGAGTGAAGAAAAATAAGTCCAGTAGCCATGACTCAACTTCCAGAGGAACACCTCTAATGGAGAGTCAATCTTCTTTCTTTTGTTTTGTCCTTTGGTAGAAAAAAAGTGATGCCTGGGAGCAATCTTTTTAGCTGGGCTGATAAGCAGCAGGAGTAAATTATTAGTAAAATTATTTTATTGTTTTTTAAAACTTTTTTATTTTTGAAGGTTTTTAATAGCTCTGCATGCCTTTAAAGTGCACTCAATAAAGAGGTTTGGGGGGGGGAAATCCATCTTTTTGGCATTTTTTCCGACCTCTGTAACGGATTAGTCGTTTTCCCATTCATTCCTATGGGAAACCACATTTCATAAGATGGATTTTTCGTACAAAATGACCTATAGAATGAATTACATTTGTAGTAGCGTGGGGTTTAGTGATTTCAGCAAGTGATTTCAGCTCTCTGACATAGCAGGCTGGAGACAGCTTCTATTGTAACACTCTTTATTCAGGGAGAGAACAAGACTGAGGGAATGGGGAGAGGGAGCTACATTTATAGGAATGAGGACTGGCTAGGAAAAGATACATTTTAGAGGGAACAATTACAAGCAATCACAAAGCTGCCTTTTGACGGGAACCAATAGGATTGAGGATCCAAATGCAGCAACTTGGATAAACCAATAGGCCTGTTCCTTTTGGAACAGGAAGGCAGTTACTTCAACATAAGCAATTACAGATAATAGGAATACAGATCAATACACAACAACATTCATCTTACGAGCCACCACTTTATTGTTGTATGCCACCCAGAGACCATTTGGTAGTGGGGCAGCTAAACTTTTTTGTAAATAAATAAATAAATTTATAGGTTCAAACACATGAATTATTTGCACAGCATGAACAAAACGGCAGTGCATCTAACTTGAGGAGGGGAAAAGTGTGATGTGGTGATCATACGACTTAAATGCACTTATGTGTCTCTCTCTCTTTCTTTAAATCAAACTTGGATTCACATGGGGGTGCCTTCACTAAGAAGATTGTCCTTTATAAAAAAGAACCCATGGCATCACCTCTGTGACACGGCTCCTTCTAATCTAAACCATTGACAATCGTATGATTTCACTGAATTGGCTTCTCTCTGAGCTATGCGACCTCTATTCACCTACCTCCAGCCCCTCACCAGACCAAAGGACACTCTGGATCCTAAGTTAATACCCTGTTTCCCCGAAAATAAGACATCCCCTGAAAATAAGACCTACTTACAGTTTTGCCCCACACTGAAATATAAGGCATTCCCCCAAAATAAGGCCTCCCCATAATAAGATAACAATAAATGTGTACCGTATTTTTCTTCATGGAAAAATAAGACATCCCCTGAAAATAAGACCTATCACATCTTTGGGAGCAAAAATTAATATAAGACACTGTCTTATTTTCGGGGAAACATGGTATACAGGATCTGCGCCTTGTCAGCCCCCTCGCTGGCAAAGCTGGGACTCGATGCCAATAACTCTATGAGCTCCAGCTCAACTTCGTGACTCACTTAAATCGGTTTTTATTATAGTTACAGTGGCAGTTCCCTCTGCCTTGTCCACTACAGTCCCGTAGGGTTGACTTACTCTAAATTACTTACCAGCTTGGGGACCCAGTTAGTTTCACTGGAATTCCCCCAGAATCCAGGTTCGGGGGGGGGCAAGGAGAAGAGAGTACAGATGGGTGTTTCATTTCAGTACCAGACCCCAATCAGACAGGGCGGCGGGATGATGCATGCCCTTGCACAGCTCCTGATTGGCCAGCGCCAGGGAGAAGGAAAGATGACACATCGGAGGCTTCTTCCTGATTGGAATTGCATCCTGCGCGACCCAAAGCAAGGTAAGTCAGTGGCTGATTTTGCTCCAGGGAGTGAGTCCCGATTCCGAACGCCAACTGTGCTGGCGTGTTTCATTTCGGAACCAGACCCTTTCTGAAATGAAACACCCATCACTAGAAGAAAGCTTATGGCCAGGACACACCCCTTTTAGAGAAGGCCTATATAAATGAGCATGAGAGCTAAATCTCTGCACTCTGCAGCATATCTATCATGGTCCCTTCTCTCACTTGCCTCTCCAGAGCAATCCCGACTCATGTAGCCTTGTTCAAGCACATGCCCGGTCCCTGGCACCTATTGGCAAGGGTAGGCAGCTTCTGGCATCCTCTTCCACATCTTTTTCCTCCAAGATAGACGTTGACTCCTTGCCTTCCTAGTTCTGCTCTTTCATTTGCTTTGAGCCTGCCATCTCCAGCTGCTTCCTGTCTCTCCTGCAGTTGCAGGGACTCCCTCCAGCTGGCCCGATGCCGAGGTAACTCACCCTCTGTGAGGATGATAAGGATAATGGGAAGGCAGGGATCAGAAGATGAAAGGTTGGGGAAAGAAGAGGGGGGAAAGGGAAGATGGGAAGGGGAAAGAGAGTCCTTGCACGGTTACCGAAGATAAAGGGTTAACTACAGAAGAGATGACCGAAGGAATGTGGGTGTCCATTGGTGAGGGAGACGAATTGGATGAGGAGATTTGGAAAGAGGAGGACCCAATGAAGGAGACACACGCAATAGGGGTACAAACTGACCGGACCGTTAGAGTGGAGGGAGATGGTGACACTGGCATGGAGTGGTCACAGCCCAATGCAATCGAGGGTGAAATTTCCCCTCAGGGACCATCAGGAACCTCCTTGATGGGCGCGGCATCCCTGCTGCGGGACGCTGTGTCATGGGAAGGGGAGTTCCCATGAGCACCAACCAGGACACTTCGGAAGTTATGGGAGACCCCGTTAATCTGTGAACATGAAGCGCGTGTTATGTTAGAGCCGAACCCTGTTTTGTTTAACGGTCAAGAAACCGGGCAGGAAAGTGAAAGCAAATATGCTTTGATTGTTAATTCTGTCCATAAAAATTTGTTGAAAGAACACTCGTCTCCGATCATCAATTCCATATAAGAGTTAAATATCAATACCCGGAACCGGGAACCCACTCACACCCTCCTCCTGGATGCCAGATTCTTGTGGGCTGGGGTGAAAGGGCTCACTAGGGGTGTGTACCTGCGCCCCCTTACACAGGATCTGTCCAAACCGGGGGGGGGGAGTCACAATAAAAGTATTAAACACTCCCAAACTTTTATAGATAATGTGAGGCTGTGATCACACCAGGGAAATCTGTTGCAATTTGCACTGGTTATGGAGTGATCTGCTTCCTGGTGGATGGGGGAAAGAGCTCATTCCCAGTCTATGACCAAACTGGATCCCTTTGGAGCTCTACTCTCTGGCCTGGTTTGGAGGGCAGGGCAGAGGGAAAGTTTACTTTAAGGGTGCTTGTTCTCTAGTGACCCTTTCTATTGCAACCAAGCACAATGCTTTTCAGCTGTCTGATTGCACCCAGTATCTCTGTGTTCTGGCTGTGGAGTCATTCCCGAAGGATGCATGTGTAGCATACCTTGATTTAAAGACAGCCTGCATTTCTCTGCACAGACATTTGCAAGAATGTGTTGGCATAATGTCTTGTTGGGTAGAGGGGAGAGGGTGGTGTTGCGTTCAATGTCAATGACCATTTGGATTGGGCTGCCTGACCCATTTCTGCAGATCTCGGTATAGTGCTGCAAGGGAGAGAGAGTCTTTAATACAGAGAAGGAAGCAGACAGGGAAGGTCACTCACAAGGGGGAGCGTATGAATAGAAAGCATCGTGAAATCAGATGAGTTCAAGGGAACCAAGGCTAGGCACAGACTGCTTACATAAGAACATAAGAAGAGCCATGCTGGATCAGGCCAAAGGCCCATCTAGTCCAGCTTCCTGGTATCTCAAGTGGCCCCACCAGATGCCTCTGGGAGTGCACGAGACTAGATATCTGTCTCCTGATACCACACCCCTGCATCTGGTCCTTGAAGTATCCTGGTTTTAAACCTGGAGATGACACATCTCCATCATGGTTTGTCGCCTGTGATGGACTTTTCCTCCAAGAATCTGTCCAATCCCTTTTTGAAGGCATCCAGGCGAGATACCATCACCACAACCTGTGGCAGGTAGTTCCACAGACTAACAATGCGCTGGGTGAAAAAAATATTTTCTTTTGTTTGTTCTTACTCTCCCAGCCCTCAATTTGAGTGCATGTCCCCTAGTTCTTGTATTTTGTGAGAGCTTCTAGTCTTAGGCGGCTGCAAAATGAAATCCTAGCACCTTTCCCCAAATGACTTGTGATGAGATACTGATGTGTAACTCTTGAGATGTCTCTCCAAATGTATTTTGGTCTGTTCTCCTTTTCCCCTGACTCAGGCTTTGTGCTCTTCAAAACAGATAGAAATTCCACATGTTTCGCCTAGAGGTCGGGGAACTACAAGGCACATCTTCCCCTCCACTTAGCATATTTGCTGGCTGGGCTGGCTGGGAGATGGACATTGTCGTCCTAAAAAGGATTGTGGGCTTGTACTGCAAAAGTAGCTTTTCCCAACACGGCATCTGTTTATTTATTATTGCTTGATTTAAAATATTTCTATTCTTCCTTTCTTCCCCAAAAGAACCCAAGGCGCTTCCGTGCCATTTAAATGTTTGCCTTTTCCAGTTACAAAAGGTGCTCATCCCCCATCCATGGAAAATATGGCAGTATGTCACAGGCTGGTTCTCAGGCAAAAGGATACCCTCCTACCACCACCATGTCCGTGTGTCACAGATACCATGTCCTGCACATTGTTATCTTCAAGAAGAAGAATTGTGGTTTGAGCCGTGTGACCAGAAGAACAAATTCATAAGTAGACTAGGCGATACCTTTATTGGTCACTACTAAAACAAAAAATGTAAGCTAAGCTTTCGATAGCAACTTGCTATCTTTATCAAAGCATTGTACCAGAAGTGTAATCTTGATAGAGGACGTTGTCTATCAGGCGCTGAGAATCTTATGGTTGAGATGGAATACACCAGATGATGGTATCAGGAGGCAAGCTGGTGTTAAGACTGCTTCAAAGTCCCCGATATTGGGCCTTTTTACACGACCCCTAAGATCCGCTGGCCACTTAAATTCGGACCAGAGATCTTAGGGGTTCCTCGCTCTTCTCTGTCCCCACCCCCCTCCGCACTTCCTGGTTGCTGGCTGCCTGAGGGATGGAGAAAAAAGAAAGAAAATAATGCCCTTACCTCCGTTTTGTTCCCGGCAGCATAATACTGATATCTTAAAGGGGCGGGACACAAAAAAAGAACAAACAGAAGCCAGGAGAGCCCCGCACTCACTATCCTTGCACCGGATCAAATATTTGTCTCATCCAAAAAGCAGGTACAAGAAAAGTGCAGTTTGATCGCGCTAAGTGGGCGGGGTCGCACTTAATTGTCTGCAAAGTCCGGAGCTGGTGGGTAAACATTTTTAAGGTCCGGACCTTGCAGCCATTTGCGGCGGAGCTTAGGGGTTGTGTATAAACGCCCATTGTTTAACACCCAGAATATCAAACGAAGCAGCATAGTCCTTGACCACCCCCTCTTCCCTTCTTCCCACCCTTCTTCAAGAAGAAGAAGAAGTGCTTAAAATCATTTGACTCAACTGTTTGGTCTTCCTTTTGTTTTCCCCATATAAATGCACCCTTTATAACTCCCATTTCCAGGCTCAAAGAGGAACCCTGTGGACATCAGTGTTCCCTCTTCATTCTCTGCAGGTGTTGTTTCGTAGTCCTCAGTGTTTGTGTGCGGATGTGCAGGTGTAACCCCCCCCCAATGCATGTGCTAATGAGAGAGAGAACAGGCAGGGCAGTAATTATGACAAGTGGAACCGGTTGATCTCCCCCAATCTAAATCGCATCTAATGAGTGTGAAATTGGCATTAAAAATGAGGGAAAGAAGGACATTCTGTTCCAAGGTAAAAAGAGTTGTAACAAAATCTCAAGATCTCCATAACCTTCAAATAGACAAAATGTCTGGAGCAGACGAGATCCTCCAGACGCATTCAAAGTTGTATAATGTCTAATTATCAAGTTCTTATTTATAGCAAGATAATTTCCCCTGAAGGTTCTTGCTGGATATAGATTTTTAGTCAGGTCACAATCCATTAATACTCTTTTAATTGTTGTTTTTAATTTTTAATTTTTTAAAAAATCAGATCTAGTTTCACGTTTGATACTCGTCTTAGTTCAGGCATACCCAAACTTCGGTCCTGCAGATATTTTGGACCACAACTCCCAGAATTCCAAGCCTTTATTTCCAATGGCAAAGGACAGTGGGAGTTGTGGTCCAAAACATCTGCAGGGCCGAAGTTTGGGCATGCCTGTCTTAGTTCATGGATGTGATGTCTTCTTGTGCGGAAGATGGGCTATTTAGTCAACAACTATACACACTCACATCAATTTGGTAATATTGATCATTTTTTCTTGTTTTATTCTACACCAAAAAAGAGATTTGTTGGGGGTTCCATTCAAGCACAATGGAGACTATGCATATGTATATTTAATTACTGTACATTTATTTAAAATGTTTTTACCTTGCTTTTCTCCTTAAAATGACTCAAGGCAGTACTGTATATGTGTATAGATGTACAGAAGGGACCATACAAGGAAAATAAAGAGAGGGGAGGGATTTGTACAGTAATCCCCCACCTATTGTGGGGGTTAGGGACCCGACCCAACCCGCGATAATGGAAAATTCGTGATATGCGGATGCTGGCTCCGGTCGGGACTGGGTGGCCTTTATGGGGCCTCCTACACTTACCTGAGACCTGGCGCTGCCCAGAAAGGGCCTCTGATGGGCTTCCGGGGCCTGTCGGAGGCCCCAGAAGTGGTTTCCGGTGATGTAGAAGAGACTTCTAGTTTGCCGGGAACCACTTCTGGGGACTTGGACAGGCCTGGGAAGCCTGTTGGAGGCCCTTTTGGGGCAGCGCCAGGCCTGGGGTATGTGCAGGAGGCCTCAAACAGGCCCAAGCAGCTTACCCTAAGGGGCCTTGCCTTTCATATAGTGCAGCCCCGCGATATACCTGGACCGCAATATATGAACCGCGAAAGGGCGGAGGAACCACTGTATCCAGTTCCTAAGCAGAATCACTGTTGGATCCCTAACATTTCTGGAAGATAAACTCAAATCCTTTTGGATTCCATAAGTTGAAAACCAAAAGGTGAGGCTTATATGGTGTGTTGGACTACATCTCACATCATATCCAGCCCTATAGAATGATCGTATTTGTAGCTGCATTGCAGGAAGAGGTGCCAGGACCTTGCAGCTGGCCCAGGGCCTCACAGGCTACCCCCCCCTCCCAGAGCCACAGTGGGGACTCAGTCTCCCAAGGTCTGTCACTGAAGCCAAAGGCAGTCCTTAAACCACTAAGCCAGGGGTCCTCAACCTAAGGCCCCAGGGCCAGATGCGGCCCCTCAAGGTCCTGAATCCGGCCCCCGGGACCAATTGCAACCCCCCCACACCAACCCCGTACTTTGCGAGCAAGCCAGCCTCCGCAACTGCTTCTATTGCTGAGGCAGTTCAAAGTAGTGGACTATGTCACTTCTCCCACTCCCCCCAACTACCGCCTAGATGATCAGCATGCTGGCTAGTGGGGCATTCAAAGTGGGAGGGCTACGGCAAGGTCCCCTGCTCTCCCCACCCACTGTGGTCCGGCCCCCAGTGGTGTCTGGGGCATGGTGAACCGGCCCGCTGTTTGAAAACTTTGAGGACCCCTGCACTAAGCTATCCACCCAAACTACAGTTAAGCATTGTGTACATTTTTAAAAAAGCAAAAAACAACATCTGCATATAGTTTAGTAGGAATTGTCACATAGTAGTGAGAGATTTCATACGAGGCAATGGCCACTCCCGCCCAATGAAACAGGATGAACTTACAGGACAGTCAACACTTTCCAGCTAAATTTACTCACATCTTATTTTTAAATGGTTCTGGCGCATTAAGCCAAGTCTACTTAGATCAGGGGTGCCCAAACTTTTTGTTAGGAGGGCCAGATTTGGTGGCTGAGAATGTGTCAGGGGCCGGTTGCTCCCCAACCCTGCCACCCTACTGCAAGCCCCACCCACTGACCCATAAGCCCCACCCACTGACCCCTTGCAACCCCACCCGCAGGAAGGAAGGCAGGGACCAAGGGAGGAAGGGAGGAAGGTGGAAACCAAGAGAGGAAGGAAGGAAGATGGGAAACAAGGAAGGGAGGGATGGAGGGAGGGAGGTGGGGACCAAGGGAAGCACAGGGAGCCGTGGCCACAATTCGCCCCTTGGAAGAGGCGATCTGTGCGACCTTGCACCCCCCACCCCAGCTCCCCAGCGGTGACGACGGCTCACCCGCCAGCCCACCACAAAGCTCCTTGGCAGTGGCAGAGGCCCACTGGCCTGCCCACCCCACACATTCCCCTGCAGTGCCAATGGTGGCAGACCGCCCAGCCACCCAGCCACCCAAGCTTCCCAGCGGTGTCAGTGTTGGCAGAAGATTAAAAAAAAAACATGGGGCAAAGGAGGGGGAGGGAGGGGCTGGCCAGCCAGCCGTGGGCCACTCAGAATGGCCTGACGGGCCGGATTTGGCCCCCGGGCCGGACTTTGGGCAGGCCTGACTTAAATGCTCTGTTAGCAAAGCAGTTTCAGCTATAACCTTTGTGGCATAACAGAAATCAGTATAGCAGAGAGGCATTACTGAGGAAAATCCTGGAACACATACAGTAGAGTAAGGTTTACTCGGATGCAGATTTGGTCTACATCTCCCAGAAATCAGGATGGCTCGTTGCCACATTAACTTAGGGATTCTTGTAGTCCAAAGATGGCATTTCCCCTACTTCAGGTGGCTTGCAGCGCCTCGAGATGTCTAGAGTTGCTTGCCTCTACAAATGCATACATTTAGCAGCTTAATTTTTTAAAGAAACTTCTTTCTACAAAGAAGTCTCAAAAAACAGCACACACCCTGTTCTAAACAGCGGTTCCTGGGTGGTCCAGGGTTGTTGAAAGATGCTTCCCTAGCTAATGTTTCTTGGAAGCCTGATTCATCCAACCCACAGGAGCTAGAAAGGGTGAGTGTGCCCCGTGATGGTTCTCCTGGGCCTCTCAGCAGCTTTCAGTACAATAGGGCCATCTCTTGAGGATGGGACTTGGAGGCACTGGCTTATAGTAGCTCAGGTCCTTCCTGGAGGAGAGAACTCAGAAGGTGGTCCTGGAAGACTCCTGTTGGACTCCCTGGCCGTGGGCCTGTGGGGTCCCTCGGGGTTCTGTTTTGTCCTCAATGCTATTTAACATTCCCATGAAATCACTGGAAGATGTTTTCTGGAATGCTGGGGGCAGAACACCCAGCTGCATCCATCTCTCCTTGCCATCTAAACCCGAGAGCTGTTTTGGCTCTGGGCCTTTTCACACGATCCCTAAGATCCGCTGGCCACTTAAATTCGGACCAGAGATCTTAGGGGTTTGTCGCTGTTCCTGCGTTCCCACCCCCTCCGCACTCCTAGCTGCTGGCTGCATGAGGGGAGGGAGAAAAAACAGGAAGAAAAGAGACGTGGCTCACCTCCGTTCTGCCTCTCGCTCTTGCCGCGACAACATTCCAGTCTCTTAAGTAGCTCTTAAAGGGGTGGGAGCCAAAAAACAACAAACAGAAGCGAGGAGAACCCCGCACTCACTATCGCTACACTGCATCAAAGAATTTTCACCTCCAGAGAGCAGGTACTTGAAAGGTGTGCTGGGACGCGCTAAAGTGGGCGTGGTTGCACTTAATTTCCTGTAAACTCCGGAGCTGGTGGGGAAACATTTTTAAGCTCCGGAGCTTAAAGCCATTTGCGGCGGAGTTTAGGGGTCATGTACAAAGGGCCGGTGTCAGTAATGAACTGGATGAGGGTGAATAAACTGGAAAACAGCTGTGAAAGTTGTGGATGGAGAGGAAAGCTTCTTAAAGGATCTTCTTAAATGGCTCATAGAAGGAGATATGGTCCTTGGGACAACTTGGGCCCAAGCTGTTTCGGACTTTATAGGTTAAAGCCATCACTATAATGTTTTTTACCCTTTATTTCGTTAATTAGCCGCTGTTAATCTGCTGCTAGACCTCAAACAAATAAGAGAAAGTACTTTTCCCCCTGAGGATCCCTGGTCTGTGGAACTCCCTGCCAGAAGAAGTGGTGACAGCTGTCAGCCTTGATAGCTTTAAGAAAGGATTGGACAAGTTCATGGAGAATAAGGGTATCAATGGCTATCATTAGGGATCCCTAAGGACAACCTCCGGGTTGGAGAGATAGGCAGGGTATCTCCCAATGCCATTTGCAGGGAATCGTAAGCAGGGGAAGACATCTGCTTGGGAAGACCCTGAAGCAAATGGTGAGCCACTGTGTGAGACAGAATGCTGGACTGGATGGGCTGTGGCCTGTTCCAGCAAAGCTTTTCTTATGTTCTTATGTAATCTGCTCAGTATATCATGAAATACAGGGAGGGTCAGGGAATTGAGTCCCCTTAAGGCAGATAACAACCATGCACCACCCTGTCTTTTCCACCTCTTCTTTCCAGCAATCCCATGAACAAACATTTTGTTTAATCAGATATCTGATTGTCCCTTTTCATAAGAAAAAATAAGAAAGGGCAAAACATTTCTGGGAACATTGGAAGGTTCCCGAGTGACACAGGATTAATTGGTCCAAGTTTTTGGAGAGCACCTGGTGATGCTCCGAGTGACGTCAGTTAAGTTATGCTTGGTGAACCAATGCAATGCGTAGAGGAATAATATAGCCCAAGGCAAAATTTAATCTAAAAGGAGCATGCAACATTTAGAAAGCTAAGAAGGAATTTATTTATTTATTTTGCAAACAAAGCAAAAATCATAGGTATATATTGCTTTATTACTTATTATGTTTTTATTATTGCATTGTTTATTTATTGTATATCTAGATTGATATTTGTTCAATCTTGTAAACGGCCCAGATTAGATATGCATCTAGATGGAGCGGTATATACATTTAATAAATAAATAAATAAATAAATAAATAAATAAATAAATAAATAAATAAATAAATAAATAAATACTCATTGGGAAAAAGCATTTTGTTGTTAAAATGGTCCAATCATTGATGTAAACCTGGAAAGGTCCAAAGGAGCCCAATATCAACAGCGATGTAGAAATTGCTTCAGCTGTGATTGGGAAAAAAGTTGTTCTTGACCTTTTGAAGGAGATGCAGGGACCTGGCTTAATAGCTCATAAATTGGGTTTATATTAACCAGAGGTTGGAAACATTACTTTGACTGGCTAACTCTTCCAGAATCTCCCAGTTATTCTGGGAGAGGTCATTCCAAATAATGATATTTCCAAGAGCTAATGATGGCTGGCCAAGATCCTGTTGCATTATGCAAATATAGAAGCAACGTTCATGTTCTTACAGACTCCCTGTTCCATACCCAGTCTTTTCCTCTCTGCATGATTGGCTTACCCAAGTGGGTGAATAATCAGGCATCTGCCACAGCAGGGGTGGGGGAAAACTTTTATTCATGCTGTGGAATTGCAATTGAGACATGTTTTGATTGGGGTGACCCATGTGCTCTTCTCTATCTGTCTGGCTAGGATCAAGCATAATGCAACCTCATGAACTCCTGAGATTGTTTTGTGCAGCACCCCTAGAACTGTACCTGGATTACTGTAATATGCTCTATGTAGGACTGCCTTTGGAAAGTGTTTGGGAACTCCAGCGGGTCCAAAATGCCACAGCCAGATTGTTAACTGGGGATTAGTTACAGGGAACACATGCACTCTCTTACAGCAGCTCCACTGGTACGGATCTATTTCCAGGAATAACCCAAAGTGCAGTTTTTCACATCCAAACCCCTATACAGTGGCACCTCTTAAGACAAATTTAATTTGTTCTATGGGTCAATTCGTCCTATGAAATATTTGTCTTGCGAAACATGGTTTAATGCAGTTTCCCATAGGAATGCGTTGAATTCATCTTGCGAAGTATCCCATAGGAAAATTCGTGTTGTGAGTTTTTCCTATTCCCGGACATTTCATTCGTCTTACAAGTGTTTTTGTCTTAAGGGGCATTTGTCTTACGAGGTATTACTGTACCAGTGTTGGCAAACCTATGGCACAGGTGCCAAAGGTGGCACTTGGAGCCCTTTCTGTGGGCACCTGACATCACTCCTTCACAGCTGCCTATATTCAGGTTAAATTGCTGTATTGGCACTTTGTGAAAAATTAGTGGGTTTTGAATCACAGTTTAGGCACTTGGTCTCTAAAAGGTTTGCCATCACTGCTCTATACACGCTGTGTCTAAGCTGCCTAAGGGAGATGCAGTACTGTATATACTCGAGTATAAGTCGACCCGAGTATAACCCGGGCCCCTAATTTAAACCCCCAAAACTGGGAAAATTTATTGACTCAAGTATAAGCCTAGGGTGGGAAATGCAGCAGGGCCTGGCAACTCCTCCTTTGTGAGCTGGGTGTGTGTGTGATGTTTAAAATGACTTTTAGCCACCGAGGCAAGTGCTTGAGTTGGTGGCTAAAAGTCATTTTAAACGTTGTTTTAAAATGACTTTTTAAAAAGTCATTTTAAACAGGAGGGGGGTCAGGAGAAGTGGCGCACAATGTTTAAAACGACTTTTAGCCACTGACCCAAACTTGCCTCAGTGGTTAAAAGTATTGACCCGCATATAAGCTGAGGACCCCTTTTTTCAGCCCAAAATTAGGGCTGAAAAACTAGGCTTATACTCGAGTATATACAGTACAGTATATCTCCTTTAGGAGCCTACCCAGGTATTCATATCAGCAGAAGAGTTCTTTCTCTCAAGTCTCACCACCTTTGCAGGCATGTTTGGCATTGACACAGGAGAGGGCCTTCTCTGTGGTTGCTCCCAGACTTTTGAACTCCCTCCCATTGGAGGCCAGGCTGGCCCCATCTCTGCTAAACACTGACTTTTCTCTTCAGGCTGGCTATGCTTTAAATAGCTGGCTGATTCAGGGTTTTTTAAAAAGGTTTTAATATGCTATTTAATACTTTTAAAATATTCCAATCATGTATTATTTGGCTTTTACCATTGTTTCTTTTATATACTATAAGCTGCCTTGGATCTTTCGGGGAAAAGTGGCAAATAAGCAAGCAAACAAACAAACAATTAAAAAAACAAAAAAACAAAATGTCCATCTTCTTGCCCTATCCCAACCCTTTCTGCATTTGTTCCATTAAAACAGCAAGCCATTACTTAGAGCCACTCTGAATGCTTAGGGGGGTCGAGGGTAGGAAGGAGACATATAAATGAAGTAAAGTATGTATATTGGGAGAGATGAATAAACTCGGATCCGAGGTATGATGAGCCAGCAGCAAAGAAACCCCAGGCCACCCTTGAACAACATTCTGTTCAGATAAACATCTCATCCGGCTGTAGAGCAAAAGCAAACAATATGGCAATGTTAGCACACCTCGCTTTTTGGCATGAGTTTTTGTGGGTCCCCATTTCTTTTTTTCAGACTCATTGTAGTCTGAATATTCTTAAGGTGTGGAATATTTTTTTGCGGGGAGGGAGAGGGAAGAAAAGGAATATTCCCTAATTGCATGCTGTGGCACTGTTTTGTTTTTTGCTTTTTAAAATGAGACCCAGCTTTATGCTGTATATTTGGTGGATCCTCTTGTTTTTAACCTTAAAGAAGAAGAATGTGGTCAGTTTTGGAACACATGGGTGTGCTGAGGAAGAGCTGTAGATAAATCGGTCAAGTAACAAATGTCAAATGATTGCATGAAAAGAATGAGAGGATCATACAGAAGTTGACTAAGGGAGGTGTATATGGGGAACTTAAATTATGCATAACATTCATTACAACATCTGACTATTAGGGCACGGCCACACTGTCATTTGACAGTGTGTCTATCTATGTGCCATGGCCATCAAGCCATTGTTCAGGAACCATGTATGGAGATTTTTCTGGCAGTAAACCCATATGTCTCCAGCGACTAGGAAAATGCTGGGGTATCCTGCCAGGAAATGCCGTGTCATTAATGACAATGGCCAATTATTTCAACATCCTTGAAACAATAGACAAAAAAAAGTGTTTTTATATCATGGAGGAGCAGACTTTGTGGATTACCCATATATGAGTAACAGTTCAACACCCTTGTCCTTGTGGATGACACACTGAGTGGGCTGCACACTACTTTTGTCTCACTCTAAAAGAAAGGCTATTGATGTTATGCACTGTTCTGAACCATTCAAGAGCTGGTGACATCATTGCTCTTGGACTGTACCAATTAAGAAGCAGGAATGGGGACTTGAGTTGTAAAGTCAGATTTAAGTCTCACTGGTAATTTAACTTGGAATCAACTCATTCCCCTCCCCCTCCCCCTCCCGACTCAGACTCTACTCATGACTCAAAACCTTCCTACCTCTTCCCTTTTTTTGGTGAAATATCTTGTTTTTAATAGGGATCCAGAGACTTGGTGCTCGGGACTTGGTACAAAGAACTCAGACTTGAATTTGGGTCCTGGTACCAATAACTGAGACCTAAAGAGACCCTGCTTAGAACGCAAACTGAGTTTGAAAATGAGCAACACCACCAAAAATTTGTTTCATGTGAAAAGTGTGCAACTCAAGGAAAACGCAAGGCTCAAAAATGATCTAAAAATGGGAGGCTGGTAAAAATGTACTCATGTCTAGGCTAGGCTACTGCGATGTATTGGATATCGTAAAAATGTATCGGTAAAAATGTACTCATGTCTAGGCTATGCTACTGCGATGTATTGGATATGGGACTTCCTTTTAATACAGGTATGTCCCACAAACTGCAGTTTCCATAGCATACACATGCTAAAATTCCAGTTGTAGCCATATTTTGGGAACTATCTTATTCAGGCTGCAAGAGCTATGAAGTCTGCCTAAGTCAATTCTAGGTGTTTGTGCTTATTTATTAAAGCTCCATATGGTTTGGGACCTTGGTGGCTGTTGAAATCTCTACACATTAATTCCTACTATCCACTGATCAACATTAGCTAAAACATTAAGTCCTGCTAATTTATGCAAGTCTGTTCTGAATGTCACTAAGGGAAATGTGAATTCACCCACATTCACTAGCTGGGGAATTTAGGTTTCCCTGGTTCACTTTGCATAAACGAACCACATACTGTGTAGACCAGGGGTGCCCAAACTTTTTGTAAGGAGGGCCTGATTTGGTGGTTGAGAATGTGTCAGGGGCCAGTTGCTCCCTGACCCTGCCACCCCACTGCAAGCCCCACCCACTGACCCATAAGCCCCACCCACTGACCGTGCATGCGCCCAACCTCACAATGTTCCCAGCTATGCTGCTGGCAGCGGCTCACTTGCACGCCGCCCTGTGTGTGCGCACCTAGCTTCATAAGGTTCCCAGTAATGCCGGTTGCAGCGGCCCGCTCGCGCACCACCCCCGTGCGTACGCCCAGCCCCACATGCTTCCCGGCGGTGCTGGTGGTGGTGGCCCGCCCCCTTGCCCACCCACCCCACAAGCTTCTGCTCACTGGCCGGCCAGCCCGTCCAGCCCCTCAAGTTTCCTGGCGGTGTCAGTGTTGCCGGAAGATTTTTTTTTAAAAAAAAATGGGTTGAAGGAGGGGGAGGGAGGGGTGGGCCAGCCAGCCGCAGGCCACTCAGAATGGCCTGGCGGGCCGGATTTGGCCCCTGGGCCGGACTTTGGGCAGGCCTGGTGTAGACTGAAAGGAAGGATGGCTTATTTGCTACTTGCTTGCAGTTCTATTTATAGCCCTGCAGGTGGCCACATTACAAAGGAACTACCTAATAAACTGTAAACAAGGTTAAACAAAGGTTTCCTTCCTAATTTCCTCACCTCATTATCTTTGGGGTTTTTGAGGGGGAGGGAGGGAGAAAGTTCTTGCTCAAGAAGAAAGAAAAAGCTGTAAAAATGTCTTGCCCATCAAAAGAGGGTGTCTACTGTTGCAGCAGTATTTCTGCTTTGTGTGTATGGGGGTTGGGGGGGTTAGTGTTAGGGTCGCATATTGTCTCATCAACCCTTATGGGACAATATTTGAGGGGGATGGAACTCATGGCATAGATGTTAAACTGCAGTACTGCAGCCAAAACTCTACTTGTGACCTGGCTCAGTCCTCCTGTTACCTTAATCAAGTTACCTTAACCTCTCTCTCTCTCTCTCTCTCTCTCTCTCTCTCTCTCTCTCTCTCTCTCTCTCTCTCTCTCTCTCTCTGTGTGTGTGTGTGTGTGTGTGTGTGTGTGTTGTGTCGTTACAGTCGTGATCAACTCTTTGTGACTCCATGTCCATGGAGTTTTCTTGGCAAGAATATTGGAGTGGTTTGCCAGTTCCTACTCCAGGCGCCTAACAGCACCTTGTATTCCCTGGTGGTCTCCCATCCAATGACTAACCAGGGCTGACCCTGCTTAGCTTCCAAAATCAGGCGAGATTGAATGTGCTTAGGGCATCTAGGCATCTACCTTAATCTACATTATAGTGCATATCCAAACAATATAAAATATTTAATGGACATAATGGGGAACCACCATCTGACACTGCAACACACACACACACACACTTTTTGACTATATTATTTCCAAAATAATGGACTGTCCATTACTGCATATCATAGTAAATTGGCTCCTCAGGAATGAAGTTTGTGTGCTTAAACCTGAACACTGAACTTAAGCTAGGGTTGAAAGGGATACTTGTAATTCTTAAGACTCTCCCCCCAAGGAGGAAGCAAATCAATTGCTGTGTAAGTTACAATGTGTTTTCACCTTTGTTATATCTTTCAGATGCTAATTATACAAGGTCAATCCCTAGTTAAATAAAATGCTGAGATAACACAGAATTATGTCCTATTCCAGTTTCTGGCCCTATGTTTCATATTAGCATAGGAAGACAAGATACAGATGTCGAAATGAATGAAATCTGGATGTTTTCCCTTGAGCATATGTTTCCTTTGGGGGAAGGATTTATTTCCTTAGGGATCCAAATATTGTAGTTTAATCCCTGGGAATATCCAATATTCCTCCCAGTGGAAACATATCCTTAAGGGAACATCTCCAGGTTTCATTCGTTTTCACATATGTGTCTTGTCTTCCTATGCTAAAATGAAATGTTAGCTGATCTATAGCAGTTAACTACGTATCATATGAATATTAAACACAACAAGGCAGCCTTGTGAAATACCGTCAAATGCACATCAGCAGGAGTATAGAATCCTAGAATGTTTAAGTTGGAAGGGGTCTATAAGACCATCAAGTTCAACCTCCTGGACCATGGAGGAATACAAATCAAAGGATATCTGCCAGGTGACTGTCCAGATTTTTCTTCAACGCCTACAGTGTTGGAATAGTTCACTAATCCTCAAGGTAATTGGTTCCATTCCAGCATCCCAGGGGCTCTGAATACTCAACAATACAAGGGTAAGAATTGACTATGCAGAGCTTTGGTACAGTACAGGGGGGTAGATGTCAGAGCTTGAGGGTGATTGCATGTCCTCTTCTATTCTCCCTTTGAAGAACAACTGAAAAAAAGCAAAGAAGCAAAGTGTTCTGCTTATATACCACCCCATACCACTTCAAGTAGTCTCTGGGTGGTTTACAGTTTAATTTCAGTACGCAGGCTACACATTGCCCCCCCCCCACCCCAGCAAGCTGGGTACTCATTTTACCTATCTCAGAAGGATGGAAGGCTGAGTCAACCATGAGCCTGCTACCTGGGACTGAACCCCAGGTTGTGAGCACAGTTTTACCTACAGGACAGGCATTTAACCACTGTGCCACGGGACTCCTGAAAACCGGTTAGCCTCTCAAAACTGACCTCCATATGAAAGGCTGTCCAATTTGAATATGGTATAAAGGTAAAGAGTGACAAAAAGATCAAAGACCTTGAACTTGCAGTGTGTAGCCTGCATGAATAAATTGTAAACCGCCTAGAGAGTGCTTTAAGCACAATGGAGAAGTATATAAGTAGCACACTTTGCATTTGTGTTGTAAACCACCCAGAGTAGCCCCTAGGGCTAGATGGGCAGTATAAAAGTCAAATAAATACATACATAAATAATTTTTGCTTTGCTTTGTTTGCTCCTGTACAGTTAGAACCAGATGGACAGTAGCCAGCACACAGGTTACCCTGGTCATATTCTTACTAACTCAAGCAACTTTTGAAATTTGAAAAAAAGAAAATTAAAATATATCTATATGAATCAGCATAGACCGTTTTGAGCAAATCGTCGTTCTCTTCTGTCGCCTCTTTTGACGATGCTTGTCTTCCACTCCGGTGACATGTAGGTGGCCATTAATTTTTGGATGAGAGCTCCCATCACTCGCAAGCAAGAACAGCCACTGCCCTGCTGGTTGGAGAAGTCTAGGGCTGTTCTGCCAATGGTGGTGCCAAAATGTCTCCTTCCCTGAGATCCATCTTCGGGATTTTAAGAATGAGCCATCAGTCACAAAATCTGAAGTTCCAGGAACAACTATGAAGTCCAGGAAAAAGCTGTGGAGTTTAAAATTCAAAGTGGCAATATATAAATATATGTGTGTCGATGTATAAAGGTGAACTGGGGAGCAATCCGTTCTCCTCGAAAGCCGCAGGCCCTAATGAAGTAAGCCGAGTTGACTTCCCTCTGCCAGACACTCCCTGCAAATGCTTATTGCTACTCCTAGGCGCCACTTCAATGCTCAAGAAAGATGAACAAAAAAAAAAACTGTGGAACACAAAGGCATCCTTTTCATGTAATGGCGTGTGATCTCGCTCGCAGGATAAGGGAGTGAAGCAGGAAATTATGCAATATGTCATTCTTACCAGGGGCATAGCTACATTAAAGATTTGTGTCTGAGATTTTCATCAAAGCAAAGGAACCCTAGTGGTCCGAAATGCAAACAAAAACAGCCCCTTAAAGCTATTCCAAAAATCCACCAAATGCAAGAAGACAGAGCACAGGGACATGAACGATTCAAGCCTGGAGGTATCTTCTATCTAGATTCATTATTGTAATAAGAAGTCAGCTTCATGTGTGCACCCAGAAGGAAAATGCATGGGTATACTCGCTTGTTTAAAGATCTAATTTAAAATGGCTATTCACCAGTAATTGCTGCTCCCCTGTATTTGGATTACCTGGTATTTATACTGCCAGAATGCTATACTCTTGACTAATCATCATCATCTTCTTTCACTTAGCGTTTGTCCCACTTAGTGGTGGGGTCTGCTATTCTTGTTTTTGCCTTCCACTTGGCATGGTCATAGGCTCGGTCCGGGTGAACCCAGGACAACTTCATGTCATTCTCGAGGGTGTCTGGACAGTGCTGTTTTGGATGTTCCCTCAGTCGGGATCCACTGACCTCCAGGGTGAGACCCTTTTTGGCCAGAGATTCCAAATAGGCATGCAAGATGTGTCCAAACCAGCACAGTCAGGCTTAACATATCGTGTCAGCGATTTGTGCAATGCCGTATTTTAATTGGATGTCATAATTTCACACATGATCATTTTGTGTGAGGCCGGAGGTCCATTGTAGCATCTTTGTCTCCATGACCCCAAGGCAACGTTCGACTTCTTTAGTTGTCGACCATCATTCTGCAACAGGGAGCGTGACAAATTGTACAATGGTGTGATAGATCTTTGACTTCAAATGTTGGATGATCTTTTTGTTGCACATCACGCTTGATGTTGTATGCCATTTTAGCCAGGCAGGAAGAAATAATTACTTGAGAAACTGTAAATGTGAGAGAAAAACCAGGAGTGTCTTCAGTATTGCCAAAAACCACTTCTGGGGCCTCTGACTGGCCCAGGAAGCCTGTTGGAGGCCCGTTCGGGGCATCACCAGGCATGAGGCAAGTGTAGGAAGCCCCAGACTGGCCCCCCAGTCTCGACCGAACCCAGCATCCGCATATCACGGATTTTCCTTTATCACGGGTTGGGTCAGGCTCCTAGCCCCTGCAATAAATGGGGGATTAATGTGTGTGTGTATCTATATATCTATATCTATATCAGTATTTATCGATTGATTGATTGATTGATCAATCGATAGATAGATAGCACAGTCAGTGAAACAAGGACATCTCACTGGAGTCCAACATAATTTTGTCCTATCACGTGTATCAAAATAATTCCCTGCCTCCGTTCCTCCTCTCATGCTCCCTCTCCCTGCCTCTTTATGATAACATGATTAGTTCTGCAAAGTCCACTTTGTTTTAATTGTAATTGAAGGTTAGCAGTGGTAACATTTCTAAATCCCACTGCAGATACAGTAGCGAAAAATTAAAATAGGCAATGTAGACAGAATTTCTGCCTTCTGCATACAGATTGTAGCAGACGACATGTCATGGAACCCCAGCAAAAATCTGCAGGGGTCTGTGGACTGTGATGTAGGCTTTCCAGAACAGCCTTCAGATGTCATGATTGGACTTCTTCTAGAAGTTGGTGGCAGTTTCTAAAATAATAATTTCTAAAATAATAGGTTAGGTTAACGGATAGTGGGCTGCACAATGTCACCCAGATCACTCATACTTACTTACTTGAAGTATACTGGATGGTTTGCATGTAGAAAGTACTAGCTTTGGTCCTCAGCATGTCCGGGAAAAGTTAGGTAATAGTTTTAACTCAAACCCTGGACAGCTTCTGCTCATCAGAAGCATCACTGGGCTAGGCGTACCATAACCTGAGTCAGTACATGCCAGTTTCTTATGTAACAGAGAACATCATCATCATCATCATCATCATAATCATCATCATCATCATCATCATCATCATCATCATCATCATCATCTAATCTCAAGATTAGACTACTGCAATGCCCTCTACCTGGGGCTGCCCTTGAGGCTGATGCAATGTCTCCGACAGGTCCAGAATACAGTTACTGGACTGTTGACTGGGATAACACCAGCATACAGTATATCTCCCACTCTGGCCTCCATACATTGGCTACTGGTTTGCTTCCACAACAACTTCAAAATGTTGATAACATACAAAGCCCTCAGTTTAACCACTGGGGCTTTATGGCTCAGTGGTTAAACTGCTGTACTGCAGATATAACTGTGCTCACAACCTGGGGTTCAGTTCCAGCAGGCTCAAAGTTCACTCAGCCTTCTATCCTTCTGAGATTGATAAAATGAGCATTCAGCTTTCTGGGAGGGGGAGACAATGTGTAGCCTGCCTCCTTACTTGTAAACCATCCAAAGAGTGCTTTTAGTGCTATGGGACAGTGTATAAGCAGCACACTTCACACTTTGCTTTTAAACAGTTTAGGATCTCGGTACCTGTCAAAGTGCCTGCTTCCGACAAGAACTGCTTATGTAACCCATTCCTCCTAGGCAGGGCGACTAGGAATCTTAACCCTAAGATAGGTCCAGAAAGGGGGGGGGTGGACAAGATTTGGGCCTTCTCAGTGGTAGCTCCTTGCCTTTGTTATACTTTACCTCCAGAAATTCACCTGGACTCCTTGCTGGGAATATTTAAATGATCTCTAAAAACCCAGATATTCAAGTTGGCCTTCCCAGAGTCCAGGACCATAACTGAAGCATTGTATGTATGCTTCAAGCCTTACTTAACACCCTTGACTTCAACTGTTTTTTAAAATCTGTTTTATACGGTTATAGATGTATTTAGTTTCATTTGATTTTGATTTTTGTTCACTTGCCATTTACCTTTTCTATGGTTGTTTGAACTGCTGTGAACCTTGCTGCCAGATGACTGGCATATAAATCCAATAAATAAATAAGTAAATGTTCATCATCATCATCATAACTTTTTCCTTTCTTTTCTTTTATCTTCCTTCCTTTGCTCTAATGATATTATGGAGTCCAAGGTGCTAAGATAGTGATCCATTTAATAATGTCTGAATTTTTTCTTGGCTTTATCCCCACAATTGTGCTGTAAACAATGAACTATAGTACACCTGAAATGCTACTCCTTTTTTTTCCATCTGGGCAAACAGATATGTAGAAAAGTTTCCTTCATTATTTGCATCATTTTATATAATTAATTATAACTTATCTGAACATGGCTATTGTGTTATTCTTATGTGTGGCCTTTTTTAAAAAAAAATAAGCTCAGGACGGAAAACCTTGTTCCTCCATCTGTTTTACTTACTTACTTAATTTATACTGCACATTTATCTCAAAAGGGACCCAAAGCAGCTTACAATTAATTTCAATCCCAAGTAATAGAGCAATTTAAAAGGGAAGGCAGATACACAGCCTGGAGAACAGCTACCAAAAAATACTCTCACTTTTCGGTGGCTGACCCCCTCAACAAACCTGGTATGAAGGACAGGATTAAGTCATGGGTTGAGTCCAAGTCACTGAAAATAAAACTCAAGTCAAATCTGAGTCAAGTTGCTAGTGCATCTTATCAGCCAAACCTCATTCCTAACTATTGCTACCAGTGATGGTGGAGGTAATTATAATAGCTAGGACTGACGTAAAGTTAAAAAGGATTTATCTTTAAAATTTGCCTCCAGGCTTACAACCTGGCAAAAGGGAATGGAGCTTATGAGATCCATATTGTTTCTTAGCTTAATATGTATAGCCTAGGCTAGGGATAGGCCAGGTGCAGACATCAGGGGCCACCCAGGGGCCATACATATGTCCACAATCCTCACCCTCACTTTTTTTGCCTTTTTTTTTACTGAAAGTCTTGTTGCACATTGTAGTGGCCAAAAATGTTTTTAATTTTTTTTTAAAAAAATTGAAATATTGGGCTGCTCTCTCCCCCAAGGTACTGAAGGTCCACCCCAAAACATTGAAAACTCCACCCTACAGTACTAGAGAGCAGAAGAGAAGGTGGATGATTTTAAGTGAGGCTGATGAAATGGTCTCTGACTGAGCTGTTAAAATAGTGGTTCCCAACCTGGGGGTTGGGACCCCTTGGGGGGTCAAATGACCATTTCACAGGGGTCGCCATGAGCCAGTGAAGAAAAAGGCACCAACAGCTTGGGTCTGGAGGAAGAAAGGGAGGAGGGGGGAAGAGTGAGTTACAGCTTGATAGGTTGGAGGGGATGTCATTCAATGGGTGCTGGAGGATGTGATTGCCTGAGGGTGCCTGTAGAGGGAAGTTCTCTATGGCACCTGTGGCAGTGGCTTGCCGAAGGGGGCTTTGTGGCCTCTTCCAAGCAGGGCAAGGGGGTCACCACCACATGAGGAACTGTATTAAAGGGTCGCGGCATTAGGAAGGTTGGGAACCACTGTGTTAAAAATATGTGGAAACAGCCCTTCTTTGCATTAAAGCAAAAAAACACTCACTGGACAGTTTAAATGTAATGATGCAGGCTATACATTACGCCCCACCCCCGGGAAGCTGGTTATTCATTTTATCAACCTTGGAAGGATGGAAGGCTGAGTGAACCTTGAGCTTGCTAACTGGAATGGAACCCCAAGTCATGACCACAGCTATAGCTGCAGTCCAGCAGTTGAACCACTGTGCCATGTGGCTCAGGTCTGTATGGTGGGAACAATTTAAATCAGATGTTCTCCAGTGGGGGTACCCTCCCATGATATGAATGGGCACAGCCGTTTGATCTGGCTGTACAAGTCTCTTGAAACATAAGACACTTGTGGGAAGCACTACTTTGAAGCTCAAAATACCACAAAAATATGTGCTCCTTTTTAATTCCGCTTCTAGTAATTAATCCCATCACCACACTGCGGAAAAGCTTCCCATTATGTATCGTATTTTGTGTGCAGAGCAAAATGCTTCTTGACTGTGTGGCTGCATTATTTTCCCCCTTCAGTAACACTGTTAACTAATTCATACTGTGGGTGGCTGGCCTTGATAGAATGAGCATTTTCACAGAGTAAAGTATGCAGATGAGAGATGCAAATGGCTCTCCTATAATTGCATTCTAGCCTGAGTTGAAAAGAAGCCTTATTCTGGTTGATTTCTAGCCTGAGTCTGCATTGTCCCATTTATAGTATTTGTGCAGGTGCTTGCTGATGAATAAACCTTACTTTGGCAATGAAATCAAACCCAGTAACTCAAAGCAGGGACCACCAAATTTGGAGTGACATCCCAAATTCATGTAAATGCAGGTTGTTCTTAGCACTAACTTAGAACTTATTATACTAAGAAATATTATGTAGGTTGCCGGATGTAAGTCATTAAAATACATGACTATGGATAACGTAGATTTACAGTGAAAGCAACAACAACAACAACACACTCATCCGTGCATGTATAAAAAGGGAAGGAAAAAGAAAGTTATCGAACCACACAATTCTTCCTTCTTTCCTATATCTGATTTTCTGCAGCATTTAATCAATAGGCTGAATTGCTACCTTCAGCGATCTGTCTGGAATATAATAATAATTGTGCGCCATCAGATATGACTTATGGCAGGCATGTCCAAAGTCAGGGCCAGGGCCAAATGTGGACCATTTTCAAATTTTGAGCGGCCCGCGGCCTCTTCTCCCCGCCGGCTCAGCCTGTCACGCATCCCCACCAGCTGGCCCCTCCCCATTCCGGATGGAGATGTCAGCTTGCAGTTTAACGGTTTGCCTGCCCTCCCTGCCTCTGTCCATCCTCCCCAGCCACCTGCCCAACCTACCCACCCCTGGCCCCCTTTGTGCAGTGTCCTCCCTGCCTCCTTCCTTTTTATAAAGACTTGTCCAAAGTCTGGCCCAGGAGCCAAATGCGGCTGAATGGTAGGCCCCCATACATTTTCACCTCACTAAATCTGGCCCTCCTTGCGAAAAGTTTGGACACCCCTGACTTATGGCGATTGATTTCAAAGTTTTCCAAGTAAAGAAGAATCAGAAGTGGTTACCCATAATTCCCTTCTTCTGGGGGCATCCTAGGACTGGGCACCTTGTCCGAGGTCACACAGGCAGGTGGTACTCACAAGGAGCATAGTGTGGGACTGAATTCCTGACCTCAGGTAAACCACTGTGCTATCCAGCTTGTCACTTCAGGCTTTGACTCTTGCTTATGCTAAAGCTGAACAGCAAAAGAAATTCTCATAGGTTTCCTTTTCTCCAAAGGTATTAAAAGAAACAAAACCCCTGTTCTCTGTCACACTGATCACCTTCCAGTCTAAAGCATGACTTTGAGAATGGAAGTCATATGTTCTAACAAATACCCTGTTTCCCCGAAAATAAGACATCCCCTGAAAATAAGATACAGTTTTATGAAATATAAGGCATCCCCCATTAATAAGATAACAATAAATGTGTACTGTATTTTTCTTCATGGAAAAATAAGACATCCTCTGAAAATAAGACCTAGCACATCTTTGGGAGCAAAAATTAATATAAGACACTGTCTTATTTTCAGGGAAACACAGTATATTCACATTTTAAAAATCTCATTAAAGAGGGTGGATTTATGACTAACGATACTCCACTTGACAAAATATTATCCTCTGGTGATATAAAGCTTCTTAGTAAATTCTATACTATTCTGTTAAATGAGAAATTGATCGATACACTGGTAAAAGCTACTCTGATACGATGGGCAGAAAATTTTGGATATCCTATCCATCTAAGCAAATGGGACTCCTTGTGGAACACAGTAAAACTTTTTGAGCACAGTAAAACTTTTTAAGTCTATAGCTTTTAAGGAAAATTGTTATAAGATGTTTTATAGATGGCATTTCTCACCTCACCGTTTATCCAAGTTCAGAATAGAATCAGAATCAGAATACTTTTATTGGCCAAGTGTGGTTGGACACACCCAGAATTTGTTTTGGTAAAATATGCTCTCCATATATAAAAGGAAATATAAGAATCATATAGTCAACAATAAAAACACGAGATGTACAATTGCTCACCCAGATGATGGAAATGTAAACATGATAGTGGTTCCTTCTACCACATGTGGTGGACATGTAAAGAGGCAAATACTTATTGGAGAATGGTAAAACTATTTATAGAGAGATCTTTGAAGATTAAGTTAGAGCTTCGACCAGAACTTTTCTTATTAAATATAGTGGATATAAATATCTCTTATGACCAAAAATATGTACTCCATCATGTAAGAGTTGCAGCAAGGATATTATATGCGAAATTTTGGAAACAACCAGAAGCGCCTACAGAGATAAACCTTCATGAAAAGATAAGAGAATGTATCGAAATCGACAGGCTTTCGGATTTCTGAAGGGAGACTATGAAGAGATCTCCAAAAAAAGACGGCAAGAAGTAGTAAACTTACTAGTACTTTGATAGTACTCTGTGATATTTCGGCATGTACAATTGTTATTTTTAACTTGATATGCTCAACGTAACTTTTTATATTGAATCCCTCTTTCCTTTCTCCCTCTTCCCCTTTCCTCCGTCCCCTAAAATCAATAAAATCCTTTCATTATAAAAAAAAGTCATATGTTGTGGCTTGTTATAAATTCTCACCTCTTGCCTGTGGTTTGTACTGAACTGTCCCTCTCTCTTCTGGCTGTCTGCTAAATGACAAAATACAGCCCACCTAGGCTTGACTATATTGTCTCTCTGTTCCGAAACAAATCTTGCAGTCAAGACATTTGATTCTTAAAATCAATCCTTTGTAAATTATGAGCTTCCAAGGAAGTGCATAGATAACTGAAATTGCCTCTCTTGATACTGATGCTAGGAGAGAGCCTTTTGCTTCTTGCTATCTCTTCCTCCCCCAGTCATCCAAAGAGATATCAAGAAAATCCATGGCTTCTTACTCAAGAGCAGCAACTATGATCCTTTTGGTGTTCACTACACATCAGTGAGAGCTGCCTAGATGCCCTAAGCACATCCGATCTCGCTTGATTTTCGGAAGCTAAGCAGAGTCGGCCCTGGTTAGTACTTGGATGGGCGACCACCAGGGAATACCAGGTGCTGTAGGCGCCTGGAGTAGGAACTGGCAAGCCACTCCAGTACTCCTGCCAAGAAAACTCCATGGACATGGGGTCATGAAGAGTCCATCATGACTGTAACGACACAATAACACACAAACACACACAGTGAGTTGGGCTCACAGTCTTCAAATATTCTGTTTAAGACTAGGTCTAATCATTTGCCCATGTGGTATTTGTCTTGTGTAACTTACAGAAATATTTATTTATTTATTCTTAAATTTATATATCCCCCCTCAGGTGTTACTGAGGCAGTTACACACCTTGTTTACCTATGAGTGCACAGCCAAAATGACAACCTGGCTGCCATTTAAATCCAGGCAAACACCTCGTGTTCCTTTGTACTGCTTTACTGGTCATGAAATATCAGCGCTTCACTCCTGTGTACCTGCAATGAAGTTTATGTCTGAGTGTTCTCCTTTTAATCATGATACCTCTCTTGTTAGAGGACAGATTTCATAATTTCTTAGCATTCAGTTTTATTCTCTGCACCATGAGTACTGAGGATGATAAAGTAGTGCAAAGACTAAAATTTTGTGTATTAATTTTAATCTGCATAGCCATAGGATGTACACTTGTCTTAGAGCAATGTTTCTCAACCCGGGGGCTGGGGCTGTGTTCTGGAGGGTGGTGGGTCCACATTGTATGTATTGTAGCCTGTGTGTCTTCATGGATCCATTTGGAGAAGAATATTAAAGTGAGTATGTATGAGAAAGAGGCCCTTTGGGAGAGAAATAAATTTAGTTCCCTTCCTGATCACTGTGATGTCCTTCCACCCCATGACTCATCTATGAGGTCCTTTGCCTTCTCACCTGGTGGCACCAGACTCAGTGGCAGAAGCAGTCGGAGGGCAAGCAGAAGCATTGATGGTGACACCATGACAGAAAATGACAATGTCTATTTATGCAAATGTTACAGGGAAGTAGCAGGTTACTTGGCTATGAAAAAGGGGGATCATAACTTGGAAAAGGTTGGGAACCGCTGCTTTAGAGTAAGCCCAACAGAGCACATAGAATAGTGACATTAATTAAACATGTAAAGTGTTAGTTACTTAAAGCGGATTCATAATATAGTTATTTTCTTCCTACAGGTGCACAGGCTTTGTGTAGAGGAGAAATACTTGGGTAGCAGGCAACTGCTTGTGTAGCAACTCTGCATTCAGAACAAATGATGAAGTCCTTGGCTCAATGGGCCTCCATGCCTGGCTAATTAAACAAAACTATCATATATCTTCACCACTGTTTAAGAAGTAATCTGGAAGTTGAGCCATGGCAACTGGACTTCTTTTTCTTGAGAGATAGAAATGTTTTGCTGCTCATCTATACACTTCATTAGTCTGCATAAAGCTAGTTGTGAGTCCTCAGTCTTATAGTCCACTTTGACCTCTTGTCACCCTGATCTGAAATAGGCTCATAAGATGAACAATGACCTGAATAGGCTTGTTAGGTAGACAACAGCTGCCCCCAGATTATGGAATGCCCCACGTGAGACCTGCCTGGTGCCAACGTTGATGACATTCTGGCGCCAGGTAAAAACATTCCTGTTCCAGCAGTTTTTTAATTGATTATTGTGGGTCCTGATGGCGATTTTAGTGAGTACTTTAATACATTGTATTTATTGTATTTAAATGTTTTATTGTTTTAATTTTATTGCAATTTGGGTAATGGGTGGTATACAAGCTAAACAAACAAACAAACAAACAAACAAACAGTCAATAGCCTTAAGGTGACCAATAGTCTAAGGTGCTGAAACCCATAAATATGGGTCATTAGCTATGGCCTTGGTGGTGAAGGATTTTTTTTATTTGTCTGGGTATTGTTGAAAGCACAGCCTGAGAAGTAGCAGATAGACTGTGCCTGAGGCCCCCACCTCTGTTGAGAGAGGGGTTTTCAATGCTCACATGAATGGCTTCACTGACCCCTCTCAAACCATCTATCTTCTCTGTCTGATATGTGTACATCTTCATCTTTGAATGAGTGCCCTTTGTCCTTCAAGTGGAGGTGTACTACTGAATCTGGTCCTGAGCTGTTACCCCTCCTATGTTGGGCCATCCTTCTGTTTAATGGCTGTTTAGTTTCTCCAGTGTAGAGGTCTGAACACTCCTCAACGCATTGGACCACATATACTATATTGCTCCTTTTTTGTTTTGTTATCAGGTCAAATGACTCTTGCTCTATTAAACACAACAAAGTCATTTTCCCAATACTGTATTACCTTTTATAGGAAGAAGATTTGCACAGAAATAGACAAGATCAATGGATCCTCAGTGCATGTCCCAACAACAGAAGAGCTGACATTGCTTAGTTTTATTCATTCTGCTGTTATTAGGCATGAGACCAAGGTTTCCTGAAAGCTCTACAGTGGATCTGTACAAATTACATCTCACATTATCTTTCACAAACAGAAAGAAATCAAGCAACATGTTGAGCTTCTCAAGCAGCAGCATGGTTGCTTAGCATCTCCTCTGCTGGTGTGACTGGATATAGATTTCAAGTTACAGAAACAGAAAACCCAAGTATTCCTCCTTAGGAGTGATTTTCTCAACACTCACATACATAAAGGGGACATGGAACCTCATCAGAATACTAATAGGTCATTGCTTACAGGACAATGCATTGAAAACTGCTTTTTGATGCAGCACCACATGAGCTGTTTGTAGTCACAATCAAAACAGGGGAATATTATTTAAATGTAGCTGCTGCCTGGGAGTTGCAGATGTTGCTTAAAAGCTTCTTGGAAGAAAAGATTCAAGCCACAGAATTTCCCTGGAGGAAGATCCAAGGAATTGGAATATTTTCATGAGGCATCTTGGTCTCTATCCTCTCTTAGGCAAGAGGGCTAAAACGTATTGAGGAGGGAAAGGGGGGGGGAGAACTTTGAGAGCCTTTTCTATGCAGTTGTTTCTTTATCATTACCCCCAGAACTGGACAGAGTAGAAGCTCTCTCAGGAACCAGCTGCCAGTTTCTCCCTATCTTCTCTAAAGAAGGAGATTTCCAAACACACTGTCCGAAGATTCTGGCAGATATAATCCAAAAACACGAATCTGTCTAACTCTATTTAATGAATCATGAGTCTCATTCCTTGACCCTGAAGGTTGAATTTGTGAATGAGGCTGGAGGTCAGGGGCGTGGCGTGGGGAGGGCAAGGGGGGCTGGGCACCCCAGGCACAGCAATTAGGGGGCGCCAAATCACCTACTGCCCCCTGCCCGCCATCTCCAAATCCGTCTGCAGGCAGACAGACGTGTGTGGTGGCTGCGGCGCCCTCCTCCTCCTCCTCCAACTCTTCGTTGCAATGCGTGGGAGAGTTAAGTCATGCCCCTGCACTTGTGCACACCATGCCTGCCCCACACTTGCATGGGAGGGGTGCAGGGGCGCAAAAATAACTTTGGCCCCAGGCACCCCAAAACCTTGCTACGCTGCTGCTGGAGGTGCTTCCAGATGGACAGACAATGTTAAAAGATGTCATTGGGGTGCAATCTCACCATCTTTAAGAGATCTTTCTGTTCTCTTCTCACTTGGATTATTGGAAGACAACAAGAATAATCCCTCTTCCTTGTTCCATTTTTTCTAAAAATGATGAGCAAGTGAAAGAAGACTTTACAAGCCTTCCTAGTCCTGTAGCAAAAAGGGAGGGCTGGAAAGATTCCCAAACTCTTTACATAAGAACATAAGAAGAGCCATGCTGGATCAGGCCAAAGGCCCATCTAGTCCAGCTTCCTGTATCTCACAGCGGCCCCACCAGATGCGTTTGGGAGTGCATGAGACTAGATATCTGTCTCCTGATACCACTCCCCTGCATCTGGCCCTTGAAGTACCCTGGTTTAAAGCCTAGAGATTACACATCTCCATCATGGTTTGTAACCCGTGATGGACTTTTCCTCTAGGAATCTGTCCAATCCCCTTTTGAAGGCATCCAGGCCAGATGCCATCACCACATCCTGTGGCAGGGAGTTCCATAGACTTACAACACGCTGGGTGAAAAAATATTTTCTTTTGTCAGTTCTTACTCTCCCAGCACTCAATTTGAGTGTATGTCCCCTAGTTCTGGTATTTTGAGAGAGGGAGAAGAGCTTCCCTCTATCCACTTTACTCATACCCTGCATTATTTTGTATGTCTCAATCATATCCCCCTCAAGCGCCTTTTTTTCCAGACTAAAGAGGCCCAATTGTTTTAGCCTTTCTTCATAAGGGAGGTGCCCCAGCCCAGTAATCATTTTAGTCGCTCTCTTCTGCACCTTTTCCAGTTCCACTATGTCTTTCTTGAGATGCGGTGACCAGAATTGTACACAATACTCCAGGTGGGGCCTTACTATTGTTTTGTATAACGGCATTATAATGTTGGCTGTTTTATTTTCAATCCCCTTTTTGATAATCCCTAGCATGGAATTGGCCTTCTTCACCGCTGCCACACATTGGGGAGACACCTTCATGGAGCTGTCCACCAACACACCAAGATCTCTTTCCTGATCCGTCACGGATAACTCAGAGCCCATGAGTTGATAGATGAAGTTTGGATTTTTTGCCCCAATATGCATTACTTTACATTTGGTTACATTAAAACGCATTTGCCATTTCTCAGCCCACTCCCCCAGTTTGGAGAGATCCTTCTGGAGCTCTTCACAATCCTCTCTGGTTTTTACCACATGGAAAAGTTTTGTGTCATCTGCAAACTTGGCCACCTCACTGTTTATCCCTGTCTCCAGGTCATTTATGAACAGATTGAAAAGCACCGGTCCCAGGACCGAGCCCTGGGGCACACCGCTTTTCACTTCTCTCCATTGTAAAAATTTCCCATTGACAACCAGTTCTCAATCCATAAGAGGACCTGCCCTCTTATCCCCTGACTATGCAATTTTCTCAGCAGCCTTTGGTGAGGGACTGTGTCAAAAGCCTTTTGAAAATCCAGATAGACTATATCCACCGGTTCACCCAAATCCACGTGCCTGTTGACCTTTTCAAAAAATTCTAAAAGGTTTGTAAGGCAAGATTTACCCTTACAGAAGCCATGCTGATTTTCTCTCAGCAAGGTTTGTTCTTTTATGTGTTTTAAGATTTTCTCTTGGATGAGGCCTTCCACCATCTTCCCTGGGACAGATGTAAGGCTAACCGGCCTGTAGTTTCCTGGGTCCCCCCTCCTTCCTTTTTTAAAAATTGATGTGACATCCGCTATCCTCCAGTCCTCCGGCACTGTGGCCGTTTGAAGAGACAAGTTGCATATTACCGTTAAGAGATCTGCAATTTCATTTCTCAGTTCCCTAATAACCCTTGGGTGGATGCCATCTGGGCCCGGTGACTTGTTAATCCTCAATTTATCAATTAGTCCTAAAACCTCCTCTCTTTTAACCTGTATTTGATTTAATTCTTTAGTCAAGAGGGGCGGCTCAGGCAGCGGAATCCGCTCAAGGTCCTCTGTCATGAAGACAGACGCAAAGAACTCGTTCAATTTCTCTGCAATGTCCAAGTCCTCCTTAACCTCCCCTTTTCCTCCCTCACCATCCAGAGGCCCAATTGGTTCTCTGGCAGGTTTTCTACTTCTAACATATTTAAAGAAGCTTTTATTATTACCCTTTATATTGCTAGCCATGCGTTCCTCAAAGTCTTTCTTTGCCTCCCTTATCATCTTTTTACATTTCTTTTGCCAGAGTTTGTGTTCCTTTTTATTTTCCTCATTTGGGGAGGATTTCCATTTACAGAAGGACCTCTCCTTGTGCTTTAGAGCCTCTCTAACTCCACTCGTTAACCATGCCGGTGTCCTCTTGGACTTAAATGAGCTCTTCTTTCTTTGTGGTATGCACTTGTGCTGGGCCTCTATTATTGTTGTTTTAAACAGGCTCCATGCACTCTGAAGAGATTGGATTCTTCTAACCCTCCCCTTCAGTTTCTCTCTAACTAGTTTCCTCATCTGAGGGAAGTTTGCCCTTCGAAAATCAAGGGTTTTTATGTCTGATTTGGTTGACACTCTTCCTCCGACATGCATGGCAAAGGTAATTGCAGCATGGTCACTGTTCCCCAGAGGCTCAGTGACATTCACATCCCTGACGAGGTCCTGAGTATCACACAATATTAGATCTAGAGTTGCCTGTTCTCGGGTGGGCTCCATGACAAGTTGCTCTAAGGCACAGTCATTCAGCAAGTCGAGAAACCCAGTTTCTCTTTCTTGCCCGGAGCTCGCATTGGCCCAGTCAATGTGGGGATAATTAAAGTCCCCCATGATTACTATCCTATCCCTCTTAGCCACCTCCATGATTTCTCTCCTCATTTCAAGGTCCCCTCAAGTTTTTGATCTGGTGGACGATAGAATACTCCAACTATCACATCACTCTTTGGACTTGGTAGTTTAACCCACAGTGATTCTATGGCGGAGTCAGACCCTCTGTCAATCTCCATTCTGCTGGATTTTATGCCTTCTTTGACATAGATGGCCACTCCTCCTCCAACCCCCCCTCTCTATCCCTTCTATAGAGTTTATAGCCTGGGATTGCTGTGTCCCACTGGTTCTCCACATTCCACCAGGTTTCTGTTATGGCTATTATATCAATTTTATCCCTAGCTGCCAGATGTTCAAGTTCTCCCATCTTTGCTCGGAGGCTTCGAGCATTGGCGTAGAAGCACTTGTACAGTGGGTCCCGCAACAGCTGCTGCCTTGTTCTTCTCCCCCACAGCTTTTATTTTCAGTAGACGAACTGTCACATTCCACTATTCTGCCAGTGTTAATACTTGCTATGTCATCTCTATGTGATTCTCTACCCTCTCCAACCTCATTCCCGAGGATGAGGTGTTCAACCGGATGCCACTCAGCTCCTGTCGGCTTTCCCCAGTTATCAGTTTAAAAGCTGCTCTGCTGCCTTTTTGAGGTTGAGTGCCAGCAATCTGGTCCCATCATGATTCAAGTGCAACCCATCCCTCCTGAAGAGGTTTGGCTTGTCCCAAAATGTTCTCCAGTTCCTGACAAATCTAAAGCCCTCCTCTCGACACCATCGCCTCATCCACGCATTGAGGCTTCTGAGTTCTGCCTGCCTGGCGGGACCTGCACGAGGAACAGGTAGCACTTCTGAAAATGCTACCTTGGAAGCCCGGGACTTCAATCTTCTACCTAGCAACTTGAATTTGGCTTCCAAGACTGTCCGCTTGGCCTTCCCGACATCATTGGTACTGACGTGTACCATGACCACTGGCTCCTTCCCAGTTCTCTCTAACAAGCTATCCATATTTCTGGTGATGTCTGCAACCTTTGCACCCGGCAGGCAAGTGACCATCCGGTTATCATGCTCCTCACAAATCCATCCCTCCGTATTTCTAATGATAGAATCCCCTAGCACAATGAGCTTCTCTCCTGCAGCCTGCTCATCAACATGTACCTGATCTTGTATCTCATCTATAGTGATGAGGGAGAGATCCTCCGGCGGAACCACTTCTTCCTCTATGTGTGCCTCATGAGGTGTGCTGAGGGAAAGAGCTTCAAATTGATTGTGCAAGATGAGACTCTCTGAGCGATGCCTTGGCCTTCTACTCCTTTGAGTCACATTCCTCCACCCATCCACCTCCTGAGTTGGGGGAGTGACTTCCTCCTCTGAAGTGTGCCCTGTCTCTTCTTGGACCTGGATAGTCTCTACCTCTCTGTCCAGGAACTGCTCAAGCTCCTTAATATGTTGCTGGTCCACTATGCGAGCCTCTAGCTGCTGGACCTTCTCTTCCAATAGCGCTACCAGCTTGCACTTGCAGCAGATGTAGTTCTGCACACGCTCTGTCAAGATAACAAACATGGCACAAGTACTGCAGGTAACTACAGCTGCTCCCTGCAACTCCATTTTAACTATTACAATAAAATGTATTCAAGGTCTCAAAAATGTAAACTTGCACTTTTTTTTAAATCTAGTAATCTAGTAAGACTCTTTACTTATTTTATTGTTTAGTCAAAATCTAACAGTGTAGGGGCCGCTAAAGCACCTCTACTCCAACTGCAAGCACGTCAGGAAGTGTAGGATCTCCTGAGGAGTTGCTTGGCTTGGGAACTCAATTAAACCCAGAATTTTTTTTTTTTTTAGTTTGCCAGAAGAGGACTGAGAGACTGCTGGTAGCAGCTATTTAAAGCTAAAACTCCGCCCCTTGCTCCTGCAAAAAGAAGAAGTTAGCTCTGCCCTTTGTTCGTGTGCTCCTCTGACCAGCTCCTTCCTCTCTGCTGCTCTGCCAGAAGAGGACTGAGAGACTGCTGGTAGCAGCTATTTAAAGCTAAAACTCCGCCCCTTGCTCCTGCAAAAAGAAGAAGTTAGCTCTGCCCTTTGTTCTGTGCTCCTCTGACCAGCTCCTTCCTCTCTGCTGCTCTGCCAGAAGAGGACTGAGAGACTGCTGGTAGCAGCTATTTAAAGCTAAAACTCCGCCCCTTGCTCCTGCAAAAAGAAGAAGTTAGCTCTGCCCTTTGTTCTGTGCTCCTCTGACCAGCTCCTTCCTCTCTGCTGCTCTGCCAGAAGAGGACTGAGAGACTGCTGGTAGCAGCTATTTAAAGCTAAAACTCCGCCCCTTGCTCCTGCAAAAGAAGAAGTTAGCTCTGCCCTTTGTTCTGTGCTCCTCTGACCAGCTCCTTCCTCTCTGCTGCTCTGCCAGAAAAGAACTGAGGGACTGCTGGTAGCAGCTATTTAAAGCTAAAACTCCGCCCCTTGCTCCTGCAAAAAGAAGAAGTTAGCTCTGCCCTTTGTTCTGTGCTCCTCTGACCAGCTCCTTCCTCTCTGCTGCTCTGCCAGAAGAGGACTGAGAGACTGCTGGTAGCAGCTATTTAAAGCTAAAACTCCGCCCCTTGCTCCTGCAAAAAGAAGAAGTTAGCTCTGCCCTTTGTTCATGTGCTCCTCTGACCAGCTCCTTCCTCTCTGCTGCTCTGCCAGAAGAGGACTGAGAGACTGCTGGTAGCAGCTATTTAAAGCTAAAACTCCGCCCCTTGCTCCTGCAAAAAGAAGAAGTTAGCTCTGCCCTTTGGTTGTTTGGATGCGGCTTTAGTACTTGTGTGTGAAAAAAGTGCAGATTATCTTATTGTCCATTCCTGGCTGAAGAATAGTACATTTCTTCTGAGATGGTTGTCTTTCACTAGGCATGTAGCTTTAAGGGCCTTTTTACACGACCCCTAAGATCCGCTGGCCACTTAAATTCGGACCAGAGATCTTAGGGGTTTGTCTCTGTTCCTGCGTTCCCACCCCCTCCGCACTTCCTGGCTGCTGGCTGCGTGAGGGGAGGGAGAAAAAGAGAAAGAAAAGCATGCCGCTCACCTCGTTCTGCCTCTCGTCTCTGTAAAAGTAGCTCTTAAAGGGGCAGGAGCCAAAAAACAACAAACAGAAGCAAGGAGAGCCCTGCACTCACTATCGTTACACCGGATCAAATAATTTTCACCTCCAAAGAGCAGGTACCTGAAAGGTGCGCTGGGACGCGCTAAAGTGGGCGGGGTCGCACTTAATTTCCTGTTAACTCCGGAGCTGGTGAGTAAACATTTTTAAGCTCCGGAGCTGGGAGCCATTTGCCCCGGAGTTTAGGGGTTGTGTATAAACGCCCTAAGAGGGATGCACATGGCACAGTGAAAGGAAAAGGGGACACCTGCCAAGCCGGCTAGTTCAGCGGAATCAACCCTGACAATCAATGGAAAGACAGATGTTGCAGGCAGATCATCCTCCATATTTCATTCTTTGGGGGTTTCTGAACATAAAACAAACTCTGCTTCTCCTTCCAGACCCCTGCACTTGCCAGATAATAGATATATGGCATCTTATCGCAACGCACAAAAGGTCTGCTGGTTTGACTCAAAGATAGAATAGCCAAGTATAATATAAAACAGTAGGAAGATAGTATGGCAATCCTGTACACCTTCAAGATTAGTGATGCATTGCCTTTTGCCACAGTGCCTTATTGCTGTTTTAAATAAAATTAATGCCTAAAAGAAGTACATTCAATAGTGCAGAATTATTCAGAGGAAGTGAAAAATAGTAATAATGTATTGAATGAATACACTTCAGTTGTGGCCTTGTGGATACAGTCAGAGCAATCTGTTTTGTTTTAATTCTGGAGTCAAGGCTGCTGTTTTGAATTAACAACCTCTATGTAGAATATGAGAAGTGTAAACTGCTGGCATTGCAAAACTAAAGTATTATGAATGCCAAAGCTCGTTGCCCATAGAGATCCTTCTGAATCTGCTGTTGTATCAGGTGATGGCAACTTGCCTGTGATTTATGGAGTCCTGTCCTCCAGCCCTGTTCAGCTCTTGTAAACTCAAGTCCATCGGTTCCTTCAAGAAGTCAGTCAATCTCCTATTTGATCTTTCTCTTTTTTTGTCCCAGCCTTTCTTGTCTTTTCTAGAGAATCCAGTCTTCCCATGGTACAAAGTACGTATGACCATTTCTGTTTCATCACTTTTGCTTTTGGAGAAAGTCCATGCTTAACTTGATTAAGGAACAAGTTATTTGCATTCATTTAAATTGTGCAAATAGACTCCTGACCACCACCAAAACCTGGGCATCCAGGCTCAGAGACAAATACAAGAACACCCCCCCAAGCTGTGCAGCTGTGTTTTCAGAGGGAGTGTAACCCCATCCAACACAAGCCGTGTCCCCATTTCTTACTTTATATTTCAGGTGACCAGGAGCACCTCTGTCTTGTCTGGATTAAGTTTCAGTTCATTCATCCTCACCCAATCTTTCAGCAGCCCAGAAAGCTATCCTCCAGCACCATATTACAAACTAATCAATTTCCTCCTTTCAGCTTTCACTATCCTCCAGATTTTGCAGCCGTACATAGTATTTGGAAATACAATAGTGCTGATGACTGTGGCCTTTGTCTCCCAGGACATATCTTTACAGCATCCCATGATGAGGCAACAAAATACCCGATGTTTAGATATCTGTTTAAAGCACTTCAGATACCCATTTCAGTACACTTTACAAGAATTATAAGAGGAATGTTACCATAAAAGCTGCAAAGCTGCCTTCCTCCACTCAGTGACCCCCCCTTTATGTTGAATTGCAATTCTTATTATCACTACCAGCACAGCCAGCTGACATGTGAGAAGAGGTTTAAAGGATTTGTAGTTTAGCACAGCCGGAGGGCAGCAGTTTGTAGAATTGTGCTACAAATTCTAGTACATTCTTAGAACTGAGCTGCCTCATTTCAAGTTTCAGCAGTTTTGTCTAAGGTGTCTTCCTTTGAGCGGTTGCAAAGGAGGATGCATTAGGGTCTGTTGGTTTTTCCAGAGCTTGGAAACATTGTGGGAACTGTAGTCTTAAAAAAGTAAATTTGTGAGAACTGTAGTATTAAAAAAGTAAAATTTACGACCGTTCCCCAACACCCTCCTGCGCTCTTTATGTCTCTCAGTGTGGGACTATTTATACATCTTTAGTTTTATATATCTTGTTTCAAATGTTGATTGGTATTGCTTTCTTGATTCTGTGTTTTTACTATTGCCATAATGCAATAATGGTGTAAAAGCCAGTAGCGTCAGGTAGTTGCAGTCTTAAGGATCCTTCCTCTCAACTCCCCAATGAACAGAAGGGACATGCCTTTGAGGAAACACCCGCAGCCCTGTACATCCTGTGCACTTCTGAGGCATTTGGTGGTTTTCTGCACACTGCATGCCTTTCATGGACCTGGGAAATTTGGACTTAAAATTCCCATATTAAGAACAACATAAGAACAACATAAGAAGAGCCATGCTGGATCAGGCCAAAGGCCCATCTAGTCCAGCTTCCTGTATCTCACAGCGGCCCCACCAGATGCGTTTGGGAGTGCATGAGACTAGATATCTGTCTCCTGATACCACTCCCCTGCATCTGGCCCTTGAAGTACCCTGGTTTAAAGCCTGGAGACTACACATCTCCATCATGGTTTGTAACCTGTGATGGACTTTTCCTCCAGGAATCTGTCCAATCCCTTTTTGAAGGCATCCAGGCCAGATGCCATCACCACATCCTGTGGCAGGGAGTTCCATAGACAAACAACGCGCTGGGTGAAAAAATATTTTCTTTTGTCAGTTCTTACTCTCCCAGCACTCAATTTGAGTGTATGTCCCCTAGTTCTGGTATTTTGGGAGAGGGAGAAGAGCTTCCCTCTATCCACTTTACTCATACCCTGCATTATTTTGTATGTCTCAATCATATCCCCCCTCAAGCGCCTTTTTTCCAGAAATGACTTGGTCCCATGAGCAACTGCTTCCCAGACTCACTTAGGTGACAGGATTATTGGAGGGATGATTACCTGTGTAAGTGTGTGGACAGGTTATGTGCTCCCCCTGGGCTTCTAGAAAGCAAGAAATGGGAGCAAGAGGTTGTTTTCTTGAGAAACTGAAATGTTTCGCTGATCATCCAAACAGCTTTGTCAGTCTGTATGGATGAGCAGCGAAACTTTTTGATCTCTCAAGAAGTCCAGTTGCCATGACTCATCTTCCAGATAAACGCACCTGGATGACTGAGAATTGACAGGGTCTGGATTCCATGATCCATAGGGTCCTTTTCGGCTCTGCAGTTCTAACGTTATTATATATACCTGAACTGTATATAAAAATATAATACAAGATCCATAATGGATCTTGTGGCAGCTGGAAGGTTTGCAATGTTCATTAGGCATTAACTTTTATGTACGTCTTCAAGCTGCACTCCATGGAAAGCCAAGTCATTAGCCTTTTTTTTAAAATTTTAGGACTTTTCCAAACAGTGTGTTGGAGTTTTTTTCTTGGGCAGCCAGGAATGGGTGCGGGAGGAGGTGACACCTGAATTTGCCTTTCCATCTCACACTTGTTCAAGGTTGTGTGCAGACTGTCTCCTGCTAGGTACCCCCCCCAAAAAAAAAACCCACCGCAGTGTCATTTTTATTTTAGCATAAAACAGTCTCAGATGGGAGATTATGTACAGCGGGACATCCCATGAACTACGCGTGTATGGTACGTGTGTATCAGGGGAAAAGCAGGCAACCACCTTCCCTGAGGGAAAGTTGTCCTTAGAACCAGGGAGCGGGTGATTTCCGTGAGAAGAAATTCCTCTCACTGCTTTTTAAAAAGACTAATTAGAGCCTTTCTTTCTCCCTTTCCCTGAGAGTTTTAAAGGCGATGGCAAAGGCTCGTTTTCTGACAGGATATGGGCAGGGGGGGGGCACAGACGGGCATTTGCCCTCACGCCCCTCACTCCACAGGAGGAGTTCCAGGCAAAAATCAAAGAAAAACAAAACAAAACAAAATATAAGAACATAAGAACAGCCTTGGTGGAACAGGCGTCAGCCCATCCAGTCCAGCATTCTGTCTCACACAGTGGCTCACTATTTGCTTCAGGATATTCCCAAGCAGATGTCTTCACCTGCTTACGATTCCCTGCAAATGGCATTGAGAGATATTCTGCCTGTATCTCCAGCCCGGAGGTTGTCCTTAGGCATCCATCATGATAGCCATTGATGCCCTTGTTCACCAAGAACTTGTCCAATCCTTTCTTAGAGCTGTCAAGGCTGACAGCTGTCATCACTTCTTCTGGTAGGGAGTTCCACAGACCAGTGATCCTCTGGGTGAAATAGTACTTTCTCTTAATTGTTTGAGATCTAGCACCCAAAAGTTTCAGAATGGCCCCTAGTTCTAGTGTTGTGCGATAGGGAACACAGCTTTTTGTTATCTACTTTGTCCACACGGTGTATGATTTTATAAACTTCAATCAGGTCACCTCTTAGGGCATTTATACACGACCCCTAAGCTCCGCTGCAAATGGCTGCAAGCTCCGGAGCTTAAAAATGTTTCCCCACCAGCTCCGGAGTTTGCAATTAAGTGCGACCCCGCCCACTTTAGCGCGACCCAGTGCACTTTTCTTGTACCTTCTCTTTGGAGGTGAAAAATCTTTGATGCGGTGCAACGATAGTGAGTGCGGGGCTCTCCTCGCTCCTGTTTGCTGCTTTTTGGCTCCCGCCCCTTTAAGAGCTACTTTTACAGAGACGAGAGGAGGTGAGCGGCATGCTTTTCTTTCTCTTTTCTCCCTCCCTCACGCAGCCAGCAACCAGGAAGTGTGGAGGGGGGTGGGGACAGAGGAAGAGCGACGAACCCCTATGATCTCTGCTCCGAATTTAAGTGGCCAGCGGATCTTAGGGGTCGTGTAAAAAGGCCCTTAGTGAAGAGGCCCAGCCGTTGCAGCCTCAGATAGTAAGGAAGGAAGATACAAAAGATACAAAACATGTGTCACCTTAAAGACTAATGTTCATATTTTAATGTAACATTTCGTGGACATGTCCATTTCTTCAGACATATCAGCAGCAAAATGAGGTGTGCAATAGAATATGTAATGGAGGCCATTACATCACTAGAGGCCAGGACTGCCTCACCTCTGTTGTCCTTCCAGAAACAGGCAAAGACCTTTCTCTTCAGGCAAGCTTTTCCTGAATGATGGACTACCATGTGTATTTTATAGGAATCTATAGGTCAGGGATGGAAAACCTTTTAGAGACCAAGCGCCCTAACTGCAATTCAAAACCCACTAATTTTTCGCAAAGTGCCAATAGAGCAATTTAACCTGAGTAAAGGTGGCTGTGAAGGGGCGATGTCGGGTGCCCACAGGAAGGGCTCCGAGTGCCACCTTTGGCACCTGTGCCATAGGTTCGCCAACACTGCTATAGGTTCACATAGACTTTTTGTTTATAACTACTTATAACCTGGTAGCTTTTATGTAATGTTGCCTATGAATGCTGTCTGTAAGATGTCCCTCAATGCCTTGTTCTCAAATACTTGAACATGTCTTAATTGTTGTTGTTGATCAGCCATGTCGGACTCTTTGTGACCCCATGGACCAGAGCTCGCCAGGCCTTCCTATCCTCCACTGCCTCCCGGAGTTTTGTCAAATCCATGTTGGTTGCATTGATGACACCGTCCAACCATCTCATTCTCTGCCAATCCCTTTTCCTTTTGCCTTCAGCCTTTCCCAACATCAGGGACTTTTCCAGGGAGTCCTCTGTCCTCAAGAGATGGCCAAAGTACTGGAGCCTCAGGTCTTAATTGTACTGGATTGCATATTATCCCTCATTACTGTAAGCCACCTTGGGTCCTTTTCCAAGGAGAAAGGTGGGGTAAAAATACTCTTCAATAAATAAATAAATAAATAAATAAATAAATAAATAAATAAATAAATAAATAAATAAATAAATAAATAGCCTTCTGCAATTGCTAGGGTCTGCATTTCTTTTCCCTGTCTTGAGATTTGTGCCTGTTATTAGTTGTCCTATGCCTCTTGCCAATTACTTGTCTGTTGTTGGGCATTTTCCCTTCACAGTGGTATCTTGTAAGGAATTAATTTGTTCCAAATGAAGTTATGTTAAGCAAATTTTCCTTTATACAATTTGCCACAGGAATCCATTGAAAACGGAGTACTGTAATCCCATTTTTATGTTGTAGGGATTTGTCCCATCGGGCAATTCTGTTCAGCAACTTTCCCCTATCTCTGGAATTTTTTAGGTTTCACAGATTTTATGTTGTACAAACTGTTTGTTATACAAGGGTCCACTGTGTTTTATTGTTATTGTTATTTCATTTATCATTATTATTATTATTTGGACTTCTCGTGTTTTGATGTGAACCACCCAGAGTTCCCTCTTGGGAAATTGGCGCGGTATAGAAATATAAAAATAAATAAATAAATACAGAGGAAGTGGTGTGTGTGTGTGTGTGTGTTTTTTGTGAGGGGGTGGAGAGAGAGAGTGTGTGACTGAGGGCCTTTTCACACGACCCCTAAGATCCGCTGGCCACTTAAATTCGGACCAGAGATCTTAGGGGTTTGTTGCTGTTCCTGTATTCCCACCCCCTCCGTACTCCTGGCTGCGTGAGGGGAGGGAGAAAAAACAGGAAGAAAAGAATGCCAGATCTCCGTTCTGCCATCTGGCTTTGCTCCTGGCACTGCATTCAGATCTCTTAAAGGGGGGGGGCAAAAAAAGAACAAACAGAAGCAAGGAGAGCCACTACTGTTATATCCGCATCAGGAATTTTCACCTCTGGGAGAGCAGGTACCTGAAAAGTGCGCTGGGAAGGGCTTAGGTGGGCGTGGTGGCACTTAATTATCTGTAAACTCCGGAGCTGGTGGGGAAAATAATTTTAAGCTCTGGAGCTGGGAGCCATTTGAGGCGGAGTTTAGGGGTCGTGTGAAAAGGCCCTGAGACTGAGGGGAAAGGAGTTCGGCTTGAGCCGCCTCAGGGGTCCTCACAGCCATATTCCCCTCAGGAGGAGCCCCCGCAAGGGCACCCGCAGGAGCGGCCGTGAGGGGAAGCCACTTTCCCGCCCTCCCCCTCCCGCCGCCTCAGCCACCGGGGGGGTGTCTCCCAGGGTGCAGCGCGCCGGGAGGGAGGGAAAAGGAGGCAGGCAGGGAGGCAGGGAGGCAGGCAGGGAGCGAGACAAGGGGAAGGGTGTGTGTGTGTGTGTGTGTGTGTGTGTTTGTGTGGAGCGGCCTGGAAGTGGCCGGGACGGACCCACCGCCAGCCAGCCAGCCAGCCAGCCAGCCAGCGCGCCTTGGCGGCGGCGGCGGCGGCGGCGGCGGAGAAAAAAGAACACCTCTGAGGGGGAGCCACGGCGGTCGAGGGAAAGAAGAGCGGGCGGGCCGGCGGTCGGTCGGTCGGTCGGTCGGTCGGTTGCTGAAGGGAAGGCAGGAAGGGAAAGCCGCCCCTCAGGCGACGTGAGAGAAAGGCTCGCTCCTCTTTGGTGGCCTCCCTTCCCCTCCCGCGTCCGCCCGCAAGGAAGGAAGGAAGGAAGGAGGGAGCCGCCGCCGCTGCCGCCGCCGCCACCACAGCCGGAGCGGCACCGCTGCTGCTTCTTCTTCTTCTTCTTCTTCTTCTTCTTCTTCTCCGCCGCTCCGGGGCCTCCGGGCTTCTCGGGAGCCACCTCCAGCCCCTGGTGAGGAAGAGGAGAAGGAGGAGGAGGAGGAGGAGGAGGAAGAGGGAGGGCGACACAACCGTCCTTCCCCCACCCGCCTCACTCGCGACTCGCAGGGGAGCGAGAAGGGAGGAGGAGGAGGAGGAGGAGGAGGAGGAGGAAGGGCGGTGTTCATGGATCCTTTATGGAGGAGAGAAGGTGGGTGGGGAAGGAAAAGTGTGGGGTGGGGGCGCCCCCCCAAGCCCCCCCAAAGACCCGCCTTTCTCTCCCCCCACCCCACCCCAAGGCTAGAAGAGCCCCCCCCACCCACACCCCAATTCCTCTGGAGTAAGGGGGCTGGTCTGTGAAGAGGGAGGGGGTGCAAAGTGTGTGTGGGGTGGGGGTGGGGGCGGGGGTGGGGGTGGGGGAGATAGATGCACAGGAGGACCCATGCAGACGGCCAGCGTTGGGGTGGGTGGGGATCCTGACAAAGAGCCGCTGGATCAATGCAACTCAAAGGGGTGGTGGGGGTGGGGGTGGGGTCTGTTGTGGGTCTTTCTAGGGGCTGGGGAGCGTGTCTGGTGGGCGTCGTGGGGCGGGTGTGTGTGTGTGTGTGTGTGTGTGTGTGTGTAAAGAGGGGGTGAAGAAGTGGGGGGGGGGGTTGTCTCCCGGCTTCCTTGGGAATCGAGATGGGCCCCGGAGGGACGAAGTGTGTGTGTGTGTGTGTGTGTGTTTATGCGTGTTGACACGCTTCCCCTGAGACGCTCTTGTTCCAGGATGGTGGCTCCTTCGATGGGTTTTTATTTCCAGCCGATTCCAGCCTCTGCGTTGGGAGGGCACCCCTGATTTTATTTTTATTCTCCCCCACACACACACACACTCTCACGTTGGATTCTTGAAGATTCAAAAGAAAAGGAAAGGAATCAAGTCACTTCCCTCTTGCGGTGCAAAAGGAAAGAGAGAAAGGAAACGAAGCTACCTAAAAATAATAACTCTGCCTTTGGATCAGATTCCCCCCCCTCTTTTAATTCTTCATTCTTGCCCACTGCCCAGCCTTTGCAAAATGGTGTGGCAAAGAAGGGCAGTTGGAGTTAATGGGGCAGTAAGGAGCCCAGTGTTTAAAAGGTAGACCTAGGTGTCTCTAGGGTTTTCCTATTTGGCCAAAGAGCTGGTTAAAAAGTAAACAGAAAGGGAGGAGTGGTGTGCTTCTCTAGTTTCTAGTTTTTTTTTAACCCCCCCTGTGGCTGAGTGTGTGTAAATCTGTGCCCTTCAGCTCAGGCCAACTGGGGGAAGTGGTTGAGCTCATTTCCCTTCTCTATACATATTTCCTTTTGAAGATTTTTTTTTCTGGTGGCTTAATCCACAAAATAAAAGGTAGATCTATTGTATTTATACACCCATGCTAAAAAGAGAAGTGCCTGCTTGCTTTCTGGTGGTGGTGTTGCATTGCTCATCCATGAGGGATTTCCCTTGAAAGGTTTTGTGGAGCCAATACTGAGGGACCTGGGCAGATGGAGTTAAATGACCCTTTCCTCCATAGGACAGGCCACTGTGACCAGGTTCAGTCACGACTCTATATGAGAACTTATCCTGAATTGCTATGTTACATACCTGTTTCCAGCCCACTCCTGGCCTGTTGCATGATTGGTTTTGCATTGAGTTTCTTTTCCTGATTAATACATCTTGCTAATCCTATTAAGCATGGTTAATGGAGCTTGAGAATTGGACAATTTAACTCGCTGAGTACAGTTGGGAACCATGGGTCTCCCTGTTGTAATATTGCTTAGAGCAGCAATGTTGGCCTCTTACATCGTGAGCTTGGAGCTTGGGTTTCTGGTAATTCTGTAATAAATATATTGGAAGAGAGTTTAGCTGAAAGCGGGAAGTTTGCCCGTTGGTAATTTTTGACTCCATTGTTCATGATGAATATCCACACTGCAAACTTTTCCACTCCTTCCCCATCCATACATCTGGAAGTAGTTAGTTTTGATTTTCTTCCTCCTCCTCTTCCTCAAAGGACACCCTCTGTGTATATGAAATGATTGAGTTTGTAAATTGACCACTTAATGTCAAAAGATTAAAGACGGAAATGTATTAGCTCCGCAGTTTGGCATAAATTCTCTGTGTTCTTGTTCTTGTTTGTTTGTTTCCAGAGCTAAATCTCTCATTTTTTAAAAAATAAAAAAATCTTTTTCTGCCTTATATGCTTATACCTCAGCTGGGCTTGTGCAGCCAGGTGCCTCCAGATCTGTTCTGGTTAGTATGCCACAGCTCCTTTTATACCGGTTGCAACTGCATTGCCACCTTTGACTTAAGTGATGCACCAGTAGTGTTCCTTTTATATAGAAAGATTATTATTTTTTGGTAACCAAATTTCTCAGTTTGAGTCCTGGAATATATGCAGTGAATTCTCTGTGATGCTGCCGTTTTTGCAATGCAAAAGCATAGCTTTCATGCAACAGTAGCAGTATTCTCACTTTTCTTTTGAATTGAGTGCAGTTTACAGCATCAAAAATGAATGAGAGGCACTAAATACATTCTAACAATAAAACCCCATATGGTCATTAATAAAAAGATGTGCAGATCTACACTCTATCCACTGTACAGTGTGGTGCAGTGGATAGAGTGGCGGAGTAAGGCTCCTGAGTTCCAATCCCTGCTGCACCATGGGAACTCGTTGTGGAAGTGGAACTGGTAAAACCATTCCTTAAATATTTCACTTCCTTGGGAGCTTTATAAGGGTGACTATAAATTCACTCCAACTTGATGGCACATAACTTACATAACATCAGTGATCAAAGGTAAATGTAAGAAGTATATTAATAATAATACATTCCATTCCTAGAATGGGGGATGTTTGTTCAATTGCTTTGATAATGTAAAGAGTTCTGTTTTTAATTAAACTCATGAAGGAATGGTGGCACATGTCACTTTTTTTTTGCTCCTGTGACATGGTCAGGAATTTCCGCTTGTGAAGTTCATTCTTCTGTGCAGCTACTAAGTGTCTAAAATCCACTGATGTGGATTGCATCTAGTTACCCTGTCCTGTTTCCAATGATGATGTAATCATATCCTGTTTTTCAAGTAAATGGCACAGTATTAAGAAGCTATTATCATGTAAATGACTGTGTAATTTTATGATGACAAATCAGGAGACTTTTCAGTTTGGTGTCATTTTAGAAGCCATTCAATTTGTAGAGGCCACAGACATCTGACTGACAAAGAGTAATATTGGACTAATTTTGTTTTGCTTGGGATATATGCAAACAAGCTAGGAACTGGGATTTTTTTTTTACAAAACATTTGCTTGCCTGCTGAAGGAACACACTGATATCACATTTTGGAATGGCAGACATTACTTGATGTATTGTTGGTTACCTATTGGAAATAACAGGATGTTGCTTTTCCTTTCATATCCCTTGGGACTTCAGAGTTTGCCTTTTCTCCAGATATAACAAAGAATAGGTATTATGAGTGACAGAGAGAGGTCTGACAATAGTGTGGTGAGATCAGATTGTTTCCTCAAGATTTAGCATTGCTGCATGAAAAAGGGGTGGCAAGCAACAAACAGATGAATATTTTTAATAATAGTTAAAACCAGGTATTGAATTAGGTGTGGTGGCTCAGCGGACTAGAGCGCTGAAACAGTCGGCAGCTTGGCAGTTCGAATCCTGGGTGCCACACAGCAGAGTGAGCTCCTGCTGTGAACCCCAGCTCCTGCCAACCTAGCAGTTCAAAAGCATGTAAATGCAAGTAGATAAATAGGTACTGCCATAAAAAGAGGGAAGATAAACAGTGTTCTGCGCAGCCATGCCGGCCACATGGCTATGGACTTGCACAACACTGGCTCTTTGGCTTGAAAATAGAGATGAGCACTACCCCTAGAGTCGGACATGACTAGCACGCATGTGCGGGAAGAACCTTTACCTTTATTGAATTTATACTTGCTGTTGTTTAATTTTATACTAATTCTTTTAGAGCTGTTAGTAACTCTCTTTAATAGGGATACCAGTTGAAGTTAAGAATGGAAATGAATACAGTGGACCCTTGTATAACAAACAGTTTGTATAACATAAAATCTGTACAACATAAAAATTCCTGAGATAGAGGAAATTTGCTTAACATAATCGCCTATGGGGTGAATCCGTACAACATAAAAATGGGATTACTCTGTTTTCAATGCATTCCTATGGGAAATTTGTATAAAGGAAAATTTGCTTAACATAATTTCATTTGGAACGAATTAATTCCTTTTATACAAGGTACCACTGTACTGTATTAGATAAGTGTTTCCCTTGCATTTTGAAATTAATTTTGTATTTGGATCACACTAGTGAAGCTAAGTTAAATTAATAAACAAGGAGCTCATGAGTGTTAGTGCAGTGTATTGAAAAAGAAAACTGATGTATTAGCAAGTGACCTATTCTTGTATTCTGTAGCCTGTCTTGGTAGTGTTTACTTCAAGATTCCTGTGGATGTTCTTGAACATCGTATCTCTTGTTCTGTATATATAGCTTTCTAAATATTGGTCAAGATCACATGTAATAGGAAGTAAATTACATCATGTGGAAATAAACTGTGATGTGGGCTTGCTTCCCCTTTCAACATCTTTTACTTGCCAGGAGAAGAGATTGGAAGATTCTGATTTTAAATAAATCCGAGTTCCCCAATAAGGCCTGCAGCTGGGAACTAGGGTTTGTTTCAAATCTGACTTACTGAAATGAGGATCCATTTATGGAGCTTGTTTGTAAGAGAAGTTGGCCTCCAAGGGAAGCAATACTTGCGTTTAGCTAAACCATGGCTTCAGATTATGTGGAAATCTTTAAAGCACTTTCAGCTGAACACAATTGCAATGTGTTTTAGACCTTCCCCATCAACACAGGAATGCATATCCCTGACTTTTTCTGCATGCCTAAGTGCCTGTCGAGTTATTTATCTCTGTGGCCAGGATTGTACAGATGAAATTCGAAAAATTAGAATATCGTGCAAATGTTCATTTATTTCAGTAAGTCAATTCAAAAGGTGAAACTAATATATGAGATAGACTCATTACATGCAAAGTGAGATATGTCAAGCTTTACTTTGGTATAATTGTGATGATTATGGCGTATAGCTTATGAAAACCCCAAATTCACACTCTGAGAAAATTTGAATATTACATGACATCAATAACGCAAGGGTTGGAAATAGAACAATATCGGACCTCTGAAAAGTATAAGCATGCATGTGTACTCAGTACTTGGTTTGGGCCCCTTTTGCATCAATTACTGCCTCAGTGCGGTATGGCATAGATGCTATCAGCCTGTGGCACTGCTAAGGTGTTATGGAAGACCAGGATGCTTCAGTAGCAACCTCCAACTCTGCTGCATTGTTCAGTCTCATGTCCCTCATCTTTCTCTTGGCAATGCCCCATAGATTCTCTATGGAGTTCAGGTCAGGCGAGTTTGCTGGCCAATCAAGCACAGTAATCCCAAGGTCCTTGAACCAGGTTTTGGCACTTTTGGCAGCGTGGGCAGGTGCCAAGTCCTGCTGGAAAATGAAGTCAGAATCCCCATAAAGCTCTTCTGTGGAAGGAAGCATGAAGAGCTCCAAAATCTCCTGGTAGACGGCTGTGTGGACCCTGGACCTAATGAAGCACAGTGGACCAACACCAGCAGATGACATGGCCCCCAAATCAACACAGACTGTGGAAACTTCACACTGGACTTCAAGCACCGTGCATTGTGTGCCTCTCCATTCTTCCTCTAGACTCTGGGTCCTTGGTTCCCAATTGAGATGCAAAAGTTGCTCTCTTCAGAAAAGAGGACTTTGGACCACTGAGCAACAGTGTTCAGGAGCAGCTTGACAAGTGGAATACGACATTTGAAGCCCTTGTCCAGGATCCGTCTCTGTGTGATGGCTCTTGATGCACTAACTCCAGCCTCAGTCCACTCCTCGCAAAAGTCCCCAACACGTCTGAATGACCTTTTCTTGATAATTCTCTCCAGGCTGCAGTCATCCCTGCTGCTTGTGCACTTCTTTCCCCACGCGTTTCCCTTCCACATAACTTTCTATTGATGTGCTTTGATACAGCACTTTGGGAACATCCAACTTCTTTTGCAATCTTTTGCAATATTTTGGTGCTTTCCCTCCTTATGGTGGGTGCCAGTTGTGCTTTTCTGCACAACTGTCAGGTCAGCAGTCTTTCCCATAATTGTGATTCCTAACCAGCCTGAAAGACCATTTAAAGGCTCAGGAACCCTTTGCATGTGTTATGGATTCATTAGATGATTAGAGTGGGATACTTTGAGCCTAGAATATTGAACCTTTTCACACTATTCTAATTTTCTGAGATTGTGAATTTGGGGTTTTCATAAGCTATACGCCAGAGTCATCACAATTATACCAAAGTAAAGCTTGACATATCTCGCTTTGCATGTAATGAGTCTGTCTCATATATTAGTTCCATCCTTTGAGTTGTCTTACTAAATTAAATGAACATTTGCACAGTATTCTAATTTTTCAAGTTTCACCTGTATGTGTTCCAGATAACCCTGCTCCAACATGTTCCTTCCAGAGGTATTGTATTATAACTTACCGTATATGGTGGAAGAGGATTATGGGAGTTATGACAACTAGAAAGTATCTGGTTGAAGAAAGCTATCTTCAGTGGTGTTAGATAGTAGTTGTGAGGTTTGCTAAGCTCATAAGTGAGGCTTGCTTTGTACCCTTGCCATGAAAATTCATAGATGGAAAACTATTCTGATTTCATATCTTTACAAAAAATTAGAATTTGTGTTTTTACTTTTTGCTGTTGAGCAGGCCTTAAATTTTCAAGGAAAAAGCAGAAATTTTAAATACTTATTGCTGCTGATTCCTTCTTATGCTGGCCTTGAAAGATTTTGTGAAAGCTACTACAAATTTGATCTGTAGTTCCACCAATAAAGGCATATTTGTTTTTCTCCTTTGGGTAGTAAACTCTCTTCTTGAGAACTTTAGAATTCTGAAATATTCTGGTCCTTTTCTTATTCTATTATCTCTTTCTAGAATATTTTAACTTATATTTCTACTTCAAAAGCAAAACTCTGATTATTGTTTGTGTGCCTTTAGTTGTACAATAATTAATTACCATGTACTTACTATTGCTGGGGAAATTTACAGGGTTATTATTATTTTTCTCCAGAAGGATTAGTATTCAGTTTCCTTTTCGCATCATAACGGTAATCAGCTTTTCACTGCAACAAGGAGTGGACAGAATCTTTAAAATGATGGGTTTCAGTTTTTTTTTTTCATTTTCTACATAATTTTGTATTTGGAGAGCTTTTTGAAATAGGATTTATTTTCCTCTAGTGATGTGGTGCCTTAGAACTTTTTCATTAGCTAAAAAAAGACAAATAAAAAGCAATAGGGGCAAATCCCATCTCCCAGGCTATGCAATAAGTGCCTTTACTGTACTTTGAGTGGAATTGGAACTGGAGGTGGGAGGGTCTTTCCAGGATTCTGCTCTTTCACTTCGGTATTAAGCTGACAAATTAGATTGAATTGATAAGAGATAGTGTAGAACAAGGAACTAAGTCATTATCATTATCCTTCTTTTGATAAACCTTTTTTTCTTCTGTGGATTGCAGTCCACAGAATACTACATATGTGGCAATGTTCTTTAAATAAGAGAGACTGTAGAAATGCTTATCCTCCCCACCTGCCTGGCAAATAAAAAATAAATAAATAAATAAATAAATAAATAAATAAATAAATAAATAAATAAATAAATAAATAAAGGGGGGCATCACTCCACTACTCTGCAGATAAAACATGATACCATTCTTGGTTTAGATGTGCTGTATAGCCTGCACTTCTGCCTTGGGAATTTTTCCTTCAGAATTCCTTCCTGCGTATGTTTTTAAATTTGTCATACCATTCTGGATTTTATAAGCTGATGGCTGTAGATCAGAGTTGATGTGTACTGCGGCATAAGTGACTTTTTTTGTTACATAGAGGTCTTCTTCAGGTCACTTGTAAAATGACTTTTTAAATGTTCTGTACTTTTCTTCTACCGTACTTTCTCCCTTGCAATCAGTGTTCCTTTTTCTGGTTTGGGATTATGTGGAATTCTCATTCTTCCTAAATTAAGTAACAAACTAGGACCCTTCACAAAGCCAGTAAACTGGAAGACAAGCCGATGCTTTGTCCTGATCTCACTCCCGATACACATTCAGAAGTGCATCTGTACCCCTAAATGTGCTTTTCACTTAGTAGGGAAAATAAATTGCCCCCTACTTTGTGGCCCTTCAGCTGAAAAGTCTTTTCATTGTGTTGGTACTTGGTCAATTTCTGAGGAAAGACCTTGAAATAGTGGATGCTTTTTAAAAATAAGTTTTAAATGGTGGTTAATTTGGTCATATTTTAATATTTAAGTCCTGCTCCTGTATTCACTAATGAAGTCTGACCATCTGAGTGTACTGCTAGCAGAGTCTTCCAATCTGTGGCTGGCAGAGTGGGTTCATCGGTGAGTGGTTTCATCTTCTAACACACTTCAGCATCATGATGTTTCTAAGTAAATACAGTATTCCCCCATTTATCGCGGAGGTCAGGTGCCTGACTCAGCATCAATAAAGTAAAATCCGCAAAATGCAGATGCCTCAGCAAACAGACCTGGAGCTTTTAACCCCCTCCTGACATCTCAGCAAACTGACCTTGGGCTCCTCCTGGCATCCTGTATTTCCAAAGAGTGGCTTTTAACCCACTCCTGAAATTGAATAAAAACATCTATAAAGTAGCTGTTATAAGTGACAACATCTAATGTTTTGAGAGAGAAGAAAAAAGAGAAGTAAAAGGGGGGTAAATAAATACATAGCTGCCTTGGATCCTTTCTAAGTAGAAAGGCGGGAGAAAAATATTTTAAATAAATAAATAATACATTGGGCAGAATGATATGGGTTAGTTACCTAGGCTTAAGTGCAATGGCATAAATTGCAATGGTAAACTCCTGGTGTGTAACACATTGCCAAATGCATCCTTTGTTGTGCTCTATGTCACACACCTGGTGTGCAACAAAAGGATAGAATTGATTACTTGGTTACTTCTGGCAATTTGCCACTACTTTTTACACCATTGTACTCATGCTGGTGTTACTAACAAATTGAAGTCTGGCCTGCATATCTTAAAGTGTGAATATAATTTTCCATGTTTTGTTGCCATGAAATGACATGCGACTTGCCAAGAGCCATAGAATGTAGGCCATGAAGAACTGATAGGAAAAGGTGAAGAAATAGCCTTTTAAAATTCCATAACTTGAGTGATTTGGACACAAGGTTGTGTTTGCTGTATCCTTGTGTTCCGTGCTCAAAACCTCATCCAATACCGTACAGCTCTTGTGATCCTTGTCCAAAAATATTGTTTCTTAAAAAATAAGCTTAGATCCAAGGTGATGACTAATAATTCCAGGTGTTGCACAACCTCTTGCTCAGATTGTTGTGAAAATTATTTTCCTGCTTAATTACAACCCCGTGTTTTGCTTTCTGTTATTCTTCCACAGCAAGTGTCTTAAGGTTGTGCAGTTTAGTATGCTTGTCCAGATCATTGTGGCCTGTGAGACAATTGGATTAATGGATGATCTTATTATTCCAGCAGACATTAACAAGTGGATTCTAGGGATGGATCTTTTGAATTCTTGTTTGCCTGTTTACACACACACACACCATTCCATCTAGCTACACGGCTACTCTGGGTGGTTTACAAAACTGAACAGAAATCAGACCCACAATAAATACAATACAATACAGTAGATAAGCAACAAATAAATAAAAAACATAAAACACTTAATAAACAATATATATCAAAAACATTGAACAGGAGCAAGATTGGCCACATACAAAAAACAAAAAACAAAATAAAATAAAATACGTAATAGCAAATCATCAATAGAATATATTTTTCATTAGAAGTCTTATAATTCTCAATTCTGGGAGTTCTGCCCAACAGTTTGCAGACAGTTTACAGTCACCTGAATGTGATTCACCTGGGTTAAACTGGAAGCTTCTGTCGCATAGCTAGCCTTAACTGCAGAACTTCTTTTCAGAAAGTAAGTTCCTAGCTCGCATTCAAACAGGAAACATGGACAGAGCTAGACTTCAGAATATTCCAGTTATTTATTTATTTATCTTATTTATTTATTCGTTTAGGACTTTGTGCTAGATAAGCCGCATTTAGGTTCCAGTGGGCTGGGTAGCATCCTTAGTAGAGTCTCTTGTAGAATTTTTACTATTAATACAATAGTTTGTGGGCCAGTGTCATCATGCAACATTTTTCCGCTAGCTTAATGTTAGATGGAAACCACAGTGGTTGCCAGAATGAGTAATTACCTCAGGTTGGGGGGCAGTAGAATTTATCAGAGGACATGGAAGACTCCTCTCAGAAGAATGCAGGGACTGGGAAAACCCAAACGTTTTCATTGGGCCATCTCCAGGACAATGGTGGGCCTTTTGGCCCATCCTTCCACTCTTGAAGCATGATTGGGTTGCTTCTGAAACAAACAAGTAGAATTGATCTTAAATATTTATTTTTATTTATTTTGAATATTTTTACCCCACCTTTCTCCTTGGAAAAGGACCCAAGGTGGCTTACAATAATGAGGTGCAATAAATACAAAACATAATTGAAGTGTAACAAATTATTTTCTTGAGATAATCTATACATGCTCAAAATGAAAACATGTTTTTCCTTCGGGAAAATCGGGCAGTTAACAAATACAAATAAATATAAATGTTGCAATTTGTTGTTGTTGTGACGTTACAGTCGTGACCGACTCTTTGTGACTCCATGTCCATGTTGCAATAGGTTCATATAATTGGCTCCATGAAATACATAACTGTGTCTGATCTACTTCACGGTCTTGAATTAAAATGTACAAACTTCAAGACATTGGTTGTTGTTGTGTCATTACAGTTGTGACCGACTCTTCATGAACCCACGTCTGTGGAGTTTTCTTGGCAGGAATACTGGAGTGCCTTGCCAGGTCCTACTCTAGGTACCTACAGCACCTGGTATTGCTAGTCCTAACTGGAGTAGACCTGTTGAGGGCTGTGCCATAATTCATCCCTGGGAGTCTCCTGCTGAATTATGGGGCTTCTTCTTCTGAAAACTCCACCTCTAATTCTTAACTGCAGTGGTAGTTTATGATAGGAATTCTTTAGTTCCCATATTGCTGCTGTATCTGATTAAACTGTATCCAAAATACAGTTTAATCCAAATAACCTGTTATGTGCCCTTGTAAGAGAGGAGTACATGTATGATTAACAAACAGGATGCCGTTCTGTCATAAGTGATCAGCGATTATCAGTAACCTTCCGGAAAATCTATCTGAACATGTATTTCTTTAAGGAAAAGGAAGTTGATAAAACATACAGTTTCTCAGTAAATAAACTTGTTAATCTTATTCAGAACTTGAAAGTCAAATAAGAACATGCATTTTCCTTATTTGCCAAAATCACTAGGGGGATCTTATGGCTACTATTTTAATTCATGAAAACTCACTTCCGCCAGAGGTTGAGGCGAAATGTCTTCCTGAGAGCATGTACAAGCTGGTACCATAGCTTTAAAAATGTGGATAAGAATGATTTGGATGCTTGAAGATAATGAGTTAAGCGTTACGGCCATTTTTTGAACTTTACATATGTACTGTATCATATGTACTGTATCTTTCAAGTATTAGGGATACATGCAGTCATGAGCTGCAATTTTAGCAAAAGCTAATTTGTTGTTTGGTAGCTTTTAAAATACTCATGGAATTGACTTAATGTGTTAAAATATAAATGAATCAGTTCAATAGAAAGTATACTCAATGTGATCAGTCTTGTAAAATATGAAACAGGAGTCCAGTTTGAATGGTTATTGACGCTTGGAATAAGTGCCAAGGTTGAGCATTTCTCCTTTGTTCTATTATATGCTGCTGCTGTAATATTAAGATCTTAGTTTGTATTAAGCCTGTGTTTCCTGTTGTGCTGAAGCAAAGGAATTCTGGTTATATGTCGATTACAAAATCAGAACTTCTCTGTCTCATTAGGAGATGGTATGCAGTGGAAGGTGGGAAGGCACAGGAAGAAGTAGTAGCTAATGCTGATGCTTATTCACAGCTTAAGAACCTGCTTAACTTTATTTACAGTGGTACCTTGTATAAAGGAATTAATTCGTTTGAAATGAAATTCTGTTAAGCAAATTTTTCTTTATACAAATTTCCCATAGGAATGCATTGAAAATGGAGTAATCCATAATCGCGACCATTTTTATGCTGTACGATTTCGCCCCATAGGCAATTCTGTTAAGCAAATTTCCACTACCTCTGGAATGTTTTATGTTGTACAGATTTTATATTATACAAACCATTTGTTATACAAGGGTCCACTGTATTTCAACCAGTTTAAGTTCACTTAAGTTCAACTTTAGATAAATTTTAAATATGGGACTGGTTCACTGTCCCTCAGACATTGTTGGGGGCTGGACCTGCCACTGCTTTTTGAGCCCCCCTGCACAAGTTGCCTGGATACCCCTCCACCCACCCCGCCTCCTCACATTTCTTTTACCTGTGCTAGGTCAGGTAGGGTGGTTGTTGCTTGTGGAGGGGGCAACCAATCGACACCGGCGCACTGCTCTGCCAGCCACCCGTGGGGAGGTTTTCTCCCCAAAACACTTGGCCTTGAGGCCTAGCGGGTCTAACCAAGCCCACGGGGCCTAGCCAGAGGCCCAGCCTGGACTGCGCCACTCAGCTGGCGGCCTCTGCCCATCCCGTGCCTTCCTTTTATCCGGTCCTGCCTGCCTGTTGGGGAAAGGGAGGGGCTACTGGGTACCCTCCCCACCATGCCTAGTGCAGCCTGCCCATCCCAATGGGCCCATGTGGCGGCTCCGGTAGCCAGTGCCCTGTAGCTCCCAGGTGTGGCTCCTGGGAGGGGGAGAGGGAAGGCCTAACTTGCTTTGCCACCCCCCAGCCCAACACCACTCTCCTTGCCTGCCGGCCCGCTTTACAACCCCGCTTCTCCTGCAGCTCCAAGGGAGCTAGGGGAGGGCCCATCCTGCTGTTTCCCCAAGACACTATGGGCAACGGCGGGCTTTTCCCTCACCAAAAAGAACAATTGAAATGGGGAAACACACACACACACACACACACACACACACACACACACACACACACACCCTTTCACCACTGAGAACTGGCAACCAAGGAGCCTCATCAGCTCCCCAACCCCACTAGACACTCAGAGGCTCCTGCCTCTCCTTCCCGCTGGCTGCCCAGCCACTGGGAGCCACATTCTGATTACCAAGCCTGTCTCTGACAACTCACTATTGGCAGCCATTACACAAGATCCGCAATGGAAGGCGGGGTGGGTTAACTGTGCTGGAAGGATACGTGCTGTGCATGAGGAGGGCGGAAGGACAGAGGCCCAGGGAAGTTGAGTATGACTGTGGTAGTGTGGGTCAAGATGCTACAAAATGGTGCTTCCTTTCCTCCCATGCATCATGAAAGCTGTGTTGGTGGTTGAGGCAGCAGCGGCAGCAGCTACTGCACAACGACTTTTTGGCTCAAGGGCGGGGGTTCTGCAATGGTTGGCAGGCTGGATTCAGGACCCTGGTGGACCTGATCCAGCCCCCGGGCTGTAGTTTGAGGACCCCTGATCTAGTCAGTGTGTTCACAGAACATATCACATGGAAAGGCAGACTAGATTCAGGTGAAGGAATGAAAATTTAGCGTATGCGGATGACACAGCGGTGGGAGAGGAGTGCATTTTGAAAGTGCAGTTTGTAAAGAGGTCTCAAAAAAAGGCTTTTAAAGCCTTTTTTCCGGACCTCTGGAACGGATTAAATAGTTTCCCATTCATTTCAATGGGAAACCGTGTTTCAGATAGCAATTTTTTCTGATAACGAATTACCTTGGGGAACCACAGAGGTACTACTGTATCTAGAAAATACACTAATGCTGGAAAAGGTTGAAGGCAACCAAAAAAAAAAAAAAAAGATGAGTCCGTAAAGGAAGCCACAGACTTGAGTTTGCAAGAGTTTAGCAAGGCTGTTGAGGACAGGACATTTCGGAGATAGCTCTTTCATAGGGTCCCAAAGAAAGGAAATGCCAAAGAATGCTCCAACTATCGCACAATTGCACTCATTTCACATGCTAGCAAGGTTATGCTCAAAATTCTACAAGGCAGGCTTCAGCAGTATGTGGAAAGAGAACTTCCAGAACTACAAGCAGCGGCAGAGGAACTAGAGATCAAATCGCCAACATGCGCTGGATTATGGAGAAAGCCAGAGAGTTCCAGAAAAACATCTACTTCTGCTTCATTGACTATGACTGTGTAGACCAAACAAACTATGGCAAGTCCTTAAAGGAATGGGAGTGCCTGACCACCTTATCTGTCTCCTAAGAAATCTATATGTGGGACAAGCAGCAAAAGTCAGAACTGGATATGGAACAACTGACTGGTTTAGAATTGGGAAAGGAGTACGAAAGGCTGTATATTGTCACCTTGCCATTTAACTTATATGCAGAGTACATCATGAGAAAGGCCGGTCTGGATGAATTTCGGAATTAAGATTAGACGAAATATCAACAACCTCAGATACGCAGATGATACTACTCTAATAGCAGAGAGTGAGGAAGAATTAAAGAACCTCTTAATGAGGGTGAAAGAGGAGAGTGGAAAAAATGGGCTGAAGCTCAACATCAAAAACTAAGATCATGGCCACTGGTCCCATCACCTCCTGGCAAATAGAAGGGGAAGAAATGGAGGCAATGACAGAGTTTATTTTCTTGGGCTCCTTGATCACTTCAGATGGCGACTGCAGCAATGAAATAAAAAGACGCCTGCTTCTTGGGAGGAAAGCAATGGCAAACCTAGATAGCATACTAAAGAGCAGAGACATCAGTTTGCCAACTAAGGTCAGGATGGTTAAAGCTATGGTTTTTCCAGTAGTGATGTATGGAAGTGAGAGCTGGACTATAAAGAAGGCTGATCGCCGCAGAATTGATGCTTTTGAGCTGTGGTGCTGGAGGAGAGTCTTGAGAGTCCCCTGGACTGCAAAGAGATCAAACCTATCCATTCTGAAAGAAATCAACCCCGAATGTTCACTGGAAGGACAGATTTTGAAGCTGAGGCTCCAGTACTTTGGCCACCTCATGAGAAGAGAGGACTCCCTGGAAAAGTCCCTGATGCTGGGAAAAATCGAAGGCAAAAGGAAAAGAGGACGACAGAGAATGAGATGGTTGGACAGTGTCATCGATGCAACCAAAATGAATTTGACAAAACTCCGGGAGGCAGTGGAGGATAGGAAGGCCTGGCGAGCTCTGGTCCATGGGGTCACGAAGAGTCGGACACGACTGAACGACTGAACAACAACAAGGGTTGCCTGAAGTTGGAGGCCACTTGACAACATGCAACAAAAAGAGCAGCAGCGCAAATGAGTTGAAATGACATCAAAGTATTCCCATGGGCTGTAGGAACTTATGGAATTAGTCAGAAAGAGTAAAAAGAAGGCATATAAAACTGTCGTCTACTACTACTACTACTACTACTACTACTACTACTACTACTCCTGCTGCTGCTGCTGCTGCTGCTGCTGCTACTACTACTACTACTACTACTACTACTACTACTACTACTACTACTACTACTACTACTACTACTAGTAGTAGTAGTAGTAGTAGTAGTAGTAGTAGTAGTAGTGCGAATTTGTTTTTCCTCAAATACCAAAGTGTACTTGGAGCCTACTGAAGTGTTTCCTGTGTCCAAATTGGCTCTTGTCCATTTCCCAGTTTGCTGTCCCCTATCATGTTTTATGATAGATGGTAAGGGTTATGTTTAGCAAAGAGTACTGTACTGCAATCCTTCTGTATATGCTGTGTTAGCAGTTGAAGCAGATGATAAACCTGAAGCTCTGTTTTCTCAGTTTTGAAATGGACCAAATTGTTTTTTTTAATTATAAGGTACTTGTGGTTCTTGGTTCTTCATTATCAGCAAAAAGAGAACAGTAGGCATTAAAAGCAAGGACTGTGTGACAGCAAATGTTGATGAAGATGGTGTTAATTAAATGCCCATAATGGTAGTTTTAGAGTTTCCCTGCGAAGTAGTATGGATGGTTAGAGGGAGCGGCTAGGCAGCCGGCCAAAGGTAGCTGAGGTCAATCTAGAAACAGAACTGAAAGCTCTGAGTCATAAAGCATTTTTTGTGGGCAGTGAAAGTTAAGTACAGTACTGTAGTTAGAGAAAGAGAGAGAGAGAGAATGAACTAAGCATTGTAAGCCTAACAAACACATTACTTGTCAAGGCTATAGCAAGTGTTCCATTGTTTTGTGTTCCATTGTTTTGCTTCCATTTCACTGTTTATTCTGTGTCAAGAAAGATACCTGATCAATTTTAATTACTTTTACAGGTTTCAAGACAAATCTTACTTCTAGGAAGCATCTGGTTCTGAGAGCTGGAAAATCTTTTTAAGGTAAATATTCTGCTTGCAGTTCTTTATCTCTTATGAATATGACTCAAGTTGGCAATTATAAGCTACCACAATGCCTTTTTTTTGGCTTTTGTTTTCTTGTTGAGATATGAGTGGAATAAAAGCATTCAGAATTAATACATTAGGTAAGATCTCAAACACATATTTTATTTAGCATATTTTTATTTAAATTGCAGCATTTTATTCATAGAAGTTCCAAAAATTTAATGATATAAAAAGGGGATGCTATGTGGCCACTGCAAAATACAAATGCAAATCTAGGCATTATCCATGAAAGCTTGCACTGATTTTTAATTTATTATTAGTGGGCTATAAAGGCTATAAAGGGCATGGCAGCTCAATGTGCTAGAGTGCTGAAACTGTTGGCTGCGAAGTCAGCAGTTTGAATCCCGGGTTCCATGCAGCGGAGTGAGCTCCCTTTGTTAACCCCAGCTCCTGCCAACTTAGAAGTTCAAAAGCACGTAAATGCACGTAGATAAATAGGTACCACCATAAAAAGCAGGAAGGTAAACCGTGTTCTGTGCGCAGAAATGTGTTCAGCTATGCCTGCCACATGACCACAGACTTGCACAACACTGGCTCTTTGGCTTAAAAATGGAAATGAGCACTGCCCCTAGAGTCGGACACGACTAGCATGCATGTGTGGGGGGAACCTTTACCTTTACCTTTTAAACGTATCTCCTATAGCTTAGTCCTAAATTATAATTGTACTGTACTGTACTTTCTTTCTATTTTCTTCTATGTTGGAACAATATAGCATCTCGGTTTAAAATGGGAGTGGGGAAGAGAAAGCTGCTGTCAACAAGATTGAACTAGCTGGAACTGATAATGAATTAGAATCTAAGATGAACTTGGTTTAAGGATTGAATTTAATAACTACATTTTGTTTCATTGTAACTTGTTTTCCAATACAGAATTTTAGACAGAATTAAAACAGTTAAAAACATCAAACAACTAAAACAACAATCTCTGTCATATAAAATTGCCATACAATCTAAATTGTATCAATCTCTGTCTATAAAGTACCACACATGTATTGAAGAACTAGAATTGGTATGCATGTGTGCTCTCTAGTCAGTTCAGATTTATGGCAGGTTTTTTTCAGGGTTTTTCTAGATAGTGAGTACTCATCATCTCAACACTTCTAGACTTTGTGCTGGAGACAAATTACTATCTTGAATAGTAATTTGTGAAGGATAATACGCGATACTGATTATGGCAGCAGGGCATGAAGCAAGACAAATCTTTAAATATGGAACCCCAAATGCTGGAGATCTGGCTGTAAAGAACTTGGATTGTACATGAAAACTTGGATTAAGGTTTTATATTGAAAGCTATCCTGTTGACTTCTGTGAATAAGGGCGAGAAGCAGGTTGGGCTATATAAGAGGAGAAGGTATACAGTAGGACCTTGTATAACAGATGGTTTGTATAACATAAAATTTGTACAACATAAAAAACTCCAGAGATAGGGGAAATTTGCTTAACAGAATTGCCTATGGGGTGAATCTGTACAACATAAAAATGGGATCACTGTCTTTTCAATGCATTCCTATGGGAAATTTGTATAAAGGAAAATTTGCTTAGAATAATTTCATTTGGAACGAATTAATTCCTTTATAGAAGGTACCACTGTACGCTTTTCTCTTCTTATTTCTTTGCTCAACTTTGCCCTCTTCTCGTTTCTTTTGAAATACGGTTCTAGCTCTTTGCTTTCAGAAAGTTATAGGAGGATTACCACTCTGGAGCATTTTCTTTAGCAATCAAGACTTCTGATGACCTTTGCTTTTAAGATGAGGGTGAGGCAGCATTCACGTGGAGTGAAAACCTGGAGTAGAGAATAGGGGATTTATCAATTTGCCCTTATGCCAGAAATTATCTTCTGCAAAACAGAGTTCCTTGGACGTAACCCAGAGGTCTTTGAAATAAGGGTTCAGGGAGAAAGCAATTTGTTGTTCAGTCGTTCAGTCGTTTCCGACTCTTCGTGACCCCATGGACCAGAGCTCGCCAGGCCTTCCTATCCTCCACTGCCTCCCGGAGTTTTGTCAAATTCATTTTGGTTGCATTGATGACACCGTCCAACCATCTCATTCTCTGTCGTCCTCTTTTCCTTTTGCCTTCGATTTTTCCCAGCATCAGGGACTTTTCCAAGGAGTCTTCTCTTCTCATGAGGTGGCCAAAGTACTGGAGCCTCAGCTTCAAAATCTGTCCTTCCAGTGAACATTTGGGGTTGATTTCTTTCAGAATGGATAGGTTTGATCTCCTTGCAGTCCAGGGGACTCTCAAGACTAACCTCCAGCACCACAGCTCAAAAGCATCAATTCTGCGGCGATCAGCCTTCTTTATAGTCCAGCTCTCACTTCCATACATCACTACTGGAAAAACCATAGCTTTGACTATCCTGACCTTAGTTGGCAAAGTGATGTCTCTGCTCTTTAGGAGGCTATCTAGGTTTGCCATTGCTTTCCTCCCAAGAAGCAGGCGTCTTTTAATTTGGTTGCTGCAGTCGCCATCTGCAGTGATCAAGGAGCCCAAGAAAATAAACTCTGTCATTGCCTCCATTTCTTCCCCTTCTATTTGCCAGGAGGTAATGGGACCAGTGGCCATGATCTTAGTTTTTTTGATGTTGAGCTTCAGCCCATTTTTTTCACTCACCCTCATTAAGAGGTTCTTTAATTCCTCCTCACTCTCTGCTATTAGAGTAATATCATCTGCGTATCTGAGGTTGTTGATATTTCTTCTGGCAATCTTAATTCCGGCTTGTGATTCATCCAGACCTGCCTTTCTCATGATGTACTCTGCATATAAGTTAAATAGGCAAGGTGATGAAAGCAATTTGAGCACTCACTATAAATTTCCTTATAAATATAAAAATTAAAGTGTTGTTTAAAGTATTTAAAGCACATTCTGCATGTTTTACTGTTTAATTATTCAGCCTATACAATGCTCTCCCAGTAAGCTGGGTGCTCAGTTTACTGACCTCAGAAGGATGGAAGGCTGAGTCAACCTTGAAATGGCTGCCTGAGCCTATCAGGATCAAACTCAGGTTGTGAGCAAAGACTTTACTGTAGTACTGCAGTTTAACTGTTACTCCATTAGACTCTAATTTTAATTCCTGTACTGTATCTTGTTTTGGATTTTACAGTGAGATATGTTATGTATCTTCAGCAGTTTGTGCTTTTCTGGTGGTGTGGCACTATAGAATATAAAATGGACGAAAAGCTTTTGAAACATGCCTTGTTTCTTGTATGTCCTTGTTTTCATTTTCCAAACTGCAGACCTGTGGAATTGTTCCAGCATTGTATTCTCGAAGGCTTTCACGGCCAGGATCTGATAGCTGTTGTGAGTTTTTCGGGCTGTTTGGCTGTGTTCTGTTAAGTTTTTCTTCCTGACGTTTCACTAGTCTCTGTAGCCAGCATCTTCTAGTTCCCTGAGCTCCTTGCCCTCTGAAGATGCTGGTCACAGAGACTGGCGAACCATCAGGAAGATGGTTTTTTTTTTCTTCCCAAGATGGCGGCGCGTTCACACGCAGCAGCTCTGTGCTCTTCGTTCCACTTTGTATGGTTGCTTTTTTGTGTGTTTTTAGCTGATTGCTATGTTTTATGTGTTTTGTATGCTTAGAGTGTGTAGTGGAACAGCACTCTAATTTCGTTGTGCATATTTTGCATATGCATAATGACAATAAAACTCTATTCTATTCTATTCTATTCTAAAAAATTCCAGAACACAGTCAACCAGCCCGAAAAACTCACAACAGCTATCTGTTCCAGCATTTATTCTCTTATACTTCATTGTACCCATACAGGGTCTACTGACCCACCCACAGAGCATTATGACTCATAGAATAGCCATTTTTTTGCCATTTGAGAACTGCTGAATTATGTTTTCATCTTACAAAAAAACAGAAAAATTTACAAGGTTAGGCAGAAACAGTTTTCCTCTGAAATTTTGTCTTTGTCATTTGTACTCAATGTGATAGATACACTTGTAGATATTTTTGTTCTGCTGCATTTGAGAATACAATTGGAAAGCATTCAAAACGTCATGATGTCATCTACAAATGTGTTTTATTTGGGCGTCCTGGTGAACTGTAGCCTCCTGTTCTCCTGAACTCTCCCTGTGTAACAGATTAAATGAGTCATCAGCCAACTATGTAGTCATTAGTTTGTTGAGTAAATAACTTATAGAATGCAGTGCAGCATCTTCTTGGATCAAACATTGTAATGGAACTCCTGTCTCCGGTCGTTTTCATGTTAAAATGTGAGGTCTGGGGAGTATAAACAGCCCAAACAAACATGATACTGTAACTATAGTGGTTTTTTTTTCTTAAAACAACATAAAACATGAACAGTTTTCCAGCCACACAGATACAGGCCATTTAACAATTTTAATTGTATTTGGACATCACCCTGTGTTAAATTGGTATTTTTAGCATGTATGATTTCCAAAGGGGGCAGGAAAATATTTGTGTTTATTTTTGATTAAGGATCATTTGTATTAAGTTTCTTTGTTTGCCTTTAATATTAGTAATAATATTTAATATTAATTTTTAATACAGATAGAATGGATGATGCAGGAGAGGTGGGGGAGAGTTTCTTAAAAATCAAAGCAGGATAGCGCTGCTGAAAAATTTAAGAACCACTGACTTAATAGAGAGCAGCAGCAGCAGCAAGGCGTTTTGTGTTTCCACAATGTTCTTGGCAGCTGCAGTGGGAAGGGACTTGCTTATTGAAAAAGAAAATGGATCAGTGAGAGTTTTGTTATTCTAACAGACATAGAATGGAGAAGAATGGACTACCGGTAATTAAATTGCAGGATTTGACTAAGAAAACATTGCACATGAATTTCACTAATTAACATGAATCGTGCATAAATTTTGCATGCTTTTGGTTTGTGATATGTACAGGTAAGAAACTTTTATTAACCATGCTAAACTAAGATTGAAACTTATGTATGTCATATTTGTTCTCGTTCTTAGAGCAGTTAACTTCCTTTCTTGTCTTCTATATTATAAGTGTACCCTCAAGGTTGGAAGCAGTGAAGCAGAAACAGGGCGGTTTCTAGGGAGTCAGATATTTGCTTTGCTCCACTTGTTTTCAGTTAATCTTTCTAGGTCTTCACTCAATCTGTTTTGCATCTATCTGCATTTTTTTTCTAAGCGACTGCTTCTTAAGGAGGCTGTCAAAAGAATTCCAGTGAACCTCTGATGCTTTTTGTTTTTATTAATCTAAATGGATGCTTGCTGGATGTGTGCAAAGATTTAGATGACAAGGGGGATGGAAAGATAGATCTTACCCAATCAATAATTCCAGTGCTTAATTTGCACTATTTGTTGGGCACAATTTCAAGAAAAGGCTCCAGTTGAAGTAGAGCTCTTCTACCTTCAGTGGGTAGAATTTTCTGATGGGTTGTAAGTACTGTGCTTGTACAAGCCACAAAATTATGTGTGTTATGTATTGTGTATGGCTGAGCACACTCATGTATGAAAGCTGTTGCACACAAGGCCTTTATGCAATTATTTTATGAAATTCCTGTATATAACAATGGGGAAACCATACTGTCTGTACTAAATTTACATGTCTGTACCCTCAGGCCTATCAGTCTGAACAGATAACTGTAGCCATGCAGTCTTCTATTGCACTTGAGCAGGGAATGACTCCAAAGCATATTTTTTTCCCTTTTTGCATCCTGTGGTATTCAGGGGTTACCTGGACATGTCTCATTGGAATATTCCACCAAATTGTTAGAAGGTCTGACTTGTAGATAATAGAACTGTCGGCAGATCTTCAAGTGAAAACATTATTGATGGGGATAATGTAAAGACCATGTGTTTTTAAAAAGTGGACTTATAAGTATTATTAACGGGAACAGGATTTTGGTTTTCCCCTGCCTCTCATTAAAGATGGTGGTGTGTTATGTGTTTTTAAGACACTTCTGACTTGCAGTGATTCTGCGAAGGAGGACCCTTTCCTCAACACCCCTGATGAGCTTTTGCAGATTCTGTCCTGTGACTTCCTTTAGGGAGTTTCATATTTCGTCTTCCTCTTTTCCTTACACCTTTTACCTTTCCCAGCATTATCCCCTCCCCCACCCGAGAATCCTGCCTTCTCATGAGGTGCCCAAAATAGGACAGTCCTCAGCTTTGATATTTTTGTCTCCAGAGATAAGCAACCCAGGCTTGATTTGATCTAGGACCCACGTGCTTGTCTTTCTGGTAGTCTAGGGATATCCTGGACTTGAGATATTACAGTACAGTCGTTCCCCGCCATTTCGCGTTTCATATACTGCAGCCCCAGTATATCGCAGGACTGCAGTATATGAAGCAAAGGGCTCCTGGGGCAAGCCTCCAGTGGGCTTCCTGGGCCTGTCGGAGGCGCCAGAAGTGATTTCCGGCGAACTGGAAGTGGCTTCTGGATCACCGGAAAGCACTTCTGGGCCTCTGACGGGCCTCAGGTAAGTGCAGGAAGCCTCAAACGGGGGCCCCAGTCCTGACCCAGTATTCTCATATTGCAGATTTTCCATTATCGCGAGTTGGACCGGGTCCCTAACCCCTGCGATAGGCAGGGGATTACTGTGTATCCATTTAAAAATAAAACACAAAAAGCAGGACTCCTATGAAGAATATGACTATTGACCCTTTCATAATCATAGTGGGATCTTTACCAGCTCTTTCCCTCCTCCCTCATTTGTATTTTATTTTGAACTGCTGAATGGTTTAGATTTATGTATGCTTACTTGGCCTTTTTATTATTATTATTTGTCATGTTGGTTTTGATTGACTAGTTTATTTACTATTTTAAGTTGTATATTATGTTTTATTGTATTTCGTTTATGTTTGTAAACCACCCAGAGTAACTTTCTGCTAGATGGTTGTGGTATATAAACCAAATAAATAAATCATCACACACCTTCCTCTCTCTCTCTGCAGCAGCCAATTCCTTCACTAGATTTGGGGATTGTCATTTTAACTTGTAATAGAGACTCCTTACCTTAGTTTATTGCTTTATCAAACCAGGCCAACAGTCAGCCTCACCTTTCCACTGTTGCTTAAATGCTGAATTTACAGTATCCCTTTTAGAAAGTATAAAACCATTATTTGTGAAATGCACATAGTCTGTTATTTTCAGGACATGACCTTGATTTTTTTGTTCAAGTGTTGTCTGGCAGAATATGTTCACTAATGGTGTAGTGTCTTGTGACTACCACTTTAAAAATAGTGAAAAGGATTTCTAAAGCAAAAATGTCTTTAAAAACACACACAAAAGAATAAGAAGATATAAGCTGTCAAGTTACACAAATTACATCTCTCTCTCTTGTTTGTTCTTTTCCCTCATACTTGTAGCTCAAAAATAGAGTTCTTATAGGTAGGTAGATATTAGGATAGCTATACAGAAATAACCATGTAACTGTAGTCTGTGCGAGCATATCAGACAAAAAACAAACAAAAAGAAAGAAATAAAAAACATGACATCTTAAAGACTACCTGCTATATTGTAATACAGTGGTACCTTGACTTACGAATTTATCCAGTCCAAGTGCATGCTCTTAAGTTGAACTACTCTGAAGTCGGGGTACCTATCTAAAAAATTAGAAGAATAAGTTAAAAAAATTGTAAGTCGAGCAGACCATATCTAAAATTTGTAAGGAGGCAGTTAAAATGCAATCAGTTTTCCGCTCTTAAGTCGAGCTGCTCTTAAGTCGGGGTACCACTGTATGAGCTTCTGTAGATCAAATCCATTTCAGACCTGGCTTTCATATTGTTTCACTCTAATGTTGGAGGAAGTGGACCTGGTCTGTGAATGCGTACATTAAAATATACCAGTTAGTCTTGAAGACACAACATTTTTGTCTCTTGCTTTTTTTTGTTTTTGTTTTTTGTTTTTTTTGTTAGCTATAGATATAGACATGCTGGCTTTTACACAGGTTCCACAGTGGATTTCCACAGCTTATTTACACAAATAGATACCCTCTGTTCTCCTTAACAGCTCAAATTTCTCTCTCTCTCTCCCCCCTAAATTCCAGTCTTGCTCAGGCTTCACTTGGTTATAATAGTCTCATAGTTCTTTCTGTGTCAAAACTAAACCACTCTTTCTCTCACACATACCTTCCTTATACAGTATATCAAACGCCATCTCTACAGCCGTTCAGCAAGCCAGCCAGCGAGCACACATTCACGTTTGTACACAGTCCATTCCCCACCTCCCAATGGTATTAACTAACCTTCATGGTGCACTATTTACTGTGGGTTTCATGGGGTTCTTGAGGTTTCTGTTTTAAATCTTTAGGATTTAGAGAGCCTTAATCTAAATCTTAATAACAATTAGGTTCTCTAAATTAAAATTATCTAAATCCTAACAATAACATACCCTGTGTGGTGTAGTGGATAGAGTGATGGGCTAGGAGATTCTCCTAAGTTTGGACTGTAGACCTAACTAGGAAGTTGCCCCCTCATTTCCTAAAGAAAGATGTGGTTACATTTGACTAAAAGAACAAAAATCATTTAGCAAGTTCTTTATCACACTGAATGCACACAGTTCTTTAAACAAAGTGGGCATTCAGCAAAGTTTAAAGGTTTGGTATTTTCGTTGTCTTCAAAAAGTTATCTATCCTCTTTGGTATGGGCAGGAAGATTTGAGCAGCAGGATTTTCAAAGAATAAGCACTTTTATAATGAAAGCCTTGGCTGAAGCATTTCTTAGTAACTGTAAAACTTTTCCTAGTTTCGCCCTATTCCCTCTTATCATTAAAGACGTGTAAATTGTTTTTGAAGCAAGGCTGTGTTTTGATTTGTGCTTACTATGAAATTTGAGAACTGTTGGGGCTTTAGAGATTTGACAGAAGAGACACAGAAGAGGAGACATCGCGTTAAGAACAGTTGCAGCAAAGGAATCCATTATACCTTTCTGCTCAGGGATTTCAAACTACTGAGGACAAATGCAGGTTCTTGGATTTCTAAATTGTGCAAGTAATGGTATGTATTAATGTCATGTTTCAGTTAATTTAGTGGGTGGCCAGATGACGGATGCAGTAGCAGTTCTGGAAGAAAGTGATTGTGGAATAATTGGGTGGCTTTAGCTCTTTGAAGGCAAGAGCAGAGTTTGTTTATTTGATGTTCTAGAGTGAATGAGTTTTCCCAAATTACCGTATATACTTGAGTATAAGTCGACCTAAGTATAAGTCGAGGCCCCTAATTTAACCCCCCCAAACTGGGGAAAGGTATTGACTCAAGTATAAGTCTAGGGTGGAAAATGCAGCAGGGCCTGGCAGCTCTTCCTTTGTGAGCTGGGTGTGTGATGTTTAAAATAACTTTTTGCCACTGATGCAAGTGCTTGGGTCAGTGGCTAAAAGTCATTTTAAACATCGTGTGCTGCTCCCCTGTGATGCAGAGGGGGGTCATGAGAAGCGGCATGCAATGTTTAAAATGACTTTTAGCCACAGATGACTTGCCTCAGTGGCTAAAAGTATTGACCCGAATATAAGCTGAGGGCCCCTTTTTTCAGCCCAAAATTAGGGCTGAAAAACTAGGCTTATATTTGAGTATATACAGTATATATACAGTATTTTCTGAGCATTTCCCTGTTATAAAAGAAAGCAGTGACCCAAAGATAGTACCGTACAGTAAACAGAACTGTGTCTGCAATACCTTCCTTATCATTATTTTGCCTGAGGATGGTCTCCTTCAAACTTGATTTTGTTACTTCTGTAGTGATGAAAGCTGTAATCTGGACGAGTTAAGAATGCTCCTCAAACTGCTGAGATGTGTGTTCTGATGTGAGTGTTGGCATAATGCTCATGAAACTAATACAGTATTTTCTATCCCCCCCACCCAATACAGTGGTACCTTGTATAAAGGAACTAATTCATTCCAAATGAAAATTGTTAAACAAATTTTCCTTTATACAAATTTCCCATAGGAATGCATTGAAAACAGAGTAATCCCTAATCACAACCATTTTATGTTGTAAAGATTCGCCCCATAGACGATTCTGTTAAGCAAATTTCTTCTATCTCCGGAATTTTTTATGTTGTACAGATTTTATGTTATACAAACCGTTTGTTATACGAGGGCCCACTGTATATATATCTTGCAGCATGATCACTCTGGGCAGCTTCCAACATCAACAATAAAAAGCAAATCAACATCATAAATTAAAATAAACTCAACACACAGATCAACATACAAACTAATGACAATTATGAAAAATAAAACTGACTAAAGATTAAACATGACATAATTACAGAGTCAAATAAAATGGCAATCTGGTGGTTTTAGTTAAACATTGGCCGTGTTGCGTTGGTAAAGGCTTTGGAAATGCCTGCCTGTAGAGCTGAATTTTTAGAGATCGTTCGAAAGAATCCAGTGAGGGGGCTAAGTGGATCCCAGGTGGGAGATCATTTCATAAAGATGGTGTGACTGCTAAGAAGGCACAATTTCTATTTTATTTTCCTTTGCGAGCTTCTCTCGAAGTTAGGGATCTCAAGTATCTGGGTTTGAGAAGAGTTTATATCCCAGCTGATCTAGGCAGAAACTGGCATTCTGTCAAGTAGTGAGGATTCTACGAAGAATCAGAAGTGATTTACCATTCCCTTCTTCTGGGGGGGGGGGGGTGTTCTGAGACTGTGCATCTTCCACAAGGCAACACTAGCTGGATCTTTTTCTGGGAGGCAAAATGGACAATTAAATATTGTATTTTTGTCATAGCATTGTTGAGAGTGTTTAAGAGCCATGAGAAGAGACGCCCCTCATTGGAGGAGAGCCCATGAAATATGGATTCCTTTCATGCGAGTAGGGGCAGAGAGTCCATGTGCATGCCCACTCCTGTCTCCCAGTGATATACAGGGTCACGGATTGGTAGAAGCGCATGTGGTTACGTCTGATGCCCTTACTTTGGTTATCATCAGCTGGCAGTTGGGTAGTTCATGGTAGTGTCCAATTGTGACTGTTTTCACATCATGCTCCCAATCTCTGAAGCTATCTGCGTTGTGACAGTCTGGCAAATGTGTTTTGATCTTCACTGGAATTTGCCCCCCTTTTTAAAGGGTAAAATACTCTTGCAGTGATCTTTTGATGGTTGATGAGAAGTTCAAATTGAGTCTGTGTAATGGCTGTCTTTCATGCTGGTGGAAAGAGGGCAATACTGCTCTAGTAAAGTGTAACAGAGTTGCTGCTTTACTTGTCATGCTTTTGCCTCCCTCTGTAATTTCAGAGCAAAATCAATATATTTAATTTTCTATGTCCTTTTGTTTGCATCTGGGTTCTTCAGCCCTGTTTCAAATGACTTCTTTTGCTTTTCAGTTTACGTGTTAGGCATTTGGTGCTTCTTTATCTCTTACCTCCATCAGTCTGAATAATTTATAACCCCACCATAAGCCTGCTCAAATGGAGGAGGACTACCGACTCAGCCTGATAGAGAAAGAACTATTGCTTAGCAGGGGAATGTGGCTTTTCATTTGTTATCAGCTGATCAACTCTCTGATCACAGGAACTTAACATCAAGGTCTCTTCAGAGTGAAATAACAGCTGCTTATCAGGTTTTCTGGTATAAGCAGTTCTGTTCTCAGGTGTTTTCATTCTCCTTCTAGTCCTCTGCTTTATTGTGGATGACCAAAAAGCATGGGCTAGTTCAGTCCTGTTACGTTGATCCACATGACAAAAGCTATGGCTAACAATGCTATTCTGCAATATTTGTTGTTAGGTGCCCTCAGGTTACCACCAACCTATGGCAATCCTATGAATGAATTCTCTCCAAAATGTCCAGCTCTCACCAGCCTTGCTTAGCTCTTGTAAACTCCAGCCTGTGGCTTCCTTTAAGAAGTTAATCATCTCGTATTTATCACATAGGAGCCCTGTGGCGCAGTGGTTAAATGCCTGTACTGCAGGTAAAACTGTGCTCATGACCTGGGTTTCAATCCCAGGTAGCAGGCTCATGGTGGACTCAGCCTTCCATCCTTCCGAGGTAGGTAAAATGAGTACCCAGCTTGCTTGGGGGGAGGGTAATGTGTAGTCTACATACTGTAATTAAACTGTAAACCACCCAGAGACTACTTGAAGTGGAATGGGGTGGTATATACGCAGAACACTTTTATTTGCTCTTCCCTTTTCCTTGCTGCCTTCAGTGTTTCCTAACATTGTTGTATTTTCCAGAGAATCTTTCCTTCTCATGATGTGCCCAAAATAGGACACTGATTTTCATCTTTTTCCCTCCCCCTGCAGAGATAGTTCAGGCTTGATTTGATCTAGGACACTGCTGTTGTGATTGTGGACATCTATGGAACAGCTTTCTAACATGTATGTTGTCCACAAGTCTGTATGTCTGTACTAGGTCTGGTTTCTTATCACCAGTATAGCTAGGTGAAATCAGATGGTACATAACATGGAACTTAACATTGCTTTACAAGTGTTATTATATGTTATTTCTCTTGCTTGAAAGAACCTGAATTCCAAGTATGTCTCAGTTCTTAAAGTTGTTGACTATTTCACTTCTTAAAGTTGTTGACCCCACCTGGGGTACTTTCTCCAGTTTTGTGCACCTTAATTTTAAAAGGATGTTGACAACCTTTTTGTTAACATCCTTTTTGTCAGGAACTAGAGAGCATTTTGGGACAAGCCAAACATGTTCAGGGGGACGGGTTGCACTTCAACCATGATGGGACCAGATGGCACTCAACATCAAAAAGGCTGCAGAGCAGCTTTTAAACTGATAACTGGGGGAAGATTGACAGGAGCTGCACAGCATCCAGTTCGGAACACCTCATCCTCGTGGAATGAGGTTGGAGAGGGTAGAGAACCACCAAGGGATGACATAGTAGGTATTCGCATTGGGAGAATAATGGGATGTGGTAGTTTGTCTACTGGAATTAAAAGCTGGGGGGGGGGGAAAGAAGCAGCCCTTCTACAGGTGCTTCTATGCCAGTGCTTGAAGCCTCCGAGCAAAGATGGGAGAACTTGAACAATTGGCAGCTAGGGATAACATTGATATAATAGCCATAACAGAAACCTGGTGGAATGCAGAGAACCAGTGGGATACCGCGATCCCAGGCTATAAGCTCTATAGAAGGGATAGAGAGGGGCGGATTGGAGGTGGAGTGGCCATCTCTGTCAAAGAAGGGCTAAAATCCAGCAGAATGGAGATTGACGGTGGGTCTGACTCTACCATAGAATCGCTGTGGGTCAAACTACCAGGTCCAAGGAGCGATGTGATAGTTGGGGTATGCTCTCGTCCACCAGATCAAAAACTTGAAATGAGGACACAAATCATGGAGGTGTCTAAGAGGGACAGGATAGTAATCAAGGGGGACTTCAGTTATCCCCACATTGACTGGACCAATGTGAGCTCGGGGCAAGAAAGAGAATCCAGGTTTCTTGACATGCTGAATCAGTGCTCCCCAACCTTTTTATCACCGTGGACCGGTAAATGCTTGATAATTTTTCCCTGGCCCGCTTGTTTTGATTTAATAAGATAAAAAATGTAAATGCCCCCCCCCGCCGCTGACGCACATGCGTGCTAGTCATTTCCCACTCTAGGGGGCAGTGCTCATCTCCGTACTCAAGCCGAAGAGCCAGTGTTGTGCGATGAGTCCTTGGCATCGCTGCAAGGAAACACTGTTTTAACTTCCTCGCATTCCCCCCCGGGGGGGCTACCCAGCCGCCGTGAGGTCTTGGGACCCTTCGCCCTTCCTTGACATGAGGCCTCCCTCCCTCCCTCCTTACTTTCTTTCTTTCTTTCCCTTTTCTTTCTCCCTCCCTCCCTCCCTCCCTTCTTTCTTTCTTTCTTTCTTTCTCTTTTCTTTCTCCCTCCCTCCCCCTCTCCCTTCTTTCTTTTCTTTCTCTCTCTCCCTTCCTCCCTCTTTCTTTCTTTCCTCCCACTCTCCTTCCTTCCTTCCTTCCTCTTTCTCTCCCTTCTTTCTTTCTTTCTCTCCCTCCCTCTCCCTTCTTTCTTTTTTCTTTATTTCTCTCCCTCTCCCTCTCTCTCTTTCCTTCCTTCCTTCCCTCCCACTCTACCTCCTTCCTTCCCTTCTTTCTTTCCTTCCTTCCTCATTTTCTTTTTCTTTCTTTCTTTCTTTCTTTCTTTCTTTCTTTCTTTCTTTCTTTCTTTCTTTCTTTCTCCCTCCCTCCTCCTCTCCTTCCTTCCCTCCCACTCTCCTTTCTTCTTCTTTCCCCCCTTTTTTCTTTCTTCCTCTCTCCTCTCCTCTCCCTTCTTTCTTTCTTTATTTCCTTCCTTCCCTCCCTCCATCCCTTTCTTTTTCTTCCTTTCTTCCTCATTTTCTTCCTTCCTTCCTCCCCCTTCTTTCATTCTTCCTCTCTCTCCCTCACTCCTTCTCTCCCTTTCTTTTTCTTTCCCTCCCTCCTTCCTTTACTTACGTACTTTCTTCCTCCCTTCCTCCTTCTCCCTCCTCCTTCTTTCTTTCTTTCTTTCTTTCTTTCTTTCTTTCTTTCTTTCTTTCTCTTTCTTTCTTTCTTTCTTTCTTTCTTTCTTTCTTTCTTTCTTTGTTCCTTCCTCTTCCTCTTCTTCCTTCCTTCCTCCCTCCCTTCCTTCCTTCCTTCCTTCCTTTCTCCCTTCTTTCTTTTCTCTCTCTCTCTCTCTCCCTTCCTCCTTCTCCCCCTTTCTTTCTTTCTTTCTTTCTTTCTTTCTTTCTTTCTTTCTTTCTTTCTTTCCCCCTCCCTCCCTCCCTCCCTCCCTCCTTTCTTTCTTTCTTTCTTCCTTCCTTCCTTTCTTTCTTTCTTTCTTTCTTTCTCCCTCCCTCCCTCCCTCCTTACTTTTTCTTTCTTTCTTTCTGGCGGGGCGTGCGGGGGTCGCAGTGGCGGCAGCGATGGTGATGCGGGGGCGATGGTGGGGAGTCGCAGCGGCGGGGCGGGGCAATTGCGGGGGAGTCGCGGCGGCGGCGGGACGGGGCGGTGCGGCGGTGGGGGATCGCGCGGCGCGGCGCGGACGGGGGACGGGGCGCGAAGCGCGCGGCGCGGGGATGCAGGAGCGCGCGCGGCAGCAGGATGGGGCGATTGGTGGGCGGCAGCAGCGGACGGGGCGATTGCGGGCGGCCCGCGCGCGGCAGCGGACGGGAGTTATCCAGCGGCTGGATTGGCATGTCGCGGCGGCGCGCGGGATGGAATGAAAGACGGGGGTAATTGTCCAGCGGACGGGGCGACAGGCGGCGGGGGGTCACGGCGGCGGCGGCAGGACGGGGCGGTGTGGCGGCGGCAGCGGGACGGGGCGATATGGGGGGGGCGGGGCGGGGTCATGGGGTCACGGGCGGCGGGGGCAATTGGCATGCCCGGCCGATTCATCCACGGACCGGCACCGGTCCGTGGCCCGGGGGTTGGGGAACACTGTGCTGAATGACTGTGCCTTAGATCAAGTTGTCATGGAGCCCACCCGAGAACAGGCAACTCTGGATCTAATACTGTGTGATGCTCAAGGACCTGGTCATGGATGTGAATGTCACCGAGCCTCTGGAGAAGAGAAAGGGGATATGATAGCTATGTTTAAATATTTGAAAGGATGTCATATTGAAGAGGGGACTGGTTTGTTTTCCATGGCTTCAGAGACTAGGATGCAGGGCAATGGTGTCAAACTACAGGAAAAGAGATTCCATTTGAACATTAGGAAGAACTTCATGTCAGTTAGAGCTGTTTGGCAGTGGAAGATGCTGCCACAGAGGGTGGTGGAGTCTCCTTCTTTGGGGGGTTTTAAGCAGAGGCTGGATGGGCATATATTGGGAGTACTGTACTTGGATGGGGGTTCCTGCATGGCAGGGGTTTGGACTGGATGGCCCTTGAGGTCTCTTCCAACTCAATGATTCTATGATTCTCTGCTGCTCAGTCAACTGAAGTAAATTGCAGTGTCAACAAAATCGCAACAGTTATTGGAAATGTAGATGTTTTAAATGATAATCTGCTTAGCTCACCTCTTCTAAAAAGGAAAATATCTAAATATATTAAATAACTTGGTTAAACTGAATATTTATTTCAAATGTCATCAAAGAAAAGGATTTGAACTGGTGGGAGACATTAATAGTCAATCTTTATGGGAGGTTCAGTACCATTAATATAAAAGTGCTTTCTTATCTCATTTCTGTTTTAAGCTGCTTCCTGTCTCTTGTGTACATCATTATTTAACAAAAATCAATAGGTTCTTCAATAAATTCTCTTAAGGAATAAGCCACCATGTTTTATTCTCATAAATCTGTACTTTTCCAGACACAGTGTTTCTTGCACTGTAAGGACAGGGTTGTATGCTGATTTCATCATCATTTTCTCCATGTCCAAGTGATGTTTCTTTTATTTCACTTTGTGCTGTTTTCTCTTCCCTCGCCCCCCCCCTTCCTGTACCCCTTTCTTCCTCCTGAACACTTGGTATAATATTTTCTTTGTCCCAAGAGGGTGGTGTTTAATGCTGTGGCAGCTTCCAGATACTTCAACTCTAATGCAGTAAATGAAGTAAGAGACTTTTATGTGGAAGAATATGTAGGAGTTTCAACACAGAGTTACCTATCCAATCAAATAATACTTTCTGGAAAGCTGTTTTATAATGATATAGACAAAGCTGAACTGATAGTGTTGTATTTTGTCTCCAGAGCTACCCTGGGGTGACACTTGCAGCTGCAAAGTAATCTGTATAAAGGTGAAACAGCAGTCAAGAAAAATGCCTCCCATATCACAGATTTGTTAAAAAGGAATGGATACTTTAACCTTGCACTTACTCCTGTACATTCTTGCTTAGAAGTAAATCTCCTCTTGTGTTCAGTGCATTTGCTCTACTGTATATGAGGTTATAGGTCTAATATCAAGATATTAAAAAGAGCCATGGGGTAGATGATATTCAACTGTGCTTGAAGGTGGAGATGTCCCTAATTTCACTGTGCATGTCCTGATGGGGCTGGGTGCCTCAGGTGTGGAAATCTAGTAAACAAATAAACAAAAGAAGGTAGTTAACATTAGGACAAGAATCCCAGTAAGTTATTTGACTTCTGGTCACCAAGTGATTTTTTTAAAAAGTACAGAGAATGAAGTGCCATGTGGAGGAACCATTGGTCTCCTGGTTGAATTGTAGTTTAACTTTTTAAAATCCCAACATGTATTTCTTCTTCTGGCTTACATATGAAAATGGCAGGTCATCCACAGTAAAATAGCTCATAAATTATGTTGTAGATGCATAATGGAAACCCATTGTCTAGGTGACTACTCTTGCAACTGTTCATATTGATAAATATCTAGGATGAAGTCCAGCTGTGAGAAATCATAGGTGTGTTATGCTCCTAAATTTTCATTTAACACTTGCTCTTGCTAGTCATAGAATAGGATATTATTATGGACACCATCCCATATTTGTGAATTGTTGGTTATTAACTTGGGTGATTAGCTTTGATAACATTGTTATCTAATAGCTTTGATTCCAAGTTTGATACCAAAAGTTACACGTATAGCAGATCCACCTTTAGATTCCAGTGATAGATTTCTGAACTCTTCTGCATTGCTTAAGAGAGAAAAATTTGTTTTGGATCTGACATATGTGGTGTGGTGTGCTTGAACTCTGCAACTCGGACTTTATTCTTTTATCAAAGGTCTAATTCTGTTTTTTGTTTATGTACACATACTGTATATGTTACTTCTGATTTCACCTGTGTGTCATGAAAAGCTGTCTTGTTTGCTTTGGTTAAGTTTTCCTTGAAAAGGCTCCATGCTTTGTAAAAAGACATTTGCTTTGTAAAAAGTATTCCCAAGTCTGAAAGTAGTTCTTACCTAACTGTATTTGGTGATTATGACAGGGGCGTAGTGGCTCAGAGCACTAAGGCTTCCAAAAACTGCAAATCCCGGCTGCAAATCCCGGGTGCCACGCAACGGTGCGAGCTCCTGCTGTTAACCCCAGCTCCTGCCAACCTAGCAGTTTGAAAGCATGTACTGTCAATGCAAGTAGATTTAAAAAGCGGGAAGGTAAAAACAGTGTTTCCTTGCAGCCATGCTGGCCACGTGGCCATGGACTTGCACAGCACTGGCTCTTCGGCTTGAATATGGAGATGAGCACTGCCCCTAGAGTCGGACACGACTAGCACACATGTGCGGGGGGAACCTTTACCTTTTATTTGGTGATTATACCTGGTGATATGTAGTTACAGAAAAATGGTTCTTAGTAACAAATCAAACTCCAAAAAGGGGTTTGGCTGAATCAGTTTCATTTTCATTAGCAAGTAATTTGAAAGGTAATAAAATCTTTACAGTTTTACTACTGAAGAAATCCACAAATTGTCTTCCTCATCATGCCACAATCAACATCCCCATCTCTGTTTCTTGGATGCTGTTATCTTATCCATAATACACCCATGTATGAAACACAATAGTATATAAAGTGACACCTCCCCACTTTGTAGGGACGACCAATAGAATTGCTGCAGAATAACTGGTTTGATTATTACAATTAAGGATGTGTGATGTCCCCTTGGCCCATGCCCGAATAAGAACACACAGATAGGTCTCTGCCCTGTGGCGTTTTGGTGCCATTTTGAGTTTATTCTTCATGTTATTCGTGTGCTTCTTGATCTTTTTCAAAAACCTGCAAGGGGATATATAATATGCAGTGACCTCAGTGTTTTATAGTGCCTCCGTAGCGGGACTGTTCGGATGAGATCATGGGTTTATTGGGGGTTTCATCTCTTATTTGTCTTTTCCTTTGCTTCCAGATGCTCAGTCTTTTTGGTGACAATTGACTGTACATATCACTGATTATCCATGGTTTAAAAACCCCATAAATGCTAAATGAATCATAAAAGAACCACAGAAAAGTTGCTCAGCCCTTTGGGTGGCAAATGGCTCTTTGCTCCATCCTGTCATTTCCACAGAATGGCACAATGCTGTTGATTTTATCTGGTTTTACTGTTTTGTTTAGAGACAATGGACATCCTTAAATATAATACGTGTCTTTTTTTTTCATTCAGTTTTCTCATTCAATTCTACTATTGTATGTATTTTTCTCTACTTTTTTACATACATTTTTGCTTCATGAGTACAGTAAGTGTATTTTTCCTCCCAACTTCTGCTGTGGCTTCTTTATACTTCTATCTTCAAATCAGCTCTTATAACAATACAGTGGTACCCTGATTTAAGAGCAGCTCAACTTAAGAGCAATTCAACTTAAAAGCAGAAAATTGTTGGCGTTTTAAGTGCCGCCTTACAAATTTTAGATATGGTCTACTTGACTTACAAATATTTTATTTTATTTTTTTATTTTTAACTTATTTTTCAATTTTTTAGATAGGTACCCCGACTTAAGAGTAGTTCGACTTAAGAGCATGCATTCGGAATGGATTAAATTCGTAAGTCGAGACACCACTGTATATAAATCCTTGAACAAGTCAAACTATAAACTTTAACTATTCACCACAATCTAATATTTCACTATTCAGTCCAGTTGAGGGTGTGTAGTAGTTTTAGAATGCAAACTTTGTAATTACAGCCCCCAAGTCATTTCCCTAACATTTTAAATGTTTGTTTGGTGTTCTGTATGATAATTTTTCTCTTTTTGCAGCTATTATTAACTTTTTAATCCCATTTCACTCCTACTCATGAGTTTCCACAGCTGGATGCAGATTCAAACTCAGCCTCTCTTAGTCCTTGTCCATCACCATATCCACTGCTGTACATTGTATACCATAGTGCAGTGCTCCCCAACCTTTTTATCCCCGCGGACCGGTAAATGTTTGATAATTTTTCCGTGGCCCGCTTGTTTTAATTTAATAATTTTAATTTAATTAAAAGGCCCCGCCTCCTCCTCTCTCTCTCTCCTCAGACCGGCCGCTGCACGTGCACGCGTGACCCCCCCTCGTTCGCCCCACCCACTGAACCCCCTTCCTCCCTCCCTCCTCTCCCCGAGGGTGTGAGACCCCTCCTCCCCTTGCCCTCCCCCTCCTCATAACTTTGGCCTCGCAGTCGGCGCAGTACTTGTTGTCCTCCTCCCGGAGGGGCTTGGCCTGGTGCTGCTTGTTCTGCTTCTGTGCCTTCTCCCAGCACGAGCGGGTGGCCATGGCAAAGGAATTGGGGGGGAGGGTGGCAGGGCAGGGTGGAGGGGACTGGGGGGGCAGAGGAGACCAGGTGGGGTGGGGATGGGGAGGGAGGAAGGGAGAGGGAGGGAGGGTGGCCTCAAGCAAGCGCGCGGGCGGGCACACCCACGGGGGGCGTGAGAGAGAGAGAGAGAGAGAGAGAGCCAAGGGGAAGGATGAGGGTGGTGGTGGTAGAGGGGGAGAAGGGAGTCGGGCGGGCGCCCACCACCCTTAAGAGCTGGAAGAGGAGAACTGGAGCCGAAGCCAGCAGCCTGACAGCAGGAGGAGGAAGAGGAGAAGGAGCGGGCGGCGGCGGCGGCGGCAGCGCTTCCTCCTTCCTTCTGGCCCGGTCACGCCAGCCGCGAGAGGAGCCCCGGCGAGCGCAGCCAACCAACCATAGGCTGCCGGGAAGTCGGGCAAGGCTGGCTGCAGGAGGAGGAGGAGGAGGAGACACGGAGGGCACCCTCGCCGGCGGCCTCAACCAGAACGACTCCTGGTGAACCGAGGAAGAGGAGGAGGAGGAGGAAGGGGGGGTCGCCATCCGCTCGCGGGACCTCCGCCGCCGCCAGCAGCCTCCTCTTTCCCAAATGGTGGCCGTGCCCTCCTGGCAACAGCCCCATCACCCCTCCCTCCTGCCCCGCCCCCATTCCCGGTTCCCCAAGTGCCGCCGAGACCATCCCGATTCTGCTTAACCGTTGCTCATTTCCTCCTCCTCCTCCTCCACACACACACAAACCCCCTCCCTTTTCCCTTCTCTTGGGGGAGGAAGGGAGGCGAGCCCAGACGGATCACACCCACCCGCTTGCATACACACACACACTCTCTCTCTCTCTCCCTTTTCCCTTTTCTTGCAACTGTTTATTTTACAGGGCTCTTGGCGCGAGATCGCTTTCTCTTGGCCCGTAATTTTTTTAAAAAGGGGGGGCATGTATTCTTCTATGTCCGTCCTTCTCCAGCTCCAAAACTACTTGGGAGGGAGGAGGAGAGAAAAAAGAAAGCAAGGAGAGAGAGGAGGGGGAGGAAGGGAGGCGAGCCCAGACGATCACACCCACCCGTTTGCGCGCATGCACACACACACACACACACACACACACACACACACACACACACACACACACACACACACCTTGAACATGATTATACCGGGCGGGGGGACGGGGGCAGGTGTAGAGCGTGCCAATATTCGCCCAAAATTAACGCAACATCGTGGGGGCGGGAGTTGGATGGCAGGGACCCTCCAGAAAAAAAATCCAAGCCGGCTGGAGTGGAAACAGAGAACGAAAAGATGACCAAAGATGTCCTCACGTTTCAAGCTTTCCCTTGTCCTTCCTCTCTCTCTCCCGCCGCCGCTGCCACCGCCAGCAGCACCACGACCCCCCCCCTTTGGCTTTTCTGGATGGCGCAGTGAAGCGAGAACACATGGACGCTAGCAGGGGCACAAACATTAAGGACTGCAGGTATAGGCTCTCCAAAGGAATGGGAGAGAGCGCGCTGCCGACAAGACCAAGCCTGGGAAAATCAGCCTCGATTTCCTCTCCCTTCCCTTCCCCGCCTGCCCGTTTCCCCGCCTTATCGCCATCGCCGCTTAATGTCCAAAGGGAGCAGCCCCCCTCCCCGCACTCTTTGGGCAATAGGCGGGGTCTCTCTTTGCAAACCAATGACACAAACCCACACGGACCAGCCTCGCCCCCTACAGATACTCTTCACTGCAAATAGGCTTTCTCAGGGGATTAGTGTATTTTGAAGTTCCTCGGGCGGCCCGGTGCTGATTGGTCCACGGACCGGCACCGGGCCGCGGCCCGGGGGTTGGGGACCACCGCCATAGTGAACCTATACCATGTTATAATAAACTTGTCTATTTTTTCAGTTCCTTTTACAGTTCTTAATTTGTGTCAGCTTCTCAGATAATGCTATTTCCCACACATGGCCCAACCACATATTCATACTAAGTTTCTCAAAGACTTTCCCATGCTTCGCTCCTATAGTGAGCGCTGATACTAACCTAAATAAAATTAATTATTATTTATTTGTTTTATTTGATTTATATACCTCTCATCTAGCTACCAAGGCCACTCTGGGCAGTTTACAGCAAGATAAAACAATAGCATCAACAGAACAAATCAGCAAATCAATAAAAACAATGTAACTTAAATTTAATTATCTCTGCATTATTTCTCTATCGACACATGTAAGCAATGTTCTCTCTAATTTCTGCTAGCATTGCATGGGGCTCCTCCACTGTGTGTGTGTGTGTGTGTGTGTGTGTGTGTGTGTGTGTGTGTGTGTGTGTGTGTGTGTGTGTGTGTGTGTGTGTGTGTGTGTGTGTGTGTGTGTGTGTGTGTGTGTGCGCGTGCTGCCTGCTACGTGTAGCAAATGGGCAGTAACATGGATTGGAGTATTGTCTATGAACGCTGCAAATAAAGATTGTTTATAGCAATATCTCATCCAGAGTAGCTAATATTTTGCTACGTTATTTTTTCCATGCCATCTCTCCAGAATTTCATTAACTTTTCAGTGTTACATGTATACATGTATCAATGTATCTCTTTGACTGCACTTCCTTAAGCATATCGTTGATATATTATTACTGTACTCAGATGAATTATTAGGGATTGCATGCATCATTAAAATTCTTATTTCTTTAGCTTTTGACTAATATTGATGTGTATGGGTGACTCATCCTCAAATTGTTGGCCTGTGTTTTCTGGTATTGCTGGTCCTAGATCTGCTTTCCAAGCTGTTTTTTGTCCTTTTTAATTTCCATATCAGTCGTCTATTAGCTACAAATGTTTTTGAGATCGGTTTTCCTTGCTGCTTTGGTTTAACCATATACTGTAGAAGGCTTCACATTTCATAACTGAACTTGATTTACTTATTATTTATTTATTTATATACCGCTCCATCTAGCTACACGGCTACTCTGGGCAGTTTTCAAACTGAACAGAAATCAAAACGATAAACAGTAAAATACAATATAATAGATAAGCATAAATATATGAATAAAAACACAATAACGAGTAAACAATATATAACAAAAACATAGAACAGGAGCAAGATGGGCTACAGATAAAAACAAAATAAATACATAACAGCAATCATTATTAGAACAGATTAATATCCAGGGAAAGCCTTTTAAAATAGCCACATCTTTAGATGCTTCTTAAAGACTGGGAGGGAAGGTGCCAGACAGATCTCAGGAGGAAGTTGGTTCCAGAGCCAAGGGGCCACCACTGAGAAAGCCCAATTTCTCGTCAAAGATTTACGGGCCTCCTTCGGCGACGGCACCCTCAGATGCCCTGCCTGAGAGGATCAGGTGTTATGGGCAGTATTTTTGCCGCAGGAGCCGTCCTGCCAGATAGCAAGGTCCTAAACCGTTTAGGGCTTTGTATGATAGACTACATTCTGTCAACATCATTCTTGCAAACTGACATGCAGTAGTAGGACATATTTGTGGGGGTTGTTCCAGCCCCTCCTGTGGATGCTGGAAAACCCAGAACACTACCCTGTTCTCCCAAAAATAAGACCTACCCCAAAAATAAGCCCTAGTCAGTATCTTCTTGGGAGAAAATAAATATAAGACAGTGTCTTATTTTCGGGGAAACATGGTATTTTAATGATGAATGCTGTGTACATTGATCTGACTCCCTTTAGTGGTCAGTTCTAGTGACTTTATAATTAATAATATATATTTGTGATTTTCCTTTTAAAATTTAATATTTTTCAGGCTGTGAATGTGAATCAGCAGATATAGATTCCATGGATATGGATATCCTATGTTTTACATGTCTATTGTTTGCTCCTCCCTTCCCTTGTATGTTTTTTGACATACTCTGCGTTTATAGGTTTGCCCTTTTTAAAGGCTCCCTAATTCAATATTGCTTTTAGATGCACCATCCAGCACATGGTATAAGTTTCATAGAATCACAGATTAAATGAATTGGGAGGGGCTTATGTGGCCACTGATTTCAAGCCCCCTTTTCAATACAGGAATTGAGTTCATCTGGGTGATAGAATTTGGTTGAAGTATATATGGCTAGAGTGGCAATACATATCTTATTTATAATAAAGAAGGAGTCCGAGTGGCATATTTACCCTGGATGTTTTAAGGCAACATGAAAAAACTTGAGAAACGCTTGGTAGAAATATTTAAGTAAAACAATTTAAAAATGCAATAATTGAGAAATAATGTTTGGCGTAGAAGGCAACCTTTGTCTAGAAGTGTAATAGTGATCTTAAAATATTGAACACCAATATCTCACTCATCGTAGGCAACGAGTAAGCAAAAACAAAGATTACACATTGTTATATTTTCAATGCAAAGATTTCTAACACTTCTTGATCTTTGAAGTTGCAATGTTCCACTTGACATTTTGTGGTGTTGCAAAACCCATGTTCTGTCTAGCAGATTGTTAGTATCAAATTTTGATCAGTTATTTGTTTGGATTTGTGTGCAGGTATGCATTTTCAGGGCTGAGTGACCTTTGAGAGAACTCAGTTCTTCAGACTCCTAAGATAGTTCAGTAAAAGAAGACACTGTGCTTTTTCTGTAAAGGAAAAAAAAGGATTCATCTCATTCTGCTTGCTTTTAAAAAAAAAGAGTAGAGGAAAGCCGTTACCTAGCTTTTAGGATGGATTTACTTTGTTGTTTCATTGTCACCGGTTTTAAAAGTGACTGAAAAATGAGTATTTTAGCGTGACGGTTTTCATGTGAACATAATGGGCTTACTGGTATACTCAGAAAATACTGGGATTGAAGAGATTCGGAAAGCTGATCACTGTGGCTGTTCTTCTTTTAGGATTTATTGCGGTTGCAGCCAGATTTAGCAAAATACGTTTACCCATCTGGCAGCCTGAAATTGTCTCCTCAGCTGAAGCTAATGGACTTAGTGATGGATGCCTTTTGTTTGCGCTGCCTGACTTTTGAGTGAAAGGAGACAAAAGAAGCTCCACTGGCTTCACTGTACTGTGTGATAAGCTGAGGACCAAAGGCTACTGCATTCGGTCGTGTGTGAAATCAAGGGGTGGGGAAAATATTAAAGGACTGTTTTACGGATGCTGAAGCTGCATTGAAGATACAGATTGGAGCAGGAAAAAATAAATAAATACATTAATGACAGCATCTAGATGGAGAAACTGTACTGTGGTAAGTAGCATGTAAAATGATAGCATCTTCCACTGATTTAATATGAGCATTAAGTGCAATTACTGCCTCGCATTGATCCTGAATGTCTGAAGTAGTTTGGTACATCAGCTGAAAAATATTTGCATCAGCTTAATTGTTGGGATTTCTCCGATTTTTCTGTTTCACCACACGAGGTATCCTGATCTTTATGGTGCCATTGTTCAGTAATAAAACAACTGAATATTTTTATCTTTATTATGAAATTAAGGTTTATGAGCTTGTGTGAGAAACCTGGAAGGTCTTTTTTGTGTACTTAAAAATGTGTGTGTTGAGACAACAACTGACTTGTTCTGGATTGAACATGGTGCTTTAAAAGTATGTCTATTTTATGCTGTTTTCAGAATGTGATCAGCGAAGGGATAATTGCATAGTGATTTTATCCATCAGTCAGTTGTATCTATGCAATGCTAACTGTAATAAGTTTGAACCTCATTTCCTTTTTTTAAAAAAATCACTAATGTAAAGACAGTCAAAATACAGTAAATTGAATTTCCTTAAGTTTAAACAACAAGGATATGCAAAAGTTGCCTTGAAATCAATCACAGAATGTTTGCGTTCAAGTGCATACATACGTTTGTGTCTCTGTGTCTCTCTGTAATATTTGTGGGCAAATGAAAGGAAAGATGGATGGCTAGATGAAGGCACATTGTCTGGCCAAGGGTTTTCACGTGATGCCAGGCCTTTTGAATCCTATCTTGGTGGCCTGAAAGAACCCTCAGTAGCAGGCTATTTCTGTGAGATGTTTGCCAGCAATGTACCTTTTAATTTTAGTCCCTGATGCATGAGGCCCTGTTCTGTGTGCGTGTGAACATGAGAGGCGTATTTGAGCCCAATCTTCCCCGTGGGCTTTGTCACAACCAGAGAAAGAGTGGGGGGAGGGGACACAATTCTGTTGATGCTTTTCGATGTTATTGTTAGTCCTTTAGAAGAAATTGTCGGCGAGTACAACCTTGCAGTGTTTTTGCGCATATCTGGGTGGCCAGCTGCAAGAAGTGGTGTTGAGAAATGTCTACTTAGCCCACATCATTTAAGCTTCGTGCTCTTACAGGATTCTGCGTTCTCCTCTCAGCTGTTTTACATCTGCATGAAACTGGTGAGGGAAGCCATTTGGGGGTCTGGATTATAGTGCCATTAGTATATGGGTGACACAGTGCTCAGTCTCTTTTTCATCATATATAAGTGAGTCAGTTAATGGACTTAAGTAGTACTTGGCCAAGATAATGCATTGGATGGAGAATAATTGACACGTGTTCAATCCAGAAAGGAATTAAATTTTATCTAGTAGATGGTTGGTGGCCACAGGGACATGGTGGCTTAGCGGGCTCTGAAAATTGTTGGCTGTAAAGTCAGCAGCTCGGCGGTTCGAATCGTGGGTGCCACACAGTGGAGTGAGCTCCAGCTGATTACCCCAGCTCCTGCCAACCTAGCAATTTGAAAGCATGTAAATGCAAGTAGATAAATAGGTAACTCCGTAAAAAGTGGAAAGGTAAAACAGTGTTTCCTTGCAGCCAGGCCGGCCACATGGCCATGGACTTGCACAACACTGGCTCTTCGGCTTGAATACAGAGATGATCCCTGCCCCTAGAGTCGGACACGACTAGAACGCATGTGCGGGGATGGGGGACTTTACCTTTACCCTTAACCTTTTGGTGATCATGCTTGTTTCAGTCCTCTCAAAAGATCAACTTTGAGGCTTAGGAATGTTTCTTGGGTTCTCCTGTTGAGAGGAAGAACTGTGGTTAGACTGACACACTAACCTGGACTCTACCTCGGTAAATAATTCAGATCTCTGAATTTAGAGATGAATTGCATGGTGGCTTTCCTCTGACTTGCCCCTTAATGAAGATGGGAGGTTGGTAATGTGACTGCTTGGTGAATGTTTAATCACTTTCTCTTTCAAAGATAAGCCAGGGATGACAGTGCAATCTAGACTTGGTTTACTGATGACTCTCTAGTGCATATAACAGAAGAAAGTGCATATAACAGACGAAAGGTTTGTATAGCTAGCTGAAAATAGTTCTCTCTGTGTGTGTTTCCACTTCTTATGTGGATCTATGTATTTTGCTCTACTAGGCATTAAGAATTATATGGCATACAAAAAATAACTAAAAAGAAAATACAAACGTTAGCTGTGGTACTTCTGCAAAAGTTAGTGTAAGATATTACTGTTGGTTTTATTGGTTAAATGTGTTGATTTGAGGTTTGGGAAGTGGTTTAATATAATTTTAGTAACAAGGACCGAATGTATGGATTTCACATTATTAATTGGTAATGTCATCTACTGTATAGTTTTCCTGAATAAGTCCAGAATCCTGTTTTATGTTCTCGTAAGGTTTAGATACCATGCAAAGACCAAAGCACATATCACTCATGTATCTGGTGATACATCTCACTGCCTAACTGAGATGCAATTGGGCCCCTCAGCAGTTCGCTCCCATTAGCTGCAGCAAGTTATGAAAACTTTATATGAACAGCAATCAGACTCTGATGTCTGAGTACTTACCGTAAACTCCTTTTTATGTCAGTTATCTTAAAAATATATTTCAGGTGGCTGGAACTGAGATTTTTTTTTTTAATTCTCCAAAGGGGTGCGTGATGTTTGGTAATGTGAAATCATTTGAATTTATGCTAAGCGAAATGGACCAAATTGTTCAAATGGGGCTAAATAACAACATTTTCATTAACAATCATCATCATAAAATGTACAGAGTAACCACTATCACAATCTCTGGTGTCTGTATAAAAATGCCATGTGGATACTCAATTGGCTACAGATTCATACTCAGGGTGATGATTAATGCCTCCTTCTCTAAGTGGGAGGAGGCAACAAGCGAGGTACCCCAAGGCTCATTCCTGGGCCTGGTGCTTGCCACTTTTTAAAAAATTAATGAGTTGGACAAAGCAGTGCAGGGAATGCTTGACAAATTCACAGATGACAGAAATTGTGTGTAATAGCTAATACCCTGGAGGACAGAAGCAAAATTCAAAATGATCTTGATAGGCTGGAACCATTGGGCTCGAACCAACAAAATGAAATTTGACATTGATAAGTGCAAAGTACTGCAATAATGCAAGTGAGAAGGGTCATGGAACTTTTGTAGACCATAAGCTGCATATGAACCAACAATGTAATGTGGCCACAAAAAAGACAAAGTATAATTATCAAATCCCATAAGGTGCTCATCTCCCTCTATTCAGCACTGGTGAAGCCTCACCTTGAGTATTGTGTCCATAAAGATCCTGACAAATCAGAAGTTCAGAGGAGGGTGATAAGGATGGTCAGTGGGCTGGAAACAAACTCTAGGGGCATGCTTTCCCAAGGCACAAACTTTGAGCAAAGTTTGTGCCGAGACAAACATAGACAGGAGACTTCTCCTGTTAATGCGATGTCTCTATGAAAATTCTAGTTTACAAGTTCTTTGTAATCCAGCAGGAGTGTTGTCCAACTCAATTCCAGCTCATAATGGGGTAAAACAGGGTTGTGTTTTAGCTCCAAACTTGTTTAACTTCTACATAAATGATATTGTGAGCAGTCTCTCAAAACCTGAATTTCATCCCCCCAAGCTATTTTCACGCCCTCTTTCCATGTGATTGTTTGCTGATGATGTAGTTTTATTGTCTTTAACTTGTGTTGGCCTGAGAAGGTTTTTGAGGGCCTTCTCCACCTATTGCAATCATGAGCAACTAGTAATAAACTACTTGAAAACCAAAGTACTTAACACTAGTAGAAGAAGAATCAAACACAAATGGGTTATAAACAACCACCCCATAGAGCAGGTTTCATGCTTCAAATACCTGGACATATTTTTTAGTTCTACAGGCTCCCAAGTCTCTCAACTAAAACATGCATCATTGAATGCCCAGAAGAGCACCGCAGCACTAACCAGATTCTTCTATTCTAAAGGAGGGCAACAAGTATCTTCCGCTATCCAGGTTTTCAAGAGCAAGGTATTTCTCAAATGTTTTATGGTTCACAAATTTTTGCAGGTACAAACTTTCATTTCTTGGAAGTAGTACAGACTAAATTTCTGAGATCAGTTCTGGCTGTACCTCCCTGTAAGGCAAATGTAGCCCTTCGTTTGGAGGCTGGTCTAGTGTCCATAAGAGCATGGGTCAAAGTCCTTATGATTAACTATTGGTTAAAACTCGTATTCTTCACAGAAGGGTTGGCCCCTTTGGACCTAATTGATTCTTTCCAGTCTGAATGGAAACAGATTGTAGCCAAAGAAATACACCAAATTGGCCTCTCTAACAGTATCTTAAAAGCAATGGGATTTTCTAAAGCCAGAGCTGCAGTTAAACAAAGGATTTGGGATATAGAATTCCAAGATCATGTGAGCCTTCTGGGTAATCGCAGTCTAGTCTCTTATAACAAATTTACTATATCCCCACAACTGACTGGTTTAATGCCTCCAAAGATTACAACAGCTTTTACTTTAGCCAGATTGAATGCTCTCCCTTCCAAGCTTTTGGATGGGGAATTTCAAAATATTCCCCTCTCCAATTGCTTGTGCCTGTGTGAAATGAATCAAGTAGAAACGGTCACTCATGTCCTTTTTAATTGTTCCTTTTACCATGACTTACGTAAGGAACTTATTCAACCTGTTATTGACAAATATCCTGGGAGACCTGCTGAATTCTATGCAAAGTTACTTCCCCAGCAGATTTCAAATTGTGTCGCTAGATTTTGTACCGCTGCAGTAGTTGTACATAGGCTTATGACCGCTGATAATTCTAGCTCTCGAAGGTCATATAGAGGGTGGTCTCCACTCAGGGGTCTGATGGCGGCTTGATCTTCGAAATATTATTTTACCTATTTTTCGGATATTGACTATTTATATAGCAGTCCTGTTTGTATTTTGTGGCTTTTACCAAAAATTTTTATAATGTTTTTAAAATGTTTTATTCTGGCAAATTCAATGTTTTATTCTGGCAAATTGATATTTTGGTATTTCTTGATTTGGTTAACAACCGTAAATAAAGATTCATTCATTCATAGGGGGAGGGACAGAAAGAACTAGGCATGTTTACCCTAGAGAAGAGAAGACAGAGGGGTGATATGATAACACTTTTCAGATATTTGAAAGGCTGTCATAAAGAGGAGGGGCAGGATCTGTTCTTGATCATCCCAGATTGTTGCAGGACGTGCAACAACAGGTTCAAGTTATGAGAACTCAGCTTTCAGTTGGATATCAGGTAAAACTTCCTAACTGTTAGAGCATTATGGTGGTGGAACCAATGACCTTAGGAGGTGATGAGTGTTCCAACACTGAACATGTTCTAGATAAAATTGGACAACCATCTGGCAGATATCCTTTGATTTGTATTCCTGCATGGAGCAGGGGATGGGACTTGACAGCCTTATAAGCCCCTTCCAACTTCACTGTTCTTTGATTCTATGATTTATTTATTTATTGAGCTTTTAAACCACCCATCTAGCAGGTAGCTACTCTGGACAGTGTACAGACAGAATAAATAATTCAACAAGAACAAATGAACAAGAATAAGCACAGCTATAAAAATGAACACTATAATACTAAAACAATTACTCATTAAACTAAAATAGACAAACAATCTAATTACACATTACAGATATCAAGGGAGACTGCCTAGAGTGGCCTTGCTGCTACATGAGCGGTATATAAATCTAATAAATAGATAAAATAATAAAATAATATTAATGGAAAAAGGTAACTGCAGTTGAAGAGCATCAAAAAGAATCAAAGACCGGGGAAGTCTTGTCTGTTTTTTTCCGATATAAATTTGCTACTTCATAGAAATATTGGCTGAATGGGCAAACTCACAGATTTCAAGGGACAAGAATACTGTACTTCTGTATAATGAATAGGTGAATAATTCATTACTTTATAGAACCAGGGACTCCTTTCAGTGTCAATAATACTGATTACTTAGGCTTGCATACAGTAATCCTTTTCAAAGAATCCAGAGATTACTGTATTTTCCGTCTATAAGACGCTCCCATGTATAAGACGACTCCCACTCTTCCGATCAGTTTTGCAACCATATGGTTCCCTCCTTGCCTTCTGTGTATAAGATGACCCTCAATTATTGGTCTAACAATTTTAGACAGAAATATACTTCATATTCCATCTATATGACGACCCCCACTTTTCCAAACCTAAATTACAGTTCCAAAACTGCACAATTCTCTCCTCGGCTTAGTTCCATGTATAAGATGACCCTTGATTTTTACTCTAATAATTTAAGACAACAAATCTTGTGAATGGAAAAATATTGTAATTTAGCTTAAAAAAATACTTTAAGGAGAAAACACACAGTATTCTTTTGTTTTGTACCTATGATGTAGTATAAATACAATTGGATTAAATAACCAATAGATTCATTGATTTAAAATTCATTGATTCAAAAATGTGCATTGCTCAAGGGGAATAAATCAGTGGGAATATATATTTTCATGAGATCAGTATGTGCCTTTCTTTTGGCCTCAGAGGTTTGTATATGCCAATACAGAGAAACAGTTGCTGGAGGCAACGTGAGACTTTTTTCTTTCCTGAAGTTTGTGGCGCTCCTTCCTCCCTGCTTCTTATTTTCTTCTATTTAAGGACCACTCTCATTACACCACTCTGTCTTGGTAGTTAAGTTGATGATTTGATGAGGGTTTGGCTCAGTGAAAATGGTGCCTGCAGGTTTTTATAAAAGTCAGAGTTATGGAGACCATGAACATTCTTCAGCAAATTTGAGAATCTTCTTTAAGGTGACTGTTAGTACCCAGTGATGTCTCTTTCCAAAATTCCCAAAACTGAGTGCTGCAGATAGGAGACCATAAGCCCATTTATAGTAGGTAAAATACCAAGGGCAAATAATGAAAGACCTTACATAGACACTTTCAGCAAGCTCAGCAGATAGATGCAGGCCCCAATTATAAATGACTGACATTGGTGAATTTGGATAAGCATGCATGTAGGGTTAGTTGAGAATTGATTTGCAAGCCTGAAATAAACGTTGTAGTACTGTAATTCACAAACCACATTCTGATAACTTGCTTCTGGTATAAAATAGTCTAATTATTTTAATATTATAAATTTGTTTGAGCTTTGTATTTCATACAAGTCTATTTTAAATTGCCCAGTGCTCTAATACAAATGAAGATGAAAACATTAAACCATGATTAATACTTCAGAATAGGCTATGGCTATGTATTCTTTTCTTTTTGCATCTGGTCAGCATACAGTATTCAAAGTAATGTGGCCCTGGGTGGCACACATTTCAGTAAAGCTCAGTCTGGGTTATTGTGGTATGTGAACCTAGCAAATTGCCTACATGCACACTTGCAAGCAAGGTTCCTTGGTCTGGTTTCCTACTTAGTTATAAACATGGCCTGTCAACACATGTCACAAAAAAAGCATAAACTTGCAGATCGGAATGATGTCTAAATTGACAAAATATGCTATGTCCATATCCTGAGTTAATGTTGAATGCTTCACTATTATTTGAGGCTTTTGCAAGGAGATCTTAAAACTAGCAGTTTTAATATGCTTCATTTTAAAAATTATAGTTAAAGCATCTCTTTGATATACCTAATATTTTAAATCTTATATTGATAACATTATAAAACAATTAAGATATGTGATGAGAACAGATCTTTGGTTCTTACATTTAACGGGCAGTTGTGCAGTAATACAGTACAGTATCTTCATTGCAACATATTGGGCACTCTTTATTAACAAGTTCTTTAATTCAAGTGCTAGATGTAAGATTTTATTTTATGTTTTTGCACAGGGAAAGCAGACATTTTTTTCACAATCAGATCCTTGTTGAAGGAAGAACTAAGCATTATTTTAATTAAAAAATCAACCCTCATTATTCTAACTTTGAATATGTAGTTAGGTTGGTAAAGCTGCATATTTTGGATATGGATGGCGAAACCTCAGAGTAGTTATGTGAGCACTATGGCGTTTATCTCCTCTCCTTACTATCTCAAGGACAGTAAGATGTAACTATTTCAGACTTCAGAATGTATACACTAAGGTGAAGAAATAAAATAATGCATTAAAATGTTTGTTGCATTAATACAAATCCTTTTCAATTATTTCAGATATTTCCAGACTTTCCTTTCCTGCAGGTAAGATCTGTTACAAAATATGTTTTTAAGAACACTTATTAGCCTTTCTAAGTCATAACTCCAAAAACTAGCTAAGGTGGCTGCTTTGTTGTTTGTTTTGTGTTGTATCTTGGAAGTTAGGTAGTGTTCTGTCTTGTAGCCAGATGGCACCCTTTCTCCTAGATGATGGGATATTTCTGGCATAGGCCAGAAAAAGGAGAGATTACAGCCCCATTTCAAGAGAATGGATAGCAGAATTATGCCTGAATCAGCAGTTAGGTATTTCACAGGGAAATGGTTTTTTGCCCCTAGGTGCAGGCTGCTGAAAGGTTTCATTGAAGATTCTGAACCTGTTTCTCCCATCTTTTATTTTTACTTCTCATCTGTTGTTAAAATTTTTAAGACTTTCATCATCCATTTGTTTGTTTCAGGCATGTGTGTGCGATAAACAACTGGTTGGTTTCACAAACTTCTGTCATTCACTTTCCTGCTTCATTTAGACCATTTTTTCAGATTATACTTGGTTCTACTTTATTTTGTACTTTTACATTCCAGTTCCTAATGTTTGTCAGCACATTGCTCCTGATCATTTTCATAAATGTTTCTATTTTTTTCTTCTGTACTGTAATTCAAACAGAGACTTGGAGGTTGGTTACGTGAATGGACGTTCCATGAAATATGTTGATGGCTATTAAATCAGATTTCGCAATTATATCCCCTAAATTCTTCCCTCAGTATCTAAGCTACACTCTTTCTTCTAAGTTTGATTTCCAAACTAAACATTTTGTTATCATCTAACTGAAAATGGTCTGCTCCTGTCCCTTTTGATTTCCTCACCCCAAGTATTAGAATGCTGAATATTCCATTTCTTATTTTATGATTTTGAACCTACCTTGAATTCATACCTTTCACATCCAAGTTCTGATTGCATGTGCCAAGAAGCATCTGACTTTCATTTTGCATCTGATTGTCCTTTTGGCTTTAATCTAGTTCCTTTATTAGTAGAAAACACTACTCAAGCTGTCCTTTGTTCTTCCACAGTAGCTGATTGATTACCTTTCTGACCCGAAAGCTTCGTCTTCTACTTGAGTGGTTCCTACTCTTGGGTTCCCAGATATTCTTGGATTACAACTCCCAGAAATCCTGCCCAGAAAAGCTGGCGGTGAAGCCTTCTGGGAGTTCTAGTCTAAAAACATCTGAGGATCAAAGGTTGGGAACCACAGTTCTAGTACTTTGTTTTGGATTGTCTCCTAGTGGATTTTCAAACTACAGAGTGAGAGGGAATTCATCGTTATGGTCTTGTACAAAATGCTTACAAGAGGAAGCACTTATGATAACATAAGGTGTGTGTATGTGTGCAGAATTTAGGGGATTATAGTGTGAAATCTGACTTAATGAGGGCTTGGATCTTTTGGCTCTAGCTGCAAGAATTTTTCTAAGGGAATTCATGGTGAATTCTGGTAAAAAAAACCCCAATAAACCAGAAATCCCATGTCTAATAGGCACTACAAGAGAGAAATAAGCCACAGAAGAGAGATTTCCTGTGTTCCTATCCGCTTTAGATCTATTTCCATTGTAGTTTGCACCATAATGTTGCTTTTAACCAGCAAGCCTGAAGTCTCTAGGCTCTCTTGCTTCATAGTATCATTCTAACTAGCCTAAGGAAGCAATAGTACTTTAATGGCCCTCTGGAGTTTCTGTCAATTCAATGGGCTCTGTTTGTTACAGTAATAGCTAATGGTTCTTCAGTATGTATTTGAAGCCTTCATAACGTCAGTAGGCACGTTCTGGAGTTGGAATGCTGAACTGAAAACTTTAGGCACATGTGAAAAATAAGGACTGAAAACTTCAGATTTATGCAGGAAATATTGCATGAAAGGCGGGATTTGATTCAAGAAACAGAACACCTAGTGTTCATATAAAATAAAGAGCCTTCTCTTTTTATCATTACTAAACTTTGCACTAGTAAACATAGCAAGGCTCTTGTAAGCCTTCATGAAACCACAGATTTTTCAGGAAGTGGGGACCCCTCATCACTCAACAGAAATGCCAATCTTAACTTAAAATTTAAACTTTATTCTGACACTTCTCAGCGACTTCACTGCTGAAAATACATATTTTTCCAGGAGAAAATAGGAACATCAAAGCATTAAAGCTTCTATCTAAAAATTCTTCAGGGAAATAAGGACCTATACACAAGTATGCTGTATGGATAAAAATGTGGGACGATACTGAGGTTGAATACAATTCAGTGAGTTCATAATAAAATTCAGTGATTTCAATAATGAGATCAACATTTTTCTCTTTGGGCAATGGCTGTAATACAGTATTGATAATTGTTGACATCATTCAGGGACTGAAGTTTCATACCTGCTGGTTCCAACCTTTGCTAATAAAAATATGGTTTTTCTTCTTGACATATACTTGGCTGTAGTGTTGCATGATTAAACATCTTAAACTTAGCCTCCACTCCCCAGTGGCACTAACACAGGCATTAGCCTAAAAGGGCAACCATCTATCAAAACTTTCAAAGTTATAATTTTTTGTTTGGGATGACCTATTTTTAGAATTGCCATGTATAATGTTGATTTGGTCTGTTGCACAATAGATTAGTTCCTCTCTCTAACTCTGTTCTAAACTGTCTCACAGACCAAATTCTGCCCTAGTATGTTCCGTCTCAGCAACCAATTGGCGTTTAATCATTCATCTGCAAGTTACTCTAGCACTCAGCACCTGTGAATCTACCTTACAGTACATGCATGAAAAGCTATTCTGATACAAATCTAGTACTGCTAATTACACATGCATAGAAACATGCATATTCAGAAAGGGTTAGAACTGCCACAACCTTTATTGAGAAGCTTTTAGATTCAACCTGTTTAAGATGGCTTTCTGTTTCACAGAGTCCTGCATGTATTTTTTCTTCATAAATCAATTCCTCTGATGGAATTAATCTGAAGCAAACTACAAAATTGTAATAATTGTCTTGAGAATACATTCTTTCTTTCTTTCTTTCTTTCTTTCTTTCTTTCTTTCTTTCTTTCTTTCTTTCTTTCTTTCTTTTAATATGTGGGACTATTTTAAATTGAATATTGCATTGTCATAGTTATTTGCACCTTTTGTAGGTGTGCAAATACCATGAACACTTTTACATACTTCATTTAATCCAGTTTGCTTATCAAGAGGCTGTGGCTTTAGAGTTTGCCTGTTGTGACTTCCCTCTAGGGCTGACAAGGAGTTACAGGTTGTGTATCCTTCATTTACTCCTTATTCTCATGAATGTTGTTAAATATTCCACATACACATTCTCACTGTGCTATGCATTCTCATTCTAGTTGCTATAATACTGTGAAGTTGAAGCTTTTGCCCATTTTTGTCTGACTTGTGAGTTCTTGTTCTTTTGTTTCATATGCCAGTCAGCCCTTATGTGGGGGTAAGTCCTTTATGGGACAACTCCTTTATCGAAGTTTTTCTCCTATGCTTAAGGTTAGCTGCTTTCCCAACATAATAATAAGATTAAGGGAGATATTTTGCTGCTCATGTTTGGTGCCACGTTGAGTGACAGGAAATCAAAACAGGCTTATAGACCCACCTTTTAGATCTTTAAATTTATGAGACCTACGTGTGTGGGTATCTTTAGTCTCATCACATTTCCTACTCAATCAGGCATGTAATGCATCTGCTGGATTAGAGATCCAGCAATGGTGGTGGCGGCGGCGGGGGTGGAGTCTCGGCGGTGGCTCCAGCGGTGGCTGGCGGCCACAGAGGCGGCCCCAGGCTGGCTTGCTGGGCCCGTTCATTGTCTTCCACTAAGCCGTCCTGAGCCCACCTCGGCAGCCACCGCACGCTCTGCTGGAAAACCCAAACAGCCCCAGCAGGCCGGCCTAGGCTCACCGCCATTGCTGGAACTGCCGCCACCACTGGAGAGGGCGAGTGAGGGGGGATTCCCCCCAACACAGGGAACTGATGGGTGGCCCCTGAAGGTGCCACGGGTGACTGGTCGCCCACGGTTGACCTCTTCTGCAGGCCTGGCCTAAGGTGCTGAAACCTATGGGTCATTAGCTGTGGCCTTGGTGGTGGAGGTGTGAAGTATTGTTGATTTGTCTGGCTATTATTGAAATCACAGCCTGATAAGTGGCAGATAGACTCTGCCTGACCCCCCATACACCTCTGTTGAGAGAGGAGATTTAAATACTCACAAGAATGGCTTCCCTGACCCCTCTCTCAAACCACCCATCTTCTCTGTTTAATATGTGTACATCCTCATCTTTGAATGAGTGCCCTTTGTCCTTCAAGTGGAGGTGTACCTCTGGTTCTGGTCCTGAGCTGTTGCCCTTCCTGTGTTGGGCCATCCTCCAGTTTAATGGCTGTTTAGGTTCTCCAATGTAGAGGTCTGCACACTTCTCACTGCATTGGACCGCATATACTATACCTTTGCTTCCTCTCTTCCCACCCTACCAACCACTGGCACCCCTGCACATGATCTTCTATATCAGCTCAGATAATCAAAAGTGGAAAACAAAGGAGTGGGGAGGAAAACTCTTGAGGTGATTCACATTGACATATACATTATATAGTCAATGGGAAATAACACAAATGGGACCTTCCAATCCCAGAACAATTCCAATGTTATTTGTCAATGTAGTTGGCAACCTTACTTTTTTTCTCCCTTCCCCCGTTCCCTGCCCCCCCCCAAAAAAAGCTGAAGATATTTTTTTGGCAGCACAGTGGGGCCACTGAGGCAACTTTGCTGTAATAATAGGTTCATTTTTAATCTGTGTTTTGTGTGATTTATTTTTTTGTTACATTTAACACTATTTCCTTACAGTACTATATTGTCATCACTACTTGAAACTGAATTTGGTTTTTAGAAGATTTTAAAAGCACCAAAGCAAATGGAAGACAAAGAGAGATTTTCTCTCTCACTTATCCTGGCAGTACTTTTTACCCATCAAGTTTAACTCTCTTTAGTATTCCTGTCTTTCCTGCGAGGAGCATTTCCATTACAATGCACTTTTGCTCTATGGGGAAGCCATGTAGCAATGGTGACTTTTTCCAGTGCTCCTTGGTCATAGTGTGCAGTTGACAATCGGATTAAATATAGATGCTGTTGTTTTCCTTGTCACTGCTGGCAGAGAAAGGTCATCCTGAACATTTCCGTTCCTCTTTGATTTCCTAGTTAAACCTTTTTGTAAGAATGATTGAGTGTGTGCTGCTGCTGTTGAATGCATTACTTGATTAGGTAGTTTGTTAAACCATCACATAAGGGAGTTATCCTACATTTCTCTAATCTCTGTGATGGCTTTGATGGCTTTGCTACTCACTTTGCTCTTGTTTTTTTAATTGAGGCCAAGAATATGAGACTTGAAGATTTGAGAGTGTAAGTCACCGGGGGTTTCTGAGGGCAACTTGTAATTTTTTTATCACTTTAGAGTTGCCTTCAAGGCTTTATTCATATGTAAAGTTTTCTCAGCCAGCTTGTAGCATGCACAGAAAAAAGACAGAAATTTTCATTTGGTATGTAGCTCAATTTCTGAGCTTTATGTTTGAGATAGTGTGGATTAATCAAATTACGGTAACCCAATGTAGGATTTTGCTGGTATTTTTTTCCATTTTATTTTTTCCATACCTTAAGAGAACACCTCAAATATTACAAATAGATGTGTCTGTCTAAAATATCTCTATATCTCTGTACTGCTTCCAGTGAATGCATAATACAAATAAATATAACTAAATAGTGACTGACAAATATTTAACACATGCAGGCATTTTAGAAAAGCAAAGCAAAATGTTCTGCTTATATACCACCCCATACCACTTCAAGTAGTCTCTGGGGGGTTTACAGTTTAATTACAGTATGCAGGCTACACATTGCCCCCCCCCCCCCCGGAAGCTGGATATTTATTGTACCAACCTTGGAAGGATGGAAGGCTGAGTGAACCTTGAGCCTGCTACTTGGGCTTGAACCCCAGGTCGTGAGCACAGTTTTACCTACAGTACAGGCATTTAACCACTGTGCCACAGGGCTCCTGGAAATAAAGTAGACAATGATGGATCAAAACCCATGGGTTCACAGTTTCATGAACTGGATGTTAAGGATAAAGAAGATAGATGAGTTACTTTGCAACTGCAGCCAAAAGTGGCGATAGCTTTAGGAGTAAAGTTTATTTACTTACCCTCTTTTAGCTGCTTCAGAAGTTGTAAAGTATGTTGTTTTGGTTTGATGATGCTTGCACAGGGATTTAGGAGGAAACATTTATAAATGTTTTCTGGAGGAATTAACACTTTAGTAAAAGTATTCTGCTTATATACCACCCCATAGCACTTCAAGCACTCTGGGTGGTTTACAATTTAATTATGCAGGTTACACATTACCCCCTCCCCCAGCAAGCAAGTTAAGCAAATTTTCCTTTATATAAATTTCCCATAGGAATGCATTGAAAACAGAGTAATCCCTAATCGCAACCATTTTTATGTTGTATGGATTTGCCCCATAGGCAATTAGGTTAAGCAAATTTCCCCTATCTCCGGAATTTTTTATATTGTACAGATTTTATGTTATACAAACCGTTTGTTGTACGAGAGTCCACTGTATATAAGCTGCCTGTGGTCACAACCATCCTTCCTAGTAATATGGTCACCATAGTAAGGAGACTGTTATTTCCTCTGGCATTGGCAAGGCATTTTTGGGGCCGGGGGGGAGGGGGGAGAAAGCATTTTTTGTGCAAAGTAATACTCAAAGTTGAATCAGTGTACAGACTTTCGTGGGCTTCCATTTATTCTAAATGGGGAAACATGCTAGTGCCAAGTAAGGTTCTGAATTTCCTCACTGCTTGCTGCGTTAGCAATTAGGCAGGAAAAAAAGAAAAAGAAAAAAGAACAGAACAGAAGAGAGAACCTTCAAGAGGAACTCCTGGGGAAGAGAGAGTCAATGAGAAGGTGGAAGAGTAAAATACTGAGATCTGAAGAAGAAAAGCACTCTGCTATGGCTTCTCTCAGAGCATGTACAATGGATGGTGTTCTTTGCATCACTGTGGCAAAGCTGGTGGATGAAAGTTGTGGAACAGCTGGTAGACAGAAAGAGGTTTCCATTGAGAGGCAGTTATGTTTCACTAAAACCATTTGAGGCTTTTGATAGGTAGAAACAAACACAGCCTTGGAAAGGAAAAGATGGAGATGCAAGAGACAGCTGACCATACTGCTTCCTCTAGTAAAGAGGAAAAGATTGCACTCAACTGACTTGTGTCTGACTGAAAGCTGGTCTCGAGGTTTGGCAAATTCCCCAACTTCTGAGATCAAGTGAAAGTTGCACCTTTTAGAGAAGGACATTCAGAGATAAGGATGGAATTTGGAAGATGCTTTCTTTCCCTTTACTGTGTTGCCCTTTTCCTGTAATCCACAGAGGAAATAGCTCCTGTACTTGCCTTTTTCAGACACCCAGAGTGAAACTACAAACCCTCCAAGCCTGTCTTTTTAGAAGGGTTCCTACCCTTAGCCAACATACACAGCTGAAAGAACCTCACACTGTTTTTGTGAGGATAAGCTATCTTTTTCCCCTACTCTTACTGATACTTTCACATATACTACTTTGTGCTTTCTCCTTCCATATACAATTTTTATGCAATTGTAAGTCAGCAGTCACTCAGATTACTTGAGTGTTTTATTGTGCAGTTGTTTTATCAGTGGTAAATATTACTCAACAGTCCTATTGTTAATCATTCATATCACAAATAAAGTTTCTTTTGTTTTGAAACAATCATTTATGTAAACCACCCAGAGTCCCTTCTGGGAAATCCGTGCAGTATAAAAATGCAATAAATAAATAAATAAATAAATAAATAAATAAATAAATAAATAAATAAATAAATAAATAAATATTCCTGTATGTTATTCATGAGTCTTCCTCATTTTGATTAATGTCCCATGATAGCAGTTTTTCAAATTCTGCAGCAAATTGATTATTCCAGATAACTGTGAAGGTTTCTGTGTGGATAAGCCTTACTGGGATTTTAGCTGCAAGTATCAAAGATTTCATTGACACCCACAAAGCCTGTTGTTGGCGCTTTATCTTCCCAGTCTTTCATAAAAATCAACCGTTGAGTTGGAGAGAAAAATTTTCCAGTTAAGAATATTACATTGAAAAAGTAGTACTGACAATAAGGTTAATCCAAGAACACCCTTTTTCTTTAATAATCAGTGTGCTTAAATATGTGCTCTAAATGCTACTTTCCCACAAATCTCTGAAAGAAGACTCAGTTTATAAATTGCTATGTTAAAACAGTGTCCATTCTGTTCAAAATGGGATTACATCAATTAACATCAATTAATTTCTGGCTTCTGTGTGTTCTATTTCCTCTGTTATTACCACTGGTCAGCATTATTAGGTATACAAGATGAAAATACAATAACACATCATATAATATTTGTGATCAATACAAAACAGATGGAAATCCAAATTGCAATTCAGCATGAACTCTCAATCTGATTACTGCACCAATTAAATTATCCATTTTCTTATTGTACGAGGCACTACACATAATTCTAAAATCACTCAAGTGTAGTGTCAGTTCTTATCAGCAAATGTGTTTTAATGGTAGTTGTTGCAGTTTTAAAATTTTATTTAGTAGTTCTATTTAGATTATAAATTGTTCTACTGCATTTTGTCTTGTATTTATACATATAGCGTCATGAAATCCTTTGGGATTAACATGCAGTGTTAACATTTTCATTAAATAAATAAGTGAACCTGGTCCTGTATTAACAAGCAAATCTGAAAAGTCTTAGGAACAATGGAGTCAGCTGGTTTTTAAGAAGGAGTTATGGTAATCTGATTACAAATGATCTGTCCTGGCTCAAGGGATGAAGTCATATAAAGGATACTAGACTTGATTTAGTTAATATTTCCTATCAGGACACCTCTAGTAGAAAAGTGTGGTACACAACTGTCTTGCCTACATTGATAACCCTCCAAAGGGTTGTCATAAGTAAGAATAGACATGATGGTATGCAATTAAATAATTATTAATCACTGTTAACAGTTTTGAATTTCTTGAAAGTTCCGTCTTCAAAGAGATTTTGTTTAACCTGAAATCTCACCCCTAGCTTTGTTAGTATAACATAACCCATTCAACAATGGTACAGCATCATTTCACTTGTTTGGTGTAGATGTTTATATGGATAATGCAATACAATTTCAGATCAGTGAGAAGATAGAAGAAGCAATGGCCTGCAATGCAGCTCTTCATATTTAGAGGCTATCCGTCATAGATATTTTTAATATTGCCTATATACCCCATACTCCAAGGGTTCGTAGGGATCTTTTTCTACGTGTTGGAGAGGAGCCTTTAACATCTTAAAATTGTCACTACGGGTCCTACCAGTGATATCTGAAGTATTATGCAACACTTTCGGGGTCATATCCAACAGGATTTTTTAAAAAATGATTTAAAAACCCTCCATGTTTCTTAAATTTATGTCTTTACTGTTTAGCCTGAAAAATTGTGTTCTGGGTACCTTGCAAATAAAAGAGTAACACAGATTAAATCATACCTAGAGGTAGAAATAACAGCACTGAAATAGTTAACCTGCTTAGCAACAGACTAGTTTTCAGTGCCAATGTTCAGTTTGAATAAAAATATCTTTGACTACAGCAGCACTAGCCTTCAAAGCCAATATTGTGAAGTGGCATAATAAATAAGGCACTTCTAGATATTAATAACTTCCTCACTTCCCCTGCCTACCAGAGGGCAGAGGAAGTGGAGAAAGATGGAGGCAAGATAGTCATGGATATGGAGGCTCTTCTGGGAGGATTGGTGTATTGGATTCACACATATGTGTGTGAGCACACAGGTCCATACATAGACTCTGCTGTACTTATTTGCTCCTTTACCCTATTCCTCCCCCCAAAAATCTTTAAAACATGCACATTGCCTGGCCTTGCAATGCGGACGTACACCCTTCTATGTGTACACACCTTGATATCCACATGTGTACGTGTAGGACGTCAAGTGGGCTGGGGAGAGAAGGAGATGCATCCACTTTATACTCTCCCCTTCCTTTGTAGAAGAAGCCCCATCCCCAGAGAGATCTAGGCACTTGCTGAGGAAGGAAAAACATATTTACCTCCTCCAATCCTAATAGTTCCAAATAAACAGTAGGCTTCAATCCTCAACCAATCTGAGATGAATTTGTTCCGGTTAAATATGTGTTGGAACATCTAATAAGAATGTCATGTAGTTGACATTTTTAGAGCACTTCCAACTGTTCTACTGGGGACTATAGAGTGTGCAAAACTCCACTGTAGCCAAACCTCTGTGTTTGCTGGCAGAAAAAAGAAGAGAGAAGCACAGCCTACATTTTCTTGGCAGGACTTTCAGAGCTTGGCAGTGGCCACCAAGAAACTCTTATGTCACATGTGTTCCAAAGTAGAAGGGCTTGGGGAAAGTTTGTTCAGTTATTCTTGTCCTAAGTTGTTCATGGTAACTAGCATTAATAAAACTCATAGCCAGTTATAGAAACAAAATCACCCACCGAGGGATCTTAAAGGAGGTCAGGTTGTTTCTCTCATCTCTTACTAAATCATTGTGAAAAATTATGTAGCCCATCGACATAGGTGTAATTCCAAGTTAAGGACACAGTAGCTGTGATAGAACCCAAGTGGAAGTGCTATCAATGAAGAACTTATGCTGCACAATGCAGTTGGTTGTGCTAAGTTTGCTTGACTGAAGGCTCAAACAAATTGTGCCTACATGTACATTACGTTTGCATAAATAGGATTTTTCACATTGATGAAGAACACAGACTTGAGGGAGGTTGTAAAGGGGGCCTGTAGTACTTTCAGTTAGGAAAACACTGAAAGAGGGAAAAGATATGTCTAGTCAATCAATCAATCATAGCTTTATTACAGTCAATGACCAGCAACAAAATACAGTATAATAAATACTAATAAAGATAAAAACTAATAGATATAAAATATATAAGATAATATATAATATATATAAAATATAAAATATATAATATAAGATAAACACTGCCCACAAATCTATCCTGACCATCACAAAGCTATACCTTATTAATATCTGAGGAATTAGTGATGCCAATGAGCCAGAAAGGAAGATTGAAATAGATATATACAACGGACATCAGGGTACATATATACAAACTGTTCCATACACATAAGACATTCTACATTTTTTGATTAATCAAAATCTAGTCATTCTTTTAATTGTCTGGCCTGTGGCCCCTCCAAGACCATGCTTCTCTGTATCTATTAGCACACTAACAATGTCAGTGTTCTCAGATTATCTGATTTTTTAAAAAATTGATTCCCATCAGAGAATTCTGGAAGTTGAGTCATGGCTACTGGACTTCTTTTTTTGAGAGATAGAAACTTTTCGCTGTTCATCCAAACAGCTTCATCGGTCTGATCAGGACCGATGAAGCTGTTTGGATGAACAGCGAAACGTTTCTATCTCTCTCAAAAAAAGAAGTCCAGGAGCCATGACTCAACTTCCAGATAAACCTACCTGGATGACTGAGAATCTTCACAGACCATCAGGTAATTGTTAAGCCTTATGTGACACAAGCAACATCAAGTCAATTAAATGATCAGATTTCTAAATATCTTCTGTCAAAGAAATTGGTCATTGGTAGATGCCGGGTTTTGTTTTGTTTTTTAAATGGAAGACACACATATTTTTGGAAAAAAAATAAGGAGGTTATGAAAATTGGTGCAGCCTTCCAGTTTCCCAGGAAGGGTGTATAACCTTTGGACTTCTGAAGATTGACAACACTTTCTTTCAGCAGTGATTTTTTTGCTGTGTCCAAGCAAGACTCCTGCATTCTGAGGACAGTTCAATTTAATTAAACAAACAAAAAGGAGTGTATTGAGGTAATTGGTCTGAAGGAAGAGGTATGTTCTATGGTATGAATGATAGATGTCAAAAGAAGAGTACAGTACAGAAGTAAAGTAATACCTTGCTTTATGAGTGCCTTGGTTTATGAGTGATTTGCAAGACAAGCAAGCAACCATTTCTGATCAATGAGCAATGTCTTGCAGTATGAGCACTGGAGCAGGTCACATGATCACATGGTGGCTCACTCTCTGCCTGCTAGATTGTAGGTGATTGTCTGGAACATTCAGGCAAGCCTCAAAAGCAGGGGGAGGAGAGAGCAAGGGAGGTTTCTCTTGCACAAGCCAGGAACGTTTTCAAAGGAGAGTGCAGCTTAGGGTTTTATTTTTTGTTATATTTATATTTTATTTAATTTGTTTTCAATGCCCTTTCTTATTTTTCAGACCATTTCTACTCATGGGGCATCTAGTCAAGGGTGTATATAGCTACAAATTACATTTATTATTGTCCATTATAAACACAGAGTGAAATCCAGTTGTTAGACCCAAGCAGAACAAATTCCATAGCCAGTTATCTAAACCATCATGTGGATGTGGACTACTAGTGGACTTCTTTTGTGAGTGTTGGCATTTTGTGTGTATAGTCTGTGTTCTATAGGAGCCCAGAACGAATCATCTGAGTTTCCATTATTTCCTTTGGGAAAATTTGCTTTAATAGAAGAGGGCTTTGGTTTACAAGCATGTTTCCAGAGTGGATTATGAATACTGTATTCTTTCTGTAATTCAAGATTGAAAAAACTTCTCCATAAAGTAACTTTCTAACACAGTGGTCCGAACTTGGGGGTCAAATGGCCATTTCACAGGGGTCGCCATGAGCCAGTGAAGAAAAAGGCACAAATGGCTTGGGCCTGGAGTAGCATGGGGAGGGGGAGAGTGAGTTACAGCTTGATAGGTTGGAGGGGATGTCAGTCAATGGCACTGGAAGCTGCAATTGGCTGAGGGTGCCTGAAGATGGATGTTCTCTATGGCTCCTGCGGCAGTGGCCTGCCAAAGGAGGGGGGGGCTTGTGGCCTCTTCCAAGGAGGGCAAGGGGTCACCACCACATGAGGAACTGTACTAAAGGGTTGGGAACCTCTGTTCTAACATATGTACTCTAAGCTCTCAAAACAGATTTTACTAATAAACTGTACCACAGCCTATTTCTTCTGAAGGACTCTAAAACAAACTTCTTTTTCTATCTAATTGTCAGTTCTAACTCTGCTTGATCCTGCCTCATGGACCAAACCGTAATACATTCTATCTTGTCAACAGATTAGCATTCTGTCATTTATCTGCCAGTCATTGCCAATCACTCTCCTACTCTTCTCTGTCTATCCACTGTACAGGCATCGAAAGCTATTCCCTTACAAAGCTTCTTCAGCCAAAATATGTTGTTCTTTCTTCATTTCTTGCCTCATTTCTTTAACCTTGATTGATCAGCTGTAACCCTTTCATTTCACATTTCTTGGAAAATATTCTATGTTCTGTATTTTATAATTTTATATATTTTATTAATTTTCCTTCGTACTCCCTCATTAGTTATCTCAATTTGAGAAATTCATGAACATTTTAGTTTTTTCTATTTTTCTGGCTGATTGTATTAATGTCTACTATTTCATACCATTTAGTAGAAATCAGAGTTAATAGTACTTTAAAAGCCACATTCATAACATTGATTTTAAGTTTTAGTTGCCTAGTACATTTTTATCTTAAATGACCCATTCTGGGTCATCTCTATTAAGTTATTATGTAGTTCTGATTCCACTGTTCCTTTAACCAAATTCCAAAGTACATACAGTATTTGTTTCAAAATTTACCGTATATTCATTCATATTTCTTTACATGTTACCTTTTGACTTGTTTTTTTTAAATTTAAGATGTTGTTTTAACTTATTTTGTAGGCCTTTGTAGATAATATTTGCTACTAAATGGTTACCTAGTAATACTTTGTTGTCCATAGTGTGAACATTGTTGATGAGCTCTCCACTGACTGTCCTTCTGTCCTTTGAATCAACAAGTGCTGTTGTAAAGATATTCTTACGGTACAAATTAAAAAGCAGTGCTGAAAGTATGCGTCCTTTTTTGATCATTTTTTCCTTTTTCAGTCAACCCTTATTGCAGTTTTTTGTTGCCAGTACATGTTGCTAGTTATACAGTTACCTTGTGAATCAAGTCCTTGGTTTAACAATAACCCTATCAACTACTATGATGGACTTCATCAAATATTTTTGTAGTCAATAAAGTTAGCATACATGATCAAAATGTTTCCCTGAGTACATCTAGTCATGATCCTCTTTCCTTGCTTCCAAATCCTCATCTAAATCCAGATTGCATTTCTCCTGCTCATTTGTACTCACTGAAAAATTTGTCATTAGGTGTCTAGAGGCAGCTTCTAGCTCAAATACGAGGGCACCTCCACATAAAAAAATTAGAGGAATCAAAGTACAAACATATCAATGTATGGACATTGTAAGGCTGCCCCATTCAGAAACGGGTGCAATTGGTGTAGCAATCAAGTCTGGTAATAGATATTCCTCACCACTGAAATCCCTTGAGCGTCTCCTAATAATGCAGAATCTAAGACATCTTCCTTCTGAGGAATACAACCAGATACAAAATCGTCATTCTTCTCAGTGTCCACGTTCAGGAATATTCTATCTGCATATTCAATCTCAGTTTTTCAAAATATTTGATTCCAGTTCATCAAACCATTTGATCTCTGTGCTTCAAACCATTGCTGGCTCTAGGCACTGGGTCATAATGCCAATATGTAAGATTTATTAAAGTGGATCAGATCAGACCTCCAGCCACCTTGGAAAGGGCTGCAGGATGGCTAATCAAGAATCCAAGAGTCATGGGCAAAATACATTTTCTTTGATGCTGTGATATCTACACTGTAGGCAGGATTGTTTACTTGCAATGTTTGCCCACTCAGCCTTTTAAAAGTTGAGAATCTGTGATTTGTAAATTCTGCTGTGTTTCTGTGGTTTGTAGTGTTTCTTCGGGTTTTGCTTAATGTGTCCTGATGAGATGTGGTCATCTATTCTAATTTGTTTCGATAAAGATAGAAGTGGAAACCCTGATGTTTGGATTGGAATGCCTGGCTAAGCTATCTCTATTTTTATGTCTAAAATGATCTCCAGCAGCAAATGGCATTTTCTGTTCTCTTTTGAAGGCCTTTGAATTGCTTAGACTGTTGTTCAAAATATGCCAATGGAGTAATAAGCTTGTTTCAAGACAGTAGGACTTAATGAGAAAAGCTACATAGTGTTCCATTGTCATTTTGAATCTCATACCTCTGAATGCATGAAGTAGTGTAACAAGTTATCCAAATTGCATACTGCAGTTTGGAAGAGAAACTATGAAAACATTGAATAACCATTGAGAAAAAGGGTGTTTCCCAAAGAAGTGGTAAATTTTTGTTCATTTATAAGCAGTACATACTGTAGAGTTTGAACATTGAACAAGTTTTCTCTCTCTCTCCCCCATTATTTGGTTCGTTGTTGACCTTTCTTAACTCTTTTGTTAGCTGGTTTCACACAGCAGGTGAAAAGAAAAATTCGCAGGTCTGAGGAGTCTGCCAGATGGATGTGCTGTAACTTTTACTTGCATTTAATTAAAAAAAATGAAATCAGCACAGCCCTTTAAAATATTTAGTTATGAAAAAATAAAATATAATATTATGCTGAATGAAAGCTTTGTTTAGGCTTTTCCAGTTTCTTGCACCCATGGCAGTACTCCATTGCAAAGGACATTTTTAGTTGGTTGATTTTTGAAAGTTTTAAAATCTTGCTCTTGCAGATTTCATGAGGTAGTTGCCTTGCTATCTATTCTGCTTGGTGAACATATTTCACCTCAGGGGCTGGTTGCTGACAAAAGTCCAAAACACAGAATGTCTCACTAAAATACCCGGGTGTCTACCCTAATTTAGCAGGGCATATTCAGTAAAGGTGAGCTCGTGAGATGACAGCTGCTATCCTTCACTTTTAAAGTGTATTAGAGGTTTGTGTATTATATATTTCAAGTTTTAGTTGAGGTCTTGGTTTGCTTTTCAAAGACCAAAAGACACATGGTAGTAAATTTGTCACTTGTATATTCCTCCTTACTAAAGACGGAGAAGAATTTCATTCATGAGGTAAAGGGGTATCTCCAAAACCTAAGCATTAGGGTAGACAGAGGGTTATTCTGCTGGTTTTGAAGGTGCCATCAGAATCCTCAGCACCCCCTCCTCAGTCCTCTGTCCCCCAAAAAAAAGAGAGAGATTTCCATTCCAAGCAGTCTCCAGGATCAGAAATACATCTTTCAAATGGATATTCAAAATACCAACTTGTGGTGCCTTGTGAAGAGCCTTGTGGAACAGTGGTTAAACAGCTGTACTTCAGCCAAAACTGTGCTCATGACCTGGGGTTCAATTACAGGTAGCCAGCTCATAGTTGACTCAGCCTTCTATCCTTCCGAGGTTGGTAAAATGAGTACCCAGCTTGCTGGGGGGGGGGGAGATGTATAGCCTGCATAATTGTAAAACTGCCAGAGAGTGTTAGAAGCGCTATGGGGCAGTATATAAGCAGAACACTTTGCCAATTTGTTCAAAGCTGGAAATGGCATTTTGGTACTTCCAGTTTTATGTTGTATTTTTTCGCATTCTTGGTGGCTCATTTGGCTCCCAGAGGATCCTGTATTTTGCACTTTGGCTGTTGCAATTGTTTACCTTTGCTGTACATAAACTGAAATATACTTGTATGCTGAGAGTTGCACTTTGTGATGGAGTTCACAATTTTAAAATGTACAACCCCCCCACCACATGTTCAGGTATGCACAAAGCCAAATTATGTTGGGAAAGAACTGCTTGTAAAAGGTGTACACATGAGGGGAAAAAATCTTTACACAGACCGACACATATACTAGGAGGAACACATATGTATCTTTATGTAGATGTTTTGGGCTCTAAATATGCAGATAGATGCAGAAGTGGGATGAGAATTAAAGAATGTGAATGAAACAAAATTGATAGATTTGCCCGTTTCTTGTCTTCACTAGAATGTATACTTAATTTTTATTCCCCTTCCATGCTTGAACAGCCAGAAACCATGTGGTTATTTCCTTCCTGCATGCTTATCATATCATCTGATGTTCATAGTGTGTGTGTAATATGTTGTTGATGGTTGCATGGTCCTAGATTTTATTCAATATTACATGCCATGGTTAATACCTCATTGCAGGCAAATCCATCACTTCTAACTTAAGAGACATATTTATATTTTATTTATTTATTTATTATTATATTTATATACCGCCCCATCTTCTGAGACGGAACTCGGGGCGGTGTACACTAAAAAAAGAATAAAACAACAGCAAACGAGCATAAAAATCAGAGGCACCAGAAAAAAATAGGAGGGTACAATACCCTCCGCTGAGAATGGCATAGGCAGGAAAAAAGGAAAATGGCATAGGCAGGAAAAGGAAAAAAGAAAAAAGAAAAAGGAAAATTAAACAAAAAGGTCACCATATGCCTCCTTGAAGAGATGGGTTTTCAAGGCTTTTTTTAAAAGGCGGGCAGGGACACTGCAAGGCGCAGCTCACTAGGTAGCTGATTCCACAGAGTAGGGCCCACCACAGAGAAGGCGTGGTTATGCGTGAGCGACTTCTGCGCCTCTCTGGGTGTGGCCATCCTAAGTGAGTGCGCCGGCACCATTCTCGTGGGTCTGGTCCCAGTCGACCTCTGAGAGATACGCTCCGGCAGGTACTCTTTTCATGGTGCCTATAACTTTTCATGGTGCCTACATTCATTTCTTTGTAAAGCCATGGCCTTTGATTAATAGACATGCATACTGTGGTGAGGGATGATGGACTGTTTCCCCTTGGACTAAGTGTAAGGTGTAATCATTTTGGATGCAAAAAATATACCTGTATATATTTTGAAAGGACATTGTGGGACAGTGCAGCAGAGTCTCACAATCAGACAAACTCTGGACATTTCACACTGTGAAGCTTTTTTAAACAAGGCAAGGGAAATGACACTTTGCCATAAGGGCAAAGTCATCTTGGAAGACTGGTTCTCCCCACTCCCTGCCAATAACAGCATGTGTATAAAAGCTCAAACGTTTTTAAAGCTTATGATACCAATGTGGATATGAAAGAAACATGATAAAAGTAAAGTAAGAAGTGGGAGAAGCAGCAGCTGCAGGATGTATTAGCAATGGTACCTTAGAAATTGAGTCCCAGCTTCCAAAAAGGGAAGAGGGGATGAGGAATACTAGGCATATCTGTGGCATTGATCAGACAGCCATTGCACAATCAGTTTTGAGACAGGACAGCTACAGTTCATTCAAATAACAGTAGTCTTCATCTTCTTACCTTTGAAAGGTTAAGCGCTGGGCTGTTGTGTTTCTGGCCATAGAACTGGACTGTGACTTGATGGCTTTGACTATAATATCTTCTGAAAATAATATGAGTTATGACACACACAGACACACCTAAGAGGTTTGTTGTTGACAGATTCTGGATAGCTTTTTGGATCTGAAATTGTGAGAAACTTTATTCTTGTTGACCATGCTCTTAAAGGAAGTGTTTATAGTGTGTCACTATCTACGTCACCATCTTCTGGTGCTTTTTCTATGTATCTAATCTGCAGTCCAATTAGTTATTTTAGAATTTGCTCAGTGGGTTTGCATCTTGGTGGTCCAGTTTTGTTCTGCACAGAAGTTTGTCTTAGTTCATCCTCCAGTGACTGTTCCCTGTTCTTTCTCTTTGAATCTCTTATATAAACATGTTTTTCCTTACCTTGCTTCTATGGCTTTGACTTTAACTTTTCTTTATGATGTTATTTATGGAATTATCTCATGTTATTCTTTCTCTCATAGTGGGTATGTCTTGTACATCAAGGCTTGCATTACTTAAGAGTTAACTTACTTTGCTGGCGCAGGTCGTGGAAAGAGACAAAGTCAGGAACTAATATATTACAGTTAATTAAGTGTGCAGTCCAGACTATCCAGGGTGACTGAGCTGACGTTAGGCCAGCCAAGGTTGTGCTCAGTCAATCCTCCTCCTCTAAATAATATTGGGCATTACCTAGGAGTGTCCTGACATTGGCCTGTCTTTGTGTCAGCATAATGGCTGGACTGAGACGGATTTAAATCAGAATTAACTCTTCCCCACTCCTTCCTTTCCCCAACATTTTTGGGTTCTTCTACTAGACTTCATAAACCTACACAGCACTTTTGACAGCACTTCCAGTTGTACCAACAGATGTGTGATACTACCTACTGCAAATTTAGACAAGGACTGTATTCTTGAAAGCTTTCATGGCCAGGATCTGATAGTAGTTGTGAGTTTTTTCGGGCTGTTTGTCTGTGTTCTGGAAACATGGCCAAACAGCCCGAAAAACTCATAACAACTATAGAGGAGGACTCTTTGTACATTGCCCAGAAGTGGCAGAACAGAAGTATTGCAATTTCTTTCTGATAAGTGAAAAGTGGTGCTGCTGAGGAGGGTGAGCCTCGTGGCACAGTGGTTAAATGCCTGTACTGCAGGAGAAACTGTGCTCACGACCTGGGGTTCAATCCCAGGTAGCAGGCTCAAGGTTCACTCAGCCTTCCATCCTTCCGAGGTCTGTAAAATGAGTACCCAGCTTGCTGGGGGGGGCAATGTGTATGTAGCCTGCATACTGTAATGAAACTGTAAACCGCCGAGAGACTACTTTAAAGTGGTATGGGGCGGTATATAAGCAGAACACTTTGCTTTTGCTTTGAGCCTGGTAATAACTGTAGCTCTGATTAAAATTATGCAGAGGTATAATTTACATCTTCATGGACCACTGCCTTGTGGCTTGAGTAATTCAGAGAAGCTATAAGGTGATGGCAGAGAGTGAGATGGATTTGACCAATCTCCAGGAGGCAGTGGAAGACAGGAGGGCCTGGCATGATTTGGTCCATGGGGTCATGAAGAGTTGGGTACAACTGAACAACTGAACAACAACAACAAATCATAATTTAATTAATTTAAATAATTTTTAAAAATCAGATCCATCCAGAAGAATTTGAAATTTCAGCAGTTACTTACTGAAAAGTGAAATCACAATTAGTTGCTACCAGAGGCCCAGTGGACTTGGATAATACATGCTCAGTTCTCAGTGAGCTGTGAAACTTTGTGATCTAGGGGCTATACCCCCTTCCTCAGCTTGGTTTTCCTCATAATATGGTTGTAACTAGGATAAAATGGGGAGGCAGTGAGTGATGATGTATTTTATATTCAACTCATAGAAAAGTAGAATAAAAAGGTAAATATTAAATAAATACTATAGTCAGACATCCCTTCAGATTCCAATTAAATTATAAATGTAAGTGCCTATTTAAAGCCTTTGCTTAACTTGAAAATTAATTCAGGAAGTTCAATATCATGTACAAGATTTTTCAGATTCATTATAATGAGGCCTTTAATCTGGTAATGTAACATAAATTAAAACACTAACTTAAAATTAACTGTTTGAAATATCCACCTTTCAGTATAAATATAGATGAATTATTCCCCCCTTCCCTACCTTCTTAACACATTAACCCTTTCCTGCTGTCTTCAACTTTTCCCAGTGTTATTGTCTTTTCTAGTGTATCAGTTCTTAGACTCTTGGAATAATGGAATAGGAAGGAGTCTGAAAGGCCATAAAGTCCTCCCCTTGCTCAATATAGGAATCTAAATCAAGGTAGATCTGACACTTGGTTGACTTATTTTTTCTTGAATGCCTTCAGCATTGGAGCACTCATCACTTCTAATTTTCACTGCTGCTTCATCTGAATCTAGTCTGGCTTTCTGTATGATTTGTTTTGCATACAGATTGAACAGAAAAGGAGATTTTCTATTCAATCTGTATGCAACTTTCTTCTAGGCAAAGATGATCTTGTCCAACACCTTTGCCTAGAAGAAGCCATTCTGTTCCTCTGTATTCTGTCCTAACAGCAGCTTCTTGATGACTATATAAGTTATGCTTCAGGATGATCAAGTGCAGAGACACACCCAGTTTTTTTCAGAACAACCCATAGCATCTCCTGATCCACACAGTCAGTGGGTTTGGTGTAGTCCAGGCCTGCCCACAGGTAGACCGTGGGCCACAGGTAGCCCATGAAGGGTTCAAAAGTAGCTCGCTGGCCATCAATAAAAAAGTGAGGGGATAAGTTCTCCACCCCTCCCTCCCCCATCCCAAGGACCACCACTGCCCCAGCAAAGTTCTGATTCTGCCAGCCCATTGTCTCAGCTGAGTGGGGCAGTTCAAGGGCCATGGCGCATTGAAATCTGTTCCCTCCAGAACAGATCAATTGGCTTTCATTGCATTCCTATGGGAAACCGCTGCTGCATTACTATGGGAAACCGCTGCTCTGCTTACAAAAGTTTTCACTTATGAGCATGTGCTCGGAACAAATAAAATTCGTAAGTAGAGGTTTTAGTGTAGTAGCCCTCAGGCACTTTGGGCTGGAAAAAGTAGACCTTGGCCTGTTCAAAGTTGAACAGCCCTGGTTTGTAAACTGGTTTTCTTCTGAAACTTTGGTGCACTCCAGTACCCAGTGTATATTTGCAATATGATCTTGAGTGTCTCTTCTCTTCTGGAATCCAGTTTGAACATTGAGTGTTTCTTGCTTCATATAAGGAAAGTGTTTTCATCAAAACACTTTGAGCATTATGTTGCTTGCATGGGAAGGTAGAGCAATGGTCCTCTATTTGCTACACTCCTGGGGAATCTCCTTTCTTGGAGATTGGAATGTATAGTGAACACTACTAGTCTGTGGGCCACTGTTTTGTTTTCCATATTTGTTGCCATATTCCTTTTTAAAATTTTGACGGATTCATTCCATGTTTCTTGAAACAGTTCTGTCGGTAACCCTGATGATTTCTCTCTTTCTAATGCTTTGACTTCACAGCAGCATTCACTTCACTTTCTAGAATTCCAGATTCTTTATCGTAGGATTCCTCTTCAAAGGAGTCTTTTCCTTTTGCCCCTTCTCTACAGGTCCTTGGTAAACTGTTTCCTTCTTAATCAGAAAATATATTGGAAATGACTGGGGGGACGTGGTGGATCAGCAGACTAAGGCGCTGAAACAGTCAGCTGCAAAGTTGGCACCTTGGCGGTTTGAACCCTGGGTGCCACGCAGCGGAGTGAGCTCCCGCTGATAACCCCAGCTCCTGCCAACGTGGCAGTTCGAAAGCATGTAAAATGTAAGTAGATAAATAAGCACTGCCGTAAAAAGCAGGATGGTAAAACAGTGTTCAAGGACTTGCACAACACTGGCTCTTCAGCTTGACTATGGAGATGAGCACCGCCTCTAGAGTCAGACTAGCATGTATGTGCAGGGGGATTTACCTTTACCTTAATTATAATTAAAAGAAAGTTACTGCTTGCTAACTCCATCAGATGATTGAACATCTATTTAAAAATGCATTTTTGGAATAAATTAAGAACTTAATTAAATTATTATTGTTTCTTTAGAATTTATGTCATGTCTTGTCAAGTCAGAACCAAATTAAAGCCGCCTAGTAGGGCTTTCAAGGTAACAGAGATATTTTAAGAGTGGTTTTAGCACTGGTGCTTCAGCTGTATGGCTGAGCAGGGATTCAAATCCAGGTCTCATGAGTTCTTGTCTGTCCATTACACTGGACATGGAAGAATTGACGCAAATCAGTGAAATAGTTGGTGCAGATAAAATGTCTCAGTAGGTAGGTGTGATGTCAGAGGCATGGTTTTAAATTAACATGCAAAATGATATTGCAGGACAACACACACACACACACACACTTATATGTTACCTAGAAAGCACTTGCACATTTGGGAGCAGGAAGCAAGGGCTTTGTAGCATAGCTTTGTTAGTGAGAACGCCTTTGAACACTTCTAAAGCAAGCCACTTAAATCCATACGTTACTAGAATGACTTTCCAAAAAGGTGGCTGATCTTGTACAAGTAGAAAGATAAAAATGTAAACCAACCCGGTTAGTGTTCTATTCTGCACTACACAGCCAATTAATCATAAGGTGTTCTATATGCCAGTGTGTGTCAAACTGAAGGAAATGTGCCTTGTGTGTTTCAATGGCAGTGTGCACAGATTGCCATATACTGTATAAATGACCTTTGCTTCATTTTAGTTATCAGAGATTCTGAACTGTGGTCTGCTTCAGAAGGATAAATAGATAGGGCAAGCTCATTTGGTTTCCTTTTGTCCATTCTTCTTTTCATGCATTCCTATTCCTATCTCTTGTCTCTATTCCCAACATAATTTAAAGGAATAAAAGTCATGCATTGATTGTTTTATAGCCCCTTTCTCTAATAATAAACCTATTAATATTGTATTACTTAGAAAACATGGTGTTTGTATTGTAGTTGGATGGTTCTTAACCGAAACATAACTGCATAATTAAGCCCTTCACTGTTTAATGCAGATCCTTCATAGGTCCCCTTCAGTTGTTCTTGCTTCATAGTTGGTGCAAGTCAAATGTCAGTAGGTAGGTGTGATGCCAGAGGCATGGATTTAAAGCTGAGATAGTCGCAGGACCGGAGGAGCTACCCGCTCTGACCTGGGTCAGGTTTGATTTGCAGCTTAGCCAGTTTTAGAATCTGCTGTCAGTTTTGTAAACAGGAGTCTGCTGGCTGAATTGAACAGAAGGGTGAGATTAGCATATTAATAAGGTTGCTGCTAATCGTCCCTCCCTCCCCCTCCCCCTCCTTCCCTCCCTCCCAGGCTCCCTTCCCTCTCCCACCTCTCCTGAATGAACCGAGGAATATACAGACGGGCACAGTCTCACCACTGGCTGGTTGCGTTCTGTTTGCTAGCTTGTCCAGGGAAAAGGATGGTCTGCGTTTTAAACTGCCGAGGCATGAGAAGACTCTGCGACTGAAAGGCATTCTTCATGCTGTCAGAATATATTACAAGAGGAGCACTATGGAATGGGGTGGAGTGTGTGTGTGTTTTGTCTCTCTCCAACCTCCCAACCCCCCTTTGGCTTCTACCTCTGCAGCCAGACCTGAATGAAAGAGACTAAATGTGAGGAAGGTTAGTAGTTGATTCTGCCTTCCCCTGACTACATTCAAGGAGGGCCCCCCCTCCTGCTGGAGCCCATACGACCGGAGAGCTGAATTGGAACATTGTATGCTGGAGCTTGGCGTGATCTCGATACGATTGTGTGTATGTTGTTCTTGGAAGTAGCAGGGCAGCAGGCCCCGAAACAAGCAGGTGTTATCTATATGGAGAAAACCGGCTGTAATCCATTCCCAATATGCTGGGCTAAAGGTACAATGAACTTAATATTTTTCCCTGTATTTGAGTTCTGAAATATATTTTTCCCTGTTCTCTTTTAATGAATGAAGTTGCTACTCATGAGAGTAGAGGACTGGCATGAAATTGGAAACAAAGCAGTTGTATTAGGTCATGCAGTTTGGGTATAGAAGCGATCAGCTGTGTGGAGTACCCCCACCGGAAACATTCTTCTTTTTAAAGGCCTACATGTTTGAGGGGAGACAAACAAAAGAGAATTACTTCAGTTTGTTTTTAGCTTTACTTTTTTTCTGCTTCACTGCTTCATTTGAAAAACTTTACCTCATTGACTTGGTGGATTTTCTGCATTTCAGTCCTTATTCGGATGTTGCTGATTTTATTTCAAGATAGGTTTTGAACACTTGAGAGGCTAACTTTGGTAGTCAGATAACTGCGGAATTGGGGTGAATGTGGACGAAATGGAGATTTAATGAAGTGCAACTGCACGGTTTGTAGTAAACATAATTGGCATGTGGTTTGTAACTGACATACTAATAGAATCTGACTTGAAATCTGGGTTGCACAATAAGTCAGGCACAAGTACAGACTTCTACCCACTGGTTGTGTGTTTTGACCGTTCCAAGGCACAAAGAATATTTGCCCACTTGGCTTTTTGAATGGTGAATTATAAAGGTGGAGCTCATAACTGAATGGTCAATATTTTAAGGAAAATGTCTATTTTAATGACAACAGTAATGATAGAATTTCATTTCCTAGATAAAACACAGTATCATGTAGAACTGGATATTCTACCCTTCTCATGATGATGGAGATTGTGATCACGCAACAAGATGGCAATCTGTAGTGTCCAGCTGTGTAGAGACAATATATTGCCCATTCCAGGTAACTGGAATGTTGCAATGTTCATTTTGTCGCTGGAGGCTGTAAATGAACACTGCGTGCTAGAGGGAGCTTTTAAACTGCTGCTGTGTAATGAGTGGTCATCTGTGTCATAACCCAGTGATACATTACAAATATTACTTGCATGCAATCCCTGACACCTCTGGTTTAATATTTTATGTAGCAGATCTGTAAGAGATAGTTATCTGAGACTTTGGCTATCACTGCCAATCAGGGTGGTGTAAACCCCCCACCCCACCCTTTCTCCATGGTCTAGTATACAGGGGCATTCCTCATCATTATTTTCACCCTTGCACAGTATATAGCAGTGATGGCGAAACTTTTAGAGACCGAGTGCCCAAACTGCAATTCAAAACCCACTATTTTTTTTTTGCAAAGTGCCAATACAGTAATTTAACCTGTATACAGGTGGCTATGAAGGGGCGATCTCGAGTGCCCACAGAAAGGGCTCTGAGTGCCACCTTTGGCACCCGTGCCATAGGTTCGCCATCACTAGTATATAGGTTCAGAAATGACAACTCACTCACAGATGCCCTATAGACATTGTGAATGAATAAGAGTCCTGGGAGAAGAGCCAGCCTGTGTGACCATGGCTGAACTGCACAGTTCTAGGGCATCCCTAGAAGAAGGAAGTGGAATCAGTTCTGTCTATTGTTTACCTAGAAACTGCTGGAAAGGACAGCCATACGTGGGATTGACTTGACTGCATACAGTGATTATTATTAGAAAAGAACTAGGTTCTCCAGAATGCTACCAACCTATGAACTTTAGCATCAGTGAAGTATTAACTCAGAGTGGAGTACTGTACTGTGATTCTCCCCCTTTTTACACAGGTTGAGTGGAATATGTTTGTTAAATAAGCAGATTGTAGCTTTGAATTTTCAAAGCAGGATGCACTGAATGCAGGTAGCCCATGTAAAATCAATGCTTAATGTATTTTGATGAATTTCTTAAAACAGTTCAATGTAAAGAATGCATTGGGGTCTGGCATTCACTTAAATAAAGGAGGAGTGTGCGGTTAAAAATTAAAGAGTAATTTGTTCTTCAGGTGCTTTATATTCTTCATATGTCAAACAGAATGTAAGAGTTAAAATGCTGCTATTTGAGATTGGTTCATACCCTTTACGTATTAAACATTGCAAAATTTTGCATCTCAGTGTTTCAGAAATGATGATCTAGAAACCATAGGAGAGTTATGAAGTGATACATACACCCTCTTACAGTTGATAGAAAACAAATTTTAGTAATGAAATCTGAAGTTGCAAAGGTTTCAAATCAAATTGAAATCTTACTCTTGTTCTGTTTAGGTCAAAGACAAAAATTCTTATCTTATCTTATCTTGAGACCCCCTCTCCCTCCCCCACGTGTTGTGTGTAATGGCAGAACAGCTGTTACCACAGAATATTGCCAGTGTCACTCATTCTTCCTGGGTGGTGCGCTTGAGGGTGCCCCCCCCCCCGAGAAAGGCTTGGAGCACCACTATGAAGAACCAAGTCTTCTCGGTAGCTGCCCCTTGTTGGTGGAACTGGCTGCCCCCAGAGATCACCCTGGCCCCCTCACCCGGAGTTTTTAAACACCAGTTAAAAGCTTGGCTATTCAAACAAGCATTCCCTTCTCTGTGATTCGTCCTTGGACACTTTATAATACCCATCTACCTTTCTTGCATTCATTCCACCTGTACTTGATGTCAGTACTGTAATTTGTAACACTATTGTCATTCTATTTTAGGCAATGAGAGATGATGATAATGCTTTTTTTCTATTTTTGTGTGTTTAAACATGGCTTACTTGTTCTTTCTCAAAGTTGTTTATTTTATTGTACACCATCCAGAGTGGCTGTTTGTTCAATGGGTTGAAGGAAGGAAGGAAGGAAAGTGGAAATCTATTTGCTGAGTGTAGTAAGTCACACAAGATTAAGGTCATTGAATCAGTGGAAATTTAGTGAGTCAATGTCTATGTAAGTTCCATTGATTTGAATGAGCCTATTCTAGTTGGAGCTAAAGTATATTCATTTGACTCAGTGGGACTTATGAAGGCTCCGCTGCCTCAGTGGGTCTACTTTAGTGTAATTTAATACGGTATGCTAAGCAGCAGGATTGCAACCAATAAGGGAGTGTGTCCCGAACCATCCTGACTGTTCCATGTTACACTGTTGTAAGAGTTACATGCATTTAATAATTTCTCTTTGTGGAGGATCTACTTCACAGATCAGCCAGTGTTGACTTTGCCTCCAACCCCTTCCATTCTTCTCTTCTTCCATTGAATTTTGACTGACAGGGCTATGGGTCCATACTTCCATAGTGTGCAAAGGAGTTCATTGTTCAGTAGTACAGAGAGCAGGGTGGCCAAGTCATCTGTAGAGTGCATGTAGGTCCTTATTGGTATGTAATATTGGAGTGCAACGAGGATGCTACAGCCACATTTCCATGATTTTCAATTTGATAATTTTGAATTTTTGCACTTTCCTTAGGTATTTTCAGGATGACTCACATATAAATGGATCAAAATAATTAATCCATAATTAAGCAATAGCAGGGAGAAAGCAACCTAATATCATTAGCTTTATGTAATTAAAATGTAAGAAGGCAGAGAGAGAGAGAGAGAGAGAGAGAGAGAGAGAGAGAGAGAGAGAGAGAGAGAGAGAGAGAGAGAGAGAGAGAGAGAGGTGTACACTGCACTTAAGGAACCTTGATGCTCAGAGTTTTCTGCAAATGGGGTGCCACAGTGATCATCTTCCCAGGCAACTCCTGCTTTGTCTGGGATTAAAGTGGTAGGTTGAGGAGGGCTTCTGAAAATGCTGTTGATACGCAGATGGATGGATTGAAGAGAAATGAGCAGTCCTTCAGTACTGTATTTTTCTCAAACTGTGAAAAACTTTCAGTTTTCCAAAGAACTGGTAAAATGAACAAAAACAGTTATTTAAGTATTAGTGAGATATTTACTTGGTGGCTGGTTCCAATTAGCAGCCCAGCAGTTGAATTTTGTATTACACATACCTAATTTCATAAAATAATTCTTAAATGCCCTTTTCAGCTTCTTTTACCTTTATACTGCAGAAAAAAACCACACAAATGAGATTTTTTCTGTTCCAAAATAAATGTTTACTAGGAAATTTTAAAACTATCCAAGTATTTCGGATACAGAGCTGATATGGGAAGATTATTCTTTCAGTCCAGAGCTTTTTATTTCATTGATCCGGACTGTGAGAGCTTGTGGCATTGCATCTCATTGCTTGCCTGTATTTGCTGCCACCTTCCTTCAGATAGATTTAGCATATTAGATGTCTCTTGTTTTCTTTTTTTTTTTTTTACAAATGGGAAGACTTATTTCATCTGTCAAATATGTTTGGTCTTTGATTAGCCATGATTATATATGCTGGTAACATGACAGTGCATTTGATTCCTAATAAGATACTAAGATGCATGCATGAGGATGTATGTTTAATTTGGGGTAACTTATGAATATGATAACTGCAGGTACTGACAGTGGTAGAATATGCCTTAATTGCAGCGTCTTAGTCTGTATACATGATATAGAATCATGAGCTGGTGTGCGGCTGTGTAATGTTATGGATTTGATGTTAAGTAAAACATGTAAATCCATCCTGACTTCCAACGATCACACATTTTCTTTAAAAAGAAATGTGTTGCTTTTAGATATTCTGTCAAAGCAAAAAAGGGGTTGAGCCGTGTGGCCATCATAAAACACACAATTGCAAAAATAGGTTGCAGGCGATATCTTTATAGGCCACTATTAAAAATAGATATTGTGTACTATGGTGGTTGTGTGTGGGGAGCACATATGCATATAAAAAAGGGACAAATGAGTGTTTCAAAGGTGTGAACTAAAGAAAAAGTCATATGTGAAATGGTCTGCTTTTATTGTTCTCTAGAGAGAAGGTGCAATGAGTCTCTTATTTGCAATTGAATAGCGACTAGTCTTTATCTGGTAAATATGCATGGGCTGCTTGTCAGCTTAACCTTAAGGGAACAGAACTGGATCTGGCCAGCTCTGATAATAAACCTTCGTAAATAGCTGAAGATTTTGCGAGGGCAATAAAACAGTGAAATAATTAGATAATGCAATTCTGAACCTAAATGTAAAACTTAGTTTGGGATTAACCATCTCCTTTCACTGTGTGTTACTAGATATCCACATAATTTATATTTTGCTACATCTAAATATCATCTAAAAACTATTTACTTTATTGCCTACATATTGCCCTTATTAATGGTATTTTATTTTTCTTGTTTCACTAGAATCACCATACAATTTTGGGGGCTTTGTTTGCATAAAAGTAATACCCTTGTTATAAAAATCTGCTATCTTCTCAGTAATCTAAATACTGTACATAATTAGTACTCTGGGGTTTATATGGCTGATCCCCTCACTGGTGTAGGTTTATAACGTTCAGAGCACATTATTTCTCTTCGTGGCTATTCTGGATATTCAGATAATAATAATCTCAAGTCAAATATAATAATGTCAAGTCATTTTCCTTGATTAGACTTACCTCAGAATAATGGGGAAATTTTGTTTTGAAATCTCAGTGCTGGTTAACCAGAAAACTTTTGCTTTGTTTTATTTTAATTTAATATTTGTACAATTGTAAATCAAATTTTTTCTCTCTGAAGTCTTTTTTCTCATGTTGAAAATTTTCATAGGAGTTTGGGCTAAATGACTCTTTTAGCACTAGAATTCTATGATTGTGTGAAAGAAAACCTTCATTGGCTGGGGTCCAATGGTCTTGACTTATACTACAGTAGGACCCCCATATCCACTGATTCATTATCCACTGATCCAATTATCCACAGTTGGCAGAGGAAAAAATAAATAAATAATTCAGCAGCCGCAAAGCAAACTACTGTCACAAAGAACATCTGTAAAGCAAGCCACTGTCATAAAACAGCAGCTGTAAAGCAAGTTACTATCACAAAACAGTTTTGGGGATATTTTGGCGTTCTCTCTTCTCCACGGTTTTCGTTATCCACAGGAAGGCTTGGAACCAATCCTCAGTGGATACTGGGCTCCTACTGTAATAGAAAAGTTGGTTAATGGAAACATGCATGTATACATAAGTGAGTTAAGCAAAATACTCTCAAGAAATAAAGGGTAACACATGCACACACATCTTCCTTGAAATGGATCCAGAGGGAGGCAATATCAACACAAGGACTACCACATTGTTAGAAATGAGTAAATGGAATTAACTATGTCTAAATGTTGAACAGGAAGGGAGGGAAGAGAACTTATCATGTGTTGTGATGTGTATCTCCAGAAACCTGCAGTTTATAAAAATATTAACTAGTGTAGTAAGGTTTTGCAGAAACAATTTCTTAGCTTAACTAGAAGTTGGACACTAGGGTATCATTGTGGTGTAGTGGATAGAGTGATGGGCCTGGATTCAGAGGGCCTGAGTTTGAATCCCTGCTCAACCATTGAAACTCACTGAAGGAGTGGAACTGGTAAAACCACTTTTTAAATACCTGAAACCCGTATTAGTGCCAGTATAAGTTGGTTGGCATATAATGAGAAGAAACAAATTGAGAATCAGGGAGAGAATCAAAACATGTTATTATTTTTCATCCAGGTTAAGTTTAAGATCAATATTTGTTGATAGCTGAAACTAAGTCTTAATTTTATAACAAAAAGAAAGCAAGAAACCAAGTGAAAGAAAACATAGGTTTATAGTATAAATATAGTGCTTGGCCACAAATATGCACTGGCTACACAAATATAACAACCAAAATGCATAGTTCTAATTATTTTTCTTTTCATTTGCATTGAATAGTGCTTCCTCATTCTTCCTCATACTGTATGAATAAGCATCCACTCTAATGTTTAAGTAACTTAATGTCTTTAAAAAGCAAAAGTGCACTTCTATGTAATCTTTTCTAATGACAGAGTCCAGTAAGCCAGCTGGATTGGATGTGTAACATGTATTGGTTGGATTAATGTGATCAAAATAAGAGGTTTTAGCTCTTTTATATTTGCCTTAGTCTGCTTCTCTAATACTTTCCATTTGTTAAGTCTTGTTGGTAAAGCGGTTAATCTTTCTTTCTTTCTTTCTTTCTTTCTTTCTTTCTTTCTTTCTTTCTTTCTTTCTTTCTTTCTTTCTTTCTTTCTTTCTTTCTTTCTTTCTTTCTTTCTTTCTTTCTTTCTTTCTTTCTTTCTTTCTTTCTTTCTTTCTTTCTTTCTTTCTTTCTTTCTTTCTTTCTTTCTTTCTTTCTTTCTTTCTTTCTTTCTTTCTTTCTTTCTTTCTTTCTTTCTTTCTTTCTTTCTTTCTTTCTTTCTTTCTTTCTTTCTTTCTTTCTTTGGGAAAGTCCTATAACGGGTTGTGGCCTTGTAGCTCCAGAGGTTTCTGGATGACATTAGCTACCTAGATCCGTAGCTTCCGTGCCTTCAGGGCTGGCTGTGGGACTGAGACGGCACTGGTTGCTTTCGTAGATGACTTACGCAGGGAAATGGATAGGGGATCTGTGTCCCTTTTGGTTTTACCAGACCTCTCAGCTGCTTTTGACACTATAGAGTCTAGACCATGGCATCCTCCTGACTTGTCTCTCTCTGAAATGGGAATTGGGGCTACTGCATTAAAATGGCTCCAGTCCTTCCTGCAAGAAAGAATGCAGAAAGTAGTGTTAGGTGATTTGTTACCAACACCACAGCCACTGTCCTGTGTAGTACCCCAGGGTTCTGTTCTGTTCCCTATGTTATTTAACATCTATATGAAACCACTGGGGGTGATTAGCAGGACTTTGGGGTTTAAGTGCTACCAGTATGCCGGTGACACCCAACTCTACCTCTCATTACCTCCAGATTCTGAGGGAGCTAATATCTCAACTTTACATGACTGTTTTAGATGCAGTAATGAACTGGATCAGGATGAACAAATTGAAACTAAACCCAGACAAGACAAAGGTGCTTCTGGTCAGTCAAAAGGGAGAAGAAGGGATAGGCATTCAACCTGTACTGGATGGGGTCACCCTCCAATTGCAAAAAGAGTGTGCAGCTTGGGGGTGCTCTTGGACTCATCCTTGAGCTTGGATCCCCAGGACATGGCTGTGGCCAGGAGTGCATTAGCACAAGTTAAAGGAAAGCAAAAAGCAAAGTGTTCTGCTTATATACTGCCCCATAGCACTTCAAGTAATCTCTGGGCTTTTTACAATTTAATTATGCAAGCTACACATCCTCCCCCCCCCCCGCAAGCTGGGTACTCATTTTACCGACCTTGGAAGGACAGAAGGCTGAGTATTATTATAAACTAAATATTTTGCCTCTCCTTTCTCCTTGAAAAGGACCCAAGGTGTCTTCCAACACTGAAGGGCAATATGCAAAGTTTGAAACAATGAGGGTAGAACAGTTATCAAGAATATTAAAGAAAAAAAATTCACTGCTACTACAAAGATTTTGAGGAGGCTTCTCACATCATTAAGAAGGCAAAATTAAACAATAGTAAGCAAACAAGTAAAAGAGAAACAAAAAAGCCACTTTGAGAGATGGAAAACTAAAAGTGGAATAACACAAGTTTTACTACAAATTCAGTCCAAGCAATTATACATTAAAAGGATAAAGGTTTCCCCTTGCACATATGTGCTAGTCGTGTCCAACTCTAAGGGCGGTACACATCTCAATTTTCAAGCCAAAGAGCCAGTGTTGTGCAAGTCCATGGCCATGTGACTGGCATGGCTGCATGGAACACCTGCTTACCTTCCCACTTTTTACAGCGGTAGCTATTTATCTACTTGCATTTACATAACTGTCCCATCTAAAAGTCACAAAACAGGTAGTCAATTACTCAGGGAAAGCTTGCCTAAAGAGAAAGATCTTTGCCTGCTTGTAGAAGGACAGCAAAGATATCAAAGCAAAAGTGTTCTGCTTATATACCGCCCCATACCACTCCAAGTAGTCTCTGGGCGGTTTACAGTTTCATTACAGTATACAGGCTACACATTGCCCCCCCCCCCAGCAAGCTGGGTACTCATTTTACCAACCTCGGGAGGATGGAAGGCTGAGTGAACCTTGAGCCTGCTACCTGGGATTAAACCCCAGGTCATGAGCACAGCTTTACCTGCAGTACAGGCATTTAACAACTGCATATGGTGTTATACATATATGAAATTAGTGTATGTGCTATTTGCCTTCAGTTTCATGCCAGTTAAAAGGAACTTTTTTGAAGGTCAGCAGTATCTCCAATCCCCTCTGGAAGGTACATTATCCCTAAATTACTCAAGTATATTGGCCCTCCTAGTTTGGTCCTCTGTTGCCCCTCCTAGTTTGGTCCTCACTGTAAACTATTGCAGGTAAACAAGCCACGTGAATAACATTTGGCACTAAGATTAAAGCAAATTGCTTACTGGCATAAAATGGGTAGAATTTAATATCACATTACATCAAAAGAGAGAAATTGCAGTCAAAGCTACAAAGTTTTTTAAATACCTGTTCTGTTTCTGATACCTCTTCTCAAGGTAATGTTCAGATGCACGAAAAAACAACAGTGAGTTTTTGATACTTTGAGACAGGCCTGCCCATCAGGTAGACCGCAGGCTACCAGTAGCCCGCGAAGGGTTCAAAAGTAGCCCGCTGGCCATCAATAAAAAAAAGTGAGGGGATAAGTTTTCCACCCCGCCCTCCCCCATCCCAAGGACCACCACGGCCCCAGCAAAGTTCTGGGTCTGCCAGCCCACTGTCTCAGCTGAGTGGGGCAGTTAAAGGGCCATGGTGCATTGAAATCTGTTCCCTCCAGAACAGATTAATTTGTTTCCAATGCATTCCTATGGGAAACCACTGCTCTACTTACAAAAGTTTTTACTTATGAGCATGTGCTTGGAACGGATAAAATTTGTAAGTAGATGTTTTAGTGTAGTAGCCCTCAGGCACTTTGGGCCAGAAAAAGTAGACCTTGGCCTGTTCAAAGTTGAACTGCCCTGCTTTAAGACATGCTAAAAATGGTAAAGATTATTACAACCTGTTTTCTTAAATATGTAAAGTGCTTCCTGGAGAAAGGATGAAATCTGGGTTTGTTGTAGGCATTCATCATGGAATACAAAGCCAGGAGAAGATCATGTAAACATCTGTTTTATAGCTTGAGACATTTTATTGCCATAATGAGTACACTGCTACACGCTAAAGGATGATTTTCAGAGTTTTAATCTCTTTTCTGATAAATATTTACCCAGTCACAGCAAATATCTGCTTGTCTGAACTACTGGAGTTGTATGTAATCAGCACGGGCAAAATGTAGCTCTTTAATTTAATTACAACTCACATCTGCCTTAAGAAGGATAGCCAACTGTAATGAATTCTCGTGTTTTCATCCAACAGTGTCTGGAGAGATGTACTTTGCTCACCACACTCTAGACCAGTGATGGCGAACCTTTTAGAGACCGAGTGCCCAAACTGCAATTCAAAACCCACTATTTTTTTGCAAAGTGCCAATACAGTAATTTAACCTGCATAAAGGTGGCTATGAAGGGGCGATGTCGAGTGCCCACAGAAAGGGCTCCGAGTGCCACCTCTGGCACCCGTGCCATAAGGTTCGCCATCACCGCTCTAGACATTTGGGCAGAAGTATCATATCTGTTCTAGTGTATCACATTGTTCACCTCGTTGTCAGTTATATACTGATTCATTGTGTGTGTGTGTGTGTGTGTGTGTGTGTGTGTGTGTGTGTGTGTGTGTGTGTGTGTGTGTGTGTGTGTGTGTGTGTGATTTATCAAAAAACTTACGTATATACCTTCGTGGAGTTGCTGGTGAGACATTCGGTTTGACACTGTTGCAGTGGTAGCTACAAGGGGCTTTGCTATGCAATACAGTTATAATACCTGGAATGTGGACTACTAACTGAAACATTTTTAAATTGGCTCAATATTTTATGCTTTATTGGATAAATGGAAATAAGGGTGTGCGCTGTTCTGAGTCTGTGGTGCCAGAGAACAGAATGGAGGAAGGGTGAGGAAGAGGAATAGCAGGAGGAAGGAGAAAGAGCAAGGGACTGCAGCAGAAATCCCAAACAACCAAGCATTGTCTTGGCTGTCTTTTTCTGCATGTTTGTATACATGGGTAGCATGAATGTGTATTTGTCTGGGAAAGGGCATGTGAAAGGGATCTAAGGCAGGAGGGGGAGGGGAGAGAAGGAGAGAGATAGATACAGAGCAGGTTGGGGAAGGACACAATTTTCTCCAAAGAATCACTGACTCTTGAGAGAGTGGTGAAAAAGTACATTATAATGAAACAGTAGTCAGCATTAAGTGAGATACGATAGTACTGTACCTAGGTTTAGTTTTAAAGAAAGTTACCTCCCCTTGATGATGATCCTAGGAATGAGTAGTCTCTGAAATGTCCGGTCCTATGGATTATTGCCATAATTTCATTAAAATCTGACAAAATTGTTGAGGCAAAGAAAGGTCAATGTTTGCTTTAATTCTATATTCATTGTCATTATTCTTAGCACTTATTTTGTAAACTATATTATTTAATCACTCTTCTTGTTATTCATGATGGGCACATTGATCAGTAGCAACTGTGTCCTAAGAATGCCATAGTCACTTTGATTCATTACTTGTACCATGTCTCTGTTCACTTGGACTCCATCTCCACAACCAGGTACAGTAGGACCCCAGTATCCACTGGGGATTGGTTCCAGGCCCACCTGTGGATGATGAAATCTGTGGATAAGAAAGAATGCCAAAACCTCCCCCAAAACTGCTGTTTCATGACAGTAACTTGCTTGCAGTTTTGAGACAATAGCCTGCTTTCTGGCTGCTGTTTGTGACAGTAGCTTGCTTTACACTGCTGTTTTATGGGAGCAGTTTGTTTTACAGCTGCTGTCTGTGAGAGTAGTTTGCTTTGCGGCTGCTGAATTGTTTAATTTATTTTTTTTCTGCAAACCGTGGATAACTGAATCAGTGGATAATGAATCAGTGGATATGGGGGTCCTCCTGTATGTGTATTTGTGGCCTGCATGTGCACACAGGCCCCAGTCTTTGTGTGTGTATGTGCCCCCAGTGGCTGCCAGTGACTGTCAGTGTTCCCCCCATGATTTGGTTAGCTGCCACAGTGTTGAACTTGCATACACCAATTTCAGTAAGGGCAGTAAGTAAGCAGGCCTTTTTGTCAGTGTAAAGTATAACAAAAACCCTCTATTATCACACATGTTAATGTGTGTTTCCCCAGCGTTCTCTTCCTTAAGCTTGAATGTTGATTGTAGTGCCTTAATCATTTTGTTATTTAAGAGCTTAAGCATTAATTATTATTTCCAAAGCTTATGTCTGAATCAGAGTTAACAATCAGAGGATGATAGACCTGGGATTTTCAATTCTCGCTGTTGTTAAATAAGTGTGAACAAATATTTTAAAAAGCATAGAAAGCAGCATATGACATGTATCTAATGAATTATTCAATTAGCTATTGTTTAATAAATTAGCTTGAAGGAATAAATCTTATTTTGATAGAATGAATAATTTATAATTTTTATACTTAATAGAATAACCTATTAAGTATGACAATTTACCCCTGGTCCAAAAGATTGTTAGTTACCTTTCATCCATATTAGCAAACCAGGGTCAGAAACAATGAATTGGTCCTGGCTTTTTGCTGGGAAATAACAACATATCACTCTTAATGTATATCACAATCTGGGAAGGCAATAGGAAGTTGGAAGTTTCCTTAAAGGAACTTGAAAGCTTATTTGTATAATGTCAAACATGGTCTGATATAATTTAAACCATTCCAGCAAGTTACAGATTCAAGTTTGTCTGATATAATTTAAACCATTCCAGCAAGTTACAGATTCAAGTTTGTTATAAACCCAGTACTTCTAAAAAAGTGGGGGGTTTTTTCTTTGTGTTTTAAGGTTTGATCCAGTTGCCGTTGCCGTCTCATGCTCTAGTTAACAATTGCATAGTTCACTGACTAAATGTCTATTCTGTATTCATGTACCTGAAGGCAACATTGTTCTGTGAGCATAGTTCAAATTATTGACCAGTTTTATGCCCTCAACTATTCTCATTCGCCACTGTTGTGACATTTGGCTGTACAATTTTTTTAAAAAAAAAATTCAGATAACTGTACAGTACTTCACAGAATAGAGTGGAACCTTATATAACAGTTTGTTTAACAGAAGATCCGCTTGAAGGAAAAAAATTCTGGAGATAGGGAGAAATTGCTTAACAGTCACTTAGGGGGCAAGTCCGTACAACAGAAAAATGGTTGCAATTAGGGATTAATCCGTTTTCAATTTCCCTATGGGAAATTTGTACAAAGGAAAATTTGCTTAACAGAATTTCATTTAGAACAAATTAATTCCTTTATATAAGGTACCACTTTATATACTTTTTACATATATGCACCCTTTATCTCCCATCTCCATTATGCAGTTTTAATTTTGCCCCATCCCCTGAAAAAACTGCATCCAAAACTAAATGACCAGACATTGTTTTGAAACAGATTTATTTGCTGACATAGGCTATACCAGGATCTCCTTCCCCTGGGTTTCTATGGGATTTGACACTTATTGCAAGTGTCAATTCCCTAACCCTAAAACTAACACCAGTTTTCAGCTGTGGACAACTGTCCTCTGCTTACCCCAGCACCACTAAGAGTTAATAAAAAGACTTTGCAGATTTCTTTAGTCGTGTTTTTGAACAACTCATATCCTGACTATCTACAAGTCTTCAACACCAACATCAATTTCAGTGGTCTATAAGACTCTTAAGCACTGTGCATCATCCTTTACTTTCCTTTTTCTTCCACTGTATTGTTTCTTTCTGCTTCTCACTGTTGCCTTGACATCACATTTCTTATGTCATGTAGTATGTCTGGTTCATTTCCACCATTGTTCCCTACAAAATGTCTTTTGTAAGAAATTGTCTATAGGTATTAGCTTTTGAGTTACTTGAGTAACTTGGATTTTGTTTGGCACAGTGAGGGATTACAGTCCATCCATGAGTAGATGGGCATTGGATAGACATGCTGGCCATCATAAGAAAAGTCCAACAGCACTTACATGCCAAAAATGTTATTGTTGGACTATTTATGTTGGTTCATAGAACCCACGGGCAGTACTCTGAACCTTTCTGCACCTTATGCTTTGGGCTGAAGGTGCAGAAAGGAATTTCACTTTACTCCTGGTGACAATAAGTCATGCAGAAACAGAAGAGAGAATACTTCATGGTATGATCTTTCCCTCTTTCAATGCCTGGGCCATCACATGTAGCCTCTTGAACAATCTCTTATGTCCCCACCTTCTCAGCTGGATCTGGTTGAGGTGACCCTTGCAGTTGGAGTCTTGCTCGTTTCTGCTGGTGAAGGGCCCCCCCCCCTGTTAACCCAGAATAGGCTTGTATCCTTTGCATATTAGCCAAAGCACTCAACCCTTGCTGTCTTGGGGATCAATAGGTTAAGTCCAGTTATGGAAAGCTCACTAGTGAAGCAGGTGTGTCTGAGGTGTCAGCTCATTCCTTGGCTCCATTCCCCTCTTCTTCTGTTTCAGTTGAACCCTCTTGCTCCGTCTCAGTCCTTCCCAATCTAATCCTGTCCAGTTTCCCCCAAGTCTTCCTTACAGGCTTCTCTTGCCAGTCAGTCATTTCTGCTTTTATAGCCCCATTTATTTGGAAAGCTCCTTGTGCGAGAACTTCCCTTCCCTTTTCCTTCTCCCACCTTACTGGTTCACTAGCCATTTATAGCCTTCCATTGACCTTCATCTGGGGATCTGGAGTGGCAAAGAAGACACCAACATTGACCCCAGCTGTGGGCCAGTACCCACCTGATCACAGGCACCTATTACGTGAATTAATGAAATTTGCCAAAGCACTGGGTGTTGAATAGGTAGTAGGGCTTTCTTGTGTTCTCAGACTTTGTAATTCCCTCTCACAGAAGACCAGACTGGCTCCATTTTTGTTGTTGTTCTGCAAGCAGCCAAAGACTCTTCTCTTTAGGCAAGCTTTTGATTTCTTGCCTGAGTGGGAATTTTAAATGGATTGTTGAGTCTTAGTGGTCTGAATGTGATTTTTGTATTGCTTTTGTTTACAATTTAGTTTGAGTGGTTTGTTTGATCTTTTTAAGGTTCATATACACATTTTTAAACCTTCAAATATTGTCCTTTAATGATGTAACCTGCCTTGGGTACATTTTAAGGAGACAGGTGGAACAAAACTAACTAATCAACCAACTGACTGACTAACTGACTGACTGGCTGGCTGACTGACTAACAACTTAGAGTGGTATAAACTCTGCTCATACTCTGCACAATTTACTGTGACCCCATTAAATTCATTCGGATTCTTCTGGGAAACGCAAGTAAAATGCATTTCTACATTTTTCTCTTAACAGGAAAATGATTTCAAAGTGGATTGGACTTGTGATGGAAGCTATTGCTTTGCTGTCTCTTGCAAGGATGGTTAGCCTACTGTCACCCAGTGAAGATTGCTAGAAAAAGTGTTTTCTGCATCTAAGTACCTGGCATTTTTAGCATCTAGAACTTTTCCTGCACAAAGACCTAAATCATACAATTGTGTACTGCACAAAGTTTTTTAGTGACAGCTCACAATATGAAATATATCAGTTAATATAATAATTATAAGGCATGTTGAATTGATTCCAATTTATAACAGTCCTTACAGGATCTTCTAGATATAAACTACCCAGAAGGGGTTTGCCAGTTGCTCTTTCTTGCTGGTGCTGTGGCACTTGCTCTTTGCCCAGAGCCACATGGGTATTAGGGCTTGTAACCTCATTAGCCACACATGTACTAGATGATTTTGGCTGCCCTCTCTTAAGGGAGGCACAGTAGAAAATCGAACTTCTAATCTCTTTGTTTACTTCCATATTGTGTGTTTGTTTCCTTTTGTCTTTCTTAAGGCATTTTGAAGATAGAACACAATGTCAAGTCCTTGTCAGGAACTGGGTCTAAAGGTTTTGGAGCAGCGTCAGCATGAATAGCAAGAAGGAAAAACTGAATGAGTATAGAGCAGGCATGTCCAAACTTCGGCCCTCCAGATGTTTTGGGCCCCCAACACCCACAGTCCTTTGCCATTGGAAATACAGGCTTGGAATTCTGGGAGCTGTGGTCCAAAACACCTGGAGGGCCGAAGTTTGGATGTGCCTGGTGTAGAGGAAGGGATATACAGTATCAGTGCCGCGCAGGAGCAGTCAGTGCTGATTCCCATTTATATCTGGGTTTTGGTTGACCCCCCCTCCCATGAACAAAAGGAGAGGCTTCTGTGCAGCAGGACCTCAAATTAGAGGAAACGTTGCCTTGATCTGATTGATTTGGATACCTATAGTGATGGGAGCTGTTGGACCAAAATGTATGTTCGACAGGTATGCAGAATATATTTTCGTATGTTCAGTGAATGCTGAACAGCCATCTTTATTTTCACTTTTCCCTTGACACATGCAGAGCTGCTGATGGTAGTTTGAAATGTATTAGTTTCCTTCCTCCTTGTTCTCCTAGGCCTTTATTCTTGTGTTAATCACAGCTTTAGAAAGGAAGCAGTTCAAAGCAGATACAATCTATATGTGAGCATTTATATCTGGAGCCCCCAACTGACTTACTTACTTATTTATTTATTTATTTATTTATTTATTTATTTATTTATTTATTTATTTTTACAGTTTATATGCTGCCCACTACCCAAAGGTCTCTGGGTGGCTTACAATCAAAATAATTAAAAGAGTTAAAAACATAAAATATCAATAAATAATTAAAACAATAATAAAAACCTTACATTAAAACCATTACACTAAAATTGCCATCAGAGGGGACCCACAGTCTATAATGTATCAGTTAAAAAACTTCTGGAACAGGAAGGTTTTTACCTGGCGCAGAAATGTCATCAATGGTGGCACCCTCTCACTTGGGAGGGCATTCCATTGCCTGGGGGCAGCTGCCAAGTAGGCCCTATATCTACAGGCCATCCCTCTCACCTCCTTGAGGGATGGCTCTTTCAAAAGGGCCCCCTGGCTCGATCTTAAATGCCGTGTAAGTTCATATGGAAGGAGGCAGTCCTTCAGGTATCTAAGCCATTTAAACATAAGACTTTGAGACTTATCTGTAGGTATTGCTGTTAATCATCTCTGTAGTGGTATCTGTCTGGATGAAGTGATTGCTATTGTGATGAGGATAAAGTAATTTAGGGCTGGGGGGATCCCCTGCTGTATGGCTTAAATCTTGAAGGATGCTGGTGGAAAGATTGATTCCAAGAGTATCCATTCCTGGCTTGTTCTACCACACCATGTCAGGGATTGATGGTGCAATCAGAGGGCAACATAAGACCATAGTGGCCCTTTCATGCACACAATAATCACTGTTGCCTGGCTCCACAGAAGTACCCCTCTATAGCAGGCCTGCCCAAACTTTGGCCCTCCTGATGTTTTGGACTACAGCTCCCAGAATTCTAAGCTTAGATTACAAATGGCAAAGGACTGTGGGACTTGCAGTCCAAAACATCTGGAGGGCTGAAATTTGGGCAGGCCTGCTCTCTAGGTACAAAAAAGATCCATATTGAACATGGAGTTAGGAGCAGGCTGGTTCACGATCTTCTGTGTGTTGTGTGATCACTGGAAAATAGCTTCCATCCAATCATACTCCTATGCCAGCCAAACGTCAAGCTGTTTCTCTATTCGATTGTATTCTTAGTTAATTTATATTTTATTCAAATTTTATTTTATTATATATTTATGTATCAATATAATGGATACCCATTTTGGTGTAGTGAACCCCACTCAGCTGTGGAAGCTCACATAGGGTGTGGAATTGGCAAAACTACTTCCTAAATACCTCATTTACCTTTGAAAGCCTTTTAGGGGTGCTATAAATCCATTCTGTCTTGACAGCACATACTAAAATCAATGTTAAGGTTTCTTGTAGTTATTTTTAATGTTTTGGAATTGTATTCTGCCTGCTTCTTAACATAGTGTGAACCACTTTGGGCACAGTTAGTGGAAAAGTGAAATGAAATTAATAGATGACCGTGATGATTTGAAGGGACACTGCAATTTTTCTCAACACCTGTATGTGAAATGTTTTCATTAGTGAGATTGTCTGTCGGTAAGTTTTCTTCCATTTTATTCTTGACAAGGGAGTCCTAAAACTTCTCATTTTTCATTTGAGAAGAGACAGGCGCCCTTTAAGTAGTATGCTGTGATGAGAGATAAGGTGCTCTCTCTGCTTGGCATAAACAATAGGCTTTCTGTGAGCTTTTCAGAAATAGAATAGAGGTTAAATGAGGAAGTTAAGACAGTGCTCTTGCTACATTTGGTAAACCTAATCCCTTATAATGTTAATCTCTCTCAGCCTGTCACGCTAAACATCATTTCTAAGTTTGCTTTTTTAAAAAGGAGTTACTGCAGTGCAGCATTTGGCCAGATTTCCTCAATTTGTTGCCCTGCTGGTCTACTTACATGCTTCACATAATCCTCAACCAACCAGTGATCCTGCTGGTTGTGAGATGATAAGAACAATAGCTTGGCACATCAGCACATCTGAGATGTGTCCCAAAGACATCAGACACCTTCTTTTTTGTAAACTAACTGTTGGACAGACTGAGCTAACAAATATTGTATGCGGATCAAGTCAAGGATCCACCTCCGGACTGTTTTGACTGTTTCCCTTTATTTCTATGCACCAACCCACCCACCCACCCACACAATGCACCCAGCAAACTGGGCACTCATTTTACTGACCTTGGAAAGATGGAGGGCTGAGTGAACCTTTCAACTCAGTTTGTTCTCTTATGCTAATCTGATTTCAGATTGCATTGGTGTGAATGTGTATGCGTTTCTTAATTTGTGCTGCAACATTTTGGAGAGGCGCTATATTAGGTCATAAACTTCTTATAAAAGATGTGCACACTTATATTGGTGTTTTTTTTCTAAGTTCTTTCAAAAACATTGAAAAAGGTTCATGGTTGAGCAGCATTAGCTGTTCATGTGCAAACAAGCATAACTATGCTTGTGGGAGCTTTGGCTTTAATAGCATTGCATTGGATTTAGGCGATAGTCTAACTCGGTGTGTCTCCGTGCTATTGAAAATAAACATGAAAAAAATTGGATAAGGTTTTCTGGAGTTCTGGATTCCATGCAAATGGTACAGAACTCTTTCTGCTTTCTATGTCTAAATTCAAAAGAGCTGTTCTAATGCTAAACCAATGTCTGATATCAGTAATAGACTCTATAAGAGTGAATAGATCAAGATGGAACAGATGTATTCCCAGTCATCTGAAATGCAAGTAAAGAAATGTGCATATAGCCTATACTAGATGGGTTTACACTCCTCTTAAGAAATTGAAGGCCAAGACCACATGCAATATTAAATTTGTAGCATGTCATTCAGAATCCCTATCTTTCCTGCTCTGAAGGATTAAGCCCAAGTATAGGGATTGGGTTTTTGGTTTTTAATTTAAAAATTTCTTCCACTGGGGGATGAAAATATCACCTATGACACCATAAAAATCTTCACTATTTTAATGCTGTCTAGAACAGCCATTCTCAATTTCCTTTTGGCCATGGGCATAAGCACAATATGAAAGAAATATAACATTCAACTGTATTTCAAATACAGTAATCCCCTGCCTATTGCTGGGATTAGGGACCCGACCCACGATAATGGAAAATCTGTGATAGGTGGATGCTGGGTTGGGTCAGGACTGGGGGGGGGGCTTTCTGGGGCTTCCTCCACTTACCTGAGGTCTGGCACTACCCCCAAACGACTGTCTGATGGACTTCCCAGGCTTGTTGGAGGCCCCAGAAATGGTTTCTGGGGCCTCCAAGTGGTTTCCGGAGACTGGAAGTCATTTCCAGAAATCAGAAAGCTTCTACAAGAAGCTTGAATATTTATTTCAGCAGCTACTAAAGCTTCTTGGAATGGACACAGCTGGTAATGAGTTACAAACTTTTTAATGAAGCTATTTATTTTGTTTATTTGCATGCTGTCTGATTGATATCTTTTTTCTGCCCCTGCAAATGCTTAGATAACACAGAGACATTATTTTATGTCATTCTATTATGCAAAAGCAAGAAAATTGTTTGGATGTGTGCTAGCTGTGCAGGTGCCAGACAATCCCTTTCTGTCCCACAGAGAGAATATGAGAAACAAAACATTACTTATGACACACAACTCTTATGCTTATGTGGCCTCTTATATCAAAAACAAATGAATGCTTCAGCATGACTGCACAGTGAGAGAATATGGGTTAATTCACATTTCCTTCACTGTGTAGTCACAACCACAGTTGAATCTTCTTGCAGTCATACAAAATCATTTTGTCCACTTTTGATACATACGTAGACTCATTTGTACTGTTCAGTTAGTTCTGGATTGAGATGTGTTTCTTATCCATTCCTTTTTACAGATAAATTACATTAAACAAACTTACTTATTGGTTTGTTTATTTTTTAAGAGTAATAAGATTTTTCCATTTGGGAAAAATATTGTTCTTATCTCCCCTTCTTTTCCAGTAGTGCCTCTGCTGCCTTTACCTAAAGCAGTACTGCTGTGGAAGATCAAGTAATCTGTCTGTGCTAGATTACTCTGGCAAAAGATTATTCAAACTCTTCTTTGTGGATGACTACAGGTTCCAAGCAGATTTGAGACAGTTTCTCTTACAGGATAAACAGCTACTGGCAGTGGTTGTAAAGTGCACATGGGCGTCCTACACAATCCTACATTTGCAGACTATTTGTCCAAAGCAGAGTGTAACATTTTGACTGGATGGAATTTTATGTTGTTATTTAGAACCCCCAAATATGTCTGTGAAGATTCTCAGTCATCCAGGTGAGTTTATCTGGAAGTTGAGTCATGGCTACTGGACTTCTTTTCTTGAGAGATAGAAATGTTTCGCTTTTCATCCAAACAGCTTCATCTAGCTGTATTCAGACCGATGGAGCTGTTTGGATGAACAGCGAAACATTTCTATCTCTCAAAAAAGAAGCCCAGTAGCCATGACTCAACTTCCAGAGAAACCCCCAAATATGGTATCCATAATCCAGCTGTGAAGTGCCATGTATATAATGGTATATACCTTGCTTGCTGGTCCTGGTGGTGGTGGTTAGAATAGAAGTAACTTTATATAAGTAAATGGTTTTGAGAGTTTGTTAGAGTAAAAAAAAAATAAAAAAGTATGTGGTTTTGAATAATCTGGATCATAACAGTTACAGTGGTACCTCTACCTACGAGCAGCTCTACTTATGAGCAATTCGACTTAAGAGCAAAAAACCGTTGGCGTTTTAACTGCTGCCTTACAAATTTTAGATGCAGTTTGCTCTACTTACAATTTTTTAAAACATTTTTGATTTATTTTTTTTTAGAGACGGCTGCTCTGAGTTGTTTGACTTATGAGCATGCATCCGGAATGGATTAAACTCATAAGTAGAGGTACCACTGTACTGGTTGTTTGAACACAGAATGATCTGTGAGTTTGTTTGGAGGTAGGCGCAGTGATTAAATGCCTGTGCTGCAGGTAAAACTGCGCTCACGACCCGGGGTTCAGTCCCAGGTAGCAGGCTCAAGGTTCACTCAGCCTTCCATCCTTCCGAGGTCAGTAAAATGAGTACCCAGCTTGCTGGGGGGGATGTGTAGCCTTCACACTGTAATTAAAAATTGTAAACCGCCCAGAGACTACTTGTAGTGGTATGGGGCGGTATATAAGCAGAACCCTTTTGCTTTTAGATTCCAGGCAGAGGAATCTCTCTGGAACTTGGTACATAGTACTTCTTTTCAGCATTGTGCTTCATAAAGCCGATCATAAGGCCAAAATGAGATTATGTAAGTTTGCTTTTCATCAGGTATATGAGACGTTTCTATGGCTTTCATGGTGACAAGTGACAAGGTACCAAAAGGCAACTGCAGTTGTTAACCAGCCCTATATGAGCATATGAGTGACACGTTCAATTCTAGATCCAGTCTATCATTCTGGTAATGTATTCATGATTTTTCCTATGAACAATTGTAACAATTTTTATATATCAGGATATGCAATTGGGTATATTTATGAAGTAATTTCAAAATTATGGAGTGGTGGGATGTTATTCCCCCCCACCATCCTCAGCCCATCCAAATTCTCCTGTGTATAACAAAATAGACCCTGTTACATTCACCAGTATTTGAATGTACACATGTATGAGGGTTGAGACAACTGGTTACTTGTGCCAGATGCACATCACAGTGTAAGAAGTGCCTGTCACTTTTAGTTGCAACAGCTACAGCATGCTTTGTTTAGATCAATAGAATCATGCTTTGCTTGTGATCTCTTTTTGGAGAACTAATTATCTATTGCATCTGGATGTATATTTCTTTGTAAAGAAGTTTGTGCAAGGTTTTGTCAGTACAGTAAATGAAATTGGCTTCTGCCTTGCAACAAGTCTGGGAGCATAGCCTGCAGAGAATACTGGCCCTATTCTCCAAAGCTCTCAGTCTGACAACTGTGGCTTGGTGCGACACTAAGCCAAGAAAGAAATGTACTGCATTAATCAGATGATTCACTCCAATTGAGTTTTTTCTTAACGCTAAAATATAAGTTGTCAAAAGAGTGTAGGAATACAACACTGTGGTTCATTGAGGTCAACATATCCAGAGTTAATTATGTTTGAAGTGTTGTCACTGAGAAGCAGTTGATTTGATATGAATTAGTTTGTAATGATCACAGGCTTCCACTGTTTAAGTCACTTTAGATTTTACAGGTAGTGCCCTAACATTTCCTGGAAAGCTATAAAACATGATAGTAATGTAGCACAGCCCTGCATAGGCTATTACTCTAGTATATTACACTGAATATAAGTTTCCGGCAGAAGTGCTGCCACCCTAGCTCCTCACTGCCATGAAAGCGCTGCTTTCTTTGAACCTTGTGATAGAAGGTCAGACGTGCATTTATGGATTAGATATTGCATAAGTATTAGGCACTGAATGGCAGGGAAGGATAATAAAATGTTTGTTTTTGCCTGCACAGTTCAATCTTCAAACAGCAGTGTCCACAGGGTCTTGGCCACCATATAGATGGTTGCCCTTGAGCAATCCTGTTGTACCAGTTATTTTTACAGTCCATTCTGATCTCCCTTGAAAGCCCAACTATTACAAGGAAGGAGACATGGGTGTTTAAATAAGTGAAAGAAAAAAGAAAGTGGATGTATCTGTGCTCCACATCTTTTTCTCAAGCTGTAGAAGAGCAGGGCAAGCATTTATGATCATTTCATTTGGGAGGACAAACACAGATGTTTTTGTTGTAATGACATACTCACAAGTGTGCAACTTGGCAAAATGGTTGACTTGATGGCATGAACATCCTGAAAACCCGAAATTTTTTTGCCTCTCCAGAGAGACTTTCTGTCTACCACTTTTTATCATATTTATTTTTCATGTGTTGAACTTGCTGTCTTATAACTTGCCAGTCTAGTCTAAGATTGCCCCTCGTCCCACAAAAATCCTTGTTTTGATGTGGCTATGGACTAACATCTTCAGCAGTGAAGAACAACAGAAACAAATCATTCAGCTTCTTTGCAGTTTCTTTATCCTTCTTTAGTTGTACTATCATTCTATGGTCCAAGTGCCTCCTTATAGAGCAAGTAAGTTCCTTGATACTCTCTGCAATGTTCCCCTCAAAATAAGATACTAGGGTTTGGGCATTCATGTTTGTTTTCTAGCTTTCGCTTTGTCCAAGTTTGTGTTAATTTTTGTTTGGTCAAACCTCTGTCTTCTGAAGGAAGCCGTATTTGATCTGGTGCTTCACTTGACACTACTTGTTAATCAAGATGACCACCTTGGCTTTCTGCTAGTTTTTCAGACCTGTGCTGTACTTCCATGCTGAGATTCTAGTACTGTGGCTATTGAGTAACTCAGAAATACTTCATGATTTTGGCTCTTTTTACCTGCATGGAAAGAACTGATCAATTTACATTTTTTTTGTTTGCAAGATCCGTCATTTAATTTTTATTTTTTTCTCTTGAAGTCAGACAACACTCTTCTGAATCTCACTGGCAGCCTTCCACCTGCATATGATCTGAAGTTGATAATGCTGTGGTTGCTGTTAAAATTTTAAATTACTGCTTTCTTTCCATGTTGCACTAGACAATGGCAACCACCACTTAAGATCATGTCTGGGTTTCCTGCTCTGTGAGCAGCTTTCCTGACATACAGAGAAGTCAAAGCTATCAATACATTCTTCCTTCTTTGTGGTTCTGGAAGACATGTTTGTCCTGTTTGTATTTGTGCTCTCCACGCTGAAGGCTCTCCTCACAGAATTGCTGGATTCTGGAGATTAGGTACTTTCCCATTCTGTTTCTCCATGTAAGGATTCGATTCTTCTTATGTCCTTCACTGCTGAAGGACCTAAGACACATTTTTAAATTGTTTGGGAGACTGTAATTAGGTAGTCTTGGTTGTTACATCTTGTTATGGTTGTGTTACTGACTTTGTTTGGTCATAGAAACCATAGAATCATAGAGTTGGAAGAGACCTCAAGGGCCATCCAGTCCAACCCCCTGGCATGCAAGAAATCACAAGTGTAGATTTCACGGCTTGGAATGGGAGAATTTGTAACATAAATATATACATGTTTTTATTGTACAGTAAGTCTTAAAATATTAAAAGGAATCTTAGTAGTGGAGCCATCAGTAAGATGCAAAAGGAGAGTTGAGTCATGCTCAACCCATATTGGGGCCCCTATACATTTTTAAAAAGAGATGAGGACGTCATGTGAGCTTTCAAATCCTTGGAGAGTTCTCATCCATTTGAACCTGATTATTTGGATGTGATACTGCTTATACTGCTTATTTAGGTGAATTAGGAAGAAAGGAGGCAGATGCAAATAAATCTGTTAACTTCTGGTTTGGGAATTTTTCTTCCCCTTATTGTTTGTACTGTAGGCCCAGATTTCCTGATTTGCAGTGTTGTGCTTTTTAGAAACCATACATTGTTATCTTGATATAGTTTTGTGGTAAAACTTTACTTTGAAAAAGAGTATGCACCTAAACTGAAAAAGTTGAAATGATACAAAATGTTAGAAAAATTAACATGTTTTATTTCTTTTTTAAAATTTCAGAATATGACAGATACCTAGCATCTAGCAAAACCATGGCGGCAGCTTACTTAGATCCAAACTTGAATCATACATCAAGTTCAAGCACAAAAACACATCTCAGTTCTGGAATGGAACGTTCCCCAGGGACAATGGAACGGGTTTTAAAGGTTTTCCATTATTTTGAAAATAGCAGTGAGCCAACAACATGGGCCAGTATTATACGTCACGGTGATGCTACAGATGTTTGGGTGAGTTGCTTTAACCTACTAAAATACTTTAGAAATGGTTATATGAAGGTCATCCTTAGAATGTGAGCTGGATGTCTCGAGGCTGAAAAACACAGATGCCGAGTATTTACTTTGAAGGTCTTTATTCAGGACATGCTGTGAATCATTTCAAGCAAAGCCTTACTTTTAACTATTTTCTCAAGAGAAAAGTGGGAATGCAGATGTTTTGTACGTCAATGTAACAGATCTGTTTGATGCCACTGTTTAGTTCTGTGCCGTCTTTTCTGCTATGGGAAGTTCCTAACTGAACGATATAATTGGTATTCAGATTAATGTACACCTGAATTATTTTTTTGCTTTGAACCAGTAGGAGGTTTGAAGTAGTCCTTTAAAAAGCGAAGAAAGAAAGAAAATGGAAACCTTTACTTATTTTGCACTGTTAAACCAGTGTTTATACCAAATGCTAAACAGATCAACCAAGTCTGTTTTGTTGAGCAATTTTCGTGTGTGTGAGTGATTGGAAATGATGTACAGTGGTACCTCATGATAAGAAATTAATTTGTTCCTCGGGACACTTTGTATCACAAAATTCATATAACGCAGGCCTGCACAAACCATCAACCATGGGTGACTGGTAGCCCGCGGTGCTGTCGGAAGTTGCCCACCAAGTCCCCACCAGACTCCCAACGGTCCCACAGGCTACCAGGCTTTTTTTGTCCACCCACCTGCCGGGACTTTTGGTCCCCTCTGTTTCCTGCCGCCCCCTCCATGCCACACCCTCCTTCTCGGCTCCTAGTAAGAGACTCCGCCCTCCAACCCAAGCACACCGGCAAGGAACCTACAGGCATGAGACAAAAGGCCCAGCACAAATTCCCCTTCGGGCCCAGCGGCAGAAGGGCCGCAATGAAGGGGCCGCCACCTCCCAAGGCGACTCTTCGCTCCTCCGTGGTGTGTGTGAGAGGGGGGCTCTCTTGTTCCTCTTCCAGGACCCCAATCGAGAGGGAAATCTTCCTTCCCCCTCTTCCTCCCAGCCCTGTTGGCGCTCACCTTGCAACGGATCGAGGCCTCGCCCACTCGCCCAGGCACTGAATCTCCCCTCCCTCCCACTCACCCACCTGGAGCCCGGCAGAGGAGGAGTCGACCTTTCCACCCACCCACCCTTGGGGGCTCCTCCCAGGTGTGGAGGGAGCCCACGGCCCTTCCCTCTTCCAGGTGCCACTCTCCTGGGCCTCCTGCCAAAGCCACTGCCACTCAATCTGGGGAGAGGGGATGGAGTCCCCATCCCACCCCTGGAAATCGCCACCCCTCCGCCTTCTGCCCTTCCTCATGGGTGATGCACCGAAGAGGAGGCAGAGGGAGGCCTCACCGGCAGCAGCTTCTAATGTCCCGCCGGAGAGTGCGGCTGTGATGCAATTCCAGCCCGGCTTCTCCTAGACTGGAAGTGCTGTGATGCCAGGGCCCTGGAGGAGGTGGGGTGAAGCCCCCAACCCCTGCTGCTCTGCCGTCCTCCGGGGTCCCTTCCAGAGCAGGCGCGCCTTTGGCCCTTGGAGTGCTTTCCCTCCTTCTGGTGTGGATGTGGGTGGGGGAGATTCAGGCTGTCTGGTAAGTGGACACCCCCTTGGAGGAGCCTGCCCGAGGGCTGAGAGTGGAGGAGCCCAGCAGCATCGGTGTCCTCTTGGTCCCGGCCCCCTCCCAGGTGCTTCTCCAGGCTCTGGATCTCCCTGCCACTGCATGGCCCCCGCTTTGTTGTCCTTCCACAAGAGGCAAAGAGCTTCCACTCCAGGCAGGCTTTCCCTCAGTGGAGGACGATTGAGGAGACAAAAAGTAGCCCATGGGACGTTCTGCGGCTGTAAGTAGACCATGGGCTGTTCAAAGATATTACAGATCCGAATGGGGTCCAATGCACCCTGGGAATTGAAGACTTCTGCAAAATTTTCATATCTCAGGGCTTTCCATAGGAAATTTTTGTATCTTGAGGTTTTTCATGACACGAAATGCCTGTATCATAAGACTGGAGTGGAGCCAGGTGTGGAATTCGAGCTGCCTAGTGGGCCACTTTTGCTAAGGAGAACTGGTGCTGTGGGATGAATTGAATGCTGGCATAAGGTGCTCGATGCCGATGCTCATCAGACCCCCAGAAAAGGTGATGGTTGATATAGACGACAGGACGGTGGCCATGGAAGTCTGGATCCGCTAAGGACTGTGTAAAAACTCACTTTCCGAATCAACTAGACCTGAACATGGATGATGCTGCAGCACTGGGCCCATACCCGGCTGTCTACAGTGATGTGGGCCACAGGGCTTATGCCACGACAAGTACTCCACCAGATCTCTCTGGTGGAGATCTGTAGCGGTCCTGATGTGCAAATTGGTCATCCGACCTGGGTATAGGAGTGAAAGACTAATCAAACCATCTAGTACAAGTTCCCTCCGAAGTATTGTCGTTCTTTTGGGAACCATTTGAAGAAGTGGGGGAATGGAATGAAAAAAGACATCCCAAGGCAGGCAATATTTTACATTCCTAATGGTCCTTTTAAACATTCTGTTCTTCCATCGGAAAGAGAGCACTGACTACTTTGACATACCGTACTATAGAACAAGCTGTCTAGATGGCCTAAGCACATCTGATCTCGCCTGAGCGAGCAGAAGCTAAGCAGGGTCGGTCCTGGCTAGTACTTGAATGGGAGACCACTAGGGAATACCAGGTGCTGTAGGCGCCTGGAGTAGGAACTGGCAAAACCACTCCAGTATTCATGCCAAGAAAACTCCATGGACATGGAGTCACGAAGAGTCGGTCACGACTGTAACAACACAACACAAACAACACAACACAACACAACACAACACAACACAACACACTGTAGAACACATCAGTGGCCAAAATCCTCTTGTGTAGTTATGCAAGTGCCATAACCTTTAGAATTATGTAAGTTGCCCCAGATTTAAAAGTCATTGTGCATCATCACCTGTATGTTGAGACATACAAAATCTAGTGATTTCCTATTTTGAAGCAATTTGCTTCTGAATGTTATGCCATATGTACTGTACCAGCATAATTAGGTGAAAGGATTTGGCCCCAATGTTGAGGGACAATTAAAGTGGAAAATTGTAACCTTTTAGCCAGTAAGGAAACAAGTCTGATCAATGACAATACGTTAAGCTTTGGGAGAGAATGGGAGAATAATTGGTGTCTTAAATGAGTTAAGTTAAAGATAATGGTTTTGTCTCTGCTTGCTACTTCCAACTGGAACAGATGCATTCAATCAACTGAATTTACAGTCTTGCTGATTTACTATAAAGCAGTTTTGGAAGAGGTAACTGTGTTAGTCTCTGGTAGCATATCAAGCATAGCAAGCAAAACGAAAGAATAAAAAATAAGGAAAGCAAAAACATTGTGACATAATAAAGACAAACTGCCATATTCTAATGAGAATCAGTCTGAGAAAGTGGACTTGTTCTCTAAAGTTCACAGTAAAATATACAGCAGCATTTAATCCTTAAGGTGTCACAATATTTTTGTTGTCTTTAGTGGTTGTTGTTTTTTTTTGGCCTGGTATATTAAGCAGTTATTCAGTGTGTCTGCTTCACTTGGAGCTAGCATTTGGATTTAGATCATTTTCTTTAATTTATTCCAACCAATTAGCTAATATTTAAACAATGCCTAGCCCTAAGCAAATCCGATCTCGCCTAATTTTGGAAGCTAAGCTGGGTTGGTCCTGGTTAGTACTTGGATGGGAGACCACCAGGGAATACCAGGTGCTGTAGGCGCCTGGAGTAAGAACTGGCAAACTACTCCAGTATTCCTGCCAAGAAAATTCCATGGACATGGAGTCACGAAGAGTTGGTCACAACTGTAACGATGCAACACACACAAACAATGTTCTTCACATTGTTTTTAGTTTTGTGAAATAAGGCATTGTGCACTGATATAGAAGGAGAAACAATGCCTGTGTGTTTAAAATTTGTGATAAAATACATTCATTAACATAGAAAGTCTAGTATTTATTTATTTATTTATTTATTTATTTATTTATTTATTTATTTATTTATTTATTTATTCAAATACTTCTATACTGCCCGTCTTCTGGAGGAACTCAGGAAAACAATAAAAACAATAACAATAAAGATAGACAAAGGAATACCGTATTTATCGGGGTATAACACGCACAGGCGTATAACACGCACCCTCATTTTAAGAGGGAAATTTTAGGAAAAAAATTAAATTTAAAATAAAGAACTTTGAAGCAAAATAAGGGTATGCATTGAAACTGGATTTAATCAGTTCCAATGCGGCGCTAGGTTTTTTGGGGCGAGGGGGGGGCAGGGGGCGGGCGGTGGACCCCCATGCAGGTGCCAGGTAAGGGTGCCCTTCCCCGGCTCACCCCCCCGTGTCTGCCGCCCCTCGTCTCCCCTCCCTCCTTCCCTCTTTCCCCGGGCGGCCGCAGGTGGTCAGGCGGAGGTGGCCGCGGGGGTGGGGGGAGGGAGTGGGGTGTGCTGCTTGGCCTGGGGTGGGGGGCTTGGGCGGGACCACGCCGGGAACTCCCCCTGGCTCACCTCTTGCCAGAGCCCCGGAGGCGCAGACGGCGGGGCTGTGGCCGAGGCGGAAGTGAAGGCCGCTTCACCTGCTGGGCTCCAAGGAGGAGGAGGAGGGGGGTGACACGCAGGGAAGAGGAGGAGGAGGGGGACAGAGGGAAGCCAGTCAGTCAGTGTCCGTTGGGAAATTCGCCCGGGGAGGAGTCGCGCCCCCCCTCGCCGGCTGGCTGCTGTCTCCCTCTCCTCCGCCGGCCGTCGGTTGCCAGCCCCCACCATGGAGTCCCTCCGGTGGCGCCCGCACTTGCTGTGGAGTCTTCTCCTCCTGGCGGCAGGTAAAGCGAAGCCTGGCAGCGGCCCCGGGAAAAGGAGCGGAGGGAGAGCCCGCCATCCTCCACCCCCACCCCATCAGAAGCAGCTCCGTCCGCCCCCCTTCTCTCTCTCTCTCTCTCTCTCTCTCTCTCTCTCTCTCTCTCTCTCTCTCTCTCTCTCTCTCTCTCTCTCTCCCCCCCCGGTCGGCGCTCGTCCTTTTCTTCCCTCCCCGCTCGCTCCGGTGGCCGGGCGAACAAAGAGCCCGTCGGGGCTGCTGCTGCTGTTTTCCCCGGGCGTCGTCGAGCGACCGAGTCTTGGCGGGCGGGGATTTTTTTTGGGGGGGGGTCTCCCTCAGAAGTAGAAAGCCTTTATCTCTCTCTCTCTCTGTGTGTAATGCGGACCTCTTTTGTTGTTGTTTCTGAAGTGCGGTCTCGGCGTTGGGAAGGGGAAAGGAGGGCGGGGGAACCCACGGAAAGTCCGTGCCTGGCACCGCCAAGGAACGCTTCGGGTGGCGATTCCTCACGACGCCTCGGTGCTTCGTGGGGGAGGTTGTTATTTTTTTATTTATTTAAAGTGAATCAGAACTTTCTCCTCCTCTGTTTTCTCATCGTTTGCCCCTCCACGGCTCACCCCCCTCCGTGCCTGCCGCCGCTCCCCTCCCCTCCCTCCCCTCTTTCCCCGACTGCCCCCTGCCCCCCGTCCTCTTCCCGGGCGGTCGCAGGTGGTGGGTGGAGGTGGCGGGGGGAGAGGGAGGGCGGATTTTTTGCTTCTTAACATTATATCGGCGCATAACACGCATACATGATTTGCCCCCTATTTTCAGGGGGGGAAAGTGCATGTTATACGCCAATAAATACGGTAATTATTATAAGACCATGAATAGAAAAAATTATTGGCGTGATGGCAGGGCAGGGGGAAAAAAATTAACTGTCGCCAAATGCCTCACAGAAAAGCCAGGTCTTTAAGGCTTTTTTAAAGGCAGGCAGGGACTGTGCAAGGCGCAGCTCACTCGGGAGTAAATCAGTTTTAGATAAATGTTATGAAAAGGACAATATTTTGAAACTGGATGAGACACCTTGACTGTCATACCTGTTTGGGAATGTGAAAGCATACTTCTGTTTTCTGATGTAGCAAGTAATGTAATACTGCAGGGCATGAGTGAAGTGGATAGAGGGACACTCTTCTCCCTCTCACAAAATACCAGAACTAGGGGACAGCCACTCAAATTTTGGGCTGGGAGAGTAAGAACAGACAAAAGAAATATTTTTTGACCCACCGTGTTGTTAGATTGTGGAACTCCCTGCCACAGGATGTGGTGATGGCCTCTGGCCTGGATGCCTTCAAAAGGGGATTGGACAGATTCCTGGAGGAAAAGTCCATCACAGGTTACAAACCATGATGGAGATGTGTAATCTCCAGGCTTAAAGCTGGGGTACTTCAAGAGCCAGATGCAGGGGAGTGGTATCAAGAGACAGATATCTAGTCTCATGCGCTCCCAGACGCATCTGGTGGAGCCACTGTGAGATACAGAAAGCTGGACTAGATGGGCCTTTGGCCTCATCCAGCATGGCTCTTCTTATGTTCTTATGTTCTTATCTGATATTTAATATTTAAATATAAATTACTGTAGTACCTGACAGTAAATGGAAAAAACAGAGGGGAAAATCTGCATCAAAGTATTTCTTGGAAGTATGCTTAGGTAATAATGGATACATTTTCATGTATGTTGCCACCCTATTTAAGTCTCAATTGTTTTTTGGAAAGCAAAACGAAATATCTTGAGTTTAGCCAGAAACAAAAAATTGCTAAAACTAAAAACTATTTTTGAATATTTTCCTCATTGATGTGTAATTGTAAGTTATTGCAACATTTATTGTGGTCACTCTCCTGCCTTAAGGAGTAGCAAAAATAAACCATATTTCCATATATGTTCAGAGGTGTATGCAAAGCAGTATTCACTTTGTTTCTCCTCTGATATACCAAAATCATAATCCACAAATTGTTCTTGGTTTATGATTTTGGACAGAATGCAATAGATGGGTAATGCTTGCATATGTGAAATCGCATAAACAGGGCACAGCCAAGATTACAACCAGCACCTTGTTAGTTAAAATATATCTTGTTTTGTGAGGTGTGCCTTTTCACTTACACAAGTGTCAGTCACCCGGTTGGATTGGGGTAATAGGCTTTAGGGGAGAATAGTATACCAGAGATCCCATTCTAGATGATGATGTGGTTATGTGCTGTTGGGTTGCTTCCAGTTTATGTCATTGACAATCCTATATGAGAAGTTCAAAGATTTCCACCTGACACTCCCATTGAGTTTTTGTGACTGTGAGAATTTGAACCCAGGGTACCAGTTGGATGGACTATCCACTGCACCCCACTGATTCTCTCAGCACACTGACTTATCTTTAGCATCCGGGTGTAACACAGAACGCATCATAGGAATAGAAAGACTGGTTTGTTTAGCTCTGTGGTTCCCAACATTTTTGGAGTCACGGGCCCCTTTTATAATAGCCAGGTAGCCTGCAACCCTCTCACAACTGCATAAAAAGGCAATTTCAACGGGGCAAAGTCATTCCTTCTCAGAGAATATAGGCTTGTTTCCCATTTTTTTTGTCACAAGGATTGTCCACAGCCAATCTGCATGTCCAGGTGGAATGGGAATTTTGAATCTTTGAATGGAAATTGAATCCATTGGGGAGTGCTCTTTTTGCTCCCATTGTTCCTTGGGGAATTCCTGTTTGCTTACTTCTTAGGCTGCTGCCTGCCTTTATCTTGACCTTTTCCTTTCCTTTCCTTTCCTTTCCTTTCCTTTCCTTTCCTTTCCTTTCCTTTCCTTCCTTCCTTCCTTCCTTCCTTCCTTCCTTCCTTCCTTTCTTTCTTTCTTTCTTTCTTTCTTTCTTTCTTTCTTTCTTTCTTTCTTTCTTTCTTTCTTTCTTTCTTTCAAACTTACCTACTTCTTCAGTGTGTGAGTGGTTCACCAGTAATCTCCACAATTTTGCCTAGTTTTAATCTTCACTTTGTCCAGTATTTATATTATATGCCCTTTTTCCAGTTTGGGAGAAAGAAACTCACTATTTTTCATGGTGAACAAAACTGTCCAGCTTGGCAGAATTTCAAGTCTGTGTGTCTTATGTAGACATACATTGTGCCAAGTTCAGAAAGCAAAGGAAAGTGAATGAGTTGCATTCCATGGCTGCTTCTATTCATTTGTAGATGGAGAGAAGCAAATTTGGAAGTTTGCCTATGGGGGGGGTTGCCAGATTATCAGGCTGTCTCATTTAACTATGTAAACGTTCTTGGTGCTGAACTCTTGAAGGTTTGTTCTGAGCTGAATCGTTCTGAGTCAGCAACTATTTCTTGCAGCAAATGAACTTGATGATAGCTTACAGTGACTTCATGATTATTTACATGCCAGGTCAAAAACTAAATGTTTTCTTTTAAGAAAGTCAATCTGTTTTTACAGTTTTTAGTATCTTTTGTTGTTGTGCATGCTACCATTAATTCTACATCTTTGTTGTTTGCCACAATAAAAGCAAAGCCTTTGATAAAATGCCCTGTGATATTCTGATGAGCAAGCTAACTAGGTATGGGATGGATGGAACAACTGTCAGGTGAATACACAGCTGGCTGCAGAATTGAACTTCGAGGCTGCTGATTAATGGCTCCTAAACTGGGAGAAAGTATCAAGTGAGGTGCCCCAGGGTTCAGTCCTGGACCTGGTGGTCTTCAATATTTTTATTCATTACCTACATCATGGAGTGAAGATTTGTGAGTGACCCCCCCCAAAAAAAATTGGGTGAAATATCTAATGCCTTGGAAGGGAGAAACAAAATTCAAGAGAACCTAGATGGGCTTGAGCAGTGGGCTGAAAACAACAAAATGAAATTCAACCGAGATAAATGTCAAATAGTGCACCTAGGAAAAGGCAACCAGACACACAGTTGCAAGATAAGGGATACCTGGCTCAGCAATATTGGGAGCAAGAAGGAATTTTGAATCATCAAACGAGTATATTGCAAGCTGAATATGAGCCAACAGTGTGATGTGGTGACAAAAAGGTATATGCTATTTTAGGCTGCATTAATAGGTGATCAAACCTATCCATCCTGAAAGAAATCAACCCCGAATGTTCACTAGAAGGACAGATTTTGAAGCTCTAGTACTTTGGCCACCTCATGAGGAGAGAGGACTCCTTGGAAAAGTCCCTGATGTTGGGAAAGATTGAAGGCAAAAGGAAAAGAGGACAGCAGAGAATGAGATGGTTGGATGGTTATTATTTTTTTTTTACGACCAATGGCCAAACTGGACAGATATAGCAACAAAATACATAGCATCAATGTGTATTCCATGATAGTAATGAGTACATAAAATTGGTACATAAAATTGGCAGATAAAATTGGTAGATAAAAAGTATGGGTTAAAATTTTAATTAATACATAAAATGGTTGGATGGTGTCATCGATGCAACCAATATGGATTTAACCAAACTCCGGGAGGCAGTGGAAGACAGGAAGGCCTGGCGAGCTCTGGTCCACGGGGTCACGAAGAGTCGGACACGACTGAACAACTGAACAACAACAACAATAGGTGTTACAGTCTCCTAAATCCTTTCAGTGGTCATCTGCAGTAGGGAAAACACAAAAGAATGGCAACTGAAGAACACATTCTTTCAGGAGGGGGTCAGGTAAATGGTACTCTTTTGCATGATTGCTCAGTTTTGGAAAAAAAATTCAGTCCCCCCTTTTAAAACATTTCTGAAATTAAAATATATGAACTTTGCAAAACTGTGCCAATATTGTAAAAGTGCTACCAATGGAAGCACTACATCGTGAAGTCTTAGTGCTGTGGCACCCTTGCATTACTGGTTGTTGTTGTTGTGGTGGTGGTGGTGGTGGTATCATAGAATTTAATTCTGGCATGGATCAGTTGGAGTCTAGCAAAAAGCTATTGTAGGCCATGGCTCATCTGTACAGATCTAGTGGAAGGAGCATTAGCAGGAGTACTTTGATCACTTGAGAGTTCAGTACACTTCAAGGATTTGTGAAAGAGAATGAGAAAGCATGAGGTGTTGTTAATGTTTCAGGCCCTTCTGGTAGATGAGAATCAAGTGACGGTGAATTTTTAACCAATTGTTTTCATCTTCAGCCATGTATTGAAATAATGTACTGTCAGCTGGCTCCTCTTAGCCAAATTATTTTAAAATGTCACTATGGATTCATTTAAACGCCTATAGTTAATACCTATCATCTTTAAACAATTTCATTTATTTTAATAGAGAAAGACCAGTTGCTAGTTATATTTATGCATTTTAAGTTAAAAGTATAAATTGTTGAAATGGATGCTCAGAAAACTATTCCATTGACAATCTTTTTTAAACCAAAAATGCTTGCATTCCATGTAAATCATATATTTGCATTGTTTCTCTTTTTAGGGTATAATCCAGAAGATAGTGGATAGTCACAAAGTAAAAAATGTTGCCTGTTATGGTTTACGGCTCAGTCACCTACAGTCTGAAGAAGTTCACTGGCTACATCCAGACATGGGAGTATCCAACGTGAGGGAGAAATTTGAACTAGCCCATGCACCAGATGAATGGAAGTAAGAGTAAACACATCACTCCTAATTAAATGTTCAGTTTTGATTGCTCCTCACTGGTTTGAATGAAAGAATGTAGCAACATTTGGAAGATGTCATTTTTATTTTTACTTTTCAAGAGATAATAATAAAAAATGATGTGCTGTTAAGTCATTTCCCATTTTGGCAGCCTTTTCTTGAGTCTTCTAATAATGAAGTGCCTGGAAGTGACTTATCGGTCCCTCCATCTGGAGATGCTCTGGGACATGCAACTTGCCAGAGGCAACAGTAATTTTAGTGTCTATGATTCCATCAGGCACAGATGGTCTGGGTGATCTCTGGTCCCAAAGAAGAGTCTGAACCTCCTGGCCCTGGCCTTGCAGCCAGGTGCAGCAACCCTCTGAGCTACGACAGTTATTGCATTCAGTAAATTATAATAAAAACAATGGGGTAATGCCAAGTGTTTTGTAGGAGGGGGATATCTGCTGGGTACCTCGATCCCCTTCCCCCTAAAGCATGGAGAAATTAGTTAGCAAGAAGTGTAGGAAATTGACTGGATGGTTGACTTAAACACACAGTTGTGATACAGAGCCTGCCCTATATGAGTTATCTGCTGTCCTAGCAGTCTGAGACAGGAAAAAAATGGGACTGTTTATCCGCTGAGCATTAATCCTACTGACAAGGCAAGGAAAGTGAATCTAAAATGCAGTCGTCTTAGGAGGAGAGACATAGAAAAATAAGGATAAGCTAAGAAGGAGTTTGAAGGACTTTCCCCTGGGAAAATCGAGTGGTGTGGACACATAAAAATAAATAAATAAATAAGTGATTGAATTTTACGGCTGGTGAATTCACATTGTTTTGGTAGTTTTCAATGGATCTTGGTAGGGCTTAAATGACAGGTAATGAAGTACTGGCAGTCAAATGAAATGTAGATTTAGAAGAGGTAGCCTTGTTAGTCTGTACAACCATTGTAGTTAGAAACAACAACAACAACAACAAACAACTAGTGATTTGTAACACAAAATCCAGCGTAGATATTTTGTCTGTGTGATGATGATGATGATGATGATGATGATGATGCATGTTTTCTATGTTATGAGTTCTTCATTATGCTTCTATCATCATGGTGTCTTCTTCTAAAGGTTGGCCAGTACTGATGATCCTTACTGGAATCATGCCTATAAAACCACAAAAAACATTGTTGTACTTTAAAAATAAACATTTATGTATATTTTTGTAATGTAAGTTCCACTTAATCCAGATGTAAGAAAAAGTGATAGAATGTGGCAGATACAGTACATGGCATCAAGATATAGATACCAAAATATAGAGATTGTGGTTGGTTGGTAAGAAAGTCAGTGGGAGGTGAACGTACTGGTGATAGTGTATTTGATATGCAAGTATTTAATTGAAGTTTGTGCGGTGAAGTGTGTGAGAACCTCTGTCATGAAATAACATTGGTAGAGTAATATGAGAAGTTAGTTAGAATGTTGTAAGCTTAATAAAAGCCTTGCTGGGTCTGACCAAAGATCTGTTCGGTCTAGCATCCTGTTTCCCTCTTTGATTAGCTACTGCCCTTGAAAATTGGTGAACCTGCTGCCCATGAAAAGTCCAGTCTCAAGGAGGATTTGAGGATGGTAGCTTCTGTTGCTTACATTTTGGGGTTGCTATGATGTTTTTGGATTCTGATAAAGGCTGCAGCTGTAAGAAAGGCTGTTACGTAAAATGTGGAGTATCCCTGTGGTTGTTGACAATAAGTGTTCTTATTGTCAGCCATTTGCATGTTGACCTCTGGGAGAAACACTTAATTTTAATTTATTTTGGAACTAGCAACTTTAACAACTGCTGCATAAATTGGAGGTATGATTCTGCCCAATCATCCAGATCATGGCCCAGCTGAGTGTCTTGAAGAAACAGAGGCATGGTTTGTGGCAATAATGGGAGGGGGCGGAAACACTGATTCCTCACTGGTATTTAGCTACACAAGGAGAGGGCCTACTCTGTTGCTGTTCCCTGACTGTGGAACTCCTTCCCACAGGAAGCTAGACTGCCCCATCTCTGTTTTGCTTCCTCTGTCAGGGAAAGACCTTTCTCTTCAGGCAGGTTTTTCCTTAATGACTGGTGGCTTGAGAAGGGTTTAAAATGGATGGTTGTGTTCTGTTTTAAATATGTTTTAATATTGATCTTAGTACTATTGAAATATAATACTTGAGTTTTAAAAAATATTTGTATATCTTATGTTTTTACCTTTTAAGTACAGTTTTGTGTAAGCCCCCTTGGGTCCTTTTGAGGAGAAAGTTGGGATAGAAATATTTTAAATAAATACAATGGTACCTTGTATAAAGGAATTAATTCTTTCCAAATGAAATTATGTTAAGCAAATTTTCCTTTATATAAATTTCCCATAGGAATGCATTGAAAACTGAGTAATACAATTTTTATGTTGTACGGGTTTGCCCCATAAGCGATTATGTTAAGCAAATTTCCCCTATCTCCAGAATTTTTTATGTTGTACAGATTTTATGTTATACAAACCGTTTGTTATACAAGGGTCCACTCATAAATATTCCCTGCTCCCTCTCTGTTTTGTTTGCTCTCCACTCCTTATTAAGTCTTATCTTTTTGGTTAGTAATATACCACCTTGTGGTTCATTGAACTGGAAATGGTTGTCAAAGAAACATGTTAAATGAAGTAGCAATGACTTATTTGGGATGATAACACCGAAAGAGTTAAAAGGATAGCAACATGCTAGCTTTCCTGGCTTCTGTAAACAGTGGCTATAGATTGAAAATAGAGGCTCTCTGAACGGCCAACACTTGGAACCGTTCCCTCCCTACTTGGCTCTTTAAACAAACTCTGAATAAACAAAATTGGCAAGTTGCAGACTTCGCTGTAATTTATTTGTATCTTCCACATTTGCCTCCACACATTCTTTGTGAAATAGGGATGGACTGTATGACAGCTACAGATAGTTTTTCTGTTTTCTTTGGCATGCGTTTGTTAGCAGGCTGTTCAGATGTACCACATGTAGACACTGTTCAGGCTTGCTTGTCTGTTTTGAACATGAAGTAGTCTCCAGCCATGTACAGTGCACACAAACAGTTTTTATAACGTAATATCTGTAAAACATACAACATTCCGGAGATAGGGGAAATTTGCTTAACAGAACTGCCTATGGGGAGAATCTGTACAACAGAAAAACGGTGGCGATTAGGGATTAGTCCGTTTTCAATGCATTCCTATGGGAAATGTGTATAAAGAAAAATTTGCTTAACCGAATTTCATTTGGAACGAATTAATTCCATTCTACAAGTTACCACTGTATCTCAAGCTGATGTAGCAGCAGCTGATAGTATGCAAAAGTGGTGGCTCCTGGCTAAGGTTCTCTGTAAGGGGTACACATGTAGGTGCACATGCCTCTGGCCTGCCATACACCTGTCACACCTGTTTTTGCAGTGGAACCCATGGGGGGGGGGAGAGGTTGCATGCCCATTAACGAAACAGAACCCCCACAAAGCAAGAATGAAAATGAAAGGTTATGTTGCTCTTGACTTGTGAATGAGTAACCATTTGTACACCAAAGGGCCACACAAATGGAAAAAAATATCTTCAAATAGTAATACAGTTGTCCCCCGCCCCTTCGCGATTCATAAACTGTAGTCCTGGTATATCGCGGTTCTGCAGTATATGAAAAAAAGGCCCCCTGGGGTAAGGAGGAAATGCCTTCCCAGGCCCGTCGGAGGCCCCAAAAGTGCTTCCCTGCAAACCGGAAGTGACTTCTGGTAAACCAGAAGTGACCTCCAGATCACTAGAAAGCACTTTGGGGGCCTCTGGAGGACTGGAAAGCCCCTTGCAGGCCCGTTTGGGGCAGCGCCAGGCCTGGGGTAAGTACAAGAGCCCCCAGAAAACCCGCCCAGCCCCGAACTGACCCCTCATCCGCATATTGCGGATTTTCAATTATTGTGGGTCGGGTCGGGTCGGGTCCCTAACCCCTGCGATAGGTGGGGGTTTCCTGTAGTCTGTTTTGGGTTTCAATTGGCAGGGCTTAGCTTGATCGGGTTTCTAACTCTTAAACTGGAGACAGTTATGTAATGATGCTGAATGCTTTGCAGCATCTCTGGTCAAGCAGGACTATGAATTACCTCTGCAATGATCTCTTTGCCTTTGCCACTCCTATCAGGTTTAAAAATTGAGTGAAGATGATGCTGCATCTTGAACTTCACTGGGATGAAAATGACTTTCCCCCCTTAAAGTATGGAGATATTTACCACAGAAATCTCTGTTACTATGCACTTGACAATAATTTTAAAAATCCTTTACTGCTGTCTAGCATTTAATGTCCAAAATGCTCCTAATTTATGTGGCACAGATTAGTTGTGAAAAGTAAAAATGTCAGTTTCCTTTACGGTATTCATGGTACTCCCATGTCTTAATGCATTTCAGAACAGAGGTAATAACCTTTAAATGCAAAGTTAGATAATTGCTTCGATGTTTAGCTGAGCAGGTCATATAAAATCCCACATGAAATCATCATGAGATGATGGTGTGATTTATTCAGCATCTTCCCAGAGTGTCATTTTATGCTTTATCAAAGTTTCACAGCCTGTCTTTCTCTCTTAAGCTGTAAAGCCTTTCTGGAAATAATGAAAACACTGCTGTCATATTTTTTAATACCATGAAACACAGCATTTCAGATCAGATGACAGTGCTTGTGAAAATGTTTAGATCAGCTATATAAAAGATGAACCCTGGAAGGGCATTTCAGTTTAGTAGGTTATTGAACTGTAAAAATGTATGAAGTCAGATTCTTTTAAAAATAGCTTTAAAGATGTTGAAACATGCAGGGGGTGAGAGAGAGAATTACTGCTGCCTGGAAGAATTAGGTAGTAAGGCCACTTAATTCTATCATTTTTATATTCGTGACAACCTTTTCCAGTACTTTCCCACAGTAAACTACTGCTGTCTTTACACACTTAAGATGAACTAGTTCGTGCCCATCTCTAGTTGCTATTTCTGATGTCATATCTGAAGTATTTATTTTCTTTTTTAGATATTACCCTCTTTTCCCCATCTAGAAGATGGGATGGCCAAAAAGATTGGGTACCGGTAGTTCATGAACATTCATAGCAAATAATTCTGGCAGTGTTTAAGGTGCTACACTTGTGTCTATTTTTACTGTACATACGGTAGTTCTCGTATGGTGGTAAATTATATGCAGTGATATAGATTTGATAAGCAATGTTAACAAATGACGGTTTATGAACGTGATAGCCATTTGCATGAATTGGGTAATGGTGTCCTCAAGCAAAGCCTTTATCCTTTTGCTTAGTAACAATTAGGTTAAAGAAAAAGTAAAAAAAAAAAAAGAAGCTGTTTGCCTCTGGGCAATATTTTCCTTCTTTTACCTTTAAAAGTCTTTGAAAATGAGAGTTTGGATAACAAACAATATTCCCTGTGTCTTTTCTTTTTAAGAGGTCCGGCAACAGTTTTTCAGCCCATTTAGATTAATTATCATCATTTTTTTTAATTTTTAGAGTATTTTACCCCGCCTTTCTCCTTGGAAAAAGACACAAGGCGGCTTACAGTCATAAGGGATAATGCACAGTCCAGTACAATTAAGATGTGTTCGAGAACAGGGAATTGAGGAACATCTTACAGCATTAATAGACAACATTACATAAAAGCTACAAGATAATGTGAGCAGTTAAGGGGGGGTAAAGTTCCATGTAAAGTTATGAGTGATGGAAACTAACATTGAAAACATAGTGTCAGTGTAAACCCATAAGGTTATAATTAGTTACAAAGCCTATGTGATCTTGTAGAATCAAATAAAAGACACATAATAGGTAGTCCATCATTCAGGGAAAGCTTGCCTGAAGAGAAAGGTCTTTGCCTGTTTCCAGAAGGCAGTCTTGGCCTCTAGTGGGAGGGAGTTCCAGAGTCTGGGCACAGCAGCTGAGAAGGCCCTGTCTGTCATGGGTTCCCACGAGACGTATCTGTGAGGCTGGAGAGATGGAGAGAAAGGCCACTCTTGATTGCCTTAGCATCCAAGTCAGTTCATACTATGAAATTCTATCTTTGAGGTAGCTAGGGCCCAGGCCAGCAAACCAACTCCGACTTACTGTGACCCCTTTAAGATCTTCCCATGTAGACACTACTCAAAAGTGGTTCCCCATTCCCTTCTGAGGGTAACCCTGAGTCTGTGCAGCTTGCCTAAGGCCACATGGGGTGGCTCTAATCACAGGAGGCACAGCGGGCCACTGAACTCCCAACCTCTGGCTCCACAGCCAGATACCCAAACCACTTAGCTGTCCGGCCAGCTTCTTAAAGTATACAGTTTACAATCTTTCAATATGACCTTTCTCTGTGACATCTTTAACTGGGTATCTCAGTCAGTACTGTCCAGTGGTCGGCTTGTAACAGGAACTCTCCTGAGAAATCCATCACCCACTATCACTTTTTTTCTGCCAAGAATATTATTCTTCTCTTTGAAATTTTGGCAGAAACTTCACATTTATTTGTTCTCTTTGAATTTTCCCAGTTGAAGGTAGACATTCTGCCATGTTCTGAGGTTACAAGCTGTTATCACCTTGAAGCTGATACAGCAATGGACCAGAAACCAGTATAAGATTATCATAATTAGGGAATTATGTTGGAATTTGTTCCCTCCCCTCACTGACTAGGCTGTTATGTTCTGGGCCTGTTGGAGTTTCCACATCAATCTCATGGGCAGCCCCATGTAAAGAGCAATGGCACAATCTATATTTGAGGCGTAGAATATTGCAATTTTAACATCAGAACTGCTAATGCAGAACTGCTCAGTGGTTTACATAGCTGGCTGCGGAACAGGAGGTTGAAAGTTCAGTTCCTTATTGTGTGTTGTTGGCAACTAGGAAAAATAAACATTTTCTACACAAATATGGGTGCTATATTTCTGTCATGTACAATGATTGACATTGTAGTATTGTTGGAAATACACGCATGTCTATCTCATTCTGACTAATATAAACTTAAAACTAGGCTTCCTTGTTTAGTAGCTGTGGACGTCTAAAAGCATAGCATGTGCTTATTTTGAAAAATGAAGTGGGCACAATATAATTGTGTGTGTGATTGGGAAAACTAATTGTGGAAGAGCAGTTGTGATGAAATACTAATGTCAAGTACATAGGGGAAATTATTGCTTGTTTCTCAAAATACAGACATTCAATATCATCACATGAATTACCAAGTAGCAGCTGAATAAATGGGTGCATAGACTGCTCTTGTTAACATAGCATTTTTAACCCTGGCCTCTTATAAAAATGATAGTAGCAGTCTCAGAGTGAAGTTCTTACCTGTTTGAATTCGCTGAAATTGAATGGGCCAGTTTGTTCTTTGAAGCTAACATTGCACAAGAGAAAGTCAGGTGGCAATGAAAAATTAGTCATCACTAACCCTCTCCTATTGCAATATAGTGCTTTCTTTGATTTGTTCAAAACAGTTCACTTTGCCATGAAGACAAAATATAATGGTTACACCAGCAGAAGAGATATGGCATATCAAATATATTATAATTTGTTTACACAATTTTGTATAAATATTGTGATGTTTTATTAATAATAATAATAATACCTTTATTGTCAATGTACAACATGTGCACAATGAAATTGGCTGAGTCTCCCTTTCCCACCCCCACCCCCATCCCACTAGCAACCACTCAGTCTTATTGCACCCTGTGTATTTGACACAGAATCAGTTCTTCTATACTTGTCATGGAATTATTTCCCTTTCAGCAGTCTGACAGCACATGGATAAAAACTGTTCTTCAGTCTGTTGGTGCAGCAGGCTATACTACAATATATTCTGCCTGATGGTAACAGGGTAAAGAGGTGCTGACCGGGGTGTGAATCATCCTTAAGAATTTTTTCAACCCTCCTGAGGCAACGATCCCTAGCGATGTTGTCCAGTGCACTTAGGGGACAGCCCGTGATATTTTGAGCTGTGCTTACCACCCTCTGTAGTGTCTTCCTGTCAGCAACTGTCAGTCCAGCATACCAAATGGTAATGCAATATGTGAGGATGCTTTCAATTGTGGACCGGTAAAAGGAGATCATCAGTTGTTGCTTCACTTTGTTCTTACGCAAGACCCTGAGGAAATGCAGTCTCTGCTGGGCTTTCCTGGCCACTTTGGTTGTATTGATTCCCCAGGAGAGGTCTTCACTGAGGTAAACTCCCAGGAATTTAAAGGAAGAAACTCTCTCCACACAGCCCCTCCTGGATGTACAATGTAGTCCATCTTTTTTGAAGGAGCTTGGCACCTAAATGCAAAAATTTTAACAACACAGTTAGCAATCAAAATGCGTTATTTTAAAAGATGCATACTAGCAACTGCCCTGCCTCAAGCCATACTGTACATCTCAAGCTATAGTCTCTGGGACAAGTCATTTCCACAGCACAATAATTAGCAATGAATGGGACAGATTGGTATCCGTGAAATGATTTCTTAATGATAATTGTTGAACCAGGGCGATCATTGCAAATTTCATAGGTGACGTTTTCTGTCCACATGTGATTGAATAATTCAACCACTCATATGATTTTGATAATCAATTGCCCTATCTTGTTAGCCATAAAATTAATATTACTACTAGTTAGGTCCTCAGAGTCTTGTGTCAGCATCACACTGTTGCGTAGACTGAAGCTGAAAAAAATGTCTTTTTGAAGGTTTACCTTCATAGCAAAGATTTGAAGTTCATTCTCAAATCACCAAAGCAATGCTTTACCTATTAATGCACATGAGCACTTTCTTTTAAAACTCATACAGTAGTACCTTGATTTGTTCATGTAAACCAAAGCACTCATATATCAAAGCAAATTTCCCCATGAAAAATAATGGAAACTCAGATGATTTGTTCTGGTGTCCCATAGACCACATACTGTGCACACAAAATTCTAAAACTCACAAAAGAAGTTAGCTAGAAAGAAGTCCATGTACACACCAGGGTTTAGGGACCTGGCTGCAGAATCTGCTCTGCTTGGGACTAACAACTGGATTTTACTTTTGTATTTTTAATGTGACAATATTAAAATGCAATTACACACTTGACTAACTGCCCCATGACTAGAAATGGTTTGAAAAAATAAGAATGTTGAGAACAAATTAAATAAAAATATAAATAGAGAAAAATAAAACTCTAACCTAAAACTCCCCTTTGAAAATGTTTCTGGCTGGTGCAAAGGAGAAATCTATTTCTCTCTCCTCCCTCTGCTTTCAAGACTGCCTGAGATGGAACTTTCCAGACAATCACCCACAATCCAGCAATGAGGGGGGAGGGAGAGCGAGCCACCACTGGCTCACTTGTGATCGTGTGGCTTTTTCCAGTGCCTGCATATCAAGACATTGCTTGTTGATCAAGGCAAAATTGATTAAAATGTTGGCTTGCCTTGCCAAACACTCTTAAACTGAAGTATTATTGCATGTATAAATGATTTTTGTGATTACTTGTAATAATAACATTATTTTAACAGCATAATATGGGGTGAAATGTAATAACGAGAAATACTTTCTGCCATAATTTTTGTCATGCTTTACTGCATCCTTACAAAATAATGTTCATGGGAGTACATAAATGTGGAAGATACTGTACCAAATCTCTCTCTCTCTCTCTCTCTTTCTTTCAAGTTGTGATGATGGCTTGTAATATACAGAATGTAATGTAAATGAATTATATATACTTTCCTTTGTTGCAGATATGAACTGCGAGTCCGATATTTGCCAAAAGGATTTCTGAACCAGTTTACAGAAGATAAGCCAACATTAAGTTTTTTTTATCAGCAGGTAAAAACTGAGCTGAATGTCTTAGCTTTAACTTGGTTTCTGGTTTAACTTGGTTTCTAGGTAACAAAAATGTTGATGCTGATTACCATGGTACATATTATCCAAATGCACAATAATTAGATTCAAAGTATTTTCTGTTTTATCAGGTGTCTATTAATACCTCACTTGTAAAATACCTTTAGGTTTTTAGGCATTAGTTTTTGTAATTGGGATGGATATAGTTTGCAATGTTAGCAGATAGTAGATTTGTACTATTTCCCATTTTATGCAGATGTTGGATTGAGTAGATTCATATGTGTTGTCTGGCATCCTATTGTGTTTGTCAATATTTGCTTAGTGCTGCAGCAGCTAATTGATGAAGTGCGGTGGTATATCTTGGTTGGATAGTGGGGCATGTGATCAAAAATGTGATTGAGATTATCCCAGCATTTGATAATGTACTGTAACTGCAATTAGCTATGGCAGCCACAGCAAGCATATATGAACATTAGGCATTTTGTGTGGTTTGGAATACAAGGGTGTCCTGAGCCATGCAGTGACTTCCTTGATTGACTCATAATTTTATAGAATTTAGAATCTCAATGTCCTGTTACTATGCAGATCAGAAGTACAGTTATAACATAAGTGCTGAGTGACAATGAAAGTGGCAGTTCTTCAGTTCGTAGAAGGTTGCAAATTCTCTATCTCTCTTCTACCGGCCTTGAGGAACACACGAACAAGACATTGAGTGAGCCTGAGTTGTTGATTTTAAGCTATTCCGTGTATACCGCAGAAAAAGAAAAAAAATGACAGCAAAACAATTGCTTTAATTTTCAAAACATAATTGCTGGCAGAAAAAACGTTGCTGGAAACGCAGCAATATTGGGAACTTTGTCTTCTGTAGTTTCAGTTAGAGTAGCTGGATCATTACTGTCATAAATTGTAGGTTTTATTTGGCAAAATTTGATAATAGTAGCAAATCAAGTACTGTTTTACATTACTAGCTTGGGCTTTTGAGGCCATTCTTTTAGTGTTGAGCATAGATTCTTCTCAACTGTGGCTGTATTTTCCAGCTTGCTCTATAATTACAAGGTTGTTTTCCTGCCATACTTTAAAAAGGTTTTATTTATTTTATTTATTTATTTATTATTGAATTTATATCCCGCCCATCTTCCCACTGGGAACTCTGGGCGGCGAACATAGCAGAACAAATCAGGAATACACATAATAGGTACACTACAACACAATAAGGAAACATAATAAGCAGATCAACATAGATTAATAAAAGCATATTTAAAAAGAACAGCAGCAGGGGCGCACCCTGTAGTTAAGACCTCACCGCTGCTATGTCAAAAAATTCGAGCTAGGTATTGATGGCAGGAAAAAAAAAAGGCTAAGCTAGGTCACCAAATGCCTTGCGGAATAGGATTTACGAAAGGCCAGCAGGGACTCTGCAGAGCGCACTTCGCTGGGAAGGCTGTTCCACAAGGTTGGAGCAGCCACGAGAAAGCCCGGTTCGGGTACGGGACCGCCTGGCTTCTCGGGAGATGGAACCTGCAGCGAAGTGCGCCGCGACTGCCGAACCAGTCGGGCCGATGTTGACCGCTGGGCGATCCGCTCCGCCAGGTAATCCGGGCCCAAGCCATGGAGGGCTTTTTAAAACCAAGACCTTGAATCTGATCCGGGAGGCAACGGGTAGCCAATGCAGCCGGGCCAGAACCGGGGTGATGCGGTCACACCCGCCACCAGTCTGGCCGCTGCATTTTGCACCCGCTGCAATCGCCGGAGGAGAGTCAAGGGCAACCCCATGTAGAGAGCATTACAGTAGTCCAGCCTCGAGATCACCAGCGCCTGGACCACTGTTCTCAGGGAGTCCCAGTCTAGGTAGGGGCGAATTTGAGCGATCTGGCGAAGATGAAAAAATGCGGTCCTGGCCACGGCCGCCACCTGAGCATCCAGGGACAAAGCCGGGTCCAGGATCACGCCCAGATTCCGAACCCTCTCCGCCAGCTGGAGGGAAACACCCTCCAGACTGGGGAGAGGGCCTCCATACCCAGACGGGGAACTCCCGAAGAACATCACCTCGGTCTTCCCAGGGTTGAGTCTGAGCCTGTTGGCCTTGGTCCAAGCCATAACCGCCTCCAGACACTGGTCGAGGGACCGGACAGCTTCCACTGCAGAGGTGGAGAAACAGAGATAGAGCTGCGTGTCATCAACGTACTGATGACAACGCAGCCCAAATCTCCTGATGACCCCAGCCAGCGGCCTTACATAGATGTTAAACAGCTGCTTGGTTAACAAGTCGAAATTTATGACAAACTACAATTTACACAAGCAAACCTATGGTGGTTGTACAGTAAAATCGCTTTCACAACTTCCCTATAGAATCCTAGGAATAGTAGTTTGGAAACAGGGGTGGAATGCTACCGGTTACCAAAGAACCACACAGAACAGTGGCTCCAGAGTTGGGAGTGGGCATGTCAAGTAAACCAGTTTAAGTTACAGCTGCACATATGTTTTTGAGAGAATTGCTAAGTCCTGAGCTTCATTTGATATTATCGGTATATAATAATGCTTGTTCCGGGGGCTTGTCTGTAGTGTAGAAAGGATGTTGCAGGGAGGGAAGTCAGAGGCATTTGGGATGCTAAAAAACACAACACAAATGTCAGCTATTACTAATGAAGATATAAAGCATTTTCTGCCTCCCCCCATCACAAATATACTCACAAGGCACTGCTAAGTGGTACATGAACTGTGCCCTGAGGGGATTTGATCATCAGTGGGAAGACTGGGTTTTCTCTAAAAGAGTAAACACAGCAGGTTAGTTGTAATATGTTTCAAACATATCTTTGTAAACATAACTTTGTGAACCATCTATTTTTGGAGTATGAAGTTTCTGAGACACAAGTCCTTGGGAAGGAACTACCACGTCAACGGCAGAACAGTGTCAAACACCTGTACTTTTCATTTCTCCTTGTACATATATAGATATTTCTATGTTATTCCTTGTATATTCCTTGTATATTTCTATGTTATTCCTTGAATGTTTGGTAGACAGGCTGTTTCTTGGACTTATGCTCTGTAGTAATTTACTAGCCAATACTGAGTCTTGAGTATTACGGAAATGTTAAGGAAAAGTGAGTTTTTAATTTTATTTCAAATAACATAGTCTTTGTATTGATTCTCTATTTGTGTGAAGGCATAAAGCGGAAAGACCAAATGTTATGTGAAACAGCTTTCATAGTGACCCCCCTCCTTTTAAGTTTTGCATTTTTAATTGTAATATTCAATTGTTTTACAGTTGTATTTTAGTATTATATTTGCTAGTTAGCCTTCTCAGTAAGGTAGCTTGGTATCTGTGTGAATCTTTGTGTTTGCCAGTGTTACTGGATTTGACTTTGTTTCTAAATACCCAGGAGCATGTGAGGGGAAGAACAGCTTTGATCAAAAGCAATAAAGTGTTCTGCTTATATACTGCCCCATACCACTTCAAGTAGTCTTTGGGTAGTTTACAATTTAATTACAGTGTGCAGGCTACACATTGATCAGATCTGATAGGTTGGTTTTTAGGCAAAAGATAGCTGAATAGAAATTGTGTAAATAGATACATTCTAGAATCGTATTGTACTGGCCTCCTACCTAAGTAGAGCCTAGAAGCCATATAAACTAATATTTTACCAGATATTGATCTGGCCACTGGAGAGGACACATACAAAATTAAAAAGTGTTCATCTGCCAGTAATATTAGTAAAATTGCTTATAAGGATTATCAAAACTAAAGAGATCCATAGCTACTGAACGTGCTTAGTATTATATGGTTCCCATGGGTATAATCTGACTTTGACAATAGTTTCAGAAGCTGGAGAAAACAGAGACAGCTGGGGATCTGCCCACCATAACAGGAGGGATAATTTTTGAGTCATTCTGTTTTTCACAGTGCCCTCTCGGCAGTTAATTCCCTTCCCCCAACTGCTAATGTCCTTATTATTAAGGAGAGGGTCTGTGTAATTAGTGCAGGATGTCAAAGGTCAACTTGCATTAATGCTGCAACTGTGACCCTTTTTTAAAAAAAATAAGGCAGACCAGCAGCTGAGGGCAGATGGCGGATGAGTGTTACCCTAATGCCAAATTGTACTTTTAAGAGCTGTGAAATAAGACAGCAGCTTTTATTTTCTTTGGAGGAAGCATGCCTTGTCTAATGAGTCATCTCCTATGAAGATGGCAAAACAAAAAGAATAAGGAGAACCATCTCAAAACAGTCCCTCCAAAACACTCCCAGAACAAAGGAGCCACCTCACCAAAAGCAAAATGGAAAGGAAGAAAACATAAATATAGAGGCAAACACACTTATTCAATTTAGAACCCACGATAATTCAACAGATCAAGAAATTGACATCAGTGGAGATTATGGCTTCAATTTGGACCAGGTGATGTTCTGAATCACTGGACTCATGAATTTTATGCTGTCGCTGCACTAAAACAGGAAATGCAGCACACAGAGAAGAAGATGCTCAGCATTGTCCATCTGATTTAGGGCATGTCATTGAGCAGTGAAAGCAACTGGCCTATATATTAAAAACAAAGCATTTTCTGCCATTTTAAATGTTTTTGTGTTCACAGTTGTTGCACTGAGGTTCAGAGAACTGTCCTACCTAGATCATGGAGGAGAGCATTCCTTTGTGTTCAGCTACCTTCCAGCATATGCCATGCAACCTCTGTCACTTATTGTATTAACAACATACGGAATTATATTTTGGGGAGACCTATCAGTCAATATTTGTAAGAAAGGTGTGCACCAGTTTCAGAGCCGATACATTCAGGTAGAAACTCTGTATGGTGTTTGAAGTAACCTTCAACTTGGATCTTGCAATCAGATTCTGACTATCCCTTTGATAATTTTATAAATTTGTCACTGATGGGGGGCAACAGGGCTGTGGCTTTGAATGCTTGCTAGTGACTGGTTGCTGCATCAAAAGCTGAAAGCTGTTTAAATGCTTGTCTATTCTCAGAGTAGCTTTCAACTTCCTGTGTACCACCAAAGGCTTCTCAGTCATACTCACTTCCATCTGCTTCCCAGGAGGAAAGCTCCCAGGCTGTAGGCTATTGTGAATATTTATCCCCAAGATTTTGTTTTCATACAAGGGGGAATTGATTCGGGCTAAAAGAAATTTGTGCTTTCTAAAACATAGCAACCAGTACAAAAGATGATACATTAATGACATGCTTCTTATCTTATGCAGTAGAATAAACATGTGCACTTAACCCCTTCTTGTTTATATGTTGTGTTTGCGAGAATGGCAGGTTCTCAGGTTTTTTTTGCTGATCCCGAACAAGTATTTTGAAGTTTTATTTATCTCTTCCCTTCCTTTCTTGCTTTAAGAACATAAGAACATAAGAAGAGCCATGCTGGATCAGGCCAAAGGCCCATCTAGTCCAGCTTCCTGTATCTCACAGTGGCCCCACCAGATGCTTTTGCAAGCGCATGAGACTAGATATCTGTCTCCTGATACCACTCCCCTGCATCTGGCCCTTGAAGTACCCTGGTTTTAAGCCTGGAGATTACACATCTCCATCATGGTTTGTAACCTGTGATGGACTTTTCCTCCAGGAATCTGTCCAATCCCTTTTTGAAGGCATCCAAGCCAGATGCCATCACCACATCCTGTGGCAGGGAGTTCCATAGACTAACAACACGCTGGGTGAAAAAATATTTTCTTTTGTCTGTTCTTACTCTCCCAGCCCTCAATTTGAGTGCATGTCTCCTAGTTCTGGTATTTTGTGAGAGGGAAAAGAGCTTCCCTCTATCCACTTTACTCATGCCCTGCATTATTTTGTATGTCTCAATCATATCCCCCCTCAGGCGCCTTTTTTTCCAGACTAAAGAGCCCCAAATGTTTTAGCCTTTCCTCATAAGGGAGGTGCCCCAGCCCAGTAATCATTTTGGTCGCTCTCTTCTGCACCTTTTCCAGTTCCACTATGTCTTTCTTGAGATGCAGTGACCAGAATTGTACACAATACTCCAGATGCGGCCTTACTATTGTTTTGTATAATGGCATTATAATGTTGGCTGTTTTATTTTCAATCCCCTTTTTGATAATCCCTAGCATGGAATTGGCCTTCTTCACCGCTGCCACACATTGGGTAGACACCTTCATGGAGCTGTCCACCAACACACCAAGATCTCTTTCCTGATCTGTCACGGATAACTCAGAGCCCATGAGTTGATAGATAAAGTTTTGATTTTTCACCCCAATATGCATTACTTTACATTTGGCTACATTAAAATGCATTTGCCATTTCGTAGCCCATTCCCCCAGTTTGGAGAGATCCTTCTGGAGCTCTTCACAATCTTCTGTGGTTTTTACCACACGGAAAAGTTTTGTGTCATCTGCAAACTTGGCCACCTCACTGCTTATCCCTGTCTCCAGGTCATTTATGAACAGATTGAAAAGCACTGGTCCCAGAACAGAGCCCTGGGGCACACCGCTTTTCACCTCTCTCCATTGTGAAAATTTCCCATTGACACCTACTCTTTGTTTCCTGGATCTCAACCAGTTCTCAATCCATAAGAGGACCTGCCCTCTTATCCCCTGACTGTGCAATTTTCTCAGCAGCCTCTGGTGAGGGACTGTGTCAAAGGCCTTTTGAAAATCCAGATAGAGTATATCCACCGGTTCACCCAAATCTACATGCCTCTTGACCTTTTCAAAAAATTCTACAAGATTTGTCAGACAAGACTTACCCTTGCAGAAGCCATGCTGATTTTCTTTCAGCAAAGTTTGTTCTTCTATGTGTTTTAAGATTTTCTCTTGGATGAGGCTTTCCACCATCTTCCCTGGGACAGATGTAAGGCTAACTGGCCTGTAATTTCCCGGGTCCCCCCTCCTTCCTTTTTTAAAAATTGGTGTGATATCTGCTATCCTCCAGTGGCTGTTTTAAGAGACAAGTTGCATATTACCGTTAAGAGATCTGCAATTTCATTTCTCAGTTCCCTAATAACCCTTGGGTGGATGCCATCTGGGCCCGGGGACTTGTTAATCTTCAATTTATCAATTAGTCCTAAAACATCTTCTCTTTTAACCTGTATTTGATTTAATTCTTTAGTCAAGAGGGGCCGTTCAGGCAGTGGAATCTGCTCAAGGTCTTCTGTCGTGAAGACAAATGCAAAGAACTCATTTAATTTCTCTGCAATTTCCAACTCCTTCTTAATCTCCCCTTTTCCTCCCTCACCATCCAGAGGGCCAACTGGTTCTCTGGCAGGTTTTCTACTTCTAACATATTTAAAGAAGCTTTTATTATTACCCTTTATATTGCTAGCCATGCATTCCTCAAAATCTTTCTTTGCCTCTCTTATCATCTTCTTACATTTCTTTTGCCAGAGTTTGTGTTCCTTTTTATTTTCCTGATTTGGGGAGGATTTCCATTTACAGAAAGACCTCTCCTTGCGCTTTAGAGCCTGTCTAACTCCACTCGTTAACCATGCTGGTGCCCTCTTGGACTTAAATGAGCTCTTCTTTCTTTGTGGTATGCACTTGTGCTGGGCCTCTGTTACCGTTGTTTTAAACAGGTTCCATGCACTCTGAAGAGATTGGATTCTTCCAACCTTCCCCTTCAATTTCTTTCTAACTAGTTTCCTCATCTGAGGGAAGTTTGCCCTTCGAAAATCAAGGATTTTTATGTCTGATTTGCTTGACACTCTTCCTCCAACATGCATGGCAAAGGAGATTGCAGCATGGTCCCTGACCAGATCCTGAGTATCAGACAGTATTAGATCCAGAGTTGCCTGTTCCCGGGTGGGCTCCATGACAAGTTGCTCTAAGGCACAGTCATTCAGCAAGTCGAGAAACCCAGTTTCTCTTTCTTGCCCGGAGCTCGCATTGGCCCAGTCGATGTGGGGATAATTGAAGTCCCCCACGATTACTATCCTGTGCTTCTGAGACACCTCCATGATTTGTCTCCTCATTTCAAGGTCCCTCTCATGTTTTTGATCTGGTGGGCGATAGCATACCCCAACTATCACATCACTCCTTGGACCTGGTAGTTTAACCCACAGTGATTCTATGGTGGAGTCAGACCCTCTGTCAATCTCCATTCTGCTGGATTTTACCCCTTCTTTAACGTAGATGGCCACTCCCCCTCCACCTCGCCCCTCTCTATCCCTTCTATAGAGTTTATAGCCTGGGATTGCTGTATCCCACTGGTTCTCTGCATTCCACCAGATTTCTGTTGTGGCTATTATATCAATGTTATCCCTAGCTGCCAAATGTTCAAGTTCTCCCATTTTTGGTCGGAGGCTTCGAGCATTGCCGTAGAAGCACCTGTACAGTGGGTTCTGCAACAACAGCTGCTGCTTTGTTCTTTTCCCCCCACAGCTATTATTTTCAGTAGATGAACTATCACATTCCATTATTCTCCCAGTACTAATACCTGCTATGTCATCTCTATGTGATTCTCTACCCTTTCCAACCTCATTCCCTGTGGATGAGGTGTTCCGAACCGGATGCCACACAGCTCCTGTCGGCTTTCCCCCAGTTATCAGTTTAAAAGCTGCTCTGCAGCCTTTTTGAGGTTGAGTGCCAGCAATGTGGTCCCATCATGATTCAAGTGCAACCCATCCCTCCTGAACAGGTTTGGCTTGTCCCAAAATGTTCTCCAGTTCCTGACAAATCTAAAGCCCTCCTCTCGACACCATCGCCTCATCCACGCATTGAGGCTTCTGAGCTCTGCCTGCCTGGCGGGACCTGCACGAGGAACGGGTAGCACTTCTGAAAATGCTACCTTGGAAGTCCTGGACTTCAATCTTCTTCCTAACAACCTGAACTTGGCTTCCAAGACTGACCGCTTGGCCTTCCCAACATCATTGGTACCAACATGTACCATGACCACTGGCTTCTTCCCGGTTCTCTCTAACAAGCTATCTAGATTTCTCGTGATGTCTGCAAACTTTGCACCTGGCAGGCAAGTGACCATACGGTTATCATGCTCATCACAAATCCATCCCTCCGTATTTCTAATTTTAGAATCCCCTAGCAGAAGGAGCTTCTCTCCTGCAGCCTGTTCTTCTACATGTACCTGATCCTGTATCTCATCAATTGTGATGAGGGTGAGATCCTCAGGTGGAACCAGTTGTTCCTCGGTGTGTGCCTTATGAGGTGTGATGAGGGAAAGAGCCTCAAATTGATTGTGCAATATGAGACTCTCTGAGTGATCCCTTGGCCTTCTACTCCTTTGAGACACATTCCTCCACACATCTACCTCCTGGGTTGGGGAAGTGATTACATCCTCAAAAGTGTGCTCTGTCTCTTCTTGGACCTGGATAGACTGTTCTGCTCTGTCCAAGAACCACTCAAGGTCCTTAATATGTTGCTGGTTCGATATGCGGGCCTCTAGCTCCTGAACCTTCTCTTCTAATAGTGCAACCAGGTTACACTTGCAGCACGTGTAGTTCTCGTTGCGATTTGTCAAGATGACAAACATGGCACAAGTGTTACAGGTAACTACAGCTGCTCCCTCAGACTCCATTTTAATGAGTGTAGTATTCTGGGCCTTGAATATTTTTAGTGTTACTAGCTACTACTCTAGAAATAATAATCTAGTACCAATGTTCCTCTTTTTAAGTGAAAAATAAATTCTCGTGCGCTGTTAGGGGCACGGGCTGGTCTCATTCAGCACAGGACTGCCCAACAGAAAGGTGGGGACATCATAGTAGCAATGTGCAGTCATGTCACTTTCAGTGTATGGCGACCCATTCCAGGGCTTTCTACCTGTTGACTACTCAGAAGTGGCTCAGTATTACCTTATTGATGTGTGTATGTTCAGGGACTGCTTAGCTTGCTGAAGACTATGTGTAGGATAACTCTTCTCTTAGGAAGCATAGTGAGGAATCGAATCCTCAACCCCCCCTTAAATGTTCATGTCTGTGAAAGGAAAGTCTAGAAAACAAAATACAGTAACCTCCCGCCTATCACAGGGGTTAGGGACCCACCCGACCCGCGATATGTGAAAATCCGCAACATGTGGAAGCGGGTCGGGTGGGGGCGGGGGGCAATCAGAGGGGCGGGGGCGGCGGGGAGTGATTTGATCACTCCCCCCACGCCCCCACCCCGAGGCTCCGCATCCTCCCAGAGGGGTCTGGGGGAGCTGCGGGGAGGGATGGGATCGCTCCCCGCCGTGCCCCCCGGTACTGCAATTCCGCGATATAGTGGGACCACAGTACTTGAACTGTGGCGGGGGGTGAATGTAGGGGGGTGAATGTAGGGTCAAAATGGCGGGGGGTGAATGTAGGGTCAAAAATCTGTTAAACAGAAAACAATTTTAAAACCAAACCAGCTGGGGGGGGGAAGATATACACATATGGAATAATTTTTAAAGGAAACAGCACAACGAAGACAAACATCCCTGTTAAAAACTCATTTACATCCTGAACAATGGCCAAAACTTTGACGAAAGAGAAAGAACTTTGCTTCTGCCTCCCTGTGTGTGGGGGGAGTTCCACAACCTGGCAGCAGTTTGCAAAAAGGCATTTATATTCCCACCAAACATGCTTATAAAGGGATGTGACAGAGAGAAAATCCTTGCCTGGTAAGCTCTTGTGAGAAAATATGGCTCTTTGAATATAAGTTTTAGAAGTATCGATACAAATGTTAGGAAATAAAAGAAGTACCTGTAGTATTAGTTCTCCCCTAAAATAAGGGACCTACTAAGAGTGCTTATTTCTTGAATTTACCTTTCCTCCTCCTCCTCTTAAACTTCCATGTCTAGGAAAGAAAACCGCCTTTAGGCTTTTGACTTCTAAGAATCTTAAAGATTATTTTCTGAGAAGTGCATTGGTGCAACATGTTGATCCATCAGCATCACAGCTTGCCTTCTCATCAAAAATTTCAAAATAACTAAAGAAAACCCAATCAACGCTATCTATTTTCACTCGGTTTCCAAAGGAAGCTCTGTCCTCTTCCCCACTTTCTGTTGTTAATTCTTTTTCTAGGCAAATGTTGCATGTTTTGGAAGGGAATATGGTCGGAATGCCATTTTTCCACCTGCTGGCTGAGATGTTCCAGTTCAGGGTATGTTGAACTCACTTCAAGACCTGTATGTCCCTTTTGAGAAATTGAGGTGGCACAAAAAGGAAACCCTTTCCAGGTCAACAAGATTAAAAGTAAAAAAAGGTTGGCAGATCCAGCAAGAAAGTGAAGAGGTAACAAAGCTACCATTATAATCAAACTGATTTCACATTGGTGAGTAGGTTTGAGGCTTTACACCACAACATTGCACTTTTCTAGATGGTCCGGAGTATTGATAGCAGTTGTGCATGTGTGCACAGTTCTGGCCCTGAAGAAGGATTTCTTCCCCTAAGAGACAAAAAATTAATGGAGCAAAACACAAACAAAATGTTATAGGACGTGTTTGATGCATGCTTGGCTGAAACCAAACACATGCTCATTCATCCTTCAGTGCTTGCTTTTCACCTATGAAATTCTTGCTTGCTTTCTGCTTTAATCCTTTTAAAGCTTTTGGGGAAAGAGGGAGAAGGAGGTTGCTGTACTTTTTAATACTGTGCTGAGGCAGCAGGCTGCAGCTAGCAAAGATGTAAGAAAACAAGCGACTTAGCAGTACAGTATGACCCTCTTATCCGCTGATTCACTTATCCGCAAGGCATCAGTTGTCTTGCGGCCACCCCGCAAATCTCTCCCAGTTTCTCTCTCCCCTCCCCTACTCTCCCCTCCTCGGGCAGACCCAGAAGCAGCATCTCTCTCACCTTGCTCTGTTTGTGGCTTCCCGCCTCTTGGGACCTCCCCCTGTGCCCCTCTCTTCATGCGATGGCTCCTTCAGTCTTTTCATGCTCGCAGTGCCATGCCAACGAGCCTTCTCTGTCTGTACAACATTACGACGCATGGGCAGGGCGATGGAGCCAGGACGCCAGCAGCCAGCCAGTGCCTTGCCCGTGAGTCCCCTTCCCTCGCCGGCACCACTGCCTTAAGGGGGTGCGTGGGAAGATGGCAGCGGAGAGGCTGAGTGCCCACCTGCAAGCTTAGAGGATATGGTGGAGGTGGCGCTGCACTGCTCTGGAGTGCCTGCCTGCCCACCAGCTGGGCAGTGTCAGCGTCGGCAGCAAAGGTGGCTCCGTGGCTCAGAAGCGCCTGTCCACCCACGGCCACGTGGCCCAGGAGTGCCCGCTCTGCCTGCCAGTTTAGCGTGGTGAAATTCGGTTGGTGAAAAGGCAATATTTCACAAACTGTATTGCTTCCTCAGAGTGCCATCCGACAGAGCTGTTTTTGGTGGTCCAGGATGTTCTTCAGCTGAGAAATATGGTGGAAGTTCTGGACCACTTGTTAGCCCGTTGTTAGCCCAGTTTGCTGTTCACTTTGAGGGGAAAATCACTCAGATTTGCAGTGAACTGGACTCCACTATTGGTGCAGAATCAAGGGATGTGACCAGTGTGCTGTGCTTGGGTCCAGTGTTATTGGATGAGTTTCAACTACTGAGACCTGAGAATGTGGATAGGGTCCTTGGATCTGTCCATGCTACTACCACGCCACTTGACCCGTGTCCTTTTTGGCTAATCGAAAGATCTGCCGTGGGGTTCACACCTGGGTCCAGGAGGTCATGAATGCCTCTTTAAGAGAGGGAGTGGTCCCCACCACCTTGAAAGGTGGTGATTAGACCACTCCTCAAAAAAACCTAACCTGGACCCAGGACTGGTGGTTAACTACCAACCAGTGGGAAGCCTCCCTCATTTCGGCATTGTGTTGGAGTGGGTGGTGTCTGGGCTACTCCAGGTGCTGCTGGATGAAACGGATTTTCTGGATCCATTTCAATCGTGTTTCAGGCCGGGTTTTGGTATGGAGACTGCCTTGGTTGTCCTGTATGATGACCTATCTCGGGAGAGAGACAGGGGGAGTGCGACCCTATTGATACTCCTGGACTTCTCAGCAGCTTTCGACACCATCAACCATGGTGTCCTTCTGGATAAGCTGGCCAGGTTGAGGGTTGGAGGCACTGCTTTGCTGTGGTTCCGATCCTTCCTGGCTGACCATGTCCAGAAGGTGGTGCTGGGGGACAGTTGCTCTGCCCCGTGGCGTTTATGTTATGGGGTTCCTCAGGGCCCTATACTGCCTTCCATGATGTTCAGCATTTACATGGAACCTCTGGAAGAGGTCATCAGGAGGTTTGGGCTGAGGAGTCAGCAATATGCTGATGATACTCAGCTCTACCTCTTGTTCTCCACCAATCCAGCTGAGGCAGTTTCTGTGCTGAACTCGTATCTGGGCCAGATAATGGACTGGATGAGGGTTAATAAATTGAAACTCAATCCCGACCAGATGGAAGTGCTGTTAATGGTTGCTTCACCTGATGGGTTATAGAAAGAGGGTCATATTCCTGTCCTGGATGGGGTTGTATTCCCCCCAAGGGACAGGGTCCACAGCTTGGAGGTACTGCTGGACCCTGGTCTAACTCTGGAAGCCCAGGTGGACTTGGTAGCCAGGGGTGCCTTCCTTCAGCTGCAGAAAATATGCCAGCTCTGCCCCCACCTGGATGAGCACAGCCTCATGACAGTTACTCATGCACTGGTAACAACCCCTATTGATTACTGCAATGCGCTCTTCGTGGAGCAGCCTTTGAAGACGACTCAGCAATTGCAACTGGTTCAGAATTGTGCAGCATGGCTGATAAGTGATGGGGCTGCCTGGGATCACATCACGCTGATTCTGTGTAACCTGTATTGGTTACCAGTTGTTGCCCGAGCCCAATTCAAATTGCTTTAACTTAAAAAGCCGTAAATGGCTTAGGACAGGCATACCCAAACTTTGGCTCTCCTGATGTTTCGGACCACAACTCCCAGAATTCTAAGCTTAGATTGCCAATGACAAAGAACTGTGGGAGTTGTGGTCCAAAACATCTGGAGGGCCAAAGTTTGGACATGCCTGGCTTAGGAGCTAAATACCTGAATGCCCGCCTCCTTCCATATGAACCTATCCGGCAATTAAGATCAAGCCAGGGGGCCCTCTTGAAAGAGCTATTCCTCAATTAGGTGAGAGGGATGGCTTGTAGACATAGGGCCTTGTCGGCAGCTGCCCCCAAGCTATGGAATGCCCTCCCAAGAGAGATCCGCCTGGCACCAACATTAATGACATTTCAGCGCCAGGTAAAACCCTTCCTGTTACAGAAGTTTTTTAATTGATACATTATAGATTATGGGTCCTCTGATGGCAATTTTAGTGTAATCATTTTAGTGTAATGTTTTATTATTGATTTAATAATTCATTGATATTTTATGTTTTTAACTATTTTAATTCTTTTGATTGTAAGCCGCCCAAAGACCTTTGGGTTGTTTAGTCGTTCAGAGCTTGCCAGGCCTTCCTATCTTTCACTGCCTCCCGGAGTTTGGTCAAATCCATATTGGTTGCATCGATGACACCGTCCAACCATCTCATTCTCTGCCGCCCCCTTTTCCTTTTGCCTTCAATCTTTCCCAACATCAGGGACTTTTCCAAGGACTCCTCTCTCCTCATGAGGTGGCCAAAGTACTGGAGCCTCAGCTTCAAAATCTGTCCTGCCAGTGAACATTTGGGGTTGATTTCTCACAGGATGGATAGGTTTGACCTTTGGGTAGTGGGCGGCATATACTTTATAAAAACAAACAAACAAACAAACAAACAAATAAAAAGCTGAATGCTTTGGTTTCTAAGATGAGAATTCTTCATTTGGAGTGACATTTAGATTGCCTGTAAAACCTAATCCATATGTTACAAGTGCCATAGGAGAGAATGTGTCTTCTATCTGCACTGTTGCTGCAACCTTTGTAGAAGGGATTTCTCTTGAGACAACTGATGCAACTGTTTCTCATGTGGCATGGCCCAACCAAGTGCCTGTTAGTGTGGAAAGGGATGCGTTTCTACACAGTTCCTTTATGAGGTGTTCTTCCTTTTAATTTATTTTTGTCACTTTATATCAAGCATTCCTACTGTCGATCCTTGTCCACCATTTTCCTTGCTACTCCAGGTGAAAATTAAAGTTGGTGTCATGCTTATTTCTTCTAGTTGCACAACCCTTGGGACCAAGATAAAAAAATGCTTGGAGAAAATGTAGGGGAAAGAGGCAATGACACAGTCAACTGTTTTAAGCAGGAAAGAGTTGACTGATGAGAGAATCAGTTAAAATTGAGGATAAGTGAAACTCAACTTCTGTTTCTGTTTTGAGTATAGTTGAGGTATACAAAATACTGTATGATCCATGTCATTTGGGAAATACTGAAATTAGACTTATTATTGAACTGAGAGGAAACATGCAGTAATTTAATCTGGAGGAAATTACTATGATGGCATTTTGTGACAAGAACTGTACAATTAAAAATGTTACTCTGATTTAAATAAGCATGTTGATCTGATTAACATATTATGATTCTTTTGGCAAAGCTTCTTACAAGGATTTTAAATCAATATACTGGCTTCCTAGGGAAATTATATTATTATAAAATTAATGTAATTGAACAGCAGTTGCAATTAGCAGATATTATTCTCACAGTGGGTTTCAGAAGTATATATCTAACAATGAGTGCAGAAGAACTCTTAGCTTTCACTGTAGTCTCGATAAGCCTTGCTTTCTTATCAAAGCAAAGCAAAGCAAAGTGTTCTGCTTATATACTGCCCCATATTGCTTGAAGCACTCTCTGGGTCTGGTTTACAGGTTATTTATGTAGGCTACACATTGTGACACCCCCCTTCACCCCCCAGCAAGCTGGGTACTCATTTTAATGACCTTGGAAGGATGGAAGGATGAGTCAACCCTCAGCTGGCTATTTGAGATTAAACCTCAGGATGTGAGCACAGTTATAGCTGCAGTACAGCAGTTTAACAACTGTGCAATGAGACTCATATTTCAGTATAGTTTTAAGTATTTTGAAGATGAAAAATTTCATCAGGCACAACTATTTAATCATAATTCATTTTCTTTTCTCTGGTCTGCTTGTTGTTAGTCATTTATAAAACTACCAGGATTGTTTTAAATCAGGGGTCCTCAACCTAAGGCCCCGGGGCCGGATGCGGCCCCCAAGGTCCTGAATCCGGCCCCTGGGACCAATTGTAACACCCCCCACCTACCCCCTGTTTTGTGAGCAAGCCAGCCTCCGCAGCTGCTTTTGGACTGGGATCCGGCCCCCAGTGGTGTCTGGGTGGTGGTGGACCGGCCCGCTGGTTGAACACTTTGAGGACCCCTGTTTTAAATGTTCAGTGATAGACATGGGTTGTGCTTAATTGATAAAGTTGAAATACACTTGTCAGGAAAAATGAAAAAAAAATCAAATAAAAGAACAAACCACACTAAAACATACACTGAATTGAATTATATATTACCTTACCTTTTTAAATAACAATTTTTCAAAAGTTAAAATTAGGCTATTCCTACCTGGGCTTGTTCTATCCTTTAGAACAGGGGGTGTCCAAACTTTTTACAAGGAGGGCCATATTTGGTGAGGTGAAAATGTGTGGGGGCTGACCATTCAGCCGCAGTTGGCCCCAGGGCCAGACTTTGGACAAGTCTCTATAACATGCAAGGAGGCAGGGAGGATGCTGCAGCAACGGAACTGGGGCTGGGTAGGCTGGGCAGATGGCTGGTGGGGATGGACAGAGGCAGGGAGGGCAGGCAAACCATACAACTGCAAGCTAATGCCTCCATCGAATTTGGGGAGGGGCCAGCTGGTGGGGATGTGTGACAGGCTGAGCCAGTGGGGGGAAGAAGCTGCAGGCCGCTGAGAATTTGAAAATGGGCCTCATTTGGTCCCCGGGCCTCACTTTGGACAAGCCTGCTTTAGAACAACGTTCGGTCTCAGCTTCAGAAACATTTTGGAGATATGTTATCTAAAAAGGCAATGGAACTGTTTAATTCAATGGTGCTGAAGGATATGGATTCTTTATTTACAGGTGGTGGAACTGTGAGGCAAAAGGTGGGAAAGAATCTTGGGGATCCCCTTATTGAGTTCATAGTGGTTCTGCATACTCACAGCACTTTGGTTCAACCAGCCATTCTGTTGAGAGTAGTCTTGTAGCTAGGGAGGCAGCATAGAGATCCAATACTGACCTATCATCTCACTCTTTGAATACTTTTCTCTGTTTCCTCACTCACTGTTATACACTCTTTTGTGGTTCTGTTTTGCAACATGTCTATGAATCTTCCCTTTTCGTCGTTAAGCCAGATGTTATTCAGGCTCATGAGAAAATCACACTCCTTGTTTTAGAAAATAATGCAGTAGTTGTTAATTGTCCCAAATTTAACTATTTTTTTTTAGATTTCTCTGATAAATATGAGCAGATGTGTTTGTTATAGTTCTGCCTGTGTTTTTTTTTATCTCTGCTAACGTTAACGTCAAAATGGTCCAATCTGAATATGACCTTTTGGCGTCAGCATTCTGAATACATGTGTGTTTGCTTGCACTTGCACGTTTGATTCCTGCAGTTTGTAAAATGTAGCTTTTATGTTGGTATGAGAAAGAGGGGTCAGATGCAAAGAGAGGATTGTCAAGTGAAGTCTACGGTTAATACTCAGAAGTGTGTGGCGATGAATGCAAATGCCCCTTCACTCAGGGCAGCATTTCACATACAATATGTAGAGTAGGAATGAGAAGACAGATGACTTGTATTTTGCCTTTTCTTCTGCTTGTGTCACAGCTGATGTTAGCAATAGTGACGTGGGCTTCAGATACAGGGCTTCTTTAGACATCTTTATACAGGTGAAGTGCTCGGTTTTCCTTCTTTGGAACTGGCATGGGAAACTTGATAATGCTGTCCTTCCATTCCTTTCACTTGGTGAAAATATATACAGTGGTACCTCGGATAATGACTGCCCCAGATAACAAATTTTTCAGATAACGACTGCAAATTTCCGGGTATAGGACTGCTTCTGATAACGAATTTTCCCTATGGGCTGCCTCGGATAACGAATCGCAATTCTAGGTATAGGTCTGCCTCGGATAACAAATTTTCCCTATGGACTGCCTCGGATAACAAATTTTCCCTATGGACTGCCTCAGATAACGAATTTCCAGCATGCATAAGTAAAAAAGAGTTAGGCATTGCATCTGTACCTTTAAAGTGCACTTTATAAAGAGTTTTGAGCAAAAAAACAGGTGTCTGTGCCTTTTTCCTAGGCTCCGAAATGGATTAATAGGTTTCCCATTCATTCCTATGGGAAACCACGTTTCGGATAACGATGTGTTTCTGATAACGACTAACCTCGGAGAACGAATTAAAGTCGTTATCCGAGGTACCACTGTATTCTTAACAATTCATAGAAGTGATTATTGCTATTTCAGAGTGATTTACCCCAAACCGACTGACATAGTCTGTTCTGAAAAACTGTTGGAAAAAGCAGTGAATATATTTTAATCAAGCAGGATTTGCACTGTTCTTATCTATGAAATGTTCTTGTTTGTTTTACTTCAGGTGAAAAATGACTATATGATAGAAATAGCAGACCAGGTGGACCAGGAAATTGCCTTGAAGCTGGGTTGCCTTGAAATCCGGTGAGACAATTTTAAATTTAGTTTATTTAAATTTTTATTCATAAGCTGAATAATTCTTATTCTTGACATCTTGTTCAATATAAATTGCATAGGGTTTTTTTGTTGTTGTCAATAAGTATTGTTCTTAAGAGGCATTCTGCAGAAATTACACAGTGGCAAAAATCCAGTATTAAGTCACAGTTAGAGTAGGTCAGTTGAATCAGTGGAATATATGGGGGATTTGACTCAATTAAATCCTCACTGATTCAACCAACCTACCCTAATTGCAGTTCACTACTGGATTTCAGCCCGTGCTTTGTATTAAAACGTTAATGCTTTTGAAGATGCACATTGAAAAAGAAATAAGTTACGCATTAAAAATAAAAATAAAATTCAGTTTCTACATATAGTTGCATAGCTTAAGTGGCTAAAGGTTTACTATGATTAAAAGTACATTTACTGAGAAAGAACATTACATGAGCTTATGTTGCAAATAATGAAAAGTGCAATACACAACACTGCCCCAAGTCCTCTTGCATAGCTATGCAAATGGCATCACTTTTGGAGACAAATTTTCCAAAATTAAGAAGTCACCGTGGATTTTATCAGATGCACACTGAGTCACACAACTAGTGTGGAACAATGTCTACAATGATTTTTTAACTTGGCACAATTTGCCTCTAGAAGTAATGCTATTTGTGTTGAGCCAGCAGAACTAGGTGAAAGGATTTCGGCTGCTGCCCTCCTTTACTCATAATTTATTTTTCAATTGGTCTTAATTACAATACTTAGGGAATAATATGTGACGAGAGAACCTTACTTTTTAATATGTAAAAGACTAAGAGAGAAGACCTTGGCTGACGAAGAAAGATGGAGCTGTGGAATCATGGTTTCCTTTCTCCTATTTTCTTGAGCCTGAAACTCAACAAGAGGAATGTTTTGTGTCCTAGAATTAAGCTATGGATTTTGGAGGCTGGCAGTCAGCCATCTCACTGACAAGACTATAATAGTGTTTTCATTTGCTTGGCCCTTATTAAAGGTTTCTGATTGCTATGTCCATGAGTTTTGACATGGCTATTCTCTTTCTTTTTGTCTGTCTTTCTTACATCTTCATAGGCTCATTCTGAAAACAAATATTGCTTTAATTGACATTCCATTTGAGCCCCACCTGTTAGAAAATCTCACAAGCGTTTGGGAAACATTTAGCTTCAGTGAAAAGAAAGCAGAGAAGTTCTTTGGTTCAGAGAACCGCTTGGGGGCATTTTTCTTTTTAACTCTAATTTTTAGCCTTTTTGTCAAAACTGTTTTAAAAAGAATGTTAGCAAGGTTGAGCAAGCTATGAAAAGAGAAATTTTAGAACAAGACATATTTTCAGAATTCTTTCAAATTTTTTACTTGAGAAAAGCACTTTGTTTACTTCTGCAGCAATGTTGAGAAATTAACAAGCAATACACAATAAATGACAAGTCAGGCAACAGAATAAATAGTAGGAGAAATATGTTAAGGTTTAATGCAAGCTACTACATGATTCAGAATGTTGTTCTATGCTGTTTGCTGAGGGGCGGGGAGGGAATCACTATCACAAGCATTACAAATGGTTTAAATGTGGAATTTGACATCTTGGAATTTCTAAAAACCCTAGTATTGTAGTGCAGAAGTGTAATAAGAGATGAAGGAACTGAAAGTCCACACTGAAACATTACAGTAATCTCCCGTTTATCACCGGGGTTAGAGACCTGACCTGACCCGTGATAAAGGGTAATCTGCATTATGTTGGGTCATGTCACGATTAGGGGGGCTGTTTGGGGCCTCCTGCGTTTACCCCAGGCCTCACGCTACCCCGAAGAGGCCTCTGATGGGCTTCCTGGGCCTGTCAGAGCCTCCAGAAGTGGTTTCCGGCGAACTGGAAGTCTCTTCTGGTTTTTCGGAAACCACTTCCGGGGCACTGGAAACCACTTCTAGGGCCTCTGACAGGCCCGGGAAGCCCATTGGAGGCCATTCAGGGCAGCACCAGGCCTAGGGTAAGGGCAGGAGGCCCTAGACAGGCCTACAAAGCTTTTCCCAGGAGCCCTTGCCTTCATACACTGCGGACCCGCGATATATCAGGACTGCATCATATGAAGCACAATATAGCGGGGCATTACTGTAAGATATGTAATAGTCAGAGCTTTTCTGAGCTTTGCCCTTTGACAGAGGAAGATGGGGCTTGGTAGCATGATTAGAGGCATTGTCGGGTGAAATTAAGTTTTAGTTGTTGACATTCAAAGGGAGACAGAAGCCTGAGAGTAAGATTGTCATGAATGGGGTGATTTGGAGGATGCAGCGTTAGGAGATTGGTGCCTCTGCAGCCTTTTCCAACCTGGAGTCCTTCAGATGTTTAGGGCCACAATTTCTGGTATTTTTGCCCATTGGCTTATTGGGAACAGTTTAGAGATGACATCCCGAATATTTGGAGGAGATTAAGTTTAGGAAGGTTGTGTTAGCTTTTTTGTGTCCTTTCTACTGCAGGTAGTCTGTAAGAAAGTGCACAGACATTGTTTAAATGCTTTAAAATATTAAAACAGATGCAATAAATAAATAATACAAGTAAAAACGACAATGACAACAAAATCTCAGATCTGGAAGATTCCAAATCCAATTACCAGTAAGTTGCTTCCAATCATGTCTTCATCAGGAACAGTTCTCCTTTCTGCTGTTCAGGGCAATGAAAACAGTATCATGCGGACTCTGGCATGACATTCCAAACACAGGGCATTGGGCACAGTGTTTGCATTTGGTTTGGGCAGAGCGTTGGCTTTGATCTGATATTTTTTTATTCTCAAAACCTTTCCTCAGATGACTGTATATGAGAAGGATTTATTATGTGACTGCTTTAGTTGATGTCAAGATTAAGGAGCATTGGGACAACTTGCTTCCTGCATTTCGTCAAAAAGCAGAGGGCTTTTATTTGTTAAGTTGCTGTAATGCTCTTCTTCTTGCACTGATAGCTTACTTTTGCACTTGCCCAGGCCAGTAATCACATGTTTTCTTTGCTGATTTTAGGAGATCGTACTGGGAGATGAGAGGCAATGCATTAGATAAGAAGTCAAACTATGAAGTATTAGAGTAAGTATATTGTTTCAGCTTAAGCCCTGAGTTGCACCTTGATTAGACAGAAGAAGATAACTTTAATTAGAATCTGCAGTAGAAGTAGAATCTACTGCCACTCTTCACAGGAAGGCTGCGATACAAAATCTTCTGTTATTTCTTTAATTAAGATAAAATGGGTAACTTTATAACCTAATACATTTCAGACCTTTCAATCTATTGAGAATATAGGAGCTCACCGGCTCCTGATTTAACCAAGACAAATTGGATTGCTCGTACAGTGGAACCTTGACTTACATACTGCTTGACTTGCATCATATTTGACTTGCAGCAAGAAGGGGCCTGTTTGACTTGAGTCGCAGGCTTTGACTTACATCTCGGCATCGTGGCTGCCGCCTCCAAACTGCTCCTGCCTTCTTCCCCTCCTCTGGCAGCAGTGGCTTCGGCGAGGCCAGCTCAGAGCACCTGGAGCTGGTCCTCGGCCTCACCGAAGCCGCCGCTGCTGCCGGAGGAGAAGAAGGGCCGGGAGCTCGGGGCTGGCCTCGCTGGTTAGACAGTCGACTCAGTCTTGTAAAAAATCTGGCTGCAGAAGTCTGGTCCACAATAGAAGCATTTTAGTTGCGGAGCTGTAAAGTTGTGGGACTCTAATGGTAAGCATAGAGTTGTTCAGAACTTGGAACGTCAGGTTAAAAATCAGTAAAACTAAAGTGTTAGACATTGTTGCTATGAACATTAAAAAGTGGAGGCATATAACTTGTGGACTATAATTCCACTGCCTCCTCCTCTCTTTAAAGAGACATTTCATTTACATCCCCAGAAGGAATCTCCTATCCCAGTCAAATTTGTGTTAAATTGCTGTTTTCGGGGGTCTTTTTCATCATCTGGAACGGATTAATCTGCTTTCCCATTACTTTCTATGGGAAACGTTCGTTTGACTTAAGTCTAGACCACTGGAACGGATTAATGACGTAAGTCAAGGTTCCACTGTAGTTGGAATCTGCTGATAAGCGATATCAAAGTTCTTTTGGTCATCTATATTCTGTTAATGCTTGTGGGACCAGCCAATCTGGTTCTGAATATTTAGGAGTACTTTGTACAAAATGGATTTTCTGTTTGTGATTAGATTAATCATGAATGGTACTAAATTACTCTGGGATCTTTAAGTACCTACCAGGTCTTGGAAGTATACTGTGTGAGGACCGTATACTTTGCCATTTTCCTCTTGTACTACAATATGATGTAGTTAGTGAAAGCACAAACTGATCAACTGGTGCTTGAGAAGTAATTCATCACTGATTGCCAACATTTTGATATAGGCAAAGCATTAACACAAATTTGAGCAGAGAGCCTTACATTTAACCCAAAATAAAAGACAATTGATACTGCTATCCTCTTGCTGCTAAAGCCTTTGTAAAACCAAACATGCTCAAAATGGTATAATATGAAATCACTGAACGACATTCATCCCACTATATAAGACAACATGTGTAACGAAGATAGATCCCAATAAGGAATCCTAATATGGGATTCCCTGATTTGTAAAAATTGTTGGCCTTTATTACTTGGAATATTAATATAATTTTCCCAGGAAAGTCTCATAAGATTTTGGATATGACTCTGACACAGAGGATGAGGAAGAGAGAGTGGGAAGGAGGAAGAGTATAGAAATATATGAATTGATGTTTGGATAATTCCTTATATGTGCTATGTAAATGGGAAAGCAACCAATGTTGTGCTCTAACATAGTCATGTGAATTTGCTGTCACCAACTTATTTATTTTGAAATACAGTGGTACTCTGTTTTACAGACGTCCCATTTTATTTTATTTCCGCATGATGTAAGGAAGTCCTTTGGAAATAATGCATCCATTTGCACAATGCTTTACACAGTTTTCCTGAAAGTCTTCATTTTCCAGGATGCATTGCGCCCCATTCGGATCCACTTTATGTAATTCCCACTTGACGTAATGTCACAGAGGAAAAATTTTTTCCGTAAAGCGGGGTACCTCTGTAGTTTACATTGAATCCTCTTAATGTAATGTAATGCCTGTGGCAGGATAATGTTATTGGCAAAGGGTGTTTTTCAGTAATTAAATGCTTTCTGCTCATGTTTCTCTGTGTTTCTGGCTCCCATGTGATAACTTTTGGGAAGCTTTGGGAACTAGGGTGTGGGAGGAGGAAGTCTTTAGATACAGAAAGTCTCTTGCTGCTGGAAATGTGATACCTTAGTGACAGTTGTCAATGATTAAACACTCTTCTTATCATCCAATGGCTATTGTGGATTGTATGTGAGGAAAGAAATTATACAGGAGTCGTTAAAGCCGTGGGACAGAAATAGGAGGTTTTCATTTAGTGAAAATAGCCATAAGGTAATTGCAGCATCATTGGGAGACTTACTGTAATTAAAAGCTTTCTGATGAAGATTTCTGCCTCTGTCAGGACACTGGTAGGCTGGAATCATTACATGAGCCCTACTGGGCATCAAACCCTCATTCATCTAGCATTTTGCTTTCTACAGTGACCAATCAGTTCCATCTGGGGAGTCAAGAAGCAGGATGTAAAGGCTATGTTAACAAGCTGCGTGCAAATTATATTGCTGCAAAATGTTAGTGCTTATTCATGTACTGTAGTAATGCTGACATAAGATAACATTTTTGTAAATATGTCTTAAGATGTGTGATGCAAGCCCTGTTGGAGTACTCTTGCATGTCATGTATTCTGTCGGATTTATCTAATCCTACGTAGGAAGATAAACCGCATGCAGTTTGCATCTGAGACGAAATACATCAAAGGGCTTAGTATTTATGAAAGTTTTATTAGATTCTTTCCCAGTTCAAAGTCTCTGTAGGAACTTGAGTGCTTTTCACTGCAAAAGAAAGTAGGCTGCTGCCTTTAATCTTGTTTTTACATAAAGTGGAGAAAGATGTCTAGAGCAGACTCTGAATTTTTGAAAAAGAGGGCTTGCAGCCCTTTGCAAACCACTGTTCTATATGGTATCTAAGTGTAGTGTTTGTGTAACTCTACATATTGCGAGGAGCAGAAGACCCTATTTGTCACCCTACAAGACACACTTTTCCCCCCCTCAAAAGGAAGGGGAAAAGTCTGTGCATCAGTGGGACGAACACAGCCCTGCCAGGGCAGAGGTCTCGGTGGCCGCAGTCTCCAGGAATCTTTTTGGGAGGCATGCCTTGCTACTTTGAGACGAACAGCGAGCAAGCAAGCCAAGCCGCGCTGTTCAGCTCAAAGGCGCACCACCACCACCACCACCACACTTGCCTCCCGTGGGGCGGGGCCACTGCTTGGAACTGCTGCAGCCACTGGAGCAAAGGGTCGCTGCCTGCGGGGCCTGGCCCCAGCCTTCTCTGCCTCCTCCATGGCTCTTCCTCGCCTGGGTGCAGTGGGGAGGGGACTAGGTGGAACCCCCGCAGCACAGCGCCCCAATCTCACACCTAAGAGTTGTGCCCCAGCCCCTGGCAATAGCCCAGCCATCTCTTCTCTCTCTCTCTCTCTCTCTCTCTCTCTCTCTCTCTCCCTCCCTCCCTCCTCTCTCATGGGGCTGCTCTGGCCGCTGGAGGCAGCCTGCCGATAGCTTAGTCGCCTCCTCTCTCTCTCTCTCTCTCTCTCTCTCTCTCTCTCTCTCTCACACACACACACACACACACACACACACACACACACACACACACACACACACACACCACACCCCTGGGTCTCCTCTGCTCCCTCACTTTGCTATCAAAAGGAGATGGGTCATCCCTGCCGCTCACCTCCGCAAGATGGGTGCACCCCAAAAGGAGTCCTCAAAGTTTTCAAACAGCGGGCGTCCACCATCCCAGACACCACTGGGGCGAATCACAGTCCAAAAGCAGATTCAGAGGTTGGCTTGCTCTCCCAAAACAGGGGGTAGGTAGGAGGTTGCAATTGGTCCCAATTCAGGACCTTGGGGGGCGCGTCTGGTGGGGTAGGTTGTGTATGGGGTGGGGGAGAGGATTCTCCCTCAACTTTGCTGCCTTGACAATCAGCTGGGCTTCGGGTGCCTGAAAGTGGAAGGCAGCAAAGCAGAAAGGGAAGGTTTCTACCTCCACTTTGTGACCTTGAGCTTTTGACATCCAGCATGGTTTTGCTGCAGAGACCACCAGACGGACGCAGTATATATGTGTGAATATTTTTTCACACATACATGCCTCTAGAAACTAGGTGTGTCTTATGGCCCGATGCCTCTTATGGGGCAAAAATACAGTACTTAATAATTCCATACTGAAGACTTTCCTTTGCTTTCACTGAGACATTTCTTCTTACAAGTGTGTGCTCAGTCCTGGATATTGTTACTAGTGAAGCATGTGATGTCAGTCTCCGTAAAGCAAGCTGGGAAAAGGGCTGCCCAAGGGCAAGAATTATTAGGCTGACAAGTCAAACCAAAGAAGTCACATCCAACTGTCTCTAGCCGTGGGCCCAAGTGTTGATATTTATAATGAAATGGGACAAATGGAAGGAAGAGAAGACTTGTCAGACCTTTGGGAAGATCTGCAAAGCAGCTGTTGGTCAGAATTTAACTCCAGCAGTCCCAACAAGTTAACCAGTGGGTCCAGAACAGGCATCCAAACATTTAAGAGCTTTCTGTACTGAAGATGGGGGACAAAAGCACTGTATCCTTCATGTGTGCTTCACGGTGGGAGGCACTTAGATGCAGTTGCCTAATTTTATGAGATGTAGATTTTAGTAGTGTCTGTTGCTTCCTAAATCATTGGTGGGCATTGCTTGACCGTGTAGATACAGTTGGACTGCACCACATACCCAAGGAAGAGAGCTGGTACAGGTTGCTACACGTTCCCCTTGCCTGTCCTAAATCAACATAAGATTACTTCAGCGGTTTACATCCAATAAGATAACCAATTTGTATAATTGCCCAGTGATCATACTCATGATTCCTTCTCATTAAGTGGTTAATGGGTTAGGCTAGCAAAGAAAAAGGGAATATTGAAAAAGCAATGCCAATCCTGTTTGTTGATAATTATGAAAGATACAAGGAGTAAGAGAATAGAATGAAATGTGTCTTGCTCCCATGTGTGATCTAGCACTGAAATAGTATTTTGGAGGTGGGCTGGATTTAAAAATTAACATAATTTGTATAATGGCATATACATTTAAATCAGTTTGGGTAGTTTATAAGTTCCTCATAAGATATTGATGCTATTTCACTTTAAAGGAACAGAACATTTTTATGAACATTGATTTTGTTTTTCTAATTTTAGGAAAGATGTTGGTTTAAAAAGATTTTTTCCGAAGAGTTTGCTGGATTCAGTAAAGGTAATTTTCCATTCCACTCAGATCTGGAAGTTGAGTCATGGCAGCTGAACATTTCACTTCTCTTCCAAACAGCTTTGTCAGACTGACAAAGCTAAATGGATTAGCAGCGAAACGTTTTTGTTTCCCAAGAAAAGAAGTCCAGTTGCCATAACTCATTTTCCAGATAAACTCACCTGGATGACTGAGAATCTTCACAGACATTCCACTCAGACATTTGAAATCATTGGATGGTGTGTCTTGATTGTTCCATGTTCTGCATTTTGCACTGGACACAGGTCTTCATTTTATATCATCCAAGTATGATATAAGATAATATGCATCTTCTGCTTTGGGAGATCCACATCTAGAATGTTGCATAAAGAGTATCTTACCTTTTACCATGTCATGTAAGCAAGAAAATAAAGAAAGAAACAAAACGAAAACAAAAATCAGATTTGGCATAATTTAAATATCCAGGTTCTCCTCCTCCTCCTCCTCCTCCTATCTTTTAACTGAATAACTTTTTGTTTACAAATACAACCCATCAATGATTTCTACTAATATGTTTGGATAGTTATCTGTGAAGTGTTGAGAGCTGTTGCAAAATATTCCCAGTCTAGGCAGACCCGTAGTACAGTCAAATTCATATCTTCATTTGGTTTCCATGGTCACAGATTTGTTCTGTCACAAGCATTGAGTGTTAAACATAAATAAACATAAATAAACATAAACTTCTGTAAGAAGATCCCCTTGGTACTGCTCCCTATATGACTGACACAAATGTCGAGGGCAGCTTGTGCTAAGGATAAGCTTATTTAAGCTTTGATTCCACTTGTTTAATATGATCTGTATTTTAAGTCCTTAGTAATATATGCACCAGTTATGAATGAAGCTGCAACTCACTTAAAATTGGCTTGGGGCGAGCCCCTGAAGGTATAACGGATAGGTGTAATGGATAGCAGCTTTGCAATCACTGTTCTGCTGTGGAAATTCACTGGGGTTTAGTGGTGGCAGTGGTAAATTTACTCCTTAATTACCCCACCTATCTTGAAAATCCTCTTAGGGTCATTGTAGGTCACCTGTGACTGGACTGCACAGAACAGTAACAAACAGAGAGAATAACATTTAATGTGCTGTTTGTGATTTCGCATATACATATTTGATTGTGTGTTCCCCCAAAATTGTTTTCTCTGCCCTTGCTGTTGGAATTCAGAGTCAGTATTTTAAAAAATCTGAATGTATTACATATATGACATCTGTGGTCTTGCATCACATTGCTTGTAGGAAATAAGGTAAAGCTGATAACAATACAGTGGAACCTTGACTTACATACTGCTTGACTTACAGCATATTTGACCTGCAGCAAGAAGGAGCCTGTTTGACTTGGGTCGCAGGCTTTGACTTACATCTTGGAGCCCCGGCGCAAGGCACCAGAATCGGGCGGCATCCACGCCCCAGCATCACGGCTGCCACCTCCAAACTGCTCCTGCCTTCTTCCTCTCCTCCGGCAGTGGCAGCTTCGGCGAGGCCAGCTCCGAGCACCTGGAGCTGGTCCTCGGCCTCACCGAATCCTCCGCTGCTGCCGGAGGAGAAGAAGGGCCGGGAGCTCGGGGCTGGCCTCACTGGTTAGATAGTCAGCTCAGTCTTGTAAAAACTCTGGCTGCAGAAGTCTGGTCCACAATGGAAGCATTTTAGTTAGGGAGCTGTACAGTTGTGGGACTCTAATGGTAAGCATAGAGTTGTTCAGGACTTGAAACGTCAGGTTAAAAATAAGTAAAACCTAAATGTTAGACATTGTTGCTATGAACATTAAAAAGTGGAGGTGTATAACTTGTGGACTATAATTCCACCGCCTCCCCCTCTCTTTGAAGAGACATTTCATTTACATCCCCAGAAGGAATCTCCTGTCCCAGTCAAATTTGTGTTAAATTGCTGTTTTCGGGGTCTTTTTCATCATATGGAATGGATTAATCCACTTTCCCATTTTCTATGGGAAAAGTTCGTTTGACTTAAGTCATGTTTGACTTAAGTCTAGACCACTGGAACGGATTAATGACATAAGTCAAGGTTCCACTGTATCAGTTATTTCAAGTTTATGATAACTTCCAGGCTCCTTTAATATTATGAATTGGTTCCTCTATAACAATACAATTAAAACAAATTATTCTCTACAATGAAACGGGAAAGTGATACATTATTAATACTTGACAACTCTGTCAGCTTCAGATTTGTGAATATTTATGCATTTGTAATATACAGACTAACAATTACTTTGGTCGTCTTGGCGGGTATACTTGATATTTGTTCTTCCTGGCCAAACCTAACCGTGACATCAATGAATATTTAATTACCTAGGCAAAAAATCTACGGAAAATGATCCAGCAAACATTCCGCCAATTTGCCAACCTCAATAGAGAAGAATGTATTTTGAAATTCTTCGAGATCCTCTCGCCAGTTTACAGATTTGATAAAGAATGCTTCAAGTGTGCCCTCGGTGTAAGTAGGCTACATTCAGGTGCTAAAGCATATTATGAAAATACCAGTCTAATTGTTATTGCTTAGTTCAGCAGTTGATTGTCGGCTAACAGGCAGAAGAAATTACAGCTGGCAGTTTGACTTTATACAATGTGTCTTTTTGATTAAATTCATCTTTCATTATGGGTGATATTTCGACAGTTTTTTTAAAATGGGAAACTGGTTACAAAATAAGAGTTCCACCATATGAATAAACTCAGAGATAATGATTTGTACCTTTTGATTTACATAAATCATTATTTAAATGAACTTTTCTGCAAATTCCTGTTTATGCAAGCATAATGTAAAGTTTTGCCCACGTAAATCCAACAACAAGGAATTGCGCAGTTCAGTCGGCAGTTAGTTGCATGTTGATAAGATGACCGCACATCATGCTGGGAGAAGTACTTTCTGTAATGCAGTTCTCCTTTGGCTCTATTGTAGCTACCCCAGACAAACTGTCAAGTCCATGTCATGCCCGTGTAGTTGATCTATGTCTTTTTTCTTTACTTTGCATAGAGAGTTCCTTGACTCAATTGTATCTCTAGCAATTTAGCTTTTAAAATCGGAGGCATCCGGTGGTGTTGGCTTCAATTGTAGAATGGCTTGTAGGCATATCCATTCATTTTTGTTTGGATTGCAGATCTTAGAGTTCCCAATTCTAGGGGTCCCATTTGCCAGAAGAACACCTAAATTGTACTCACCTGGAGGAAAGACTAGACTGGAAGGCTTCAAGACCAAGGATAAGCCAAGCTCTGTTAGATAAGGAAGTTCCCCTGGTTCTTGCTGGGTCTGAGTTAGATTCACCTACAGGAAAATAGTTCATGAATTTTCAGGGACGGGGGATTTCAAATATCATGCATTGTCATCTAGAGAACAACTTGTACATAAGTATGTGGATAGGTGTTATTTCAGGTGTTCCAAGTGTCTTTTTTCATTTCTTTGAGCATACCTCAATACTTTGTAAATTGAATAGTGGTGATTGTCTTTATCTAATTTTTACAACTGTTTATTTCCACATGTTCATCCCTTCCTTTGGATTATTAAATATAACAGTCAAGCTGGATTATTTCAGTGGAGTTGGCTATTGGTCCAGAAGAAGGAATCAGCTACCTTACGGACAAAGGTTCTAATGTAAGTCTGATTGTTGATCAGCTGTTGCTGTGTTAGGTATATGGTGTGTATTAAGATGTGAATGAATTCCAAATTGAGATTAATTGAAAAGCTGGACCCTTACATTATTGGCTTCTTTAATTTTTATTTTTATTTTGGTTTTGCCTGATACTGTATATGACACGTGTTTCATTTAGAATCACCATAGTTTTTCATGATGCATACAGTCAAAGGATTTGCTGTAGTCTATAAAGTACAACTGACTTTCCTCAGGAAATATTTCGTATGTTTCAGTGGTGGATACCTTTCTGTAGTATTGTGTCTTTCTTTTCTCAGTCTGTCCTGGAAATCCGTTATTTTATTTATTTATTTTTTATTTATTTATATAGCTTGTATGCCGCCCACTACCCAAAGGTCTCTGGGCGGCTCACAATCAAAATGGACAATTAAAACATCAAAATACAATAAAATTAGAATAATAAAAACATGTAAATGCAATAAATAAATACGATACATTAAAAACACCACTAAAATTGCCATCAGGACCCACAATCATTAGTTAAAAAACTTTTGGAACAGGAAGGTTTTTACCTGGCGCCGAAATGTTAGCAACGTCGGTGCCAGGCGAGTCTCATTTGGGAGGGCATTCCATAGTCTGGGGGCAGTTGCTGAAAAGGCCCTTTTCCTGCAAGCCATCCCCTTCACCTCCTTAAGGGATGGCTCTTTCAGGAGGGCCCCCTGACTAGATCTTAATTGCCGGGTAGGTTCATATGGAAGGAGGTGGTCCTTCAGGTATCTAGGTCCTAAGCCGTTTAGGGCTTTATATGTCAAAACAAGCACTTTGAATTGGGCTCGGGCAGCAACTGGTAACCAATGAAGGTTATACAGAATCGGCGTGATGTGTTCCTCGGTGGCCCTACCACTCACCAGCCGTGCAGCACGATTCTGAACCAGTTGCAATCGCCGAACCGTCTTCAAAGGCAGCCCCACGTAAAGTGCATTGCAGTAATCAATACGGGATTGCTCTCGTTGTGGTGAAAGCCTTTGTTCTATCTTCAACATCATTGGTTTTATGAAAAATTAATGTGATGGCCTTACAGTTACAGTATTTCAGACATTTCTTATGCATTGTAATATACAGTATTGTATATTGAAAATTTCAGTCTGTGGTTCATTGTTTGGCTTTTAATATTTTTGGCCTATTTTCATTAGGATTTTGATAGATTCTATAACCTCAAATATAGTATTTTTATCGATATACCATGGCTGATTATGTTTTCCTATTTCCTTGAGACCAGCTTTACATCCTAATATTATAATTATTTCATCAAACGTTTCTTTGAAGGAATCTGTAATGCTTGAATCTCTTCTGTATAATTCTTGATTATGTTGTTTCTTTTTTTATTCTACTCAGACAATATATTCTTCCCTTGTTCTTTTAGCATCTTTAATTTTGGATTAAGTTTCCTTTTGATTTGTTGGGTCTTATGAAAGAGATCTCTCCCTCCCCCTTTGTTGTTCTCTTTTGTTCCTTTCTACTAAAATTGTCACTGAAAAGTTGCATTTAGGATTTTGACTCTATTTCTGACCCTTTTTACTTTTGCTTCTTTTCTGCCATTAAATTTTTTAAGAGTTTAGACAGATTTTTTTAAAATCTCAGAGTGCAGGACATGTAATAATGGGTTCAAGTTATAGGAGACCAGATCAGGGAAAACTTTCTAAATGTTACAGCAGTATGACAATGGAACCAATTAATTTGTGAGATGGGGAGTGTTTAAAAGCAACCAGATGTTTTTGTTATTGACAGCACTAGTAGTACTTATTATCCTTTGCTCTTCTTGGTGGCTGATTTGCTTTCTGACCTAGGACCCACATCTTTTAGCAGTGTCTCTTGTTTCATTTTTAACAGCCTCATTATAGGTATCTTTGAGACATTTTGTGTCCAAAATATTTAGAAGTTACCTCCTTCTTTGCTGTCTTGTTTATATTCTGCTTGGTAACCTTTTCTTGAGACAGTGTTGCACTGTATTCCATGCCTGAGATAAAAATGGAATAGTGGGAGTAATGGGAAATTTTGGGCAGATACTGGTTCATTTCTCTTGAATGGTGAAGCCTCTGAATCAGAATGGGATGTTTTCTAGTACTTACTCATGCTTTCCCCTTTATTTTCTCATGTAGCCTACCCATTTGGCTGACTTCCATCAAGTGCAGACCATCCAGTACTCAACTAGTGAAGATAAGGACAGGAAGGGAGTGCTACAAATGAAAATTGCTGGAGCACCGGAGGCAAGTAGCCTACTTTTGAGTTTTCGGTTTCTCAGACAGTGAGAGCTAACTGTTTCTGTGTGGTTGTGCTTTATGTACAAACATGGTATGGAGGTCACTCCCAGGGTGGCATAAATGCTCAGGAAACAATTTGGTGTCTTTGACTGGACACTGCTGCCCATCACCAGTACGGTGCTGCGCTTACAGACTGGTGGGATCCAGCAGATGTTGTCTCCATTAGTACCTGGGGAGGATCCTGCATCCATACTCTTTATCATGCTCTTGTAAATTTTGCAATACTTTGTACAATGATACGTCGGATAAAGAATGCCTCGGATAACAAATTTTTTGGACAACAAATGGAAATTTCCAGGTATAGGGCTGCCTCGGATAGCGAATGTTCCCTATGGGCTGCCTCGGATAACAAATGTTTCATAATGCCTTGCAAAAAAATGTGTACCCTGCATGCATTGCAGGATGCATAGTTTGTGGAGGGGTGGGAGGAGTTAGAGCACTTTTCCCCCCATGGTGTTTTGGAGTCATTCTGGACATGTTTTGGTGAGGGATTTGGACCTTTTGAACTTGGTAAGATAGGGGGCTAGCTTTTATTAATCTTTGCACTGCTTTTCTTTGGATTTAGCCTGGAAGATGCTGGGGTAGTCTTGCTGGTTTCATTTCTCCATGTTTGCAATCTTTTTTCCATTGCTCTGCAGGCAAAAATGGGCTGGATTTTTCTTCCTGCTTATGTTTGTTTGCATTTTTCCCTGTTGCACTTTGGGTGGGAACAGGCTGGGGTAGTCTTGCTGGTTTCTCTTGTCTGTTTGCATTGCACAGCAGGGGATGTTCTGGAGGGTGTTCCAGCACTGCAAGCCTTTAAAGTGCATTTTATAAAGAGGTCTGGAAACACCCCCCCCCCAGCTTTTTTGCCTTCTTTCCGACTTCTGGAACGGATTAATCAGTTTCCTATTCATTTCAATGGGAAACCACATTTCGGATAACAAATTTTTCGGATAACAAATTGCCTCTGAGAACGAATTAAATTTGTTGTCAGAGGTACCGCTGTACTTCTATTTGAAATGAAAAACTGTAACTGCCCCATATAAGTACTCACTCTTTTGTTTTTGTTTTTCTACTGAAATTGCTAGTGTATGGGGTTTGGGACTGTATTTGTCAATGGGTAGGACAGAGTTGACATTAGAGAAGGACCCCCCTATCTGTGGGAGATTATTCTCTCCCCACTCCTCCGCAGATATTAAAATCTGCAGATAGTAGAGAATGCCGGTCAACCCTCTCCCCACCCCCAAAAAAACATTTTAAAGTGCAGAAAAGACACATGCACTCCCAGTTCTATTAAGCTAATTACTTTCAGTAACATAGTAAAATAGGAAGCATACCCCTGTGCTGGAACTCTGGCTGTAACTTTTGCCATTTCAGGTGAAACAGACCAAGTCCCGTGGATCTCTCTCTGCTGCATTTGTGGGATTTGCTGATAGAAAGTATTTACTTTCTCTGTGGTTATCCCAGCTTGCTCATTAAGTTTTCTATGGCCTTTCTCTTGTGGATATACCATATATACTCGAATATAAGCAGTTCCGAGTATAAGCCAAGGCACCTAATTTTACCACAAAAACGAGCACTCAGGAGGCATCGGAATTGCGGTAACTTTATATTCACTCAAATATAACCCGAGGGTGGTTTTTCCCCCCAGGCAAAAATAAGGGCTGGAAAACTCTGCTTATATTCAAGTATATATGGTATATACTGTATATATTTGACATAGGGATCAGCCCAGTTTTAATTTAGACACTTTAAAAATGTTTACTGTTTTATGCTCCTCTGTGCCATAAGAACTGAGTTGTTCTGCTAAATGTTTGTGTCTGCAAATAATGCTTCTTTGTTTTGTGCACTTGCCCCCCCTCCACCGCTTCTCTTTCTGTAGCCTTTGACAGTGACAGCACCATCCTTAACCATTGTAGAGAACATGGCTGATTTGATCGATGGCTATTGCAGGCTGGTCAGTGGTTCCACACAGTCTTTTATCATCAGGCCCCAGAAAGGTAAGATACTATTTTTTTGGAGGGGGGTTTTTTTTTTTTGCGTACACCTGATACTATTTCTAATCAGATTGCCACAGACATAATGATTCTTCAAATAGCAAAACTCTTATGCTGTCTCATTACACAACTGTTACTTGACAGTATACTAAGTTGCTATGTAGTTACCATTGTTATTTGTCCAAGTACAGTGGTACCTCGGATAACGACTGCCCCGGATAATGAATTTATTGGATAACGACTGCAAATTTCTGGGTATAGGACTGCCTCTGATAATGAATTTTCCCTATGGGCTGCCTCTGATAATGAATTGCAATTCTAGGTATAGGTCTGCCTCAGATAACAAATTTTCTCTATGGGCTGCCTCGGATCAGGAATTTTCCTATGGGCTGCCTCTGATAATGAATTTTCCCTATGGACTGCCTCCGATAACGAATTTCCAGCGTGCATCAGTAAAAAAGAGTTATCCCGGGTGGCATTGCATCTGTACCTTTAAAGTGCACTTTATAAAGAGTTTTGAGCAAAAAATCAGGTGCCTGGGCCTTTCTCCTAGGCTTCAGAACAGATTAAACGCTTTCCCAATCCCATTCATTCCTATGGGAAACCACCTTTCGGATAATGACGTGTTTCGGATAACAACTAACCTAAATTTATTTTTTTCCATATAACTGCTCTTTTTTCCATGTAACAGTGGTGGTGAACCTTCAGCACTCCAGATGTTTTGGACCACAGCTCCCACAGTCCTTTGTCATTGGCAATCTAGGCTCGGAATTCTGGGAGTTATGGTCCAAAACATCTGGAGAGCCAAAGGTTCACAACCACTGCCATATAATAACTATGGCCTATGTAACATCTTAGTAAGTGTGGCAAAACAGCTGCACTGAGATTCTTCCGCATCTCATGGCAGGGGGTTGGACTGGATGGCCCTTGAGGTCTCTTCCAACTCTATGATTCTACCACCATATTATGTTTTAGAGTTAAATGCTTAAATGGCCCATCTCACTATCACTTCTCTCCATGTCCAATATATTTGCACTTCTCATGTTTGAGTTCCCATCAGTTTTATATCTACTGAGGAATTTTAAACTGGACTCTGACATTTGAACATTTTATGTTGAAAAATGTGAATGAACTGATTATAGAAAAATGTACAACATTACATTTTAAAACCTAATGTGGCATATATTTCTTTGAATGGGAGCTAAATATTGCTAAAAAGAATGATGTGAAATTTTGCATGTCAAAGTGTGGTTTTTGTTTGGCTTGAGAGCAAACGCTGATTGGCTGATCTGGATTTAGGCGCAAATGACAGTAACTAGGAGCCTTATGGCACAGTGGTTTCAGTGCTGTATTGCAGCCAAACTGTGCTCACGGCCCAGGGGTCAATTCGAGGCAGATGGCTTAAGGTTGACTCAGCCTTCTATCCTTCCAAGATTAGTAAAATAAGTACGGAGCTGGAGGCAATGTATAGCTTGCATAATTAAAATGTAAACTGCCCAGATAGTGCTTTAAGCTTTATGGGGCAGAAAGTAAGCAGCACAATTTGCATTTTTTTGCTTTTAGACATTTAAGTTTACTTTGTCCTGTATCTCAGATGGATGCAATCATAACAAAATAATTAAAAATATATTGATACAGTAGAAGACATTGTCATTTCCTGACTCTAATTTAGATTCGCTAGATCAAATTACATCAAATAATTTGTTTAGAAGCTTGTTCAAATTCTACATGAATGTTCTGTAATATTTAACTGCTTCCTGTGTGTAGATGGCTTTTGTATATTTTTGGAGAATTACAAGAGAAGCTAAAAGAGAAGCCAGGGGTTGGTCTGCAAGGTAAATGTTTAATGAGAGTCTTTGGATGCTTTATGGAAAGCTGTTGAGGAAACTGTAATATTGTTTAACTTCCTTTGATAATGTGAAAAAGTAATTAGCTTCAGTCATCAATTTCTTTATAAAGTAGTAGTATTCTGTGCATGCCATTTCATTGCAAATGCCATTAATTTTGTGTTTCTCTCCACATGCAGAAGGTGAAAGAGCATTACCATCCATACCAAAGTAAGTTATCTTATTTGTGTAATCCTTTTATAGAAAATTATAATTTTAAATTATATTCTGGTTTGTATAGCTGAATACACTAAATGAATATTGCTGCTTTCTCCCTGCTCCTCCTTGTGGCTTACTGCTTCTTCAAATATTCAGCGTATTGTATGATGTTGTGTTTTATCCAGGTTAGATTCTTTTGGTTCAGATAATAAGGAAATGGCCAAGTGGTGACTAGGGCAAAAAGCTATTAGCTGTCAGCTTGGATCTTTCTTGACCTCCTTTTAAGGAATATATCACACTTATTCTATATTTAAGTAGCTGGAAATCAATTAAATGATGCAGTTACACAGCAAAAATAAGGTTGGACAACATTTCCTACAGGTCAGTGGAGAAAGACTGATCTTCATTTACATATATATTAAAAATCCATTCCAGTGTGGTGGGTAATATTTTGGCTACCTTCCTTTGTTGCCCCCCACTTCCACCATGTTCTGGGTAACTTCCACCATTCACAACCGTGCTGATGTCATTAAGCGTTTCTGGTTGAAGCTGTGGAAAGGGTTACTTAGCATATCTGGAGAGCTGCAGGCTCTCCAGATTCTATACATGTTTACTCTGAGGTATGTCTCGCTGAATTCAGTGACCCTATTTGAGAGTAAATGTGTACAAGACTGCAGGCTTAATCTGGGTTAGTTTGAATCATTACTCCAGTTTAATTTTTGAAACTATATATGCAGTTTCCAGCAAATTTAGAGTGATATTTCCCTATGGGAAATTTGTATAAAGGAAAAATTGCTTAACAGAATTTCATTTGGAACAAATTAATTCCTTTATACAAGGTACCACTGTGCAGGCATACCTCGTTTGCAAAATACAGTGGTGCCTTGTATAAAGGAATTAATTCGTTCCAAATGTAATTATGTTAAGCAAATTTTCCTTTATACAAGTTCCCATAGTAATGCATTGAAAACGGAGTGATCCCATTTTTATGTTGTATGGATTCTCCCTATAGGCAATTATGTTAAGCAAATTTCCCCTATCTCTGGAATTTTTATGTTATACAAATTTTATGTTACACAAGCTGTTTGTTATACAAGGGTCCACTGTAAATGCATTCACCGGGATGTTTTGTATTGCGGAAAATTTATAAACTGGAAACGCACGAGGGCACAATGCATCCTGGGAAACTTGCTCTCAGAAAAAAAATGTAAACCGAGACATTTTTTGCAGTGGATTTCCTTTCATGAACTGAAAATTACATTAACAGAGGCGTTTGTAAACTGAGGTACGTCCTCTTTGCCATAGAGATACGGAGATGCCAGTTAGACTGCTGGCCTTTTTGACCATCCTTTTCCCTTTCTAATTATATAAGGAACACATTGTTGAATTGGGATAGTAAAAACCAAGAAGCTGTAAAAGCAATCCAAAGAGAAAATCTAACCTATTTATCCTGCATTTAACAAAGCGGCCTTGTCTTCTGTTTTGATTGAGGTGAATTTCTTTATTACATTGACAATGTTTTCTTCAAAGGTTTGTTTTGATTATTATTATTTTTTCCCGCCTATGTGGCTGAAGGCCACTCCGGGTGGTTTAGAACAATGTAAATGCTACTTTGCTACTTTGAATTTGGAAAAATGGAATCATCTTCTACCTCTCCCAGCAAAAGTTACCTCTATAGAAAATGGGCTAGCCTTGCTAACTGCTTTGGGTGCTGTGTTGGAATGAGTTTTCAGTCTCTTGGACTGTGTATAAAATATGCATTCACACACTTGAACTGTTCTGTTACAGGCTGGCCAATAATGAGAAGCAAGGAATACGATCACATACAGTCTCTGTGTCAGGTAGGATCCATGGAACATTTGTTTCTACAGAGGCATTTTTGTTTGAGCAGCTTTACAGACATTACTGGCTGAAGATGATTTTTTTATATTTTAACATATTGATTGTGTTTTTTAAAAGGGCTTTACTTGTGAGAAATGGAGAAATTCATAAAATATGAAAACAGATCTGATTTGAATTTCCATAACATGCTGTACATTGATATTGAAAGGTATTATAATATACTCTGGATGTAATCCTGTTGCTATGCAATACAAAATGCTTAACTTTTGGAGGTGAGGCACCTCTATAGCTTAAATGTTGCATACTGAGATATGTGATTTATACAGTTGATAATGTATATGATTTCTTAATTTGAGGCTTTTAGCATCCAGAAGTTAAATATATTGTATAACAAATTTCAGCCTATTCTGTAATGTTTTATATGAAGAGCATTCTTCTCAGTTCATGGTTGAGAACGATATTATTTTGGGGAAATAGCTGGTAAAAAGCCCAGCATTATTTCATTTGCTCTAAAAAAAATTCCTGTTGTTGGCTTCAAGCGTGTGGATGTGTGGGGTGTGTGCCAATGCACACATCCTGGACCGGCTTGGATTTTCTTGCCAGTTACCAAAATGGATACAGTAGCTGTGAATTAATGGTTTGCTGGATTTTGCTTTGTTTTGGTGTGTCTTAGTGTTTCCCTTGTTGGAATTAAATCACTGCATGATGGGATCGCTTTTGAAATTTTCTCAAGAGCAAAGCATACGGTGGCTGCGAGATGACGTCTCTGTTCACTGTTGATGTGCTAATGACTCAGATGGAGAGTGTTTACAGTTTTGCTATACAGTGGTACCTCAACTTACGAATTTAATCCGTTCCGAATGCAAGCTCTTAAATCGGACTACTCTTAAATTGGGGTACCTATCTAAAAAATTGAAAAAATAAGTTAAAAAAATAAAAAATGGAAAAAATATTTGCAAGTCGAACAGATCATATCTACAATTTGTAAGGCGACAGTTAAAACGCCAACAGTTTTCTGCTCTTAAGTGAATTGCTCTTAAGTCGAGCTGCTCTTAAGTCAAGGTACCACTGGATATTGTTGTCCATCAGATAACGTGTTGTTCTTAGTCCGGGGTTAGAATCCAAGTGCACAATGAACTCATGAGAAAACATTGGGCAAAATCCACACTTTTTCTTTTTCATGAACATTATGGGAACAAATGGTTCCTAGACCTGAAAAACATGAAAATGAAAGAAATAGTAAGTGCTTGGCTAATGCATTTCAAACATGAAGATGACAGTGTCATTGGGTGCTTCATGGTAGCATTTGCAACAGGCATGACTCTTTGTGTCTGATTAATCTATCTAATATTTTATCAAGTGAAACATTTGTATGGGTTGACAGAGATGTGTAGCAAAGCTTGTGCTGTTACCGTTTTCTTTAGTTCTGTTCTTATTCTGTCTTGTTTTGTTGCTGACGGCAGGCTTTTTGCAGGCTTCTCACAGGCTAGTGCTTCTGGATTTATTTGGATTTGATTCCACAAGATGGAATAGGACAAGGTGATCTTACTCTTTCACTTCTCAGTTGTCTTAAATACAAGACGTAACAACATGGCTCAAAACAATAAATAAATTTAAAAAAAATAATTTGGGCTTTGGGCTGTTAAATTCACATCTTGGTACAAATTCTCTTGTGAATCAAGTCCAGTTTGGGTTGTTTCTATAAAAACTTAACACAGTTCAGCTGGTGACTCGTGCCAATTTTTGCGCTTTCCACATATTTTCTAACCACTTGTATGAAATTATTTCTAGTCATGGTATGATTCCTTCCTTTATGGACTGCTGCTCTGTTGAATGTAGTCATGGGCACGGGTTATTAGTGTGAGACTGATAAAGGGATTTCTGAATTTTCCACCCTACAGGGTATTTTCCCCTTTGTGCTGTCCTCTTAATTGTGTCAGCTTGCTTCAAAGCCGGTTGTCCTTTATGTAGTTCCATAGAAAAGGCCTACCTTGCCATGAATGTGTCTGAGTGGCACTGAGCATTGAGACCAGCAGCTGTGCACAATGTACAATTAAAACTGACTTATAGCCAAGTACAGTTTTGACAGCCATAGTCTAATTTGCATAGCCAGATGTGATAATGTTATTGTGAACTACAGAGATGAGTGCTGCTCTTTGATGGTATTTAAAGTGGTGTGTAGCCTGGAGGCTTAAACTTGATGCAGGAATAAATCCAATAGCTGATAGATACCTGCCTGTCTCCTCCAAAATGAAGAATGGAGAAGCATGCAATTGGCATTTTGCTAGTTGATTGTATCAGCTTTTATATTATTTATTTCAGTGTACAAAGGCCATTGCCTATAAAATTTAAAATTATAACCCTTCTTTATTACACAATGCCATACAGTTTTAGAACCATAATTATGATGTCTTTAAAAAAAGATGACTGAGCACCCAGAATGTCTGCAGAAGTGCCTGCTTTATTGTCTTAGTTGGGAACATCATTTTAAAATGTGATCTCTCAATCTAAATAACAAGCTTACTGAAAGATCAGCAAATACAGTGGTGGCTTCATTGGGAAAAGCATTAATAGCATTGCTGTGGCTTCTAAGACACAGTTATATAGATTTGGCATTCAGTGCGTAAAGAAGCAAAGGAGTGCATAAAAATGGCGGAAAATACTCTGCCCATTCTAATTTGTTCTGGAAATGCTTCTAAAAAGGGTGGAATAGTTTATGAGAGTATAAGCCTCCCACTGGTGATAGTATGGGTTTGTATGTTAAGGGTTTGTGTTACAGAGTTTTTACGAGAGCCGCTTTATTAAAATCTGGAAGTTGAGTCATGGCAATTGGACTTCCTTTCTTGAGAGATTGAAAAGTTTCACTGCTCATCCAAACAGCTTCGTCAGTCTGAGGAAAGCTAGTTAGTTGCGAGTCCTCCATTTTATAGTTTACTTTGACCTCATGCCCTGGTCTGAAATAGGCTCATAAGATGGAACAATTGCCTGAATAGGCTCCTTAGGTGAAAAATAGTCTCAATAGCCTCATTAGTTTTGCACTTCACTTCTTGTTGCCAGGAAAGTAAAATTTGCTCCTGCCTTGTCTTTGTGGAGGGCAGTGGTGGCCAAACGTTGGCACTCCCAGAATTCCAAGTCTGTATTGCCAGTGACAAAGGACTATGGGAGTTGTGGTCCAAAACATCTGGAGGGCTGAAGTTTGGCCACCACTGGTGTGGAGGCTTTCTCTGCTTCCTCTCCAGTCATTTCCCCACATCTTTAGGGGTATTATAGCAAAATATATTTTGGGAAGAACCCCACACACAGTTTTTAAAAGATCAGTACATTTTGGACAGTGCTGACTCATGACTATATGGGAATTTCCTGTTTCACATTGATGACTCCTGTAATGATAACTGTTACTTAGAGAGATTTATATCTACAGCACCTTTACCCACAAGGTGGATTTGCAAGTGCACAGGTTTCCACCAGGGTTTGGTTTGTGTTGCCCACCAAGCCAGACCCCTGCCTTTCCCCTTGTGCCAAGCCTTGCAATCAATCAATCAATCAATCAATCAATCAATCAATCAATCAAACTTTATTACGGTCAGTGACCAGCAATAGGGTACGGTATATAAATAGTAGTAAAATAGATAAGATATAAAATATAGAATATAAAATATATTATATATAAAATATATAATATAATATAAAAACTGCCCACAAATCCATCCTGACCATCGTGAAGCTATACTTTATTAGTATCTGAGGAATTAGTGATGTCAACGAGCCATAGAGGAAGATCAAGATAGATATATACAAAAGATATCAGAGTACATACTGTATATACAATGCATTGCATTGTAATGTGAGTTCATCCCAACTCCAGAGCTTGGAGCATGATTTCTGTAGTTGCAGAATCCCAGCTCATCTGGAGAGATGGTCCACTCAGCCTCTTCAAAGAATGAATGCTGATTGGATGCTGAGCTCCCTAGAAGCAGTCAAGAAGTGCTTGAAACTCAGTATCTCTCTTTCTAAGCTGGAAGTGAAGATCTAGGTTTTCTGTGATGCTGGCTAAGGTGATGTTTCTCTGCCAGGTCACAATATACCCAGCCCATCATAAAAGCCAAAGGAATGAATGTTCTTCTAAGCATCCACATCACTCAACAATAGAGTTGTTTAGCTTCATGACTAGTTAGCTAGCCAGCACATGAAAATATTTTCATTACCCATAGCAGATGGCAGTGGAGCACTTGCCTTGGGAAGAGGAGCAAGTAGGATGATTAAGTGTTCATTAGTGAATTGGAAGATCAACAATCTGATTACCACCAAGGAATGTTATAAGGAAATGTGGAAGATTGCTCTTAATGGTAAATTAACATGTGGATTAAAGGTCATGAAGGGAATATTGACGTTAAAGATATCTGGGGTATATTTTAAGACCATGTATTGGAGAAAGACAACCGAAATACTCCAGACCATGAGTTGCTATATTTTTGGAGATAAATGAGGCACAACATACAATGTAAAACTTTAAATATATCTCAGAGGTGGAGGGGTGCACTTAATATTTACTGTATTATGTATTTTGAGTTCAAAATAACTGCATTTTGTGTGGTTGTTTCCTTCTTTCTTTTCATCTTATAGATAGATAGATAGATGATAGATAGATAGATAGATAGATAGATAGATAGATAGATAGATAGATAGATAGATAGATAGATGTTGAGTGGGAAGAATAACTGGAAGGGAACTTGTTATTTGTAGCATATACTATGTTTTTCTGTGTATAGGACCCTGTCATGTACAAGACCTTCACTTCTTGAACCCCAAATTAAGAAAATGAACAAATCCTGGCAGAAAGGAAGGGAAACAAGAGTGTGGGAGGAGAACCCAAACTGATGCCAGTGAATGAGCTGAGCAGAGTCCCTGCCCTGCTCTGGTTTCCCTTCCAGTTTGGATTCTGCCTCAACACACCACCACCACCACCACCACCACCACTGTTTCCCCCCTTTCCTCTCCACCTTTCCAAAATGCCTCTCTGCTTTGTTTTTTGTTTGTTTTTGCAGAAATCCAAGCTGTCCTTGTCTTTTTAAAGGGGAAAGTCCCAGGGGACTGAGCAGCCCATTGAGAAGTGCCCCCATTTCTTCAAAAAACAAAGCAAAGAGGCATTTTGGAAAGGTGGAGAGGAAAGGGGGAGCAGAGTGTGTGTGTGTGTGTGTGTGTGTGTGTGTGTGTGTGTGTGTGTGTGTGTGTGTGTGTGTGTGTGTGTGTGTGAGTGAGTGAGAGCCTTTTCACACGACCCCTAAACTCCGTGGCAAATGGCTCCCAGCTCCAGAGCTTAAAATTGTTTCCCCACCAGCCCAGGAGTTTACAGATAATTAAGTGTGACCACGCCCACCTAAGCGCGTCCCAGCGCACTTTTCAGGTACCTGCTCTCTGGGGGTGAAAATCCCTGATGCAGATATAAAGGAGTGAGTGCCGGGCTCTCCTCGCTTCTGTTTGTTGTTGTTTTTGCCCCCCCCCGCCCCTTTAAGAGACAGGAATCAGGACGATGACGGGGCTCGGGGCAGCTTCGACCGGCAGACGGAGGTGAGCCTGCATTTTTCCTCTCTTTTTTTCTCCCTCCCCTCACACAGACAGGAGCAAGGGAGTGCAGAGGGGGTGGGAACACAGGAAGAGCAACGAACCCCCAAGATCTCTGGTCCGAATTTAAGTGGCCAGCGGATCTTAGGGGTCGTGTGAAAAGGCTCTGAGTGAGTGAGTGTGAGTGAGTGAACCCAAACTGACCAGTAAGAGCTGCGGGAAAGGAAGGGAAACCTCAAGGTCTGTTTGGTTTCTCTCCCCCCCCTAGAAAGGCTTACTTCCATGCATACAACCCCTTCTTAAGTTATAGTGTCATGATTTTGAGGGAAAATAGTGTTGTATACAAGGAAAAATACTGCATATAAAGTTGTAGCTTAGAAATTTCTATAGGTTAAATACTGTAAGACAAAAAGTAACTGGGTAGAACCAAACTGATTTCTATGTTTTTCTGGGTAGCGTCTGAACTGGAGCCGATTTCTTATTACTAGTACCAGTGTGATTCCATATGAGCCAAGGCACTGGCCAATTCCATGTTTTTAACTTAATGGACAGTATGTTGCAGACATCATTAGATGTATTTTATTTTATTTTATTTATTTAGTATGTTTACACCGCCTTTCTCCTTGGAAAGAGGACCCAAGGCGGCTTACAGAATGAGGGATAATATACAGTCCAGTACAATTAAGATTATGTTCAAGTATTGAGAACAGGGAATTGAGGGACATCTTACAGCATTAATAGATAATATGACATTAAAGCTACAAGAGAACGCAAGCAGTTAAAGAAGAGTAATGTTCCATGTAAAGTTATGAGTGATGGAAACTAACATTGAAAGCATAGTGTTAATGTAAACCCATAAGGTTATAAGTATTTATAAACACAAAGTCTATGTGATCCTGTAGATTCATATAAAAGACACATAATAGGTAGTCCATCATTCAGGGAAAGCTTGCCTGAAGAGAAATCATGCAGTCCTGGTCTCTAATGGGAGAGAATTCCAGAGTCTGGGCGCAGCAGCTGAAAAGGCCCTTTCATGAGTTCCCACGAGATGTATCTGTGAGGATGGTGGGATGGAGAGAAGGGACCTTAACACCAGAGTTGGTTCATACTGTGAGATCCGATCTTTGTGGTAGCTAGGACCCAGGTCATATAGTGCTTTGTAGGTCCAAGTTAGCGCCTTGAATTGTGCTCCATAGTTGATTGGCAGCCAGTGGAACTGTTTTAATAGGGGTGTAATGTGATCTTTGTATCCGGCCCCAATCAGCAGTCTGGCTGCTGCATTTTGTCTAGCAGAACTTGTAGAAATGGCCATCTCTGTTTGGTGAGGTACATACATCCAGATAAAAGGCCTCTCATTAAATATCCATGGCTGCTTCCACAACTTCCCCTCTGTGTCCTGTAATCTCAACTGTAGTCAACATCTGGAGGACCAGGATGACTTGATCTTCTCCCTACTGAGGTGTGAATTAAATGACTAAATAAACACCAAAATGACTTGTTTTCTTTTATATTGTGAGTGAGAACTGACGGATGTTGAGCTTCCAACAGATTCTGTTTGCTGGACCTATTTTCGAAAAGCAAAGCCAAAGATGTATTTGGTTAGTACTCATAAATGAAGATATACTGCATTCATGTAGTTACATATACTTGAAAGAAAGAAAGCTGCAACATTGGAATTATGCTGCCTTATGTATATGTCTTAGAGATGTGCTCACAAGTTTATCTTCTTTTCATTTCCAATAATTTTTCTCTCTTTCTTTTCTTTATTTTGTTTTCTGCTTCTTGGTAAAGGAGTCAATCACTGTCAGCATAAAGCAAAGAAAGCCAGAAGCTTTCTCCCTTTCATCTTCTGTTCACATGAATCTCCACCAAAGGGTATCTCCTAGCTCTTTGCTTAGGCTGCCTGATTAATCCAAAGGCTGAACATTACTAACCCCTTTAAAGTTTTGTTCACCTAAAGTTGCAGTAAAGTTGTAAGCAGAGATCCAAGAATTACCGTACCTGAATGAAATTTGGGAACCAACACACACAACCCTTTGCTTCTCAAATTAGTTCTTTACTTAAGTTGGTCACCTAACTACTTTCATCTATTATAGATGTTGTAGCCTTCGTTGTGTTGTGCGGAGAAGGCAAAACAATTGAGTTATGTCAATCTCCACATTTTTTGCATAGTGGCCCATTTGGCTAAGCATTCTTGGAACCCTGATACAGCATGCGATTGATTGTCATAGAATAGATGCTGGGGAAAAATTGCTGAGCTCCTTTGCATTAGTAAGTGATTGTGGCATTGCTGTCTACTGTCTACAGTGTAAGGGCTTGTGGAGGCATTACCATTACATGATGTTTTTAAAAAATGTTGGATACCTATCACTCTGTCTTATGAGAGGGCTCAGCATTCTCCAGTAAGAGAAATTGATTTGAGGCAATGAACCAAACTATTGCTGAGAGGGAAGCTTGTACTGATCCAGGAATAAATTCAGTCTACAACATTGTTAAAAAAATATGCTGAGTACCCGGGTTGGAGAGATAGGCAGGATATCTCTCAATGCCATTTGCAGGGAGTTATAAGCAGGTGATGACATCTGCTTGGGAATACCCTGAAGCAAACGGTGAGCCAGCTGCTGTGTGAGACAGAATGCTGGACTAGATGGGCTCTGGCCTGTTCCAGCAAGGCTGTTCTTATGTTCTTATGTACCCAAGCCCTGAGTATTTGACCTAGAAAAAATGGAGCTGGCTTGAAGGTGCAGTCTTGTGGGGCATATCTTGATCATACTTCTAACAAACAGATCTTTGCAGCACAGCACCACTGGAGGTGGCTGCATGCTTGGAATGATGTTTGTACTGCTAGTGTACTAAAACAAGACGGATTGCATTTTGTAAGTTGCAGACCACAATTCCATAAGGCTTCAGATCTTGTTTTGAGTGCACAGCAGTTCATATTAACATTAAACAATAGCTGAAAGGGATGTTGGCATCACAGAACAAAGCTGTCATAAGCATCAGGGCTGTTTGCACGTTGGCTTAACTCATCCTTGGGGCAGTGTGTGTGAACAGGTGTGTGTTGGTGTGCGTGCACACATCATGTGTGTGTGTGTGAGTGTTGTACTCAAAGCCATTGGTGTTGCCAGTGATAGAGAACCTTGTTGGCTTATTTTCTTTCTTTTAAAATTTCATTGATATTACTGTTACTATGTTGTTTGCTTGGATATTGTCCCTTGTGTTCAGGAAGTAATAAACTGGTTTCTGGTGGTCACCCTTCATTTCCTGTGCAAGGCATGTAAGATGATTGCAGATGAATTTGCTGTTATGTTTCATTTGCCTGTGATTCTAATCTTCCCATTCCTTGCCCCTTTTCTCTCTGTCCCTACCCTGCCCTTCCTTGTCCCTACTGTTTTTCTTTCTCTTTGCATGCCACCTGGATCAACAGATGAAATTAGTGGGGACGGTAATATGTGGCGTTATCTCTCTCTCTATTTGTTCTGTGTGCTAGTGACGTGCAGTTTGCAGCCCTTATGCTCATCTGCTGCTAAAAGTCATGTTTGGTGGAGCAAAGGGGGGGGCAAAGCCAGTTTACTTTACAAATTTCTTGATGCGCTTCCATATCCCATTTCTAGAATAAAGTGCCTTTAATAAAAAGGAGGGGGACAACCCACAATTGGGGTGCAGTTAGACATTACCTGAGATGATAGCTGTGCTTGTACAGTATCTCTGCTTTCGAGAATGTTTGGTACAATGTATGTATGCCTGGGGTATTACATTGCCCTGACAGCATTGGATACACCCTAGATCAGGGGTGTACAAACTTCGGCCCGCCAGGTGTTTTGGACCACAACGCCCAGAATTCCAAGCCTATATTGTCAATGACAAAGGACTGTGGGAGTTGTGGTCCAAAACATCTGGAAGGCCAAAGTTTGGGCAGCACTGCCCTAGATCTATACCCGACAATGTTGTTTGGCTCTCCATGGCTGAATTCTGCTGTGTAGCATGGTATGTCACACCTAGATTAGGCTCTTTGAATCCATGGAAATTATAAGACACCCACATCTATAAGATGACTCTTGCTTTTCCAACCCAATTTTACAGTTCCTCAACCACACAATTCTCTCCTCTGCTTACTTCCATGTCTAAGACGATCCTCAATTTTTAGTTTAACAATTTTAGACAAAAATATAGTCTTATACCCAGAAAAAATGCTGTATCTCCTCTGTATGTTCCTCTGATTGAGTGGGCATATTTGGGTTGCGGCTTACTGCACTAAATAGGATTTCAACAAATGACCCCAAAGCTATGTTTCTTCTCCTGTGTGCTGAGCCTAAACAATATCAGCAATGGCAGTGTTCAGGGCTGTACCACGTGTATCCCTTCTGGGATGGTTCTAAGAACCCATTTAGCTTCTCAACAGGGACTGTTGCTCTTGCTGTAGATGGAAATAACTAAGCACATGTAGAAAAAGCAGGCCCAGTGGGTGGGTCAGGGAGGAGGTGTAGATACTTGCTAGACGCTGCTTCTTTAAAAATGCTCCCCATTGCCCGATGCTGTCCTACCTGACCTTTCAGTCATGGCTTACTCTTCAGCCATTAAAATAACTTGAGTTACCAACCCTTGCACAATGAAAGACTAGAATCAGTTGTCTCAGGGACATCATTATCATAGACAGCTAAATGTTTTATTTCCAGTAGAAGTTATTAGTCTTCCTGGAGCAAATCTGCCCAACATTATAAATACTTTGATGTGGTGGTGGGGGGAGGATTAGAAACTCAGGACTGAATAAGCAATATTAGTATCCAGGACAATAATACTGCATGCTCAGCTTTCCATCACTCTGTAAAATGCGGGTTATGATCTTAAAAACTTGCAGTGATTGAAACACCCACAAAACATCCAACAAACACCAACAAAACATCCCATTCTCTCTCTCTCTCTCTCTCTCTCTCTGACTCACTCACTCTCTCACTCACTTTCTCTCTCTCTCTCTGACTCACTCACTCTCTCACTCACTTTCTCTCTCTCTCTCTCTCTCTCTCTCTCTCTCTCTCACACACACACACACACACACACACACACACACACACACACACACACACACACACACACACACACACACACACACAGAGAGAGAGAGAGAGAGAGAGAGAGAGAGAGAGAGAGAGAGAGAGGTGTTCCGCATAGGGATTTCGGGTTATAATTGGCTCTTTGCTGTGGTCTCAGTGCATTTGTTCAGCGCCATTTTGGAACCTTCCTGAATTTAGAATTTTGTTGGGAACTCTGCCTTTTTCTTTCCCCTGCTGTTCTATTAGCCATTTTTACATTAAATGCCAAAGTGGGAGGACATGCACCATACTGGTTATTCTACTCCATTCTGTTCTCTTCATTTCAGTTCTATTTATTATTGTTATTTCAGTATTGGTTATTGGCTACAGTTATTTTCCTTTTCTTTCAGCTTGTATTCCAAGTTCTCACCTTTCTTCCTCTTCCTTTTTTTCAAAAAAGTCCTCTGTTTGTTGTTTTAAATTTGTTCATTTATGTATTTATTTACTGCCACATTAGTGAGGAAGCTATTCTGGACAGTTTTGAAACAGTTAAAATAGAACTGCAGCAAAACAAAACACTAAGATCATACCAATAAGAAAACAAAATCTAAATATTAGAATAGAAACCCATGGCTCCCTCAGTTCTCAGCCTAAAGCAGAATCAGGAGGCAAGATGTTCAGCAGGGGTTGCTGTGAAAGCCCTCCCCCCTGAAGAGTAGTGTTTTTAACTGCTTCTTAAATGAGTACAGGAAGGGGGGCAGTCACAGCTGCTCTGGGAGTTGGTTCTATAGCCTTGGTGCCACCACTGAGAAGACCCTACCCTTGGTAGAAGGTTTCAGGGTCTCTCTTGAGATGGCTTCACAGAGGAACCTGGCCTGGGAGAATCTGATGGGTTGGGCTGATGACATGGGCTGCTGAAAGATCTAGAAGTTGAGTCATGGCAACTGGACTTTTTTTTGAGATATTGAAACGTTTCACTGCTCATCCAAACAGCTTCGTCAGTCTGAGGGGAAAGGGAAAGATGCTTTGACACGTAATGTGGTTCCAAAGCATGGAGAGCTTTATAAATGAGTGTTGTTAGTGCTGGTCGTTAATAATAGTCCTTAGGAGCTGTTGGCTTTTGCTGTGTTGATTCTAGTCAGCATTGCTTTTCATATGGGAGGCTTGCTGTGAAAAGGCTGCTTGGGTGAAGAGTTTTCTGTTTCAAAAGCTCTTCAGTTTCTAAAGGAGTTCACTGAGTTCTCATCTTTAAACATCTGAGTCGGAGACCAGAGAAACATCAATATCAAGAAAAAAACCCCATCAAAGCAGCCCTGTATTTGGGGATGGGACACCTGAATTTTCCCTTGGAATTCCCCTTGGAATACCTGATTTTGCAACACTCACTCAGATGTAACATCAAAACAGCATGTTTTCCATCTTCTTGTCCTTTCCAGAATTCATACCATGAATGGTACCAGTGTCAGGATTGATATTGCTACTCTGAGCAAACTTCATCTGAACATGTACACTGATGTGAGTGCAAATGTATCATTTAGAGCAGTAATTAACAAGGATGCCATTGAATCTCTGATTGTGTGTGTGTTGAGTCACACATCCAGTGTGCAACTAGGGATCCAATCAGATTTTTTAAAAAACAGTACTGCTTGCTGGTCTAGTTACACCCTTTCACTTGCTGATGTAAATACACTTAGGTTCTGGTCTGTCTCTTGATCATTTAATGCTCAATCACCTATCATTATTGGCACAGATCTGAGCATCTTTTTTCTTAGTGTTTGTCCCACTTGCTGGTAGGGTCTGCTATTCTTGTTTTTGCCTTCCTTTTCCCACAGTCGTGGGCTTGGTCTGGGTGAACCCAGGACAACTTCATGTCATTGTTGAGGGTGTTTATCAAGTACTGTTTTGGACATAGTTATAACTATTATATGTATCTCTTCTTTTATGTATCCCTGTGCTGGGATTGTCCTCCAGTTGTCCGTTAGGTCTTGGTGCTGGTCACTATGTTATTCATTCCTCCCTATTATAACAACCGTACCTTTCCTTATGCCATGAATATTGTGGAGGTGTTGACACATTTATCACATCCAGATTACTTGCTCTACTACTTACATGCAGAGCTCCACTGTCAAACATGATAGTTCTCAAACTGACATCATAGCAGGAGGATTGCAGGAAGGTCCTCTCAGGTGTAGAGGCATCTAGAAAACAATATTCTAATTACACTGGACCCTCGTATAACAAATGGTTTGTATAACATAAAATCTGTACAACATAAAAAATTCCGGAGATAGGGGAAATTTGCTTAACAGAATCGCCTATGGGGCAAATCCGTACAATATAAAAATGGTCACGATTAGGGATTACTCTGTTTTCAATGCATTCCAATGGGAAATGTGTATAAAGGAAAATTTGCTTAACAGAATTTCGTTTGGAATGAATTAATTCCTTTATACAAGGTTCCACTGTACTGTTATGTTACAAAATTGACATTTTTATGAGAGCCAAAGTTTAAGTCCTATGTATTATTCTGTTGTCAACATTTCTTCATCTTTCTTGTTGGCCTAGTTTTCTTATCCATCAAGGTTTACTTTGGCAGCAATTTCTACATCCTTAGTTCCATCGCCTTCTAATACATTCTCTTCTCATTGCCAGAGGCCAAGAAGATTGTGCTAGTTCTTCAGCATCTGTGCTCACATATCTTAACATCTATAGCTTTTTGGATCTTCTCAGTGCTTCTTTCATAGTTTTCTGTGGGTGCTTTTAGGTTCCCTCATTTGTACCTCTGCAGTCTTGTAGTCCCTGAAAATTGTGATTCATGTGGCTATAATCATAGTGATTTATATTATGCCAGTACACGGTGTGTTCTAAGGATGGATTAACCTTATTTTTGAGGCACTGTAATAAGGTAGTCATTGTAGTGGATATGTAATTTCTGTCTGTCTGGATAGTTCCATGAGGTGGGTAGTTGGCTGCAAAGTGAAAGGATTACAATGCAGTTTTCCACTGTGCCTCCCAGGAAAAAAGCCCATCTGTGTCACCTTGAGCAAGCTACAAGGTCCCAGGGCGACCCCAGAAGAAGGGAATGGTAAACCACTTCTGAGTACCATAGCCCAGAGAAGAGTTGCCAAAAGTTGAAGTTGCCTTGATGGCAAACAGTTATAATTATTTCACAGGGGGCTTGTCTTTCCTAGTTTTTAGTTTCCAATTCTCTCAAAACCACCACCACCACCACCACCACCACCACCACCCTTCTTCTTCTTCTTCTTCTTCTTCTTCTTCTTCTTCTTCTTCTTCTTCTTCTTCTTCTTCTTCTTCTTCTTCTTCTTCTTCTTCTTCTTCTTCAAGCAGATTGCTTAGTACTCCTCTACTGTTTGAGGAGAGGGTCTGACGAGGAGAGGCTCTGCAGCAAAGTAAGAACCCTGGAAAATCTTGGTTATTGCTTTCATGTGGAATCAATTTCTTTTTCTCTCTTTTTCTCTCTCTCCCCCCTCTCTCTGTGTGTTTGCAAGACACTAGAATAGGGCCCCTGTCTCTTCTCAGTGGTTTGCAAAGTGAATTGTAAATATGATATCACTTGTTTACCACTTAACTAAATTGCCACTGCCTCAGTCATTTCAGTCAACATTACTGCAAGACCTGTTGCAACATCTGCATAGTTTTTAGAGCTGTTTCATGGCTTGATAATAGTTAAAGCAGCTACATGCTTGCAAGTGTTCATCACTATTCTTGATGCTTGTTTCATGTACTGCTTCTGATAGAAGAACCCTTTTATTTCCGTTCCGTTCCATTTTGTACATTTTTGTGACACATAGTAAACACGACAAAGAAGCACTGTAACTAGTTTTTCAAAAAGCCATCCTAGTCCAGGGATGGCGAACCTATGGCACGGGTGCCAAAGGTGGCACTCGGAGCCCTTCCTGTGGGCACCCGACATCGCCCCTTCATTGTCACCTGTATACAGGTTAAATTACTGTATTGGCACCTTGCAAAAAAAAAATTAGTGGGTTTTGAATCGCAGTTGGGGCACTCGGTCTCTAAAAGGTTCGCCATCCCTGGCCTAGTCTTTCAGCCTGGTCTTCCTGTCCCTGTAGTAGGTTTCAAATTATATTGTTGCGACCGCTCTTTGATTGAAATTATTGAATTAATAGATAGCTTCACGTTTTGCAAAGAAGTTTGGTTTTGCTGCAAAAATAAACTGAAGAATGTTTGGAAATGTAGCAAAAAGAATGGAGGGAAGCCATGAGAACAAATGGGACCACTTCAGACAATGTGGTGGTGTTAAGATCTGCTAAATGGTGCAAGAGAGGCAAACTAAGAGTCAGACAAGGGAGGAGAGAAAGAATTACAGTAATAGAAGTAGCAGAGAAGGAAAAATAAAGGGTGATTTCATAGATGCCTGTGCTTCATCATCAAGTTAAGAGGAATGGAATGCAGATGAACTATTAGTAGGTTGAATCCATCAGATAAACTGAAAAGAAGAAAGGGTGAAAGGACCTTTTGGTGTCTGGTACAAAATGTATAGTAGTTTCAAGTGAGACAAATAACTTCAGTTCTGCTGATTTTCGAGGGGTCTTGCTTTTTGAAAAAAGTGCACAATTGGATTTTGCCAAATTGATACTACTATTATTTTATATTATTGTGATTTGTTTTGGATGTATCAATTTGTAAAAAACCAGTGTGAATCTGATACAAAAGCATTTTCCTGGTCGTACCAACATCAGAAAAGCCAGTTAACATATGGAAGAAAAATGCTAACTGGTTTTAGTGGCAGTTAAACTAAGCTAGCATTTCTGTTAGATAGCCTTCTGTCAGATATACAGTGGTACCTTGGTATACAAAATTAATGCATCTTCCTGTACACTTCATAATGCAAAAAAATTGCAGACTGGAACTGCACAGGGTTGCAATCCATCCTGTGAAAGGAAATCCTTTTAAATAATTGTAAACTGAGGTTTTTCAGGGGGGACTTTGTAAACACATTATTTTCAATAGATTTCCTTTTGTGAAAAGAAAATTTCGTTAACCAAGCCGTTCTTAAATGAGAGTACCATTGTACTTTTATTTGGATTCTTCACTGAGCAGGGGGTTGAACTGATGACCTTATAGGCCAGGCATGTCCAAATTTTGGCCCTCCAGATGTTTTGGACCACAACTTCCACAGTCCTTTGCCCTTGGAAATACAGGCTTGGAATTCTGGGAGTTGTGGTCCAAAACATCATGAGGGCCAAAGTTTGGACATGCCTGTTATAGGCCTTTTCCAATGCTGTTATGCTGTGATTACATGTGAACTTCATTGATTTAATGGGTGGGACTAACAGTTGAATTTTGGCTCTCATATGTGGTATACCAGTCTGTGAGCACTATCTAAATGTGTCCCCACCACCACCTTCGTTATAAAGAAAGTGACATTACCTAGTGGAGGACTGGCTTTTCAAACATTGTGGGCCAAAAGTACTGGTTTTTATAACAGAAATGTTTTAGCACAGTTAAAAGTATGTATTTCATAAATGTGTCCTATGTTCAATATTTGCCAACTCCAGTTAAGAAGCATATGATCTGCGTACTCCATTTTACAGATCCCTTGATAGGAGTAGGTTAAAATTGTCATAATAATATGCGTTTGATTTCTGTAAACTACCTGTCCCCTTATAATTAGCAGAAATTAATTCCTGCTGAACTAATTTTGAGTTCCCAGTAACCTAGACAAATATAGGCCATAACATTGAATTAAAAGTAGGATTACTCAAGAGAGGACTTGTGACAGTTCAAGAAACCTATAAAACTTAAATAATAAAATGAATATAAAATAAAACAATGCTGTACTGTAATAAATTACAGTGCAGTAACCTATACTTTTTCTGTTTGTGGATTATGCATCCTCAGCCCTTCCCAGCACATATGCCCTATACAGTTTATCCTTGTTTGCACTTCCTACAAACATATTCCATTATGGTCTCCTCCCACCATGCCTTCGGAACTGTAGTGAGCCAGTGGCAGAAAATTTCTTTTGATGGTACGGATGGGACATACTCCTATGTTGACGAATGGAGCTAAATAAGGGAGCTGTGTCTACTGATTAATAAAAAGATGCATTCAGTTTGTCTCGCTAATCCCAGTGAATGAGGTCTGTGATGTGTCATGCAGTGGACTGTGAGATCATCTTTGCTTCCATGAATAACATGTGCATGGGGAGTATTTAGTCATGATGGTGTCTGTACAGATATATGGGGAGGTCAAAAAGTTACTGGTTTAGTGGGGGAATGGTTCAGTGGGGAGCAGTATATTCCCCCCGCTCCCCCTTCAAACTGAAAATGATTTTTCTCATCTACTCTCATTTCTTCCTTTCAGAAACAGATGACTATGCAGAGATTATAGACGAAGAAGATACTTACACAATGCCTTCAAGTAAGTATACTTGTTCACTCCGGAAGCTTCCATACCCTGTCTTAACTGAATAAGAGCAGCAGGCAAAGCTGTTTTATCGGGAGCGTTTTCAGTTACACTATCTTGACCCATTGACTTCAGTGGCGCTGTCTTGGTTTTTACGTCTCTTGGAGGTTGCATAGTATATCTATTTAAAAATTAAAGAATGATATATGCGTGAGAATGCACATTTTGTTCTTTTCTGTGTTTCATGAAAGAAAATTAATATTGGAGATATATTTAGTAACCTGAACATTGAAATCCATTAGAAGTTCTGTATGGTATTATATGGTGTCGCACGCTTCTCTGCAGAACAGTTGGATCCTTTCCAAAATGTAAAAATCTCTTTAGGTGATTAGTCTAGCACAAAGTGTTCTGCTTATATACTGCCCTATACCACTTCAAGTAGTCTCTGGGCGGTTTACAGTATAATTACAGCATGCCGGCTAAACAAATAACGCAACCAAAAGGGAGTCTATTCTGAAACACATTTTTGTATGGCAAGTAATCATTTTGGGGAGAGTACAACCTTTAATCTCCTATCTGTAGTCTGGATTAGTACCTTCCCTCTAGTGAGGCATCACACTTATGGATATTATGGTTGCTTCCTTCCATTCTGTCTAGAACCTGTTGTACCTGCAACAGGATGTTGAAGTGTTGAATATTTCCTTTTGAGAACTCTAGCCACTCTGTTGTGTATGCCCCAACCCACAACAGTTAGTCAACATTCCAAGGCCACTTCACATACTGTGTGGCCATTAGATCATTTCCTAACCTTATTGTTGGGTAGATATCAGGGTTCCCCTTGGACTGCTTTTACCCCTCTCTTGATCCCAAGGACTTGCTTGCATTTAGTGGGGTTTTGACAAACCACTGTCCCTAAAGAGTAGAGATACCAATACACTTTTCTTTTGATAAGCACTTCAGACAGCACAGGAAAGGAAATGGTGGTCTTCCAGGTCTTTTGGACTACAATGCCCATTATCTTGTAACATTGGCTTTGCTGTGTGGTGGTGATAGAATTAATGTCTAAAGACTGGGAAGGATTTCAACCCCTCGTCAAAAGGTGTTTATAGGAATATGTGCTTTATAGGAATAACCCATCTTAAGGGACAGATTCTTAAATAATAACATGGAGTTATCAATTTTGCTGAAACTAAGCAGCTCCGGGTTTAATCATGAAAGGTGATAAGGATGAATGGTTCAGTCCAGTTCATGGCTCAGTTCAGGTTCAATGGAGGATGCTCCTCCCTCCAGGCCCTTCTTTCTTTGCGTGGTTAGGAGAAGATCTTAAAAGCTTCCATGTCTAGGGTTCAATTCCAGTTCTCCATCATGTCTGCATTTGGAAGAGTATGTGGTGTATTATGACTGCCATGGTCTCAAGGTGGGTTTGATTTAAATTTTTAAAAAATTGATACAGTGGTCCCCCACCATTTCACGGTTCATACACTATGGTCCCAGTATATTGTGGGACAGCAGTATATGAAAGGCAAGGCCCCCTGGGGTGAGCTTCGTAGGCCTGTTTGAGACCTCCTGCACTTACCCCAGGCCTGGCGCTGCACCAAACGGGCCTCCGACGGGCTTCCTGGGACTGTCGGAGGCCCCAGAAGTGGTTTCCGGTGATCTGGAAGACAGCTCCGGTTTTCAGAAGTCACTTCTGGTTCACCGGAAACCACTTCTGGGGCCTCTGACAGGCTCGGGAAGAGTGTTGGAGGCCCGTTGAGGGCAGTGCCAGGAGAAGGTGAGTCTAGGAGGCCACGAACAGAACCCCTGTCCCGACCTGACCCAGCATCCACATATCGTAGATATTCCCTTATTACGGGTTGGGTCGGGAAAACTAACCCCCACAATAAGCGGGAAGTTACTGTATATATTTTTAAGGATTCGAATTTTTAAAAAGACATTTTTCAAAACTTAAATTGTGATTATTTTTAAACAAACATTGATTTTAATATATTATCAGTGTTCAGACAAACCAATATCTGGAATATAATAGCTTCTGATTCCAGAGCAGAAATGTAATTTCAAATGGTGCTGGGCGACTCAGGGGTGTGGCTGAACTGCATTTCCCAGCACCCGTATCCATTAGCTATGCTGGCCAGGTTGATGAGAGTTCTGGACAACCACAAGTTGTACACCGTTGTTTGAAAATAATAGATTTTAAGATTTAATTCTCTGTTCCTTACTTGTAAAAAGAAAATATAAAAACAGTGTTTTAACTGGAGTCTATTACTGTCGCTTCTGGCACTTGGCCAATGTTAATGAATAGTAATGAGGCAGTTTGCACCTCATATATGTAATAACCTGATCTTGAGACATGTTTGGAAGTTGAGTCATGGCAACTGGACTTTTTTCTTGCGAGACAGCTTCATCAGTCTGGATGAGCAGTTTGGACTTCATCAGTTTGGATGAGCAGTGAAACGTTTCTATCTCTCAAGAAAAAGAAGTCCAGTTGCCATGACTCAACTTCCAGATAAACTCACCTAGATGACTGAGAATCTTCACATACTTGGGACATGTTATGCTTTCCAAATAAAACCTTTGACAGGATATGAACCATGGCTATGCCTTACAGTGTTAGAAAAATGACATAACAAAGCAGCATAAATTGTATAAACTGGAGATCTCACTTGCTTCAGATATGAAGTTTATATGTGCTTGGTTTTATAACTATTAGATCCCCCCCCCAAAAAAAAATGTATTCGGAATTTTGAGAAACAATTTCTTTTTTTTTTAATTTATTAATTTTTCCGGGTAAACAATTTCTAAGCAAGTGTTTGATTTCTCTCTTAATTGCGCTGCAGAAAGCTATGGAATAGATGAAGGTAACAGGAGATCCTTTAATAATCTCTGTGCTTGCAACTTTTGAATGATGTGTTTAAAAAAAGAACTGTTGGCTTTTTATTAATAAAATGTCCATTGGTCTAATATATTTGATTAGTTTGCGATTTTAAAGAGGAAAGTTCTTTGTCCCACTAAAAAGGTTGTAGAACACTTCAAGCTCATTTCTATAGCATCAGCCATTCTTGTTTTTAATTGCAAATGGCTCTGTAAATGTAATGTTCTGGCATAAGATATATAAAAATTATGAGTCATATCAGATATTGCTTTCATTGGAAACAAAAAAGACACCATATTTCCAAGTAAATATTTATGCCAGTTATGGAAGTAAGATCATTTTGATTGGAAATGGATATTAGAAAGCCACTGCTTTTCCTGAGAACAAGTGGGCCAGAAAATAAACAGTTAATGCACATTTTTGATGTTGGTTTTGTCTTATTTAGAATTATATTTTATGCCCTACTCTGTTTTCCACTTGTCTGTGCGCCTCTTTAAAAAAAATACTCTTGGCTGACCTTCTGATTAACAGTGCAGTCCTATGCATGTTTACTTGTGCTCAGTGGAATATAGTATGCATAGGATTGCTGCCTCAGACACAGAAAATACCAGCTAGTGGAAATCTCTTAAATATACTGTTTGTAGAGGCTAACACATATAATCTAGACTACTTGCATTTTCCATGTGATCGTATAGATCATAATCCAGTTAAGGTATTTTAATTGATTTATTGCATTAATATAACTAAACAAACCAGAACTAATTCAATATGTCTAGATTCCATAGCATTCTTTTCTGGATTTTCATTAGAACAGTTGTTTAAGAGGATTCCACGGTGCAGATGGTATTTGTATAGTGTGTGTTAAATCCTAGTCTGCTTTTGAACTGCCGGCCGTTCTGTGGGAGATGCTTTTGAAATTTTGAGGATCTTGTGAATTATCTCAATTTGGAGCTTTTCCTTATGGATTGACATGTAAATGCACTGTGTCCCAATAGCCAGGGATTACGAGATTCAGAGAGAACGGATTGAACTGGGACGCTGCATTGGTGAAGGACAATTTGGAGATGTCCATCAAGGCGTTTATGTGACCCCAGTAAGTATTCTCAGTACTCAGATATATTTTCACTACTGTGTCCTACAGTCTGCTGAAGACTCTCACATTTCCCTGTGTGGATATTTACGCTATCTTCACTGGTACAAAACAATCTAACTCTTGGAAAGAGGGACCCCTCTTATTTGCCGGAATCATATTTCTGTTCCATCAGATCACCTTGGGAATGAAAAAAAAAAGCACGTTTCTAATGTGCAGCTCTATCTCAAGCAGCTCTTCTTGCAGATCATGCGAAGCCTTGAATATTTTTCTTAAAGTTTTGTGAAGCCTTGGATGTCTTGACAGAGTAGTAACACTGGGGGGGGAGGTGCTTAGGGAGGATCATTTTGCAATCTAGAATTTTGTATTATTGGGGTGATTCAGCACTCTGTACCATTTTTCTGCTTCCTTTAGAAACAAGGGAAAAAAATAGGTGCTCAAAGTTTGTCAAGTTTGGCTTATTTTAGCTGTGATGCCACACTAGGCAAAATTCTGCTGGTGCAGTTCTGTTGGCATAAATTGGATCAGGGCACTGGGGATACTTAATTTAAATTAATTTAAAGCTTCCTATCTCTCCCCCACTCTTGCATTTCAGTTTTGGAGGCTCCACAGAGCTCTCTTTTGCCCTGAGGAAACCTTTGAGAGACTTGGAACATGGGGGAGGGGGGAGGTTTAATAAAAATTGAGGTCACCTGCTGCACTTTTAGAAGATAATATAGCCTTGGTGCACTTGAGTTAAGCTGGATGAATTTATATAAAATTATATGTGAACATAATTTTGGGAAGAGTTTCTACCACAGTTTTTTGGTTCTCATTCCAATTAATCAAATGTGTGATGAAGTTTTTTTTTTTTGTCCAATGCGGGGTTTATGTCTTACAGGAGAATCCTACTATGGCAGTTGCAATCAAAACGTGTAAAAACTGCACCTCAGACAGCGTGAGAGAGAAGTTTTTACAAGAAGCCTGTAAGTCTTAAAATTTCTTCCTCTTGTGCACATTTTAGTGAGCTTAGAATGGGCAATTTATAATGTGTGGGCTACAGAATTTAAGATGCTGTTTTACTCTTGACATTCCTGGCTTTTAGTCCATTATCTCTTTATGAAAGTAAGTTTTCTATCCTTTACTGTTTCCTAAGGCAATGAGAAAAGATATCAGTAGTAAATGCTAAACTCTAGAACTGCAATTGGACATTGAGCATGCATTGACCTTTGGTTTGAGATTTACTGTCATATACTAAATTTTCTGGGAATAAGTCTTGTGAGCAGTGGTGGCAAACCTTTGGCACTCCAGATATTTTGGACCACAACTCCCAGAATTCCAACCCTGTATTGCCAGTGGCAAAGGACTGTGGGAGTTGTGGTCCCAAACATCTGGAGTGCTGAAAAAGATAACACTGTTATATTCAAAAGGCATGGTTGGCTGAGGTGTCCTTTTTATATCCTTAGACTAATAGCTCATATGCACTGCAGATTTTTCTGCATTTCATTCAAATAGCACACTTCTATGTAATTTTATAGAACATGTAAAATATATTATTTCTTTTCATGGTATTTGTCTTTATAACATATTGGTTAAGTCATTTCAATTTACTCATTACTGATGGGGAACACAACCTGAGGCTAGGTTGAAATTCAGTTGCATTATTACAGCTTGACGGAACTAAGATTTTACTGGACTGAACCAGATCATTCTGGCTCTAGTGAATTACACCAGGACTGCTTGCTCATAGAATAGATGTTGTGCATAGTCTGGCCTAGAAGTGCCAAGAAACAGAATGTAAGGTAGAAGTTGGTCTGAGCATCCAAGCACATCACCACTCCTTTAAAAAAATCTCATACTGTATATGATAATGCTGTGTCATCGCCATTTTATGTTTCATATTATTCTGCATTATTCCTCTTGACCCCAATCCCATCCAGTGAAATAAAATTATCTTGTCAAATCATACCACTTGAATGAAAACTACTCCTATATGGTAGACACCTGGTCCATACAAAGCGCACTGGTGAGGCTATGAGGCAAGTGATTTGTTCAATATTCATATTGAACCTTGGATATAAACCTTGAAGCAGTAGAAATCCATGTGGTCATGCTTGAACGTGAGCAACTGGCCATGTGGTTGAGCTCTCTTCCTGCCAGTTCCACGGGTTGAGCTTACAGCTGGTGCAAGAAATTTCCACATGGTGAGCAGCCTTGACCAATTCATACTTAGGATGCAGAGCCCTGATAGTGTGGCCGTTATCTGTTTGACGGCTCCCACAGTGCACTGCATGTACTTAGAACAGCAGTATAATTCTGGTACAGTGGTTCACAGGAAAGAGATGAGAGGTTGGGTATTGTATAGCCAGGAGATCTAGGAAGGGTCCATGCTTATTCCTCTAAAATTTTAGAGATAAAAATCAATTCCACTTGATTCTCAAGGGATGGTTTTAGGAGCAGAGATAAAAGGTATGAAAGCGATAGCAATTAACGCTCTAAATATGCCAATCAGAATGAATAAGTGAGTGTATATTTAGAAACCGTAACTGTCTCCCAGTTGAACGTGGAAACTCATTGGGGAGCGGCAATGGTAGAACAGTTCCTTAGATATCTCACATACCTTGACAATCCTATTAGGATGTGACATGATGGAACATAACAGCACAATGATGATAATTATTGAATATTAACAAGTTGGTTTTGATGTAAATTGAATGTTTCCAGGATTTTCTAGTATCGAGTCCTTGGAAATAGTTTAGCAGTTTGGGAATGCTGTAGGACCACGTAGCTGCCCAAGGCCACACAGACTATCTGTTCTGTAACATTCCCCTCAGTGTTTCAGCCCATACAAAGTAGATTTGTACTGCCTTCTTAGAAATAACTCATTTATTGTGCATACTGCATGTGCTACATTTCATTTCAAAAACGTAAGAAGAGCCCTGCTGGATCAGGCCAAAGTCCCATCTAGTCCAGCTTCCTGTATCTCACCAGATGCGTCTGGGAGCAATACTCCAGGTGCGGCCTTACTATTGTTTTGTATAATGGCATTATAATGTTGGCTGTTTTATTTTCAATTCCCTTTTTGTTAATCCCTAGCATGGAATTGGCCTTCTTCACTGCTGCCACACATTGGGGAGACACCTTTATGGAACTGTCCACCAGCACACCAAGATCTCTTTCCTGATCTATCACGGATAACTCAGAGCCCATGAGTTGATAGATAAAGTTTGGATTTTTTGCCCCAATATGCATTACTTTACATTTGGCTACATTAAAATGCATTTGCCATTTGGCAGCCCATTCCCCCAGTTTGGAGAGATCCTTCTGGAGCTCTTCACAATCTTCTCTGGTTCTTACCACACGGAAAAGTTTTGTGTCATCTGCAAACTTGGCCACCTCACTGTTTATCCCTGTCTCCAGGTCATTTATGGACAGATTGAAAAACACCGGTCTCAGGACCGAGCCCTGGGGCACACCGCTTTTCACTTCTCTCCATTGTGAAAATTTCCCATTGACACCTACTCTTTGTTTCCTGGATTTCAACCAGTTCTCAATCCATAAGAGGACCTGCCCTCTTATCCCCTGACTGTGCAATATTCTCAGCAGCCTTTGGTGAAGGACCGTGTCAAAAGCCTTTTGAAAATCAAGATAGACTATATCCACCGGTTCACTTAACATGTCCGTGTTGAAAGAATCTAGCCGCTCTTCTAGTATTAGGTAAATGTCCATTAATTATTGAGAGCTGGAGTTTGGTTTGTTGGAGTTCCTGAAACACTGCATTAAATCTATGTGCTGTTAATTTTATTTATGTGCCTATTCCATGTATGCATTGAGTATTTTCATTAATGTCCACATTACATATATTACAGTAAATAATGATATCACGTGGACTTACTTCTATAGTTGGTTTTTGTTATTGAATTTAGATCATACGTCCTGGAGTCAGACCCTTTGATGTTTAGAGTTACAGTACATACAGTCTTGTTCATGTATGTGATTTTAGTTAGGGGCTGGTTTGCAGTTATAGTTACCTTGCTACACATGCATAGCCTTTCTATGTCTTTATACATATATGAAGGATATATGTATACATTCATTGGCATCCTTCAGTCTCGAAAGACCATGGTATCATGCCTGGAGTAGAGATCCTAAAAACAACACCTGGTGTGACTAAATAGACCAATTCGGGACTAAATAGACTGCACTGGGGACATATGCATTCTGTTTCTTGCCCGGTCCTCGAGTTTTGTTCTTTCCGTGCCTGCCTCTTTTCCTCTGCCTGTTGGACAAATGCCTCTTCAAATTCATGTAGACCATGCTGTATCTCTTGCCTCCAGACAGTGCGATCGGAGGTCAGGGTTTCCCATCTGTTGAGGTCCATTCCCAAGGCCTTCAGGTCCCTCTTACAGATATCCTTATACCGCAGCTCTGGTCTCCCTCTGGGTCGCTTTCCCTGCACTAGTTCTCCGTATAGAAGATCTTTTGGGATCCGGCCGTCATCCATTCTCACAACGTGTCCAAGCCAGCGTAGGCGTCGCTGTTTCAATAAAGTATACATGCTAGGGAGCCCGGCTCTATTCAGGACTATGCTATTTGGAACTTTGTCGTGCCAGGTAATGTTGAATATTCACCTAAGACATCGCATATGGAAGGTATTAAGCTTTCTTTCCTGTCGGGCATGGATGGTCCAAGACTCGCTGCAATACAAAAGTGTGCTCAGTACACAAGCTTTATAGACCTGTATCTTTGTGTGTTCTGTCAGCTTCTTATTGAGCCATACTCTCTTTGTTAGTCTGGAAAACATAGTAGCTGCTTTACCTATACATTTATTCAGCTCAGACTCTAGTGAGAGTGTATCTGAGATAGTTGAGCCAAGATACACAAAGTCATGGACAACTTCTAGTTCTTTTACAGAAATTGTAATGCGAGGAGGAGAGTCCACATTCTGGCCCATTATTTGTGTTTTTTTCAGGCTGATATATATGAAGGGATATATATATTGACAACCTTGAATGGGTCCAGAGGAGGGCGACCAAGATGATTGAAGGTCTGGAAGAAATGTTTTACGAGGAGTGGCTTAGGGAGCTGGGAATGTTTAGCCTTACAAAAAAAAGGCTGAGAGGCCGTGGTCAGGTCGGCCTTTTACCACCTAAGGCTTATCGCCCAGATTCGCCCATACCTCGATGAGGGCTCCCTGAGGACTGTGGTACAGGCACTGGTCATGTCGAGGCTTGACTACTGCAACGCTCTTTACATGGGGCTCCCCTTGAACCTTGTCCGGCGATTGCAGCGGGTCCAGAATGCGGCGGCCAGGCTGGTCGTTGGCGCGCGCCGCTTTGACCGCGCCACCCCCATCCTGGCTCGCCTGCACTGGCTACCCGTTGCCTCCCGGATAAGGTTCAAGGTGTTGGTTTTGGTTTACAAAACCCTCCATGGCTTGGCCCCTGCCTATTTGGTGGAGCGTCTTTCCCGACAATCAGATCTAGCCCGACCCACCCGCTCTTCGGTGGCCCTTTCACCGAGGACTGTCGCCCCGAGAGAGGCCCGTAAAACAAGAACCCGAGGACGGGCCTTCTCGGTGGCTGCACCAACTATGTGGAATAAGCTTCCCGGTGAATTACGGCTGGCCCCCTCGCTGGCGTCATTTAGGAAAAACCTAAAGACCTATCTTTTCCGTGACGCCTTTGGTGATCTCTAGGGATCCAACTCCCCCCCCCCCCCCCGCCGATTTATTTATTCTTGGAAACTATTGTTTTAGCTATTGTATTGACTTGCTGTTTTATCTTTATTGTTGTAAACCACCCTGAGTCCTTTTTATGGGAAATAGAGCGGTATATAAGTGTAAATAATAAATAAATAAATAATAATAAATAATATGATAGCCATGTTTAAATATTTGAAAGGATGTCACATTGAAGAGGGGACTGGTTTGATTTCCCTGGCTTCACAGACTAGGACACGGGGCAATGGTCTCAAATTTCAGGAAAAGAGATTCAATTTAAACATTAGGAAGAACTTCATGACAGTTAAAGCTGTTCGACAGCGGAATATGCTACCATGAAGGGTGGTGGAGTCTCCTTCTTTGGAGGATTTTTAAGCAGAGGCTGGATGGCCATCTGTCAGGAGTGCTGTGATGGGGTTCCTGCATGGCAGGGGGTTGGACTAGATGGCCCTTGAGGTCTCTTCCAACTCTATGATTCTATGACTGGTACATAAGGTTTTTATGGCATAGCCATATTGAACTAAAGAATATCTCCAAGATGGTGAGACTTCCCTTTATTTTAGAATGGTAGCCAGTATTATGAAGCTGTGTTAAAGCTATCGGGTTAGAACATAAGAACATAAGAAGAGCCATGCTGGATCAGGCCAAAGGCCCATCTAGTCCAGCTTCCTGTATCTCACAGCGGCCCCACCAGATGCGTTTGGGAGCGCAAGAGACTAGATCTCTGTCTCCTGATACCACTCCCCTGCATCTGGCCCTTGAAGTACCCTGGTTTAAAGCCTAGAGATTACACATCTCCATCATGGTTTGTAACCCGTGATGGACTTTTCCTCTAGGAATCTGTCCAATCCCCTTTTGAAGGCATCCAGGCCAGATGCCATCACCACATCCTGTGGCAGGGAGTTCCATAGACTTACAACGCGCTGGGTGAAAAAATATTTTCTTTTGTCAGTTCTTACTCTCCCAGCACTCAATTTGAGTGTATGTCCCCTAGTTCTGGTATTTTGAGAGAGGGAGAAGAGCTTCCCTCTATCCACTTTACTCATACCCTGCATTATTTTGTATGTCTCAATCATATCCCCCCTCAATCGCCTTTTTTCCAGACTAAAGAGGCCCAAATGTTTTAGCCTTTCCTAATAAGGGAGGTCCCCCAGCCCAGTAATCATTTTAGTTGCTCTCTTCTGCACCTTTTCCAGTTCCACTATGTCTTTCTTGAGATGCGGTGACCAGAATTGTACACAATACTCCAGGTGGGGCCTTACTATTGTTTTGTATAACGGCATTATAATGTTATGTCTAGCATTTCCACAAACTGTAAAGCCTTGTAGCTAGAGGCTTCTGACTAGGTCTCCACAACTGCAGGAGACTGTTCCTGTTTCTTGCAGTGCTTTACTTTAAAAAAAATGCAGTGCACCCAGCTCAGTGGTAGGGCACATGGGTTCAGTGCTGGGGAGGCAAGGAAAGAATCTTGTTTCAGCCTCTGGAAGACTGCTGCTATCAATTGTCACCAAAACTAGCTTCTGTGAGCCAAGGGTCCTGATCTGTATATGGCTGCTTCTTGAGTCTGCCTTTCTTGTTCCCAGCATGCATAGCATTTGAAGTGACTCCATTTGTAATTATTGCATGTGGAAAAGAAGATTTTGGTTTTGAGTAATGGTATTTGTGTTCTGGTTTTACCTTAAAATTGGATTTAATCATTCAGCCAATATTTTACTTGGATGTCTGAACTGGTGCCTATGCACATACTATTATGGATGATCTGGTTGATCAGTTAGAACACAGAGAGTAGTTCAAGTCAAAGATAAGTAAAAATGAATAAGAGTATTAGAATTCATTTTTCAACATACAAAGAACAGATGATATCTTGGCCACTACATGTATAATAATTGGTGGTAAGGAATTGTTCATAATGTCTAGATTTTATTCTTGATCTTTCTTTCCTCTGTGTAGACCATAACTTAGTTCTAGCTCTCCTGTTTTGGAGAAAGTCACACAGTGTCTCTAATGAAATACTAAATGAATATGCAAAGCAGAAATGTCTGTTAGTTTCTTCAAGTCTTAATGAAATGAAGGTCTTCAGCACTGTGAAGTTGAGTTGTCTACACCACCTTGAGTGGTCTTGGTACAAGCTGGTGGTATACAAATGCCGATTAAAGTAAAGTAAAGTGGAGAAAAACGGACAGATGCTGGATGTTACTTGACAGGAGTTTTTAATGCCTGTTGGCACTCCATTGGCCATCTTGTCTGAAACAGAAGGACTTCCTAAATCTTCACCTTCACTGCATTTGTGTGTCTGTGTTGGGGGGGGGGATTTGGGAAAGCTGCTTTGAAGGACATTTTAAGGTTTGGTTTTGGGACCAGACGTATTTGGAAAACGGGGGTGCTTACCATCATGACAGTGGCTTTTCCCTTTCTTTAAGCAATATAATGTCTGCATAGCTCTGCCAGTGGTTTTGATGAAGACAAGAGCAAGTGCTCTGGCTGCTTCGTCCCCAGAGTGTTTGCGGATGAATGCTACTGTAGACGTGCCAGGGTCATTCAAGGTCACCGGGGAGAAAACATGGTGGGTTGGAAACAAAACACATTTCTGCTTTCTTTTTTACATTTTTAATAGAGGGGAACAGGGACTTTCACACACATGCCACTAAACACGTTTTGCTACTAGCTGTCCTCAATGATGTGTCCTGTTTCATGGTTTGAGAGACACACTCCCCTCATCTAGTTTCAATGAAACAAGAATAAAAAGGTCACTTTTTAGCTATACTGTCTCTTTAGTCTATTTTTCTGTGAATTCTGAAGCAATGATCAGGTTGCCGGATATAGGATCTACTTTCATTCATCCTTAGTTGCTAGAGTGTGTAAATTAATCTCTGTAATCTATTAGAAGCCTCACTTGAAGAGATTCTTTCCGCATGCTCCCCATGGAAAATCAGATTTAATGGGAAGACTAGAGGGAGGAAAAACTTCTGAAATCTTTTATCTTTTGAAATTAGTGAAATGCTTTTTGACTTAGAGTTTGGCTCACTAAGTGTGAATAACGGGCTCGTGTTTGTAAGGCAATCTACAAGAACGTATTTAGAGAATGAAAATCCCTGTACAGTCTATACTGCATATATACAGTATACATATAGTGCAAAAAATCTAAGAAACATTTCTGCATCTAAGTGGGTGCAGTTGGAGTCATGAAAGCAGAGTACTGGGACTTGGTTTTCTTCTGCATTGCTGCTTGATCCCATCGGGTAGTGAGTGTTTCATGTAGATTGTACACAGTAGAAGCTGGTACCGTGCAGTTTTGTCACGTTGCTTGTACAAAATTAAAGCCTCTGCCCTTGTCTACTTCTATATCTGTTGTACTTGGTAGATTATTTCTGAGTAGAAATAGACAGGACAGAGTTGTAAGGGATATTCTCTCAATTCCGCTCATGTTTCCTTGGGAATAAGTGCCACTCAACGAAATAGGTTTTCCTTTTCAATGAATATGCTAAGGTCACCTCTGGAGCTCTGAAAAGCAGCCAAATAATAGACACCTTTTATGTAGCTAAAACAAGAAAGAAACATCTGCATATTTAGCATAACGTAAAAGTTTTAGATATGTCATATCTCTGTTGGCGATCGGTAGGATATTGCCCGGTCCTGGTCCGCTTTCATGGAATTATTTTGGCATGTATCCATTTTGGACTATTTAAGATATAGTGTTATGTCCTTTTCACATTTTTTAAACAGGCTGTTCATTCTGAAATGTGCCAATGTTTACGTTATGTTTGTGCTGTTGTGCTCTGTAAAGAAAAAGCTGTTTCCATTGTCTTGCATTTGCCTTCAAATATTTTGATATGTGGCTTATTGTGACTTTGTTGTTTCGTAATGTTGAGAATTGATTGAGTTGAAAAGTTAATTTTTATTTCTTAAATATACATAACTGATCAACAGCTAAAGAGCAGAGAGGCAAAAGCAATCAGTCATATACATCTGTGTCGCAACATGTTTTACAACCCATTTGTGAGGGGAGTGATCTGGCACACATGCACTAAGTATACTAGACTTATTTGTACATACTTTGTGTTTTTACAGTTTTTGCTTAAGGCTAGCTCATATGATTATTGGCAAAAAATTAGCGCCATCTGTTTAGATGCTGAAGACTTGACGAGATTCAATTTAAACATTAGGAAGAACTTAATGACAGTTAGAGCTGTTCGGCAATGGAATATGCTACCACAGAGAGTGGTGGAGTCTCCTTCTTTGGGGGTTTTTAAGCAGAGGATGGGGCTTTTTACGCATATGTCGGGAGTATTTTGATGGGGGTTCCGGCATGGCAGGAGGTTAGACTGGATGGCCCTTGAGGTCTCTTTCAACTCTGTGATTTTATGATTCCTTGATTAGAATAGCTCCTGAGAATCTAGAAGTTGAATCATGTCAACTGAACTTCTTTGCTTGAGAGATCAAAAGTTTCGCTACTCATCCAAGCAGCTTTATCAGTCTGAGCTTCTGAGAAGCAAAACTTAATTTAGCATCTATTTTCAAATGCAGAAGGTGCATTTAACTGATTTAAACTGAGAAATAGTACACACCATTTGTAATAGCTACAACAAATAAGCTGTCAGGATAAAACTGCTGCTTTAATGTATGTGTGACGTGCCCCTTTCACACACTGGGTTTCCTTTCACTCGTTGCCACCACCAGATTCATTGGAGAGAGAGAGTCACACCAGGTTATATAGTTTTAAAAAAACTTGAAACGTTTATTAGTTTATGTGGGGATGGGGTGCTGGCTTGTAAAGAGTTTGATATAGGATAGGTGATGTGTAGCTGGAGTTGCACACGGCACGCATATCTTATGCAAGGCGTATGCACCCGACACGCAGGGAATATGCACACGACTCTTAAGGGTGTGCACACAGTACGCTAGCTATGCACCCAGCACAGTAAGAAAACTAGGCGGGAAAATGTACTGCTTTGATTGGCTAATATATGCCTGCCATGTTAATGTAACTGTTTGTGTTAAATAAAGAATAAAGAGCCAGTGTTAGGTGCGGCTGGCAAGTTCCTTTCTATGCACCATAACCTCAGACTGCAGTCCTGTTTATTCCAGTGCACTCCCTTCGCACCACATCCTGATTGTCGAACTGGACCTGGAGCTGGACCTCCCTGGTTCTGACAAGTGGTGCCCCGTGTGAGGCAAATCAGAAAGCTGAATCGTTCGTCACTCATCTGCACCCATTTCGGGTCCCAGGCGCGCCGATCATCTGTTTTTCAGATCCCCGGGTGAGTGACCCCATACCTTGCATCTAAAATGGGCTCGTCTTTGTCAGCGCCCCAACAGAAATTTGCTAATGATCTCCACTACCTCCTTACTAAAAATGGACATAAAGTACTCACTGAGGAGATATCTCAATTAATAAAGGACATTGGTTATTTTTGCCCATGGTATCCAGAACAAGGCAGTTATGACTTGGCTTTGTGGGACAAAATTGGCTCCTGTTTCCATGGTCACCCAAAGGTTTCTGTGGCTACGTTATATACATGGTGCAAAGTCAGAAGTTGTTTAACAAAAATGACCCCACAAAATATATTAATAAGCCAATCTCAAGTAACCCCAAATCTGCCATACTTAATGCCACCATCTCCATTGCTAACTGCTAATATTGTAGTTCCTACGGCTCCTCCACCTACTTACCAAGAGTATAATAAACCAATGGAGCTGAAAGAAACTTCTGATCCTCCTGATTTACAACAAAAATTGCCACCAGAGGATACACCCACAGCCAAAGCCATCCAGGAACTGTCCTTGGAAGATGTAGGTGCATTTCCTGTCATACGAGGGGTCCCAGCAGCTGGTGGCAATCCTGCAATCCCTGATAGATATGAGGCTCTGAACTTTAAGTATGTTAAAGACCTCAAAAAGGCAGTAACAGAATATGGCCCCACTGCTCCCTATTGCTTTGGGATCCTTGAATCTTTATCTACTATGAGATTGGTTCCAGCAGACTGGAAATTGATCCTCCGAACTATTTTGAATCCTGCAGATGCTATGCTTGTTAGGCAGGAATGGATGGATCTAGCCCGGAGTCGGGCACGGGTCAATCTGAATGCTAATCCAGTGGTTAATATTACTTATGAAATGTTGGTGGGAGATGGCCAAAACTGGGCGACAGCTGCTCAACAAGTGGCACTTACGGATGCAGCCCTTGTGCAGGTGGCAGAATTATTTATAAAGGCTTGGAGACGTATCCCCTCTAGTGCTACAGGCCAACTGGGAGCTACCTTCGCCACCATTCATCAAGGGCCCAAGGAGGATTATCATGAGTTTGTTAACCGCTTGGTGGTGGCCTTACAGAGGCAGGTGGACAGTCAACCTGCTAGGGATATGTTGGTACGACAACTAGCCTTTGAAAATGCGAATCAGGACTGTCGCCAGGTTCTTGCAAGCATTTACAGTCAGCCCGGGACTGGGATTGTCGATTTCCTTAAAGCATGTCAGAATGTGGGTTCTGCTTCTCACAAAGCAGCACTAATGGCCGCTGCTGTCATGAATGTTAGACCTCCGGCAAACCCTATAATGAACCCAGCAGCTGGAAAGAAATGTTTCGGTGTGGCCAGGAAGGACATTACCGTAGTCAATGCCGGTCAGCGGCGTCTCTGGCAAAGCGCCCATCAACAAAATGCCCCCACTGTCAAAGGGGTATCATTGGGCTTCCCAATGCAGGTCTAATCCGAATAACCAAGGACATAATCCCCAGGGTTTGCGCCAACAGCCGTCGGGAAACTGACCAGCGGGCCTGGCCCAGGCCCGGCCAAACAATAGGGCAAGTAGAGGGAGTCATGTCCGGGACTTGGACAACATGCTGCATTATAAGAGTCAAGCCCCGAACGGACTGATTCGCCCAACATAGTTTATCTCTATGCAGCAGAAAAAGTGCCTTTGACTGTTCCTTTATGCCCGTTGGCATACCCACAACATACGATACTGGCATCCCTAACGGAACAGTAGGTTTGATTCTGTCACACAAAGCAAGCATGACTGATGGTCTTATGGTAGCTCCTGGGGTAGTCACTAGTGATACAAATTTGCCGCTTTTTGTGTACTGCTGGACAACGGGACATTACCCTGTGCAAAAGGGTGCATGCATTGCACAACTTCTGCTTTTGCCTGTGGCCTCTGACTTCAATGGATTTTCTGAAAATCCCTCTGGAACACACATAAATGCTTTGTTGTCCATTACATCTGGGCGGCCGAAGTTGACCGTGGTGATGCGATCCATCCCAACTGAGGGACTACTGGATACAGGGGCTGACTCCACGGTGATAGCCCGAAAGGACTGGCCCAAGGAATGGCCCACTCGGAAAGCAGCAGAGGTCTTCGGGGTTGGTGGTTTTACTGCAGCCGAGGTATCTGTCCATCCCATAATTTTTGAAACACCAGAGGGGCCAATATCAATACATCCCTTGATCATGGACATTCCTGTTACCTTATGGGGGCGTGACCTGCTTTCGCAGTGCAAAACAACCATTCAGACAAATTTATGCTAAGGGCCTCCCCTGCAGCGCCCGCATGCGCTTTGCCGCTTTCATGGTTACCCGGGCCGCCTGTCTGGGTGAACCAATGGCCGCTGCCCAAAGAAAAGCTCCGAGCAGCGGAGGCCCTCATAAAGGAGCAATTAACTTTAGGCCACATAGAGCCCAGCACTAGCCCTTGGAATACTCCCATATTTGTCATAAAGAAGAAATCAGGGAAATGGCGCCTCCTGCAGGACCTAAGAAAAATTAATGAAAGGATGGACACCATGGGGTCACTACAGCAAGGAATGCCAAACCCTAATTTAATCCCCAGAGAATATGAAGTGGCCGTGATAGACCTAAAGGACTGTTTCTTTTCCATCCCACTGGATCCCAAGGACAGGCCTATGTTTGCATTTACCTTACCAGTATATAATAACGAGAGACCAGCAGCCAGATTCCAATGGGCCGTTCTTCCACAAGGAATGAAGAACTCCCCCGATGTTGTGTCAATATTTTGTGGACACAGCGCTGCAGCCCTTTCGAGACACCTTTCCAGAAGTGACTGTTTTCCATTACATGGATGATATTCTTGTGGCAGCGCAAAAAATCACTAAGGAACATCTACTATCCCTGGAAAAAATGCTTCAGCAATGGGGACTGATCATCGCACCGGAGAAGGTTCAAAAAACGTCTCCTTACACTTATTTGGGACACCGTCTTCTTCAATCTTCGTCAGCACCGGTAATCACTGAGCTTCGAATCCCATCCTCCTTTACTTTAGTGGAGCTTCAACAGATGTTAGGACATTTGAATTGGGCTCGACCATTTTTGCCTCTTACCACTGAAGAGCTGTCACCCTTGTTCTCTGCACTCGCTGGACACACTTCTCCAGCGGATGTTATTCCTTTAACTCCCTGAATGAAGGAAGTTTTGCAACTCATCAACGAGAAGTTTGCAACTGTAGCAGTAGATAGAATTCCATTGGGGGGGTTACTGGGATTGCATTGTGCTGTATTTTGTACTAATCAGTTGCCTACAGGAATTTTGTATTGTTCAGGACAAAAGGGTCACATTTATATTTTAGAATGGTTGCATCTCCCTCATACACCACCTCGTAGTGTGTATCCTGTTCCAGATGCAGTGGCGGATGTCATTAGCAAAGCCCGGCTTCGAGCTGTAACGTTGACTGGATATGATGTATTAACAATCTATTTGCCTTTTAAACAGGATCAAGCAGAACACTTGTTGCAGGTTTCGATGCCGTTTCAGATCGCGTGTGCTGACTTTGCAGGAAAATTTGTGTTCAATCCTCCTAAAGATCCAAGGCTAACATTTTTGTCTTCTTTCCCATACAGTTTACACTCTTGTTTCTCAGATAAGCCCCTCTCAGAGGCGGTTACTTTGTTCACTGATGGTTCTAAGCGCCGTGGGGTGCTCACATGGATGGATATTTCAGGGGAATGGAAATGTAAATTCACGGAATTGCAACTTTCAGCTCAAAGGTCCGAGCTGGCTGCGGTAATACTGGCGTTCCGTACCTTTTCTCATGAGCGGTTCAATCTTATTGTAGACACACAGTATGTATACCGTCTTTTATGCAATTTGCAGCATGCTTACCTGTCACCGGTTCTTGATGGAGATCTCTTTTCCCTGTTTTTGGACTTAAAGACTCTTGTCTTGCATAGAACTTTGCCTTGTTTTATCAGTCATCTTAGGTCCCATAGTAACATGCCTGGGGCGCTCATGGAAGGAAACCGTAGGGCAGATGCGTCCCTGCGTCTGAATCATACTGATACTGCCTGTTGTTTTTCCCTATTTGATGACCCTATTCAAAGCCATGGCACATTTCATCAGCCCGCTAAAGTTCTTCATAGGCAATTTGGTATTCCCTTGTCTCAGGCTAGGGATATTGTGTCGACTTGTGCCTCATGTTCAGTTTCACCTTTGAATGTGCCCTATGATGCTGTGAACCCTAGAGGTACAAAATCAAATCAGATCTGGCAAATGGATGTTACGCAGGTACCTGCCTTGTCCCCATTTAGTAAACTTCACGTAACAGTTGACACCTATTCTGGCTACATTTGGGCTACACCAATGAAGGGAGAGACTACCCGTCATGCAATTCAACATTGCCTTCGGACCTTTGCAGTAATGGGACGGCCTGAGGTGATGAAAACTGACAATGGCCCAGCATATGTATCCCAATCCTTCTCTCGATTTTGTTCCCAATGGGGTGTAAAACTTGTTCATGGGATTCCCTTTAATTCTACAGGGCAAGCTATCGTAGAGAGGGCGCATCTGACCTTCAAGTTGCTTTTAAGAAAACAAACGGAAGGAAGGGGGTACAGGTGGCGCATGTCCCAGACGCTGTTTCTAAAGTTTTATTTGCTCTTAACCATCTTCTTACTCCTCATAATAAGACGCACACTCCTGTTGAGCTCCATTTTCAGGCAGAACGAGAACTGGAACGTCCACTGGTAACCTACCGCAGACCGCCAGATCCACAGTGGAAAGGCCCGGTCCCCCTCATCACCTGGGGAAGAGGGTACGCTGCGGTTTCAGTGGACGATTGCGCTGTGTGGATTCCTGCTCGGTGTGTCCGGCCATGGAGGGCGGCGATAGCAGCTCCTAAAGATGAAATTTCTGTTCCTGTTTCTTTTGATGATCTCCCCTTCCCTCAAGGGGGTGCCGATGGAAGCGTTGCACCATAGTTTAGAACAAAATGCTTGATTGGCAGGTGTACTGAATATTACTAAGTTCTGTATTGTTGTTATCTGCAATGCTTTCCTTTTCTGATTGCTTCATACTAAGACTGTATACTTTTGCCTCTCATGCTTACTGGAATGAGCTGTCGCCAGATCTATGTGTTACAGGATATATGAAAAATTGATCTGATCAATTAGTTTAGTTGGTTTGGTTGATTGCATTAATTGATTAATTGATTGAATTAATTTAATTAAATAAATAAAAAAGGAGGACATGTGGGGATGGGGTGCTGGCTTGTAAAGAGTTTGATATAGGATAGGTGATGTGTAGCTGGAGTTGCACACGGCACGCATATCTTATGCAAGGCGTATGCACCCGACACGCAGGGAATATGCACACGACTCTTAAGGGTGTGCACACAGTACGCTAGCTATGCACCCAGCACAGTAAGAAAACTAGGCGGGAAAATGTACTGCTTTGATTGGCTAATATATGCCTGCCATGTTAATGTAACTGTTTGTGTTAAATAAAGAATAAAGAGCCAGTGTTAGGTGCGGCTGGCAAGTTCCTTTCTATGCACCATAACCTCAGACTGCAGTCCTGTTTATTCCAGTGCACTCCCTTCGCACCACATCCTGATTGTCGAACTGGACCTGGAGCTGGACCTCCCTGGTTCTGACAAGTTTACAATTAGATGATTAGAATTATGATAGCTTTAGCCGATGTTATTGTATTGCATACATGAATTCTTTTCCTTTATAAACCAGACCCTTTTCAGTGGCAGGATCTCCCACCTGACCAATGGACAATCTAAAACTGACTCTCAGCTCTCTTAACTGAATTCCTCTCAGCTCTAACACAAACTGAACCTGAACCCAACTGAACTGAACTCAACTGAGCCCAAACTGAACTCAACTTAAACTGAACTGTCCATCACCCATTAGGTTCCCATATATAACATTCTTAACTACTCCCACCATCTTGGTGATTGGCTATTCAAAACAGAGTCATGAATATTCATACTTTACCCTTTTCGCCACAGTATGTTGTTGGAATGCTTCTGTGTATGTCGTGTGATTAAAAGGGAGATATTCTGGATTCAACTAAATAATGCTATCTCTTCTGCAACATGATTATAGATGCACATTTCATTGTGTGGAAGTGGTTACTGCTGTGCTGTTGAAGTTGATAGCAGAGTAATTATGCTCATAACAAATAATATCTGCTATAAATCAAAGCACTAAAGTATTTCTTATGAATTGCGTTTGCAAGTTACTGCATGTGTTTCTACATGAACCGCTATAGCATCGTCATGTACTTGTTTGCTTAGTGAACCACTTTTCCTTCTTTTATTGTAATGAACAAATGACTGAATTATTCATACATACTGTGACTAGATGGGAGAACGAATGCACTAACAGATATGAAAGGCTGCAGGACAGCTCTTTGTACCTTCACGTAAAATTTCAATTTTCTACAGTTTTCCAATGTGCAGTTTAGCTGAGATTTTGTTCTGCTGTAGTACATAGTTTAGAGCTGTTGAAAGGCACTGAGTTAATTTTAAAAAATGAGTTTACCCTGTGAGTTGTTCCAACAAGTGTAACACACCCTCATTTTCTAAGCATGCTTGTGGAACCATGATCTTGTATACTTCTTTCACTTCTGTGTAGCTGGGATGATGCCCCTTCGTCATAATCACTTGTGCATTTTATGTTTCAGAAACATCTCTTTTCAGACATGTGCTGTGTAACACTAGGCTAGCCTCAGTTCTAATTTGACTGTCACAGTGGTAGCACCTGCAGAATTTAAAGCTACCCATGGGAAAGTAGTCACACAACCCATTAAATTTTTAAGGGGGAGACTCTCATTGAATTATCCCCCACATGGCGCCCTAGGATCATTCCCAGCAAGCAGTGGAATTGAGGAGATGTTCTCGTCTTCTCCTAAGCCAAAGCACATGAAATGGGCATATTTAAGCTGGAGAAAAGAAGACTGAGGTGGTGATATGATAGCACTCTTTGAAAGCTAACATACAGAAGGGTCAGGATCTGTACTCAGTCATCCCAGACTGCAGGACCTGCAACAATGAGCTCGAGTTATGAGAACCCATCTTCTGGTTGAATATCAGGAAAAACCTCCTAATTGTTAGAGCAGTACTTCAATGAGCAAGTACTTCAGTGGAACGAATCAGAGGTGGCGAGTGCTCCAAAGGCTGGAGACATTCCAGAGAAATTTGGACAATCTCCAGGGATATATCTTTCGATTTGTATTCCTGTATCGAGCAGGGGGTTGGACTTCATGGCCTTGTAGGCCCCTTCCAACTTCATTTGACAATGGTAGTAGAAAAGCACCTGAGGAGTTTTATTTTTGCATTTTGCTTAATAAGCTCTCTGGTTTTGGCTCCGTCGGCTGAGTACAGTAATGCAAATCTGTTCTTTGCATAGTTCTTTACATAGTCATTCGATTCTTCTGGGATCTTATTTAATTTTTTTTTGGCTCGTCAATATTTTTCTTCTTGTATACTCTTTTTTTTTGGTATTTAATGTCTATGGCCTATACCACAGTCTGTTCTCGATCATGTTTTGAGACACATATTCTTTTTATGTAGTCCATTTGATTTCTGTATTCACCATCTGGGGATGTTTGTGTGTTCATTCATCTGTTTGATTGCCTAAAGCACAAATTTGCAATAAACAAATTGTTGGCTCCATAAACTGGGAGTTGCTCTCCTTTATCCTTTTTCTGATGCTTGGGCCAAATTCTCAAATGGTATTGGTTCTGCTTTTGTTCCTAATTATTTATTCCAGTCAACTAGAGTAATCAGCATATCCTCCTTTGGTGTGTGACCTGTTTGCTTCTGGATATTTGCATTAAATGTTTCTTCTTTTTCCTATAATTGCAGCATAGATTTCAATGATTGCTATTAGGGATGGGCATTTTGTTTCGGAACCAGTAGGTTACTAAATGAACCACACAAGCCCAGGTGGTGCTCGGAACCGGCTGATACATGCAGATCCATTTGTTTTACCTTTCTCTCTGTTGGCACAGAGCTCAGCTGCAATGAGGAAGCATGCTGTGACATATTTCCTGCTCCGTGCTGCTGGCCAATCAGAGAGGGAGGCGGGATTATGCCTATCCCTGCACAGATCCTGATTGGCCAGCATCACAGATCAAACACAGATGACGTCACAACATGCTTCCTCATTGGATTTTAACCCTGAGCGAGACAGAGAAAGGTAAAGCAATTGGATCTGCATGTATCAGCTGGTTCTGAGGACCACCTGGGCTTGCATGGTTCGTTTCGTAATCTACTGGTTCTGAAACGAAATGCCCATCCCTAATTTCTATGCTAACCAAGAAGACAGAGTTGAAAGGTGAGCAATGAAGGAAATAAAAATGATCCTTAAATTTAAGGATGTTGGAGACAAGTTATAAAGTATTTTTTCAAGAAATTTGTTTGAGATTAATGAACCAATAGCTCCTAACTCCCTATGCTAGATATTGCCTCATTATTAGGGCTACACTTTTACTTTTGATAGTCGAGGGGAGGAAGCAATTCAGTGGTTGAAAATGCCCCATTCCACTGGACTTGGGTTACTTTCACACCAAGTATTGCAAACGTTCCACCTTTTTCTTTACTGGCTTGTATTTACCTTGATCTATACTTCTCAAATCTTGTGTTACAATAACATGTGTCATGCATTGGGAGTAGTAGATGGAGTGTGCTAACTGCTTGCCAGATGGTGTAGCTGTCACACAGAAGTTGAAAGGCTGAGAAAAGTTACTTATAAATGAAATCAATGGGGAAAGTACAAAAGATGGTATTGGATGACTATTCTGATTACTTTGTCTATAGTTCATTGCTTGCAGTGAGGCCATAATATTCAAGAATACTCTGTGCCTCTGTTTAACAAAATCTGTCTTTTTCTTTCTTTCTTTTATTCCAGTAACAATGCGTCAGTTTGATCACCCCCACATTGTCAAGTTGATTGGTGTTATCACGGAAAACCCAGTCTGGATCATTATGGAGCTTTGCACACTAGGAGAGGTATGCCGTTTTAATGAGCACCTGCCCCCCTTACACACACACACACACACACACACACACACACACACACACACACACACACACACACACACACACACACACACACACACACACACACACACACACACAAAAGGAGCTCAAGGACGGCTGTTTATTTTGAACATTCTGTTCCAAGGCAGAGTCATCACAATTCTGCAGGTGCAGAATCATGTATTCAGACTCAGCCCTGGAGCAACTGAGCACAATATCACGGGAGATGAGAGCCTTGCACCTGTTTCCCAGTGCTTTCTAACACACGTCTAAAAACATATTTAAAGTGGTATCTAAGAGGAAAGCTCATGTTGATCATACATTAAAGCCTTTGCAATCCTTGTGTGCAGGACACTGTATTGATGGATAGCTGCTTGAGCCTTATTGCCTTTCTGAAGGAACCATTCCTAATACTCTTGGGGAAACCAGTTTTTAGGAACTGGGCTAAGATAAATGTTACCTTATACTGCTCTGTTTGCAGTTCTGTGACTGTTCCCTAAAGCTGCATCTGATTGTTCCCTGTTAATCTGTTTTCTTCATATCCCAACGTTTCTTTGATTCAGATGGGCTTTGTAAAATGTTGATGGAGCAGTTAGCAAATATAAGCGCATCTGATATCGACAGAATACAAGCCTGGAAAGTTTAGTCCCAGTGAAGTCAGCTGGATGTTACCAGTCATGACGTAGCATTGCGTAGTAACCTCGGATGACCATGCCTTTGCTGTATAATTGGGTGGAAGGCCTTATCCTTATCCTGTCCTGGTGGCCTCTTGACCTGGCTGTGCATGTGCTACTCAGAAGTGATAGAGGCAGTGGTTTAAACCGTGTTTTATAGCAAAATTGTGCCCTATCCTGAGCACAATTATCTCATTTTGGGGCAGAAGATAAAGCCGTTTTTGTCCTTTGCAAAGCAGGGGATGCTTTGAGATCTAGTGAAATGGCCTTAGCAGGCAAATTCAACTGTTGAGTGATTGGGGGAGTGGGGAGAGGTGATCCTAAAACAGTATATTGGCATAATCATGGGATTTCTCCAAACTCCCCAAAAAAACAACCACCCAACAAAGAGTACAAAGACAGACTCACAGACAGCCAAGTAAGCCCAAGTATGACGAGGACTAAATAATGTAAGGCTTGTCTGTGAAGATTCTCAGTCATCCAGGTGAGTTTATCTGGAAGTTGATTCATGGCTACTGGATTTCTTTTTTGAGAGATAGAAACGTTTCGCTGCTCATCCAAACAGCTTCATCAGTCTGAATACAGCTAGTGTGAGTCCTCCATCTTATAGTCAGTCAGCTTTGACCTCTTGTCAACATGGTCTGAAATAGGCTCATAAGATGAACAATGGCCTGAATAGGCTCGTTAGGGAGACAATAGTATCTATAGCCTTAAGATGAACAATGGCCTAAGGTGCTGAAACCTATCAAGAATGGGTTGTTAGCTATGGCCTTGGTGGTGAAGGCTTTTTGATTTGTCTGGGTACTTTGGAAAGCACCGCCTGATAAGTAGCAGATAGACTATGCCTGAGGCCGCCACCTCTTATGAGCCTAATTCAGATCAGGGTGACAAGAGGTCAAAGCTGACTGACAGATGGAATGCATCAGCTGTATTCAGATTTTTTTTGAGCAGCAAAACGTTTCTGTCTCAAAAAAGAAGTCCAGTAGCTATGACTCAACTTCCAGATAATGTAAGGTGTTTTTTTTGGGGGGGGGGACCATTACATTAAGGCATGGAAGCTCAAATAGAATTTCCCAAAACAGAGTATGGGTGGCTGAAAAGATAGGAGTCTTTGGTCCTGTTAAATTAGAACAAGCTTTATATATTCACTATTTTTTTGTTTGGTCTGACCTTTTTTTTCCTTTTTTCTTTTAATTGCTGAAGCTGAGATCATTTTTGCAAGTAAGAAAATACAGCTTGGACCTGGCATCTCTGATACTATATGCTTATCAGCTTAGCACAGCACTTGCCTACTTAGAGAGCAAACGATTTGTTCATAGGTAAGCCAATGTTGTCGTTTTTTATGTGCTGTCACATTGGAGCCGACATAGAGCAACCCTTATAGGACTTTAACTGCAATATGAAAATAGTGGCTTTAACCTGATCAGGATTTGAACCAAAGCCTTCTGAGTGCTAGACTATCACGCTATGCACTGCACAGCACTGGGTAACTGTAAGACAATATTAAAATGCAGTATTTCAGTGTCAGATCTAAAAGACATATATGTAAATATAGTTCATTTTATCAGCTGGGTTGAATGCTGACTCAAATGTATTTGGATGATGCTTTGAATCTAGAACTGCACTCTTACATTGCCTGGCCTATCTAATGGTTTTGAATTAATTTAATGAATGAATAAACGCTTGTGAATAACACACAAGCATCATTGTATCCATTTGTCTACTATATCTTTTGAACAGTTCCATATGTGTTAAACTTATTTGTTGACAGGCCAGCTGAACGCAAGAGACTTGGCAAAGGGTGACACCTGCTGGTCTGCAGTCTTTAGTGTTTTAAATACATAAATATCTTTAGAAGGAACAAGTCAGAAAGTGGGTCTCCTAAGACTGCTGGTGCTTTGCACTGGACATTTAGAAATGTCAAAGCACAAGGGCTTGACTGTGTTTTTTTTTCCAAAGTGAAGAGTGAGAAGAATTCTCAATAAGCTACTTATGTTTTCATTCCATTTAAGTTGAAAACCATAGGAGGAAAAAACTTGCTAAGCAGTTGTCAAGAGGAAGAAAACATTGCAGTAACCATGGATGGGAGACCCACCCATGAAACACACAGTGTCATATCATTTTAGACTTTTGTAAGAAGGTTCATTTTCTTGCTCTCTTCTACAATTCATGAAGACGGAGCAATAGTAATTTTGTTGAACACATTTTCTGTTTTCTTTAATTGGGAGAAACAGAAATGGGACACTAAAGGCTACTATGTTTCCTGTTTCTCCTACTTTTTCAAACCTCAGGTACCACTCCAAGGCACATGCAGTTTAGTAGTGTGGCAAAATATTTGATTCCCCACCCCACCCCACACTTGGAAAGCTGTCACATTATGTTTGCTTCGGTGGTGGGGTAGAATTATGTTTGGTTAAGTCCCAGATGCTTCGTAGGTTGGAATTACTGACAATATTTTCTGTCCTACTGTCTCTCATGAGACAAGGTCTCAAAAGGTGCCAGAGCTTTAAAGTTTAAATCATCTACTGCACTGGTTCCCAACCCGGGGTCACCCAGGTGTTCTCAGACTTCAGTTCTCAGTAGGCTTCCCCACCAGCGGTGCTAGCCAGCATTTCTTGGAGCTGCATTCAAAAAACGCCTGAATGATCAAAGTTTTGGAGCCACTGACCTGGAACCATTGTGCTCAACCTCCCAGAAGATTCTGGGAGTTTGCAGTCCAAGAACACCTGGGTGACCCAAGGTTGGGAACCACTAAACTACTGTGTTATATGGTGTTTAGTATGATGGTCAATTTTTCTGAAAGATGGTGAAATAGGTGAGCAAGGGGGAAATGGTGAATTTCTCCCATGAAAACTATGTGACTGCAGAATCCCAAGATTTCTAGAATCTGTGTTGTGATACTGTAAATCCATAACATGGAATAACATTTTTATCCTCTGGCAGGGATATTGCTGCTAGAAATGTGCTGGTGTCCTCCACAGACTGTGTGAAATTAGGTGACTTTGGCTTGTCCCGATATATGGAAGACAGTACTTACTATAAAGGTAAGGAGGAGGAAGAGGTGTGATGTTCAGAGCACAGGGGCCAGCAGGTCAGAAGGAGTTAACCTGAGTTGCTGTATGTGTGTGAAGCTAGACATTTGAGAGTAGATACCTATAAAGAAAATATTTTGTTTCAATTCCTCTTTTATTTTGCTGTTTTGTTGACACCTTCCTAGTGTCCTTTAGCAGAAACCAGTTTCCAGACCTAGGCATGTCCAAACTTTGGCCCTCCTGATGTTTTGGACCACAACTCCCAGAATTCCAGGCCTGTATTGCCAGTGACAAAGGACCGTGGGAGTTGTGGGCCAAAATATCTGGAGGGCCGAAGTTTGGACATGCCCAGACTAGTAGGCATTCAGGAGAAGTATATTCTATAGACACTGTGAGTAGCTGAGGTCTGCTGCATCACCAGATGTGTCATGGATGACCCTAGTTGACAGGAACTCTTCTGTGGTAGTGCCAGGTCTCTGTAAGCGATTTTCACTTGAAAACATTCTTTTTATGTTTGTGAAAAGTCAGGAAAGGTTGTGGCATGAGCTGAGCAGCTGTTTACAATGCTTGTTTGTCATAAAATTTTATTGGAAGGTAAGAGTTTGACTAATATTCTATTGTTTTGTTAAGCTATTGTGTTATGTTATCTTATACTATATTGTTTACTTATTGTATTGTTTGTTGGCTATGGTATGTATTTTGATGTTTGTTCAATTTTGTAAACTGCCCAGAGTAGCCGTGTAGCTAGGTGGAGTGGTGCTCACAATTAATCAACAACATTTTTTACCTCTCTCTTGTCAGATTCTGTAATTTTATTTCGTCTTGTATTTTTGTTGTTATTGTCTTTAAATTGTAATGTGGGTTGTTGTCATGGGTTTTTGTTTAGGCAGTTTGTTCCTGAGGGAAAATCGGGCGGTTAACAAGTACAAATATAAATAAATACATGTAACAACAAGAATTTACTTATAAGAGATGGAGACAAGAGTAAAAATATAAAGACAACGGATAATAACCCTAATACAACATAAGAACATAAGAAGAGCCATGCTGGATCAGGCCAAAGACCCATCTAGTCCAGCTTCCTGTATCTCACAGTGGCCCCACCAAATGCCACTGTGACAGCATGAGACTAGATATCTGTCTCCTGCTACTACTCCCCTGCATCTGACCCTTGAAGTACCCCGGTTTTAAGCCTGGAGATTACACATCTCCTTCATGGTTTGTAACCTGTCATGGACTTCTCCTCCAGGAATCTGTCCAATCCCCTTTTGAAGGCATCCAGGCCAGGTGCCATCACCACATCCTGTGGCAGGGAGTTCTACAGACTAACAACATGCTGGGTAATTTTTTTTCTTTTGTCTGTTCTTACTCTCCCAGCCCTCAATTTGAGTGTATGTCCCTTAGTTCTGGTATTTTGTGAGAGGGAAAAGAGCTTCCCTCTATCCACTTTACTCATGCCCTGCATTATTTTGTACGTCTCAATCATATCCCCCCTCAGGCGCCTTTTTTCCAGACTAAAGAGCCCCAAATGTTTTAGCCTTTCTTCATAAGGGAGGTGCCCCAGCCCAGTAATCATTTTAGTCACTCTCTTCTGCAACCTTTCCAGTTCCACTATCAATTTTTTGAGATGTGGTGACCAGAATTGTACGCAATACTCCAGGTGTGGCCTTACTATCGTTTTGTACAATAACATTATAATGTTGGCTGTTTTATTTTCAATACTCTTTTTGATAATCCCTAGCATGGAATTGGCCTTCTTCACTGCTGCCACACATTGGGGAGACACCTTCATGGAGCTGTCCACCAACACATCAAGATCTCTTTCCTGATCTGTCACAGATAGCTCAGAGCCCATGTGTTGATAGATGAAGTTTTGGGTTTTTTTTGCCTCAATATGCATTAATTTACATTTTCCTACATTGAAACGCATTTGCCATTTGGCAGCCCATTCCCCCAGTTTGGAGAGAGCCTTCTGGAGCTCTTCAGAATCTTCTCTGGTTTTTACCACACAGAAAAGTTTCGTGTCATCCGCAAACTTGGCCACCTCACTGCTTATCCCTGTCTCCGGGTCATTTATGAACAGATTGAAAAGCACTGGTCCCAGGACAGATCCCTAGGGCACACCACTTTTCACCTCTCTTCCTTGTGAAAATTTGCCCATTGACACCTACTCTTTGTTTCCTGGATCTCAACCAGTTCTCAATCCATGAGAGGACCTGCCCTTTTATCTCCTGACTGCAATTTTCTCAGCAGCCTTTGTTGAGGGACTTCTGAAAATCAAGATAGACAATATCCACCGGTTCACCCAAATCCAGATACCTGTTGACCTTTTCAAAGAACTCTAAAAGTTTTGTCAGGCAAGACATACCCTTACAGAAGCCATGCTGATTTTCCCTCAGCAAGGTTTGTTCTTCTATGTGTTTTAAGATTTTCTCTTGGATGAGGCTTTCCACCATCTTCCCTGGGACAGATGTAAGGCTAATCGGCCTGTAGTTTCCCGGGTTCCCCTCCTTTCTAAAATTGGTATGACAAGGAATCTGCCCAAGGTCATCTGTCGTGAAGACAGATGCAAAGAACTCATTTAATATCTCTGCAATTTCCAAGTCCCCTTTTACCTCCCTCACCATCCAGAGGGCCAACTGGTTCTCTGGCAGGTTTTCTACTTCTAACATACTTAAAGAAGCTTTTATTATTTCCCTTTATATTGCTAGCCATACATTCCTCAAAGTCTTTCTTTGCCTCTCTTATCATCTTCTTACATTTCTTTTGCCAGAGTTTGTGTTCCTTTTTATTTTCCTCATTTGGGGAGGATTTTCGTTTACGGAAAGACTTCTCCTTGCGCTTTAGAGCCTTAACCATGCCAGTGCCCTCTTGGCCTTAGATGAGCCACAGAAAATCCGGCAAGAAAGGGACTGGGACAAAACAACACAACCAATACACAAACACACAGCCGTGCACTCAGTGATCACCCCCCCCACACACACACGCACACTTGATTGCATCAGTTCTGCCCTCTTGGCCTTTGTGTTATACATTAAACAACTTTAATTTAGCTTCTGCCAGCGACGTAAAAATGAGCAGTGTGAACTTGAGACAAGCAGGGAGGCAGGTACAGTGCTACCTCACAAGACAAATGCCCCATAAGATGAATTTTTCATAAGATGAACGAAATTCCCAGGTAGAGGCATTTTTCACAAGAAGACTGTTTGCCTACCAGATATCTTCAGAAAAATTCATCTTCCGAGGCAGGCGTTTGAATTTCGCGCACCCACAACCTGAGTCGGTTGTGGGTGCACAAAATTCAAAAGGCTGGTCTTCCAGCTGGGCTTTCCCGACTGTGTAAACCCCCAGCGCACAATTAAAGGGCTCCGTGCACGGAGCCTGGCAAAGGGAAGGCAGCAGTTTGCGAGCACACAAGACTGCAGCATAAACATCAAACAAGCCTACAAGCTGCCGCCGCTCCCGTCTTCTCCCGGGTCTGTGCACAGAAACAGCTCAGGGCAAAGACCCTGGTGAAGGAGGGGTGGATGCCCTGACACAGGAAGGGGACAAGCAGGTGAGTCACCCCTCACCTTCTCTCCCCCTCCCCAGGTTGGGGCAGCCAGCAAAAGGGGGGAAGCTTTTCCCTTGCCCCAACCCAGCAAAGAAGGGGAAAAGCTTCCCCGTTCTTTGCTGGGTTGGGGGTAAACCCCCTCAATTAATCGGCAGCAGAAGGCTGGTGGTTGCTTGAGGGGGTTTGGGACAGCCTTCCCATAGGAATGCATTGAAAACCAACATGATCTGTTCCTCTGGAATGGATTAATTGGTTTTCAGTGCATTCCGATGGAGAACTGTGCCTCTTAAGATTTTTTTCCCCTAAAACAAATTGACCCCTGGAATCAATTAAATTCATCTCAGGAGGCGCCGCTGTATATTCCAAATGGATAGATGGCAGAAAAAGTAACACTAGGCTGTACTTGGAGTCAGTCACTCTGTGTGGGTGGGGGTGTGTGGGTGTGGGTGTGGGTGTGGGTGGGTGGGTGGGTGGGTGGATGAGTACACTAGAGGTCAGTAAAACTGCAGTTAGAGAGGGATTATGATTGGGAACAAGAGGTGGCCTGTTTCAATGTGGCTCTAGTGTTGGGTTTACAGTTTATATTCTAGAAATTGTAGACAGACACGGCTACTTAATCTATTGTCTTTGCCATTTAGCTTCCCTCCCTCTCTCCAATGCATGAAATGTGGCATGAAATACTTTTAGCAAAGGGGCACTAGAATCACTGCCTGCGTACTACCAGGACTAATTGTTTGTGTATATTTTGGCCTGAACGTTTAAGAGATCTTCAGAGTCTTCCTATCCCTCTATAGCTTCCAAAGGAAAATTGCCCATCAAGTGGATGGCACCAGAGTCTATCAACTTCCGACGCTTTACCTCAGCCAGTGACGTCTGGATGTTTGGTAAGTGATTTATTATTTCTCTAAGGTGGTGTAAGGTGCAGAAAGGTCCACATTCATCTTAACGGATTCATCACTTATGATGATGAAGCTAAGAAGCAGCTATGTTGGTTGGCGAGTGCCCTTGCTGCCAGATAGGCAAAATACAAATCCAATAAATAAAATAAGTTTAGAAAACAAACGAAAACCATAATAGAAGAGTGCAGTGTGAACAAAGTAGTGTCTTTAATGACTCCGTACTGCATCAGGAGCAGTTTTTCTTTGGCGATGTCCCTTGAGAAATCGGACATAGGAAAGGTATGTGAGCAAAGCAGTTCCCCAGGGAGTTTTTGTTGGATTACACATGTTAGCATAGTTACACCTGAAAGTACTTTGTCTCTGGATAATGCCCATCCCTTCGTTGAAACTGAGGGCCTTTTCACACGACCCCTAAGATCCGCTGGCCCCTTAAATTCGGACCAAAGATCTTAGGGGTTCGTTGCTCTTCCTTCCTCCCCACCAGAGTAAGAGAGGAAAAAATGCAGCTCACCTGGAGGAGCTTCCCAGAGCTCAGTTTCTCTTCTGTTTCTCTTCTGCTTGCTTTTTTTCCCTCCCACCTCTTCTCTTAAAGGGGCGGGAGGCAAAAAAAACACAAGCAAAAGCCAGGAGAGCCCCGCACTGACCAGATTAAATCCGGACCTGGGGATTTTCACCCACCTCAAGCAGGTACAAGAAAGTGCAGCTGGGTCGCGCTTAGGTGGGCGTGGTCGCACTTAATTTCCTGCAAACTCCGGAGCTGGTGGGAAAACACTTGTAAGGTCCGGAGTTTGCAGCCATTTGCTGCGGAGTTTAGGGGTCTTGTATAAAGGCTCTGAAGCTTAGGTTACAGTGCTGTCTTGAACTGTTAAACAGGTAAGAACAAGTCTCTGGGAATTAGCAACAACTGGTTACCCTTTTGTGATTAGAGTTAGGGTAGCAGAATTTTGTTTTGGGAGAGAGATCGACTAGTTCACTTAGGGCCAGTTTCATTAGTTAAGCGAAAACAGGACAAGCCTATCTTTTTCTTAGTTTTGAGACAGATATATCTGGAAAACAATAAAATGAATTTTGAAAAACAAAATAAATATTGAACGTGGCCTTTCATCCTAGTAGCAGATATCTGTACAAGCAAACTTACCATTTCAAACTACCTTGCTTGATAAGCGAAGTTGCCATGTTTCTAAAATGGACGCTGTATTAAGGCATGGGGTAAAACTGATTTATAACATCAAATCAATTATATAACAGATTATGATTTAGCAAGAACTGTCAGGCTTCTGTTCTCGTGGAGGAGATGGAGCTGACAAAAGGAACTGCTCCCTGAACTTTCAAGACCAGGGCTGGATGACAGATTCTTTCCAGACGGTGTGATCATGGAAAGTATGCTACCAAGCATGAGATCAAATGCTTCCTTCTTCCTTAAATTCTGCTTTATTGGATACCTCCTCCTCTTTAGAGAAACTAGAGAATAATGTGATTAGGTGTTGACTGGAAAGAAATATTTTGATTTTTTAAGGAAATATTTGGGCTTCATCTATGTAAGATTTTTTTTTCTTTATGGATTTATGAGTAGTTCATATATGATGGCCTACTTTCCTGTTGTGTAAAAATGGACTCAATTGTCATATCTGGAATAACACCTTTTTTGGCTGCCATCATGGTGCTGTGGTTAGAGAAATGTGGAGTGACTCTATCCAGCTTCCTGGACCAGAATTATGAGAGTAGAGGATGTGGCTCAGCTCATGAAAAGGGAACACTTTTTTTTAAAAGGGCAGCCAGAGTCTAATTTTCAAAATGTACTTGCCCTTTCTTTAGTTCTAAATGGTTTGAAGAAGATGACCTTTTCACAGCCAGAGAATATGTTGAATACACTGTGAAACTTTGTCATTTATATTCTGCACGCTGAGCTCAGGTAGATGGGTTCATCGAGCAGCAGCCAAGTGCTGGACGGCTCACATGCTAGTCACTCATCATAACCTCATGAGTGAGGAATGTGTGTTCCTGCAACAGAAGACATAAACCATTTGAATGACAGTCTTTCTGCTTGCTAGTCTCTTGATCACACACACACACACACACACACACACAAATCCATCGCATTGTGGTATGCAATTTATCAAACTTTCAAACAAAAGTGATGTGTGAGAACCTAGTTATCAGCTTTTCCAGTAGAATGGCCATTCACATCCTGGTGCCTGTCAGATTATTTTCTGGAGCATAACTCCCTTAATTTCTAACCATTGACCATGCTGACAGGAGCTGATGGGTGATGTAAAACTTGGATGACATGTGTTTTGGAAGGTAATGGCACGCTGACGAAGTTCCTGAAGACAAATGTTTAAACGGATGTTTGGTAAAGTGATTTAAGGGCCTTTTCACACGACCCCTAAGATCCGCTGGCCACTTAAATTCGGACCAGAGATCTTAGGGGTTTGTTGCTGTTCCTGCATTCCCACCCCCTCCACACTCCTGGCTGCTGGCTGCGTGAGGGGAGGGAGAAAAAAAGGAAGAAAAGAATGCCGCTCACCTCCGTTCTGCCATCTGGCTTTGCTCCTGGCACTGCATTCAGATCTCTTAAAGGGGCGGGGGGCAAAAAAAGAACAAACAGAAGCAAGGAGAGCCTGGCAGTCACTACTGTTATATCCGCATCAGGAATTTTCACCTCTGGAGAGCAGGTACCTGAAAAGTGTGCTGGGACGCGCTTAGGTGGGAGTGGTCGCACTTAATTATCTGTAAACTCCGGAGCTGGTGTGGAAACAATTTTAAGCTCCAGAGCTGGGAGCCATTTGCGGCAAAGTTTAGGGGTCGTGTGAAAAGGCCCTAAGACACTCAAATAAGATTTCTATCAGCAGACAAAATGCAACTTGTTATAGCCAGACAGCTGAGTCACCACAAGAGCTGTGTTGATGAATAAATATTCCTTCCAGAAATGTGGTGACGCCAGTATTTAATCCAGGTGTTACTTTTCCAAAAGACTCAGTAGGACTTGAACTAAAGCAGTCTGCTGTTCTCCCCTCCCCCTCCACTTCCCAGGTGTGTGTATGTGGGAAATTTTAATGCATGGGATAAAGCCTTTCCAGGGGGTGAAGAACAACGATGTGATTGGGCGCATTGAAAATGGCGAGCGGTTACCGATGCCACCCAACTGCCCTCCCACTCTCTACAGCCTTATGACCAAATGTTGGGCCTACGACCCCAGCCGGCGGCCAAGATTTACAGAACTTAAAGCACAGCTCAAGTAAGAACTGCTTTTCTTGCGGTGTCTGTTCATGTCTCACGTCATGTGCAAAATGTTGTATGTGAAATTGTTGTCTTTGGATGCTTCTTTTTCAGGGAGGGGGTGGAGCAACCAACATGATCGTATTTTCTTAAAAACAAGATTTTTTTTAAAAAAAAAAATCAGATTGCTGTTTGGAATATCTCGGTTTGAAACTCATGCTATAAAAACAAACTGCTTTGGAATAAATGAGATCTTTATCCAGTAATAATAGTATCATGACTATCTGACTTCATGCCTTTCCACCAATAATTCTAGTGTCAGTGGAGCTTATTAAATTCCTACCATAAGCCATTTCTTACCTCTTTTTTCTCCACAAAGCTCTGCTCTTGCAACTTTCTTATTCTTTATTACTGTATATAGTTGAGTGTAAGCTGAGCTGAGGGCCTAATTTTACCCCCCCAAAACTGGGAAAACTTATTGACTCGAGTATAAGCCGAGGGCATTTTCCCCTTTATACTCGAGTATATACGGTATACCCCCTGAGATCTAAAGAGGCGGGGGTAGTAATTGGCAAAATGTGCTGGGAGTGTGGAGGCAATTAGGGAGTTAATACCATAGAGTAAAATCCCTTATTGCCCCCACAGGCCCTGCACAGTTGCCAATACTACTGTCAGCCCTTTTAGAGCTTCATAATTAAGTCCCCTTACCCCTAAATCTTTCCATATTTCAGGGGTTCCCTAAAATCGCTTTGGGAAAGTACCCCTGCTACTTTTGGTGCCTCCAAGGTTGGGAAAGTACCCCTGCTACTTTTGGTGCCTCCAAGGTAAGTGATTTTTGAGTGCATGTTTTTTTTTTTTAAAAAAATATGCACTCAAATTGTTTTTAAAAATATGCAATCAAAATTTACTCACCTTGGGGGCACCAAAGTAGCAGGGGTACCTCCAGAAAGCCATTTTAGGGGATCCCTTGAAGTTTGGAAACATTTAGGGGGTAAGGGGGCTGAATTATGACACTCCAAAGAGGGTGTCTCTAAGCTATCTCTCGCCTGATCAGGACTTGCTCTCCGCCGTCCTCCCCAAGCCGTACAAACACCTAATTTTACCCCCCCCCAAAAAAAACTGGGAAACTTATTGACTTGAATATAAGCCAAGGGCGTTTTTCCCCAGCCAAAAATAAGGGCTGAAAAACTCTGCTTATACTCGAGTATACACAAATTTATTATTTGCATTTATAAACTGCCTGACTTTTCCATTCTTGCCTTCACAGATTCAGACACCAATCAATAACTTAACTGCTTGATTTGCTAGAGTAGGCCCATAGGATCCAGGGGGATTTGATTAGTCAACTATAAGTTCGGTTCATTCAAATGGGCCTGCTCTGGTTCTGGAATACTTTAGCATAGGCAGTAGGCCCAATATAGCTTACAGATGAGTTGATGCACCAAATCACTAATTAAATGGGCCTACTTTAGTATGACTTACTTGACTGAGCAATAGTATTTTAGCCCCTATGTTTTCCAGGGAAGGGAGTTTCCCATGGCTGAAACGGGCCACACAGACAGCTGTTGTGCTTGCTATGTTTTGGAATATATGTATTAGCAGAGGGTAGTCCAGTTCTGGAGCCCCCTATGGAGATAGTTCCAACGTGTCACTTGTTTATTGAAATAATTTTTCCTCTCAGCAAGCCCTGTTTTTCCTCTCAGCAAGATTCCTGAAACAGTAGCTACTGATGATGATGATGATGATGATGATGATGATGATGATGATGATGATGATGATGATGATGATGATGATGATGATGATAATAATAATAATAATAATAATAATAATAATAATAATAATAATAATAATAATAATAATAATAATAATAATAATAATAATAATGGCAGTGGTATTAGTATAACATAAAATCTGTACAACATAAAAATTCTGGAGATAGGGGAAATTTGCTTAACATAATTAGTGAAATAAAAAGTATTACTCCATTTTCAATGCATCACATGGGAATTTGTATAAAGAAATTTCGCTTAACATAATTTAATAAAATGAAAATCTAGCACATATCACAGAAGTAATAAAATGAAAAATCTAGCAAACCGTCCCCCTCCTCCACCCCACAGGCAGAATGAGGGCGTTTGTGAACAGACATCTTGTGAAACCAGCAGTCCTTTGTTGCCTGTTGTTAAGGTTAGCAACAGGCAATTTTTCCTTTACTACCCCCCCCCATTAATGGAGTGAGTAGTGGTGGCAGTAGATTGAAAATATGTATGAAATACATTGTCCCTTGTGTTTGCCTAGGGCTAGGCCATCTAAGATTGTGGAAAGATATCCAAACGGGCCTTCAGGAATTGAATTCCCAAGTTGATGCATTTGGGAAAGAGAATTCTGAAGTTTTTCCTGTAGGGCTAGAAGCATGCAGTAGCTGAAATCCTGTTGACATATATATAGGTGCAACTTGACATGATGCCTGTAGTAGTTACAGTTGTGCCAAGGTGGAAGGGGCTTATCCACAAAGCACTTCCGCCAATACATTGTAAAATTGGTTGAAATGGAACTGCACGACTCACTGTGCAGTTGACCTGTGCAATCCTTGTTGCAGGGCTGGAATATCTGGCACATTTATTTATTTTATTTATTTATTTATTTATTTATTTTGACATTTATATACTGTGCCTATTCCCACATAGGGGACTCATTTATGATGCTGTAAGAATATGTTATGCTTCAAGATTCCGGCCAGTGTGTGTTCTTTTTCTTTCTTCCATGCTCTGCACAAAGATCCCTTGGACTTGCTTTCACCACATAGAGGCTGTGTCAGCCCTTTTCGTTACAAGGCTTGAGAAATCACGTCGGGTGTAACCTGGGCCATCCTAGGGGAGTGGGCTTCAAATTTTACATTCCTAAGCACTTCCATAAACAAGCTGTTTCCCAATTTTCTTGGTTGCATTTGTCATCTCTCTCTCCCCCCCCCGCCTTTCTTTTTTGGATAGCTTCCAGGGGGCAAGAATTCTTGCCTGCCGTAGTTGTATGTAGTTATGTGTCTGAGGGGAGAATGGAGAATGTTAGCAATAATATAAATGGTGAAGGTTTCTAAAATAAATGAAAGGAATTTTACACACACACACACACACACACACACACACACACATACACACTTCTATGAGTTAAAATGCAGGGCCTTGTAATCCTAGGAAGGCCATAGCCATGAAAGACAAGGAGTTGAGCCAACATTTGAAGCTTGTATCTGCCTGTAGGGACACTTCTGTGGGGAAAAAAAGCTTTAGAAATGTTTGTGACAGCAACAACTGCTTAAAATATCCGTGTGTGCAGCATAACACATATTTATTTATTTATTTATTTATTACATTTATGCCCCGCCCATCTTCCCGTGGGAACTCTGGGCGGCTTACAATGATAAATAGAAACAACACAATAAGATCAGGCAACAAAATAAAGCAAAAACAAACTATTCTAACTACTAGTAGTAATATGTATGCTCTGTCCTTCTAATAGCACAGAACTTGGTCATCACTATATATCAAGCGGAGAGGATGTCTTGAACTAAAAAAAAATCTATTCTCTGTCATAGATTTCTATTAAACTGTTAATCTGTTCAGCCGGACGCTTTCTAAACCGGAAATTATGTAAACCAGAACCGCACAGGGGTGCGATGCATCTTGGGAAATGAAGTTCTTTGGAAAATGAGTAAACTGGGGTTTTCCGGGAAAAAGATGTAAAACGGAGGCGTTATTTTAAACAGACGTCTTTTTGTGAAGCAAAAAATTCTTTAAGCGGGGCATTTGTAAACCGGGGTGCCACTGTACTCTTAATATATAACTTATCAGCAAATCAGCAAAAGATGTCTATGCTCTTTAACTGCCTTTCTCTAGTTTTCCAGTTGTGGGACATGGGTAGCACCTGCCTTGGTTCATTTCACTGCTTTTTAGGCTGCAGAACTTTCATTGCATTTTGGTGGTCAAGGGAATGTCTGTAAGAACTTTCATCTTATAGATTAGAAAAAGCATTCTTTCATTTTGCAGAGTATAAACTGTTGCCAATGAAGAATAGTTTTGCCAACTAGTTAGCCCTTGAACAATATAGTAATTTAAATTCACCAGTCCCCATGTTAAATATCTGTTCTTGCTGTTTGGCAGCATAGCTCTGAAATTCAACTGAACATTTCACTCAGAGGTGTGCTATTCATTTAGGAATACAAAGAAATGAGATTTCTTTCGGTAAAAGGGAGTGCATGCTGAAGGATATGTATTTAGGGTGGGAGAATTTTGACCAAAAATGCATTCCAAAGGCAGCTTCGTATCAAAAGTGTAAACATCCCTAAAGTTGTTTTAGGACATGGCAGAAGCCAACTGTGTAACAAGACGTGTTCCCTGAGCAACTGATGCATTACCGTTAATGTTCACTTTGGGAAAATATGGCTTAATCTGACTTTCCTGACCTCTGGGAAGACTAGCCAAAAATTGCTAAGAGTTCATTAAACCAGCTGTATAAAGTTTAGTTAAAAATATCTCCAGCCATTATGCTGTTCCCATCTATGGACTGACCCTCCCAGTGGCTCAACAAAGACAGTTTTATGTGCTATTTTTAATCCTTTGCTTTGAGCAGATTTTAGCTTTTCATCAGATGAAGAGAGGTTTGCTGAATGCAAGGATGTAGACAGAGATGCATGCTTTACTCCTGGGGTGGGGTACCTTTGGCCTTCCAGATGTTTTGGACGAGAACTCCCACAATCCTTTATCATTGGCAATATAAGCTCAGAATTCTGAGAGTTGCAAACCAAAACATCTGGAGGGCTGCAAGGTTCTCCACCCCTTCACTCTTAATCTCCCTGCATTGTTGGATTAGTCTGCAAGGGTGTTTCGGTCTCGTGCAGAAGACCCAGTAACTCAAGGGTCCCAGTTATATGAAGAATGAGTCCTTTTGACCAAATGTGCTTTTGTTCTCCATGTGGAGGATGTCCCCTGTCAGTTGCAAGGTAGGGGAAGCATGGCTGGAGCACATATCCCTGCCTAGGCTACAAACCAGCTCAAAAACTACTGTCATCTTGTTTCTTAGTACAATGCATTGAAGATGGAGGATTGGTTGAATTTTAAGTGGCCAGGATTTTAAGATTCCTTTAATGTCCCCGATTATAAAAACTTATTGTGGGCTTGGGAAGTGAGGCTGTAACTGAACCAGCATTAAGGAGAAGTTAGAACAGGAGGGAACAAAAAACAAAAAAAAGATGGTGTAGCAAAGGCTGCTTGAAAGTGGTTATATGACAGTGCTTCCCCATTGCAATCTCTGCCGTTCTCTAGGTTGTCTACCAAAGGAGTTGTGTTTGACCTAGGAACCCATCTTCCAATGTAGAGGGAGGGCCTGGCATATAGACAAGCCTCCTTGTGATATTTTAGTGCCTAATGAAAGTGCAAAGGCTCATTTCACAGCTCATCACCTTTTAGAAATTATTTTGAGAACCTAATGTCTTCTGAAACAAATTGTTTCAGAAGACATTACATTAATGGATGTATGTTGCATTGTTTTGAGAGGACAGCACACTTACACTGTTATACAAGCTGTATACTCACTGCTTTATATTGTAGCCAAGTGTCATTTCTTCAGTGTTGTCACATGAAAAGGTATACTAAAATGTTTACGAAATGTGAGGGAGTGTACTCACTTCTGTGATATACTTTATGGAACGTCTTTTAAAAAAACAGGAAACACCCATATTAGAAAGGGTTGGGGGAAACCATGTTTTTTTCTTCATGTGTTTAGTATTAATATTCCAAAGGCAAGAGTCAGAGACACCATGTCGGTCAGCATACATAGATGGGCCAGACAAGTGGCTAAGAATGCAGCGTCCTTTTTAGCTAGCCGGGACTTGCATGTTTTTCATGGTCTTGGCTGTAGTCTGTCTCCTCTGCTTGTGACATTTAAAGAGCCAGTGCATTCTTGAGAACACTCCTTCCCAAATAGTCAAAAGATTCTGCCCCATCTTTTAAAACAGACAGTAACAGTGATTAGTGTAAACACAGCGGGTGGGTATGTGCTTGTTTCTTGGATTTTATGGTTGTCTGGAACATGCAAGGGGAATAAAATGGCAAAGTTGCTTGTGGAATTCTGATGTTAATGAAGACATATAAATGAAATTAGGGAGATGACATCCCCCTTGCTCTTCTCCCCCCCTCCAAAAAAATTGAAAGAGTTATGAGTGTCTGTTCATGTTTTCCAGGGCTTTATGTTTTTGGAAAAACATGACAAAGCTTTTGATCATTCATTCATTCATTCATTCATTCATTCATTCATTCATTCATTTATTTATTTATTTATTTATTTATTTATTTATTTATTTATTTAGCTGCCCCACTGCCAAGAGGTCTCTGGGCGGCATACAACAAGTACAGTCATCCCCTCCCCGCCATTTCGCGGTTCAGGTACTGCGGTCCCACTATATCGCGTCCCACTATATCACTACAGACCCGTCCGGGAGGCCTCGGAGCTGCGGGGGGGCAGGAAGCAATCGCATCGCTCCCCGCCACCCCCACCCCCTCTGGGAGGCCTCGGAGCCGTATGGGGGGTGGTGGTGGGAAGCAATTGCATCGCTCCCCGCCACCCTCACCCGCCCCTTTGATCGCCCCTGCCCCCACCTGACCCGCTTCCGCATATCACGGATTTTCATGTATCACGGGTCGGGTGGGTCCCTAACCCCCACGATAGGCGGGGGGTTACTGTATCAAAAACTATAAAACAATAAAATTATTAAAACTATAAAATACAATACAGTTAAAACAACATACAGTACAAATTATAAATTATAAAACCCTGCTGCTCATGTGTCCAACAAAATAGTCTAATTAAAATGCTGGACAAACAGGAAAGTCTTTGCCTGGCGCCGAAAAGCCAAAAGTGTTGGCGCCAGGCGGATCTCCTTAGGGAGGGCATTCCAGAGTTGGGGGGCAACCGCCAAGAAGGCCCTGCTTTGACATGCCACCCCCGTTATCTCTTTGAGGGACGGCACCTTCAGCAGGGCCTCCTGGCATGATCTTAGAGTACGGGCAGGCTCCTATGGAAGAAGGCAGTCATTTAGGTAGGCATTGTGTGTGTGTGCATCATGGTGAACATATGGTATTTCCAAGGACATTCAGCTGACTTGCAAACTTTCAGACGTCTCTAGCTCTTTTCTGCCTCTAGCGTTTCTCACTGAAAATATTGGAGAATGTTGTGCCATATGGTAGAGGGATGCTTGTAAGAGCCTCGTGGCGCAGTGGTTAAATGCCTGTACTGCAGGTAAAACTGTGCTCACGACCTGGATTCAATCCCTGGTAGCAGGCTCAAGGTTCACTCAGCCTTCCATCCTTCCGAGGTCGGTAAAATGAGTACCCAACTTGCAGGGGGGGGCAATGTGTAGCCTGCACACTGTAATTAAAATTGTAAACCGCTCAGAGACGACTTGTAGTGGTATGGGGTGGTATATAAGCAGAACACTTTGCTTTGTTTGGAGCCGATTGAATGAACTGAGATTGTTGGAGGTACATATTGAAAATCCATATCTTTTCAGCAAGCAGATGGATTAGGTTGTTTCTGTCTTTGTCATCTCTGTAGAAGCCTTGACATAATGTTATGTTTAGCATAGCAGAGAAGCGGAACACAATAGCCAATGAAAAGAATAATTTATTTTTGAAATTAGCAACAGACTTCGGCCAACTGATATCAGGCCTTTTATTACTTATTCCAATGAGTTAAATGAGGAAAATATGTTTTATAAAAACAAGCAAATTTGAGAAGTTTTTGAGAAACTTCTGACCGGTGTCCAGAGCACATACATGGCTTACTTCAGGGCCAAACTGTTTTGCCTTCATCTCAGGAAAGGCCAGAATGGAAATGCTCAGATCAGCTTTGAATTGCTAAGAAGATATGTAGGATAGGATTCTGTAACTGCTTGGTAAGTCTAAAAAGCTGCAATCTACGTCTTTTCAAGATGGCTGATATCCAAGGTTAGTCATTTGCATGGTAGGAGGGGGAGAGTTTTTGGTGTATTTTTCCCTCTTTTTGGAAAAGAAACACTGGCTTCATGTGGTGAAGAGGTGGTGAGTAGCTAAAGATTAGTGGTTAAAACTCTTACTTGCTTTATTAGAGAATGTGCCCCCTTGCCCCGTTTAAAGGCAAGCAACTGCCATGTTTTTTGTTTGGTTGAATATATCTATAACAAAAAGTAAGCAATGAAAATGTTGATTAACTAAATAAATTAAATAAATATCAACAAGACCAAAGAACTTATAGTGGACTATTGAAAAAGAAAATCAGACACCCAGCCCCTGATTATTGATGGAGTTTGTGTAGAGCGGGTGACAGGACAGTAGGTTCTTAGGAGTTATTCTACAGGAGGATTTGACCTGGAGTGCCAACACTGAAGCACTGGTAAAGAAGGCCCAACAGAGATTATATTTTCTGAGAATTTTCAGGAAGGAACAACTGTCTAAGAAACTGTTGGTAACCTTCTACTGGGGCTTTATAGAAAGCACCGTCACTTACTGCCTCGGTGTCCGGTTCGCCAGTTGCACAGTGGCAGATAGAAAGGCGTTCCAGAGGGTCATAAACACTGCCGAGAGGATAGTGGGCTGTCCTCTTCCTCCTTTGGAAGAATTATACAACTCCAGATGCTCAAGGAAGACATCTTGAATTCTGAGAGACCCTTCGCATCCTGGCCAACAATTTTTTGAACTGTTGCCGTCTGGCAGGAGATACAGGACTCTTAGGTCAAGGACAAATAGACTAAAGGACCGTTTTTATCACAGAGCGGTATCCAAGTTAAATGCGACAGTTTTAGCACCATCTTAATCAGTTTTTAAGTAGTGTTTTAAATTTTGTAAGCAATTTTAAGAGTTTTTAATATTTTGTATGGTGTTTTATGTGTCTTATGTGTTTTATGTGTTTTATGTGTTTAGAGTGTGTAGTGGAACAGCACTCTAATTTCGTTGTGCATATCTTGCGTATGCATAATGACAATAAAACTATTCTATTCTATTCTATTAACGTTGATTGTTAATTTGCTATAGGGATAGAATTTCTCTCTCTCTCTCTCTCTCTCTCTCTCTCCTGCTCCTCCTCCTCCCCCCTCCCCTCCCCCCAAGAAAATTGGTCTGAAACTTTTCAGAGTTGTTGCAGCCTTTTTTCTGGGTTTGGATGTTTTCAAGCAAGTATGCACTTGATTAATTGCCTGAGAATAATTACACTGGTGCCATTAGAGAAAAAGGAATGCACATACATATATAATTCTTGAATGTGCCTCCGCAGAATCACCCGTAACTTTCTAAATATATCTTTCATTGCCATATGTCCTGGTGTTTTAAGAGTCTTATGTTTCAGTACCCAGTTGCTAATTTCACAAAGGCATGCTCCCCGCCGCCCCCACTTCCCCTCCCCATTAATCGTCTTATAATGCCTAACCATTTCTATTGCTGTCTCAAAAGAAGACATATTTGTCTAGCGAATTCCATGCTAGTCTGGAGTCTGGAACCACTGGTTTGGGGAATGTGCTTGGAGGAGACTTGAGGACGACATCGATTAAATTCTGAGCCAGAATGTCATTTATCTTCAGAGCACCATTCATTTCCCCCTTAGTACAATCCTGGAGGAAGAGAAGCTGCAGCAGGAGGAGCGAATGAGGATGGAATCGAGACGACAAGTTACAGTGTCCTGGGATTCCGGAGGATCGGATGAGGCTCCTCCCAAGGTATTGAAGAGGGGTTTTCTCTCCTATCCTTTATACTAACCCAGAGTGATTGTTTTATTTCAGTAGCCTGTTGAGATGGGAATGAGAAACACACAGGCAATAGTCTTGTGGGGTATTTGATCCTAAACTAAGAGGCATGCTCCCCTAGGGAAGCCTGAGGATATGGGACAGCAAGAAAAGAATAATATATTTTAATTTTTCTTGTGATATATATATCATTACTGGAATTTAGAATTTCTCAAGAAAAACTTTGCATGCTATTTTTTTAAATATTACATTTTCGTGTTTATATTTAATTTAATTTTTGTTGGAAAGGGGCTGGGTGATGGTAAAGGGGAAGTGAAGAGATGGAAAATAGTGCTTTGGAACCACTGTTACATAGCCCTCGAACTCCTCTAAAAATCTAGACAGATGGCATTTAAAACAAACAAATGGATAGCTTTTCCATTTTTGCAGAGACCCTCAGGAGAAGAAGACTTGCAGAAAAATGTTAAAGATAGTGAAAACATAAGACTATACAAAAGAACTGCCATTTAGGTCTCATTACCTTGAAATATATTTCATATAAATAAACAGTATCTATACATTACTGACATTTTTCCACAATCAAGAATTTAAACTTTTTAAACTACGGTACTATAAATTATATTAAAACAATATGCTGATTATACATAACAACTAGGAATCCATTGATTGACATTTAGAAACCAAATATTGAGCTAATCTTCACAGAGAATGTTTCTGATGGCATCCTTTGACATCTCTCTTGTTAGAGACTGGTCTATAGTTTGGTGCAGCCCTTGCCAAATCTAATTCAAAAATATATAAAACCATTCATTAAAGCTATAGCAATTTTCAGTTGGGGTGCAGATTGGTGAAGTAGTTAGACTCTATTCTCAATATTTGTGTTTTTTCTTTTAGATTTGTTCTTCTCAAGGAGCAGCTAGCATGTAATTATACTTGTTTTGCCTTAGGATTAGATGTTTTTCTTTATCTTGTCTGTCTTCACATAGATAACTGACTGCAGAGAGACTTGACAACCCATAAAGATATGTTTATTACATAATAGCAAATCATGTAGAAATAGGTTCATTCCATTCTGTTTTGCTGGGACAAGATTCTTCCTTCTATGGATAATGAGACCATTTGCTGGTAGCTTGCTTACATCTGTTTTCACTCCTAGCCTCAACATGTCTGTAGATGGCCACTTCTCGCTGTATTTCATCTTTTCACCTATGGGCCTTTGTACATGACCCCTAAACTCCGCCGCAAATGGCTGTCAGCTCCGGAGCTTACAATTGTTTCCCCACCAGCTCCGGAGTTTGCAGAAAATTAAGTGCGACCACGCCCACCTAAGCGCGTCCCAGCGCACTTTTCATGTACCTGCTCTCAGAGGGTGAAAATCCCTGATGCGGATTTAAGGGAGTGAGTGCCGGGCTCTCCTCGCTTCTGTTTGTTGTCGTTTTTTGCCTCCCGCCCCTTTAAGAGAAGGAATCAGGATGACGACGGGGCTTCGGAGGTGAGCCTGCATTTTTCCTCTCTTTTTTTCTCCCTCCCCTCACGCAGACAGGAGCAAGGAAGTGCGGAGGGGTGGGGATGTAGGAAGAGCAACAAACCCCCAAGATCTCTGGTCCGAATTTAAGTGGCCAGCGGATCTTAGGGGTCGTGTGAAAAGGCCCTATGTTTCTCTAGCAACTTTCCAAAGCATGTCTGAGGAGCTCGGAAGCAGGTCAGGCAGCACTGGGTCTCAGAAGCAGTTCAAGCATCCTTCACATGATGTCAAAGACTTGGCAGCACGGAAGAAAATCCAGGGCAAAGTTTAAAGGGGACTGGATTTAAAAGGAACTACTGGAATGGGATGCCCGTTGTTGGTAGTGGATAGAGTGATCGATTAGGACTCAGGAGGCATGAGTTTGAGTCCCTGCTCAGCTGTGGAAGTTAACTGGGGAATAGAAGTGATTAAGAAATCCCACACTCCTTGAAACACTAGAATAAAGATGTTATTGACTTGATGATACATAGAATGGGCAAACTGGTAATAGTAGGCACTGGGTTTGAAGCCATGTTGTGGGATCATGGTTTTTTAGGGTGCAAAATATTTAGACCTGGATTTATGATGGTCAGCTTTCATTGTTAATGAAAGTTAATCTAAAAGACCCTGAGCTAGTCTTTCCTTTCACAACTGCTGCTACCCAGTATCAGCCCTTCAAAAATTTCTCTGCCTCCATCATCACTGGAACTGTATCTCCTGATGCAACTCCTAATTGTGGAGGAGATGGATGCCTCCTGATATGGTGTCTCTCTTTTTGATGGCCTCCAGTCACCCTGTTACAGTTTAGACTTGTTAACACAATGTTCTGGTGGTATTGCTCTCTGCTTTCCTGAAAAGCCCAAACCTCATCACCAGTATGTATCCTAGAGGAGGACCTAATATGAGGTGGATGGAAGCCAAAGCATTCTGTACATAAGGCCAAACCAGGACTGTAAACAACAGAACCTTTCTAATATGACAAATTCATAATGTCACAATAAACTGCAAATGATTGGACATTACTTAACAGCATTTGTGTCTTGGAAGATCTCAGGGTAGTGGGAGGGTGAGGACTAGATGAACACGAGTAGGCAGGTTCCATGGACTCTTTCCTTCTAAAGCTAAGCCCAACAACATAAAGAGTGGATGCGTGTTTGGTGTAGAGGCTTTGAGTCTTTCCCTATAAGCAGTTACCTCTCTCCTTATGTCACTTGAGTGCAATGGCTGCTGGGTAAATGGTTTTACCCGTTCAGGCTTCCTTCAGACCTTGGCTGTCAAGATGATCAACTAACAGCTGTACAGCTTTTGTTGAAGTTGTGTCTCCTTGTTTTGCATGTACTTGATACCATGAAAAATCAGGCTCCAAAACATTTATTCTAGCTAGATAAATTATAGGAACTGGAATACATTAAGAATGTAAATTAACTGAAAGTATATGACTCCAGGAAGTGGCGGAACACCTGGATGAGAGGATTATCCCCAAGGTAAACTGTGCCTGAGGGACAGGAGAGTGTCCCATTGTCTGGAGTTCCACATTCCCTGTCTCAGCCAGACTGGGCCCAGTCAAACAATAGGACACCAATCTATGGAACATTGACTCAAGGATTTGGACCATCAAGAGCTTGATGGCACATGAAATTGGATCAACAGGGCAACTGTGAACAATCACCCACCAATGCAGATCGAGGGAAACCTTGAACTGGTTTGTATGTATAAAAACTGGTGTTAAACAAATGTTCAGGGCTCACTCACACCATCCAGGGTGAGACCACTGACTGTTATTTGGCTTGGTTACAATAAATCTGACTTAAACAGTTCAGTGTTTGCACTTCCTTAATTTATTTGAATTTAATTATTGGACACTGGTTCCGAGCCAAGCACGGACTCAAAATAATCTGTAAAAAGTGGTAACAGATTGATCTGTAATACGGTGGGGTGGCATATTTTCCTGCAAGGCAACATAGACCCTTGACAGTCAAAATGACCAAAACAAATAAAACGAGTTTCAGTAGGGGTAAATGTAGATTTCTACACTTATGCAGATTGGGGAGGGGTGGGTGGGTGTCAAATGTGTAATTACAGAATGCTTGCTTAGCAACAAAACATGAGAAAATGATGCAGACGTCTTAGACCTCAAACTAAATGTGACTCAACAGCATGATGTCTATGCATGTTATGGGAACTAATGTAGTTCTGTATCACCAGAGGCATTAGTGTCCAGATTAAGGGAAGTAACACTATTATTCTTTTCTGCTCTGGTTAAATATCATGAAGTACTGTTTCCTTTTCTGAGCTTCTTGGTTCTAGAAGCATATCAACGAGCCAGAACGTGTGCCAGAGGGGGAGAATAAAGATGGTAAAGAATTTGGAAATTAAGGTCTGTGAGGAAAGTTGAAGAGGGTGGGCATGTTGAGCCCGGAGAGGAGAAGATTGACACGAGAGCCATCTTCAGGTGCTTGAAAAGCTCTCATGTGGAAGATGGAGAAACCTTGCTTTATGGTGCGTCCGAGGGCAGTGCCAAAAGTAGTGCCTTCAACTCACAAGAAAAGGGGGTTTCCACTAAATATTAGGAAGAACTTCCAAATGGTAAGAGATGTTTTGCCATGAAACAGACTAGTTCAGATGATAGAAGAGGCTTTTCATCTGCAGTTTTTAAACTGAAGTTGAATGGCCATTTTGTCGGGGATAGCTGTGGTTTTCCTGCATTGGCAGGAGACTGAATTGTATGGCTCTTGGAATCCCTTCCAACTCAGCAATTCTGCAGCATTCTGCAATTATTTCAGAAATATTGTAAAAATTGGGCTTGGTTCGTATGGCCGTGGCTAAACTAGGAAAAACTTTGTCAGGATCAGAGTTGTTGGAACTGAATTTTAACAGGGTGTTGCATGTTCTCTTTTTAATAAGCAGCCACCTTTGCTTACAGGGGCATGGTGGCTCAGCGGGCTAGAGCGCTGAAACTGTAGGCTGCAAAGTCAGCAGCTCAGTGGTTCAAATCCCAAGTGCCATGCAGCGGAGGGAGCTTCTGTTGTTAACCCCAGCTCTTGCCAACCTATTATTATTATTATTATTATTATTATTATTATTATTATTATTATTATTATTATTATTATTGTTGTTGTTGTTGTTGTTGTTGTTGTTGTTGTTGTTGTTGTTGTTATTTTGAATATTTGTATCCCACCTTTCTCCTTGGAAAAGGAACCAAGGTGGCTTATAATAATGAGGGGCAATATACAGTCCAGAACATTTAAGACATAATCAAGTTAAGAACAGAGAGTTTGAAGAGGCATCTTAGTACATTAAAAGGTAACATTTGAGCTACAAAGAGCATGCAAGAAGAAAAGAAAAATCCATTATGAGGGGTGAAAAGCAACATGGAAAACACTAGTGTTCTTATGAAGTCAGTCAATACAATCATGTATGGCAATCCATATAAAGTCATGTAATAGGTAGTCCCTCATTCAGGAAAAGCTTGCCTGACGAGGATGTTCTTTGCCTGCTTCCAGAAAGACAGCAGAGATGGGGCAGTCCTGGCCTCCAGTGGGAAGGAGTTCCAAAGTCTGGGAGCAGCAACAGAGAAGGCCCTTGTGTTCTTCTGAGACACATGCGTGAAGGTGGCGGGATGGAGAGAAAGGCCTCTCCTGATGACCTTAGCACCTGAGCCGGTTCATACTGTGAGATTTGATCTTTGAGGTAGCTTGGACCCAGGCTGTTTTGTGCTTGGTATGTTAAGGTCAGCACCTTGACTTGTGCCCAATAGCTGATTGGTAGCCAGTGGAGCTGCTTTATTAGGGGGTGCTATGTGATCTCTGTAACCCACTCCAGTCAGCAATCTGGCCACTGTGTTCTGGACTCATTGAAGTTTCCTGAGACTTTCCATCTCTAGCCCCACATAGAGCGCATTACAGTAGTCTAGCTGGGAGGTCACTAGGGCATGCGTCACAGTGGCCAGAGCAGGTTTCTCAAGAAACGGGCGTAACTGACATACTAGTTTTAATTTTGCAAATGCACTCCTGGCCACAGCTGTGACCCGGGCATCTCGGCTCAAGGATGAGTCCAGGAGCACCCCCAAGCTACGCACCTCTTTTTTTCAATTGGGGGTTAATCCCTTCTAGTACAGGTTGCATCCCTATCCCTTGATCTCCTTTTTGACTGACCAGAAGCAGCTCTGTATTGTCTGGGTTTAGTTTTAGTTTGTTCTTCCTCATCCAGCATGTGAATGCAAGTAGATAAATGCAAGTAGATAAATAGGTACCACACTAAAAAGCAGGAAGATAAACAGTGTTCCATGTGCAGAAGTGTGTTCAGCCATGCTGGCCACATGGCCACAGACTTGCACAACACTGGCTCTTTTGGCTTAGAAATGCAGATGAGAGCTGCCCCTAGAGTCGGATATGACTAGCAGGCATTTGTGGGGTGGGGGATGTTTACCTTTACCACCTTTGCTTAACTCTTCAGGATAGAGGGCATAGTCAGTTCAGAGGACTGAAATCAACTTGTTGAGCTGTCTGATTCACTAGCCCGGAGCTCTGAATAGATGCAGTCGCATAAGTACATAAATGGCAGATGGGGATCATAACAAGCTGACACTAGTATCTCAGAGCATTGTTTAAAGACATGAACTGCTAAACATCCTTACCACATACCTTAAGCAGATTTGACTGTTTTCTTTAACTTTTAAATAGATGGTGAATTGCAGCTTAAGAAAAAGCACAGAGCTAAATCCTTTGAAAGCTGTGATTAATGAGCAGGAGGACCTCATCAGCACTTAATGGTTTAGAAAGTGGTTTCTGTGCTTTTCTTTGGGCTCAAGAAAGGCTTTGGCAGTAGATAAGTAGCAAAGTATTCTAGGTTTACCTTCTCTTCCCCCTCCTTTTTTTTCTTGTTGTGAATCTAAATATACTGGTCTCTGCAATATAACATCATGAGAGTATACAGAAGCACACAGTGGAGTGTAATGTAAGTTTCTGGAACTTAATCACAATTTATAGGACACACCCAAATCACTTTTTGGCATCCTTTTAGCACTATTAGCTTTAACCAGGTTATAGATATAATATGGAAGGTGTGTTTTTCTGGAGAAAAAAATTGTACATATAAAAAAATATCCAGTTATCCAGTAAGGTGTTGTTTGGCCTGAATTTAAAGTAACATTGCAAATCCTATACATCACTTAGGCTAAAACCGAACTTAATTTAATGGAACCTAATTATGGGGAAGTGGGTGTAAGTTTTCAGGACAAAACTGTTTAGCTTCCAAAAAGGTTTGAATTCTGGTTTGTTTCTTTACCCATCAGTTGACTGCTCAGATATGTATTGAATCAAGTAGTGAAATCTTTAACATTAATTCCTAACCTTTGTCTCTTTGAATTACCTTATGAGACATCTGTCATTTAATTAAAAGATTATATTTGCTTAGATGGGGGAGATTAACTTTTGAAACAAGAGGCTTAATTCCTTTGTTTCATGAGGAATGCAGATACGATTTTAGTAGAGAAGATCTCAGGAGAGAAACATTATTATTGGTTCTGCTGACTGCAAACCCCTTAAACTTGTGCTTAAGTTTTTCAGTCTCTTAGCTTCATTTTGCAATAGTTCTTCATTTTGGTGGTTCTATTTAAGACCTGAAAATCCAGTATTGTCTTTTACACTCCAAATGTTTTGACAAAGTTTGGCAGACATTTTGCAGTGTGAAAGTCACTTTTTGGATCACCAATGCCCTAAAGCATATCCAATCTCACCTGATTTTGGAAGCTAAGCAGGGTTGGCCCTGGTTAGTACTTGGTACCAGGGAATACCAGGTGCTGTAGGTACCTAGAGTAGGAAATGGCAAACCACTCCAGTATTCCTGCCAAGAAAACTCCATGGACATGGGGTCATGAAGAGTCAGTCACGACTGTACCAACAACATACACAAAGAGAGAACAATGACATAGAACTGACATAGTATTGGGGCCTGTCGAGTGTTTCAAAGGCAAGATTAACACGTTACAGACCTCTGCTAATGTTTTGCGTTTGCTTTGCAGTGTTTCAGAGTGCTAACCCCTGCATTTTGCAGGAACCTTCGAAACGGTGAAAGCATAGGGGCAGGTTGATTGTCTGAACACCTTCACTGTATATGCTGACCCACACGGACCTTTTTGTTGCGCTCATCTGCCAAAATTTTAGGGAGTTTTGCAAGTTTCCTTCCGTGAACTGGGAAAAAAAGTAGTATAACACACTGTGATTCATATATGAATCATGTGGTTTTTAGGCAACACATTTCCATCTGTTGAAGACGAATGTATAGTTGTCATTTTCACAGGCTGGGGTTATGTTGAAAAAGAAAACAATGAAGGTTCTTTTATTGGGAATAACAGAGGTGTTGCTTGTCTTCTGACTTGGGTTCTGGGAAACCTGCTTCATGAACCTCCCATGTCTGCTCTTTCAATGACAATGCACAATATTTACGCAGGAACAACCCCTAATTTCTTACATGACTTTAAACATGAGCATAAAAAGGTAAATTCTTCAAACCCAAAAACCAATACTGACATTCAAAATTGATTATCTGGCTTTTGCAGTAGTTTCCTGCAGATGCATCCAACTGTTGGGTATAAAAAGAACACTATAGTATCCCTTTTAAATTCTTTACTTATTGTATTTTGCTTATCAAACTTTGCTTTGTCTAAAGCAGCAGAAGAAAACATGAAGAGGATTTTTAAAAATGTTTTTGACCAAACACAAAAATAATTTCTAGCTACAAATCTATTTTGTTGGTTTGGGCACGTTTCTCCACTCAATTAAGGTCTATGCTGTATAGCTACTGCCTACTATAAAGTTGAATGATGGGTTTTGATGAGGATGAAATGCATGAGTAAAGATGTGAAATCAACCCCTTTCTGAAAATTTTACCTGCTGAATTTCATTAAAGGTTTTTGTTTTGTCTTATAATGAGAGTGATTTCTTTCTCTTTTTAGCCCAGTAGACCCGGTTACCCCAGCCCAAGATCCAGTGATGGATTTTACCCCAGTCCACAGCATATGGTACAGCCCAATCATTACCAGGTGAAAAGTGATGCGTCTACATCATTGTTTTAACAAGTTGCCTTGAACCTGTGCAATAGGAAGGATGATGTAGCCTATGTCATTATATGGATGATTCAAAACATGCCCTGTGATGCAGAAAACAAAAAACAGATGCTGAAATGTAAAATGTATTATTTTTAGAGTATTTTTACCCCACCTTTCTCCTTGGAAAATCCATTGGTAGATGCCTTTATTTGACTGAATGGTTAATGTCAGATTTCAGTAGTTAATAATCTTTGCATGTGGCCTCAGCTGATTCCTTGCCCTACAGTTTCAATTTAATCTCCAGCTTTGCTAAATAAAGAAAGTGGTTCATCTTCATCTCTGCTAAATCCTACAAAAGATGCTCTGTGTTTTGCTTGTGGCTAAATGTAGATATACGCCTTTGTCTTTGCAAAGAAGAGTAGTCTTTGTCTTGTTCCCTTACCAGTGGGCTTTGTCAGATCTTATGTGACATCTGTCCTGCCTGCCTGAGGGTGCAATTGGATAGTTATTTGACCAGTTGTTTAGTTAACTGTGTGCATGAACTGGTTTGCTCTTTCTTCCAGTGATCTGACAATATAATTCCTGAAGTGAACCAGAGCATTCCTACCTGCCCATTTCTGGGTACTACTATGTTGGTGTGAGTAGGATTACTCCATTTTGGTTTGTTTCCAGTGTATGTGATTGCTGGGATCAAACCAAAGTGAGCTTCCTACTTAAATTTCTCAACTGGTTTCAATATCTCATATCATTAGTAAATAGACATCTTAACTACTTGATGTGAGGAAATTGGGAAATTAAATAAGCAGGTTAAAAACTTACCTCCTCCTCCATGGAGTAGAGGGAGGAAACAATTTTTTTAAGCAACGAGGGCAGAGCTGATGTGCTACATTGCTTTAAACTTTTAAAACATCATCCTGGAAGCATGAGAAAATTGGAGGGGACAAGGATCAGTTTTCTTCTTTGCTTTTTAGAGGAGCTGGAGCATACCAGTGCTTGAGGTATATATGTCATTTGGATGCAAAAAAACAACACCCAATGGCATACTGGACTTATAACTGACCTTAAAACGACCCTGTTTAACCCAGTCCAACCCAATTGAGCCTGTGTAGACAAGCTCCATCAAGTCCCATTTTTTCAGCTTGAGACTTGGTTTGGCTTTATATTGAGCCTTATATTGAGCCTTCAGTGTTTCTATGCTCTCCTCAGTGATTTACCTTCTAGCCTCATAAGAGTTTTGTAGAGCTGGAAAGTTTGTACATTTTCTGCTTTTATAGCTGTACTTGATAAAAGTATTGCTCACCCATAATTTTAAATTTTGATTTACTCCTATGGATCAACAATTATTCAACATGGACTTTTCCTTTTTATTAAATCTGGGAAGCATAATCCAGGCGTACCGTTGTAGGCATCTGGGGCCTTTGAGACATTAAGGGACTTCAACTCTCCTCAGTTGTATATAATTTAGCCCAAATTGAAGATTGTTAGGAATTGTAGTTCTAGCAACTAGAGATGGGCTTTTCATTTCGGAAGTGGACTGCTTCTGAAACAAAACATGGGAGCTCAGCTGGCATTCAGAACTGGAGGAATGAAATCAGCCAAAACATCTGATGTCATCATTCCTTCTCCCTGGCGCTGGCTGATCAGGAGCTGTGCAGGGAAATGCATCATCCCGCCTCCCTATCTGATTGGCCAGCTCCAGAGAGAAGAAAAGATTATGTCAGAGGCTTCTTCCTTGTTGGAGTTTAGTCCCACACGACCCCAGCACAAGGTAAGGGTTGATTTCATTCCTCTGGTTCTGAACGCCAGCTGGGTTCCCGCATTTCGTTTTGGAAGTTGACCACTTCCGAAATGAAAAGCCCATCTCTACTAGCAACATCTGAAAAGACCACAATACACAATACACTTTAAAGTATACCAAATTGTATAGATCAGTTTTTTTAAAAAAAAAGAAACAATACTATTGGGCATTTCAAAATTTGACATCTTTTTAAGGAAATGTAATTGAGTCGGAGAATCTAGGATATAGGACAAAACAGGAGATGTAAGGTCACCAGTGAAAAACAGATGTCTTCAAGGTGAAACATTCATACCTCTTGGTTCAGGCTGTAAGATGCAAATGTCACAAAAGTGCGAAAGGTCTTTTTAAAATTTGAATAATTTACTGTTTGTAGCCTTTTAAGTGGTCTTGGGTCATTTTATGAGAAAGGTGGGATAAATATTTGATTTAAAAACATAAAATGAAGTCTTTCCAATTTTTATGAATAAACTACTCTGATTGTTGTCTTGCATTTATTTAATGTTGATGTTGTACTACACAAGATTTCTGGCAGAATAATTGCAAGAACAGAAACCTTCAAAGTTTGCAGTGTATTTAAGTGGAAATAGTGATATACATTCTCAAGTGCAGACTCACTTTAAAGTGGTTTTGAATTACAATGAAACAATTGTTGGCATATCCTCCAGCTGCTTGTGCTCATTGTTTGCTTTCACCCCAGATATAAGCTTATAGGATATACTGGTTGATATATTTAGTAGAATGTATAGAATAAAGTAGGTACAATAATTATTCATAATGATTAACTTGGTGTTTCTATAAAATGCACTTGTCAAGTGTTCAAATATGTGCTTAATAAGGAAGAACATTTTATATTAAAGAACATACCACCCAGAGAGTGCTTGAAGTTCTATGGGGCGGTATATAAGCAGAACACTTTGCTTTCCTTTGCTTTTTAATATTTCCTTTTTAGGACATAATCTCTCAGTGCAGTGCTAAAAATGAAGTGCTTGTTTAGACAGCATTGATTGGGTATGTTGCAGTGTGACTGGAAGCTATGTATGGTGTCATTTCTCTTCCTTGAATGTATAGAAACAAGTGCCCTGCTGTTTGGTTTAAGGTGGCGGATTCTTAAAATGTAGCAAAAAAATATACCAGAGAATGTACAGTTAAACATTTATCAATATTTTGGCAGGTCTCAGGCTATCCCAGTTCTCATGGAATTCCAGCTATGGCTGGTAGCATTTATCCAGGCCAGGCCTCTCTCTTGGATCAGACAGATTCCTGGAACCATCGGCCTCAAGAAATTTCCATGTGGCAACCCAACATGGAGGTAATTGTTTCTCATATATTTGACAAATCAAAGGTAATACAGGTGGAACTGTAACAGACCATTCAGCAGCCCACTGTGAAAATGTGCCTAGCACTTTGCAGATAAAAGTCATTTGAATTTGTACTGAGTTGTTATCTCCCTGCAGTTGGTAACCCTGCCTTTTGTATTGTACTGAGCCTTTTGATTGCATTTAGTTGAGTGTAAGGAGCCTCGTGGCGCAGTGGTTAAATGCCTGGACTGCAGATAAAACTGTGCTCACAACTTGGGGTTCAATCCCAGGTAGCAGGCTCAAGGTTCACTCAGCCTTCCATCCTTCCAGGGTCAGTACAATGAGTACCCAGCTTGCTGGAGGGGGGGGCAATGTGTAGCCTGCATACTATAATTAAAAACTGTAAACCGCACAGAGACTGCTTGAAGTGGTATGGGGCTGTATATAAGCAGAGCATTTTGCTTTATAAAAGTCATTTGAATTTGTACTGAGTTGCTATCTCCCTGCAGTTGGTAAACCTGCCTTTTGTATTGTACTGAGCCTTTTGAGTACATTTAGTGGAGTGTGCACTGAGGGCCTTTTTACACGACCCCTAAGATCCGCTGGCCACTTAAATTCGGACCAGAGATCTTAGGGGTTCGTCGCTCTTCCTCTGTCCCCACCCCCCTCCGCACTTCCTGGTTGCTGGCTGCGTGAGGGAGGGAGAAAAAAGAAAGAAAAGAATGGCGGTTTACCTCCGTTCTGTTCCCGGCAGCCTTCAGATCTCTTAAAGGGGCGGGGCGCAAAAAAAGAACAAACAGAAGCCAGGAGAGCCCCGCACTCACTATCCTTACACCGGATCAAATATTTGTCACATCCAAAAAGCAGGTACCTGAAAGCTGCGCTGGGACGCGCTAAAGTGGGCGGGGTCGCACTTAATTTCCTGTTAACTCCGGAGCTGGTGGGTAAACATTTTTAATCTCCGGAGCTGGGAGCCATTTGCCCCGGAGTTTAGGGGTCGTGTATAAACGCCCTGAATCACGCTCAGAATTGTATGCTTAGCAGATGGAAGCCTGAAACTTCCTCAATGGGCAAGGAAGTTAAAACTGGTGATGATGGGGAGTGCAGGTTTGTTTTCCATGGCTTCAGAGACTAGGACTCAGGGCAATGGTTTCAAATGACAGGAAAAGGTATTCCATTTGAACATTAGGAAGAACTTCATGACAGTTAGAGCTGTTCAGCAGTGGAAGATGCTGCCCCAAAGGAGGGTGGTGGAGTCTCCTTCCTTGGAGGTTTTTAAGCAGAGGCTGGATGGCCATCTGTCGGAAATACTGTGATGGGGGTTCCTGCATGGCAGGGGGTTGGACTGGATGGCCCTTGAGGTCTCTTCCAACTCTATGATTCTATGATTCCCCACTTGCATACACTCACTTCAAACGCCTGAGAGAGGCGTATGTTCCTGATGAAAACCATAACACTCCTCAAGAGAGATGGCCACAAACCGTCACTCCTGCGCTCCGTGCTGGTTCGGCATTTGGATGAACAAGTGTTCAGCACTTCCTAGCCCCTTCTCCTTCAGCAGGTACCATCTCAGAGGCCATGCCCAGAGGAGGTGGGACAGGGAGGCTAGGGCCCATCTGTACTTCTGAACTGTGTTCCTTCTCTGAGGCAGCTGGCTAAGTGCCCCAGAGGATCTTTAGAGGAATTGAAACTGCTACAGTAAACCAGACACAGGCAGATGACAGTGATAGGCCGGTCACACAGCTGTTGGTGCCTTGGGGGAAACAGAATCCCATGTTAGCCTCAGTGTCACATTCTTCTTCTTTTTTCTTGGAATGCAGAATATTCACTCTTCTCTTCCTCTGCAGAAAAGCCCATGGCTTGCTTTTTTCCAGCCTCTCTTTCTTCAAGAGTTCTTACTTGCTCTGAATTCTTACTTATAAGTAAAGGTAAAGGTTTCCCCCCCCCCCACACATGTGTGCTAGTTGTGTCCAACTCTAGGGGCAGTGCTCATCTCCATATTCAAACTGAAGAGCCAGTGTTGTGCAAGTCCATGGCCATGTGGCCAGCATGGTTGCAAGGAAACACTGTTTTACCTTCCTGCTTTTTAAGGAAATACCTATTTATCTACTTGCATTTACATGCTTTCAAACTGCTAGGTTGGCAGGAGCTGGGGTTATCAGCGAGAGCTCGCTCTGCTGCACGGCACCCGGGACTCGAACCACTGAGCTGCTGACTTTGTAGTTGACAGTTTTCAGTGCCCTAGCCTGCTGAGACACCCCCCCTAGCGAATTCTTACTTGCTCATCTCTAGGTATTATATCTCAATCTTTGGGTTAGAAAATACATCTAAATTGTGGTGTTCCCAGAGCCTGAATTAGACCACAGTTCTCAGAATTCTGCAGCTTTGGGGTATTTTCTAGGATTTGCAATTATTCTAGTAACGGGTTGGGGAAACCAGTTCTTCCCTACCGGAGTCATCAATTCAGGGATTGTAGTGGCATATAAGGACTGTATTCAGCCATCTCTTCCAAGTGGTTTGCTGGCCCAAGACTTTTGTCCCTCCTATTTTATTTTTAAACTAGCTTGTATGGTGTGCAGTGGGCTGTCTGGCACCATACATATTAAAAACCTGACCAGTGCCAACAAGTACTCTGAAACTGGATTTCTCAAAGAACCATTCACATTTTTTTAGATTTGTTCAGTTTTAACAACAGTTAAGTATCCATAGCCTTTCAGTTTGTGACTCCAAGTGATGAATGCTGCTGGATATACAGTACAACAAACCCTTGGCTCTGGCAGCCTTAACTCCCTATTATGACCCTGCTTTCACATTGTTCTCATTCACCTGTCTTTTTCCTGGTTGATCTTCTGAGAGTCCTCCACACTAGGGAAAACCAAGAATTAGGAGTAGGACCACGAGAGACCTTTCTACAGTCATCGGGGCTAAAGCTGCATTCTCTGGCCAAACCGAATTGAATGTACTGCAGCTACTATTATATACAGCACATGATGTCAAGCCATACAGCAGTTCAAAATGGCTCCCCATCTGGTTCTTTTTTCGTTCTAGTTTTTAAAGATACATCGAGTTTTGGTCCATAAGGAACTACCCCTTCCCCACCTCCTTGATCACCTCCGAGAGCTCCTCCCTCAACCATCATCATACCTTTGATTTTTCCTCCTCATGCCGCCTCCATTTATAACCTGTAATGTAAGCTGTAATTAAAACTGCACATTCCAAAATGCACATTCAGTAAATGCCGTTTTTCAGAATGAAAAATGGGGCATGATGTTTCCCATCTTGTGTTGCCGTTGCTTGCCACCAACATGCCAGTCCACACTGGATTATCACAAAGGAAGAGAAAAGCACCACAACTTTGGTTTGCACTAGTTTGTAGTTTGTAATAAACCTTTCCAGCCCTGGATGATTTTTAATCCATAGTCTTCCTTAAATCTCCTGTGAGACTTGAGTTTCTTTAGAGGAAGTTCCTTACACACACATTGCTTTTAAGTCTCGTGTCTGACTTCTCTAAATCTGTCCAGTTTTTCCAGCTATCTTTTATTTTCTTCTTTTCTTCGTCTTGTTTTCCTTTATTGAAAGAACATGGAAACAACAAAAACAAGGTTACTCATATGACTGAAGAAGTGGACAACATTCCACAAAAGCTTATATTAAAAGCAGTCAGTCTTTGAAATGCAATGCTTTTGTTTGTTTGTTTTGAGTTTCTTATTCAAACAAAATAATAGTTCATAATCTGATCTCTATTGAAGCAAAAATTGAGTAACCCACACCATTACCACATGTATCAGAGTATTGCATCAAAGATTGGCATGAGAGACTGGTGGAAAATAATACTTGTTATTCTTATTACCATAACTAATAAAAGGAAACCATGTATTGAGAATATCATTTTGGAAGTGAGGTTGCTTAAGTAATTTGATCTGCTAAGTTATTTTTTCCATTAGGGTTATATGGCACGTTCTATTTCTCCATGCATGTAAAGTTAAATTACATGTTCCTCTCTAGTTTGTGGCAATCTCCAAATGTGCTGCCATGCAGCAAAAATCAATCTTTGGTTTAGGAATTAGGTACTATTACTTGAAAATAAGGAAAATAAGGACAGAAGAGTTAGATCCAGCTACCCTATAATTCCTGTTATTAATTCAAAAGCTTAGACCACAGCAACTGAATTAGAGGGCATTTCTGCAAACTCTGAAAATACATTCTATCTCCTTTTCAATCCAGTAGATACCTTTTGTTTGACAGCAAAATGCCACATCTCTGTTATACAAATTTCCTAGCAATTTTACTTATCTTTGAATTAATTAGTTTAGTCTTAAGAGCTAAAGTTATGACTAAGCTGACAATTCTCTCATATTCAGATTTCATGTATCATAAAGATTAATGGCACTTAATTTTCAGTTGTAATTAAAATTGCTTTAAAGCAGTGGCTCTCAACCTGTGGGTCCCCAGATGTTCCTGGACTGCAACTCCCAGAAATTCCTTCCAGCATAGCGAGTGGTGGAGGCTTCTGGGAGTTGCAGTCCAGGAACATCTAGGGACCCCCAGGTTGAGAACCACTGCTTTAAAACAAGACTTTTAAATTTAGTGTAAAATTCTTTTAAGTTGTACGTTACTGATGACCATGGTTGAAAAAAAAATAACAATTGTTTAAAATGTTCCTTTCGGTCCTTTTCACCTCATCTGATACCTGCTGTCATAGGACTCGGGCAGTTTGGATCTGCGAGGCATGGGGCAAGGTCTGCCAGCACATCTAATGGAGGAGCGATTGATACGGCAGCAGCAAGAGATGGAGGAAGATCAGCGGTGGTTGGAAAAAGAAGAGAGATTCCTGGTAATGACTTCTACTGTTCTGCTTTTGTATGTGTTATCGTTTCTGCCTGTTAGGGCTTTTTCACACGACCCCTAAGATCCCTGTTCGGACCAGAGATCTTGGGGGTTCGTTTCTGTTCCTCCATCCCCACCCCTCAGCACTTCCTGCTCCTTGCCTTTACTAACCTGCCCGTGCTGGTTTTGATCACTTCCTGGTTTCTCAGCTCTTAAAGGGACGGGAGGCAAAAAACAACAGACAAGCCAGGAGAGCCCGGCACTCTTATCCCATCAAATATTTTCACCTCCAGAGAGAAGGTACAAGAAAATCCATAAATCTTAATTGTTTAGCTTGGGAAAACATTTCTAAGCTCCGAGCTGGGTGTTGCATCAGCTTAGCCTAGATGCGTTGCCCCTTGGGCTTCTTGTTTTTGATCATTCTCATCAGACAGACTGCCATAACCCCCACACACCACCACCATGACCCATAAATCTTTATTCCCAAGTGTTGCATCGAAAGCCTAGCTTCTGGTATTTTTGTACAACTGGAGCTTGGAAATACTTTGCATTTTTCGGACTACAACTACAATGTCCTAATCAAGGTCATTCTCATCAGATATCTCTTCATTAAGAAGTGAATCAATGATTCTCTTTCATATACATGAATTACAGCAGTGAGCAGAGATCAGAACACTGTAGGCCAGAGTCATTGCAGGAACACCTTTGCATATATGCCACATGTTGCCTGGTAGAGCTGTGGGGGAAAATGAATAATCTCAGGACCAGTCTTGTTGCTGCAGACAGTACAATGGTCCATAAGCCACTGTTAAATTAGAAAATAAAGAGGGATTTCTGCAGATTTAGGTGCAGGAGGAGCCAGACAACTTCAAGGATACAGAAGGAAAATTCCAAAATTTGTATATCATTATACAGTATATGCTGATATAGAGATTGGGTAATATTTAAATAGCACATCAGAGTGCTTGAAGAATTCAAAACATGTTGCTTTCAAAGTTTCTTAAATTAAGAAGTGATACATGAATGACATAAAATGCAGTCATTACTTGTAGATTTATTTCATATATAGGTTATATATGTGGGAAGGTTTATTAGAACATCAGCATATGACTTATTATTCCACACTTGCATTATCTTCGCAATCATTGCAATAACCATGTAATATTGATCAATAGTAGTAGCCTCTCAGATGTGTGTGTGTGCTTGTGACTTTCCTTAAGGTTACCCAAAATGTTAAGCAGCTGCCTAGATGCCCTAAACACATCTGATCTCGTCTGATTTCGGAAGCTAAGCAGGGTCGGCCCTGGTGAGTCCTTGGATGGGAGACTACCAGGGAATACCAGGCGCTGTAGGCACCTGGAGTAGGAACTGGCAAACCACTCCAGTATTCCTGCCAAGAAAACTCCATCCTGATGCTTTTAAAATTATTTTAGGTGATTTTAATCAAGCTGATTTAAGGAAGGAGTTACCAAAGTTCTTCCAGCATGTTAAATGCCCTACTAGAGGGGAAAATATTTTGGATCATTGTTATACAACTTTAAAGGATGCTTATCGCTCTTTATCACGCTCAGCTCTGGGACATTCTGATCACTGCATGGTTCACCTTGTACCTGTTTACAAACAAAAGCTTAAAACACTAAAACCAACAATTAAAACAGTGAAAACTTGGAGTGAGGAAGCAAAGTTAAAGTTGCAAGCATGTTTTGACTGCACTGATTGGGACCTATTTGAAAACACTTCTGCTGATTTGGATGAGCTCACAGACACTATAACATCATATGTCAGCTTTGTGAGGACTTATGTGTGCCATCTAGGAATGTGAAAATTTACAGTAATAACAAACCATGGTTTACAACTAAACTCAAACAGCTACGTCATGCCAAAGAAGAAGCCTATAAAAATGGTGATAGAACATTGTATAATCAGGCTAGGAATATACTGAACAGAGAAATTAGAGCAGCAAAAAGGAACTACACTGAAAAGTTAAAGAACCAGTTTTCAACAAATGAATCAGCAAATATGTGGAAAATTCTTAAAACCATTACTGGTCATAGTAAGACCCCTCTCCATGTTGAAGGAAATCATCAACTGGTGAATGACTTGAATATGTTTTACTGCAGGTTTGAGAGGAAACTGCAGCCATCTATTCCTGAAATCTCCATCTCAGATTTAACAACAACAACTGAGCCTGTGGAAATTTATCCCATGTTATCAGGTCCTCCATCTTTGGTGATCACAGAGAAGGAGGTGCGAAGTCTGTTTCACAATCAGAAGTTAAGAAAAGCACCAGGTCCAGATAAAATCTCTTCTTCTTGTTTAAGAGTCTGTGCTGAACAACTGGCTCCTATTTTTACCCGCATCTTTAATAGATCACTGGAGATGTGTTATGTTCCTTCTTGCTTCAAAAATTCATTGATTATTCCAGTACCAAAAAAATCTTCTGTCAAGGAATTGAATGATTATAGACCAGTTGCTTTAACTTCTGTGGTCATGAAAACTTTTGAGAGACTAGTGTTGGCTCACCTGAAATCTATCACGGATTTGTCATTAGATCCATTGCAATTTGCTTATCGTGCAAATAGATCAATAGATGATGCTATTAATATGTCCTTACACTATATATTGCAACATCTTGAATCTCCAAAATCTTATGCAAGGGTTCTTTTTGTTGATTTTAGTTCTGCATTTAACACTATTATTCCAGGTATCCTTATGACTAAATTAAAACAGCTGGCTGTACCTGATCACATTTGTAAATGGATTGTAAGCTTCCTAACAGACAGAAAGCAGCAGGTGAAGTTAGGTAAAATTATATCAGATATTAGCAAGGTTAGCATAGGAGCCCCTCAGGGCTGTGTGCTTTCTCCATTTCTGTTTTCCTTATATACTAATGATTGTACCTCAAAGGATTTCTCTGTTAAAATAGTGAAGTTTGCAGATGACACTACGGTGATTGGTCTCATTCAAGACAATGATGAATCTGCCTATAGGCAAGAGATTGAACAACTAGTTTTATGGTGTACTCAAAATAATCTTGAATTAAATACATGCAAAACTGTTGAAATGGTGGTGGATTTTAGGAGGACTCGTTCTATACAGCCACCTCTTATGATATCAAATAACTTAGTGTCAATAGTGGAGTCCTTTAAATTTTTAGGTACTATTATATCTCAAGATTTAAAATGGTCATCTAATATTGAAAGTATTATTAAGAAAGCACAACAAAGAATGTTTTTTCTGCGTCAACTTAGGAAGTTTAGACTGCCAAAAGAACTGTTGATTCAATTCTATAGAGGTGTTATTGAATCTATTATCTGTTCCTCTATAACTGTCTGGTTTAGCTCTGCGACTAAGCATGACAGATATAGACTTCAAAGGATAATTGGAACTGCAGAAAAAATTATTGCTACTAATTTGCCTCTATTGTGGAATTGTATACCACACGAGCTAAAAAGAGGGCGATGAAAATATATACAGATTCCACGCATCCTGGACATAATCTGTTTCAATTGTTACCCTCAGGGCGACGTTTTAGGGCATTGCATACTAGGACAACTAGATATAGAGATAGTTTCTTTCCAAGTGCTATCAAACTGTTGAATAATTAATTTTTACATTTCTTCTTCCTTTTTAAATAATAGGTTATATTGTAGTATTGTACTGTGTTTTTATTGTTGACTATATGATTCTTATATTTCCTTTTATATAGAGAGAGCATTTTTACCAAAACAAATTCTGGGTGTGTCTAACCACACTTGGCCAATAAAAGTATTCTATTCTATTCTATTCTATTCTATTCTATTCTATTCCATGGACATGGGGTCACGAAGAGCTGGTCATGACTGTAACGACACAACACACACACACACACACACACACAGAGAGAGAGAGAGAGAGAGAGAGAGAGAGAGAGAGAGAGAGAGACCCAAAATGTTTGTGCCTGATGTGAGATTTCATTGGGTGACTTCACAGATGGTCATTGTAGCAACAGTGCCACTTTTGGAGGTCTTTCTGTAAAGTTAGGGGCATTTATTTATTTATTTATTTATTTATTTATTTATTTATTTATTTAGAGAAGCATGTGTCGTACTCTTTGGGGAAGTATGTTTTTTCTGGCTAATAAAAAGGTTCAAATACTTTCTTTGCCAATATTGAATATTTTGAGAGGGACATGATTGAGAATGGCCTGTACTTGGCTTAGAAATAGCATTTTTCGTTCCTTGTATGAAACGTAGTAGCGCGGCATTCTCCTATGGCAAGGGAAAGCAGCTGATTAAGTGTTTTGGAAACAACATAGCTTCACATGAATGAAGTTTGAATAATACCACGTGATTGGTGCAAAAAGCCAGCAACAACTTTATGGTTATAACTTCTGCACAAAAGGAAACAAATCCAATACTGTGCAGATGACCAAGGCTGAGAAAAATGATTGGATTTCTCTTGTGATGCTCTGGACCAATCAGAAATCTTACTGCTGGAAAAAATTTATGGAAGGTATCCATGGTTAGTCAGTCATCTGAATTGTGTTTGTAAACCGCCCAGAGTAGCTTTCAGCTAGATGGTTGCGGTATACTGCATAAATCAAATATAAATAAATAATAAGTATATATAAGTATAAATATCTTTTTAGAACTATGAAAAATCCAGCAATGCATATAAAAATAACTTATGGTCTCTTGTCTGGTTGTATACATAGCCCAGTTTTTCATACATTGCTTACTGCATGCATTATATAATTCTGCTGCTTTCTGCATGGTAGCCTTGTGTCTTTTATGCCTGAGTCAGATTCTGTAGGAAGGTGGCATTGAGTAGGTCTTTTCCCTGCCTGTTTGAGGCATGTTCTGATTGTGTAGGAAGTATCTGTGTTGTCTCTGCCATGTGTTTGATTCCTTTATCTGGCTGTTCCTGGAGCAGAGTGGGACAGAATCCCAAAGAAGCAAACACAGTACTCCAGTACTGTAACAATATTTTAATTTCCCTAACATCAAAAGCAAATGTGTTAGAGGAAGACTACTTAACTCTCCTGTGAAAATGTTTGTTTGAGGTTTGGGATCTTGTTACCGGACAGAATGCCTTTGTCTGCCAAATTTTGCCCATAGGTACATGTTCGTCCCAAACTGGGCGTCTACTATCGGTAACTCTGAGCGAGGCACGAAAGGAAAAGACTAGGTCATGCACCTTCTTAGTAGTTGCCTCAAATCTTTGGAACAACCTCCCTTCTGAGAATTGACTCTCCCCCTCCCTGGACTCTTTTACAAAGCAATTAAAAACATGGCTTTTTCGACAGGCCTTTCGTGACCAACTTGGACTTTAAATCTCTGATCAATCAAATTACCTCTTGCCACCACCACAACTGTAATTTAAGTGTAATATTGTGATAGTTGATTTTATTTTATGTTATTGGGTTTTTTTTGTTTTCCTTTGTTATATATTTTTGTCATATTGGTTGTGGTTATTTTATACTATGTATATTGTCTGTGAAGATTCTCAGTCATCCAAATGAGGTTATCTGGAAGTTGAGACATGGCAACTGGACTTCTCCCCCCCCTTGAGAGATAGAAACATTTTGCTGCTATTCCAAGCAGTTTCGTCAGTCGCCACTAACTTCCCTCAGAGTGATGAAGCTGTTTGGATGAGCAGCAAAATGACTCATTATAGATGTCTGCAGTCTCATTTTTCTCCAACTGTCAAAAACTGTATCTGCTTTTAAAATTCTGTTTCCAGTTTGTTGCCTTTTTTGTGACTCCCCCCCCCCATGTCATACAGAATTGCAAGATACATACATGAGTACCCATGTTTTCAGCCAGGTATCTGTGTTTATGACAGATGAAAGGCCCCTCCATGTTAAAGATGGTATAGCTGACAGGGTTTGCTTTTATTAATTTATTCATCTACAGGGGTGGGTGAATTTACAAAAATTCCCAAATATATCAAGCTCAGTATTTGTCCTAGATACATAGATTAAGGGCATGGAAACACGAACAGGGAAATTAATGGAACTTTCTGCTAAAGTTGGGTTTTTATTTTAAGAAGGGCCAGAAAAAATAATAAAGCCTGTAGTTTTTCCTTTATTAAGAGTGGCCTATGCATTTTTCCCCACTAAATTAATGAAAAACCACATGGAATGCAGCAAAGCCCTCCAGTTCTTGTCAGCAGAGAGGGGGCGAGTTGGTGCTAATGGTAATCCTTGGCCTTCCCAAAGGAACTCTTGTGGTGCTTGCCTGGAAGTAGTCACTGTCCATTTTGCCCAGTTAAGTCCAGGACAATAAGTTGGGACAAAAGGCTGAGAACGAAAGCTAGAGGATACTTAAAAGGATGCTAGAAATAATTGCCCCAAATCATTGACATGGGTGAGGCTATGGATTACATGAAGACCATATACTGTAGGCTGATAAGATTTTTTTAAAAAAAATGTCAGAGGAGGACAAAGCAAATAAAAATCTTTAATTCTAGGCTGTAGAATCGACCATCCCTTCTTCCCCAATTTCCCTTTTATATAGGCTGCTCAGTCCATTCCTTTGTAACCAATGTTTAGATGTTTTCAGGATATCAATCCATAGGTGGGGAGATATGGTAACTGCAGAAATTGTTCAACTCTCATGGTTCCTCTCTATATGGATCATGCTGTCTAGGGCTGACAAGAATTGCATCTAGAGAACTGTCATTCAGCCACCAATTCTTTATTTGTGTAGGGACAACATCATCCATGATTGCTTCTGTGTTTTTAAGTGGTACTGGGATGAGATTTTTTGTGGGTTGTTTTACTTTGTTATTTTTGTTTTGTGTGAATTACTGTTTCTGCTGTTTGTTTGTGTTGTGAACCACCCAGAGTGGGCCTGCTGTCAGATGGGTGGTATGGTAAATACTGTAAAAATTCATTCATTCATTCATTCATTCATTCATTCATTCAGTGGGGAATCCAGCTCCCAACCTCTGACTCTACAGTCAGAGGCGTCAATTACTGTCTTCTGTTTTAGCCTCTATTTGACCTCACATTTTACATAATGCCCCCTTCTTGCCTTGTACAGTGGTACCTTGTATAAAGAAATTAATTTGTTTCAAATGAAATTATGTTAAGCAAATTTTCCTTTATACAAATTCCCATAGGAATGCATTGAAAATGGAGTGATCCTATTTTTATATTGTATGGATTTTCCCCATAGGTGATTATGTTAAGCAAATTTCTCCTATCTCCAGAATTTTTATGTTGTACAAATTTTATGTTATACAAGCTGTTTGTTATACAAGGGTCCACTGTATATCTGTTGTGCTGCAGGTGTTGGATGTATTTTTATAGTAATTATACAATACTTATAGATAATCCAGATCTGCAAAACTGGTTAAACAAAGTTTAAATCAAGGTTTTAATTGTCAAAAAAGTTACTTTTTTGAATTTTTGCTTTGTGTTAAAAAATGTTTTGGATTTTATCTTCCTCTGGTAGGTATTTCAGAAGTTCTGTTCTGCAGTTCAATTTTCAATATTGGACAATTCACTATTGTAATATGGACCTGATCTTTCAGAATCCCCCCTCCCTAGCCACCCACAAACTCTTTCATTTTTAAAATGCTCATCTTTATCTCTCTGGCTTTTCATAAGAGATAATGAGAAGTGAAGTTTGCTGATTTCTCTGCCTGCTAACAGAGAAGGAGGAGGAATATTCCGTTCCCGGCTGCCTAAGAGTTTTTCTGTGTCTCTGTGCTTTTAAAGAGCATTGGTAATTGGCCCCATTTGGGAAGCTTGGAGATGAAGCCAAGTACATTTAAGCCTTCCTCAAGCAGGAAACAGGAATTAATGTGCAGCGTTTCTCATCCTGTGGTTGAAAAATTCACTGTTAGGACTATAAGCACAAGAAACGTCAGCTGCTGCTGCTGCTGCTGCTCCTCCTCCTCTTCTTCTTGGGAGACTTAAAATGCAGGTTTTCCAATGTTGTATTGGGGAAATGGTACTATCAATATTTATCTCAAAGTCTTTTTTATTTACAAAGCGAAAGAGCAAAGTAGGGTGTTCTTTGCAAAGCTGCTGGAAGGCTGAGTTGCTGGATTTTGCAAGCGTATGCTCCGGGGGACAGGGCAGGGGCATGAAGAGAAGGAATGTAATAGTGTCTGTATTAGTCAAAGCATGAGTAGTTCCTCTCCTTCCCTCCCCCCCTGCTTTTTCCAGCAGTGCTTTCTTTAGTCCCTTCTATTAGTAAGAATTCAAACTGCTAGGTTGTTTGACTTGTAAGGCTCTTTAAACCCTCAGTACAAAACCACGTTTCTTTTCATTTCCTTAGAAACCCGACGTGAGGCTCTCCAGAGGGAGCATTGATCGAGAAGATGGGAATCTCCAGGGTCCGGTAAGCCCATATGCTCTCTCTCTCTCTCTCTCTCTCTCTCTCTCTCTCTCTCTCTCTCTCTCTCTTTTAAAACCTATCAAGAGAAACGTTTGTTTCATTTCCTCCCTGGGAAAGATGGTTAACATTCCACTGAACACGGGAGATGAAATGGGATTTGCTTAGGCTTCCATGACTCTTATGTTTCTGGGAGAGATTTGAGGAGGCTCGGTGTCTCTCAGAACATTGGTGGCAGGAAAATTTTGTTCACGCAGCACTTTTCTGGGGTTGCTTTCTTTCATACTGCTGTTACTGGAACAGAGGCAGTCTCCTCTTGCACACACACACAGCCCTTCATTATTTCAAAAGGAGCTGTGCGGCACTCAACCGGTCTGGGATTGGTGTGCTTTCGAAAACTAAGTTTGCATTGCTACCTCTGCTTGGGGAAAGTAAAACAACAAAATGGTGCTTGAACATGTTTGAACAGAGAGCATTTCCCAAAGTAATGGGGATTATAAGTAGTATACTATGGGGGGTGATAAAGGAGTTTGGGCCTTTTCACACGACCCCTAAGATCCTCTGGCCACTTAAATTCGGACCAGGGATCTTGGGGGTTCGTTGCTCTTTCTGCGTCCCCACCCCTCCGCACTTCCTGTCTGCGTGAGGGGAGGGAGAAAGAAAGAGAGGAAAAAATGCAGGCTCACCTCCGAAGCTGGTCGAAGCCCCATCGTCCTGATTCCTTCTCTTCTATTTGTTTGTTTTTTTTGCCTCCCGCCCCCTCTCTTAAAGGGGCGGGAGGCTAAAAAAAAAAAAAGCAGAAGCGAGGAGAGCCCCACATTCACCAGATTAAATCCGGACCTGGGGATTTTCACCCTCCGAGAGCAGGTACAAGAAAAGTGCACTGGGACGCTCTTAGGTGGGCGTGGTCGCACTTAATTTCCTGCAAACTCCGGAGCTGGTGGGGAAACAATTGTAAGCTCCGGAGCTGGCAGCCATTTGCTGCAGAGTTTAGGGGTCGTGTACAAAGGGCCCTTGATTTACTTTCAGAAAACATCTGCCTTATCCCATAAAACTACATCAGACATAAAGATGCAGTTAGATTGCTGGGCATTAGTTATGTAGTAATAAGCTCTTTCTCTCTCACCCCCAGTTCATGTTTACATTAGGACTGTTTTTGTTTCCTTCTCTCATTGCATTGAAGTACAGTACAGCTGTAACACTGAAAAGGAACTCTGAGGAACGCATTCGTTACCTTGGCTTTACTGGGAAAGAAATGTATTTTATTGGAGATAAAAATGATGTAAGTGGAACACGGGTGAGATGGGATGTTGCTGTAGGGCCTTGTAGTTAGCACTGCAGATTGGGTTTGTCTGCCTCAGCCTGTCTGTGTCCCATTCTAGTCTGTCTCCTTGTTGGCAGTTTCAGGCTCATTCATTCACAGAAGAGGCTTCTGCTCATGTGTTGTGGGCATTTCCTCATAAGGGAGCTGGGGCACCTCCCTTATGAAGAAAAACTACCCATTTGGGGCTCTTTAGTCTGGAAAAAAGGCACCTGAGGGAGGATATGGTTGAGACATGCAAAATTATGCAGGGCATGATTAAAGTGGATAATGGGATGCTCTTCTCCCTCTCCCAGAATACCAGAACTAGGGGGACATCCACTCAAATTGAGGTTTGGGAGAGTGAAAACATAAAAGAAAATAGTTCTTTACCTATCGTGTTGTTAATATATGGAACTCCCTGCCACAGGAGGTGGTGATGGCATCTGGCCTGGATGCCTTCAAAAGGGGATTGGACAGATTCCTGGAGGAAAAGGCCACCACAGGTTACAAACCATGATGGAGATGTGCAATCTCCAGGCTTAAAACCAGAGTACTTCAAGGGCCAGATGCAGGGGAGTGGTATCAGGAGACTGCTATCTAGTCTTGTGTGCTCCCAGAGGTATTTGGTGGGGCCAATGTGAGATACACAGATGGCCCTTGGCCTGATCCAGCATACCTGAGAGAAGCTGAAATTTCCTTATTCCTTATTTCTCTGCAATTCATTGGCCCATATTCTCTTCTGTCAACTCTTTGTATTATCTCTTAGCAATGGAAGTACAGTGGTACCTCAACTTACGAATTTAATCCATTCTGATTGCATGCTCTTAAATTGAACTACTCTTAAGTCGGGGTACTATCTAAAAAATTGAAAAAATAAGTTTAAACAAATCAAAAAATGAAAAAAAATATTTGTAAGTCGAGCAGACCATATCTAAAATTTGTAAGGCAGCAGTTAAAATGGCAACAGTTTTCCGCTCTTAAATCAAATTGGTCTCAAGTCACGCTGCTCTTACGTCGGGGTACCACTGTATGCATTTTCTCTGGAGAGTTGCAAGCATTCTGTATATTCCATGAGTAAGTATTAGCTGTTACTAGAACAGTGAGCTAGGGCATGTTGAGTAAATGAGTGCAAAGAATTATTCTGGAATTATTGAAGGTATGGCTTTATTTTGCAAAGTAAGCTCCAAGTGTTAGATTAGTAGATAATTTTTTTAAAAAAAGATTTGACCAATCCAACACACGTGTGTTTTGCTTAGATAGATTTAAGATCCTACAACCGTGGAAAATCTGCCTTTTCTATCCCGGGTTGCTTTTTCTGCCGTAAAAATTCCTTGCTCAGATTTTCTGCCTCATCTTGCCCATGTCAGCACTTCTGATTTTCAAAAGAAAACTTTCTCTGTGCTCATAAAAACAAACTAGAATTTTCTAAATGAATGTTTCTAAGATCTCAGTGGGCACACAGCAGATAGTCTGTACATGTCATAGCGTTGCGTGGTGATTAATCAGACTTTTATCTCATCTGGCAGAAAGGTTTGGAAATGTAATTAGACTGCAGCCCAGTTCTGTAGACCTCCTGAATTTGCCATTGTGTCCTTTTATTATGAAGTAGAACAATACTTGGGGGACTGGAGGCGTGAACATCTTAAGCTGTAGCTTTCTCTGAGTTCTTTTTAACAGATATTCTTGGACTGAATACTCAAGTCCTGAAAACATGTCATTTTGTCTGACTAATGGTAGCAGTGACCTAGAATGAGTATACCACAGAGATACAAAGCAGAAAAACAAGAGAGGAAAGAATTTTGTTATTCTTTATAAAAATGATTTACATTACTAGTTGTTTTGCCCTGAAATTTAAGGAGAGAAGAAACATGTTGGAAATTCTTGTGTTTGGGTAAGCCTGATGTTCGTGGTTGTGGAATTTGTGCATGGGGGGCAGATAGAGGGTTTTCTTTGTGAATAAACAGCAAAGAAACGGATTACATCTCTTTTCCTTTTGCAGGCCTCTAACCAGCATATTTATCAACCTGTGGGCAAACCAGGTAAGCCAAATATATGCAACTTGACAGTCAAAATATGAACTCTTAGACCCCCCCCCCCATTAGTATCACTTCCATTTTCAGAAAATCCAGTAGAGGGTGAGTTAGCAAAAGGTATGGATTTAGCCACATTTTTATGAAGTGGTAATGATGCCAGGGCTGCTCAAGAGGAATACAGATTTTTAAACAGGTTTCCCGGGCTGAAGACTGGTTTGAAGATTGTGGCCTGGATTTTTAACAGGAGGGTGTAAACCATCTTTTCCTCTTAGACGCCCTAGATCAGTGTTGGCAAACCTATGGCATGGGTGGCAAAGGTGGCACTCGGAGCCCTTTCTGTGGGCACCCGACATCGCCCCTTCACAGCCACCTATCTTCAGGTTAAATTGATGTATTGGCACTTTGCGAAAAATTAGTGGGTTTTGAGTAACAGTTTGGGCACTTGGTCTCTAAAAGGTTTGCCGTCACTGCCCTAGATACACAGTCGGATTTATCTGTTGAAAGGCAACAGAGTGTCCTGGAAAGTATATAGGGTTCTTCCCTCCTGATTTTCGGATTGTGCAATATGATCTTTTCCTTGGGATGATGGAAGAAAAAGGTGGGTGGGTTTCTAGTACTTAAGAGGATAGCAGTTTCAAGATGGTTTGAGCGAAGAATCTTGGGACCATTCACCGTGTCACATATTTAGAGAAGGCCGGCTGTTTCTTTGCAGTGACGTGCAAACTGTTTTGTCGCTAGATCACTCTGCCCCACCAAAGAAGCCGCCTCGCCCAGGAGCCCCAAGCCATTTGGGCAGCCTCGCCAGCCTGAACAGTCCTGCGGACAGCTACAACGAAGGGGTTAAGGTAGATGCAGTCGCTCGTGCTGGTCAAGGCACCCTTAAGTCCAACCATTCCTGTCGCTCCTTGAGAGGTGGTGTCCAAAGCAAGGCCCAAAGCTGGGATGGGCGGGATCCGTTCACTTCCAGCCTGTGTCGTTGTGATACACATTCAAACTGGGGCACGTCCCCCTTCTCGTTTCTGCAGTTATTTGTGTAAATATTTTACCGGAAATTATGTATTCTCTGTGAATACTAACAAAGAAAAACATAAATCTGACCTTTAAAAGCACATTTTTATGCTGTTTGGTGAATGTTTTCTTTTTTTTTTTTTTAAGCCGAGAACTGTACTGGGAAAAGCAAGAAGTGCAGAAACGGAAGGGTTGTGGCATACCATTTTGCATATACAGGAAGTATGACTTATACTGGCTTGCTTTAAACTGAAAACCAGGTGAACTCTTTGTGGATCCATTAACCAAACCCCTTCCTGACCAATCAGAATGTGTCTCTGGCAGTTCCTTCCACATCCGTAACACACAATAGCTGAAAGGGGGAAGTGTTCACCATATACTGTATCTAGTTGACAACAGATTTCAGCTCCTTAGGATATCAGAGCTCAGCTGAATCTATTGGAGATGTCTGTAGAATTCACCGGCAAGCCAAGTTAAACCTTTTAACTTTCAAAATGGGATCTTGTGCCCGGAGTCTATGGCTGGCCTACCTGTCTCACCACCAATGAAGAATAAGAAGATGTGTGTCTTATAATGGAACATTGATATTACTTTTTCAGTTATGCCAGTTGCAGCATCGAGCTCCCTTGCCTGGTGGTGATTGTGTACTTGGTACAGCTTGGGAGTACCAGCACTGTACACTTCACCTGTTGAACTTTGCTGTCCACTGTTGAGACATTTTATAGTGACTTTAGTAGCAAATATGATTGCCCCCCTTAATATTTCTTCCTTGAGGCATGTTAAATGTTGGTTCTCGATAAACTGTGCCCTTGTGATGAGCTGAGCATATGGTCCTGAACTTATCAGGAATCCTGAAACTCCGGTAGAACAAAGCTAGCTTCAAAGCTAGAGTGTGCTGCTTACAGCACTCTCTGGACGATTTACATTTTAATTATGCATGCTACACATTGTGTCCTCATCCCACCTCCCAGCAAGCTGGGTACTCAATTTACCAACCTCAGGTGGATGGAAGGCTAGTGAATCTCAAGCCAGCTACCTGTGATTGAACCCTGGTCATGAGCCAGAGTTTTGGCTGCAGGACTGCAGTTTATCCACCACGAGGCTACTCAATAAAATTAGAGTTTGCTCTTTGTTATTATCCATCATGATTACCTATGAAATTAAATATTTCTCCACTATTAATGTCATTTCTCAGGAACCATTAATCCATCATACATTACAAATATAAGTTGTCCCTTACCTTGTTCTGTTCTGATCGTATCAGAAGTATATCTTAGGGTAAAACATGAGTAGATCAGCCAGTAGTTCCACCAGTAGTGGTTTGATTTGTTATAGAGAGGCCAGAGTGTGCTCTGTATTACAAACAATTGTACGGCTCCTTATACATTTAAGTTTAGAGCCAATACAATGGCCCATGAAGAGATAAATCACCTGTTCAGCTTTGTGCTACTAAGGAGAGGCTTGAATCTTGTGCTGGTTGGCTGATGCCATTTTTGTCTTCATTATTAAAAGAAACAAGAAACTCTTACCCCATAGTAGAAGAGCATGAGAAGCCTTGACTGCTGCTCCTTACAGCACTGGTCCTAATGCTGCAGCATGGTACGATTCCACGGTGTATGCTAGCTGCCATTGATAGGTAGATTTTTGTGTCCTAAGAGCTGAGGCATTGACAGCATGCCGGTTCCTAGGAATGGCGGTAGAGATGCTGCTTGGCCCCTCGCTGTTCCTCTCTCGCAGCAAGCCCCCAGAATGCTAAGCAGAGGGTCCTCCAAGCAGGACATTTTCCACCACCTATGAACCATCAGGCCCATCAAGGCAGTGTACGGTCTTTCCAGCAGCAGCAGCAGCAGCAGCAGCTCTGTAGTCGACTTGGCCTCTTCTCCATGGCATCATTTCTGGCAATGCCAGTAGGTCACAGGTTCATGTCATCCTGCGCCTTGCTTTTTCTCTGAGATGCTAGACCTGTAAAAGGTCACCGTTGTGTTACCTGAGTTTTTCCTCTCAGCTACACTTAAGAAAATTCCATGGTTTTGTCCTCCTCCTTTCCCCTTACATTTTGGAAGAAGAATCAGTGATGGTTTGTTCTTAAGAGGATCTCACCATAGCTTTTAAACTCAGTGAGATTGCTGATCAAGTGTGACATCTTGGTAATTGGCCATGTTGAAGACACACACACCCAGTCTACCATCCAAGGAGCTCATTCATTGATATTTGCTCTTTTCTTCTAGCAAGTAGACCTCTGTGCCATACCCTAATCAGTTTTAAAACTTATCTCCCGCTTCAGAGATGGCTTTTCGTGTGCTACAGAGAGCTTCTGCTTGAGAAATACAAAGTCCACACTCCCTTGACTGCAGCACAGCAGGATTAGCCCCTTAGGTCTTGGAACCCAAATTCTATTTGTTTTTGTGGAGAATTGAGTTTTAAACACACACACCCCAAGGTTCTCCCAAGTACTTTTAGGGAATAAGTGTGTTTGTGTTCTAGCAAGTGAGGCACAAATTGCACATTTACCTGGAAACAGGCTGACAGAGGCAGCTGGGTCAGTTCCCACCAGAGATGATTTTCAGTATCATGTGGGATTATAATCCCATTTCTCTCTGTTTCCAGTTCTGTTTGATGATACACAGACTTTGTATCACTACTGCCCTGATTGAGGATTACTGTTTTTCTCAAAATGGCCAGGTGTATTCAGATTGCCCCCCCTCATCTCTCTAAAGCTGAGGATGAATACAGCCTTTAAAACACACGCACGCACGCACGCACGCACGCACGCGCACACACACACACACACACACACACACACACACACACACACACACACACACACACACACCTTGCTTAAGACTGTTTGATTCTCTACAAAATCATAAAATAATTTAGTTGGAAGGGCCCTATAAGGCCACTGAGTCTAACTCTCCATGTCAGCTTAAATATGACCTCTTGGATCCATTCAAATGAAAAATTCCCAGCTGTATTTTTGAAGTTTGTCCATGGGGCATCTGAAGTTTTTGAGAGAATGTTTAGGGTGCTGCTCCAACAACTGTGCCCTTGTTTAAGTGGGCTGCCTTAAATGCACCTAACTGATAGACTCTCCCACCATGTGGCACATTTTATTTATTTATTTATTTATTTATTTATTATTTTTGAATTTATATACCGCAGCCTATTTCCCCACAGGGACTCAGTGCGGTTTACAGGATACAATAATAAATACGAAATACATTCTGGGAGTTGTGGTCCAAAACATCAGGTGCTCTGCACGCCAAATGCAGGAAGGCTGTGTGCAGTTCTACCACTCAACAGATCTGCAAGCCTGGCCTCTTTATTCGTAGCTTGTGTATTCCTGTATATGTCCTTCCAAGGGACCAGCTGTCTGCAGCCCCCCCCCCCCCGGGAGCTGCTCCTTTGGCTATGATAAAGCTATGCAGAATGCGATGGACATTTCAAATCCCCTTTAAAACTTGACATTATACAGATGCACACAGTGTGTGGATCTACCTGGGTTTATGAACCACGACAACTCCATGTGGTTTCCTTTCCTTGTCAGAGGTATTATGCCTCTGTGTACCAGCTGCCAGAGGCAAAAACCATAGGATGGCAGCTGTCACTCTGTGCTGCCTCCTGATTAAATGTAGGGCAGCCGTGAGTGCCTTGGAGTCATCCTCCACCAATACAGCTGTTTTTCATTCAAGGTCATGGATTTCTCAAGAAATGAAGTACCCTGAATAAAATACCCTAAGCTTTCCCAAGAGTTCTGTTCTCATTTAGTGAGCCAAACAGAGATTCTCATTAAGTCAAATCTATTTTAAATCTTTGGAAGGCCCAGTTTATTTCCATCGGTGGAATTAGCCAAGACACTCTCATTGGGAAGAGGCCTGACGAGAAGGGACGCCAAGCCCTTTTTTCCTTCTTGAACGTTGCAAGCTTGTCTCGGTGTTCAAAGGCCAGCAAAAGCAGACACAACTGGCTCCTGTATAGAAACGTTGTTTTGTCGTAAACAGTGCCAGAGTGGTTCAAGCTGCCAGGCTTCAGAACTTTGTTTTGTTTTTGAGGATGATTAACTAATCCCAGGGTTTGAGTCTTAAAATTCCTGTATAAACATTCTTTTTTGAAAATAGTAGATAGAGATGTGAGAAAGAGGACTTAAGAGCAGTCTTCAAATTGGAATAGGGAGAGGATGAACTCAACAAATTGCCTGTGTTATAGATTTACTTGGTTCTGCTCTCTGGAGTGGCTTCTTTGTGGAGAAGTGAGGTTTCTCCTTCATTGGCTTTCATCTTGATGTGGATTTTCCAAGCACCCTCCCTCAGGAAGCCGCAGGGCCTTCTGTTTTAATATGTGGGAACCTGCCAAGCAAAACACAGGCTTTCCCTGAGATTTTTAGGTCATATAAAACCAACCGGTGCAAAGAGTGACTATAAAAATTTCCCTTAGTGCGTCCCCCCTCCCAAAAGTAGAAATTACAAGAATTTTGCTGAGCTTCTTAATCTGGAAGAATTTGAAGTTGACTGCATTTTTAACGTTTATTTAAAAAAACAGACACAACTTGATTTGCCAAGGCCACCAGCCAGCAGATAACCCTGGACATTGAGCTTGCGGTGGAATCTTGTTGTTATTGGCTTTGAAAATGGTAGGGAAACGTTAAAAAAATAGCTCTCAGCCAGGCAGATGAACTGTGCAGAATTTCAGCCCAGCAATCAAGAGGGTTCTTTGTGAGTGACCTCAAACCTCATCCCTTGGTAAAGAGTCCAGGCAAGGGATTGACTGACCAAGAGCAATGCAATTAGATGACTCAATGGTTCCTTCTCCCGAGTGCTTCTTCCTGCCCTGACACATCCCAAGAAAGACAAAAAAAAAAAAAATGTCCTCGGCTTCTGCAGGGAATCTGGCAGGGCCATTCCTTCCCGTTTTGCGAGAGGAACCCTAAAGTTCTTGATTCCTTTGCTTCTCCCACCAGAATGTTTGTTTGCATGCCGATGTCTTAAGGGTGCAGGGCAGATACAGTTTTCTTCTAGGGGCCAGAAAGAAAGAAAGAAAGAAAGAAATAGAAAGAAAGAAAGAAAGAAAGAAAGAAAGAAAGAAAGAAAGAAAGAAAGAAAGAAAGAAAGAAAGAAAGAAGGAAGGAAAGAAAGAGAGGGGGGTCAGCAGTTAACATGGCTGAGCAGAAAAGCGCATGGGGAGGGTTGGGTGCATGGCATACTTGGGGACCAGGAGCTTTTTAACAGGTCTCTTTTGCTATTGCTTGTATTTTGGACTCCCCCCTGCCCTACTGCCATTTATTAACAATGTGTTTTTCTTTTTCCTTTTGTCTTCTCTTTCCCCTTCTCTTCTGATAAATGTCTTTAATCACCCCTCAAACTCTGCTCGACATTAGCCATGGCGGGTAAGCACACGTGTGTGTTTGTGGTCTCGTATGAGTCCGGTGGGGCAGCCCTCTCGCTTTTCACAAACGCCGTTCTCTGCATGCACTTCTGTTTCAGCTACAAATTCCCCGGGCCAGAATAGAGGACAAACATCTCCTCCTGTTCCAGACCCTCAGCGAGGAATGTTTTCTCTTCGTAGCAGGAGGGGAGGCACGGGACAGGATGGTTTGGGCCACAGGGGCTGACATCACACAACTGTCGCCTCTAATTGTTTGGAGGAGCTGCTAGCATTATAGCTGAGGCACAGTAAGCGGCCATGGCAGAGATAGATTTGTGAGTGGTGCCAAGTGCTCTGGAGGAGATTTCGTAGTTCTGTACCATAGTTCGTCATCTCTGTCTGTTGCATCCCAGACATTGGCCTGCCTGCTGTCCTGTTGAGTTAAGGCAACACTCCACAGCCAGCACTTTGGCAAGGGGAGGCAGCTGTAGCCGAAGGGCTCTTTCTGGCAGTGTCGCTCTGTGACCACTAGGGAGGGAGATAAGCACCATTCTGTGCACCTTTCTTTCCTTTCTCCTTGCCATCCCATGCAGGTATTTCAGCTCATTTATCAGTTCCTTTTAGGTGGCAGTTTGGACCTTTAGAAAAGCGAGGCTCCCCTCTCCTCCAAACGTGCCTGGCCCGTGCAGATGTCTTATGGGAAGGCCCGCTCTCAGAAAATGACAGCCCTCGTGGCCACCACGTCCCGGGGGGGGGGGTAATCTGTCAGGTTTGTAGTTTTGTCTGGGTGGTCAGGGAGGAATGTGGGTCTCTCCACATGTTGTTGAGACTCCCATGATCCCACACTGCTGGCTGTGCTGGCTCGGACTGATGGGTGTTGTAGTCCAGCAGCATCTGAAGGGCCACACTGCCCCCAGCACTGCCAGCTAGGCAAAGTATGGTTTTAGATGGAGGTTTTATGGACTTGCTACCTACCTACATACCTTGTCCTGTTGCCATCACTATCTCTTGGCCCTCTTCTTCCATCCATTCCATGTTTAGGGTTCTTCTGAGAAGGGCAAAGGGAAATGCAGATTCTAAAGTGTCCATCTCATGTCTGAATTCCACATTTGTTTGTTAAGTGAAGGAATTTTCAAGTCACATTTGGCCAAAATCCTGTAGACCCATGACTGGAGAGAAACTGTGTACCAGTGGAATTCTTCCGGTTCTAACATGTGTACAAGTGGTAGTGCAATTCTTCTGTGGTCTGCAGGCTCTTACCCGCTTGTGCAACCAGTTGTAGAACTGGAAGCTGTATTGAATTTCCTGTGTTTCACCCCCATGTACATGCATGGTCCTCCAATAGTTCCACTACTGTCCTCAACATTGTATGAACAATGACCATGTTGTTCAAGAGAAGGATACATTAGGAAGCATGCAGTCACTTTGTACATGCCCTCAATCTAGAGTCACAAGTATCATGGGCTGGATCCCTACGAAGTAGCTTGAACCGGTTCCTGCTGAAATCCAGGGGACCAGAGTTCAACAGCTTACTTACCCTGCAGAACTTCTGAGTTGATATGTATTGTACCACATAATAAATCTGGGGGCTCATCAGTCAGTTTATGATAGTACTGCGAGATAGATCGCAACACAGTTGAACCAGCTTGGTTCCTCTTGCTTTTTAATCGTTGTTCAGCTTCGTTTCAATTCCCAGTTTTTAGCATTGTGTCTTAGAAGCCTTTCTGGTATTCCATCAGCCTTGTCAAATGTGCAAATGTGTCTTAATGTGCTCACAACTAGAGAGTGCCTGTTTCAGCAGAAACTTCCCAAGAGAATAGATGGACAGTGCCATCTGCTGGGGAAGGATGGAGAACTAACCCATCTCCTTTCTTCCAGATTCAGCCTCAGGAAATCAGCCCTCCCCCAACAGCCAATCTGGATCGTTCCAATGACAAAGTGTATGAGAATGTCACAGGCCTGGTGAAGGCAGTCATAGAGATGTCCAGCAAAATCCAGCCAGCACCACCAGAGGAGTATGTCCCAATGGTCAAGGTGGGATAAGTGCCTTTTCTTCTCTTAAAACCTCTCTGGAAAGTGCTAACAACACGCCCAACAGAAACATGAAGCTGTGCAGGATTGGCAGTTGTGTAAGGAGGAGTACATGGACAAACACGTCTGTACATTAGCTGTTCTGCACAGACAGCATGTATAGATTCAGAACCAAATCTGAATCTGTCTCCAGCCCCTTGGTGACCTCCCCCCTTGCATTTATGTACTGCTTTCAAAAGAATGTTTTTCAAGCATAGTGGTACCTTGACTTACGAAATTAATCCGCTCAAAATGCATTTTCAGAAGTCGAATGGCGGTTTCCCATAGGAATGCAATGAAAATCAATTAATCTATTCTGGAAGTTCGAAAAAAGGCAAAAAGGGAACAGATTGATTTTCAGTGCATTCCCATGGGAAGGCTCTCCCAACAACCCTCAATCAACAGCAGCCTAAGACTGCTCTCTGCAGCTACGCCAGACAGCTGATTTTGACAGGACCGGCCTTTCAAAAAGCTGTCTGGCGCAGCTGCAGAGAGCAGCCTTGGCTGCCCTGGATTGAGAGAGATTGCCCATTGATCTTTGCCCAGCCTGGGTGGCTTGCAAGGAAAGCAAGGAAGGTTGGCCAAGGAGGCAGAGATCACCACCACCTCCTCCTCCTCCTCTTAGGTGCTTCAATCTCTTTTGTAGAGATCAAAGCACCTAGGAGAAAAAGGAGGCGGCGGCAATCTCCCTCAGTTAAGGGCAGTGGAAGGCTGCTCTCCACAGCCCCACCAGAGAGCTGATTTTGACAAGTCCAACCTGTCAAAATCAGCTGTCTGACGCAGCTGCAGATATCCTTCACTAAGTCAAATTTTTCGGTTGTAGAAGCATTTGTAAGTCAAGGTACTACTGTAATTCTGTTTCCCAGCAATCCCTGTTTAGTGGATCTTTTCTCTGCTTCTCTCAAACATAACAGTAGGTTTCAGCAACAGATCCAAAGTGGACATTCTGCATTTCCAAGTGTTGTTCAATGTGGCTGCTTTCTGGGGACCACTTGGATTGTTCACTTCCATGGGTACAGGTTTCCAGAGCCTTGTTTTGGAACACTGACGGCTTCACTAAAATGTGGAACAAAATGGATTTTCTAAACTACAAGAATCCTAGTTCTTAATTCTGGGAGTTTTACCTACTGTGCTGGTATCTTACAAACACATAAATGTGATGTATTTGAGAATATAAATACACATTTAACACACGTCTGCATACGTACACACAACACAGACAGGAAGCAAAGTGCTCTGCTTATATTCCACCCCACAGCGCTTAAAGCACTCTCTGGGTGGTTTACAATTCATTTATGCAGGCTACACGTTGCCCCCCTCCCACAAGCTGGATACCCATTTTGCTGACCTCAGAAGGTTAGAAGGCTGAGCCAACCATGAGGCTTGAACCCCAGGTTGTGAGCACTTATAGCTGCAGTATATGTGATGTACTTGGGGTTTACTGCATAGCAGGGGGCTGGACTGGATGGCCCTTGAGGTCTCTTCCAACTCTTACGAATCTATGAATAAAGGGCTAAACCAGGGGTCCTCAAAGTTTTCAAAAACAGCAGGCTGGTTCACTACCCCCCAGACACCACTGGGGACTGGACCATAGTCCCCTGCCCCCCCCCCAAAAGGCCAACATGGGAAAAAGGGGGGAGGGAGGGGCAAGTGGGCAGAGCCCCCCCCCCCACGATCGGCCCATGATCAGTGCATCTCCAGGGCCCCAGCAATGCCTCCTGCTCCAGATCGCCACCCTGAGGTGCCGCTGCTGGGGTCCCTCTGCTGCGCCACCACCTCTTCCAGTGGCAGCAGAGGGAGTGGCTCTCCTTCCTTCCTTCATTGCATCAGGAAGGAGGTGGCAGCCCAGGCAAGCTCAGGCCCCTCATCACCTTCTAGGTGGCCATTCAGGATGAGGAGCAGCAGCTGTGGCAACGGCGGCAAGGTTGGCGCCACTGCACGCAGATCCAGCTGTGCGCCCAGGCCATCATGCCCTCACTGCACCCCATAGGGAAAGCTGCCTCCTCTTGGCCTAGCCCAGCCTGGCCCGACTTAGTGCGCTGCAAGTGAGGGAGGGAGGGAGGGAGCAAGGGCTGGGGAGGAGGGAGGGGAGGCAGGAAGGCCTGCCCAAAGCCACCTGCAGCCCACTCACTGGCCAAGCCCACCCAGGCTGTGGTGCTCTGTTGGTTCGTCAGGCCACCTATCACCAACCGGGGACAAATGCAGCCCCGCCAGCCTTCTAGGAACCAGGCCCGGGCCACCGTTGGCCTTCCCTTCCCTTCTTTCTCTGCCACCTCCTGCTCGCTGGTCTCTAGCCCAGTGGTGGTGGCGGCAGCAGCCTCAGCCTCCAGCCATGGCTGGGCTCCCTCCTCCCCTCCCTCTCTCCACGGAGCAAGGCAGCAGGAGGGATCTGGGTAGGCAGAAATTAGCTCCGTTTCTCCCTCGGTCGCCCGCCGTATATCTCTCCATTGGTCCACCGCCATAGCTGCTCCGTGACGGAAGGCTGGCTGGCGCTGCCTCTGCCTGCCCCCCCTTCCTCACAACCACAATAACACAGGTGGCAGCCACACAAGGAACGCAGGTGGGCAGGGTGGAGGAGGAGCAGGGGCGGGGCCTCGGGGCCATGGAGGGAATGGGAGACCTTGCCGCAGCCCTCCCATTTTAAATTGCCCCGCTTGGCTGCAGCCAGTGCCTCGACCATCTGGGCGGCGGGTGGGGGGAGCGTGAGACCTTGCCGTGGCCCTCTCACTTTGAACTGTCCCACTAGCTAGCATTCCAATCATCTGGGCAGTGGGTGGAGGGAGTGGGGGAAGCAACATAGCCCACTGCTTTGAACTGCCTCAGCAATAGAAGCAGCTGCAGAGGCTGGCTTGCTTGTGAAGCAGGCGGTAGGTGGGGGTGTCTGTAATTTGTCCCAGGGGCCGGATTTAGGACCCTGGAGGCCGCATCCGGCCCTCGGGCCTTAGGTTGAGGACCCCTGGGATAAACTGTGAAAGGCTTTGAGGTTGAGCTAGGCTCCTCCCAAGCTTCCTGTTCCTGCCCTGGTGCTGAGAGCCTTCTTCCTGAGCAGGAAGCTTGGGTGGAGCTAAGCCCAACTAAACCTCCAAGTCTTTCAGATTTAGGTCTTTCTCCCAGAAGTATCACATTGCAAACACTAACAAGACACAAGCCAAACATTCACCTTGCCTTTCTCTCTCTCTCTCCTCAGCTGAACACTAAAACTGATTTTAGTATCTGTGGTTTCAGAGCCCTTAAAGAACATGTTTTTTAAATATCTTTTAAAACTTTGCGCAAAATTACCATCATATCTTAAAAGTCAAGCGTGTTTTATCCATCTGCATGCATGCTTCAGTCTGATACTAATTCATTGCATTTTGATTATTCTCTGCAACTAGGAGGTTGGTTTGGCCCTGCGGACTTTACTGGCAACTGTAGATGAGACCATTCCAGTACTCCCAACAAGCACACACCGAGAGGTGAGGAGACACCCAGTCCATTCACTGCAATTGCTGACATTGAGGACCTGCTGGAAGCCAGTGAAGGACCTTTATATGTATAAATTAACCTGACATTTAACTATTGCGCATGGTTTGGGGGGGGGCAGCAACTGTGCACTCTTTATGCTGTATCTGTTCATTTATGTAACAAAGTTATTAGACCCTTCCCCTGACCATGAAACTCACCACCTGACCTTGGACCACTTATATGCCCTCACCTGCTTCACTGGGCTGTATTTCCTGAGAAGGGATGAAATAAGATCAGTTTATTTTATTTAGAACATTTTCACCCCACCTTTCTCCTTCAGGAAAAGGGATTCCATTTGAACATTAGGAAGAACTTCATGGCGGTTAGAGCTGTTCGGCAGTGGAATATGCTGCCACAAAGGAGGATGGTGGAGTCTCCTTCTTTTTAAGTTTTTAAGCAGAGGCTGGATGGCCATCTGTCGGAAATATTGTGATGGAGGTTCCTGCATGGCAGGGGGCTGGACTAGATGGCCCTTGAGGTCTCTTCCATCTCTATGATTCCTTGGAAAAGGACCCAAGGCGGCTTAAAATGTTCTCATCCTGCCCGTTTAAAATACATAGGGTTAAGGTACGAATCAGATTTCTTCTTAGAGCATTATCCTCCAACTTGCAGTTGACTTTCTTTTAAACTATTGGCTGACATAACTGTTAGGGGGACAGAAATCAGCAGGAAACCAATCCTTCAATGTTACACATATCTCAAAACCCCTTAGGGTGCCCAGTAGTTGGAAGTGCCTTTGAGGCCATGGGGAAGCGTTGCTTGTTATATCAAACCTTCATGAATGTTTTCTTTTATTGCAGATTGAGATGGCTCAGAAACTCCTGAACTCTGACCTTGCGGAACTGATCAACAAGATGAAGTTGGCTCAGCAGTACGTGATGACCAGCCTGCAGCAAGAATACAAAAAGCAGATGCTGACAGCAGCACATGCCCTGGCTGTGGATGCCAAAAACTTGCTGGATGTGATTGACCAGGCCAGGCTAAAATCTATTGGTCAGTCCAGGCCCCACTAGAGAGAGGCACAGAAGATTGGATTTACCTTGTACAGTTTGGAGTATTGCTCACTCACAACAGGCAACTCTTTCAGCCTTCCAGCAAAAACGAGAATTGATCCATCTGGTCCCAGGAATTCCCATCCTGCTTAACAGACTACAAGCTGTTTGTTCTCTTCAATCTTCAAGCATTTTTTTTCTATTTAAAAAAGCGATCAACAATGCCACGGAAGACCCAGGTTTCAAGAGTTCTTTGACAGTAGAAACCATTTGGAAATGTTCCACAGTATATGGAATGAAAAACTCTTCCAACACCTGAGATTTCTTAAAAGCAAACCTTTGCAAATGAACTATGCGAGCTGCAGAATTGATATTGTCAAGGCCAAGAATTCTGGGAAACCTCAGGGCTGAGAATTCTTGGCTTACAATGCGTGAACTATTCAGACTGGAATTCTTTTTTTTATTAGAACACTTTAGTGCCACAAAATGCTAATCACAATTTACAGAGAAAGATTTAAAAGCTCTATTTTCAAAGCGTTTCATTCAAAAATTCAAGTCCTCTTGAATCTGCTTTCCTGCAAGTTTCATCTGTGAACCACTGGAGCAGAAAATAGTTGGACAACACAATGGAGAACTCGTCTTTTTCACCAAAATAACATGCCACTTTTTGTAGCAGTTGTTTTCCTTGGAAGTGAAAAAAAAAGCTGCTTTGTACCAGAGCAACTTGGAGCTGCAGTTAGAAGAAAGTTCTGTAACCATACATCTTTCCCCATTTTTATATAATTTATAAAAAAAGATTAAAGCCATGATGACTATTTTAAAATTGCTTTGGCTGTTAACTTAGTTGGGAAGTAAAGGCAAAGAATCGTTATGGATTAGTGGCTGAAATGCTGCCCCAAGGGCTTGTGACATCAGAATTTAAATTCCTCTGCTTGGCCATGGGATCTTTATGACAACACTTCAATATTTCCGATACCTTATAGCAGGCCTGCCCAACAGGTAGATCGTGGGCTACTGGTAGCCCGCGAAGGGTTCAAAAGTAGCCCGCCGGCCATCAATAAAAAAGTGAGGGGATTAAGTTCTCCACCCCTCCCTCCCCCATCCCAACAACCAAAAGTGACCCAGCAAAGTTCTGGGTCTGCCAGCCCATTCTCAGCCGAGCGGGGCAGTTAAAGGGCCATGGCGCATTGAAATCTGTTCCCTCCAGAACAGATTAATTGGTTTTCAATGCATTCCTATGGGAAACCACTGCTGTACTTACAAAAGTTTTTACTTATGAGCATATGCTCGTAACAGATAGAATTCGTATTGGTTTTAGTGTAGTAGCCCTCAGGCACTTTGGGCCGGAAAAAGTAGACCTTGGCCTGTTCAAAGTTGAACAGCCCTGCCTTATAGCTCCTACTGGCTGAATAGCTCAGTGGTTTGGGTGTCTGGTTGCAGAGGTAAAAGTTGGGGGGTTTGATTCCCTGCTGTGTCTCCTGAGTAGAGCCAACCTGTGAGCTTCAGAGAGATGCAGTTCTATGACACCCCCCAGAAGAATGGAAGGGTAATACACTATCTCTACCTGGAACACCCCCTCCCCGTGTCTCCATAAAACATAACTGATTTGACAGCAATTGATGATTAAAACCCTTACATTGTGACCAACAGCTTATAACACAAAAATTACATATGATGTGTATGCAGTTTCCAGTGGCAAAAAATAAAGTACAGTGGGAAGCCCCATATTCATGGTTATTGCTCCTGCACCCCAGCCCAAAGTGTGCACATAAACTTACCTCTTGCTGTCTTTACGTCATTCGTCTGCAGGCGGCTTGGAACAGGTCCCCCCCTCCCTGACGGAGGTCATACTATACCAAGCCAACAGATAGTGCGAAGGGTAGGGAGCAGTTTGGACATACAGTACTGCTGCCCCTATAACCTAATCTGGTTTATTTCATGCACCTCTTAATGTCATTTCTGGTCACTGCATCTCAAAAAAGGCATAGTGGAACTGGAAAAGGTATAGAAGAGAGTGACTAAAATGATTACTGGGCTGGAGGACCTCCCTTATGAGGGAAGACTACAGCATTTGGGGCTCTTTAGCCTGGAAAAAGGCACCTGAGACATGTAAAATTATGCAGGGCATAAATAAAGTGGACAGAACACTCTTCTCCCTCTCCCAAAATACCAGACCTAGGGGACATCCACTCAAATTGAGGGTTGGGAGTGAGAACAGACAAAAAATACTTTTGCCCAGTGTGCTATTAGTCTGTGGAACTCCCTGCCACAGGAAGGTGGTGATGGCATCTGGCTTGGATGCCTTCAAAAGGGATTGGACAGATTCCTAGAGGAAAACTCCATCACAAGTGACCCATGATGGGGATATGTGTTATCGCCAGGCTTAAATGGATACTCCAAATGTCAGAGGCAGAGGGGCATCAGGAAACAATTGTCTCTAGTGTTCCCAGAGGCATTTGGTGGGGCCACTGTGAGATACAGGAACCTGGACTAGATGGGCCCTTGATCTGTCCCAGCATGGCTCTTCTTATTCAGTTTTAAAAGCAGATGCATCTTCTGCTGAGTATTATACTACAGTAACAAGAACTACTGAAAGAGAATTCATTAACACCTCTCTAGGCACATCTGATAGCAATGGCTGCTCTGGGTAGTTTATATCATTCTGCAGGTTATGAGCATTTCCTCATAACCTGCAGAAGTACTTTTTTTATAATAAGGTGCTTATTAGCCAAGTTTCTCAGTGCAGTGCTAAGATCCCCATGGCAAAAAGGACTGTTTAGAAACTTTAGAAATTCAACTGCAAGTCTTGGTCGTACAGAGGGGGATTTCTTAAACTATGTGTAACTACAAGAATTATCTTGGACAAAATTTCATACTGAGTAAATATATAATGGCTTTGGGTTTTTCTAGTCCTCACCAAATTGATACTATTCTGCTGTAACCCTCCTATGTGTCATGTCCATAGGTTTTAAAAGCAGGCAAGTTTTCACTTATTCAAATATATCTTTATTTCAAAGAATATATAAAACTGGCTTAGTCAAAAAGACCAAAGCCCATATCGTCATCTGATTCTTCAGACTCTTCCTTCTTTTCTTCTTCTTTCTTTTCCTCAGCTGCAAGACAATTAGTAAGGGTTAAATGGTGGCAATCCAAGATCAGGATCTGTGCAGCGACAGGCATCATCCCACCTCCCTCTCTAATTGGCCAGCAGCCCAAAGCAGGAAAGATGATGTCCCAGCATGCTTCCTCCTTGCAGCTCAGCTCTTTTATCAGCCGGGTTCTGAACACCACCTGGACTCGCGTGGTTCTTTTTGCAACCTACTGGTTCTTAAATGAAATGCCCATCCCTAAGAAACATACAGCAGTACTGGAATCTTTTATCAACAGAAACTGCAACTGAGATCTTAAGGAGAAAAATCCCATCCCAACAGATAAGCACATTAACTCACCAGGAGCAGCACCAGCAGCCGGTGCCCCTCCACCAGCAGGGGCCGTAGCAGCAGGAGCGCCACCACCAACTCCCACGTTACAGATGAGGCTCCCAATGTCCATGTTGGCTAAGGCCTAGTCATTGAGAAAAGATGGTTACGACAAAAGAGGCACACGCATTCTCATCTTATTTGAGTAAGCTAAACTCGGTTGTAGAAGAAAAATCAAACCTGTACTAAACCTTCTACAACTGCTTACTTCATGTTAGCTACTGGTGGATGCTTCCCCCAATAGCAGTACAGTAGCGCATATACAGAAAACAGCTTATTCTTACAACCAACAACTTCCAGCTTGAAAATAACTTAATGGTAGCTTCAATTCAGCATTACAGGTGTCTATTCCAATTGTCATTTTTGACAATTCTATAAAAAAGATCCTCACCTACAGAATATCATTTAAAAAAACTGAACCAAAGTATTAAAACACTCAGCAGGTGTTCTCTGTATTCGCTAGGGAACAGGTAGCAATCTACCTGACTCTCTATGATGTGGTTCGTAAAACACTTTAAAAGTTCTTGGAACCTTTGGTCTTACCTTTGCAAACAGACCAGGCCAGAAGGGTTCAACGTTGACTCCAGCTGCTTTGATGAGAGCATTGATTTTGTCCTCCTAAACAAAGCATATGAACATCATCAATTAAATTACAAATCAGTGTCCTCTGTCAAAGATACATATAAATATTGCCTTGACTTCAAACTTTTGGCTACATTGTAAAGATTGTTAGTGCCCCAAACATCAGTTCAGATCAGGCCCACAAGTGCAAGCACCTGATACCTTTGCCTTGCATCCACCTCCTCCAAGTGGGCACCATCAGGGAAAAAGAATCCAAGGTGTTCATGGGACACCTGGATCACCGAATTCATCCCCATCTCTAGTATTGATGTCTTGTGGAAGAAGAGCCATTATAATGGCATTTAAATTTCTTCCTCTTCTGCACTTTTGAAATTGCATTTCCCCCCTCTTAGCAAAAGAAAAACATACAACAGAGAACATACATATTTGGTGATTGGTGAAGACGGGGTCAGCAATCTGTAACCCTGCAAGTTATGATAAAACTATCTGGAAGTTGAGTCATGGCAAATGGATTTCTTTTCTTGAGAAACTGAAAACGTTTCGCTACTCATGCAAGCAGCTTTGTCAGTCTGAGGAAAGTAACCTCACATGGATGGCTGAGAATCTTCACAGACATGGTATGACTATATTTCTTTAGCCGTATGGCGAGCCCAGCCAGCAGTGAAAAATGATAAAAATATATGAAGCATTTTACTAGACTTATTTGCTCCCTCAAATCCCAAAATTTCCTGGTTGGAAAAAACCAATTTTTCACTGATTATTTTGCTCTGTGCACGTAAGTGAACACGAATATCAATTATGTGACTTCTTAAAAGAAAATTTCTTGCTGCCCCTTTCGGTAGGACACTGAGTCTTGAAACTCAAATCCCCTCCAAACAGATGGCTGTTCAGAGAAGCAAAAGCATAAAAACATTTTAAAGTGCCATTATAACATTGCTTCTCCACAACACAACCATGCAATGCAATCAATGTAGTCCCTCTCAGTCTGCTTATCAGCTAATGCCAAAAGAGTCTAAAATATGGTCCATGATAGAAACCACTCTTTTTTGCAATGCATTCACTAGAATTATTATTATTTGCATTGTAGAAAGGTTTTTCCAGCCGGCTTTGTGATAGCAGTGGCTGAAATTCTGCTGCTTAGGGCAGTAAGGGGCTCTCAAGACGGTCCATAGAACCAACACTGTCGTTCACATAGAGGGATTTGATTTAAGTTAAGTGAATTGATCCCATGTACACATTAAAACAAGCAGACCTCTGACCAGGGAGCAATGAACCTCTCTGCTACTCCAAAAACCAAGATTCCTAACCAAATCAATCCATCCTTACAGGTATGTTGCTCGTTCAGCCATTTTAAGATAAAATGTAAAGGTTCCCCACCCCCTGCACATGCGTGCTAATCATGTCCGACTCTAGGGGTGGTGCTCCTCCCCTATTCAAGCTGAAGAACCAGTGTTATGCATGTCCATGGTGGTACCTATTTATCGATTTGCATTGACATGCTTTCCAACTGCTAGGTTGGCAGGAGCTGGGGTTCACAGCTAGGGGACATCCACTCAAAGTGAAGGCTGGGAGAGTGAGAACAGACAAAAGAAAATATTTTTTCACCCAGCGCGTTGTTAGTCTGTGGAACTCCCTGCCACAGGAGGTGGTGATGGCATCTGGCCTGGATGCATATCAAAAGGGGATTGGGCATATTCCCGGAGGAAAAGTCCACTACAGGTTACAAACCATGATGGAGATGTGTAACCCCCAAGCTTAAAACCGGGGTACTTCAAGGGCCAGATGCAGGGGAGTGGTATCAGGAGACAGAGATCTAGTCTCATGCGCTCCCAAACGCATCTGGTGGGGCCGCTGTGAGATACAGGAAGCTGGACTAGATGGGGCCTTTGGCCTGATCCAGCATGGCTCTTCTTATGTTCTTATGTACAAAAGAAAATATTTTTTCACCCAGCACGTTGTTAGTCTATGGAACTCCCTGCCACAGGAGGTGGTGATGGCATCTGGCCTGGATGCCTTCAAAAGGGGATTGGACAGATTCCTGGAGGGAAAGTCCATCACAGGTGACAAACCATGATGGCGATGTGTAACCCCCAAGCTTAAAACCGGGGTACTTCAAGGGCCAGATGCAGGGGAGTGGTATCAGGAGACAGAGATCTAGTCTCGTGCGCTTCCAAAAGCATCTGGTGGGGCCACTGTGAGATACAGGAAGCTAGACTAGATGGGCCTTTGGCCTGACCCAGCGTGGCTCTTCTTATGTTCTGTTCTTATGAGACCGCTCCGCTGGGTGGCACACGGGGGGGGGGATTCGAACCGCCGAGGTGCCGGCTTTGCAGCCGACAGTTTCCAGCGCTCTAGCCCGCTGAGGAGGCCTCGAACCCTGCCGTCGGGAGGAAAGCCACGCCGCCGGGGCCGGCGGAGAGGGGCCTGGTCGGCGCTGGGAAGCCTGGAGCTCCGGCCGAGAGGGAGGGCCGCCCGCCCTGCCCGCCCTCCTTCCTTCCTTCCCGCCCGCCTCCAGGCCTGGCGCTCGGTCGTTCCCGGCGCCACGAGGCCGCTTCCTTCCCCCTCCGCGCCGCCTGCCCGCCTCACCGTGACGGTGACTTCGTCGTCGTGGAGGATGAGGGCGGAGTAGATGCAGGCGAGCTCGGAGACGGAGGCCATGTCGGGTCCTGGGGCTGAGGTGGTGGAGGTGGCGGGGGGTCGCGCGGTGCTAGTCGCCGAGGGTGGGAGTCGGCCTTAGCTTCGTCTGAAGGACCGAGCACCTTGTGCGCCGCCGAGGAAAAAGAAGGACGCGCCCCCCGGACGCCACTTATATAGCCCACGGGGCCAGCCAATCGGCAGTCGCTTTGCTTCGGGGTCCCGGCGGCCGCCTAGCGCGCGCGCGCGCGCGCGGAAAGCAAAGCTCGCTCTGGTTGGACAAGAGCCACCTGCCCCCCTCCCCAAGAAACGTGAGTTAACGGGGGGAACCAATCCGCATTAGCCTTGCTTCCTGGCGAACGAGGGTGGTCGCGCGGTGGTCAGGAAGCTTCCCCCAATCAGCGGCAGCGTTGTTAAGGCCGCGGAGACTCCGTAGAGATAGAAAACGGAAGCACGCTCCAAGCACGTTTCCGCGGGGACGTTCCGGGACAAAAAGAAATCCGCAGCAGCAGCAGCAGCAGCAGCAACAGAGGAAGAAGCCACCACTTCCGCACTTAAGGCTCAGATCCGCTGGAGCGGCTCCAGCACGGACGTGCATCCGTGAGACACCCTGGCCGAGCATCGCAGAGCGGGGTTGCCACGAAAAAGCCGTTCCGGGGCGCTCTCTGTCGGCCATGGCGTCCGTGGTGCGCTGTGGTCCGGGGAAACTGAGGCCAAGGGCCCCTGGGCAACCCTTGCAGCGATGTTGTTGCTGCTGGTGGTGCCGCTGCTGCCCATCAAAGCACCCATCCGCATCACCATCATCCTCCCCAGCCCTGGGATTTTTGCACCACGCAGTCACCCACGGGGAAATCCGGTGCCCCCATCCCACCCCGTCCCCTGCCTTAATTCAAATTTGTTTTGTTGTTGTTGTTGTTTTGGAAGCGAAGACTTTGAGCGTCGGGAGGCAAATCAAGGCAAAACAAAAATATCCTCCATTTCTCTTCATTTGCTTCCATGGACCTCCGTGACTTCCACGCCCCCCACCCCATCAGAAAGAGCGCCCCGCGATACAACATCTTTTCTGGCTCCCAGAGCCCAGCATCGTTCGGCTACTAATGGCTCATAAAAGTCTAGGTTACCTAAATTCTTCTCGAGGACAAGAAGGACAAACCTATATGCAAAGGTGTCCTGCAAGGATGCAGTTTTATCTCTGTTTAATTTATAGCGAACGTTGGACTAGACTTAAGAGGAGGGGGAGTGGAAGAAGCATTAGTAATTTAAGATACACAGGTGCTTCCACTTTCATCAGAAGTCGCTTATAAGTTGTGAGTTTTTTAGGGGCTGTTTGGCCATATTCTGGAAGTTTTGCCAGACTCTGTGGCCTGCATCTTCAGAGGGCAAGGAGCTCAGGGAACTAGGAGTTCTGTCTGTGCTCTGGGGTATCCTGGTTCCCTGAGCTCCTAGCCCTTTGAAGATGCCGGCCACAGAGTCTGGCAAAATGTTAGGATGAAAATTTTCCAGAACATGGCCAAACAGCCCCCAAAATTTACAAGAGTTATCAGATCCTTGCCGTGGAGGCTTTCGGTAATTCATTCACTTATAAGTTTTTGCTGCTTTCTGCCAGTAAGACTGTGTCACCTGGAAATAAATCTTCAATTATTGTTTCTTCTACCAAGTTGTCACTCCCTCTTTATCTAAATCTAGTGTAGTCCACTGAAATCCACCAGGTTAAATACTTTTATGCCAACCCAGTAGGGTAGGAATACTGAAAATGCCCACAAGCTCCTATTTGATGGTTGATTCAAGGTCCGGGTTTAACTACCACCTTTTAACTCCAAAATGACTAAAACGTCGTAAAATTTCATGTTTAATTCAAGGTGATGAAATTTTAAATCTGTTTCAAAAGGTTACAGAAACAGTCAAAATACTTTGTAGCAAATAAGCAATCAGGGTGAGGCAAGAACAATGTCAGAATAATCCCATAAGAAAACAGAACTACATTAGTTAATATATCCTAGCATAACTTTAGCATAGTTCCAGAGTATATCTGGAGTGCAAATTGTACAGTAGGGCAGTGATGGAGAGACCGAGTAGCCAAACTGCGATTCAAAACCCACTAATTTTTTTTGCAAAGTGCCAATACAGTAACTTAACCTGTATACAGGCGGCTATGAAGAGGTGATGTCGGGTGCCCACAGGAAGGGCTCCGAGTGCCACCTTTGGCACCTGTGCCATAGGTTTGCCAACAGTGCAGTAGGGCATCAGATGAGCATACCATTCTCTTAAGAGATAACTGGGCTACACTAACTTTTCTTCCCATTTTATATCCAAAATACCAGGTTCCTGATCCCTACATAAGATATGCCAATCAGAGGTTGAGTCACTCTGAACCTTTACAAAGAAGAGAGTAAATTGCTGTTGAGCTAGCTTGCTCAATAACCCCCCTTAATTATTTACTTTCATATTGGACTATTAGGTATGAAAGAAATTCTTTTGCAATATAATGTTATTGTATACTGATCTAGATAAGAAACATTTCATATTTTAGTCTCCAGTGTAAATGGAATAAAATCAGATTTGCAAACATAATTTGTCACTGATATAACAAGCCTACTGATTCCCACTCTTAAGGGATATCTGAAATCCTATTTTGAATGCAAATATAAAGAGAACTATTATCTACTGCTTGCTTCTCCCTGTCAAAGACAAAAGAACCAGTGAACTGAAGAAATACTTTTCTCATCACTGATTCATGCAAACAACCATCATTTCAAGGAAAAATCTGCCCTATGAAAGCCGTGAGTCAAACAACTGTAGATTGTGTCCCATTTGTGGTGGATTTCCACCCAGCATTTAACTATCACACAGTAGTCAAGGAAAATTACTAACTAACTGCTAGTATCTAGCTTTGTTTAAGTAGCTGGAGGTATTAACAACCCTCTTGTAACTATTTTCCTTTAAGCTAAAAATCAAGGAACTTCACCACTGCAATAAAGGCCAGTAGCCTATTCAATATTTACATTCACAGAACCCCAGTTTCAGAAGTACTGGCCCAATCAGGCATGCAATATGTCTATATGAAGATTCTCAGTCATCCAGGTGAGTTTATCTGGAGGTTGAGTTGTGGCAACTTTTTCTTTTCTTTTTCTTTCTTTTTTTTTCTTTTTCTTTTTCTTGAGAGATAGAAACATTTCCCTGCTCATCCAAACAGCTTCATCAGTCTGAATAAAGCTAGTTGAGTCCTCCATCTTATAGTCAGCTTTGACCTCTTGTCACCCTGGTCTGAAATAGGCTCATAAGATGAACAAAGGCCTGAATAGGCTTGTTAGGTGGACAATAGTATCCATAGCCTTAAGGTGAACAATGGCATAAGGTGATGAAACCTATATAGTGTGGGTCGTTAGCTATGGCCTTGGTGGTGAAGGCTTTTTGATTTGTCTGGGTATTGTTGAAAGCACAGCCTGAAAAGTAGCAGATAGACTATGTCTGAGGCCACCATCATGTGAGCATTGAAAATTCCCCTCTCAATAGGTGGTGGTCCTTAAGGGTTCTTGACAGGCACACATCTAAAAGCCAGTTGTTAAGGAGTCCACAAAAGGTCTTGGGTGGGTTTTAAGTATCTCATACCATAGATAAACAGCTTAACATTTGGATGGCAGAAAAATGATTTTAATTTGTAAACTATGCAGAATATGTGTTCACTAGAGGGGCAGTATACGAAAAATCAATCAATTAATAAACTGTGAAGCAATTTTAAGGGCACAGCATAATACTGTGAGATGGAGACCATCCTTCACATTAAATCTATTGCTCCCATTTCTTAAGACCAAATTACACTTTAACTTTCTGTGGTAAGAAACAAATACTTCTGCTTATTTTTAATTACAGTTTTTTTAAATTTGTAATTTCGAATTACAATTTGATCTTATGTTCATAGCAGGTTGGATGATGGTAAGCACAGGAATGAGGAGATGTCAAAATTAACGAGTATATGTGATGCTCCAAAGTTTAGAAGACACTCGATCCGAGTCAAGTTTAAGAAAAGGAATTCAGGAGGTGTAGAATAAAATTAAAAAGACTGGTAGGAAACTGGAATGCAGAAACGGAAAGTAAATTTGTCAAAACGGTTGCTATAAACAACAACAATTATTGACATTCCAGACAATACAGGTTAGCCTATGTAGCGAGACCCGTTTTACCTGTTCAGACTTAGGAGAATCTCTAGGTACATTGCACAGAGAGTTAGCCATTTTAGTCTGTTTTAGCAATAACACAAACAAAACTAAAAAAATATGCTGTCTTTAAAACTAATCATTTTTCCTGTGTGAGCTTTCCTTCAGACACCTACTGAAAAAGTGCATTGTATCCAGGAAACCTCCCTCTGAAATAGATAAGATATTCTTCAGGGTATCACAAATTGTGTTTGTGTTATTGATGCATACTTGTTTTTGCTGTCTCCCTTTGGAATTTGTCCTAGACATTCTCTCGTCTTACATACCTGGCCTGGATGCCTTCAAAAGGGGATTGGACAGATTCCTAGAGGAAAAGTCCATCACGGGTTACAAACCATGATGGAGATGTGCCTATACCAGGGTTCAAGGGCCAGAAAGTATCAGCATCTGGTGGGGCCGCTGTAGGGGATGGACTAGATCATTCATGTATTTCTCAGTGCCTATACTTGAAAAGCTCATCATTCAGGTATTTCCCTGTTGTTATGTGCCATCAGGTAACTTTATGGCATTCCTATGAACGAGCAATCCTCAGTATGTCCTCCCTCAACTGCCTTGCTCTGCTCACGGAAGCTCAAACCTGTGGGTTCCTTAGGGAGTCAGTCCCTCTTGTATGGCTCTTCCTCATTTCCTGCTGCCTTCCACCTTTCCCAGCATTATTATCTTTTCCAGAGAATACTGCCTTCTCATGAGGTGCCCAAAGGACAGTGAACATCCAAACATTTTTGCCTCCAGAGTTAGTTCAGACTTGATTTCAGGCAGTCCATGGGCTTTATTTATTTAAAAACTCTCCACTTATGTAGATGCTTACATAAATCTTATTGTGCCTCTCTTAAGTTTTGATGCCATTTTGAGTACACTGAAATTGGATGCAGCCCTTCTACATGTTGTGTTGCATTCTACATTTTACAAATTTCTTCACATTCTTGCACTTTAGTTTTTAAACAATCTGTAGTTCCCATTTCTCATTCACTGACTGAGCAGTTGTACTTTTCAGCATTTTATTTATTATTTTATTTTATTTACAAGATTTTTTAGCTGCCCCACTACCAAGAGGTCTCTGGGCGACATAAAACAAAGTATTAAAAACTATAAAACAATAAAAAATAAAACTATAAAATAAAATACAGTTAAAACAACATTCAGTACAGATTATAAATTATAAAGCCCTGCTGCTCATGTGTCCAATCAAATCTAATTAAAATGCTGGCCAAACAGGAAAATAGTTTCTTAGTCTTTCCTCCATTCCCTTGCCCTGGTGACCTCAACCCATGGAAGAAATTCCTATTATCCACAATAAAGACATTTGTGGGGAACACATGTGCATTAATGATGGTTCTGAATCTTCAGCTAATACCACTCTTTCTTTATCTGGAAGTTGAGTCTGGCAATTGGACTTCACCTGGATGACTGAGAATCTTCACAGACATATCCCTTTCCTTAATCATTTTTTATTCCCCCCCCCTTTTATTCCGCCATCCTGCCATTGCCCCCTTTCTCTGTTTTATTGTGATGATATTTTGATGTTCACTTATTACTTTGTTACTATTCTTATTTATATTTGTTGTAAACCGCCCGGGGTTCCTCCTGGAAGACGGGCGGTATATAAGTACTAAAAATAAATAAATAAATAATAAATTTCCTTCCTAACAGTGAGAGAACCCGCTCTTTTTGCTGATCTACGCCAGATGAGAGGGAGAGGCAAGCCTAAAAATTCCCAATAATCTAAATGTGGATTTTTAAAAAAAAATGCCCGGAACAAAAGCCTGGAAAAAGTTCCCCTTGTGGGAGTGTGTGTGTGTGTGTGTGTGGAAGTGTCTGAGGGGAAATACAACTCTCATCGCACCGGCTACGGGATTCCGCGAGCTATGAGTCTTGAGAACAACTGAAAAATGAAAAAAACGGAGACGAATTTGTTCTTTTCATTTATTTATTTATTTAAAGTCTGAGCTCTCCGTGAGGGGGCTGAGGAGGAGGAGGAGGAGGAGGAGGATCTGCGGGCAACGTGAGGGGAGCGCCCAGAGCAGGAGAGAGGAGAGGAAAGCCTTCGGCGCGGTGGCGTCGTCGTCGTCGTCCCTCCTCCTGAGGGGGAAGAAGAAACCGCCATGAAGGAAGGGGCCGTCGTGAGGCGACGACGACGACGCCAGCGCGGGGGAGAAACGGAGGCCCCGGGGCGGAAGGGAGAGGGAGGAGAGCCGGCGCCTGACGGGGCGGAGCGTCGCCGGCCTCCTCCTCCTCCTCCTCCTCCTCCGTGGCCGGCCTTTTCCTGCCTCGCCGCTTCCTTCCCTCGACGCGCCGCCTCGGCTCCACCTTCGGGCCGCCTCTTCCTCCTCCTCCTCCTCCTCCTCCTCCTCGGGTGCCGCCGCCGCCGTTTTTGGGGCCCCCTGCCTGCCTGCCCTCGCGGAGCCTGCGCTCCCTTCCCCTCCCCTCCCCCGCCCTCCTTCGCCTCGCGCGCTTCAGCGGCGGTGCTGGAGGAGCCCCGTCGCCTCGCCTCGCGCCACGGCGGGCGGGAGGGCCGGGCGGGCGGGCGGGAGGGCGAGGAGGCCCGAGACGGCGTGAGGCGGGCTTCTCAGCCATTCCCACCCGCCTCCTCCTCCTCCTCCTCCTCCGCCGGGCCGCTTCCTCCCCAGGCGCCCTCTTGCCAGGAGGCCCCCGAGGCGCCACGCCGCCGCCGCCGCCGCCGCCGCCGCCATGTACTCGGCAGGGGGGCCCGCCCCCGTCGCCCCGGGACCCGGTGAGCGCCTCTTTTCTTTTCTTTCTTTATTCCTTCCAACAACCTTCCTCCCCTCCTCTCCCCCCTCTCCCCCGATTTCCAGGTCCCATAATCCGTCCTTTCCAACCGCCGCCGCCTGGAACCCCCCCCCCAAAAAAGAAGCAGCCATGAGGGGAAGCGTCGCAGGTCGGCGGGAGGGGGGAGGAGGAAAGAGAACCCCCCCCTCTCTCTCCTTCTTCTCTCTGCAAGCCCCCCCACTTTCCCCCAATTCTGGCTGGCGAGGCGGGAAGGCGTCGTGTGTGTGTATGTGTACGTGTTTGTGTGTGTGTGTGTGTGTGTGTGTGTATACGTGTTTGTGTGGGGCGAAGGTGGGAGGCAAACCGTGATGGGGAGGGGAGCCGGAGCACGAGGCCAGCGGCCTCCCCCCCGCGAAAGGGGGAGGGGGATGAAAGTGTGTGTGTGTGTGTGTGTGTGTGTGTGTGTGTGTGTGTGTGTGTGTGTGTGTGTCGGGGGGACCCCGGGCGCGCGTGTCGTGCAGGAAAAAGGGGAAAGGGTTGTTTTTTTTTCCCCCTCGTCTGCCACCCCCTTTTTTATTTCCTCTGCCCGGGGGGTGAGGGGGGGGAAGCTGTGGGGAGACTTTTTAAGGTGCCTCTCTTCCTCCCCCTCTCCCTCATAGGGAAGAACTGAGGAGGGGAGTTTTTTTTTTTTTGGAGGGGGGGTTCCCCTCCCCCCGCCTCAGTTTTTACTCCTGGTACTAGTTTGTATGGTTTTGGTTTATTTGGGGGAGGGGGAAGGATATTCTCTTTAGAAGGACTTCTCCTGTACCCATGGGTTCTGGTGGTGGTGGTGGGTTTTTTTTTTTGGGGGAGAAAAGCTTCTGGAAATGGGGTTCCTTCCCCCCCCCCCCAAAAAATATACACGTGGCTTCTTCAGGTGGTTCCGGCCTCGTGGGGGTGGGGGGTTGGTGTTGCCCGCGTGTTTTTGGAAGAGGCGTTTAGGCTTCTCCAGCGCCCTCCCCCTCCCCCTTTACAAAGGGATGGGGGGGTCAACCACGGGGGGGATTTCCTCTCCTTCCCCCCTCCTCCTCGTTGTAGGGCCAGGAGGCCGCGTGTGTGCGTTTGTCCTTGTGTGTGTGTGTGTGTGTGTGGAGGGGTGGCGCTGCGTGCCTGGGTGCACGTGGGAATGGGCAGGGGTGGTGCGGGGGGAGAGAGGGGGGAGCGCTAGCAGGCGCCTGGAAAAGAGAGAGAGAGGGAGATAGAGGGAGAGAGGGGGGGGAGCGGGTGGGGGGCCAGAAAGAGCGGGTTGGTCGTGGGGATGGGGATTTGGGTGTGTGTGTGGGGGGTTTCTGTGCAAGTCCTCCTGGTTTGTGAGCCCCTCTTGGGCCAGGCCAGGACTCTTTGCTCTTTGTTGTTGTTTACTTCCGGCGGCGGCGGCGACTCTTGTTTGTGAGTCAGCTTGGGCTTGTCTCCCCTGCCCTCCCAAGGCACATGGGAAGGTGGGAGGCAGTGGGTTAGGGGCAGCTTTAGGAAACAGGGAAGGATCAGCTTTGAGTCTTTGCTGAGCTAGGATGCTTCTTGTGTGGCCATGGATGGATCAGCTGCTCCTAATTTACTGCTAATTTACAGGTGAACAGAAGGAAAGATAAATACCCTGTCCTGTGTTTGTTGGAAGGGTTTGGTTGTGGTTTCTTCTGTGCCTGGAGTTGCTTCCCATTCACAGGGACCTAAATGGAAATGAATTATATACATGTATAAATATAATGAATATATATAGTGGTACCTTGTATAAAGGAATTAATTCGTTTCAAATGAAATTATGTTAAGCAAATTTTCCTTTATACAAATTTCCCATAGGAATGCATTGAAAACGGATTAATCCCTAATCACGACCATTTTTATGTTGTACGGATTCACCCCATAGGCGATTCTGTTAAGTAAATTTTCCCTGTCTCCAGAATTTTTTATGTTGTTTGGATTTTATGTTATACAAATAGTTTGTAATGACACATGAATATAATATAAATATTTTATATATATTTTAAAAAATTTTTATTAAATTTTAAACTACATACAACGACATAAAAAATGAAAGTAAAAAAAAACTACAACAAACAATATAAGTGCACCCCCATCCCACGGGGCCATCCATACATTCTTATTCGTTGCTCCATCTTCTATTCTTCTAGTAGTCTTCTTAAAGTTCTCTTCTCCAGAATTGTTGTGAGATATTCGTGGACTCTTTCCCTTTTCCTTCGACTAATACATAATCAAAAAATTTACCCCAGATATTGTAGAAAATGTCTTTTTTCATTTCTCCTCGTTTAACCTTTAAACTGCAGGACAGTTTATCGTTTATAGCTATATCCCAAAGTTCATTATACCAGTCTTCCATCTTGAATTCTAGTTTTGACTTCCAATTTTTTGCTATAATTAATCTAGCAGCTGTCATAAAATTTACTATTAGTTCCTTTGTTGTAACAACATAATCTTTACTTGTTAACAATGATAATAATGCTATCTCTGGAGGGAAGAAAAGGGATAATGAAAAAGAAAAAAAAACACCCCAAAAACAAAAATTAAAATTGGAAAAAAGGAAAAAGGAAAAAAAACAAAAAAGGGGGGGAGAGGGGGGAAGGGAAGTGGAAGGGAAAAGGGGGGAAAGAGTAAAAGAAGAAAAACAAAGGGGATGATAGGAGGTGAGAGAGGGGAAAAGAGAGAGGAGTAAGTTAAATGAGTTTCAAATATTCTTCATCTTCATCGAAGATTCCTAGAGTCGGAGTAAAAAGAGAGAAATTCACTGTCCTGATGTTGCCACTGAAGTTCCCGGGGGAGAACAGGCAGAACTTGAGTCGTCCTGTATGTTCCATGCTTCAAGAAGATGCTGGCCTTCTAGAGAGTAGATAGTGTGTTGAACAGAGCCTTTCCAAACTTTCAAAAATAGGGGGTGACCCCAAGAATAGCGATAGTTGTTCTTCCTTAATATGATTGTGACTGGTCTCATCGATTTACGCCATTCAGCAGTTTCTTTAGAAAAATCTTGAAAAACTTGCACAGTTGCATCTCCTCTCTTCAGAATATTAGGATTGGCTCTAATTGAAGACATAAGACGCTCTTTATTTACATAAGAAGCAGATCTTACTATCACTGGTTTTGGGGCCCCATCTCTTGACTTGCCCAGATAATGAACTCTCTAAATCAGGGGTCCTCAACCTAAGGCCCGGGGGCCGGATGCGGCCCCTCAGGGTCCTGAATCCGGCCCCCGGGACCAATTGCAGACCCCCCACCTCCCCCCCCACTTTGCAAGCAAGCCAGCCTCCACAGCTGCTTCTATTGCTGGGGCAGTTCCCAGCCCTTGCTCGTTCCCTCCCTCACTTGTGGTGCATCAAGTCAGGCCCGGCCGGGCTGGGCCAAGAGAGGAGGCAGCTTTCTCTCCCGGGCGCAGCAAGGGCATGATGGCCAGGGCGCACAGCTGGATCTGTGTGCAGTGGTGCCAGCCTTGCTGCGGCTGCTGCTCCTCATCCTGAGTGGCCGCCTAGAAGGTGATGAGGGGCCTGAGCTTGCCTGGGTTGCCACCTCCTTCCCGATGCAAGGAAGGAAGGAAGGAAGGAAGGAAGGAAGGAAGGAAGGAGAGCTGCTCCAGCCGCTGCCACTGTATGAGGAGGAGGAGGAGGAGGAGGCGCAGCAGAGGGATCCCAGCAGTGGCACAACCCGGAGCAGGAGGCATTTGCGCAGGCCCCGGAGATGCACTGATCATGGGCTGATCGTGGGGTGGTGGTGGCCCCACTTGCCCCTCCCTCCCCTGTGGTCCGGCCCCCAGTGGTGTCTGAGGGGTGGTGGACCGGCCCGCTGTTTAAAAACGTTGAGGACCCCTGCTCTAAATCATCGTCCTCTAGTTGTTTGGGCAGAAAGGAGTTAAACCAGGTTAAAACTTCCTGTTTTAATGATGCCCCCTTCTTTTGAATAACAAAATTAATCAGTTTGACGTTCTGCCTCCGGGAATAATCTTCAATATAAGTCAGTTTCTTATTAGTTTTGAGTAAAGCCTGCTTCTGAGAGTTAATTTGAGTTTCGTTTTCCGTTACACGTATCTCCAGATTTTTAAATTCTCCTGCCAAATTATCAAGCCGCTGGCCATTTAACTTTATTTCATGTGATAAATCTTGTTTGGTGCTTTGGAGATCCTTTGAAAGGCCATCCATTCTGCATATCACATCCTGTTGATTAACACTCATGATGCTAGCTAGCTCCGTCCTCATTAAACACAGTTCCTTCATGAAGTCTTGATCTGTGGGAGGAGGAGTAGTCTCCCTCTTTCCCTTCTCAGATCCTGACGCCATTTTTACCCCTCTGTCGTCTGGGGGCTGCTCGATACGCTGTAGAGCTGGGCGATTGTGTGCTGTATCAGATAATTTCCTAGTCCAACCTATTGGCTGGAGTTTCTTTTTTGCTCTTTTACCCGGCATATAATTAGACAAAAGGCAGGTATCAGAAAGTCTAACTGTTTGTAATCATCTGATGACTTTCCAAGCCGGGATGCAGTTTTCTAAGTTTTCTAAGCAGCCAGCGGCCAGCAGAATCAAGCAGGCAAAACCGAAAGTAGCTCCTTTTGCTTATAAATCAAGCTTATCTAGTCTAGAAAAACACATATATTGCTTCTCCTGACACCTGAATAATTTATTGATGCATTACTCACGGCACCACGGCATTTAAACAGTAGTTTTAAAGCTCTTTTTAGATCGCGGCACAGAGCTCTAAGATCAGGCTGCCGGCATGTCTTGGTGGGCGGGACTTCCTCCATAAGTATTTTATATATAAAATAAATGTAACTATTGTAAAATTTTGTATGTCACATATACTGCCTAGATGCCCTGAGCACATTCAGTTTCACCTGATCTTGGAAGCTAAGCAGGGTTGGGCCTGGCTAGTACTTGGATGGGCAACCACCAGGGAAAACCAGGTGCTGTAGGCGTCTGGAGGAGAAATTGGCAAACCACTCCAGTATTCCTGCCAAGAAAACTCCGTGGACATGGGGTCATGAAGAGTTGGTTATGACTGTAACTGCACAACAACAACAACAAATATATAATATAAATTTATGCACTTACTTTCTCACTGATGTCCACACAATATCTCATTGCCAACTGCCTTCTGCACATAAATATTGTCTTCTCACTCTCTCTCTACTTCAATGTCTACGTCTGGCTGCAAGATCTCACACACATTCAAGTTAATTGCTAAAGAGAAATGCTCATTAACCCAGTACATTGATATACATTGATACTTTTTTCTGGTACAGTACTGATAATTGTTTGGGTAAGGAAGAAGATGTTCTGCACCACCACCACTATTTAAGCACTCAACATATTAGTGGCTTTTTTAAAAAAACTGTTGCTGTGCCTAATGGAGTTGTGGAGGCTCCTTAAAACTTCTAGTTGGCCACTAGGTTTCCATTTTCAGACTAATGTTTCTTTGCATTGTAGTACAGTGGTCCCCACCCTTTTGCGGTTCATATACTGCAGTCCCGCTGTATCGTGGGACTGCAGTATATGAAAAAAGGCCCCCTGGGGTAAGGGGCAAAGGCCTGTTTCAGGCCCCTCATACTTACCCCAGGACTGGGGCTGCCCCAAACAGGTCTGCAAGGGCCTTCTCAGGCCTTCTGGAGGGCCTTCTCAGGCCTGTCAGGGGCCTCAGAAATATTTTTTGGCAACCCAGAAGTGACTTATTGTTTACTAGAAGTGACTTCTGGTTTGCAGGGATGCCCTTTGGGGGCCTCCAGGTCGTTTGAGGCAGCTCCAGGCTGGGATAAGTACAAGAGCCCCCACTTAGGCCTCCCCAGGCTAAGCCCGACCTGCACCCACATATCACATATTTTCAGTTATCATGGGTCAGGTTGGGTTCCTAACCCCTATGATAGGTGGTGGTGGGGTCACTGTATAGCAATTACTATATGGTGCAACTCGTAATGATTGGTAGGTAAGTTACTTACATGCAATATTCTTGTATAGAGGCTTCATCCATGCAGTAGAAATAAGTAATTTTTGTCTTTAAATTTGTGCTGAGTATCTGGCTGATGGAAACAGCTTCATGTGGTAAAGATGCATAGGTTCTGTCGCCTTCCTGTTCACAGAGGGTGGTCTGGCATAAAGGATTGTGTAACTCAACAAGTACCTACTGTAGATAGTAACTGTGTTATGAGTTTGCTTCTGTTTGAATTGTAGAGCAAGTATCAGGACAACTCAAGAGAAGCAGACAGATAAGAAGGAGCTTTAATTCTGGGTCATAGCCCAACTGCGCTCTACTTCTCCTGCCTACTTGGCATGGTCACTGGTTGGCCACCTCTGGTGTAAGGTGCAGTGTGCTTCATTGTGCCTTTTGTAGGATTATTGAAGCACATGGGCATTGTCAGAAGATGATAGCTCTGTAGTGGTTTATTACTGTTTTATTTTGCAGGGGGTCTGGGGTGGGGTTTGGGAATAGAACATAAGTTCAGCTCTCTGGCAGCCTTTATGTGTATAATTAAGCTAAATTTTCAGAATTTTAGCCCTTGGTCATAAAATCATATTTAGTTTTCTTTACTATCCTTGCAGAGGTAGTCCACTAGCGATGTCCCTGAGTATCTTCCTGATGAACTGTTACCTGCATTTCTTCCAGTTCAGTTGTTGTTTAAGACCTGTGTATCTCTCCTCCAAATATTGCTTCTTTTGCAAAGAAACTGCATTTTCTTTAGCCTTCAAATACAGAACTTGTTGCTAGGAAAAAGCGTACAGTATTTCCATTCAGCTCACGGGAATTTCAGAACAGTATGGAATATAACTACCGGGCAGTGGGACGTTTCTTGGATGCTGATTGCAGAAATTTTAGCAGTCATTGTGTCTCCTTGTGCTCATGGGTGGTTTTTCTAAACATCTTTAAAATTAGTTTAGATATTTTCAATGTTGAAGAGAGACTTGGTGTTTCCCTTCGTATCTGAAAATTTAACTGTTTATTTGCTTTTTAAGGGATAAGGCAAAGACCAGCTATTCCACTTCCCCCTTCTACCAGTTATTTTATTTGCTTATTTATGATCTATGCTTTATGTAGCTTCTACAGTAATTTTTACTGGTGATTTTTAAAGCAAGTGGAAGGAGACAAGAGTATATTTTTTTAATTTTTTTTTTAAATTTTAAACTACATACAACGACATAAGAAAATGAAAGTAAAAAAAAAACTACAACAAACAATATAAGTGCACCCCCATCCCACGGGGCCATCCATACATTCTTATTCGTTGCTCCATCTTCTATTCTTCTAGTAGTCTTCTTAAAGTTCTCTTCTCCAGAATTGTTGTGAGATGTTCGTGGACTCATTCATTCCCTTTTCCTTCGACTAGTACATAATCTAAAAATTTACCCTAGATATCGTAGAAAATGTCTTTTTTCATTTCTCCTCGTTTAACCTTTAAACTGCAGGACAGTTTATCGTTTATAGCTATATCCCAAAGTTCATTATACCAATCTTCCATCTTGAATTCTAGGTTTGACTTCCAATTTTTTGCTATAATTAATCTAGCAGCTGTCATAAAATTTGCTATTAGTTCCTTTGTTGTAACAACATAATCTTTACTTGTTAACAATGATAATAATGCTATCTCTGGATTACAATCTTTATCCATCTTAATCATATTACTTAGCTCTAAAAACACTTTTTTCCAGAACCTTTGGACTATTTCACATTCCCACCAAAGATGCAAGTAAGTACCAAGCTCTTTTTCACATTTCCAACATATCTTAGAGTAAGCAGGATTCATTCTATTTAGTCTTACTGGGGTTAAATACCATCTAGAAACCAATTTGAAGTAGTTTTCTTTTATCCTGACCAATAATGATCTCAAAATTCTCATATTCCAAATTTTCTTCCAGTCTTCTTTCTCTATCTGTACATTAAGGTCTTGGTTCCAAACTTCTCTCAAGGTGTTTAACTCCTTCATTTCTGATAATTCCCCTAGTATTTTATATATTTTACGTGTTATTCCTTTCTCTGAATTTTCCTGTTCAGACTCAAGCGATAGTAGGAAATGTTCAAATTTTGTGCATTCTCTGATTTGATTATTTCTCTTTCCCCAGTCCTTCATCCATTTTCCTAGTTGAATATAATTTAACCATGTTAAATCACTGGGTTGCAAAATATTTTTTTATATCCTGAATTGTTTTAATCTTGAGCATCCGATCCTTTAGTCTAGCTATTTTCTGAATTTTAAATAACTCCAAATAATGCTTCAAGTTGTCTGGAAAGCTTTCCAAGTCAGTAACTAAAGCCAATGGGGATCCCTTCGGAGACAAGATTTTCCTATATGTTCTCCATGTAACAATTAAACTATTCAATAGGGGGTTGTCAATCTTTACTTTGTTTTTAACTTCCGTGAATAAAAATGTGTTTATTTCCCCCTTTATATCCAAAGACTCTTGCTCCCACCATATTAACTTCTGTGGTTTAAAAAGAATTTCTCCCAAAGAACTAAGTTGATTGGCTATATAATAATTTTTTATATTGGGTATACCTATTCCTCCTCCTTTCTGAGATCTATACCATAGACTTTTATTTATTCTTGATTTTTCCCTGCATTACAATACCTATTTATCATGTCTTGGAGAGTTTTAATTTCCTTTTCTAAAAACTGAACCGGTAACATTTTAAAAATAAAGTTAATTTTTGGAAGTATTTTCATTTTTATCAATGCAATTCTGCCAAACCACGATAATTTTAGTTTAGAGTAGGATAATAATTTGTTTTTCATCTCCTCTTCTAATTTCGAAATATTTCTTTCTTTAGTTTTAGTAAATTCTTATGGAGTTCTAATCCTAGATATTTAACGCTTTTTCCCGGTTTAAGTCCAGATTTTTCAATCATCTTTAAATTATGTTTTCCATAATTGAACAATAAACTCTCTGATTTTTGCTAGTTTACACATAATCCTGTTATTTCTCCAAATTCTTCTAAATGAGTTTTCACTCTTTGAATATTCTCTATTGGGTTTACAATAGTCAAAAGAGCATTGTCCGCGAATAAACTAATTTTAGTTGCCCCATCTTTCCCTATTCCTTTAATAGATTTATCGTCCCTTATGGCATTTGCCAGGAGCTCTATAACAATACAAAAAAGGACTGGAGAAAGAGGACATCCTTGTCTAGTTCCTCGGCCTAGGGTGATTTGTTCAGTCAATCCATCATTAACTATTATTGAGGAAGTGCCCGTTGAATATAGTTGATTTATTACTCCCAAAAAGGATTTCCCAAATCCCCATTTTTTAAACAATATTTTTAATGTGGGCCTTTGAACACAATCAAAAGCTTTAAAAAGATCTAGAGATAACATCCCAGCTTTAGTAGTACTCTTACCCATTTCATAAAGAACATTCAAATTCCTTCTAATAATATTTGTTTGCCATTTGTCTACCTTTGATAAAACCACATTGATCCTCTTTAATATATTTAGCTATAAATTTATTCATTCTTTTAGCCAAAATTGCTGTGAAAATCTTAGCATCTTGATTTAATAAGGATATTGGTCTGTATGACCCAATATCTATTAAATTTTTATTAGGTTTTGGAATTAAAATAATTAAAGAATGGGTCCAAGATCTCGGAATTTGTTCTCCATCCAAAATTTCATTATATAGCTTCTTTAATTTGGGTATTAATACTGCTTTAAAAAGTTTGTAAAATTCAGGTCCCAGAGCGTCCACTCCGGGCGTTTTATTATTCTTTAGTTTGTCTATTACCTCGCTTATCTCTTGATCTGTAATAGGCTTTTCCATTTCCAGCATATCTTCCTGTTCCAAGACCCTCTTTAAATTCTTAGTGATGTACCTTTCTATATTCTCCTTAGGTTTATTTTTTGCAGTATATAACAACTGATAAAACTCTTGTATAACTGACAACTTTTCCTTCATTTGTGTGCATGTCTTACCTGAGGAGTCTTTTATAATCCCTATTGTATTCTTGTCTTGTCTTTTCTGTGCTAATCTGGCTAAAAGTTTTGAGTTCTTGTTGCTGTATTCAAAAAAGTTTCTTTTTAGGTACAGAAGATTCCTTTGTGTTTGTTGTAAATCTAGATCTTCTAACTCTTTTTTCCTTGCTTCAATCAACCTCAGTATCTTATTATCCTTAGTAAGAAAGAATTGGGATTCTAAATCTGCTATTAATCTTTCTAATTTTCTTTTATTGAGTTCTTCCTGTTTTTTAGTTTTAATATTTTCTTTTATGATAAGGCCTCTAGCTACCGCTTTCAGGGTGTCCCATATGATTGGCGTTTGGCTACCTGCCTTTTCTTTTATATCCCAAGTTTCCAACCAATCTTTTTTAACCTATTCCATCACTTCTGGATATTGAAATATTTTTAAATTCATTCTCCACCTTTTAGCTTCTCTATAATTTTTATTTGTTGCTAAATCAATCGACATTAAAGCATGATCAGATGTTTTTATGATCTCAATTTCGGTATTATTTATCTTGGGTATTAGGCTTTGTGAAACAAACACAAAATCTATCCTAGAATAGGTTTTGTGCACTGGTGAGTAGAAGGTGTATTTTATTTCATCTCCTTTCAGTTCTCTCCAGACATCCTTCAATCCTGTTGTATTTATAAACTTTGCTAGAGTTGTATGTCTTGTCCTCCACTCTTCCTTTTTACATACCGATTTATCTTTAATTTTATCTAAGACCATATTGAAATCCCCTGCCATTATTAAATACCCCTTTTTAACCAATTCAATCTGATCCCAAAGGAGATTGTAAAAGCGGCCTTGGTTAACGTTTGGTGCATACAGATTAACCAAAGTATAATGATCTTTCCCCATTAGAACTTGCAATATTATATATCTACCTTCTGAATCTTTTACCACATTTTCAACAACACATTCACAATTCCTTGAGATTATAATGGCAACCCCTCTTGCTTTAGATGTGCCAAAGCTTTTTTCATAAATATCAACATTTGGAATTTTTAATTCATTAATACCATCTCTTATTTGATGAGTCTCTTGCAAAAAGGCAATATCCTTCATGAAGTCTTGATCTTTGGGAGGAGGTGTAGTCTCCCTCTTTCCCTTCTCAGATCCTGACGCCATTTTTACCCCTCCGTCGTCTGGGGGCTGCTCGATACGCTGTAGAGCTGGGCGATTGTGTGCTGTATCAGATAATTTCCTAGTCCAACCTATTGGCTGGAGTTTCTTTTTTGCTCTCTTACCCGGCATATAATTAGACAAAAGGCAGGCATCAGAAAGTCTAACTGTTTGTAATCATCTGGTAACTTTCCAAGCAGCCGGGATGCAGTTTTCTAAACAGCCAGCGGCCAGCAGAATCAAGCAGGCAAAACCGAAAGTAGCTCCTTTTGCTTATAAATCAAGCTTATCTAGTCTAGAAAAACACATATATTGCTTCTCCTGACACCCGAGTAATTTATTGATGCATTACTCACGGCACCACGGCATTTAAACAGTAGTTTTAAAGCTCTTTTTAGATCGCGGCACAGAGCTCTAAGATCAGGCTGCCGGCATGTCTTGGTGGGCTGTTGGTCTCTTGGTGTGAGGGGGCTATTGCTCTCTTAGGATGTTTTAGGTGTGGTATAGGTCTGTCCAGAAACATCTTACAGAATCTGAGCAGTTGTAAAGAAATCATTGCACACGTTGGGAGCAAATGGGAGTTGAGTTTATTTTGGAACTGAAACATTTCACTATTCATCCAAGTAGCATCTTCAGTCTGAGTAAAGTTTATGGGAGGCTTCCAATGTATAGTCTCCCACCAACCATTCTCAGACTGAAGAAGCTACATGGATGAGGAGCAAAACATTTCAATCCCACAAGAAAAGTCCAGTTACCATGACTCACCTCCCGGATAACCTCACCTGGATGACTGAGAATCTCCACAGAAGCCTTGGTAGCAACATTACATGCCTGATTTTTGATGTTGTGTATTTTGAAAGTTTTATGATATGTGCAGTGGGATCTTGTAGGCAACTTCATAGCAATGTGACCTCAAATTTTCATCCCCACTGAGTGGGGTGTCTGTATTCTGCGTGTGTGCCACTTCCCTGGACAAAAAAACAGGTATGTTGGGATGGAAACCCCCAGCGTGGAGGGTGCAAGGGGCATGTGTGGTCATATGCCTACAGAGCTTAGGGGGAACCTTGCTTCATAGTCATTTCTCTTTCTATTCAGCCTCATTTCAGGGCCTGGGACTGGAAAATGTGCAGAAACTTGCAACAGAAATTGTCTGATGGTTGGTGCAGCCTAGCTTCTGGAGAAACTAAAAAGTTAGAAGCTTCTTACTTGAGGAATAAAATTATGCAGCATTTAGGGAGGCATTCCCTTCTCCCTTTGCCTAATATTAGAATTAGGGGCCACTGGTAGACAAAAAAAGCAGGAGAAACAAGACATCATTTATTAATGTGGTTGTCAACACCTGTACTGATGTTACTTTTGAACTTGTAAAAGGTGAGAGGAGGTTACATATTTTATAAGATACAGTATAAGGGCTCTTGGTATTTCTGGCATATGGAGACTCCTGGTTCAGGGTCGGTACTGCTCAAAGCTCAAAAGTTAATGTGGCTTTGAATAACTTATAATGAGTTCCTTTTTAATGGCAAATTAAACTGCCTTCATATATTTATTATTATGGAGGAAGACTAGCCATATAGCATCTGCTGTAGTCTGTAGGAACAAAAACAGAAAGAACCATTGGTCTTGTCACACCTTGTTGTCATAAGCTTTTGTAGACTATAGTTCCCCTATTTAAATTGTCTGAAACTTGTGAAGTCGTACCTTGGTTTAAGAGTGTTTTGCAAGACAATCAAAAATTTATTCTAAATTTTGCCTTGATGACATGTAATGTCTTGATATATAAGCACTGGAGCAGATCACATGATCACAAGTGAGCCAGTGTTGGCTCACCACTGTAGAGTTCCTCTCTCCCCCTGCTGGATTATGGGTGATTGTCTTGAATGTTTAATCTCAATCAAGCCTCAAAAGCAGAGGGGAAGAGAGAGGAAGGAAGGTCTCCCTTGGACTAGCCACGGAGATTTTTGAAGGTGACTACAGGTTAGGGATTCGTTTTATCTTTCTTTATACATTATTTATATTTTTACTTGTTTTTCAAACCATTTCTAGTCATGGGGCAGCTAGTCAAGTGTGTATATGGCTATAAATTGTACATTATTACTCTCACATTAAAAATACAAGAGTAAAATCCAGTTGTTAGTCTCAGGCAGAGCAGATTCCACGGCCAGGTACCCAAACCATGGTGTCAACGTGGACTTCTAGGAACTTGTTTTCTGAGTTTTGGCATTTTGTGTATACAGTCTGTGGTCTATGGGATCCCAGAATAAATCATATGAGTTTTCATTATTTCCTATGGGGAAATTTACTGATATAAGAGTGCTTTGGTTTACAAGCATGTTTCCAGAACAGATTATGCTCGTAAACCAAGGTATTATGCATAGTGTATTCCCACATGCCACTGGAATCCCAGGACCCTTTTTTCCCTGATATACACAAAAATATTTGCAACTATAAAACATATAGTGGTTGCAGGCAGGCAGGATAAAAAGGAAGGGGGAAATAGTGCATTATGAGTAGGGGACAAACAGAAAAGCCATATATGAGATGTCCAACTGCCAGCCCCTAATGCCTGAGCCTATTACTCCCACTTGAGCTTCTGCTTAAAAGGGTATCAGGTAAGCTGGATACGCCTGTTTCATGCTGCCTGTACTTACCCCAGGCCTTGTGCTGCCCCAAATGGATGGCCTTCCCTGGCCTGCCGGAGGCCCCAAAACCGCTTTCCAGCAAACCAGAAGGGACGTCCGGAATACTGAAAGCCACTTCTGAGGCCTCTGATGGCCTTCCTGGGCCTGTCGGAGGCACCAAAGTGACATCTGGATCACTGGAAAGCACTTCCGGGGCCTCTGACAAGTCGGAAAGGCCATCGGAGGCTCGTTCAGGGCAGTGCCAGGCCTCAGGTAAGTGTAGGGGGCCCCTAGTCCTGACCTGACCCAGCATCCGCATATTGTGGATTTTCAATTATTGCAGGTTGGGTTGGGTCCCTACCCCCGGCTATAGGTGTGTGTGTGGGGGGTTACTGTACCTCAGATTTTCTTTTAGAGAGCTGGTCCTCGGCCTCACCGAAGCCGCCGCTGCTGTCGGAGGAGAAGAAGGGCCAGGAGCTCGGGGCTGGCCTCGCTGGTTAGACAGTCGACTCAGTCTTGTAAAAAATCTGGCTGCAGAAGTCTGGTCCACAACAGAAGTATTTTAGTTGGGGAGCTGTAAAGTTGTGGGACTCTAATTGTAAGCATAGAGTTGTTCAGAACTTGGAACGTCAGGTTAAAAATCAGTAAAACTTAAATGTTAGACATTGTTGCTATGAACATTAAAAAGTGGAGGCATATAACTTGTGGACTATAATTCCACTGCCCCCTCCTCTCTTTGAAGAGACATTTCATTTACATCCCCAGAAGGAATCTCCTATCCCAGTCAAATTTGTGTTAAATTGCTGTTTTCGGGGGTCTTTTTCATCATCTGGAACGGATTAATCCGCTTTCCCATTACTTTCTATGGGAAACGTTCGTTTGACTTAAGTCTAGACCACTGGAATGGATTAATGACGTAAGTCAAGGTTCCACTGTAGTTGTTGAGAGGATGGAAAAGTGGATGGAAAGAGGATTTTGCAGTCCAGGGAACTGACTTGTAGCATTTAGATGGTTTATTATAAGTAACTAAAGGTGCATTTTAGTTACTTTAGAGAAAAAACAAGCTTATCTAAAAATTGAGTAACAGCAGCAAACAACTCTGCACCTGGAAGTAATTTGAAAAATAGCTTGGTGAGTTTTAATAATACTTCTGAATAATTCCAGTAGGGCAGGGATGGCGAATCTATGACACACGTGCCAAAGGTGGCACATGGAGAGCTTTCGCCTGGCACACGACAGGATCCCTCCCCCCCCACTTCCCCCTCCGCTGGACCAGTCATGAGGAATTTGCGGAGGGGGAAGTAGGGGGACAGGGAACATGTCGTGTGCCAGGACGACCCTACGGCCGCCGTCCCCATTGCCGCCCTCGCTCCCGCTCCCTGCCGACCCAGCCTCCACCTCCGCCCCCATTGACGCCCTCACCCCCGCCCCCTGCCGACCCAGCCTCCGCCCACCTGTGCTTGCGTCCCCCATCGCCGCCCTCGCCCCCTGCTGCCAATGACCCTGAGCCCGCCACCCCATTGCCCTGCTGCCTCCGCCCGCCGCCCCCGCTGTCGCCAATCCCGACCCCCCCGGCACCGCCAACATCTCCATCACCGAATTTGGGCATTCGGTGTCAAAAAGGTTCGCCATCCCTGCAGTAGGGTTATGGCACTGGAACCCGTGAGCAATCCTGCCTTCTTTGAGGACTCTGGTTGATCACATTCTAAACAGGATATTGGTCCAGTTGTATCTTTGGACCTATCCGGCAGGTTTGCTTCTTTGTCCCTAAGTATTAAACTATTTGTTTCAGTTTGAAACCAAAGCAGGCAATGTCTATGTCCCTGCTGAATACATATTTCCAGCAGAGTATTTCTGATGAATATTCATTTCTGTCAGAATAGTGGCGAATGTGTTTCAGAAAATGCCATTGTTCAGTAAATAAATGTATATATAGGATCAGAGAGTGCCTTCTCAGTGGTTGCTCCTAGCTGATGAAGTGCACTGCCCTGTTAAGATAGGATGCCCCCCTTCTTGTCCTTCTGTCTGGCGAAGACCTTGCTTTTCAGGCAGGCTTTTAAGGAATAAGTAGGAGTATCAGGAATACTCTGTTTATTAAATTTTGTTAATTTAGGGGGGAAATTAAGTGTTTTTATTCTTAATTTTAATTTTGATATATGTTTACTTTTTCATATATGTAGTTTATTGTATTTTAAAACTGGATTATTGTACTGTGTAGCTCTAATAGTTGTGAAGCTCCTTGGGTCCTTGTGAGAAAAGTAACATACTGTATATAAATAACATAAATAATAAATATAAAGATCTCAAAGCCAGTACTTGGCATCAAGGGATATCAAACATTATTTGCTTCCTGGTGATGAAGTTTTATTGCCATAATTCTGTGTGCTTGAGGGTGTTCAACCAACAGGTTGGTTTGCAAGCAACTGAGGCAGGCATTTGGACAGGTTGTCCACGAGGAACATTGTCAGAACCAGGGCTGTGCCTGAGCTCTCTGATCTTAGTGGGTGCAGGATTGGCTCTGCCCCTGTGAGAGAAAGCTGCACTAGAGCTCACAGGATTAGGCCCTCTCCCTGCAACAGGTGCTGAACTCCTCAGGAACGCTACCTGTGGAGATTTGAGGGCAGGGCTATATAGGAACTGGCTTCTCGCCAGACAAAAATGGTGCCTCCTGCTCCAGTTTACCTGATCAGCCTGCGTTCCTGCTACCTGTGCAGTGACCTTGCTCTGGTTCCATCCCTTGCCTGTTCCTGCCTCGCCTACCTTTGTTCTCCTGGATTCTTCCGATACCTGCTGCCCTGGTTGCTCTCCCTGGCTCCTGACTTTTGGGCTATCTGACTCTGGTTTGCCCCTAACCCCTTGAACTTGGTCATTGCTCATCTGGACTTGAACTACTGGTCTGGTAGACCGTACCCTTGGTTGTTGGACTATTGTAACTTAGTTCTGCAGCCTGGCCCTGGACTGGGTCCTGGTACCTTTGCCTGAACCCTAACAAACATTGGCCAGAGTGAAGGCAGACCAGTCCTCCTGTCTCAAGTGTTGAGGAATCATTTCCTGACATTTTTCTCAGCTGGGAGAAATGAATCTTTGCCTCTTGATTGAAGGCATAAGAAGGAATCCCTTCCAACACAGAAAAGGATAGTGTCTTAGTGGAATGCTTTTGGGGAGATATATAGACATGGGTCTTGCTTATGAAAAATGGCAGATTGAATAGTGCTACTTTCCAAGACAGAGAAGATAAGGCAGCTCTTCCGATGCCAGTGGTTTCCCATTTAGCAAATACTGGGAGAACAGAAATACCGCTGGCAAGATCTGGAAGGGATGGACATAGATCCTTGATTGATTCTGGTGACTTGAACAGCTTTGTTGAGTGCAAGGTGGCTTGTAATATTGCAATTCCAACCTTAAGTCAGGGTGGCACTAAATAGTATTGATTATTTCACTTTTTTAAAAAAATGCTTTCCCCCTTAATAGTGATGCAGTAGGTTGAGATTGTCTCATGCAATTTGCAAAGGTTGTTTTAATATATCATAACTGTCATTGCTACAGTGTCTGAAAGGATGCTGTCACAAGTGGTCCAAATTATAAACGGTAGCTGAGTGGTTAACTTTGATTTTCTTTCTCCCAAATTTCTTGCCATCAGTGCACAGATTAAACATGTGAATCAAACAATGCCATTCACTCTTTACTCCATTTCTTAAGAGTTTGTTAGAACAATACTTGGGATGAGATTTTGTTTTTGCTTGCGTTGCTGCTCCCAGAATTCACCTGGAGTTCTGCAGTCAAAATTCCAAGTAAGTGCAGGCGAGACCTCATTTATCATACTGGTAAATTTATGAGAGTGCAAGTAACTTTGTCTGGAAAAATGATTTGATGTGCCATGTAAACCTATACAAAAGGTTCATAAAGGACTCACAATGATTAAAACCTCCCAGAGTGGCCTTAGCTGCCAGATGGGCAGTACAAAAATCAATCAGTACTAAAAATGAAATAATTAACATAAATGAGCAGTTAATGATATAATAGTAATTTAAATAGCTATCTAATTTTTCACAGATTTGCCCAGCATCTGAAATCACTGTTATTCAGATTAGTTATTAAAAGTCATCCTAAAGAGGCAGGTCTAAAGGATAAAATTCAGGGGGCCCACCTAGTCTCCTTAGGGAGAGGATTCCTCAACCTGGGAGCAGCCACAGAGATGGCCTTCTCTCACATCCTGATCAAACATGCCTGTGATGGCAGCGGAACTGAGAGAAAAGCCTCCTTGGAACATCTTAGAAGTCCCGAAAGCTCATATGACGAGCTAGGGTCCTTCTGATAGTTTCGAGTCAAGCTACATAGGGATTTATAACATATAATCAGCACTTTGAATTGCACCTGGAAACAGTCTGGTAGCTAGTGCAGTTTTGCAGCAGTTAACATACATATTTCATTTTACTGGCTCCAGGCAGCAGTCTGGCTTCTGCATTCTGAACCAGCTGATATTTCTGAATTGTTTGCAAAGGCAGCCCTATGTTGCAGCACTCCAGCCTGCATGTAACTTAAGGGGTGTGTCACTGCCAAAAATTCTCCCAAGGGATTCTTTATGTTTTTCTAGGCAAGGAAACTGCCCCAGAGATCCCCAGGATTTTTAAGTCCTCTGCGCAGTTGGAGACTTTCTTGAATGGGGTAGTCCCATTGCCCATTAGGGTCTATAGAGGGAGCTTCCCATGGAAATACCCCACTTGTTAAGCCATGACGTCCAGAAATCACCAAGGCAAATTTCTTGGTTTCAGAGGACAAACATGCAAGCAGAAGCAATGGAACTGCAATAATTCCCACTTTATGATTCTGGGCTCCTTCTTCCAGGTGGATGTTGGGTGATGCTGGGTGAGTTCTGAGAATGGGAATTCTAAATAATCTGCAGGTCTTCTGTATGACCATTCTTCAAGTGTTTAAATTTAAAGAGTGCTGTCACACCTCTCATCAGTCTCCTTTGCTCAAAGCTAAACATACCCAGTGTTTTCAGCATTTTCTCAAAGGCCTGATTGCCGGACCTCTGATCATCCTTGTTGCCCCCTTTAAACCTCTTGCAGTTTGTTATCATCCTTTTTACAATGCAATGTCCAGAACTAGATGCAGTACTCTAGAGGAGGCCTAACCTGTGTGGAATAGAGGGAAACCAGTACTTTTGTAGAATTTGGAAACTAGGCTTCTCTTAATGTGGGCTAGTAAATCGTTTGCCTTTTTGCAGCCAAATCACACTGTTGGTTCATATTCAACTTGTGTTCTAAAACAATGACAAGATCTTTCTTCCATGGAATATTATTACTGAGACAGACACCCCATATGTTATCTCTTGTCCCCCATACTACTATTTGGTTATTCTTGTTTGTACTAGCACTTGTAGTATTTGGTTAAATATTGAGACTTGATGATTTCCTGTCCTCCAAATTGAATTCTGTGATTATTAGTGAACTATATGTTTATCCTAAACTTCATAGTGGTTCTATATAAAAATAGCTAGAGATCCTGGTCATCTTTTTTCAAGCAGTGGGTACTACCTACTGATGTGCAACAAGCACCTAACCAGGTTGATGTGAGTAGCCTGCAGTTAAAACTGGGGCTCATATTGTTTGTTGGTTTTGCTGCTCTAAAAGAGAGAGTCACTCTTAACCTTCTGAATTTTAAGGTATAGTTAAGCCAGGGATCTTGTGGCTATCAGGTAGATTACCAGAGCAGGTCAGGTAATCTGTGACATGTAATCTTGATCTTCTCTATAATGGATTTAGGCCAGACGCCTTAAGATTTTCTCAGGCGCTGAGCAGCATCATGGGTCCCTAGTTTCATCCAGGAACTTGTGACTTGGCAAGCTGAAATCAGTTGAGTTTTCAAAATTGACAGCCGTTGTTGACTTAGACTGTACATGAAACAAAATAACAGAGGAAATATGTGTTTGCACCTTTGTGTACAAATGCTTGTACTTTTGTGTACAAATACTGAGGTTACACTATGAATGTGTTGCATGAAAAGTTTAGAATGTGATCCTGATTTATTTTTAAAACATCTAAAAGTATCTGAAATATATAAATTAACATTTCCTTGGATACATATATTGAGACACCAAGTGCTAGCCGTTTGATGGTTTTGATTAAAACCCGAGGTGTCTGCACTTTGTGTTGTATGAGAAAATGGATTTACATGTGCTTAAGTGGATGTATTGTATTTATAACGGGATGTGTATCAAAAGAGAATCTGGGGTGGCAGTGTCCATTATTGGCCTGTAATGTTCAGGAAGTTATTTGTGAGAATTGCAGTCCTTGGCATGAACTATAAGTGTGCGTGCATGGCATAGATAATTCTGACACAGAATAGTTTGAAATATTTATACTCAATTTCAGCCATGTTGTTTGGATCCCTTACTATGGACTGTGTCACAGCCTAGACATGGACTTGACACATTAAAATAAATGCTATTTCCTATTAGTAAACATGAGATTTGTTGGTACGTTCTGCATTAAAATTGAGTTGGAAGGCCAAAAAACTTCAAATATTTCATATATATATCATCCATGTTTTCAGCACATCATTACTTGTTTTGGAACCTTGCATCTTCTTCAGCCTGTGCTTGAGGTAGTGTCTGCCTGTAGTTTTGGGAGTCTCAGATATCTTCCTTGGTATTTACACTCGTAAAGGAACAAATGCATAGGCTGAAATGGATACTGTTATATGTCTGATCCAACATATATGTCTGTTAGGTCAGACATGCTGTATAAGCATTTCCTAACTGAGAACAGGCTCTCTTTTGCTTGTTCAATCTTGCACCCCAGGATAAGGAAAGTACTGCATGACTTCCTTTCTACATGCAGTTTTTCTCAGCTGGATTTTCATCACATTTGCTCATTTTAGTCAGTCTTCTATTACATTTGCAATTGTAATAGGCTCTTCTGGAAAGATTAAGCCTATCAAAAATTAAACAGAGTGGCTAAGGTGTTTTTGAAACATTCCAGGAGGATAAATGCAGGAATTAGGGAGTGGTAAAGAAAAATACTAAGTTGTGTTCATGTGGCTTCAAAATAATTTACAGTGTAAAGTTGGATATGGACATCAGGTATAAAAACTACTTGTCGTCTTGGAAAACTTTTTGATTGTTGACTATCCATGCTTACATTTTCAGTGAGTGATGATGGAATTTTATGCACACCTAATGAGAAGAAGCTGCATGGAGCTCACTGTGGTATTTGCCTGTGAAGACTGGCATAGGAATGTAGCTTGGTTTTTTTAAATGTTTACACATGCACACACAGTATTATCATGCTGTATCATCAAGCTTGCCAGCAGAAAGAGCCCTCAAGCATTCTTAGTCAGTCAGAAGAGGGAGATATGCATGTGTCCCTCTTACTTATCATTTCATATATGAGGGGTTGCATTTGTTCCTCTGATTTAATATAACAGGAGGAGTCTCTTTGGACTTGTGAGGAATCTTAAGCTCTGAAAGCTCCTTCAGCCAAGAAACTCCTCTGGGAACAGCCGGTTGAAGAGCACACATATATCCACAGGACACCCCCCCCCCCCCGTACTACTTTTGTAATGAGCAGTTGGAGGTCTTGGTTAAGGATTTAACTGCAAAACTAGAGCTCTATTCTGGATCCCAACAATTCTAGCAGTATTCAAAATCTTGGAGGATCTTCTTGTTGGTTAATCACTCAAGAGTCAGCAATGGTATCTACATCATCTCCCTGTTGGTAGTCCTTGTGTCACTTCAAAAAAACTTTTAAATATTCCTTCATTGACCCTTTTAAAGTGCTGTGATTGGAGAGCTCTGTTAAAGCTATAGTATTCTGATTGGAAGCTACAGCTGTTGACCATGAAACAGGAAATGTTCCCTGGGGCCAGCTCCTTTCTGATCTGAAAAGGGAGTAGAGAAGAATATGTTAAAATTATGTTAGTCTCAGTGTTTGCTTAAAAGGAATGTAATAATAATAATAATAATAATAATAATAATAATAATAATAATAATAATAATAATAATAATAATAATAATAATAATAATAATAATAATTTATTGTCATTGTGTGTATATACACAGTATACACATACAACGAAATTCAGACACCCAGAGACCAGATTCCACACACACACACACAAACACACAAATCCCCAGACACTCTCACACACAATAAAAAACCCTTCAACACACACACATAAAAATCCCCGAACACTCCCTCACCCCCACCCCCTAAAAACACAAGCATCTACACAATAGGCTAGGTAATCCTGTCCAAGTGCTCACTGCTGGTGGTCCTTGAGTTCATTATTAAGTGCCATTATAGCTCTGGGATAAAAACTGTTCAGAAGACGTGTGGTCCGAGTTTTAATTGTTCTGTATCTTCTGCCAGAAGGCAACAGTTCGAAGAACTGTACTCACGGGTGTGAGTTTAAAATAGTTACTGTTTGATAAATAGTTCATATGGTGTCTTACAGTTAGACTAATGTTGATCTGTTTACAAATACATCATCTTTTGAAGATCATGAGAGATCTCTGGTGAGTCAGCTTGTAGTTTTAACGATTTATTTGATAGTCTTTCAAATTACATTGCAAACTGTATTTGTAGGTTGTCTTGTGTGGGTTACATGAATTTTTGTACCCTTGGAGAACTTTTGGCAAACCACATGCTACAAAGCTGACGGAGATCCACTGGCAGAGATGGAAGATGCCATGAATCCCCTCCAAGACTGCAGTGTATATTATCTGCCTGTCTATTCAATCTACATTGTAGTCAGGACATATCCTATGGAAGGTTGGATTAGATTCAGATGAAAAAGGAGAAAATAAGTGGTGGAAATAACAGTAATTTGAGATACCCTTTAACTAGAAGTTAGCAATGGCTTGAAACAGCTACTGGATCAGGTGAAAAAACAACACAAAGGCAGAATTAAAGGACAGGAAATGGGGCTAGAATGGAGATAATCTTCTGTGAATGCAACCTTTCTTATAGATACAGAACAGGTACTGAAGCTTAAAACAAAATTGTTGCTGCGACAGTTGTTAAAATAGAACATTATTAATAGAACTTCCATATTCATAAAAACCTAATTGTTATACATACTGACATCTGAAGCACTTATGAAAATATACTGTTGAGAATCGGGATGTAATTATTTTTCTAAGAAGTTTAGACTTAAACAAATTAAGAGATACTAGGTCTGAAAATATGTTTCAGAAGTTGGAGTTTAAAAATTATCAGGTAGCATAAGTCACTTTGGTGCTCTTATGGTTGGAGCAGATAGGGAAAGATGTTGAAGGAACATTGACTGTTTGTTTTAAGATAAGAAGTATTCCCAATTACTGTGACTGCTGTAATCCTCCACAGAGAATAGCATTTGGTAATTTGGGCATCTTAACAGGATGTAGGACTGCTTAGCGATAGGGGTGATCTTTCAGAAGCACTGAATGGGACTTCATTGTCATGTTCTCAGTTTGCTCCCCATCTCTTCTCACTCACTATAGGAGAAAACAGATGATTCAGGGGGAAGGCAATCACAGCCTACTTTTCCCAAGGCCTTAGTGTAATTTGAGCTGAGTCCCCTTATCAGAAAAAGATGGCCTATAATAAGATAAATAAGATAAATAAATGAATGTTAACAGCCACCCACCCTCTACGTACACATAATAGAAACACACAACAGAAGAGTAGCCTTAGTAGGGAATATTCAACATTTGCAGGTCCCTGGCAGATCAGAAACTCCAGCAAACCGGGAACATTTTCTTTTCCTTAAAAAAATCAAGCAAACATGGGGAAACTAAGATGGTTCCCACGGCCCTGGCAGTATCTTGGGCTGAGCTTCATTCAACATTTCCATGGAATTTGGAGTGTGTTGCCAGCCATCAGAAAAATGCAAGTTGAAGTGAGCCCTCCTTAACAAGACTTCTCTGTTGCCCTGGTTTGAGCTAGGAAATCATTAAGAAGGGTAGCCGTATTATCCAGACTAGACTGAAAAACTGGTTAATGTCACAGGACGGAAAGATGTTCAGCAGATGTGGAACATAATGTTTCACCATCAGGAGCTGGATGCAATCTGAATGCCTCCTTGGAGCTAGCTTAGAGACTGTCCCGCTGCTTAGGTAATGGAGCATTACACAAGCAGAAAGAATGAAAAGGATTTCACCCAAGTTCTGAGAAGTCCATGGAAGCTATATGACTGATGATTCCGCATGGATGAAAGGAAGTCCTTCATAAAACAGGAAATGGGACTATGCACTTTGCATCCTTAAAAAGTAATGAGGGTCATATACTTGGTCAGCCATAACAGTTAAATACTGTCTCCAGGATCAGGAGCAATACAGATGCTAGACACAAACACAAAGAGTTGGGCACAGGTTCTCTGGGTTTTCCATAAGTTGATCATTTTACCCAAAAATGGTGAACTAAGTATTTTTCTGATCTGATCTAGAATGGATGTTACTGTTCTCCAGCTAAAAACAGAATTCTGCAAACCACAAAGAATTCAACCTAACAGCCAACAATCAAATTAAAGAATGACTTGTTGGAAATAGTTACACAAGATTTTGATCTCCCCAGCATCATTAGTATTGATTAACTGGGTTTTTTTTGTATTTTATTGAATACTATCTTTTAAGAAATGGTTCCTTCTCCATCTGTGTCAGTGATTCAGAGTTAAAATGTATACAGTGGTACCTTGTATAAAGAAATTAATTCGTTCCAAATGAAATTATGTTTAGCAAATTTTCCTTTATAGAAATTCCCATAGGAATGCATTGAAAACGGAGTGATCCCATTTTTATGTTGTATGGATTCTCCCCATAGGTGATTTTGTTAAGCAAATTTCTCCTATCTCTGGAATTTTTTATGTTGTACAGATTTTATGTTATACAAACCATTTGTTATACTTTTTATGTTATACAAACTGTTGGTTTAACATAGGTTAATTTCATAACAGTTGCAATGCCTTTGGAACTGCTAGTAGCATTTAAAAAAGTTTTCAATAGGAATTTTAGAATTGATGTTATTTTAAAATGTCCTGCCTAGATTTGAATCCAAATATAAATATATTTCTACGGTTTATGTTAAAGCTGAGTGAATGGCTTTATTTGATATGTTTGAAAAGCAGTATGCCTATGTAAATATATATGATGGTGTATGTATCATGCACATGTCTCAAATAGTTTTCAAAACAGTTTGTTGACTGTTGTTTCTTTACATTTAACTCTTGATCATGAGAATCTAATGTGCTGTTTGAGGTAGTTTTCCAACAACTGTTTTAGATGGTGGAAAAATATAGAAACAGTAAGATTCAGCATAGCTTATTTTATTCTGATACTATGACAAAAGATGTAGAATTTGGTGTTGTGGATAAAATAGAACCTGTAGAGCAGTGGTTTTCAACTTTTCTAATGCCGCCACCACCCCTCAGCCTCACCCGCCGGATTAAAAAAAAAAGCAACAACGGTGAACCGTGTTGCGGCCCTCCCCCCCCCAGCCTCAACCACCTAACAGAGGCCTGCCCTCTGCCTGGCCTGCCGCCACTACCACCATTCCACTCGCTTCTCTGCACGTGCTCCTCGCCCCCCCGAAGCTCAATTACCTACCCCGGTGTTCCCCAACCCCCGGGCCGCGGACCGGTGCCGGTCCGTGGATGAATCAGTGCCGGGCCGCCGGGCCTCCGCCGCGCCCCCCCTAATCACCCCTGCCGCTGCCGCGACTCCCCGCTGCCGCCCGCCCGCAATCCCCCAATTGCCCCGTCCCGGGAGCTGCCGCCGCCGCCGCCTTGCTTCCCCGGGCGGCCTTGGCCCCGTCCACCGGCCTTGCGGGGCTGTCCAGGAGCCGCCGCCGCCTTGCTTCCCGCGGCCTCGGCCCCGTCCACCGGCCTTGCGGGGGCCATCCAGGAGCGCCGCCGCCGCCGCCTTGCTTCCCCGCCCGGCCTCGGGCCCCGTCCACCGGCCTTGCGGGGCCGCCCAGGAGCCGCCGCCGCCGCCTTGCTTCCCCGCCCGGCCTCGGCCCCGCCACCCGGCCTTGCGGGGCCGCCCAGGAGCCGCCGCCGCCGCCGCCTTGCTTCCCCGCCGGCCTCGGGCCCCCGTCCACCGGCCTTGCGGGGCTGTCCAGGAGCCGCCGCCGCCTTGCTTCTTCCCGGGCGGCCTCGGCCCCGTCCACCGGCCTTGCGGGGCCGCCCAGGGCCGCCGCCGCCGCGCCGCCTTGCTTCCCCCGCCGGCCTCGGGCCCCGTCCACCGGCCTTGCGGGGGCCGCCCAGGAGCCGCGCGCCGCCGCCTTGCTTCCCCGCCCGGCCTCGGCCCCCCCGCCACCGGCCTTGCGGGGCCGCCCAGGGAGCCGCCGCGCCCGCCTTGCTTCCCCGCCCGGCTGCCTCGGCCCCGTCCACCGGCCTTGCGGGGGCCGGCCCAGGAGAGCCGCCGCCGCCTTGCTTCCCCGCCCGGCCTCGGGCCCCGTCACCGGCCTTGCGGGGCCGCCCAGGGAGCCGCCGCGCCGCCGCCTTGCTTCCCCGCCCGGCCTCGGCCCCGTCCACCCGGCCTTGCGGGGCCGCCCAGGAGCCGCCGCCGCCGCCGCCGCCTTGCTTCCCCGCGGCCTCGGGCCCCGTCCACCCGGCCTTGCGGGGCTGTCCAGGAGCCGCCGCCGCCTTGCTTCCCCGGCGGCCTCGGCCCCCGTCCACCGGCCTTGCGGGGGGCGTCCAGGGAGCCGCCGCCGCCGCCTTGCTTCCCCGCCCGGCCTCGGCCCCGTCCACCGGCCTTGCGGGGCCGTCCAGGAGCCGCCGCCGCCCGCCTTGCTTCCCCGCCCGGCCTCGGCCCCGCCACCGGCCTTGCGGGGCCGCCCAGGAGCGCCGCCGCCGCCGCCTTGCTTCCCCCGCCGGCCTCGGGCCCCGTCCACCGGCCTTGCGGGGCTGTCCAGGGAGCGCCGCCGCCGCCGCCTTGCTTCCCCGCCGGCCTCGGGCCCCGTCCACCCGGCCTTGCGGGGCCGCCCAGGAGCCGCCGCCGCCGCCGCCTTGCTTCCCCGCCGGCCTCGGGCCCCGTCCACCGGCCTTGGGGGGGCTCCAGGGAGCCGCCGCCGCCCGCCTTGCTTCCCCGCCCGGCCTTGCGGGGCCGTCCAGGAGCCGCCGCCGCCGCCGCCTTGCTTCCCCGCCCGGCCTCGGCCCCGTCCACCGGCCTTGCGGGGCCGCCCAGGGAGCCGCCGCGCCGCCGCCGCCTTGCTTCCCCGCCGGCCTCGGGCCCCCGTCCACCGGCCTTGCGGGGCTGTCCAGGGAGCCGCCGCCTTGCTTCCCCGCCCGGCCTCGGCCCCGTCCACCGGCCTTGCGGGGCCGCCCAGGAGCCGCCGCCGCCGCCGCCTTGCTTCCCCGCCGGCCTCGGGCCCCCGTCCCGGCCTTGCGGGGCCGCCCAGGGAGCCGCCGCCGCCGCCGCCTTGCTTCCCCGCCCGGCCTCGGCCCCGTCCACCGGCCTTGCGGGGCCGTCCAGGGAGCCGCCCCGCCGCCGCCTTGCTTCCCCCCGCCGGCCTCGGCCCCGTCCACCGGCCTTGCGGGGCCGCCCAGGGAGCCGCCGCCACCGCCGCCTTGCTTCCCCGCCCGGCCTCGGGCCCCGTCACCGAAGGGAGGGAGGGAGGGAGGAGAAAGAAAGAAAGAAAGAAAGAAAGAAAGAAAGAAGGGAGGGGGAAGAAAAGGGAAAGAAAGTAAGAAGGGAGGGAGGGAGGGAGGGAGGGAAAGAAAGAAAGAAAGAAAGAAAGAAAGAAAGAAAGAAAGAAAGAAAGAAAGAAAGAAAGAAAGAAAGAAAGGGGAAGGAGGAAGGGTGGAAGAAAGAAAGAAAGGGGGAGAAGGAGGAAGGGAGAGAGAGAGAGAAAGAAAAAGAAAGGAAGGAAGGAAGGAAGGAAGAAAGGAGGGAGGGAGGGAGGGATTAAGAAAGAAAGAAAGAAAGAAAGAAAGAAAGAAAGAAAGAAAGAAAGAAAGAAAGAAAGGGGAAGGAGGAAGGGAGGAAGAAAGAAAGGGGAGAAGGAGGGAAGGGAGAGAGAGAGAGAAAGAAAAAGAAAGGAAGGAAGGAAGGAAGGAAGGAGGGAGCGAGGGAGAAAGAAAGAAAGAAAGAAAGAAAGAAAGAAAGAAAGAAAGAAAGAGAGGAAGGGAGGAAGAAAGAAAGGGGGAGAAGGAGGAAGGGAGAGAGAGAGAGAAAGAAAAGAAAGGAAGGAAGGAAGGAAGGAAGGAAGGAAGGAAGGAGGGAGCGAGGGAGAAAGAAAGAAAGAAAGAAAGAAAGAAAGAAAGAAAGCCGCCCACCAGGGGCACGGGGCAGCCCCACACGAGGAGGAGGAGGGGGAAAGGCGCGCGGCAGCCCCTCGGCCCCCCACCTGCCGCCTCCCCCGGGCTCTTCGCCCTCCGCCGCCGCCGCCGCCGCTGCCCCGCCTTCCCGGTGTCTCCGCCGGCGCCCGAAGGCAGCGCCTGCCTCCTCCTCCTCCTCCTCGGGAAGGATCCGGCCCCATCAGCGGCGGCGGTCCCCGAGCAAAGCCGGGCCTCCCGGAAAGGAAGAGCCCCAACTCGCCCGTTTGCAAAGGTGAGAGAGGGGGGTGGGGGGGTGGGGTGGTGCTCTCTCTCTCTCTCTCTCTCTCTCTCTCTCTCTCTCTCTCTCTCTCTCTCTCTCTCTGTGTGTGTGTGTGTGTGTGTGTGTGTGTGTGTGTGTGTGTGTGTGTGTGCAGCTGCTGACAGGAGGAGGAGGCGGGGCCCGCCTTCCCAGGAGCCCGGGTTCCCCCCCACCCCGCCCTTGTGTGTGGGGGAGTGGCTTCCTTCACAAGGCACACGCGCCAAGCCTTCGTCCTTGCACCCTTGCCTCCCCCTCCTCCTTCCCTCCCATCCTTTGCTTTCACCCCCCTCTTTGCCTCCCGCCCGACCCCCTTTCGCATTCCTTTATCTCCCCCTTCCCCACCCCCACCCCGGGCCACGGAAAAATTATCAAAAATTTACTGGTCCGCGGGGATAAAAAGGTTGGGGAGCACTGACCTACCCTATCGGGCCTGTGGAAAGCACCCTCCTGACGTGGACTTCACCAGGCCCAGCCCAACCCTCACCCTCTCCTACACGTCCCCCACACTGCCTGAGCGGCCTAGCATGGACCAGCTGCCTGCGACCCCGCCGGGCAAGAGGCTTTACATTGGACCCTGTGAAAGGGTCATTCAACCTCCAAAGGGGTCGTGACCCCAGGCTGAGAACCACTGCTGTAGAGGAAGTATGGGTGTATATGGCTAGAAGTAATTACTTGATAGCATGCTGTGATTTCTCTGTGTGGGGTAAGGGACATCATAGGTCGTTTAGAAGTAAATTTTAGCTTACCAGTTTAAATAACTTTTCTGTTAATTCTCCAAATGTTGGTTATAACAAATTCGCATGCTAAGTTGTATGTTAGTGTCTTTTAAAGATATTAAGGGTCAGATCACATTAACTAGCAGTACTAGCATTGATAGGTTATGTTTCATGTCCTTTCTTTCCTGTATTGCTTCTTTACCAGAGTGCATATTCTTTGGTCAGTGTGTGTGTGTGTGTGTGTGTGTGTGTGTTGTGTCGTTATCGTTGTGACCGACCCTTCGTGACCTCATGTCCATGGAGTTTTCTTGGCAGGAATACTGGAGTGGCTTGCCAGTTCCTACTCCAGGCGCCTACAGCACCTGGTATTCCCTGGTGGTTTCCCATCCAAGTACTAACCAGGGCTGACCCTGCTTAGCTTCCGAAATCAGGCGAGATCGGATGTGCTTAGGGCATCTAGGCAGTAGTACTATATAAAAAACTGTGTTTCTAAGCTGGCTAAAAGGGGAAGTACTATGGCCAAACTGCATGATTTTATACTGATCTTGTTTTGCTGTGAGTGGTTTTCACCATTATAACAGGCAGACTAGCTTTGTTAGTTTTTTGTTAATGTTCATACATTTCCATGTTCTGTGTACTTGTCCTCTACATGGAAGCTAGGTTCCAGAAAGTTGTCAGAACTGTATTGTTCATTATCTGTATTTTTTCCCCTAGTACTTGCAACGCCTCCACCGCTGCCACCTCCAATACAGGCATATGCATTCAAACCACCTCCTCGACCTGATTTTGGTACTTCAGGGAGAACAATCAAACTACAAGCCAACTTTTTTGAAATGGACATTCCTAAAATTGACATCTACCATTATGAATTGGATATAAAGCCAGAGAAGTGCCCTAGAAGAGTTAACAGGTACGACATGCCTTGTTTTTTCCCCTCAGCATCGTGGATTTTATTTTAGATCATGTAAGATAAATGAACTTGTGTTAAACTTTGGTGAATCATTTTCATTGGCATCATGGTTTTAGCACTGATACAGATACAGTAATTTTCAATGAATAATAGTTCCTTTTAAAAACAAAATTGTTCTCCCAGAACATTTAAATAATTTTTATGTATCTTCTTGCCTTCCTAATTTTTGTTTGTTTATTATTGGATCATTCACTGTGTTATCAGAATTCATCTGATATCTATGGTAGTTCATATATCACGTATCAATATAATTCAGTATTAGTATTAGTCTCTCAGAGGGAGAGAGAATTACCATTGGCCTGCTTTACTGTTTTCCCATACTAGTAATGGCAGTAAATGTATTAGTCTGGTAGCATTAATGGCATTTGGCCACAAGACAAGAATATCTTCATCACTTTTTCTGTGAATAGAAAATTGACAGCTCATGTTTGCCCCTCTCCCCCAGATTTTCTAGAAAGTTGTTTTTAAAGGGCGAAGTGACCAATATTTTGGTCAATCTGTCGTGTGATGCTCTGTGTTCTGAAACCTGATTTGCCCTAAGGTTACTATAGATTTGAGTAGGGCTACTTGTTCCAGGATGGAATGAATTGTTTTCTCAACTAAAAACTGGAGAGAAATCAAAATGTAATGGCTTTTGCTGATGCCTTAAGGGATAATGATTAATTATGTGCCTTGATAAGTAGAAAGGTGAACTATAAATTAGTTGAATAAATAAGTTAAATGTTGCTAGTTTGCAGAGCATAGCCAAATTGTGGTAGCATGTTGTTTATAACAGAAATGGTATTGGTCCTGGAAAAGACCTCTTAAGCCATATTATTTCATAGTATGGAGTAGAGATGGGCACGACTTAGCGGTATTCCTGTTTCCGTTTCCGTTACTCGGTTCCGTTACTCTATGGAAACGGTAACGGGAATTACTCCGCCAGACTTCGAGCTTGAACCGACGAACGAACAATTTTGGTTTGATTTGTCTAGTATGGAGTTCATCTGGTGTTTCAGCTTTGCTGAATAAGACCACTGACCCAGTCCAGCATTTTTTTTCTTTCCTTACCAGAAGTGTCTGGGGAGCATACAAGCAGGGCAAGAGTGTAACAGGACACTCCCGCTGAAACTGATAGAGAACAGCATGCTGCTTGCTGCCTTTAGTATGGGAGATGCAGTAGCACCCCCATATCCGCTGATTCGCCATCCATGGATTCAGTTATCTGCGGTTGTCGAGCAGCGGATGGTGGGGCTCTCGCTTGATCCAGTGGGGATTTTCTCCCAAGTAAAAGACACGCTCCAACTCCTGAGTGGCTTTGGCTGGGTGGAAGTCAAGACTTTCTTGGCATTGACGCCTTAGCGCTTACACCTGATTAAGCTTTTATTTGTCCCCCTTAACTGGAAGGAAAGAGCACGTAGGGGTGGTGGGGTGAGGTGCTAGGGCGAAAGCTGCGTCCTGCAGCCTGGTCCTTCACACTGATCAAATGGTGGCCCAGGTCACATGACACCACTGCTTTTGCCCCCGGCATTCCACCATTACCCTTGGAAAGAGCATTCGCTCTTAATCTGCGAATTTCGGTATTTGTGAGGCGACACGGAACCAATCCCCCATGGATACGGGGGTCCTACTGTACTTTGCAGCCATTATGCCAGTAGTCATTAAAAACACCACCATCCTCCAGAAATGTGGTGTAACCCCATTCTAGAGACATATAAAATTTTGGTTTATGGATGAGCAGATAGAAACAAAGTTTCAGATAAAGGGTTTTTTTAAAATCCCTTTCTGCTCTATCAGTATGCATAACATATGAAAAACTGGTTTAGAATCATAATGAAGAGTAAATATTGGTGGAAAAAATAAATAATTTAAGGTGAACATGACACAACTGACAAAGAGGCAGTGACTTGAAATACCTTTGGCTGAAGGTGGAAGAAGCAAGTGAAGTGCAAAACTGCTGTTGAATGTTTAGGAGACAAATAGGTGTATCAGAAAATGGGGTAACTTTAGTGCTAACCATGAAGAAATGAAAATGTTTCAAGATTATTTGTACCTTGGTTCATTGATGAATCAGATTGGAGACAGCAGCCAAGAAATCAGAAGACTGAGAGTTGAAAGGTGAGCGGTGAAGGAAATAAAAAAATCCTTAAATTTAAGGATGTTGGAGACAAACACCAAGGTATTCTTCAAATACCATGATTAATTGTACAATATTCTCACATGCTGTGTGTAGACGTGAAAGCTGGATGATGACCATATCACTAGAAGACAAGACTCAATGGAAAGGGCAATAATGCTAGGAAAATGTTGGGGCATTAAGCCGAGGAAGAGATCATCAGTGGCGGCTGCAGAGGGTTGCGCGGGGCAAGGAATGCCCGTCTGCAAGATTGGAGGAGGCCACAAGGCTCGGGAGCATCCGTCCTGCGAGATCGGCAGAGGATGCGAGGCAGAGCACTGCGCCATGGTGGGGGCATCAAGGTGCCTCTTCCTCCTATGTGCCAGTGCTTGTGGTGGGTGGGGAGGCAGACCTCTTCCTTCTTCCTCTGTTACCTCCTCCTGGCAGTGAGCCCACCTGCGCCCGTCACAGAGTCTCCTCCAGGCGCAACTTGCTGGCCCCTGGTAGGACAAGCACCACAGTGAGGGAGGAAGAAGAAGAGGTGGCCTGGACGGCGTGAAGGATGTGGTGCAGCAGCACCACTTTCACCCCTGGCACCCTTGCCACTGCTGCTACCCTTGGATAAGAATGCTTGCTCTTCTCTGCAGATTTCATTATCCATGGGGCAGCCCAGAACTGATCCCCTGTGGATATGGGGGTCCTATTGTACTTTAAAATTCTGACCTGTCAATTGCCCTATTTTTATAATTATAATCTGATCAAAGTATTTTAATGGAGTCATGGTTTGGAAAGTAGGTCTTCTGCTCTCATTCTCATATTGTATGTTCATTGGCCATTAGTTATAGTTTAAAGGAATGCAGTGCAGGGGGTCTTGAAATTTTATGAGATGTGAACTAGCTGATCTTCTGGTTTGGTCTCCGTTATGCCACGATTTCCGGGCAAGCTATTGCTGAGGAGCTGTTCCCGCTGCCCATCGGCAGTAGAAAAATATAACACGAGGCTGTTGCAGAAACTGGTAGAGATGCAGTTCTTGTATTTGCATGACTTAGGATGTTGAGTAGATTTTGGAATTACTTGTTCATGTAATTTGTAGAACTTGGTGTATGTGTTTCTCCCTCCTTTTGGATATTTCAAACTCTTTGCCTGAACAGTGAGAGATACCTGTTAACATTATTCTTTACTTCCAGAGAAATAGTTGAACACATGGTCCAGCACTTTAAAGCCCAAATATTTGGGGACCGTAAGCCAGTATTTGATGGGAGAAAAAACCTCTATACAGCCATGCCACTTCCAATAGGGAGAGATAAAGTAAGTATATAATGCCAGTTTTAACTGCTATCTTATTGTTTCACGTATTTAATTACTTTGGCAGAGTGGCATGCTTCCCATGTCTTGACTTATTGTCTCTCTCTTCCACCTTTCCTCTCAGCAATTCAGTGTTGTGTAACCTATATTGGCCCAGTTTCATCAGCAAAGTGTATGCCTGAATGTGAAAGTTAATCCAGCTGTCCCCATTCCTAATATGTCAGTGAAACTACAACTCTAGTAGCCCTATAGTTGCTAAAATGAAATAAAAGTTATAAAATGTTTAAGGAAAAAATGATTGTTCTTTGTGTGGCAATAACTCCTCCCATCAGTTATGGTATGGGATATAACAAGGCTGGAACATTGGAAACATTTCATTGGGATTGAAACAGAAATTGTAAAGACATTGGCTCTGCTTTTCGATCATGCTGAACTGTTTTTTCTTTTATTTTCCCCTCATGAGGCAAAGATTTGGTGTTGAAATACTTTTGCTTCTGCTTTTAGTTACCAGGACTTCCCATTAAAACTAGGAACTGTAGGTAAACTAACTACTGTAGAATAAGACCATGTATTTAGTTCTAAATTCAGACTTACGGAAGTGTTGATTTAACAAACACTAGTAATTTAGTAGTCAAAAATGTTGTTTAGCTTAGTAATTTGGACTAGGGGCAGCCAATTGAATCAATAAGGTTGTGATCAGTCACCTTATCTGTAATGTCCATTGAAGCAAATGCTAAATGTGACTTAAATTAATACATTAAATCCCAGTTAGACTAGATACATTTGAATCAATGAAATCTATGGAGGAGTTGATTTACTAAATCCCCATTGATGCAGTAAATCAGTGGGTGGCAGGTCTCATTTGGTGGAATCAGCTTCCCAGCAATATTAGGACCGTAGAGCCCCTTTCAGCCTTCAGGAAGTGATTAAAAACTTGTAACTTGAATTTTTTGTAAGTCAGGGTATTTGTAACTTGAGGCACCACTGTAGATTAAAGGTTGTGCCATATATCAGGCTTTATGATGGCACTAGACATTTTGTCTTGTTCATCTGCTGCAACAGACAGTCTCTCAGTTCTTATGCTTCAATTAGACATCAGTTTCAAGAGCTTTGATGTTCATGTCTGTCTGTGCATGCATGCATGCATGCAGTCACTCATTCATTCTTATTGTTCATAATTGTCACCACCACGCAAAAGTTACAGCTTTTGTGTGATGTGTGTGTGGGGAATATCTGCTTCAGATACTCTTATTTATTTATTTATTTATTTATTTATTTATTTATTTATTTATTTATTTATTTATTTATTTATTTATTTTCACATTTATATACCACGCCTATTTCCCCGAAGGGGACTCAGGGCGGTTTACAACAGACGAGATAAAACAATTAAAAAGCTAAAACGTCACCAATCCAAAGCACAGAATAAAAGGCAATCAAGCGGGCAAACCCCCCCAAAAACAAAAAACAAAACAAAAAACTAATCAGTGCCAAAGGCGTCGCGAAAGAGTAACGTCTTTAGATTTTTCCTGAACGAAGCCAGTGACGGAGCCTGCCGTAACTCGCTCGGAAGCTTGTTCCAGAGAGTTGGCGCCGCCACCGAGAAGGCCCGTCCACATGTGCTCGTTCTGCGGGCCTCCCTCGGAGTGACGGTCCGGAGCGAGAGGGCCAAAGAAGATCGGGTGGGTCGGGCCAGATCTAATTGTCGGGGGAGACGCTCTGCCAAATAAGCAGGGGCCAAGCCATGGAGGGTTTTGTAAACCAAAACCAACACCTTGAACCTTACCCGGGAAGCAACGGGCAACCAGTGTAGGTGGGCCAGGATGGGGGTGGCGCGGTCATAACGACGCGCGCCAACCACCAGCCTGGCCGCCGCATTCTGGACCCACTGCAATCGCCGAACAAGGTTCAAGGGGAGCCCCATGTAGAGAGTGTTGCAGTAATCCAGCCTCAACATGACCAGCGCCTGTACCACTCTCCTCAAGGAGCTCTCATCGAGGTACGGACGAATCTGGGCAATGAGCCTAAGGTGGTAAAAGGCCGACCTGGTCACGGCTGACACCTGAGATTCCAGGGTCAGATCCGAGTCCAGGACGACGCCCAGATTCCTCACTCTTTGCGCCAGCTGGAGGGCGGACCCGCCCAGACTGGGAAGAGGGCCACAGTACCCCTCCGAGCCGCCTCCGAAGAACAGAACCTCGGTCTTTCCAGGGTTGAGCTTGAATCTGTAGGTCCTGGTCCAGTCCAAAACCGCAGCCAGGCAACGATCAAGGGTCTGGACGGCCTTCACTGCACAGGTGGAAAAAGGATAGAGCTGTGTGTCATCAGCGTACTGATGACAGCAGACTCCATAACTCCGGATGATCTCAGCCAGCGGGTTCATATAGATGTTAAAGAGCATTGGGGAGAGTGACGACCCCTGCGGCACCCCACAGGAGAGTGTCCAGGGAGCCAACAACTCACCCCCCCAAGCTCACACGCTGGGTGCGGCCCTCAAGGAAGAAACGGAGCCAGCACAAAGCCAGACCCCCAATCCCCACCTCCGAAAGCCGCCCCAGCAAGATACCGTGGTCGACGGTATCGAAAGCCGCTGACAGGTCGAGAAGGACCAGCAAGGTAGAGCAACCCCTGTCAGCCCTCCTCAACAGATCATCGTGCAGAGCGACCAGAGCCGTCTCGGTCCCATGACGCGGCCTAAACCCGGATTGGAAGGGATCCAGGACATGGTTCTCCTCCAGGAACGACTGGAGACGCAGGGCGGCGACTCGCTCGATCACCTTGCCCAAAAAGGGAACATTGGCTATGGGGCGATAGTTGGACATATCGTCCATTGCCAAGCCGGATCTTTTAATGATGGGCATCACCACCGTCTCCTTCAGAAGACTGGGAAAAATCCCGTCTCTGAAGGAGGCTGAGGCAATTAGTGAAGCCCATTTCGGCATGCTCCCCCCTGTGATCTTAATCAGCCAGGAAGGGCAAGGGTCGAACGGAGAAGCCGCAGGCCTGCAGTGTCCCAGGGCCCTGGAGGCATCCACAGGTGTAACAGGCCCAAACTCAACAAACTGGGGCGACCAAGGCGGCCCGACACCAGCCAAGGCGGGGACAGGATCAGCGCAACCGGCGTCCAGCTCCGGATGGCCTCAATCTTGGAGGAAGGCTGCGGAAGACTCACTAGTGAAATCACTAGGAGGAGGCCCAGGCGGGCCGGGATTGGTGAGGTCTCGGACCACCCGGAACAATTCCGCTTGGCGATTCGAGGCCTCACCAATTCTCAGGGTGACAAAATATCTCCTCACCGCCCTTATCGCTCAAGAGTAGCGACCCGTCAACGCCTTAACCGCAGCCCAGTTCGAAACCGTCCGGGCTTTCCGCCATCTGCTCTCTAGCCTTCTCCGCTCTTGCTTCATCGCCCGCAGTTCCTCGGTAAACCAAGGAGATGAATGGGCTCGGCATCAGATCAGGCGCTTGGGGGCGATCCGGTCAGCTACCCCGGCCACCTCCTCGTACCACTGTTTAACCAGGGAATCGACTGGATCATCATCCAAACCGTCTGGAACGCTCCCGAGGGCCTCCGCAAACTGCTCTGGGTCCAGGAGCCCCTGGGGGTGGGCCCAGATGGAAGGGCCCGGCTCCCTGCGGGGCAGGGTGGCAACCCTTAGGGAAAAAGTCAGCAGATAATGATCTGACCATGACACGGGACGGGCCAACAGCCTCCCGACCCCCAGATCAAAGCCCCGCGATGTGGAGGCAAAACCCAGGTCCAAGGTGTGTCCACCTTTGTGAGTGGGACCGATGACTAATTGGGACAGGTTCATGGAGGCCATGGACTCCATGAATTCCAGAGCTGCTCCCGACAGTCCAGCCTCGGCATGCACATTGAAATCCCCCACCACCAATAGATGAGGGGACCTCAAAAGTGCAGCCAAGATGAACTCGGAGAGCTCTGGGAGGGAGAGTGCAGGGTCGCGGGGAGCACGGTACACAAGCACTATCCCAAACCTGTCCCTCTGGCCCACCACAAGGTGGAGACATTCCAAACCTGGACTCACCAACGTCGCAGATCTGCTGACGTGAAAAGAGTCCCTATACACAATGCCCCCCCCTCTGGTCTGCCCAGCTGCTGCACACAGTAGCCCTGGGGGCGAAGCAGGGCGAGGGAAGCCCTGCCCCCCTCGCCCACCCAGGTCTCCGTGGGGAACGCCAGGTCGGCTCGCTCATCCACGATCAAGTCGTGGATGAGGGGGATCTTATTATGCACCGACCTGGCATTAATCAGCAGACAGGACAGGCTGGGGGCAGAGACGGATTGGATCCCTGCCATTTGGCAGTGAGCCGACGGGTCAGAACGTTGGACAGGCCGTAAATGCCTGTCCCGAGCTCTCCTTACCCGATCGGCCCGCCGACCCCAAGCGTATCTCCCGCGGTCCGACACCACCCTGATTGGGCACCCAGCAGGCTCCATAAGATTTTAAGTGACCAGGGACAAAAATCCAAAAACACAAGAACGTAAGGATCATACAATAAAATAAAACTGCAGGATACAACCACAAGTGATACAATACAAAGTAAAAAGCAACTCAAATAACAATATAAGAAAACCCACCCCCCCGCCACAAAGGGCAAAAACAAAAACCAAGGAGAGGGGACCACCGGCCATGATGAAACTTGTAGGGGGAAATGGGGGAGAATGAGGGCAAGATCACAAATTACAAAGACTGGGCACAGCAACCGCCTCCACCCACACATCAAAAACCATGAAACAGCTCTTCTTGAAACTGGCCAAGGAGGGACCAAAAGGGGGGGATCAACGGGGAGGGCTCAGTGGGAGCCTACAGGCCGGGGTCAGCAGCCTCTAGGCTCAATTGATCCCAGAGGAGGCCCTTGGATGATGAAACTAAGTGAATGTTATAGCTGTAATTAGATCTGGAAAAGTGACTGAGCTTTTAGTTGGGATTATTGGGAAGATGCATGAAAAAAGCTGAGTGCACTTACAGAGGAAGAGATGTTGTGACATCAAGCTTTTTGATTTCATTCATCAAGTGACAATTCCACTTTCCAAACGACATTTTCCCTGCTATATATATATTTTTTACATTAGACCAGTGGTTCTTAACCTTCCTAATGCCACGACCCTTTAACACAATTCCTCATGTTGTGGTGACTCCTGCTTGGAAGAGGCCACAAGCCCCCCTTTGGCAGGCCACTGCCCCAGGTGCCATAGAGCAGTGCTCCCCAACCTTTTTATCACCGGGGACCGGTAAATGTTTGATAAGAGAACTTCCCTCGGAGGCGGCGGTGATGGCGATGGTCGCGGCGCGGGGGCGGCGGGCGATGGCGGGGGGTTGCAGTGGCGGCGGCAGCAGCGAGGCACCAGCGATGGTCAGCCAATGGGCGGCGATGGCGAGGCAGGGTGGGCGCGATGGTTCCGGGCGGGCGCGATGGCGGGGGCGGTGGTGGCGGCGTGGCGGGGCAGGGTGGGCGCGATTCGCGGCGGCGGCGATGGCGGGGGTCGGGCAGTGGCGGCTATTTGGGGCAGGGGGGGTGGCGGCGGCAGCGGGCGCGGACTTTCTCCTCCAACTATCAAGCTGTAACTGTTGTTGTGGTGACTCCCTGCTTGGAAGAGGCCACAAGCCCGGGCAGCGATGGCCATGGCAGGTGGGGGGTCGCGCAGCGGCAGCGATGGTGGGGCAGGGTGGGCGTGGGGCGGGGGGTCACTGGGGCGGCGGGCGGCGCTGCTGCTGGGAAAGTCGCGCCGGCGCGGGAAAACCTGGGCCGGCCTGCGCCGCCCCCTGCCCGCCTCAACACAGGCGCGGCGGCGGGGAAAAGACCCAGGCCGGCCTGAGACGCCCCCTCCCCCCTCCCCCCCTAAAAAGAGGCACACACGCACGGCGCTGGCCGGTGGGGCACCTACCTCTGCTTGCCTCCGGCTGCGGCCTTCGGGCGGGCGGCGGGGAGGGGGGAGGGGGAGGCCGGTGGGGGTGGTGTCTCCGGCCCGAGGGCGCCACCGGGACCGCCCGAGCCGGCCGCGGAGTCGCGGCCGAACCCGGGCGACTGCCGTGGCCGCCGCGGCCGCCGACAGGAGGAGGAGGCGGGGCCCGCCCGCCCAGGAGCCCCAGGTTCCCCCCCACCCCGCCCGTGCGCCGCGGCATCCGGCTGCCCGCGGGAGAGAAGAGGAGGAGGAGGGCGGCGGAGGAAAAGGGGAGGAGCCTCCGCGGCCTCCCCAGGCGGCCCGGTGCCAACCGGTCCGCGGACCGGGGGTTGGGGACCACTGCCATAGAGAACTTCCCTCTACAGGCACCCTCAGCCAATCGCAGCCTCCAGTGCCATTGACTGACATCTCCTCCAACCTATCAAGCTGTAACTCACTCTTTACCCCCTTCCTCCCACTCCTCCTCCAGACCCAAGCCGTTTGTGCCTTTTTCTTCACTGGCTCATGGCGACCCCTGTGCAATGGTTGTTTGATCCCCCCAAAGGGGTCCCGACCCCCAGGTTGAGAACCACTCCATTAGTCAATAATGTTCTTTGAAGTTAATTCAGTAGATCAAATACATTTATTTACTGTGCAACAACTTATATTTGTGCAAAATTTATAAAATAGTGACAAGATAATAAAACAATGAGCAGAGTAATTCTCATTAAATTAGCCATCAATGAGAAGTGATACATGTAACTATCTGTAACTAAACAGCCACAGTATTGACATTGAGGAATGGTACCCTTGAAATAAGTCATTAAAGCTTAATGCTGAAATGAAAGTCAAGCTGCATCTTGTAAAATGTGACTAACCTTGTGACCCCTGTGAAAAAGGTAACATCTTGTTTCTTACCTGTATTCAATTTTATCATTGCTCTGAGAAATACACACAACTTTCTGGGGCAAAAATATGACAGTGATCTAGAGGGTAGGGTTGTCACATTTTTGATGGGCTTTGCATCGACCCGAGTATAAGTCGAGGCCCCTAATTTAACCCCCCAAAACTGGGGAAATGTATTGACTCAAGTATAAGTCTAGGGTGGGAAATGCAGCAGGGCCTGGCAGCTCCTCCTCTGTGAGCTGGGGGAGCAGTGTGTGATGTTTAAAATGATTTTTAGCCACTGATGCAAGTGCTTGGGTCAGTGTCTAAAAGTCATTTTAAATATCGCGTGCTGCTCCCCTGTGAGGCAGAGGGGGGTCATGAGAAGTGGCACACAATGTTTAGAATGACTTTTAGCCACCGACCCAAGCACTTGCCTCAGTGGCTAAAAGTATTGACCCGCATATAAGTCAACGGCCCCTTTTTTCAGCCCAAAATTAAGGCTGAAAAACTAGGCTAATATTTGAGTATTTACAGTATTTCCCTGGTATTTTCTGAATTTCATTAGATAACCCATTTACTAAATGACTATTCTGCTTTACCCTAAAACTTGGCAGAGAGAGAGAGTGAGAGAGTACAATAATCAAACAAAAATCCTAATTCCCAAAATTGAAGTCCAGTAGCTTTGCAAGAGAGTCCATCCCTTTGATGATAATTCTAAGATATATATCGCTAAAAGGAAAGAATCATCTTTTTTGTGGTTTCCAAATGTTGCAGGTGGAATTGGAGGTCACATTGCCCGGAGAGGGGAAGGACAGAATATTTAAGGTGGCGATAAAGTGGATGTCAGGTGTGAGCCTTCAGGCTTTACACGATGCTCTGTCCGGTCGTCTTCCAAGTGTTCCCTTTGAAACAATTCAGGCACTGGATGTAGTAATGAGGCACCTTCCTTCCATGAGGTAAGGAAAATGGCTAGGACAGTCCTGTAGAGATCTTTCCCTGTTGAAATTAATGGCTTTACAGGTTAGGGGTACGGGGTAGGTCCAGATGTTCAGAAAAATACTTTTAAAACAACCTGAAAACATCTATTTTGTGTAAGTTCTGATGTACGGCTAGATATACAGTGGTACCTTGTATAAAGTAATAATAATTTGTTTCAAATGAAATTATGTTAAGCAAATTTTCCTTTATACAAATTTCCATAGGAATGCATTGAAAATGGAGTAAACCCATTTTAATGTTGTACGGATTCTCCCCATAGGCGATTATGTTAAGCAAATTTCCCCTATCTCTGGAATTTTTTATGTTGTACAGATTTTATGTTATACAAGCTGTTTGTTATACAAGGATCCACTGTATACAGCAGTCCCCTGTTTATTGTGGGAGTTAGGTTTCCCAATCACATGTGATAAAGGAAAATCTCTGGTATGTGAATGCCTCAACAACCTGCCCTGCAGGAGGGGGTTAGTGCAAGTGCCAAGAGGGGGAAAGCTGCACCCACACCCTTCACCCTCCCAGCAACTTGGCAACCTGCCCTGCAGGAGTGGGTAGGTGCAATTGCCCTCGGCTTTCACCCTTTTGGCGCTTGCACTTACCTGTTCCCTCTGGGCAGGTCGCTTCTCTCCAAATAAAATCCGCAATATACCAGGACGCGACAAATGAACCACGATGTGGTGGGGTATCCACCCAAGGGTTATTAGGGAACTGAGAAATGAAATTGCAGATCTCTTAACGGTTATATGCAACTTGTCTCTTAAAACGGCCACAGTGCCGGGGGACTGGAGGATAGCAGATGTCACACCAATTTTTAAAAAAGGAAGGAGGGGGGACCCGGGAAAGTACAGGCCAGTTACATCTATCCCAGGGAAGATGGTGGAAAGCCTCATCCAAGAGAAAATCTTAAAACACATAGAACAAACTTTGCTGAGAGAAAATCAGCATGGCTTCTGCAAGGGTAAGTCTTGTCTGACAAATCTTGTAGAATTTTTTGAAAAGGTCAGCAGGCATGTAGATTTGAGTGAACCAGTGGATATAGTCTATCTGGATTTTCAAAAGGCCTTTGACACAGTCCCTCACCAGAGGCTGCTGAGAAAATTGCACAGTCAGGGGATAAGAGGGCAGGTCCTCTTATGGATTGAGAACTGGTTGGGATCCAGGAAACAAAGAGTAGGTGTCAATGGGAAATTTTCACAAGGAAGAGAGGTGAAAAGTGGTGTGCCCTAGGGATCTGTCCTGGGACCAGTGCTTTTCAATCTGTTCATAAATGACCTGGAGACAGGGATAAGCAGTGAGGTGGCCAAGTTTGCAGATGACACAAAACTTTTCCGTGTGGTAAAAACCAGAGAAGATTGTGAAGAGCTCTAGAAGGATCTCTCCAAACTTGGGGGAATGGGCTATGAAATGGCAAATGCGTTTTAATGTAGCCAAATGTAAAGTAATGCATATTGGGGCGAAAAATCAAAACTTTATCTATCAACTCATGGGCTCTGAGCTATCCGTGACAGATCAGGAAAGAGATCTTGGTGTGTTGGTGGACAGCTCCATGAAGGTGTCTACCCAATGTGTGGCAACGGTGAAGAAGGCCAATTCCATGCTAGGGATTATCAAAAAGGGGATTGAAAATAAAACAGCCAACATTATAATGCCATTATACAAAACAATAGTAAGGCCGCATCTGGAGTATTGTGTACAATTCTGGTCACCGCATCTCAAGAAGGACATAGTGGAACTGGAAAAGGTGCAGAAGAGAGCGACCAAAATGATTACTGGGCTGGGGCACCTCCCTTATGAGGAAAGGCTAAAACATTTGGGCCTCTTTAGTCTGGAAAAAAGGCGCCTGAGGGGGGATATGATTGAGACGTACAAAATAATGCAGGGCATGAGTAAAGTGGATAGAGGGAAGCTCTTTTCCCTCTCAGAAAATACCAGAACTAGGGGACATACACTCAAATTGAGGGCTGGGAGAGTAAGAACAGACAAAAGAAAATATTTTTTCACCCAGCGCGTTGTTAGTCTATGGAACTCCCTGCCACAGGATGTGGTGATGGCATCTGGCTTGGATGCCTTCAAAAGGGGATTGGACAGATTCCTGGAGGAAAAGTCCATCACAGGTTACAAACCATGATGGAGATGTGTAATCTCCAGGCTTAAAACCAGGGTACTTCAAGGGCCAGATGCAGGGGAGTGGTATCAGGAGACAGATATCTAGTCTCATGCGCTTCCAAAAGCATCTGGTGGGGCCACTGTGAGATACAGGAAGCTAGACTAGAAGGGCCTTTGGCCTGATCCAGCATGGCTGTTCTTATGTTCTTATGTTCTTAACTACTGTGCATCAGAATGCTGTACATGCCATCTGTGGTTCTCAGTTTACATTTTTGGTCCTGATATAAAAATGGGAAATGGTCTATATTAAGAAGACCTGATCCCGTTTTAAGCAGAAGCTCAAGTGGGAGTAATAGGCTCAGGCATTAGGGGCTGGCAGTTGGGCATCTCATATATGGCTTTTCTGTTTGTCTGTCCCTTGCTCATAATGCGCTATTTTCCCCTTCCTTTTTATCCTGCCTGCCTGCAACCACTATGTTTTATAGTTGCAAACATTTTTTGTGTATATCAGGGGGAAACTTTCTTGGGATTCCAGTGGCATGTGGGAATGCACAATGCAGTAATACCTTGGGTTATGAGCATAATTCGACCAAAATACTCTTCTATCAAAGCAAAATTCCCCATGAGAAATAATGAAAACTCAGATGATTCATACTGGGCTCTCATAGACCACAGACTGTGCACACAGAATGCCCATGCTCACACAAGAAGTTGGGTAGAAGTCTACGTCCACACCACATACCTGACTGCTGAATCTACCTTGCTTGGTACTAACAACTGGATTTTACTCTGTTTTTAATATGAAAACAATAAAGAGTAATTTGTAGCTATATACACACTTGTCTAGCTTTCCCATAACTAGAAAAGGTTTGAAAAATTAGAAGGGATGTTCAAAACAAATTAAATGAAAATATAAAGAAAAAAGAGAAAGCCCTAAGCTGTACTCCCCTTTGAAAATGTTCCTGGCTGGTGCAAGGGAGACCTCCATTCCTTTCTCCTCCCTCTGTTTTGGAGGCTGCTTCAGATGGAATGTTCCAGACAATCACCCCCAATCCAGCAAGGGGGGGGAGAGAGAGAGAGAGAGAGAGAGAGAGAGAGAGAGAGAGATCTCATTGGCTTACTTCTGTTCATGTGAGCTGCCCCTGAGCTTATATATCGAGACATTGTTTATCATTGATCAAAGCAAAATTTAGAAGAGATGTTTGCTTGTCTTGCAAAATGCTCTTAAACCAAGGTACTCTTAAACCCAAGGCATTACTGTACTCAAGGTCTGCTGGCATTTCTGGATGTATTTTTTGTTCTGTTAAATATCTTTGGATTTGAGTACCTCTATAGGAAATGTTTTTCAGTAACTTGCTGACATGTATGTCTGGTTTCTGTTAGGTATACTCCAGTGGGCCGGTCATTTTTTACCGCATCAGAAGGATGTTCTAATCCCTTGGGTGGAGGCAGAGAAGTTTGGTTTGGATTCCACCAGTCCGTTAGGCCATCACTGTGGAAAATGATGCTTAATATTGATGGTATGTTTCGTGCTACTTCATCTGCATCTGTTTTGCATTTTTGTTTTAAATGCCTGAATGAATGCTCCATAAGTGGGTTCCTAAATGATATCGTCAGATTTGTAAGTCTGCTTCTCTGAAACTCTTTGTCTGCATTTTTTTCTTTTCGTAATTAGTATCTGCAACGGCATTTTATAAGGCACAGCCAGTAATAGAGTTCGTCTGTGAAGTTCTGGATTTCAAAAGTATTGAAGAACAACAGAAACCTCTGACAGATTCCCAAAGGGTTAAGTTTACCAAAGAAATTAAAGGTAAGAAGCACTTAGGAGGTACTTGGACAGGGGTGTCCAAACTTTGGCTCTCCAGATGTTTTGGACCACAACTCCCAGAATTCCAAGCCTGTATTGCCAGTGACAAAGGACTGTGGGAGTTGTGGTCCAAAACATCTGAAGGGCCAAAGTGTGGACACCACTGTACTAGGAGATTCAAAATACTGTTTTATGGTGATTGTCAGCCAACTAGTAAAATATGTCTGATTTAAGATTATTTGGGGAAAAAATCTACGGTGTAAGAAGTCTTTATTTTTGGAGCAAAACTGTTTAACGGATGGGTTTTCAAGCAGTATTCGGTTTCTGGGAATAGAAAAGAGCTTTCGTTGTTGATTTCTTGGGGTCCAGCAGAGAATCTCTGTTGGAGGAATAGATCCTTTATCATGGTGGGTTCTGAAGAGTCTCCTACATCCCATTATCTCAATCACTGATCTGGAGAATTACTTCATCCTTCAGATCAGATTTTTCAGGCACATCAGGGTCTGCATAATATCAATGAACTTCCCTCCCCCTCCAGTATCCCTGGGGATAAAATCCGTATGATGCAGTTCTCCTTGGTAATTTTCAATTCATTCTTTTATTTTACTTTATTTTGATTTTGTTTAAGCCATCCTGTGTATGGAAATTAAAAAGGAAGGGAAAGAAAAAAGTTGGTGTCATCAACTCAGGTTTGGAGGAAAAAAATGGGGCTATAATGCCCTGTAGTTAAGCAAACACACCTCTGCCTATTATGATGAAGAATAAATATTAGCACACAATTGTTTGTGTGGGAATATAGGCAGCATATTAAGTTTGTTGATTGATTGGTTGGAGTGGGCCAGCAAAGAGGTCTGCTGAACTACGGAGCACCTGCAAGGCATTAGTAGTCCAAAATTTTGTTTTGTCATTAGACATATTGTATATACAAAAGTAGAAGCCAAGTTTTTCAGCCCTTACTTTTGGCTGGGTAAAAAAACCCACCCTGGTCTTATACTCAAGTCAATAAGTTCCCCAGTGTTTTAGGGTAAAATTAGGTGCTCTGACAGCTTGGGGAGGGCAGCGGAAGGCAAGTCCTGATCGGGTGAGCAATAGTGGCGCCTCCGCTTATCATATGATTCCAATGAGAAGGTTTAGGGGCACCCCCTTTGGAGCTTCATAACTCAGCCCCCTTACCCCCCCAAATGTTTCTAAATTTCAGTGGATTCCATAAAATCGCTTTCTAAAGGTACGCCTGCTACATTGGTGCCCCCAAGGTAATTAATTTTTGAGTGTGTGGTTTTTTTAAAAGTATGCAGTCGAAAATTATTTTAAAAATATGCAATCTAAATTTACTTACCTTGGGACTCCACAAAGTAGCAGGGGTGCCTTCCTGAAGTGATTTTAGGGAACCCTCTGAAATCTGGAATGATTTAGGGGTAAGGGGACTTAGTTGTGAAGCTCTAAAGGGGCTGAGGATAGTATTGGCAACTATGGTATTAACCCCCTAATTGCCTCCACAATCCCAACACAAGTTGCAAATTACTACCCCCAGCCCCTTTAGAGCTTGGCCGGTATACTGTATATACTTGAGTATAACGGGGGTGGGGTGGGGTGGGGAAGCACTCAGCTTATAGTTGAGTCAATAAGTTTTCCCAGTTTTTTGGGGGTAAAATTAGGCCCTCGGCTTATACTTGAGTATATACAGGGTATATAATTATATCTGCCTTGCAACAGTATTTTGTCAGTATGCCTCTCCAGTGTGTGGAGAGGAAAGAAATTTATTCTGGAATGTTGGCTAAGTTTGTGACTGCTTTTGTCTTTAACTATTAGGTCTGAAGGTGGAAATCACTCACTGTGGTCAGATGAAGAGAAAATATAGAGTATGCAATGTTACCAGACGGCCAGCAAGTCACCAAACGTAATATATGCGATTTTATTTTGCTAATATTAGTGTTAATAGCTTTCTTTCTGCATTCTTGATGCAGTACCTTACTACTTAACCATTGACTTGGAGTATCCTCCTTCTTTGTCGGTAAATAGAGAGGGGCACAAACCGTGGATTCGTCTTTTGGACAAATAGGTGTTCCTTGCTTCCCAGACCCACCTCCTCCACCAAGTGCCCACTCAGAGGCAGTGCCATGGCTTCCCAGCCTTGCTGCTTCCGTGCGCGGCCTCAGCATCTGCTGGATGGCCCCGTTTTCCAAAATGGGAACCTACCAGGAAGTCATTTAGAGTTTTGAAAAACAGGGTGGTTGCAGGGGGCAAATGTCCCATTGATAGTGGAAAAGGTCAGGTGTCAACCTTCTGTATTTCCCTAAGGTGACATGCGGCAGGCAGCGGGACCGTGTCTATTTTGCTTTGCTTGTTTCTGGAGGTTGACATGGGCACTTCTGATGTTCTGCATTGAACTTCATAGTGTAAACTAATTTTGTAAAAACTTCTTAACTTCTTTTCTCCTCCTATTTTGTTTTTAGCTTCCCTCTTCAGCAGGAGAGTGGTCAGACAGTTGAATGCACTGTAGCTCAATATTTTAAGGATAGGCACAAGTTGGTTTTACGCTACCCTCATCTTCCATGTTTACAAGTTGGACAGGAACAGAAACACACATATCTTCCTCTAGAGGTATGCAACTGTTAAATAAGGTGTTTTCCCTTTGTTTTGTTGTCATTCTTTGATTCTGGGAAGTCACTCTCAGTAGCTGCTGATATTTTTTCTTATCAGCCTGCTTCCATCACCTCCCAGCCTTCAGGGTAAAGCTGCCTTGGGTCCTTGAGAAAAGAAAGGCGGAATAGAAAAAATATGAGAGAGAGAGAGAGAGAGAGAGAGAGAGAGAGAGAGAGAGAGAGAGAGAGAGAAAAAGATGAGAGAGAGAGATGTTTCTCCATATGTTGGCATTGTGCTCAGTTTAGTCTGGATCAAGCCTTCTGTTTTCTTCTTGATAATGGTTTTAAAAACACGTTTGTTTGGGGTTACAACCCTTTAATAGATGACCACTAGGAATCTTGACAGTAATCTAGTTTACTATGAAGTGAAAAATATAATATACATTTTCTAAATGAGCTTTTATGGGTGTGTTGTTTCAGGTGTGTAACATAGTGGCAGGACAGAGGTGTATAAAAAAGCTGACAGACAATCAAACTTCCACTATGATAAGGGCAACTGCTAGATCAGCACCAGACCGGCAAGAAGAGATTAGCAAACTGGTGAGTCCCCCTTTTTTCTTCCCTTTTCTTTCTCTGTAAGTAGGGAAGCAGACATAAAACATGTCCTAGGCTCTGCATGAAAAGTATGGTTTTAAAATGGCATCTAAGTGGATATTGACCGAGTTGTTCATAGTTGCACTTTTAAAGTTTGCTTCCGCTAAGTAGGTGTCTGGCTTTTTCAAAGGAAAAAAGAAGTGACAGGAAGGTGAAGCCAGAGGTTGAAGGAGTTCAAGGGATCAGGTATTGTAACGGCAGGAAGAATGTTAGGTGTTTATGCTTTTTCCCCCCTTCATGTCATTGTTTGTTTTCCTAGCTAATATTCAAACATTTTTACTGATTTAGAGGTTTTTCTTTTGCAACCATGAGAGCTAATAAAGATCATAATTTATATGTACGATCATGTCTTAATAAATGATTAGTGTCTTCATCACTTTAATCTTTTCTTTCTAGATGCGAAGTGCAAGTTTTAATACTGACCCCTTTGTTCGTGAATTTGGAATTATGGTCAAAGATGAAATGACGGACGTGACAGGTCGGGTCCTGCAGCCGCCCTCAATTCTTTATGGAGGCAGGGTATGTGAACTGGGCCCTTGTAGGGTGTGTAGTGAATGTTCCTCTCATTTAAAAATACCTGCCAGGAGAATTAGTAACTATGATACTGTCATTTAGTATATAATTAGCATTCTTGTTAATGCAATTCTGTAAATTGCAGGTTGAAGAGGCTTTGAGCTCTTTTTCTTCCCACATTGACCATCATTATTCCCAGTACAAAATATACCAGTCAAATAAAATATATGGTCATGTGGACTGTTCAGAGTCCAGATGAAATGATTTACATGTAGCATGTTCACTGAAAAATAAGAAGGGGGGTGTCCCTTACTATTCAGTAGATGAACCTATCTAAGCATTGTGGCTAAGAATTGAGGTAGCAATATAGGCATTCCCATACAACAGATAGGACATAACTCTTTAGCGTGACTCTGAAATTCTCACATAAATGGTTCTATCAACAAATAATTAAGGGATTATGAAAAATGTTAACACACACATGTGTATAGCAGAGAATAAATATGAGCTTAGCAGCAGTATCATGTAGTTAAAGTGTAGTTATTTGTTATAAGTATTATCAGAACCCAGAAACAAAGAGACAAAGAAACATGACTTAGAATAAAACTCTTATATTGAACATATACAGCAAATATACAACAGCATAACACCAAGCATTATCACATATACAAAGCAAAATATACAACAGAGTGTGGGGTACTGTTTTCTCACCATAAACAGTCCCAATTTAACATTACACCAGCCAGTTCCTTTATACACATTTGGAACTCATCAGACATTATTTTAACCAATCATATTCTGACACACCATGATGTCATTAACTATTCCACCTGTGCTAAATCACTTAACCTGCTGGTGATTTCTAATTCCTTGCACTTGTGGCTAACATCATGACACTGCATTTTGACTGATTCCATTTTACAATTCTCTTTTCACTCGGTTAAATATACAGTACATACATTTTGTCAATTCTACATATTATGACACCCTTCCTATATTTAACAGATTACAACACCTAGCCTCTTCTTAAAATATACATGCTTTTCTTTACATAAAGGCTTTGTGAATACATCAGCACAATTGTAATCACTAGTACAATATTCCAACATAATCAACTGTTGATCTATGTAGTCTTTGACATTCTGGTAACGGATCCCAATATGCTTGCTTCTGGATCCGACTTTCTGATTCTGTGTCAATTGGATACACGAGAAAGAATCATTATACACTTTGACTGGTAAATTGACATTTACATCAACATCCTTTAACAACTGCACCATCCAGGTTAACTCACAACACAAGTCACTAACTGCCCCATATTCTGACTCTGCAGTAGAACATGAAATGTACCTCTGTCTTCGGGCCCTCCATACAGCTAATGAGTTACCTAAGAAAATGGCATATCCAGACTTTGACCTCCTTTCTGGACTTGAACCCCAGTCAGCATCTGCATAACTAATTAGATCAAGGTTATCACACTTGGATATTTTCAACTTTTCTTGCATTGTTCCCTTAAGGTATCTTAAAACACGTTTTATACCTTTCCAGTGTTTGTTCAATGTTGGCTCAAAATGTTGATAGTAGCTGAAATATCAGGCCTGGACCAGGAACACAAATACATCAATGAACCTAATACAGATTCATACAGTTCAACGTTGCCAAACTCCCCATCTTCAGGATCTCTGTTGAACCCCACCTCCATTGGTGTTGAGACTGGTTTGCAGTCTCCCATCTCGCATTTCTGTATTAGCTGCTCTATCTTGTCACTTTGACATAGTAATTACCTTCAGGATCAGTTGTAACATCAACCCCTAAATAATATTGTATCTCACCAAGATGCTTCATTTTTACTTCTTTATCTAATGAAGACATAAACCACTTGACATGTGAGATATCAGGCACCATCAAACATAAATAATCAACAAAAACAATTAGGATTACAGAATCGTTTGTATACAAACATGGATCTGCCCTGCTTTGAGAAAAACCTATTTTTGTTAATTTCTCATGCAAATGTCAATTCCAGGCCAACCCTGATTGATGTAATCCATACAAGGCTTTATTCAATTTCAGAACAAGCTGTGGATTTTTTAATTCCTATCCAGGTACTTGTTTCATGTAGACATCTTCTGTAAACTTGCTTTTAAATATGCTGTCTCCACATCAAAATGATGCACTTGACACTTTCTTGATGCTGCAATTGTCATAACCATTCTAAATGTTTCTGCCTTCACTTGTAGGTGCATAAACATCTGTGAAATTCACATATTTCCCTTGTGAAAAACCTTGTGCCACAAGCCTTGCCTTATAGGTTACATTATTGTCACTGGATTTTTTAACTTTGTATATCCACCTGCATCCAACTGCCTTTTGACCTTCTGGTAACAACACTGGTGTGAATACTTGATGTTTTTTCAAAGATTCATATTCTTTTTCCATGGCCATCATCCACTGCTTCTTTTCATCTTCTGGCATCTGTAACACATCATTATAGCATTGTGGCTCATGGGATACAAAATTTATAGCAAACCTTTCCGGTGGCACTCCAAAATTGGACCTGGTAAACCGTCTGAGCATCACTGACTCCTCTTCCACCTTTTCATCTTGCAACTGTGTAGACTCCCCCCCCCCCTACACTGGCATCTTCAGGCTCAGTGTGGGGACACATGCTTGGCATAAATACCTCATTATTGGCATGGATATCTTCCCAGTTTCTCTGCTCACAAAATGTTGCAGAGCTGCTAATATAAACTTTCCCATGGTTATCACAAAACCTCCAGGACTTGGCAGCAGGTGAAAACTAATAAATATTCGTTTCCTTGACTTTGGGCTATTTTTCTGCCTGTATTTCTTCGGGATTTGAACCCAGGCCTCAGAACCAAATGACCGTAAAAATTTTAGTGTAGGTCTCTTGCCATGCAACAAAGTATAAGGAACTTCATTAATTGCTGAACCCCATACTCTGTTTGAGACATAATTGGCATGTTTCATTGCCTCAGCCCAATATCCTCTGGGAAGCGTTGCATCAGCTAACATTGCATTCATCAGGCTCTGGAGAATTCAATTTTTTCTCTCAGCCAGTCCATGTTCGGCAGAAGCAGCAGGGTTTGTTAACCTGTGTCTCACACCTTTTCTTTTTAAATAATCAACAAACTGATTAGATAAGAACTCACTGCCTCTGTCACTTTGCACAGCCACAACTTTGTGCTTGTATTGACGTTCTGCCATGGCAAACCATTTCTTGAACACTGCACACACATCACTTTTGTGCTTCAGAATATACAGCCATGAGTAACGAGAAAAATCATCTGTTATTACTAGACAGAATCTGGATCCACCAATTGTAGTTGCCAGTGGTCCAATTACATCAGTGTGAACCAGCTGTAGAGGATACTCTGATTTCCTAAAACTTTTCTTTGATATGGGAGCAGCTTTTATTTTTGTGCTTTTGCAGAAGTGGCAATCTAAATATTTGCTGCAGTTCTGCACAGTCCCATCTTCCACATGCTGTAGAGTCTTTTTTATATTTTCAAAACTTTAATGTCCTAACCTGCGATGCAATAAATGAATGCATCTGTCATGCAGAGGTTTGTTTTCAATAGTGCTCACAGATCTCTCAGCAGTGCTTATTACAAACAAATTATCGTGCAGCTGTCCAGTGGCCATTGTCTTCTCATCCTTGACAATTCTGCAACTGCTCTCACTGAACTGCACTCCAGGAATAATTGGCCCTGGAGTGTTGCTGATGGTGAAAGATTGATTGATTGATTGATTGATTTACTTACTTACTTACTTACTTATTATGAGATTTGTATCCCACCCATCTTCCCGTAGGAACTCTGGGCGGCTAACAATGGGCCGAGGGAATCAGCCAACATAGACAAACAATATACAATAACCACAACACTACAAACAAAATAAAAACACAATGTAATGTAAAGTGCACCCAGTGAACATAAATGTTCTATGAACCTGTGAAGTTTCAGTAAGAGGAATATTTTTCTTAAAAATAAATCTAGAAACTAGAAATTCTAGACAAGTTTTTAGAAGAAAACATGAACTCTTGGACTGGGCAGAGAGAGAAAAAATATTACATAGGTACACTTTTACCTGCCCTGATAATTTTCAGTAGCGTTGCAGTAAGTTGTTTTCATGTTTTGAGTCTGTATTCTTAAGATGGCTGTTTGACCCATGTTGATTGTACAGGCATTTGGTGCATAGTTGAATTCTAGGCTCAGAAAACATTCAGGAATCATGATTTATTCTTGGGACCTCAATATATTTTACTCTAGTCCAAAGTGTAAAGATGTTTTAGAGACTTGTTGATTAATGTTCCGTTATTAGGATATTGAAAGACTGTTGTGATATGGAGGTGCTTTGCCATAGTATGTTATTTACTGCTATTTTCCTTCTTATTTTTAGAACAAAGCAATTGCTACACCAGTTCAAGGGGTTTGGGATATGAGGAACAAGCAGTTTCACACTGGAATCGAAATAAAAGTCTGGGCAATTGCTTGCTTTGCTCCACAGCGCCAGTGCACTGAAGTTCACCTTAAGTAAGCTAACTACTCCACCAGTGCTTTCAGTCTTCTGCTGATTTTTGAATCACCTTGGATTCTCCTTGTTTCTGAGAGGTTTAAGCATCTGTGAACCTTAAACCTTGCCATTTAATTTCAGTTTTATTATAGTAGAATTTTGCACTCTTAACATCAGAAAAATTCACGTCTTGTAGAGCTGGAATTGAAAGCAACTTTGAAACACATGAGTAGGAATGTTGCACTTTTGAAATTGGGACATTTATCATCACTTCGTATAAAATGGGAATGCCTGGTAAAATTTACAGCCCTTACCTGTGAATCTTTAATTCAGAGGAACTCCTGGTAACTACAGGAGTAACTTTTGCTTGGTGTTACGTTCCAAGGGTATGTGTATAAGGTTGCAAGTTTTGATTATAATCATCTGGCACTGGTCTGATTCATTCTCTTCTGAAGTAATATTCCATGTGCTTTAATAAATATTTTACTTTAGAACAGCCATACTCAACCATTTTTGGCCACAACTCTTCTCAGGCTCCCGGTCCTTCGGTTCAGTTGCTAGTATTCCTCTTCTCAGTTTTATTTATTATTATTTATTTTAGAGTATTTTTACTCCGCCTTTCTCCTTGGAAAAGGATCCAAGGTAGCTTACAGTAATGAGAATAAGAATCCTTTTTATTGGCCAAGTGTGGTTGGACAATGCTCTCCATATATAAGAAGGAAATATAAGAATCATGTATTCAACAATAAAAACACAGTACAACAATACAATATAACCTATTTAAAAAGGAAGAAGAGAAGTAAAAATTAATTATTCAACAGTTTGATAGCACTTGGAAAGAAACTATCTTTATATCTAGTTGTCCTAGTATGCAATGCCCTAAAACGTCGCCCTGAGGGTAACAATTGAAACAGGTTATGTCCAGGATGTGTGGAATCTATATATATTTTCATTGCCCTCTTTTTAGCTCATGAGGAATACAATTCCACAATAGATGGCAAATTAGTAACAATATTTTTTTCTGCAGTTCCAATTTTCCATTGAAGTCTATATCTGTCCTGCTTAGTCGCAGATATAAACCAGACAGTTATAGAGGAACAGATGATAGATTCAATAACACCTCTATAAAATTGAATCAACAGTTCTTTTGGCAGTCTGAACTTCCTAAGCTGACGCAGAAAAAACATTCTTTGTTGTGCTTTTCTAATAATACTTTTAATATTAGATGACCATTTTAAATCTTGAGATATAATAGTATATAGTAGAGGGATAATATACAGTCCAATACAATTAAGACATGTTCAGGTATTGAGAACAAGGAATTGAGGGACATCTTACAACATTAATAGACAACATTACATTAAAGCTACAAATGTTATAAACACAAAGTCTATGTGAACCTCTATAGATTCATATAAAAGACACATATTGGTAGTCCATCATTCAGGGAAAGCTTGCCTGAAGAGAAAGGTCTTGGCCTGTTTCCGGAGGGACAACAGTTCTAGTTGGTGGCCACCTTCAAATGTGTCAGGGCTTCCAGGGGGTCATATGGCTTCTGTTTGAGGATGGCTATTCCAATAGTGTTGCAAATAAAGAATAATATTTTGTAAATACACTTTTTAACAACAAGTGTTGACATGTAAGATTGTGTGTGTGTATGAGGTTCTTTCTGCTAAAATGCAATCTTGTACCTTCTTTGAGAGGGATGAGACCGAGATTGGGTTTTTGAGATCTGAATTTGCAAAACTGAATGCCATTTATGCTATTTAAATTAGGGTCAATGATTGGCTTGACTTTCTAAAACAAATTTCTCTCTTTTTTTGTAAGGTCCTTCACCGAACAACTGAGGAAAATCTCCAGGGATGCAGGAATGCCTATCCAGGGTCAGCCTTGCTTCTGTAAATATGCCCAGGGAGCAGACAGTGTAGAGCCAATGTTCCGACATCTGAAGAACACCTATGCTGGCTTACAGCTTGTGGTAGTCATTTTACCAGGGAAAACTCCAGTTTATGGTCAGTATAAAGGAGCCTGCATTTCTCAAATTGTCCATTTGCAACTTAAATTTTAAAAAAATAGTTCTTCCTCCACTCCATCCCTCCCCTCAGACTAGCCGCAGGTGACCCCCTCAAATCTGGTTCCTTTTTCTCTGTTGTATAGCTAAATGTTGATGAAAACACAATCTATTATGTACTGGGGTATTTTTCTCAGTGGAAGTCAGCATGAAAAGTGGGGAATCTGCCTCTTTGAACCTGTGATTTATAAACATACTCTGGCATTCTGCGAAGGCTTTAAAGCCATAAATCATCAAGGCGAATTCCTGGTTTCTTTAAAAATACCAAAACTTGCCAAAATAAATGAATTCTTTGAAGGCAAAGTAAAATATAATGATTTATTTCTAAACAAAATGACAAAGTAAAATAGACCTAAAAAGATTCAAAATATAAGCATATTTGCCCTAAAAATAATAAATACTTTTCCTAACTCTTTACTGGAATCCATGGCTTAGCTAAATAATTCTAAACTAACGAAGAACCACGATGAGGCGAAACAAAAGCCAGGCAGAAGAATGATGAAAATAATGGCAAATATTCTTTCAGTGACAATGAGAACATGTTGCTGCCCCATGCACGTGATTCTAAAATATCCGATAAGCATTCAGAGTTCAGGCTTCTAGAAACTTATGTTTTGACTAACTTCCACATTCCTTAGATAAAGTCTAATGCAGAGCGAAGACTGTGCTGCTAATATGAGACTAGTAAAATGACTCTATGTCCTATTATCCTTAATTTCCTTACAAAATGAAGGTTTTGTATATTGGGGTTCTCTGTGTGTATTGTTTTTTATCATGATTACTGAAGCACAGATGGCTGCATATGATACCAACATAGATGTATTTGTGGACATGTCAGCAGAGACCTGTGTAGCAGTGTAAAAATGGCGTGTTATACATAGATTTTGTTTATTTATGGAAAATCTTAGATGGTGAATATTTATTCCTACACCTAATTTGAAATATTTATTTTTAATAAGATTCACATAAGATGAGAAAGTCGAATCTAGATGTGAAACGAAAGAAAACAAACCTGGATCGAAGTAGAGTCTTTTTAGGGAGAGCAATGTACACCTGGGGCATAGCCGTAGCTTGTGTTATGGTCCTCTCCCTGACAGACAGTTACCTGTCTATAGATGACCCTTGGTTGACAATTTTAATGTCTGAGTAGAAATTGAGACAGCTGTTCTGATTACATCCTCAATCAGTAACTGTAGTAGAGTAGTTTTACTGAATATATTTTTATTTTCTGATATTTCAGCGGAGGTGAAACGTGTTGGTGATACCGTGCTGGGCATGGCCACACAGTGTGTGCAGATGAAAAATGTGCAAAGGACAACACCGCAAACTCTTTCCAATCTGTGCTTAAAAATAAATGTCAAATTAGGAGGAGTAAATAACATTCTACTGCCTCAGGGAAGGTAGGGTCTTTTAGCGTCTGAGTGCTTAACTATTCAGTGGCACTGTGGTATTGAAGTAGGTAATTTCTGAATGTGAAGAGAAATAGATTTACATATTCATTTCATCTGGAAGTTGAGTCATGGCAACTGGGCTTTTCTTGAGAGATTGAAACGTTTCACTGGTCATCCAAACAGCATCGGCAGTCTGAGGAAAACTAGTTGTGAGTCCTCCATTTTATAGTTCACTTTGACCTCATGTCCCCCGGGTCTGAAACAAAGCAAAAATGTTCTGCTTATATACTGTCCCATACCACTTCAAGTAGTCTCTGGGCGGTTTACAGTTTAATTACAGTATGCAGGCTACACATTCCCCCACCCCACCCCAGCAAGCTGGGTACTCATTTTACCGACCTCAGAAGGACAGGCAGCTGAATCAACCATGAGCCTGCAACCTGGAATTCAACCCCAGGTTGTGAGCACAGTTTTACTTGCAGGACAGGCATTTAACCACTGCACCACAAGGCTCCTCGTGACAGGCTTGTTAGGTGGAAAATGGCCTAAGATGCTGAAACCCATAAAGTGTGCATTCATTAGCTGTGAAGTATTTTTGATTTGTCCGGGGATTGTTGAAATCACTGCCTAATAAGTAGACTGTGCCTGAGTCCCCCACCTCTATTGAGAGAGGGGTTTTCAATACTCACATGAATGGCTCCCCTGACCCCTTTCTCAAACCACCTGTCGTCTCTGTCTAATATGTGTACATCCTTATCTTTGAATGAGTGCCCTTTGTCCTTCAAGTGGAGGTGTGCTGCTGAATCTGGTCCTGACCTGTTGCCTCTCCTGTGTTGGGCCATCCTTCTATTTAATGGCTGTTTTTAGTTTCTCAAATGTAGAGGTCTGTACACTCCTCACTGCACTGGACCATATATACTATATTGCTCCTTTTGTGTTTTGGACCTGGCACCAAAAAACAAAAGGAGACTTCCTTTATCATCTTGTAAAAAGATAAAGATGGGGGGGGCGGGGACCTTAACCATGGTTGAAGGATCAAACTGGAATATGAGATTCTGAGCTGCTGTTTATATAATACCAGTGACTTTCTAGTCTTAGTTAGTTCTGTTGCTGGAAGAGAGACAGACTTGTGAACCTCAAATTCTGATATCTGTGTTGTTGATGCTAAACTGATTTCAAACTACTCAAAAAAACACAACTGCACACTTTGTCACGTCTGCATGGGGATGGTGGAAATATTATTATAGAGAGCCACTTAGGCCTACATAGACTTTTCAAGGTGGCTCATAGAGAGGAAAACAATAAGAACAACAGGAATAACAACACTATAAAATAAAAGCCATCTGTTTAAATTGAAGCAAATATTTGTGTATGCACTGTCATCCATACAGGCATATATTGGTTTGCAAAATTAATGTGTTCTCTGGGATGTTTCATACTGCATAAAGTTAGTAAACCAGAAACGTGGGGGCGCAATGCTTTCTGTGTACTTTTTTGCAATACATTACGAAAAAAAATGTAAACCGGGGTATTGTGGAAAACAAAATCATAAACTGGATCATTTTTTTCCAATGGATTGTTTCTAGCCTGTGGTCTGCATGTGCTAGAAGCTGCAGGCAACATGCCTAGTGATTTAGGGTTCTGGGAGTTGTAGTCAAATTATACCTGAAATCTGCTTAGAATGGAATTACAGTAGGATCCTGGTATCCACTGGGGATCAGTTCCAGGGCTTCCCATGGATAACGAAAACTGTGGATAAGAGAAAACACCCCCCTACCAAAAAAAAAAAAACACCAACTGATATTTTGTGATAGTAGCTTGCTTTATGGCTGCTGTTTGTGACAGTAGCTTGCTTTGCGGCTGCTGAATTATTTATTTAATTTTTTTCTTCTGCCAACTGTGGATAACTGAATGAGTGGTTAATGAATCAGTGGCTACAATGGTCCTACTGTGGTTGCTCTATGGCATCTGTTTGTCATAGCGCTGCAATCTTGCCCTCATTAAGTAAATGTTTACCTCTTCTCCTTTTTTCTTGATTAGGCCTCCAGTTTTTCAGCAGCCTGTAATTTTCCTGGGTGCAGATGTTACACATCCACCAGCTGGAGATGGGAAAAAACCGTCTATCGCTGCTGTGAGTATGAATGGTTTATCAATCACACCAGCTGTATGTTTATTTGCATATACGGCAGTTTTAAATAATTCGTATGAAATTATTTCTCCGAAAGGGTGATATCAGTGGAAGCTTGTTAGAAAATCCCAACTGATGGTCACAGTAGTGACGCCTATTACAAAAGTGTCCAGACCCCATGTCTTTATGGAAAGCTTGGTGGTTGCTTTGGAGACTGATGTTTGATCCTAGTTCAGACCAAGGGTTGGGATTGGGGACCTTACTCAGCTGTACTTGTGCTAAGGGGTTGGAGTTTCCTCAACATTTCTTGTTGTCATTATTGTTGTATATGAGTTAAAAGGTGAAACTGGAGACGTTTACTTGGGAAATTCCAGGTTCTTAAGTGCCGTCACTGATTAAAGCACATTTTCCCTTCCTGACAGGTTGTAGGTAGCATGGATGCCCACCCTAATCGATACTGTGCCACTGTGAGAGTTCAGCAGCACCGCCAAGAAATCATCCAGGACCTGGCTGCCATGGTCAGGGAGCTGCTGATTCAGTTCTACAAATCCACCCGCTTCAAACCAACTCGGATTATTTTCTACAGAGACGGTGTCTCCGAGGGGCAGTTCCAACAGGTGATGTCTGCGCCCCCCCCTCCCAAATATTTCTCTTGCTTGCCCCTGTGACTGAAAGACATTTTAAACAGCGCCTGCTTTAACAGCGATTTCCCATAGGAAACCATTGAAATCCGTTTGTCTGGAAAGGATTAATTGATTTCCAGTGCATTCCTATGGAAAACCGCTCCCCCACTTATGAGTTAACCAACTTATGAGCATTCACTCGGAATGGTTTAATCTCGTAAATTGGGGTTCCACTGTATATGTCAGAATATTATACTGATATTGCAATTTTCTGTGGAGATTCTCAGTCATCCAGGTGAGGTTATCTTGGAGTAGCAAATCGTTTTGATCCCACAAAACACAAGGCCAGGTGCCATGACTCAACTCCCATATGATATTGCAGTTCTAAATATGTACATTTTTAAAATAACAAAACATAAATTATGTATTAATAATTAAACCTGGTTTAAAAATGGATTCTTAGAAATGAGTGCAGGAACATATCTAGTTCCCTTGTAGCTCAGGATACTGAGGATTGTGTTGTGCAAAAGTTTATCAGAGGAAATTCAAGGTTGGCTTTAATGCAAGACATGTGGAATGAGGAGGATGAATGTGACCCCACAGTCTGACCCGACCCTTAGTTTCATTGTTGACTGAAAGAGGCCTTAGAATCCACTGGGCATGTAAAGTGACAGCCGAGTCCACCTGACATACAGTACATGCCTGGGCCCATGCAGACACCCCTTGCAGATTTGATCTTGTGCAGTCTAGTTTCATATCATGAAGCAAAGAATGGAAGGTAGCTCCTGTATTCTTTCATATTCCGGATTGCTTGTTTCACTCCTGAAAAAATAAAAAAAAATAAACAGGAAATCATATTTTCCTGTTGTTGTTTGTTTATAAATGATTCCTTTCCCTTTTGTTATACAGGTTCTTCATCATGAATTGCTGGCTATCAGGGAAGCATGTATTAAGCTGGAAAAAGACTATCAGCCTGGAATTACGTTCATTGTTGTTCAGAAAAGACACCACACCAGACTCTTCTGTACAGATAAAAATGAAAGAGTAACTATCAAATTTTAAAGACTTCTGGCACATGCTTTTCATGTCCTTCTGGCACATGCTTTTCAGAGTGAAATACAATGTGACCTCTTATGTTTCCACAGGTTGGAAAAAGTGGAAACATTCCAGCAGGTACAACAGTGGACACAAAAATTACTCATCCTTCAGAATTTGACTTCTATCTATGTAGTCATGCTGGCATTCAGGTAAAAGCTTAATAATCCTGTTATGTAAGACAACTGTAGTGTTTTTGTATCTTGGTCATGTATTTACTGCTACTAGATATTCTTCTCTATATTGCATAGCATAAGGAATTTACAGTGGTTCTTTGTATAAAGGGATTAATTCATTCCAAATGAAATTATGTTAAGCAATTTTTCCTTTGTACAAATTTCCCATAGGAGTGCATTGAAAATGGAGTAATCCCTCATTGCAGCCATTTTTATGTTGTACATATTTGCCCCATAGGCAATTCTGTTAAGCGATTTCCCCCTATCTCCGGAAATTACTTCCTTTAAGTGGATTTTCTGTTAAGCAAACCACTTGTTATATGAGGGCCCACTGTATTTCAGTTCCCTTGTGGAAGGGGAAAATGGAATAATGACGTTAAAAGGGACCTATTTAGCCACACCTCCATCCAACCCCCTCAAATAGAAATCAATGGTTATCTAAGAGGTGATTGTCTAAATTTCTTTTGAATGGCGGTGTGACAAAACCCTGGAAACAGGAGTGATGAATATACAAATCATCAGCCAATCCCAGCAGGAGGGCGGGGAATGGTATGATATAAAAAGGGTGGAGCCTAGTCAGTTGGGGCAGTTCAGTGAGTTCAGTTCAGTTGAGAGCTAAGAGTGCTGGGAGAGAGCACTGCTCTGTGAAGAGTTCTGTCAGGCAGTGAGGGCTATACTGTTTACTAGTTATTGAAGACAGGGAGGCTTGTAGAGCTGATTAAATCTATTATATGTTAAAGGCAACGCATACCATCCTCAGATATTGTTATATTTATTATCTTCTCAATAACCTTCATCATTAATTTTATATTATATATCTCTGAGTCAGTCCCAATTCATGAGGCAACAATTTTAAAAGGTGGCAGCATTATTTAAGTGAATAAAAGGTGGCAGCATTACCATTTCCGTCACAATTTAGTGGCACAGCAGTGGGATGTCGAAATAAACCTGGTTATGCCTTTGAAAACTCAGTCTCTGAAAGGGGTGACGTCACAGGCGGCAGTCAACGTGTCCTCTAATCAATGCTCTATTCCTCTTATGGACTTCATCCCCACATGGGTTCTGTAGTGACTGGTGTACGGAGGAGCCTTGCCTCCAGTGTTGGAACTCTCACCACCTCCCGCGGTCCTTGGTTCAATTGTGATACTTTTCTAACAGTTAAGAGGTTTTTCTTGATACTCAACTGAAATCTGCCTTCCTGTAGCTTGAGCCCATTGTTACGTGTTCCGCACACTGGGATGCTTGAACACAGATAGCCTCTCACGCATATGACAGCCTTTCAAGTACTGTATGTGAAAAGTGCTATTATATCTTCGCGCTGTTTCCTTTTCTCTAGGCTAAGCGTGCCAAGTTTTTTTCACTCTTTCTCATGGGACTTTATTTCCAGCGTCCTGATTATCCTTGTCACTCTCCTCTGAACGTGTTCCAATTTATCAGCATCCTTCTTGAACTGCAGTGTCCTGAATTGGACACAGTACTTAAGATGAGACCTAACAGGTGCTGAATAGAAGGGAACTAGTTAGCACCTTCCAGAGTCTGGAGACTGTACATTTAAGTTTTGTATTGAGGCATGTTTGGCTCTCATTAATTTACCCATGAGGATATCTAGTATGGTGTAGTGCAAAGATTGACAGATGAAAACTTGGGAGATCCAGGTTCCCTTCTCAGCCATGGAAAATCCCAGGAGGGTGTGGAATTGGTAAAACCACACCTTAAATATCTCATTTAACTTGAAAGCCCTGTTTAGCCCTAAAACAAAGATTATTGTTTTTCTTAATAGCTTATCCTTTAGCACCAATTCAAAAACCTAGGCAGTAACCTGATTTCCAGTTACTAGTTTTCTTTTAGCTGGCAGGTGGCAGTTCTGAATGTGATTTCACATCTCTACACCTATTCTGTCTTGCATGCCTGTACATAACACTCATGATATGATTGGCAGGTGGATGTGCTAAAATTGGCATGCGTAAATAAGGTTGATATGATTACCTGTGAAGCGGTGTGCTATTTGAACAATGAATTTCATTAGGGTAATGAAATGTCAGGCTTTTTTCACGATAGTAACAGCTGCCTTCTACTGCGATGAAGCCTTTTAAAGTTAAGATAGTGGGAATGAGATTTCAGTACCTTACTTTTGGGTCTGTTGAGTGGTTGATGCAGGATAAAGGTGTGCATTTTTGACATTCAGGAGTTTGTGGCTCAATGTATTGTTAGCCTTGAAGCACTTTTCACAAGTTTTTCCTCACCCATAACATCTTTGTCCAACATCAAAACAAAAACAAAACCCTCAGTAACCAGATTAAGCTTTGGCAGCCAATAATAAATAAAATCTGTTTTGCACCAGAAGCATCATAGTCTAGTTAGTTAGTAAATGTATTAGATAATTTTGTCCAATAATGTACTGCATCAAGGACATTTGGGGCAGAAGTGTTGATTCAGAATAACACAGTTTGTACCCCTGACTCAAGTACAGTGGTACCTTGTATAAAGGAATTAATTCGTTCCAAATGAAATTATGTTAAGCAAATTTCCCTTTATACAAATTTCCATAGGAATGCATTGAAAATGGAGTGATCCCATTTTTATGTTGTATGGATTTTCTCCATAGGCAATTATGTTAAGCAAATTTCCCCCATCTTCGGAATTTTTTTATGTTGTACAAATTTTATGTTATACAAGCTGTTTGTTATACAAGGGTCCACTGTACCTGTATTTGAAGTACATATTCAGCTGAAAAAAACCAGCTGGGGATTTGTTTTGTGTATATAGAGGTAGATTTTTGTTGTGGTACCATAAGAATGTTTCCCTAACAGTTTAGCTAAAAACCTGCCTTACTAGACAGTGAATCCAGTTTTCTCTCTTGCTCCCTCCCTCCCTCCGTTAGTAGCGAAGTAGTTCGAAGGCTTAAAAGCAAGCCCTGTGTTTCTGCTGGCTTATGGCTGAAGCATGTCTTTTCAGTGTTCTTGAATGCTCAGAATCTAGGTACAGTGGTACTTGTATAAAGGAATTAATTCGTTCCAAATGAAATTATGGTCCTCACTGATGATGCTTTTCACTGGCCTTGGCTTGTTTTTCTCTTTTCAGGGAACAAGCAGGCCGTCTCATTACCATGTTCTCTGGGATGACAATCGTTTCTCTTCAGATGAACTTCAAATCCTTACGTACCAGCTGTGTCATACCTATGTCCGTTGTACTCGTTCTGTTTCCATCCCTGCACCAGCATATTATGCACATCTGGTTGCCTTCAGAGCCAGGTATCATTTGGTGGATAAAGAACATGACAGGTGAGTTTGCGTTTGGGACAGGTGGGAATGGAGCAGGTATTTGCTTGTATGTTTAGATTGCCTTCAGGCTGTAAAATTTATATTCTTGGGTCCAGTAAATATGCTCTTTTGCCTGTGGGGCAAAGCCAGTGTTATGAGATGGAGCCAGCTGTGAGCTTTAAAGCAAATTCCTTCAAGTAGAACATACCTGTTTTCATCAGGCCATTAAAAGTTATTCACACTGGTCTCCTTTGCATGATGAGTAACTGTAATATAATGGGAAAACAACATGTTATGTTGACATACTGTATTTCTCTCTTGTTTATGTTTTTAATTGTTTCCATTTCCTTGGGATGAGCAGTACAATACAAATAACCGTCAGTGATTTTTAACATGAAGTCTAGGCAGTTGAATGAATTATGCGATGGAGCTACCAGGCCACAGAGATACTCAGAGTTTTATAGTTTTTAGAGCAGTGGTTCCCAACCATAGATAACACAGGTCTTCTTGGACTGCAACTCCCAGAAACACTGACCAGCACAGCAGGTGTTGAAGGCTTTTGGGTATTGCAGTCCAAGAACACATGAGTTAACCAAGTTTGGGAACCACTGGTTTAGAGAAATGAATAGTTCATTTGTAGCAATATTCTTATGGTATATGTAGCAAGAGCTACTTTTCTTCACCACAGTGAAATTGGAGTGGGCTGCAGATTTTTTGAACTACCTTTGTAGTAAGCGGTGATTGTCGTTTTTGTTCAACAAATGTCGATAACTCACATTAAGGGGAAGATACAGTGGTACCTCTACTTACGAGTTTAATCTGTTCCGAATACATGCTCTTAAGTTGAACAACTCTTTAGTAGAGCAGCCCTAACTAAAAACAAACAAACAAATAAAATAAATAATTGTAAGTAGAGCAGACCGCATCTAAAATTTGTAAGGCAGCAGTTAAAATGCCAACAGTTTTCCGCTCCTAAGTCGAATGACTCTTAGGTCGAGCCACTCGTAAGTAGAGGCACCATTGTACTTAAACGCTGTGTTCATCCAGACCACTATAATATACAGAGGCAATAAAGTTGTCTAGATCAATGTGTTCTGGCTTTCTCCGATGGGCTTTCACGGATGGGATCCAATAGTTGTGAGTTTTTTGGGCTGTTGGGCCATGTTTTGGAAGTTTTCCTTCCTGAGGTTTCACCAGACTCGGTGGTCGGCATCTTCAGAGGGCAAGGAGCTCAGGGAAGGACAAGGCCAAACAACCCAAAAAATTCACAACAACTATTGTATAGATCACTTGACCCTCATGGGCAAAGCTTCTGCCAAAGGAATTCTTTGTCTGAGGAATTGCTTCCAACACTGAGAAACCAAGAGTGAGGGGTTACACAAAGGCAAGACTGGGTGATACCATCAACTATAGCTGCAGGAAAACATTGCTATGCACTGAATCCCAGCTTGCAGTAAACCAGCTTTGTACGTACAGTGGCTTATATTTCTATCATTACCAGTTGAGAGCTGAAGGGCCTGGTTTTCTGTCTCACATGGCTGGCAGGTATCCAACAGTTAGAATCCATGTCCAATCAGTTTGTTTGTTTTTTTAAAAAAAAATGATTGTTTGAGAACTGTGGCCCTCCAGATGTTATCAGACTCAGACTCCTAGAAGCTCTACCAAGTGACGGGAGGTATTGGTTCCAAACAATTCATCATGGCCCTCCTTAAATGTGGTGTAGGTTCCACGAAACTTAGAGTGATCCTTCAGGGAGACCTGATGCGGAAATGAATTTCAGGATAGGGGATGAAAAGTAAGATTCTCTCTTGTTCTTCTTTCTTCCTCCCCATCTAGTGCTGAAGGGAGTCACACGTCTGGTCAGAGCAATGGCAGAGATCATCAAGCACTTGCAAAGGCTGTTCAGGTCCATCAGGATACATTACGCACCATGTACTTTGCTTGACATGCTGCCGTGTTCTATGTAGCTCTGTTCCACATTGGATTCACAGGAGACCAGCTGCACTTAGACCAACAGTTCCGCAAGCTACAGCGACAGCCAGCAATGAGTGATGCATTGTTACTTTATTCTTTTAAAATATAGATATATATATATTATTTTTTTCCATTTGCAAGGAAGCCTTCTGTCCAGAATTTTTTAGACTTGACTGCAGACCTGTACCAAATTGCACGGCTATTAGAAGTGTGGATTTGCCAAAATTTAAAAGCTGCTTGTCAGGGCAAAACGAAAACAGAAATACCAATCCATCTTTTGTAACAAAATGTAGAGCTGTGATCTCAGGGTTAAAAACAACACTTTTCATTGAAATATGCCTTTTCCCGAATAATCTTGTTTCAACTAATTTGAAACTGCCCACCTAAGTTGTGAGATACTGGGGCTAGGAAAAGCTATGAATTTGCTTTTATCCTCCCCCAAAAAGAATAGAGCATGAATTTGAGTGCCATTGAAATCTATTCAGTCTGAATGCATTTGTAAATGCTATATTATTGAAATGCAAAAAGGAGAGAATTCTGGTTTGTCTTTTGCTTTCTTATCCAGAGGAACAGTATGTGTGGGTCTTTGAGCAAAGAAGTATTTTTGGAAGTTTGTTCTTGAATGTCTTTTCATTGTGCTGTTTAAATTTTTGTAGAATGAATCATGTAATTATTTCAGTTAAAAGAAGGAACTTATCTCTACTTTTTAGTAGGTCCATTGGAAGATTAGCAAAGTGTGCCATTTAAAAATATATTTTTCCTTTATGAAAATCCATTTTGATTACTAATCATGGAAACTGTCCTGTAGGACTGTGACACTTAATTTCCCAAAGCTTTTCTAAAGAATACGGGTCTGTGGTGATACAGTACAATCTTTTTCACTGTTAAGTTTGATTTAATGTAAATTTTATATGTTTCACAGTATTAACATGCTAGATTAGATACTATTTATTTTTATTTACTAAGGAGTCCTCAACCTAGTTCTGTTAACATATCAGACATTAAGAAATGCTTTGGATTTTAGAAATGAGAAGCTGACACTAGTGATTTGGGTTGGCATTCACCAACCCTACCTTCGTGAATTCTCTGTTCATTTCAACAAGGTTTGCTTGGGACACTTGACCCGCCTATTCTTGGAATGAATAGAGAATTCACTGTAGCAGTACTTGGTGTATTGCACCTTTTAAAAAGCAGGAATATGCAACTGACTTGTGTGGCTGAGTTAAGAGATTTACCTGGTGTATATATATTTTTATTTAGCTTGTATGTGGAAGGACTTTTCTAAATTGGATAAATAATATGTAGTTTAGGCATGGACATGAAAGAACAGTTCTTAACTCATTCAAGCACAAAATTTGTTTTCTTTTGGATTGTCTGGGACATAGAAGTGTAAGGAAAGAGGCCTGATTTTTTTAATTTGAGGAGGAATGTGTTAATTTTATCCACAACATGAATGGAAAGGGGTTGGCGAGGAATGGCATTCCCTTTGGAGAGCTAAAAATAAAAACGTATATTGGTTTGCACAAGGTTCATAGAAATGACTGTTCACAAACACCATTGCACTAATGTTAACAACAGGAACACTACTAAGATACTACAGCAGTCGTCCCAGGAAATAAACCCTAACGTAGTCTCGGTGGACACATTACATCAATATTAAGTACCTTAAGAAAAAACCTTCGTATATTCCTTCAGGTTTTATTTTATATTTCCTGAAAAGCTGGACAGCTGCTGTTGGGGGGGGGGGAGAAGTTCCTGTGTCTCAGTGAAATGGCTGAATGAATTCATTGGACTGCGTTAGGGTTGTTAGGTATTATAGAACTGTTTGTTGATGCCTAAGTATGAAAATGCTCACTGTTTTGTTGCCTATGAAAATGTTACGTATCTGACATGTTTCGTGTTACCAGTCTGTCTCTACCTAACAAAGCCTTGCCTCGTGTTGCCAAGTTTTGGGGGCAGCTGGAGCAGAAGGCTTAGAGCAGTGGGGGTGGGGTGGGTTGCGTTTTGTTCAAGGGATGTGTGGTGCATATGTACATTTTGTATTCTCTGTACGGCAGTTTTAAGTAGCTTAAGGGGGGGAGCAGGATCAAGAGAGGGCTTTTCTTCTTCTTTGGAAAGCTGGTGGCACCAGTTCCTCAACTTTTAGGATGTGGTCTTTCACTTGCAGCTTTGTGCACTTTCCAGCAAATGTTCAGTGGGAGATTGAAATGTGTAATCTCATTCACGTTTTCCCACTGTTTATTTGGTCATCAGGCTAGGTGTAAAAAAATTGGCTTTTGGAATCTCTGTCCTACCCTGTTTCCCTGAAAATAAGACATCCCCCGAAAATAAGACCTACTTTCAGTTTTGCCTTTCGCTGAAATATAAGGCATCCCCCCCGAAAATAAGGCCTCCCCAATAATAAGATAACAATAAATGTGTAACGTATTTTCTTCATGGAAAAATAAGACATCCCCTGAAAATAAGACCTCGCACATCTTTGGGAGCAAAAATTAATATAAAACACTGTCATTTTCGGGGAAACACGGTAATTAGTTATCTCTTCTAGGAATGGCTGTTCGTGACATTAATTATTTCCTTGTTTCTCCTCTACTTTGAACCTACATCAGGCAGATGTCTTCCTGTTCAGAATCTCTGAATGGTTGTTGCCAGTCAGTAACTTCCATTTTTCTGAAACCATGTTGGTCAAACAACAAACACCCACATTTACTGTTAGGAAATTTGAGATCTGTCTTCAAGGAATTAAATGTTGTCCCTCCATAGACCTCTATGGCAATTATGCATATCTTTCTGTGTAGAAGGAAGCTGATAGTTTTACATAGGTTTCGTAGTGTTGGGGCACAAAGGAAATGTGTGTGGTTCCCTTTCCTTTTACTTTGTATACTGTAATCTTAAGAAATGGCTTTCGCTTTTTCCTTGGCAAAAGCATAACGAATTGATGGCTAGCAACATTTCAGCGTGTAGGGAAAGGGATTGTAAACCTTTGAACAACAGACAATGCACTTTGAAAATATAGGGCACTCTAAATATGCACAGCAACTGCTTTTTTTTAATCGTTTTTGATAAACCAAAACTCCAGACTGAAACAAAGAATACACCTTTCTAAGAAGCTGTTTACAGCAGTGATTCCTGTAAGCACAGCAATATCTCAGGTGATTGATTTATTACATTTTTATTGAAAGTTTTATCCGTGAGAACAAAGGGGAATCGTTTACAAGTGAGAGGGAATCCAGGATTGTGATACTTACTTAGAAATCTCTCTAAATCTAATTGTCTTACTTCTAGAATCACTTCATGATGAAATTGATCCAGTCACTTATTTGATTTCTTTTTAAAAGTTCCATTTTCCATTTACATATTAATTAATTTGGGTCTGATTGAATTATGTGGTCTCTTTTGAAAAAAAAAAAAGTTTTTCTCCATAATTGGCAAAAATGTTCAGTTATAGCTAGCAGGTGTTGCAGAGTTGCATTTCCTGTAACTTTTACCACCCACCACCCGAAATCCTTCAGTTTCATGGATTCAGTTAGGATAAGATTGCTGCACATTGCAGTATGCCAAAGCCAGCATGATGCTGTGAAATTCACCAAACATTTTGGTTTCAAAAAACAAGGGGCTGTCTTAGCTCTGTGAAAACCAACTGCTTTGCCATTGACTTGACACTGTGAATCAAGAAATTTGAAATATTAGAAAAAGCTTTAGAAAGATGCATGCATACATGCCCATACCTCAGTTTTTGCCCAAAGTTTCTTTTGAGTTTCCTTCTTTTCCTCATTCTAAAACTATTAAAAGAGTACCACAGTAAATGGAAATGCTGATATTCTAAGGTGAAAATCAAGGAGCCAGCAGTGATAACTGAAGCCATTTGAATTTTAAAATAAACATGTACCATCCTTGATCTCTTGTGCCTTCTAAACAGATGGTTATGATGTGGGCAGGCATGGATGCCTTCAGGAGACCATGGAGGTTGCTGCCCTTTTCTTACAGTCTGCTTGCATCTGGCCAGAGACAGTGACAAAGAGTGTGTGGGCAAAGAGCTGCTACTGAACCTTCAACTTTTTCTTGGAGTTGATTGGTTTCTTGATCCCAGCTCCTTTGTTCACATTCCCACCCCAGCTGGGCTCTTCAGTACACCCAGGGCTGAGCTGCCTAGAACATGTTCAAAGGCTGTTGTTGAAAATTCCTGTGACAGCGGTTGGAGCATGGGGGTAATTTCTGCAGATCTAAAACTTGCCAATGGATTTTGTTTCTCTTGTAAAGTTGTACTGTGTACCTGCTAGCTAAGTTGTGGTTTTGTTTGCTCCGATGAGTGACAGATTCTTTGTAGTGTTTATCTCCCCTGGTTCCTCTGGGCTGAAGGACATGAAGGATCAGCCGATCAGAAATAGACACATTTGTCTTGGCTCTTTCCGTTCTAGACTGTTAAACATGTACAGTAATTGGAAGCTGGTGTGACATTAATAGGGCAAGAGGCTGTATTTTTTTACCACCATGCTATAAACAAAACGTAGTGTAACCAACATAGACCCTTTAGAAAACAAACCAGGGAAATTTGGGTTAAAAGCATATGCCAGCGTGCTGTTAGATAGGGTTTGGTCAAGTCTGCACCTCCACCTTGCAACTTGCAACATTCCCCACTCTGGACCTCGCTGACAAGAGCATGTACAAATTGCAGTCCTTAACAATGTCTGGAAGGCCATGTTACACCATGCATAGGCATAATTCGATCCCCCCCCCAATGAAAACTGAAGTGGAATTTTGTGTACACTACTGCATGCTGTGTTGGCCATGCCCCGACCAGTTCTTTGAGGTATGATCAGGGGTTGGGTGGCCTTTTACTGACTTAGACCAACTGTTCCACCACTCTTTACTTAGGTTGCAGTTCTCCACGGGTTTTTCATTTCACTAGTTAACCCTATTTTATGTTATTCTTGTAGTTGGAGATACTTTGGATTAAACATGAACCCTCTGCATGCAAACAATCTACGCTGCCATTGAGCTTTGCCGCTACTCAAAAGCTACTGATCTTGAACAATGTAGTAGATCTCACTCCATCTGTAACTTGATGCTGGAGGTACAAGACTGGGTGTTTTATTTTGGGGATTGTAGAGAGTCACAAGGCCACATCTCATATAGTGCAGAGAACAGCTCCTGTGGCAGAACTTAAGCCATAAGGGAAATGATGTAATACTTTGTTTTTACACAACCATAGTTATAGATTAAATTTAATACCTTGTGTGCTATTTCTTCTGAAGCAGACCTTTTTTGTTTTGTTTAAATAAGAGCTATGTAGGCTTAAAATGACATTGTCTCTTGGTGGCAGAAACCATGCAGTATATTTTCCTTTACATTTGTACTAATTGAAAAATTGCTTCTGAATACATGCTAGCAATCATTTCTCAGAGAAACACAAACAGGATGTAATTGCACTGATTAATCTACCTTTTTGCTGTAATGGACTTTCGGTTCGCATCTGCTGTATCTATTGCCAATTATACTGTACATAGTGTATAGTCTACTTGAGAAGGACTTGGCCTGCTGTATTTTCAGAATGAATAACACATTTTACAGTATTAAGAGCTGAACTGGAGGCACATTACAGTTTCTTAATTTTATCCATTTGTGTGTAGGTGGCAGGTCCTTGAAGGTTATAGATTGCTTCTTTGGCTTTATATATTTTGATGTATTGGTTTTTCACTCTGCAGTTTCTCTTCAAAATGCACTTTGTTAGCTGAATATTTCCCTCATTAGCTTGGACTTTTTGCAACAGTGGGCAGCCTCTAGGGTGGGGCTAGATTCCCCCCCTCCCCCGGGCCGTAGGGACCCATACCTGCTCTATTGCTTCTCTATCCCACAAGTATTTTTCTTTAACTATAAAACTTCTATTTTGTGTATGTGTTTTTATATTTTACTTATTTGGGGCTGGATGTGCCTTCAGTCCCATGCTACGTTCCATAGAGTACTTAGGGCAAGAACAAACCGTCTCAAAAATAGCTTCTTTTTTAGAGCAGTATTGGCCTTAAACGGAAATCCTGGACTTTGAAGTCAGCTTATTTTATATGTCATATTTTAGTCATTTTATATGTCATATTATGTGTTGTACCTGTTTTTAAGTCTATGTGAAATGTTTTAAATGAGTTTTATATAGCAACCACAACATTTCGTTGTTCCTGCAAGGGGGCAATGACAATAAAGATTCCTATTCCTATTCCTATATGCAGGAAGACATGGTGAGCAGAATTTGTTCTAATTTTTTTTAGGGTGCTATTCCCAGCTCATGATTAAGTTATACATGTGTAGAGTTTCCTATACTTAGCCATGCCATGTAGTTCATCTGCCCTTTTGACTGTTGCCCATATTTCCTGGTTTCAACGTAGATTGTTCTTGCGATTGCGCTGGCGAGAAATCTCGGCAGTTGATTCAGCCCGGATGTTCTGATGTGACCTGGCTGAACAAAACGGCTGTGGATATGGAGAAACAGTGGGACCAGAGGGCAAGACATGGGTTTGCGTTCTCATCTTCTGTTCCAGGGTTGTTTCTCTGGCAGAATTATTCCTAGCCAATTTCATCCTGCAATCTCCACAGTAATTAAAGAAGTGCCCCGTGTGAATAACTTTGGTTTTGGAAATGTTGTGATGTGAGTTGTCCCTTTTTGCATCCATGGGTTCTCTAGGGCACTCAGTATATCTGCTGTAAATCTGTTTTTGGCATGCTGCATAGACAAGGCCTGTTGTGTATAAGCCTTGTGTACTGTTGGCGAGGCTTTGTCATCCTTTTCCCTCAATGTTACTCTGTCGTAGTGCTCCTGGTATTTTGTTTTATGTGGTACAGAATGTGTATTTTTGAGTCCTGTGTTTATTAGTCCATCCTTTTTTTTCATATTTTCCCCTGAAGTATTAGGAGAATGTTATGACAAGACTGCATTTGAACAGAGCATCTTCAAGTAGTAAAGGGTTAAAAAAAACTACCTCCTACATTCTTTGAAAGGGTTTAGGAAACCCCATCCCCTTTCCAGCAAGGCTTAACATGAAATAAAATATCCACATTTCACCAGAGGACCTCCTGATCTTGAGAAGGTCAGTGCTGACAATTGACGTCTCATCTGAGAAGTTCCCAAACAAGTTAATAGCTCTCAAGTAAATGATTTACAGTAACATAAATACATTTGATAAATTAAGCCATAGGAAAAAAACAAACCAATCACATCAGCATAGGTTTATGAAATAATTTCTTAACACCCCCTATAGAATCTCTGTGTAATAGTACATGTACTTCCTGTTGTTAACACTCCCAGACTGTTATATTCCTTTTTTATCATTTCAGCTGTCATCCAGCTTTGGTGTTCTAGTGGATTACTCAAGCTTTGTATCTGCTTCCAATATAATCATACAGAAATTTTAACCAGTTTTGCAAGGGCAGCAAATCACAATTCTTGTTAATTCTAAAGCTGTGAAGTAGCCTCATCAAGTAGATCAGAGGCATTGCTTTGATTGATCTGGCCTTGCGTCTCCAAACTCTATAGAACGGGGCTGCAAGTTAGTAAAGGTGTATATGACTAATGCGGTAGTTGACCATGCCAGTCAATATTGTCCTCTGATGTCTTTGCAAATATGTGTTTAGTATTTTAAACAATAGGAACTAGTTGTTACTTTATAAATATCATGCTATAACTGCTGCATCGCTTGCAGCCTTGACGTAACAATGAACTGTGCATCAATCAATGGTATACATGGTGAATTGGATTCCAAGCCTGCCCCCCCTCCAATTGCAGAAGTAGCGTACATCTACACAGTGTTGTCTCTGCCTCAGCCTAGTGGTTAGCTTTGGTAAATACACTGTGTTTTTTATTTAATATTTTCCAGGCCGTGGATAAGTGAATCCGTGGATGCTGATCTGGGGGTGGGGAGTAGGGTACTTAATTTGCCCCAGTTATAATTGCTCTTTCAGGGTAAGAAATGTAATGATGTATGTAAAGTGGTATGCAATTTGTATGCCTGTGTTTTGATGCTTTGGCTAGGGTCTGGAAATATGCTTAAGAGACACCCAGGGGCTTTGTCACGTATGGTTTTTCTTTGAATGACAGACACAGGCAATGTACACTGATGAGTGGCATGTTTATTTGTAACGAGTGATTTTTTTTGTACCTGGGGTTAGTTTCTTAAAAATCACCCCCCGATTTCTCTTGGGCATCCATAACTATATTTGGTGCTGTTTGGATCCACATGTACCCATGCACTATAGGAAGGCAACATGAAGGGACTGAAACATGAGATGGACATATGAGATGGACCCTTTACACATATCATTTAGGGCTTCTTTCCCCTTGAAACATCCTAGAAGTTACTTTAATGCTGTATATTTAAAAAAGAAAGAAAGGGGGGGTATCTTGTTAGGAGTGTGTTCTTCGGGGTGCAGGATGTGGTCACACTCAGACATAGAAATAAGTGAAGGTGCAGTTCAAGGTGCTTTTATCTCTTAACAAATGTGTAGCTAAATGTCTCACAGTCATCATAATGTGATGATTGGATGTATCATGCTTTTTTAATACTCAATTATAATGGGTTTCAAGAGGAAAAGGCATATAACATGGGGTTGTTACTCATAAAGAGGAGGATTTCAAATAACTTACTGTGATATACATAACACACGTCATTTTGAGGCTCATAATGGAAGAAATTGCTAATAGTGCTTATCATCTGGAATGTCAGTGAAGTCTATTCTGCAACGTTAGGATTTGATTTGGTAATGGGTTGCCAGGGCATAGCTTCTGCCATCCATTGCTGCAGTCTGTGGAGGAATAGCAGTAACACACACACTAGGAACGCGTGCAAGTTTGCCCTGCTGGAATTAGCTTAGAACCTGAGAGCTACTTAATTAATGTCTGAAACTGTGATCTGGAACTTCTTGCATGATCACAGCCTGCTTTTAGAAAAGCAGCTTGTCACGTGATACAAAAGGGATTGCAGCTCCCATAATATGGTTGGGGTCCCCCCCCCCCCGGTGCTCTCTGTTACCTAGCATAATACCGTCTTTGGCAAATTCCTGGTTGCATGCTCCAGCTGTGCCTAGTCATGATGGGAATGGAAATAGACCAAAGCATTGACTCAGCTGAGTTAAAGTGCCTTCCCTTTCATAGTTCTTTTGGAACATGGCCTGACTAGGTGCAAAGGAGCTTGTTATAATTAGGTAGAACGCCCCTTTAGGAACCTGCAAAGACATGATCTTCCTTTCCCAAAGTTAAAAAACCTGCTAGTTCCATTTCCCTTCCCTTAGACCAGGCCTGCATAACCCGTCGACTGGTCACCCGTGAGGTCCTCAGAGGTTGCCCCCCCAGGTCCCCGCCTGCCTCCTGACCTGCAACCATTTTCGGTCCTAGGGGACTTAGTGGGTGGGTGGGTGGGTGGTCGGCCGAGGCTCCGCTGCCTCTGTTGCCACCATGGTGGGTGGGTGGGTGGGGGGTGGAGCGGCTGCGTGTGCACAGCACCGAGAACCTTGATGAGCGGGCGGGCAGGGCTCTGCTGCCGCCGATGCCAGCACCATGGACCTCGGGGAGTGAGTGCGCGGGTGGGGAGAGCTACTTGCCTTGGTAACCTCCCAGGCTGCTCAAAGCTCCTTCAAACCTTTCCCCTCCTCCCATCCACGGTGAAGGGGAGGAGGGGGAAGGCTCTCAGCCCGTTTGAATTGGGTGCCACACCAGTAAGGGTGCTTGTGCAGCACCAAATTCAAATTGGGCAGCCGCGGCGAGAGATCGTGCACTTGGTGGGGAGCCTGTGGGGGCGTGCGGCAGGCAGGCAGGCAGGAGCCCTCGGGCTGTTCAGAGTTGGACAGCCCTGCCTTAGAGACCACTCGTGGCTAAGACATGACTGTGTCAGATGTCTGTCTTCATGATAACATAGGGCATTGCTTTGCATGCAGGTATTTTAATCATAGGTTATGGAAAGGTCATCTCCACTTTTTGGAATGGCAGTGGACTCAATGAAGGTAAACCCACAATACCTATGAGTGTGCAGATTTCCTCTGACACATCTGTTAATCAGTATCGGTCAGAACTCCATAAAGGATGTAGCTTTTTGTCTGCCTGGCAGGAGATCTTTTATTCTGAAGAATGTGACAGAATAGCAGTTGTTCTGTGATCACGAGCCTGAAACATTGCTCTCTGGAGTGAATGGTGCTGCCGTTGCCTTATAGAATGACCCTAGATAGGAAGTTTGTCATTCATATATCATTTGCTAGGAGTTCTCTGAATTGAAGCAGCTTTTCCTTTGAAATGCCAGTGAAAACCAGTGGAGGAGAGCAGGGGGAGGAAGTTTAATATATGCAATAGCTGTTTTCTTTCTCAATTCCTCAAGATTATGGCTAGGGAAGAAACATTTCCAGGGGGTGGGGAGAGCGAGCGAGCGAGAGAGATGTGGGCCTGTAGCCCTTCATTAAAAATAATCAGAAACTACCTCTGATCATGGCGAGATGGCAGTATTGTGGGCACCTTGTAAAGTTCTTTTTTTAAAAATGTATTAAAACAAAGGGAGAGAGAATGTAGTGTGGTCTTTCCTGACTCTTGTCTCTTCACTTTCTGCTGATGATAATCCTTCTTTTGCTGTATAGCAACATCCAGTGTCTTTTCTCCCCTCCTACCCCTCCCCCCCCTTTTCGTTACACCTTGAAGAATTGTAGAGATGTATATTTCAAATTGAATCACATACACACAGAAATAAGCTCTGCTGCCTTGTTGAGTGTCACAGGTGGGAAATGTTTGCTTGTTCTTTTTTGTATTATGTGAAATGGCCGTTAAGTCTTCATCCAGGTTCCACGAGTCCAGGGCAGGTGGACAAATCGAATTTTTCTGGCTACCGGTGATTATTAGGTCATGATAGCAAACACGGTCGAAAGGTTTTCTACACATGATTGGGGCAGAAAGAGTAGAATGTACAGTATTACTTGTCTGCACTTTGATAAGTATCTCATTTAACTGACAACTTCTGGGAGCAATTTAGCTCATTGTTTACGACACTGTTATGTTTGTTTCCATGTACATTATCACAGCTGAAATCTTAGCTCAGCTTCCCCCCTTATTTAAAGTGGGTCCCAAGTTCAACAAATTTTGTCTGGTTGCAGCCTTTTGAAAGGAGGGAGAAATACAAGAGAAAGTCTGTCACACATATATTTCCTCCAGTAAAGGAAGGAGACTAGGATTTAAAAACAAAACAGCTAATTAAAGGGGCGGGGGGAGGAGTAGCAAAGGGCCTTATTTTAAATGGTACTAAATATAAATATATTTACAGTGCAATTCCATGCTTGTCTACTCAGGAGTAAGCCCCACTGTTTCCAAGGTGACAGACATACTTTCCAAGTAAGCAAGTATAGGATTGCAGCCTTAACTAGTTGACGCCCTTTTGCTGCCGCCATGTGGCAAGGTTCAAGACTTACAAGAGAGAACAGACAGAACTGTAAAATTAGCATGTAAGGAAGTCGCATTTTTGTTTCTACCCAGTAGACTTTCCTTATATAGATTGTATATATTTCACTGCCTATGTTTGTTTGTAAAGCTCAGTGTAGAACTAGTATTATATTGTGTTACTACGCGTCTTAAGAATTTTAGTTACACACTTGATGCCATGTGGTGATATTTCTTTAACTTCAGCCTTATAAAAGCATTAAATTCGCCCAAGATCAGAATATGCAAAAACATGTACAGTATTTAGTAAGATTGTTTTTTTCTTGTGAAGGCACAAGGGATTTTAAAAAATAATTAAATGCTTCTGGGCTTAAATCCAATCCAGCTCAGTTCGTCTCCGACTCTTCAAGTTGTGTTGTTGTTCGTTTGAAGATATATCAAATTTTTAAATCCAATCCAGCTCTTTGAGGAGGAAGTATAAGGTGTTTGCCTGTATTCCATTCAGCTATCCCATATTTTTTAAAACAGAATTTAGGAGTCATAACTTGGGTTCCAGGACACAGCTATACTGTGGGTCTAAACATGGTGTTGAGACAATAAGGAGAACATACTATGTTATTTGAGGAAATCCTTTTCAAAGGGCTAGGGGATTAATGCAGCTATCAGTTCATTCCCCCAAGTGAAATGTAGTTATATCAAAGAGAAATCTGACTATTTTTAAAGATGTAAATATGTTTCAAGTTCTGCATCAGTAGTGGTCCCCCAATCTTATGACTGACTGAATTGTCTCTTTGAGATTAACGGGAATGGCAAATGGGCCGGTGGGGACTCAGCTTTCTTTCCAGTTTGGATCTACCTCAGTCTAAGCAGTTGGGTGCTAATTTATTCAATTATCAGAGATTGTCCAAAGTGACCAAACAATATATGGGTCCTTGTCCATTTAAGGCAAGCGCATCTTTTGAGTTTTAAATTTTTTTAAAAAAGTATCTGAATTTTTTTCTTTGTGCCTTTTGTGTTGAGTCCCAATGCATAGCAGAATCAAGTCAATAATAGTAGCAAACCTGAAAACCACTGGGTTTCAAAATTTTTATCAAATTGTATTTTTCATGTATTAAATATTTTATCACATAGTGAATGCTTATAATGAGGAAAGAATACTGAGTAGCAATCCAGGAGCAAAATACTGGTATTTGAATCACAATTTGTTCTATGCATACAAATAAGTGGCCGCGTGCCACGTTCTGTGGAGCTTTTAAGATGCTTTTTTCAGCACAGAGTGGCATGGATGTTCCGGATGTGAATGCCCCGATAAGCAAACCAATCTCTGTGGTGCTTTGTTGGTTTCCATATTCAGGAGCAGATCTACACCTGAATATTTGCATCCTCTGTTCAAACAGGGAACTATCTGGTTGCATTTGAATTACTAAAATCAATTGCTGCTCCAGTTTAATGAGATTAATGAGATCAGCCAAGGAAGCCACAGTTCCCCACTGTGTTCCTGTTATATGCAAACCAGGAAATGATATTCAATGGCCTGAGTAGGAAGCCGTGGGTTTCAATTATATTTTCAGCGATTTTATCATCAGTTCTTGAACATAATGGGGAGCTGGAAGCCTCATTCAGGCATCCTTCTGGAGTCCATGTAGATCTAAATGGATGGCGGGGATGTGGCATTGCCTATGAATCCCCACCCCAAACCCCTCAGAAGTCAGCTAGAATTTTGCGTCTGTAATGCCAGGATCTGCATAGGAGCTTGTAAATGCATTCAGCTAAAAGGGCTTTTGGTGCTTGTGAGGACTGCATTACATGGGTATTGGGTCATAAGAGTATACTGTAAGCATGTTAACGAAACAACACAAGCTCATTTAGATGAACCAGCAGGATGAGGATATTGGTGAAGCTTATCCCCACCCCTTTAGCCCTACATGAATTCTGGCAAAAAGCCAGGCAGGTCATGCGACATTAAATATGGTTTCCTGGCTTGCCGGAAGAATCCAAGTGGCTGCCTAAGGGTCCTGAAACAGAGACATCATTTGGTGTATTAAGCTGAGTTTTGATGGCCAGGATGCAGCCTCTCTGAGCGGCAGAGTTCTGTAGGCGAATTCATTGCGTGAGGCAACATACGTACACACAGCTGCAAATACCTAAGCTGCAGCTGCATGTAAACCTGTGTGTAAAAAAATAATAATGGGAAGCAGTATATTACATATGTCAGGTAAGGGAATAAAACATCCAAGTAACCTTGCATGCTTTTGTATAACAGTTTGATTACCTGTTTATATAAAACCTTTTTTACTTCTTTTAGAGACAACTTGTAATATATTATTGCTTTTGAAATTTGGAAAATTAACTTTATAAACAGTAACCAATACAGCATGAGAATTGTAGCATAATATTTAGTTTTAATATTGAAAAAAGGGGAAAAAATAAGCAAAAACAAAGCACCAACATTCCTAAGTGGCAGGATGTAAACGACGATATGCTAAAGGAGATTTGTTTTATTGTTATTATTAATTTTTTTTTTTTTTTGCTGCAGAGACTCAGACAACAGGAAAAAAAGTGTTACAAAACTGGCCCATCGGGTCTATAATTAAAGCTATATTTTATAAAAGAGTAACCATCCTTTTAATATGCTGCATATAAATGATCAGCATTATTGCACTTTCTCAGTAATAATGTCCTGTAAATCGGCTTATGGTAAGGAACTTTAAAATGTTTTTAGTTTACCATATTATTTGGGGCAGGCGGTGAGATGACTTTACAGGTACCTCAAGATTGAAACAAGAGCCTGAATATGCTGCATTTTGTTCCTTTTATTTCATAAAGCATTTTATTTCGCTTTCATTAGTTTTGTTGTCATTACTGGTTAACGGGGTTTTAATTTCTGTTTTTTTGATTCTCAGATGAATTTATAGAGTGTTGGCCTCCCTTCAATTAATAGATACTCTTACCTTTTACTGGTGTGTGTTAAAAGTTTCTATCAAGTCTGCATTGCATTGTACAGTCCAAGTGTAGTCGGGGTGGGGTGGGGGAAGGACATTAGGATTTTACAAGAGACCATATATGTTTACTGTCTTGGTCTGTATGCTTGCTTTAGACTTATTGAAGAAAATTTAGATGGGGTGGTCTCATGTTGCTTAGAAAAGCAGTCTTACACTTGGGCCTGTAATAATTGTATCTTGACCAAGATAATAAGCTAAGACATCAGTTAGGACAAAACAACTGAAAGGCTGAGCCAAATTATTATGCCACCCTGCCCCTGGTAGAGAAACTGAGTATCTTTGTAACTTGAAGCAATTCCATGCCTTGTTGCATGGAGACTTTCGATCAAGTTTCCTTCGGAAGAAACAAATTATTAGATTTCATTCCTGAAACGAATGATCACATGGATAAAGAGGGAATTGTTATAGGCGTGGAAGGGGAAAGGAATGAAACTTTCAGAGGTAGCTTCAAGAAGACTGTGAAATTCAACATTTATTGTCTTGTTTTCCAGCCTGGGCGTTTTCTCTTTCCATTTTGTTTTACAGCTTGCTAGTAAAATACTTTGCACTACTTCTGCAATAAACTCATGACAAACTCACTTTTGTTTTGGTTTCTTGTGTATGTGTGTATGATAAACTACTACTATAATTTAGTTGCTTTTTACCTCTATACCATAAGGTCTGTAACAAGCCCAAAATGATGGAAATCTTGATGAAATATGTGAATATTTTATAAAGTTATTTTGTATGGTGTCAATTTGTTTCTGCCTCATAGTATGTCAATAAATTACTCCTATTTACAAATTCAATGTATCCTATTCTATTATGCGTAGCACATGTTAATTGCCAGGTATTTTAAGTAACTTTTTGTGTATGCGCCTGTTCTCCAAGCTAGCAATTCCCAGCCTTTAGGCAACCTAGGTGTTCTTTCACTGCAAATCCTAGCAACCCTGGACAGCACAACTGGTGACAAAGGCTTCTGGGAATTGCTGTCCAAGAACTGGGTTACCTAAGTTGGGAAGCACTCAAAGCAGTTCAGTATGACATCTTTTCTCCAAACAACCTGCAAGGTTATATCTGCTTCTAAATAGACCCAGTTTTTGTGATTGCATTTTCACGCAGGATCATGGAACTTGACTGCTAGGGAACGATTCGGACCTGAATGTTCTCAAGCCCAGTTTTACACACTGAGCCTATTTTCTCTCACTCTTTTGAAATGTTTCCTTAAATGCACAGCTCCTAGGGGTGTTAATGATCAGGTTATTCATAATAAAATTTTAACAGTATACCTTTTAACAGATACTGTCTGTTTTGCAGAATGTACAGCTTGATATACCTGAACCAGACTGAAATTCAAATTCCTTACTTTTACCTTCTTTTTTTTACCACAGCATTTGCTTCCCAGGCAAAAGGAATCCTCTTTTAGAAAACTTTTCAGGTTCCCTGGGCTTATGCATTATGACAGAGTAGAGATGGGCACAAAACGGAAATAGTGTTTCATTTCATTTCAGTCTTCATTTTGTTTCATTGATAGATACTTTATTGTCATTGTACATAGTACAACAGAATTGAATGCTACCCCAGGTGTAGAAACTAAATTAAAATAGAAAAGAAATACATTTAAAAGGTAAAAATATTAAAAACACACACATATCCATCACAACTCCCCAAGGTCACACTATTTGGTTACAGCATTTAAGATGGTTATGGCTCTTGGATAAAAACTGTTTTTTAATCTCTTTGTTCTTGTTTTTATTGTTCTGTATCTCCTGCCCAAAGACAGCCATACAAACAGACAGTGTCTAGAGTAAGATGATTCCTGTAAAATGTTTGCCTTTTTAAGGCAACGGGACCTGTATATTTCTTCTAGAGATCGGAATTTCAGGCAAAAATCAAAGAAAAATAAAAGACACAAAACATGTGGCACCTTAAGGACTAACTTTCATATTTTGATGTAATGTTTCATGGACATGTCCACTTTTTCAGACATAGCAGCAGAATGAGGTGTGCAATATAATTGTGATGGGATATACATTTCATACAAGGTATTCATTGGCTGTAGTATATAGAGTTGGGGGGGTGGATAGGGGAGGGGGAAGAGGAGGAGGGAGAGTTTATTAGAGATGGTGGGAAGGAGGATTTGGCCAGGGTCTGTAGATATGTTAAGTATAGTTCTTCGTAACATCTGAATACACACGCTGGGTTTTGTGCGCCTGTGTGACGGTCGGACTTCCAAAGCTCGTGCATCGTAGGGGCCTCCCCCTCTCCACTGTGCATGCTCTCCTTTTCCCGCGCCTGTTGCCTCAGTTCCTTTTTACCGCCGCTGGAGACAGTAGTGTTTTCTTCCGCTCCTGTGGATAACTTAGTTTAAGTATTTTGTATTCTTCTAAAAGTTTAAACCTCCTCTCCCATGCAAAAAAAAATCTTGTACATAGTTATGCGTCCCCCCCCCCAATTTTATGGCCTCTTAGCCCTTTTTAAGAAGTGTGTGGCATGTCCGAATAAAATATCACTCTCCAACGGACATAGCAACTGCCTGTATTGCTTAGGGGAATCACATCATTCTTGCCACTGAGTGCAAGAATTTAAAAAAAAACTGAACTCAAGCAAAGACTTGGCTGTTTAAGAGCCCATCTGTAGGAAAAGTCCCTGAAACTGATGGACACCCACAGCCACTCTGAAGCCTCGGTCCCTTTGACTTCATCAAAGTGATCAGTTACCTCCAAGACCGTGGAAAAGAAAAACGCCCTTGATGACATCGGGTTCGTCAATCTCAAAACCTACGAGGGACTCATTGAGCCCGCCTGTATCTGCAGGACGGACGTCAACATTGACCCTGAGACCTCTGGCATCGACCTCAGCTGAGGCTCGGCATCAGGACAAGAGATCGATCCCATCCCAAGTTCAGGCACTGTCTCCAAACTTCAGCCAGTGCAACTTAAATCAAGTGCCTGTGAACAGCCATGTACTATCTACGGGCTTTACTCATGGACATTGAGGCTGCTGTGACACTGAGGAATTGCAGCTCAATACTCACAACCAAATGCCTATGACACCTTCAATGGCTTTGCACATAGAAAAAACTGTGCGACCGACATCTATCATGACCTAGTATGATGCCGAAGCCTCATGCGCTTCGCCTCCTACATGCCATGCTGCCCACTATGATACCGACTTTTGGCACCAGAGTCCCCTCAACATCACGACAAACAATGGAAGCAAGTCAGGATCCCGTCTCTGGAATCGTCTCTCTCCCGATCTCTGACACTGAAGCGACATCAATCTCGACACAAGACGTTGAGACACAGATCATATTATGTGTACCACTCTTCTCCTTAGGTATCTCCACCTTGACACCGTACCTCCAAGAAGGACTCCTATTACGATACATATACTGGATGCCCCCCCAAAAAACAGTGATGCTACATTCAAGTGATCTCCTGTTCTTCGGAGGGAGACTCTGATCTTGACACCGGGGAATGTTCTTCCAGGAGAAACTCCCCATTGGCACCACTGCCTGAATGACACCATGTGTCACATAATCCCACGACATCGACACGATCGACATCAGGTGGCCACCGTACCAACCTACATTTACCATCCACCTCATCTCATCGCCAGCGCCAAAATAGAGCTTGAGAACAACCAACACATTTACCTCCTAGACGTCAGGCGGAGTTCCCGGCATCGATGGACTGCCCTATTCATTTTGAAGACTCTAGGTATTGAGGAAGATTCACAAGTTTCCGCCCGATCCTCACTGCCACACATACCTACTCCGGATTCAGATGTGGCAGACAATCAGCCTCCATCTACAGCTGAGGACCTTAGACAATATTCACAACTATTGTAATATATAAAATTGCTAAAGTCATGGAACTTCAAGTGCAGCAACCGGACACTGACTGTTCATGTAATTTTTTTGGACATCTAAATAAATCTCGACCCCCCCCCCACCTCCGGATGGGGTTCATACCATCACTTCTTCAACACTCAAAGGATGCTTGGGCCAAACCTTCAACTCCCCTCATACCTAGTAGGGTGGACAATCTTTATAAAACACATGGAGAAGGAACTAATTTCCTCTCCAAACACCCTCTACCAAATTCAGTCATAGTTGATACAACCCAGAATAGAGCCAAATCTCATTGCAATGCTGCTCCAAGCAACAAGTAGACCTTATAAGCCGTCGTCATTACTCACTTGCATCTTTTTCCTTACAAGCTCTAAACACACGCCATGTCCTGTAAAAATTTGTACCATTATTTGATTTTCTTCCTGATGAACAAAAGACCAAGATGATAGCATACCACTGAGGTCATGTCACTGCTAGATTACCAAATGATTACTTCTCGACATGTGGCAGATGCGGCCTCAAAACACATAGCAACAGCAGGAGACATGCTTGGTTGTGCACCGCAACAATAACGGATGATGCCAGGAATCGTATAGAAGACTCCCCCTTTGATGGAGAAGGCCTATTACCCATGACTACAGATGAAGCACTCGCTAATATCCTAAAAACGAAAAAAGCAGACAGCTCTTATACCTACCAGGGCAATTCCTCATAGTCGTCATCTCTGCAACAAAAAACCCTGGTACTATTTTTATACATCTAATTAAATTTGTAGATGATACCAAATTGGGAGGGGTTGCTAATTCCCTAGAAGAGATGATGAAAATCCAAAAAGACCTTAACAGATTAAGAGTGCTGGTCCAAAGCTAACAGAATGGATTTCAACGGAGGGTAATGTAGGGTGCTACATCTAGGTAAAAAGAATGAATTGCACAGATATAGGATGGGGGATACTTGGCTGGAAAATAGTACCTGTGACAGGAATCTGGGAGTCTGGGTGGACCACAAATTGAACATGAGTCAGCAGTGTGATGCGGCGGCCAGGAAAGCCAATGCGATTCTTGGTTGCTTCAACAGAACCATAGTGTCTAGATCAAGGGAAATGATAGTACCACTCTATTCTACTCTGGTCAGACCCCACCTGGAGTACTGTGTCCAGTTCTGTGCACCTCAATTTAAAAAGGATGTTGACAACCTTGAGCGGGTCCAGAGGAGGGCGACCAGGATGGTTGAAGGTCTGGAAGAAATGTCTTCCAAGGAACAGCTTAGGGAACTGGGAATGTTTAGCCTTTCAAAAAAGAAGTCTGAGGGGGGATATAATAACTATGTTTACAGTAAAAGAGATTCCATTTGAACATTAGGAAGAACTTCATGACAGTTAGAGCTGTTTGGCAGTGGAATATCTGCCACAAAGGGTGGTGGAGTCTCATTTGGAGGTTTTTAAGCAGAGGCTGGATGGCCATTTGTCGGAAATATTGTGATGGGGGTTCATGCATGGCAGGGGGTTGGACTGCATGGCCCTTGAGGTCTCTTCCAACTCTATGATTCACCCTGTATTCATACAAATGGAAAGCCTTTTGCTCCTTCGCTTCACAGTGACACCTTCCCATTGCTCCAACTACATTGGATTCACTTCTCTAATTCCTTCTCTTTCTTTCAAATAAGGGCTCTGTCTCCACCCTCAGAGTATACATTGTAGCAGTCATAGCACACCAACCGCCTCAGTCAGAAGCTTCATCGTTTTTCAAACACTTTAAACTCAAACAATTTCTCAGGGGACTCAATTACATCCACCCTTGTCTAACAGGAAATGGTTGCTGTCCTTAGTCCTCAACTGCCTCACACAGGTGCCATTCGAACCTATGGCATCAGTACCACTGTATATACTTTTGTTGAAAACATCATTTCTAGTGGCCATCATATTACCCAGGAGGGCTTCAGAACTATTTGCACTACAAACAGACCCTCTGTTTCTAAAATTTCACCGAAACAGAGTGGTCTATATACCCGGTTATCTCATTCCTTCCCAAGGTAGTATCAAACTTTCATTTATCCCAACCTCTGGTGTTCCCAACATTCTTTCCAAACCCAAATAACAACCTGGAAAGGAAGCCCCGCTCAGTAGATGTCAGGAGGGCTCTTCTATTCTTCAGTGCCAGAACAGCACCTATCAGAAAATCACACAAACTTTTCATTAGAACCTTGGAACCCTCCATGGGCCAATAGTATCCTTCCAGTCTATTTCCAGATGGATCACAACTGTCATCAAGATGGAATACAACACTACATATACCCCACTACCAATTGTACCTAAAGCAGACTACAGGACGGTTGCCTCCTCCATGGCTTCCTTAGAGGGGTGTGCCTTACAGATATCTGCACGGCTGCCACTTGGGCCAATCCATCGACATTCATTAAACACTACAAGTTGGATGTTCGAGCCAAGAGAGATGCAGCCTTCGGCAGAGCTGTCCTAGCATCATCATTGCTGTGAGGACCCAACACTGGTAAGTCAGCTTGCTAATCACCCAGAGTGTGTATTCACAGATGTCATGAAGAAAAGCAGCTTACACACCTGTAACAGGTTCTTCGAGTCGACATCTGTGAATTCACCCTACCCACCCTACCTCTCCCTCTATCCATCATGTCTCTTCAGCAACGGACCAGAGAGGAGCTGAGTCAACAGGGGCGGGAAAGGGGAGAGCATGTGCAAGGGAGAGGGGGAAGTCCCTACGATGCAAGAGCTTTGGAAGTCCGACAATCATCGCGCAGGTGCACAAAACCCAGAGTGTGAATTCAGATGTCAACTCTAAGGACATCTGTTACATGTAAATAACCTGCTTTTTTATGGCTCTGAGGCCAGAATCTGTTTATATGTTAAATGTGGTATTATGGCTCTGAGCAAATTCTTTAAGAGACAGAAACCAGATCAGATTAGATCAGAGAAGGTGAGGGGGGTGGAGATGGGAGAGGGTGACCAATGATCTTCTGGGGTTTAATTATGATCTTCTGGAGTGCTTTCCTGTCCATAGCTGTGCAGCTGGAAAACGAAGCACAGGTGCAGTATGTCAAAATGCTCTGTATAGAGTATTGGTAGAAGGACACCAAGTTTCTCGCTCAGATTGTTTTTAGGAGTCTGAGGAAGCATATTCTCTGCTGGACCTTCTTTACCAGAGCAGTGGTGTTAGCGCTCCAAGTCAGGCCCTGCTTGATGGTAACACCCAGAAACTTAAATCCAGCCACCCTCTTCACATAGTCCCCACAATATACAGGGGCTGAAGGTCCGTATCTTTTCATCTGTAATCCACCACCAGTTCCTTAGTCTTGGTGGTGTTAAGAACTAATATCTCCACACCAGACACATAGTTGCTCCACCCTGTCCCATTAGGTGGACTCATCCTCTCCAGAAATAAGCCCCACCACAATGGTGTCATCCGCAAATTTGATGATTTTGTTGCAGCAGGCACTGGACCTCTGGTCATCCAGGGTTTCTAGTTGGGATAAATCCGGATGCATTTATTCACAGTAACCAGTACCCGTGCAATGTTTGATATACCACAGGACTGCCACTGTGTGCTCCTCTCTGGGTGGTCAAAAATTTCCCAGTTGGTTCTCTCAAAGCAGTCCTGCAGCTGGTGACAAACACCTTCGGGCCAGGTTTTAACAGTCCTTGTCATGGTAAGAGTCCGTTTCCTGAGGGGGGTATATGCTGGTGCAAGGAGCGGGGACATAATGGTCTGACTAGCCCAAATGTGGGAGCTGTATAGCCCTGTAGCCATGTTTTATATTTGATTACATCTTGTCTACTCTAGTGGCACATTTCATGTGCTGATGGAACCTGGGGAGCACAGTTTTAAGTTCAGCATGATTAAAATCCTCAGCAATAATACACACAGCCTTAGGATACTTGTCTTGCTGGCTGCTAATGATGCTGTGTAGGAACCCCAATGACAAGTTAGCATTAGCATCTGGTTGAATATACACACACCAGTTAACATATCTGCAGTGAACTCCACAGGAAGATAAACTGGTCTGCATTTAACAGTCACATACTCCCATGTCTGGGGAGCAGTGGCTGCCTACAATCTTAGTTTCTACACCAGCTATTACTGGCATAACACCACAGCTCCCTCCTTTGGTCTTTCTACAGTCTGTGCATCGGTTGTGACAGTGTGCAGTACAGCCTGATAGCTCAATACCTGTGTCCTGTATGGATGAACAGTCCTTAATAAGCCTGTTGGTTGCCACCTGCAGCTTCAGTTCATTCATTTTGTTGACGAGATCTTACATTGGCAAGAAATATACTAGGGAGTGGTGGCTTGTTTGGGTTCCTCCACAATCTTACCAGCATGCTGGCCCGACAGCCCCACCTCTGCCTTCTGTCCCTGTGCTACCTTCATCTCCTCCCTGTAAGGATAGTAAACCACCCTGAGTCCCCTATGAGGGAAATCGCGCAGTATATAAATGTGAAAATAAATAAATAAATAAATAAATAACCATGGAGAGCCTGGGGCCCTGGCTACACCCACTGGGATCTTGCAGGAATGGAAAAAGTCAGCTGTTACAGCTTGCTCACTCTAACCAGATCTTTAGGAATTCTTGCCGGCTGTAGATGTTGCTCGCCCAGCCAAATGTACTCCAAACAAGTCACAACACATAAAAAAACAGCCAAACAAAACACTGAGGCGCTCTGTCTGTATACACCACTATCTTGTCACATACAATAACAGTTTTTAAAAGAGTTATCATGAAATGAAATGCTTCGTAAGGCTATGAATAATGGTGAGCTTTCCTTTTAACAGGGAGCCTTCTGTCTTAAATCAATGACTCTCAAACCTTCCAATCAATTTGCTTTCAAGCATAGAACACTCTGTAAACAAGCTAGAAACCTAATAGCTAGTTGCTGCAGGGAGAGATCGGGGAGATAAACTCAACAGCTGATCAGCGTTACAAGGGAAGGAAAGAAAATATATATTAAAAAACCCTGCACAGCCCTACTTAAAGGAAAGAAAAAGTTTAAATCAACTTGCAGACACAGCCAGTGAAGGGAACTTCTCAGCTCCTGGGCTGGCTAGCTTCAGGCAGATCAAAATTGGAGATAAGATCAACATTGGAGATAAGCTATCTCAACAGCTGAGGCATGGGAAAAAAGGAAAACAAAACAATCAGATTAAAAATAAACCTGTTCTCAAGACGGCTGAATCGAGGCTAGGATGAATAGTTTCATTTCCGAAACCAAAAATGGTGTTTTGTATTCTTGACGACACGCTTTTTGTTTTGTTTCATTTGGTTTCACAAGCTTAAGAAACGATGAAACACTGTGTTGTTTTTCATAAGGTGCCCATAAGGTGACAAAGTGTTCTTGGTGCCAAGCATTCCAAATTTCTTCGGTTCATGTTTCCAGATGCTTCAATCCACTCTTCACTCATGTTTGTCACCATTCTGGTCTTCAAAAATCTATCATCTCCCTCCTGCGTTACAGTTGTGACCATTTTTGTGAGAACACTGTATTCTGTATTGGTATACATAATTTGACAATCCTACAGATGCTTCTCAGATACATGGGGTGGTATCTAGACACACACACACAATTTGTGGAACTAAGGAAATGTTCCCTGCTTCAGTTTGGCTAGAGTTGATGCTCTGCCAGGCTAAATTCTCTTTGAAAGCAGGGATCAGATGTGGCAAAAATCTGCTATGTTGCTTCCATGTCTTTTTTCACAGAAACTGCCCATGGGCCATGTTCCTATTCTTGTTGGATGAAATTTATTGTTTCTCAATATTCTTGAAAAAGAAACCACAGCAAAATATTGTGATCCCCTTGAATGCAGCATACGATAAAAAAGAAATATGTGGCAGGACACTATGAATGACACTGGGGACCGCCCATACCAGCTATAAATTCATGACATAGACAATAATCAAGCTATTTCTCTACCTATCATGTACTTATTTTATCCCCCCATCTAAGGTAGTTAAGTAATGGGTGAAAATATTTTAGAAAATACTTAATTCCTTATCAATATAATTCAACCATAATGTGCACAAGTCTTGCTGCTAGGAAATTGTTTTTAATTGGTCTAGTTGCCCTTCCTTGCCACTTCTAGATGTCTGGCTTTTGATCACTGTGAAACTGAAGGGCTGTCTTCAGTTGTATGAAGTGAGATTTCGGGTAAAACAGCTCCTTTGAACAAAGGAGAACACTGATTAATGGTCCCTTAAAAGGGGTAAGTTGTAAAGGGAGAAAAATACCCAGATGCCGTTAAATCGTTCAGTACAGAAGGGGTGAATTTTAACCATCTGAATATATGCTGCACTGACGGGTTCTAAACAATACAACTTTTAATAAGCCACTTATTCAAGTTTCTGCTGTAATGAAATGCTGTCCTTTTATTTACTGCAACAGTAACCAGCCCTGCTATGCATATCTCATATAAAAATGTTGATGCTACATACATTAAGCAGGGATTTAAAATCTCCATAATATTCATATTTACAGTTTTCTGTTTGAGAACAGATTGTGAGATATACATTGCATTTCTGAACTGACAAATCTAAATCTTGGGACACCTCTGTTCTCGACTGGATAAGGTAGTCTTGACAGAAGCAGCCCGGTTTCGATGAAACAAATATAGTACTATTTACAAAAATTAAATAGTATAGCCTCTAGGTTTACAGAGAAGACCCGCCATGTTGGCAAGTAAAAATACACCTGAACTTGAGGTTTGCCCAATGTGGGCAAGAGAAGACACAACTTCTGTATTGTAGAGGCACAGTTCTTGTGACAAGGACATCTGGTAGGCTACTAGCAGTCTTTCCAAGTGCTCATGTTCATGAGATAGGAAACAAAATCACAGTCCACATACATGTTCAAACCCAAATGGAAGCTTCTGTTTTCAACCAAGATAGACAGCAGGAATTTACTTGGCCAGAAATCATCTAAAATGTTTACAGAACAAGCATTCTCAGCATGCTCCATCATCCTCACTGTCATCTTCACTTTTTGGTTCCTCCTCCTCCTCTTCCTCCTCCTCTTCCTCCTCCTCTTCCTTTTGATCTCCTTTTCCTCCCTCCAGCATTTTCAGATATTTGCTAGCTAAAATCTTCTTTGGCAGGATATCTGGGAAAACATCACCTTTGTTAAATAATTTTAAACCAGCTTAAGCCACTATAAAATAAACTAGATCCATGTGAAGCCCATTTGAAGTTTTTAAAAATATCATATTTTTTCTCATTTATGGCACCTACTTCACAAGAACACCACGGTTCGCCATATGTAAACTGGATGGCTCAATAAGGAAAGGTATCTCCTGTTGAGCCAAGAATTTGTTATCTATACTAGTATATAATTTTATAACAGTGATTTATTTTTATTTATTTATTTATTTATTATTTTATCTTTCACACTTATATACCGCTCCTACTTCCCTAACGGGAACTCAGGGCGGTTCACATAAAAATCAAAGGAACAAAGACGGCGGCAATGGCAGGGACAAACTTGCAACATATGGGCCAATAATAAACTAAATCAGAGGGGGAAAAAAACTCTAGTCATTTTTGAAGGCATCCCTAAAGAGGAGGGTCTTCAGGCCTTCCCTAAAGGATGTCAACGACGGAGCCTGCCTCAGCTCGCTAGGTAGGTTGTTCCAGATAGACGGCACCACCACCGAGACGGCCCGCCCACGAGTGCTCGTTTTGCGGGCCTCCCTTGTGGGGACCGTCTGAAGCGAGAGGGCCAATGATGAACGGGTGGGTCGGGCCCGATCTGATTGTCGGTGAAGCCGCTCTGCCAAAGCGCGAGCGCACTTGCTTCGGGTCGCCACCCCTCGGGAAGCCCGGAGGACGAGCACTCGGACCCGGGTTTTCTCTGTGGCGGCCCCCAGCCTCTGGAATTCCATCCCCAGTGAAGTGCGCTCTGCAGAGTCCCTGCTGGCCTTCCGAAAGGCGCTGAAAACCTACCTTTTTCGTGAGGCCTTTGGCGATAGTTAAAACCTCTTCCCCCCCCCCCCGCCATCGCAATTTGCGCGTTAGTCGAGGTGTCATTTGGTTTTAACAGTGTCTAGGGTGTTTATAGGGTTGTCTGTCTGATTATTTATTGTATTTTGCTGGCTTTGCAGCCTTTTTGTAAGCCGCTTAGAGCAGTGGTCCCCAACCCCCGGTCCGCGGACCGGTGCCGGTCCGCGGACCGGTCGGCACCGGGCCGCCTGGGGAGGCCGGGGAGGCTCCTCCCCTTTTCCTCCGCCGCCCTCCTCCTCCTCCTCTTCTCTCCCGCGGGCCGCCGGTGGAGGAGGAAGGCTGGAGGAGCGCAGGAGGAGCCGCCGCCGCCGCCTTTGCCTCCCTCCTCTGCCCGCCGGCGGCAGCGGCGCGTCCTCCTCCTCCGCCCTCCTCCTCCTCACCCTCCACCAGCAGCAGCAGCAGGAAGCTGGGGGCCGGGCGCGCGGGGCCGGGCGGGGAGGAGGGGCGTGCGCGGGAGGCACTGGCGAGCCCCCCCACGCGCACGCACCGCCGCCGCAGCGTGGGGGCCCCCTCGGTCGGAAGAGGAGGTGGGTGCCCCTCCTCCTCCTCCTCCTCCTCCTCCCCCGGGGCGCGCGCCCTTTGGCCTCTCCCTGCGGCCACGCTCCAGGGCGGAGCGCCGCCGCCGCCGCCGGACCGCACCTGTGTTGGGGCGGGCGGGGGCGTCGCGGGCGGCCTGGGTGTTTTCGCCACCGCCGCGACCCCCCCCCGCGGTCGCCGCCGCCCCTGCGACCCCCGCGCCGCAATCGCCCCAGCTGCTGCTGCTGCTGCTCCTCCGGCGGCGGCGGCGGCGGCGGGAGGAGGAGGAGGAGGAGGAGGAGGAGGAGGCGGCGCTACCGCCCTCATTGGAGCCCCTTCGGGGCGGGGCGGGTTCCGCCAGTCCCCAGCGGCCGCCTCGCCGCCTCCCCGGGAGAGCAGACAAGTTCCAGCAGCAGGTGAGAGAGGCGGCGGCAGCGGCGGCGGGAGGCGCTCGGGCTCCCCCTTCTCGGCCCGGAAACCCAGCGGGAGGGGGGGCAAGTCTTGGTGGCGGGGAAGGGCGCGCGCGGCGTGAGATGAGCTTTGCCCGCCTCCCTGAGAGGTGGCCAGGTGTGTGTGTGTGTGTGTGTGTGTGTGTGTGTGTGTGTGTGTGTCGGGGGAGGGCTGAAGAAAGGACACTGGCCTCTCCGGGGGGCGCGCGGGGACGCCACCCCCCACCAGCCTCCCTCGCCTCCCCCCTCCCACTCGCCCGCCCGAAGGCCGAAGCCGGAGGTGGGGGGCGGCGGCGGCGGCCGAACCCAGGCGGCTGCCGTGGCCGCCGACAGGAGGAGGAGGCGGGGCCCGCCCGCCCAGGAGCCCCAGGCTCCCTCCCACCCTGCCCGTGCACGCGGGGTGAGCGGCACGCCCGATGCCCCCAGCCGGAGGCGCCGCCGCCGCCGCTCCCGTGGCCCCGCAAGGCATACGCTCCAAGCCCCCCACACCCCTCCTCCCCCATCCCCCACCCCCCACACCCTCCCCTTCCCCCGCCCGACCCCCCGCACCCCCATCTGCCCCCTCCGCACCCCCAGCCCCGGGCCACGGAAAATCATCAAACATTTACCGGTCCGTGGGGACAAAAAGGTTGGGGAGCACTGGCTTAGAGTACCTAGTATATAAGCGGGATATAAATATAACAAATAAATAAATAAATAAATAAATAAATAGGCAGGGGCCAAGCCATGGAGGGTTTTGTAAGCCAAAACCAATACCTTGAACCTTATTCGGGAGGCAACGGGCAACCAGTGAAGGCGAGCCAGGATGGTAGTGATGCGATCGAAACGACACGCACCAACCACCAGCCTGGCCGCCGCGTTCTGGACCCGCTGCAGTCTCGAACAAGGTTCAAGGGAAGCCCCATGTAGAGAGCGTTGCAATAATCCAGCCTCGACATGACCAGTGCCTGTACCACAGTCCTCAGGGAGCTCTTATCAAGGTAAGGGCGAATCTGGGCGATTAACCTTAGATGATAGAAGGCCGACCTGGTCACGGTCATTTACTGTTGTATCTCCACAAACTTTCATTTCTACAGCCTCTTTCAAAAGGTGTAAATGTGTTTCAGAGTTACAAATGTTTGCTATTCTAAATCACCAGAAATCTATCAGCAGATTCTGAGCGAATTCCTCTCTGTTCCTGGCTTACTTCATTGTTTTTCATATCTACTTCCTTGTATGACCTTTTCTTACTACAACTGAAGTTGCTTTAAATGGAGCTATAAGTTCATTAACATGCTGGCTGGTCAGTGCAGAGCCAGAGGCAGCCATCATCTGTTAACAATAAGATAGTGATTCTGTCTAGAGCCTGAAAAATCTGTTTTAGAATAAGTAGCTATGTTGGTCTGTGCTAGCATGTCAGGCAATAACAAAACAAAAATGAAAAAAAGACAAAAATGTTGTGTCGTCCTAAAGACTAATGGCTATATTTTAGTGTGAGATTTAGAGGACAAACCCAGTTCTATAAGAAAAACTGCAGAATCTGTGAAAGCTTCATCTGCGTACACACACGGTAATACAAATGATTCTATGAGTTAAACAGTACATATCCTCCCTCCATTTTTCCTGTCTCTGACATAAGCAATTTTCTGTTTTGTTATATTAGCAGACTTACCTGCAAGGAACTGAAAAATTTCCGATTTCTCTGCTGTACGGGATAAGTCATTGTAAGTTAGGGCTTTATTCTCCTTGCCCTGGCCATGCTTATAGGAATGTGCCACTAAATACTGAACAAACAGCTCCTAAGGATAAGAAGAAAATGTGCCTTTATTTCAAGCAGATCATGTTTTGCAGTATGTTTTTTCAAGGCACTCATTTTTAACCACTAAAAAGGCCATGTTCTCAGACTCTAAATTTCAATGATGTCCTTAATTAAATTCCATGCATGTGGAGGGCCAAATTTAGGTACTCCAGAGGTCTTGGACCACAACTCCCAGGAGCCTGTATTGCCAATGACAAAGGACTGTGGGAGTTGTGGTCCAAAACATCTGGAGGGGGGAGGAGGTTTGGCCACCATGTGGTTATATACTGGCAAAACAATATTCAACACTCCCTGACCTCTTGGGGAAAGGAGCAACTGACCCATTATGTATGTAGAGTGAAATTACAGGTGTAGACCCCCTGCATTGGGGCTGATAGGACTAATGTCAGAGGTTGAGGTTGCCTTTCTTTCTGCTGAACCGGACCCAAGTCAGAGGAAAGCCAAGCTGGATCTCTTGATGCCACAGGCGGCTGCTTCAGGGGGGGCTTTCGGAGACATCGTGGCGCCCGTCCTACTCAGGTCCCCCCCCTCCTCCTTGGGCAGCTTCGCACTCCATTGCCCATGATTCTTTTGAGTATTATTTGTATGTCTTGAGTATTGTATGTATTGTATGTCTTGAGTATTGTATGTGAGTATTGTATGTATGTCTTGATTGTTATACTGATTTTATATTGACTGTTTCCCCCTCTTTGTTAACCGCCCGGGAGTTCCTTTGGGAAGACGGGCGGTATAAAAATAACATAAATAAATAAATAAATGAATTCCCAGTCACACCCCAACTCTAACACAGAAGCTGGACCCCGATCACCTCCTCTCCTCGAGTGGTGGCCAACAAAGTGACTGAAGAGGGGAAGAGTAAGGGCTTAAAAAAAAGTCAGCGCACAAACACAGTCACAAAAAAAAAAAACCCACCAGGGAACAAAACCCAGCCGCCCATTTCAGTTCTTGAAAGGCCGCCTCCCGCCAAGGAATCACTTTTCCTGCCAATTGTGGGTGGGGGGGGGACGCAATGGGTGATCCACTCGCCTTCCAAAAGAAAGGCACTGAAATAGAGCAGGACTCCCCGTATTCGCGGGGAATCCATTCCAACGTGGAGACTGCAAAACGCGGATGAGAACGGACCGCGGACCATCCACTCCGCGGATATGGAACCCGCGGATACGGGGGGGTCACACAGCCGCGAAGCGCTGTGCGCGGAGCCCCCGACGGACCTTACCGTCGCCTTGGCGGTGAGGAAAATGGCGTCCGGGTTGATGCTGGAGACTTCGGGCGAGCTCTTCATGATCACTCGGATCCGAGACAAAGGCAGCGACACGAGCCGGGGGTCTCCTCCTCCTCCTCCTCCTCCTCCGCCGGCTCCCTTCAGCCTCGCCGCCATCTTCTATTCCCGCCTCCCCTTCCAGCGCTACATGCGCATGCGCGGGCCTCCCCGCAGCCGCCAGCCCCGCCTTCGCCCTAACCCGTTCCTCGTTGGTTTCCCTCTCACGAAAGGCAGGGAGCCGCCCCCCTGTCCCACAAGGCACCGCGAGCAAGTCCCCGCCCCCTTCCTCCTCCGCCCGCTCGGCGGGATCTGTTTGGGGCGGCAGAGGCACTACATCTCCCAGGAGGCATTGCGCCCGGCTCCTGGCGGGCTCAACGTTCCTTTGCCAAAACAGAGGTTATTTTCCCTCAGAGGTTGGCGACACCAAGCGCGTCACGACATTGGACAGGTTGTGAGGAAACCACCTTCCCGGTTTATACAATCTGTGGATATTCCCTTTTAAAAAAAAAACAACAAACGTTCCCGCAAGGCCCTTGCGACCGTTAGGTCGGCTGCCCGCCCCGCCCCCGCCCCCGCCCCCGCCCCCGCCCCCGCCCCGGAGTCAGAACGTTTCCCAGCGCCTGCGAAGCCGAACCCGGGCAGGCGCGGACAGCCGGGCGCATGCGCGGTGAGCCTTCGCTCGTTCGCCCTTCCCCCCACCCCCGCGCGCCACCCGAAAGCGCAGGCGCAGTGGACGCCGCGGGATTGCCGCCGGAAGAACCGCCCCTGCCGACCGACTTCCGCTTCCTCCTGTCAGCGGGAGGAAGAGGGGAGGCGGAGCTGTTGCCTGGAGCCGGCTGTGGGGGGTGAGCAAGGCCCGAGCGCCCCTGGCCGGAGGGGGAGGGGGAGGGGGAGGGGCGCCTCTGTTTGGCCTCCCGATATTTTGTTTTTACCTCAGGCGCCTCAGAAAGAGGCGGGCGGGCGGGCGGGAGGGCGTGGTGGCTCAGCGGGCAAGAGCACTGAGCACTGTCCGCTGCAAAACTGGCAAGCTCAGCGGTTCGAATCCCGGGTTCCTCTGCTCACCCCAGCTCCTGCCAACCTAGCCGTTGGAAAGCATTGAAATTGCAAGGAGAATAAATAGGTGCTGCCGTAAACACTGGGAAGGTAAAACAGTGTTTCCTTGCAGCCATGCCGGCCACAGACTTGCACAACACTGGCTCTTCGGCTTGGACACGGAGATGGGCACCGCCCCCTAGAGTCGGACACGACTAAACACACACGTGTGTGTCGGGGGTTACCTTTCCCTTTTACCTCAGAAAGAGGCGCCCGCTTCCCCCTCTGTCTCCTTTTCTCCCCCCACCCGAATCCTTTCCGTCCCTCCTGTTGTTGGCCATCGTGAGAGTAAGAAGAAGCCTAGTAATAAGAAGACTAGACGATGGGTGATACCTTCATAGGCCACTAGAAAATAAAATAAAATAAAAAAGTTGCTGAGCTTTCTGGCATCCGTCTTGCCAAATGAACTTTTTAAGAACTCTCTCCTGGCAAAATGCTACGCCTGGACTTTTAAACCTGCTTTGAAAAAAGGGACCTTGCTCCTGAAAGCTCAGCAACTTTTTTTTAAAGCAACTATTTTTATTTTTCTTGGAAGCCTATGAAGGTGTCACCCGTAGTCTAGATTGCTTTTGTTCCTACGGCTGTCCTGCTCAAAACTTCTTTTTTACAGTAATAATAAGAGGAGGAATACTAATTGCACATGTCAGGGCAATGAGGTAAAAAAGTTGCAGAAGGAAATTGTCCAGCTGTACAAAATGGTTCAGTAATGGGTGTCAATTTTGAGAGAAATGTATTTTCTCTAACCAAAACTCGTGGGATCTTCTTGACAAAGCCACAGCCAAACCTCTCAAAAGCTTAATGTTGACCCTGTCCAATAAAAATAACTAGGTCTAAAGAAAACCTCATGGACATGGGGGTCACAACTGTAACGACACACACACACACACACACACACACATCCACTAGAAGGTATAGAGCTAAAATTATTGAGCAACCAAGGAGCCAACATCGTGAGTGATCCAGTGTATTGTTTGATTTTCAGCATTGGTTTTGCTGGCTTCCTCTATCCAAAGGAGGCTCTCTGGGAAAATTTATTTTTCCAGACCCTTGCATCAAAATTTCTTTAAAATCATTATCCAGTATTGTAGTAGCAAAGCACTGCAACTTTGCCATCTCTGCTGAAACCTCAGCTGTCTTTAGTTCTTCATGTTGAATAGTTTTCATCACATATGATGTCTCATCCCATTTTAATTATTTTTCCTTCTCATGTACCATGTATCATCTCGTTTCTCCCTTTCCCCCATCTTATGTCAGGGGTTGGTTTTTTTGTCCTCACCCCCAATTTATGTATTTGTTTCTTTGTTTGGCCTGGGATGAGCAGCTTTGGGGTTTCATGGGCCATCTGTCTGACTGTAGGTTCCTAAACAGGCACACACAGAGACATTCAGAAATGACAAGAATGAAACCTAAAGTGACAACTCCATTTCTGGTTTCGAAACATGGAATTTTGAGATTTTAGACAGTTCAGAGGACTCTGTGATCTACTTGACGGGTGAGTGGGGCTTTCAGGAACTGCAGAGGGTTTTATATAGAAGTGCAGGGAATTAGTTTATCAAAATATGAGGTGCGAGGTGCTGCCTAGGATTTCTGCCTAGTTAATATTCGCCAGTTTGTTCAAGATACATTTGTGTAACAGTCACCTATCTCATCAATGTATTTCTGTGTGTACTTTTCCATACTAACATAAAATAATTATTTTATTTTTAACTAGCATACATGAGGCAAGATGAGTGTCCCAGACTACATGCAGTGTGCAGAGGACCATCAAACATTGCTAGTTGTGGTTCAGCCGGTTGGAATTGTTCCAGAAGAAAGCTTCTTTAAGATCTACAAGCGGATCTCAGCTGTGAGTCAGATAAATGTCTGCGATTCTCAGCGTGTGCTTTATATCCGCTACAGACATCATTATCCACCAGAGAACAATGAATGGGGGGATTTTCAGACGCATCGCAAAGTTGTTGGACTCGTAACCATCACACACTGTTCATCTGGAAAAGATTGGCCTCAGACCTTTGAAAAATTCCACCTTCAGAAGGAAATATATGGTTCCACACTTTACGATTCCCGACTGTTTGTCTTTGGGCTTCAAGGAGAAATTGCAGAACAGCCTCGCACCGACGTGGCATTCTATCCTAGCTATGATGAATGTGAAAATGTAGAAAAAAGAATAGAAGACTTCATTGAATCCCTCTTCATTGTGTTGGAATCCAAACGTCTAGATAGAGCCACAGATAAATCAGGAGATAAGATCCCGCTTCTATGTGTTCCCTTTGAAAAGAAGGACTTTGTAGGCCTAGACACAGATAGTAGGTAAGTAGATTCTTTCACTAAAGTACAGATTTTCTGAGTTGTGAGCATCTTTTTTGGCTAACAGAATGAGTGATACTGCTGTAACTGAAAAAAGGTTATTGGTTGTCAAATGTATACCAAGTTGCATTGCTGCAGTTCTTAAAGTGATAATAAACATCAAGGGTGCCATCGTTAATGGAATTCTGTAAATGTATTAAATGAAAATTTTGGATAACTGGATCACGTAGAATGATTGTCATATACAGTATTACCAGCAGAAACACATTGACAAGCTATTATTGAAAGAAATGCATTCTTCTAACTTTGCTCTAAGATGTTTAAGTTACACAATTTTATTAGATTTAAACACAGTGATACTCATTGGATTGGATGCTGAGGGGTGAAGCAGAAGTAATAGAAATGGCAGAAAGTGTCTTCTCTCTTTCAATTGCAGACCCCCCCCCAAAAAAAAAGACTCCTCTGAGAATCTGGAGACCTGTCCAAATGTTATAGGCTATGACATGATGACTGACAGGGAAAAGGAAATAAAATAGTAGCAGTATTTTGTCCTTGATCCTCTGGACTTGGCTCAGGAGCCTTTGATTTTGAACTTGATTGAAAGGGTTGTTAAGGTTCCGCTACACCAAAGGCTGAAATTTTGTTGTTTATCATAGTAAGTCACTAGAGCAGGCCATTGAATCAGTGGTGATTTGAGGAGTCAACTGCTCCATCATTTCTGTTGGTTCAAAGGGGCCTAATGTCGTGATTCCTTACTGTGCTAAAGTAAGTTGCAATTCAAGTAGGCACATTTAAATCAATAGAACTTACTGAGGAGACAAATTTCTACTGAGTCAATTGGCCCACTGTCGTTTGACTTAACTATGCTAAGCAACAGGATTACAGCCATGGAAATCATCATTGTTCAATGAAAAGAAATGCAGTTTCACAGTTCCTGCCTGACAAATCAGTCAGAAATGTGTGTGAGTGGCTCTGGTTTGTTTTAAGGGAGCGCAGAAAAAGAGGGAAAGTCTAAAGCATGAAGGAGATTTTATTTTTATAGAAATTCCATAGATTCTTCAGCAAGGTATATTGTAATCCATACTATTTTTAGCAGCTTGTTCTTCTAAGCACAAATTGTATATCAACAGTTACAAAAATAGCTATTTCACTTTATCTGTGCTTCACAACCAATTTGTGCAGTTGTCTATTATTTGTTATCACATAGGATATGTTTAGTCTGGTGAGGAAATCTTCTGTGGAGGACTAAGTGATCCTTGACCAACTGCGGTTACATCATTGACATCCTCTTATCTTTGTTTCATGTGAGAAACCTGCCTACTCATACTGTAACTTCCTTTGGCATAGTAAGCCACAGTCAGAGTAGGCCTATTTGAATAAATGAACTTAAGGAGGATAGACACATAAAACTTTATTGAATTCTCCATTGATTCAGTGTTTCTACCCCAATGCAATTTACAATTCTAAGCAAAAGGATTTTGACTATTGAGGAAAAGTGTGCAGAAATTGTAATCTTAGACATTAAAACATCTTGACCAAGATCCTTTTCTTTTTCTCTGATGGTAACACATGAGCAGTGCAACTTTTGAATGTTAATTGCCTGAAATTGTGAAACCACTGTAGATATTACCTGTTACATAATGATTACCTGTTAACTGCCCAGAGTGACCTTGCTGCCAGATGGGCAGTATAAAAATCCAATAAATAAATAAATGCTAAATTTTATAGCTAGAAGTAAATAAAGTCACATCATTATAGACACACAAGAGGATTTTTAGATATAATGGACAGTTATGTGAGTAACAGTGAAAAATACAGTACAGTATATTGAAGTGAAGTTGCTGATGGATCTCTACTGTAGATATATTTCTGTTTCTAATATACAAAGCTTTATTTGCTCATTTTGTTCTTCTTTACATTAGTGTAATTTGTGTTGGGTCCTGCAGCAATGGTAGTACAATGACAGATGGAAAAACTCTTTTGAGAATGTTTTCAGAAGACAGGGTAATTATTTAATTTGGAGCAGTAAAGTAAATATTCCAAAATCTATCATTATTCTTCATGCAGTACTGTAGCATAATAGTGAAAGTATTATCGGAAAATTGAGACAAATTATAACACTGATACATTGATTTTCAGCAGTTCAAAGAAGAAAGCATTAATTGAGCTAATACAAGCCACATGTAGGTCCCCCCCCCGCACGTGCATGCTAGTTGTTTCCGACTCAAGGGGTGGAGCTCATCTCCATATTCAAGCCAAAGAGCCAGTGTTATGCAAGTCTATGGCCATGTGGCCAGCATGGTTGCAAGGAAACACTGTTTTACCTTCCTGCTTTTTATGGCAGTACCGATTTATCTACTTGAATTTACATGCTTTCGAACTGGTAGATTGGCAGGAGCTGGGGTTATCAGCAGGAGCTTGCTCTGCTGCCTGGCACCCTGGATTTGAACTGCCGAGCTGCCAACTTTGCAGTCAAGAGTTTTCGGAGTCTTAGTCTGCTGAGTCACCATGCCCCTTGTGTGTGTGTGTGTGTGTGTGTGTGTGTGTGTGTGTGTGTGTGTGTGTGTGTGTGTGTGTGTGTGTGTGTTGCATCGTTACAGTCCTGACCGACTCTTCGTGACAGAGGAGCCTAAATACTGTATGAGTCCTTGGGCTTCTTACCCACTGTCCATGGTGCTGAAGTAGTACTTAAAATGTTTATGTGGATCTTGCGCTGGATGATTGGGAGGATGTTCTACTAGCTAAGTGTAATGTATCTCCCAAAGCTAAGTTACCTGAAGAACTGTTCCAAGATGCTTCTAATCTAGATGAAATTGTTCATTTTTCTTTCATTTACAATAAATATGGTAATAGAATGGTCTTAAGATTGTCTAGTATTCTTACATAAGGAAGCAAAGATGTGTGATGCATTTTATTTGGAAGATATGAACTGACAAATCCTGTATGTATGTATGTATGTATGTATGTATGTATGTATGTGGGTGGGTGTGCGTGCGTGCGTGCGTGCGTGCATACATGTATGTATGTGTGTGCTTAGTAATGCTCACAAAGAACATAATGTAACACAAACTAGTTATCAGTGCGAGGTTCCTGAGTTGCTATTCAAACTTGTAACATTTTTTCAGGTGGTCATTCCATTATTGAGACCAGTTACTGTAACTGGATTTACATTTTGTAAAATATTTTCCTTATTCTTTTTAATTCCAATCTACATGCATTGCTTTTGCAGATTTATGATGAAATGGTGCATTGATTCAAATGCAGTAATGTGTAAACTTTTATTGTTAGACTGACAAGTTTTATTGCTTTGTACTTCAAATATATTGATGAACAATTGAATCAATAGTTACTAGTTTTTAAAAATCTAAAAAATATTGTGTGATTTAACATCATTTCCTTGTGTTCAATGTGTGCATGTGCCTGTTTAATTTCTGTTCCACTCTTGTGTATTTCTAATTTTGTTTTGTTCCTTCCTTTCTTGTTCCCTTTTTCCCTCTCGTACTGCCCTGTGAGTGTGTTTTTGGGTCTCAAAAGGTAGGCTTTTGATCATGTTGCATTTTAAAAGCGAGCTGACTTCTTACTTTGCCTCCACCGCACAATACAGTGTTGCTTATTTATGTTTTTATTGAACACAGCAATTGACTGTTGCTGCCTGAATTTCTATTGAAATTTGCCTTCTTTTGGCATTTGGCAAATCCCTTTGACAGTTTTGTTTCTATATTGTAAAATTATTATCTGCCTCCATGAGCAAGTTGGAGGGCAAGGATTAGTATTAAAAAAGTGATTTCCATCCGTATTTGCTGGCTTTGTGTTTGGTTATATATTGATTTATTTGAGTTACAACTGTTCTTCTGTTGAAGCACTTGCCTGTTCAGGTTCAAAACTAAAGACATTATTTCACCCCTGTAAGTTAAACACTTTTGCTGGTTGCTTTTCAAATGCCTGAGTGCTGTTACAGTTGTAAGTTATTATACCTAAGCATGTAAACTTAAAATTGGTGAAGTTATTTCTAGTATCATTAAACATGGAAATCTTCTCCAACTTATTTTGCATGTTTGTTTGCTTGCTTGCTCATTCAGTTCTGAAGAATTGAGAATTTCTGATGACTTCTGCATTCATGGTGAAATTTTTTTCAGGTTACCAAAGAACTACATATTTAACAAAAAAGCCAAAAGAACCCCTGCCCCATGACCTTTATCAATACTTTGGAGGAATATAACTTGATATATTTTAACTTGCATACATTTATTTATTTATTTATTTATTTATTTATTTATTTATTTATTTAAAAGCTTATATCCCGCCCATCTTCCCTGGTGGGAACTCTGGGCGGCTAACAATATCAAGAAAAAAACACACACATAAGATAAGTAAAAGAACCACCGGGCAAGAAGCAACGGAGGACGAGATGGCGGCAGAAAGTAGGGACGGGGAAGGGAAGAAAAAAAAAAAAAAAAAAAAGAAAGAAAAAAAAAAAAAACCTAACTGATAAGGTCACCACAAGCCTCTTTGAAGAGGAAGGTCTTCAAGGCCCTCTTGAAGGCAGGCAGGGACTCGAGCAGGCGCAGCTCAGAGGGGAGATGATTCCAGAGTGAAGGCCCCACCACAGAGAAGGCGCGGTTTCGCGTGAGCATTTTCCGTGCCTCTCTGGGTGTGGCCACTCTCAATGAGCGCGCCTGCGACGATCTCGTGGGTCTGGAACCGGATGCTCTCTGGGAGATACGCTCCGCCAGGTACCCTGGTCCCAAGCCGTGGAGGGCTTTGGAAGTCAAAACCAGGACCTTGAACCTGATCCGGAAGACCACAGGGAGCCAATGCAGGCGGACCAGGACTGGGGTGATGTGCTCGTATCTACGAGCACCCACCACCAGCCTGGCCGCCGCATTTTGCACCCGCTGTAACCTCTGGACCAGGGTCAAGGGCAACCCCACGTAGAGGGCATTGCAATAGTCGATCCTAGAGATCACCAGGGCCTGCACGACTGTTCTCAGGGAAGACTCGTCAAGGTACTGGTGGATCTGGGCGATCCTGCGGAGATGGAAAACGGAAACGGCCATCACCTGGGCTTCCAGGGAGAGGGCCGAGTCCAGGACCACGCCCAGATTCCTGGCCCTGTCTGTAGGCTGGAGGGAAATACCCCCCAGACTAGGGAGGGGGCCATTGTACCGAGACGAGGACGCCCTGAGGAACAGAACCTCCGTCTTCTCCAGATTGAGCTTGAGCCGGTTATATCTGGTCCATTCCAGAACGGCCTCCAGGCACAGATCGAGGGAGCGAACCGCCTCCTCTGCAGATGAAGAAAAGGAGATATAGAGCTGCGTGTCATCAGCGTACTGATGACAGCGAACTCCATATCTCCTGATGACCTCCCCCAGCGGCCTCATATAAACATTGAACAGCACGGGGGAGATTGCCGACCCCTGGGGCACCCCACAAGGGAGAGTCCAAGGAGCCGACAAGACATCCCCCAGCTGTACCCTCTGAGTCCGGCCGCCAAGGAAGGAACGGAGCCAGGCCAAGGCCTGACCACCAATTCCCGCCTCAGCAAGCTGGACCAGAAGGTTACCGTGGTCGACGGTATCAAAGGCTGCTGAGAGGTCAAGGAGGACCAGCAGGGAGGAGCTCCCCCTGTCGGCCTCCCTGAGGTCATCCAGCAGAGCGACCAGGGCGGTCTTGGTCCCGCAAAGAGGCCTGAATCCAGACTGGAAGGGGTCCAGGATATGATTTACCTCCAGGTATGACTGAAGTCGGACCGCGGCCACCCCCTAGACAACCTTGCCCAGGAAGGGAACAATGGCGATCGGACGAAAGTTGGAAAGGTAATCCGTCGCCAGGCCAGGTTTCTTAAGAGTGGGTTTCACCACGGTCTCCTTCAAGTGGGAAGGGAAGCAACCCTCTCGAAAGGAGGCCGTGGCAATAGCAGAAACCCACTTAGGCATGTTCCCTTCGGCAGATTTAATAAGCCAAGCTGGGCAAGGGTCAAAGGGAGTGGCTGCCGGCCGGCAACGAGCCATAGCTCTGGAGGCCTCCGCCGAAGAGACCGGCCCGAACTCGTCCAGGAGGGGAGAACGGAGGGGTGAGGCACCGGAGATCCCAAAGGGTGGACTAGAGCAACTGGGGGGCAAGTCGGAACGGATGGCCTCAATTTTTGATCGAAAATGGGCTGTGAATTGCTCACTAGTGAAATCACTAGGAGGAGGCCGCAGCTGACTGGGATTGGAGAGGTCCCGAACCACCCAGAATAACTCCGCCTGGTGGTTCGAGGCCTCACCAATTCTCAGGGAGGCAAAAGATCTTCTAGCGTCCCTGATCGCACGAAGATAGCGGCCAGTCAGCTGTTTAAGGGCAGCCCTATTTATTTCCGTCCGGTTTGCCCTCCATATGAACTCCAGTCTCCTACGTTTTTGCTTCATCGACCGCAACTCCTCCGTGAACCACGGGGAGGAGCGGCCTCGACATCGTAGGAGACGCTTGGGGGTGATCCGGTCCACCGCCCTGGCGGAACCCACATACCACCTTTCCACCAGGGCATCGACCGGATCGTCTGCCAGACCTGCAGAGAGCTCCCCGAAGGCCTCTAAGAACCTGGCGGGGTCCAGGAGCCTACGGGGGCGGGCCCAGATGTAGGATGGGCACTCCTTCCGGGGCGGGGGGGGCGATCGACAGGGAAAATTTTAGCAGGTAGTGGTCCGACCATGACATGGGCAGGGGCAGGATGCCCCCAACCCCCAGACACGAATCTAGCGACATGGAGGAAAAGACCAGGTCTAGGGTGTGGCCAGCTCTATGGGTGGGGCATAGAACATGCTGAGATAAGTTCATGGAAGTCATGGATTCCATGAATTCCAGAGCCGCACCAGAGAGTTCCTCCTCGGCATGCAAGTTGAGATCCCCAACCACCAAAGGCGGGGGGATCTCAACAAGGCAGCCGAGACGAACATGAGGAAGGATTTGAGGTTTTGAAGCAACTGCATAAGAATTGGTGGTGGTGGTGGTGGTGTGTGTGTGTGTGTGTGTGGAGGGGTTTATTGGTTGAGGAGTAACAGCATAGAGACATTGCAGTCTCTAGCACAAGTTGGAGTTACAATTCAGCTTGTTCACCAGGTAGAAGCAGCCATTTGTGTCAGATTAGCCAAATTATTGTTTTTACTGAGGGAGGGCAAGTAAATGCCTCTTCAGGTTTCAGCCCCCTCTGGCTGATGTGAAGAATCCCCATGGCTAGTAATGAAAGAAGTTCCCTGTCATATTGGCAGATGATTCTGTTGAAGCCCTGGTTGATTTCTGGAATGGGAAAATGGTCAGGGTTGTTGACTGGATTGCTTTCCCCTCCCACAAAGTAGAATCAAACTGGCTTCTGGTTTACAGGGCAGCTGGTCATGATGCAATAAGTGGGATGGAGGCTAGAATGATGATGGCGGAAAACTTGCGGTTAATTTGACCAAACATGGGTTTGGGACCATTGCAAGGCCTACTCCATGGCAGTGGTGGCAGTGATGTCATTCTTCAATGCCACCATTGTATCCAAGTCATACAGTGGAGCTTTTTTGAATGATTAAAGGCCTGTTGGATGTTGACCCACAGGAAGAGACCGCAGACCACACTGTAGCTTGCTGTGAAGACTTTCCATGACACTTTGCAGGCAGAAGTACTCAGATCAACTCTAACTTGGATGCTGTGGGTGATGCCATCCTATAGATGTAACCAGGGCCCCTGCTTGTCCTGTGTTAATGGATAAGTTTCTGTCCCTTTTTAGCCTGATGATGTGGACAGGATCCTTCGAGAGGTAAAGGCTTCCACTAGTTTGTTGGAACCTTGTCTTTCTTAACGCTGCCAGACAGGGACTGATCAAGGGTGGGTAGCTTAAAGGAGACAGTAGTAAGGACCTTTGTGGAAAAAAATGCCCCCTTGGATCGCACAATATTGGATAATTATCAGAGAGGTTGCCAAGAATTTCGGGGTTCCGTGTCACCAGTATGTAAATGACAACCAACTTCATCTCTCCATCAAAATCTGAGGACGTTGTTGGAGTGCAAGATCAGTCTTTGGTGTCAGTAATGGCTGGCTGAGGGTAAAGAAACTGAAATATAATCTAGGCAAGATAGAGGTACTCTTGTCCAGTCAAAAGACAGATCAGGAATAGGAGTGCAGCCTGTCCTGGATGAAGTTATACGCCCTATGTATATTCAGTATATTCAGAAGCTTAGGAGAGGCCTGCTCTGGCCATGGTGGCATATGTCTTAATTACATTCTGGCTGAATTAGTGTAACCCCCACTAAATGAAGCTTCCTTGGGAAAGTATTTGGAAATATCATTGGGTCCAAAAAGCTGACGGTGGTTACAGGGTTCATATCACCTCCCTGTTACAACATCTCCCCTGGCTGCCAATCTAGGCACAATGAAAAGTGCAGGTTTTAAGATAAAAGCTGTACAGTATCTCTGTTGCTGCTTCCAGACTGTGGAACCTTTTCTCACAGAAGGCAAGGCTGGCCCCATCTTTGCTGTCCTTCTCGAAGGAGGCGATACCTTTCTCTTTAGGCATGCTTGCTCTGAATGATTGTCTAAGGGGGCTTCCGAAACTGGGATGGTTAGTACAGTGGTACCTCTACTTATGAGCGGCTCTGCTTACAAGCAGTTCAACTTAAGAGTGGAAAACGGTTGTCATTTTAACTGCTGCCTTACAAATTTTAGATGCGGTCTGCTCTACGTACAATTTTTTATTTTGATTTTTTAAATTTATTTTTTAGATTTTTTTTTTAGATAAGGCTGCTCTACATATCAATTGCTCAACTTGTGAGCCTGCATTTGGAACAGATTAAACTCTTAAGTAGAGGTACCACTGTACTGTGTTTGTTTTTAAATCTGTTTTAGTAATGTTTTCATCTAACATTTTAATATATATATATATTTAAATTCTTTTAAGATATAGGAATAATTTATTTTGTTTAGCTCTCTTTTTAAATTATAAAAGACACCTTGGCAGCTTTTGTGGAGAATGGCAGGATAAAAATATTTTAAATAAATAAATAGTTACGTTAGGTGAGAGACAGTGTCTCAGGAGATGGAAGTATTTCTTCCATTAATGTGTGTCTTTGTGTATTTAAATTTTATGCTTTCTCATCTTGGATTTCAGTCTTTTTTTTTTTTAGAGATTGGACTCTTGGGCCTAGATTGTGAGGCATCACATAACATTGGTGGTATATATCATGCATGAGGATGAACAGTTCTGTTTGAACTCTGTCCGATTCCATGGAGGAATATCTAAATGCCTTCACAGGGCTCCTGGTTTATGGACTCGATAAATATATATAGATTTGTGTCTGATACAGAATCCGATATGACTCCTCTAGACTCAAATTGTTGTTATTGCAAGTAACTGTGTTGAATTCCTCGTGGCATTTCATTTATGTTTGTTTTCTACAACAATTTATTTAGTTATTTCTTCAATTTCTGTCCCAGTCCCATTAGTGCCAGAGGCACTGCTTGAAAGGTTTAGATAACATTTTTTTCTGTCTCAATGGATTTGTGTGATAAGAGTTCTAGTGCAGTGTTTTTCAACCACTGTTCCACTGCACACTAGTGTGCCGCGAGATGTTGCCTGGTGTGCCATTGGAAAAATTGAAAAACACTGATTTAAATGATAAATTCTCCGGAGGGAGAAGGAGGGGGGCGTGGAGAGCTTGCTTCCCCATTGTAGGGCGAGGAGCTGTTCTGGTCTTTACGGTAGGGGCTTCTCCCGCCGCCGCCCGCCCGCCCGCCTGCCCGCCTGGGGCTTTGTGTCTGATACAGCGGCGGCGATGGTGCGGGCTTGTCTGCTGCCGGGCGCCACGATGAAACTCTACTGCAAAGTGGTGGCCCTGGCGCTCTGCCTGGCGCTGCTGCTCCTGCTCTACCTCTTCGTGGGCAACTCCGACGACGAGGACGAGCCGCCTTGGCGAGGGGCCAAAGGAAGGGCCCCGGGTGACTCTGGCCGCCACCTCCCGGCGGACACTCAAATTGCGGAGCGCGAGGCGGAAGTAACTGCCTCCGTTCCAAGATTCAGCGTGGAAGCCGCCACCATGTCTCATTTATGAACGAGAGGTAAAGTTTCCATCCCCCTCACCCCTCTGTCCCTACTCTCCCTTGGGCAATTTATTTCGGCTCACCCGCCGTCGGCTCACCGTTTCTCAAGGCGGCGGGTGATGCATGATGCCCTTAAGTTCCAGTTCTGGATTTGCAGGGAAGGAGGGGGCAGAATCCTACAAAAATCCCACCCAGTCCTTGATCATCAGTGTGGCCCTCAAGGAGGCCAGACAAGCCAGCACGAGCAACCGAGCAAACTTCCTACAGAGCTGTGGCGCCAGCCACTGTCCCATTCTGGTTTTGGGAAGCTGGTGTAAGACCGAAGTATATAAAGCTGCTTTCTTCTAGTCTGAATATTGCCCTGAGATATTTGAATAGGTTTTCAGATGTGCCTTTTTATTAATTTGTGGGGGGGGGGGGTAGTTCTAGAAATTGTTGATTGAATTTTACTGTATTTTTGCATTTATGGTGGCAACACTAATAGGTGGTGGTTTAGATTTATTTGATTCCTATTCAAGAGAATTACTTTTTTCTAGGCACAGAGTTAAATTTTTTAACATTTTCAATGGATTTGTGATTTTTTTCATGAAACAAGTGTGCCTTTGCCCAAAAAAGGTTGAAAAACACTGTTCCAGTGGATGAAAGCTTCTGCCTTAGTATTCTTCTTGGTCCTTATATGACACAAGTAGATGGCTGTTTTCCTTTTTCCCTTGGGTTATGCTACTTATAGTATAGTTTGCTTCAAAATGTGTGTAAGATTTTGGTACTCATGAAGTGCTACATTAGTTTAAGGGTTTGGAATGTTGCTTACAGGTTGAGTCAACATTTAGCAATAATTAAATTGATTTTAATCACATTTTAAATCACAATATAAGTTTTAAATAATGGATATAGCCATCACAATTTAAATTGATTTATTAATTTGAATTTCCAAAAAGTTCTGATTTTGTTTTACTTAAATCTGAGGTTTAAAAATGTATATCATGATTTATATCAATTTCACTTACATATCCTGTTTGCTCTATTTTGGAAACAGCAGTCATAAGACATGGGGAAGTTAACTCATAACAGGGTGGATTTGATTTAAATCAAACAAATTAAATCTACCTTGATAGTAAGCAGCTTCCTCATGTCTTATGACTGCTGTTTCCAAAATAGAGGAAATGGGATTTGAATGTGAAAAATAATTATGAATAAATAAAGAAATAGTTTCAATATTACAATATTACATTAAGTTCAACACCCTCCCCATCTCTCTCTCTCTCTCTCTCTCTCTCTCTCTCTGGAAGACAGATTCTTCACATAATCACAAAAGGCTCTTTAACTATCTCACAGCTCTTTTCCCCTCATTGCTTCCAATCTCTCTCGATCTCTTTGTCTGATTCTGACTCCTTTGTAACAGCTTCAAAAGTGAACTCACCCTTAGCTCTTTCTATCTTTAACTGAAACTAAAACTTAACTTGACTCAACTGAACTAAAGTAGACTAAACTTAAGACTGCTCTCTCTCACACTCAGGCCATAAGCATATGGAATTTCTACAGCCCGTATGCATACCAGGCAGTCAGAACATCCATTTCTCTCCCAGCTGATTTTTACAGACTCTCCTTGCTCACATCCAACTTCCCATTAACAATCAAAACCCAGTTACTTATGATGCCTACAAGTTTCTACTTATATATAAAGTATGTGTTATCTGAAATCATTTACATTGTTCATGTACAATTAAAGCCAAGAGAAGAAGAAAAATCACAGGAGATACTAGCAGTTCCCCGACAAGAGCTTCCTGGTTTTGTTTCCAGCTTGTTTAGTTCGGTACTACTCTACTCCTGCTCACCAGGTTCAGCTTATTTCCTGCTGCTCTATAATCAGCTCCTTCATGTGACCAATTGAAGGAGGAGGGTAGAGGAGACAAACAAACCTCTTGCTGGCAATCTCAAGTCCTCTAAGAAAAGTAATGGGTTGATACCTGTGAAATATCTGTAAGTCACCACTATTGCAATGTGTCTGTGAAGATTCTCAGTCATCCAGGTGAGTTTATCTGGAAGTTGAGTCATGGCTACTGGACTTCTTTTTTGAGAGATAGAAACGTTTCGCTGTTCATCCAAACAGACCGATGAAGCTGTTTGGATGAACAGCGAAACGTTTCTATCTCTCAAAAAAGAAGTCCAGTAGCCATGACTCAACTTCTAGACACTATTGCAATGAGTTACCCTTTTTTCTCTGTGTTTAACACTTTTCAACCTTTCCAGTTGTGTACATCACAAGTTGTAACATAGGTATTAGGACTTTTAACATATGTTGCTGCCTAATGACATGATGAACCCGCTGTCGTGGCCGATAGGTGCAGAAAGAGAAGCAGGAGTAACCTCTGGGTTGCAGGTCATGACTAAAGTTGGCTCCCATGTCTGAAAAGATCAGAGAGCAGCCCCATGGCAGATTTCAGTAACTGCCGTCCCTCCTTGGGGAACAATGAACAATGAACATGACAATGAACTATATCATAAGAACATAAGAACATAAGAAGAGCCATGCTGGATCAGGCCAAAGGCCCATCTGGTCCAGCTTCCTGTATCTCACAGCGGCCCTACCAGATGTGTTTGGGAGCGCATGAGACTAGATATCTGTCTCATGATACCACTCTCCTGCATCTGGTCCTTGAAGTACCCTGGTTTAAAGCCTGGAGATTACACATCTCCATCATGGTTTGTAACCTGTGATGGACTTTTCCTCCAGGAATCTGTCCAATCCCCTTTTGAAGGCAACCAGGTCAGATGCCATCACCACATTGTGTGGCAGGGAATTCCGTAGACTTACAACGCGCTGGGTGAAAAAATATTTTCTTTTGTCAGTTTTTACTCTCCCAGCCCTCAATTTGAGTGTATGTCCCCTAGTTCTGGTATTTTGGGAGAGGGAGAAGAGCTTCCCTCTCTCCACTTTACTCATACCCTGCATTATTTTGTATGTCTCAATCATATCCCCCCTCAGGCGCCTTTTTTCCAGACTAAAGAGGCCCAAATGTTTTAGCCTTTCTTCATAAGGGAGGTGCCCCAGTCCAGTGATCATTTTAGTCGCTCTCTTCTGCACCTTTTCCAGTTCCACTATGTCTTTCTTGAGATGCGGTGACCAGAATTGTACACAATACTCCAGGTGGGGCCTTACTATTGCTTTGTATAATGGCATTATAATGTTGGCTGTTTTATTTTCAATCCCCTTTTTGATAATCCCTAGCATGGAATTGGCCTTCTTCATCGCTGCCACACATTGGGGAGACACCTTCATGGAGCTGTCCACCAACACACCAAGATCTCTTTCCTGATCCGTCACGGATAACTCAGAGCCCATGAGTTGATAGATGAAGTTTGGATTTTTTGCCCCAATATGCATTACTTTACATTTGGTTACATTAAAACGCATTTGCCATTTGTCAGCCCATTTCCCCAGTTTGGAGAGATCCTTCTGGAGCTCTTCACAATCTTCTCTGGTTTTTACTACACGGAAAAGTTTTGTGTCATCTGCAAACTTGGCCACCTCACTGTTTATCCCTGTCTCCAGGTCATTTATGAACAGATTGAAAAGCACCGAGCCCTGGGGGACACCGCTTTTCACTTCTCTCCAATGTGAAAATTTCCCATTGACACCTACTCTTTGTTTCCGGGATCTCAACCAGTTCTCAATCCATAAGAGGACCTGCCCTCTTATCCCCTGACTGTGCAATTTTCTCAGCAGCCTTTGGTGAGGGACTGTGTCAAAAGCCTTTTGAAAATCCAGATAGACTATATCAACCAGTTCACCCAAATCCACGTGCCTGTTGACCTTTTCAAAAAATTCTAAGAGGTTTGTCAGACAAGATTTACCCTTACAGAAGCCATGCTGATTTTCTCTCAGCAAGGTTTGTTCTTTTATGTGTTTTAAGATTTTCTCTTGGATGAGGCTTTCCACCATCTTCCCTGGGACAGATGTAAGGCTAACCGGCCTGTAGTTTCTCGGGTCCCCCCTCCTTCCTTTTTTAAAAATTGGTGTGACATCTGCTATCCTCCAGTCCTCCGGCACTGTGGCCGTTTTAAGAGACAAGTTGCATATAACCGTTAGGAGATCTGCAATTTCATTTCTCAGTTCCCTAATAACCCTTAGGTGGATGCCATCTGGGCCCGGTGACTTGTTAATCCTCAATTTATCAATTAGTCCTAAAACCTCCTCTCTTTTAACCTGTATTTGATTTAATTCTTTAGTCAGGAGGGGCGGCTGAGGCAGCGGAATCCGCTCAAGGTCCTCTGTCATGAAGACAGACGCAAAGAACTCATTCAATTTCTCTGCAATGTCCAAGTCTTCCTTAACCTCCTCTTTTCCTCCCTCACCATCCAGAGGGCCAACTGGTTCTCTGGCAGGTTTTCTACTTCTAACATATTTAAAGAAGCTTTTATTATTACCCTTTATATTGCTAGCCATTTGTTCCTCAAAGTCTTTCTTTGCCTCCCTTATCATCTTCTTACATTTCTTTTGCCAGAGTTTGTGTTCCTTTTTATTTTCCTCATTTGGGGAGGATTTCCATTTACAGAAGGACCTCTCCTTGTGCTTTAGAGCCTCTCTAACTCCACTTGTTAACCATGCCGGTGTCCTCTTGGACTTAAATGAGCTCTTCTTTCTTTGTGGTATGCACTTGTGCTGGGCCTCTATTATTGTTGTTTTAAACAGGCTCCATGCACTCTGAAGAGATTGGATTCTTCTAACCTTCCCCTTCAGTTTCTCTCTAACTAGTTTCCTCATCTGAGGGAAGTTTGCCCTTGAAAATCAAGGGTTTTTATGTCTGATTTGGTTGACACTCTTCCTCCGACATGCATGGCAAAGGTAATTGCAGCATGGTCACTGTTCCCCAGAGGCTCAGTGACATTCACATCCCTGACCAGGTCCTGTGTATCACACAGTATTAGATCCAGAGTTGCCTGTTCACGGGTGGGCTCCATGACAAGTTGCTCTAAGGCACAGTCATTCAGCAAGTCGAGAAACCCAGTTTCTCTTTCTTGCCCGGAGCTCGCATTGGCCCAGTCAATGTGGGGATAATTGAAGTCCCCCATGATTACTATCCTATCCCTCTTAGCCACCTCCATGATTTCTCTCCTCATTTCAAGGTCCCCCTCAAGTTTTTGATCTGGTGGACGATAGAATACTCCAACTATCACATCACTCTTTGGACCTGGTAGTTTAACCCACAGTGATTCTATGGCGGAGTCAGACCCTCTGTCCATCTCCATTCTGCTGGATTTTATGCCTTCTTTGACATAGATGGCCACTCCTCCTCCAACCCGCCCCTCTCTATCCCTTCTATAGAGTTTATAACCTGGGATTGCTGTGTCCCACTGGTTATCCACCTTCCACCAGGTTTCTGTTATGGCTATTATATCAATGTTATCCCTAGCTGCCAGATGTTCAAGTTCTCCCATCTTTGCTCGGAGGCTTCGAGCATTGGCGTAGAAGCACTTGTACAGTGGGTCCCGCAACAGCTGCTGCCTTGTTCTTCTCCCCCCACAGCTTTTATTTTCAGTAGACGAACTGTCACATTCCGCTATTCTGCCAGTGTTAATACTTGCTATGTCATCTCTATGTGATTCTCTACCCTCTCCAACCTCATTCCCCGAGGATGAGGTGTTCCGAACCGGATGCCATGCAGCTCCTGTTGGCTTTCAGTTATCAGTTTAAAAGCTGCTCTGCTGCCTTTTTGAGGTTGAGTGCCAGCAATCTTGTCCCATCATGATTCAAGTGCAACCCATCCTCCTGAACAGGTTTGACTTGTCCCAAAATGTTCTCCAGTTCCTGACAAATCTAAAGCCCTCCTCTCGACACCATCGCCTCATCCACGCATTGAGGCTTCTGGGTTCTGCCTGTCTGGCGGGTCCTGCACGAGGAACAGGTAGCACTTCTGAAAATGCTACCTTGGAAGCCCGGGACTTCAATCTTCTACCTAGCAACCTGAATTTGGCTTCCAAGACTGACCGCTTGGCCTTCCCGACATCATTGGTACCGACGTGTACCATGACCACTGGCTCCTTCCCAGTTCTCTCTAACAAGCTATCTATATTTCTGGTGATGTCTGCAACCTTTGCACCCGGCAGGCAAGTGACCATACGGTTATCATGCTCCTCACAAATCCATGCCTCCGTATTTCTAATTATAGAATCCCCTAGTACAATGAGCAATGAGCAATGATGATGTGACAGCCAGAAAACATGCCTGTTGCGTAACACATAAGTAATATAGTAATAAATATATTCTGAGCAAACGGACACTTTAGGGTATGGGTGATGGTCACTTATTATTTTTCGAGAGCTGGTCTCTTGTAGAATGACTTCTGAGACTCTTATGCAGCATGAAAAAACAGTGTAAGTCAGCTTAATGCATTCCTTGCATTAATTCAATTTGGGTTTTCTTTTAAGGAATCTTTCCTGGTCTTCAGTATATTGTTTATCCTTTATCTTACCTTGGTCAAGTAATATATTGTGCTCCTGATCGTTCAGCATAGCTAATTTTGGTTTAAATTCCCCTTGTTAGACATCATCCCTAATTTTTTGTTCCCTTTCATTTCTTCGCAGTGATTGTTGCTGAAGTTCTTTTTTACCCAATTGCTGAAAGGTTATATTCAGCATTCTGACCCTTCCTCTGTCACTTTGGCTTATTTTCTGCAATTAACAGTTTTGAGAGATTCCCTAGCTAATTGTCGAGGCCTCTTCCCTTCCCCACTAATTCTCTCAGATCTGGACAATGCTGATCCCCTAATACACTGATGGCGAACCTTTCAGAGACCGAGTGCCCAAACTGTGATTTAAAACCCACTAATTTTTCACAAAGTGCCAATACAGCAATTTAACCTGAATACAGGTGGCTGTGAAGGGGGTGATGTCTGGTGCCCCCATAAAGGGGTCCGAGTGCCACCTTTGGCACCTGTGCCATAGGTTCACCAACACTGTCCTAATATCATGACAATTTAAAATAAAATTCTCTCCATATTCATTTTCTTCTCACTGCTGATCTGTTAGTGCATATGTGTGAAAGAATGTTTTATTTTATTAAACATATTACCTGGTAACTACCATTGCAATAATTTTTCTGTTTCGCTGTGTATAATTATGCTGCAGACAGAAGAGGAAATCTGTTTCTATTAAGAGATTACTGAACCATTCAAGCAATCTGCACACTGAGAGTATTAATCAGAATTTCTGGGTGTGGGAAGCAATTGTGAGATTTTAACATAATGAAAGTTGTTTGTCAATCTTGGAATCTCTGTTTCAAGCTTCTTCACATTATTTGAAACAGCTGCCAGGCCATAGCATGATACCATGACATGCTAGTATAAGGTCAGCCAGTGGCTTTATGGAGAAAAGGACAAGGAGGAGTGGAGAAAAAAAATGTACAGACAGAATCATTGACAATATTACATGTATAGGGTGTGGATTTGCTTCCACAGTATGAATCTTTTCCTATTGTGGCTGGTTCTACACTTTCTGTCTCTGCACCCCGTGGTGCAGTGGTTAAATGCCTGCACTGCAGGTAAAACTGTTCTCACAACCTGGGGTTCAATCTCAGCTAGCAGGCTCATGGTTGACTCAGACTTCCATCCTTCTCTGGTCGGTAAAATGAGCACCCAGCTTGCCGAGAAGTGGGGGGGGCAATGTGTAGGCTGCATAGTGTAATTAAAAACTGCAAACCACCCAGAGACTGAAGTGGTATGGGGCGATATATAAGCAGAACACTTTGCTTTTTTTGCTTTTTGCTTTCTTTTTTGACTCTTATTGTGTTGGCTGAAGCTGGTCTGTTTGCTCTTTGGTAAGGACTAGGAGCAATGATTAGCAGTGGTGGATAAATTGTTAGAGGAATGTTAAAGCAAATATTTTCACTGCTTTCTGGTACACTGTAGTAAAAAAGAAATAATTTCACATTAAACACTTTATATTCCAGACATTATAAGAAGCGTTGCCAGGGCCGGATGCGGAAGCATGTTGGCGACCTGTGCCTGCAAGCTGGGATGTTACAGGATTCCCTTGTACACTACCATATGGCCGTGGAACTGCTCCGTTCTGTAAATGACTTTTTGTGGCTTGGAGGTAGGAATGACTGAAAAACAGTAACAGTGGTGTTGGTGTTCCTAGTATTAATTACCTGCTTGAGTTTGAGGGAAAACAGTACATTTTAGAGGTATATATTAAAATAGACATAATTGTTAAAGTCCCAGTGGAACAAATATCACTCTAACATTCATAATAAGTTTTGATTCACATCTGGCGTCTTACATTCTTTATTGGAGATGATAAGTAGACTGCCACAAGGAGAGGAGGAGAGGTTGGAAAAGGAGGGTTACTTCCTAGCTGTTTATCTTTTGTAATTTAGTTTCTCGGGTTTGGCTGAACAATATAGTATTGCTAAACAGTGGGTGGGATATGTAACAACCAGAACTTATTGGTCAGCAATTCAGCTTCTAGGTTTCTCAGCTTAAGAGGCTTATTGGAGTGAAATCTGAAAGCTATGGTCTCTGGGAACTCCAAGAGCACAGAGAGAACTCCTAGTTCTCTGAGCTCCTTACCCTCTGAAGATTCCAGCCACAGAGACTGGTGAAACGTCAGGAAGAAAAACTTCCTGAACATGGCCAAACAGCCCGAAAAACTCACAACAGCTATTGATAGATAGGGTTTGCTTATTTGTTTGCTTTGCCATTGACTGTGTACTGTATCTGATTCATTATGTGAGCAGATTGTGATTTTATTGCCATTTAAGACATTGTTCTTGTCTCTAGCTGCTCTTGAAGGCCTGTGTTCAGCCTCTGTTATCTGTCATTATCCTGGTGGCACAGGAGGTAAAATTAGTGCTCGCAGGACACAAGGAGGTTCAGCTGCTACTGAGACTGCCAACAGACACCGACCAGGTAAGCAGTTACATTTATTTTCTGTGGATATCATCCCCCCCACCATATAATGTGATTGCTGTTGAATTTAGGCTTGTGCTCATCCAAACAGCTTCGTCCATTTGAGGAAAGCTAGTTGCAAGTCCTCCATTTTAGAGTTCACTTTGACCTCATGTCACCCTGGTCTGAAACAGGCTCATAAGATGAACAATGGTTTCAATAGGCCATTAGGTGGACAATGGCCTAGGGTGCTGAAACCCATAAATATGGGTCATTAGCTATGGCCTTGATGATGGAGGTGTGAAGTATTTTTGATTTTTGAGCTACTTATCAGTCCGTGATTTCAACAATCCCCAGACAAATCAAATACTTCACACCTCCACCACCAAGGCCATAGCTTACAATCCATACTTGATGGGTTTCAGTACCTTAGGCCATTGTCCACCTAATGGCCTATTGAATCTATTGTCTACCTAACAGGCCTTGGTGGCAGGGGATTGGACTGGATGGCCCTTGAGTTCTCTTCCAACTCTATGATTCTGTGAGTTCACTTTGACCTCATATCACCCTGGTCTGAAAGAGGCTCATAAGATGGCCTGAATAGGACCTCCTATAAAATGGAGGACTCACAACTAGCTTTCCTCAGACGGACGAAGCTGTTTGGATGAGCAGTGAAATGTTTCAGTCTCTCAAGAAAAGAAGTCCTATTGCCACGTCTTAACTTCCAGGTAAACTCACCTGGATGACTAAGAATCTTCACAGAGATTTAACCAAAGCTCACTCTGGGCAGTACGAAACCCCACGCCAAAATAAGGGAGCGGAAGCCCTCAAACTGGCAGGAATTACAGCACTGCTCTCACCTCCCTGCTGTTCCAGCTCCATTTCTCTGTCAAACATCACACAGAGTTGCAAAGTTTTGACAGAAGCTGCCTCCCCATAAAGAGTGTCAGGCTCTCCAGTAGCCTGTGTAGTTAATTTTTTTGCAACTAGAAGAAGGAGTGAGGGTTCTTTCCTCTGTAATGAATCCTCTAGCATGGAAGCAGTCAACCAAGTGTGCCTTGGAAGGTGTCAGAACTGAGAGAAGGGCCTCCTCACAAAATCTTTTAGATGCGTAGTCAAGATGTGGCCCCACAGGGTTCTTCTAGCTTACAATTGGCACTTTGAGTTCTGTTTGGAAACTGGTAGCTGGTGAAGCTTTCTTAAACATCAGAGTTGCATTTTCCTTGTAATCTGCCTGTTGTTTTTTTTTTAAAAATATTACAACTACCTGAAATATTCCAGACCTACTGAAATTTCCTGATCATCAATTACTATACAAGATAACAACGTGAATGAAGAAAGCTGTGGAACTGGACTGGGTACCAGGGTAGATGCTAGATGAAGCAGTAGCAACCCACCAACCATTTATTTATTTAGCCCTTGGCTTTTCTCTGTTGGAGGATAGAGTTGTATATGGTAGGCCTCTTCTCCAACACCTTTTGAGCTAGTCAGCTGCCTTGAGGGGCAGTGAAGATATGGTTTTACTGCCAGTGTTTAAGTGAGATTTGGTTGCTTATTTGGTTCATTTCTGTGTATGAAATAAGAAGATATCATCCAGGGTGGACGTGATTTAAACCACAATTTAAATTTCAAAAAAAAATTAGAATTTTGATGATTTAAATAAAAATGATTTTTTTTACAATTTAAAGCAAATTGATTTTAAAAACCCATTGATTTTTGTCCATCCTGCCATCTTAACTGTTTGTCACGCAGCAGAATGTCATGGTCTGGTCCTGATGAAAATTCACAACAGTAAACTGTTCTGAAGCTTCCAGCACTATCTAACAAAACCAGAGCAGGTCTTAATGGAGATAGAACAAAATGGTGTTTCTTACATCACTTGATTTTTAAAATTTCCACTTTCCCAACAGTATATTACAAACTATAGTCTTGGTCCTAATTGCTCATAATAGTTAGTCTTTTAAGTTGCCACATGTTTTTGTCATTTATTTTATTTTGTTTTGATTTTTGCCTGGAATTCTTGCACACGGCTACCTCTCACAAATCTACAAGTAGGGAAGGTTTACATGTGTCTTTTCCTTTCTAAATCACAAAGTGTTGCCTTTTATTGGTATGAGCAAGGGCACATGACCTGTTGACCTAATGGAAAACGTTTATGGGCAGGTTAGTTTCTGTAGAGTGGGGATTTGTACAATATACCAGTTTTTATTATAAACAGCTGATAATGATCCAGTGTCAGTTGTTTCATTTTCCAAGAATTCTGCAGCTTGATTGTATAATGTTGAATAGCCTAATTTGTTTTGGCAATATGGAAGGTTAATATTGTCATTTTGGTTTTCCTATAGGGGCACAAGAAGTTCTTATTGATCCAGGTATATTGTCTGTATACATGTGTTGTGTCAAAACCTGTTTGTGATTTAACTGTTCCTTCTAACGTATATATGCTGTTGCTGTAAATAATAGCTGTGTATATTAACTTCCACTTTCTCAGTCTTGACAAATAATGGGTCTGAAGATTCTTAGTTATGTTATTTTTATTTTTTATTGATTAGTCTTATTCATAGGCCACCTTTCATAAAATAAAGAGGCTCAAGGAAACCCACAATATTAAAAAGAAAAGAATTTAAAATACAAAAAGTTATATATTAAAAACTTCTTCACTGTAAAACTATAATACAGTACACTGAATGATTAAAAACATATAAAACACTGCACACTATCTTAACTAAAAATGGCATTCAAGGACTCAGCCGTGATTGTTAAAAACCTGCTTCAAAAGATAGGTGTTCCACTGTTAGCTGAAGGATTAAAAAAGGAGGGGGGGCACCTAAGATCCTGAGAGAGAGCATCCCATAACCTAAGAGTAGCTGCAGGGAAGGCCCTCTCTCATGTCCCCATCAACTGTACCTTTGCTAATAATGGGACTGAGAGGAGGCCTCCTCTGTCAATTTTAAGCATTGAGAAAATTCCATATTCCTGAAATAATTTTTCCAAAGAAACGTGCGATTGTTGCCATCTGTTGAAACATTTTTATAGAGAAATGCTTTCTGAAATGTGTACATATTTGGTTTTACTCTGCTCTGGTTTGCATTGAGTGCCACTGTTAATTGTAAACGTTTTGCTTCACTCCAATGCAGGAGCCCTCACTTCAAATGGCATTAATGCAGATACAAGTACTGAAATAGGGCGTGCTAAGAATTGCCTTAGCCCTGAAGACATTATAGATAAATACAAAGAGGCCATTTCCTACTATAGCAAGGTAATTTTGTGTGTTATGAGAACTGTGATACAGTATGTGAAATATAGTTTATCAATCTTAATGCAATTTGATTCATGGGATGTCATGGGAGGGCATGGATGACTTCCAGCGGGGCAATAAGATAGCAGGGAATGAGTGGAGCTGTTGAGTGTCTTGTCCATATCGTTGCTCATACTTTCAAAGCAAAGCAAAGTGTTCTGCTTATATATAGCCCTATACAGCAGCTGAGCCACTAGACCACGAGGCTCTTTCAAAATAGTATTAGCTTGAAAAGGTCTTTCCCACTCTGAATGTCTGGATTGGGGAGAAAATTCGAGGTTTGTTTATTTGGCATTAGGTGACTAAATCTTGGATTAACCAGTTTCTCTACTCCAGGTCCCCTTCATCATTGAGCATTGTGGGTAGATATCAGAGGTGTTTCTATTTTTATTTATTTATTTATTTATTCCAGACTGCCCAAGCTTACTAACTTTGATTCAGGGAAGCAAGCAATCTTCAGATTGATACAAATCCCCCCCCCCCCCGGTTGAAGAGACAAGTTTTTCACCTTTTGCCAAATCCCATTGAAATAATTAAGACTGTAGAGCAGTAAAGATTGTTTAGTATATCATCTCATGGGAAAGAGCTGGGTTTGATGCAGGTTTGATGCATGGGAAAGATGCAGGTTTGATTCATATTTCAGACATGACCACCCCCCAATTTCATATTGGCCGGATCTATTATACAGTATGTTGTTATTTTGTAGTACAAGAATGCTGGTGTGATTGAGCTGGAAGCGTGCGTGAAGGCAGTGAGAGTGCTGGCAATCCAGAAGAGAAGCATGGAGGCATCAGAATTCCTTCAGAATGCTGTTTATATTAATCTCCGTCAGGTGAGGGCGTCTCTTGTTTTTAAATTAAGAAGTATTGTACTTGTTCGGTTCTGATTTTGTTGAAGAACATTAAGAATAATTCTGTTGAAGCAGACCTTATTCCTGTTTACCCTGACCTCCCGTTTCCTATACCTACAGGGAAGCAATGCCATGATGCTTTTGAGAACATGAAAACTGAGGATATGTAATTGGATACTTTGGATTATGAGTTTGAATAATCTTATTTGGAATTTTTAAAATGTGATGTATAAAGAATCCCTGAAAAACAGAACATTTTGATTTGTTCATTTAGAGAAATTGTTGAAGGACTCAGATAACTAGGTCAAGAATATGAAATGAATACAAATACATAATAGGATAGGTTTTAGCATTGCATGTAGGAATTTAACTGTAAAGATATAGAATTGAATGAACTGTTAAATAGTCTGTTTCATTTTTTGAATTAGGGAATACATTGTAGTTTTAGCTGAAGTTTATATTCAAGTCTTGAAATAAATGAGAGAACTGAGCAATTTTGAGAACTTTACCGAAGTTACTAGATCATGTTAGGCATTCAAACTAATTTTGGAGATATTTTCTTCTCCTTAGATTATAATACAAGGGGCTGACCAAGATGGCGATTCTAGACTTTTAAATAATAATAATAAATAATATTAATAATAATAATTGGGTTAATAATAATATTTTGTAAGAAGAAGAACATAAGAACATAAGAACATTCTGCTGGATCAGGCCAAAGGCCCATCTAGTCCAGCTTCCTGTATCTCACAGCGGCTCCACCAGATGCGTTTGGGAGTGCATGAGACTAGATATCTGTCTCCTGATACCACTCCCCTGCATCTGGCCCTGAATACCTGGTTTAAAGCCAGAGGAAGCACATCTCCATCATGCTTTTGTAACCTGTGAACTTTTCCTCCAGGAATCTGTCCAACCCTTTTGAAGGCATCCAGGCCAGATGCCATCACCACATTCTTGGCAGGGAGTTTACTTGAGTTTGAAAAAATAATTTTATTAATAATAATAATAATAATAATTAATAATAATAATAATAATAATAATAAAATAATAATAATAATAATAATAATAAAATAATAATAATAATTTTAATTTGTTAACTTTATTTTTATGAGAAATTCTTCCTGAGGGACCCAAGACAGCTTACAACAAATTCATAAAAATACAATAAAAACAGTACAATATAAAACAATACAATACTTATAAAATACTATAAAAATACTATACAGTATAATACAATAAAACAATTTAAAAACAGTAGCTGCAGCAGAGTTTAAAAGGTTAACCAATGAAACCAAAAAGTAAGATGTTATAAAAGTTGGTGAAGGCTGAGGCTCAAAAGGCCTGCCTAAATAAAATATTAAGGTCTGTTTGAATATTTCATTTTTCAACTCAAAGGGGAATACATTTTATTTATTTTTTTTTATTTTTGAAGTTTATATTCAAAGGTCTTCCAATCAAAGAATTAAAACAGTTAAAAACATCAAACAACAATAAATAATTAAAACAATAATAAAAAACTTATACTAAAATCATTACACTAAAATTGCCATTAGAGGACCCACAATTAAATTGTATCAATTAAAAATTTTGAACATATTTTACCTGGTCCGAAATGTCATCAGTGTTATAGGCGGATCTCACTTGGGAGGGCATTCCATAAGATGCCGAGAATTCTGTGTCTGCAAGCCATCCCTCTGACCTCCTTGAGGGATGGCTCTTTCAAGAACCCCCTGGCCTGATCTTAATTGCCGGGTAGGTTCATATGGTCTGTCTGTCCTTCAGGTATCTAGGTCCTAAGCCATTTAAGGTTTTATGTCATAAACTTTGAAGGTCTGCAGCAACTGGTAAACAATGTAGGCTATGTAGAACTTGTCCATAAAAGCTCTGAACCATTAAAATCAAAGGCAGCCCCATGTATTGCAGTAATCTACGGGATGTTACCAGTGCATTTTTGTCATGAGGCTCCATTCATCCAGGTTTTTTATTTTGGCTTTTGGGCTTCCAGAGTTTTTTGCGGACCCTGTTTGCAACCCCTCCAGAACAGGGAAGTGGCCCTCTAACCTGTCTGGCGAAGAACCCACTAACAGCACTTCCATCTTGTCTGGATTAAGTTTCAATTTATTAACCCTCATCCAGTCCATTATCTGGCCCAGTGAGTTGCACAGAAACCACCTCACCTGGATTGGTGAAAAATGAGAACAAAGTGCTGAGTAGCATCAGCATATTGCTGACTCCTCAGCCCAAAGATGACCTCCCAGTGGTTCCATGTAAATGTTGAACAGCATGGGAGACTTCCCATAAACCATGGGGCAGAGCAACTGTCCCCAGCACCACCTTCTGGCTCAGCCAGGAAAAGAACCAAGAGTGCCTAAACCTGGCCAGAGCTACAGAAGGACACCACAGTCTGTTTCAAGCCATTTACAGGGTTGTCTGTCTCTCTCCCGGCAGAGGTAAATGGTGACCAAGGCAGTCTCTATATCAAAACCCGGCCTGAAACCAGATTGAAATGGATCCAGAAAACCAGTTTCATCCAGCAGCTCTGGAGTTGTGCCATCAGTTCAACACCTTGCCCAAATGGAGCTGGACTTAATTAATGGGGACCAGCCCTGGGTCCACACAGGTGATTCACCTCTTTCAAGATGGTGGGGAGGTCACACCTCAAGGAGGCATTAACAACCTCCTGACCCAGGTTTCCTGGCAGATCTTTCAATGCCAAAAGGGCAACCCAGCTTCCCAGTCCAAGCACCCTGTCCACAGCTCGGGTCTCTGAAACTCATCCAATAATACTGTCTGCACACTGGACACAGATTCTCTCAGTCATCCAGGTGAGGTTATCCTCAAAGTGGACAGCAAACTTGTCAGCGGGCTCCAGAACCTCCTTCTTTTCTTGGGAAGATCAAAAGCTCTGCTTTGCGGCTCATCCAAGAAATATTGCCTTTTCAGTCTAAGACTCAAATTTTGGACTCTGTTGATATCGGACTCACAGTAATTGTCTTGCTCTCCCCTTTTTTAAGATGTATACCAGATGTTGTTTCATTTTCATTTTGTCTGGACATTATTATTTGACCTGAGCTTCGACAGGAGTGCCGACCATATAAGACGGATAATCCCCCAGAGCTTTCAGGAAACCATCTGGATCCATTAGTCTCTGAGGGCAGATCATCTGAACAGATCCCCCACCCTTGCAGACACACACACAAACTTGACAGAAAGTGGTCTGACCATGACAACAGAACCAACCCCTCCACATCCAAACCACCATCCTCCAATCCCGTTGAGAAGACCAGGTTTGAGGATGGCCCTTCTCAGCATATTGAGACAGCCCCATGGTTGTCATGGTGGACATCTGAGCCGCCTCATTCAAGGCTGCCTCAGCATGGATGTTGAGGTCCCCCAGTACCAACAGTCTGGGGTTCCGCAGCACCAGGTCCGAGACAACCTGGTCAGCTCAGGCAGGGAGTCTGTTTTGTACACCAACAGAATCCCCAATCTGTCTGGAGTAAAACAGTACAGGCCCTCCAGGCCTCCTAAGGAGATAGGAAGTCTGGTCAAGAAGATAGAACTCCTATAGACTTCTCCTTCATGGAACTGGTTATTTTCCAGGTGGGCTAGCTGGGAGAGGGGTTTATTTGTTTCATTAAATGACATCATGGATGAGCCAAACAACCGACCTGGCATTCAACAACATCACCTGGCTTGTGGGCTCGCTGATATGGTCACCTGATTCCTTCTGGCTAGGGGTGGAACCAGAAGAGGGGATAGATTGATAATTTTGGGTTCCAGTCCTACATTATTTCCCTACCCAGCACAATACCAAGCCTGCCCTCCCCCTTCCTGTTCCTCAGTTCCATTGTGGGTCTTATCTTAGAGCAGAACTGTCTGCCCTGAACCATTGCAAAAGTGTTTTAGATTCTTTTATCTGAGGAAAATCAAAATGTGATTAGGAAGGCCCTATTTCTTGCTGCTGATCTCTTGGGTGAATTTCTGATTTATGACTGACGGATTATATGGAAAACGGTTTCTCAGATAACCTGGTCCTGAGCTGTATAGGGCTTTAAAGGTCATAACCAGCACCTTTTGGGCCCGGAAACAAATGGGCAGCCTAGTCTTGGAGAAGCGGCCCGACGGAGTTAGCGAGCTTAACCATAATTCTGTACCAATTCCGAACCATTTTCAAGGGTTCCATCTTCATGAACCTGTAACATTTGTTGGAACGTTGTCTGTCTGTCCTCACCTTCTCTGCATTTAGTTTTAGAACTAAAGGTCTGAAGAAGTAGACTTGTCCATAAAAGCTCACATTAAAATATTGCAGCCTAGAGTCTAAGGTGCTACAATATTTTTGTCTATTTTTTATTTTAGCTTTTTTTTGCCTTCTCTACTTTAAAGCTTTGTGTCTGGGTCATATTAAGTTGTCATTCCCCATTGGAAGCTCCTTGGTTTGGATGTAGAGAGAAGCTCTGGTTTAATGCAAATGATGAACAAAGTGCTGGAGTGGCACAGAGGAAGATGGCTCAGCTCTACCCTTCTTCCCATAAACCATGACTTGAACCAACTTCTGGCTCCAAAGCCAAGAGACCTAAACCCCAGAGCTACCAGCAATTCACAGTCTGTTTCAAGCCATTTACTGGTGTCTGTAATAATGCTCAAGAGATTGCGAACCAGTTCGAACTCACCTTGTGCCCAGTTCAGACCTTTGCATGGAGCTGGACTTTAGCAATGGGGACCAGATCAAGTGCACACAGGTGTCACTTGAAGGAGATCGCACCCAGTCAAATGACCTTTCCCCTATGATAAAAGGCAACCCAGCTTCCCTGTCTAAGTAGTCTGAGCTGCCTCTGTTGATATGTCTGTGAAGATTCTCAGTCATCCAGGTGAGGTTATCCAAAAGTTGAGTCAACTGGACTTCTTTTCTTGGGAGATCAATAGGTTTTGCCACTCATCCAAGCAGCTTCGTCAGTCTAAGACTCAACTTTTGGACTCTGTTGATATGTAATTGTCTTGCTCTTTTTTTAAGGTGCTCAGATGTTGTTTCATTTTCATTTTGTCTTTATCTTTCTTTTAAACTCTAAGCGACTTTCAGCAAAGGTACACACACACACACACACACACACACACACACACACACACACACACACACACACACACACACACACACACTCCAGAATGTTTGAGGATACCAGCAATTGAAGCACAGTTTATGGACATCTGGTGTGTCGTTCACTAGGGGTCAGCATTGTTTCACTGTAAACTTTGATTCTTGCTCTGATTTGTGTACTGCTGGTGTAAAATACTGCTTAACGGTGAGCTATTCAAAGTACCTTTCTCCCATGGAATTATTTTCTCTTGTGGGTTTATTTGTTTCATTAAATATTATAGCCAAACAACCGAGATCATTAGCCCTGCTGGGATTTCATACAATTGAAACAGAATTAATATTTTGGATTAGTTACATTATTTGATTCCTGGCAAGCCTACTGTTACTCGTCATCCAAGTTGTGTTCTTAGCCAGAACTGTCTGCTGAACCATTGAAAGTGTTTTAATTCTATGATATGTAAAAATCAAAATGTGATTAGGCATATTCCCTGGATAAATTTTTCTGATTTATGTGACTTTTAAACACCATGACTAGCTTGCTAGTTATTCAGCTGGTCCTGTTAGCCTTACATAACTTACATTATTTTCTTCCATCTAGAAGTAGAAATTTATATGTATCACTGAAATATTCAGCATCATTAAAATTTCAGTTCTCAGTAGCATAGTCCAAATTGAATAACTTTAAACATTTTTATTGTCTAGTCTCTTCCTGGGGCTTTATGTGCTGTGCACATGTATGATACACCAGCTGGATTTGAATAATTTTTCATAATAAAAAAACTACTTTTTTTTAACCTTTCAGCTTTCCGAAGAGGAAAAAATTCAGCGCTACAGCATTCTTTCTGAGCTTTATGAACGGATTGGATTCCACCGCAAATCAGCCTTTTTCAAGCGTGTGGCGGCAATGCAGTGTGTGGCACCTAGTATAACAGAGCCTGGCTGGAGAGCCTGCTATAAATTACTGCTGGAGACTCTTCCTGGTTACAGTCTGTCTTTGGATCCTAAGGATTTCAGCAAAGGTACTGAGGAATTCTGAAGAGAAAAATGGGAATTATTGCCATTTAAGCATCACACTGTTTTTCTTCTTCTCTCTGGGTCATGATGAATACATACAGACTGGAGACAGAATAGGAGAGCCTCTCCTAGATTAGAAGGGAGTTGGAGATAGAGCCTGCTACCTGGGATTGAACCTCAGATCATGAGCACAGTTACAGATGCTGTACAGCAGCTTAACCACTGTTTCATGAGGAACGGTGAAAGGCCTGTCAGAAAGCATTGCTCAGGACACTGTAATTTTTGTTCACTGCTGAGATTTATTAATATAACAGATTACTTTGATGTTTCTTTAAGGAACCCATCGTGGCTGGGCTGCTGTGCAGATGCGATTACTCCATGAATTAGTGTATGCTTCTAGAAGAATGGGGAACCCAGCGCTTTCTGTTCGACACTTATCTTTTCTCTTACAAACAATGCTGGATTTTCTTTCTGATCAAGGTATTTTTTTAAAAAGTATATAATTATTATAAAATAAACAGATTTATGTAACTTGTACAAGTAATGCATTGAACATAGCAAAAGTTTAGAAAACATTTTTGGGACACATTTTCCAAATGGCACTTTTAAGGATACCTAATATTACATTGTGTTTTGGCAGATATATGGAGAATTATTGACAAAATAAACTTCTTCCTTTTCACCTGAATAATTTTAACTCTATGAGTATATAAATAATTATAACTCTATATACAGTGGTGCCTCGGATAATGAATTTAATTCATTCTCTGAGGCAATTCGTTATTTGAAAAAATTTGTTATCCGAAACACGGTTTCCCATACGAATGAATGGGAAACCAATTAAACTATTCCAGAGCTTAGGAAAATGACACAGACACCTGTTTTTTTTTGCTCAAAACTCTTTATAAAGTGCACTTTAAAGGTACAGATGGAATGCCACCCGGGATAACTCTTTTTTACCAATGCATGCTGGAAATTCATTATCCGAGGCAGTCCATAGGGAAAATTCATTATCTGAGACAGCCCATAGGAAAATTTGTTATCCAAGGCAGCCCGTAGAGAAAATTCATTATCTGAGGCAGACCTATACCTAGAAATTATGATTCGTTATCTGAGGCAGTCCATAGGGGAAATTCATTATCTGAGACAGCCCATACGAAAATTCGTTATCCAAGGCAGCCCATAGAGAAGATTCGTTATCCGAGGCAGACCTATACCTAGAATTGCGATTCTTTATCGAAGGCAGCCCATAGGGAAAATTTGTTATCCAAGGCAGCCATATACCTGGAAATTGCAATTCGTTATCCAAAATATTCGTTATCAGGGGCATTCGTTATCCGAGGTATTACTGTACTCTATGAGTATATAAATCATTTGGTTAATAACATCCAAAATTAGAACTGAATATGTTTCAGTGGATCATAAAAAGCTGCTTTGCACCTGTCTGACTTTTAGCCCATCTTTCTTATGGGTATCTAAACTGACTAGCTGTTCCTCTCAGCCGGTGCTACTTTTCTTGGCTTCCGTTGAATATGCCAGTATGGAAACCAGGGTTTTTCAAGTCATAGAATCATAGATTCATAGAGTTGGAAGAGACCTCAAGGGCCATCTAGTCCAACCCCCTGCCATGCAGGAACCCTCATCACAGTGCTCCTGACATATGGCCATCCATCCTCTGCTTAAAAACCTCCAAAGAAGGAGACTCCACCACCCTCTGTGGCAGCATATTCCACTGCCGAACAGCTCTGTCATGAAGTTCTTCCTAATGTTTAAATTGAATCTCTTTTCTTGTAGTTTGAAACCATTGCCCTGAGTCCTAGTGTCTGAAGCCATGGAAAACCAACCTGTTCCCTCTTCAGTATGACATCCTTTCACATATTTAAACATAGCTATCATATCCCCTCTCAGTCTTCTTTTTGTAAGGCTAAACATTCCCAGCTCCCTAAGCCATTCCTCATAAGACATTTCTTCTAGACCCTCAACCATCCTGGTCACCCTCCTCTGGACCCATTCAAGACTGTCAACATCCTTTTAAAATTGAGGTGCACAGAACTGGACACAGTACGCCAGGTGGGGTCTGACTAGAGCAGAATAGAGCGGTACTATCACTTCCCTTGATCTAGACACGATGCTTCTGTTGATGCAACCAAGAATCGTGTTGGTTTTCTTGGCCACCACATCACACTGCTGATTCATGTTCAATTTGTGGTCCACCAAGACTCCCCGATCCCTTTCACAGGTACTATTTTCCATCCAGGTGTTTCCCATCCTATATCTATTCAATTTAGAGTAAAGTGCTCTTTACTGTTTAGCAGTGTACTAAATAAAAGAAACATGTCTGGAAAGTCATGTTTAATTACAGTTGTACCTCTTAAGATGAATGTCCCTTAGTATGAAAAATTCACACGACAAATGAAATTTCCAGGAATAGGGTTGCTTCACAAGATGAAAATTATGGGATGCTTCACAAGATAAAAAATCCATTCCGCATTTTGAAACAAGTTACCCAGGATGCATTGCTCCCCTACAGTTTCTGGAAGGCTGGGAGGAGGAGTTTTTCATCAAGTTTTTCAGCCACTCTGGACATTGTTTTGTAGCAGTTTATAGACTTTTAGAACATGGAAAGGTAGTGAGCTGATGTTTCCTTGCTTTCTGTTGTGTTTTTGCATTGTTTTCCTTTGCCCTTTTGGCAGGAACGACCTATGGGTTGTCTTGCTGCTTCCAACATCTTTCCATTGCTTTCCATTGCCTTTTTGGCAGGAATGACCAGGAGTTTGTCTTGCTGCTTGCTTTTGTTAATGTTTGCATTGCACTGTGTGTGGAGGGGGAGGGTGTTCTGGGGTGGTGGTGGTGGTTCCAGCTCTGCATTACTTTAAAGTGCACTTTATAAAGATATGCATGTGTGTGGGGGGGTGACTTTTTGGCCTTTTTTCCAACCTGTGGAACGGATTGATTGGTTTCCCATCCATCCCTATGGGAAACTGTGTTTTGCAAGATGAATTTTTCGTAAAACCGAAACAACTCATAGAACAAATTAATTTCATGTTAAGAGGTACCACTGTATGGACTTTGTTATGAATCTTAAATACATATGAAAAATCACATTAGTGCATTGAATTAAGTACATTTCAGAATGATGGTCTTCTTTAATATATCAGTTAATTTTCTGGGTGGTTGCTCTTTGAAAGACAACAATTTATGCAGCTGTTGATTGAGAGTAATCTACTGTTGAAAACATGAGCCTAAATTTAGTTGTTATGCCTGTCTGGAATAGACATATTGAATCAGTTGCTCAACACTGTGAATCAACACTTAATTCAGTTAAATTGCTTCAGTAGATCTATTTTATCAACTTGGTCCAGGCCAGGGGTCCTCAACGTTTTTAAACAGCGGGCCGGTCCACCACCCCTCAGACACCACTGGGGGCCGGACCACAGGAGAGGGAGGGGAAAATGGGGCCACCACCACCCCACGATCAGCCCATGATCAGTGCATCTCCGGGGCCCACACAAATGCCTCCTGCTCCGGGTTGTGCCACTTCTGGGATCCCTCTGCTGCGCCTCCTCCTCCTCCTCCTCCTCATACAGTGGCAGCGGCTGGAGCAGCTCTCCTTCCTTCCTTCCTTCCTTCCTTCCTTCCTTCCTTCCTTCCTTCATTGCATCGGGAAGGAGGTGGCAACCCAGGCAAGCTCAGGCCCCTCATCACCTTCTAGGCGGCCACTCAGGATGAGGAGCAGCAGCCGCAGCAAGGCTGGCACCACTGCACACAGATCCAGCTGTGCGCCCTGGCCCTCATGCCCTTGCTGTGCCCAGGAGGGAAAGCTGCCTTCTCTCTTGGCCCAGCCCGGCCGGGCCTGACTTGATGCACCACAAGTGAGGGAGGGAACGAGCAAGGGCTGGGAACTGCCTCAGTAATAGAAGCAGCTGTGGAGGCTGGCTTGCTTGCGAAGCAGGGGGGGAGGTGGGGGGGTCTGCAATTGGTCCCGGGGGCCGGATTCAGGACCCTGAGGGGCCGCATTCGGCCCCCGGGCCTTAGGTTGAGGACCCCTGGTCCAGGCCATGGGCTAGTGTATGGATACCCTTGTAAACTATTCTGATTCACTGGCAATATCTTGTTTGTGCCAGCATACTGTACAGTGGTTGGGCATACAGTGGTACCTTGTATAAAGGAATTAATTCATTCCAAATGAAATTATGTTAAGCAAATTTTCCTTTATACAAATTCCCATAGGAATGCATTGAAAACGGAGTAATCCCATTTTATGTTGTACGGATTTTCCCCATAGGTGATTATGTTAAGCAAATTTCCCCTGTCTCCGGAATTTTTTATGTTGTACAAATTTTATGTTATACAAGCTGTTTGTTATACAAGGGTCCACCGTATCTGTTTGGCAAATCACAGTTCTAAAGTGAGGTAACCTATAAACTTGGGGGAACGTCTTACAAATGTTGATACAGTTTCTATGAAAATTACTGCTTTCTTTCAGAAAAGAAAGATGTAACACAAAGTCTGGAAAACTATACATCAAAATGCCCTGGCACAATGGAATTCATTACACTTCCAGATGGCTTAAAGCTCCCCCCTGTTCCATTCACGAAACTTCCCATTGTAAGGTAACCACTGTTTCTTAATTTTGGAGCAATTGGATCTTGTCCGTTTTCATATTTTGCATTATGGGAATCATAACATTTGTGACTTGTGTGTTGTTTAGAACTTCCTGTACAGCATTCTTTAAAAAATGTAATAGAACGTGGCAGTTTTTCTCCTTCTCTTCAAGGCTTGATTGCCAATAAAATGACACTGTACTCTTCCAAGCACATGCTCAAAGCTTCAACCCAATTCCTGCTGACAGCTGTATGAACCGGATCAGGAAATCACTTGGTTTGGGGGAAGGGAAGGGAAGGGAAGGGAAAAGGGATATTATTTCCTTCATCCCCCCTTTACTTTTTTTAAAAACTGACTTACTCTTCTGTATTCTAATTTCTCATTCTGTTTGTTTTGAATACTGTGTTTCTTATGTGTGTGTTTTTCTTAATGATTTTGATATGTCGTGTTTGAAGGCCTCTCTGTGCTGGTCACATACTTTCTTCTGAAAGTGCACGTCTTGTTGTGGGATTACCGTAACAAAGACATTCCAGTTTTCTCCTGGGTTTGGTAAAACTTTGCATGAATTTGTGCTGTCAATTTCTAAGTCCTCATGAAGTCTTTTAATGCCTCCCATTATTCAATGGTCAAAATGATCTGAATGCTTCAGCTATGAGCAAACATCTATTCTACCAACATCATTTTACGGGCAAAATCTTTTTTGGACATATGGTCCCAAACTAGTGGCTGTGTGAACTCTTCCAGCAGGACATAAGTTCTTTGGCTCATGTTTTGCAGCTGCCTATGCCCAAGGACATACTGTCTCTGGCACTGCAGGTGATATATTGAGTAGTAGTGCTCGGTGCCTGTAAGTTCTATGAATTTATCTATACTTCTCCTAAAGAATCCTAATGGGCAGCCATCATCTGGCAGCAGTAGATTTTACAGAGGCACTGTGGCCAACATTCTGTCGTCCCCCCCCCCTTGTGCATGAAAGGGTTTGTTGTGTGTGTGATTGTATTTTACCACTCTTTGTACAAGGGTTTGTTCATTATCCCAGCATACATGTAAGCCTGTTTTTTTAAGTGGAACAATCTCTGGCTTGTGTAAAGCGGGCTGCAGATTGCTCAAATAATTGGAACTGTTCTGCCCATGGAGCAATTATACCCTGTGATTGCTTATGCTATTCTGCCCAGTATGGAGATGTATTTTGTTCTATTGGTCTCAAATCTCCCTATGCTTTGCTTCACTAGATGGCCCCTGCTTCTCATATTATTAGACAGATGCCATGGCCAAACCTATGTGCCATGCTCTCAGTTTAGTTCAACCATGGATTTTGTCATAAGGACAGTCATATACTGCTGGTTTTAGTTTTGACTCCTTTTCTAATTATGCCCAAAATGTATCCAGTCATTTATACAATAGCTGCATGGTTGTGTCATCACTTTCATCAAAGTCTGTATCCCAGCCTTAGCTGCTTTGTTCTCTGAGTTGCTGACAGCTCAGATCTGAATGTATCTGTGAAATTGTGATTCTCAAATTATCCATCACTTTGCACTTATGCACATTGATTTAAATTTAATTGCTAGTCTCAAATACCGTGCATCCATTGTTCCTCTCACAATTTTGGGAGATCCCTTTGGGACCCTTCATTGTTCACCCCCCCCGCCAGCACCCCTAAATACCCTAATTTTATTTCATCAGCAGATGTGGCCACCTAGCTCAACAGCACCTTTGGATAGTTTTGTAACACATTGAAAAATTAATGCCTTCATAAAGTTCCTTGGGAGACTTCACTCTTCGCATTACTTCACTATTAAAGCTAACCACTTCTATCTATTCACTGATTCTCATTTTTGACAAGTGTTACATCAGTGAGAAGCCCTTTCCTTTCCCCCCATTTCTTTTATAGTTCTTAGTTGTTTTTGGTGAGGACTTACCACAGCCCTTTCGGAGGTCCAGGTAATGAGTGTCTACCAAATCACTCCAGGCTGTTTGTTTTTGTTTTCGCTATAAAAGTTTGACTCTTTTTTCATTAGGATTTGGCCTTCCATATGCTTCACAGTTTTAAAAATAATAGCTCCTACCAATTCATGTCCAACAAATGTAAATTAACTGGCTTGTTTTTTAACACCCCAATGTCCGTTCTTTTCTTTTAAACATGATGTTTCATTGGGCATTTTCTAGTCCTTTGATATAGGGACCGGGCTTAAGGATATGTAATCTATTTGGGTAGAAGAAGCAATTTAATATTTGCCTAGTTTTAAGATATCTTGAATTGATATCTTTTTTTTTTAAATGATTTGTCAGTGAGTTTTAGAACTTCCTCACCTGATTCCAGCAGTAGTTTCTCTGTCTCCTCTTTCTGCAGTCCTGGTAGCAACCATGTAGGTTGGATATTTGCCCTATCTCTTCAGCACTGAAAACAGGCGGAATGAAATCGCTCAGCTTCTCTGAAATCCCATTTTCCTCCCTTGGAATTGCTTTGACTTCATCGCCATCTAGTGGTGCCATTGCCTCCCGTAGCTGTTTCTTTGCATCATCTTTCTGTAAAATTCCTTGCAACATTTATATGTATTCTGCCTTTCCTCCACCCAGCACAGTGCAACATGCATAATTTGTTCCTCTTATTTAATGCTCACAACAACCTTGTGAAGGAGGTAAGATTGGAAAACTGTGACTGTCCCGGGGTCATCAAATTAGTTTAAACATCCACTGAAAACAAAAAACCAAGTTTCTGTATTATAGTCCATCATTTGAGGCACTGTACCATTCTGGCTGTCAGATTTGTGTTCCTTTAGCTTTGCACTGGTTGGTAAAAACTCCAGTTTCTGGAGAAAACCTTTTAATCTTTAGTTGTTTTCTTCTCAGTGTTCTTAGCAGTGTTGGTGACTTTTTGCTAACAATTAGTGTGGAAAGTCCCTTTGCTTTCCTGAGCTGTAGTATGTGTTCTATCTTAGTCCATACCAGTCTAAATAAATCTTTGAGCAGAACCAATAAAAGAGATTTAAGTTAGTCATGTGTAAATTAAGTTTCACTTATTTCGATGAATGAATGGATGAATGTGTATGAACACAAGCCTTATATGCTATTTTATGTCATTTTATTTATATTTTCATTATATTTACAGTACTTTTATGTTTTTATTTAATTGTATGAATTGCTGTATTTTTCGCTCTATAAAATGCACCTGACCATAAGACGCACCTAGTTTTTAGAGGAGGAAAACAAGAAAAAATATTTAGCCTAAGGTTTCATGGCGGGGGAATCCTGGCTGCAAAATGGGAGGGCAGAGGCTCCATGGAGGAGACCTGTTTGCAAACAAGGTGATTGGGATTGTGGAATCCAGGCTGCAAAAGGGGAGGGTTGCAAAGAAGGTGATTGGGATTGGGGAATCCAAGCTGCAAAAGGGGAGGGCAGAGGCTTCATGGAGGAGATCTCTTTGCAAACAAGGTGATTTTTGACTGGGAAATCTTGGCTGCAGAAGGGGAGGGGTGGGGAGACGCTCCCTGGAGGAAGCCTCTTTGCAAACTGGGTGATTGGAACTGCGGAATCCCAGCTGCAGCAGGGGACAAGAGAGGCTCTGTGCAAGTAACTTCTCTCTAAATAAAAATCTGTGATATATATGTCGCAGGGACTACTGTATTCACTCTATAAGATGCACAGACATTCCCCCTTACTTTTGAGAGGGGAGTGCGTCTTATAGAGCTAAAATACGATGTGCGTGTTTATTCTCTATTTTATTGTATTTATTAATTGTTGTTAACTGCCCAGAGTGGCCTCGCTGCCAGATGGGTTGTATAAAAATCCAATAAAATAAATAAAGCCTGAATTCAATTTATTATAACAATAGTATTATTCACTTTAACATAATTATGAATCACTGGTGTTCTTGTTGTTGTTTTTAATTTGTTCTTTATATGCCTGTGTTTTCAGGAATTTCTAGTATTTTTCATGCATTTTCTTGTTTCTTTTCTCACTTCATCTTTTTTTTTTAAATTGTCTCTGTTAAGTAATTATTAACAGTAGCTTTTTTATCCTATATAAGATCAAGCAGTCCTATCTGAAAACCATTTTTCGATTTAACAGATCAGTGAAACTCCTGAACCTTCCTGTTAGCCTTCGGCCACAGAAAATGAAAAGCTTGCTGGGTCAGAACATGTCAACCAAGAGCCCCTTTATATATTCTCCCATCATTGCTCACAATCGTGGAGAAGAGCGAGGTAAAAAAATAGGTGAGAAATTATTTCTTAGAATCATTTCCTTCAAAACAACTCCTGTTTCTGCATGCGATATGCTATATTTCACTGCCACTCATCATTTGGTTTTCATTTTACAAATTGAATCAAACGTTTATTGCCAAGTTCTTGAAAAATATGCTATTCCTCCTTGATCATAAAGCTGACTTGATAACTTACTGTATATACTCGAATATAAGCCTAGTTTTTCAGCTCTAATTTTGGGCTGAAAAAAGGGGTCCTCGGCTTGTATTCGGGTCAGTACTTTTAGCCACTGAGGCAAGTTTGGGTCGGTGGCTAAAAGTCATTTTAAACATTGTGTGCCACTTCTCCTGACCCCCCCCATGTTTAAAATGACTTTTAGCCACCAACTCAAGCACTTGCCTCAGTGGCTAAAAGTCATTTTAAAAATCACACACACACCCAGCTCACAAAGGAGGAGTTGCCAGGCCCTGCTGCATTTTCCACCCTAGGGTTATACTTGAGTCAATAAATTTTCCCAGTTTTTTGGGTTTAAATTAGGGGCCCCGACTTATACTCGAGTCGACTTATACTCGAGTATATATGGTATCTGGAAGTTGAGTCATGGCAACTGGACTTCTTTTTTTGAGAGAGAGATTGAAACATATCGCTGCTCATCCAAACAGCTTTGTCATTCTGAGGAAAGTTAGTTGCGAGTCCTCCATTTTATAGTTCACTTTGACCTCTTGTCAACCTGGTCTGAAATTGGCTCATAAGATGAACAATGGCCTGAATTGTCTTGTTAGGTAGACAACAGTCTCAATAGCCTTAAGGTGAACAGTGACCTAAAGTGCTGAAACTCATAAAGTCTGGGTCATTAGCTATGGCCTCTGGTGGTGAAGGCATGAAGTATTTTTGATTTGTCTGGGTATTGTTGAAAGCACCGCCTGATAAGTGGCAGATAGACTGTGCCTGAGCCCCCCCCTCTGTTCAGAGAGGGATTTCCTCTCTCAAACCACCCATCTTCTCTGTTTAATATGTGTACATCTTCATCTTTGAAAGAGTGCCCTTTGTCCTTCAAGTGGAGGTGTACTACTGAATCTGGTCCTGAGCTGTTGCCCCTCCTATGTTGGGCCATCCTTCTGTTTAATGGCTTTTTAGCTTCTCCAGTGTAGAGGTCTGCACACTCCTCACTGCATTCGACCACATATACTATATTGCTCTTTTTTGTTTTGGCATCCTTTGGGTGGACAAGTCTCTGCTTTAGTGTGTTTGTGGGTTTGAAATAAACAGGGATGTGGTGTTTGCCAAAAATCCTTTTAAGCTTCTCAGGCACCCCAAGCCATGTAGGGAATGACTGAGTTCTTCCATTGGGTCTGTGTCTCAGGTGGTCCCTTGTTCTTCTGGGTCGGCACACTGCTTTGTTGAAGGCCCACTTTGGATATCCACAGGCCTTAAGTGTTGTCTTCAGGTGCCTGCCACCACCAAGGCCATAACTAATGATCCATATTTATGGGTTTCAGCACTTTTTAGGCCATTGTTCACCTTTAGGCTACTGAGACTGTTGTTTACCTAACGAGCTTATTCAGGCCATTGTTCATCTTATGAGCCTATTTCAGACCAGGGTGACAAGACGTCAAAGTGAACTATAAAATGGAGGGCTCGCAACTAGCTGTCTTCAGACCAATGAAGCTGTTTGTGTGAGCAGCGAAATGTTTCAGTCTCTCAAGAAAAAGAAGTCCAGTTGCCACGACTCAACTTCTTGATAAACTCACCTGGATGACTGAGAATCTTAACAGACTTGATAACTTGATGCAGAAATCCTTAGTGGTATTCTCCATTTTGACTTGGTTCCCAGCTGTCTTTTCTGTGAATCCCTTTTTTCTCTCCCAGAATGTGACTAACTTCTGTTTATTATTTACAAATAGATTTTCAGTGGGTCCAAGGAGATGTCTGTGAAGTTCAACTGATGGTGTACAATCCAATGCCCTTTGAACTCCGTGTAGAAAATATGGTATGTTTTAAATTCTAATTCAGTTGAAACTTGTGTTAACCGTTCCCGTGGCTTTCATGGAAGGTAGTCACAATCAGGAGTCACTGTTAAGAAAAGACAGGGCAATTAGCTGGTGTTATAACACAATGGCAGTCTCTTGTCTCATGACCCATTTGTGATAAATTAATACATTTGGTGCCACAGTCTGCTTCAATATGCTGCGTGCTTTTACAGGCATATTTTGCTTTGTAAGGTAAAAGAAAGAAAGAAACGATTGTCTGAGAGGATTACATTCAGTTTATGGCTTTCTGATATTATTGACTCTTTTATTCATCCTTCAGCTTTTCTCCAAAGGCAGCTGCGGAACCTAATAATTATTTTATTTCTTTGTGATGAATTGAATGAGCTTTCAGTGCTAGCTTGGCTGGCTAAGGTTTCGGGTAGTGGCAATCCACGCACACATAGGTTACCGAAGTTTGTGAACTGCTGCTACAGGACATAGAGTACTCACAGATAGTTTATTTTGCCTCCCTTCTAGTAATGGCTGTGGGCTCCTGCAGCTTGCCCAAAGTAACACAATTGGCAGGGCCTGTAAACCCGTCATTCAGAGGTGTATTGGCTTTGCTCATCTGACCCAGTCCTGAGAATGTCAGTTAGAATTCAATCTCCTCTCCTCAAGGTTGCAGCCAGACCCTGCAACCTACTAAACTACACCAGCTCATACAGAATGTACTCTCCATCCCTTTCACTGGGAGAGGCCAAGGCCAGGTTTCCTATGAGGGGAGGACAATAGAAGTAATATATTGTTTCTAAGGACAGTGCGTATTTTTATCAACCCATTGTCTCCGCTTGCTGGCCATCGCATTTCAAAGTTAAAAGCAATTACTCCTAGGCTCTTCAGTAACCTTTGCAAGGAAAATGATTGGGTGGAGAGAGATTTCTTCGACTTGGCCTTTTTTTAGATGTTGGATTCCCCCCCACCCCCAAACTTAACATTGCCATCAGTTACAAAACCTTCTGTCCACCAGAGGGCAGCATGGAATACCACATTGCCAAATTCTGCTGAGAGAAGATATTGATTGTAATCTTCCTTCTTTATAATAACACAGTACTGTATCAACATCTGTACACCATTTCTGTGTCTCTTACTTTTTTAAAAAACATGTTTTTATATATACCATATTCTTTTCACCAAGAGGTGGTTGTAACCATTTCCTTTTTTTAGTTCTGTTATACTGTATCTGACCTGTAATTACAGATGAATAATAGTCAATTGTTGAATATATTATTCTAGATAAAATGTGCTCTGAATTCTGTCCAAAATCACTGGAAAAATATAATCAATTAGCAACAAGAACAGCAAATGACTTTGAACCTCCGGGTCAGATGCGTTATTTGCCTAATTTAATGTCCTGTTTTAATACTGTTGCATGCTTTTCATTTGATATAACCTAAACAGACTTTGCTTTCTGACTATTCCAGGGCCTTCTGACAAGTGGAGTTGAGTTCGAATCTCTCCCTGCAGCTCTTTCTTTACCTGCCGAATCTGGTCTCTATCCAGTTACGCTTGTTGGTGTCCCTCAGTCGCCAGGCCAGATTACCATCAACGGTGAGAATGATTGTTGCTGTCTCGTTTCGTTTCAGCCAAATTTCTTCAGCCAAAAGGGAAGGCTTCTGGGAGTCACTTCAGAAATCTTATCTTGACAAGCTCTCGTTCCCTTCTCTTTGTGTAAACACCTCATAAACAGTATTTTTCTTATGACTCTGCCTGGTCCCACAAGAATTGCCAGTAAAAGGTAAAACAGTAGTAAATGGTCTTTTGGTGGGTCTGTTATCTTATTCATGAAACAGTATCTAGTTTCTTTCACATCTGGATTGCATAAGTTGATTTTGCCAAAAGAAGAGCAGAGCAAGTAATATGCATGAAAGGCACAAAGGCTGCATTATTATTATTTTAAAAGTATTACGCAAGAGTAATGTTTACGTGATTTAACAGAAGATATATGCAGAGGAAAGGGACAAGTGAGAACAACTAACTTAAAGGTTTACAGGCAACCTAAACGAGGTCTATTCCAGCAAGTCCTGCCTGAACCAGAAAAACCGATGGGAATTACTCCCAATCTGATGTCATGACCTGCGCTACAGAGGGTGGCCTCCCAGCATCATTCCATTCTGGTTCCTTGCAAGCACAAAGCCAAACTAACAGAGTAGATGAAACTGAAGGCCCTGGGCCCCTGAGAGAGAGAGAGACGGACCGGCTTGAGAAATAATATCTGTGCTCCCCAGTCATCCTGAATAAGTTGAGACCAGGTCATAAGCAGCAGTTTAGTGTGCTGTCAAAGGCAACAATCAAAAGGGCTCATTGCAGCCTTGTCATTCTGGGCTAATATATCCTGAAGACCGTGTCTAAGTAGGACTTTCCCAATTTCTTCTGTTGCACCAGTGCTGACTGGTGAGGAAACCAGCCAAGAAGTCTAACTATCCTTGTATTTCTTTTCAATTTTGTCATGATCGCTGCCAACACTTTTCCCTTTCTTACTATTTCTACCATTCCTTGCAACAAAAAATGGAGAAAAAAATACATGCTCTTCTTTCCAGATTTTCTCTTTACTTTCAGTAGCTAAGTGATAGGAAAAGAGGGTGAATATTTATTTATTTATTAGGTTTATACCCTGCCCATCTGGCCACTCTTAATAGATTCCTCAAATGCATTCTTAATCAGTACCCTCAGTCTGGCATAAGAGCTGTGGTTCATTTCATAGTGTAGAACAACAGCAAAATTTCCAGGATAGTTCAAGAAGGAGCAATGACCAAGTGCCAAAGAAGAATCGGAGAAGTTCAGGGAAAGGTCTAACACGAAGTCAATCTTGGTAAACTCCAGTATGAACTACCCCAAATTACTTCTCCTAGACGAGTGGTATGTACCTTCAGCACTCCAGATGTTTTGGACCACAGTTCCCAGAATTCCGAGCCTAGATTTCCAATGACAAAGGATGATGGGAGTTGTTGTCCCAAACATCTGGAGTGCTGAAGGTTTGCCACCGCTGTCCTAGACCAATGTGCCATTCAGAACCTAGCTATGCACTCACTTTTCGTTTCCCAGATATTCCATCAGGAGCACAAGAAATGTATCGCACTAAGTCTTAAAATGTATGTTTCTAAAGAAAATCAATTTAATTAGTCACTGATGTTTTTTTCATTCAGATTTTAAGTTGCATGTAAGTAACGAAACAGAAAGGAACTTACAAGTAAACCTTAAGTAACGAAACAGAAAGGAACTTACAAGTAAACCTGAACTGGCACAAAAAGAATCAGAAGTGAAATGATTTCTTCAGTACCTTACCTTCCAGCCACTTGTTTTCTTTTTTGTATGTATGTTTTCTTCTTTGTATGTATGATCTTGAGGTTTGGTCCCATTTTAAGGCTGAACAGGGTCAAACATTCTTGTCCTCTCCATATTATGCATTTCATTTTTTGGGGTGGGGGTGGTGGTGGTGGTGAAAATAGGAGTATTTTTCTTATGGAACACTAGACACTGAGATTTTCCCAAGGTAGCAGTTGACAGGTAATCACTAACCATCACCAACTAGTTGGATTAAGTAGCTGTAATGAACTATTCAATGAACTCCTTCATGTGGTAACTAAACTCTTATTTCAGATTATTGTTTTTATTTCAGCTATACTTAAGTTTGCATCTATGGTCTGAGAATGTATTCTGGTCATTTTGCACTCTCTCTCTCTCTCTCTCTCTCTCTCTCTCTCTCTCTTGATGACAGGTTATCATACTTCAGTCTTTGGAGTCTTCAGTGACTGCCTTCTGGATAAATTACCTGGAATAAAGACCAATGGTTGTACAGTGGAGGTCATTCCAGCTTTGCCTAGATTACAGATTAGTACTTCTTTACCAAGGTAAGAATCCTGAATGTTCATTTTTAAATTAAAGAGCTGGGAGGTCAGGTTCTACAGAAATGTAGAATTAGTCCTTATTCTTTATTAAATGGATATGTTTTTAAAAATCCTAACATGTTCATCTACTGTTTGTTGTTGGGTTTGTTTTTATTCTTTATGTCATATTGTGGAACTTATTATTATTATTCTCTGTATTTGTTGTATGCTATTCTTTGTTAACCGCCCTGAGTTCCCATCTGAGAAAATCTGGCAGTTTATAAATAAATAAATAAATAAATAAATAAATAAATAAATAAATAAATAAATAAATAAATAAATAAATAAATAAATAAATAAATCTCATTTTCATTACCTTAAAATGGTGCAAACTGGCTTACAATAAAAAGTCCTACTGAAACATAAAATCAAAACAATTTAAACAGCAGAAATAAAAGAAATAAAAGATATTGAGAAATAAAATATCAAAACTGGATATGCACAAAGTAGGAGTTGGCACTGACTGAAGCAGCCCAGCAAGCACATTCTATATCATTTTTATTATCCCTGAAAACATCCCTCACTCGGCAATACTTGCTTGGTTTATGAAGGCAGGAGCACTCTCTCCAAGGTCTTCCGAAGCAGGTTTGAAACACCTCAGCCTTTGTATAATATCCCTGTGGAGACACATTCTCTACATGCCTGAAACTAACGTTTTGCACATCAACTTCAAGAATATCTCAGCATATATGGCTGGGCGGTGGGCTGGGTGTCCTGGGAATTGTAGTCCAAAAAAGTAAAGTTTCCTATTTTTGAGTAAATCACTAATGAAACGGAATATAATTTTTAAACAGCCTTTTGTGGCAGGGGATATATAGCAGCTCAGAGTAGGGGATGTGGAGTGGGTACCTGAATGTATCCTTTTGCATTACAGAATGAACACTGCTGGTGTATAAAATTCACTCTCATTCCTTTTGCCTCCCCCAGTGTGCTTTGGTAGTTGTGGTTAGGGGGTGGTGACATGGGCAAGCTTCATCTGTCTGTGGCTGCAGGAAATTAGAAACAGAAACCTCATGCAATCCAGTTTGGCAAGTACAGTGGTACCTTGTATAAAGGAATTAATTCATTCCAACTGAAATTATGTTATGCAGATTTTCCTTTATACAAATTTCCCATAGGAATGCATTGAAAACAGAGTGATCCCATTTTTATGTTGTACAGATTCACCCCATAGGCGATTATGTTAAGCAAATTTCCCCTATCTCCGGATTTTTATGTTTTACAAATTTTATGTTATACAAACTGTTTGTTATACAAGGGGCCACTGTAATAGATATGCATATGTGAAATTTACTAAGATAGATATATAGTGGTTAATATCCAACTAGGTTAATATCCTCTCAGCCACTGCATTTAGTGTACTGAATTTCACTAGAGCAGGCATGTCCAAACTTCGGCCCTCCAGATGTTTAGGACCACAAATCCCACAGTCCTTTGCCATGGGAAATACAGGCTTGGAATCCTGGGAGTTGTGGTCCAAAACATCAGGAGGGCTGAAGTTTGGACATGCCTGCGCTAGAGTAAACTCAAAGAATCAATGAGCTTTTGATGAGGGATCTCCTCCATAAGTTCAGTGGATTCAAATTGATCTACTCTGCAACTTATTTCAGCATAGCAAGTCGTAATTACATTTGGCCTATTTGATTCAATGGAACTTATAGAGGAGTTGACTCACTAAATCCCCATTGATTCAGTGGCCCAACTCTAATATGATTTACCATACTAAGCATTTTGGTGACCTTTTATTTCCTGTCAAGCTAATGAGCTCAGTAACCATCAGGACAGCCTGGGCCATGAGTAGGAAGAAAGGTGTATGCTCTCTTGGGAACTGGCGTACACTGTCTAAGAGGGGGAAAACAGATGATGTACATTTTTTTAAATGCTACAAGTGCATTGTTCTTTATTATTTAAGTTTCCCATTTTTTTAATTTTTTTAAAGGTCTGCTCACACATTACAACCTTCCTCAGGAGACGATATCACCACCAGTGTGTCCGTTCAGCTATATAATGGAGAGAGCCAGCAGGTCATCATTAAACTAGAAAATATTGGAACAGAGCCTTTGGAGAAACTGGAAGTCACATCAAAATTGGTCAATGCAAAAGGTAATGTCTGATATTCTTGCAGTTTTCCTGGTGCTTTAGAAAGATTGAACATCAGTATAATTCCTCCATCCAGGCTTATAATATACCACAGGGGTCCTCAAAGTTTTCAAACAGCGGGCCAGTCCACTACCCTCCAGAGACCACTGGGGGCCGGACCACAGTCCAAAGGAAAAAAAAGGCCAACATTTTAAATTGCCCCGCTTGGCTGCAGCTGGTGCCTCGACCATCTGGGCGGCAGTTGTGTGGGGGAGCGGGCGACCTTGCCATGGCCCTCCCACTTTGAACTGTCCCACTAGCTAGCATGCCGATCATCTGGGCGGTGGATAGAGGGAGTGGGGGAAGTGACACAGCCCACCTCAGCAATAGAAGCAGCTTGCTTGCGAAGCAGGGGGTAGGTGTGGGGGGTCTGCTGTTGGCCCCGGGGGCTGGATTCAGGACCCTGGGGGGCTGCATCTGGCCCCCAGGCCTTAGGTTGAGGACCCTGATATACCATATATAAGAAAAATGATGGAGGGGAAATTAGTGAGCAAGAAAATGCAGGAAGTGATTATTCACAAGTTGTTTGTTGCATTTTTAAGGCAGTGGTTCCCAACCTGGGGGTTGGGACCCCTTTGGGGGGTCGAACAACCATTTCACAGGGGGTGCCATGAGCCAGGGAAGAAAAAAGCACCAACTGCTTGGGTTTGGAGGAGGAGGGGGAGGAAGGGGGGAAAGAGTGAGTTACAGCTTGATAGGTTGGAGGGGATGTCAGTCAATGGCACCGGAGGCTGCGATTGGTTGAGGATGCTTGTAGAGGGAAGTTCTCTAGGGCACCTGCAGCAGTGGCCTGCCAAAGGGGGCTTGTGGCCTCTTCCAAGAAGGGCAAGGGGGTCACCACCACAAGAGGAACTGTATTAAAGGGCCGTGGCATTAGGAAGGTTGAGAACCACTGCTTTAAGGCATGAAGGCTGATGAAGAGTATGAGGGAACGTAAATGCTATTTCTCCAGTTTTAAATGGAAGTGCAGCTTTGGCTGTTTGAAGTGCTATTCTTTCAAAGCTGCATGGTGACCACAGCAATTTTGTCAGTTGGTGAAACATATTTCTTGACCAGTTAATCTTTTAAAATAGGGTTTATCCTTGGAAGTTAAAAATATATTAATAATCAGAAAATTACACAAATAGAAATGTATCAGCATAGATTATTGATCAAGAAAACTGTCTTGAGAATTTGGTAGCTGTTTCAGTGAAAAGCTCAATACAGTCACCCCCCCGCCATTTCGCGGATCAGGTACCGCGGTCCCACTACATTGTGGGATCACAGTACCTGCACTGCTGGGGTGCGGCAGGGGGCCATCGGGTCGCTCCGCGCCGCCCCTCCGCAAAGCCTCAGAGCCGTGCGGGGGGGGCAGGGGGGCATCAGGTTGCTCCGCGCCGCCCCTCTGCAAAGCCTCGGAGCCACGCGGGGGGGGCAATTGGTTCGCTCCTCGCCACCCCCGTGCTCCTCCGAGAAGCCTCGGGGCCGTGGGGGGGGGCGGGGGCGGTAATCTCTATTGAAATGCATTGAGTCAATGGATTTCAATAGAGAAAATTTCCCCATTGGAAAGCATTGAGCCAATGTTTTCCAATGGGGAAAATTTTCTCCATTGAAATGCATTGGCAATGCTTTTCAATGGAGATGGCCCCGGACAAGAAGTCTCGGGCAGCGTGGACGGGCGGCGGTGGGAGGTCAGATCCCCCTGCTGCCGCCGGCGTGATCACCCCCCCCGCCCCCGCCCCCCCGCTTCTGCATATCGCGGATTGTCATGCATCGCGGGTGGGTGGGGGTCCCTAACCGTCGCGATGGGCGGGGGGGGGGGTTACTGTACAATGTGAGACTGCTGTAATAATTTTTTTAATGGTGTCACGGATTAGAGATGGGCACTGCATCCCACTGACAGCTTCATATGCGTCCTGCCTCCTTGCCAGAGTGGTTTGCTTTTGGCAGAAGTGGAGATGGGTTAGGGTTGAATTGTGATTTTATTATGGATTGCATTATATTGAATACAAGTAGAGATTGTGTGCCCCCAGAGGTTGTTATCTGCAACTCTTGTAATCCTTAGCCACCACAGCCAAGGATGAGAGGCGATGGAAACATCTGGAAGGACTACCCCATTGTTAGGTCTGCAGTTTCATCTAAGGATGGCAAATCTTTTTGAAAGGTGTTTAAAATATTGTGCAGATTACTATTTATTTATTTATTTATTTATTTATTTATTTATTTATTAAGCTTATATACCACCCGTCTTCCTGAGAGGAACTCCGGGCGGTTTACAACAAGGGGACAGCAAAATAACAGATTAAAATAACTATCATTTTCAGATAGCATTTTCTTCAAAAATAGTTGCCAGAGTGGTGTCAAGTCAGTAGAGAGGAGCATTTAATCAACAACTAACAACCAAAAATATTGATTTATAATATCAGCTCTGTACAGCTTGGAAAATCATAGCTGTTTCTCGAGAGATGTGAAGGCCCGGAAAAAATGGAAAAAAAAAATTTTTTTTTTGGGGGATGTTTTTTCCTGAAAAATTGAAAAAATTGAAAAAAGAAAAAGAAAAAATAATTATGGAATGTTTTATTTTAACATGATGAATAAAATAGTGTTAGACAGGGTGTTCTAATATTTTTCAAATAATTTCTAAAAAAATCAGCTTTTCACTGAACCAGCTACCAAATTCTCAAGACAGTTTTCTTGATCAATAATCTATGCTAGCTTCTTACCTTGGTTTATTTCATTTCACGAAAGGAAATCTATTGAAAATAGATTTTTTCCACAATACCTCAGTTTACGATTTTTTTCTGTAATGCTTTATGAAAAAAGTACCCAGGATGCATTGTGTCCCCAATTTTCTGCAGTACGAAATTTCCCAGAGAACACATTAAATTCTTAAACTGAGGCATGCCTGTATTTGTAATGTGCAGACGTAGATGTGTGCATTTTCAATAGCTAGTGTATTGTGATCCTTTGATAGTCTGTGGAGAATTCTATAACATATCCAGATTTGCATTAAACTTGCTAAGTTAATTACAATGAAATGCTCAAGAACAATGTGACTTCACAGTGGTAGTTTAATCTGGAAAATAACACATCACTTTATGTCAGTTTTATTAGTAAAAGCTTACTTTTAATCAGGTTCAAAACACAGTTGTTGTGGTTTAGAAAGTGTTATATATGTGAGAAACAAATAAATATATTCTGTCTCTCCAAACAGCTGAACTTAGTTTTGACCATATCCTGTTCAAACAAATTATAAATTCAGATAAAGATATTTTCCACCCCTTTTAAATGGAGCATACAATGCAACCCATCAATATTTACTGAGGAAAAGTTTCATTCTCGTCATTGTGCAGTCTTATGCCCGAATTGACAGTGTAAACACACATAATATTGTTGTTGTGAGTTTTTCAGGTTGTTTGGCCATGTTCTGGAAGTTTTTCTTCCTGATGTTTCGCCAAACTCTCTGGCTAGCATCTTCAGAAGGCAAGGAGCTCAGGGAACTAGGAGTTTTCTCTGTACTCTGGGGTATAGAGGGAGTGAAACTTTTGGTTTTTTTAAAAGTTGTGGGAAAGAGGAAACTTTTCCTATGCAGAATAGGTGTTAGTCATTGTATTGAGATGATGGGATTAAGAAGTTTGACTGCAATTAGGGGTGGCAGGGATCCTTGTCTGTGGTTGATGGGTGCTGTTAGCTGTTCTGTTGTGTGAATTGATCCCTCTTGATTGTGGCTGGGTGGGGATCATTGAGCTTTGACCTTTTGCAGACTGTAGTTTTCAGTACTGGAAGCCAGGCTTTGTTGAATTTTAGACTTTCTTCTTTATTGTTGAAACTGTGAACTCCTAGTTCCCTGAGCTCCTTGTCCTCTGAAGAGGCCAGCCACAGAGTCTGGTGAAACATAAGGGAGGAAAACTTCCAGAACACAACCAAAGAGCCCAAAAAACTCACAACTATCAGATTCCGGCTGTGAAAGCCTTCAAGAATACACATAAGACTGTGATCTTAGTCACAAAATAGCTGGATTAGGTCCAATTGTTGCATCTTGCTTAAGCATTTTGGTAAGTGCACCGGACAGAGTAGTTCCAACTTTTAAAAAGAGGATTTTATAATATATATATATTGGAAATTTAGCCTCTCTCATTGTGGCTGTTTTTGTACTTTAAAGGAACTTTTGCTGGGATGGAAAAATATTCATAATGGTATTTCTGATAATAAAGAAGATATTTGACAGACTACAAGTAATGAATAATGCATCTCTGCTTAGCTTTTGCAGGAAATCCTTTGGGCAAGTTCAATAGTTAAAAATAGATTTAAATAATTTAGCCATTCAGGCTAGTTTGCTCCTTTTACTGCGAGTCTCTGCCTGGCATTTTTGTTTGTTTTGTTTGTTCACTTAAAGCTTCCATAACTATTTTCATAAAAAGCAAATCCTTAAATAATTTCAGAGGTATGCTTTTTTTTTGGTGTAGGCAACCTCAGTGAACATTTTGTTGTTGTTTTGTTGTCGGCTGAGGTGATAGAGCAAGCTTCGGGCAACAGCACAACTAAAACGAAACAGAGTACCGTAATATTGCCTACACCAAAAGGCTTATAGAATGAAGCTCTGTGGCTTGTTTACCAGCTCAAGGTTATAAGTGGACGAGCCTGCTCCAGTGTGCGATTTGTTGATGAGAAGGCTGTAGAACCTGTGTGCTAGCCTCCGGTTTTAGAAGTAAGGTGAAATGAGGACTGTTTTCTTCCACAAAACCATGATGGCCCTCTGGCTATGCAGATGGCATAGGTCAGGTAACATGAACACTGTCTGTTGTAATTTATTCAACATGATGATATTCTGAACGCACATCCCTTTTAACTATCTTTGTAAACCATCCTTAAATACAGTTTTACTCCTTGATTGATACAGCTCTCCGTCTCCGTTTCTATTTTCTGTTTCAGTTCTGCTCACATACGCTACAGCTTGGTTAATATTACACAGAGGGGGAATTATCCAATTATCATGGTTAATGTTCCAGCAAAATAAAAGAGAGCAGTATAGCCTTTAAGTGATACAAATACAGAAGTGGGTGATACCTTTATAGATGTTTATTGCCCTCTCCTGCATTGACCAGGCATCATATACAGAAAGAGCTGAATAACTTTTGTACAACTTCTCTATGCCTGAAGAAATTAAGTAAAGAGTCATTTTGTCATATCCTAATTGATTAAATCTTTGCAAACCAGTTATCTGTAACTAGATAATAGAAAATGAATAATTCTTGTCTAATGCAGTCTATAGTAACTGTGTTATAAGAAAGAAACCCCGCAGTGGAGCAAAGAAAAGATGTTTATAAATGTGTTCTTTTTGTATTTTCCTGTATGAGTTAAATAAATTATTCAGTGTCTAAATTGTTTTTTTAATATGCCATTTGAGGATTGCTACCAAATTGATAATTAGCATATTCAGTAGTCCTATGCATGTTACGCAGAGTTCTGATATATGGGAGATATCTTAAAAATGTATTATTAAAAACCTCAAACTGTATAACCACTTGTAATTGCATGAAAAGCCCTTCAAACAAATTTATTTATGAGTTTAAATACATTATTTCATCATTTCAATCCTGTCATTACACATGGAGGCTTGAAGTAGAAATCACTTCACCCCGTGGATAAAAATGTTTGCTTATTCAGAAAGAGCTGTGTTTCAGAATGGATTGGTTTTTTTTAACGTGGCCTTGTATGTTTAGTTTATTTCTGTTTGCTTGTAACCAGTGTACATTTTTAATTCAGGAAAACTGTTTGGTGACTTCCTGAGTTGGAATTTAGAAGATACACTCTCCCAGTTCCCCCTGAAGCCTGGAAATACTGCTACGTTTACTGTGTACATTAAAGCAAAACTTGACTTCTCCTGTCAGGAAAATCTCCTGCAAGACCTGAATGATGGTGAGTTTGGGGTCCTTTTTCAGTTGCAAGAGCAGTAATTTTTATTTTGGCAGGGTTTTCTTCCCTGCTTTAGCAAATGATATGGAAGAACTGCCGAGTACAGCAAGTCTTGACAGAGTATCAGCATGACTCCAGGGGAGCTAGTACAGTGGACCCTTGAATAACAAACAGCTTGTATAACATAAAATCTGTACAACATAAAAAATTCCAGAGATAGGGGAAATTTGCTTAACATAATTGCCTATGGGGGAAATCCATACAACATAAAAATGGAATTACTCCATTTTCAATTCATTCCTATGGGAATTTGTATAAAAGAAAAAATGCTTAACATAATTTCATTTGGAACAAATTAATTCCTTTCTACAAGGTACCACTGTAGTTGATTCTTTGAGCATGCTTCAGTCTCTAAAAATCCTTCCATGGGTCTGTCTGGATAGGCGCACAGACCTAGCTGTCACCAGTTTTCATATTAGTGCTTAGTCTGTCACCAGTTTTCATATTAGTGCTTAGTCCCACTTGTTCGTCACAATGCCTGAAATCCAGTTGCTTAGTGTGGTAAATTACAACTGGAGTAGGCCCACTGAATAACTGGGGATTTGGTGAATTGGCTCTACCTTACATTCCAGTGATTCTCTAGTTGTGACTTATGCTAAACAGGATTTCAACAAGTACAATATATCTAGCTAAGTACTGAGATCTGAATAAAAGAAGCTATAGAAGACCTTTTAAGGTAATACAAGAGATTTCCAGTTTCATTGCCCATATTCCTGATGGATACATGTGAGATGGTTATATAGATCAGGTAATACATACTGGCAGGTGTACACTTTTCAACACCACAAAAGGCAAAATGAATAAACTTAAAGAGGAATGGTTTATTAATAAAAGCAATAAAGTGTTAAATACGTAGTTGCACAAAATCAGAAATGCTTGGTTTAAACCAGTTTAAATCAATGAAGATGGGGGGGGGATGCTGACTTTAAAAGTGCAATATTTTAAGCAAGATTTTCCTTTGAAGCTGTTTTAATGTCCTAATGGTGGTGCGGTTCTGACCACCAACAGACCAATCCTAATTTCTTTGGATAGCCATCCAAGGAGAGTTAAGATTAGATGTGATAAACCTCTGTGATAAGTCTACAATCAAATATAGGCATTGTTAGGCTCAGAAACAGATTACTTTGGCCACAGCTTTGAGCAGTCTTGAATCAATTGACACTCTCATCTGCTAGGGAAGACCCAAAATTTGATGTCTTCTTTATGCTAGTCTAGTCTACCAGGGAGTGAAGGGGGAAAGGGAAGCATGGCAACAGAAGAAGAGCCTTCCGCTTCTCTCTTGTACCTGTCCAAGAATGAATGGAAAGCAGGGGTTTGGAAGTACTGGAAAAACTGCTCTGGTGTAACCCCATTTTGTCGAGCCTGCTAACATGTAGCTTAGCAGAGTGTTATTTAATTGTTGTTCCAGTTCTAAAACTAAGCCTTGAATCTGTTTTCCAGGCGGTGTATGTGTTTGTAGCTTCTTTCCTGGTGTCCAATCTTCGGCCCTCTAGATGTTTTGGGCCTCAACTCCCACAGTCCTTTGTCATTGGCAGTACAGGCTTGGAATGCTGGGAGTTGTGGTCCAAAACATCTGGTGGGCCAAAGTTTGGATACCTCTAATAATCGGGCAGACTGTCCAGCTGTTTTGGACAGTGCCTTGCCTTGGGCGTTGCTGGCAGATTATGGGAGTTGTTACCTAAAACATCTGCAGGGTCATATATGTTCCTCATGTACGTTATATTTTTCTTTAACATACTTGAATGTATATTATTCTTTATATGAACAGCAACTGTTATAGTTTGGGAGGTTACAGAATAGAAGGATGTGTGAGCTACCCAATTCTAAATTCTCAGCCTTGCACTCTTACTCCTTTTTGCTTTATTCTGCTTTATCTCAACTCGGCTCTCATTAAATATAGCAATAAATACAAGGCGTGACTGGTATGGCGAAACAAGATGAGCAAACAAGCAGTTTATTTTCATGAAATGAAATTCAAACGCCTGTGTTGAGAAGGCATGGTCATGTTTGGAGCAAGATCAAATTAATTCTTTGTTTACACAGGGAAGATTTAATTTATTTAATAGAAAGGTTTTAATTTATTTATTTCAGTGTAACTGGTTCAGTTTAAATTGGTTCCAGCACTAATTAACTTTGAGTGTGTTTGTGTAGCTTTTACTTTTAAAAATATTGATTTTTATCCATCATACATAAAAAGCATGTGGATATACATTCTGACTCCTGAACTTGTTTCAGCTGAAAGTGGGGGATATGGCTCAGCAGAACACTTGTCATCTGCTTGCTGCCATGTATATCCACATTAGTTTCTCTTGTAGCTATAATGTAATGTTGTCTTTTAATGCTGTAAGACAGGGCTGTCCAACTTTAAACAGGCTGAGGTCTACTTTTTCTGGCCCAGAGTGCCTGAGAGCTAGTACACTAATACCGCTACTTACGAATTTTATCCATTCCAAGCATATGCTTGTAAGTAAAAAAAAAATTGCAAGTAGAACAGCAGTTTCCCATTGTTGTTGTTCTTGTTGTTCAGTCGTTCAGTCGTGTCTGACTCTTCGTGACCCCATGGACCAGAGCTCACCAGGCCTTCCTATCCTCCACTGCCTCCCGGAGTTTTGTCAAATTCATTTTAGTTGCATCGATGACACCGTCCAACCATCTCATTCTCTGTCGTCCTCTTTTCCTTTTGCCTTCGATTTTTCCCAGCCTCAGGGACTTTTCCAAGGAGTCATCTCTTCTCATGAGGTGGCCAAAGTACTGGAGCCTCAGCTTCAAAATCTGTCCTTCCAGTGAACATTCGGGGTTGATTTCTTTCAGAATGGATAAGTTTGATCTCTTTGCAGTCCAGGGGACTCTCAAGACTCTCCTCCAGCACCACAGCTCAAAAGCATCAATTCTGCGGTGATCAGCCTTCTTTATAGTCCAGCTCTCACTTCCATACATCACTACTGGAAAAACCATAGCTTTGACTATCCTGACCTTAGTTGGCAAAGTGATGTCTCTGCTCTTTAGGATGCTATCTAGGTTTGCCATTGCTTTCCTCCCAAGAAGCAGGCGTCTTTTAATTTGGTTGCTGCAGTCGCCATCTGCAGTGATCAAGGAGCCCAAGAAAATAAACTCTGTCATTGCCTCCATTTCCTCCCCTTCTATTTTGCCAGGAGGTGATGGGACCGGTGGCCATGATCTTAGTTTTTTTGATGTTGAGCTTCAGCCCATTTTTTCACTCTCCTCTTTTACCCTCATTAAGAGGTTCTTTAATTCCTCCTCACTCTCTGCTATTAGAGTAGTATCATCTGTGTATCTGAGGTTGTTGATATTTTTTCCGGCAATCTTAATTCCAGCTTGTGATTCACCCAGACCTGCCTTTCTCATGATGTACTCTGCATATAAGTTAAATAGGCAAGGTGACAGTATACATACAGCCTTGTCGTACTCCTTTCCCAATTCTAAACCAGTCAGTTGTTCCATATCCAGTTCTGACGGTTGCTGCTTGTCCCACATATAGATTTATTAGGAGACAGATAAGGTGGTCAGGCACTCCCATTCCTTTAAGGACTTGCCATAGAGTCAAAGGCTTTGGCATAGTCAATGAAGCAGAAGTAGATGTTTTTCTGGAACTCTCTGGCTTTCTCCATAATCCAGCGCATGTTGGCGATTTGATCTCTAGTTCCTCTGCCCCTTCGAAATCCAGCTTGTACTTCTGGAAGTTCTCTTTCCACATACTGCTGAAGCCTGCCTTGTAGAATTTTGAGCATAACCTTGCTAGCATGTGAAATGAGTGCAATTGTGCGATAGTTGGAGCATTCTTTGGTGTTTCCTTTCTTTGGGATTGGGATGTAGACCGATCTTTTCCAGTCCTCTGGCCACTGCTGGGTTTTCCAAATTTGCTGGCATATCGTATGCAGCACCTTTATAGCATCCTCTTTTAAGATTTTAAAGAGTTCAATTGGAATGCCGTCACCTCCACTGGCCTTGTTGTTTGCAATGCTTTCTAAGGCCCACTTGACTTCACTTTCCAGGATGTCTGGCTCCAGGTCAGCAACTACGCTATCTTGGTTATCAGGGACATCCAGATCTTTCTGATATAATTCTTCTGTATATTCTTGCCATCTCTTCTTGATCTCTTCTGCTTCAGTTTGGTCCCTACCATTTTTGTCCTTTATCATATCCATCTTTGCACGAAATGCCCCTTTAATATCTCCAAATTTCTTGAATAGATCTCTGGTTTTTCCTTTTCTGTTGTTTTCCTCTATTTCTTTGCACTGTTCATTCAAGAAGGCCGCCCTGTCTCTCCTTGCTATTCTTTGGAAGTCTGTATTCAATTTTCTGTATCTTTCCCTGTCTCCCTTGCATTTTGCGTCCCTTCTCTCCTCCGCTATTTGTAGGGCCTCGTTGGACAACCACTTTGCTTTCTTGCATTTTCTTTTCTTTGGAATAGTTTTCATTGCAGCCTCCTGTACAATGTTACAAGCCTCCATCCATAGTTCTTCAGGTGTTCTGTCCACCAAATCTAGTTCCTTGAATCTATTCTTCGCTTCCACTATGTATTCATACGGGATTTGACTTAAATTATACTTGACTGGCCCAGTGGTCTTCCCTACTTTCTTCAGTTTAAGTTTGAATTTTGAAATAAGAAGCTGATGATCTGAGCCACAGTCAGCACCAGGTCTTGTTTTTGCTGACTGTATAGAGCTCCTCCATCTTTGGCTGCAGAGAACATAGTCAATCTGATTCCGGTATTGTCCATCTGGTGATGTCCATGTGTAGAGTTGCCTTTTGTATTGTTGGATAAGAGTGTTTGCAATGACCAGCTTGTTCTCTTGACAAACTCAATTAGCCTTTGCCCTGCTTCATTTGGAACTCCAAGGCCAAACTTGCCAGTTATTCCTTTTATCACTTGACTCCCTACTTTAGCATTCCAATCCCCTATGATGAGAAGAACATCTTTCTTTGGTGTCAGTTCTAGAAGTTCTTGTAAATCTTCATAAAATTGGTCAATCTCAGACTCTTCAGCACCGATAGTTGGTGCATAAACTTGGATTACTGTGATGTTGAAAGGACTGCCTTGGAATGGTACCGAAATCATTCTATCATTTTTAGGTTGTATCCCAGCACTGCTTTTCTCACTCTATTGTTGACTATGAGGGCTACTCCATTTCTTCTATGGGATTCTTGCCCACAGTAGTAGATGTGATAGTCATCTGAACTGAATTCACCCATTCCTGTCCATTTAAGTTCTCTGATGCCCAAGATGTCAATGTTTATTCTTTCCATCTCACGTTTGACCACATCCAGCTTACCCTGGTTCATAGATCTCACATTCCAGATTCCTATGCAGTGTATTTCTTTGCAACATTGGACTTTCCTTTCTCTTCCAGGCACGTCTGTAGCTGAGCATCCTTTCGGCTTTGGCCCAGCCACTTCATTAGCTCTGGAGCTACATGTACTTGTCCTCCGCTCTTCCTCAGTAGCATGTTGGACACCTTCTGACCTGAGGGGCTCATCTTCCAGCGTCATATCTTTTAGCCTTTTGTTTCTGTCCATGGGATGTTCTTGGCAGGGATACTGGGGTGGCTTGCCAGTTCCTACCCAGAAAGTCTTATTACAGGCCTCATTGTCACCATCGTAATTAGCCTTACAATGACGAAAGCACAGTTCAGCCTGTTTTATTTTGTAGCCTCACTGAACAACTGGGACACAAAAGTAGAAATGTGCCCCATTTATAAGATATTCCAGACTGAGGCAGGCAGTTTCCCATAGGGATGCATTGAAATCCGTTCCATCTGGAACTGATTAATTGATTTTCAATGCCTTCCTATGGGAAGGCTGGCCATGCACACGCTTCCCTTGCACCTGCTTGATCATCTGGCCAGTGGCGGGAGAAGAGGAGCATGCCATGGCCCTTGAACTGCCCTGTTCGGCTGAGACAATGAGCTGGCAGACTAAGAACTTTGTTGAGGCAGTGGTGGTCCATGGGATGGGGGAGGGAGGGTTGGAGAATTTATCCCCTCACTTTTTTATTGGTGGCCGGCGGGCTACTTTTGAACCCTTCTCGGGCTACTGGTAGCCTGTGGTCTACCTGTTGTACAGGCCTGCTGTAAGATGTCCCTCAGTTCCCTGTTCTCAATACTTGAACATGTCTTAATTGTGCTGGGATGTATATTATCTCTCATTACTGTAAGCCACCTTTTTCCAAGGGGAAAGGTGGGGTAAAAAAATACTCAGAAAGAAAGAAAGAAAGAAAGAAAGAAAGAAAGAAAGAAAGAAAGAAAGAAAGAAAGAAAGAAAGAAAGACCCACTGTGAAGCACCATTCATGACAGATAAGTGCAGCACTTTTCTGAAGTAATACAAGGTGCATGCTGCCACTGGCCATGGCCCCAGAGAAAGAGTCACTAGAAATTTCAGTGGGGGGAACCCATGCTTCTGTTTAAAGTACAGTGGTGCCCCGACTTACGAGCAACTCAACTTAAAAACAATTTGATGTAAGAGGAGAAAACTGTTGGCGTTTTAACTGACGCCTTACAAATTTTAGATGTGGTCTGCTCGACTTACAAATATTTTTTAACTTACCGTATATACTTGAGTATAAGTCGACCCGAGTATAAGCCGGGGCCCCTAATTTAAACTCCCAAAACTGGGAAAATTTATTGACTCAAGTGTCAGCCTAGGGTGGGAAATGCAGCAGGGCCTGGCAACTCCTCCTTTGTGAGCTGGGTGTGTGTGTGATGTTTAAAATGACTTTTAGCCACCGAGGCAAGTGCTTGAGTTGGTGGCTAAAAGTCATTTTAAACATTGTTTTAAAATGACTTTTTAAAAAGTCATTTTAAACATGGGGGGGGGTTCAGGAGAAGTGGTGCACAATGTTTAAAATGACTTAGCCACTGACCCAAAGTTGCCTCAATGGCTAAAAGTATTGACCGAATATAAGCTGAGGACCCCCTTTTTCAGCCCAAAATTAGGGCTGAAAAACTAGGCTCATACTCGAGTATATACTGTATTTTTTCCAATTTTTAGATAGGTACCCCGACTTAAGAGTAGTTCGACTTAAGAGCATGCATTCGGAACAGATTAGAGTCATAAGCCGAGGTACCACTGTATATGTTTAGAGGGGCTGCTTTATATCATAATCAGAACTCGTGATGGACATGAATCATTTTGCCCCAGTGTGTAAAGGTGGCAGCGTGGGTTCTGCTGATGCCCCCTACACCTCCTCTGGGTCAGCCAGCCACTCACCAGGCCCCACTTGTCAGTTTCCTGTACTTCTTAAAATGATCTTCCAGTCCCCGCAACAGCTCAGGCTTCCCTATCCTCCCCTTTTGGCTGATCTCCCTTTCAGACAAAAGGGTGGAGCAGAGACATCTGTGCTGTAGCCTGTGACTGGGAGATTAGATTGAGGAGGTTGGAAAAAACAAGCAAGCTGGGCCTGGTGAGCGGCTAATCAGCTGAGGAGGCAGAGGTTATGGATCAGCTTCACCTTTATAAAACAGTACAAACTGGGACAAGCTGTTTTATGTCCATCTCTAACCACAACCATGCCATTTTGGTGGTCAAAAATACAGTATATTTCTATGTCATCTTTTGCCAGCTTATACGAAGTTTCAGCAAAAAAAAAAAAAAGTTGCCAAAGCAAAGTTAAAAATATTTTCCTATTCAGCAACATAGTGATGCATCTGAGAGAAAATAGCAATAAGCTAGTTTTTCGCGGATGCCCAAAATGTAATTGAAACGTTATATTGCATAGTATTTCATAAATGTGACAAATTTAATAATTCAAGAGGAGCACTGCACCCATAATTTATGTATAAGGTTACAGAAGAGACTTTTGTCGAAGCTTGGGAAATTCATTGAGGAAAAATAATGTTAACATTGATAAAAGTCTAATCACTTAATATTTTAATTCACTCTCACAGTGTTGAATATATAATATTGTTTTTATAATTCTTATTAATTATTTAATCTTAAGCAATGTTCACAGTATTTAAAAGTTGCTTCAGTGAGTTTTATTGAAAATAAACCCTGTGTAACTGAAGAGCCAACAGTAGCTTTATGCTGCGTTTCACTATCAATATGGGCGCAACATTTTTCTTTGGTGTATCCTGTCAGGAGGTATACATCTCTCATCTCAAAGTTCACAGTGACTAAAGTGTAACTCAAATTCATTACTTTTGCTGATGAATTGCTGCAAATTACAAAGTCAACGGAGGTATTATTTTTATAGCACTATGAACTGCATGAGTCAGAAAGTAACATATAATGTCTACCTAGAGTTTATAACTTGCAGCAATTCACCACCAAAAGGTACATCATTTGCATTACATCCACAGCGAGGATTTATTTCTTCAGAAGGTAGTTGGAATGAGACCTGAACTCACAAAAGGCTCATTCCTACAGCAAAATAACCAGAATACTGTTGCATCTGGGTCAGAAATAGTTGTCTTCTGGCATCTTCAGCTTTGGACTACAACTCCCACCACTGCCTGTCACAGACCGTGCTGGATGGAGTTGAGGGAGACTGAGCGGAAATGGGGTGCCATCCTTGATCTAGTCTAGTAGTCCTTCTGGAAGTCCCAAAAGGACACTTTCAGTCTCTATACACTTCAAAAGATGATAGAAAAAGAAAGAAAAGAAGAGAGAATAAGTTATTTCCAATTGTTCTTGACTGCTGCAAGTTAGTAAAGAGAGGCTGGTGAAGGTGCATTCAGGATCTTCAAAGAGGCTCTTCATTCCCCGGGTTCTACTGGTTTTGCTTGGGAAATTCTGTGATTGGCAGAACTTACAAACAGATAGCTGCCAGTTCAGAGGGAGAATTTACTGCCTGGTGTAGGTTTGACACAGATGAATTTCAAAGAGCTGATTATTATTTATTTTAGTTGGCTTAAAGCCACAATTAATGATGGAGGAATTAATTAATTGCTATATCTATCTATCTATCTATCTATCTATCTATCTATCTATCTATCTATCTATCTATCTATCTATCTATGTATCTATCTATCTATCTATCTATCTATCTATCTATCTATCTATCTATCTATCTATCTATCTATCTATCTATCTATCTATCTATCTATCTATCTATCTATCTATCTATCTATCTATCTATATGAATTATTATGTTTATTAGAACATATGATTTATGTTTATTAGAGAGTATGAGGGGCTGCATGGTTTGTTTTTTTTAATTTTTAACTTAATGTAATGTTTTTGCCTTGAGTATAAATTTCAGTGGCAATGCGGATTTGGAGAATATTGCACTAATACGGTTAATTCCATAAATTTATTTATTTGTTTAACTTAAGATACTTCAAAATAGTGCAACACACGTTCTGTAGTTAACAACCAGCATGTATAACAGATAATACAATACTACACACACACACACACACACACACACACACACACACACACACACACACACACACACACACACACACACACACACACATTAAATGATGAATAAAATGACATCTCATAGAATTTGACATAAGCGACCAAACTAGCACCACAATTGGACCTCAAGTGGCATGCATTAATAAAATGCAGTTTTAGACAGTTTCATTTGAAACAGCTACTTTAAAATTGGGAAGAGGGGCGCCTGGTGAAACTCACTAGTAATTTGATCATAATTATAGAACAATTGAAAATGCCTTTGGCTTCCTTAGGTGTTGCTAGTTCTTGCAATAATGAATGCAAGCAATGTGTTGTATGTTTAGCTGTTCTGTGAGAGAGCAGCACCTTGAATTGAGCATGTAAGTGAATAAGAAGCCAGTGGAGATGTCTGTGGAGAGTCTCAGTTATCCAGATGAGGTTCTCTGGCAGTTGAGTCATGGCAACTGGACTTCTTTTCTTGTGGAATTGAAATGGTTCACTATTCATCCAAGTAGCTTCTACAGTCTGAGAAAAAGATAGTGGAAGGCTTCCAATTTATAGTTCACCTTGGTTTCACCACACCCTATGGTGTGGTCTGAATAGCTTTGTTAGGTGGACAATGGCCTGAACAGGCTCGATGGAAGAACCTAGTCATTCCTTACATGGCTGGTGTGTCTGAAAAGCTTTAAAAGTTTTTTGGTAAACACCACATACCCGTTCACTCCAAATGCACAAACACTCTGAGACTTGTCTACCCAAAAGACTCAACACCAAAACCCAACAGTAGTACCTCTAGATACGAATGCCCCTAGATATGAAAAACTCAAGATGGGAAGGGAAATCCATCCGGGGCGCAATGCACCCTGGGAATGGAAGTCTTCCAAAAAACTGTAAAAACTCAAGATACGAAAATTCCCTATTGGAAAACTCAAGATACAAAAATTTTGCAGAAGACCAGTTCCCGGCGTGCATTGCACCCCATTCAGTTGCATTATATGAAAATTTTCATGATACAAAGTGTCTTGAGGAACAAATTAATTTTGTATCTAGAGGTACCTTTGTATATGTGGTCCAATGCAGTGATGAGTGTGCAGAACTCTACACTGGATAAACCAAACAGCCTCTAAACAGGAGGATGGTCCAGCACAGGAGGGGCAGCAGCTCAGGACCAGAATCAGCAATGTGCCTTTGTTTGAAGGACAAAGGGCACTCATTCAAAGATGAAGATGTACACATATTAGACAGAGAAGAGAGGTGATTCGAGAGAGGAGTTAGGGAAGCCATTCATGTGTGTATTGAAAATCCCTCTCTCAACAGAGATGGAGGACTTAGGCACAATCTGTCTCGCACTTATCATGCTGCCCTTGCATTGATCCCCAAACACAACAGCAGCACTTCTCGGCTCCACGAGGAAGGCCAGCGCTAATGACCCATAGTTAATGGGTATTGGGAAGGGTTGCATTGGTGTGACGTTCATACACTACGGGCCATTGTCTGTCTAATGCACGTATTCAGGCTACTGTCCACCTAAGGAGCCTATTCAGACCACGGGGGCGTGAAACCAAGGTGAACTATAAACTGGAAGCCTTCCACCAACTTTTTTCTCACACTGATGAAGCTACTTGGATGAGTAGTGAAACGTTTCAATTCCACAAAGAAAGAAGCTCCTGGAGAAGCCAGTGGAGGTCTGGAGGTGTATGTCCATATCTATTTATTGCTTTGTTTTATTGTTAGCTGCCCAGAGTTCCTTTTTGGAAGATGGGCGGGGTATAAGGACAACAAACAAACAAACAAACAAATACTTGTAATCAGCTTAGCTGCCACGTTTTCGACTTGCTGGAGCTTAGGTACTAGCTTCAAAGGTAGCCATACATAAAGAGCATTAAAGTAGTATATTTTAGAGTTTACCAAAGCACTCACCTCCCCAGGTAGAATGCAGCTGAGCAATCAGTCAAGTTAATAAAAAGCACTCTTGGCTATGGCAGATATTTGTAGCTTCACGAAGAGGGCTGAGTTCAGGAGCACACCCAAACTGGGAACCTGATCCTGCAGGGGGATTGTAAGGCCAGGTGAATATCCTTCTAACCAGTCTAGTGAACCTCCTAACAACAGGATCTCCATCTTACCTGGATTCAGTTTCGTTTTAATGGTCCCCACGCAGTCCATTATCGCCCCAGACAGTGTTCCAGGACTTGCACTGCGTCACTGACAGGGAAAGAAAAGGATAGACAGAGCAGTGTGTCATTTGCATGCTGATGACAGCAAACTCCATATCTCCAAATTAATTCTTCCAGCAGCTTCATATAGATGTTAGAAAGAAATTACCAAGGTAAAAGAGATCCTGGTGGGGTAGACATTGCATCTCCAAGCTGTACTCTCTGATAGCAGCCCTCAAGGAAGTACTAGAACTACCAGAGAATAAAGTCTCTGAGTCCCAAACCTGAGAGCCAACTCAGAAGGATACCATGGTTGTAGTGTCCAGCTGGCCAGCTGAGTGGTGTATTAGTAAAACAAACAAACAAACAAACAAACAAACAAATAAGGACCAGGAGGGTTACACTCCTCCTGTCTGCCTCCCTCAGGCGATCATCATGAAAAGTGACCAAAGCAGTTTTGGTTCCACGATGCAGCCTGAAACTGAATTGAAATGGATCTAGATGGATCTGTGTCCACCAAGAACACCTGATACTGGGCATTCGCCACCCTCTCAATCAGCTTGCGCAACAGCGGTATATTAGCGATTGGCATGTCATTATTAAAGTTGTCCAATGCTAAGATTGGTTTCTTTTGAATGGTCTTCATAATGGCTGCCTTTAGGAAGTTTGGGTTCAGGATTGGGTTCCTCCTACAGAGACACATTGATGATACGTACAGCCCATTCTGTAATCGTCTCCTTAGCTGGTTTTAGGAGCCATGAAGGTCAAGGAGCAAGAGAGGAAGCAGTGTCATCACGGTGCGCAAGTGCCTTGTCTACCTCCTCAGGCCACACCGACTGAAATTGAAAGTTATTGTTTTAAATAGCCTTTTGAAAGCATAGCAGTCTTTTACTATCTTCTCTTTTGTGTAAACATGGACAGCAAATGAAGTATGACATGTGAATCATTTTAATGACTTAATGAGGTGGTTTATTTATAAGGCACTGTGTGTTAACTGTGCCTTATATACTGATTAATAAAACCCGTTGTCATAAGTTATAAAGCTTGAAGTTGATATTCTGTTTTACTGACAAAAGTGGACCTGTTCAGTATAGGTCTGAAAGTCATATTTTTTGGTTAGATTTACTATAGCATTGATATTACTTTAAAAATCAGTGCTCATAATTATAAATTTCCCTGGTTTATGCACTGGCTAAAAAATATCAGTCTCCGTATAGTTCCAGAATACAAATGAGCCTTGGGTTTATATGCTTCTTTTCCCTGCCTGCCTCGGCACACTCTAGTTCAGCAACTAGTGTCCTGTTAGCTGTTGTGAGTTTTTCAGGCTTTTTGGCCATGCTCCAGAAGTTTTTTAAAGGGAGAAAAACTTCCAGAACATGGCCAAACTGCCTGAAAAACTCACAACAGCTATCAGATCCCGGCCATGAAAGCCTTCAAGAATACAGTATCCTGTTAGTTAGCTGCCCCTGTGTAAAAGATGATTGCCTATAATTAAATAATTCCTTTAGTTCAGTGTACATGCAACTTCAGATCATTGTATGTGAATTGCACACACCCAGAAACTGAATATGGAACTCTTAATCTGCTACTGCTGTTCCTGTTGCTCTTGTTGTGGTGGCGGAGGTCTGCAATAGGATAGTGGTTACTAATTCTGAAGCACAAAATGTTGGCCCTGCCTTATAAACCAGATTGCAAACCATTGTTTAATTATGGTTTGCAATGCGCTGAGGACATTTTTGTGGACATCACTGGGCCATAAGCATGTCTAATATGTGTTGGATCCCCACGACCTGCACAGTTCATAGGCATCAGTCCAGAGAATTACCATTCTACTCCTTTCCTATAAATATTGACCTTAGAATAAAAGATTACTTTATGGTGTTGACATTCTGGAAAGGCTCAGGACTTCAGAGTAGTAAAATAATATATACTTTTTTCCTCCACTTTTTTTTAGACGGAATTAGCGTGGGTGGCCTCCCACTTTCTAGTCCCTTTCGACAAGTGATAAAACCACGAGTTGAGAGTAAACCTATAAATCCACCTGAAACTACCAAAGTTGGCGACTTCAGTCACGTAAAGGTAAGTTATTTGTATCCCAATACTGTAGTTCAGGCCTGCCCAACAGGTAGACCGTGGGTTACCGGTAGCCCGCGAAGGATTCAAAAGTAGCCCTCCAGCCATCAATAGAAAAAGTGAGGGGATAAGTTCTTCACCCCTCCCTCCCCCATCCCAAGGACCACCACTGCCCCAGCAAAGTTCTGGGTCAGTCCCCTGTCCCCCCCCCCACCGGCCAGATGATTGGTGTGCCACTATCTTGTGATCAGCTGAGTCGCTGGTGAGGAGTGGAGGGAGGAGAGGGGAGGAGAGGGGCGAGAAGTGGGGTTGCAGGTGTGCCCATCTCCTTTGTGCAGTGACATCTCCCTTCTTCCCCCCTAAACAAATCCCTCCATAACGGCTTAATTTATTTTCAATGCATTCCTATGGAAACCGCTGCTCTACTTACAATTTTTTTTTACTTATGACCATATCCGTAAGTAGAGGTTTTAGTGTAGTAGCCCTCGGGTACTTTGGGCTGAGAAAAGTAGACCTTGGCCTGTTCAAAGTTGGACAGCCCTGCTGTAGTTGATTGTGTATGCCCTTGTTGATTATTCTGCACTGGAAAGCAAATGTGTATTTTGGCGTCCACTGAGGCTTCAATATCAAGCAGGTTTTTGCATTTGCAATGCTGGCTTCTTCAGAGGAGTTCATTTTAGTGTGAATTCATTTTGGCTTCAAAATGCTATAACGGAACAGCATCATGTAATATAGGTCCAGCCCTCCACATTTGGTCAGAAAACAACGATCATTTCCAGGCAGGCCCCCTCTTGGGCTGTCCTTCAAGCAAACAAAGATCTTTCTCTTCAGGCCTGAGTGCAGTTTTTAAATAGATGTTTGTTCCTTACTGCTCTGTATGTGGTTTGGCTGTCCTTTTTGTTTATAATATTTTTGTGTGGTGTTTGTTTGATCCTTTTAAAGCAGTGGTTCTCAACCTGTGGGTCCCCAGATGTTCCTGGACTGCAACTCCCAGAAGTCTCCACCGCTCACTGTGCTGGAAAGGGTTCCTGGGAGTTGCAGTCCAGGAACATCTGGGGACTCACAGGTTGAGAACCACTGTTTTAAAGTATTTAGATACAGTGGACCCTCGTAAAACAAACGGGTTATATAACATAAAATCTGTACAACATAAAAAATTCTGGAGATAGGGGAATTTGCTTAACAGAATCGCCTACGGGGCGAATCCGTACAACATAAAAATGGTTGCGATTAGGGATTACTCCGTTTTCAATGCATTCCGGTGGGGAATTTGTATAAAGGAAAACTTGCTTAACAGAACTTCATTTGGAACGAATTAATTCCTTTATACAAGGTACCACGGTGCTTACTTTTTTTGTCTGTTTTTGTCTTGGATCCTTCCTAAGAAGAAATGTGGGGTAAAAATATTGTGAATAAATAAATAAAATAATTCCCCACTATGAGATTTGCTGGGTCATGCTAATGGCAGTTGCCATCCAGGCTTATCTAGGAGAGTGGTTCCCAAACGGTGTCTTCCACCCCAGAATCCCCTTCCATCTTCGAACTGTCGCTGCTCCTGTTGCTGCTCCCAGGCAGTTGAGCTGAAGGTGCGCGACGTGCATGTGTCTGGTTCTCTCGCTCTCTCCCGAGGCCTCTGAAAACTAGTAGGGTCTGCCCTCCTCTCTGAGAGCACATAGTACCGTGTTCCCCCGAAAATAAGACAGTGTCTTACATTAATTTTTGCTCCCAAAGATGCGCTAGGTCTTATTTTCAGGGGATGTCTTATTTTTCCATGAAGAAGAATACGGTACACATTTGTTGTTATCTTATTATTGGGGAGGCCTTATTTTCAGGGGGATGCCTTATTTTTCAGCAAGAGGCAAAACTGTAAGTAGGTCTTATTTTCAGGGGATGTCTTATTTTGGGGGAAACAGGGTACGAGGGAAGGGGGACATAGGAAGAGCAGGTGTGTGCGAAGTGGCTATGAGGCACCCGGCAGGCATTGACCCTGCCCCAAGGAAACTCCAGTGCTGGCATGGCCAGTCGGGCCAGGCAAGGCTGGGAGGGGCGAGGTCAAGTCATGGTGAGTGACACCTGACAGCAACGTGCACACCACAATGACAGAGGGGTTCCTCATGTCACCTTTATTGCCCCACCCCGGGCCTCCTCCCTCCGTGGTGCCAGGGGTTCTGGGTTCCCTCATCTCGTTACTTGATTCAGTAGAGGGAGGCTGGGGCAGTGGCGCAGACAGATAACCTACAGACTTTGTCATTCCCTTCATTTATCTACAGGCAAATTCTTAACCAGAAGCCAAATGAGGGAAGAGGAGGAGAGAGAAGTACTATTGAGGCTGGGCTTCCCTTCCTCCCATCTGTTCTGTCTACTGTGTTATTTAACATCTACATGAAACCACTGGGGGAGATTATCAGGAGTTTTGGGGTTAAGTGCCACCAGTATGCCGATGACACCCAACGCTACCTTTCATCACCTTCGGATTCTGAGAGAGCTACTATCTTAACTTTACATAAGTGTTTAGCTGCAGTAATGAACTGGATAAAGATGAACAAATTTAAGCTGAACCCAGACAAGACAGAGGTGCTGTCAAAGGGAGAACAAGGGATAGGGAATCAACCTGTACTGGGTGGGGTCACCCCCCAAATGAAAAAAGAGGTGTGTACCTTTGGTGTGCTCCTGGATTTGTCTCTGAGTCTCAAGGCCCAGGAGTGCCTTTGAATAGTTAAAACTCATGTGCCAACTGCGTACGTTCGTTGAGAGGTCTGAATCTGTGTTCCCAAACTTTTTCGACACACAGTTCCCTTGACCTACCTACCTATCTACCTATCTACCTACCTATCTATCTATCTATCTATCTATCTATCTATCTATCTATCTATCTATCTATCTATCTATCTATCTATCTATCTATCTATCTATCTATCTATCTATCTATCTATTGAGTATTTTTACCCTGCCTTTCTCCTTGGAAAGGATCCAAGGCGGCTTACATATTGAAGTTTGAGAATAGGGAATTGAGGGGTATCTTACAGCATTAAAGCGCAACATTAAAACTAAAAGAAAACATGAGCAGTTAAAGAAAACAGTATAAATTCCATGTAATCATGTACAGTAGACCATCTAAAAGTTATAAGGGATGGAAACTAACATTGAAAACATAGTATCAATGAAGTTATACAATGAGAGATATAAACACAGATTTATAAGTGGTTATAAATACAAAGTCTGTGTAATCATGTATGGCAAATTCATATAAATGACACAATAGGTAGTCCATCATTCAGGGAAAGCTTGCCTGAAGAGAACGGTCTTTGCCTGTTTCTAGAAAGACAGCAGAGATGGCACAGTCCTGGCCTCTAGTGGGAGAGAGTTCCAGAGTCTGGGTGCAGCAACCGAGAAGGCCCTTTCATGTGTCCCCATGAGACGTACCTGTGAGGGTGGAGAGATGGAGAGAAAGACCTTTCCTGATGACCTTAGCATCCAGGCCAGTTCATACTGTGAAATTTGATCTTTGAGGTAGCTATGACCCAGGTTGTATAGTGCTTTGTAGGTTAAGGGCAGCACTTTGAATTGTGCCTGACAGCTGATTGGTAGCCAGTGGAGCTGCTTTAGTAGGGATGTAATGTGATCTCTGTACCTCGCCTCAGTCAGCAATCGGGCTGCTGCATTTTGGACCTGTTGAAGTTTCCATACTGACTTTTCATTGGTAGTCCCACATAGAGCACATTACAGTGGTCTACCGAAACGTCACTAGGGCATGTGTCCCTATGGCCAGAGCTGGTTTCTCAAGAAACAGGTGTAACTGCCATACTAGCTTTAATTGTGTAAATGCACTACTGGCCACAGCTGTGACCTGGACAACTTAATTCCATGAAATTATTATAAAAAGATATTTCAGACCTGTCTTTTCTGCTTAAGATATTGTAATATTGACTTTCCTACATCTTCAGAGTGGGATATTGAAACATGGATACCTGTGGAGCTACCCAGGAATAAGGAACATAAAGGATGGCCCACAAAACATGGTTCTTATCAAACAAAAACATGTGACTGAGCCTCTTGTTACAACTGGGTGATATCCAAAGTGCAGTTGAGATGTGAATGTATACTGTATGCTGTGTACCACTATTTCTCCCAAAATAGTTGGAAGCAAAGTTAGAGAAACAATGATAAAAGGTATTTTCTTTCAGCTGCAATAATGAAATCACTTCTTTTGCTACTTAAAATGAAAGAAGGCAAAGGCAGAGTCTGTTAGCGGGGGCAGAACGAGAGGCAAGTCATCCCCTCAGAAAGAGAACAGTGTGATATGAAACGTGAAGAGAGGATACCGCTAGCAAAAATGGCTTTGAAGCAAACCAGTTTGGGATGCTTTGAGTGAAGACTATCTCATTTATTTCAGAAAATATTGCTTGGGAAACCTGAACCAAAGGATAAGCATATATGCTAGCTCATGAGTACTAAGTGGCATTGGGTTTTGGAGGCATCTCCTCAGCTTCTGCCATCCTGGAAAAAAGCACAGGAGCAGATGTCAAGTCATACTCAAAGAACTCAATGTGTATCCTCTGAAAGGGAAAGCTGGGGCTGAACATAAACTGATATCGGGCAGTTGTTTCCCTTTAAGTGTTCTGATCCACTTAATCTCATAACAAACCACTATTGATTATTCTCCCTAAGAGTGCTGAGAGTTAGGCCAGAAACATTTGGAGGGCTTCAGTTACCCATTTAAGAGGAAACAATTGGAGTCAGTCACCTCCCTACCACCACCGATAATGTGACAAAAATGAAATAAATCATGCAAGACATGTCCAAACCAACGCAGCCAGACTTCACACATCTTGTCAGCGATTTGTGCAATGGCATATTTTGATTTGATGTCATCGTTGCACACATGATTTTTGTCCATGACAAGTCTACAACAAAACAATACAATAACAACCTATCCACCCAATAGACCAACATCAAGTAGAAAATGTGTGATAATTTTAAAAACCAAATGATATTGGAATCAGGGGACACGGTTAAGAATTAACTCGGTGGAGGATGGCCATAAATGCTTCTTGGAACCAGATACTCTTAAACATTTTCTTACAGGATGGGAGGGAGGGGGACCGATGCATTTCTACTGGCATCCCATTCCATAAGGATGGGACCCCAAATGAGAAGGCAGGATTTCTGGCTACAGTCTTCTTTCCCTCTCTTGGTGTAGTAACCTGAAAAAGCAAAGCCTGTTAAGAATGAGTAGTTTGTTAAGATATGCCCGTATGCTTAAAACTCTGATGGACTCAATAATGGCCAAGGTTTCTTAGTCTATGATCAGATGAAAAACACTGCAATTGTTGTGTTGCATTTCCTTCTGAATTAACCAGAACCACCTTACAAACGTCAATCATAATTAGAGATACTCATTACCACTTTTCTGCTATTTTATCTATAGGCTGGGATTAATACAGTCACCTGTCATTGTCATTATTTATAGAACTGTGCTTCCTGGGAGAGGAAATGAATATCAGCAACAACAGGAGACATGGAGTATCTTTGTTTTGTGGCCACACATAAATGTTTGCCACGTAGTCCCACTGTGGAGTTGATCTCTGAATTAAAACTGGTGGTATATAAATCGAACAATAAATAAATAAATAATGTCTGAGGAAGTGGACTTGTCCATGAAAGCTCACATGGAAATATAGCATTTCAGGCTAAAACAGAAGAAAAATTAAAAAAAAACCAAAGAAGACAAAAATGTTGTGGCCCATTGTGGTTTTGGCCTGATATGCTAAAAAGAGACTAGCACCTAAAATGTCGCTGTTCGTCTTTAAGGTGCCACAATGATGTGCTAACATGAACACAGCTACCTCTTCTGAAGCCGTCTTAGGATTCTAGTCCAGTGTTGGTGAATCTAGGGCACGGGTGCCAAAGGTGGCATGCGGAGGAGCCCTTTCTGTAGGCATGTGATATTGCCCCTTCACAGCCGCAGCACTTCTCCCTCCGCTCAGAGCACACCACTTTGCTTTGTGCAGAGAGCCAGGCAAAGGGGAGACAGCGGTTTGTGGGCTCCTTTGTAGCCCCAGTTTACTGTCCAGCTACGCTGCTTTTGGGAGGCCCAGAGCGGCGTAGCTGGAGGGTAAACTAGGGCTACAAACAAGCCCACAAGCTGTTGCCATTCCCCTTAGCTTTCCCACCAGTGTAGCACTCCATCTGCCTCTCTGCCCAGAGCAGAGAGGCAGATGGGGTGCTACTCTTTGGGAAAGCGAGGATTGAAGAGCAGGGGTGCTATCCTTTGGGAAAGCGAGGATCAAAGAGCAGGCTTTTTGAATTTCCCGCGGCCACAGCACCCTTACTATGGCACTGGGAAATTCAAAAGCATGCTCTTTGATCCTTGCTTTCCCAAAGGGTAGCACCCAAAGCATTTGTAACCCAGGTACAATTGTATTCTGGTCAAATTGCCATATTGGCACTTTGCAAAAAATAAGTGGGTTTTGAATCGCAGTTTGGGCACTTGGTCTCTAAAAGGTTCACCATTACTCTTCTAGTCTGACCCTTCTAATTGAGCGGTTCCTATAAAGTGGTGAATAGGAAGATCTTATTTTCTCCATTGTTTGTCATGCTTCTTTTTGAAAGGGAACCCAGTGCTATGGAAAATAAGCTAGAAGGTGTTTCAAATCTAAGGGCCCCTGAAATGTCCAATGGGAGAGTTGTGGCCACATTTTTTTTGTATAATATTTTAGGATTCTGATTTGAATCCTTGCCTTTGAAATTCCACTCAGCACAGGCTGCTTTTTAGCCTTTGAAAAGTGATATTGCGACCCTGCTATTTGAAAGGTAAACATAGAAAAAACAGGCCAGAGAATGTCACATTGCTATCGCTCATGTGCCATGGATGTTCATTTTGCACTTTATGAAGTGGGGGAAAATTGAAATTCACCCAGTGTGTGTGACAAAGTGCTTTTGAGGCCATGTGTTCGCATGCGGCATTATCCAGCTATTTTTAGAGTTCTGCTGTCCCTACAGTGCTGTTTAAAGATTCAGTTGAGGCTGCTAATAGGTGTATTTATATCCGTTCGGTCGACTGCCACAGCATGAACACTTTTACCAGATGATAATTCTATTCTTGCGGGATTGCACCATGGTTACCATCACCATGACTGCTTTAAATGTATGCAGCGTATCCATATACATTTCTCAAATACTTGGTTACATATTAATGTGCAGCATGCATGCTGAAATAATCGGATCGGGGATTAAGTCCATTATTGTCGCACGCTTAATACTGCAAGGCTCCTCAGACTGTTTTATACAACAACAGGCAAACTGCTGTGAGTGCAAGTATATGCTTTCAGTTATTTGAAGAGCCTGAGATATTTTAGGAGTGGTGTTACCAGTTCCATTCGCCTACCGAGTTTCCACAGTCAAATGGGGGAATTGAATTCAAGCCTCCTGAGTCCTAGTTTGTTACTCAGTCCACTGTACCATGTTGGGTAGTGTATGGAGGAAGTGAAATAGTGAATATGGGATGTTAGTTTTTGGGGGAACTCCATTGGTAAGATTGACGTCAATAAAATCATACACGGTGTGGACAAAGTAGATAAGGAAAAACTGTTTTCCCTATTGCACAACACTAGAACTAGGGGGTGTTCCATGAAACCTTTGGGTACTAGATCTCAAACAAATGAGAGAAAAGTACTTTTTCACCCAGAGGATCCCTGGTCTGAGGAACTCCCTGCCAGAAGAAGTGGTGACAGCTTTAAGAAAGGATTGGGCAAATTCATCGAGAACAAGGGTATCAATGGCTATCATTATGGATGTTTAAGGACAACCTCCGAGTTGGAGAGATAGGCAGGAGATCTCTCAATGCCTTTTGCAGGGAATCTTAAGCAGGTGAAGACATCTGCTTGGGAATACCCTGAAGCAACCGGTGAGCCACTGTGTTAGAATGCTGGACTCGATGGGCTGTGACCTGTTCCAGCCAGGCTGTTCTTATGTTCTTATCAGCCACAGCGGCAACCAGGGATGATAATGCAGGAGGTGGTGACTTTGGTAAACAGGAGCTGCAGGACTGACATAGGATATGTTTAATTTCTGATGATGTTGTCAGCCTTCCATGGGCGTACTTGTGTGAACAGGATTTCACCTATCTTTGCAAGACTTTGTCACGTGGATAGGTAATAGGTTCTGGTGCTGTGTCACCAGGCCTGGTCAGTTTCGGAGAATGGGCTTGTCATTCAGAAGGATGCAGGTCAAGCTGAAAGTTCAGTCCCATCACTTTATCAGACCAGGAAGAGGTATGTCCTCCGTCCGTCTGCTCTGCCGGGAGTTCCAAGAACATTTTGCATGGGAAGAAATCATTTTGGTCAAGAGTCAGTTTAGGCAGTATATTTTCTGCACCAACTAAATGAAAGAGCAGAACTAGTAGTTCACAGAGTGCCTCTCCTAGTTGCCTAGCTGTTTCCATTTAGTTACCTGCAGACTGTTTAACCTGTGTTTGATTTTGCTCCAATAGCTGGAGCTGTCCATGCTCCTTTAAAACTTCTTATGTTTTATATTATTAATGTGTGTGTGTGTGTGTGTGTGTGTGTGTGTGTGTGTGTGTGTGTGTGTGTGTGTGTGTGTGTGTGTGTGTGTGTGTGTGTGTGTACACCCACTGTATATATATATACTGTATATATATATATATATATACATACCGTGTATACACACATGCACATTAGTAATATAAGACATAATGAATAATTTATAAATTCACCCCATATCTCATTAAATATATTTATCTTTAACATTCCTTTTTAAACTTAATTTCTAATGTCAGTTTATCATTAATAGCTGTATTCCAAATTTCATCATGCCATTCATGCAACTGGAAAACACAATTTTGCTTCCAATTTTTTTTCTAAAGAGCAGTCAAACTCCTGTTAACATCCATTATTACCTTGCCTGCGCGTGGTTGGGCGAACAGGCTGCCTACCTGCCAGGTTCACTTTATTCTCCAAGTCTTCCCGGTGGGATTGGCCTCTACCCTCCTCTCTTCTTCTTCTTCTTCTGAGAAGGTGCTGTCTCCGGGGCCACAACGTTCCCATTTATTTGTCAGTTTCTTCAAGCTAGGAGAACTCATCCTCCCCTTTTGAAGGTGACCCATCTGTGGGAGGCATAAACAGACAGGCTTTCTCTTGAATTGATTATAAAGAAACCTATCAATCCACTTATGAGGTTGACTTGCAGTCTGGTGCCAAACACAATAAAATAAAAAATAAGAAGACGACTTACCACATTTGGCAAAACTGAGAAGAACACTGAATGTTTAAAAGGCAGGGCATTTTAAAAATAATGTTGCCTAGAGATGGAATGGTTTCCATATATGTTCCAGGCTGATTTCTCAGGAGACTGTTCCAAATGGCAGCATCATCTGTTGTACTCTGCGACGTAATTTTTAAGGCCCTCAGAAGAATCATGAAACTATACATAACATGGAGGTCTAGCCTCAAATCTTTCTGGAAAAGAAACTTAAACTTGAAAAGCTCTCTTTCTTGGCAATCTAATTGCCATTCTTTTCAAAACAGAACAACTTTGCTGTTTAAATATCCCTTCATTGTGTGTAATGAAACCGTTTAGGTATACAAAAATATCTGCTGCTGGAAATTTTGGCTATTGTTCCGTCGTTAGCTCGTTTTTTATTAATAGAATGTAAGGTAAATGAAGCTAAAACTAAAACAAGTAAAAATAAAAATAGCAACAGTAAATAATACTTAAAGCAAGAAATCTAGACTTATTTTTGTGGCATTTAAAAGTACAGTGGTACCTTGTATAAAGGAATTAATTCGTTCCAAATGAAATTATGTTAAGCAATTTTTCCTTTATATAAATTCCCATAGGAGTGAATTGAAAATGGAGTAATGTAGGGATTCCTTCTCTGGGATATCCTGAGATATGATTAATCTCCCTTAACTAGCTGAGAGATTAATAGTGAAGGAATGATGAGTACTCGAAAAACACAGAGATCTTTTGGTGCTTAGCATCAGAGAGAGAGCGACCCTGGAGGCTTGTAGATGGTAAAAGCTTTCCCTCCTCCTGCTGCTAGGCTATTTATTACCTTTCAACACATCATACATACGTCAGTACAGAACCGTCCAATAAACATACTGCTTGTGTCCTCTGAGCATGCTCTGTAGAATAGCATTGTCTCATATTCTTTGGAATGCAGCCTCCTCCACTTTTTCAGGGGCCATCTTTAACAGAGGCCTGTTGACAGCTCGTATTGGCCAGCTTATTACCCAGTAAGAGACTGTTTATAGTGTGATGTAATACACATAGTTTTTGTCTGAGATTCCTCAAAGCTAGGCTGCCAAAGCATAGCAGCTGAATTACCACAGAGTAATCCCATTTTTATGTTGTACGGATTCTCCCCATAGGTGATTATGTTAAGCAAATTTCCCCTATCTCCGGAATTTTTTTATGTTGTACAGATTTTATGTTATACCAGCTGTTTGTTATACGAGGGTCCACTGTACTTTGAAATGCTTTAGAATGCCTGGGAAAATAAAAAAACATGTTCACTTGCAGTGGAAGGACCATAATTTATATACAGTGGTCCCCCGCCCATTCGCGGTTCATATACTGCGGTCCCGCTATCTCGTGGGACCACAGTCTATGAAAAAAGACCCCCTGGGGTAAGGGGGAAAGGCCTGGGGTAAGGGGAAAGGGCATGTCGAAGGCCTCAGAAATGACTTCCGGTTCGCAGTGGGGGGCTTTGGGGGCCTCCAAAAGACCTGGAAAGGCCCTCGCAAGCCCATTCGGGGCATCGCCAGGCTGGGGGTAAGTACAAGAGCCCCCAGCTAGGCACCCCAGGCCCAACCCGACCTGTACCCGCATATCGTGGATTTTCAATTCTCGCGTGTCGGGTTGGGTCCCTAACCCCCAGGATAGGCGGGGGATCACTGTACTATGCAAGCTTTGGCCGTTGGGAGGGGCTTGAGCGGAAAAGGTTTCTTTTTTTGGAGCTGCCACTGAACCTGATTTGAAGATGACATTATGGCAGCGGGAGCAAGCAGTAGCACTCCATATTGTTAAGACTCCCGTTCCTATCAACTGTAGAGGATCATAACCAGTGATGAGAAATATGCTGGAATTTAACACTCTTTAGAGAGAGACTCTACACATGGACATCACCAGATGGACAATACCGGAATCAGATTGACTATGTTCTCTGCAGCCAAAGATGGAGGAGCTCTATACAGTCAGCAAAAACAAGACCTGGTGCTGACTGTGGCTCAGATCATCAGCTTCTTATTTCAAAATTCAAACTTAAACTGAAGAAAGTAGGGAAGATCACTGGGCCAGTCAGGTATAACCTAAGTCAAATCCCATATGAATACACAGTGGAAGCGAAGAATAGATTCAAGGAACTAGATTTGGTGGACAGAACACCTGAAGAACTATGGATGGAGGCTTGTAACATTGTACAGGAGGCTGCAATGAAAACTATTCCAAAGAAAAGAAAATGCAAGAAAGCAAAGTGGTTGTCCAACGAGGCCCTACAAATAGCGGAGGAGAGAAGGGACGCAAAATGCAAGGGAGAAAGGGCAAGATACAGAAAATTGATGCAGACTTCCAAAGAATAGCAAGGAGAGACAGGGCGGCCTTCTTGAATGAACAGTGCAAAGAAATAGAGGAAAACAACAGAAAAGGAAAAAGAGAGATCTGTTCAAGAAAATTGGAGATATTAAAGGGGCATTTTTGCAAAGATGGATATGATAAAGGACAAAAATGGTAGGGACCTAACTGAAGCAGAAGAGATCAAGAAGAGATGGCAAGAATATACAGAAGAATTATATCAGAAAGATCTGGATGTCCCTGATAACCAAGATAGCGTAGTTGCTGACCTGGAGCCAGACATCCTGGAAAGTGAAGTCAAGTGGGCCTTAGAAAGCATTGCAAACAACAAGGCCAGTGGAGGTGACGGCATTCCAATTGAACTCTTTAAAATCTTAAAAGAGGATGCTGTAAAGGTGCTGCATAAGATATGCCAGCAAATTTGGAAAACCCAGCAGTGGCCAGAGGACTGGAAAAGATCGGTCTACATCCCAATCCCAAAGAAAGGAAACGCCAAAGAATGCTCCAACTATCGCACAATTGCACTCATTTCACATGCTAGCAAGGTTATGCTCAAAATTCTACAAGGCAGGCTTCAGCAGTATGTGGAAAGAGAACTTCCAGAAGTACAAGCCGGATTTCGAAGGGGCAGAGGAACTAGAGATCAAATCGCCAACATGCGCTGGATTATGGAGAAAGCCAGAGAGTTCCAGAAAAACATCTACTTCTGCTTCATTGACTATGCCAAAGCCTTCGACTGTGTAGACCACAACAAACTATGGCAAGTCCTTAAAGGAATGGGAGTGCCTGACCACCTTATCTGTCTCCTAAGAAATCTATATGTGGGACAAGCAGCAACCGTCAGAACTGGATATGGAACAACTGACTGGTTTAGAATTGGGAAAGGAGTACGACAAGGCTGTATACTGTCACCTTGCCTATTTAACTTATATGCAGAGTACATCATGAGAAAGGCCGGCCAAGCCGGAATTAAGATTGCCGGAAGAAATATCAACAACCTCAGATACGCAGATGATACTACTCTAATAGCAGAGAGTGAGGAAGAATTAAAAAAACCTCTTAATGAGGGTGAAAGAGAAGAGTGAAAAAAATGGGCTGAAGCTCAACATAAAAAAAACTAAGATCATGGCCACTGGTCCCATCACCTCCTGGCAAATAGAAGGGGAAGAAATGGAGGCAATGACAGAGTTTATTTTCTTGGGCTCCTTGATCACTGCAGATGGCGACGGCAGCAACGAAATAAAAAGACGCCTGCTTCTTAGGAGGAAAGCAATGGCAAACCTAGATAGCATCCTAAAGAGCAGAGACATCACTTTGCCAACTAAGGTCAGGATGGTTAAAGCTATGGTTTTTCCAGTAGTGATGTATGGAAGTGAGAGCTGGACTATAAAGAAGACTGATCGCCGCAGAATTGATGCTTTTGAGCTGTGGTGCTGGAGGAGAGTCTTGAGAGTCCCCTGGACTGCAAGGAGATCAAACCTATTCATTCTGAAAGAAATCAACCCCGAATGTTCACTGGAAGGACAGATTTTGAAGCTGAGGCTCCAGTATTTTGGCCACCTCATGAGAAGAGAGGACTCCCTGGAAAAGGCCCTGATGCTGGGAAAAATCGAAGGCAAAAGGAAAAGAGGACGGCAGAGAATGAGATGGTTGGACGGTGTCATCGATGCAACCAAAATGAATTTGACAAAACTCCGGGAGGCAGTGGAGGATAGGAAGGCCTGGCGAGCTCTGGTCCATGGGGTCGCGAAGAGTCGGACACGACTGAATGACTGAACAACAACAACAAGAGAGAGACACTTTGCCCCTCTCAGCATTTTGATCTGGTTGAATAAATATGGAAGGAGGTGTTCCTTCAGGTAATTTCCTTTCGTATTAATATTTACATTTTTTTAAAAAAGCAGAGCTTTTATTAGGCAAAGCCCCAAATTTGAGACCCTATTAAAAATAAGCTTTCTGTCCTTGGGGGGTTGGCGGTTGGGGGGTGGATTCTGAGTCCCAAAGTCCAAGTCATTGGGGAAAAAAACTGAGTTGAGTCTGAGTCAAGTCACAGGTGCAACTTCAGTCCAACCTAACAGTGAGTCCTGCAACTCAAGTCCATCTCCTTGGTGAGAACTCTGCAGTTCTAAAGATACACATGTGAAAAATGAGACATGTGCTTTCCTGAACAATTTCAAATTGATAGTGAACCACTGTCTTATATTTAGAATATCTTCAGCATAACTATGAATAGTGGTGCAACCCCACAGAGTCATTTAAAAATCAAACTTTCCTTTTCATATCATTCCTTTTTCTTTATTCCTGCCACTTTCCTGAATGTGGTGCTACTGGCTTACATTTAGTTATTTGTTAAGTTGGTAGCATAAATGGTTTTCTGGAGAGATTTGATTTCCATCTGTGCTAATATTGAATGCAATGTGTCCGTGTAGTCCTCACATGTGCATCGATCTATTCAGAAGGGAGCTGGAAGGGGAGAAAAATTGATCCTTTTGGGAGTGCTGGGCTGTGTAAGTGGAGTCTGACTGTTGTCAATCTTAGACTCCTCTTCTGTGTACATTTGGACTGGAAAAGGCTTTCCTCACATTAAATGAGGAGAAAATGGTTCCCAGTTAGTATTTTTTTAAAACAAGGAAGCTTATATGAATATTGAGTTTGTAGGTTACCATTGAATGAATGGGATGACTTAAAAACAACAACGAAAGAAGGCATAAAGAAGAAAATGCAGAAACTGAAATACAGATTTTTGTATAGCTCGGTTCAGTCGTCAATCAAAACTGAAACTGCAGCCAAGAAATCAAAAGAAGACTGAGATTAGGAAGAGCGGCAATAGCGGAATTAGAAAATGTATCCCCAGAGTCCAAGACCAAGATCATCCACACTTATTGAATCCCTGATTACTATATACAGGTGTGAGACCTGGATGGTGAAGAAAGCTGACTGGGAAAGCTTTGATTTGTTTGACATGTGGTGCTGGAGGACAAAAAGAAAAAAGTAGGTCCTAGATCAGTGGTGGCCAACTTTCGGCACTCCAGATGTTTTGGACCGCAACTCCCAGAATTCCAAGCCTAGATTCCCAAAGGCAAAGGACTTATGGGAGTTGTGGTCCAAAACTTCAAGAGTACTGAAGGTTCGCCACCACTGTCCTAGATCAAATCAAGCCTAAACTGTCTCAGAGGGCAAAAAACGTTGGAAACTGAGGCTGATCAACTTTGGATGAGACATCATGATTCTCTGGACGAGACAGTAAGGCTGGGAAATAATGCTGGAAGACAACAAGAGGAAGACCAAACATGAGATACATTGACTCCCTAAAGGAAGCCAGTTTGGAAGAGCTGAGCAGCACAGCCCAGGGCAGGACATTTTGGAGAATACTCATTCATGGATTTGCCATAAGTCTCATAAGACTCCCAGATTTCAGCACCGTAATAAATCTGTAATATGACTTCAGCCTCATAAATCGTAAAGGCAATTGGTATTTATCTACCTTCGCTGCCATGATAAAGCTTTCGTAGAGAGCTAATGGTATTGATGGCTGTTTTTTTTTAATTTCTAAAAAAGCAAAGTGTCCTTCTTATATACTGTCCCATAGACTTAAAGCACTCTCGGGGTAGTTTACAAGAAATTATCCAGGCTCCGCATTGCCCACCCCTCCAGCAAGCTGGGTACTCACTTTACCAACCATGGAAGAATGGAAGGCGGAGTGAACCGTGTGCCTGTTACCTGGAATTGAACTCCAGGTGGTGAGCATCTCAAAAAAGACATAGGGGAACTGGAAAAGGTGCAGAAGAGAAGGACTAAAATGATTACTGGGCTGGGGCACCTCCCTTATGAGGAAAGGCTACAGCATTTGGGATTCTTTAGTCTGGAAAAAAGGCACCTGAGAGAGGATATGATTGAGATGTACAAAATAATGCAGGGCATGAGTAAAGTACCAAAACTAGGGAGGGTTGGGAGAGTGAGAACAGACAAAAGAAAAGGTTTCTTTAACCAGTGTGTTGTTAGTCTGTGGAACTCCCTGCCACAGGAGGTGGTGGTGGCATCTGCCGTGGATACCTTCAAAAGGGGATTGGACAGATTCCTGGAGGAAAAGTCCATCACAGGTTACAAGCCATGATGGGGAAGTATAATCTTCTGGCTTAAAAAACAGGGTATTTCCAGGAGACATATATCTAGTCTTATGCACTCCCAGGGGCATTTGGCGGGGCCATTGTGAGATACAGGAAACTTGACTAGATGGGCCCTTGGCCTGATCCAGCATGGCTCTTCTTAGGTTCTTATGAGCGCAGCAATAGCTGTGGTACAGCAGTTTTGACCACTGCACCATGAGCTTCTTTTTAGTCTTAAATATTTAAAAGACGTCACTTGAGCCTCTGTGGAACATCTGGGCAGTCACCCCATCAAAGCACCAATCTATGTTCCATGCCCATCTCTACTTGTGATATTTATTACTTATTTATTACTTATTTATTTAATAAATTCTTATCCTGCTCCATCTAGCTACACAGCTACTCTGGGTGTTACATGGCTACTCTGGCCGGTTTGTATTGAGATGATAAGGTGGTTTCCTGTAACTTTAAAAACAACACTTAGAGATGTATTGGTAACCCTGTGCCCCTGAATGATAGCCTAGTAGTCATTTTATCGTAGAACAGCACAGCTTTGGTGTTGGGAGGGAGGAGGAAGGCTTCCTGTGCCCTCTGTATCACAAAGCAGCCTAGGATTTGTGCATACCATCAGTAGTGGTGAAGGAAGACTGATTGTGTCTGCTCTTCTTTGGAGATGGAACTCAGTTTATTTATTTATTTATTTATTTATTTATTTATTTATTTATTTATTTATTTATTTATTTATTTATTTATTTAGAATATTTTTACTCTACCTTTCTCCATGGAAAAGGACCCAACGTGGCTTACAATAATGAGGGACAATATACAGCCCAGGACATTAAAAGCATATTCAAGTTAAGAACAGGGAATTAGAAGAGGTAACATTAAAGCTACCAATAACACACAAAAAGAAAAATATCCAATATGAGGGATGAAAACTAGCAGGGAAAACTCTGGTGTTCTTATGAGAGTAGTCAGTTCAATCATGCATGGTAATCCATCTAAAAGTCACATAATAGGGAATTCATTCAGGGAAAGCTTGCCTGAAGAGGAAGGTGATTGCCTGCTTCCGGAAAGACAGCAGAGACGGGGCAGTCCTGGCCTCCAGCGGGAGGGAGTTCCAAAGTCTGGGAGCAGCAACAGAGAAGGCCCTTTCATGGGTTCTTCTGAAACGCACCTGTGAAGGTGGCGGGCTGAGGAGAAAGGCCTCTCCTGATGACCTTAGTGCTCGAGCTGGTTCATACTGCGTGTTTCGATCTTTGAGGTAGCTTGGACCCAGGCCATTTTGTGATTTATAGGTTAAAATCAGCACTTTGAATTGTGCCCAATAGCTGATTGGCAGCCAGTGGAGCTGCTTTAGTACGGGTGTAATGTGATCTCTGTAACCCACCCCAGTCAGCAATCTGGCTGCTGCATTTTGGACCCGTTGAAGTTTTTCTGAGACTTTCCATTGGCAGCCCCACATAGACCACATTACAGTAGACCAGCCTTGATGTCACTAGGGCTTGTGTCACAGTGGCCAGAGCAGGTTTCTCAAGAAATGGGCATAACTGGTGTACCAGTTTTAATTGTGGAAATGCACTTCTGGCCACAGTTGTGACCTGGGCTTGTAGGTTCGACCAACAGCATCAGTCTGTGGGTGACCACATGTCCTCCGGGAGGCAGGTCCCCACTAGGACTGGCTTTCTATTACTATGCGTATGACTGTGTTAAAGAGGGCAGGGTCTTGATGACCATAATGTGGTTTCCTTGATCAACTGACATTCACAAACTCTTTCCAGTGGTATTATTCGAACCATGGCAAATTTAGTGTCTTCCCCCACCCCACCTTCCCGTTTCAGGAGCCAGGGCAATACTATTTGTTTCATACATCTTCCAGTGAAATCGGTGGTTGACTGGCATTGATTCTCACTTTTATAAATTTAGATTTTGTTCTTGCTGCTTATCTGATGTTTTTATTGTTTTAGATTTAATATGAGCTGTCTTTTTGATGGAAAGACAGGCAGTTATTGACAAAGGTATTTTTAAAAGCTGGGTTCTTGAGTCTTGCACGCACACGGGTATACTGTATTGGTTTCAGTCTGGTTGTAATTTCTTTTCTGTGGCTTATTCGTATCTGATTACGAGGAGCCTAAGTAGAGTCGGGACAGCGGTAGAGATCTTATTGCGTGCGAAGAAAGAACTTTTCTGGAGGTCATAATTTCAGACACCTTTTTTTTTTGTCTTTTTCATTTCATCTTCACATAGTGATTTATAGGCCGTGTTCTGTATTCATCGGCCATCTTAACTTTTGGTCTGTGAGAGCAGCCAGAGTTTCACTCCATTAGTTAGCGTACACGCTGCACAACATGACAGCTCTGCTTTGTAATGGAGTATTATTCTGCTCACATTTCCAATCGCTACAAGCAGACTAATTTTAGCCCGCTGAAAGTTAAAATATTTCTTCTGCATTAAGGGGGACGAGGGTGAATCACTGAGCTGCCCTGCAATGCTTCAAGATGGATCCTAGCGCTAAGTGTTCTGCAAGGAGAAGCAGGGGAAAGGACAAGGATGCATTATTTAATTCCCCAGATAGCTATTATGCAGGATCTCTGTTTAGCTTCTCCTCATTTGCTGTTGCCACTGCATTGGTTGACAAAGGGAATGATGCAATTTCATCGCTCACTGGCTGGATCAGACATAAATATAGATGAATGAAGTAGACAAACATGTGGCATCGCACACATGTTGCTGCTGAAGTGCGGCTTACGTTCCCTGTCTCGGAGGGAAAAGCTTCAATGCTTCGCGGAGCTATTTCGGGCAATTCTGTCCTAAAATGTTAGGTCAGCATACAGCTACTATACGAACCCTTTCAGTCCTCAAGGGCAGCAAACATCACAGGAGGCCAATTTGCTTTAAATAGACAATTTGTAAGAGTTATTTCAAGCTTTTTACAACAGAGACAGACCCTTGGGATTTAGCTTCTTGGTTTTCCACATTATTATAGCTGTTTCAGGGTTTCAGATTTATTAGGTTGGAGGACAGATGGTCACATTTGCTGAGGAAAGGACATTTTGGCAGTTCACCTCATCTGCTGGGATTCGTCTGCCAGGGCATGCGGTACATGGAGAGAGAAGATATGTTGTCTGTGTTTAAAAACACATACCCGTATATACTCGAGTATAAGTCGACCCGAGTATAAGTCGAGGCCCCTAATTTAACCCCCCAAAACTGGGGAAACGTATTGACTCGAGTATAAGTCTAGGGTGGGAAATGCAGCAGGGCCTGGCAGCTCCTCCTTTGTGAGCTGGGGGAGTGGTGTGTGATGTTTAAAATGATTTTTAGGCACTGATGCAAGTGCTTGGGTCAGTGGCTAAAAGTCATTTTAAACATCGCACAGTGCTCCCCTGTGAGGCAGAGGGGGGTCATGAGAAGCAGCACACAATGTTTAAAATGACTTTTAGCCACTGACCCAAGCACTTGCCTCAGTGGCTAAAAGTATTGACCCACGTATAAGTCAAGGGCCCCCTATTTTTAGCCCAAAATTAGGGCTGAAAAACTAGGCTTATATTCGAGTATATACAGTAAATATTATGTTGAAAAGCGGGTAATTTGTCACCTGATTTCTGTTTCAACTTATTTTATTTTACACAAATGGTTAACAGCTTTCAGCTTACTAGGCAAATTGATTTCTGTCACAGGAGGGAAACAGAGAGAGGCTTTATTTAAAGAAAAGCCTCTAGTCCTTTTAAACCAAATTAACTTTCACCGAGTGAAGACTCTCCCCCTTGTTCAGCTTTCCGGTTTCCCTTGTTATTTCCTCCGGGAGCATGTTACAGATTCCATTCTGAAGAGCATCTTTCTTCATAGGAGTGCTTTCCATATTCCAAACTCAGCAACTTTCTTCAGTTTGCTGATCTGTGTAGCATTGGTGAAGCATTGGGCAGGGCTTTACCTTTTCTTAAAGTCTTCTCTCCCCCCCCCTCGCTTGTCCGGGAACTGCCTACTTCGTTCAACAAGAAAGGCTGCCGTAGGGTACAATAATATAAGTAGCAGCATGTTGTTTCACTTACTGCTGCTCCATTTGCATGGAGCTTTATATACAATACGTTATATATATTTTTGTAACTGATTATTTGATGAGTAGGAAATGCACAAAATCAGGTGGAGAAGCTAATATCATGGAAAAGAGAGACAAAATTCAAAAAGATTTTGTTTGGCCTGAGCAGTGACCTGAAAAGAGCAGAATGAAATTTAACAGGGATACAGCGGACCCGTGTATAACAAAGAGTTTGTATAACATAAAATCTGTACAACATAAAACATTCCAGAGATAGGGGAAATTTGCTTAACAGTATCGCCTATGGGGAAAATCCGTACAACATAAAAATGGGATTACTCCATTTTCAATGCATTCCTATGGGAAATTTGCATAAAGGAAAATTTGCTTAACATAATTTCCTTTGGAACGAATTAATTCCTTTATACAAGGTACCACTGTATGTAGAAATTTCTATACCCAGAAAAAGCAACCGAATACAGTACACAGTTACAAGATGGGGGATGCTTGACTCAGTAATATTCCATGTGAGAAGGCTATTGTGGATTTTCTGAAGATCACAATCTGAATGGGATGTGGCTGGGGGGGAAAGGTAGATGTTATTTTATGCAAAATTAAGAGAAGCGTTAAGTCACCAAATCTTGTGAAGTTTATGTTCCCCTCAATCTGGCACTGGTTAGGGCCTCACTGTGAGTACTGTGTCCAGTTCTGGATGCTACAATTTAGGAAGTTCAGAGGAGGGTAAAAAGTATGGATGATCAGGGGACCTGAAACAAAGATCTGTGAAGAAGACCAAAAGAACTTGGGGATGTTTAGATTTGAGCAAAGAAGACTGAAAGGCGATATGATAGCACTTTTCAAGTACCTGTACTTGAGTGATTGTGGTACAGGGGAAGGGCGTGGTCTGTTCTCAGTCATCTCAGAACGCAGGACAAAGAATAATGGGTTTTAGTTACAAGAAATCAAATTTCGGTCGACACAGAATTTATTACAGTGCTATAGATTTGTGCATGCCAATTAAATTGAATACTACAATTGCATGTTAAATATAAACAATCCCGTGTACCATGTTTGTTATGTTTCTACAAAAGACTTCAGAAATTTAGCATCTTTAATTTTTGGTACTATTTCCTTTTCTTTCTTTCTTTCTTTTTTCTGTTACTTTGCACAAATCCCACTCCTATTTTCTGTTTATGATAGCATTTTCTTCCTTTTGCTTTCTTATCTCTAATTAAAATATACTATGGGACAGTGAGAGTCTAGGTCAGGGGTGTCCAAACTTTTTTCAAGGAGGGACAAATTTGGTGAGGTGAAAATGTGTGGGGGCTGACCAGTCAAAGAATGTCAGGCTGATAGATAATAAATAAATAAATCAATAAATAAATCAATCAATCAATCAATCAATCAATCAATAATAATAATAATAATAATAATAATAATAATAATAATAATAATAATAATAATAATAATAATAATAATAATAATAATAATAAATTATTCATTAATGTTAATGCATCAAATGCAAATGAAATACTTTCTTAAGCAGGCACACCAGGCATCCATGTCCTTTCCTGAGATGTTTTAAATAATGCATTTTATGCTTATTTTGTTTTGTCCTTGTTTCCCCCGTGATTTTTTTTCTTTCTAGAAGAGAAGATTTATTGGGATTTATTGAGTCCACAGTGGTATAAGTCCTGTTTTCTCTTGTTATAATATTTTTTTCCAACCAAGACAGCATTCCCATACACATTTATCTGGAAATATGTCCCATAGGAAGTTAAAAGTGTTTTGTTTTGTTTTTTAGTAGACACGTACAAACTTATATTTATCAACTGTGCAGGGAAGCTTTCCGAGCTCTCGCCACCACCCATTCCCTTTCCCGAGAGAGCTTCCGCAGGCAACTAATGGGGAGCGAGGGGCCCTGAACCCACGGGAAAGGGAAAGTCATTGGAAAAGGCAGTGCCACAGCGTCCCTCTGCAGGAAAAGGGCAGCGAGCAGAAGGGCAGGAGAGCTGCGCTTCGGAAGAGCCGATGGGATGCTGAGGTGGTGCTGGGGAAACTGCCCAGCAGCGACCCTTTCCACGTGTGTCCTGGAGGGCTGGAGAGCACACTGAGCAGTGAAGGGAGCCAGAGGCTGGGTGCACCGGGGTGGGAGGACCTCGGCGCGGGAGGCGTCGGGCTCCTGCTTGAGCACTCCCTGCCTTGGGAAAGGGGCAGGCACTGTAGCAATGGAGCCAGGGGATCTCCTTGATCCTTGAGATCCTTGAGATGTGGGAAGAAGAGGCTGCAGGCCACTCGTAATTTGAAAATAGGCCACATTTGGCTCCCAGGCCTGACTTTGGAGACGCCTGGTCTGGGTAGTATAGTGGATAGTATATCAGACCAGGATTGGAGGGGCTAGATTTAAATCCCTGTTTGGCTGTGAAAACTCACTAAAGGAGGGCACTGGCAAAACCACTCCTTAAATATCCCCCATACCATGGAAATCGCGTTAGGGTCATCATAAGTCAGAATCAATCTGATGGCACATCACACATATATAGTAATACAGTACAGTGGTACCTTTATAAAGGAATTAATTTATTCCGAATGAAATTATGTTAGCAGGTTTTCCTTTATACAAATTTCCCATAGGGTGTGCATTGGCATCCTTCAGTCTCGAAAGACTATGGTATCTTGCCTGGAGTAGAGATCCTAAGAACAACACCTAGTGTGACTAAATAGACCAATTAGGGAATTGCAGTCTCTACCGCACTGGGGACAGATGTATTCTGTTTCTTGCCTGGTCCTCGAGTTTCGTTCTTTCCGTGCCTGCCTCTTTTCTTCTGCCTGTTGGACAAATGCCTCTTCAAATTTATGTAGACCATGCTGTATCTCTTGCCTCCAGACAGTGCGATCGGAGGTCAGGGTTTCCCAGCTGTTGAGGTCCATTCCCAAGGCCTTCAGGTCCCTCTTACAGATATCCTTATACCGCAGCTTTGGTCTCCCTCTGGGGCGCTTTCCCTGCACTAGTTCTCCGTATCGAAGATCTTTTGGGATCCGGCCGTCGTCCATTCTCACAATGTGTCCAAGCCAGCGTAGGCGTAGCTGTTTCAATAAAGTGTACATGCTAGGGATTCCAGCTCGATTCAGGACTATGCTATTTGGAACTTTGTCATGCCAGGTAGTGTTGAATATTCGACTAAGACATCACATATGGAAGGTATTAAGCTTTCTTTCCTGTAGGGCATGGATCGTCCAAGACTCGCTGCAATACAAAAGTGTGCTCAGTAAACAAGCTTTATAGACCTGTATCTTTGTATGTTCTGTCAGCTTCTTATTGAGCCATACTCTTTTTGTTAGTCTGGAAAACATAGTAGCTGCTTTACCTATATGTTTATTCAGCCCAGACTCTAGTGAGAGTGTATCTGAGATAGTTGAGCCAAGATACACAAAGTCATGGACAACCTCCAGTTCTTTTGCAGAAATTGTAATGCGAGGAGGAGAGTCCACATTCTGGCCCATTATTTGTGTTTTTTTCAGGCTGATTTCTAGCCCAAAATCTTTGCAAGCTTTACTAAAATGATCCATGAGTTGCTGGAGATCTTTGGCAGAGTGAGCAGTAATGGCGGCTTCATCAGCGAAGAGGAGATCCCGCAAACATTTCACCTGTACCTTAGACTTTGCTCTCAATCTAGAGAGATTGAAGAGTTTCCCATCTGATCTGGTCCAGAGATAGATACCGTCTGTTGAAGTTCCAAAAGTTCAACAGAGGGTATCTATCTCCGGACAAATTTCCCATAGGAATGCATTGAAAATGGAGTAATTCCATTTTTATGTTGTACAGATTTGCCCCATAGGCGATTGTGTTAAGCAAATTTCCCCTATCTCCAGAATGTTTTACGTTGTACAGATTTTATGTTATACAAACTCTTTGTTATACACGGGTCCACTGTATCCCTGTTAAAGTAATCCCTAATCGTGACCATTTTTATGTTGCACAGATTCACCCCATAGACGATTCTGTTAAGCAAATTTCCCCTATCTCCTGAATTTTTATGTTGTACAAATTTTATGTTATACAAACCATTTGTTATACAAGGGTCCACTGTACTGCTGTTCTGAAATAAATGGGTGTGCCTCAGCACTTGATTATTGTGACGGGTAACCTGTATTAAGAAACGACTGTTAGGACAGAATATAGAGGGACATAATGCTTTCTGAGAGGCAAAGGTGTTAGACAAAGGGACATTTTATCTATCTGCTCTGTATGCAGATCAGATGATATGGAAAGCCAGACTAGATTCAGATGAAATAGTTCACCTTGGTGGAAGAAATATCAGTTATTTAAGATGCAGAGATGACACCACCGTTCTGGCAGAAAGCAGTAAAGACTTGAAATGACCTGTGATGAAAGTGAAAGAAGAATGTGCCAAAGCAGGACTACAGTTTAACGTTAAGAAGACTCAAATCATGACTACTTACTGACCTAGGGTCTGTGTCTGAGATACTTATTGACGTAGGGTTCAGGGCTGAGTGGATATTACAGACAACATTGATTGTCTGTAATACAGTCCATAAATCAACTTTGATACCCCATATAGGTTATGAACTACAATCTATAGTGAATCACAGTGGATGGTAGAGTTTTGTGGAAATGCTGGTGAAAGAGGGAGGGAAAAGGAACCCCTCTAGCCAGAGATCAAACATATTGCCTGTTACTGATTCTGTCTAGCAGATTCCAGTGCCTCAGATAGATGAATGTGTCTCATAAACATACTTCCAATGATTATTAGATTCTAAATTGATATGAAAAAAGCAAAGGAAAAGATTTGTGGTCCTTACTCAATCCAAAGACCAGGATATATAATGCCTTTATTAGAGCACTAAAATAATCTTTCTCATACCCCCACATAAATCTGAGTTTTGACCCCTACCAATCCTTGGGCCTTTTCACACCACCCCTAAACTCCGCCGGAAATGGCTCCCAGCTCCAGAGCTTAAAATTGTTTCCCCACCAGCTCCGGAGTTTACAGATAATTAAGTGCGACCACGCCCACCTAAGCCGGTCCCAGCACACTTTTCAGGTCCCTGCTCTCTGGAGGTGAAAATTCCTGATGTGGATATAACAGTAGTGACTGCCCGGCTCTCCTTGCTTCTGTTTGTTCTTTTTTTGCCCCATGCCCTTTTAAGAGATCTGAATGCAGTGCAGGGACGGCAGAACAGAGGTGAGCGGCATTCCTTTCTTCCTTTTTTTCTCCCTCCCCTCAGGCAGCCAGCAGCCAGGAGTGCATGGAGGGGGTGGGAACGCAGGGACAGCGACAAACCCCTAAGATCTCTTGTCCGAATTTAAGTGGCCAGCAGATCTTAGGGGTCATGTGAAAAGGCCTATTATCAGGCGGGACACCATTGTGTTGAAAAGCACATGAAAGTTCAAAAAAGTCATGTCAGATGTCAGTGTCAGGTCTCTTGATTTTTTTAGTGGTCTGATAATGGCATCACTAACCCTTGTCCTTGACCCAGTTAGAGTATAGTTGTTAATAAGGGCAATCATTATCTTTCAAATTCTGACTCTACAACTAGGCATGTAATATTTGCTCTGTTCTTCCCAAAGTGATTAACTCATGGAGTTTGTGTTCGTATTGTTAATTGAACATGCCATTCATCAAATTAAACATGTTTCTTTTGATTTATTATACTACAGATATATATTTTGGTCATGTGGGTGGGTTTCTAGCTGGGAAGGCTGCACTAAGGTTAATGGATATTGCACAGCAAGCTCATCACAACTTTGTAATAAATTTGCTTCACTTCAGGTAGCCATTGCATCCTGGAACAGCTGGAGTACCTTGAATGGGTTTTTATATCAATTTTATGACATTTTACTTCCATAAACTCCTAGTATAAACTAAAATAGTTCATTTTTATTATTTTTTAAAAATCTGGATACCTGCTGTTTTATGGGTGGTGTGTTTCCTGTTCTTTTCATCTCCCTTGAGCTCATATTGGGCACAGAATCATATCACAGCCATAAAACCACAGAGAGTGGTTGTCCAGAGTTTTAGGATTTGATGTTCCCAGTATAGGGATTACAGCCAACTCAGTCTTTCATCTTTCTCTTTCTCCAAAGAACACAAGGCAGTGTACATCACTGAAAAAGCAGATTTCAAAAGCGAAACAAACAAACCCTGTAGGTATACAACTATTTAAAAAAGAACAAAATGAGTATTATATTAAAAATAATACATAAAATCAATATTAAAACACATTTAAAACACAACGATTTAGAGCACAACACTCCATTTTAAAACCTCTTGCAGACTGCCAGTTATTAAGGGAAAGCCTACCCGAAAACCAAGGTCTTTGCCTGCTTGCGGAAGGCCAGCAAAGATGGGGCCAGTCTGGTGTCCCATGGGAAGGAGTTCTAAAGCCTGGGAGAAATGACAGAGAAGGCCTTCTCTCATATTTCAACCAAGCACACCTGGGAGGGTGGTGGGGCTGAGAGAAAGGCCTTCCTGATGATCTGAAAGCCCAGACTGGCTCATAGAGGGAGATGCAGTCTTTTAGGTAGCATCAACTCAAGCCTTTTAGGGTTTCTACGTTAAAACCAACACTTGGAATTTGTCTGTGAAGATTCTCAGTCATCCAGGTGAGTTTATCTGGAAGTTGAGTCATGGCTACTGGACTTCTTTTTTGAGAGATAGAAACGTTTCCCTGTTCATCCAAACAGCTTCATCGGTCTGAATACAGCTAGTGCAAATCCTCCATCTTATAGGCAGCTTTGACCTCTTGTCACCCTGGCCTGAATTAGGCTCATAAGATGAACAATAGCCTAAATAGGCTCGTTAGGGAGACAATAGTATCCTTAGCCTTAAGGTGAACAATGGCCTAAGGTGCTGAAACCTATCAAGAATGGGTCGTTAGCTATGGCCTTGGTGGTGAAGGCTTTTGATTTGCCTGGGGACTTTGGAAAGCACAGCCTGATAAGTAGCAGATAGACTATGCCGGAGCCCACCACCTCTGTTGAGGGAGGGGGTTTCAATGCTCACATGAATGGCCTCCCTGACTCCTCTTTCAAACGTTCCACAGTCAGTTTGGGAGGGGGGACAACTTGATTTCTGTAACCAGCCCCAGTCAACCATCTGGCTGCTGCATTTTGGACCCTCTGAAGTTTCCAAACGCTTTCCAAAGGCAGACCCCACATAGAACTTGTTACAGTAATCCCATTGAGATGTAACTAGGGCATGATTTTAAATAGCTGTTCACATATTGCTTTTGGTTTTTAAATATTGCCTTTTAATTATGTAAGCTGCCTTGTGTCCTTTTAAAAGTGAAAGGTAGGGTGAAAATGTTTTGATGCATGGGAGGAAGGAAGGAAGGAAGGAATTAGTTCCTAGTGCAGCCTATCCCAGCCAGATTACCACCAGATAGCTTAGTCAGGCATGTCCAAACTTTGGCCCTCCTGATGTTTTGGACCACAACTCCCAGAATTCTAAGCTTAGATTGCCAATGGCAAAGGACTGTGGGAGCTGCGGTCCAAAACATCTGGAGGGCCAGAGTTTGGATATGCCTGGCTTAGATCCTTAGACTGTTCCCCCAACAATCCAAAATAACCTAGCCATTGTCAAGTGACAGAATAGACTTTCTGGAGAAAATTCAACCCAATCATAAGAGGGTGTCTAGGGACTGAAGGAGATATCTTGTACAGTATGCACATAACCATTTTGGTTTTTTGAAGTCCCATGTCCCAGAACTCTCCTCTCTGGGAGTTCAGCTTGACAGACCCACACCTCAGTTGTGTTCACCTGGAGGGACGTGTGGTTTGGAAGGCTTTATGTCTTAGGAGAGCTCAAGTTGTGGCTTAGCAGCCTACTAGAAAAGTACTTGCCCGGATGCTTTCTAGGACCCATCTCTAGCTAGGCGCCCAGTCAGCCTATCCTGTGCCATGAAGCCTTCCAACCTCCCGTTCTCCAGGTGAGCAGAATTTAGGTGTGGATCTATCAAGTGGAACTGACGTGGTGGTAAATGAACTGGGATGATCAGGTGGTTTGTGCTGTCTCTAGTTCTGGATCATGGTGGTACCCGTGATTTTTCTTGGTTTATAACCTTAGTTTATGAGATTAGAGAATGAAGCTTGCTTTCCACACTGTAAAAAAGCATGTTGTCTGTTACAGTAACTGTTTTTTTGTCAACACTCTCTTGTGTTCGCCATAACCATTCTCTGGGTTTCTAAACTTCCACAATCCTTTGGAGGGTGTCCAACGATATCACTGATTTTCTGAATAAGTTTCTAAATAATTGTAACATGAAGAAAAGGAGTTCCCACCAGTTGCCTTCATTTCTTGATACTTAATAGCAGTTACTTCTTCATCTCATGTGCGTTCTCTTTTCCTAGATCTAAGATGTGCTTCTTTTTATCTATATATTAAATGTACTGTAGAAGATTTCCAAAGTATTGGCTCAGCATTCAAGAATTTATTCACTGCACCTACTGTGGTTGCAAATCCCAGCAGGATTTAGCCTTCAGGATGCAATCCGTAATCCAATTATCTCACTGAACCTTGTGGAATCTGTTTCTGAATTGGCATATGCAGAATTTATATATCCAGGAGCATAAATTATTTGTACTGCTACCCTACATACATATGCCTTTGTAAAAAAATTTCTGCTACTCTCTCTCTCTCTCTCTCTCTCTCTCTCTCTCTCTCTCTCTCTCTCTCTTGCTCTTTATCCCTGCCTCCACACTCATACTCCATAACAAGTCCATGGAATGATGAATCAGTATTATATTCTGCATTTGACCTTTGGGAGGATCTGAAAGGCTTGTGCTTAGATAATGAAAATACATTATCACAAAAGTCATCAATTTGATTGAGGCAGAGAAACAAAAATGTCCTCCTTGAGGAAATTTGGAATAAGAAAATTGTGCAGTTTTGTGATTTCCTAGAACAGTATTGTACAACTTGCTACCCAGTCAGCTGAATACTGCCAAACAAGTATTGACATCTGGGGTGCTTGGGAAACCGTTTTCTGCTTCCCTGGTACTACCAAAGTACGAGACTTTCCCCATGTTGCAGTACATAACTGTTGAGAGCTGCATTTGAAACTACTGTATCTTGTTAATTCAAAATGTAACAGTACATTAAGTTGAAAGAGCTAGGAAAGCATAATTTAACTTTTTAAAGTTTTAATTTTCTACTTTTTTTAGACCCTAGAAGCCATCTTGAATTTCAAATACTCAGGAGGTCCAGGGCATGGAGATGGATATTACAGAAATTTGTCTCTAGGAGTTCATGTGGAGGTGGAGCCATCTGTCTTCTTTACACGTGTCAGTACTCTGCCAGCAACAAGGTTTGTTGTTTATTTGTTTTAATTGAGACATATATTTCTTCATAAAACTGCATTCTTCCATCCTTTTCAAGAATTAATAGCTATATCAGCAGGAGAGAATTGATATTCAGTAATGCCAAGTACCAAGAAATTACAGTGCCCATGTTGCCAGATGGGCATTAGTGAAATTACACACACACACACACACACACACACACACACACACACACACACACACACACACACACACACACACACACACACACACACACACACACACACACACACACACATACATACATATTGATGGCAGTGTCACAGTAGCTATTTCTTCTTAGTACTCAGAAGAAGAATGCAAAGGTACACCACTCCTGAAAATTTTATACCTGTATTTCATTAAACCTATGGTGAGACAACCCAAACTGAAAATAAAGATAGTGCTGGAGGATGAGACTACCTGGTGAGAAGTCAATTGCTGGGGGAAATCAAAAGCCAAAGTATGAATAATGTGGTCACTAATGAAGTAACTGTCATAAACCCAAAAGGGTGCTTAGTGGCTGATTTACAAAGAGGTAAAAGGAAGGTCTGATGCTGCATGTCTCATGCAGTTAGAGCATAACCTATAAGAAAAATGAATCATGGTAAGCAGGCAATTGTAAAGGAAGAAACAGAATGGTTTTCACACTGTAATACTTGGTGTGAGCAAACTAAATGGACTGGAATGGGTCATTTTCACTCAGACAGTTGCAAAACGTTTAGCTCTGAAAATGAGAAAATCTGATGAAATAGTGCAGCTGTAATACCTAGTGAAACACTTAGTGGCTATAATATGAAGTTTGAGTAGCATCATTCAGACTTCTTGGAAAATGTACCAACATAGTCATCTTTCAAGGTTATACTCCAGCTATAGCTGTGAAAGAAGGGGGGATCAAAAACTTCTCTGCAGGCGTGCAGAGGATCACACACCCAAACAGGATATATTGATTAATCATGTGTGAACAGAATGCCAAAGTAGGAAATAAAGCAGAACCAAACATTATTGCAGAATTGGGCTTGGGAGCTAAACTAAAGCAGGAGAATAAATTGCAGGGCAACTGTGTGAGTGCAGTTGAACATTGTACACACAAGAGATAAGATAGTGTCAAAGTGCAAGAGGCAGAGGACAAAGATTAATTGTGTTCAATAAGACACACCTATTTTGGTTGCTTCTCATTTATTTATTAACTTTTCATTTTTCAGTTAGGATGCACTCTTGGAATGTTCCGCAGTTTGCTTTTCGCCACCACACCTCACTGAAGTACCGTATCTCTCTATTCATATCACCATCCTGGCACTTGCCGAACTTTGATAATGCAGTTATTGTCCCTTACAAATAGATGGAAGAGGAGATCCCAGGATAATATTGACCTGTTTAGTAGGGATGTGCACTAGCACTAATATTCAGACTCAAAGTTCAAACTACAGCTCTTCAGATTCAGAATTCAGAATTTTAAGATCCAGAACTCCATTACAATTACTTTATACTTTACTTTATTTACAATTTATATACCACCAACTTGTACAAACAACTCTAGGTGGTGTGCAAAGTCAAGAGACGAAAACAAAATGAATGATAAAAATACACAACAAAGAGCAACACAGAACCCAATAGCATCCAAAGACAGTGTGCAATAAAACAAACACTAGATACTGGATACTGGCATCTAAGTATGAGTTGCTATGGGGCAAAGCTTTTTTAAAGGATTTCCAATGTCCTCTGCCAACTTGCAAGTGATCATGCCAAACAAAAAATACATACTAGAATCAGCAGTACACCTCCATTTGAAGGACAAAGGGCACTCTTTCAAAGATGAGGATGTACACATATTAGACAAAGAAGAGAGGTGGTTTGAGAGAGGAGTAAGGGAAGCCATTCATGTGGGCATTGAAAACCTGTCCCTGAACAGAGGTGGTGGGCTCAGGCATAGTCTATCTGCTACTTATCAGGCTGTGCTTTCCAAAGTACCCAGACAAATCAAAAAGCCTTCACCACCAAGGCCATAGCTAACAACCCATTCTTGATAGGTTTCAGCACCTTAGGCCATTGTTCACCTTAAGGCTATGGATACTATTGTCTCCCTAACAAGCCTGTTCAGGCCATTGTTCATCTTATGAGCCTAATTCAGAGCAGGGTGACAAGAGGTCAAAGTTGCCTATAAGATGGATAACTTGCACTAGCTGTATTCAGATTGATGAAGCTGTTTGGATGAACAGTTAAACGTTTCTATCTCTCAAAAAAGAAGTCCAGTAGCCATGGCTCAACTTCCAGATACCAATAGTTGTATTTAAGTACAAGTGGTACCTTGTATAAAGGAATTAATTCGTTCCAAATGAAATTATGTTAAGCAAATTTTCCTTTATACAAATTCCCACAGGAATACATTGAAAATGGAGTAATCCCATTTTATGTTGTACGGATTCTCCCCATAGGCGATTATGTTAAGCAAATTCCCCCTATCTCCAGAATTTTTTATGTTGTACAGATTTTATGTTATACAAGCTGTTTGTTATACAAGGGTCCACTGTATTAGGAAATGACTGTGTTGAGCATGCTGATTGAGTCCTGAACATCAGGAACGCCAGCAAGGAATGCCAGCAACACAGGGCAGGTTACACTGGAGAAAGGGCACATACCCTGGGTAACATTGGCAAGCAAACTAGAGCAGCAGGTTGCCTGTAGTGGGTGGGTGGGTGGGGGGACTGTGCCAACAGCATGGCATGTGAATGTGCACAACGCATCTTGTCCACAGAAGCAAGAGACAAGGATTCTGATCTGGAGGCCCTTTTCCTGATAGTCTCAAGTGTTTCTGAGTGATATCAGAGCACCTTAGCCCCAGTAGACTGCGGAGAGCAGAGTCAGTGGGATTTATCATTCTTAGCTTATTCTTGCTGTGCCATACTGTATGTGTATATAAATAAACATATTTTGTCGTGGTTCACATGGAATGAAGGGAAACGTCCTTGGCTTCTTAAGAAAGAAGCTGGTAGAACTAGACAGCCTTTGTTTTAACACCCAAAGCCCAACAAATCTGCCTTTTTCCAAAGTGAAGTTTTTAGTCATCTGGTTCAGTGAAATTTTATGAGTTTCTATTTTAGTGTCACTAATGAATAAGGCAATAGCATTGGTTTCTTTCATCTCATCACTACATTGAATTTAGTTCTCCCTCCACTCTGCTTTATTCCCATGGTAAATTATTTATCCATTCATCTGCTTGTTGAAAAGTTTTCCATGACTGAAGGTTTTAAGAAGTTGTGATCCTAGTATGACTGATTTTCTTTCTTTTAAGATGCATGCTTTCTCAAAATGACTAACTGAAAAACCTATAGCTGTTGCGAGTTTTTCAGGCTGTTTGGCCATGTTCTGGATGTTTTTCTTCCTGATGTTTTGCCAGACTCTGTGGCTGGCATCTTCAGAGGGCAAGGAGCTCAAGGAACTGGGGGTTCTCTCTGTGCTCTGGGGTATAGAATGAGTGAGACTGTGGGAGTTCACTCATTCTATACCCCAGAGTGCAGAGAGAACTCCTAGTTCTCCGAGCTTCTTGCCCTCTGAAGATGGTGGCCACAGAGCCTGGAGAAACGTCAGGAAGAAAAACTTCTAGAACACAGCCAAACCGCCTGAAAAACTTACAACAGCTATCAGTTCCCGGCTGTAAACGCCTGTGAGAATAAACCTTATATAATGTTTCAAATGTATATACAGTATCATCTTGGCTCGCCTAAGAAAAATGTATTTTAAGGCCAGCGCACAGTGAATATGGTAAGGGCCACTGTATGTCCTGGAAGAGCTCAGGTTTTAGGTCATCCAGCGCTACATTTATATTTAAAAAAAGCTTTCCACGTAGAAGGGCAAAATGGATTACCATATTTTGCATGTTTATCTGAATAGGTTTTCCTATTGGTGAATATGCCTGTCTGTGTAGCTGCTAAAACTTGAACAATTTAACAAAATGCCTTACCAATTTGCAAATTTTGTAAATTGGAGGTATAGGTTCCTTCTCTCTGGGGGTTGGGTAGCATCTTTTTCACACCATGTCCTTCTGCTATTTTATTACTTATTTATTTGTTAAATGCATATACCACTCCATTAATGCAGTGCTACATTCTGGGTGGTTTATTATTTGTTTTGCTTATATGCTTTGTTAGCCACTCAGAGAGACCTTTTAGGTCAGTAGGGCAGGATACAAATACAATAAATAAATAAATAAATAAATAAATAAATAAATAAATAAATAAATAAATAAATAAAATGCTGCCTCTTTCTGGATAGGGGGACGCAAAAGGAATGGAATTAAAAACATAAAAAGTTAACTTTTTATGAACACTTAAACTAGATGCTAATTAAAATGCAGCTGAATGGTTAAATACAAGTAAACATGAAAACTATCTCCACCCTTGAAAGGGATTTAGGGAGTCAAACATAAAAGCTTTCCTGAAGAGGTGGGTCTTCGGGTGACGGTGGGAGGATAAAAGGGAGGGGAGCAGCCTGATCTCCCGAAGGAGAGTATTCCACAGTCTGGGAGCTGCCACAGAAAAGCCCTTCTCTCAGTGATCTCAAAAACTGAGAAGGCTCATACGGGGAGATACGGTACTTCGGGTCACCTGGACCCAATAGTAAACGAAGCAAATGCTGTTAAACTCCTAATGTGCAACTAAGAAATTGAAGCACTTAACAGATAAAACACGTGGCGCCAGTGGCAAGTTCCTGATGAGACAGCAGGACTGGAGGTTTAATATCAGTGTGGAAGGCTTCCTTGAAAGGGATTGCTTTAAGTTGCCTGCTAAAAGTCCTTTTACCTCTCTGAAAGGTAGAAAACACATGGGACCTTCCTTTAATAAGGAAAAAAAGATGTCTGAACCTACCAAAAACATAATCATGGCATGTTAATCTGCCTCAACTTGCTACCCTTAAAAAAAAAGGCAAAATGTTGTAGCAATGTGATGATGATGAAGAAGAAATAACTTTTATGCTTTTCTTCCCTTATTTGTGTAGTTTGTTAATTATTCTCCTCTTGGATGCACACAGAAGTATGCTTTGACGTCATGGTGACAATGTCACAATTATCTTTATCATAACTCAACTCTCTGTACCATAAGTCTTATGTTGGCTGGTTAAAGCCTCAATTTTATTTTAATTTCTTCAAATAGCACCCGCCAGTGCCATCTGCTCCTTGACGTGTTCAACTCAACAGAACATGAACTTACAGTTAGCGCGAGGAACAATGAAGATCTAGTCTTACATGCCGGAGAATGCCAGCGGTAAGTTTAAAAGCAAAATGCTGATCCTTCACCATATCTTCTTCTTTTTCAATTATGCTTTTACTTACCTAGATAGGATGGAGAGCATGAAAGTCTGTAGGACTCTTTATTGGTTTTGTTTTAGCATGCTATGATGGCAACTTAAACTTTTTTTGTATATTTCGTATGTTCCTTTTGGCATGCGAGATGTTCAGAAGCTCAGCTGTGCTTGTGGTTACTGGGTGTTGCCAGAAGCAGCATAATTGTTATTGTTTACTTAATTGTATCCACCCAACTTATTTTTGTAGATCAATATTTGATAGATAAATATTTTTGTAGATCAATATTTGGTGTTTTCAGATGCTCTAATCCTGATGGTAGTATTAGAAGAAAGAAACATCACTCTGAGTGATCAAAATTGTTCATTCTTTAGTTTTGTGAGAAGAGAATTCAGTTCGTTGCTTCCTCTTCCTATATTTTAGATAAATGTTTTTGTTTATAAAAGTCAGTTGGAAGTCTGTTGTAGTAAAAACACTAAAAAGTCTTATGGAACCTTAAAGACTAACAAATTTATTATGTCATAAGCCTTTTGGAAATAACCTCTCACTTTATCTCACACATTATCATGTGTAAACTTTATTATGTAGTGCTTCAGTTATTTCCTTGATTTGGTATTTTTTAAAGAGTTGTCATGTATGGTAACCATAATACAGGCCTGCACAACAGGTAGACTGTGGGCTACCGGTAGCCCACGAAGGGTTCAAAAGTAGCCCACCAGCCATCCATTTAAAAAATGAGGGGATAAGTTCTCCACCCCTCTCTCCCCCATCCCAAAGACCACCACTGCCCCAGCAAAGTTCTGGGTCTGCCAGCCCAATGTCTCAGCTGAGCAGGGCAGTTCAAGGGCCATGTTGCATTGAAATCTGTTCCCTCCAGAACGGATTAATTCATTTTCAATGCATTCCTATGGGAAACTGCTGCTCTACTTAGATTTTTTTTTTTTTTTAACTTATGAGCATGTGCTCAGAACGGATAAAATTCGTAAGTTGAGGTTTTAGCATAGTAGCCCTCGGGCACTTTGGGCCAGAAAAAATAGACCTCGGCCTGTTCAAAGTTAAACAGTCCTGCCATAATACCAGGTTAAGAATAATAATGTGCAAAACTATATAGTATTTGATAATTGATTACACTTTCTGCTTGATGAACAAGCTATTAAAATCAAATTTGATACGAACAATCTATAATTAAAAGTGGACAGTATTTTATTTTATTTTAATACATTTAAATTCTGTGCACAGAATGTCTGGCACTGAAGAGTCCCAAACTACCTCATTAGTGTGGAAAGATTTATCAGACTGTTGATCTGAGTAGATCATCCCTGCCATTTGTCTTTTTCTAGAGTTATAAGAGTGGGATGTTCATGAAGGCATGGTAAACAGATTTCAGGGTCACTGGAAAAATCATTATATTTCAGACTTGAACAGCAAAAAAATGTCTTGTAATTCTTGTCTGCTCTTTATATGTGCGCAGTTATGAAGTCACTTTTATGAAGTTAATGTCTTTGCATGTATGATGAGAACAAGGAAAATTAGTCTACTTGAGCCATCACTTTGCTGCATTTCATCTGAGTTGTGTTCCATTCTCTGAAAGAAGATTCATGTATATAAAAATTATTCATTAGGATAAAATGGGTAGTAGTGCAAGTTGAACTGGAGGCAGAACACAGTTTTTTCTAAAGATAAAAGCAAAGGTGTATTTTATACAGACAGAAGTGCTGTAGTATTCAGGAAAGGAATGGACATCAATTATATTTTCCAGTTTTCATGTGTGAGGGGCATTTGGCCAATGGTGGGGTTGAGGTGGTAGGAATTACAATCCAAGAACCTCTCTATGGCCACCTGTTCTCTCCAGCCCATGTCAATAGCCATCTACCCAGCACTGGAAGGAATGCTAAAACAGTGGAAAGATGTACAAACAAACAACAACAATGGGGGGTCAGATAGCTATTTTTGCACTGATACTACTGAGCTAAATCTTCCAGTCTTTGGCCCTTTGTACACGACCCCTAAACTCCGCCGCAAATGGCTCCCAGCTCCGGAGCTTAAAATTGTTTCCCCACCAGCTCCGGAGTTTACAGATAATTAAGTGCGACCACGCCCACCTAAGCACGTCCCAGCACACTTTTCAGGTACCTGCTCTCTGGAGGTGAAAATTCCTGATGTGGATATAACATAGTGACTGCTGGGCTCTCCTTGCTTCTGTTTGTTCTTTTTTTGCCCCCCCCGCCCCTTTAAGAGATCTGAATGCAGTGCAGGGAGGGCAGAACGGAGGTGAGCGGCATTCTTTTCTTCCTTTTTTTCTCCCTCCCCTCACGCAGCCAGCAGCCAGGAGTGCGGAGGGAGTGGAAACGCAGGAACAGCGACAAACCCCTAAGATCTCTGGTCCGAATTTAAGTGGCCAGTGGATCTTAGGAGTCGTGTGAAAAGGCCCTTTGTAGTACTTGATAGTCACTGGTATCTTCCCTCCAAGCCTTGACCTGGCCCAGTTTTGCTTACCATCTAAAATCAGAAATCAGGTGTGACCAGGATGGTGAGCTGATTTTCAAGGGATATGCAAAATACTGCAAAGGAGTATACGTTTTTGAGTTCTGTAGACTCTTCATTAAGCTAGGTGGTCAGAAAGCAGTTATTTAATGGTGAGTCTCAATTAGCTTTGCCAGAAATTGTCATGAAGAGATTTGCAGTTGAAGCAAATGATTAACTGTTAGGTGTGGAGGTATCAGAGTCTACCTAGCTGTGCATTCCATGAAGCATCGTTATTTTAGATGAGCTCATATTTTAGATGAGCTGTTGAATGGCAGTTTCTTGTTCAGGACGTCATCAACCAAACCTCAAAATGCAAATTGGAAGGTTTAAAAAGTCTTCAGGATTTGACGGCAAGGACAGGAGAGTTTGCTGAAGAGTAGAGAATTAATGTGTACAACTCTGGGAAGGACATGGGCACAGGAATATAAAACTGCATATTCTTTAGTTATGTTCAACTACCCAGCTGAATATTTGTTACTTACCGTATATACTTGAGTATAAGTCGACCCGAGTATAAGTCAAGGGTCCTCATTTTGCCTTTAAAAAGTGGGGAAATTGATTGACTTGAATACTGTATAACCCTTGGAACTCCCTGCCACAGGATGTGGTGATGGCATCTGGCCTGGATGCCTTCAAAAGGGGATTGGACAGATTCCTAAAGGAAAAGTCCATCATGGGTTACAAACCATGATGGAGATGTGTAATCTCTAGGCTTTAAACCGGGGTACTTCAAGGGCCAGATGCAGGGGAGTGGTATCAGGAGACAGATATCTTTCGCTCCCAGACAGCTTGAGATACAGGAAGCTGGACTAGATGGGCCTTTGGCCTGATCCAGCATGGCTCTTCTTATGTTCTTATGTTCTTATGTAACCCGAGTCAATATTTCCCTCCGCTGCTTTACCCAAGCTGGTGCTGGCTGCGGCTGCTGCCGCTGCGGTAGTTCTCCTTCCCTTTCCTTCCTCCTCCTCCTCCTCCTCCTCCTCCTCCTCCTCTTCTTCTGATGGGGGGTGGAGAAGTGGTGGGCTTTTAAACCTTTTTTTCTCTCCCTAAGCAAGCGCTGATGGTGGACATTTGCGCTTGCTTTGGGATAGAAAAAAAAAGGTTTAAAAACCCGCCACTTCTCCTCCTCCCTATTGACCTACCGTATTCACCTGAGTATAAGTCAAGGGCCCCCTTTTCAGCCCAAAATTTGGGCTGAAAAACTTGACTTATATTTGAGTATATACGGTATTTATTATATAGCCTGCCCATGTGACCATATAGCCACTCTGTGCTACCTTCCTTTTTGGGCATAGTCGCATGTGTCTTGTGTTGTAATTCTTTGTTTACAGTATGCCCTCCAGATGTTTTTGAACTGCATCCCATTCCCCCAAACCAGGCAATACAACCAACCATTGTGTTGCAGATTAGGGGAAGTACAGTTCAGCAACATATCTTGGGCTACTTTTTCTCCAGCCCTGTGCGCATCATCATCTACCTAGTATTGCTGCTGGAAAGAATACTTAGAAAATTTATATAAACAGAATAAATGTTTAGAATGTACTAGATCAGGGGTGGGCAACTGTCGGCCCTCCAGATGTTTTTGACCACGACTCCCAGAATTCCGAGCCTATATCGCCAGGACTGTGAGAGTTGTGGTCCAAAACTTCTGGAGGGCCGACAGTTGCCCACCCCTGTACTAGATGAAGACAGTAGGAAAGAAAAATGATGATGCCAATGTGTCCTCGGGTTGTTAAAGTGTTTTCATTTTTGTAAGTCAAAATATTTTCTTCTTTTTTTCTTATCCACCATATCTTAAGTAAACATTGCCCCAAAGCTGCATGGCAGACAGTTTATTTTTCCAGAGTGCCTCTTGAAGCCTTTCCAATGAATACAGGGCTGGTATGCATATCTCTGAACATATTTCTTTAACTGTTATGCTTTTAACTTTTTGGAAAGCTGTGATCTGTTCTGTTTTGTACACAGTGGCAGGGAAAATACTAATCAGAGACAAGATGGCATTTCCGGAAGAAATTTTGTGACTCATTTTCAGCTTTACTGTAGCCTATCTATTTTGTTTGTCAACAGCCTTTTGAGACCAAATAAGTGTTTGCAGTTTTCCTCCTGTGCTTCTTGCATTATGTAGAAAACAGGGCTTCTGGAGTTCTATGTAGAACAAATATTAACTACTAGGTAGAAAAGAATAGCAAAACAAAAATAATTAACTGTTAGCACCCAAAGTCAGAGCATATGGTTTGCCTTAAGCTTGCTTGCTTTCAGCACAAAGAATATAATTTTAGGACATAGGAGAGAAGGTCTGTCTCCTTCTTGCTGATGAATATTAATTGTTCTGATAGGCTCGTCTTTTGAACAGTTGAATAGAACTGTGACGAGAAGAGAAGTCTTTGTCTAATAACTGTAATTGTCCTCTCTGATATACCTGACTTGTATTGCTAAATACGGAGTCTATGAAGGAATAATATCTGGTAATCCATAAAACCTGTGGGTTATATAGTAAGGTCTCATCTCATTTTTCTAAATAGCACTGCGTTTTTTTCTTCACCCATAGGCAGTAATGACCTTTTTTCATATGCCAATGTTTGTGCAGATTTTCTCATTAAGTTTTATAATGGAACCTTATTAAAATAGGTTCTTTGAAGGAACTTCACAAAATCACTCAGTGCTACATTTATTTTACTGCTTTTGAAATCCTTCAGGTGTGCAAGGAAGAAATGTTTTAAAGCACTATAATTAAACAGAGGGGAAATGAACCATAAATGCTCGACAGTTGTGTTTTTGCCTATCTGTTGGTTTTTTTCTTTCTCAGTCAGAATTTATTTTAAAAAAAGAAAAATACTTAGTGTGGTTTTTAATCTATTTATCTTTTAAAAACTTCATACCAAAGAGCAGCCCATGCATGCTATTTCAATTGCTGTGCAGTGTCAATGTATATATTTTCTTGGCACCACCATAAAGATCTCAACAAACTGGAATGTTTCTAGTGAAGATTGATGAAGATTTTGAATTTTAACAATGAAGCCCTGTGAAGTGAGGTTTAAGAATTTGATATGATTAGCCTGCAGAAGAGAATAGTAAAAATCGGTAATGACAATTAACTTGAAAATTTGTAAGGGTGCTAGCTCAACCTCAGAGTAGAAAGTCTTGAGCCAATAGGTTTAAATTATAAAAGTACGTCTCTTTAATAGTTTTGGGGAAATATCTCTTATGATCAACAGACAAGGCTTCCAGTTAGCATGACACTGGATGTGTCTAATCTCAAACCAGATGTGTTTGTCTAGCACGCAGTCTCAGTCTGGCATAGCTTCTATTCAAATTAATAGAACATAATTTGCACTTTACTAAGAGACCTATTCATTTGCTTAAAAATATGCCCTACTTGAGCTGCCTAGATGCCCTAAGCATATCCGATCTCACCTGATTTCGGAAGCTAAGCAGGGTGGCCCCGGTTAGTACTTGGATGGGAGTCCACCAGGGAATACCAGGTGCTGTAGGCGCCTGGAGTAGGAACTGGCAAACCACTCAGGTATTCCTGCCAAGAAAACTCCATGGACATGGGGCCATGAAGAGTCGGTCACGACTATAACAATGCAACACACACACATGCCCTACATAATTCTAAATAGTACTACAAATGAGTTCAGGCTCAATTTTTGGAAGAGGGGCCTTCTGAATCCTAATAGTGTCAAAAACAGCTGCAGCCCTTTGTAGAAGAGAAAGGCGAGATATAAACCAACCAACATATTTTGGGTCTCATCATTTTTCTATCCAGAATGTTGTCCTAAGAAACTTATATTTCTCCTTTGGTGGAGACAGGACATAGCCTCAGAATGTCCTTATCTTTCTGGGAAGCAGCTATCTCCTTCTGTTCCCTGATCAAGCAGAGGACTAGAGTGCTGCCCGATATGGTAGAGGGGTTTAGCAACCCAAGGAAGATTACAGCGAGAAACGGCAGCAAGATAAACATCAACAAACCCCCAAGTGTTGTGATGCCTTGAAGAAGACTAAATTTAGCTGTTATGGTTTTTTGGGGGGCGGTTTGCTGTGTTCTGGAAGTTTTCTTTCCTGACATTTCACCAGTCTGGCAAAAACATCAGGAAGAAAAACGTCCAGAACATGGCCAAACAGTCCGAAAAACTCACAACAGCTATCAGATCCCGGCCGTGAAAGCCTTCGAGAATACAAAGACTAAATTTATTTCAGTCTTTGGGGGATTATAGTCCACTTTCTCAGTCATATGGAACCCAATATCTGGAAACAAGCAGATTGGCAATTGCATATTAAAATGAAGTAGAGTGCCCCCTTATTGACAATTCTATTATTAACATCGGAAATTCACTTTGGAAGTTTATTAGCCAGTGTCAATGCGTTTGCCATTCTGTTGCTCCCGTCCCTTCTCTCCATTCCACATAACTGAAACTAATCCCATCCCTACCATTTTTAAAATCATGTATAAACCTATCACCCAAATATTTTGGAAGTTCGTACACAAACCTTCACTAACTAGCAGTGCTGTCCAAGGTTTCTAGCAGTTGTACTCCCAAGAACATCTAGGGAAGTGATGGCGAACCTTTTAGAGACCGAGTGCCCAAACTGTGATTCCAAACCCACTAATTTTTCTCAAAAGTGCCAATACAGCAATTTAACCCAAATACAGGAGGCTCTGAAGGGGCGATGTCGGGTGCCCATGGAAAGGGCTCTGAGTGCTACCTTTGGCACCCGTGACATAGGTTCGCCAACACTCATCTAGGGAGTCAAAGTTGAGAATCACTTTAAAGCAAAGGGTCCCAACCATGGGCTCCCAGATGTTTTTGAGCTACAACTCCCAGAACTCTTCACTACTAGCTGTGGTGACCACAATTTTAGGGAGTTGTAGTCCAAGAATATCTGGGGACCCCAAGGTTGGGAAGCACCAGTTGAGATAGATCCTTTTGAACTTCTTCACAGTCTTGTTCTCACCACCACAGGTAAGCAAACTCAACCACCTCACAACTCATCCTTAATTCTTGGTTACTTAAGAACAAGTTAAAAAGCTCTATTCCCAATGTATTTCCATGAGGAGTATGTCTTCCATGCTACTCCCTCTTATTTACTGTCCCACATTCTGTATGTCACTTTAAACTTGCAGCCAAACTTTTTGAAGATGTGCATAGGCATATTGATGCCAAAAGGGTTGACCTGATTAAATGATAAATTAATATTAATCTCCCACTTGCTTTGCTCGCTGACATACATTTCGATTTGGAGAAAATGAAAAAAATAAGTAAATATTGAGTTATGCAGAAGGAAGAACAAATCATTTGGAAAGAATGCAGATGACCTGGCAAGCTGTGCTCGCAATACTGTAGAATTACAGGTCTCCCCTCAAGGAAACAACAGTCTAGTATCATCTACTTGCTCTTTCTGATGTCCAGTGACAGATTTTACAAATTCTCCTTGATTTCTAACAGCTAGAACAACTTAAAGCCGACAAAGAAAAGAACAGCTGCAAAGCTATTTTGAGCACAAAGGTGCATGCTTAATGGTATGATTCACACATTTTCCAACTGTCCAAATGCTCTTTTTAATCTGATAAACAAAATAAACAAGCCATTCAGGTTTATGCAAAAAAATTGTGCATCTTTGGAACCTTTTAGAGGGAATTAAATTGACAAACAAATAGCCTGGATTTTGAAGAAGAGTTGTTATCTTAAATTGTGGCTGATATAATGTTGGTTGCCATTTTGGTCCTATCATAAGTAACATTTATTCATCTGAAACTATTATTTCTTTAAGGGAGAACTCTGGAATAACCTAACATGAGTTCACTCCTAAATAGCACTGCAGAAACGTGCAAACACTTCTTGGCATTTGATTAAGCAATGACATTACACTGGGACTAAAGATATTTTAAAGTTACTGAGCAGTTCATAGTTGAGCTCAGATTAGCCATCAATCAAATAGCTGGCAAAAATGTGGAAATCACTTATTTAATGCCACCCATGAATCAGGTAAAATAACCAAAAGTATGTGTTATGAAAGCAGTACTAAAGGTTTTTAGACAATCAAAAATGAGATGAATATGTAAGCTTACTTTACTGGTAGTAACATTTCTCTCTGTTTAGCCTATACCATTTTTCAGGATCACGGATAACTCCATGCTCCACCCATCAAATCATTTTAATAGGTTCTTCCTAGGTAAGAGGAAGATGACTCATTAATTCAAATTGTATATAATGAAATCCATTTGCATATTTCCCATGTTGAATCTGGATCCACTAGAAATACAGGGCCCATCCAACTGCAGAATGTCAACACTCTGACCTTTAAAGTTCTCTTTGATTTCCAAACTGCTGTTCTCAAAGCCCTACCAAGACTCCTGAGCAAAATCAGCAGTCATAACAGAAGACAGAATGTCCCAAATCCTCTTACATGGTACAGACGGTATAACTTTTGGAAGCCAATTACCCTACGTAAAAATATTACCATCAATGTTATCTGTTACATATTGGGTGGTATGACTCAAGTGTGTGATGATTTCTTAATTTTCTCCCATAAGTTACATCATTTGATAGCTATGTGAGAGGATTATGCCTGTCCTCTTCAACATTCAAAACTGGTTACAGAGGAATATAATTCCATATTATGTTTTCATGCTAAATTACATTTGGATATATCTTGCCACTGGTTTGTAAACGAAATTGCTCAGGGATGTACACATAACATGAAAAACAAAATGAGCACTCCCTGCAGCCTTACGGTCTTAAGTTAGAGATAAGGTACTTTGGATAAGAAAGAAAAGAAAGGTTAAATCAGTAAAATGCAAGGTGAATTAAGTACATCTTATGTGGAGATTCCTTCTCTGCTAGAGAAGGAATGATAGGGATTCCTGCACTGGGATATCTCAGATATGAAGGGAGTACAGGAATGAAGTGTCGACACACAGCTGGGATCATAGGTGCTGTTTATTGACTCTGAAGGCAAAGGGGAACAAACACAGCCAGCGCAGGCAGCTTCTTGATGTTACAGCTCGAGGGTGGGAAAAAAGCCTCTTCCCCTCTTCAGCCCAACACTTTTATTCCTCCTCACAGATTCATTCCCACGTCATCAGAAACTACCAATCAAATACACCATATTCTACTGAGCATGCTCACTTAGAGTCTGCAAGCATAGCTAACATAGTTTCTTTCATCCTGAACTCCTCCGCATTTCAGCGCCATCTTGGGAATACAGCTGTTCTCAGCTCTGGTTGGTCAGCTCTGTTCTCCAATAAGAGTGTGTTCTTAGTGTGATGTAAGACCCATGCGGTTTGTCTGAGCTCATGCATAGCTAGACTGACCAAGCATGGACATTAAAGGTAGATTCCCACAATCTTAATTGTAGACGGGTGGGATAGAAATCATGCCAAACAAACATGTCAAAAATTAAAAAATGGAAGAATGGAGCAAGTTGAAGGGCATTCCAGGGACCCAGACAAGGAATCGTGACCCACAGGTGGAATGTTTCTCCCTGTGAAAGAAAGTTCAGCGAAAGCACATAGAAAGAGAAATGACTGATGTATGGGAAGAAGGCCATGAAGCCATGAAAAAGCAAGTTAAAGCCTCTTTTAAGTTAAAATGACAGTGATGATGAGTACAGTGGTTCAAAGAAGCAAAAATTGTAGGGCAAAAATAGTAAACAAATAGTGTAATTTAAGATGGATTAAAGCAGCCGTTATCAACAGGAGCCACATGGCCCCCTGAAGGCCCTAACACAGGCATGTCCAATATCAGGCCCGGGGGCCAAATGTGGCCCATTTTCAAATTTCACGTGTCCTGCAGCCACTTCTCCCCGTCGGCTCAGCCTGTCATGCATCCCCACTAGCTGGCCCCTCCCATTTCTGGATGGAGATGTCATCTTGCAGTTTTATGGTTTGCCTGCCCACCCTGCCTCCGTCTGTCCCCCTAGCCACCTCTCCAGCCTACCTGCCCCCAGCTCCGTTGCTGCAGTGTCCTCCCTGCCTCCTTGCATGTTCTAGAGCAGGCATGTCCAAACTTTGGCCCTCCTGATGTTTTGGACCACAACTCCCAGAATTTTAAGTTTAGATTGTCAATGACAAAGGACTGTGGGAGATGTGGACCAAAACATCTGGAGGGCCAGAGTTTGGACATGCCGGTTCTAGAAGCTTGTCCAAAGCCCATCCCAGGGGTCAAATGTGACTGAATGGTCGGCCCCCATACATTTTCACCTCACCAAATCTGGCTCTTCTTGCAAAAAGTTTGGACACCCCTGCCCTAACACATTTGAAGAGGGTCACAGACTGAAAGTAGTTCTTCAAAAGTCATTATGTGGTTTATACAATCTTGATTCAGTCTTTATGGCCATGGCCAAAAATAAAATAAAAATCGAGATTAGCTGCACTAGAGGAACAAGGCTAACAAGAAGAATATTGAAATAATAATGTCTCAGCAGGAACCTATCTGGAGATTCTTATTTTCAGATAAACCAACGATTTTTCAGAAGAACAGTACCTGTGGAGGCCTGGTTAAGAGCATGCAGGAGAGTGCTTTCCTCTTTCTTGCAGTGCAGAGCTGCAAACCGTTTCGATTTTCACTGCTTCAAGAACCGTAGTTAGGTTTTTGTGATGCCTTGTAGTGCATAAATACTACATGTGACTATAAATGCATGTGCCCTGATGGAAAGCTTTGTCTGGGAAAATATGATGACTTCTAAGGGGAGGCTGAATCTTGCCCCAACACATCCGTTTCTGCTCCAACACCACCAAAGTGTGCTGACCCTGTCCATGTAATAGGTTCTCAAGCCATGTGTGTTGGCACAGCAGATCTTTTTTTTTTTTTAAACACAGATCTGTTTTATTGTTAATGCTTTCTGCTATCCTCTGATGTAGTGGAACTGTGGAAGTACTTTTAAAGAGTTACTTTTTCACCCATAGAGAGATTCTTGAGGTCAACAAGCGTGCCTCTGCCTGCTCCTTGGTAAATAAGTGTCTGCCTTTGGATCTTGGGATCTTGTCCACCTGTATCAAAGGAGGAGGGGGAATTCTGGCCAGTGAATTTCATGTTGAATAATGAAGCTTCCACCATGGCTTCTTTCTCACTGGCCTTGTTTCATTCTGTCATGCTCTGGTTTTCCAAAACAAATGTGTTTAGGACTGGCATGTCCAAAGTCAGGCCCGGGGGCCAAATGCGGCCCATTTTCAAATTTCGAGGGGCCCACGGCCTCTTGTCCCCACCGGCTCAGCCTGTCACTCATCCCTGCCAGCTGGCCCCTCCCCATACTGGATGGAGACATCAGCTTGCAGTTTTATGGTTTTCTTGCCCTCCCTGCCTCTGTCCATCCCCCCAGCCACCTGCCCAACCTACCATTGCTACAGCATCCTCCCTGCCTCCTTGCATGTTATAGAGCAGGCATGTCCAAACTTCAGCCCTCCTGATGTTTTGGACCACAACTCCCAAAATTCTAAGCTTAGATTGCTAATGACAAAGGACTGTGGGAGTTGTGCTCCGAAACATCTGGAGGGCCGAAGTTTGGACATGCCTGTTATAGAGACTTGTCCAAAGTCTGGCCCAGAGGCCAAATGTGGCTGAATGGTCGGCCCCCACACATTTTCACCTCACCAAATCTGGCCCTCCTTGCAAAAAGTTTGGACACCCCTGGTTTAGGAGATCTGTCTTGCAAAGTGTATTATTGATAAACCATTGTTTCGTGTTGCTCAATTTCTTAGTAAGTTGGATGCTGTCTTAAGAAAACGTTTAAAAGTGCAGTTGATTCTTGATCAATCTCTCCCCGCCCCAGCCCTCACAATTTAAAGATTTTGCATGGAATGTTTTCCTATTCTCCAGTATAGTTTTATACAAGTTGGCTAAGGTGTGAAATAGCAGTGCACTATGCTTAGCATTTCTGTACCATCACTTTTATGCTGCTCCATGAAGTAGAAAGAAAAGGAAAGTAACACATTCTTAAATAGTGCCAGGCTACCAACAGCATCTGCTTTCTTTTCTGACAGACACTGCATTTCTTATTAATAGTGGTTTGCAAATGCTGCTAGTTGCTATAGCAACTATATCAGTTTTACACATAAAATTTATTCTGAGAAAGATGGCTGTGGCAAATGCTACTAATTGGGACTCCCCCCCACCCCACATGTTACTATTTTTATCCTGTTAACAAAATGTGGTGTGTTAAATATAGTGGAACAGCAGAATAATAGCTAATAATATGTCACTGCTATTATTAGAGTTTTCAGTTAACTATTATATTTGGATTTACCATCAACAATTAATCTTTTAAAGCAGTACTTAAAGCAGCTGTCTTTACACACCTGGGTATAAAATAAAGCCAATTTTTGTAGTTGACCAATACACCCTGATTGTGTGTCTAAAATTTCATGTGAGGGCATCTGACCTGTATATTTCAACTCAACCTTGTCCCAATTACTTGCAGAACAGTAATGTGCTGTTTAGAATGAAAGAGGCACATTAATGAGAGGAATCCAATCCTCCCGCAACTCTGCATATCATTTGCATCTGCTCATCCCTGAAGAGGCTCTGGAAATATTGAAATATTGCCTACAGTCAGCTTCGGCAGGGAACAAACTGAAAGGAGATGGAAGTCCCATTGAATGGGAAACTGTAGGGACTCTGATTTTAACTGGTTTCATATGTTCCTAGATTAGATTAGATTGTCCCATTCCAATGCACATATTGAGTGAATGCGGGTAGGTCATGGAAGCTGAGAGCAGTGTTCAGAATCTCAGAGACATGGGTCTCATACAGAGGCTTACATTTCCCAGATAAGGAGCTGAATTCTTTTAAGCCATTGTGGGTTTTTTTAATTTTTTTAATTTTTATTTTTTTTGTAAAATGAACAATGGAAGAAATGTGAAGTTAATAGTCTTCTTGCGGGGGGGGGAGAGAACAAAATTGTGTTGTAGGTAAGAATTTGTTAGGAACCTTTCTCTTTTTGTAAGGCTAAACATCTCCAGCTCCCTAAGCTGCGCCTCGTAAGATTCCCCCCGCCCAAGAACTTTAACCATCGAGTAGTGATGCATGGAAGTGAGAGCTGGACCATAAAGAAGGCTGATCGCCACAGAATTGACGCTTTTGAGCTCTGGTGCTGGAGGAGAGTCTTAGAGTCCTGTGGACTGCAAGGCGATCAAACCTATCCATCCTGAAAGAAATCAACCCTGAATGTTCACTGGAAGGACAGATTTTGAAGCTGAGGCTCCAATACTTTGGCCACCTCATGAGGAGAGAAGAGTCCTTGGAAAAGTCCCTGATGTTGGGAAAGATGGAAGGCAAAAGGAAAAGGGGACGGCAGAGAATGAGATGGTTGGACGGTGTCATCAATCCAACCAACATGGATTTGACCAAACTCCAGGAGGCAATGGAAGACAGGAGGGCCTGGCGTGCTCTGGTCCATGGGGTCATGAAGAGTCGGACACAACTAAATGACGGAACAACAACAAAGTCATCTTTTTAGCTTTCTTTTGTGAAGTCCTCAGTCTCAAAAATGTCACTCAAGGCAGCTACTGACGTTAGATGCAAATAAGAACAAATATAGTAAAAACAACAGAAATTTGATTATTTAAAATCTGAGTAAAAAAGCCACATGTGTTCAACTGTGACTCAGTTTAGATCCCAAACTTTTTGCTCGTGAAAACAGGCTATTCAGTAGTTTGTTGCTTTTTTTCTTGTGCTGGAATGAAATACGTTGCTTGACTACCTAAAAGAGCTTCATTGTACAATTTTGCATTGATGGAACTGGAAGAAAGAAGTAGAATTTATTGGTCACCATCCCCATCATGAAGTAGACATTCAAGTGGGCCTGACCCATTTGGTCCTTGTTTTATGTCAACATCCCTTTAGTTCCCATCCCTCTTGTTTCATTGTTCCCATGCGCCTAGAAAATCAGGGAATGTATTTAGCAGTATTCAGCGGGAAAGTAAATTCAAGAGTGATTCGTATTAGAAGTTTTGCCCGTTTCCCTTTTGGAGAACAACAAGGATTTCATCAGAAGTGATACAAAAATCCCCAACAGGTGAAAAAAACCCAGATCTCTCAGCTTCCTTTTACTTTATTTTATTTGGCATTTATTTTATTTGGAATGGACCTGAACAGATGGGAAACCCTGACCTCTGATCGCACTGTCTGGAGGCAAGAGATACAGCATGGTCTACATAAATTTGAAGAGGCATTTGTCCAACAGGCAGAAGAAAAGAGGCAGGCACGGAAAGAACGAAACTCGAGGACCGGGCAAGAAACAGAATACATCTGTCCCCAGTGCAGTAGAGATTGCCATTCCCGAATTGGTCTATTTAGTCACACTAGGTGTTGTTCTTAGGATCTCTACTCCAGGCATGATACCATAGTCTTTCGAGACTGAAGGATGCCAATGATATATACCACCTGGTTGTATAAAAGCAACTCAAGGCAGTGTGAGGCCAACCATTGCCATCTGTCCCCTACTTCCAGAAAAGACTCCAAGGTACAGTGGTACCTCGGATAACAACTGCCCCGGATAATAAATTTTTCAGATAACGACTGCAAATTTCTGGGTATAGGACTGCTTCTGATAACAAATTTCCCCTATCTGCTGTTTCGGATAACGAATCGCAATTCTAGGTATAGGTCTGCCTTGGATAACAAATTTTCTCTATGGGCTGCCTCGGATAACAAATTTTCCCTATGGGCTGCCTCAGATAACGAATTTCCAGCATGCGTCAATATAAAAGAGTTATCCCAGGTGGCATTGCATCTGTACCTTTAAAGTGCACTTTATAAAACGTTTTGAGCAAAAAACCAGGTGTCTATGCCTTTTTCCTAGGCTCTGGGAAGGAATAATAGGTTTCCCATTCATTCCTATGGGAAACCGCATTTCGGATAACGACGAGATTCGGATAACGAGTAACCTCGGATAACGAATTACCGTCGTTATCTGAGGTACCACTGTACATTGAGCCTAAGTAGGTATGGGTCTGCTTAAGACAACTAAACTACAAAAAAGTTCTTACATCCCCAGACTGCCATTATCCTAACCACAAAACAACAAAACAACAACAACAACAAAAAACAGCTATGCTTGTAAACGCCTAGAGCTCTAACATGTGTGAACCAAAATACTAATTCAAATGGATCCATGGCTGCCATAGTGACCTTTCATCATGAATGCTTGATGTTTTCTATTCACCAGTTTGGCATTCAGCAGCAGTATTCTCAACCCAAGACTTTGTTTATCATCACAGAGATTTTCTGAATTGAAAGAATGAGAGAGAGAGAGAGCACTTTTCTGTCATTCAGTAGGCAAAACTCTTGCCATCAGTAGACCAAACAAACAAACAATCAAGTTTGCATCCAATAAAGATCTGCATTCCAGAGAGGCAGATATGTAACAGAGGTGTAGCTAGGGTTTGGAGCGCCCAAAGACAAAGCCAGTTTTTGCACCCCCTCCTGCCCGCCTCCAACTGCGCCTCACCCACCAAGCGATGGTTTCAAACTACAGGAAAAGATATTCCATTTAAACTTTAGGAAGAACTTCATGACAGAGCTGTTCAGCAGTGGAATATGCTGCCACGGAGGGTGGTGATGTCTCTTTCTTTCGAGGTTTTTAAGGAGAGGCTGGATGGCCATCTGTCGGAAATACTGTGATGGGGATTCCTGCATGGCAGGGGGTTGGACTGGATGGCCCTTGAGGTCTCTTCCAACTCTATGATTCTGTGAGGGTGGAGAAGAGTCCTTCTTTCTCACACCCTCTTTGCGGGTCTCCCGGACAAGGCTCTCCTGTGCAAACCACACAGTGTGCGGATAGCACCAAGTAGGCAATTTTTTTTTCAAGCACCACCTCCGTAGCACACTTCGCCTCCTCCTTTCCCCTGACTAAGGCTTGGTGTTCCTTAGCTCAGGGAAAGGAGGAGAGGGAAGCAGGTGATGGGATTTTCCCCCAAGCAGCACCTCTGCTGCATTCTTCCTTCTCCTCCTTTTCCCAGGCTAACGATCTCCAAGCCTTAGCAGGGGTGGGGGGAAGGAGGGGGGGCGAAATTGACAGAGGTGCTGCTTGGAAAAGAAAACATTGGCTGCTTCCCTCTCCTCCTTTCTCCCAACTAAGGATCGCCCAGCCTTAGCAGGATGAAAGGACTGCTGGCGGGATGGCACGTGGCTTCCTCCTCCTGCTCCCCCTCCAGGCGCCCCCAGATTGTTGAGCGCCCTGGGGCAAATGCACTCTTCTGAACCTCCCTAGTTATGCCAATGATCCGTAATAAGAAAGAAGCAATGACCTCCTTCCCTGTTTCAGGGCATTACTGTGCTGAAAGCCTAACAAGACGCAGCTGTGGGTGTCTTAAATTGTATACCTGGAGTGCTCAAAGTTCAGGTTGTTAAGATGTTAAAATTGTGAAAGGTTAAGATAATGTTGGACAGAGATGCCCTTAACCATGTAACACACCTCAAGCAGGTGAATCTATTCGCCAGAGGTCAAAATTACAATATCTGTACTGCTGTAATGAGCATTTTTCATTCTTTCTTTTTTGGACTGGTTATTACACAGGTGTTGAAAAAGTAACAGGAGACTAGGCTGAATGTAGACCCCCTTGTCACATGTAATCTAAAATAAATGAAAAAATATTTATTATTAAGTTTTGCATTTCTAGACCGCACCGACTTTCCCTTGGGAAAGTATTTCTGTCCTTCTCATTTTAAACAATTAATTTCAAAAAGGTGTTTTTCTGGCACAAAACAGACTGCAGAGCAAACACCAGGCAACTTTCTTTGTTTTTGTTGCATTTAAGGTTCTAAAACAGTATCAGTGGCTTCTTTTTAGAGACTGATTTTTGTTGCTATAAACTTGTTTTATTTTTCTTTGTTTGTATAAAACAGTACCCACTGTGGTGGTGTTGTGGACATAGTGACAACTACGGCGTAGGAGGCTTGATTTCAGATTCCTGTTCGGCTATGGAAGCTCGCAGGCAGCAGCTAGAACTGGCAAAACCACTCCTTAAATATCTCACTTACCTTGAAATCATATTAGGGCTACCGTAAATCAGATCAGACTTAATGGCACATCACACACACACACACACACACACACACACACACACACACACACACACACACACACACACACACACACACACACACACACACACACCAATTTCATTAACATAACAAAAGTATAGTTACCAGTGTCATGTTTAAATTTGTCTAAAATAAACAAAGAGTTGTCTGGCTCTACCTGTACCAAAAACTAAGTTTTCTAGTGCAGCTGAAGGGAAAGAGAGAAAAATGTTAGCCATTTCTCCGACACATTGCCTTTTTCTGTGTTAAGTATTGTTTTTTTTTTTTTGTATGTGTGAGCATTCAAAACATACTTTCATTATTAAGTGTATGTGCACCATGGTCTTAATGCTTGAACCTGTTCTTGCGTTATTAGTAATTTCCTTTACATTTCCTGTTGGAAGATGAAAAAGGCTATGGTTTACTGAAAAGCTATAATCGACATAAGACTGAGTTCTAAAGCCATTTATCTCTGGTTTAAATGGAACTTTAAATAATTTAAAGAGGTACGTGACAGAATATTGCACACCTGCCTCGTTAAGGTGATGACTAGTTGTTTGTCCAGGCAACTGCAAATCACAGAATTAATACCTGCCTGTTGGACAAATAGGCTGCTTAGCAGTTCACACACACAAAAAAACCTTTCTGAAGGTCTGGCATCCGCAGCAGTTTTGAGAAGGCAGGGAACAAAAGTAATCTTTCTGGATACTTTTAAAAGATGGAAAAAATCTTTTCCAAAACACAGAAGAAGGAGGAGGAGGAGGAGGAGGAGGAGGATTTGTACAGTATGTATATTGTACAGTATATGTATATTGTACAGTATGTATATCAGAAGGCATTAAAAGAAAGAATAGCCTGATATCCATCTCAAAGTATGGCTGGCTTGTAAGCCAACTTCACATTTGTGAATGCTTGTTCTACCCTTTGATATTCCCCAGAACAGTGGCTCAAATCTTGTTGCTTAGTATAGTAAATCACACTACAGTAGACTTGTTGAATTAATAGGAATTTGTTGAGTCAACTCCTCCCTATGTTCTATCGATTCAAATGGGCCTATACTAATTTGAACTTACTGTGCTAAAATAAGCCACTACTCTAGTTGGCCCATTTGGATGGATGGAATTTATGGAGGAGTTGACTTACCCTATTGGTTCAATGAGCTTATCCTAGTGTAATTTATTATGCTAATTTACTTTGCTTTTCCATGATCATTGTACCAAGCAAAGTGGAAAGGAGGCATGTGAGTACGTGGTCAGTTTGTTTCTCAGTGAGAGCTTTTATAAACTGCACATACTTTTTCTGGAAGTTGACTCATGGCAATTGGACTTCTTTTTCTTGAGAGATAGAAACATTTCGCTGCTCATCCATACAGCTTTATCAGTCTGAATACAGCTAGTGCAAGTCCTCCACCTTATAGTCAGCTTTGACCTCTTGTTACCCTGGTCTGAAATAGGCTCATAAGATGAACAATGGCCTGAATAGGCTTGTTAGGTAGACAATAGTATCCATAGCCTTAAGGTGAACAATGGACTAAGGTGCTGAAACCTATAAAGTATGGGTCGTTAGCTATGATCTGGGTGGTGAAGGCTTTTTGATTGGTCTGGGTATTGTTGAAATCACAGCCTGATAAGTAGGAGATAGACTATGCCTGATGCCGCCACCTCTGTTGAGGGAGGGGGTTTCAATGCTCACATGAATGGCTTCCCTCATTCCTCTCTCAAACCACCTATCTTCTCTGTCTAATATGTGTACATCCTCATATTCGAATGAGTGCCCTTTGTCCTTCAAATGGAGGTGTACTTCTGATTCTCTTCCTGAGCTGTTACCCCTCCTATGTTGGGCCATCCTTCTATTTAATGGCTGTTCAGTTTCTCCAATGTAGAGGTCTGTACAATCCTCACTGCATTGGACCACATATACTATATTGCTCCTTTTTTGTTTTGGCATCGGATCCTTTGGGTGGACAAGTCTCTGCCTTAGTGTGTTTGTGGGTTTGAAATAAACAGGGATGTGGTGTTTGCCAAAAATCCTTTTAAGCTTCTCAGACACTCTAGCCATGTAAGGAATGACCAGGTTCTTCCGTCGGGTCTGGGTCTCAGACTGATTCCTTGTTTCTTCTGGGTCAGCACACTGCTTTGTTGAAGGCCCACTTTGGATATCCCCAGGCCTTAAGTTATGGGTATATGAAAGTTACTGGTATATAGGTTACTGGTATATAAAAGTGGTACCTTGTATAAAGGAATTAATTCGTTCCAAATGAAATTATGTTAAGCAAATTTTCCTTTATACAAATTCCCATAGGAATGCATTGAAAATGGAGTAATCCCATTTTTATGTTGTATGGATTCGCCCCATAGGCGATTATGTTAAGCAAATTTCCCCTATTTCTGGAATTTTTTATGTTATACAGATTTTATGTTATACAAGCTGTTTGTTATACAAGGGTCCACTGTACTTTGAGATATTTATTTAAATGAGACAATGGGAAGAAGGGACTGATTTCCTTCCTTCCTCTCACATTTTTTCTTCATTCAGCGCTAAATCAATGATAGAGTACAGTAATGAGTATAGACGTATTTGATATAAGTGAGGCATATCATGTTTGGGTTCCGTTCTGATTTTACAGGAACAATAAAGATATTAAACCCTGTCATATTTATGGAGGTTATATCAACATTTTGAAAGCTACACTGTCTTTAGTCTTGAATCTTAGAAATCAGTTCGAGTGCATAAGAGAGCTGAATAATAGACTAATTTAAGAAATGTAACACAAAGCAATAGATTTGTTGATCTGAATGTGTCTGTATTTCATTTTCTTCTTCTTACCTTCTGACTTGAGGGAACCCTCACTTTGCCTGTATAGTAAGATAGATGGAACAGAAATTTCCATCATAATAATAATTTTCATTCTGAGTCATTACTATTGAATTCCTTGACAGTTCATTCTTTTAATCCCTTACGAGCAACAGAAAGCTGATTTCAGGGCTCCAGAGACAAAGCTTTAACTCTGATGATTAATATACAGATTTGTGGAGAGTATAGTAGAGGTCATCATATTTTTCTTCCTTGATTTTTAATCTGACACTGTGAGCAAGCTTCTTTTTGCCTGAATAACAGGAATCAAAACGAGAGTGAAGATGGACTTTGGATTTGGTTTTGATGCAGAAATCAGATAAAGACTGGAAGTGTTAGACTTATTTTATGGATACCCCGCAGAAATGTGCAGTGTATCTTCTATTTTGTGAATGTCTGGTCTCTACTGAAGCTTTCTTTCCCGTTCTTACTGTGAAAATAGCTTAAGTGCTAAGGATTTGATACCTATGGATTTAAAATATTACTTATACATGCTTGATGATGATATGTAGCATTCATTGGGGAACACGTGCCTAGCCTGCCGTTAGCCACCAACAGTGTAATCTAGATTCAGAAAATTGCCAGCTGCTGCCTGTTGGAGAGGACAGAAGCCTGCCAGATCGGCACCACAGACTTTGTGCCGGTACAACTGCGCTTATGCTGACAGTCTCCTAGCACCGGCTGATATCAGTCAGACTGCGTGATTTACTTTTGGAGCTGACCAGACTTCCTAATATAGCTGGATCTCCCAGCATAACTGCTGTACTAGTGGAGAGCCGCTGACAGAATGTCTGTGAAGATTCTCAGTCATCCAGGTGCGTTTATCTGGAAGTTGAGTCATGGCTACTGGACTTCTTTTTTGAGAGATAGAAACGTTTCGCTGCTCATCAAAACAGCTTCATCAGTGAAGTCCAGTAGCCATGACTCAACTTCCAGAGCTGACAGAATGGTTTCTACAAAGGTCAGAGGAGAGAAGACATGATGGAGGAGTTGAGTTTTCTCATATAGGAACTTCTCTCAGCCAAGACTCAGAGCCACTTTGCTGTCATCAAGTTAAGACAGAGTCAAGATAGCTCTTGGTAATTTCTGACATCTCGAGAATGGGAGGAGTTCGTATTAAATTAAGGACAGACACCGCTGTCTTATTGTCAGATACTCAAGAAGCCCTCCTCTGTCTTGGCTCATTACACTGGAAAACAGATTTACCTGCATTTTCTAAATGGAAGAGAAATTTTATATAGGGTCCAGGAAAGGGCAACAGGCAGTTTATAGGGCGAGAGGCAAGGAAGATAATTAGTTTATTTACAGGATGTATAGACTGCACAACAGCTGTTCTCAGAAATTTATATACAGGGACATATCAAATTATTACAATAAATCACAAGGAAAAAATCCAGATTAAAAGTTCATCATAAAAACTTCGACAGCAGGAAGAAATGTACTGAACTTAGCGCTGCACATACTAAGACTTGTCTCCCTTCCTCAATAATTTTTTTGCTTCATAATAAGCCTTTCTAGAATTTCTGTTATATCTACTAAATAAGCTATATAAATAAATACTGTCGAGAGACCTTTGGGTAGTGGGCAGCATATCAGCTATATAAATAAAATATAATAAATTAAATCAGATTTGATTAGATTTGATTTTTTATATTTAGTAATCATTATTCTAATTAATGGCATATTTCAATACAGTCCTTAAATAAATGTACATTTTAATTGGGATTTGATATGTCAATGGAGATTACAACATCTATGCATATATCCTACACAGCTACTGTATTAACATATTCTCCTTTTACATGACCCCTAAAATCCACTGCAAAACACTTGCAGATCCAGAGCATAAAATTGTTTTCCCACCAGCAGCGGACTTTTAAAAAAAATAAAGTACAACCACACCCACTTAAGTACGCCCCAGCGCACTTTACAAGTACTTGGTCTCCGGAGGTAAAAAATTTTCCGATGCGAATTGTAAAGCAGTGAATGCCTGGTTCTCCTCCTCCTTCTGTTTGTTTTTGTTGTCCCCCACCCCTTTAACAGACTGGAATTTGTAGCGGGGCTGCTGCGAAGGCAGGTGGAGGTGAGCGGAGGTGAACCTGCATTTTTTTTCTCCCATTTTTTTCTCCCTCCCTCTCACCGCAGACAGAACCAACAGAGCACGGAAGGGTGGGAACAGAGGAAGCAGAACAAAACCCACATGATCTCTGGCTGGAGGGATCCGAATTTAAGTTGCCAGCAGATTTTAGGGGTTGTGTGATAGCAGATAGTCCTTTCACCTGTTACAACAGGGGTGTCCAACCTTGGGGACCCAGGTGTTCTTGGACTGCAGTTCCCAGAATCCTTTACCACCAGCTGTGCTAACCAGAGTTTCAGGGAGTTGCAGTCCAAGAATAACTGGTGACCACTGTATTAGAAATAAAAGGGGAGGGCTGTGTGGCCATTACAAAATATTAATGCAAGAATAAGCAGTAGGCAATACCTGTTGCTGTTCTTTTAGAAGGTACCTTCAGGCTATGAGAAAACATAGTTGATATGTCATTTATTCTACCATTGCATTTCATAATAAAATATTTAAGACGGAAAATGTGATACATGCTAATTTTAATAAAACAGTAACAAAACAAACATTAGTACTGAGAAGGGATTCTGTTAATTAACTGTTAATGTCCTCATCTGTAGCACAAAATCTCAGTTCCTAGTTGAATATTGTTATTAAGCTTATTTGTTACTGCGTATGCATGTAAAATCTGTCGTGCATGGAATAATAGAGTAATTTTTAGTTTTGAAGTAGCTACTGCCTCAGATTCTATATATCCCCAGTGTTTCCTCTCCAACGAGAGGAAAAGATTCCTGGAGGGCTTGCTATAGTTATTATACCAACCGTGGTTATGTGGACTGCAAATTAATCGTTGTTCTGCTTTCATACTTTCGTGATGTCATTCAACTGCTTCAAGCCTGATCTCTAAAGCACAGAATAGGTAACCGTCTAGGAATCAGAGATTCCTAGCCAGGCTTTAATCCTACGGCAAGCACAGCCATGGGTTCGACATATGTACCCATGGACTATTCTTTCCAGTGTATCTTTCTCATAATTCAAGCCAACAGGCCTCCATGCTTGAAACATGAGTGATCCTGGCTCGGTAAGGGAAAACTGAAATTTACATCCTTATCCCTGCTGGGCTTCCTTGCCATTACGCACAAAAGAGAACAAAGCATGCAAGTTAACTGCAGAACTAGGGGACATACACTCAAATTGAGGGCTGGGAGAGTAAGAACAGACAAAAGAAAATATTTTTTCACCCAGCACGTTGTTAGTCTGTGGAACTCCCTGCCACAGGAGGTGGTGATGGCATCTGGCCTGGATGCCTTCAAAAGGGGATTGGACAGATTCCTGGAGGAAAAGTCCCTCACAGGTTACAAACCATGATGGAGATGTGTCATTTCCAGGCTTAAAACCAGGGTACTTCAAGGACCAGATGCAGGGGAGTGGTATCAGGAGACAGATATCTAGTCTCGTGTGCCCCCAGACGCATCTGGTGGGGCCACTGTGAGATACAGTGCTGGAGTAGATGGGCCTTTGGCCTGCTCCAGCATGGCTCTTCTTATGCTCTTATGTTCTTATTCATGGAGTTCAGATTACACATGTTGGATGCTTCATTAAAATTATGATGAAGTTATCTCTGTGTGGGAAGAAGGGGGTGTTATGTAGCAGCTAGCTGGGTAACAGTCAAGTAATTATCTCTAATGTAGCAATCAAAACTTCAGTTCCTAATTATGTTTATGTGCTTGTGGAAGCTTAGCGAGTATTGGGTTGAGCTATAAAAATATTAGCTGTTAAACCATTTGTATTTGTGAAAACTCATTTCGTAACATAATTATTTATCAGTAGTAGGTATTCATATTGCAAGCATCAAAAATGCCATGTAGAAATGCAAATACAGTAGTACATACTGCATCACAGTCTGGTATGCCAGTTTGACAGCCGCGGAAGGTAAGACTTTACAGAGGGTAGTGAATACAGCACAAAACCTCATAGGCTGTCTTCTGAATCCACTGGATAAGATTGCCAGGGACCACTGTTTTAGGAGAGCGAGGAAAATCATCAGGGATGATTCACACCCCGGTCAGCACTTCTTTACTCTCCTACCCTCGGGAAGGAGATACAGAAGTATAGCCAGCTGTACCAACAGGCTAAAATACAGTTTTTATCCATGGGCTGTTAGACTGTTGAATGAGAAGTGAGAATGTGTGTTAGACCCTTGGGGCTGGCGAGTTGTGCAGTAAGCACACAGAGTGAAATGAGATTGAGTGGCTTTTTAGTGGGATGGTGTTGGGGTGGTGAGGGAGGCTCAGTCAGTTTCACTATACACAGGTTGTACACTGACAATAAAGGTTATTATTATTATTATTATTATTATTATTATTATTATTATTATTATTATTATTATTATTATTATCATCATCATCATCATCATCATTAAACTGAAGATTACAACCATGAATTACATTTTTTCCATACTAGAGTTATTACTGTTGATACAAAAACAGCAGCTTCATCAGGGCCACATGAAACCACCTTGGGTTCTTTTCAAGGAGAAAGGTGGGGTAAAAATACCCTAAAATAAATAAATAAATAAATAAATAAATACACGGAAGTAAGCCAAGGAGAGAACTGTGTGATTGCTAAACTGTGATTTTGGGTTGGAAAAGTGGGTGTCGTCTTATACATGGGGGCATCTCATAAACGGAAAAATATGGTAAGTAAGCTTCTGTTAAAATTAGGAAGATCTTCCTGATTCTAAGATGTGTTTGATACTTGGAAGAGACTACCATATTTTGGAAGGTGGTAGACTCTCTCCCCTACGAGGGTAGGTGTTGAACAGAGGTTGAATAGCCACCAGACAGAGTTGCTTCAGTTGTGCAATTCTGCACTGCAAACGGGCTGGAGAAAGACAAACCAAATTTAGAATTGGAGAAGTAAGCATGACCAAAATTAACAGAGGAGTTAACTCAGATATAGCCCTGCTTTATTAAAATCAATATGAGAAGCAATGTAAATGAAATTTCTTACATTAGATCTGGATCCTCAATTTATGGCCTGTATTAACACAACATACGAAGCAGTCTCAATGCAATAACTTATAAATCTCTGGTTTCAGTCTCTTATGTTAGGCGTGCATAGTAGGTTCAGTGTATTTAAAAAGTATTCTGTAATGTGACAATTTATCTCCTTTTTCATTGAGTTTAATATAAATTCATTTCTCATAATCTGTGTTATGCTTAGGAGAAATGTATCTCCATTTTAGCATTAAATTTTAATGGGATGGAAGTGTGTAATTCTTTTTTTATTGGTTTAATTCCATTAAGTTTTTCAAGGAAAAATAGCAAGAGTGCCCATTTATTAATATTTAGGGGTTGCGCGTCCTTCCCACTGTCAGGATGTAATGCAGGGATCTGCAACGTGTTCTATGGACTACATGCCTCCTTCTGGTGCTTCCAACACGATCATGATCACTCACTTCTTTTCTAAAAAGTTGGGTTGTCTCCAAAAGTCCCTTGAGTAAGACTCAAGTTTTCCATGTCTTATGGAAGTCAGGTCTCAACAGAGACCGTTTTCAATGTTGCTGAATCTTTCGTGTATGTGCCGAAACAGTACAGAAGGGCTTTACAGGGAATTTATGGTGTATGCAAAATTACCACATTTCTTCTTAATCAAGGCACCTAAACATAGATATAATGTCACTGGCCAGACGGGGAGGGTTGCACGTGAACATGTTGGCTCAAATATAGATAAATAGAAATGCATTGTTATGGTCAATAGCCAACATCCAAAACACAACTAAACCCTAAATACATAAAATGTGCTATTTTAGGAATGTGCCAATATTGGATTGCTATCACCATAAACAAATAAAAATAAAATTACCAAAAATCTTCTAGAAGCATTAGAAACTTATTCCTTTCTTAGAAGATTGCTACTGTTAACTAAATATTAATTATAAATTTACTGAAACCCTTCCTTCACAAATTTTTGTGGCAGCAGCACAAAATCTCTTCACATTAAACAGCATAGATATTCTGCCCTGGAAGCAAGAAGATTGTAATATGCCTTTGATCATCAACAAAATTTCTTTAAACAGGGTTTAATAAGGGTTTTCTGCATGTCAAGATAAAAACGGCAATGCAGAAGAAGAAGGACAGTTTTTTTCTTAACCCCCCAGAATTGTGAGGACGTTTGCATTGGTAGTATGGGCTCTTTTAAACTTCCTCTCCTGGGGAGATTTAGGTAGAATATTTATGGAGTTTTTAAAAGAACCAGAGAAAAATAAAAATAATTAACTGGTTTGTGTGTTGTGTGTTGCGTCCTTACAGTCATGACCAACTCTTTGTGAACCCATGTCCATGGAGTTTTCTCAGCAGGAATACTGGAGTGGTTTGCCAGTTCCTACTCCAGGTACCTACAGCACCTGGTATTCCCTGGTGATCTCCCATCCAAGTACTAACCAGGGCTGACCCTGCTTAGCTTCCGATATCAGGCAAGATCGGATGTGCTTAGGGCATCTAGGCAGTTTAATTCACTATCACACAGGTTGACAGACAACATGATCTAAGGAGAACCCCAAACAATATTCTATTCGATAAAATCACTGGTTTAAAAGGCTGCAACAGTTTATTGAATAGAATATTGTTTGGGGTTCTCCTTAGATCAATCATGTCGTCTGTCAACCTGTCTGAATCAATTTTATTTTGTTTCTAAATTTCTAAATGTTGGCTTAACTAATATTAGCAAGTGGGTTACATATTTTGTTGTTTTTTTTAAATTGATTCAAACACTTTACACTGGTATTGTTTATGTTTGATGTTACAAAATTTTATTTCACAATGCTTCTTTAATTAAAAGTATCTTTTTTCAAACTTCAGCATGGCTATCCAAGTTGACAAGTTCAACTTTGAAAGTTGCCCAGACTCTCCTGGTGAAAGAGTTCAGTTTGCAAGCCCAAAGCAACTGGAAGAAGAGAGACAGCAGGCAAAAGGTATGGAGATCAACAGCAAGTTAGACATTATATGGAAAATTATATCCTTTTACTGTGCAGTCCACTCTCAGAAGTTACCTTGGCTGGAAGGTTTTGGCATGAAAATAGTTTCTTGTACATTGTTGCCTTTGTGTCACGAGAACTCTTGTGCTGACCCAGCTCTGAGATCTGCCAGCAAAACTGTTGACATCAACCAGCAGAAAGGCCAAAAACAATGTTGGGGAGAGGAGGGACAGGGATGGAACTGAAATACACCAGACCCAAATACATGGCAGATTATCTTCTGTCCACTCTGCCATTCTCAAAGGCTTTCACAGCCAGAATCTGATAGTTGTGAGTTTTTCGGGCTGTTTGGCCGTGTTCTGGAAGTTCTTCATGATGTTTCGCCAGACTCTGTGGCTGGCATCTTCAGAGGACAAGGAGCTCAAGGAACAGCCCGAAAAAACTCACAACATCTATGTGAGTACACCATCTCACATTTTGTAAATATTTTAGTATTTCTAAATACTAAAATATTTTTAGTACTGTATTTCTTTTCATGTGATAACACTGAAGAAATGACACTTGGCTACAGTGTAAAGCAGAGAGTATACAGCTTGTATAACAGTGTAAATGTGCTGTCCCCTCAAAATAACACAACACACAGCCATTAATATCTAAACCACTGGCAACAAAAGTGAGTACACCCCTAAATGACAATGTCCAAATTGGGCCCAAGTAGCCGTTTTCTCTTCCTGATGTCATGAGACCTGTTAGCGTCAAAAGGTCTCAGGTGTGAAGGGGGAGCAGGTGTTACCGCTCTCACTCTCACATTTGGTGTTATCACTCTCACTCTCTCATTCTGGCCACTGGAAGTTCCACATAGCACCTCATCCTAATGAACTGAGGATGTGAAAAAACAAAATGGCCTAGGCCAGTGGTTCTCAACCTGTGGGTCCCCAGATGTTCCTGGACTCCAACTCCCAGAAGCCTCCTGCCACTTGCTGTGCTGGAAGGGATTTCTGGGGGGTTGCAGTTCAGGAACATCTGGGGACTCCACAGGTTGAGCACCAGTGGCCTAGGTTATAAGCAGTTTGCCAAGACCCCGAAACTGAGCTGCAGCACGGTGGCCAAGACCATATACCTGTTGAACAGGACAGGTTCCACTCAGAACTGGCCTCACCACGGTCGACCAGAGAAGTTGAGTGCCCGTGCTCAGCCTTATATCCTGAGGTTGGCTTTGGGGAATGGACGTTACGCGTGCTGCCAGCATTGCTGAAGAGGTTGGAGGGGTGGGAGGTCAGCCCTGTTAGTGCTCAGACCATACAACGCACCATGCATCAAACTGAGCTGCAGGGCTGTCATCCCATAAGGAAGCCTTTTCTAATTATGATGCACAAGAAAGCCTGCGTACGTTTTGCTGCAGACAAGCAAACTAAGGACATGGATTTCTGGAACCATGTCCTGTGATCTGATGAGACCAAGATCAACTTATTTGGGAGTGTCATGGTCTGGGGCTGCATGACTGCCGCCAACACTGGGGAACCATTGGGGAACCAGTTCATTGAGGGAACCATGAAAGCCAACATGTACAGTGGTACCTTGTAGGACAGAATTAATTTCTATGTTGAGAAAATTTTCCTTTATATAAATTTTCCATAGGAATGCATTGAAAACAAAGTAATCCCTAATCGAGACCATTTTTATGTTGTACGGATTCGCCCCATAGACGATTCTGTTATGCAGATTTCCCCTATCTCCAGAATTTTTTATGTTGTACAGATTTTATGTTATATAAACTGTTTCTTATACAAGGGTGCACTGTACTGAAGCAGCGCATGATCCCCTCCCTTTGGAGGCTGGGCCACAGGACACTATTCCAACACGATAACGAACTCAAACACACCTCCAAAACGACCACTGCCTTGCTAAAGAAGTTGAGGGTAAAGGGGATGGACTGGCCATGCATGTCTCCAGACCTAAATCCTGTTGAGCATGTGTCGCGCATCCTGAAATGGAAGGAGGAGGTGCGCAAGGTCTCTAACATCCACCAGCTCTGTGATGTTGTCATGGAGGAGTGGGAGAGGACTCCAGTGGCAACCTGTGAAGCTCTGGTGAACTCTATGCCAAAGAGGGTTAAGGCAGTGCTGGAAAATAATGGTGGCCGCACAAAATATTGACACTTTGTCCCCAATTTGAACATTGTCACTTAGGGGTGTACTCCCTTTTGTTGCCAGCGGTTTAGACTTTAATGGTTGTATGTTGTGTTATTCTGAGGGGACAGCACTTTTACACTGTTATACAAGCTGTATACTCACCACTTTACATTGTAGCCAAGTGTCATTTCCTCAGTGTTGTCACATGAAAAGATATACTAAAATATTTACGAAATGTGACGGGGTTCTGTGATATACTGTATGTGGAGGCATCCGTGCTTTGGAAGAACGGAACTGCAGTGAAGAAAGTTTGTGCTGATTACATCTCAATCTTAGAAGTGTGATATGCCTCTTGGTTGTTTTTACTGAAATAGACTAGTATGGATACCTTCTTGAAAAAAAATGTAGTTTGAAAAAGAGCAGTTAACATTGTAGAATATGATTTAATTTATTTCTGTTACTAAGATTTTTCGGTTTGTTACATTTAATGTCTTGCATTCTTCCTGATCAAGTGAAGACAGTCCAAGATTAACCGGTTTCTTTACACCTTGAGGAATCAAGAGAAACGACTGTGCACATTGGAATCTGCTTTGAAAATTCAGAGATAGTGTGAGAATATCTGGAATTGTCTCCTACACCCTTGCCCAGTTGGATGTGTGAGGAGAGGAAATTCCATTAGGAAACTTCAAGCAAAATATGTGGACAGTGAAACTGATTCCTATAGTTCTCCTCTCTGAAGGCCTGGATGACTTAAACTAAAACCTTGATGGATCATGGGCAGATACCCCCTTTCTTTAAAAAGTCCTGTAAAAACAAAATTGTTTCAATTTCTTAAAGTCATAACCTAAAGCATCTTTTGATAATACAGTAACCCCCGCCATTTCGCAGTTCATGTACTGTGGTCCCACAATACCGAAGACTGCAGTATATGCTGGGGCTCCAGCTGGTTAGTGCTGGGATGGGGGAGAAGAAATTTTATTTACCCACCCCAGCCCCATTGAGCTGGAGCCCAGGGTGAGGGGAAGGGGGGAAAGGGTTTTAAAAGCCTGGGTTTTTAAAACCTTTTTTTCCTTCCCTAAGACGGACCCGATCCCCCTCCATCGCTCGCCCGGGCCGCTCCAAGAAGCCTTGGAGGAGCCCGGGCGAGTGGCAGCGGTGGACCCGATTCCCCTCTGTGACTGGAAATGATTTTAAAATGGGTGCGCTGCTTCCCTCTCCCCCACGGGGGCTCTGGAGAAATGGGGTATCCCTTTTAAAATCCCTTCCAGTCCTGGGCCATCTCCATTGAAATGCATTGGCTCAATGCATTTCAATGGAGATTTCCCCATTGGAATGCATTGAGCCAATGCATTCCTCAGTGCCATTGAAATGCATTGAGCCAATGCATTTCAATGGAGATTGTCGGGGAGTGCTGGTGCCAAGCCAGCGCCAAGCAGCTGATTGTCGGTGGCTGGGGGAGGAATGGCCCTGCAGCAGGAGCGATGGATCAAATCATACACCACCCTTGCACGGCTGCTGGAAGACTTTTTAAAAAGTATTCCAGCAGCCTGGGAAGCAGCGGTGGCGTGCCACCCCCCACCCGACCTGCATCTGCATATTGTGGATTTTCAGTCATTGCGGGCGGGCGGGGGATCCCTAACCCCCAGGATAGGCGGGGGTTACTGTAATCAAATTGTCTGTCTTCTTAAGTGAATGGTTCTGAGATTGCAATGCTTCTCGGTGTAGTCAAAAACCAAAGAGTCTGTTTTGTCCATTGTCTGAAACGCATATATATGCTTGTCAATAAGAAAGGGGAGTATTTCATTTTACACAACTTTCCTCGCTTGGACTTCTTCTAGATATGCAAGAGTACTAACTCCCATCTCCCATAGCTGCCCTCTTCTTATATTGGTGGTAGGTGTTGTAACCTTCGGCACCAGAAGGGAGGCCTGAGTTGAGGAATGGATTGACCACAAATTTCTGCCCAGCTTGTCATGTATTGAACTGATTTCTTAAGTTTTTACTAAACGCAGTCTTGGTCTTGATCTTTAAATATAACACTGTGAATGTTGATAAGCTAGCTTTGGGAAGCTTTTACATATTTAATTGAGCATGTGCTAAGGGCATCTGCTGTTGTCTAGACTCTAGCATCTTGTTGCTGGTATTCAGTATTAAGCAGATGGTACACAATTTTTAGACCGGCTAATATTTTTTCGCCCTGTGCATGTTATTAATATTTTCTAAATATTTAGTAGGGTATTCAAAGTAAGAGCTATTTTTGGAGCTCTTTGGCAGCTTGAAGAGCTATTTTGGCAAGCAAGGTGCCTCTTGGGTGTTTGGAAATGGTAGCACTTGTACTCAGATGTTAAAAGAGGAAAACGCAGTGAAATAATTTTGAAAAAAAATGTTCTCTCTGCCATTATCTGGCTGCCTCTGTTCTGGCTGAGATAAATGACTGGGAATATTGTGCACCTGATGACATTTAACATCTCGATTCTGAAATTACGTAGTCTGGTGCTTGGCTGTCCGTTTGGAAATAAAAATAGAGCCCCCTAAAAACAGGACAACCATTTCTACAAATGTTGAGCTCATTTTTTGAAAGAGAACTGCAATTAAATATGCTCAGTGAAGAACCTCTTCATAAGTGCTCTCCAGGACTGAAGTAACTTAAAGGCAGCTGGTTTGGGGTTCGCCCCCCAATAGGGAAAAATGGGTAAACCTCCAAGATTTTTGTCTCTATATAGAGATACAGGAATACAAGATCTAGCAGGGTTGACCAAAACATTCTCAGTGCCAGAAAAATTCTCAGTTGGGCAATACAATTTTCTCTCTCCAGTCAAGGCAAGTATTTATTACTGCATCAGTTCATGATGAAAATAATTACAATTAATACTTGCAGACCTTCTAGAATATTTAAAACTACTGTAAACCAACAAAACAGCATACAGGAAGGGTGGTATTCAGATAAATATGAAAAAGGCAATCCTTTTGGAAGAGTGTCATCTGATAAAGAAGAATGAGGAAGCACCCCAAAATGTTTAAAGGGATGAAACTACCGTGATTATCAATATCCTGACAGTTTAGAATGCAAATGAGAGCAATGATTGATGACAGGTGTTATTCATTAATCATTTTAAACCATTTTCCATTAGCATAATTTCTGTTTATGAAAGCGTACTGATTTATTTATGCTGAAGTGGCACTCGGATGCATTCATTCACCTAAATCTATTCACATGGGAAACAACAAGTAGGACAGAAAGAAACATCTTCATCGCATAATGCCAGAGATCAAATTGCAGAGAAAAGTGAAAGCAATTAAGGGCTTTGAGATTGAGTCCAGAGATGAGGGTGGGAGGGATATTATTTATGGGGCCTTTTCAATATTGTGCTAGTACAGCATGTCAAAAACAAATGTCTTATTTTCACAATGGATTGTATCCTAAAAACATGCCATCAACTTCAACACCCATAACGCTGCTGGTGACAATGAAATAAGTGTTAGATAATTTGAGATAGAATATCCTGTATTATTTATATACTGTATACGGAAATAAATGTTTTTGCCATATCTGTAGGTTTTATAGAAAAATTGAAAGAAGAATGGATTGTTTAGCTTATGATGCCAACTATTTTTTTCTAAGAGATCTGCGTTTCTCACCCTGTTGCTCCCCAAATTAAAACAATAATAATGGTAGGAAAAGGAGAAGGAATCCCCGGTAGCAGGCTCAAGGTTCACTCAGCCTTCCATCCTTCCGAGGTCGGTAAAATGAGTACCCAGCTCGCTGGGGGGGCAATGTGTAGCCTGCACACTGTAATTAAAAATTGTAAACCGCCCAGAGACTACTTGTAGTGGTATGGGGCGGTATATAAGCAGAACACTTTGCTTTAAAAAAAAAAAACACTCTCAGGCAACGAGCCAGACACAGAGCACTTTCTGAGACCTTGGGAATCTGATGCAACTTAAAATGGACAGTTCTTATTAATGATCTGACTTGGTGCTTAGAACACTTCAATAAACTTCTGTGTTTTACAAGACAGAATTGTAAACCCATAGTAGACCAATATCCTTGTTGATATCACAGAGAGAGCATAAAGTGAAAATCCTAGGAGCGGGTAAGTGTGATCTTGTCTGTCCATCTGTTGCATCCTTAGACACATCAGCTAGTGCAATTGCTATGCACTTGGTTGTGCCCTAGGGCGCATGGACAGTTGGCCAACAAAAGGCCAAAAAGTACTTTTTTATTGCATAGAACTTTGCAATAAGATTTTGGCCGCAGGACCATAGAGTTGAAAGGGACTTGAGGTCCATCTAGTACAACCCCATGCTTGATAAGTTTGGCCCTGTATATCATGATGAAAAGTGATGTCTGCTATATTCCAAATTTGTTTTCTCTTGAGACTAATGAGCTAATAATGTTTTCTCATTATGGCATTTAATTCCCTATTAATATTTGAAATTAATATTAATGAAATTACTATTTGAAAGGATGTCACATTGAAGAAGGGACTGGATTGTTTTCCATGGCTTCAGAGACTAGGACACGGGGCAGTGGTCTCAAACTACAGGAAAAGAGATTCAATGTAAACATTAGGAAGAATTTCATGACAGTTAGAGCTGTTCGGCAATGGGATATGCTGCCATGGAGGGTAGTGGAGTCTCCTTCTTTGGAGGTTTTTAAGCAGAGGTTGGATGGCCATCTGCCGGGAGTTCTGTGATGGGGGTTCCTGCATGGCAGGGGGTTGGACTGGATGGCCCTGAGGTCTCTTCCAACTCTATGATTCTAATAAGTATTCATTTTAGTCTTGAAGTCTCGTGTGTGTGTGTGTGTGTGCGCTCACACGCTCGTGCGTGCATGTGTTCTGCTGTTATAAGCTGTTCCTTAACTATCCTTTACCCCTCATTGAAGCGTGAAGGGGAAGCAAGTGTAGAAGGAGTTCTCAATCAACTAGTCCTAGAGCACCTGCAGTTGGCTCCTCTCCAGTGGGGTGAGTAATGTGGAAAAAGATTGATGATTGTGTAAAAGTTGCTGTCTGATATAATGTGTTTTCCTGATGTACTCTGCAAAAGCATTGGGTTACCTCTTGGAATGTTGAACAATGCCATAATGTTGCTCATAATTTTCATGTCTAATCATTTTTTAAAAGTCACTGAAGTAAAATGGCTTAGTATAACACCTTCCCCCTCCTTTCCCCCCTCTTTTCTTGGATATAGAAAAATCATCTAGGATAGATGATTTCTTCCCTCAAAACTAATGGTCAGTGTTCGATAATAGCTTTACTGTCTGCTCAAAGAGAGTCTAGTTTTGTTCTTGATGTTTTAAATTGCATTCATAATTTTATGAAATGCACCACTTTTATGTGCTGGAGAGTTTTAGGTCCCAGTAATTTATCTACAGTAATACATTTTTTGTGAACTTATGGTGAAACCCTGTCCTTGGTTCTGTAAACCGCAGTGCCTGCATGCAAAACACAAATAACCATTTAACTGGGGATGGAAGGCCTTTTACAACAGGCAAATTTATTATTCTAGTGCATAGGAACCAATAGGAAAACAAAATCAAAGTAATAACATACTGGCACCCTCTTGTGTATACTTTTATTTGCACTGTGTGTCTACATGCTCATGGAAAGACTAATTTGAGATTATGTGCACTTTCTCCATTTCTGTTTTCCTTATATACTAATGATTGTACCTCAAAGTATTCCTCTGTTAAAATAGTGAAGTTTGCAGATGACACTACAGTGAATGGTCTCATTCGAGACAATGATGAATCTGCCTATAGGCAAGAGATTGAACAACTAGTTTTATGGTGTACTCAAAATAATCTTGAATTAAATACATGCAAAACTGTTGAAATGGTGGTGGATTTTAGGAGGACTCGTTCTATACAGCCACCTCTTATGATATCAAATAACTTAGTGTCAATAGTGGAGTCCTTTAAATTTTTAGGTACTATTATATCTCAAGATTTAAAATGGTCATCTAATATTGAAAGTATTATTAAGAAAGCACAACAAAGAATGTTTTTTCTGCGTCAACTTAGGAAGTTTAGACTGCCAAAAGAACTGTTGATTCAATTCTATAGAGGTGTTATTGAATCTACTATCTGTTCCTCTATACTGCAACTGTCTGGTTTAGCTCTGCGACTAACCATGACAGATATAGACTTCAAAGGATAATTGGAACTGCAGAAAAAATTATTGCTACTAATTTGCTATCTATTGTGGAATTGTATACCACAGGAGCTAAAAAGAGGGCGATGAAAATATATACAGATTCCACACATCCTGGACATAATCTGTTTCAATTGTTACCCTCAGGGAGACGTTTTAGGGCATTGCAGACTAGGACAACTAGATATAGAGATAGTTTCTTTCCAAGTGCTATCAAACTGTTGAATAATTAATTTTTACATTTCCTCTTCCTTTTTAAATAATAGGTTATATTGTAGTATTGTACTGTGTTTTTATTGTTGACTATATGATTCTTATATTTTCGTTTATATAGAGAGAACATTTTTATCAAAACAAATTCTGGGTGTGTCTAACCACACTTGGCCAATAAAAGTATTCTATTCTATGATTTTAAACCAAGAAAAATCAAGGGGGAAGAAGGTTTGGTTTGGTTGTTTCTCTCCCCCGCGGTGGTAGTAGTAGTAGTAGTAGTAGTAGTAGTAGTAGTAGTAGTAGTAGTAGTAGTAGTAGTAGCTGCTGCTCTTGCTCTTGCTGTTGTTATTGGTGGTGGTGATAGACTTGGGATAGGTAAATCTCAACAAAAAGATGATTTATGGAGAGAATCCGATGCAGTGCCTCTTGTTCTTTGAACCCAAATTCAGAAGGGAGGTCGATTCTGCACGTCTCCACAGTTATGTCTCATTTCACCCAGAATTTTACTCTGATATCAGCTGGTCATAAACATACCTTATTTTGACACTGCATGTTCAGGTGGTTGATTCCTGTGTATAATCCCAGTCAGCTGGGGATGAAAGTGATTTTTAAAACATACATTTTAATCTTGTTTCTGGCCTGCTTTGGGTCTTAAAAGTCCCATGATTGTCCTAGTGGTGATATCAAATGAAGAAATGGAAAAAGCTCTGCCGTTTGGCCTTCGAATTCCAGTAGGCTGTGGAAAGTCACTAGAGAGTGAGCAGCGGTAAACAGCTCCTTAAACATTTCATATAGCTGTAAAAATCCTATTAGGGTCGCCATAAGACTGAAGTTACTAACAAGAAGTTTAGGGGAGCTGTTTAGGGATGCAGTAGGTGTGCCAGTAGGATCTCCCTTGTCCCCTCTTGTTTAACATGTAACTATAATCTGTGTATATTGTGACCTAAGGATTTGATATGAAATGTTATGGTTGTGTTATCTGTTTATTTTAAAAGATGTCGTTGGTTTCATCAACTGTCATCCACTCTGAGAGCTTCTGGGCTGAGAAATTGAGTACAAAGGCCAGACTCCTGCTCTCTTGTATAATCAATCACACTAGTGTATAACCATCCCCAGCATGATCTGCTTTATTTGACTGGTCTTGCACTGGTTGCTAAATCAGGCACATGTCTGATTGGGAAAGAAAACTTGTGGGAGAGGAGAAATCACCCTGTGATTGCTGTTCCAGGTGCTCTTCCATGTGTCTTGTGCACAGTATTTTGAAATGAATACATTCAATACTTGCATCACAGTGGTTGAAATCTATTGCCTATCAGGATTTAAACACCCAGAGTTCCTGTGGGAAAGTTGGTGCGGTTTAGAAATGCATTGGAGAGAGGACTCCTTGGAAAAGTCCTTGATGTTGGGAAAGATTGAAGGCAAAAGGAAAAGAGGACGGCAGAGAAAGAGATGGTTGGACGGTGTCATCGATGCAACCAGTATGGATTTGACCAAACTCCGGGAGGCAGTGGAAGATAGGAAGGCCTGGCAAGCTCTGGTCAATGGGGTCATGAAGAGTCGGACACGACTGAATGACCGAACAACAAAAACAACAAGAAATGCATAGACAGACAGACAGACAGACATCATAGTAAATTGCATTTGAGTAGGCCCACTGAATCACTTGGGGGTTGGTAAGTCAAGTCCTTCGAATTCCATTGGTTCAAATGGAGTTACTCTGGTTTCAGCTTACTTTAGTACAACCAGTTACAACTAGCGTAGACCCACCTGAATCCGTCAAACTCATGGAGAAGATGATTGACCAAATCCCCACTGATTTAGTGGGCCTACTTTAGTGCAGCAGGATTTTAGCCAGTGTGAATAATAGTGTATGTACTCTGACATTTCACAATGCTATCATTTGATTTTTTTATTTTTTATCCATTTTTGTGAGATTCTTTGGTCCAAGGAGTGTGATGAATGTATCTCTCAGCCATTGCTATAAGCTAGCTAGAAAAAGATTCAGGGTTTCTCTGAAGTTGTCCCTTATAAATTCTTCATATAGGGACGTCAGGTGGGTGACAGAAGTTCTGTGAATCTCATTTTATTTTATTTTTACTTTGCACACTTTTAAAGGACATACCTTTTTACCTCATGAAAAATGCAAGAGGGAAGATGTGATTCAGCAGTCACTTATGATGATACATGTTTATTCAGAAATGCAAAGAAGAATTTTGGAAGAGTGTGGTTAACACAAAAGAATTATAGAATTGTACAATAATGAGTTGGAAGGGGCCTATAAGGCCATTGAATCCACTTCCTTGCTCAATGCAGGAATCCAAATCAAACTAGAGTAACCTTCTGCCTATCGTGGGGGGTTAGGACCCGACTTGACCCGGGATAATTGAAAATCCGCAATATGCGGCTGCTGGGTTGGGTCAGGACTGGGGGGCCTGTCTGGGCCCCCCTACACTTACCTGAGGCCTGATGTTACCCCGAATGGTCTTCTGATGGCCTTCTGTCAGAGGCCCCAGAAGTGCTTTCTGGTGATCCAGAAGTCACTTCTGGTTTGCCAGAATGCACTCCCGGGGCCTCTTACAGAGTCCTCAGAAGTGGTTTTCAGCAATCCAGAATTCACTTCTGGTTCATCAGAAAGCACTTTTGGCACCTTCGACAGGCTCGGGAAGTCATCAGAGGTCCGTTCGAGGCAGTGCCAGGCCTGGGGTAAGTACAGGAGGCCTGAAACAGGCCCATCCAACTTACCCCAGGGGGCCTTGCCTTTCATATACTGGGATCCCACGATATACCAGGACCGCAGTATGTGAACCGCGAAAGGGCGGGGAAAACACTTTAGATCTGACAAGGTTGTTATCAAATAGGGGGCACTCCATGAAACTTTTGGATGCTAGATCTCAAACAAATAAGAAAAAGTAGTTTTTTCACCCAGAGGATCACTGGTCTGTGGAACTCCCTGCCAGAAGTAGTGACCGCTGTCAGCCTTGACAGATTTGAGAAAGGACTGGGCAAATTCATGGAGAACAAGGGTATCAATGGTTATCATGATGGATGCCTAAGGACAACCTCTGGGTTGAAGAGATAGGCAGGATCTCTCTCAATGCCATTTGCGGGGAATCGTAAGCAGGTGAAGACATCTGCTTGGGAATACCCTGAAGCAAATGGCGAGCCACCGTGTGAGACAGAATGCTGGACTGGATGGGCTGTGGCCTGTTCCAGCAAGGCTGTTCTTATGTTTCTTTTGAATGCCTCCAGTGTTTGAGCACTTACCACCTCCCAAGGTTTGTCATACTGCTCTAACAGTTAAGAAGTTTTTATTGCTAATCAACTGAATTCTGGAGACCACCAGGGAATACCAGGTGCTGTAGGCGCCTGGAGTAGGAACTGGCAAGCCACTCCAGTATTCCTGCCAAGAAAACTCCATGGTCATGGGGTCACGAAGAGTCGGTCACGACTGTAACAACACAACACACACACACACACACACACACACACACACACACACACACACACACACACACACACACACACACACACACACCTAGCCTGTTACTTCATGTTCTCCACTCTTAGATGATAGGGAACAGATATTATTTTCTCAAGGCTAAACATGCCTACTGCTTTCTCCTGGGCTTGGTTTCCAATTCCCTGGGTCATCCTTGTGCCCACCTCTGAACTTGCACCAGTTTTTGGCAATATGAAGAAAGCAATGAGTAAGGAGAATTTACAGCTTAAACTTATAGTATGGAAAGTATGATCAAGTTTATATTACCCTTTATTTCAAAGGACACACCCAAAGGCACAAACAGCCTTGCATTAATATACTTAAATCTAATCTAATAATCAAATAAAAAAGCTAGAATTGTCTGTGAAGTGGATGAATTTAGTGTGTTTTTTTAAAATGTATATTCAGTGTCTTTTCTGGAGTTCTCCATTCATAGGATTATTTTAGAAATCAGAAAAAATAAGAACTTCAGCTGGTATAAATACTTGCAATCCCTTCTATTGTATCTGGCAAATAGTCATGATTCTATGATTCTAGTCTCAACTCAGACATTTCAGGAAACTACTTTGACTGTGCTGAGAGCTAGAATGCATCCACTGAATATTATTTTTAAAATACTTTTGTAAATTGTTTTTTCTTTCCTCTCCCCTAAGGTTAAGTTCCAATCTTACCAAGATTGAAAAGCAGTCTATCATGTTGCGTGAGGATTGAGAATACCAGCACATGTATTTCACTGGACATTAAGAGCTAATTGTGTTATGTTTGCATTATGGCTACCGTTTAGCTTTTTGTAGTGACAGCATGATGTTCCTGAATACTAAATTTGAAATAGCAGACATGTAGAAACTTAAACATCCCTTCCCCAGTGTAGGAAAAATACAAAGGCAAATCTTACAAGAAGGATGTGATTCTTCACACTGCTTGATGAAAGGCATTATTAGCATTATTCCACATTGTTTTGACAAGAGCACACAATTACATGATAAAGAACAGACATTGTGGTGCATCCAGAATGTGGAGACGCTAAACAACTATTGTGTAGATGAGGGGAATGAATACACATTCCTGGAGACAGCAAGGCAAGGTACAGAAGAGAATTTGTGAAGGTCAAGGGGGGGGCACAGGATGACCGGGGGGGGGGGAAACTATTGATCAAGAAATTTATACCAGAATTAATACAAGTAGAAAGGAGGATTCAATACCAGTGCAAATTTTAACCAATTGCTGTGTGTTCTTTATGGCTTTGTTATAAATGTATAAAATTGTCTGACTCTTTGTACAGTGGTCCCCCGCCCTTTCGCGGTTCATATACTGTGGTCCCGCTACATTGTGGGACCACAGAACATGAAAAAAGCCCCCCTGGGGTAAGGAGGGAAAGGCCTGCTTCAGACCTGCCATACTTACCCCAGGACTGGGGCTGCCCCGAACAGGCCTGCGAGGGCCTTCCCAGGCCTTGTGGAGACCCCAAAATGGCCTCCAGAAGGGCTGGGAAGGCCCTCGCAGGCCCGTTCGAGGCAGTGCCAGGCTGAGGGTAAGTAAAAGAGCCCCCAGATAGCCCCCCCCAGGGCCCACCCAACCTGTATCTGCATATCGTGGATTTTCAATTATCGCGGGTTGGGTTGGGTCCCTAACCCCCGCAATAGGCGGGGGGGGGTATCACTGTATTTGGGTCTTCTCTGCCTTAAGAGAAATCAGTTAACTATAGTGCCCTGAGAATCTATTGTCACGTAGATCTCTTACAGACAGCCTTTTAAGTTATCGATGCTTCTTGGTATTAAAAAGATTACATTGAAAGGTGCCCGCTTGGTACTTAAATCTATTCTGATCTTTCTTTTAGTTTTTTTTTTACTATACTTATTATTTCAAAATTTCTCACTGTGCTTCCCTCATTATTTATGAATGAATTCCTCATTCATAATGAATGAATTCCTCATTCGTTGATTTGCTGTTTTTCATCCCCTTGAAAACTTACTGAAAAGAATAGCCTCACAAACTTTGAAAAACCCACCTTTTCTTATGGCAGTTGAAAATCTTGAGCCGTTCTTCTATATGATTTGTATTCTCAAGCCATTTGCCCCCATGCAGTTCTTTTCTGAATCCTTTTCACAGTCAGCAATCATCTTGACCTGTGGTACCGAGAGCCGTGGACAGAATGAAATGTAGGACCCTGAGATGAATTAATAAAAGAAATGTTAGGTTATATTGCTGTTTATTCATGTGGTGTTTTTCAACCGAAGATCCTCAAAGCTGCAAACAAAAAGTTATAGAAAGCAAGTAAAATAATATCATAAGATTACTGAGCAATTTCAATAGCTTTGGTAGTTTACTTTAACTAAAGTAAATAGATACATATTTAACTTGTGCTGAATACATATTGCTAAAAAATTGATTATCTCTGTTATGCAAATGGAAATGCCATTAGCAAACAGACTGATATATTACTTACCGTAATAGCTCCAGCAAAGGACAGCCATCAGAATCTGAAGTAGGGAAGGAGAATCCTGAAGCAGTAATTGCCGTGTAGTCAGCCACTTTGCTAAGCTGCCTAGATGCCCTAAACACATCCGAACTCACCTGCTGTTGGAAGCTAAGCATTATTCTACGATTTTTGGTTCTATAGATGTCCTAAGCCAGGCATGTCCAAAGTCCGGCCCGGGGGCCAAATGAGGCCCATTTTCAAATTTTGAGTGGCCCGCAGCCTCTTCTCCCTGCAGGCTCAGCCTGCCATGCCAGCTGGCCGCTCCCCATACCAGATAGAGGTATCAGCTTGCAGTTTTACGGTTTGCCTGCCCTCCCTGCTTCTGTCCACCACCACCCAGCCACCTTCCCAGCCTACCCACCCCAGCTCTGTTGCTGCAGCATCCTCCCTGCCTCCTTCCATGTCCTAGAGGCTTGTCCAAAGTCCAGCCCGGGGGCCAAATGGGGCTGAATGGTTGCCCCCCTCACATTTTCACCTTGCCAAATCTGGCCCTCCTTGCAAAAAGTTTGGACACCCCTGTCCTAAGCGCATCTGATATCACCTGATTTTGGAAGCTAAGCAGGGTCGGCTCTGGTTAGTACTTGGATGGGAGACCAGGGAATACCAGGTATTGTAGGCGCCTGGAGTAGGAACTGGCAAACCACTCCAGTATTCGTGCCAAGAAAACTCCATGGGCATGGAGTCACGAAAAGTCGGTCACGACTGTAATGACACACACACACACACACACACACACACAGCCACTTTGGTAAATTAAAAGAGTAACAACATCCCCAACCTGGTAACTTCCTGCTAACTCATGAAGGAATTCATATTCTGTCTTTCATATTCCATATGTATCTGTCAAGTTATTCAACAAGGTAATATTAATTGGTTAAATGCAAGCAGATTGTTGATGTGACTCAGTCCAATTGCAATCCTTTATATCATTTGTTCTCAACCTTGGACTAAAAACCCCAGAAAGCTTCATGACTGGGCTAGGATTTCTGGGCGTTGTAGTCCAATAACCTCTAGGGACCCTAGATTGGGAATCACAGTTTTGTGTAATTACTTAGTGACAACCTGTAGTTAAAATTTGGTAAGCCTTTATGTACACTAGTGTTAAATTCAATACTTCAAAAAATCCTCTGGTTTGTGACCATGGGTGTCAGTTCTGTGTCCACAATTCAAAATACTAGCCTGACAGTATCATGTCCCTGCAGTATCATGCCTACATTGCTACCAGGAAAAAGATGCCAAATTTTCCGTTAGCGAAAGCCAGCCTGAATGTTGATGACACTAATCATGGTGTCAGCAAGAATATACAGCAGGATCCCCGCATCTGCGAGGGATTGGTTCCAGGCCACCCTGTGGATACTGAAATCAGCGGATAAGAGCAAACACTCTTATCTGAGGGTGACAGAAGCGACAGTGGTGGTAGGGTGCCAGGGGTGAAAGCTTTATGGGCAGCATGGCAGATCGGGTGGCACAAAGGCACACTGCTGTACTGCTCAATAAGCTTGAATGGCCAGGGGTGTCTCTGGGTGTTTGAGCTTCCTGGGTGGCAGACCAGGCTATGCAGTAGTGTGCCTTGGTGGAGAGGTGTGGAGATCTCCCTTGGCAGTGGCAGAAGCAGCAGAAACAACAGCGATGGTGGCAGGCAGCAAAACTCACCCAATCTGCCTCAATCCCCCTGCCTTCTTGCATGCTTGCTTGCCTGCCTGCCTGCCTTCCTAGTCTTTCAAGCTTACTGGGTGGTGCAGTAGTACACCTGGTGCAGCAGATCCGTTGCCTGGGAAGCTTGAATGGCTGCCGGCACCCCACTCCCTCCTTGCTGATCACCAGCCGCGGATACCTTAATCAGTGGATACAGGGGTGCTACTGTACTCCATCTTACCTTCCTTAGTCTTTATCTTAATCACAATGTAATAGAATGGGGAGTCTCAGTTTCTGTACAAACACTTGATATTTCTCAAACTGTACCACCTAGAGTGATGTGGAGGTAGATGTGGTATAAGTTAAGATTCTGAGTATGTTTATATCATGGCATTTCAGGGAATTGTGATAATAGTACCCTAGCAGCTTTATGCTTGGCCATTCTCTTCCACGACTACCTCACATTGTTTTCTGATGTTTCACATTTTACATTGCAAACTTAACAAACTGAATCAAAGGATTAGCATCTTGAGCTGGTAAGTCACTACTGATGAGAACACACCATCCAAAAAGAATTATCTGGTCAGAACAATTATGTTTTCTTTTCTCAGGTGGTTTTCAAGTCCTTATCCCAGGGGTGTCCAAACTTTTTGCAAGGAGGGCCAGATTTGGTGAGGTGAAAATGTGTGGGGGCCCACCATTCAGCTGCATTTGGCCCTCGGGCCGGACTTTGGACAAGTCTCTATAACATGCAAGGAGGAAGGGAGGATGCTGCAGCAACAGAGCCGGGGGTGGGTAGGCTGGGAAGGTGGCTGCGTGGTGGTGGACAGAGGCAGAGAGAGCATGTAAAATATAAAAACTGCAAGCTGATGCCCCCATCTGGTATGGGGAAGGGCCAGCTGGCGGGGTTGCATGACAGGCTGAGCCAGTGGGGAGGAGAGGCCGCGGGCCACTTAAAATTTGTAAACGGGCCGCATTTGGCCCCCGGGCCTGAGTTTGGGCAAGCCTGCCTTATACTGTGGGTATAGGTCGGACATCTGAAAAATCTTAGTTATCTCCTTATCTAAGTGAAACAAACAAAAAAGCTGCTTTGTACTGACTTAGACTTTTGGTCCTCCTGACTGGTAGCTTTTCAGGGCATCCAACAAGAAACTTTCCCATCTCTAGCTAGTGATGTCAGGAGCTGAATTTGGGGAACCACTGGTGTCTACAATTCAAGTTCTAACGTACTCTTGCAGTCTTTCGAGGACTTGACCAGCACTACGAGGAAGCTTCAGGATTGCGTAGAATGTTAAACTTCCAACCCTAGATTTAATTTTAAATTTTTCTTTTAGATGAGTTGCCCTTAGATTTATAAAGGAAACATATAAATCTTTTAAACAAATTGATATGCCCTTACTTGCTCAGTTGCTGAAATATCTCTGTCTCATGGTGTGCTTGTGCATATACTTATGGCATACTTGTTTGTAATTCATTCTTCAAACCCATAAATATGCTCCTTTTTCCTTTGGCAAGGTCCAAACAAGTAATATTGTAATTTTTTAAAAAAGCATTGGAGCAATTTAATTATTTTTCCAGTCCATTCTGAACAATGCTGTTTTTAAAATGCTGGCAATGAATAAACATAGTATACATTTCTTCTGATTAGTTATCATAAATAATTTCCGCTCTGGCCTGTCTTTTTTCTCAGATGTGCTTATAATATGGCAAGAGGGGCTAATTTTATGTACCATTTCAATTTTTACCTGTGGAAATTGTTTCAGAAGACTTAAAATATGAGCCAATCTCTGTATCACCAAATGGGAGAAAATGGTAGTGAAATTGCTCTGTCTGCCAACTGCCTATTCTTTTCAACTATTCCATGATTTTGCAGACGAAATTGCATAGCTAACATGATTCTCAAGATTGCAAAATTGTGCAGGCTGAGTTTACATTAGGGGTGTGTCCTAATTTACTCCCAAATTCTCCAGGAATTCCCCATGCAGAATTATGGGATTTCCTGCTCTCTCTCTCTCTCTCTCTCTCTCTCTCTCTCTCTCTCTCTCTCTCTCTCATTCACAACATACACACACTTTCACTCACCCTTCCTCCATTTCACTTCCCTGGAACAGGGGCCGGTCTTCCAGGTTGTCTTTGCTGCTTTCACACGACCCCTAAAATCTGCTGGCAACTTAAATCCAGAGATCATGTGGTTTTTGTTCTGCTTCCTGTGTTCCCACCCTCCCGCACTCTGATTCTATTGCTTCTGTCTGCTGTGAGGCTCACCTCCGCCTACTTTCGGCAGCAGCTAGTTGTAGTAGGACAGGAAGCCCGTTAGGGTTTCCTGTCTGTTAAAAGGGGGGGGGACAACAAAAACAAACAGAAGGCGGAGGAGAGCCAGGCATTTACAGCTTTAAAATCCGCATTGGAAAATTTTTTACCTCTTCGAGACCAGGTACTTGTAAAATGCGCTGGGGCGCGCTTAAGTGGGCGTGGGCGTGGGCATGGACGTTCTTTATTTTTTTAAGTCCGTTGCTGGTGGGAAAACAATTTTATGCTCCGCATCTGCAAGCATTTTTTAGCGGATTTTGGGGGTTGTGTGAAAGCAGTGTTTGTTGCTTTCTATAAAAATGGAATCTGCCTCAGTGCATCCTGGAAGGCCTAGGTTTTTGTAGGAGATACAGTTCTTTTTAGGGGGCTATATAGAACCTAATGGGCAGCCAGATGGCATCTTTCACAAAACCTAGGCCACCCAGTGTGTGTGTGGGGGGGCTGAGAGAGTGTGTGTGTGAATGAATGAAACCTCTGTGATTTCTGAGTGGTTCCCAGTCACCGTTCCACAAATACTTACTCCTACCCACTTCTCACTGGCTTTGATTTATTTATTTATTTGTTTGTTTATTTATTTGACTTTTATACCGCTACTCTGGGCGGTTTACAACATGCAATAACATGACAATTAACAAAGGAATACATTTTAAAGACCAAAATACAAGGTACATAATAAAACAAAGTATACATAAATCAACAACAAAAAACTAAAATAAAGAGAAAATGAAGAGAAAAATGGCGGGAAATTTGTAAAACTGGGGGGGGGGGGGGGGGGGAGAGAAGAAAAGTGGTTTCTAAAAAAAGTCCCTGAAAAATCAGGGAAGGCCATTCTGTATAACCAGGTCTTCAGCAGTTTTTTAAAAGTTTGTTTCCATGCGGTCTATTTTTGCATCACATTACTGGCTTGAAAAATAAACCACTGACTCTCAAAATAAACATCAGAACACAATGGGATTAATTCTGCCTTCCAACACGATCTTCTTCTCAAAATAAAACACAACGCAGTGGAGCCTCTGTGATGGGGAACTGGTTGGTGTTAAAATTACCAGACCATTGTCAGGATATCCTATTTAACAAATTGTTATTTGTAACAATAATAATGCAAACTATCTGTATCCAAATCAGTCACTGCTGTCTCTATCTTGCAAAACACAATTATAACTTTATTTCACAACAGTGCACAGAGTAATTCCCTCAACAGAAAGCAATGGTATATTCACAAAGGATGCTAATGGCCATATCATTGATTAAATGTAAAGCATTCCATAATCTGGTGATGCTGGTATGCAAAAACTAAATATTATAGCATGGAGATCCAAGCACGGTGTGATATGAAAGGCAGTATCTATACAGGTGTCTTTTATAATGATTTACTAAAGTATCACTTCAGTAAATCATACTAGCATGATTGTCTGTAATTTAAAATGATATGGCAATGGATGACTGCCTTCACAATGGAGCCATTAAGTCTTCTCCTCACTTAATTGTTTTTATCCCTTGGGAGTACCCTGTAGCTTTCAGAACAGACCAGCCAGCTCCAGATCTCAAAATACTTCATTGAGTCATCATGATTCCTGCATTTAAAACAGTTCCAAGAAAAATAGAGTACTGATCTGCAAAGCCCGAGAAGATATCACCTAGGACACCATCTGTTTAGTTGGAAAGTAGTAGAATCGGTGGAGATTATGTGCCCTTTACAAGACTGCTCCTCCCAAACATCACCCATTCTCCTCCACAGCATTGCATCTGAAGTGAAACTGAGTCCCAAAGTAGGCAAGTGAAAGCAATTGGCAGCATGTGTTGTCAGGTTCACGACATCTGCCACAAAGGGTGGTGGAGTCTTCTTCTTTGGAGGTTTTTAAGCAGAGGCTGGATGGCCATCTGTCGGAAATATTGTGATGGGGGTTCCTGCATGGCAGGGAGTTGGACTAGATGGCCCTTGAGGTCTCTTCCAACTCCATGATTCTATGATTCTATGATCTGAAAAACGTGTAAACACACACACACACTCCACATGTTTAGTCTTGTATTAATGTCTCAGTGGAAGCTCGTAAAGTGGATTACATGGCTCCTTGAGTTTGTTAGGATTCATATGTCTTGGCACAGGCAGCCGCTGAAAAATGGACTAGAACAATACAGGGCAAAGAATGAAAATGAGACAATTCAGAAATATGATTAATCTTACTTGCAAGAGATTGTCTCTGTTTCTTAGCTGCTGCAGTGCATTGTTCTAGTACAAAAAGTTCATTTGGAAAACAACACGTAATTCAGACGAACACAAAAAAATGATAAATGTAGCACTGTCTGAGTTAAGTTGCAGTCTTATGAAACAGACATTAAATTCAAAAAATGGTGTCTAACAAAACAGATGAAATTCTAGGAAAGCATCAGAAAGTTGGATTTTTACTTGTGGGATTTTTCTTTTGAATGAAAGCTGGTATGAATGTACAGGTGTAGACCAATGTACATCAGAGCAATGACCTTCGACTTTTTATGGGCCACCAATGTACATCAGAGCAATGGCCTTCAAACTTTCTTTGGCCCAGAATCAATGTTTCTGCTCCATCATACAGCTTGGAACAACCTAATGTTCATTTTTATCATATATCTAAGTTTTGCATGGCCTCATCCTCCATTTCACTTTTTACTTTTCTCTGTTGCCAACTAGGGCTGGGCATCTTGTTTGTCTGACTTTAATTTGGTGCGTAATTCCAATACATTTAACATATTAGTAGCTTACCTTGTCATGTTGCTCACCCTTCTCTCCCCGGCCAGTGTATGTTTCCAACAAATCCAAATTCTTTCACTACATCTGGAATAAACTCCCTAGTGATTTACGGCTGGCTCCATCGCTGGAAGCTTTTAAGAGGAATCTTAAAACTATCCTCTTCCGAGAAGCTTACGGCAATGTCTAAGGTCCCATTTGGTTTGTTTTTTTTAATATTATTATCCCGCCAAATTACTTTTGGTCATTGCTGTTCTGCTTTTGTTGTTCGCAATTGTTTTTGCTGTTTTAATTTTGATACTGTAAACCGCCCAGAGTCCCCATTGTGGGAATGGGGCGGTATACAAGCGTAAATAATAAATAAATAAATAAATAAATACATCTGAGGCTGCTGTTTAACGTTTAACAGGGACTGCTTTCCCCGGAATATATTTGAGTCACTGATAGGAACACATGCATGTGGCAGAAGGCTTGAAATTAGATAGAATTGTCCTTGACTTGCTTTAAAATGAATCTTAAGTGCCATTCATTAACTGTGCAAGCAGAAATTAAGCCTACAGAGACTTACTTAATGGTCTCAGTCCAGAGAGTGACATAGCAAGCTCTGTATATAGATATTTTCACCCAATGTTTACTGAAAACAGCCTTCCATCTCATCTGGCAAGTCAGTCTAAGTTCTTCCTTGGAGAAGACACTGATGAAGACCTGTTGTCATGAGGAAAAAATAGACACACTTTTTATATCAGTCAAATTCTTTCCTCCTTCCAGTTTCTGATTCATTTGAAGGATCAGCCCTACTCAAGGTCAAGGAATATTTTGAAACATACCTAATTCTGTTACATTTTTCTCCCTTCTTACAAACCGCTCCCTCTCATAGATTGTCATCCATGTGCCATGGAATCGTGCATCTCTTTCTAAGGGTGTGTGTGTGTTCCATCATTACAGTTATGACCGACTCTTTGTGACCCCATGCCCATGGAGTTTTCTTGGCAGGAATACTGGAGTGGTTTGCCAGTTCTTACTCCAGGCACCTACAGCACCTGGTATTCCCTGGTGGTCTCCCATCCAAGTACTAACCAGGGCCAACCCTGCTTATCTTCCAAAATCAGGCAAGACCGGATGTGCTTAGGGTACAGATACATTTATTTATATTTTATTTATTTATATTTATATTTATATCCCGACAGATTTTCCCATCAGGGAACTCAAGGCGGTTAACAGGTATAAAAATCCAAAATACAAGCACAAAGGAATAGTACTTGGTTTCATAAAAATGCACCTAAAAATAATAAGCAAACCTAGAGTGGAACCCAAAATTAAAAAGAAAAACTAAACAACAATAAATATTAGTAATAAAAATACTAAAGCAAGATGGCGAGAGAAAAGCATGTTCTTGATCTGCTTCAGGGAGAGAAAGGATGCTTTATATTACTAGACGAATAAGCACAACTGTTAGGACTTTGGGATTTACCATTGCATTTGTACTGGGAAGCTGGCATGGGTTCTAGAAGGGCTGAGTGACAGTATCTATAAAGAGGTTCTGTAGCTGCAGTTAGCATATTGAATATATTTTGATAGAAATATGGATGGAAATGTAACAACAAGAACATAATTCTTTCTTTTTGTTTTATACCCATTGTTATAGATAGTGAGGTGTTTGTTTCTTTGGTAAGGCTGCTGGGGCTGGACAGCAAATTGTAAACCAAAGGATGTTCTAACCAGTGTGTGAGAGACACAACCATCACTTGATGTCACTTGTTTTCACTCCACCTCAGATTAATCTAAATTCATTGGTATCTAGGAATTTCTGTTTATAGCACGAGCACCAAGCTTTCCACCAAGTTCTGCAGCATAATTAATAATAATAATAATAATAATAATAATAATAATAATAATAATAATAATAATAATAATAATAATAATAATAATAATACCTTTATTGTCAATGTACAACACGTGCACAATGAAATTGGCTGAGTCTCCCTTTCCTACCCCACCCCACCCCCATCCCACCTGCAACCACTCACTCTTATTGCATCCTGTGTACATGACACAGAATGCGCCAGCCCACAGGTCAGTTCTTCTATATTTGTCCTGGGATTATTTCCCATTCAGCAGTCTGACAGCCCATGGATGAAAACTGTTCTTCAGTCTGTTGGTGCGGCAGGCTATACTACAATATCTTCTGCCTGATGGTAACAAGGTAGAGAGGTGCTGACCAGGGTGTGAATCATCCTTAAGAATTTTTTCAACCCTCCTGAGGCAACAATCCCTAGCGATGTTGTCCAGTGCACTTAGGGGACAGCCCGTGATATATTGAGTTGTGCTTACCACCCTCTGTAGTGCATTCCTGTCAGCAGCTGTCAATCCAGCATACCAAACGGTAATGCAATATGTGAGGATGCTTCCAGTTGTGGACCGGTAAAAGGAGATAATCAGTTGTTGCTTCACTTTGTTCTTACGCAAGACCCTGAGGAAATGCAGTCTCTGCTGGGCCTTCCTGACTACTTTGGTTGTATTGATTCCCCAGGAGAGGTCTTCACTGAGGCAAACTCCCAGGAATTTAAACGAAGAAACTCTCTCCACACAGCCCCCCTGGATGTACAATGGGGCTGGTTCCTCTCTCTTCCTCCAGAGGTCCAGCACCATCTCCTTTGTCTTGGTAATATTTAGATGCAAGTTGTTTTCTAGGCACCATGTTGATGTTTCTTGGTGGCAGAGTTATTTTTAGTTGCAACATTTAGAGCTGAAAAGAAAAGGTCAAGAATACTGATAAGGATAATTCTGCTCCTCCAAGTGCTGCCCCATGCTTCCAATATCTGTTGTTTACTTTCCTTCTCTAATAGTACTGCCAGTTACTGTGTTACTGCATATAAAGCATATAAAGGAGCAAATGACACAAATGCGAAGACCATTTTCTTTCCTGTTGAGTGCCAATTTTCTTCTCTTAAAGATTTTATTCAGTAATGTCTCCATCAAAGAAAGACTGTAAATCTTGCTTTGTAGTCTTCGTGCTGTCCTCAGCAATCTCATACTTCACCAGCTGACAAGAATGTTTAATGTGTATTCTGCTTTTATTTATTGCCACATAATGGAAGTTATACTGGTCCGTGCTTTGTTCAGCAAAAGAATTCCCGGATCTCTCAATTGAGAGGCCAAAGCAAGGCTAAAGGAAACGCCATCTCATTTGCTGTATATGATAGGAATATATATACAGTACAGTGGTACCTTGTATGACGGAATTAATTCATTCCAGATGAAATTATGTTAAACAAAATTTCCTTTATACAAATTTCCCATAGGAATACATTGCAAACAGAGTAATCCTTAATTGCGACCATTTTATATTGCATGGATTCGCCCCATAGGCGATTCTGTTAAGCAAATTTCCCCTAGCTCCGGAATTTTTTATGTTGTACAGATTATATGTTATACAAACGAGGGCCCACTGTATATGATAGGAAATTGCATTAATTCAAGTGTTGGTGAAATAAAATGCATCAATCCAAGTGTTGGTGAAATAAACACTTTATTTGAGAGCCAAATTACAGCATCCCTAGTAAAGACATTTTGCAACTTAATGAGGCAAATTAGTTGGAAGGACAATGGAAATATATGAGAAATGGATAGTTGGGTGATTTCCCTTTATTAACGTATCAACTCCACCCACTCCTCCATATGCTGCTGTTTTTATGTTTTTTTAAAGGGCTTGGATAATATTTTCTTGCTAAGAACTGTTGCTGTTTTATTTATTTATTTATTTATTTATTTATTTATTTATTTATTTATTTATTTATTTATTTATTTATTTATTTATTATATTTATATACCGCCCCATCTTCCCAAATGGAACTCGGGGTGGTATACACTAAAAAGAATGAAACAACAATAAACGACCATAAAAATCAGAGGCACCAGTAAAAATAGGAGGGTACAATACCCTCCGCTGAGAATGGCATGGGCGGCACAGGGAGAGGGAAAAAAAAAAAGAAAATTAAACAAAATTAAACAGAAAGGTCGCCATATGCCTCCTTGAAGAGATGAGTTTTCAAGGCTTTTTTAAAGGCGGGCAGGGACACTGCAAGGCGCAGCTCACTAGGTAGCTGATTCCACAGAGTAGGGCCCACCACAGAGAAGGCGCGCTTACCCGTGAGCGACTTCTACACCTCTCTGGGTGTGGCCACCCTAAGAGAGAGCGCCTGCGCCATTCTCGTGGTCTGGTCCCAGTCGACCTCTGAGAGATATGCTCCGACAGGTACTCTGGTCCCAAGCCGTGGAGGGCTTTGAAAGTCAAAACCAGGACTTTGAACCTTATCCCGTGGGCAACATGTAGCCAATGCAGGCGAGCCAGGACTGGGGTGATGTGCTCGAATGTACGAGCACCCACCACCAGTCTGGCCGCCGCATTCTGCACCCGTTGGAGCCTCCGGACAAGGGTCAAGGGCAACCCCACGTAGAGGGCATTGCAATAGTCGATCCTCGAAATCACGAGGGCCTGCACGACTGTCCTCAGGGAGGACTTTTCATCATATACTTTAAACATTATGCAAGGTAAGGCTTACTGTCTGGATCTGGGTTTTATTTTAACCCTTTCATGGGCCTGCATACTCTCTAGGTGCTAGCTAAAAGCTCAGGACATAACACCATTTCTTGGGTCTCATTACATGGAGATACCATATTTTTCAGTCTATAAGACTCTCTCATGTATAAGACCCCACACTTTTGCAACCCCAAATTACACTTCCACAACCATGCCTATAAAATGGAAGTCACCTACTCCCAATGGATAAAACTGGGTTACAGAAAGGTTGAAACAATCATAAGATACAGTTTTTTTTGGCTTTCCATTAGATATTATTCATGAACAGAATGCATCATCCCAAGATAAACAGCACAGCATCATATTACTCCACAATTGTATTTACATGTACTGTGCTTGAATAGATGCAGAGCTGTTTCTAGGGATAAAAACAACAACAATGCTTTTAATAATCCCAGATATAATTGGGTAAGTAATCTTACTGATAGGAGAGACTTTATCATTCATATGGAAGTGCTTTTTTCTAACTAAATGAAAGGTGGCAGAATGTGAGTTCTTATGATTAAGAGGAACAATAATGGCTTCTCTTCCTCCCCACATGTTTCCCTGTTTTTGCTAAACTTTAGAGAGCAAATATTCCCTCTTCCCCCCACCTCCACCCCAATAATATGCTTTTGCAGGATATCCCCGTTGTAATGCAAGGTATTTTGGTCTGACTTGGTTTGGGATGCACAGTGATAACTGCTTGGGTTTATAGAAGAGTTTTCTTGATGAAGATGAACCCAGCTATAGCTGGCTTGTTGACCCAGGTCAACGCAACTGTATTTGGGACAATGGCTATGGGGGGCCGTTATGATGAATGTCTGTTCTCCAACATTTACTGCTATGCTACTGAATGCAAACAATTTGCTATGGTATTCTCAACATTACAGTGTAATCCAACTCATTATTTCAGATAATGATATGTTGCCCAGCTCACAATGATAAAGATTGCAGAAAGTCCTGATTTATTTCAAGGAAAAAATGCCTCATTTCAGTGGATGCATTATATTATTATCCATGTAAGCCACTACTAAAGTGGTATTTATCAGTTGACTTGACAGCATCCACCAGCAGAGAAGTGTTCTCCTCTCCCCCCCTTCAGCCCCGTGGCTCTCCAGATTTGCTGTTAAGTATTGAGATAGAGGAAGGAGAGAACAGAAAAGGTGCATTTTGTAGAAAGCTTAGGTGTTGTCCATAATCCCCATATACATTAGGGTCCCCCTGATCATTTCCTTGGAAGAGTCAATGCTACTGACACAACCCATCATGATAATGACATCTGGGTTGTGGAACACTCTGACCCAAGAAAAAACCACTGCGTTCTTGCACAAATCACTGCAGAGAAGTTGCTTCCACGTGGTGCAGTATGTGTGTCTAAGAGAGACTAAGAGGCAATCTAGGCGTCCTAGAGAAATATTAAGCAGAATCTTCCATGTTTTCTCTCCCTTTGTTTTAACACCTGTGTATTTTATCAAAAGCTACGTTGATTGTGCCTCTCCCCCACATAGCCTTTGTTTCTTTATTCTGGTTTATATGTTATGGCTAGCTTTTGTGTAGCTGTCACCCAACACCCCACTCTTGTGCTGATATTGCCACAGACTTGCAGGAGCTCTGAATTTCTTGTTGGAACGTGCATATATTTCTCACCAGCAGTATCTGGGAAGAGAAGCTAGAACACGAATCAGTAGTGTGATACTGGGGCTATGAGGATTGGTGCAATTCCAGTTTGTATCAACAGGAATTCCAGATGGGTATCTTGAGAAGTAAATAATTCTATTTAACCAGAATGCATCCAAAATTCATTTCAGGATGCAGCATTTTAAGGAGGATGTCTGCAGACTGGAATGTGACCAGAGTGACAAATATGATGTGGGCCTAATCCTGAAAGCAAAGATGGGGAGATCTGGATATGTTGCCTTTGGGGAAGGGATGACTAATAGGCAGTAACGACAGGCTCTTCAATTTATTTAAAGTACTTCTTACAGAGATGATGCAACAGGGTTGGTTGTTCTCTGTTGCTCTAGGAAACTAGATGCAAAACAGTTAAGTTCAAACTACAAGAAAGGGGATTTTGACTAAACTTTGAGAAGTATTTCCTGATAGCTTATTCTGATTGTCAGTAGAGCAGGTTGTCTGGAAATTAAATATTCTTGAAAGTTAAGTTTCAGTAAATGTTCAGACTTGTCAGAATTATCATCATAGTTGATGTTCCGAAGAAGGAGAGGATTGGACAGGACAAACACGGGAATTCCTTTTAGCTGTGCGATTCCATGATTTCATTATCGCTCCCACATTCTTATTTCAGGAATAAAACATGCAGAATATAACCCTTTAATGGAGAGTCAGAGGACATTTGTTAGAACCTTGTTGTTTCTGCAACTTTACAAACTGTGATCAAGAGATTCTCAATGAAGGGAAGTTTCAAAGATTGGACACCAACATGGATGTGGCCGTGTTTCATACATCTACTAATTTAGCTTCAGATGGAGTCAGAGAAGTATCTTTCCAGAGGAAATCAAGAGGGAGGAAGAGTCCAGTGAAAGCAGAAAAGTCTTGAAGAGTTCTAGCGTCTAAATTTCTTCTAAAGCCTAGTCAAGATACTGCATTTCTGCAAGTACACTAATGCTGCATACCATCAAATGGTAAGCTATCTTTTATAGCATTCTCCAATAGAGAGTGATTGAGTCTCAGCCATCTGGCAAGGGCCCATCATTCATCTGATTCCATTTCAGGTTAATATTATCTGGAGGTGAGTCATGGAAACTGGACTTCTTTTCTTGTGAGATCAAAACGTTTCACTGCTCATCCAAGTAGCTTCCTGAGACTGACAATCTCACAAGAAAAGAAGTCCAGTTGCCATGACTCACCTGGATGACTGAGAATCTTCACAGACATTCTGGTAACATTCTTTCCCCATTATTCATTGGACTTTCATCCTGTTTAGCCAGGGCTTGCTTGGCTTCCAGAACCAGGTTAAGATATAACATGTTGAGGATGCTATGCTTGGACTGAAGGCTGCTAGTAATCCCCGAAGAGGGGGGATTTATGAGAAATCACAGGATAGCCTAAGCTTTTCTTTTGCTTCATACGGGAATCTGAGTACCACTCCAAGACTTGAGGTGGAAGGAGGCAGCAGCTTTAGCAATACCCATCTACCCACCTAGAAAATAGGAGGAGGAGGATGGTTAAAAACAACTAGAGAAGGCAGTATCTTCACACACACCCCATTGTATTCAGAGGTTAGATCAACAATGTAGAGCCATATGGTTCCATATTTGAAAATTGAGTCATGGCAACTGGGCTTTTTTTCTTGTGAGATCAAAATGTTTTACGACTCATCCAAGTAGCTTCATCAGTCTCAGACTGACAAAGCTGCTTGGATGAATAGTGAAACATTTCGATCTCATAAGATAAGAAGTTCAGTTGCCATGACTCAACTTCCGGATAACCTCACCTGGATGACAGAGAATCTTCACAGACATACTAGTTCTATATTGAATGTCATGCTAGATTATGAGGGGTGCCCAAGTCAGACAGTGTGGGATGGGTGGCTTGAACACTTGTATGCATCTACAGTTTTCCAAAGCATCCTTCCCACACTGCCTTTCTTGAGGATTCTTCCAACCCTGGCTTTAAAGCTAGATATGGAAAGAAACAGCTATGCAGAAATAGAGCCCACCTCTGCAAATAGCAGAGGAGCTCCTCCTGTTTCTTATGCCTTTGTTTAATTTAGTGGCTAGCCATGCTCCGTGGAATAAACTTCCATAAGAAATCTGCCAATATGAGTCCCTCCTAGCCTTTAAAAAAGCATTAAAGATCTGGCTTTTTAAGGAGCCATACGGCGATCAGTAATTTGTTGTGTTGTGTTTTCCCTGTTTATTATCCCCCCCCCTTTTTAGTATTTTTAGTATTTTTTTCTTTTTGCCTCTTGCTGGATTCTTGCATGTATTATGTGTTTATTTGCTTATTTTACTTGTTTATTCTACAGTTTATTTAATTTGCATTAGAGTCCCTTCTGGGAAATCGGTGTGGTATAAAAATGCATTAATGCATACATACATACATACATACATACATACATACATACATACATACATACATACATACATACATACATACATACATACATACATACATACATAATTCTTTTTCAGGAGTACGGAGGCTGCAGCTGCATTTGTTGTAGCCAGAATTTGCCACCAGAGTTGCACGGAGCTGTCTCTGCTGCTGCTCTCCAGATTAAAATATGCAACCAGTCAGGGTAGGAATGGCAAGCATCAGGCCTTCACTGCCAGATACTCCTCATCAACTCAAAACTGCAGAGGTGGAAGGGAACCTACATATCATCAAGTCCAACCCCTGTTGGACTTGGCACAGTAGGGAACCGGACTCCCAAACACTGGCTCTGGAGCCAGATTCCTAACCACTGATTAATCCATATATTTTTCTGGTGTTTCTTATGGCGTCCCCTCCATTTTCGGCCAGTAACCTCCAGAAGCCTTGGTTGCGGCTTAAAAAGGAGATGCCCCGGGCTAAATGTTGCCTTTTCGAATGCCCATGACCAAATAAATTCTTGTTGTCTTCTGTTCTGCACTGCACTGCTTGGTCCTCCTTCCTTGCCCACCTGAAAAAGGGTAGAACTCCTCCTTTCTTATGTCTGTGAAGATTCTCAGTCATCCAGGTGAGTTTATCTGGAAGTTGAGTCATGGCTACTGGACTTCTTTTTGAGAGATAGAAACGTTTTGCTGCTCATCCAAACAGCTTCATTGGTGCTGTTTGGATGAACAGCGAAACGTTTCTATCTCTCAAAAAGAAGTCCAGTAGCCATGACTCAACTTCCAGATCCTCCTTTCTTAGCGATTAACGGCCCTTCTCTCTGATGTTCTGCTTCCTTAGGCGACAACTGTCTACAGCCAGGAGTGATCTCCTGAGCTCTCTTTCTCTTGTTTTCTAGCAAGTAGCGCCCCATAAAGCACCCTGTAACACAACAAACAGAAATAAATCCATTTTAGAGTGTCGCAGGAGAACCATTTAAATTATTCACCACTTATTGATTAAAGCGAAGACAGGAGCATTTGGAAATAGATTGCTCCAGACCAGCAAAAATAAAACATTGATCATCTATGAAGCCACCGATATCCTTTTCTGACCCTCACTTGAGGAAGAAGGCAGTGAATCTTGAAAGTAAGGTCACTACTTTGTGGCTGTTCTCTTTAGTGCTAAGGAATACATTGTGCAATTTCACCTGTTGGCTTCAACCAGTGCCTGCCTTTATTTGTCTGTGCTGGAGAACAAAAAATCATTCCTTAATGTTCTGTAGCTGTAATGCTGTTGTGCTTGAAATACCGTTCCACTTCCTACTTTATAAAGCTGCAAAATTGCTTCCATTCTAAATGAACTCTATTACTCCACTATATGGACTCCAGAGTTTTATTTACTGTAAAAACACATATTATTTACTTCGATTAATTATGCCTATTTTTATTACTATCATTGGGTTACAGTTAGGTTCAGAAAGATCATAATGATTTCAATGAATTTTAATAATAATAAGAATAGGGCCAGCAAATACATTCTGGTGTATAACTCACAGAGATTCGTAGAAGCCTGGTTTCAGGGATACTACGTGCTGTTTCTAACTCCAGGTTGACTCTCATGCCTACTTCCTGGTATACACAGAACCTTGATAGGTTCATGGGTTCAGCATTCTGTCACTGAAATTCAGAACTGCAGACTCTTTGTGCTGCCACATAATCCGATTCGGATTATGTTAAGTGTGACTTCAGTGTGAATTTAAAAAATCAATGATCTCAAGCCAAGGAGACTCAGCAAGTGTTTGTGTCACCTTCTGGTATGTTCAGAAATTTTTGACACAGGTGTTTTTCTGTTTCACCCGTTTTGTGAATTGAAGTGAGCCATTCGTTGTACTTTGTTAGGTATGAGGACATAATTTTGACACTTAGGAATCAGCCCCAGCCTGTAGTGTGCATCCAATTTTTGTGCAGGTCACTTCTTTTGAGTCTTATCAGTTCCTGTTTCGGTGACTTTGGAGCAGGATTGTACAGTACCATTTCAAAGGCAGAGGGGAAAGGAAACAAGTACATTTAAAGTAAACAAATTTGGCAGCAGTTTTTAATTTGTATTGAAGGTGGCCATCAGCTCAAGAAATGAGTGGAAAAGATAACAAGGCGAAATAGCAAGCAGAGTCCGTAAGGTTCAGCCTTAGAGGTGCTGTTCATAGCTTTACAAACCAATTACAAGCAGTTCCTTTTGGTATTGTGGTTAGAAGGGAACAAGCAAAGTCATGTAATTGAGCTGTTTCAACCTTTGCTCGTGTTTTTTTTTATTTCACTGAAAATGTAATAAAGCAGTTTCTTTTGTTTTCTTCACACTGTACCTATCCTATCTATATTTGCAAAATATTTCTCCATTCCCCTTAGCACAAGGAGCTTAAAATGTCTATTTATGTTGCATGAAAAGCCCTAAATAAATGTTAAAAATAAAAATCATTTTACATAACTGACTCATAGCAAGGAAATAGCTTTAATCATGAATGATTTCCAATAAGCTGATGTTTGCCAGAATTCTTCTTGGTTGTGTCAAGGAGCAGATCTACAGCTCGTACCAAGTAATCTGTCACCTGGCATCTGTCTGCATATCAGCATTGAGTAGGGAGTTATTCATCATAGCCCCATTTAAATATTGCTTTTACTGACTAACAGCTAACCTAGAAAGCTGGATCGTAGTAAAACAGACCATTTAACTCAGGATTACAGTGGCTGGCAGTTGCTATGCAGATTTCATGTTGCATAAGAGCCAGGCACATATTGTAAGAGTGAAGCTGTTTCTGATTTGATGTAATTATTGTCCTCAATAATAGCCTGGATGCAGGAGTACCTGGAAGGGAACAACTGCTACCAAAGCAACTGGGAAGATTAAGTCTGACCTCCTCCGTGACCAAATAATAATAATACTGATGTCTTTATCCGTGACTGATAAGACATCAGTATAATATTAATAATCGCAACAATTTTAAAAGTGTTTTTTTATTCATTTCCATCCTTTGAGTCATTGTTGTGTCTTCTCTCCACTTACTCTTTCCAATCAGTAATAGCCACAATAAACCTTTGACTCTTTGTCTCTTAAGCATCATTCAGAGCTTCTAGGATCTAAAAGAACAACCCATACCATCACAATAGGACTCTTCCTTACCAAAAGGGAAAATTTCAGCGGCTATTGTCTAGCCCATTTCCATCTCCATCGCTGGTGTGAGTTGGAGTTTTGGATGATGTAAGGTAAACATATTTCTAAATTCTTTTGCTGAAACACTTGTTCTTTGCCCCTCCAACCTACGAACAATAAACTTTTTCTCTTACCTTATTTACCTGTCAACATTTAAGTATCACATGAGGCAATTTAAGTATCACATGAGGCAAGGTCAGCAGCTCAGTGGTTCGAATCCTGGAGCAGAGTGAGCTCCTGCTGTGAACCCCAGCTCCTGCCAACCTAGATAAATAGGTACCACCATAAAAAGCGGGAAGGTTAAACAGTGTTTCCTTGCAGCCATGCCAGCCACGTGGCCACGGACTTTCACAACACTGGCTCTTTGGCTTGAATATGGATATGACCCCCACCCCTCTAGTCGGACACGACTAGCATGTGTATGTGGGGGGGACCTTTACTTTTTTTAAATTTAAGTGCAGTGGTACCTTGTATAAAGGAATTAATTCGTTCCAAATAAAATTATGTTAAGCAAATTTTCCTTTATACAAATTTCCCATAGGAATGCATTGAAAACAGAGTGATCCCATTTTTATGTTGTACAGATTTGCCCCATAGGCGATTACGTTAAGCAAATTTCCCCTATCTCTGGAATTTTTTTGTTGTACAAATTTTATGTTATACAAACTGTTTGTTATACAAGGGTCCACTGTATCAGGAAATTCCAAGTGCAGAAAATCTTTTCTCTCTAGTGTTTGCTGTTATCCATGTTTTCCAGTTTCTGCGGTGTGGGGGATGGGTTGGAACCAGTCTTTAGTGGACGTGGGGGTCTTAATTCAGTAAGTTCTAATCAATTGCCTGGATATAGCTCTAAAATGTGTATGACTAGACTCATCAGTATACAAACCATTAGTTTGTACTGAACCATTTTGATACTATCAGAGTCACATTTATACTGAGAGTACTAGGAAAGAGTGGTGTTTCTTTCCATTTGAAGTCAATGTGGAGCGCGCCTTCTCCTCTTTAAAACATCTCTCTGTTTCTGGATACGAAAGCAGCATCTGGAACTTTGTATGCCCTGATAAAATATACCATTAAAGCATGGCAACAAAACAGTGTTTTTAAGATACACCCGCAAAAATGTTCAGAAACACTGATTCGAATGAAATTAGTCTGCATCTGTAGAGACCAATGCCTGCTTTACTCAAAGTGAAACCAGGATTCAATTAAAATAAAGGGTGTATTTTAAAATCCTTATTTAATTTGTTCTATAGATACAAAGTGATAATACAAAGTCTTAAAAGACATCAGAGTCACACTTTACCTTGTGAACTGATGTAATCTTCCTTCCATTTTGACACCTTTCTGAAGTTTGATCTCTGTGAACTTCACTATAACCTTGTGATATTGCTTTATCTTTCACATTGGTGTGAATGGGAGATGTTGTAATCTAATACTACCTGCTCAGACATGCTGCAGGCTAGTACAGTGGACCCTCGTATAACAAACTGTATAGCATAAAATCTGTATGATATAAAAAATTCCAGGGATATGGGAAATTTGCTTAACAGAATTGCCTATGGGGCGAATCTGTACAACATAAAAATGGTCGTGATTAGGGATTCCACCGTTTTCAATGCATACCTATGGGATATTTGTATAAAGGAAAATTTGCTTAACATAATTTCATTTGGAACGGATTAATTCCTTTATACAAAGTACCACTGTATTTGACTTCTCTAAACTGAGATTAAAACCATCCAAGTACTCAAGGATTCTGGGTTTATTTAAACATGTGTAATGGTGCTGAAAAAATAATTTCTTGGTCAAACTAAAGCAATGTAATACTTACTATAGTTGGTTTGCCATCTTGGAAGCAGTGGCCAAGACATATGGCGGTTGGGCACAGCAGTAGGGTGCTACATCAAAAGAATGGGGCTGTTTCTTCTCAGCCACCATAGTTTTATTGTTAGCATACCAATAATCAGAATGGCCGTGGTGTGACAGCCAAAGTGTTTTTTAATCTAAGCATAAGGGAAGCAATTCTCTGTTAACAACACACTGAGAAGAATTAGTTATTCATTTGCATAATGTATGGTAAATGAAAAGAACAAGTGATTTCAGGTCCTTGCTGAAATACGCTGTAAGGCAGCAGCTCGGCTGGGCTTCCCAAACTCAAAGGCTAGGCAAAAACAGCTTCCAGAAAGGGCATCCAGATGGACCGTTCTCTCTGCAGGCGACATCCCAATCATAAGGAGGATCTGTTTTGAAGAAGAGAGGTATAATGGCTGCATCCCTCCCTAAACAATAATGGTTTGCCTAAATCAGGCATGTCCAAACTTCAGCCCTCCAGATGTTTTGGACCACAACTCCCACAGTCCTTTGCCATTGGAAATACAGGCTTGGCATTCTGGGAGTTGTGGTCCAAAACATCAGGAGGGCCGAAGTTTGGACATGTCTGGCCTAACAGGAGAGGAGATTCTGGTTCACCTGCTACATAGTGAGTCAAGGAACAGACTTCTCCAAGACATCTGAATTTCACCTCCTTAGGAGTCTAGAGCTGTGAAGAGAAGCTGTTCACTGCTGAGCTAGGCGCCTTTATGATCGGATTTCCCAAAGAAAGTTTGAGCGGTAGACCTTACCACTTCAAAAATCCAGGAAGGAAGAAAAGGTACTTGAATGTCTTGGAGAAATCCGTTTGAAGGACTGCAGGTACATGGAAACGTTCCTGATGGTTACCTATCAAATTCCCCATTTAAGGCTCCTTCTCTGCAGTCAGGCTGTCACACTTCTCCCAAATTATGGTGGCCCTAATAGGGTTTCCAATGTATAAGAGGTAGTATAAGAAGTTCTTTAGGCAATATCATGCCCCTGTCGAATTTCCATGGCTAAGCAAAATTCAAACCCAGACCTCTTAAGTCGTACTGCATCCCTCTATCCATGGCACCACATTGGGTAACCTAAAGTGGTTTGAGAGGATTCTTAAAATTCTGTGGAGGGTCTGATAGTGTTCTGTTGTTATTCATTATCTCCTTTCTGGTCTTGTTGAAAAAGACAAAGTCGCAAGGACAGGAGTAGTCTGACTCAGATTTTAATCTTGTTTCTGGCCTGGTTAGCATATTTGGCTCTTGCTACAACTTAATTTTCCTTGCACAGTACATTCAAATAGTGAAATGCTTTGGTGGCCTAACGATAGCAAATGTTCCTTATATGAGAAATGGAAAACATTAGGTTGTTCTGCTAGCAAGAACCTTCCCCTTAAAATGGGGAGGTGGGTTGGATAACTATCAGAAGACATCGTTTGGGGTTGTTGTTGTTTTGTTTGTTTCGTTTTAAATGCATATGTTTATGCTTTGAAGCCCACGAGTTGCTTCCCTTGCTTAAAATCGACAGTAATAAAAGAGATTGCATTGTTGTGTTTTAGGTTTGCCGCCACGTCCCAAGCTTTGCAGCTATTTTAGGTTATCGGTCTGTGATTTAAAATGGGGGGTTGGGGGCCAAACACAGACTTTTTATATTTATCATATACATATACTTAAATATAATTTGTGATTGTAATCAACTTGCATAAAGTGAACTGGCTTGGAATTTATTATAGAATTGTTTGTTATGGACGTTAAATGGCATTGCCAAGAAGAAAGGCAATGATATCTAGAGATACGAAACAGGCTGTTATCTGTACTAATTCATTCTCCCAGAAGCTGTGTATCAATTGCTTGCACTCTAGCTTTACAAAGGGGTAAGATAAGATGAGCTGACTCCAGATATGTAATCCTTTAATGTTAAGTCATGTTCCGTTTGACCCACCCCCAGGAAATAATCACTGCGAAGCAAATTCTGCCAGAGCTCAGCAGTTTAGGTATCCGATTGAGGAGTTAGCCATAAGGAGTTCAATTCCCCGCTGTGTCTACTTGATAGGACCTGGACTCATTGACCCATAAGCCCCCTTCCTGCTCTGCAGTTCTAAGATTATATTTTTATATTATATCCTCCATTTTTTAAAGAACATATCAATGTGGAAGAGGGTTTGTGACTTGGGAAAACCTATTAAAGGAAATTTAAAAGATGAGTGTTTAGAACTTGGGGAAAAGCAATTAAAGGTAAATTAAAATGATGCATTGCATGCCCTCTAAAACAAGATTTACAAAAAGTGCATTTACATAGTTAATTGGGTTGTCCATGCTTCCCCCTTGAGTAGCTGAGAAAAAGGTACAGCGTCAAAATAAAAAACAACAACTGTATTTTCATTGTGTAGCTGCCTACTTCCTGACATTCATAATAAAAAGTAAAATATCCTATAAGGAACTAGAAGAGCTTTTATTACACAGCCAGGGCTTCACCAATGTAGACCTATTGCAAAAGTGTTATATTGTTGGAGCAGTATGGCAATGGAACCAGTGATCTTGGCCTGGGGAATATATTGAAAAACTGGCCCTGTTGAAGAAGGAGAGCAAGCTCAGTTCTTCATTTAGACCATTTCAGTATCCAGTCAATCTCCCTTTTCAGCAGCTTTCTCATTGTTTCGGAGGACAGCTTCTGTAGCCCAAAACCATAAGCCAATTACAGAATGGTTGTTTTCCATGAAACAACTGATGTCGTTTTTTATGTGTGATTTTTCTGAGATGCTCCTCTATATGTGCTTTAAGGGCCCCATATGCTTTTCCTATATAGAGCTTGTTGAAGGGGCCTCTGATGATGCATACTACACAGCTGTTGCTACAATAGGTGCAAATTCATAGATTATACATTTTGCCAAAATAGTCATAATCAGAAGCCAAAACACAGCTACCTTGATTTATAGGTTTTCTTGTGCTTTTTAAAGAGGTCAGTGGATGCAGAATGAATGGCCTTGGTGATGCGGTTTTTCATAACATGTTCAGCCCAGGCTGTTTCCTCTTATTTGGCTTCTTGATGGTTTTGATTCCAGAATAATATTCTTCCTTTCAGGTATAGTTTCTTGGTATTCTTATAATCTGACCAGATTCCTAATTGCACTTTGATTGCTTGGGATTTGTTGTTGTTCAGTCGTTCAGTCGTGTCCGACTCTTCGTGACCCCATGGACCAGAGCTCACCAGGCCTTCCTATCCTCCACTGCCTCCCGGAGTTTTGTCAAATTCATTTTGGTTGCATCGATGACACCGTCCAAACATCTCATTCTCTGTCGTCCTCTTTTCCTTTTGCCTTCGATTTTTCCCAGCATCAGGGACTTTTCCAAGGAGTCCTCTCTTCTCATGAGGTGGCCAAAGTACTGGAGCCTTAGCTTCAAATTCTGTCCTTCCAGTGAACATTCGGGGTTGATTTCTTTCAGAATGGATAGGTTTGATCTCTTTGCAGTCCAGGGGACTCTCAAGACTCTCCTCCAGCAGCACAGCTCAAAAGCATAAATTCTGCGGCGATCAGCCTTCTTTATAGTCCAGCCCTCACTTCCATACATCACTACTGGAAAAACCATAGCTTTGGCTATCCTGACCTTAGTTGGCAAAGTGAAGTCTCTGCTCTTTAGGATGCTATCTAGGTTTGCCATTGCTTTCCTCCCAAGAAGCAGGCGCCTTTTAATTTCGTTGCTGCAGTCGCCATCTGCAGTGATCAAGGAGCCCAAGAAAATAAACTCTGTCATTGCCTCCATTGCTTGGGATGATACCTGTCAAATCTAAGACGTTTTACCATCAGATGATTTCCTGTAAAAAGTTGTGGATAATTTACATGCTTTTTAGCACGTAAAATATAAATACATGTATGTATTCTCAAGCTGTAGTGGGAGCAAACTTCCTATGTCTTGACCTGAAGAAACATAACAAATAAACTCTTCCAGAAACACACTCACTTGTATACACTAAACTACTGCATTTAATACATTCAAATGTAATTGTAATCTACACTAGTGGGCAACTGAATTCAGAAATCCAAATCCCAACTTTCTGAATTGAGCTGCAGAATTCCTTTGAGATAGCCTCAGAAATCAAGTTCCTTTTAAGGGAAAATTCTCAATCAAAATCTACCGTATACTTTAATTCAGTGGTTCCCAAACCTTTTCAACCCATGGTTCCCTTGACATTTTTTTTGGGGGGACCCCTTATCTATGGAAGCGTCCTATGGATGGAAAATACAGTATATAGACACATTTACCAGCCACAGCTTCTATTTTCTCCACTCAGCCAGGGAAACTCATCGAAAAGGGATAGTCTGGCCATCACCAGAAAGAGGACAATTCTTCAGATAGAGGAGTGTCTTCTTTTGCTATTTTATATTTTATTGGATTTTCTAAGCCTAAAACAAATACATTGCTTGTGTGTTGCCATGTTACATAGTTGAAGTACAAATAGTTTCCCAATATTTCTGCCCAAGTGTCTCATAAGGCAGTGCTCCCCAACCTCATAAGGCAGTGCTCCCCAACCTTTACCACGGACCGGTAAATATTTGATGATTTTTCCGTGGCCCGGGGCTGGGGATGGGGAGGGGGAGATGGGAGGTGCGGGGTTGGGCGGGGGCAGGGAGGGTGGGGGCGGGGGATGGGGGGAGGGGGCGGGGGCTTGGCGTGTGTACCTTGCGGGGGGCACAGGAGCAGCGGCGGCGGCGGGCGGCAGCGGCGGCGGTTCCTACGGCTGGGGGCATCGGGCGTGCCGCTCCCCCGCGCACGGGGGGGGGGGGAGCCCGGGACTCCTGGGCAGGCGGGCCCCCGCCTCCTCCTCCTGTCGGCGGCGGCAGCTGCCGCCGCCGCCCACCTCAGTGGGGCGCCTCTGCGCCGCCGCTGGCGGCGGCGCCATCACCGGCTTGGTGGTCCCGGTGACGCCTCGGCCGGACCCAGCCGCCTTGCCTCCGGCTGCGGCCTGCGGGCGGGCGGGGGAGGGGGAGGGGGGAGGGAGGCCGGTGGGGGGTGGCGTCTCTGCGCTGGCGGCGACGTCCGGAGGCAGCAGCGGCGTCCGGGGCTGGTCGGGCGGAGGAGGAGGAGGAGGAGGATCCGAGTCTCCGGCGGCGGCGGAGAAGAAGCGGCTGCATCACCGGCGTCGGAAGCGCTACGCCTCCTCGGCCCCGCCGCTACCACCGCTGGCCCCCGTCGGGTTGCCCCTTTCTCCGGCTAGGCGGGGTGGGCCTCGCGGGGGCCTCGGAGCAGCGCGGGAGCGGGGCGGGCCTGGGCCCACTTGGGGGGGAGGCGGCGGCAGGGGGCGAGGAGGAGGAGGACTACGGAGGCGCCGTGACCTTCCCGTCGGAGGGGCCCCTGGGGGGGCGGGGCGGGGAGCGGCGGGGGTAGCTCCTCCAGCCTTCCTCCTCCACCGGCCGCCCATGGGAGAGAAGAGGAAGAGGAGGAGGGTGGTGGAGGAAAAGGGGAGGAGCCTCCCCGGCCTCCCCAGGCGGCCCGGTGCCGACCGGTCCACGGACCGGCACCGGTCCGCGGCCCGGGGGTTGGGGACCACCGTCATAAGGGACATCTGGCCACCCTGCTCAGAAGCTTTTCCTACTAGTAAATTTAATCAAGGACCTGGACCATTTTAGCAAATAAACTTCATTCTAGTGCTGAAGTCGAAATCCACATTGAACACAGTGGGTACTGTTCATATAATTTAAGTTTTCTTATAGATTGATAAGTTTCAGCAGCCACAGAAAACAGTAATAAATTCCCTATTATTTCTTCATAAACTTAGACAAGCGTGAAGTGATGTGTGCACATAGGCTCTTTTAGATTAAAAATATGCACACACTGCTATAGTTAGGTGTAATGAGTTATAAATAGAGATAACATGCAGTCTATTCCAGTAATGAATCAGTGCCCTAATTTTGTAAGGATGTGGTTTCGGCAGAGGAATGAAAGTATGGTACAGTCATACAAAATGTATTTATTTATTCAATTTTTATACCACCCATCTAGCAAATTGCTACTCTAGGCAGTGTATAGAAAGTGGAGGGTTTTTGAAAAGATTTCTGAAAAGATTACAGTGGATATTGTGTCCTTAAAAGGATAACACAGAGGGCACGGGTGTTTGCAGAAAAGCCAACAGAGGATAAACATGAAAAAGAGCTAAATGTGTCGCCAAGATTTGTCATTGATAATGAACAGAAGGTACCCAGTTAGTGTTAATTTTAGCACAGCAGGAAAATATTGGCAGGAAGCCAGCAGTGGAGACATTTGGAGTTAACATGTTTTGAATCTCAAGTTTGCTTGCCAATTAGGAGCCTGAATACTGAGTGAGAGAAATATTTATTATAAAGTTACTATTAATTGCAGAAGCCTCTCCGTCAGGACTTAAACAACCATGTTAACATATGTTGAAATGAAACTCTTTGTCGATAATATCCTTACCCATGCTGTAATTGTTAAATTCTGTTGTTCTATATTTTTAAAATAACATGGCTTAAGTCATAAGAGACCTATTTACTTCTTTTTAATTTTTTGCATAATGTCATATGGGAAATGTGAATAATTGATTTTTTGAAAATGTAATATAATACTATAAGCATAAATTATATTAAAGAAAAACATTTAAAGAAACAAAAATAAGCAGACAAAAAAGGTCAATGCATCATAAGCTCATATAATACATCCATTATAAATTGCCTTATATAATTACAATGAGTCAATAAAAGGCTTCCTATATCTATAAGATATCCTCTCGTAGTTGCTTTCTATATGATATTCGTTCAAATGAGGATAGTTGTCGCAGATCTTCTGACCATTGTGTGAAGGGTGGAAGATGGTTATCCTTCCAGGCCTTTAATATAAGTCTTTTTGCCACCATGAGAGCTCTCAAAATCCAGTTTCGTTGAGCCTTATTTAGACCCCATACAGTGGGGATATAATTTGAGATAACATGAATATCCTCAAATAAAAGAATTTTTCCCAAAACTTTTTTAATATAGGCAAGAACTTCCATCCACAATAGGTATATTACTGGACATTTCCAAAGCATGTGTATTAAGGAAGCGTTTATACTATTGTATCTCCAGCATCTGTCTAAATTTATCAATCTCTTTCTAAACAGTGGTTGTGGATAAATCCCTCATGTAAATCATCCAGTGTCGCTGTTTTAGCTGAAATTATTCCTATTTTAAAGTAGGTGGCATTCTATGTTATGGCAGAAATCCTGTTGCTTTGAGTAGTAATGGCGTGATCAGATGATGAAGTTTCAGAGAGGGTAGCTGAGCTAGTCCTTCCAAGAATTACAGGCAAAAACCAAAGAAAACCAAAACAAAGCAAAAGACACAAAACACGTGGCATCTTAAAGACTAACTTTCATATTTTAATGTAACGTTTCGTGGACACATCCACATCTTCAGACATATAGCAGCAGAATCTGCTATATGATTCTGCTGCTATATGTCTGAATCTGCTATATTCTGCTGCTATATGCCTGCATATATGCTATATGATCATTGTTCTTATATATGTGATTAGTTGCTATATTTCATGTTAGATAAATGTAATGTTTTAGCTTTGAAATTTTAAGCTAATTCAGAAGCCTTGTGCTCAATGTATATTGTATTATATAGTATTATACCCTGTATTTTGCAAAGGCCTTTGTGCTAAGCAATAAACTTGGTGTGTGTGTGTGTGTGTGTGTGTGTGTGTGTGTGTGTGTGTGTGTGTGTGTGTGTGTGTGTGTGTGTGTGTGATATGTCATATGATCTTTCAGAAATGGATTGCATCAGACACTCCGCAAGTGATGCACAATGCGATCTATTTCTCTGTGTCACCAAATTCTTTTTTTTAATTATTTTTATTATTATATATATTCTGTACACAAAAGAAACATTTGTCAACATCTGCATGTTTTGAGGAGAAACAAATAGTGAGATCTTTTACATATTAACTCATTTTTATCTGTTCTTTACCCAAGCATAAAATAAATTCCACACTTGTGCAAATTTGCTTTCTTCCTTTTGTTTTAGACTAGACGTCAATTTATCCATTTCCGCACATTCTAAAATTTTGCTTATTATCTCCTCTCTTGTTGGTGTGTTTTCTGATTTCCCTTTTTTGGGCCCAGACCAACCTGGCTGCTGTAAGAATATGTATCATTAAATATCTTATCTCTTTTTTTATATTGTTTGGAGTCATGCCTAACAAGCATAGCTCAGATTTAAGTTCTACAACCTGATCTAGGATTTCGTTAAACCGTTTATGAATTTTAACCCAAAACCTCTTTGCCTTTTCGCATGACCACCAGCAATGAAAAAACTTTCCTTTCTTATTGTTACATTTCCAGCATCTATCTGAGCAATTGGGAAACATTTTATTTAATTTCTCAGGTGTCGTATGCCACCTATAAAACATCTTCAACAAATTCTCTTTGTATGCAACTGCTGCTGTTATTTTATAATTTAATTTCCAAAATTCTTCCCACTGCTCTAATTGAATTACATGTCCCAGGTTTCTGGCCCATTTTATCATTGTGTCTTTTACTTCTTCTTCTTTTGTTTCCCAATCAATTAGTAGTCTATATAATTTTTGAATGGTTTTCTCTTCTGATGTTAATAATATCTTATCTAAATAAAGGTATTTCCTGATCTTCAAAACAAAAGTTTTTAATATCTTGATTTTATTTTGAATATATTTGAAAATAAGGCCACCACGATTGAATCAAACCCTAAGCCTCCAATTGTTCTTTAGATTTAAGTTTCCCTCTCTCATCTAGTAGACTGTTATATGTAATCATCTTCCCGGGGTTTATAAAATTAGGATGTACCGTTGCTTCTAGAGGGGATATCCACTTTGGTATTTTCCTGTAGAATTTATCTCTCACTATTCCCCAGATTTTAATTAGAGAGCCCCTTATAAAATGGTTGTGGAAGTGTTTTCGTTTTTTATCTCTGTTGTACCATAAGTATGTGTGCCACCCTCTTTGAAGATCAAAACCCTCCAGATATAGTAGTATTTTGTTTTTCAGTACTATCCATTCCTTTACCCATACAAGAGCACTAGGCTGATAATACAAATACCAGCTCGGTACTTCCCAACCTCCTCTTTCTTTAATTTCACTGAGTAATTTCATTTTGATCCTGGGTTTTTTTCCCTTGCCAGATAAATTTTGAAGTGATTTTATTTATCTCTTGAAAGAAATTCCGTTCTAACTTAATTGGTATGTTTTGAAATAAAAATAAAAGTTTTGGGAGTGTATTCATTTTAAAAATTGCTATTCTTCCAAGTATGGACAGCTGCATTTTACTCCATTTCTCTAATTCTTGCTTTATCTGTTTAATTAGTTTGCCATAGTTATCTTCCCTTAGTGACGAACATCTTGATGTTAGTTGTATACCTAAATATCTAACTCTTTTCTCTATTTGAATTTCTGTTGTCTGTATAAGCTAGCCCCCCCCAAGCCTGATTCGACCTGCATCCGTATATTGCGGGTCAGGTCAGGTCCCTAACCCCTGCGATAGGTGGGGGAATCACTGTACCTCAAAATTAGTACCTTGCAAGTACGTTGTTGTTCCTTGCAGTTTCCAGGCTCTGATACTGGATTTACAAACAAGTGAAATGGTGCACACCACTGCAGGTAGGTGGACCTAAATTAGATTTATTTATTTATTTATTTATTTATTTATTTATTTATTTATTTATTTATTTATTGTATTTATATAGCGCCAATTTCCCAGTGGGAACTCTGGGCAGTTCACTTGAAAACACAAGAAATCCACAAGATAATCACGGAGAAGACAATGATAATAATAAAATAAAGGGGGAAATACCCTTAAAAACCAAGCCTGAAGGACACGCAAGGGGTTTGCCCACCTGGACCAGGGGCGACCCAGATGACACGCTGCCCAGGCGCCCATCCACTCCGCCCTGGCGGCTGCTTGGAAAGGCACCCTCCGGCCTCTTCCTTACTTAAGATGTCTTATGTTTATATTTCGGAAAGTATAAAGACTTTCTTATTTATTTGACAGGGATAGTTATCACTTTCTTTTGGAGTTGTGGATTTCAAACTGAGCTTCAGTTCATTTTATTTCATTCCAGCTACAGCTACTGATGTGAACAATAATTAAAAAGAAAAAAGCTTGCAAGGCTGTCAGTTCCCTGGTATGCCCTTTTCAAACTCTAGTTTACAAAAAACAATGTAATTTAACGTGCACACTGCACACCACAAGACTTAATCAGGTTTAGTGACTGAAATTCTGTTCTCTTCCAAAAGCGTCACATCACAGTTAGGACTCAGGTGTATTGTAATTAGGAGCTGCTGTAATGCTTGATTGCTTCCATCTTTTAAATGTAGGATGAAGACCAGGCTTCTTTCAAAGTGCTACACAGATTTATTAAATAGACATCCTTACAAACCAGAGCATTCTCTGATCAGCGACATGTGAATGTCCTTTTCACAGCAATCCATTTACTTGTTACCAATAATGGGCAGAATCCTATTGGTTTGTTCAGTTAGCATAACTGCAACACATTGATTGCAACAAAGTGAATTACTGCTAGTTGACAAGTTGGTTGGAAAAATCCTGTTGTTTAGTAAATTGCTCTAGAAAAGTGGGGCCATTGAATCAATAAGGATTTGGTGAACCCACTCTTCGTTAAGTTCCATTGATTCAAGTGGCTCTACCCTAATTGTGCCTTACTCTAGCATAGTACAGTAATTCGGAGTTATGAATCCATTTGATTCATTTTTTGCAGTTTTAAAAATATCAATGTACTGTAATCCTTTTATAATCAGAAAAAAAAGTAAATTTTCAATTGTAGACCAGTGAAACACCAAGCAAGAATTGTGAAGAAGACTTTGAAATAGCATATTGTGCTTCTCCCTCGAAGTGTTATATTGCCTTCCTCTTTACCCATTCTTAGCAAGAAGATTTGAAAAAAAGTGTGCCCCAGATTTCAAAGGAGGATTTATAAATTTTAACATAATTTTGTTTATTACTTTGCATTAGTAGCCTGCCCTCCAATTTGTAGTGAAATTGCTTTTGCAAGGCCTTTTGATAGCCAGTTTCCTAGAACTGGAAATATTTTATTTCTTCTGGTATGTGCTGGCTGTGTTCTTTTATATAGGGACTGTTGGTGTCTAATTAGAGAGGCAGCCGTCCTTTCTGAAGACCTACCCTTTATGTCCCTCGTTGTCACATAGCATGCTCTCATCTCACACCCTTGACTTATGTGCTCAGCGGGCTCTGCACGGAGTAATAGCAACAGTCCGTCCTCTTGCCAGAAGTCAGTGGAATAGAGAAACAGCACCTCTGACTTCTCTTTGGATCGCAGGTGGCCTAATAGTTACCTGTCATTGTTGTCAGGAAGCAAACCTTCTGATGCAGTTCCACAAGTACAAGTCTCTGATATACTGAGCATGCAGCTATTTCCTGTAGGATGAATTTTTATCTCCTTTCCAAAAATTGGATAGAATGGTAAATTGTATTACAAGGCAAGCTGCCAAATGGCACTTAGGCTAACTTGCCTTTCATCTAAACCTGCATACCTAAAGTTCCCCCTTCTGAATTTTTCATACTCTGCATTATTAATTCTTCTCATTTCTACTGCGGAAGATAAGCGTTCGCTGACGTGGTTAAATTGAAGCAGGGGCAAGCAATTTTTGCTCCGTTTCCTGACTCATACCTAAGAATAAACCATCAAATCATGTCTTTAGCCATGAGATATATCAAGTTATATATAACTACAAGTGGGCACGGTGGCTCAGCAGGCTAGAGTTCTGAAAACTGTTGGCTGCAAAGTTGGCAGCTTGGCGGTTCGAATTCTGGGTGCCATGCAGTAGAGTGAGCTCCCGCTCTGAACCCCAGCTCCTGCCAACCTAGCAGTTCGAAAGCATGTAAATGCAAGCAGATAAATAGGTAATGCCATAAAAAGTGGGAAGGTAAAACAGTGTTTCTTTACAGCTATGCCGGCCACATGGCCATGGACTTGCACAAACACTGGCTCTTCAGCTTGAATACGAAGATGAGCACCGCCCCTAGAGTCGGACACTAGTAGCACTCATGTGTGTGTGTGTGGGGGAGCCTTTACCTTTACCTTATATCTAGTTATCCACATTGTTATTACTTTCTGACATTCAGTCAACAACACCTATTTCCCTAGGTGTATTGTATATTATCATTAGAATTGGTCTTCTGTTGCCTTAGATGACTCTTGCACACCAATGCTGCCTTCCATTCTGCATGCAATACATTTTATTGCGAAAAAATAAAGGGACAAACGGTTTCTAGTGGATATAGTGATGAACTAGGACAATGGAGGGGAAAAAAGATTCAAATCGCTGCTGAGCCATGGAAACTTACTGGGGGCCTTAATGTAAGTTGATTTTCAGTTTGATGGCATGTCACAAACAATAAGTGATAAGGACATTTTAGAAATGGCTCTGAAACTGTGGAACACCTTCTCAAGAAACATTGATCAGGAAACCTCCTGTTTCCAGGTCACTCATTGAGACCCAGGTATCCATGGCTGATTGATTCTGCCCCCTTGCAGATAATGAAATCCATGAATTTATTTATTTATTTTTATTTATTATTGCATTTATATCCCGCCTATCTTCGAGAACGAACTCTAGGCGGCTAACAACAGAAACAGAATAATAGTGAATGCTAAATACAGTATATAGTATAATAAAGCAGGGGGAGACAGAGAAATACTTTAACATGCAATATCAGAACTGGCGACTAGAGGACCAGGTACCATGTTTTCAGACCACGGATAACTGAAGCAGCAGATAGTGAATATGCAGGTCCTACTACATTTCTATCTTACATGTTTTAATTATTTATTATTTATTTATTATTTATTTAAATACTTATATCCCGCTCCATCTTCCCAACGGGAACTCTGGGCGGCTGACAACATAAAAAAAAAGCATAAAAAGCTAAAAGCTAAAAATAGCCGAGCCACCAGGCAGGGGCGGCGGGGGGCAAGATGGCGGCAAACAATAGGGCCAGGGAAATAAGAAAAGGGACTAAGTAGCAAGGTCACCATATGCATCTTTAAAGAGGAAGGTCTTTAGGGCCCTCTTAAAGGCAGGCAGGGACTCCAGCAGGCGCAGCTCAGGCGGAAGATGGTTCCAAAGCGAGGGCCCCACCACAGAGAAGGCAATAGTCTATTTTAGTTGACTATGGTGCCTGCAGAATTTAGTGATACATTATTTGTAGCATCCAGTTTCCTGATGTTAAGAGCAGTTCAGTAGTGGAATGGGATACATGAGGTGGACCTCCCTTGCAGGAAATTTTTAAACAGAGGTTGAACTGTCATCTGTCAAGGACGCTATATCTCTTTCATTTGCAGGAATTGGAATTGATAAACCTTGGTGTACTTTCCAACTCCCCCATTCCGTGGTTCCAAGTCCTTGCTAATGCCTGCCTGTCGTACATTCTGAAATTTGCTTGTGTCAAATATGTCAGGTATCTTGCAGTAAGGAGACACTTGCTCTTTGTGTGTTCTTGCCTGGGGAAGGATGCCATCCATTCAAGCATGTGACTAAGGTTTCAGTAGCAGGACGTTCAACTTCACAGAAAACATCTTACTCTAGGTTCTCCTGCCCTCAAGCCCTTAGTTCTGCTTCCTGCTTTTCAACAGAGGCAAAAGCTTATATTTAGGTTAAAACATTTTGCTTGGATGACAAAGATCACTCTAATCTCAGACCTTGCCCTAGAAATGGCACCTGGCTTCTGGTGTCTCTTCCCCCCACCCCCCGCCACTCTTGTAGAAGCAGGAAGGTTTCTACCATGCATCTTGTCATGAGTTTATGGTTTACAGTGGAACCTTGACTTACATACTGCTTGACTTGCATCATATTTGACTTGCAACAAGAAGGGGTCTGTTTGACTTGGGTCGCAGGCTTTGACTTACATCTCGGAGCCCCGGCGCAAGGCACCAGAATCAGGCAGCAGCCACAACCCAGCATCGCAGCTGCCGCCTCCAAACTGCTCCTGCCTTCTTCCCCTCCTCCAGCAGCGGCGGCTTCGGTGGGGCCAGCTCAGAGCACCTGGAGCTGGTCCTTGGCCTCACCGAAGCCGCCGCTGCTGCCGGAGGAGAAGAAGGGCTGGGAGCTCGGGGCTGGCCCCGCTGGTTAGACAGTCGGCTCAGTCTTGTAAAAAATCTGGCTGCAGAATTCTGGTCCACAATGGAAGCATTTTAGTTGGGGAGCTGTAAAGTTGTGGGACTCTAATGGTAAGCATAGAGTTGTTCAGAACTTGGAATGTCAGGTTAAAAATCAGTAAAACTTAAATGTTAGACATTGTTGCTATGATCATTAAAATGTGGAGACATATAATTTGTGGACTATAATTCCACTGCCGCCTCCTCTCTTTGAAGAGACATTTCATTTACATCCCCAGAAGGAATCTCCTAACCCAGTCAAATTTGTGTTAAATTGCTGTTTTCGGGGGTCTTTTTCATCAACTGGAATGGATTAATCTGCTTTCCCATTACTTTCTATGGGAAACATTCGTTTGACTTAAGTCATGTTTGACTTAAGTCTAGACCACTGGAACAGATTAATGACATAAGTCAAGGTTCCACTATATTTCTTATTTGCAAGTTATTTCTATAGCACCAGCATAGATAGTTCGGCCTGGACAACTCACTATTGACTTATTTGTCCGTCACATCATGCTTAAATCTGGCGATGTGGCGGCATTCCCTGGCTTTGGTTTATTCCCTTTCAGAAGTGCCTTTTTAATGCACCATGGAATTGACCGTTTTTGACGGGTAGATTTCAAGAGATCGATCTCCCTCACCACACCAACACATCTGTAATTCATTTTTGTGAGCATATTCCCTCTCTACATGTACCCTTCTGCGTTTCGCTCGAAATAAGGCTGAAAAGTAATTAAAATGCTGGTCTCTCAGGTCTCTTAATTAAAAATACAGTGTGTTTCAGCAAACGAAAAATGTGCAGAGGTCTCCCCGAGGCTTCCTCGTGCTATAAAAAGAGCTTCTATTTTTTATCCCAGTCTCCTCTGATACAGAACCACCTACTCTACTTATTCATCCCCATTTAGAATGTACTGATCTATTTACAAGTCTGAGCTGCTTAAAATTAGCAACCATACCGTATCGGCCTTTAGGGTTTATTACTTCATTTAATAAAAGAACGCTGTCAACATATGTTACATTGCTAAAGCACTTGGCCAGAAGAAGCCTTAAACAAGTGTCAGTGCATTTAATGTTTTACTTTCTCATATAAACATTTTCTTTTGTAAGTGAGAAATAAGGCGCGTTCTATTCCCCTCCCATCTCTAAGCTAGTTCTAACTTCTTTATTTTTCGTACTTTGTGAAATGATATGCTAGGTTTCTCTGATTATTCAAGCAGTGGGTATTGGAATATATAAAGATAGTCCCTTACAAGTAAAGTGCCCAGGGATAATTTGCATAGCAAATTGAGCATCTGTTAGATTCATACATTTGTATCTTCTAGCCTGTTCCGCTAATTTATGGCTGCAGTTCTGTTGTGCGGAGATCTGGGTAATTTAAAATTACAACAGTAGTTATATGTAGTTCTTAGTATCTATTTTATATGTTATTGTTGGGTCCTTTTAAGGAGAAAGGTAGAGGTAAAAATATTTTAAATAAATAAAATCGTTAATCCCTCAGCAGACTAGAGCACTGGTAACTGTCGGGTGCAAAGTCAGTCGCTCGGTGGTTCGAATCCCGAGTGCCACGCATTGGAGTGAGCTCCCGCTGTTAATCGCAGCGCCTGCCAACCTAGCAGTTTGAAAGCATGTAAATGCAAGTAGATAAATAGGTACTACCATAAAAAGTGGGAAAGAAAACAATGTTCCGTGCGCAGAAATGCGTTCGGCTATGCTGACCACATGGCCACAAACTTGCACAGCACTGGCTCTTTGGCTTGAAAATGGAGATGAGCACCATCCCTGGAGTTAGGCATGACTAGCACACTTGTGCGGGGGGAACCTTTACCTTTTCCTTTAAGGAGAAAGGTGGGGGTAAAAATATTTTAAATAAATACAAATCATTCATCCCTTTCCAGCCCAAAATGAGCACAATGGGTGCTAATTATAATTTGAGACTTTAATGGTAGAAGTAAACTGTATTGTGGTTAGCGTTACAACACATGGGGGAGAGGCTGAAGGGGTCTCGGTGTATTGTCAGAGTGGTTCCTGCCAGATCAGCTGATAGCCACATAGCTGTTCTATGTTTGTTTTTTTTGCTCCATCCTCTCCATTGGGTGCCCGCTCAGAGGCAGTGCCTGGCGGAGACGGGGCAGGGAATTCAGAGCACTGCATCCAAATGGGCTGGAGGAGGTGGGTCGCTGAACTGTAGAACAACAGTGCAGCTGTCGGCTGAACCCAATTACAGTATTATATGATGATGATATTCAATGGTTTTTTAATGTCATTCCTTGCATTTCAATTTGTAAATAAGTGCCTGTTGGTTTAGAACAGTGGTTCTCAACCTGTGGGTTCCCAGATGTTCCTGGACTGCAACTCCTAGAAATCCCTTCCAGCACAGCAAGTGGTGGAGGATTCTGGGAGTTGCAGTCCAGGAACATCTGGGAACCCACAGGTTGAGAACCGCTGATTTAGAACCTTAGCCAGATGAAGCAGCAGAGGTAAATGTTACTCTGAAATAGATGATCAGAAGGCACACAGATGTACATGGAAAGCAATACATTTGTCTGGAAACCAATTCAGTAATATTTTCCATTTTATACTTCTGGTTATATAATTTGAGTGGTGCATGGTGGTGGCCTTTTAATACAAACTTTAATACTAAAAAGCAAACAAATTTTGTGCCTGGCAATACGCAAATATTGTAATATGAGTAGTACAAGCTTTTTTCCTTAATGAATATTGATGGCATAAATAGGCATCTTTCCTCATCTAATTTTAAAATCTCAGCAACTATAAACATCAGGTAGAATGATCCAGCAAACTCTCAAGCAACAAAAACCTTACAGTATTGAGCAAGTGAAAATGTTTTTTATCTTCTGTGAAAGGCAGTATGGTATAATATTGTTCATGGCTAAATGTGAAGGTTCCTCAGCCCATTTGGAAATATTTAAAATGAGCAGTGCTAATGTTTGCTCTTTGCAATAACGCTCCAAATCTGTCAGATTGCAAGGGTGCAGATTCATCTTCAGATCACCCCACAGATATTCAATCGGATTCAGGTCTGGGCGCTGGCATTCCAAAACGTTAATCTTCTTCTGGTGAAGCCATTCCTTTGTCGATTTGGATATAAGGTTTGGTTCGTTGTCATGCTGAAAGGTGAAGCTCTTTCTCATGTTCAGCTTTCTAGCAGAAGCCTGTAGGTTTTGTCTCAATATTGACTGTTATTATACAATACAATCTTTACAGTCACAGACCCAACCAGTTGACTGGTACAGTAATACCTCAGATCACGAATGTCCCTGATAATGAATTTTTTGGATAACAAATCGCAATTTCCAGGTATAGGGCTGCCTCGGATAATGAATTTTCCCTCTGGGCTGCCTCAGATAACGAATTTCCAGCATGCATCAGTAAAAAAGAGTTATCCTGGGCTGCATAATATCTGTACCTTTAAAGTGCCCTTTATAAAGAGTTTTGAGCAAAAAAACCAGGTGTCTGTGTCATTTCCCTAGGCTCTGGAACAAATTAATTGGTTTCCCATTCATTCCTATGGGAAACCGCGTTTCGGATAATGAACTGCCTCAGAGAACGAATTGCCTCAGAGAACGAATTAAATTCATTATCCGAGGTACCACTGTATTTGGAACTGTTCATAATTCCCTCTGCCTTGACTAAGGCCCCTGCGCCAGCTGAATAAAAGCAGCCCCAAAGCATGATGCTGCCGCTACCATGCTTCACTCTGGGTATGGTGTTCTTTTGGTGATGTGCGCCGTTTCTGCACCAGACGTATCTTTTGGAATTACGCCCGAAAAGTTCAACCTTGGTTTCATCCGACCATAACACTTTTCCCCGCATGCTTTTCAGAGACTTCAGGTGTGTTTTTGCAAGATTTAGCTGGGCTTGGATGCTTTTCTTCATAAGAAAAGGCTTCCGTCTTGCCACTGTATCCCATAACCCAGACATAGGAAGAAGACGGTAGATTGCTGTCACATGTATCCCACAGCCAGTACTTGCCAGATATTCCTTCAGCTCCTTTAATGTTGCTAGAGGCCTCTTGGCAGCCTCCCTGACCGATTTCCTTCTAGTCTTTTCAACAGTTTTGCAGGGATGTCCAGTTCTTGGTAATGTCACTGTTGTGTTACATTTTCTCCACTTGATGATGACTGTCTTCACTGTGTTCCATAGTACAGTGACCCCCCCCGCCATTTCGCAGTTCAGGTACCGCGGCCCTGCTACATTGCGGGATCGCAGTACCTGCACCGTGAGGGGTGGGTTGCTCCACGCTGCCCCCACACCCCCAAGAAGCCTCGGGGTGGCTGGGAGGGGCAGTGCAGAGCGATCCGGTCGCTCCGCGCCACTCAACCAGGCTCCCCCGAGAAGCCTCGGCCCGCGCGGGCGGGCGGACGGCGGGAGGTAAGATTCCCCCCCAGCCCCCGCCCTCCTGCTTCCGCATATTGCGGATTTTCTTGCATCGCGGGTGGGATGGGTCCCTAACCCCCACGATCGGCGGAGGGTTACTGTATATCTAATACCCTTGGAAATTCTTCTGTACTCTTCACCTAATGTGACTAAGAAAATGCCAGGAAAGACCTGCTAGCATGGCTGATCGTTATTTGGGATTCCTCAGAGGCACTTTAAATGATGGCAGGTGTCTACTGACTCCTACTTAACATGAGTTTGAATGTGTGTGGGTTTTTTTACTACTGAGCACAGCTACATTCCCAGTTATAACAGGGTGTGCATACATATGCAACTGTATTATTTCAGTGTTTTTATTTATCCTTCCTCCACCTAAAAGATTTCAGTTTGTGGTTTAACTGAGTTGTACATTTCATAGGTCTCATAAAAGGTGGAAAAAGTTCTGAAATGATTTATCTTTGTCTCATTATTTACATCACAGACACTTGACATTTTAACAGGGGTGTGTAAACTTTTTATTTCCATTGTTGTTGCTTATTTATCCATCTAGATCAGTGATTCTCAACCTGTGGGTCCCCAGATGTTCCTGGACTGCAACTCCCAGAAATCCTGGCCAGCTCAGCTAGTGATGAAGACTTCTGGGAGTTGCAGTCCAGAAACATCTGGGGACCCACAGGTTGAGAAACACTGATCTAGATAAATCAGTACTGTTGTGACATATCAATACACTGTGTTGAATACTGCAGGAACTACATGGATCAAAAATTCAGTTCATAATATAATATAATATAATATAATATAATATAATATAATATAATATAATATACTTTATGTGAGTCATGGTGCTTGATGAAAAGAACCAATATTTTATATAGAACATATGGATTTGCACCTTTGGAGAAGCTTCAACGCCCACCTACTCTACCCATAGCCTTAATGGACTTAAAGTGGATCGTTTCTATGCCACAGAGCTGATGTGCAAGGTATATTTCCAAATAATGATGACCCTTTAGTGTACAGTATTTGACAGGTTACTGAAGGTGTGAACATCAATGAACAGGTGTCCTTTGTGTGTGTGTTGTGTCGTTAGAGCTGTGACTGACTCTTCGTGACCCCATGGCCATGGAGTTTTTTTGGCAGGAATACTCGGGCGGCTTTCCAGTTCCTACTCCAGGCCTACAGCATCTGGTATTCCCTGGTGGTCGCCCATCCAAGTACTAGCCAGTACTGCTTAGCGTCCGAGATCAGGTGAGATTGGATGTGCTCAGGGCATCTAGGCAAGGTGTCCTTTAGGGCCTAAAAATATCACCTGGGTTATTTCCATTTCAGATTTCCACTCAGCCATACAGTAAGATTTAGCAAAGTCACTGTTCTGCAGCTTCATTCCCCCGTCTGTAATAAGAGGTTATGAAATGGATGGTTTAACAATCACAACTAAGAATTATTAATAATTCCCTGCTACTTTATCACCCAAGTGAACTTGGATAGGCAAATGGGGAAAGGCCAAGGGCATTTTAAAGAGTTAATAAGAGGCAGATACACAAATTAATAAATTAGATAACTATCAGAGATATCTATGACAGATCGGGGGGCAGTTGGCAAATATGCTTATCATGGTAACATTTAACCTGCCAGTACAGCCTAAGAGTTTTTGCTCATAGGATGATCTATAAAGTATTTGATCAAATTGGATGATGTAAGATTCCTATTTAGATTTTATGTAGGCTGGTGATACCAGTTAATGTAAATTATCTACTTCATTTGCTACTTCCATACTGAGGGAAATGGAGCCCAGAATGTTTCCTACTATCAGTTTCCAGTTTATGAACCAGACTTTAAGTATTAAACAGTTGACTGCTGTGGGGGAAGGGTAATATAAGCTTAATGAATTTCGGATGAGCTTCACATGCTTTTTAATGGCATCTCAACAGTGGAAAGAGATGATACGTCTGTATTTACTGTAATGCCATCTGTTAATAAAGTATGCTTCAGAAGTAATAAAGAGATCAGCGTTTTTATGGCTTATGTAACTATTAATCTATTTGCCATGGCAGCTTTTAATGTTTTATACAAGAAAATCGAGCAGAACATATGTTATAAAAGCAGATCACATTTAACTACTCTTTGTTCAGACACCTCTTTTATATTGCATTACTTGGATTGAAATGTTTGCTCCATTTTATTTACTACGGTGTGACTAATAAATAAGTTCATTTCCAAACATTCTGACTTTAATATGTGCTCAGTTACTGTATGTGCCTTTCCCTCTTATTATGTGTTTGTTTTATCATGTTTATATAACACTCTTGATTTTCAGTACTAAGCAGCAATACAACAATTAAGTAATATTAATAAAGGGGTTGGGTGGTTGTTGTTTTTGGCTTCTTTTAACAGAGGACTTTTTTGACATTGGGATAATGCAAAGTTCACTACAATTTAAGCTTCCTTGGGGCATCCCACAGAAAGAATGACATCACTGGACAGGGCCTTTCCCTAGTTACTAATCACCTAACATGAGAACATAAGAAGAGCCACGCTGGATCAGGCCAAAGGCCCATCGAGTCCAGCTTCCTGCATCTCGCAGTGGCCACACCAAATGCCTCTAAATCTCTGTCTCCTGCTACCACTCCACTGCATCTGGCCCTTGAAGTACTCTGGTTTTAATCCTTCAGATGACACATCTCCATCATGGTTTGTAACCTGTGATAGACTTCTCCAGGAATCTGTCCAATCCCCTTTTAAAAGCATCCAGGCTAGATGCCATCTTCACATCTTGTGGCAGGGAGTTCCACAGACTAACAACACGCTGGGTAAAATTTTTTTTTCTTTTGTCTGTTCTTACTCTCCCAGCCGTCAATTTGAGTGTATGTCCCCTAGTTTTGGTGTTTTGTGAGAGGGAGAAGAGCGTCCCTCTGTCCACTTGACTCATGCCCTGCATTATTTTGTACGTCTCAATCATATCCCCCCTCAGGCGCCCTTTTTCCAGACTAAAAAGCCCCCGAACACAGGGAGTCAAGGCCTCTTGCTCTTTTGGGTATCTAGCTTTGTGTCATCTATATGTTCTGATTCTTGTTGTGTGGAGAGTCAAAGGTGTATCAAGTTGAGCACACTGACACTTGGGTAGGGTTGATATCCAAAGTAGCTGCATTAGTTTATCTCAATACCTAGGCAAAATCATGTGAGAAAGAAGCGGCAATAAAACTAATACTGGGACCCTTTAAAAAACTAACAAATTTATTTCAATGTGAGGTTTTGCAGGTCAAAATCAACTGCTTCACACTGAAGGAGTACAAATACAGTACATGTCTGCATGACGTGGTTTTATAGTCTGGGTGTGCTTTTTGATTTGGTGCTGCTAGAGATGGGCATGAAATGAAAATGTAGCATTTCATTTTGTTTCCTTTCTTTACTAGTTTTGTTTTGTTTCTTTACTAACAAAATTTTAAAAGAACTTCAGAATGAAATGAAATGAAACACTATGTAATGGCTCCGATGGGTCCTACAGGAACCAAAATTGTAAGGGAGCTTTGGAAAGGTTTGGAGTTCAGAGGGCTGAGTTAGTAAACTTCAAAAAGGGTCCCCCTAGAACAAAGCAAAGTGTTCTGCTTATATACCGCCCCATACCACTTTAAGTAGTCTCTGGGCGGTTTACAATTTTAATTACAGTGTGCAGGCTACACATTGCCCCCCCCCCAGCAAGCTGGGTACTCATTTTACCGACCTCGGAAGGATGGAAGGCTGAGTGAACCTTGAGCCTGCTACCTGGGATTGATGGGATTGAACCCCAGGTCATGAGCACAGTTTTACCTGCAGTACAGGCATTTAACCACTGCGCCACGAGGCTCAGTGGTGGTGAACCTTCGGCACTCCAGGTGTTTTGGACCACAACTCCCACAGTTCTTTGTCATTGGCAACACAGGCATGGACTTCTGGGAGTTGTGGTCCAAAACATCTGGAGTGCCGAAGGTTCACCACCACTGCCCTAGAAGGAAATCATTCTAATTGAGCCCGGAAGTCACTATTCACTTGCCCGCAAGGGGGGGGGAATTAGTGGCTTCCCAACTCAATTAATGATTTTCTCTTAGGGGACTTCCTTTGGAGTTTAATAACTCTGCCCCCTGAACGGCAAACCTCTCCACATTTCAGGGGTTTACAGGGGAGAGCTTGAGAAAGCTCCCCTACGGTTTTGGTTCCTCTAGGACAGGGATGGCGAACCTATGGCACACGTGCCAAAGGTGACACGCAAAGAGCTTTCGCCTGGCATGTGACATGCTCCCTGCCCCCCCTTCAGTTTCTATGGTTCCCAATGTTTTTGAGTCACAACCCCTTTTATAATAGCCACGTAAACTGCAGTCCCCTATCCCATCATCCATCAGTTTTTGCCGATAGATTTGACATGTCTCCCTATAAAAATAACTTGGGGCCATGCCTGCAGGTCTTGCCTTTTCTAGTAACATTCCTCAACCTCCCTGAGCAAACTGTCTGATAATCTCCTGATGAAGCAACTCATTCTGCTGCTATATGTCTGAAGAAGTGGACGTGTAGTCCATGAAACATTACATTAAAATATGAAAGTTAGTCTTTAAGGTGCCACATGTTTGTGTCTTTTGTTTTGTTTTGTTTTGTTTTGTTTTCCTTTGATTTTTGCCTGAATAATCTGATGAAGGGCACTGTTCTTAATCAACCAAGACTGCAGGACACATAGGAATGAATGCAAGTTACAGGAAGCCAAATTTTGGCTGAATATCAGGAAAAAGCTCCTAACTGTAAGAGCAGTATGACAATGGAATCAATTATCTTGAGACCTAGTGAGGGATTCAAGAGAACTTTAGATAGCCACCTGGCAGATACCCTACGATTTGTATTCCTGCCTTGAGCAGGGGGTTGGGCTCAATGGCTTTTTGTAGGCCCATTCCAACTTCATGATTCTATGAGATGTTGAAGATCACTCATTCATTGGGCCACAATTAGTCCAAGGTGACTTGATGGCATGTTTCATGGAATGACAATCTTGATGATTTCTGCCTGCCACCATTTGGGCCTTTAAATTTTTATTAGACAACAGTTGGTGTGGTTGTTTTGTGTGAGGGTCTTAATTCTTAGGATATTATTTGAGTTTTTTTTTAAAATGGCGATGTTATTTTGGATGTAAACCACCCAGAGTGATGCCCAGCCCTAATCAATGCAATATATAAGTGCAGCAAATAAATATTCAACATGATAAATTAAATTAATACAGAAACTGATATTCAGGTAATTTTCATAATATTAAAACATGACATTTAAGAGTTTCACGATGAAATGATCATTTAATTATCTATGTAACATAGATATTAATGATTAAATGTGAAAGAATGGCAAAACTGGAAAGATTTAAATAAAATTTGCATTAATCCCAGTAGTCTAGTAACTAGGTTTCTTTGATGTTAATGCAATATATATAGTTTTATACATAAATAATTTGGATAAATTGCTCTGATTTCTGGAAAATGAATTTTATTCAAAGACGTTCAAGTTGTTGAAGACAAGTTGTTAAAGACTTATATGAGACCTTTTCCAACACAATTATCAACTGTACAATTTGAGGGCTGTTTCAACAACATATTCTGTAGTGTGAAAATGCTTAAGGAAGTAATGCTATTTATACAAGCTTTGCTCTTTGTTTTACTGCCTTCTTGATACTGCAGTGGGAGTAATTTTTCCTTGACACTGCTACAGTCTGTTATTTATTTATTTATTTATTTATTTATTTATTTATTTATTTATTTATTTATTTATTTAGGAGTATTCTTACCCTGTCTTTCTCCTTGGAGAAAGACCCAAGGTGGCTTACAGTAACGAGGGATAATATGCAGTATAATTAAGACATAATCAAGTATTTGAGAACAAGGAATTGAGGGACATCTTACAGCATTAATAGACAACATTACATTAAAGCAACACGGTAATAAGTCGTCATAAACACAAAATCTATGTGAACCCATATATTTATATAAAATATGCAGTCCATCATTCAAGGAAAGCTTGCCTGAAGAGAAAGGTCTTTGCCTGTTTCCAGAAGGACAACAAAGATGGGGCAGTCTTGGCCTCTAGTGCACTGATGGCGAATCTATGGCACAGGTGCCAAAGGTGGCACTCGGAGCCCTTCTTGTGGGCACCCGACATTGCCCCTTCATAGCCACCTGTATACAGGTTAAATTACTGTATTGGCACTTTGCAAAAAAAAAAATTAGTGGGTTTTGAATTGCACTTTGGGCACACAATCTCTAAAAGGTTCGCCATCACTGTCCTATGCCATGACCCCCCCCACACACATAGATATATAACAGCTGGAAGAATTAGTAATCAGAAGCAGACCCAGGGAAATATCACCATTTTTATTTTGTGGCTACAAAATAAAATCCTGAAAATTCAGTTTCTCCCTTCTTCCTCTTTACTTACCCAAACTGGCTTAAATTCTGTTGCGCATTCACGCAAATAACATAGCTTTAGGACCAAATTGTCATAAGGTAAGAAACCTACATAGGGATTACTCAAAATCCAGTAATAAGATGCAACCAGGAGTAAACACATTGAATCAATGAGGATTTGATGAGTTAACTCCTCTATAAATTTCAATGGGCCTACTGTTAATTTAATTTAATTTAATTTAATTTAATTGTAGAATATTTTTACTCCGCCTTTCTCCTTGGAAAAGGACCCAAGGTCAGCTTACAGTAATGAGGGACAATAAACAGTCCAGTACAATTAAGACATATTCAAGTTTGAGAACAGAGAATTGAGGGACATTTAATAGCATTAAAAGACAACATTACAGTAAAGCTACAAGAGAATGTGAGCAGTTAAAGAGATGGTAAAAATTCCATGCAAAGGTTATGAGGGATGGAAACTAACATTGAAAACATAGTGTCAATGCAATCACACAAGGTTATAAGTGGTTATAAACACAAAGTCTAGTTGAAATTTACGACTAGAATTTAGTTATTATGTGTTATATACTGAAGCATAAGAATTGGCAACAGATAAAGTCCACTGAGATTTCCCTAACTTTCAGAAATCTCCCCCAAGTGTTAAGCTGTTTGTGTAACAATGCAACACGATTCCAGCCACTGTGTACCAGGAATATCTCATACATGCAAGCAGCCCTTAAGTTTCACTCTTTTAGAATTCTGATCTACACTGCAGTCGAGGGGGGGGGCAGCAAAAGGATTCCCTACCAAACTAGAATGGGGAGAAGGATTTTTAACACATAACTTGTCTAACAAGCAGAAAGACGATACAGGATGAATAACAGCTTTTTAAGAGAATTGCCGAAAACAAAATGAAAATGAACTGTGCATTTTCTTTCCAGCCATCGTATTAAAAATTGGCCCAACAATTGTTGCTTCATGCAATTTTCAAGTGTGCTGTGTATAAGCTGAATCCAGACCTTAGCAGAATCAGTCATTTGCATGGCTTCTCAAAATAGTTCTGTAGGTAGATGATTGTCTCAAGTTATTTAACAAAGCTGATTGCAGGAGTTAGGTGTCATGGAGTTGCCACACACACAAAGTACTGTACAGTTGTCGTCTATGGACAGGAATGGCAGTAAGAATTTCTGTTTACTTATCATGTTCACGGGAGAGAATTTCCACTCAGAGAAGTGGGAAAAGTCCAGTCCACAGAGAGAATGACTGCAATTAATGAAGCAAAGTTTAAGGCCCTCTGGCAATAGTAATTTGAAGAGCAGAGTGGCTAGGGTACAATTACTGACTTGCTCCTCCCATCCAGGGGCTCCTATAGTCAGAAGCAATTTGGAGTGCCTGGGGACAAAGTTCGTTTTTGCACCCTTCCTGCTGCCCCCCACATCGCACCCACCCATCAATGGGGGCCCGAACCCTGTGGGTGTGGGGTGGGTGCGTGAGCCTTACACCTCTCCCACCAAGGCGAAGAAGAGGAGGAGGAGGGCGCTGTGGCCACCGTGCTCCTGCCTGCCTGCCTGCCTTCTTTGCCGCTCACCTGGCACATGGGGGCATAGGGGGTGCTGTTGCCAAGCTTTAGGGGAAAGGAGAACTGCTGGGCAGCAGGAGGGTGCATGGCTTCCTCCTCCTGCTCCCTCTCTAGGCACCCCCAGATTACTGCGCCCGGGACAGATGTACTCCTCTGCCCCCCCCCAGATACGCCCCTGCATATAGCTTGCAAGAAATGAAATTGACACATGCAAGTTGGATAAGCCATGGGGGGGTGAGGAGAATGTCTTCCATTACTGAAAATCTCCCTCTTCCTGGGAGTCCTCGCCGTTCTGGAAGATTAATCTAAGCAATAGGCATTTGGCCACTCAAAATAAAAGCAATAGTAATAAAAATGTTTGAAAGACTCCTGCTTTGCAAGAATGAATCTGGAGCTTGTCATGTATTGGTCTATGAAACAGCCATTGGATTATTAAATCTTCTTACTAATGATTGCCACTTGCAAATTAGAGTGCTGCTGAGATATGCTTACTGTACACTTTGAAATCTCATGCAAACAGAGAGATTAACTTGGCAGTTTATTTTAATATTTTTAAATTGGCGCATGTATTAAAATGAATAGCTAGCATTTCCCCCCATAAAGCAAAATCAAATAAATTCAAGTTTCATACTCTTATCAAATATAAAGACGGAATAAAAATAGAATCTGCTTGCTATACATATTCACAGATATATAGTTTTTTCTCCACTGAGCCAGCTAATTCTCTATTTAATCAGAAGGCGGGAAACACCTGAGATTTTAATTAGCACATCTCAAAGGTATTCAGATTTATAGAGAGTAGGGTTATTTTTGGCAATTAAGAAGCTGGAAATGTATTAGCAACTGCTGGAGTCACAAAGTTTTATAATTTGACTGGTGAATTGTTCTGTGGTACTGTAGTGTTCAGCATAGGTCATTTTGGTATATCTATTTTTAATGCAAAACCCTACTGTTGGTAAGGAAGCCATCAAATATATTGAGGATATATAGAACACTAGACTCTTGGTAATTATTATACCGGGCCATTCAAAGCAGCATTCTTCCCACCATACCCTGACAGACGTTCTGTTTAAGACAGGCACGTTTTTACACGTACGTTCTCTGCATTCCTTTGGGGGAACATTGGGGATCTAGTAGTCATCAGCTTTTTAATTTTATCAACTGAACAATTGAAGAAGAATCTGGCAACATTTCCAGCTCTCAAATAGGTTTGATTGTCTGGAGATAAGGTGTTAAATCCAAGACTGGATTACTGTATATACTCGAATATAAGCCTAGTTTTTCAGCCCTAATTTTGGGCTGAAAAAAGGGGCCCTCGACTTATATTCGGGTCAATACTTTCAGCCACTGAGGCAAGTGCTTGGGTCTGTGGCTAAAAGTCATTTTAAACATTGCATGCCGCTTCTCATGAACCCCCTCTGCATCACAGGGGAGCGGTGTGCAATGTTTAAAATGACTTTTAGCCACTGACACAAGCACTTGCATCGGTGGCTAAATAAGTCATTTTAAACATCACACACCGCTCCCCCAGCTCACAAAGGAGGAGCTGCCAGGCCCTGCTGCATTTCCCACCCTAGACTTATACTCGAGTCAATACGTTTCCCCAGTTTTGGGGGGTGAAATTAGGGGCCTCGACTTATACTCGGGTTGACTTATACTCGAGTATATACGGGTTAAGCCTCAGTTTCTCACCCCTCTCAATCACATGACATGAGAAAAGCCATTGCAAATTGAAAGGATGCTCTTACAGAGGTGGTGGTATGCTATAAATTAATATACCTGAACTGAAAAAAGGATTGCCTTTTTATTTTCATTGGACTCTTTGTTTGCTGTTTATCATAAGGGGCTGAGTTTCAGAATCACCTCTTTGGAGAGCACTGCCTTTCAGTCACTTTTCATACTGTGTTCTGTTTATAAAAGGCCTAGAAATAATCTCTGCATCTTTGAGGACTTCCAAGCAGGGTGTCATTGCTGCTGTGTGAACAGAGAGCCTTTGGAGTGATCCAGTTTAGCTCTTCTTATGTTCTTAGATTCTCATAGTGCCTGTATAATGCTGTAGAATGAAAGCAGAACAAAGCACTCTTTTATGTGCTTTTTGGAACGCAGTTGTTGTACCTGTGTTGGACAATGCTATGTTGGCAAATCTAAAACAGAAGAGAAGTACAAAATAAAAATAGTAGATGGACTGTTGAACACACAGAATTGCACGTCAGCAGAAGTAAGAGGTTTTAATGAATGGTTTATTTTATTGATTTGTTTAAAAATTATGTTTGAAGACTACAGTGTACAACATAGCATAATAATTGATTCTGCCAGAATGGAATAAGATGTGTGACAGTCCTACCTTTTTGTACTTTGATCTTGTTCATGTTATTTCCTTCCATGTGAAAGAAAATATTTTATCCAGAAACAGGAAGTTGAGAGAGCAGGTTTAACAAAAAAAAATTGATCCTTTAGTAGATATAAAAGCACAAACATTTACCACGATCATAGAATCATAGAGTTGGAAGAGACCTCAAGGGTCATTCTAGTCCAACCCCCTGCCATGCAGGAACCCCCATCACAGTATTTCCAACAGATGCCCATCCAGCCTCTGCTTAAAAACCTCCAAAGAAGGAGACTCCATGATGTGTTCAGACATATATAAACACTTTGTATTGCAAAAACTTTGCAATACAGCTTTGCATTATTGATCTAGTGCAGTGCTATGAGTTTGTTTACACCTGATTTACATTTACTATTGTAATTCATGGGATGACATAATTCAGTGGTATCCAGTTCTGCCTTCTGTTCAGTTCTTAGAAAGCAAACTCAGTTATGAACTCTGGTGATCTCAGTAGCACTGCAAATTGTCAAACAAGGCATTGTCAAGCATGAGCATCTGAAAAAAAATATACATTTTTGGTTTGCAGATTTGCATCTGAACAGTAAGTATGAGAACAATAAATTGATAACGAATAGAGCCATGAAATGTGTCTTACTAAGAGACCAAACCAGTATTTGTGAAACATTTTTACATTAGTTCTCTGCTCAGACCTTTTTGGTCTTTATTAACAACACAAATGGAGATGTGTCAGGTGTGCTAGTGTACTAGATGGAGTAGAGATGGGCACAAACTACTGGTTCGTTGATTGGCCACACGGGTGTTTGGCACTTCAAAGCCCAGTGTCCTCTGATAGGTGCCCACTTGAAGGCAGTGGGCTGGATTCCCTGCCTTCATAGTCATTGAATTTGAGTGGGTGCCTGCCAAAGTAGGCAAAACTTTGACGTGCCAAATACCTGTTTGGCTGATAAACAAACTGGCATGAACTGCCAAACTCTAAATATTAAATAAATAAACTGGTGGTTTGTGGCCATCTCTAGTGGAGAACATTCAAAACATCAGAAACCTGATTAGCAGGCTGCAGTGGAACAGTCTAGAAAACTATGTCCACAATATTTTTCGTAAGGTATTTGATCGTTCGGATTAAGGAGATTAATTGGATAGATTCTAACGCAGCATAAACTGAAACCCCATAAATGCCGTCTGGTTCACTACAGTTGTGCTGATTGTTAGCTGCAACTTTCTTACTTACTTGCATGCTACCTTTCTTCCAGGTGATGTGACTCACATATTATTTAAACAATTGCAAAATTAAAACAAGATGTAGAGACTGTTAAAATGTTATTAAAGAATTTAAAAACATCATTTAAAAACAGATAACGAGAGTAAAACCATTCAAAACACACACACACACACACACACACACACACACACACAGGTAAAAAGGTTATAATGGGGTAGGGTAACACATTTACATATATTAAAATTAAGCATTAAAAACCTATTTTAATCCAGTTTGCAAAAGAACACTTTGATTTTCAAGACCCAACATGGGTTTCTCAAGAATGAATAGTGTGTGGCCCAGTTACTACAATTTTGGCTTGATGACACTATTAAGTGGATTTGTAAATAGTTAATAGCTGTATAGAGTGGTTGCTAATCGTACTTCATCATCTTGGAGAGAACTCACTAGTATTCTATGCTGGGCATGGTGTACAGCATTTTCATATGTGACTTGGATGAACATTGGGAAGTGATGCTCCTTAAATTTGCAGATGGTGCTAACTGGAAACCCCTGCCAACCAAGCAGTTCCAAAATATGTAAAATGCCAGTAGATAAATAGGTACTGCCGTATAAAGCGGGAAGGTAAAACAGTGTTTCCTTGCAGCCATGCTGGCCATGTGGCCATGGACTTGCACAACACTGGCTCTTCAGCTTGAATACGGAGATGAACACCACCCCTAGAGTTGGGCACAACCAGCACACATGTGCGGGGGGAGCCTTTACCTTTTTACTAACCGGAAGAGATGGCTGATACTTCAGAAGAGAGGATTCAGGAAGACCTTGAAAGATTGGAGAACTGGGATAAAATAAGCTAAAGAGATGCAGAAATTGTTGGAAGTATCATATCTACCGTGATGACATTTAGAAGACAGTTAAAACTCCAACTATACATTTCCCCATGTATTTCGAAGTTTCTTTGACATATATGAGTACATTTTCATTTTTTGAATGATAGTCTTCTCCCATCCTCAAATTTTGTGAAATGAGGTTTTAATTACTATTATCTTTTGCAAGGCATTTATCTGCATATTACGTATACTGTACTCAGAAATGACAGTGCTTTAAAATTTGACAACACTATTAAAGCTTGGGGCTGTCTTGTGCTTAGCTTGTCCTTCTTATGTCCCGTAACCCTGCTGCCTTCTCCTCTGCAGGTGAATATGGGTATTACATTAGGCTAGGCTAGACTTAAAAAGTAGGAAGGTGGTAGAACTTGTTGCCTAAAATAAAAATCAGTGTATGTACTCTTTGGATCTCTTGCCGTTTTTAATATTTTATACAAAATACTGTAATTACTTTTTCAGGAAAACAACCAAAACATTACAGTATATTGATTTAAAGAGTTGAATCCTGAAGAATACATAGGCCTCCTTCCAAAAATACACTTAGCAATATTGAAGTGCATTTGTGCTGCAGTTCATTATCTGAAGCAGAGTCCACTGTTCAGCACTTTGCCAGGTCAGAGTCACATGAGAGAAGATACGTGCCAGATCCATAGGCACCAGTGGTATCTTCCAGAAAAGTAGCAGTATGTTTCCAGATTGTAAACCAAATGATCCTATTGAGGTGCAAATCTGAAAAAGAAGTCTCCTACTCAGTGGCGTAGCTAGGGTGGCAAGGGGGAACACCTGTCCCTGGGCGCAGAATCTGGGGGCACCAAATTGGGTGCCAAACAGCTCCCCACCCAGGAAGGTGCATCGTGGGTGACCTGTCAGGGCCAGTGTGTTAGCCCCTCTCCATCCCTTGGGGCATGCAAAAACTGACTTTGTTCCCATGTGCTAAAAACCCTAGCTACACCTCTGCTCCCACTCAGAAGAAAGTGTGATTTTTTTTCAGGCCTTGGGGACAGTCAGATAATTTTGCTGGAAAGAAGGTAGGGATTACACATAGAGCTTTTCAAATCCTGAGATATTCCCCTACTACTGTAGTAAAAGGGTTAGGCAGGAGCGAAAGTAAAAAGAAGATGGTCACTAACATTAAGAGGAAGCAGTAATGGACAATACAGACAAATAATCTTATCTGGAACAAAGCCACTTTATATGTTCCTCCAATGCTCCATTCTGGGAGAGGCAATACATTTTCTGTCTATGGAGCAGAGATGGGGAAGTTGACAGGACAAACTGACCTGTCCTCTATCCTGACATTTCTCCATATAGCACTACTAAATGTATAGCACACATTTTCCTAACCCTAATAGTTTCTTCAGGATAGTTACTAATTAGCTAGCTAGTGCATTGAGCAAACTAATAGGCATGGGAGGCCGTTGTTGTTGTTGTTGTTGTTGTTGTTGTTAATTACAAATCCCTTAATTCTCCATTCTGGGAGTTGCATTTGGCAGACCAACCCATAAGACACCTAAATAAAGACACCTTCTGGGAAATTGGTGCAGTATACAAATATAAAAATAAATACAGTCATACCTTGTATAAAGGAATTAATGCGTTCCAAATGAAATCTTGTTAAGCAAATTTTCCTTTGTACAGATTTCCCATAGAAATGCATTGAAAACAGAGTAATCCCTAATCGCAACCATTTTTATGTTGTATGGATTTGCCCCATAGGCGATTCTGTTAAACAAATTTCCCCTATCTCCGGAGTTTTTTATGTTGTACAGATTTTATGTTATGCAAACCATTTGTTATACGAGGGCCCACTGTAAATAAATAAATACATAAATAAATGAGACTGGCCTGAAGAAAATGCCTGGCTGGAAAGTCTTGGTGGCCTACCATAAGTTCAAATGCACCTTAGATTCTTGTTCGGAAAGAAAACTGTTCACTATAAGCTGGGACTTACTTTCTGAACAGGACACTAGGTCGGAAAGTGTCCCCAGCCTTTTTTCAGGTGAGTCAAATTTACATGTCTGTAGGGGTGGATCTGTCAGACAGAATTTCCAGAATGAAGAATTGTAGGATTTGTTATCAGAAGAGGAAGAAGACAAAGATAAAGAGGAAGGAAGGAAGGAAGGAAGGAAGGAAGGAAGGAAGGAAGGAAGGAAGGAAGGAAGGAAGGAAGGAAGGAAGGAAGGAGGGAAAATGTGTGACTACAGGTTAAATGATATACCAGTGCTTGGTACAGCATGCAGACTCATTTCTCCCAACCAGGCATGACCAAACCTCGGCCCTCCTGATGTTTTGGACCACAACTTCCAGAATTCTAAGCTTAGATTGCCAGTGGCAAAGGACTGTGGGAGTTGTGGTCCAAAACATCTGGAGGGCCGAAGTTTGGACATGCCTGCAGCACTTCAGAATCTTCAGAAACCACCTTGCTTTTAAATGACTCTGTTTTATTCCTACAGTTATCCGAGTTCTTTCCGAAAGTGAATAATGTTACCATTTGAACATCTGACTTTTTCTTGATCACAGTTAACACAGATCCTTGCTTCCCCAATTGCTTTTGAATAGGTAGAGGCCTACAAAGCAGTGGGAATCAGCCCCTGCTTTCACATTTACTGTCTATAAGACATGACACAAAAAGAAGTAGGAATGAGGAAGGAAAACAAAACCTAAGAGAACCAATGTGAATGTTTATGTTATACACCAGGGGTCCTCAAAGTTTTCAACCAGCGGGCCGGTCCACCACCACCCAGACACCACTGGGGGCCGGATCCCAGTCCAAAAGCAGCTGCGGAGGCTTGCTTGCTCACAAAACAGGAGGTAGGTGGGGGGGGTTGCAATTGGTCCCAGGGGCCGGATTCAGGACCTTGGGGGGCCGCATCTTAGGTTGAGGACCCCTGTTATACAGTATCAACAATCACTAGTTGTGATGCAGGTGGAAGCTGTAGGTATTAGTTCAAAGAAAAAAAAACTGGCAAAAATGCTCTTCTACTAATCCATGGAACTTTTAAGGTTCTTTACATCTTTCCCACAATGAGTAGAATGGGACATAATAAAGATATATTATTACAAAAATAGGTTACAGGTGATACCTTCATAGGCCACTATTAAAAATAAAAAAGCAACATTGCAAGCTTTCGAGTGCAATCACCCTTCTTCAAAGCAGGTCCCAGAAGTTCAGACATGGTGAAAGATGTTCTTCACCAGGAGATTACTTTTAAAGTCCTTATTTAGATGATCTTAAAATCCATGGCTAGGTGATGCTGTAGCCAGCAGGACAGGATTCTTGTTGGAAGCAAGCAGGGCAGTTGTAAAAGGCTGTTTCTTAAGTCAATTGTAAATGAAGGTAGCCAATAGTTCTCAGAGATTTTAAACCAACTGTTTAATACCAAGTCTCAGCATTTCTCACAACCATCTACGTGTGTCTTTATCAACATCCCTATTTTCTGCCTGAGGTCTAAAATGGCAAAATCATAGTGTGTTTTCTATTTTATTATTTTAACTATTTATTAACAATATTGTTATAGTTTATTTTGTCCGTTTTATGTGGAGCTATTTAAACAGAGATTTGCTTTCAAACAGAATTTACTTTTAGGTAAGAAATTAACAGAAGCACTGGAAACTACAGAAGTCCAGAAAGTGAACAAACTACTAATTGTACAGTATTTGATACCTCATACAAGTCAAATTGACCTAATGGTTTGTGACATCATTAGTTGGCCAATCACATTTTGCAGAGTAAGTGTTTACTTTCTTGGCTCCCTGAAATATTCGGTTTATTAGTTAGAATTTAATCAGTATTCATTTAAGGTTTGCATGACTTGTTCCAGCTAATTTCACCTAATCACTTAGTGCTGTGGAACATCTCATTGCCCAGTTAGGTTCATGACAAGGCATAGAATGAGACAAATGCTGGCACTTAACCGGTTAGTTGCAATTGGCCAAATAGATTTATACAGTTTATATGTGTGTAAGTTTTACACAGACTTTACACAGACAACTATACAATTCCAGGTATTATATTAAATTTAGTTATGTACATAAGTTAGAACAAAAAGATCTCCTATTTGTTCATCCATTTTCTTAGTGTTATATTCTATTCGGTTTTCTTATTCTTCATCACAGTTGTTATTGTCACTTCATCAGCGTTGCAAGCTGCTCTTACAGGCTCCAGCAGATTTTTAAAATGTGGCTTAGAGTAGCAAATGACACCAGGTGTTGTGAATTAATGCAAAAACAGCCCATATTTAGCACATCATCTTGATTACTCAGTTTGATATATCAAAATCCAGAATACCCTTGGACAGTTATTCTTCCTATTAAAATGTGGTCTTTGTAATTGCTTTGACAGCAAAGTTAACATGATGTTTTCTGTCCTTTAATTTGTTTTTGTCTGTGGTAAATGGGCTGGTGAATTTCTCATTTTGGAGAGTACTTTTAATTAGGTAGGCTTGCTCATCTCTATTTGAAAACTGAAATATAAGTAATGTTTAAGCCTGTTCCTTCTTGACTCATATAGTATACGTAAACCAGGATTTGGTTTCTGATCATAATCAAATAAAATCACAGCCTCATAAAATAATGAAGTTGGAAGGGGCCAATAAAGTCATTGAGACAAACCCTTTCCTCAGGGCAGGAGTCCATTTTAAAGTACATATAAGCAGAACACGTTTTACTTTATATTTATCTGGGATGAGATATAAAATTAATGTACAAAGTGTAGCTCATAGCTTTATGCTGTCCAAAATACTGATTATTTTACCAGAAATTTCACCTCCTGGTGTGCTTTTTCAAGAAGCTTCCCAAAATGACAAAGATTATAAATGCAATCAGTGGTAAGCAGCCCCGTGGTGGAGCTGTCTCTCTGGAATGCTGTCGCCCTGTCTAGCAGACTTCAGTTTACGGCTTGACTCCTGACAAAAACTTTCTTCCCTACTTCTTTGTGGTGCAGCCCACTTCTTTCTAAGAGTGCTTCATAGAAGTGCACTTTCTAAGAGTGCTTCATAGAAGTGCAGATCATGGCCCAAGAAGCTGAAACGTTATTGGTGACACCATCTGGTTGACTAGTTCTTAGAGATGGGCACAAACCAGTTTCGCCTGGTTCGTCCTGATTTGTAAAAGTGGCAGCACATGTGCTGCTCCTCCCAACGTTTGTCTCCTCAGACGATCAGAAACTGGCCAGGCACAACTTGCTTTCCAATTCTCATGGTTGCTTAGTGAATTGTCTCGTATTTAGAGGGGGGGTGTACTCTGAAGGAATAAGATGACTGTGGGCACTATGTTTCATATTGTTAGTCTTTTTAGTCTGTGAAACTCCCTGCCACAAGATGTGTTGATGGCATCTAGCCTGGATGCCTTCAAAATGGGATTGGACAGATTCCTGGAGGAGAAGTCCATCACAGGTTACAAACCATGATGGAGATGTGTCATCTCCAGGCTTAAAACCAGGGTACTTCAAGGACCAGATGGAGGGAAGTGGTATGAAGAGACAGATATCTAGTCTTGTGCACTCCCGGACGCATCTGGTGGGGCTACTGTGAGATACAGGAAGCTGGACTAGATGGACCTTTGGCCTGATCCAGCATGGCTCTTCTTATGTTCTTATATTTATTGGTAGACTTGTAAATTTTTGAGCCTTGGATTAAGATATTATTTCCAGTGCAAGATAACTGACAAAGAATTTTGTGACAAATTAAACACTAACAAGTTTTATTGAGTACTGTATACTGGCTATTATTTATAGTTTGACATTATTGAGCAATCATGACGGAAGGCTCATCTTTAACTACCCAGTGGCCAGAATCTCATTGCTTAGTGTAGTGAGTAGGTCAAGAATAGGCCAATTGAATCAATGGTGATTTGTTGAGTCATCACTTTGATAGGTTCTATTGATTTAAATGGCTCTACTCTGACGTGAACTTGCTTTTAACATTGTACGCTTCACTTAGAAAAGCCCTATTTGAATTGTTGGGACTTGCAGAGGAGTTGCCTTGCTAAATCCCACATTAATTCACTGAGCCTTCTCCAGTGTTATTTATATAGCTAAGCAACAGGACTTTGCCTATTGTGTATCATTTGTCAGAGTCTGCATTATAATATGGCTGTATAAATTGCACAATATCCTTTGAAGTGAAGGAGGGATGTCTTTAAGATTGACAGATGAATTAATATAGGATAATGTTCCTAAATATATCACTTTGCGAAACTTGAATTCATTATTATTTTGTCTGCCCAGAAACTGAATATCCTCTTTCCAGGAGCAGCTACAGTTCTTGGGTAGGATAAAAAAAATCACACAACTAATTTTCTTGTGTTCTAAACATTTTGGGATAACCAGCCTGATGCAACAGGTATTGTGATGGACTAAGAATCAAGACGCTTGGGTTCAAATCCCCTCTTAGCCATCATAACCCTCTGGAGGAGTGGAACTTGACACATTAAATATCTCACTTACTTTGAAAACCCTTATTAGGGTTGCTGTAAGTCAGTTCCGATTGGCATGGAAAAACAAAGGTCTTGATTTTTGTGTTTTTGCTTACTTCCAAATTATTTTCAAAACTAAGGAAGCCAAAATTGCAATTCAATTGTATATCCTTTGGTCACACCTAAAGCACACCCGATCTCGCCCGATTTCGGAAGCTAAGCAGGGTTGGCCCTGGTTAGTACTTGGATGGGAGATCACCAGGGAATACCAGGTGCTGTAGGTGCCTGGAGTAGGAACTGGCAAACCACTCCAGTATTCCTGCCAAGAAAACCCCATGGTCATGGGGTCATGAAGAATCGGTCACGACTGTAACGACACAACACACACACAAAGCAGGTAATTTGAATTGCAGCATTTCTGCTTATTTATGCCTCTTCACAGTTCTTTTACTTTCTAATGTATGTAATGGGCGTGTGTATGCGTCCTAAGTGAGCCGTAGGCAGAAAAACAGGAATTTAATTCTGACATATTTCCAAAGACCAAAATCTGTTAAATGTGGAAGTAGCAGCCTGCCTCTTAAATACTGTACTAGGTGCTTGTTTGCCCACAAATCAAAGAGGCTTTTTGCAGCCTGAGATTGGCAGAAGACTGGAAAATGACATGCTACAGAGCACACAACCACTCACTGCTACAACTTTTCTTTCAGTGTTCAGTCTACCAATTGTTTTTGGCAAGAATCATAGTCATTTCTTTTCTATTGAATTTTTAATCGGAGGAGTTCCATGGAAATATATTTAGATATCTGCAGTTTTAAAATCAGGTGCGCGTTCTCATCATTTGACACACAGTTGTTGCTTTTCGCTTACCAGATAGTTGGGAACAGGCTGGCTCGTAAGTTAACAGAGTTTAAGGAGTTGTAGTCTCTCCTTCAAGGAGTCCGTGTAGCTTCTTTATGGACCTGGGCCCTGCACATTTCAACAGCCTCGCTAATATTAAACATTTCAATATCAAATATTTTGACTTTAGATCAGTGCTTAGCATTGGTAATGAACTAGATGAGGAAGAACAAACTGAAACTAAACCCAGACAAGACAGAGCTGCTTCTGGTCAGTCGGAAGGGAAATCAAGGGATAAGGATGCAACCTGTACCGGATGGGATTACCCCTCCTGGTACATAGCTTGGGGTTGCTCCTGGACTCAGCCTTGGGCCTAGCATTTGCATGCCAGTTATGCCTGTTTCTTGAGAAACCTGCTCTAGTCACTGTGACACATGTCCTAGTGACATCCCAGCTGGACTACTGCAATGCACTGTACATGGGGCTGGAAAGTTTCAGGAAACTTCAATGGATCCAAAATGCAGCGGCTAGACTACTGAATGGGGGCAGGTTACAGAGATCACATTACACCCCTACTAAAGCAGCTCCACTGACTGCCAATCAGCTATTGGGCACAATTCAAAGTGCTGACCTCAACCTACAAAGCACAAAATTGCCTGGATGTAAGCTACCTCAAAGATCAAATCTCAATGTATGAATCAGATCGGGTGCTAAGGTCATCAGGAGAGGCCTTTCTCTCCATCCCACCACCTTCACAGGTGCGTCTCATAGGAACACATGAAAGGGCCTTCTCTGCTGCTGCTCCCAGACTTTGGAACTCCCTCCCGCTGGAGGCCAGCACTGCCCCATTACTGCTGTCTTTCCAGAAAGTGTTCTGCTTATATACTGCCCCATACCACTACAAGTCGTCTCTGGGCCATTTACAATTTTAATTACAGTGTGCAGGCTACACATTGCCCCCCCAGCAAGCTGGGTACTCATTTTACCGACCTCGGAAGGATGGAAGGCTGAGTGAACCTTGAGTCTGCTACCAGGGATTGAACCCAGGTCGTGAGCACAGTTTTACCTGCAGTACAGGCATTTAACCACTGCGCCAACGAGGCTCACTAAAGACCTTTATTTTCAGGCAAGCTTTCCCTGAATGAGGGATTATCTACTATGTGACTTTTATATGGATTACCATGCATGATTACATTGACTGATTTCATAAGAACACCAGTGTTTTCCATGTTACTTTCTATCCCTCACAGACTTTTATTTATTTATTTATTTATTTATTTCACTTTTATACCACCCATCTTCTGGAAGAACTCTGGGTGGCTTACAGCAGTCAAAATGGTATCAAGAAAAAACAAAAACAAATATCATGCATATAGTTCAATAAGAAGAAGAAACAAAAAATAATAAAGTAATTGACCAAGTTGGCGGCTTACACACACACACACACACACACACACACACACACACACACACACACACACACACACACACACACACACACACACAAACTAGTGGTCGACAAATGCCTCTCTAAAAGCAAGGTCTTGAAAACTTTTTTTAAAGGCCGGCAGGGACTGTGCTAGGTGAATTGCACTTGGCAGGGGCAGGCACAGAGAAGGCCCGGTTTTGAGTGATTGATTTCCGGGCCTCCCTGGGGGTTGCCACCCAAAGTGAGAGCGCCTGCGACATTCTGGTGGGTCAGGCCTCAGTTGATCTCTGGAAGATCCACTCTGTCAGGTACTCAGGTACCTTGAACTTTATTCGGGACGCAATGGGCAAACAATGCAAACAAGCCAGAACTGGGGTGATTCAGTCATATCTGCCCACAACAACTACCAGTCTGGCCGCTGCATTTTGTACCCGCTTTAGTCTCCGAATAGGGTCAAGGGCAACCCCACAATAGGGGTTCAATAACCTATCCGCAAGATCACAAGTGCCTGGCTGCACAACTGCTCTCAAGGAGGCCTCGTCCAGGTACAAGCGGATCTGGGCAGTCTTTCGGAGATGGGAAAAGGTGGACTTGGAGACGGCCATCACCTGGACAACCAGGGATAAGGACAGATCCAAGACCACACCAAGATTCTTCACTCTATCCACCAGCTGATGGGTGATATCCTCTAGACTGGGGAGAGGACCACTGTACGCAGCAGAACCTCAGTCTTCTCTGGGTTGCATCTGGGTCTGTTGGTCCTGGTCCATTCCATGACCACATCCAGGCAGAAGACATGACTACATCCAGGAGAAGAGGGTCTGCACTGCCTCTGCTGCAGAGGTGGTAAAGGAGAGATCAGGGCCGGCAATTCCATTAAGGCGAACTAGGCAGTTGCCTAGGGCACCAAAATGGAGAGAGGGCGCTGGCCAGCCTGCTGCCCCCGCCACTGGCCACCGCCGTCCGTCCCCCCACCGCCCACCAGCTGCCCGTCGCTGTCCACCCATCACTGCCCGTCGCCGTCCACCCACCCCACGCCCGCTGCCACCCCCCTGTGCCCATCACCATCCACCACCCCTGCACCCATCATCCCCTGGCCTGCCACCGCCCCCCCACCGCCTACCACTGGCCCCCGCGCCTGTCACCATCCGCCCGCTGCCGCCCGTCGCCGTCCGCCCGCCGTTCCCCACGCCCATCGCCGCCCACCCCTGTGCCCATTGCCGTCCGCCCTTCGCCATGCCCGCCATCCGCTGCTGCCCTGCCGCCGCCCCGCCTGCCCTCTGCCCGCCCCACCTCCGCGGCCCTCGCCTAGGGCGCAAAAAAACCTAGCACTGGCCCTGGGAGAGGTACAGCTGTGTGTCATCAGCATACTGATGTCAGCAAACTCTAAATCCCCTAATGACCTCAGCCAGTGGCCTCATATAGATGTTATACTGCATGGGGGAGATTGCCAACCCCTGGAGTGCCCCACAAGGGAGCATCCAAGGAGCTGAAAGCTCTTCCCACAGCTTAACATGATGAGAACAGCCACCAAGGAAGGACCGGAGCCAGCTAAAAGCTGTGCCTCTAATCTCCACCTCGGAAAGCCAACCCAACAGGATACCGTGGTCGATAGTGTCAAAGGCTGCTGACAAATCCAGTAGGACCCACAAGGTAAGGCAACCCCTGTCAGCCCCCCCCCCCCGAGGTGGTCATCTTGCAGCGCAACCAGGGTGGTCTAAGTCCTCCGATGCAACCTGAACCTGGACTGGAATGGATCCAGGACATGATCCTCCTCCAGGAACATCTGGAGGCAGATGGCAATAACCTTACCAAGAAAAGGAACATTGGCAATCAGTTGATAGTTGGACAAATTGTCCGATGCCAAGCCAGGTTTCTTTAAAGTGGGCTTTATCACTGTCTCCTTCAGGCAAGAGGGAAAAATCCTATGCAGTGGAGATGACAGAAGCCCACTCTGGCATGCTCCCTCCGGCAGATTTGATAAGCCAGAAGGGTGCAGTGGGCCAGCGCCCTGGAGGCCTCAGCTGACTATATAGACCCAAATGCAACCAGATGAGGAGACTGAGGGTGTGTGGTGATACGGACACTTGAGGGAAGGTCAGAACAACTGGAGTCTAGACCGGCTCAGATGGCCTCAATTTTAGATCTAAAGAAGCTGCAAATGACTCACAGGAGGAAGGCCCAGACTGACCAGGGACAAGGTCTCAAATCAGAACAATTCCACCTGGTGGTCAAGCCCCAGCTTTCTGGGACATAAGATCTTTTATCCTCCCTGACTGATAACAGTGCCTGGTCAGTCAAGAATATTGGATGCTGAGTCCTTTCTCCATAATTAAATTATTGAAGAGACGTGAAAATTGTCCACACGTTTCGATCTGGTCAGTGGCCCACTCATACCTCTCCACCAGGGATTCTAGCAGATTGTCAGCCAGACAAAGGCCTCCTGGAACCACTCGGGGTCCAGAAGCCTTGCCCAAACAAGGTGGGGTGGAGCAGGAATTGACAGGGGGAAAGACAACAGATGATGGTCTGACCATGACACGGGTTGAGGAACAATGTCCCCAACCCTCAGATTATAATCTGCCGATGTGGAGGAAAAGATGCTCTATGGGTTGTTGAGAACAAGATGGGACAATTTGGAAGCCATGAGATCATTAGCCACTCCTGAAACCCCAACCTCGGCATGCTTTTTGTCCCCTACCACCAAAAGGCGGGGGGACCTCAACAATGCTGAACAAATAATCATTTAGGTCTTAACTGTATCCCAGACCCACACTGTATCCCAGACTCACCCATCAAGCATGGTATCCCAGACCCACCAAGACATAAAGGCATTCTAACCCAGAACACCGTGGAACTGATGACAAAAGGAGATTCTCTGTGTGCTCTTTGTAGCTTTAATTTTTTTCTTTTAATGTTCAAAGATGCCTCTTCTAATTCCCTGTTCTTAACTTCAATATGTCTTAAAAGTTATGGGCTGTATATTGTTCCTCATTATTGTAAGCCACCTTGGGTCCTTTTCCAAGGACAATAGTAAGGTTAAAATATTCTAAATAAATAAATAAATAATACTAGTCCCCTGTTGTCCCACCCGCCCTCCCGTCTTGTTATGGGAGGGATAGTTTTTTTTTAAAGTGGATCAGAAAATGAGAGGGGAAAACCTAGTATAGCCAGGTTTATTTATTTCTTTATTTGAAATATTTTTACCTTGCCTTTCTCCTTCAAAAGGACCAAAGGTGCCTTGCATCATTAAAACACAATATTTAAAAGCTAAAAAGTGAGTATAGAAATGTTTTTTTAAAAAATTATAAGCAAAATCAACACCAAAATACATTTAAAACCTCAAAACACAGCACTCATTATCAAATAACATCTCCTGTTTGTTTTATTACATTTAAAAGGGCCATAGTGGTGAGAAGGGTTTGTCATTCCTAAGAGTTTGAAAAGCAGCTGCCAGATAGAACAGGCAGTGCTGCTTGATCTAGTTTAGAATAAGATAATTTTGTGTGTTCAACCCATGCCATAATAATTTTATGACTTTTGAAAACTTTTTAAATAATACACTCAGCCTGTTTTGATTACTGTTTAGATTCTGGTGGTAACCCTGCACAAATCCAGGGTTTCTTGTGGTTTTTTTTAAATCATAATTTATGGCCCAGTATCACAAACGAGTAGCACAAGTTGTTACAAGACCATAAATTCAGAGCCTTGTTATGCTGGTTAGAAACGGATTGTAGAGTCCAACATGGCTATTGTGCAAATAACATTTATTTCTTCAACTTCAACAAATATTGAACATGTTCAGCAAAAACCAATGTGAATTATAAGGGTCAACTTATAAGAGCAAAAAACAAGTTTAATTCTCATTGGTGAGGAGGCAAATGCAGCATATATAATATCTGTGTACCAGGAGGCTTGCAGGTACTTACTTAGAAGTAACATTGATGTTACTTCCATATTAACAAAAAGAAAGGAAAAGAACCAACTCCAAAATAACGGTTTGAAGTCAGGATTTAAGTGCAACAGTAAAAAAAAAAAAACACGGTAAGAACTACTGCTCTACTTTGCGATGGGAAGGTTACTCAAATTAGTGTGTCTATAACTAGTTTCTTCAGGTATGAATGTCTGCCATAGTCGGAATAAGTGTACAGTGGACCCTCATATAACAAACAGTTTGTGTAACATAAAATTTGTACAACATAAAAAATTCTGGAGATAGGGGGAATTTTCATAACAGAATTGTCTATGTGGCGAATCCATACAACATAAAAATGGTTGTGATTGGGGATTACTCTGTTTTCAGTGCACTCCTAAGGGAAATTTGTATAAAGGAAAATTTGCTTCACATAATTTCATTTGGAACAAATTAATTCCTTTATACAAGATACCACTGTACCATGCATCGCGGGTTGGGACCCATGGATTTCGTGCTATAGGTATCTGTCCTGAGTTTGTGGATATCAAGTAGTAGGGCAAGAAGACAATGTCTACTAGACATATTTGACATCAGAAGAGGGGATAGCAGACAATGCTTCACTCCCTGCCCGCACATTGTTAAAAAGTCCAAGGGAAAATAAGGGAGCACCTTACCCACAGGAGGAAAGTTCAGCTACAATTTATCATATTTGGTAGCAACCAGCTTTCCTGGGACATAATTTTCTGTGATAACCCATAGTCAAGAACAGGGGTCCTCAAAGTTTTCAAACAGTGGGCCGGTCCACCACCACCCAGACACCACTGGGGGCCGGATCACAGTCCAAGCAGCTTCCTTTTGCTCACAAAAAAGGAGGGTAGGTGGGGGGGTTGCAATTGGTCCCAGGGGCCGGATTCAAGACCTTGGGGGGCCGCATCCGGCCCCGGGGCCTTAGGTTGAGGACCCCTGGTCAAGAATAAGAGTATAATTAAATTCTTACAGAGAAAATTGTCACTCTCCGTTGACTCATTCTTATACCTAGAGGTAGTCATTAATGCTATGCATATATGTCCTGGTTAAAATGGACTTCTTGAAATTCTCTTGCCAGAGGGATGTAGGGTTGTTGAGAACAAGATTACAATTTGAGATCATTAGTAGAGAACCTTGTTTTTGCCATAGGCTGAACAAATAATCATTTAGGTCTTAACTGTTAGCACTGAAGTATAGGTATAAAAAGGTAAAGGTAAAGGTTACCCCCACACACACATATGTGCCAGTCGTGTCCAACTCTAGGGCCGGTGCTCATCTCCGTATTCAAGCCAAAGAGCCAGTGTTGTGCAAGTCCATAGCCATTTGGCCGGCAAACCTGCAAGGAAACACTGTTTTACCTTCCCACTTTTTATGGCGGTACATATTTATTTACTCGCATTTACATGCTTTTGAATTAGCTGCCTAGATGCCCTAAGCACATCCGATCTCGCCTGATTTCAGAAGCTAAGCAGGGCCGGATGGGAGACCACCAGGGAATACCAGGTGCTGAAGGCGCCTGGAATAGGAACTGGCAAGCCACTGCAGTATTCCTGCCAAGAAAACTCCATCTGGGGTAAAGCTGGGGTTATCAGTGGGAGGCACTGTGTGGCAACAACAACAAACAGTAGGTAGGTAGGTATATCAGGAGCCAAATTGTCTTTCAGTAATTTGGTACCAAAGCCTTGTTCCATTTCTCTTAGGCTGAAAACAAGGCTTAACCTAAATGTCCACTGTATGACTTTTTCTCCTGCGCTTCTCTCTTCCCCCACCACAATTCACCTACTGTACATATCCATACTAACTGTAATATGTAATTGAAATTATACACTTGGCCTGTTTTAGAGCACACAGTAGCAAATATATATGTATTATGGCTGCACTGAACCAAATTCCCTTTGTTCAGGAAGTGTATTTGCTGTAAGGCTATATCCGGCTATCTCCTGCCCCAAGCACAAAAGCTTGCAAAACTTGTTCCAACTAGAGAGCTCCGAGCTGGGAGTTATGCAACCAAAATTAAACAAGGAAAAAAAAACGAAAACAAAAGCGGACCAAATTTGGTTTTTTGTTTTCATTGCAGCAGATGCATTGAACTAAAAAGAATGCTAACGAAACAGCCGTTTTCATTTTCTCCTGCCCTAACAAAGCGAAAATGAATTTTTTTGCAAAAAGTCACAAAAACGAAAACGAACCAAAACGGCCCCCTAAACGACCAAACGACAAACGAAACACCATTTTTTTGAGTCATGCCCATCTCTAGTTCCAACAATTCAGATCCTTTGATTCTGTTTTTCCCTCCATAACGAAGCAGTCATGCTAGTCTTCCTCTGCATATTGGCAATAGGTAGAACTTTAAGGACTAGCAGATTGATTTCAGCATAAGTTTTCATGGATTGAATCCACTTATTTGGACACAAGGAAAACAAATATACGTCCCCTGTGTTTATCCTCATGGTGGTGAAGTCATGAGGTAAGAATACAGATAATAGACAAAATGACAGTGGCTGGTTAATTAATTGGTGGATGGAATTGTGAAGTTGTTATTTTTCAGATCCGGCCAGTTGACTCTGTTTGTATCGGGTATTTTACATGCCGAGCACATTTCGTTGCAACTTCATTAAGTTGTCAGAGCTCGTATTTCTGCCATAGAATTTTAGAGTGCTGAGCTGGATGAGACCTATAAAGGCACTGAGTCCAACCCCCTGCTCGGTGCAGGAATCCAATCAAAGCAGAGCTACAGATGGTGGTCCAGTTTCCTCTTTAGTGCTTCTAGCTTTGAAGTGCTCATAGCTAACAGTTAAAAGCTTTCATCATTCGGTGGTCTTTTCTGTCTGTTAAATGGGAGGATTGTTACCTTGTTTCACGTCTCAGTGCCTGATAGGAGATTAAGAGCTGTTGCGTGCTATTTAGATAAGTGAGGACTGGATTGATATTTGCTTAGCATATTGGATGCCACTTTCCCCCTCGTTTTCTTTCTTTTCTTAGCTAAGGGAGAACAAAGCTTTATTTTTAACCATAATAGGCTAGTTCATTACTCATCTCTCTTTTATTCATAATATTTCATGATGCTGAAAGGACTGCTGTGGAGATAACACTCAATTAATGACAAATTTGAGCTTTGTAGACTTTTGAAATCTTCACTTTGGCACACGCGGTAATTTGTTCCTTTAAACCTCCGTATCATTTTCCTTGAATTCTTCATGATTGTCATTTATATTAGAGAATCAGCTGACCAACCAAGAAGAATAAACTATTATGGAGATTAATTTAACAGAAGAGATTAAAAGGGCAGAAGTGGCAAGAGGTCTTTATTACATGGCTAAGTGTTTCAGCACATTTCTGTGCAGCACAAATCCAGGGCTATTTACAGGATAATTTTTTGCTCTGTAAATTTCTATATCGCTCATCCTCTCATGCCAGATGTGCACTCGTGCACATGAACACAACACACACACACACACAGAGAGAGAGAGAGAGAGAGAGAGAGAGAGAGAGAGAGAGAGAGAGATACTGCATGGACTTTTAATTTTTATCTACCCAGTCAAAACTGGGCCTATCCTCTGCATCCCTTTCCTCCTCCTCCCTGACCTTTCATACCTGAATACCCCCTTTCTATTTTCCTACCTGACGGCTCCTCCTTCCGTACTCCATGACATTTTCAAGAGCCCCGCATTTACCAAGGCCATATTCTTGGCACAAGAGGCGATAGGCTAATTCCCTGAAGTATACATTTCTTCTAAGGGACTGTTTCCTCTTCTCTTGAGTAACACATTCTTTCCTTTGGAATTAGACAATCCCTAACCCCTCAATCCTACAGTAGGACTAAGGAGAGAACATACTGTAGTTGCAGTAGGACCCCATTATCCGCTGGGGATTGGTTCCAAGCCTTTCTGTGGATAATGAAAACCGTGGATAAGAGAGAACGCCAAAATGTGCCCAAAACTGCTGATTTGTGATAGTAACTTGCTTTACAGCTGCTGTTTTGCAACAGTAGCTTGCTTTACAGCTCCTCTTTGTGACAGTAGCTTGCTTTGTGGCTGCTGAATTATTTATTTGTTTTTGCTCTGCCAACCGTGGATAACTGAATCAGTGGATAATGAATCAGTGGATACGGGAGTCCTACTGTATTTTCAAAATGTCAGATGAACCCTAAGGTTATCATCTGTCAAGTGGGACTACACTAGGAATAAGGAGAGGACAGTTATTCTTAGAATGTAATGGATTTACTCATGAATGTGAATTTCTCTATACCTCCAGACTAGCTATTAAAACTGAACCAGAGGATGAATTATTATGTTGGATTGAAATCTGCATCTAAATATGAGCTTGCTGCACTGCATCTATAATTTTCTAACAGTTCAGATTTGTCTTGGATGAAATGCCATACCTATGCATTTTGTACTTATCAGCAGACACTTTTGTTAGGTACGTTAAGTATCCTACCCCTTATCATTTTTGTTATGTATTGTGTCAGGGAATTGAGTAAATTGAATGGGTTGTGTAGTAGCCTCTCAAAGATTTGTAGCATGTTGTTTTCAGCTTTCCCAGGTTTCTCAAAAAAATTTCCCTAGCTCTGCTGTTGTGATAAGGGACAGCCAACTATGTTGGCCTGCAGATTCTGAAAAGAATTTGTTACAGACCTCAGGAAAGATTTTTGAGAAGTCTGGAAAAACTGAAAACAGTGTGCCACAAATGTTTGAGGAACTACTACATAACCAGTTCAATTTACCTAATCCTCTGATAATTGTCAAGTCACTACCAGTTTATAGTGAGTCTGATTTAATGTTGTCACAAAAATCTTTTCAATAGCAATTCTGCTGAGGCCTTGTAAGTACTGTGCTAAAGTAAATCCCAACTAGAGTAAGCCCATTTTAATCAACTGAATCTATAGATTCCCTAAATTCCGAGGTCTTGTTTGGTTTCTTGACTTAATGTACTCATTCTCTTGTCTATGATTAATCAGCATCTAATCTGTGGCATCATGGCATCTACAATATCCATCTTCACATGGCTTGAGCCTTCTGTTCCCTATGGGTGTTCTGTGTGTACCAAAAAGAAGATTGAAAGAAGATGTGTGTGTGTGTTGTGTCATTACAGTCGTGACCAACCCTTCGTGACTCCATATCCATTGAGTTTTCTTGGCAGGAATACTGGAGTGGTTTGCCAGTTCCTACTCCAGGTGCCTACAGCACCTGGTATTCCCTGGTGGTCTCCCATCCAAGTACTAACCAGGGCCGACCCTGCTTAGCTTCCGAAATCAGGTGAGATCAGATGTGCTTGCCGAGCACATACACACACACACACACACACACACAGAGAGAGAGAGAGAGAGAGAGAGAGAGAGAGAGAGAGAATTTCAATCCCCTATGTGGGACAGTGGGATATAAATTGAGGTTTAGCAGTTATTTTATTTTATTTATGTATTTATTTATTTTGAATATTTTTACCTCCCCCTTTCTCCTTGGAAAAAGACCCAAGGTGGATTTTATACTAATGATGAGGGACAATATACAGTCCAGAACATTTAAGACAGTTAGAAGAGGCATCTTATAACATTAAAAGGTAACATTAAAGCTACCAAAAACACGCAAGAAGAAAAGAAAAAATACATTATGAGAGGTGAAAAGCAACATGGAAAACACTTATAAAATCAGTCAATGCAGTCATGCATGGTAATCCATATAAAAGCCACATAGTAGGTAGTCCTTATTCAGGGAAAGCTTGCCTGAAGAGGAAGGTCTTTGCCTGCTTCCAGAAAGACAGCAGAGATGGGGTGGTCTTGGCCCTTATCAATGGCAGTTGAAGAGTAGCAGTTGAGTGTTGTACAGAAATTGAAGCCAATGTGATATATAACAGTGCAAAATAATCCACATACCCTGTAACATGTATAGCGATTTCATAAGAACATAAGAAGACCCATGCTGGATCAGGCCAAAAGCCCATCTAGTCCAGCTTCCTGTATCTCACAGCGGCCCCACCAGATGCGTTTGGGAGCGCATGAGACTAGATATCTGTCTCCTGATACCACTCCCCTGCATCTGGCCCTTGAAGTACCCTGGTTTAAAGCCTAGAGATTACACATCTCCATCAAACCCGTGATGTACTTTTCCTCTAGGAATCTGTCCAAAAGGCATCCAGGCCAGATGCCATCACCACATCCTGTGGCAGGGAGTTCCATAGACTTACAACGCGCTGGGTGAAAAAATATTTTCTTTGTCAGTTCTTACTCTCCCAGCACTCAATTTGAGTGTATGTCCCCTAGTTCTGGTATTTTGAGAGAGGAGAAGAGCTTCCCTCTATCCACTTTACTCATACCCTGCATTATTTTGTATGTCTCAATCATATCCCCCTCAAGCGCCTTTTTCCAGACTAAAGAGGCCCAATTGTTTTAGCCTTTCTTCATAAGGGAGGTGCCCCAGCCCAGTAATCATTTTAGTCGCTCTCTTCTGCACCTTTTCCAGTTCCACTATGTCTTTCTTGAGATGCGGTGACCAGAATTGTACACAATACTCCAGGTGGGGCCTTACTATTGTTTTGTATAACGGCATTATAATGTTGGCTGTTTTATTTTCAGTCCCCTTTTTGATAATCCCTAGCATGGAATTGGCCTTCTTCACTGCTGCCACACATTGGGGAGACACCTTCATGGAGCTGTCCACCAACACACCAAGATCTCTTTCCTGATCCGTCACGGATAACTCAGAGCCCATGAGTTGATAGATGAAGTTTTGATTTTTTGCCCCAATATGCATTACTTTACATTTGGTTACATTAAAACACATTTGCCATTTCTCAGCCCACTCCCCCAGTTTGAAGAGATCCTTCTGGAGCTCTTCACAATCTTCTCTGGTTTTTACCACATGGAAAAGTTTTGTGTCATCTGCAAACTTGGCCACCTCACTGTTTATCCCTGTCTCCACGTCATTTATGAACAGATTGAAAAGCACCGGTCCCAGGACCGAGCCCTGGGGCTGCTTTTCACTTCTCTCCATTGTGAAAATTTCCCATTGACACCTACTCTTTGTTTCCGGGATCTCAACCAGTTCTCAATCCATAAGAGGACCTGCCCTCTTATCCCCTGACTATGCAATTTTCTCAGCAGCCTTTGGTGAGGGACTGTGTCAAAAGCCTTTTGAAAATCCAGATAGACTATATCCACTGGTTCACCCAAATCCACGTGCCTGTTGACCTTTTCAAAAAATTCTAAAAGGTTTGTAAGACAAGGTTTACCCTTACAGAAGCCATGCTGATTTTCTCTCAGCAAGGTTTGTTCTTTTATGTGTTTTAAGATTTTCTCTTGGATGAGGCCTTCCACCATCTTCCCTGGGACAGATGTAAGGCTAACCGGCCTGTAGTTTCCTGGGTCCCCCCCTCCTTCCTTTTTTAAAAATTGGTGTGACATCTGCTATCCTCCAGTCCTCCGGCACTGTGGCCATTTTAAGAGACAAGTTGCATATAACCGTTAAGAGATCTGCAATTTCATTTCTCAGTTCCCTAATAACCCTTGGGTGGATGCCATCTGGGCCCGGTGACTTGTTAATCCTCAATTTATCAATTAGTCCTAAAACCTCCTCTCTTTTAACCTGTATTTGATTTAATTCTTTAATCAAGAGGGGTGGCTCAGGCAGCGGAATCCGCTCAAGGTCCTTTCATTAACTGCAGGACCACAGTTGAGTTATGCACAGTAAAGAAGAAGTAGCAAGGACTGAAATGCTGAGCAGGAAAGTGTGAAAAAGAAACTGTGGTCACCCTCAAAGTTTTTGTACATGCTAACGTGTACATCTCTCCTTCTCCACCTCTGCAGTGGAAGCTGTGAGGATCCTTGATGAGTGCCTGGACGCCGTGCTGACTTGGACTGGGGCGAACAGGCTTAAGCTCAACCCCGAGAAGACGGAGGTTATGTTCTTTGGGAGCTCACCATCTGGGTACGGTGGCCCTCTTCCCTGTCTGGGGGGGGTGGTTCCCTCCGGCCAGTGGAGAGGGTGCGGAATCTGGGCGTGGTCCTGGACCCGGCGCTGACCATGGAGGCGCAGGTGGTGTCGGTGACCAGGGCCGCCTATTACCATCTTCGCCAGATCGCCCAGATCCGCCTGTACCTGGATGTTGACTCTCTGAGAACAGTGGTCCAAGCACTGGTGATCTCGGGACTGGACTACTGCAACACGCTCTACATGGGGTTGCCCTTGACTCTTCTCCGGCGCCTGCAGCAGGTACAGAATGCGGCGGCCAGACTGGTGGTTGGTGTGCGTCGTCATGACCACATCACCCCAGTTCTGGCCCGCCTGCACTGGTTGCCCGTTGCAGGCCTGATTAGATTCAAGGTCCTGGTTTTAGTTTATAAAACCCTCCATGGCTTGGGACCGGACTACCTGACAGAGCGTATCGTCCAGCGATCCACCTCGGCCCGTCCTGTTCGGCAGGTGTGAGCGCATTCGCTGCGGGTTGCCACTCCACGAGAGGCCCGGAAGACGATTACTCGGAACCGGGCCTTCTCAGTGGCAGCCCCTTCCTTATGGAACTCCATCCCCAGTGAAGTGCGCTCTGCAGAGTCCCTGCAGGCCTTTCCGAAAGCTTTAAAAACTTTTTTGTTCCGAGAGGCCTTTGGCGATTTTTAGTTAGTTTTTTTTTTCTCCCGCCATCGTCATTGTTATCAAATTTTGACTGCCTTCTAAGGTGTGTTTAATTTTAATTTGTTAGGATTTGTTCCTCCGCATGCTGGGATGCAGTAGGATTTTATATGTCATGTTGTCTTATTGTTTTATGTTGATTTTGCTTTATATTTGATGTATTCTATTGTGTTTGATCTGGCATTTATTGCCCTTGTTAGCTGCTTAGAGTACTACATGTAGTAGATAAGCGGGATATAAATACAAAAATAAATAAATAAAATAAAAATAATGGATGCACAAATTTGGCCTTCCTTACGTGTAAGGAGAAAATGTATCCCTCTCTTTCACACCCCTCCCACAGCAAGCCAGAAGAGATAATTAATTTTTTTGTGTTGAATAAGAGAAACAAACAAAATTAAACAGATCTTAATAGACCATAACTTGCTTTAGTTCAACAGATGAGCAGGGTAATTAAGTTTATTGCCAAAGGGTAATGGTTTTACACCTCTGCATCCTCCATTTTTATGACTGTTAATGTGCATTTAGGATTTATGGGAAAGGGCCCACTTACTTTGCACATGATTTCTGAGAGTATACAATATTTTAATTCTGTTTTTCCTTCATGCTTCTATTGTGCTCTTGAAAAAGATTTGTACATCCATTAGCATGTACAAAAACATTCCAAAGAAACACAAAATGTTCAAACAAGGTATGTTTTATTTATCACTCCTCATAAAGAGAAAAGGCATTTACCTGTATTTATTTTAAAGGTCTATTCTAACTTTTGAATCAGGAGCTTAATGTAAACCTACCTTTCTCAGCTCAGGGTGTCAAGAACAGGAACAAAAAATGACATGAACAATAGAGACAAATCCCTATCAACTAAAATGGCAACTCCATCCCTAGAACCCTGAGCATTAGAACAAGTGGTCTCCAGCTCAACTTTCTTTCTGTAGAATAAATATGCTTCTGAAGAGCCTCTGTGACACTTGTATTGTGCTCCAGATTTGGCCGATTTTTTTAAAAAAGTAATAAAATCAAGAAACACCTTTCTCTAATATTGTAACAAGCCACTGGCTGCAGTGTCAACTTGTGATTTTGGTTTTCTCCTTGTAGAATATATGCTTTGGTTTGGCACCATTTCAGTACAACGGAAGAAGGCGAGCAAAAGAATGTGTCAGCTATGAGCACTCAGATGCATGCTTCACTTAGGTCACTGTGCTGGAGGGCAAAGTCATAGAAAGCTTGTCACCTTGGCTTATCTTACATTCAGTTCAGATCTAGTGCTGAAACTTGGAGCAAGGAAGCATTCAGAAGTGATCAGGGAAGTTATGCCAGTAGCCTGCATCCTACTTTAGTTTTCCAGCTGCTAATAATTGGTTAAAATGTTGTTCAGACTTCTAGATAGACTGTGAAGTCATTATGTAACTGTGGCCTCAGCACAAAGTATTATGGCGTATCGGCTCAGTATCACAAGTGGAGTATAAATGTTCTTGATCTCTAGTGTCCATGTCCTTGTGGCCTTGATAAAATAGAGGTGGAGGTAGCCAAAGCTCTGCTTTGCTTGGGTCATTCTTCTACCCAGTGGAGGCATTGTGACACCCACAGCAGCACCCATCCCTTGGAAGCAGCAGAGGAGGAGAAAGGTGAAGGGGGCCCTGTGGTCCTGCATCCTCCCCTCTGAGCTGCTGACAGGGTCAGTGCAGGCAAGCGAAAGCTGGTGGGACACCAGCCCAGGCTTTGTGGGCTGGACCAGCAGGTTCTTCCTGCGTCAGCCATTAGGTGGCAGTGGCAGCTTTGGCTGCTGCTGCTGGTTGTAAATCCGAGTGGTCATTAAACAGGTCGGTTGTTAAGTGAGGAGTGGCTAGCCATTAACATCTGCTTGCATATCACTGCCCAATAAAAGGAAGAAGAGAAGAGACCTGGGACATTCCAATCCTTCTGGCTTGCATGGGGCAAATGCACTCACGGAATATTTATAAGAAGGGAGAATTATATCAGGGGCAGAGTATCTCTCTGGGTCAGACTAGAGTTATTCCCTTTGAAATATATGCCCAACTGTGAGGACATTCACATTTCTGATTTTTACCTGGAGATCTATAAAGTCCAGTAGGACTCTTATAGGAGAAGTTCTGACAGTCACTTCTCTCACCTGAAATGCATAATTGACAGTCCTTTTTCAGATCCCTCCTGCCTCTTAGCATTCATTTCCCAGGAGTTTAACAACTCTTGGTTTAAAAAAAATGCCTAACTTATTAATTGCCTTAAACAAAATTTAAGGGCCCTTGAGGTTGGAGATATGAGGTGTAAATAATTATAAATTTATATGCAATGACACAAGTTCTTGAACGTCATCTGTCAGTTATACCAACCATAAGTAGCTGGTCACGGTCAGCTACTCAGTTTCACTCTGACTAATACTTATTCAGGGACAAAGGTTACATTTGGGAGGGCGCAAGAAAGAGGAATATGAAAAGATCTACGACAGGATCACTTCTCGGGTGTCATGAAGCTGTTGAGCATTCTGATCAAGCTTGCAAACAAGAATTTGTCAAGTTGGCGCCTGGCATTCCAGATCATAATTTGAGCTCATGCAGGCCTTGATGAGATTCTTACAAATTTCTGTTATCCAAAACAGCAGATTGGAGATTAGTGGAATGATGCACATCACACTGTTTAGAAGAGCATCAGTTCTTTCCCTGAACTTCAGACCCATGATTGACATCTCCTCCTGGCAGTATCTTTCAACAGATAAGAGAAACACTCCTGGATCCGATCATCCGTGGGTGAAGCTGACATATGGTAGCCTCTGAACTGTAATTTGCTCAGTTTGTTCCTTGGACAATGACTTCAGTGATGAGAGTGAGTCATTTGTCAGTGTGTCAGTCAAATGAATTATGCTGGAAATCTGGAGTGGCATCAGTTACTCACAGCAGGCTGGAAAGAAAACCTGATATCAGTTCTTAAAATAACTGTTTATTACTGTCATTTTGGAGCAGAGAATTTGAGCCTTTATATTTCTGCTGGGTTAGACACAACAATCATGATGGGTTGGGTACAACAATAATGAGCTGTGTAAAATAAAATAAGTTTACGGCTTGGATGTGCTCCATAGAAATGGTTTATTTTTCACGTGATGCCTCATCCAGGTTTTGTCCTGATATTTTGCATAATCCCTCCCGAAATGAAAACTGAAAACCCTTTCAATGGCAGAGCTGGTGCAAAGCATCTGGAATGCAACGGCATTGCTGTCAATTGCCCATTGAAGCCAAGTGTTTTTCCTTTGGTGGAAAAGAATTATTGGCTTGCCATGTGGTGGCCATGTGTATTAACTCCACAGACTCTTGCTGATCCTAAACACAGAGTATTATTTTTCTTCCTTCTTCTTTTAGGATTTACTTGGTTACAAATTGAATAAATATCATCAGGTATTGGCGTGGCCAGAACTCTGTAATATGTCTTATATCTAGACCTGACTTCCCATCTCAAGAAGCCAAAGTTTAACCATTTATTTCAGGCATGTCCAAAGTCAGGCCCAGGGGCCAAATGCGGCCCATTTTCAAATTTTGAGTGGCCGATAGCCTCTTCTCCCCAACGGCTCAGCCTGTCACGCATCCCCGCCAGCTGGCCCCTCCCCATACCAGATGGAGATGTCAGCTTGCAGATTTACAGTTTGCCTGCCCTCCCTGCCTCCGTCCATCCCCCCAGCCACCTTCCCAGCCTACCCGCCCCTGGGTCTGTTGCTGCAGCGTTCTCCCTGCCTCCTTGCATGTTATAGAGTCATGTCCAAAGTCCGGCCCAGGGGCCAAATGTGGCTGAATGGTTGGCCCCCACACATTTTCACCTCACCAAATCTGGCCCTCCTTGCAAAAAGTTTGGACACTGTTGGTTTACTTGAAAAGCTTCACAAATTGCTTGAAAATGCATAGTTCAGTACCTGATGGGAAGAAAACGTGCCTTGAGCAAGAGAGCCCACATAGCTCTGTGGCCTGGGAGACTTGGATGCATAACTGAGAGTGCCTGCAACAAGGGTGTACGTGGCTGATGGGGTTCTGTCTCTTGCTGCCTGGGCAGCCTTAGGAAAACTATATATTTTCAAAGTGCAACCAGAAGAAGAAACTGATCAACTATTTCTGGGTATATCTAGAAAACCCCATGAGATTTGTCATAGGTTAGAAACGAGGTCCTATTATTATTATCCCTGAGGTTTCACCATTATGAGAGTAGACACAAAGGATAAGATGATGGTCTCTAATGTTTTCACAGTGGCTTCTTATTTGTGTGAAATTGAATACATAGATCCCAGATGCTTATTAAGTTCTATGGAATTTCATTCCTACCAATACTTGCGACCCATATAATCATAGAATAAATGAGTTGGGAGGGGCATATAAGGCCACTGAGTCCTACCCCCCTCCATAATGCAGGAATCCAGATCAAAGCAGATCTAGCAGATGGTTGTTCAGTTTTTTCTTGAATACCTCCAGCAACTACCTCCAGAGTAATTGGTTCCCATTGTTGTACTGCTCTAACAGTTAATAATATTTTTCTGATATTGGACCTAAATCTGGCTTCCAGTAGTTTGCTCATTATGTGTCTGCGATGATTGAGAACAGATCCTGCTCTTCCTGTATGACTAGCTTTCAACACACACACACACACACACACACACACACACACACACACACACACACACACACACACACACACACACAAAATCAGAATTTCTACAGCATTTGGGGCCTGAGGGGAGATATGATTAAGACATACAAAATTAGGCAGGGCATGAATAAAGTGGATAGAGGGACATTCTTCTCTTACACACAGAATACTAGAACTAGGGGACATCCACTCAAATTGAGGGTTGGGAGACTCAATTTGTGGTTGAAACCACAGATTACTGTGGTTTCTTTTCACCATAGTAATTGTTTTTTTGATCTACCAAAAGTCATTGAAAGTGTATCCATAAGCCATTAAATGCATATTCATGTCCCATTAAACCAGGGACAAAAACAAGCTATTATTCAGGGATACTGTAAGCACTGCACTAACCAGCCCACTCCTTCATGGGAGCTAATTAGCCCTTGTGTGATTCTGGGACATGCTACAAGAACTCAAGTCATGGGTGCAGTAGATGGACAAGGCCAGTTAGTTAACATCAGTCCGTACAAAGTTGTTAGCCAACATTAATTCAATTTTTGATGTCAATATCATTTTTCATTGTTATGAGTGGTAATATTCATTTTGAACCAAAATCTGTTCACATACATTAAAGTCATCCAGGTGTGTTGTGTACTGATCACTTTGGTTCTTAAAGTTGCCACAATTAGCAAGGCATAAAAATAGAATCTTTAAACTGCTTGTGAAATATTTACTGAGAGATAACAGAATAATTTCTTAAGAAGGATACGGCCTTACTCCATAACTGTGCTTTGTTACTTTTCTGAAGCTATTCGTGCAAAAGCATTCAGTATTGAACAAAGCTATCTGCATTGATTTATTGAACTGCAAATTTGCAGAACTAAGAAGTCAGATAATTGAGCTAGCAGGGAATTGAGCTGTGATTGGATGGCAAGGCTTGGAGCAGAAAACCCAGCTGAAAACCCACAGCTAAGTTAGAAGAGGCAGTAGGTTAAGAAGGAACTGATATATCACCCATGTTGTGATGGCATTGCATTTGAACATAAGAATATAAGAAGAGCTATGCTGGAACAGGCCAAAGGCCCATCTAGTCCAGCTTCCTGTATCTCGCAGTGTCCCCACCAAATGCATCTGGGAGCTTATGAGACTAGATATCTGTCTCCTGATACCACTCTCATGCATCTGGCCTTTGAAATACCCTGTATTTAAGCCTGGAGATTACACATCTCCATCATGGTTTGTAACCTGTGATGGACTTTTCCTCCAGGAATCTATCCAATGCCCTTTTGAAGGTATCCAGGCCAAACACCATCACCACACCCTGTGGCAGGGAGTTCCACAGACCAACAACATTCTGGGCAAAAAAATATTTTCTTTTGTCATTCCTCACTCTCCCAACCTTCAATTTGAGTGGATGTCCCCTAGGTCTAGTATTTTGTGTATGAGAGAAGAGAGTCCCTTTATCCACTTTATTTATGCCCTGCCTAATTTTGTACATCTCAGTCATATCTCTCCTCATGCACTTTTTTTCCGGACTAAAGAACCCCAAATGCTGTAGCCTTTCCATATAAGGCAGGTGCCCCTGCCCCGTAATCATTTTAGGGCCTTTTCACACGACCCCTAAGATCCACTGGCCACTTAAATTCGGACCAGAGATCTTAGGGGTTTTTTGCTGTTCCCTCCACCCCCTCCGCACTTTTGCTGGCAGTGAGGGGAGGGAGAAAAAAGGAAGAAAAGAATGCCGCTCACCTCCGTTCTGCCGTCCCGGCACTGCATTCAGATCTCATAAAGGGGCGGGGGGGGGAACAAACAGAAGCAAGGAGAGCCGGGCAGTCACCACGTTATATCTGCAGATGAATTTTCAGCGCTGGGACCAGAATCTGTAAACTCCGGATGGGGGAAACAATTTTAAGCTCCAGAGCTGGGAGCCATTTGCGGCGGAGTTTAGGGGTCGTGTACAAAGGGCCTTGGTCGCCCTCCTCTGCACTTTTTACAGTTCCGCTATATCTTTTTTGAGATGCTGTGACCAGAACTGTACATGGCTGTTACTTAATATATCACTCTAGCAGATATGCTTATGGTATTTTCCCAAGCAAAGCTTGAAAGTACTGAAATGTAATTAGGTTAGCTAGGAACTGGCAAACCACCCCAGTATTCTTGCCAAGAAAACTCCATGGACATGGAGTCATGAAGGGTCGGTCACGACTGTAACAACACAACACTCACACATAGGCACCCCTTCTAATGTAGGAAAGCTATACAAAACCCCAATATTCCCTTCAGTTTGGGTTTTGTTCCAGTATGGGGAAGAATTCCCAAGAGCTGGGCTATGGTCTCCAAGTGTGACAGTCATCACAATCTGTAGTCAACTCCAGTTCTAATAATCAGTCACCTTCTTTTCAGGATCGAAGAAATAGCCTTGTTAATCTTTTCAAGAGTGTCGGGGGGGGGGAGAGAAAAGAAATGGGAGTGGGAAGGGAGAAAAAAATGTTGTGTCACCTAAAAGATTAGCTGCTGGATTTAATGTGAGCTTTTGTGGATCAAACTCACTTCCTCAGCCATAAAATTATTTGACTGTCATGCTTATACAATACTGTACTTGGCCACAGGGCCAGATGACAATACAGATAATGGACAAAATGACAATGCCTATTCCTTTACTTTATTTACAGCCTGATAGTAAACACACACACACACACACACACACACACACACACACACACACACACACACACACACACACACACACACACACACACACATTTTGGCCTAAGATGCTTATTTTCAGAGGACAGGCAGAGGAAAGGGCATCAGATGGTCTGGGGGTGGGCAGTCCCCAGAAAGCTTGGCGGGCAAAGATGGGTGACAGCTTAATGAGTTGCTTCCCATGAATATGGTATTCTGAAGGCACAGAATTTATAGCTCTTGGTGAGCCTCTCTCAAGACGTTCATCAGTTTCTAATTACAGTGGAACCTTGACTTACATACTGCTTGACTTGCATCATATTTGACTTGCAGCAAGAAGGGGCCTGTTTGACTTGAGTCGCAGGCTTTGACTTACATCTCGGCATCACAGCTGCCGCCTCCAAACTGCTCCTGCCTTCTTCCCCTCCTCTGGCAGCAGTGGCTTTGGCGAGGCCAGCTCAGAGCACCTGGAGCTGGTCCTCGGCCTCACCGAAGCCGCCGCTGCTGCCGGAGGAGAAGAAGGGCCGGGAGCTCGGGGCTGGCCTCACTGGTTAGACAGTCGGCTCAGTCTTGTAAAAAATCTGGCTGCAGAAGTCTGGTCCACAATGGAAGCATTTTAGTTGGGGAGCTGTAAAGTTGTGGGACTCTAATGGTAAGCATAGAGTTGTTCAGAACTTGGAACGTCAGGTTAAAAATCAGTAAAACTTAATAGACATTGTTGCTATGAACATTAAAAATGGAGGCATATAACTTGTGGACTATAATTCCACTGCCTCCTCCTCTCTTTGAAGAGACATTTCATTTACATCCCCAGAAGGAATCTCCTATCCCAGTCAAATTTGTGTTAAATTGCTGTTTTGGGGGGTCTTTTTCATCATCTGGAACGGATTAATCCGCTTTCCCATTACTTTCTATGGGAAACATTCATTTGACTTAAGTCATGTTTGACTTAAGTCTAGACCACTGGAACGGATTAATGACGTAAGTCAAGGTTCCACTGTAGTTGTCAGGGATCCTTATGACCCGGCCGTTGTCGTTGTTCCAACATTTCGAGACTTCACTTTCCTGTCAGGTCTCCCATCGGCTGTGTTGTCTTCATTCTCTGATGCCACACAGAGTAGACCAAGCACCTGCCCTTCTCCTCAAGGCTTCTGTGAGGGTGCTGTCTGTTAGGGCCCTGAATGCCTCTTGTGCACAGACTCCCGGTGCCTGTAAGAGATCCTCTGAGAATAATAGAATGACTTCCCATTAAGAGTTTCCCTTCCTGAGAGAGACATTGTCTCTATTACTCTATTACTCTCTTCCCCATCCCATCCTCACATATCCTTTTATATTGGAAGAGGCCACCACTTGGTTCAATCTATCCTTACTTTGTCTTACTTGTTTAAAACATGATGAAATGAAACTTTTCAGGGCGGGGGAGTACTTTTTCCAACAGCTTTTGCAATTTTAAAGGGCCCCCGCCCAGAAGTGCAGTGGGGAACAAGGGTAACAGAAATGCCATCTGCTCCCCAGTTGCATTTGCTATTCATCCTCCCAGCGGCCATCTTGGTGGAGGAAAGGGAAGGAGATTTTTGTTTGGGTGGTAGATATTGAGAAATGTGAGCAGTGACATCACTCTAAGCCTTATCTTTGGACATGTTCTTCCAGAGAACCTTTGTCTCGGGCCTCCCCCCCAAAAAAAATGTTTGTCAGAAATCCAGAATAAAAATCACAAAGTAGTCTGGGATAGTCTTAACAGTTTACCAGTCTCTATCCTTGTGACAGAGATGTTGTTAGTTAGATGGTGGTGGTGGTGATGCTAATGACTGGCCATGCGATTTGGCAGCACATAACCATGATGATTTTGTGCATATGGGCACACTGTGTATCACCTGACAAAGGCAGGCAGTAACATTATTTGAGAACTGATTTGTATAAAACATGTTCCTGGCAGAAGAAAATGGTGGTGAAGAAGTTTAATGTCTGCCTAGTTCACACACACATGAGCCATGTCCATTTCCATTGTGGCACCCAACCTATGGAACCTCCATGGTACTTGATAACTAGAGTCAGTTGCCTGAATCTATGTGCAGATGTCCAATTTCTTAACTAAAATTTATTTCATAGAATTTTCATAGAATCATAGAGTTGGAAAAGACCTCAAGGGCCATCCAGTCCAACCCCCTGCCATGCAGGAAACCCATCACAGTATTTCCGACAGATGGCCATCCAGCCTCTGCTTAAAAACCTCCAAAGAAGGAGACTCCACCACCCTCTGTGGCAGCATATTCCACTGCCAAACAGCTCTAACCGTCATGAAGTTCTTCCTAATGTTCAAATGGAATCTCTTTTCCTGTAGTTTGAAACCATTGCCCCGCATCCTAGTCTCTGAAGCCATGGAAAACAAAACTGTTCCCTCTTCAATATGACATCCTTTCAGATATTTAAACATAGCTATCATATCCCCCCCCCAGCCTTCTTTTTGAAAGGCTAAACATTCCCAGTTCCCTAAGCCATTTCTCATAAGACATTTCTTCCAGACCTTCAACCATCCTGATTGCTCTCCTCTGTACCCGCTTGAGGTTGTCAACATCCTTTTGAAATTGAGGTGCACAGAACTGGACACAGTACCCCAGGTGGGGTCTGACCAGAACAGAATAGAGTGGTACTATCACTTCCCTTGATCTTCTAGACATTGTGGTTCTGTTGATGCAACCAAGAATTGCATTGGCTTTCCTGGCTGCCACATCACACTGCTGACTCATGTTCAATTTGTGGTCCACCAAGACTGCCAGATCCCTTTCACAAGTACTATTTTCCAGCCAGGTGTCTCCCATCCTATATCTGTACAATTCATTCTTTTTACCTATATGCAGCACCCTACATTTCCCTCTGTTGAAACCCATTCCGTTAGCTTTGGCCCAGCACTCTAATCTGTCAAGGTCCTTTTGGATTTTCATCCCATCCTCTAGGGCAGGCATGTTCAAACTTCGGCCCTCCAGATGTTTTGTAGTGCAATTCCCACAGTTCTTTGCCATTGGCAATCTAAGCTTAGAATTCTGGGAGTTGTGGTCCAAAACATCAGGAGGGGCGAAGTTTGGACATGCCTGCTCTAGGGAATTAGCAACCCCTCCCAATTTGGTATCATCTGCAAATTTAATTAGCATACTCTCTAATCCTATTTGCTTTACCAATATAACAGAATATAACAATATAACAGAAACTGAACATTCCAAAGTCATTGCTGTTAAACCTGGAGAAATCCCAGAATCATGATTCTGGCATGTATATAATGAGCTTAATTTTTCATTTGTTTCACACTATTCAATGCTGTTGGATCTTTCCTTTTATTGGAGAAATAATGCAGATGTGTGATTGTAGTAACTGGTTCTAGGTTCTGATTGCCTTTATTTTTATAAGCTTTTTGTTAATAAAAACTATACATTCTTCCTTACCTCGTAATTGGTAGTCAGACTGCATCTGGCTGTTCCTCATGCCAAATAAGCCCTATGCTGAAAGGGGTTCATATTTCTTCTGTACTCAGAAATATAATAAACGTTTAAATTTAAAGTATCTCTAGCACTTAGTTGCATCAAGGAGTGCTGCTGTACTATAAATAGAAGTGGGTAAGAGCCATTGCCTTTTTTCTTTTTGTTCTCTACAAAATGCAGAATAATTTCTAATCAGTTTCTCAATTTAACTAGTTTTTCAATCCATTAGCAGAAGTGCCCTTTTACGTGAAACTTGCTGTTCGGGTTTTGTTTCTATATTAAATGTCTATGTAATACCTGTTTCATCAAGCCTTTCTCATTCCCCCAAGATTTAATTTCTATTCCTGCCTGAAATTGTTAATAATCCTCTTCTCTTCTTTCCATTTAGATTTGCTAATTTTAATTCCCTCTGCGTTTAGTTACTTTCAGTTACTACTGAACTCTGAAATTGCTGTGTTCAGGAAGCACCATATTTTCTATTTCAAAGCTTCACCTAGTAGATAGTTAACTTTGCAATTGTTCCTGTTTATTACTAGGAAGGAAGAGTCCATAGCAGTTTGGTAGGCTCCATGGTTTCATGTTCCCAGTTAAATGGATCAGGAAGCAGATGATGCAGAGGTGTAGCAAGGTTTGGAGCGCCTTGGGACAATGTTAGTTTTTGCACCGAATCCTGCATGTGTGGGGCATGTGTGTGCGTGGGTGTGGGTGGACGGGCTTGTGCGCCTTATACTTCTCCCGCAGTGGCCCGAAGCAAGGCGAGGAAGAGGAGGAGGAGAGCGCTGTGGCCACCGCACTCCCCGCATACCTGCCTGCTTCGCTGCTCGCCTGGCACACGGAGGTGGAGGGGGTCCCTTAGCCAGGGGAAAGGAAGACTGCTGGCAGGAGGGCACACGGCTTCCCCCTCCTGCTCCCCCTCCAGGTAGCCCCAGATTGCCGTGCCCCAGGGCAAATGCAACCTTCCACACACACACCCATACACCCTTGAGATGATGTGAAATGTTTCTACCCAAGACATGGAGGGAGCCTTAGGCTGGGTAGCTGAGTGGCTTAGGTATCAGGCTGCAGAGGGAGAGGTTGGGAGTTTGATTTCCCACTCTGCTTCTTGTGAGCAGAGCCAGCTTGTGTGGCCTTGCGCGACCTCCAGAGTCCTAGGCTGCCTGTAGGTGAAGAGAATGGTGAACCACATCTGAGCAACGCACGCTGGTACCTCGACTTATGAATTTAATCCGTTCCAAATGCATGCTCTTAAGTCGAACTACTCTTAAGTCAGGGTACCTATCTAAAAAATTGAAAAAAGAAGTTAAAAAATCAAAAAAAGAAAAAATATTTGTAAGTCGAGCAGACCATATCTAAATTTGTAAGGCAGCAGTTAAAATGCCAACAGTTTTCCGCTCTTAAGTCGAGCTGCTCTTAAGTCAGGGTACCACTGCATGTCCAGGAAACCCTGAAAACAGTTGTCCCTATGTCAGGACCCTGCCTGCCACAGAACCTGACTCTGTGGGGTTAAATGATGAAGAGCTGCTGGAAGAGCCTTGCAGCTCAAATCAGCAAGCTGCTGGGTCTGATGACTCAGCTGAAAACATATCTTCACCTCCTAGAAGGGCCATGAGCAGGATTCTGCAAGGACGTGCTACCAGAAGAGCTAGGGAAAGAGTCTTTGATGCTAGGCGGAGAATCAGGTCTTCCAGCTGGCGCTCCTTGGCAACCCCTCCCTTTCTTACCCGGTCCCTAGATTCCATCTCCCCCTTTCTATGCCGTCCCCATCTGTTTTCTGGCGGGTTTATTGCAATTTGCACATTTTATATTTTATAATTTGTATTATATTATCATTTTATTCTATTGGCAGTTATTTGTATTTTACTTAGTTGTTGTTAGAGCTTTGCTCAGTGGGTTTTGTAATTGTATTCTTTAACTGTATTGTTTGTGACTTTTTGTTTTTTTTTTGTTTTTTTTTTTTTGTTGCCATGCTTGCAGGGACTCACATACCAACTGTGTCAGGCCGTGGGCGGCACGCTTGTAGCCGGGGGGTTCGTCAGATCAGAAGAACCCGGGTCAGGCATCTTGTGCCTGTCCCGAGTTCTGACCCTCAACTCGCTGCCACGTGTCCAGGAGTCACTTCTCCAGCGCCTCCAACCTTACCTGCATTCTGCTGAATGCCAGGTCAGTCCATAATAAAATCCCTATCATATATGATTCCATCCAAGATGGGCAGGCTGACCTGGCTCTTATCACCGAGACCTGGGTGGGTGCAGAGGGGGGCGCTTCGCTCTCCCTGCTGTGCCCGCCCGGGTATCTGGTTCAGGGTGTGGGAAGGTTGGAGGGTCAGAAGGGAGGGGGGGGTCGCCATCGTCCATTGGGATTCTCTTCATGTTTGCAGGGCCTCGACATTGGTTAGCCAGGGGTTAGAGTGCCTTCACCTGTTAGTGGGACAGCGGGACAGATTTGGCATTGTGCTGGATTACCGTGCTCCCCGCAACCCAGCACAATCCCTTCCGGAGCTCACCGAGTTCATCGCGGCTGCTCTATTGAAGTCCCCGCGCCTTCTGGTTGCAGGTGACTTTAATGTGCATGCCGGCGGTGAGCTCTCCAGTGTAGCCCTGGAGTTCATGGAATCCATGGCTTCCATGGGTCTGTCCCAGCATGTTGTATGCCCCACTCACAGGTCTGGCCACACCCTGGATCTGGTATTTTCCTCCATGTCGGGGACTTCGAGTCTGGAGGTAGGGGGCATTGTCTCCCTGCCTGTATCATGGTCAGACCATCACCTGCTCTCCTTCCCCCTGGCGATCTCGGCCCCTCCTCGCGGGGACCTTCGGCTTCCAGTTTTGGCCCGCCCCCGTCGACTCATGGACCCTTCTCGGTTCCAGGAGGTCTTTGGGGCGCTTCCTGGAGAACTGACTGGCGCGCCGGCCGAGGTTGTGGCTAACCACTGGTTTGATACAGCTGCCCAGACCATCGACCGGATTGCCCCTAAGCGCCTTCTCCAATGCCGAGATCGGTCCTTGCCGTGGTTCACGACTGAGCTCCGAGCAATGAAGCAAGTGAGGAGAAGACTACAGCGCAGCTGGAGAAGAACATGGACGGTTATTAATAAGGCTGCCGTAGTATCCCAGAATAGGCGCTATTCCAACGCGATCAGGGAGGCTCAGAGATCTTTTTCTCCCTGAGAATTGGTGAGGCCTCTAACCGCCAGGCGGAGCTTTTCCGGGTGGTTCGGGACCTCACCAATCCTAGTCTGGTTAGGCCACCTCCTACTGATTTCAGTAATGAGAATTTCGCAGCCTTTTTTCGTTCTAAAATTGAGGCCATCTGGGCTGGCTTCAACTCCAGTTGCAGTGGCATTGTCCTGGCACCCCCAGTTGCTGGCCCGCCTTCGTCGCCTTGGTTGGATGCGCTTGGGCCTGTTTCTGCTGTCGAGGCCTCTAAGGCTATGGCTCACTGCCGGCCGGCGTCCACCCCCTTCGATCCCTGCCCTGCCTGGCTAATTAAAGCTGCCAGCAGGACCATGGCCGAATGGGCTTCGGTCATCGCCACTGCCTCCTTCAGCGATGGGGTCTTTCCCTCTCGTCTGAAGGAGACGGTGGTAAAGCCCATTCTTAAAAAACCAGGCCTTTCTTCAGACGATCTTGCAAATTATCGTCCAATTGGTAATGTCCCGTTTATGGGCAAGATGATCGAGAGGGTGGCGGTGGTTCGGTTGCAGTCGTACCTGGAGGATCGGCAGTGCCTCGATCCTTGCCAGTCCGGGTTCAGGCCTCGTCGGGGGACCGAAACAGCTTTGGTTGTGCTGCAAGATGACCTAATCCGGGCGGCCGACAGGGGTTGCTCTACCCTGTTGGTTCTCCTGGATTTGTCAGCAGCCTTTGATACCGTCGACCACGGTATCCTGTTGGATCGGCTCTCTGAGGTTGGAATCGGAGGCACTGCTCGCAATTGGCTCCGATCCTTCCTGGAGGGCCGTCCACAGTACGTTCAGGGGTTCCACAGGGGTCGTCGCTGTCCCCTATGCTGATTTGGAGTCTGCTGTCATCAGTACGCTGATGACACACAGCTCTATCTCTCCTTTTCCACCTCTGCAGTGGAAGCTGTGAGGATCCTTGATGAGTGCCTGGATGCCATACTGGCTTGGACCGGGGCGAACAGGCTTAAGCTCAACCCCGAGAAGACGGAGGTCATGTTCTTTGGGAGTTCACCATCTGGGTACGGTGGGCCTCTTCCTTGTCTGGGGAGGCCTCCCTCCAGCCAGTGGAGAGGGTGCGGAATCTGGGCGTGGTCCTGGACCCGGCACTGACCATGCGGCGGCCAGACTGGTGGCTGGTGTGCGTCGTTATGACCACATCACCCCAGTTCTGGCCCGCCTGCACTGGTTGCCCGTTGCAGCCTGAATTAGATTCAAGGTCTTGGTTTTAGTTTATAAAACCCTCCATGGCTTGGGACCAGACTACCTGGCAGAGTGTGTCGTTCAGCGATCCACCTCGGCCCGTCCTGTTCGGCAGGTGCGAGCGCACTCGCTGCAGGTTGCCACTTCACGAGAGGCCTGGAAGACGGTTACCCGGAACCGGGCCTTCTCTGTGGCAGCCCCTTCCTTATGGAACTCCATCCCCAGCGACCAGTCTGGCCGTCGCATGGTCAGCGTTCTGCAGAGTCCCTGCAGGCCTTTCGGAAAGCCTTAAAAACCTTTTTATTTCAATAGGCCTTTGGCGAGTCTTAATCTAATTTAATTTTTTTCTCTTATCCCGCCATCGCTGTCTAATTTATTAATTGTCGAATTTATTAATTGTTGACCATTGGTGCCTTTTTAATTGCTGGGACCTACGCCTTTCGGCGTACTGGGATGCACCAGGATTCTATGTTCTATACCCTTTTATATTGATGCTGTTTATTTTGAGTATTGTATTTTGTTGGTTGTTTGATCGGTCCTTGGTCGCCCGCTGTTCGCCACTTAGAGTTCTATTTTAGAAGATAAGCGGGATACAAATATAACAAACAAACAAACAAACAAACAAACAAATAAATAAATAAATAAATAAATAAATAAATAAATAAATAAATAAGCCCTGAGTACTAGCAGAAGTCTTTCCAGAATTAAGGGTGTGTTCCCTGTTTTGAGATAAAGATGGCAAGCTCACCTTGAGCTCTCCGTGGGAGCAACGCGTCACTTGAACTTGCAATCACGTTCCTGTTTGTTCCTGACCTTGGACTCTGTTTTCTGACTTCGGACTGGTTTCCTGGACAACGGCTTGATCTGTTCCCTTTGGCTTGGCATCTGGTTTCCATGAGATATTCTGGTTTTGACTTGGACTGGTAATGGCTGTGAGTTGGATTCTGTTATTCATCTGGCACTTGATTGTTAGCAAAGGACTTGAACTTGCTTGACTCTCCACTTTGGCAATGAACTGAACTCTGTCTGTGTGTGTGCTTTGTGTGCGGGGCTTGACACCCTAAGTCAGAACTGATTGGAGGCACCTGATGATGACAACAACAATGATCGCCAGTCAACATACTACTCATTTAGATGGGAAAATAATCAGTCCTTCTTTAGGACAGCTTCTGTGCTGCTACATGTGTTGGACTATTGTCCAAACAGATTTGGTTTTACTTATCCAAGATTGCAACAATTCGTTTTTTTAAATTTGCACATCATATTGTTTTTAGCTCTTTAAATAAAGTAGGACACCCACCCAATCTACAGGAGCAGTATTTATGGTTCCATGCTCTGAAAATATTAAAAATACAGTGGTACCTTGTATAAAGGAATTCATTGGTTCCAAATGAAATTACAGTATGTTAAGCAAATTTTCCTTTATACAAATTTCCCATAAGAATGCATTGAAAACAGAATAATCCCTAATTGCGACCATTTTTATGTTGTATGGATTCGCCCCATAGATGATTCTGTTAAGCAAATTTCCCCTATCTCCGGAATGTTTTATGTTGTACAGATCTTATGCTATACAAACCGTTTGTTATACGAGGGTCCACTGTATTAAAAGAAAAAACTCTAGTGGTCAATTCTGGTAATACATGGTGATTGTACAGTACAGTGCTGTACAGTACAGTGGTACCTTGTATAAAGGAATTAATTTGTTCCAAATGAAATTATGTTAAGCAAATATTCCTTTATACAAATTCCCATAGGAATGCATTGAAAACAGAGTAATCCCATTTTTATGTTGTACGGATTTTCCCCATAGGCGATTATGTTAAACAAATTTCCCCTATCTCCGGAATTTTTTATGTTGTACAAATTTTACGTTGTACAAGCTGTTTGTTATACAAGGGTCCACTGTACTTATTTCAGGGCTTCTTGTCTTTACCAGCTCTGTAAAGCATTTGTCGTTTCCTGCAGTTTTCAGCATTGCAAGGGGGCTCGTGAACATTCCCCAGTGGATATGGGGTCCTATAATAATATAAGCCAACTTGGGTTCTTTTTTAGAAGGAACGTGAGACAAAAATATTTTAAATAAATAAAGGACTGCAGGCTTACTCAAAGATTTTTTAAATGTCTCCGATAGTGTTCATTTTCAGTTTAGGTTCCAAATGGCTCAGGCTCATGGGAATATAAATAAACTAGAAGCCCTAAGAATATAAAACTATTATAAGATATCCATCCAGTGATATTTTACAATATTTTATAATAATTTATTTTATAATAATCCATGCTAGATCATGGATTATTATACTGTAGATATGTCAATCCTGCCCTAATTGATCTGAGGATGTCCGTAAAGTAATGCTGTAAATTTTGCTCTAGAACAGTGATTCCCAACCTCAGGTCCCCAGATGTTCTTGGACTACAACTCCCAGAAATCCCAGCCAGCAACATCTAGTGGTGAAATCTTTCGGGAGATGCATTCCCAGAACATCTAGGTTCCCGAAGGCTGGGAACCACTTCTGTGGAATATTGATCCTTAAATAAAGGTTATAACCTCTAAATGCTTACAGTGCGCTACATAACAACATAAGAGCATAAGAACAGCCTTGGTGAAACAGGCCACAGCCCATCTAGTCCAGCACTCTTTCTCACGCAGTGGTTCACCATTTTCCTCAGGGTATCCCCAAACAGATGTCTTCACCTGCTTATGATTCCCTGCAAATGACATTGAGAGATATCCTGCCTATCTCTCCAACCCAGAGGTTGTCCTTAGGCATCTACATGATAGCCATTGATACCCCTGTTCTCCATGAACTTGTCCAATCATATCTTAAAGCTGTCAAGGCTGACAGCTGTCACCACTTCTTCTGGCAGGGAGTTCCATAGACCATTGATCCTCTGGGTGAAAAAGTACAATCTCTTATTTGTTTGAGATCTAGCACCCAAAAGTTTCATGGAGTGCCTACTAGTTCTAGTGTTGTGCGACAGGGAAGACAGTTTTTCCTTATCTACTTTGTCCACACCATGTATGGTTTTATAAACGTCAATCAGGTCATCTCTTAAATGCCGTCGTTCAAGAGTAAAGAGGCCCAGCTATTGCAGCCTCAGATGGTAAGAAAGGTGTTCTAGTCCCCAAATCATTCTGGTTGCCCTCCTCTGCATTTTTTCCATTTCCATAATATCCTTCTGGAGGTATGGTCACCATAGATTTATAAAGAGGCAAAATGACACTTGCTGACTTATTTTCTATACCCTTCCTAATGATCCCTAGCATTGAATTTGCTTTTTTTTCACTGCTGCAGCACACTGGGTGACACCTTAATTGAGTGTCTACAAGGAAACTAAGGTCCCTTTCCTGGTTTTCTGCAGAGAGTTCAGACCCCATCATTTTATAAATGTAATTGGGTTTTTTGCCCCAAAGTGCATCACTTTGCACTTACTAATGTTGAAACTCATTTGCCATTGTTTTGCCCACTCCCCCAGTTTCAACAGATCCCTCTGGAGCTCCTCACAACCTCTCTCAGTTTTTACTACCCTCTATAATTTAGTGTCATTGGCAAATTTGACTACCTTGCTATTTGGTCCTCATTCTGGATCATTTTTGAAGAGGTTGAAAAGCATGGGTCCCAGTACTGAACTTGGAGGACCCCACTCTTTATCTCCCTCCACTTGGAGAAGTGTCCATTTAGTGCTACCTCTGTTTCCTGTCCCTTAGCCAGCTGCTGATCCAGGACAAGACCTGTCCCTTGATTCCATGACCGGCAGGTTTATCCAAGAGCCTTTGATGTGGGACCTTGTCAAAAGTTTTCTGAAAGTCCAGATAAACAATGTCAACTGGATCTCCCTTATCCACATGCTTGTTGACACCCTCAAAAGATTCCCACAGATTAGAGAGGCATGATTTGCCCTTGCAGAAGCCATGTTGGCTCTCCTTCAGCAGCGCCTTCTCTTCTATGTGCCTATTAATTTTATCTTTTAAGATGGTTCCCATCATTTTACCTGGGACACATGTCAAACTGACTGGTCGGTAATTTCCTGGATCACCTCTGGATCCTTGTTTGAAGATTGGTGTTACATTTGCTACCTTCCAGTCATCAGGCACAACGCCTGATTTGAGGGAAAGATTATATATTTTGACTAGGACATCAGCAATTTCATCTTTAAGTTCCTTGAGAACTCGTGGATGGATGCCATCTGGTCCTGAGGATTTGTTAACATACCGCTGTCAAAGTAACCTCTTTATTAAGACCATGCTTTTTGAAATCCATATACATATCTATATATAATTTACCAAAAAGAGAAAATAAGCAGATTTTCTTTTATATGTGAGCTGTAGCCAAGAAGACGACCACACTGATATTGTGAACAAGCGTGCCTCTAATCACTTGCATTTTGCCTATGCAGGGAAGGGTCGTGACAAATAAATAACGCAGGGCACAACAACAGTCAACCCCAAATCCTGTAAAGTTGTCTTAATGGAGTAAGCATTAGAACCTAGTGGCAGCGTGATACTTGAACAAGATACAAAAGTTTTTTTTCACGATTGCTCTTTTTCTGTAATCCTGATTCATTCATGATGAATCAGGAATGGAGGGGAGTGAAGGCAAATTCTAAGCAGTTCATATGATGGCATCAGTGAAGTAGAGAAGACAGAAGATGCTCGAAGACATTTCCTCTAGCCCATGCCAGTTTTTCCTTTCACTTCTTCTATTCCTTGTTTGGACTTCAGGCAGATCAAAGAGCAGAACAAATTAACACGCCTTTTCTTGCCCATCAGGACAGGACTGCATAGTAGAAACACCTCGAGCTTTGGTACATGGCCTCTTGTATTTGATCTGAATGCATTTGTGCATTTAAAAGTGAATGCTCATTTTAAAAAGCACGATAGATATAAAATATTTTAATCTTACGTCAGTGGAAATCACTACTACAGGAATTGAACCAACACACACACACACACACACACACACACACACACACACACACACACACACACACACACACACACACACACACACACACACACACACACACACACACCTGGGAGATTTAATTGTTTTTAATCTTTATGGAATCTTTTTCATAGACATTTGGGAACAGATTTTGGGAGGACTGAAGCAGGAATCACTCATCACCATGGTACTGGTAGTCTCGGTTTCATTGGGGGAAGAAAGTAACTGAATAGTCCTCACCTGGCTCAAGAAAATGCGTTTTAAAAGCTGTTTTCCTTTGATGCTTTAGTAAAAATTCCAGTGTATAACTGCAAGCTATCCACTAAATTATAAATCGATAGGCTAGATTTCCTTAAATTAAATAAACTCTTTGTCTACAATTATATTGATATTTTGAGATGGAAGCTAAATTGATCTTGACTGTATTTTCAAGAAGCAATAGTTGGAACGGCATAACGTCACTCAGGAGAATTTCTCAGGGTCATTTTTGTTAGCTGGCTGCCAAAGTTCTAGAAAAGAGAAGCTGCAGATAATCCCCTCTTCATGCTGCCTGTGATATTGAAGGGACTGTAGATGCATCATGACTAATAGATTCTTAAAGCTGGCCGGCTTGGTAGCTGCCGTTATATCTCGTGAAAATTAATGCCACACTTTAAATCTGCACTATTTAAAGAACTGTTTGCTTCTATCTGTCCTGCATCTACCACCTTTCATTTTCAGTGATCAATTCTGGATTCTAGCACCTACAGTGAAGTCAAAACATTAGTCTCAATCCACTATCTCCACACCACATGTAGTGGTATTGTCTTGTACTAATCTGACTCAGAGGTGTTTACCCAGTGTGGGGCAACAGTGAAGAAGGCCAATTCCATGCTAAGGATCATCAAAAAGGGGATTGAAAATAAAACAGCCAACATTATAATGCCATTGTACAAAACGATAGTAAGGCCGCACCTGGAGTATTGTGTACAATTCTGGACACCGCATCTCAAAAAAAGACATAGTGGAACCGGAAAAGGTACAGAAGAGAGTGACTAAAATGATGACTGGGCTGGGGGACCTCCCTTATGAGGAAAGGCTAAAACATTTGGGGCTCTTTAGTCTGGAAAAAAGGCGCCTGAGGGGGATATGATTGAGACGTACAAATAATGCAGGGCATGAGTAAAGTGGATAGAGGGACGCTCTTCTCCCTCTCACAAAATACCAGAACAGGGGGACATCCACTCAAATTGAGGCTTCGGAGAGGGAGAACAGAGAAAAGAATTTTTTTACCCAGCATGTTCTTATTCTGTGGAACTCCCTACCACTGGATATGGTGATGGCATCTGGCCTGATGCCTTCAAAAGGGGATTGGGCAGATTCCTGGAGGAAAAGTCCATCACAGCTTACAAACTATGATGGAGATGTGTAGTTTCCAGGCTTAATACCGGGTACTTCAAGGGCCAGCTTCAGGGGAGTGGTATCAGGAGACAGATTTCTAATCTTGTGTGCTCCCAGAGCCATTTGGTGGGGCCACTATGAGATACAGGCAGTTCGCGCTGCCTACCTGACTGTTTTCTGAGGGCTCCTGCTGATCTGTCAATGGCTGGAGCCCTTTAAACCTGGGCCAGTCGGCACCAGGGGGACCCCCTGAAAGGGATCCAGCCATTGACAGCTCGACAGAAGCCCTCTGAAAATGTTCGGGGGGGGGCGCAGTCGCCGGAACTGCCCTCCCGACCTTTTTCAGAGGATTCCTGCCGAGCTGTCAATGGTTGGAGCCCTTTAAACCTGGCCTATTCTGTACTAGTGCATCCCCCTGGTGCCGACTAGGCCAGTTTTAAAGGGGTCCAGCCGATATCAGCTCAGCAGGAGCCCTTTAAAAAGGGCTCCCGGAGTCCCAAACACCAAATTTTAAAAAAATTCGTAGGAAACGAAACAAAACAAAACAGGGGTGAGCACAAAACGGAAAATGTTTCCATTTCGTGCCCATCCCTAATTGTATGATATCATAAGGCTCTGTCCAATAAAAATTGCTTTTGTGTTGCCAATGGTATGTTGCCAGTATTTGCACTACCTGTATCCTCCCTAACAAGCCTCAGAACATTTCAAGCTTTTAGCACATGTATAGGTTCAGTATTTTGTTCTCAGCAATCCTTCAGGGAAGATTCCTCAATTCTTTATCTGTAACTTTTATATAGAACTGAAAGACTACTAAATTTGTGTAAATATTAGCACTAATAGACTAGAATTCTTGCATTACACTCATGTGTCTATATTTTTCTTGGTCACAACTGAATGTAGGCTCAGTTGATGGCCACTACTGGATAATGTCTTTCTATTTTTCCAGTATACATCCTGTATATGTACAAGTGAGAAATCCAGTACTATATTTCCATGAGAGTAGGCCCAGAGAGTCAGTAGAGGTTTGATGAGTCAGCTCCTTAAATTCTATTGATTCAACAAGCTTACTTTAGTTGTAACATATGACTAGATTACAGTCATTATGTGGAATTGAAGCAGGTGTTCCTTTGAATCATGTCTTCAAACAATACATGTTTCTCAGTTGACTCTTGAATTTGATGTATCCCGTTGGCCATGCCATTTAAAATAGTTACACAATACAAATGTTCTCATCGTGTTAACTTGCCTAAAATACCTTCCTTTCCAGAATTGTTAAATAGAATTTTAACAAACCATACTGGTGAAATACATATGAAATGAGCAGCAGGGTTTTATAATTTATAATTGTACTGTATGTTGTTTTAACCGTATTGTATTTTATGGTTTTAATAATTTAATTGTTTTATATATTAAATACTTGTTGTATGTCGCCCAGAGACCTTTTGGTAGTGGGGCGGCTAAAAGAATCTTGTAAGTAAGTAGGTAGGTAAGTAGGTAAATAAATAAATAAATAAATAAATAAATAAATAAATAAATAATTGCTGTATGTTTTCCAGATGATAATCTTGTGGATTTTTTTTTCCTGGACTTGCATTTCAGTGAATTTGGTGATTAGCAAAAATGTTTTATGGTATAATGCCATATGGTATAATAATTAATAATTATCCTGATTATTAATTAGCTTTATGTAATAAGAGTATTTAGGCATGCTCATAGGAGCTTCATGGCACAGTGGTTAAATGCCTGTACAGCAGCTAAAACTGGGCTCACAACCTGGGGTTCAATCCCAGGTTGCAGGCTCATGGTTGACTCAGCCTTCCATCCTTCTGAAGTCGGTAAAATGAGTACCCAGCTTGCTGGGGGGGGGGCAAGGTGTAGCCTGCATACTGTAATTAAAACTGTAAACCACCCAGAGACTACTTGAAGTGGTATGGGGCAGTATATAAGCAGAACATTTTGCTTTTTGCATTCATGATTTAAGTGGAATTGTCTCTGGTGTGTCAAGATTGTACATAATATTAGTGGGGCCTTATGTCCAGGTAGACAAATGGAAAGCCAGATGTCACTATATTATGGTGCTGAGGTCATTAAAGTATCCGTCTGTTGGTGGAGGATAACCTTATTATTAAAAATTAGGGTAACAAATCAGTTTATGATAACAAAATAGATTGATTCTGGTGTTATTGTAGACTTTCCCCATACCCAAGGACTTAGGATGATTATTCCTGGTATATTTTGAACTTTCTTAACAAAACCTGTGTGTGGTTAGTGAGGTCATGTGAGAAGAATGAGTTCAGATTTATTTTCACCTGCACAGAGTAACTGCCCTTAGGGAATATAAGGATGAAATCCTAACATGTTGAAAACTGTATTTAGTTAAATGTCATATCAATAGGTGTGGCAATGCCATTATTGAGGATAGAAACAGAAATAGAAATAGAGAAGCTACTGTGCTTGAGTCACTGCACCAGCAGCCAGAAATGCTGGGGACCTGTTCCATTTCCAGTGTCTGCAGTGATGCTTGAAACCAGTAAATTGTTTGACAGCAACTAAATGATCTGTGGTTTTTAGTCCACAGGCTAAAGATGAAGGAAGGCATATTTTGTTGTCAGTGCATAGTCACTGAGAAAGTGAAGGGGAAGACTCAATGAAAACCAAAAGTATTTTTTTTCTTAAGAGCCTTGTGGTGCAGTGGTTAAATGTCTGTACTGCAGGTAAAACTGTGCTCACGACCTGGGGTTCAATCCCAGGCAGCAGGCTCATGGTTCACTCAGCCTTCCATCCTTCTAAGGTTGGTAAAATGAGTACCCAGCTTGCTGGGTGGTGGTGGTGGGTGGCAATGTGTAGCCTGCATACTGCAATCAAAAAACTGTAAACTGCCCAGAGACTACTTGAAGTGGCATGGGGTGGTATATAAGCAGAGCTTTTTGCTTTGCTGTGCTTTCCAGGTTGTTGCTACTGCAGTAATTAGAGAGTCTGTTGAAAAATAGCCAATCTTAATTTATTGTCACATTTCAGTTAATAGTATTAACTGTCTTCTTTCTCCTGGACATTTGGCCATCGAGGAGATGTAGATGTAATTTCTTTGGAGCAAAGAGTGGAAGGCTGGGGATGGACAGCAGAGGAGTAGACATGGGCACGACTTGGCGAAATTCTCGTTTCCGTTTCTCGTTTCCGTTACGGAACCGAAACGGTAACGAAAATTACTCTGCCAGAACTCGAACTCGAACTGACTAAAGAAAAATTGGGTCTGATTTTTTGTGTTGTCGTTCCTGGCATCGCAGCGATCGCGCGATACCAAGCGGCACAGGAAAAAAGTTTTAAAAATTAAAATAAAACCCGATTCCCGGCCAAAAAAGCAGGCGAAAATATGCCTGCCTGAGTGAGGGCACCTACCAGAGGGGTGGTTTCTGGGGGGGGGGGTCCCCGGCCTCCCTCCCCTCCTCTCCTGGGCTGTGCAAAGCGCGCATCCTCGTCGTCGAGTCACACTCGCCCACGCCAACTCGCCAAGCGGCGCGGCACAGGAAAAAAGTTAAAAAAACCCGATTCCCGGCCAAAAAAGCAGGCGAAAATATGCCTGCCTCAGTGAGGGCACCTACCAGAAGGGTGGTTTCTGGGGGGCGGGAGGTCCCCGGCCTCCCCCTCTCTCCTCTCCTGGGCTGCGCATCCTTGTCGTCTCGCCAACTCGCTCGCCATGCCATGCGGTGCGGGCGGGGGATCCAAAATGGGGCGACCACAATATTTATTTTGAAATCGTGGTCCAAAAACACACCAAAGCACCACAGAAACATGCGAAAATAGCTATTTTAAAACTGCCTGAATTTTTACAGTAGCAGCAGTGGGTTTTTCTTGCAACAAAACGTCTCCATTTATTTTATTTTATTTTATTTTATTTTTATTTTTTTACACCTGCGCATTAATGATGGGCTGTCCATGGGAGTGGACCATGCAAATTTTTGGAGCCATATCCACCAATTGCATGGCCACTTGGCCAGGTTTTGACCGAGACTTCTGGGATGTGCCAGTCGGGCATAAAAAGCCACTAACCCTAGCCCGAACCCAAACCCAAACCCTAACCCTAACCCATATGCCAGTACACTGTCCTTCTTAGTGGGTCAGAGAGGCACCCAGAGGTACACCCCAGTAACTCACCCTAACCTTACCAGTAACCCTAATCCTAGCCCTTGCGCTAACCCCTAACCCCAAGCCAGATCTGTGTACTCACATTGCACTATAGCAAGTACACTTCCCTTCTTAGTGAGTCACAGCGGGCCCCCTTAAGGGTCCAGTGACTCACAGTCCTCTGTCACTTCTCTCTCCAGCAGGCAGTGAGGCACCCGAAAGAGGTGCCTCTGCCTGCTACTGCTGCTGCAACTTAATGGTATGCATATCCAATTGGCTATGCATGCCATTTTGTAGCGGGTGAGGAGAGGAGGCACCCACGAGGTGCCTCCAGGAGCCCGCTTTCCCTTCATGACGGGCCAGAGGAGGCAACCACCCAGAGGTGCCTCCAGGAGCCCGCCCCAAAACCAGTACTAACGACAGACGAAAAACCGACAAACGAAACGACAAATTTTTGGAAAATTTCGTGAAAAACGGAAACGAGCCGAAACGGGCCGGCTCCGACACACGACAACTCGAAACGTAATTTTTCCTGGCCGTGCCCATCTCTACAGAGGAGAGAAGAGTTGAGATAAGTCTTATCTCTTTAGACTGACTCTTTTTTAAAAAATCCTAAATGAAACCACAGATCCTGTAATGGTGTGGTGCAGGTTCCTGTTTCCTCCAAATCAGTACCCAAGCACAATGCTTGGCAGTATCACAAGAGTGTTCCAAAAAGCAAAAAGATAACACTCTTCTTTAGATCAGGGAGTGATACATCCCTTGGGTTTTTGTTGTTGTTTTTCTTGTGTAATTAACAGGCAGAAAGACAGAATTCAATGAGTGTATATGCTAAATGTGTTTCTCTTCATCCTTGCCATTTCCTTCCAAATGATCCAATGGAAGAACTTGTTTTAGAGCCTGATTCCTTGAAACTTGTTCAGAAAAAAATAATCTCCCATCCATCTTGAACTGATAGCCAAATTCTTAAGTGAAGAAGGGAAATGAAGTGGGAATATAAGAAGGCAAGGCAGTAGGTCTTAGCATCCTGCTTGATCTGAGTACCTCTTTCCGTATTGACTGAATGTTGATGTTGACTTGCTAAGTGGCAGAAATGCCCCTTCGAAGAAATGGTAGTTAGTGTGCGACCGCCTTTGATTTTACAGCGTTCTTGTTGTCACTGATTGTAATGCAAGATGAATGGCTTACATTCGCATGCATTGGGTTAAGGGCTCTTGATATGAAAGAGGAGCATACTTCACATCTTGCTAATGAAGATTCAAGTATTCCTACCTCTTAAAAATAATACAAGCTATGTTATAAATAGGGGTTTTTGTTTTTTTTACATTGTGCTATCTAGGACTTAGACTGTGAATAACTGGGTTTTCTTTTAGTGTAGAACTGTTTTACACAATAACAGATTAAAGAAGTACAGCCTAACAGAATCTTCTGTTTCTAAGCAGAGACATTCCTAACTTGTTTTCTGCTTTTCAATAATTTTGGAATCTTTTACACATCTTTAACTTGTAGCCTAAATGGGTCAATATTTTTTAAAAAAATTTTTTTAAAAAGGAATGTCTTTTCTAAGACAAACTGTGCTCACAACATAAAATGCTGCTGCTGATCCTTGTTGATAAGGGTCTCAGAACTCTCAGACAACACTCTTCAGATGAATGCCCTTAAGAGATACCGACATGATTTGAATTATATTTTAGTGATATTAGTATTCTTAAGATAACTGATATTAGGGGTTCATTTGATTCATTGTTTTACCAACGACCCTGCCACTACTAGGAGCCTTTAAGCATCTTTGGTAGCTGGAGATGATGCAGGGTTCAGCAGCATATATTCCTTCCAGATCTCCTTCAGGCAATGCAAAACTTATTTCAGACCAGCCTTCCCATATGTTTTCTTTTGGAAAAGGAAGGGCAAGAAAAAAAAGAGGACTTGAGGGGCGTTTTTAAAAATGTATGTGCACTTCCAGTCTCATTGGGAAATACCGTACTAAGGCCTCCTCCAGGAGGAGGTAATCGCCCCAAACTCACAAAAGATGCACAGCACTGATTTGCGCCTTCTGCACAGATATATACTGTGTATCAGTTGTAGTTGATATTCCTTCCACCCAGAAAAGTGGTAGGCTGTTTCCTTCTTCTTTTGTCCTGGACTTTGTGTGAATGCAGACGAAGAGGAAAACAGTTTTGTTTTCTGTGGCAATTAAAACTTGCCAGAACCTCATGGGAAAATATGTAGCAGAACGAAAGAAAGCAGTGTGATAAAGAGGAAGAAAAAAATCTGTGACTTGCTTCATAGGAACCCTACCTCTCCCTTTTTTTGCTTGCATCCTTGGGCAGAAGCAAAAAGAATAGTTTGAAACTGTAGCCTACATGATACATATTTTTTCAGTTACGCAGATATTAACTCCTGAAATAATGACTTGAAACCATTGCTTCCCAAGGGCTGAAAACAGCATTGCCATCCACAGCATTGCCAACAAATGAAATAAAAGACATAGAATCATGAAGTTGGAAGGGGCCTGTAAGTTTAGTTAGTTAGTGAAATATATGTATTAGACAGGATGTTCTATATATATTTGATATGTATTTAATTGATTTAAAAATGGAGTCTGTAAAAGTGCAAAGTCACAGTGACTCAATGTATAGTTTTTTTCTAATGGAGTACAGTAACCCCCCGCCGATTGCGGGGGTTAGGGACCCACCCCACCCGCAATGCATGAACATCCGCGATATGCAAAAGCGGGTGGGTTGGGGGCGGGGGTTGGGGGGTGATTGGGCGCCTGTCCGAGAAGTCTTGGGGTGGCATGCACAGGCGGTGTTGTGGGATCTTAGCTCCCGCTGCCGCCCACCTGCACCGCCCGAGGCTTCTCGTCGGAGCGCGGGGGCGGCACGGAGTGACCAGATCGCCCCCTGCCACCCCGGGGGTTCTCGGCGGAATGCGGGGGCAGCGTGGAGTGACCTGATCGCTCCCCGCCGCCCACCCCCACATGGCCCTGAGGCTTCTCGGCGGAGCGCGGGGGCGGCGCAGAGTGACCCAATTGCCCCCACCCCCACATGGCCCGAGGCTTCGCGGAGGAGCGTGGGGTGCATCACAGAGCGACCCGAACACCCCGCGCCACCCCCCCTGCAGCCCCTAGGTGCAGGTACTGCGATCCCACAATGTACTGGGACTGCAGTACCTGAACTGCGAAATGGCGGGGGGACTGTACAGATGTTAAGAATTAACATAATGAATTTTGGCTGATGCAAGGGGTTGCAGTAGCTATGAGGTATTGTGATTTATGATTGGACAGACACATATAAAATGTTCTGTAAATCATTGTTCATTGGGCCTTCCATGAGTAAGGCACCCACTTTGTTTCTCTGTCATATATTTTGTCAATATAATGTATACTGTTATGCCATTGATTTTGTATAAATGTACTAATGTGACTTTTCCCTCTATGCTTTGTTGAACTTTGTTTAACTTCTGTGATGCTGTGATATATTTTTGTACAGTTTGTAATATAGCTGTTTGGTTTTAAGTAAACTCTCTCTCTGGCTAACTAGTTATTCTATAAGTATTGCTTCTGCAGGCTGATCAAATAGCACATACTCGGACAGTTCAAGGCAGAAATACCTGCACAGGCCGGCCTTCATTGCCAGATTTGGGGGGGGTATAAAATATATCAAAGGTTACCTGCCAGGTGGTTGTCTAAGGCTTCATCCATCTTTATCTCTGTACGTTTTTGTCCTTCCCCCCTTTCGATTCAGTTTAAAGCCCTCCTGATGAAGTTCTTCATGTTATAGCCAAAGGCATTCCTCTCAGTTCATGTGAGATGCAAGACTTCTCTTACTTTCTGGAACCTCAACCTAAGGTCCTATAAACCAGACCGTCACATCAACACCGCTTTCATAGCCAGTTATTCACTTGGAGTATTTTTGTTTCCCTTTCTTTTTCCTCTTCTGAGTTCTGGTAGGATGGATGAGAAAACTATCTAAGCCCCAAAGTCTTTTAGTTTCCTTCCTAGTGTTTCAAAGTCTGATGTGATCTCTTAAAAGTTGCTCTTGGCTGTGTTGTTCATTTCCACATGGATGAGAAGGAAGAGGTCTTTTTCTCTGGGTTTTAGCATAGGTGTTGGTGATTGTTCCGTCACATGTGTAATCTCTGCTCCAGAGAGACAGCACATCTGGGAGGTCCATGGATCTTTCCATCATACGTCAGTTTCAGACTTACACAAAGGAGAGTCTCCTATTACAAATAGTCCTCTTTTAATCTTTTTGCAGAGCATGGGTTCCATGCCTTTGCTTGGCTGAGTTTCAGTTTCTCTCATAGAGGGTTACTTCCCGTCTTTCCTCATTCCAAGTTGACGTTTGTTTCGTGATCTCATCGCTTGCAGTCACCCACGGGCATGATTGATGGTTCCGTGATGACTGTTACTACACGTCCTTGTTTTGTGACAACATCTGAACTTCCCAGCCTTTTTTTTTTTTTTTTTTTTTTTTTGGTCCGACCTTCCGTTTTTCGATCTTTCGAATCTCCTCAACTTTGCCTTCAATGTGTTATGGAGCTAAGTTTGAGGCATTTGTCTTTTAATCTCTCTGCACTGTGTTGCTGACTCCATAGGGAATGTACTGGAAAATTGCACTTAACACTCCTGCCACTTGATGGAGAATGGCATGTTGGGTGACGAGCCTTACCTCACGGGCACTCATCTCGGAATGAGAACCGAGACAAGCAGATTCCTGAGGCCAGGGAGGGGAATCACTCATCCTGCTTAAATCCCAGTTCATGGGGCGTGGTCAGGACAAACTCCCGTCGTCACGCAATGGACGTGGAGTAACATTTCTTCATACCAGTCCCAGGTGGGATGGCGAACCGCGATGAGAAGGAAATGAAATAACAGCCATACTCCTGTGAGTTTTCCTCTTTGATTTGATTAAACATGCCAAGTAATCCTCATTATCATTAGCCTTCATTGGTTTTCTAAGTCACTAAGAAACCACAATTATTCAAGTTTCTTTTGTGCCAGGGGAAGCTTAGATATGCCGTTGTGCCTTACAAGTCATGTTTAGTGGAAAAACTCCTGTGGTTACATGAACTCCCTGATACAGTATTTTTAATTTTACTCTTGATTAATTCCAGTTTAGTTATTTTTTTGCTATTCATAACTGCTTCCCTAGGACGCTAATTGCTGTTGTAGAACTGCTGATACTGCTGAGCTGATGCATTTCAGGGATGAGGGCCTCTTGGGAAATCAAAAGGCCAGATAACTAGAAAATCAACTTCAGAAAATGTTGTCATCCCTTGAAACTCTGGGGCTATTTTTTTAAATGTTTCCACAACCTAGAAGATGGGGTTGGCACTTCTATTAGTTATCCTTGGGGCTACTTGTAGTCTGAGCTCCTACATTGTAACATCTGGTTCTGAAATAGAAGAATATGTCAGAATACATTGAAATGGTAAAGACACAAATCAAAGATACAGAACTGTTACAAATGCTGCATACTAAATATATAGGGTGATACCACGGGTATTGTCACTGTGATTTCCTTCTTAATCTTGTTGCTCATTTTACAGTAACTTTTTTTCTTTTCTCAAAATAGTCATTTATCCTCATGAGTCCTGCTGCAAATATTTGGCTGTCCTGCTGAGACTAGAACCAGAAGCTTGCTATTCAGAATATGGTATCTATACATAAGGAGCCTAATGCGAGGCAGTGAGTTAACAATTGCTTTGAAGGGCACACAACATACAATGATGCTACTGGTAGTAGTAGTAGTAGTAGTAGTAGTAGTAGTAGTAGTAGTAGTAGTAGTAGTAGTAGTAGTAGTAGTAGTAGTAGTAGTAGAAGAAGAAGAAGAAGAAGAAGAAGAAGAAGAAGAAGAAGAGAATCATAAAGTTGGAAGAGACCTCAAGGGCCATCCAGTCCAACCCCCTGCCATGCAGGAACCCCATCACAGTATTTCTGACAGATGGCCATCCAATCCTCTGCTTAAAACCCTCCGTGGCAGCATATTCCACTGCCAAACAGCTCTAACCGTCATGAAATTCTTCCTAATGTTCAAATGGAATCTCTTTTCCTGTAGTTTTTGAAACCATTGCCCCAAGTCCTAGTCTCTGAAGTCATGGAGAACAAACCTGTTCCCTCTTCAATATGACATCCTTTCAAATATTTAAACATAGCTATCATATCCCGTCTCAGTCTTCTTTTTGAAAGGCTAAACATTCCCAGTTCCCTAAGCTGTTCCTCCTAAGACATTTCTTCCAGACCTTCAACCATGCTGGTCTCCCTCCTCTGTACCCGCTCTGTACCTGGTCTCAGGAACCTTAAGAGGTAAGAGTCTTAAGATGCTAGCTCTTAAGAAAGACTGATGAGGTATTCTCTGTTAGAATACACTATATTCCTGGCAGTGAAGTATTCATAGATTCTTGAACCCAATTGAAAAGACTAGAACAGATTGGTGGTCAGCTTAGTATCCTGGATCTCTTAGTATTTTAAGTCTCTGGCTGCGCTTGGGAGTTGGATTGTGCCTCCTTGACAGTGGCTGGATTCGGTGATCCATAGGGGAGCTTCTAGATCTGCAAGTGTTGTTGTTGTTGTTGTTGTTGTTGTTGTTGTTGTTGTTGTTGTTGTCAAAGATACCAAGCATAGTCAATCAAAATTGAAAACATTGACTGGCATTATATAACAGATGCAAGTTTTTAACCCCAAACTGAAGAATCTGATAAATATCAGCTCAGTATGCATGTTTCTCGTATACTGCTGTTTTTTGTAGCTCTAATGTTGTTATTTTTGAGATCTGCAACTGCTTGTAACAGTGTGTGAAATTTGACATTGTTCCCAAAGTCCCGATGACTACATGATGATGATGATGATGATGATGATGATGATGATGATGATGATGATGATGATGATGATGATGATGATGATCCTTCAGAGGGTCTAGGACTGCCTGCACACACACACCTAGGCTTTGGTGGGCCATATTCCCCAACCTACCCTGCAATTTGTTTTTTTTTTTTAAAAAAAAGTCATATTTTAATATTGAAAAGCCTCTCACAGCCTCTAGTAGACAAACACATTCCAAAAACAATTCAGGGGTTTACACGTGAATAACTCCTTTTTATGATCCTTTCAGCACACACTGGAACGTCCTTAAAAAAACTTTATAGACAAAAAAAAGTTAGTGTGGGATCCCAGTATCCAAGCCCAGCTGGATCACCCAGAGTTTCTATTCTGAATTAGAGCAATCCTTTAATTCTGATGAGCCTTGAATTAAAATTAATGTTACATCCTGACTTTAATGTATGAAACAAAACAAAAAAGAAAGAAAGAAAGAAAGAAAGAAAGAAAGAAAGAAAGAAAGAAAGAAAGAAAGAAAGAAAGAAAGAAAGAAAGAAAGAAAAGCCAAACAAAAACAGCACTGCAACTGGAGTTTAGCAAAAAATCAATTAAGCGTTCAGCATTCTTTCCTGCTGGGTGTAATTGCCTTGAGTATTTTTATATGCAATTGACTTGATTATGGAAAACAACAAAAATGTGGTGGCACAGTCATTTTTAATAGCCTAAAGGAATCTTTTCTGACAGGTCGTGTACTTGTCAAGTAAAAAACGTCAAAATATTCTATTTATTTTGTGGGTTATATCTAGCAGTCTAGAGACTCTGTCTTGTGAACTGGGCACATTTCATATAAGGTGGAAAATGATAGGGACAAATGTATTGACAATGTTCCAATATAGGGTTATGATCTATCATAAATACTGCAATATACCCCTTGGCTGGCTAGGTCACTCAGTGGTTTAGGTATCTGGCTGCCAAGCCAGAGGTTGAGATTTTGATTCTCCGCTATACCTGCAGGGACAAAAGCCAGGTTATGTCATCAGGGGTAAGTTGCACAGTCCCAGAATGCCTCTAGTAGAAGGGAATGACACACCCTTTCTATGTGCGGTGTTCTGTAGCTAGAAAATGTATTTCCGAAAGGGTCTCCACTTGACAGCACCCACTTATAAGACCACTTTCCTTTATAATCAGGGGGCAATGTTGTGATGATGCAGCAAACCTTTTCCCTGGAGGGATGCTTATGTATCTGTTATGAAGATCCTTTCTTCTGAAAGAGGCTTAGATGCTTAATCGTGACTTTTCTCTGATCTGTTGTAATGACATTATGATAGCCTTCTCTCCGAGGCATATGATGACAGAAAAGCCTCTTAACGCTCTCTGTTAGACAAGAGTTATAGTATCCTACACTCATCACTCTTAATAATGATGTTCTCTGTTTTCTTATAAGATCTCCTACAGGGGTGCTGCTCAGTTGCTGCCAAATCTAGATGTTTGCCACAGGTCAACTTCTTGCTTCATTTGAACTAGTTCACTGTGAATTCCTGGCACTTCAGTGTTCAGTGTGCTCCTTTCCAGCTAAAAAAAAAAAAAATTCCTGCCATTTTCATTTATTGCGCTGAGCCAACGTAGCATTTCTCCAAACGGCTGCAGTTTTCCTTTGTGGTACAGCTGGAAATACCCACTCGACACTTTCTGCCGTTTTGATTTCCACAGAGTTCCAGAAGGCTAGTGAAGATTTGCTTGCTTGCTTGCCAGTCCTTTTCCCTCTTGCGAATAAAGCACAACGTAACAGAGTGAAACAAAACATCGTAGGAAAGAGTTGACTTCATTAAGCAGTGAATTGTTGTTAGTTATCCAGAAAAGTTATGGCAGCCTCTTGACTCCAGCAGTGACTGAGGGAAGTGTGAGCAAGTGTGTGTAGAGACATCCTGAGTTTGGCTTAGAGGAAATCAAAACCACTCTGGTTATCCATGTGTCTGTGAAACAGAAGATATAGCTCTCCCTTGCTATGTTACATGAGGACTATCAGTGCAGTGAACTTGACTACTGGTAGCCCTTCCTGGCATTTAGTCACGGGGGGCTTATCAGCTCTACATGGAAGTACTAGGGACCCAATCCTTCTGGCTGTGGCACTGAAATGTAACTCTTCCACTGAACCCAAATACTCTTTTCAAATGGGTCTCAGAGAGACCTACTCCTTCTGTTCACTTGACTGCCCTGTTCTGTTGCTGATGTGGAGTTCATGAAATGAGACAGATAGAACAGCTCAAAGTGAGCATCTTGAGATGACCGAGTCAAAGAGCGAACACAATCTTGAGTGCTTCTGGCACCTTCAGATAAGAATTGTTATTAGACTGCTTTTGACGGGGTTGTCAACTGTTAGGGCCCCAGATGAGGTTGCAGCTCCATGAAGACTTGTCTGAGGCGAAAAGCTATTGATCTGATGAAGAGTCTTGGAAGTGGGTGGAAATCTACACATGAAAAACAAAGAGCTGGAAAGGAACAATAGAATCTCCTACATTTTCCCTCATTTCATGTACTTGGCCTCATGTCTTCTGTGTTTGTGTACTCACTTTATCCCTTCTGGCTGAACTAGGATGAAATATACATTAAAAATGAAATTGTTGTTCAGTGGTATTTTGTGTGTGTTGTGTCATTACAGTCGTGACCGACTGTTCGTATCCATGGAGTTTTCTTGGCAGGAATACTGGAGTGGTTTGCCAGTTCCTACTCCAGGCGCCAACGCCTCAGCACCTGGTATTCCCTGGTGGACACCCATCCAATTCATCTCAATTCGGATGATTTTATTCTGTTTTATGCTTTAGCTCTCTCCTTATTGGGGAGGCCTCCTCAATGTTCTCCCTTCCACTTTTATTTTATTTCATTATCCATTCCTCCCTCCTTTTTGTCTCTGGTGACTATTTCTGTCCTGTCTGTTTTGGGTAAATCTAGATGGGCTGTTTGCCTTTCCATCCTCACAGTTTATTATATTACTGAATAGCCATTGTTGCCTGTTTATCAGTGTTTGTTTCTCTGTACAAACGTTGAAATAGCCTTTTGGAGAAGCCAGCCTTTCAAATAAGCAAATACAGCTATCACAGTGCACTGAATCAGTTTTATCAAAGTTCCGCTGCCCAAGAAAGCTGCTCTATCTTATGAATATCAGGTTCCATTTACTCCATTTTCATGTACTTGCACTGTGTGAAATGTATATTTTAATATCTGCATGCAATTTGTTTCACTTTGTAGGGATTTCTGGAAATGACTCTTTGGGATTGAATTAGCCATTTTAACCACACCTGGGGGCTTTGGCATGTCCAGTGGGATTTTTACTTGGAAGAGAAGCACCCTACCCCAGTGTTGTAAGACAACCTTATTTTCTTCACTATTTCAAAATATTTGCTTTGGGATGGTTTTCCTCTCAAGAAATGGATGTGTGATAGCTCAGCAGTTTTATACAATCAGATGCTTCATTCTTCAAGATTCTTGCAAACCAAATCAAGTCTTTAGTTTGGTGGAGTCAAAGGCAGAGCAGTCCAAGGTGGGTGGGAAAAACTGGGTTTTCATGTTTGCACACAGGGATTCATGGACTTGATCCCAACCAGGAGAGATGACTTTCTGGAAGAAGTGGTAGCAGGAGGACTTCTGGAGTGAAAGGGACCATATGCTACTTGAGTTAAGAGAACCAAGCTTTCGGCTGAATATCAGGAAAAAAACATCCTGTTAGAGCAGTACAGCAGTGGAACCAATGACCTCAATAGGTTATGAGAGTTACAACACTGGAGGCATTCAAGAGAAATTTGGACAACCACTTGGCAGCTGTCCTTTGATTTGTATTCCTGCATGGAGTAGGGGTTTTGATGTGATGGCTTTATTGGCCCCTTCCAACTTTGCAGTTCTATGAGTGTATGATTCTTCAGGTATGTGCATAGCAAAAGATGGAGAAAACAAAATGTTTTAGCTACTCATTGGGAAATGGGAACATTATAACAGACTTAAGGAAAAGGCTGAAGTTCTCAGTTCCTACCTTGGTTTTATCTTATCCTTGAAGACAGTCAGATGTGAAGTACAAAACGCAGAGGATATGACTGGAGCTTGAGATTGATAAATAGTCAAGGAGTACCTTACTACTTCAGATGAGTTCAGATCCCCCAGAGCCCCAGGATATTGAAGGAACTGACTAAAAAGATTGTGGAACTACTGTCTATTATTTCCTTGGAAACATGAAGGATGGGTGAAGTGCCAGATGATTGGAGGAGTGCTAGCATTGTCCCCATGTGTATGTGTTGTGTCGTTACAGTCGTGACCGACTCTGTGGGACTCCGTGTCCATGGAGTTTTCTTGGCAGGAATACTGGAGTGGCTTGCCAGTTCCTACTCCAGGCGCCTACAGCACCTGGTATTCCCTGGTGGTCGCCCATCCAAGTACTAACCAGGGCTAACCCTGCTTAGCTTCTGAAATCAAGCAAGATTGGATGTGCTTAGGGTCCCTATAGATTCCTATTCCTATTCCTACAGATGACATCAATCCCAGGGAAAATTCTGAAGCAGAATATAAAGCAATAACTCTGCAAATGCAGCAATAACTAGGAGCCAACACAGATTTTTCAACAACATATCTTGCCAGTCTAATCTTATTTTATTTTTGAACAAGTAACCTCACTGGTAGACACTGGGAATGCTATAGATGTAATATATTTTGACTTAAGCAGAGCCTTTGACAAAACACCTCATTGTATTCTGGTTACAAAAGTAGAACAGGTGATACCTTTAGGCTACTAGAAAAATAACAAAAAAGTATTCTGATTAGCAAGCTAGCTAGATGTGGGCTGGATAGAACAACTTCAGATGGATACTCAGTTTGTTACAGAATCTACTTAGAAAGTAAGGATCAATGGCTCCTTCTCAAACTGGGAATAGGTAACAAGTGGGATACTGTCCAGGTGCTCTCCAACATTTTTATTAATGGCTGGGATGGAGTGCAAGAAGTACTTTTCAGATTTGCAGATGACACAAAATTGGGTGGAGTAGCTAATATCTTGGAAGACAGGAACAAAATTTAAAAAGCTCTTTATAGTCTTAAACACTGGGCTGAAAACAGCTGAATGAAATTTAACAGGGATAAAAGCAAAATTGTACACCGAGGGAAAACAGACTGAGGGGAGACTGGATAATACTTTTCAAATATTTGAACAGTACTTATACAGAAGAGGAGCAAGATCTCTTCTTGATCATCATCGACCCCACAGTGCAGGACTCGTAACAATGGGCTCAAGCTACTGGAAGCCAGATTTAAGCTGAATAACTGTTAGACCTTTATGACAGTGGAACCACTGACCTGAGAAGGTGATCAACACTCCAGTGCTGGAGACACTGAAGAGAAAATTGGACACCATTTGTCAGATCTGCTTTGATTTGTCTTCCTGCATTGAGCTGGGATTTGGACTTGATAGCCTTATAGGCCTATTCCAATGCAGTTATTCTGTGATTCTCACACATACATTCAAACATGTGCATGCACATTCAGCCAGTTGCTCTATATGGCCATTTTCCACCAAATGATAGAGACAGGAATGTTGGTGGCTATAGCAGTTTACTGCAGTCTGTTTGGGGTATATGTATATCTAACTAATATCCCTTGCCATAGTTCTCCAAGTGATCTAGAAGGTCATCTTAATGGTTGCCTTCTACAGAGACAAGCAGGAGAAGCTTCTGGGTCTCAGATCTTGACCTCCCAGCAGTTGTGATGTGTGTTAAAAGAGGCAAAAAGCTAAAGAGCATTCCCTCCATTCATATCATTGAGCTTTGGGCTCAATACAAAATACACAACATTCTTAGTACAGTGGATCCTTGTATAACAAACAGCTTGTATAACATAAAATCTGTACAACATAAAAAATTCCGGAGATAGGGGAAATTTGCTTAACATAATCGCCTATGGGGAGAATCCGTACAACATAAAATGGGTTTACTCCATTTTCAATGCATTCCTATGGGAATTTGTATAAAGGAAAATTTGCTTAACATAATTTCATTTGGAACAAATTAATTACTTTATACAAGGTACCACTGTATTGTGATTCCCTGCATCCTTATCTCTCTTTATTGGTTTCTTCTTTAAGGGTACTGCACTTAATGCTGATTTACTATTACCCATTTAAATAGCTCATTCTTTAAAACTACTTAATTCTTTATCCAATTGATTAATGTAATGAGCTCATAAGTATTATCTTATTCCAGTCCATTAGCAATCAAAGGCTCAGGGCCAGCCCTGTGGTCTAATTGAAATGCAGCAGAGTTTTTTTTTCTCCTCCTCTTCACTGCTATCCAAGATAAGAAGCTGAAGGCAAAGTAATTCTTTCCTGCAGGGAGGAAGTCCTTTGCATTGCCCCCTAAATGATTGCCTCTTTTGGCGAGCCAGAACGTGTCTCAGCCACGGAATGAAATTTGCTTAGGACTTGGGGGTATTTCCAGTGAAATACAGTGGTACCTTGTATAAAGGAATTAGTTTGTTCTAAATGAAATGATGTTAAGCAAATTTTCCTTTATACAAATTTCCCATAGGAATGCATTGAAAACAGAGTAATCCCTAATCGCGACCATTTTTATGTTGCATGGATTTGACCCGTAGATGATTCTGTTCAGCAAATTTCCCCTATCTCTGGAATTTTTTATGTTGTACAGATTTTATGTTGTACAAACCGTTTGTTATACGAGGGTCCACTCTGCACAGATTTTCACTGAGGGGGCAAGGTGAAATAAACAAACAAAATCAGAGAGAACAAGAGAGAGAGAGAGAGAGAGAGAGAGAGAGATCTTTTAACTGATTTTAAATCATGCCAATAAACAGAGAAACTGTTGAAGAACTGAGGTTCTGTACGTGTTACTGTTCATTCCTGTTGTTCAAGATTGGCCTCAGTCGCAGCATATCTCTGTTTAGTCGCTGTTCATAACAGGGCTGTGGAGTCGGTAGATAAATGTTCCGACTCTGACTCCGACTCCGACTCCTAATTTTTTTTGTACTTCTGACTCCGACTCCAACTCCCCGACTCCGACTCCTCTGTATTAATATGCGAATGTATTTTATACATTCCTTGAAGGAAAGAAAGGCAACATACATGTCATTACCACAAGACTACTGGCTGGGAAGCCAACAGTCTACTGTATTGAACAGCTTAAGCAAAAGACAAACACAATGAAAACAACAAAGTTGTATTAATTTTTTTTATTAATTAATCAAGTGGCTGGAAAAAAAAAATTTACGTAATCCCTTATCAGTGAGAGGCTAGGTTACCCATGGGCGCTGCATAACAGCAGAACACAACACTATGGAAAGTATAAGTATTGCCGCTCCTAATTGTGCGTTGTGTGCCATATAGTGAAGCACATGAAAAGCATGCTCCTTCACGGTCACTTAACGTGTTCATTTTGCGGTTACATGAGGCACTGCATGCATTGTTCTTTATTCTTACAGTAGAGAAGTCATTAATTAATTATAACTTTTTGTGAATTGGGACATTTAAACTTGCTTTTTTAAAAAAAAATCCAATCTAAATTTAGTAGGAGTCGGAGTCGGTGCATTGTTTGCCAACTCCGACTCCGACTCCAGGTACCCAAAATTTCCTCCGACTCCGACTCCTCGACTCCGACTCCGACTCCACAGCCCTCAAAAGCTACAGGTGGTACTTCCATGAATTCATTTGATTGGCATTTTCTAGTCTTTGCAAGGTAGTTCAGTGTTTTGTGAGGTTGTCATGTATCTATTTGGGAATTTTTGAGGTTGAAAATAACAGCAGTCTCTCCTGTCCTTCCCCCATCCAGTTTTTTTAGCACACAAACTAGCCCTCTGTATGTTGGAAGCATTTAAAGTAGAAAAGGGTACATTTGCTTACAGTTACTATCCATAGTTACAGTCAAAAGCAAAACAAGAAGCAAAACAAACAAGAAGAGGGTGTGGGGATTCCCTCAAAAGCCAGAGGTTGTAAATAACTTTGTCAATTAAGTTAATGGAAAATGACAATCACATTGGGTTGTAAAGCCCACTTCCACTGATACCCAGTGTTATTGTTTGAAAGATTGTTATTATCCAGTAGTATCACTTATAAGTAGTGTTGTCTAAAGCCGATAACATTGTCTCAAAATAGCCAGGATTATAGGGCTAAAAATCCAATTTTATCCTCATTGTTTAAAATAAGTTCACTCCAGTTTGGACTAAAATTGGATTTTGTTCTTTGTAGCAATTTAAATAAAATATCAGAGGCAACTTGTTCTTTCTGTTAAAAAAGTAAAAATGTTCACCTATTTCATGACTCAATTAACGTGATGGCAGGATTCATCAAAAATCTGGTTTTGTTTGGTGAAAGAATGAAAGGAGTGTTTGCATACTGAAATAATCGTTGGTTGTCTCTGCTTGTCCTCAAGTTCAGCAAGTTCCCATTTATGCATTGTCTCATGTGGTATGCTAAACACAACTAGAGAGAGAGACTGAAAAACACCAATAGCCCTTTCCACCAAAAACCAGCACTTTTCAGAACACAGTGGTACCTTGTATAAAGGAATTAATTCATTCCAAGTGAAATTCTATAAAGCAAATTTTCCTTTATACAAATTTCCCATAGGAATGCATTGAAAACAGAGTAATCCCTAATCATGACCATTTGTTATGTTGTACGGATTCGCCCCATAGGTGATTCTGTTAAGCAAATTTCCCCTATCTCCGGAATTTTTTATGTTGTATAGATTTTATGTTATACAAACCATTTGTTATATGAGGGTCCACTGTATGTGCAGACATACACCTGCAGAGCCATAACCAAAATCAGAATATTATTAAGGTCTCCTAGAACTTGTTTCAATATTGGTGCCTCCCTCCTGGCACCTTTTAATTCCACCACAAGGAAAAGGTACAGTCAACACTGATTGTGTTTTATCAAAGCTACTAAAGCCAGGCTTATTCATAGATTGATATAATGTCCAAATATGTTTTCTGCATCCCCTATTATCAGTTGTTGATATTGGCACCGATCCTTTCAAATATAATGTAGTGTCCAAAGTTGAAAGACTCCTTTGGCAAAACATAAATAGTTTTAAAAACACAGCCTCCGCCTCGGTGGCATTATGAAGGCCTATTATGTTGATATATGTCATCCGCTTACTGCAATAGCAATTAATGTAAGAGTCACAAGACGAAAAGGTAACTGTGTGGTGGCAGAGGCTGGAAGGGAAGAATCTGACATGTCGTGATAAGTGAAAGGCGTTGAGAAGAAATGTCAGTGACACCTTCCACGTGTTCACTCTGTTCTCTGTTACTACTGTTACTATTCCAATACAAAACCGGGTCTGTACTCAGTGCAGGATGTACGCAGCTCAAGTATGCTCACGCCTCATTCATATAATTGTTAGAAAAACCCACATGGAGTGGGAATCAGCAGCTGGTGGTGGCACTAATGAGAACATGGAACCTCTCTCCCTCTCTCTCTCTCTCTCTCTCTCTCTCTCTCTCTCTCTCTGTGTGTGTGTGTGTGTGTGTGTTGGTTCAATCCCTGTAGTAGTGATTTCCAATGACTTAAGATTAAAATATTTTATATCTATATTGTGTTTTTTAAAATGAGCATTTACTTTAAAATGCACAAATACATTCAGATAAATACAAGAGGCCATGTACCAAAGCTCGAGGTGTTTCTGCTATGCAGTCCTGACCTGATGGGCAAGAAAAGGCATGTTAATTTGTTCTGCTCTTTGATCTACCTGAAGTCCGAACAAGGAACAGAAGAAGTGAAAGGAAAAACTGGCATGGGTTAGAGGAAATGTCTTCGAGCATCTTCTCTCTCTCTCTCTCTCTCTCTCTCTCTCTCTCTCTCTCTCTCTCTCTCTCTCTCTCTCTCTGTGTGTGTGTGTGTGTGTGTGTGTGTGTGTGTGTGTACTTATTTACTAGTCCTCCTTTCTCTTTGAAATGATGGAAGGCAGCTCGCATCATTAAAAGGCAATACAATATTCAAAGCTAAAAAAGAATGAGTATACAGATCTATTTATTTTATATGCCATCTTTCCACCAAATAAAGGGGACTTAGGGCAACTCACAATATTAAACAAAGGCATGATGGTTTTAAAGGAGAATGTCACTAACTTCTTTTTTTATGAAGGAGGTCTAAAATAAAATCCTCCTCCCATATTTTGAGGCCGATGGCTTGATGCTGGCATAACATGTGTCTTTCTTCCTTTGTTCATATTGGTACATTGCACAATTAATGGATTAATATGAAATACAGGCAGAAGCACATTCAATGTTAAAATGATCAGCTGCCTTTTTCTAGTAAGAGCTGCCCACACTCAGGGCCAGTGCGTCCATTAAGGCGAACCAGGCAGTTGCCTAAGGCGCCAAAATGGAGAGGGGGCACTGGCCAGCCTGCTGCCCCCGCCACTGGCCACTGCTGTTGGTCCCCCCGCCACCCATTACAGTCTGCCCGCCGTCCCCCACACCCAACGCCGCCCCCATGCCCGTCGCCATCCCCCGCCATCCGCCGTCCCCCCGCCGCCTGCCCACTGCCCCCTGCCCCACCTCCCCGCCCCTCGCCTAGGGTGCAAAAAAACCTAGCACCGGCCCTACTCATCCATCTCAGGTACCAACCCTGAGAGAGAAGGCCTTGAAGGAGAAGACTGGAGACCTTGCCTTCTCAGTGGTTGGACCCCAACTCTGCAGACATCTACCTCCAAATACTCACCTGGCTCACTCACTGATAACTTTTGAAAAGGTTTTCAAAACCTGGGTGTTCAGAGGGGCGTTCCACTCTCTTCCATCAATGGAATTCCAATGAAATTTCAGCCACCGAACCCTCATGCCATGGCTTTCATGTGTGCATGTTTGGTTGTGATTTTACTATGTTTATTATGTTGAATTTATGTTTATATTTGTGGTGATGTTTTATTGTCTTTGATTTTATTATAAACCACTTCGAGTGGCCTCTGGCTAATGGATGGATTTATTTATTTTATTTATTTATTGGGTTTTTATACCGCCCATCTGGCAGCGAGGTCATTCTGGGCGGTTTACAACAATTAACAATTCAAACAATTCATACAGTAAAACCATAAAATAGTAACACAATAGAATAAAAATAAAATTAATATTAAAGTGACATAAAACAATGCATTATTATTGGCAGGCTAATCAGTTAAAATCAAGATTTAATGGTTGGACACTGACGTTGCATTATATGCCTGCTTAAATAGCTACATTTTAATGGTTTTTTAAAGGCAGCCAAAGAGGGGGACAGCCAGATGTCTGGTGGAAGGTTATTTCACAGGCGAGGGGCAACAACAGAAAAGGCCCTATTTCTTGGATGGATGGATGGATGGATGGATGGATGGATGGATGGATTAATATCTTAGACCACAAGTAGGCTGTGGAGCTGTAGCCCGAACTCAGTGAAGCCTCCATAGACAGATGGCCACTGCAGCAACGAAATAAAAAGACGCCTGCTTCTTGGAAGGAAAACAATGGCAAACCTAGATAGCATCCGAAAGAGCAGAGACATCACTTTGCCAACTAAGGTCAGGATAGTCAAAGCTATGGTTTTTCCAGTAGTGATGTATGGAAGTGAAACCTGGACTATAAAGAAGGCTGATCGCCGCAGAATTGATGCCTTTGAGCTGTGGTGCTGGAGGAGAGTCTTGAGAGTCTCCTGGACTGCAAGACAATCAAACCTATCCATCCTGAAAGAAATGAACCCCAAATGTTCACTGGAAGGACAGATTTTGAAGCTGAGGCTCCAGTACTTTGGCCACCTCATGAGAAGAGAAGACTCCCTGGAAAAGTCCCTGATGTTGGGAAAGATTGAAGGCAAAGTGAAAAGAGGACGGCAGAGAATGAGATGGTTGGACGGTGTCATTGATGCAACCAATATGGATTTGACAAAACTCCGGGAGGCAGTGGAAGATAGGAAGGCCTGGCGAGCTCTGGTCCATGGGGTCACGAAGAGTCGGACACGAGTGAACGACTGAACAACAACAACAATGGGACTGTTGCAGCGTTTTTATCTGGGAGCAGGTGCAGTGGCTGGAGCGCATCCGTGCAACAGTAACTGCCTGACCTTGGGTGGATGCATCTTCGTCTGGTGTCCCAGCGATTCTGTCCTCCTGACAGCATTGTTTTCTGCTTCCCTGACACACCTCCCTATGATGAGAGATGTATCCAAGACAGACAGCTAAATGAATGATGACCCATTTGAAAGTAGTTTTAGTCCTACTCTGAGAATTTTTTTCTTGTTGCAGTTCTTCCTTATTTAATATTTACCCCTTGACTCTGTAAAGAGAACTGTTCCAGTAACTGCTAACAAACATATATATCAGTTGCATCTAACAGCTTGAATGTTTTCCTCGGGTGCTTTAAGCTGTTTGTATGGCTGCACAGGCTGCTTCTCTTTTTAATGCTCCAGTTTTGTTGTTGAAATAGGTGAGTTTACTTTTTACTTGCCAAAACCCTGTTGACTCAGCAATGCTCACCGTTTATAAAGACTGAAATTAAAGAAGTAAAAAAAAAATACTAATTAAAAGAGAAGTGTGGTTTTAAACCTTTAAGTATGATCTACTGAGACCTTTTTTGCTTAGAAATCAGCAAGACTTATTTGAAAACAAGAACAAGCAGTCAGCTAATAAAAAATTATAAGAACTTCCCCCTTTTCATCTCTTCTTTTTATATTCCCCATTCAACTGCTTCTTTAGAGGTATTTATTTTAAGTTTGAAAGTTCTCCGGTTCAAGTTCCTCTCAAAAAAAAAGGATGTGTGCTTTGTAAAATGTAGGAACACAGGATACAGAAGGATACCTTATTTGATGGTTCCCTTTGTTGAAGTGGCTTCCAAAGGCTTCTAGCAATATTAAACAAGTCTCTTGAAGATGGGAGATACTGCCACAGTTGTGGTAATAAATGAGATAACAATTGGGAACCAGTTTCCATATATAAGTGAGTAGAAATGAATGTTATTTAGAAATTTCTCTTCTCTGATATCAAGGATGTTCAGTATTGGATCCTCCTACCCCCATCTCCACTGTCTGTTTCATCTTTCTGATTCTTTTCTTTTTTATTGTAGCTTCATCCTGTCTGCATCCCATGCCTTTTATTTAATCACTAATCCATGTATATCTTGCCCCTTATGTAGCCCAAACACACAAGACGGAGTGATGGAAAGCAGAGTCCTTTGAAAGTTCAAGGACTATAAATATACTAAAGGAGAACTCATTAGAACCATCCCTTGTCCTCTTCTTTTCAACATACAGCGGTTCCTTGTATAAAGGAATTAATTTGTTCCAAATGAAATTATGTTATGCAACTTTTCCTTTATACAAAGTTTCCCATAGGAATGCATTGAAAACGGAGTAATCCCTAATTGCGACCATTTTTGTTGTTGTACGGATTCACTCCATAGGTGATTCTCTTAAGCAATTTCCCCTATCTCCAGAATTGTTTATGTTGTACAGATTTTATGTTATACAAATTGTTTGTTATACAAGGGTCCACTGCATACTATACCACTGACTTCCACCAAAGTGAAAAGAAACTGCTGAATACAGAAATGTGTTACAATCAAGATTGTGGGCTTATGTGAACAATTAAAGGAAAACCTGTTTGTGGCAGGCAACAGAATCATTAAATGATGAAGTTGGAAGGGGCCTACAAGGCTATCGAAGTTAAAAAAAACAACTCCCCCGCTCAAGGCAGGAATACAAATTGTAGGATGTCTGCCAGGTGCTTGACTAAATGACTTCTGAATGCATCCAGCATTGGAACTCTCACTGCCTCTCAACCTAATTGATCCAATTCACATACTGCTCTAACACAGTACACTTTTCCTGATATTCAACCAAAACGTGGCTTCCTGTAAGTTGAGCCCATTGCTGCCTGTCCTGCTCTTCGGAATAACCAAGAACAGCCTTTCAGTTGAAAAGTGCTGTCATGTCTCCACTCATTCTATTTTTCTCAAGACAAAACACCAACACACCAAGAATCTGTTTCCCAGCAGTCCTTTGTTGGTCTGCTAAGGAGCTTCATTCCATGCTCCTAGTTGCATTTTCGTAGTCATCACTGCTATGATGGATAAGAACATAAGAAGAGCCATGCTGAATCAGGCCAAAGGCCCACCTAGTCCAGCTTCCTGTATCTCACAGTGGCCCCACCAAATGCCTCTGGGAGCGCATGAGACTAGATATCTGTCTCCTGATACCACTCCCCTGCATCTGGCCCTTGAAGTACTCCGGTACTGCAGACTATATAATTGTCTTGTTTAACTTGGTTCCTGTAAGGAGCCACTCTAAGCCCACTTGCTTTATGCAGGAGGAGGAAGGGCTTTGGTGTCAAAAGGAGTGAAGGTCAGAACCTCCAGCAGAACATAGTTTCCTGTGCTTTATAACTATCATAGTTTTTCTGTCATAAAAGTCAAAGATTTTAAATGACATGATTCATAGTTCATCTCATTCATTCTTCCAGCTGTAAAGAATTACATTTGTTTAACCATCTTACCTATATGCAAAAGGCTCAAAAGTATTTGAAGTAAGGCAGGTAATGCTGCTAATTAGGAGGAATATTCCCTGAAAACCATGTTTTCCATTTCATATTATCCACAATATTGATCATATACATGTAAAATACCTCCACCTGTGTTTTCCTTTTGAAGAATCTCCTCTTTGAATCTCTTCTCTTACAAGTCATTCTTTATTTTATTTTATTATTTTTTTATTATTCTTTGCTCTCACAGCTAAAGAAATACATGTCAAAATAAATCTTGGAGGAGCTTAAAAGTACCATCCATCGCAAAGCAAGTATTAGAGCAGAATGATAATTTGTGCTATCTATACATAGGTGGTGTTTTGTTCTGTTTTGTTTTGTTTGTTTGTTTGTTTGTTTGTTTGTTTGTTTTTGCACACCAGAAAGGGTTTTCTGGCTCATAGTCCAGGGCTTGGAATTGTAAAATTTTGATGCCAAAGAAAATTTTAACTATGTAGGTATTGTTTAAAAATACAGTACAGTTCAATTCCTCATAAATCAGGGGTGCCCAAACTTTTTGTAAGAAGGGCCAGATTTGGTGGCTGAGAATGTGTCAGGGGCCGGTTGCTCCCGACCCTGCCACCCCACTGCAAGCCCCACCCACTGACCCATAAGCCCCACCCACTGACTTTTTGTAACCCCACCCACAGGAAGGAAGGCGGGGACCAAGGGAGGGAGGAAAGAAGGAAGGTGGGGACCAAAGGAAGCACAGGGAGCCATGGCCACAGGTCGCCCCTTGGAAGAGGCGATCTCTGCAACCTCCCAAGCTCCCCAGCAGTGACGACGGCTCACCCGCCAGCCCACCCCAAAGCTCCTTTGCGGTGGCAGAGGCCCGCTGGCCTGCCCACCCCCACACATTCCCCTGCGATGCCGGTGGCGGCAGACCGCCCATCCGCCCATCCGCCCAAGCTTCCCAGCAGTGTCAGTGTTGGCAGAATATTTAAAAAAAATGGGGCAAAGGAGGGGGGAGGGGCGGGCCAGCCAGCCGCAGGCCACTCAGAATGGCCTGGTGGGCCGGATTTGGCCCCCGGACCAGACTTTGGGCAGGCCTGTCATAAATGCTTAGACCTTTTCAAGGAATGCAGTTATGTTAATTGTTTCTCCTAGAGATCGTGGTCTTTTTGGCATCATCTGGACATCACCCACCCTGCCAAAAGCTTTGTTAGGTAATTCTTTGGATGTTATATAAATTCGGACCCTAGTTAGGAAAATAATGTCTGTCGGCTTTTTAGTTTATTTAACTCACATCTGGCTTTTTGATCCTGAATGACCCTCAGAGCCAAGTCTGTCATCTAGGCTAGGCTACCCATAGAGTTCCATCATTCGTAAAAACAATTTATACAGTCTTTAGAAGACTCTACAGTGAGCCTAGTTAAGTCCTAATTTGACCATGAATTCACTTGCACATAAAGCTTCCTTTAATACTGGCGTCCCTATTTGTATATAGGAATAGCCATCACCCCAGTTTGTGCCCCAAAGCCATCAATCAATCAGAAATGTGCATGTTCAGATATTAATCTAGCGATGATGTGGGACTGGTTCAAACTCTCACTCCAAATGAAAGAAGGACCGTGGGGAGACTCAGGTTATAATGGGTTGCTACTCACAAAATGTTCTATTTGAGCAGATGAATATTTCTCTGACTTGGTTAAGACGGCTCATTATATCATTTGGCCCAGCTATTTTCCAACTTGGGGTGGGGGGACACTGCCATAAACACAATATGAAAAAAAGATTCGGCCAAATCAGGATTGTATAAATCACGTAACAAATGTTATCAATCGATCAAACAATCAATCATAAAATGCTGTGTACTGATTCTGGTCGGTGGCCCCCTACAAATGGGCCAGGGCCCCCAGAGGACCATATTTCCCCCTCTGAGAATGGCTTATTAGCTCCATGTCTCTAGGTTGGTCTTAAATCTATACACATACCCCCCACCCCAAACTGATAATGGCTGACACTTGGGTAGTGTTGAAATGGGATAGAATTACCTGGAAAGAAATGTCACTCTGGACTCTTGTGCCCAATTATTATAGCCATCTTCTTTATTGACATTTAGGGCAGTGGTGGAAGCTGACAGGTGCAAAACTTTCCTTGCTGTCAGCAGAACAGATTCAATATAGCTGGAAAAAGATCAAGCAGTGTCTGTACTCTTGCTTCACGTATCATCAACAAAATTGCTATCCAGGCTTTTGTATCGGTGGTAGTGGCTGATGCTACATATGGAGGAAAGAAAGGTCACAAATTAATTGTCTAGCGGTAAGGCTTGAGGCTGCTCAGTTATAGTTTTCAGTGGCCTTTTTTTCCCTTTGGTGAAAGGTATAAATTGAAATTTTTGAGGGAACAGATAGAGGAGCTGTCATTTTTGTACACAATATCTGGTCTAGAAGCTTTATGATTAGCAAAGGGATGCTTCTGTTCCTCAAGAATAGAAGGACAAAATGAATTTGGAGAATGAATGGTACAATTTTATGAGTAAGAACATGAAGTCACCAACTCTATATCCATATTACCAGCAAGGACACGACGTAGCTGCAGGACTCTCAGATGGCACTAGCGATTATTTATTTATTTATTTATTTATTTATTTATTTATTTATTTATTTATTTATTTATTTAAGAGTATTTTTACCCCACCTTTCTCCTTGGAGAAGGACCCAAGGGGACGTACAGTAATATACAGTCCAGTACAATTAAGACATGTTCAAGTATTGAGAACAGGGAATTGAGGGACATCTTATAGCATTAAAAGACTACATTAAATCTACAAGAGAAGGCGAGCAATTAAAAGGAATAAAATTCCATTTTAAATCCAGATTTTAATTATGATTTTCCTATAATTCTCCTCAAGATTTTAAGGGGAGAGCATTTCATAATGGAGGTACAGTCAGGTCAGAGAGTTTGACACCTGACCTTCTCCCTAGAAATCCAAGGAAATATCAAGCCTGTGTACATCAGAACTGGCTTTTATCCCGGTTAAAGGTTTATTTCAGAATGCAGTCAGCCAACCATTTACAATCATAGCAAAATTCATCTGGGTATCATGGTATAAGTCTTTCAGTGTTGCAATAATTGCAGGTAACACTAGCTTGTCTGGTTCTACAAGCTTTATCTACATTTGTTTTGTGTTCCAAAATATTTCCAAGTGGTAGAAAAGTATCCAAAAGTCTTACAGCTGTGTACAATTGTAGGCACAAATGCTTGAACAGTATAGGAAAATTATACAGTACTTGCCTTGCCAGTAAATCTTAAGGCAGAATTCAATGCAAACTATAGAAGCATAAAAATACTGTAAAATATCTATAAAATACTATAAAAATACTATAAAAATACTATAAAATATAATGTTCTAATTACAGATCAGGGCACGGTAGCAATGAAGTAGTCCATCTGTATGGAAATGCATTCCTGCAGAGGAGAACTATGCATTTTATAGAAAAACTGTGCTTAGAACACTGACGAATAAAAGCAGCCAGGGCTAGGTGTCAAGTGATCTGCCCCAGACCTCAGTGGCGTTAGCCTTAATAGTAGCATATTCCTGTGCAAAATTATATTCCTCCCAACTGACTATTTCCTCCAAAGGTAACAGTTGTAGGAAACAGCACTTAGAAAAACGCAAATAGAGTCAGGAAATCAGCTTGGGAAAGCATTAACGCCTTTTCCCCTTGAGTAGTGGTGACAGTAGGAATAAAGAGAAAGGGTCGTATTTCTGAATCTCAAAGTGGTATCTCCATTAACCCTCTCTCAAGATGATGTCAGAACGTTGGTAAATGTAATTAATCTAGGTATGTTTATGAGAGCTCACTAATCTCTAATGCAGGCATAATTAACTTGAAAAGTCTAATGTAAAACGATGTACATCCATAGTTTGAGAAGCACCGTTTTAAGAGTCCTGTCTGTTTCCTTTGATTGTCCATGCAGCTGAATGCCAGCCAGGCCAGTTAAAGAGGTGTCCATCTCTATTTGTGAATTCAGATTGTAGTAGTCATCAGAGCTAAAGCTACGTATCTTGTGACATCTGAGTTTTAGCATGAAAATCTTCCAAGAGGAGACTTTGAGGGAAGGGTGGGTGTAATTAAGCGGGTGATATGAGGCTGCTTCCTCACTGCCGTGCTCTTAAGATGTTGCATTATTTAAACATGTATCTGTTGTATTATGAAAGCCTGTTTGAAAGGCAAGAGGGGCATTTGGAATCAACCGATTAAAGGAGCTCAGCATGGATTTTGACCACCTGTAGGGACGATTTGTCAAATGCTGCCTGGGAATTTTTTGAAGAATGAAGAACAGGTCTTCAAAGGGGGGAATAAATGCTCTCGCTCTTCTGTGACATGAAGTGTTTCTCTGCCTTTCCAGCAGGATATCAGGTGGCCCGGTCTTTGATGTTCCAACCCACAGGTTGTAGAGAGACCAGTGTAAAAGCCTAGGGAGTCGAACAGGTGTGAGGCGAGACATTGGCTTCTGAAAGGATAAGGCAACTTCACAGAGAATACAAACATTACTATAGAGAACACTGAGAATACAAATTGTATTATTACCTCTCCACTTCCATGCTAATCCATGTTGGGGTTTTTTTAAATAAATAAATTTATTGACCAAGAAGGGCAATGGATATACTGTAGTTGTACCTCATGGTTCTCCACAGAGATGGATTTCCCAGCGCACACGCTCAAAGTTCGGACTTCCCTAGCAATAGGAAAATTAGTTAGTCTCTGCCCCCTCACACTGAGCATGTGTGAGAGGGTTCCTGCCCAAACAACTCAGTTCCTTCTTACCGCCGCATTAAGAGATCACATTTTTGTTAGTCTCCTTGTGGGTCTGATATTTTTAATTTTGTTGAGGCTTTTCAACAATTTTATGGCATTTTTGCTGCCTTTCAAGAAGTGTTCTTCATGTGCAGGTAAAATCCCGCATACCGAGGGTCACCAGGAGTGCCTTTATTGCTTGGGCGAATCCCATCAGCCCAACTCCTGCTCAATCTGTAAGAACTTTAGCACCCAAGCACTTAAAAACCGCCGGCACTGTCTCAACAACCTTCTGATAGAGAGATCCCTCACTCCGTAATCCATGGAAAAAGGCAAGTCTTCTGCTTCTGCTTCGGCAAGTCCAGTTAAGCAGAAATCCTCTTCTCGCAAGTTCCCACTGCTTGAGAAAAAATCAAAATCTTCAAAGTTGACTTCATCTTCCACTTCTTCTAAACCAACCAATGTGGTGTTGATCGAAACCGATGAGCCTTCATTATCAATGCTGACTCTTTCTAGCCATCGGGATTCATGTCTTTGGATTCATGTCTTTGGACGAGTCTTTGGATTCATCTTCTGACAGCAACCTGTCTGTTGTTGAGGAAAATTCACCGGACATTTCCCTGATGAAAAACCTGTTTGTTCAGGCTAGGGAACCGGCCGTGATCGACCCCTAGTCGGGGGTTTTGATCCCGAATCTTTCATTAGTTCCTACTGAAGCACAGTCTCCTTCAGCAGCACTGGTGTCTCGAGCCGTGCCTTCACCAGCTAACTCCACCACCTTTCGATCCGCTCGTTTGCCAACTGTGCTGCTGCCCACGGGTGATGCTCTATATCCCACTGCATCCCCATCTGCGCTCCGGCCGAATCCAGTTGCCTTTGCCCAGAAGGCTAAGAAACAGCATAAGGAGAAGAAACAACACCATAAACGTGTTTGTCTTCTTACAAATTCAAACACAGCATCCTCTTGACTTCTCAGTCCCATCAATGGTGACCATGGCTGTTCCTTCTGTAATGTCTTCGAGTTTGGTTCCTAAGACAGTCTTGGTATTGACTTCAGCATCTTCAGATCTGCAAGCTTCAGTACCGAAATGGAAATATAATCCCTCAACATCAATGGTGACCCCATCTTCTAAACACCTGGCTTCGTCATCGATACCAATGCCTCCACTGCCTGCCTTTTCACTCCGTTTTGATGGAAAGCAGTGGGTAATTCAGGCTTCGGATTTATCAAGAAAGATCAGCCTCCTAAGGCTTCCACTTTGAATCAGACCTTGGATTCAGATGCTTTATCTACAGCTTCTAGTGATGAATCCATTGGGGATTCACCCCATCTTGTAACAACTCCTGAATCCGATACCAAGGAGCACTCTCCCCTGTCTTCCTCAAAGGCCATGCGGAATTATGCAGATTTCGTCCTCAGAATGGCTAGGTCCATTGACCTCCCTACACACCACCTGAAACCATGGCATATTGACCACATATTTGGAAAAATCTCCACTGAAGATGCGACCCTGGTCCATTTAGGCATGGTTCCCTCTACATAGACACGCATGGCTGTGCACCATGGGCCTATCTGCAGAACATAATGAAATTGAGCACTTGCCGTTAGAGGGTGAGGGTCTCATTCATCCTACCATGGATGACATGATGGAAGACTGCCACAAGAAGCAGACCACTACTAAGAGGCTTAAGGTGGTGCCTCAACGCCAACAGCGCCCTGTTCGTCTTCACTTCTAGTTTCCAATCTACCTACAGCAGACAACCATCTCGAGATCGTTCCTCTCGTTCATCCACCTTCAACCAATTTCCCTGCTTCCAAGGGAAAGAAGTCAAAATCTTCCGCTTCATGTTCCTCTGAGTGTCGAGACAGGAGATAGCAGGACAATTTCTGACTCTCCCTATCAAACTCCGCTTGCTCCCTTTTTGCCAGCCTGGCAGGCAATTACAACTGACAAGTGGGTTTTATCCATCATTGCTCAAGGTTACCTCATAGAGTTCTACTCCTTTCCATCTTTGGGAAACTACATTTCACATTTCAACCACCACTTCAGACTGTCTCCTACAGGAAGTATCTTCCCTTCTAACCAAACGAGCAATTCATCCTGTACATCCAGCTTTGGCTCTCCAGGGTTTCAAGGTATTTTACTGTCCCCCAAAAAGGATAGAGGCCTCCACCCCATTTTAGATCTCCAGATTCTGAACAACCATCTAGTGACTTTAAAATTCAGAATGGTGATCCTGGAAAAGATTATCGTGAAGGCTCACGAAGGCCACAATGGAGAAGAGCCGGTTGGTTGCCTGTAAGGGTGGTTCTTTGAGTGGACCTTCGTGAAGCCACACAGCACCCGCCATCCTACCCTCGATCTGTCATGCTGGCAGATACGAGGAAACTGAGACATTTGGTGGGGGAACCCTCTCGCACATGCTCAGTGCAAGGGGGGCAAAGACTAACAAACTTTCCTATTGTTAGGGAAGTCCAACCTTCATGTGTGTACGCGCTAGGAAACCCATTTGTGTGGCTTCAGGAAAGTCCACCCATACAGATAAGTAACCAGTTCATTTGGAGCAAGAGTATAAATGCAAATATTTTTAAAGTATTTTCTGTCTGGCCTTTTTGTTTCCCATTGTGTCAACAAAGCAGTGCAAAGTGCTGTTAAGGACCTTGTCTATCTTGTGGGTGCTTTCCGCACAGCCATCTTACTAAATGCTGCACTTCTTCATCCTTTGATTTGTTTCTGATGTACATGCATGCTGATTAGATATTGTTCAGACAATATGATAATGAGATCCGATTGACTGTTGCCGTTAGCTAATGAAAGTAAAATAGGGAAGATTTGTGTTAAAGGTTTAAAAGTAAAAGTGTTCTCTGACAGATTTTTATTAGAGTTTGTCTAGTCCATTATTTAACAAACCGCTTCTTTATTGCTTAAAGAAATTATTGTACCATTTCAATAGTAGCTCATTTTTCTTCAGGTTCCCCACTGTACGCTTTAGACAGCCTTCCATTCTGTTTCTCGTGCTAATTCTTTTTATTGCAGCTGCTGGAGAATCTTAATGAAATTTGGCAAGTTGAAGCTTCTTTGCTGTCTGCCACGTCCAGGGCATCAATAAAACTTGGCAGATTAACACATCCACAGGCGTAGTTCCAAAAACGCTTCCAGAATGCTTACAGGCAGCTGGGATGGTGGCCGCTCGAGTTTTAGGCAGGCACTTTTAGCACCTACAGGCGAATTCCTCTGCTTTCTCCTGACAGCTAAAATGACAAGATGGAGAGTAGAGGCAGGGATCAAAATAACGACAGTACACGGGTCTCCTCTTTGCCCTCATTTGATTGGCACCTTGTAGGTTTTATAGTATTAAATAAGTAGCGGGACTGGATGAAACCTTGTAAGACAACAAATTAAGGATTTAAGTGGGTATGTGTGGTTACTTGACTGGAACAAGTAAGGTGCTCTGATATCATTCCAGCCGTGTCATTCACAGGCATAATAGGAGCCGACCTTAAAACATATTTCCAGTAGCTTACAATACTTGTTTGACATGGCTGCTATGCCCTATAGACTCTATAATCACTCATTGCTCTATTATATACAGATACACAGACACAGACATACACACATACACAGCCCATCTGGTTACAGGGCCACTCAGTGGGAGGGGGTACAGTAGTGCCAGTAAACAATTAAAGTAGACAATAACTCTGTGAATTCAAATCAAATTAAATAAAAACAATATACTAATAACAGTAATTAACAGTTACTCAACACACTTAAAAAGAAAACAGGTGGCAGAAATCATAGAATCATAGAATCATAGAGTTGGAAGAGACCTCAGGGGCCATCTAGTCCAACGCCCTGCCATGCGGGAACCCCCATCAAAGTTCTCCCCGACAGAGGGCCATCCAGCCTCTGCTTTAAAACCTCCAAAGAAGGAGACTCCACCACCCTCCGTGAATAAAGATCTTTTGCTGAGACACTGCTGCACGAAGGTGTCACGGCCCCGGGCTCTGGGAGGCTTGCCTAAATAGCCATGAATTTTAAAATAGCATTTTGAAAACTTTCCTGTGAGGGGGGCAGGTAGATTTTGGAAGGTGGGCTGTTCCAGAGACAAGGGCCAACCACTGAGAAGGACTTCCCCCCCCCTTGGTCTCCCCCCCTCCCTTCAGTTGTGGTGGTCACCATTGGGATCGTTCTCATATCTGGTGGGGTCACTGTGAGATACAGGAAGCAGGACTAGATGAGCCCTTGGCCTGACCCAGCAGGGCTGTTCTTAAGCCCTGCCTAGTAGAAAACACAAGATCCAGCAGTAACTAGGCAGGCAACATTCAATGGATGAGCAATGACATATTAGGAATGTCCAGGGAAGCCAAGTTGAGGAAACAAATGATTATGACTCTTTGTTGCTATTCGTGTTGCCTTATCCTAAATTTCAGTTCTGTTTTCTTCTCTATCTTGTTTCTCACCCTTAAACCAGCCATTTTACCTGTACAATCTGTCTGCCTTGATCAATACCCTGCAAAATATGGATGTACTACAGTGTCCTGTAGATGCTGGCTAGAATATGGCTTATTTGACTCTGATAAAGCAGTTTGCTGTTGCACTTGTTGGAACAATTTTTGAGCTTGCAGACGGAGTATCTTTCATCTCTTTACTGAAGCATAAACTCTATTATTTCCAATGGTATAATCTCTGTTTGGATCCCACAGTGTTGGTAGATTGAGTGGCAGACAAGGGCTTGGGACAGGCATGTCCAAACTTTGACCCTCCAGATGTTTTGGACCACAACTCCCAGAGTCCTTTGTCATTGGCAATCTAAGCTTAGAGATCTGGGAATTGTGGTCCAAAACATCAGGAGGGCCGAAGTTTGGACATGTCTGGCTTAGGAGGCCTCAATATGAATCCCTGCTCAGCCAAGGCGCTCACTTGGGTGGTGGTGGTTGGAACTGGATACCTCATGTTATATGTCTCACTTACCTTGACATCCTTATTAGGGTCTCCATAAGTCAGTTCCGATTTGATGGCAACAACAGCAATCTCCATTTACAGTATAGCAAGATTATGCAGAATTGTAGGGGCACAGCATAACACTCTACTGGCGTTGCAACCAGAGTCTGGCCACTGGATTGTTGCTTTTGCAGTATTTTCATCCTTTGTACCACTAACCACTGACTGAAAAGCAGAAGGTTGATACAGGGGATGATGGTGGGTGCCAGCTGAATTAGGATTGGATGCAGTTATGGTTCATATCACTGGGGCTGCGTAAGGATGAAAGGAGGACAAGCTGCCATCTAGCTCCCAATGTAGGTCATCCAACAAGCCCATCAAAGCTGTCTCCATTCCATAACCAGGCCTGAAGCCAGATTAAAATGGATCCAGACAAGCCATTTCATCCCAGAACCCTTGGATGCAAAGGGCAGCCAATACATATGTCCTTGAATACATGTGATAAATGCAGAACTAGACCTTACCAGTTAGATAACCATGACATATCTGGGAGAGTGCTTTATTGTAAGGAAAGATGGATTCTTAACTCTGACCTGGAAGCACTTATAGCTAAATAAGTGCAACCGCTCCAAGTGGCTCTACTGCAAGATGGATGGTATATAAATCAAATAAATAAATAAATAAATAACAACAATAATTATTATTCAATCAATCAATCAATCACATGTGAATGAACCAAAGGATGCTTGAGAAATTGGTGCCATTTTTTCTCGCACCTGTCGTCTTTATGATGATTGAACATTTGTTCATAGGCTTCCTGAGTATGTTGCAGCAATAAATTCAGAGTTACTCTCTGTTAAGTAAACCCAGACACTCTTGACTATGGTCCTGGCTGAGTGTGCCCATAGCCCTAAGTTGAGTTTATCCTTGCTATAGGAAAATACCACATTCTTACGCATAAAAGGACCAACTCAGTCATGAAAAGCAGAGGAACATGAAGGTTCATCAATAGGACAGTACAGTATTTCCAGTGTTCTGAAAACAGAGAAATCTGCATTTACCTCTCCTTTCAGAAGCCTGCAGGGTCTTTTTCAAAGTGCCAATTTCCATCTTATTCACGTATCTAATCCTATATTCTACAGTAGATGCAAACATGGCGCTTTTGTAGGCTTTGAGATATCTTATCAATATTTGATGAGGAGAGATGGAGTAAGGCAGTGAAAAATAATTAATTTCAAATTTATTAACAGGAGCAAGATTAATGATAGAAAGGAACTGGGAAGGTTTTCTTTTCCAATTAGATAAATGGTTTAAAGAAGATTGGAAATGATAAATTAATGATATTAATGATAAATTAATGATAAATTAATGGTGTAATATTGGACTAAAAGAAGGCTAAGGTAAAGAAGAACATATCCCTTGATATCTGGAGAGATCTTACCAATTTTTTATTAATAAAGAGGAAAGGTTGTGTGTCCATGCAAGAATCAGTACAGTTCTAGAAGATCAACGGGGCTCCATAAACAGGAGAAACATTGGCCGTATCGCCAGATGGTCCTGGTGGCAGGAACATATCAACATATTATGTATTATTCTATTACTTATATGATGTTGGGTTATTAAGAATTGTTATACTTATGTTTTCTTTTGTGGTCTCATTTCCCCCTTTATTTTTCTTTTTGTAAAAAGGTGTGTGTGTGTGTGTGTGTGTGTGTCTCTCTCTGTGTGTGTGTGTGTGTGTGTGTGTGTGTGTGTGTGTGTGTGTGTGTAACACAACACACACACACACACACACAGAGAGGGGGATCAGCCTGCCATGCCCCAGGATCATGTAAATTGCTTTCAGCCATTCTGCAATTTCTGTGTAAGTGCTGAATATCTGTGCTTGTGTGGAATATAATTTATTCATCCGGATTGTATAGGGATGGGATTAACACTCAAAGTCAGGAGCGCAGGTGCACCCTGGGTCGTATTTGTGAAGATCAAAAATTAGCTTATAGGCTTCCTGACTGTGTTGTTGGGGAGATATTTATAAACTGAAAGTAGTTTAATCTGTAAGTCACTTCTTGTTCTTACACTCCGTGATTGCCGAGCCGCTGATCACTAACTTGATTTAGTCTTCGCTGCTCATTCCCAGGACTCCCACCTCTAGAAATAATATTCAAAGAGTAAAAATTTTCTCTCTCTGATCACCAAGTCAAGCTGCCAGAAATTCTCGAGCATAGTCTTTTGTGTGACATTCTGATCTTGAGCAAACAAAAATATAGATACTGTACTGTGTTCTGTTAGCTCTGTATGTCCATCTTATTGCAGATAAGAACCAAGTCACAAGAAGATTTTGAAAACGAGTGTTCCTTTTTAAGGAAGTTGCATCTGACCCAGTCAGTTGCTTTGTGAGCGCACACCACTCCTTCTGTTCTCACTGAGAATTCCAATAGATGGTATTTAAAATAATAATAATTCAGCCTCCTGAAGGCCTGTCTGAAACCATGTTCCTCAAGGAACTGGGGAGTGAGATGAGACTGAACAATGTGTGTACGATTGTACTAAGGAGGTCTGTAGGGTCATGGATAGAGTGGCAGAATAGGACTTCCCATTAAAAAAAATTGTGGTTTGAGCCGTGTGACCAGAAGAACAAATTCATAAGCAGACTAGGTGATACCTGTATTGGTCACTACTAAAACAAAAAATGTAAGCTAAGCTTTTGATAGCAACTTGCTATCTTTATCAAAGCATTGTACCAGAAATGCAATCTTGATAGAGGATGTTGTCTATCAGGCACCGAGAATCTTATGGTTGAGATGGAATACACAAGATGATGGTATCAGGAGGCAAGCTGGTGTTAAGACTGCTTCAAAGTCCCGGATACAGTTTAACACCCTGAATATCAAACAAAGCAGCATAGTCCTTGACCACCCCCCTTCCCTTCTTCCCACCCTCAATTTGGCTGTTTCAAGACTAAAAGTCCCTGCTCGCCTGAGGGAATTTGGGGTGGGGCGGGGAGGTGATGCAAAAAGCACGTGTTCCATTTGAAATTTGAGGAAAGTTTAGCAAAACTCACTAGGAATAATCAGGGCCAGATTAAAAAGAAGCAATTTTACCTAGTGGCTGCAGTCCATGCCTCTGGTGGCAAGAATGTGCCTCTTTCTTCATGGCACATAGGCAGAGCGGCTCTTTCCTTGGTATCTTCATCAATCCATTTAAAAAATTGTGGTTTGAGCTGTGTGACCAAGAAGAACAAATTCATAAGCAGACTAGGTGATACCTTTATTGGTAACTACTAAAACAAAAAAAGATAAGCTAAGCTTTCGATAGCAACTTGCTATCTTTATCAAAGCATTGCACCAGAAATATAATCTTGATAGAGGATGTTGTCTATCAGGCACTGAGAATCTTATGATTGAGATGGAATACAGCAGATGATGGTATCAGAACAGGAGGCAAGCTGGTGCTTCAAAGACCTGCAGTCAAATCCCTGCTTATTCACAGAAAAACTCACTTGCGGGCATGGAACTGGTAAAATCCTTAAATCATCTTGCTTAAATCATCTTGCAGGGCTGCTCTAAGGTGGTTCTGACTTGACCAACTAAGGAACGCTGCGGGTCCGTACTCTGTGTTAGGGCCAAGAAAAAAGAAGTCTAATTGGCACAAGGGCTCTCAGCACAAAATGGCAGTGTGAGTTAGTACACAGGCAGTTGATTGTGCAGAGAACTGGAGTGCCTATTTTTGAACAATCCTCGCCTCCTTTTTCACTATAGGAGGAATGAGCAGGCAGAACTATGTGGACCACAACTGGGATGATCACCAGTAGAGATGGGCACGACTAGGGAAAATGACGTTTTCGAGTTGTCGTGTGTCGGAGGCAGTCCGTTTCGGCTCGTTTCCGTTTTTCGCGAAATTTCGCAAAAATTAGTCAGTTCGTTTTTTCATTTTTTCGTTGTCGTTAGTACTGGTTTGGGGGGTAGCGGGCTCCTGAAGGGAGCTGCAGGAGTCAGCCAGAGCCACAAGTGACGGACTGGCAGACTCTTTGCACCCGCTGTGTCTCACGTACTTGCATGTAGTGCAATGCAAGTAGATCTGGCTTAGGGTTAAGACGGGTTAGCGCAAGGGCTAGGGTTAGGCTAGTTACGGGTGAGGTTAGGGTGAGTATTGGGGTGCACCTCTGGGTGCCTCTCTGACCCACTTAGAAGGACAGTGTACTGGCGTATGGGTTAGGCTTAGGCTTAGGGTTCGGGTTTGGGCTACGATTAGTGGGCTGTTTATGCCCGATTGGCACATCCCAGAAGTCTCTGTGGTCAACCTGGCCGAGTGGCCATGCGATTGGTGGAAAATTTGCATGGTCCACTCCCATAGGCGAGCCCATCATTGCAAATGTGCAGGTGTAATAAAATAAAATAAAATAAAATAAAATCAACGGAGACTTTTTTTTTGCAAGAAAAATCCACTGCTGCTACTGTAAAAATTCAAGCATTTAAAATAGCTAATTTTCGCATGTTTCTGTGGTGCTTTGGTGGGGTTTTGGGCAACGATTTCAAAAAAAATGTTGCGGTCGCCATTTTGGATCCCCCACACTGCATGGCAAATGGATGCGCCCTCCCAGCCTGGTACAGTCAGCAAAACCTGGCCATGCGATTGGTGGAATGGCTCCAAAACTTTGCATGGTCCACTCCCATGGGCGAGCCCATCATTGCGAATGCGCAGGTGTAAAAAAATAAAATAAAATCAACGGAGACTTTTTTTGCAAGAAAAACCCACTGCTGCTACTGTAAAAATTCAAGCATTTAAAATAGCTAATTTTCGCATGTTTCTGTGGTGCTTTGGTGGGGTTTTGGGCAACGATTTCAAAAAAAATATTGCGGTCGCCATTTTGGATCCCCCACACTGCATGGCAAATGGATGCGCCCTCCCAACCTGGTACCAGCAGCGCAGCAGTAGCAATAGCCAAGGAGAGGGGGCGGGGAAACCCCCCCAAATAAAACACCCTTCTGGCCTGGTAGGTGCCCTCAGACAGTTTTCGCCTACTTTTAGGGCCGGGAATCGTTTTTTTTTTTTTTAATTTTAAAAACTTTTTTTCTGTGCCGCTTGGCATTGCGCGATCGCCGCGATGCAAGTAACGAGCATGACAAATCAGACCAAATTGTTCTTTCGTCGGTTCGAGCTCAAATTCTGGCGGAGAAATTCCCGTTACCGTTTCCGTAGAGTAACGGATACGAGTAACGGAAACGGAAACGGGAATACCGCTAAGTCGTGCCCATCTCTAATCACCAGCCATGCTTAAACCTGACTGTTTTTCAGGCAGAAGATCAAGGCCTGACCTACGAGTGTTTATAGGCAAGCCAGAACAAAACAGCGGCTTCCAGGCAGAGATAGGTGGGGGGCAGGCAAGGACAAAACCATGGAGAAACAATTCCTCTTACTCCTCCACAATTAGATCTGAATTTGTTACTAGGGATAGGACTTCGATTTAAAATGAAAAGGGGAAAAACATGAAGTAGCTTCTTGTTTTGCTATGGGGTTGTTTTGTTGATGCCTAAAATACAAAGGATTTGAATAAACAAAAGAGGGAACCACAACATTTTTTTTCATTCTTCCTTCTTTCATTAAAGTTTCTTGTTAACTTCTGTCCATCAAAGGGCCCGGGAAATTTTTCAGGCAATAGCTTCATGAGGGCTGCTGATGGCAACCAATCAAAATGTCCCATGGGGAGCATGTTTTTTTTTTTAATCAGTAAAAGGGCCTGGATTGGTTGGGACCCAGTGAGACAGAGTCTCTTGGCTTCATGAGCTCCTCTGCTTCTTGCTCACTGACTGGCTAGCTGGCTTTTTTCTCTCTTGCCTTGTTTTTTGGTGCAACAGTGCAGTGCAGACGAAGAATTGAAGATAGCTGCTACTTTGGGCGCTTTTACACGACCCCTAAGATCCGCTGGCCACTTAAATTTGGACCAGAGATCTTAGGGGTTTGTCGCTCTTCCTGTGTTCCCACCCTTCCACACTCCATTGTTCCTGTGTGCGTGAGGAGAGGGAGAAAAAAAGGGAGAAAAGAATGCAGGCTCACCTCCGTCTGCCCGTCGCAGCCCTGGAAGCAAGCATTCCAGTCTCTTATAGTCTCTTAAAGGGGCGGGGGGGCAAAAAACAAACAAACACAAGGCAAGGAGAGCCTGGCACTCACTGCTTTACATCTGCATCAGAAATTTTTCACCTTCGGAGACCAGGTACTTGAAAAGTGCGCTGGGATGCGCTTAGGTGGGCGTGGTCGTACTTAATTTTTTTTAAAGTCCGGAGCTGGTGGGAAAACATTTTTTATTTTTTTTTATTTTTAATTTTTTTTTATTGAACATAAAAAAGACAAAACAACAATGATAAACAATTATATAAAAAAACAGTAATAGGCAATCATAAACAGTACAAAGTGCCCCCCACCCCCAAGAAACTGTCCAGTATTCTCGCATCTTCTCTTTCTTCTTCATCTTTTTTTTTCTTCCAAAAGGCTTCTTAAGGTCCTTTACGCCAGAACTGTGTTGGGTTATAAGTTGGTTGTATCCCTTTCCCTTTTAATAGTACATGATCTATAAATTTCCCCCAAACATCATAGAAAGTATCTTTTTTTATTTCACCTCTCAAAACCTTTATATTACAAGATAGTTTATCATTTAGTGCTATGTCCCACACTTCCTTATACCATTCAGCAATTTTAAGGTCTGATTTCAGTTTCCAGTTCCTAGCAATAATCAGTCTAGCTCCTGTCATAAGATTTGCTATTAATTCTTTAGTTTTCACATCATATTCATTGATAGATGGTAATGATAACAAAGCAATTTCCGGTACACATTTAATATCAGTTTGTAGTATTTCTCTTATCTCCTCAATAATCTCTTGCCAAAACTTTTGAACTATTTCACATTCCCACCATAAATGAAAATAGGTACCTATCTTTTTTTCGCATTTCCAGCAGAGCTTAGAATATTTTGGATTCATTCTATTCATTCTGACTGAGTCATATACCATCTTAAAACTAGTTTGAAGTAGTTTTCTTTTATTCTGACTGATAATGACCGTAAAATCCTCAAATTCCAAATTCTTTTCCATTCATCATTATTTATTTATTTCTCTATGTCTTGTTTCCATAGCTCTCTTATTGTGTCCTGTTCCCTATTCTCAAATGAATCTTGAATTATTTTATATAATTTGCCAACTGTTCCTTTCCCTGTATTTCCTTTCTCTGATTCATATGTTGTCAGAAATTGCTCAAATTTTGTATATCCTCTAAGTTGTGTATTTCTCCTAATCCATTCTTTTCGTCCAGCTTTCTAACTGGGCGTAATTCAACCACGACAATTCCTGAGTTTGCAGAATACGTTTAATTTCTTGTTTTGATGTCATCTTTTTAATCCAATCTTTTAGTCTTGCCACTTTCCTTAATTTAAATAAGTCTCCCAATTTCTTCATGTTCGTGGGGAAATTTATCTGATCGATCACCGCACCAAGCGGGAACCTTCCTGTATCAATTTCTTTCCATACTTTTTCCAAGTGAGCAATAGGGAACTTAGAAGAGGATTTTTAATTGGGTAACTTTTCCTTTTGGGGAAACTAAACACATATTTATTTATGTCTTCATTTAGTTCCTCTGATTGAAGTTCCCACCATATTAGTTTTTGAGGTTTAAATAGTATTTCCCCAGGGAGCTAAGCTGATTAGCTATGTAATACATTCTAAGATTAGGTATGCCTATACCTCCCTCTTTTTGAGATCTGTACCATAAGCTTTTATTTATTCTTGCTTTTTTCCACCATTGCAGAATTTATTTAAAAGATCTTGATAAACTTTAATTTCAATTTCTGTGTATTGAATAGGTAACATTCTAAAAAGAAAATTTATTTTAGGAAGTATTTTCATTTTTACCATTGCTATTCTACCAAACCATGATAAGTTTAATTTGGAGTAATTTTGTAATTTATTTCTAATCTCTTCCTTTATTTTTGTGTAATTTCGTTCTTTTGTTTTAGTAATGTCTTTATCTAAAAGTATCCCTAGGTATTTTATACATTTACAAACTTTCAGTTCATGATTGGAGATCTCTTCCATGTCTCGATTATCCTGATTGAAAAGCATGATTTCTGATTTCTGCCAGTTGACACATAATCCGGTTGTTTCACCAAATTCCTTTAGGTGTGCTTTTATTCTTAATATATTTTCTACCGGATTTTTTTATTGTTAACAAAGCGTCATCCATAAATAAACTAATTTTTATCTTGCCTTCCTTACCCATACCTTTAATAAGTTGGTCCTCCCTTATTGCATTAGCTAGTAGCTCTATCACTATGCAAAACAGAACTGGCGATAAAGGACATCCCTGTCTTGTTCCTCGGCCTAGGGTAATTTTTTTCTGTCATCCCATCATTAACAATGATTGATGAGGTGCTATGAGAATAGAGTTGGTTTATTACACTTAGAAATTTTTTGCCAAATCCCCATTTCACTAATAAAAGTTTTAACGCAGGCCATTGGACACAATCAAAGGCTTTAAATAAATCTAGAGACAAAATGCATGCTTTGTCCTGTGATCTTCCCATCTCATAAAGAACATTCAAAACTCTTCTTACAGTGTCTGACATTTGTCTACCTTTGATAAAGCCCGTTTGGTCTTCTTTAATATATTTGTCTATAAATGTATACATTCTTTTGGCTAGAATTGCTGTAAAAATCTTGGCATCTTGATTTATAAGTGATATTGGTCTGTAAGATCCAACATCTATTGATCTTTATTAGGCTTGAGAATTAAAATAGTTAAAGTATGTTTCCAGGAGGAAGGAACTTGCTCACCCTCCAATATCTCATTATAAAGCTTCTTTAACTTAGGAATTAACATTGATTTGAATACCTTGTAAAATTCTGGTCCCAATCCGTCATCTCCTGGAGTTTTGGCATTCTTTAGCTTATTTATAACATCCTCTATCTCCTCCTCTTTAATAGCTTTTTCCATTTCAAGCCTGTCTTCTTCCGCTAGTCTTACTTTTAGGTTTTTGTCAATATATTGTTCCATAACTTCCTTACTACTTCTATTGGCTGTATATAAGTTTTGATAAAATTCTTGAATAGCTTTTAATTTTTCTTTCATTTGAGTAGATATATTGCCGCTTAAATCCTTTATCCTTCCTATCATGCTTTTTTTTTTTTTTTTTCTGTGCTAATTTTGCTAGCATCTTGAGTTTTTATTACTGTATTCGAAAAAGTTTCTTTTCAAATATAGTAGATTTCTTTGGGTTTGTTGTAGATCTATATCTTCTAATTCCCTTTTCCTGGCCTCAACCTGAATTAAAAATTTTTTGTCTTTGATTAAAAAAAATTGAGATTCAAGGTCTGCTATAGTAGCCTCCAATTTTTTTTTATTTTGCTGATCTCGACTTTTTATAATAGCATTTTCTTTTATTATGTAACCTCTAGCCGCTGCCTTCAGAGTGTCCCAGATAACTCCTATTTGACCACCACCTTCTTCATTGATATTCCAGGTTTCTAGCCATTCTCTTTGTATTTTTTGTACTGTATCTGGGGTTTGAAAAATTCTAGGGTTTATTGTCCACCTTCTAGCTTCCTTATAATTCTTCTTATTTTCTATTTCAACAGACATTAGAGCATGATCAGAAGTTTTTATCAATTCTATATTTGTATTTACAACTTTAGATAACAAACTTTGTGAGACAAATATAAAATCTATTCTCGAGTAAGCTTTGTGGGCTGATGAATAAAAAGTAAATTTTCTTTCATCGCCCTTTAATTCTCTCCAAACATCCTTTAATCCTGTATTTGCGATGAATTTTGTTAAGATTGTATGTCTAGCCCTCCAGTCTACCTTCCTAGTCATTGTTTTATCTTTTATTTTGTCCATAACCATGTTGAAATCTCCTGCCAAAATCACATGTCCTTTCTGTACCTTTTCTATCTGCTCCCATATCTCTTTATAAAACAGGTTGTGATTAGCATTTGGTGCATAAACATTTTTCAGTGTATATTGTTCTAGACCAATTGTGGCCTGAAGAATAATATATCTACCTTCCAAATCTTTCACAGTTTTTTCAACAATACAATCACAGTGCTTTGATATTAAGATTGCTACCCCCTTGCTTTAGATGTACCAAAACTTTTCTCATAGATGTTGATGTTGGGTAGTTTCAGTTCGTTTTGGCCATCTTTCGCTTGGTGTGTTTCTTGAAGAAAGACGATGTCCGGTTTATTCTTCTTAATTAATGACTCTATTCTGTTTCTCTTCGTGACAGTTCCTAGACCCCTGGCATTCAATGTAGCTAATTTCAACAGTCTACCCATATTTTCATTCTATTATCGATCTGGAACGGTCTCTTTGTGCATATATACAAACAAACATTACATATAATAAAGAAAAAAACAATGATTACCCAAACCCTACCACCTACATTTATTTTCTGTTCTCCCATCCTCTTGGCTCTCATACACAACCTGTATGCGCCCTTATAGGAGGGAGGGGGAAGGCACCCGTACACTTCCTGATGGCTAATAATGATTCAGAAGCTCTAAATTAGCGTTGGCACTGTCTAGTCTTGCTTACAGTTATATACGTGAAAAGTTGAAAAGAAAGAATGTAATAAAAAATAACATGATAATGTGAATCTTAAGATCCTTCTATCCTCCTCTTTTCCTCCCTCAGTCCCCCAAAAAAAACAAATATATATATATATATATATATATATATATATATATATATATATATATATATATATATATATATATATATATATATATATATATATATATATATATATATATATATATATATATATATATATATATATTTTTTCGTAGATTTTCACGGGTATAGGTATGCATGTTAGGGTGGATTCGGGTTTCTTCCCGTGTAGAAATCTGGTTGTTCTGGCGGCGTTTCGACGAGGTCTCACTCGTCATCTTCAGGCTGGTGTTCTGGCTTCTTTCTTCTTGAAGCAAAGTGTGGTCTCAGTTGAAGTCCTTCTATAAATACTGCTGGGGTGTGTGGTTTGCTTGCTCTGTTGCTGATTGCAGGTTGCTTTGTTCCTTTGTTCTTTTGTGATCTGCTGTGTGGCTGAGGCGATCGTTAAGGGATTAACTGCTGATGGCTGTTTAGATGGCTGTTTACATGCTGGTGGGTTAGATGGCTGGTAGGTTCTGGCAGTATCCTGGGCTTTGGTGGAGTGGGGTCCTGTGTCTTGTGAATTCATTTTGGTCTGGCTACGTGTCTGTGGTCTCCCAATGTTTTTTTGGGGTGTGTGAGTGTGCTCCATGTGGTGACTGGAGTGGGGTGCCGCAGTAGATGGTGCAGTCGTGGTTTTGTTATTGGATGGTGGTTTCGTTTCATCTGTGGGAAGGGTCTGGGTTTGTGTTTGGTGTGGATGGAAGGTGGTGGCATCTTGTGTCCTTTGGACCTGGTGTCAGTCTTTGTGACAGAGGCTCGTCTGTTGACCAGGGCTAGTTTCAGATGTCAGGCAAGCGGGAGGTGTCATCACGTTTATTCATGTTGTTTGGGTGTTTCTCTATTTCAATGGCTTCCATGATTATTCGACTGTTGAAGTGTTCAGTTTTGGAGATGAGTTTGGTTCTTTCAAAGTCAATTTCATGACCTGTTGTTTTTATGTGCTGGAAGAGAGAGGAAGATTTTTCTTCTTTTTGACTGCGTTCTTGTGTTCTGCGATGCGTGCGCTTATTCTCCTGTTTGTCTGTCCGATGTATGTGGCTGGACAGACTTTGCATGGTATTTCGTAGACTCCTTGGTTTTCTAGCTCAATCTTGTATTTGGGGTTTCTTAAAATGTTGGCTATTTTTTGGTCGGTGCAAAAGGCTGTCTTGATATTGTGTTTGTGGAGAATTTTGCTGATTTTGTCTGTGGTGCCTTTGATGTAAGGGAGGAGGGCGGTGCCGTTGTTCTCTTCTGTTTCTTGGTTCTTGGGGGTGTTTCCTTTTGGATTAGTTTGGTGATGGTGTTTTTTGGAATCCGTTCGCAATTAAAACATTCGAGAGAGTGTGTAATTCAGTTTTTAGGTGGTCTTTGTCAGCGAGGCGTTTGGTTCTGGAGATGAGGGTTTTGCTACGGAGTTGATCTGTGCAGGGTGGTGGTGTGATTGTGCATTTAAGTAGCGGTTAGTATGTGTTTTTTTCTGGTAGATGGTATGTCCTAAGGAGCCGTCGGGTTTTTGTAGATTAGGACGTCCAGGAAGGGAAGTTGGTTGTTGGCTTCTATTTCCATAGTGAATTGTATTTTGGGGTGTAGGCTGTTGAGATGTGTGAGGAAGTTGTTCAGTTTATCTTTCCCGTGTGGCCAGATAACAAAGGTGTCGTCAACATATCTGAGCCAGAGTTTGGGTTTATGTTCGGACTTCTGTAACGCGTTGGTTTCAAAGTGTTCCATATATAGGTTTGCGATGACCGGTGAGAGGGGTGATCCCATGGGTGCTCCTTCTATCTGTTTGTATCTTTGTCCATTGTGGATGAAGTATGTGTTGGTTAGGCAGTGGTTGGTCAGATCTAGGATGTGCTTGGGGGTTGTATTTGTTGTGGATAGCTGTCAAGGCTTCTTGAATGGGCACTTGTGTGAAGAGCGAAACAACATCGAAGCTCACGAGTAGGTCATTGGGTTGTAGGTCTTGTTTCTTTATAATTTCTATGAAGTGGAACGAGTTTTGTACGTATGAAGTGATGGATTCTGCATAGGGCTGGAGTTGTTTGGCAAGAAATTTGGCGAGGTTTTGTAGAGGTGAGCCTATGGAGCTGACTATGGGTCTGAGAGGTGTTCCTTCTTTGTGAATCTTGGGAGGCCGTAGAGCTTGGGGCATCTGGATGATTTCTCTCTGGGGATGATGCTTGGCTTGATTTCTTCACTTAAGGGAGAGGCTTTTATTTTGGCTTTGGTGGTTTTTTCCAGGTAGGTGGTGGGGTCTGTGTTCAAAGGTATGTAAGCAGGGTCTTGTAGTAGGTTGGATAATTTGGCTTGGTAGTCGGATGTGTTCATCACCACTGTGGCATTGCCTTTGTCTGCTGGGAGAATGATTATGTTGTGGTCTTTCCTCAGGTTGGTGAGGGCTTTTTTGTTCTTCTTTGTGTAAATTGCTTCTGGGTGGTTTGCTGGAGCAGAGGACATTGGTGACTTCGAGTCTGATTTTGTTGGCTTCATCTGGGTTGATTTTGGTTAGGCTGGCTTCCACTCCGCATATGATGTTTTCGGTGGGGATGTGTCTGGGGGCGACTGCAAAGTTGAATCCTTTGGAAAGGACTTTGGTCTCTGCGATGGTGAGTGTCCTGTCTGATATGTTGTGAACTGTTTGTTTCATGGGTTGTTGTGTGGGGGGTTTGGGCTTCTGGCGTTTTTCCAGTTTGTGGAGTTTGTTGGTGTGTGTGTCTGTCTTGTGGGAGGTCTCTGTTTCAGCTCTCCAGGCGGCGAGTTGCTTGGATTTGTTCCAGAGTGTTGGGTGGATTTTGTTGCTGAGTTTGAGGTGGAGAGTGAGTAGATCTCTGTTGGTTTGATCTAGTAGGTATCTTTTCCTGTGTAGTTCGCTTCTGATTAGGGCTAGTTCTGTTCTTTTCAGGATCCTTTCGCTGGATGGGGTTTTTGAGTGGAATTTCAGTTGGAAGCTTGTGGGGATCACATTTTTGTCTCGGCAGTTGCGTAGGAATGCAATGTCACATAAGATGGTGGCTCTTCGGACTTCTAGTTTCTCGTAGGTTCTGGTCAGCTGGAAGGTTTCCTCCCGTAGAGGTCGGATATTTGTTTTCGTAGATTTTCACGGGTATAGGTATGCATGTTAGGGTGGATTCGGGTTTCTTCCCGTGTAGAAATCTGGTTGTTCTGGCGACGTTTCGACGAGGTCTCACTCGTCATCTTCAGGCTGGTGTTCTGGCTTCTTTCTTCTTGAAGCAAAGTGTGGTCTCAGTTGAAGTCCTTCTATAAATACTGCTGGGGGTGTGTGGTTTGCTTGCTCTGTTGCTGATTGCAGGTTGCTTTGTTCCTTTGTTCTTTTGTGATCTGCTGTGTGGCTGAGGCGATCGTTAAGGGATTAACTGCTGATGGCTGTTTAGATGGCTGTTTACATGCTGGTGGGTTAGATGGCTGGTAGGTTCTGGCAGTATCCTGGGCTTTGGTGGAGTGGGGTCCTGTGTCTTGTGAATTCATTTTGGTCTGGCTACGTGTCTGTGGTCTCCCAATGTTTTTTTGGGGTGTGTGAGTGTGCTCCATGTGGTGACTGGAGTGGGGTGCCGCAGTAGATGGTGCAGTCGTGGTTTTGTTATTGGATGGTGGTTTCGTTTCATCTGTGGGAAGGGTCTGGGTTTGTGTTTGGTGTGGATGGAAGGTGGTGGCATCTTGTGTCCTTTTTGGACCTGGTGTCAGTCTTTGTGACAGAGGCTCGTCTGTTGACCAGGGCTAGTTTCAGATGTCAGGCAAGCGGGAGGTGTCATCACGTTTATTCATGTTGTTTGGGTGTTTCTCTATTTCAATGGCTTCCATGATTATTCGACTGTTGAAGTGTTCAGTTTTGGAGATGAGTTTGGTTCTTTCAAAGTCAATTTCATGACCTGTTGTTTTTATGTGCTGGAAGAGAGAGGAAGATTTTTCTTCTTTTTGACTGCGTTCTTGTGTTCTGCGATGCGTGCGCTTATTCTCCTGTTTGTCTGTCCGATGTATGTGGCTGGACAGACTTTGCATGGTATTTCGTAGACTCCTTGGTTTTCTAGCTCAATCTTGTATTTGGGGTTTCTTAAAATGTTGGCTATTTTTTGGTCGGTGCAAAAGGCTGTCTTGATATTGTGTTTGTGGAGAATTTTGCTGATTTTGTCTGTGGTGCCTTTGATGTAAGGGAGGAGGGCGGTGCCGTTGTTCTCTTCTGTTTCTTGGTTCTTGGGGGTGTTTCCTTTTGGATTAGTTTGGTGATGGTGTTTTTTGGAATCCGTTCGCAATTAAAACATTCGAGAGAGTGTGTAATTCAGTTTTTAGGTGGTCTTTGTCAGCGAGGCGTTTGGTTCTGGAGATGAGGGTTTTGCTACGGAGTTGATCTGTGCAGGGTGGTGGTGTGATTGTGCATTTAAGTAGCGGTTAGTATGTGTTTTTTTCTGGTAGATGGTATGTCCTAAGGAGCCGTCGGGTTTTTTGTAGATTAGGACGTCCAGGAAGGAAGTTGGTTGTTGGCTTCTATTTCCATAGTGAATTGTATTTTGGGGTGTAGGCTGTTGAGATGTGTGAGGAAGTTGTTCAGTTTATCTTTCCCGTGTGGCCAGATAACAAAGGTGTAAATCAACATATCTGAGCCAGAGTTTGGGTTTATGTTCGGACTTCTGTAACGCGTTGGTTTCAAAGTGTTCCATATATAGGTTTGCGATGACCGGTGAGAGGGGTGATCCCATGGGTGCTCCTTCTATCTGTTTGTATCTTTGTCCATTGTGGATGAAGTATGTGTTGGTTAGGCAGTGGTTGGTCAGATCTAGGATGTGCTTGGGGGTTGTATTTGTTGTGGATAGCTGTCAAGGCTTCTTGAATGGGCACTTGTGTGAAGAGCGAAACAACATCGAAGCTCACGAGTAGGTCATTGGGTTGTAGGTCTTGTTTCTTTATAATTTCTATGAAGTGGAACGAGTTTTGTACGTATGAAGTGATGGATTCTGCATAGGGCTGGAGTTGTTTGGCAAGAAATTTGGCGAGGTTTTGTAGAGGCCAAATTATCCAACCTACTACAAGACCCTGCTTACATACCTTTGAACACAGACCCCACCACCTACCTGGAAAAAACCACCAAAGCCAAAATAAAAGCCTCTCCCTTAAGTGAAGAAATCAAGCCAAGCATCATCCCCAGAGAGAAATCATCCAGATGCCCCAAGCTCTACGGCCTCCCCAAGATTCACAAAGAAGGAACACCTCTCAGACCCATAGTCAGCTCCATAGGCTCACCTCTACAAAACCTCGCCAAATTTCTTGCCAAACAACTCCAGCCCTATGCAGAATCCATCACTTCATACGTACAAAACTCGTTCCACTTCATAGAAATTATAAAGAAACAAGACCTACAACCCAATGACCTACTCGTGAGCTTCGATGTTGTTTCGCTCTTCACACAAGTGCCCATTCAAGAAGCCTTGACAGCTATCCACAACAAATACAACCCCCCCAAACACATCCTAGATCTGACCAACCACTGCCTAACCAACACATACTTCATCCACAATGGACAAAGATACAAACAGATAGAAGGAGCACCCATGGGATCACCCCTCTCACCGGTCATCGCAAACCTATATATGGAACACTTTGAAACCAACGCGTTACAGAAGTCCGAACATAAACCCAAACTCTGGCTCAGATATGTTGACGACACCTTTGTTATCTGGCCACACGGGAAAGATAAACTGAACAACTTCCTCACACATCTCAACAGCCTACACCCCAAAATACAATTCACTATGGAAATAGAAGCCAACAACCAACTTCCCTTCCTGGACGTCCTAATCTACAAAAAACCCGACGGCTCCTTAGGACATACCATCTACCAGAAAAAAACACATACTAACCGCTACTTAAATGCACAATCACACCACCACCCTGCACAGATCAACTCCGTAGCAAAAACCCTCATCTCCAGAACCAAACGCCTCGCTGACAAAGACCACCTAAAAACTGAATTACACACTCTCTCGAATGTTTTAATTGCGAACGGATTCCAAAAAAACACCATCACCAAACTAATCCAAAAGGAAACACCCCCAAGAACCAAGAAACAGAAGAGAACAACGGCACCGCCCTCCTCCCTTACATCAAAGGCACCACAGACAAAATCAGCAAAATTCTCCACAAACACAATATCAAGACAGCCTTTGCACCGACCAAAAAATAGCCAACATTTTAAGAAACCCCAAATACAAGATTGAGCTAGAAAACCAAGGAGTCTACGAAATACCATGCAAAGTCTGTCCAGCCACATACATCGGACAGACAAACAGGAGAATAAGCGCACGCATCGCAGAACACAAGAACGCAGTCAAAAAGAAGAAAAATCTTCCTCTCTCTTCCAGCACATAAAAACAACAGGTCATGAAATTGACTTTGAAAGAACCAAACTCATCTCCAAAACTGAACACTTCAACAGTCGAATAATCATGGAAGCCATTGAAATAGAGAAACACCCAAACAACATGAATAAACGTGATGACACCTCCCGCTTGCCTGACATCTGGAAACTAGCCCTGGTCAACAGACGAGCCTCTGTCACAAAGACTGACACCAGGTCCAAAAGGACACAAGATGCCACCACCTTCCATCCACACCAAACACAAACCCAGACCCTTCCCACAGATGAAACGAAACCACCATCCAATAACAAAACCACGACTGCACCATCTACTGCGGCACCCCACTCCAGTCACCACATGGAGCACACTCACACACCCCAAAAACATTGGGAGACCACAGACACGTAGCCAGACCAAAATGAATTCACAAGACACAGGACCCCACTCCACCAAAGCCCAGGATACTGCCAGAACCTACCAGCCATCTAACCCACCAGCATGTAAACAGCCATCTAAACAGCCATCAGCAGTTAATCCCTTAACGATCGCCTCAGCCACACAGCAGATCACAAAAGAACAAAGGAACAAAGCAACCTGCAATCAGCAACAGAGCAAGCAAACCACACACCCCCAGCAGTATTTATAGAAGGACTTCAACTGAGACCACACTTTGCTTCAAGAAGAAAGAAGCCAGAACACCAGCCTGAAGATGACGAGTGAGACCTCGTCGAAACGTCGCCAGAACAACCAGATTTCTACACGGGAAGAAACCCGAATCCACCCTAACATGCATACCTATACCCGTGAAAATCTACGAAAACAAAAATATATATATATATATATATATATATATATATATATATATATATATATATATATATAAATAATAAAAAATAAAAAATAAAAAATAAAAAATAATTTTCGCATGTTTCTGTGGTGCTTTGGTGGGGTTTTGGGCAACGATTTCAAAAAAAATATTGCGGTCGCCATTTTGGATCCCCCACACTGCATGGCAAATGGATGCGCCCTCCCAACCTGGTACCAGCAGCGCAGCAGTAGCAATAGCCAAGGAGAGGGGGCGGGGAAACCCCCCCAAATAAAACACCCTTCTGGCCTGGTAGGTGCCCTCAGACAGTTTTCGCCTACTTTTAGGGCCGGGAATCGTTTTTTTTTTTTTTTAATTTTAAAAACTTTTTTCTGTGCCGCTTGGCATTGCGCGATCGATGTGATGCAAGTAACGAGCATGACAAATCAGACCAAATTGTTCTTTCGTCGGTTCGAGCTCAAATTCTGGCGGAGAAATTCCCGTTACTGTTTCCGTAGAGTAACGGATACGAGTAACGGAAACGGAAACGGGAATACCGCTAAGTCGTGCCCATCTCTAATCACCAGCCATGCTTAAACCTGACTGTTTTTCAGGTAGAAGATCAAGGCCTGACCTACGAGTGTTTATAGGCAAGCCAGAACAAAACAGCGGCTTCCAGGCAGAGATAGGTGGGGGGCAGGCAAGGACAAAACCATGGAGAAACAATTCCTCTTACTCCTCCACAATTAGATCTGAATTTGTTACTAGGGATAGGACTTCGATTTAAAATGAAAAGGGGAAAAACATGAAGTAGCTTCTTGTTTTGCTATGGGGTTGTTTTGTTGATGCCTAAAATACAAAGGATTTGAATAAACAAAAGAGGGAACCACAACATTTTTTTTCATTCTTCCTTCTTTCATTAAAGTTTCTTGTTAACTTCTGTCCATCAAAGGGCCCGGGAAATTTTTCAGGCAATAGCTTCATGAGGGCTGCTGATGGCAACCAATCAAAATGTCCCATGGGGAGCATGTTTTTTTTTTAATCAGTAAAAGGGCCTGGATTGGTTGGGACCCAGTGAGACAGAGTCTCTTGGCTTCATGAGCTCCTCTGCTTCTTGCTCACTGACTGGCTAGCTGGCTTTTTTCTCTCTTGCCTTGTTTTTTGGTGCAACAGTGCAGTGCAGACGAAGAATTGAAGATAGCTGCTACTTTGGGCGCTTTTACACGACCCCTAAGATCCGCTGGCCACTTAAATTTGGACCAGAGATCTTAGGGGTTTGTCGCTCTTCCTGTGTTCCCACCCTTCCACACTCCATTGTTCCTGTGTGCGTGAGGAGAGGGAGAAAAAAGGGGAGAAAAGAATGCAGGCTCACCTCCGTCTGCCCGTCGCAGCCCTGGAAGCAAGCATTCCAGTCTCTTATAGTCTCTTAAAGGGGCGGGGGGCAAAAAACAAACAAACACAAGGCAAGGAGAGCCTGGCACTCACTGCTTTACATCTGCATCAGAAATTTTTCACCTTCGGAGACCAGGTACTTGAAAAGTGCGCTGGGATGCGCTTAGGTGGGCGTGGTCGTACTTAATTTTTTTTAAAGTCCGGAGCTGGTGGGAAAACATTTTTTAAGCTCTGGATCTGGGAGGCCTTTGCCTCGGATTTTAGGGGTCGTGTAAAAGCGCCCTTTGTGTTTCACCGCTATAAAGAGTGAAAAGCAAACCAGCAGGAGCTTTGCAGGTTATGACCAGTCTTGAAGCAATGCTCAGTACTGCAGTTCCTATGGGAGGTGGAGTGTTGAGTTCAAAGAGATGGAAGTAGGCACGGTTACTGTCTTTTACTTTTATCCTCATAGCACAGTGATTGAACAGCTGCATTGCAGCCAAAACTGTGCTCACAGCCTGGAGTTCAATCCCAGGTAGCTGGCTCATGGCTGACTCAGCCTTACAGCCTTCCGAGGTCGGTAAAATGAGTACCCAGCTCACGGTAGGGATGGGTGAGTGGGTAGCCTGCATAAATAAATTGTAAACTTCCCAGAGAGTGCTTTAAGTGCTATGGGCTGGTATATACGCAACTACTTTGCTTTGCTTTTATCCTTTTTTATACTTTCATGTTGAATCCAGGAGGCAGAATAAGAAGTAAAGAGAGAAGGCATTTAGGAGCGCTCTTTGCATTCTATGACTGTAACTCTTTTTAAATATTTTCACAGTGCCTGTAGGAAGCCAGGTAGGGACATGAGGCCAAGAGGAATCTCTGTCTTTTACATTTCAAATTCTTTTTGTAGAAGAGAAGAGTCCTGTGTACTCTTACACAGGCAGCCAGTAAGGGAAAGAGGGCTTCTTCCCACCACCCCTTCCATGTTACATTCTCTTTAGAACTGTGAGGTATTAGTTGTCCACAGTATTTTTATGCAGTAGTATCCCTGTATCTGCTGAATCAGCACCCACTGATTCAATTATCCTAAAATAATTAAATAGTAATTAAATAAATTGTGGTCGCAAAAGGGTGTTGCAAAGCAAGTTAGTGTCACAAACCGCTGCTGTGCCTGCTACAAATTGCTCAAAAAACACGGTCTGATTTGTTTGATATGTTGGGTTGGTTCATACACATCCCGAATTATAAAATCAGCCACCTTTAACTATAGTAGATAGAAATATTAATTCAAAATGTTTAAAGCATTTTCTTGTTTGCTATGTTCTTACAACTGATTTATTACTATGAGCTTTCTGCAATGAAAATGATGGATTTTCAGAACTGTTTACATTTATACCACAGCGCTGCTTTCTCCTAAATAATTTGATTCATTTTTTTCCAACGTTTGTAAACATAGACGGTGTTACATGGGCTAAAAGCAACTTTCTTCCATTCATTTTCCCTTCATTGTCATCAGGATACCAGTCTTGGGGCACAACATTAATATTACTGTGTCTTCTTTAAATACAATGGGCATGTACATATGTGTAAATTAGCCAAGAAAATCTCTTTTATGAATTGAGTTGTGCAATGCATTAATTTTAAATTTCATAAAAGGGAAGCACTTTGCTACTCTTATGCAACACGTGCCATACACAGCCTCTGTAGAATCCAAAAGATTATATTCTTAGTTTCATCATAGGGCAGTGATGGCAAAACTTTTAGAGACCAAGTACCCAAACTGTGATTCACAACTCACTTTTTTCTTTTTCTTTCTTTCTTTCTTTCTTTCTTTCTTTCTTTCTTTCTTTCTTTCTTTCTTTCTTTCTTTCTTTCTTTCTTTCTTTTTCTTTTTTTGGCAAAGTGCCAATACAGTGGCCCCCCGCCTGTTCGCGGTTCATCTACTGCGGTCCCACTATATTGTGGGACCGCAGTATATGAAAAAAGCCACCACCACCACCCCATGGTAAGGTGGAAGGCCTGTTTCAGGCCTCCCATACTTACCCCAGGACTGATGCTGCCCCGAACTGGCCTGCAAGGGTCTTCCCAGGCCTTCTGGAGTCCCCAAAATGGCTTCCCTTTCTTGGCCTGCCAGAGGCCTCAGAAATGATTTTCGGCGATCTGGAAGTCACTTCCGGTTTACCAGAAGTCACTTCTGGTTTGCAGGGAGGCCCTTTTGGGGGCCCCAGAAGGCCCGGGAAGACCCTTGCAGGCCCACTCGGGGCAGCACCGGGCTGGAGCTAAGTACAAGGGCCCCCGGCTAGGGCCCCCAGGCCCGGCACGACCTGCATCCACATATCACAGATTTTCAATTATCCTGGGTCAGGTAGGGTCCCTAACCCCCACGATAGGCGGGGGGGTCACTGTACAGCAATTTAACCTGAATACAGGTGGCTATGAAGGGGCGATGTCGGGTGCCCACAGAAAGTGCTCCAAGTGCCACCTTTGGCACCCGTGCCATAGGTTTGCCAACACTGTCATAGGAGCTGTGTCAAATAGTGATGCGTTCAAATATACCATGCTTGTGCGTGTTCCCGTATACATCTTGCAGAGGTAACTGTTCACTGATTTTCAATGCTATGTCATTCATAATTGTTGCTTTTTACAACAGACCGTGATAAAAATTATAAAACTAACCACCACCATCACAGAACCATAGAGCTGGAAGCGACCCAATGGATCACTGACTCCAGCCACTCTTAAGGAGTCACAGTGGGGAATCAAACTCCCAACCTCTCTGGCTCTGCAGCCCAAGACTGAAGTCACAGAGCTATCCATTTGTTTCCCCACCTGTCTGTCTCTTTCTTCTTGAACTTCTTTTGCTGTTTTTGTCTTTGGTTCTTCCATCTTGTTATCTTTAGTTCTTCATTGTAACTCCAGGATGCATGCACTGGACAACATCGCTAGGGATCGTTGCCTTAGGAGGGTTGAAAAAATTCTTAAGGATGATTCACACCCTGGTCAGCACCTCTTTACCCTGTTACCATCAGGCAGAAGATATCTTAGTATAGCCTGCCGCACCAACAGACTAAAGAACTGTTTTTATCCATGGGCTGTCAGACTGCTGAATGGGAAATAATTCCATGACAAGTATAGAAGAATTGACCTGTGGGCTGGCACATTCTGTGTCAAGTACTCAGGGTGCAATAAGACTGAGTGGTTGCTAGTGGGATGGGGGTGGGGTGGGGGTGGGGGTGGACAAGGGAGACTCAGCCAATTTCATTGTGCACATGTTGTACATTGACAATAAAGGTATTATTATTAATACAATACAACACAATACAACACAACACAACACAACACAACTAGCTCTTCGAATGACCTTTGCCTTTGATTAGGTTGCAATGCCACGTTATGAGCCAAAGGTTCAACCCAAGTAGAAGGTCTTTGCAAAAGCTTACTTACGCTGAGAATGCTGAATTCTCGTCGTTGCCTCGGCTTGCCATGGCTGTCAGGAACAGAAGCTAAATCCAAGTGAACAGGAGGAAAATAAGCAAATTAATAGTGAAAGCCATCTAAATCAGAGCTAGCAGAAGAGGCTTCTAAAAATAGACCTTTGGGAAGAGGAGGAGGCTTGCACAGTCAAAGAATGTGCCGATTGTCATGGGGAGCATTCCCATTTTGTCATTGTCAATGCTAGCTTTCTTTAAATGGCTTCAAAAAGGCTCAACCCGCTCCTTTTTTAAAAAAAGCAGCTTCTTCATGAGCTCTGTGATATAGGACACAGTGGAATGAATGCCAAGGTTAAACAATAAAGTTGCTGGGCTAAGTAGCAGTCCCCAAAAAGGGCAATGCCTGGGTAAGAACAAGGGAGAACAGGTGTGCATTTTTTCACCAAAGCATGGAGCAAAAACTGAACGTCAATAAAAATGAGTTGCTATGCAAGCACTCTACAGCAGACAGGAGAAAATCAGAACAGCTTAGGTTTTGTACGTGGGCTGTGACATGAAAGGAGGTTTAAAAACTACAACCAGTAGGTCAATGAGCTAAAAGGTTCATTGTGAGCCTTCCTCTTTTATTTTATGTTCCTAATACATTTTCCAAATTGAAGTGAATAATGCACATGAATCAACACTATTTATTTTGCTTTCTTTCAGAGAGCTTTTATCTTAATTTTAACATTATTGATTAAAACATTATCAAGCTGCCCTTTCATCAATCCCCAAACAAATCAGAAGCATTTCACACCTCCACCAGCAAGATCACAGTTAATGATCCATACTTAACGAGCCTCATGTCACCGCGGTTAAACAGCTGTACTGCAGCTATAACTATGCTCATGACCTGGGGTTCAATCCCAGATAGCAGGCTAATGGTTGATGTAGCCTTCTATCAGTCAGAGGTCGGTAAAATGAGTACCTAGCTTCCGGGGGGGGGCAGTGCATCACTTGCATAATTGAATTGCAAACCTCCCAGAGAATGCTTGAAGCACTATGGGGAAATATATAAGCACAACACTTTTAATGAGTGCTGGGAAGGGCTGCAAAAGTGGTACTTTCACACACCCCAGGCCATTGTCCATGTAATGAGCCTATTCAGTCCATTGTCCAATGTATGAGCCTATTCAAACCAGGGTGATGTGAAACCAAGGTGAACTATAAATTGGAGGCCTTGCCACAAAGTTTCCTCAGACTGATGAAGCTACTTGGATGTGTAGTGAAACGTTTCTATCTCCCAAGAAGAAAAGAAGTCCAGTTGCCATGACTCAACTTCCAGGTGACCCCACCTGGATGACTGAGAATCTTCACAGACATTATTAATTAAGTTTGTCAAACTGTACGGCCGTTTCTTGGCCTCCATCCAACCATGCATCCATCCATGCATCTCTCCATCCCAAATGTCTGTTTCTTCATAATTCTTCTGTCATTCTGAAAGCTTTCCATCTGGGAAGGAGCTCCTACATTTAAAAAAATGGTTGTGCCTCTTGAATTAAAACGCGGAGATCGAGTTGCATTAGCAAGGAGGTACTTAAACAGGCAGCGACAAGAAGCCTTTTGTTTTTGGCCATGTTTAGCCTTTTCAATAACTCAACAGTTTAAGAATTATAAAGGTTTGCTGAGGGGTGACATCACCTGTATGACAGGAACAGCTAATCTCAGGTGAAACTTCTCCATGCTATAAGGAGATTGAAACCCTTATAAATAGTGGCACCTGATTGCAGCTAGAATAATGAATTCATGCTGGTGCTCAGCTTTATCTCTCCAGTGTAGCTGGTTTAATTAACAGGCTTGTTTCTGATGGAAGGCTTGTTGATCTGGATGCACTACGCTATTACCTTCACATCAGATAATAAAACTCCAGTGGCAATAAAAGCCATAAGTGGGTTTTAATAGACATCTTAGGTCAGTGCTGTATCGTCGCTTCATTGAGATCCTTCTCCCATTTTTTTTCCATTCCTCTGGTTGTGTGGTATAATATAGTGACTAATCACCCAGATCAAGGTCAAGTGAAGAGAAGACCTCTTGCAAAGGTACCCTAATGAGATAATTAGAAGGGGGGGAGAGAGGGGGGAGGGAGGACTTTAGAGCTTGCTATACCTTTCTGTTTTCTTTTCCAAGGGTTGTTGAAACTGAACTATTGCAGTAATAAATATGGCCAATATGTTGACACATATGGCGGTGCTGATGCTTTATGGAAGGCCTAGAGCTGATGGTGGAATCCATGTGGTTTACATGGGAGAGAGGGTCAGTATTGGGCATGATGCCAGTTTGTTTTTAAAGGTTCTCCTGAGATTTGAAGGAGCCTACCACAGAGCAGGTAGGTGATACTGTGTGGAAATGGTTTCCGTCAGTACGAAACCACAGCTTTGTGCATGCTTGTGTAGGGTCTCTGCCATAGAGCACCAGTGTCTGAGAGCAATTGGCTTTTCCAAATAATTAAAGTTTTGTCTATTTCTGTATGAAATAACATAATTGGCACTGGTGCCAGATGGTGCAGTATATAAATAAATAAATAAATAAATAAATAAATACATACATACATACATACATACATACATACATACATACATACATACATACATACATACATTGTCAGTGAGAAGGCACAATAAGGCATAGAATCAGGATCTGCTCTTTTTATTCACTCTCCCCATCTCCGTGTTTTTAAAGAACCTATATACTGTATGGAGTCTAGAAAAATCTCTCTGGAAGAAATGGAAGAAACAGAAAATAAGGCAATATATGAAATATATAGGACCCATGTATTAAAAGATACATGTTTCAAACTTTGGACAGTTATGAATTGTCCACCTAACAAGCCTATTCTGGACATAACATTTCAGAGTACTGGATGTGGAATGGTATTATCAGTGCACCAGTGGCAGGTTAAAATGCTTGATTCCCCCCTGCCCCCAGCAACTGATTTTTAGAAATAAAATGTCTCTAAAGCAGGAAGGCACTGTGACAAAGAGCAATTTTCTGTGGATTTGTCAAATCCCCCCTTAAAATTCTATGTACACTCAGTGACCATGTCTGCATCACCGAGTCCTATAATTCAGGCCTGCACAACAGACGGACCACGGGCTACCAGTAGCCCACGGAAGGTTCAAAAGTAGCTTGCTGGTCATCAATAAAAAAGTGAGGGGATAAGTTATCCACCCCCCCCTCCCCAATCCCACCACTGCCCCAGCAGAGTTCTGGGTCTGCCAGCCCACTGTCTCAGCTGAGCGGGGCAGTTCAAGGGCCATGGTGCAGTCCCATGCTCCCCCCACCAGCCAGATGATTGGCACACGACTAGCTCATGAGCAGCTAAGTTGCTGGTGTGCAGCGGAGGGAGTGTAGTGTAGTGGAAGGGGCAGTGAGCAGCAGGGTTGTGGGCATGGCCACCTTTGCGCAGTGACATCTCCTCTCTTCTTCCCCACTGGGGAATTCCTTCCTCCTACCCTTCCCTCCTCCTCCTCCTCCTCCTCCTCCTCCTCCCACTCCCATGGCTTCCCCACAGAGACTGTGAACCCCCCCATGCCGCCACCGCTCCTCCTGCTCCCCTTCTGAGCCATTCCCTCCTCCTTGTGCTGCCATGGCAATGTGTTTGCCCCACTGCTGGTTTGGCCCACCCCAGCTGCATGGCGAACATGGTGGAAGGGAGTGAGAGCCACAGGCAGCAGCGGCAGCGAGGGGGATGCAAGGGAGAAGGGGGAAAGAGGAGGAGGAGGAGGAGGAGGCTGGGGGGGAGGAGACTTGAGTATCACCCCGGGCGGGTTGGGAGGGAAAGCGCACCTTTTTTAAAAAAAAGCCTTCCAGCAGCCCAGGCAAGTGGCGGTGGCGAATCCGCCGCCTGCCCAGGCTGCTTGCAAGCATGCGCACGCCTTCCTTGCACCCACTCAAGCTGGGTGCAAGGGAGGCATGTGCATGTTCGTGTGGGTTGCCCCTCGATAGCTGCACAACCATGCATGTGCCTCCCTTGCACCCGCCCACACTGGCTTGAGTGAGTGCAAGGGAAGTGTATGCAAGGTCAGCCTTCCCATAGGAATGCATTGAAATCTGTTCCCTCCAGAAAGGATTAATTGGAACGGATAAAATTCGTAAGTAGAGGTTTTAGTGTAGTAGCCCTCAGGCACTTTGGGCCAGAAAAAATAGACCTCGGCCTGTTCAAAGTTGAACAGCCCTACTATAATTCATTTGTTACCTTTGTATCCCATCTTCCCACCAAATTGTGCTTAATTGTGTTCTGTGAAGGAAAACCTGGTTTTACGTCTCTGGAATCTATTCTAAATCAATCTCAGTTGTGGAAGATGGAGAAAAACGTAGCTCTACCCATTCTCACCAGATCAGGCAGCTATAGTTGTTCATAGCATGCTCCATTTGGTAGGTAATTTACCTTGAAGTATAGAAAGGGAGGCTAAGAAAATATTTTGGTATGGGTATGCTGGTGATCATGATTTATGTAATTGCAGACTGTGATAAATTGCCATGGGAATACCTTCCATTGATTCACAAATCTGTAATTTGCTCTGATTGTTAATGCTTGCTGCTGTTAGTGTCCATTTTGATTTAAGTGTTATCTGGTTGGAATTTAACAGATAGAGATTATTACTAGTAATAGATGTGTATGAAAGAACCCCGATCTGCTATATGCCAGTGTATAGGGGATCAATCCACCCCTTATCCTTTGAGAGACATTCTGTCAGGGTCCTTGACATCATGTGTCCATTTCCAGTTGTCTGCAAAAAAAAAAAAAAGAAAAAAATCTGTTAGCTGAGGAGAGCATGGAGTGCCCTCCATTTGGGTGACATGGAAGACCTTAACATTGCAGCCAGAATCCAAGCAGGCACATTGTTGTGGTTGTACCTTCACATTGAAAAGTGAAAAAGAGAAGGAAGGCCCACGAGAAAGGTGCAGGCCCGCTAACTTAGGGTGGCCACACCCAGGGAGGCGCAGAAATCACTTACGCGTAACCGCGCCTTCTCTGTGGTGGGTCCCACCCTGTGGAATCATCTCCCTAGCTGCACCTAGCACATTCCCTGCCCCGCCTTTAAAAAGGCCCTGAAAACCCACCTTTTTAAAGAGGCGTATGGCAACCTTTTTACTTAATTTTTACGTTTCCCCCCTTGTTCTGCTTCTGCCGCCTGCATCATTTTTGTGGTGGGTTTCGTCCCACCCTATTTTATTAGTACTATTGCCCTTTTCTGTATTTTCTGTTGTCTTATTTTTAATTGTAAAATGCCCAGGGTTCCGTCTGGAAGATGGGCGGTATAAAAATATAACAAATAAATAAATAATAAATAAGATAGACCTTAATTGTGTGACCTATCCAGTCACCAGGTGTGGGTAGGTCACAGACAAATAATTACTGCATAGGAAAGAAACATTTCTGGAGAAACTATTAATTTACATCATCTATCATCCAAAAATAATTGGATAATTTATTTCATTTGATTTTTTTAATTTAAATGTTTGGGAAAGGAAAGTTTGATGTTATGAAGAGGGAGAGACTACTCGCCAAGTGATCATGTGTGGAAGGCTCCTCCTTCCAAGTGTTCCTGACATGTTTAAGAGATCATCATGTGACATGTTCATTGGCCCATGAGGCCAACTTGGGCCATGCCTTGAATTTGAAAAACAAGGGGAAAAGCAGCTTATGTGGGATTCCCTTATATGTTCTGCATAGGAATACGTTTTTGTTAGGGTGCCAACAATTTAACTTTGCATGCAACACAAAATTGAAAGAGGATTTTAGAAGGACAACTGTGATAGCTGGTCATTAGTTTAATGCGAATTTCACACTATGTTTTCCAACCATTCTATACTTTGTGAAAAATAAATGTAATTTTTAATAGAGAATTTAACTGGTCTTTAACCTATCCCTGCTCTATCCAGCTGATGCATTGCTCTAAAATTTATAACTTTCATTAGCTAAATGTCAGCATATATAAAATACAGGGCAAAATTGTAATTGAAATGAAGACTGAATAGTCTTAAAAGCTAAAGATGAACAAGATGCTTTTGTAGCCAAACCATAAAACTAATTTTGAAACTGCCTTTCATTAAAAAGAGATGGAACGTTGCAGACAATCCCCCACATCCAGCAGAGAGAGAGAGAGAGAGAGAGAGAGAGAGAGAGAGAGCATTGGCTCATTTGTGATCATGTGACCTGCTGCAGTGCTTGTGTTGCAAGACATTGCTCATTGATCAAGGCAATATTGATCAGAAATAGTTGCTCATCTTGCAAAACACTTAAACCAAGGCACTTGTAAACCAAGGTATTGTATGTGGTTCTTGATTGACTGCACAGTATGCTACTGGAAGTGCTTCATTGGTAGCAGGTCTGCCTTAATGCAGTTGTAGCTACTGCGGGCATCACATTGAATGATGTCCACATAGCTCCACAACTGGCATGCAGCCACTGAATTATTTGTTCTCATAATTTTAAGATGTGCAAAATCTTTATCTTCAGGGCAGAGTGATAAATTGAGTAATCTTACAGAAACCTCTGGAAGAGCATGACATTGTGAATGGATTAATGGAATTTATTTACTAAAAATTTAAATATATACAGCCTTATGCTACATAATTAAAAACTAGTTCTTATTTCATGATGGAATAACCTTTGGATGATAATATTCCTCAAAAGGTATTTTATTTTTAAAAATCTGATTTAAATTAAAAAAATTCAATTTAAACAAAAACATTTTTATTTTTATTTTTAAAAAATCATTGATTTTTTTATCCACCCTGAGAAGTACAGAGACTCACAGACTAGTTCCCCTAAACTCCCCACTTTCTCATTAACTGGCACCTAAAGTCTCAAAAATTCACTCTGAGACATTTGTTGGAGAAATAATAAATTACAGACTCTGTATGCTGCTTTCTTTGCTGCACACATATGTAGCAACCAACCAAACAGATCCTCAGATCAACAGAGAGTTTGCTCTCTCTTTGAATTCAAAGGCTGGAAGGAACAATAGAGTGACAGTCCCTCCAACCCAGTCACACAAATTACAGAGAGAATGCGAGGTTGCTAATAAAACTCAACAAGATGGAACTGTGCTGAAAGGAACTGCCTTCAGGAAAGTACTGGGGGCCTCCTTTGTCTCTGAACAATTTGTGGTGCTGTGAATGCCGTCTGCCTCTCGTGTGAACAATTACACCCTATGGGGGGGGGGCTTACATCAAGCCTGTGAAGGAAGGGGAAGAGAGAAGTCAACATTAGAGAAAGGGGGGTAGGAGGGACAAAGAGAGAAGAGGAGAAGGTGGTGATTGGTGGAGAGGAAAAGGTAGGAAAAGAGGAAAGCCAATTGACAGAAGTGGGGGGAGGAGATATAAGGAGGGAGCGAAGGATATTACTGGCAAATTGGGAATGAGTGTGGATGGAGAACCCAGATACCCACAAATGGAAATGTATGATGATGATACCTAAAGAGGTGGCAGAGAGGAGATGCAGAAGGGCTTAGAGGAAAGATAGACCTTCATAATGGGGTGAATGGGAGGCTAGAGAATATAGGAAGAAAGAGCCAAGATAGAACAAGAGAAAAGGATTCAAGAAAGGGTAGAGAGAGAAGAAGAAGAATAGGGGCAGTGTTATTTGACAAGGAATACAAGTGGAGCTGGGTAAAAAGATTGGGTGAGGATACACAACAGAATGTAGACCCCAAGATTCAATCTCTCCATGGACCATGGAGAGAGGTCGGGATCCATTACCAGAAGAAACATTGAAGTCGCCAGACCCACAGAAGCTGTTTGGACTGGTGCTAACCTAGACTTGAATTGTAGTTTAAAACAGTTGCATGTTAATACCCCAGTTGAGTGTGTTTAAAACCCCTTTCTTACCCCCTTTGGATCCCCATTTCCAGAAGGATCCAGGTAGAACCCTTTGTCGTCTTCTTTTTTTGATGAAGACAATAAAAAAGCAATGTCTGATCAGTCAAGGTGTCATTTATTGCAAGAACAGGGGAGAGATGTCATGAGTCAAACTGAACCCTCACACACTTCACAAGGTTTCAATACCCGTTTGAGTTCTCCCTCTCTGGCGGCAACCACATAATAATTCTCCCTTCCAGAAACAGAAACATTTTATTAGAACTCGAGGTTTGCTTTTCTCTGCTTGGGATAAAATAAAATAACAACATTATTATTATTATTTTTGGACTGTTAATGCCCTGCCAACTGGTATCTCTTGAGAGAAGGTCTTCATCAGTAGCTCATCCATGGTGAAGATCATAACACCTCTGCTACAAAGATTTGTTTTTATTTAATAAATAGGTTGTTTTAGAGTACTGTTTCTAAGTTAACATCTATGTTTGGTAATGGTAACTCTGTGGTTCATTTCTACCAACATGACTAAAGTGATTTCTTCTTTGTTTATTTTCTCCTTCTAGCTGCAACTTTCTTTCTGTAGGGTTGTTGCTGTTGTTGTTTTGCCAGGAGAGAGAGAGAGGTATCCTTCCCAAAATTCCCCACTCTTTTTGTCCCCAGAGCAGAGGCTATTATAATCACTTGAGTTGTATTTCATTTCTGAAAGGACAATAGGCACATTGTAATTAGTAGTTTTTAAAAAAATATTCCCACAGCAATGCAGAGGATTTTGTAATAAAACCAGACGGTCTTTGCAAAGTTGCTGCCTGTGGATACAGCTGGAGCCTCTCAAAACAGTTCCTTAACCATAATATTTTAAAATTATATTCCCTAGCAAGACGTGCTGAAGGTCCCTCTGAACAATTACAATTATTAGCTTTTTTAAAAAATGGAATATTTTAGACGTGTTTTTCACTGGCATAACCAAGGATGGGCAGAAGAGTACATTTGCCTGGGGCACGCAACAATATGGGGGTGCCTGGAGGGGGAGCAGGAGGAGGAAGCCATGTGCCATCCCACCAGCAGTCCTCTCGCCCTGTTAAGGCTTGGCGATCCTTAGTCAGGGGAAAGGAGGAGAGGGAAGCAGGTGATTTTTTCCCCAAGCAGCACCTCTGTCAATTGCTCTTCCTCCTCCTCTCTCCCTCCGCTAAGGCTTGGTGAGTTGGCGATGGTTAGCCCAGGGAAAAGAGGAGAGGAAAGCATGCAATGGAGGTGCTGTTTGGGAAAAAAATCCCATTGCCTGCTTCCCTCTCCTCCTTTCCCTGGACTAATGATCACCAAGCCTTAGCCAGGGGGAAAGGAGGAAGGGAAAGTGTGCTACAGAGGTGATGCTTGGGGGGGGGGAATGCCTGTTTGGCGCTATGCACGCACTGTGTGGTTTGCACAGGAGAGCCTTGTCCAGGAGATCCCCCAAGAGGGCATGAGAAAGAGGGACCCTTCTCCCCTTCCCCCCACTGTTCCCCCAGGATCAGGTACCCCTTTCCGGGTGAGTGAGATGCAGTTGGGGGGAGGAGGGGCGCAAAAACTGACTTTGTCCCTGAGCTCTCAAAACCCTAGCTATGCCTCTGGTGTTCTTTTGACTCCAGGTGGCCTGTCTGTCCAACACGCTGGCATTTCAGATAGTGTTTGTGCGGAAAGTACTACCAATGGCGATCAATGCAAACAAACATACATTTCTGTGCTGCGTATACTTATCTTCTGTCATATTTGTAACTTGTCATTTTTCCAAATAACTTTGAATAGCAGATGTGAACTTTATATACCCACATAATGACCTATGAGGAAAGTTTGGCTGGTAACCAGTTCAGTTCATCCAGTGAGCTTCATAGCTGAACAGAGACTTGAACTCGGTCTGGTCCAGCACCACAGCCACTACTTCACACTGGATCTACTTTTGTATTTCTGCCTTCCACTGTAGATGTTATATGTACACTGTCATTTGGTTTTAACAACAGTTTTATAATATAGATTTAGATTGAGAGGGAGAGATGAGCCCTAAGCCACCCCTGCTAAGAGGAGGATTTAACTCTAGGTTCTCACGTTTGAGCCCAATGACCACATTGTCTTTTATGTCATATGTCTATAAGAACTAGACGTCATTAATGCTCTTACGTATTCCCATGTGTGATTAGTGAGTGTTGGCTTTTATCCAGTCTAGTAAAAGCCTCTCTGGGGTCTGGAGATGTGCAGTAGATTTCAGAATATGTCAAAATTGTTTCTTTTTTTAAACTCAAGAACATTTCTCATCAACATCTGCACATGAAAGACCAACAAAAGCAAGCGTACGACTCGGATTATGAGGCCACATCATGCATTAGAGAAGACAGAACAAAAATACTGTAGAAAGAACTGGATTGTTTCTTCTTTGAAATACAGCCCTCAGAATGACTGGAAGTTGAGTCATGGCAACTGGACTTCTTTTTCTTGAGAGACGGAAACATTTCACTGCTCATCTGAACAACTTCAAAGCTCTTTGGATGAGCAGCGAAACGTTTCAGTCTCTCAAGGAAAGGAGTCCTGTTGCCATGACTCAACTTCCAGATAAACCTCACCTGGATGACTGAGAATCTTCACAGAAAGCCCTCAGAATGTAACTCACACTTGAGCCGCGTTGTGAAAGAGAGTCAGAGATACTTGAGCCATTTGGTAAAACTGGTCTTACACTGTGGGATATTTTCGGTAGAGATGGGCACGAATAAAAAAAATTATGTTTCGTTTGTAGTTTGGAGGATCCGTTTCGGTTCATTTCCGTTTTTCGTGAATTTTTGCAAAAAAATTGTTTTTGTTTTCGTTCGTTTCGTTACTGTTTCGTTACCATTTATTTCAAATTTTGTGATATTTTTAGCATTTAAAGCAGTTCACTGTATTGCAGTAAGGGAAACGAAACGCACAACAAAAATTCTGGTGTTTCTGTTCGTTTCGTTTCATTTTGGAGACAAAATTTGTTTGTTGTTTCGTTGCGTAACAAAACGAAAAAACAAAAATGGAAACGGAAAAATTGTTCGTTTCGTGCCCATCTCTAATTTTCGGCAATCAGGCATACCTATAAATATAAGATTGTGCTTAATAAACCATGAGATGGCTGAATAGCATAGTGGTTTAGTTTTCTGGCTGCAGAGCCAGGGGTTGGGGATTTCAGTCACTCACTGTGCTTCCTGCAAGTAGAGGCCAGGCTGTCTGGCCTTGGGCAAGCTGTCCAGTCCCAGGGCACCCCCAGAAGAAGGGAATGAGAAACCACTTCTGAGTATGGTCTACCTGAAAAACCAGGAAAGGGTCGCCACAGGTCAGAATTGACATGACAGCGCATGATGATGATTATTATTAATAGATTGTGAAGATCAAACAATAGAGAATGGATCCACCGATTTCTTGACATGACAAGTTTCCATGAGGAGGTGACCAGGATGGTTGAAGGTCTGGAAGAAAAGTCTTATGAGGAACAGCTTAAGGAACTGGGAATGTTTAGCCTTTCAAAAAGAAGGCTGAGCAGGGATATGATAGCTATGTTTAAATATTTGAAAGGATGTCATATTGAAGAGGGAACAGGTTTGTTCTCCATGGCTTCAGAAACAAGGACACGGGGCAATGTTTTCAAACTATAGGACAGGAGATTCCATTTGAACGTTAGGAAGAACTTCATGACGGTTAGAGCTGTCTGGCAGTGGAATATGCTGCCACGGAGGGTAGTGGAGTCCCCTTCTTTGGAGATTTTTAAGCAGAGGCTGGATGGTCATCTGTCGGAAATACTGTGATGGGGTTCCTGCATGTTGGGTTGGACTGGATGGCCCTTGAGGTCTCTTCCAACTCTATGAGGTTGAATTTACTACAAGTGGTGGCTCTCATCCTTTGTGTTCCTGCTTATTGGACTCCTGATTCAATAACTGGAGAAGTGCAAAAACTTGATATTTCTATTCTTCAATTAAAAGCTGCATTATATTCCCAACTGAGCACTAGAGAAAGTTCCGGCAGAGAAAGAAGATTATGTCTGTTCTCTCTCCCCCCTCCCCCAAGTTTCTAATACAGTATTAATCCTTAAGTGCTTTCTGTTGAGAATCTGGTCCAGGTAACACATCTGGTTGCATGGTCATCAACGAAATGAGTGAAGCCTGGGTCACAACGTGGAGAACGTGGCTGCCAATTTATTAACAAAAGAGCTTGGTCCTGTGTGAGCTTTGAAAGGTTAATTACTGTTTGAAGAAGAGAGGAGGAAAGTGCAAGAAGGATAATTGTTTGACCCCTTGTCAGCTAACTCACAAGATTGTAGAGAGCACAATTATGTATTATACTCCTATGGCATACGGCTATATTCCTGATGTTTCTAGCCTAGGTTTAGATTCATGTTCAGAATTCATATGCTACACAGTAGCTGAAGGTGCTCAGGCAGAAAAGCAGAGCTAAATGGCCATCAGCTGTACTAAGCATATCCTTGTTTCATTTTTCCCAAATAAAACAATCAGAATAAATAAAGAGAAGATGGAAATACTCTGCTGAAGTACTGTATACAAAACAAGCAAGGCTGAGAGGTTCCTTTAAAAATAATCTTGAGATTATTGAGAGGCTTGCTTGCTTGCTTGTTTGTTTGTTTAGTTATGCTATTTGACAGCTGTACTACATGTTGTTTAAATAGCTAAAAAAGAAAGCATTAATTGCTTCTCTTAGCTTCATGGCAAAATACTGCACCTCAAATACCATCACATTTGCAACTGCTGTTCCTGAAGGCATCGAGAGAATCACTGTGCTTGTTGAAATATGCATATCTTGTCCTTGTTCACTTTTGATAAGAATTACCCGATCTTAATTGGCTTTGAATACAGTCAGTTTAGGCAGGGCCTTTGGGGGAGAAGAGATGGAGAAAAGAATTAGAACTAACAGTTTCACGTTCACACTAATATATTTCTTTTCACAGACATGTAGGTGAGCAAAAAAAATTGAAAGGGCCTTGAAATGCAGACATTGAGAATGGAGCCGAAGAAACATATGTGCCAGTATTAGTTGGAGTGCAAAAAAAAATTGGGAAATGGGGAACAAACTTTTGCAGAGAAACGCAAAAAACGGGATCCAGAAAACTGGAGGAAACAAAATACAAATGGAGTGAAAACACGGAAGTCTCTAATAAATAAATCTCTCGTCATCTGCATTAAAACGCATTGATTTTAAAAGAGGAAGCTGTGTAGGAATATGTGGCCAATCTAAGGCTGGAAACATGCGAACATTAGGCTCCTCCTAAAATTCTGTTAGGCATGTCCAAATTTCGGCCCTCCTGATGTTTTAGACCACAGCTCCCAGAATTCTAAACTTAGATTGCCAGCGACAAAGGACTGTGGGAGTTGTGGTCTAAAACATCTGGAGGGCCGAAGTTTGGACATGCCTAGAATAGTCTGATCCAGTAAGGCTGGAAGCACTTGCTTATATGAACAGTCATTTATGGCATGTTTATTTTAGCACTGGAACTAACTCCTTGAGACTATGAAAACACAGCAATGTCACTCAAGTCTTCGAGAAGGAAAACTTCTTAAAATGAAGGCAGATACAGATTTACTGAGAGAAGAAAGGTACTGCTAGTGTTTGCTGTTTGAACAATGGGGATGAACATTTTTTTCAAATACAAAGCTTTGTTTCTAACCTTCTGTTTCCCCCCAGCACAATACAATTTCTTCTGCTTGGAGGCCTTAGAGATCTGAAAAACAATTCCTTGCTGCAGTCCTGTCTTTATTACTGCAAGCAATTTGCCGCCAAACATAAGCTAAATTATTGATTTAGGGCTCAGATTAATGGAACAGAAGAAGGTGGTATATAATATATATATTTTCAAATCATTAGTTAATTGTTTTCCATGGCAAAGAAATGGCATCTAACAATGGCTGAATTTCTCGGATAATGATGACCACTTTTATTTTTAAATTTATTTTTAAGTTCATTGATTTATGGGAGAGGGTATCTAGCATTGTTGTTTAAGGAGAGTGTGAGTCAAAATAAGAGGAATAAAATTGAAGGAAGGGGACAAAAGCCTTACAGAATTCCTAAGCATGTGTTATGTACAAAATAATGCAGGGCATAAGTAAAGTAGATAGAGGGACGCTCTTCTCCCTCTCAGAAAATACCAGAACTTGGGGACATCCACTCAAACTGAGGTCTGGGACAGTGAGAACAGACAAAAGAAAATATTTTTTACCCAGCGTGTTGTTAGTCTGTGGAACTCCCTGCTACAAGATGTGGTGATGGCATCTAGCCTGGATGCCTTCAAAAGGGGATTGGACAGATTCCTGGAGGAAAAGTCCCTCACAGGTTACAAACCATGATGATGTGTCATTTCCAGGCTTAAGACCAGGGTACTTCAAGGGCCAGATGTAGGGGAGTGGTATCAGGAGACAGATATGTAGTCTCTTGCGCTCCCAGAGGCATCTGGTGGGGCCACTGTGAGATACAGGAAGCTGGACTAGATGGGCCTTTGACCTGATCCAGCATGGCTCTTCTTATGTTCTTATGTGTTCTACAGTGGTTCCTATCACACTGCCGTCTGCCCATATGATAACCTATAGAGATTTAATTTTGATATGGGGTATTAGAAGTGACTAAAATTATAATGGCAGCTCAGAATAGTATGGGTGGGCATGTTTGATGGGTGGACATTTCCTTGAGGATATTGGGAAGCTCCCGCAAATGAGCATGGAGGATTCTTAAGGCTCAACTTTTGATTTACTACCAACTGTTGGCCTGATCATCGTTGCGATCATTATCCCTTGTTGGGTGTGATTTGCTCGACAAAACCAAATAACACAGTGCTTTAACTGCTTTTTAATTACATCTGAACACCTTGAAAATGAATATTCTTGTGCCTGCCTGTGGCATTTGAAATGCTAATGAACTCATCTTGTTCACCTTGTCACTTGAATTTTCTATCTGAAGAAAGGTCTCTTCAGTGTGTGTCACTAATACCGGTTGATGGGGAGGAAAGCTGATGAGTGACTATCTTGTCATATGATAATCATCAGAGGAACTGTCTATGCAGCTTACAACTTGGCAAATTCGATCTTAGGGATTTAGTGTTTCTACGGCAAGGGAGGAAACGGGCAAATACATCTTGTTTCTTCGTTGCGTTGCTTCAAAGATGCCCTTTTGGTCTAAGGTGTGATAGCAGTCAGACAAATGATGTCAATATTATATGGGAGCTCTACTGGCAAAAATGTGTGTGTGTTGATATGGCCATTTCTCTCTCTCTCTCCCTCCCTCTCTCTCTCCCTCCCTCTCTCTCTCTCTCTCTCTCTCTCTCTGTGTGTGTGTGTGTGTGTGTAAGGGGGGGGGAGAGAGAGATATTTCAGGAATGGCAAGGATCCGTATTATTGTGCACGCAGATGTGCTCAAAGCATCTATACAGAATTAAGAAATATGATTCTGCCTGGACTTTCTACCCAATTATCTATTTTATTTGTTTTATTGCGCATTTATGTGGTTTTGCATGTATTTTGACATGGCTGAAAATGGCTAATCAATAAACTAAACTCGAAACTTGAATTAAGAAATATCAGATCTCAAACACGTTGCTATTTCTGCCATGATTTATATATTCTTGCAGTCCAACAATCATCTGTTTTGGCAGTTGTGCCTGGAGGAAAGGAGTGGAGCTTGAATGGCGATTAAAAAGCCCTCTGCTCCAATGTTGCCTCACCTGCAAGCTTACGAAGGCATCTTCACCCACTAGTTTGCTGAACTGATTATGCTTACACAACACAGTTGTTGTCGTTCAGTCGTTCAGTCGTGTCCGACTCTTCGTGACCCCATGGACCAGAGCTCTCCAGGCCTTCCTGTCTTCCACTGCCTCCTGGAGTTTTGTCAAATTCATTTTGGTTGCATCGATGACACCGTCCAACCGTCTCATTTTCTGTCGTCCTCTTTTCCTTTTGCCTTCGATTTTCCCCAGCCTCAGGGACTTTTCCAAGGAGTCCTCTCTTCTCATGAGGTGGCCAAAGTACTGGAGCCTCAAGCTTCAAAATCTGTCCTTCTGTGGACCCTCATATAACAAAGGGTTTGTATAACATAAAATCTATACAACATAAAAAATTCCAGAGATAGGGGAAATTTTAGTTTATTAGCTCATGCAATTTGTTTTCCTTAATTTGTTGTAAACCGCCCGGAGTTCCCCCATAATAAATAAATAAATAAATAAATAAATTTGCTTAACAGAATCGTCTATGGGGTGAATCTGTACAACATTAAAATGGTCATGATTAGGCATTATTCTGTTTTCAATGTATTCCTATGGGGAATGTGTATAAAGGAAGAATTGCTTAACATAATTTCATTTGGAACGAATTAATTCCCTTATACAAGGTACCACTGTATACATTTTTCTTGAAATAACCAAGAAAGGTGCATTGAAGTGTTTTTGAGAGCTCAGAAACAGTTTATTCATCCTGTGGTTTTCTTAAATGGCCCGTAAAAGGAGGAAGCATAGTACAGTACTTCCATTAAAAGGCATGGCATAGCCATTCCGTCTTAATTTCCTTAAGTTACTTTTGTGACACGATAAAGGATGAAGGAAGGTAATGGAAAACAATGGCCCAAGGCCAGCATCTGGATCTCCTGTAAATCCTGCACGCTTTATCACAGTAGTCGTTGAACATCTAGCCTTTAAGCATCCAGAATGCTGGCATAGGGGCCCTTTGATACTGTCCTTTGAGGGGCTGTCCAGCAGAATTAAGAATCTTGCTTGGAGGGCCTATTGTAATTTTAAGTGTCGGCCCCGGTTAGTACTTGGATGGGAGACCACCAGGGAATACCAGGTGCTGTAGGCAGGGGCGCCACTAGGGGTTTTTTGCGCCTTAGGCGAGGGGCGCGGCGGGCGGACAGTGGCGGGCGACGGGGGGTGGACGGTGGTGGCCAGCGGCAGGGGGGCAGCGGGGGGTCAGCAGGCTGGCCAGCGCCCCCTCTCCATTTTGGCGCCCTAGGCAACTGCCTAGTTCGCCTTAATGGACGCACCGGCCCTGGCTGTAGGCGCCTGGAGTAGGAACTGGCAAGCCACTCTAGTATTCCTGCCAAGAAAACTCCATAGACATGGAGTCACAAAATGTCGGCCATGACTGTAATGACACAACACACACACAAGAAGACAAGTAGCTGGCCTGTGATTCCACCTCCAGCAATGATTCATAATTTCTGTGAGCAGTGAGCAGTCTACACCTTTTGTTGAATTACGCCATTGGAGAGATTTGCTTATTAATACTAAAGGAGAGCAACAGATGAACTCACAGGGAGAGTCATTTTAAGAATGCAAGGAATTGTGTCATCTTAAACACTTCCCTAAGTGGCTCTTTTATTACGTTCCCCTTGTTATGAGTGAACATGGAGTTGAACAGATCATTTTTCTTTGTTCGGGAGGCACATGTACCAAACTATTGTCAAGAACAATTTTCTGAAGTGGCATGCCATACCAGATACTGACTCCTCCCCATGCCCCAACTCAATGATTCTCTAAATTAAGTCTCCATAGGTCATCCTTACCTGACTTTGTAAGTAATTAACAATTATACTAGATATTTTTGCTGGACGGGTTCTCTTCCCCCAGAGAAGACTTGAAGCTGCCAGAGCAAGAGATGATGATATTCTTTTAAAGCAGTCCTAAGAGATGTGTGTCTAAGGAAATGGATCTTTGCTCTTTCAAAACCAATTTCCACCAAGCAGCCATGCAGCAGAATTTAAAATTAAAGTCTCCCTAGAAATGAAAATGGGAGAGGGATTTATTTTTATTTATTTATTTATTTATTTATTTATCTATTAATTTAAAAATGGCTTTAGCTCACCAAACTGGTGTTGTAGTGGGTTGATGTAGGTTGTAGAATATATGTTTGCAAGATATTTTGGATTTCATCTTGTACCTTCAGTATGTTCCAGCCTTTAGCTATGTGAATGGCCCATATTGCCTTTTCATTAATGCACTTTTACTTTTTCCCATCTTCTCTGTCACTTCTTTTTCTGCTGGAAAGAATGTGTCCTCTTTGAGGTCAGTTTGGCAAGTATGAATAACTGATATCAATTTTGAAATATTAATTACACCTCACAAGTCTTGAACTACCATCTCGTACAATGTGCATGGCAATGAGTAGTGGTCACCGTGCATTAAATACTTGTCCTTGATTTCTGAACCCAGTACTGGAATGGTGATAGTTAATGTGGCTTAATTCAATACGCATCTGAAGGGTTAATGTATTTGATTGTTAATGTTAGACTCAGCATTTTTCATAACCCTCCAGTGCACAGAAAAGTGAAAAAGAATTGCTGCACACAGTTGAAGCTTTTGCCTGTAATCTTCCTGTTTTAGGAATCATAGGGAAGCTGTTGTAGAGGCCATTTCCTTGGCAGATCATTCCCTATAGCATACAGAAGCATGGATCTAATGACATGGAAGCTGGTTGTGACACCCCCGGCCCCTGTTTCACCCCATTGCCTGAATTTGGCAGCAGTGATATTGGATCTTCCAAAACTGTGCAGGAGAAAAGACAACTCTACGTACAAGAAATTGATTGCAGACATCATCATAGTGTCCCAGTGAACATGGGGCTGAGACCAAAAGGAAGTGCTTCAGTGGCAAGGGCAGGAACTACAGTATTTGTCTTTCACCATAGCCACAACTACGGTCTGTGTCACCCAGGGCAAACATGGATTCCACAGGTGCAGAACAGTGCAATTACTATTTTGTCATTTTAGTGGGTGCTGTCCCCAGCATGGCACCAAGTGCACATGCCCCCCGTGCCTCCACCCTCAGTTGAAGCCATGCCTTTCACTGTTGTAACAGCCTTTCCATTGCATCACAAAGTAGGACCCCGGTATCCACTATTGATTGGTTCCAGGCCTACCCTTGGATAATAAATACCACGAATAAGAGAGAACACCAAAAGCCTAAAAAATGCTGTTTTGTGACAGTAGTTTGCTTTATAGCTGCTGTTTGTGACAGTATCTTGCTTTGTGGCTGTTGAATTATTTATTTAACTTTTTTCCTCTGACAACTATGGATAACTGAATTAGTGGATAATGAAACAGTGGATACTGGGATACTAGTGTACATTATGAAGGAAAGAGCACCAGATTCCATTGAGATCCTGTCTTACTTGTGAGATGTAATTTATTACCACTTACTGTATAATGCACCACAGCTGAATCTTGCTTTCTTCTTCTGCAAGACTTAGAACATCATCTGGGCTATTCTGGTATGGAGCAGCCCAAAACCATATAGCTGTGCTGCATCCAAATTAACCTCTAATAGTTTTCAGCTACAACATTCGATTTCCTGCACTTTCTTTTTTCCTTCATTATGCCCAGGATGGTCTCCTGTAGCAATCTGTACTGTTTATTTCTCTTTATGTGGCAAAACTATTCTAGTCTCGTGCATTTTGTGGGTTTTTTTGATACCGTGGTTATTATCATTTTATCATGGGGGAAAACCCTGCACAGCAGAGTTCTGAACCATGTATTTTTATTATTATTATTATTATTATTATTATTATTATTATTATTATTATTATTATTATTATTATTATTATTATTATTATTATTATTATTATTTATTTATATACCACCCATCTTCCGAACTGAACTCTGGGCGGTTTACAGTTAAAATAAAACAAAGAAGGAAGAGAAAAAAAATTAACTAAAAGGTTGCCATATGGCTCTTTAAAAAGGTGGGTTTTCAGAGCCTTTTTAAAGGAGGGGCAGGGACTGTGCTAGGCGCAGCTCACTAGGGAGATGATTCCACAGTGTGGGGCCCACCACAGAGAAGGCGCGATTACGCGTAAGCGATTCCCACGCCTCCCTGGGTGTGGCCACCCTGAGTGAGCACGCCTGCGCCATTCTTTGGGCCTGGGCCCAGTTGATCTCTGAGAGATACGCTCTGACAGGTACTCTGGTCCCAAGCCGTGGAGGGTTTTGAAAACCAAAACCAAGACCTTGAACCTAATCCGGAGGACAACGGGTAGTCAATGCAGGTGAGCCAGAACTGCGGTGATGTGCTCGAATCTACGAGCACCCACCACCAGTCTATCAGCCGCATTCTTCACCCGCTGGAGCCTCCGGACAAGGGTCAAGGGCAACCCCACATAGAGGGAATTGCAATAGTCCATCCTCGAAATCACCAGGGCCTGCACGACTGTCCTCAGGGAGGATTCATTGGATCTGGGCGATCCTGTGTAGATGGATAAAAGCGGCCCTGGAGACGGCCATCACCTGGGCTTCCAGAGAGAGGGCTGAATCCAGGACCACGCCCAGGTTCCTGGCCCTGTCCGTAGGCTGGAGGGAACCCCCCCCCCAGTCTAGGGAGGGGGCCAATGTACCCAGACAGGGACGCCCGGAGAACAGAACCTCAGCTTGAGCCGTTTGGTCCTGGTCCATTCCAAGGCCGCCTCCAGGCACAGATCGAGGGAGTGTACTGCCTCCTCTGCAGAAGAAGAAATGGAGAGATAGAGTTGCGTGTCATCAGCATACTGATGGCAGCAGACTCCAAATCTTCTGATGACCTCCGCCAGCGGCCTCATATAAACATTGAACAGCATGGGTGAGATTGCCGACCCCTGGGGCACCCCACAAGGGAGCGTCCAAGGAGCTGACAAGTCATCACCCAGCTGAACCCGCTGAGACCGGCCATTAAGGAAGGATCGGAGCCAGCACAGAGCAAGGCCCCCAATTCCAGCCTCAGCAAGCCAGGCCAGCAGGTTACCGTGGTCGACAGTATCAAAGACCGCTGACAGATCAAGGAGGACCAGCAGGGAGGAACACCCCCTGTTGGCCTCCCTGAGGAGGTCATCCTGCAGAGTGACTAGGGCAGTCTCGGTCCCCCGTAGCAGCGTGAACCCAGACTGGAAGGGATCCAGGATAAAACTCAGGGATGCTCTTGGGATTTGCTTTCCTCAGCAGTCTTACTCTTTTATGTTTCTTCTCTATCCAGATCACAGAATTTTCCAAAAGAGTAAGTTTATCATTAGGTAATGGGCACAGTACCATCTTAACATGGAATGGATCTATGTAACAACAAAACGATTTTGCTTGTCCTAGAAAATGGAAATGCTAAGGCCAGCCTGAAATATTGATATTAGAGATGAGCATTTCACTTCGGAAGGGGACAGGTTCCAAAATGAAACACGCCAGCACAGCTGGCGCACAGAAACCAGTCCTACCCTCTGGAACAAAATCAACCACTGTCTCACCTTGATGTAGTTCGCTCTGGGTGAAAATCCAACCAGGAAACCACCTCCAATGCATCATCTTTCCCTCTCCCTGGTGCTGGCCAATCAGGAGCTGTGCAAGGACATGCATCATCCCACTTCCCTGTCTGATTGGCCAGTGTGATTAAATTTGTTCCTGAGGGTGGGACTGGATTTTGAGCACCAGCTGTGCTGATGTGTTTCATTTCGGAACCAGTCTCCTTCCGAAATGAAAGACCCATCTCTAATTGACATATACTAACCTGCTAAGCCTTAAGAATACTACTGTAATTAGATATATATTAGGCATAGATGGGAACTTTTAAATGTAAAGAACATATGAAGGACCATGCTGGATCAGGCTAAAGGCGATAGACTTTTCCTCCGGGACTCTTTCCAGTCCTCTTTTGAAGAAATCTAGATCAGATGCCATCACCACATCCTGTGGTAGGGAGTTCCACAGAATAACAAGACACTGGGTAAAAAAATATTTTCTTTTGTCTGTTCTCATCTCAGAACCCTCAATTTGAGTGGATGTCCCCTAGTTCTGGTATTTTGTGAGAGGGAGAAGAGCATCCCTCTATCCACTTGACTCATGCCCTGCATTATTTTGTATGTCTCAATCATATCACTCCTCAGACACCATTTTTCCGGACTAACGAACCCCAAATGTTTTAGCCTTTACTCCTAAGGGAGGTCCCCCAGCCCAGTAATCATTTTAGGCGCTCTCTTCTGTACCTTTTCCAGTTCCACTATGTCTTTTTTTGCGATGCGTTGACCTTACTATCGTTTTGTACAAATGACATTATAATGTTTGCTGTTTTATTTCCAATCCCCTTTTTGATAACCCCTAGCATGGAATTGGCCTTCTTTACCGCTGACACACACTGGGTAGACACCTTCATTGAGCTGCCCACCAGCATACCAAGATCTCTTTCCAGATCCGTCACGGATAGCTGTAGACCACAGAAAATCTATAGACCAGGCCTGCACAACCCATCAACCACAGACAACGGGTAGCCCGCAGTGCCGTCAGAAGTTCCCTGCCAGGTCCCCGCCAGCCTCCCAACATGGGAGGTTTGTTTGTTTGTTTGTTTGTTTGTTTGTTTGTTTTGTCCACCCACCCTCCCGGATGTTTGGTCCGGATTTCTACCCTTCCCCTTTACTTCTCCTGCCGCTACGCCACACATCCTTGCTCGGCTCCTCCGTAGGAAATGCCGCCCTCCTACTCAAGAGCACTGGTGAAGTGTGCATGCATGTCCTTCTGAAAGTAACCCCCGGGGACGTGCAGCGCTTCAGGAAGTGGAGTGTGGGAACATCCAGCAGTTGGAAGTAGCCTGTGGGCTGTTCAAAGTTGGACAGCCCTTCTATAGACCAAGATGTAGCTCTATTATAATATCCCTCAAAGTACTAACCTAATTACAGAAGAGTTTTTGAAAGTATGTACTTCTAAGAAAGCTGCCTAGATGCCTCTAAGCACATCCGATCTCACTTGATTCCGGAAGCTAAGCAGGGTCGGCCCTGGTTAGTAATTGGATGGGCGACCACCAGGGAATACCAGGTGCTGTAGGCGCCTGGAGTAGGAACTGGCAAGCCACTCCAGTACTCCTGCCAAGAAAACTCCATGGACATGGAGTCACGTAAAGTCAGTCACAACTGTAACAACACAACACACACACACACACTTCTTAGAAGAATAGGTAAACATGCTTCATTGATTATATCTACTACATATTAAATTAGTTCAAATGCATTTCAGTTCAGTAAGTTTAGGAATATGAGGATTGAGTATTCTGCTAAGACTTTAGCATTGTATTTTGTTACTTTTATCTTTTGTATTTGTTTATAGTAGATATAAGTAGAGATGGCTAGAATATTAATTGGGGGAAGGAAATTAAGCATGAAAGTATGAAAGTTTGTTCTTCTAAGACTGAAAAGGAGATTTGAAATATATAGGGGCAAAATGATGGAAAAATAATTGTGACTGATCTACAACATGACAGTTGATAAGCAGTATATGTATTTTATTTTATTTTGTGTATAAAATAAAATAAAATATTTACAAAAAAAGGATTTTGCTTGTCTTGATTCCTGAGATAACAAAGCCCTCCAGCAAAATCTGTTCTATTTAAGGATGTGTAGAGGTGCCTTCGGAGTAGGTTTTCGGTGATGCAACTGCCTGCCCCATTTGTAGGATATTAATGGGAATCCAGGCAAAATTATTTAATACTTTGAACCTTGCTCTGTTTTTCTTGCAGAATCATCAAGTAGAGTAGAATTCAAACATCTTTCCAGACTTTGGGTTTTGGCGCATTTGAAGCCTGGCCTTTGGAGTATTAATACATTAGTCACAAGATCTTCATTACTTTTAAAAAGCTTGACTTGCAGAATAATTTCACAAAAGTAAGCAAAGAATTTGTTATGAAAGCATGCATTAAATCAGATCTATAGTAATAGTTGCATTCCCTTTGATGTGAAACCTTGCATGCTGTTTGTCTTCATCACTGAGCAAACACCAATCTCCATATCCCCTAATCATGATGCTGTCTTTTGACTAGCTGTGGCAGGACTTGTAATCAGAATTTCTAGGGACAAGTTGGTCATCCATTCTGCTTACTCACCCTGCACACACATTAATTGATGCCTATATTCTTTCAATAACTGTATCTTCCTTTTGAAAGGCTGCAGAAAGAGGACCCTATCCTATATCTGTTTTCTTTCTCATCTTCTCTACTCTGTTTTTGTAATTAACATGATTTTGCTATCCAACCAGCTGAATAAAAATAGTGATTAGAGATGGGCTTTTCATTTCAGAGGTGGTCAGCTTCCGAAATGAAATGCGGTAGCCCAGCTGGCAATTAGAACTGGGGAAGATGCCTCTGATGTCATTTTTCCTTCTCCCTGGAACTGGCCAATCAGACAGGGAGGCAGGATGATGCATTTCCCTGCACAGCTCCTGATTGGCCAGCACCAGGGAGATGACGTCAGAGGCTTCTTCCTCATTGGAGTTTAACCCTGTGTGAGCAGCAGCACAAGGTCAGGGATTGGTTGGTTGCAGTCGTCCAGTTCTTGAACGTCAGCTGGGCTCCCGCATTTCATTTTGGAAGCTTACTACTTCCGAAATGAAAAGCCCATCTCTAATAGTGATCTAGATGAATTGAGAGGTGGAGCTGAAAGCATGCAGTGTGTGATTATAGGACTTATTAATAAAGAGACTTTCCATCACTGAAAACAAGAGTGGACACCTTCACAAGTTCTGGGACCAATTGCCTCTACCACAATCCCGGATCCAACACCTACCACACTAGAACTGAAGATGTAAACAGATAAATTATATTTTTGGCATTTTGCAGAATTCCAGTTCCATTATATATTTACGTGGGTGCTCAAATTTATCTGTGGAGGACTGGCTTCATCCTTAAACAAATAGTAATCATGTTGCAGCCAGCGCTACCCCCAAGATGTACTAATATATACTTCTTGCATTCAAGACTGATTCCATCCACCAAAATTTTTCAGCAAGCACCACCTCCGTGGAAGAAGCAAAACAAATGCGAAACTGGCATGTTTCATCTCCCTCATCACCTTTCTGAAAGAAGTAGATAAAATGAAGAGGCAACAAAGAGGACATGAGGAAAAATCCGTTCAAACGTGCTGGTTGAAAAAGTGTCATATTTCAGTTTTGGCCCCCACCATCTTTGGTACAGTATTTTCTTAAGATTCGTCAGGCCCATCACATCAACACCTAGATGTTTGAAATACCTGTACTGCAAGACATTTGCATGTACAGTGGTACCTTGTATAAAGGAATTAATTCGTTTCGAGTGAAATTATGTTAAGCAAATTTTCCTTTATACAAATTTCCCATAGGAAAGCATTGAAAACAGAGTAATCCTTGATCGTGACCATTTTTATGTCACAATAGGCAATTCTGTTAAGCAGATTTCCCCTATCTCTGGAATTTTTTTATGTTATACAGATTTTATGTTATACAAACCATTTGTTATACGAGGGCCCACTGTAGTTACATGTGCAAGAGCTTATTTATTTAATTTTATTTTTGAGTATTTTTATCCCACCTTTTTGCTTGAAAAAGGACCCAAGGCAGCTTACAGTAATGAGGGACAATATACAGTCCAGTACATTTAAGACATATTCGAGTTTGAGAACAAGGAATTGAGGGGCATTTTGCAGCAAGAAAAGGCAGTATCAAAGCTAAAAAAAGAATGTGAGCAGTTAAAGAGTAAAAATTCCATTATGAGGGATGGCGCTAAAATTGAAAACACTGGTGTATTTATGAAGTCAGTCAATGCAATCATGTACAGCGGACCATCTAAAAGTTAAGAGGGGGTGGAAACTAATATTGGAAACAATATCAATGCAAACACACAAGGAAATATATAAACACAAAGTTATAAGATATATAAACACAAATAGGATCTTTTCTGCCATTGCCCCTCGCTTGGGGAATCATCTTCCACCTGATATCTGCAGGCCCCATTCTTTGGCTGTTTTTTAAAAAAACTATTGAAAACCTATTTTTTTAAAGCAGGCATTTCCTCAAACTTAACATACCTCTAATATCCAACAACTAAAACACATTTTTAACTGATTTGCCCGCCAATAATAATATAGGTTTATGGAATTTATATGTCATTTTATGTTGTTTATTTTTTATTTTTATTATATTTACTGGATTTTATGTTGATTTTACATTATTGTAAAAGTTATATGTTTTGTTTTGTTTTGTTTTGTTTGCATTGTATTGCATTGTATTGATTGTTGTTCACCGCCCAGAGTGGCCTCACTGCAAGATGGGCAGTAGAAAAATCCTAAACAAATAAATAAATAAATAAATAAATAAATAAATAAATAAATAAATAAATAGTCATGTATGGTAGTTTAGCTTAGAACTGACCTTCTTAAATAGGAGTGACCATACAAATGCAGATTTTCCCTTACTTTCTCGGTGAAGGTGAATAATATTTCCAGCAATCCATTTCAAAGGCAGCCTTTCAAACATAACTGCAAAGTTTACTTCTCTTACATTTGACTAATCTCATCTCTGACGTCTGAGTTTCATTCCTGGGAACAGCATGATGGAAACAAAAAGAATGCCTAGGATTTAGTTCTCTTATCATTTCCCCATTTAATAGCATTACTTTTATTCAATTTTGTTTTTCTCTAGAGCCGGATTTATGTTGAAACGGTTTCCTTTTCAATGTGTGCTTTATTAAATCTGTAGCTTTTCACTGCCACTTCTCCAATAAGTGATTTTATCCAGCAAATACCTGTGGATTGAAAGATCCTGTAATCAGACATTGCAGAGATTATGAAAACCTACAGTTAAAGAGTGGATCTCTGCAGAGTAGAATTGATTGCAGAGCTCTTATACTAGTGTGGGTGGATGGAGGTGCTCCTTTTTTTAAAAAAAATCCGTTTTAATTTTTTATTCAAATAAATTAACATCCATTTCATCACAAGGCAAGTTTGAATTATAGTACAATACCGTCATCTTACTTTAATATTCTATAAGCACATTATTTTTCTCTATATACACCCACTAATTCATATTCTAATAGAGTTAATTAATTCTTTTAAAATATTACAATTCCAGCAGTCAAAATTATTTCCCACAGCAGATTCTTCCTTTCTTTTACTAATTCAATATGTTAATAAAGGTTTCCAGGATTTCATAAATTTATCATGTTTTATTTCCCCTCTATATATTTTAATTTGATTGGTCAACTTTTCCTTAAGGACGATTTGCCAGATTCTGTTAATATATTTTTCTACTGAACGGTCTTAAGCATTACTCTAGTTTTTTGCAATTTCAGCTCTTGCTATACCAATTAGATTTACTATTAGATCTTTATAAAGTATTTTTTGCATTTCCATCCTTAAATATTGAAAATAATAATAAAGCTTCATTTGCTATTATTCTTTAACAGGATTTCTAGCCATTAATTATTTCCTGCCAATATGCTTCCACTCTGGGGCAAGAGATCCACATGTGTTTTCATGTGCCCTTGCTTCCACAATTCCTCTAACAGCCTAGATTGGGTTCCTTTTGCAAGGTTACAGATAATTCTAACTTCTGCCCTTATATAACATCATTTTACACATCAAAACATATCTACTTATGTTCAATAATTATTGGGAATGCATGTGTAGCAGTTACCCTTTTACTGTACAGTGGACCCTCGTATAACAAACAGTTTCTATAACATAAAATCTGTATAACATAAATAATTCCAGAGATAGGGGAAATTTGCTTAACATAATCGCCTATGGGGCAAATCCGTACAACATAAAAATTGTCGTGATTAGGGATTACTCCCTTTTCAATGCATTCCTATGGGAAATTTGTATAAAGGAAAATATGCTTAACATAATTTCATTTGGAACAAATTAATTCCTTTATACAAGGTACCATTGTATATGTTACTGTACCAGAGAGGGAAAAATGCCTATGCCCAAATATGGAATGTGGAGGCAGAGCTTCCATCATGAGAGATAGGCTAGACTAGAGATAGGGAAGCTGTACCCTTTGTTAAGGCACTGAAGAAGAGATAGGGCAGTTAGGGAACTGTCAAGTTCGAGTGAATCGGTATTTGATGGAACTGCTTTGTGTAACTTTAAAGTAACGGTATACAAGGGAACCTGATTTCAACATCTTTCTGTATTCCATAAACACACATTTTATTTTTACCACGTTACATCTGGTCTGGAACTCAGTAGTTGAACTTGGATACCCTGAATGGTGGCAGCGATGTGTGTGTGTTGTGTCGTTATAGTCGTGACCAACCCTTCGTGACCCCGTGTCCATGGAGTTTTTTTGGCAGGAATACTGGAGTAGTTTGCCAGTTCCTACTCCAGGTGCCTACAGCACCTGGTATTCCCTGGTGGTCTCCCATCCAAGGACTCACCAGGGCCGACCCTGCTTAGCTTCCGAAATCAGGCGAGATCAGATGTGCTTAGGGCATCTAGGCAGCTGGTGGCAGCGATACCCGAGACTAACGTGGTACAGTTCAATGATCCATGAGATGACTGGGGGCCTGTGCTAGAGTGAGGGAGTACTGAGCGGAGTGTGGTACTTCGGCCGCTTCCCGAAAGTCCTGACCTGCACAGCATGTATCACCAAGTATCTTCCTTCTGCGAAACAAATGACCTTTAATTTCAACCTATAAAATAAATGTGGCGTAAGATGACAACTGCATGTCCGATTCCATCTCTGGATGTTTGAACATTTACAGATGAGTTATTAATTTTTGTTTATTTTATTATTATATTTCTATCTTGTCCATCTAGCCACACAGCCATTTTGCTTTCATGCTTTGTATTTAGGCAGATGAATTTAGGTAGTTGACTCAAAGTAAGGGAGACGAGGAAAGGTCTGCTCTCTTACTGCAAAACCATTGTTTTTTCCTTGCAAGGGGAGTAAATTGATTTAGCCTTACTGTGGCGGAAATAATGCCAGTTTTGAATGCTATCCTAATTTCCTTTAGAAATCCGAATTTCTTCAAATGCCAGTGTTTCTCTCCTGACCACTTTCATTTAAATAGCAGGCAGGCTTCCAGCACAGCATGGATATGTTTGTAGGGGGTGATGTTTTGTCCATTAACTTCTCAGTTCCATGGCTCCGAGGCACGTGTTGTTATATCTCAGTTTGTGTGGGTGAAAATACAATGGCTTCTGGAGTAAAAAAAAAAAAAAAAATCCTATGAATCCAGAATGGGCTGATGTTGCTCTTACACCAGGCCTGCCCAAAGTCCGGCCCGGGGGCCAAATCCGGCCTGTCAGGCCATTCTGAGTGGCCCACAGCTGGCTGGCCTGCCCCTCCCTCCCCCTCCTTCACCCCATTTTTTTTAAAAAAACTTCTGCCAACACTGATACCACTGGGAAGCTTGGGCAGCTGGGCGGTCTGCCGCCACCGGCACCACAGGGGAATGTGTGGGGGTGGGCAGGCCAGTGGGCCTCTGCCACTGCCAAGGAGCTTTGGGGTGGGCTGGTGGGCGAGCCGTCGCCACCACTGGGGAGCTTGTGGGGGGGTGCAAGGTTGCACAGATCGCCTTCCTTCCTTCCTCCCTCCCTTGGTCCCCACCTCCCTCCCTCCCTCCCTTCCTTGGTTCCCACCTTCCTCCCTTCCTCCCTTGGTCCCCGCCTGCCTTCCTGCGGGTAGGGTTGCATGGGGTCAGTGGGTGGGGTTTATGGGTCAGTGGGTGGGGCTTGCAGTGGGGTGGCATGGTCGGGGAGCAACCAGCCCCTGACACATTCTCAGCCACCAATATCTGGCCCTCCTTACACAAAGTTTGGACACCCCTGTCTTAAACACAATACAGTGGTACCTCTACTTATTAGAGGCTCTACTTACCAGCAATTCAACTTAAAAGTGGGAAGGAGTTGTCACCTTAACTTACAAGTTAAGATGCGGTCTGCTCTACTTACAGTTTTTTTATGTTTTCATTTTTTTATTTTTTAGATACGGCTGCTCTACGTACGAGTTGTTCAACTTATCAGCATGCATTCAGAACCGATTAAACTCACAGGTAGAGGTTCCACTGTAGAGCGTTTCTGACTTGTACAAAAAGTTAGTTTTGAGTGCTGCGGATTGTCTCATGCAAGGTGGTGCACTCAAAAGGGTTGAGAAGTCATGTACATGAAAAATCCAGCCATTTCAATAAGGAACCCAGTTATCACAAAATAGAGATGTTCCTTGCCATCCAGTCCCAGCATGCAATACTTTTCTGCTTCAATTCATTCAGCAGTGCAAGCATTGGCCCCAGCTGCTAGCTTCCGTACATCATGGCTCCAAATCCTCTTGCACCCCCCTCCAGGTCCCAATTCTCTAGTCCCTCGTTTCACCGAACATTAATTTGCGCTCCGAAACAGCTTATCCTGCCAGCCTAAATACGCCTCTGGAGGGGGGAGGGGGAAGGAAGAAAAGTAGAAGTGTGCATCACACACTATTAATTTTGCCCAGACCAAATTTGTACCAAGATGAGATAAGTGGGATATGATTCCCATAGAGGCACGCTTCCTAGCTGTTAGAATAGTACAACAGCGGAACCAATTACCTTGGCAGGTAAGTAAGCGCTCCAATGCTGCAGGCATTCAAGAGAAAAATTAGACAACCATCTGTCAAGTCTTTTTTGAACTGGATTCCTGTTTGGAGCAAGGGTTTGAACTTGATAGCCTTATATCCCCCTTCCAACATCATGATTTGATGATATAGTTTACTATTAGAGATGGGCACGACTTGAAAAAAATTTTTTTGAGTTGTCGTTAGTCGGGCCGGTTCCGTTTCGGGTCGTTTCCATTTTTTGCGAAAATTTGCAAAAATTAGTTGGTTCGTTTTTTCATTTTTTTGTTTTCGTTAGTACTGTTTTTTTGGGGGGGTAGCGGGCTCCTGGAGGCACCTCTGTGGGGTGGGTGCCTCCTCTGGCCCACTATAAAGGGAAAGCGGGCTCCTGGAGGCACCCGTGGGTGCCTCCTATCCTCACCCACTAGGAAGGGGAAGCAGGCTCCAAGAGACCCCTCAACATGGGGGTCTCCCCTTCTCACCTGCTGCTGCAAAATGGCATGCAATAGCCATATGGATATGCATACCAGTTGCAGACAGTGAGACCAGTGAACCCGCCAGAGGCATAGGGTGATGCCTAAGGCTCTCGCACCACCATGTCTCACAAAGAAGGGAATCGTACTTGCGTGTAGTGCAATGCAAGTAGATCTGGCTTAGGGTTAAGGTGGGTTAGTGCAAGGGCTAGGGTTAGGCTAGTGACGGGTAAGGTTACGGTGGGCTAGTGGGTTGCACCTCTGGGTGCCTCTCTGACCCACTAAGAAGACAGTCTGTGACGTATGGGTAAGGAGTCAAGGATTAGGGTTAGGGTTAGGGGGCTAGGGTAGGTTTTAGGGGGCGTTTTGGCACATCCCAGAAGTCTCCATGGCCAGGTGGCCAGGCGATTGGTGGGATGGCTCCAAAAATTTGCATGGTCGTCCACTCCCACATGGCTGGCCACTCGGCCAGCCCATCATTGCGCAGGTGTAAAAAAATAAAATAAAATAAAATCAATGGAGGACAGAGGAGGAGAGGAGAGACATTTTGTTGCAAGAAAAAACCCACTGCTACTGTGAAAAATCTGGCAGTTTATAAATTTTCGCGTGTTTCTGTTGTGCTTGTGTGTTTTGGGACCACGATTTCAAAAACAATATTGCGTTCGCTGCCCCATTTTGGATCCCCCGCCTGCACCGCATGGCATGGCGAGTCCGGCTGCCCAGGACGGGGGGAGGTGGGACCCCCCCCTCCAGAAACCACCCCTCCGGTAGGTGCCCTGCGCCCTTAGTCAAGCAGGCATTTTTCCGCCTGCTTTTTTGGCCCAGGAATGGGTGGGGGGAGAGTTTAAAAGTTTTTTCCTGTGCCGTCCGTGCCGCTTGCTTGCGCTTTAATTGCGGCGGCCGGCGGCGAGACTGGGCTTTTTGCTGGCTGCGAGCCTGCGGCGAGTCCCACCAGAGCAGCCCAGGACGGGGGATGGGGGGGAGGCCAGGGACCTCCAGAAACAACCCCTCTGGTAGGTGCCCTGAGGCACGGCAGGCATTTTTCCGCCTGCTTTTTGGCCGGGAACTGGGTTTTTTTAACTTTTAAGAACTTTTTCTGTGCCGCGTGGCATCGCGCGATGCAAGAAACGAGTATGACAAATCAGACCAAAATTGTTCATTCATCGGTTCGAGCTCAAAGTCTGGCGGAGTAATTCCCGTTAGCGTTTCTGTAGAGTAACGGAACTGAGTAACGGAAACGGGAATACCGCTAAGTCGTGCCCATCTCTATTTACTATCAATCCATGTAATTATTTGACTTACTCTTTACGGCAATCTCTCTACGACAGTTCACAAAAATATGAACTAAACAACAAAGTCACAAAGTCATAAAAAAGTGCAAAAACAATAGCTAAAGGTGCAATGAAAATATGTTTAAAGGATCTTTGGCACCGGCAACATAACAGTGTTGATACAAGTCAAGTCTTGTTTTAGGGCAGAAAATTGCACAGAGGTTGTTGACAAACAAAGTAAGGTACTGAGTTTCCTCTTGTACTGTTTTAGGTGATGAGAACTTCTAAAGGTGATACTAGTGTGCGAGCAGGTTGCTGTGTGAGCACATGTTGCATTACAATAAATTCCTTAGTCCTAAAAGTCTCACAAGGCTCTGTGGCCTGTGTAATTGAAACAGTTAACTCTTTGGAATACATTGCCTATTACAGTACTGTATTTGAATTGTCCAGGCTCCTATGTTGCATACTATCACATTTCTTCAGGTTATAACTTCCACTCAGTTGTGCACTGAGCATGGGAGAGGCAACCAACCCTCAAAGCCAAATGAGTTAGAGGTTTTTCTTTCCAGCGAACAGTACCTAGTGTGAAGATTTAATTGAAGAAAATTGCACAATGTCCAAATATTTATAGTTGTCAAGAGATTGAGTTCCTCCAAAAGAAATCACTGATCATCAGTTTGCCAAGGATGGATTTGGGAATTAAAAGAGAAGTGATGAATGGAGAAAAAGCTAATGAAATCCATGTGGGGGAAAAAACTAAAAAGAATTGTTTTTAAAAACAAGACTTTTTCCTTATTTCAGTCTCTGTACCTACTTCAGAAGCAATAACATCTGAGAGCACTTTGTAATGCTGTAATCTTAATAAGATCAAGCATGGGGTTTTCCAGATGGAATAGGAGGCCAGCCATGAAATAGCTATACCGTGGAATGCCTGGTTATGATTCTTCAGTGTCATCATCGAAATAATTCAAAATATTGATGTGATTTATGTGGGAGGGACACAAAGAACAAGTCACGGCAACGCCTTGACTGTTTGTTTATTAATACTACTTTGTTTTGGGTTGTATGTGAAAAATCATCCTTGGTCTATGTTTTTCATTCAGTGGCAAAGTATAAATTGGCTAAGTAAATGAACATGAAAAGGATTTTTTCATGAGAAACAAGGTTCTGTCCCACACAGCCTGAACATTCCAAGAGCAAATGTAACGGCACCAATATCCATCACTGTAGAAACATCCGTAATCCAGGAAGCCACTTTCTACAAAGCTAGGCCTTTGCTTCATCTAACCCAGTATTGTCAAATCTGAGTGGCTGTAACTCTCTAGGCAGGGTTTCTAGGCAAGATTCTTTCCCAATCAAATCTTCTCAACTTGGCCACGGTCACACCTGGATTTCGATCCTCATTTTCTGAAGGTCCGGCTTTTCCTCTTCGTCCCATCACGTGATTGAATAAGTGGGACAGGAGTTCACACATCAAAAGCTGTTTTTTATTTTATTTTAAAGTGCAGTTCAGCCCCTTGGCCAGCAGGTGGTGATAGCATTTGAAAAAAACTTGGCTGGGGGAAAGGAAAACTTGTAGGACCGGATAGAGCTTCCTGTTTCTCCAAAGGTGAAAAGCAATTAAAAAAACTTAGCCAATCGGCCCCAAGAACAGCCGGTCGGTGCTATGAAAAAAGAAGGAAAAAGAAACCCAGATCATCTGCGTGGTCCCACAGCGTCTGCCTCCTTAAAAGCTGGATTTACTTTTTTTAATTTTTTTTTAATTTTTAATTTATAAAATAAAAGACATACAAACATAGAATAAACAATAATAAACAATAATAAAGACTACAAAGTGCCCCACACACCCCGGGACCGTTCGGTATTCATAAATCTTCTCTTCCTTCTTCATCTTCTCCTTTCTTTTTTTTTCGTCAACTTCTTAGGGTCCTTTTCTCCAGAACTGTGTTGGATTATAAGTCGGTTGTATTCCTTTCCCCTTTAGTAATACATATTCTATAAATTTCCCCCAAATGTCATAAAAGATATCCTTTTTCATTTCCCCATGCAAAACCTTTATATTACAAGATAGTTTTTCATTTGAAGCTATATCCCACACTTCCTTATACCAGACAGCAATTGTAAAATCTGATTTTAGCTTCCAATTTTTAGCTATAATCAATCTTGCTGCTGTCATAAGGTTTGCAATTAATTCTTTTGTTTTCACATCATATTCATTAATAGGTGGTAATGATAGCAGTGCAATTTCAGGTACACATTTAATATCGGTTTGTAATATTTCTCTTGTCTCATTAAAAATCTCTTGCCAAAACTTTTGAACTATTTCACATTCCCACCACAGATGAAAATAGGTACCTAACTTTTTTCACATTTCCAACAAAACTTGGAATATCTTGGATTCATTCTGCTCAGTCTTACTGGTGTCATATACCATCTTAAAACTAGTTTAAAATAATTTTCTTTTATTCTAACTGACAATGTGCATAAAATCCTCAAATTCCAAATTCTTTTCCATTCATCATTATTTATTTCTTTGTCTATGTCTTGTTTCCATATCTCTCTTATTGTATCCAGCTCCCTATTCTCAAGTGAATCCTGAATTATTTTGTATATTTTGCCTACTGCTCCTTTCCCTATATTTCCTTTCTCTGATTCATATGTTAACAGGAATTGCTCAAATTTTGTGTATCCCCTGAGTTGTGTATTTCTCCTTATCCATTCTTTCGTCCAACTTTCCAATTGGACATAATTCAACCAGGATAATTCCTGGATTTGCAATATGCGTTTAATTTCCTGCTTTGTTCTCATCTTTTTGATCCAATCTTTTAATCTTGCCACTTTCCTTATTTTAAATAGTTCTCCATATTTCTTCATATTCGTGGGAAAGTTTATCTGATCTATCACCAAACCTAAAGGGGAGCCTTCTGATGTCAGTTTCCTTCCGTACTTTTTCCAAGTGAGTAATAGGGAACTCAACAGCGGATTTTTAATTAAGTGTTTTTTTGGGGGGGAGGGTGAACAAAAATGTGTTTATATCGCCATTTAATTTGTCTGATTCAAGTTCCCACCATATTAGTTTTTCAGGTTTAAATAAAACTTCTCCCATAGAACTAAGCTGATTAGCTGTATGATAAATTCTAAGATTAGGAATACCTATACCTCCATCTTTTTGGGATCTATACCATAAGCTTTTACTTATTCTTGCTTTTTTGCCGCCATTACAAAATCTATTTATAAGATCTTGATAGGCTTTAATTTCGGCTTCTGTATATTGAATAGGTAGCATTCTGAAAAGAAAATTAATTTTTGGAAGTATTTTCATTTTTACCATTGCTATTCTACCAAACCATGATAAGTTTAGTTTAAGTTTATCTCTTCCTTTATTTTTATAAAGTTTCGTTCTTTAGTCTTGTAAATATCTTTATCTAAAAGTATTCCTAAATATTTCATATGTTTGCAAACTTTCAATCCATAGTTGGAAATCACATCCATGTCTCGACTATCATGATTAAAGAGCATCATTTTTATTTTTGTTAATCCAGTTGTTTCGCCAAATTCTTTTAAATGTGCTTTTTTATTCTTGGTTTTTTTTTAGCGGATTTTTTATTGTTAATAAAGTGTCATCTGCAAATAAACTAATTTTAATCTTACCCTCCTTACCCATACCTTTAATTAGTTGGTCTTCCCCTATTGCATTAGCTATTAACTCCATAACTATGCAAAACAGAACTGGTGATAAAGGACATCCCTGTCTCGTTCCACGGCCTAAGATGATCTGTTCTGTCATCCCATCGTTAACAATAATCGAAGAGGTGCTATGTGAATAGAGTTGATTTATTGCATTTAAATTTTTTTCTCCAAATCCCCATTTCTGTAATATAAGTTTTAACGCAGACCATTGAACACAATCAAAAGCTTTAAATAGATCTAAGGACAAAATGCATGCTTTATCTTGTGTTCTTCCCATCTCATAAAGAACATTCAACGTTCTTCTTATAATGTTTGACATTTGTCTACCCTTAATAAATCCCGTTTGATCTTCTTTGATATATTTATCTATAAATGTATACATTCTTTTAGCTAAAATTGCTGTAAAAATCTTTGCATCTTGATTTATAAGTGATATTGGTGTATAGGATCCAACATCTGTTGGGTCCTTATTAGGCTTGAGAATTAAGATAGTTAACGAGTTTTTCCAGGAGGTGGGCACTTGTTCTCCTTCCAGTATCTCATTATATAGCTTCTTTAACTTAGGTATTAACATTTATTTAAATATCTTATAGAATTCTGGTCCCAATCCATCGTCTCCTGGAGTTTTAACATTCTGTAGCTTGTTTATAACATCCTCTATCTCCTCGTCCTTAATAGATTTTTCCATTACAAGCCTATCTTCCTCCGCTAATCTTGATTTTAGATATTTTGCAATATATTGTTCCATAACTTCCTTGCTGCTTGTATTAGCTGTATATAAATTTTGATAAAATTCTTGGGTAGCTATTAATTTTTCTTTCATTTGAGTACAGATATTGCCTCTTAGGTCCTTTATTCTTCCTATCATACTTTTTTCTTTTCTGTGCTAATTTTGCTAGCATCTTCGAGTTTTTATTACTGTATTCAAAAAAGTTTCTTTTCAAGTATAGTAGGTTTCTTTGGGTTTGTTGTAAATCTATATCTTCTAATTCCCTTTTCTTGGCCTCAATCTGAATTAGGATTTTTTTGTCTTTAGTTAAGAAGAATTGTGATTCAAGGTCTGCTATTCAAGGTCTAATTTTTTTTTATTTTGCTGTTCTTGACTTTTTATTATAGCATTTTCTTTTATTATATAACCTCTGGCCACAGCCTTCAAAGTGTCCCAAATAACGCCTATTTGACCACCACCTTCTTCATTAATATTCCAGGAATCTAGCCATTCCCTTTGTATTCTTTGTACTGAATCTGGGGATTGGAAAATTCTAGAGTTAATTCTCCACCTTCTAGCTTCCTTATAATTCTTCTTATTTTCTATTTCAACAGACATTAGAGCATGGTCAGAAATTTTTATCAGTTCTATATTTGTGTTTGCAACTTTACATAGTAGGTTTTGTGAGACAAATATATAATCTATTCTAGAATAAGCTTTATGGAGTGGTGACTAGAAAGTAAATTTCCTTTCATCGCCCTTCAATTCTCTCCAAACATCCTTTAGTCCTGTATTTGCTATGAATTTTGTTAAGGTTGTATGTCTAATCCTCCAGTCTACCTTGCTAATCGTTGTTTTGTCTTTTATTTTGTCCATAACCATATTAAAATCTCCCGCCAGAATTACATGTCCCTTCTGTACCTTTTCTATCTGCTCCCATACCTCTTTGTAGAACAAGTTTTGATTAGCATTCGGTGCATAAACATTTATCAGTGTATATTGTTCTAAACCAATTGTAGCCTGAAGAATAATATATCTGCCTTCCAAATCTTTCACAGTTTTTTCAACCATACAATCACAGTGCTTTGAAATTAAAATTGCTACCCCCTTGCTTTAGATGAGCCAAAACTTTTCTCATATATGTTAATGTTTGGTAGTTTCAGTTCATTTAGACCTTCTTTCATTTGATGTGTTTCTTGAAGAAAGATGATATCCAGTTTATTCTTCTTTATTAGTGACTCTATTCTCTTTCTCTTCATGACAGAACCTAGGCCTTTTGCATTCAATGTGGCTAATTTCAACAGTCTACCCATATTTTCATTCTATTGTCCATCTGGAACGGTCCCCTTGTGCATATATACAAACAAACACTACATATAATAAAAAAATAACGATGTTATCCCAAACTCTACCACCTACATTTAATTTCTGTTCTCCCATCCTCTTGGCCCTCATACACATCCTGTATGCGCCCTTATAGGAGGGAGGGGGGAAGGCACCCATTCACTTCCCGATGGCTGATAAAGATCCAAACACTCTAAGTTAGCGTTAGCACTGTCTACTCTTACTTACAATTATATACGTGAAAAGTTGAAATGAAGAAGATACAATGGAAAAAAGTAACAATATAAATCTTAACTTCCTCCTTTCGACCCTCCCTCCCTCAACCCCAAAGGAAAAAAAAAAAAAAAAAGGGGGTACAATAATCAAATTAAATTTAAAAGGTCTACAACATCAATAGAGAAAAAAATAAGAATAACTAGGGAAAAAAAAAAAAAAAACATCAAAGAGGAGAGGGAAGGTATAAGGAAGGAAGGAGAAGGGATAGGGAACAGGAAGGGAGTGGACAGTTATAGGGCGGGCAAATAAAAGCAAAAACAAAATGAAACAGAATGGGAAAAAAGAAGGGGGGGAAAGGGAGGGAGGGGGGAAGAGATAGGGGGGAGAGGAGAAGGAGGCGATATCTTCCATAGTGCAGAACTCTTCAAATTAGTCTTCAGATTTGCTTGCCCGTTCAAACACCTGAGGAGTGGGTGCTGATTTTGGAGGGATCTACACTTCAATTTGAATATTCCATGCCTTAAGGAGTTGTTCGCCTTCTTCCAAGGAGTAGATTTTATGCAGAGTTGGGCCCTTCCACACTTTAAGGAAAATCGGGAATCCCCAGTTGTATTTGTAGTTGTTGATTCTCAAAGCAGTTGTCACAGGCCTCATGGTTTTCCTCCATTCGAAACTCTCCCTGGAGATATCCTGGTAAACTTGTACAACTCTGCCATCTCGCTTCAACAGGTCAGGTTTTGCCCTGAAAGCTGACATCAATTGTTCTTTAAAGGCATAAGAAGTAAATCTGATCAGAATTGGTCTTGAAATTCCTTGTGTTGCATTGCCTATGAAGTGGACTCTTTCTATGTCTGTCTCTACAAGCCGGCTTGTAAAAGCTGGATTTTCTAAGCGAGGCAAAAATTTCCCTACGTCTTCAGTGAGTCACAGAAATCTCGCTTCAAGGGGCATTACCGGGTTTACTTTTTTTTTTTTTTTTTCCAAAAAGGCCGGTGGCTGTGGAGACGGCATTTTTAGACACGGGTTATCTGGTAATTTAAACTGCTTTTAAAGGGACGTGGGACCGGGGGCAAGGAGTGAATTTGGGGCAATCACCTGGCAAATCTTGGCTACTGAGATAAATCCACAGTGCTCCTCCATTGAGGTACTAACCAGGTCTGACTCTGTCTAGCTTCCAAAAATCCCTGGGTGTGCTCAGAATGAAGTGGAGGTACTGTATTTATGCAGAGTTGTTCCACTCTGTCTCTTTGCACTTCGGTGGGGAAAATGAAGTATACTTTGCACTGAGATTTAGAATGGAAAACTAGAAATGTAGCAACGAGTGGCACTGCTCTTTTTCTATTCCTTTGTTTTCTGAGCAGCTCTAATGAAAAAACAAAAAACTGCATGGTCATAGAAATTGAATGCTGCAGGTTGATGTTTCATAATAAAACTCTAGACAGAATCTGTGGTTGGTTCATGGTGGTTGGAAGTGTCAAAGTCAGAGGTATGATATTCAAATGAGGGCCTCAACGTACTACAGTATAGTATTTTGTCTTGTGGTTTGTTTGTTTTTGAAAACAAGAAATCTAGTTTTGCCATTGAAGTGTGGATGCAGTTTTTTATCTGCAGACTTCTCTCTAGTAGAGAAAGATATGCATTCTCTATGACTCCTGTCAAGAGTTTCAAATTCTATTGGACTTCAATGTGTTCTGCTTTTCTAGTGGAGTCAATAGCCATCAATGTGTACTTTGTCAATCTGGTGAAATGAGCCCCCCCCCACCCTGAAGTAACTTCTAACAGGCATACATTGTTATTGAGACTTCCATTTTATGAGCACATCTCACATTTCAAGGTTACAATTATTATACTTCCCCAAATCAATTCAACACTTTAGTTATGTAACATTTCAGACGTTGATTCAGTGTAATGTACTGCTGAGTTGCTCTTGTGGCCTCCAGTTTGTCCTTGTACAAGCTGGAGATGATCTTCGTTACAGAGCATGTCATGTTCCCTTATGCAAAGGGTGCTGACCTTCAAGCTTCCAATTAGCACCAATGACCTACCTTGCCTCCAGGCACAAAAATGATACTAGATCCTTACAGTTTCGGATTATTTTCTTGCTTTTTCTTTCATGTGGCCTCCGTCGTTTTTGTCCTTTGTCCCCGAATTTCTTGCTTACAGTCTTGCATCCTAGAGGCACAGATCGGCTTTAGGCTGCAGTCATAAGAACATATAAGAACATAAGAAGAGCCATGTTGGATCAGGCCAAAGGCCCATCTAGTCCAGTTTCCTGTATCTCACAGTGGCCCCACCAGATGTGTCTGGGAGTGCATGAGACTAGATCTCTGTCTCCTGATACCACTCCCCTGCAGCTGGCCCTTGAAGTGTCCTGGTTTTAAACCTGGAAATTACACACCTCCATCATGGTTTGTAACCTGTGATGGACTTTTCCTCCAGGAATTTGTCCAATCCTCTTTTGAAGGCATCCAGGCCAGATGCCATCACCACATCCTGTGGCAGGGAGTTCCACAGATTAACAACATGCTAAAATATATTTTCTTTTGTCTGTTTTTACTCTTCCAACCCTCAGTTTAAGTGGATATCCCCTAGTTCTGGTATTTGTGAGAGGGAGAAGAGTGTCCCTCTATCCACTTTACTCATGACCTGAGTTATTTTGTACGTCTCAGTCATAACCCCCTCAAGCACCTTTTTTCCAGACTAAAGAGCCCCAAATGTTTTAGCCTTTCCTCATAAGGGAGGTGCCCCAGCCCAGTAATCATTTTAGTTGCTCTCTTTTGCACCTTTTCCAGTTCCACTATGTCTTTTTTGACATGCGGTGACCAGAATTGTACACAATACTCCAGGTGCGGACTTACTATCGTTTTGTAAATGGCATTATAATGTTGGCTGTTTTATTTTCAATCCCCTTTTTGATAATCCCTAGCATGGAATTGGCCTTCTTCACTGCCGCCACACACAGGGTAGACACCTTGATTGAGCTGTCCACCAGCACACCAAGATCTCTTTCCTGATCCGTCACGGATAGCTCAGAGCCCATGAGTTGATAGATAAGTTTGGATTTTTTGCTCCAATATGCATTACTTTACATTTGGCTAGATTGAAACGCATTTGCCATTTCACAGCCCATTCCTCCAGTTTGGAGAAATCCTTCTGGAGCTCTTCACAATCTTCTCTGGTTTTTACCACACGGAAAAGTTTTGTCATTCACAAACTTGGCCACTTCACTGCTTATCCCTGTCTCCAGGTCATTTATGAACAAATTGAAAAGTCCTGCAAAGCTGTCCACCACAGTTTAGATCAGATGCTGATCATATTGGAATATACAGTATTGTCCTTGTATTCTCGAAGGCATTCACGGCCGGGATCTGATAGTTGTTGTGAATGTTTTGGGCTGTTTGGCCGTGTTCTTGAAGATTTTCTTCCTTACATTTTACCACAAAGTCTGGCGAAACGTCATGAAGAAAAACTTCCAGGATACGTCCAAACAGCCCCAAAACCTCATAACAACTATCATAGAATCATAGAATCATAGAGTTGGAAGAGACCTCAACCCCCTAGTCCAGGGGTGCCCAAACTTTTTGTAAGGAGGGCCAGATTTGGTGGCTGAGAATGTGTCAGGGGCCGGTTGCTCCCTGACCCTGCCACCCCACTGCAAGCCGTGCCCACTGACCCCTTGCAACCCCAACCTGCAGAAAGGAAGGTGGGAACAAAGGGAGGGAAGAAGGTGGAAACCAAGAGAGGAAGGAAGGGAGGTGGGGAACAAGGGAGGGCGGAAAGAAGGAAGGTGGGGACAAAAGGAAGCACAGGGAGCCATGGCCACCGCAGGGAATGCGTGGGTGAAGGAGGGAGAGGGAGGGGCGGGCCAGCCAGCCACGGGCCACTCAGAATGGCCTGACGGGCCGGATTTGCCCCCCCCCCCTGGCCGAACTTTGGGCAGCCCTGCCCTAGTCCAACCAATCTAGTCCAACCCCCTGTCATGCAGGAACCCCATCACAATATTTCTGACAGATGGCCATCCAGCCTCTGTCTAAAAACCTCCAAAGAAGAAGACTCCACCACCCTTTGCGGCAGCATATTCCACTGCCAAACAGCTCTGACTGTCATGAAGTTCTTCCTAATGTTCCTATTGTCCTTTCTGATGATGTCCGAGGCTTTTCAAATAGAAACCCTGTATCTGTTCTTGAGAGTACCTTGAAAATCCTAAATATTTATTAAAAAAAACCAAAACAAACAAGGCTTCTCCTTCCATTCTCTATTCATCATGTATACACCAAAAATGTTATTTAAAAGAATGTTTGGCTCTAGCTTACAGCAGAATGGAGTGAGGTGCCAACAGCTTGCTCTTATTCCTGACAGAACATCATTGGGGATTATTTTGCTTCCTTTCTTGTTTAATTTTGGAAGGAAAGAAAATGACACTAATTCAATTTTTTTTTTAAAAAAATGTTTTTCATGCATGGGAGGGTTGCCAGAAATTAGGCAGCTAAAAAGGATTATGAAAGCAGCAGACCGTTGCACAAATTAGCATTGGGGTTTTGTTATTATGTGCAGTACAAAGATGCTTCTTGTAGCTTTATATTCAGAATGCAGGCAGCACTTGTATCTCCAGCATGACTGATCTTATTTTACTTTTTTTTTTTAAAGTAATATCTCTGTCCGCACCCTGATCACACTGGGAGGCCGTCTGTTTTTAAACCTTATGCCATGTAAAGTGTGTTATCTGTGATTACGCCACTTGTTCCAGGGATACAGAATGCCATTCTTATCAACCATGTCCCCTTTTTTGGTACAGTGGACCCTCATATAACAAACGGTTTGTATAACATAAAATCTGTACAACATAAAAAATTCCGGAGAAAGGGGAAATTTGCTTAACAGATTCGCCTATGGGGCAAATCCGCACCACATAGAAATGGCCGTGATTAGGGATTACAGTGGACCCTTGTATAACAAACAGCTTGTTTAACATAAAATTTGTACAACATAAAAATTCTGGAGATAGGGGAAATTTGCTTAACATAATTGCCTATGGGGAGAATTCGTACAACATAAAAATGGGATTACTCTGTTTTCAATGCATTCCTATGGGAATTTGTATAAAGGAAAATTTGCTTAAAATAATTTCATTTGGAATGAATTTATTCCTTTATAGAAGGTACCACTGTACTCTGTTTTCAGTGCACTCCTATGGGAAATTTGTATAAAGGAATATTTGCTTAACATAATTTCATTTGGAATGAATTTATTTCTTTATACAAGGTACCACTGTATTTCCTCATTCCAGAATTTCATAGGAGGTTAAGCCTGTGCTTGTTTCATACCTGTTTTGTTTTCATCATCCTCAGAGGGCAACCAAGGTGGCCTGAAGAGGTTCCTTCCACCCAAACTGTGATCAGAAAAGCCTTATCCTTAACCTCAGGACTTGGGTTGTCAGGTCTCAGGGCACTGGTTGAAATGTCTTTCCTTAGTTCAACAGCATGAAGCATAGTTAGTGGTACTGGAGGAAATGGTTTAAACAGGGGGTAGGGTTAGTTTGAAATCTGCAGCGCTCATCTCCACTTTGTTCCAAAGTTCATGCCATCCGGAGCATTGCATCTCTTTCCTCAATTGATTTTTCCTCATTCTCAGTTCAGCCCTTTCCCAACCCTTGCCTGCTCTGCCCCTGGGATATTACAGATTCCTCCTCCCTCCCCCTTCCCTGGCTTCAATTGCTGGCCTTGAAATCTCAGAGAACAGGATGTAACAGGGATGCTATTTCCCCAACAAAGATGAGATTCCTCAAGAAATCAGAAGAAAGTCTCTGAAGACAAGCCAGGGTTACAGCAGATGCTTGACAGAGAGAAGGCCTTACATCCATGGCTGCTCCAGTTGTAAAGTTCTCAAGAAACAGGGCAGCGGGTGACACCTCCTGGAGGTCACATGACATAGATGTCCCTTACCAGTCAAAATGAGCAATATTGGATCAGCGGTGCAACTTGCTTAGGATGGGGCCGGACTCTTTTATTCCTTAGAGTTCCAGCGCCGCCACCAGCAGTGGTGATGGGATTTAGTGATTCTCTTTTTCTAAGTGCTGTGTGTTCTGAGCCTGTGTGAGAAGCACAAGTCAAGTTCCTTAATCAGAGCCAGCTTTGTGAAGCTCAGGGGATGGCATCAAAACCACTTCCTTGTTGGCCATGGCAGTTGCTGTGTTTGGGGAGTTTTGCCTCTTGCCAAGCTTGTTTGAACTTGCTGCGTGTTTCTATGGTGGCCTGCTGGACAATCTGTTTTTGGGATTGGCTACTCCCTTTTGTTCCAGGGTCTCACTCAGTTTTATAACGATTGTACTTGGTTTGCTCCAGGAATTTATTCACCTCTGCACCTCAGCTAGCTTCCAGCTCATGCTGTAGCATCCGTTCTTGGTCTTAAGATCCTATCTAAACCATTGGAGCTCAAATATCGCAGCCATCCGTATGGTTTTGTTAAGACTTTTGTCCTTTTGTATCTAGACACAAAGCTTTCTTTCTAAGCTTGAATACTATTTCAAGAGTCAAGGAACTGACACAAGATTTATACAGCAGATTTAAAACAAATAACTGTGTTACCAGGAGAATTGATTGTCATGAAAATCACTGTTTGGTGTTTGCCTTTTACAGAAGCACAAAGAGTCTTCCACCTGTGAATGTGTCGTACTTGGATTTATCTGTCTACTGCTGGTTGTTTGTTTGTTTGTTTGTTTGTTTGTTTGTTTGTTTGTTGTTAAGCATGGAGGAACAAAGATGTGAGCCCTTGCCTTTCAAGTGGTAAACAAGCCATGGGGTTTGGAAACTAACAGAGAAACAATTTATGCCGAAATATATATGGTGAGGCTCAGTAGGCGTAAGAGTAGTGCTTGGGGGTACTTGGATGAACACATTTCATTTCATAACACCGCTCAAAACAGATTTAGAAGGTTTGAAAAACCTCCCGGCAGCTGAAAGCATTTTTGTCTCAACGTGATGAGTCAAGCTGAAACAAGAGGCTGCCAGGAATGGCTTCAGATTTCACAGAGAACGCACAAAGGAGAGACAAGGTACTTGCCTCATCTAAAGACCCAGGCAAGAAATGGACACAATTAAAATAAGGAAGTATCTCCCTCCACCGCTAAGTCTTTTCCCAGATGTTCTGAAAATCAAAATAGGCATGAGCTTTCTTATCCAGCATGTTTTTTAAAATTTATTTTCACCTCATAGCTCTAAGAACCAAGTTCCCCCAGGATGAATGGTAAGAACACAGAAAGAAGGGAGCAAAAGGAGGATACTTTTCTAACATGTTCTAGTGTTGTGAAATGACCGGCAAAGCTGCAACCATTCTCTAAAGACTCAGAGGAGAGAAAAAGAGAAATGTGGCAGGAATAAAAAAAAAACTTGCTTTAAACACTTTGCCACACCTCATTGCCCATATATGTGATTAATGTGATATTAAATTCCATCTGTTAATTTGCTGTTATTTTTAGGTGAAAAGGTGCATTCCTTAACATAGGTGCATGCAATATGCCACACTGGAAACATATAGTTACCACTTCAGTAATTCAGCAGTGCTGTAGAATACCATAAAGATAAGTTCCACGGTCCGGTTCAGGAAGGGGGAGAACAGATATATTTCTGTAGATAAGATTCTTAACAAGGCGAAGATTGGAAGATTAAATGAAGGAAATAACAGCTCCGGTGGAGCTTATCAAAGTTCTATTTAGTCCAGCATCAGCATCAAACCGATTGTTCTAGAAACACACCAGAGGGCCATGAAGACACCTGTCTTCCTCCTGTAATTAGTTTTTCTACACCAGCATCATCTGGAACCCAGGGGTTCTGTTTGACTATCAGGCAGGGCTAAGGTAGCTATCCACCATGAACCTTTTCGTGTATTTTCATTGCATTGTGTGGTTATTTTCATTGCTCATGATAACTCACCACTGCCATCCCCACGCCGATGCAGATGCACAGTTCAAAGAGCCAAGTGTGTTCTCAGAAACAGTAGTCACCATACGTTTAGCACAGTTTCAGAGTCAAATGAGACTTTCTTCCATTTAGAGCAGTGTTTTTAACCACACTTGTTTCAGAAAACACGCTTTCCCAATTAGAAAATGTTAAAAAAATTAACTCTGTGCCTATATTGAAGTTCTGGTTCTTGAATCATTTATGAAAAAACTTTATTCAGTGCGCAACCTGATTTTCTGAACACAAAGCTCTATTCTTCCATTTAGAGTGCTTTGTTTGAAAAACACTGATTTAGAGTGCTTTGTTTCTACTTTACGGTATGACTGTTGTTGGAAGGTAAAGTCTGACTTGCAAGTCTGAAGATGCCACCTGAGTTTGTAAATCAGATTGCTAAGGGAGTACCTGTGATAAATTCATAAGAACATAAGAACATAAGAAGAGCCATGCTGGATTAGGCCAAAGGCCCATCTAGTCCAGCTTCCTGTATCTCACAGTGGCCCCACCAGATGCATTTGGGAGCGCATGAGACTAGATATCTGTCTCCTGATACCACTCCCCTGCATCTGGCCCTTGAAGCTGGTTTTAAGCCTGGAGGTGACACATCTCCATCATGGTTTGTAACCTGTGATGGATTTTTCCTCCAGGAATCTGTCCAATCCCCTTTTGAAGGCATCCAGGCCAGAAGCCATCACCACATCCTGTGGCAGGGAGTTCCACAGACTAACAACGCGCTGGGTGAAAAAATATTTTATTTTGTCTGCTCTCACTCTCCCAGCCCTCAATTTGAGTGGATGTCCCCTATTTTGTGAGAGGGAGAAGAGTGTCCCTCTATCCACTTTACTCATGCCCTGCATTATTTTGTACGTCTCAATCATATCCTCCCTCAGACGCCTTTTTTCCAGACTAAATTCCCATTGTGGGATGAGAAAAGGTTTTTCTGGTAGTGCCTATTTTTCTTCACATCTCGGGTGGAGGTTCGTGAGAACCAGTCACATGCAGCCTGTAGCCTGGGACTAAACCCAGTTGCTAGTCCCAATTAGAATTAACATGTTGTTTCAATGCAACTTACATAACTGTGGCACTCCCAATATCCCCTAGCTGAACCTCCTCTAGCTGGACCTAACTACAGTGGTACCTTGTATAAAGGAACTAATTCCTTCCAAATGAAATTATGTTAAGCAAAGTTTCCTTTCTACAAATTTCCCATAGGAATGCATTGAAAACAGAGTAATCCCTAATTGCGAGCATTTTTATGTTGTACGGATTCGCCCCATAGACGATTCTGTTAAGCAAATTTCCCTTATCAGCGGAATTTTTTATGTTGTACAGATTTTATGTTATACAAACAGTTTGTTATATGTGGGTCCACTATACCTGTATTGTCAAAAATAGAGGCAAAGACAGCCTCTCCCTTCTCAAATGACATCCCAGTTTCATGCCACAGCTCAGAATACATTCTTTTGCACAAGAATCCAGATTCTCAGAGAGAGGAGATTGCAAGCTATACAAATATCCCCCCTAGCAAGAGGCAACCATGCTCATTATGCAGACTTCCAAAGAATAGCAAGGAGAGACAGGGCGGCCTTCTTGTTAGAGGAAAACAACAGAAAAGGAAAAAAAACTTATGCGTGCAAAGATGGATTTTTTCTGCAGTGGCTTGAAATATTTCAACAGCAATCTGCTTAGTCTCTTGTCTTCTCATTTTCCAAAACAGTAATGATCTTTTTTTAAAAAAATGAATCTGAATCCAAACAAGATGAAGCACTTACCATTTGGCTGCTGTGCTAAAGATTTAGAGCTACTGTACATTAGGGCCAGTAATGATTTACTCCCAGAGCAACAGCCGAGTGTAATTTCGGCTTTTATATTCCATCTGTGTTAGCAAGCAGAATCCACAGCAAAAGAACCCTGTCTACGAGGCTCTTTCTTTCCTTGGCCGCTGAAAATACAAGCACAGACCCCCTCCTTCAGTGGGACCTTTCCATATCATAAAGGGAGTGGAATATTTCCTCTGTTCACTTGTGGCCATCTCGGAGTGTGGCTTCTATTGTCCCTGCTGACTTGTGCAAACATACATTGATCATTTGGCAGAGGCTGTTGTCTGTAATTTTTTATAAGTATGAGGTACAGCTGCTCAGTTCACAAAATAATTAGTCTCTCTCTGTACATACATGCCTTAAATCAATCTTAGATTAATTTAAGCCTCGTGGCGCAGTGGTTAAATGCCTGTACTGCAGGTAAAACTGTGTTCATGACCTGGCTTCAATCCCAGGTAGCAGGCTCAAGGTTCACTCAGCCTTCCATCCTTCCGAGGTCGGGGGCAATGTGTAGCCTGCACACTGTAATTAAATTTGTAAACCGCCCAGAGACTACTTGTAGTGGTATGGGGATGTATATAAGCAGAACACTTTGCTTTGGCTGTGGGTTGTATGAAATAAACAACTCTCAGTTGAGGATGCCACCTTCTGACCTTTGAGATTTTAATTGGATATACAGGAATGATACTTACAAACCGTCTCATGAAATGATGTGCTCTGCAGCAACAGAACACAAAGGAAAGCAGGATCAAGTCCTGTTTTCTTCAGCATTGCTAAAGCAAAGGTGGCATGGTCAGCGGCATGGCCAGGATTCAGTGACAGCTTGATGGCCCTCTTGAGATTCTGGAAGCCATTTTGGAGCTAGTGAAATATCTGACCATGTGTAGCTATTCCGGCTGGGTGGAAACAGTGTGTTTTCTTAAATGAAAAATGTCTCCTTTCACGCCGTCTTGTCAACCACGGCCATTAGAAATGTGTCGGACTAGAGAGAAACACAGAGGTGGACCCCTGCTGTTTCAAGCAAGAATATCTGGACCATGTTCTCTGTTTAGGAGTCAAACAACTCTATAGCCCCCACACGTTCTTTTAAACTTTATGAATGGCTTCAACATGGTACCCTTGATTCCTTTGTCCTTCACATGTCCAGCCAATGTAGGGATTTAGTTTCCCTGCAGAACACGGAGGGAAAATAGATGCATGTTGAAATATCTCCGTCAATGTAGGTTTCACCATCACGAGCTAACACACAAACCGTTTAGTTATATGAAAACCAGCTGAAGAGGCCAGTTTTATTTGGTGGGAGGGAGGAATGTCACTGAAGCCCAAATTAATATGACTGATTGATTAAACAGTGTTATTGCTCTTCTGAGAGCAAACTTCCCAAAGAGGCCTTTAAGGTAAATAGATGGATTATTATTAGAAATGGGCACCAAATGAAAAACAAAATGCTGTTTTGTCGTTTTGTTATGTAACAAATCGGTTTGTTATGAAATGAAATGAACTGCCATTTTTTGCTCTAAAAACAAAATGATTCATCCTAGAGACACCAAATTGGGTGGGTAGCGTCCTTGGACTCTTTCCTTTAAGCCCTCCAAATTTGGAAAGGTTTGGGGTTCAGAGGGCCAAGTTACTCAACTCCAAAGTGGGTCCCCCAGGAAAAAATCATTTGTAATTCGAAAGTTATGTACTCAAAAAAAGTGATCCCAGGAATCTAGCAGCAAGGAAATTACAACAAAGCTTCCTCAAGCTCTTCCCTGTAAGTCCCCCAAGTTTGGAGAGCTTTGGGGTTTTATTTATTTATTTATTTATTTATTTATTTTTTATTTATTTATTTATTTATTTTTACAATTTATATGCCACCCACTACCCAAAGGTCTCTGGGCGGCTTACAATCAAAAGAATTAAAACAGTTAAAACATAGAATATCAATAAATCATTAAAACAATAAAACAGTGCAGAGAGGCAAAAGAGAAACCAAACTGAAACCAAACCTCTCAAAGTTGGGGACCAACTTTAGAGTTGAATAACTCAGCTCCCTGAACCCCAAGGCTCTTCAGATTGGAGGGTGGCTTACAGGGAATTGCTTGAGGAAGCTCTACTATGATTTCCATGCTGCTAGATGCCTGGGATCCTTATTTCCAAGTACATAACTTTCCAATTACAAATGATTTTTTTCCTGGGGGAACCCACTTTGTAGTTGAATAACTCGCCCCCCCCTGAACCCTAAAGCTCTCCAAATTTGGGGGCTTACAGGGAAGAGGTTGAAGAAGCTCCACTGTAATTTCCATGCTGCTAGATGCCTGGGATTACTCTTCAACTACAAAATTTTCCAATTAATATGATTTCTTCTTGGGGAGACCCACTTTGGAGTTGAACATCTCACCCCCCCTGAACCCCAAACCTCTCCCAATTTCGAGGGCTTAAAGGGAAGATTTTAAGGAAGCTACCCACCAACGTTGGTGCCTCTAGAACCCAGGGGAGCCATTTTATAGCATAATGAATCATTTCATTTTGGTTTGTTTCACTTTGGAAATTCTTTTTAAAATTCATTAATAATGAAATGAAACAAAACAAAATGCTATATTTTTGTTTCGTGCCCATCTCTGATTATTATAATGGCAGCAGCATTCTTAAAGCCCATGCACATAATAAAAATATACTTGAGTAGTGGCAAAATCAGGATGTTAAGTAGTGAATGAAAGGTTTAATTGGAGTCTTGCTGAAGTTAAAGGAACCTTATCAATTACGTTTAATCTTGATGTCATCTTTGTTTTCTTGTTGATTTCTTGTCCGTTGCATCAGAGCTGAACTTGCATCAAAAGGGCATCCTATATATATCATTGGACCTCAGTGATTTAGAGATGAAAATGAGATACATTGAAAGAAGACTTCAATACTGTCTGTAGTGGTGATAACTTGAATGTGCCTGGCATCTCTGAAATTGTGTTACATGCATCAGGGGCTGCCAAGTTGGAACCAAGTCATAGTGTCTCTAGGAGGGCTTTGAACATTGCTCCCACCCCATGAAATTCCATGGGTGAGTGGGGATTTATATCCAGAATTCCTGAGTCCTAGTAGTCCTTCATTCTGTTCACTACACAACTCTGGGTATAGCGGTGTGTTTGGAATTGGAATTAGATGTTTTATGACTCATGTTGGAGTCATTGCAGTTATTAAGAAGTGTTCCTATGCCTTAAGCATTCGCTTACAAACAAAATACATGAAACGTCAATAAAACTTGCTATTTTATTTTTAAAAATGGCCTCCAAGACTAAACCAAAATCCAGTAGAATTTGAGAATTATGAACATGGTCAGGATAATTACTCCTCAGTTTTATCTGGTGCTCTTACTTGCATCCTTGCCTCTCCTATCCTTTTACACTGCCTGTTCTCACTCTGATTTTCATTTGCCAGGTGGTTAGTTCTGGCACTCTAAAAATGCATAAAGCATTGGCCTCATCGATTTGGTCTCTGTGTTGCAGATGTGTCGGTGGAAGGCAAGCTCTGTGACTGTGATGTTGTCGCCGACTGCACAGTTGGAGATCCGGTAAACCTGGAAGTGAAGCTGACTAATTGGAGCAAACGCAACGTCGGTCCTTTCTCCCTGACTGTGATCCCATACCAAGACTACCAGAACGGGGTCCACAACTATGATCTCCAGGATGGCATCAGTTTTCTCGGATCCAACACTTTCTATATTGATACGGTAGGTCTATCCCTGACCATATTCCATCTACAGGTGAAGTGTGTGTGTGTGGGGGGGGGACTTGGTTCAGTGGTTTTGGTGAAAAAATGCAGTGGAATCTCTTCACCATAATGCCAAAGCAAAGGGATAGCTTTGTTTTACATATGTGTGCCTGCATACCCTAGTATTTTTGTTTGATAGACCAGACTAGAGATGGACATGGAAAGCCAGTGGTTCGGGATGGGTTGTGGCTACCCACGAGCCATGAACCACAAACTATCCCTAACACCCCGAACAGAATCATAATCATAATCTGTTTATTGGCCAAGTGTGGTTGGACACACCCAGAATTTGTTTTAGTAAAAAATGTTCTCCGTATATAAGAAGGAAATATAAGAATCATATATTCAACAATAAAAACACAGTACAACATATAACCTATTATTTTAAAAGGAAGGAAAGAAGTAAAAATTAATTTTTGAACAGTTTGATAGCAACTTGGAAAGAAACTATCTTTATATCTAGTTGTCCTAGTATGCAATGCCCTAAAAGGTCGCCCTGAGGGTAACAATTGAAAGATTATGTCCAGGATGTGTGGAATCTGTATATATTTTCATCGCCCTCTTTTTAGCTCGTGTGTTATACAATTACACAATAGATGGCAAATTAGTAACAGTATTTTTTTCTGCAGTTCCAATTATCCGTTGAAGTCTATATATGTCCTATATGTGTCCAATGATTCATTTTCCAAGTTCATGCTAGGGGAGTGGGGAACAGATCTGCAGGCACAGGTACGGGCCTTCACAGACCTGTCCCTGCTGCGTCTGTGCATGCGCCGGTTGCGCAGCAAACATGCTGGGAGCCGGGCCTGGTGCCTCTCAGGATGGTAGCAACAGTAGCACCAGAAGCGGTGGCAGCTCCAAGACAATATAGGGAGGCAACCGGGGGGTGGGGGGCTCCAATTTTGCCAAAGCAAAACAAAATGCCGAGGGTGGTGGTGGAAATCTCCGGTGCTTCGTTTCCTTTTTGCAAAATGGGATCCCCAAACCAGCCCAGTTCATGTTTTTTTTTCCTGGCTCACAGTTCAGTTTGTGCCCATCTGTACTGCGGACGTACCTCCAGTCCCCAAGGCAATCTTTGCCATTGCATTTTTTTGTTCAGATTTTCTGTCAGTCTTGCACCTTGAAATGAGGAGAGAAATCATGGAGGTGTCTAAGAGGGATAGGATAGTAATCACCTACCCTTATTGAGTGAGGTATAATATTGTGTCAATCTGTTTGGCTCTGTAGAATTCAGAAGTCAAGGGCAAATGAAACCAACTGTGAATTGATAGGTACCTTTCCATGTTGTAGATTGGACGAAATGTTTTCCAGATGTTCCACGATAAATGCTGATAACACGGTACAGTGGTACCTCTACTTACGAATTTAATCCAATCCCGAATGCATGCTCTTAAGTCAAACAACTCTTTAAGTAGAGGAGCCCTATCTAAATAATAATAATAATAATAATAATAATAATAATAATAATAATAATAATAATAATAATAATAATAATAATAATAATTGAAAAAAGTAGAGCAGACCGCATCTAAAATTTGTAAGGCAGCAGTTAAAACACTAACTGTTTTCTACTCTTAAGTCAATTTGCTCTTAAGTAGAGGTACCACTGCTTCAGGAACTGTTCTGATTGGTCACAGAAAATCTGCGTATTTTTAGTTTTGATTTGAACACTGCGGGGTCATAAAAGTGAATAAATCTGCCAAGTTAAAACATGTCCTTGGAGATGAATTTCTGTGTTAGAAGAGATACAGAGCAGCTTTTAAACTGAATTCTTTTTTTAAAAAAGCCACAAGGAACTATGAACTGTGTGCTTTGGGGTGCCTCATCCATCAAGACCAATAGTATGAAATGTCTGAGGATCTTAAAGTCAGCGTAGGGCAGAACTTGTCAAGAGGTATACAAGCATGAAGGAATGCTATTTAAAGGGACCAAAAGGCCCAAGGAAAAAAATGGCACACAAAATTGCACTCCTGTGGAGAGGAGCAGAGGCATACTTCCTGCGTTTATCTAAAATGACAGCGTCCTCCATGTAACTTGGGCGAAATAAAATGGCTAAAAGGGAGCATAGAACATTTCAGAAGATGAAATCATACAGAAAACAAACGAATGTCATTATTAGTGAATAAAAGTTGTAGGGAAGAGATGTTGTTTGAGGTGTTTATAAGCTGAAGAGATCATACTATCAGCATTTAAGCAACAAATATAATATTTACTTGTGTTTGCCACAGAGCAGTGCAGCAGTAACGTAGATAAAATGTCAGTATTGATATAAAGGGTTGCAGAGTTAGGCTAACAGAAAGACAATGACAATGAATAGAGTAAAAACTCATATATTCATATATACATCAAAATATACACAGCATAACAACCAAGCATTATATACAATATAGCAAACAGACAAAGAGAGTGTGGGGTAAACTGTTCTCACCATAACAGTCCCCAGTAACAAATGGCAAGCTAGTGCTTTTTATACTATTCAGCACTCATAAGATCTGATGCAATCACTAATTAACAATCTGATGCAATCTGATTTAACCATTACAAATCATGATGTTATAATCAGTTCCACCTGCACTTCATCACTTAACATGCCTGTGATTACTAGTCTCTAACACTTGTGAATTAACATAATGACACTGCAGAATCTAACTGCCTCCATTTTACAATTCTCTTTACACATTCTGTTAAATATACATAACATATGTTTTATCAACTTTTACATCTTGACACCCCTCCTATATTTAACAGATTTCAACTCCTAGCCTTTTCTTAAAACATACATGTTTATCTTTACACAAAGGCTTTGTAAATATGTCAGCATAATTATCAACACTTGTACAATATTCCAATACAATCAAATGTTGTTCTATGCAGTCCTTCACATTCTGGTAACGGATACCAATATGCTTGCTTCTGGATCCGACCTTCTGATTCTGTGTTAATTGGATACACGAAAAAGAATCATTATATACTTTGATTGGTAGTTTTACATTTACATTTACATCCTTTAACAACTGTACTACCCAGGTTAACTCACAACACAAATCACTCACAGCCCCATACTCAGCCTCCGTAGTAGAGCATGAAATGTACCTTTGTCTTCGGGCCTTCCATACAATTAGTGAGTTACCTAAGAAAATGGCATATCCAGACAATGACCTCCTTTCTGGACTTGAACCCCAGTCAGCATCTGCATAGCTAATCAGATCAAGGTTATCACACTTGAATATTTTCAACTTTTCATGCATTGTTCCTTTAAGATATCTCAAAACATGCTTTATACCTTTCCAATGCTTCATCAACAAATACTATCAATATCAAAAAACCTTTTGTGTACAAGCAACCTATTTCTCGTGCAAAATGTCCATTGCTCTTTGGCGCCATACACTGGTGCATCCACTTGCCGTTCCTTCAGAGACATATGCTCTTTGTCCATGGTCCGTCATCCACTGCTTCCTTTCTTCTCCAGGCACTTGCAGTACATCTTCACAAATCTGTGGCTCATGGGATACAAATTTAACAACAGACTTTCAGGTGGCACTCCAAAATTGGATCTTGTAGATTTTCTGAGCAACACTGGCTCCTCATCTTCCACTTTTTCATCATGCAATGATGTAGACTCCCCTCCATCACTGGCAATCTCATCTTTCACTTTTCCATCATGCAATGATGTAGACTCCCCTCCATCATTGGCAACCTTCTTAACCTCAGTGTGGGGACAAATGCTTGGCAAAAACACTTCATTATTAGCATGTAGATCTTCCCAATTTCTCTGTTCACAGAATGTTGCAGATCTGCTAATATAAACTTTCCCATGATTATCGCAAAAACGCCAGGATTTTGCAGCAGGTTGAAAACCAATAAACATAAGTTTCCTTGACTTTGGGCTATTCTTGTGTCTATATTTCTTTGGAACCGATACCCAGGCTTCAGAGCCAAATAAACGAATATATTTGATTGTAGGTTTCTTACCATGTAGCAGAGTATAAGGGACTTCATTAACAGCTGAACTCCATACTCTATTAGACACATAATTTGCATACTTCATTGCCTCCGCCCAATAACCTCTGGGAAGTTTTGCATCAGTCAACATTGCATTCATTATGTTTTGAAGAATTTCATTCTTCCTCTCAGCTAGACCATGTTCAGCAGAAGCTGCAGGGTTAGTCAATCTGTGTTTCACCCCTCTTTTCTCCAAATAGTCAACAAACTGTTTACATAAGAATTCACCTCCTCTATCACTCTGTACAGCAATAATTTTTTGCTTGTACTGACGCTCTGCCATTTGAAACCATTTCCTAAACATAGCACTCACTTCACTTTTGTGCTTCATTATGTAGACCCAAGAATAACGAGAAAAATCATCTGTTATTACTAGGCAGAATCTGGCACCACCAAAAGAATTCGCCATGGGTCCAATCACATCAATATGTACCAACTGTAGAGGATGATGTGACTTTCTCAAACTTTTTCTTGCAATGGGAGCAGACTTAGTTTTTGTATTTTTGCAAACATGGCAATCTAAAAACTTTTTACAGCTTTGCACAGACCCATGTTCCACATATTGCAGAGTTTTCCTAATGCTTTCAAAACTTAGATGCCCCAATCTTCTATGTAGCAGATGAATGCATTTGTCATGTAGAGGCTTATTTTCAACCATATTCAAAGATTTCTCTGCTGTGCTAATCACAAACAAATTGTTTTGCAGCTGTCCAGTTGCAATTGTTTTCCCATTTTTTACAATCTTGCAACTACTCTCACTGAACTGTACATGAAAACCTTGTCTTACAAGCATAGGCACACTCAATAAATTATTCTTTAAAGACGGTATATACAGGACCTTATCAAAAACACATTTGAGAGGTTTGAAAATTATATTACCTTCTCCACAGATTTCTGCCTGAGTTCCGTCTGCCAAGGTTACATTTCTAGATTTAAACAAAGTTAGTTTTTCAAACAAACATTTCTTGTTTATACAATGAATGCTGGCACCCGAATCTACAATAAATAATTCTTGCTTTGAGCCCTCCTGTTCATTGTTATCATTAATTACAGACAGCTGGTGTCCTTCATTCTTCCAGCGTGTGCCTGCAACTCTTTTTTGCTTTTGCTGCTTGTTTACCTTATCACAGAAATGCAAAATATGTTTGTCACTCCCACAATTGTGGCATTTCCTTACTACTTGAATTGTCTCTCCAGAAACTTGAACAGGCTTCTTATTTACTTTAGAATCAGCTCTTCTCTGTTCCTCCTGCTGCAGTCTTGACTGGATATATGAGACAGACAAATCATCACTTTTCAAAGCTTCCATCCCCATTACTAAATTGTCATAGGACTCATCCAGGCTTGACAATATCACAAGACATTTATACTCCTCATCATGTTGAATGCCCACTTCAGACAACTGCTGAAATATACTATTTACTTTCCTTATATAATCAGAAATAGTTTCACCTGGGCTTTGCCTTGTCCGGAACAACTTCTTCATTAGAGATACCTTACTCCCAGCTGTGTCCTTGATGTGAGCAGTTCTCAAAGCTAACCACGCTTCACGTGTCATTTTAGCTTCTTTTACATAAACAAACTGTGACTCCTCCAAGGATAACATCAAAATCGCCAAGGCTTTTGCATCCTCTTTGATACATTGCTCATCTGAATCTTCTTCCAGCTCTTGTTCTACATACTGATACAGCTCATGGAAAATTAAAAAATGCTTCAAAAGCAGACACCAATTCAGATAATTACTGTCAGAGAGCTTTACAAGAGGCATTGAAGATAGATTTATACTTGCCATCTTCGCTGATAGTGCCGGCTTCTCCACCGTTTTGGCAACACTTGTTTCAGCTTCAGCAAATATTTCTTCAGCCTCCTCCACTTTATTCACAACACTCTGTTTTGCTTGGCTTGCCATTATCAGCTGCTTATCTCCTCTGTTCGCTTCCAAGCCTCAGAGAGAAAAATCCTTTGCAGCTCCTCTTTGTCTCCGTTCCAACTCCAAACCTTTTTTCTCTGCAAAAACACAACTTTATACAGCACACACTTTATCTATACAGGTACAACAAAACCCATCAAGCAGCTGACCCAGCTGGGCCCATAACCCTATCAGCATTTAAGCAACAAATATAATATTTACTTGTGTTTGCCACAGAGCAGTGCAGCAGTAACGTAGATAAAATGTCAGTATTGATATAAAGGGTTGCAGAGTTAGGCTAACAGAAAGACAATGACAATGAATAGAGTAAAAACTCATATATTCATATATACATCAAAATATACACAGCATAACAACCAAGCATTATATACAATATAGCAAACAGACAAATAGAGTGAGGGGTAAACTGTTCTCACCATAACAGTCCCCAGTAACAAATGGCAAGCTAGTGCTTTTTATACTATTCAGCACTCATAAGATCTGATGCAATCACTAATTAACAATCTGATGCAATCTGATTTAACCATTACAAATCATGATGTTATAATCAGTTCCACCTGCACTTCATCACTTAACATGCCTGTGATTACTAGTCTCTAACACTTGTGAATTAACATAATGACACTGCAGAATCTAACTGCCTCCATTTTACAATTCTCTTTACACATTCTGTTAAATATACATAACATATGTTTTATCAACTTTTACATATCTTGACACATACAGTCCATTAAATTATACTTTATGGTATAGGAACAAACTTTCCCACAGAATAATGATGGGTGGAAATGCGAGCCGCACTTCCACAAGTGCCGGCCTTCAAAATCCTGAGAGCGAGCTTGAAGCAGGAGAACAGTATGAAGGAAGCAGTTGGAGGAGGAGTTGTCCTCAGAGGATGACTTCCAACCCCTTTCCCACTCAGCAGCAGAATGTAGCTGTTGCTCCTTCTGTCCCCCATAGGAGAGGCGAGGGTTGGCACGGCAGGGGCTGAGGGGCTGTCCCTCCCCAGGCAAAAGGTGTATTGTTGGCCTGCAGTTGTCACCCGGAAAGAGCCAAACATACATGACATAGAGCAGGCATGTCCAAACTTCAGCCCTCCTGATGTTTTGGACCACAACTCCCAGAATTCTAAGCTTAGATTGCCAGTGAGGAGCTGTGGTCCAAAACATCTGGAGGGCTGAAGTTTGGACATGCCTGACATAGAGAGTCTCAATCTGTTGCCAAGAGAGTTAGTGGAACAGGACTGCCATGTCTTCCCAATGAAGGAAACTGAGCTATCAATCTTAGAAAATAGATTATTGGGGTGAGGTAGAATTTACAGTACTAGGCCTTATAAGGAAAAAGCAGCTGGAGAGAACTTTTCCCTTCTTTGATATATAACCAAGAGTCAGACAATGCAGTTGGTCCAGCAGTGACACATACAGTATTTTCCCATGTATAAGACCATATTTTGGCCTAAAATTGTGAGACCAAAATGAGGGTTGTCTTATACACGGAAGTAAGCCGAGGAAAGAATTGAGGGGTTGCAAAACTATAATTTTGGGTCGGAAAAAGTGGAGGTCGTATTATACATGGGGGTGCCTTATAGATGAAAAAGTACAGTAAGTCTGAACTTCGAGAGACTTTGATCACAAACACTTGAGGGGCAGCTAGAATTACCAATAGGTTTGTTTTAAACGGTGTGTGCTTTCACCAGCAAATGTGGGTTTGCATGGTACCATGTGTGAAAAGGCTTTGAACAACAAACTATCTAAAGGTGGGGACAGATTGTCAGAATCACTGAGGCAGAACCAAACTTCTTTACAGAATATTACTAATATTTACATTACCCAGTGTGGCCTTGCTGCCAGGTGGGTGGTATATAAATCGAACAAAACAAACAAACAAATAATACAGCTGGCTGTAGAGGTGGGTAGGCTCGGTGGTCGCCCAGGTTGCTGAGCTGAACTAAAGGCCAGTGGGTTTTTTTATGTTTTGTCACCCGTGAGACAGAGGTAATGGATTGGTATGTTGTGAGGAAGCTGCAAGGGGTTAGGAGACAGGTAGATGTTTGAGAGGCACCCTGTCCAGAATCTAATAGGCCGAGAGATTACCAGTGTCTGCTTCTACAGAGTGTAGGTGCTCTTACACATTTTCTTCGACTTCTTTTTCGGAACATACTGGCAGGTAGAGTGTTCTTTTTCCACTTGTAAGTAACTAAAAACTCTTGTGTAGACTTTCATTTCTTGACTCAAGACCCAAGAACATATCTAGGGAAGCTCTTGTAAGTTCTGGGGGCTGAAGTCTAATAAATGCACAAGTTGCCTACCGACTAGTAACTTTTTTAAAAAGCTATCTGGATGTTCTATAACCCATGGACTCTGGAACTGACACCCATCTTTATCTAGAGATACCAGGAATTGAACCTGGGAACCTTGGGGTTCATAACATATGCCCTGTTGCAGAGTTTACCTCTCCAAGCTGCATTTTAAGAAACTTAACTATACCCCCCCAAAAAAAAAATACTCAGAATTGTAACCTACTAAGAAAAATGTCACATTTATATATTTTCCACTAAAATAATGCCTGTGCATCTCTTTCAGGTTAAACCAACAGAAAACACGGTTTGCACAGGGGCCCTCCTTTTCCTCTACACTGGCGATTTCTACTTGAACATCCAATTCCATGAAGACAACTCCGGCCGAGAGCTCCCCCTCTCATGGTTCTGCCTGCCCAGCATTCACATCCGTGCAGTGAATTCTGTGATCCAAACTAAGCTGTAAATGTACCGTGTAATATTGCATTAGGCACCATACTCCGCTAGACTGGGCCTGGCCTCCCTTTGACCTCAGTCTGCTGCTTTCCAGCCTGAGATTCCTACTTATTCTTTAGCGGTACCTTCAGATGCTTTCCACAGCTGACTACTAATAACTGGACCACCGTTCTTTTGCCTATTTGAATATAGATGCGACTGAGAGTAGTGAGGAACTGGATTTTCCTAACTTCAAAATAGTTTACAAGGTAATTTCCCACCACTACCACTACCACCTGCTTCCTTTGAAAAGGATACTGAGAAATAATGATCCGTGCTTAACATCCTGACTTTGAGATGAATAGCACTAGTGTGTCAGTGTACGTCCCGCTCAACTAGCACTCATTTTATCATTACAGTACACCATAAAACCATCTGGGCAAGGTTTTCTAAATTTTATTCTGTACTTTCCTCTTGGGTTTTTAAGGAACAGTCTAGAATCTTCCGAATCTGTAGCAAGGGCTGGATGAGAATACAGCCCTCTTCTTAATGAAGCTTTGCTTTTATGACTGTGTTTCCAGCTGGCTCACATTTTAAGGTGGAGGTGGCAGAACACTGATTTTATTGGATCGCTGGTTGCTCTGTTGCAGTGGTTCTCAACCTGTGAGTCCCCAGATGTTCCTGGACTGCAACTCCCAGAAACCCCTTCCAGCACAGTGAGTGGTGGAGGCTTCTGGGAGTTACAATCCAGGAACAACTGGGGACCACACCGGTTGAGAACCACTGCTCTCTTGACACCAAATGGAGTTGTAGCCCCAAGTGGGTCACCTTGGCTGCTTTCTCATTCAGCTTAAATTTCCCAAGTGTTTGGCAGGGTGGTAAAGATAAGCCCCTCGGTGGCTTGCATGAGTTGGGATTCAGAGCTCATTGGAAAGGTTTCTTGGCTTAGCTTAGGGCAAGGACCAAGAATCGGCAGCCCTTTCCAGGCAGAAGATTTGAGAGAAGAGTCCATAGCATATATATCCTCTCCCCTAACTCATTTAACTCCTCTTCCCTTTACTCAGGAGAAAAGCTAACAAGCAAACTGGTCTGTGCTGGTTTAAGTCTTGGATTTCCTGATCTGGCATCTCCAGGCTGAGACAGGAGGAAAGGTTTCAAAGTGAGAGACATGTTGATAAAACATATCTCATCCAACTTCACCTCCACTGCTTTCCTTTAATGTTCACTGTAAATATGACATTTGTCAAGGCGTGGAACCATCGCTTTTCCTGCAGGCTGTTAGCTGACCATTTCAGACAACTTTGCGTGGAATGCTCTAACCACTAGGCCCCAAGTTGCTTCCCTGTCAGAGCCTAACCTCAGCGTTTCCTTGGTAATCTGAGTCACCCTGGGCTTGGTGTCACGTCCCATAGCTTGTCTTTCAGGTTTTCGAAACACAACGTTGCATGCATAAAAGCCACACAGTCCACACCGCTGTGTTTAATCTGGTCTTCAATAGCTACATTTCCCGTGAGTTGAGAAAGAGAACTTTGGGGTGGGTAATATTCTTACAAATGACCAAAATCCTGCTTCTGCTACAAGATGCAGAATGTTGGGGATCTGAAGGTAAATTCAAATACGTAGACACGTTGACTTCATTGTGTACAACATATTTGGGTCTGAATTAATTCACAGGACGAATATCATAGATCCTGAATGAAATGTAAGCCAGTCATGTGGGCTCTTGCACAAGACATGGCATTCTCTTCACGGGCTTTTAGGGCGATTCTCTTAATGCATTGTTTGCCCTTAATATTTCTTCTGAGCTGCTATTAATTGGGAAGCCTGAGAGCTTATGGGAAAATTAATCATTACTATGTAGCAAGGGAGTCCCATCTCTCCCAGTGCCTCATTTTTATTTTTATTTTTGGAAGGAGTGATTTTCTATACCTTTTGTATTATTTCACCTAACGGGGGGACCATCGTATAATTGTCTCGGCTGCAGATAAATAATAGTTTGCAACCTATAACTATGGAAAATGCCACACTAGAAAGAAACCCCGGGAAATGTTGCTCAAGGTTATCAGCATTTGTTTCAGTTTTATTTAGATTTAATCAGATTTTGCCCACACTCTTGATATGTAGATCTCTAGCATATCCCTGGATCATTCACCTCCACTTGCAGATAGATATGCTAGTCTGTCTAATGAGGAGCTAACGGACACAAGGCTTAACTTTCTCTTTTTAGACAAGCCCCATTCTGCACTCCACTGAACTCTTACAGGAGGGGCATTGTCTACTCTTCCCTGAAAGAGTTGCTTAAACAAGCAAAGAATCCACACCACGTTTTTAGGCATGGCCTCAAAGATTTGATAGTCAGCTTTCTCCAGTTTCCTACATTTGATGAGCAGAGAGCAATGCCAATTGTCCTTATTATTTACTAATCCCTGTCACTCATCCTAACAAGGTGTTTAGGTGGGCTAATGTTTCTCTGTTGTCAGAATTGCCAGTGGGCTTTGCTTGCAAACTCCTGCAATAATGAGGGCAAAAATTCTCACGAAAAGAAGTATTGTGTTCCTTCCACCTTGTAGTCGACTCCGCAGCTGCTCTCCAGAAGGATTTGCTGACTAATAGAAATTGCTCTGTGCAAGGTGACTTCTGAAGCCTGTTCCCTTATAGAAGCACAGCAGTCTTCCACTCTTCTTCCTGTTAACTTGAGTGATTATCTGCCTTGGCCCTCCTCCAATTTGCTTGTTTGCTTCCATGCACCGGAACAAGAGAGAGGAAATGGACAGCTTTGAGAGGTTCGTCAGGCTGACAATTTCTAACTAGAAGTCAATGTCCTTTTGTGTTGCCCTTTGTTCCACGGGGAACCTGTTCCAAAATAAGCTGCTTTATCTACTTAGTACCGTATAACCAAGTCCATCGGAAGTTGCTCCCTGGAATTGGACTTGTCGTCAGATACACAGTACTTGCAAGAAAGTCAGTGCAGGTGTTTTATGATCAACCCACCCTCCCAGTATGATCTGTAGCAGGCCAACTTCAACTTCTGATGCAACTCCTCATTTCAATTAGTGAAAGCCACTCTTGGATTTAAAACCTGTTACACCTTTAGTTCCTTTTGGTATGTCATCTGTATCTGGTGGGGAAACTTGAGTTACATGTAAACTGAAGTAATATATAAATTGAAGTTGCCAAATAAGTGGCTGGCTTTTGTTGTACAGTTCATAGGTTTGCATCCATTCTTTCTCTTTATTTGTATCATGATGATTATTTTTTACCTTCTAATGACATGACACCTGCCGATACCTCTTAGATCTCTTGGAAAGTTTCCAGTGATTTGTTGGTGTGCAATTCAAGCCTGTGCTATAAAGCAAAACCTGTTCAAATAAAAATAATAATGTAATAATAGTGTAACAGTGCTTTTTTATTCGTTTATGATTATCTCCACATTTTAAAAATGGTGTTTTTGTCTCTTCTACGCTGAGCGCAGCATCTTTCTACGAAAACTTGGTGGTATTCATGTGTCCTCCATTGACTGTTCTTGCTTAGCAGAGCATCCACTTTTAATCTTTGGCTGGATTGCCATGTTCCTTAGTACAGTGGAACCTTGACTTACATGCTGCTTGACTTGTAGCATATTTGACTTGCAGCAAGAAGGGGCCTGTTTGACTTCCATCACAGGCTCCGACATACATCTCGGAGCCCCAGCGCAAGGCCCCGGAATCGGGCGGCAGCCACGACCCAGCTTCGCGGCTGCCGCCTCCAAACTACTCCTGCATTCTTCCTCTCCTTCGGCAGCAGTGGCTTTGGCGAGGCCAGTTCCGAGCACCTGGAGCTGGTCCTCGGCCTCACCGAAGCCGCCCCTGCTGCCGGAGGAGAAGGGCAGGAAGCTCGGGGCTGGCCCCGCTGGTTAGACAGTCGGCTCAGTCTTGTAAAAAATTTGGCTGCAGAATTCTGGTCCACAATGGAAGCATTTTAGTTGGGGAGCTGTACAGTTGTGGGACTCTAATGGTAAGCATAGGGTTACGTCAGGTTAAAAATCAGTAAAACTTAAATGTTAGACATTGTTGCTATGATCATTAAAAAGTGGAGGCGTATAACTTGTGGACTATAATTTCACTGCCTCCTCCTCTCTTTGAAGAGACATTTCATTTACATCCCCAGAAGGAATCTCCTATCCCAGTCAAATTTGTGTTAAATTGCTGTTTTGGGGGGTCTTTTTCATCATCTGGAATGGATTAATCCACTTTCCCATTACTTTCTATGGGAAAAGTTCATTTGACTTAAGTCATGTTTGATTTATGTCTAGACCTCCGGAACTGATTAATGACGTAAGTCAAGGTTCCACTGTACTTCTTCTCCATGCCAGCAAAAAGGCTGTGCGTTTTGACCAAAAAGCCATAAAACAGCCTTTCGCGGATGGTGTTCAAGCCTGTTGTCTGTAAAGATGGAGGGAGACAATTGATTATACACCCTTTGAGAGGTAGCAGCACACCTCAAGGTGACTATCCGAGCTTGCAGACTCTGTTTAAAAACTTAATTATGGCAGCTGCCGTGGATAGAACATTTGGCCAAGATGAACTTTACCATCTCTCGTCCTACAAGTTTTATAAGGCCTAGCCTGAGAAATAATTTGGAAGGACTTGAATATTTTGTTGTCCTCCCCCTTATCCCTCTCTGCAAAATTATGCAGGGCGTGAGTCTCACAAAATACCAGAACTAGGGGACATCCACTCAAACCTAGGGTTGGGAGAGGGAGAACAGACAAAAGAAAAAATTTTTTTACCCAGTGTGTTGTTTGTCTGTGGAACTCCCTGCCACAGGATGTGGTGATGGCATCTGGCCTGGATGCCTTCAAAAGAGGATTGGACAAATTCCTGGAGAAAAAGTCCATCACAGGTGACAAACCATGATGGAGATGTGTAATCCCCAAGCTTAAAACTAGGGTACTTCAAGGACCAGATGCCGGGGAGTGGTATCTGGAGACAGATATCTAAGTCTTGTGCACTCCCAAATGCATTTGCTGGGGCCACTGTGAGATACAGGAAGCTGAACTAGATGGGCCTTTGGCCTGACCCAGCATGTTTCTTCTTATGTTCTTAATTCTCTAGTTCTGCTTCCCTGCCTCCAAAAAAAGCAACAAACATTTCCAATCCTAAATTTAAAACTTAGAGAGGTGAACAGTATTCTAGCTTATTACCCTTGCTTATTATGCTGGCATTTCGTTAAGACCTGGCAAAGCAGAAGGAACAGAGAAGCAATAGGGAAGGCCTGGGTGTGACCCAAATGGATACTCTTCTCTGGGAGGAAGACTGCCATTGTTGTTGTGTGCTGACAAATCGGCATGTGAGATAGTCAAGGACTGGGTTACCCTTGTCCATTCCCAATATGTGTCCAGGGCTGAGCAGGGATTTGAACCCAGATCTTCTGAGCCCCGGCTGGTCACTGCACCCACTACAGAAATGTGGCTGTCAGTACAAACATAAATGGTACTGCTACTTGACATGGCATATTTTGGGGAATCATTCAGAGCTGCACAGCAGCAGGAGACAGGCCTGACCTGTGGCCCATGGGTTCTCGTGGCACAGCCCCACGGCAACAAATAAGCACATCATAAAAGCTTTACTGTGTATTTCTTGCACCCTTCTGGATTTGGGGCACCAAAGGGAATATCATAGGAAACCACAAGGAAGCTTATTCTGAAGTTACAGAGGGAGCTGAGATGTAATTAACAGTATTTTTTTCTGCTGCTTTTTGCTGGCCCCATGGGCAACACTGCACTGTTTTGTCAGCTGCTGCCCCATGATCTATCTCTGTGTACATCTTGTACATTAATGGGAAAGTGTGTCAGCCATCATTATGATAGGTTTTTAACTAGACTCTGGTGATTGAACAATTGACATCACCCTCCTGCTTTGAAGGCAGAGAGAAGTGCAGCTGTTGGGGAGGATATCAGGTGCAGATCACAGAACAAGCAGATGTTAGAGATCAAATCTGGTAAACCTGATTAGCCACATCATGTGTAGGGCTGCTGCAGGATGTTCCTATTTCTCGCACATGTGAACCTGGTTTAAATATTGCAGTTAAATTCTATGCATTTCCCCCTGCTCCATCTTTCTCACTCTGTGTTTGTATCACATCCATCTTCTGTCGTGTAACCTGTTGATTTAAGTTCATTTCAAGAAACGAAAGGCTCCATCCCCTTTTATGTAAACGCTGATGTTTAAGTGAATGCAGGACGTCAGTTCTGAGTTGCTTGAGCTGAGGAACATCCAACGCTCTTTCAAGCCAAGTTAGGCTGTTTGCCCACCTGGACCACCATAAATTCCACAAAATGTCAGCAACAATCGGGTTTAAAGGCAGAGCTTAGCCCATAGTCATTTTAGCTGTCAGAGTCTTCGATGTAAATCCTTCAGGCAAATCACACGGTGGCTTACTGAGTGAGGGTCTGTCAGAGTATGTGCTATTTGATCAGCCAGCAGAAGCAATACTTACTGAATAAATTGTTAGCCAGAGACAGAGTTTTCTTAAAGCCAAACAGCTATATTACAAAGGTAAAAAAATATATCACAGCATCACAGAACTTCTACAAATTTCAACAAAGCATAGAGGGAAAAATCACATTAGTACCTAAACAGCATAATAGCATACAGTGCATAGACAAAATATATAGCAGAGAAACAAAGTGGGTGCCTTTACTCACAAAAGACCCAATGAAGAGTGATTTACAGAACATTTTTATACACATGCCTGTCCTATCCTCCACTGCCTCACTGAGTTTTGTCAAATTCATTTTGGTTGCTTTGATGACACCGTCCAACCATCTCATTCTCTGTCGTCCTCTTTTCCTTTTGCCTTCAATCTTTCCCAACATCAGGGACTTTTCCAAGAACTCCTCTCTTCTCATGAGGTGGCCAAAGTACTGGAGCCTCAGCTTCAAAATCAGTCCTTCCAGTGAACATTCGGGGTTGATTTATTTCAGGGTGGATAGGTTTGATCTCTACAGTCCAGGGGACTCTCAAGACTCTCCTCCAGCACCACAGCTCAAAAGCATCAATTCTGCGGCGATCAGCCTTCTTTATAGTCCAGCTCTCACTTCCATATATCACTACTTAACATCTGTACTTCATTTGAAAAAACTACATTGAGTCACTGTGACTTTGCACTTTTTACAGACTCCATCTTTAAATCAATTAAATACATATCAAACACATATAGAACATCCTGTCTAATACATATATTTCACTAACTAATATCTGACAGATGATGCGGTTGTGTTGTGGTGCCATGAATGATTTAGAGGAGCCATCCTCAACAGAGGCCATATAGCAGTCATTCCTGTTTCTCATAAATGGGTGCTTTTGTCTCATAGTAGCTTTCGAGTGTGAGACCAAAGAATCCACCTGGCTTTCTGAGTTCTCTGCTACAAGACTTAGGGAAGGTCTGTAGCCTGGCTTTTTTTTTAAGAAAAGAAGAAACGTCATGTAGAAGTCATATCAGCAGCTCATAACCACGAAAACTGAACAGTTTCTATGTCTATAGGCATATGATAGCTATGTTTAAATATATGAAAGGATGTCATATTGAAGAGGGAACAGGTTTGTTTTCCATGGCTTCAGAGACTAGGACTGGGGGCAATGGTTTCAAACTACAGGAAAAGAGATTCCATTTCAACATTAGGAAGAACTTCATGACAGTTAGAGCTGTTCGGCAGTGGAAGATGCTGCCACAAAGGAGGGTGGTGGAGTCTCCTTCTTTGGAGGTTTTTAAGCAGAGGCTGGATGGGCATCTGTCGGAAATATTGTGATGGGGTTCCTGCATGGCAGGGGGTTGGACTAATGGCCCTTGAGGTCTCTTCCGACTCTATGATTCTAGGCAGCGCACATCCAAGTCTCTCATCCAAGAAGACGGGGGAGAAAAGGAAAATATAGTTTCACATTTTGCTTGTTGGCCTCCCAATTTATAAATGAAGGGCTTGACTGGGGGCACTTTAGACCAGGAACCTTCTGCCCATGTGGTGAGGGACAATCACTTGATGGATTTAAGCAGGCTGAACCACATGGTTTCACTAAGACCGGCAGTGCACCGGTTCTGCTTTTGGATGGTGGCCAGAAAGCTTGTGGGACCGGCAATCAGAATTATACGTTTCTGTTACCGAGCTTTCATTCTGCCCTGATGTAGCAACAGGTGTAGCCAAGTACTTTCTCTGAGGGTGTGTGTGATTATATTTATATCTTTAATAAACACAAAGCAATTTTAAAAGAGAGAGAGAATGAGAGACGGGGGGGAGAGAGAGAGAGAGAGAGAAACCATCCACTGGTGCAGATCTTGATGTTAAAAAAATATATGGAGCGTTTCAGAGATATGGTACAGGTGCTGGGGCACAATCAGCCCAAGAAAAACTGCATTTGTCTTCCTGTAGCCAGTCTCCAGAGAGGCACTAAGGCAATTACCTCTTCCAGATCTTGTTGCCAACAAAAATACCTGGCAATGTTTCCCAGGAAATCCAATAAGAAGATGGAGTAGAGATCGTAGACCTAGGCAGCCAGAAATCATCTTAATGAGCCTCGTGAATGTGCAGTAAGGCTTCTATAATAGTTAGCGCTGGTCCATTTTCATTAACTCTCTTAATTTAAAATCTTGGCATCTTCTTTTTGCTCCCCCCCCCTTCTTTTTTTTCCTACTGGCAGCTGGACACCCTTGTGGCTGTCTTGGTTTGGATGGAGAAGCTGTAAACAAGGGTGTTTGAGCTGCATCCCTGTTCTTCAGCCCAGACCATCTTCTCCTTCCTTCATTTCTTGTCCCATGGGTCCCTTCGGGGAGAAAGGCAGCATAAAAATAAAGTTTATTATTATATTATTATTATTATTTCTTTTACCTTGAAGGATCTGCTATAATAATCTGGGTTTTTCATTTCTTAGCACATGACCAAAGTATTCTATGTTTCTTTATTTGTGCTTACTAATTACAGTAGGATCTCTCAATGCAAGACATTCTTAGCACTCAGTAACAAATTCATATTTCATACTCCTTCTTTCTTTTTTATTATTGCCTCTATTGTTCCACAAGCCCATGCCATACAACAGAACCAAGACTGCATGAAGGCACATATTCACAGCTAGCTTTAACCATTTTTTTTGCATAGTGCATTGTCATGTTAAGAAAATACTTCCGACCGCCTCTGTCCTGACATCAAATGAGTAGTAATAATGTCACTGTTCATTGAACCAAATTTCAAGCTAGTTGTATTTGTCAGTGCGATCCCTACTTCCTTTATGCATCATTCATTGGATTTCTTGACTGCTTGCTTTTTACATTTACCATGAAAGCAAATGTGAAGGAAACAGTATCCATTTTTACTCCACTGATTTATTGAGTGGCCTTTTTAGATCATCTCAACTGTCAGCTAATGATACTATATTATCTGCATATTGGATGTAGCTGATACTTTCTACTCAGACAAGTGTAGTATCATTTGCAGATGCATTTCTAAAGACCTGCTTAAAGCTTGGCATAATCTCCAGGTTTAAAAACAGGATAATTCAAAGGCCAGATGCAGGAGAGTGTATCAGGAGACAGATATCTAGTGCTGTGCACTCCCAGAGGCATTTGATGGGGCCACTGTAAGATATAGGAAGCTGGACTACATGGGCCCTTGGCCTGATCCAGCAGGGCACTGCTTATGTTCTTATAAATGACCAGATTAAACACTTCCAGTCATCTCTTGCTCATGATCATAAGGAAGTGCTACAAGACAGACATTCCAATGTTTGAAATCTCATGGTGCAGTGGTTAAATGCTTGTACTGCAGCTAAAATTGTGCTCATGGCCTGGGGCTCTGTCCCAGGTGGAAGGCTCATGGTTGACTCAGCCTTCCATCCTTCCGAGGTCGGTAAAATGAGTCCCCAATGAGTCCCCAGCTTGTGGGGGGGGGGGGATGTGTGGTCTGCATAATTAAATTGTATACTGCCCAGAGAGTGCTTTAAGCCCTATGGGGCGGTATATAAGGAGAACACTTTGCTATACATTTTTTGCTTTGAAGCAGGGGTGTTAAAGCATTCCTTTTCTGGATGTTTCAGAGCTCGCTACGGGCTGGTGGGAACCCCAAACAGCTGGAGAGCTGGAGGTTGTTCATTGCTGCAAAAGCACCAGTGATGTAGCAGAGGAAAATCCTTGTCACATTTTGTTGGAGACTGAATGAGTCTAAGTTATAGGGCAACATACGTGGTTGAACATTGCATCAGTTTTCCTGTGGGAAACATGGAGTTAGCTCCAAGGCCTACAAAGCAAAAAGCAAAACCAAAGTGTTCTGCTTATATACCGCTCCATAGCACTTAAATTACTCTCTGGGTGGTTTACATTTTAATTAAGCAGGCTACACATTGCCCCACCCCAGCAAGCTGGGTACTCATTTTACCGACCTCGGAAGGAGGGAAGGCTGAGTTAACCATGAGCCTTCCACCTGGGATTGAACCCCAGGTTGTGAGCACATTTAGCTGCAGTACAGGCATTTATCCACAGTGCCACAAGACCTTACTGTCTATGACAGGCATGCCCAAACTTCGGCCCTCCTGATGTTTTGGACCACAACTCCCAGAATTCTAAACTTAGATTGCCAATGGCAAAGGACTGGGAGTTGCTGTCCAAAACCTCTGGTGGGCTGAAGTTTGGACATGCCTGGTCTATGAGAAAGTAGTCCTGTGAGTCTGTAATATATGCCTCCTTGAGAACCATTCTTCTCCCTGGAGAGAAAAAAATAGTGCTATGAAGTACAGTATAATGATGTTTGGTAAAGAACAGGACTTATCTGCATGTAATATGCACTTTCTCCATAACTCTAAGTAAATTCATTCTGTTCAACCAACCACATCTCAAGATGGCCTTCATTCTAGAAGAGATGGATCACCCTCACCCTTAGGTATCTGAGCCAGAGGCTGGAAGTTCATTTCTACACTACACCTCCTTGACACAGGCTGAACTCAATTATACATAGTGGCTTTTTCCCCCAGCTGTGAAGTTCTAGCATTTTACTCTACAATACAATACAGCACAATACGATATTGAGTTATTCACAATTCTAAGCCTCACCTTTAAAAGCACAGCAAAAATAAAAATTGTAATACTTTACAAGGTAGTGTGTAAAATTTGAAAAAGCTACATTCAGGGAGGATTATATTGTCGTCAAACTTAGCAACTTTCCCAAACATTAGTTACTACATACCCAATTGTAATTGCTCATTCTTACCACCATCCAAAGGACAGATCACAGAGCACATTTGAACACTGCTTAAAGTTTTGAATCTCTCTGTTCTACCTTTTGGAAAGAGGGAACCCCCACGCAAATATTTAAGAAACGGCTTTCTTAAGAACAAAACCAGAGTGTGTTCTAGGATCTCTGAGGAGGCATTGAAGGCAACCTAAAGGTACCACTTCATAGGATGGGAGTTGGAAGAGTCCTCAAAGGCCATCCAGTCCAACCCCCTGCCATGCAGGAACCCCATCACATTATTTCTGACAAATGGCCATCCAGCCTCTGCTTAAAAACCTCCAAAGAAGGAGACTCCACCACCCTCCTTTGGGGCACCATATTCCACTGCCGAACAGCAGTTCTTCCTAACATTCAAATGGCATCTTTTTTCCTGTAGTTGGAAACCATTGCCCCAAGTCCCTAGTCTCTAAAGCCATTTCTGAAATGACGGACTGAAAATAAGGGGCCCCGCTCAAACACAAGTAAATCCTCTTCTCCGTCTGAAATATAAGCAATACAAATCAGCCCACATCAGAAAGCTGTACATGAAAGTCTAAACCAAAATGTAGAACATGCCCTTTTTAAAAGGAACGTTGAGCTTTCAGCCAGGAACGCTGAGTCTGTTTGAGACAACCAAGCTTCTTCTTACCACTGCTCTGCTAATTCATTCTGCTATATGTTATTAATGTGTCATATTATCCTCACTGAGTCATGGGGGAAAAATACAGGAAATCCAAAAATATTGTACCATTGCAAGAAAGATGTAAAGAGGGTTCTATTGGGGAAGGTAAACAAACATGGTAAGAACATGAAAAGGGAAATCCAAAGAAAAGAAGAAAGGGAAAGTACCCCAAATCTGTCATTTTCCACACCATGGTCACACACTTTGCCTCCCTAGCCCTCTGCAACCCACCTCTGTCCCTCATAAAAAGGAAGGGGGGGGGTCTTTCCTTTTTATGACTACTCCTGACACTACGCCCTAGAATTACTTAAAAAAAAAAGTCAAGTCAAACAGTGCTGAGGACCCTGCCACTTAGGACTGACCCAAAAAGGGAGAAAGAGCTTGAAAAATCAATTTAAAATGTCATAAAAGTGGCTTTAGAGGTCACATTTGGAAGCAGCTATTTATTTATTTATTTATTTATTTTCAAATTTCTATACCGCTCCTTCTTCCCAGAACGGGAACTCAGGGCGGTTTACAACGAAAAAGTTAAAAGCAGAATGTCATCAGAGCAGGGACAAATCCTATGGGAAGGATAGGCGGGATTAAAAAAAAAAAACTAGTCATTATTAAAGGCGTCAGTAAAGAGTAAGGTTTTTAAACCTCTTTTAAAGGACGCCAATGATGGAGCCTGTCGCAATTCCCTCGGCAGATTGTTCCAGCAGGACGGGCCCACCACCGAGAAGGCCCTCCCACGAGTACTTGCTTTGCGGGCCTCCTTCGGGGGGACAGTCCGGAGAGAAAGTGCCAAAGATGAACGGGTGGGTCGGGCTAGATTTAATTGTCGGTGAAGGCGCTCTGCCAGATAATCAGGGGCCAAGCCATGGAGGGTTTTGTAAACCAAAACCAACACCTTGAACCTTATTCGGGAGGCAACGGGCAACTAGTGGAGGCGAGCCAGGATGGGGGTGATGCGGTCAAACCGACGTGCACCAACCACCAGCCTGGCCGCCGCACTCTGGACCCGCTGCAATCTCTGAACAAGGTTCAAGGGGAGCCCCATGTAGAGAGCGTTGCAATAATCCAGCCTCGACGTGACCAGTGCCTGTACCACTGTCCTCAGGGAGCTCTCGTCCAGGTTTGAATCTGGGCGATAAGCCTTAGATGGTAGAAGGCCGACCTGGTCACGGCTGACACCTGGGGTTCCAGGGTCAGACCCGGATCCAGGACAACGCCCAGATTCCTCACTCTTTGCACCAGCTGGAGGGCGGACCCGCCCAGACTGGGAAGAGGGCCACAGTACCCATCCGGGTCGCCCCCGAAGAACATAACCTCGGTCTTTCCCGGGTTGAGCCTGAGTGTGTGAGTCCTGGTCCAGTCCAAAACTGCAGCCAGGCAGCGATCAAGGGTCTCGACGGCCTCCACTGCACAGGTTAGAGCTGCGTGTCATCAGCGTACTGATGACAGCAGACTCCAAAACTCCGGATGATCTCAGCCAGCGGCTTCATATAGATGTTAAAGAGCATTGGGGAGAGGGGACCCTGAGGCACCCCACAAGAGAGTGTCCAGGGAGCCGACAACTCACCCCCCAAGCTCACTCGCTGGGTGCGGCCCTCAAGGAAGGAGCGGAGCCAGCCAAAGGCCAGACCTCCGACCCCCACCTCCGAGAGTCGCTCCAGCAGGATACCATGGTCGAATCAAAAGCCGCTTCGAGAAGGACCAGCAGGGTAGAGCAACCCCCGTCGGCCCTCCTCAACAGATCATCGTGCAGAGCGACCAGAGCCGTCTCCGTCCCATGATGCGGCCTGAACCCAGATTGGAAAGGATCCAGGATATGGTTCTCCTCCAGGAACGACTGGAGCTATAACAGAGGAAATATAAAACTACAAAGATAAAAGCTATAAAAATATGTGTTGCATCAAAAAGCAACTCTCTGAGTATTCCTTATATGACTTTTGATATGAGAATATGCTGATAAGAGGAACAATAAGGATTATGTGCTGTCCAGCAGCTGGATGGTTTTGATCTCTGGTTGCAGAACCAGAGTCTGGGAATTCATTTTCCCCCTGAGCCTCCTTGACGCGGGTTCGACTCCTTCCTTTGGACTGCTTAGATTTTTTCCCAGCTCTGCCGTTCTAAGATTAAGACTAAGATGCATGGTGATCCTTCTGAGAGTTTCCGAAATGTAAATTGCTCAGAAGCTGTCCAGCTTTTTTTTTTTTGAAGGCATACTGGAATTGTACAGTTTGCCCACGAACACACAGTCTGGGTTTTCTTCCAGAAGGCATTGTGGGGAATTAAACTCCTAGCCACTGGATCTCCAAATAGGCAAGAACCTTAGTTTGTGCCAGTTTGAACCATCACTGGATGCTGTTTCTTTATCAAAATAAACCAAACTTTTATTCATGCAACTTGTAGGCATCACATCTGTAACTTTGTTACCAACGGGTTAACATTAAAAAAAAAAAACATCAAACCATCAGAACACTGTCCCTGAAGTAAACTGTTCTCTACATTGGCTTCGGCATAGAACGGGTTACAAGGACTTATTTGTGGTGATGCGGCATTCTCGCTATTAAGGGACCGGAGCACCATGTCCCACAGCTTAGATCTTTGACATATTCTGGGGAGGTTTCCCACCCCCAACCAGGGATCCATTTCAAAATATAACCCCTTCCTCTACGCACAGTAATTGTATTGCTGCTAGTTACCAAGGCAGAGGGATTGGCATTGGCAACCCAACATCTTTAGCTGTTATGATTTCCTTTTCAGCTTGCATTTTCTTCTCTGTTACCCTTACTGTCTTCATTCTATCTGTCACACCAACTGCTTCCACCTGCACACTCTTCTCCCTCCTGTCTTTTCAATCCTCCTTTGACCCTCCTACCTTTACATTCCATTCCTCCTCTAACAAGTCAATCAAGAGGAACCCTCCAACCGACTTCTCCTGCTGCCGCCCCTCTTTCATCCCTTCCTCAATCTCCCATTTAACCTCTTTGTCCCACTTTATTAGATCGTCATCATTTCCATCGTTTGGCTTCTTTCTCGCTTCTTGACTTGTTCTAGGTCTTTGTAGCTTTTCCGTTTCTATCACTTCCGTTCTTTTCCGTCCCTGCTCCATTTCCACTTTTCTGGATGGCACACTACCGCTCTTTCCCCATTTCCCCAGCCAATGACCCACTCACCAGTCAGAGAGCGCTCCTCTCCTCCCTCTTTGGCTGTTATCCTAAGCACACACCAACTGGTGAGTGGGGGATCCAGCTGGTGGGGGTGGGGGAGAGGAACACACAGTGGGTGTTTATACACGACCCCTAAGCTCCGCTGCAAATGGCTGCAAGCTCCGGAGCTTAAAAATGTTTCCCCACCAGCTCCGGAGTTTGCAGACAATTAAGTGCGACCCCACCCACCTAAGCGCGACCCAGTGCACTTTTCTTGTACCTGCTCTTGGGAGGTGAAAAATATTTGATGCGGATGTGCTGGGCTCTCCTTGCTTCTTTTTGTTTTTGTTTTTTGCCTCCCGCCCCTTTAAGAGGAACCAGGAAGTGACCGGGGCTCCCCCGGCAGCGTCCACCAACACCGGGAGGTAAGGCTTTATTCTTCTGTCCCTTTTTTCCTCCCTCCCCTCATGCAGCCGGCAGCCAGGAAGTACGGAGGGGTGGAGATGCACGAAGAGCGACAAACCCCTAAGATCTCTGTTCCAAATTTAAGGGGCCAGTGGATCTTAGGGGTCGTGTAAAAAGGCCCAGTATCAACGGTCTCATGTGCATAAACTGGAATAACCCTCCTAACCATGGCCTGTGCCCATCTCTACTCTCCAACTAAACGAGTTATTCAGCCAGGTGTTATAGCCCATCTAAAAGTAATTGGCTACCAATAACTCTGTGCTGCATAAGTAGTTACTCAAGAGAGCGAGTTCACCTTAGAGAATGGGTCTCCGTCTTTCCTTTTGATCTTTGTCCAAAGGGCAACACACTGAGAAGCATTCAGGTCAGGGTGTGTGAACAGTTTCATTTGGAACAATTTAGGGCCTTTTTACACGACCCCTAAGATCCGCTGGTCCCTTAAATTCGGACCAGAGATCTTGAGGGTTCGTTGCTGTTCCTCCGTCCCCACCCGCTCCGCACTTCTTTGTTCTGTCTGTGTGAGGGGAGGGAGGGAAAAAAAAGCCTTAGACAGAGACAAAAGAATGCATTCTTACCTCCGGTGCCGGTGGAGGTTCCTCCGACCTCCGTTTACTTCCTGGTTCCTCTTTAAGGGGCGGAGGCAAAAGAAAAACAACAGAAAGAAGCGAGGAGAGCTCAGGCACTCTCCGCATCAAATATTTTTCACCATCAAAAAGCAGGTACAAGAAAAGTGCGCTGGGTCGCGCTAAAGTGGGTGGGGTCGCACTTAATTGTCTGCAAACTCCGGAGCTGGTGGGTAAACATTTTAAAGGTTCGGAGCTTGCAGCCATTTGCGGCGGAGCTTAGGGGTCGTGTATAAACGCAATTAGATGGCGGCGGGGGGGGGGGGGGATTGAACAAGGCTGAGCCTATGAAGAGGCCTGTAGCAGTTTGCAGTGACGCTGCAATTCCACCTTATGAATTTTTTCATCCATATGCAAGCTTTCCCCCACTATGGAACAAACACTGGGAAGGTTATAAAGAAACAGTGCAATGATGGATTGTAACTTATATTGAATATGAAAAGCTCTCATGTGGGAAGGGAGGATGTAGTAGGGCAGCAATTCTATTCAGGAAAAATAATAATAAAGAAATGCTATATGAGGGGAGTGAAAGCAATGGTGTAGGTCTAATAAATGAAATTTACTCTGCAGCTGCTTTTACACTTTAGACTTGACTGATTTTGTGGGGGGGGGGAGGAGAGATTTGCTTCTTATGGTATGCAAACCAATGGTCCATTATTTTGTTTTTATTTGAAAAAAGTATACCTGACAAAGTTAGCATGACCCCCAGATCCATGTCACAAATAATACTGCCATGCAAGTCTAACACGCATTAAGCTCTATGGAGCTATTTACAATTCATGAATCTTGCAAACACAATTTGCAAACACAGTTTCACAAAACAAGTCTCTCATTTGAATTCAGAAGGTAGACATCATGAGCGATTGAAACAACAGCAACATGCTACAGTTTGTGCACCCTGGTCCACAGCAACCACAACAAGGCACAAGTTGCTTGTAGGATTTGTGAAGGATTTGATTTCAAACTCCGGCAAAAATCCAAGATGCCTTCCTCAACGGGACTGGGTATGTATAACACAGGAGAATCCTCAAAAGACCAATCGAATTGTGTGTACTTCATGAATTCGCTATGTAGATTTCCCCCCCTCTGGCACAAACATATAGGAAGTGCACCCAAACCAAGTTGCAAAGGTCTTAATAGCCTGGCCCCTTAATCACTGGCCTCTTCCCCTCTTTGACTCTTTCTGAGATTCAAACCACTTACTCACAGGCCTTCTCTTTCTTAATTCCATCTCTTTGGGCTGAGCCAGTGTTTCATAGGGATTACCCCAGCTGTCACCCATGTTATATTTGTGCATCTGATATGTCTTTCCTTACAGAATGTTGTCACCATGTAGTCATTAACAACACATGAGATCGGGATGAGCTGTAGGAGAAAGGTAAGGAAAGCAAAGTGTGATTATATACCTCCCCATAACACTCTCTGAGTGGTTTACAAGCAATGACAAGCAGGCAAAACTTTGCTCCCCATACCCAGCAAGATGGGTATTCATTTTACCAACCTCAGAAGGATGGAAGGATGAGTAAACCTTGAGCCAGCTACCTGGGATTGAGACACTGATCGTGAGCAGCGTTTGGCTGCAGTACTGCAGTTGAACCCTGTGCTACAAGAATCTTGAAGGAAGGTTATGATCTCTTTTTTTTTAGATGAAGATTTCCCCAGGACAACCTATGTAGAAAACAACCATTGAGCCTGTTCTAGAACTGGTCTGTTATGTCTCACATTGTCAAAGACATGGAAGGGAGCCTCAAAGGAAGATCTCTTGGCTGTGGCCAATTGTTGTATTTCATAACCTTTCCCATGAACTGACGGCCGTCTGGCCCTTTCAGCAAAATTAATGGTCATTGATCAAATGGAGAGTACAAGAAGTATCCAGTCTTCTGAGGGCTGCATTTGGTATTTCGTTGTGGCTTTACAACAACCGCTCTAATGAGAAATGGCTTTGATTTATGTGGTTGGTAATAACCAGAGGGTCGATTAGTGCGCTGTGCACTCCATTGCGTGGCATGTCCCCTCGATTGATTGATTGTATGATTGTTATATAATTCCTTATGAATTCCTCCCTTCAAAATAAAAGAATGGCAGTGGAAAACAGAGAAAATAAATCAGAAAAACGAGAAAGCGGTTGCTGAGAACAATTTGTCTTGCTTTTATCTCAGTTTTTCAATCTGCAGACTTTTAATGGCCTTGATGACCCTTTTAACAAGGAGGTGGCTTCTACCCACCCACAGAGGGCCATCACCCCAAACTGTCCTTGCATTAGAGGGCAGGAGAATGAGCACAGAGAAAGAAGAAATGGAAACAAGGCATTGAATGGATGGAGATAAGGAACAGGAAGAGGGATTTAATGCTCCCCCATACAAAAATGTCCAGGAGTGGCTTCCAGTATCTCTGACCAGGTTGGGGAAAAGTCTTGCCTAAAACCATAAAAAATGTTACATGTGCTTAAGGAGGAGGAATAGGAGGAGGAGGAGGAGGAGGAGGAGGAGGAGGAGGAGGAGGAGGAGTGAATTTGTAGGGACTCACAGACTGTAAATGACAGAACCTTTTGGGGGTCAGTAATTCATGCTCACCATGAATTGATGGTGCATAAAAAGAACATTGCAGTGGTTTTGATCCTTCCACCAAGGGGGAACTGCTGGAAGGCACAGAGGTTTAGGCCTCTTGCTGTGCAGCCAGAGTTGGGCTTCCACACTGTGACTCCTAGTCAAGGGCAAGATTTGATGCCCCGCTGTGACTTCTTGACCTAGGGTTCATTCCATCTCCGCAGTTCTAAGAGTAGTAGTAGTAGTAGTAGTAGTAGTAGTAGTAGTAGTAGTAGTAGTAAAAAGATGTTGGGGTGCACCATTCAACACTAAAGCTCCATTTTGGCACTTGTATTCCTCAACAGGTATATGATGCTGCTGGGGTAGGTTCTTTAAAGCTTTGGAGAGAGGCGCCACCAATGTGCTGATGACACCTGGCTCCTTTATCTCCTTGCCACCTAACCCGGAGGGAGCAATCTGGAGGACCCTTGGATGCTGCCTAAAATGATATCTCCATGGAGGCAGCCGTTGGGTGATTGAAAGTCAGCCTCTGAGGTGGGACTTCAGACTGTTCTTAGAGGAGTGGAGCTCCCACTGACCAGTCAGCCTCGTAGTGAACGCAGGTCTCCTTGATTGTGTGCTTTCCCAGGATTCCCCAGTGGCACCAGTGACAAGGAATGCTTTCGCAAACCTCCTTCATCTTAGAAACCTTTCTGTGCCTTTTATCATTTCCTCTTGTTTTTATTATTGCTAAGCAAGACTTCAAGCTTTTGGCGTCAAAAGGTTTCTGAGAGGCATCCTACCCAGAAACTTCCAGCCGCTTTCTAGGTAGAAAGATGCCCACCACTCCTAGATCATTTTGTGTGCCCTTTTTCATTCCTTCTTTGACGTCACACGGCCCAGCTGTGACCTGACATGAACCGTGAAGAGCAGGGAGGAAAGTCTGCAGCATATCAGGAATGTATTTTGGATTAAAAGACCAAATCCATGCACCTACCCCATTGTTTTCAAAACAACTGTACTCTACTCCTGCCTTTAATACTGAGGGCCATGAAACCTGAATTTTAGGGCTCAGCTAGGCAAGATATCATTCATGAACACAGCAGCAGTATGAAATAACAATAAAATTCCGTTATTTCCACATAGCTCAAGAGCCAAAATACCAAAGTCTTCCATTCTGCCTTAAACCTTTGAACTCATGCATCTGTTAATTGCACATGGAGGGTAAAGGACCCCATTCTCTTCAGTAGGAACAATTCTGAGTCTGATGGCTCAAGGGACAGGGGGATAAAATAACTCACTCCTACTACCCTCCACCACATATCAAGGTCTTAATCAAGGTTTATGGATGAGATGGCCTTTTTAGAAAAAGCCTTTCATGTGAATAGCTAATTGCTTGAATGGCACAATGTCTAGTTTGGTCCTTAATTACCATCAGTTGATTATAGACTTGGGGCACAGTGGTTAAACATCAGCACTTACAGGGATACCTTTTCTCATGACCTGAGTTCAATCCCAACAAGCTCAGGTAGCTGACTCAAGGTTGACTCCACCTTCCCTCCTTCCGAGGTTGGTAAATTGATAACCCAGTTTGTTGGGGGGGGGTTCTCATCGATGATTGCTGCTAGTGCAGAATACAGCTGCCAGGCTTTTAACGGGGCAAAAAAGGCACCCAAAAAGGCAGCTCTGCACTGGTTGCCAGTACGCTCCCACATTGACTTCAAGGTTTTGATGTTAACATACAAGGCCCTAACGCAGGCCTGCTCAAAGTCCGGCCCGGGGGCCAAATCCGGCACGTCAGGCCATTCTGAGTGGCCCATGGCTGGCTGGCCTGCCCCTCCCTCCCCCTCCTTCGCTCCATGTTTTGTTTTTTGTTTTAAAACAAATATTCTGCCAACACTGACACCGCTGGGAAGCTTGGGCGGATGGGCAGACAGGCGGTATGCCGCCACCGCCACCGCAGGGGAAAGTGTGGGGGTGGGCAGGCCAGCAGGCCTCTGCCACCGCCAAGGAGCTTTGGGGTGGGCTGGCCGGCGAGTCGTCGCCACCGCTGGAGAGCTTGGGGGGTGCAAGGTCACACAGATCGCCTCTTCCAAGGGGCGACCTGTGGCCACAGCCCCCTGTGCTTCCTTTGGTCCCCACCTCCCTCCCTCCCTTCCTTGTTCCCTGCCTTCCTTCCTGCAGGTGGGGTTGCAAGGGGTCAGTGGGTGGGGCCTATGGGTCAATGGGTGAGGCTTGCAGTGGGGTGGCAGGGCCAGGGAGCAACCAGCCCCTGACAGATTCTCAGCCACCAAATCTGGCCCTCCTTACAAAAAGTTTGGGCACCCCTGCCCTAATGGTTTGGGACCTCAGTATCTGACAGAGCAGTTCTTAACAGGTATGATCATACCTATAGCCTTCTATAGCCTTTTGCTAATTTTAATCCTAATGTGCTTTTGGTTTTTAATCCTGGTGGATTCAGGTAAGTGGCTCAAGGCTGGACTCAGCCTTCTGTCCTTCTAAGGTCAGTAAAATGAGTACCCAGCATGCAGCAGGCTGGGGAGCAACGTGTAGCCTGCATAATTAAACTGCAAACCACCCAGAGAATGCTTTAAGTGAGGCCCGGAAAGATGTAACAAGGAGTAGGGCCTTCTCAGTGATTGCTCCCCAGTTATGGAACCATCTACCTCCAGAAATTTACCTGGCACCCTTGCTTCAAACTTTTAAAAAACTATTGAAATCTTGGTTGTATAGAATGGCCTTTCCTGAGTTCCCAAACATCTACTAAGACACTATTCTTCTTTTTACCGCTCATCTTGTTTTGTTTTTTGTTTTTGTTTTTATTTAACAATCTCCTGGCTATGTTTACTTTTATTTTAGCCTTACTTTAGTTTATTGTTGTTGATTTATGCATATTTGGGGGTTATATTATATTATATATTATATTATGTTGTTTGTATTTTGGTTTGTTCAATGTGTTACTTTGTTATTTTGTTAGGCTATTTTATGTTGTAAACCGCCCAGAGCAGCCCTAGGGCTAGATGGGTGGTATAAATAAATAAATAAATAAATAAATAAATAAATAAATAAATAAATAAAACCTGCATAATTGAATTTTAAACTGCCCAGAGAATGCTTTGAGCACCATGGGATGGTATATAAGCAGAACACTTTGCTTTATACCAGAGAGCCACATGGCATAGTGATTAAACTGCGGTACTGCAGTGAAATCTCTGCTCACCCCTAGGTTTAATTCTAGTTGCTTTTGCTAATTTTAATCCTAATATGATTTTGCTTTTTAATCCTTTGCCTTTTAATTCAGGTAAGTGGCTCGCGGCTGGACTCAGTCTTCTCTCCTTCCAAGGTCAGTAAAATGAGTACCCAGCTTGCAGTGGGGCAGGGAGCAACGTGTAGCCTGCATAATTAAACTGCAAACCTCCCAGAGAGTGCTTTAAGTGCTGTGGAGGGGTATATAAGCAGAGGATTTTTCTTTTGGCTTTCCAGCTTCATCCCGTCAAGTTCTTCCATTCCTCTTCTTTTTTGCTTTCAAATCTCTTGTGATTTGGATCTTCGTGGCTGGATCATCAACTCACTAGAAGAGCCCTCAGTGAGATAATTTGTTTGGTTTATAAGACCATGTCAGAGGAGAAATGACACCCAAGCCGCCTTCGTGGCTTGCTGCTCGTGGACGTGGAGGCTTTCTACTGCTCCGAGTTGCTCCCAGCCGCAGCTGCCACCTTTCATTGCTCATAAATTGTGACTAAAGGAATGAGCAAAAGAGAAATGACAGCGCTACTAATAACAACATTTTAGAAGTTATTACACCTCCCAATGCCTTATAGGATTTCATTAAAGATAATGCAATTCTCCCCTGGACACCAGAGATAAAAACCATACTCATCCAATGGCATAATTGGCCTATGATTCCCGTTGTTGCTGCTATTGGTTTCCTTTAAGTACCTAGTACAGTATATCTTTGGAAGGAGAGACCGGGGGGGGGGCGAAGGGAGGGGATTGCCAGCTGTATCATTTTCACAATCAGATTCCTTGGGGGAAAAAGACATATGAATCAGAGCTGTGATGGCAAACATGACCAGTGTGCAGAAGGCACTGCTTACAAGAAGACACTGCAGGCAACCCCCCTCCCCGCCCACCACACACACAGGAACGAAAGTTGTATCAGTAACCATCAGATATGATGCGTTTTCGTGTGCAGCAGTTTCGGTTTTGATTTCCGTTACTGAGCATGGTTCAATCTGAATCACAAAGGAAGGACACATGTACATTTTTTAGAAGTAAAAAAATGGCTGAATGGAACCCCCCAGGGTCAAAGGCAGTGTAGAAATCATCATCATCATCATCATCATCATCATCATCATCATCATCATCATCATCATCATCATCATCATCATCATCATCCAACAAAAAACCCCAAAGTGTTCTGCTTATATAATGGCCCCTAGTGCTTCAAGCACCCTCTGGGTGGTTTACAATGTAATTATTCAGGCTACACATTGCCCCCTCAGCAAGCTGGGTACTCATTTTACTGACCTCGGAAGTCTAGAAGGCTGAGTCAACCAGGAGCCTGCTACCTGGGATTGAACCCCAAGTTTTAGCTGCAGTACAGGCATTTAACCACTGCACCACGAGGAGATGTGTAATCGCCAGGCTTAAAACCAGGGTACTTCAAGGGCCGGATGCAGGGGAGTGGTATCAGGAGATGGAGATCTAGTCTTGTGCACTTCCAGAGGCATCTGGTGGGACCACTGTGAGATACAGGAAGCAGGACGAGATGGGCCTTTGGCCTGATCTAGCATGGCTCTTCTTAAGTTCTTATGTATATTCAAGTATACCGTGAAATCAAAGAGCCGTAAGGCAGGTATGATTACCCGTCTGTTTTTGAAGGTCTTTTTTGTGAGTCTCCAAGGATCCTTCTCCGTTGACTATGCTTGCTGTGTCTGCTGGGAACTGTAGTCCAACAGCAAATACTGCTCAAAATGTTCCCTACTTTGGATAGAGAAGCTTAGCTCTTTTTTCTAAAATTCACTTGAGCTGGCATGACATTTCTGAAATATCATAATTACAAATAAAACCCAAACATTTTGCTGAGGATTTCCCTTGAGAAAAATCACATAATATAGGGATTTGTAGTGGATTGCTTTGCAGTCCGATGCACATGTATTTTCTTTTGTTCATTGCAAGAATTACAACCAATCTTTTGAAAATTGCTTCTCTCCCACCCCCAGGCCCCTGGGACATCTGTACACGATAGATAAAACAATTAGTCAAAATAATGACTTGTTTCCCCAATAAATGTGGCAAGTATATTGGTTGATAAAGTCAATTTGGTAAGGAACTAAATTCATTAAAAGCGCCTAAGCAGAACATGAGAAAAAAGTTTTTCCCAATGCCAAAGAGTAGAGATTGGTCTATTTTACAGGGCAGTTCTCATGATAAAGAGGAGTGGAGGCAGAGCCATGCCTGAGCTCATGGGAGGAAAAGTGGACTATAGAGGCAACCAATGATATAAATAATAATAATCAGGTAAATGATAAATAATAGGACTGCACAATAAGTAAAAGGAGCTGGTTGGTCATAAGCATTGGCTTACTGTACACACTCTCTCCAGCATATGGTTGAATGAAATGTTTAGGTGTAAATTTATTTATTTATTTATTTATTTATTTATTTATTTATTTATTTATTTATTTACCATCTCATTAGTTCACAGCACTATTCTGGGCAGTATACCACATCGTAATAGGAATAGGCATTAAAGTCAAATCACTGAATCAAATGGGATGTATTTGCATCAAGGCTGTAATGGGGCCTTAGCGAGATCTATGCCTTTACTGAGTCATGCGCAAAGACATGTGTTCCAGATACACCAAACAAAAGTTTCGGAAACAATGCCTGGAGTCGAGACATGAGTCAGCACTTTGAGTTGTGTCTTTTCCGCTGACATCAGAGAGAGCCAGTTGTGTCCTTAAGTTGCATTTTAATAAGAATATTCAATTGATTGTTTGTAACCCGGAGCTCTTGTGGCTGCCACAAATCATTACATCCTTAGAATAACCTGAAGAAATCAGTTGCTCTTTGGCCACGCTCCATACTCATCCTCGATATTCCCTACAGGGCACACACCACCACTGGTCTTTTTAGGACTTGCACTGAGATGCAAAGCCAGCCTTGTGACAAAGGAGTTTTTGTCACAATGCCATAGCGTCCTGGACATAACAATCTCTGCTGATACCAGCTGCTAATCAGGCCGTGGTTCAATAAGGAATCTGAGGGGAGACCACCAGGGAATGCTAAGTCATGTAGTGAAGAGCCCACTAACACAGCTTGGTATCGGGATCAATCCCAGGTATTGCCAAGTAGACCCAGCAGGGATTTCAGACCAGGGTGACAAGAAGGTCAAAGCTGACTATAAGATGGAGGACTCGCAACTAGCTTTATTCAGACTGACGAAGCTCTTTGGATGAGCAGCAAAACGTTTCTATCTTTCAAGAAAAAGAAGTCCAGTTGCCATGACTCAACTTCGAGATAAACTCACCTGAATGACTGAGAATCTTCACAGACACCCAGCAGGGAGTGTTCCATGAAAACTAAGACAGCAGGGAGTGCTTCCTGAAAACTGTTGACAGAACGGGATATTATGCAGACCAATAGCATGACAGTATTTTCCCATGGTATAAGACTATATTTTGCCTAAATTTTTTACGCTAAACATTGAGGCTCGCTTTATACACGGAAGTAAGCTGTGGAGAGAACCGTGCAGTTGGGAAACTGTAACTTTGACTTGTAAAACTGGAGTCCATATTATACATGGGGGCGTCTTATAGACGGAAAAATACAGGTAAGTCACCTGGACTCTCCATTCACCAAGCAGGCCAGAATCCTGTTGACATTTCTGGTTGTGTATGGGAGACCGAGTAAGTTTTGGCAGCAAAGTGCGTACTCATTCATAGAGCAAAATGTAATGAGCACTTTGTAATGAGTGGAAATTTGCTGCCAACATTTCCACAGCTTCTCTTACACAAGCAGGACTCACTAAAACGATTCGACCCTCCATGCCTGACAGGAAAGAAAACTGAATACCTTCCATATGTGCTGTCTTAGGCGAATATTCAACATTACATGGCACAACAAAGTTCCAAATAGCATAGTCCTGAAATGAGCTGGAATCTCTAGCATGTATACTTTATTGAAACAGCGACGCTTACGCTGGCTTGGACACGTTGTGAGAATGGACAATGGCCAGATCCCAAAAGATCTTCTATACGGAGAACTAGTGCAGGGAAAGCGCCCCAGTGGGAGACCACAGCTGCGGTATAAGGATATCTGCAAGAGGGACCTGAAGGCCTTGGGAATGGACCTCAACAGATGGGCAACCCTGACCTCCGATTGCACTGTCTGGAGGCAAAAGATACAGCACGCTCTACATAAATTCGAAGAGGCATTTGTCCAACAGGCAGAGGAAAAGAGGTAGGCACGGAAACAACGAAACCCAAGGACTGGGCAAGAAACAGAATATATCTGCCCCCAGTGTGGTAGAGACTGCTATTCCCAGATTGGTCTATTTAATCACACTAGGTGTTGTTTTAGGATCTCTAATCCAGGCATGATAAGATAGTATTTCGAGACTGAAGGATGCTAATGAATAAATGAAGGGGTGGTATCCTCTGAGCAACCAGCATGGGTTGAAAGGCTCAGGGAATGGTATGCAACCCACATTGCTTTGTTCTTCATTGCAGGGGAACACCCTTCAGCCCCGAGATAACCATTGGGAACTGCCATTTCTGCTGCCCTAAAACTTGCAAGCTTCAGACCACTGGACACAATGGTTTCTGACCTTGGGTAGCCCAGGTGTTCTTGGACTGCCATTCCCAGAAATCTTGACCAGCAAATCTAGTGGTGAAGGCTTCTGGGAGTTTTAGTCCAAGAAGAATGTCTGGGGACTAATGTTGGAAACCATTGCTCTAGGTCAGTGGTTCTTCCCAACCTTGCGTCTCCAGATATTCTTAGACAGCAACTCGCAGAAAACCTGGCCTGCACAGCTAGTGGTGAAGCCATCTGGGAGTTTTAGTCAGAGGACACATGGAAACCCAAGGTTGGGAATGACTGACCTATCGGCTGGGCCTGTTGCACGTGGGAAAATGTGCATGAAGGGACCCTGTACCTACTGAGGACCACATTGGAGGAAACAGATCATCAGGGCCACTTGGCTGTCTCTTCTCTTGATCTCATCTGATCTCCTTCATATAGACTAATGTTCCCGGGGTGGCCCCCCACCTATTCACACCTCCTCCTTCTCTCTGCCTGCCCTACACATATAGCTATGGGGTGGCAACCCAAGCTGATATCACTATTTCTAGGGGTTGTTCTTGTAATAGAATGTCTAATTCACAGTAAACCACATTGTAAGAAAATAACACAGGCAAACGTGTTTGTTCTCAACAAGAAAGGGAGTCGGAACTCATGACGACTTTCTTGTGTTCCCCTTTCATTATAGGCTTTCCTTTTCACTATTGTGAGTTATATGCTCCAGGATTGCCTCTCACAAAATACCACTCAAATTGAGGGCTGGGAGAATAAGAACAGACAAAAGAATTTTTTTTTTTAAATTCAGCGCGTTGTTAGCCTGTGGAACTCCCAGCCACAGGATGTGGTGATGGCATCTGGCTTGGATGCCTTCAAAGGGGGATTGGACAGATTCCTGGAGGAAAAGTCCATCACCGGTGACAAACCATGATGGAGATGTGTAATCACCAGGCTTAAAACCGGGGTCCTTCAAGGGCCAGATGCAGGGGAGTGGTATGTCATAATTCAAATTGCTCGTATGTAGAGCCACTTGTAAGAAGAGGTACCACTGTACATCTACCCTGCCTTTCTCCTTTTTTTTTTCTCCTTGAAAAGGACCCAAGGCAGCTTCCATTGTTAAAAGATACAATTTAAATCTGAAAACAGTGAATATACAAATACGAAAAAAGGATTAAACAAATACCACAGTAAAAGATGGTAAACAGAAGCAACAGCAAAATGTATTCAAAGCAGTAAGGTATAGTAGGACCCCAGTATCTGCTGGGGATTGGTTCCAAGCCTTCCCATGGATAATGAAAACCGTGGAGAAGAGAAAATGTCCCCAAAACTGCTGTTTTATGATAGTAGCTTGCTTTGCAGCTGCTGTTTTGCAATAGTAGCTTGCTTTACAGCCTGCTCTTTGTCACAGTAGCTTGTTTTGGGGCTGTTGAATTATTTATTTATTTATTTATTTCCTCTGCCAACTGTGGATAACTGGATCAGTGGATAATGAATCAGTGGATACGGGGGTCCTACTGTACAAGAATATATGTAAGAAACGTATTCAAGCAGCCAGGAATCAAAGGACAGCTTACCTGAAGAGAAAGCTCCTCACTTGCTTGCAGAAGGATAGCAGAAATGGGAAGAGCCTGGCTTCTTGTGGGACAAAGTCCTGAAAGCAGTTTTCATTGACAGAGAGGGCCTTCTCCCGTGACCCCATCAAACACTTCTGTGAAGGATTTTCTAAATACAGATTGGACAAGTTCATGGAGAACAAGGGTGTCAGTGGCTATCATTATGGATGCCTAAGGACAACCTCCGGGTTGGAGAGATAGGCGGGCTATCTCTCAATGCCATTTGCAGGGAATCGTAAGTACGTCCTGTGAAAGCGTGGGGTTTAGTGATTTCAGCAAGTGATTTCAGCTCTGTGACATAGTAGGCTGGAGACAGCTTCTATGGTAACAACTCTTTATTCAGGGAGAGAACAAGGCTGGGGACTGGGGAGAGGGAGCTACATTTATAGGAACGAGGACAGGCTAGGAAAAGATACATTTTGGAGGGAACAATTGCAAGCAATCACAAAGCTGCCGTTTGGCGGAAACCAATAGGATTGAGGATCCAAATGCAGCAACTAGAAAAAACCAATAGGCCTGTTCCCTTTGGAACAGGAAGGCAGTTACTTCAACATAAGCAATTACAGATAATAGGAATACAGATCAATACACAACACGTCCTAACCTTGAAGCAAATGGTGAGCCGCTGTGTGAGACAGAATGCTGGCCTGGATGGGCGGTGGCCTGCTCCAGCAAGGCTGTTCTTATGTTCTTAGAGTACTTAGAAGTGGATTACCTTTCCTTCCTTCTGGAGGTGCCCTAGAACGGTGCAGCTTACCCAGGGCCACACAGGCTGGCTCTTCTCTTGGGATGCTCAGTGTCGATTCAAAATCCCCAGCAGTTATCCTGCTCTCCTAATTTCACCCAGTGGGCAAGAGAACTTTCTGATATATTTTGTTCTCACCTGCTGTGAAAATGAAACGAGGGACAATTCTCGTCGCTTGGTTACTCCACTTTTCCACTCCGTTGTCTCGGGGAAGCGTTGGAAACCATGAGTTTGCAGGTGCTAAAGATGTAAATTGAATAGGCCTCTGCAGAGGCATCCAACGTTTCAGCGTTGCCGGTAGCTTTCAGCAGGATGCACACTTGAAGCGACTTTTGCCAGAACACTAACGCGCTCCTTCAGCTGTTTGCAACATTTTGTTTATTTTATATTTCAACATTTGAAAGGATGTCATATCGAAGAGGGGGCTGGCTTGTTTTCCACGGCTTCAGAGACTAGGACCCAGAGCAATGGTTTCAAACTACAGGAAAAGAGACTCCACTTGAACATTGGGAAGAACTTCCTGATGGTTAGAGCTGTTCGGCAGTGGAATATGCTGCCACAAAGGAGGGTGCTGGAGTCTCCTTCTTTGGAGGTTTTTAAGCAGAGGCTGGATGGCCATTTATTCGGGGTACTTTGATGGGGATTCCTGCATGGCAAGGGGTTAAGAACATAAGAACAGCCATACTGGATCAGGCCAAAAGCCCATCCAGTCCAGCTTCCTGTATCTCACAGTGGCCCCACTAGATGCGTCTGGGAGCACATGAGACTCAATGTCTGTGTCTCCTGATGCCACTCCCCTGCATCTGGCCCTTGAAGTACCCTGGTTTTAAGCCTGGAGATTACATATCTCCATCGTGGTTTGTAACCCTGAGTTCCTGAATGGAAAAAGGTTTAGCGGTATATAAATGCTCCAAATAAATAAATAAATAAATAAATAAATAAATAAATAAATAAATAACCTATGATGGACTTTTCCTCCAGGAACCTGTCCAATCCCCTTTTGAAGGCATCCAGGCCAGATGCCATCGCCACCTCCTGTGGCAGGGAGTCCCACAGACCAGCAACGCACTGGATTAAACAAAAATATTTTCTTTTGTCTGTTCTCTGTCTTCCAACCCTGAATTTGAGTGGATGTCCCCTAGTTCTGGTATTTTGTGAGAGGGAGAAGAGCGTCCCTCTATCCACTTTACTCATGCCCTGCATTATTTTGTACGTCTCAATCATTGGACTGGATGGCCTTTGAGGTCTCTTTCAACTCTATGATTCTATGATTCTGTGTTTTGTAAGGGGAAGGGGAGTGGGTGGGTTAGCTGCAGGAAGGCCACTAAGGTGTTTTAGAAAGCAAAGCTGCTGGATTATTCCATTGCCATTTGTAGTGAGATGTCAAGATCTCCGACACTTTCAGTCCAATATCGGCGAGTTCTCTGCAGATCTGAGCATCCTCCCAAGTCAGAAGGGGTTTGTTCTGAGCCCCCATGGTGATGAAAAGGTAGGCTGCTCTCCCAAGAGAAGAGGCCCAGGTACCTCCTCAGTCTGCCCTAGAATAACATGGTCCTGATATGATTCCAGAGTCAGGGGGAAGTGAGCCTCCCTAGACATTCTGAGAAGGCCTTATATTTTGAAAGAGAAATATGCCCAAATAAATGGACGGAGGGAGCGTTGGTGGCTTCTGAGAGACTGAAACCAACAGAGGATTGTGGACACATTTCCAAAGAGAGGAAATATTCAAAAATTATATTCAAATCCAAACGTGACTAAATCTAAGTCGCATCAAGTCACCATTAATCTCAAGTGGCTTGAGCTAACGAATTATCCTGTGTTTTTTTCCAGAAAAGAAACCGTGTGAGGCAAGATTTTTAGGGATGAGCAGACTCGAGGGGAAAAAACACACCATTTTGCAGAAGCAGACAATATAATCCAATTAAGTCAAAACCCAATTTTCTTCCTGTTCTGTACAATCACCATGTATTTATGATGATATCTGCAGAAGTTGGCTTAGTCTCTTGTTCCTGCCTGCAAGCCTACTAGTGGTCCACCCCCTTCCGAACCTGGTGCTGATCCTGCTTCAAGGGTGATGGTAGAGGAATCATAGAATCATAGAGTTGGAAGAGACCTCAAGGGCCACCCAGTCCAACCCCCTGCCATGCAGGAACCCCATCACAGTATTTCCGACAGATGGCCATCCAGCCTCTGCTTAAAAACCTCCAAAGGAGGAGACTCCACCACCCTCCTTTGTGGCAGCATATTCCACTGCCGAACAGCTCTAACCATCAGGAAGTTCTTCCTAATGTTTAAATGGAATTTCTTTCCCTGTAGTTTGAAACTATTGCCCCAAGTCCTAGTCTCTGAAGCCATGGAAAATAAATAGACCTATGTAGACCTATGCAATGCACTATGCCAATTTGCTGGATACATAGAAATACTGGCAGATGCAAAAATGTAGATTATCAAGCATTTCATTGTTGGACACTAAAAATGAACAAATTGCTAGCTTTCATGGATACAACACATCTTTTCAGTCTGATGCACCAATATGTCATCAATAGGGCTGGAAAAATATATATAAATATGAGCTCCCCAAATTTTGTGGCAGATGTCTGTGCCAGGTCTGCTTGAGGTGAGTTCAACCACTGGCTGTAAACCCAAAGAATGGGGCCAATCTCAAACACCACCTCTGGCGGCATGGTTGGAAGAATTTTCCATTTGGTCCTTTTAGACAAAGGTTTTCCAATTACTTGGTTATTGCTCTCTCTCTCTCTCTCTCTCTCTCTCTCTCTCTCATTGCCGGCTTTTCAAACATCAAGGTCCTTTTTGCCTGTAGGGATTGGTGGGTGGAGGCCACTCCAAAACTGTTGGAGATCTTTGTTGGATCGGTGGTTGCAGGTGATTTTTAGTTGCTTTAATGAGAGAGACACCTCTTGTGTTACTATATGAAAAAAAACTATTTAACTAGAAGGGAAGGGAGGTTTTCTAACAATAACTATTCTAACAGCCATCTTGCTAGGCTAGGAACATGCTTCTCTTCTCTTCTAAGAATACAAGGCACACCCTATAAAGACAAAAGGGGTCCTACTTCTACCAGAACATTCCAAGTGGTGTGATCTCAACAACCAATAGGCTTTTCTCTTCACATTAACCCTGTAATGGCTGAAATATAAATCTTGCTCAATATTCCAACAGAAACATAGCAGACTTCATTGGGGTTAGAATTGGGGAAAGTTTTACATGGAAAAGCCAATTCAAGGCCCATGGGAAATGCAGTATTTCCCAGTGCTCCTTGGACTGGTTAAAGTAGCATTCATCATCCCACACCTGGCAACAGAAAGGGAAGGTGGGGGGAACAAACCACCCTCCCCTCTTCTACCTGGGGTCTGTAGTCATGCAGTCTTGGCGTGGTTTGCCGGTAGAAGGTTCTGAGTGCAGTTTGAAAGCCTGGTGAAAATGGACACCGACTGAGCCATGGGTCTCCCAATCTGTCTGGGTGCTTATTGAGCTACAGATCATGATAATTGGTATCGGAACTTTGGCTACCACACTGCTTCACATGTGCTTTAGTGTTTTGTTTAGCGGGTTGTATTGTATTTATGTACTTGTGGTCCTTACCTTCAAATATGTCTGTGAAGTGTCTCAGTCAGTCTGACAAAGCAGCAAAATGTTTCAATCTCTCAAGAAAAGACGTCTAGTTGCCATGACTCAACTTTGAGATTAGCTTCAAATATCATCTTTTAATGGTGTAAGCTGTCTTGGGCCCCTTTTTAAAATAGAAAGGTGGGGTAAAAACGTGTTAAATAAATAAATAAGGGATACAGAGACACATAGGCTGTTTTGGCCTGTGATGGGTTGAAGAGGGCTAATTCCCACCACTCCCTTTAGTAGCCAGCACGTTTCACATGCCTTTCCTTTAAACAAATCTTAAAACATTTCCCATTCCTCAGAGTTAGAAATCGGTGACACTGTATTCAGATCTGACTAAACCCAAGCTGCATGGTGTCAGCTCGGCAGATGAATTGCATCTAATGGGACACTTTAGGACGGCGCCTGGAGGCTTTGTGTGTGTTGTGATAAATGTCTTTGTTCTAGGTTGTTGCTGAAAGAGCCCTTAAATTATTAAAACAGGAGGGGAAATAGCGTGGAGTGATTATTTTGCATTATTTCTTTCTTTGTTACCTTGCTAATAGGGGGAGATGAGCAGAGAGAGAGAGAGAGAGAGAGAGAGAGAGAGAGAGGAAGAAAACAAGCCTTGTGTATATGGAAGGGAGATGATGAACAGAACAGTGGCTGCTAATGACTACTGGAGCAGGGTGGCGCTGAAAGCACTCTCTGGATGGTTTACAAGTAATTATGTAAGCTAAACACTGTCCTCTACCTCCAGTGAGCTGGGTACTCATTTTACCAACCTTGGAAGGATAGAAGGCTGAGTGAACCTTGAGCCAGCCACCTGAACCCCTTGTGAGCACAGTTATAGTTGCAGTATAACAATTGATGCCACGAGGCTCTGGCCAAAGCCAAGGACAGCTAGACTGGTACAGTAGTCTTACATCTTCTACAGTATTCTCTACATCACTTAGTAGAGATGGGCACAGACCAGAAAACCAAGTTGTTCATGGCTAACCATGAATCATCATGACTCACACACACCCCGCGCCCCTTAGGCCTCTGGGGAGACCTGCCTGCTCTTTCCACCTCTGCCTTCTCTGCCATGAGTGCACCTTCGGAGCCCGGAGCCAGCTCCGGGCAGGGGAAGCTGGGACCACAGCCTCTCAGAAAAGCACCTTCAATGGTGAGCATGGCCGTGGAGCCAGCAGGACCAGGTAAGTACAAGTGATGAGGGCAAAGCAAACAAAACACCAAAGGAGAAAAAAGTCCTCCGTTTCATTTTGCTTCAGCCAAAGGGGATCCCTGAACTTGACCTATGAAGTGAAACACAAACCTGCCTGCCTGGTTTGTCATGTTTTTGTCCGTGTTTTGTTTCTTGTGCATCTCTAACTACTAGCCTTGTCAGTGGCAGGGAGCAGGATGAGTTCCCCCTCCCATCAATCTGAACTGTACGACACCTCTGGAGCAAAGAGATCAAATCCTATGAAAATTTCATGACTTAAAAAAAAATCTTTTCTCTTTATATATCGTCTTTCTATTGCCTGCTTTTACCTCAGAGGAACACAGAGTGACATCCACAGAGTGATTTATTTATTTATAATTTATTTATTTTAAATATTGTCTTTATTATCTTTCTATTGCTCCCTTTTACCTCAGAGGAATGCAGAGTGACAACCACTGAGTGATTTATTTACTTATAATTTATTTATTTTAAATATTTTCTTTATTTATTATTTTTGTATTGCCCCCTTTTACCTCAGAGGAATGCAGAGTGACATGCACAGAGTGATTTATTTATTTATGATTTATTTATTTATTTTTAAAAAATCCACCCTGCCTTTCTCCTTTCAAAGGACCCAAGGTAACCTGCATCCTTAAAAGACAATACTGTATCTAAAAGCCTATAACAGCAATACTAAAAAGAGCAAGCAGGAACCAGAATCAGCACTCTACCGCCATTTGAAGGACAAAGGGCACTCATTCAAAGATGAAGATGTACACATGTTAGACAGAGAAGAGAGGTGGTTTGAGAGAGGAAGAGCATTAGGAAGAACTTCATGACAGCTAGAGCTGTTTGGGAGTGGAATATGTTGCCATAAAGGGTGGTGGAATCTCCTTCTTTGGAGGTTGGTTTTTAAGCAGAGGCTGGATGGGCATCTGTCGGAAATATTGTGATGGGGTTCCTGCATGGCAGGAGGTTGGACTAGATGGCCCTTGAGGTCTCTTTCAACTCTATGATTCTAGGATTCTATGGGTCAGGGAAGCCATTCACGTGTGTATTGAAACCCCCCCCTCTCAACAGAGGTGGGGGGCTCAGGCACAATCTGTCTGCTTCTTATCAAACTGCTCTTTCAAACATCTCCAAACAAATCAGCATCACACCTCCACCAGCAAGGCCATAGCTAACGACGCATACGTAATGGTTGTTGGGAAGGGTTGCATAGGTGGGACTTTCCCGCAACCCAGGCCATTGTCCACCTAACAAGCCTATTCAGACCATTGTCCAACTTATGAGCCTATTCGGACCAGGGTGATGTGAAATCAAGGTGAACTATAAAATGGAAACCTTGCCACTAACTTTCCGAAGACTGATGAAACTGCTTGAATGAGTAGCGAGCGAAACGTTTCAATCTCTCAAGAAAAGAAGTCCAGTTGCCATGACTCAACTTCCAGATACTTGTGAGAGGGAGTTCCAACGTTTCAGAGCATCAACAGAGAAGGCCCTCTCTTGTGCTTCCACCTATGAAACAGAGCTTGATCAATGGCAGACAATATACTGTATGCATCCGTGAATAATGGTTTGAACCCATCTTCCCCCAGTGGAACACCATACTTTAATTTATTTATTCATAATAAAAATGCATAACTGCCCAGAGTGGCCCTTGCTGCCAGATGGGCAGTACAAAATAAAATAACATACCCCCTTTCCCACTGTAAACAGAGAAGCCCAAACTATCTTAATAACTAATCTAACAAATCCAGAGACCATTTGGTAGTGAAGTGGCTAAACAAATTCAGTAAATAAATAAATAATAAATATAGTTAAAAATTATACCAGCCAGTAAAGGATCTGAAGGATGGTTTACCCAGCTAACAAATCAAATAACCAACAAGACAACCAGACCACGACAGGGACAGAAACTAACCCTCAATCATCCCCATAAAAATGTTCCAAAGTTTCAAATAATGGCAGACCCCCAGCAGGACAAGAAGTCATCTGAATTTATAGTGGCAGGGAGTTCCGCAGATCTTTAGCCACCGTTGAGAAATGTCTTTCACACCTTGTTTCAGAAGACGGTGGCAGTGAGTTCCATATCCCTGTGAACAGGGCAGTGGCACATAACCTGTGCAAAAGGAGTCCTACTTGTTTCAGGAAGGGACCGGGCCCATGCATCTTCCTGTGCTTGTCGAAAAAGGGTTCCCTCGGTGGAAAGGAAGTAAAGGCATAGTTGTGTTGGAAGTTCCAGAACACTACAGAATTTCTGCATGGTTTACATCCCACCCCCTGCCCCTGATAAGATTGGGCAAAGGTCAAGCAGCTTCTTCCATTCATCACTATGGCAGCATTCAGCAGATCAAGTTTTGTTGAAAAGTGTCTATTGTCTGCAATTATTAAAAGATTTGGGGAGGATTTTTGGAAGAGTCCCCTATATATTGTCACAGCAAGAGAACACACGTGGAAGTAACTTTTCATTATTATTTTCTTTGTTGATTACACACACACACACACACACACACACACACACACACACACACACACACACACACACACACACACACACACACACACACACACACACACACACACACACTTCAGGCTTTTGTGCTGGAAAGGAGGAAAATACTGTAATTGGCAATAAGCAAGGACCGAGACTTTAATAGGAAGGAAACAGAGCGAGAAAAACCCCATGGTGTGTTATGGTTTGGTGGCCCTATTTATAACCAGCTGTGAGATTTGAAACTTTCACTGGCCAACAAGTTTTTTTGTTTCCTTTACAATTCCTGGTGTAACAGATAGATTTTGTCATGCTAATCACCGGAATAATTTCAAAATTGTGCTATCACGTAAGGTTTTTTCAAAGCGAGTGCTTTCAACAGTAACGGGTATTCAGGTTAGCTGCCTGTGCCTGGCATTGGGTTATGATCTTGAAGGGTATGGTTCTGGCATATATAGCTATTTTAGTAACCCCCAGCATATACCCTGCACAATATAATCCGCACAAGTTATATATATTTAGAAGTAGAATTATTAAGCACTCCAATTGTATCCACATGTATATCTTTGCCCTGCAAACATATACTGGTCAAGCCTTTCCGGCGTGAAGCAGGAACTTCCGTTATAGAATTGGCTGAACCAGCAATAAGATTCCAGGACCTAATTATTTTGGTAGCGTTGATGCTTTATAGTTAATTGCATGTAGCTAAGCCAGCCAAGAAAACCTTATCTTGAGAGCCCGACACCAAAAGCAGCTGGCATGATTCACTGGTACTCCTGGCTCCGTGTAAGTCAGATCAAACGCCACAGCAATTAAGAACCCAGGAATACATTTAATTGGTGTCAGGAATACAAAATAAATGACCAAAGATGTCAATTAATGTTTGATGTATGTAACAAATATGATCTTCGGAGGGAAAAAAAGGTTGGAAAAGTATAAAATATATCACCTTTTGTTTCAAGAATCTCTTTTCTGTCTCTTATTGCATTCTGCAAAGTTACACTCACATCAACAGATGCTTATGTTATTTGCTACTGCAGGCTCACTGAACTACATGGATTTTAAAAATTAGTATGATTAAGTGTGCCCAGACATGCCTAGACATGCTCAAACCCCTTCAAACCTACATGCAGAGTATAAATTGTTCCTATGGTTACACAATCTTATATATACCAAGCAGCAGTAAGTAGTAGCTGTGGTCTTTTGAATTGGGGAAAGGCTGTGAATTGCATACTATAATTAATTATTTAAGGTATAATTATAATTTCAGAAATTTCGTGTCGATGTCGCAATAGCAGTGACACTTTTTGTTATATATGTGGTGAGTTGACATTGAAAGCACAGAAACGGAGAATGACAGCACTGATAAAGAAAGCATATGAAGCCCATCTAGTCCAGCTTCTGTATCTCACAGTGGCCCCACCAGACGCATCTGGGAGAGCACAAGACTAGATATCTGTCTTGTGGTGGTTAAACTGCAGTACTGCAGCTAAGACTCTGCTTACGACCTGAGTTCGATCCTTCAGGTAGCCACTTCCCAGTTGACAGTCTCCTGTCCTGAGTACCCAGCAAATTGGGGTGAGGCCATGATGACAATGTGTAGCCTGGATAGTTAAATTGTAAACTGCCCGGAGAGTGTGTCAAGCACTCTGGGGCAGCACCCTTTATTTTCCATATTTTAGCAGGGATTTGAAAGCAGATCTCACCTATCACTCTGTCCACTCTGTTGCACTGGATATCGCAGCGGTTGTACTAGTTTCCCAGAATGACTTCCCTAAAGAGGACTTCGTCTGCATGGTCAAATGTGACAAAGCTCATGGTGCAGAGATTGAACCACCATGTCTGAAGGCCATCTTACCAACTGCAGTGATGAAACTCTACGGTAGAAAAGAAAATGTGAAGCAACGTGCTTCTGTCAATTTCTTGCTTGAAGATTCCAGCACTGAAGGCTTTGATCTCTTCATGGTCAAGAAATTTTTAATATCAAAGAGGAGGTGGAGAGCCTGCATGATCAAAGACCTACCTACCTTTGTTCATTTCATTTGTCTCTTTTGTAGCTGTTTGAGCATTAATATTGGCAGTATGAATGGGCTGGAGTTTGTCTTCCTGCACAATTCAGGCACGAGAAAACTCTGAAATTTGGGACACGTTACAGTTGAAGGTTGAGATAAAAGAATTCTGTGTGAGCCAGTTCTCTCTCTCTCTCTCTCTCTCTCTCTCTCTCTCTCTCTCTCTTTTTTTTTTTTTGGAAAGCTGCTTATCTTCAGGGATGCATTTGTCCATTGAAAAATCTGAGATAAAATGCTTGGATGCCTGAGGCCATTGAGGGGCAGAACACATGTTAAAAGGAATGTGTATTTCCTGCTATTGAAGTGTTTTCATGTCAGGCATGTACCATATTTTCCCATCTATAAGATGCGTCCATGTATAAGATGACCCCCCCCCACTTTCCCAACCCAAAATTACAGTTTTGAAACTGCACGGTTCTCTCCTTGGCTTTCTTCTATGCCTAAAATGACGTTCAATTTTCAATCTCACAGTTTTAGACAAAAATATAGTCTGTCTCATACATCTGGAAGTTGAGTCATGGCAAATGGGCTTCTTTTCATGGGAGACTGAAAAGTTTCGCTACTCATCCACGCAGCTTCGTCAGTCAGTCAACCTAACGAGCCTATTCAGATCATGGCCCACCTATGAACCTATTCTGCCTATTGTCCACCTAATGAGCCTGTTCAGGCCTTTGTCCAACTTATGAGCCTATTTAGACCAGGGTGTGTGTGTAATCAAGGTGAACTATACAATGGAGGATTTGTCACTAACTTTCCTCAGTCTGACAAAGCTGCTTGTATGAGTAGTGAAACGTTTCAGTCTCCCAAGAAAAGAAGTCTAGTTGCCATGACTCATCGTCCAGATAAACTCACCTGGATGACTGAGAATCTTCACACACATAGTCTCATACATGGAAAATACTGTAATTTCTTCAAAGCTCCATGCACATGTGGTTTAGACTGCAATGTCCTTCATGCTGTGGGTGGCCCACTTCAAGGGCCAGAAACCCATAATGAGAAACAGGGCCTTCTCAGTGGTAGCTGCCGCTCTGTGGAACTCCCTTCCAGTGGAGGTATGTCAGGCCCTCCTCTTCTTTAGCTTTAGGAAGAAAATTAAAACCTGGCTTTTCATCCAGAGCTCTGAAAGCCTTAGTCCTTCTTTTAATTTAACCTGAAAGCTCACTACTTATTATTAATTAGCTGCTTTGGTTTCTATCATCTAAAAATAAATAAATAAATAAATAAATAAATAAATAAATAAATAAATAAATACTAGGGCGTTGGGGGCTTTGGTGGCCTTCCATTTTTCTTTTTGTTCATGGTTTCTAATCTTTTGAGTGTTGTTGTTGTTCAGTCATTCAGTCGTGTCCAACTCTTTGTAACCCCATGGATCAGAGCTCACCAGGCCTTCCTATCTTCCACTGCCTCCCGGAGTTTTGTCAAATCCATATTGGTTGCATCGATGACACCGTCCAACCACCTCATTCTCTGTCGTCCTCTTTTCCTTTTGCCTTCGATCTTTCCCAACATCAGGGACTTTTCCAAGGAGTCTTCTCTCCTCATGAGGTGGCCAAAGTACTGGAGCCTCATCTTCAAAATCTGGCCTTCCAGTGAACATTCGGGGTTGATTTCTTTCAGGATGGATAGGTTTGATCTCCTTGCAGTCCAGGGGACTCTCAAGACTCTCCTCCAGTAAAACAGCTCAAAAGCATCAATTCTGCGGCGATCAGCCTTCCTTATAGTCCATAGTAGCTGTGTTTATTTCCTTTGCAGCCAGCCTGGGTAGTAGCCTGCCAATAGATGGGCAGGGTTTATGTTTAATGATAGAGTGAATAAATGAATGATATAAATATAAATATAAATATATCAATATAAATAAATTATATAATTGAATTCCTCCTTGAGCAAAGATGTTAGGATGGTGGTCTTACACAGCTTGAGGAAGCAGAGTGTTCTGTAAATCTTCTAGGCTTCCATGTTGCCCCATATGAAATGGGAATGAACTCTGTTAAGATGTAAGGCAAATGGGATCACTCTGGAAAATGAAGGGACCACCCACCCCAAATAGGTTCAGACCAGGCAAAGTCAAGTCTTCCTTAAGGGTTGTCTACAGCACCTACTCTAAAAGGTACCCTAGCAGTGATCCTTACCTTATCAAAACCACACCTTCTGCCATGCCCCAGGACTGACCACCCTCCTGCCCCTCAAAATCAAAAGTGGTGCCACACCCAGCTAAAAGCCATCCAAAGGAAGGGATCTCTGTGTTAGTCATTGCAAACTCCCTCTTCCCAAATTCTGCCTGTGGTATTCCAGGCCAGAGGGGCCCATAAAAAGCAAAGTGGTCTGCTTATATACCGCCCCATACCACTACAAGTAGTCTCTGGGCGGTTTACAATTTTAATTACAGTGTGCAGGCTACACATTGCCCCCCCCCAGCAAGCTGGGTACTCATTTTACCGACCTCGGAAGGATAGAAGGCTGAGTGAACCTTGAGCCTGCTACCGGGGATTGAACCACCTAATCAGCAAAAGTGTAGGAAGCAACGAGATCTTTCATGGAAGAACATTTGTCAATAGGTGCCACCACCAAGAATGCCCTGCAGGGGTATTATATATAGTACCAATGATTAGCCTATTTATTTCTACACAGTTTTAGGGAATAATCAAGAGTTTCAGTTTTCTTCTCATGCCGTTGGTATGTATTGCTTCCATGGGCTGAAATATTGTGGCTTGGCATAATAAGTTGCCACTAGAATCAACAGTCGTTATATACAGTCATTGACTTGCTACATGGGGGGGAATGGTTTCAAATTATAGGAAAAGAGATTCCATTTGAACATTAGGAAGAACTTCATGACAGTTAGAGCTGTTCGGCAGTGGAAGATGCTGCCACAAAGGAGGGTGGTGGAGTCTCCTTCTTTGGAGGTTTTTAAGCAGAGACTGGATGGCCATCTGTCAGAAATATTGTGATGGGGTTCCTGCATGGCAGGGGGTTAGATGGGATGGCCCTTGAGGTCTCTTCCAACTCTATGATTCTATGATTCTGTGATACCTCTCCACTGATCCAATGGGCCTACTCTAATTGCAACATGATGCAAGAAAACAGGATTTCAGCCATTGTGTTTTAGCGTAACTCTACAATTTGTGTTTTTAGGAAATTTGTAGTTACCAAAATACAGATTTCTCACAGAGTGCTAAGGATTCCTTGAAATGAATAATCATCAATAAATAAATAAACACACCAGAATCCTGTTGATAAGTATAAGGTGAACTGTTGTTGAAGAACTCAGCATTTCCTCAGTTACACGAACTGGAGAGTGCCTTTGGAGATCAGCAGGCCTTTTTGCCTGTGGGAAAGCAACAGGGAAGGGGGAATCTGTGCATGGAACAGACCTGTTCAGTGCACCGTTCATAAGCAGCAAGATGCCGGTGATGAAGTGCAGCAAACGGGGACTATTTCAGTCATGTAATGAGAAGCAAAAAGGGATGGATTGTTACAGCTAATACTTCAAGGTAAAACAAACAGGAAAGGAAGTGGAGAAGGAGGAGGAAGTTATTGGCTGAGGAACCTGGGAGATATCCGAGATTTTGGGATGCATCACTAATTACAGGGAACGAATCTGAAGTCCCATATAGCCACAGTAAAATTCAATGTCGAACAGGAAATGACTGTGAAATATTTGTGATGTTAGATATTTTGTGGGTTTTCATGTAGCTAGTTAGATATCCTGAGCTCTTTAAGGGTGGCATAAAAGCAGTTTTAATCAATCAATCAATCAATCAATCAATCAATCAATCAATCAATCAATCAATCAATCAATCAATCAGTCAATCAATCAATCAGTCAATCATCCTGTTTGTTACTTAAGTACATCCGTCAGCAGGGTGCCTGTTGCTGAAATGATAAACTACTACTTTAAGTTGCTGCTTGGCTTCCATTGGGACAGTTTTGCCCTGCTTGGCTCCTCAACCCTTGAGCCACTTGGGGGATTAAAAAGGGTGTTTTCTTTAAAAAAAATCACTTGAAAAACAAATCCTTGGAAGGAGTTCCCCATTTCTAGGGTAGTATGCATTGTGCATTGGATAATGAAGTATATGTATGTATGTATGTATGTATGTATGTATGTATGTATGTATGTATGTATGAAGTGTGCATTGGATAATTGTTTCTTCTTTGCTTTTTGGCAGCTGCAGATCTCAGTCCATCTGAGTCAGCACTTGAGCATCTATTTATTTATTTATTTATTTATCGCACTTATATACCGCTCCTACTTCCCGAGCGGGAACTCAGGGCAGTTCACATAAAATCACCAAAGGCAAAAAGGCAAATACTGTGGCAGCGGCAGAGACAAACATACAACGTATGGGTCAAAAAAAAGAAGAAGAAGAAGAAAGAAAAAAAAAAAAAAAAAAAAAAAAAGCTCTAGTCATTTTCGAAGGCATCCCTAAAGAGGAGGGTCTTCAGACCTTTCCTAAAGGATGTCAGCGATGGAGCCAGCCTCAGCTCTCTGGGTAAGTTATTCCATAAAGGCGGCACCACCACCGAGAAGGCCCGCCGGCGAGTACTCGTTTAACGGGCCTCTCTCGGGTGGACCGTCTGAAGTGAGGGGCAATGATGACCGGGTGGGTCGGGCCCGATCTAATTGTCGGTGAAGCCGCTCTGCCAGATAGACAGGGGCCAAGCCATGGAGGGTTTTGTAAGCCAAAACCAACACCTTGAACCTTATTCGGGAGGCAACGGGCAACCAGTGGAGGCGGGCCAGGATGGGAGTGATGCGGTCGAAACGACGCGCACCAACCACCAGCCTGGCCGCCGCATTCTGGACTCGCTGCAGTCTCCAAACAAGGCTCAAGGGGAGCCCCATGTAGAGAGCGTTGCAATAATCCAGCCTCGACATGACCAATGCCTGTACCACAGTCCTCAGGGAGCTCTCGTCAAGGTACGGGTGAATCTGGGCGATTAACCTTAGATGATAAAAGGCCGACTTGGTCACGGCTGACACCTGGAGATCCAGGGTCAGACCCGGATCCAGGACGATGCCCAGATTCCTCACTCTTTGCGCCAGCTGGAGGGCGGACCCATCCAGACTGGGAAGAGGGCCACAGTACCCATCCGGGCCGCCCCCGAAGAACATAACCTCGGTCTTTCCAGGGTTGAGCCGAAGTCTGTGGGTCCTGGTCCAGTCCAAAACTGCAGCCAGGCAGCGGTCAAGGGTCTGGACGGCCTCCACTGCACAGGTGGAAAAGGAGAGATAGAGCTGCGTGTCATCAGCGTACTGATGACAGCAGACTCCAAAACTCCGGATGATCTCAGCCAGCGGCTTCATATAGATGTTAAAGAGCATTGGGGACAGGGACGACCCCTGAGGCACCCCACAAGAGAGTGTCCAGGGAGCCGACAACTCACCCCCCAAGCTCACTCGCTGGGTACGACCCTCAAGGAAGGAACGGAGCCAGCCAAAGGCCAAGCCCCTGATCCCCACCTCCGAGAGCCGCCCCAGCAGGATACCGTGGTCGACGGTATCAAAAGCAGCTGACAGGTCGAGGAGGACCAGCAGGATAGAGCAACCCCTGTCGGCCCTCCTCAACAGATCATCATGCAGAGCGACCAGGGCCGTCTCTGTCCCATGACGCGGCCTGAACCCAGACTGGAAAGGATCCAGGACATGGTTCTCCAGGAACGACTGGAGACGCAGGGCGGCGACTCGCTTGACTACCTTGCCCAAGAAGGGAACATTGGCTATGGGACGATAGTTGGACATGTCATCCACAGCCAAGCCAGGTCTTTTAATAATGGGCTTCACTACCGTCTCCTTCAGCAGACTGGGAAAAATCCCATCCCTGAAGGAGGCTGAGGCAATAAGCGAAGCCCATTTCGGCATGCTCCCCCCTGTGATCTTAATCAGCCAGGACGGGCAAGGGTCAAACGGAGAAGCCGCAGGCCTGCAGTGTCCCAGGGCCCTGGAGGCATCCTCAGGTGTAACAGACCCGAACTCAACAAACCAGGACGACCGAGGCGGCCCAGTATCGGCCACGCCGGGGACTGGATCAGGGCAACCGGCATCCAGCTCTGAACGGATGGCCTCTATCTTGGTTTTAAAATAGGCTGCAAATGACTCACTAGTGAAATCACTAGGAGGAGGCCCCGGCGGACCAGGATTGGTGAGGTCTTGAACCACCCGGAATAACTCCGCGTGGCTATTCAAGGCCTCACCAATTCTCAGGGCAACAAATGATCTCCTAGCTGCCCTTATCACTCTGGAATAGCGACTGGTCGACGCCTTAACAGCAGCCCAATTCATAGCTGTCCGAGCATTCCGCCATCTGCTCTCTAGCCTTCTCCGTTCCTGCTTCATTGCCTGCAACTCCTCGGTAAACCAAGGAGAGGAGAGGGCTCGGCACCGGATCAGGTGCTTGGGGGCGATCCGGTCTGCTGCCCCGGCCACCTCCTCAAACCACCTTTTGACCAGGGTGTTGACCGGATCGTCATCCAGACCGTCTGGTAAAACCCCCAGGGCCTCCGCAAACCGCACAGGATCCAGGAGCCCCTGGGGGTCGGGCCCAGATGGAGGGGCCCTGCCCCCGCGGGGAGGGGTGGCGATTGACAGGGAGAAAGTCAGCAGATGGTGATCTGACCATGACACGGGACGGACCAGCAGGTTCCCGACCCCCAGATCAAAACCCGTCGATGTGGAGGCAAAAACCAGGTCCAGGGTATGTCCTCCCTTGTGAGTGGGACTGATGACAAATTGGGCCAGGTTCATGGAGGCCATGGACTCCATGAACTCCAGAGCTGCTCCCGACAGTCCAGCCTCGGCATGCACATTGAAATCCCCCAACACCAAAAGGCGGGGGGATCTCATCAGCGCCACCGAGATGAACTCGGAGAGCTCTGGAAGGGAGAGTGCAGTGTCGCAGGGAGCTCAGTACACAAGAACAATCCCAAACCTGTCCCTCTGTCCCACTACAAGGTGAAGACATTCTAACCCTGGGCTCACCAGCATTGCAGATCTGCTGACGTAAAAAGAGTCCCCGTACACAATGGCCCCCCCCGGCCTGCCCAGATGCTGCACACAGTAGCCCTGGGGCCAAAGCAGTGAGAGGGAAGCCCCTCCCCCCTCGGCCACCCAGGTCTCCGTGAGAAATGCCAGGTCGGCTCACTCATCCACGGTCAGGTCGTGGATGACAGGGATCTTATTATGAACTGACCTGGCATTAATCAGCAAACAGGACAGGCCGGGGGTACAGACGGAGTGGATCCCTGTCCTGTGGCAGTGAGCCGGCAGGTCACAGCGTGGGATGGGACGGAGATGCCTGTCCCGAGATCTTCTTATCCGACTGCGTGTGATTTCAGTAGGGCATGTTAACTTTAGGAGTCAGGCCCTTAAGGTATCTCCCTTCCCATCATTTTGTATTTTACTGTTTATAAACCTCCAGCTGGCTTGATCTCTGCAGCAGTCCCATCTGTGATGTCTAAAATAAAGCTTTCCCTCTGAACTGGGATAGAGGGGCGTGGTGGCTCAGTGGGCTAGAGCACTGAAACTGTTTGCTGCAAAGTTGGCAGCTCAGCTACTTGAATCCCAGGGTGCCATGCAGTGGAGAAAGCTCCCACTGTTAACCCCAGCTCCTGCCAACCTAGCAGTTTGAAAGCTTGTAAATGCAAGTCGATAAATAGGTACTGCCATAAAAATGGGAAGGTAAAAAGTGTTCCATGCACATAAATGCATTCAGCCATGCCGGCTACATGGCTATGGACTTGCACAACACTGGCTCTTTGGCTTAAAAATGGAGATGAGCGCTGCCTCTAGAGTCAGACACAACTAGCATGCACGTGCAAGGGAAACCTTTTACCTTTACCTTTTACCGAGCTGGACACCTCCATCAACTCACTTGGAGGCTGGTGACTCTAAGCTGGACATTGATTGGACATAAGACAGCTCTCCCCATGAACAAAAAGCAAAATTCAGTGCTGGGGAGGTGAGCTTGTCCACCACTTCCAAACTTTTTACTGGGAAAACCCCAACACATAAACCAAAGGGGCCCACCTAATGAAGAGTTTGAAAACCAGCCTTTCTGGATATGGTAGGACAAAGAAGATGGTGGGTCTTCAACAAATGACAGACTATGTGTAGAGTACCCAGAGCCTGAGGAAAATTACCTTTTCTTGAGATGCTAGAATTACTAGAACCTTTCACTCAGTATGCCCACTGTCTGAAAGCTTCAGTTTGAGGGTAGACCATGCAGGGTGTCGCAGTTCAAAAAGACTCTGGCATGGCATTTCTTAGACCTGTTGGTTGCAAGTGGAGGTTCTACTGGTGGCAACAGAGATGGGCGTGAACTGGTTCCTCCCATTTTCTGCTAGTTCGTCAAGGCAGTAGCACAGGTGCTTCTGCTCTCCTTCCCCAACTCCTCAGCTGATCGGCTACTCACCAGGGACAATTTGCTTTCTTTTTCCACCTCTATAGAGAATCTCTCAGTCAAGGGTAAGAGCACAGACTTCTCTGCTCTTTTGACTGTTTGGGAGACCAGAGGGTGGGGCATAGAGGCCTGAGCTGTTGACGGGACTGGAAGATCAGTTCAGGAGTTTCAAGAAGCTAGCATGCTGGGCCTGGCGAGTGGCTGATTGAACCAGAGGAGGCGGGGGAGGCGAGCAGCAGCCCTGTGCTGCTGCCTTTACGAACTGGGACGAACTGGGATGAACCAGTTTTTTGCCCATCTCTAGAAAGCAACTATAAATTGCACTGTCTGTTCACGCTGACACTTGTGACACTTTCATTGCCAGCTTCACCTAAACATATTATTCTTTGCCAGTTATATCGTGGCAGCATTTCAAAGCCAGAGAACAAGGCAGAGCAGAAGCTGTCAGACAGAGCTATAAACTTGAGTGCAATTACTGACGCAAATTACTGTGTTCCAGCAAATCTTAGTTTAATCCCAGCTAAACAATCACAGCCTGCTTGGTATCTTATGATTAACTTCTAGCCTGTCGGCAAACTTTCCACATTGAAACAAAAGGGATGTTTTTCTACTGAGCTGATGGTACAGGGGGTGGGGGGAAGCATAGCTTAAGGCAATTAGGAAGTGGGCGGGAAAGTACATTTTCTGTACAGATCACCGTCCCAAAAGCTTCAAGTGCATAACAGTTGTTTACAAAGGAGATAGATGAAAAGAGAATCATGCTAAACATGGCAGGAAAGCATCCCGTGCAGAAAACAGGGACATCATTAAGCGCCAAGCACTTTTGTATCCAATTTTACAGAATTATAGAAACCTTGAATAATTCAGATAGAACAGACCTATAAGGGCGTCAGGTCCATCACCCTAATTAATAAATGCAGGAGTCCCAATCAAAGCGGATCTTGAGTGCCTCCAGTGTTGGAGCACTCACCACCTCCTGAGGTCTTCGTTTCCATTGCTGTACTGCTCTAACAGTTAAGAAGTATTTCCCAGTTGTCACCACACATTTGAATGTGGCTGGTCCTCAATGAGAATCACTATAAAATGGACGACAGACAAACTGGACTCCTGGGAATGTAGATTTATTTTCAGAGGATCCTTTCAGCATACCTTGTGCACAAGGGGTGCCTGAACACAGGGACAATGTCCTGTATGGAATGTCCAGTCTTAAATACTCTTCCACATACAGAAACAGACAAAGAACAAACTCAGGATTGGTTACAATTTGCTGCAGTGGATAGCATGTGACTTCATTACATATATGTTCATTTTCCCCAACGCAACCAAACTTAAAGATCAGTGAGACATTCCCATCTGCATTAGCAAGATTAAAGGTCATTAATTTCTTAATGTATTGTTCTCTCTATCTTAATTGTGAGTTTCAAAAGCTGAATACAAAAGTGCAAAACAAGATATTTTAAGATCTGAGATGTCTTAGCATGCAGTTTGACATTTGCTATACACTTTTTGTGGTTTGGACACATCCTGTTGCCATTCAGTTTAGAAGCCCATCTCTGCAGAAGCGGGGGTGCTTTGCAGAAATACAGAGATGATGCTTTTAGGATACAGAGTTTACAGAGATGATGGTTTTAGGCTATCTATAAGGCAGAGGACAGAATGAAGAATTGAAGATAAACTCAAAACTTGGACCTTACTGTCACACAGTGTTCAACCAATATCTGGCTAGCTGTAACGTGAGCCCATTTTTATATGTCCTGCATTCTGGGATGACTGAAAACAAATCCTCATCCATCTCTGTAAGACAGTCTTTCAGGTATTTTCTCAAGGCATGTTTAGCCTTGAGTCATTGTTCCTCAAGGCTAAACATGCCCAGTTCTTTCACTCTACCCTCAAAAGACTTGGTTTCCCTGATCCTCCACATTTCCGTCCTCTGACCTGGCTCTAGTTTGTTGGCATCCTTCTTACAGTATTGTTTCCATGACTGACTAAGCCCAATTGCAAAGGAATCCTCTTCTTACTTCCTGATGGGCAATCAGAACAAAAAAAGAAATTAATTGACAACTTTGTCTGCTAATTTGGATCCTGCAGGACTTGGGAGAGGCTCCTGCTGTGACTGTCAGATGTTTCAACACTCAAGGCATTCCCTCTTCTAATGATGTGCTATTTGCAATGCACTCCATCATTTTGGTCCCATGTCTTGTGGCTGGTGGATCACACCCACCCAAGTAAATGGGATGTGTTCCGTTTACTCTCAGCATTTATTTGGTATATATGTTTTCATAGGCTCTGTGACAAACAATTATTTCTGAGCAGATGAAGCACTATGAAGTGTATTCTCCTGCTCCCTAGTCTTAAACCTCAAAAGTCTTCTAGGAGGTGATGGGTTAGGATTTATCACCTGACAGTGACTGAGTCAGCAGCTTTGAATAAATGTGCACCAGTTTTATGTGGCAAAAGCTTTTGTGGATTGTAATCTAGTTCTTCAAATACAAGTGAAGATTGGGGTTGGGTTTTCACTCCATATAGTTCCATGTGGTGCCTTCCATTGTTCAGTAGAACCCGTGAATTCATGGGGGATTGCTTCTAAACCCCTACTGCAGATTCTAAAAACTGCAAATAATAGCAAATATTGTACATAACAAAACAAACAAACAAACAAACAAACAAAAGGGGGAAAATCTCAGAATTACATTTTTTACCCTGCATTATCAGAAATAGCCACTAGGGGGAGTCAGAGACAGTGTTATGTATACTTTTTTTCCAACAATACATAGCACGGTCTCTGACTCCCTCTAGTGGCCAGTTCTGATAATCAGAAGACTGTGCTAGGCATTCTTTAACAACAAGAATACACACCACAACCTCTGTCTCCATGTAGTGGCCATCTCTGGTAAATACATCCTGTAAATATGTATCTTTAGGTATTTTTTAAAAAAAGTTAAATATATTTTATGTCAGGAGGATGTGTGGACCCACAGAATGATAAGATGTAGACCATGAGCAATTTTACTAACTGTAACACCAAGGGAGTGACCTATGCCATAAGGTGCCCAAGCAAATAACTATATATAGGACAAACCTCCAGACCCCTGAAAATACAAATGGGGGAACATGTTAGCAATTTAAGAAACAAACGAATGGGCAGTCCATTGGTTAGCCATTGCTGTAGATAGACTTCCTGGAAACTGTGAGAGGTTCCTGTTGAGAAGATAGATATACTGGATCCTGAAATACTTAAACGAAGAGATAGATTTCCTTCCCTTATTATAATAACCTCAGTGTTATCTCACTACTGTGCACAGCTGTATGAGTCTTCCCTTAACCAGTGCCCTCATTCTTAGTCTGGAGCTGTTACAGACCAAAGAAGAAAAGAAGCTCAGTATGCATATGATTTTATGTTATGTTATTTCATGAAATGCATTCTGGCATGTCTAATGTGCTAAATATATGTACTGCAGTTAAGTTTACAAATCCTTAGCTTTGTATCTCTTTTACAGAAGGATATTTAATATGTAATTTTGTAATTTTGTTTTGCTCAGCTCCTGAAGAAGGCCCCACCAAAACGTGCTGAGCCAGAGATTTTTAAAATGATGTTCATAGATGTTCAGCAGTAGCGGTGAGGAATATGGGGAAAATGATGACCAGGAGGTATGGGGCTCCCCTGTAAGCCTAATGAAAACCACTGGATAGACAGATACTGAATAGGCCTTAAGCACATCTGCCCCCCCTTGTGATATCAGAGGGACCCGGGCAAAATAAGATGTTCCAGGCTCATGCTGTTGAATCCTATCCCTGAAGGAACGTCACCTGCTGTTGACTCCCCGGCAACCTCTTGTTCCTGCAACTCCAGTGCAAAGAATTTAAAGGGCCTGGATCCGGAGAAGTAATAGCACCACTCAGATCTGCTCTGACCAGACTTCCCTGCGATGCAGTATCTGGCCCTGGGTTCCTTTGTTTAAGAAGGCTATCATTAAGTTGGAATTGCCCAGTGAAGGGCAACCAAAATAGTAAGGCATTTAGAAACCAAGCCCTAAAAATTGGTGGAGAGATCTGGAAGGTTTAGCTTGGACAAGAGGTGATAGGACAGCCATCTCCATTTACATAAGGGGATGTAAGATGGACAAGCTTGTGTTCTGCTCCTCCAGAGGATGGGGGGGAGGGGACAAATGAAGAGAAGCAAATCAAATGAAAAGAGGTCTGTATTAACCCTTGAAAGGAACTCCTGACAGACAAGCCTGCTAGGTCTGAGTAGTCTACCTCAACGTATACAGCAGTGGTGGTGAACCTACAGCATTGCAGATGTTTTGGACCACACGCCCCTAGTGCTTTGTCACTGGCAATACAGGCTTGGAATTCTTGGAGTTGTGGTCCAAAAAATCTAGAGTGCTGAAGGTTCACCACCACCACTACTATAGAAGAGGATGCTTTTGTAAACGTAGGTTGAGTGATCACCTATTGAGGATGCTTGAGATGGCATTTCCCTCTTCAGGAGGGTCTTCCTGACTAGATTTCCTCTGAACCTTCTGGTTCTACGATGTGCTGGGACTTGTATGATTACTGCACCTGACTGACACTGATATAATCACAAGTTCAGTTTCCCAGTTCCTGAGAAAATAGATTTTTCTCTGGCTAAGAGCCTCGTGGCGCAGTGGTTAAATGCCTGTACTGCAGGTAAAACTGTGCTCACAACCTGGGTTCAATCCCTGGTAGCAGGCTCAAGGTTCACTCAGCCTTCCATCCTTCCGAGGTCAGTAAAATGAGTACCCAGCTTGCTGGGGGGGGGGACAATGTGTAGCCTGCACACTGTAATTAAAATTGTAAACCGCCCAGAGACGATTTGTAGTGGTATGGGGCGGTATATAAGCAGAACACTTTGCTTTTTGCTTTGCTTTGCTTGTTGCGCACGGAGGACTGGCAGTTCATGAATTTAACATGCATGCTGACAAACCCATTACCTTCTGTCTCAATGAAGATGGCAGGGAATGATGTGGTGCCGTCAGATGCAAAAGAGCAAAACAGGCAGGCGGCGTCGCCCTCCTCCTGGCCCTGCCACCTCACACCCGGTTCTCCATTTTGTCAGGTGAGTGGGTGGGGGTGGGGACCTCCTCAATGACAGCTCACTGCAAGGAGGGGGGAATTGAGCAGGAAGGGTGCGCTGGAAACCGAGGAGGCCTTAAATCATTTAAGCCAGTGGGCACAAAAGAAAGAGAAAAAAAAGATGACAAATAGGACTCGGTGTGGATAAATGTGGGATAATGAATTTGGACCCTAGAAGATGAAAAGGAAATATGCACACCAGAGTCGTTTTGCTGCATGTTAACTAGCAGGAGGGTCAGAGGAGTAGAAGGTGTCCTCAGTTCCCTATGAATTATTGGGCTTGGTATTATGTAAAAGAATGGCCACTTTGCTGCTTTTCTGGGGGATGGGTTTAAAATGATAACAGCCGGTAAGGGAAGGGAAGGAACACTTGAGTGCCGCATCTCAATGGCTTGCAGGTATTAGGAAAAGTTTGCTCACTTTTTTTATTCATTTCAACTCCCTGCCACAGGATGTGGTGATGGCATCTGGCCTGGATGCCTTCAAAAGGAGATTGGACAGATTCCTGGAGGAAAAGTCCATCACAGGTGACAAACCATGATGGAGATGTGTCATCTCCAGGCTTAAAACCAGGGTACTTCAAGGGCCAGATGCAGGGGAGTGGTGTCAGGAGACAGATATCTAGTCTCATACGCTCCCAGACGCATCTGGTTGGGCCACTGTGAGATACAGGAAGCTGGACCAGATGGGCCTTTGGCCTGATCCAGCATGGCTCTTCTTATGTTCTTATTTTCTTATCTTTTACATGTTGATGACAATCATCTAAAGGGAAAATAGAGATTTTTCCATGACCAACTGGATTCCTTTCAGACAGACTTTCAAAACCCAGGTGCTGGCACACAAAACAGGCCCTGTCTTTGATCACCCTCCACCTCTACCTCCAGGTGGTGATACCTGCAAACGAGCCTCAAGGGAACGTCATAACAAACTCCGAGGACCTCTGAGATATTTAATCTTAGAAAAGTTACTTTTTAAGCTCCCGATTTCCAGGCTCCTCCAGCTAGCATTGCCAAAAACTTTTCCTGGGTTGGTGAGTGGGAAATCCTAAGAACATCTTGTCAAGTTTTTAGTTTTAAATAAGGCTATAAAAACATAAATAGAATATTGAACATACCTTACACAGAAGAGTATAGTACGTAGTAACTCAGTGTTTCTGTATGCGTTGAGAAGGTTCTAGAGAAGACTCTGAGGCTCCAGCAGCCATGGGCAAGTGATTGTGGCTGGAGCTTGTATTAATGTACCTCAGATAATTCACTACTTGCTGGTCCTTGGTAAAGATCAGTCACACTGTTCCTTGTTTAAGTTAGTTACTCTGTTTTTTGTTTTAAGGAGAAGTCTTGCTGGTCAAGGTATTGTTTTGTAACCAGGCATGTATTACGTATATTACATTTTTGCTAAAGTTAGGCTCTCTAAGTTAAATGTTTAATTATGAATTATATTTTTCTATAACAAGTGGTCTCTCACAAGTTTTTGTATCCTGAAAGGCACTGTGTTCTGCTAGGTCTCAGACTCCTTCCAGTACACAATGTTTTCTTGTTTTGTCAAGACTCTGCTATAATCAGGCCTTTTGGGGCAGGGCACCTAACATTATTTTTCCCTGTTTTTTTCTCCGACACATCTAACACCTGGAAGCAACTTTTTTCCAGGAGATATCTTGTTGGCGTCTGAGATATGTTCCAGAACTCCCCATAAAGGGACTTTCCAGAGCAGAAGGTCAAGAGGAACTGGGTAGTGAAAGAGAAAAACAAGAGAACCCAGAGACAATGAATTTTGCACAGTGCAAGCAATGCTTGTTTAAAACCTGTCTGCAGCACAGGAGATAAAAGTTGCTTTTCCATTAGATGTACTGTACTTAATAACGAACACTGCTTAATAAAAGACATTGGGTAAGTGAACCTTACTCCTCCTTCCTTGCGGGGCTCTCTTATCAGGATTGTCATAATTCTTTCTTCCCAATTAGTGCCTATTTAGTATAGCTTTCTGCCTTCCTATTTGTTTTAAAAGCTAGGGTGATTAGTTTCTATCCTTCTAATCAAGCCGTTAATGAGCTTCTGTGGATGTTCCCTCCCTGATGGCACTTTGATAGGATTCCCCTTGAAGCCCTCCCCTCCCCCCACCCTTCGTGCTTCCTCATTCACTTTCAACAACGAAATTAGCCATTTCCCCATGGCTTTGATATAACTAGAGACCGCACACAGACGGCGGCTTTGATATCCCTTAAACACCAACACACAATTAAATGGTTGTCAAACATAGGCTCACTTTGTCAATGAAAGGCTCCAAAAAAACATAGTCGCTGCCCTGATTCAGGCGCGTAGGTGACCGATTGCAGGGTTACAGTGGGAAAGGAACTCACACTGAAGTTGATTTTTTTTTAGTAGGGGTGATTTTTTTTAACCCAACGTGTTGTTAGTCTGTGAAACTCCCTGCCACAAGATGTGGTGACGTTGTTAGTCTGTGGAACTCCCTGCCACAAGATGTGGATACCTTCAAAAGGGGATTGGACAGATTCCTGGAGGAAAAGTCCATCACAGGTGACAATCCATGATGGAGATATGTAATCTCCAGGCTTAAAACCGGGGTACTTCAAGGGCCAGATGCAGGGGAGTGGTATCAGGAGACAGATCTCTAGTCTCATGCGCTCCCGGACACATTTGGTGGGGCCACTGTGAGATACAGGAAGCTGGACTAGATGGGCCTTTGGCTTGATCCAGCATGACTCTTCTTATGTTCTCATGATCTTATGTATATGAGCTCTAGGCCCTCCTTCCTCACAAAGAGCTGCTGGAACCGCTGCCATGGGGGGGGGTGGCGCATGGAGGGGGAGCAGGCACAGCCCACATTGGGGAGAAGAGAGATTGGGGCACACACCTCTCCCCCAGGGAGGGCCGGGGCTCTCCATGGGTGCCTCCCTGCTGGCCGGAGCAGACCAGCTGCCTCAAGAATGAGCACGCCCAGGTGACCGTCCCCCTCAGATGCGGTGCGTGCATGCGCCAGAAGTCTGTTTACATACACCATCCCCCTGCTAAGCACGGGCACAACTGCCCCCTCCCCTTGCACCCGGTCTCTGTGCACAAACAGCACAGGTGGTGCTGAACTCCCTGTAGAACTCCCTGTAGAAGGGGGAAGGGGCAGGCCATCCATCCACAGGCCAATTAAAATTTCCTAATGGGCCGGATCTGCCCCGTGGGCTGGACTTTGGACACGGCTCAATTCTAAAAGAAGGTAGAAAACCAACACTCCACCCGCAACCCCGAGTCAAGGCATAAAGTCACTAATGCCAGGCCCATGAAGTAGAAAACCTCACCAGCTTCCACCTTTCCATGAAACCCTACCCAAGGACAGCATGAATTACTACTGATTTTCTAAGTCCGCTTGTACCACGTGATCATGGAAAGGCCATCTTGTAAGTGGCACCAATGCTCTGGCAGGCTCCTGTAGTTTGTTGTGGTAGTGTGATTGGTTGCATGTCAGAGGCACAGCCAAAAAAGGGGGAGCATAATGATGTTCACCATCATTTAATGTAGACAGTCCTGTTGTAGGAAAAAATCATGAAGTTATAAGAGTCTGCCATGTTTTTCAAGATGTGAGATATTCAAGGAGACCTTGGCCACATATATACCCCAGGCAGTTTCCCATGGCCCTTCAGTGAATGGAACCCCAGTCTGACACTCTGGCCACTCCATCGCACTAACTCCTGTGTTAGTATCACCATCTTCATACAGCAAATCTCAAAGTTTTGTGCCTGCCCAGGACTACTTCACACACGACAGGGCTTGTTCCTCTATGCGTAGCAACCACTGGATCCAGTAGCAAGACACCACTTGTTGTTCAGTCGCTCAGTTGTTTCCGACTCTTCGTGACCCCATGGACCAGAGCTCGCCAGGCCTTCCTATCCTCCACTGCCTCCCGGAGTTTTGTCAAATCCATATTGGTTGCATCGATGACACCGTCCAACCACCTCATTCTCTGCCGTCCTCTTTTCCTTTTGCCTTCAATCTTTCCCAACATCAGGGACTTTTCCAAGGAGTCCTCTCTCCTCATGAGGTGGCCAAAGTACTGGAGCCTCAGCTTCAAAATCTGTCCTTCCAATGAACATTCGGGGCTGATTTCTTTCAGGATGGATAAGTTTGATCTCCTTGCAGTCCAGTGGACTTTCAAGACTCTCCTCCAGCACCACAGCTCAAAAGCATCGATTCTGTGGCAATCAGCCTTCTTTATAGTCCAGCTTTCACTTCCATATATCACTACTGGAAGACACCATGAGACTAGTACTATTGATAATCAGTGAGGATTTGATGAGTCAACACCTAGGTAAGTTCCACTGATCCAATGGCCCTTATATAGCCGTGGCTTTCAACTGCATTTCAACCATTGTCTTCAACTAACCAAGAAGGTCATTGGCAATAATGCACCTGAAATTACATTGCAACTGGAACCAAAATAAGTAGAGCCATTCTGTGAAATTAATCTTCATTGGGCTTCACTTGAAAAAAAGAAAAGAAAGAAAAATCCAGCCATGCACACATATCTGCTGAAACTAGTATGTTTAAAAATAGTCTTCTTGGTAAGTTACATTTTAATCTGTCTTCATTTAATTGATTGATCATACCTGGTAATGTACTTTTAGCAGCGCATTCCTTCAGAGTCCAATTGGAAGGCTGACGTGTGAGAGGAAAGCTAAATCATTTGGTAAAGAACTTTGGTTTAAACCAATTAAACTGATCAGATGTTTTCCCTTAAAGGCTCTCTTATTCATATGAGTGAAACTGCAAGAATATTGCCGTTTTGAACAAAGAGCAGTGAATTGGCTAGAAATCTCTATAGTCACAATGTGGGCTCATATTGTTTTGCAAGCTAAGGGCCTCATCTGCACTTCCTGGGTCAACATACCAGGAAATGCCACCAAGTGGACCAGCTGTTTACCTGTCTCCTCCAGCTGGACATCCTATTAGCTAACATCCCTGGTAGAGATGGGCACGAAATGAAAAAAAATTTCATTCCGTTATTCGTTATTCGTTTCATTACATAACGAAATAAATAACGAAGATTGTGATGAAATTGGAACGAACCGAACAGAACCACGAAAATTAGGTTCGTTACATTTCGTTTTCGTTAATAGGGACGCACAATGAAATGAGCTGTTTTTAAATGTTAAAAAATGTCCTGAATATCTGTAAAAACCCAGCGATAATTATTTATTCTGCCTGATAATACCTACCGGGGGGGGGGTCCTTAAAACATGAATTTATGTCTTTTCTCAGATCGCTGTATTTTTTTCCCTTTAAGGGGAGTTAGGGGACATCGACCCAAAATGGCTCCCAGATGCCTAATATTGATTTCTTGGGTATTAAAACACCCTGGACATCCGTAAAAACACAGTGATAATTATTTGAAATTATTACCTACCAGGGGGTTGGGGTCCTTAAAACGTTTGTTTTTGTCTTTCTCCCATCGCGATGCATTTTTTCTTTTCCCTTTAAGGATGACACAGAATGGATTCCAGCCACAAGATGGATGCAAGCCATGTGATGGGATCATGTAAATTCTTGGACAATTTCAACCAATAGCATGACCAGGTTGCAGACTGGGTAGGTGTGGCAGCCACAGAGGGCATAAAAAGCTTTGGCAGCCCCTGTCCTCCTTGCAATCTGTGGTGGGAGTTAGGGTGGGATTGCTGACTGAGATCACATTACACCCCTACTAAAGCAGCTCCGCTGGCTGCCAATCAGCTACTGGGCACAATTCAAGGTGCTGACCTTAACCTACAAAGCACAAAATGGCCTGCATCCTCAAAGATTGAATCTTGTGGTATGAACCAGCTCGGGCACTAAGGTCATCAGGAGAGGCCTTTCTCTGTATCCTGCCACCTTCACAGGTGCGTCTCAGAAGAACTCATGAAAGGGACTTCTCTTTTGCTGGCTGTTCCCAGACTTTGGAACTCCCTCCCACTGGAGGCCAGGACTGCCCCATCTCTGCTGTCTTTCTGGAAGCAGGCAAAGCCCTTCCTCTTCAGGCAAGCTTTGCCCAAATTAGGGACTACCCACTATGTGACTTTTATATGAATTACCATACATGACTGCAATGAATGATTTCATAAGAACACCTGTGTTTCCATATTTTCTTTCCTCTCCTCATAATGGATTTTTTTTCTTTTGGTGTGCTCTTTGTAGCTTTAATGTTTCCTTTTGATGTTTGAAGATGCCTTCTAATTCCCTGTTCTTAACTTGAATACGTCATAATATTTCTGGGCTGTATAGTGTTCCTCATTATTGTAAACCACCTTGGCTCCTTTTCCAAGGAGAAAGGTGGGGTATAAATATTCAAATAAATAGATAGATATTGAGGGCTGTTTGTTTGGGTCATTTTATTTTGAAGAGGTAGTACATCAAGAGATGGCACCCCACTGATTCTATGACCATACATGACAAGCGCTCAATCACATTTTACAAAGATAATGGCTGAAAGTGGAAGATTGATAACAATGTGTCTTATGAACTTATGGGACTCTTTTTTTGGTTTCCTTTTCCCCTCCCCCTCCCCCTACTAGTTGGCATCCCTTTAATATAACTTTTTCAATCAACCCTGAAGTTATTTTGCTGGCCAAGAACATGATAAAACAGCAACAAAATCAACCACTGGCTGACTCAGCAGACTAATAACTAACATTTGCCATCTTTGCCTTAGACGTTTGTTCCCACTTAAAACTGCTAATGTGTTTGTATCAAAAACAGATCCGAAAACATCAACCACATACAGTAGTGTATTTCAGCACCACGGCCAGTTCCACAGGCTTTTTAAAAAACCTATATAAAATCTTTTTTATGGTTTGTGCTGTTTCCCTTGTGAGATGACAGTTTTTTTTTCTGCTTAGGACCCTCTTTGCCCATCTTCTCTACTGTGAATGCTGTGAATACAGAGAATCAATAAGATCACCAGGATCTTTTGGGGCTTTTTTTTTAGGTGTGGAAATGCACACAGATGGATGATGTTTGCTAAGATTATTCCCCCACTCCCACCTCTGCATTCTATAGCCAGAGGATATTTCCTGCATTTACCTCAGTCCTCTAGCTGTCCAAAACATGTTACATTTAGTTGCAATTAATCAGACTGGCCCAGCATAAAGCCCTAAACAGCTTGGCTTCAAGCTATCACAAGGACTGCATCTCCCTTTATTAGCCTGCTTAGATGTTAAGATCGTCTGGAGGGGCCCTTCTCTTGGTTTCTTCACCTTAGCATGTGTGTTTGGTGTGAACGCAGGAGAGGACCTGCTCTTTTTCTGCTCCTATACTCTGGAACTCCGTCCCATAAGAGGCCACTCTGGCCCCATCTTTGCTGTCCTTCCCCAAGCAAATGAATGCCTTTCTCTTCAGGCAAATTTTCCATGAATGACTGGCTGTCCATTTTAAAAAAATGTATTGTTGTATCTTATTGCTTGAATGTGTTTTGGTGTTGCATTGGTTTACCTTTTTCATTTTCTTTCTTTTTTATTATGGTATTTGTTCAGCCCTTTTAGTGTTTGTATACTCACTCTTGTTAGCTTTTAATTTTATCTTTTAATGATGTACACTGTCTTGGGTACTTTCTAATGAGAAAATTAACGGGTACTTTAAGTCTTGGGTACTTTTTAATGGGAAAAGGTGGGGTAAAAATATTCTAAACAAACAAACAAACAAACAAACAAATAAATAAATAAATAAATAAAATTTAAACAAGCAAGTGAGTAGGTAGATTAAGCAAACTAGTGTTGGCTGCTACATTCATGCATAGTTGAATTGGACTCACTATATTATAGACAATAAATACCACTAACAATATATATTTGCCGTTCGCAGGATTTGAGCTTCCTTGTTTTCCTTTCCATACTGTGTGTGGGGAAAAGTGCACCAAGCATGGTGCCCTTGATTGTTCTAAAGAGTGGCTTTCAATTTTCACGCGAACTGAATCCCTGTTCCTCCAATTGAGCAGCCAGCCAGCTGTGAAGCTTAGTTGTGCTGTAACCTCCCACATGTCCCTGAAAATAAAATGTAGTGTTTTTTTCAAAAATAAAAATAAAAATAAAAAGCCTTTCTCTAAATAATAGGAGGCCATGCTCCTCAGATTCACTCAGCACCTGTCCTTTTTATAGCATGCGGTGTGTTTATAAGCTATCTTCGGCAGTAGAAAATTTGACTGTTTTGTGTCCAAGGTGCTTCTGGAATAGTGTGCTTATTAAATTATTTTAAACTGAGAGTGTTTTTCTCTGCTACTCCTTCTGCAATACCAATTACGGAAACAGCTTAATAGACAGTAGAGCTTTAAAATGGTGAGGCAAGTCAAAGTAAGAAATACACCCTGTGTTAACTGTTGCACCCTTGGACTTTGATCCTAAATAGGTTTACTCAAATGTAAATTTTGTAGGACAGTTGCTAAGTAGGCAGAGATTTCTGGCTGTTGTTGAAATTCAAAGCATGTTAGCAATGGTTTTCATCCTACACAGCTAAATGGAACTGTAATGGCACATTGTTTTTTCGATTTGATATTGAATGGCAGAGCTAGACAAGCTTTGAAATCAAGACACAGAAAAAGGGAACTTTTTTGATTATATAAATATTAATTTTTAATTTAATTTAATTTAATTTAATTTTTACTAAATTGATTTTTTAAAAAGCGATTTAGCAGTTGTAGATAGAAATCTTCCATCATCAGCAATTCCCAATGCATTGGTGGCACTGTGTGATGTGACAGTACAATAAAGTTTTTCTAGGGAATCAAAGCTGATTCTTCAAAAAAGTCTGCATTTATGAATGTGAGATATTATGCTTCTATATCCTTTCTTTTTATTTCAAAAGGTGAGGGGATATCTTTTGGAAAACAAGACACAACTTCATAGAGCTTTCTGTTCTATATATCTCCCCAACCCTCAGGTTGTATACTCTCACAATTGTCTGTGAAGATTCTCAGTCATCCAGGTGGGGTTACCTGGAAGTTGAGTCATGACAATTGGACTTCTTTTCTTGAGAGATCAAAACATGTTGCTGCTCATCCAAGCAGCTTCATCAGTCTGAGGAAAGTTAGTGGGGAGGCCTCCAATTTATAGTTCACCTTGATTTCACATTGCCCTGGTCTGAATAGGCTTATAAGTTGGACAATGTCCTGAATAGGCCGATAGGCGGACAATGGTCTGATTAGGCTCGTTAGGTGGACATGGCCTGAGGTATGTGAAAGTCCCATCTATGTAACCCTTCTCAACACCCATTAAGTATGGGTCATTAGCGGTGGCCTTGCTGGTGGATGTGTGAAGTGCTTCTGAGGGTATTTGTACACGACCCCTAAGCTCCGCAGCAAATGGCTGCCAGCTCCAGAGCTTACAATTGTTTCCCCACCAGCTCCAGAGTTTGCAGGAAATTAAGTGTGACCACGCCCACCTAAGCGCGTCCCAGCGCACTTTTCTTGTACCTGCTCTCGGAGGGTGAAAATCCCCAGGTCCGGATTTAATCTGGTGAGTGCGGGCTCTCCTCGGTTCTGTTTTTTTTTTTTGCCTCCCGCCCCTTTAAGAGAAGGGGCGGAAGGCAAAAAACAAAAACAAACAGAAGAGAAGGAATCAGGACGGACGATGGGGCTCCAGGCGGCTTCGGAGGTGAGCCTGCATTTTTTCCTCTCTTTCTTCCTCCCTCCCCTCACGCAGACAGGAGCAAGGAAGTGCAGAGGGGTGGGGACGCAGGAAGAGCAACGAACCCCCAAGATCCCTGGTCCGAATTTAAGTGGCCAGCAGATCTTAGGGGTCATGTGAAAAGGCCCTGACTTGTTTGGGGATTTATGCAGCACGATGAGTAGCAGACAGATTGTGCCTGAGTCCCTCACCCCTGTTGTGAGAGGGGTTTTCAATACACACATGAATGATGAGTAGCAAAATGTTTCGATCTCTCAAAAAAAGAAGTCCAGTTGCCGTGACTCAGCTTCCAGATAACCCTCACAACTGCTTTGTGTTTGGGTAAGCAGTAGTTAACTGATGAAAAAAGGAGTCAGCTTCTGGGATTTTGCCTCCCGTGGTGTCATAAGTGTCATAGAACATAAGAAGAGCCATGCTGGATCAGACCAAAGGCCCATCTAGTCCAGCTTCCTGTATCTCACAGTGGCCCCACCAAAAGTCTCTGGGAGTGCATGAGAGTAGATATCTGTCTCCTGACACCACTCCCCTGCATCTGGCCCTATAAGTACCCCAGTTTTAAGCCTGGATATTACACATTTCCATCATGGTTTGTAACCTGTGATGGATTTTTCCTCCAGGAATCTGTCCAATCTGCTTTTGAAGACATCCGTGCTAGATGCCATCACCACCTCCTGTGTCAGGGAGTTTCACTGGTGTCTCTTTATGAATGGCAACACAAGGAAGGATCCTGTAGACCTGTGGCACCCAACTTTGGGTATCCCTGATGTTCATAGACTGCTAGAAGCCTTCACCACTAGCCTGTGTTTCTTGGATATGCAGCCAAAGAATATCAAGGTTACCAAAGGTTGAGCACCCCTAATGTAGACTAGCTATTCTCAACTTTTTATTGTTTTATTTTTAGGAACCATTGTCCTTTTAGATGCTCTTCTTGGGGTCCAGACTCCCCTGTCAAACAAGGATATCACACAAACATATATCTTTCAGAAATGTCTCACAATTTTCAGTCTATGCTCCCCTTTCAGATGTGCCAGTACACCTCTGCCCCATGGGGCCATATGGTCCCTGTTGAGAATCAACACTGTAGACCATCATGAGTGCTGACCTTGGTGTCGTCCATATTCAGGTTACATTTTGGTATGCAAAGCTGGTATCCTGCTGGTGTTGTAGTCATAGAATCATAGAATCATAGAATCATAGAGTTGGAAGAGACCTCAAGGGCCATCCAGTCCAACCCCCTGCCATGCAGGAACCCCCATCACAGGACTTCCGACAGGTGGTCATCCAGCCTCTGCTTAAAAACCTCCAAAGAAGGAGACTCCACCACCGTTTGTGGCAGCATCTTCCACTGCCGAACAGCTCTAACCATCATGAAGTTCTTCCTGATGTTCAAATGGAATCTCTTTTCCTGTAATTTGAAACCATTGCCCCGAGTCCTAGTCTCTGAAGCCATGGAAAACAAACCTGTTCGCTCTTCAATATGACATCCTTTCAAATATTTAAACATAGCTATACCTGGAGATCACCGGTATTCTCTGGCGGTCTCCCTTACAAATATTACCCTGCTTAGCTCCCAGAACCAGACGAGGCTCAGTATGTCTAGGGTGGGATGGTGGTGGTATTCATTGCCTTTGGAAGCCACATTTTCCATGGCTTCAGAGACTAGGATGTGGGGCAGTGGTCTCAAACTACAGGAAAAGAGATTCAATTTAAACATTAGGAAGAATTTAATGACAGTTAGAGCTGTTCGGCAATGGAATATGCTTCCATAGAGGGCGGTGGCATCTCCTTCTTTGGAGGTTTTTAAACAAAGGCTGGATGGCCATCTGTCGGGAGTCCTGTGATGAGGGTTCATATTGGTTGGACTAGATGGCCCTTGAGGTCTCTTCCAACTCTGTGATTCTATGACTCTATGATTTATGGATGTGGACTGTTATTAATCCACAGATGATGCAATTTAAGGTTCTCTGGCACTTTAAAGCCCAAAGAGCAAGGAAGGGAAAGAAAGAAAGCAGTTATTGCTGGCACAGCAACAGCCTGCCAGTGTCAGGAACTTTGAAGGCCCCTGCTGTAAATCTATGATTAACCAATTATGCTGATTGACTGATCGATGCATTTAGTTCCAGAGAAAGATGTGTCAAGATTTCAGAATCTAAAAGAGCAGAGTTGAGGGTGGAGAGAGAGAGAGAGAGAGAGAGAGAATGTCAAATCTCTGTGTATTTCTCCCAGGGAAGGAGGTGGCATTTGGTTCCAGAAGGGAACATATTGTGCCCCACATCACACTGGACTTTGTGAACCCTTCTTGAAAGCTTCTGGGCATTCCCTGCAGGACATGCTTCATCCCACCAGTCGACACCCATTCCCCGCAAACAAAAAGGTAATCACTCAGGGGGACATTTTCATTCCAGCCTGCTGCCTGCAGGTTGCTTTCCTGGCCTGAGTTCTATTTTTAGCCCCATCTGCTTTTCTGCTATTGATCCCGGTCACCTTTTCGTTAATTAGATACACAGAAAGCACACGGCATTTGCAAGTCATTTATCAATTCTCCCCAGCACCTCCATCCCTCGAGATGTAATTTGGAGCCCTCCTTGAGACAGGCTATTGATCTGCTCCACAGCTTTACCCACTATTGGAAACTATTTATAGAACTGCTATATACAGCTCCCTCACTGGCTTTGGGGGAGGGAGAAAGGGGGATCAGAAATGCCATCATAAATCAGATTTCGAGGTTTGGAAAGAGGGGGAGAAAGAAAGACGGAAAGAAATGCAGAACACAGAGGAGTGAAGTAGGGAACCTCACTGATGCTGCTTAATCTTTCTATGCAGAAAGCCAGGGAGGGTGTGTGAAAAACAGGGATTAGTAGACTGTTAGAGCATTAGCCTTAGAGGGTCATTGGATGATTCCTTGCACTGCTTCAGATCCAAAGATCAGATCAGCAATCTCCCCCAATCAGGCCTCCTTGTGATGTGCTGTCTGTGACTCCTGCCACCTCCTGTCAAGCATACTGTCTGTGGAGAACAGGAATGGTGGATGGTGCCAGATTGAGGCAGGCTGGTCTACCAGTATCAGTTTCCCAGGGTATCAGCTAGGAATCTTTTCAGTTCTATCTCTATGAAGACATCAGGCATTGAATTAGGGTCTTTTCATGGGTCCAGCATGCCCTCTGAGCTTTGATCCCATCTACCTCGCTGTGTCGGATTAGAGGGGCATCTTGTAGGTCTCTAATTCTTTAAAGCAAAGCAAAGTGTTCTGCTTATATACCGCCCCATACTACTACAAGTAGTCTCTGGGCGGTTTACAATTTTAATTACAGAATGCAGGCAGCATTGCAAGCTGGGTACTCATTTTTCGACCTCGGAAGGATGGAAGGCACACCGGGATTGAACCCAGGTCGTGAGCACAGTTTTACTTGCAGTACAGGCATTTAACCACTGCACCACGAGGCTCTTAGCCAGCATTGAGTTTCAAAGGAGCACAGAGCAAGTACTGTATATACTCGAGTATAAGCCTAGTTTTTCAGCCCTAATTTTGGGCTGAAAAAAGGGGTCCTCGGCTTATATTCGGGTCAATACATTTAGCCACTGAGGCAAGTTTGGGTCGGTGGCTAAAAGTCATTTTAAACATTGTGCGCCACTTCTCCTGACCCCCATGTTTAAAATGACTTTTTAAAAAGTCATTTTAAAACAATGTTTAAAATGACTTTTAGCCACCAACTCAAGCACTTGCCTTGGTGGCTAAAAGTCATTTTAAACATCACACATACCCCCAACTCACAAAGGAGAAGTTGCCAGGCCCTGCTGCATTTTCCACCCTAGGCTTATACTTGAGTCAATAAATTTTCCCAGTTTTGGGGTTTAAATTAGGGCCCCGGCTTATACTCGGGTCGACTTATACTCGAGTATATACGGGTAAATAAATAAAGAAAAAACACAGGTCATACCAAGGGTAATGTGGTAAAATCACAGGTCAAGAAAGTAAAATCACGTCATGCCAAGGGTAATGTGGTACTCTTCATGGGTGTGAAGAGTCTATGGAGTATGTACACTTTCCAGCTTCCATGTGCACTCAACAGAGCCATGCAATTCTGTTCTGCTGGGTCCCCTCCTCAACTTTGTCCCTCTCCCTCCCCTTCCTCCCTAATGTACCTTACAGGGGTTGGCGAAAAAGCAAATGTTTCAGCGTGTAAGTAATTTACATTCTATAATTGTAGAACTGCAGAGCTAGAAGGGAACTTATGGATCTCCCCATCTTGGGTCTTCAGATGTTCTTGGACAGCAATACCCAAAAATGCAGAAATAATGGTGGAGGCTCCTGGACACTTTAGGCCAAAAAGATCTGGGAACCCAAGGTTGGGAACTATGATTCAAAGGCAACAAAGGTAAAATATGTTCTGGATTTTGGATGGAACTTGACTAGAGCTCTCCAAGATACTGGGACTAATTGTAATTGGGTGTAAGACTTTGGAGAACTCTGGCAAAGATCCAGCCAAAGCCTGGAGTGAATTTACTGCCCTGCCAAACTTGGAGTCACCAGCCATTCCTCAAATGCCTAAGCTTTCTCTTGATGACATAATGGCTTCAGGGAACGGCTGTGTGTATAAAAGTTTGGATGAAAATGCAGCATGAATGGTTTAGCCTAGATGTTAGCCTAGGCATGCAAGATTGCTATTTAGAGTTTTTCGGGCTGTTTGGCTGTGTTCTCGAAGCTTTTCTTCCTGACATATCACCAGACTCTGTGGTTGGCATCTTCAGAGGGCAAGGAGCTCAGGGAACTAGGCGTTCTCTCTGTTCTCTGGGGTAGAGAGTGAATGAGACTGGGGTTTTTGAAGTTGTGGGGAAGAGGACACTTGTCCTATGCAGGACAATAGGTGTTAGTCATTTTATTGTGATGAAGGGATTAAGAAGTTTCAATGCAATCAGGGATAGCAATGATCCTTCTGTGTAGTTGATGGGTGTCGTTAGCTGTTCTATTTTGTGAACTGATCACTGTTGCTTCTGGCTGGGTGGGAATAATTGAGTTTTGACCTTTTGCACTCTGCAGCTTTTAGTACAGGAAGCCAGGCTTTGTTGATTTTTAAGACTTTCTTCTTTTTTGTTGAAACTGTGCTGATGTTTGTGGATTTCAATGGCTTCACTGTGTAGCCTGACATACTGATTGGTAGTGTTTTCCAGTACCTCTGTGTCCTGGAAGAGGAATCTATGTCCAGTTTGTTTCAGGGTATGTTCAGCTACTGCTGATTTTTCCGGTTGTCTTAGTCTCCAATGTCTTTCATGTTCTTTGATTCTGGTCTGGATGCTGTGCTTTGCGGTCCCAATATATACCTGGCCACAACTACAAGGTATCCGGTATACTCCTGCGGTGGCAGGTGGGTTCCTTTTGTCCTTTGTTGAGCGTAGCATCTGTTGTATCTTTGTGGTGGGAATGCATTGCTGTTTATGTCATTGCAGGGAAAGTTTTTTGAGTGCTGGGATTTAAAACCTGCAACTCTCATCCCCTCATCATGCCCCACCTCAACCCTCCTGTAGAGCAAGATATCAGGAAATCAAAGACCCATGATTTAGTGATGTTGTCAGACTCACATATTTACTGTAGTCTATGGCTAGTAACATAGCTGGTTGGATGGTTTAGTGGTTTAGGGATCTGGCTGCAGAGCCAGAGGTTTGGAGTTTGATTCTACGCCAGGGGTGTCCAAACGTTTTGCAAGGAGGGCCAGATTTGGTGAGATGAAAATGTGTGGGGGCTGAATATTTAGCCACATTTGGCCCTCGGGCCGGACTTTGGTCAAGCCTCTAGGACATTGGTGGTGAACCGTTAGCACTCCAGATGTTTTGGACCACAACTCCCAGAGTCCTTTGTCATTGGCAATCTAGGCTCAGAATGCTGGGAGCTGTGGTCCAAAACATCTGGAGTGCCAAAGGTTTGCCACAACTGCTCTAGGACATGCAAGGAGGTGGGGAGGACACTGCAGCAATGAGGCTGGGGGTGGGTGGGTAGGCTCTCTGAGTGGCTGGGGTGACGGACAGAGGCAGGGAGGGCAGGCAAACTGTAAAACGTCTCCATCCGGTATGGGGAGGGGCTAGCTGGCAGGGATGCGTGACCGGCTGAGTCAGTGGGGAGAAGAGGCTGCAGGCCACTCAAAATTTGAAAACCAGATGCATTTAGCCCCCGGGGCTGACTTTGAACATGCCTGTTCTACACTATGCCGCTTGTACGTAGAGCCAGCCTGTGTGGCCTTGGGCAAGTGGCAGGATCCCACTTCCGAGTACTCTCTGTTGTACCTTAAAAATCCTGAAAAGTTTTGCCAAGCTGCCATAAGTCTGAATCGACCTGACGGCACATGATGGCAATTATTATTACGATCAGTAACAGGCACGACAGATCATTAGAGAGGAGATGTGGCTTTCTCGTTGAGTTTGTGGCCTCAGACGTCGAAGAAATCCGGTGCTTAAGTGAGGATGACAAATCACCAAACGAAGCAAGCTAATTTGCACGCTCCTGCAGGTGAGAGAAACTCTTGCGGCGGCACTCGGATACTTTAGGACTTTCCTTTTCTAATTATAGGTTATCTCCCAAGTTGGTCTCTGGCTTAGACTTCTAGTGGCTGTCTATAGCTTATTACTTCTTCAGTGCATCAACACTGGGTCTATGTGTGCGCTGAAAGGTAAATTAAGTTTCTGACGGAACCACTGGGAACGTTAGCTGATTGTGGTGAAGGCATCATCTATGTCTTTCTAGTGCCAATGGAAACTGGTCTTTGTGACCTGAAAGCCATAGGACTGAATTTGTCAGCAGCATCTACTGCCATAATGCAGAGCTTTTAAGTCCACCCCGCCCCCGCCCCCCCGGAGCACTGGAATTACTTCCAAGACCCCTACACCTCAAAAGAGTTCTGCTTTTTTGTTTTGCTTTGTTTTATCTTTTGATGGAAAAAAATTAACAAATTAATTTTAAAAAATTTAAAAATATATGTTTTTTAAAAAATTAAAAAATTCATAAACTTCTAGAGGTTTCTGTGGCCACACTTTGCATTTCTGATTTAAATGCTTTGGGTTTGGTGGGGGGGTCATGTGTCTGGGTGTTTGGGGGGCTGTACAAGTGGCCTACAGGACACAGTGTCAAAATGACATTGCCATGCCCTTAGAGGCTCTTCAACACATTTTAAATGGGGTTGCACTGTCCTCTTTCAAAAACCATGTTAATATCTAGCTTTTGAGTGAAGGTTTGAGGGCAGAGGGATCACAATCTGACTGGGCTGTGAAGCTCTGAATCATTTGTTTTAACTTGCCTCAGTTGTTTTGCATTGATCACATTGTTTCAGATTGATTTAAGAGTGTTCAATGTCATTTTTGCTATTTGCACAACGAAAACTATTTTTAATTGGAGGTGCTGTCAATGGTGGTGCTGGAGGAGAGCTTAGCTGATACCCTGGAATGGACAAGTGGATCCTATATCAAATCAAGACTGAGCTCTCTCTGGAGGCAAAAATGTGGAAGTTGAGGCTGTCCTACTTCATGAGAAGGCAGGAATCTCTGGAAAAGACAATGGGAAAAATAGAGGGAAACAGGAAAAAGAGATGGATTGATACTCTAATGCAGTGGCCCTAGTGTGCAAGATGGAAAAATTGAAAAATTACTTTATATATTCAATATAGGCACAGAGTTAAAATTTTTTAACATTTTCTAATGGTGGTGTGCCTCGTGATTTTTTTCATGAAACAAGTGTGCCTTTGCCCCAAAAAGGTTGAAAAACACTGCTCTAATGGAACCACATGCTTGAGTTTGCAAGAGCTGAGATGGGCTGCTGAGGATGGGACATTATGGAAGTCACTCCTTCATAGGGTTATCATAAACTGGATGTGACATGGTGGCACACAACACCAGCAAGTGTTGTTGTTGTTTTTGTTGTTGTTTTTTGTTGTTGTTGTTCAGTTGGCCATCTGTCGGGCATCCTGTGATGGGGGTTCCTGCATGGCAGGGGGTTGGACTAGATGGTTCTGAGGTCTCTTCCAACTCTATGATTCTATGCTCAATCATGTCCAACTCTTCCTGAACTCATGAACCAGAGCACGCCAGGCCCTCCCGTCTTCCACTGCCTCCCAGAGTTTGGTCAAATCCATATTGGTTGCATTGATGACACCGTCCAACCATCTCATTCTCTGCCATCGCCTTTTCCTTTTGCCTTCCATCTTTCCCAACATCAGGGACTTTTCCAGGTACTCCTATCTCCTCATGAGGTGGCCAAAGTACTGGAGCCTCAGCTTCAAACTCTGTCCTTCCAGTAAACATTCAGGGTTGATTTCTTTCAGGATGGATAGGTTTGATCTCCTTGCAGTCAAGGAAACTCTCCAGAGTCTCTTCCAGCACCACAGTTCTAAAGTGTCAAGTCTGTAGTGATCAGCCTTCTTTATAGTCCAGTTCTCACTTCCACACCTCACTACTGTAAAAACCATAGCTTTGATCTTAATAGTTCAACAAACAAGCAAACAAATATAACTGTACACATTTGGTGACATCCTGTTGCTGTAGTCATGCTGGCACAACTTGTATCCAGGTATGGGACAGAAGTAATTTAAATGAACTGAAATCTTCCTATCTACTACTGTATATATTATAGAATAATTACTGCACTAAAATAATCACCTATAATTAAGCAGTGGGAGGAGGGGAGTCCCCTTTGCTCCATTCTTCTTTGTTTTGTGCCTCTGCTTCATAGCAGCAGGATTACTGAACCCATCTATTATGCAGTCCATTTAATTGTACCGCTAACTCAAAACTTCAGACTCAGCTTATGTTGAAAGGAGAAAATAGCAAGCGGGGGAACGTGTCCTCCTTCCTTGGCCTGGGAGAGCTGGAAAAGAAAGCAAAATTAGAACTGTCAAGACAGGGAGGGAGGGAGGGAGGGAGGAAGAGAAAGAGAGAAAGGTCTACAAATCCTTCCAGATTTGCAGAGATAGCTTTTCTCCACAGCATCACTATCCCCCTTCTCTATGGCTGTTCTCCAGTTATGGAATTCCCTTCCAAAAAAGACTTGCCTTAGGAGCCTCGTGGCACAGTGTTTAAATGCCTATACTGCAGCTAGAACTGTGCTCACGACCTGGGGTTCAATCCCAGGTAGCCGGCTTATGGTTGACTCAGACTTCCATCCTTCCAAGGTCAGTAAAATGAGTACCCAGCTTGCTGGAGGTGGGGGGAATGTGTAGCCTGCATAATTAAAAACTGTAAACCACCCAGAAAATGCTTGAAGTGCTATGGGTTGGTATATAAGCAGAACACTTTTTGGGGGGTCCATGTTCATTTGTCCTTTGGCCAACTTATAAAGACCTACCTATGTCGATCAACTTTTGATAATTAAAGTTATGCTCAGGACAGGGCTGGGTAAGTGCTGTCTTTTGAAAACCTTAATTATTATTTTGAATTTATTTTAATCAGTCAATCAATCAATCAATCAATCAATCAATCAATCAATCAATCAATCAACCAATCATTCAGCATGGCTCTTCTTATGTTCTTATGTTCTTATCATACTACTGCCTCCTTCTCATTTGCTCCTTAGTGGTGGTTGGATGCCACTGTGGCCATGGCAGTGCTAAACAAACCAGTGTCCCAGGTTCATCAGCCAATAACTTCCTTTCAGCATCCCCCCCCATTCATTTCACATTAAATCATTAGAAAGATCTGGGATCTGATTGATTTGTGCATCTTCATAGTCAGCAGGCTGGGCAATCAAAACTATGATAGCTTTTGACATCCATGAATTTGGAGGCATGGCAGAATGTAACAGGGCTAGTATTAGTGGTGTCTTCAAAATTATCTTTAAAAATAACTGGTTGACTGAAGCAAAGTATGTCCATGTGATTTAATTTGTTTTCTGTGTCCAAATTGATTGGTAAATCCACTTGGCTTCATTCTGCATGAATGCTTTCCTTCTATAAATTGGCCCAAATCAGGCTGTTTGGAATTCCAATCAGTTTGAATTTGGGATTTGTTCACATCTCGTGCTAAACTGAACTCTTGGGCACTCTTTTTATCTAAATGTGGAGAGGCAGAGAAATTGTATAAGCATCCTTCTGCTCTGACAGGCTTACCATAGCATGTCCGTTCTTTTATCAATTGTGAGATCTTCCATGCAACAGGCAACACAGTGCGGAGCCTGCTAGAACAGGGGAAATACTCATTTTTCCTTCCATGCAACATTAAAACAACAGGATACTACTCTAGTTTCTTTCATACACGACCCAAATACTGCCTGCTACATCTTTTGGCTTTGTAATGAATGGGACAGAAACACCTGCAAAATGCCATGTACATGTTCAGTGCAGTATATGCCAGGATAGGAAACAAACAAACATGTCCAATTTTGCAGCACATTACTTTTAAGGCATAATACCCTGTTGGAGCGTGGTGGCTCAGTGGATTAAGGCTCTGAAAACTGTTGGCTACAAAGTCAGCAGCTCGGCGTTTGCATCCCGGGTGCCACGCAGCGGAGCGAGCTCCCACTGATAACCCCTGCTCCTGCCAACCTAGCACTTCAAAAGCATGTAAATGCAAGTAGATAAATAGTATTGCCATAAAAAGTGGGATGGTAAAACTGTTTCCTTGCAGCCCTGCCGGCCACGTGGCCATGAACTTGCACAACACTGGCTCTTTCCCTTGAAAGAATGGTTCACACCCCTAGAGTCAGACACGACTAGCACGCATGTGCGGGGGGAACCTTTTCCTTTACCCTGTTGGCCATTACCCGGAGTAAAATTCAGTGTTCTCCTTCCAATCCCATGGCATAATTCGTCCCCCTTTGTTTTGGATGTGCAGTCAACAAAAAACCTGAGACAGAGCTCAAGAAATAGCAGGCAAAACAAGCTTAATGTATAGAATCCTTCTTGTGCAACAGAAGTCGGTCACTTTGGTTTCATGTGGGCGTTGAATTTGCCTGGAGCTTTAATGTGAGCGTCGCACAGAAACTGTCCAAGGTGATCAAGCCAATCCTCCAAATAGGCCCAGAATCTTGGATAGCTCTTCCAAATTTGGAACTAAACCCTGACATGGATTCCCTGCTCTAAAAATCATGGCGCCACCAGCCTTCACAGCTGGTGGGCTGCAGTAGAAAAATCCACATCCCACCACCAATGGAGATCGTTGTGTTCTCCAGAGCCAGTCCTATGAAAATGAAGAGCATCCCAGCTGTGCTGGATTTTGCTCTATGGGTAGATGCTTCCCTAGCTGCCTAGATGAATCACATCCAATCTCGCCTGATTTTGGAAGCTAAGCAGGGTTGGCTCTGGTTAGTACTTGGATGGGCGACCACCAGGGAATACAAGGTGCTGTAGGCGCCTGGAGTAGGAACTGGCAAACCACTCCTGTATTGCTGCCAAGAAAACTCTTCTCCCATGTTTAACTTTTAATCACCCTGAAATCTAGCATCTGGACAGAAGGAAAAGATAAATACACTTGAAATGTGATATTGGAGGAGACCTTTTTGGAATGCAGGAAAAAAGCAACGAAATTCTAGATGAAATGTGACTTATCATAGGAAGGCAAAACTGACTGGAAAGACAACGGTGCTGGGAAAAGTTTAAGGAAACAAGGAAGAGTGAACATGAGATCATGAGTTGTAGAGCTCTAGTGGACTCCAAGGATCATGGAGCCTCACCTGCCAATGCAGATTTGATTCACTAGGAGAAGCCATGGCTTTCAAAACTGAGCAGGACTGTTAATGAGGGGGATCTTTCAAAGGTCATTGGTTCATAGGGTGTCGGTAGATGCCACAGCAATTGCTTGATTATCACATAGACTGCTGTTGAAGAAGTAAGGGTTGGGCCAGGAGGTTGGCAACCTTATCTACCTCTTTGATCCTTGCTGGAGGGTCTCAGTTTCCTATTCTTCCCCCCCTTCTCTCTTCAATATTTATTTAAAATCATTATACATGGCCTTCTTCAAGGGAAACCAAGGTGGCCTACAGTATTAAAGCAAATAGTGCCGAAAGCTCCCGTTTCAACAACACCAACAGCTGCATTTTCTTCCATGTGCGCTTGCAAGGAGTGCAAATGCTCATGGTACTGGTGGAATTAACTTAGGGCGTTTATACACGACCCCTAAGCTGCGCTGCAAATGGCTCCCAGCTCCAGAGCTTAGAAATGTTTTCCCACCAGCTCCGGAGTTTGGAGACAATTAAGTGCGACCCCGCCCACTTTGTGCGACCCAGCGCACTTTTCTTGTACCTGCTCTCTGCAGGTGAAAAAAATTTGATGCGGATAAGAGTGCCGGGCTCTCCTGGCTTGTCTGTTGTTTTTTTGCCTCCTGCCCCTTTAAGAGCTCCTTGAGATGGAACAAGGAAGTAATGGGGCTCCTGGCAAGTTCGACCGGCACCGGCAGGTTAGTAAAGGCTTCTTTTGTCCCCCCCCCCCTCACACCGACAGGAGCAGGAAGTGCTGAGGGGTGGGGACGCAGGAACAGAAACGAACCCCCAAGATCTCTGGTCCAAATTTAAGGGACCAGTGGATCTTAGGGGTTGTGTGAAAAGACCCTTAGGCATGGCCCAGGACCTCTGGTAAGGAGTCAGACAGGAGGGGTTATTTCTTCCCAGAATCACTGTGAGGTGAAGACAACCAAGTTCTCAAGCCAGAGATGCAACCATGTCCCATTTGATGGACCAGTGGTCATCAAGGAGATCTGAACAGTAAATGAGTTGGTGATTCCTTGGTCCCTGTCTTCCCTTCAGACCCAGAAAAGGCACAAAGGAAGAGCTGGAGCAGAAAGGTGGACACCTTGCCTAGGTGTCTGTGAAGATTCTCAGTCATCCAGGTGAGTTTACCTGGAAGTTGAGTCATGGCTACTGGACTTCTTTTTTTTTTGAGAGATGGAAACAGCTTCACCAGTCAGACTGATGCTCATCCAAACAGCAAAAAAAGAAGTCCATCATGTCACTTCCAGACCTTGCCTAGGTGGTTCTTCAGTGGCCACCACCGGCCAGAGAAGAAGTTGCCCAATCTTCTGAAGGCCTCCTAGTCTTCACCTCTTCCTGAGTTCAAGAGGCTCCTTTTGTCGAAGGAGCTCTCCAAAGAGAGAAAGAAGGGGGAGGAGGAGGAGGAGCCCCCACCATAATTAGAAGCTTCTTCAAAGCCGCCAGCCGGATGGGCGTGGCCAGCGCTGGGATGGGTGGGGCCCGAGGCCGGGAGAATGAGTAAGAGAGAGCGTGGAGACCAAGAGAGCAGCGCGGGGAGAGGCGGCAGACGGCGAGTCCGGCTTTTTCCAGACAAGGTGGGTGGAGGAGAGCGAGCGAGCGAGAGACTAGGGGTGCGGGGCGGCGGCGGGGGGGGGGGGTGGCGGCGGCGGCAGCGGTCGATGGCGGAATTTCTTTGGCTCTTGGTTTCTTTCTTTCTTTCCTCCTCCTGCAGCCGCGCGCGGTACCGTGCCAGGCGTGCGCCGTGGGGAAGGCGCCACAGACCCCCCCCACCACCCATTGCCCCCTCGATCGGGCGGGGCGGGCATGGCCGAGGGAGGGGGGGAGGGCGAAAGGGAGGCGTGCATGCCCAAAGCCGCCTCAAACTCTCGGAGCTGGGGCAGTCCCCCAGAGCTGCCGGGGACGACGAGGGCGGTGAAGGCAAGGGGGGGAAATGGGCTCCCTCTCCTCCCTCCTCGCTCCCGGTGATGTCAAGCATTTCAGGACTCGGGGGGGAGGAGGACTCGCTTTGTCATGGCGGTTTAAGTAAGAAGAGAGGGACTCCCCCCCTTTTACACAAATATACGTAAAGGCAGGCTGTCCCTACGATCCATACCCTAACCTTGCAAGGTTCTGAATTTTTCCACGAGTTTGATTGATTTATTTTTTGCAAGGGAGGGGCGGGAGAACGGGCGGTGGTGGAGGCGTGTAAAGACAAGGAGACCCCCCCTCTCCTCCTCCTCCTCCTCCTCTTTCTCTCTTTCTCCCCTGCCCTTCCAAAATCCTGACGGCTGTTTTTATCTCCCCAGCTTCTTCTCGTCTCCTGCTTCGGGATCCAGACGAGTCCATTTTCGGGGTGTCTGCCAGAAAAACGAAGGAAGGGGAGGGCCACGCGGTGGAGGGCCATTGATTGACCAGGCGGGCTCTTCCCTTCCCCAACGCGATCCGGAGATTCCTAGCACCTCTGGCGATGCCCACTCACCCGCTGCCTTTTATTTTTATACCCTCCTCTTTGCTTGTGCAGTCTTCAGGGGTTGTTTCCCACTCAGTCCCCTCCTTTCCGAAAGACCAAGATCCACGCACGCACACCTGTCTCGACGGACGCCCGAGCCTGGTTGTTTTGGACGCCTGCTGTCAAGCAAGCACCGTGGAAAGCCCCCCACCCCCCCAACGCCCCAAGCCAAGCCTTCTCCTTTCTCCTCCTCTCCCTCCAAATTTTGAGCGTCGCTCCTTTCTTAAGCATCAGTCGCTCCGTAAAGAAAGAGCATTGGAAGGTGGGATCCTTTTAATTCCTTCCTTCTTTTCAACTCTAAGCACCCCTCCCTTACAAATTCCGGCTGGAACAAAAAGGATCGTTGGGCGGTGGGCTGGGGGAAGGAGGATCGCCGCAAGGAGGGGGGACTGCTTCTCCTCTGCTCTTTCTAAGCTCTGACAAGTTGGGGATCCAATCATCCCCGAAATCTAAAATCGCTGCAAAACCTCCCGAGGACTGGAACCGCAGAAACTCTCCCAGCAGCAAGTAGCCTGCAAAGAGGGGGGGAAGGGAGAGAAAGACAGAGAGTCCCTGCGTCTGCTTGTCTGCTGAATTTCATCCCCCCCCCACCCTCCCTGCCCTATTCGCTCACTTGAGGAGTATTGTTATTGTAGGCAGCCAGTGAGCTGCGGTGCTTGCCAAAGCTGGTCAGCTTCTTCTAACCCCCCCCCTCCCGCCCGCCCCGGTTCTTGGAAGTTCTTGCTTGTGTCCCCTCCCCTCCCCCTCCCGTCCCAAAGAATCCCAGAACGTGGCTGATGCTTTGTCGGCATCCTTCGGGTTCACATCTCCGCAGGCGGCAACTGGAGACCAGACCTGCTAGTCTACCTTCGGCCTCCCTTGGGCGAGGAAGCACCGCTGCGCTTGGAAGGCAAGAGGCGTGCCTTCCCGTCCTTGCTCTGATGGGACCCAGAGGCTCGCTTCTCTTGTCCGAAGCGTCTCCCACGGGACCCCCGCATCCTTTCCCCCCTCCCTGGGCCTGAAGAGTCTTGGAGAGACGTGATTCCGGAGGCCGTCCGGGAACGAAGGGCGGACTGGCCAGGGGCTGTCTTGGGTCCCGTAACCGGCTGGGATTTCCTCTGGGCCAGGAGCACCCTTGTGTCTCCAAGGCGGGTGTGGCGGTGGCGGTGGCGCAGGCGGCGGCGGCGGCAGCGGCTGTCAGGCTGTCAGGGGAAAGGCAGGGCAGGGCTTTCGGCGCGGAGAGAACCTGTGGACGGCAGGCTGGCTCGGGATCGGCCGCCGCGCCTCCGTCCTGGGAGACTTTTTGGAGAGCAACAGCTGACTTCCTGGAGGAGGTGCCGTTGATGGCCCTGCGCGCTGGGACAACTTGGTTCCGGCAGGTCTGGCGCAGAGTTTGCCGCTTGCACGAGCCTTGGTCCCGACGGTCCAGCAGCCTCCTGTGCCTGTCGGTCTCCCAGGAGCCCGAGCAGGGAGGCAGGGAGCAGCCCCAGCCGACCCGCCATCAGCACCCTGGACAGCGCCAGCCACCCGGTCCCGGGCAGACGTTTCAGCACCTTGGCCAGCGATCTCCGAGCGCCGGGCAGCCTTCTTGTCCGCTCGCCTCCAGGGGCCGCTGCCTGCGCTGCACGCTGTCGGATCCCCGGGCGGCCAGGGCGGGACATGGTCCCTTCCGTGGGCCCTTCCTGGCGGCCATGGAGAGGCAGAACGTGCGGACCCTCTCCCTCATCATCTGCACGTTCACGTACCTGCTGGTGGGGGCCGCCGTCTTCGACGCCCTGGAGTCCGACCACGAGATGCGCGAGGAGGAGCAGCTGAAAGCCGAGGAGACCCGGCTCAAGGGGAAGTACAACATCACCAGCGACGACTATCAACAGCTGGAGGAGATCATCATGCAGTCGGAACCCCACCGGGCTGGAGTCCAATGGAAGTTTGCCGGGTCTTTCTACTTCGCCATCACGGTCATCACCACCATAGGTGAGTCCCCGCCTGCTGGGGGTGGGGGTGGGGGCAGGGGGTGGGTGGGAATCCCACTTGAGCCCCACAACTTTTGGAATTGCGAGATGCTAAGAGTGGGAATGAGAAATAGGCTAAAAAGTTAGAGATCGAAATGAAGAGATGCACTACTGTATATAATGTGCCCACGATTGGTCGGTTCAATAAAGAAGTGTGGGATTGGCTTGAAAAACTAGGCAACTGTGAAATTTTTGGGGTTTTTAAATGAGAAAGGGCACAGAAGTCTTTGCAGAAGTCTTTGCAGTGAGGATATGATCTCCCAGTTAAGGAGTCATAAGTATGCTAAGAGAATGTAAGTGAGCTGCTTTCCCTTTCTGTTGCTGACTATTCCAAGTCTTTCAGACTACACTTGTTGGCATTCAAACTTCCCTTTCTCATTCCTCCTTCCAGACTGTAAGGCTGGATGGAGCCTGACATATCCTATGCCACCAGGACAGAGAACTTTTCAGAGGGAATTAGGTGTGCCTGGTTGCTCCCCCTCCTGGTGACTGGGTGACCATAGAGTAATGGCTTGGTTTCTGTTGCGACTTTCCAGTAGAGGTGCAAGGAACTGTCAAACCCCCCCCCCCACACCCACTGGCTTTTGATCTTTCCTAGTGCAAAATGATATTTGGCTTAAAAGATGGCAAAAAATGATTTTCAAAATGATCTCAGGGGCACCCCTGGGCATATTTATTTGGGAATAAGCCCTGCCTGATTTCAGTTGAACTTCTGAGAAAGTATCAATAAGATGGGTTTGGAATACACTTCCACAGGTTTTTACATATAAGGTGTGGAGGGGGAATGAATAAACTGGCACTGGTGTCTTCAAGCCATTTATTCTGAAACCATCATAATAAAACTGGAATCTGCATGAGTAAGATACTTTGAAGACTGAAGCTTGAGTTAGTATTTTAGGATTGCCACGATGCAAGATTCTTTGCTTTAAAGAGGGAATGAATTGTCTCAGAAGTTTCATTTTACAACTATAATAGGAGCAGGGCTGTGTTTGGCATCCTTCTCTTTCTGCCAGCTCACAATTTCCTTCTTGTCTTTTTGAAACGAGAATAGACAGTTCAAAATAATAATCACCAGAAAAAGTATTCACTCCTCATCTATGAATCTGACAATTTTGTTGACAAGCCAAAGCCTGCGGTGTATTTTGAATCCTCCAAAAATCAAATGTTGAGTCGTGGATTGGTATAGCAGACAACTTGCATCTCCTCTAATGCCCTGCGAAGTTTGGGTCTAGTCCGGAGGGGGAAAAATCTGATTCCCATATATTATATTTTGCCTCACTTTCTTACAATGGTTCCCCACCTTAGGTCGTCAGGAGTTCTTGGATTAAAACTCCCAGAAGCCTTTACCACTAGCTGCCTAGGATTTCTGAGTGTTTTAATCCAGGAACATTGGGGGACCCAGAGTTGGGAACTACTGCTGTAGTAGATGGATGTCTCCAGTGTATGCTTTGTCACTTGATGGTGCGTTATCTTCAGAGCCATGTGACTGATGTGGAGATGGCAATGTTCTCTCAAGCATTGACACTCTGAAACCGCAGAGGAGGCCCAATCAGGGCTGGCAGAAAGCAGTGGAGGGCAAACACATTGGCGGTGTTTTGTTGGATAAGTCAGGAAGAAATTGGGCAACGTTATCAATCAAGACTGTACTGTCAGTTGACTATTAGGCCTTGTTAGTAGCAATGTAAATATTAACATGTGAGGGTGTTGTCAGTTGTTTAGCAGAAAATCTATCTGGACGTTGAGTCATGGCAAGTGGACTTATTCAAAAAGAGATTGAAACATTTTTCTGCTCATCCAAACAGCTTCGTCAGTCTGAAGAAAGCCAGTTGCGAATCCTCCATTTTATAGTTCACTTTGACCTCTTGTCACCCTGGTCTGAAATAGACTCATAAGATGAACAATGGCCTGAATAGGCTCATAAGGTAGACAACAGTCTTAATAGCCTTAAGGTGAACAATGGTCTAAAGTGCTGAAGCCCATATAGTATGGGTTGTTAGCTATGGCCTTGGTGGTGAAGGCATGAAGTATTTTTGATTTGTCTGGGTATTGTTGAAATCACAGCCGGATAAGTGGCAGATAGACTGTGCCTGATCCCCTCCCACCTCTGTTGAGAGAGGAGTTTTCAATGCTCACATGAATGGCTTCTCTGACCCTCCTCTCAAACCACCTATCTTCTCTGTCCCCTAAGCAGAACATCTACTTTCCTTCGAACTGTCTTGATAAATTTTTTTGCCTATCTAGATTTTGACACTTTTACCCATGGTAGTAAATTGCATTTTGGAATGATAAACTGGCACTTCATAAAGGATGTCTTCACTTTGTTTTAAAAAAAGCTTTATGTTCCTGTGTGTCCAAGTTAATCCCCCCCATATCTTTCTGATTCTTATTCCAATCCATTTCCTGGAGATCTTATCAATTTACTAACTGATTAATTATTTGAGTGCCATCAAGTAAATTCCAACCTACAAAGATCCTAGCTAGGATTTTCCAGATCTAAAGCATCAGATGTGGTTAACCAGTTCCTTGTCATGGGGTGACACTCTAGGACCGTGCATCATGCCCAAGGCCCTCTTCTCATGGGACACACAGTCCCTTTTCACACGACCCCTAAACTCCACGGCAAATGGCTCCCAGCTCCGGAGCTTAAAATTATTTCCCCACCAGCTCTGGAGTTTACAGATAATTAAGTGCGACCACGCCCACCTAAGCGCGTCCCAGCGCACTTTTCATGTACCTGCTCTCCGAGGGTGAAAGTTCCTGATGCGGATATAACAGTAGTGACTGCCGGGCTCTCCTTGCTTCTGTTTGTTCTTGTTTTGCTCCCCGCCCCTTTAAGAGATCAGAATGCAGTGCCGGGAGCAAAGTGAGATGGCAGAACGGAGGTGAGCGGCATTCTTTTCTTGCTGTTTTTTCTCCCTCCCCTCACGCAGCCAGCAGCCAGGAGTGCGGAGGGGGTGGGAATGCAGGAACGGCGACAAACCCCTAAGATCTCTGGTCCGAATTTAAGTGGCCAGCGGATCTTAGGGGTCGTGTGAAAAGGCCCACAGTGGAGAATCAAATGTTCACCGCCTGACTCCACAAGCAGTTACTCATGGTACAATCCAGCCAGCTGCACTTGGAGCAATTGCTTCTTGCGGTATTTGTTATCTAATGTTTTGGAGCACTTTCTGAGATGTTGGTATTTTGGAGGTATACCTAAAATAACAAGTCTTGCAATCAGATTCTGTATACTCCCAGGGACATTTTTTTCCTATTACACAGCTTTGGTGTATGTACTATATTGTACCTTATATGTTATGTTAACCTTCATCCATTTGGATGGGATCTCTTTGTCCTCCATAACTAGATTTTTCCGGGGGGGGGGGAATCACATGGAACTGGAAATCAGTGATTTTGCAGCATTATCCAGGAGTTGCTCCCTGAATGTATTGACCTTCCCCCCATTAGGACACTTTTTGTTTTGCTTCAGCAAATTAAACATGTGACTATATAGGAACAAACAAACATGCATACATGCAAAAGATCTGTCCCAGGTTACGTTGTGAACAAATGATAATGGTAATAAATAGAAATGACAGACTTTCTTTGACATGTTTGAGGAGGCACTGAAATTTTCAGTGGCTTTGCGAAATGCAAGATGTCTAAATGTACTCCAGACTTGAACCTTACAGTTGAAGACAAATACAACTTTAAGCCTGTTTTTGGCCCTCAATATATTAGAAAGTCTCACTGAGTCGTAGATTATCCCAGACTGAGTCTCTGTGATTTTTTAGAGCTCTTTGCTGGGGTCGTACACAAATGGAATATCTAATAATTGATTATAGTTGATTATAATGGAAGAGAAGAAATAATTTTGTTCTCACTATAGGAGTTTGAGTGAACCTTAACTCAGATCAGATATATAGATCAAAGAAATTCAAATGAAGTAGCAGAACTTCATTTTTTCCCATGAATGTGAAGGAAATGATACCAAGGAAGCCCATAGAAGCAGGTCTTGAAGGAAACAATGGATGTGGATTTTATCAAGTTGGATCCTTTTCTGTCCTCTTTAGTTGAAAAGTTGTGCTTAATTTTGGATGGTTTGTGCCGCTGATGAGGTCATGGAAGCAAATCAGCCTGGAAGTCATGGACTATGAACCAGATTGTCTTAATGGCTGGCTGTGCTTATAGAGACGTGAGGTGTGAGAGAGGTACTCAGTACATGTCCAGAGGCACTCTCCCATCAATCCAGCCTATATTTGTAGGTGTAGAAAAATAATTTGATCATAATCATTAACATTGAAAACAGCTCTCGGGACCAAACCCTGTTAGATTCTGCCGCAAGTCAATTATCAACTAATCAGTTTTGTTTTGTGATCCTGCCTGAAATCTCTAGACAATTTGCTAGATGTTAAGCGTTATTTACTTTTAAAAAGGTAAGATCCCATTTTGGTTAAGCACAAGTAGACCGCATTCAAGTCAATGGGACAAGTTGGTTAGAACTTAATTTCAGCCCCAGTGAAATAAGTGAATACATATCAACTGTTTCTTATGAATGGGTCATCTATCTATCTATCTATCTATCTATCTATCTATCTATCTATCTATCTATCTATCTATCTATCTATCTATCTATCTATCTATCTATCTATCTATCTATCTATCTAGTTTTTTTTTCATTTTAATTCAGCCATCTCGGGCATGTAGAGAAAAAGGTACTTAAAGTTTTAAAAATATATTCAGCAGAGACATGAAGTATGCAGTTTCAGCTGAATTTTGTGGGGTGGTTTTTTTGGTATTGTTCCTATTTTTAAATTATCCTTCAATGCTTTGTTTTCTCCCACTTTGTTCTGACTCTGAAACCACCCAAGTACAATTCAGGAAGGGAAGCACATTTTATGCATTAATGAGAAGATGCTCAGTGCCCCATTAAGGTCATCATGGGTGGATCTGATTCCTAAATGTAGTTATAAATTTCCATGCTTTATATGCCAGTGACTAAAATAATGTTGTGTGCATTTTCTTGGAGGGGCTATCCCTCCAAAGCTGCACGGATAATGTTATCTGGGTGACAAATTTGTGATTTGGTGGTAAGAGCTGGTCAAACCTTGGAGAGGCACCACTGTGTTTCCAAATATTCAGCATTCTTAGTATATTTATCATGTGCTATTAAGGGGATTCTGGCTTACGGCAACCCTTTTCCAGGGTTTTTCAGGTAGGGAATACTCAGAAGTTATTTACCATTCCCATGTTCTGGGGTGTGTGTGTGTGCCCTGTGACTGTTCAGCTTGCCAAGACTAAACTTGACTGTGTCTTCTCCTAGGACAGTGATGGCGAACCTTTTAGAGACCAAGTGCCCAAACTGCGATTCAAAACCCACCAATTTTTTTTCGCAAAGTGCCAGTACAGCAATTTTGTATTTTAGCTGAACTGATCAGCCCATTGTAAGCCGCCCAGAGTTCCTACGGGAAGATGGGCGGGGTAGAAATTTAATAAATAAATAAATAAATAAATAAATAAATAAATAAATAAATAAATAAATTTAACCTGAATACAGGTGGCTGTGAAGGGGCGATGTCGGGTGCCCACAGAAAGGGCTCCGAGTGCCACCTTTGGCATCCGTGACAAAGGTTCGCCAACACTGTCTTAGGAGGAACTGTGGGGATTTGAACCTGAATCTGTGGTTTTGCAGCTAGAAACCTAAACCACTGAGTGATGTAGCCAGCGTGCCTGGAATGAAAGCAGTTCCCAAATGCTACCACATTGCTTCATAACATTTCTATTGCACACTCTAGAGTTTAACACTCATTAAACAATGTGTTTATTACATCCTCCTGATGTACACAAGTCTGTGCAGAATAAACAAAATATGAGAGACCCGCTCATAGGAACCCGGAGTATGCCATAGGACAGGGAATCAAGGAAAACAAGGTAGATGAGGCAACACAAGGGTAACAAGGTGTGTAGCTTTGTTGTGTCGGAATTCACTTTGTAGGGCATTGTTGCAGTTGGGTGCCAAGAAGTGACGTGAAGTCCAGCTGAGGTTCATATACCATGCGCTAATCTCCGTTCCGTCTTTTTGTTGTTGAATTTGGATCATAAAAGGCAGCAAGTAGGTTTTCTCAGTATTTGTCTAACTCAGCCATGCTCAATGGGGTCGATTGGAAGGGGCCCCCAGACTGGAAATATAAACCGTGTTTATGACCATGGCCTAAAAATAAATAACAAAAGTTTGGGAATGACTGCTTGTGGTTATTGTTCCTTGAAGAGTTTAGACAAGCTGGTACTCTTCTGAGAAAAATGTAAGGTCTACGCCTTCTGTTTGGCTGTTGGGCTGTGAAATTGGATTTCTGCGGTTATTTTTAAACTACAATAGTGCATTCTTGTTATGGTTTTCTTTCTTGGTTTCTCAGAAAGTTGGACTGGATACAGACTTTAGCAGGCTGAAGAAGTCGCAGCCGAGTAAGCCTATTAAGATCAATTGAACTTCATACGCTCGTGCTTATTCTAATCCCAGTGGAGCCTAAGCACTGGGAACGAGACTTGAAAATTGGTATGAAATGTTTCAATAAACTTTAATTGATGACAGAGCAAGCATTGTATGAAGTAAGATCTTAATGGATGCCGAAGGAGTGGAAGGAAAGAGGTAGCACCTGTTAGCAAGTGCTTTAGGGATGCTTTTAGATCTCAGTTTTATGTCATGAGTGGCACAACTACATTTCATGTATCAGGTTCTTCAATGATTATACATCTAATAGGGACATACACTTATCCAGTTCTGTCTACTTGGATAGTTGCATTGTAGTGATCTAAATAATTTGGCATTCCTATTTTTTTAAAAAAAAATGGTTATACATCTATTTTTAGAAATACATCTACAAATGAAATGTAGGAAATGGGGTGCTTTGTCTGCTGTGATAGCAGCCTAATGAAGTAGAACATTAATATTCTCAGTTTACAGATGGAAACACTGAGGCTGAGGATGGAGAGTAGAATGGATATATATATTTCAAAAAAGAGTTCCTAAAAGAGTCATTTTTTTCCTCTGAAGAAGTAACTCAAGGAAAGGGAAATTTCCCTCATTTGGTTTTATAGATATTGATTTTTTAAGAACCGTAGAGTTCTGTGCAAATGAATGACTTAACTGTAATCAATGGTTTCTTTTTCTACCAACTGATGTTTAGAAATAATTTCCATTTTATGATCTTAGTTTTGTTGCTGCTGCTGCTGCTGCTTCTGCTGACAGAACCAACTTATAGCAGCCTTGATAGGACTTCCAAGGTGAGAGATATTTAAGGGGCACCTTTACCAGTTCCACATCCCCAGTGAGTTTCCATCACTGAGTAGGGGATTTGAACCCATGGGTCATGTTTTCCAGCTAACCAATGTGTCCACACAAAGATGAGTGCGCTCTTTTAAAATCTGCCCACCACTTTCTGTCCCCAAACCACTCTCTCTCCCAGATGTTCTTGGACTCAAAGTGAAGAAATGGCATGTGGTGTCTGGCATCATAGGTTCACCAACAATGTCCTATTTTGGGCTGGAAGTTAATCACAACTTGGTAGAATGAGAGTTTAAGCCACATCTTCCTGCACTACATGTCTGTGCTTTGGACTTCAGTCAGGACTTCAGCCTGTCACACATCCCCACCAGCTGGTCCCTCCCCATACCGGATGGAGGCATTAGCTTGCAGTTGTATGGTTTGGCTGCCCTCCCTGCCTCTGTCCATCCCCCCAGCCACCTGCCCAGCCTTCCCACCCCCAGTTCCGTTGCTGCAGCGTCCTCCCTGCCTCCTTGCATGTTATAGAGACTTGTCCAAAGTCCGACCTGGAGGCCAATTGCCGCTGAATGGTTGGCCCCCTCATATTTTCACCTTGCCAAATCTGGCCCTCCTTTGCAAAAAGTTTGGACACCCCTGCTTTAGCTAATGGCTGGTTAGAGAAACTTGAGTTAGAAAACCATGCAGACAGGACTGAAGCTTAGATGGCCATGTCTCTTTCTGAACCTCCTTTTGTGCTGGGTTCAAGGTGTCTTGTGTGCTGAACTGGTTCAAGCGTCTCCGTTCATCACCACCACTGTCCCTTGTAAGGACTCTGTATATTATCCAAAACATGAACTGAAGTTGATGGTGGACTTCAGCTTTTCTGCTCCTATTGAATGACAAATTGTGTTGTATATGTTTGGGTAGAAGCAATAGCTTGCTTTTGATGCTTTTGAATTGATGCTTTTGAGCTGTGGTGCTGGAGGAGCGTCTTGAGAGTCCCCTGGACTGCAAGGATATCAAACCTATCCATCCTGAAAGAAATCAACCCCGAATGTTCACTGGAAGGACAGATTTTGAAGCTGAGGCTCCAGTACTTTGGCCGCCTCATGAGGAGAGAGAAATCCTTGGAAAAGTCCCTGATGTTGGGAAAGATTGAAGGCAAAAGGAAAAGAGGACGGTGGAGAATGAGATGGTTGGACGGTGTCATCGACGCAACCAATATGGATTTGACCAAACTCCAGGAGGCAGTGGAAGATAGGAAGGCCTGGTGAGCTCTGGTCCATGGGGTCATGAAGAATCAGACACGACTGAACAACTGAACAAAAACAATAGCCAAAGCTTAACTGCACCAAAAACACCAGCTGAAGGATCTGGATTTATTTTGATGGAGCCCATTCTTTCCTTCATCAGATAATCTTTGCAGTCTTCTCTGTGAGAGATTGTTGGCATTTATTCTCCCTTCTTTTCTCTTCTTTTCAAAAATAAAGTTTGGGTGGCCTTCCTCTCCCCCTCCCTCCCCCATCTCTCAAACATATATATTGTATACTCCACTTGCAGTGAGAAGGGGTGTAGTGGCTCAGCGGACTAAGGCTCTAAAAACTGTTGGCTGCAAAGTTAGCAGCTTGGCAGTTCATATCCCGAGTGCCATGCAGCAGAGCGAACTCCCACTGGTAACCCCAGCTCCTGGCAACCTAGCAGTTCTAAAGCATGTAAATGCAAGTAGATAAATCAGTACCACTGTAAAAAGTGGGAAGGTAAAACAGTATTTCCTTGCAGCCATGCTGGCCACATTGTCACAGACTTGCACAACTGGCTCTTTGGTTTGAACATGGTTTACGCACCGCCCCTAGAGTTGGACACAACTAGCATGCATGTGCAGGGGGGGGAAACCTTTACCTTTACCATTTTACCATTTGTAGTGACATCTCAGGAAAGTTTCAATATGTGGTGAAAGGCACGAAAAAGCTTTATGGTTTCTTGTTGTCATGCATGAGAATGAGACACCATAGCATCTATGTTGGCCCTAATCCCCTAGACCTGCTGTTCTTTATAAGATGTCACTTGATTAACTTGTAAGTGGCCATGATTTACTATATTTCCCCGTCCCTGTAAGGCTCAAACCCATCCATTAGTACAGTATTCTCATACTATAGGCAAATTTCTCTGGTTCTCTCGCCTGGTCAAGATAGTATCCCTAACTGATGTAGCTCAGAGATACAGTTGCCTCTATACCAGTGGTGGTGAACCTTTGGTAATCCAGATGTTTGGACCACAACTCCCAGAATTCCAGGTCTGTATTCCCAGTCACAAAGGACTGTGGGAGTTGTGGTCCAAAACATCTGGAGTGCCAGTTTCAACACCGCTGCTTTATACAGTATCTTTCATTAAGCAAGTGGTTCCCAATCTTGGATGCCCAGATATTCTTGGACTAAACCTTCCCAAAGTCTTCACTATTAGCGTTGCTGGCCAGGATTTCTGGGAGTTGTAGTCCAAAGACATCTGGTTACCAATCCATGGTTGGAACCATGGCATTAAACTATCCCTTTCTCTCTCTTGTTCTTGATCCTTAGAAACTTGAGTCTTTTCTACATGCTGGTCAGAAACGTATTGCTACGATATGTCAAAGTGACAAACTGCTCTTAATTAAGGGCTTTCCACTTGTATTCCTTATTGTGTACCAGTTATGTAATTTAGTGTGTGGTAATTAATACAAGTGCCAATTAGAGGCAACCTTCTGTTCTAATTTATGCTGGTGCACTTGTCCTGCTGTACATAACCAGTACTCTTCTGGCTATTGTGCTTATTTTGTTCTTTTTCATCCTTTTTAAGGTTAACTGACAAAGTGGTCATACCATCAGAGCAACATAGTGGCCACAATCCCATTGGATGGTCTGATAACTTGCTGCGGCTAATTGTGATTAATTCATGAGGTGACTGGGCACATCTCAGTGCCTTGCCTAGTCACATATCCAGTTGCCCAGCCAAGATACTCTTTGGCTTCTTATCAATTAGCCCCAATTAGTGATGGAGCAATTATGTAGACCTTCTACACAAACGCTCAAAGCCTCCGAGCAAGGATGGGAGAACATGAACATTTGGCAGCTAGTGATAACATTGATATAATAGCCATAATAGAAACCTGGTGGAATGTGCAGAACCAGTGGGATACTGCAGTCCTAGGCTATAAACTCTATAGAAGGGATAGAGAGGGGTGGGTTGGAAGAGGAGTGGCCATCTTTGTCAAAGAAGGGGTAAAATCCAGCAGAATGGAGATTGACGGTGAGTCTGTAGAATCACTGTGGGTTAAACTACCAGGTCCAAGGAGTGATGTGGTAGTGTGTGTGTGTGGGTGTGTGGGTGGGTGGGTGTTATCATCCACCAGATAAAAAACTTGAGGGGGACCTTGAAATGAGGAGACAAATCATGGAGTTATCTATGAGGGACAGGATAGTAATCATGGAGGACTTCAATTATCCCCAATTTACTGGGCCAATGTGAGCTTGGGGCAAGAAAGAGAAACCAGGTTTCTTGACATGCCGAATGACTGTGCCTTAGAGCAACTTGTCATGGAGCCCACCCGAGAACAGGCAACTCTGGATCTAATACTGTGTGATACTCAGGACCTGGACAGGGATGTGAATGTCCTTGAGCCTCTGGGGAACAGTGACCATGCTGCAATCTCCTTTGCAATGCATGTCGGGGGAAGAGTATCAAGCAAATCAGACACAAAAACCCTTGATTTCTGAAGGGCAGACTTCCCTCAGATGAGGAAACTAGTTAGAAGGAAATTGAGAGGGAAGATAAAAAGAATCCAATCTCTTCAGAGTGCATGGAGCCTGTTTAAAACAACGGTAGTGGAGGCCCAGCACTGTGGGGATGTGTGTGGTGCATGATACTTGTGCTTATATGACAGGCTATATAACTATGTTTGTGTTCTGCAATATGATTGGCTAGCTTGTTGCTGCAAGAAGTGTGTACACACGTGATTGGTTAAAGCTTTGCCACTTGAGGTGGCAGTTAAGAGAAGAAAATAAAGGGGACCTGAGGTAAAAAAAAGAGAGCTCAGGGACCACTTTAAAAAAGGTTGCTGTCTCCTGTGTGGTTCTTCTCCCGAGCCCCAGAGCCTTCTCCCGTGTGTCCGGCAGGTCCAGACATCACCACAAGTGGTGACCCCGACGTGATATTGTTTGATTCGTCGCCATTTCCCATTCAGTCCTCACCGACCGGTTTGTGGTCTCCAGGCGCCTGATATTCATTCCGCTCGACGGAACTACGTGAGCGACTCCCTCTTTTCCTTTCCTATTGATATCCAAGATGGGTTCGGGACTCTCAGTAGAACAGGAGACTTATGTCAGGGAACTGCATAAGCTTTTAAATCGGAATGGTCATAATTGTTCCCGCCAAGACGTCATTGATCTTGTTAAAACTATATATGACTATTGTACTTGGCTTCCTCATGAAGGCACCTTTGATTTAAAGGACTGGATGCGTGTGGGAGCTAATTTGCAAGGCCATCCAAAAGTTACCCCCACTCACCTTTTCACCTGGTGCAAGATCCGGTCCTGTTTGAGTGGCCTAACTCCAGCCAACATTTATTGGGCGGGCCAGATTGAGGCGACCGCAGGTCTTCCCCCTCTGCCACAAATTTTGCCGCCCAAAGGCTGTGTTCCTTCGCCTAAGAACCCGGGAAGCTCAAATGCTTTGCCAGAGGTGGTCCCGATTAAACACAACCAGTTGGAATTTTCACCCCCGGCTTTACCGGATTCTGCTCCAGCCCCCCCTGCTTATGCCTCTACACTTCCTTCGTCACAAACGGCTGCACCCTACATTTCTCCGATCCGTATGGCTTTAGAAGGGGATGTTGCCGCTTTTCCAGTTCTTCGAGGCGCCCCTGCACAGGACGGCCAACCTGCCGTGCCTGACCGCTTTCAGGGATTGACTTATAAGGTGGTTAAAGATTTTGCGGCCAGCGTAAGAGAAAATGGTCCTCATGCACCCTTCACCAGGGCGATGCTTATGAGCCTGACAACCTATTCTATGTTACCCTACGACTGGCGTTTCTTAGCCCAAGCTGTGTTGTCCCCCTCAGACAACCTGATTTTTCTTCAAGCTTGGACTCAAGTCACAGTGGATCACATTGCCGCGCAAGGCGCTGGAGCTGCTGTCATCAATTTTGATCAGTGGATGGGTCAGGGCCAGTTCGCCCTTCCAACAACTCAGCTCGCTCTAACAGATGCCATCTTGCAAACAATTGGCACCTTGATTTTGCGGGCTTGGGCAAAAATCCCGGGGAAGGGCGAGATAACAGCGAGCGCCTTTTCCTCTATACGCCAGGGACCCAAGGAATCTTATGGCGAATTTGTGAACAGGCTCATTACGGCGGCGGAAAGGCAAATTGACAATGAGGAGGCGAGACGGCTTATTTTGAAGCAATTAGCTTATGAGAATGCTAATGCAGATTGCAAAGCAGCATTGGCACCCATTTACCCTGATGTTAGCACTGATCTCACTAAAATGGTCCGGGTTTGTCAAAATGTGGGGACTCAAACTCATAAAGCTCAGATTTTTGCAGCCGCTAATGCCACCGTTATGCTGGCACAGGGAGCCACGCCCCAAAATGGCGGAGAGGAAAGGCGCTGTTTTAAATGCAACAAAATGGGCCATCTTCGTTCTGCCTGTTCACAGAATGATCGCCGCCCCCAAGTGCCACCTACTAAGTGCCCTGTGTGCAAGAAAGGTTTTCATTGGGCTTCTCAGTGTCGATCCCGCCCCGGGGGCGTGGCTGGCCCTGCCCAGAAACGCCCCGAGCCGGGAAACGGGATGACGGGCCGTGCCCCGGCCCCGAGAAATAAATAGGGCCACTCCTTCCCGATGACCACACCTGTGCCTTCAATAATGCCTCCATAGATCAAATGTCATCTTATCATATACATACTGTCCCTTCACCAGCTATGCTCTTGCGCTCAGAAGAAACTGTGCCCCTTTTGCAACCTGGTTTAGTGTTCAATGTTAAGGGTCCGCTTGCAGTTAGCAATGCCCGAAGGCACCATCGAATTGTTATGCCCCATCCAGGGGCGGCTCTCGAGAGCATCTATGTGGTTCCTGCTGTTATTACTGACCCCCAGGCGGATTATATGTACCTGTGTGTTCGAGCTATGCAACCAGATGTTATCCGCAGGGGAGATGTCGTCGCCTATGTGATCTTCATTAGAACAGAGGCCATCCTTCCAACATCCTCTGCTCCTGGAGTTTTTCCGGTCTATTCTATTACCCCTCAAGAGTGTCCCTCCTTGCGACTCGACATGGATGGTCATTCTGTCACAGGATTACTGGACACGGGGAGCCGACCTGACGATCATAGCAACTAAGGACTGGCCTCCTGGTTGGCCTACCATGTCCGGTCCATCTGTACATGGTGTGGGAGGTACCTCTTTAGCAAAACGGGCAGCAAAGCCGGTCCTATTTACATCACCTTCTGGTAACACTCTTCGTCTCCAACCTCATATTCTGGATATCCCATGTTCCCTTTGGGGACGTGATCTATTGGCTCAAGGAACTGCAGAACTTCATACAAATTTTTAGTAGGGGCCTCTGTCATACCACCTGTTGCGGCGGGAAAAATCACTTGGTTGCCTGGACCTCCTGTCTGGGTGGATCAATGGCCGCTACCAGAACATAAGCTCCGCGGCGGAGGCCCTTGTTCAAGAACAACTGGAGCTTGGACATGTCCAACCTTCTACGTCCTCATGGAACACTCCCATCTTTGTTATTCAAAAGAAGTCAGGAAGTGGAGGCTCCTTCAGGATCTGCGCCACGTGAATGCACGGATGGAGTTGATGGGAGCACTCCAAATGGGGCTCCCTAATCCAAATATGATTCCGCGAGAATGGCAGCTAGTCGTTATTGATCTCAAGGACTGTTTTTTCAGCATTCCGCTCCATCCAGAGGATAGCAAACATTTTGCATTCACACTTCCTGTCATCAACAACAGTGGACCGACACGGCGCTACGAATGGAAGACTCTTCCCCAAGGAATGGCTAATAGCCCAACCATGTGTCAACTTTTTGTTGCCTCTGCTTTGAAACAGTTCCGGGACACCTATCCTCAGGCATTACTGTATCATTATATGGACGACATTTTGTTGGCTGCTCCCACAGTCAGCGACCGGATAATTGGCCAACTGGTTGACGCTTTGACCTCCCGAGGACTCTGTGTTGCTCCAGAGAAAGTCCAACGCCATTCTCCTTATCGGTACTTAGGACACCTGTTGTTGGAAACCACTTCTGCACCTGCCCTACCACAGATTGTCTTACCATCCAAGCTGACACTTGTCAAACTACAACAGATCCTTGGGAACATCAATTGGGTCCGTCCTTTTCTGCAACTGACTACAGGTCAGTTAGCACCCTTGTTCCATAGCCTTAAAGGCGCGAAACATCCTGCGGGCATTATCTCTGTCACTCATGAGATGGAAACTGCCTTAGAAGCTGTGAACTCAGCCCTTCGTCAGACGGCGGTGGACCGCCTCTCCTTTACTTGTATCCATCTATCCTTGGCAGTTCTTCCTACGCCTGAGTTGCCCACAGCCATCCTTTATGCACCTTTACCATCATCAGCTGTGAAAACTAAAATAGCTATCGTCGAATGGCTTCACCTGCCAAGTACACCTCCACGCAATTTATATTCTATTGTGGATTCTACTTCAGATTTAATCCAAAAGGGACGGCAGCGTTGCCTGCAGCTGAGTGGCCAAGATGTGAGAGAGCTTTACGTTCCTTTCTCCCGGGAACAGGTGGAGCAGCTGTTAACCACCAGCCCCGCTTTTCAGGTGGCCTTGGCCGGCTTCACTGGATCTTTTATTTACAACTTACCGAAGGACCCCCAGTTGTCCCTCGTTCTGGGGGTTAATTATTCCTTTCAACATATGCTATCTCAGCAACCAATTCCATCTGCGGTCACTGTCTTTACTGATGGCAGTAAACATCGGGGGGTGGTAACCTGGCAGGATGATGCTGGACGATGGCAGGTCAAATTCACTTCAGAGCAATTGTCTGCACAACGCTCTGAGTTGGCGGCCGTAACGTTGGCCTTCCAACTTTTTCGGGCTTCCTCTTTCAATATCATTGTTGACACTCAGTATGTTTACAGAGCTCTTCTCTCCCTTCATAATGCATATATAACACCAGCTATTGATGATGATTTAATGTCTCTGTTTTGTCATCTTCAGCAGGAACTTTCCTCCCGCAGGCATCCTTACTTTGTCGCGCACATTAGGTCACACTCCAATCTTCCAGGCTCACTCTCGGAAGGCAACTCCAAGGCCGATGGCGCTCTTCGTTGTATAGCTTCCTTTCCTTCTCCGGTGTGTGCTGCGGTACTGGATTCCGCCTTGGAAGCTCATCAGATGTTGCATTTACCTGCGGCCGTGTTGCACAAGAGGTTTCGTATCCCGATGCACGATGCCAGAAACATCATCGGTGCCTGTCCCGTTTGTGCCAGATCTCCTGTGAACAGTATTCCATTTGATGCGGTCAATCCCCGTGGTACAATTGCCAATCAAGTCTGGCAAATGGACATTACTTATATTCCTGCTCTTAGCCCTTTATCTAAACTACATGTCACAGTGGATACCTGTTCTGGGTTTATTTGGGCCACTCCACTTAAGGGCGAAAAAGCAAAGCATGTCATCCAGCATACCATGCGTTGCTTTTCCGTTATGGGCAAACCTGAGGTCATCAAGACGGACAATGGTCCCTCTTATGTATCAGCAACCTTTTCGCACTTTTGCAACTCTTGGGGTATTAAATTGAAGCATGGAATCCCATTCAATAGCACGGGGCAAGCTATCGTGGAGCGTGCTCACCTTACATTTAAAACTTTGTTACATAAACAGACAGGGGGGAAAGGGATATTACTGGCAGATGTTCCTACTGTTGTGGCCAAAGTTCTTTTTACACTTAATTTTCTGCTTACACCTCATAATAGGTCCCATACCCCAGTGGAGGCGCACTTCCGGGTAGAGGAACCGTTGCCTAGACCTTTGGTCACCTTTAGACAACCACCGGACCCTACCTGGAGGGGCCCTGTTCCGCTGATCACCTGGGGTAGGGGATACGCTGCTGTTTCTCTGGACGACAGGACCGCTTGGATACCTGCTCGTTGCGTTCGTCCTTTTCACCCCAAGAAAAAGGACACTGACCCTGGGTGAAAACCTCAATATAATGACATATATGGGTTACTGGCATTCCCCGTAGTGTGGGGCTCAGGTTGTTTTGATGTTTCCTTTTCTATTTTATATTAGCAGTTGCATGTTTATGTTAGTGTTTTACATTAGTGTTGCATGACTCAATGTGTTTCCTCCCCACTAACCATGTGTCGCTCTGTCTTTGAGTCGGAGTGACGAAGACAACCTACTGACACCAGCTGTGTACTACACCTTGGAGAGCTGGTCAGATATCTGCTATTATTGGGATCAAATGACGGTTCGCAGGAAATAAGCATGGTTCAGTCAAAACAATATAAAATAGAAAGGGGACATGTGGGGATGTGTGTGGTGCATGATACTTGTGCTTATATGACAGGCTATATAACTATGTTTGTGTTCTGCAATATGATTGGCTAGCTTGTTGCTGCAAGAAGTGTGTACACACGTGATTGGTTAAAGCTTTGCCACTTGAGGTGGCAGTTAAGAGAAGAAAATAAAGGGGACCTGAGGTAAAAAAAAGAGAGCTCAGGGACCACTTTAAAAAAGGTTGCTGTCTCCTGTGTGGTTCTTCTCCCGAGCCCCAGAGCCTTCTCCCGTGTGTCCGGCAGGTCCAGACATCACCACACAGCACAACTGTATACCACAAAGAAAGAAGAGCTCATTTAAGTCCAAGAGGGCACCGGCATGGTTAACGAGTGGAGTTAGAGGCTCTAAAGTGCAAGGAGAGGTCTTTCCATAAATGGAAATCCTCCCCAAATGAGGAAAATAAAAAGGAACACAAACTCTTGCAAAAGAAATGTAAGAATATGATAAGAGAGGCAAAGAAAGACTTTGAGGAACATATGGCTAGCATTATAAAAGGAAATATATAAAAGCTTTTTAAAATAAGTCAGAAGTAGAAAACCTAGAAGAGAACCAGTTGGCCCTCTGGAAGGTGAGGGAGGAAAAGGGGAGGTAAAAGAAGACTTGGAAATTGCAGAGAAATTAAATGAGTTCTTTGCATCTGTCTTCACAACAGAAGACCTTAGGCAGATTCCGCTGCTCGAATGGCCCCTCTTGACTAAAGAATTGAATCAAATACAGGTTAAAAGGGAATATGTTTTAGGTTTAATTGAACAATTGAAGACCCACAAGTCACTGGGCCCAGATGGCATCCACCCAGGGGTTATTAGGGAACTGAGAAATGAAATTGCAGATCTCTTAACTGTAATATGCAACTTGTCTCTTAAAACGGCCACAGTGCCAGAGGACTAGAGGATAGCAGATGTCACACCAATGTTTTAAAAAGGAAGTAGGGGGACCCAGGAAACTACAGACTGGTTAGCCTTACGTTTGTCCCAGGGAAGATGGTGGAAAGCCTCATCCAAGAGAAAATCTTAAAACTCATAGAAGAACAAACCTTGCTGAGAGAAAATCAGCATGGCTTCTGTAAGGGTAAGTCTTGCCTGACAAACGTTTTAGAATTCTTTGAAAAGGTCAATAGGCATGTGGATTTGGGTGAACCGGTGGTTATTGTCTATCTTGATTTTCAGAAGCCTTTTGACACAGTCCTTCACCAAAGGCTGCTGAGAAAATTGCACAGTCAGGGGACAAGAGGACAGGTCCTCTTATGGATTGAGAATTGGTTGAGATCCAGGAAAAAAAGAGTAGGCGTCAATGGGTAATTTTCACAATGGAAAGAGGTGAAAAGCAGTGTGCCTAAGGGATCTGTCCTGGGACCGGTGCTTTTCAATCTGTTCATACATGACCTGGAGACAGGGATAAGCAGTGAGGTGTTCAAGGTTGCAGATGACACAAAAACCAGAGAAGATTGTGAAGAGCTCCAGAAGGATCTCTCCAAATGGGGGAATGGCCTGCAAAATGGCAAATGCATTTCAATGTAGTGCACTGAAAACTCAGTTGACTGGCTGGCTGGCTGGCTAGCTGTTTGATCGGTTGGTTGGTTCATTCATTTTATTGTCTGTTCATTCGTTCGTTTGTTCGTTCATTCGTTCGTTCATTTGTTTAAAATGTTTTTACCCTGCTTTTCTCTTTTAAATGGGCCAATTTTACTGAAATTCACCTTGGAACAGTTTGGTGAAAAGAAGCAATCATGCAGGGTGAGATGGAAGGAAACATCTACCCATTTTTGGCATTGTGCCATTTCAGCTGTGGAAGAAACCACAGTGTTCTACACCTCTTGATTTTTTCCCCAGGATCTCAACTACAGAGTTCTTTCCAGAAAAAAAATTGTAAGGTGGTTTTATTGAGTATTATTTCTTTTTTGGTAAGGTGAATGTTTCATCATCCCTAAAACTTTACTTTTATCTCCAATCTTGCTGCTAAAGAAACACTATATTATATCCAAACACATGTGTGATAACAATGAGGAGGAGGAGGAGGTTTGAAGCTTAGAGAAAACAATTACCAGCATGGGGAAAGAATATTCAGCCCTTTTATGACTATTTACTCTTTGCTGCCTCAACTGTTGCACAGTGGCATAATATTTTTTACCCAGTGTGTTGTTAGTCTGTGGAACTCCCTGCTACAGGATGTGGTGATGACATGCGGCCTGGATGCCTTCAGAAGGGGATTGGACAGATTCCTGGAGGAAAAGTCCATCACAGGTTACAAACCATGATGGAGGTGTGTAATCTCCAAGCTTAAAACCAGGGTACTTCAAGGGCCAGATGCAGGTGAATGGTATTAAGAGACAGATATCTAGCCTTGTGTGCTCCCAGAGGCATTTGGTGGGACCACTGTGAGATACAGGAAGCTGGACTACATGGGCCTTTGGCCTGATCCAGCATGGCTTTTCTTATGTTCTTATAACAAATAATTAGAAATATACTCAGCAAGTTACCTTACAGCAAGTCAATCATCTCTTTTACCAGTGTTTCAAGAGGGGAGCAGTTTTTTATGCCCTTCCAGTCACAAGGTAATTGTTCATGTCTAGACAGAAAGTATCTGAGTTGCAGCCCAACTAATTTGGTTGTGCTCATCTCTAGGCATTGTAATCCCCTTCTGGTTCATCCCCATGAGTTAAACAAGAAAGGGCAATTTTACTTTCTCTTCGCACAAGACATGAAGACCTTTCTGAGTCAGTCCTGGAGGGAATGTGGTTCCTCTCGTTTGAAAATGTTTTACACATTGGCGTAAGTATGTCAGTAAATTGGAATAGGCTAGCTGCCGCCATGTTGCCTCAACTGTTAAAAGTGGAAACACTGATGGGTTGTTGATATCTCTCTGTTCAGCTGATCCTCTTTATGTATGTGCTCAAAAGTTGAGATAGGCCAGAGCTATTTTTCACACGTTAGACCAACCACTATGAAAAAAAAGATTTATTGTTTGTGTTGGACTTGAGAGGAAAATAACATCTCACCACAGCTGTCTTACCATGCTGAGAATAAGACATTAAATAACAGCAGCATCCCTCAGAAAGCATGGAAGTAACTAGTTACAAATGATAGGTTACTTGTAACCAATTCTAAGTTATACATTCATTCCTGTTTGCATTGGCCAGTACCAGTAGGAATGATGCCACTAGAAGCAGCAGAATGAGGTTCTGCTTTGATTATGGGTTGCACATGACTTCATCTCATTGTGTACAAATAGCTCAGAAACTGACACTTGAGCAGAATCCTTTAAAGTAGTGGCATCCTTCCTTGATAGGCAATGCCGCCCCTGCTACACTAATGGAACAATGGGAGAACATACTGTATGAGCTAATCAAACTATAACTGTTGTTTAGTCACTGTTTCAGCCACCAGGTGCACCTAGCTTCATTATTTATATGTGTAACAAGCTGTTGTTATTTCATTTAATTAATTTGAAGTTACTATGCTGGCAACTCCAGAAGACTGCATAGATAAAATAGTTACTTTCACAAAGTGGAACTTCAGTGGGAACATAGTACTGGAGGAAGTCCTTGGTTCCCTAACTGTAATTAATTTGTTCTACTAAATAGCATCTCAGGCTGTATATCACAGACTCAGGGGTGGGCAACTCCTGTTTCAAGTAGGTTGAAGGACAGCCAACATGGTGGGGCAAACAGCCCCTCCTTCTCACGCTGCGGGTGTTTTACACAGAGAGATTTTGTAAGCACCACAAGGAAAACATACATGGGGCTCTTTGAATGGCAACAATATTATTCTACTGCTTTCATCCTCCCCCTGCTGTTCTGTAATTATTTATAATGAGGCCTGCACTCCTGTTTTAAGGCTACAAATACTCCTGAACAGGAGTCTTGTAGTGCTGTTAGAATCTGACAGGAGGGAAGTGGTTGGAGAGCTCAGCATTTTGTCCTCCCAGCCCTTGCCTGTGACTTTCTCTGGAATGCCATGCAACATTAGAGGGCTGTGGCTCAAAACTGGAGGGTTCATAAAACTGCGGTGTTGGGAACTATTCTGCTCTGGTCAGACCCCACCTGGAGTACTGTGTCCAGTTCTGTGCGCCTCAATTTAAAAAGGATGTTGACAACCTTGAGCGGGTGCAGAGGAGGGTGACCAGGATGGTTGAAGGTCTCAAAGAGATGTCTTACAAGGAATGGCATAGAGAACTGGGAATGTTTAGCCTTTCAAAAAGAAGGCTGAGAGGGGATATGGTAGCTATGTTTAAATATTTGAAAGTTTGTCATATTGAAGAGGGAACAGGTTTGTTTTCCATGGCTTCAGAGACTAGGACTCGGGGCAATGGTTTCAAACTACAGGAAAAGAGATTCCATTTGAACATTAGGAAGAACTTCATGACAGAGCTGTCTGGCAGTGGAATATGCTGCCACAAAGGAGGGTGGTGGATTCTCCTTCTTTGGAGGTTTTTAAACAGAGGCTGGATGGCCATCTGTCGGAAATATTGTGATGGAGTTCCTGCATGGCAGGGGGTTGGACTAGATGGCCCTTGAGATCTCTTCCAACTCTATGAGTCTATGATTCTATTATTCTAACTGTTGGAAAAGTGGGAAAAGCCAAGGCCTGCTGTCCTCCTTTTGTTCCTTCCGAGCCATCCATTTTAAGGACAATGGAGGGATTTTTGAACCTCACATCTCCTTAACTTTAAGCCATCCACCACGATGCTTGTTAAGGGGTATAGTAGTCAATCCCCCCCCCTTTATAACATTTAAACAGTAAGGGAAGTCCTGCTTTTATGTTATCACGGAGAGAAGAGAAAGTTAGAGATATCTGATGAAAGGAGGGCCAAGTGTGAATCCATAACCTACAATGCCAGGATTCAAGGAAGCTCCTGAATTCCTGAAGCATGAAGGATGCTGATTTAGGCAATGTAATGTCCTTCTTTCCACCATGGAATCTGACGGCTGCATCTGTGAGTTTAAGCATGCCACAAATATTAGCGCTGTCTCAAAGGCCACTTCAAATATTTTGGGAATATACTCTGTGTGAAGCCATTTATATTCTGACTCCTTTCTGCCACTGTTTCCCCCGCAATACTGGGGCCTACTCTGAAGTCAACAAGTGATACCATCAAATGTGTGTTCCTATTATGAAAATCACTCAATCATTTCTCAGGCTTTTAGAGGTGATAGCTGTACTTGATTTAACGCCACGGGACTCTAGTAAACACTGAATATTTCTGGAAGCTGGTGTGTAGAAGGCAAATAAAGGAGAGCTGCCTTCCTACACTCCAGGAGAAGCAACCGGGAGGTAAAAAACACAACGGTTTCTTGTGATTTCTAGCAAAATGTTGTTGCGGTGGAAGGGATTTGGAAGCCATTCCTCATTGCCAGCATCTAGTACTAGAGGTTGATTCAGCTACAATGGCGAATAACCTTTGGTTTGGGAGGCCACAAGTGTAGATGGTCTACTGTACATGATGGAATTTATACTCTTTTCTTTTCTTAACTGCTTGTGTTCTCTTTTTGCTTTAATATTGTCTTTTAATGCTTTAAGATACCCCTCAATTCCCTGTTCTCAAGCTTGAATTATGTCTTAATTGTACTGGACTGTATATTGTCCCTCATTACTCTAAGCCACCTTGGGTCCTTTTCCAAGGAAAAAGGCGGGATAAAAATTCTCAAAAAATAAAGAATAGAGCTATTTAGTTTTTCTTATAAACAGCCATCTAGCTTAACTTTTCTTTTGCTAACAGCTGTTTGAGATCTCTCCAGGCTGAGCAACCAGTGAACTAGTGATGGAAATCACACAGACTCTTGTTCTGGAAGAGAAACTTTGTGTGTGTGTGTGTGTGTGTGTGTGTGTGTGTGTGTGTGTGTGTGTGAGAGAGAGAGAGAGAGAGAGAGAGAGAGAGAGAGAGAGAGAGAGAGAGAGAGACCTCTTTTCTCTTCATGGCAAAATCTCCCTGGTTGATTGTTTTTTTGTCCCCCAGCGAAAACTCACTGAGAATCTCTCAGGATTTCTCAAAGGATTTGTGGTCATTCTTACCCCAAAAGAATGCCAAAGTGTGTGGGATTATTATAATTCATGTGCTGGAAGGTTTATTTTCTATGCCGCTTTCTCGCTGAAAGAAGAAATGCCAGGCTATGAAGGAGCCTTACAATTCCTTTGCAGACTAAACCAGACAAGACATCAAGCTGCAAAGGATATAGCAGGTACCTGCTCTAAGATGGAAAGCAAAGGGGAGAAGGAAAAATTAGACCAGGTCTTGTTGTTTTATGGGAAGCACTCACTTTATTTATAGGAAAAACTTATAGGGTTTTTTTTTTTTTTAAATGGGGAAAAAAATTCACCAGTGCAAAAGCAAATCTCACTGGGGAGTCCAGATGAGATTCAGAAAATTGCCGAGAACAGTCCCCCCCCCCCAAGTATTCACTCTGTTCCTACTATAAGCCTTTATAACTGGGAAAGCCAAGTACTTCTCCATATCTTCTTCTCTTCCAGCCAACAGATCAGTGTTCTTTGATTCAGTGGACAACAATATTATGTTTCTGTGTTTTCTGTTTCAACTGCTACACTACCTCATAGTGTCAAAGTACTCTCTGTGTGTTTTACATCAACACTTTGTCTCTTAGTATGTGGAGCCCACTCTGATTTGGAAAACAGCAATATTAGAAGAAATCATTTGGAATGGGAGGATTTCTAGTGATCACTATTAAGAATGTGAAGAAACTGAAGGTGATGATGAGGTTTTAGGATGCTCCCAGGTACAGGCTTGGATGGACAGCCAATCCATGTCAGTGACAAGTTGACAACTAGTTTCTGAAGGCTTGTAGCTCTCCAGTGACCCCTGGAGGATGTCCTAGGCTCTCGTAAGTTAACATAGAAAGAGCAGAGTCTGTTCAAAATATATTCTGAGTTTGGGAAAGTAAGGCGGTCACTTCACATCCTTCTTTGTTTCACGACTAGTTTTGTACCGTGACAGCGTTGGTCGTGATCACGTGTTTTGTCCCTATTTCAGTGTTCCCATGGTCGTGATAACTTGTCTCCTGACAAGTGTTACCTCATGGTCTGTACTGTGACAAAGACAGCATTTGTCTAACTTCCTTTTTCCTTTTTGGGGGGCTTAATACAACTTTTTTGATATTTGGAATTACTGTGATCAGGGTTTCATACGCCAATGCAGCAGAGTCATTTTTTTTTTAAAAAAACTGGACACAGTTTTCTGAGAAAAAGAATGTATTGTTGCATGACAGTTATTACTACACAGTGCCTTGTCTTGGAACAGAAAGCGGGGACAAAGAGTGACAAGGGAAAACCCTACCCCAGCACTAGGTACAGTATTGTCGCACTTAGCGACAAAATAAATAAAAATTATATTAAAAAAAGAAATACCTACCTGCCTGGCATAAATATTTGAAGGAGCGTTTCTAATTCCCAGTAATAGAATCAGTTGTGCAATAGCTCCAAGGGTTGGCCTGGTTGTGGTAGTCTAGAATCCTTGGTGTGGTTGTGAGGTGGCACCCCCTTGGATGGAATGGGTGGTATGAACTAGACATGGGCACGACTCAGCAAAATTGTTGTTTACAGTTTTCGGTTATCGTTTCCGTTACATAACGGAAACGGTAAGGATAATTAAGCCATCAGAACTCGAACTCGAACCGAAAAAAAGAAAAATTAGGTCGGGGTTTCCGTTTCCGTTTGTGGCATCACGGCGATCGCGCGATGCAAAGCACAGGAAAAGTTTTTAAAAGTTTTTTAAAAAAACCCGACTCCCTCCCGGCCGAAAAAGCAGGCGAAAATATGCCTGCCTGAGGCTTTGCCACCTACCAGAGGGGTGGTTTCTGGGGGGTCCCCGGCCTTTCCCCCCCTCTTCTCCTGTCCTGGGCTGCTTGCACCAGGCTGGGGGGGTCATCCTCGTCGTCTCGCCATGCTATGCGGTGGGGGGGATCCAAAATGGCGACCTCAATTTTTCTTTTGAAATCGTGGTCAAAAAAACACACCAAATCACCACAGAAACATGTGAAATTTATTTATTTTAAATGCCTGAATTTTAATAGTAGCAGCAGTGGGTTTTTAAATTAGCAATAAAACATCGTATTGATTTTATTTTATTTTATTTTATTTATTTTTTAGACATGCCCATTTGGGCTGGGCATGGGATGGGACCATGCAAATTTTTTGAACCATTCCACCAATGCCATCGCCAGGTTTTTGACTGACACTTCTGGATGTCTCGGAGGGCATAAAAAGCCGAGGTACCTTCCAGAAATCGCAGTCGGGTCGGTGTATGGATGTGGTTGAGGGAGGAGGGCTGGCTGCTGGTGCTGGTGTGATCTGATCAAGATTGAGGAGGGAGGCTGGAGGCTTTAGGATTTAAGTTAGGCAGGCAGGGAGGGAATTGAATTTAGAAAATAATTTCTTTGATTCCCTGCAGCTTTGTCTGATGAAGGGAATAGCAGTTTATTCTTTATTTCTTCTCTGGCAGTTTGTGAGGATTTTTTCTGATATTGGATAAAGGGGGAGGTTCGACTGGGAGTGGGAGGTGTGGATTTATTTTAAAAATATATTATATACTACCATTTATTTTCTATTATTTGCTTGCACACACACACACATTTGGGGTGCAAGCCAAGAACAGAACCTCTATCCTAAGTGATATCCTAACTGCCCACTCGCCCATCCGCCCGCACCGCCACCCGCCTGCGGCCTGTGCCGCCGCCCGCCCACTCGCCCGCCCGTGGCCACCGTTCTCCCATGGCCCCCCGCCACCACCGCCCACCCGCACCTCCCCCCGCCCCGTCCCCGCCCCCCCCACCACCTAGGGCACAAAAAAACACCTAGCTGATTGCAGGATGCCCCTATGCTCTGGGAAGTCAAATTGCGCTAAATCGTGGTGGAAACGACAAATGACAAACGCCGAACGAAATGACAAATTTTTGAAAAATTTCGCGACAAACAGAAACGACCCGAAACGGACCCGTTCCGACAAATGAAAACTTGAAACGTCATTTTTTCTGGTCGTGCCCATGTCTAGTATGAACTGTGGGTGTGGTAGTCTAAAATCCTTGGTGTGGTTGTGAGGTGGCGCCCCCTCACATGAAATGGATGGTATGAACTGTGGTGTTCACCTGTGCTATGAATAATGCATGAGAGGTGTCTGAAATGATGGGTGGGTTTATGGACCAATGAGAGAGTCTGGGGAGTTGCCTGAGAGGATTTAAGGCCCTGCTCAGCATGTGTTTTTTAGTCCGATAAGGCAGATAGGGATGTACAGAAATGCCTACCACTTGCAGATAGGAATCTGACAGAGTCTGAGAGATTCAGAAAGGGTCTGGTAGCATCTAAGAGAAAGATGGGGCTAAAGAAGAGAGAGGATCATTAGAACCTCTAAACCTCTTGCCGCAGTCCCAGCCATATGGGATCCGAAAGCATTCCCCCTCCCTCTAAAAAACAGGAAAGGCAATGCTAAATGCTCAGAAGTAACGTAAGGGCTTCTTAAACTGCTGATGCAAAGCTCTGTGGCAGATCGGATGCCTTGAGGGGAGCGCGGATGGTTCCTTTCTGGAAGTAATTAGATCACTTCAATCCCATAATGAGGCAGCTCTTTTGCAAAGCGGTTTCCATTGTCTGTTGCACCTCTGCCATGTAGGAAGAGTGCCAAAGGGCAGCAGCAAATCCCCCTTTCCCCCTTTATTTTCATCCAGTTAACTGACAAATGCAAGCATGCCTCTTAACAAAGCTTTGCCTCCGCCCCCCCCCACCCGCCGCCTGGAATATCATTGCCATTTTGGTAATACAAGCAGTTTTCAAAATGGATGGAGAGCCCTCGGCCCATCAGCCAATTTCCGAGTTGCATAACCATTGGATGGCAAATTTCCAAGCCTTAACAAAAAGTTTATTTAAGTGTGTGTGTGTGTGTGTGTGTGGGAGCAATGCCAAGATTCTTGAAGGCATTTTCTCTGCTGATGCAAAACTGAAGGAAGTAGATATAAATAATTGCTTGAGAACAAAAAAAAGTGTATTAAACTCTGGTTTAATACATTTAATACACAAGGAGCTTTGTGGTTAAACTGCTGTACTCCAGGCAAAACTCTGCTCACAACATCAGTCTGTTCTAATAATGATTGCTATTATGTATTTATTTTCTTTTATCTGTAGCCCATCTTGCTCCTGTTCTATGTTCTTGTTATATATTATTTACTAGTTATAGTGTTTTTATTTATATACATGTGCTTATCTATTATATTGTATTTTACTGTTTATGGTTTGATTTCTGTTCAGTTTGTAAACCGCCCAGAGTAGCCATGTAGCTAGATGGAGCGGTATATAAATAAATAAATAAATAAATAAATAAATAAATAAATAAACCTAGGGTTCGATCCCAGGTGGACATCAGCAACAAGAGAGAAGAAATAGATAAATAAATGCATGATTCACTCAAGCCTTCCATCCTTCCGAGGTTGATAAACTGAGCGCTCAACTCCCTGGAGAGGGTGGCACAATGTGTAGCCAGGATAATTAAATTATAAACTGCATAGAGAGTGGTTTAAGCACTATGGGGCGGTAGAGAAGCAGCACACTTTTGCTTTGCTTTTTGCTTCTACGTTGGCTGACTTGTAGTGGGTGCTAAAATCAGGGCCGGCGCTAGGTTTTTTTGCGCCCTAGGCAGCGGTGTGTGTGTGTGTGTGTGTGTGTGTGTGTGGGTAGTGTGGGGGGGTGGGCCGCCGCTGGCAGTGGTGGCAGGGGGGAGGTGCGGGCCGGCGGGCGGGGGGCCGTGGGTGGGGGATGGGCAGGCGTGGGAGGCGTGGGGCATGGAGGCCGCGGGTGGGCAGTGGTGGGGGCAGCAGGGGGGTGGCATGGGTGGGTGGGTGGGGGCGGCGGGGGGCAGCGGGGGGCAGCAGGCTAGCCAGCGGTGGGGGGTGGCACCCCCTCTCCATTTCGGTGCCCCCTGTCCATTTTGCTGCCCCAGGCAACTGCCTAGTTCGCCTTAATAGACGCGCTGGCCCTGACTACAATCCAAGACAAGAAGGAAAGGAAAAGAATTCATGCTTTTGACAAAACTGCAGTGGTGTTTTTCTTTAGAATTTCCCTTTTTGGATCATAATTCCTTTGCACAGTTTTTGATGCCATGAGGGCAGATCCATCAGCAAAACTACCCTGGCAATTCTCCAGGAGGTAGAATTGAATGTGAGGAGCAACATTGGAGAGAGTTCTTCCCCCCACCCCTGCTGGGAGTCTTAATTATGGTCTGTAATTAACTGCATTGTGCTGAGGTGGGTGACTTTTCACATTTAGAAAACCATTTAAATATTATTACAGATGGATGTAAAATCCCATGGATATAAAATCATGCTGCCCCTCTCACTATATGGTATTCCTCAGTGACCAAAAAAAAAATTGACATAGAGTTTCTTTCCTACAAATGAAGCACCTCTGTTTTATAATTTCTGCCATTTCTGAGACTCTAATTAGCCATTTATTGTCAAAGACATCCATTGCCTTGCTTGAACAATTGTCCCAGTGACTAACAAGCTAGTAATTAGCACTCTTACAGGGATTTCATCTGCCTGTTGTCTCTAGACTATACAGCAAAACCATCAAAATAGCCAAGCTGAGAAGGAGAGTGATGGGTCCAAAATCACTTAAGTAGTGATACTATACTGCTCACTTAGGTTGCTATATTACCTGGGGAAGATCCTGATCTTCAGAAGGTCTGACTTTTTCTCTTCCTTCCATCACATGACTGAAGATGTGGGATAGCAGTTCCCACGTACAAAGGTTTTTTTAAAGCACAGTTGAGCCCCATGGCCAGCAGGTGACACTAGGATATTTTAAAAAAGATAAAGTGACTGGCGCTAGGGGTGGGAGGGGAATTTAAAAAAAACAGTGCCCGACTGGCCAGCTGCCTGGTGCTAGGAGAGTGGGAAAAAATAAAAAAATAAAAAAGTGCCAGACCAGCCAGAGAACCAGCTGACTGTCACTAGGGGTGGGGGGGAAGTGAAAAGAAAACAAACAGCTCCCGATCGGCCCCAGGAACAGTTGGTCAGCACTATGAGAGAGGAAAAAAAAAAGAAAACCGGATCATTTACGTGGTCCCACAATGTCTGCCTCCTTAAAAGGCGGATTTTTTAAGCGAGGCAAAAAAATCCCTACCTCTCTGGTAAGTCTTGGAAACCTCACTTAAGGGGGCGTTACTGGGTTTTCTTTTTCTTTTTTTCAAAAAGCCCGGTGGCCGTGGGGAACAGCATTTTTGGACACAGTTTATCTACAAATTTAATCTGCATTTAAAGGGACATGGTATAGGGGCCTTAGTGAGGTTTATGGGTATTTCAGGATCCAAACCCAGGACTCCTAAGTCCTAGTTTAATACTTTAACCATCACAATGGTGACAATAGTCACTTTGAGATGATAGCAATTCAGGCTCCAGATGCTTTGCTTCCTGATTTGAATCACTGCTCTGCTTTTCTCCACTGACATGGTTGGCTATAGTGGCTATGCTTCAATATGACTGTCCATGGCTAGTGGGATCAGAAAGAGAGACCGGGAAATGTAAAGTGGTCAATACATTCATTCAGAATTTTCATAGACAGAGAAGCAAGTGGTGTAATAACAGAATGAACAGAGGGTTAGAAAAGCAAAGTCAAGCTACCTCCACATGGGTTCACAAGTCATTTTCTCTCAGACCAGCATTCCTGTGACTGGGAGAGCCTTGTCATCTGCCATTCCCACAGCCTCTGGGTGAGAGCCAGAGGGGCTGCTTCCAGCCTTTCCTGGGGGAGTTTGGCCTTGGGACTCCTGCTGCCATCCAGGACCAGGCCCCTTGCTGCCCTGCTGCCTGGGCTGCCCCACCTCCCTCCTCAACACCTGCCACCTGGCCGAGGGAAGAAGGGCCTTGTGGTGTGGCTTAGGGGGAGGGGCATTGCTTTTATTTATTTATTTATTTATTTATTTATTTATTTATTTATTTATTTATTTATTTATTTATTTTTAGCTTGTATGCTGCCCACTACCTAAAGGTCTCTGGGCGGCTCACAATCAAAGTAAACAATTTAAACAATTAAAACATCAAGTTGCAACAAAATTAAAACAATAAAACATTTAAATACAATAAATACAATATATTAAAACACTGCACTAAAATTGCCATCAGGACCCACAATGATCAGTTAAAAAGACTTCTGGAACAGGAATGTTTTTACCTGGCGCCGGAATGTCATCAATGTTGGCGCCAGGCAGGTCTCGCTTGGGAGGGCATTCCATAATCTGGGGGCAACTGCCGAAAAGGCCCTGTTCCTACAAGCCATCCCTTTCACCTACTTGAGGGATGGCTCTTTCAGGAGGGACCCCTGGCAAGATCTTAATTGCCGGGTAGGTTCATATGGAAGGAGATGGTCCTACAGGTATCTGAAGGTTTTTTGTTTTTTGTCTTTGTCTTTGTTTGTGCCTTTCGCCATCCAATATAGAAGGTAAGGACCCACAATAAAGCTAAGGGAACAGGAAGGTGGGAGGGCAATGGAGGGGGCAGCTATTGAGCTCATGCTGGGTAGAGGAAGGTATGGGGCTGGGAGTGGAACATGCCTGCGTAGGAGAAGACAGGTTAGATATCTTACATTTATCCCATCTCCTGGTTCCACTCCCAACCAGAAGGTATCAGGTGACCATATCAGCAAGCCCACGAGCCACATGGTGCTGTTGTTGAATGCCATCCCTTCTGGATGAGGGTGCCATGTATTACTGAGACCTGGGTGGGAGAGGAAGGTGGGGTTCCCCTCTCCCAGCTGTGCCCGCCTAGGTACTCAGTCCAGCACCAGTGTCACCCGGAGGGTCAGGGAGGGGGAGTTGCTATAGTCTATCAGAGTTCTACCTCCTTGACCAGGCTTCCTGTCTATTTGGGAGGAGGTCTGAAGGGCCTGTATTGTGTGTTGGGCTCATGAGACAGACTGGGGATTCTGTTGGTGTACTTACTGCCCACTCTGTTGCATTCCAGCAGTCTCCCTGCCTGAGCTGACGGAGGTGGTTTTGGACCTGGTGTTGAGAACCCCAGACTGTTGGTGCTGGGGGACCTCAATATCCATGCTGAGGCTGCCTTGACTGGGGCAGCTCAGGGCTTCATGGCCGCCATGACAACCATGGTGCTGTCTCAGCAGGTCATCAGCCCAACACATGAGAAAGGCCATACTCTGGACCTGGTCTTCTTAACGGGACTGGAGGATGGTGGTTTGGACGGGGTGTGTGTTTGACTTTGACCCCATTGTCAACTTTGACCCTGTATTTGGTACCAGTTGTTGCCCGAGCCCAATTCCAAGTGCTTGTTTTGACATGTAAAGCCCCAAATGGCTTAGGACCTAGATACCTGAAGGACCGCCTCCTTCTATATGAACCTACCTGGCAATTAAGATCTAGCCAGGGAGCCCTCCTGAAAAAGCCATCCCTCAAGGAGGTGAAAGGGATGGCTTGTACGTCTAGGGCCTTTTCGGCAGCTGCCCCCAGGTTGTGGAATGCCCTCCCAAGTGATATCCGCCTGGTACCAACGCAAATGACATTTTGGCACCAGGTAAAAACCTTCCTGTTTCTGAAGTGTTTTAACTGACATAACATAGACTGTGGGTCCTGATGGCAATTTTAATGTTTCGTATTTAAATGTTTATATCGTTTTTAATTGTCCATTGTCTTTTTAATATTTTAACTGTTTTAACTGTTCATTTAATTGCAAGCTGCCCAGAGACCTTTGGGTAGTGTAGTGGGCGGCATATAAGTTGTACAAACCAACCAACCAACCAACCAACTAACCAACAACATCATGACTGCCCCCAGCCTTTGACAGAGGGAGTTTCCTCCAGCCAAAAGAATTGTTGAGGTTCAAGTCACAATAATGACCCAAAACATGTAACATTGAATGGGTGAGGAAGATTTGAAAAAGGCTTGTGAGCGTTGGCTAATTCAGTTTGCATTCTTAAGTGAATTCTTTTGCTAATGTCAAATGTTCACTCTCTTCTAATAATAACCTTGGAAACTTGGAGGGGCCATATGGATAATCAACTCCAGTCCTTGTCAAGGAGGCAAGGAGGCACACTTTGGAATCAAACTCTGGCTTCACAGCCAGAGACCAAAGTTGCTAAGCTATCCAGAAAAAGGGCACAGCTTAAGCCAATGCCTCAAGGTGGCCCCACCTTCACCCTGTTATTTTTTTAGCACTGCTTAAATCAAAATGAAAGGATTTAAGAATGCAAACTATGTAGAAGAGCCTTGCAACGCCGTGGTAAAACTGCTATATGGAAGCTGTAACTGTGCTCACGACCTGGGGCTTAGTCCCAGGTAGCAGCTCAAGGTATACTCAGCCTTCCATCCTTTCGAGTTTGGCAAAATGAGGACTCAACTTGCTGCTGCTGGTGAGGGCAATGTATAGCCTGCCCCGACCGTTACTTGTAAACTTCCCAGAGAAAGTTTTAAGCACTATGGGACAATATATAAGCAGCGCACTTGGCTTGGCTTTTGATTTAGAGGTAAAGAAAGTCAAAACTGACTGTAACATTGGTCCTTCAGAAAACTCTTGCTTATCAATTTGATTCTAGTGCTTGCCTTCACTTGACTCCTTTCTCAGAGAGCTGCCCGAAGTAAGTGGTTCCACTCCCCTGCGTGACTGGCCCTATCCCAGATTCTTTCCAAACGTAGCCTTGGTCATTTGATTCACTATTATAATGTTTTTGATCCTGGATAAATGGTCCCCTCCCTTCCAGCTGCTGTCGAAGTATCCACACTGCAGCAAACCATGCTGCAAATGACATTGTCCCTTCATTATCTCTTTCTCACCATGTGTCATCTTAAGCTTCTGCACCACTGAGCAGTTGCTATGGTTAAAATGAGATAAATCTAGTTCCAGGCAGCCAACGGTTGAAACACACTATGCTCTCTCCCCTGGACACATTTCCAACTTTACGCCTGAGAGCTGCACGCAAACGACGAGGAGTAAGCACTTGCTATTAATACACGGATTGACCTTATTTGTCACAGCCTGTCTTTGTATTTGGGAAATCAGAAGCCGCTCTGTCCAGACTATGCCCTGGACACATTTATGCTGTTGTGATGGCCATCTGTGAAATTAAATGAAATATTTAGTTATTTTCACGGCTGGCAAGCTGAAGCTGGGGCCATGAGTGATATGGTGGCATTCTTCTGTACAGAGGCCCAAATGTCTGGTTGCAACGGATTGGCAAGGAGCTTGAAATGGAACCAACTGGATCTCTAGAATTTACATAAAGAATCTAGAATCCATAGCTTATCTTTTGTCAGAAGATGATGAACATAAGAACCTAAGAACCTAAGAAGAGCCATGCTGGATCAGGCCAAAGGCCCATCTAGTCCAGCTTCCTGTATATCACAGTGGCCCCACCAGATGCCTCTGGGAGCGCATGAGACTAGATATCTGTCCAATGATACCACTCCCCTGCATCTGGTGCTTGAAGGACCCCTGTTTTAAGCCTGGAGATTGCACATCTCCATCATGGTTTGTAACCTGTGATGGAGGTTTCCTCCAAGAATCTGTCCAATCCCCTTTTGAAGGCATCCAGGCGAGATGCCATCACCACATCCTGTGGCAGGGAGTTCCACAGACTAACAACATGCTGGGTGAAAAAATATTTTCTTTTGGCTGTTCTTACTCTCCCAGCCCTCAATTTGAGTGGATGTCCTCAAGGTCTGTTATTTTGTGAGAGGGAGAAGAGTGTCCTTCTATCCACTTTACTCATGCCCTGCTAGAGGGCAGGTGAGGTTCTTGTCTTTATGGTAACTGATCTAGTAACTCCCCCAGTCCTGTCCAAGTCAAGCCAAGCCAAGCCAACCCAACCCCAAATCTGCATTGTATCTGCCAGTCACAGGAACTGAAGCTATAGTCATCTGGTACACTGAAGTTTTGGATCTATATCTAGAATCCTTGCTGCAGTCTTCAGGACTTGAACTGAGAAACTCAGTGCCTACAGCTGCCAACTGGTTCCTAACTTCTGCGACCTAACATTGCCTCTGTTTTCTCAAGCCTCACAGCGTACATCAGGTGCAGAAGAGAAATGGGTGCTTGGAGGGCGGGGGAAATTGGGGGGCATCTCTAAGAACTTCTTATGACTCTTAAGCCACAACGTTTGCAGATCAAACCTGGAAATTTCCCACCAGTCTGATGAAAACAAGAACCTGATTCCGAAAAACCATTGCCCACCCAGCCCAAAATAAAGAGACGAGACACAGTTTCTGGGATTAATATGGGCCACAATTTATTAATATCTTATCAAACTATTTATTCTATTGTTATCCTAGAAGAGGGACCTGAAAGGGCAAGTGCCTCTTTGCCAATAACAAGTGATGTAACAAGGGGGGGGCGTAGCCGCACTAAGAGGCTGTTGACCTCTATGCTAGCCGACATGTGGGGCTATACAGGGAGGTCAGGCGACCCCAGTGGTCAACAGCTGGCCAATCCTTCCAGGTGTTCTGGAAAAGGTGCAGAAGAGAGTGACTAAAATGATTACTGGGCTGTGGGATCTCCCTTATGAGGAAAGGCTAAAACAGGCATGTCCAAACTTCAGCCCTCCTGATGTTTTGGGACCACAACTCCCAGAATTCCAAGCCTGTATTTCCAATGGCAAAGGACTGTGGGAGTTGTGGTCCAAAACATCTGGAGGGCCAAAGTTTGGATATCCCTGGGCTAAAACATTTGGGGCTCTTTAGTCTGGAAAAAAGGTGCCTGAGGGGGAATATGACTGAGACATACAAAATAATGCAGGGCATGAGTCAAGTGGATAGAGGGAAGCTCTTCTCCCTCTCACAAAGTACCAGAACTAGGGGACATCCACTCAAACTGAGGGCTGGGAGAGTGAGAGCAGACAAAAGAAAATATTTTTTTACCCAGCATGTTGTTAGTCAGTGGCACTCCCTGCCACAGGATGTGGTGATGGCATGTCGCCTGGATGCCTTCAAAAGGGGATTGAACTGATTTCTGGAGGAAAAGTCCATCACGGGTTACAAACCATGATGGAGATGTGAAATCTCCAGGCTTAAAACCAGGGTACTTCAAGGGCCAGATGCACGGGAGTGGTATCAGGAGACAGATATCTAGTCTCGTGCGCTCCCAGATGCATCTGGTGGGGCCACTGTGAGATACAGGAAGCTGGACTAGATGGGCCTTTGGCCTGATCCACCATGGCTCTTCTTATGTTTTTATGAAGCCCCATTGGCTAACCCAGGGCCTTTTCACACGACCCCTAAGATCCGCTGGCCCCTTAAATTTGGACCAAAGATCTTAGGGGTTCGTTGCTCTTCCTTCCTCCCCACCAGAGAAAGAGAGGAAAAAATGCAGCTCACCTGGAGGAGCTTCCCGGAGCTCCGTTTCTCTTCTGTTTCTCTTCCGCTTGCTTTTTTTCCCTCCCACCTCTTTTCTTAAAGGGGCGGGAGGCAAAAAAAACACAAGCAGAAGCCAGGAGAGCCCCGCACTGACCAGATTAAATCCGGACCTGGAGATTTTCACCCTTCTAGAGCAGGTACAAGAAAGTGCAGCTGGGTCGCGCTTAGGTGGGCCGGGTCGCACTTAATTTCCTGCAAACTCCGGAGCTGGTGGGAAAACACTTGTAAGGTCCGGAGTTTGCAGCCATTTGCTGCGGAGTTTAGGGGTCGTGTATAAAGGCCCCCAGATACTGGCCAGCGTGTCTCATTTGCACAGGTGGCCCAAAATGCCCCTCCCAGCACAGGGCTGGGCAGAGTCCCCATTGGCAGTGCTAATAGGACCCCCTTTTCTCAGTCATATTTGGGCAAACTGCTCCAGTTTGGAGGAACATTTTAGTATCTTCAGGAAGCAACCCTACCACACTGGCATGCAGAAAAATCTAACTGAACCTGCAGCATTATTGTGCGACCCTTGAATGTATTCTCAAAAGCTTTCATGGCTGCAATCTGATGTCTGTTGGGTTTTTTTTCACACTGCTTGGCCCTGTTCTGGAAGTTTTTCTTCTGACATTTTGCCAGACTCTGTGGCTGGCCCTCTGAAAAACTTCCAGAACACGGCCAAACAGCCGGAATAACCTACAACAGCCATCATGACCCCTGAATGGTTGGGATAAATTTTGGAAACAGAAAGAAAATGATGAGAGAGAGAGAGAGAGAGAGAGAGAGAGAGAGAGAGAGAGAGAGAGAGAGAGAGAGAGAGTTTAACAATTTAGTTAGTACTTGGGCTGCTATCTCACCTGGGTTTTGATCCTGATCTTCTGAAGGTCCAGCTTTTCCTCTTTGTCCCATCACGTGATTGAATAAGTGGGACAGGAGTTCCCACATCCAAAACTGGTTTTTAATTTTAAAGTGCAGTTCAGCCCCCCTTGGCAAGCAGGTGGCGATAGCATTTGAAAAAAATGGACCACTTGGCTGGGGGAAATTAATGCTTAGAGCACCCGATTGAACTTCCTGTTGCTCCGATGTGCAGGGAAATTAAAAAAAACATAGCCGATCGGCCCCAGGAACAGCCGGTCGGTTTTGTGAAAAAAGAAAGAAAAAGAAACCCAGATCATCTGCGTGGTCCCATGGTGTCTGCCTCCTTAAAAGCTGGATTTTCAAAGCGAGGCAAAAAATTCCCTACTTCTTGGGTGAGTTGCAGAAACCTCGCTTAAAGGGGCATTACCGGGTTTTCTTTTTTCTTTTTTTTCAAAAAGCCCAGTGGTCATGGAGACAGCACTTTTAGACACGGTTTATCTAGTAATTTAAACTGCTTTTAAAGGGATGTGGGACCAAGCCCTTAGACATCTAAAACGTAGAGTCCACTTACATTTTAGTTTGAGGAGACAAATTTTTAACAGGCATGGGACAAACATTGCTTCTCTTCTTCCCATGCTGCACTCCCACCATCTTGTCCAGTGTCCAAAGAACTTGGCTTTCAGCTGAATATCAGGAAAAACTTCCTAACTGTTAGAGCAGTATGGCAATGGAACTAATGACCTCAAGAGGTGTTGACTGCTCCAGCACTGCAGGCATTCAAAAGAGTTCTGGACAAGCACCTGGCAGATATCCTACCATTTGTACTCTCACTTTGAGCAGGGGGTTGGACTTGATGGCCTGGTAGGTCCCTTCCAACGTCACTGTTCTATGGTTCTATGATCCTGTGATTCATGACTAACAAATATAGTCCTGGAAAAATTTAGTCTGTTGATCTTACAGATGCCACATCTATTTCTTGTTAAAACACCTAAAAGGCAATTCTTTCTTAAAAAGTAAATCTTTCTCACCGTTTCTCATAATTGACCTAAAAAGCAACTTTTACTTTTTTACTTTTTGTGTGTTTGGTTTAAGTCCAGAGCTCTACAAAACCTGGCGTGCTTTCCAAAATAACCCTCCTTGCTACCTTTGCAGCCACAACCCGAAGTTGAATGGTTATCTAAAACAACAACACTGATTTAATTATTAACCATCATCCAGATGGATCTTAAGGTGATATACAGCATGCTTGATTTGGCACTAGAAAGTATGCTGTGTTTTTCTGTTTGAAGCTTTCCTCTGAACGAATAACCTGATTCCCCCCCCTTGGCTACGGTTCAGATTTCTGAACAATGGTTCTGCTCCGTTGGTTCTAGGAAATACGAAAGTTTTTTTTCCACCTGGTTTCAGTCTTGATTAGGTTTAGTCTCATGCACGTGAAATCTCATTTCATGTCAGTGAAAACAGAGCCAGAGATAAAAAGCTAACCTTGCTTAAATTTGTTTTTGGCCGTCCTTCATGCCTGGCTCTTGTTACTTCCTCACGGTCAACATGAAGACTGCTAGATGCCTTTGGGCATTCACTCATAGAATCATGAAGTTGGAAGGGGCCTGTGAGGCCATTGTTGAGCCCAACCGTTGAATCCAACTATTTCTGCAGGGAGCAATTCTGCTCAGTTCAGAAATGACAGCTTCAAGGTGATTGCCCAAATCCCTCTTGAATGCCTCCAGTGCTGCAGCACAAACACCCTCCTGAGATAATTTATTGCTATATAATATATACTGCTCTAATTGATAAGTGTTTCCTGATATCCAACAAAAACCTAGCTTCATGTAATTTGAGCCCATTATTACATGTCCTACACTCAGGGCTGATCAAGGACAGAGCCTGCCCTTCCATATGAAAGCCTTTCAAGTATTTGAAAAGTGTTATCACATTGGCCCTCATTCTTCTTTTTCAAGGCTAAACACACCCAACTCCTTCAGTCTTTCCCAGGGGTCCTCAAAGTTTTCAAACAGCGGGCCGGTCCACTAGCCCCCAGATACCACTGGGGGCCGGACCACAGCCCCCCCCAAAAAGGGGGGTGCCTCGACCATCTGGGAGGTGGGTGGGGGGAGCGGGAGACCTTGTCGTGATCCTCCCACTTTGAATGCCCCACTAGCCAGCATGCTGATCATCTGGGCGGTGGGTGGAGGGAGTGGGGGAAGCGACATAGCCCACCATTTTGAACTGCCTCAGCAATAGAAGCAGCTGTGGAGGCTGGCTTGCTTGCGAAGCAGGGGATAGGTATGTGTGGGGTGGGGTCTGCAATTGGTCCCAGGGCCAGATTCAGGACCCTGGGGGGCCGCATCCAGGCCCCCGGGCCTTAGGTTGAGGACCCCTGGTCTTTCCTTATAAGACTTGGCTTCCATCCTTGTTGCCCCCCTCTGAACTTGCTCAAATTTGTCAGCATCCTTCATGAAGTGAGATGTCCAGAATTGGACCCAGTACTCAGGATGAGGCCAAACCATGCTCAGTAGAGAGGAACTAGTACATTGTTGGATTTGGAGACTATTCAACTCAACTCAATTCAAAACCTTTATTGACATTAAACAGTCAGGAGGATTATAGATTCCTGATAATATAAAATAGGTATAATCACGTTGTATCAATATTCTTTGTAAAGAGTCATCTTAGCTCCAGAGGTGTAGCCAGGATTTGGAGCACTTGGGGATTGTTGTGTATTGATCTGTATTCCTATAATCTGTACTTGCTTTTGTTGAAGTAACTGCCTTCCTGTTCCAAAGGGAACAGGCCTATTGGTTTATTCTAGTTGCTGCATTTGGATCCTCAATCCTATTGGTTTCTGCCAAAAGGCAGCTTTGTGATTGCTTGTAATTGCTCCCTCCAAAATGTATCTTTTTCCTAGCCTGTCCTCGTTCCTATAAATGTAGCTCCCTCTCCCCAGTCCCCAGCCTTGTTCTCTCCCTGAATAAAGAGTTGTTACCATAGAAGCTGTCTCTAGCCTACTATGTCACAGAGCTGAAATCGCTTGCTGAAATCACTAAACCCCACACTTTCACAGGGATGAATGTCTTTTTTGTGCCCTTCCTGCCGCCCCCCTACATTTCACCCACCAAGCAATGGGGGGGATGGGAGAATGGTGTATGTGTGTGCGTGCGTATGGGCATAGAGATGTACGGGGTGTGTGTGTGTGCAGTAGCGCCCTCGCACCTTACACCTCTCCCACCAAGGTGAGGAAAAGGAGGAGGAGGGCGCTGGCCACGGTGCTCCTGCCTGCCTGCCTGCCTGCTTCACCGCTCACCTGGCACGTGGAAGCGGAGGTGGTGGACGGGATGCCGTCGCCAAGCCTTATGGGAAAGGAGGACTGCTTTGCAGCGGGAGGGCGCACAGCTTTCTCCTCCTGCTCCCTCTCCAGGCACCCCCAGATTACTGTGCCTGGGGTAGATGTACCCTTCTCTCCCCCCCTCCCCGATACACCCCTGCTTAGCTCATCACACTAGCTGGGTATTTGGCTACCTGCTCAGTCAAATCAGGTTGTTTATCAGCTAACAGAAGTCGCGTTAAGCTCTCAGGGGCACCTGAGAAGGTAGAATTGGTGGGTCTGGTTAAACTTTGGGCAGTAGGGAAGAATATGTAGGATTGAATCTGGTTCCACTAGACAGTGGAGACTATGCTTCTATTAATGTAGCCTAAATAGCATTTGCCTTTTTTGTAGCTGCATCACATGGTTGGCTCATGCTCAGCTTGCAATCTGTGACAAGATCCTTCTTGCTCATAGTATTGCTGAGCCAGGTATCCCCCATCATGTAACTGTGTGTTTAGTTTCTTTTTCCTACATGCTACCCTATCACCAGGGAATACCAGGTGCTGTAGGCACCTGGAGTAAGAACCGGCAAACCACTCCAGTATTCCTGCCAAGAAAACTCTATGGACATGAGGTCATGAAAGGTCGTTCATGACTATAATGACACAACACACCCTTTGCATTTGTCTGTGTTCAGCATAGTAACAGTAATACAAATAAGATGGAGATTATGATCAAAGAGAGGAATTTGTTTTGCTGCTTCGACTTCTGATTGTGTTCCCTGTGCAATCATATTGAATTCTTCCTGGCTGATATGCTGAAAGGTAGTCCATAAAGTTCATAAGATAAAGAATCTTAGTCCTTTTAGTCCTATAAACCTAGAATCATAGAATCATAGAATCATAGAATCATAGAGTTGGAAGAGACCTCAAGGGCCATCTAGTCCAACCCCCTGCCATGCAGGAACCCCCATCACAATATTTCCGACAGATGGCCATCCAGCCTCTTCTTAAAAACCTCCAAAGAAGGAGACTCAACCACCCTCTGCGGCAGCATATTCCACTGCTGAACAGCTCTAACTGTCATGAAGTTCTTCCTAATGTTCAAATGGAATCTCTTTTCCTGTAGTTTGAAACCATTGCCCCGAGTCCTAGTCTCTGAAGCCATGGAGAACAAACCTGTTCCCTCTTCAATATGACATCCTTTCAAATATTTAAACATAGCTATCATAACCCCTCTCAGTCTTCTTTTAGAGAGGCTAAACATTCCCAGTTCCCTAAGCCGTTCCTCATAAGACATTTCCTCCAGACCCTCAACCATCCTGGTAGCCCTCCTCTGCACCCGCTCGAGGCTGTCAACATCCTTTTTAAATTGAGGCGCACAGAACTGGACACAGTACTCCAGGTGGGGTCTGACAAGAGCAGAATAGAGTGGTACTATCACTTCCCTTGATCTAGACACTATGGTTCTGTTGATACAACCAAGAATCGAATTGGCTTTCCTGGCCGCTGCATCACACTGCTGACTCATGTTTAATTTGTGGTCCACCAAGACTCCCAGATCCCTTTCACAGGTACTATCCTCCAGCCAAGTATCCCCCATCTTATATTTGTGCAATTCATTTTTTTTTACCTAAATGTAGTACCCTACATTTCCCTCTGTTGAAATCCCTTTGCCCCAGCACTCTAGTCTGTCAAGGTCTTTTTGGATTTTCATCCTATTCTCTAGGGAATTTGCAGCCCCTCCCAATTTGGTATCATCTGCAAATTTAATTAGCATACTCTCTATTCCTTCCTCCAAGTCATTAATAAAGATATTGAACAGCACTGGACCCAGAACAGAACCCTGGGGCACCCCACTGGTCACATCTCTCCAAGCTGACTGGTCACATCTCTCCATTACCTCTTGGGTAATGGAGCGAAATCCACTGTTGAGAAAATCACATGTTAAACTGCTAGTGAAAGGTGAGTTTGGTTCCTTGCGTTGCCATGAAGGCTGAGGCAGAAATCCAAAGGGAAGAGATTATAGGAGCAAAATCAGCATGAGAAGATTTGAGTCTTGGCTCAGAGGTTCCTAGGAGTGATTTGTCAATACAGTGTGATGTTGGAAACAAGTTGTATTTCAAAAGAGACACAGTAGTTCATCAGGGCACTCATGCAGCACTCAGCAATTGTGGTGATTTCTGGTCTATCTTAGCCTGCAGTTATTGGCATATTCCCTGAAGCATGGGATTTGATTATCCTTCTCGCTATCTTAACGACAAATGTTATCAGTAGCCATAACATTATCCATTATGGTAAGAGGAATTGCTTGTCTCCACCACAGAGGGAGATGATTGATAATTTAAGAAACAAGTCAAGATGTGAAGCAGCCTTTTTAAAAAATAGTGGGAACAGGCAAGAGAAGGAGATTGGTATGCCAATTACCTAGCTCTCTTCGGCCCATCAAATGACTATTCTATGATGTTTCTGCCATTGATATTTCCTGGACCAATACATTAATTGCTTTTCATCTGGATCCCTTGATTTTATTTGCAGTTCTCCCTTGAATTGTACAGGTTTGAGCAGCCTTGGTTATACATGGATATTTCTCAATCAATCAATCAATCAATCAATCAATCAATCAATCAATCAATCAATCAATCAATCAATCAATCAATCAATCAATCAATCAATGCAGTGCTGCTATTCAACACCAGGAAGTGGTATGAGAAAGTTGGGTCTCGGACTTGCCAAGGCTGCTGTCATTGGCAGTGAGATGGGTCTTGGTCCACTTACAGTGGTCTGATTACTAGCCTCCTTTTTTTGGCCTGGTGGCTTCACGTGGTAGTTGGGGAGGGTGCTGGGGCATGCTGTATAGCTAATATAGTTAACCTGCCTGTTCTGTCTATATGTGTGTGTATGTCTCTGTGTTTATGCTTTATAGTTATATTTCGGGCTGCATAAGAATTATACATGGATTTCGAATTACATGGGGATCTAGTGCCCCTACTCCAGGTGTTGTCACAGGATCCTGTTGTATATCAAGAAAGATCATCCTCGGGGAATGAGGTTGGAGAGGGTAGAGAATCACATAGAGATGACATAGCAAGTATTAACACTGGCAGAATAGCGGAATGTGACAGTTCGTCTACTGAAAATAAAAGCTGTGGGGGAGAAGAACAAGGCAGCAGCTGTTACGGGACCCACTGTACAAGTGCTTTACGCCAATCGAAGCCTCCGAGCAAAGATGGGAGAACTTGAACATCTGGCAGCTAGGGATAACATTGATATAATAGCCATAACAGAAACCTGGTGGAATGTGGAGAACCAGTGGGACACACCAATCCCAGGCTATAAACTCTATAGAAGGGATAGAGAGGGGCGGGTTGGAGGAGGAGTGGCCATCTATGTCAAAGAAGGCATAAAATCCAGCAGAATGGAGATTGACAGAGGGTCTGACTTAGAATCACTGTGGGTTAAACTACCAGGTCCAAAGAGTGATGTGATAGTTGGAGTATTCTATCATCCACCAGATCAAAAACTTGAGGGGGACCTTGAAATGAGGAGAGAAATCATGGAGGTGGCTAAGAGGGATAGGATAGTAATCATGGGGGACTTTAATTATCCCCACATTGACTGGGCCAATGCGAGCTCCGGGCAAGAAAGATCGACTTGCTGAATGACTGTGCCTTAGAGCAACTTGTCATGGAGCCCACCCGAGAACAGGCAACTCTAGATCTAATATTGTGTGATACTCAGGACCTCGTCAGGGATGTGAATGTCACTGAGCCTCTGGGGAACAGTGACCATGCTGCAATTACCTTTGCCATGCATGTCGGAGGAAGAGTGTCAACCAAATCAGACATAAAAACCCTTGATTTTCGAAGGGCAAACTTCCCTCAGATGAGGAAACTAGTTAGAGAGAAACTGAAGAGGAGGGTTAGAAGAATCCAATCTCTTCAGAGTGCATGGAGCCTGTTTAAAACAACAATAATAGAGGCCCAGCACAAGTGCATACCACAAAGAAAGAAGAGCTCATTTAAGTCCAAGAGGACACCGGCATGGTTAACGAGTGGAGTTAGAGAGGCTCTAAAGCACAAGGAGAGGTCCTTCTGTAAATGGAAATCCTCCCCAAATGAGGAAAATAAAAAGGAACACAAACTCTGGCAAAAGAAATGTAAAAAGATGATAAGGGAGGCAAAGAAAGACTTTGAGGAACGCATGGCTAGCAATATAAAGGGTAATAATAAAAGCTTATTTAAATATGTTAGAAGTAGAAAACCTGCCAGAGAACCAATTGGGCCTCTGGATGGTGAGGGAGGAAAAGGGGAGGTTAAGGAGGACTTGGACATTGCAGAGAAATTGAACGAGTTCTTTGCGTCCTTCTTCACGACAGAGGACCTTGAGCGGATTCCGCTGCCTGAGCCGCCCCTCTTGACTAAAGAATTAAATCAAATACAGGTTAAAAGAGAGGAGGTTTTAGGACTAATTGATAAATTGAGGATTAACAAGTCACCGGGCCCAGATGGCATCCACCCAAGGGTTATTAGGGAACTGAGAAATGAAATTGCAGATCTCTTAACGGTAATATGCAACTTGTCTCTTCAAACGGCTACAGTGCCGGAGGACTGGAAGATAGCGGATGTCACACCAATTTTTAAAAAAGGAAGGAGGGGGGACCCAGGAAACTACAGGCCGGTTAGCCTTACATCTGTCCCAGGGAAGATGGTGGAAGGCCTCATCCAAGAGAAAATCTTAAAACACATAAAAGAACAAACCTTGCTGAGAGAAAATCAGCATGGCTTCTGTAAGGGTAAATCTTGCCTTACAAACCTTTTAGAATTTTTTGAAAAGGTCAACAGGCACGTGGATTTGGGTGAACCCCTGGATATAGTCTATCTGGATTTTCAAAAGGCTTTTGACACAGTCCCTCACCAAAGGCTGCTGAGAAAATTGCATAGTCAGGGGATAAGAGGGCAGGTCCTCTTATGGATTGAGAACTGGTTGAGATCCCGGAAACAAAGAGTAGGTGTCAATGGGAAATTTTCACAATGGAGAGAAGTGAAAAGCGGTGTGCCCCAGGGCTCGGTCCTGGGACCGGTGCTTTTCAATCTGTTCATAAATGACCTGGAGACAGGGATAAACAGTGAGGTGGCCAAGTTTGCAGATGACACAAAACTTTTCCATGTGGTAAAAACCAGAGAAGATTGTGAAGAGCTCCAGAAGGATCTCTCCAAACTGGGGGAGTGGGCTGAGAAATGGCAAATGCATTTTAATGTAACCAAATGTAAAGTAATGCATATTGGGGCAAAAAATCCAAACTCCATCTATCAACTCATGGGCTCTGAGTTATCCGTGACGGATCAGGAAAGAGATCTTGGTGTGTTGGTGGACAGCTCCATGAAGGTGTCTCCCCAATGTGTGGCAGCAGTGAAGAAGGCCAATTCCATGCTAGGGATTATCAAAAAGGGGATTGAAAATAAAACAGCCAACATTATAATGCCGTTATACAAAACAATAGTAAGGCCCCACCTGGAGTATTGTGTACAATTCTGGTCACCGCATCTCAAGAAAGACATAGTGGAACTGGAAAAGGTGCAGAAGAGAGCGACTAAAATGATTACTGGGCTGGGGCACCTCCCCAGCCCTCCAGATGTTTTGGACTACAACGTCCAGAATTCCAAGCCTGTATTGCCCATGACAAAGGATGGTGGGAGTTGTGGATCTCCCTGCCACAGGATGTGGTGATGGCATCTGGCCTGGATGCCTTCAAAAGGGGTCTGGACAGATTCCTGGAGGAAAAGTCCATCACACGTGACAAACCATGATGGAGATGTGTAATCTCTAGTCTTTAAACCAGGGTACTTCAAGGGCCAGATGCAGGGGAGTGGTATCAGGAGACAGATATCTAGTCTCATGCGCTCCCAAATGCATCTGGTGGGGCCGCTGTGAGATACAGGAAGCTGGACTAGATGGGCCTTTGGCCTGATCCAGCATGGCTCTTCTTATGTTCTTATGTTCTTATGTTCTTATCAGCTGATGATGGGGGCTACCCTAAATTTAAAAGGAACTGAAAAGGAAATGTGCAATTTACATCTCCTCTTTGGAGGCAAGCTTCAACAAAAATTCTCCATGACTTATTTCTGTTTTCTAACAACACTACAAAGAATCCAGCCACAGGCTGCTTTTCTATACAATGGGAACATGAATCTTAGGCTTGTGTTGTGTTTCCTGGACCTGGGCTAGCAAACTCATCATCTTTGCCCTGCAGCAACATATTGCCACGGGATAGTTCTTAAACCTCCAAAGGCAACTTTTGAGGAAGCCAAAGTTTATGTGCAGCCCACCAATCCCTTCCAAAAATGAGAATGAGAGAGAGAGAGAGAACAGGATTGTTTTGATTTACTAAGGAGCAAGGTAAAATGGGCATACACTCATCTCCTGTCATTTTGTTTCCATCTTCTTTAATTAAAAAATATTCCATGTGTCAGTGACAAGCCCTTAACAAACAAGACACAAATATAACCCCCAGTTCTTTGAAAATCCTGCCTAAGAAACCTAGTTGCTAAAAATAGCACTCCAGGACAGAACTAGTTTCTAGAGCAATGATATGCACTTGTATCCCACCCTTTGTCTCTAGGCATTTTTTCAACTAATATTTGAATTTCAGTGTGTGGACATGATGTCTCTAATACAGGCCTATTGGGGTGTCCAAGAAGAAGCCTCTGATAGAAGCAGGGCGACACAGAGAAGGCAACAACATGAACCTTAGTTTTTGAGTCCTGGGGAAATTGAGTCAGTGAGCTTTTGGGAATTCAAGAACTGCCACTGACGTTCAGGCACAAATGATTCTCAAGTCGTTTATCACCAGTCTTCCATTGACCTCCCCTTGCTTGAAAATTTCTCCTAAGTCTGTGGTGGCCCAATTCCGGTCCTCCAGATGTTAACATAAGAACATAAGAAGAGCCATGCTGGATCAGGCCAAAGGCCATCTAGTCCAGCTTCCTGCATCTTACAGTGGCCCCACCAGATGCGTTTGGGAGTGCATGAGACTAGATATCTGTCTCCTGATACCACTCCCCTGCATCTGGCCCCTGAAGCACCCTGGTTTTAAGCCTGGAGATTATACATCTCCATCATGGTTTGTCACGTGTGATGGACTTTTCCTCCAGGAATCTGTCCAGACCCCTTTTGAAGGCATCCAGGCCAGATGCCATCACCACATCCTGTGGCAGGGAGTTCCACAACTCCCACCGTCCTTTGTCATGGGCAATACAGGCTTGGAATTCTGGACGTTGTGGTCCAAAACATCTGGAGGGCTGAAGTTTGGCCACCACTGCCCTAAGTACAATCAACAAAAGTGTTTTGGCAAATGGTAGTGCTGCATTTATACTTCTCCATCTGGTCAGTTTGGATGCCACCGTTCCCTTGCTAGTGGTGTATCCTTTTCGTAGCTGGAGGTTCTGAGGATGGGCATCTGCTTTGAGTTCTCCATGACCATCTTGCACTGCGGAAAGCTCGACATGTTTATCATTGGTGGTAGGAAATGTTAATAGGAACTGTTTCTATTGAAATTGCTGATAAAACTGCTCCCTGCACCAAGAAATGCATTGATTTCAACACATGATGAATCCTGAATTTATTTGATTCTGGTGCTCCTCAAGGTAATGCAGGCTGGACTCATCCAGCGCATTGTAAGGTTGCTGGGCTTTGGAAAGGGAGAGGACAGAAAAGCCAGAGAAGACAGAGTGGTACGTCGACTTACTAATCTAATCCGTTCTGAATGCATGCTCTTAAATCGAACTTCTGTTGGGATAGGAGACATTGGAATGTAGGTGTTGTGGCGTGGGGTTTAGTGATTTCAGCAGTGATTTCAGCTCTTCGACATAGCAGGCTGGAGACAGCTTCTAATGTAACAGCTCTTTATTCAGGGAGAGAACAAGACTGGGGACTGGGGAGAGGGAGCTACATTTATAGGAGCCAGGACTGGCTAGGAAAAGATACATTTTGGAGGGAACAATTACAACCAATCACAAAGCTGCCTTTTGGCAGAGACCAATAGGATTGAGGATCCAAATGCAGCAACTTGAATAAACCAATAGGCCTGTTCCCTTTGGAACAGGAAGGCAGTTACTTCAACAAAAACAATTACAGATTATAGGAATACAGATCAATACACAACAGTAGGCTTCTGGGTCGACATGATCAGAGCCATGTTTGATTCTGACTTCCTCAGCAACAGCATCTGGGAGTAAAAAAACTGCAGCAGCAGAAGGCCCAGCTTGTAGTTCCCACCATCTCTCTTGTCTCATTTTCTCATGATTCTTAAGTTAGCCAAAAGGTGATTTCATTGTTTCCTATCACTTTCCCAGCTAAGTCTGCCAATTAGAGAAGCAGTTTGCCAATTAGATTACTATCTCTTCTCACAACAGCTATGGATTACCAATTATGCTAAGGCTTACCAATTAAAAGTTATACCTTTATACCAGGCATGTCCTCCTGATGTTTTGAACCACAACTTCCAGAATTCTAAGCTTAGAATGCCAATGGCAAAGGATTGTGGGAGTTGTGGCCCAAAACATCTGGAGGGCCAAAGTTTGGACATGTCTGCTGTATACATAAAATGCATATTATTGTAACCTTCCTAGGTAATGCCTTTCATAACCATATTTAGTTAATTTCTTACTGCGCAACAAAGTGATGTAATGATCTATGTTAATTAGTTATGTTAGAGTAATTAATAAAGCAGAGCCTCTTCAAATGAAGTCAGGCTTGGCTGGACCAAAAATCTGTCTGTTTTCTGTGTCAGTTTGTGTGTGTGTGTGTGTGTGTGTGTGTGTGTGTGTGTGTGTGTGAGAGAGAGAGAGAGAGAGAGAGAGATCAAAGTGCTTTCCAGCTACTTCACGATCAGAGTTATTTCAGCCTCCTGCAGCTCTGATTTTTGCAGTGTTTCATTCCTGATTGCTGCAACAAACTACTCTTAAGTAAATTGAAAAAATAAGTTAAAAAAGAAAAAAATGTAAGTCAAGCACACCATATCTAAAATTTGTAGGGTGGGCGGCAGTTAAAACACCAACAGTTTTCTGCTCTTAAGTCGAATTGCTCCTAAGTCGAGCTGCTCTTAAGTCAGGGTACCACTGTAGTTTCATTGAGGTTTAATTTCCAGGAAACTGTTAGGGACGAGCTGTTGACAGGGGTCCCTTCTAATCTTTGGGCGTGTTTTATCAAAGCCTTTTTGCGGAAGAAATTGTGACATCAGTAAGCCTTGTGATTCCAGCATGCGTCTTCTTTGTTGGGAACAATGATCCTGGGAAAACAGAAAAATTGCAATGTATTAATAGAAATTGTTATTTATTTTCCAGTCACAAAACTAGTGTAATTTTTATGGAACTGTAAACAAAGCATGGCAGTTAGGCAGGGTAATAAGTACAGATGAGTTGAGGTGGGTCAAGAATGGGAATGTCACGGCCATTATTGCTGTGCGATCACCCTTTACTACTTTAGTTTAAAGGTTTAAGGCGGATCATAGAATCATAGAATAAATGAGTTTGAAGGGGCTTATAAGGCCATCAACCCCCCGAAGCATTGTGACATTTAGCTCTGTGGGGATAGAGTGAAGTAACGGGGGGTATCATGTCAAGAAGATTAAACTTTTGATATTACACTCTGTACTGAGAAGATAGTGTGCTGCCTAGATGCCCTAAGCACCTCCGATCTTGCTTGATTTCGGAAGCTAAGCAGGGTCGGCCCTGGTTAGTACTTGGATGGGAGACCACCAGGGAATACCAGGTGCTGTAGGCGCCTGGAGTAGGAACTGGCAAGCCACTCCAGTATTCCTGCCAAGAAAACTCCAAGGACATGGAGTCACGAATAGTTGGTCACGACTGTAACAACACACACACACACACACACACACACACACAGAGAGAGAGAGAGAGAGAGAAGATAGAGTGAATATAGTATTGTGAATGAGCTTCACCCATAACCCTTAATATTCGGGTGGATAGCTGTGAGATAAAATGAGGGCACTAAGGTGTTGGAAAGATTCTTTACAAGAATATTTTAGATTACTTTTGATTGATTGCTTTGTAGAGTGTTCTGATAATATCTATTAATCTGGGGGCCTCTCCTGATATTGGAAGTCCTTTGAGAATATAACAACTAAGATTGCAGTTAGCATGGCAGGATTTTTCTAAATGAGCTTTTTGTGATCCTGAGTGTAATGTCAGAAGAGGGAGGGAGCTCTTCAACTATGCCATTAGTCTTTAACTAGAAAGTCAAACAATTATATATGAGTCATGGCATATTCAAGGTGGTGCTTTAAACTTTTTCATTAACAAGTAATGTAAATTGACCTGATGTGAATCACTGAACAAACACTCAGCCCAGCTGGGGTTCACAATATTCAGCACCATGAAAATCCAGAAAGACATAAGAACATAAGAACATAAGAAGAACCATGATGGATCAGGCCAAAGGCCCATCTGGCCCACCTTTCTGTATTTCACAGTGAGCCCACCAAATGCCTCTTTGAGGGTACAAGACTAGATATCTGCCTCCTAATACCACTCCCCTGCATCTGGTCTTGACGTAAACCCTGGTTTTAAGCCTGGAGATGATACATCTCCATCATGGTTTGTAGCCTGTGATGCACTCTTCCTCCAGGGATCTGTCCAATCTCCTTTTGAAGGCATCCAGGCCAGATGCCATCACCACATCCTGTGGCAGGGAATTCCACAGACTAACAACACGCTGGATAAAGAAGTATTTTCTTTTGTCTGTTCTTACTCTCCCAACCCTCAGTTTGAGTGGACGTCCCCTAGTTCTGTTATTTTGTGAGAGGTAGAAGATCATCCCTCCATCCACTTTATCATACCCCCCCTCAGGCACCTTTTTTCCTGACTAAAGAGCCCTACATGCTGTAGTCTTTCCTCATAAGGGAGGTGCCCCAGCCCAGTAATCATTTTAGCTGCTCTCTTCTGCACCTTTTTCCAGTTCCACTATGTCTTTTTGAGATGACCAGAACTGTATGCAATACTCCAGGTCCGGTCTTACTGTTGTTTTGTACAATGGCATAATAATGTTGGATGGTTTTGATGACCACTAATATGGAATTGGCCTTCTTCACTGCTGCCACACACTGGGTAGACACTTTCATTGAGCTGTGCACCAGCACACCAAGATCTTATGGGTTGAAATGTCTGTCATTTGCATCCAACATATTTCCCCCCTGTATCCATTTCTTTCTAAACATGTCCATAAATGTATGGTTCTGATTTCTACATGACTGTAAAGTGTATACTGTATATGTCTTCAAGCATTTTGAGCCACTTGACTGTGTACATATGCTATTTTATAGATTCATTGCAGAGGATTTGTATTTGGTTTCGATTACTGGCTGGAGGTGTTTTTGAAGTTTCGTTGTGCACGAAAGTAAATCACAAAGGAGGAGTCACAATACTTGATTTTGGAGAAAAAGAGAAGTAGATATTTGGGAGAAGTCAGAAGAGCAAGATCCTAAAAACACAGTGTAAAAAAGAGAACTGTCTCTGTACTGCAGATTTGTCCTAGGGTGCAGCTACACTGGAAAGCTGAACTGGATCAATTTGGTCTTGCTTTAATTTTATTTACTGACTGTATTACGTTTGAAATCACAATCTGTGCTTGTTCAAGGGTTGCAGATTGATTGGTTCGGGAGTTCAATGTTCATACTGGATGGGATATTCTTTGCATTCCAGGCCACATCCATCTAGGAGTCTCATGCGCAGTGGTTAAATGCCTGTACTACAGCTAAAAAATTGTGCTCACGACTTGGGGTTCAATCCCCGGTAGCCAGGTCATGGTTGACTTAGCCTTCCATCCTTCCAAGGTCAGTAAAATGAGTACGCAGCTTGCTGGGAGGGGGCAATATGTAGCCTGCATAATTAAATTGTAACCTGACCAGAGAGTGCCTGAAGTGCTATGGGGCGGTATATAAGCAGAACACTTTTCTTTTCTTTGCCCCTCCCTCTTGGGGAGGGGCAATGTGTAGCCTGCATAATTAAACTGTAAGACCACCCAGAGAGTGCTTGAAGCATTCTGGGGCAGTATATAAGCAGAACACTTTGCTTTGCTTTGCTTCTTTGATCCTTTCCTCTGGTCCTACCTCTGCTGATCCTTCCTCCCTATGGTTTGCCTCTACCAATATGACAGGAAAGTGATGGGGTTGCACATTTGGGGAAGAATAATAATGACTCAGCAATAATTTATTTATTTATTTATTGGATTTTTATACCGCCCATCTGGCAGCGAGGCCACTCTGGGATGTGGATGACTAAAACCTAATCTCATATACATAAGATTAAGAAAAAAATCAGATTGTCAGGGAGAGGAAAGAACTCTATTTCACCGACAACTGCCTTTAGAAGAATGTATCATAGCTAATCACATGGGAGAAAGCCCATTCCAATTATTTTGGCTTGAAAAATAGGCACCCCCTCCAGGGGCAGGGATGGGGGAGCCATTTGTGAATCAGCCTTTGCATCATGTGATCAGTACAAAAATACTTTGAATTCACCTGTTTGATAAAGCAGAGCAAATCCTGCGTCGTTTGACCATGTAGTCACAGCTTCAGTTGATACTTATATAAAGTACAGTACATAATGTAGAGATGGGCACGAAACAAGCAATTTTTCATTTTCGTTTTTGTTTTTTCGTTTCATTACACAACAAAAATGAAACGAAATTTTTTAAAAAACAAAACGAAAATGAAAACGAAATGACCAAATTTGCCGTGTTTTTCATTTTCTTTGCAGCAGATGCATTGAACTAAAAAGAATGCTAGCGAAACAGCAATTTTTCGTTTTCATTTTCGTTTTTTCGTTTCGTTACCTAACGAAACGAAAACAAATTTTTTTGCAAAAATCATCATGAAAACGAAAACGAACCGAAACGGACCCCTAAACGACCAAATGACAAACGAAACACCATTTTTTTGAGTCGTGCCCATCTCTACATACATGGCATATCTACGTTGGTTGGACAGCTCAGTAAATTCGATATCTCATGCCTCCCATGAGAAAACCAGCCTGTGTATTCCTGGGAAAGCTGCACAGTCCTAGGATGCCTCTAGAAGAAGTGGTGAACCACTTCTGAATACTCTATACTTTGAAAACCCTGGATAGGGTGTCCAGAGAGGAAAAATGACTTCACAGTATGCAATTATCTTTATTTATTAGTATGTCTATACTGCTTTAATTGAAATCACCATCATAAGAATGTAATAACATAAGAAGAGCCATGCTGGATCAGGCCAACGGCCCATTTAGTCGAGCTTCCTGTATATCACAGTGCACCAAAATCTCTCAAAGCATTTTCTCAAAGTATAAAGAAAAAACATAATTTACACTTTTTCCACATCAGACATTTAACCTCCCTATTTAGAATGTCATTCTCAAGTGTAAATCAGCTGTTTAAATCCCCACATCACAGAAACTTGCTAGACCCCCATAAACCCACAAATATAAAAATGACTTGGTTAATAACCGTAAAGAAAGATTCATTCATTATATCACAGTGGCCCCACCAGATGCGTTTGGGAGTGCATGAGACTAGATATCTGTCTCCTGATACCCCTCGCCTGCATCTGGCCCTTGAAGTACCCTGGTTTTAAGCCTGGAGATTACAGATCTCCATCATGGTTTGTAACCTGTGATGGATTTTTCCTCCAGGAATCTGTCTAATCCCCTCTTGGAGGCATCCAGGCCAGATGTCATCACCACATTCTGTGGCAGGGAGTTCCACAGACTAACAACGCGCTGGGTGAAAAAAATATTTTCTTTTGTCTGTTCTCAGTCTCCCAGCCCTTAATTTGAATGTATATCCCCTAGTTCTGGTATTTTGTGAGAGGGAGAAGAGCGTCCCTCTATCCACTTTACTCATGCCCTGCATTATTTTGTACGTCTCAATCATATCCCCCCTCAGGCGGCTTTTTTCCAGACTAAAGAGCCCCAAATGTTTTAGCCTTTCTTCATAAGGGAGGTCCCTTATGTGCTATCCTCACAGTGCTAACACACCATATATTTTACAATGGGGTGGAGGACAGCTCTCCATCCCCATTCACTTGTTCTTTCACTTGTATTGTTTTTCATCTTCATGGTTAGTGTTAGACTCCAGCTGAAATAACACCACAACTTCAAACTAGATATACAGAAAAGTACATCAGAAACCAGCATTTCTTATGACTGTATGCAAGCTGAATCAGCTGGTTGGTTTGAACTGCTGTGATGCTATGGAATGTGCATCAGTATTCTAGCTCTCCAATGGGAATGGTGAGTCAAACAAACAAAAAACACTGCAAATTCTCAGAAGAAAAGGAAAGGCCTCTCTGATGAAGGGGAACACCTCAAACAGAGCCTAAGAATTTTCAGTGGGGAGTTGGAGATGAAGAGAACCTGAGAAGCTAAAGAGTTGGGTAGAATATGGAACATAGGGTTTTTGGCAATGCAATAGAATAATTTTCTTTAAAAATTTACATTAAACTGCACTTTTAAAGAATGCTTTGGAAACTTTCGTGAAGAATTCTTTGGAAATTATTAGCTACTGTCTAATAATGTTTTAAATTCAATTCGTTAAAAAAAGAACAAAAACACACCCACCCAAACTCCTGTTTATGAATGTGGTGGGATCTTGTGCTGATTCCATGTTTCCAAAAGCCATAAAATAGCACAATATTTTGCTTGCGTCACCATCAGGGGAAAACAGACCTAGCTCTAGATTGCAAAGCACAGTCTGAATATTGACAACACCAATGGAAGCAGTCCAAATGGGATCCAGGATACCCACTTGTGTTTATTACCATTCACAAAGTGACACCACACAAGGGAAAATCCCCAAAGCTGACTCATTTGGCACTGAGCGAGATTGGATTGTCTACTTTTATTGTGCCAAACTTGGTGCTGGTCTGAAGCCCAGTTTAAAAGTTATTAGTTTTGTTTGGAACATCCTCCATTTTCATAATTGCCTTGTAGAATGTTGCTTTCCTGTGCTGCAAAATATTATATTTATTTATTTATTTCTATACCGCCCGTCTTCCATAGAGGAACTCCGGGCGGTTTACAACAATCATATTCATATCAATTAAAAAACAAAACAAATAACAAACAAACAAACAAATAATAATAATAATAATAATAATAATAATAATAATAATAATAATAATAATAATAATAATAATAATAATAATAATAATAATAATAATAATAAATGAGCATGCAAAATTACTTTGGGACTTCCGAATACAGACAGACAGGGTTTTGGAGCATAATACCCCAGATATTGTGATTGTGGAGAAGAAAAAAGTGTGGATCATTGATGTTGCTATAACAGGTGATAGTAGTAGAGTCACAGAGAAACAACTTGAAAAAATTACCAACTTCAGAGACTCTGGCATAAACCGGTACAGGTGGTCCCAGTGGTAATCGGCACGCTGGGTGTGGTGCCTAAAGAGCTAAGCAAGTATTTAGAAGAAATTGGAGTCGACAAAGTCACCATCAGTCAGCTGCAGAAAGCCGCCTTACTGGGATCTGCTCGCATAATTCGCCAATACATCACTGAGTCCTAAATGCTTGGGAAGCATTCGACTAGCGATTGGTAATACAAAATCCAACGTAGATAGCTGTGTGGAAGATATAATAATAATAATAATAATAATAATAATAATAATAATAATAATAATAATAATAATAATAATAAGAAGAAGAAGAAGAAGAAGAAGAAGAAGAAGAAGAAACTGGAGTTGACAATGTCACCATCAGTCAGCTGCAGAAAGCCAAACTTACTGGGATCTGCTCGCATAATTCGCAGATACATCACATAGTCCTAAACGCTTGGGAAGCGTTCAACTAGTGATTTGTAATTCAAAATCCAGCATAGTTATCTTGTCTGTTGTGTGATAATTTGTTGTTGTTGTTGTTGTTGTTGTTGTTGTTGTTGATGATGATAATAAATAAATAAATAAATAAATAAATAAATAAATAAATAAATAAATAAATATGATTGTGGAGAAGAAAAAAGTGTGGATCATTGATGTTGCAATACCAGATGATAGTAGATTTACCCAGAAACAACTTGAAAAAATTACCCGATATCAGGATCTGAACATTGAACTTCAAAGACTCTGGCACAGGTGGTCCCAGTGGTAATTGGCACACTGGGTGTGGTGCCTAAAGAGTTAAGCAAGTATTTAGAAGTAATTGGAGTTGACAAAGTCACCATAGTCACCAAAGTCACCTTACTGGGATCTGCTCGCATTATTCGCCGATACATCACATAGTCTTAAACACTTGGGAAGTGTTCGACTAGTGCAGTGTTTTTCAACCTTTTTTGGGCAAAGGCACACTTGTTTCATGAAAAAAATCACGAGGCACACCACCATTAGAAAATGTTAAAAAAATTAACTCTGTGCCTATATCAGTCTCTAAAAGGTTCACCATTGCTGGTGTAGGGAGAAGCAGGACAGAGGGGCCACAGATTGAGGCAGCCCACTCTCTAGCACCCAGTTCCCACTTACCTGTGTTGTTTTTTTAAAGACATTTTGCCCTGCATGGACTTCTGTGTCCAGTGGAGACCTGAGAAGGGACACTGACTCTCCAGGAACACAAATAAGACCCAAAAGCCCATCTTGCTCTCCACACTGTGGCCAAGGCAGGTGCCTTCAGCAAGTCCAGCGACAGGAGGGGAGGAGGATGAAGGAAGGCAGGAAGGAAAGAAGGCAGAAAGTGTTCTGCTTGTATACCGCCCCATACCACTTCAAGGAGTCTCTGGGCGGTTTACAGTTTTAATTACAGTAGGCAGGCTGCTAGACATACACATATGCAGGCTAGAAATGAGCACGTTTCTATGAAGAGGGGAAAGGGTACGAATGGAAAGAGAGGTGGGGGGAAAAAGAAAGAAAAGACAGAGAGAGAGAAGAGGGCGACCCAAGACAGAAAGAAAGGGGCAAGACTTCAAGGAACCCATCCTGGGGCCCCTCAGAGACGGCTCTTCCCCTCCCAGACCCTAAAGGCTGGCCGTCCGGCCGTCCAGCCGTGCCAGTAGCCCCCCCGCCCCCCGCCTCCTCAGCCCAGGCCCGGTGGAGGCCTCCTCCATCCCCTCCTCCTCGCAGCCCTGCCGCGGTGTTCTTGGGGCAGCCGGGCACCCCTCCTCCCCTTCCCCTCACCTGGTGGTTTGTTCTGGGCTGGGGCTCCCGGGCCGGCTCATGTTGGCGGGCGGGCTGTCGGGCGGCTCAGTCCATTGGTAGCTCCCAGGAAAGGGGTGGTGGTGGTCCAGGGTAAAAAAAGGAGGGGGGGAGAGGGAAACGAGCGAGTCGCAGCGGCCGCGGCAGGCACAGGACAAACACTAAGAGAATGAGCGGGGCCAGGTCTGGCCAGGGAGGAAGTGACGCCAGCACTGCGGGCCTCAGGGGGGGAGGAGCCAAGCTGGCCCTTGGACACTATTTATAGCGCCTCCCAGCTGTGGGCCGCCCGCCGGTCCTGGGTTGAATTTCTTTAGAATTTTTCAATTTTTCCCATGGCACACCAGGCAACATCTTGTGGCACACTAGTGTGCCCCGGAACAGTGGTTGAAAAACGCTGGACTAGTGATTTGTAATACAAAATCCAGCATAGTTGCCTTGTCCGCTGTGTGGTGGTGGTGGTGGTGGTGGTGGTGGTGATGATGATGATGATGATGATGATGATAATAATAATAATAATAATAATAATAATAATAATAATAATAATAATAAGAAGAAGAAGAAGAAGAAGAAGAAGAAGAAGAAGAAGAAGACAAGATGGAAGCTTATTAAAAAAACCACAAATGCCTTTCTAGAAAGCAGGGTCTTAAGAACTTTTTTTGAAGGCTAGCAGTGTACCCACTGTAGTCTCCGAATAAGGGTCAAGGACAACCCCATGTAGAGAGAGATGCAATAATCTATCCTCAAAAATCACAAGTGCCTGCACAACTGTTCTCAAGGAGGCTTCGTCCAGGTATGAGTGGTTCTGGGCAATCTGCTGAAGATGGAAAAAGGTGGACTTGGAGACGGTCATCACCTGGGCTTCTAGAGATAAGGCCAGATCCAAGACCACACGCAAATTCCTCACTCTGTCCACCAGCTGAAGGGGAATACTCTCCAGACTAGGGAGAGGGACACTGTACCCAGCAGAGCAGCGCTCCCATGCAATGACGATTGTTGTGGCTGGGTGGGGAACATTGAAGTTTTAGGACTAATTGATAAATTGAGGATTAACAAGTCACCGGGCCCAGATGGCATCCACCCAAGGGTTATTAGGGAACTGAGAAATGAAATTGCAGATCTCTTAACGGTAATATGCAACTTGTCTCTTCAAACGACCACAGTGCCGGAGGACTGGAGGATAGCGGATGTCACACCAATTTTTAAAAAAGGAAGGAGGGGGGACCCAGGAAACTACAGGCCAGTTAGCCTTACATATGTCCCAGGGAAGATGGTGGAAGGCCTCATCCAAGAGAAAATCTTAAAACACATAAAAGAACAAACCTTGCTGAGAGAAAATCAGCATGGCTTCTGTAAGGGTAAATCTTGTCTTACAAACCTTTTAGAATTTTTTGAAAAGGTCAACAGGCACGTGGATTTGGGTGAACCGGTGGATATAGTCTATCTGGATTTTCAAAAGGCTTTTGACACAGTCCCTCACCAAAGGCTGCTGAGAAAATTGCATAGTCAGGGAATAAGAGGGCAGGTCCTCTTATGGATTGAGAACTGGTTGAGATCCCGGAAACAAAGAGTAGGTGTCAATGGGAAATTTTCACAATGGAGAGAAGTGAAAAGTGGTGTGCCCCAGGGCTCGGTCCTGGGACCGGTGCTTTTCAATCTGTTCATAAATGACCTGGAGACAGGGATAAACAGTGAGGTGGCCAAGTTTGCAGATGACACAAAACTTTTCCATGTGGTAAAAACCAGAGAAGATTGTGAAGAGCTCCAGAAGGATCTCTCCAAACTGGGGGAGTGGGCTGAGAAATGGCAAATGCGTTTTAATGTAACCAAATGTAAAGTAATGCATATTGGGGCAAAAATCCAAACTTCATCTATCAACTCATGGGCTCTGAGTTATCCATGACGGATCAGGAAAGAGATCTTGGTGTGTTGGTGGACAGCTCCATGAAGGTGTCTCCCCAATGTGTGGCAGCAGTGAAGAAGGCCAATTCCATGCTAGGGATTATCAAAAAGGGGATTGAAAATAAAACAGCCAACATTATAATGCCGTTATACAAAACAATAGTAAGGCCCCACCTGGAGTATTGTGTACAATTCTGGTCACCGCATCTCAAGAAAGACATAGTGGAACTGGAAAAGGTGCAGAAGAGAGCGACTAAAATGATTACTGGGCTGGGGCACCTCCCTTATGAAGAAAGGCTAAAACAATTGAACCTCTTTAGTCTGGAAAAAGGCGCTTGAGGGGGATATGATTGAGACATACAAAATAATGCAGGGTATGAGTAAAGTGGATAGAGGGAAGCTCTTCTCCCTCTCTCAAAATACCAGAACTAGGGGACATACACTCAAATTGAGTGCTGGGAGAGTAAGAACTGACAAAAGAAAATATTTTTTCACCCAGCGCATTGTAAGTCTATGGAACTCCCTGCCACAGGATGTGGTGATGGCATCTGGCCTGGATGCCTTCAAAAGGGGATTGGACAGATTCCTAGAGGAAAAGTCCATCACGGGTTACAAACCATGATGGAGATGTGTAATCTCTAGGCTTTAAACCAGGGTACTTCGAGGGCCAGATGCAGGGGAGTGGTATCAGGAGACAGATATCTAGTCTTGTGCGCTCCCAAACGCATCTGGGGGGGCCGCTGTGAGATACAGGAAGCTGGACTAGATGGGCGTTTGGCCTGATCCAGCATGGCTCTTCTTATGTTCTTATGTTCTTATGAAGGCTTACAGAAGATACGAAGATGACCTTCATTCCACATTGGCACTTGGAGTTTCTGAAGTTTCCTCAAACCTACAGCTGCATGGCCACAATTGTGTTGTCCCCTCAATTCTGCTGTTTTCAAAGAAGTCTTAAACCCCATCGCACTAAAGAATCCATGGTCTTGCTGATTGAGCTATTCTGTGGGGTATTTTCTAAAAGTAATGTTTTCACCTGAGTCTATATATGCCAAGACATAAAAGGAAAGAAATGCAGTATCTTAAATTGAAACATGTATTTGCTTGACTCACTTTCTGTTACTCAGGTTATGGAAGGATTAGGGAGAGAGATTATGAACTGCTTACCTTTTTATGTTGGTCCCCTTTACCTCTTTATTTATCATTTTCCAAGGATCCATTAGTTGAGTAACCCTGAAGAGCATCAGTAGTAGTAGTAGTAGTAGTAGTAGTAGCAGCAGCAGCAGCAGCAGCAGTAGTAAATAGAGATGGGCACAAATAAAAAAAATGGCATTTCATTTTTTTGTTTTTCATTGAGAGGTCCGTTTCAGTTCATTTCCGTTTTTGTGAATTTTTGAAAAAATTTCATTTTCGTTTTTCATTTTTCGTTTTTCGTTTCTACCCACTTTTTGCGCAATTTTTAAAGCATTTCTGTGCGTGGGCGTCCCCCAACACTCCAGACCACAGGGAAAACACTAAAAAAAATTTGATGCTGGCAGAGACACAGTATAGACTAGGTACGCAGGGAGGCTGCAAAGGCAATGGCGGGCATTGCCCAGGGTGCAAGGCAGCCGCAGAGTGACTGCACTGCGGGGCAGAGGAGGGTACTCACCAAGAGGTACCCATACACACACACAGGGAGGCTGCAGGACTGAAGCTAGAGTCGCAGAGACAGCAATCCCACCCTAACTCCCACCGGAGACTGCAAGGAGGACGGGGGCTGCCAGAGCTTTTTATGCCCTCTGTGGCTGTTAGACCTGCCCAGTCAGCAATCTGGGCATGCTGTTGGTTGAACATGATCCCATCACATGGCTTGCCTCCATTTTGTGGCTGGTGACATCCATTTTGTCATCCTTAAAGGGAAAAGAAAAATACATTGTGATGGGAGAAGACAAAAACAAACGTTTTAAGGACCCCAACCCCCTGGTAGGTAATAATTTCAAATAATTATCGCATTATCGCTGCATTTTTATGGATGTCCAGGACGTTTTAATACCCAAGAAATCAATATTAGGCATCTGGGAGCCATTTTGGGTCGATGTCCCCTAACTCCCCTTAAAGGAAAAAAATACAGCGATCTGAGAAAAGACATAAATGCACATTTTAAGGACCCCAACCCCCCAGTAGGTATTATCAGACAGTATAAATAATTATCGCTGCGTTTTTATGGATGTCCAGGGCGTTTTTTAACATTTAAAACAGCTCATTTCATTGCGTGTTGCCATTAACGAAACGAAACGTAACGAACCCAATTTTTGGGGTTCTTTTCATTTCGTTCCATTGTCATCACAATTTTCGTTAGTCGTTTCATTATGTAATGGAACAAATAATGAATAACGGAAACGAAAAAATGTTCATTTCGTGCCCATCTCTAGTAGTAAATTTCACACAGTATTACAAGCAGTTGCAGATCTTAGAATTAACACCATAGGAGCTACAAAAAGGCAATATATTAGGAACAGCATACATACTGTACCTTTATTTAACAGTTATTTAGGTTTTTGGTTAAAAGTTGTGTCTGTTATATTACAATAAAACATTTGGGGCTCTTTAGTCTGGAAAAAATGCACCTCGGGGGGGGGGATATGATTGAGATGTACAAAATTATGCAGGGCATGAGTAATGTGGATAGAGAGACACTCTTCTCCCTCTCACAAAATACCAGAACTAGGGGAGATCCACTCAAACTGAGGGTTGGGAGAGTGAGAACAGACAAAATATTTTTTTTTTACCCAGCATGTTGTTAGTCTGTTGAACTCCCTACCACAGAATGTGGTGATGGCATCTGGCCTGGTTGCCTTCAAAAAAGCAAGTTCCTGGAGGAAAAGTCCATCACAGATTACAAACCATGATGGAGATGTGGAATCTCCAGGCTTAAAACTGGGGTACTTCAAGGGCCAGATGCAGGGGAGTGTTATCAGGAGACAGATATCTAGTCTCGTGTGCTCCCAGAAGCATTTGGCAGGGCCACTGTGAGATAGATGAAAGTGGACTAGATGGATCTTTGGCCTGATCCAGCATGGCTCTTCTTATGTTCTTATGTAATACAATGTTTTTATAATTTTGATTGACTTTGCCTGGTATTATTTTTTTTAATCATCATCATCATCATTGAACAGCTGAGCTGGGAGGGGCCCTTTGGACCCCAGAGTCCAGGCTTTGTCAAGGAGTCACAGTGGGGAATCAAACTTCAAGCATCAGGTGCCACTGAGAACCCAGAGAGCAACACCACTGGGCTATCTGGCAGTGGAGAACATGCCCCCATTATTCAACTATCCCATGACCAATTGGCTCACACAAGTTACTTTTCTCCCAGTGCATGTAATCTCAGACATGGATATGCCAAGGGTAATCCAATTGCCTTGTTTTGTACATTCATAAGTTAACTAACTAGTCAATTATTAACAACCACACATCCAGAATTTGTCCTCTGAAGATAGTCTACTTTGGATTCTGAAGGAAAAAAACATTTGTTTTGATAAATAAACCCAAACAAGCAGGGAATATATTTATACTTTGCTGCCTTTGGCAGAAACGTAAAATACCATGTGCTTATCTCTCTGTGTGTATGCACGCATCCCTGTGTCTGCATGCACACACCCCTGTGCAGAATGAAGAGCAATTACCGTATACAGTAGAGATGGGCACGAAATGAACAATTTTTCATTTCCGTTTCCGTTTTTTCATTTCGTTACGTAATGAAACGACAAACGAATTTTGTCTCTAAAATGAAACAAAACAAACAGAAACACTGGAAATTTTGCCATGCGTTTCGTTTCCATTACTGCAATATGAGTGAATTGCTTAAAATCCTAAAAAAAAAAAATCACAAAAAAATGAAATAAATGGTAATGAAATGGTAACAAAACGAACGAACACAAAAATGAATTTTTTGCAAAATTCATGAAAACTGGAAACAAACTGAAATGGTCCTGACAAACGACAAATGAAATGCCATTTTTTTTATTTGTGCCCATCTCTAGTATACAGCTGTCCCCCAAGGGGAAGGAACTATGATTTTGGAGCTCCTTCTAGAGGTTTCAAAGAGAATTGCTACAGCTGAGCTGCCCTGTTGGGTCAAGGCAACAGAGAGAAAGATCAAGTATGGTACACGATCCTATCATTATATGCATATCTTATCCCAAAACAACCCCCTTTTAATTCTGTGAAAGTGTGCCTAGGGTAATAATACATGAATTTATTGTATACTTTTGATTTATGCAGGAAACCCTGACAGTGAACAAGCAAGCAAACAGCCAGCAAAGAAACTGTTTTTGAGAGCTTTTGGTTTTTGAGTAGCATATAGTATCAGAAACATTTATTTGTATAGTAGAAGTATTGTTTACTTAGTACTTGTTAAACCTATCATGGCACCAACTTACCGGTATACAAACATGAACTGCTTGTCAAGGTAGTTATACAGGCAAAAATATCATGTAATGGAATTCTTTAAAGTGAATGATAAGATGATAAGGGGACTGGAGGCTAAATCATATGAAGAATGCGTAAAAGAACCAGGCATGTTTAGCCTGACGAAGAGAAGACTGAGGGGAGATGTGATAGCAGTTTTCGAATACGAGGGCATTGATTCATTCTCATTTTCACCTGAGGGAGAACTCATGAGAGGGAGAGCCAACCTGCAAAGCAGGAGAAATTTCCTGACAGTGAGCGCCATTAAGCAGTGGAACAGCTTGCCTCCCAGTGTTGTGGGTGCTCCATCACCGAAGGTTTTCAAGAAAAGTTTGGACAGCCATTTGTACAAGATGGTATGAGGTCTCCTGCCTTGGGCAAGCTGGTTGGACTAGATGCTATGATTCTATGAATTGCACTGGTGAGGTTCATATGTGGTCAGAAATTGACTGAAATCTACTATCAAGCCTACATCTAATTAAGCTCAATTGATTTGATGAGCCTACTCTAGCTGTGACTTCCTTTTGAATGGCAGCCAGTATATGCAAAACCACTAGAGATGGGCATGAAATGAAAAATGAAAAGCTGTTTCATCATTTTGTTACCTAACAAAATGGTAGGACGTGTCTTGTTTTGTTTCATCACAAAATGCCATTCTCCCCTCTAGAATGAAAGAGCAGCAATCCCCCAGGGAGCAGGCCTGCCCAACAGGTAGACCACAGGCTACTGGTAGTCTGTGAAGGGTTCTAGATCTAGAGGAAATGGCAGAGAAGCTTCCTTAAGCTCATAACCTGTAAACCCCCTGAATTTGGAAAGGTTTGGGGTTTAGGAGGCTGAGTTATGAAGCTCCAAAGGGGGTGCTCCTAGGAAAAAACTCTTTCTAGTTGGATTCAGAACCTTGGCAGCCAAGCCACGGCCCAATTAGAAAGATTTTATCCCTGGGGCACCCCCTTTGGAGCTTCATAACTCATCCCCCTGACCCCAAACCTTTCCAAATTTCAGGGGGTTACCTAGAATCGCTTGAGGAAAGTACCCCTGCCACTTTAGTGCCAAAACCCGGTTGGGCTCAGTATTTTTGAGTGCATAAATGTGCACTCAAAAATACTGATCCCATCCATATTTCGGTAGCACCCTGCCATTTTGGTCCTTTAGGACCCAGGGGAACATAGCATTTCATTTCATTTCATTCCATAATGAAACTATTTTAAAAATTCATCACAAAATGAAATGAAACTACTACAGAAATGAAATGAAACATTATTTTTTTCCATTTTGTGCCCAACTCAACCACATGGTGACCCATGTGTATGTAATGGGCTCTGAAATACCCTCAGATCTCCTCAGTACTTTCCCCACTCATCTGTAGCAAAGAGGTGCAAATAAATGAAGAGAAACCAAACCAGTGATTCAGTTAACTCCATGAAATGTGAAATGATCATCTTGAAAAGCAATGAATGAGCAGTGCTGCCAGCATTCTGATGCTGAGCTGTTTGTACGTATCAATTATCCCTAGATATATTGACCAAATTTCTCTTTGGGGGAGGTGCATCCATGAAGGCAGTCATGCAGTGGCCTTTTCTTCCTGCTTACTCTCCATTGTGTAAAGGATTCCCAAACGGAAGGAAGCGGAGGAAGAAGTTCAAAGCACAGGCAGCGTGGAACCGACAGGATTTTACTGCAATCATGAAGTTTCAATTCTACATGTGAAACTCAAGCCTTAGAGGTGCCAGCTTGGCTCAGTATTCAGTAGTTTTCATGTTTGCGGGTCATTTAATCGAGAGGATTCTCAGTTTGGTTATTGATTGATTGAACTTTTATACCACCCATCTCACAATGAATCAGTAGATAAGGGGGTTGCTCTGTAGTTGGTTCCATAGCCATACTGCTCTAAAAGTTCAGATTTTTTTCCCTGATATTCAGCCAAAATTTGGCTTCATGTAGCTTGAGCCCATTATTATGTGCTGCCTAAAATACAGGACAAATATTTCAAATATTTGAAAAGTGCTATCACATCTCCCCTCACTTTTCTTTTCTCAAGACTAAGCATGCCCAGTTTTTGTTTTACTTTTTCCTCACAGGGCTTGGTTTCTGGTCATCCTGGTTGCCTTCCTCTGAACGTGCTCCAGATTGTTGACATCCTTCTTAAAGTGTGGTGTCTACATCTGGACATAGTGCTGTAGATGAGCCCTAACAAGGGCCGATTAGAGGGGGATTAGTACCTCATGGGATACGGAGACTATATTTCTGTTAATGCATCCTAAAATGGCATTTGCCTTTTCTGCAGCCACCTCACACTGTTGGCTCCTATTTAGCTTTTGATCTACAACAATTCAAAGATTCTTCTCACTAATAATATTGCTGAGCCAAGCATCTGCCATCCTGTAACTGTGTACAGTGAATCCTCATATAACAAACAGTTTGTATAACACAAAATCTGTAGAACATGGGGCGAATCCATACAATATAGTAGCGATTAGGGATTACTCTGTTTTCAATGCATTCCTATGGGAAATGCATATAAAGGAAAATTTGCTTAACAGAATTTCATTTGGAAGAAATTAATTCCTTTATACAAGGTCCCACTGTATTTGGATTTGTTTATTTATTTGGTGGCTAGGCTTAGAGCTTTTCACTTGTCCCTGTTAAATTCCGTTCGAATGTTTCCAGCCTGTTTCGCTATTTAATTTCATTCTGTTGTTTTAACAATTTTAGCATTGAAACTTGAAAAAAATTATTCTGCATGATTCAAAAATGTGGTTTCATAATTAATTGTGTGCTGTCAGGGCCCCTTTAACATGGTTACTGTTTTCAGGGCTTTGTAATTAAGAGAGTGGCTTGCTGGTTGTTGTGGGTTTTTCAGGCTGTTTGGCCGTGTTCTAGAGGTTTTTTTCCTTCATAATGTGACCTGAATCTACAGAGGGCAGGACTGCAGGGAGCTAGGGTTCTCTCTGTACTCTGTTACAGTGTCTGAGTTCTAGCTCCTGTCCTCTGAAGATGCATTTTTCCTTCCTTCCTTCTATCTATCTATCTACAGGGTTACCTTGTATAAAGGAATTAATTCATTCGAAATGAAATTCTGTTAAGCAAATTTTCCTTTATACAAATTTCCCTTAGGAATGCATTGAAAACAGAGCAATCCCTAATCTTGACCATTTTATGGTGTACGGATTCACCCCATAGGCGATTCTGTTAAGAAAATTTCCCTATCTCTGGAATTTTTTTATGTTGTACAGATTTTATGTTATACAAACCATTTGTTATACCAGGGTCCACTCTATCTATCTATCTATCTATCTATCTATCTATCTATCTATCTATCTATCTATCTATCTATCTATCTATCTATCTATCTATCTATCTATCTATCTATCTATCTGTATTTGTCCAAACTACCAGAGAAGAATCTTAGCTGTAGTGGGTGAAAGAATAAAGACTGAAGAATCAGAGACAACAGCTGTGTTAAATACAAGTGGAAAAGTTCACCCAAGGAGTGGAAATAAAACAAACATGGACCAGAATCTTGTTGGTGCTCATGTCGGGTTTGTGTAATTTGCCACAGCTAATTGTGGTTAGTTGATGATGTGCAAGAACACATTTCGGTCACATGCCCAATCACATGTCCAGTTTCACAACTGACATGTGCCCTTGGACCACATCAATAATTCTAAGCCACTGCACATTATAGACACTTTATGCAAATACCAACAGTATTCTGGCCCTGCATAGAATATCCATGATATCAGAAAGAGCATCTCCTCCTGTTCATACTCCTTGTACACTACACGGCCCAATGGCCTTTTCAGTAGCTGTTGCACACCCATGGATCTGCCTTCTATGGGAACTGGGGCTTGCTCCATCTCTGTTCAGCTTTCCGATGGATAGCTGAAAAAAAAAAACCCCATGCGTATCATCTTCCTTTTTTTAAAAGATTGATTTTGGGATCATATTCTGGATCTGTTTGTTTGGGATTTTTTAAATCTCTTCTTGATTATTTTAATCATTTGCAAATTACAAATACTACTGGCAGCAGTGAAGAAGGCCAATTCCATGCTAGGGATTATCAAAAAGGGGATTGAAAATAAAACAGCCAACATTATAATGCCGTTATACAAAACAATAGTAAGGCCCCACCTGGAGTATTGTGTACAATTCTGGTCACCGCATCTCAAGAAAGACATAGTGGAACTGGAAAAGGTGCAGAAGAGAGCGACTAAAATGATTACTGGGCTGGGGCACCTCCCTTATGAAGAAAGGCTAAAACAATTGGGCCTCTTTAGTCTGGAAAAAAGGCGCTTGAGGGGGGATATGATTGAGACATACAAAATAATGCAGGGTATGAGTAAAGTGGATAGAGGGAAGCTCTTCTCCCTCTCTCAAAATACCAGAACTAGGGGACATACACTCAAATTGAGTGCTGGGAGAGTAAGAACTGACAAAAGAAAATATTTTTTCACCCAGCGCATTGTAAGTCTATGGAACTCCCTGCCACAGGATGTGGTGATGGCATCTGGCCTGGATGCCTTCAAAAGGGGATTGGACAGATTCCTAGAGGAAAAGTCCATCACGGGTTACAAACCATGATGGAGATGTGTAATCTCTAGGCTTTAAACCAGGGTACTTCAAGGACCAGATGCAGGAGAGTGGTATCAGGAGACAGATATCTAGTCTCATGCGCTCCCAAACACATCTGGTGGGGCTGCTGTGAGATACAGGAAGCTGGACTAGATGGGCCTTTGGCCTGATCCAGCATGGCTCTTCTTATGTTCTTATGTTCTTATGTACCTTGGGAACTGCGATGGATGAAAAGAAAATAAACAAATGCAGCTCATGTCCAATGCAGTTCGTTCTAAAGGTCTTTTGCTGAGCTTAGTCTTATCAGTGATTACCATGTCATAACATATTATTCAATGAAGATATCGAACATATGTCTGCAAAGCCTCTATTAATATGGCGAACGGGAGCAGCATGCAGGCTTTTTGAAAAACGCAGCATAAGCCATACCACAAAAACCAATTACTGTGCAAAAGTTCTGGTCTCCACCCTAGACCATCTTCTAATATCATTTAATTTTTGCCAGCTTTTTTTCATTTGAAGAACAGTTTTAGCAGTACAGTGTGTGTGGGGGGGGAGAGGGGAAATTGATTTATTGTTAAACTAGAAGAGGAGAGGAAGAGAAGGGAATTGGTCAGGGTGGAATAATAGATTTCACATACAGGAAGCTAAAAAGATTAGGAGTACAGGTTAAACAAGAGGGAGCTAGGAAAGAGGGTAAGACCAATATAATTGGATCAGAAGACGGGAGACAGGAATGTCAGTGCTCGTTGCTTCCTTTACCACTTTACTTTAAGACTTTGTGTCTTGCTATGAAAGGGAAATTGAAGTTGAAACTTTCCTCACACTGACACCTTGCAAAGTGTGAGGAAAAACAAACTAATTATCCATTGGTGAGGGAGTTGATGCCACACAATTATCCTTTCTCTTATTATAGACTTTGTGGTGCACACTGAGGCGAAGGAAAGGCAGTGCATTTGGATATATTTAGCCTACAGAAGATAATACATGATAGCCGCAATAAAATATAGGAAAGGTTCTCACATAGATGAACATAGATAGGACAGATTTACATGCTGTTGTCCACAGGATATGAACTAGGCCAATGGGATTTAACTACAATAAAGGACATTCTGACTGAATATATAGGAAGGGCTTCCTCATAATGCAAACAGTGTAACAAAGGTATGGACTGCTTTGAAAGGCAGTAGGCTGTCTGTCGCCAGAGCTTTTTAAACAAAAGCACGAGAGTCACCTATGAGGGATTTTGTAGCAATGGATTCCCCTCATTATTAGGGTTTTAGACCAGGTGATCTCTGGCGGTTACTTCATGTCCATTTTGTCTCTGTTAGTGTTGCGCTTAGGAGCGGTACAAAAAAAAAGTTACTTCACGTCCATCACTCAAATATTGAAATTTGTCTTGACCATGCCCCCAGAATGGGTACTAAGTGTGACAATACTGTACCTGGTGCTGGAGTAGGGTTTTCCCTTGTCACTCTTTGTTAATGCTTTCTGATCTGAGACAAGACACTGTGTAGTAACGACTGTCACACAACAAAACATTCATTTCTCTCAGAAAACGGTGTCTTTTTTTTTTTGAATTTTCAGGAGTGAAATAACAAAAAATAATTTTTAAAGCCTCCTCAAAAGGAAAAAGGAAGCTAGACAAATTCAGTGTTTGTCACGGTACAAGACCGTGAGGTAACACTTGTCATGAGACAAGTTATCATGACCATGGGAACACTGAAACAGGGACAAAACCATGAGATCACAACCAACACTGTCATGGTGCACAACTAGTTGCAGAACAAAGAAGGATGTGAAGTAGCTGCCTCTGATTCTCCCCTTTTTGGATGCACAAGTTAACATGGTGAAGGCATCTGAGTATGTCAGTGAAGCTGAGAGCAGTACCATGGGGAGCCCAGTGCCATTGAGGGTTATCTTATACATGGAAGTAAGCTGAGGAGAGAATTGTGCAATGCAAAAGTGATGATTTGGCTTGGAAAAGTGAGGGTTGTCTTGCACACGGGGCTAGAGATGGGCACGAATCGAAAAAATGACATTTTGGTTTTTCATTTTTCATTGCGGGTCCATTTTGGTTCATTTTTGTTTTTCTTGAATTTTTTGAAAAAAAATTGTTTTGTTTTTTTGTTTTTACCCGCTTTTTGAGGCATATAAGTTGTATAAATAAATAAATAAATAAATAAATAAATAAATAAATAAATAAATTTCCACGCACGGACATCCCCCAATGCCCCAGACCAGAGGGAAAACACTAAAAAAATGATGCTGGCAGAGACACAGTATAGACTATGTATGCAGGGAGGCTGCAAAGGCAGTGGTGGGCATTGCCCAGGGTGTAAGGCAGCCGCAGAGTGACTGCACTGTGGGGCAGGGAAGGGTACTAACCGAAAGGTACGCATGCACACAGGGAGGCTGCAAGAGAAGTATCTTCTTTCTCTCCCCTAAGAGCCAGGCTGCAGCCAGCAGAAACACAGAGACACACATCTGCCTAGCTGGCCTAAAGTACCGAGTCACAGAGACAGCAATCCCACCCTAACTTCCACCGCAGAGTGCTAGGAGGACGGGGGCTTCCAAAGCTTTTTATGCCCTCTGTGGCTGCCACACCTACCCAGTCTGCAACCTGGGCATGCTATTGGTTGAAATTGTCCAAGAATTTACATGATCCCATCACATGGCTTGCATCCATCTTGTGGCTGGAATCCATTTTGTGTCATCCTTAATGGGAAAAGAAAAAATACATCACGATGGGAGAAAGACAAAAACAAATGTTTTAAGGACCGCAACCCTCTGGTAGGTAATAATTTCAAATAACTATCACTGCATTTTTACGGATGTCCAGGGCATTTTAATATCCAAGAAATCAATATTATGCATTTGGGAGCCATTTTGGGTCAATGTCCCCTAACTCCCCTTAAAGGAAAAAAATACAGTGATCTGAGAAAATACATAAATGCACGTTTTAAGGATCCCAACCCCCCTGGTAGGTATTATCAGGCAGAATAAATAATTATTGCTGGGTTTTTACCGATATTCAGGACATTTTTTAACATTTAAAAACAGCTCATTTCATTGCAAGTCACCATTAAAACGAAACATAACAAACCTAATTTTCGTGGGTCTGTTTGGTTCGTTCCAATTTCATCACAATTTTTGTTATTTGTTTCGTTACGTAACGAAATGAATAACGAATAACAGAATGAATTTTTTTCATTTCGTGCCCATCTCTACACGGTACATCTTATAGATGGAAAAATACAGTAGCCACTTTGTGGCCCCTTAAAATAAAGTTGTTTTGAACAAAGCTTGAATAAAGCTGCCTCGAGTCTCACTGCTGGGATAAAAATGGCATAAAAGTGCAGTCAACACACCCACCGATCTTGTTCAGATATTTAAGACATGCGGTATCTCAAAGCAGAGATAGGACTGCCCATGCTAGCTATAGGATGCGGGAATTTGTGGTCCTAGCTGTAGTCCAAAAAGGTTCTCCAGTGAATAGCTCTGTGGCTACATCTGGCTGGTAGCAGATTCCTAGTCTGTTGATCCTTCAAGTTGTTTCCCTAGCAAGCTTGATCAGGGTTTTGATCAGGGTTTGTCAAGACAAAGGAGGAACTAGATTTTGGGAAGATCTAATAAAACCTCGGGAATTGATAACACAAATCGCTGATAGACTGGAACATCAGGGAGCTTAAGGTCACCCAACTTGAACTGAGCAATTTAAAGAAAGGGTTTGAATAATAGAATCATAGAGTTGAAAGAGACCTCAACGGCCATTCAGTCCAACCCCCTACCATGCAGGAACCCCCCATCCAAGTACCCCCAACAGATGGCCATTCAGCCTCTGTTTAAAAACCTCCAAAGAAGGGTTTGTAGAGGGGAATGTAACTTCTTTGGGCTGTAACCTTCCTGGTTGATGGCTTCTTGCCACTATCTGTTCAGAGAGTAGTAGAAAGATGGGAACGAATGAGATGCTCTTGTGAGGGAGGCCAGGGAGGGAGAGGAATGCATCATAACTATTATGGCCTCCTTGTCCTCAGCTTGCATTCTGAGTTCATTGACTTTAGAATGGATGTTCGGGAAAGGACAAGCAGAATGAAAAGGAAAATGAAATAGTTAATGACTTCATGTTTTTCTCCTGTTAGGAAAGCATTAAATTGGTTTGGAAAAGGTAATACATAAAAGGAGAAGTGACTCAACCAGCCAAGTTGGTCACCATCAATTGATGACACTTTGCTGTACTATACATTTGTTTATCTCCCATATTAGGAATGCAAATCGACTGATGATGTACTCTGCCTTAAAAGTGGAAGAAATGTTTGCATATGTTCTCATCCTTGATGTTTAAAATTGTGTCAACAGTACCCTGCTGAAAAGGTGATTAATAGCTGCAGATTGTTTTTTTTCTCTCTATGGGAGTCAAAATACCAGCACTTTTTTGTCACAAGTATTATCTTCAGCAGCAGCAGGAGCAGCAGGAGTAGCAGGAGCAACAACAACAACAACAACAACAACAACAACAACAACAAGCTATTAGTACAAATGCAGTTAAGGCTAGAATAGAAAAATCAGCTGAGTACCCCATGTGTAGACTCTGTACGAAAATTGCTCAGACTGATTACAGACAGCATCATAATGTAGTTGCTCAAATGGTCCACTGGAATTTGTGTCACAACTATCATCTGCCCGTTGCAAAGAACTGGTGGGATCATAGTGATTGAAAATGAGCATGCAAAATTACTTTGAAATTTCCAAATACAGACAGACAGGGTTTTGGAGCACAATACCCCGAATATTACAATTGTGGAGAAGAAAAAAGTGTGGCTCATTGATATTGCTATAACAGGTAATAGTAGAGTCACCGAGAAACAACTTGAAAAGATTACCCTATATCAGGATCTGAAAACTGAACTTCAAGATAACTGTGGCATAAACCAGTACAGGTGGTCCCAGTGGTAATTGGCACTCTGGGTGCGGTGCCTAAAGAGCTAAGCAAGGATTTAGAAGAAATTGGAGTTGACAAAGTCACCATCAGTCAGCAGCAGAAGGCCACCTTACTGGGATCTGCTCGCATAATTCGCTGATAAATCACATAGTTTTAAACACTTGGGAAGCGTTCGACTAGTGATTTGTAATACAAAATCCAGCGTAGTTATCTTGTTTGCTGTGTGATAATTTGAAAATGAATGAATGAATGAATGAATGAATAAAAGATGAAATCTGAAGATACCTTGGACAGCCAGAGCCACTAATGTGGCTGTATTATAGTGCATGAATAAAAAGTTAGAAATCCTCAGTATTGTAAAGAGAAGAAAATTGCAGTATTTTGGGCACATATTGCACAATAAGAAATACCATCTTCTGCCAGTTATTCTTCAATGAAAAATAGACGGGAAGCATGGCCCGGGGCATAGAAGATCATTCTGGCTTAAGAAATTAAACCAATGATCCGCAGTGAGCACAGCTGCTCTGTTTAGAATAGGTTTAGATAGAAACCAGTTCAGGGTACTGATTGCCAACGTTCTATGAGGACATGGCATGTGAAGAAGAGCATTTTTTCTGCCAATTATTAACTTGTGTGCTAATGCCATGTATTTTGCACACAAATATGAGACTTTATGCACCAAATGCAAAACCTTTTGGGCCAAATGCAAGTTCAAAAATACAAATGCATATCTGGAAACTTTTAACAAAAGAGGGCCAAAATATACAACAAAAACTCACAGATTTTCATATCCTCGTTTTTTTTTTTTAAAAATGAGATATTTGAGCATTCTGCCAGACAATTGTCACCTGCTGTGACACTTTTTGCTCCTCCAGGAGAGCGAACAAACCAGCCATTTTTCTTTCTTTCAGCAGCAACATGAGTTTGAAAAGCAAGGGGTTGCATGAAAACAATTGGACAGTGGACCTTCATATAACAAACAGTTTGTATAACATAAAATCTGTACAACATAAAAAATTCTGGAGATAGCGGACATTTGCTTAACAGAATTGTCTATGGGGCGAATCCAAACAACATAAAAATGGTCGCGATTAGGGATTACGTTGTTTTCAATGCATTCCTATGGGAAAGTTGTATAAAGGAACAATTTGCTTAACATAATTTCATTTGGAACAAATTAATTACTTTATACAAGGTACCACTGTATTGTGAACAATGCAAGGCTTTTGTGCAAAATACAAGTGCTTAAACGTTTCTGCAAATTTTTCACAAAGCAGGTCCCAAAATCTTTTTTAAAATGTGAAGGTAAACAGGAAGGGACACACAGGGTAGTTAAGAAAAGCAGGAAATGCACCCAAACACTCATAACCTTGCCTGATTATAAGCTACTTGAAAACGCTTGATTTCACTTGAATGAATTTAATGAGTAAGGATTTCCATTTGAAGCATAGTCTGTGGTGAGAAATTCTACGGGTTGCAGCCCACCTAGGGCTGAAGGCTGCACTTGGTGGATTTTTGTCCTAGGCTGCTAAGAAGAAAGGGAGCAGGCTCTTTCAACTAGCTTTTTGACAGATCAGCTCTCTTTCCACTAACATTACGTCCGATTCACTGGCTCTTCCCACCCTTTTCTTAATCACCCATCTTTTTAGGAATGGATTGCAAGGTTACCTGAGGTAAAGCGGTCTGGGAACCTATGAGAGTGAACATCTGGTGCTAGCTAAGCTTTGCACAGCAAGAGGTCAGCGATGCTGCTTTTAAAAATAAAAAAATAAACACATCTCGGTAATGTTCTTTCCCCTCCCCATGTAAGTCATGCTTGAGTAACGCAATGAAGCCATACACCCATCGCAGCTTCCCCTATCACGCCTCCCCTAATGCCTCTCCTGCAAGCCTGACAGACATGTGTCTGGAAATAAAACAATGGGAAACAAGCAAGCAAAATAAGGGAAAAACCATGTGGATCCTTAAAGACCAAGTACAGTAGTCCCCCGTTTATCGTGGGGGGTTAAGTTCTCTGACCACCCCGATAAAGGAAAATCCACTATATGCGGACACCTCCTATTGCCTTGTTTCTAAAGAGGCTTCCGCCATGGAGCCTCTCCACTCCCATTCTGCAGTCCCAATCACCTTGTTTGCAAAATGGTCTCCTGGCTGCAGAAGGGGTGGGGAGAGGCTCCGTGGAGGAGATCTTTTTGCAAATAAGATGATTGGGGCAGGGGAATCCTGGCTGCAGAAGGAGTAGGGAGAGCTTCTGTGGAGGAGGCCTTTTTGCAAAGGAGGCAATTGGGACTAGGGAATCCTGGCTGCAGAATGGGAGTGGAGAGGCTCCATGGAAGAGATCTCTTTGGAAACCAGGTGAATGGGGCAGGGGAATCCAGGCTGCAGAAGGGGTGGGGAGAGGCTCCATGGAGGAGACCTCTTTGGGGACAAGGGAGAAGTTGGTAGATGGGATGGTGGGGAGAGGCTCCTGGACGAAGCCTGTTTGCAAGTGGCGATGGATTGGGGTGGAATCCCAGCTGCAGCAGGGGACAGAAGAGGCTCGACACAGGTAACCGCTCTCTAAATGAAAATCCACGATATAGCAGGACCGTAATATATGAACCGCGATGTCGTGGGGGACTTCTGTATTACATTTTAATGTGAGCTTTCAAGATTCAAGTCCGCATCCACCTATCTGAATCAGGCTGAATAAAGCAGAGCTTGGGGAGGAATAGGAAATTTCAGTAATCTTCCTGGCTAGATAAGTGATTCTCAGGGTGGTGTTAGCAGATAGAGGGATGGAATAGGATTCTGGGTCAGAACCCTCCTTGGCCATGGCAGCTCACTGGGAGAGTGGAACTGCTAAAAAACCTCTGTTGAGATGTCCCCCCTTGAAAGGCCTATTAGGGCCACTGTAAGTGGGTGCTGAATTGAGGGCACTGAGCACAACAAGGAACTGAAGCGGCAAGAAGTTCTTGTTAAACTGAACATTCGTCAGAACTTGTCGATGGGAAGAACCAGTGGGAGAGACACCAGTTTCAGTTTTAAGGACTGGAGAAACGGTGGCTTCATCTGTATGAGAAAAACGCACTCCTCGTATGCATCCGAAAAGAGAAGAAACACGGTTGGCTCCAGGAATGTGGATCCTTTCCGTTTTTAGAAGCAGGACAGCAAGGATCAGGATACCAACCTCGAAGGCTCCGATTCATTTAACGGCAACTGCACAAACGTGCCCTGCAGCTTTCCCAGGAAGGTGGAGGATGCTGAAATTTCCCTCCTTTGGAACGGCTTGCCTTTTGCCTTTGCTGTGGTTATTCAGTTATTCATTTTTCTTCTCTACACTGTCCTTTTCCTAACGCAGATGCCTCACTGGGGCAATATTTGTGCACAGATTCTCAAGGATGTCCATCAAAAGTGTTTTTTTTAAAAGACTCACATAGAAGCAATGGAGTCTCCTTCTTTGGAGGTTTTTAACCAGAGGCCAGATGGCCATCTGTCGGAAATATTGTGATGGGGGTTCCTGCATGGCAGGGGGTTGGACTAGATGGCCCTTGAGGTCTCTTCCAACTCTATGATTCTATGATTCTATGATTCTATGATTCTATGAGTTACATAGAGAGCTTTTGAAAATTTGAAAAGGCATCGCATTAAATTGCCCCTGTACATTAGTGCAACTGAAGATGGATTCTAATCAGTTTGTGCCCGTTTTTGGGAGGGCACTCCCGAGAAGCATAAGCTATCAGGGTACAGTCCTCTAATGTTGTTTGGTTTTTGGTCAGGCTAGCAACTGACTAACTTCTCATCGTGTCTGAGAATAGCTGGAACGAATATCCCCAGAAAAGGGATGTTAGCTCATCTGATAAGCTCTAAAGCTCAGGTCGCCATCAGGGACTCCTAATGCCGACCAAGCAGATTGAAAATTATTTCTAGGTATGTGGCACAGCAAATGGGAAATGCTATTGTCATATGAACAAACACAGAACAACCTGGCAAGGAAAAGCAGAGGAGGGAAAAAGGGTCTTGGTTTTCCTGAGCAGATGTGTAGCTATCCCGCTAAGGGAATTTATGGGCTATTTCTGGGCATGGTGGCTCTGCGGACTAAGGCTCCGAAAACTGTTAACTGCAAAGTCGGCAGCTCGGTGGTTCGAATCCCGGGTGCCACGCAGCGGAGCGAGCTCCCACTGTTCACCCCAGCTCCTGCCAACCTAGCAGTTCGAAAGCATGTAAATGCAAGTAGATAAATGGGTACTGCCGTAAAAAGCAGGAAGGTAAAACAGTGTTTCCTTGCAGCCATGCCGGCCACGTGGCCATGGACTTGCACAAAACTGGCTCTTCAGCTTGAATACGGAGATGAGCACCACCCCTAGAGTCGGACACGACCAGCACGCATGAGTGGGGGGAACCTTTACCTTTACCTATGGCACATTTTATGACGGCATGAGTATTCTGGTTTGCCATTAGTATTCTGTCATGTTTTAAGCAACTGAAGTTGCTCAGATGCATCCGTGATTGAGTGGGCAATGCTGCTTCCCCCCTTGTTCTGTTTTTGAATTTTTGGCTGATCCATGTCTGTGTCCATGCAACTAGCTATCTGCAATAACAATTGCATGGGATTCTGGTTTGGTGTCGTCGTGAAATGTATCACACATTTGTGACGTGCCAAGATTGGCATAGATTTGCCTCATGATGTTTAACGATGAGGACCGGTTCTTGGATGGGATGGATTATGGTTGCCTGTGTGCAACACAGCTTTCACCAAGCATTTTAGATAGTGGCTGTTGCGGACCTGGATATGATCACGGCCACCGTATAACTATGTAACTTATCTATAAGATTGATGGAGTCAGACACCGTGGTTTGTAGTTTCAAAATATGGAAAAAAATTATTGATGTTACAAAATAAGTGGATATGAGCAATACTTTGCAGTTGTCAGTTTTATTCTTAAATAAAATTTTACAGTATATTACTATGACCTCTTCGCTCTTTATCTACAAGCACAGGAATACTTAGTTTCATACAGTACCTTACAGTTGTTCCCTATCTTTTCAGTTCCTAACCTCATCCAGGACCAAACCAGTCCCTATCTGTCACCAGCATGTTCAGTTGTTTATATTCTTCTACTAGCACTGCCCATGAGCTATGTGATTAGATAATCAAATTAAAATCATAAATATTCATGAATCACTTGCTTTCCATCCCAGTGGCCATAATTAGATCTCCAATGAACAGTGCAGGTGGCAGTAAAAATCTAAGCATTTCATTGGGGATATTGACCCACATTTACAAGGTAAAAATGCTTTGCTTTCTAGAAAATCATCCTGGCTGCTCTTTTTTTACCATCACTTAGGTCTTAAGAGTAGAGATGGGCACGAAACGAGCGATTTTTTGTTTTTGTTTTCATTTTTTCATTTCGTTACTCAACGAAAATGAAACAAAATTTTTTAAAAAACAAAACAAAAATGAAAACGAAACGACCAAATTTGCCGTGTTTTTCGTTTTTGTTGCAGCAGATGCATTGAACTAAAAAGAATGCTAACTAAACAGCAATTTTTTGTTTTTGTTTTTTCATTTCGTTACCTAACAAAACAAAAACAATTTTTTTTGCAAAAAAGTCACGAAAACGAAAACAAACTGAAACGGACCCCTAAACGACCAAACGACAAACGAAACACCATTTTTTTGAGTCGTGCCCATCTCTACTTATGAGTAAGTAATATGATGAAATCAGAAAGGGAAAATGAGGGCCCCAGAGAGTGAGAGCAAATTATGATGATGGTAGTGATGGTGGTGAAACTGAATGGTTTTGTCATTGTTGCAAAGAACATTGAGCCATGGTTGAAATGTCTTACCTATTCAAACACAGTGATTGCTGCTATCCTGGAAATGAACTGTAAGCCATCATAGCAATCAATGGGATGTAAGCAGTACATGAGTGAGCATGATTGCAGGCAAAAGTTTTGCACAGGCTAACACGGCTACCCCTTTCAATAGTACAAGATTGCAGGAAGGTGACAGCAGCAGCCACAGTGGATAAGGTAGTATCTTTCTACTGTTTTAAAATTAAAAACAAAACAAAACACAAAGCATGCCAGGAATAAACACATTTTCTTTTCCAATTCATATGTAGTTGTTAATTTCTTCTTGCAGTTATTTTTTTTAATTACTATTACTATTGCCTGCAGATATTTTTGATTCCCTCTTCCTGCTGCTGAGTGAGGTCGCTGTTGCAGAGTTCTTAATTTCAGTTCATCTCCCCTGGCTGTGTAGCAGAAGTGCAGGAATTCAAAGAGCAGAATTAGTTTCAAGTTCTCCAGTGCAGTCCACGCCTTTCTCTCATCAACTTTGTTTACAATTTCAAAAACACACTCTGAGACATTAGTAAGTAGAACGAATAAAAAGGTTTCATTTACTTACAGTTGAACAGATGTAACAGCAAGCTAAGAATAAACAAGACAGCTTGCAGCAGCGGGCATGAAGAAAATTATATACTTCAACAGGCAAAGGAAAGGGGAAAAGTTTGTAGTAAAGAAGACTGGCTCTTTTTGAATTCAGAGGCAAGGAAGGAATGATTAGTGCTGGTGACATCCCAGGCCAGAAAAGCCCCCCACCAGCCCCCGCTACATCTACTAGAGACAGGATGTGAGGTGGGCAAAGATGCAACAATTGTAACCCTTGGCTTTTAAAAATAAGAGCAGAATGAACCTGGGAATTTTACCAGGCAGTCTAATTAAGCTTTAATTAAGCTATGTTTAATATACAAAAGAGCATGTCATTTCTCTTCCTTTCCTTTAATTATCACAGTTTATTGACATAAGCAGTAATGCTGATGGTTATGTGACATTGTCAGACATGATGAATTGGGGCGGTGTACCTGAGTCACTGACTCATGGTGCAGGAGATCCTGATGACCTTTGTGGTCCTTTCCTCAGCTATGTCAGTACTAGGTGATGGAAGGAAAATTCATTGGTTTTTGTCTATTGGGAACCATTCTTATTCTCCATAATCTATCCTAACAGCCGCCCCTTGTACAGAGCACAGATTGTGCACTAGGACAATCGAATGCGGTGGGATGCCCAATTTGTTTTGGAACAATCCAATAGCTGTTTGTGATCTATTCAGTTATAGACTGTATCGTAATAAAGCACAAACTGATTGTTTTCTAAAATGTTCTGCTCTAGTTCAGTGGTCAATATATATTTCTAATATGACCTCTAGTGCTTTTTTCTTTTTGGAACCCAGCATGAATATTTGGCATTTTGTGCTCTATATGCGGTAAAGGTCTTTAGGAGCTCTTTCCTTTTACTGAAGAATAGTGCAATATTTTGTTGTAATATTTGGCATTGCTTTTCTTTGGCTCTTGAATCTATAGGAATATTTCCCAGTCTGTGAACCATTATTTTGTTTCTCCTATTTATTGGCATAGTCTTGTTAGCACTTTGACAGATCCAGTCAGGGCAGCTTGAAATACTGTCGCTTTACTGGTATTCCATCTTCTCCAGATGATTTGTTTCTTCCAATTGCTTTCAAAACAGCTTTCAGTCACTTTCTATAACTGCGGGATTTTCACCAAAACATTGTTCCTCAAAGGATTCTGACAAAAGCTTGCTTTTCTTCCACATTGTTCTTCAGTTGTATTGCCTTCATGTTGTTTTTTATTTTATCCTGAATAGATAACACATTCCCTGTTGATCCGTCAGATTTCTTCATCCTGCTCTAAATTTCCCTTTGATTTCTTGGGTTATAGGGAAGCTATTCCTTTAAAATGATTATTATAGTTCCTTTTCTCCCTATGTCTTTATTGCTGGATGACTTCACTAAGGATTTTTCTAGCCTTTATAAGGTCACTTTTTACTTTTGTTTGTTTGTTGTCATTTTTTTTACAGTTTCATCTATTGAAACTTCCTTCCTTCCTTCCTTCCTTCCTTCCTTCCTTCCTTCCTTCCTTCCTTCCTTCCTTCCTTCCTTCCTTCCTTCCTTCCTGAAAAAAAACTTGCATGGAGTAATTCACAGTAAAGTGAAGGATTTTTGGAAGGCAGGCTTGCTCTCTTACATGGAGTAAAAGGTTGTGGTGAGACGTTTGTTTTGGGCAGCATTCCGTCCAAAGAACCGAAAAATCAGTAACTTATGTCTACAACAATGATGGTAGAGTTTCCCTGGAAGTGGTAGAGGGAATACATGGCAGAAGCAACACCAGTTGCTACTGTTACAAAGCTATATCAACTTCAAACCAGAATTTGCCTACCCAGTGAAGTGTCCTGAGCCACATCACTTTTATAGTTGTTCCCTTTTAAAGGAAAGGTTGTTTTAACACATTCATTCACTCTCTTTAATCTTCAGTTCCTTAAATCAATCAAGCTTTGTGTCTCTTTGACTCCAGTGGAAAATGTAATAGTTCTGATAGCTTAGGTAGATTACCATTTTTTCCATTAAAACTGGAGAACGTGATTTATTTATTTGTTTTTTTTTGGGGGAGGGGAATGTCATATATGTAGTGTTAATTGAGCCGAGCCATCAGAACGGTTACAGTATGTATATTTTCCACGTTCTCCATCTAGCTTTCATATAGATTTTCCACATTTTCCATCTAGATTTCATATAGATTTTCCATGTTCTCCATCTAGATTTCATATAGATTTTCCACGTTCTCCGTCTAGATTTCATATAGATTTTCCATGTTCTCCGTCTAGTTTATAAAACCCTCCATGGCTTGGGTCCGGACTACCTGACAGAGCGTATCGTCCAGCGACCCACCTCGGCCCGTCCTGTTCGGCAGGTGCGAGCGCACTCGCTGCGGGTTGCCACTCCACGAGAGGCCCGGAAGACGATCACTCGGAACCGGGCCTTCTCAGTGGCAGCCCCTTCTTTATGGAATGCCATCCCCAGCGAAGTGCACTCTGCAGAGTCCCTGCAGGCCTTTCGGAAAGCTTTAAAAACTTTTCTGTTCCGAGAGGCCTTTGGCAATCTCAGTTAGGTTTTTTTTCCCCCGCCATTGCCATTGTTTTAAATTAGTCAGCCTATTCGGTGTGCCTAATTTTAACTTTGCTAGGATTTGTCTCTCCGCATGCTGGGATGTAGGAAGATTTTACATGTTATGTAGTTTTATTGTCTTATGTTGTCTTTGCTTTATATCTGATGTACCCCATTGTTGTTGATTTCGCACTTATCGCTTTGTTAGCCGCTTAGAGTACTACATGTAGTAGATAAGCGGGATATAAATATAAGAATAAATAAATAAATAAATAAATTTCATACAGATTTTTCATGTTCTCCATCTAGATTTCATATAGATTTTCCACGTTCTCCATCTAGATTTCATATAGATTTTCCACGTTCTCCGTCTAGATTTCATATAGATTTTCCACGTTCTCCGTCTAGATTTCATACAGATTTTTCATGTTCTCCATCTAGATTTCATATAGATTTTCCACGTTCTCCGTCTAGATTTCATATAGATTTTCCATGTTCTCCGTCTAGATTTCATATAGATTTTCCACGTTCTCCGTCTAGATTTCATATAGATTTTCCACGTTCTCCGTCTAGATTTCATACAGATTTTTCATGTTCTCCGTCTAGATTTCATATAGATTTTCCACGTTCTCCGTCTAGATTTCATATAGATTTTCCATGTTCTCCGTCTAGATTTCATATAGATTTTCCACGTTCTCCATCTAGATTTCATATAGATTTTCCACGTTCTCCATCTAGATTTCATATAGATTTTCCACGTTCTCCGTCTAGATTTCATACAGATTTTTCATGTTCTCCATCTAGATTTCATATAGATTTTCCACGTTCTCCGTCTAGATTTCATATAGATTTTCCATGTTCTCCGTCTAGATTTCATATAGATTTTCCACGTTCTCCATCTAGATTTCATATAGATTTTCCACGTTTTCCATCTAGATTTCATATAGATTTTCCACGTTCTCCGTCTAGATTTCATATAGATTTTCCACGTTCTCCGTCTAGATTTCATACAGATTTTTCATGTTCTCCATCTAGATTTCATATAGATTTTCCACGTTCTCCGTCTAGATTTCATATAGATTTTCCATGTTCTCCGTCTAGGTTTCATATAGATTTTCCACGTTCTCCATCTAGATTTCATATAGATTTTCCACTTTCTCTGTCTAGTTTTCATATAGATTTTCCACATTCTCTGTTTAGATTTCATATAGATTTTCCACATTCTCCACCTAGGTTTCATATAGATTTTCCACGTTCTCCATCTAGGCTTCATATAGATTTTCCATGTTCTTCATCTAGTTTGGGAAAGAGTTCGAAATCACCCAGTGAAATGTGGAGGGGTGGTTCTGCTGTGGAAGGCATTTCCGGTCACTATTATGCACGGAAAGGGAACTGGGAAGGCAGCTGTGAATCCAGGGTCAGGGTTAGGGATGGACAACTCATGGCTCACCACATCTGCAACAGCTTAGACCAGTGGTTCTCAACCTGTGGGTCCCCAGATGTGGGTCCCCAGATGTTCCTGGACTGCAACTCCCAAAAGTCTTTATCACTAGCTGAGCTGGCCAGGATTTCTGGGAGTTGCAGCCCAGGAACATCTGGGGACCCACAGGTTGAGAACCACTGGCCTGGACTGAGTCATCTGCTCTTTAGGTTGTCTTTAATCTGAAAAGTTAGAACAGAATCTCAAATATGGGGGAGAGAAGTGTAGCGGTATGACTGTGTGGTCTCTGTGTATCTTCCAGGACACCCCCATTCCATGGCTGCACCCATACCAAGTAGAGGTGATGTATCTAATTTCATCAGCTCCACAAATTTGCCTGAATGTCTTTGTTTATCACACTACGTGGGTTCTCGGGCATGCAAAGATGCTTTTGTTAATAATATACTTAATAAAGTTTGCATACAGAAGTGAAATTAAATGACCTATCATTCTCCCTCACCACCTGAATAACTTATTTAAAAAAAACTTAGATGGTAGTCTTGGTCAATAGTTCAATTAAAAATGCTGCAGCTCATTAGGAGGAAAAACAATAATGGGCTGCCCTAATGGCTTTTGTTTGCTCGCTAGTTAATTAAGCAGGCAACGCAAATGGCAGTACTGTTGATAATACTGTTCAATTATTGGGAGGGTATATATTATGAGCTGTGGAAATCCCTTATCTTCTGTGGATTAAGGAGAAGAATTGTTGCAGGTTGCCTGGGATCAGGGAAGCAGGCAGGAGTCAACAAGAGTGCTTGTGATTGAAGTTGTTGTTGTTATGGGCTATCAAGTCTCTTCCAACTCAAGATGGGCTCCAAAGGTGGCAGGACAGGTCCTGGTGCCCGTGCCCTCCCCTACTTCTTCTGGCTTAATCAGCCATTTCCCAGCCCCCCCCCGCTAGCTTCCTGCACCCCCTCAACTGATCTTCCAATCCTGATCACAGCTCAGGCCTCTCTGTCCCGCCCCCTTGGCTGATCTCCTATTCAGACAAAAAAGTGGGGCAGAGAAGTCTCTACTTCTGATTTATGGCAACTTAGACGTTTACTTCATGACCACTCTCATCCTGGGAGGAAGTTTGTTGCATATTGATGTCGGTTGCAGTCACGTGGTCTTCTTGCGGTTCTGTCCCTGTTCCTGTGTACGCACGGGCGTGATTGATGATACCGGCATGACTGTTTCCGCATGTCCTTGTTCTGTGATGAGATGTGAAATTCCATGCCTTTGTTTTCCATTTTTTCAACCTGACCTTCCATTTTTTGATGTTTTGATTCTCCGAAGCCTTGCTTTCAATGCGTTACGGAGCTAAGTTTGAAGCATTTGTCTTTTAATCTCTCTGCACTGCGTTGCTGACTCCATAGGGAATGGATTGGCAAATGGCACTTCACACTCCTGCCACTAGATGGAGAATGGCACATTGCGGGACATTGCGGGAGGAGACTGACCTCACGGGCTCTCCTATTGGAACGAGAAGCGAGATGAAGAGATTCCCGAGGCCAGGGAGGAGAATCTGTCATCCCGCTTAGATTGCAGTTCAGGGGGCGTGGTCGGGACCAACTCCCTTCGTCCCGCAATGGACATGCGTTTAGATTTCTTCGTATCAGTCCCAAGCAGGACCGCGAACAGTGATGAGATGTGAAGTATCAGCCTTAGTGACTGAAAATGCAGGCCCAAATAGAAAGTGCAAACAGACATACAGCATGCTCTGTAAAGTGAGTTGCAAGATCTTACAGAAAGATGCACAAACTCAAAAGCAAAAGATGTGTCACCTTAAAAATTAATTGATATATTTTAATGTCAGCTTCCGCAGAGTATGTCTGCTTTTAGTTGGAATACAAAGACTACATGGTAAAACATTCATACAAATCAGAAAGGGAGAGTGGTGCTTGGTTACATTTCACAACTAGTAATGATTTATGACCTCTCTTTTGAAGTCTAGTCATCTAATCAAGGACAATGATTAGAGAAAACAACAGCAGAAATAGCATGTGAGAATGTAGAGCAGTGTTGGTGAACCTATGACATGGGTGCCAAAAGTGGCACTCAGAGCCCTTTCTCTGGCCACCTGACATTGCCGCTTCACAGCCACCTGTATACAGGTTAAATTGCTGTATTGGCACTTTGCGAAAAATTAGTGGGTTTTGAATCACAGTTTGGGCACGCGGTCTCTAAAAGGTTCGCCATCACTGATGCAGAGAATGACAGACTCTACCTTTAAGCCTTGAGTCTGGTTAGTGGGGAAAGCAAATAACTAGAGATGGGCACGAAATGAACAATTTTTGTTTCCATTTTCGTTTTTTCATTTCGTTACCCAACGAAACGACAAATGAATTGTGTCTCCAAAATGAAACGAAATGAACAGAAACACCGGAAATTTTGTCCTTTCCATTACTGCAATACAGTGAACTGCTTTAAATGCTAAAAAAGTCACAAAAATTGAAATAAATGGCAACAAAATGGTAACAAAATGAACGAAAACAAAAACGAAGTTTTTGCAAAAATTCACAAAAAATGGAAACGAACCGAAACGGACGCTCCAAATGACAAACGACAAACGAAACATCATTTTTTGATTCGTGCCCATCTCTACAAATAACAGCAGATAACATAGTTATCACAATTCATAATGGCTTAAGAAATTTTGGCTAATACTTAGTCCATTGAGATGGTGTCTAGCAATAGGTATACATTTTATCACAGCTGTTTCCCTCTGGATTCTTGTTCTGTAATTTTTCTTCTGCAGAGGAGCAATTTTCAAATCTTGTGAAGAGTGTACTCATCGACTGAAGTGGTTTGATAGAAGGGAGACGGGCACTGTTAAATACCCGTTGCCTTTCTAATGGTGGTGCAGAGTGCAGACATGATGACCTGAATAGGTTCTCGTGCTCATTTTTTTCACAACATGCCACTGTGAAATGACTTCTTCCACCATATGCTCTCTGATCAACATCAGAATCTTTGCCTACACTTAGCAGTATCATTCAGCAAGACTTTTCAAATATGGTACCTGTTTCATGGTACGTTCTCCTCCAGATCATGTTTAGACACTGATACATTCATATGCTGGGCAAAAGCCTGGTTTTCTGAGTATTTGTGGCACCAGGTTTGGTCTAAACCAGGGGTGTCCAAACTTTTTGCAAGGAGGGCCAGATTTGGTGAGGTGAAAATGTGTGGGGGGCGATCATTCAGCCGCATTTGGCCCCCGGGCCGGACTTTAGACAAGTCTCTATAACATACAAGGAGGAAGGGAGGATGCTGCAGCAACGGAACTGGGGTGGGAAGGCTGGGAAGGTGGCTGGGTGGTGGTGGACAGAGGCAGGGGCAGGCAAAACATAAAACTGCAAGCTGATGCCTCCATCCGGTATGGGGAAGGGCCAACTGGCGGGGATGCATGACAGGCTGAGCTGGTGAAGAGAAGAGGCCGTGGGCCACTTGAAATTTGTAAATGGGCTGCATTTGGCCCCCGGGCCTGACTTTAAACATGCCTGGTCTAAACTGAATGGGGGAATCTGGTTTGTTTGACTGCTCCCAATTGTTGACAGTGATGCACTGAAGCAATTTTAGATCTTAAGAACATAAGAAGAGCCATGCTGGATCAGGCCAAGGGCTCATCTAATCCAGTTTCCTGTATCACATCTCCATCATGGCTTGTAACCTGTGATGGACTTTTCCTCCAGGAATCTGTCCAATCCCCTTTTGAAGGCATCCAGGCCAGATGCCATCACCACCTCCTGTGGCAGGGAGTTCCACAGACTAACACAATGGGTAAAAAAATATTTTTGTCTGTTCTCACCCTCCCAACCCTCAGTCTGAGTGGATGTCCCCTAGTTCTGGTATTCCTTTGTGACCATTGATATTATTTCACCTTGGTCACCCATTCAAATTTTGAAACATGTGTTGAGGCAGAAAAATGGAGTGGCAATCCACCCAGATTTTCAATGGATGACATAAATTCAGCAGTGGTTTGTTGGATGTAGGGCTCAGTGGTCGAAATCTGTTACTTTTTTGTAGGCATTTGAAACTCATATTGGCCTGTCTGTCTGTCAGTTGTTGAATCGTTTCTCCCAGCCTACTTGCCAGATCCTGTGCTGTATGTGGTACGTTGCTTGTTTTTTTTTAAATTTTTTATTTGATTCTCTGTTGGGTTGGGTTTCTGGGAAATTGTTTGTTGGTAATCTGTTGTACACCACCCAGAGTTCCTGAGAGAAAATCAGTCCGTCAACAAATACAAAAATAAATTAAACAGGAATGTGAATCCCATAGCTCATCAGTGTCCCCAAGAAGCAGGAAGGGAATGAAAATCCATTTCCCCTTAAGTCATAATGAGATTTCCCTGTGGGGAGATCAACCAGGACAGAAATCTCACAGGAAATCTCACTGACCTTCAGCAAATCTTGGTTAGTACTTCTGACAATATTTAGACATTGAATATGCCAGGGCTGTAAAATTCCTATGTGGAATTGGGCAATTCCAGAGCACGATCTGAGTGTGGGGAAGGAGGGGAAACCCATGCAATCTGAAATCTTTTCCGATGAAGTTTTGGAAATTCCACTTGGCTTGGATTTGGCTTCAGGACAAAGCACAAATAGTACCTAAGCAGAAGACATTTAATGAGAACAGATCACACCCTGGGTGCCAGCAATGGTGTTAGTCTCTTTGCAGCCATTCTGCACTTTCTATGGCACCTTAGACCTGGAGTTGGTAAAGGTTATTGTTGGAGGGAAAATGATATCCCTTCTTCCATTGTATACACAATTGGACAATACAGTGGTACCTTGTATAAAGGAATTAATTCGTTCCAAATGAAATTATGTCAAGCAAATTTTCCTTTATACAAATTTTTCATAGGAATGCATTAAAAAAAGCAAAGCAAAGTGTTCTGCTTGTATACCACCCCGTACCACTTCAAGTAGTCTCTGGGCAGTTTACAGTTTTTAAAATCACATTATGTAGGCTATACATTTCCCCCACAGGAAGTTGGGTACTCATTTTACTGACTTTGGAAGGATGGAAGGCTGAGTGAACCTTGAGCCTGCTACCTGGGATTGAACCCCAGGTCGTGAGCACAGTTTTACCTGCAGTACAGGCATTTAACCACTGCGCCACGAGGCTGAGTAATCCCTAACAGAGTAATCCCAAATCGTGACCATTTTTATGTTGTACAGATTTGTCCCATAGACGATTCTGTTAGGCAAATTTTCCCATCTCTGGAATTGATTTATGTTGTATAGTTTTTATGTTATACAAACCATTTGTTATACGAGGGTCCACTGTATTTGGAGAGAACTGCTGGATAATTTAGGAGCTGAAGTCTCTGACTGTGGACTGAGAGTTTGGCAGTTCCTCCCCGTGCCACCTTCACAGGGGTGGGACTCAATGATCCATAGGGACCCTCACAACTCTGTACAATAGGACCCCCGTATCCCCTGATTCATTATCCACTGATTCAGTTATCCACGGTTGGCAGAAGAAAAAATAAATAAATAATTCAGCAGCCGAAAATCAAGCTACTGCCACAAGGAGCAGCTGTAAAGCAAGCTACTGTCATAAAACAGCAGCCATAAAGCAAGCTACCGTCACAAAACAGCAGCTATAAAGCAAGCTACTGTTGCAAAACAGCAGCTGTAAAGCAAGTTACTATCATAAAACAGCAGTTTTGGGGATATGTTGGCGTTCTCTCTTATCCACAGTTTTCATTATCCATGGGAAGGCTTGGAACCAATCCCCAGGCTTGGAACCAAACCAAAACACCCTCCTCCTCCTCCTCCTCCTTCTGTCAATGGATTTTGAAAAGAAATCTCTGAAAAAAAACTTATCGGGGAGAAAAATGCGTTCTGAGAAATTACTGTCAGAGCTCTGTCGGTTTAGTCTATTTAATCCCGCCGTCTCCAATGGAATTGGGAAGTGGCTATGAAAAGGACGCCTGTTTTACATCAAAGGAGATGCTTTTGCCTCAGAGCTGGGAGTCCAATTTTGCAATACCCCAGGAAGATTTACGAGACGAGGTATGTGTAGAGCCATCATGTGAGGAAAAATAAATGGCAATGTAAGTATTGTATCAGCTCGATATCTGTGCGTACTGTTCAGCTGCCTTTCACTTCTGAGAGTAATGCAGGTCAACACAGGTAATGGATTCATTCAGTTCCACTCTTTAAATTGTGGATGTGTCTGAAGGAAGGGTTTTTTTTCAAAGCACTGTTGGTGCCCTTGTCTCAGTATATAAAGCTTTCCCAAACTAAATACATTTTCCTTCCAGGCAAGAGGCAAAGAGGGAGAGACGCAGGACAAATATTGGTTTAAGAGCATTTCTCCTTAACACTCGTTTGAGCACAGAAATGGCAGACCTTCCTAATTTAGCTCTGGGTTTTTTTAAGGCAATGGTGCCAGGGGGATTGAAATATTGTAGTAAATAATGTATTACATGAATCTTTTCCAACGGGAAAAGATAAAGGATTGAGCTTCTTCTAATCTTTGGTCCCTTGTTCCTTTCTCTTCAAGGTAAAGAGGTAATAAAGGTTTCTACCACTGATTAACAAAGCTCAAAGCCTCCTCCCTGGAATATTCCCAACAGATGCCCATATATACAGCTGAAATAATGTTTAGATCTCAAGTGGCCTTTGAAGCTGTTCAGCAATAGGGTTCCCAGAAGCCAGCACCTTATTTACAGGTACAGTGGAACCTTGACTTACGTCATTAATTCGTTCCATAGGCCTAGACATAAGTCAAACAAGACTTAAGTCAAACAAACTTTTCCCATAGAAACTAATGGGAAAGTGGATTAATCCATTCCAGACGATGAAAAAGACCCCCGAAAACAGCAATTTAACACAAATTTGACTGTCCCCCCAACACACACACACACACACATTCCTCTCCAAGTGGGAATCTCCTATGTGCCACATAACTACATCTCTCTCTGCTCTCTCTCCCCCTCCCCATCCTCAGCCCAGGTTGTTCTCAGAAACTGGGAAAGGCACGTGGGCGACCGCAACTCCCAGAACCTGCAGAAGCCAACATGGCCACAGGTTGGCGGCGGCTACTTTCCCAAAGCACCCCAAACTGAGGCATTTACCTCAGGAGGACTGGTGTTTTACTTTTTATAAACAGGACATTTTGCTTGCTGGGTTTTTTTTTTCTGAAGCATTTTTCTATTCTGACAGTCGACAGCGACTATTCTAGTCGCTGATGGCTCTGCAAAAACTAAAGCAACACAAGAAACCCACAACTGACCCCTTTTTAAGAGAGCTGATTTTTTAAAAAAAAAGTTTGGCAGAGCGAGATCAATCACGTCCCCTGTCTAAATCGTGCAGGTGCCAAGAGAGCTACGGAGGAGCGAGGGCAGGGTAACTGGGCAGCCTCCAAGCAGGCAGAAGAGCCCTTCAGCCAAGGCAGCCGCAAAAGCTTCTCGCCGCTCTCGCCGCTCTTAAAACGCTGCACCCCCCCTCCCCGCCCGTACGCGTGCGTGCGAGTGTCTGCGCTCGCCTTTTCTTCATTGGAGGGACCAGAATTCCAAGCAAAGGCTTCAGGGTCGAGTCGCCGCCGCCTCCCTTGCTTCCTTAGCAACGGAAAGGGAGCTGCGTGGAGCCAAGGAACTCCTTCTGCGCCAGAGGAATCAGTCCGGGAGGAGGCAGGTAAGGGGAGGCCCATGTGAGGACGCCCGGCCCCTTAAGCCTGGACTCCTCCCCAGCCCTCCTCCCTGCGCTGACGCCCCTCTGGAGCGCCGCCTTGGGCGAGTCGCCTCACGCCCTCCTCAGCTCCCGGCGAGGGTTGGGTGGTCCCAGCCGTTTGGTGTGGCCGGCGCTGTTTGCCTTGGTGCCTCGTACAAAATGGACCCTCTGCCGGTTGCCTCAGAGCGGAAGAATCCCAGCCACGGGTGCTTCCTGCGGAGAAGGCCCTGGAGAGGACGAATGGGGTGCCCTTTCCTGGCCTCGGTGGCTGCTCAGGAGGGTGCCCTTACGCGGGGGGCCAAGATCCTGTCCCCTCAGCTACTTACTCGGGTGCTTGAAGCTGGCCTCTCCGAAGCCGCCGCCGCCAGCTTCAGCGAGGCCAGCCCCCGGCAAGGCCAGCCCCAAGCTCCCGGTCCTTTTTCCTCTCCGTCGGAGGAGAGGAAGAAGCCAGGAGCAGTTTGGAGGCGGCAGCAGGGATGCTGGGTCCTGGTTGCCACCCGATTCCAGGGCCTTGCGCAGGGGCTCTGAGACGTAAGTCGGAGCCCCGCGACGCAAGTCAAACAGACCCCTAGTGGACGCAAGTCAAATATGTCGCAAGTCAAGCGGGACGTAAGTCAAGGTTCCACTGTAATGCGCTTCGGACTTCTCCCTTCATTTATTTAAGTACAGACTGAGCAGGGTTTTAGAGCTTTTCAGTTATCTAACCTTTGGTGCTGTTTTTTTAAACTTATTATTACTAATATTATTAACCACACAGCTAACTACGCTGGATTTTGTATTGCAAATCACTAGTCGAACGCTTCTCAAGCGTTTAGGACTATGTGGTGTATCGGCAAATTATGCGAGCAGATCCCAGTAAGGGGGCTTTCTGCAGCTGACTGATGGTGACTTTCTTCTAAACACTTGCTTAGTTCTTTAGGCACTGCACCCAGCGTGCCAATTACCACTGGGACCACCTGTACTGATTTATGCCAGAGCCTCTGAAGTTCAATTTTCAGATCCTGATATCGGGTAATTTTTTCAAGTTCTTTCTCTGTGACTCTACTATCACCTGGTATTATTATTATTATTATTATTATTATTATTATTATTATTATTATTATTATTATTATTATTATTATTATTATTATTATTATTATTATTTGGATTTCTATACTGCCCATCTGGGGGATTTACAGGGCTAACACAAGCATACAGTAACAAGTAATTAAGTGAAAAAAATTAAATATGTTAAATAACAAATCAACAAGACATCTAAAACCAGTACAGCAATGTTAAAATTATAGGTGGGCAGAGTAAAATCACAGAGCTTAGGTTAGTGGGCAAAAGCCCTGTATTTATGTTCTTGTCTACAGGATGCTGGCGTAAACATCCATGTTTTCAAAGTTGGTTTAAGGGATCCCAGGGAGGGGGTGAGGCATATTTCAGGGGATGTGTTATGTATTGGGTTGTGTACCTTATAGTTGTGAGTTGTGGGGGATTAGGATCTAGGCTTCCTGTCTTGCCTGGGGCAAGACCTAACCATTTGGAAGCAATTGAGATAATGGGTTAGGAGTGAGTGTGTATTTAGGGCGGGGTGCGGTTTTGCCCACGTCTCTTGTCCTCCCCTTTTCTTGGAAGCATGCTGCTGGCGAATCTGCAATAAACGTCTGTTTTATTACACCCGTCGTGGAGTTTCCTTCTGTTCCGGAAACACAACAGGAAGATAGCTCTACAGGTGCAGAGCAATTGCCAAGAAGGTCCGATTTCTCATTTTATCTCTATTGGACTTCTCTCAGAATTAGTGCCCTCAAGTACCTTGCCTGGAATGAATAGGTATTGAGGGCAGTTCTCATTGGCAGGAGATGCCCTATGAAGTAGTGAGGTCCTGAATAGTCATTATCATTAAATTCTACATTTTATCTCAGTGCTGTAGTGGAGGACTGAGGTTTGGGATGTGAATTCTGATCATATTTGCCATGACACAGTTCAGGCAGAAAATGGGAGATTTTATTTCCATCCACAAGATGGAGAGCCCTTTTGTTTGTTTTTCTGTTTTTGGCCTTTCTCAGAGAAAACCTACACATTCTATGGGTTGCTTTTCAAACATATCGCAAATAGAGATGGGGAAGAATTTGAAAAATGGTAGTTCATCATGGTTCATTATTTCTCATGGCTGAGAAATCAATGAATTGACGAACTGACAAATTTCCAGTGATGAATTAATCAATTGATTCATCTCGCCTTTAAAATAAAATGGCCTTCCTTGGCCTCTCCTCTACAAATCCTGCAAGTTTGGTTAAAACTGGGGTTCAGAAGTCCAAACTATGTACCCTCAAATAGAGCATCTAAAAGAAAGCACTTCTCCCAACTTTCCTCTACAACAGTGTTGGTGAACCTATGGCACCCAGAACCCTTTCTGTGGGCACCCAACATCGCCCCTTCACAGCCATCTATATTCAGGTTAAATTGCTGTTTTGGCACTTTGCAAAAAATTAGTGAGTTTTGAATTGCAATTTGGGCACCCGGTCCCTAAAAGGTTCACCATCACTGCTCTACAATCTCTGTAGATTTAGCGAAGACTGAGTATCATAAATCTAAGTTGGGGCACCTAGGAAAGTGTCCTTAGAAACTCATTTGGGGAAACCCAATCGTTACCAAATTTGGAGGGTTTGTAGAGAAGAAACAGGGGATGCTTCCTTTCAATTTTGGTGCTTCTAGTTGCTCCTACTGTATTTTATAGGCTGATGAATTAACAAATCAAATATTGCTAAAAATCATTACTTTGTATTCGTTGGGGGAACTCAATTTATGAGAAATATGAATTGATAAATTTTGACAAATCAGCCAAATTTGTTAGAAGACATGATTCGTTTTTCAGTTCATCCCCATTTCTGATTGTAAAAATAATAAAAAATACAGATTGGGGCCATCCTGTTCTATCTCCTTGGGGGTGACACTCCATGACAATACTTGTCTATGCCTGTGATAGTAGTTGTGCACCTCCAGTTGTCTGCAAAGAACCCATTGTCATGAATGGGAAAAAGTGAATGACAAAGCCAAGTCATAGATGGAACAGTGGACATGGGGCAGAAAGTACCAGCAATAATCTAAAGAGTTGAGCATGCTGTTTTACTTCAATTTCACTTGGTTTTCCAAAACAACAGCAGAAACTCCTCATCCTAAAGCACTCACTGGGAAAGGACAGAAGTCATGGTCACATCGACAAAACAGTTTCCAGTTCTCCCCTTAAATGTTTTTTTTAAGTTGAAGATTTTTAAAGTTTTTTAAAAGTTGCATTTTTAAAAGTTTTTTTTTTAAAATGTTGCTCTCTGTGTGAGCACTTTTATCGCAACTTTTTTGACCTATTTTCACTATGCATGTCCCTTTAAAATGTCTTTACTGTTTGTACATTTTTAACCCCCCCCCCATTTTACTGGTCTGAGTGAAGGACTTTAAAAGAGCAATGAGCACGAAATCCCTGATCCCTTTTTAAAAGGGCACAGCAAAGAGACAGCAGCATTATGTTGTATTTCCTGTATTTCCTTTTTCCTCTGCTGTTCTTTTTCCGCTGGTTCTCAAAAGACCAGTGTTGTGTCCACAAGACTCCAGTGATTTAATCAATGGCCAGAATCCTATTTGTGTAATAGACTGTACTACAGGAGGCCCATTGGATCAACAAGGATTCAAGGAGTCATCTCTCTCCTCTGTACGTTCCTTTGATTCAAATGGACCAATTCTAACTGTGACTTACAAGGCCAAAGCGTCCCCACTGGGGATGACCAGCAGCATATTGCTTTGCCCTGGGGCTGTCTTGACAATGCAGAAATGCTCCTGGTTGAGTTTGCATTCAGACATTTATTTGAGGCCATGCTGATGGCTAATCCTTCTGTTCCTACTTGGGCCTTATCTCGGGCAAACATTTGAATTACTTAGAAGCTTCAAGGGAATTTCAAAGGGGAAGAAAAATGTTTCTAGAAAAAGCTTATTATGTCTACTCAGAATTGTGTCCTGTTGATCTTCAGTTGGCCAACATCCACAGAAGTAGATGTAAAGTTGCGGGGTCAATAGCATATATCATAGACCAGTGATTTGGCAAACCTTTTAGAGACCGAGTGCCCAAACTGCAATTCAAAACCCATCAATTTTTCCTCAAAGTGCCAATATACCAGTTTAACCTGAATACAGGTGGCTGTGAAAGAACGATGTCGGGTGCCCATAGAAAGGGGTCCGAGTACCACCTTTGGCACCCACACCATAGGATCATCAACACTGTCATAGACCCTGATACATCAGATGCTGCAGCGAGTCTCTTGGGACTCCCCCCCCAAAAAGAGCTCTGTCTGTGGTCACAGGCAAATCTTGGGTGACAAACAGAAGTGGGGTGGTTGTGGGGCCTGGGGTTCTCTTGATGGGATGAGCAAAATCTCCAAAGGGACCCCTCCATGCCTCTCTCCTAACTTTGACCACCCCACCCCCACAAATCTTGTTCTTTGCTGAGTGCTGCATTACCTCACTAATATGGCCACATTTGAGCAAGTAGTTTTTATAAGAAACAGAAAGCAGTCCTTGGTCCTACTAGTGATGAATTTCAACTCAGTTTATTACAGGTTGTGCCTGAAGGATCATCTGGGGAAACTAATTTATTTATCTATTTATTTTATTTCTCGGTAGTGGCCCCGTCCATTTGGAATAAACTCCCTAGTGATTTACGGCTGGCTCCATCGCTGGAAGCATTTAAGAGGAATCTTAAAACCATCCTCTTCCGAGAAGCTTACGGCGATGTCTAAGGTCCCATTCTGTTTTTTTTTTTTTACTTAAATATTTTTTTTGGATATTATTATCCCGCCAAACTACTTTTGGTCATTGCTGTTTTGCTATTGTTGTTCGCAATTGATTTTGCTGTTTTAATTTTGATACTGTAAACCGCCCAGAGTCCCCACTGTGGGAATGGGACGGTATACAAGCGTAAATAATAAATAAATAAATAAATATTTAGATGCCAACTTTCTCTCTATAGGAAACTCAATGAAGCTAATAATCAGTTAAAATAACATAGCAGACAAAATTAAAACCACAGTACAAGATAATATTTAAATAAGAGTTATGCAAATAACAATATTAAAAACTGCTACTTAAAAACATCTGAAAGAATGGTGCCCAGAACTGGACATAGGATTCCAGATGAAATTTGACCAAAGTAATATAGAAGAGTATTATTATTGCCTTTTATCTGAACACTATCATTTTTCTTGAATTTTTTCTAGTTGAACTACAACTCCCAGAAATCTTGGTCAGCCTAACCAGTGGCAAAGGCTACTGGGAGTTTTCATCCATGAAAATCTGGGGAAACAATGTTTGTCTTCCTGTTGGACCATATTGCTCTGAGGTCATAACCCCACTTCTCTTACTGCTCACGAATTGTAGTTCCAGTGTAACCAAGAAGGGCGTTCCACATTGGAGCTTGTATTACCAAGAAACCCATCTCTTAATGCAGGCCTGCCCAACAGATAGCCCGCAGGCTACTGGTAGCCCGTGAAGGGTTCAAAAGTAGCCCGCCAGCCACCAATAAAAAACTGAGGGGATAAGTTCTCCACTCCTCCCTCCCCCATCCTAAGGACCACCACTGCCCCAGCAAAGTTCCGGGACAGTTCAAGGGCCATGGCGTGGTCCCCTGCTCCCCACTACTGGCCAGATGATCGAGCGGGTGCAAGGGAAGCGTGTGCATGGTCAGCCTTCCCATATGAATGCATTGAAAATCAATCCGTTCCACAGGGAACAGATTTCAATGCATGCCTATGGGAAACTGCTGCTCTACTTACATTTTTTTTTTTACTTACGAGCATGTGCTTGGAATGGATAAAATTCGTAAGTAGAGGTGTTAGCGTACTAGCCCTCAGGCACTTTGGGCCAGAAAACGTAGACCTCAGCCTGTTCAAAGTTGGACAGCCCTGTCTTAATGCATTGAACACTGTCTTCGGCATTTAAGGGGTTTACCTCTTACATAGTGTCTAACTCCAAGGGAGATATTCTCATGGTAGCCACTGGAGTATTATTGGACACACCACAGAGAAGGCAGCTAATGACAGTTTGAGGATAATGGCGCATGAACACGGTAATCTTAGCTGGCTATTATCACCCAGAGAAAAGACACAGGCCATGGCCACAATTGCTTAAATAACAAGGAGAAAATGGGTCTGAGATGGGCTTTGAGGCAGAGGTGCTTAGAACACTGCCTCTGTTGTGTTCGCTGGGAGACTGTGTTTGCAATGGAGCGTGCTTTGCATTGATGAAGTGTGAAAGCAGTATGGTTATGGCCAGGGAATGCTATTTTTGGAAGCTGTTCATTTGCTCATTACAATGTCAAAGGTCAGGCCGTTTAACAGTTAGAGGGTAATTCATTTCTGCTGTCATTTACACTTTGGAAGCATTGTGATGTCTCTGTTTTAAACACTGAATAGATCTACAGTTTATTTCTCTCTTGAAAGAGTTCAGGGAACTGGTATTAGAAATTCCATCTTTGAACATGCTTTCCCAAATGCACATAACAAAGGCATAAATGGATTCAGGAGATAATTCATATTTTTCTAAGTTGGCTGGACTGCTTTATTTAATTAATTAATTTATTGAATTTCTAGACCACCCATCTGGTGACAAGGCCACTCTGGGATGTTTACACCATTGTCTTAAGCAAATAGCTGCAGATGAATATTTTTCAAGCAACCTAGTACCTCATTATAGCTGCCTAGATGACCTAAGCACATCCGATCTCGCCTGGTTTCGGAAGCTAAGCAGTGTCAGCCCTGGTTAGTACTTGGATGGGTGACCACCAGGGAATACCAGGTGCTGTAGGCACCTGGAGTAGGAACTGGCAAACCATTGCAGTATTCCTGTCAAGAAATCTCCATGGACATGGGGTCACGAAGAGTCGGTCATGACTGTAATGACACAACACACACACAGTACCTCATTATAACTCACTGTGCTGCCTGGGAAACTAGCAAGCCCATGAATCCTTGAACAAGATGCATGGTTCCATTGTGTCCCCAAAGAAATGAATGGTACACTACTTCTGAGTATTCTTTTTTGAGAGAATCTTATAAAAGTTTTCCCTAAGTCGGAATTGTTGGCAACTAGTTATGATGATGATGATGGTCCTCTTTGGGTCACACAGACTGTGATTTGTGTGTGTGTGTGTGTGTGTGTGTGTGTGTGTGTGTGTGTGTGTGTGTGACAGGGTGCTCTGATGAGACTACATGATATCAAAACAGCCTTGAGGGCCGTATGCAACCACAGGGCCATATTTTCCCAACCCCCTGTTGTGTGCTGTTTGTTTTCCTTCCTTTATTTGTATCAGATTTAAAATTTAAAATTATGGACACATAAGAAATATATAGGTAAAATTATAAATAGAAACGGGGATGAATCAGAAAAAATGGAAATTTGTTTCAATTTCTGATTCAACAAGGTTGATCACAGGTCATGGATTTATGATTTATTTTGACAAATCAAATAATCAATTTGTTGATTTCTTTTTGATTTAAAACACCATAAAATGCCCCCCAAGGCATCTGGAGATACCAAAACTGTAGAGAAGCTTTCCCCCAACTCTGTTCTAAAAGCACTACAGTTTGGTGAAGTGTGGGTTCAGGATGTATGAATTATGCTCCCCCAAAGAGCCCCCCCGAGGGTAGTGCCTTCCCAGGCATCTTGAGACACAAAAATAACAGAGACACTTCTCCTTACTCTCCTCTACAATCTTTCCAAGTTTGGTGAAGTTTGGATTCCACACATCTGAGTTATATACCAGTAAAGTGCCACCCGCCCCCCAAAAAAGAGCACTTTAGCAACTGGCTTGGGGAAACCCAATCTTTACCAATCCTGGAGGAATTGTAAAGGAGAGAGATAGGATGCTTGTCTGCAAGTTGTATTTGTATTCAACAGTTATCAATTTGTACCAACACGAATGGATGGATAAGTGATTTTGAACAATTTTGCAATTCGTTTTTAAATTCATGCCCTTTATTTATAAACAAAATGCAATATTTTTGACCAACAATATTATCTTGGCTATTTGCTAGGTCTTTTTGTGCTCAGGGTGCTGATGTTATACTCAGCTGAAAATCCTAACAGGCCCCAACAAATACAAAGACATGCATTTTTGCTCTTTTAATTCATCCCTTTGTTGAGCTTCTCTCTCTGCCTGTGCCCTCGTGGATCAACTGTTCCTGGAAGGCATAGGTGGGGGGGGAGCCAGAGTGTTATATATCTGATTTTCCCCACTACCCAATTTGTTTTTAACTGGGTTCCCCAATTTGCTTTTAAACAGTTAGTGTATGTTTAAAAAACAAACAAACAAAATCCCCTCCCCCACGAAAGCCCTGGTTTCCTCCTTACATTTCTTATGTCTGATCACCCCCACAGCCATCTTGAGTGGAGGAACCTGGCTGGAGAAAGCCCTGGAAAACCAAGAGGAAGGAAAAAAATGATATTTTTATGAATTTATTTTTGCAAGATACACTTCCCGGCTGGCTTGCCCTGCCAAAGCGCCCACCTCAGAGCTCAGAGGCACTGGCTTGTCCACAGAGAGCTGTGTAGTGGCCCTGTAAATAAAGTTAAAGCAAAGCAAAGCAAAGTGTTCTGCTTATATACCGCCCCATACCACTACAAGTAGTCTCTGGGCAGTTTACAATTTTAATTACAGTGTGCAGGCTACACATTGCCCCCCCAGCAAGCTGGGTACTCATTTTACCGACCTCAGAAGGATGGAAGGCTGAGTGAACCTTGAGCCTGCTACCAGGGATTGAACCCAGGTCGTGAGCACAGTTTTACCTGCAGTACAGGCATTTAACCACTGCGCCACGAGAAGGTGACAGAGAGTTTTGATGGGGACTGTCTAAAAAAAAAAACCCCCAACCAAATAAGCAATGAACCTTTGAACTGATTTATGGGCTCATGGGTGGGGGAGTCATGGTTTGTGCTTTGTTGACCTTGATGAACCACGAATAGAGATGGGCACGAAACAAGCGATTTTTCATTTTCATTTTTGTTTTTTGTTCCGTTATGCAACAAAAATGAAATGAATTTTTTTAAAAACAAAATGAAAACGAAATGACCAAATTTGCCGTGTTTTTCGTTTTTGTTGCAGCAGATGCATTGAACTAAAAAGAATGCTAACAAAACAGCAATTTTTCGTTTTTGTTTTTGTTTTTGTTTTTTTATTTCGTTACCTAACGAAATGAAAACAAATTTTTTTGCAAAAAAGTCACGAAAACGAAAACGAACCGAAACGGACCCCTAAACGACCAAACGACAAACGAAACACCATTTTTTTGAGTCGTGCCCATCTCTAACCACGAATCATGACAAACCACCATTTTGTCGGTCTGTCCCCATCTCTATTCAGGATCATAACTTTAACTGAAGTAGATTTTTAAACAATCCATTAGAGAAGGCGAACAATTTTTTATGCCACTGGTCCTATGGTCACTTGTTTATTCTACTAGTGCTTTCAGTGACCATGATTGCTTGCAGATGTTTGGGATGGTAGTGAAACAAGCAATGGAGAATTCAGAGAATTTACAGAGAGAAGGAGGGAGAGCCAAAGAGAATACCTACCTATATATACCCTGTAGGTAGGGCAGAGTCAAGTATTCCACACAAAGGTGCATAAAAGTGCATCCCCAGTGTGTCCTCCTTGGTGCTCTAATAAAGTAAAATATCTGATCACATGGATTTTGCCTCCTGGACACAGAAGAAAGGTTTTGGAAGTGTCTGTCTCCTTTTCTCCTGCGCATATGTTTAGCCTCCGGTTGACACGAAAGAAAAAATGATGGATCACCCTGATTATGTCTATTCAGGCACTTTAAATGGGATGCCTAAACTCCACTGCCTCCTGTAAATTTTCTGTGGGATGTTTGTGTCAGAAGCGGCTGGAGGGAAGCTCACTTGTTCTTTATAAAGAGTAGAGAAACAGGCCTGTTTTATAGAAAACTGCAGCTGCCTGTTGAGGAGATAAATTGCCTTGGAGATGCTGAGCTTGGCTGGGTGGATCAATTTCTGAAGGAAACAAGACAGATTTACTTCTTCAGCTGCATTGGCCCGGAGGTTGCAACACCACCATTTAGTCTCTTCTCTTTTTTTCTGGCATAAAATGTCCCAACGCTGCTGTCTTTCTGGAAACAGGCAAAGACCTTCCTCTTTAGGCCCTGAATGATGGACTACCTAATATGTGACTTTTAGATGGATTACCATGCACGAACACCAGTGTTTTCCATGTTAGTTTCCATCCCTCATAATGGAATCCCCCCCCTTTTCATGAGGTCTTTGTAGCTTTAATATTACCTTTGAATGTTGTAAGATGCCTCTCCGATTCCCTGTTCCTAACTTCAGTATGTCTTAAATGTTCTGGGCTGTATATTGTCCCTCACTATTGTAAGCCGCCCTGGGTCCTTTTCCAAGGATAAAGGGGGGTTAAAATATTCAAAAAAATGTACACTTGTTCAAAGGTTTGTTTCATATTTGGAGAAAGGTGGAAGGCACTGAAAAAGTTTTATTTGGTGGCCCTTATTGACAAAAGACCCCGATGATTCTTCTGAAAACCAGGCTGTATGAGGAAAGACTGAGGGCCTTTTTACACGACCTCTAAGATCTGCTGGCCACTTAAATTCGGACTAGAGATCTTAGGGGTTCGTCGCTCTTCCTGCGTTCCCACCCCCTCCGCGCTTCCTGGCTGCTGGCTGCATGAGGGAGGGAGAAAAAGAGAAAGAAAAGCATGCCGCTCACCTCCGTTCTGCCTCTCGTCTCTGTAAAAGTAGCTCTTAAAGGGGCGGGAGCCAAAAACAACAAACAGAAGCAAGGAGAGCCCCGCACTCACTATCGTTACACCGGATCAAATAATTTTCACCTCCAAAGAGCAGGTACTTGAAAGATGCGCTGGGATGCGCTCAAGTGGGTGTGGTTGCACTTAATTTCCTGTTAACTCCGGAGCTGGTGGGTAAACATTTTTAAGCTCCGGAGCTGGGAGCCATTTGCCCCGGAGTTTAGGGGTCGTGTATAAACGCCCTGAAAGAACTGAACGTGTTTAGCCTCAAGAAAAGAAGAATAAGAGCAAATGTGATAGCACTTTTCAAATATAGTACCTTAAAGATAGTCTATATAGTGGAGAGGGGCATGGTGGCTCAGTGGATTAAGGCTCCGAAAACTGTCAGCTGCAAAGTCGGCAGCTTGGCGGTTCGAATCCCTGGTGCCATGCAGTGGATTGAGCTCCCACTGTTAATCCCAGCTCCTGCCAACCTAGCAGTTCAAAAGCATGTCAATGCAAGTAGATAAATAAGTAAAAAAGCGGGAAGGTAAAACAGTGTTTCCTTGCAGCCGTGCTGGCCACTTGGCCATGGACTTGCCCAACACTGGCTCTTTTGGCTTGAATACGGAGATGAGCACCACTCCTAGAGTCGGACACGACTAGCACGCATGTGCGGGGGCATCCTTTACCTTTACCTATATAGAGGAGATCTGTTCCTGATCATGCCAAAGTGTAGGGCACATAATAACAAGCCCAAGGTACAAGAAGTCAGATTCAAGCTGAATATCAGGAAAAATGGCTTAAATGTTAGAGGAGTATGACAATGGAAGCAGTGACCTTGGGAGGTGGAGAGTGCTGGAGGCATTCAAGAGAAAACTGGACAACTCTCCATCAGATCTACTTTGATTTGGATTCCTGACTTAAGCAGGGGTTTGGCCTTGATGACCTGTTAGGCTGCTTCCAACATTTTTCCTTCTTTCTTAAAAAAACAATTCTATGATTGTTCAACGAAGAATCCTCAGTCTAGTGCTTTGGATTCAAGTTCCATCATCCCTGATAATAGGTTATAATGGCAAAGGCTCATGAATAGAGATGGGCACGAAATGAGCGATTTTTCATTTTTCGTTTTCGTTTTCATTTTTTCATTTCATTACGCAATGAAAACGAAACAAAATTTTTAAAAAAACAAAAAAACGAAAACGAACCGAAACGGACCCCTAAACGACCAAACGACAAACGAAACACCATTTTTTTGAGTCGTGCCCATCTCTAACCACGAATCATGACAAACCACCATTTTGTCAGTTTGTCCCCATCTCTATTCAGGATCATAACTTTAACTGAAGTAGATTTTTAAATAATCCATTAGAGAAGGCGATCTCTACTCATGAGAGTCTAATCCTGAATGATCAGAAAGGAAGATGTTGGCGGAGCTGTCCTTAGATAACAAAATAAGTCAATAGAATGTTTAGGAACAAATAAGTAACAAAATAAGTCAATAGGTTGGGAACCATTGCACTCTAGGCCTTGCTTTCGTTATCTGTCAGAACTCTCTGTTCTGGACCAACCACCCCATAACATCTACATCATTTTGGTGTTTTTAGAGAACAAATTTGTACTGTTTTGACATCTTTGGATTTCTTTGGAATCCCTTATTTCTTGTTTGGTCATAGCCCTTGGCCACATCCCACCCATCGATTGTATTGGCTGTGGTTGGTCAAAGTTTTTTGTCAGCAATAAGATGGCCCTCACTTTGATGTGGTTGCACCAGGGAAGCTGTAAAGTGAATCACATGAATCAGTACAGCCAATCAACTTCAAGACCTATGTGTGATTAAAAAGGAGAGAAAATGGAGAAGCAGCTACATTCTGAGGGACCCAGTAGTGCTGTATAGCAGTAGCGGTACAGCAACAATAGCTCTAGTCCCTCTGGGATATTCCAAGGTTCTTCTTGAACTCTAGAATTTTGTTTAAAAATCTTTCTAATTATTTTACCTAATAGCGTTAAGGGAAGAAGCTACATTTTTCTTTCAGCTCTTCTAAGGAGCTTGTGACCTGGGTCTCTGGCCAGTAAAGCTGATGTAGTTACAACTGGCCTGAAATTTTCACTCCTCACCTGGCTGCAGTTCAAAGCAAGAAGGGAAGAATAAGGGCCATAGGGTCTATTAATAAACATCCCAGGTTCTTTACATGGTGTCCCCAGGGTACACTGGTAAACCTCAAGGCGATAACCCTTCAGCATTACTGCTGATTGAGGCCAACAACACTGGATGGGCTAAGCATCTTACTTGGCACAGAGCACCTTCTTATGATTCCAAGGCATAAAAACATAAGAACATAAGAAGAGCCATGCTGGATCAGGCCAAAGGTCCATCTAGTCCAGCTTCTTGTATCTCACAGTGGCCCCACCAGATGCGTCTGGGAGCACACAAGAATAGCACTCCCCTGCAACTGGCCCTTGAAGTACCCCAGATTTAAGCCTGGTAGATTACATTGTTTGTAACCTGTGATGGACTTTTCCTCTAGGAATCTGTCCAATCCCCCTTTGAAGGCATCCAGACCAGATGCCATCACCACATCCTGTGGCAGGAAGTTCCACAGACTAACAAGATGCTGCATAAAAAAATTCTTTTGTCTGTTCTCATTCTCCCAACCCTGAATTCGAGTGGATGTCCCCTAGTTCTGGTATTTTGTGAGAGGGAGAAGAGCATCCCTCTATCCATTTTACTCATGCCCTGCATTATTTTGTACGTCTCAGTCATATCCCCCCTCAGGCACCTTTTTCCCAGACTAAAGAGCCCCAAATGTTTTAGCCTTTCCTCATAAGGGAGGTTCCCCCAGCCTAGTAATCATTTTAGTCGCTCTCTTCTGCACCTTTTCCAGTTCCACTATGTCTTTTTTGAGATGCAGTGACCAGAATTGTACACAATACTCCAGGTGCGGCCTTACTATTGTCTTGTACAATGGCATTATAATGTTGGTTATTTTATTTTCAATCCCCTTTTTGATAATCCCTAGTATGGAACTGGCCTTCTTTACCGCTGCCACACACTGCGTAGGCACCTTCATGGAGCTGTCCACCAGCACACCAAGATCTCTTTCCTGATCTGTTGCAGATAGCTCATAGCCCATGATTTCCAGCAGTAGCTGAAATGACAGTGCCCTTATATTTGTGATATTGTTCTTGCAAACCTCCCCAGAAATATTCACTTGTGTCTGAATTTTGATATCATTTTTGTGCCAGTAGAAAGAACTTTTAAACTAGTTTAGGTACTCCTCTTTGCCCTGGAGTGCTGGATTAAACTGTTGCCTGAAGTTTGTTGATACATAATTTTATCTTATGTTTATCTTTTTGTAAACTATGTCTAAACAGTACCTAACATATCTTTTAAATAAACTGTACTCAATGTCTATTATCTCCTAGCACTGCAGCTATGTGAATTTCAAGGCGGCTCCCCCCCACAGTAATCTGTTGGCTACAAATGTTACTTTAAAAAGACCTATTGGCTTTCTAAAATATTCAGTGAAGCTCAAATATTGAAAATCCAGATCTTGAATCTTTACAGCAGGTACTGCATATGAAAATCCCCTTGTTTTAGAACATTTGAAAATGACTTTAAAGCCAGGCTCTGTTTGCTACTTGCTGCTTGAGTAGATCCATGAGCACAATGGAATCTACATAAACATTGACTTGTTGTTCTGCCCTTGATTCAGAGGGTCTGTTCTGGTTGGGACAAGCAAAGAGATGTTGGCTGTTGCATCCTTCCGTTTCACCTGAGTTCTGCAGCACACTTGGGCCAGGCTGGGAACGTGATTTGCACAGATCTTGATTTGAGCAGCAAAGTAAGAAGAGGTGTGTGTGTGTGTGTGTGTGTGTGTGTGTGGGTGTAGGGGAGGGAACAGGTTCACATATGTTTTCCTTCATCCCCAGTTCTCTTCTGCAAGCAAAGCTCAAGGCTCATTACTTCCCAAGGCTTCCTATTTCTTCCAGGCAATTCTGTTCACCCTCCTCCATTGAAATTCAATTTAAAGTGGAGTTGTGCCTGCAGCAGGTGATATGTGAAGTGTGCATGAAATATCAGGCAGCGAGGGGGAATGAAAATTTCACAAGACAGGGATTGTGTGTGTCTGCTGAAATGATGGAACAGCAGAAGCGAGCAATGCACTCTTTTGCTTGCAAGAAGACCTGTCTCCTGGGAATAGAACACAAACTAGCAGACAGTACCACTTCAGCCTAGGGCAGTGATGGTGAACCTATAGCACGGGTGCCAAAGGTGGTACTCGGAGCCCTTTCTGTGGGCACCCGACATCGCCCCTTCATAGCCACCTGTATACAGGTTAAATTACTGTATTGGCACTTTGCAAAAGAAATTAGTGGGTTTTGAATTGCACTTTGGGCACTTGGTCTCTAAAAGGTTCGCCACCACTGGCCTTAGGGAAACAGCTGTTTGAGCGCATGCCCTTCAACCTTGGCTTCTGCCGTTGGGGAGAGGGAAGCGGCTGCCTTTGGCAGCAGGCGCTGCAAAATGGAGATGCAAGTGGGGGAGGGCAAAATTGGGGTTCACTGTCCTTTACCCGTGTCTCTCCGTGTGGGCTTCCTTCTTTCAAACTATGCTCGAGTCGTGTGTACAGCCTACATGAGAGCGGCACTACACACTTCTTCAGAACTGCTGGTGTAAACAAGGAACTTGATAGCAGAGGGAAACAGCATTTCCCTCTAAGACTGCTCACAGCCCCAGGCTGCATAACACCTGAACAGCACCAGTAACTCTTCTCCTTGTTGCCACTGCCATAATCAAGTGGAAGAGTATGTCCTGAGCCAGGAGAGAGGACCAGCATGGCCATCGGCCATTTTGGATCGGTTATTCTATGTCTAGTTCTGGACCCTAGCGTTTAAGAAGGATACAGAGAAGCTATATCATGTCTGGAGGAGGATCACCATGTTGGCAACACATCTGGAAACCAAGCGCTCTGAGAAACAGTTGGGGGAAGTTGAGTAGTTTGGGGAAGAGTAGACTGACAACTGAAAACGATGGCCATCTTCAAATACACTGGACCCTCGTATAACAAATAACATAAAATCTGTACAACATAAAAATTCTGGAGGTAGGGGAAATTTGCTTTACAGAATTGTCACTGGGGCAAATCTGTACAACATAAAAATGGTTGTGATTAGGGATTAGTCTGTTTTCAATGCATTTCTATGGGAAATTTGTATAAAGGAAAATTTGCTTAACATAATTTTATTCGGAACAAATTAATTCCTTTATACAAGGTACCAATGTATGTCATATGGAGAATGAAGAAAGGTTAATTTCTGCAGTTCCATAGAGTAGGACTGACAGCAATGAAGCCTCATGCCAAGAAAAATGATTCTGATAAATACTAGGAAGAGCTTCTCCTGTTTCCAGGAGGGCCTTTACTCTGGCTAGATTAAATGTCCTTCCCTCCAAGCTACTGGAAGGGAGGTTTCAAGGTTTACCTTTTTCAGATCGAAATTGCCCATGTGCCAATGACCAATTGGAAAGTGTAGAGCACGTGCTTCTGTTTTGCACCTATTATCAAGATTTACCCAAGGAATTTATCTCCCCAATTTTAGGCAAATATCCTGGGAGGTCAATAGAATTCTACGTACAGTTGCTCCTTTCTGATAACACCAGGTAACTAAGCAAGTTGCCAAATCCTGTGCTGCAGCAATAAGGGTTCGTAAACACATTTTAAATAGAGATAGGGAAATATAGTATTTGTAGTAACCGATGATTGCTTTTATCGTAGATAATGACTACTTTTATTTTGGACCAGAGTAAATTTCAAATTGTATTTTTAAATTGTATTTAAAATTGTATTTATGATATATCATGTAATAAGGCTTGATTCATGTGCTGTCTATTGGAATGCATATTTGATTGTTCTTATTTGTATGAATTTATTTATTTATTTATTGGTTTTTGCTCATTGACCGTAAATATATATATCTATATCTATATATCTATATATATCTATATATCTATATCTGTATCTATCTCTATCTATCTATCTATCTATCTATCTATCTATCTATCTATCTATCTATCTATCTATCTATCTATCTATCTATCTATCTATCTACTGGGAAGAGCTTTCTGTCAGCAGGAGCTGTTACCCAGTGGACGAGGCTATCTTGGAGGATGGTGGGTGACTGTCTTCAGAAATGTTCTAGCTGTGCTTTTGTTGGTGCGATACGGAGTTTGAAGTAGAGGATTTGGAAGAGACGTGCCAAGCAAGTACTGAGCAAGTACTGCTCCAAACGGACCCTGCTTCAACCACCACCCCTTCATCTCCACCTGCTTGCTGCTGGGTCTCCTCGTGAGTGAGAGGCACGAGAGGTAACCTAGTCAGCTTGCCAATTGAGGGGTGGGACTGGAGAGCTGGGACTCCGCCCTACAGCTTTTTAGCTGTCTGCAAGCTTGTGCTGTGGTTCCATCATCCAGCAAGTACTGCTCCAAACGGACCCTGCTTCAACCACCACCCCTTCATCTCCACCTGCTTGCTGCTGGGTCTCCTCGTGAGTGAGAGGCACGAGAGGTAACCTAGTCAGCTTGCCAGTTGAGGGGTGGGACTGGAGAGCTGGGACTCCGCCCTACAGCTTTTTAGCTGTCTGCAAGCTTGTGCTGTGGTTCCATCATCTAGCAAGTACTGCTCCAAACGGACCCTGCTTCAACCACCACCCCTTCATCTCCACCTGCTTGCTGCTGGGTCTCCTCGTGAGTGAGAGGCACGAGAGGTAACCTAGCCAGCTTGCCAATTGAGGGGTGGGACTGGAGAGCTGGGACTCCGCCCTACAGCTTTTTAGCTGTCTGCAAGCTTGTGCTGTGGTTCCATCATCCAGCAAGTACTGCTCCAAACGGACCCTGCTTCAACCACCACCCCTTCATCTCCACCTGCTTGCTGCTGGGTCTCCTCGTGAGTGAGAGGCACGAGAGGTAACCTAGTCAGCTTGCCAATTGAGGGGTGGGACTGGAGAGCTGGGACTCCGCCCTGCAGCTTTTTAGCTGTCTGCAAGCTTGTGCTGTGGTTCCATCATCCAGCAAGTACTGCTCCAAACGGACCCTGCTTCAACCACCACCCCTTCATCTCCACCTGCTTGCTGCTGGGTCTCCTCGTGAGTGAGAGGCACGAGAGGTAACCTAGTCAGCTTGCCAATTGAGGGGTGGGACTGGAGAGCTGGGACTCCGCCCTACAGCTTTTTAGCTGTCTGCAAGCTTGTGCTGTGGTTCCATCATCCAGCAAGTACTGCTCCAAACGGACCCTGCTTCAACCACCACCCCTTCATCTCCACCTGCTTGCTGCTGGGTCTCCTCGTGAGTGAGAGGCACGAGAGGTAACCTAGTCAGCCTGCCAATTGAGGGGTGGGACTGGAGAGCTGGGACTCCGCCCTACAGCTTTTAGCTGTCTGCAAGCTTGTGCTGTGGTTCCATCATCCAGCAAGTACTGCTCCAAACGGACCCTGCTTCAACCACCACCCCTTCATCTCCACCTGCTTGCTGCTGGGTCTCCTCGTGAGTGAGAGGCACGAGAGGTAACCTAGTCAGCTTGCCAATTGAGGGGTGGGACTGGAGAGCTGGGAGTCCGCCCTACAGCTTTTTAGCTGTCTGCAAGCCTGTGCTGTGGCTCCATCATCCAGCAAGTACTGCTCCAAACGGACCCTGCTTCAACCACCACCCCTTCATCTCCACCTGCTTGCTGCTGGGTCTCCTCGTGAGTGAGAGGCACGAGAGGTAACCTAGTCAGCTTGCCAATTGAGGGGTGGGACTGGAGAGCTGGGACTCCGCCCTACAGCTTTTTAGCTGTCTGCAAGCTTGTGCTGTGGTTCCATCATCCAGCAAGTACTGCTCCAAACGGACCCTGCTTCAACCACCACCCCTTCATCTCCACCTGCTTGCTGCTGGGTCTCCTCGTGAGTGAGAGGCACGAGAGGTAACCTAGTCAGCTTGCCAATTGAGGGGTGAGACTGGAGAGCTGGGACTCCGCCCTACAGCTTTTTAGCTGTCTGCAAGCTTGTGCTGTGGTTCCATCATCCAGCAAGTGCTGCTCCAAACAGACCCTGCTTCAACCGCCAACCCTTTGTTTCCACCTGCTTGCTGCTGGGTCTCCTCGTGAGTGAGAGGCACGAGAGACAATTTAGCTGGCTTGCCATCAGAGAGGTGTGGCGGGGGGAGGGGCATCGGGCTGATACCAACCTCTATTATTTGCCTGTGAAAGGGAGAGGGTGGTGGGATGTTGAAGCTGAATGGTGGGGTGGTTTGTTTTTATCTGCCTTATTCTGTTTTGTTTTATTTCATTTTTTGTCATTTTCTTGCCATCTGAGATAGAGATAAGGACTCACAATGGAACTGATGGAACAGGAAGGAAGGAGGGCAATGGAGGGGGAGCCATTGAGCCTGTGCTGGGTAGAGGAAGGTATGGGGGTGGGAGTGGAACGTGCCCGCGTAGGAGAAGAGAGGTTAGATATCTTACATCTATCCCCTCTTCTGGTTCCACTTCCAACCTGAAGGTATCAGGTGACCATATCAGCGAACCTACGGGCCACACGGTGCTGTTGTTGAATGCCAGGTCGGTTAAAAAATAAGACCGCCCTCATTCATGATGTCATCCTGGATGAGGGTGCCGACCTGGCATGCATTACTGAGACCTGGGTGGGAGAGGAAGGTGGGGTTCCCCTCTCCCAACTCTGCCCACCTGGGTATTCAGTCCAGCACCAGTGTCGCCCGGAAGGTCGGGGAGGGGAGTTGCTATAGTCTATAGGAGTTCTATCTCCTTGACCAGGCTTCCTGTCTCCTTGAGAGGAGGTTTAGAGGGCCTGTATTGTATGCTGGGCTCACGAGACAGACTGGGGATTCTGTTGGTGTACCGCCCACCCTGCTGCATTCCAAAAGTCTCCCTGCCTGAGCTGACGGAGGTGGTCTCGGACCTGGTGTTGAGGACCTCCAGACTGTTGGTACTGGGGGACCTCAACATCCATGCTGAGGCTGCCTTGGCCGGGCGGCTCAGGACTTCATGGCCGCCATGACAACCATGGGGCTGTCTCAACATGTCATCAGCCCGACACATGAGAAAGGCCACACTCTAGACCTGGTTTTCTCAACGGGATTGGAGGATGGTGGTTTGGATGTGGAGGGGTTGGTCCTGACTCCATTGTCATGGTCAGACCACTTCCTGGTCAAGTTTAGGCTATTAGCTACTCCAACCCTCTGCAAGGGTGGGGGATCTATTAAGATGATCCGCCCTCGGAGACTGATGGATCCAGATGGTTTCTTGAAAGCTCTGGGGGATTATCCGTCTGATATGGTCGGTGCTCCTGTCGAAGCTCAGGTCACCCTATGGAATAGGGAAATGTCCCGGGCAGTTGACACGATCGCACCTAAGCGCCCTCTCCCCTTGCGCAGAGCCCAGGCGGCTCCTTGGTATACATCTGAGCTGCGGGCAATGAAGCAGGAGGGGAGACGGCTGGAGCGCAAGTGGAGAAAATACCGCTGTGAGTCCAATCGAACACAGCTTAGAGCCCATTATCGGGCCTATTCTGTGGCAATACGGTTGGCGAAAAGGCAATATTTCGCAAACCGTATTGCTTCCTCAGAGTGCCGTCCAGCAGAGCTGTTTCGGGTGGTCCAGGACCTTCTTCAACTGAGAAATACGGAGGAGGTTCTGGACCACTCGGCAGCCCGTTGTGACGAGTTTGCTGTTCACTTTGAGGGAAAAATCGCTCAGATTCGCAGGGAATTGGACTCCACTATTGGTGCAGAATCAAGGGATGTGTCCAGTGCGCCGTGCTTAGGTCCAGTATTATTGGATGAGTTTCAATTATTGAGACCCGAGGATGTGGACAGGGTGCTTGGATCTGTCCGTTCTACCACCACTCTGCTCGACCCTTGCCCTTCCTGGCTAATTGAAAGATCTGCCAGGGGGGTTCGCACCTGGGTCCAGGAAGCTGTAAATGCCTCATTAAGAGAGGGAGTGGTCCCTGCTGCCTTAAAGGAGGCAGTAATTAGGCCACTCTAAAAAAACCAACCTGGACCCAGGGCTGGTGGGTAACTACCGGCCAGTAGCGAACCTCCCTTATTTGGGCAAGGTGTTGGAGCGGGTGGTGGCCGGACAGCTCCAGGCGCTGCTGGATGAAACGGATTTTCTGGATCCATTTCAATCTGGTTTCAGGCCGGGTTTTGGAACAGAGACTGCCTTGGTCGCCCTGTACGATGACCTTTGCCGGGACAGAGACAGGGGGAGTGCAACCCTGTTGATACTCCTGGACCTCTCAGCGGCTTTCGACACCATCGACCATGGTGTCCTTCTGGATAGGCTGGCCAGGTTGGGAGTTGGAGGCACTGTTTTGCAGTGGTTCCGCTCCTTCCTGGCTGACCGTGTCCAGAAGGTGGTGCTGGGGGACAGTTGCTCCGCCCCGTGGCGTTTATGTCATGGGGTTCCTCAGGGCTCAATACTGTCTCCCATGCTGTTTAACATCTACATGGAACCACTGGGAGAGGTCATCAGGAGGTTTGGGCTGAGGAGTCAGCAATATGCTGACGATACTCAGCTCTACCTCTCATTCTCCACCAATCCAGGTGAGGCGGTTTCTGTCCTGAACTCGTGTCTGAGCCAGATAATGGACTGGATGAGGGTTAATAAATTGAAACTCAATCCAGACAAGACGGAAGTGCTGTTAGTGGGTGCTTCGCCGGACAGGTTAGAGGGCCACTTCCCTGTCTTGGACGGGGTTGCACTCCCCCTAAGGGACAGGGTCCGCAGCTTGGGGGTGCTTCTGGACCCTGGTCTAACTCTGGAAGCCCAGGTGGATTCGGTGGCCAGGGCGCCTTCCTTCAGCTGCGGAAAATATACCAGCTCCGCCCCTACCTAGACGAGCAGAGCCTCATGACAGTTACGCATGCGCTGGTAACATCCCGTATTGATTACTGCAATGCGCTCTCGTGGGGCTGCCTTTGAAGACAGTCCGGCGATTGCAACTGGTTCAGAATCGTGCGGCGCGGCTGGTGAGTGGTGGGGCCGCCAGAGATCACATCACGCCGATTCTACATAACCTGCATTGGTTACCAGTTGCTGCCCGAGCCCAATTCAAAGTGCTTGTCTTGACATATAAAGCCCTAAACGGCTTGGGACCTAGATACCTGAAGGACCGCCTCCTTCCATATGAACCTACCCGGCAATTAAGATCTAGCCAGGGGGCCCTCTTGAAAGAGCCATCCCTCAAGGAGGTGAGAGGGATGGCTTGTAGACAAAGGGCCTTCTCGGCAGCTGCCCCCAAGTTATGGAATGCCCTCCCAAGTGAGATCCGCCTGGCGCCAACATTGATGACATTTCGGCGCCAGGTAAAAACCTTCCTGTTCCAGAAGTTTTTTAATTGATACAACATAGACTGGGGTCCTTTGATGGCAATTTTAGTGATGATTTTAGTATAAGGTTTTGCTGATGTTTTAATTATTTATTGATATTTTATGTCTTAACTGTTTTAATTCCTTGTTGTAAGCCGCCCAGAGACCTTTGGGTAGTGGGCGGCATATAAGCTGTAAAAATAAATAAATAAATAAATAAATAAGCATCTCTGCAATGCTATGAATGGTTCTGTGACTGCTTGCTGGTATTTGAAAAATGTCCACAGCACATTTTGAGCATTTGAGGATGATGTATGGTAGTGATGGCGAACAGAGCCGGTGCTTCCATTGTTGTTGTCTAGGGCACCAAAATGAAGAGAGGGCGCTGGACAGCCTGCTCCCCCCCGCCCCCACCACTGGCCACTGCCATCCGTCCCCCCACTGCCTGCCGCCCACCGCCCGTCGCCCGCTGTGCCCATCGCCGCCCCCCGCAGCTACCGCTATTCTACCTCTTTCAAAATACCAGAACTTGGATATATCCACTCAAATTGAGGGCTTGGGGAGTAAGAACAGATGAAAGAAAATATTTTTTCACCCAGTGCGTTGTTAGTTTGCGGAACTCCCTGCCAAAGGAGGTGGTGATGGCATCTGGCCTGGATGCCTTCAAATGGGGGGTTGGACAGATTCCTCGAAGAAAAGTCCATCACAGGTTACAAACCATGATGGAGATGTGTAATCTCCAGGCTTAAAACCGGGGTACTTCAAGGGCCAGATGCAGGGGAGTGGTATCAGGAGACAGATATCTAGTCTTGTGCGCTCCCAGGCGCATCTGGTGGGGCTACTGTGAGATACAGGAAGCTGGACTAGAAGGGCCGTTGGCTTGATCCAGCATGGCTCTTCTTATGTTCTTATGTTCTTTTGATAGATTTCCCCAGCGAATGCTTCAGGGATATACTCCATATTCTAAGCGTTTCAGCTGAGGCATAATATAAGGTTTTCAAGGTGCAATTCTGGAAATCCTGAGCTAACATGGATCCTTATCAATGAAGGACAGCCTTTTCTATCCAGTTGCTAGAGTCCGTACTACAGCAGGCAGAGCACTGAAAGGGTTTCAAATGGAGACTGGTTTACCTCACATACTCTTATTTAATTTCTGCAGTGGATCGAGTGATGGATTCGGATCCTGGTGAACAGGGTTTGAATCCCTGCTCAGCCATGGGAAGTCACTGGGAGAGTAGAGCTGGTAAAACCACTCCTTAAATATCTTGGCTACCTTGAAAGCCCTCTGAAGGTTTCAATAAGTTGGTTCCGACTTGGTGGGAAAGAAGAACACACATATCCTGCAGTGGTCTATGAAGATCAGCACCCCATCCTATCCGGTCGTGTTGCCTTTTTGCCTTGTTGGCGCTTCCTTCACCACAGTTCATTGGCTGACTGTTCCTCCTCCCGTCTCATGGCCTTACAGCTGTTGGGGTAGATTTTCCATTGTGAAAGCCTGTGGAAATCACTGTCCTGTCATCTGCTTATGCAACAACATAGCAAGCTACTAAGGCGGTTACTTAATGTCCATTTTGTCTCTGTTATTGTTGCGCTTAGGAGTGGTACAAAAATGTTACTTCACGTCAGTTGCACAACTACTGAAATTTGTCTCAACCACGGCCCCGGAATGGGTGCTAAGCGTGACAATACAGTACCTGGTGCTGGGGTCGGGTTTTCCCTTGTCACTCTTTGTTCCCACTTTCTGTTCCAAAATAAGACACCGTGTAGTAACGACTGTCACAAAACACTCATTTTTCTCAGTAAACTGTATCCGTTTTTTTTAACGGACTTTTCAGAAGCGAAATATCAAAAAAGAATTATTAAGCTCCCCCACCCCACCCCCCAAAAGGGAAAAGGAAGCTAGACAAATTCAGTGTTTGTCCAGTACAAGACCGTGAGGTAACACTTGTCACGAGACAAGTTATCACGATCATGGGAACACTGAAACTGGGACAAAACCACGTGATCGTGACCAATGCTGTCATGGTACAAAACTAGTTGTGGAACAAAGAAGGGCATGAAGTAACTGCCTAAGAGTTCACAGCCACGCCAGAGACAGTGCTTGAGCATCATGTACAATATGGTTAAGGAGCTGCTGGTGGCGCTTGCCACATGGAGTGAAGGATCCTGGTGTTGGCAGTGCCCTCCAATAATCTGCAACATGTGGAGGAAGAGGCGCCATGGCTCCTTGGTAAATGTTGCTTGATTTGAAAACTGGATTCCATGTAGCTCACCAGTCACTGATACATGAAGCACGTGGTGTGTTACACCAAGGGGTATTTCAGTTTATGCAAAGAGCTCTTTTGTTCCTTTCTTTGTGTCTGTCTGCTTGTCCTTTCAGAATGAACCTGTTCTAAGCAGGAGTTGTTTTGCTTATGTAATAGTCTGGAAGGTATCAAAGCTGGGATTCTAGAGAAGCAATGAAAACAAAGAGGTGATGTGAGGATATATGCAGGTTTGGTCTCCTTAGGAAGTTTGTGAGATATTCGGTTAGGTGAAATCAGCAGAGAAAAGGCCACCTGGGTTGTACAGCATTTCCCTTCTACCTCAAAAAGTGCAGATTCATCAAAGAGACTGCAAATTGTATTTTTAAGAGGTTGAAATAGCTACCTACTAGAGATGGGGACAAATTTTAAAAAAGAATAATATATTCTGAAAAATTTGGCCAATTTATCTGTCAGGAATTGAACTAATTCCTTAGTATCACCTTGCCAGCTGTTGTGCCAGTTGATTGTATTGTCCCATGAATTTCAAAGAGAGGATGTATTACCTTAATGTTACCTTACATCAAAAGGAAGAGGTGTGAGTGAAAGACAAATGTTTTCCCCAACAGATACACAGTTGTTTGTGGCAAGATCAAAAGACATTCCCCACTTTCTTACGTTAGTTGCCTGGAAGGATCTATCTATGCCTAGAGGTGTTGCAAAGCCTCTGTGACTGGAAAATTCCACTTCTTTAGAGAAAGAGGTTCCTATCCCTATAAAAGATTCACTGAAACAAACGAAGTTTGGTTAGTTGATTGTGGTTGTTGACAGGGCTGGCGCTAGGTTTTTTTGTGCCCTAGGTGAGGGGTGGGGGGTGGGGCGGTGGGCAGGAGGGCGGCGGCAGTGGTGGGGCGGGGGGTAGGGGGCAGGTGGCAGTGGTGGCAGTGGGCGGGCGGGGCGGCGGGCGGGCGGGCCGCGGCGGGGGTGGGGGTGGGGCAGCGGCAGAGGGGGCGGGGCGGCAGGGGGCGCAGATGACGGGGGATGGCGACGGGCATGGGGGCAGACGGTGACGGGCACAGGGGGTGGGCGGCGATGGACGCGGGGAGCGGCGGGCGGACAGCGACGGGCAGCGGGGGGACGGATGGCGGTGGCCAGCAGCGGGGGCAGCAGGCTGGCCAGCACCCCTTCTCCATTTTGGCACCCTAGGCAACTGCCTAGTTTGCCTTAATGGACGCGCTGGCCCTGGTTGTTGATTGAGGGAAATGTAGCCGACTGGGATCTTCACGGGCTGGAAAAGGCAAGGAAAGATGTGTGTCTTTACCATCAGAAATGTGCTTACCCTTAAGTAAGTAGACAGACTAGAATTAGAATTTCTTATTTTATGAGAATTGCAATTTCTTACACTTTCCATAGTTTACTCTTTTTCTTTTGTAACGTGAAGATTGCCTTGCAAGGTCTTTTGCAATGTTAACCTTATTCTTTATGCCAGCTGCTGATGTCACCAAACATTCCTTGCTGCTTCTGTGATATGGCTGGGATGGAAGGGCATCCTAGCTGCCACTGAGACAGTTGCAATCCAATGTGCTGTGACACCTGGCTCACACATTCCAGCCAAACGTGAAAGTGGTCCACACCCGGGTCCAAGGGTCCTAAAGTACAAAGGGTTCACCTGCCTCACCCTCTGGGGAGCAGAACGTGGGAATCTGCTTCTCATGAACCTCCAACCAGTTCCCACTTCCTCCTCTTTCATCCTCTGCCTCCCAGCTGCTCCCTTCTGTTTGCCACCTGGCCCTGGGCCCACCACTCAAGGGCATTGTTCCTCTGTTTCCTCTGCCTGTTCAAGTTCTGTTGCCCAGTATCCTTTCTTTCAGGCTGTCTTCCACCAGGTCTTGGAGTAGCCAGGCAGAGGGCCCATGGATGAGATGGACAGCCCTCAAGGGGTGGCAGAGACATCTCTGTGATGAACAATAAGGGCATATTTTAAGTTTCAGTTTCAGAACCTTTGTTGGCATAAGAACAATGCAAAGAGATAATAAACATATGTTGGAGGATATCCAGTAAACATATATTAAAGGATACCCAGTAAATATATATTGAAGGATGCCCAGGGGACATTGTTAGATTTCAGTGTGTGTGTGTGTGTGTGTGTGTGTGTGTGTGTGTGTGTGTGTGTGTGTGTGTGTGTGTGTGTGTGTGTGTGTGTGTGTGTTGTGTCGTTATAGATTCTCCATGACCCCATGTCCATGGAGTTTTCTTGGCAGGAATACTGGAGTGGTTTGCCAGTTCCTACTCCAGGTGCCTACAGTGCCTGGTATTCCCTGGTGGTCTCCCATCCAAGTACTAACCAGGGCCAACCCTGCTTAGCTTCCAAAATCTGGCGAGATCAGATGTGCTTAAGGCATGGCAATCCAATGCGATGCCTCTAAATGATGAGATGGATGTATCTGGCAGTGGCAATTATTGCAGTAAGTTGTATTCTGAAAGGCTTTCATGACCAGGATCTGATAGCTCTTGTGAGTTTGAGTTTCGGGCTGTTTGGTCGTATTCTGGAAGTTTTTCTTCCTGATGTTTTGCTGGTCTCTGTGGCCAGCGTCCTTGGAGGGCAAGGAGCTCAGGGATCTAGGAGTTCTCTCTGTGCCCTGGTTGGCGGTTTCCTGCAGTTGCCAGTGGATCCGCCCCCTCCCCCCGGCCGTAGTTTGAGGACGCCTGTTGTAGACCAAGTGAAATCTTTCCAGTGTTGAACTACCGTGTAATTGCAAAGGGTAGCCAATGTTCTTCGTGTCTATTGTGTGTGCGTGAGTGTTTAAGCTTGCGTGTCCTGGGCAACTCCTTCAATGCGGCCTCTTCCCTGTCATGTGCCTGATTTGCTGAGAGGCATTTAAGCAAGTCAACATGATTTACTTCTATACACCCTTATACTAGCAAGGTAACTTTTCAAGCTGAGACAGCCATTCTTCTTCTGAGTAATGTTCTCCTGAGATGTTGTTTGGCCTTCTCCCCTTCAGAATGAAAAAGCTAAGGCAAGCATCTGACCTGCTGAGGCTGATGAGAGAAGAGGATGCCTGTTGCTCAAGCCATTAATCTCCAGTAGAAAGTTTAGTCTCATCTCTGGTAGGAGGGAAGTGCACTTCAGCTTGTTTTATTTCAACTCTAGTTTTATCACCCCAAGTAACCGGAGGCCTAGGGAGAAGGGTGGGGATAGCCAAACAACATAGCCCTGAAACAACTCAGCCAACTCTCTTTTGGCTTTTGGCTGGCCTCAGCTGCACTCAGGAAGTTGCATTTCAAAAGCTGAAATTTGCAGCTGAAATTTCCAAGTCCCCAAAGTAGGTTGGCAACTGTGACAGTAGCATTTTAAACACAGCTTGAAAACTTACTTTCCAGTGTATAAGTCCCAACAATCTCCTCAGGCAGCATGCTGCAGATATTGTGTTTATAAGGGTTCTATGTGTTATAGTTCAAAAAAGTAACTTTTCAAAGCACCATGAAAAATTCAAAAGCATTTTTTTAGCTTTGGGTTTTTTTTTTTAAAGTTCCTTCCATGATTTCTGGAACTAGTAGTATGAGAGAGCACAAACCAGCTTGTTTTAGCTTGTGTTACTCCTTTCTCCAACATAAAATGAAGTCGAATTTATGTGACTATGAAAGTAACTAAAAGTTACAGATACATCCAAAAGGAATGAAATTACCTATAATGTAATGTAGTTACAAGTATAAGGATATCTGTAAGAGGGATCTGAAGGCCTTGGGAATGGACCTCAACAGATGGGAAACCCTGACCTCCGATCGCACTGTCTGGAGGCAAGAGATACAGCATGGTCTACATAAATTTGAAGAGGCATTTGTCCAACAGGCAGAGGAAAAAAGGCAGGCATGGAAAGAACGAAACTCGAGGACTGGGCAAGAAACAGAATACATCTGTCCCCAGTGTGGTAGAGACTGCCATTCCTGAATTGGTCTATTTAGTCACACTAGGTGTTGTTCTTAGGATCTCTACTCCAGGCATGATACCATAGTCTTTCGAGACTGAAGGATGCCAATGATGACAAGTATAGTTAAAGAGAAGTAATTACAAGTTATTCATAACAAGTTGTTTCAAAGTTCTGGGCCCATCTTTGACGCCATGAACTAGATACTAGCTTTTTTTCCTTTACAGATCCAATATAATTTTTGCATATGCATTTTACATGGCATCACACTTGATCATGGATTTTGCAGTCTGAAGGCTGATCAAATGAAGTAGTAATTCCTACACAATGAGCCATAAGAACTTTTGCCATGTTCATGGCAAAGGCTGTCGGGCTTTTGAAGAACTGGGTAACAGAAACTGGAGATTTGGGTGCTGGTTCCACTCTCTAATGCAGCGCTGCCCTTAAAAACAGTACAGAAACTCAGCAGGGCCAAAATGCAGGAGCTACTTGACCAGCTGACTTATGCTCATTGCTCATTTCTGTGTTCAAATCAAGGTGCTGGTTAGAGATGGGCATGAAATAACCATTTTTTCGTTACCATTCTCCATTATTTGTTCTGTTACGTAACAGTACAAATAATGACTGTTGCGATGGGGCAGGCTCGAACCGAACAGAACCAAGAAAATTTTCTTTAGTTCTGTTTGTTTCGTCGTGCTACGTTCAATGAAAAATGGAGCAGCGGAGGGTGGCGAGAGGGGGCTGGGCCTGGTGGAGCCTCTTTGCCCCCTCCCTGCTGGAGCCGAGGTGAGACTTTGCTGGTCTCGTGAGAAGAGGTGGGATCCGATCCCTTATGGGCTGGGCTCCAGGATCTCGGCCACATGGCGAAGCGGCGACGGTGCAGCCAGCTTGGAAGCTGGAGTGGAGGGCATTGTTGGAGCATGGGGGGTGCAGCGGCACCCCCCCCACAGGTTTCCAGGGTCTAGGCCGGGGGGTGCTGGGCAGTGGTCTGCCGGGGTGGTGGCTCCCGGGGCGGAGTGGTTCCCAGGGAGAAGGGCCCCAGTTAGGGCAGCGCTGCATGGAGCTCCGGGGGTAGCAACCTGACGGGGGTGGTGGATGGTGTGGTGGATTGGTTCTTGGGGAGGGGGCCCAAGGGAGGGTGGTGCTCAGCGGTGCTCCGTGGGTGGCGGCTTGTTGGGGGTGGTGACCGGAGCAGCACCCGGCTCCAGGAGGACTCCCCGTGGCCACGGGATCTCTCTGCCGACAGGCTTGCCACAAGCTCCAGTGGCGCCCGGCCCTCCTGGCCTGCATGCCACTCCAGTGGCACCCGGCCCTGTGAGGACTCCCTGTGGCCGCAGCTTGCTGCACCTGAAAAACAAAAAATGGAAACGAAGCAGGCCCCAGGCACCTGAAAAATGGAAACAGAATGAAGCGGACCCCAGGGCCCAAATAACGACCACGAAATGCCATTTTGGCATTTCATGCCCATCTCTAGTGCTGGTTATGACCTACTTTATAATAACCTGCAACGTTTATAACCTCAATACTCAATGGAATGTCTCTCTGAGAATAGAACTACCCATTTCACATGCTCTTCCTCATCCACATTGTTAAATGTAGCCATAGTGGAAGAGGCTAAAATGGTGACAATGAGGTACCAGGACTTTTCAGTGGTGGTCCCCAACTCTGTAGAACAAGTGTTCAGTTGAGGTGCACCAGGTGGTGTCCCTCCTGATATTTAGAAAGCTAGTCAAGGCAGAACTTCATAAAACAGCCTTGAAGAACATATCCCCAGATGTTCAAGTCAGTTGTGTTACTAGATTGTGTTATTATCTGGGGTGGTGTTGGGGATTGGGTTGGGGTTATTTATATTTTACTCTGCAGACCAACAGAGTACAGTACTGGGTTTTTAGTAATGGAGAGGTATGCAAACCAGATAGATAGATAGATAGATAGATAGATAGATAGATAGATAGATAGATAGATAGATAGATAGATAGATAGATAGATAGATAGATAGATAGATCTTGGAGAGTTCCAGCACATGTTTTTATACAACTTTTTCTGGACTATTTTTCTATAACCAGGTATTTTGTAGATTATACTTTGCACAACTGGAAAAATCATATAGGGAGCACAAAATTTAGAATCAATCTGATGTTTTTTGTTTATTTGATTTATATACCATGCCATCTGCCCCAAAAGCCACTCTGGATGAGTTATACTCAGTTGCAAGCTGGTTTGGACACACACACACACACACACACACACACACACACACACACACACACACACACACACAGAGACAGAGAGACAGAGAGAGAGGGGGAGAGAGAGATGGTTTGTAAACGATAGAGAAGTTAAATTATTCAGTATTAACAAATCTTCTATTATCAACCCATGTTCAGATTTAGGCAAGGGTCACTGGTAGAGATGGGGATGAAGTGAGAAATGAATCACATTTTCCAATGAATATGGTCAATTCATCAAAATTCATTGATTCACATTTGTTATAAATGGAATCCCCCATTGAATATAAATTGATGTATTTTACCTGTTTTTTATTGCATTTGTTGATTTGTCAGCCCCGATGAATCACAAATAATCACAAATCATCTTTTTTTTTAAAAAAATGTCCCCATTCCTAGCCAGTGGTAGCCTTAGCTCTTCCTGTTTGCAGAAAGTGAATATACTAAAGAGGGGGAAAGCTCTCGGCTTCCCGCAGGCATCAGACTGACCCCTTGTGGGACATGGTAAGCAGGACTTGACAGGGCTTTCTTCTCAACTAGCAGGGCTCTTGTGATTTTTAGGAGCTCAACAGGTTACTGCCAAGCAGTGGTAAGACACGTAGAAACAGTAAGCTGAACCTGAGGAATGATAAATAAGGCTTGGATGGCTTCTGAGAATTGCTGGTTGCGGCTCAGTTTAACTGAGGTCACTTTTTTCCAGTGATCTATTAGTACTTCAGGGAGTTGTGAAATAATGTTGGATCACAGGGCCTCTAGAAGAGGGACAGCTTTAATTACCTCATAAATCCACCCCCCCCCCCGCAGCTTTACTGGTTATTATTTGTATATTATCATTTGCATATTATTTGTATGTTATTATTTGTATATTTGTATTTTTGTCTTTGTATTTTTATTTGACTCAGGTCTTGATTTTATGTCTTTTGTGGATTGTTTCATTGTTGCACAGAATTGCTTTCCTTATACAGTATTGTTCCCTGCCCTGAGTTCCTTTGGGAAAATTGGGCGGTATAGAAATAAATATTAATATTTTTAATATTTAATCAACATTAATATTAATCTGACTGGCAGAAGCATTCTGATTGAATTTTAGCATTTTAAAGTTGGATGTTTGGTTGCGGTTGAATGCCCTACCTCAGTTTTTTCTCCCCAACTAGTTCTTCAGTGACCCACCAGATACTTATAGAGAGCCCCTCAGGAAAAACGTGAAAGTGGCCACGCCTTCCCACTTGCATTGCCCTCACAACTAGGGTGGCCACACAAAGAACAGACCAGGTCTCCTCCAACACATAGTTACAGAAGGTACAGGAGTGCGGTAGTTGTTTTTCTCATGCGGCCACTAGGCCAACAGCTGGTATTCAGTTGAAAGCAAAGCTTGCAAAGTCTCCCTTTTTTGAGCTACAGTGGGACCTTGTAGAGATGGGCACAAAACGAACAATTTTTCATTTCCGTTTCCATTTTTTTGTTTCATTATGCAACGAAATGACAAATATTTTGTCTCCAAAATGAAACAAAACAAACAGAAACACCAGAAATTTTGTTGTGCGTTTCTTTTCCGTTACTGCAATACAGTGAACTGCTTTAAATGCTAAAAAAAATCACAAAAATTGAAATAAATGGTAACAAAACGGTTTCAAAACTAACGAAAATGAAAACAAATTTTTTGCAAAAATTTGTGAAAAACGGAAATGAACTGAAATGGACCCTCCAAACGACAAATGAAACATCATTTTTTTGATTCGTGCCCATCTCTAGTACCTTGTATAAAGGAATTAATTTGTTCCAGATGAAATTCTGTTAAGCAAATGTTCCTTTATACAAATTTCCGATAGGAATGCATTGAAAACAGAGTAATCTCTAACTGCGACCATTTTTATGTTGTATGGATTCACCCTATAGACAATTCTGTTAAACAAATTTCCCCTATTTCCGGAATGTTTTATGTTGTACATATTTTATGTTATACAAACCGTTTGTTATACGAGGGTCCACTGTATATGTATAATCATATTATGTGCCATCAAATTGATTCTGCCACACTGGAGTTTCCTAGACAGCACTCAGGAGCGGTTTGCTATTCCCTTCTTCTGGGACTGTGCAGCTCACCCAAGGCTATACAGACTGGCTGTTCTCCCAAGGAGGCACAGGGGGAATTCCTGAACTCTGGCTTAGCAGACATACTGAACCCACTGAGCTACCCAGCCGGTGACACACACACACCCCGACGCCAAAGTAACCATGCTGGTTGGAGGATTCTGCATGTAAAAAATCTAACTCGGTGGTTCTCAACCTGTGGGTCCCCAGATGTTCCTGGACTGCAACTCCCAGAAGTCTTCATCGCTAGCTGAGCTGGACAGGATTTCTGTGAGTTGCAGTCCAGGAACATCTGGGGACCCACAGGTTGAGAACCACTGATCTAACTTTTCTAGGCTCTGGTTCACAGGCTGATCTCTGCCTCATGGCGGTGGGCTATGTTGCAGAAGGAATAGCCCTGGCCTCACTCACTCCCATGAGTCTTTCTTTCCCTCTTAGATAATCATTGCTGGATAACTCCGTGATGTAGGTATCTGGCTGTGGGGCCAGAAGTTGGGAGTTTGATCCCGGCCTGTGCCTTGTTGGGCAAAGGCTAGATTCAGTAATCCATAGGGTTCCCTTCCAGCTCAGCAGCTCTAAGATTCCAAGAACTTAGTTAGAGCCATTAAGTATGTACTGAATAAGTGAACTAAGGAAACGGTGGCACCTGGAGTATTGTGTACAATTCTGGTCTCCGCATCTCAAAAAAGACATAGTGGAACTGGAAAAGGTGCAAAGGAGAATGACTAAAATGATTACTGGGCTGGGGGACCTCCCTTATGAGGAAAGGCTAAAACATTTGGGGCTCTAAAGTCTGGAAAAAAGGCACCTGAGGGAGGATATGATTGAGACATACAAAATAATGCAGGGCATGAGTAAAGTAGATAGAGGGAAGCTCTTCTCCCTCTCATGAAATACCAGAACTAGGGGACATACACTCAAGTTGAGGGTTGGGAGAGTGAGAACAGACAAAATAATTTTTTTACCAGCATGTTAGTCTGTGGAACTCCCTGCCACAGGATGTGGTGATGGCATCTAGTCTGGATGCCTTCAAAAGGGGATTGGACAGATTCTTGGAGGCAAAGTCCATCACAAGTTACAAACCATGAGGGAGATGTGTAATCTCCAGGCTTAAAACCAGGGTACTTCAAGGGCCAGATGCAGGGGAGTGGTACCAGGAGACAGAGATCTACTCTCGTGTGCTCCCGGACACATTTGGTGGGGCCACTGTGAGATACAGGAAGCTGGACTAGATGGGCCTTTGGCCTGATCCAGCAGGGCTCTTGGAGGTTTCCTACATGCTGAAAATGACTACTGAAGTGTATTGCTCAGATTCAGATCCCTTCTTGCCATTATTTTCCATTTCCCCACTTAAGTATGTTACCTCCGTCATGACATATCTCCTTTCTCAATACATCTGGACTCTGGCACATCTGTATCTCAGATCCGATAATTCCTTTGTCGTTATTGGCCATCTGTGGCAATCGCCAGTGTGAGTAAGAAAACTCTGAGTCATGGGGTTTTGCGTAGTTCAGTCTCCTCAGCCACCCGTCACACGTTGTCAAAAGGAGTGAAGGCCCAGGAAAGAAGGCACATTCCCCTTATTGTGGCAAAATGCTCCTGTTTTTAATTCAGGGAAGTTCTATTCTGGTCTGAGTAACGCATGTCCATTCCAGACAGGCTAAGAAACTAAGAAAAGAAGAATGAATAGGAGACCTTTGTGACATACCTCTACTTCTGCTGGCACTGCTGATAGATCAATATCACTATTTTCCTATGACACGGAAAGTTCCTGTTTCAGCCATCCCACCTATAACAAGGAAAGAATTACTGGAAAAGCTCACAAAGAGCAGAGCTTCCGAAGGGAAGTGATAGTACAACTCTATTCTGCTCTGGTCAGAACCCGTCTGGAGTCCTGTGTCCAGTTCTGTGCGCCTCAATTTAAAAAGGATGTTGATAACTTTGAGCGGGTGCAGAGAATGGAGACCAGGATGGTTGAAGGTCTGGAAGAAATGTCTTATGAGGAATGGCTTAGGGAGCTGGGAATGTTTAGCCTTTCAAAAAGAAGGCTGGGGGGGATATGATAGCTATGTTTAAATATTTGAAAGGATGTCATATTGAAGAGGGGTCAGGTTTGTTTTCCATGGCTTCAGAAACTAGGACTCATGGCAATGGTTTCAAACTACATGAAAAGAGATTCCATTTGAACGCTAGAAATAATTTTATGACTTTTAGAGCTGTTTGGCAGTGGAATATGCTGCCACAAAGGGTGGTTGAGTCTCCTTCTTTGGAGGGTTTTAAGCAGAGGCTGGATGGCCATCTGCCGGGAGTCCTGTGATGGGGTTTCTTGCATGGCAGAGGGTTGGACTGGATGGCCCTTGAGGTCTCTTCCAACTCTATGATTCTATGATTCTATGATTCAGCGTTGTGTCCCCAGATGTTCTTGGACTACAATTCCCAGAAATCCTGGCCAGCACAGCTAGTGGTGAAGGCTTCTGGAAGTTTTTGTCCAAGAACAGTTAAGGATGGGGACCACTGTTGGAGTAAGCACTGAGGTCACATGTCATATGTTTTGAAGTCCCATTGAAAAGCACTGTTTACCAACTAGGTACATAGTTACAGGATTAAACCTCTATTTATCCTCTCATTGAGTTCAATTGAACATTGCAGAAGTGCCTAAGTGGGACCTCATTATTCCTTGTCATACTTGTTTCATAGCTGTCCTATTGTGTTCATTTATTTATTTATTTTTATTTAATTTTTTTTTTTTGCCAGAACCTTTCTCCTTGCAAGAACCCATGGTGACTTATATCATTAAAAGGACAATATTTAAAAATGCAAAACAATAAGTATGCAAATAGTATGCAAGTATACAAACATTACTTGTGCTTGTGAGATGGGAGGTGCTAAAATATAAATGTATAAATCTATATTACTGTTACTTTGAGAGCTCTGGTAGACAGAAGAAGTGATAAATAATTACATATTGAAAAATAATAATTAGAATAAGTACCCTTGCAATATTATTAAAGCTACTTGAAAGGCAAACACTGACCTTATCCTTGTTTTTTAGCCTGAGACAAGTAATTTTTTCGGACTCAGTGGTCTCTTCTGTGAAATACTGGTTGTGAAGTAGGCAGATGTAATACTTGTTTCCCATTATCTCTCTGGCAAGTTCAGACTCAAGCAGGAGACACTAAATTGTCCCTCAAATTACATGTGGTTTCCTGCTTTTCCTGGTGCATCACATGCATGATCAGGGGGACCATATGGTGATGACACAACTCAGTAGCTAAAATCCTGTTGCTCAGGGTAGTAACTGGCACTAGAGTAGGCCCACCGATTCAGCAAATAAATTTGGATCTCTGCATTGTCAGAAGCTCCTGAAACAAGAGAGCACCAGGGAACAATGGAAAATTCACAAAAGACCCATGATATTCCCATGCAATAGAGGTCATTGCCCATGCACTTAATATAATGGGTGTTTTTATGTGACAGACTCCTGAATGGGTGTCATAGATGCATAGAATAATGGTTTTGGAAAGGGCCTATGAGGAACACAATTCAAAGCAGATCTGGCAGATGGTGGTCCAATTCTCTTTTGAATATCTCCACCATTGGAGCACTCACCTCCTCCATTGGTTCCATTGTCGTATTGTTCTAATAATGAAGACGTTTCCCCCCGATATTCAGTTGCAATCTGAATAGCTATAGATTGATCTCACTATTGTGTGCCCTGTATACTGGGATGATCGAGAACAGATCCTACCCCACCTCTGGGTGACTGCCTTCCAAGTATTTGAAAAATGCTATTGTATCTCCCCTCATTTACCTTTTTTTCCAAGGCTAAACATGGCCAGTTCTTTCACTCTTTCCTCATAGGGCCTGGCTTCCAGTCTCCTGGTTGTTACTCTTCAATGAACGTGCTCAAATGTGTTGGTGTCCTTCTTAAATGCAGTGTCCACATTTGGACACGGTACTCTAGGTGAGACCTAACCAGTGCTGAATTGAGGGGAGCTAGTAGCTCATTATGTGTCACCTGCTGGAAAGCCAAGCTTCCTCGATCTACACCAGGGTTACCTGGGAGCTTTCTTTCTGCACAGGAAGCTCAGCCGGAAGGACTTCCATTCAGGGCCTCTTTTCTAAGTGAGACACACTGCCGAAGTTTGTAAGCTCTCTTTCTGGGCACTTTTACATGACCTCTAAAATCTGCTGGCAACTTAAATTTGGACCAGAGATCATGGGGGTTTGTTCTGCTTCCTGTGTTCCCCCCTTCCACACTCCATTGCTCCTGTCTGCGGTGAGGGGAGGGAGAAAAAAAGGGAGAAAAGAATGGAGGCTCACCTCCGTCTGCTGTCAGAGCAGCCCTGTAGGGATTCCAGGCTGTTAAAGGGGCGGTGGGGACAAAAAAATCAAACAGAAGGCAAGGAGAGCCCGGCATCCACAGCTTTATATTCCGTATTGGAAATTTTTTTACCTCTGGAGACCAGGTACTTGTAAAATGTACTGGGGCACGCTTAGGTGGGTGTGGTCGTACTTACATATTTTTAAAGTCCGCAGCTGGTGGGAAAACAATTTTAAGCTCCGCATCTGGGAGCCCTTTGCCTCAGATTTTAGGGTTCATGTAAAAGCAGCCTCTGTCAAGCAGAAATCCCAGTAAGAAGCGTTTTGGGATTTGAAGGCCCACCAAAATCCCAACCCTAGCAATCCCATCTTTTTCCCTCTTAAGCATTCACCTGTTTCTCTCTTCCTTCCTCAGGTTATGGACACGCTGCCCCTGGAACCAACGCGGGTAAAGCTTTCTGCATGTGCTACGCTGCCCTGGGCATTCCGTTAACGCTGGTCATGTTCCAGAGCCTTGGAGAACGCATGAACACCTTCGTCAAGTACCTCTTGCAGAGGATGAAGAAATGCTGCAGGATGAGGAGCACCGACGTCTCCATGGAGAACATGGTGGCCGTGGGCTTCTTCTCCTGCATAGGAACCCTCTGCATAGGAGCGGCGGCCTTTTCCCATTGCGAGGAGTGGACATTTTTCCAGGCTTTCTATTATTGTTTCATCACATTGACTACAATAGGCTTTGGGGACTATGTGGCCCTTCAGACCAAAGGAGCCCTCCAGAGGAAGCCACTGTACGTGGCTTTTAGCTTTATGTACATCCTCGTGGGGTTGACGGTCATTGGGGCATTTCTCAATCTGGTTGTTCTCAGGTTGTTTATGAACATTGAGGAAGAGAGGCGGGAGGCGGAGGAGCGGGCTTCCCTGGCGGGGAACCGCAGCAGCATGTTCATCCACATCCAAGAAGACCCCCAACGCCCGCGGCCTCGATACAAGGCTGAGGTGACAGACCTCCAGTCAGATTGTGCGTGCATGTGCTACAGGTCTCATGAATATACCAGCCGGGTGTTGTCCCACCAAAATTCCTTCAGCTCCAAGCTGAACCTCCAGTACTTTCACTCGATCTCCTACAAGATAGAGGAGATCTCACCAAGCACATTAAAAAATAGCCTTTTCCCCTCCCCCGTGAGCTCCATTTCCCCCGGGTCGCACAGCTTTACAGAGAGCCGCCGGCTGATGAGACGGCGAAAGTCCATCTGACATCATTTGCCTTTGGGAACATGTTGGCCGTTTATTCCAGAGAGTTTCTTTTCCTAGGAAAAAGGAACCACAGCCGCGGTGGAGAGTCCATGTGCAAGCCAGAGCGAGGCCTCTGTCCTGGAAGGGAATCAAGCAGTGCGAAAAGACATCCTCCTCTTAAGACTCAGCTCTGGAGCATGTAGCATGGATGAACCCCCCCTCTTTTTTTCCAGCAACGTAAATGCCTTACATTTATCCCCCCCCCAGTGGTCGCAAGATTTGAGGTGACGGGAAATGGGTATCCGAATTCCAAAGTTGCACACCAAGCTGGGAGCTTTGCCTGTGCCCTGAGGCACTCTTTGCCAGATGAACCTCCTCCCCCCCCCAACTTTTTCTCCTTCACAAGCAGGTTGTGGCGTGTGAAAGCACACGGGTGTGACTGTGTGTGTGTGTTGAGAGCGTGGGTATGGGTGTGCACGCACAATTCCACTATCAGTGCCATGTGACTAACAAGAGTATAGAACGAAGCATCAGGTATTGGTTTCCTTTTCTACGTATTCTTCCGTTGAAGAAGTTGTACTCTGGCCTGCTTTGGCTTCCAATTTTTTTTTAAACAAGTTGAGGTTGGGGGGGACGGGAAGGGGAAGGGAGAAAGCTGTGATTCTTATTTTGTTTGTTTGTTTCCTTGTTTGCCGAGTCAAGCATGCGCCACAAACCGTTAATATGCCGAGTGTGTCATGATAAGGTTTTCTTAGATTGTAACAACTTTTTTTCCTCAAAATAAAGATAAATGAATAAGCCAGGAAAGGAAGGTTGCTTTTGCTTGCCAGGTCAAATCCTTGCAAAGATGTATTTTTTAAAAAAAAAGAAAAAATGCATGCATTTTATAAAACTAGTATGCATTGTGAAAATACAACAGGAAAACAAAACCCTAGCAAAGGAAATAATGCGAAAAAGCAAATAATACCAATTTAAAAATGCATTTGCTTTCATTCTTTATAGTTCCAATGATTTGCCATGCTTGTGTATTATTATTATTATTATTATTATTATTATTATTATTATTATTATTATTATTATTATTATTATTATTATTATTATTATTATTATTATTATTATTATTATTATTATTAATGTCTGTGTGTCTGTGTGTGGGATGGAACAAAAGTGTAGTTTTATAATTACTCCATGTCCATGGCTCTTATGTTTACAGTTTTGTGTAACACTGAGTTCTATGTTATTTTGTGTGTGTGTGTGTGTGTGTGTGTGTGTGTGTGTGTGTGTGTGTGTGTGTGTGTGTGTGTGTGTGTGTGCGTGCATGCGTGCACACACACAAACAATATAAAAAGGACAGGGCATTGCTTGATTAGATTATTATTATAAATATTAGCCGTAGCATATAATCTCTAAAATGTTTTTGATTTGTAAATAATGGGAAACCTTGGTAGGTCTCAGGAAGAATTTGAGAGACAGTATCTTCTGCTTTGGCCATCTGAAAAAATGTATATCTAAGGCTTCTTCTGTGCCTCTTTTTCTTTGCTGGGCCAATATGGTTAATGATGTTCAGAACTACTCTGAAATTTGGAAAGGCGGCATCAACACTGGTTTTCTTTAGCTAGGTGACCGTCTCCCAACAGCTTCTCTTCAGCCTTTTCCTTTCAAGAAACCAAGGCAGGTGGAGGACTGACTTAGGGTGTCCCCGGAAGGCTGTAAAGGTGTGTACCTGGTTGCAGCAGAAAGGAACACTTTAATGGGAGGTATTTCCCTTTAGGTGAGCCTTCAGCCTGCCAGGGAATTGCTCCGGTTTGGTTACCCCAAAAGTAAAAGCTATATGGCTGGACTAAAAGAGTCCAGCCTGGGCATGGATCAGGCTCAGTCTGGAGAACATTTCCCAATGGGTTTTGTGGTCACTGGAAAATACCCAGATTTCTCACCCCATAAGATGCACCGGACCATAGGACACACCTAGTTTTTAGACGTATGTACAGTGGTACCTTGTATAAAGGAATTAATTAATTCCAAGTGAAATTATGTTAAGCAAAATTTCCTTTATACACATTTCCCATAGGAATGCATTGAAAACAGAGTAAACCCTAATCGTGACCATTTTTATCTTTTATTTTATTCTGTTAAGCAAATTTATTTAGAATTTTTTATTTACAGATTTTATTTACAAACCGTTTGTTATATTGCAGTCCTGATGCAGCTCCAACCCCAGTTTGCTCTCCAACCATGCTGCACATGGAAGGCTCAGAGCAGCATGGCTGGAGAGTAAAATGGGAAGACAAGCCCCCCCCCCACCTCCCGGTTCTCCATGTTGGAAAGCCTCTGGCCCAGGCAGAAGCCTCCAAACCCGGTGCAGGTCCCCAGCCCCAGCCCCAGCTGGAACGGGAGCTTCCCCACATGGCTGTTTACAAACACATACCTTGCATAATTGATTTGTTCTGTAGAATAGGAGACAGAGATCATTCTGTCCAATTGAAGACCATAGAGATAAGAAACAGGCACAGGCATGTCCAAACTTTGGCCCTCCTGATGTTTTGGACCACAACTCCCGGAATTCCAAGCCTGTATTGCCAATGTGGGAGTTGTGGTCCAAAACAGCTGGAGGGCCAAAGTTTGGACATGCCTGGGCTAGAGAGTAACCACCCACCATGATGACCATAGAGCTGCAGCTAGAAAGTAACCACCCATCATGATGACCATAGTAGAGATGGGTACGAAACGAGCGATTTTTTGTTTTCGTTTTCATTTTTTGTTTCATTACACAACGAAAACGAAACAATTTTTTAAAAAACAAAATGAAAATGAAAATGAAATGACCAAATTTGCCGTGTTTTTCGTTTTTGTTGCAGCAGATGCATTGAACTAAAAAGAATGCTAATGAAACAGCAATTTTTCGTTTTCATTTTCGTTTTTTTCGTTTCGTTACCTAACGAAACGAAAATGAATTTTTTTGCAAAAAATGTCACGAAAACGAAAACGAACCGAAACAGACCCCTAAATGACCAAATGACAAACAAAACATCATTTTTTGAGTCGTGCCCATCTCTAGACCATAGAGATACCCATCATGGCTTTCAAGTGGGCAGATCTCTGCCTCCTGTTCTACAGAACAATTCAATCATGCAACGTAATTTTTAAATAATATCTGGGTGGGAAAGTCTCCGCTGAGGCTGGGACCTTCACGGGATCCGCAGGCCTCTGTCACAGCCACTCTGGAGGTTCCTGGCGGGGGTGCATTTACCCCGTAAGACATACAGACATTTCTCCTTACTGTTGAAGGGGGGTTGCGTTTTATGGGGCAAAAAATATGGGTAGGTTGCAATGGGACAGATGGCAATTTATTTTGCCCTGTGATCATACTCTTAAATACTGTCATACCTGTTCTCAAAAAATTTCCAAACTAGGGGCACAGCTTGAATGCTATGAGAAAGAAACTAGCTTAGGAAAGGAAAGTTTCCATTATTTGAAGTGCTCCATTCTTTTCCTTCCTTCCTTCCTTCCTTCCTTCCTTCCTTCCTTCCTTCCTTCCTTCCTTCCTTCCTTCACATTGCTGAAATTAAAATTATGCATGTATAAGAAATATAGGTTTATTATTTATTTATTTATTTATTTATTTATTTATTTATTTATTTATTTATAGATTTTTAGCTTCCCCATTACCAAGTGGCTCCTGATTAAGGTTAAGAGATTTAGACTATTTGTCTCAGAAGTGGGCTATCTGCTAGATCTTCTTTAGTACATGTGGTGAGTGATAAACTTCATGCATATTATGCTCTGTAAGGACTGAACTTCTCCACATTCACATAAAGATTATGGTACCCCCCATCTATCACAGGGGTTAGGGACCCGATCTGACCCGCAATCATTGGAAATCCGTGATATACGGATGCAGGTTGGGTCGGGCCTGGGGGGGCTGATGTTTAAAATGTCTTTAAGCAGCGGAGCCAAGCACTTGACTCCATTGCTTAAAGACATTTTAAACATTGCACACTGCTCCCCCGTGCCCCGGGGGAGTCAGGAGAAGCAGTGCACAATGTTTAAAATGTCTTTAAGCAATGGAGCCAAGCGCTTAGCCCTGTTGCTTAAAGACATTTTCAACATTGTGTGCCGCTTCTTCCAACCCCCCGGGGTGCGGGGGGGCCAGCACACAATGCCTCCATGGAGGCAAGCCCCAGGCTCCAGCTGATTGGTGCTGGGGTGGGGGAGAAAAACCTTGTGTTTCTCCACCTCAGAGCCAATCAGCTGGAGCCCGGGGCTTGGGGAAGGGGGGAACGTTTAAAAAGTCCAGGGTTTTAAAACCTTTTTTCTTCCTCCCTCAAGCCCTTTTGGGGTACCACTGTACTGCAGTCCCGCGATATAGGGAGACCGCAGTATATGAATGGCGAAAGGGTGGAGGACCACTGTAGTCCTATTTTACTAAATTATTCCTTGATCTTCCTAGTTTGAAATAGCAAAGTTAATCGGTTAAGTGACTTCCAGATGGTCCAGCTAGAGTCTTTTTATTGGTGAGAGACATTATTCACTTCCAGAAGCATTGCACTCTTTTGGCTGTGCCCTCTTCCAGTTGATTTCCACACTGTAGGTAAAAGCCTGTTGCCTATCTTACTCAGAGTGCCACAGGGTTATTCATTTGTTTGCAAGGCAGAGATGGCGCACAGATTGACTCACCGTGGCCCCAAGTTGCACCTCTATACGAGTGGCTCTTCTGTGTCTGACGGTTTCTAATTGACCTCTGTGGGACTGAGTCATCCATTTACTCAAATACAGAGGTGGAACACAAGTGGCTGAGCCTAGAGCAAGACTGCTAAAAAACGTAAGTCACACAGTGACTCCAAGTGACAGGCAAATAAGAATGAAATCTCAGCATGAAAGATATCAGTATTTAGTTTTAATTCAGAACAAGTGCTGTAGGACCATGAGGCATTTAGGGAAATGAAATAATATTCCTCCCTGAACTGAAACTGTTACAACTTGACCAATTGAAAATTTGCCCAGAGAATTATTCAGATCACATTCTTTTTCAGAAATCAATCATGCTATTATTCATAACGGTCAGTGTAGCATAACACATGCTTCCAATCAATTTGAGAGTAGTTTTCTGGACCTTTGTTTCTTCGTAAGTCAATACTTTTCCTCAAGGCATTGATGCTGGGTTGATTTGACTCTTCTAACTTCTCTAAGGCAGAATGAGGGTGGAATATAAAATCATTTCAGAATTTGAAGTTATAGAAGAGAAACAATCTCTTTAATGATTTTTTTTTTTTTTTACAAAATATCAATCTTGTTAGAAAAGGTAAAACTCCTTCAGAGGCATAACAGGAAGTACAAAGAAATGACGTTTTACCAAGTTCACTAGATGTGGGCTTGATAGAACATCTGTTAGATGGATATATTGTTAGTTACAAGATCATATTTAGAGAGTGCTTATCAATGGCTCCTTCTCAAGTTGGAGCATTCCAAGGCTCTGTCCTAGGCCTGATACTCTTCAATAATTTTATTAATGGCTTGGATGAGGAAGTGCAGGAATACTAATCAAATCTGCAGAAGACACAAAATTGGGCAAAATAGCCAATATCCTGGAAGACAGAAACAAAATTCAGAAAGATCTTGATAGGCTTGAGGACTGGGCTAAGAAATCAAGAATGGGGTTTAATGGATAAGTGCAAGGTTTTGCACCTATGGGGGGGATAAAACCTCAATGCATAGTTACAAGATGGGGGATACATGGCTCAGTAACACAAGTGAGAATGATCTTGGAACTGTTGTAGATCACAGGCTAAATATGAGCCAGCAGTGTGACGTAGCTTCAAAAAAGGCCAATGCTATTTTTGGCAGCATTAAAAGAGGCATCGCTTCCAGGTCTTGTGAGGTACTAGTTCCTCTCTATTTGGCACCGGCCAGGCCTCATCTTGACTACTATGTCCACTTGTGGACACCACACTTTAAGATTGATGCCAACAAGCTGGAACAAGGTCAGAGGAGGGCAGCAAAGATGATCAGGGGACTGGACACCAAGCCCTGTGGGGGAAAGTCTAAAGAAACAGGGCATATTTAGTCTAGAGAAAAAGAAGACGGAGGGGACTTACGATACACTGTTCAAAATATTTGAAAGACAGTCATGCAGAGGAGGAAGGAGATCTGTTCTCAGTCATTCCAGAATACAGGATACGTAATAATGGCCTTAAGTTAAGGGAACCAAGATTTAGGCTGAACATTAAAAAAAAATCTTAACTGTTAGAGCAGTACAGCAATGGAACCAACTACCTCAGGAGGTGGTGATCACTCCAACACTGAAGGCATTTAAGAGAAAATTAGTCAACCCTCTTGATTTGGATTCCTGCACTGAGTAGATGGTTCGACCCAATGGCCTTATAGGCTCTCCCATCTCTATGGTTCTATGGTTCTATGGTTCTATGATTCTATAGAAGCATTAATGAAAGTTTTGGTATACTATGGACATTTTCCCCTTATTTATTCGAGCTAAAATCTTCCAGTTGCTCTGCATGGCACTTTCAGATGAAGGGGAGAGAATTAAGACTGTTGTGGAAGTAGGGAACTGTAACAGATAATGCCAAGGCCTGATTTTTTTTTTTTTTAAATCGGAAGTACTGCTTTTCATGGGAAGGTGAGTTCATCTTAACATAATACCTGTACATCACTGTAATGATGAGAGATTGGATCTGGGATTTTTTTTTGCAATATAGATATCTAAATCCTTTGGTCAGCATGAGAGTTGAGGGTTGCTGCCATCCAGAAAAGATGCTGCTAGGTTAAATGTGCAAATAATCAGATGCAGAAAGAAATATGTCCTACTGTTCTTAATATAAGCTTTATTGATTGTATTTGTTGTAACTTAGGAGCAGGTAGGGGGATAGTGTGGGGTGTGGTGGTCATGGAACAGGGAGGGGCTCACAGTGGGTCAAGCCTGGTTGGCTTCCACTCCAGGCCTGCAGTCTCTGTAGACCGGAAAGGCAGTGGGGCAGCTGGAGCAGACGGGGGATGTTGGCCTTGCCCTGGGATCTTGTGTGTCACAGCTTGAAAACTCAAGGCTGTAGCTTCCATTATAGAATCATAGAACCACAGAGTTGGAAGAGATCTCAAGGACCATCTAGTCCAACCCCCTGCCATTCAGGAACCCCCATCACAGGATGCCCGAGGGATGGCCAATCAGCCTTTGTTTAAAAACCTCCAAAGAAGGAGACTCCACCACCCTTTGTAGCAGCATATTCTGTGACGGGACGCAGCCAGAGAGGGAGTAATCTTTACCCAGCTCACACAGCAGACCCACAACACGCAGCTATGAATTTAAAACTATGGAGCTTGGAGACATTTATTTTCCTTCTCACTGCATAAACAAAATATAGATTCATTTCTGTGATTCCCACCTGACTTGTGAGATTCGAGCAAGCTTACCTTAAAGACTCAGATAATCAGGAATGTTACTTGCTTATAAAAAGATTTATTCTATTACAGAGATTTCCAGCAGTAATATTTCTAACTTGGAAACAAAGAAAATAAAACCCTACTCTTTTTACATATAAATATGTAATACCTTGAGGTTTCTTCCAAATCTATGATTCTTTTCTTTCTTTCTTTCTTTCTTTCTTTCTTTCTTTCTTTCTTTCTTTCTTTCTAACCCATCATCCCCTGTATACTTTTAAAGGGATGAATGAATATTCTGATTAGGAAAGATCTAATCTAGTGCATTCTGTTTTTACTTGAGTGCCCTGCCTTGCTTTTCTCACCTTACCTGCTGTCCATGGATGGTCCAGTTCTCCCAATGCCCACAACAGACACCCCCTACCCTGCACCACTTTTCTGAAAAGAGGGAAAATACAAAGTAAGATTAATGGTGCCGCCCAAATGAGAATTAATATTCAAGCTTGGAAGTGGCAGAGTCTGGGCTCAGTGCGAGAACAGCAGAAACAATCCGGGAGAATGTCAATTCTTTGGACTAGATAGAGCCGTGGCCCGAGTAACTGAAAATATGCTCCAAAACACATTTCTTCCTGGCCTGACTTCTGATCGCATTCATCTTGTGGCTTTGATAAATGCTCTGCTGAGCATGGGGAGGACCTTGCTGAGTGTCACCCCACCAGCATCACAGTATCCTGCAAGGACTCAAAAGGCATAGTCCTTGTTAAAGAGTTGCTGTTGCTTGTTACACAGTAGGCTATCCCCCACACCCCGAAGCCCGGTTGCTCTCTCTCCTGCCTTGGCCTCCGTGCTTCAGCTTGCTGTTTCAGAACGTGGCTGGTGCACCCAGAGTGAGATACTGTAGTTCCTCTCCATGTATGTTCCCTTCATAAGGGGTAGGGTGTTGCAGAACAGCCTTTGTGGGAAATACAGTATCCACTCTTTGCTACTGACAAAAGAAAGGTGTAGGTGGTTTTGTACAGTGTCAGGAAGGATGCTGACAAATTGGAACCAGTTCAGAGGAGGGCAACAAAGATGATCAGGGGCTGACCATTTTTATTCTCCTGCCCTCAAACTGTTTCTCCAAAAGATTTCAACCATGGGCATCTCATCTGAACAACTGGGGGCGCTACCCTTTGCGCAGGTATACAGGATGCTAAAACTTCGACTGTTAGATATTGAAAGACAAGATCTTTTTGCAGCAGCCTGAAAAGTGTGTTCTCCTCTAAGCCTCCAACTTCCGTTACAAATTGATAAGCTGCCAGATACTTACATCTACTAGAGAATCCACAAGAATGGTGTGCTTTCACTCCAGCAAGATGTAATGTGCTCCCATCCAACGTTCTATATGGTAGATTTGGCTCACAACCATTGGAAACACGACTATGTCCCTGCAACTCAGGGATCATTGAGTCTATGGCTCATATGATTTTATATTGCCCTTTATACAGGGACATTTGTGCTTCCCATTTAGAGCCATTTCTTGTTAGATTTCCTGGCCACCTGGAGGAGGTGGTTTTGCATAATCTTCTGCTAGGCCTAGATAAAGCCCACAGAAGGCAGACTGCCATGTTTATCAACTCATTAACTCAACAAGTCAGGTTACAGTCCCTTAAAGGGCCTTCTGTTCCAAACACTCTCAGATTTAGTTGCTCATTCCAGATGGTTTGCTGTCAATGATGGACGGACAAATATATTGCTTTTCTCTTCTTCCGTTTAGTGTGTGTGACACTATTCTACAACTGTCTATTTATTGTTAATTGTTTATTATTTATTTTATGTATGCCAATAAAGGTATTGGGAAGGATGATCAGGGGGCTGGAAACCAAGCCCTATGCGGAGATAAGACTGAAATAACTGGGTATGTGTAACCTTGAGAAGAGAAGACTAACGGAGGATAGGATAGTACTTTTCAAATGCTCCAAATGTTGTCATACAGAGGAGGGGCAGGATCTGTTATTGATCATCTCAGAATGCAGGGCATGCTATGGACTCAAGCTGCAGGAAGTGAGACTTCAGTTGAATACCAGGAAAACATTCCTAGTACAGATGGCCACAAAGCAAAAAAATGGAACAGTCTTTCGTGATTTTGTAATGTTTTGCAACATTTTGTAACATCACAAACTGAAATGAGATGATGTTTTTGGTTCAGAGGAAATCGAACTGGGGACCCACCCCTGGATCTTGCTTAGGCAAGGGGCTGCAGCCAGATCTGGTGGCTGTTTCCCAGCTCTCTCGCCACCACCAGCCAGCTGATTTTGACAGGACAAGAGAGAGCAGAGTGCTGCTTCCTCTGTTGTCTCCTGCAACCCCTGCCTCCCAGCTGGGCTTTTGGAACTGGTGGGGTTGTAGGGAGGGTCCCCCCTTGGTCTCTCCCCTCAGTCCCCCCTCTCCCCACAGCCCCACCAGTCCCAAAAACTCAGCTGGATGGTGGGGGTCCCAAGGGAGAACAGAGCAGCTGGGGGAAATTCAAATGGAGTCCTGCATTTGAATCTTCCACTGGTTGCTCCATTCTCTCTTGTGATCCCCGCCACCCAGCTGGATTTTTTTGGACTGGTAGGGCTGTGGAGAGAGGGGATGCCCCTCTCCTCAGAGCCCAACCAGTCCAAAAAACCCCAGCTGGGGGTGGGGATCAGCAAGGTAGAGCAGAGCAGGCAGCAGGAAATTCAAACAGAGTGCTGATTGCTCCATTCTGCTTTGACGCCCCTCCTCCCAGCTGGGTCCCCCCCCACAGGTCTAGCTTTCGGTTTAGCACAAACTATGTCTTTTAAATTTATTTATTTATTTATTTATTTATTTATTTATTTATTTATTTATTTACGCAATAGAAAGCTGGTATATAAATATTTTAATTCAGATACATTGAATTAATAATAGCAAATAGCAAGCAACTAGGGGCTCTGCCATTTGTGTAAACACTCACACTAACAGGCACATACAAACATAGACTGCCAGAAAAGACAAACAAGTGTGTCCTACGCCAAATCAAGCCTGACCTCTAAGCAAATACAACAAAACAGAGGCTGCTATACTTTGGGCACATCATGGCACAGATTTGGTTTTTTTTTTTTTGTGGGGGACAACAACTTACAAATGGCTCAATTCCAGTGCTCCAAAACGGCAGGAATTCTGGCCTCAACACTGATGGTATCTCTTGCACTTCAGGTTTCTTGAAGATTAGATGAACAGCTTACCCACTTTATGTCTTCATGGGGACTTTTGCTAGGTCAGTGTTTTTGTCAGCTTACCAACCAGTGATGCGATGAGTGCTCCAATACTAGAGATATTCAAGAGAAAATAGGCCAACCATCTGCCAGGTTTGTAATCCAACCTTGAAGAAGGACTCAGTGGTCTTATCGGCCCCTTCTCCTCCGTCGTCATATGAGTCTATGATTTCCTAACACTGGAGGAAGGAAGAAAAGCAAGTTTTGCTCCCACTCTGCATCACACAAAGGAGGGATACAAATTTCTTGAGTCCAAGTATTCTCCAGTTAGCCAGACAAGCAGCAGCTGTGCTGCAGACACAGCAATGTGGCAAACAAAGCTGCTGGTGCAGGTGGTCGTCAACTCAGGCTGCGCTGTATTGGTGGGTTTGCATCTCCAGTGCGTCAATGGCCAATAATATTGATGATCACATAATCGTGGTTTATCACCACACTGGCCAACAGTACCGTGAATTCCCCCGCACATTGCCATGGAAGGGCCCGTTATCCTTTAAGGATGATTGTCCACTCTACCTGATCTTTCCACTGAAGAACCCCTAGTAATTTTCTAAAGAAGATTAGAGTTCCTTAGGATAACTTGAGGCAACCCCTGGACGTTAGAAAGTATTGATGCCTTTTCTCCATGCAGTATGCTTGTCCATCCAGTTGAAAATTCAAACTCCTTTCATTTCGTTCTGTTGTCCCCAGTTATTCTATGGACAACTGGAATGACCATTGGAACCCAGGTGGCTATTTTGATGGGATATGGGGAAAATGAGAGTTCTTCTTCTGGGTGTTTCAGCAGGCCCTTAAGGCACAAAGATACTGTCTCTTTTAAGGTGCAATTTGTTCTTACTTTCATATCTGTGAAAAGCAGGGATAAAAAAGCGTTCCAATTTTTGACCCAGTGATTTTTACACAGACATTCTGGGATTTCTTCTGAATCTAACACACAAAAGGTATTCAACTGATGTGCAAGAAATCCTGCTTGTACTAGAGCATGCAGGTACTGTGTGTAAATGTTGTGTGTCTGTGTGTGGGTGTGTGCAAGTTGATGCTGGTTTTTTTTGCTTTGGTTGCATTTTTGTACTTTACACAGGATGTGCATAGCAGGAACATGAGGCAGTATTTTTTTATTGGTGTTCTCAGAAGGCATATGGCGTAAACTGAAGTGCTGATACATTTACTGTGCAGCATAGGACTACAAGAGAACTGAGCAATGTTCCTTGTATGGACCAGAGCTATCAGGTAAACTCATGAGTAGAGATGGGCACGACTTAGTGGTATTCCCGTTTCCATTTCCGTTACTCGTATCCGTTACTCTACGGAAACGGTAACGGGAATTACTCCGCCAGACTTCGAGCTCGAACCGACGAACGAACAATTTTGGTCTGATTTGTCGTGCTCGTTACTTGCATCGCGGCGATCGCGCAATGCCAAGCGGCACAGAAAAAAAGTTTTTAAAAGTAAAAAAACAACCCGATTCCCGGCCCTAAAAGTAGGCGAAAACTGTCTGAGGGCACCTACCAGGCCAGAAGGGTGTTTTATTTGGGGGTTTTCCCCGCCCCCTCTCCTTGGCTATTGCTACTGCTGTGCTGCTGGTACCAGGCTGGGAGGGCACATCCATTTGCCATGCAGTGCGGGGGATCCAAAATGGCGACCGCAATATTTTTTTTTGAAATCGTTGCCCAAAACCCCACCAAAGCACCACAGAAACATGTGAAAATTAGCTATTTTAAATGCTTGAATTTTTACAGTAGCAGCAGTGGGTTTTTCTTGCAAAAAAAGTCTCCGTTTATTTTATTTTATTTTATTTTATTTTTTTTTATGGGAGTGGACCATTTTTACACCTGCATGGCCATTTGACTGTACCAGGCTGGGAGGGCGCATCCATTTGCCATGCACGGGGATCCAAAATGCAAATATTTTTTTTTGAAATTTCCACCAAAGCACCACAGAAACATGCGAAAATTAGCTATTTTAAATGCTTGAATTTTTACAGTAGCAGCAGTGGGTTTTTCTTGCAAAAAAAAAAAAGTCTCTGTTGATTTTATTTTATTTTATTTTATTTTATTTTTTTACACCTGCACATTTGCCCCAAAGTGGAGACCAATCACATGGCCACTTGGCCAGGTTGACCACAGAGACTTCTGGGATGTGCCAATCGGGCATAAACAGCCCACTAATCGTAGCCCAAACCCAAATCCTAAGCCTAAGCCTAACCCATACACCAGTACACTGTCCTTCTAAGTGGGCCAGAGAGGCACCCAGAGGTGCACCCCAATACTCACCCTAACCTCACCCGTAACTAGCCTAACCCTAGCCCTTGTGCTAACCCGTCTTAACCTTAAGCCAGATCTACTTGCATTGCACTAAATGCAAGTACGTGAGACACAGCGGGTGCAAAGAGTCTGCCAGTCCGTCACTTGTGGCTCTGGCTGACTCCTGCAGCTCCCTCCAGGAGCCCGCTACCCCCCCAAACCAGTACTAATGACAATGAAAAAACAAAAAAACAAACCGACTAATTTTTGCAAAATTTCGCGAAAAATGGAAACGAGCCGAAACGGACTGCCTCCGACACAAGACAACTCGAAAACGTCATTTTCCCTAGTCGTGCCCATCTCTACTCATGAGGGTAAGGCCAAATGCAGATTATGATCCATACAGTGTTGCATGAGGCTAGATATGTTGGTGGAAAAGAAAGAGGCTCCCTCAAGGATGTCATTCACCATGGCATTGCAGTGGTGAAATCTAAAAAGGTAGAACAGAAAAAAAACTTGCAAAAAGTCCCAAGGTACTTAAAAGACATTTTCAAATTCTTTGCGGCATGACCGTGGCTTACATCAAAATCAGCTTGCAAATTGCTATGGAGTTTTTCCTACAGCCAGATTTCAAGGTGAACTTGGAAGTGTCTGGCCAGGCAAAATGTTGGAAGGAAAAAAATTGTGTAGTTGGTGAGAAAAACAGTTTCTGGTTTGCTGCCAAATTTTGCCTGAAAGTGACCTTTCAAGGTAGATGTAAAGATTCTCTGTTCAGGGGAAACATCTAAAGAAGGAGTTCTGAAGTACCAGGCAAGGACCATATGTCAACAAATGTTCAATGTGTCTGGCAAAACTCCCAAGGAAGTTTCCATAAAGCACCTGTGAAGATTCTTAGTCATCCAGGTGAGGTTATTTGGAAGTTTAGTCATGGGCAACTGGACTTATTTTCTTGAGAGATTGAAACATTTCAGTACTCATCCAAGCAGCTCTGTAAGTTTGAGGAACGTTAGTGGTGAGGTCTCCAAGGTGAACTCTAAATTGGAGGCCTCACCACTAATTTTCCTCAAACTGACTGTGATGGCCTCCCAGATATTTGTCTACTCAGCATGCACGCACACGTGATGAAACCACAAACTCTGCTTCATTCGGTAATGCTGCCACCAATTAGTTACTTATTTTGAACATAAGAAGAGCCATGCTGGATCAGGCCAAAGGCCCATCTAGTGCAGCTTCCTGTATCTCACAGTGGCCCCACCAAATGCCTCTGGGAGCTCACAAGATTAGATCTCTGTTTACTGATACCACTCCCCCGCATCTGGCCCTTGAAGTACAGTGGTACCTTGTATAAAGAAATTAATTGGTTCCAAATGAAATTATGTTAAGCAAATTTTCCTTTATACAAATTCCCATAGTAATGCATTGAAAATGGAGTAATCCCATTTTTATGTTGTACAGATTTTCCCCATAGGCGATTATGTTAAGCAAATTTCCCCTATATCTGGAATTTTTTATGTTGTACAGATTTTGTTATATAAGCTGTTTGTTATACAAGGGTCCACTGTACCCTGGTTTTAAGCATGGAGATTAGATATTCCTATAGATATCTAATCTCCATGCTTTTCTGCTGCCAACTACTACCTTGCTGTTTTGCTCCCTGGTTCTCCCAGGTTCTCTCTCTCTGGTTCTCTCTAGTTCTCTCTTGACAGGTTACCAATTGCTCCATATATAGGTACCAGCCCCGCCCACATTCAGTGGATTGGTCACCAATTTACATATTCATGACCATGTCTGCAAGAGTTCAGTCACACTGACAAAGCTGCTTGAATGAGTAGCAAAAAAAGTTTCAGTCTCTCAAGAAAAGCAGTCCAGTTGCCATGACTCAACTTCCAGCTTTCCATAAGACTGTCTAAGTCACGAAACCACATGCCACAAGAAATTATTTAGGGCTGGATCTCATTGGCTACACCGACAAGAGCAGAGCCACTGAATAAAGGGGGTGAATGCATGACTGGTTATCGATATCACAGTTTTGCTCTCATTGGGAGTACAGTGGGATTCGGGCCTAAGTCTTTATGGTGCCATGTTACCATGGTAACTCTTGGTTGGTTTGGTTCCCCAGGGAAGTGAGCCAGCATTTTGCATTGCTAAGTTGTGAAGTCAAGAAGAGGAAAAGCGGATCAAAAACGTCAAGTTGCAACAAACTGAATCATGTTACATTGTGAATGAAATTAAATGATGATTGTGTCTTGATTTCATTTCTTTTACTGGCCTTCTCCATGTTGGGAGAGGTAGACCTCACACATGGCCTTCAAATGCGGTACTTGATTCAGCAGAGTGGCTTAACCATTGGATGAGTAGAAAACAATGTATTGCAGCTTACCTAAAGAATAAAAACTGTACCACACCAATGTTTACAAGTCCAGGTAGACAGTGAGCCCCTGTAAAATATATGTAATTTATGCAAGGGATTGCATCTTTTTTTTTGTAATGAATGCACTAAGCAACCTTGTATATATTTTACAATGTCTTTACAAAACAAGGAAAAATACACAGAGAGAATCATTTATTGTAGTGTTGTAAAATAAATGCACTTTTTTCTAATTTTTACATTAAAATCCTATGGCACGTTTTCAAATGCGTATGGTTTCTTTTATATAATGGAGATGCTTAAATGGCTCTGCGGTCATCACATTTTTTTGAATTAACCTGCTATTTAACCCCCCCCACCATCTATTCAGTTTTAGTAGATGTCTGTTAATATAATGTGTGGCTGTGATCCAATGTGAACCTTGCATCAAGTGCACATAATAGGACATTCAATCCACAAATTCACATGGGCTTTATTGATAATAGAATCATAGAATGATAGAGTTGGAAGAGACCTTAACCCCCTGCCATGCAGGAACCCCCATCAAAGTACCCCCGAGAGATGGCCATCCAGCCTCTGCTTAAAAGCCTCCAAAGAAGGAGACACCAGCACCATCTGTGGCAACATATTCCAATGCTGAACAACTCTAACTGTCAGGAAGTTCTTCCTAATGTTCAAATGGAATCTCTTTTCCTGTTGTTTGAAACCATTGCCCTGTGTCCTAGTCTCTGAAGCCATGGAAAACAAACCAGTCCCTTCTTCAATGTGACATCCTTTCAAATATTTAAACATATCATATCCCCTCTCAGCCTTCTTTTTGTAAGGCTAAACATTCCCAGCTCCCTAAGCCACTCCTTGTAAGACATTTTGCCACCTCATGAGGAGAGAAGACCCCTTGCGAAAGTCCCTGATGTTGGGAAAGGCTGAAGGCAAAAGGAAAAGGGATTGGCAGATAATGAAATGGTTGGACGGTGTCATCAATGCAACCAACATGGACTTGACCAAATTCTGGGAGGCAGTGGAAGACAGAAGGGCCTGGCGTGCTCTGGTCCATGAACGACTAAACAACAACAAGAACAAATCTGGAAAATTAATAATATTAACAAATTAATTAAATTATTTGATGTGTCCTCAATCCACAATCTCCCTCTACATGGGGAAAAGATTTTTATAGCTCTCTTGAAGACAAGATTTTATTTTACTCATTTAATTCTTTATGTTACTCATATGATGCCTTTCTCTCCACAGGGGAGCTAATTTTATAGATGTTTAGATTTTATACTCATTAGCCGGGATCTAATGTTTTATTGAGCAGAAAACTATGTTATTGTCACTTTTAATACTTTCCAAAAACACTCAAATTTATTGGAAACTTTTCCTCCCATTCACCTGAAAAAGTAACACATTTGACATAAATGCTAAAATAAATGTGTTGTTTCCAAATTACAATTGTAAACTGAAGTTTGTAGATGATTTTATATACCTTGCAGATGAAAGGATGATATGAAAGCTGCCGTACCTTGAGAATATGGAAGGGCAAGACTCACTGGAAGAGAAAATAATTGCAGTGGAAAACTTGAAGACAGCAAGAAAATAGGAAGAGTCAGTTTTTCTATTGGGATAGATTGACTCCATATAATGGAAGCCCCAGTTTACAACAGTTGAGCAAAGCTGTTGGTGATGAGATGTTGTAGAGGTGATGCATTCATAGGTCACCATGAGTCAGAGGTGGCTTGACAGCACATACCAATAATGGACAGAAGTCGCTTCCCAACCATTATGCTTCTTCCACACCCGTATGAAAACCCATCTGCTTCAGTGCTTGGAAATCAAGTGTCTTGTCAGCCAAAAATAGAATGGAACATCTAGAGGGGATCAGTTTTGGATTACCTACTTTTATGTGCTTTGTCCTGAGTAAAACATTCAGATTTCACAGATCCATAAGAACATAAGAAGAGCTATGCTGGATCAGGCCAAAGGCCCATCTAGTGCAGCTTCCTGTATCTCACAGTGGCCCCACCAGATGCATTTGGGAGCGCATGAGACTAGATATCTATCTCCTGATAGCACTCGCCTGCATCTGGCCCTTGAAGTACCCCGGTTTTAAGCTTGGAGATTACACACCTCCCTCATGGTTTGTAACCTGTGATGGACGTTTCCTCCAATAATCTGTCCAATCCCCTTTTGAAGGCATCCAGGCCAGATGACATCACCACATCCTGTGGCAGGGAGTTCCACAGACTAACAACACGCTGGGTAAAAACATATTTTCTTTTGTCTGTTCTTAGTCTCCCAGCCCCCAATTTGAGTGTATGTCCCCTAGTTCTGGTATTTTGTGAGAGGGAGAAGAGCTTCCCTCTATCCAGAATGAGAACAAACCTGTTGAGGTAAAATAAAACCCTCGCTCTCACAAATTGTGTCATCCCAAGCAACACTGCTCTTCATTTTGTAAGGCACAGTTTGTGGGGCCTTTTCCAGCACATTCTGCCATGAATGTGCTTGAAAAGGCCATTTTCTCCTTGGACCCTTTTGAGGGGAAAAGCCAGCTTAGGAATATTGTCAGTCAGTCAGTATATCCCATTTGGACTCCTCCATTTTGCCTCCCACCCCCTTTTGGCTACAACACTGGCGCTCCGTAGGAAGTGCTGTACTCTGACGTGAAGTGAGCAAAAGATAGACATTAATCATTCAAGGCAGAGAAGTGATGCAAGATGGAGCATACAAGAGTCTTCTGAGCTTTTTGTTCTGGTAGCAGCCAGTGATAAGGCACGGCGGTGGCAGCAAGGGTATGTTTATTATTAGTGCCACTGTCTGATTACATGATTATGACAGGAACAATAATATGCAGTGCAGTCATTTTACCGTGGTGCCCAGGGATATCAAAAGTCCATTTATTGAAAGGCAGGCCATCATTTTTAATAGCCCTGGTTCAGAGACAGAGACTGATTGGGCTGAAAGCTGAGAAATGACCAAGAGCCCTTTGCTCTGTGGCTAGATCTTTTGGAATGTGAGGTCTTCTAGGGACCAAAATAATAATTGGCATGCAACAGTAATTTTGGTTCAACAAGAATCATTGATGGAGCATAATTCAGCAACAATAATTCAACCACTCGTAGAGAGGGGATTTGCATGCTGTTTCTGTTGGACATTGAGATTGGATTGTCTAGTACTGCAGCAGTGGGAAACCTCTGTCCCTTGGGCTGGATCGGGTCCTCCTGGTGGCAGAAACTGCCCCTTGGGTCTGTACATCCTTATGGTGCCAGTGTTAGGACTTTCCCAATTTTGTATGGCTCCTTGGAAAAGGTAGGATGGCCCTTCTTCAAGGCTTATGGCTTGGTCACACAGCCAATAGACCTGGGATACGACCTGTCTCTCCCCATTTTTTTTTTGCAATTTATTTATAGTTTTCAAACAAAAAAGTTGTGCCGGACTTCGTATTCACACAATGAATTCTAAACCATGTATATATATTTTTGCCTTGTCTCTTTTTTATTTTCTTAGGAAGCAAGTTAAAATTGCCACTTAGAGGGCCATTTATTTTAGCATTCTTAAATCCATTGTGAATCTTACAGGCAGTTTTAAAAAGGAGCCTCCCCATGCCTACCTGATCTGAGAACAAAAGCTGAAAATATACAGAATCTGAAATTGGTACGTTAAAAAAAAAGAAGAATGTGCACATTTCAATTACCCAATAGGAACGCCAAAAACAACTCAATTTTAGCCGACTAAGACACTGCACATTATGTTTGTGTGTTTGTGTTTTGAGAAATCTAGGCAGGCCTTAGCTGTAAGAGCTTGAAGAGAAGATTTTTGGTGTCTTCCTTTTTTTTTTTACCTTGTTGATCAGTGGAAGGTGTCCTGAAGAAATTAAATTTGGATCCCAAGCAGATTGGCTGTTGGGATCAAAGCGGGAACAGTGGCCTGCTTTAAACTTTTGAGTCAAAGCTGTGTTCATTGTCTCCCTTTTATAATATGTGAGACCCCTATATGAGGGGAAGAAAGCATGTGGGATATGGGGTATATAGATTTATTTATTTATTTATTTATTTATTTATTTATTTATTTATTTATTTATTTATATAGCTTGTATGCCGCCCACTACCCAAAGGTCTCCAGGCGGCTCACAATCAAAACAATTAAAACATCAAAATACAATAAAATTAGAACAATAAAACCAATAAATGCAATAAATACAGTACATTAAAAGCACACCACTAAAAATTGCCATCAGGACCCACAATCATTAGTTAAAAAACTCTTGGAATAGGAAGGTTTTTACCTGGCGCCGAAATGATATCAACGTCAGTGCCAGGCGAGTCTCATTTGGGAGGGCATTCCAAAATCTGGGGGCAGTTGCTGAAAAAGCCCTATTCCTGCAAGCCATCCCCTTCACCTCCTTAAGGGATGGCTGTTTCAGGAGAGCTCTCTGACTAGATCTTAGTTGCCGGGTAGGTTCATATGGAAGGAGGCGGTCCTTCAGGTATCTAGGTCCTAAGCCATTTACCACTCACCAGCCGTGCAGCACGATTCTGAACCAGCTGCAGAATCGGCGTGATGTGTTCTTCAAAGGCAGCCCCAGCCGTAAAGCGCATTACAGTAATCGTCTTCAAAGGCAGGGATGTTACCAGTGCATGCGTAACTGTCATACGGCTCCGTTCATCTAGGTAGGGGCGCAGCTGGTATATATTCTGCAGCTGGAGAAAGGCACCCCTGGCCACCGAGTCCACCTGGGCTTCCAGAGTTAGACCGGGGTCCAGGAGCACCCCCAAGCTATGGACCCTGTCCCTTAGGGGGAGTGCAACCCCATCCAGGACAGGGAAATAGCCCTCTAGCCTGTCAGACGTAGCACCCACTAAGAGCACTTCCGTCTTGTCTGGATTGAGTTTCAATTTATTAACCCTCATCCAGTCCATTATCTGGTCCAGACACAAGTTCAGAACAGAAACCGCCTCACCTGGGTTGGTGGAGAACGAGAGGTAGAGCTATCATCAGAATATTGCTGACTCCTCAGCCCAAACCTCCTGATGACCTCTCCCAGCGGTTCCATGTAGATGTTAAACAGCATAGGGGATAGTATTGAGCCCTGTGGAACCCCATGACGTAAACGCCATGGAGCAGAGCTACTATCCCCCAGCACCACCTTCTGGACACGGTCAGCCAGGAAGGATTGGAACCACCGCAAAACGGTGCCTCCAATTCCCAACCCGGCCAGCCTATCCAGAAGGACACCATGGTCGATGGTGTCGAAAGCCGCCGAGAGGTCCAGGAGTATCAACAGGGTTGCACTCCCCCTGGCTCTCTCCCGGCAAAGGTCATCGTACAGGGTGACCAAGGCAGTCTCTGTTCCGAAACCCGGCCTGAAACCAGATTGAAATGGATCCAGAAAATCCGTTTCATCCAGCAGCGCCTGGAGCTGTCCGGCCACCACCCACTCCAACACCTTGCCCAAGTAAGGGAGGTTCGCTACTGGCCGGTAGTTGACCACCAGTCCTGGGTCCAGGTTAGGTTTTTTTAGGAGTGGTCTAATTACTGCCTCTTTCAAGGCAGCAGGGACCACTCCCTCTCTTAAAGAGGCATTTACAACTTCCTGGACCCAGGTGCGAACCCCCTTGGCAGATCTTTCAATTAGCCAAGAAGGGCAAGGGTCGAGCAATGTGGTGGTGGAACGGACAGATCCAAGCACCCTGTCCACATCCTCGGGTCTCAACAATTGAAACTCATCCAATAACACTGGACACATCCCTTGATACTGTATCAATAGTGGAGTCCAGTTCACTGCGAATCTGAGCAATTTTTCCCTCAAAGTGAACAGCAAACTCCTCACAGCGTGCCGCTGAATGGTCCTGGGCCTCCACCCTATCTCCTGGCTGAAGAAGTTCCCAGACCACCCGAAACAGCTCTGCTGGACGGCACTCTGAGGAAGCGATACGGTTGGCGAAATACTGCTTTTTCGCCAACCGTATAGCCACTGAATAGGCCCGATAGTGGGCTCTAAGTCATGTTTGATCAGACTCACTGCGATATTTTCTCCACTTGCGCTCCAGCCGTCTCCCCTCCCGCTTCACTGCCCGCAACTCAGATGTATACCAAGGAGCTGTCCGGGCTCTGCGTAGATGAAAGGGTATGGTTTCTAACAAACTCCTGATTACCTCAAGCAGAGGAGGCACGGCAACCGCTAACAGGCAAGAAGAGTGAAAATCATAGAATCATAGAATCACAGAGTTGGGAGAGATCTCAAGGGCCATCCAGTCCAACCCCCTGCCATGCAGGAACCCCCATCACAGTATTTCCGACAGATGGCCATCCAGCCTCTGCTTAAAAACCCGCAAAGGAGACACCACCACCCTCCATGGCAGCATATTCCACCGCCGAACAGCTCTATCTATAATGAAATTCTCTTTTCCTGTAGTTTGAGACCATTGCCCCGTGTCCTAGTCTCTGAAGCCATGGAAAACACACCAGTCCCTTCTTCAATGTGACACCCTTTCAAATATTTAAACCTAGCTATCATATCCCCTCTCAGCCTTCTTTTTGAAAGGCTAAACATTCCCAGCTCCCTAAGCAGCTCCTCATAAGACATTTCTTTCAGACCCTCAATCATCTTGGTAGCCCTCCTTTGGACCTGCTCAAGATTGTCAACATCCTTTTTAAATTGAGGTGCACAGAACTGAACACAATACTCCAGGGAAGAGTCATCATGTACTGGCCCTTGTCAATAACTGCATTTGTCCTCCAGGCACCAAAATACTCTTATCAAAGTTTCTTGGGAACAAGTTGATGCATGCCTGAATTTATATTCTGTGAATTTTGTCAAAGCCCAAATATTGGCTTAGAAATGAAGCATGCATAATGACTGCCTTTACACAGAAGTGCTATTACTTTACAGGGTTAATTTTGAGGACGTCACACACACTTCCTTGACTGGGCTCTCCTTCAAGAGACATTGGCTTCTTTAGTGGAGAACATGGCTAGACTGCATCTTCTGAATGTTGGCTCCAATTCTTGGCTTGAAGGCCGCGATGCATGTACCATGAGCATGATGGATGGTACATCTTTGGACATTTCATATAGGCTAGGAGCCAGCTCCCATAAAGACGTGGATGGCAACGGTCAGCATCACAGGGGCACATGAGACTGCCCAAGCATGCTACCAGCATGGGACATGTTTGGGAGGGAAACTCCTTATTAAAAGGGAGAGCCCTCCAATCCCCCCCCTTCAAGGTTGCGAAGCCATCAGCTTCTCAACCTTGAGAAAGGCACACTTTGGTGGTGGTGGGGATCACTGGCCTGGTGGTACTGAGGGGGATACCTAGGGACACCAATAGTCCAAAATAGAAACAATCCTGGGGGCCACTGAGGCCACACCACGGCCTCATACATTGAGGGAGCGGCATCAAGAAAAAGAAGCTTGTCAAGGCATCTGCCCTAATCTAGCAAGAGTGAGGAAACTCGTTTTTTTTTTTCAAAAAAGGAAGACCTAAAGGCAAGGCTGAAAATGAAACAACATTATCTGAATACGCTATGGGCAGAAGAAATAGCAAAAAACATAAAATTTGCAAGAGCAAATTTCTTTGAAACAGCAAACAAACCAGGAAGATGGCTGGCATACAGACTTAGAAAAGAAAAAGAGAAAACACATATACAAAGCTTAAAGGATAAAGATGGAAAAGATAAATTTGACCATGAAGAACTGAAGAAGATAGTGAAGGATTTTTATCAAAAACTTTACTCACAAAAAGAAGTGCCCAAAGAAACGCAGGAAGAATATTTAGGAAGATATAGCAGGATAAAATTAACAGAAGAACAAAGGAAAGCATTAGAGGAGCCAATAACTTGTAAAGCGATTAGAAGTCAAAAAAAAATGGGAAGGCGCCAGGTCCAGATGGACTGCCCGCTGAACTTTACAAACAAATGACAGAGATCATACTATTACCATACAAAAAATTACTTGAAGATATCACTGAAAGAAAAGAAATACCCAAAACATGGATGCAAGCAACAATATCACTAATACACAAAGAGAATACTGACCCTAAGGAGATAAAAATTATAGACCTATCTCTTTGTTAAATGTAGATTATAAAATTTATGCATCAATTCTGGCCACACGATTAAAAAAACTTCTGGTGAAAGTGATACATCAAGATCAGATGGGTTTTTGCCAAAGCGACAGATGAGGAATAACATGAGGATAATCCTCAACACTTTAGAATACTACGAGGCGCATCCAGAAAAGAAAATGGCGTTGATATTCCTTGATGCAGAGAAAGCATTTGACAACATCAATTGGAATTTTATGCTAAGCCACTTAAAACACATAGGAGTAGGCCAAAGATTTAGGAACAACATTGAAGCTATATACACAAAACAAGAAGCTAAGGTGAAAATTAATATGGATATGACAGAGAAGATAGAGATAGAGAAGGGAACACGCCAGGGCTGTCCACTCTCTCCACTGTTATTTATCTTGACATTAGAAGTATTAAATCAACAAGTAAGAGATCAGAAGGCGATAAAAGGGTTAAGAATAAAGGAAGAAGAATATAAGTTGCAGGCATATGCTGATGATGAAGTTTTCATACTAGAAGACCCTATTGATTCAGTGGAATGCCTGTTGAAAACTATAAAGAACTTTGGAGAAATGGCTGGTCTGAAGATAAATCAAGAAAAGACTAAAATCTTAACAAAGAATATGACAGCAAAAGAAATTAGAGAATTAGTGGAGGAAACACATTTTAAAGAGGAAAATACTATTACATATCTGGGAATAAAGATAACTAAAAAAGCAAGTACGATATGGCAAGACAACTATCTAAAACTTTTAAAGGATATACAAATAGATCTGGAAAAATGGAGCAAATTGCATTTATCATTACTGGGATGAATAGCCACAATCAAAATGATGATACTTCCAAAATTACTATTTTTATTTCAGATGATTCCATTACTATTAAAAAAAACATTTTTCAAGGAGATAGAAAAAGTAATAATGAAATTCATATGGCAAGGGAAAAAACCAAGGATCAGGAAAAAAGCTCTACAAGATGATACTTCTAGAGCAGGCTGCGGCCTACCAGACTGGGAATTGTATTACAAAGCCTGTATACTGGTGTGGATAAAAGAGTGGATTACATTAGAAAATCAAAGAATTTTGAAATTAGAAGGCCATGATCTAAGGTTGGGGTGGCACGCGTTTGTTTGGTATAAGAAGGCTAAGGAACAGAAATACTTTGGAAATCACATGGTGAGAAAAGCACTCTGTTGGATGTGGGAAAATATTCAGAGACAAGTTTATAGGAAAATACCCGGATGGGTGTCACCAATAGAAGCATTTACACAACCAACACTGATGAGTGAAAACAAATTAGTGAGATACTGTGAGATACTGAAAAATGAAGAGGAACTAAAATCAGAGGAAGAATTTCAAAACCCAAAAGTGACGTTAGATTGGTGGGCAAAATCACAATTGACCTCGAGGTTTATTAAAGATAAGAAAGAGGGTTTTTATATAGAGAGAACTGAACTGGATAAACTGCTCTTGGGGGAACAGAGGGAAAGTTGATTCAGAAAATTTATAAATACATGTTAGATTTGAAAATGCAGGACGAAATTGTGAAAGACTGTATGATAACATGGGCACAAAACCTAGGACATAATATTGAATTAGCACAGTGGAGCCAGTTATGGGAGTGTAATGTAAAATTTACTAAGGCAATAAATTTAAAAGAAAACATATATAAGATGTTTTATAGATGGTATATGACACCACAAAAAATAGCAAAAATATATGGAAATACCTCAGATAAATGCTGGAAATGTAACAACAAAGAAGGGTCTTTTTATCATATGTGGTGGACTTGTGATGTAGCAAAGAGATATTGGAAAATGGTACATGAGATCTTACAAAAAATGCTGTGTTATACAGTTCCATTTAAACCAGAAATATTTCTATTGAATATTATGACAGAAATTAAGAATGTTAAGATAAAGCATTTGTTATTGTATACTGTCACAATAGCAAGAATTTCATATGCCAAATATTGGAAAGTTGCAGAAACACCAACCAGACAAGAACTTTTGGAAAAATTCTTTGAAGCAGCTGAAATGGATATAACATCTGAACTGATAAAGGACAAAGAATTACAGAAGGCAAGAGACTGCTGGAAACCACTATATACCTTTTACGAAAAAGAACTAAATAGCTTAAAAAAGAGACTCCAACACTATTAAATTAAAATTAGTCTGTGTACTAATATATAGAAAAATATTGTAAATATACCACTTGAACTTTCCCTGTTTTATCCTTAGATTTCCCACCCCACCCATACCCTATCCTATGTAGGGATCCCGATGATATGAAACAAATAAAAATATATTTTAAAAAAAAAAGAGTGAGGAAACTCCTCCTGCTAGCCCCTTCCCACAGGCTGGCAAATGTGCTCTCTCCCCCCCTCCTTTTCCAAGGGTCCCTCATTCTGCATCAATCCTTGCTTATCACATGTCGCCGAAGCAGAGAGCAATGGCTAAGCAGCTCCCACAGTCCTCAAGGCAGGGTGAGAGTTCCTCTGCCTGCTACAGCTTCACCTTCTAGTCCCCATAATAAACAGAGAAGAGTGAGCCCAACACGTCACTCTTGGGGCCCAGCACAAAGTGTGGCACCGCTACCACCTTCTAGAGCAGGGTTCGGGTCAGCAGCCGCTGGAGCAGCAGGATGTGTTACACACTATTGTCCAGTCTCTCATACAGATCACTGAACAGCTGGGAACCGTCGCATGAACGGACACACCCACAGTGGAACCACCAGGTCCTTGTACTTCCAACTGAGAAGGACCTACAAAGGAGACCCAGGGGCCAGCAAGCAGTTCTGAAAGTTCCAGAAGCATTAAAACCATGCATGCAAAACATATGTTAAAAAGTATAACAGCATTTTCCAAACACATTCAAAAGGGTAAGCGAAGAGAGAACTCCTAATTCCCTGAGCTCCTTGCCCTCTGAAGATGCTCGCCACAGAGACTAGGGAAACATCAGGAACAAAAAACTTCCAGAACACAGCCAAAGAGCCTGAAAAACTCACAACAACGATCAGATTCCGGCCATGAGAGCCTTCAAGAATGCATGGAAATGATTGACTATTTGAGGAACTTGGCTCTCTGTGCTTTTCTGTGTAGGGAACAGAATGATGCAAGTTCTAGTCTAAAATGTAGCCTCTCCAAACTCACCAGCACAGAAATGAAGCTCACCAGGTGAGCCTGACTCAACCAATTTCCCTGGTCTTGCTCTACATCACATAATTGTTCATGTGATAAAATGGAGTGGGGTGAGGAGAACCACGTTGTCTGCCTCAAGCTCCTTGGAAGGAAGGTTGAGTATAAATATAAATAGTAGTAATGAGAGTGAATAGTAATGATGATACCCAACATCTATTGTATACCTCAAAGACAACCACAATTTTATAGAAAGCAAGTGGAGGGGAAGAAATAAACCCCCCTTTTTTAGTTTAATACTTGTGAGAGCGTGCCTACCCCACAATGAAAAAGAAGAAAAGCAACTTTGCCTTTATTTCCAGATTACCGTTGTTTCCATGGCAATGGCCCAGTGCGGAACCAAGAATAGATGCCGTAGAAAGAAATGTTAACTAGTTTCTCCGGAGTAATGAAAATGTTACGACAAGACCTACACAATTACAGCTTAAGGAACCATGCTGGGTGTGGGGCAGGAGGAAGATACTCCCCCCCCCCCGGAGTTCACCATGAGTGATTTCGGAGGGAAAGGGTTTCATAAGAAGCAGCTGCCTTGTCAGGCAGGTAGTGCTTCTTCTGCTGTGTGCCCAGGTCCCTTGGTCAGAAGCAGCGTGTACATCCCATGTCACAAGGTTTATTTATTTATTTATTTATTTATTTATTTATTTATTTATTTATTTATTTAGCTTGTATGCCGCCCACTACCCAATCAAAATAAACAATTCAGACAATTAAAACATAAAATTTGCAATACAATTAAAACAATAAAACATTTAAATACAATAACTACAATATATTAAAATACTACACTAAAATCGCCACCAGGACCCACAATAATCAGTTTAAAAACTTCTGGAAGAGGATTGTTTTTACCTGGTGCCGGAATGTCATCAACGTTGGCACCAGGCGGGTCTTGCTTGGGAGGGCATTCCACAATCTGGGGGCAGCTGCCGAAAAGGCCCTGTTCCTACAAGCCGTCCCTTTCACCTCCTTGAGGGATGGCTCTTTCAGGAGGGCCCCCTGGCTAGTTGCAAACATAGGAAAGGCCAATATTGGAGCAGCTGTAAGGGAATTGGGGCCTTGTAGCCCCCAAACCCAAACACTCCCATACCCTATTAAGGCAGGGACTACCCTGGTAGATAGTACGGAATTTGCTGGAAAAGAACAAGAGCTGTAATTAAATGTTTTTTTAAACTAATCACACTATAGAAAAGCTGAATGGAAATCAGCCCAGTCCTTTTATGCTTCTGAAGTGGAGTTTTCCCCTCTCCTGCTGGGGGCTTCTATTTCTTTCACGCCTGAACAAGCCAAATAGTGTTTTCCCCATGTGATCAGATATTTCCAAAAGGCTGGGAGTGTGTGACTGTGGGCAGTAATCCCCCACCTTGGTAATCTTTCTCTCTAGTCATCCTGAAGTATTTATTTTACTATTATTTTTAAAAAACATTCTACCAACATTAGCACTAGATCACCATATGAAAGCATTGATATATTAGTTTAACATTAGGACCCCTCTGCAAGGACCAAAAGAAAGGAAGGAAGGAAGGAAGGAAGGAAGGAAGAAAGAAGGAGAGAGAGAGAGAGAGAGAGAGAGAGAGAGAGAGAGAGAAAGAAAGAAAGAAAGAAAGAAAGAAAGAAAGAAAGAAAGAAAGAAAGAAAGAAAGAAAGAAAGAAAGAAAGGGACTAGAACTCAGGACAGTGGTTTCAAACTACAGGAAAAGAGATTCCATTTGAACATTAGGAAAAACTTCTTGACAGTTAGAGCAGTTTGGCAGTGGAACATGCTGCCACAAAGGGTGGTGGAGTCTCCTTCTTTGGAGGCTTTTAAGCAGAGGCTTGATGGATACCTGTCAGAAATACTGTGATGGGGGTTCCTGTATGGCAGGGGGTTGGACTAGATGGCCCTTGAGGTCTCTTCCAACTCTATGATGCTATGAAATAAATAAATAAATAAATAAATAAATAAATAAATAAATAAAATAGAAACAATTCTGAGAAATCACAGCCAGCTCAGGTTTTTCTGTGGTATGTAACAACAACAACAACAACAATAACAACAACAAATTTTATTGATTTTTTTGGGTTGGATTCCTAGTTCATCCTTTTGCAGCTGAATAGACCAACACAAGAAATATCTCTCTCTGCTTCAGGACTTTTTGTTCGTCTTGTCGAGATCTCATGCATTTTGATACTGATTTATACGCACTTGTGTAAAATACTGTAAGTGCTGTCTGCTGGCATGCATTAGGTATTGTAATAGCATTGGAAGGTTTCTCTATATCTTTTTGATCACTCAGCCTTATTGTTTTGGAGCCTGCTGAGTATGCACGATTATGGAAACGGCACTAGTTTTTCATAGAATCATAGAGTATAGATTACCCTATAAGGTAATCTAGCCCAACCCCATGCTCAATTCAAGAATGCATATCAAAGCAGATGATGGTTGTTCAATTTCCTCTTGAATGTCACCACCTCCATTGCTGTACTGCTATAACAGTTCGGACATTTAGGTGTAGATATTTGCCTTTATCCCTGTTAAAATTCACCCTGCTGTTTTCAGCCCAGTGCTCAAGCCTATCAAGATGATTGTGAATTTTGTTCCCATCTTCCAAGATATTAGTTATTCTGCCCAATTGTATGTTGACTACAATTTGACAAGTAGTATTCATTTTCTTACTTCGCGCTCTCATCATACTTATTCTTGAATATCTCCATTCATATCAAAGAGAGGAAAGGTTTGTTTTCCATGGCTTTGGAGACTAGGACTCAGAGCAACTATTGGAAAAAAGAGAATCCATTTGAGAACATAAGAACAGCCTTGCTGGAACAGGCCACAGCCCATCCAGTCCAGCATTCTGTTGCACACAGTGGCTCACCATTTGCTTCAGGGTACTCCCAAGCAGATGTCTTCACCTGCTTATGATTCCACACAAATGGCACTGAGAGTTCTCCTGCCTATCTCTCCAACCCTAATTTGAACATTAGGAAGAATTTCCTGATGGTTAGAGCTGGTCAGAAGTGGAATATGCTACCAGGGAGGGTTGTGGATTCTCCTTCTTTGGAGATTTTTAAGCAGAGGCTGGATGGTCATCTGTCAGGATTACTTTGATGGGGGTTCCTTCACGGCAGGGGGTTGGACTGGATGGCCCTTGAGGTTTCTTCCAACTCTATGATTCTATGATTTTAAAGCACCCAGATGGGAAAGATTTCTGCCCAAGATCTTGGAGATCTGTGCTGAAGATCAGAGATAGGAAAACTCTGCCCATAGATGTCAAGAAGTTGACAATCTTGAATGGGTCCAGAGGAGGGTGACCAAGATGATTGAGGGTCTGGAAGAAATGTCTTACAAGGAGCGGCTTAGTGAGCTGGGAATGTTTAGCCTTACAAAAAGAAGACTGAGAGGGGATATGATAGCTATGTTTAAATATTTGAAAGGATGTCACATATAAGAGGGGACTGGTTTGTTTTCCATGGCTTCAGAGACTAGGACACAGAGCAATGGTCTCAAACTACAGGAAAAGAGATTCAATTTAAACATTAAGAAGAATTTCATGACAGTTAGAGCTGTTCGGCAGTGGAATATGCTGCCATGGACGGTGGTGGAGTCTCCTTCTTTGGAGGTTTTTAAGCAAAGGCTGCATGGCTATTTGTCAGGAGTCCTGTGATGGGGGTTCCTGCATGTCAGGACTGGATGGCCTTTGAGGTCTCTACCAGCTCTATGATTCTATGATTCCTTTGAATTCCATCACAGTCTTTGTCACCATGGAAAGAACAACCAACACTTTTCATTTGTACACATCAAGGTACATGTGTCGGTGTCCACTCATTCCCCAGCCCCACCATCAAAAGAACTAGATGAGTTCTATCTAACGTTTTTTCTGCATAGTCCCTTTTTCTCTCCGCTCAAAGCTTTTCAACCCTTCTTCTCCTTTGTCCTCTCCTTTGGGCTACTGGCATTGGGTCTTCCCCTTTCCTCTTGTCCCAGAGCTTCAATTGTATGATGAACAGTCAAATCCTGATCTCTTTTGAGTCATCTTGTTGCCTCTGCTCCCTGCCTCTCCGGTCTTTTATTTTCAAGTCCCTCTTGTTTCTCCATCTGTGGTTTATTCTCCCCACCCTTCATGGGCATTCCTCCTCTATAGTTCATCTATCTTTTCAGACCAATTCCAGCTTGCCAGCCTGCTGTGCCCTCTGTAGTTTCATTTCCAATTCAACTGGTACCATTTCTCTCTTCACTCAGAGATGTTAGACTTCAAGCATTCTACCAGCTTTGTTCTGCAAATGTTAATGAACGTTCTATACCATCACACCAGTGGAGCTGATTGCTTGCTTTTGGCATTGCGCAGACACGCATAGCGAACACCCAGTGGACAGCTGTCCCGTAATGTATAACAGTGAGTGTGAACTTCTCTCTCCCTTCCTCCAGAATGCTCTCTCTTCCTTCCCTCTGCGGGTGGTCTGAAATTACTCTGCTTTCTGAGATCTAAAGATCTAGGGAAAGCAAGCAAGCACTTTTTATCTCCCAGCTAAGAGCAGAAGGGCAATACTTTCCCAGAGTCCCTGCAGGAATTAACCTCAGTCGACAGAGTCAGTCCGATGAGATAAAAGTGAAGCAGAGTGAATGGTTCTAAAAAAAGCCATGTGCCCGAAGGTACCTTGCTCTGGAGGCTCTTGGTTGGTGCGTTCTTTGTGGCAAGAAGGGAATTGAGAAGGCGTTTGCAGAGAGTTTTTTTTTTTAAGATAAGAAAATCAGAATTAAACCTGGAACTTCAGGGCTGGGGTAGAAGAGAGAGCAATATTCTTCTTTTCTGTTGCTTTAGGCTTTCAGGAAGTTAGTACTCATAACATTAACCTGCAGAAAGAGGCCAAGCAAAAATAAAAAATTAAAATATACATGCATTACAAAACACAGGGTGTGATATATTTTAGTTAGAGATGGGCACGGAATGAATTTTTAATTCATTTCATTATTTGTTATTTGTTTTGTTACAGAACGAAACAAATAACGAACAGATCCATCAAAGAAAACCAAAATGAAACGAAACGGAAATTTCCGTTTCATTCGCTTTGTTTCTTTTGCTTTCCTATAGGAATGCATTGAAGCAATACATTCCTATGGGGAAAAGCCAGCAGGCCCTCCACGTGAGAGAAACTGCAGGCTCCCCCCCCGCGCTGAAGCCACTGCTGATCAGCTGTAGCACTGGGCTTCAGGAGGAAAAACTTTTAAAAGCCCACCCTTTCCCCCACCTGATCGGGCGCAATCAGGTGGGGGATTCAATGTGCTGAGCCAGCCTGCGAGACAGCTGGTAGGCAGATAAATGAAAATAAAAAAAATAATAATAAATTTTTAAAAATGCACTGAAGGAAAACAAAAACTAATTAAAAAATATGCCAACCCAGTCCGAACATCATCAAGAAGCCATTCCTTCATGGCAGTTCCTTCTGGAACCGGCAGCCAGTTGAACTTTGGGGGCCTTTCCTTTCTCACCGTTGAGATTGCTGAAGATGCCACCCTTCTGTGAGGCCTTTGAATGCAGCCTCACCTTAATAATAATAATAATAATAATAATAATAATAATAATAATAATAATAATAATAATAATAATAATAATAATAATAATAATAATAATAATAAACAATGCTTTTAATCTGGATTCATTGCACAGTCGAGGTGTGATGTTGGTTCACTTCGGGGAGAAAGGCAGCATAGAAATAAAATTATAATAATAATAATAATAATAATAATAATAATAATAATAATAATAATAATAATAATAATAATAATAATAATAATAATAATAATAATTTTCTCTGTTCTGCTTATTTGGTGATTCTTTGCTTATTCTATAATTTTGCTGCTGTTTTTGTTATGTTTGGCATATATTTGTCTTAGTCTTGATATATTATGCTGGCAGCCATCCAGCATAATGTGACAGTTAAATAAATAAATAAATAAATAAATCAGGCATATCCAAACTTTGGCCCTCCAGATGTTTTGGACCATAACTCCCATAGTCCTTTGTCATTGGAAATACAGGCTTGAAATTCTGGGAGTTGTGGTCCAAAACATCAGGAGGGGTGAAGTTTAGACAGGCCTGAAATAAATAAATAAATAAATAAATAAATAAATAAATAAATATAGCAAGTAAGTAAGGATGGAAGCAACTGGGTTGTAGCAGCCACTTGGTATTTTAATTTTTTTAAGCAGCAGTGCCAAGTAAGGAATTTCTACACAGAGAAAATATTAGCTGACTTTGACATGGGCACAACCAGAAAAAATGTCGTTTCGAGTTTTGGTTTGTCGGAACGGGTCTGTTTCGGGTCGTTTCCGTTTGTCATGAAATTTTTCAAAAATTTGTCGTTTCATTTGTCATTTGTTGTTTGTCGTTTCCACCGCGATTTAGCGCGATTTGACTTCCCAGAGCATAGGGGCGTCCCGTAATCAGGACCGGCGCTAGGTGTTTTTGTGCCCTAGGCGGCGGGCGGGATAGGGGGTTGGTTGGCGGGGGGGAGGTGCGGGTGGGCGGTGGTGGCGGGGGGCCATGGGCGGGCAGCGACAGTGGCAGGGGGAGGTGCGGGTGGGCGAGCGGCAGCCACGGGTGAGCAAGTGGGCGGGTGGCGGCGCGGGCCGCAGGCGGGTGGTGGTGCGGGCAGGCGGGCGAGTGGGCAGTTAGGATATCACTTAGGATAGAGGTTCTGTTCTTGGCTTGCACACCAAATGTGTGTGTGTGCAAGCAAATTGAAGTTGGGAAAATAGAAAATAAATGGTAGTATATAATATATTTTTAAAATAAATCCACACCTCCCACTCCCAGTCGAACCTCCCCCTCTATCCAATATCAGAAAAAAATCCTCACAAACTGCCAGAGAAGAAATAAAGAATAAACTGCTATTCCCTTCAGCAGACAAAGCTGCAGGGAATCAAAGAAATTATTTTCTAAATTCAATTCTCTCCCTGTCTGCCAAACTTAAATCCGAAAGCCTCCAGCCTCCCTCCTCAATCTCGATCGGATCACACCAGCACCAGCAGCCAGCCCTCCTCCCTCAACCACATCCATACACCCGACTGCGATTTCTGGAAGGTGCCTCAGCTTTTATGCCCTCCGAGACATCCAGAAGTGTCAGTCAAAAACCTGGCGATGGCATTGGTGGAAATGGTTCAAAAAATTTGCATGGTCCCATCCCATGCCCAGCCCAAATGGGCATGTCTAATAAATAAATAAATAAATAAAATAAAATCAATACGATGTTTTATTGCTAATTTAAAAACCCACTGCTGCTACTATAAAAAAAATCAGGCATTTAAAATACCTAATTTTCAAATGTTTCTGTGGTGATTTGGTGTGTTTTTTGACCACGATTTCAAAAGAAATATTGCAGTCGCCATTTTGGATCCCCTCCCCCACCGCATGGCATGGCGAGATGACGAGGATGACCCCCCCCAGCCTGGTGCAAGCAGCCCAGGACAGGAGAAGAGGGGGGAAAGGCTGAGGACCCCCCAGAAACCACCCCTCTGGTAGGTGGCAAAGCCTCAGGCAGGCATATTTTTGCCTGCTTTTTGGCCAGGAGTCGGGTTTTTAAAAAAAAAAACTTCAAAAAACTTTTTCTGTGCTTCGCATTGCGTGATCGCCGCGATGACACAAACGGAAATGAAAAACCCGACCAAATTTTTCTTTTTTTGGTTCGAGTTCGAGTTCTGACGGCTTAATTATCATTACCGTTTCCGTTACGTAACGGAAATGAAAAACGGAAATGAAAACGAAAATTTTGCCGAGTCATGCCCATGTCTAAGCTGACTTTCTGCATTTTCATATCTTCTCCCCTCCCCACTCCCTGTTTTAAAATTGGCATTATCAGTCCGGTTGGTGGGTGCTACGTGGGCATCCTGCCTGTCTTTGTGTATGGATCTTGCTCAGATAATATTTTCCACAGTGGCATTCTGGTTTTGGGGAGATGCTAAACACCCGTCCCCTTAAAAAAATTAAAATAAAATGGAGAAGTGTCAGCTCAACTTGAATCAAATGTCAACACAAGTTCTTTCTTTTTATAAAATACCCTGATGCTCAGAAGAAAAATATAGATAAAACTAATTCTTGGTTTAAAAATGGCCTCATTTCTGAAGTGAAAAACAAAAAACAAATGCCAAAACATTCAAAAGTTAAAAAATAAACTAGCATCACAATGGTCAGTGGCAAATATTACTTTGGATAACAGTAGATAACCTTCCAGAACTCCTTGGTGGGGCTTAAAAGATTAAACTATAACTCACAGGAAATAATAATAATACTAAATGGCATAATAAAGCATCTGTGAAAAGGTTGCATCAAAGAATATTGAATTTAAGGGCAGATTTTGCCCTATAAATCTGCAGCAAATATAGCTATGGCTGCCTGTGAGTTGTGTTAAAAATGCATTTAGTCCAAGAAGACAAAATTGTGATGGCTCAGGGAGCTGCTTCCTACCACAGAATGGAATAATCGCCCAATAATTCTTTTTATTAGTCATCAGTAGTGCATAAAAGGTTACCTGACAGAACCCGTTCATTGGGGGGCATGAAATCTAAGTAGGAAAGTTTCAAAACATTGCAAACCATCCCTTATTTTACCATCTAAATATATTTTGTCACTTCTTGAGAAAATGTGTCTCATTTACATTGGTTTGTCTGTCTCTCTGCCTGCCTGCCAGACGGTCTCTTTTTGTCTCAGAGGTAACTCTGTTTATCTTCTATGGTTCCATCACACAGAGAAATCTGATGGTTTACTTACTGCATTATCTTGACCTCATTCATTGAGTGATGGATCCCTGATTGGCTGGAATTACCCCTCTGTCCAATTAAGGAAACATTGCTCATTTTTCCATTAATGATATGTCTGTGAAGATTCTCAGTCATCCAGGTGAGTTTATTTGGATGTTGAGTCATGGCAACTGGACTGCATTTCATGAGAGACTGAAACGTTTCGCTGCTCATCCAAACAGCTTTGTCAGAGTGACGAAGCTGTTTGGATGAGCAGAGAAACGTTTCAATCTCTCAAGAAAAGAAGTCCAGTTGCCATGACACAACTTCCAGATTCAATTAATGATATTTCTTCATGTCATTTATTGATTTATGAAAGTTTTTGTGCCATTGTTAACAAAGCGGTACAAAACAATTTGCCTTGAAATAAATCCATAGCACCCAAACAATGAGCTCTGAAAGATATCATTACAGGCCAGATTGGTTATGAGGTGCCATTATATAAACTCACCCAAAACGAGATCCCAGGAGGTAGAAACCATCCATAGGATCCAGGAAGGAGACAGATATAGTAATTGGGACAGGAAAGAACGATATTACCAAATCAGGAGCAGGAAGCATCTCCCACTACAAAAAATGGGGGGGGGAGTATTGAAAAGTCTGCCTTTCTCTAGTCTTCTTAGGCTGTGGTCACACCTGGGTTTCAATCCTGATCTTCTGAAGGTCTGGCTTTTCCTCTTTGTCCCATCACGTGATTTAAATGTGGGACAAGAGTTCCCATGTCAAAAGCTGTTTTTTTTTTATTTTAAAGTGCAGTTCAGCCCCCATGACCAGCAGGTGGCGCTAGTATTTGAAAAAACGGACCACTTTGCTGGGGGAAATTAATGCTTGTAGGACCGGAAAGAGCTTCCTGTTTCTCCAAAGGTGAAAATAAATTAAAAAAAAAACACAGCCCATTGGCCCCAGGAATAGCCAAAAACAGAAAGAAAAAGAAACCCGGATCATCAGCGTGGTCCCACGGCGTCTGCCTCCTTAAAAGCTGGATTTTCAAAGCGAGGCAAAAAATTCTCTACCTCGTAGGTGAGTCACAGAAACCTCGCTTAAGGGATCATTACCGGGTTTTTTCCCCTTTTTTTTCAAAAAGTCAATTTTTGGACTCGATTTATTTAGTAATTTAAACTGCTTTTAAAGGGATGTGGGATCGAGCCCCCTAGACCTCTCAAGTTGTATAGGTGAAATCCCATACTGTATGTGAATTCTGAAAGCTGAGAGGCTGTGGGTTTTGGCAGAAGCCATGCTATTTGCTATGATTCCCGGCACAATGTGCCAGTCAATATTTGAATGTCATGACCAGGACCTGTTGCTTCCTGAGGGAAGCCATACCTCTCCCCCCCCCCATCTCGGATAACAGAAGCATTTTGTGCTCCTTCTGGGAATACATTGCAAAGGAGAAACAGGCCCTGCTCTACCATTAGGCAGAGCAAAGCAGCCGATCTTAGGGACACCCCCCCCCAAAAAAAAATCAAATTGCAAATTAGTTGTTCCTTTTACTGTTAGAGTTGGGACTTGGGACAAGTTCCTGCCTCCTCTTCTATAATAATTTGGCCAACTTCAGACACTCTGTACCATGACACGGAGTAGAGGAAGGGCTACTTCTCCATAGGCGTAGCTAGAGTTTGGAGCACCTGGGGGCAAAGTCAGGTTTTGCGCCTTCTCCTCCTCCCCCCCCAAACCATGTCTCACCCACTCACCAGCAAGGGAGGGCAGGTGGCTTAGCTGCGCCTTCTTTACTTGCACTTGCAATGTTTTCCTGCACTCTGGCCAGAGAGGGGAACATCTTAACAAGCATCAGTCATACAGTCCTCATGCGCGCACTCTCTCTCTTCTTTTCTTCTAAGCCAGTGAGATGTGCCATTGTAATGAGTACTCTTCTTATTTACAGAACCGGTGCCCTTTCCTTGCTTCACAAGCAGGTATTTTTTGAGGGCTTGGGGAGGCAGAGTTTGAGAGAGAGAGTTTGAAAGAGAGAGAGATGGAGAGAGAGAGAGAGAGAGAGAGAGAGAGAGAGAGAGAGAGAGAGAGAGAAGGGGGTTGAGGTGGGAGGGTGGGAATTGGGATGGGGTGGGGACGGGGAGTGGGAGAGTAAAGGGGAGGGGAGAGGGAGAGAGAAAGAAAGAAAGGAAAAGGAAGAGAGCGAGCCTCATGTGGGTCTGGGAAGATGCACCACACAGAGAGGGGTAGGGGTGGGGTGGGGAGAAAAGAAACCCCACAGCCGGGCATGCATGTGCATACACACAAGGACGGACACCCACATCCACACTGAGGCACTGAAAATGGATGGTGCATGTGTGTATGGGGGGGTGGGCCGGGGTGGAGAGACACTCCAAGCTTGGATTCCATACACGTGCCCTCGCTTTGTGTGTAGATGTGTGTGTAGATGTGTGTGTGTGTGTGTGTGTGTGTGTGTGTGTGAAGAACTCTTTCAGCTTCCTCACCACATGGCTGCTGCTGCCGCCCATCTCCCCCCCCCCACTTCGCCAGGCTCCTGAGCATGGGTGGCTCCCTTTCAATCCCGGGTGAGCATGAGAGCAAGAGAGAGAGAGAGAGAGAGACGCCGGGAGAAGGGCGCTGGGAGAAGGGAGGACAACAGAGGTCGGCACCCGCAGATTGCTGCACGCTTGGGGCAAATGCACCCTCCTTCCTCCCTAGATACGCCCCTGTACCTCTCTTCAGGTGGTAGAGTTTGGTGGCCAGGTTCTGGGTGGAAAGCCACCTGTGCTTCCTCTGGGTTGTGTCTCTCCTGAAACCAACCCTTGAAATGTTTTTCTTTCCTACTAAGGAAATGGGAAGCCCATGATTTATGCTAATTAGGGAGTGGGTTTGATTGTTCCCTGCTTGGTTCATTTGCCCCATCACACTCTACATCTGTCTCGGGGACTATGGGAGTCTTCCATGAAACCTCACCCTCCCAGCTTTCCAGAGCCTTTTGTTCCCTTTAGCGGCAGCCTGACTTAATAATTAGCTCTTGTACAAACATTAGCTAATTAATCCTCACAACACGCTGGAGAGCATCACCATCTCCATTAATGGAGGCCAGGAATTAAGGGTCCAAGGAGACATACTATTTTTTATTATTGAAACAGTTCTGTTGCAGAAGAGTCTAAAAGCTCCCGAGCAGGTGAGTTCCCCTTTGATTAAATGTTGTTGTAACTGATGAACAGCAAATGGATGTTTGTTTCACACGTATTTTTCTTTTTCTCCATGGAGCCATTTCTCCACTGACACATATTTTATTTCTCCTTTCTCCATATGGAAATTAAAAGATGCCCAACATAAAACCAGTAACATGTCCTCAGAGTCCCACCAGGTGCAAAACAGCACTCACTGGAAGCAACTAAGCCAACAAAAGCATCTAACGATCTGCCTTTTAGATTTTTCCCCCTAACAAAAAGGATTCATTAATGGGTTTCATACAGCTGGAGTAATGGATCTCTAGCCCATGGATCCTAATCTACTTAAGGGACCATAATTAAACCTTATTTGGTCCTTATCTCCACATCTGTAGCACAGAATTCTCTGAAGATAAAAATCTGAGACCAGGAAAACTTGAGGTGAAGTTACAAGTACGGGTGATTACACGGAGGTGGATGAGTTTTTTTCCTCTGCATCTGAAGCTGTAGAGTAGACATGTGCAAAGTCCAGCCTGGGGGACAAATGCGGCCCATTTTAAAATTTTGAGCGACCCTCTGCTGCTTCTCCCTGCTGGCTCAGCCTGTCACTCATCCCCACCAGCTGGCTCCTCCCCGTGTTGGCTGGAGATATCAGCTTGCAGTTTTATGGTTTGCCCACCCTCCCTGCCTCTGTCCATCCCCTCAGCCACCTGCCCTGCCTACCCTCCCCTGGCTCCATTGCTGCAGCATCCTCCCCACCTCCTTGTGAGGGAAGGCAGCATATTCGAGCAGCGGTGCATCTTGGGTGCACATGGGCGCATCCCAGGCCGTCCAACAGATCCTGTGCCCTTGGGCGCCTTGAAACCAGAGCATTTGCAGCTGTTGCAGATGCATGTGAATCACATCCTTTCGTGCCCCCCCCTTCAGGATGAATGGTCGGCCCCCACACATTTTCACCTCTCCAAATCTGGCCCTCCTTGCAAAAAGTTTGCACGCCCCTGCTGTAGAGAATCAAATTCCTAAGAATTCTGTTTTTGACCCTCACAACTGCAAGTCAAACATCGTGTAAAGCCCGGGAAGAAATTTATGGCTAGCCTTTGTCCCCACCCCATGTCCTTAGCTTCACCAGTTGGGGAGGTTAGGAGAGGAATCTTTATTGTCATTGCCCCCTTGCCGAAATAATGAGCCCTTTTCTGATCTGGAATTTGGATCCTGGGTGAAAATGGTTTCTGACACCATCTTAACAGAACTTGACTGTCAGCCCAAATACCCATTACCGGAATCTTTGCTTGTCGTGCTGATATTAACTTATGAGAGGACAGATCATACAGATCTAGTCATACACCCATGACTGTTAAAGCCAATGAATGCTTTACTTGTGAATTCTGTATTTCATTTTATTCCATATAGTTGAGAAAGTGGATGCCACATGGTTTTTGTCTTTCTCTTTTGGTTCATTTCCCCCTTGGGATTTCACCTCAGGTACTTGCACAGACAAACATGGCTACCTCTTCCAGAACAAAGACCAAGCTTGCCTTTATATAACCTGTGGGACTTATGCTATAGAGTAGGGATGGGCACTTCATTTTGGAACCAGAAGGTTACAAAATGAACCACGCAAGCCCAGGTGGTTCCTCGGAACCAGCTTATACATGCAGTTCCAATTGCTTCACCTTTCTCTGTCTCACACGGGTAAAAATCCAATGAGAAAGCATGCTGCGACGTCATCTGTTCTAGACCTGTGATGCTGGACAATTAGGAGCTGTGCAAGGAAAGGTATTATCCTGCCTCCCTCTCTGATTGGCCAGCAGCGCAAAGCAGGGAGGATGACATCGCAGCGTGCTTCCTTTTTGTATTTTAACCCTGCGCGAGACAGAGAAAGGTAAAGCAATTGGATCTCTGTGTATCAGCCTTTCCGAGGACCACCTGGGCTTGCATGGTTCATTTCGTAACCTACTGGTTCTGAAATGAAATGCCCATCCCTACTATAGAGTAACCTCACTGGGCAGGGATGGCAGGTAGGAAGAGAATGTCACTTTTCTAATCCTCTTTTCCCACTAGCCAGATTAGAGAGCACCAGTAAGACTGCAAGAAGGAAAGGAGAGACAATGGGACAGGAACATTGCGTCCTACCCTGCCCCGTTACGCCCCGTTACCTTTTGCTGATTTCAAATGCTCTGTGAACTTTTTGTATGCATACAAGAAATATGGCCAGGGAACAGATAGCTTCTTTTGTGTCATCCTGCCAGGGAAGGGAGGCAGGCCAGAATATTATGTGAGCCTGGTTATCTTTTCGAAAAGTCCTTCTCTTCAGAAGGTGCTTGCTCCCCCCCACAGCTGGCTTCTTTTCCTTTCACTGTTTTACAAAACAGTTCCTTGCCCCTCTTCCTTCTCCAGAGCATCAGTCATTTACCCAGAAAAATAACTAAAGACCAATATCCCCCTTTTTTCAGTGCAAAGAAAAAGAAATAGTTTTCAGAACTGAAAAAAAAAACCCAGTGATACTGCAGCAGCTATTATCTTCCTTCGCTCAGTCTCTGCAGTTTGTCTGATCCTTGATGGAGTGGTACAGTCAGCTGGGAACAGGTGTGCATTCCACTAACCCTCCTCTTCAATCTGATAAATCCCTCTCTTTTTGAAAGTGTATTGCTTTGCTCCAAATTCCCTTCTGTCTCCTTGAGTGCCGGCCTTCTTAAGTAAGCTGGGTCCTCCCAAGAGCTCGTGAATATCAGAGATTCCTTTTTATGCTTTATCTCGCTGCCATGCGGTCGCTCTGGGTGTAAACTTTTTAGGGGACAAGAAGTTTCACCAGAAACAAAACAAAACAAAACAAAAGCATAAAGTAGTAATTAGGGATGGGCACAAAACGAAAATATTATATTCATTTCCCTTTCCTTTCCTCCCCACATTTTTGGTTTCGTTTCATATGAATTAAAAAAATTGTATGAAATGAACCACTAACGAAGTGGTTTGTGTGTGTGTGTGTGGTGGTGGTGGAAAGTGATGGAGGGGAAAAAGATTTTGTTAAAAAGCCCAGGGCTTTAAAAAAACCTTTTCTCCTCCCCCAAGCCCTCCCTGCCAGCTGATCAGCACTGGCGTGGGGGAATTTCTTCCCCACCCCATCACCAATCAGCTGGCAGGTGGAGCTTGGGGGCGGAAAAAAAGTTTTTTCAAAAAGCCCAGAGTTTTTTAAAAAACCTCTTTTGCTCCCCCAAGCAGATTACAGATGGAACAAAATGGTTCATTTCAACAAAAAACACCATTTCATTTCATCTATAACGAATACTGCTTCCTCGTTTCATTTCATTTTGTTTCATTTTGTTACCTAACGACATGACAAAACAGCATTTCATTTTTCATTTTGTGCCCATCCCTAGTAGTAATGATAAATAAGAAAATGGCAGTCCCTCCTCCACCACCAAAAAAGCACATGGCCCCTTTTCCCTTCCTCACCGGCATGTACAGTAAACCCCCCCTTCACAGTGCGGGCCAGTAGTGGTGGGGGATCTGATCCCCCGCCGCCACCCACTGGCGCTGCCCCAAAACTTCTCAGAGCAGCGCGGGCCAGTGGCGTTGGGCAGGTACTGCAATCCCATGGTATAGCGGGACCACAGTTCCTGAACCACAAAATGTCAGGGGGTTACTGTACCCCACTCCAAGATGGATGAGTGATGGAAGAGGACAAAAAGGGAAGGATCCCCACTCCCTCCTCCTCAGACTCTGGTTGGGATTCAAATTCCAGCCGTTCCTGCCATCGACCTGTAGACCTCTTGAAGACAGACTCCTCTCTGGGCAGGCTCACTTGCCTCATGCCAAGACTTGCCAGCAGTAACTCCTCAAGCATGACACAATGGTTACACCAGTAAATTCTTCTAAACTCTCAAGTTGGCCAGCTTGTGACTGGAAGGATATGTGCTTGTATGCTGTGCTGCATAGCCCACCATGGGGCAAACTGGGAGGAGGGGAAACGAAGCTCTTGGTAGGAACTAGCTGGAGATGTTAGCTGGGTAGGCCAGGAGAAAGGATGACTTTAGACACAACCCTCTGGTCTGGCTGTGTGCCTTGCTCCAAGTGCTGACAACTTATATCATGCCACCGTGCAACGGTTGAGGCAGCAAGTCAATAGTCATAAAAGGGCTGAATATTCTTTTCCCCATGCTGCTAATTGTTTTCCTTAAACTTCAAACTTCCAAACCTCCTCCTCCTCCTCCTCATTGTATCACACATGTGTTTGAATATAATATACAGTGGACCCTTGTATAACAAAGAGTTTGTATAACATAAAATCTGTATAACATAAAAAATTCTGGATAGGGGAAATTTGCCTAACATAATCAATCGCCCATGGGGAGAATCTGTACAACATAAAATGGGATTACTCTGTTTTCAATGCATTCCCATGGGAATTTGTATAAGGGAAAATTTGCTTAACATAATTTCATTTGGAAAAAATTAATTCCTTCTTACAAGGTACCACTGTAGTGTTTCTTTAGCAGCAAGACTGGAGACAAAGGAAAGTTTTATTTTTTATTACAAATTTAAACAAACATATATCCCTCAGAACACATGGTGCTTAATTATACTCCAACCTCAGGATTATATAACAATATACTGTATAATATTATATAACATTTCATTCACTACAATTACATGTCTTATCTTATACATCCTGTCTCCTTCCAAAACTGAAATGATTCCTCAGATGGAAAATAACCCTTATATTTTAGATATACATGCTCCAGAAATTTATACCAAACTTGATTAAAAACAATCCTTTTTAAACTTCCCTTTTATAACTTTCGATTCACAGGTCAGTTTATCATTGATAGCTAAACTCCACATTTCATCATACCATTCCTCTAGACTCAGTTTCTTATTATCTTTCCATTTTTTACCATTATTAATCTGGCACATGTTACCATAATTATAATTTTCTATTTGACAATTTTAACTATGTTTAACAATGCTATCTTTGAACATCTTTCTATATTAATCCCTATAATTTCTTTTAACTATTATCCTATTCTTTTGTTTTTCTTCACAAGACCACCACATAAGATAATAGGTTCCTTTTTCCTTCTTACATCTCCAACAAAATGGTGTCACCTCCTTATTTAATGCATGCAGTTTTACTGGTGTTAAGTACCATCTCCACCTAACTTTATGTGGAACTGGTGCAGAAGAGAATGACTAAAATGATTACTGGGCTAGGGGACCTCCCTTATGAGGAAAGGCTAAAACATTTGGGGCTCTTTAGTCTGGAAAAAGGTGCCTGAGGGGGATATGATTGAGACGTAAAAAATAATGCAAGGCATGAGTAAAGTGGATAGAGGGATGCTCTTCTCCCTCTCACAAAATACCAGAACTAGGGTACATACACTCAAATTGAAGGCTGGGAGAGTGAGAACAGACAAAAGAATTTTGTTTTACCCAGCGTGTTGTTATTCTGTGGAACTCCCTGATATAGGATGTGGTGATGGCATCTGGCCTGGATGCCTTCAAAAGGGGAATTGGACAGCTTCCTGGAGGAAAAGTCCATCACAGGTTACAAATCATGATGGAGATGTGTAATCACCAGGCTTAAAACAGGGGTACTTCAAGGACCAGATGCACGGGAGTGGTATAAGAACATAAGAACATAAGAAGAGCCATGCTGGATCAGGCCAAAGGCCCATCTAGTCCAGCTTCCTGTATCTCACAGCGGCCCCACCAGATGCGTTTGGGAGCGCATGAGACTAGATATCTGTCTCCTGATACCACTCCCCTGCATCTGGCCCTTGAACTACCCTGGTTTAAAGCCTAGAGATTACACATCTCCATCATGGTTTGTAACCCGTGATGGACTTTTCCTCTAGGAATCTGTCCAATCCCCTTTTGAAGGCATCCAGGCCAGATGCCATCACCACATCCTGTGGCAGGAAGTTCCATAGACTTACAACGCGCTGGGTGAAAAAATATTTTCTTTTGTCAGTTCTTACTCTCCCAGCACTCAATTTGAGTGTATGTCCCCTAGTTCTGGTATTTTGAGAGAGGGAGAAGAGCTTCCTCTATCCACTTTACTCATACCCTGCATTATTTTGTATGTCTCAATCATATCCCCCTCAAGCGCCTTTTTTCCAGACTAAAGAGGCCCAATTGTTTTAGCCTTTCTTCATAAGGGAGGTGCCCCAGCCCAGTAATCATTTTAGTCGCTCTCTTCTGCACCTTGTCCAGTTCCACTATGTCTTTCTTGAGATGCGGTGACCAGAATTGTACACAATACTCCAGGTGGGGCCTTACTATTGTTTTGTATAACGGCATTATAATGTTGGCTGTTTTATTTTCAATCCCCTTTTTGATAATCCCTAGCATGGAATTGGCCTTCTTCACTGCTGCCACACATTGGGGAGACACCTTCATGGAGCTGTCCACCAACACACCAAGATCTCTTTCCTGATCCGTCACGGATAACTCAGAGCCCATGAGTTGATAGATGAAGTTTGGATTTTTGCCCCAATATGCATTACTTTACATTTGGTTACATTAAAAACGCATTTGCCATTTCTCAGCCCACTCCCCCAGTTTGGAGAGATCCTTCTGGAGCTCTTCACAATCTTCTCTGGTTTTTACCACACGGAAAAGTTTTGTGTCATCTGCAAACTTGGCCACCTCACTGTTTATCCCTGTCTCCAGGTCTTTTATGAACAGAATGAAAAGCACCGGTCCCAGGACAGAGCCCTGGGGCACACCGCTTTTCACTTCTCTCCATTGTGAAAATTTCCCATTGACACCTACTCTTTGTTTCCGGGATCTCAACCAGTTCTCAATCCATAAGAGGACCTGCCCTCTTATCCCCTGACTTTGCAATTTTCTCAGCAGCCTTTGGTGAGGGACTGTGTCAAAAGCCTTTTGAAAATCCAGATAGACTATATCCACCGGTTCACCCAAATCCACGTGCCTGTTGACCTTTTCAAAAAAATTCTAAAGGTTTGTAAGACAAGATTTACCCTTACAGAAGCCATGCTGATTTTCTCTCAGCAAGGTTTGTTCTTTTATGTGTTTTAAGATTTTCTCTTGGATGAGACCTTCCACCATCTTCCCTGGGACAGATGTAAGGCTAACCAGCCTGTAGTTTCCTGGGTCCCCCCTCCTTCCTTTTTTAAAAATTGGTGTGACATCTGCTATCCTCCAGTCCTCCGGCACTGTGGCCATTTTAAGAGACAAGTTGCATATAACCGTTAAGAGATCTGCAATTTCATTTCTCAGTTCCCTAATAACCCTTGGGTGGATGCCATCTGGGCCCGGTGACTTGTTAATCCTCAATTTATCAATTAGTCCTAAAACCTCCTCTCTTTTAACCTGTTTGATTTAATTCTTTAGTCAAGAGGGGCGGCTCAGGCAGCGGAATCCGCTCAAGGTCCTCTGTCGTGAAGACAGATGCAAAGAACTCGTTCAATTTGTCTGCAATGTCCAAGTCCTCCTTAACCTCCCCTTTTCCTCCCTCACCATCCAGAGGCCCAATTGGTTCTCTGGCAGGTTTTCTACTTCTAACATATTTAAAGAAGCTTTTATTATTACCCTTTATATTGCTAGCCATGTGTTCCTCAAAGTCTTTCTTTGCCTCCCTTATCATCTTTTTACATTTCTTTTGCCAGAGTTTGTGTTCCTTTTTATTTTCCTCGTTTGGGGAGGATTTCCATTTACAGAAGGACCTCTCCTTGTGCTTTAGAGCCTCTCTAACTCCACTCGTTAACCATGCCGGTGTCCTCTTGGACTTAAATGAGCTCTTCTTTCTTTGTGGTATGCACTTGTGCTGGGCCTCTATTATTGTTGTTTTAAACAGGCTCCATGCACTCTGAAGAGATTGGATTCTTCTAACCCTCCCCTTCAGTTTCTCTCTAACTAGTTTCCTCATCTGAGGGAAGTTTGCCCTTCGAAAATCAAGGGTTTTTATGTCTGATTTGATTGACACTCTTCCTCCGACATGCATGGCAAAGGTAATTGCAGCATGGTCACTGTTCCCCAGAGGCTCAGTGACATTCACATCCCTGACGAGGTCCTGAGTATCACACAATATTAGATCTAGAGTTGCCTGTTCTCGGGTGGGCTCCATGACAAGTTGCTCTAAGGCACAGTCATTCAGCAAGTCGAGAAACCCAGTTTCTCTTTCTTGCCCAGAGCTCGCATTGGCCCAGTCAATGTGGGGATAATTAAAGTCCCCCATGATTACTATCCTATCCCTCTTAGCCACCTCCATGATTTCTCTCCTCATTTCAAGGTCCCCCTCAAGTTTTTGATCTGGTGGACGATAGAATACTCCAACTATCACATCACTCTTTGGACCTGGTAGTTTAACCCACAGTGATTCTATGGTGGAGTCAGACCCTCTGTCAATCTCAATTCTGCTGGATTTTACGCCTACTTTGACATAGATGGCCACTCCTCCTCCAACCCGCCCCTCTCTATCCCTTCTATAGAGTTTATAGCCTGGGATTGCTGTGTCCCACTGGTTCTCCACATTCCACCAGGTTTCTGTTATGGCTATTATATCAATGTTATCCCTAGCTGCCAGATGTTCAAGTTCTCCCATCTTTGCTCGGAGGCTTCGAGCATTGGCGTAGAAGCACTTGTACAGTGGGTCCTGCAACAGCTGCTGCCTTGTTCTTCTCCCCCCCACAGCTTTTATTTTCAGTAGACGAACTGTCACATTCCGCTATTCTGCCAGTGTTAATACTTGCTATGTCATCTCTATGTGATTCTCTACCCTCTCCAACCTCATTCCCGAGGATGAGGTGTTCCGAACCGGATGCCACACAGCTCCTGTCGGCTTTCCCCCAGTTATCAGTTTAAAAGCTGCTCTGCTGCCTTTTTGAGGTTGAGTGCCAGCAATCTGGTCCCATCAGGTTTGGCTTGTCCCAAAATGTTCTCCAGTTCCTGACAAATCTAAAGCCCTCCTCTCGACACCATCGCCTCATCCACGCATTGAGGCTTCTGAGTTCTGCCTGCCTGGCGGGACCTGCACGAGGAACAGGTAGCACTTCTGAAAATGCTACCTTGGAAGCCCGGGACTTCAATCTTCTACCTAGCAACCTGAATTTGGCTTCCAAGACTGACCGCTTGGCCTTCCCGACATCATTGGTACCGACGTGTACCATGACCACTGGCTCCTTCCCAGTTCTCTTTAACAAGCTATCTATATTTCTGGTGATGTCTGCAACCTTTGCACCCGGCAGGCAAGTGACCATCCGGTTATCATGCTCCTCACAAATCCATCCCTCCGTATTTCTAATGATAGAATCCCCTAGCACTATGAGCTTCTCTCCTGCAGCCTGCTCATCAACATGTACCTGATCTTGTATCTCATCAATAGTGATGAGGGAGAGATCCTCTGGTGGAACCACTTCTTCCTCTATGTGTGCCTCATGAGGTGTGCTGAGGGAAAGAGCTTCAAATTGATTGTGCAAGATGAGACTCTCTGAGCGATGCCTTGGCCTTCTACTCCTTTGAGTCACATTCCTCCACCCATCCACCTCCTGAGTTGGGGGGGGTGACTTCCTCCTCTGAAGGGTGCCCTGTCTCTTCTTCGACCTGGATAGTCTCTTCCGCTCTGTCCAGGAACTGCTCAAGCTCCTTAATATGTTGCTGGTCCACTATGCGAGCCTCTAGCTGCTGGACCTTCTCTTCCAATAGCGCTACCAGCTTGCACTTGCAGCAGATGTAGTTCTGCACACGCTCTGTCAAAATAACAAACATGGCACAAGTACTGCAGGTAACTACAGCTGCTCCCTCCAACTCCATTTTAACGATTACAATAAAATGTATTCAAGGTCTCAAAAATGTAAACTTGCACTTTTTTTTTAATCTAGTAAGACTTTACTTCTTTTATTGTTTAGTCAAAATCTAACAGTGTAGGGGCCGCTAAAGCACCTCTACTCCAACTGCAAGCACGTCAGGAAGTGTAGGACCTCCTGAGGAGTTGCTTGGCTTGGGAACTCAATTAAACCCAGATTTTTTTAATTTTTTTTTATTTTGCAAGCGCCGTAAGGCGCGTGCTGCTGGTAGCAGCTATTTAAAGCTAAAACTCCACCCCTTGCTCCTGCAAAAAGAAGAAGTTAGCTCTGCTCTTTGGCCGTGTGCTCCTCTGACCAGCTCCTTCCTCTCTGCTGCTCTGCCAGAAAAGGACTGAGAGACTGCTGGTAGCAGCTATTTAAAGCTAAAACCCCGCCCCTAGCTCCTGCAAAAAGAAGAAGTTAGGTATCAGGAGACAGATATGCTCCCGGACACATTTGGTGGGGCCACTGTGAGATCCAGGAAGCTGGACTAGATGGGCCTTTGGCTTGATCCAGCATGGCTCTTCTTATGTTCCTATGTTATGATCACCGTGTCCAGCACCTGTCAAAGAACCACGGGAGTTGTATGAGGAGACAGAGATCTAGTCTCATGTGCTCCCAAACGCATCTGGTGGGGCCACTGTGAGATACAGGAAGCTGGACTAGATGGGCCTTTGGCCTGATCCAGAAGGGCTCTTCTTATCTTCTTATGTTCTTATGTAAGTTACAGCCGACATATAATGACCCGAATAGGAATTTCAAGGTAAGTGAGATGTTTCAGGAGTGGTTTTATCAGCTCCACATAAACACAGTGAGTTTCCCTGGCCCACTGGGGATTCAAACCCAGATCTTCTGAGTCATAGCCTTTCCCTCAATCCACTCTACCCAGAGCATATTTGGGTGTCATGCCAGAGTCTTCTTTAAAGTTAGTTGTATTTTATTTTGTTTCTCACAGAGCCTCGTAATCAAGCATCCACTTAACTGCAATGTTATTGATTTGTAATTTTACTCTAACATCTTGAACGTTTAAAAGTCTTTTAAACAACTAAACATATGTACATTCATAGCACGCCATTTTCATAAATATTAGGCAGGAGAGAAAAACTTTGATTTTATTAAAAAAACATATTATATAAATCATAGACTTCAGATTAAGCTAGCATTTACAGCAGTCACCTGAACTCCATACCACAGAAGACATTTTTACTAATATTAAAACTTACAATTCAGTCACCATTTTAATCTTACTTCAGCTATGTTATGAAAGACAAGGTGCTGAACTCCTATACAAGGACACCCAGTCTGAAAAATTACCTAATATGAGAACATGAGTGCTTTGTACACAAAACGTTCTTTGACAACTTAGCACACAATACAAAACATCATCAGAGGATGAAAGAACGCTTCTGGACTTAACAGAGGCATTTCTTAGCTTCTTTGCGTTTCTTTGCAACTCTGTGCAAGTTGTCATTAAGTCATGAGGAACATGTGATGATAGAACAGTTACCCGGTGGAGATGGAAGCGGGCATATGTTTTCAAATGTTTTTGGGAAGAGAGGAATATTTTTTCCCAAAATGCCATTCGGGTTCACATTTATGTCCAGGAGATGCCAGTTGGGTAAATCTTGCATGAAAATGTAAAGCCAACATATTTCTCACCATTCCCTGTGAAAATAAGGAGGAGATGGAAACAAAGGATTTTTTTTTTTTTTTGGCTGGGCAGAAGAACAAAAGGTGAAATAAGGGTGAAGACAAATATAGCATGCTAAATGTAGTCACAGCAGGTTCATCACCCATGGTGTGTCTTCAGTTTTAATAATATATAATCAGGTACTTGTAAAGTGCACTGGGGGGCGCTTAAGTGGGCGTGGGCATACTTTATTTTTTTTAAAGTCCGCTGCTGGTGGGAAAACAATTTTATGCTCCGGATCTGCAAGTGTTTTGCAGCGGATTTTAGGGGTCGTTTGAAAACAGCCCTAGATGAGAAAATTTCCTCACTTCCAGTGCAAGAACAAGACACAGGGCAGGAGACTGATTTTCCACTGAAATTTCTATAGTCGTGGTTCCCAATTTTGGACCCTTAGATGTTCTTGGACCATAGGAGAGCGCCAAAGACCTGGTGCTTTTAGGGATAGCTTCGGTGATCACTGAGTGCACCATGATACGTTGTGTGTTGGTTTTGTATTGATTGACCCAGCCTTTTCTTGCCGGACTACGTGTTTGTGGAATGGATGGATGTGTTGCCTGTTTCATCTACCCCCTTTTTTGCTACTGGATTTTATTGGGGGCTTTTTGGATGGGTTGTTTATGTTGTAATCTGTTGTACACTGCCCAGAGTTCCTGTAGGAAAATTGGGCGGTTAATAAATATAAATATAAATATAAATATAAATATAAATATAAATATAAATATAAATGAATGAATGAATGAATGAATGAACGAATAAATAAATAAATAAATAAATAAATCCCAGAAATTCCAGACAGTACAGCTAGTAATGAAGTTTTAGTACAACAATATATGAAGACCAAGGGATGGGAGCCAATTCTATGCAGTTTATGTGCAATGTATCCATGCAAATAAACTACTGCCATTTCCTTAAGAGAAGCATTGTGCATGCACACACATATACATGCATGCACGTGCACCCGTGCATGCACACACACACACAGGGAGAGGAAGAACTGAAGGACAGACTGGTTCACAAAAAATAAATAAATAGAAAGGTCACCCAATGTTCCCCTGGTAAGTCAGGAGGGCTAGAAAACATAATCAGCTCAGACTTATAGATTAGAAAAATAAAAAATGTTGGCTGAAATCCTATGTGCAGCATAAGCCCAGGCATAACTTTCCTTCTATTTGCCCATAGTAAATGAAGCACTGCTGATGCCACCCCCCAAGGTGAATGTACACACATCAAACCAACATATGCATGCACCCTCCAGAATCACAGCAGTGGTGGTTTGTTTTGCCAAGAAGGAACAAGCAGAAAGTCCTACACTGCAAATATTTAAATGCCAACTTAAGACCTTGCTATATAGATTGACCTTCCCTGAATATATAGTCCATGCAGATGCTTAATTATGGCCCATCTTATCCATCTCTATTTTTCTGGAAGTTGAGTCATGGCGACTGGACTTCTTTTCTTGAGATATTGAAACATTTCACTGCTCATTTAAACAGCTTCCTCAGTCTGTTTGGACGAGCAGCAAAACGTTTCTATCAAGAAAAAGAAGTCCAGTTTCCATGACTCAACCTCCAGATAAACTCACCTGGAAGACTGAGATTCTTCACAGACCACCTCTGTTTTGTTTTCCTCGTTTCTTCTTTTGATTTCTTCACTGGTTGACTTTTGTTAATTGTCATTTTTGATTGATTTTGGTTTTAGTTGTATTACTATAATACTGTATTACTGTACTATAATATCGTACATCTTTTTGTTGATTGATGTTTTTATGATTTCTAGTTTTATTGTTCACCTCCTAGAGTGGCCCTCAGGCCAGATGGGAGGTATATAAATTGAATAAATAAATAAACAAATTAAATTGTTAAAGTTATGCATGGGATTTCACTATGGATGGGATCTCAGCTGTTATTTTCACTTTGCTCAAAGGCAGAGCAACAGCAAGGAAATGATAGCCCCCCTTCGTGGAGGGAATGAAGAAAGGTGTATGTTTCTGCCTTCTCTCCAAACGGAAACAATCATTTAACCTAGTTGCAAGTACAATAGGACCCCGATATCCTCTGGGGATTGGTTCTAGGCCTTCCTGTGGATAATGAAAATCATGGATAAGAGAGAACGCCTGCCCCTCCCCCAAACTGCTGTTTCCTGTTAGTAGCTTGCTTTATGACTGCTGTTTTGAGACAGTAGCTTACTTTATGGCCACTGTTTGTGACAGTAGCTTGCTTTACAAATGCTATTTGTGACGATAGCTTGCTTTAGAGCTTCTGTTTGTGACAACAGCTTGCTTTGTTTATTTTCTTCACTGCAGATGGCGACTGCAGCAATGAAATAAAAAGACGCCTGCTTCTTGGGAGGAAAGCAATGGCAAACCTAGATAGCATCCTAAAGAGCAGAGACATCACTTTGCCAACTAAGGTCAGGATGGTTAAAGCTATGGTTTTTCCAGTAGTGATGTATGGAAGTGAGAGCTGGACTATAAAGAAGGCTGATCGCCGCAGAATTTATGCTTTTGAGCTGTGGTGCTGGAGGAGAGTCTTGAGAGTCCCCTGGACTGCAAGGAGATCAAACCTATCCATTCTGAAAGAAATCAACCCCGAATGTTCACTGGAAGGACAGATTTTGAAGCTGAGGCTCCAGTACTTTGGCCACCTCATGAGAAGAGAGGACTCCCTGGAAAAGTCCCTGATGCTGGGAAAAATCGAAGGCAAAAGGAGAAGAGAATGATAGAGAATGAGATGGTTGGACAGTGTCATCGATGCAACCAAAATGAATTTGACAAAACTCCGGGAGGCAGTGGAGGATAGGAAGGCCTGGCGAGCTCTGGTCCATGGGGTCACGAAGAGTCGGACATGACTGAACGACTGAACAACAACAATTGTGGCTGCTGAATTATTTAATTTTTTCCTCTGCCAACCGTGGATAATTGAATCAGTGGATAATGAATCAGTGGATACAGGGATCCTACTGTAAAATAAAGGGGGCTGTGAGGAGGCTGCTGGCCAAGATCAGTAAGTAAAGTTGTACTGGGACACCTAGTTACTTTAAATGAATTCTGGTACAAGCATACTAAAATAGCTTGCAGGTGTAAGCTCAGAGCCTCGGAGATTATATGATGTCTCTTCAAATTCCTGGTTTACAGAATCCAAGGGATGTCTCTGAAGACTGGGGGCAAATGCCGTCCCCATCTTTTAAAAGTCTGGAAAAAGTCAATTCAAAAAGTGGATCCAAACACCTACTGAGCAGTCAGCTTGACTCGCTGAAAGAGGAACAGGTATATAAGAAGCTATTCAAGGGCCAGCAAACTGTGATTGTCAAAAACCCAGCACTGGCTTCTAAAACAGGGAGAGTCTGAACTAATCTCTTCTCTTTCTTCAACCTTGTCATTAGTTTGGTGGATGATGGGAACACTGTGGATGTGGCATAACTTTATTTCAGCAAGCTATTTTGACAGTGTCTCCATGACATTCTGGCAGCTATGAGCCTGTCCACCCTGGCATAGAGTTATGATATATGGCTCCCTGACAGCACGGTTCGGCATGGGGGAAAAGACCTCGTCCATTGGTGCTTCTACTTAAAACCATCCATCCTTCCACTTTAAGAGCTCTCCCATATCTTTCTGACACAGGACTAGGGCATGCAATCTTTTGGGGGCGTATGCATTGTGATGCAAAACAGCTTTTTACTATGCCTTCAGGTGGATGGGTACTTGAGTTGAAATAGACTGCACTGAAGTCTGCACCTTTTAAGCATTGGCTAGATCAAACCAAATTCACAGCACAGACAGGCTCTAAGATGGCAAGCTATAAACTAGACAATACTGTTTTTAGGTGGATTTGCAGCTAGTTGGTAAGTAGTATCCTGTGATGCTCATCAATGGTTCCTCATCACTTGTTAGAGAGGTAACTCAGGGTATCATCCCAGGCCCATTCCCTCCTTTGGTATCCTTTGGATTCCATTGTTTAGTCACTGTTGAAAGGTATCATAGCATCATAGAATCATAGAGTTGGAAGAGACCTCAAGGGCAATCCAGTCCAACCACCTGCCATGCAGGAACCCCCATCACAGTATTTCCAACAGGTGGCCATCCAGCTTCTGCTTAAAAACCTTCAAAGAAGGAGACTCCACCACCCTCTGTGGCAGCATATTCAATTGCCGAACAGCTCTAACTGTCATGAAGTTCTTCTGAATGTTCAAATGGAATCTCTTTTCCTGTGTTTGAAACCATTGCGCTGAGTCCTAGTCTCTGAAGCCATGGAAAACAAACCTGTTCCCTCTTCAATATGACATCCTTTCAAATATTAAAACACAGCTATCATATCTCCCCTCACTCTTCTTTTTGAAAGGCTAAACATTCCCAGTTCCCTAAGCCATTTATTATTATTTCTTCCAGACCTTCAACCATCCTGGTCACCCTCCTCTGCACCCGCTCGAGGTTGTCAACATCCTTTGTAAATTGAGGTGCACAGAACTGGATACAGTACTCCAGGTGGGGTCTGACCAGAGCAGAATAGAGTGGTACTATCACTTCCCTTGATCTAGACACTATGAAGGTAGCACTCTTGCTCTACATTATGTGGTCACAGCTTCTGTGGTCTTCACTGGGTCTGCTCTGAAAGGGAGCATATTCTTAGAATAATCTGAGAAACTGCAGAGCTGGGAGGGACTCTATGGCTCATGGCATCCTGCCTCTATCAAGGTGGCACAGTAGGGAACTGCACTGCCTACCACTTGGCTCCTTGACCACAGACTTAACCACTGAGCTGTCTAGCAGTTCACTTTAGCTCCAGTTGAAATAACCCCTATAAATGCAGCTAATTCCATTTTGACTGCTGACATTGTATGTCTGTGAGGAGAATAAATACCCTCTTTTGAGCGCAACCCGACTTTAAATGTCATGGATCGCTTTCAATGCAATATTTTGAGCCATTGCGTCTGCTGGCATTAGAAAGGCAGTAAATAAACAGAGACATTTGTCTGTTCAAAATGGCCACCAAAGCTTATAAGACAAGCCAAGTAAGGTAGTGCATCTCACGGAAGCGGTGTCTTCCAGCAACAACTCACCGGCTGCCACAGGTTTCTGTCATGTTCCTCTCTGAACCTGACAGAAACTGAATAAACAAAAACCAGAGTGGAAAATTGCTACACACTCTCCAAAAGACAGTGTCTACATTCTCCAGCCCTTGGGCTGTCTCGGTGACATGAATATCTGAGACATATTGGGAAGATTTTTCCCCCTTTCCAGGGAGTTAAACATAGATGAGTAATTCTTACGAGCTTTTAAAAATAGCTGAGGCATCCAAGGACCATCTGTGTAAATAATATCACTGGAACTGTGGCATCTTGACTTTGTTTCGTCTCTCATCATTATTACAGGATCTAGAGTTCTTGGTGAACAATAATTCAATGTTTATTGTACACTGTGGGGTGAGATGCTAAGTTAGTCCCTACATGGCCAATGTTTGGGGTAAAACAAAGAAACCAAGAGGTTTCTCCTCTTGCTCAGGAGATGAAGATTTTTTTAAAAAATGGATGGCCAATCACTTAAATGGAAAAGACAATTGGCACCAGCCACAACAAAGGAGGTGTGAGGCACGCATGACATAGTGGGCATAGCTGTCAAGTCTCCAATATTAGCTGGGAAATCATGTTTTGAGGCATCTTTCCCACCATCTTCCTGTATTATTATTTTCTTGTAAATCTCCCAGATTTTATAATTTTTAAAAAACCCTCTGAATGGCATGGGGTTGCTGCATGGGCGCCGCCATGTTGGGGGAAACTATTGAGCATGCTCAGAGCAACAAGCATGCTCAATAGGTGGTAGGGGGTGGGGATACAGTGACCACGATCCCTTATTTTCAAATCCAAAACTTTTTTTTTGTGATTAGGAGCCCCAGGTGAAGGGGAAGGGGAGGGGAGGGGCACTTTGTTTGGACTTTTTTGCAACTGGGAGGAGAAGTGAGCACTTTGCATGTGGGGTTTTTTTGCAATTGGGAGGGGAAGGGGAGGGGGAGGGGAGGGGTGCTATGTTTGTGTTTTTGTACATGTGTTTTGTATGCGTGCACATTACACCTCCCCCGCCTCCTTTCCAGGCTGGGGCCAGTGAAAACTTGACAGCTATGATAGTAGGTAGACTACAGCCACAACCAACATTGGTTCTCCCCCTTCCAATTCTCCCTATCTTTCTTCCCTCTCTCTCTCTCTCTCTCTCTCTCTCTCTCTCTCTCTCTCTCTCTCTCTCTCTTTTCCTTTAAAACTCTTTCCTCTTTCTGCAATGTTCTTGTATCTCTTTCCAAACATTACAGACAACCCATTATTAGACTTGAAATTACATTAGTGTTGCCAAGTTGCGATTCAGGCAATGGACCTAATGTAAGGATGAAATGCTGGCAACTGACACACTCAAGAGGTACTTTGATCTTATTAAGTGAGAAGGAAGATGTATGGATAATTAGCCATGCAAGTACACGCATCTAAAAAAGAATGATCAAGTATATGTACAGTCAGCTCTTGATTTTAGACTCTTTTCTGTTTCTATGGAAAAATATATATTTTTCAGATGTACTCATATAGAAAACAGATATTCCCTATCCATAGAGTAAGACTGTGACACAGCCCCATCCTTCGCCTTAGATTCATTTTGTTCTTGTACCTCTTAAGCTAAATTATATCTTTATTAACTTATTTTTACAGCGAGAAACATTATTTGTAGATGTTTCTAAATTTGAAATAATACTGAATAATGCTGTTTAGTTCAAATTTTAAATGATGAGTTAAATTATTTTGTTTTGTTAGGGGTTGGATGATGGCAAAGGAGCCGAGGAGGTTTGAGAGTGTCTCAAAAATAAAAAGGGAGAATGATGCTGCAAAATCTGGGAATCATTTAGATAAAGGTCTGATTCCATACATAGCTTTTGGCACTATGTGTTCCTGCAAATACTTCAAAATGTATGTTGAGTTTCCATTATTTCTTATGGGGAAAATTGCTTTGATATAAGTGTGCTTTGGTGTACAAGCATGTTTCCAGAACAGATTATCCTAGTAAAACCAAGGTATTGCTGTACTTGTAATATTCCTGGCATCTTTGGGTTAACCAGGTCTTCCCACAAGTTGAAGTCCTACTTCTTCCACATGCATCTTTCTTAAAGCTCCTGATGAGAAACAAAAGTGAGTAACAAAACTAAAATCATTGCAAGCTGTAATTTTAATAAACATTGGCTGCTGTCATGGCGTTCCCCAGTATTTATTCCTTTATATGCTGCCAACGGATCTGACAGTTTTGTCTCTTTGACAAACATTTCGTGCAATCATAAATTAACTCATTTCTCAACCTCGCCCTGACATAAGTAGTTAAGCTGTCAGTACACAGTAGGATTGGACTTGGCAGTTATTTTTCCAGTAATAGAAAAGGCGCTTCCACGAAGTGAGTGATGCACAGCAACTCATTCGGCTGTTGTCGTGGGAAGTGCAGTGGTCTCATTAGGATTAAAAAAGGGTCATGCTTTATGACAGTGGTTCCCAACCTGGGGGTCGGGACCCCTTTGGGGATCGAACGACCATTGCACAGGGGTCGCCAAGAGCCAGTGAAGAAAAAGGCACTAGTGCCTTGGGTCTGGAGGAGGAAGGGGGGGGATAGTGAGTTACAGCTTGATAGGTTGGAGGGGATGTCAGTCAATGGCATCAGAGGCTGTGATTGGCTGAGGATGCCTGTAGAGGGAAGTCCTCTGCGGCACTTGCAGCAGTGGCCTGCAAAAGGGGGCTTGTGGCCTCTTCCAAGCAGGGCAAGGGGTCACCACAACATAAGGAACTGTATTAAAGGGTTGTGGCATTAGGAAGCTTGGGAACCACTGCTTTATGAGGTCCACAAATGAAGCCAGCAGCTTCCATTTTTAATTGCCATGCCAACATCCAAGATTTGAAAGGGAGAGCGTAACAAAAGCCCCCTTTGGACTGACCTAAAGGCCAAAGTAATTGAGTGTTATGACGCCAACAGAGGCTAACTAGGTGCTTCCGTGAAGCCATCACACCGGGCATGGATCCAATATTGTTTATCCCTACGTTGCTGGTATTCAGTAGTAAGTACCAGTAGGAAAAGAGGTAGACCAAGTATAAGGTGAATTTGCTCCCTAAGGAAGCAACAGCCTTGAGTTTGTGAGGGCTGAGCAGACCTGCTGAGGGCAAAGTATTTTGGAGGTCACTCGTTTATAGGGTTGCCTTAAGTCAGAGGCAACATGACCACACCCACACCCCTTCACATGAAGCCAGTAAATCCTGGTGCTGCCTAAGAATCGGTGGTGTTGGAGATGGGGTTTTAAAGCCATTTCACATGCAAAAATAAAACTCTGGCTGAATAGCTCAGTGAGTGAAGTTTGTGGAGCCAAAGGTGGGAGTTCAATCCCCTTCCCCGTGTCTCCCAGGAGAAAATCCAGCCTGCTTAGTCCTGGGCTCTATAATTCCATTACATGCCAGAAGAAAGACATGATATGCTACTTCTGGCGATTCTATAACTAGAAGACCCTGGAGACAGTTGCTGTAAGTCAAAACTGACTTGTGAGTTGAGCTTGCCTGTTTGGCTTTGGACAAGCTGCAGGGTGCCTAGCAAAGAATGGAATGATAAACTACTTCTGTGTATTCCCTGCCTAGAAAACCTAGAAAAGGGTCATCATAAATCAGAATTGACTTGATGGCACACACACACACACACACACACACACACACACACACACACACACACACACACACACACACACACACACACACACACACACACACACACACACACACACACACACACCACCACCACCACCACCACCACCACCACCACCACCACCACCACCACCACCACCACCACCATCCATTTTAATACCCTGCCTTGGCATACATATCCCTTTAGAAATGTACTCTAAACCAGCTTTTCCTAAAGTTTAACACAACTCAATCTGAGCAATGTGTGGGAACCACAGTTTATACTGCAAAAGTAGATTTTTCTTAATACACAGTAGAGATAAAGAAAACCCCAAGCATTTTGTCATTTGGGGGTATAAATCCACCCCCTTTCCCCATATTGTTAATAGGAATCCTTGTAAAGAAACAATAAAAGGACTGTAGGTATCTTGCAAAATTTAATGGATTTCTGGCTATCATGCTGTAAAATAATGGTTCAGTTTTATCACTCCATTTTTATAACATTTTCATCAAAAGCAGCCACAATTCCAAAATGAGTCACAGTGGTAACAACTTCAGATGAATTTTCTTTTTCTTCTTAAGGAGGCTTAGAAAGTAGGATTGGGGAAATCAATTGTTGGGTTTTACTTGTTTATGTAGCAATGTCTGCCCATGTGAAATGGCATATGGAAAATGTGTAATTCAGAACAAACCTGCACTTCCTCCTGTCAAATCCTAAATTTCAAGCGTAAGGCCTTGTAGGCACTTGGTTGGTCAACTGAATTTTTTCACTCTTTCATTGATTTCTTTCCATCTCAAAATATGTGATTGTTGAATTACAGTGGTACGTTGTATAAAGGAAGAAATTCATTCCAAATGAAATTATGTTAAGCAAATTTTCCTTTATACAAATTTCCCATTGAAAAAAGAGTAATTCCTAATTATGTTTTACGGATTTGCCCCATAGATGATTCTGTTAAGCAAATTTCCCTATCTCCGTAAATTTTTATGTTGTACAGATTTTATGTTATACAAACCATTTGTTATATGAGGGTCCGCTGTATTGAATATTCTTCAAAAAGCATCTAATACAAAAACTTCTTCAATTTGCAGTTGCTAAATTCAAAACTTCTATTCCCACACTGAAGAGACCTATTTTGCCTACATTATGAATGTAGAAAGATGGAAAACCTTAATTTAGCACTAATATGATTAAATATAGGCTTGAAACCCAGATATGTAAGAGTTGAACACAGAAAGCTTTTGGCTTCAGTTTCAAATTTCTCTCGGACTTAATCTTTTATTTTCAAGTCCCTTCTGTTTGCTGTATGAATAAATTTTGAAATTTGGCAAGTTCTTGTCCAAAGTAACATGAAAATAAATTCCTCCATTCCCAAGAGATCTGATCAGTGTGTAAACCTTGCCTCTGGAGGCATCTGTCTTGGCGTTACTAGGAATGAACATCCTGATTAGATTTGTCTTCAGGTGTGAAATGAGAGAAAAGAAATTCTTTTTGGCAAGCTTTTGTGGGAGGTGGATTTGGGAAAAACACCTACTCACATTCATGGGTGAAAACATACTGTTGTGAAAAAAATGTGACTTGAACCAACCAGCAAGTCTGAAGATTCTCAGCCATCCATGTGAGATTATCTGGACACTGGCAACTGGACATCTTTTCCTGTAAGACTGAAATGTTTTGCTATGCATCCAAGCAGCTTCGTCAGTCTGAGGAAAGCTAGTGGCAAGGCCTCTATAGTTCACTGCAAGGAGATCTTGCCACTCACTTTCCACAGACTGGTGAAGCTGCTTTGATGAATAGCAAAATGTTTTGATCTCAGAAGAAAAGAAGTCCAGTTGTCATGAACCAACATCCAGAAAACCTACCAGCAAGTTTAAACATGTTTATGAGTACAGTAATCTGGCCTTTCTGCACAGAATATTCCAAAACGTGTCTAAACCCACTTAGTAAGTTCAAATATAGGCAGCAGAAAATATATGACACGCCATAGAAATTCTCCTGTGGCCTTCTAATACAAAAGTAATAAAAGTAGGAGCACTGAATGGGTTGTTTGAGTCTTTGTAGGAGATGTTAGACTTTACTGCTGTACTGAGCTTCACATAAGGGGAAAATATGTTTGTTTAAAAACAGGTGCAAATATTGGTGAAGTCTTTTGGGAGCTGCCGTCTGAGAACTCTTGTTTTACCCAAGGTGGTCCTCTTAATTGTGTGTGTTGTGTCGTTTCATTCATGACCGACTCTTCATGACTCCATGTCCATGGAGTTTTCTTCGCAGGAGTACTGGAGTGGCTTGCCAGTTCCTACTCCAGGTGCCGACAGCACCTGGTATTCCCTGGTGGTCGCCCATCCAAGTACTAACTACTAGGGCCGACCCTGCTTAGCTTCCGAAATCAAGTGAGATCAGATGTGCTTAGGGCAGGCATGTCCAAACTTCGGCCCTCCTGATGTTTTGGACCACAACTTCCAGAATTCCAAGCCTGTATTTCCAATGGCAAAGGACTGTGGGAGTTGCGGTCCAAAACATCTGGAGGGCCGAAGTTTGGACATGCCTGGCTTAGGGCATCTAGGCAGCTCGATCCTCCTAATTATAATGATCCAAAAGGAACTCACAGAAAGCATGTGCACCACCATGTGAAATAATAGTTCAAAAGAGACAGATGAAAGCTATTAGGGGAAGTGTCCATGATGCCTGCTGTCCAACGTATGCATGCCCAGAAACCAGATGAAGACAATGCCTTTGGCCATCACAGCAGAGCTTAGCCTACTTTGCAGACCTGGCCATGAGCCAATCTTTCTCCACAGCCAGAGAGCCAGCCAAGAAGCAAACTTGGTCCCAGTTTCCCCTCTCTCTGTCGTCGCTTTTCCAAGGGCTTTGGCAGAGCCCTTAAGCACAGTTGGCGCTGGGAGTTTGCCCATGTTTATTATTAAGTTGCACAAGGAACTGACGGGCATGACTCCATTAAAAGGACTCTCACCAGATAAGCTTTATGCAGGAGACAGGAGACCTCTTTGGTCCGCAATGTTTTCCCAGTACAGTGTCTCTGCTCCAGCGGATTCCGGCTGTCACTCATCATCTTTGTGCATCAAATTGGCTTGTCTCCCAGGTGGAAGGATGGGAAGAAATAGGACATAGGCTGTGCCAGCTTCCCCCCCCCATTTTGTTTTGTTTACTTGCAGCCAAGCACGCAAGGAGATATAAATGGGACTGAACCGCATGAAATGGGAGGCTAGAGGTTACTGTCTATCACTACGATTCTCAAAGAGCTTGGGAAGTAATTACAATTATTATTTATATTGTTATCCATGGCCTGTCCACAAGGAGGTCACATTTCAGATTTTGGTGTAGTATTAAAGGAGAGGAAAAAAGAACCAGATTTAGCAAGGGATGAAAAGGAGAAAATGCATCTACAGTAAACCCCACCTATCACAGGGGTTAGGGACCCGACCCGACCCACATTAATTGAAAATCCGCAATATGCTGATGCTGGGTCAGATCGAGACTGGGTGGGCTCTCTGGGGGCTCTTGTACTTACTCCAGGCCAGGTGCTGCCCCAAACGGGCCTGCAAGGGGCTTTCCAGTCCCCCAAAGCCCCCAAAAGTGCTTTCTAGTGATCTGGAGGTCACTTCTGGTTTTCCGGAAGTCACTTCCGGTTTTACGAGGAAGCACTTTTGGGGCCTCCGACGGGCCTGGGAAGGCCTTTCCTCCTTACCCCAGGGGGCCTTTTTTCATATATTGCAGGCCTGTGATATACCGGGACCGCAGTATATGAACCACGAAAGAGTGGGGTACAACTGTATCCATTTTTAGGTTTTATTTCAAGTAGGGGTAAAAGAAAGAGCAGTAACACTGCATGGAGTCTTTAGGAGACAATTTCAAGCATGAAGAACATAAAGGGAAATGAACAAAGTTAGGCTGCAGATCTTGAAATTTCTCATTCTTGATGACAAACTGAGAGGGGAAAAATCCCTGCTTTCTTTTCATAGCGAGATTTCTCTTGGTGATAACCCCCCACCCCAACCCCCAACCCCACAATGGAAAATCTTGCAGAATTTCTTGGATCTTTTAGGTGGTGTCTTCTCCCCGAAGAAAGAGTATTCTGTGCAGAATTATTACGATTCCAGTGCAAAATGGCAGCTTTCCTGCACGACATGTCCCAGAAATGAAACTCAGCTTTTCATCACCCAGCAGTTTCTTGTAGAAAAACAACAGACAGAAGACAAATAACACAGCTCTAGAAAATGAAATGGATGGTCTTGTCTCCATAGGAAGCCAAGAAATCTTGATTGGAAGCGTGGGTAAGAATGGTTGGCATGATTAAACTTTGAAAATTGGTGACAATGAGAAATGTTTTGAATAATCTTCATGTCCCACAGGTGATGTCACTCTGAGGGAACAAGACCACTAAGTAGTTTATTTATTATTTATTTATTTGTTACATTTATATACCACCCATCTTCCGGAACTCTGGGCGGTTAACAGTTAAAACAGAACAACAGAAAAGAAAAAACAAAGAAGGCAACAAATACCAATAAAATGGGGAGGGACAATACCCTCCACAAAAGAAGACGCGGGTGACTTCTTTTTGAAGAAAAAGAAAAAAGAAAACCCGGTAATGCTCCCTTAAGCGAGGTTTCTGTGACTCACCCAAGAGGTAGGGAAATTTTTGCCTCACTTTGAAAATCCAGCTTTTAAGGAGGCAGATGCCGTGGGACCACGCAGATGATCCGGGTTTCTTTTTGTTTCTTTTTTCATAGCACCGACTGGCTGTTCCTGGGGAGAAACAGGAAGCTCTATCCAGTCCTACAGGTTTTAATTTTCCCCAGCCAAGTGGTCCATTGTTTTTCAAATGCTAGTGCCACCTGCTGGCCAAGGGGGCTGAACTGCACTTTAAAAAAAAAAAAAAACAGCTTTTGACGTGAGAACTCTTGTCCCACATATTAAATCACGTGATGGGATGAAGAGGAAAAGCCAGACCTTCAGAAGATCAGGATTGAAACCCAGGTGTGACCACGGCCTGGCTGCTTGTGTTCTCTTGTATCTTTAATGTTGATTTTGAATGCTGTAAGATTTCCCTCAGTTCCCTGTTCTCAAGCTTGAACATGTCTTAATTGTGCTGGACTGTATATTGTCCCTCATTACTGTAAGCCACCTTGGGTCCTTTTCCAAGGAGAAAGGTAGGGTAAAAAATACTCAAAATAAAATAAAATAAATAAAAATAAAGCATGTGGCTCCAGCCTGTGTTAGCACCCAAGAATGATGTGGAAGGCAGGCCCCGTGTGACCAGGCCACAGCCAGGCATTATCAGTAGCCTTTGAGGTTACGGGTTTCCCATGATGCTCTTGCCGAGGATGGGGAGAGAACTAAGGTGACTTTAGCTACGTGAGCCAGCTGGATAGCTCAGAGGTTTGGGTCTCTAGCTGCAGGACCAGAAGTTGGGAGTTCGATTCCCCACTGTTAGCCTGTGGAACTCCCTGCCACAGGAGGTGGTGTTGGCATCTGGCCTGGATGCCTTCAAAAGGGGATTGGACAGATTTCTGGAGGAAAAGTCCATCCCAGGTTACAAACCATGATGGAGATGTGTAATCTCCAGGCTTAAACCCAGGGTACTTCAAGGGCCAGATGCAGGGGAGTGGTCTCAGGAGACAGAGCTCTAGTCTTGTGCGCTCCCACAGGCAATGTTGGGTGCCCACAGAAAGGGCTCCGAGTGCCACCTTTGGCACCCATGCCATGGGTTCGCCAACACTGACCTAGGAGGACAAAGGGGCAGCAGGACCAGATAAGGGGAAAAAAGGGGGTTAGTGGGAAGGGGGCAGCCAGGCTGGGTGGAAGCATTATGTTCCATTCTTCCTAGGCACAAACCAGAAAAAATTGTGAATGGCTTCATTTCCCCAAGGTTTGGGGGTGGTTCGAACTACTCCAATTTGTTATTTTTCTGGTCCGTGCCCATCTCTTCACACAATGATTATTTATTTACCTTTGTGTGTGTGCTGCTGCTGGTGGGGGAATAGAGTGATTGGGTGGGTGGGTGGGAACAGCAGCCAAACTTAAACTGGCCATCTTGCTCTGATTAGTTTTCCATCTGACTCATCTCGGAGAGTCGAACCAAGAGGAAGCCACAGCCCCTCTCGGAGGGAAGCGAGGACGGACGACTTGCCCATCTCCGCTGACAGCACAGATTGTTCTTGCTTTAATATTGCATTATCCCGGCTCTGCATGGAGCAGTTTTGCCAATGGTCACACCTGGAGCGGCGCGCTGCCTTCGTCTTCGGCACAAGCCTCGGTAATAAATGCCTTTGCTTCATCTCTGCGCCACTGTCACATACATCTGCCCTACCGAGGGAGGAGAGCGCTGAAAAGGATAATGGATCCTCAACCCCCTCCCTTGCACTCAAGATGAAGGCTCATGGTAAATTAAGTTACACCCCCATTACATGGCACATCAACAGCAACACCTTGCGCCTCCGATGCCTGCGGTACTTTGTCACTGCCTCTTAGGTTGTTTTCAATGTCTCACGTGGGCCTAAACAGCTTTTCTCTGGAACACAATAGCATCTTGTGTTTTTTTGTTTTGGGGGGGCGGTCTCTGGAAGAGGAAGCTGCAGATGGAGAAACTTTCATGACACCTTCTCCTGCTCCATAAAGCCATGGAATTAGACCCTTGGTTCTGGGGGATGCACCCACCGGAACAAGACTGAACGTACGCCTGTGAGATTCTTGTTTAGCATGCAAGGTGTCCAAATGATCAGCAAAATCCCTGTACTCCAAAGGCCAAATATTGAAAGAGTGGAAGCAAAGCAAAAGCAAACTGGGCTGCTTATATACCGTTCCACAGCTCTTGAAGCACTCTCTGGGCAGTTTACAAGTAATTTATTCAGGCTACACATTCCCCTCCCCCCAGCAAGCTGGGTACTCCTTTTACCAAGCTGAGAAGGATGGAATGCTGAGTAGACATGAGCACGACTTGGCGAAATTCTCGTTTATGTTTCCGTTCCTCGTTTCCGTTACGTAACGGAAATAGTAATCACAATTACTCCGCCAGAACTTGAACTCAAACCGATAAAAGAAAAATTGGGTCTGATTTGTCGTTGTCGTTCCTGGCATCGCAGCGATCGCGCGATGCCAAGCGGCACAGAAAAAAAGTAAAAAAACCCACCCGATTCCCGGCCAAAAAAGCAGGCGAAAATATGCCTGCCTGAGTGAGGGCACCTACCAGAGGGGTGGTTTCTGGGGGGTTCCCAGCCTCCCCCCTCCTGTCCTGGGCTGCTGGTACCGGGCTGGGAGGGGGCATCCTCGGCGTCTCCATTTGCCATGCGGTGAGGGGGGATCCAAAATGGCGTCCACAATATTTTTTTTTTGAAATTGTGGTCCAAAAACACACCAAAGCACCAAAGAAACATGCGAAAATAGCTATTTTAAAACTGCCTGAATTTTTTCAGTAGCAGCAGTGGGTTTTTCTTGCAACCAAACGTCTCCATTGATTTTATTTTATTTTTTTTTATTTTTATTTTTTTACACCTGTGCAATGATGGGCTGGCCATGGGAGTGGACCATGCAAATTTTTGGAGCCATTCCACCAATTGCATGGCCACTTGGCCAGGTTTTGACTGAGACTTCTGGGATGTGCCAGTCGGGCATAAAAAGCCCACTAACCCTAGCCCGAACCCAAACCCTAACCCTAACCCTAACCCATACGCCAGTACACTGTCCTTCTTAGTGGGTCAGAGAGGCACCTAACTCACTCTAACCTTACCCGTAACCCTAAGCCTAGCCCTTGCGCTAACCCTAACCCTAACCCAGATCTGTGTACTTGCATTGCACTACACGCAAGTACACTTCCCTTCTTAGTGAGCCAGAGGGTGCCCATAGGGGTCCTCTCTCACTTCGTTCCCCAGCCCAAGTACACCTGTATGCCAGTATGCTGTCCTTCTTAGTGAGTCAGAATAGAGGCACCCACCCAAAAGAAAGAGAGGTGCCTCTGCCTGCCACTGCAACTGGTATGCAATGCATATCCAATTGGCTATGCATACTCTTTTGTAGCGGGCCAGAGGAGGCACCCACCCCAGAGAGGTGCCTCCAGGAGCCCGCTTTACCTTCATAGCGGGCCAGAGGAGGCACCCACCCCAGGTGCCACCAGGAGCCCGCTTTCCCTTTGTAGCGGGCCAGAGGAGGCACCCACCCACCCCAGAGAGGTGCCTCCAGGAGCCCGCTACCCCCCCAAACCAGTACTAACGACAGACAAAAAATGACAAACAAAACGACAAATTTTTGAGAAATTTCGCAACAAACAGAAACGAGCCAAAACGGGCCGGCTCCGACACACGACAACTCGAAACGTCATTTTTCCTGGTCGTGCCCATCTCTAATGCTGAGTGAACTTTGAGCCAGGTACCTGGAACTGAACCCCGGGTTGTGAGCACAGTTACAGCTGCAGTACTGCATTTTAACTACTGCACCACAAGGCTCAGTGAAAAGGGTCGCAATCTACTGGATAATAGGAAGTGGGCATATTGGAATTATTTGATTGAAAATATCCTACCCCACGGAGTCAACAATTCCCTTTAGTTCACTCATCCCAAGTACTGCAATGTTTAAACAAACAAATAAGATAAAGTACTTTTTCACTCAGAGGATCACTGGTCTCTGGAACTCCCTGCCAGAAGAAGTGGTGACAGCTGTCAGCCTTGACAGCTTTAAGAAAGGATTAAACAAGTTCATGGAGAACAAGGGTATCAATGGTTATCATTATGGATGTCTAAAGACAACCTCCAGGTTGGAGAGATAGGCAGGATCTCTCTCAATGCCATTTGCAGGGAATCGTAAGCAGGTGAAGACATCTGCTTGGTAATACCCTGAAGCAAATGGTGAGCCACTGTGTGAGACAGAATGGTGGACTGAATGGGCTGTGGCCTGTTCCAGCAAGGCTGTTCTTATGTTCTAATTTCTGACATTGTAAGGTGGCAGTGGCTTTAGGTTTTGAGTTCTCCTTGATTCATACTTCTCACATCTAATGTCCCAATTATATGTGTTGTGCAGCATTAGAGTTTTTTTTTAATCTAAGTGCACATAGGCCACTGGACAGCCTTTCAGATTCAGTCTAGTTATTTTATTAGCAACAGACGTACTTGTTCTTTGTTCTTCATCAGTAGCTGATTGGGTGCTTTTTGACCTGAGAATCTCATCTTCCAGCACTATCTTTTGTTTTATTTTGGATTGTTTAATCATTGGGGTTTTCATGGTACTTTACCACTGCTGAATTCTGTGTACTACTAGCAAACATTCACCCAATGTAGTCTAGTGGATAGAATGTCTGACTAGGGTTGCCATCTCACCTGGGGGAAGATCCAGATGTTGTGAAAATCTGGCTTTTCCCCCTGGTCACATGGCTGAAGACGTGGGATCTCAGTTCCCAAGTACAAGGATTTTTTTTTTTTAAGCACCAACCAGCCCCAGGACCAGCAGGTGGCGCTAGGGGAAAAAATCAATAATTGACAGCCCGAAGGCCAGTTGCTCAGGGCTGGAGAAAGGGACATTTTAAAAAATAAATAAATAAACACCAAGCATGAGGATGAGCTGGTCGGTGCTAGGATAAAAATGAAAAAAAAGAAAATAAAGAAAATAGCACTGACAGCCTGAAGGTGATAGAGCCCTAGGACACAGGAAGCCTGAATTCAAATATCTGCTCAGCCATGGAAGCCCACTGCAGGAGTGGAACCAGTAAAACCTTAAGTACCTCAATTACCTTGAACACACTATTTGGGTTGCTATTAGTAAGTTAGGAGGGGCAGTACTCCTCAAAAGTCTTTTACTGGGGGAGCAGACTACCAGTTCTAGGACCATCTGGCAGGTGTGCCAGGCAAAGGGTGCCATGACAAGAGTACTGTACACACGATATCAGATGTCTCTGGAGGTAAGTGGCAAGGGCTCCTGGCCCCAGTATGCCTCCATAACCCCAGTTGGCAGCCATTGTCTTGAAGGTGTGGCAGTACTCTTGAGAGGTGTGGCTGAACTCTTTCTGGACTTAGCCCTGTAGGGAGGAGCCAGAGACTGACCTTCTGGAATGGCTGGATAGCTCAGTGGGTTTAGCTATCTGACTGTGGGGCCACTTGATAGGGTCTGGACTTGATGATCTATAGCAGTGGTGGTGAACCTTCACCACTCCAGATGTTTTGGACCACAACTCCCATAGTCCTTTGTCATTGGCAATCTAGGCTCAGAATTCTGGAGGTGTAGTCCAAAACATCTGGAGTGCTGAAGGTTCACTACACCTGATCTAGAGGGTATCTTCTAACTCTGCAGGTTGAAATTCATTCATTCATTCATTCATTCATTCCTGTAGGCAGGGGATCATGGGGTCTCTAGTGGCATCCTTTCCCCTATCCAGCCATCATCTTCTCTGGCAGCAGTGGTAGTTCCTTGGCTTCGCATGCCTTCCATCCAATCCATGGTGTCCACTCAACAGTCCTGCTTCACCCCCCTTAAAGCCACATCCTGTCATGGCTAGACTCATGGCCCCGAGAGCCTCATCTGTGCCACTTTTGCCAACACCCCAGCCCACAAGTGATCTGCAGGGAAGAAAATCCACCCGTGCTCCCCAAGAGGTGGAGAGACCACTCTTATAACCCAGGAGACCCTAATCGGCCCCTCAAACAGCTGCCACGATGCAGACAATGAATGTCACAAATCTTTAGATCACTGGCGGAATTACACTGGGAATATATTTTTTATTATTGTAAACATGTGGATAATGGGGCTTTTTCTCTCTTGGTTGAACAGATCCACCTGCTCTGACCATCTCCGTAACAACTGCAACATGTCTGCTGGGAAATTTGGAGGCGGAGATGCCCACAGTATGACCCCCTTCTGTGGAGTGCTGGTGCTTTTTCTGCAGCAGTGGAAGGCTATGCATTATTGAAAGAGACTTCGCCAGCCTCATTATTAGGAAGTTTGCCTATAACTCAAAACAACATTTACACTACTCGCCAAGGGTGAACAAGCCAGAATTTTAAAAACAAACACATACATTTGCTTATTCTCAACACCTGCAAGCAGAACATTTTTAAAAAGAATACAATTAGTTGTCTAGGACCTCACATTTAGAAATATATCTTAAAATAATCTGCCTTGCTATTATCATCCTTACTCCATCTCTCTTTATGTCTCTCACTCACACCATTTTCATTATCTTTTTTAATAGAGGCTGTCCCTCTGAGCATCAGCTTCTCTACAATTCTGGTCACCACACCTCAAGAAAGACATAGTGGAACTGGAAAAGGTGCAGAGGAGAGTGATAAAATGATTACTAGGCTGGGGGACCTCACTTATGAGGAAAGGCTAAAACATTTGGGGCTCTTTAGTCTGGAAAAAAGACGCCTGAGGGGGGACATGATTGAGACGTACAAAATAATGCAGGGCATGAGTAAAGTGGATAGAGGGACAATCTTCTCCCTCTCACAAAATACCAGAACTAAGGGGATATACACTCAAATTGAGGGCTGGGAGAGTAAGAACAGACAAAAGAAAATATTTTTTCACCCAGCGCGTTGTTAGTCTGTGGAACTCCCTGCCACGGGATGTGGTGATGGTTTCTAGCCTGATGTCTTCCAAAGGGGATTGGACAGATTCCTGGAGGAAATGTCCATCACAGGTGACAAACCATGATGGAGATGTGTGTTATCTGCAGGCTTAAAACTGGGGTACTTCAAGGACCAGATGCAGGGGAGGGGTATCAGGAGACAGACATCTAGTTTCGTGCACTCCCAGAGGCATCTGGTGGGGCCACTGTGAGATACAGGAAGCTGGACGAGATGGGCCTTTGGCCAGATCCAGCATGCCTCTTCTTATGCTGTTATGTTCTTATGTTCTTATGTTTATTTATTTATTTATTTATTTATTGCATTTATACCCCTCCCATCTTCCCGTAGGAACTCTGGGTGGCTTACAGTAATGAATAGGAACAACACAATAAAATCAGACATCAAAATAGAACAAAGACAAGCTTTTCTAACCAGCATTAGCGCCCTGACGGTACATACAGTTCCCAAGGGGAGACTATCCTAGGGTACAGGATATGAGCAGCGGGGAAAAAAAAAACTACAACAGGTCGCCAAAGGCCTCCCAAAACAGCAGAGTCTTTAAAGCTTTACGGAAGGCCTGCAGGGACTCTGCAGAGCGCACTTCGCTTGGGAGAGTGTTCCAGAGGGAGGGGGCCACCACTAAGAAAGCCCGGTTACGTGTAGATGTCCTACGGGCTTCATGGGGAGTGGCGACCCGAAGCGAGTGTGCTCGCGACTGCCGAACTGGTTGGGCCGAGGTTGATTGCTGGGTAATCCGCTCTGACAGGTAGTCCGGGCCCAAGCCATGGAGGGTTTTATAAGTTAAAACCAAGACCTTGACTCTAATCCGGGATGCAACAGGTAACCAATGCAGGCAAGCCAGAACTGGGGTGATGTGGTCGTAGCGACGCACACCTGCCGCCAGCCTGGCTGCCGCATTTTGCACCCACTGCAATCACCGGATGAGAGTCAAGGGCAACCCCATGTAGAGGGCGTTGCAATAGTCCAACCGCGAGATCACCAGCGCTGTTCTCAGAGAGTCACCATCCAGGTATGGGCAAATCTGGGCAATTTGGCGAAGATGGTAAAATGCAGATCTGGTCACGGCGGCCACCTGGGCATCCATGGTGAGCGCTGGGTCCAGAACCACGCCCAGATTCCGCACCCTATCCGCAGGATGGAGGGGAACTCCCCCCAAACAGGGGAGAGGGCCTCCATACCCAGATGGCGAGGTCCCAAAGAACTTAACCTCTGTCTTCTCGGGGTGAGCCTAAGCCTGTTGGTCCTGGTCCATGTCAATACCGCATCCAGGCACCTGTCGAGAGTCAGAACAGCTTCCACTGCAGAGGTGGAAAAGGAGAGATACAGCTGCGTGTCATCAGCGTACTGATGACAGCAGACCCCAAATCTCCTAATGACCCCAGCCAGCAGCCTCACATAGATGTTAAACAACATGGGGGACAGAGACAACCCCTGCGGGACTCCACAAGGGAGTATCCACGGGGCCAATACCCCCCCCCCCCATGCTGCACATACTGGGGACGGCCCTCCAGGAAGGACCGGAGCCAACTGCGAGCAGTGCCTCCGATTCCCACCTCAGAGAGCCGATCCAGTAAGATACCGTGGTTGACGGTATCAAAGGCCGCTGACAAATCCAGGAGGACCAACAGGGTAGAGCAACCCCTGTCGGCCGCCTGGATTAGGTCATCTTGCAGCGCGACCAAAGCTGTCTCCATCCCCCGGCCGGGCCTGAACCCAGATTGGCACGGATCAAGGCACTGTTGTTCCTCCAGGTAGGACTGGATCCGGACCGCGGCCACCCTCTCGATGACCTTGCCCATAAACGGGACGTTGGCGATCGGACGGTAGTTGGCCAATTGGTCCGTCGCCAAGCCAGGTTTTTTAAGAATGGGCTTAACCACCGTCTCCTTCAAGCACGGGGGGGGGACCCCCTCGCTGAAGGAGGCGGTGGCGATGACAGATGCCCATTTATCAACCAGGCCAGGCAAGGGTCGAAGGGGGTGGACGTGGGCTGGCAATGAGCAATCGTCCTGGAGGCCTCCAACGAGAAAACAGGCCCAAGCTCATCCAGCCGGGAAGAAGAAGGTGGTACAGCAGCTGGGGATGGTGGGGAAGGGCTAGTGCAACCGGATTCAAAGCCGGCCCGGATGGCCTCTATTTTAGATCGAAAGTGGTCTGCGAAATTCTCGCTACTGAGATCAGTAGGAGGAGGCCTATCCAGACTAAGATTGGTGAGGTCTCGGACCACCCGGAAGAGCTCTGCCTGGCGGTTTGAGGCCTCACCAATTCTCAGGGAGAAATAAGATGACCTGGCCTCCCTGATCGCTCGGGAATAGCACTTAGACTGGATCACAACAGCAGTGTTCTATTCAAGGTGCACAACTTTTTATTTGTTGTTTTTGTCACTTAACCAAAAACCAGTTCTTGGCTGAACTGATATGATGGATATAAGGAACAGTACAGTCAAGAACAGCTCCCTTGTTTCATTTTAGAGCAGTGGTTGCCAACCATGGGAAACCCAGGTCTTCTTGGACTGCAACTCCCAGAAATCTCAGCCAGCACAGGTGGTGGTAAAGGCTTCTGGGAATTGCAGTCCAAGAGCACCTGAGTTAACCCAAGGTTGAGAACCACTGTTCTTGGGGAAAGAGCTTCTCAGTAATTCTTCAGATTCACAAGCAGCCTCTCAACCAAAGCTCATGGGGATGTAAAGAACCAAAGTCGTGCTCTGCTGGAGAAGTCTTCCAGCAAGCATGTGTATGATCACCTTGAGTTGGGGATAGTGAGATATCAACTACTTCCCCTCCATGGCTCCACAGACCATAGACAGTGAACAGAGACAGCAGAACCAAAAGAGGAAGATTGACCATGAGAACAAAGACAAGAGGCCATCTTGGGAACTGCAAGGCAAAGTGTTGAGCTTACATGGGAAAGCTTCTTGGGAGCAGAAGGGGAGGGTCTTGTTCCGGGAAGATTGGCCACTCCAATGTCAACAGCCCAAGCAGCTCAATGGTACAGGTTGGATGGTGATGATGATGATGATGATGATGATGATGGATGATGGATGATGATGTCATATTGAAGAGGGAACAGGTTTGTTTTCCATGGCTTCAGAGACTAGGACTCGGGGCAATGGTTTCAAACTACAGGAAAAGAGATTCCATTTGAACATTAGGAAGAACTTCATGACAGTTAGAGCTATTCGGCAGTGGAATATGCTGCCGCGGAGGGTGGTTGAGTCTCCTTCTTTGGAGGTTTTTAAGCAGAGGTTGGATGGCCATCTGTCGGAAATATTGTGATGGGGGTTCCTGCATGGCAGGGGGTTGGACTTGATGGCCCTTGAGGTCTCTTCCAACTCTATGATTCTATGATTCTATGATTCTATGATGATGATGATGATGATGATGATGATGATGATAATAATAATAATAATAATAATAATAATCTTTATTTTAATGCCACCTTTCTCCCCGAGAAAGTGTCTGCATCTGATTCTGAACCATTCGAGACCTTCCTGGGCTCTTGTCATGACCTGCCAGGGTCTGACTTTGGACTCTGTTTGCCAAGAACAACCCTTGCTTGCTTGTTGTCTGCCCTTGGCATGCTTTAGCCATACACTTCTTGTCTCTCAGTCACCCTCATTGACTTCCCTTGCTCTGTAATAAGACTGTGCAACTTCAACCCCAACTGTTGACCTTGCTTTTGTGTTTGCCTTTGTCTAGATGCCTGCTTCTGTTTCAGGCCCACTTAATATCCATTTTGATCAAGCCCAGAACAAGGGAGTCACGTCTGGTCTGATTTTTTAAAAATGATGTAGAGCAGGTCTTTCTCATCAGCTGCTCTGTGGTCATTTTGTGGATTTGTACGTGGAAATCATGTTCTTAACAGCCGAGTGACAACTCTCCTCATCATATTACCCATTGAAATATTGATGGAAAACTGGGGAGCCGTTTCCATGGGTCAGTGAAATAACTGCCCATAGTGCAAATGGGTGTATACGTCAAAGACTTCACCTACAACGCTTCTTCGTTCAACAATGGATTTGATTAAATGGGCTGTCCTCATTATGGCTGAAAGTCTCCAAAGTTCCTTGATTTGGTGAGTCATAATTAATCACTAAGAAAGACATATTTTCTCTCTCAAAATTGACTTCAGTCAGTGATTAAGAGGTGGGGGAAGGGAGGAACACAAAGGAAAGTAGGAAGCAATTTTAATTGCCCTTCTGACAAAGGCAAGGATAAGCAAGAATATGAAACATGCACCTAGGGGCGCTTTTAAATGACCCCTAAAATCCGAGACAAAGGGCTCCCAGATCCGGAGCTTAAAAATGTTTTCTCACCAGCTCCGGACTTTAAAAAAAATTAAGTATGACCATGCCCACCTAAGCGCGTTGCAGCACACTTTTCAAGTACCTGGCCTCCAGGAGGTAAAGAATCATCTGATGCGCATTGTAAAAGCTGTGAATGCTGGGCTCCCTCGCCTTCTGTTTGTCTTTTTGTCCCCAGCGCTCCTTTAAGAGACAGGAATCACTATGGGGAGGCTCGGGGCTGCTTCAACCGGCAGATGTGGGAACACAGGAAGAGCGACAAACCCCCACGATCTCTGGTCCAAATTTAAGTTGCCACCGGATTATAGAGGTCATGTAAAAGTGCCCTAAGAAGACCAAAGTCTTGATTCTGGAATTTACTATGAATTGTAAACTAGATACACATATTGGGTGGTTGTTGTTTCTGGAGGAAGACATGTTTATCTGTAGTCAGTTGCGCTGAAAGCAACAAATAATCTTATGGATCTAAAAGATTGACCCCCAACATGCACTGGATTAACCATCCAGAGTAGCTTTGTAGCCAGATGGGCGGTATATAAATTCCATCCATCCATCCATCCATCCATCCATCCATCCATCCATCCATCCCCTTTTTCTTCAGAAGCACCACTTTTACCAGCATGAGTATGTTACCAGATATGTTCTCAGAACATGTGTGAGGATACTCATCAGGAATCTTTGAACCATGGCAATCTGTCTGGACACCAATTGGGCTGTGTGTATCACACTCGGAAAAGGCTATCCATGAGGGGAATATTGAGTCCAGAAGAACTAAAGTATGACACAGATTCACAGCGATGAGCACAAACAATTCAACAGGTGGTTCATGTAACTTGTCCATTGGCTGAACAAGCATTCAATACTTCCCAGCCCCACCACATCTGTGGGTGCTTACTTGGAGGCAGAGCAGGGAAGCCAGGGTACTATCTATCAGTGGACATGTGCTGGGAGAGGCAGGGCTGGGAAGCACCAAACAGCTGAAGGAAGACCCATCGTTGGAGGCAAAAATGCTGAAACTCGGGCTGTCCTGCTTGGGGTACATCATAAGGATCTCCTGGAAAAGGTAATAACACTGGGAAAGAGGGAAGGCAGCGTGCAAAGTGGGGGTGCAAATATGAGTTGGATTGACTCCCTAAAAGGAAGCCACATGCTTGAGTCTGCATGAGCTGAGCTGAAGACAGGACATTTTTATGACTCTGGTAGCCTCAGCTATTTTCTACGCTGTAGTCTGCTAGAGTTCAGGTAGTACTGAATGGGACAGGAACAGACGGAACAAGCTGGTCAGGAGGGCTAGCTCTGTCTTGGGATGCCCTCTGGATTCTGTGGAGGAGATGGGTAAGAGGAGGAGGATGGCCAATATCTCTCACCCACTGCACCAGACAGTGGAGGCTTTGTGTAGGTCCTTCAGTGGCAGACTCAGACATACCCTGGTGTGGGAAGGAGCGCTACCGCAGGTCCTTTATTCCCACTGCTGTGAGACTCTACAACTCTACAGTCTTAACATATTCATATGGGGTATACTGCAGCTTCTTTTTATATATATTTAATTTTTATATGCAAATATTTACAGTGTAATATTTGTATATTGGGTTTCTTGTTTTATTGAATCTCTTTTTAGCTATTTTTTGCTCTCTCTCACCTTACACTTTTTGTGCACCTACCCATCTTTACTTGTTCTTTATATTGGGAGCTGTGTAACAAGTAAGGGCCTTTTCACATGACCCCTAAGATCCGCTGGCCCCTTAAATTCGGACCAGAGATCTTGGGGGTTCGTTGCTCTTCCTCCCTCCCCACCATTCCGCACTTCCTTGCTTCTGTCTGCGTGAGGGGAGGGAGGGAAAAAAGCCTTAAAAAGGGACAAAAGAATAAAGCCTTACCTCCGGTGCTGGTAGCCCCGGTCACTTCCTGGTTCCTCTTAAAGGGGCGGGAGGCAAAAAAACAACAACAAAAAGAAGCGAGGAGAGCCCGGCACTCTCCGCATCAAAATTTTTCACCCTCCGAGAGCAGGTACCTGAAAGCTGCGCTGAGTTTGCGCTTAGGTGGGCGGGGTTGCACTTAATTTTCTGTTAGCTCTGGAGCTGGTGGGGAACATTTTTAAGCTCCGGAGCTGGGAGCCATTTGCAGCGGAGCTTAGGGGTCGTGTATAAACGCCCTAAATTTCCTCCGATGCGGGATCAATAAAGATTTATCTTATCTTATTTTGGAATTGCTCATGCATAGAGTCGCCATAAGTCCAAAGTGGCTTGATGGCACGTAGTAGTAACACAACAATCACCTGCCTTCCCACTCATCAGAAGTGAGGCAAACCTCCCAGAGAGACATCAGTTCATATAATAAGCGGCAGCCTCCATGCAATTCCAGTTGGGTCTTCTTGAGCACAGCAACTTTTTCATCTCCTGTGGTTTTCATTGAGATAGGAGCAATTGTAGAAACATTGTGTGGAATAGCCCTTGAATTGTATATGGGAATTCCTAGTTATCTCGAAGTTATATTCTGCACAAAGCTATGCATTAGTAATGTCATGCATCTTTCTGGTTTTCTAACTTCTCGAGTTCCATGCTTTCGCAAGCCTGCTGGATAAGATGTGCCCAAAACGTTAGCAAGAACCACAAAATTAAGAGGGGTATTGGGAAAGTGTGTAAGTGAGTGATAGCACTTTGGCCTTACCCACTTCCTTAACTGGATTGCAGGCCTGTTTTTTTGTCTTTTTTCATCTGCTCTTTCAGCCCCACTGGTTAAGCTAATTGCTGGAACCTTTTCAGGCCATTAAGGAGAACTGATTTGAAAGAACTGACTGTTTTGCTGCTGTTGAACGCTGGCATAATGAAGAGCTGGCATAAAAACTGTGAACTAGCTAGGAGGTTTCTCTCCACATCTGTCTTAATATAAAAAAAGTTAAAAGCTGCTCTGATTTTTTTTCTTAGAGTCACAGAATTGTGAAGTTTTTTGCCGATCAGTTGGTGGCAAAAAAAAGTTTTGAAAGTTTTACAAGGCCATGCTTCCCCCCAATTGGGTGTGTTGGGGTGGGGGAAAAGTGTGGACTTTTAAAACTTCTTTTTGCCATGCAACAGCTTATTGGTGCTTACTTTGGCGGCAAAAATGTTTTAAAAGCCCGTGCCATTCCCCTTAATGCACCCAGTTGGGTGGGGGAAAGCTAAGACTTTTAGATCTTTTTTTTTTTTTTTTTTTGGCACTGCAGCCCCATGCGCCAGCTGATCGGCACTTGGGGGAGGCAGCTGGCATGGCCCAGTGCACCACTTAAGTAGTGTCAAAAATAGATAAAAAAGAAAACAAAATGAACACAAAACAATTTTTAATTTTTTAAAAAAATTGTTTCAAAAGAAATGAAAAAAAATTGAATTGAAATGAAAAAAGTTTTAAATGAAATGAAAGAAATTGTTTCAAATGAAATTTAAAAAATGAAAACAAGCTAAACGAAAAACAAAACGAAATGCCATTTTGGTGTTTCGTGCCCCTCTCAATGACTATAGATTGCATGGGTCCATCAAGGCCAATGATGTTTGTTTACTATGCTAATTGGAAGCTGAGGCAGAAATCCAATAATCAGTGATCCATCCATCCATCTCTCTCTCTCTCTCTCTCTCTCTCTCTCTCTCTCTCTCTCTCTCTCTCTCTCTCTCTCTGTGTGTGTGTGTGTGTGTGTGTGTGTGTGTGTGTGTGTGTGTGTGTGTGTGTGTGCGTGTGTGTGTGCGTGCGTGTGTGATGGGTAGGCTATGGCTTCACAGGTTTGTCTGCAGAATATCCCAGACGTAGTTCTGGCAACTGTCAATGGAAAAATCACCACTCATTGGGTTTCTGCCTATGGGTAGGTGATGGCTATATATATTTTCTAGGATTCCATGAAGTAATTGAAGGAGAACAGGGATGGAAGTCAAAGGACTCAGCATTTATTTTCTTCCTCTGACTCTTCCCTGCCACAAAGAGGCTCAAATCACATTGCTAGTCTCAACTGGAATAAATTGCACCAGTTGTTGGACAATGAACAGAAATTAGTCTAAACCCAATGATTTGATGTGTTTCCACCCTAGCTGGGGCTACTAATCAGATTTAGGCCAAGTACAAACTGTGCCTGTAGGCCACAATACAAACTAGTTATACCAGAATGAAAATAGCTTTTAGAGGAAGACAAAAAAGAAAACCAAAATTCAAAATGTTGCAAGCAGTGGTTTTTATTGTGCTATAGATGGACTACTTCTCTAATGATAAACAACTTGTTAAAAACTTTATAATAAACAAGGGTCTGGGAGAGAGCTTGCTGAATTTAAAACTTAAAGCAAAGAAAGGTTAGGGGAGAAAAAGATGGAAAAGTATTTCCAACAAAATTCAGGGGTCACAATGAATAAATCTTATTTAGGATGCAGTCCAGAGCACCCAAGAGGGGCGTGGGCCAGCTGAAAAAAACTGAAGATATGCTGGAGTCAAACGCCTCAACACCTACAGAAGTTGAACACTATTAGATTCTATGTTCCCCTTGGACTAACTTTGTGTTGCCATAGCAACCATGTCCCTGTGCAGGAGGACTTTTGGGTCAGATATTAGGCAGCGTCTCCTCCACCCTGTACCTTCTGCACCCTTCTTTTGGCTCTTGTGATGGTTTATCTTAGCTCTCTCTGCACTTCTGAGGGAAGAGCCATCTTGTATCTCAGCTCAGCCATTACAAGAGGATTCTGCCAGAATGAAGGCACGTGTCAGTGAAAAGGCCATTGTGTTTGGGGGGGGGGCATGAGAGGATTCTGCCCATTCCAAACCTATTTTTGCCTGCCACTGAGGGCTGGTGAATCAATTCCAGGTCCAGTCTGAACTTGACAGGAGCCATCCAATACGCTGAACCATGTCTCCCCAACTGGTCCAGCATTTTGGACAGAAGTCTCATTAAAACCGCCCAGAGTATCCTTCGTGTTAGATGGCTGCGGTATATATATCAAATAAATAAATAAATAAATAAATAAATAAATAAATAAATAAATAAATAAACAAACAAACAAACCAGGGAGCATTGCATTGGAAACACCCATCTCCTTTGGTGTCTTTGAACTGAAAACGTCTGTGCTATTCACCAGCATAGGGTGGGATGGGAATGAAGGCTATGGATCTGTTGGAAAAGCCAAACGGACTGACACACACACACACACACACACACACACACACACACACACACACACACACACACACACACACACACACACACACACACACACACACACACACAGTGTTCTGCTTATATACCGCCCCATAGTGCTTAAAGCATTCTCTGGACAGTTTGCAATTTATTTACGCAGGCTACACATTATGCAGGTGAGTTGTGTATTCTTTTTACTGACCTGGGAAGGCTGGAAGGCTGAGTGAAACTTGAGCTGGCTACCTGGGACTGAACCCCAGGTCTTGAGTACCGTTAAGTACAGCAACTTAAACCACAGTGTCAGAAGGCTCTTCAAATAATAGTCATTACGTTCTGCACTACTGGAGGATTGTATTTCACCCCCTATCAGAGTAGTGTATCTCTTCCCTATCTCTGAGGCACAAAAAAGGAAAGAGGAATATCAGGCAAACAAACAAACAAATAATGACATCATCATCATCAAAACTATTGTGGGACTTCCAAGACTAACTCCTATGAATGTGAGTTTTTGTGGACAAGTTCACTTCTTCAGATTTAAGAGATGGACAACATGACAAATATTTATACATTGATACATGGTCCCAGTTCAGAGACTGCATTTGGGCACAGGTTGTTGACTTGGCAGTCACCTTTAAAGCCCTTGTGGTCAGTTCCCCTCCCAGGAAGCACTGTGATATAGACAACGACAGTGACTGGAGGCTAAATTAATCCCGGACTATAGATGAAGAGCCACGGGGTTTGTGAGGTGGCACTGGTAGATAAAAAGGAAATGGCATATGAACTGTTGGAGATTGGAGTGGCATGTGTTGGACAGTCAACATCCAAGGAGGAGGCTCCTTGGAGATGCCCATCTTTTATATTTTTGGCCTGCTAAACAAGAATGGGGTGGAGCCCATGCTTCCGTCAAAATCTACCAGACACTCTTGCAAGATCTGAAGGCATTTTGTTTAAACAAACAAAGAGGGGGATGAAATTACAGGTTCATTTTAAAAAAATGAGCACAAACACATTTCACTGTGTTCCATCAGTTAATTAGTCTTAGGACAGCGGTCACAGAGCAGTGGAGAGAGTGGGTGTGAATCCCTGCGCAGCCACGTGGTGGTGGAAGTTACACTGATGGAGTTACACAGCAGGGATAACTATCAGGATGGTGGCCATCATGTTAAAGCTGCAGTGTCGGTGGAGATTGCCTTTGTTACTGTGAAAAAGAAGTTAATTCTAACTCTGGATAATTAACATATATTTGAACCACCTCCAGAGTAGTGGAGTGGCATTAACGGGTGTGGTAAATAAATAAATAAATAAATAAATAAATAAATAAATAAATAAATAAATAAATAAATAAATATTTGAGTGCCAAAGTGTTGTAGTAGATCAGGGCGGTTAAACTTTTAACAGGTCAAGGTCTACTTTTTCCGGCCCAAAGTGCCTGAGGGCTACTACACTGAAACTTCTATTTACGAATTTTATCTGTTCCGAGCACATGCTCATAAGTAAAAACTTTTGTAAGTAGAGCAGTGGTTTCCCATAGGAATGCATTGAAAACCAATTAATCTGTTCTGGAGGGAACAGATTTCAATGCAACATGGCCCTTGAACTGCCCCGCTCAGCTGAGAGAGTGGGCTGGCAGACACAGAACTTTGCTGGGGCAGTGGTGCTCCTTGGGATGGGGGAAGGAGTGGTGGAGAACTTAACCCCTCACTTTTTTTATTGATGGCCAGCGGGCTACCTTTGAACACTTCACGGGCTATTGGTAGCCCGCGGTCTACCTGTTGGGCAGGCCTGTAGTAGATAGTGATGGACTCGTACTCAAGAGACCCAGGTTCAAATGCCTACTTGGACTTGGCAACTCACTAGAAATAGCATAGAATCATAGAATCATAGAATCACAGAGTTGGAAGAGACCTCAAGGGCCATCTAGTCCAACCCCCTGCCATGCAGGAACCCCATCACAATATTTCCGACAGATGGCCATCTAGCCTCTGCTTAAAAACCTCAAAAGAAGGAGACCCCACCACCCTTTGTGGCAGCATATTCCACTGCTGAACAGCTCTAACTGTCATGAAGTTCTTCCTAATGTTCAAATGGAATATTTTTTTCCTGGAGTTTGAAACCATTGCCCCGAGTCCTAGTCTCTGAAGTCATCATGGAAAACAAACCTGTTCCCTCTTCAATGTCAACCCACTCTCTGCATATCTCACACACCTTGAACAGCCTTTTAGGATTGTTGTAAAATGAAGGAGACTTGATGGCACATACCAAGAACAGCATACTTGCAACATGTTAGTTCAAAACTTGGTCCTCAGGTCAGAGAAGGATCGGCATACTTCTCTTCCTCCCTTCCCATTCTCTCTTTCTCCATCATTCATAATTTTCTAACCCTCTTACCCTATCCTTCCTTCTCAGTAATTGTTTTGACATGTTTACAAAGCTGTGGTTGAGGACGGCCATTCCTTCTAAGCCCTTGGGTTGCTCTCTGTAAGCGCAGGTCCCACCATTAATTCCCACATCAAGAACAATTTGTCCTGCCATATCTCATTTAATTTGCAAAGTGATCACCCTATAACACACACACACACACACACACACACACACATGCCCAAAAGTGGAGCTTCTTAAACACTGAAAGGATGGGAAGTACCTCATCCTTCAGTTAATCTAGCATATCCTAGGGGAGCTGGGTTAATAGAATTTAACAGTCCGTTGCACAAAGGGGCCAATGGCATTTGAGGAAAATGCAACCCTCCCATGCTTCCTCCTCTATATTCCCCTTTGAACAAAGCTGACAGACCATAGGATGCAGGCGGACAGAAGGATGTGAATGAGTTCTCAATTAGCTTGTGCTGAAACAGTTGTCACCCTTTCCGCTTCTCATGCCAGGGAAGAAATGGATGTGGATCCAGGAGGACTTAGCATGGGAAAGCCATCGACAGTATGGCATCCCACCACAAGGAAGGTTTGATTGGTTTGTGGTGGAATGAAGGAGGACAATGATAGATCGCAGAGCCCACATCTAGCCTTTATTGTGCCAATCTTCCCTTGCCCAAGTGCCAAAATTATTTGGTATTTACTGGAAGACACGTTCCTTGTTAAAAGTGAAGATAGACAATCAGCTTGGAGATAGATTCATAGAATAGTGAAGTTGGAAGGGGCCTACAAGGCCATCAACTCCAACCCCCTGCTCCACGCAGGAATACAAATCAAAGAATCTCTGCCAGATGGTTGTCCAAATGTCTCTTGAATGCCTCCTGGTTTGGAGCGCTCACCACTTGAGGTCATTGGTTCCACTGTTGTGCAACATTTAGGAAGTTTTTCCTGATATTCAGCCAAAAGCTGGGTTCTTTTAACTTAAGCCCATTGTTGCACGTGCTACATTCTGGAATGATCAAGGACAGATCCTGTCCTTCCTCTGTATGTCAACCCTTCAAATATCTGAAAAGTGCCATCGTATCACCCATTAGTTTTCTTCTAGGCTAAACATCCCTAGTTCTTTCAATATTTCCTCATAAGCCTTGGTTTCCAACCCCCTGATCATCCTTGACACTCTCCACTGAACTTGTTCCAACTTGTCAGCATCCTTCTTGAAGTGTGGTGTCCAGAGAAGGAGACAGTAATTGAGGTGAAGCCTAACCAGTGCCAAATTGGTGTCTGGTAAAAAAGGCAAACAGTTTGTTATTGAGAAAATTCATAAGAACATAAGAACAGCCTTGCTGGAACAGGCTATAGCCCATCTGTACAACAGAAAAGTGGTTGCGATTAGGGATTAATTCATTTTCAATGCATTCCTATGGAAAATTTGTACAGAATTTCATTTGGAACGAATTAATTCCTTTTTACAAGGTACTACTGTTTCTTTGTACTGTGTTGTGATAAACCTGAGTTTTTCCCCCACACTGACATTCATTCACATTTTGTCTGTATTTTTCCTGAAGTACATTATGCAACCTTTCTCTGTTAACCAAGTTTTTTCAGGAATTAGTTCTAACCATTTCAGCCATTCATTTTCAGAGAGCAACATTTTTGGTGAGGCCTTTATTCCTTTAAGCCTAAGAAATGTGCCAGTTGTTGACATCAGATATGTTTCTTCTTATAGGGGCAAAAACCTTATTTCTTAGCACAGTAGACCACAATAAAGCAAGCCAGTTGAATGACTGAGTCATCTCTATAGATGGGCATGAATGGTTGGTTCGTTGGTTCGTACTGGTTCGGCTGACTGCCAAAGAACTGTTCTATGGTTCATCAGCCCACCCCCCTCCAGTGGGTGTCCACACAGAGGCAGCACCTGGAGTTGGTGGTGCAAGGAAGCCAGGGAACTGCTTCTGAGTGGGTACCTGACAGAGGAGGCAGAGTGCCAAGCCACAAAATGGCTGATCAGCTGTTGGCCAAATGACCACAAACTGCTGAACTGGTGGTATGTGGCCATCTCTTGACAGCTCTTCTGTCAATTCCATTGAGCAAAAGAGGCCTCTTCTAGCTGCAACTTATTATGTTAAAGAAAGAAGATGACTGCATGGTCAAATACTATGAGATTTGCTCTTCCTGTTAAAAAAGTGAATTTAGAGGGCCTTTATTTATTTATTTATTTATTTATTTATTTATTTATTTATTTATTTATTTATTTATTTATTTATTTATGCAGACTTCATGATGCAACAGCTGGTTTGGATATTTGCTTCCAAAGCAGCTTATTCTCTCTCTTGGCTTCTACTATTTCAAGCCAAAATGATTTGAACAAGCTTCCCCTTTCCCCATGCAGTTAGTAGTGATATGTTTTTGTTAAGATAAGGGTGTATTAGTAGGCCGGGCATTTCTGTAGGCAGTGGGGTGTGATTTCAGGGCATGCAAAAGTAATGCACCTTGATTTTAATGTGGAGGATCAGGGTCTTGTCCTGAATCCTGTCAGATTATTTGGGAAGGCCCTTTTTTGGTGAAGCAAAAGGTTCCTGCTTAATTGACAGGTCTGCAAGTGTTATTAAAATCACTTTCTCCTCCCCATCTGCCACTTGCTTCTAAGTAACACCTGCAGGAATTACCATATTTCCCCATCTATAAGATGCCCCGATGTATAAGACATTCCCAATTTTCCAACCCCAAATTACAGTTTTGCTACTGTGTGGTTCTCTCCTTGGCATACTACCATGTAGAAGACGACCTTCAAGTGCCCTACTGTACTTAGGTTTTGAATCGCCTTTTGCTGAAAGTCAAATTGCTTTAAAAATCACTTACCGCATTTCCAATCGCTTTTTCTGTAGAGCCCCCTTGGCCACGCCCCTTTTTGGCCACTGTGTCAGTTTTCAGGGGTGGTGTTTTTTTAAACTGATTTCTAGGCCGTTTTTTGAAGCAATTTGGCTCAAACTGTGGACACCATGCACCGGTTTTTTTCTGGGTTTCCCCCTCTGTATGCCTTATGTGCTGTCGAAAAAGCCAAAAAAAGAAATCCTCCTGCATTGTAATCATTTCCGCTGACTTCTCCAGTCCTTCTACTTCCTCTTTTGGGTACAATTTTGCTTTTCTGGTCACGGAAATGTGCCACATTGTAAGTAATCTAAAGGGAGAACCGGAAAATTAGCTACATTACTTTGAATGGAAAAACAACGGCATGACATTATCCTAAAAAATAATTTCCGAAATTGAACCAGATAATGGGAGAATCTCGGACTAAATCAGAACAAAAAGCGGTTTAGCAAAGTGCAGACGGGGAAACCGGTTCTTGAGAAAACACCAGAGTGCGGAATGTTGAATCACTTCAGCGACCACGTGACTGGGGAAGGGCAAAAGGCAATTCAAAACAAAAAGCGGTTGCTGTTTGAAGTGCGGTAGTGGCCTTAGTCTAACAATTTTATACATGGAAAAATATTGTACTTTGGATGTTGCCGGTGTCATTGTTCTCATGATGCCATGAAGTGCTTATAGGCACCGTCTTTTACATCAAAGCGAAAAGCAAAGCAAAGTGTGCTGCTTAAATAATGCCTTACAGCACTCAAAGCATTCTCTGGGCAATTTACAGTTTAATTACCATATATAGGCTGTGCATCCCCCCCCCACCTCAAAAGCCGGGTACTCATCAAGGAAGAGAAGGCCTGTGAATCCTTGTCACAGCCATGAAGCCTGAAAGTGAAGAAGGCCAAATATAAGAGTTGAATAAAAAAAGAGAACAAAACAGAAAATGAAGAGGGAAAGATCAACAGTGAGCAGAATGAGAAAGGCTACACTGAGGGGTAACCAGAAAGGGAAAGGGACAACATGATAGAAGGAAGAGAAAAGATTGCAAGTTGAAAGATGGGATGAGTTTACCAAGGACTTAGATGGGAAATTACTAGAGCCCAGCTTGGTGTCCATCTTATTACTAAAGGGGTAAAAGGGCAGATATTGAGGATGATGAAAGGAAGGAAGGAAGCTGAAGAAAAAGGGTACAGTTTTGTTCCATTTTGTTCTTCCTCTGTCGCTGTGCATAGAGATCATTTCACATCCATCAGGAGGAGACCCAGAAAGCTGCTTTTATGTGGTTCTTTTTTTAAAGGTAAAAAAATCAAGAAAGAAAGAAAATTTCAAGTGGAACTTCCAGACCCCGAGGGAAGAAAGAAAATGCACAATTTAGTACCATCACAGTGATACTTATTTCTGTCACTCAAACATTTTCATCACTGAAGCACTATCATCTATCTATCTATCTATCTATCTATCTATCTATCTATCTATCTATCTATCTATCTATCTATCTATCTATCTATCTATCTATCTATCTATCTAATCTTTTTATGGCCTGTTATAATGACACCCAAGGCAGTATGCAGCAGAAAGAAAATCAGAAAACATGAAGACAAAAAGCCTTTAAAATGCTGAAATGATAAACCTATTACGACAGTTTAAAAGGTCCATGAAAAAAAAAGAGCGAGGTCAGCAATATTTCACACTATCAAAAGAGTTATGCTTTCATGTGGGTGATGTTTAGAATATATTTTATGTCTGCCTGTGTGGTTAATTCACATGACTCGGCAATGCCTCCTTTCAGAACACCAATTTCTATCTTGTGGGGAAATTTATCTTGTTTTTTTAACTGCTAACTTAAATCATCGGAAAGTTTTTTGTTCATATACAGTGTTGAGCTTTTTTCATATGGAGATATGATTTTTTATTATGCATTTTTCCTATTTAGCTGTTGTTTGATGCCTTGAGTCCTTTCACTCAAGAAAAAGGTGGGACTAATAAGAAGGAAGGAAGGAAGGAAGGAAGGAAGGACTACATAGCTATATTGTACAGCAAAATCCCATTTGAACTATCATGGCTCCAACTTAAGGAATCTGTAATTTGGTCAGACAATTAGAAATCTGTGCAATGGCTGAGAACAATGCAACAGAGGTGGTTACTTCATGTCCATTTTGTCTCTGTTAGTGTTGCGCTTAGGAGTGGTACAAAAAAATTACTTCACATCCCTTGCACAACTACTGAAATTTGTCTCGACCATGCCCTTGGAACACGTTCTAAGTGGGACAATACTGTACCTGGTGCTGGGGTAGGGTTTTCCCTTGTCACTCTTTGTTCCTGCTTGCTGTGAGGTAACACTTGTCACGAGACAAGTTATAATGACCATGGGAACACTGAAACAGGGAGAAAACCATGTGATCATGACCAATGGTGTCACGGTGCAAAACTAGTCATGGAACAAAGGACGTGAAGTAACCACCAGATATCTTTAATAAAGATTCTAAGTGCCTCATTGACCTACAGATCCGAGGATCCCAGAAGAATGAAGCCATGGCAGTTCAAGTGAGACCAAAGTGCTATAATGGTGTAGTACAGACACATAGCAGCCGAAATCCTGTTGCACAGCTCTGCCAGCATACTGGGAATGAGACCACTAGTAGCAGCAACTCATTGCTGATTAAAAACTTTATTTATCCATAGACTCCAGATGGCTTTTTCCCTTCAAATGTCAAGTTAGCTGACACAGGGAAATGCCCCTGGAATGCCTCAGCCCTGCCTGGGACATGAGTTAACCCCACTTGGGCTTGTAAGTCCTTCGTTCCTGTTGTGGGTGACCTCCCAGGATAACTAAAGGTAGCCACTCAAAACAAAGAGGGCTTATAGGTACTTGCCCTGGTTACTGCCCATTTATCAGGGGACTGGAAATAAAGCCCTGTGAAGAAAAACTGAAAGAGCACAGCATCTTTGGCCTTGAGAAAAGAAGACAGAGAGGAGATTTGATAACGCTTTTCAAATATTTGAAAGGTATTCATACAAGGGAGGGACAGGATCCGTTCTCACTCAGAGTTCCACACACACATCATAATTCGGTCAAGTTACAGGAAGCCATATGTAGGATGAACATCAGGGAAAACACCATAACTGTTAGAGCAGTATGACAATGGAGCCCATGGTCTTGGAAGGAGTAGGAGGAGAAGATTGCTCTAGAGCAGTAGTCGTGAACCTTCAGCACTCCAGATGTTTTAGACCACAACGTCCACCGTCCTTTGTCATTGGTAATCTAGGCTTGGAATTCTGGGAGTTGTGGTCCAAAACATATGGAGTGCTGAAGGTTCGCCGTCCCTGCTCTAGAATAGATCATGAATGGGCTGTGAGGCTATGATCCACCCTGGGACCATAGGGCTCATCTAGGCATCCTGTTTCAACAACAACTGACTAACTGGTTGCTTCCAGCTTTCAAAACAATGTCCCTAGGACAATAATGAGGGACAGCGTACAGAACATTCAAAACATATTCAAGTTAAGAACATATTGTGCTCTGCAGCAGAATTGCACCCATTGGGTTCTTTTGATGGCCAGGATCCTCTTGTTTTTGTGGGGGAAAACAACGATAACAACATTGTGAGGGAGAACTCTCTAGTGGAGCAGTGGTTGTAGACTAGTTCTCAGGGAATATGTGTAGCCCAGAGAGCGAACACGTTCGTTCTAGAGATGAGAGAGACCATTCTCATGAAATTTCCTGGGGAGCCAGGCTTCGGAATGTCTCACAGGGGGAAAAAACGGTTATAAAGGAAGGGCAGTACTAAGACATACGCTGAGCCCTCTTAATCAATGTACCAGATGGAAAGGAGAAAAAAATGTGGCAGTGAGCCAGAAGCAGGTGTATAGCTGAGCTGAGCTGAGATCAGTCAATGTAATCATGCATGGTAATCCATCTAAAAGTCACATAAGAGGTAGTCCATCATTCAGGGGAAGCTTGTTTGAAGAGGAAGGTCTTTGCCTGCAGAGCAAGGGGGAAGAACAGGAGGATGCCCCTGACCGGAGAGACCAGGCAGCAGGAGAGAAGAGGCAGGTAGACGCTTTAAAAAATATCTGCTGAGATGAACAGAGAAAGCAGACAGACAGGGAGAGTGACAGAGGGTGAGAGAGTGAATGTGTGGCAGCCAATTAAATACAAAGCAGGGATATCAGGTATGTTCAGACCGTGGCATCAGGCAGGACTGCAAAACAGCCAGTCATTTATTTATAGTATTTGTTTAGAATTGTAGAATAATAGAATAGTGAAGTTGGAAAGGGCCTACAAGGCCATCAAGTCTAACCCCCTCCCCTCCACTGCTCAATGCAGGAATCTAAACCAAAGGATCTCTGCCAGGTGGTTGTCCAAAGGTCTCTTGAGTGTCTCCAGGATTGGAGCACTCACCACCTCTTGAGGTCATTGATTCCATTGTTGTATTGCTCTAACAGTTAGGAAGTTTTTTCCTGATATTTAGCTGAAAGCTGGGTTCTCTTAACTTGAGCCCATTGTTTTCGGGGTAGGGGTAAAAAAAGTTTGCTTAAACTATTGTTACCCCACCTTTCTCTGAAAGAAGGGCCCAAGGGGGCTTACATCATTGTGTGTGTTATGTGTTGCGTCATTACAGTCATGATCGACTCTTTGTGACCCCATGTCCATGGAGTTTTCTTGGCAGGAATACTGGAGTGGCTTGCCAGTTCCTACTCCAGGTGCCTATAGCACCTGGTGTTCCCTGGTGTTTGCTCATCTGAGTAGTAACCAGGGCCGACCCTGCTCAGCTTCTGAAATCAGGTGAGATCAGATGTCCTTAGGGCAGGCACATCCAAACATTGGTCCTCCAGATGTTTTGGACCACAACTCCCAGAGTACTTTGCCATTGGCAATCTAAGCTTAGAATTCTGGGAATTGTGGTCCAAAACATCAGGAGGGCTGAACTTTGGGCATGCCTGGCTTAGGGCATCTAGGCATCATTACAAACATCATTACAAACACAATATATTTAATTTAAACCACCCAGAATAGTGCTGTGATTTAACAGGGTGGGGTGAAAGTACAAGAAATAAATAATAAATGAATAACTATTAAAAGCTGAAAGCCACAGATTATTCCCATATTAAAGAATTAACAGCACTATATTAAATGTGTTGGGTAAAAACTTTACTAAAAGCTAAAAAGAGAGAGGTTTTTTTTTTCCCCCAAAATCAACTGACTCCAGTTTTCAGTGGGATCACACAAAATTCCAAGCCTATATTGCCAATGATAAAGGACCGTGGGAGCTATGGTCCGAAACATCTGGAGGGCTGAAGCTTCCCCGACCGATTTAGATGTAGAAACCTACCCGTCTTCTTCTTCTTCAGTTGTCATGTCATCACAGAATGTTGGCGATCAGTAGCACAATCTGTTTTTCATCTAAAGCTATTTTAAATAGAGAAGTGTGCCCACTGTGAACCATCGGCTTAAATTCTTGGGCCAGAATTGTCTTCTATACCCTGGGCCGTGCTTCCCATCTATTTTTCCTTGAAGGATAACCTGTTGTGTGTGTGTTGTGTCATTACAGTCGTGACCGACTCTTTGTGACCCCATATTGTGCATCAAAAGCTGTCCGTGAAAAGGGGTTTGACACACACACACACACACACACACACACACACACACACACACACAGTGCAATGTAGTATCTTGACCACTGTTCCACACCTGTTTGTAAGCTTTTGATTTCTCCAGGACTGTTCATCAGGCCTGGTGGTACAGAAAATGTCAAGGTGATCATAAGCATGGACATCCAAATCCATTGATTATAGAGTTGAGTCTTGAGATCTATATCTTAACTCTGTCCCAAGCCAGACATGGCCAAATCATTGCACTAAGTATCTCATTTCTGACAATGCATGGAGAACCATTGGCGAGCACTCAATCTCTGGAAACTGAAGGGAAAAGATGTAGTAGTATGCTATGATATGCAACACCAACAGAAATGAAATTCTTTGATTGTCTTCTCCTGCTGTAGCCCTCTATGGTGCCAGAAAACCTACAATGGAGCAGCTCTAAGCCTCCTCTCTAGAGAATCATTTTAAGACAGGCATGTCCAAACTTTGCCCCTCCTGATGTTTTGGACCACAACTCCCAGAATTCTAAGCTTAGTTTAACAGTGACAAAGGACTGTGGGAGTTGTGGTCCAAAACCTCTGGAGGGCCGAAGTTTGGACATACCTGGGGGACTGTGCAAGGGAGGTAGTGGCCATCATTTCTGGCAGACCCAGTATAAGGATGTGTCACTGGAGACCTAGAGGAAGATCATCCATACTCTTGCATTTCTAATCACCATGTATGGGTGTGAAAGCTGGGCAGTTTTTCAAACAAGGGAAAAAAAACTGATTCAATGTGGTGCTGGAGGAGAACTCGGGACTGCCAGAAAGACAAATAAGTGGGTGCTAGAACAAATCAAGCCTGAACTATATTTAGAGACAACAATGTTGAAGCTGAGGCTGTCCTACTTTGGGTACATCATGAGAAGGTGGGATTCTTTGTAGTAAAAACCCATAATACTAGGAAAAGTGGAGGGCAGCAGGAAAAGAGGAAGGCCAAATATAGGCGATGGACTCACTCCCTAAAGGAAGCTTATCTGAACAAGAATATTTCCTGTCATCAGGGAGTGGCGTAAAAAAGTACAATAAATAAATTATTACTAAATAATACTGAGAATATGATGTTCACTCATTTTTGCTTTCCTTCCAGCTCCTCCTGAGCATTCTGTACAGTTAAAATTAGTGACGGGCATGAAACAGAAAAATAGTGTTTTGTTTTGTTTTGTTTTGTTTTGTTACTCATTGCATTTAGTTTTGTTTCATTACTAGCAAATTTTAATAGGAGAATTTCTGGTGAGTGCGGGGCTCTCCTCGCTTCTCTGTTTTTTTTGCCTACCCCTTTAAGAGAAGGGGCAGGAGGCAAGAAAAACAAACAGAAGAGAAGGAATCAGGACGGACGAAATGAGCAACAAAATGATTCTGAAGCTTCTGCCACCCAAGCTGGTTTTTTTAACAGATCAGGTTGTGAGGAGAGGGGGTGCCCCCTCCCCACAGCCCGACCTGTCAAAAAAAAAACCCACTTGGGAGGCGGGGGCAGCAAGAGAGAATGAATTGTTCATTTCAACAGTAAAAAAAAAGATGTTTTGTTTGTTTCGTAATGAAATGTTGTATGTCATTGTGTTATGTTAGAAAATGTTTCATAACCTTATGACATGATGAAAAAGTGTGTAATGTTTCATTTTGTGTCCATCTCTAATTAAAATTAATATCTCTAATTTTGTTGCCAGCTTTCGGTGGCAACCTTTTCTGGAACCTGGTATGACTGCAAAAATGTAAAAAATTTTTTTGCATGATAAGCCACCCCATATGCTGAACTAAGGGCAATAATGTTTCTGTATAGTGTGAGCTAGCTCTATAAATAGCACTTACCCCTCCTTGTTTTGCAGATCAATATCTGCTCTCTGCAAAATGGTTCCCCTTTCTGACATTTCTTTCAAAAGTTTCTCTTGAATTGCAAATGGCTGTCATATCTATTAATAAACCATGCACCCATCTCCCTAACTGCACTCTACCCTTGCCACAGAAACTTAGATTTTAGACAGACATATTTATCTATAGGGGTTGATGCATTTTTATGTGGTGCCTCAAAGATGCTTGCTTTTGATCTTCCTAATAATGCACATACTTGGCTCTGATTTGTGCTTCTGCCTCCTTTAGAAAATCCAGGGCTGATTTCTTTCTCCGGCTATGAGCAAATTCCACCCAACCAGAATCTGTTGAATTGTCACTCCCACTCCCACTGGCTATGTTGGCTAGGGCAGATGGGAAATGTAGTCCAAGACCATTGGGGGAAGCCAGATTTAGGAATCACTGAACTATAGGTAATGGCTTTGCTTCACCCACCCGATTCCTAGATTATGTTGTTGTTTATGTGAGTCAACACGGACGTTAAATGGAGTGCCTCTTTCTTATGATTGACCTGTCTTCTGTTTTTCGGTGAGCATTCCTCAAAACTGTATGCTTTAGAACTCAAGAGTTTACAAATTAAGCCCCAGTTCACCATGGGATGAACCAATCACAAACGAAAGTGTGCTTAAATGCAAGATGGGTAGGTGAAGAAATATCTCTCGCCATGACAAAATTTTGCGCTGAACCAAAGCTGAGCAGATGAACAAAATCTCATGCTGTGAAAAAAATAATCACGTATGATAAATTCTGCACTGCTTTGCTGGATGCCCTATGATGACTAACTCTTTGGTAAAATGACTTCTTTCCTTACTTAGGTGGTTATTTCATGTCCGTTTTTTCTCTGTTAGCGTTGCGCTTAGGAGCGGTACAAAAACATTTCAACTACTGAAATTTGTCTCAAATATGCCCCCCGGAATGGGTGCTAAGCATGATAATAATGTACCTGGTGCTGGGGTAGGGTTTTCCCTTGTCACTCTTTGTTCCTGCTTTCTGTTCTGAAATAAGACACCGTGTTTTAACGACTGTCACGCAACAAAACATTCATTTCTCTCAGAAAACTGACTTTTCAGAAGTGAAATATCGAAAAAGAATTTTTAAGTCCCCCCCAAAAGGAAAACAAGAAGCTAGACAAATTCAGTGTTTGTCATGGTACAAGACCGTGAGGTAACACTTGTCACAAGACAAGCTATCACAACCATGGGAACACTGAAATAGAGACAAAAACCATGTGATCGTGACCAACGTTGTCACGGTACAAAGCTAGTTGCGGAACAAAGAAGGACGTGAAGTAACCACCTTAGGCGATCACGTCTGCAAAGCGGGGGGGGGGGAGTGCTAAATGTGTGTCACTTCATTTGTTTTAAGCCTGGAGAGGAGAGTGGCCATTGGACGTTCAGAATGGTCCACCAGTTGGTGCCTAATAAAATAGGACTGACTAGCCTTACCGTGGTTGCTTGAGTTTTGAAGAGATATTGAACTCCTTACAACAGAAAAGATGCACATTTTCCTTCTAACACTTACGTACCCTTTTGAGAGATTGCACCTTTCCCGTGGTTGTGAGTGGACTTTGAAAATTCTCCCTTGTTTTTCAGAGAGGGATAAGAACAAAAGAGACAGGAAGAAAGGAGATGTAAGCAATTCTCTGTGTTCTTCTTTTGGATGTATTGTCCTCTCCCCCTCTTTTTTGGGGGGGAGGGTGAGTCAGAGGTGAGACATATTGAAACAAATGAGAACAACAAGGCAGGGGAGGATTAAGTCACCCCTAACTCCTGCCTCTTGTTCTTGGAGTATCTAAAGTTGCTTTTCTTTTGAATAAAGAATGCAGTTTCGTTTGTGTTGTCTAACTAGCCCTCGCAGATCTGCCTCTTGAGATTACAAAGCTGCAATGTCTTCTGCAGGGAAGACGGAGATCTGAAGGTTGGGCCTCCGCCTGAGATGAGGTGGAGATTTTCAAGTGTGGAGGAGGATCTTCCCAGAAGCCCATGACAAGAACAGATGAATCATTAGAGCATCATCCACCCCCCAACCCCATAGCCCCTTAATGCATCATCTTCAAATATGTCATCATCTGCCAATTTAATTAACATGCTCTTTACTTCCTCATCTGGATCCTTAACGAAGATGTTAAATCTGCTTTTTTCATTATTCAAAATGGCCTTGGTGAGGACGGGTGTGTGATCGGGAGCCTCCAGTGAGGTTTGGAGATTTATTTATTTATTTATTTATTTATTTACCGCCCAGCTTTCCAAGGAACTCTGGCCAGTTCACAACAAAAGAATCAATACAAATCATCATACAAACATGTATAAAACAAAACCAATCAATCAAAACATTAAAATCAATGAAATATAGGATATAAGATGGTGGCAAATACACACATATATAGTCACCACCATTAGTCACCAAAAGCAGCCTGGAAGTGCCAAGTTTTTAATTGCTTCCTAAAGGCTGAGAGGGGCTCCAAGGTCCTAATATCGCTGGGAAGCTGATTCCACCAGATGGGACCCGCCACAGAAAAGGCACGGTTCCAGGTGGAGGTCTTATAAGCTTCCCGTAGGGTAGCGACTCTGAGCATTAGGGCCTGGGATGATCTAGTGGGCTGGGCCAAAGATGATCTTGGGACGATATGCTCTGCCAGATAGGCTGGTCCAAACCATGGAGGGGATCAAGAAGGACACAAATGAGGAATGCAAATTAAGTGAGGAGGATTGTGTGGGATCCCAGCATGGACTAAAGCTGCTTTTACACAACCCCTAAAATCCGAGGCAAAGGGCTCCCAGATCCGGAGCTTAAAATTGTTTTCCCACCAGCTCTGAACTTTAAACAAAATTAAGTACAACCACGCCCACCTAAGCGCGCCCCAGCACACTTTACAAGTACCTGGTCTCCAGAGGTAAAAAATTTCTGATGCGGATTGTAAAGTTGTGAATGCTGGGCTCCCCTCACCTTCTGGGTTTTTTTGTCCGCACCGCCCCTTTAAGAGATAGGAAACCCTACAGGGCTGCTCGGGGCTGCTCCGATGGCAGATGGAGGTGAGCCTGCATTCTTTTCTCCCTTTTTTTCTCCCTCACCTCGCGCAGACAGGAACAATGCAGTGCGGGGGGGTGGGAACACAGGAAGAGGGACAAACCCCCACGATCTCTGGTCCGAATTTAAGTTCCCAGCACATTTTAGAGGTCATGTAAAAGTGCCCTTAAGGCAAAACCAAAAACAAATACATGTTTACAAGATGGGGATACAGTAATACAAAGAGTGAAAAGCTGAATCTTTGATCTACAACAATGATTGTTTTGGTACATGCCAGGATTGTGATATGGCAGCAAAAAGGACAAACACGGTTTTAGGAGGTATTAAAGGGAAGTATAATCTCCAAATCCAATGAGGTACTAGTACCCCTATATTCAGCACTGGCTAGGCCTCATATTTGGTACCGTGTCTAGTTCTGGCCACCACACTTACAAGAAGGATGCTGAAAAATTGGAACAAGTTCAGAGGAGGGCAACAAGGATGATCGGGGGCTGGAAACCAAGCCTTATGAGGAAAGACTGAAAGAAGTGGATGCATTTGGCCTTGAGAAAAGAAGACTGATGGGAGATATATCACTCTTCATATACTTGAAAGGGACAGAGGAGGGGCAATATCTGTTCTCAATCATCCCAGAGTTCAGAACATATAATAATGGGCTAAAGCTACTGGAAGCCCAATTTATTTATGTATTTATTATTTATTTTAGAATATTTTCACCCTATTTATTTTAGAGTATTTTCACGAAGGTGGCTTACAGTCATGATGGATAATATACAGTCCAGTGTATATTATCCAGTGTACACTCCTTAACTGTGAGAGTCAAACAGCAATGGAACTGATGACCTCGGGAGGTGGTGAGAGCTTCAGCACTGGAGGCACTGAAGAGGAAACTGGTCAACTGTCTGGTATATATTCTTTGATTTGTATTCCTGCCTTGAGAAAGAGGATGGACTTGAAGGTCTTATAGACCCCTCCCAACTCACATATTCTACGATTCTAGGATTCTAAGCAGGAAGCAGGCAAGGAAGCAAGAAGCTGTCTCAGTTTGGGTAAATCATTGGACCACCTAACATGCTTAGGTGTTGAGATTTCTTACTCAGCCTGGACTTTCAAATGATGTAAAGTCCAGTTGACCTTTACTAGTTCCTGGGGTGAAGGACTCTCACCAGTTCTACTTAAAGGAAGAGCCCACTGCTCTCCTGGCCACTAGTTCAGGTTTACAGGTCTTTCGGTAAGTTGCCTTCTATTCTTGTTGTAATACTCAGTCCTCTCCATTGGTCCAATCTTCTCTTTCATTTACTTTTTTCTTTGAGTTAGGCCCCTTCACAAATGCATTGTCATTCAGGTCAGTACGTTTTTCCATCCCGACCCACTCCGCCCCCCCTGCCAGGTAACTATATTAAATTTCAGTGATAGTAAAGAGTGTCAAAGCAGGATTGCAGTTGAATGTTAAGACAATGTGTAGCCTGCATACTGTAATTAAAAAACTGTAAACTGCCCAGAGACTACTTGAAGTGGTATGGGGCGCTATATAAGCAGAAAACTTTTTTGCTTTAATCATGACTATAGAAGAACTACACATATTTTTATGCTGTAAACTACTCAGAGTAGCCTGTGGACTAGATGATTGCAGTATAAAAATAAAATCAATAAATAAAAATAAAATACACAACTTTAACACTGTCAGTAAAGAAATTGAAATATTTTATTTATTTATTTATTTATTTATTTATTTATTTTTACAACTTATATGCCGCCCACTACCCAAAGGTCTCTGGGCGGCTTACAATCAAGGAATTAAAACAGTTAAAAACATCAAACAACAATAAACAATTAAAACAACAATAAAAACCTTATACTAAAACATCACACTAAAATTGCCATCAGAAGACCCACAATCTAAATTGTATCAATTAAAAAACTTCTGGAACAGGAAGGTTTTTACCTGGCGCCGAAATGTCATCAGTGTTGGCGCCAGGCGGATCTCACTTGGGAGGGCATTCCATAGCTTGGGGCAGCTGCCGAAAAGGCCCTGTTCCTACAAGCCATCCCTTTCACCTCCTTGAGGGATGGCTCTTTCAGGAGGGCCCCCTGGCTTGATCTTAATTGCCGGGTAGGTTCATATGGAAGGAGGCGGAAGGAGAGATACATCCAGGAAGAAGACTGAGACTCTGAAGTGTAGCAATGAAGGAACTCAAAAAGATCATCAAGTGTAAGGATGGGTCCCTGAAGACCAAGACCAAAAACCCCCATACCTCGACAAAGTCCTCTTTTACCAACAAAACAAAACAGCAACAATGTAAATGAAAAAGACAAAGAAACACTCACAAAAATTAATGGTCAGAATCCAGTTGAGAGCTGCTAGAAACAATCATAACAAGATAGAAACAATATCCCTCCCCCACTTCTGGTTAGCTCAGCTAGTGATGAAGACTGCTGGGAGTTGCAGTCCACTTGATAGACTATAACATAGTCTTAATAAAACATTTTATACTGGAAAACAGACCTGAGACCCAGCAGAAATCTGGTGCTTTTCATGATACCAAAAAGCTTTGCAGACAGCTTGTATTAGGAAAATAATTTTATATTTCAACATTCAACTTAGAGAGATTGTCTTCAGCAAAAAACATGATACATAAAAACATGCCTGATAACAAACCAGAACCTTGACCAGCAAAAAAACTCCTTCAAAAAACAAAAACAGAGCAACTAACCTTACACAGGAACAGTGTGACAAGCTTTTAAGCAAAGACCAGTAACTTGTGATCCCTCTGTGCTACATTTATACAAACTGCAGCTACAGTTCTAGCACCTGCCCAAGACTGCTGCAGCTTCAGAGTTTTTCCTTAGAATCTTAACAGCTGTGTGTGTTTTACCCACACACAAACTTTGAGTTGCTGTACTCTTCTGAGTAAGGTATGTTTCATTATTTTATTTATGTTTTTATAACTTTGTTCAAGTATAAAAACATGACACCCCTCCTAAATCAAATATTGAACATTCCTATTAGAGATGGGCACGAATTAAAAAAATGACTTTTTTTTGTCGTTTGTCGTTTGGAGGGTCCGTTTTGGTTTGTTTCCATTTTTTGAGAATTTTTGCAAAAAAATTGTTTTCGTTTTCGTTTGTTTCATTACCGTTTTGTTACCATTTATTTCATTTTTTTGTGATTTTTTTTAGCATTTAAAGCAGTTCATTGTATTGCAGTAACAAAAACGAAACGCACGACAAAATTTCCGGTGGTTCTGTTCGTTTTGTTTCATTTTGGAGACAAAAATCGTTTGTCATTTCGTTGTGTAACAAAATGAAAAAATGAAAATGGAAACGAAAAATTGTTCGTTTCGTGCCCATCTCTAATTCCTATTCGCTTAGACAATGCTTCATGTTTCTCTACTGGTAGAGGCTTTGTAAAGATGTCAGCAACATTATCTTTACTATAACAAAACTCTACTTTCAGTTTGCCTTCTTGAACAGCTTGTCTTACAGTGAAATATTTAATACAAATGTGTTAAATTTTACCTTTAACACAGTTGTTATCAGTTAGATTAATGCATGGTGTATAGAGATGGGCACGAAACAAACTTTGGTTCATTTTGTTATTCGTTATTTGTTTCATTACATAATGAAATGAATGATGAACTTCCCCCTCTTAGACAAACAAAATGAAATGAAATGGAAATTTCCTTTTCTTTTCATTTCATTTCGTTTGCCGGCGGTGTCTCCTACCTGGTGCTGCTCCTGGGGTCCTCTGTCCTGGCTCCAGGGAGGGTCCCGGAGCCTCCAGGGAAAAAAAAGGGAAAAAGCTCCAACCAGCCATGCTACAGCTAGTAGGCGGACACATGGTTGGCAGTTTTATATGAGCCAGCAAAAAACAAAAACAAACAAACAAACAAACAAACAAACACCCCCCCAAAAAAACCCAAAACCAAAACCCCAACCCTCACGGGCCAAAAGTTAAAAAAAAATGCTTTTATAACTTTGTTCAAGTATAAAAACTTAACACATCTGGGGACCCACAGGTTGAGAACCACTTGGTTAGAGTAGACTGTGCTTTACACAATTAATCACATGACTGGTTGCAAACCTGATTCTGCAACCACTACACCACTGGCTGAGAGAGAGATTCTCTCTCTCTCGTTCTCTTGTTCTCTTGTTCTCTCTCTTGTTTCTCTCTCTCTCTCTCTCTCTCTCTCTGTGTGTGTGTGTGTGCCTGCGCGTGCACAAGTGCAGTGCACGCTTGTTTAACTTTGCTTAAGAGATTCCACAAACCTATTAAAGTTCTGGCCAATTAAACACTATTTCACATTAAAATAGATACAACTGGGATTTTGAAGGGAGAAGGAGGAAATCTTAGACTCCTGTAATATCTATCATAGAAAACTGGGTTCATGCTATAGGTGTTCTTCCACTGCCTCCTGGAGATTAGTCAAATCCATGTTGGTTGCTTAGATGACACTGTCCAACCATCTCATTCTCTGACGTCCTCTTTTCCTTTTGCCTTCAATCTTTCCCAACATCAGGGACTTTTCCAAAGAATCATCTGTCTCCTCATGAGGTGGCCAAAGTACTGGAGCCTCATCTTCAAAATCTGTCCTCCCAGTGAACATTCGGGGTTGATTTCTTTCAGGATGGATAGGTTTGATCTCCTTGCAGTCCAGAGGACTCTCAAGACTCTCCTCCCGCACCACAGCTCAAATGAATTAATTCTGTGGTGATCAGCCTTCTTTATGGTCCACTATACCTGCCAAGAAAACTCCATGGACATGGAGTCACGAAGAGTCGGTCACGACTGTAACGACACAACACACACACACACACACACACACACACACACACACACACACACACACACACACACACACACACACACACACACACACACACACACACACACACACGGCAAGCATTTTGAGGACACAGTTTTCATTCTTTGTGCTTGGAAGTCTGTCCCACTTAAATTAATGAAATTTAATTTCTGAATAATACCGCTCAGGAGAGATTGGCTTAAGAATATAGAAAGATGTCTTGGTTCGAGTCAGGTCATTTATCTTTCTTGCTCTGCATTGTCTGCTCTGATGGCATGTATCCAGCTTGTCAAACAAGACTTGATCTCAGCCCTACCTTTCGGGGCCGATCTCATGAGCCAAATTGTAACGGATATCTTCAAAGCATCTGCAAAGATTTTTGTGCATTTTAAGCATGAAAGCTGCAGGCAGGATCCTGCTTAGGTTTCCAGAGAGGTAGGTATGTTCTTTCCCAGTGGCTTGCACTGCTGGGCCACCAGCACTTCAGTGATCTGTGCCAAATCGTGTTTGGTGCTTCCTACCACCACCTCCTCTGGTGGATGCTGACTCAGAAACAAAGCCTCCCCCCAGGAGCTGCCACTGTGACCATTGTAATTTTAATTGTGGTGGGCCACCTTGGTTCCCTTTGGGAAGAAAGCTGGCATATAAATGATATAAGACTCTTGATGCTAACACTCTACTCCTTGCCTTGGTCTACCTGTTACGATGGGCCCCAGTGATTTACAATATGTCTTCCACAAGCGTGGGGGCATCTAGCTTTTAAATACTACAGTACAGTGGTACCTCTGATAATGAATGTAATTTGGTCCCAGAGGCAATTTGTTATCCGGAAAAAAAAGTTATCCAAAGCAGAGCTTCCCATTGAAATGAATGGGAAACCGATTAATCCATTCCAGAGGTCTGAAAAAAGGCTAAAAAGGAGTTTCCCCCGCCAGACCTCTTTATAAAGTGCACTTTAAAGGCATGCAGTGCTGGAACACAAACCCCCAGAACTAGCTCCCTACCTTTCAAAGTTTGAAAGGTCCAAATTCATCAGCAAAAAAATGGCCAGAATGGCTCCAAAACATCATTAAGAAATGCTCTAACTCCTCCCATCCCTCCACAAACTGTGGGGATGCAATGCATCCTGGGTACACTTTTTGGCACGGCATTTTGAAACATTTGTTATCCGAGGCAGCCCATAGGGAACATTTGTTATCTGAGGCAGCCGTATACCTGGAAATTTCCGTTTGTTATCCGAAACATTTGTTATCCGAGGCAGCTGTTATCCAATGTATGACTGTACTTCTTTTTAAGTTGGACTGGAGAAATGTTTTTCAGCACCCAGCATACATTCTCTGTTTATCCGTCCTAAGAGGATGCTCATCCCCCAACAACTGCTTGTTGAACATCCACTGCCCAGATAATTATCCATGCACAAACCGTTTGCATTTCAGTCTCCTCACAAAACATGCCACCCATCTGGAAGTGTTTTCACTGGCTGAGTCAATACTCCAGACATCTCAATATGTGGGCCACAGTCCACTCATGTACATCAGATAAAAACTATCAAGTTTTTTATATTTCTGGGTCAACTCTCCTTGACCCCAAGTTCCAGGAAGAAGACAGGGTGCTCTCATGGATTCACTCTCTCACACACATAATACGCAGCCCCAAAGAGTCATGCAATGGCACGTAATGCATAGTTTGAGCTTCAGCCTTCATAGCCAGGGGGCTTTTTGGTTTGAATCTACTCAGCTGGAAAAAAGCAAACTGCGTGTTTGCTTGCAGAAAACAAAACAAAACACCTCTTCACAGGGTCAAAGAAGGCAAAACAAACTTCATTAGATCTTAGCTGTTCTACCAGAGATAATAGTATTATGTTAAAATGGATTGCCCTCTCATGGGTACTGATTTTGAACTGTGCATGCTCAAAAGTACTGAAAAGGGACAACTAGGGATCCAAAGTCTCTCCCCTCTCAGAAACTGTTCTCTTCCTGAAATGTGCTATACAGTAATACCTTGGTTTATGGAGTGGATAGCTGTGTTAGTCTGTGCAAGAATTCTAGGCAAAAATGAAAGACAAATGAAACAAAACAAAAGACACAAAAGACACAAAACGTGGCACCTTAAAGACTAACTTTCATATTTTAATGTAGCATTTCATGGACACGTCCACATCTTCAGACAAACTGTATAGCAGCAGAATGAAGTGTGCAATACAATATGTAATGGAATACACGTTTCATACCAAATATTCATTGATTGTTGTATGTAGGTGCATTTGGATGCAAGCCAGGTTGAAAATTCCTATAGAGTCAGAGCTGGGCTGAGAGCTGGGGTCAGGGTGGATGGAGAGGGGGAAGAGGAAGAGGGGGTTTGTTTGTTTTAGGGATGGAGTTCCAGGCAGTTTTTGCCTAGTTTCTGCTGCTATATGTCTGAAGAAGTGGATGTGTCCATGAAACGTTACATTAAAATATGAAATTTAGTCTTTAAGGTGCCACATTTTTTTGTCTTTTAAGAACATAGGAACATAAGAAGAGCCATGCTGGATCAGGCCAAAGGCCCATCTAGTCCAGTTTCCTGTATCTCACAGTGGCCCCACCAAATGTGTCTGGGAGCGCACAAAACTAGATATCTCTCTCCTGATACCAGTACCCTGCATCTGGTCCTTGAAGTACCCTGGTTTTAAGACTGGAGATTACACATCTCCATCATGGTTTGTAACCTGTGATGGACTTTTCCTCCAGGAATCTATCCAATCCCCTTTTGAAGGATTCAGACTTTTTGCTTTCCTTTGATTTTTGCCTGAAGTCTTGGTTTATGAGTACTTTGGTCTATGAGTGTTTTGCAAGACGTGCAAACATTTCTGATCAATTTTGCCTCGATCAACCAGCAACGTCTTGCAATACTGGAGCAGGCCACATGACCACAAGTGAGCCAGACCAAAAGTCATATGGAATCCACTAAGGTTTTGGTCTCCCTTTGTATATAAATTATATCCATTCCCTCCATGTATCTCTAAACTCACTCACTGTTTTGACTTGTTCCTCCTCTGTCTTAGCTGAACAGATCTGTAGACCTGCAAATAAATGGATTTCCTAGATAATAAAGAACATAATACATTTGTAATCCTTTCCCTGTGTTATTATTCCTTGTTAGCCAATAATTCCTTACTAGCCCAGCAGAAAGGGAACCATAAAATATCAAGCATTTATGACAAGGCTAATCGGCACTAAAGCAAACCTAGGTATGCTAAATCACTAAACACTAACACAAGGGAATCTTTGTTCTCATTGATTTAGGCTCTCTTGACATGTGGGGAACCATCTCAGTAAGGAATTTCTGAACTGTACAAGAATCTTTAGTGAAACAGCTAGACAATGAGCACGTCCCCCTCAGTGTTTCTCGAATTTGCACAAGATGTCTCTGTGGAGGTCTGTGCAAAACTAGTGTCCTTGCTTGTTATGAGCTAAACAGACACACACAGCAAGCGCTAGACATGGCAATGATTTTTTTTTTAAAAAATGATGATTCATCATAATTCATGACTCATTGGGGCAGATGAATTGACAAACTGATAAATCAGTGACGAATCAATGAATCAATGAATTGATTTATGTCCTCTTTAAAATGTTCTAAAAAGAACTTTCTAGCACCTAGAGGACCCAAATTTGCAGGGGTGCTTCCTCTAACTCTCCTCTGAGAGCTCTAAAAGTCTGGTGAATATTGAGTTTCATACACCAGAAATGTGCACCCACAAAGTGGCCCCCTGTAGGGAAGTGTCTTTCCGGAATCAGGCAAAGACCTTTCTCTTCAGGCAAGCTTTCCCTGAATGATGCTATTATGTATCTTTTATTTGAATCTACAGGATCACATAGACTTTGTGTTTATAACTACTTATAACCTTATGGAGCTGCCTAGATGCCCTAAGCACATCCGATCTTGCCTGATTTCGGAAGCTAAGCAGGGTAGGCCCTGGTTAGTACTTGGATGGGAGACCAGCAGGGAATACCAGGTGCTGTAGGCACCTGGAGTAGGAACTGGCAAGCCACTCCAGTATTCTTGCCAAGAAAACTCCATGGAAATGGGGTCACAAAGAGTCGGTCACGACTGTCATGACACAACACACACACACATAACCTTATGGGTTTACACTGACACTATGTTTTCAATGTTAGTTTCCATCACTCATAACTTTACATGGAACTTTGTTGTTGTTGTTCAGTCGTTCAGTCGTGTCCGACTCTTCGTGACCCCATGGACCAGAGCTCGCCAGGCCTTCCTATCCTCCACTGCCTCCCGGAGTTTTGTCAAATTCATTTTGGTTGCATCGATGACACTGTCCAACCATCTCATTCTCTGTCGTCCTCTTTTCCTTTTGCCTTCGATTTTTCCCAGCATCAGGGACTTTTCCAGGGAGTCCTCTCTTCTCATGAGGTGGCCAAAGTACTGGAGCCTCAGCTTCAAAATCTGTCCTTCCAGTGAACATTCGGGGTTGATTTCTTTCAGAATGGATAGGTTTGATCTCTTTGCAGTCCAGGGGACTCTCAAGACTCTCCTCCAGCACCACAGCTCAAAAGCATCAATTCTGCGGCGATCAGCCTTCTTTATAGTCCAGCTCTCACTTCCATACATCACTACTTAGCTTTAACCATCCTGACCTTAGTTGGCAAACTGATGTCTCTGCTCTTTAGTATGCTATCTAGGTTTGCCATTGCTTTCCTCCCAAGAAGCAGGCGTCTTTTTATTTCATTGCTGGAACATGGAACTTTACTCCCCTTTAACTGCTCATGTTCTCTTGTAGCTTTCATGTAATGTTGTCTATTAATGATGTAAGATGTTCCTCAATTCCCTGCTCTCAATTCTTGAGCATGTCTTAATTGTACTGGACTGTATATTATCCCTCATTCTATAAGCCGCCTTGGGTCTTTTTTCCAAGGAGAAAGGTGGGGTAAAAATATTCTAAAATAAATAAATGAAATAAATATTTGGGGAAACCCAGTCTTCACCAAAACTGGAGATGTTGATACAATACTTGTGGTGGAGAGTCAGGGGATGGTTCCCTCCAAATTTGGTGTCTGTACGTGCCTTGGCGTCCATTTTACATCCCAATGAACTGATGAATCAAAAATCACTAAAAATTCATTAGTTTATTTTCATGGGAGAGCTTTATGATGGATATGAACTGATGAATTTTGACATATTGGCTGAATTCATCAGCAAATGAGGTTCATTTTTTTTAGTTTGTCCCCATCTCTAGCAAGCAGAGAAGAATTGGCTGATCGTTAGGATCTAAACGAACTTTGCCTCCAATGCTTCTAAATCTTAAAAAGTTCACGCAACAGGGCAACTTACTTTAGATAAGAGCAAGCGCCAACACTGATGCAATTTTTTGCTAGATATGCAATTTCTGCAATTTGCACAAAAGCTGTGTGGATATATAGTTTGCCCTTTTGGAGGTTGAGGACTCCTCCATTCCAGTTCCTTGCTCTTGTTTATGAGGATGAGAAGCACAAGGCTGTATATCTGTGAGTGCACATCAACTCAAAGCGAGAGGTGTACATACAACGGGTTAAGTATTTCCACTTCTTACAACATGAAAATATTAGCCTCTTCTCGAGAAGTGAAACTGAAAATGAATGGTTTGTCACATCAAGACTGAAAGCAAGGACTATCAGGGGCTCATTAAAATTGCTTCAAGCATGAGATTCTGCAGCCCAAGGGAAGGCTGTTGCAGATCCATCACCAACCAAACAACAAAGAAGGGAGTCACAATGACAAGGTTGCCTGTCCTTCAAGATACAACTCCAGATCGTTCTAATTCATGCATATAGGGGACCGTTACACCCTGAATGTTAACAAGGTAGAGGAGCGCACTACCATCTGTTCTGCTGTCGATGCCAACATATAGTTCCCTTCCCAGAGAAATGGCGCTCACTATTTTGCTAATGTGAATGGCATTATGTTCTTTTGAATATTTTAGGGTTTTGGCAGCGAGATGTGTGCTGGAAACAAACCGGGCAACGCTTTGGACGCCAGAGCATGGAAATGTATTGCTGTTATTATGGGCTGAGTTTCTCGTTTAAACATTAATGGACCAGCAACAGGATCAAATTAAACTACAAAGAAGCCCTTATATCATCGACAGGAGAATCGGGGGATGTCCACTGAAAGGCGAGGAACTCTATGGAGGAGGTTTGTCAAGTTAGTGGCATTGCATTCTCTGAGATATCAGAACCGCTGCTCAAGACCTAGGGAAAGGACCCTGTGAACAGGGCACAATAGCATAGACCCTTTGGCAACCCTTGCAAAATGGTGTCTCCACGAGGATCCGTGTGTGTACAAGAGGAACAATGCAGAGAGGCAATGATAAATGCAAAAGCCAACATGTGAATTCTGGAAGCTCGAGAGCAGCCCCTCTCAACTTTTGTTTGTCCGTAGGCTGAACACAATATGAAAGAAATATAGGATGATTTAGGGTTGCAGCTGTCGCATAATGAACCTCGTAAGGAAGAACTGTTTCTCATCTGTGGCCCCCCTTCAAATTGTTGGGCAGAGCTAAAAAAAAAAAAACCAGTTTTGGTTTTGTGCAGCAGAGAATGAAAACAGGCTGTTAGGCCTTATATCTACTTAGAAGTTTCCAAATCCCATCGCAAGCAAATCTAGCCCTTTTGCATAAAAAGGCAAGAGGCTTGTTTCTTCAGAAAAGTATAAAGAAATAAGTCTACTCACAATCTCAACTTGTATCAGCAGGCTCTCTTAGACGATTACTTCACGTCCTACCTTGTTCCACAATTATGTTTGTACTGTGACAGCGTTGTTTGCGGTCATGTGGTTTTGTCCCTGTTCAGTCCCTGTTTCTGTTTACTCACAGGTGTGATTACTTGTCTTGTGACAATTGTTACTTCATGGTCTTGTTCCGTGACAAATTTGTCTTGCTTTTTAAACCCTTTTTTCTAATATCGTAAATAAAACTTTTTCAATATTTCAATTTACTGGTTTTCCGGGATTTACATGTCAATGCTACAGAATTTTCAGTACTTTCCTTAATAAACATTTGCACTGCATGGTGTTTCCCATAGGGAAACTAAGGCAGTTACTTCATGTCCCATTCGTCCCTCCTTGCTGTCCCTCTTGAGACCAGTACAAAAAAACCCCTTACTTCATGTCCATAGTGTGACAGCAAAAAGTTGTCTCAACCACGCCCCCGGAACAGGGAACAGAGCGTGACAAGTCGTACCTACCACTGGGCTGGGGAATTCTCTTGTCACTAGACATGGGCACAACTTGGCGAAATTCTCGTTTCCGTTTCTCGTTTCTGTTACGTAACGGAAACGGTAATGACAATTACTCCACCAGAACTCGAACTCGAACCGACTAAAGAAAAATTGGGTCTGATTTGTCGTTGTCGTTCCTGGCATCGCAGTGATCGCGCGATGCCAAGCGGCACAGGAAAAAAGTTTTAAATTTAAAAATAAAAAACCCCGAATCCCGGCCAAAAAAGCAGGCGAAAATATGCCTGCCTCAGTGAGGGCACCTACCAGAGGGGTGGTTTCTGGGGGGGTCCCCGGCCTCCCCCCCTCTCCTGGGCTGTGCAAAGTGTGCATCCTCGTCGTCGAGTCGCACTCACCCACACCAACTCGCCAAGCGGCGCGGCACAGAAAAAAGTTTTAAAAAAGAAAAACCTGATTCCCGGCCAAAAAAGCAGGCAAAAATATGCCTGCCTGAGTGAGGGCACCTACCAGAGGGGTGGTTTCTGGGGGTCCCCGGCCTCCCCCCTCCTCTCCTGGGCTGCGCAAAGTGCGCATCCTCGTCGTCGAGTCGCACTTGCCCACGCCAACTCGCCAAGCGGCGCGGCACAGGAAAAAAGTTTTAAAAAAACACCCGATCCTGGCCAAAAAAGCAGGCAAAAATATGCCTGCCTCAGTGAAGGCACCTACCAGAGGGGTGGTTTCTGGGGGGGGGTCCCCGGCCTCCCCCCTCCTCTCCTGGGCTGCGCAAAGTGCGCATCCTCGTCGTCGAGTCGCACTCGCCCATGCCAACTCGCCAAGCGGCGCGGCACAGGAAAAAAGTTTTTTAAAAAAACCGATCCCGGCCAAAAAAGCAGGCAAAAATATGCCTGCGGTCTGCCTCAGTGAGGGCACCTACCAGAAGGGTGGTTTCTGGGGGGCGGGGGGTCCCTGGCCTCCCCCCTCTCCTCTCCTGGGCTGTGCATCCTCATCGTCTCACCAACTCGCCATGCCATGCGGTGCGGGCGGGGGATCCAAAATGGGGCGACCGCAATATTTATTTTGAAATCGTGGTCCAAAAACACACCAAAGTACCACAGAAACATGCAAAAATAGCTATTTTAAAACTGCCTGAATTTTTTCTGTAGCAGCAGTGAGTTTTTCTTGCAACAAAACGTCTCCATTGATTTTATTTTTTTATTTTATTTTTATTTTATTTTTACACCTGCGCAATTGGCTGTCCATGGGAGTGGACCATGCAAATTTTTGGAGCCATTCCACCAATTGCATGGCCACTTGGCCAGGTTTTGACTGAGACTTCTGGGATGTGCCAGTCAGGCATAAAAAGCCCACTAACCCTAGCCCGAACCCGAACCCTAACCCTAACCCTAACCCATACGCCAGTACACTGTCCTTCTTAGTGGGTCAGAGAGGCACCCAGAGGTGCACCCCAGTAACTCACCCTAACCTTACCAGTAACCCTAAGCCTAGCCCTTGTGCTAACCCTTAACCCAAGCCAGATCTGTGTACTCACATTGCACTACAGCAAGTACACTTCCCTTCTTAGTGAGTCACAGCGGGCGCCCGTAGGGGGTCCTCTGTCACTTCGCTCTCCAGCCCAAGCGCACTGCAGGCAGGCAGTGAGTCACAGAGGCACCCGAAAGAGAGGTGCCTCTGCCTGCTGCAACTGCAACTTAATGGTATGCATATCCATTGGCTATGCATGCCATTTTGTAGCGGGTGAGGAGAGGACGCACCCACGAGGTGCCTCCAGGAGCCCACTTTCCCTTCATGGCGGGCCAGAGGAGGCACCCACCCCAGAGAGGTGCCTCCAGGAGCCCCCCCAAACCAGTACTAACAGATGAAAAACTGACAAATGAAACAACAAATTTTTGGAAAATTTTGCGAACAACGGAAACGAGCCGAAACGGGCCAGCTCCGACACACGAAAACTCGAAATGTAATTTTTCCTGGTCGTGCCCATCTCTACTTGTCACAGTTGGTTCCCAGTTCCTGTTCCGAGACAAGGGCCACTGACCACTAGGTGGACACTGGTTGTTGCGTGACAGTTGTTACCATACAGTCCCTTGTAATTAAGATGCAGGCATCCTAGTATCATTCTGGAAGCATTTTCTATACGGGCCATTTTCTGTATAGTCCTAGAGGTATCATAACATTTTCATGCACCCCAAATTGTTCCCATTCCCCACTTTTGCCTTAGCATTTGAGCCTCAACAGGCTTCGAAACAGAGCACTTCTCATTGTACTTCCAAACGGATGACAATGGAAGATGCCTGGTTACCTAAAATATTCATATGCTATTCAACATGTATAGGTTCAAGTTGTCAGACTTGCTATCAAGTCAGACATAAGTCACACTGGTGACTTAACTTGGACTTGATCTGATTTAGAAGTCATTACTGCCATTGAATAACACTACAGTAATGCTACAGTTATGCTCAAAATTCTACAAGGCAGGCTTCAGCAGTATGTGGAAAGAGAACTTCCAGAAGTACAAGCTGGATTTCGAAGGGGCAGAGGAACTAGAGATCAAATCGCCAACATGCGCTGGATTATGGAGAAAGCCAGAGAGTTCCAGAAAAACATCTACTTCTGCTTCATTGACTATGCCAAAGCCTTTGACTGTGTAGACCACAACAAACTATGGCAAGTCCTTAAAGGAATGGGAGTGCCTGACCACCTTATCTGTCTCCTAAGAAATCTATATGTGGGACAAGCAGCAACCGTCAGAACTGGAACAACTGACTGGTTTAGAATTGGGAAAGGAGTACGACAAGGCTGTATACTGTCACCTTGCCTATTTAACTTATATGCAGAGTACATCATGAGAAAGGCAGGTCTGGATGAATCACAAGCCGGAATAAAGATTGCCGGAAGAAATATCAACAACCTCAGATACGCAGATGATACTACTCTAATAGCAGAGAGTGAGGAGGAATTAAAGAACCTCTTAATGAGGGTGAAAGAGGAGAGTGAAAAAAATGGGCTGAAGCTCAACATCAAAAAAACTAAGATCATGGCCACTGGTCCCATCACCTCCTGGCAAATAGAAGGGGAAGAAATGGAGGCAATGACAGAGTTTATTTTCTTGGGCTCCTTGCTCACTGCAGATGGCGACTGCAGCAACGAAATAAAAAGACGCCTGCTTCTTGGGAGGAAAGCAATGGCAAACCTAGATAGCATCCTAAAGAGCAGAGACATCACTTTGCCAACTAAGGTCAGGATAGTCAAAGCTATGGTTTTTCCAGTAGTGATGTATGGAAGTGAGAGCTGGACTATAAAGAAGGCTGATCGCCGCAGAATCGATGCTTTTGAGCTGTGGTGCTGGAGGAGAGTCTTGAGAGTCCCCTGGACTGCAAGGAGATCAAACCTATCCATCCTGAAGGAAATCAACCCCGAATGTTCACTGGAAGGACAGATTTTGAAGCTGAGGCTCCAGTACTTTGGCTACCTCATGAGAAGAGAGGACTCCTTGGAAAAGTCCCTGAGGCTGGGAAAAATCGAAGGCAAAAGGGAAAGAGGACAACAGAGAATGAGATGGTTGGACAGTGTCATCAATGCAACCAAAATGAATTTGACAAAACTCCGGGAGGCAGTGGAGGATAGGAAGGCCTGGCGAGCTCTGGTCCATGGGGTCACGAAGAGTCGGACACGACTGAACGACTGAACAACAACAACACAGTAAGATGGCCCACAAACCTCCATAATCTGCTCTCCAAGTATTGGTATACAATTTCCATCTCTTCTTCAGACTCTCTTTAAACTGGAAATGGGCCATTTATAGAAGAAGCACCTTCAGACAGAGGGCTTTTGAAGGACTGCCTTCTGAACAAGTCACACAGGGACCCTGCATTCTCAAGACCTACAAGAAATACCCAACAGCAGCAAACCTTCTTTATGTGCTTAACAGCAGTGACGGAGAAAGAAAGACTTTAAGAATAAAATAATACTGTAATAGCAGGTGAAAACTGGAGGGGAAGCACCTAGAGCAGCAGAATATATTTTTCAATGATTTATGGGCAGGAACCAGTAAGCTTGGTAACCAGATGGATCTGCAATTCAGTGAGCCACAGCTCACATCTCCAGGCAAAATAAACACACATATAAATAATGAATACAAATGTTGTGTCAATCAACTAGCTGAGACGGTGAGAAGTTTTACTAGGAGTGGGATAGCTTGGTCAACTTTTGGTATAGCAGCTTTATTCATTTTTATGTTTGAAATAATATTAACTTTTTTTTGTTTTCCCTGTAAAACCTCACCATATGCCATTCCCATTCTTTGGTGGTTTCAGTGTTCACTTAGAAGAATTCACTTCTGTTACTGAACAACAAAGAAAATTAGATGAAAAATCTGGCATTTTCTTAAAAGTTGTACTTGCCTTTGGGAAGCCAAAGGAGATGATCTCAGTGAATACTAGGCATATCACAGATTCAATCCAGAATCAGTGTTAGATTAATGCAAAACTAGACTATGGGTGATGGTTTTAAGCAAGAGGGAGGTGCCCATACCATGCCACTCTGTGTTTGAACTGGCCTGTAAAGTCCAGCCCCATCGGGTCATGCTGCCCTGTGCCTTCCAAGAAGAAGCCTGGCGCCCATCTTGCCAAGTGAACTTTTAAGAACTCCCTCCTGGCAAATTACATCCCTTGCCATGTTTGGACTTCTACACCTGCTTTGAAAAAGAGAGCTTGCTCTCAAAAGCTCAGCAACTTTTTAAAATATTTTTTTCTAGCAGCCTATGAAGGTATCACCCATAGTCTAGTTTTGCTTTTTTTTTAATGGCTGCACAACTCTGAACCTCTTTTTTAGTGTATTAGACTAATGGAAAGGCTATATTCACGCCATGGCTCACCCCACTTTGCAGGGTCCCCTTATTAATATCATTGGTGTTTACTGGCTGAATGCGGGTCAATAAATATGAATAATGACCCTAGGGGACTAGGAATTGAAGCACAAAGGGAACCTATCTTGTCCTATTTAAGGAAGCACATGAGGAAAGATTTCAAAACTCCTTTCATAGTGAAGACTCTCAGTCATCCAAGTGGGTTTATCTGGATGTGGGGGCTCAGGCACAGTCTTCTACTTATCAGGGAGTGATTTCAACAATCCCCAGACAAATCAAAAATGCTTCACACCTCCACCAGCAAGGCCATGGCTAAGGAGTCATACTTTATGGGTGTTGGGTAGGTTGTAATAGTGAGACTTTCACGCACCTCAGGCTACTGTCCACTTAATGAACCTAATGAGTAGAGATGGGCACGAAACGAACATTTTTTTTGTTTCCGTTTTCATTTTTTTGTTTCATTACGTAATGAAACGACAAACAAATTTTGTCTCTAAAATGAAACGAAACGAACAGAAACACCAGAAATTTTGTCATCCGTTTCGTTTTCATTACGGCAATACATTGAACTGCTTTAAATGCTAAAAACAAATCACAAAAAATGAAATAAATGGTAACAAAACGGTAACAAAACGAACAAAAATGAAAACAATTGTTTTGCAAAAATTCACGAAAAATGGAAACGAACCAAAACGGACCCCCTAAACAACAAATGACAAACGAAACACCATTTTTTGATTCATGCCCATCTCTACTAATGAGACTCTTGTCCACCTAACGAGCCTATTCAGGCCATTGTCCATCTTATGAGCCTATTTCAGACCAGGGTGACATGAGGTCAAAGTGAGCTATAAAATGGAGGACCCACAACAAGCTTTCTTCAGACTGACAAAGCTATTTGGATGAGCAGCGAAACGTTTCAATTGCTCAAGACGTTGCTATGACTCAACTTCCAGATCCTTTAATAGACAGTGCTAAGGTTGACTTCTGTGTTTGTAAGTCTGCTGGTACCTGGTTGAGACCTCCTGGCACACCTTAGCTGGAGGACATGATGGAAGAACTTAAGGTCTCAGCAGGCAGTATCAGCACAGGCAAGTCAAAGACTGGGCCTGTTCTTTCCCGAGAAGGTTCCGTCTCCCCCAGATGGGGAATAAACCTCTGAAGAGTAGCCTCCCAGACCCACATATTAGAGATGGGCATGAAATGAAGATTTAATTCATTTCATTATTCGTTATTCATTTCATTAGCTAACAAAACGAATAATGAACCAACCCATCAAAGAAAAACAAAATGAAATGAAACAGAAATTTCCATTTTGTTCACTTATTTTTTGTTACCCCTCCTACCTTTTCACCACTGTAGTCCTCCTGATCCTGGAACTTCGTGGGGAAGCTAGCCATGTAGAGGCCCTGGCCCCAAGCCAGCACCTCAAAAAGCCCCGGCTGGGGACTTTTAAAATTAAAAAAAAAGAACCAAACCAAACCAAAACAAAAAAAGTGCTGACCTGGCCCCTGGGGCTGTGTGGTCGGTGCTCTAAAAGTAAATTATTATTATTATTATTATTATTATTATTATTATTATTATTATTATTATTAATTATTATTATTATTATTATTATTAATAATAATAATAATAATAATAATAATAATAATAATAATAATAATAATAATAATAATAATAATAATAATAAAAAACAAGTGCTGACCCGGCCCCAGGGGCTGTATGGTTGGTGCTCTAAAATCGAAATAAAATAATATAAAATAAAACAACAACAACAACAACAACAAAAAAAAAAGCACTGACCCGGCCCCAGGGGCCATGTGGTCGGCGCTCTAAAATAAAAAATTAATTTAAAAAATAAAACAACACCGACCCGGCCCCAGGGGCCGTGTGGTCAGTGCTCTAAAATAATAATTAAAAAAAAAGCGCTGACCCAGCTCCTGGGGCAATGTGGTAAGTGTTCTAAAATTTAAAAATAATAATAAAATAAAAAGCACCGACCAGGCCCCAAGGGACATGTGGTTGGCACTCTAAAATAATAATAAAAATAAATGAATAAAACAAGTGCGGACCCGGCCCCAGGGGCCGTGTGGTTGGCGCTGGAAAAATAAAGTAAAAAGTAAAAAAAAATTACAAAGGCACGGGGAATCTAGTGCCTCTAGAGGTGCTGGCCCCAAGCCAGTGCCTCAAAACCCCCTCCTGCTGCTGCCGCCGCTGCCGCCGCCACTGACACATGGTAAGATAAGTCAAGTCGGAATCGAACCAGTTCAGCTAGGTTCGGGTTTGTACACATTTGTTAAAAAAAATTGTACGAACCCAAACTGAACCAAGGGCGGGCCCAAAACAGAACTAACCGAACCATCGATTTTCTGTGTCATGCCCACCTCTACCACAGATGTCTGGAAGCTCAATGTACAGCTGAAATACAGTCAGCATTTTCAAGTACATTCCAGCAGTGAAGATTAATCAAGTCTGGTCCTGCAGTCCCCATGTTTCAACCAGATAATGGCCATTCTCAGCACTGGACTGCTGAGTATTACTTCCGTTCCTGGCTTGTCTTGACCCTTGTCAAGCCTTCCTTGTTCCTTTGATTGATCGACCTACCGGGGACTTGGCCCAGGCAGTTTGCAATTGTGCCTCTGTTTGCTCCTTGACTGTTGACCCAGGAAAGGCTTGATTTATGGTCTGACCTTGAGTAGCAATATGACAGTTCTTTTGCTTGCTCTCTGGACTCTGGTTAATGTCTCCCCAGATTGTCAACAGGCTGGCTTTGGGCTTCCCCTTGTATTTATTATTTACTATATATTAATTGCATTTTCCTCCTACCCATCTAGTAATAGAGCACAACTCAGGGCAGCTACAGACAATTAAAAAGAAGGAAAGAAAATAAATAATAACCCACCCACAGTATCTGGGAGTTGAGTCATGGCACCTGAACTTTTCTTCTGGGATTGAACCATTTTGCTGTCCATCCTAGTGACTTTCACACACCCCAGACCATTGTCCATCTAATGAGCCTATTCAGGCCATTGTCCACCTAATGAGCCTATCCAGACCAGAGTGGGGTGAAACCAAGGTGAACTGTAAACTGGAATGCTCCCACCAATTCTTCTCAGACTGTGGAAGCCACTTGGATGAATAGCGAAACGTTCTCAATGAGACAAAGGAAGACAAACAACAGGAACAAACTGAAGACCTCTACCTTAATAGAGTTGATGAGGTGCACGTAGATGAACAGATTGCAGGAGAGAGGTTTCTTTTACTAAGTGGTTCAGTTATTAGAAATACAGAGAGATGGATTTGTGATGTGCACGATAACCGTATGGTGACTTGCCTGTCAGGTGCAAGGCTTGCAGATATCACGAGAAATCTAGATAGTTTGTTAGAGAGAACTGGGAAGGAGCCAGTGGTCCTGGTACATGTTGGTACCAATGATGTTGGGAAGGCAAAGCAGTCAGTCCTGGAAGCCAGATGCAGGTTTTTAGGAAGAAGATTAAAGTCCCGGACATCCAAGGTAGCATTTTCAGAAGCACTGCTTGTTCCAGGCAGGCAGAGCTCAGAAGCCTCAATGCGTGGATGAGTCAATGGTGTTGAGAGGAGGGCTTCAGATGTGTCAGGAACTGGAGAACATTTTTGGGACAAGCGAAACCTGTTCAGGGGGGAATGGGTTGCATTTGAACCACAATGGGACTAGATTGCTGGCACTCAACATCAACAAGGCTGCAGAGGAGCTTTTAAACTGATAACTGGGGGGGGGGAGCCAACAGGAGCTGGGCAGGATTCGGTTTGGTAAAGTGTGTGCTTGAGTAGCGAGGAGGATACAAAAATTACTGAGAAAACCAAGGAGCTAGTCACCAGCACTCCAGCAGAAGGATGCAAGAAGCAGTCTAATAATACAAACATTTCGTTTTCGTTAATGGCGACATACGATGAAATGAGCTGTTTTAAATGTTAAAAAACGTCCTGAATATCCGTAAAAACCCAGTGATAATTATTTATTCTGCCTGATAATACCTACCGGGGGGGGGTTGGGCTCCTTAAAAGGTGCATTTATGCCTTTTCTCAGGCCACTGTATTTTTTCCTTTAAGAGGAGGTAGGGGACATCGACCCAAAATGGCTCCCAGATGCCTAATATTGATTTCTTGGATATTAAAACACCCTGGACATCTGTAAAAATGCAGCGATAATTATTTGAAATTATTACCTACCAGGGGGTTGCGGTCCTTAAAATGTTTGTTTTGTCTTTCTCCCATCGGGATGTATTTTTTCTTTTCCCTTTAAGGATGACACAAAATCTAGCCACAAGATGGATGCAAGCCATGTGATGGGATCATGTAAATTCTTGGACAATTTCAACCAATAGCATGCCCAGGTTGCCGACTGGGTAGGTGTGGCAGCCACAGAGGGCATAAAAAGCTCTAGCAGCCCCCGTCCTCCTTGTAGTTTGTGGTGGGAGTTAGGGTGGGATTGCTGTCTCTGTGACTAGTTGTTACTTTAGGCCAGCCAGGCAGGTGTGTGTCTCTGTGTTCCTGCAGGCTGCAGCCTGGCTCTTAGGGAAGAGAAAGAAGAGATTTCTCTTGCAGCCTCCCTGTGTGCGTGTGTACCTCTCGGTGAGTACCCTGCCCTGCCCTGCAGTGCAGTCACTCTGCGGCTACCTTACGCCTTGGGCAATGCCCGCCACTGCCTTTGCAGCCTCCCTGCATGCCTAGTGTATACTGTGTCTCTCCCAGCATCATTTTTTTGTGTTTTTTCCTTCTGGTCTGGGGCGTTGGGGGACGCCCGCCCGCAGAAATGCTTTAAATTGCGCAAAAAGCAGGTAAAAATGAAAAACGATCCAACAAAATGAAATTTTTTCAAAAAATTCACAAATAATGAAAATGAACTGAAATGGAACCCGCAACAAAAAACGAAAAACCAAAATGTCATTTCCCCCCCGATTTGTGCCCATCTCTAGTGGTAACAGATGTCAGCCTTTACAGCTTTAAGAAAGAATTAGACAAGTTCATGGAGAACAGAGTTATCAATGGCTATCATTCTGGATGCCTAAGGACAACTTCCCGGGCTGGAGAGAAAAGCAGGATATTTCTCAATCTCAGGGAATCACAAGCAGGTGAAGACATCTGCTTGGGAATACCCTGAACCAAATGGTGAGCTACTGAGTGAGACAGAATGCTGGATTGAATGGGCTATGGCCTGCTCCAGCAAGGCTGTTCTTATGTTCTTCTTATGTTCTTATGTTCCGATCCCATAAGCAAAGCAAAGAAGTCCACTTGCCATGACTTAACTCCCAGATAACCTCACCTGTATTACTGGGAATCTCCACAGGCAACTGACCCACATCATAAATCCACAAGTTAAAACCAATGGAAAAAAGATATATAAAGAACCCCGCCCAAGTCTAAGACATACAGTACCTTACTCAAATTGACACACATGAGCAAACAAGAGTATCAAAGGGAGGGGTGGTTACCAACCAGGGCCAGTGTGTCCATTAAGGCGAACTAGGCAGTTGCCTAGGGTGCAAAAATGGAGAGAGGGTGCTGGCCTGCCTGCTGCCCCCCGCCCCCGCCCCCGCTGGCCCCCGCTGTCTGTCCCCCACCCCCCACCCGCCACCCCGCCATCCGCCCGCCACCCCCACGGCCATTGTTGCCCACACCCATGCCTGTTGCCATTGTACCATGCCCACCCCACCCATGCAGCTGCCATCCACCGCCCGCCCTCCGCCCCAGCACCAGCGCCCGCCGCCACCCTGCCATCCACCGCCCACCCCGCTGCCCCACCCCGCCATCTGATCCCCCACCCCCGCCATCTGGGCCTGGAGACCTGAGTTCATTTAAGGTATCTAGGTATCCTTTTGCTACTTTCTAAAACTTATTTTTTGGTAGTAGGGTTCCCACTTTATCATTTATTATCATCTATCATTTATTCTGTGAAAGCATTGGAAATGTCAAAAGGATTATTTTCCTCCTTAAAAGCTCCCGATCAACAATGAGGCAGCCTTTTTCGGCTTCCTCTGTGTGTATATGTGCGTGCGTTTGAGTGTGTGTTGCTTTACCAAAACACCTTTCCCTCTCCATGGCTTTTGCGATTTGCACAAGTTGTTGTGTGCAAAAGCCGTGGAGGGGGAAAGGCATTTTGGTTTGTGCTAGAAGCCAAAAGCTTGAGGTAGTGGCAATGATTCTTTAGATAGGCCGTCTTAACATGTCCTATGGAAACAGAGATTTTTAATTGATTGCCTTTATGTCCTTAAAATGTCCACATGCATAGGAAATATACCTCCTCCAATCACAATACACACAAAACCACATAAGAACATAAGAATATAAGAAGAGCCATGCTGGATCAGGCCAAAAGGCCCATCTAGTCTGGCTTCCTGTATCTCACAGTGGCCCCACCAAATGACTCTGGGAGTGCATGAGACTAGACCTCTGTCTCCTGATACCACTCCCTTGCATCTGGCCCTTGAAGTGCTCCGGTTTTAAGCCTGGAGGTTACACATCTCCATCATGGTTTGTAACCTGTGATGGACTTTTTCTCCAGGAATCTGTCCAATCCCCTTTTGAAGGCATCCAGGCCAGATGCCATCACCACATCCTGTGGCAGGGAATTCCACAGACTAACGGCACATTGGATGAAAAAAATATTTTCTTTTGTCTGTTCTTACTCTCCCAGCCCACAATTTGAGTGTATGTCCCCTAGTTCAGGTAATTTTGTGAGAGGGAGAAGAACGTCCCTCTATCCACTTTACTCATGTCCTGCATTATTTTGTACGTCTCAATCATTGTACGTAACACAATTGCTCTGCATGCCCACACCACTCCCTTGTGGTGCTCTAATACACACATGTTGCCACAGCAGCACACATATGCATATTGAAAATTGCTTCTGCCCCAAGCACCTTAACATCCAGTATGTCACAGTGGAGAAAGGGAACAGGGCAATATTTTGTAGATATTTCAAGGAAGATAATGATTTCCTTGACTCCATAGCACAGACAAATCTGTTGCTGTTCGCCAAAATCACTTTAAAGAACATGGCCTGGAGGGAAAGATGAGCATAAATTATTTACAATAATACAATCAGCAGAAAGAGCTCTCATCCAGGGCATTGCTCCAATTAAGAACTAATTGAAAGGGCACATTTCAAATCTTGGCGCGATAAGTAAATTGGTTAATCATGGCAATTAATTGATGAATGCTTTTAGACCAAATGCAATATGAGATCTCAGCAGAACCACGGGCAAGGTGGGAGAAAAGAAAATGGGAAAGGAAAAATTATTCTGGAATATAAGTGGGAGCAAATGAATAGCATAGTCACTGGAACAAACAATTAAACGAAGGAGTTCTTTCCATTTGCTCCAAATGAAGGGGAATATCTGGATGTGTGTGTGTGTGTGTGTGTGTGTGTGTGTGTGTGTGTGTGTGTGTGTGTGTGTGTGTGTGTGTGTGTGTGTGTGTGTGTGTGTGTCTCTGTCTCTGTCTGTGTCTCTGTCTGTGTGTGTGTGTATGAAAGGCGCTGTCAATCATTTAGATGCATAGAATCATGGAGTTGTATTGGTCCTATAACATCGAGTCCAACCTCCTGATCAAAGGAGGAATCCAAATCAAAGCAGATCTGACAGGGCATTGTCCAACTTTCTCTTGAAATCTTTGATCTCACCAACTCCCGAGGTCCATGGGTTGCATTGTCATACTGCTCTAACCATTAAGAGTCTCTCCCCACCCCCACCCCCAACATTCAATCTGAGTCTGGCTTCCTGTAGCTTGAGACCATTACTACATGTCCTAAATTTTGGGATGGCGGAGAACACATTCCGCCCCTCCTTTTTATTAACCTCCTTTCAAGTATTTGAAAAGTGCTATTGTATCTCCCTTCAGGCTTCTTTTCTTTCAGTCTTTCCTCATAGGACTTGGTTTCCAGGCCCCTGAGCATCCTTGTTGCCCTCTTCCAAACTTGCTCCAGTTTATCAGCATTCTTCTATTGTACTGGTTCACCCCCTTGGTGTGTGTGAAGAAATTCAAGGACTGGAGCACTAATACCAACCAACCAACCAGCCAGCCAGCCAGCCAACCAACCAACCAATCAACCAATGATATTTATATCCCAACACTGACATAGTAAGACCACTACTCTAGTAACTGTAGTGTTATTCAATGGCAGTACAGTCATCCCCCACCCTTTTGCGGTTCATATACTGTGGTCCCACTATATCGCATGACTGCAGTATATAAATAAAAAAGCCCTTGGTGTAAGCTGAAAAGGCCTTTTTCAGGCCTCCAGTACTTACCCCCAGCCATGAATGGGTCTGCGGGGGCCTTCCCGGGCCCTTTGGAGGCTCCAAAAGGGCTTCCCCGTGAACCGGAAGTGACTCCTAGAAAACAGGAAGTGACCTCTGGATCAGTTGAAAGCACTTTTGGGGCCTTCGAGGGCCTTTTTGGCATGTCGGAAGATTCCGAAATGCTCCTCCGACATGCCTAGAAAGACCCTCAGAGATTGACCAATTCTATGCAGACTTACAAGAACTTCTAGAACTGACACCAAAGAAAGATGTTCTTCTCATCATAGGGGATTGGAATGCTAAAGTAGGGAGTCAAGTGGTAAAAGGAATAACTGGCACGTTTGGCCTTGGAGTTCCAAATGAAAGCAGGGCAAAGGCTAATTGAGTTTTGTCAAGAGAACAAGCTGGTCATTGCAAACACTCTTTTCCAACAACACAAAAGGCGACTCTACACATGGACATCACCAGATGGACAATACCTGAATCAGATTGATTAGGTTCTTTGCAGTCAAAGATGGAGGAGCTCTATACAGCCAGCAAAAATGAGACATGGTGCTGACTGCGGCTCAGATCATCAGCTTATTTCAAAAGTCAAATCCCTTACGAATACACAGTGGAGGTGAGGAATAGATTTAAGGAACTAGATTTGGTGGATAGAGTGCCCAAAGAACTATGGATAGAGGCCCGTAATATTGTACAGGAGGCAGCAAAGAAAACAATCACAAAGAAAAGAAAATGCAAGAAAGCAAAGTGGCTGTCCAACAAGGCCCTACAAATAGCAGAGGATAGAAGGGACACAAAATGCAAGGGAGAAAGGGAAAGATACAGGAAATTGAATGCAGACTTCCAAAGAATAGCAAGGAGAGACAGGACGGCCTTCTTGAATGAACAGTGCAAAGAAATAGAGGAAAACAATCAAAAGGAAAAAACAGATATCAAGAAAATTGGAGATATTAAGAGGGCATTCGGTGCAAAGATGGATATGATAAAGGACAAAAATGGTAGGGACCTATCAGAAGCAGAAGACATCAAGAAGAGATGGCAAGAATACACAGATGAATTATATCAGAAAGATCTGGATGTCCCTGATAACCAAGATAGTGTAGTTGCTGACCTCGAGCCAGACATTCAGGAAAGTGAAGTCAAGAGGGCCTTAGAAAACATTGCAAACAACAAGGCCAGTGGAGGTGATGGCATTCCAGTTGAACTATTTAAAATTTTAAAAGAGGATGCTGTAAAGGTACTACATGCAATATGTCAGCAAATTTGGAAAACTCAGCAGTGGCCAGAGGACTGGAAAAGATTGGTCTACATCCCAATAGCAAAGAAGGGCAATGCCAAAGAATGCTCCTGCTATCACACAATTGCACTCATTTCACATGCAAGCAAGGTTATGCTCAAAATTCTACAAGGGAGGCTGCTGCAGTATGTGACCAGAAAACTCCCAGAAATGCAAGCTGGATTTCAGAGGGGCAGAGGAACTAGAGATCAAATTGCCAACATGTGCTGGATTATGCAGAAAGCTAGAGAGTTCCAGAAAATCATCTACTTCTGCTTTATTGACTGTGCCAAAGCCTTTGACTGTGTGGACCACAACAAACTATGGCAAGTTCTTAAAGAAATGGGAGGGGATGAATCACAAACCGGAATTAAGATTGCCAGATTTTGCTTTCCCTTGACCGTCAGCTTCTCAGCTTCAACATTTTGTTTGAAGATTCTGATTATGAATAGTTGGGAAATGTGCTGACTGAGTATGGCAGACCCTTACATAAGAACATAAGAACATAAGAACAGCCTTGCTGGAACAGGCCACAGCCCATCCAGTCCAGCATTCTCTGTCACACAGGGGATCACCATTTGCTTCAGGGTATTCCCAAGCAGATGTCTTCCCCTGCTTAAGATTCCCTGCAAATGGTATTGAGAGATCTCCTACCTCTCTCTCTAACCTGGAGGTTGTCCTTAGGCATCTATAATGATAGCAATTGATACCCCTGTTCTCCAGGAACTTGTCCAATCCTTTCTTAAAGCTGTCAAGGCTGACAGCTGTCACCACTTCTTCTGGCTTGAGTGGTCCCAGAAAAGTTATCCTTATTTTGTTACAGGAGAAGGAAACACAACGGAACAATCAAATGTAGAGAACCACGATCTGCCTTCCAGCTGCATGTTATACATTGGAGAATCCAGTGGTATATAAAAAACAGTCAATTTTGTGGTCAAATTGAGGTTCTTTGTGAGGTTTATAGATTTTCAACATTTGATTAAATCCAGTGCCTTTTGTAGAGTTAAATTCCAGGACAATGGTGAACCATGTGTGGTCCTCCATAAGCATACAATTGCTACCATCATTAGGCACCTTAGCCAACACTGGAGGTTGTTGGGAGATGTACTCCAGCAGCCTTTGAGTCAACAGCATCTGTAGTAATCCAGTTGTGTCTTCCAGAACGTGTCCTACGGTGGCTCCAGAGTGCAGGTGGACAATGTAGAAACTCCATGAAAAGACTTGATGCCCCACAGGAGTTTGTCCTAATTCTGGATCCAAGAGACTGCCTTCCCTGAATGTATTGACAGAGCACAGCTGTTTAATTTAAAGCAAAACTAGAATATTAAGAGGTGAGTCAAAAAGCCAGTCATTTCCATCAGGTCTTGAATCACGTCCTGCTAGAAGATGGATAACTATTAACTTGGCATGGCAATATTCGAAACTGCCATTCAAGTCAGAAAGCCCTGTGTTATGCCTGAACATCATCAATGATTTATTACTTCTATCTTCTCAGCAATGCTGTGGGGTCCATTTTCAGGGGAAGACAGACGGCATGGTGCTGGCCAAATGGAAACCACTGGCAAGTAATCTCCAGCATTAAGCACAAGTCGGTTTAGCTAGTATACAAAATGAGAAAATCGGGCCAGTTTTATTAAATGCATTCATCTAAAGATCATGTTTTAGGTCTCTGCCATCCGTCAGTAAGATCCCTGTCACGTTGACAACTACTCTTGCTTCCATTTCTGTATTTTTTTAAAGCTAGCTTTGAAATGTCCTTGTTGTTCAGAACTTCCTCTGTGCACTTATAATTTTGAAAGAGGGAAGGTCTGTTACTCTTGGTTACTTATGTTATCAGCACTGTATTAAATTTGTTTCGTCCTGTTTTCTAACAAGTTGGCAACAGCCTGTTTTTTTAAATATGCCTGTGAAGATTCTCAGTCATCCAGGTGAGTTTATCTGGAAGTTGAGTTATGGCAACTGCACTTCTTTTTCTTGAGAGATAGAAATGTTTCGCTGCTCATCCAAACAGCTTCGTCAGTCTGATGAAAGCTAGTTGCGAGTCCTCCATCTTGTAGTCCGCTTTAGCCTCTTGTCACCCTGGTCTGAAATAGGTAGGCTCATAAGATGAACAATGGCCTGAATAGGTACGTTAGGTAGACAACAGTATCCATAGCTTTAAGGTGAACAAAGACCTAATGTGCTGAAACCCATAAAGTATGGGTCATTAGCTATGGCATTGGTGGTGAAGGTGTGAAGTATTTTTGATTTGTCTGGGTATTGTTGAAATCGCAGCCTGATAAGTGGCAGAGAGACTGTGCCTGAGCCCCTCCCACCTCTGTTGAGAGAGGGGTTTTCAATACTCTCACACGAATGGCTTCCCAGACCCCTCTCTCTAACCACCTCTCTTCTCTGTCTAATATGTGTACATCCTCATCTTTGAATTAGTGCCCTTTGTCCTCCAACTGGAGGTGTACTGTTTTTTAAAGTCTGCATGAAAATATATACACATTTTGGAGGTTATTTCTGGGGGAAATGTGCATTTTTGCCTGTCCTTACTATTGTATACATATATTATTGCAAGATATTCTGCTTAATATACTGTCCGGCGTTGTAATGGGTTTTCATTAACAAATGCATTTTGTTATTTGATGAGAGAACTGCTTTTCAGATTTGAGAAATGGTCAATGGTGAGAGAAATATGCTTTTCAATTCATTTACAGATTTCAGGAATACAGCTTATCTTGTTTTACATGGAAAGCAGGATCAGTCAAATCTTTTCACGTTCCCTCTGTATATGTACAGGAATTTGTTACAGGTGCACACACAAAAACATATTTTACTTCCGAATGAAGGGAACCTATTCATGTGTGTATTGAAAACCCCTCTCTCAATGGAGGTGGGGGATTCAGACACAATCTGTCTGCTACTTATCAAGTGGTACTTTTATCAATCTCCAAACAAATCAGAAGCACTTCATACCTCTACCAGCAAGGCCATAGCTAATGAACCATACTTAATGGGTATTTGGAAAGGTTGTATAGGTGGGACTTTCATGCACCCTAGGCCTTTGTCCATATGAACCTATTCAGGCTATTGTCCACCTAACTAGCCTGTTCAGGCCTTTGTCCAACTTATGAGCCTATTCAGACCAGGGTGTGTATGAAATCAAGGTGAACTATAAAATGGAGGACTTGCTACTAACTTTTTTCAGATGAACAAAGCTTCTTGGATGAGTAGCAAAACATTTCAATCTCTCAAGAAATGATGTCTAGTTGCCATGACTCAACTTCTAGATAGACTCGCCTGGATGACAGAATCTTCACAGGCATTCAAAGGTTGTGTTTCTAACATTACAAATCTAGTTTGTATTTGTATTACTCCTAGCCAGAATGAACATTGTAGAAAATTCCTTCCTTCCTTCCTTCCTTCCTTCCTTCCTTCCTTCCTTCCTTCCTTCCTTCCTTCCTTCCCTCTCTTCTTAAAAGAACCAAAGGTGGCTTACATCATTAAAACACAACATTAACCACACTGAGTATGCAAAAGCCAAAACAACTGAAAAAAAAACAACGATCAAACAAATACTATATAAAAACACAAAAACACATTCACAGTATTAAGGTGCAACAATCCACTACTCAATTCATTCTGGCAGCCAGTTTAGTATCTGTTTCAATTTCCTCTTCCCTTCATTTCCCCCTCTGTTCTTAAGGTCATAGGAGGAAATGTATTAGTTCCCACCATCTCTTGTTTGGAAAATTAATCATCTAGTAACAAACAAACAAAAACAAACAAAAAACCCTACACACAGGGTATGTCATCATTAGTTCTCACTCGCTCTCATATTCCATTATTTAGAATAGTGGGTACAGGTAATTTATCATTTGTAACTGGTTGCAAACATGTTTTTTGTGTGAGATATGCTGCTGTTATCCCATGGCGAAGTGGTTCCCTACTTTTGATGCACAGTTGTTCTTGGACCCAAACTCCCAGAAGCCTTTGACACTAGCTATGTTGGCCAGGATTTCTAAGGGTTCTAGTTCAAGAACATCTGGAAATCTGAGGTTGGGAACCACTGATTGAGAGAGATGTTTTGCTTTTATAGAGCAGAAGATGATAGCCAAGATGGCTGGTAGCCGTTGATGGGCATTTGTTAATGCCCCTTGAAAGCCATTTGAGCTGAAGTCAAATGCCACACTTTGGGGGAAATTATTTACAGTCTGGTGACAGACAGCACTCTTTCCTTCTTCTTCTCTCCATCCGTTCTTTTCTCTTCTTAAGGGACAAGTGTCTAAAAAACTAACCATGAAGAGCCTATCATTGTAAGAATATAACCGGCATCCATACTTTCTTCGTTCTTTTCTTGTTCACAACAGAAACACCACCATGCAATGAATAAATATGTCTGATAATTTTCACCCAGTAACAGGCAACACCAAGAATATTTGGGGAAGCCAATATGAATTCTTCCACAGTATGTGTTAAGGAGCAGAGAGTACAATGACGGAGTGCATTTAGAGATTGCTATTTTCCTAGGGAGGTGACAAACCATAGAGGAGCAGCCAAAAGATTAATATGTTTTGTACCTTCTGCCCAGAATCCTATTACATACAGAGATGGGCACGAACTACTGGTTTGGCTGTTTGTGCCGGTTTGTCCGTTGGACAAACAGGTGTTTGGCTCTTTGGGTATCCACTCAGAGGCAGTGCCTCAGCGAGGCAGGGCAGGTAAGCCAGGGCACTGCATCTAAGGAGGCACCTGCTGGAGGAGGCGGGGCTGAGAAGTTCCAAAAACCTGTTCGACTAAAGGTCGAACCAGCACGAACCGCCACACCAGTGGTTTGTGGCCATCTCTACTTATATATGCTGGAGCAACTGGGATAAATTGCATTTGTAAATTGTCATTCATTCAGAAGTCATCACTTTTACAGGAGCCTCACGGTGCAGTGGTTGAACTGCTTTATCACAACTAACACTGTGCTCAGGACCTGGGGTTCAATCCCAGGTAGCAGGCTCAAGGTTCACTCAGCCTCCCATCCTTCCGAGGTCAGTAAAATGAGCACTGGTGTGTGTGTGTGCAATGTGTAGCCTGCAAAATTAAATTGTAAGCAACCCAGAGAGTGCTTGAAGTGCTATGGGGCAAAATATAAGCAGAACACTTTGCTTTTCTATGCTGCGTCACACACCAGTTATATGTGTTGGCTCACTATGAGGAATGGAAGCATTGATTTAATTACTAGTATCAGTTTGCCACTGAAATTTACATCACTAGACTCATGCCAACATATATAAGTAATGAAGAATTTGAAATAGTCAGGAATTTTCTATACCTTAGTCCCATCGTCACTCCAAATGGCGACTGTAACCAAGAAATCAGAAAAAGACTGAGACTCAGAAGAGCAGGAATTAGAAAAGATCATCAAGTGTAAGAATGTGCCACTGGAGACAGAGATCAAAATTACAGTATTTCCATTCACCATGTATGAGTATTAAAGTTGGGTAGTTAAGAAAGCTGATAGGGGGAAAAATCTGAATCATTTGAAATGTGATACTGGAAAGTGCTTTCCCGATACTCAGTACTGCTAAATATATTACACCAGTAGGTCTTAAATCAAATCAAGGCTTAACTATCAATAGAGGTAAAAATGTTGAAAGTTTGGGCACTTCGTAAGATGACAGGATTCTCTGGAAAAGACAATAGCGCTGGGAAAGATGAAAGGCAGCCTAGCAACAAGATGACCCAATTAAAAAGATGGACACTCCATAAAGGAACCCACAGGTTTGACTTTCATGGGGTTACCATAAGTTGAGGGTGACTTGAGAGCACATAGGGACAACATCAACAATACCAGTCTGGACGATGTGTCTTAGTGCAGTGGCAAAAAGGGCTGCTAGGTAGGGCAGACACACAGGTCTCTCTACAGCTGGATGTTTGCAATCTATAATTCTGCATTTTTTGGCTAGGCTTTTCATGCAAGCAGAACACATTAAAAAGGCATGATGATTCTGCTTCCCCATCCTGTGTGTGTATGTAATAATAATAATACTTTTATTGTCAATGTACAACATGTGCACAATGAAATTAGCTGAGTCTCCCATGCCCACCCCCACCACCATCCCGCCCCCATCTCACTGTGTGTGTGTTGCGTTGTCACAGTCACGATCCACTCTCCATGACCCCATGTCCATGAAGTTTTCTTGGCAGGAATACTGAAGTGCTTTGCCAGTTCCTACTCCAGGTGCCCACGGTATTCCTTGGTGGTCTCCCATCCAAGTACAGTGGTACCCCGACTTAAGAGCAGATCGACTTAAGAGCAATTTGACTTAAGAGTGGAAAACTGTTGGCATTTTAACTGCTGCCTTACAAATTTTAGATATGGTCTGCTTAACTTACATTTTTTATTTTAACGTATTTTTTAAAATTTTTAGATAGGTACCCCAACTTAAGAGTAGTTCAACTTAAGAGCATGCATTCGGAATGGATTAAATTCATAAGTCGAGGTACCACTGTACTAACCAGGGCCAACCCTGTTTAGCTTCTGAAATCAGGTGAGATAGGATGTGCTGAGGCCCCCTTAAAGCCACTTGAAGATCTGAATGCTTGGGACTGTTTTTTTTCCTTCTCATCCTCTTGAGCTAAGACTGCAGGACTGTTCCCCCCCCTCCCCATTTCCCCCTTATGAACTGCTATAGAAGACTGACTCACCAGATGTTGAATGCGTCTCTTTGGCAGCAAAGCCAAATCAACAAATAAGAGCACTGTGTAGTTTCCATTTCTGTTCTCTCTTTTTTGATCGATAGTCTGTTGCTGACATTATAGCTTCATTTTTCATGGAGGAGGGGGAAAATACCTAAAGTGAAATAGTGCCTAAAATAATGGCAAGAAGGCAGGAAGGAAAGCAGAACTACGTACGTAGCAATAAAAGCTTGGAATGGCAGTACGTCTTGGAAGATGCTGGAATTAGATGGGCAAGACAGTGCATTTCTGACTATTGTGCACCCTGTTAAAATAACATTACAGTGGACCCTCGTATAACAAACAGTTTGTATAACATAAAATCTATACAACATAAACATTCTGGAAATTTGTTTAACAGAATCACCGATGGGGCGAATCTGTACAACATAAAATGGTTGTGATTAGGGATGACTCCATTTTCAATGCATTCCTCTAGGAAATTTGTACAAAGGAACATTTGCTTAACAGAATTTCATTTGGAACAAATTAATTCCTTTATACAAGGTACCACTGTATGTGCAAGCCATTCTACAATTTATTTTATTTGTATTTTTGAGCATTTTACCCCACCTTTCTCCTTAGAAAAGGACCCAAGGTGGTTTACAGTAAGGAGAGACAATATACAGTCCAATACGATTAAGACATATTCAATTTGACAGAGATTTGAGGGGGTGTCTTACAGCATTTGAAGGCAGCATTAAAAGTAACCATTGATAACATAGTGTCAGTGCAATCACACAAGGAGAGATACAAACACAACATTATAAGTGATTAGAAAACAAACAGCCACATTTATAAAGACATCATTCAGGGAAAGCTTTGAGGAGAAAAGAAAAACACAGAGAAAGTCTGGCCTTATAGAACAGTGCTCCCCAAACTTTTTGTCTCCACGGACCGGTATTTATTTATTATTTTCCCGTGGCCCGGGGTGGGGGTGGGGGGGGGGGAGATGGGGGTGTGGGGGCAGGGGAGGGTGTGGGGGGGGGGGGATGGGGGAGGGAGGAGGCGGAGGAGGTGTGGTCGATTCATATAAAGACATCATTCAGGGAAAGCGGGAGGGGGAGGAGGAGGCCTGAGGAGAAAAGGTCTTTGCCTGCTCCCCCCACCCGCCCCGCCCAGGAGCTCCCCACCCCGCCCGTGCGCCGTGCCGGCCCGGCGGCGGCTCCTCCTCCGGCTGCCCGCGGGGAAAAGAGGAGGAGGAGGAGGAGGCGGCGGAGGAAAAAGCCTCCCGGCCTCCCAGCAGAGGTCCATGGGGCAGTCCTGGCCTTATAGAAGATTCATTTCATTCTACAAGCAGAAGAAGTCCAAACAAAACAATGTGACTCCCATATCAGGTCTCCAACCAATACCAAACTTGCCACAACAGCAATAGACAATTGGGTCACAATATGTGCCCAATTTAGGTATGTTTGGGCCAACAATTTTAAAGTTCTGAGAGAACTTGTTAGAAACCAACCATGTCAGTTGCTTTGTGTTTGGGTAACAAGCAGTTAATTGATGAAAAAAAGAGCGAGAGGAATGTTCCCGCATTTCCCCTTTTTGGTATCTATTTTTGAATGCCAGCGAGCACAAAAGAGGTTCACTGTAGATCATTCTGACGGATGACATTCGCAATGCCAATGTTTGGGCTGGGATTTTTCCACACAGAACTTGTTTTCCTTTTCTCCTACTGGCAACATAGGCACAGAAGCTACATGCCATATTCATTATCTGGAGATTTTTGAAGGGTCAAATGTTTATGAACCAGAGGGTTGAAAAGTTATAGTTTTGGACTACAAATCCCATACTTTTGCCCAGCCGAATGGGGGAAGCCTGGAAGCTGCAGTTTAGAAAAATAACTTTCCCAATCTCTTTAGCTCCTCATTGAATGCTTCTCGCTTTTACACGACCTCTAAAATCTGCTGGCAACTTAAATTCGGACCAGAGATCGTGGGGGTTTGTTCTGCTTCCTGTGTTCCCACCCTTCCGCACTCCATTGCTTCTGCCTGTGTGAGGGGAGGGAGAAAAAAGGTCCTTTGTCTCAGATTTTAGGGGTAGTGTAAAAGCAGACATTGTGCACACACAGTATATGATTTCTTCATTTCTATCCAGTTTATTCTTGTCTTTATGCTTTATTGCATTATTATCCGCAATACGTAGTTTGGGTGTTGACTTATTTACTCTCCATTTGCTTTGTTATTTCATTATCTATCTATAGTCTTTGCTTTCAGTTTTATGCCCCTAAACTGTTGCATCTATTTTAGTTCTAATATTGAATTTCAAGTCCTTTTCGGGGAGGTTAACTTTACCCATGGGGGTATATCGAGCCCACATTTACACTGAATATGTGTGAATATATATCCGTGGTTGTGCTATTTTTTTGTTTCAGGAATATGTGGATGCTCTACTCATTTGGCCCCACTGAGGGTGATGAACGGCTTCACAGCTCATAGTTTAGTAGGTTAAACAATTGGTGCAGAATCCAGAAGCAGCCTTAAGTCCCTTCCGAGGAGGCGTGCTGCGTGGGCGGGCGTCAAGCATTGAAAGATTATTCTTATTACTTAAGCTTATTATTCTCCTCTCTGTGGAAAACTATACCCAGAGCAATGTACACAAATACAAACGGAACAGAAATAGGATTAAAAACCAACAGGGTAAAATAACCAGAAATAAGAACAGTATTCAGAAAGAAGAATAACACCACCTAGTAGCCAGGAAGGCATTTTGAAAGAAATTATTTTGCATCCATTGAGGGTAATAAATGCAAGAGTGCCTCCTGCCAGATTTCCCTGGACAGTTGCAATTCACCAAGGAAGGGCCCCATTCTACAATTCCATTGAGACCCACACTATGAATGTTGGTTTCTTTTCTTTTTCTTTTTCTTTTCTTTTCTTTTCTTTTCTTTTCTTTTCTTTTCAATAAGGTGCTTTTGTGGAATTCTTCAAAAGATGGAAAAGAACATCCTACTGAGTTGTGTCCTTCTAGTCACTAAGAATCATGTGCAGACAGCAACTAAGAGATTAGTGAGTAGAGACACTCATGTGGGTTTGATGTTTTGTGCTGGTTTGTTGACTGGTCCCAGAGTTCAGTGCCCCACCCTCTCTGGTGGATGCCCACTCAGAGGTAGCACCCTATCCTCCTTGCTTCATCTTCTCCAGGCATTGCTTCTGTCTGATTTGGTGCTCAGTCGAGGGAGCCGGGCAACAACCATGAAACACCATTGGCGAGTTGTAGCCATCTCTATTAGTGAGCATCCATCTACTCCTTGTAACTTTAAAACAACAACAACAACAAAACAAAGCACTGGAAAAATTAAAGATTATTTCTTATTCTTGCAGACATCCAGAAATTATCCACTTATTCTCCTAATCCCACCTTCCCACACCTCACATCTGCTCCTTCAGCAGCGTCAGTCAGGTTGACTTGACCACTCTGAATCTACTTTGTAAATGTCTACACCTGCCTGAGTTTGAATCTTATTCAGGGTCAAACCTGCTTAGTGCTTGGATAGGAGACTAGGAGTAAAAACCAGCGGTCTCCAGCTACTATGATGTGCGCTTTCAACTCTGGGGAGCTTCCTCAACTTCTCTAAATTATATGATCACCAACATTTGGAAATGATTAGGAAGGTGGGATGAAGGAGTGCCTTGATCTAGCAGAGTCTGCTAGAAAAGCCTTTCACATGTGGATGTGTGGTCATAGCTGGAAACAAGAAAGCATTAGCTTTTATACCAAGAAAGCAAAAGCAAAGCAAAGTGTTCTGCTTATATACTGCCCCATACAACTTCGAATGCAGGCTACACATTGCCCCTCCCCAGCAAGCTGGGTACTCATTTTACTGACCTCAGAAGGATGGAAGGCTGAATGAACCTTGAGCTTGCTACCTGGGATTGAACCCCAGGTCCTGAGCAGTTTTACCTGCAGTACAAGCATTTAACCACTACACCACGAGTTGATTCGCATGTTGGAAAAGTCTTGGCTTGTGTCCAGGCACAATGGCAACTGTTTGAGATGCCTGTGGGCTGGACGGACTTACACTCGGGTAGTTGGAGCTGACCTGAATCCAAATCCCTCCCAGCCTAGACATGTTGGATGTTGCTCAAGACTTCCTTTTTGCCGCTGCAGCCATGATGAGTCTGGGCTGATAGGATTTAGAGTCACTGTAACTCATCATCCAGCATCCTCTGGCTTCCCTTCTCCAAAATTTTTCTGGTTCTTCTGCCAGTTGGCCTCAGCCAGGACAGAAGATCTGTTGCGCATCTAGCTGTGTCAGGGCAAGCGGGCAAAAGGGAGATCCATGCAGCCTTTATTTAGGTTACAATTAGAGAGAGAACAATGGGCAATGAAAAACAAACATTTTGTTCTAAAATGAAACAAAATTCCGTGCGTTTGTTTTTTCAGTGAACTGCTTTAAATGCTAAAAAAAAATCACAAAAAATGAAATAAATTGTAATGAAACGGTAATGAAACAGTAACGAAACGAACGAAAACAAAAACAATTTTTTGTAAAAATTATTTTTTTTTTAATAATATTTTTATTTATTGTTATAAAATTGTCATTGATAACAAATGAAACATCATTTATAAGGTTTTTAACACAGATATTAGCTCTTGCCATCTTCTTGACAAAACTTCTTCATCTTCTCCTTTCAAGTGGCCGGAGATTCTGTCCATTTCAATAGCCGAGTATAGTTTCCTTTCAAGTCATCTTTTGAAGGTGTTGCAGAGTTCTTCCAAAGTTGGGCATACAGAATTCTGGCTGTTACTATTATATAATTAATTACATATTTTTGATCATATGTTACCTCAGTATCTATAATATTTAACAAGAATAGTTCTGGTGTATGTTTTAACCTAACCTCCCACAGTATGTCTAGTAAGTTCTTAACCATATTCCAAAATAGTTTGGCTTTTTACAGGTCCACCACATATGGTAGAAAGAGCCGATTTCTTGCTTGCACTTCCAGCATATGGGTGAACAGTTGTACATCTTGGATAATCTAAGGACTAAGATGCCATCTGTAGAACATTTTATAACAATTCTCTTTATATGAGGTGGATTTGAACATCTTAATCGTTTGCCATAACATATACCATTTATCTAAGTGAATGGAGTGCCCACAGTTTTCCGCCCATCTTATCATACATTCTTTAACATGTGAGTCACTTGTTCTTTCAAGTAACAGCATATTATAAAACTTACTCAACAGTTTCTTCTCACCTGATGACAGTATTTTATCAAAGACATTATCATTTACCATAAATCCACCTTCCTTCTGCACTAGTTTATAATGCGAGTATATTTGTTGATAAGTCCACCAGTCTATGTTTACCCCTTCCAGGGATAACTGATTTGGAGGTTTAAGAGTCTGGTCCTCATACAGAAGTTGTTTGTATGTTAAATTTTTTGTAAAAATTAGTGAAAAACGGAAACGAACCGAAATGGACCCCCTAAATGACAAACGACAAACGAAACACCATTTGTTTGATTCGTGCCCATCTCTAGTTACAATGGTACAAGAGGATTTTGCTTGTTCTTTGATTCTCAACACAATTCCACATATGGGAGGAAATGCAACCTTCATACCATTTTGCTTAAGTGATCTCACATGCAACCTCAGCTTGAGACATTTGATCTGTAATCACAGAATCACAGAATCATAGAGTTGGAAGAGACCTCAAGGGCCATCTAGTCCAACCCCCTGCCATGGAGGAACCCCATCACAGTATTTCTGACAGATGGTCATCCAGCCTCAGCTTAAAAACCTCCAAAGAAGGAGACTCCGCCATGCTCCTTTGGGGCAGCATATTCCAGTGCTAGACAGCTCTAACTGTCATGAAGGTCTTCCTAATGTTTAAATTGAATCTCTTTTCCTGTAGTTTGAGACCATTGCCCTGCATCCTAGTCTCTGAAGCCATGGAAAATAAACCAGTCCCATTCACATATGTTAAGTGTCACAATAATGGAGTGACCATGTGGTGATAATGCCAAAGTCATGGAGTCTGGTAAAATGAAAATAGGGCTATACTAATTATATGTCTCTCTGTAAAAGTGCTTTTGTTCCAGGCCTTCCATATTTTACTTCTCCTTCTCACCTTTAGAAAAAAAAAACAAACCCCAAACCTTTGAGCTCAGCAGATAAAGTCCATCATTAAATCACGAGTTGGATAATTTGCTTATTCAGATGGAAAGACACTTCATGGATAATGAATGTAAATGAAGCCTTTAGGTAGCAAGGTGTCAAAAGCCATGGAGTGAGGGATGAAGAGAGAAAAATGGGATAAATCAAAGGTGGAACATTTTCGACAGGCCGGGAACATCGTCTTCCAAACTGGGTTGGACAGTTGATTTGATAATTTCAAAGAGCCAGCATGGTGGAAATAAAACCTAATCCAGAGTGTGTATGTGTGTGTGAGAGAATGAATGGTCCAATAGACAAGAGCAGAAGAGGCAAAGAGCTGTAAGTGCTGTAGTAGATCATCTTTACCTTCAGCCCAGTGAGCTTGAAGAAGAAGTCAGCTACTCACCAGTAGGGTGAAGTGCATTAATTTTGATCTCCAGAAGAGGGAAGATTGTGGCGTTCTCATCATCTCCCCCATTTCTCCTTCCTTAAATCAAAGTGGCGGTATTTTGCACTGCACTGAAAATTGGTGAGATTTAAAGGCTGCCAACCTGCCCTAATTTGGATCCCATATTCCTAAACATTTCCATATGCTGCAGATATCACACAGGAATTTTTCAGCTACAGCACCTATTCAAGTTTGGCTGATACTTCACATCCATCTCATTGCTGTTTACGGTCCCACTTGGGACTGGTATGGAGTAATCTAACTGCTAGAGATGGGCACGACTTGAAAAAAATTTTTTTGAGTTGTCGTTAGTCGGGCCGGTTCCGTTTTGGGTCGTTTCCGTTCTTCGCGAAAATTAGCAAAAATTAGTCGGTTGGTTTTTTCATTTTTTCATTTTCGTTAGTACTGTTTTTTTTGGGGGGGGAGCGGGCTCCTGGAGGCACCTCTGTGGGGTGGGTGCCTCCTCTGGCCTGCTATAAAGGGAAAGCGGGCTCCTGGAGGCACCCGTGGGTGCCTCCTGTCCTCACCCACTAGGAAAGGGAAGCAGGCTCCAAGAGACCCCTCTACATGGGGGTCTCCCCTCCTCACCTGCTGCTGCTGCAAAATGGTATGCAATAGCCATATGGATATGCATACCAGTTGCAGACAGTGAGACTAGTGATGGCAGTGAACCCAGAGCCATAGGTGATGCCTAAGGCTCTCACACTGCCATGTCTCACAAAGAAGGGAATCGTACTTGCGTGTAGTGCAATGCAAGTAGATCTGGCTTAGGGTTAAGGTGGGTTAGTGCAAGGGCTAGGGTTAGGCTAGTGACGGGTAAGGTTAGGGTGGGCTAGTGGGTTGCACCTCTGGGTGCCTCTCTGACCCACTAAGAAGACAGTCTGTGACATATGGGTAAGGACTGGAGTCAAGGATTAGGGTGAGGGTTAGGGGGCTAGGACAGGTTTTAGGGGGCTTTTTGGCACATCCCAGAAGTCTCCATGGCCAGGTGGCCATGCGACTGGTGGGATGGCTCCAAAAATTTGCATGGTCGTCCACTCCCACATGGCTGGCCACTCGGCCAGCCCATCATTGCGCAGGTGTAAATAAAATAAAATAAAATAAAATCAATGGAGAACAGAGGATGAGAGGAGAGACATTTTGTTGCAAGAAAAAACCCACTGCTACTGTGAAAAATCTGGCAGTTTATAAATTTTCCCGTGTTTCTGTTGTGCTTGTGTGTTTTTGGACCACAATTTCAAAAACAATATTGCGTTCGCCGCCCCATTTTGGATCCCCCGCCCGCACCGCATGTCATGGCGAGTCCGGCTGCCCAGGACAGGGGGAAGGCGGGACCCCCCCTCCAGAAACCACCCCTCCGGTAGGTGACCTGCGCCCTTAGTCAAGCAGGCATTTTTCCGCCTGCTTTTTTGGCCCGGGAATGGGTGGGGGGAGAGTTTAAAAGTTTTTTCCTGTGCCGTCCGTGCCGCTTGCTTGCGCTTTAATTGCGGTGGCCGGCGGCGAGACTGGGCTTTTTGCTGGCTGCGAGCCTGCGGCGAGTCCCACCAGAGCAGCCCAGGACGGGGGATGGGGGGGATGCCGGGGACCTCCAGAAACAACCCCTCTGGTAGGTGCCCTGAGGCACGGCAAGCATTTTTCCACCTGCTTTTCAGCCGGGAACTGGGTTTTTTTAACTTTAAAAAACTTTTTTTCTGTGCCGCGTGGCATCGCGCGATTGCACGATGCAAGGAACGAGCACGACAAATCAGACCAAAATTGTTCGTTCGTCGGTTCGAGCTCGAAGTCTGGTGGAGTAATTCCCGTTACCGTTTCCGTAGAGTAACGGAACCAAGTAACGGAAACGGAAACGGGAATACCGCTAGGTCGTGCCCATCTCTACTAACCGCACGTCCATTGCGGGATGAGGGGAGTTTGTCCCAACCATGCCTCCTGAACTGCGATTTAAGCAGGATGAGAGATTCCCCTCCCTGTCCTCGGGAATCTCCTCATCTCACTTCTCATTCTGATACGAGTCACGCGATGTGCCATTCTCCATCTAGTGGCAGGAGTGTGAAGTGCCATTCACCAGTACATTCCCTATGGAGTCAGCAACACAGTGCAGAGAGATTAAAAGACAAATGCCTCAAACTTAGCTCTGTAACGCATTGAAGGCAAGGCTTCGGAGAATTGAAACATCAAAAAACGGAAGGTCGGACTGGAAAAAAAGACGGAGAACAAAGGCATGGAATTTCACATCTCATCATGGAACGAGGACGTGCGGTAACAGTCATGCCGGTATCATCCATCACTCCAGTGTGTACACAGGAACAGGGACAGAACCGGAAGAAGACCACGTGACCGCAACCGACATCAACACTCAACAAACTTCCTCCCAGGATGAGAATGGACGTGAAGTAACTGTCTTTGTCATTTTGCTTCTGTCAGGATTCAAAAGCTGCCTCTTTCCCGAGGTCAGGAACTGCCACCAAAAAGAATGATAAGGTCAACGCTATATAAATGCATTTCAGAGGGCATGCTGGCTCACTAACTGATGATGATATTCTCACTGGTATATTAGTAACATTATTCCTTTCAAACTTTGCACCTAAATTTGTATTGACCTCTCAAACCCAACCGAATTGGATGGCTTTGAGACAGCTTATACCAGTGATGGTGAACCTTTTGGAGACCGAGTGCCCAAACTGCAATTCAAAACCCACTAATTTTTTGCAAAGTACCAATACAGCAATTTAACCTGAATAGAGATGGCTGTGAAGATGTGATGTTGGGTGCCCACAGAAAGGGCTCTGAGTGCCACCTTTGGAACCCGTGCCATAGGTTCACCAACACTGGCTTATACTATGACAATCAGATGACTTTCAGAACAGCCCTTGCTTGTCTAATGATATATCCTAGAGTTTGATTTAAAATATAATAGCACAATGATTTAGGCATCTGGCTATGGAACCAGAGGTTGGGAGTTCATTTCCTCATGTTGGCTCCTTGATGATCAATAGGGTGACCTCAAGAGCTGCAGATCTAAGATTTTGATGATAAATTATTGTAGTCCCAGACATCCTGAGGCTGCTGCTGAATTGTATTTCAACAAAACTTTAGAGCAAATGTGAAGAACTGTTATTGCACAAAATAGTCAAATGGTTCCCAGTAGAATAGGGGATGAACTGAAAAAAGGAATTACATTTTTCTGATGAATTTGACCAATTCATCAATATTAATTGTTTTGTATGTATCATAAATAAAGTTTCCCAAATAAAAATTGATGATTTTTAGCAAATTTTGATTCTTCAATTAATAGTGCTATGAAATGCCACCCCAGTCACCTAGAGACACCAAAATTGGAGGAAACTCTCAGCCACGCCAGCCACGTGGCCATGGACTTGCACAACACTGGCTCTTTGGCTTGAAAATAGCACTGCCCCTAGAGTCAGTGGTGAGCACCGCCCCTAGAGTCGGACAGGACTAGCATGCATGTGTAGGGGGAACCTTCAGCTTTTTATCCCTTGACTCTCCTCTACAAGTATGCTGGGGATTAGAGTTTTGATGTCTGAGTTATGCACCCCCAAATAGGCCCCACAAGGAAAGTTCTCCCCAGGTACCTAGAAACACCAAACTTGCAGAGAAGATTCCTGTGACACTCTTCTACAATCCCTCCAATTTGGTAAAGATTGGGTTTCCTTAACTCAGTTGATAAAGGGCAGCTTCCTGGTGTGTGTGTGTGACTTGTGGCTTTATTACTCAGATGTACGAAGTTCATTCTTCACTAAATTTGGAGGGCTTGTAGAAGAGATTCAGAGGAAGCATTCTTACAAATTTGGGGCCTCTGGGTGCTACGGGCTCTTTTTAGAGCATTTTAAAGTGGTGATAAGTTGATGCATTGATTCACTGATTTGTCAATGCATCACTGAAAATGTGTCAGTTTGTCAATTCATTTATTTGTCAGCCCCAACAAACCATGATTCATCATGACAAGTCATCGTTTTTTAAAACCCGTCTCCATCTCTAGTCCCCAGCCATTCTAATATGTTTCTCATAAGATGATTGGAATTCAGTTATTTAGCATAGGAAGTCATAATTAGAATCAGTGGGGATTTAGGCAAAAATCAAAGAAAAACAAAAAAAACAAAACAAAACAATTTATTTATTTATTTATTTATTTATTTATTTATTTATTTATTTATTTATTTATTTATTTGTAATATTTTTATACCATCCATCTTCCGAAGCGGAACTCTGGGCGGTTAACAGATAAAACAATTAGACCAGAAAGTACAATTTTTTTAAAAAAAGGCAAAAGGGCAAAAAGCATGGTACTAATAAGGTAAGGAGAGGCAAAACCTTTCACAGGAGATAACGTGGGTGGCAAAATTAAAAAAGGAAAACAAATTAAGTAAATTAAGTAAAAAGGTCACCATATGCCTCTCTAAAAAGGTGAGTTTTCAAGGCCTTTTAAAGGCAGGCAGGGACTGTGCTAGGTGCAGCTCACTAGGGATATGGTTTCATAAGGTAGGTCCCACCACAGAAAAGACACAAACTTGTGGAGTGAGTCGACTCCTCCATAAACCCCATTGATTCAGGAGACACCTTTGCCACCACCGTGATCTCTTCTGTTTCCACTATTCTGCAGGGGGAAAAAGTGTGATGGACAACTACAAAATCAAGACAGACTGGATCTCTGGATTTGGAAGGAAACCGTGCTGGGGACACCTGTTTTATCCTTAGGTTTGGAGAGGATTTTTTTTTCATGAGAGCTGACACCAGGAAACATTTTTCCTTGCTCAGGAGAAGAGCAAATGGTGATCTATTAGACATGGTTCACAGAACCGAAGCAAGGCGAGGTATTTTTGTCCCTAGGGCTAAAAAATCCTTTCTTCTTGTCCCATCCACCATTCCAGTTCTGGCTGTAAGAACACATTTTGGCCTTGAAAACCTTACCGCAAGAGACAGGGAAAATGCAGGGATGATAAATAAGTAATGAGAAATGTGTTGCCTCTTCACAATACCAATAGTCTGCCTCCTGTAGCAGCTACTTCCCTTTGCCTATTCATTGGACTGCTCCTACTTATATATCCAGGACCCTTTGAGAGTTCAAAGGAATGTATGGGCAGTTTCCCGATGTTAAAAATGCTAAACAAAACATCAATACAAAGGGATAAGAACCATAAGAACATAAGAACATAAGAAGAGCCATGCTGGATCAGGCCAAAGGCCCATCTACTCCAGCTTCCTGGATCTTCAGAAAAAGAGGCAGAATTCCTGAAAGGGTGCTGCATGAATGCAGAGGGGTATGTATGGGTTCAGGATTGTACCCACAAAGCCAGGTTGGGGTAGTGGGAGGGGAAGGGAATTTCTATGACATGTCATGTTTTTTTCCTGCAGCCTAAGTGGACTTGTGCCTGTTTATAGCAATCTGGTGCAAAAGGCCAGATTTGTCATATAAAGCAACAGCACGTTGCTTATATACCACATTATAGCACAGGGATGGTGAATCTATGGCATGCGTGCCAAAGGTAGCACACAAAGAGCTTTTGCCTGGCATGTGACATACTCCCTGCCCCCCACTTCCCCCTCCACTGGACCAGTCATGAGGAATTTGTGGAGGGGGAAGTGGGGGGGCAGGGAGCATGTCAGGTGCCAGGCTGATCCTGCTGTCGCCATCCCCTTCACTATTGCCATCGCCCTGCCCCCTGTCGCCACTGACCCCACCTCCGCTGCCCTGCCACCATCACTGACGCCATCCCTGCCCCTCCCGCCATTGCTGCTGATGACCCTGACACCACCGACCCACCGACCCACCGCCCCTGCCGCCCTTGCTGCCTTCGCCCCCTGCCCATCCGCTGCCACCGATCCCGAACCCCCCCGCCACTGCTGCCATCCCCATCACTGTGTTTGGGCACTCAGTGCCAAAAAGGTTCGCCATCCCTGTTTTAGCACTTTAAGTACTGGGCAGTTTGCAATTAAATAATGCAGGTTACACATTGTTACCCCTTCTCTCCCAACTGCCCCTGTGAGCTAGGTACTCTGTGTGCTGACCACGGAAGGCTGGAAGGCTGAGTGAACCTTGAGTCTGCGACCTGGAATTGAAACCTAGGCTGTGAGCAGAGTTTTGTCGGCAGTACAGCAGTTTAACCACTCTGCCACGATGATGCACTGTTAGCATGTTTATTGTTTGTAGAGATAGCCTGCCATGTCTTACAAATCTTCCCCCTAATAATCAGCCTCTACACACTGACCAGGTCCATGTTGTACGCACCGTGTCTACACACAGACATTTTCTGCTGAAACATTCTGTGCATACAATGTTTGATGCCCAGAGGTTGCGGGGGGGGCATGATTCTAACGCCCCCACTTCCTGCTTTGGATTTGCACATTTCAGAATGGCGAGATCTGACTCAGACTCTAAACACACCTCTTCCATGAACTGTTAATCTTTTGGGCCTCACTCTGCCTTTGGAACTGTTACAAGTGCAAACCTTTATCTTTTCTGCGTCTCTTTTAAAAGTCATGCAACATCCCTTCGGATTTGTTCTGCTTTATGGCTTTTTGCAAGTAAAGTACACTGTCAGCACCATTAAGAGACATGGTTTTCATGTTGTACACTCTGCACTTTCTTTAGTGGCTGTAAATATACAGAATAAAGAAAAGGAGGAAAACGAGGAGATATAAAAGAAGATTCTGATGTATACAATAAGACCTAGAGCTGGAATTCTCAAGAACATCTGAGATCCGTCTCCTCCCTCAGGTGCTACTTCAGCACTGGAGGCCATAAGGTCACCATGACTCTTGTTTTGACCCAGAATCACAGGGTTTTAGCTTCCTTCTCAAGAGAGGGGAATGATTTTCCAAAGGATTTGTGCCATGCTTTCATTTCTCACTCCAAAGTTAAGACTAGTCTAACCTCACTTTTGGGGGAAAGTGTGCCTGAGAGGCATCAGAAATGCATTTAAGATTACTTGAGAAATACTTTTCCTCCAGGAAAAGCTAGAAGAACATCCCAGGAGAGATGTTTGGAGGCTAGTGGAGCAAAACCAATATAGAATTGAAGGACTCCATTTGGCAGATGTCATTTGGCATAAGATTCCATGGGGTTTGGCTGGCTTTATTGGTTGGTGGCATCTGATGAAGTGGGGCTTAGTCCACTAAAGCACCTTGGGTGTGTTTCTGGACCTGGGTCTTAGTCTGGAATCCCAGGTGGACTTGGTGGCCAGGGGTGTCTTATAGCTGCAGAGAATATATCAACTCCACCCTTACCTGGACGAGCAGAGCCTGGCAACAGTCACACATACACAGGTAAGAACCAGATTGGACTATTGTAATGCACTATAAGTGGGGCAGCTTTTCAAGACGGTCCAGCAATTGCAAGTGGTACAGAACCAGGTAGTGCAACGGTAGAGTGGTGCCACTGCATGAACTCATTATACACAGGTCCTGAAAAATTTACCCTGGCTGCCAGTTGCTGCCCGGGTTGAATTCAAAGTGCTTATGCTTACATATAAAGCCCTAAATGGCTTAGGATCTGGTTATCTAGAGCGGTGGTCCCCAACCCCTGGTCCGCGGACCGGTGCCGGTCCGTGGACCGGTCGGCACCGGGCCGCCTGGGGAGGCCGGGGAGGCTCCTCCCCTTTTCCTCCGCCGCCCTCCTCCTCCTCCTCTTCTCTCCCGCGGGCGGCCGGTGGAGGAGGAAGGCAGGAGGAGCGCAGGAGGAGCCGCCGCCGCCGCCGCCTTTGCCTCCCTCCTCTCCTCCCCTCCCCTCCCCTGCCGGCGACTCCGCCCCAAACGCTGGCGCCCCTAAATGGGCGGCCGCAGGCTCCGCCAGGAGGGACGCGGCGGTGGCATTGGCGGCGGCCCAGAAGACCGTTGCTCTCCTCTGGGGAAGAGGAGGTGGAGGCGCCCATCCTCCTCCTCCTCCCCCCGGGATCCCGCTGCTGGCATCCCGCTCGCTTTCCACGGCGGAGGAGGAGGCCCACGGCGGTGGCAGCAGCAGGAGCAGGAGCAAGCGCGGCGCCAGCAGCGAGACCCACGCGCGGCACCCGCCTGGCCGTGCCGGGAAGCGCCCTCGCGGCACCGACGAGCCGCCGCCGCCTCCTCCTGCTCCTGCTCCGGTTCCTCCTCCTCCTCCTCCTCCTCCTCCCGCCGCCGCCGATGGAGCAGCAGCGAGGGCAATTGCAGAGGGGTGGTGGTGGCGGCGGCGGGACGGGGGCGATTGCGGCGGCGGCGGGAGGGCAATTGCGGGGGGGGTGGCTGCTGCTGCTCCTCCGGCGGCGGCGGGAGGAGGAGGAGGAGAGGAGGAACAGGAGCAGGAGGCGGCGGCGGCGGCTCGTTGGTGCCGCGAGGGCGCTTCCCGGTGCGGCCGGGCGGGTGCTGCGCGCGGGGCGCTGGGGCCAGGAGCCGCGCGAGGTCTCGCTGCTGGCGCCCCGCTCGCCAGCAGCGAGACCCACGCGCGACTCCCGGCGCCGGAGGAGGAGGAGGAGGGGCCCGCCTGCCCAGGAGCCCTGGGTTCCCCCAGCGCCCGTGTGTGGGGGGAGTGGCACGCCCGACGCCCCAAGCCGGTGAGTGCTGCCGCCGCCGCTCTCGTGCCTCCCCCTCCTCCTTCCCCCCATCCTTTGCTTTCACCCCCTTTTTGCCTCCCGCTGGACCCCCTTTCGCATTCTCCCCCTCCCCACCCCCACCCCAGGGCCACAGAAAATTTTTAAAAAATTTCCCGGTCCGCGGGGACAAAAAGGTTGGGGAGCACTGATCTAGAGGATTGCCTTCTTCCATACCAGCCTGCCCATACCCTAAGATCAGGCCAGGAGGCCCTGATATAGCTGCCATCCCTTAAAGAGGTGTGGAAATAGGGCCTTTTGGCCCTATTTGAAATAGGGCCAAAAATACCCTCCCAAAGGTTGAAATACCCTCCCAAAGGTGTTCCGCCTGGCACCAATGCTTTTGGCTTTTCAGCACCCGACAAATACCTTTCTGCTCAGCCAGCATTTTAATTAGCAACTTTTTAAGCTGGGCTCATCAGCAGCAGGATTTTCTTATTGTATATTGATTGTTTAAATTGTTTCCTCCTTTTGATTTTTTTTAAAATGGCTATGTTGTTTTATAGTTTTAATACAGGGATACCTTGTAGAAAGGAATCAATTCATTCCAAATTAAATTCTCTTAAGTAAATTTTCCTTTCTACACATTTCCATAGGAATGCATTGAAAATGGATTATTCCCTAATCGCAACTGTTTTTCTGTTGTCTGGATTTGCCCCATAGGTGATTTGGTTAAGCAAATTTCACCTGTCTCGGGAATGTTTTTATGTTGTACAGATTTTATCTTATACAAACCATTTGTTATACGAGGGTCCACTGTATATTGTTTCATGCATCCCAGAGACCACTTGGCAGTGGGATGGTTATTTTTTTGTAAACAAATAAATAAAATAAAGATTTTTGTTTTATTTATGTTAAGATGTTCCAAGGTGTCTTATTGTTCAGAAGGACAACTACAGCTTCGTTCTGCATCATCTGAAGGCAGTTTTAGGCTTTCTCTGATGGAGAGCTGCTCTCCAAGATGTCTTGTTAGGACTCAAAAATGGAGACACAATCCAGCATGGGCCATCATCATAGTCCCCCCACCCCAAAGTAAAAGTTTGGGTTTGCTTTTTCTCAAAACATATAACCACATTACTCTGAGCTCTGCCTGCTTCCACCTGTGGGGCCACTATTCAGTTCTAAGGTTCCATGCCCTGCATCAGAGGACAAGAGACACCCCTCAGTCTTCAAGTCTTCTGCCAGGAAAGTGTCAAACAGTGAATGGCAGATCCTTCCCCAGGCATATAATAGAATCATAGAATCATAGAATCATAGAGTTGGAAGAGACCTCAAGGGCCATCCAGTCCAACCCCCTGCCATGCAGGAACCACCATCACAATATTTCCGACAGATGGCCTCCAGCCTCTGCTTAAAAACCTCCAAAGAAGGAGACTCCACCACCCTTTGTGGCAGCACATTCCACTGCCAAACAGCTCTAACTGTCATGAAGTTCTTCCTAATGTTCAAATGGATTCATATCCATGATTCATGATCCAGACTGAATGACTTTTTCTTATGAGCAGCTACTTCTGAGACAGGATAGAGCCTGGAAACATTACTGTGTTGGATTTACAACTATCTGGGGATTCTGGGAGTTGGGGTCTGAAAAGAATAACATTTCAGAATTTGGGGTAAAAGTATATCTATAGCATAACCATTGCTGGCCTTGAACTGAGAGCTGTTCAGTTCAAGGCCAGCAATGGTTATGCTATAGATTACTCTGAACTCTGAAACATTATTCTTTTTAGACTACAAGAGTTTAAAAAGTGTCAGCTACCCTCTGCCTAGCTGTTTGGGTGTGTCCCAATTATATTTTTGAGATTTTTTTCAACATTCAAATGAAAGGACTGTAGCTGTCAGCCTTTCCTTATAATTGCCACGCATCACAGAAACACGTTTAGTTCTAGCATTGGTTATTTATTTATTTATTTATTTATTTATTTATTTATTTATTTATTTATTTATTTATTTATACCACCCATCTTCCAATGGAACTCCAGGTGGTTGTTTGTTTGTTTGCTCATTTGTTTATTTGATATACTGCCCATCTGGCTACAAGGTCACGTTGGATGTTTACGACAATACAGAAACGATGAAAGCAAACACTAATACAGTGAGTTCATAATCAAATTAACTACAGACAAAAATAAATAGCAATTAACAACTACTCAACAAATTAAATGACCCTTGCATTTGATGTGTAAATATTTGTGGGACTTCTAAGGCGGATGTGAGGTGGGCAGGCGTTAACTGAATTCCTACAGAACCATCCCTTGAGCCTGGAACTTGAACAACTGAACAGGGCTGGAGTCAAACATCCATGGAATATAAAGGTTACATTGAGCCAGAGTTTCACCAGACAAGAAATCCCAGAATCCTCCAACAGGAGTTGGTCCAAAACTCCAGCTCTGCATTCAGCCAACCTGGCTGAGAGTATTTTTCTGCAGCCAGAGAATAGACGCATCCTGAAAATGTCAGAGTGCTTATCCCAGGCCTTGCTGTATCTTAATTATTTTCCCTGGGGCACAGCCACAGACCAGATACTTTTAGGTGGAAATCCTGTTCCTCTGGAGCTTATGCTCCAGCTCCCTTCTCCCTATCTTCAGGCACCTGCCCTCTCCTTTCTTTGTTCGATGCGCTTGCACGAATGGGGATATTATTATGTCTCTCTCGATTACGAAAATAGCCTCAGTCTTATTTTATCAGCTTTCATTCGGCAGGAATGTAATTCAATTCTCCCTTTCATTGGGTGACTCAGACGAAAGGGCACATGGCGTGTTCTATAATTGCCCAGCAGGGAGAGGGCTCTCAAAGGGCGGCTGGGTTTTGCTCACTTTCGGTGTGCTGTTAGCTGGACAAAGGAGTGAGGAAAATGCGAGGCCCACGCTCTAGTTGGGTCTTGGCCAAGAAGATTGCCCCATGTGCAATGCCATTAAGCAAGCTTCACCCCTGCCATCCCAGCTATTGCAATTGGAGAACTGACTCTGAGGAGGAGAGTGCCCTCTACAGGTGGGATGTTGCCATACAGGGGATGACCTTGATTTGTACATCTTTCTGTCGGCATGGAGAACCTTGATATACAATATAGGGCTTCTATAACTCCTGTCAAAGATTGGTTTATCCCAAAGTGGTGGCTGCGAGTAAGAACCAGACCTTTGGCAAGAGTCTTTTCACTTGCTGAACACAGAGACGTCATTTGTGAGAAGTGTCAGATCAGCACCTGCTCAATGGCAGCCCTTCATATCATTTTGCTACTGAGTTTCCCCTGTAGAACATCTGTCTTTTGTTGTAGATCCAAATACTTTGATTTGCATATTCTTTTGAGGATCTTACAGTTTTTTTAACTGCTCTATTAGCTATAAAAGTCTCAGGTGAAAAAAATCAAATCAAAAAGTCCAGATTTTATTTATTTATTTATTTATTTATTTATTTATTTATTTATTTATTTATTTATTTTAGAGTATTTGTACCCCACCTTTCTCCTTGGAAAAGGATCCAAGGTGGCTTACAGTAATGAGGGATAATATACAGTCCAGTAAAATTAAGAAGTGTTCAAGTATTTGAGAACAAGGAATTGAGGGACATCTTACAGCATTAATAGACAAACATTATATTCAAGCAACACGGTTATAAGTAGTCATAGCACAAAGTCTATGTGAACCCATAGATCCATAAAAATACACATGGTAGTCCATCATTCAGGGTAAGCTTGCCTGAAGAGAAAGGTCTTTGCCTGTTTGCGGAAGGACAACAGAGATGAGGCAGTCCTGACCTCTGGTGGGAGGGAATTCCAGACTCTGGGCACAGCAGTCGAGAAGGCCCTTTCATGGGTTCCCTGTGAGGATGACCGTAACAGTACTTGTGCCATGTTTGTTATCTTGACAGAGCGTGTGCAGAACTACATCTGCTGCAAGTGCAAGCTGGTAGCGCTATTGGAAGAGAAGGTCCAGCAGCTAGAGGCTCGCATAGTGGACCAGCAACATATTAAGGAGCTTGAGCAGTTCCTGGACAGAGCGGAAGAGACTATCCAGGTCCAAGAAGAGACAGGGCACACTTCAGAGGAGGAAGTCACTCCCCCAACTCAGGAGGTGGATGGGTGGAGGAATGTGACTCAAAGGAGTAGAAGGCCAAGGCATCGCTCAGAGAGTCTCATCTTGCACAATCAATTTGAAGCTCTTTCCCTCAGCACACCTCATGAGGCACACATAGAGGAAGAAGTGGTTCCGACGGAGGATCTCTCCCTCATCACTATTGATGAGATACAAGATCAGGTACATGTTGATGAGCAGGCTGCAGGAGAGAAGCTCATTGTGCTAGGGGATTCTATCATTAGAAATACGGAGGGATGGATTTGTGAGGAGCATGATAACCGGATGGTCACTTGCCTGCCGGGTGCAAAGGTTGCAGACATCACCAGAAATATAGATAGCTTGTTAGAGAGAACTGGGAAGGAGCCAGTGGTCATGGTACACATCGGTACCAATGATGTCGGGAAGGCCAAGCGGTCAGTCTTGGAAGCCAAATTCATCAGAAGGTAGGTAGAAGATTGAAGTCCCGGGCCTCCAAGGTAGCATTTTCAGAAGTGCTACCTGTTCCTCGTGCAGGTCCTGCCAGGCAGGCAGAACTCAGAAGTCTCAATGCGTGGATGAGGCGATGGTGTCGAGAGGAGGGCTTTAGATGTGTCAGGAACTGGAGAACATTTTGGGACAAGCCAAACCTGTTCAGGAGGGATGGGTTGCACTTGAATCATGATGGGACCAGATTGCTGGCACTCAACCTCAAAAAGGCAGCAGAGCAGCTTTTAAACTGATAACTGGGGGAAAGCCGACAGGAGCTGTGTGGCATCCGGTTCGGAACACCTCATCCTCGGGGAATGAGGTTGGAGAGGGTAGAGAATCACATAGAGATGACATAGCAAGTATTAACACTGGCAGAATAGCGGAATGTGACAGTTGGTCTACTGAAAATAAAAGCTGTGGGGGGAGAAGAACAAGGCAGCAGCTGTTGCGGGACCCACTGTACAAGTGCTTCTACGCCAATGCTCGAAGCCTCCGAGCAAAGATGGGAGAACTTGAACATCTGGCAGCTAGGGATAACATTGATATAATAGCCATAACAGAAACCTGGTGGAATGTGGAGAACCAGTGGGACACAGCAATCCCAGGCTATAAACTCTATAGAAGGGATAGAGAGGGGCGGGTTGGAGGAGGAGTGGCCATCTATGTCAAAGAGGGCATAAAATCCAGCAGAATGGAGATTGACAGAGGGTCTGACTCCACCATAGAATCACTGTGGGTGATGTCCAAAGAGTGATGTGATAGTTGGAGTATTCTATCGTCCACCAGATCAAAAACTTGAGGGGGACCTTGAAATGAGGAGAGAAATCATGGAGGTGGCTAAGAGGGATAGGATAGTAACCATGGGGGACTTTAATTATCCCCACATTGACTGGGCCAATGCGAGCTCTGGGCAAGAAAGAGAAACTGGGTTTCTCGACTTGCTGAATGACTGTGCCTTAGAGCAACTTGTCATGGAGCCCACCAGAGAACAGGCAACTCTAGATCTAATATTGTGTGATACTCAGGACCTCGTCAGGGATGTGAATGTCACTGAGCCTCTGGGGAACAGTGACTATGCTGCAATTACCTTTGCCATGCATGTCGGAGGAAGAGTGTAAACCAAATCAGACATAAAAACCCTTGATTTTCGAAGGGCAAACTTCCCTCAGATGAGGAAACTAGTTAGAGAGAAACTGAAGGGGAGGGTTAGAAGAATCCAATCTCTTCAGAGTGCATGGAGCCTGTTTAAAACAACAATAATAGAGGCCCAGCACAAGTGCATACCACAAAGAAAGAAGAGCTCATTTAAGTCCAAGAGGACACCATCATGGTTAACGAGTGGAGTTAGAGAGGCTCTAAAGCACAAGGAGAGGTCCTTCTGTAAATGGAAATCCTCCCCAAATGAGGAAAATAAAAAGGAACACAAACTCTGGAAAAAGAAATGTAAAAAGATGATAAGGGAGGCAAAGAAAGACTTTGAGGAACACATGGCTAGCAATATAAAGGGTAATAATAAAAGCTTCTTTAAATATGTTAGAAGTAGAAAACCTGCCAGGGAACCAGTTGGCCCTCTGGATGGTGAGGGAGGAAAAGGGGAGGTTAAGGAGGACTTGGAAATTGCAGAGAAATTGAACGAGTTCTTTGCGTCTGTCTTCACGACAGAGGACCTTGAGCGGATTCCGCTGCCTGAGCCGCCCCTCTTGACTAAAGAATTAAATCAAATACAGGTTAAAAGAGAGGAGGTTTTAGGACTAATTGATAAATTGAGGATTAACAAGTCACCGGGCCCAGATGGCATCCACCCAAGGGTTATTAGGGAACTGAAAAATGAAATTGCAGATCTCTTAACGGTTATATGCAACTTGTCTCTTAAAACGGCCACAGTGCCGGAGGACTGGAGGATAGCAGATGTCACACCAATTTTTAAAAAATGAAGGAGGGGGGACCCAGGAAACTACAGGCCGGTTAGCCTTACATCTGTCCCAGGGAAGATGGTGGAAGGCCTCATCCAAGAGAAAATCTTAAAACACATAAAAGAACAAACCTTGCTGAGAGAAAATCAGCATGGCTTCTGTAAGGGTAAATCTTGTCTTACAAACCTTTTAGAATTTTTTGAAAAGGTCAACAGGCACGTGGATTTGGGTGAACCCCTGGATATAGTCTATCTGGATTTTCAAAAGGCTTTTGACACAGTCCCTCACCAAAGGCTGCTGAGAAAATTGCATAGTCAGGGGATAAGAGGGCAGGTCCTCTTATGGATTGAGAACTGGTTGAGATCCCGGAAACAAAGAGTAGGTGTCAATGGGAAATTTTCACAATGGAGAGAAGTGAAAAGCGGTGTGCCCCAGGGCTCGGTCCTGGGACCGGTGCTTTTCAATCTGTTCATAAATGACCTGGAGACAGGGATAAACAGTGAGGTGGCCAAGTTTGCCGATGACACAAAACTTTTCCGTGTGGTAAAAACCAGAGAAGATTGTGAAGAGCTCCAGAAGGATCTCTCCAAACTGGGGGAGTGGGCTGAGAAATGGCAAATGCATTTTAATGTAACCAAATGTAAAGTAATGCATATTGGGGCAAAAAATCCAAACTTCATCTATCAACTCATGGGCTCTGAGTTATCCGTGACGGATCAGGAAAAGATCTTGGTGTGTTGGTGGACAGCTCCATGAAGGTGTCTCCCCAATGTGTGGCAGCAGTGAAGAAGGCCAATTCCATGCTAGGGATTATCAAAATGGGGATTGAAAATAAAACAGCCAACATTATAATGCCGTTATACAAAACAATAGTAAGGCCCCACCTGGAGTATTGTGTACAATTCTGGTCACCGCATCTCAAGAAAGACATAGTGGAACTGGAAAAGGTGCAGAAGAGAGCGACTAAAATGATTACTGGGCTGGGGCACCTCCCTTATGAAGAAAGGCTAAAACAATTGGGCCTCTTTAATCTGGAAAAAAGGCGCTTGAGGGGGATATGATTGAGACATACAAAATAATGCAGGGTATGAGTAAAGTGGATAGAGGGAAGCTCTTCTCCCTCTCTCAAAATACCAGAACTAGGGGACATACACTCAAATTGAGTGCTGGGAGAAGAAGAACTGACAAAAGAAAATATTTTTTCACCCAGCGCGTTGTAAGTCTATGGAACTCCCTGCCACAGGATGTGGTGATGGCATCTGGCCTGGATGCCTTCAAAAGGGGATTGGACAGATTCCTAGAGGAAAAGTCCATCACGGGTTACAAACCATGATGGAGATGTGTAATCTCTAGGCTTTAAACCAGGGTACTTCAAGGGCCAGATGCAGGGGAGTGGTATCAGGAGACAGATATCTAGTCTCATGCGCTCCCAAACGCATCTGGTGGGGCCGCTGTGAGATACAGGAAGCTGGACTAGATGGGCCTTTGGCCTGATCCAGCATGACTCTTCTTATGTTCTTATGTTCTTACCCGAGTCGGTTCATAATGTGAGATTCAATCTTTGAGGTAGCTAGGAGCCAGATAGATATTCAATAGTCTTGTTCTTCTAGGCCACTGGTGCTCAACCTGTGGGGTCCCCAGATGTTCCTGGACTGCAACTCCCAAAAATCCTGGCCAGCTCAGCTAGTGATGAAGACTTCTGGGAGTTGCAGTCCAGGAACATCTGGGGACCCACAGGTTGAGAACCACTGTCTAGGTGAATTTACAAGGTATAAAGGTGCATCCTAAATTAAATAACATTAGACAATATCCTGTGAGTAACCTTTCTTCTAAAATGTTGACACAATGTAGTCCCATAGACTTCAACTCTCTGTCTTCAAACCTGTCTTTTCCATGAATGAATGAATTTTTAAATTACACTGCAGAAGAAAATACAAAGTTGCACATTTGCTCACATTTACCTCTTGATTTCATTTCTGTTTCCCTCCTCCTTCCCTCTTTTGGACCTCAAGGGGAGAACATACTGATAATAAACAAAATCCAATTGCTGTTAACTATTTGGGATCCACCGATAAGGCTTACATGCTAAAACTATATTCCCAAATGGTGCTTCTGGCTATACAAATTACTTAATTGGCAGTGATACCATCATATTCTCTTAGTAAATTTCATTTAAAGGAAAACAGAGGGTAGCACAATTTTATTTTGCTTACTACTAGAGATGGGCACGAAATGAGCAATTTTTCATTTTCGTTTTCAGTTTTTTCGTTCGTTACGTAACAAAATGAAAAATGAATTTTGTCTCCAAAATGAAACAAAACGAACTGAAACAACAGAAATTTTGTCGTGCGTTTCGTTTTTGTTGCGGCAAATACATTGAACTGTAATGAATGCTAACGAAACAGCAATTTTTTGTTTTCGTTTTCGTTTTTTCATTTTGTTACGTAACAAAACGAAAACAATTTTTTTGCAAAAAATTCACGAAAAATGAAAATGAACCGAAATGGACCCCCTAAATGACAAACGACAAACGAAACACAATTTTTTTGAGTTGTGCCCATCTCTACTTACTACCTCATTAATGGCATGATTTCCAGTCTTCACTTTTGCATTGCCTGCAGTCCGTTCCTAGTATGCAGACACCCTGCAGCCTGTTCTTCACATTCTTCTCATGGAGCAGTGTTTGGAGATATTTCTAATGGCATCCACTGCAGCAGTCCTGATATCCACTTAAGTGGCCATTTGCATTGTCTTTAAAATGGGGAGGGGGCGGGACAAATGGGGGGGCTCTGGGAATGAGCTACCTGAAATTGATAAGAAACTGGAGGGGAGACAAGGAAAAGCCATAGCAAGACACACCTCTGTTTCCTTCCCTCTTATATTCATGGATAACAATAATTGAATATTTCATATTCCCTATGGGGTAGATCAAGGCAAATTTTTTCACACTGATTCCTGTGGGAGTCTTTCCACTCCTCTAGAGAATGGAGGCACATTAAGGGTGTTATTTCTTTCTATTCTACTGCTACCATCATTGTGAACCTGAATGATGGGAATACTGGAGGCCTCTTGTTAGAACATAAGAACATAAGAACATAAGAACATAAGAAGAGCCATGCTGGATCAGGCCAAAGGCCCATCTAGTCCAGCTTCCTGTGTCTCACAGTGGCCCCACCAGATGCCTCTGGGAGCGCACAAGACTAGATATCTGTCTCCTGATACCACTCCCCTACATTTGGCCTTTGAAGTACCCCAATTTTAAGCCTGGAAATGACACATCCCCATCATGGCTTGTAACTTGTGATGGATTTTTCCTCCAGGAATCTGTCCAATCCTCTTTTGAAGGCCTCCAGGTCAGATGCCATCACCACATCCTGTGGCAGGGAGTTCCACAGACTGTTAAACTGGCAGGCACAGATAGCTGAACTGCTGCATTTTTAACCCAGTTCTTTCTGTGTAGCTCAACAGTACAACTTGTGCAATAAGTAAAAAAAGACCCTTCTTGCAAAGTAAGAAGGTATTTCTCCAACCACCCATGGCACGGCCAGGATAGTTCGACCTTCACAAAAAACAAAATACAAAACAAAAACAACCTAAGCCCTAAACAAACAAAAACAACCCAAAAACACTTTTTTCCAGATTATAAGCATCTCTAAGGGAAGGGCCATGCAAATAATCCCAACGTCATTGTGTGCAGTGGCTGCTGTGTTGTAGTTTTTCTCCAAGCAATACTATTTTTAAACATTATCCTATCGAGAATGAAGTCATTATTTCTTTTCACTTGTAGTGCTTCTGAACTATTTTTAAATACTGCTCATTAAAATTTCAGTAGCCTGGGATGTCATAGCCCAATGTTGGTGAACCTATGGCATGGATGCCCAAAGGTAGCACTCGGAGCCCTTTCTGTGGGCATCGGACATCGCCCCTTCATAGCCACCTGTATTCAAGTTAAATTGCTGTATTGGCACTTTGCAAAAAATTAAGAGGTTTTGAATCGCAGTTTGGACACTCGGTCCCTAAAAGGTTTGCCATCACTGTCATAGCCAGATCTCAGAGGCCAATTTTGGTTGCATTTTTTTCGGGCTATGTTATAATGTTATGCTAAAGGGCCATAGCCAATTTTATTACTTCTAGAACAATGATGGTTAATCTTGTCCTCTTGATGATCTTAAAATGCAACTCCCTGAATTCTTGAACCATGCCATCGGCTCTTACCAACTGTAACTAAGGTTTCTGGTTATTATTCTTGAGGTTCAGTCGTTCAGTCATGTCCAACTCTTCGTGACCCCATGGACCAGAGTTCGCCAGGCCCTTCTGTCTTCCAATGCCTCCGGGAGTTTGGTCAAATCCATATTGGTTGCATCAATGGCACCATCCAACCATCTCATTCTCTGCCATCCCCTTTTCCTTTTGCCTCCAATCTTTCCCAACATCAGGGACTTTTCCAAGGACTCCTCTCTCCTCAGGAGGTGGCCAAAGTACTGGAGCCTCAGCTTCAAAATCTGTCCTTCCTGTGATTGGTTATTACACTCCCAATCTATTTACATATAAAAGAAGCTTGGTGTGTCCTGCACACATTTAGTTGTATAGACCTCTTTATCTTTTGCAAAATATGGACCTTTTAAGTGGCACATGACCTCAGAAGATAGGTCTCCAAATGAATAGTTTTATTCTGCACATTCTTGTTAATATGAATTTCTGAGGATTAGTTTTAGGACATGATTTTTTTAAAAGGTTTTGGTGTCAAACCCTCCTAACTCTGGCTGGAAATAAAGCTTCTTTCATTCCACAACATCAAGGAAGAAGAAAGCAAAGTTTCGGAGCAGGATCAGACCTCCTTGCAGAACATTACAATAGGCACCATTACTAATACAGGCATTAATTTATTTATTTTATTTATTTATTTTTAACTCTTGTATACCGCCCTATTCCCACAATGGGGACTCAGGGCGGTTAACAACATAAAAAGTAAAAAGACATATAAAATCAGATACGGGTAATAGGCAATTAATTCAAGGACTGCCTTGTTCTCCTTTGCTTGAGGCCATCAGCCCAGAAGCCTTTACCAGTAATTCATTATCAAGGGTTGTTAGGTGGCTGAGGACATGGATGGAAGATTTTTTTAAACCTCTCAAATTGGTTTTGAGGGAGAACCTCCCTTTGGAGATCTTCAAGAATATTCAGGAAGCATGTTCATTCTTGCTGAGATTTCCATACCTCTCGTTGTAGATTTTATTACTGATTCTTGTTTCTATCACATGGGTACCAAATATTAGGCTGCGATCTCACCTGGTTTTGATCCTGATATTCTGAAGATCTGGCTTTTCCTCTTCATCCCGTCATGTGATTTAATATGTGGGACAGGAGTTCACACATCCAAAGCTGGTTTTTTTTTATTTCAAAGTGCAGTTCAGCCCCCTTGGCCAGCAGGTGGCACTAACATTTTTAAAAAACGGACCACTTGCCTGGGGGAAATGAAATCAAAGGACACCTGATCGAGCTTCCTCTTGCTCTGAAGTTGCAAGAAAATTTTAAAAAGCAGGGCCAATTGGCCCCAGGAACAGCCAGTTGGTGCTCTGAGAAAAAAAAAAAAGAAACCTGGATCATCTGCATGGTCCCACGATGTCTGCCTCATTAAAAGCTGGATTTTTCAAGTGAGGCAGAAAATTCCCTACCTCTTGGGTGAGTCACAGAAACCTCGCTTAAAGGGGCATTACCGGGTTTTCTTTTTTCTTTTTTTCCAAAAAGCCCGGTGGAGACAGCATTTTTGGACTTAGTTTATTTAGTAATTTAAACTGTTTTTAAAGGGACGTGGGACCAGGGCCTTAAGTTATTGGGTTTTTATTCTGCATGGGATCATTTTAGAAAAAAAAAATCTTGCACACAGGGATTTTCCATCCTTCAAGGAAGCAAAAATAATGTAAAAGTCCTAAATTAAACCATGACCAATATAACCATCATGTGATATTTCATAAACTTCATAGAGTTTTCCATGTTGCTTTTCACCCCTCATAATGGATTTTTCTTTTCTTCTTGTGTGCTGTTTGTAGCTCTAATGTTACCTTTTAATGTTCTAAAATGCCTCTTCCAATTCCCTGTTCTTAACTTAACTATGTCTTAAAAGTTCTGGACTGTATATAGTCCCTCATTATCACTCCCCTGCATCTGTTCTTTGAAGTACCCTGTTTTTAAACCTGGATATAACACATCTCCATTATGGTTTGTAAGCTGTGATGGACTTTTCCTTCAGGAATCTGTCCAATCCCCTTTTGAAGGCATTCAGGCCAGATGCCATCACCATAACCTGTGGCAGGGAATTCCACAGACTCTCTACACATTGGGTAAAGAAGTGTTTTCTTTTGTCTCAGTTTGACTGTATGTCCCCTAGTTCTGGTATTTTGTGAGGGGGAGAAGAGCATTCCTATACCCACTTTGCTCATGCCCTGCATAATTTTGTACATTTCAATCATATTCCCCCTCAGGCGTCTTTTTTCCAAACTAAAGAGCCCCAAATGCTGTCGTCAACTGTAACTACCAGTTAATGAGGGGAAATAGTGGGGGACTTGAAACTATTCTGCCCTATGGGTCCCTGCACTGCTGTTTGTCTGTGAAGATTCTCAGTCATCCAGGTGAGTTTATTTGGAAGTTGAGTCATGGCTACTGGACTTCTTTTTTCTTGAGAGATAGAAACATTTCACTGCTTATCCAAACAGCTTCATCAGACTGATGATGCTGTTTGGTTGAGCAGCAAAATGTTTCTATCTCTCAAGAAAAAAGAAGTTCAGTAGCCATGACTCAACTTTCAGACTGCACTGCTGCTGTACAGCTAGAGGGATTTAATTCAAAATCCAAAACTCTGCAACAATGCCTCCTTACTTAGAACATCTAATGACTCATGGCAGTGAGGGGCATGCCCTTTTGTGGGCTGAAGTAGATGAGTGATGCTATGCTGCAGCCACAGAGAAGCTCGGAGTTTCCGGAGTTAGCCATTTATTGGGCACTTAAGCCATCTGATGCATGTGTACCAGGAGCCACAATCTGCAGATGGAGCTTAAAAAAGACTCCGACCTGACCCTTCAGACAGCCACTGTTTGATGGATTAGAAAACACTGAGCATGAGGGTCCAGGTTGAATCTGGTTCAGGACCGTCCCCAATGACAGTGACATTATGAGAATGAAACTGAACAGGGATAAGTGGAAAATTCTACACCTGGGGAGGGGAAACCCCAAATGTAAAGTTACAAGATGGGGGACAGCTTTCAGAAAGGATTAGACAAGTTAATGGAGAACAAGGGTATCAATGGCTATCATGATGGATGCCTAAGGACAACCTCCAGGTTAGAGAGATAGGCAGGCTATCTCTCAATACCATTTGCAGGGAATCGTAAGCAGGTGAAGACATATGCTTGGGAACACCCTGAAGCAAATGTTGAGCCACTGTGTGAGACAGAATGCTGGACTGGATGGGCTGTGGCCTGTTCCAGCAAGGCTGTTCTTATGTTCTTATGATAGTAGGCTAAGTAATATTACGAGTGAGAAGGGTCTTGGAGTTGTCGTAGATCAAAAGGAGGTACAGGACCAAGGAGATATAGGACAGCACTCTTCAAACATTGGAAAGGTAATCATACAGGGGAAGAGCAGGATTTCTTCTCAATCCTTCCAGAGAAATCTTCTTGACTTTTAGAGCAGTACGTCAATAGAACCCCTTACCTTGGGTGGGGGTGAGAACTCCAACACTGGAGGCCTTCAAGAGAAATTTGGAGAACCACCAGGCAGAGATCTTTGAATTTGGATTCCTGCTGTGATCAAGGGGTTGGCTTCAATGGTCTTACAGCCCCCCATTCAATTATTCTATGATTCTATGATTATAACACTGGCTATGCATTAGAGATGGGTGGTCAAAGTAGGAGAGACCCAGATTCATCTCAAGCACTTCAGACTAGACTGATTTTGAGGTCAGTACTAAGGAGCTTTTAAGATGGTTCATGGCCCTCCAATATCCTTAAGGCATCGAAAGGCATCCTTCCCCCTCATTTGGCAATGGACCCAAAAGCTGCTGAGCTCATGTTTTCCGCCCCTCCTGATTCTGAGTCACTCTTTGATTCTTTCCGCCCCCACAGGGCAACTGAATGTTTATGCTGCGGACTGGTAATTAGAAATGTCACTTCGGCTGGAAAGAAGGAACCACTCTTTGATATTCCTGCAGGCAAAATTATGAAGTTTGAAGAAACGGTGGATGGTATACTCCAAGAGGCATTCACTGGCTAAAAGCTAGGTGATGGTGGTGGGATGTGCAGGTCATGGACTTGAACACACACACACACACACACACACACACACACACACACACACACACACACACACACACACACACACACACACACACACACACACACAGTCAAATAGGACCTTATCACTGCCAGCGTTTTCAAAGCCATTGCTCTGTTCCAAAAAAGAAACACACACACACACACACAACACACACACACACACACACACACACACACACACACACACACACACACACACACACACATGCAAATGGTCCTCCTCTCCACCCTAGAGAGATCTGGGCTTGGAAACCAGAATTATCATCCACACTGAAAGTAAAAAAAGAATCAGAACAAGACTCTGTTCACTCTGTGCTTGTGAAGAATTTAGAACCGGTCCGCTTTAGAAGACTCGTTCTAAATTCTGTGGTTGGGCATTGCCAGCATATTGGGCAAGAACTGCTGGATGGCTCAGTGGATTAGTTTTCTGGCTGGGGAGCCAGAGGTCAAGTCCAGTGCCTCCTTGACAGGTGCTGGACTTGATGATTTCTAAGTTCCCTTCCAGTCCTGCGGTTCGAAGATAATGACAATGATGGAAACAAAACAAAACATATTTTTAAAAGACATATCTTGACTTCTTCCCTCCCAGAAACCCCCTGGGAGTCCTAAACCCACAAAGGCCTGCCTTCTGAAGAACATCAGTAGCTCCATCCATGGTAAGGAGGACTGGGAAGTTTATGACTCTTTTGTTGTGCCCTTTCCTCACCTCTCCTTCTCGGGGGCATCAGATGCTCTTTTTAGGGCACAGTCTCACAACGATTTTGCTGCTCTTTTCGCTGCAAAAGACTGCATAGCAAAAGATTGTGCCTTCACTCCGAAGAGCACTACAGTCACCCCCCCGCCATTTCACGGTTCAGGTACTGTGGTCCCACTATATTGCGGGATCGCATCGCCCTGCGCTGCCTCCCCCACTCCTCCAAGAACCCTCAGGGTCACTGGCTCCTCCGAGAAGCCTCGGGCCGCTGGGGTGGTGGTGGCAGGTGACAATCACATCACCCCGCGCCCCCCCTCCAGAAGCCTCGGGGCCGCTGGGGGGCGGGCGGCAGGCGGCGATCATGCTGCCCCGCATTCTCCATTGAAATGCATTGCCAGTGCATTTCAAAGGAGAAATCTTCCCCTTTGGAATGCATTGAGCCAATGTATTCCAATGGGGAAAATTTTCTCCATTGAAATGCATTGGCAATGCATTTCAATGGAGACTTCCCCGGACGAGAAGTCTCCGGGCGGTGGGGCGGGTGGTGGGGGAGGTCAGATCCCCCTGCCGCCGCTGCGTGCCGCCCAGAGACCTCTCAGACCAACACGTGCTGGTGGCCTCCAGGGGATCGGATTGCCCCCTGTGCCCCCCGCTTCCGCATATCCCAGATTTTCAGGCATCACAGGTCAGGTGGATCCCTAACCCCCGCAATAGGGGAGGGGGTTACTGTATTTTGGTTCCCTGGCCGACCATGCCCCGGAAGCACAGTTTAACCGCAGCATTTTGTACCACTGCTAGGGGTTGTATTAAAATACCCTGTTACTGATGCACACTTTTAAATGCCTCAAATGAGGTGCGGCCCCAGAAAATTTGCACCAATTAAATTCATACCCCTTTTCCTGCCACTTCCTGTAGTTCTGCCTTGGTAATCGTTTATGCTACTGAATTGGTGGCATACCGGCATTGCTTGTTCATGTAAATTTGCCCAAAGAAAAAACACATGGGGGGGAAACACAGACACTTCCTCATGAGGACAAAGAGTAGTGCTAGAAAGCTGGCATACCGCTAATCAACCAGCAAATAATTTTTTTAAAAATATATGTAAGCGTGATGGAGAAAATTAACTCGAAAAACTGGGAAAAGATGTGCAGTAAGCAAACCGGGATGGACACAGAGAAGTAAAATACTCCCCTGTCATCGGGCGCTAACGGTGCATCAACTGTCACGTGACCGCCCCCCAAAATAGTCTGCATCATATTAAGATGCACAGATAACGGTAGTGAAACTGGAGGCCTTAGGGCAGCTTTAAAGGCAAGAGGGGAAACTCAAGTGTCCAGCAATCTGAATTCCTGCACGGAGGATGGGGATAGACTCAATGGCCTTATAGACCCCTTCTAACGCTCAGGTTTTAAGATCCTATGATTCTATGACAAAGCTGTAAAGCAGGCATGTCCAAACTTTGGCCCTCCAGATGTTTTAGACCACAACTCCCACAGTCCTTTGTCATTGGCAATCTAAGCTTAGAATTCTGGGAGTTATGGTCCAAAACATCAGGAGGGCTGAAGTTTGAACATGCCTGCTGTAAAAGAAAACTCTGCAGGCAGTTGCATTACTTTTAAAAAAGGTCCTATTTAAATTGGTTTAGCTTTGTTTTCAGTCATTATAAAAATGGCCATGCAGCTGAGCGAGCTCCCACTGTTCACCCTAACTCCTGCCAACCTAGCAGTTTGAAACATGTAAATGCAAGCACAGTGGTACCTTGTAAAAAAGAATTTATCCATTCCAAATGAAATTCTGTTAAGCAAATTTTCCTTTACACAAATTTCCCATCGGAATGCATTGAAAATGGAGTAATCCCTAATCGCGACCATTTTTATGTTGTACAGATCTGCCCCATAGGCGATTCTGTGAAGCAAATTTCCCCTATCTCTGGAATTTTTTATGTTGTGCAGATTTTATGTTATACAAAACATTTGTTATACGAGGGTCCACTGTAGATAAATAGGTACTGCTGTAAAAAGTGGAAAGGTAAAACAGTATTTCATTGCAGCCATGCCAGCTATGTGGCCATGGACTTGTGCAACACTGGCTTTTTGGCTTGACTAGAGAGATGAGCACTGCCCCTAGAGTTGGTCACGACTAGCACACATGTGCGTGGGGGGGACCTTTACCTTTTACCTTTTACCTTAAAAATGGCTGTATAAGCAACATACCTGTAAGGATGGATTAATTTGTTGGGGAATCCTGGGTTTTGGTGCAGCAGAGAGGTTCACTGCTCCCTGGTTCAGAGGTCTGCTTGTTTTAATGTGTACGTGGGATCAGTTCACTTAACTTAAATCAAATCCTTCTATGTGAACAAAAGTGTTAATTCCATGGGCTGTCTTGAGAGCCCCTTACAGCCCTAAGCAGCAGGATTTCAGCCACTGCTATCACAAAGCACGCTGAAAAAAACCATTCTACAATGCAAATAATAATTCTAGTGAATGCATTACCAAAAAGAGTGATTCCTATCACGAACCGTATTTTAGACTCTTTCTTTTTTGGCATTAGCTGATAAGCAGAAATTGAATTTCATGCTAAAGTACCCGGGGCATGGCATGCCCTATTTCTATGAACCATTACTGTATTATAATAACAATTAAAAGATATCCACACTTCTAAATATGTGAGAGCAGCAACAGTTCTCTTCCCACGCAGATAATCTTAAGAAATGGAGCTTCTCATTGGAAACCCTAATCACATTCTTAAAACAATCTCACTCCTTCCAGACCCAGCTGTTGTTAAGTGTTACACATTGTTCCAAGGAGGTGTTACAGTAATACAGTTTGTAAGAATAGGCAGTGTGGTTGAAAGTTTCCATCGCCTTTTTCATTCTGACCATCATGCACCTCTTTTAAGGATTTCAGGATTAATAAATACATCAATAGAGCAGGATGAATACTTCCAACTGTGATGGGGTGGTGAAATCCTGATGGGCACCTACAGGGCAGCAAGACTTGTGGAAGGTGACACTGCTGGAGCATCTTTCCTAGAAAAAGTGCAGTGACAGCGAAACCCATTTTCTTTGTATTATGCAGAAGGACACAATGGTGAGCTGCTTCTAAAGAGATAGCTATATGATGACAGTTTTCAAATACTTGAAAGGTACATAAGAAGAGCCATGCTGGATCAGGCCAAAGGCCCATCTAGTCCAGCTTCCTATATCTCACAGTGGCCCCACCAGATGCATCTGGGAGTTCATGAGACTAGATATCTGTCTCCTGATACCACTCCCCTGCATCTGGCCCTTGAAGTACCCTGGTTTTAAGCCTGGAGATTGCCCATCTCCATCATGGCTTGTAATCTGTGATGGGCTTTTCCTCCAGGAATCTGTCCAATCCCCTCTGGAAGGCATCCAGGCCAGATGCCATCACCACCTCCTGTGGCAGGGAGTTCCACAGACTAACAACGCGCTGGGTGAATTTTTTTTCTTTTGTCTGTTCTCACTCTCCCAGCCCTCAATTTGAGTGGATGTCCCCTCGTTCTGGTATTTTTGTGAGAGGGAGAAGAGCATCCCTCTATCCACTTTACTCATGCCGTGCATTATTTTGTCCTACAGAGGAGGGGCAGAAATTATTCTCAGTCATTCCAGAGTGCAGGATATATAATAATGAGCTCAAACTACAGGAACTCAGATTTAGGCTTAATATCAGGAAAAACATCTTAACTGTTAGAGCAGGATGACAATGGAACCAGTAACCCTGGGAGGTGGGGAGTGCTTCAACATTGGAGGCATTCAAGAGAAAATTGGGCAACAATCTGTCAGATCTGCTTTGATTTGGATTCTTGGGCTGCAGGTTGGACTCAATGGCCCTTCTAACTCTATTATTCTATGATACTATGAATATTTTATAAGTCAAAAATCCTAGGATGAGATGAAGAAGAAGTATCACTGGAAAATGATAATCCCATATTGAAAGGTACTCTATCCACGACTGGAGATAAAAAAATAAGTATGAAGAGAACTGCTAGTAATGGAGCAACTGGATTAAATATGAAAGTATGCTTAGCTGCTGATGTGCCCAGAGGCAAGAGGAAATATGGCATTGCATAACATCTGTATTTGGAATGCAGAAGTGAAAATTATCAATCAGCTAATTACAAATCATTTTACGTTACAAAATTTAATTTTATTTATGTATTTTATTTATTTTTACAATTTATATGCTAATATATTTTTTATTTTATTATGCCAAAATATTATTTTATTTATTTTTATAATTTATATGCCACTACCCAAAGGTCTCTGGGTGGCTTACAATCAAAAGAATTAAAGTAGTTAAAATAGAATATCAATAAATAATAAAAACAATAATAAAAACCTTACACTAAAATCATTACACTAAAATTGTCATCAGAGGGCCCACAGTCTATATTGTATCAATTAAAAACGTCTCTCAATTAAAAAACTTCTGAACTCAAATTGTGAACTCAAGGAAAATTGCATGGCTCTGGTAGTTTGATGGCATGTAATACAAGCAGTAGGGGCTGTATAAAAGCCATGTCTGATGAAATAATGCCAATCAGATTCATGGAAATCTATGGGCATAACAATCAGTCGAGTCTATGCTCCAGCTGTATACGATAAAGAAGACACCCCTGAGAGCCAAATTACTGTATATAGGTAGCCAACATTTGTAGGAAGAAATCAGAAGGATGTAGAATGAGCTCAGACTTGGAAAAGAACCTAGAGATAACAAAAATGCATTTTTCAGCTATATTTAGATAAACAGAAGGATAAGGAAGAAATAGATCCACTGTGCAGAGGGAACAGAGGGGTACTAATGAGTGACACAAAGAAGAAAGAACTAATGCATACCTGTTTACCTGGTCTTTCCCCCAAAAGGAAACCTTGCTCAGCCAATTCATTTAGAATGAAGACAGCACTGAATGCCCTGCAGCTGCAGCAAGTTTGTAACTAAAGCTGCAGCTTTAAGAAGTAGAACAAATTGGAGTATCCTGCAAGGGGACTGAATATTCTGAATCTGCATTGGATGCTTTCGATGTATTTTAAATTGGTTGATATGGTTGGACTAACAATAAATTTAGATTAGCATGGGGACACTTAGCATGGATGCTTTCAAAAGGGGATTGGACAGATTCCTGGAGGAAAAGTCCATCACAGGTTACAAACCATGATGGAGATGTGTCATCTCCAGGCTTAAAACTGGGGTACTTCAAGCAGGAGACAGATATCTAGTCTCATGCGCTCCCAGACACATCTGGTGGAGCCACTGTGAGATCCAGGAAGCTGGACTAGATGGGCCATTGGCCTGATCCAGCATGGCTCTTCTTATGTTCTTATGCGGTGTGTGTGTGTGTGGGGGTCATAGGTTTTGATGAAATGAAGTGCCAGACAAAAAGAAATTTGGTGCTTAATTTTGCTACGGGAAAACGGAATCCACGAACTCAACCACAGACTGAACCACAAACTCATCTGTTTCATGTGATTTCTTCCAGTTCATCATTTGGTAATGTCCATCTCTATTGACCAGTCATCTTGACAAAAATAATATGAGAAGTTCAGCAACAAAATATCTAGAGGTCACCACATTGCTAGTAGGAAACAGCAGCCATCTGATACAACTACAGATGAAGCCTGAAGAAAAAGTGCAAAGACATGGTTACAACCAAATACTTGGAAGTAGAGATGGGCACGAAACGAACGATTTTTCATTTATGTTTTTGTTTTTTGTTTCATTACGCAACAAAACGACAAACAAATTTTGTCTCCAAAATGAAACAAAATGAACAGAAACACCAGAAATTTTGTCGTGTGTTTCGTTTCCGTTACTGCAATACAGTGAACTGCTTTAAATGCTAAACAAAAAATAAAAAATTGAAATAAATGGTAACAAAACGGTAATGAAACGAATGAAAACAAAAATGAATTTTTGCAAAAATTTGCAAAAAATGGAAACGAACCGAAACGGACCCTCCAAACGACAAACGACAAACGAAACTCCATTTTTTCTATTCGTGCCCATCTCTACTTGGAAGAGAAAAAGATTTCTCACAGCTACCCCAGGCATGCAATACTATTTGCTTTCACTCCCTCTGCCCCACATCTCTGTACATAGATGCTTGGATCCTTGTAGGAGAGAGTAATAGAGCCCCCAACATCACACTGAGACAAGTGCAAAGCAGAAGCAAAGCAAAGTGTGCTGATTGGACATAATGCTTATGAGGTGGAATATGCAAGCTACAGGGGCGTGGTGGCTCAGCAGACTAAGGCTCCAAAAACCGTCGGCTGCAAAGTTAGGAGCTCGGCAGTTCGAATCCCAGGTGCCATGCAGCAGAGTGAGTCCCGCTGATAACCCCAGCTCCTGCCAACCTAGCAGTTTGAAAACATGTAAATGCAAGTAGATAAATAGGTACCGCAGTAAAAAGTGGGAAGGTAAAACAATGTTTCCTCGCAGCCATGCTGGCCACGTGGCCAAGGATTTGCACAACACTGGCTCTTTGGCTTGAAAACGGAGATGAACACCGCTCCTAGATTTAGACATGACTAGCACACACATGTGTCGGGAGCCTTTTCCTTTTTACCTATGCAAGCTACACATTACTGCCACCCTACAGGCTGACAAAATGAATAGAAAGTTGAGTAAATCTTGAGACAGCTACTGGAGTCTGTCAGGACTGATCTCTGGGTGTGAGCAGAGTCTTTGCTGCAGTACTGCAGTTTAACTACTGGTCTATAAGGCTCCTTATTGGTGAACATTTTTTTCTTGCCCTGTTTGATTTCAGACCACATTTTGAAAAGCCTTTATAAAGCGCATGCAGCTATGTGCGTGAGTGCACAGAGGACTTTGTCGGTGTTCAGGAATTACTCTGAAATTTGGTCAAAGTAATAGGAGCATCGGCTTTGAACCATGAACTTCACGAGGCCACCCTTGCAAAGCTTTGGGACCTTTCCTGTGAACCAGACTTCCTCCCTATCTTTAGGGACTGGAATGTTTTAAGTTGCAATAAATCTCTTCCATGTATTGATAAATAGCCACTGTTTGGGAGTGTCACTGAGAGGGAGAGAAAAAGAATTTCATTCCTTGAAAAATTGCTTTGCAAAATAGCTGTCTTTTTCCTTTTCTGTTTCCTTTCCTTTATTTTTCTGTTGTTCCATGCCTGCTCTTTTCTGCATGGAAAGTCACCTTGAACAACATAAAATGGACACCACAGTTACAAGTGGTATTTTGAACACAAATCAGTTGAGAAGTACACTAGAACTGCAGTATCTGGGGATGGGTGGGGGTTTGGTTCCAAATGCCCCCCTGCCCCCGAAAACTGAAAATGGCAGAAGTATGGAACACTATACAGTACTGTACATTGCATGGTCTGTGATTCCTGCTAGAGGACTCTTCTGGTAAATATGCCCTGGGGATGCATTTAAATGCATATTGCTGGGGTTTTAAATTTAGTTTCTTCAGGCAATGGATAAATGAATTAGGGCATACTGATTCTGTGGATAGGGAGTCTTGTACTTAGAATCATAGAATCATAGAATCATAGAGATGGAAGAGACCTCAAGGGCCATCTAGTCCAACCTCCTGCCATGCAGGAACCCCATCATAATATTTCCGACAGATGGCCATCCAGCCTCTGCTTAAAAACCTCCAAAGAAGGAGACTCTACCACCCTTTGTGGCAGCATATTCCACTGCCCAACAGCTCTAACTGTCATGAAGTTAGAACATAAAAACAGCCTTGCTGGAACAGGCCACAGCCCCTCCAGTCTAGCATTCTGTCTCACACAGTGGCTCACCATTTGTAAATGGCATTGAGATGATGATGATGAGGGTGATTGATGAAGATTTATTTATTTATTTCTTTATTTATTTATGATTCCCTGTAAATGGCATTGAGATGATGATGATGATGATGATGATGATAATAATAATAATAATAATAATAATAATAATAATAATAATAATAATAATAATAATAATAATATCCAAACTAGTAGCTTGGATATTCATGGATCAAAGGTCTTTAACAAGGATGCGTTATCTATCACTAGACATGGGCACGACTTGGAGAAATTCTTGTTTCCGTTTCCGTTTCTCGTTTCCGTTACGTAACGGAATGAAGAATGACAATTACTCTGCCAGAACTCGAACTCGAACCAACTAAAGAAAAATTGGGTCTGATTTGTCGTTGTCGTTCCTGGCATCGCAGCGACACGTGATGCCAAGCAGCACAGGAAAAAAGTTTTAAAAATACCCCCCCCTGATTCCCGGCCAAAAAAGCAGGCAAAATTATGCCTGCCTGAGGGCACCTACCAGAGGGGTGGTTTCTGGGGGGTGTCCCTGGCCTCCCCCCTCCTCTCCTGGGCTGCGCAAAGTGCGCATACTCGTTGAGTCGCCAACTCGCCAAGTGGCGTGGCAGAGAAAAAAAAGTTTTAAAATTAAAAAAAACCAGATTCCCGGCTAAAAAAGCAGGTGAAAATATGCCTGCCTCAGTGAGGGCACCTACCAGAAGGGTGGTTTCTGGGGGGGCTCCCCCCTCTCCTGGGCTGCGCATCCTCGTCGTCTCGCCAACTCGCCATGCCATGCGGTGCGGGCGGGGGATCCAAAATGGGGCGACCGCAATATTTATTTTGAAATCACGTGGTCCAAAAACACACCAAAGCACCACAGAAACATGCGAAAATAGCTATTTTAAAACTGCCTGAATTTTTTCAGTAGCAGCAGTGGGTTTTTCTTGCAACAAAACGTCTCCATTTATTTTATTTTATTTTATTTTATTTTTATTTTTTTACACCTGTGCAATGATGGGCTGGCCATGGGAGTGGACCATGCAAATTTTTGGAGCCATTCCACCAATTGCATGGCCACTTGGCCAAGTTTTGACTGAGACTTCTGGGATGTGCCAGTCGGGCATAAAAAGCTACTAACCCTAGCCCGAACCCGAACCCTAACCCTAACCCTAACCCATACGCCAGTACACTGTCCTTCTTAGTGGGTCAGAGAGGCACCCTGAGGTGCACCCCAGTAACTCACCCTAACCTTACCCGTAACCCTAATCCTAGCCCTTGCGCTAACCCGTAACCCCAAGCCAGATCTGTGTACTCGCATTGCACTACAGCAAGTACACTTCCCTTCTTAGTGAGTCACAGCGGGCACCTGTAGGGGTCCTCTCTCACTTCGTTCCCCAGCCCACGTGCACCACAGGCAGTGAGTCACAGAGGCACCCGAAAGAGAGGTGCCTCTGCCTGCTCCAATTGCAACTTAATGGTATGCATATCCAATTGGCTATGCATGCTATTTTGTAGCGGGCCAGAGGAGGCACCCACCCCAGAGAGGTGCCTCCAGGAGCCCGCTTTCCCTTCATGGCGGGCCAGAGGAGGCACCCACCCCAGAGAGGTGCCTCCAGGAGCCCCCCCCCAAAACCAGTACTAACGACAGACGAAAATCCGACAAACAAAATGACAAATTTTTGGAAAATTTCTCGAAAAACGGAAACACGCCAAAACGGGCCGGCTCCGACACACGACAACTCGAAACATAATTTTTCCTGGTCGTGCCCATCTCTATCTATCACTATGAACCTCTCATTGACTACTGTGGGATTACTCTGCCAGATCTATCCAACTAAGGAACCGCTTCTTTGGTAAATGGAGATGGTTTCACTTATTTTTAACCCACTTGTGAGTCCCACCTGTTTCTTGAATAGAATAATTTATAATGTCATCTTTCCTTGAAATACCTTCCACTCAAGGTGTAAACAATGCTAAGGAAAAAAAAACCCAAAAGGAATGAACAGCCATTAGCAATTAAAGCAGTTTTAAAAAAACAATTAAAGCCTGAAAGAAATGGAGCAGCATGGCAAATAATTAAAACAGCCAAATCAGCTGAAAGTTCCGAGGTTAATTAAAAAAACAGGCTGCCTCAACAGAATTGTCTTTATTAGTCAATGGAAGATAAAATAAAAAGACCATGGTTACAAACCCAGCAACTGCAGAACAGATTTCTACAATGGGGAGCTAGTCACAGAAAATGTCTCTCTGGCATCCTGAGAAATTGAGTCTCACATTATCATAGAACATTGGATTCAGATGGGTCCTTTAAGGCTAGCCAATCCAAGCCCCTCCTCTATGCAAGAGTATAAATCATAGCATAAGGGGTCATCTAAATGTTCCTGAAAGAAACCAACCCCGAATGTTCTCTGGAAGGACAGATTTTGAAGCTGAGGCTCCAGTACTTTGGCCACCTCATGAGGAGAGAGGGCTCCTTGGAAAAGTCCCTGATGTTGGGAAAGATTGAAGGCAAAAGGAAAAGGGGATGGCAGAGAATGAGATGGTTGGATGGTCATCGATGCAACCAACATGGATTTGACCAAACTCCAGGAGGCAGTGGAAGATAGGAAGGCCTGGCGAATTCTGGCCCATGGGGTCACAAAGAGTCATACACGACTGAATGACTGAACAACAACAAATGTTCTCTTGAACGTTTCCAGTGCTGAAGCACTCCCCACCTCCTGAGGTAATTGGTTTGTTGTGGTTCTGTTGCTCTAACAGTTTTTCCTGATATTCAGCCTAAATCTGACTTCCCATAGCTTGGGCCAATGATTGCATGTCTGGAAGGAGAGCCACCAGTTATATAGGTATGCAGCCTTAAACTGTCATCCACCTAGAGCAGTGGTGGCGAACCTTCAGCAGATGTTGGACCACAATTCCCAGAATTGCAAGCCTGGATTGCCAATGACAAAGGACTATGGGAGTTGTGGTCCAAAACATCTGGAGTGATGAAGGTTCGCCCCCACTGCCCTAGATCAATGATTGCCAACTATGGGTCACCAAAACTTCCAGAAGCCATCACCTCTACCTGTGCTGGACTGGATTTGTGGGAGTTGTAGTCTGAAAATCTGAGGACCTACAGTTGGGAACCACTAATCTAGAGTCCTGGATACCATTTCACTGAGGATGTATGGATCTGAATGTAAATCTTTAAATCAGGGCATCCCTCCAGATGCGGTTCAACTGTAGCCTCCGTCCACGCTAACTCCACAGTCAATGGCAAGGAATGATGCAATCCAAGAACATCTGGAAGGCTGAAGGCATCCCATCCCAGCTCTAATGTTTGGTTTCATCTCCCTCTTTCTCGCATCTGAATTGTTCCTCCTGCACCCAAATCCTCTCTCCTTCTTTCCAGAAAGAGCCACACTGATTCCATCCTTGCACTTCCTACACTTTGGGGCCACTTTGGTATTATAGCGGACAACCAAAACAAGCCAGAAAAGTTTGATTTCATAAGAGACTGGATTGGTTAAATTCCTGATGCAGTCCAGTAAGGCTCAGCCCCTAATGCAATCATCTGACAGCATGGCTCTGCATCAATCAAATTGATGTTCAAGTGGAGAACATGAAATATGGATGCTGCTCAACATTTGGCATATTTCCTAAGTGCTTACAGATCCAATAACAGCAACCAACAGGGTGGGTGGCGTGGGGAAGGAAGAAATGCATCCACTGTATTAATGCAACTAACTACCAGCCCTATATCTGTAGGAGGAATGGATGGATTCAGTTTGACTGACAACAGAACACCCACCTAAATTGTGAAATCTTCAAACCCAAATGGCAGGAATAAAGAAGAAATAGCCAACTTAAGCATTCTGACAGCATTATTTTCGTACACATAGCCAAAGGTGGTAAGTGTTGGTGATCACTTTCCATACTTTTAATCTAATTGCTATCATTTTGTAGGAACAAACTGTCCTTATAAGAATACCTAAACATCTTCCATGTCCTTAGGTTGCACCAAACAACAAAACACAAGAAGACCAAAAGAAAAACCCAGCCCAAATTAAAACGTCCTCTAGATCACAAATGCTTTACAATCCTTGGAGAGGATGTTCCATTTGGCCTGTGAAAAAAAGAGGACCCCAGATTTCTTTCTTTTATATGTGAAGTCCTACAAATGATGAAGAGAAGAGATGGGCACAAATTGCTTCGTGACAGGTCATTGCGAGTTGTTGCCACAGCAACATAGGTATCAAAAATGTTCTCTTACCTGACCTCCCCAGCCAGCTCCCCCACTCACCAGCTGAAATGTGCTGCTCATAGTCCCCTTTAGCCTGTGCAACTCATGTGTGCTTCTCTCCCCCACCTCTTGTTGGCAACCAGGCACTCAGACAAGGAAGTGGGGCAGGGGGGAGACAAGCAGTGCCTGCTGGCTGGGGACTTGGGGAAGTGGGGCAGAGGGGTGGCTTCTGGCATGAAGCAATTTGTGCCCATCTCTAGTCTCACATGGCCATGACTAGGGTGGAGAAACAGGGGTTTTGTCCCAGGGCATCACAATGTAGGGAGTGTCCATATCTACACAAGTAGGGATGGGCATTTCATTTCGGAACCAGTAGGTTACGAAACGAATCACACAAGCCCAGGTGGTGCTCGGAACCGGCTGATACACGAGGATCCAATTGCTTTTCTCGAATGGCAGGGAGCTGAGTTGCAATGAGGAAGCACACTGCAATGTCATCTTTCCTGCTTCGTGCTTCTGGCCAATCAGAGAGGGAGGCGGGATGATGCCTGTCCCTGCACAGATCCTGATTGGCCAGCACCACAGATCTAGCACAGATGATGTCACAGCATGCTTTCTCATTGGATTTGAACCCTGTGTGAGACAGAGAAAGGTAAAGCACTTGGATCTCCATCTATCAGCCAGACCCAAGGACCACCTGGGCTCTCGTGGTTCATTTTGTAACCTACTGGTTCCGAAAAGAAATGCCCATCCCTATAAATGACTGTTAGGAAAATAAATGGCAATATCCTGCAAACCTATTTACTTCCCCTCCCTGCAATACATAAATTCTTTCTTTTTTGGTGGGGAGGAGGTTTATCCTGATAAGAATAAATTTTAATCTAAAAATTGGTATTGGTGGTTTTCTTTGTAAGTTGCCAATGCACCATTATAAATTGACAATGCACCATTGGTGGTTCATCAAAATTGCCACGCTTAGTTAGTTATAGCAAAAGGTTTATTAAAGACAGATAGAAATATACAGCACAGGACATTTAGACATTACAGAGAGTGGGTTAGTTTAGGATCCGAGCGCAGCATGGCCAGGTGGCCTTGCTGCTCTGGACCCCCGGAGTGATGGTGAGTGGTCTCCTTTTTTATACCTTTCTGTAGCCGCAGCTTACATATGTCGTGCGCATATCATACGTAATCATACCTGGTAAGTTATCATAATTCTTAGAAATGGCTTTTGTTTATTTTTAGTTCGAGATTGTTATCCTTTTACTTGGCTAACTGCCGTGTGTTGCTGCTAACAAAATGGTGCTTTTGGTGCCATAAGATGGTGCCTACTCATGTCATGTGACCTTGTGTTGTCTTCGCTTCCCCGTTGGCTCTTATCTCAGTTAACCACAAGTATTTGTTACACTCTACAGGCTGGCATCTTCTTTTGTGTTTATGCCAACCTGACCCTGTGAGCTCATTTGGGTCTACTTATAATATATTTTGATTTTGAGGCATGTTAACCCATTCCTATCAATCCCCTTCTCTTTTTCGTCTTCCTTAGAGGGAGCCCTGTCATGCTTTGGGGCGGAGTGGGTAGATGGAACCACCTGTCTCAGGTGCCAAAAGGTCTAGTTGCAGCTCTGCTTTTTCACCCAAGGGCAGAATCTTCTGAGATAGCCCTCCCTGACGTGTGGCATATTGGGCAAGCCGTCAGGAGCAAATTCTAGAGACAAGGAGAAGGTAGCTATCACACCCTGTGTGGATAAATATAGGCATGCCAGATATGCTTCCAGTATTGCTAATAATAATAATAGCAGCAACACAGCCAGTGACATTGCCATCAAGTACGCTAAAACCTAATCTAGGCAATAGTCTCCTGGGATTCACGAGATGGATAAAATTGTCTCCTGGAGGCCTCGGGACACTTCCTCCAAGCAGAACCATTTTAGGGATTTATTTATTTATTTATTAAATTTCTATATCGCACCATCCAGTGACGTTGCTACTCTGGGCTTAGGGACCCCTTAAGCAGCAGCGGTGTCTGGACTCTGACATCTGTAGGAGAGACCCAAGGAATATCTTAAAACATGGGTAGTTTCATGTTGGATGTTTGTAGGGAGAGAACTCAGCACCCTTCCCCTATCACTTCTTCATCATCTTCTCCAGACTCACTTCCTGGAGATCTTACATTGGGATGGGACTTCTTGTTTTATAGTTAGCGTCTCTAAAGTATGATGCATGCCACTCACTCTGTGAGGTTCTTCGTTAAGTTCTTCTCGTTCCTTGGCTTTTAGTTATTCATTTGAACTTGGATTCATTTGAACTGCAAACGATGACTTGACCAACCAAATGAAATGAAAGCAAAGCAAAGCATTCTTCTTCCTCAAGTGCCATGTTCTCGTAGAACATTGGCCATCAGTAGCCTGAACTGGTTTCTATATAAAGATATTCTAAACAGATCAGCTGTGCTCACTCACTGTGGACCATTAGCTTAAATTCTTAAGCCAGAATGCTTCCTGTTTATTTTTCCTTGAAGGATGACTTGCAGCAGATGGTATTTGGTGTGTGTGTGTGTGTGTGTGTGTGTGTGTGTTGTGTCGTTATAGTCATGACCGACTCTTCATGACTCCATGTCCATGGAGTTTTCTTGGCAGGAATACTGGAGTGGTTTGCCAGTTCCTACTCCAGGTGCCTACAGCACTTGGTATTCCATGGTGGTCGCCCATCCAAGTACTAACCAGGGCCGACTTTGCTTAGCTTTCAAAATTAGGCGAGATCGGATGTGCTTAGGGCATCTAGGCAGCTATGGTATTTGTTGTTGCACATTATCTGCAGCTTGGGGGTGCTCCTGGACCCCGGTCTAACTCTGGAAGCCCAGGTGGTCTCGGTGGCCAGGGGTGCCTTTCTTCAGCTGCGGAAAATATACAAGCTCCGCCCCCACCTAGACGAGCAGAGCTTCATGACAGTTACGCATGCACTGGTAACATCCCGTATTGATTACTGCAACACACTTTACGTGGGGCTGCCTTTGAAGACGGTTCGATGATTGCAACTTGTTCAGAATTGTGCGGCGCGGCTGGTAAGCGGTGGGGCCACCAGGGATCACATCATGCCAATTCCGCGTAACCTACATTGGTTACCAGTTGCGGCCCAAGCCCAATTCAAAGTGCTTGTTATGACATATAAAGCCCTAAATGGCTTAGGACCTAGATACCTGAAGGACCACCTCCTTCCATACGAACCTACCAGGGGGGCCCTCTTGAAAGAGACATCCCTCAAGGAGGTGAGAGGGATGGCTTGCAGACACAGGGCCTTCTCGGCAGCTGCTCCCAAGCTATGGAATGCCTTCCCAAGTGAGATCTGCCTGGCGCCAACATTGATGACATTTTGGTGCCAGGTAAAAACCTTCCTGTTCCAGAAGCTTTTTAATTGATACAATATAGACTGTGGGTCCTGTGATGGCAATTTTAGTGTAATGATCTTAGTGTAAGATTTTTATTAGTGTTTTAATTATTTATTGATATCTGATGTTTTAACTGTTTTAATTTTTGGATTGCAAGCCGCCCAGATCCCTTTGGGTAATGGGCGGCATATAAATTGTAAAAAATAAAAAAATACATAAATAAAATTATACATCCGAAGTACTGCAATTTTCTTCTCTTTACAATATTGAGGATTTCTAACTTTTTATTCATGTGCTGTAATACAGCTACATTACAGCAAAGCATTACATGGCCAAAATATTCTAAATGCAGCAAAATAAAGGAAAATACAGCAAACAAAATACAGCAAAGAATTACATGACCAAAAATATTCTAATTGTTCCCTATTCTGTGAGTTAATGATCTCTTGGTGTTAACTCATAAGGCTTTAGTACGTCTTAGTTCCCCTTTCACTCCAGTGAATTCTTTAATACCCTGAAATAAATCATACTTGTATCTTTTAAAAATAATTACCTGAACTAAAGTCCATAATTCCAGGAGAACAAGAATATATTTAGCACCTTACAGTAGTAGACATTGTGCACTGTTCCAAGTAAATTAAATTGGGAGCCGCTGCCTGAAGGTTTTTATTTTTTTATTCTTGACGTCTTTCGCGGCCAGGATCTGACAGCTGTTGTGAGTTTTTCAGGCTGCTTGGCCTTGTTCTGGAAGTTTTTCTTCCTGATTTTCGCTAGACTCTGTGGCCGGCATATTCAGAGGGCAAGGAGCTCAGGGAACCAGGAGTTCTCTCTGTGCTCTGGGGTTTTTGCTTTGCTATTTTTGTTTAAAAATAAAAGCTAGATATATTGTTTGGTGTTTCTGTGCAACACCTGGTTTGACCCTTGCCCACTCATCTTTCTGTTTTGTAGCAATACAGCTGGTAACACTACTGCTTCTGAAGCTGTATAAAAAGAAGAGAGGCAGAAGCAAGATTGTTATCCTGGGATTTGGTGAGCTGTCACTTGTGTGTTTTGCAGCTGCAGGGACTAGCTAGCTGGAGTCAGTGGGAAGGTCTACAGAGCAGATCCCTTTATCCGCTCGATCACCCCAGTAATTAATCTGTCAACCAAAAGCATCCCATGTCTCTTTGGGGTGGGGTGGCAGAGGAGGAAGAAAATGCATGGGAAACTAGTGAGCTTGTTCCTTGGATCAAACCTATAATTTATTTTATCTTGATCAGTGTGTTTACGTAACATCTTGCTTGGAACACACAGCTTTTAAACCAGTTTTTTTAAAAAAAACTATTATATATTTTATAAATAATATTTTAACCTCTTATACTTTTTCTGGCGATTTTCAAAAAAACACCAGTTTTGTCAGAAATTACCGTTTCTCCCTCCTCCCCTCTTTCCTTTTTTGTTCATTGTGGGTTTTGATAAAAATACTTCTTTGAGAAAATGAACCTAACTGGGGATTTTCCTTTAAGATTTAAGAGCGGGTCTGAAGTCAGCGGGGAACTTCTGGCAAAGTTAATACAGTAGGTAATATTTCCTTTTGAGTTCTTCAGCTGGACCAAGTGTGTGGCAAACATTATATTTTTGTACAGTAGTCCCCCACCGGCGTAGCCACTGATTCATTAACCACTAATTCAGTTATCCATGGTTGGCAGAGGAAACAACTAAATAAATAATTCAGCAGCTACAAAGCAATCTACTGTCATAAAACAGCAGACATAAAGCAAGCTACTGCCACAAACAGCAACTGTAAATCAAACTACTGTTGCAAAACAGCAGTCGTAAAGCAAGCTACTGTCACAAAAAGCAATTTTGGGGCTTGGGGGGCATTCTCTCTTATCCACAGTTTTTGTTATCCATGGGAAGTCCTGGAACCAATCCCCAGCAGACACTGGGGTCCTACTGTAACCTTTCACAATAAACCCCTTCTTCTTCTTCTTCTTCTTCTTCTTCTTCTTCTTCTTCTTCTTCTTCTTCTTCTTCTTCTTCTTCTTCTTCTTCTTCTTCTCCTCCTCCTCCTCCTCCTCCTCCTCCTCCTCCTCCTCCTCCTCCTCCTCCCCCCATAGTCTAGATGGGTGGACAGAGGCAGAGAAACTGTGGTTTTTGGAAAGAGCAGTGTGGTTCTAAAGACATCTGCATCGATTAGCTAACTCTGGGTGTTTATACACGACCCCTAAACTTCGGGGCAAATGGCTCCCAGCTCTGGAGCTTAAAAATGTTTCCCCACCAGCTCCGGAGTTTACAGGAAATTAGGTGTGACCACGCCCACTTTAGCACATCCCAGCGCACCTTTCAAGTACCTGCTCTTTGGAGGTGAAAATTCCTTGATGCGGTGTAACGATAGGGAGTTATAGTTTGTTATTTTTTTGGCTCCCGCCCCTTTAAGAGCTACTTTACAGAGACTGGAATGTTGCCGGCAAAAGCGAGAGGCAGAATGGAGGTAAGTGGCATGCTTTTCTTTCTCTTTTTCTCCCTCCCCTCACGTAGCCAGCAGCCAGGAAGTGCGGAGGGGTGGGGACACAGGAAGAGCGACAAACCCCTAAGATCTCTGGTCTGAATTTAAGTGGCCAGCAGATCTTAGGGGTCATGTGAAAAGGGCCTCTCTTAGCTGCTGCACGATGAATCCCTGATAATAATATTAGTAAACTTCCTGTCATGGAGTCCCAAAGTTCTTGGCTGAGTCCCATTCAAAAGGAGAAGCTGGGACAAATGATCTCTCCCTTTCCCACTGAGAAAAGGAATACTAGCGGGGAGAGGGAGCATTCAGTTTGGCAGGGCAAGAGTTTGAAATGCAATTACTCCATTATCTATTTAGGAAAATTGCTGTTTGATCTTTCAGCTATCTTCCTGGATAGACTCCAGCAGAGAGCCTTGTAGTATCTTGAAGACTATGACATTTTATTTAATAATAATGGGATGAAGCACAGGAAGCCAGATGTAGGGTGAATCTCAGGAAAAAAGTCTTAACTGTTAGAGTGGTACAACAATGGAACCCATGAGCTTGGAAGATGGAGAGTGCTTCAGTGCCGGAGGCATTTAAGAGGAAATGGGACAACCATCTGTCAGATCTGGTTTGGATTGGATTCCTGCCTTGAGCAGAAGGTGGGGCTTGATGTCCTTAGAAGTCCCTTCCAATTCCATTATTCTAGGACTCTCTGAGATAAATAGATTTCTCCCCTGGCTCTGCTTATCTTCATCCTTGTGAAGCTGGGAGCATCTGGCTTCTGCATTTCCCCCCCGATTTTCAAATTCAGAGAATGCCCAGTAAAAAAGTAGGCTTGGTTGAGCTGTTCTCTGTTTCCTTTGTACTTTGCTAAATAGAGCTGCAGCTATTAAAAACTGCAAAGCCTAGGGAATAACAACAGGACAGCACAGAACAATGTGAAGATTTTGGTGAAAGAGGCAGGGTGATTAAGTTCTTTGCCCTGCCGCTTTTAATATTCATTTTAAATGCTTGGGGTTCCATTGTACTTGATTTTTTTCGTTTTATTTATTATTTCATTTTATCCTTGATATTGACATGCTTTTGATTTTATTATGTTGTGAGCCTCCCAGAATAATAATCCACTGTTAACACTCTCTACATGGGGCTTCCCTTGACCCTTGTCCAGTGACTGCAGCAGGTACAGAATGCGGTGATCAAGTTGGTGGTTGGGGCAGGCAGGTATGACTTGGCTTTTTAAAGACCATTTGGGTGATTGCTAACTGTCTGTCTGCTTACCCTGTTTTTGCCTGCCCTTCATCTCCTGGATGTACCTATGGTTGTTTGTATTTATAGTGTGTTGCTTCTCTTGTTTTTTCATCCTTTTTATTGGCCTTGTATTTCTGTACTTTCTTACTTATATGATTGTTCACCGCCCAGAGTTCCCTTAGTGGAAGTTGGTGGCTAAAATAAATAAATAAATAAATAAATAAATAAATAAATAAATAAATAAATAAATAAATCTGTATTAATGGGAAGGTAAACAAACAATAGAATAGAATAGAATAGAATAGAATAGAATCTTTTTCTTTTCTTTTCTTTCTTTCTTTCTTTCTTTCTTTCTGAGATTGTACAATATACATAAAATTGTGGATGTTTATGAAATACAGGTAAAGTAAAAAAAAACAAAGTAAAATGTTAGACTATTTTTGACCTGGACTACTTTCTTACTTATATGATTGTTCACCGCCCAGAGTTCCCTTAGGGAAAGTTGGTGTAGTTAACAAGTGCTAAAATAAATAAATAAATAAATAAATAAATAAATAAATAAATAAATAAATAAATAAATAAATATGTACTAATGGGAAGGTAAACAAACAAATCAATAGAATAGAATAGAATAGAATAGAATAGAATAGAATCTTTTTCTTTTCTTTTCTTTTCTTTTCTTTTCTTTCTTTCTTTCTTTCTTTCTTTCTTTCTTTCTTTCTTTCTTTCTTTCTTTCTTTCAGAGATTGTACAATATACATAAAATTATGGATGTTTATGAAATACAGGTAAAGTAAAAAAATAAAGTAAAATGTTAAAAATTAGACTACTTTTAACCTGGACTACTTTAATAAGGTTCTCTCAGTCTTTTGGAGATCTTTTTTTGTACACGTTGGTGTCAGAATACTTTTCATTCATTTAAGCTCTGCATTGATTGAATTTCTCCACAGTCACAGAAACATTCTCCTGTATCCAAGTAGACCCATTTCACTTGACCATTTGAAAAGACGATGGTGGAATTCTGAAATTTACATGGTTTGGTAAGCAGGTAATTTGCCGTGGCCACCTCCAAATACAGTACTCTTCCATGTTTGACAAGATGAACATTAAAAACCCATGTGCATATGGAGCAGCGAGGGGAAGGGAGAGACAAAATCTAGGAGAAAATATAGGAAATCAACAAAGCAGGATCCCAAAAAGCCAAGTGCCAGTATCGGTATTGCCAGGGCTGAACACCATGTCCCTCTGTTCCAATCAAGGAGAAATCAGAGGAAAGTGCAGCCTTAGAAAAATCTTCTTGGCTGCATTGCTTGTTTGTTTGCTAATAACTGAAATCTAGTTTTAGCTCAGTTTGCTGTGGGTAATTGTATGGTGGCCTTTTCCGCTTGTCCAAATGAAGCATTTTTGGAGTAACTAGGGAGTCTGGCAACTTCAAAAGATGTCATGATTTCAAAACTGGCACATCCAAACAAAGGATCACATGTTCCTCTGTTTCATTAAACTCCCTTTCCATTGAAATACAGTAGGACCCCCATATCCACTGATTCACTATCCACTGATTCAGTTATCCACGGATGGCAGAGGAAAAAAATTAAATAATTCAGCAGTCACAAAGCAAGCTATTGTTGCAAACAGCAGCTGTAAAGCAAGCTACTGTCACAAACGGCAGCCATAAAGCAAGCTACTATCTCAAAACAGCAGTCATAAAGCAAGCTACTGTCAGGAAACAGCAGTTTGGAGATGGGTGGGCAGGCATTCTCCCTTATCCACGGTTTTCATTATCCACGGGAAGGCCTGGAACCAATCCCCAGTGGATACCGGGGTCCTACTGTAAAGAAGCTGGATCGTTCATCTTGTAATTACTCTTTTGATCCTATGTTAAGTTATGTTTTACGATCGAATGATGCCTGGCTTTGGGTTTGGAATGGATTGGGGCCAACAGGCGTGAATGGAGCCCAGACAAGATGGAGATTTTGCTCATGGGGGAGGGGCTCAGGTAGGCTGGGAGGGGTCATGCCTGGACTGGATAGTACCCCCCCCAGGTCCACCCAGTTCAAGGATTTATTTATTTACTGGATTTCTATACTGCCCATCTAGCAGCAAGAGTACTCTGAGCAGTTTGCAAAGAATAGAGACAACAAAATTAATATTTAACATAGTATCAAACAGCATAATAAACAGAATAGAGAGACAAATAAACAATAAACATTGGGAACAAATCTAAGCTAACAAAAAAAAAACAGAACAAACAAATAATGGTCAGAAGAGGCAGAGGAGTATAGATTTTACAGCTAAATATGTCACAGGAGATATGACTCAGCGTCAGGGAAAGCTTGTCTGAAGAATAAGATTTGCAGTGTTTGTTTAAACAACCCCAGTGAGGAGGCCAGGCAGATGTCAGGGGTAGCTGCTTCCACAAATGAGGGGTGAACAAGAATAAGGCCCAATCAGGGGCATATGGGGGGTGCAGAAGGGCACACCTGCCCCGGGTACAGCAATCTGGTGGCGCCTGGAGGGGGAGCAGGAGGAGCAAGCCATGCACCCTCCCTCCACCCAGCAGTCCTCCTTTCCCATAAGGCTTGGTGACGGCACCTCCTCTGCCACCTCTGCCACTACACACCAGGTGAGCGGCAAAGCAGGCAGGCAGGCAGGCAGGAGAGCAGTGGCTGCGGCACCCTCCTCCTCCTCTTCCTTGCCTTCATGGGAGATGTGTAAGGTGTGCACGCACGCACACACGCACGCACGCACACACACACACACACACACACACACACACACACACAGGCAACACACATGCACATGCACATCTGCCTGCACATATGCGCATGCACGGATCCACCCCACACACACAGCATTCCCACCCCCCGTTGCTGGGTGGGTGCAAACTGGAGGGTGCAGCAAGGGTGCAAAAATGAACTTTGTCCCCAGGCGCTCCAAATCTTGGCTACGCCTCTGGGTGCAGTTCTTAGTTTTTTATCCTTCCAGACCTCCCTCCAGGTCGTAGCCCTTAATCCCCTGGTCTGGGAAGAACGAGTGACTTGGTGAGTCAATTCTTGGTGGGAGAAGGTGCTCTGACAGATACCGAGGCTCTGAACCATTTAGAACTCTGTATGTCCTCATCAAAACCTTGAAGTCAATGTGGAAATGAACTGGTAGCTAGTGTAAATTGGCCAGCATGGTGGTGATATGGTGGAAATGTCTTAACCTAGTTAATAATTTGGCCACTGTCTTCTGGACTAGTTGAGCCTTCCACATTAGCTTCATAGGTAGCCCCATGTAGACAGCACTGCAGCAGTCTAACCTTGAGGTTACAAGTGCACGAAACAATGTGGTGAGAGCTGCTGTGCCCAGTTAGGGATGCAGCTGGGTGATCCACCAAAGCTGGACGTGGACCAGACCACAGTCGCCACCTGTGACTCCATGGTTAACATGGGGTCCAGTAACATGCCCGATGTGCACATTTCAACCTTAATGGGGAGAATCACTTCCCCAAAAGAGAGGGAGTTTCCTCACCTGCAGACACTGGGGGGCCCTCTCGGAGGATTTCCATTTTGCCCAGGTTCAACCTCTTGTCTGGGTTCAACCTGTTTGCCCTCATCTAATCTTGTGTGACCCCCTGGCAGCATTCAAGGGATGGGATGGCATCCACTGTAGATGATGAAAATGAGAGATAGAGTTGGGTGTCATCAGTGTGCTGATGAAATGAAACTCCAAACCTCCTGATGACCCCCATGGCCTCATATACATATCTAATAGCATTGGTGAGATGATCAACCCCTGTGGAACCCCATAACTGAGGATAAAAGGGGTGGAAGTCATCTTGTCAAGCTGTACTTTCTGGGGATGGTCCTCCAAGAAGGACGGAACCATGCCAGGGTGAGGGCACCAATGCCCAACTGGGAGAACCTCTTCCACAGGATGTTATGGTTGATGGTATCAAAGGCCACTAAAAGACCGAGGAGGACCAATAAGGAAACTTTGTCCCAGTCAGTGATCAAGTCTGCAATCTGGGTGTGCCTCCCTGTCTCGCAGTTTCTCGGGATTTCCAAACTCTGACTGTAACTAGATGAGGGTACCCCAAAGACACCAGGAATCTCTTAGATCAACTAGTACTAGTGCAATGTTCTCTACATGGGAATTCCCTTAAGGCTGACCCACAGACTATAGCAGGCCCAGAACATACTGTTGGTTGGTGCACATAAGTTTATTTATTTATTTATTTATTTATTTATTTATTTATTTATTTATTTATTTATTTATACCACCCATCTGGCAGCGAGGTCACTCTGGGTGGTTTTATCACATTACTCCCATTCTGGCTTGCTTTTACTGGTTACTAGACATGGGCATGGAGCGGCAAAATTCTCGTTTCCGTTTTCCGTTTTCGGTTCTCGTTCTCGTTACGTAACAGATAACGGTAACGAGAATTACTCCGCTCCAGCTCGAACCCGAACCGAAAAAGAAAAATTGGGTCTGATTTTTCGTTGTCGTTCATGGCATCACGGCGATCGCGCGATGCCAAGCAGCACAGAAAAAAAGTTAAAAAACAAAACAAAAACCCGATTCCCGGCCAAAAAAGCAGGTGAAAATATGCCTGCCTCAGTGAGGGCACCTACCAGAAAGGGGTGGTTTCTGGGGGTGTCCCTGGCCTCCTCCCCCTCTCCTGTCCTGGGCTGCTGGTACCAGGCTGGAGGGGCCATCCTCGTCATCTCCATTTGCCATGCGGTGGGGGGGATCCAAAATGGCGACCGCAATATTTATTTTTAAATCGTGGTCTAAAAACCCACCAAAGCACCACAGAAACATTTGAAAATTAGGTATTTTAAACGCCTGAATTTTCATAGTACCAGCAGTGGTTTTATTTTATTTTATTTTTATTTTTATTTTTTTACACCTGCACAGTGATGGGCTGGCCATGGGATGGGACCATGCAATTTTTTGGACCCATTCCACCAATCGCATGGCCAGGTTTTGACTGAGACTTCTGGATGTGCCAGAGGGCATAAAAAGCCCACTAACCCTAACCCTAACCCTAACCCTAACCCTAACCCATACGCCAGTACACTGTCCTTCTTAGTGGGTCAGAGGCACCCAGAGGTGCATCCCACTAACCCACCCTAACCTTAACCATAACCCTAAGCCTAGCCCTTACCCTAACCCCAGATCCGTACGCAAGTACACTTTCCTACTTAGTGGGTCACAGGCACACAGAGAGGTGCCTCCCACAGCCCACTATCCCCTATCCCATTCCCTAACCTCTATGTCAGTACGCTAGTACGCTCCCCTTCTTAGTGAGTCAGAGGCACCCAGAGAGAGAGGTGTCTCTGCCACTTACCCCCCACCCTAACACAATGTATGGTACGCGGCGGCTTCGCGTTACGCTTCCCTTCCCTTCCCTTCTTAGTGGGTCAGACGTCAGAGGCACCCAGAGAGGTGCCTCCCAGAGCCCACTTACCCCAACCCTAACCCTAACCCCAACCCAAACGACAAACAACAAACGGAAACGACAATTTTTTGAAAATTATCATGACAAACGGAAACGAGCCGAAACGGACCCGTCCCGACAATCGAAAACTCGACACGTCATTTTTTCTGGTTGTGCCCATCTCTACTGGTTACCTGTTGTGTCCTAAGACATCTCAAAACTTTCCTCTTTAGAGAGCCTTCCATAGTGATTTTGCCTCCTGTTCAGCCTGTTACTGGAATAATATGTCTTGTGGTTATTTGTTTTCTTTTTCTGTTTATTTATAATCATGCTGTTCTTAAGTTGTTTCATTTCATTATGCAGTAAACTGGCCACAACAATGCATTGCACTAATGAAACAATATAAAAAAGCAAGCAAGCAATGGAAGGGAGGAAGGAAGGAAGGAAGGAAGGAAGGAAGGAAGGAAGGAAGGAAGGAAGGAAGGAAGGAAGGAATCATAGAAACATAGAATGATAGAATAGTGAAGTTGGAAGGAGCCTATAAGGCCATCAAGTCCAATCCCTTACTCCATGCAAGAATAAAAATCAAAGAATAGCTTCCAGGTGGTTATCCAAACGCCTCCAGTATGGGCACAATCACCAACTCTGGAGGTCATTGGTGCCACTGCTGTACTGCTCTAACAGCTAGGACATTTTTTCATGATATTCAGCCGAAAGCTGGGTTCTTGAACCCTGAGTCCACTATTGTGTACCCATACTCTGGGGTGACTGAGAACATATCCTGCCCCTCCTCTATATGACAGCCCTTCAAATATTTGAAAAGTGCTATCATATCACCCTTCTGTCTTCTTTTCTCCAGGCTAAACACGTCCAGTTCATGCAGTCAAGGATAGCCAAGGAAGGAAGGAAGGAAGGAAGGAAGGATAGGATAGGATAGGATAATTATTTCATTGTTTTCATAATATTACCAAAAGCAAAACAAGACAAAGCTCATGATCTCATTGCAATTAACATTGTCATAATTCATTGTTTCAGTGTTATTTGTTGTGTAGTACTGAATATATATCTCTTCTAATGAGTTGTTTATCAATACACAAAATCAATTAAACATACTTTTTGAAAAGACAATGAGCACCATGGGAGAAGCCTTGGCAGTTGAATCTAACTAAAACAAAGGACAGTTTGAAAGTCTGATTAGGTAACTTCCATACCTGATTTTTAAAAGTACAGTTTCTAGTACACTGTGAGTGGTGATGGTGTTTGCTGACTAGGGCTTAGAAGACTTAGATTCAAATTCTTATCACAAGCCTGTTGGTAATCTTGGGTTAATAGTAGAAAAGGGCAGTCTTTAATTACTGGAAAACCATGCTGGTAAAATCATCTGGCTGCTGTTATTTTCTATAATTCAAGACTAGCTCCTTAATGCCTTGGAGAAGATAGCTTTGTTAGACTGTGCCTGAATTCCAGGCAAAAAACAAAGAAAAATAAATCAAAAGACAAAAACCATGTGGGACCTTAAAGGCTAACTTTCATATTTTAATGTAACATTTCGTGGAAACATCCAATTCTTCAGACATATAGCAGCAGAATGAGGTGTGCAATAGCATATGTAATGGAATATATGTTTCATCCAAATATTCATTGGCTGTTGCATGTGTATTTGCATGCAAGCCCGGCTGCAAATTGCTAGGCCAAATCTTTCTACCCATTATCTTTAAAACTAACCAATCCCCTCCTCCTCTTCCCCCTCCCCTATCCAACCTCACCCAACTCTGTCTCTATAGGAATTTTCAACAGGGTTTGCATGTGAATACACATACATTTGGAATATTTTTCCCATTCTGCAGGCATAAGCTGCACAATAGGATTGCAGCCACAGAATGGGTGGGTGCCTGGGACCCACTAAGAAGGAAAGTGTACTTGCATACGGATCTGGGTTAGGGTTGGGGTTAGGGTAAGGGCTAGGCTTAGGGTTACAGTGAAGGTTAGGGTGGGTTAGTGGGCTGCACCTCTGGGTGCCTTTGACCCACTAAGAAGGACAGCGTACTGGCGTATGGGTTAGGGTTGGGTTAGGGTTAGGGTTAGGGTTAGGGTTTGTGGGCTTTTAATGCCCTCTCTGGCACACCCAGAAGTCTCAGTCAAAACCTGGCCATGCGATTGGTGGAATGGGTCCAAAAATTTGCATGGTCCCATCCCATGGCCAGCCCATCATTGCGCATGCGCATGTGTAAAAAAATAAAAATAAAATAAAATAAAATAAAACCAATAGAGACGTTTTATTGCAAGAAAAACCCACTGCTGCTACTATAAAAAAATCAGGCATTTAAAATACCTATTTTTCAAATGTTTCTGTGGTGCTTTGGTGGGTTTTTGGACCACGATTTAAAAATAAACATTGCTGTCACCATTTTGGATCCCCCCACCGCATGGCAAATGGAGACGACGAGGAGGGCCCCCCCAGTCTGGTACCAGCAGCCCAGGACAGGAGGGGGGGAAGGCCGGGGACCCCCCCCCAGAAACCACCCCTTGGTAGGTGCCCTCACTGAGGCAGGCATATTTCTGCCTGCTTTTATGGCCGGGAATCGGGTTTTTTTTTAAACTTTTTTTTGTGCTGCTTGGCATCGCGCGATCGCTGCGATGCCATGAACGACAACGAAAAATCAGACCCAATTTTTCTTTTTTGGTTCGAGTTCGAGTTGGAGCGCAGTAATTCTCGTTACCGTTACCCGTTACGTAACGATAACGAGAACCGAAAACGGAAACAAGAATTTTGCCTAGTCGTGCCCATGTCTAGCACCTGGTATTCCCTGGTGGTCTCCCATCCAAGTACTAACCAGGGCCAACCCTGCTTAGCTTCTGAAATTAGGCCAGATCGGATGTGCTTAGGGCATCTAGGCAGCTCAATGTCCCTAATACTTACCACTAAGTGTGGGACTTGTAGAGTTTTTAACAGTACAGGTCTCATGATTTTTCCTCCTGGGAGCTCTGGCTGACCCAAACAGAAACCGACACATCTCTAAATTAGGCTCACCAGGAGAAAGGCCTATACTAGAAGTCTTATTGGCCTTGTTTGATCTATCCTCACTTAGTTGTCTGTTCAGAATGGAAGCTGCACTGCTGCAAGCTGGAGACTTCCTTTCTGAACAGGAATCTAGGCAGGGCTACACAACAGAGCCTCCTAGTTTACGCACTTACATAAGAAGAGCCATGCTGGATCAGGCCAAAGGCCCATCTAGTCCAGCTTCCTGTATCTCACAGCGGCCCCACCAGATGCGTTTGGGAGCGCATGAGACTAGATATCTGTCTCCTGATACCACTCCCCTGCATCTGGCCCCTGAAGCACCCTGGTTTAAAGCCTAGAGATTACACATCTCCATCATGGTTTGTAACCCGTGATGGACTTTTCCTCTAGGAATCTGTCCAATCCCCTTTTGAAGGCATCCAGGCCAGATGCCATCACCACATCCTGTGGCAGGGAGTTCCATAGACTTACAACGCGCTGGGTGAAAAAATATTTTCTTTTGTCAGTTCTTACTTCCCAGCACTCAAAGGGAGTTCAGATGGATCCACTTTACTCATACCCTGCATTATTTTGTATGTCTCAATCATATCCCCCCTCAAGCGCCTTTTTTCCAGACTAAACCCAAGGGAGTTCAGATGGAACTCCTCCAATGGAGAATTATGGGATACAAAAATCCCATCCCTACCTACTACTGGAAAAAAAATTATTTTAGCCTCCTGACAAGCCATGCATACCTCTTACCTTTATGTTTGCATTGGTAAGAGATTCACCCAAATAAAAATATGGCAGCCATGTTGATGGTGAGAAAAAAGCCTTGAGGACACATATTTCCCTCAGCCGTCCTAATACTAAGTTACAAGACAGTGAGCGGCTCTTGGTAGGTGAGTAAGTGGAGGATCCTTCCAAGCTGTCACTGCCGGCAGTTTTGCAATAAAGAAAGTGACGGAGGGTAGAAACTAGCCAATGGAGTCAGTGGGGTTTACTCAACAGACACAGCTCTGGAATCTGTTGGATCTTGTGATAATAAGCCAGGGCCTGAGGAGTGCATGCTGTCACTTGTCAGAAACACTTTGCTCCTTCATTTGGTGCAGTAGCCTTTGGGTTGTGTTTTCTGCATCACAACATATATCATTTCTCAGAGGGCTTTCTTGTGCAACAGCAACCTCTCCCTTTCCCGTGAAGAAAAGATTAAAAGCAACAAAAGTCTTCCCCCTCATGGGGAGAAAAAAAGTTCTGTAGCTTCCAGCTTGCCTGATCTATGAGTTACATTCCTAGCTAATAAAAACCCACCTCTCTCAGGAACAAGGCGAAGCTGTGAAGGTGGCTGTAAAGCTTCATTGCTGACTTTTAGCATGTGAGACTGAGATATGTGTAGCCACCTTGTGCTGCATGTATCTGGAAGCTAGATTTCCTAGCTGGTCACACAGAGCCAGGGATGTTGACAAGTCTTTGGGACAAAGTCACAACTCTCAAGTCATTTTTTGAGGCCCTGTACCACATAGGATATGCCCAGAGACAACAGGCCAAATACCCTTCCTCAGGATGGTGGTCATGGGTTGGCTGAGCAGCAGCCAGCCCTGTGGCCTCTCAGGATGGTGGTCATGGGTTGGTAGTCAAATCCCTTCAGGACTCAGAAAAACAGTTCTGAGTTGTGAGTTGAGTACCGCCCAGAGTGGCCTTGCTGCTAGATGCTGTGGCATATCAATCTGATAAATAAATAAATAAATAATACAAGCCTGTCCCTCCCTCAACCCCCTGAGTTGAGTGCAGGTTGAATTGCTGGTGACACTTGAGCCAGACTTGACCGCAAGATGTGATTCGTGGCTCCCCAACCCTGCACACAGGATAATAAGAAACAGCTTTATATGGAATCAGAGCATTGAACCATCTAGTGGACTGTTGTCACATCTATATGCTAAAATAGTGACCCCCACCTGTTGCGGGGGTTAGGGACCCGACCCGACCCATGATAATTGAAAATCCACGATATGTGGATGCAAATCATGTTGGACCTTTGGTGCCTAGCTGGGGCCTCTTGTACTTACCCCCAGCCTGGTGCTGCCCCAAACGGGCCTGCAAGGGCCTTCTCGGGCCTTCTGGAGGCCCCAAAAGGGCCTCCTGTGAACTGGGAGTGAAAGGCCATCGGAGGCCCCAGAAATGATTTTCGGCAACCCAGAAGTGACTTCCGGTTCACAGCGGGGCCCTTTTGGGGCCTCCAGAAGGACCGGGAAGGCCCTTGCAGGCCCGTTCAGGACAGCGCCAGTCCTGGAGTAAGTAAGGGAGGCCGGAAACAGGCCTTTGCGCCTTACTCCAGGGAGCCTTTTTTCATATACTTTGGTCCTCCAATATAGTGGGACCGCAGTATATTAACCACGAATGGGCAGGGGAACCACTGTTTTTCTTTGGGGGTTCAAAGATGGATATAGATTGTAATCCAGAGATAGCATTATTATCATTGTTAACAAGTAAAGATTATGTTGTTACAACAAAGGAACTAATAGCAAATTTTATGACAGCTGCTAGATTAATTATAGCAAAAAATTGGAAGTCAAAACTAGAATTCAAGATGGAAGACTGGTATAATGAACTTTGGGATATAGCTATAAACGATAAACTCTCCTGCAGTTTAAAGGTTAAACGAGGAGAAATGAAAAAAGACATTTTCTACGATATCTGGGGTAAATTTTTAGATTATGTATTAGTCGAAGGAAAAGGGAAAGAGTCCACGAATATCTCACAACAATTCTGGAGAAGAGAACTTTAAGAAGACTACTAGAAGAATAGAAGATGGAGCAACGAATAAGAATGTATGGATGGACCCGTGGGATGGGGGTGCACTTATATTGTTTGTTGTAGTTTTTTTTTACTTTCATTTTTTATGTCGTTGTATGTAGTTTAAAATTTAATAAAAAAATTAATTAAAAAAAAAAAAAGCAGGATCTTTTCCTAGCTCTACCTTTAGACCCCTGATGGTCTCCCATATAAGCATTAATCAGGCCTGGCCTTGCTTAGCTTCTAAAATGATAGTCTATTTTCTTTCACTCCCCAAGGATGGGAATGGCTACCAACAGTTACTAACTAAACAGAGCTATTGGACATGAATTGTGCATACAGTTGATGATCAGAGGAGCAAAAGAAGCATCCTGGTTAATCAGAACAACCACCACTTAGTGCATGTGCTGCGATAAACAATAGAAGGAGTTCCATTCTCTTTGTAGGATTGAGAAAGATGGCTTGAACACAGAATGCTGAAATGGCCAGGGAGGCAACACTTATTGGGGCCCTTGAGACATTGTGTGTAGAGATGGGCACGAAAGCCCCAGTCTCAGGGGCCAGGATCGGCCTGCCGCTGCCGCCGCCGCCCGATAAGGATGATGTGATGAATGATGATTGAAGAAGAAGAAGATGATGTGGATGAGGATGCTGACAGTCCAATTTGTGCAGTTTTCAATGTCTGTGTTTTTTAATTATTATTTTTGAATGTTTTCCCCCGCCTGTGTGCTGTCAAATGGATTAAATTGTGCAAAGTGGGGGAAAAAGAATAATGAGTCAAAACAAATCAAGAAAACAAATATTTGGATTTTTTTGTTAAAAAAAAACAAAACAACCAACTAAAATGAAACAAACCAAAATGAATAGCCATTTTTTTGGTTCGTGCCCATCTCTAATTGTCTGCATGCTGCAGAGATCCTGAGGGAGTAAAAAAATAAAGAAGTGAGAGATCTCATTCATGCGAAAACCCGTCATAGAGGCACACCATGCTCTCAAGATGTGCTGACTCAGCAGGAACAAGAAATGTAGCAAATGTAGTTTCCATCCCTAGACTAATCCAAACATCTGGTCTAAGCTTTCCAGTATGGCCTTCTGTGTAGAAAATGAAGTAACCTTGCAGTTTCTGGGTGAAAGGTGAGAGATGTCATCAGCCATTTTGACAGTACTTGAGGAGGCCTTGAAAATAACTGTTTTGGCCATGAATTCATCTTTCCCCTTTGTTCCAAAGGCTGTCAGTCTCCCTTTGGCTTGAGGAGACAAAAAAATCAGCATCCAGTGATTTAATGCACTTGGCAGAAAGAAACAGAATTGGCTCTGTCTTATGAGGGGTTTGTTTTCTTCTTTCTGCAGTGTCTCAGTTTTGTATTTGTTTTTTTTTTTTTTTTTTTGGATTCCATGAGCGAGGATGGACAGAGGAGCTAAATCCCCAGAGACAGCTGGCAAAATGACAGATTCAGACAACCAAAGACAGGGTAGCTTTGCTTAATTAACTAATGGCCTGCATAGAGATGTAATGGGATTTGAGAAGCGCAAGCTTTTAAGCAAAACTCAAAGCCAGCAACATCCGTAGTAGCTGCCTGATGCGACTTTCAGCAATGTCTGTTTCTCTGAGTTGCACAACCCAACATCGGAAAGGGCCCTGTTGCTTGTACACAAGGGAGCTTACTCCTCCTAGTGTCTCTGAGTGACAATGGCATCTACTTTTCACACGAGAGCAGACTATTTTAAGCTCACTAAGCATCTCCAGAATTGTAATCCACCAGAAATCTGGGACCCAGAGTTGATGTTGGTAGCCCCTAGATCAGTGTGGGCGAACCTATGGCACGGGTGCCAAAGGTGGCACTCGGAACCCTTTCTGTGGGCACCCGACATCGCCCCTTCACAGCCACCTGTATTCAGGTTACATTGCAGCATTGGCACTTTGCAAAAAATTATTGGCCTTTGAATCACAGTTTGGCCGCTCGGTCTCTAAAAGGTTTGCCATCACTGCCCTAGATCTTTGGGCATATGTCATCCCACAAGAAAGATAGAAAGATGGGCTAATCACTTCAAAGGACCTAGGATAGTATCCTCCAAACGACTGATATAAGAACATAACATAAGAACATAAGAAGAGCTATGCTGGATCAGTTGAAAGACCCATCTAGTCCAGCTTCCTGTATCTCACAGTGGCCCTGCCAGATGCGTCTGGGAGCACATGAGACTAGATATCTGTCTCACCTGCATCTGGTCCTTGGTTTGTAACCAAGTGTGCTTGGTTTCAAATGTGCTTGGTTTCATGCTGGGATCAACAGAAATTGTGCAGACTGGAATATTCAGATCTAAGCCAAAAGTGATGATATCACTATAGGGATGAAGGGGGGGGATTCTCATTTTCAATTTTTGCTGCATTTCAGCAAGTCCTGACTGCCTTCTACTCCTTTAACATAAGAACATAAGAACATAAGAAGAGCCATGCTGGATCAGGCCAAAGACCCATCTAGTCCAGCTTCCTATATCTCACAGTAGCCCCACCAGATGCCTCTGGGAATGCATGAGACTAGATATCTGCCTCCTGATACCACTCCTCTGCATCTGGCCCTTGAAGTACCCCGGTTTTAAGCCTGGAGACTGCACATCTCCATCATGGCTTGCAATCTGTGATGGACTTCTCCTCCAGGAATCTGTCCAATCCCCTTTTGAAGGCATCCAGGCCAGATGCCATCACCACATCCTGGTGGCAGGGAGTTGCACAGACTAACAACACGCTGGGTGAAAAAAAATATTTTCTTTTGTCCGTTCTCACTCTCCCAAACCTCAATTTGAGTGGATGTCCCCTAGTTCTGGTATTTTGTGAGAGGGAGAAGAGCGTCCCTCTGTCCACTTTACTCATGCCCTGAATTATTTTGTACGTCTCAATCATATCCCCCCCCCAGGCTCCTTTTTTCCAGACTAAAGAGCCCCAAAGATTTTAGCCTTTCCTCATAAGGGAGGTCCCCCTGTCCAGTAATCATTTAGTCACTCTCTATCTATAACACCTTTCACCCAGAATGAGAAGTAAAGCTCTTTATAATTTTTTAAAATAGAATGCATTGGAGAAAGAAGTCATTGCCTTCTGTGTTTTTCTTTATCATTACCAAATGCAACAAATTGTATGTTTCTACCAAGTTTACTTTCTAGAGCAATGCTTTCCAGAACTAAAACAGAGAAAGTTGTTTCCTTTGACTTCCAAATATGTGTATATATATTTGACTTCCAAATATGTGTGTGTGTGTGTGTGTGTGTGTGTGTGTGTGTGTGTGTGTGTGTATATATATATATATATATATATATATATATATATATATATATATATATATATATATATATATATATATATATATATATATATATATATATATATATATATGTTTTCGTAGATTTTCACGGGTATAGGTATGCATGTTAGGGTGGATTCGGGTTTCTTCCGTGTAGAAATCTGGTTGTTTTGGCGGCGTTTCGACGAGGTCTCACTCGTCATCTTCAGGCTGGTGTTCTGGCTTCTTTCTTCTTGAAGCAAAGCGTGGTCTCAGTTGAAGTCCTTCTATAAATACTGCTGGGGTGTGTGGTTTGCTTGCTTTGTTGCTGATTGCTGGGGTGTGTGGTTTGCTTGCTTTGTTGCTGATTGCAGGTTCCTTTGTTCCTTTGTTCTTTTGTGATCTGCTGTGTGGCTGAGGCGATCGTTAAGGGATTAACTGCTGATGGCTGTTTAGATGGCTGTTTACATGCTGGTGGGTTAGATGGCTGGTGGGTTCTGGCAGTATCCTGGGCTTTGGTGGAGTGGGGTCCTGTGTCTTGTGAATTCATTTTGGTCTGGCTACGTGTCTGTGGTCTCCCAATGTTTTTTTGGGGTGTGTGAGTGTGCTCCATGTGGTGACTGGAGTGGGGTGCCGCAGTAGATGGTGCAGTCGTGGTTTTGTTATTGGATGGTGGTTTCGTTTCATCTGTGGGAAGGGTCTGGGTTTGTGTTTGGTGTGGATGGAAGGTGGTGGCATCTTGTGTCCTTTTGGACCTGGTGTCAGTCTTTGTGACAGAGGCTCGTCTGTTGACCAGGGCTAGTTTCCAGATGTCAGGCAAGCGGGAGGTGTCATCACGTTTATTCATGTTGTTTGGGTGTTTCTCTATTTCAATGGCTTCCATGATTATTCGACTGTTGAAGTGTTCAGTTTTGGAGATGAGTTTGGTTCTTTCAAAGTCAATTTCATGACCTGTTGTTTTTATGTGCTGGAAGAGAGAGGAAGATTTTTCTTCTTTTTTGACTGCGTTCTTGTGTTCTGCGATGCGTGCGCTTATTCTCCTGTTTGTTTGTCCGATGTATGTGGCTGGACAGACTTTGCATGGTATTTCGTAGACTCCTTGGTTTTCTAGCTCAATCTTGTCTTTGGGGTTTCTTAAGATGTTGGCTATTTTTGGTCGGTGCAAAAGGCTGTCTTGATATTGTGTTTGTGGAGAATTTTGCTGATTTTGTCTGTGGTGCCTTTGATGTAAGGGAGGAGGGCGGTGCCGTTGTTCTCTTCTGTTTCTTGGTTCTTGGGGGGTGTTTCCTTTTGGATTAGTTTGGTGATGGTGTTTTTTTGGAATCCGTTCGCAATTAAAACATTCGAGAGAGTGTGTAATTCAGTTTTTAGGTGGTCTTTGTCAGCGAGGCGTTTGGTTCTGGAGATGAGGGTTTTTGCTACGGAGTTGATCTGTGCAGGGTGGTGGTGTGATTGTGCATTTAAGTAGCGGTTTGTATGTGTTTTTTTTTCTGGTAGATGGTATGTCCTAAGGAGCCGTCGGGTTTTTTGTAGATTAGGACGTCCAGGAAGGGAAGTTGGTTGTTGGCTTCTATTTCCATAGTGAATTGTATTTTGGGGTGTAGGCTGTTGAGATGTGTGAGGAAGTTGTTCAGTTTATCTTTCCCGTGTGGCCAGATAACGAAGGTGTCGTCAACATATCTGAGCCAGAGTTTGGGTTTATGTTCGGACTTCTGTAACGCGTTGGTTTCAAAGTGTTCCCATATATAGGTTTGCGATGACCGGTGAGAGGGGGTGATCCCATGGGTGCTCCTTCTATCTGTTTGTATCTTTGTCCATTGTGGATGAAGTATGTGTTGGTTAGGCAGTGGTTGGTCAGATCTAGGATGTGTTTGGGGGTTGTATTTGTTGTGGATAGCTGTCAAGGCTTCTTGAATGGGCACTTGTGTGAAGAGCGAAACAACATCGAAGCTCAGAGTAGGTCATTGGGTTGTAGGTCTTGTTTCTTTATAATTTCTATGAAGTGGAAACGAGTTTTGTACGTATGAAGTGATGGATTCTGCATAGGGCTGGAGTTGTTTGGCAAGAAATTTGGCGAGGTTTTGTAGAGGTGAGCCTATGGAGCTGACTATGGGTCTGAGAGGTGTTCCTTCTTTGTGAATCTTGGGGAGGCCGTAGAGCTTGGGGCATCTGGATGATTTCTCTCTGGGGATGATGCTTGGCTTGATTTCTTCACTTAAGGGAGAGGCTTTTATTTTGGCTTTGGTGGTTTTTTCCAGGTAGGTGGTGGGGTCTGTGTTCAAAGGTATGTAAGCAGGGTCTTGTAGTAGGTTGGATAGTTTGGCTTGGTAGTCGGATGTGTTCATCACCACTGTGGCATTGCCTTTGTCTGCTGGGAGAATGATTATGTTGTCTTTCCTCAGGTTGGAGAGGGCTTTTTGTTCTTCTTTGTGTAAATTGCTTCTGGGTGGTTTGCTGGAGCAGAGGACATTGGTGACTTCGAGTCTGATTTTGTTGGCTTCATCTGGGTTGATTTTGGTTAGGCTGGCTTCCACTCCGCATATGATGTTTTCGGTGGGGATGTGTCTGGGGCGATTGCAAAGTTGAATCCTTTGGAAAGGACTTTGGTCTCTGCGATGGTGAGTGTCCTGTCTGATATGTTGTGAACTGTTTGTTTCATGGGCTGTTGTGTGGGGGTTGGGCTTCTGGCGTTTTCCAGTTTGTGGAGTTTGTTGGTGTGTGTGTCTGTCTTGTGGGAGGTCTCTGTTTCAGCTCTCCAGGCGGCAAGTTGCTTGGATTTGTTCCAGAGTGTTGGGTGGATTTTGTTGCTGAGTTTGAGGTGGAGAGTGAGTAGGTCTCTGTTGGTTTGATCTAGTAGGTATCTTTTCCTGTGTAGTTCGCTTCTGATTAGGGCTAGTTCTGTTCTTTTCAGGATCCTTTCGCTGGATGGGGTTTTGAGTGGAATTTCAGTTGGAAGCTTGTGGGGATCACATATTTGTCTCGGCAGTTGCGTAGGAATGCAATGTCACATAAGATGGTGGCTCTTCGGACTTCTAGTTTTCGTAGGTTCTGGTCAGCTGGAAGGTTTCCTCTCCGTAGAGGTCGGATATTTGTTTTCGTAGATTTTCACGGGTATAGGTATGCATGTTAGGGTGGATTCGGGTTTCTTCCCGTGTAGAAATCTGGTTGTTTTGGCGACGTTTGACGAGGTCTCACTCGTCATCTTCAGGCTGGTGTTCTGGCTTCTTTCTTCTTGAAGCAAAGCGTGGTCTCAGTTGAAGTCCTTCTATAAATACTGCTGGGGGGGGGTGGTTTGCTTGCTTTGTTGCTGATTGCTGGGGGGTGTGGTTTGCTTGCTTTGTTGCTGATTGCAGGTTCCTTTGTTCCTTTGTTCTTTTGTGATCTGCTGTGTGGCTGAGGCGATCGTTAAGGGATTAACTGCTGATGGCTGTTTAGATGGCTGTTTACATGCTGGTGGGTTAGATGGCTGGTGGGTTCTGGCAGTATCCTGGGCTTTGGTGGAGTGGGGTCCTGTGTCTTGTGAATTCATTTTGGTCTGGCTACGTGTCTGTGGTCTCCCAATGTTTTTTTGGGGTGTGTGAGTGTGCTCCATGTGGTGACTGGAGTGGGGTGCCGCAGTAGATGGTGCAGTCGTGGTTTTGTTATTGGATGGTGGTTTCGTTTCATCTGTGGGAAGGGTCTGGGTTTGTGTTTGGTGTGGATGGAAGGTGGTGGCATCTTGTGTCCTTTTGGACCTGGTGTCAGTCTTTGTGACAGAGGCTCGTCTGTTGACCAGGGCTAGTTTCAGATGTCAGGCAAGCGGGAGGTGTCATCACGTTTATTCATGTTGTTTGGGTGTTTCTCTATTTCAATGGCTTCCATGATTATTCGACTGTTGAAGTGTTCAGTTTTGGAGATGAGTTTGGTTCTTTCAAAGTCAATTTCATGACCTGTTGTTTTTATGTGCTGGAAGAGAGAGGAAGATTTTCTTCTTTTTTGACTGCGTTCTTGTGTTCTGCGATGCGTGCGCTTATTCTCCTGTTTGTTTGTCCGATGTATGTGGCTGGACAGACTTTGCATGGTATTTCATAGACTCCTTGGTTTTCTAGCTCAATCTTGTCTTTGGGGTTTCTTAAGATGTTGGCTATTTTTTGGTCGGTGCAAAAGGCTGTCTTGATATTGTGTTTGTGGAGAATTTTGCTGATTTTGTCTGTGGTGCCTTTGATGTAAGGGAGGAGGGCGGTGCCGTTGTTCTCTTCTGTTTCTTGGTTCTTGGGGGGTGTTTCCTTTTGGATTAGTTTGGTGATGGTGTTTTTTTGGAATCCGTTCGCAATTAAAACATAGAAGGAGCACCCATGGGATCACCCCTCTCACCGGTCATCGCAAACCTATATATGGAACACTTTGAAACCAACGCGTTACAGAAGTCCGAACATAAACCCAAACTCTGGCTCAGATATGTTCTGACACCTTCAAGTTATCTGGCCACACGGGAAAGATAAACTGAACAACTTCCTCACACATCTCAACAGCCTACACCCCAAAATACAATTCACTATGGAAATAGAAGCCAACAACCAACTTCCCTTCCTGGACGTCCTAATCTACAAAAAACCCGACGGCTCCTTAGGACATACCATCTACCAGAAAAAAACACATACAAACCGCTACTTAAATGCACAATCACACCACCACCCTGCACAGATCAACTCCGTAGCAAAAACCCTCATCTCCAGAACCAAACGCCTCGCTGACAAAGACCACCTAAAAACTGAATTACACACTCTCTCGAATGTTTTAATTGCGAACGGATTCCAAAAAACACCATCACCAAACTAATCCAAAAGAAACACCCCCAAGAACCAAGAAACAGAAGAGAACAACGGCACCGCCCTCCTCCCTTACATCAAAGGCACCACAGACAAAATCAGCAAAATTCTCCACAAACACAATATCAAGACAGCCTTTTGCACCGACCAAAAAAATAGCCAACATCTTAAGAAACCCCAAAGACAAGATTGAGCTAGAAAACCAAGGAGTCTACGAAATACCATGCAAAGTCTGTCCAGCCACATACATCGGACAAACAAACAGGAGAATAAGCGCACGCATCGCAGAACACAAGAACGCAGTCAAAAAGAAGAAAAATCTTCTCTCTCTTCCAGCACATAAAAACAACAGGTCATGAAATCGACTTTGAAAGAACCAAACTCATCTCCAAAACTGAACACTTCAACAGTCGAATAATCATGGAAGCCATTGAAATAGAGAAACACCCAAACAACATGAATAAACGTGATGACACCTCCCGCTTGCCTGACATCTGGAAACTAGCCCTGGTCAACAGACGAGCCTCTGTCACAAAGACTGACACCAGGTCCAAAAGGACACAAGATGCCACCACCTTCCATCCACACCAAACACAAACCCAGACCCTTCCCACAGATGAAACGAAACCACCATCCAATAACAAAACCACGACTGCACCATCTACTGCGGCACCCCACTCCAGTCACCACATGGAGCACACTCACACACTCCAAAAAAACATTGGGAGACCACAGACACGTAGCCAGACCAAAATGAATTCACAAGACACAGGACCCCACTCCACCAAAGCCCAGGATACTGCCAGAACCCACCAGCCATCTAACCCACCAGCATCTAAACAGCCATGTAAACAGCCACCAGCAGTTAATCCCTTAACGATCGCCTCAGCCACACAGCAGATCACAAAAGAACAAAGGAACAAAGGAACCTGCAATCAGCAACAAAGCAAGCAAACCACACACCCCCAGCAGTATTTATAGAAGGACTTCAACTGAGACCACGCTTTGCTTCAAGAAGAAAGAAGCCAGAACACCAGCCTGAAGATGACGAGTGAGACTCGTCGAAACGTCGCCAAAACAACCAGATTTCTACACGGGAAGGAATCCACCCTAACATGCATATATATATATATATATATATATATATATATATATATATATATATATATATATATATATATATATATATATATATATGCCCAATTGCACTGCCCATTTTCAATAAGCTCTTCTTTCTTAAATAAAAATCTTAGAGGTGGCACAAGTCTGCTGAAATTTCCGCTGGCAATGAGAAATGTACAAGTGGCTGGGTTGTAGGGTTTGGGCAACCAAGACAAGAGAGAGCCATAACAGTGCTCTTGGCACGAGAGTTTGTGGCTGGAGCCCACTGTTGCAGAGGCACTGAGTGTAGGTAGCCTCAGCAGATAGACATAGATCCCAGACATAGGAAGAGGAGGAGGGGAAAAATGCACAAGGGAAATTAAAAACATCCAGCATAGCAATGGTTAATCAGTGGTTGTTAAGGATGTGTATCGTATGGAAGTTGTACCCATCGGGATAGGGCAGTGTTGCACAGAATCCTAAGAATTGCGGAGATTATTGTGGGCTGTTCATTCCCCACCCTAGAACAAATTTATAATACCATGCTTCCTGGAAAATAAGACACTGTCTTATATTTTTTTCTCAAGAAGACACACTAGGGTTTATTTTCAGGGGATGTCTTACTTTTATTAAGTATAATATGCTTGAATATCAGCCCTGCACATAACCATAGCCACGCCCATCACTAGGTCTTATTATCAGGGTAGGGCTTATATTTAACAAATGCATAGAAATCCTGCTAGGGCTTATTTTTTGGGGAGGTCTTACTTTTGGGGAAACAGGGTACCAGGTGCCACTGTAAAACATTAGATACAGTATATTAAGAGATCCATCACATCCTGGTCATTGCTTCTTCAAGTTGCTGACATCAGGACCGAGATATAGAGTACTGAGGGTGAGAACAAACCATCTCAAGAATAGGTTCTTTTTTAGAGCAATATTGGCCTTAATTGGATATTCTGGACTTTGAAGTCAGCTTATTTTATATGTCAAATTGTATGTGTTGTAGATGTTTTTAAATCTATGTGGAACATTTTATAAGAGTTGAATACAGCAACCGTGAAATTTGGTTGTTCCTGCAAGGGGGCAATGACAATAAAGATTCCTATTCCTATTCCTATTCCTAATCATTGACAATCCTTGCTGATGTCAGATAAGGATCATAGAATCCTAGAATTAGAGTTGGAAGATACCTCAAGGGCCAACCAGTCCAACCCCCTGCCATGCAGGAACCCCCATCACAGGACTCCCAACAGATGGCCACCCAGTCTTTGCTTAAAAACCTCCAAAGAAGGAGGAGTCATTATGAACAGTGTGAATTGCCCAGATTAATATAATTGCTGCTTCATTTAAGCATCTGAAGCAGGAGAAGAGTTCTGGGACTCATTTAGGACCATCAGTCAGTCAGTCCTTCTGTGCCTGGTGTGTGTTTGCATGTGTGTATTGCTCATCCAAGAGGAAAGCGTTTTACCCAAATTACTGGATAGCTCAGTGGTTTAGGTATCTGGCTGTGGACACAGAGGTTGGGCGTTTGATACTGGGCTGTGCCTCCATGGAGAAGAGCCAGCTTGAAGACCAAGATACAATGTCTGAGACATTGAGGATAGAACTGTTGTCAAGAACATTCAAGACAACATTGAATGGAAAGAGCAAAGATTTTGAAGTGGAATCTTACACCATTGAGAAAACACGATTAAAGCTAACGACAATAAGCAAAGAGATAAAAAAGGAAAGAAAAACAGTCACTCCTGAGAGATAGAAAACTAAAGTGGAATGACTAAAAATTCATTCCAAGCAGAAGTACATAAGTCTGTCTAAAAGTTGGTACTCATAACAGGCACTCAATCACTCAGGGAAAACTTGCTTGAAGAGAAAGATCTTCGCCTGGTGGTTTAAGTCACTTCTCAGTAATCTTTACCTGGAAAAAACCCTGAAAAGGGTTGCCCTATATTAACTTGATGGCACATGATGATAATTATCTGAAGGCAGAAGAATATAACTTTCTCTTGATCTCTACTAAAGGACTTTCGCTAGGCTTTAAAAATCTTCCAGGATGTATCATGGACTGGTCAAAATGGAAGGAAATTGAGGATTTAGCCCATATTCTTTCTCACCCTATTCAATGGATTGAACCACCTCTTGGAAGTGTGGGGAAATGCCAAGGTAAAACAAACAGCAAGAGGCTAGTTCACCCACCATTTTAAGTTTAACGGACTAACGGTCTGAGTAGTCTGTTGTTATTTGCAGTCTATTCAGTTCAGACATCTGCAAGTTAAAAACCACTAAGTACACTCCATTACTGTCTCACATCTTCACATTGGTCTGGGTGCTGGGAGAACACATGATGTAAAACTAAATTTTGAGAAGGCATAAACGGTCCCTATGAATTCCAGCCTTTTCCATATCAGCAGAACCAGCTTTTCTTGCATTAATGGAGGGGCAGACATCTTCCTTCCTTCCTTCCTTCCTTCCTTCCTTCCCTCCCTCCCTCCCTCTGTCCATCTGTTACAAGTGAGCATTCTTAACTGTGAGGTCATTTGTCGATTCTGTTATGCTGTTGGAAGAATGTTCTACTGTTATCTGTGTTCTACTATAACCAGTAACAAGAAGCCATGGCACGCTTCGTGGACCCCAAAAATATCCCCAGAAGCAAAAACAGCCCAGGATTCCAGGTGCACCCCCGGGCAGATGCCATTCGCTCCAAGCTGATCTATACGTTTTATTTGATCGACCACTTGAGAGGGCTAAGCCACGCCGTCCCACGGCACAACATCCGGGATTTCTTAGATCCAAAGAAGCTAAAGAAGTTGATGCTCACAGACCACCACCAGTTGGTCCGCTTCAACATTATGCCAAACCGGAACATCCTCGTCACCGACGAGCAACGCTGGCGCAACCGTATCCAGGTGCGGTGCAGCTCCTGGCCCCCTTTGACCATGTGGGCATGTGCAACCTTGAACAGCAAGGTCTTCAAGGGCTTCATCATCTTCCTCATCCTCTTGAACATGCTGGTCCTCATGATCTCCACCGAGATTATGGACAAGTTGGACGATCACTTTGTGAAAATGAAGATTGCCCTGGAAGTCATCATCTTGGTCATTATTATAATCTTCATCATTGAGATAGGAATGCACTGCTGCGTCAGCTTTCACAAGTACTGGCAAAACAACTGGAATGTCTTTGACTTCACCGTCACCGTCATCTCCTTCATCCCCGAACTGTTTTACCTTACAGACAAAACCCACACCGTAGCAGGCTTACGGATCCTCCAGGTCTGCCGTGTGCTGCGCTGCTTGAAACTCTTCCCGAGGGTCCAGCAAGTCAAGGTTCTCATCATGGCCGTCGCCAAAGCCCTGAAAGCCATGGCTTTCATCCTGGTGCTCCTGATCTTCTTCTTCTACGTCTTTGCTGTATCTGGCATTTTCTTTTTTGAGAGCTACAGCCGCTCCGACCGGGACGACCTCACATTCGGCATGTATTTCACGGACATGCCCAATGCTTTGGTGACCATTTTCATCCTCTTCACGATGGACCATTGGTATGCGCTGTTGCGGGACACGTGGCTAGTCCCAGAAATCAACAAGGTCATCAGCGGTATTTTTGTCTGCCTCTGGCTTCTCATTGGGGCCTTCATTTTCAGGAACCTCATTGTGGCCATCATGGTCACCAATTTCCAGAACATTCGCAATGACTTGAGCGAGGAAGTACAGCAGATAGAGACTCAACACCAAGCAGACAAATTTAAGCTGGAGATTATGGAGCAAAGGCACAACCTGCCTCAGTCATATTTAGAAAAGACCAGCACAATACCGGACATTTTCTCTGAGGTGCCATCAACTCTTCCATCTGTAGATGATCGAGTGCCCAGCTCACATGAACTCTACAGTGGGGCCTTGGACTGGGAAACGTACATCCACAAGAACCTGCCAGGCCTCTACGAAGCCGATGATGATGAGAAAGTAGTCTGGCCCCGGGATTCCCTCTTCCGTTACTTTGAGCTGCTAGAGAAGCTCCAATACAACCTGGATGAACGCAAGCAACTACAGCATTATGCTGTACTGGCTTTATCCAACCTGGAGGATAAGTGGTGATTTGGATTTCATGGGGAGCTCTGGATATTGGTTGGATTTTTGCTAAACTTTATTGCAAAATAGGGCCAGCACATGGACAGCCCAGACTAACATGGATTCACCACCTCTACAGAAATGGAGTCCCCAGCCTTCACTGGTAGGGAATAAGGATGAGATTTTGGATGTTTTTTAAAATTACAAATCCTATAATTCTTCACTCTGGGAGTTCCTTATGACTTACAAAGACCTTACAGACTCTTAAATGTGGATCACCGGTGAGAAGAAGCCTAAACTGGAAGTTTCTGAGGACTAGTTAGGCCTAAGTTTGAGCAAGCTTCTGGTTCCTGCCCCCATGGTAGATGGGAGTGTATTTTCAGAATAGAAAGCTAGGCAGAGGTACGCATCAAAGTGTTTCAGATGAGTCACATTTAAGTGTCTCTAAGGTGTCTGTAAGTGAGGTAGAACTCCCAGAATGGAGAAATATATTTGCAGTACCAAAAGTAATTTTAAAAAAATTCAAAAAAAAAATCAAAACAACAAATAAAAATAAAAATATATTTTTTAAGAAATCAAAAATCCCATTCTTGGTTGGGAACATCTAAAGGACCAACCCTGGTAGAGTCAATTCCAGACAAAAACCAATACTTGATTGTTCACCTGGTCTTAATAGCTCATCAGCCCTTTCTACTCCTGCCTGGCCTGCAATTAACAACAGACTCTAAATAAGGAAGCATAGTAACATTACATTCAGAGGTTCATGTTTTAAAGGAGCTGTCTATAATTAGAAAAAAAAATCCCAAACAGCACCGTTTTGTGTTTGACGTTTCTGTTTGATGGCCTCTATTTTTCTGCTTGTTCATCTCCTACCAGGTTTTATATGCCATCGTGACGAAGGCAGTGTAGCTGTGATGATGTCTAACCTCTGGTTGGTTGGATAAATGTACTGAACCACTCCTTGGAACTACAGCTGGTGTGAAAAGCCCTGTTTGCATAGGCATACCTAAGTGGGCTCCCCACTGGTAGGCGTATCTCTTGCATGTGCATGGAACCATCACTTCACAGGCATGTGCATGCTGAAATGTTCTTCTTTTTTCATCCTCTTCGAAATGTTGCTTTTAACAGTTTCTGTTTTTTGAAAGTTTGACACCATTGCAAACAGAACCAAAGTGCTCCATTTATCATGCTAGAGAGACCTAGTGGAGGAGAGGGACTCCTTATGAGCTTCAGAATGTTATTGTTCTAAAATAACTTCTGAACATCTGTGGATGATGGAAATAGAACAGGCTTCAAGACAACAAGAAACTTGGCACCTGTGAGCTTCTTGTTGAGGTCCACAAATGCATCAGTTTTCAAAGGAATCCAAATGCCAAATTTAAAAATATATCCCAAGATGATGTTTTCACCTTTTCTGTTGAATCTCCCCCACCCCAAAATCAGGTTGTCAGAAAAAGGAGCCCTCCAAAAATATTGAGCAAGAATTCAAATGTGCTTGGTTTCACGCTGAGATCAACAGAAATTGTGCAGACTGGAAAATTCAGATCTAAGCCAAAAGTGATGATATCACTATAGGGATGAAGGGGGAAAATTCTCATTTTCAATTTTTGCTGCATTTCAGCAAGTCTTGACTGCCTTCTACTCCTTTAACATAAGAACATAAGAACATAAGAAGAGCCATGCTGGATCAAAGGCCCATCTAGTCCAGCTTCCTGTATTTCACTCCCCTGCATCTGGCCCTTGAAGTACCCCAGTTTTAAGACTGGAGATTACACATCTCCATCATGGTTTGTAACCTGGGATGGACTTTTCCTCCAGGAATCTGTCTAATACCCTTTTGAAAGCATCCAGGCCAGATGCCATCACCCCATCCTGTGGCAGGGAGTTCCACAGAGTAACAACACGCTGGGTGAAAAAATATTTTATTTTGTCTGTTCTTACTCCCCCAGCCCTCAATTTGAGTGTATGTCCCCTAGTTCTGGTATTTTGTGAGAGGGAGAAGAGTGTCCTCTATCTACTTTACTCATGCCCTGCATTGTTTTGTACATCTCAATCATATCCCCCTCAGGCTCCTTTTTTCCAGACTAAAGAACCCCAAATGTTTTAGCCTTTCCTCAGAAGGGAGGTGCTCCAGGCCAGTAATCATTTTAGTCACTCTCTTTTGCACCTTTTCCAGTTCCACTATGTCTTTCTTGAGATGCGGTGACCAGAATTGTACACAATACTCCTATTCCCATTGGGTTCTGAGACACCATTAGAGATAGGCACGAATAAAAAAAATGGCATTTCGTTTGTTGTTTGTCATTTAGGGGGTCCATTTCAGTTCGTTTCCATTTTTTGCGAATTTTTGCAAAAATCCATTTTCATTTTCGTTCATTTCATTACCGTTTCTTTACCATTTATTTTAATTTTTTGTGATTTTTGTGATTTTTTTAAAAGCAATTCACTGTATTGCCGTAACGAAAATGAAACACACGACAAAATTTCCGGTGTTTCTGTTTGTTTCATTTCATTTTGGAGACAAAATTCGTTTGTCATTTTGTTGCGTAATGAAACAAAAAAATGAAAACAGAAACGAAAAATTGTTTGTTTCGTGCCCATCTCTAGGACACCATACTTTCATCTAACAGGGACATCTGTGTACATTTTTTGAGATACATTTTGCAGTGTATGGACCCTAATGTTCACTTTTTGCATCTATTGCCCCCCATTAGTTGAAACATGCTTGTCATCCTTCACATTTTAAAATATTGACAGTTTTACCACATTGTTCTAAAGGTGGCTTTCTGCTCATTTATTTCTCTAAAACACACTGCAAGCTCACAAAGAGGCAGATAACCAGGGCAAAATGTCTCACAAACAGTACCCGCAGGCATGAAATTGGTCTTTAAATCACGAATCTGGAGTCCAACACATATCTTTAGGGGCTCTGTTGTTTTTTGCTTTGGGAGACAGACATCTGTTGTCTCTCAGTGTTAGAGCTTTGTTGGGTGGTATGATCTTGAATCTTGCCAATGGGACCAAGAAGCACTCTATTATTTCACTGCCTGCAGTCCCAACTCCTTATAATGATGAATAATGTCAGTAGTGATCAATTCCTTCCAAATGCTGGAATGCTTGACCCAGACATCAGTTAAGCTGAGCTCAGTCTCATGTACGATATTGCTTTTTTTTTTTTGCCTTTGATCCCCTCAACGCTTAATGCTACTGACACAAAGAAATGAACAAACACTCTGATTGTTTAGCACAGGTTCATTCATTGTGGCCTGTTGATACCTACATTCGCATTCTGTGCCATAGACCGCTTGCGAGACACGCTTTCATGTGCTGCATCACAAAACACATGACAGATAATAATAGCTGATCAAAATGCAGTTGAACAACAGATCATTACCCGAGCAAAAGGGATGTCTTTGAAAACTTATCTGAAACAAAAATGTAAATGATTTCAAAACAAAGCGGATCCATGTGGCTGTGCACCGTATTCCCTCCCTTTGTAGAAAATAGCTTCATCTAGAGCAATTACAGAGCTTAGCAGCTGAAATTCCATGATAAAGCTCACCAGAGAAGTAGAGAATAAGATGTTTCTATTATAAACAGGGGCTTCATGAACAGAGCAAATGGTATTATTTACTCCGTACACGTCTGCCATCACCATTACAACTGTCACCATCCTAATCAGACCATTTCTGAGCCCAGTATTCTCCTTTCTAAGATGGTAGCTCTCCAACAACTTTAACAAGTGTTTTTTTTACTTCTCCTGCTACTAGATCCATTTCAACTGAAAACCACAGGTATTGAGTCTAGGACAGTGATGGCGAACCTTTTAGAGACCGAGTGCCCAAACTGCAATTCAAAACCCAGTAATTATTTTTTGCAAAGTGCCAATACAGTAATTTAACCTGTATACAGGTAGCTATGAAGGGGCGATATCGGGTGCCCACAGAAAGGACTCTGAGTGCCACCTTTGGCACCTGTGCCATAGGTTCGCCATCACTGGTCTAGGACATTGTATATACGCTCTATCATCTATCCTTTTATTATCAGATTGTTGTGAGTTTATTAGATTATTGTTAGATAGTAAGGCCACCAGCAAATAAATGTTGCCCCTTACTTAACATGGCTTGTGTTAGCTGCTAGCTGTATATTTCATGTATAGTCTTGAGAAAAGAAGACTGAAGGTGATATTATAGCACTTTTCAAATACTATCATATGTCATATAGAGAAGCAGCAGGATCTGTTCTTGATCATCCCCAAGGGCACAACAATCAGCTCAAATTAAAGGAAGCCAGATTTTGATTGGCTATCAGGAAAAACTTCTTAACTGTTAGAGCTGTATGGCAATGGAACCAATGACCTCAAGAAGTTTATTTATTTATTTATTTATTTATTTATTTTTACAATTTATATGCCGCCCACTACCCAAAGGTCTCTGGGCGGCTTACAATAAGGAATTAAAACAGTTAAAACATCAAATATCAATAAATAATTAAAACAACAACAAAACCTTATACTAAAATCATCACACTAAAATTGCCATCAAAGGACTAACAGTCTATGTTGCATCAATTAAAAAACTTCTGGAACAGGAAGGTTTTTACCTGGCACCGAAATGTCATCAAGAAGTTGCAGCACTGTAGGAGGAATTCAAGAGAAATGTAAACAACTACCTGATTTGTACTCCCTCCTTGAGCGGGGTGGGGTGGTGGTGGATTCAATGGCCTTATAGTGCCTTTTTAACTTCATGATTCCATGATTTAAATGTGAAATGGTAGATTCTTGTTGTCATTGGGTGATAGCTTCAGTTCTATAGCTAGAGTGGCCAGAACTGTATTCACTTTATGCAGCTGCATAAGGGCAATCAGTTAAGAATTCTGTCCAGGGGCAGGCACCCTTTTACACACTTGATCATGCACTGCTTGGAAAATCAGATGTGCCGTAGACCCTGGGAAGCACAGCCATCTGTATGCACACACAAAGTCCCAAATTCAATGAACGGCTGCCATGATTGCACCAGAATGATGGTGCTTCTCCTTCTTTCTTCAGGAGCCTAAGGCACTACTTGAGAGCCAGGTCTTAAGTGGCTTCCCAACAGGTGTATGGGGTGCATGGTGGGGACAGGCAAAGACGAGAACAGCACTCCTTTTAATAATTCTTCTGTCAGATTTAGACCTAGCCAATGGAAGTGAAATTATTTCTCGGCGTTGTACGAAGCTATTGGGAAACCTGAAGCAACTGATTAGCTGGGGTCGCCATTTTGTTCATGGGATCTGGCAGTTGTGTTGTTTTTAAAGCAATGCTTAACAAGATAGTGGGGTAGAGATGGGCACGAAACAAGCAATTTTTCATTTCCATTTTCGTTTTTCATTTCGTTACGTAATGAAACGAAAAATGAATTTTGTCTCCAAAATGAAACGAAATGAACCGAAACAACAGAAATTTTGTCGTGCGTTTCATTTTCGTTGCGGCAAATACATTGAACTGTAATGAATGCTAATGAAACAGCAATTTTTCATTTTTGTTTTTGTTTTTGCGTTTCATTATGTAATGAAATGAAAATGTTTTTTTTGCCAAAAATCACAAAAAACGAAAACGAACCGAAACAGATCCCGAAAACGACAAACAACAAACGACAAACAAAACACCATTTTTTTTGAGTCGTGCCCATCTCTATAGTGGGGCATGGCTTATTTCTGTAGACCTCTTTTCCCTACAGACATTGCTGTGAGACCCTGTGAGACATTAATTTGTCTTTCTTATGGAATCTTCTTAGGGAGGAAAAATATGGCCATATTTCATTATCTTCCTTGTCTTTCAATGGCTGAAGGGAAAATTAGGGATCTGTGATGAACTCAAGACAGCTGTCTCATGCTGAGTCAATACCCTGGGTTTGTCTTGCCAAGTAATTATCATTTCTCTCTGATGGACAGCAGTGTTTGGAGTCTTTGAAATGGGCCTACCATTTAGCCAGTTAGACCTGCACTTCTCAAACGATGGCACACATTCAAGCAAACTCAATTGTCTTCTGGCTGTTTTCACTCTATATTCTGCGGATACGGTGCTCTGCTCAAGCATTGTGTTATAAATATATACACCAAGGGAAACTGCACACAGAAAGGGCTGGGGTGACAAATGTGTTGCTCATCGAATGCCGTGCAACATCACAAAACTCCAAGTGTGCTTCTCAAGGAATGCTGGATCCCACCACAGCTGAAGTGCCATCTCCCTAGAAAAAAGATAGAATTTAATATATGCAGATGACCCCATCTTATTGGCCGAAAGCACCAGTGCCTTGAAATGACTGTCATGAAAATTGAAAGAGGAAAGTGCCAAAGCCAGACTGCAGCTGAGCGTAAAGAAGACAAGAAACCATGACAACAGAAGGACTACACAAGAGACATGGCATGCAAGGAAAAGAAATTGGGAGTTGAGATGGGCATGAAATAAAATGCAATGCAAAAGCAAGCAAACAAGGAAAAACCAAACAAACCGTCCATGAATCAGGCAATTTGTGGTTTGTTTCACAGTTATTTGGGGAAACACATTTCTCAAATGTCAAACTCAACAGTAGCAATTAATCTGGACCTGGATCTCCAAAATGCAATCTTTACCAAACCTGGACTGACTGGGGGCTGTTTTAAAAATGAGGCAGTGGGGTGGGTGTGTCCTGGTTGCAGTGGTGGTGGTGGCAGGGATGGTGTGGAGAGGCCCCACGGAGGTGGCCTCTTTGGGGACAGGGGTTGATGGGGGGTGGCAACTGTTCATACCTTTACTGAGCCTGTCACCCTTCCTTCAACTCTGTTGCTGCTGTTGCCTGAAACAGAAACTGAAGCAGATAATCACCGACTTCCAGCAGGAGGGCAGGAGAGGGAGAAAACCTATTGGTTTAGAGCACTTTTGATTATGTGACACACACGAGGGCGCTGGCGTATCAAGACACTGCCTGTTAATAAGGCAAAAATGTTCAGAAATTTTTGCTCGTTAATCAACATGCTCTGAAACCAAGTTGCTTGTTAACCAAGATACAACTGTAATTATAGTTGATTTGAATTTCAAACAGCCATGATTCGGGTACAAATATCTGTCATGTGGCTGCAAAGCATGAGTCCCCAGCCTTTGAGAAACGGAGTTTAAAAACATGCACACGGCGAGGATCAAATTCCAAAAAATGATGCAATACCCCCACACACACACACACAATGCAAAACGGACCTTAAAGGTATGCACACCACACGGATCAGGTCCCAACCTTTGCACCACTTGAGAAATGCACCAAAAAAGTTTAAACATTTCCAAAAAATGCGGCAAAAACTTTCAAAAATGGTGCCAAAGTAATTTGTGTTAGGCGTAAGACATTTACAGAACACCTAAATGTTGGCGATGATCTGCCTAAAGGGGGTCTGCTCACGTGGACCCCTATTTACATTTCATGGACTCCGTTTTATTCTCACTGTCCTAGACCCCCTGCAAGTCAAAATAGACCCCTGGGGGTCTATATAGACCACTTTGGGAACCACTGATCTATACTGCAGTTTGTATGGATGATCAGTCAGTTTGATCTTGTCAGCATCTCATAATAATAATAATAATAATAATAATAATAATAATAATAATAATAATAATAATAATAATAATAATAATAATAATAATAACTTTATTTTTATTTTATTTTATTTTAAAGCCCACTATATTAGCATATATACTAGAAAAGAAGAAAAGGTTGATAAAAGTCCAGTGTCAAATGATCCAAATGTTAAACAATAAAGGATACTGCATTTAAAAAAACATATACATATTTGCTCTTAAGATTCTATTCCTGCCTTCTGCATTACTAAAACAGACAGGAGCAACTGCTCTTAAATAACTTACACAGTGACAATCCAGCACTCGTTTTTGCTTCCTTTCACATAAAGGTAAGTACATAAAACTGAAAGTGCTGGATTATAACTTGTTTAGAGTAGAGACTATGTCAGTGGAATACAAAGCACCACTGGCAGAGTATCATTTCCATACAGTACAAGGTGTCTTTCTTTCTTTTTTGAAAAACTGATTCAGTGGGTATAATCCAATTGTTATCCATGAGTGCAATGATTTTGCAATTTGCATTCAAACCCTTTATTTCGTTTCAGGCAGGCTACTATATCAGAACAGATCAAGCCTCGGTCTGACTCTTGAGAACCAAAATGAAGCCATTATTATCCTGAGTTTCCAGTTGCATGAAAGCCCCTTTAGAATAAATTTTAGAACTGTACAGTCGGAAGGCTCAGGAGCAGGCTGACTTGGGTCATATTGGTACCGGTAGGTCGTTTAATTCCAGTGATATTTAATCTAGCAGCAGAATACTGAGGAACAGAATAAGAGGTGGAGCCTGTCACAGAGCAGTTATTTCTCAGTGGAAGACTGTGAGAGCTGTGTAAAGAGTGTGGGCTTTGACAGCCAAATAGCAATGCTAAAATAAAGACGCAAACACAGCGATGACTCCCTTCACCAAGAACTGTATTTACAAAATATATACAAGTCCAGCAAAAACAGAATTGGCAGGCATATACCTCATTAGTTTGATAAACAGTCCAGTAGTCCAAACTTTCCAGGATCCAAACTGACAGAGTAATGAGCTGCTCCTTCCAACCACGTCCCACACCATACTGAACAACTCTCTTGCTTTTATGTATGTGTCTGATGCAATCATTACTCAGCAAATTGACAACTGAGCATGATCAAACTGTCACCTGACTTGACTAGTTGCCAGAATATAATTACACAGGTGTGTAGCCCACTCTGCCTTGCATCATTCCCAAATTGCATCATAACTTGCAATAGGACAAGAGACAAGGACTTAGAGACATCACGTGAAGGCAACATTCAAGTGACTGGCACATCTTTGCTCTTCTAGGCAAACAGACTCCATAAGTACTTCTCCTTGCCAAAGACATTGCCACTACCTGCCTGGATGAGGGATGTGGGCACATGACATCAAGAAACAATGTATCATGGCGGTGGAAGTGGAACACACTGGTATGGACGTTCATGCAGCCACTTTCTATACCTTTGAACTTCTGCTCAGCCTGTCCACTGGGCTTGTTTGTAAAGCTCTGGCTGGCCGAGCAACGGCTGTTAGCCTTTCGTTCCAAAATTTGGGTTCAGATGGTCGGGGGGAAGATGGGCCTAAGAATACAAAAAACATCAAAACGTGTTGTTATGCTCTGCTATGTTTTGGTGCTGTGGGCAGTTTCTTCCCTAGCCCATCTGGAGATCCTTGGTATTTTTTGGAGGTGTCCTCCAAGCATTAATAAGACCCAGTTTTGCTTTGCTTTTGAAACCAGACAGTCTAGTGTGTCTAGGATGGTATGTTGAGAGGGGTTCACTGAACTTGTTCAGAGCTATGTAGGAAAATTAGGAACAAATGACTTGGATGTCATTTCAGGACCACTGAATTCACATGAAGTTTCAACATGTGAACCCAAAGGGGAATTCTTACTTGGATTTTTCGCTCCCAAACAATTATGGCTCAGTGGACTAAGGCTTCCAAAAACTGTCAGCTGCAAAGTCGGCAGCTTGGTGGTTCAAATCCTGGGTGCCATGCAGTGGCATAAGCACCCGCTGATAACCCTAGCTCCTGCCAACCTAGCAGTCCGAAAGCATGTAAATGAAAGTAGATAAATAGGGACCGCAGTAAAAAGCAGGAAGGTAAAACAGTGTTTCTTTGCAGCCATGCCAGCCACATGGCCACGGACTTGCACAACATTGGCTCTTCGGCTTGAATACGGAGATGACCACCGCCCCTAGAGTCGAACATGACTAGCACGCATGTGCGGGGTGAACCTTTACCTTTAATTGTACTATATGGTGAAAGGGGCTTCTTGAACATCTCCTTTGGGGTTTAGGGCCCATTGTGGGGAAGTGGGAATGTCTTAGATTCCCTTCTGATTCTTGGGGCTTGCGAGAGGTGTTCTAGAGGCATTGGGGTGGTCCTTTCACCATGAGATGGCAGGTCAGTGTTAATCTATTGGTTATGGATTGCCACTAGGCCCACACGTGGCTCACCCACAGTGTTGTTGAGGCAAAGATCTAGGAGGACCACAGTATAAAGAGAATCCACACAGTTTTACTGCCCTCTGCTGATCATGGTTAAGGGTTGTGAAGCAGAGCTGTGGAGGGTCCTATTTATGAGCATTTCCTTCTGAGTGCGTAATTTTTAATTTCAACTAGGGATGGGCAGGAAATGAAAAATGAAATGCTGTTTTAGCATTTTGTTATGTAACAAAACGAAATGAAATGAAACGAAACAAGGAAAAAGCATTTTGTCCCCCCAGTCCCGAAATAAGGAGTCCACACAGATCATTGGGTTTTAAATCGGGCCACAACTTTATTAATAACTTTATGAATAACTTTATTATTAACTATACTGAAACTGTAACTAAATAGTTGTAGACGAGGCATGGGCCTCCCGTAGTTCAACTTATATTTTAGCCTACAGATGTTGTTTTAGTGTGATGCCCTGTTGGGACCCAGTACAGGGGTGCTGTTCAAAGAAAGCAGCCCTCCCAGCCAAAACTAGGTCAGCATATTACTTGGGGCAGCCGTACGAGCTCAGTGACTTTATGATCTTTTAATTTACTTTCATTCTGTGGGGTTTACCTATAGGATGTTATTATATTTGATATTCTCTATTGTACAGCTGCCCTGCTCCCTGTCCAAGGTGCATTTACCGTTTTGACATCACAGTCTTGGCCCCATTTCAGTTGCACTACCTGCCAAGCAAACTCAGGTGGCCCTGCCTAATGGTCAATGAGAATGGAATGGGCGAAAACACACTGGGACCCATCAGCTAATCTTGGTACCAGTCAAAAATTCCCATTCGGCCCTGAAGCAACCAGATTATCTCATTCTCATAACCTCTAAGGGCGGGAGGGCGGGGTGCAGTTCGACACGAAAGAGGAGGGTTGGAGCATGGGCTGCCCTTTTAAGGGCTTTGATCCCCACACAGCCCAGGGATCACGTGCTCTCCTCTTTCGCACCGAATCTACGGCTACCGGGGAGACAAAGCAGCCCCAATCTGAGACAAGCCCGGCAGGAGCCTACATTGTTATAGACGAAATGAAACAGTATTTTTTTTTCATTGAAATGAAGCTTTTTGTTCCATCATTTCCGGGCTCCTGCCGAGCTGCCAATGGCTGGACTCCTTTAAACCTGGCCCAGTCGGTATGAGAGGGACCCTGTGGTACTGACTGGGTCACATTTAAAGGGATCCACCCATTGACAGCTCGGCAGAAGCCCTCTGAAAATGCTTGGGAGGGCAATACGATTGCCAGAACTGCCCTCCAGACCATTTTCTGAGGGCTCTTGCCCACCTGTCAATGTCTGGACCCCTTTTAAATTGGCCCAGGTGGCACCAGGGGATTTCCCCTGGTGCCAAATGGGCCAGTTTTAAAGGGGTCCAGCTGATAACAGCTCAGCAGGAGCCATTTAAATATGGTTCTCATAGTCCCGGGCACCAAATCTGGTGCCTCTAGGACCCAGGGGAGTCATTTCACTTCATTTCATTTCATATGATTTTTTTAAAAAAATTAGTAAGAAATGAAATGAAACAAAATGGAGGTGAGCACAAAACAAAATGAAACATTATTTTTCCATTTTGTGCCCATCCCTAATTTCAACCCCTGGACTTGGCAAGAGGTTGTCTTCCTGCCTTCTTCTCCCTCAATAACACTATTCGACATGCCTATGCATTTCAGAATGGTTGTCCTTAGTGAGCTGTTAATGTGAAATGTACGGTGCTGATTAAACATCCAGTGGCATTTCCTTCTCTTGTTCTGCATGTGGAACTCTTTCAACCATATAGAAAGCCTGCATTGGAGATGCAACTGAAGTTTCACTGCAGGAGCCTCACACTGCAGCAGTTGAACTGCAGTACTGCAAACGAGACTCTGCTTAGGACCCGAGATCGATCCCAAGAGTCTCAGGTAGCTGGCAGTATATAAAAAACACACCTTGTTTCACTTTTATGCCATGTGATCCATGCTTATCACTCATGAAGGAGAAAATGGCAGCCCAAAATTCATCAGCACAAGAAACTGCAAATAAATTTCAGTGGGAAATGCCTCAGTATATCAAATAATAAATAAATTGCATTATTTCAACCACGGACTTTGTATGTTCCTTTTCTTTCTGTACTGCTTTTGATTCTGTACTTTGCTTTTTCATTGTTCCTGTTTCATCAAGAAAGCAGAGATATAACCCATAGTTTGTTCTAGGGTTAATTATCTGGCCTATGAAGAAAGAAATGAGTTGTTACTAATTTGCCATCTCTTGTGGAATTGTATACCACACAAGCTAAAAAGAGGGCGATGAAGATATATACAGATTCCACACATCCTGGACATAATCTGTTTCAATTGTTACCCTCAGGACAATGTTTTAAGGTATTGGATACAAGGACAACTAGATATATAGTTTCTTTCCAAGTACTATCAAAATGTTGAATAATTATTTTTTTCTTTTCTTCCTTTATTATTTATTTATTTATTTATTTTCACACTTATATACCACACCTATTTCCCACATAGGGGACTCAGGGCGGTTTACAACAAGAAAGGTTAAAACAGATAAAAACAGATAAAACAGCTAAAGCAATAATATCCAAGATTAAATTAGCGGGTCGTGGCACAAGAAAAAAAAATTAACTGGATCCCTGGACATCGCCGAAGGCGTCCCGAAAAAGAAGAGTCTTTAGGTTTTTCTTAAACAACGCCAATGACGGAGCCTGCCGTAGCTCACTGGGAAGCTTATTCCAAAGGGTTGGCGCCACTACCGAGAAGGCCCGTCTGTGAGTACTCGTTTTGCGGGCCTCCCTCGGAATGACGGTCCGCAGCAAGAGGGCCAGGGAGGATCGGGTGGGTCGGGCCAGATCTAATTGTCGGGGGAGATGCTCTGCCAGATAAGCAGGGGCCAAGCCATGGAGGGTTTTATAAACCAAAACCAACACCTTGAACCTTATCCGGGAGGCAATGGGTAACCAGTGTAGGTGGGCCAGGATGGGGGTGGCGTGGTCATAACGACGCGCACCAACCACCAGCCTGGCCGCCGTATTCTGGACCCGCTGCAATCGCCGAACCAGGTTCAAGGGGAGCCCCATGTAGAGAGCGTTGCAATAGTCCAGCCTTGACATGACCAGTGCCTGTACCACTGTCCTCAAGGAGCCCTCATTGAGGTACAGGCGAATCTGGGCGATAAGCCTCAGGTGATAAAAGGCCGACCTGGTCATGGCTGACACCTGAGATTCCAGGGTCAGATCCGGATCCAGGACGATGCCCAGATTCCTCACTCTTTGCGCCAGCTGGAGGGCGGACCCGCCCAGACTGGGAAGAGGGCCACAATACCCCTCCGAGGCACCCCCGAAGAACATAACCTCGGTCTTATCAGGGTTGAGCCTGAGTCTGTGAGTCCTGGTCCAGTCCAAAACCGCAGCCAGGCAACGATCAAGGGTCCGGACGGCCTCCACTGCACAGGTGGAAAAGGAGAGATAGAGCTGTGTGTCATCAGCGTACTGATGACAGCAGACTCCATAACTCCGGATGATCTCAGCCAGCGGCTTCATATAGATGTTAAAGAGCATTGGGGAGAGGGACGACCCCTGAGGCACCCCACAAGAGAGTGTCAGGGAGCCGACAACTCACCCCCCAAGCTCACATGCTGGGTGCGGCCCTCAAGGAAGGACCGGAGCCAGCACAAGGCCTGGCCCCTGATCCCCACCTCTGAAAGCCGCTCCAGCAGGATACCGTGGTCGACGGTATCAAAAGCCACTGACAGGTCGAGAAGGACCAACAGGGTAGAGCAACCCCTGTCAGCCCTCCTCAACAGATCATCGTGCAGAGCGACCAGAGCTGTCTCGGTCCCATGACGTGGCCTGAACCCGGATTGGAAGGGATCCAGGACGTGGTTCTCCTCCAGGAACGACTGGAGATGCAGGGTGGCGACTCACTCAATCACCTTGCCCAAAAAGGGAACATTGGCTATAGGACGATAGTTGGACAAATCGTCCACAGCCAAGCTGGGTCTTTTAATAATGGTCTTCACCACCGTCTCCTTCAGAAGACTGGGAAAAATCCCATCTCTGAAGGAGGCTGAGGCAATTAATGAAGCCCATTTCAGCATGCTCCCCCTGTGATCTTAATCAGCCAGGAAGGGCAAAGGTCGAACGGAGAAGCCGCAGGCCTGCAGTGTCCCAGGGCCCTGGAGGCATCCACAGGTGTAACAGGCCCAAACTCAATGAACTGGGGTGACCGAGGCAGCCCGACACTAGCCAAGGCAGAGACGGGAGTAGTGCAACTGGTGTCCAGCTTGGAATGGATGGCCTCTATCTTAGATTTAAAGAAGGCTGCGAAAGACTCACTAGTGAAATCACTAGGAGGAGGCCCTGGCGGACCAGGATTGGTGAGGTCTCGGACCACCCAGAACAATTCCGCTTGGCGATTCAAGGCCTCACCAATTCTCAGGGTGACAAAAGATCTCCTAGCCGCCCTTATCGCGCGAGAGTAGCGACCGGTCAACGCCTTAACCGCAGCCCAATTCGAAGCCCTCCGAGCATTCTGCCATCTGCTCTCCAGCCTTCATCACCGTTTGGCCAGGGCGTCGGACAGATCGTCATCCAAACCGTCTGGAACACTCCCGAGGGCCTCCGAGAACCGCACCTATTATTTTAAATAATAGGTTACATTGTGTTGTTGTACTGTGTTTTTATTGTTGAATATATTATTTTTATATTTCCTTATATATGGAGAAGATTTTTACCAAAACAAATTCTGGGTGTGTCAAACCACACTTGGCCAATAAAAGGATTCTGATTCTGATTCTGATTCTGATTGGGAGACTTTGCTGGGATCCTGCTTGTCAATAAAGAGACATCAGACCCAAGAACTGGGTTTTGTTTGCTCTCCAAATGAGAGGAACTGGGCAGTGCACGCTACCACACAGCTTGCTGCCAGTGCGCCCGGGCTTCTGTGTTTCTATGGATCATCATGATATCCAAATGCTGCTAATGAGTTGCAGGAAACTGACTTCATAGGCATGGGAAATTGCTTCAGAAGGCACGTGTGTGTGTAGAGGCTCAAACATAATCTCTCTGTTCAAATGGAAAAGGCCCAGTGCTGTGGCAGTTAAAGTGGTGTCAAACCAGTTTAACTGTGTAATGCAAATGCAATGTAGTAGGGAAAGAAGGCGGGTAGAATTCCATTTGTCTTAATTTCCATTTTAAGATGTGGCTTGGGAAGATAATAGTCTTTGCTCTACAGTTGTCCACTGTCAGTTTATGGTGATTGTGTCATTTAAAAACATGCTGGCCCATAAACTGACCCATTGAACTTAATGCACTCTCTGGGATGCAAGTTAGTTATGCAGGCAGTACATTGCCCCTCCCCACTGACCTTGGAAGGCTAAAAGGCTGAGTCAACCTCAAGCTGGCTATCTGGGAAAGAGCCCTGGGCCAAGAACAGAGGTTTATCTGGTGGTTCAGTGGACTAAGGCTCCAAAAACTGTTGGCTGCGAAGTCGGCAGCTCATAAGAACATAAGAACATAAGAAGAGCCATGCTGGATCAGGCCAAAGGCCCATCTAGTCCAGCTTCCTGTATCTCACAGCGGCCCCACCAGATGCATTTGGGAGCACATGAGACTCTGTTTGGGAGCACATGAGACTCTGTCTCCTGATACCACTCCCCTGCATCTGACCCTTGAAGTACCCTGGTTTCTCCATCATGGTTTGTAACCTGTGATGGACTTTTCCTCCAGGAATCTGTCCAATCCCCTTTTGAAGGCATCCAGGCCAGATGCTGTCACCACATCCTGTGGCAGGGAGTTGCAAAGACTTACAACGCGCTGGGTGAAAAAATATTTTCTTTTGTCAGTTCTTACTCTCCCAGCCTTCACTTTGAGTGTATGTCCCCTAGTTCTGGTATTTTGGGAGAGAGAGAAGAGCTTTCCTCTATCCACTTTACTCATACCCTGCATTATTTTGTATGTCTCAATCATATCCCCCCTCAAGCGCCTTTTTTCCAAACTAAAGAGGCCCAAATGTTTTAGCCTTTCTTCATAAGGGAGGTGCCCCAGCCCAGTAATCATTTTAGTTGCTCTCTTCTGCACCTTTTCCAGTTCCACTATGTCTTTCTTGTGATGCGGTGACCAGAATTGTACACAATACTCCAGGTGGGGCCTTACTATTGTTTTGTATAATGGCATTATAATGCTGGCTGTTTTATTTCCAATCCCCTTTTTGATAATCCCTAGCATGGAATTGGCCTTCTTCACCGCTGCCACACACTGGGGAGACACCTTCATGGAGCTGTCCACCAACAAACCAAGATCTCTTTCCTGATCCGTCACGGATAACTCAGAGCCCATGAGTTGATAGATGAAGTTTGGATTTTTTGCCCCAATATGCATTACTTTACATTTGGTTACATTAAAACGCATTTGCCATTTCTCAGCCCATTCCCCCAGTTTGGAGAGATCCTTCTGGAGCTCTTCACAATCTTCTCTGGTTTTCACCACACAGAAAAGTTTTGTGTCATCTGCAAACTTGGCCACCTCACTGTTTATCCCTGTCTCCAGGTCATTTATGAACAGATTGAAAAGCACAGGTCCCAGGACAGAGCCCTGGGGCACACCGCTTTTCACTTCTCTCCATTGTGAAAATTTCCCATTGACACCTACTCTTTGTTTCCTGGATCTCAACCAGTTCTCAATCCATAAGAGGACCTGTCCTCTTATCCCCTGACTGTGCAATTTTCTCAGCAGCCTTTGGTGAGGGACTGTGTCAAAAGCCTTTTGAAAATCCAGATAGACTATATCCACAGGTTCACCCAAATCCACATGCCTGTTGACCTTTTCAAAAAATTCTGAAAGGTTTGTCAGACAAGATTTACCCTTACAGAAGCCATGCTGATTTTCTCTCAGCAAGGTTTGTTCTTTTATGTGTTTTAAGATTTTCTCTTGGATGAGGCTTTCCACCATCTTCCCTGGGACAGATGTAAGGCTAACTGGTCTGTAGTTTCCTGGGTCCCCCCTCCTTCCTTTTTTAAAAATTGGTGTGACATCTGCCATCCTCCAGTCCTCCTGCACTGTGGCAGTTTTAAGAGACAAGTTGCATATTACCGTTAAGAGATCTGCAATTTCATTTCTCAGTTCCCTAATAACCCTTGGGTGGATGCCATCTGGGCTCGGTGACTTGTTAATCCTCAATTAATCGATTAGTCCTAAAACCTCCTCTCTTTTAACCTGTATTTGATTTAATTCTTTAGTCAAGAGGGGCGGCTCAAGCAGCGGAATCCGCTCAAGGTCCTCTGTCGTGTAGACAGACGCAAAGAAGTCATTCAATTTATCTGCAATGTCCAAGTCCTCCTTAACCTCCCCTTTTCCTCCCTCACCATCCAGAGGGCCAACTGGTTCTCTGGCAGGTTTTCTACTTCTAACATATTTAAAGAAGCTTTTATTATTACCCTTTATATTGCTAGCCACGAGTTCCTCAAAATCTTTCTTTGCCTCCCTTATCATCTTCTTACATTTCTTTTGCCAGAGTTTGTGTTCCTTTTTATTTTCCTCGTTTGGGGAGGATTTCCATTTACAGAAAGACCTCTCGTGATTTAGAGCCTCTCTAACTCCACTCGTTAACCATGCCGGTGTCCTCTTGGACTTAAATGAGCTCTTCTTTCTTTGTGATATGCACTTGTGCTGGGCCTCTATTATTGTTGTTTTAAACAGGCTCCATGCACTCTGAAGAGATTGGATTCTTCTAACCTTCCCCTTCAGTTTCTCTCTAACTAGTTTCCTCAGCTGCCAAATGTTCAAGTTCTCCCATCTTTGCTCGGAGGCTTCGAGCATTGGCGTAGAAGCACCTGTACAGTGGGCCCCGCAACAACAGCTGCTGCCTTGTTCTTTTCCCCTCAGAGCTTTTATTTTCAGTAGACAAACTGTCAGAGTCCATTATTCTCCCAGTGCTAATACCTGCTATGTCATCTCTATGTGATTCTCTACGCTCTCCAACCTCGTTCCCCCGAGGATGAGGTGTTCCGAACCGGATGCCACTCAGCTCCTGTCGGCTTTCCCCCAGTTATCAGTTTAAAAGCTGCTCTGCTGCCTTTTTGAGGTTGAGTGCCAGCAATCTGGTCCCATCATGATTCAAGTGCAACCCATCCCTCCTGAACAGGTTTGGCTTGTCCCAAAATGTTCTCCAGTTCCTGACAAATCTAAAGCCCTCCTCTCGACACCATCACCTCATCCACGCATTGAGGCTTCTGAGTTCTGCCTGCCTGGCGGGTCCTGCACGAGGAACAGGTAGCACTTCTGAAAATGCTACCTTGGAAGCCCAGGACTTCAATCTTCTACCTAACAACCTGAATTTGGCTTCCAAGACTGACCGCTTGGCCTTCCCGACATCATTGGTACCAACGTGTACCATGACCACTGGCTCCTTCCCAGTTCTCTCTAACAAGCTATCTAGATTTCTCGTGATGTCTGCAACCTTTGCACCTGGCAGGCAAGTGACCATACGGTTATCATGCTCCTCACAAATCCATCCCTCTGTATTTCTAATTATAGAATCCCCTAGTACAAGGAGCTTCTCTCCTGCAGCCTGCTGATCTACATATACCTGATCTTGTATCTCATCAATAGTGATGAGGGAGAGATCCTCAGGTGGAACCAATTGTTCCTCGGTGTGTGCCTCATGAGGTGTGCTGAGGGAAAGAGCCTCAAATTGATTGTGCAATATGAGACTCTCTGAGCGATCCCTTGGCCTTCTACTCCTTTGAGTCACATTCCTCCACCCATCTACCTGATTACATCCTCAGAAGTGTGCCCTGTCTCTTCTTGGACCTGGATAGTCTGTTCCGCTCTGTCCAAGAACCACTCAAGCTCCTTAATATGTTGCTGGTCCGATATGCGAGCCTCTAGCTGCTGGACCTTCTCTTCCAATAGCGCAACCAGCTTGCACTTGCAGAAAATGTAGTTCTGTACATGCTCTGTCAAGATGACAAACATGTCACAAGTACTGCAGGTAACTACAGCTGTTCCCTCCAACTCCATTTTAACGAGTGCAATAAAATGTATTCAAGGTCTCAAAAATGTAAACTTACACTAATTTTTTTATCTAGTAAGACTGTTTACTTCTTTTGTTGTTTATTCAAGATCTAACAGTGTAGGGGCCGCTAAAGCACTTGCTAATGTGCGTAGAATCTCCTCAGGCGTAGCTTGGCTTGGGAACTCAAAGATATCCAGATACCCGGTTCAAATCCCAGGTGCCACGCAGCGGAGTGAGCTCGCACTGATAACCCTAACCCTGCCAACCTAGCAGTTTGAACGTGTGTAAAATGCAGATAGATAAATAGGTACCGCCATAAGAAGTGGGAAAGTAAAACAGTGTTTCCTTGCAACCATGCCAGTCATGTGGCTATGGACTTGCACAACACTGGCTCTTCGGCTTGAATACGGATATGAGCGCCGCCCCTAGAGCCGGACACGACCAGCATGCGTGTGTGGAGAGGGGGAACCTTTACCTTTACCTTTACCATGAGGCTCCTTAGCCATTATTGTTTAGAAAACCTGACGGAGAACTGTAGATAAAATCAGATGTAGGGAGATATTAAAAATCATCTCCATCTTGTCCTTGGGCAGGTTAAACATAAATTCAGGGTTTGGTGATTATTGTCACCTCTTTATTACTGTCAACATAATCATTATAGTTGGCATTGGTGTATCACTTCAGAGTAAAGAAACAACGGTAGCTTTCATTGGCTGGGAAAATCTCTAACTTGAATATTCTTGTGGTTGTGATGAGCAGTGGCACCGTAGCACAGACTCAGTGACGGCACTTAGTGTAAGGTCTCTTGAAGAGAACGCTCTCTTTTCTTTAGCTTATCTCTGGTTGGGAAAGCTTGGGATGGGTGTATGTGGGGGGTGGGGGGGACACATCATGATCATTTTGCTTCTCTTTCTTTCCCAAACACACTTTCAGTGTGCTCATCATCTTCTCTGCTTCCATCTATGGTTACTAGAAGAAGAAATGGAGGAAATGTCTCACGAGGAGTGGCTTAGGGGTGCTGGGAATGTTTAGCCTTAAAAAAGAAAGCTGAGAGGGGATATGATAGCTATGTTTAAACATTTGAAAGGATGTCACATTGAAGAAGGGACTGGTTTGTTTTCCATGGCTTCAGAGACTAGGACTCGGGGCAATGGTCTCAAACTACAGGAAAAGAGATTCCATTTGAACATTAGGAAGAACTTCATTACAGTTAGAGCTGTTTGGCTGTGGAACATGCTGCCACAAATGAGGGTGGTGAAGTCTCCTTCTTTGGAGGTTTTTAAGCAGAGGCTGGATGGTCATCTGTCGTGAGCACTGTGATAAGGGTTCCTGCATGGCAGGGGGTTGGACTGGAAGACCCTTGAGGTCTCTCCCAACTCTCTGATTCTATGATTCTATGATATTGCCTCCTCCTCCCTCCCACAAGCTCAGAGTATTTCCTAACATGTTCTGTCCATTCTTCCTAGAACTAACTTTCCTTGTCTCACCTCATTCCTGCTGTAAAGCTTTGCTCCCTGCCTTGCATCCTTCCTTCCTTCTTAGTGTGCTGGGCTTGGCACAAAGCAAAGCAAAGTGTTCTGCTTATATACTGCCCCATACCACTTCAAGTGGTCTCTGGGCAGTTTACAGTTTAATTACAGTATGCAGACCACACATTGTGAAGGTTATGGAGGTTAGAAGCATTCCTCAGGTTTGCTGTATGTATCACCTTTAGTGGCAGAGGAAGAATGTCTCTGTTTATGAGGCCAAAACCAGATGTTAACCAAAATCCACAACTAAAAGAGGAAAAGTCTGAAGCAGTGAATAAATATCACCACAGGAGATCTCTCCTTTCTATGGATGAAAATTAGTTTTCTTTGTTTGGAGAGTGACCTTCAAGACTCAAGCACAGGATTATTTTGCAGCTTGATTTCTCAATCTGGGAGGTCTGGGTGAATCATCTATGAAACATTAACCTCGGCTTACTGGTAATATCTGGCTACCTGATTCACCCACACACATCCACAAGACTGAGGAAGGTGGGTCAGACAGGATTTCCTTGGAATTATAAGTTGGAGATGATGAATATCTATCTAGTGATATGTGAGGGAGCGAAGCCACTCCATGTTCTTGCACAGACTTGACATACTTGATGTGCTGAACTATATTCCCAAAACAGATTCAGCACCCTGGATAGCTCACATAAATTCAGACTGAGAGCTGGGGTAGATCTTCTGCTCCTATAGCATCCGTCATCAGTTTGTGCTGGTAGAGAGATGAGAAGTGTTCTCTGGCTGGTGAGTGGGGAACCAGCCAGGCATGAACATAAGAACATAAGAAGAGCCATGCTGGATCAGGCCAAAGGCCCATCTAGTCCAGCTTCCTGGATCTCACAGTGGCCCCACCAGATGCGTCTGGGAGCACACAAGATTAGATATCTGTCTCCTGATAGCACTCCCCTGCATCTGGCCCTTGAAGTACCCTGGTTTTAAGCTTGGAGATTACACATCTCCATCATGGTTTGTCACCTGTGATGGACTCTTCTTCCAGGAATCCATCCTTTGAAGGTCATCCAGGCCAGATGCCATCACCACATCCTGTGGCAAGGAGCTCCACAGGCCAACAACGCACTGGGTGAAAAAATATTCTCCCCTGTCTGCTCCCTCTCTCCCAGCCCTCAATTTGAGTGTATGTCCCCTAGTTCTGGTATTTTGTGATACACAAAATTTTAACATGCAGCGACACAAACATCAGTTCAGACCTTGGTGCTGTTTTGTACCCGTGGGACTACAGGTGGCAGATGTTCCATTCCCCTGCTTGCCTGCCTGGATCCCCTACTTGCCAGCCGGAGCTCACTCATCTCCTTCTCTCCCTTGGCTGTTTGTCTAGTTACCAGCAGGAGCCTGGCCTTCCCTTCCCTGCCTCCTGGGCTGAACACCCATTCAGACCAGGAGAAGGGACAGACATGCCTGTGTTCCAACCAGGGACTGGGCAAACAGCCAAAGAGGAGGTGGAGAGGAGCCTGCTTCACCTGGTTGAGTGGGTCATAGGCCAGGGAGGCCAGGGAACAGCATGCTTGGCACCTGTGATGCACGTGTACAACCCAGCATGAACATTTGAGCTGTGGATTGTGTCCATCTCGGTCTACTGGATCATGAGCAGTTGAAAGAATGGTCAGAACCCATGGTCCTAGAATCATGTTGAAGGGGCTGAGATGGAAGGAGAACGCTTGCCTGCATGTTCAAACCTTTGAAGATACATCCCTTATGAGTGTGATGCAGTGGTTGGAGTCTTGGATCTGGGCTTGGAACACCCAGGGGATTAAGATTTTCACCAAGCTATGATGCTCATGACATCACTATTAACTAGCCACTGCCAAATGTCCTGTTCAATTTTAACATGCTAGTCTGATTACTAGAGATGGGCATGAAATGAACTTTTTTCATTTCAGTTATTCGTTATTTGTTCCATTACATAACAAAACGACTAACGAAAATTGTGATGAAAATGGAACATAACGAACAGAACCACAAAAATTGGGTTCGTTACATTTCATTTTTGTTAATGGCGACACACAATGAAATGAGCTGTTTTAAATGTTAAAAATGCCTTGGACATCCATAAAATCACAGCAATAATTATTTATACTGTCTGATAATACCTACCAGGGGGATTTGGGGTCCTTAAAACGTGCATTTATGTCTTTTCTCAGATCACTCTATTTTTTTCCTTTAAGGGGAGTTAGGGAACATCGACCCAAAGTGGCTCCCAGGTGCCTAATATTGATTTCTTGGGTATTAAAACACCCTGGACATCCATAAAAATGTAGCGATAATGCGATAATTATTTGAAATTATTACCTACCAGGGGGGTGGGGTCCTTCAAATGTTTGTTTTTGTTTTCTCCCATCACAATGTATTTTTCTTTTCCCTTTAAGGATGACAAAATGGATGTCTCAACCAATAGCATGTCCAGGTTGCAGACTGGGCGGGCAGGTCTGGCAGCCACAGAGGGCATAAAAAGCTCTGGCAGCCCCTGTCCTCCTTGCAGTCTCCGGTGGGAGTTAGGGTGGGATTGCTGTCTCTGCGACTCTAGCTTCAGTCCTGCAGCCTCCCTCTGTGTGTGCGTGCATACCTCTCAGTGAGTACCCTCCCCGTGCCATGCAGTCACTCTGCGGCTGCCTTGCACCCTGGGCAACCCCCACCGCTGCCTTTACAGCCTCCCTGTGTACCTAGTTTATACTGTGTCTCTGCCAGCATCAAATTTTTTTAGTGTTTTCCCTCTGGTCTGGGGCATTGGGGGACACCCGCAGATGGAAATGCTTTAAAAATCGTGCAAAAGCAGGTAGAAACAAAAAACGAAAAATGAAAAACAAAAATGAAATTTTTCCAGAAATTCACAAAAAATGGAAACGAACCAAAATGGACCTCTCAATGAAAAATGGAAAACTGAAACACAATTTTTTTGATTAGTGCCCATCTCTACTGATTACTATGGCTCCTTCCAGAGCTCAGTCTCATCCAGATAAACATTGAACAGGATATTGGCCACCAGCTCTTAAGCTAATATACTCTACAGGGTAGATGGGGAGGAGAGCCATATAAACCACCTTGAGCTCACTGGGGAAAGGTGGCACATAAATGTGATTCATTCATTTGTCATTTATTTATCTGGTTTCCTGCTCCACCAAGCTGCCCAGAGTGGTGGACATTTTAAAAAAGACCTTTAAAATTCATGAGAACAGATTAAAAAACATTTAAAACCATTTTTTGGAAACAAAACAGCTTAAATACCAAAGGCTGCAGAGAGTAGCATGATCTGTACTTGCCATTAAAAATCTTGACATTTTTGGCCCCAAATTTGTTAGCAAAGAGCAAAGTGTTCTTTTTGTATAATGCCCCATCATGCTTAACACACTCTCTGGATGGTTTACAAGCAGTTATGCAGGCTACGCATTGCCCTCCCAGCAAGCTGAGTACTCATTTTACAGATCTAGGAAGGATGGAAGGTTTGCTACCTGGGATTGAACCCTGCATCATGAGCACCGTTTTGGCTGCAGTGCAGCTGTTTAACCACTGTGCCAGTGGCTAGCAAGCAGGGCAACACTTTTCTACTGCCACTCTAGCTTCTGTGAGTGGCTGAGCAGCAAAGACAGGTAGACTGCACCCACATGGGGTGGAACACTGCAGTTCAAAATATTATTTTCAGGTGTCCAAATAAATAATTCAGAAAAGAACATGATAACTCGGGGAGTTGGAGACACTGCCTGGCCCTCTCACCATCCGTGTCCAATCTCCAGTCTTGCTTAAAGGAAAAACTAACAACTAGTTTGTGCGCTGCGTGCTTATGTTACAGCCAACAATGGATGGTTGCCTGGTTCTTCTTCTTCTTCTTCTTCTTCTTCTTCTTCTTCTTCTTCTTCTTCTTCTTCTTCTTCTTCTTCTTCTTCTTCTTCTTCTTCTTCTTCTTGCCGGAAAGCAGCTGGGCAGAGCTGAGATGCTGAGGACCAACTCCAGGACGGCATCCTTGCATTTCTTATCCCACTTTTCCATATGTTGCTTCCATCTGTTGTTAACTATACATCCTCAAGAGGCGACTGCAGTATTCTGGTCAAAGTGGGCTGGAGTCTGCAGCAGGGAGCTGAAGTCACTACACCTGTTAGCAAAGACTTGTCAGGGGAAAGAGAATATGGCCAAGGGCAAATTAATGTTGTTGCTGAAGATAGATCATCTGGAAGCAGAGCCACTGGGGGGAAGAGGCCAGCTGGTAAACCTCTCTACGAGAAGCCAGCATTTCATTTGATATCATTCCCTTCCTAGAACATCTTTGGAAATTCTCCTTCTAAGTATCCAAAAAGTAATTAAGAACTTTTGGAGAAAACAAAAGTGGCAAACGAGAAGCTGCTATAAGGCACATTGTAGAGTACACAAGGGATGCTGTGGTCTTGAAAGTTTGTAAGTACTTGTAACAAGTTCTTGCTGTGTGTCCTTCCTTGCTTCATTCTATTGATAAGCAGCATTCTGCAAATATCTTGGAACACCCATGTGGGGGACAGCTATAATCTGACAGAGCCACCTTGTAAACCAACACTTTGGGCTTGGTTGATTAAATCTTAATCCGTTGTCAACATGAAGTGCTCTTGAAATGCAAGTGCAAGAAAAATGGGACAGATTGTAGGCCACGTGACCATTGACTGTCTTGCCAGAGTGGGAAATTATTGGCTTTGTCATGACCCACAGACTCACATGCACTGGAAACTCAGAGCCAAAACCCAATACAGTAAATCAGAAGTAAATCAAAGTCCAGGAAACCTATAGCAAGGTCACGCCTATTCAGAGAGCAAAGCAGAGTCCAAGATAAACAGTCCAGAGGTCAAGCCAGAATGCCAATGGTAGCTTACGCCAGGTCCACTGAGAAAGCCCAGAGCCAAGAGAGACAAGGTCCAGGGTCACGCCAAGCAGGAACAAGGATCAAGCAGGAAAGCAGTAGCAAGTTGTCCTATCAATGTGTTGCTCCCACAGTTTGCCTCAGTCCTGAATGCTTAATTTATGTCTCCAGAGAGCACCATAACTTCCCCAGAAACTAACCCTGTCAAAACTCAGGACTCCCTAAATGTAGATGTCAGTGGCTCAGATAAAGCTTGTCTCTGCTTCTCCTGGTTGTAAGTCTTCACTGCCTTCAACAAGCAGCCCTCTGTGGGGGTGGAGAATCCCCTGAAGATGCTGAGTTACTTTCCTGTGCAGCTCCTGGAGGAACTGACAGCCCAGAAACCCCATCTGGGGCTTCTTCAGGCATTAATTCTTTAGTCTTTGGAATAGGTTTTCCAGGGACCTGACAGGTTTCAACATTTCTAAGTATGCAGTGGGCAAGGGTTCATGGACCTATAAAGGAGAATCAGCTGCAATTCTCCCAAAGGTAAACTGCCTCTTATTATTTGTTCTCATCATCTGGAACTTACTGTCTCAGTCACTCACTCAGAGACACTGATGAGAGAAAAAAATAAAAAGTTGGATTTGCTCACAATACTGAATAGATCAAAACACATATTGTAAAAAAACAAAAACAAAAACAGAGCTTAAATGATTCAGTAGCTTCATGACTGACTCACTACAAAATCTGAGGCAGAAAGGGAACACCTGGTCACTGACCGGCAGTAACTCCAATCAAGAAAGGCCACTCTCAACCAAAATCTCTTAAAGGCAATATGCAAAGTTTGCAGTTATTCCAGCAGACCTTTTCTAAACAATTCAGGTACAGGTCTCACTTAGTTTCACACTAGGTAGCTGTTGCCCACCAAAGACCAGCACTCAATGTGTTACATAATGGAAAATCAAAATGGTTATTTAGCACACCTCACCCCAAGAATGTCCAATGGATGTTGGCCTTAAACCTCTTTTAAAATTGAGTTCAGTGTTAAAGGTGTCCAGTAAGTGATCCCATTGAATTAACCTCCCCATGATCCAAGAAGAAGGAGGCACATTGTTGTCACCCTAGGCCTTGACTGCAACCACTAGGTAAAATTGCTTCTTTTTAACTTGGCCACAATTGACTACACCTAGTGGGTTTTATTAAATTTTACTTAACTTCCAAATGGAGTACTTTTTTTTTTTGCATTTACCTTCCCCCAACCACTTCCAGCCACAGGAACTATGGTCTCGAAAGAGCTGAATGGAGGGAAAGAAGGGGGGTTGGGTGGGGGCGTACTAATCAAAATCCTGGACTTTGATGTAGTTTTAACACCAGCTGTACTTCCTGCCCCATCAGAAGAGTGCCTGGCTGATATCATCTGACCACAAAGAATCTCAATGCCTGGCAAACTACATCTTTTGCCATGAATGTACTTTTGGTACAATGTTTTGATAAAGATGGCTTGACATTGAAAGCTCAGCTTGCATTTTTTTTGTTTTATTAGTGACCTATAAAGGTATCACCTAGCCTAGATTTGCATTGTTTTTCTGTTCACATGGCTCAGCCCCCTTTATACTCACTGTTTCGTGAAAGATTGCCTGGTATCCTATGGCTGGTCCCTTGTTCTGACATATAAAGCCCTAAACGGCTTAGGACCAAGATACCTGAAGGACTGTCTCCTTCCATATGAACCTACCCAGCAATTAATATCTAGCCAGAGGGTCCTCCTGAAAGAGCCATCCCTCAAGGAGGTGAAAGGGATGGCTTGTAGGAACAGGGCCGTTTCAGCAGTTGCCCCCAGATTATGGAATGCCCTCCCAAGTGAGACCCACCTGGCACCACATTGATGACATTCCAGTGCCAGGTAAAAACATTCCTGCTCAAGAAGTCTTTTTAACTGATCATTGTGGGTCCTGGTGGCGATTTTAGTGCAGTGTTTTAATATATTGTATTTATTGTATTTAAATGTTTTATTGTTTTAATTTTATTGCAACTTGATGTTTTAATTGTTTTAATTGTTTCCTTTATTTGTGAGCCACCCAGAGACCCTGAGAGGGTTTGTCATCCAATACATGGCAAGACGGAACAAAGAGAGAAAAAAGAGATCTGAATCTATCCTCAATATGATGAAAAAGCTTGAAAAGGACTTAATTAACGACCCACGCAATGAGCAGCTGAACAAAGACCTAGCTTCCTGTAGGCATGAACTTAATTTGATCCTGGCAGCAGATACAGCCCATAAAATTAAATTGGCCAAGCTGAATTTTGTTGAAAATGCAAATAAACCAGGTAGATGGTTAGCCTATAGGCTAAAAAAGGTACAATCTCAAAAACTTATTTTAGCACTTAAAGATAAAACTGGGGAAAACCAGACAGAGCAGCTACACATTCAAAAAATTATAGAGGCATATTACCAGAACTTGTTCAAGCCGGAGACAATAGATAAAGATGCCATCTTTCAATACCTTGAACAAGCCAATTTTCCAAAACTTACTGAAGAACAGAGAGCTTTGACGAACACTCCTATAACAATGATGGAAATAACAGAGACCATTAATCACCAAAAAATGAACAAGGCCCCCGGACCTGACTCAATACCGGCACACTTCTACAAAAAATTTTCTGAGATAGTCTCTGAAAATATGAAAAATCTTTTAACATCTATTTTAGAAGGTGAAGACATACCAGATTCATGGAAACTATCTCATACAACACTGATTCCTAAAGAAGGGAAACCCAAAGACCTGATACAGAATTACAGGCCAATCGCTCTCCTAAATGTGGACTACAAAATATTTGCAACTATTTTGGCAAACAGATGGCGGACTATCCTACCCTCTTTGATATCCCACAATCAAACTGGCTTCCTTCTGAAAAGGCGCCTTCAATCCAACATTAGAACTTTCCTCAATGCGTTGGAATATTATGAATGCCACCCTGAGAAGCAAGTAGCCTTCACATTCATTGCGCTGAGAAAGCATTCGATAATGTATCCTGGTCTCTACTCAAAACTCAGTTAGATTATCTACAGCGTGGACACAGAATGCTACAAGCAATTGAACAAATTTACTCCGCCCAAAACTCTAGGATTATAGTCAATGGCTACCTTACAGACAAAGTCAAGATACACAAAGGCACCAGGCAAGGATGCCCTCTCTCCCCTCTGCTGTTTATATTAACTTTAGAGGTGCTACTCCATGTTATAAGAAACACCCCAGGTATCCAAGGCCTACAAAGCAAAGGAGAAGTTTATAAGGTGCAAGCCTTCGCGGACGATCTGTTGGTTATTATGGAGGACCCTCAGACCTCCACTCCAGAACTACTAAAGACTTTGGAGGCCTACTCCAAAATTTCAGGACTAAAGGTAAACAGAGAAAAAACACTGTAGCTTACTAAAAATATGACTCCACCTATGACCGAAAAATTTGTAAACCAATCGGGTTTCCAACATGCTAGTAAGGTAAAATATTTGGGTATTACCGTATCTAACCGTTGTGACACTTTACTTAAAGATAATTATGTTAATGGTATAAAAGCAATCAAAGCTGATTTGGAAACCTGGTCAAGACTTCAATTATCCATAATGGGCAGAATTGCTGCAGTTAAAATGAATGTCTTACCTAAACTGCTCTTTTTATTTCAATCCCTACCTATATTACCTAACTTTAAGATCATTTCAGACCTGGAAAAAAAGTATACGTGTATTTATATGGCAAAAGAAAAAAGCAAGAATTAGAAATGTTTATCTACAGGACAGAACTAAAACTGGTGGCTTTGCCCTGCCCAATTTGGTGTTATACTACAAGGCCGTTACCATGACTTGGATTAAAGACTGAATTTTGATGACAAATAATAGAATACTGCAGCTTGAGAGCCACGGCTTGGATAAGGGTTGGCATCATTATACAGTGGAACCTTGACTTACATACTGCTTGACTTGCATCATATTTGACTTGCAGCAAGAAGGGGCCTGTTTGACTTGAGTCGCAGGCTTTGACTTACATCTCGGAGCCCCGGTGCAAGGCACCGGAATTGGGCGGCAACCACGACCCAGCATCGCGGCTGCCGCCTCCAAACTGCTCCTGCCTTCTTCCCCTCCTCCGGCAGCGGTGGCTTCAGCGAGGCCAGCTCAGAGCACCTGGAGCTGGTCCTTGGCCTCACCGAAGCCGCCGCTGCTGCTGGAGGAGAAGAAGGGCCAGGAGCTCGGGGCTGGCCTCGCTGGTTAGACAGTCGGCTCAGTCTTGTAAAAAATCTGGCTGCAGAAGTCTGGTCCACAATGGAAGCATTTTAGTTGGGGAGCTGTAAAGTTGTGGGACTCTAATGGTAAGTATAGAGTTGTTCAGAACTTGGAATGTCAGGTTAAAAATCAGTAAAACTTAAATGTTAGACATTGTTGCTATGAACATTAAAAAGTGGAGGCATATAACTTGTGAACTATAATTCCACTGCCTCCTCCTCTCTTTGAAGAGACATTTCATTTACATCCCCAGAAGGAATCTCCTATCCCAGTCAAATTTGTGTTAAACTGCTGTTTTCGGGGGTCTTTTTCATCATCTGGAACAGATTAATCCACTTTCCCATTACTTTCTATGGGAAACGTTCATTTGACTGGAACGGATTAATGGCGTAAGTCAAGGTTCCACTGTATATGGTATAAGGGTAATGTACCTACCCTTTTAAAAAAGCACTGGATAAGGAATGCCTTAGTTAAAATATGGTTACCGATCAAAAAACAATTTTACCCCAAAGCACGATTGTGGTTATCTCTGTTGGGAGTGGTCATTAGCCCCCACATAAGTGTAACCCCAAAATTTTTAACTTACAGACACCTTCTGAATGCTGACCTCTCTTTGAAATCATTAGAAAAATTAGTATCAGAAGGTTATAAGTTAGACTGGTGGAAGTACCAACAAATATACTCACACTTCAAAGATCTTACTAAAGAGGGGGGATTTATGACTAATGATACTTCACTTGACAAAATACTATCCTCTGGTGACTCAAAGCTCCTTAGTAAATTTTATAGTATCTTGTTAAATGAAAAAATGATTGATACACTGGTTAAAGACACTATGATAAGATGGGCAGAAAATTTTGGTTATTCTATTCATCTAAACAAATGGGACTCCTTGTGGAACACAGTCAAAATCTTCAAATCTATAGCCTTTAAGGAAAATTGTTATAAGATGTTCTATAGATGGCATTTCTCACCAGACCGTTTATCTAAGATGTATAACTGCTCACCTAAATGTTGGAAATGTAAACATGACTGTGGTACTTTTTACCATATGTGGTGGACATGTAAAGAGGCAAGGGCATACTGGATAATGGTGAAATTATTTTTGGAAAGATATTTGAAGATTAAGTTAGAGCTTAGACCAGAATTTTTTTTATTAAATATAGTAGATATTAATATTTCCTATGACCAGAGATATGTACTTCACCATGTAATTTTTGCTGCAAGGATATTGTATGCGAAATCCTGGAAACAACCAGATGTGCCAACAGAGAGAAATTTTCACGAAAAGATAAGATAATGCATTGAAATCGACAGATTCTCCTGCTTTCTAAAGGGAGACTACGATGAGATTTCTCAGAAAAGATGGCAAGAAGTAACAAACCTATTAGCATTGTGATATTATTTGGTGATTTGTTAATAGGTTAAATCGTTATTTTTGGCTTGATATATTCAATGTAATTTTTAAACTGTACTCCTTTCCCCCATACCCCTCCCCCCTTGTCCCCCCCTAAAAAGCCCAATAAAATTACTTAATTAAAAAAAAACTAGTAAACAATATATAACAAAAACATAGAACAGGAGCAAGACAGGCTACAGATAAAAACAAAATAAATACATAATAGCAATCATTATTAGAACAGATTAATGTCCAGGGAAAGCCTTTTAAATAGCCACGTCTTTAGATGCTTCTTAAAGACTGGGAGGGAATGTGCCAGACAGATCTCAGGAGGAAGTTGGTTCCAGAGCCAAGGGGCTGCCGCTGAGAAAGCCCGATTTCTCATCAAAGATTTACGGGCCTCCTTCAGCGATGGCACCTTCAAATGTCTTGCCTGAGATGATTGGGTGTTATGGGCAGTACTTTGCAGCAGGAGCCATTCTGCCAGATAGCAATGTCCTAATCCTCATCATTGTTTTAGATTAAAGTTGAGAAGAGGAACAAAAACAGAACAGACAGCACAGACAGGGCGGTGGGGTGAATGTGACCGATAGAAGTAGCTGTGATTTCCATATTGCTCAGAATGAAAAGGAAGAGGAAATTTGACTAAATGCTAAAAAAAAAAAAAACCCAACCTAAACCGTAAAACCCACTTCTTGATAGGAAAAACTCTTTAAAAGTTGAATGAACTAGTTCCTCTTTATCAACCAGTCTCCTTATTAACTGGAAGATTCTGGTGTCCTAGAGCAGTGTTGGCAAACCTATGGCAAGGGTGCCTAGGGTGGCACACAGAGCCCTTTCTGTGGGCACCCCACATCAGCCCTTCACAGCCACCTGTATTAAGATCAAATTGCTGTACATAAGAACATAAGAAGAGCCATGCTAGATCAGGCCAAAGGCCCATCTAGTCCAGCTTCCTGCATCTCACAGTGGCCCTAACCAAATGCAACTGGGAGCACACGATACCAGAGCTCTGTCTCCTGAGACCACTCCCTTGCATCTGGCCCTTGAAGTACCTTCGTTTTAGGACTGGAGATTACACATCTCCATCATAGTTTGTCACCTGTGATGGACTTATCCTCCATGAATCTGCCCAATCCCCTTTTGAAGGCATCCAGGCCAGATGTCATCACCACCTCCTGTGGCAGGAAGTTCCACAGACTAACAACACTCTGGATAAAGAAGTATTTTCTTTTCTGTTCTCTCTCTCCCAACCCTCAACTTCAGTGTATGTCCCCTAGCTCTGGTATTTTGTGAGAGGGAGAAGAATGTCCCTTTATCCACTTTGTATTGGCACTTTGTGAAAAATTAGTGGGTTCTGAATCACAGTTTGGGCACTCGGTCTCTAAAAGGTTTGCCATGACTGTCCTAGAGACTCAGTTGATCTAATTACCAGCAGTCGTAGAAGTTCAGCCGTTAAGAAGCTACTGTTTTACTTTCCGGTTGGGGACCCATGGTATCTGCTTTGGGGGTGCTCCTGCATACATATATCTCACAATGCCTTTGATCCCATATTTCAGTCTCCCATTCTAACGGCTAAACTAACTAATGGGCACAGAGGTTGTGGAACTAAACTCCTCTGAGCTCAAGAGACAGGAACAAGTAAATACACCCCACGGATCTCCTCTGAGATGAATGCAAGTATCAATCCAGGACATTTGTGAAGCTTCCATTAATTTCAATTGTGGTTAAGTAGGAACAGTTCTGCTGTCTTCCCATGTATTGCTGCTAAATAGTCAGCAGAGATTTGTCTTATCCCCCTTACATTTGTCCTTGTCAGGTCTTCATCCATAATCCACATAGCAAGGGGAAAGCTGCTTTATTTCATATTTCACATAAATTTGATATTTCGGCAATAATCCCAGAGCAATGGGTTATTACATTCCTTATTTAATCATCATAAGAGAGACCAATGAGAATGGAAGCTTTTCTAATAAATCATTCACTAATCAGGCAAGGCAGCTAAGTAATTTTTGGAGGATTGCAGTGTTTATGAATGAGAATCTATCATCCTTGGGCTCCTGAAAAAAAAAAAAAGAACGTGCAGCCTTTTGAGATGGTTAAAGATATTCACTTGGGGTATTCTGAGAGGTATATTTACTCACTTCACAATAGAATTAAAGATTCTTTGCCTTCAAAATGAAGTTCTGCATTCCAAAATATACAAGAAATGAGCTCTGCAAGTCAAGTGAAGCACTTGCAAACACTTTCAGAAACATGAGATGAGTTCTCAACTTCCTGGATGATGCACCAATAAAGTTGTGCAGTGGCATTAAACGTCACATGCTCTTCACCAGCTAAATTGAATCCATTCACAAGGCACATTATAAAGGTTTGTGTACTCAGTGAGGTGTAGCAGTTGTACCTCCTTCACCATAAATCCCTTTGCCATCCTATGAATGGAAGCAAATGAGTCTGAATTGGAATTCTTGCCAAGAGGCAAAATTAGAGATTATCATAGAATCATGAAGTTAAAAGGACCCTACCAGGCCATTTGAGTTTAATCCCCTACTCAAGGCAAGAATACAAATCAGATGATATCTGCAAGGTGGCTGACTAGATTTCTCTTGAATGCCTCCAGTGTGGGAGCACTTACCCCCTCCCAAGGTCACTGGTTCCATTGTCATACTGCTTGAACAGTTAGAGAGTTTTTTCCTGATGTTCCTAATACTCAAAATCTGGATCCCTGTAACTTGAGCCCATTATTGTGTCCCCTACATACTGGGATGGCTGAAAACAGATCCTGCTCCTCTTCTGTATGACTACAGTAGGACCCTCATATCCACTGATTCATTATCCACTGATTCAGTTATTCACAGTTGGCAAAGGAAAAGTTATTCATGGTTGGCAAAGGAAAAGATTAAATAAATAATTCAGCAGCTGCAAAGCAAGTAGTGTCACAAAGAGCAGCTTTAAAGCAAGCTAATGACACAAAACAGCAGCCATACAGCAAGCTACTGTCACAAAACAGTGGTTTGGGGGATTTTGGTTGTTCTCTCTTATCCACTGTTTTCATTATCCATGGGAAGGCCTGGAACCAATCCCCAGCAGATACTGGGGTTCTGTTGCACCTTTCAAATAATTGAAGCGCTCTCCTATCTCCCCTCAGCCTTTTTTTTCCAAGGGTAAACAACATGCCCAGTTCTTTCAGTTTTTCCTTGTAAATCTTGGTTTCCACTCCCCTAATCACCCTTGCTGCCCTTCTCTGAACTTGTTCCAATTTCCCTGCATCCTTCTTGAGGTGTGGTGTCCAGAACTGGACACAGTGCTCATGATGAGGCCTAACCAGTGCCAAATAGAAGGGAAATTACACCTCATATTATGCTTCTATTAATGCAACCTAAAATATCATTTGCCTTTTTTTTGTAGCCACACTAATTTAGTTCTTTAATTTTTCCAGCAGACTGAGGCAGACTAGCATGGCTCTCTCTTATGGAATTGCGTTTTGCATAGAGTTTCTCCCCATGAGCCAGAGACTTAGGTAATAAGGGTTCCCGATGTAGGGTGACACATTGTAGGGTGGTACTGGGAAAGGTGCAGAGGAGAGCGACTAAAATGATTACTGGGTTGGGGGAACTTCCTTAGGAGGAAAGGCTAAAACGTCTGGGGCTCTTTAGCCTGGAAAAAAGGCGCCTGAGAGGGGATATGATTGAGATGTACAAAATAATGCAGGGCATGAGTAAAGTGGATAGAGGGACACTCTTCTCCCTCTCACAAAATACCAGAACTAGGGGACATACACTCAAATTGAGGGCTGGGAGAGTAAGAACAGACAAAATAAAATATTTTTTCACCCAGCGCGTTGTTACTCTGTGGAACTCCCTGCCACAGGATGGGGTGATGGCATCAGGCCTGGATGCTTTCAAAAGGGGATTGGACAGATTCCTGGAGGAAAAGTCCATCCCAGGTTGCAAACCATGAGGGAGATGTGTAATCTGCAGGCTTAAAACCGGGGTAGTTCAAGGGCCAGATGCAAGAGAGTGGTATCAGGAGACAGAAATCTAGTCTTGTGCGCTCGCAGACACATTTGGTGGGGTCCCTGTGAGATACAGGAAGCTGGACTAGATGGGCTGATGGGCCGATCCAGCATGGCTCTTCTTATATGAAAAGAGTAGGCTGTCCATTTGAGATGGTTGCACTCCACACTCCGGTCTGCTGAGCGGCAGGTGTATTCATATAGGCCTCATGCCCAGCTTCTCTGCAAGGAGGCTGGCCTGCTGCTTCTCAAAAGGGTGCTGGTGGCTGTAAGACAAGGTAGGGAGGCAGTGGGGTTACAATGGGATCACAGCCACAAACCACAAACTATCATGGACCACTGGCTTTCCAGTTCATGCCAATCTCTACTAAGGATCTTAAGAGTAAACAGTTGACCGATAAAGATTGTCCTGTGCCCTTATGACAGGACCTTTAGGTGGGTTCTTTGACCGCTTTCACCCTTGGAAGACCTAGGAATACACACACCCTTACCCTTTGTTTTATCAGAGGCACTTCACTCAAATCTTTGTCTGCCTCTTTGGCATGGTTTGGCCATTTCTGGTTCTTCAGGGAAGCCCCATTCTTGTTCACGAGTACAGACAGTAGATGGGCACAGTCACAAAGCCACAAGGCACTCATCTACAGAGGGGATTAAACAGTGTCAATGCAAGTTGGATAAAGATCAAAGGACCTCTAACGCAACATAGGTCCCGTACTGGTAGCAAAAATACAACCATTTTTTTCTGCAACAGAACTCTGAATGGATAGCTCTTTTATAAGGTTTGATTGGAACTTTCCCCTACTTTGGCTTTAGGTGTTGACACTCTCCTTCGGCAGTGCCTATGAATTCAGCATTTTTGATCCAACACCTTAATCAAACACCCCTCACTGGTGAGGGGTAGGTGAGGCATCTGAGCTCTTTCTTGCTCTCTTCCGTCTCCTTTCTTCTCTGGCTGGTCTGAATCTTTCGCCTCCTCTCCTTCTGAGCAGTCCTTGGCCAGACCGGGCATGACAGCTACAAGGGGCCTTTTTACACGACCCCTAAGATCCTGCTGGCCACTTAAATTCGGACCAGAGATCTTAGGGCTTCCTCGCTCTTCTCTGTTGCCACCCCCCTCCGCACTTCCTGGTTGCTGGCTGCCTGAGGGATGGAGAAAAAAGAAAGAAAAGAATGCCCTTACCTCCGTTTTGTTCCCGGCAGCATAATACTGATCTCTTAAAGGGGCGGGGTGCAAAAAAAGAACAAACAGAAGCCAGGAGAGCCCCGCACTCACTATCCTTGCACCGGATCAAATATTTGTCTCATCCAAAAAGCAGGTACAAGAAAAGTGCAGTTTGATCGCGCTAAGTGGGCGGGGTCGCACTTAATTGTCTGCAAAGTCCGGAGCTGGTGGGTAAACATTTTTAAGGTCCGGACCTTGCAGCCATTTGCGGCGGAGCTTAGGGGTCGTGTATAAACGCCCATGGAAGCATTGAGTGAGGGATCTTAAAAGGCAAAGGTCCTCCCTGATTCTTTCTTAAAAGAGCCTGTGTTTCTCTGACTTGGCTCTCCTGTCCATTCTTCCCCTACTTGTCCTCTTTCCTGGATCTTTTTTTTTTTGAACATTGAAATTTTTTTATTTTATTTTACAAGACAAGTTAAGATAACAGTACAATAGTGTCTCATTATTTATACATTCTATAGGAACAATATCCTTTTCAAAAATCCACCCACTAATTCATCTTCCAACACAGTTAATTGTGACACACACACAAATAAAGTAATTCTTTTAAAATTTTACATTCCAGCAGTCAAAATTATTCCCCACAACACATTCCTCATTTTTTGTGTTTATTCCATACATTAATAAGGGCTTCCAGGTTTTCATAAATGTATCATGTTTTATTTCCCCTCTATATATTTTAATTTGATATGTCAACTTTTCCATAAGAGCCATTTGCCAGATTCTGTTCAGGAATTTTTGTAGTGAGAGATCTTGAGCATTTCTCCAGTTTTTTGCAATTTCAGCTCTTGCTGCACCAATCAGTGGAAAATTCATTAATCTTTTGAAAAATTTATATATAGGAGTGGATGCTAAGGTCCTTATCAATGGAATAGAATCTGATAAATTCACTCTTTGTAGGGGAATGAGACAAGGGGACCCTTTATCCCCAATTATATTTGCAATAGCAATTGAGCCACTTGCTTCACAAATAAGAGAAAATGGAAATATTAAAGAATTGGTGATTAAAAATAAAAAAACATAAAATAAACCTTTATGCAGATGACATGCTCCTGTTTTTGGAGGATCCATTAAAAAGCATAGAATCATTAAAACATATATTACAAGAACATTGTTATTATACAGGCCTAAAAATTAACTATCAAAAATCCAAATTGTTATGTATAAATATTTCTACAGCAGAGCAAAAGGAAATTTAAAAAGTCAAATATGGAGTTATGCTACTCAACTTTCAAATATTTGGGAATATGGATAACAAAAAGTAAAAACCAATTAATATATAGAAATTACAAAATAGTATTTAATTCAGTTAAAGAAAAAATTAGAAAATGGACGAAACTGAATATGTCAATGCTGGGAAGAATAGTATTAGTTAAAGCATATATATTACCAAAATTTTTATTTTTATTTCAAAATATACCATTACAACCTGAAATAAAAAAATTAAACTATGGCAAAAAATATGGAGAAGTTTATTGGAGGAAAGGGGAAGAAAATAAGGTTCATAAGCAGTGTTAAATGTAGTCAAAGCAAAAAAGGGGGGCTAGGAATACCACAATTAATAAAATACTATGAAGCCTCTCAAATCACTCAAGCTATAAAGTTTATTCAGACAGAACAAATCCCAGATTGGGTTGAAATGGAAAAAGGCAAGGAAACTGGAATAGTTAATGCCTATATTTTTACAAGGGAACTAATTAGAAAAAAAGGAGCAAATACAAAATCCTTATACATGTGAGACACTGAAAATTTGGCGTAAGTATATGAACATCTTTGCTCCACCTATATCTCCTTTGTGCTCTATGCTGGATTATCCTAAATTTAAATCAAGAGAGAAATATGCACAATTTAAAAATTGGAAACAAATTGGAATATATAGAATAAGAGACTTATTTGAGGCAGGGAAACCAATAACAATTAGACAGTTGGAAGATAAAACAAAGGAAATAAAAGCTAATTGGTTACAATTAATACAAGTAAGAAATTTGGCAAACCAATTATATCAAAGACACGGACCCATGAGAACACTTACAGTACTCGAACAATACAGTATAGAAAAGGATCAAAATAAAAGAAAGGGTACAACTTCAATTATATATAAACATCTGATTGAAAAAGCATTTGTTAGGGGCATGGGATCTAAAGTAGCCTGGGAAACAAATTTAAATATTAGTATATCTGAGAAAGAATGGATGGGAATATGGAACACATATCCTTACAAATCAATATCAACTAAAGCAAAAGAACTGGTGTTAAAAGTAACTCACAGATGGTATTGGTATCCCACAAAATTACATAAAATTAATCAATAAATTCCAGACAATTGTTGGAGGAATTGTGGAAGCAAAGGCACCCTAGAACATATGTGGATCTCTTGCCCCAAAGTAGGAGCATATTGGCAGGAAATAATTAAATGGATAGAAACCCTGTTAAAACAAAGAATAATTATAAATGAAGCTTTACTATTATTTTCAATATTTAAGGATGGAAATGAAAAATTATCATATAAAGACTTAATAGCAAATCTCTTTCCTGGATCTGAAATTAGTTTCGTCTCATTGGTAGTTACTTCACATCCTTCTTTGTTCCGCAACTAGTTTTGTACCATGACAGAGTTGGTCACGATCACATGGTTTTGTCCCTGTTTCAGTGTTCCCATGGTCATGATAACTTGTCTCGTGACAAGTGTTACCTCACGGTCTTGTACCGTGACAAACACTGAATTTGTCTAGCTTCCTATTTTGTGGGGTATGAAAAAAAATCTTTTTTGATATTTTTATTTACTGATATTCTGGTTTTCATATGCCAATACAGCAGCCTTGATAAAGTTTTCTTTCTTATACATTTGAGTTGCATGGTTTTTCCCGTAGGAAAATTAGTGACATATGTCACTTCACCCACTAACCACTAGATGGACACAAGGAAAAATACCATTTGTACCAGTACAGTTGTTACTGTAAGGAATTTAAATTTATGAGGGTCCCGTGCCAGCGTGCCTGCGCTTCATGGGCTGCAAAAGACCAAGTCTGAGTCTTAGGAGACGAGAAAAGAATTTATTGATTGATCAATCAGGGCACTTCCACACTTTTTGGTGGTGAGAAGTCCCCCCAGAAAACGAAAGGAGATATTTTTATAAGGTTTTTCCAGCACTCTTTTTCCCTCCGCCCATCCGAATTTACGTCATATACATTTGTTACATGCATCAAACACTAATTGACATCTTTGGTCATTTATTTTGTATTCCTGACACTTGCCTAGAAGTTCTAACTGGTACGTTTGATCTCCTCCCCTCACAGGCAGGGAGGGTAGGATCATCCTTATGTCTTTGGACATTTGACAGTTACGAACACCCACGCTGAGATAAGGCCTCCTGGTACGCCTTGGACACACGTTAATTGCTAGTGTGTGATCCTCAAAGCTTAGGAACTTAATTGGATCCTTGAATTCATAATTGCCTTAGCTGACTTAGCGGAAGTTCCTTTCTCTATTCTAGCCGGAAAGGCTTGACCAAAGATTCTAAGTTTACAAGAATACAACTGTAGATACATGTGTATGTGATACATATATGTATATATATATATATATATACGTGGAGTGCTTAAGTGAATATAACTACATTATTCGTGTCACTAGTGTGGCTATATATATGTATGTATTGCTTAGAATACATTGTTGTTGAATACATGAGGGCTTGTCCATACCTGTGGTTAGTGAAGCAGCCATATATATTTATAAATATATAATTAGTCAAATGTCCTCCCTTACACTCGGCCCTGAACGGATTTCTGGAAATTTATGCCAGTAAATTTCCCAGAAAATGTCATGGACTTGTAAGGGACGAACAAAACATATCAAAGGTATATGTACAAAAGTGTGAACATTGCGTGAGCCCCCCCTATGTCATTCCTGGGGTGAGATGGTCTTCATGGCTCATGGAAGGACTTTCTATTTTCCTGACAAAAATTTAGGCAGGGCAATCAGAAAAACATTCTCAGTCCTTTTTCCCCAAGGGGCTTATAGGCACAGTTCAAGAAAATGAATTATCATAAAATGATTTGTGGCGTCTCAAGTCAGGGGACGCATCAAATAGGTGAAGGCCAAGGGAATACCCTTAATTCATTAGGGCACTTTCTAGAGTAAAATGTTAAGTTAACAGATGAAGTGTTGCCATGCTTGGGATGTAAGAAGACTTCCCCTGGTCGGACCCACAGACTGCAATGGATGGATATGTTCCATGGACCACAGCATTTAAGTTTCCCCTGTTGGAGAAATGCATCGTGGTCACAGCAGTATCAGGTAACCTCCCAGGCCATGTTGTACACTTCTCAAGGATCCCAAATTCTCAACTGTTGAAGGGGGCTGGCATAAGAATTTTTGATAATATTGTGATAGACTTGGATATCACGATCCCGTCCCAAAGCGATAATTAAACATGCTTTAAACAGCAGATTTGTTCATTACCTTATTTTAGGACAATCATGAAACCCAAATTGATTTGCCTGCCACAGCAGTGCACATGTGAGATATCGTGTTTGTGTGTTTGGTAGTCAGGCTGAGAACCCTGAATTCTAACAAAGCACCACACTGTAGGTTCATTTTGCAAACCAAATACTTATAAGGAAAATATGCCCTTCTTAGCCCACCAAGGAAATATGTGGGCCAGGCTACTTTGCCAGGTTTTTCCCAACCTTATTTAGGTGTGTGTGGTGTGCATTCAAACTCAGATAATAGCAGGCTGTGCAGAATCACCCAGTTGTGTGTGCATTCTCAATTGATAGACATTTGCAATGATACTAAATAAAGGTAATATACATATCATGAAGGCTGAAAAAGGCATAAGACACATCTAGATGGTGCTTAGAAAACCCACCTTGCGCCATACATTTCTCATGGTAAAGTCATGAATGAGCCGTTGAAATCCGGTCAGAAATGTCTCTGTGGCTGATAGTTTACACACAAAAATCTGCCCCGTAAACATGGGGCCAAGATTAGTTCATCAGTGTCTTTGGTGAAGAAAATAATGTAGATATAGCTACTTCATAAAGCCACTTTTTTCTTAGGTATAAAGGCTCGTGAACACCCATGGGCACCAAAATGTCTCTCATTCAATACAAATTGCATAGAAAGGCAAGTCATAATCTCTGGCACTCAATGCTTTGTGAGTAAAAAGCATTTTCAGTGGCCAAGCATGATCATTACATAAAAAGGCACATCCAGAGAAGCACTTCAGTAAGAGTTTTCACAGTGACTATCAATAATAGACAATAAACACTATCATAATAGAGCCCAGGGTAATGTAAATATGTGAAGTTGCTCTGAAGCCTACCGTACGCAGGAGAAAAAAAAAAATAAGCGCTCACTTGTCGGATGCTGGGAGGCTGGTGTGTGCGTGTGTGGCAACACAAGTTCATGGTGATCCAGGGCACGCGCACAGGCATCAATGAAGGTCTGAAAGCAGTATTTAAACCCCAAGTCTCTGTCCCGGTGAAAAGGGGTTAAATTGCAGACGTGAAGTCTGTTGGCCGCAATCCAAAACAAGAGTCAGTGGCTGTTTCAGACCCACTCTCTCCCCAGAAACAAACAGAAAAGAAAAGAAAAGAAGGAAATGAGAGACAGGAAGACAGGATTTTAATCTGTCAACCTGAGTTGAAAGTGAATCCGCAGGCTGCTTTGGGACCCTCCGAAGTATCAAACGCACGCTGTCATCTGGGGAAGGATGGGCAAGGATGCGGTGACCACAGGTCAGGTTCATGTTGTCGCCCGCCGTCCAGGGTGAAGTCATCTAAGGCATAGGGGCAATCTACAGCAGAGGGCAGAAGGCGTCACCGGTCAGGCCTCACTCCCTCTCGGTCGCGGGGGTACGGGTCAGGCTGGGTGAAAAGGCTGACATCACTGGATCCTGGAGCCCACATCGATCGAACTCACGGAGCGAAGTCATCACGAAGATGGCATCATCAAAGGCATCAAAGGCGGGGAGGGGAGGTCCAGGAGGGATAGCAGAATGGAGGGCAGGAGGGTCCCCATCTGAGCATCTACGACCGGCGGCGTCAGCTTTCCAAACCCGACCGACTCCGTGATCCAAAAATAAAGAACGGGTGGGCGTTTTTCCCAGAGCAAAAACCCGACCTCCAGGGTGTACCTGGGTAAGGGAAGAACAGACACACGACCACAGACAAACACAGAACACAAACACACACGAAATGCCCCCGCAGCTGTCTTTGTGCTGCAAGGCAGGGTGGCACAGTCTATCTGACAGTCTTAAAAACAGGAAGGAGAGAAAAAAATGTTGCAAAGGTAGGATAAGGCTTCCGTTTTTGTAGAACCAGTCTGTGAATGGGGGAAGCCAAAGTTTATGGTGAGGACGCATCTGTAGTCGGCAGTGTATGATGAGTGCTTGCAAGATGATCTCGCAGGATCTCACAAGCGAGGGGCTCAGGCGTTCCCAAACAGGCACCTGAGATAGATCTCAGCCCCAAAGTCAAATAGCTCTGCTACATGGGGACAATCAAAATGGAACAGGCAAAAATGTCCCAGGGTCGCAAAGTGATCTCTGAGCATGAAGCAAAATGCGCCAGGGGGAGATGGGCTTGGAATGTGGCGTGGTATAGTCTCGGAAAAAGTACGGCTGATACAGGATTGGGGAAAAATAGGAGCAGGCACCACATTCATATTACTACCAAGTCCCCAAGGGCACGGCGAGAGAAAAAAATGGTAAAAGAGAATTAGTGTCTCTCTGCAAGGCTGCAAAGGCGCCAATCTGTCCTAGTGCGTGTCGGGGCTGGTGTGTGTGTGTGTGCGAGGCAAGACGAGCTCTTCTGGTTCGTCACTCAAGAAAAATACATGCAAACACCCACGAGTACACAGCCTCACACATGTTGGCATCTGCCATGGGTTTAAAAATAGTGACGATGTCACCAGGTTCAAAAACAGCTAGTTCTCCACGCTGGCGCAAAAGGGTATAAAAAGGGTGAAGTTGCTGGCCTGTCAGCCTCACCTCAAAGTAAAAGTCAGGTGCTTACAAAAGCCCCCATTCCCCCCACAAAACAATAGAGAGAAAAAGAGGGGGGGAAAAAAAGGCAGGAAGCCCTCTCCTAGTGTTTCTGCTGGCTGGTTAGGAGTGACACATGCCATGGCACAAACTGCTTGACCACACATAGATAGAAAGAGAGGAAAAAGGCTGATAGTAGTTTAATAGCTATCAAGTAACTAAGAGTCTATTTCCAGCAGGTGTCCTACTTGGAAAGGAAAGGGTAAAAAAACTCAGACGGAAATAAGGCTAGGTGAGCATTATTAAGTCAAAAGGAGAACCGCTGCTCGAGATTTTTAGGAATATAGGATGTGAAAGAGGTGTAAAAAAAAAATCAGGCTGGTTGCCAGCATGCTTGAAATTCCTGAGGGAAGAAGGATGGGGTCAACTTTGTGAAGGGGAAGGAGGGGGGTGAAGGCAGAAAAAGGAAGGCGGGGCAATGGACTTTTGAATTCTCCCCGCAGGCTGCATTACACAGCCTGAGGCAGGAAGGTGAGCCCCTTCAATTACCCTGTAATTAGGTGAAAAAAAGGGCACTAAACTAATTAAGGCAACCTATTATCCCTGTGGTTTGTGAAGTTATCTACTTAAGCCTAATTTGGGATGCATGGCTCTCGTACAAAGAAACAAGAGCCAGAGTGTGAGACCCCGCGTTATTGATACGCCTTAAAAAAATGTCACAGGCGTTTCCAGCCAGAGTGTGAGAACAAGAAAAATGATTTTATTTTATGTTATTTTTACCTTTTGGCGGCTTTTAAGAACCCCTTCGTATTCTAAATAAAAAAAAAACCTTGTCCTGCTCTCAAAAACCTGTTAGCAGCTGCTTTAAAAAGAGGAAGGAGTCCCTGCTTTGGATCACTTCCAGCACAGAAGTCTCAGGCCCTTCGTTTTCCTCATGGAGCTGACGTACTACAAGGGATTTGGATAAAGATTCCATATTCAGAGATTTAGACAAATTTTGTTGGGGAAATAGGAACTGTCTAAAAGCTTGGATTAAATAATGTAATGGGATACAAATAGAGCCTCTGCTTCTCAATTGCTGGAGCGTTCTGTGGGTTGCTGCCTCAGTCTGCCCATCATGAACCCTGCCCATTCTCGTCCCTGACTTACACTTTCCTTCTACCTCGTTTCCTTTAACTATTTCTTTTCTCTCTCTCTCTCTCTCTCTTTCCTTTCCTCTCCCCGTTCTAATGGCATCTCCAAGGTCCTGATCTAGGTAGGAGATGGGAGGGAATTCTATTTTCAGTTGCTCCTAAGAATCTCCTTGTTCCAAATTAAATTGTCTTATGGTTCCAGCCAGGGCTTACTTGCAAGGGGAGGGGGGAAAGGCTGCCCTAAGCCTTTTAGGTGCAAAATCTTAAGGAATGATGTTATCACTTGGTTTTTTAATTGCTAGCTTGCTGGGCTATGAGTACAAAAATGCTAGCTGTCTTTTCAGAGCACATAGTCGGTCTGAAAAGGGGTGGATGTTCATTTCACCCATGGGACCGGCCGCGCAAAAAAAAAAAAAAAAAACGTATTTCTCAAACGCCCTGTGATGATTTCTTCTTAAAATGTCCCTATAGGTGGTGAATTATATTGTGTAACAAGCCAGGCTAAGTTATACAAAACATGCGGCTTGAGTATTCAAAAATATCTTCTTGCAGTGTCTATACTTCCCTGGTTTATAAAATTGGGGTCTTCTCATTTTGGGTGATTTTTACTGCCTCTGGACATATTAACAGGCAATACGTGGCTTGCCGCCCTCCCCTTTTTGAGGGCTAGAAACTTAATCTTTGGGATGTTAAAGTCCTGCCTTTGTCAGAGGGGACTTTCTTGAAATTTACATTTGTTGCATTCAATATCAAAATCAGGTCTCCTTATGGCAATGTGCCAATCTTGCCAAAGGGTTCCTTAACAAAGGGCACAGAAGCTGAATTAAGTTATGCCCATCTACCTTTTTGTTAAAGGTTTAGTAGTATGCTCATAAATTCTCCCGCATACCAAACGGTCTCACACTCAATTAATTACACATCAAGCACACACAACAGTTGATACTAAGATTTGATTTCCCTGCTTTTGACTATTAATAGTTCAGAAATAACGTCCCTACCTGTCTCCTCATGTGGTGCATAGCAACCCTTAGTTCTGTTTAAAGCTTCCATATCCAAGGAGTTGGGCATTGGCGAAGCGGGATGGAAGTACCTCCTGAATGCTTGAATAAGGCAATTCAGGGTACGCATCCCCATCTAGCACTTCCTGTCCCCTCAATGCTCCGTGCTCTCCTCACGTTCCCTCAACATCATACCTATCCATCCCACTTCTGTCTTGCTGCCTTCCTTCTACTATTTTTTTCCTTGTAAAATATCCCTTCAGCTGGTAAATTTTGTTGCGTGACCAGCCAGTCACAAAATATGCGGGATGTTGTTTATCCCTGAGTATTCAAAAGTATTTTTCTCACTGCCCATATTCCCCCTGGTATTATCAAAATTGCTGGAGGGGTCTCCTAGTTGGCAGAGTTTTTAGTCTCTTATATTAATTAACTAAGCACGTCCTTGTACATTCACACACCTCTTGCTAGCAGGTCATGATTGGTCTGTCCTCCCTGAGGGCTAGAATCTTAATTTGAGATGGTAAAGTCCTGCCTCATCCTAGTTAGAGGGGTTCTTCTTAAAGCTTACTCATGTTCCATTTAATACCAAAATCATTACTTCTGGTGGCAGAATTCCAATGTTACCACATCGCACATCAAAAGGGGTGCATAAACTGCACTAATTTATCCCCATAGGTTTACTTTAAAGGTCTAACTGTGTTCCTATGATTTCTCCCACACAAGCATCAAACGGACTCACACCTCAACAATCAAATGCCCATCATACACGCCAACATGTGATTCAGCAACCATACACCACTCTCCCACATTTCTGTTTCCCCAGTTAACTGCGATCCCTTGCTTAAGAATAGATCTTTCTAACTTCTCTAAAATCAAACGAAGATGGTGGAACTTCGTTGGTATTGTGGGGCAAAGATTGCCAGTCTTTGCCCTGCTTAAAACACAGGGAATGGCCACTTCCCTGTGGTTACCAAAAAGAATTCAACTTAACACCCACATATATATTTAAACATCAGTAAATCCTCTGAGGAAGCCAGAGCAGTGCTCTGCTTCTAATTCTTCAAACACTTGGGGAGGGGGACACTAGGGTTATTCGAGAGGAGCTCTCCTCCACCCTCGGGGGACCTCAGAGTCTCTCAACTCTGAGTCCTCCCTGGTCCACGGGATGCTAGAGACACACACAAGTGTCTCTTCTCGTCTTCCTCCCTCCCCGGGGCCGACTCATAAGAATCCGCAATCTTCTCCACTCCACAGAGCTGTTAGATTCGAACTCACGCCACCCCACAACTAGTTTTCTCTTCTTACCAGATTTCTTTTGCGCAGTCCTCTTTCAGTTCCTCTGTTGTTCTGCCGGCTTTGTTTTCTCCTTAAATAACAGTATTGTGTCCAATGCTGATAGAACAATTCTCCTCTCAAAATCAGAGGGTCCGGACTAGATTTGTTCCAGGGTCAGCATGAATTCTTACTGTGATTTAAGTCAGACTCCCAAGAGCGCTGGGGCAGTGGCACTTTCCCCGGCATCTCCACCAGAAATGTAAGGAATTTAAATTTATGAGGGTCCCGTGCCAGCGTGCCTGCGCTTCATGGGCTGCAAAAGACCAAGTCTGAGTCTTAGGAGACGAGAAAAGAATTTATTGATTGATCAATCAGGCACTTCCACACTTTTTGGTGGTGAGAAGTCCCCCAGAAAACGAAAGGAGATATTTTTATAAGGTTTTTCCAGCACTCTTTTCCCTCCGCCCATCCGAATTTACGTCATATACATTTGTTACATGCATCAAACACTAATTGACATCTTTGGTCATTTATTTTGTATTCCTGACACTTGCCTAGAAGTTCTAACTGGTACGTTTGATCTCCTCCCCTCACAGGCAGGGAGGGTAGGATCATCCTTATGTCTTTGGACATTTGACAGTTACGAACACCAGACGCTGAGATAAGGCCTCCCTGGTACGCCTTGGACACGCGTTAATTGCTAGTGTGTGATCCTCAAAGCTTAGGAACTTAATTGGATCCTTGAATTCATAATTGCCTTAGCTGACTTAGCGGAAGTTCCTTTCTCTATTCTAGCCGGAAAGGCTTGACCAAAGATTCTAAGTTTACAAGAATACAACTGTAGATACATGTGTATGTGATACATATATGTATATATATATATATATACGTGGAGTGCTTAAGTGAATATAACTACATTATTCGTGTCACTAGTGTGGCTATATATATGTATGTATTGCTTAGAATACATTGTTGTTGAATACATGAGGGCTTGTCCATACCTGTGGTTAGTGAAGCAGCCATATATATTTATAAATATATAATTAGTCAAATGTCCTCCCTTACATTACTTGTCCTCTTAACTGGGACAAGAAGTGGAACAGAAGAGGGACAAGAGAAAACCCAACCCCAGTGCTAGATACAGATTTGTCTTGCTTAGCACCCGTTCCGGGGGCATGGTGAGACAAATTTCAGTTTGTTGAGAGACAGACGTGAAGTAACATTTTTGTACCGCTCCTAAACGCAACAACTACAGAGACAAAATGGATGTAACGTAACCGCCATTCTTGAAAACAGACTTGCCATGTCCTTGTGCTGTCAACTCAGAGACTTCATAAAGTTTTCCTTTCTGTTTCCTCAGTTGTAACTGAGATATGTTGGATTTAACACGAAAGATCCATGGGTGTGCTGTTCCACCTCATTAATACTTCTGGGCTCTTTGCTCTGCCCTGTGGACAACTCAGAAATAGACAAACATCTCAGATTTGACTTGTTTTGACACAGTTGTCCAAAGACAGCACATATCCCTCATTGGAACTGATGTTGTAGATATAAAAGGGTGGGGGTTTCATTTCAGTTCATTTTTATAAGATTCACCAACAATTGCAATTGACATATATTTTTTTTTTGCACTGAAAAGGACTGCTTTTGTTTTAAATCAAATCAGATCCAACTGTCACTAACAGGATTACTCATCCAGGCCTGGCTCTTTGAATGTTTAGATCTTAGATGTCTGGATTTAATTCTTTTGAATTATACCTCATCTGCACTGAATGAGGGTTGTCACCTCTTTTATGCGTTCAGGTTTCACATTTCTAACATCTATGAATCAGGCAGGTTTGACATGGTAGCGTTGGCACTATGTTTCATGAATTAGAATGTAGCAGAAATAGGAATCAAGGTAAGGAAGAAAGCATACAAAAGTGACATGGCTCAGAAATTGAGAGGTGTTCCTGTTCCTGCCTCATTTCTGAATGGAAAAAATGGATGTGAACATCATTCTACAGGTAACTGTCGGTAATGACACTCCAACATAATTCATTTTCAGTGCAGGGCTGAATACCCTTTACTCCTGCGATCATCACCATGCACTTGAGTTAATGGGCAAAGCATTAGCTATCTGATGACAAATTCAACCAGCGCATTCAACATAATTTTGCTGACATTCCGTGCCACAGCAGTAGGTGTGCTGGAAGATCATCTTACGTTTTTCTGGAAATGAGAAGAAAATTATCGTTAAGCAACATCCATTATGAATCTGTACGAGGACGTCTAGTGTCAAATGGGGAAGAAACCAATTCTCTCTTCTTCTTTTTTTGAAAGAGTAAAGCAACATGTCTAGATATCTGGAGTAAAATCAGAGTGGTATCTTGTCTAATTTGTCTCTCAATACCAACCCTACAGAGTAAATTGCCATATATTACCCACGAGAAGTGATTAGGCATCTCCCTGATACTTTTATATGTTGTAAAAAGGCTGTGTCTTTGACCTTGGACCTAGATTATTGGTAATGGAAGACCTGAACATTGAGTCTTGAAAAAAAAACTTCAGAATGACATAGTAGATTAACTGTGTGATACTGTGAACCTCCCAGAATTCCAGATAGATGGGCCATCACCATTGATAGGCATACGTATGCCTTTTTCCCAATCTGACATTAGCACCATCCATCAGCAGACTTGTTCGTCATGGGGGTCTATCATCTCTTACCTCTTTTCTTTAATTCATTTCCTCCTCTGTGGTTTGGAGGAATAAGAAAATGTCTAGATTCATACCGTATCTAGAGGTGGGCACAAACCATGTTTCGCACGGTTTAGCACGATAACGGTATCAGTGTTCTCCAGGCACCATTTGCTTCTCTCCCCTATCTCCTCCATATGGTTTGTTTGTTTGTTTGTTTTAATTTATTTTTATATTTATATACAACCATATTTTCCCAGACGGGAACTCAGGGCAGTTAACAAGGAATAGCATATAACACAATACAGAGAAAATTAATAATTGGTTCCACAGTATGACATAAAGAACAAAAACAAACCCAACAACAATCAGTAGAACCAAAATTTAAAAAGCTAAAACTACAAAACATTACTAAGGCAAGATGGTGAAAAACGGGCAGACAAACAAACTCATAACACCTACTTATAAAAATGAATCAACCTCCTTGATTGCCAAATGCGGCCGTATAAAGCCAAGTTTTTAACAGCTCCTTAAACGCCGGGAGGGACTCTGCAGCCCTAACTTCCCACTCACCAGCAGGGGCGCACTTCTGACTGTGCCATGGGTTTCTCTGGCACAACTTGTCTAAGTGGGTGGTCGCCAGAGAAGGGTGGAGGAGGGGAGGGAAGCGCATGCATGCTGCTGCCGGTGAGTGGGGGATGGTGGGGAGGAGGCAGGGGAGGGGAGCATACTGTTTCCGGTGAGTGGGGGATTGCACAAGGAGGCAGGGGAGGGAAGAGTGCAGTGCCCGTGGAGCACCTGTGCAGGTGCCATGCCGAAGTGGCCTGAACCACCATACTGTGATTTGTGCTGTAATTGATTCCTTTCATGATCCGTGCCCCGGTGCGCCTCTCACGTTTGGTTTTCTGTACCATACATGCTGCTTGTTAAAGCTTGCCTTTGAACACGGACACGTCAGAGACTTCTGCCTTTAAAAGCCATTCTGGGAAAAAAAAAAAGAGCCTGGGGTGGGTGGGTGAGAAGCTATTTTTTTCATGTTCAAAGGGCCGCCATATTTCAAAGACAATTTGTATTAAGTACAACAAGAAAAACAAAGAAATATGGAAAGTAGCAGTCATGTTTTTTGGCAATATTCCCTTCACCATTCGATATTAAGGATCTGTCAATAGGTGTCGAGAAGAATTCATGGGCTCCTCGACTACATAATTCATTTGCTCTTGCTGAAAAGCAATATTGATTGTTGTTTATTAGAAGTGTACCATAATATGCCCTTTCCTCAGCAGCTTTTGTTCTCTAGAAATGGCTACTTTTTAAGGAATGTTTCAAAATAATGTTCTTAATATGTTTTTTTCCTAATAATAGTTTTAATCAGTTGTTAACAATTCCAATGTGTTGTAAATTGTCTGGGAGCCTTGGTGAGTAGAAGATCAAGAAACAAATGATATGAATAAATAAGGAGGTTTGGAGAGATAGGCAGGATCTCTCTCAATGCCATTTGTAGGGAATCATAAGCAGGTGAAGACATCTGCTTAGGAATACCCTGAAGCAAATGGTGAGCCACTGTGTGAGACAGAACGCTGGACTGGATGGGCCACAGCCTGTTCCAGCAAGGCTGTTCTTATGTTCTTATGTTTAAAAATTCAAAAATTAGAACTCAGTATTAACAAGAAATGTATTAAAAGGGAATACTGGAACAGTTCATTATTTTTACTTTCTCCTTTTAGTTGGTGAGTCATTTCTTTATCTGTGTCTGCCACTGACCAAATGCAGACATCTCCAGAATTTAGTTCATCATCATCATCACCACCACCACCACCAATAACTCAGGCACACAGATATTCGTTTGCATTGTTATAACTTTGGCTCAGTTAAGGGCTGACTTCAATATGGTTATAACTTTGGCTCAGTTAAGGGCTGACTTCAACAAGAGCTTTGAGACATAAGAATCTTCGTGGAGAATTACAGCAGAAGTTGGTCTACTTTGATGGTACATAAACTTGGTGTCACAGCATAGACCAGCAGTATATGTACCTTATCACTGCTAACAATAAAACTATAAGCAAGCTTTCTAAACCAGAATTTACCTTGTGTGAAATTTTTTTTAAACAAAGAAATAGAAAGGTTGAGTACCCACAAATGACTACAGTATAAAATCCTAAATCTTTATTTTTCTTCTGGGTCATTTTGACACTGTCTCCTGATAGATAGATAGATAGATAGATAGATAGATAGATAGATAGATAGATAGATAGAAGGAAGGAAAGAAAGAACTAATGAACTAATAGATAGATAGATAGATAGATAGATAGATAGATAGATAGAAGGAAGGAAGGAAAGAACTGATAGATAGATAGATAGATAGATAGATAGATAGATAGATAGATAGATAGATAGATAGATGGTGTCATTCAGAATGGTCTCATTCTAGACTCCAAAACCTAGCTGACAGCACTAATTAACAGCACTGATTGATTAAAATCTTCCTGATCCTTTCACACATTTACATACAAACCAGAATATTTCTGGGATGCATCCCTAAAGAACAAATAGCTGACTGTTCCATTCGTAAACATTCTTTCACACTTCCCCACTGTCTTAACAACATCCATTTCTGGCACCCATTCCATATATAACTGTTAATTAACCTCAGTCACTCACCACTCAAGCAAATCCTACGTTATATACAAAACATATTTATAGTGCAAAATTGCCACAGCTGGCTGTATGTATTCACAGAAAAAAAATGGGCAAGGCACTGGAAAGAAAACTAAACAAATACATAGGGCAGAATCCCATGGTGGCTTATACCTGCACAAGAGGAATAATGGAAGTTGCCAGAGCTAATGGGTGAGGCGCTAGGTTGCCTCTGAGCATGCTACCACATGCATGACCAGGTACATGGGCAACATGAGACTGGTACATCATTAACAGTTGCAGTGTCTGCAACAAAACTTGTCAAAAATCAAAATAAAAGAAAAAACATGTTTTTGTCTTTTATTTTGCTTTATTTTGATTTTTTCTGGAATTCTTGCACAGACTCGCTTGACTACCTCTCACAAATAAAACTTGTGAATCCATAAAGAGCTATGGTAGGATTCTGAGCCTTGTTTTGCACTTCAAAATGATTGGACATGTTCTACTACTATCTGGAAAGTATTAAACTCACAAACCAGATTGCTCCTAAAGGATTTAATATACAACCATGGATATGCTTGTCTGTCTAGAAATTATTATTATTTTCTTTCCTAGGAGAATTTGAATTTATTTAGCTGATTGCTCAACTGTTTCTGATTTTTCTCAAGACTGGCACATGTAATTTCTTTATGTGTTCATTGGTCTTAAGTTCTCAATTTTCAATATCTAAGGACAGTTACATCTATGCCAGGGGTGTCCAAACTTTTTGCAAGAAGGGCCAGATTTGGTGAGGTGAAAATGTGTGGGGTCTGACCATTCAGCTGCATTTGGCCCTCAGGCTGGACTTTGGACAAGCCTCTAGGACATGCAAGGAGGTGGGGAGGATGGTGCAGCAATGGGGCTGGGGGTGGGTAGGGTGGGGAGGTGGCTGGGGGGGGGGATGGACAGAGACAGGAAGGGCAGTCAAACCGTAAAACTGCAAGTTGACATCTCCATCCGATATAGGGAGGGGCCCGCTGGTGGGGATGTGTGGCAGGCTGAGCCGGCAGGCCACTCAAAATTTGAAAACGGGCTGCATTTGGCCCCCGGGCTTGACTTTGGACATGCCTGATCTATGCATTTGGGTGCTTTAGAATTTTAGTAATAATACTTTCTAAATACTTGAATAGCTGTCATAGAGCGGAGGACAGGATCTGTTCTTGGCTGCCCCAGAGTGCAAAGCATGCAACATTGTTCAAGTTACAGGAAGTGAGATTTCAGTATATCAGGGAGAATTCCCAAATGTTAGAGCAGTATGACAATGGAACCAATGGCCTCATGAGTTTGTGAGCACTTCAGTGATGGAGGCGTGTAAGAGACTATTGGGCAACTATCTGTCACATCTACTTTGATCTGTATACCTGCACTGAGCAAGGGATTGGACATGATGGCTTTATAAGCCCCTTCCAGCTTCATTATTCTGGGATTCTATAAAACAGAACAAAGTACAGTGGTACCTTGTATAAAGAGAATTAATTTGTTCCAAATGAAATTATGTTAAGCACATTTTCCTTTATACAAATTTCTCCTAGGAATGCATTGAAAACAGACTAATCCCTAATTGCGACCATTTTTATGTTGTATGGATTCTCCCCATAGGCAATTCTGTTAAGCAAATTTCCCCTCTCTCCAGAATTTTTTTATGTTGTACAGATGTTATGTTATACAAACTGTTTGTTATACACGGGTCTACTGTATTCTGTTTATATGCTGCCCTTAAAGCATAGCACTTAAAGCACTCTCTGGGCTGTTTACAAGCGATCATGCAGGCTACACCTTGCCCCCCCCCCAAGCAAGCCGGGCCCTCATTTTGCTTTCCATTTTGCTGAGCGAACCTTGATTTGAAGCCCAGGTCATGAGCATAGTTATAGCTGCAGTACAGCAGTTTAATCACTATGGCACCAGGCTTCTCTAATCAGGAGCATCAACACCAGATCACTTTTGTTCATGACGAGGCACCATTTCAGGCTGAAATTGACGTTATCTTTGAATAGGCTGACCACACTTAGAACTCTTTAGCTCCACAGTGTGCGTTTGCCCTGGCAATATTCCATGCTCCAGTGGATGCATGGAGTTTTTATCCCTCTTATATAAATCACCCACTGTTGACCTCAGTCATGTCTGGAGTTTACTGGCTCCCTGAGAAAGGAATTATCTATTTTCCAATATGTGTTGAACATTTCAATTAATAATTGCAGGTTCCCTGAGACTGGTTTCTCTCTCTTGACTCTGTATCATTCATGCACATTTGTCTCTTTCTTTCAGTTGGTTTGTTGTTCTTAATATATATGACCCAAATTATTTTTTTTGAAAAGGATACAGAACATTCCAGGATGCAAATAACCCAGGTCCACATCCAGTATGGACAGTGTGTGTGTGTGTGTGTGTGTGTGTGTGTGTGTGTGTTGTTATAGTCATGACCAACTCTTCGTGACCCTTTACCCCCCAAGACCAGGAAATAAAGAGGCAAGACAACTTCATTTTTTGGGATAAATTGGGCCACAACTTTATTTATAACATATTTAGTTAAATCTACTAACATGCCTATAACCTGTTAAGGGGACCTGAGAACGTAGTGCAAGCAGGTAATGGGCGGAAATAATCCTCTATTGGCCCATTATGTATTCAGGGAGATTCACCCCTGGCAAGATGCTACCCACCTGTTCAGCATCGTGCCAATGTGAGTCAATCTGCTATCCCACCGCACCCCTCGCTTCGGGCTAATATTACCTTGCTCACTTTATTTTACTCCTAAACATACCAATGATTATTAACTTTATTCGAAGGCTATCTAGCTCCTTAAAGGTGACTTAGGGTATTTGTACACGACCCCTAAACTCCGCCGCAAATGGCTCCCAGCTCCGGAGCTTAAAATTGTTTTCCCACCAGCTCCAGAGTTTACAGAGAATTAAGTGCGACCACGCCCACCTAAGCGCGTCCCAGCACACTTTTCAGGTACCTGCTCTCCGGAGGTAAAAATTCCTGATGCGGATATAACGTAGTGACTGCCCGGCTCTCCTTGCTTCTGTTTGTTCTTTTTTTGCCCCCCGCCCCTTTAAGAGATCTGAATGCAGTGCGGGGATGGCAGAACGGAGGTGAGCGGCATTCTTTTCTTCCTTTTATTCTCCCTCCCCTCACGCAGCCAGCAGCCAGGAGTGCGGAGGGGGTAGGAATGCAGGAACAGCAACAAACCCCTAAGATCTCTGGTCCGAATTTAAGTGGCCAGCGGATCTTAGGGGTCGTGTGAAAAGGCTCTTACTTGGGCCTACCTGAATACCATTACCTTGTTACCTCAAAGGAGAGAGATTGAAGATATTTCTTGTGGAATAACTTAACTTTATTCAGAGAGCATGAGCTCATGGGTGTCATGAGGAGTGAGACAAAGAAATAGAAACTTACATGCAGCCTTTATAGTGGCAAGGGTAACGAAACCTATGGCTAAGCATTTGATTGGTCCCCAAAAGTGAGACAGAGGAATAGAAACTTAAATGCAGAACAAAACTTATTGCTAACATTTCATTGGTTGAAGACTGCTTAGACCATGTAAGCTTATCAGTATTGTACAGTACTTCACTGTTACCTCACTAGCAAAGTATTTCTTAGGGGCCAGTGTAAGGGGGGCATGGAGCATAGCTGCATGAAGTAAGAAAGACACTTTTCCAGTCACAACCTCTTTCCAGTCACCACCTACCCAGGTTGTGACCAGTGAGAAGGATGATACCCATCCCACGCGAAAAAGACAATGGGATGGGCAAAAAACAAAAACAAAAACAAAAACAAAAAAGTGGCTACTCAATGCCAATCTGAGTAGCCACCAAAAATTCCCGTCCAGCCCCATACCGACCAGCTAATCTCATTCTCCTTTTGATAGGGTAGGAGGGTGGGGCTGACAATCTCGCTGTCAAGAGGCTGGGGCAGGGAGGGAGCCACCTTATGTAGGCTCCCATCCCCGGGCAAAAATACCCAGATCAGCACGAAGTCTTCATGCCAAATGTCTGGGGCGAGAGGGAAAACGTGCCCCGACCCCAAACTACATCGGGCTTGGAGCTGCACATGTCCATGGAGTTTTCTTGGAAGGAAGACTGGAGTGGTTTGCCAGTTTCTACTCCAGGTGCCTGCAGTACCTGGTATTCCCTGGTGGTCTCCCATCTAAATACCATCTGGGAAAGTGTGGCTCTACACAGTCAGATTTGCAGGTCTGCTCATTGAAGAGGCTTCTGTGTGTGTCCTGTTCATAACATAGCAGCTTTGCCCACTATTGTTCAGAAAGCAAGCATGGCTGATTCTCTGTGGTCTGTTCCAATGCCCCCACTGGGCCAGGATAAACAGCTCATGGTGAGACCTCAGCTCCAGCGATGTTTAGGGTAGTTCTGATACCGCTGAACTGAAAGCCAATGCCTAGCGATTAGGAAAAGTGCTGTTGTTATTACCATTGGCGCTCCTCTGAAAGCACACAATATGGAGTTTGTGAGGCTGGTGGAAATTTATCCACAGGGCATCACATTATTTTCCACATAAAAGTGTGCCCTTTCAGAGAGATGCACTAATCCCTGCCATTATCGCTTTGGTTAATTCCCTTCAGATCCTGGCTCATTGTCAGTCTGCCTCTCCCAGGAGTTGGTGGTTCCTTAGCAGCAGACGTTCTGATTTAAACTACAGTCATGTGAGAAAGAATGTACACCCTCTGGGAATGCTATGGTTTTACGTATTAGGACATAATACAAATCGTCTGGTACTTAGCAGTCTGAAAATCAGAGAAAGACCACTGTGAGATGGTGGAACAACCTGGAGACAGACCAGAGGGTGTGTCGTCTGGACCTCCCAAGAGCAATCGCGAAGAAGACAAGGAATTAGAGAGACACATTAAAAGACTTCATGTCATTGAGTTAGTGGATGACATAAAGGAAGATTGGGAAGCAGAGATAAGGGAGGGAGCAAAGGATGCCTATTGGGTGGTAGAGGAAAATTCCAACCAATGGGGTGAACGCGCGCGAGGGGAGAAAAAGCGGTGTGATGTGAGGGGAGAAAAGAATGACAGTTGGGACCAACTGTCAAGGGAGACAGGGACCAAAACTGACAAGGGTCTGGATTGTGGGGGTGTCGGATGGACAAAGGTCCATAAAGGTGACAAATGGGTGTGGGCTGTCCATGTAAGACCCATACAGTGGCTGGGAAACTCTAGGAGGTTTCAAGAATGGAAAAGCACGAGACCTGCCGTTCCTGTGGCGCAGTAGGCAAAGCACCCACAATGTTGGGGGCGAGGATCGGCTATTCCCCCTCACCCGTAAGAGACCCAAACTTATGTTTAACGTCCGTTGATGTTGTTCTTGAAGACCCTCACGTTGAGGGAAACGTTATTCCTGTTATGCCTGAATTGACTCCTGAAGTTACTGAATATGCCCATAGAAGCTTTGATTTAAAACACAATAAAAATCCTTTTGATATTTTATTAAAAACTAACTCGTCTCCGGTTTGTGACTCGGATCCGCCGAGGGAGAGATTCGAACCCTCACAATCACGTCAGATGCCTGTGAAGATTCTCAGTCATCCAGGTGAGGTTATCCAGAAGTTGAGTCATGGCCATTGGACTTCTTTTCTTGTGAGACTGAAATGTTTCACTGCTCAGCCAAGCAGCTTTGGGAGTCTGAGGAAAGTTGATGCAAGGCTTCCAATTTATAGTTCTTGGTTTCACACATCTAACATGCATAGTCAGGCCACTGTCCACCTAACAAGCCTATTCAGACCAGAGTGATGTGAAACAAAGGTGAACTATTAATCAAGTTCCAGATTGGCCATATTCCATGCTAGGGATTATCAAAAAGGGGATTGAAAATAAATCAGCCAACATTATACTGCCAAACGACAGTAACACCTCACCTGGAGTATTGTGTACAATTCTGGTCCTCGCATCTCAAAAAAGACATGGTGGAACTGGAATGGCTAAAATGATTACTAGGCTGGGGCATGTCCTTTATGAGGAAAGGTTAAAACATTTGGGGCTCTTTAGTCTTGAAAAAGGCACCTGAGGGGAGATATGATTGAGACATACAAAATAATGTAGGGCATGAGTAAAGCGGATAGAGGGACACTCTTCTCCCACTCACAAAATACCAGACCTAGGGGACATACACTCAAATTGAGGGTTGGGAGAGTAAGAACAGATAAAAGAAAATATTTTTTCACCCAGCATGTTGTTAGTCTGTGGAACTCCCTGCCACAGGATGTGGTGATGGCATCTGGCCTGGATGCCTTCAAAAGGGGATTGGACAGATTCCTGGAGCAGAAGTCCATCACAGGTTACAAACCATGATGGAGATGTGTAATCTTCCAGGCTTAAAGGTGGGGTACTTCAAGGGCCAGATTCAGGGGAGTGGTATTGGGAGACAGATATCTAGTCTCATGCACTCCCAAACACATCTGGTGGGGCTGCTGTGAGATACAGGAAACTGGACTAGATGGCCCTTTGGCCTGATCCAACATGACTTGTCTTATGTTCTTATGTTCTTAAGTTCCCTGTCCACCTAACAAGCCTATTCAGACCAGAGTGACATGAAACCAGGGGGAACTATTAATCAACTTCCAGATTGGCCATATTTCTCACAATGCCTTCCTTTCTGGAGGGCTCAAATGACATCTCTGTGTGTGGGGGTACTTAATTGTTTAACTGGGGGTGCTACCCTTTGCGCAGGCATACAGGATGCTAAAACTTCGATTGTTAGATATAGAAAGCTAAGATCTTTTTGCAGCAGCCTGTAAAGTGTGCTCTCCTCTAAGCCTCCAACTTCCGTTACAAACTGGTAAGCTGGCCAGATATTTACATCTACTAGAGCAGGGGTCCTCAACCTAAGGCCCCAGGGCCAGATGCGGCCCCCCAAGGTCCTGAATCCGGCCCCCGGGACCAATTGCACCCCCCCTACCCGCTGCTTTGCGAGCAAGCCAGCCTCCGCAGCTGCTTCTATTGCTGAGGCAGTTCAAAGCAGCTTCTCCCACTCCCCCCAACTACCGCCTAGATGATCAACATGCTGGCTAGTGGGGCATTCAAAGTGGGAGGGCTACGGCAAGGTCCCCTGCTCCCCCTACCCACTGTGGTCCGGCCCCCAGTGGTGTCTGGGGCGTGGTGAACCGGCCCCCTGTTTGAAAACTTTGAGGACCCCTGTACTAGAGAATCCACATGAATGGCGTGCAAGATGTAATGTGCTCCCATCCAGCATTTTATATGGTAGATTTGGCTCACAACTAGAGATGGGCACAAATAAAAAAACTGGCATTTCGTTTGTTGTTTGTCATTTGGAGGGTCCGTTTCGGTTTGTTTCCTTTTTTGCGAATTTTTGCAAAAAAATCATTTTCATTTTCGTTGATTTCATTACTGTTTCATTACCATCTATTTCAATTTTTTGTGATTTTTTTAGCTTTTAAAGCAGTTCAATGTATTGCCGTAACGGAAACGAAACGCACGACAAAATTTCCGGTGTTTCTGTTCTTTTCGTTTCATTTTAGAGATAAAATTCGTTTTTCGTTTCGTTACATAACGAAATGAAAAAACAAAAACAGAAATGAAAAATTGTTCGTTTTGTGCCCATCTGTACTCACAACCATTGGAAACACGGCTATGTCCCTGGAACTCAGGGATGATTGAGTCTATGGCTCATATGATTTTATATTGCCCTTTATACAGGGACATCCGTGCTTTCCATTTAGAACCATTTCTTGTTAGATTTCCTGGCCGCCCAGAGGAGGTGGTTTTGCATAATCTTCTGCTAGGCCTAGATAAAGCCCACACCAGGCAGAGTGCCATGTTTATCAACTCATTGACTCAGCAATGCAGTCCCTTAAAGGGCCTTCTGCTCTACACTTTCAGATTTAGTTGCTCATTCCAGATGGTTTGCTGTCAATGATGGACAGACAAATGCATTGCTTTTCTCTTTTTCCGTTTAGTGTGTGTGACACTGGTCTGGATACACATTTTACAACTGTCTATTTATTGTTCATTGTTTATTATTTATTTTATGTGTGCCAATAAAGGTGTTGATTGATTGATTGACTGACTTAATTGTTTAATGTTTTCTACCTATGTAAATATTTATTTGCAAATATTTGAGTTGAAGAAGGGAGGAACAGGTTAGGATAATGACAGTCAGACCATGCTAGTCCCATAAACAAATTCCGTTATCAGTTTGATTTTATAGCACTTGAAGGTTTTGAACTGTGGGTATATCATGCCCCATTTCTGCATCAGTGGTGACTTGTTCAGCAGAAGGTCAGCATAAAAACCACAGGCATTGTCTCTGGATTTCCCCTAGGGAATGCATTTATGTAAGAAATTTTCCTATTGCATACTGCCAAAGAAATGCATGCATATCTTACATCCGTGCAAGCCTGTTCCCCATGCACACCATAAGGTATATCTCTAATTCCAAGCTGAACATTTCGTAGCATGTCTGTTTACTATGCAGTGATCAGAAAAGTTTGTTCCCAGGCTATGTGTGTGTGCAATTGCAATAGATGGCACACCAAAACCTGCATGCTAGGAGAGACTTCCATAGGTATTCAGTAGCTGGCAATGAGCTAAAGCCCGAACCATCTGTACTCACCTAAGTCCTTGGAAAAGCAAATTGTAATTTCTGATAACATCCTGACGATTATGCAATCGAGCCCACAGCCCCATCCCTTAAGGAAACATCTTGTGCTGTCAGTTACATAACAGGATAGAGAGGGCTGAGCTAGTTGCATGGCACGCGGCAACCGGCTTGCAGCTACAGGATGGTCAAATGGGTGCTGAAAAAGTTTGTCAAAATAGAACAAAGAAAAGAGAAAGAAAAAAAAGAAAAAGAAGGAGAATGATCATTGAAGGAAATAAATCATGCTACCTATATATAGGTGTGTGTCTGTTGTCTACCTACACACACACACACACACACACACACACTATACACACACACACACACACACACACACACACACACACACACACACACACACACACACACACACAGTGGTACCTTATATAAAGGAGTTAATTCATTCCAAATGAATTTATGTTAAGCAAATTTTCTTTTATACAAATTTCCTGTAGGGATGCATTGAAAACAGAGTAATCCCTAATTGCGAACATTTTTATGTTGCACGGATTCTCCCCATAGGCGATTATGTTAAGCAAATTTCTCCTATCTCCAGAATTTTTATGTTGTACAGATTTTATGTTATACAAACCATTTGTTTTATATATATATAAATATGCAACCTGGATTTTTGGAACTCCTGCAGAGCCAATTGCTTTAAGTGCCTATATAAAAAGCTGACCCTAATCCGCCGTTACGTATTGCTAAACCATCATCTTTAAGCCCTCACTTTATCCCATTTGCCGGACTCTGCAGTTTAAGCTCACATGGGAGGAAGAACTTGGACAACAGACGGCACAAAGCTCTCCCACCGCCGGCAGGAAAGATCACAGCGTGGAATGATAACGCAGCGAGCCAAACAGGAGCTACCGGGAAGGCTAGTAAGTATACTGGAGGGCAAGGGGTTTGTTTATACAGATATTTTTGTACTGTTTTTTTTAAAGGAGGTTAATGCAATTGTGTTAGGAGGATGCTATTTTTGAAAACAAAAAATGCCCCTAAGGAGAATGAGTAGATGAAATAGCATTGTGTCTTAAAGGCATTTCAAATACAGTGGACCCTCGTTTAACCCGAGAGAGGGGAAATTTGCTGAACAGAATCGTCTATGGGGCAAATCCATACAACATAAAAATGAGGGATTACTCTGTTTTCAATGCATTCCTATGGGGAATTTGCACAAAGGAAAATTTGCTTAACATAATTTCATTTGGAACGAATTAATTCCTTTATACAAGGTGCCACTGTATTTCTTTGTCACCTCTGGCGAGTGCAGTGCTACAGTGATGTAGCTGGGTCACCAACCCTTAAAGATTCAGAGACAGGTTGTCCCTTTCTCCCTCTCTCAGCATCACTGCAGCTCGCTGTTTGTGTTTGCCACCTTATTGGAGGCCAAAATGTTGAAAGGTCATCCTACTTTGGGTGTATCAGGAGAAGGCAGGAGACTCTGGGACAGACAGTAATGCTCAGAGAGGTGAAAGGGAGCAGGAGAAGAGGAAGACGGAATTTGAGATTGATTCACTCCCTAAAGGAACCCACTGCTATTAGTTTGGAAGTGCTGAATAGGGAAGTTGGGGCCAGGCTATTGGGAGGTTCCTTATTCATGGGGTCTCCATAAGTCAGGGGCAACTTGAGAGTGGATATTTCAGCAACAACACATAACAACAACACATACAGAGCCTTTTCCCCCATAGAAGAGAAACGGAGAAAGAAGAAGTGAAAAAGCAGAGATATAAAGAGTAAAACCTTTGTCTGGATGCAGCAGAACCCTGAAGCAAGCTAAATATATTGTTTCTTTGTTTAGCCCAGTATAATCAGCAATCACTACTGACCTAGGCTCCTCATAGTTTCAGACAAAGATACAGTCTTACCTCTAGCTGGACAGATTGGGGATAGAACCTAGAACTTTTTACATATCATGTAGTCTACCATGTAGCTGTCCCCCTGCACCAGTGGAACTGCTTGTTTTCCCATTCAAATTAAAAGGAGACCATGGTCTTCTCCCGTCCCTGCTTTTGCTCTGCTGGTTGGTGCCTTTTTTCCTGCACAGAAAATAGCCTAGGAAATGTAACAAACCCTGTGCATTCCTTCTGCCCATGGTGTGTGTGTGTGTGTGTGTGTGTGTGTGTGTGTGTGTGTGTGTGTGTGTGTGTGTGTGTGTGTGTGTGTGTGTGTGAGAGAGAGAGAGAGAGAGAGAGAGTCCTCTGTAGGAAAGATGCCATTCTGCGCAGGAATCCCCTGTGCAGGGGATTGGACAGATTCCTAGAGGAAAAGTCCATCACAGGTTACAAACCATAATGGGGAGATCTGTCATCTCCAAGATCAAAACGGAGGTACCTCAAGGGCCAGATGCAGGGGAGTGGTATCAGGAGACAGATATCTAGTCTCGTGCACTCCCAGATGCATCTGGTGGGGCCACAGTGAGATACAGGAAGCTGGACTAGATGGGCCTTTGGCCTGATCCAGCATGGCTCATCTTATGTTCTTACGTAACCATCCTGCATGGCTTAGTTTACTTCTGCTCTTTCCTGGTGAATTCCGCACAGCCAGGATGCCCTTCTGTGCAAGACTTGCAACAATCAGGAGCAGCTTGGTACTGCTTGCAGGAAAAACACACACCATAAAACTTCTGATCCCCTCAAGGATTCCTGTGAGATTTCTCGGTGGGGGGGGGGGGGAGAAAGAAAGAATGCAGAAGTTCCCACACAGAGAAATGTCACTGCATGGAGAAAAAAGGAATCTACCCCCACCCCTTAATTATTTTTTTTAAAGAATTAGAGGCTGTTAGTTTCACATCCCTGCTAAAAGTGGCTTCCAATGATCCAATGTTTCTTTAAAAGCCATAACTCACTGTCTGGTAGTTTAAGAGCAGGACTGCACTCCAAGTGACCCACGTGTCCAAAAATAGCTCACAGTCATCTGTTTGACAGCCTTGACTACTCTCAAGGATGGGGTTTCAAAGAGACCCAAAAAAACAGTTTTTCTTTTAAAAAATTTGGGCTTCAAGTCACTGACCTGCCATGGGGTTCCCTCCTAGTGAGGTAGAAAACCTCTGACTAGGCAGTGTCATTTCAGACTGCAGGTGGAAATATTAAATCGTGGAAGAGCCTTTCACATTGTTGTCGTCGTTTCAATCATTCCCCTTATAGCACCAGATGCCAATGGAGATATAAGCATCTCCTTGTCAGGCTAGCTGTCAATGTGCTGACAATTCTTGGGCATAAAGGAGCATCTTCATCAGATTAGAAAAAAAATGTGTGACATCTTTTGCGATGAGTGCTGAGACCAGCACAGACTGCTACAATCAATAACAGTCACAATAATAATTGTCTGTCCTGTCTTTTCTGACTTATGGTAACCTGCACTCAGGTACTAAAGGATGTTCACCTGTCCCTCCTTTTGGTGGCACTCTGAGGCAATACAGCTTACCTAAGGCTGCACATGTGTCAGGTATGGGACCTATCCATGTGCCTCTGAGGATCTCAGTTGACCTCTCTCCTGAGAGGCACCACAGCTAGTGACCCCAAACCGCTGAGCTATGACAGCTTGATCCTTGTGTTCTATGGAGGAATAACACTTTTTTTGTTTGCTTTTGTGAGGCCATTGTTTTCAACCCCTCCTGAATTCAGCAAATCAAATCAAAGCAGATCTGATAGATTCACTTTTATTTTATTTATTTTTATATTTATATACTGCCAGATTTTCCCAAATGGGAACTCAGGGCAGTTAACAAGTATAATATATCACAATTCAGAAGAAATAATAATCAGTTCCACAGAGTAAACAAAAAAAGAACCAACAGCAAACAGCAGAACACAAAGTTAAAAGGAAAAGCTAAAAAAGTTTCAGAATAATACTGAGGCAAGATGGCGAAAAACAGGCGGATATAATAAATCAACCCCCTTGATCGCCAAACACGGTCGTGCAAAGCCAGTTTTTTTAGCAGCTTCTTAAATGCTGGGAGGGACTCCACAGGCCTAATGTCACTTGGGATACAAGTGAAAGATGGTTGTCCAACTTTCCCTTGAATGCCTCCAGCATTAAAGCATTCACCACCTACCAACGGAATTGGTTCCATTGTCGTACTGCTCTAACATTTAAGATCTTTTTCCTGATATTCAGCCTAAATCTGGCTTCCTGTAGCTTGAGCTCATGATTACATGCCCTTTGAAATGTGCATGGGAATCAGAGAGGAAATAAAGCCCTTCACAACATGCAGACTTCAGTTGTCACATGTCCATGGCGGTTACTTCACGTCCGTTTTGTCTCTGTTAGTGTTGCACTTAGGAGCAGTACAAAAAAAAGTTACTTCACATCCATCATGCAAGTACTGAAATTTGTCTTGACCACCCCCCCCGGAACGGGTGCTAAATGACAATACTGTACCTGGTGCTGAGGTAGGGTTTTCCCTTGTGACTCTTTGTTCCTGCTTTCTGTTTCGAGACAAGACACCGTATAGTAATGACTGTCACGCAACAAAACATTTGTTTCTCTCAGAAAACTGTGTCCAAGTTTGTTTGTTTTTTGACTTTTCAGAAGCAAAATATCAAAAAAGAATTTTTAAGCCCCCACCCAAAAGGAAAAAAGGAAGCTAGATAAATTCAGTATTTGTCACGGTACAAGACTGTGAGTTTTTTAAATTATTATTTTGACTTTTCAGAAGTGAAATATCGAAGAAGAATTCTTTAAGTTCCCCCCTCAAAAAAAAAAAAAAAGAGGAAAAAGGAAGCTAGACAAATCAGTGTTTATCACGGTACAAGACTGTGAGGTAACACTTGTCACTGGACAAGTTATCATGACCATGGGAACACTGAAACAGGGACAAAAATACATGATCGCAACCAACACTGTCATGGTACAAAACTAGTCGCAGAACAAAGAAGGCTGTGAAGTAACCGCCTATCTGGCATGAAGTTAACTGGTACATCTTCACTACAAGGATCAGAAATCTTGGCACCATGTCACCTTCCCTTTTACCTTTTACAGATCCATGTATAACACAGAGATGCCTTTGACGAAACATGCCTGAATTTAGGATCAAGTTTGCTCCCTTCTCTAGAATCCTGCCCAGGCAGTAAAATCATCAGAAGAGACCATTATCTCAGTCCCACCAGCTTCACAGGCACGTTTGGTGGGGACATAGAAGAAGGCTTTCTCTGTTGCTGATCCCAGATTCCGGAACTCCCTCCCACAGGAAGCCCGACTGGCTCCCTCTTTGCTGTCCTTCCACAAGCAGCCAAAGACCGTTCTCCTCAGGCAGACTTTCTCTTAATGACTGGCAACCTGACAAGTATTTTTTTAAAAAAATAATTGTTTTGTTTTGTGGTTTTTAAAAGCATTCCTTTTATTTGTCATTTTTAATATAATACTTGTTTGATTCTTTTAAAACCATTGCCTACTTACTATCTCTAGAGTTGAAATGTCCCCTCTTTAAGCATGTAAGCCTCTTTGGGTCCTCTTAATGAGAAAAGTAGGGGGGAAATATTTCACATAAAATAAATAAATAAATGATGTTTCGAGGGTGCTAGGCAACCCAACCACCCCTTGGTACCATCTCCCAGGTGGTCAGGGGTTTATTATTATTAAACATTTAGATCAGAGGTTCATGCTGCTGCAATATTATTATCTGGACAAAGGACCTTTTGGATACCATGATGCCTCCTCAGTTGCCTCTGTACACGTGCCGCTTAATCCCATTCACGTTTATTCGCATGTCGTCCCCCCCCCCAAATGACTAATAGGATTTATTCACAGGTCTGTTTGAATAGGATGGAGGCTTGGCTGTAGATTCCACTGACATCTTGATCCTGGTTTCTAATGTGCTTGCATAATGTCCCTTTAATAACTCTGGTTTGTTTTTTTTGTCAGTGGTATCTGACACTGAGAAGGCCTTTGTCTCTGCCGTATTGACACCAGCGTTCAGGACTCTTCTGCAATGCCTTCCTTTGGCCCAATCTACAAATGGCTAAATATGGCATTTGTATCCTTTCCAAGGCAATTCTCTTGCCCCACCTACCTGTTTAGGTAAAGGGTGAAATCAGCAAGCAGGAAAAGCATGCGCCTGATCATACCAGAAAGGATCATCCTAGGCGGTTACTTCATGTGCTTCTTTGTTCTGAGACTAGTTTTGTACCATGACAGCATTGGTCGCGATCATGTGGTTTTGTCCCTGTTTCAGTGTTCCCATGGTTGTGATAACTTGTCTCGTGACAAGTGTTACCTCATGGTCTTGTACCATGACAAACACTGATTTTGTCTAGCATCCTTTTCCCTTTTTTTTAAAGGGGGGGGGGCTTAAAAATTCTTTTTTGATATTTCACTTTTGAAAAGTCAAAATAATAATAAAAACCCCAGACAGTTTTCTGAGAGAAATGAATGTTTTGTTGCATAACAGTCATTACTACATGGTGTCTTGTCTCAGAACAGAAAGCAGGAACAAAGAGCGACAAGGGAAAACCCTACGCCAGCACCAGGTACAGTTGCGCTTAGCACCCGTTCTGGGGGTGTGGTTGAGACAAATTTCAGTAGTTGTGCGATGGACATGAAGTAACATTTTTTTGTACCGCTCCTAAGCGCAACACTAACAGAGACAAAACGGATGTGATGTAACCGCTTTACTGATCACCCTTAACATGCCCCTTCTCTCTGCTAGGCGAGTTGCTCCAGCTCTAGCTCCCCCAAAATAGAAGCTCTACAGTTGGACCAAAAAAGGTGGAGCTTGGGGCTCACTCTGGAGTGTGTTTCTCTGTACTGTACTTCATGAAAACATCGCTAAATGGATTGCACCAGGCAGCTCCATTATAGGTCCCGATTCTTTGTGGGATCACATCCTGTGTCGCACTCTCCCATAACATACATTATTATTATTTTATTTAAAATATTTCTACCTTTCTTCTTGGGGAGAACCCCCCTTACCCCATCCCTGGTCCAAAGGGGAATTAATGGAGACATAAATCACACACATTGATCACGTCAGGAACTCCTATCATTAAGCAAAGTAAAACAGCTGCCTCAGGTACCTGTGAAAGAGGAGAAAAATCATCAGTTGTTATTTTGATTCTTGTCATTTGCAACTATATTTTTACCACCAGGATGAAAAAGCACTTGTTGATTCCCCCCTTTCACTATCTATGGCAAAATAAGCAAACTTTTGAGTGTGATGCATCTTGGTTCACGGATGGGACACCATTTCCTCCCCCCACCCCATTCAGGCAGTGAAATGCCTTGAATTAGTTCTGAAAGAAGCTGTCTGAATAGCTCAGCAGTTTTGGGTTCCTTGCTGGGGGAGCCAGAGGTGGGGGAGTTCAATTCTCCACTGTGGGAAAGGCTACATTCTGCACGTTTGCAGAACGCCACCCACAAGAAGGGAATGGCAAACCACTTCTGCGTACTCTATAACCGGAAAGGTCACAATTACGATCATAAATGGGAATCAACATAATGTCACACCATGTGCATGAATATTGATTTCCCCACAGAGATGGCCATGTTAATCTCTTGCAGGAAAGAAAGTCTTCTGGCATCTTATGTCTTACAGACTTGCTCTGTTTGCTTGAAATGAGTTTCTATGGATTGCGGACCATTTACATCTGAATAACTGAGCTGCAGACCATGAAAATGCACGGCACCTAAAATCTGTTAGTATATCAAGTGCCACTTTACTCTGCTGCTTTGGTAGATTCACTTTTCTATAACTTTTCTGGATAGCTTTGGATCGTACTTTTCTACTAAGAGAAAGCCATAATGAGAAGAGCAGCTATGTATAGTATTTGAATTCCTCTTTGAATATTCATATTGATAGTTTTTTACACAGCCCTTTCTTAATTGTACAGGAAAGATCAGGTCATAAGATGCCTGAATAGTATCACTGGCATGATCCTCTTGTTCCTCATTCCCAATCTCTGCCTTTCATAGCTCAATAGGATAAGTGCTGATCATCTGCCCATTAAGGACTTCCATGGAGTGACACAATCTGGTCTTCATTTTTACTGTACTGAAATGCTGGCTTGCCTTTCAGCCACTGATTCAATGTGTTTAGTCTAATGTTGTTTTTCTGTGCCATTAAAGTTGCTTCTGATTTATTTAAAATACTTTCATCTTTCCTCTTGGGGAACCCCCTTGCCTCTTCCCTGGTCCAAAGGGGAATTAATGGAGACAAAAATCACACACAATGATCACAAAGTAACAAAAATCATAAATTTTATGATTTATGGCAACCTCATGGATCAGCAAACCCCAGAATATCCTCACCTCAGTAGCCCTATTGTGCTCTTGTAAATTCATGCCAGGGAGTCAGTCCATCTCATATTTAGTCTTGCTGCCTTCAACTTTTGCTACCATTATTGGCTTCTCTAGAAAACCCTGCCTTCCCAAGATGTGGCCAATAGAGATGGGAACGAAATAAACTTTTGGTTTGTTTCGTTATTCGTTATTCATTTCGTTACATAACAAAATGAATAATGAACTGCCCCCTCTAAGAGAAACGAAACATTTGCCAGTGGTGTCTCCTACCTGGTGCTGTTCCTGGGGTCCTCCTTCCTGGCTGCAGGGAGGGTCCAAGAGCTTCCAGGGGGAAAAGAGGGGGGAAGGTGACCAGTTGTGCTACAGCTGGTAGGTGGCCACATGGTAGGCAGTAAAAAAATACAATAAAAATAAAAATAAAAATAAAAATAAAAATCAACCGATCCGGCCTGCGGGCCCAGTACTGGCCCGCGAGCACTGGATCCAACCTTCGGGCCACCGAACCGGCTCACGGCCAGCAAAAGTAATAATAATTTTTAAAAAGCAGATCAGCCCATGCTACAGCTGGTAGGTAGGCCACGTGGTCAGTAGTAACAAATAAAAATAAAAATAAAAATTAAATTTAATTTAATTTAAAAAGGAGCAGGTGGCAGGTGGCCTGGGGTGGCCAGGTTGGTGCTCTAAAATAAAGAAAATAATAATAAAAAAACCAACCACCAACCCGGCCCCAGGGGCCACACATTTGGCGCTTTAAAAACAAACCAAAAAATAATTTAAAAAGGAGCACAGACCTGGCCCCAGGGGTGGCTGGGTCAGTGCTCTAAAATAATAAAATAAAATAATAATAATAATAATAATTTTAATAAAAACACTAACCCGGCCCCAGGGGCCACGCGGTCAGTGCTTGAAAGACAAAACACAAAAAACCAAGGTGCTGGCCCCAAGCCAGTGCCTCAAAAAGCCCCTGCCGCAGGGGCCAGGATTGGCCACAGCCTTCACTGCCCAGTAAGGACCTGAACTGGTTCAGATCGGTTCATCTTCATACAATTTTTAAAAAAATTCGTATGAACCCGAACACAGACTGAACCAAGGGTGGGCCCGAAACAGATGAACCCGAACCATGGGTTTTCTGTTTCATGCCCACCTCTAGTGGTCAAAGTATCTACAAATAGCCATAGGAAACTCAAAAGTTTACAAATTCACATCTATAAGTAAATTTTTAAGCCTTTGCATTAGACCTTTAAACAAATGAACTGCTTTAGAATAAGGAAGCGATGAAAGTGAGGCTGGTTTTTACAAAATGAAACAATGTGTAGTAGCGCAAATGGGGACATCTATTCCAGGAATCTCACCTTTGGCCTGTGTAAGTGATCAGTGTAAAAGGTTTTGGCTTACGTGGCATGGCCAAGAACATGTGGATGTGACGTTTTCATTTAGACACTTACTCAGTTCTTGTCCTTGGCTCACCTCAGTTCGGCATCATTCTGAGTGACTGGATGGAAGCTCTACTAAGCCTGTGAAGAAATCAGTTGCCTCATGAGGTATGAGCTATAAAAAGGGTAGAGGTGATCTCACAAAGGGCCCCACATGGACAGCCTCATCCAGGCATTACGTCATCCGGATTTAGTGAATACGCAAAGAGGTGGTGCACCTTCTTCCATTGTCAGTACCTTTTGTGTGCAGAGGGATTGTCTGAAAGAGGGACATGAAAAATACATCACAGTGGCTGATGCATTGGGTGAGACTGGCTTAGTGAGATGGATGGTTGTTGAGAACACTGCCAGAGATCCTGGTTTTTTTTTTTTGCACAACATCCATGTGTGAAGTACTCTTTCCTCTTGTCCTGCTTTCTGCATTTTGCACAAAACATCAGGTTGCAACAATTGGGTGCATTTCTTTGTGAAACCAAGTACACACAAAAACACACAAATGACAAAACAGGGATGGAGACATGAGTCACAGCACTTGCTACTGAGTCAGACTTAAGTTGCACCACCAATAACTCAACTCTGGCTTGACTGCCCATTCCAAACCTACTGCAGCTTATGTATGTTTAAGCTTGTTTAGCAGAGTTTAGTAAGAACCCCCCCTCCCATTAGTGAGATCCGCAGGTTCATTTATCTGTTGCCAGAAAATATTAAATGAAAAAATCTCAGAAATGCTTATTTATATGTATTTCCAGAGTGTATTTACCAGAACTGGCTATTATAGGCAGCCATATACCATGCATTCACAATACAGTAGGACCCCAATATCCACTGGGGATTGGTTCCAAGCCTTCCCTTGGATAATGAAAACCATGGATAAGAGAAAACACCAAAATGTCCCCAAAACTGCTGTTTTGTGATAGTAACTTGCTTTACAGCTGCTGTTTTGCAACAGTAGCTTGCTTTAAGGCTGCTCTTTATGACAGTAGCTATAAAACATTTATTTATTTTTTCCTCTGCCAACCATGGATAACTGAATCAGTGGATAATGAATCAGTGGATATGGGGGTCCTACTGTATCTACATTTTTGTCATTCATGGGGGTGAGGGGCTTCCAACCAATCCTCCATGGATATTGCAACCCCACTACAAACAGGCCTGCTCACTGACTTTTCATTGTGAAGATAATATTTTTAACATACACTGGTGCCTCTACTTAAGAGCAGCTCTACTTAAGAGCAATTCAACTTAATAGTGGAAAACCATTGGAGTTTTAACTGCTGCCTTTCAAATTTTAGATGCAGTCTGCTCTACTTATATTTTTTTTTTTTTCAATTATTTATTTATTTTTCCAAGTTTTTAGATACGGTACCTCTACTTAAGAGTTTATTTATTTATTTATTTATTTATTTATTTATTTATTTATTTATTTATTTATTAATAGTTGTACTTATTAACAGCCCGACTTTCCCTCAGGAACTCTGGGTGGTATACAACCAAATTGTGAAGAAAAAACAACTTGCCCACAAAGAAAACAACCTACAAATGGGGAAAACCCCAAATCAAATAAAAAATAAAAATGAGACACAGCAACAGTATCCATACAGACAAGCATATACTCCGGCAAGAAAAATCTGGGACAGACAAACAAACCAGCGCTCTCCTAAATGCTGGCAAAGACTCCGCCAGCCTTATCTGCATTGGCAGGGTATTCCAAAGTGCCAGGGTGGCCCCTGAGAAGGCCTGATTCCAGGTGGAGAGCGAGGCTCTGGTCGGTTGGGATGAAGTTGACCTCTGGGAGATCCCCTCCTCCACATAGACAGGTCCCAGGCCATGGAGGGTTTTGTAAACCAAAACCAATACCTTGAACCTTATTTGGGAGGCAACGTGTAGCCAGTGCAAGTGGGCCAGGATGGGGGTGACACAGTTGTTTGACTTAAGAGCATGCATTTGGAATGGATTAAATTTGTAAGTAGAGGTACCACTGTAGTGTCATGTCATCTATGGAGCAAGAATGCCCCAAATCAGGATGTACCTTTCCAGTAAAAAAAAAAGATAGTATTGTGCAAAGTTGATTCTGTAGTTACAAGATACAACTTGAACATGGCTAATTAGAGTATTCCAAGCATCTGGTGCCACTTCCTTATTTTAAAATAATATATATTTCTAAGATTTACTGCACATTTTTATGTGCATTGTCAAATAATTTAAGGAAAGCTTCTTTTTTTAGAAAAAGAAAATTAATCTGTTATGTAGTGTTTGGAGAAAATAATTCAGTTTCCACTTCCTACAGAACTAAAACAGCGTATTGCTTCCCCCGAGGCATTGACTGCGGTATGAAAATACTGCTGCTATGATGAGTTTTAATATGATATTTATTTTTAAACATTGCAGTGATTCATTATTTGGTTTTTACCTTTCATTCTTTTTCATACTGAATACTGCCTTGAATCTTTTAGGAGAAAGAATGGATGAATGGATGAATGGATGGATGGATGGATGGATGAATCAATCAATCAATCAATCAATCAATCAATCAATCAATCAATCTCCTCAGTAGGGGCAGGTTCTCCATGCAACTGAGAGATCACATATTTGCAGATTTGATAGACTTTAGAATGCATCACCAACTACAGTAATACCATGGATAATGAATTTTTTGGATAACGACCCGCAATTTCCATATATAGGGCTGCCTCAGATATCGAATTTTCCCTATGGGCTGCCTCAGATAACAAATTTTCTCTATGGGCTGCCTCGGATAACGAATTTTCCTATGGGCTGCCTTGTATAATGAATTTTCCCTATGGACTGCCTCAGATAAAGAATTTCCAGCATGCATTGGTAAAAAAGAGTTATCCTGGGTGGCATTGCATCTGTACCTTTAAAGTGCACTTTATAAGGAGTTTTGACCAAACAAACCAGGTGTCTGTGCCATTTTCCTAGGATCTGGAATGTATTAGTTGGTTTCTCATTCATTCCTATTGGAAACTATGTTTCGGATAATGAATTTTTCGGATAACGAATTGCCTCAGAGAACAAATTAAATTTGTTATGTGAGGTACCACTGTATTTATGATGCACTGATACTGAAAGAAAAGGAGGAAAGGAGGCAGGGGGTGGAAATAAACCTGTTGCCTTGTTTCCCCTTTTGCAATAAAATGTCAGCACTGTATTGGTCGTGCCAAAAAGGAAAACATCTGAGAATAACAAGGAACATTTTTCAGCTGCTACATTACAACTGAGCAGAGAGTCTCCAATGAAGCAGGTGCATAATTCTTTGGGTCTTTTTAATAATGTAACTCTGCAAATCATTTCCCCCCGGAGTGGAAAGATTCTAACTAGGAAACCCTGGGAAGCTGGGATTTTTGTAGGCACTGTGGTCTCGGTAAATAATTTGTGTTTGCAGGTTCTTTTGCTTCTTCCTGTGGACAGTTCATCCATCAACATTTCCCAGAAAACTCTATCAGTCTCTCAACACATGCCTCTCTCTGGCACAGTGCATATGTTGTTTGTTTTCACTCTCCTCTACGTCCACTAGCTTACCTCTAAGGAAACTCAAAGCAGTGGTTCTCAACCTGTGGGGTCCCCAGATGTTCCTGGACTGCAACTCCCAGAAATCCTGGCCAGCTCAGCTAGTGATGAAGACGTCTGGGAGTTGCAGTCCAGGAACACCTGGGGACCCACCGGTTGAGAAGCACTGCTCTAGGGAAACTTAACACTGCATGTTACTATGGTGGCTGTGAGGGTAAAAATGGTGGTGGTGGTGGTGGTGGGGGAGAAACAGCATATCTCCATACATAGATACTTAGAGGCCTTCTCAGTTACTACTGACTAAAACCTGTTGTATCCATGAGGGAGTCAGCCCCTCTGATATTTAATCTTCCTCTTTTCCTGCTAAGTTTTCCAGCATTATTGGTGTTTTGTTTTTCAAGATAATCCTGCCTACTCATGATGTGCCAGAAACAGGACAGAGGTAGTAATAGTTAAGTCTAACCAGATTTATTGTATTACCCAATGATGCTAAAAATAATAATCCAATAGCATGGAGAAGAACATGGGCAAAAGATTAGTTCCCAAATGAGGACAGGTGGCCAGCTAAAAAAAAAAAATGGAAGTCGATCAAGTCATGAGAATGTGAACTTGAGGATGACTTTATTCCTTCAGTTCCAGAAGCCAAGCACATAATTCCAGGAAATCTACTTCATGGCAGGGAAACAATAAGATTCTAACAAGGTTGCCTCCAGAAACTGCCATTCAGTGGGTCCAGGTACACATATTGGCTTGCAATTCTGAAAGGAAATAAAGACATAACAAGACTCCATGCGGGACCCTCAGGGACTGCCTAAATCCTCCTGCTGCCTGATGTGGGTAGCAAAATCCTGCCATTCCCTACCTTATGCCACACTCTATCTATCTATCTATCTATCTATCTATCTATCTATCTATCTATCTATCTATCTATCAGTTCTTTCTTTCCTTCCTTCCATCTATCTATCTATCTATCTATCTATCTATCTATCTATCTATCTATCTATCTATCTATCTATCTATCTATCTATCTATCTATCTATCTATCTATTAGTTCTTTCCTTCCTTCCTTCCTTCCTTCCTTCCATCTATCTATCTATCTATCTATCTATCTATCTATCTATCTATCTATCTATCTATCTATCTATCTATCTATCTATCTATCAGGAGACAGTGTCAAAATGACCCAGAAGAAAAATAAAGATTTAGGATGTTATACTGTAGTCATTTGTGGGTACTCAACCTTTCTATTTCTTTGTTTAAAAAAAATCTCACACAAGGTAACTTCTGGTTTAGAAAGCTTGCTTATAGTTTTATTGTTAGCAGTGATAAGGTACATATACTGCTGGTCTATGCGGTGACACCAAGTTTATGTACCATCAAAGTAGACCAACTTCTGCTGTAATTCTCCACGAAGATTCTTATGTCTGAAAGCTCTTGTTGAAGTCAGCCCAAAGTTATAACTGAGCCAAAGTTATAACCATATTGAAGTCAGCAAAAATTTAAGAACCAAGGAATTAAAACTGATTAGGCCAAATATTTTTAAAGTTATAAGGGCAATGCAAACGGGAAGAATAGAGGGAAGAATATCTGAACTTGACTTTTTTTGTGCCTGAGTTATTGGTGGTGGCGGTGGTGATGATGATGATGAACTAAACTCTGGAGATGTCTGCATTTGGTCAGTGGCAGACACAGATAAAGAAATGACTCAGTAACTAAAAGGAGAAAGTAAAAATAATGAACTGTTCCAGTATTCCCTTTTAATACATTTCTTGTTAATACTGAGTTCTAATTTTTGAATTTTTAAACATAAGAACATAAGAACAGCCTTGCTGGAACAGGCGTCAGCCCATCCAGTCCAGCGTTCTGTCTCACACAGTGGCTCACCATTTGCTTCAGGGTATTCCTAAGCAGATGTCTTCACCTGCTTATGATTCCCTACAAATGGCATTGAGAGAGATCCTGCCTATCTATCTATTTAGTCTCCAATCCCCTGCATTGAACATTGTTTTTAGGCAACACAGAGCTGCTTTTAAAGGAAATGTCCAATTTTTTTTGTGGAGACCTGCTTCTGAATGATGTTTTTAATCTGCTTTTTAAAAAATGCTTTGTTTAAAAAATAAATTTCACTTATTGCTAATTGTTTGGGGAGCCCTGCTAGCCAGAAATGAGCTAAGAAAGTGCAACAAAGAGAGAGACTAAGTTGGGAGTTTAGGGCTTTTGAGGCAAGATGGATTCCATCCCCATGCTCGTCTTAGAATGTATCAAATGAATCTTCCTGGTTTATTCTTAATCCTGAAGCCTCTGTAACTGAAATACTCACCATGGCTATCAAAAGTTTCTCACCTTCTATCACCAGATTTCAGGAAGGAGGGGATCTCACATGTTCCTCATTTTAGGGTGAGAATCTCACAGTTCATGCCGCGATAATTACCTGGCCAAGGAAGGTTGAAGAATTTTCATACCAGTTTTTCAGATAACTGACAACAAATTTATTTATTTATTTAATTTATTTTTTGTACTTGTTGACCACCCAAAAAGCAACTTTCCCAAACATACAAACTCCAGACATACCAATCAAAATACAAGTATATAATAATAATAATAATAATAATAATAATAATAATAATAATAATAATAATAATAATAATAATAATAATAATAGCACATCAACAAACATATAACACAGACAAGATCTGGCAAGAGAGAGTCTCATGGGTCTAATTGTTGCATACTATTTTTTTTGATTGACACTTTTATGTCACACTAATGGTAACTGTTGAAAAGAATCTTAACGAGTGAATGGAACCCTGTAAATGCAGTGGGACCACTTTCATTGATATCTCACTCTGTCGAAAGGGACTAATTTAGCTACTTTTCTTTGATTATGAATGTGTTGAGAAATATGTATGTATATCTATGGCCATGGGATGGCAGTGAGACACTCTGATGGTTTCATATAAAACCTGCTGTTACTGATTCCTAGTACTTGGGAGATGGGAGGGGGGTGTCTTGGCTTTTTACACATTTCTTCATTTCAGACTGGGCTAATTCTATTGTCTGTTCCATACATTAATCAGTGTTCCATGTTGGGAGAAAATGTTAAATAAGTCATCTAAAGGTTCTTTTGAATTGATGCACGGATTTCTTATTTTATATATGTTTTAGTAGATTTTCTGTTTTTAATATAATACTTGCTTAATTCTTTTAAAATATTTGCACACTTACTGTTTTTAGCTTTTTAATGACATAAGCTGTCTTTATTTCAAATAAATGAGTAATAAATTTCATGTCTGCTATTTTTCCAGGCAGAAGACAAAATGTCCAAATTCAACTGCACAGTGAGTGAAGTTACTGTGATGAATCTCCAGCCCACTAAGAAGCCGATCTCCATTATGCCCATGGACAAAAAGGGAAAGGGTCCCAAATCTCCAAGCTTCCACCGTTCTGCTCCTAACCTTGCAGAGACTCCGTCAATCCAAGAAGGGACCAATGCTCGTGCTGAAATAATGCCCAAAGAAGGAGCTTCTTCGCCGAAACCCTTTTATGCAGGAGAGGCTCAAAGCATGGATAATCTCGCACTGAAACGGCCAGTGAAGTTGGCTCCTCTTGAGATCCCCTTGGAAGTGAAAGAGGCTCAGCTCAAGAAGATCATGAGCCTCCAAAGAGACTCCCAGCTGGCTGCCTACAAGCTGGCTAGTGTCGGCTCCTTTGCCAGTGAGCCCCATGTCAAGAGGGTGAAAAATATCCAGCAGCTAGAGAGAGAAAACTTCTCCAAGGCCAAGACCTTTGACAACTCCAGTTTACGCAATCAAGGTAACATCCATTCATTGAGTGTTTCCAAGTCCGCGTGCGACATCCAGATTATCTTGTCCACGGAGGATGATTCCCCCATGCCATGCCGCAAACCTTTAACCCCCCAGGACAACCTTCAAACCCTTGATTCACAGAAGGACCCCAAGATTTCAGATCACCTTTCTCAGAGCAATGGCCGCCGCCATTTCACGCTGAAGCAGATGAAGGAACAACAAGAGTTGTTCAGCAAAAGCAAACCTTTGAAAGCTATGGGGGTCAGCTTAGAGGAAAGCACGGTGAAAGCCCCTGGCCAACGGGCTCACAAGACCCTCAACAATGCGAGCAAGTTGATTGACACCCTGGTTAAAAAGCACAGGGGCACAGAGGAGGAGGAAGAGGAGGAAGTTGATGAAGACCTTCTGGTGGGAAGGCAGTTTTCACGGAGGAAGGCTTTAGGGGATATCATCCAGGCGGATGAAGAATGAGGCGAGACAGTGGATTTCACCCTAACTGTTTCAGGCACTGTCCCCATAAGGCTGATGTGGGTACAGCAAATTCTTCTTGAAGGGACATAAACTGCTCGAAACCTATCCTCCATTGAAAAGGTCTGCTATTGGGCTGGCATTGCCCCTCCAAAAGTACATTGAGAGGTGCTAGCAAATAAAAGACTAGACTAGACTAGACTAGACTAGACTAGACTAGACTAGACTAGACTAGACTAGAATAGAATAGAACTAGAATAGAATAGAATAGAACTAGATACTGTATTGTCATTGTTCATAGTTCAACAAAATTGAAAGCTATCCCAGGTGGGATCAAAACAAAAACAAAAACAAAACTAAAATTAGAAAGAAAAAAACACATTTAAATGGTAAAAATAATTATACATCTATCACAACTCCTCAAGGTGACACTATTTGTTTGCAGCATTTAAGATGGTTATGGCTCTTGGATAAAAACTATTTTTAGTCTGTTTGTTCTTGTTTTTATTGCTCTGTATCTCTTGCCCAAAGGCAACAGTACAAACAGACTATGTCCGGGATGAGATGAATCCTGTAGAATGTCCTTTGCCTTTTAAAGGCAACAAGAACTGTATAGTTCTTCCAGGGCTGGGAGAGGGTGACCAATGACCATCTGGGCTGTGGTTATGACCTTCTGGAGAGCTTTCCTATCCATGACTGTGCAACTGGAGAACCAAGCACAGATACACCGATAACGAACAAAATAAGCCAATATTGCACCAAAACAAAATAAGCCAATATTGCACCAAACGCAACCCCCCATCCACTTCAGCCTCCGCAGCTGCTTCTATTGCTGAGGCCAAGTGTGCTATGTCTAGACAATGGGATCTGGAGCAAAATTGAACAAAAGTCTTCCTGTTTGCATTTGGGGCATGGTGGGCATGGTGGACCGGCCCACTGTTTGAAAATATCAAAGACAATGGAAAAATTGAGGAAAATAAACTCTAGGCAGAAAGGCAGGGAAACAACACACTTTGCTGAATGTACTGATGAGGAAGAGTGTCTCCCATGAGGATAAGACTCTAGATGGACCACCTGGAAGACACTTAGACTTCAAAGCAAAGTAGGAAGATCAAAGAATACTCAATTCCACAGCTTGACCCCTGGTTAAACAGGGCTAAATTTGCTTCCTTTGATCATTGTTATCTCATTAATCTGGGGTCAACTGTCTTTGTTTTGCTGCTACCTTCTATATTTGCTGCTTTTTAAATATATGTTTAGTATAGGGTTGATTTTTATTTTGTTTGTTGTTTTAATTGATGCTTATTATTGAATCTTATTTTATGTTCATGGTGTTTTGTTTCAGGCTGCCCACAGTAGATGGGTGGGGTAATTTTTAAAAAAGTAAATGCATGGACAAATAAAAGGGGTTGGATACAGGATTTTTTTCCGGGTGACTGTGGATAAACTCAGTCAATGCAGCATTTATTGTCACCCCACGTGTCCAAAAGATCTAGCTAATGGCTAAGATAATGCTATTAAAGATACCTCTGGTCTAAAATAGTCTAGTTATTTTATTCAATTTATTTCTAATTCTACCTATATGTCTTACATGCATCCATAATTTCAAATTGTTGAACATTCTGATACAAATAAATAAATAAATAATTATTCCATGTCTTCCTAAACATTTGTTTTATCGGCTACCATCTTTCTAATTTATTTAAAGAAAAAAAATGCAGTGGTTAGGCCTTATCTAGAGTACTGTGTCCTGTTCAGGAATCCACAGTGGAAGAAAAATGGCAACAGACTGGAGCAGGTTGATTTGGGGGCTGAAATCCAAGCCCTATAACAGTGATGGCAAACCTTTTAGAGACCAAGTGCCCAAACTGCAATTCAAAAACCACTAATTATTTTTGCAAAGTGCCAATACAGTAATTTAACCTGTATACAGGTGGCTATGAAGGGGAAATATTGAGTGCTCACAAAAAGGGCTCCGAGTGCCACCTTTGGCACCCGTGCCATAGGTTCGCCATCCCTGCCCTATAAGGAAAGACTGAAAGAAATGGCTATGTCTAGCTGTGAGAAAAGAAAACTGAGTGTTGATAGGATAGCACTTTTCAAATATTTGAAAGGTAGTCCGACAGAGGAGGGGTGGAGTCCGATCATCCCTTTATCGAGGGATGGTTTCAAGTTACAGGAAGCCAGATTTCAGTTGAACAGATGAATATCAGGAAATATTTCTTAACTGTTAGAGCAGTATGAACAAATTACCTTTGCAGGTGGTGAGCACTCCAACACTGGAGACATTCAAGAGAAAATTGGACAGCCATCTATTTACCTAAGAACATAAGCAAAGCAAAAGCAAAGGGTTCTGCTTATATACCACCCCATACCACTTCAAGTAGTCTCTGGGCAGTTTACAGTTTAATTACAGTCTGCAGGCTACACATTGCCCCCTCCCCCAGCTGGGTACTCATTTTACCAACCTCGGAAGGATGAAAGGCTGAGTGAACCATGAGCCTGCTACCTGGGATCGAACCCCAGGTCATGAGCACAGTACAGGCATTTAACCCCTGTACCATGGGGCTCCTTGCTGGAACAGGCAGCCCATCCAGTCCAGCATTCTGTCTCACACAGCGGCTCACCATTTGCTTCAGGGTCTTCCCAAGCAGATGTCTTCACCTGCTTACGATTCCCTGCAAATGGTATTGAGATATATCCTACCCATCTCTCCAACCTGGAGGTTGTCCTTAGGCAACCATAATGAGAGCCATTGACAGTACCCTTGTTCTCCATGAACTTGTCCATTCCTTTCTTAAAGTTGTCAAGGCTGACAACTGTCACCACCACTTCCTCTGGCAGGGAGCTCCAGAGACCAGTGATTCTCTGGGTGAAAATTTGACTTGCTTTGGTTTAGAGTTCTGCCATGAGCAGAGGATTGGACTCAGTGGCCTTATAGACTCCTTCCAACTTCATTATGGTTCTCTGCAGTAAACATAACTTACCCACTGGCTGATTCCTCTGTGGACTTCATTACTCTTCACATCACTGTTACAAAGCAGTTATGTTGGCAGTTGCCATACAGTGATTCGATAGGGCAGTCCCTTCCCAGAAATCAGAAAAAAACATGACTTTGGACCAACAGAACAAAGCAAGCAGCTTTTTCATAGAATCAAAGAGTTGGAAGAGACATCAAGGGCCATGTAGTCCAACCCGCTGCCATGCAGAAACCTCCTTTACAGTGCTCCTGACAGATGGCCATCCAGCCTCTGCTTAAAAACCTCCCAAGAAGGAGACTCCACCACCCTCTGTGGCAGCATATTCCACTGCTGAACAGCTCTAACAGTCATGAAGTTCTTCCTAAAGTTCAAATGGAATCATTTTTCCTGTAGTTTGAAACCATTGCCCTGAGTCCTAGTCTCTGAAGCCATGGAAAACAAACCTGTTCCCTCTTCAATATGACATCCTTTCACATATTTAAACATAGCTATCATACCCCTCTTCTGCCTTCTTTTTGAAATGCTAAACATTCCTTTAAGAAAGCCATTCTTCATAAGACATTTCTTCCAGACCTTCAACCATCCTGGTCACCCTCCTCTGTACCCACTTGAGGGTGTCAACATCTTTTTAAGAACATAAGAACATAAGAACATAAGAAGAGCCATGCTGGATCAGGCCGAAGGCCCATCTAGTCCAGCATCCTGTATCTCACAGTGGCCCCACCAGATGCGTTTGGGTGCGCATGAGACTAGATATCTGTCTCCTGATACCACTCCCCTGCATCTGGCCCTTGAAGTACCCCGGTTTAAAGCCTGGAGATTACACATCTCCATCATGGTTTGTAACCTGTGATGGACTTTTCCTCCAGGAATCTGTCCAATCCCCTTTTGAAGGCATCCAGGCCAGATGCCATCACCACATCCTGTGGCAGGGAGTTCCATAGACTTACAACACGCTGGGTGAAAAAATATTTTCTTTTGTCAGTTCTTACTCTCCCAGCCCTCAATTTGAGTGTATGTCCCCTAGTTCTGGTATTTTGAGAGAGAGAGAAGAGCTTCCCTCTATCCACTTTACTCATACCCTGCATTATTTTTTTTTGAAATTGAGGCGCAGAGAACTGGACACAGGACTCCAGGTGGGGTCTGACCAGAGCAGAATAGATTGGTAATATCACTTCCCTTGATCTAGACACTATGGTTCTGTAGATGCAACAAGAATTCCATTGGCTTTTCTGGCCGCTGCATAACACTGCTGACTTATGTTCAATTTGTGGTCCACCAAGACTCCCTTTCACAGGTACTATTTCATGGGCATCAGAGAAAACTAGCAAACTAAAACAGCTGATACCAAGGGTGGTGCAACAGAGGTCAGGTAGTGAAAGAGATGTAGTCATTTGGAAGAAATTTGTAGGGACTGGAAGATCTCAGAGGCTCCACCCCACCCGAGAATGTCATGGTGAAAAAAGTCCAATGGAAGTCATAAATGTAGGCTTTCAGGTGATTCCTGATCTCTCTGTTTTACTCTTTGATGTTCAAGAAGGGTCTCTATTGCTTTGTAGAACAAAATGGGGGCTTTGAAGATAGCAGGGCTATTTTCTGGCTTGCTGTAAGAAAGACCAAAGACTTGGAAAACAAAAAAACAAAAACAACTAAACAGGACAATGAAACATGCATAGACACACAGAGATCACACACCATTTAAAGTAGGAATGGAATATGGATTAGAAAAGTTATAATGAGAATGGCATAGCATTTTGAGTAACACGAGAGAGGCAAAGATATTTTATACCAAATTTGATACCAGGAGACCAACCAAATGGAATCATGGACAACAGAAGAAATTAAAAATAGAGAAACAAAATGTTAAAAAAGAGGGGAAAGGAAAATGGAGCAAAGAGAAGTGGCTATTCATATCCATATGTAAGATGTTTTGATTCAATAAAGGTTTGCATGCCAATAGATGTAAATCCTTGATTTATTCTCAAAGGCTTTCACGGACGGGATCTGACAGTTGTTGTGAGTTTTTCAGGCTGTTTGGCCATGTTCTGGAAGTTTTTCTTCCTGAGGTTTCGCCAGAGCACAGAGAGAAATTCCTTGTTCCTTGAGCTTCTTGCCTTCTGAACATGCCAGCCGCAGAGTGTGGTGAAACGTCAGGAAGAAAAACTTCCAGAACACGGCCAGACAGCCTGAAAAACTCAAAACTATCAAATCCTTGATTGCTTAATCCTCACAGATGAAGAAGTGCAACATGCTTTTACTCAGTGAGGAGAACATCAAGAGGGATAGGAAGCTATCCAATCTCTTTGGACTCATTTAATTGGCAAAAATAATGTTTTGTGCAAAAAGATGACCATTTGGTGCAAAGCCCTGTGACCCATTTTTGCACTAAACGATGATGGGTTTTTTTTGGGGGGGGGGTGGCATTTCAGGAAATGTTTCAAATTGTTCAATTGTTGACCTATTAGGGCCTGTCCAGTGAGGGAATCTGGAGTTATCTGGTTCAGATTTTAAAAGTTCTTATCTTTAGTGCAATCTCTCTCTCTTCTGAATGGTCTTTCTGTTCACACTGGGGACTAGAGATGGGCACGAAACGCCAAAATGGCATTTCATGGTCGTTATTCAGGCCCTGGGGTCTGCTTTGTTCTGCTTTCATTTCTGTTTCTTCATTTTTCGGGTGCCGCAAGCTGCTGCCACAGGGAGCCTTCCCAGGGCCGGGCGCCACTGGAGCCGGTGGCATGCAGGCCGGGAGAGCATTCTCACAGCCGCAGGGAGCCCTCCTGGGGCCAGAGCAAGCCTCCTGGAAGAGCTGACCCACAGCCATGGGGAGTTCTCCCTGGGCCGGGCACCGCTGGAGCCGGTGGCAAGCCTGCCAGCAGGAGAGCAATCCCATGGCCACGGGGAGTCCTCCCGGAGCCGTGCACTGCTCTGGCCACCACCACCAACAGGCTGCCACCCCCGGAGCACCACCAAGCACCGCCCTCCCTTGGGCCACTCCCCAAGGACCGATCCGCCGCGCCATCCGCCACCCCCATTGGGTCGCTACCCCCGGAGCCCCATGCAGCACCGCCCTAACTGGGGCCCTTCTCCCTGGGAACCACTCCGCCCCGGGAGCCGCTGCCCCAGCAGACCGCCGCCCTGCACCCCCCCAGGCCTAGACCCGGGAAACCTGTGGGGGGGTGCCACTGCACTCCCCTCGTGCTCCAACAACACCCTCCGCTCCGGCTTCTGAGCCGGCTGTACCGTTGCCGCTTTGCCACATGGCTGAGATCCTGGAGCCCAGCCCATAAGGGCTTGGATCCCGCCTCTTCTTGCGAGATCGGCAAAGAGTTGTGTCATCGGCTCCGGTGGGGAGGGGACAAAGAGGCTCCGTCAGGCCCAGCGCCCTCTCACCGCCCTCCGGTTGTTGAATGACAGCCCAGCAGGCTATCATTCAACAACCAGAGATGGCTGGACAGGGGGCTGGGATCCCGCCTCCGTGCACGGAGGCAGGATCCCAGCCCCCTCTCGCCGCCCTCTGCTGCTCCATTATTCATCACACGAGCGGCGCGACCACAATAATGGAAATGAACAGAACTGAAGAAAATTTTCTTGATTCTGTTCGGTTCGAACCTGCCCCATCGCAATGGTCATTATTCATACCGTTACGTAACGGAATGAATAAAGGAGAACAGTAACAAAAAATTGTCATTTCATGCCCATCTCTTCTGGGACGCTTATTCTCCTGTGAGAAGCATTCACGCAAGCCTTTTGATCACCAGTTTACTTGTGTGTCAATATACCTGTGAGTCACGAGTCAGCTTCCAGGTTACACAGCAGTAAGTTTACTCATGAGGAAGGAGGTAGCAGTGGAAGTCAGAAGTGGTGGGGCAAGACTGTGGTGCTGGTACTTCAACGAGGAGTAAAGACTGGGATAAAGGCCGGAGAGACATAAAGGAGGCAACTCACCCTTCCCTCCACTTTTCTCCTCAGCCAAGTCTCCGTTACAGCTGCATTGCATGCCCCCCGCCCAGAACCCATGCTGTCAATGTAGACCCATTCCTCACTTTTTCCCATTGACATTGCTCAGCATCCCACTGCAAATCCACTGATTTTTTTTTTTTTTTTTGGCTAAGCAATATTGAAAGAGCAATGCATCAATCTAGCTTGGTATTAGAAATGAACTGCATAAGTTAAGGAAATACTAACAAGAAAGAAGGTAAAATAAAGGAGGAGGGTTTCCTCTGTCCTTACTTTTAATGATACAACCCATCCCATACATCACAGGGTTGCCACCTTAGAAAATACCCTCATAGCCCTGTTTGGGTGTGAACTAGCCACTTGCAAAGGCTACACAATGAAATAATTAGCAACGCACTAAGTTGTGCCATGTTGTTGTTGTTGTTGAGTCATTACAGTTGTGACTGACTCTCTGTGACCCCCATGTCCATGGAGTTTTTCTTGTTAGGAATACTGGAGTGGCTACTCCAGGCGCCTAGAGCATCTGGTATTCCCTGGTGGTCTCCCATCCAAGTACTAACCAGGGCTGACCCTGCTTAGCTTCCGAAATCAAGCCAGATTGGATGTGCTCAGGGCATCTAGGCAGCTACTAAGTTGTGCCATACCCCACCCCCGAAAGCACAACAGATGCCCCTAGTGCCGTGATAGAAAGGAGCAGAATAATGCTTAAAGAGTCAGGATGGATGGCTCTAAGTAGAAGCCCACGTGGTTGATACCATATGATTCAGAGCAAACCATACAAACAATGATCCAAATTAGAGATGGGGACGACCAATGATGGGCTGGCCATGCGATTGGTGGAATGGGTCCAAATATTTGCATGGTCCCATCCCATGGCCAGCCCATCATTGTGCGTGCGCAGGTGTAAAAAAAAAAAAAATCAATGGAGACGTTTTGTTGCAAGAAAAACCCACTGCTGCTACTGTAAAAATTCAAGCATTTAAAATAGCTAATTTTCGCATGTTTCTGTGGTGCTTTGGTGGGTTTTTGGACCACGATTTCAAAAAAAATATTGCGGTCGCCATTTTGGATCCCCCCCACCGCATGGCAAACGGAGACGCCAAGGATGCCCCCTCCCAGCCTGGTACCAGCAAGTCTCAGCAAAACCTGGCCATGCGATTGGTGGAATGGCTCCAAAAATTTGCATGGTCCCATCCCATGGCCATCCCATCATTGCGTGTGCGCAGGTGTAAAAAAATAAAAATAAAATAAAATAAAATAAAATCAATGGAGACATTTTATTGCAAGAAAAACCCACTGTAGCTACTGTAAAAATTCAAGCATTTAAAATAGCTAATTTTCGCATGCTTCTGTGGTGCTTTGGTGGGTTTTTGGACCACGATTTCAAAACAAATATTGCAGGCGCCATTTTGGATCCCCCCGCACTGCAAGGCAAATGGAGACGCCGAGGATGCCCCCTCCCAGCCTGGTACCAGCAGCCCAGGACAGGAGGGGGGGAAGGCTGGAGTGGGGACCCCCCCCAGAAACCACCCCTCTGGTAGGTGCCCTCAGGCAGGCATATTTTCACCTGCTTTTTTGGCTGGGAATCGGGTTTTTTTTTAATTTTTAAAACTTTTTTTCTGTGCTGCTTGGCATCGTGCGATCGCCGCGCGATGCCAGGAATGACAACGACAAATCAGATCCAATTTTTCTTTTGTCGGTTCGAGTTCGAGTTCTGGGGGAGTAATTGTCGTTACCGTTTCCGTTGCATAACGGAAATGAGTAACGGAAATGGAAACGAGAATTTCGCCAAGTCATGCCCATGTCTAATCCAAACACTAATCTATATACCCATCGGGATAGACCCTTCTCTCTCTCTCTCTCTCTCTCTCTCTCTCTCTCTCTCACACACACACACACACACACACACACACACACACACACACACACACACACACACACACACACACTTCCTCTGCTTGACTTCTCTTAGAGATAAGTCATTAGGGACACTTTCTGCAAATTATGGACATCTTTGGAGGTAATCAAATCAAATCAAATCAACCTTTATTGGCATTAAAATAAAATAAAACAACACAACAAGAGAAAATGAGGTACAGCAAGGAGGCTAATCGAACACGGAACCGGTGATTCTAATATATGCATTAGCAGTCCTCTTCCCCCGCTGCCCACTTTGTATTGCTCTGGGCTGGAGATGATGGCTCCCTCTCAGTTTTAGAACATCTTGCAGGGGGTGTCTTTCTGCATCAATATGCAATCCATGATAATGAGGACCTGAGCTAGCATTCTTTCCACTGACATCTTTGGCTTAAGCACAAGAATTCCTCAGTTTGCACTTGAAGCAGCACAGCTTTCAGGTGCAGCTCCATTGGGGTTTCACTGGATGGCTTGGCTAAAAATAGCATCCAGGAAGAGTAAACAATGTGCTCAGGTTAGAAAGGCGGTGGGGGCGGGGGGGAATGTCTTCCATTACTCATTTTGCTGGCTGAGAGAGAGAGAGAGAGAGAGAGAGAGAGAGAGAGAGAGAGAGAGAGAGAGAGAGAGAGAGAGAGAGAGAGAGAGAGAGGCAATCTAATCTCTGGGAGGGGGAAGGGGCAGCTTGTGTCAAAGGAAGGTTCAGTATGCACCTATGCACCTGGCATTCTGAAGTGGTACAGCTGACCTTCAGCTGCACCTCTAGCCAATGAAAGAACATGTTTGAATATCCCATTGTGGAAAGACAGGAGTAGTTCAGGAAAGGAGAGTTGGTTTGCACCTGCATGGGAACATTAAAACTTTCCATCTGCATAGGTCATCCTAACAGGTTGTTTGAGGTACGTGAGGCATTGAAGAAGCTGCTTTACCAATTACACTCCCCCCTCCCCAGTGAGTTGCCAAGTGGGATCCCAACCCTGTTCTCTAGAATCCTGGCCCATCATCCTGTCAACTGCATCCCACTGGGATTCTAATACCATCCCTGTGTTTACATGAAATTAAACACTTAAGAGAGGTTTCACTAATGCAGTGGTTCCCAACCTGGGGGGTCGGGACCACTTTGGGGGTCAAACGACCATTTCACAGGGGTACCATGAGCCAGTGAAGAAACAGGCACAAATGGCTTGGGTCTGGAGGAGGAGAGGGAGAAGGGGGAAAGAGTGAGTTATAGCTTGATATGTTGGAGGGGATGCCAGTCAAGGACACTGGAGGCTGCGATTGGCTGAGGATGCCTGTAGAGTAAAAAGTAAAAGTTAAGGTCCCTCCTGTACATGCATGCTAGTCATGTCCAGCTCTAGGGGTGGTGCTCATCTCCGTATTCAAGCCGAAGAGCCAGTGATGTACAAGTCCGTGGCCAGGTGGCCGGCATGGCTGCAAGGAAACACTGTTATACCTTCCCACTTTTTACAGCGGTCCCTGTTTATCCACTTGCATTTACATGCTTTTGAACAGCTAGGTTGGCAGGAGCTGTGGCACCCAGCGTGGCACCCGGATTCGAACTGCTGAACTGCTGACTTTGTAGCCAACAGTTTTCTGTACTCTAGCCCACTGAGCCACTAAAACCAAATTCTCTGATAGAATCAGTTAAATCAAATAAAAATAGAGATGCAACAACAACAACAACAACAATAACAACAACAAACCTATAGAAGTTAGAGATTTGTACGAACTGCTGATTTGGCCAATTTATTTTCCACTAAAACCAGGTGTTTGGTGATTCAGTGCCCAGCCTCCTATTACATATAGCCAGGTTCCCTGACCCTCTACTTGCAGACAATGACTCTGAGTGGGTTCTCAGGCATGGAGGCAGTGCTCTGATTCACTGAATATCTGTTGTAGTGGTGAATTAAATGGGACAAATCAGAAAGTCGGCACTTTGTGCCCATCTCTAATACAAATGAATAAGCATGTGTCCAAGTGTGTACGATTAGCCATTGTCTGTTAAAATGTACTTTAGTAGATGATAAAAATGTGCTAAGACACACACTACTTTTCAGGTTGCCAGAGGGAAAAAAGAAGTTTTGCAACCTGCTACAGAATTTGAACAACACAAGTATGGTGGTGATATCACAAGGAAAACAAGACTGGCATGTTTTCAGTGCTCTGCCCTCCCCCAGAAAGAGTTCTCTCCATGATATATATAAACTAGAGATGGGCACGAAATGAATTTGTTTCGTTTTGTTATTCATTATTTGTTTTGTTATGTAATGAAACGAATAATGACCCTAGGGGCAAATTTAACACAAAATGAACCGAACCAAGAAAAATTGGTTCAGTTCGGTTCAGTTTGTTAATGGGGGTGGAGATGTTTCCTACCTGGTGCTGGTCTGGCAGTTCTTTCGTGCCGAGCTGCACAGAGGGACCACGCACCTCGTTGGTGCCATCGAGGGACGCGGCGGGCTTGAGCCACAGCCCAGCCCTGGGAGGAGAAATAAGAAGCAGGCCGCATTTAGGCGGTCAGAGCAGTGTGGCTTCGAAGCCGCCCCCCTTGCGCCTCCCTCCCACAGCCCGTTATTTCAGGGCCGATCGGGAGGGGAGATAAGGAGGCCACACATTGGTGGCCAGAGCAGCATGGCTTCAAAGCTGCCACCCCTTGCACCTCCCTCCTGCAGCCTGTTATCATGGGGCCAATCGGGAGGGGAGATAAGGAGGCTGTGCTTAGGCGGCCAGAGCAGCACGGCTGCAAAGCCGCCCCCTTGAGCCTCCCTCCCATGGCCCGTTATCGCGGGGCCGATCGGGAGGGGTGATAAGAAGGAGGTTGCACTTAGGCGGCCAAAGCAGTGCGGCTCCAATGCCGCTCCCCCTCTTTATTCCTCCCACGCCCATTTGTAGGCACCCCCCAGCTGTGACCAGGCCCCAGGGGCCGCACAGTGGGTGCTGTTAAAAAGCGGGTAAAAACAAATAATGAATTAATGAACCAACAAAATGATTTTTTGATAAAAATCTTTAAAAACAAACCAAACCGAACCGAAGCCTTAAACGAAACAAAAATAAGTAAGTAAGCAAGCAAGTAAGTAAGTAAGTAAGTAAGTAAGTAAGTAAGTAAGTAAGTAAGTAAGTAAGTAAGTAAGTAAGTAAGTAAATGTACATGCAGTATGTATAGAGCATAGGTATAAATCATCCCTCCTGTCCACTTAGCCTGGAGGAGAAACAAGACATACCTCACTGTTGTGTTGCCAAAACATTGAGGGGCATGATCAACAACATCACACTGCACACCTCCAGGGTGGAGTGAAGTGCATCCCTGGTAAAATTATGCTGCACTGATTCTTTTCTAAGGCAGCTTCTAAGACTTTCATTCATTCCTAGCTATAATTGTGAACACACAGTGGCAGTAGAGACTAAACTATCCACAGGAACCTCGGGGTTTCTGTTGAAGTGAAGCAGAATTGGTTTTTAATACCATGACATCTGACACACAAATCCCCTTGGGATCTGTAGGTCTAATGACACACAGAATAAAATGATAAAACTTCAGAATGGGGACCAGATCAATTTTATGAAGCCACTGGCTACCACTTGCACTTCTTGTACCTTCCTAACAGATCCTTATTACTTTCTAGACCCCAATTGAGATTTCATTTTTATACAGAAAATCACCCAAAGAGGGGAACACATAAGAACATAAGAAAAGCCATGCTGGATCAATCCCAAGGCCCATCTAGTCCTGCTTCCTGTATCTCATATTGGCTCCACCAAATGCCTCTGAGAGCACCCAAGACTAGACATCTGTCTTCTGATACCACGGCCCTTCATCTGATCCTTGAAGTACCCTGGTTTTAAGCCTGGAGATTACACATCTCCATTGTGGTTGGCAATCTGTGATGGACTTTTCCTCCAGGAATCTGTCCAATCCCCTTTTGAAAGCATCCAGGCCAGATGCCATCACCACTTCCTGTGGCAGGGAGTTCCACAGACGAACAACACGCTGGGTAAAAAAAATTGCCCCATGGTGCAGTGGTTAAATGCATGTACTGCAGGTAAAACTGTGCTCATGACCTGGGTTCAATTCCCCGTAGCAGGTTCATGGTTGACTCAGCCTTCCATCCTTCTGAGGTTGGTAAAATGAGTACCCAGCTGGGGGGGGGCAATGTGTAGCCTGCATACTGTAATTAAACTGTAAACTGCCCAGAGACTACTTGAAGTGGTATGGGGCGGTATATAAGCAGAACACTTTGCTTTTGCTTTGCTTATGTTCTTATGTAAATAGATGGCTGTCCAATTTTCTCTTGAATGCCTCCAGTGTTGGAGTGCTCACCACCTCCAAAGGTAATTTGTTCATACTGCTCTAACAGTTAAGAATTTTTTCCTGATATTCATCTGTTCAACTGAAATCTGGCTTCCTGTAAAACTGTGCTCATGACCTGGGTTCAATTCCCCGTAGCAGGTTCATGGTTGACTCAGCCTTCCATCCTTCTGAGGTTGGTAAAATGAGTACCCAGATTGCGGGGGGGGGGATGTGTAGCCTGGATACTCTATTTAAAACTGTAAAATGTCCAGAGACTACTTGAAGCAGTACATAAGAACTTTTTGCTTTGTTTTGCTTTGTCTGTTCTCTCTCTCCCAACCCTCAATTTGAGTGCATGTCCCCTAGTTCTGGTATTTTGTGAGAGGGAGAAGAGCATCCCTCTATCCACTTTACTCATGCCCTGCCTTATTTTGTATGTCTCAATCACATCCCCCACATGCACCTTTGTCCCGGACTCTGTGTGTGTGTGTGTGTGTGTTGTGTCGTTACAGACGTGACCGACTCTTCGCGACCCCATGTCCATGGAGCTTTCTTGGCAGGAATACTGGAGTGGTTTGCCAGTTCCTACTCCAGGTGCCTACAACACCTGGTATTCCCTGGTGGTCCCCCATCCAAGTACTAACCAGGGCCGATCCTGCTTAGCTCCCAAAATCAGGCGAGATCGGATGTGCTTAGGGCATCTAGGCAGCTTTGTCCCAGACTAAAGAGCCCCAAATGGTGTTTCAGCAACAAACTGGCAGGGGTAACCTCCTTCTGAGATTAGGAAAGGTTTTGGGGGGAGGGCAGGGATCTGAAGCATGACGCTCTAAAAGGGGTACTCCTAGGGGAAAAAAATCTTTCTTTTGAAATAGGAAGCCAAGTTGTGTGGTTTGCCTGTACTTGACAATTGATATCAACTAGAAATAACATCCTACTCCAAAAGGTCAAGGAAGAAATTATTTGACAAAGGCTACAATACATATTAGGGGCGTGGTGGCCCAGCAGGCTAAAGCGCTGAAACAGTCAGCTGCAAAGTCAGCAGATCAGTGGTTCGAATCATGGGTGCTACACAGCAGAGTGAGCTCCCACTGTTAACCCCAGCTCCTGCCAACCTAGCAGTTGGCAAACATGTAAATGCATGTAGATAAACAGATACCGCCATAAAAAGTGGGAAGGTAGACAGTGTTCCGTGCAGCCATGCCAGCCACATGGCCACGGACATGCACAATACTGGCTCTTTGGCTTGAAAACGGAGATGGTCTTCCGGTTTAATGGCCGACTGCATAAGACGCTAGGGGAATCCCTCCGTGGGTCCCCAGAGCACACAGGGGGTTTAAAGAGTTTCGGGAAGACTCCCCGAACTCTAATAACCTCAGGGAGGTGCCCTGAGGGGTTGGGTATCGGCTGCGCTCTTTGCGGCTCTCCTCTCGCCCCGATTCGGAGGGGGAGAAGGATCGAGCCGCGAGCGCTCTTGCGACCGCTACCCCTGTGTTGCGAAGTCTCGATGTCTTAGCAGGAAGCCATTAACCTCCAAGGACTCTATTCGTTTCTATCGGAGGAGGAAGATCAGTGGAGGCTGTTAAACGGCTAACTTGAAGAAAGGATTATACCCGAAGAAACGAGAACTGACCTGATTATATCGGAATCTGTTTGGAGTGTGGTGGAAATTAAGCCATAACTCTCCTTCGTGATTCAAGCTGAGCCGTGCGGTGAGGGTTGAGAGATACCCCTTCATTTACGAAGTGAGTTTGAACTTTTATTTTCTACATTGAAGTGGTGAGAAATACGGGACTTGGGGAGTCTTGACCGGAATCTGCAATTCAGAGCTGGTGTTTGTAGTCACCCCTTTTTTTTGCGAATAGGACTGAGTGAGCAAAGAAGAACGCAAGGGGGTGGAGGGGGCAGCTTTTTTTTTTTTCCGAATACATTTCAAAGGACAGCGGTGCTTGGAGTTACTTCCCCTGTGGAGCTTATATTACTTGATTTTTACATTTCCAAAGACTTTGGAGAACTGACTTTTGGAGCAACCTCCCCCTTCTTTTTCCTTTTCTGAAAGGATTAAATATCTAAGAAGAATCTGGGAGATAGACAAAGAAGAAAATCTGTTTGGTTTTATATCCCAAAAGACCCTCATTAGAGCTGGCGTTTTGAGTTACCCCCTCTTTTCTTGGGGAGGGTGTTATCTTCGTCAATTTGGATCTCTCAGTGCTCTGTTTCACACTCTGTTTCACACTTTTGGGGTGTTTTTGTGAGTAACTTTGGAGTAACTTTGGAGATACTGCCATTTGATTTTTGAACTAGTAAGAACTTTACCTTCAGAGAATTTTACCTTCAGAGGCTTCCGTGAATAGGGGTCTTTATTTTCTTCATTTTTTCCTATCTGTGTGGAACTAGGCTCTTGGAAGACAGCTGAAGGCACTTTTTCTTTTCTCTTTTTAATTCTTTCCCTAATTTTTAATTATTAAGGGCTTTTGGATCCCTCCTTGGGTATCTGGCTGCTGCGGAATTGAAATTAAGTCATTATCTGTTGTTTTTTTGAAGCTGGAAGGTCGCGCTGTAGCCAAAACAATATCATGTTGCAGCTGTGAAAGTGACTAGAAAGTTCATCTCCTAGGTTGGAGTGCCATCTGGTGGCATCTGGTGGATTATAAAAATTAATGTGTCTGACACTGCCTAAGAAATTCATTTTTATGCTGGAGCGCCATCTAGTGGATTTTGAAAATTATTGCATGTAAAATTTAATTTGAACGCTGTTTGGGGTGGGAAAATGCTTGTTTATGTAGAAAACTCACAAAATTTGATATATAGTTATTAATTTGATATGTGGGTAATTTAAAGCCAGAAAGGACAAAAGGAAGTCAGATTAAGTAAATTGAGTATTATTGATGGTAAATAGGTGATTATTAACTATTGGAGTATTAATTGGTTAAATTTGACTGGTTGAAGTTTATTATTATTTACTGATTGAATCAATTTGAATTAATGTCAATTTGTGATTAAATTTATGAAAATTGTGCTCCATTGGAATAGAAGCTAATTAATTAAGATGGCAGAAAAAAAGATGACACCTCTAACACAGAGGAGGGACTCCAGAGAGGAGGGCAAAGAATGGGAAGGATTAATGATACACATAAGGAGAGAATTTGAAAAAAGTGAAGAAAGTATGGTCAGGAAATTATCAGAACTAAAGGAAGATATGCAGAAACAAATTAAAGAGGCAGTTGGAGAACTATCAGCTCAAGTGAAGGATTTAACGGTGAAAACAAAGAGCATGGAAAACAAAGTGAAGAAAGTGCAGACAGAGGTTAAACAATGTAGAGAAGAAACAGAGAGGAATAAAGCAGGTGTGACAGAATTAAAGATGACACAAACGAAATTGGCTGAGGATCTGGCTTTTCTTGAAATGAGGCAACGGCAACAGAATCTTCGTTTTCGCTTGATACCATGGGAGGAAGGAGAAGATATTAAGTCCAAAGTAATAACTGAACTTGCGAAGTGGCTTGGGTGGCAAGAAGAAGAAGTAGCTGGTGCAATCTCCCAAGTGTTTAGGATAACAGCTAGAGCAAAGAAATTGAGAGCGAAGAAGACACCAGGGGATGTTATTGTGTCAATGACATCTATGGACGTGAGAGATAGAATTCTGAAACATAGTTATGACAACAGATTTGTGATTGAAGGACAACAGATCCTGATATATAAGGAGATCCCTCTTTATTTTTTGAGAAGAAGAGGAAGTTATAAACCTCTGGCAGAAACATTGAGAAGAAACAGTTTGAGATTCCGCTGGGAGTTTCCGGAAGGTCTATCCTTTATCTACAAAACGAAGAGGTTTAAAATAACATCTGAGTCGGAGATAGGTAAATTTATAAGAAAATATGGAGAAGAACTTGGGTACAGGAAACCATTGAAGGGGGGGGATAGACTGCCTGAGGAGGAGGTGGACCAAGGTCTAAGAAGAGGTGAGGGTGAAGAAGAGGAAGAGGGAGAAGAAGAGGAGTTAGATCTCTCGGATGAAGAGGAAGGCAAAGCTGACTTAGCTATGGCCAATATCTGAATAGAGATTGATAAAAATATATTTAATCTGAAATTTGCAATGGTGCTGAGAGTATTAACATGGAATGTTAATGGTCTGAATGAAAAGACCAAGAGAAACAGGATCACACATTTATTGAAGAAAGAAAACTTAGACCTTATTTGTCTGCAAGAAACACATGTTGCAATGAAACACATGAAGATTCTAAAAAACAAAATTCTGGGACAAGAATTTGTATCATCTGATAAATTGAAGAAAAGAGGAGTTGTGATATATGCAAAACACAAACTAGAACCTAAGTTGATAATGAAAGATGAAGAGGGAAGATTTTTGATGGTGCAAATTACTTGGCAATCTGAAAAAATTTTCATCGTAGGAATTTATGCGCCAAATGAAAGGAAATCAGAATTTTACAGAGATTTAGAACAAAGACTGCTAGATTATATGGACGAAAAACTCTTCTTGATGGGAGATTGTAATGGAGTAATGATGTCGGATTTGGATAGATCCCAGAAAAAGAAAGGCTCAGAAGGGAAATTACCAAAATCCTTTTTGACTTAGTCGAAAATTTTGGATGGACGGACATTTGGAGATTGAGACACCCAATGGAGAAACAGTTTACCTTTTTTCTGAACCAAACCGGAGTTGGGGAAGAATCGATTACATATTTGTTCCTAACGACACTTCACACAGAGTGACGAAAGTGGAAATTCTACCTAAAACGATCTCAGATCATAATGCAATTGTGATGGAAGTTAAAACAAAACTGCAAGGATTATACCGCTGGAGATTGAATGAAAGCTTATTGGATGAGACAGAGACTTTGCAAATAGCGAAAAAAACTTTTAGAGACTATTTGGAAAATAATTGGAGAAGAGAAACACCAATAAACTCTGTATGGGATGCGAGTAAAGCTGTCATGCGAGGTCTCTTTATTCAAAGAAATTCATATCAGAAGAAACAGAAAGAAAAAAAAGAAATATGAGATCCTAAAAGAAATGGTGGAGACAGAGGGAAAATTGGTGGAAAAACCAAAGGAACAGAAATGGATTCAAAAATTAAAGATGCTCCAAACCCAGTTGTCAATGGTTATCAATCAAGAAATTGAATGGAAGGTTAAGATGATGAGACAAAGAAACTTTGAATCGGCAAATAAAGTAGGGAAACTGTTGGCCTGGCAACTTAAATGGAAGCAAAAACAAAAGGTGGTGAACAAATTAGTAATAGATAAGAAATTAGTGGAAGACCCAAGAGAAATTATAAAGGTGTTTCGGAATTTCTATAGCGATTTATATATGAAGAAAAAGAGGATCCGAACAGATTGATAGATATTTAAGAGAAAATGGATTGGGGAAAATTTCAACAAGCCAATTGTCGATATTGAGTGAGAAAATCACCCCACATGAAGTACAAAGTGCAATAGAGAGGGCGAAATTAGGAAAATCACCGGGTCCAGATGGCCTGACTGCAAAATATTATAAAAACTGTCAGAAGAAATGTTACCAATAATGGTCGAGGTGATGAATGAAGTGTTAGAAAAAGGAGTTATACCTAATACCTGGAAGGAGGCATATATAACATTGATCCCAAAGGAGAACTCGGATGCGACGGATGTCAAAAACTATAGGCCTATTTCCCTTTTGAATGGAGATTATAAATTATTTGCCGATGTTTTAGCCAATAGATTAAAAAGGGTGCTAAATGAATTATTACATAAAGATCAAGCGGGTTTCTTCCTGGCAGACAGATGAAAGATAACATGAGAAATATAATTGATATAATAGAATATCTAGAAGTCAGGAAGGAGAAACAAGCTGCTCTGATATTTATTGATGCTGAAAAAGCTTTTGATAATGTTTCCTGGCAATTTATGAAGAAGAATTTGGAATATATGGGAGTGGGAACAAAGTTCTGGAATGGTGTTAATGCAATATATAATGAACAGAAAGCAAGTTTATTGGTTAATAATGTGATAACAGAAAGTTTCCCGATTGGGAAAGGTACAAGACAAGGGTGCCCATTGTCTCCGTTGTTGTTTATTACAGTATTGGAAGTATTGTTAGTTAAACTGAGAGATATGGGGACATTTAAAGGTATAAGTGTGGGGGATAAGGAATATAAACTAAAAGCATTTGCTGATGACTTGGTTTTGACATTAGAGAATCCTAAAGAAAGTATTATTGAGGTGATGAAGGCAATCGAAGAATTTGGTAATTTAGCTGGCTTCAAACTGAATAAGAATAAGACAAAGGTTTTATTGAAAAATGTAACTAAGAAAGATAGGGAAGAATTTGAAAAATTGTCTGCTCTCTCAGTTGTGAAAAAGTTAAATATTTGGGAATTAATTTATCTCTTACGAACTTGAATCTCTTTGAGGATAATTACATTAGGGTTTGGAATTTGATTAAGAGAGATTTGGAAACATGGAATAGACTGAATCTGTCATTGATGGGAAGAATTTCGGTGATAAAGATGAACGTGCTACCAAGGTTGTTATTTTTATTTCAAATGATCCCAATAATTAAAGGGACAGGCCACTTTAAGGAATGGCAGAAGATATTGTCTAAATTCGTCTGGCAAGGCAAGAGACCGAGAATAAGATTTAAATTATTAACAGATGCTAAGGAAAGGGGAGGTTTTGCCATGCCAGACCTGAGATTATATTATGAAGTGGCCTGCCTCGGTTGGATAAAAGAATGGATAACTTTAGTTGATGGAGATCTTTTGGATTTAGAAGGCCATGACAATAGATTTGGTTGGCACGCTTATCTTTGGTATGATAAAGTGAAAGTACATAAAAGTTTTATGAATCACGTAATTAGAAAGTCATTACTTCAAGTCTGGGAAAGATTGAAACCTTTATTAGAGAGACACACCCCGAGGTGGTTATCTCCGATTGAAGCATTGGCGATCAAAAGGAAAGATGCAGAAGGAGTGGGGATCACATATGGGGATGTGTTATTCTTCTCAGAAAAAGGCCCAAGACTGAAATCTTATGAACTGTTAAAAGAGAGGTTAACAGGTTGGTTTCAATACTATCAGTTACACGACGCTTTTCAGAAAGACAGAAGGATGTCTGGATTTGGAGAGAAGGAATCCAAGTTTCAAACCATAATTATGGGCCCAAAAAAGAAATTGTTGACTAGATTATATAATTTTTTGTTGGAGTTGAATTTAAAAGATGAACAAGTCAAAGAATGTATGATAAAATGGGCTATGGATTTGGGTCATAATATTGAGTTAGATGTGTGGGAAAGATTGTGGAAAAAGAATATGAAGTTTACCGCATGTACTTTGATAAAAGAAAACTTGTTGAAAATGATGTATAGATGGTATATTACTCCAACGAAATTAGCAAAGATGTACAGGATGAAAGATGATTATTGTTGGAAATGTAAAAAGAAACAAGGTGACTTTTATCATATGTGGTGGACTTGTGAGAAAGTGAAGGAGTATTGGGCATGGATATATGATGAACTCAAAAAGATGTTAAAGTGTACATTCCCAAAACGACCTGAACTTTTCTGTTAGGGTTGGTGGATAATGAAATTAAAGGAGCAGACAGGACGTTATTTTTATATGCAACAGCAGCGGCACGAATGCTCCTGGCCCAGAATTGGAAGACAACGTATATACCGTCTTTGGATGAATGGAGGGCGAAATTACTGGACTTTGCAGAGATGGCCAGACTGACTTGCAGATTGAGGGATCAAGACAACCAGAGGTTCCAAAATGACTGGCAAAAATTTAAGAACTACATGGAGATCAACTGTAATGAATTAAAGACTCTTTCCGGATTAGGATAGAACTCGAAGGACTATTACCTACTTTTAGAACCTTTTCTATAAGTATATAGAATGGGTTCGTTGGAAAGGAAGGCTGGGAGATGAGCAACGTTAAAACCGCAAGAAGAACAGAGGGAAGCCGAACTTTAGTGATAGATTGATTTTATATGGTTAATGTTTTGAATATGTTCTTTTTTCTTTTGTATTTTAAATTCTTTAATAAAAATGTTAATAAAAAAAAAAAAAAGAAAACGGAGATGGTCACTGCTCCCAATCGCTGCGGGGCCGCGCAGGGCAATTGCATCGACCCAAGCAGCTGGCCCGCGCTCCTCCGAGATGCCTCGGGGCCACGCGGGGGTGGTGGCAGTGGGGGGGGTGATCACATAGCTCCCACCCCCACCCCCACTGCCCCAGGCTTCTCAGAGGAGCGCAGGCTGGCGGCGTTGGGCACTGCCCCGCAATCTCCATTGAAATGTATTGGCTCAATACATTTCAATTGAGAATTTTCCCCCCATTGGAATGCATTGAGCCAATGCATTTCAATGGAGCAGCCCCGGATGAGAAGTCTTGGGGCGGCGTGGGTGGGTGGCAGTGGGAGGTCAGATCCCGCAACGCCACCAGTGCGCCCCGACCCAAGACTTCTTGGACCGGTGCGTGCCAGCGGCGACAGGGGGATCTGATCGCCCACCACCCCCAGGCCTCACCCGACCTGCATCCGCATATCATGAATTTTCAGTCATCACGGGTCGGGTGGGTCCCTAACCCCCGCGATAGGTGGGGGTTACTGTACCAAGATTTTGAAACAAATCTGGTTTTAACATAAACATTGAGGTTGCAGTTTCTTCAGGATATTAGTAGTTTTGAAGCAAATTCCGTGTCATTGCTAGAGTTTATGTCTTGTTGAATATTTTTAGGATCGTATGGAGGGAGTTTGTCAAGAGTATTAATTAGGAGTGGAAGGCAAATTGCCATGTGTAAAAGTGTTGGCTTTTTAACTGATGATCCAGCTCTGTGTTTAACAGCAGCTGGATCAGATGTTTATATGGGCAAGAAGATTATCTCCATCCTATGAGAATATTCACCCTCTGCTTCCTTCCATTTGGTGCCCACCCTATGGCCAATACAAAACTCTCACAGATACAACACAGTTTTAACAACTGGAGCATGCCTTTCTGATCCTCTGAAAGTGTTGCCCAAGTCTCACAGGACTTCCTCTTACAGAAATCTTAAAAGAAATAAACAAACCATCAAATAAGCTAACCGATACACACCTTTCTGTGGTCTTCCGTTGATCATCAGCTGGAGGCAGGCATCTTTTCATTCTTCCTGTATGTCACTGGTAGTTTTTGCTGTCGATTGTCCAGGTTAAGATAATTTCCCAGGTTGCTTATCAGGATGTGCAATCTCCCTCTCACCAGTTTTGTTCTGCTAGCCCATCACAGCTGAATCTGTTAGAAACTGGATGACTTCTGTTTCAGAGTTGAAGTGGGGGAAAACTGAAGATATTTCCTGAGTAAGCTGAGATCACCACCCCCATTCCCTTCCAGAAAGGAAGGAGTTGGGGGAGTTGTTACTTCACTTTTTTCTTAAGTCTATATATGGCATTTTCTGCTCCTCCTCCTCCTCCTCCTCTGCAACCAAGTTCCTTTCAGCTTGCCTCATGTTTTTCAACTAGCAGGGGGCAGTTTTTACTCAAAGATCCCTTTCTGAAGCTTCCCCTTTTCTCAGAAAAAAAAAAACTTAACCAGGCAGGCTGTTATATATGGCCTCGATCACACTAAACATAAAAAAGCACATTTTGTAGAATGTTGTGATTGCAAGTCAGTTAGTGGTCTGAGGCTGCTAGGTTAGACTGCTTTTAAAGTGTCCCTATAATACTTGGTGATTTTTATATTGACTACTATGTATGCTGTTTTAGTATTCAAGATGTTAGCTGTGCATTTGATATGAAATGTTTTTGTATGTTGTTTACGTTTTGATTCACTCTGACTACATGTCTTTTAAATGTTATGCTTTTCTACAGTGAAAAGTCCCTGAAGAAGGCCACTTTTGGCTGAAACGCGTTGGAGTCTTTTAATAAACTATTTTTTCTCAGCATCCTGAGAGTGCTCTCTCCTATACTGCTACTGTTATATATGTCCCCTATCACAGTGCTCCCCAACCTTTTTATCACCGGGGACCGGTAAATGTTTAGCGGGGGGTTCGGTGGCGGTGATGGCGGGGGGGCGATGGCGGGGGTTGCAGCGGTGGCGGCGATGGCAGGGCGGGCGCGATGGAAAAGTCGCGGCGGCGGCGGTGATGGGGGGGCGATGGTGGGGGTCCCGGCGATGGCGGGCGGCGGCGCGATTGCGGGGGGTTTGCGACGGCGGCGGTGATGGCGGGGGCGATGGCGCTGGGGGTCGCGGCGGTGGCGGCGATGGCGGGGCGGGCGCGATGGCGGGACGCGCGGCGGCGGCGGTGATGGCGGGGGCGATGGCGGGGGTCCCGGTGAATTCTGATGGCGGGGGCGATGGCGGGGGTCGCGGCGGTGGCGGCGATGGCGGGGCGGGCGCGATGGCGGGGGTCGCGGCGGCGGCGGTTGATGGCGGGGGCGATGGCGGCGGGGTCCCGGTGATGGCGGGCGGGCGCGATGGTGGGGGTTGCGGTGAATGCGCGATTGCTGGGGTCGCGCGGCAGCTGCGATGGCGGGGTTGCGGCGGCGGCGGGGCGGGCGGGGGGCGATGGTGGGGGAGTCACGGCAGCGGCGGCGGTGGCGATGGCGGGCAGGGTGGGCGCGATGGCAGGGGGTCACGGCGGCGGCGGCGGCGGCGGCGCGATTGCTGGGGGTCGCGCGGCGGCGGGGAAACACCCGGCCGGCCTGCGCCGCCCCCGCCCACCTCAACACAGGCGCGGCGACGGGGAAAAGACCCAGGCCGGCCTGAGACGGCCCCTCGCCCCCTAAAAAGAGGCACACGCGGCGCCGGCCGGCCAAAGCCCGGCCCGGCCTGAGCGCCCCGCCCCCTCCCCCTAAAAAGAGGCACATGCGGTGCCGGCCGGCCAAAGCCCGGCCCGGCCTGAGCCGCCCCCTCCCCCTCCCCCTAAAAAGAGGCACACGCGGCGCCGGCCGGCCAAAGCCCGGCCCGGCCTGAGCCGCCCCCCCTCCCCCTCCCCCTAAAAAGAGGCACACGCGGTGCCGGCCGGCCAAAGCCCGGCCCGGCCTGAGCCGCCCCCTCCCCCTCCCCTCCCCTCCCCTCCCCTCAAAACAGGCGCGGCCTGCCTGCCTCGCCGCCGCCAGCCAAGAGCCCGAGGGGTTCGGGAGTCGCTGGGAGAAAGCGGCCCTTCCGAGCAGGGCTCCTTTCTCTCTCTCTCTCTCTCTCGCGCGCTTGGCCCCGGAGACGTGCTCTCCTGGGGCTGCTTTTGGGCGCACTGGGCAGCTTCACCAAGGAGGAGGCAAGCACCAGCCTTGGGATAAAAGCAGCGCGCGCGCCTCGGCTACATTTCTGGGAGCCGGGCCGCCGCCACAGGGGAATGATTGGAAGTTCCTCGGGCGGCGGCCCGGCGTAGATTGCTCCACGGATCGGCACCGGTCCGCGGCCCGGGGGTTGAGGACCACTGCCCTATCACACTACACATAAAAAAGCACATTTTGTATTTTTAAAATTCTCATCTGGAGCACCGGTCCCCACCGTGATGTGCTTCGAAAAATACATGTCTCTGCCACACCCTTTGAAGCATGACCCACCACATTTTCCTGGTCCTTGTCCCTCTGGTAGTAATTTTTTTATCCCCTTTTTCAGATACTTGAAGTGCTCATCAAAAGTAAGTGGGGTCGTTGTTAGTGCACATTTTTTTGTCATTCTGCTCAATTGGTTGATGTTATTTATTTGTTCTTTAAAATAAAAAGTGAATTGCTGGTACAGGAAAACAAAACAAAAACTTTTGTCATGTCCTCCATCAGTAAAACTAGAAACTCAGCAAGCCAGTAATCAAAGTGTTATATATAAAATAGTGACAGAGAAAACAGCTTTTCAAAACAGCAATTTGATGCATCTTTGGCTCATGGGGATGCGTGAACAGAGCATCAAAAATGCTACCATGGGGATGGAAAGTACGCATCAAATGTCACATGACCAGTCTTGGAGAGAGTATGCATCAAATCAACATGCGCATTTAGTGTGCGTGTGATAGAGGCCATAGGAAGCAAAGAGAATGAGAGCTTGACCAAATGATTATTCATGTCCTCCGGATGAAATCACCTTCCAAGTTTTAAGGCTGAGGGTCAATTTTCTGACTCAAGGTGCCAGCTGAAACCGCAGTGAACTGTAATGGTGCTCTTGATCTCCAGGGAGGAAGACGACTTTCACAGTGAAAATGAATGCAGGAAGAGAGAACTTGGTTTTCATGAAATAGTATTAAAGCCTGGTGGGCATCCCCTTCCCCCCTCTCCCAATTCCCAGGTTCGAGACCCTATTAAAAGCAAGCTCTTTTCCCCAGAAAAAAGGGATGGGTTGATTTGTTCTGCGTGTTTGAGTAGAGTCCATGGCTGCTACCGCACTTCCTTGAGCAGCTGCTTTTTATTTTGCATTGCCTTGTCTCCCTCCACGGTCATGTGGTCGCTATAGCGGTTCAGCAGTCCGCACTTCAGCGGTTGCTTAGCAATCGGCTTCCCCGTTTGCACTTGGCTGAACTGCTTTAAACTACGTCAGGGAAACGGCAGAAACAGGGTGGGGGAGCTGAAAAAAGGTGGCATTGTATGTCCACAAATGCAACCAAATCACTTTAAAAGGGGGTGCAGGGATGGATTTTTTTAAAAAAACACCACCCCCAATGTTTGTCTCAAGAAAACCTGAAACAGCGGTCAAAAATGGGTGTGGCCAAGGGGGCTCTTCAGAAAAAGTGATGTGAAAAGCAGACAGTGTTTTGCCAGGCCAGGTTGAAAGAAAGAGGCGACACACGTTCCGCTTGGGTTAAATAAGGGCCACAACTTTATTAACTACAGTAACGAATTTTAAATTACTTATCAATGAACAATAACTTTAGGAGGGCCTGAAAAGCGCATCATCAAAATGGTAACAACAAATTGATTAGGTCCCGTTACAATTTCCTGCGGCCCGTTGTACGCAGTGAGGATGCCAACGAGATCTTTTGGCATCAACGCTTGATTAAAGGTTGGCAGCCCTCCTAGGGTTTTGGGTTATTATTATTATTTGCTCCCTAACTAAATCCTATTGGGTTATTAATGGAAGGCTGCCAAGACGTGAAGATGTAATTAGATTTGGGACCTAAATGGTTAACTTTTTATGCGCTACCCGCCAGTTGTGACCAGGGTTATTACCTACAACACCCACCGCCAATATGTGAATGGTGGGATGGGCGAAAAAACACCACCGCTCAAGGCCAATCAGAGAAATGGTCAAAAATTCCCATCCGGCCCCTAAGCGACCAGCAAAGCATCACCAGCACATCATTGGCGGGAGGGTGGGGAAACCGGTGATTGCGGAGGCAGGCTGTGGGGATGTGAAAAGCAGCCTCCCTCACAGTGTTTTTAAGGTGTTTGGTCTTTAAGGAAAAGGCGTTTCAAATCTAAAGTGCGGTAGCAGTACATGTTTTGAAAAAAACAAACAAATGAACAAGTTGAGCTGCCAGATTGACTTAAGTCCAACTTGATAGCGAGTCTTGTGATGAGCCCCCATCCATGCCATTTTGATTCCTCTTGAGCTGCTCTTCAGGTGGGCTATCTTGTCCCAAGCTCTGGCCATAAGTTAATTTTAGGCCAATTCTGGGCCCATTTCCCCTGATACCCTTGAACCCATTTCCACCAGCAGCTTAGCCCAGCCACCTCTTCCAAATCCTTGCCTTTCCTACCTGTGAGAAATGGAAATATGTTATTGCCACCTTTTACAATGTACTCTGAACATGTACAGAATGCTTATGCTTGGTGCAAAGACAGAGAATCTTGCTTAACAAAGGAGCTGCCTTGCAGACCTGAACTTTTTGAACCTGAGGCCTACTTGAGGCCACTTGACAACTTGAGGAGAAAGGTAGACCCTGGCACCAAGTACTGAACAAAGAAATAACACGAGTAATTTCAGAGAGGGTAGCCGTGTTAGTCCTTTCAAAAATTGCAGGCAAAAATGAAATAAAAACAAAACATGTGACACAAAACATGTGACACTGTAAAGACTAACTTTCATTTTTTAATGTAACATTTTGTGGACATGTCCACTTCTTCAGACATATAGTGGCAGATTTCTTTGATTTTTGCCTGCAATTGCAGGAGTAAATACAGTGGTACCCTGCATTGGGAATTTAATTTGTTTTCCAGGGCATTTTGTAATGTGAAAAATTAGTAAACCGGGGCCCTTATTTCCAATGGTTTTCCTTTCAATAAAAAGTGCCACCCCTTCTCTGCTTCTGTGCCTGGAGTGACTTTGCGAGATGGAGGCAGCTTCTGCGGGGATTCTGGGAGCACGACAGCTTCAGGCGCATGCACCATTGTCCAGAGCCGGCAAGAGGGTCGCACATGCACGGACCTGGTGGAAAGCGTATCTTGAGCCCATCGAGGGGGAGGGGTCTTCTATGCCCCTTCCTGGGCTCCAGATTGTAGGGTGGGGGTGGTTGCCTCTGAGTCTCCCCCCTGTCGGATGCAGAGATACTGCCTTGGTGGAGAAGGGAGGGCAGGCAAAGGCCGCCGTGCATGCTGCACATTGTGTTTCTGCAAACGTTGCGCACAAAAGGAAGTCATTGGAAATGGATGCCCCAGTTGAGGAATTTCTGGAAATGCTCAACACAGAATGCACAGCGGCAGTGCTTCATATTGCAAAAAAAAAAAAAAAAAAAAAAATTCCTCAACCATTTCCTCAAATCCATTTCCAATGATTTCCTTTCATAAACTGAAAATTACATTAGCAAAGTGTCTGTAAACTGGGGTACCATTGTATCTTTAAATGAAGGACTAGCTTGGGTGGATAGTAGGTGGGGAATAAAGACAGGGAGAATGAAGTTTAATTGCTTAAAAATTAGAATGGGTGAATCGGAAAGTCTGGAAAACCTCTTCTCCTATCCAATGGGAGTTGGGGGAGGGACTTTTGTGGTGAGATGAGAGCTAGGATATAAAAACTCTCTGAATGCTATGGTTGGGTGTGCCTGCTCTGATAGACACCCGTTATTGCAATAATGTCATAAAATATTGCTGCTTCACTGAGCAACTTCTCTGATCCATTTTATTTAATTGGTGATTACAAAGCCCACTTACCTCACTGCCCACCTCTACACTCTATGCCTTGGTCTCAAATTTTAACACTCATGGCTCTGGAAATGGGTTTTTTTTTCTGGCCTGTCAACCCTAGGTCTCTCATCTTAGGCATCTGCAAGTGGGGTGTGGTCCCAAGTGAGCTGTTCTTACCAAGGGAAAGGGGTCCCAACTGTTAGAGCTGGACAACAGTTGAACCAGTTGCCTCCAGAGGCAGTGAGTAGAGATGGGCACGACTCAAAAAAATGGTGTTTTGTTTGTCGTTTGGTCATTTAGGGGTCCGTTTCAGTTCGTTTTCGTTTTGTGACATTTTTGCAAAAAATTTCATTTTCATTTCGTTAGGCAATGAAATGAAAAAACGAACATGAAAATGAAAAATTGCTGTTTCGTTAGCATTCTTTTTAGTTCAATGCATCTGCTGCAATGAAAATGAAAAACATGGCAAATTTGGTCATTTCGTTTTCATTTTTGTTTTGTTTAAATTTTTTTGTTTTGTTTTTGTTGCATAATGAAACAAAAAAATGAAAACAAAACGAAAAAGCACTCGTTTCGTGCCCATCTCTAGCAATGAGTGCTCCAGCATTGGAAGCAGTCAAAAGGTATTGGGACAATCACCTGGCAGATATCCTTTGATCTGTATTCTTACTAGGGATGGTCAGAAAATGAAAAATGAAATGCTGTCTTATCATTCCGTAAGCCAATGAATCGTTTTTTGTAACTAAACAAAACAGGAAATAGCATTTCGTAATGAAACAAAATGAAATGCCGTTTTGTTTTGTTTTGTTACTTATGAAATGTTTTCTAAGTACAGTGAACCCTTGTATAACAAATGGTTTGTATGACATAAAATCTGTACAACATAAAAATTCTGGAGATAGGGGAAATTTGCTTAACAGAATCTTCTATGGGGCGAATCCGTACAACATAAAAATGGTCACAATTAGGGATTACTCTGTTTTCAATGCATTCCTATGGAAAATTTGTATAAAGGAAAATTTGCTTAACATAATTTTATTTGGAATGAACTAATTACTTTGTACAAGGTACCACTGTATAAAAATGGCTCCCCAGGCACCAAATCTGGTACCTCTAGGACCCAGGGGATCGATTTTGTTTATACTAACAAACTGTTTTGTAGGTCTTTAGTTTATGAATGTAAAAAAAAAATTCATAATGAAATAAAGTGAAACAAAATGGGTTGGACTTGAAACAAAACAAAACAAAACACTATTTTTCCATTTTGTGCCCATCCCTAATTCCTACATCAAGCAGGGGGCTGGACTTGATGGTTTTATAGGCCGCTTCCTACTTCAGTATTCAATCTATGACTCTATGGTTAAGTTGGCCTACCCTACTTGAAGTTACCGTTTTAGGCTGGTTCCCTCCCACCCCCCCTTTTCCCCACCCAGTATCAATTTTCATGTGGAATAGATACAGGAATGTTGTTCTCAGATGCATTTTCAGGCTTGTTGTCTGTAGAGCAAGGCCTGTTTTGGACTAGTTGCACATTCTTGAAATGATGCATCCCTGGATTAGCCCTTTTCACTCAAGTAGCTATGCTGATCTGTCTCAACCCACAACAAATTTACAGCAAAATCATTGTGGCACCTTAAAAACTAATGAATGTATTTCAGTGCAATTAGATTTCAGTGCAATTATCTTGTAGATTAAAATCCATTTGGGACTGTGTTTCCGAATTGTAAATGCTATCACTGTGAGAATCTTGGATTTATAGTCCACTAAACAAACATTTTTCATTTCTGTCTCAATGCTTGCACCAGGAAACCCAGACCCAAGTGGATTTTAAATTGTAGTGCAAAATTCCTAAAACTGTAATCCTCCTTTTGTGTCATTCATGAAAATTGATGCAAAAATAAATATTTTAGTATTTTAAATACCACAACCGGTGATGTCCAGGAGTGTCTTTGGACAACTAAAACTAGTGCACCTGGTGTGATAGTTTCTTGTGAGGTCTGATCTGACCATAGTAACACATGCTTTGGTTGCATCCTGGCTTGATTACTGTACTCCACGCTAAGTGGGGATGCCTGTGGAAAGTGTAAGTGGGTCCAAAATGGAGCAGCCAGAATAGTCATGGTTATGGTGAACACACAACCCCTCTGTCACTGGCTGCCATTCTGAATTTCCAAACTGAATTCAAGATGTGGGCTGTCAGCATGAAAACCAAAATGTATTTTGACCCCAGCTCTCTTTATGAGACTTGGAATCACCAAGAGAGGCTTTTCTCTTGGTCCTGGCACCTTCATAGTTGTGATTGGTGAGGACACAAGAGAAGGCTTTCTCTGATGCTGTCCTTAGGATCTAGAACTCCATCCCACAAGAGGCCAGGCTGACCATAGAAGCAACATAGGTGGACGACTTTGCTGTCCTTGTGAAAGCAGGTAAAGACCTTCAGGTAAGCTCTCCCTAAGTGACTCTCCCCAAGTAGTTTTTTAATGAATTGTTATGCTTATTGATTTGAGTACTATCTATCTGTCTATCCATCCATCCATCCATCCATCCATCCATCCCAAGCCAGGGTAAAAATACTATTTATTTATTTATTTATTTATTTATTTATTTATTTATTTATTTTAGAGTATTTTACCCCACCTTTCTCCTTGGAAAAGGACCCAAGGTGTCTTACAGTAATGAAGGACAATATACAGTCCAGTACAATTAAGACATGTTCAAGTACTTGAGAACAACGAATTGAGGGACATCTTACAGCATTAATAGATCACATTACATTAAAGCTACAAGGTTATAAGTAGTGATAAACACAAAGTCTATGTGAACCTATAAATTCATATAAAATATAAAATAAAATATAAAATAGATTCATATAAAATATTATAAAATATATAAAATACTATAAGTAAGTAAGCAAGTAAGTAAAAGTAAGTAAGTAAGTAAGTAAGAAAGAAAGAAAGAAAGAAAGAAAGAAAGAAAGAAAGAAAGAAAGAAAGAAAGAAAGGAAGGAAGGAAGGAAGGAAGGAAGGAAGGAAGGACTGCTGGGCAGCACAGTGGTTTAGACATTTGTCACAATGTTCCATAGGGTCCCTTGCAGCTCTACAATTTAGGTATAGTGGTGATAAATAAACTCCTTCAAAACAAAACAGCGCTAGGGAAGCAGTATTGGACAATATCACAAATGAATGCATGGGATGGCACCATGGGAGAAATTAAAAGTCTCAGACATTTGGTATGTTAGGAATATTGAGAAGATCTTCACTTCAGAAGTCACGCTGACGGTATTGACTGCTTCATGCATTCATAGTTCTTTTGAGTATCTTCTCTCCTCTTTATAAAATACTCTTGGTGTTTTACTCTTTGGCATTCTGGTTCTTTAGTTGAAGCCCATCCCATCATGCAGCACGTGTGCTATTTCAGTTTGTTCCTAATCTTTCTTTGGGTTCTTCTAATCTGATAACGGTCAACACTGTCTAGAAATTACCTCAGAAGCAAGAGAACGGAGAGGAGGTCTAGTTACATCTTCTTATGCATGCGTTTAAATTATTTTGGGTCACATAGTCCTCTCGTCCCCCCCTCCCTGATCATTTCTGCTTCTTCGAGTGTGAGAAGGTGAGTATTGCCATTGATTTAAGGCTTTATAGGGTTATTTAAATACAATAAGGGGGGACAGGTGGCTGCAAAGTGCACCAGAAATGGGAGCAGGATTAGTTAAATGACTCTTCCATCTGCTGGGGAGTTGCTTCAGCCTGTTATCCTAAAATAGAAGCAACATAGGTGGACCAGAATGGTCTGGCTTGCGGAGAAATTGAAGTCAAGATGAAGGGCATCGCGTGATCATCCAGGGAAGAACTGCAGAGAACTACTCCACATGTGGTCCAAAGTGTGATCTATTTTCCTATGGTAGGACACCCTAAATTATAAAAGTCTTTGAACTGCCTTTAGACTGCTTTCTTGGGGATTAGGTCACTTGACCTCAGTGAGATATACTTCTGTGTACCCATAGAAATAAATGCACAATGAATCACATATATGTCCAGACTATTACACAATCAAAATGCAATGTACCTTCTGCCACAGCATTAAGTGTGGTGTGTTAAAATGGCATGCATACAAGAGTGTACAACATTAGAAATCCTCAATACTGTAAAGAGAAGAAAGTTGCAGTATTTCGGACAGATAATTCGCAATAAGAAATACCATCTGCTGCAAGTTATCTTTCAGGGAAAAATAGGGAAGTGCGGCCATAGAAGAACATTCTTAAGCCAATGATCTGCAGTGAGCACAGCTGCTCTGTTTAGAATAGCTTTAGATAGAAACCAGTTCAGGCTACTGATCATCAACGTTCTACGAGGACATGGCACTTGAAGAAGATACAATAGTGCTATGTGTATAAATCCCAGAGTGGTTCACTCTTTGTTTCATATCTGTTTTCTCTTGGTTGTACTATTCATTTGCTCCTCCCAGTGGAATATAAGTTTGTGTTTGGCGATAGTGGAGCACTGAAAGTCTTCAGGATTTCAGGACTCCTGAGCTTCACAACCTGGAAGTGTGTTGATTGCTACATGGAGACCACAAATTGTCAGGCAATTTGAGGTGGGCATTAATCATTTTCAAATTTGACAAGACGTTTCCTCTGACTTTCTTCTACAACCCCTCCAAATCTGGTGAAGGTTGGGTTTCCCCAACTCTGTTGCTAGAGGCCACTTTCCTGGGAGGACCCATTTTGTGGGTGTAAAACTCAGATGTCAGAAACCCAAACATCACTAAAATTGGACGGCTTGTAGAAGAGAGTTGAGAGAAGTTTCTCTGCAATTTTGGTGCCTCTAGGTGCCAAAGGGGAAACTTCCTTGGGAGCCCCTATATGCCATGAGCACATCTGATCTCACCTGATCTCGGAAGCTAAGCAGGGTGGGGCCTGGCTAGCACTTGGATGGGTGACCACCAGAGAATACCATGTGCTATAGGCACCTGGAGTAGGAACTGGCAAGCCATTCCAGTATTCCTGCAAAGAAAACTCCATGGACATGGGGTCACAAAGAGTCGGTCATGACTGTAACGACACAACAACGAGAACAAGTCAGACATCTAGAACCTAAGTCATTAAACGTTCTGGGCTTGTGGGGGGCGGGGTCTGAGGAAGATTCTCTGAAATGTTGCTGTCAATAGACACCTTGGGAATTGATTCATCAATTTGTAAAAAAAATGTTTTGAAAGGATTCACTATTTTTCTGATTTGTGCACATCTCTGGTTTGAATGCTATTTTTGGAAAAAGTAATGGATGATAGCTTTTTGTTTTGTATCCTCTTTGTGGACTTTGTCCCCCTTGGTGTTGAGGTCCACTAGATGATGGACACTTGGATTAGTAATATCATGTGTGAGAAGTATCTTGGAAGTGTTGGACATTACAAGCTGAACACTGTGTAAGCCAACAAGGTGATATAGCTGCAGAAAAAGCCACCACTCTTTTTGGCTGCATTAACAGAAGTATACCCTTCAGATTCCATAAAGTACAAATTCCCTTTTATTCAGAACCAATTAGGCCTCATTTTGATGACTTTGTCCAATTCTGGGTGCTGTAGTTTAAAAAGAATGTAGACTGCTGGCACAAGTTCAGAGGAGGGCAATAAGGATGACAATATGTTGATTCTCCTCTTTTCATGCTGCAGGAATTCCTTGTGCAAAACACAGTCAGAATCCAGGCGAAGATCCTCCATTATGGCTGATCTGAATGCAACACTACCTCTACCTTCTACATGCACCGTAGGGTCACCATACAGTTTTCCAGCGTTCTCAAATGCGACCACACCAACCGTTTTAGATTTGGACGACTTCCCAGCACTTCTCGTTTTCATTGTTATGGCCCTTTTCCCGATTATTTGGATCGTGGGGCTGGTGGGGAATGGGATTGTCATCTGGTTCCTCAGCTTCGTCATTCGGCGAAATCCCATCACCACCTACGTCTTGAACCTGGCTGTGGCCGATTTTGGCGTCCTCGCTTGTTGTATATTTCTCATTTCATTTAGCTTATTGGAAGAAGAAACGGATTTACCTTCGCAATCATACGTTGTGTTTTTCCTACTCTTTCTTTTCACACACGCCACTAGCCTGCATTTACTGACCGCTATTAGTGCTGAGAGGTGCATCTCCATGCTCTTCCCAATCTGGTATCGCTGCCGCCGGCCAAAACACCAGTCCGCTACGGTTTGTGCCTTGATATGGGCAACGTACCTCTTACTGAACGCCATCAATATTTTTGTCTGGACTGATGGCTCCATGGACGAGGGCAGAGTGCATGAAGTGCTCTTAACCACCGTCTTCACCATCAACTTCTTCTTTTGCACCCCTCTTATGGTCCTCTCCTCTGTGACTCTGTTTATCAGAGTATGCTGTGGTTTACACCGGCGACAGCATAGGACCCTCTCTGTAGCTCTCCTGCTCGCCATCTTCTTCTTCATCATGTTTGGGGTTCCCTTCAGTGCCCTGGTCACTATTTCAAGGTTTTATATGAAAGATCCCACCAGGCTCTTCCTTCTTGGCTTGGCGTTCATCACTATCAACAGCAGTATCAATCCATTGATTTACTTTGTGGTCGGAAGGAAAAACAGATGTAAATGCAGAGAAAATTTCACAGCGGCTCTGCAAACAGTTTTCAGCGACAAAGCTGACGGTAAAGAAGATGGGAATCGTCTGGACTTTCAAATGCAGTGATGTCAGCCCCCCCCCCCAAAATAATGTAACTTCTTCAACAACCCAAAGGTCAGACAATCTTGTTTTAGAGCTTTGTGAATGCATTTATTGAACAATGTTTTTAAAACCGGAAATGGAATGTTTGGGGTTTTTTTTGTCTCTCTTGAGTAAGTATTATTTAAGATAAGAGTGAAATGTATAACTGTGACTCAAGGTGCTGGAAGTGCAAGAAGAATCCTGGTACCTTTTATCATATGTGGTGGACATGTAAAGAAGCAATTACTTACTGGACTATGGTAAAGAGTTTTATAGAGAGAGCTTTAAAAATCAAATTAGAACTTAAAACAGAACTTTTTTTAAATTAAGAACATAAGAACATAAGAACATAAGAAGAGCCATGCTGGATCAGGCCAAAGGCCCATCTAGTCCAGCTTCCTGTATCTCACAGTGGCCCCACCAGATGCGTTTGGGAGCGTTTGGGAGCGCATGAGACTAGATATCTGTCTCCTGATACCACTCCTCTGCATCTGGCCCTTGAAGTACCCTGGTTTCTCCATCATGGTTTGTAACCTGTGATGGACTTTTCCTCCAGGAATCTGTCCAATCCCCTTTTGAAGGCATCCAGGCCAGATGCCATCACCACATCCTGTGGCAGGGAGTTCCAAAGACTTACAATGCGCTGGGTGATTAATATAGTAGACATGTGCCTTTCACAGGATCAAAAGTATATACTACAACATATAATTGTAACAGCTAGGATCCTGTATGTGCGGTTTTGGAAACAAGTGGAAACTCTGGCAGAGGAAAATCTGTGTGGCAAGATAAGAGACTGTATGGAAATTGATAAACTTGCCGGTTATTTGAAAGGAGACTACAAAGAACTCTTTGCAAGAAGATGGCAAGGCGTGGCAGCTCTACGTGAAAATTGTTAAGTGAGTTATATTCAATGATACATAGCATTAGTTGCATTCAATGGTATCTAGTCTTTGTTTTTGAACTGTATCCAAATGCATCCATTCCCCCCACCTCCCCTCCCCTTTCCCCGCTCTTCCCATTCTCTTTTTCCTTTCCTTCCTATTTTAAAAGAAACCAATAAAACCTTTAAAAAATAAGATAACAGTGAATAGAAAAGGTATTTTACGCTAAACAGCACCACAAGTTAACTGTAGTTTACTTCGGCAGTCATTTGGAGGAAAAGGATTTCTGGAAAGCAGTTTGCCACTGGGGAGAATTAAAGTGGAGGAAAGGAAAGTTATTTGTCAAAAACTACATGGAAACCTTCTTTGGGAGCTAGTTAGATTTTCAGAGTCGATTGATAGTTGTGTGAGTGGGTGTGTACCAAGAGTGGCAATTAAGACAGGTGAAAAATGAAAAAATCCTTATGAATGCAGATGTAAGCTGATTATCTATATCATTCTGGCTAGCAAGGTTCTGCTTTGTACATAAAAGTTTGCATGTGTCAGAATTAGTTAATCTGAAAGAACTGTAGCATAGTTACTAGTACTCTCAGAACTGGATGTGGGAATGAATGTGGTCTGTTTGCAAAAAAGCTAAGAATAGAAGCTTGGTATTGTCAAATGTCCTTTGAAAAAAAGACATCTAGCTAGCTAGAAGGAGGAAAACACATTTAAAATTATAAAATAAGTAAAGGCTCAAAATCCTATGAATTATGTAACAGCTTGAAACATTGCTCTTCTATTTTGCTTTTACCTGTTCATTGAAGGTTTTAATTTCCGGACTATGATTAAAAATTGGTGATCTGAAAGAGGCAGAGTGGTGTAATGGTGAGAGTGATGGAATGGAACAGGAAGAAAATGTGCTTGGCCACTGCAGCTCCTACATAAATGGCGGCCCTTCATGACCTTGCAGCCAATTTTACCACACAGAGTTGTTACCAATGGGGAAATGGGAACCATGTCAAGTAGCCTGGGCCATTAAGGTGTATATCAAAAAAGATTAATATTTCGTTGCTTGCTGTGGTTTCTGGGTGCATTTGTCATTGATTGCTCTAGATTTCCGCATCCATATTTAGAGAAAACACACCCCAGACAGATTCATGAGATTAGCTCAGGGAGCCCACACAGATGTGTGCCATTTGATTTGGAAGAAACAAACAAAGGGGAAGGAGGAGGCAAAGAGTGGGATTGTGGGAACTACGACCTCTTCCAGAGATATGCATTAAATGTTTGATCATCACTGGAAAATATGCTACTTTAACTTTCTCTGTAATATTTGATTTTTTTCATGACAATGCATGAGTTCACTGGTTAAGCTGTTGTCTTGTGCATGAGCTCAGTTAAGGTAATGGATGTTGTTCCATTTTTGTATTTCCATTCCAATACACTTGTCATTAATTAATTTGTTTAGAAGATTGTTATCCCACCTTTCAACTTTAAAGGACTCAAACCTCTTTAAGAACATAAGAACATAAGAAGAGCCATGCTGGATCAGGCCAAAGGTCCATCTAGTCCAGCTTCCTGTATCTCACTGTGGCCCTACCAAATGTGTCCGGGAGTGCTCGAGACTAGATATCTGTCTCCTGCTACCAGTCCCCTGCATCTGGTCCTTGAAGTACCCCGGTTTTAAGCCTGGAGATTATACATCTCCATCATGGTTTGTAACCTGTGATGGACTTCTCCTCCAAGAATCTGTCCAATCCCCTTTTTAAGGCATCCAGTTTAGATGCCATCACCACATCCTGTGGCAAGTTGTGGTGATGGCAGGGGTATAATAGCTCTTGCAAGACACCATGCATCTGATGGAGTCATGTGGACAGCATGAAAGCTTATTGCAAATAAAACCCTTAAATCTTTAAACTGCTGCACAGATACCAATGTATGTGTTGCAGTGGTCAGGAATGGTTTCAGACTCAGGTTTTTAAATGAATCTCCATCTTCCTCCTCCTCTTCTTCTCCCTTCTCCAGGATCTTCAGACTAACCTGTTGAGTGAGCATGCTGGTTGGTAAACTCTGAGACCTGCAAGTCCACAAAATGGCTTTTCCAAGCCATGCTGCAATCACAGTGTGCATAGTAGTGGCCAAAAACATCTTCCTACCCATCACGTGTTGATGTACTCCCCTCGTGGCACAGTGGTTAAATGCCTCTACTGCAGCTAAAACTGTGCTCATGACCTGGGCTTCAATTCCAGATAGCTGGCTCATGGTTGACTCAGCCTTCTATCCTTCCGAGGTTGGTAAAATGAGTACCCAGCTTGCTGGGGGCAATGTGTAGCCTGCATAATTAAAATGTAAACCACCCAGAGAGTGCTTGAAGTGCTATGGGGCGGTATATAAGTAGAACACTTTGCTTTGTTTTATGAGATGGATGGATGCTTCCTGCTCAAATCTAATAATGATTTGGGGTTTTTTTCATTTGGACTAAGGCAAAAAGGAATGGGTGAATATCCTATCCTCATTGTCAGTGCTTTGAAGGCGGATAGAACCCACCCTTCCAAGTCTTATAAAAATATTTCAAATAATGGTTGCCATTTTGTTCATGCGATTGCACCATTTGGCCATTGGCACGATCACTTTGAAACCACAGATCTGAATCTACCGGATTTAGTCAGCTGGTAGAAGGGATAGTCATGAGCTCTGATCATATCTCAGTTCAGCTTCTGTCCATCACGGTAGAACATAAACTGTTCAGCCCAGTTTATGAGATGTATATCAGACCAGAGGCTGCCATCAAAAATAATCTTTGAAGAAGGTGCCATATCTGATGATGGGAACTCTGTTGTATTTTCACTTGAATAAACTCATTTAGCTTTCAAGCGGGAGTCTCCAGATATGCCACCAGTTGTGGGTTATTAGTTGATAGTAAACTCTGGATTCCCAACAACAGAGACTTACCTTCTTCACACAATAAAACAGTTTTTGTGCCAAATACGGTACAGTATATCTTTGCAAAATTATTCTCAAGGAAGCCGCATGAGAAAACAAAACACAGGCATGTATCTTGGGTGTGCTCCTAGATCCATCTCTGAATCTGGATGGCCAAATTTTGGCCAAGAGTGCATCTTCACAATTAAAATGGGTGTGCCTGGAGAGGTCTGATCTGATTACGGTGACACGTGTCAGGTGGATTATTGTGTTATACACTTCACTTCCAAACACTTCTGGAAAGTATTTGGAAGCTTCAGCAGGTCCAAAATGTGGCATCCAGAGTGCTAACTGGGAATACTTACAAGGATCACCAGCAGGGCCCCGTGAGCCACTGATCGGTGGTTGTAAAAAAAAAAAAAAAAGTGCCAATCGGCCAGTAGGGCCCCAACAGGTTATAAAAAAACAAATAAATGAAAAATGAAAAATGAAACAAAACAAAAAACAAAATGATTTCTTTAAAAAAATTGTTTCAAATGAAACAAAACAAAATAAAACGAAATGCCATTTTTACATTTTGTGCCCATTTCTAGACACAGCCTATGTGCTTGCTGTCTTAGCTTGGCCATTCCTAAGAAGCTATCCTTCAGAAATAGATCCTGGTAGATCAGGACACAGTATTAGAAGGATAGGTACCTTGACTAGACTCCTTCTTTGGAGGTTTTTAAGCAGAGGCTGAATGGCCATCTGTCGGAAATATTGTGATGGGGGTTCCTGCATGGCAGGGGGTTGGACTAGATGGCCCTTGAGGTCTCTTCCAACTCTATGATTCTATAATTCTATGATTCTGTGATTCTATGATTCTATGACTATCCCAGTAACACAAGCAGGCTGCTGCTCAGAGGAAGGTCTATGGAGGCCAATAAAGAAAAGCGTTCTAGACATGCTAGTCCATGCAGGAAGACCTGACTGACCCACCAATCTGCATCACTGTTGTTGAAATTAGTATAGTATAGATCTTCCAGATCTTACTCTATTGGAAATATTGGATATGGCAGATTATCTACAGCTGACAATGCAGAGAAGCATGTGGCCCCCATTTTGCTGAGATTGTTTGTTGTGGTGTTCATAAAGTGTGGTCCGATTTTACACAAACAGTGTGTCTTGGCCCCCTTACTCTGGGCTTTGGGGGCAAAGGGGCTTACAAGGAACTTGAATACATTAAGAATGTAAATCAACTGGTAGTATACAGGGGATCTAGGATGTGGCTGAAGCTTAAACAAAGCATGTGGGAGAGAGAATTATCCCCAGGGTTAGTTGTACCTGAGGGGCAGGAGCTTAGAGTTCCCTGACATTGTCTGGAATGCCATATTCCCAGGCTGGACCAGACTGGACCCAATTAAACAATAGGAAACCAATCTACAGAACACTGACTCAAGGAGATTTGGACCATCAAGAGCTTAACAGCTCAGGGAATTAGATCATCAGGACACACTGTACAATCACCCACCAATGCAGATCAATGGGAAAGCTTTGAGTCTATAAAAACGGATGCTGTATCAATGATTGTTTGCTTTCTCACACCAACCACTGACTGTTGTCTATTGGCTTAGCCTAAATAAATCAGACTTAAACATTGCAGTGTTTGCGCTTCCTTAGTTTATTTCAGGTTTAACCAGGCACAGACTCAGAAAATATCATGTAAAAACTGGCAAGGATTCCGAAGAAAGGGCGTGCTATAAAATACTTTCACTTGTTGTTGTTTTTTTTCCCAAGCTGTCTTCCTCATCCTTAAAGACCGTCTGCAGGGCAAACTTTAGGCAGGCCCTGAGTTGAACTTTCTTGTGCCTCCCACCAATTAAGAAATAGATCAGTGGGTTCACACTACTATTCAGAGAGGAACACATTAAACCCACCACCAGTGGTTTCGGCTGAGGAGCAATGTGAGAATGAACGAGATATGTCACATTCAGAGGCAAACTCAAGATAAGGAAGACAAAGAGGGCAAGAAAAATAACAGTGATGAGCTTTTCTTGCCGACGTTGTTGTGTCTTACGGCAGAAGTGGGTGCAGAGGGTGAAAGTGGAGACCACCATGAGCGGAGTGCAAAGGAAAACATTCACAATAAGCTGAAAAATTAATGGGTGGCGTCCAGATTGCTGGGTTTCCAGTAGAATGAAGTGAATGGCTGAGAGGAGGAAGGAGAGAACCCATATTAGGGCAGAGATGACGGCGGATTGATGGGTTGGCCGGTGGCATCGATGCCAAAGAGGGAAAAGGACGGCCACACATCGGTCGATGCTGATGGCCGTCAAGAGGAACTGGCTGGCCGAATAGGTGAAGAAAAAGAGTTCAAACGATATTAAAAAAAGGAGAGAGAAAATATCCCTCGTGCGGTAGTGGGTGATTCTCATTGCAAGGGCCGCCGTGCAAAGTAGGCTGAGGAGGACGCCAAAGTCAGCTACGGAGAGGTTGAGGATGTAGGTGGTGAAGGGGTTCCTCTTCATTCGGAAGCCAAGAAGCCAAATGACCATCCCGTTGCCCACAAGTCCCCCGAGACAGAAGACGGCAAGAAAGCTGTTGATAACATATTTTGATAAGGTATCAAAATCATCTGTAGCATTCACTGGAAGTCCTTTCCCAATACTTCCATTAATGTTCAGATGAAAAGACCTATTATTGGAGTGTCCCGAAGGTATAGAAACATATGGAATCTGGCTTTCAACCTCTGTAATAAAGTCGAATGCAGTCCTGTTTTTTAAAAAAATAAAATAAAAGAGAAATCATGTTTACAATGCCGCCATTCAAATGATGTCTAAACCTTTCATCCCCCATGTATCAAAGTACAGTGGTACCTTGTATAAAGGAATTAATTCATTCCAAATGAAATTCTGTTAAGCAAATTTTCCTTTATACAAGTTTCCCATAGGAATGCATTAAAGACAGTAATCCCTAATCACAACTATTTTTATGTTGTACAGATTCGGCCCATAGGCAATTCTGTTAAGCAAATTTCCCCTATCTCCAGAATTTTTTATGTTGTATAGATTTTATGTGTTAGAAACTGTTTGTTATACAAGGGTCCACTGTATTGGTTTTTTATTTTGGGCCACTTCTGGGTGGATGACATTGATAAATGTATTTGATAAATACTAGAATATTATTGTATTTTATTCTCCGTCAATCAAACAAATTTATTATATAGTCACTGACCCAAGTAATTAAAAATAGACTTTATAAAATACAGTATATCAAATACATAAAACATTAAAATATATCAGATAAGATTACACCCGATCATATGACTATCTAGTGATAACTTTTGCGAATTCTCAAAGCTGCAAATAAAAACTTGGCTGCAGACTGTGCAATTGTCTGGTTTGTTCTCAACAGCAGGAACTTCAAGAGGTCTGTGGAGGGCATATGATGAATACTAATAAAAGCTGATGAAGTAAAATAAACATGGAAATCAGTTTATATCATATTTTGGATCCACAGACTGGCATTTAGACAGAGTCATTCACCCATCCACATACAAATGCTTGCCAGATCAATCCAGAAAACTGACAGGGGCAAAATAAATATGTTTTTACTTTAAAGACAAATCTCTCTCTCTCTCTCTCTCTCTCTCTCTCTCTCTCTCCCTCTCTCCCTCTCTTTCTCTCTCCCCCCCACACACATTTCTTTCAATAAGATAAAACTACTCACCATATTTTCACAACAACCTTTTGAGGTAAGTCAGTTCAAATAACATGATGCACTTACCAAACTTCTGTCAGGTATCGTATCACTGACATGTTGCTGCCCATATTTGTGAAATCTATACGAAATACAAAATTTGAGGCAGATTGCTTGCTACAATATTTAACATACCTTAGGAGCCAAAGTACAAACTTTCCCACATTTTCATGCACTTCTGACTCAATGATAATTGCACTGAATAAATCCCTCCTCATGAAAGCAACCCTTAATGACATTCTTTAAATGAGATTTCAGGGAGAGAATGTAGAACATTCCTGTTTTATGAACATGCATATAAAGTTTGCTATAGATTTTTTTATTTATTTATTTATTTATTTATTTATTTATTTATTTATTTACTGCTCCAATTTCCCAGCCTGGTTTCAACCAGCCTAACTTTCACCGTTCAATTTCCAACTCAAGTCACAAGATTTAAAGCCAGCTGCAGCCTGAGTTCTCCTCAGAAGGTTTCCCATGCTGGTGGTCCTTAGTCAGAGGACTAGAGACACACAAGCATTACCATCATTAAATGGTAACCCCAGGAACCCACCATAGCCACTCAGTCTTCCAGCAGTGCCCACCACAGGAAGGGGTAGCTCATGCTCAGCTTTCTGACCCATTTCTTTGGGAAACCCAACAGAGTGGGTGTGCTACTCATCCTCTAAGGCAATAGCTGCTTCAGGTCAGAACGGTGGACTCAATTCAGGAGAACTTGAATTGACTTAGATATCCTTCTCCTTTGGACAACCAGCTGAGCTATTCTTTTGGCCCCTCATTTGAATTGTCACCTTCATCCTAACTGCTTTGTTATGTTGCAGCTATGGGATAACTTAGTCCATCTTAGCTCTGTTAAGTCAACTGAATGTACTGGAAGTATATGCTTAATGCCTGTCATCCACACCAACATACATGAGGAAATCCAGTGCCCACATCCTCTCCTTTGCTATCATCCAAGCTGTCCTTTTCCTTCCCTTCATTCTCTCCGAACGGCAAGTGAAAGATATTAATGTACTCACAGTTTTGGATGTCTTCCTCTAGTGGGACTAAAGCCCCCAAATCAGGTCCTATTCAAAAGCAAACAACAAAAACTATAAAGGGCTGAATTATAATTTTTATTCCTCACTTTGGGAGAAGCTGGTGGGCCAACAGTGCTTGGCTTGATGCCATACTAGGCTGGATTGCCTGGAGTCAGAGGCCCAATGCTGCATGTCATATGCTTCCATTAATGGTCCCAGTGGAGTGTGTTGAGCCAAGTAAGATGAAAAAATGCTGACACTGAGGACTCCGACACACCACTAGGCTCTTGTACACACAACAGATACACACCTCCAAATTTACCATGGATTCAACTGGAGCTACTGGCTCTGGCAGATTTGATAAGCCAGGATGGGCAAGGGTCGAAGGGGGAACAAAAGAACACAAGAAGAGCCATGCTGGATCAGGCCAAATGCCCATCTAGTCCAGCTTCCTGTATCCCACAGTGGCCCTACCAAAGGCATCTGGGAGCGCACAAGACTAGATATCTGTCTCCTGCTACCACTCCCTTGCATCTGGCCCTTGAAGTACCCTGGTTTTAAGCCTGGGGATTACACATCTCCATCATGGTTTGTAACCTGTGATGGACTTTTCCTCCAGGAATCTGTCCAATCCCCTTTTGAAGGCATCCAGGCCAGATGCCATCACCACATCCTGTGGCAGGGATTTCCACAGACTAACAACATGCTTGGCCTTCCATAGGCTGTGCCCTGGAGGCCTCAGCCGATGATACAGGCCCAAACTCAACCAGCCGAGGTGACTCAGCGGGTGTGGCGCTCGGGATACTCGAGGGGTGGTTAGAACAACCGGAGTCAACCGGAGGTTGAGATGGCCTCAATTTTGGATCTAAAGAAGGCTGCAAATTATTCACTAGTGAAATCACTAGGAGGAGGCTCAGGCTGACCAGGTTTTGTGAGGTCTCAAACCACCCGGAACAATTCCACCCGGCGGTTTGAGACCTTACCAATTCTGAGGGAGGCAAAAGATTTTTAGCCTCCCTGACTGCCCCAAAAATAGTGCCTGGTCAGTAAACAAATGACAGCCTGATTAGATGCCGACCAGGCCTTTCTCCATCTGCTCCCAAGTCTTCTGTGTTGTTGCTTCATCACTCTCAACTCAGCCATGAACCATGGCAAGGAGCAAGTTCCACAACGGAGAAGACTCATTTTGTGTGAGCCCCAAGGACTCCCTTTGTCTCATCCCCTTTATGGTTCCCTGCAGCTCTCAAACCAGCCAGGAGCAATGCAGAAGCTTTTCTTCATTTTTTACTAAGATGGCAGTAGCGGCTTTACTTCCAGTTGATTTTTAACTTACTGACCAATTTGCTTAATGACCTGGACCAGAACTCATGCGTTAAGTGAGGAGTGGCTGTATATCAATCTGGTCATAGCAAACACATTTAAACATTCATATAGGCATTAATATATACACACATTCTGTGGTGCATAATTATTTCAGCACAGGATGTTCAGACTGTTTTATGAAGCAAGCAAGCAAGCATGCATGCATGCATGCATGCATACATACATACATACATACATACATACATACATACATACATACATACATACATACATACATGCCTTGGACATCACTGAATATAAGTACAGGGGTCCCCCACCCTATCGCAGTTCATATACTGCGGTCCCGCTATATTGCAGGACCATATTATATGAAAAAGCCCCCCTTGGGTAAGAGGCAAAGGCTGTTTCTGGCCTCCCATACTTACCCCAGGACTGGTGCTGCCCCGAACGGGCCTGCGAGGGCCTTCCCAGGGGCCTCCAGAAGGCCTGGGAAGGACCTTGCAGTCCCATTAGGGGCAGCGCCAGGCTGGGGGTAAGTACAAGAGCCCCCAGTTAGGGCCCCCACACCCGACCTGACCTACATCCGCATATCAAGGATTTTCAGTTATCGCGGGTTGGGTCAGGTCCCTAACCCTGGCGATAGGCAGGGGATCACTGTATGAAAAAGGAGGTTGATCTCTGATGCAGAGAAAGCCTAACAAAGAGATTAACAAGAAACAGTAGGGGTACCAAAATATAAACATACCTATGGTTATATCCAGATCCATTTTATTCAGGAAAGGAGGGTGCAGTGAAGAGTTGCCAGAACACAGAAGAAAAAGACAACATGCCACCAAATTGCCTGGAAGACATAGAAGGGATTCCATTGCTCTTTCTCCCCTCTTCACTAGCTTTATGTAACAGGAAGACAAGGGCTGCTAAGAAAATTATCAGTTTACACTCAAGATTGGGAGGAAGAGACTTTAACGCTGTCCTACTGCTCTTGAGAAATGCAGATGTGGGGCTGATAAACAGTTGATGAACGACCTGGATTAAATGCAAGAAGAAGGCATGTTGGTATCATGAACTTGGCTGGGCTGCTTTGCATGGTCTTTATTTGGAAGGATCAAGTTCAAGGTACTCACTACTTTATGTGAATATTTTTGTTGCCTTGAAACGTTCAGTGACTTCTTTCAAAACTGATCTCTTTTTTTAAAAGCCTTGCCTCATTCTGAATTTGAGTAGTAATACAGTGGTACCCCGACTTAAAAGCAGCACTTAAGAGCAATTTGACTTAAAAGCGGAAAACTGTTGGCGTTTTAACAGCTGCCTTGCAAATTTTAGATATGGTCTGCTCAAATTACAAATATCTTTTTCATTTTTTAAATTTTTTAACTTATTTTTTTCAAATTTTAGATAGGTACCCTGACTTAAGAGTAAAGATAGGTACCCCGACTTAAGAGTAGTTTTTGAAGAGCATGAATCCGAAACGGATTAAATTCGTAAGTTGAGGTACCAATGTATATGTTTATATTCATCCATCATTTGTAATGAAACAAATGGCCCAGCTGAACTTACTTCCTCCTCCCCCTTAACCATCACCATCACCATCACGATGACCCTCACCCTCACCCTCACCCTCACCATTTGTAGAGCTGGCAGAGGCACTATGAATCATCGAATCCACCCCCCTGTCAAGGAACAACTGTGGGGAACTGAACTCCGAAACTTTGGCTGATCTGTTCTTGCCATGGGCTCCTTCACAGAATGATATCCAGATGAACTTTTATGTTTTATAGTGCTGAAGTCGGCCCACGAAAAGAACCAAAACATTCTCTTTCAGAAAGGAAGTAGTATTGATACTGGTGTTTGGGGAAAAAAAACTTTTTGACAACTTGATCTAAAATGCAACAATTTCCACAACCTAGCAACTTCTTATAATCATCTTACTATTCCTGTCTTCTGGGGAATTTTCGAAGACTGTACCACTTGTCTAAGGCCACATAGGTTTGCTCCTAACCTCTGAGTCCGTAGCCAGATACCTAAACCACTGAGCCACCCAGCTAGCTTTATTCACTTATATTGAATCTATGTTTTATATGCATGAAAACTATCACTTTAAAAAGGCAAAATCTTTAAATAATAAAATTATAATAATTATAGAAAATGATATTGTAGAAAGTAACACACATATGTCATAGCCTTAAGCAACTGTTACTTGGACAGATATCAATGGACACATCACTTATTCATACCATACTTCTCTGTAAACTCTGGATTTTTAGAAATGGGGACACAAGTTTGTAAACACAATAAAAGAGGGTTATTTTGTGTGTGATACACCCTTTTCATCTTTTTTTGCAAAAAACACCCCAAAACAAAATGTGAACAATGTATAAAATGTACTGTAATTCTCCAACGGGGTGGAAAATTTTGATTTCATTGTAATTTGTTGAAAAAACAAAGATTTACATCCCTATATCAGATTTCAGCCCAGTGGGTTTTGTATTCGCCAAGGAGTTTTCTGCATGCCCATTAGACATGGGCACGACTTGGCAAAATTGTCGTTTCTGTTTTCGGATATTGTTTCCATTACATAACGGAAACGGTAACGACAATTAAGCTGTCAGAACTCGAACTCGAACCAAAAAAAAAAATTGGGTCTGATTTGTCGTTGTCGTTCCTGGCATCACGCCAGGAAATAAAAAAAAACCTGATTCCCGGCCAAAAAAGCAGGCAAAAATATGCCTGCCTGAGGGCACCTACCAGAGGGGTGGTTTCTGGGGGGGGTCCCAGGACTTCCCCCCCTCCTGTCCTGGGCTGTTGGTACCGGGCTGGGAGGGGGCATCCTTGGCGTCTCCATTTGCCATGCGGTGCGGGGGGATCCAAAATGGCATCCGCAATATTTTTTTTGAAATCGTGGTCCAAAAAACCACCAAAGCACCACAGAAAAAGTGAAAATTAGCTATTTTAAATGCTTGAATGTTTACAGTAGCAGCAGTGGGTTTTTTATAGCAGTAAAAGGTCGCACTGATTTTATTTTATTTTATTTTTATTTTTATTTTTTTACACTTGCAATGATGGGCTGGCCATGGGATGAGACCATGCAAATTTTTGGACCCATTCTACCAATCGCATGGCCAGGTTTTGACTGACACTTCTGGATGTGCAAGAGTGCATAAAAAGCTGAGGCACTCCCAGAAGAGTCGCAGTCCGGGCTTGGATGTGGGTGGGAGAGGGCTGTGTGTAGCTGGCTGCTGTGCTAGACTAGTTTCGATTTTGCAGAGCCTTTAGATTTCAGTTAGGCAGGCAGGGAGGGAATTGATTCAATTGAATTTTTAGGAAATAATAATAATTCCTTTCATTCTCTCTCTGCTGTGGGGAATAGCAACACAGTTTATTATTTTTTATTCTCCTGCAGTTTGTTAGGATTTCTTTTCTGATAGTGCTTCAAAGGGGGGGGGAGGTTTGAGTGAGAGGGGAGGTGTGGATTTATTTTAAAAATTTCATTTGCTTGGTGGCAAGCCAAGGTCCTTTCATACCCTGCCTGCAGCTCTGCTATGGGTGCACTGCGCATTTTGTTTGCAAAAATTGCAATTGCTTTATTCGATGCAGTCTTGTGCAGCAAGTCAGTTTAAAGTGTTTTCCGCCTGCTCTGGGTCATTGCGGGACCTGCGCCCGCCGCCCGTGCGCCCGCCGCCCTTGCGCCCGTCCCTCCCCCCTGCCACTGCCGCCACCCGCCCATGCCCCCCTGCCACCCCGCCTGCCGCCTAGGGCGCAAAAACACCTAGCGCCAGCGGGACGCCACTCGCTGGGATGTCAAATCGTGCAAAATCACGGTGGCGGTAATGACAAACGACAAACGACATAACAAAATGACAATTTTTAAAAAAATTTCGCGAAAAACGGAAACGACCCGAAACGGACCCATCCCGAAAAACGACAACTCGAAAAAAAATTTTCTGGTCGTGCCCATCTCTAATGCCCATACATTGTGGCTATACAAAACAATTGTCCATTGTTTTTTGCTTCCTCAACACATGCCATAGATACTGAGGATGAAAAATATCTTACTTGTGGGATATCTACACCATTATTCAATGATGATGATGATGATGATGATGATGATGATGATGATGATGATGATTTCTATGCCACCTTTCTCCCCGAAGGGACCCAAGGTGGTTTACAACCCTAATTTAATAGAATCATAGAATCATAGAATCATAGAGTTGGAAGAGACCTCAAGGGCCATCTAGTCCAACCCTCTGCCATGCAGGAACCTCCATCACAGAACTCCCAACAGATGGCCATCCAACCTCTGTTTAAAAACCTCCAAAGAAGGAGACTCCACTACCCTCCATGGCAGCATATTCCATTGCCGATCATCTCTAACTGTCATGAAATTCTTCCTAATGTTTATTAAAACAGTATATTAAAGTATATATGGTATATTAAAACAGCTCATATATGAAATATTAAAAATAGCAAAAAACAGCATTAAAAACAATAATAAAAACACTATAAAAACAATACTAAAGCAGCAGCAGCAGCAGAGTTTAAAAGGCCCCCAGCCAATAAAAGTGGAATATTACGATGTTATAATAAAAGAATGGAGGCTCAGAAGGCTTGCATAAATAAATGTCTTAAGGCCTCACTTAAATGTTTCCAGGGGGGAGGCTGTTCTTAACTGAAAGGGGAGGGAATTCCATAATATTGGTGCCACTACCAAGAAGTCCATATTTCTTGCTGCCACCCCACACACCTCCTTGGGCGACGGCACTCATAGAAGGACCTTCTCAGATGACCTAAGGGGATGGACTGGATTATATTTCAATGGTGAAAAAGCTGACATATTCACATACCTGTGGTTATAGCCAGATCCATTTTATTCAGGAATGGCTGCTGCAGGGAAGATTTTCCAGAGCAGAGCAGAAAAATGCAGCATGTCACCAAACACCCTGGAAGATGTATATGAGATTCCATTACTCTTCACTGTCTTTATGAAACAAGAAAACAGTGTCTCACTGGTTGCTAAGAGTATTACTAGTTTAGCCTTTGGTTTAGGAGGAGGAGACATTAATGCTGTTCTACTGTTCTCATGGTTTTTCCAATAGTGATGTATGGAAGTGAGAGCTGGACTATAAAGAAGGCTGATCACCGCAGAATTGATGCTTTTGAGCTGTGGTGCTCGGGGAGAGTCTTGAGAGTCCCCTGGACTGCAAGGAGATCAAACCTATCCATCCTGAAAGAAATCAACCCCGAATGTTCACTGGAAGGACAGATTTTGAAGCTGAGGCTCCAGTAGTTTGGCCACCTCATGAGGAGAGAGGAGTTCTTAGAAAAGTCCCTGATGTTGGGAAAGAATGAAGGCAAAAGGAAAAGAGGACGGCAGAGAATGAGATGGTTGGACGGCATCATCGATGCAACCAACATGAATTTGATCAAACTCCGGGAGGCAGTGGAAGATAGGAAGGCCTGGCGAACTCTGGTCCATGGGGTCACGAAGAGTCGGACATGACTGAACGACTGAACAACAACAACTGTTCTCAAGAACAGATTTGGGGCTGATAATGGGAAGGAAAAGAAACAGTCAATTAACTAGCTGATTAAGTGAAGGAGGAAGGTATTTTGACATCATCAGCTTGGCCACAGACAAGTCAGCATAGCCTTTATTAGGTAGGATCCAGTTGGCAGTATTTTTGGAAGTGTGCCCTCTCTTTCAATGACTGCTTTTGGAATGGATTTATTCAAGAAGAATTTTCTCACTCCGACCCAAGGAGTCATGCAACACTGTTGAATTAAATCGTGACTTGGTTTGCATTTTTAGGAAACAATTTAATGCCACACATTTTTTATGCTGCTGTGGGCACCCACAGGGAACAACCTTTAGTCCAAAGGTAAGAGATGTGGTACATTGGCACTGTGTGTGTGTGTGTCTGTCCCCATGTCCCCACTTTCCCCTCTGCCCTGGGGACTTGATTCTTTATTTCATTCTTCATATAGAGCTTGTCTGGAGACAGCTGTTGCCTGCCTCTACAGCTTTTATTCAACAAAGCCAGCACTCGCAAGCATTAAAATGGTCATCTCTGGTAAATCACATTTCAAAAAATATATTAAGAAAGTCTCAGGAAACTTCAATGGGTCCAGAAAGCAGCGGCCAGATTGCTAATTGGGGTGGGTTACAGATATCTCATTACACCCCTACTAAAGCAGCTCCATTGGCTACCAATCAGCTATCGGGCACAATTACAGGTGCTGACTTTAACCTACAAAACACAAAACGGCCTGGGTCCAAAGATCGACTATCGCAGTATGAACCGTCTCTCTCCTTCCCTCCACCTTCTCAGATCTGTCTCAAAAGAACCCATGAAAGGGCCTTCTCTGTTGCTGCACCCAGACTTTGGAACTCCCTCCCACTGGAGGCCAGGACTGCCCCATCTCTGCTATCTTTCCGGAAGCAGGCAAAGACCTTTCTCTTCAGGCAAGTTTTCCCTGAATGAGGGACTACCTACTATGTGACGTTATGTGGATTGCCATACATGATTGCATTGACTGATTTCATAAGAACACTAGTGTTTCTCACCCCTCATAATGGATTTTCTTTTCTTCTTGCATACTCTTTGTAGCTCTAATGTTACTGTTCTAAAATGCCTCTTTAAATTCCCTCTTCTTAACTTGAATATGTCTTAAATGTTCTGGACTGTATACTGTCCCTCATTATTGTAAGCCACCTTGGATCCTCTTCCAAGGAGAAAGGTGTGGTAAAACTATTAAATAAATAAATAAATAAATAAATAAATAAATAAATAAATAATACTGAGTTCGGAATTGGTATACTGCTTGATTGAAGCAATGCTAAATTCAATCCAAAACCTGTTGTACTTGGCAAACACCAAGATCATATAGTGCAAAAAAATTATTTATTTATTTATTTATTTATTTATTTATTTATTTATTTATTTATTTCTTGTATCCCGCCCATCTTCCCACTGGGAACTCTGGGCAGCTTACAACAATAAAACCAGGTAATAAAAAAACACGAACAAAAGGCAAGACCCAAGCAATGTTAATGCAGGGGGGACAAGAAGGTGGCAAAACCCATGCAATAGAGCAAGGGGAAAAGGAAAAGGGAAAAAAACTAACTAACTGGAAAGGTCGCCAAACACCTCCCTGAAAAGGTGGGTCTTCAAGGCCTTCTTGAAGGCGGGCAGGGACTCTGTCAGGCGCAGCTCACTGGGGAGATGATTCCAAAGCATGGGGCCCACCACAGAGAAGGTGCGGTCTCATGTACACGATTTCCACACCTCTCTGGGTGTGGCCACCCTCAGTGAGCGCACCTGCACCAGTCTCGTGGGTCTGGACCTGGTTGACCTTTGAGAGATACGCTCCGCCAGGTATTCTGGTCCCAGGCCGTGGAGGGCTTTGAAAGTCAAAACCAAGACCTTGAACCTGATCCGGAGGACAACGGGGAGCCAATGCAAGCGAGCCAGGACTGGGGTGATGTGCTCATATCTACGGGCACCCACCACCAGCCTGGCCGCCACATTTTGCACCCGCTGTAGCCTCCAGACCAGGGTCAAGGGCAACCCCACGTAGAGGGCATTGCAGCAGTCGATCCTCGAGATCACCAGGGCCTGCACTACTGTCCTCAGGGAGGACTTATCGAGGTATTGGCGGATTTGGGTGATCCTGCAGAGGTGGATAAAAGTGGCCCTGGAAGCAGCCATCACCTGGGCTTCCAGGGACAGGGCTGAGTCCAGGACCATGCCCAGATTCCTGGCCCTGTCCGTAGGCTGGAGGAAACACCCCCAGCTTAGGGAGGGGGCCATTGTAACCATACTGGCCCGAAGAACAGAACCTCCGTCCCATTCTAATAAAGCTGTTATTGGTCCATTCCAGAACGGCCTACAATGCAGATCAAGGGTAAACTGCCTCCACTGCAGAGGCAAGTAAAAGGAGAAAAAATATCATCAGTGTACTGATGACAGTCCCATCTCCTGATGACCTCCCCCAGTGGAAATGTTAAACATTGAACAGCATGTTTGAAGATTGTTAAGCCCCTGGGGCACCTCACAAGAAAGATTACATGTGAGCTCGACAAATCATCACTCAGCTGAAGGAGAAGAAGCCGCTGAGGAAGGAACAGAGCCAGGCCAGGGCCTGAAAACTGATGGTTTTTTAATGCCGGACAATGGGGCATGGTGAAGGGCCCTGCTCCGCTTATTTTCAAATTGAGTGGGTGGAACAAGCTCATTCCAGGAGACTATGGGGGATATTCAAAGCCTAAGGCAGAGCAACAAAGAAATTTCAGAGCAATGGTTAAACAATTAATCTGCTATAGTTTTGAAAAGCCAATGAGACCCGGTGGTTGGAGATGGATGTCATCATCTCCACAGCAACATATTGCAAACACTTCGGGTGTTGTAAGCACGGACCTTGGCTCCTTTCCAGGGAGAAAGATGCAGACAAAGCGGGATTAAATAAATAAATGTAGCGGGAGGCCCTGGGGAGCAGGCAACTCAATTGAGGCAAGGCAAGGGTGGAAAACAAAGCAAAACCAAAGTTGCCTGTGCATAAATGCCCAGCAGGGCAGGGGTGGCAAGCGGAGATGAATGCCAGCAGCCACCATGCTGGAGAAAGACACTGCCAATATGAATTTAGACAGTCCCGGTGGATGGGGACAGCCAGCCCAGCCCAGACAGGCCGGGGCAGCCGATGTAAGTCCAAGTCTAGTAGCTCCAGTTTCAGGAACAAGGCTGAAAACAGGTCCAGGGAGTTGGACCATTTATAGGTGCTCAAACCAGCCAGGAAAAGATACATTTTCAGGCTCCAATTACAAGAGCTCAGCGCTCCACGCTCCGGCGCTCCAAACCCTTGTGGCTACAATCCAAATCGATCTTCCTCCATTTGAGCCCCCTTTTAAAGTCCCCCTTTGAGGCCTCAGGAAGCCCAGTTACCCCAGAAAACCAATTACAGATCAAAATGCGGCACAACAGCTGAAAAAGCAGAGTTGTTCTGTGTATCCTTTTGCAGCCTGACAGGAACAGAGGCTGGTGCCAGTCCGCCATCTTGCCTGTAAAAATGGGTTTTATTCCCTTCTCTTCACCCCTCCCTTCTGGTATTTATCCGGCTCTGCCCCCCCCCCTCCAGGTGCTTCTCTCACCAACACCCAGGAGCAGGAGCAGGAAAGGGAGCAAGAGTAGAGCAGGGAGGCTCCTCTGGGCCCAATTCAGTAGCAGCAGCAGCAGCAGCAGTAGCAGCAAAAGTGTCTGCTAGATGTTATTTGTCTGCTGAGGGAGCTGAAGGTCAGTGGGAAGCCTTGGATGGAAGTCAAAGGTGACCGACTGTCCAAACGAGTGAAACAGAGCACAGCAGAATTGATTAAATGTAAAGAATGCCCAAATGGCATTCAAAATACCTTACAGCAGGCTCAAAAAGGATACACAGAACTGAACTTTGAGTATTCAGAGATTCTAAATGTTGTGTATTGATCTGTAATTGCTTATGTTGAAGTAACTGCCTTCCTGTTCCCAAAGGGAACAGGCCCATTGGTTATTTCTAGTTGCTGCATTTGGATCCTCAATCCTATTGGTTTCCGTCAAAAGGCAGCTTTGTGATTGCTTGTAATTGTTCCCTCCAAAATGTATCTTTTCCTGTCCTGTCCTCGTTCCTATAAATGTAGCTCCCTCACCCCAGTCCCCAGCCTTGTTCTCTTCCTGAATAAAGAGTTGCTACCATAGAAGCTGTCTCCAGCCTACTACGTCACAGTGCTGAAATCACTAAACCCCACGCTTTTACACTAAATTCAATTTTAATCATGGCAACCCGGATGCAAAACCAGGAGTATTTCGATGTGTAGTGATGTCTTTACTGAGCAATCTAGCCAGGGCATTAGGGACAATAAATATTCATAGGTAAGGTTCGAATAGAGTTGCCTGCTCATGTACTGTAGCTATTATTTATTTATTTAATATATTTTAACCCCATCTTTCTCCCTGGAAAGGAGCCAAGGCGGCTTACAACACTGAAGGTCAATATGCAAAGTTGGAGACCATGACATACAAGAGTGGCCACGAAACAGTCACATTGGTTTTCAAAACTATAGCAGATTAATTGTTTAACCATTGCCCGAGAAATATATTTCAGTCATATTTTAGAAGGTAAAGAATATATTTTATAGCCTTAAACAATTATTACTTACAGACACTCAATGAAAATAATATGAGGGTCCCTTACACGTACCATTGTACCGGCATTAAAAAACCATCAGTTTTACCTCATGGTGCTGCTCTCTTTTGTTCCTTTCCTTCTTCTCCTTCCCTACTCTGAGTAACTGAGCTCACATGTACCTTTTCTATAGTAACTTTGCCTGTGGCTTAACTATCTTCCAAACAGTTTCTTATTAAACATTTCCATTACTTCTATTATGGCACTGTACCAGTACATATTGATATTTTTTTCCTACTTACTTGCCTACAGAGCAGAAGTTTATCACCATTGTACTTTAGAGAACAGATAAAGAACATCTTTATTAGGGATGGGCATTTCGTTTCAGAACCAGTAGGTTACATGCGGGCCAAGGCTGATACACGCAGGTAAAAGTGTTCTGCTGCAATGTCATCTTTCCTGCTGTGTGCTGGCCAGTCAGAGAGGGAGGCGGGATGATGCCTGTCCCTGCACAGCTCCTGATTGGCCAGCATCACAGATCTAGCACAGATGATGTCACAGCATGCTTCCTCAAAGGATTTTAACCCTGTGCCAGACAGAGAAAGGTAAAACAATTGGATCTGCATGTATCATCCGGTTCCGAGGACCACCTGGGCTTGTGTGGTTCATTTCGTAACCTACTGGTTCTGAAACAAAATACCCATCCCTAATATTTATTATCTTACTAAGGTGGCAAGTGTGGCCTCCACAAAAAAAGATACTTTCCTTGTATTTGTTTTTTTTTTTAAACTCAAAGATTTGAAGCTTATTTACCTTTCAAAAATAATTCTGAAGGCTCTTTCATTGACTGCATTTCAGTGGGAAACATAGAAAGCAGTTTTAGGATTTTTAAACAAAATCTCTGGCTTTGGGACATTGCTGAGAATTATATGGACAGACTAAGAATCGTAGCTTGAAGGGACTTTGTGTCTCATCAAGTACAGCCTCAGTTAAGTCCAGGCTCAGAAGTCCAATTCCCTGCTGGGAACTGAACTTCTAACATCTGGCTCTGCAGCCAGAGACTTAAATAACTGAGCTGTTGAAGTTGGTGCTGCAGTTGGAATGGGTTGCCTATGACTTCCAGTGTCTTTCCATGATTTTAAAATTCAGAACTCTTGAGATTTTCCTCCTGCCAATTTCAGTCAATGACCATGCTTGAGACAGATGGGCAGAACAACAAGCCATAAAGCCCATCCAAATAAATGTATTTCTTTATCATGCAGAATATAACCAGATATGCAAAACGGAAAGTGTATCAGTTTAGACCAGCTTTCTCTTACAGCCACAAAGAGCTATCATACAAAGTTTTCACTGATGGTGTTCTGCAAATGTTTCACTCATAGTGTTCTGCTCTTCCTTAGAGTCTGGTTCATCCTTGAAAAACCTCTGGATTTCAGCTCTTAAGTCCACCTTGGGCTGACCTTTCTTTTGCCCCCACCCAACCAGGAAATAAATCAGTGGGTTGATGCTACTATTCAGTGCTGCACACCCCAAGCCTGTCACCATTAGAATGGGATGGAAGCCGTAGTAATACTTGACAATATAGAAAACATTTAGCGGCACAGCTAACACAAGGAAGAATAGAAGTGCAAGTAAAATGGCAGTGACAAGCTTTTGTCTCGAATGATGCCCTGGTTTGCAGCAAGTATAAACAATCAGAATCAAAGTGGAGGCAAGCATGAGTGGAGTGCAAAATAAAATATTCCCAATAAGCTGGTATACCACTGGGGAATTGTCAACACTCCTAGTCCAGTGAAGGGCGAAGTGGGTTGCTGAGAGGAGGAAGGAGAGGCTCCATATAAGGGCACAAGCAATATGGGACAGATTTGATGGCCGTCGGCATCGATGCCAAAGAGGGAACAGGACGGCCACGCATCGGTCAATGCTGATGGCCGCCAAGAGGAACTGGCTGGCAGAATAGGTGAAGAAAAATAATTCCAAAAGAGCTTTGAAAACCACAGGCAGGGTGTTGATCTGCTGAAATGCAATCACTATAATCACAAATGTGGACGTCAATATGAGAGAGATGAGGACACCCATGTCAGCTATGGAGAGGTTCAAGATGTAGGTGGTGAAAGGGTTCCTCTTAACATGGAAGCCAAGAATCCAGATAACTGTCCCATTGCCCACCAGCCCCCAAAGACAGACCATCATGATGAAACTGTTGATGAAATTTTTCAGCCAACTATCAAAGAGTAGGCTAATGGTCCCATTAAGTGGATTATCAGTGCCATTAACTGATTTTCCAGGAAGTGACCCACCATTGCTAATTTCATCGTTTAAATTCCTGCAAGAAAACAAAATGGGGAAAGAAATTCAGATTATTTTAGATGATTTAGATTTAGATATAATTTTAATATCTCATGTTTAGCCATACTGTTTCTATGTGCTGGTTAACATCAGATAATTAGAATTTACACATTTGAAACATGAAGGTTATACAACAGAAACATAACATTTACAGTATATCCCAAACAAATCAACAAAATGATATTACATATATTACTGATTTTCTCACCCTCCCAACTGGAGAGTATAATTTGGACTACTCCAGTTCTTCTTCATAGATCTTTCCAGATAAGCTTAATGCAGGAATTGAGAGAGGGAAAAATTAAGCTTATGTATTTATGTACTTAAAATATTTTAGCCCAACATTGCCTTAGAAAGGGCCAAAGAGAGTTTATATCATTGAATGACAGCCTTTTAAGCTATAAAAATGAGTATACAAAGCCAAAGTGCATAATTAACAATATTAAGAGCTAAAAACAATATGGATAGAAATAATTAAAAGGAACAAACACACACCACTCTGAGAAATGGAAAGCTCAAGCAATAGTCAAAGCAGCAATGAATTTAAAAACCTCACTCAGGCAGCCAGTCACTGAGGGAATGCCTGCCTGAAGAGACATTTCCTGTTTCTGGAAGGACAGCAAAGATGGGACCAGTTGGGTCACCTGTGGGAGGGAGTTCCTGAGTCTGAGAGTAGCAACAGAGAAGCCTTTCTCCTTAAAATGGCTAATCCCAAGTAGAGATGGGCATGAAATGATTTTTTTAATTTCATTTTTTTTATTTATCTCAATGTACCCCATTGGGAGGTAAAGGTGTTGGTTTTTAAAATGTCTTGGAGCCACCAAGGCAGTCTCAGTGGCTCAAAGACATTTTAAAGAACCCACACCATTCCCCCCCCCATGGGATGTGTTACGGGGAAAGTTGCAGGTCATTTCCTCCTCCCTCAAGCCCCAAACTCCAGCTGATCAGCACTGTGATGGGGAAAAACCCTTCCCCTCCCACCCCAGCGCCGATCAGCTGGCACACGGGGCTTGGGGAGGGGGAGTTTAAAAAGCATTGGGCTCAAAGACATTTTAAAGAATCCACAACTACAACAAAAAACAAAAACACAGGAAAAATGAAATGATTTTTTTAAAAAAATATCTTTTCAAAATGAAACAAAAAATAAGAAACGAAAAATGAAATGAAATGCCATTTTGGTGTTTCGTGCCCATCTCTAACCCAAAGTCCATTTCCAAATGTGCCATCCACCAGAATTCTGAATAGCTTATTCTGTGACTCTTGTTTTTTTAACCCTCAAAGCAATGGTTTTAGGGACGATATCCTTCACATTGGGTCAGGTATGCCTTGTGTTTATAACACGTGATAGCAGTTTGTTTTACATTTAGTTCATTTGTTCTCCATGCTCTACTGTTTGACCCCTTCCTCTGCCAAAAAAAAAAAATGCTGCTAGAGGAAGCTCACACAAATTTGGGATGTGAATGTCCTTCAGCCTCATTTTCCCTGTGAAATCTCACCTGTTCCTGACCTTATTCCATACCAGTCCTTGTTCCATATCATTCTGAGGCTTGAGTTCTGTCATCTGTGCACTGAAATTCATCAGCTCCTCTTAACATGTCTTGATGTGCATATATTTCACAAGATACAAATATACACAAAACACACACACACACACACACACACACACACACACACACACACACACACACACACACACACACACACACACACTCCCAGCTCAAGCAAGTCTGTCTAGATTTTCCCCAACTGTAGGTATTTTCAGCTATGCACATTTGCAAGTCAACGTGTCAGGAGATTTCAGTGTCTCCTGAGACTGAAATCTTATAATGCTGAATGCAATAATCAAAATTGCCTACAGTTTTTTAACTTGCCAACGTTGCTATTGCAGTTGCCAACTAGTTAACTCATATGATTCTACTGGTTAACTCCAGGCTCTGGATGGCTTACAGCAAAAGCCACGCAACACACACACACACACACACACACACACACACACACACACACACACACACAGAGAGAGAGAGAGAGAGAGAGAGAGAGAGAGAGAGAGAGAGAGAGAGAGAGAGAGAGACAGACAGAGACACAGAGAGAGACAGAGACAGAGACAGAGACAGAGACAAACACACACAGAGCTATGCATTGAAACCCACAAAGATGTAAACAATGGGATCCAAACAATAACAAAAAAGATGCTAGACTACTATTAGAGCTGAGAAGGATCATATGCTTTGTTTATTTTTAAAACCGGTATATTCATTATCTGTTTTAGCCTTTATTTTAATTCTTGTAAGCCACTTGGGATCCCTTTATAATAGAAAGATGGCACAGAAATAAAATAAATAAATAACTAATAAGAGCAGTAGAGTTTCATTCATTCAGGATTTTATAATATTACCAGTCAGCTTTCTCATTTCCCTAATGAAATTATTTAATTGCAAACTTACCAAACATCTATTACAGCAAATGTCAGCACAATTTCAGAATAATTGTCATTCATTTCAAATGCTGCTGCAGAGAGAACATCACATGTATGAGGTAGAGCATTCAGCACCCAAGACACCAGTATTTCTACACTTCTACATTCAGAGGAATATGTCTAACACTTCATATGCACTAGGTCTCAAGTCATCTGCTGCTGGATTTTGAGCACTGGTTAGAAATGGGCACAAGGACAAGCTAGGAAAATGGCAGCTTGTCTTGGATTGTCCATGAAGTACAAAGTTCTGAAATTTGACTGAATGAACCACACATTATTTTGTCAGTTTGTTTTGGGAACTTTTGTTTTTTAATATAGCCTGGCCCAGCTATCTCTCAAGATAGCAGTGATGGTGGGGCTGGAGCCAGCTAGAAAAAGGTAGGGAGGCGACAGGGGCAGAGGATATGGGGTGGAGAGCAGAGGGTAGGAAGGAATGCACCAGGAAATTCAGGAAAATGCTAAAAATGTGGTTCAGATGAGTTCCACTTCTCTAGTTTGGATGAACGGGAACTGACCGAACTAGAGATTATCCTTGAACTTTCTGGTTTATCTCCTACTCACAGATGTAAAAACAAAGTGAAGCAACAACTGATCATCTCCTTTTACTAGTCCACAACTGAAAGCATAATCACATATTGCATTATCGTTTGGTATGCTGGATTATAGAATCATAGAATCATAGAATCATAGAGTTGGAAGAGACCTCAAGGGCCATCTAGTCCAACCCCCTGCCATACAGGAACCCCCATCACAATATTTCTGACAGATGGCCATCCAGCCTCTGCTTAAAAACCTCCAAAGAAGGAGACTCAACCACCCTCCACGACAGGAAGACACTACAGAGGGTGGTAAGCACAGCTCAATATATCACGGGCTGTCCCCTAAGTGCACTGGATGACATCGCTAGGGATCCTTGCCTCAGGAGGGTTGAAAAAATTCTGAAGGATGATTCACACCCCGGTCAGCACCTCTTTACCTTGTTACCATCAGGCAGAAGATATCGCAGTATATAGCCTGCCGCACCAACAGACAGAAGAACAGTTTTTATCCATGGGCTGTCAGACTGCTGAATGGGAAATAATCCCAGGACAAGTATAGAAGAACTGACCTGTGGGCTGGCGCATTCTGTGTCAAGTACTCAGGGTGCAATAAGACAGAGTGGTTGCCAGTGGGATGGGGGTGGGCAAGGGAGACTCAGCCAATTTCATTGTGCACATGTTGTACATTGACAATAAAGGTATTATTATTATTATTTTTGCTTCATGCCCATCTCTAGCAGTGAATTGATCTCAGCCAAACCATGGACCAGGAAGACATATTTTCAGTGGGAAGCACTCACATATATGTACATCTGCTTGTACTCTCTTGTATACATACATGCATTTTCCAGGTTTCAATGAGATAAATTCAGTGTTTTAATTCCAGCCACAGTTGATTGGAGATGGATGCATATCAGTCTTCACATATGTCATGCAGCTGCTAAAGTTCATATTAGAGATGGGCACAACTCAAAAAAATGGTGTTTCGTTTGTCGTTTGGTCGTTTAGGGGTCCGTTTTGGTTTGTTTTCGTTTTCTTGACTTTTTGCAAAAACAATCGTTTTCATTTCATTAGGTAACGAAATGAAAAAACAAAAATGAAAATGAAAAATTGCTGTTTCATTAGCATTCTTTTTAGTTCAATGCATCTGCTGCAAAGAAAACGAAAAACACGGCAAATTTGGTCGTTTGTTTTCATTTTCGTTTTGTTTTTAAAAAATTTCATTTCATTTTCATTGTGTAACGAAACAAAAAAACAAAAATGAAAACTCACTCATTTTGTGCCCATCTCTAGTTCATATATTTTGCTGCAGTTTTACATTCTCAGTTCTAGACTTGCACATACTTTATCCAAACTATAGACTAGGGCTGACACTAATATTCTCTATATAGTCTCCATCCTTGGCGGTTACTTCACATCCTCCTTTGTTCCGTGACTAGTTTTGTACCATGACAGTGTTGGTCGCGATCATGTGGCTTTGCCCCAATTTAGTCCCTGTTTCCATTTGCTCATGGTCATGATAACTTGTCTTGTGATAACTGTTACTTCATGGTAAACTGTTTTTCCCTTTCTTTTAGCGCTGACCGCCCCTGGGGCATGGTCGGTGCTGGTTTATTAAACTGGTCGGTGCTCCCTTTTATTTATTTATTTATTTATTTATTTATTTATTTATTTATTTATTTATTTATTTATTTATTAACTGCCAGAGTTTCCCATAGGGAACTCTGGGGGGTGTACAGACATCACCCAACAGTGACTACCCAAATACAATCAAACCCCAACGATCATAAACAATCAAAACCTAACAAATACAATAATATATAAATACAGTATTTATTTATTTATTTTTATTTTTATTTTAACCCCCCCCTTCTGGGTTCAGGCCCCATAATACAGCTGTAGCACAGGGCTTTCCCCCTTTTCTTTCAGTACCAACCGCGCAGCCCCTGGGGCCCAGTTGGTGCTTTTTAAAAAAATTAATTTAATTTAATTTAATTTAATTTTTTATTTTAGGGTGCTGCCAGGCCATCCTTGGGGTCTGGTCAGTACTCCCTTTTTATTTATTTATTTATTTATTATTATTATTTTATTCCTCCCTGCTTCCGGGTTCAGGCCCTGCGCTACAGTTGTAGCACGGGGCTTCCCCCCTTTCTTTCAGCACTGACCACTCAGCCCCTGGGGCCCAGTCGGCACTGCTTTTTAAAAATTATTATTTATTATTATTATTTTAGGCTGCCGACCAGACCATCCTTGGGGCCTGCTCGGCACTCCTTTTTATTATTTTTATTTCTTTTCTTTTCTTTTTATTTCTTTTTTTTTTAACTGCCGACCACATGGCTGCACTACAGTTGTAGCACAGCTGTCAACATTTTCCCCCTGGTCACCAACCCAGAAGCCAGGAGGACTGGACCTCCGGACCAGCACGAGATAGGAGACATCTCTGCCCCCCTCCATTAATGAAATGAACCTAACTGAACCAATTTTTCTTGGTTTGTTTTGTTTTGTGTTAAATTTGCCCCTAGGGTCATTATTAGTTTCATTATATAATGAACCGAATAACGAATAATGAAATAAAAATTCATTTCGTGGCCATCTCTAATTGCAAATGAGGAAAAGAGTGATGTAATTTTCATGTCTACATTTGTGGGGGATGAAACAAGTTATGAGTTACATCCCTCTTCTACCCTTCTGAAATAACAAATCATCCGTTTGGGCACTGTAGTCTTGTAGCTTCAACATCATCCCAGCCTGAAATACAGGGAAAGATCATATTACGGCATTGAATATTCTGCTTTTTAGAGTTCTTGGCACCCATCTGGAATAACATTTGGCTTGGGGACATATTTTGTCACCTGAAATGCAGGCCAGAACCCCAATTACCTTGATGCAATCTTCACTTCAGATCACCTCAGACTTACCTATGGAGATCATATCAAGAATCCCTGGTTGACTTAAGGCAGGCATGTCCAAACTTTGGCCCTCCTGATGTTTTGGACCACAACTCCCAAAATTCTAAGCTTATATTGCCAGTGACAAAGGACTGTGGGAGTTGTGGTCCAAAACATCTGGAGGGCTGAAGTTTGGACGTGCCTGACTTAAGGGGTCTTTTTCACAATTTAACGGACTCTAGAAATTATCTGGTGAATCTGATTTCCCAGCTTTAGTGATATTTACTTTTTTTTTAGATGGACCTTTTCCTCCAGGAATCTGTCCAATCACCTTTTGAGGGCATCCAGGTCAGACACCATCACCACATCCTGTGGCAAGGAGTGGGTAAAAAAAAAAATCTGTTGTCTGTTCTCACTCTCCCAACCCTCAGCCCCTTGCTAGTGAAATAGCTAACAGTACTGGGAAGGAAACAGGATTTTTTTTTTTTGCAAAGGTGCTAAGTTAACAGGTGGGTGGGAAGCAAAGATGTCTCATAAAATGATTTAAAAGGAAAAGTGGTGGTTGGTAAACAAGGACAACAGTAAGAAATAGAAGAATATTCATGAGAAGTTTTCACTTACCTACGGATAAATGTAGGGCATGCAGATGACTCCAGGCAGCCTGAGTGGAAGAGAAGGATTAATAGGCTTAGTTAGTTGCAGAGAAACCTGTTCCTGCCAAGACAGATGGAAAATCTCACCCCTCTTAGAAGACCATGCTTGCTCTTTGCCTCTTTCCAAGTGCTTTGCTAATCTTGAAACAGCGGATGGCTCACTCTCGGTGGTTGTCAAGACAGTTATGAGCAGACATTTGCTTTGAAGGAGATGATTCTCAGTGTTCTGTCTTGTAATACTACTGAGAGTGTCAGTTTGCAATTGTTGAGAGGAGGAAAAACAGATAGCCACTTAGCAAGTTTGCTCTTCAGGATGTGCTCTTCTATTTACTGGACTATCTCTGCCTCATGGGATTGGGCTGAAAATTACTCTCTTTGTTTGGGGAATATTTTCTACACCTTTGGTACGCACAGTGGACCCTTGTATAACAAATGGTTTGTATAACATAAAATCTGTACAACATAAACAATTCTGGAGATAGGGGAAATTTGCTTAACAGAATCGCCTATGGGGCGAATCTGTAAAACATAAAATGCTCATGATTAGGGATTAATCCATTTTCAAAGCATTCCTATGAGAAATTTGTATAAAGGAAAATTTGCTTAACATAATTTTTGGAACAAATTAATTCCTTTATACAAGGTACCACTGTACGTATGTACGTATGTACGTATATACATACATACGTACATACATACATACATACATACATACATACATACATACATACATACATACATACATATGTCTGTGAATATTCTCAGTCATCCAGGTTAGTTTATCTGGAAGTTGAGTCATGGCTACTGGATTTCTTTTTTCTTGAGAGATAGAAATGTTTAGCTGCTCATCCAAACAGCTTCATCAGTCTGAATACAGCTAGTGCGAGTCCTCCATCTTATAGTCAGCTTTGACCATTTGCCACCCTGGTCTGAAATAGGCTCATGAGATGGACAATGGCCTGAATAGGCTCGTTAGGTTTCCATAGCCTTAAGGTGAACAATGGCCTAAGGTCCTGAAACCTATAAAGAAGTGTTTTTCCACCTTTTTTGGGCAAAGGCACACTTGTTTCATGAAAAAAATCACGAGGCACACCACCATTAGAAAATGTTAAAAAATTTAACTCTGTGCCTCTATTGACTATATAAAAAGTAATTTTTCAATTTTTCCCACGGCACACCAGGGGCACACTAGTGTTGGTTGAAAAACACTGCTATAAATTATGGGTCGTTAGCTATGGCCTTGGTGGTGAAGGCTTTTTGATTTGTCTGGGTACTTTGGAAAGCACAGCCTGATAAGTAGCAAATAGACTATGCCTGAGCCCCCTACCTCTGTTGAGAGAGGGGGTTTCAATGCTCACATGAATGGCTTCCCTGACTCCTCTCTCAATCCACCTATCTTCTCTGTCTAATATGTGTACATCCTCATCTTTGAATGAGTGCCCTTCAAATGGAGGTGTACTGCTGATTCTGGTCCTGAGCTGTTACCCCTCCTATGTTGGGTCATCCTTCTTTTTAATGAAATAAGATACCACAAAAGAGCCACCTCCACCACGAAGAATGCTAAAGAAACATCTACAGCAACAGGACATTAACATTAGGTACTGTGATATCATTTTCCCTTTAATTGGGTCTTAATTGGATCTACCTATTGAGACATTTTTTTAAATTCTCACCAAAAAAACTTTCTACCCCCAGTAGAGAGCTTTTTTTTTTTTTTTTTTTGCATTAACCTCCTGCTTCTACCCCACCTCGCGTCAACCAGGAGCTCTATGCTTTGAAGAGCCAATAGAGAGATGATGGATGTAAGCAAGGAGGAGGTGCCCATACCATGCTGCTCTTTCTTTGGACTGGCCTGTAAAGTCCAGCCCCATCGGACCATGCTGCCCTGTGCCTTCCAAGAAGAAGCCTGGTGCCCATCTTGCCAAGGGAACTTTTAAGAACTTTCTGGTGGCAAATTACATCCCTTGCCATATTTGGACTTCTACACCTGCTTTGAAAAAGGGAGTTTGCTCCCGAAAGCTCAGCAACCTTTTAATTTTAATTCTAGCAGCCTATGAAGGTATCACCCATAGTCTAGATTTGCTTTTGTTTTAATGGCTGCACGACTCCAAACCTCTTTTTTACTGAGAGAGAGAGAGAGAGAGAGAGAGAGAGAGAGAGAGAGAGAGAGAGAGAGAGAGAGAGAGAGAGAGAGAGAGAGAGAGAGAGAGAGAGAGAATGAGGAGCTCCGAACCAAAGTTCCTTAAGCCTATAATCAGAGCTGCTATGACAGCATAAACTTAAGCCAGGACTAGGGTAGACCTAAGTAATTTCCAACATCCCTAGCCTGGGAGGCTTTGGGATATGTCACAGCTTTGACTGGCTTAATGTCACCTTAGCCGACTCTCAGCCACCTTGGTGAATTTCCCTTGTGCTCTCTAAAAGCATTGCCTCCTTCTGAATGGAGTTGGCAGCCACAAAACCAACTGTTAAGAAACCATTATCAGTAATGCAAAAGCAATAAAATTATTAAAATATTAATATTAAAACAATAAAAACAATAAAGCAATATTAAAAGAAGACCTAAGAATAAAAGAATGAGACGGTAATATTAAGGAGCTAGAAAATATATTTCTCATTAATAGAAAAAAAATCAAAGTGATTAAATAAAGTTTTGTATTTTTTATTTATTTAGTTTGTATATTTTATGGTGTTTCCCCCACTTTTCTGAATTTGAATGATTGTAATATTAGATGGTGTCTTTTCAACAAGTGTTTGTATTGCATACTTCTCTTCAATAAAAAAATTAAAAGACAAAAGAAAGAGAAGAGAAGAAGAAACAAAAGAAAAAAAAAAAAAAAAAAGAAAAAGAGAGGAAAGCATTATCAGGCTTTTTGCTCTTTCACACCATGAATACAGATGGGCAGGAAACACAGCAGAAAGCAAACCACCCTCCATGAATTGGGCCATTTTGTGGTTCATTTTGAAGCACTTACTGGAAACGAGCCTTCCCAGAACAAAATGAATCACTGAACTATTATCAGCATTGGCCATTCATACATGGGCTATAACTTGGACATTCCAAATCAAATCTTCACCAAACTTGGACTGACTCTAGGGGACATCCACTCAAATTGAGGGTTGGTAGAGCAAGAACAGACCAAAAAAACAAAAACAAAAAAAACACCCACCCTTATTTACCCAGCATGTTGTTATTCTGTGGAACTCCCTGTCACAGGATATGGGCATGGCATCTGGCCTGGAGGCCTTCAAAAGGGGATCGGACAGATTCCTGGAGGAAAAGTCCATCACAGGTGACAAGCCATGATGGGGTGTGTGTGTAATCTCCAGACTTAAAAAGAGGGCATTTCAAAGGCCAGATGCAGGGTAGTGATATCAGAAGATATCACAAGATATCTATTTAGTATCATGAGCTCCCAGAGGCATTTGGCAGGGCCACTGTGAGATACAGGAAACAAGACTAGATGGGTCCTGACTCCTTGACCTGATCCAGCATGGCTCTTCTTATGTTCTTATGGCAGATATTACTCATCAGCCCCTACATGTTTGGTGAATATTTGATTAGGGACGTCCATGCAATAGCTCCCAAGGCAGGTCCAACCAGGAAAGTGCTCTTTAGCCTACAAGACGGGGAGGAAAATCTGTTGAACGCTTGCTGTGAGTTTAGCATTTCTGATTCATGTGGGGCCCATTCCACAGTTCCCAGAAATGCTAAATCATGCAGACTATGAAATGGCTTGTTTCTGTTGGAAGTTCATGAAAGCTTGTGGCTTGTAGTTTGTCAATAGTAACGGACCTTCAGAAATGACTGTTTTCCTGGTGTGTGACTATATCTAATGGTGAACGCTAGGAAGGTTCAGTCCTGAATCCAACTAACACTGAAATATAAAAAACAAAGCAAAGCAAAGTGTTCTGCTTATATACCACCCCATACCACTTCAAGTAGTCTCTGGATGGATTACAGTTTAATTATGCAGGTTACACATTGCCCTTCCCCAGCAAGCTGGGTGCTCATTTTACCGAACCTTGGAAGGGATGGAAGGCTGAGTCAACCCTGAGCCTGCTACCTGGGATTGAACCCCAGGTTGTGAGCACAGTTTTACCTGCAGTACAGGCATTTTTAACCACTGCACCAAGAGGCTTCTAAATCAGATAAAATCTATTTGTTTTTTCAAATCAAGTCTAGGAACTGGGCAATGGTATGGCTGAGCATAATTAAACACCTTTCACCATAACTAAACAATGTGTCAGTTCTAAAGAAATGTTAATTTGGAGCTATCTGTGTGCACATGGCCTGTGTTTCTTTGCTTGAAGAACTGGGGTGTGTTATAGAACTAGAGATGGGCACAAACAACAAAAATAGTGTCCATCTCTAGTTGTATGACACACCACAATGAACTTCTTTTTGAACTTAAAAAAAGACCCATGAAATGGTTTAATTTTTTAAAAAGTTTATGCCTGGGGGAAGTAAAAAAGTAACCCTTCCCCCATACAGCCTGCCATGGAAGGAAAGCTGGGCCACTGTCTCTGAAGATACCAGTAGAGATGGGCACGACTTGAAAATTTTTTTTTGAGTTGTCGTTAGTCGGGCCGGTTCCATTTCGGGTCGTTTCTGTTTTTTGCAAAAATTCGCAAAAATTAGTCAGTTCATTTTTTCGTTTTTTTCGTTGTCGTTAGTACTGGTTTTGGGGGGGGCGGGCTTCTGGAGGCACCTCTGTGGGGTGGGTGCCTCCTCTGGCCCGCTATAAAGGGAAAGCGGGCTCCTGGAGGCACCCGTGTGTGCCTCCTATCCTCACCCACTAGGAAGGGGAAGCAGGCTCCAAGAGACCCCTCAACATGGGGGTCTCCCCTCCTCACCTGCTGCTGCAAAATGCATGCATAGCCATATGGATATGCATACCAGTTGCAGACAGTGAGACTAGTGATGGCAGTGAACCCAGAGCCATAGGTTGATGCCTAAGGCTCTTGCACCACCATGTCTCACAAAGAAGGGAATTGTACTTGCATGTAGTGCAATGCAAGTAGATCTGGCTTAGGGTTAAGGTGGGTTAGTGCAAGGGCTAGGGTTAGGCTAGTGACGGGTAAGGTTAGGGTGGGCTAGTGGGTTGCACCTCTGGGTGCCTCTCTGACCCACTAAGAAGACAGTCTGTGACGTATGGGTAAGTAAGGAGTCAAGGATTAGGGTTAGGGTTAGGGGGCTAGGGCAGGTTTTAGGGGGCTTTTTGGCACATCCCAGAAGTCTCCATGGCCAAGTGACCATGCAATTGGTGGGATGGCTCCAAAAATTTGCATGGTCATCCACTCCCACATGGCTGGCCACTCAGCCAGCCCATCATTGCACAGGTGTAAATAAAATAAAATAAAATAAAATCAATGGAGGACAGAGGAGGAGAGGAGAGACATTTTGTTGCAAGAAAAAACCCACTGCTACTGTGAAAAATCTGGCAGTTTATAAATTTTCGTGTGTTTCTGTTGTGCTTGTGTGGTTTTGGACCACGATTTCAAAAACAATATTGCCTTTGCCGCCCCATTTTGGATCCCCCGCCCGCACCGCATGGCATGGTGAGTCCGGCTGCCCAGGACGGGGGGGGAGGCAAGACCCCCCATCCAGAAACCACCCCTCCGGTAGGTGCCCTGCGCCCTTAGTCAAGCAGGCATTTTTCCGCCTGCTTTTTTGGCCCGGGAATGGGTGGGGGGAGAGTTTAAAAGTTTTTTCCTGTGCCGTCCGTGCCGCTTGCTTGCGCTTTAATTGCGGCGGCCGGCGGCGAGACTGGGCTTTTTGCTGGCTGCGAGCCTGCGGCGAGTCCCACCAGAGCAGCCCAGGACGGGGGATGGGGGGGAGGCCGGGGACCTCCAGAAACAACCCCTCTGGTAGGTGCCCTGAGGCATGGCAGGCATTTTTCCGCCTGCTTTTTGGCCGGGAACCGGGTTTTTTAAACTTTTAAAACCTTTTTTTCTGTGCCGCGTGGCATCGCGCGATGCAAGGAACGAGCACGACCAATCAGACCAAAATTGTTCGTTCGTCGGTTCGAGCTCGAAGTCTGGCGGTGTAATTCCCGTTACCGTTTCCATAGAGTAATGGATACGAGTAATGGAAACGGAAACGGGAATACCGCTAAGTCGTGCCCATCTCTAGATACCAGCAATGGAGGAGGAGGAGGAGGAGGAGGAGGAGGAGGAGGCACAGGTTAGGGAGGTGATGGGACAGGTGAAGGGGAAAGGGGGCAGGCTTTGGGGGTGGAAGACAATAAATCAGGAAGTTCATGAAGTTGCTTTAAAAGTTGTGATTCAGCTCAGTTTTTTAACCCGGGTTGCAATTTGTAAAAAAACAAAACAAAAAAGCAAACAAAAAAACTGGTGTGTTTTTAGGTTCATTCCCATCTCTATTTACAACCCACAGCTGCTTCAGCTGTAACTAGGAATGGGCACCTTAGGTAAAACGAAATGCTGTTTCATCATTTCGTAAGCTTACAAATAGTTTCATAATGAAAGGAAACGAAAGACAGTGTTTTGTTACGAAACAAAACACCTTTTTTAAAGTTTTTAAATGAACCATTCAGTAACTCTATAAAAAGGCTCCCCTGGATCCTAGAGAAACCAAATGTGGTGCCTCTAGGACTCAGGAAAGCTATTTTATAGAGTAATGAATCATTTCATTATTGTTTCATTTTGTTACATTTTTTTTTACAAAAAATCTTTTAAAATGAAACAAAATGAAACACGGGGAAATAAAACAAAACAAAACACTATTTTTCCATTCTGTGCCCATCCCTAGCTGTAACCTTAAAACAGTAATCACTTTGCTCCCTGTGCATTTCTTGACTTACATCAAAGGAAGAAATGCCTGGTAAAATCCATTTTGCTGTAAAAGTTTTGGACTTAATATCTAAGGGTAACTTTCTTAGCAAAATCCATCCTGCCACAAACTTGTGGGCTTTTCATTTTTCACACTGGTGTATTTCTGATGAAGTGGTTTTTGATTCACAAAAGCTTGTGCATCAAATGACTTTTAGTGGTCTATAAAGGATTCACCTACTCTTGAATTTGTATTTTATTTTATGTCAACTACACGGTTCCCCTTTGTTTCAGTGTTCAGCCTCAAACCATGGATATAAACATAGTAGTTGATCTACAGTATGGTTCTAAGAAGGGTAGCTGACTCCCACATGATTGGTATGATTATGATAGTGTCTAAACAATAGACATTTAGCTATTTATCTTGCACATCTTTGCCTTTTTCTGTTATATGCCAGCATGCAGATACCAACATTTCTGATGGTACTTTTCAAACTGCAAATATATTTTGTTTTTATAAGTAACAGATCAAATTGAGAAGGGATTCAAAGCCAGACCTTCATTATAGCATACTCTAACTTACCTATAGGAAGGAAATGATTTGATTAGAAGTGCAAGAAAATGTACAACAAATCTCACAAAATACAGAAAAGGAAGATGATGATAGCATTGCCATACATAGATGAGCAGATTAATATCTTGCTTGGTATAGCCCAATTCAAGGGGAGATAATGTGGGTGAAGCATTGTGGAATAGCTGTCAGAACAGCTGTTCTCAAAGGGATTCTGGCATATTTGAAGGGCACCACAAATTGGAAACTATTCTTTGCCCACCACCTTATAAGGTTCATTATATGACTTATACAATCCTGGTTTGGCCTTGATTTCTTTCATGCTGTGTTTATGGCTGTGGCAGAAAACAACAACAACACAAAACAAAAACTTAAGTACAGTAGGACCCCTGTATCCACTCATTCATTATCCACAGATTCAGTTATCCACTGCTGACAGAGGAAAAATAAATAAATAATTCAGCAGCTGCAAAACAAGCTACTGTCACAAGGAGCAGCTGTAAAGCAAGCTACCGTCACAAACAGCAGCTGTAAAGCAAGCTACTGTAGCAAAAGAGCAGCTGTAAAGCAAGTTACTATCACAAAACAGCAGTTTTGGGGACATTTTGGCATTCTCTCTTATCCACGGTTTTCATTATTCACGGGAAGGCTTGGAACCTATGCCCAGTGGATACTGGAGTCCTACTCTACTCATACTGCAGAATCAAATCTAAGGATGTAGATAGTTGGATACTTCCAGGAAGACATTGCCTACTCGCATGGCTGGCTTCAAGTGGAGAGGTGGATTTCAGGATTTTCTTGGCCATTGGTCAGTAATTCTTCTGTTTTAGGATTGTTCTAGTGTCCCAAATACTGGGAACAATTTTCACTAGCCAAAAAGGGTAAAGGCCCAATTGGACTGTAACTGGGCCAGCTGAAGCACTCCTAAATCCAAACAAATTCTGTCGAGGGGTGTTGGAATAAATTAACAATCTTGCATGTAATCTAACATTAGGAATAAATGGAAGAAGACACTGTTTAGTACCTATAGGGTGGTGTGTGTGTGTGTGTGTGTGTGTGTGTGTGTGTGTGTGTGTGTGTGTGTGTGTGTGTGTGTGTGTGTGTGTGTGTGTGTGTGTGTTTTTGTCATTACAGTCATGACTGACTCTTCATGACCCCATGCCCATGGAGTTTTCTTGGCAGGAATACTGGAGTCATTTGCCAGTTCCTACTCTAGGCGCCTATGAGCACCTGGTATTCCCTGGTGGTCTCCCATCCAAGTACTAACCAGGGCCGACCCTGCTTAGCTTCCGAAATGGTAGAGTCATTTTATTCAGACACAGCTCAACATGTGGTGCATATTCTACATGAAGAATATTTTGTACAAAATGTCTTATAACTCTACAGAGCAATTTTTTATAATATGCCTGTGCTATTCCATGTTCCTATCATTAAGAGACACCCCCCAAAAAACCCAGCCATCACCCCAAAATACACTGAGTTTCTTCTAAGCACATCACTGCAGTTTGCAAATTGTAATTGTAAAAGTAATACGAGAAATTGCATTTGTAGATTAATCAGAGCTCATGTAAAGGAAATGGCATGCAAAAAGACGATAACAGCCCTTTATAAGTAATTCATTAATTGCAGCATGCATTTTGGTGCCTGAAATGTAAGGAAAAGCTAGAATGAAGAAGTGGTCATGAAGCCCAAGGGAAATATAAACAATGGTAATGGCTATGTGTAATAACAATTGACAGGAAACTGTGGTTACCAATCCCATTTACATTAAAGGGTTAGGGAGAAAGACAGAGAGACAAGAATTCCCCAGGGATCCTAAAGAGTGTTTTATTCCTGATTATTCCTAATGTTAGATTACATGCAAAACAAAATCTGCAGAAATTGTCAAGTAAGATTTGCAACATAATGAACAAAAGTCATTTTTGCTTAGAAATGGTGGAGAAAAATATTTTGACTTAGTCATGCTCTATGAATCAGATGAATCTTGCCCTGAACAGGAGGTTGATACTCAGTGACTTACCCTAACCCTAACTCTAACCCCTTCTAACACAATTATTATATGCTTTTATGATCCAGGCACCATGAATGATTAATTTAAGCTAATTTAAAGCTTCTGAACCCACTGTTTCAGGGTTCAAGGCTCTGAAGGGCTTCCTTTTGATGGAAGAGGCCTATGGGAGCCTCTGAATGAATGAGAGCATAAGAAGAGCCATGGTGGATCAGGCCAAAGGCCCATCTAGTCCACCTTCCTGTATCTCACAGTGGCCCCAGCAAAAGTGTCTGGGAGGTCACCAGACTAGATATCTGTCTCCTGATGCTGCTCCCCTGCATCTGGTGCTTGAGGTACCCTGGTTTTAAGCCTGGAGATTACTTTTCCTCCAGGAATCTGTCCCATCCCTTTTGTAGGCATCCAGGCCAGATGCCATCACCACATCCTGAGGCAGGGAGTTCCACAGACTAACAACGCACTGGGCAAAGAAGTATTTTCTTTTGTCTGTTCTCACTCTCCCAACCCTCAATTTGAGTGGATGTCCAGTAATTCTGGTATGTTGTGAGAGGGAGAAGAGCATCCCTCTATCCACTTTACGCATGCCCTGCATTATTTTGTACGTCTCAATCATATCCCCCATCAGGCGCCTTTTTCTCCAGACTAAAGAGCCCCAAATGTTTTAGCCTTTCCTCATAAGGGAGGTCCCCCAGCCCAGTAATCATTTTAGTCGCTCCTCCCTGCATCTTTCCCAGTTCCACTATGTCTTTTTTGAGATGTGGCGACCAGAATTCTACACAATACTCTAGGTGTGGCCTTACTATCGTTTTATACAATGGCATTACAATGCTGGCTCTTTTATTTTCAGTGCCCTTTTTGATAATCCCTAGCATAGAATTGGCCTTCTTCACCGCTGCCATACATTGGGGAGACACCTTCATGGAGCTGTCCACCAATACACCAAGATCTCTTTCCTGATCTGTAACAGATAGCTTGGAGCCCATGGGTTGATAGATAAAGTTTAGATATTTTTGCCTCTATATTCATTACTTTACATGTTCCTACATTGAAACACATTTGCCATTTCACAGCCCATTCCCCCAGTTTGGAAAGATCCTTCTAGAGCTCTTCACAATCTTCTCTGGTTTTTACCATACAGAAAATTTTTGTGTCATCCGCAAATAGAGATGGGCATGACTCAAAAAAATGATGTTTCGTTTGTCGTTTGGTCGTTTAGGGGTCCGTTTTGGTTTGTTTTTGTTTTTGTGACATTTTTTTGCAAAAAATTTCATTTTCGTTTTGTTAGGTAATGAAACAGAAAAATGAAAATGAAAACGAAAAATTGCTGTTTCGTTAGCATTCTTTTTAGTTCAATGCATCTGCTGCAATGAAAATGAAAAACACGGCAAATTTGGTCATTTCGTTTTTGTTTTTGTTTTGTTTTTTTAAAAAATTGTTTCATTTTCGTTGCGTAATGAAATGAAAAAACAAAATGAAAATGAAAAATCGCTCATTTCGTGCCCATCTCTATCCTCAAACTTGGCCACCTCACTGCTTATCTCTGTCTCCAGGTCATTTATGAACAGATTGAAATGCACCGATCCTGGGATGACCATGATGATTAAACTCTTGATCAGATGTTATGTTGCTTTCTCCACATGAATATAATTTGTCACATTAATGGTTTCCCCAGATCCCAGGCTTCTGCACCCCCAAACCCACTGGAATCACCTGGAGAACGTAGGTTCTCATATAGTCCTATTTAGAGGCAAAAAGACAAAGGGGATCCATTTACCTTATGGAACAGTTGAAATTACTATATATAGCTATTATTTTAGCTCCCCATATTGAACTTTGGATGCCATTCCTCAGCAGGTTTTTACAAAATCATTTTTAACAAAATATTTTTAGTAAATGTTTATTGTTACATCTTGGTTTGGTTTTTTAAAATCCTTTTCATGTCTTCATTTCAATGTTGGTCAAATGCAAAGTAACGAGGTAAAAATACAGCACAAGGAGGAGAACTATCTACTCAATAATAAATAAAGTGTTAGTAAAATTTTTAAAAAAATTAAATAAAAATTAAAAATTGGTAGCCTATTGTGATATATATCTAATATTTCTACATAGACCGCGTCAGATAAAGAACTAAGTGTCTGTCATCATTTTTGCCTCACTGAGGATGAGCACCACAAGCCCAGTTAAATCACTGCACAGTATGTATGTGTTCTTCATTTTCATTTGCTTTTTTGTTTTGTTATGTCTCAAGTCGAAAAATGACCTTTTGTCTCAAAATGAAATGTAAGAGAAACAATAGAAATTGGCTGCTGCGTTTCATTTTAGCTTAAATACATTGAACTGTAATGAATGCCAACGAAACAGCAATTTTTGTTTTCATTTTCATTTTCATTTCCAGGATGGGCACGAAATGAAAATGAATGAGTCTTTCTCCATTGATTGCTGACACCTGGGTTAACCACTGTGCCTCTGTTTATAAATGAAACTTGAACATTGTTTTTCAGTTGTTCCCATCTCTACTTTGCATATGTAGATTTGTTCTGTATGCTTTGTTGTTGTTATTTTCATCAAGTGGGGCTGGGATGGGGATGGGAGAGGGAAATATATATCTTTAATTATGCTTCTAGGATTGTGGATTCTCTGTCCAATCCTCACACAGGTTTTAACACCTGGCAGTCCAGGGATGCCTAGACTCACTTCCTTGAGTCTTTCTCCATTGCTTTGTTTTGTTTTAACCACTTTGCCTCTTTTTTAATTGAAACAACATTGTTCCCTCAATGTTCCAATGTTCCTTGAATAATTTGCATTAAGAGATTTGATGAAAAATTGTACTTTATATTTTGTGGTGGGGGTAGAGTTCCATTAGGGAAATGGGATATCTTTAATAATGCAAAAATAAATTTAAATAAATAGAGAGAGAGAGAGAGAGAGAGAGAGAGAGAGAGAGAGAGAGAGAGAGAGAGAGAGAGAGAGAGCAGGTGGTCCTGTGTATAATCTAACTCTGCTTTGACAATCATAGAATCATAGAATTATAGAGTTGGAAGAGACCTCAAGGGCCATCCAGTCCAACCCCCTGCCATGCAGGAAACCCCATCACAATATTTTCACCAGGTGCCCATCCAGCCTCTGCTTAAAAACCTCCAAAGAAAGGAGACTCCACCACCATTTGTGGCAGTATATTCCACTGCCAAACAGCTCTAACTGTCATGAAATCCTTCCTAATGTTCACATGGAATCTCTTTTCCTGCAGTTTGACAAGCATGAGAATCATCTAATTATCCTGAGCCAAAGGGATTTTGAATGCAGAACAGGTGCAAGGCTGACTTTTTTAAAAAAATATGGCATTCTCAGGTCATTTGGCAGAGGAATATGTATTTTCGCACACAATTCCACATCACTTTCTATTGTTTTTGAACAACGTATATCCTTCAATGTGTCAGATGCTCCTATGTCCTCCTATAGAGCAGGTAGTTTTCCATTGGAAGAGCTCCTTTCCTCTTTGGTGACCAATCTTCTGGGTTTTGGTGAAGTGTCAGGGTGTAAGTGGCTGCAATGCACCACCCCACGAGGTTTCTTTTGCTAACAAAGATAATATATATCTAATCAGCCCTCTTTTCTGTTTTTACGATAAATGGTTGGGGGAGAAGAGATTATTTTGCAAGAAAAGACACAAACCACACACACAAGTGTGATTTCTGATAAATAACAGGAAAGATATGGGAAGGCAGGCAGTTCTTATGCTTTTTAGCTGTAAGGCCAGTTCCCAGGAGTAGACAGTCAAATACCAGAAAAGGATCAAGCAAATACCACCACCCCACACCCACCGAAAACATAAAGTTGTAAAGCATAACAGTCCGGTTAAAAACCTCACACAAGCAGCCTCTTACTGAAGAAAAGGTAACCTGTGTAAAGAAAGGTCTTCAAGGACAGCAAAGATGGAGCCAGCCTGTGGGAGGGAGTTCCACAGTCTGGGGGCGCCAGTAGAAAAGGCCCTGTTCTCTGTCTCCACCAAAATAACCTGTGAAGGTGGCGGGACTGAGAGGAAGGCCTCTCCTGATGGTCTCAACACCTGGTTAGGCTGACAAAGGGAGAAATTGTCCTTGAGACAGATGTTTCACAGGTGACAAACCATGATGGAGATGTGTAATCTCCAGGCTTAAAACCAGGGTACTTCAAGGGCCAGATGTAGGGGAGTGGTATCAGGAGACAGATATCTAGTCTCATGCGCTCCCAAACGCATCTGGTGGGGCCACTGTGAGATACAGGAAGCTGGACTAGATGGGTCTTTGGCCTGATCCAGCATGGCTCTTCTTATGTTCTTATGTTCTTATGTTTACAACTTCATAGATTAGAATCCATGCTTTGTATTGTTTCAGGAAACCATGCGTCATGGATTGAATGAGGACCTTGAGGGAGCTTTCATTATCTGGGTCTTAAAGTATTTGAGTTTGAAAAATCTTTCCAAAAAGTCAGGTAGTGTCAGATATTAGTTAGTGAATATATGTATTAAACAGGATGTTCTATATATATCTAATATGTGTTTAATTGATTTAAAGATGGAGTCTATAAAAGTGCAAAGTCATAGTGACTCAATGTATAGTTTTTTCTAATGGAGTGCAGATGTTAAGAATGAGCATAATGACTTTTGACTGATGCAAGGGTTTGCAATAACTATGAGGTAATGTCATTTATGATTGGACAGACACATGTATAAAAATGTTCTGTAAATCATTGTGCATTGGGCCTTCCGTGAGTAAGGCACCCACTTTGTTTCTCTGTCATATATTTTATCATATGTTCTGAATGTTATTATGTTGTTATGCTGTTGGATTTTGTATCAATGTAATAATGTGATTTATCCCTCAATTCTTTGTTGAAGGGGAAGAAATGGAGGCAATGACAGAGTTTATTTTCTTGGGCTCCTTGATCACTGCAGATGGCGACTGCAGCAATGAAATAAAAAGACGCCTGCTTCTTGGGAGGAAAGCAATGGCAAACCTAGATAGCATCCTAAAGAGCAGAGACATCACTTTGCCAACTAAGGTCAGGATGGTTAAAGCTATGGTTTTTCCAGTAGTGATGTATGGAAGTGAGAGCTGGACTATAAAGAAGGCTGATCGCTGCAGAATTGATGCTTTTGAGCTGTGGTGCTGGAGGAGAGTCTTGAGAGTCCCCTGGACTGCAAGGAGATCAAACCTATCCATTCTGAAAGAAATCAACCCCGAATGTTCACTGGAAGGACAGATTTTGAAGCTGAGGCTCCAGTACTTTGGCCACCTCATGAGAAGAGAGGACTCCCTGGAAAAGTCCCTGATGCTGGGGAAAATCGAAGGCAAAAGGAAAAGAGGACGACAGAGAATGAGATGTTTGGACGGTGTCATCGATGCAACCAAAATGGATATGACAAAACTCTGGGAGGCAGTGGAGGATAGGAAGGCCTGGCGAGTTCTGGTCCATGGGGTCACGAAGAGTCGGACACGACTGAATGACTGAACAACAACAGCTTTGTTGAACTTTGTATGTGATGCTGTGATATATTTTTGTACAGTTTGTAATATAGCTGTTTGGTTTTAAGAAAACTCTGTCTCTGGCTAACTATTTATTCAATATGTATTGCTTCTGCTGGCCGATTAAATAGCACATACTCTGACAGGTAGACACTCACTTTCACAGTAGTTGTAGGAGAGGTTGATATCTAGTTACCCATGTGGGATATAGTAAGAAGAGAAAGAGAAACACAGCCATTCTTTAAGTTATTGTGCATCACAGTGTTGTTGTATTGTGAAAAGAAAGTGGACGGCAGAGGGTTAGGCATGCCCTTTCAAGCTCATCAGAGTAAGGATGAGTGTCAATATATCACACAGTTTGACAACTCTGGTAGAGGGGAGGCTTGACATTTAGCAATCCCTATGGAACATGATTTATTTATTTACTTATTTTTGAGTATTTTACCCCACCTTTCACCTTGGAAAAGAACCCAAGGCAGCTTAAAGTAAACAGGGACAACATATAGTTCAGTACAATTATGGCACATTCATTTTGAGAAACAGGGAAATTAGGGGTATCTTATAGAAATAGAAGACAACATTACAACTATTTTTGAATATTTGATTTTTTTTTACCTCACCTTTCTCCTTGGACAAAAGGACCCAAGGTGGTTTACAAATAATGAGGGGCAATATATAGCCCGAAACATTTAAGATATATTCAAGTTAAGAACAGGAAATTAAAAGAGGCATCTTAGGCTCTGGTCTCACTAAAGTTTTTGCGCATCGTAATTTTATGCACTTTTTTAAATTTTTAAAATAATTTTCAAATTATAACAGACAAACAAGCAAACAAGAATATTGGTGCACCCCACCCTCCGGGACCATCCAGTTCTTCCTTGAGTTCTTCCTTTATTTCTCGATCTTCTGCTGTTCTGATGTTCTTCTTAAAGTCCTCTTCTCCAGAACTGTGTTAAGATGTTCATCGGTTCTTTCCCTTTCCCTTCTACTAATACATAGTTTATAAATTTTCCCCAAATATCATTAAAAATGTCCTTCTTCATTTCTCCTCATTTATGACTATATCCCAAAGTTCATTATACCAATATTCCATCCTGAGATCTAATTTGGATTTTCAATTTCTTGCTATGATTAATCTTGCAGTTGTCATTTCTTGCATTTTTTTCCGGGCGGTCATTTGGTGTTTGATGTGCAGTTAGTGTCCTGTCACCAAGGTAGTATTTTTCTGCTCTGTGCCCGTCTCTACTTGCCTACTGTGCATCTTTTCCCTTTTTTTTCTGGGTCGATTTTCTAAGTCTCCGTTGCATATAGAATTTCAACCACTTTCAACCACTACAGTTTCTCATTTTGCGAAACTGCCCACTTTCCTCCCACGTGTTTCGTGTGTTCTCAATGAAGAACCGACAAGCCGGACCCACAGGAAGTGGCAGGAAATGAAGTATGAAGCTAATTACTGCGTATTTTCTGGGGTCGAACCTCATTAGAGAAGCAAATAATTGAGCATTTTTAAGGAAAGTTTTTTTTTATTAAAGAGTTTTATTGTATCCCTTATGATCAAAATTTTGTAGTCCATCATGTAGTAGTTTAAGAGAAGTTTTTTAAACCAATGCCTAGTGGTGGTTTAAGAAACTTTGGTGAAAGTGCAGTTCTAGGGGCATGTTTGATCGGGACAGCAATTTACTTCACAGTTAGGACATGATCTTTTACTGCTCAGTTCGCTGCAGCAAAACTGTGCAGAAAACGCTGGTAAAACCGCAGCCTTAGAACATTAAAAGGTAACAGTAGAATCACAAAGAACATGCAAAAAGAAAAGAAAAATCCATTATGAGGGGTGGAATGTAACATGGAAACTGTGAAACTGTGAAAATACTGTTTGGTTCATTGATTTTGTTTTGGTCATTTTGGGTGAATTTCTCTTTTTTCCCCTTTCTTTTTTAAAATTGCCCCTCTTCCTTTCATTGTGTATTGTATCATCACACTGAGGTTTCACATCGGGTACTTTCTTCTTCACATTCCTGTTCATCCTCGAAAACTCTCTGGAGTGCAACCTTGATGGACACCCTTGCAGGACTCTTCCTCTGTCTTTTCCCCACCAAGAAATAAATGAGTGGGTTGATACTACTGTTAAGAGAAGCACACACAAGACCAATTGGTATCAAGTTGAAGAAGGGCCAACGAATGATATAAAACACATTGAGAGGAAAAGCAAAGAGCAGGAAGAAAAGGAGCGCAAGTAAGATGGCTGTGACGAGCTTTCCCCGATGGGCTCGTTTTGCTTTACAGTTGACATTAATGAACAGGGTGAGGGTGGAGATGACCATGAGTGGAGCAGAAAGCAGAACGTTCACAATAACCTGAAATAAGAGAGGGGGCACTAATAAAATACCAGTCACAAGGAGAGTGATGTTAATTCCAGGAAGCAGAAATGAGAGGATCCATATTAGAGCACAAGCAATGGGGGACAAATGTGGTGGGCGGTGGTATCGATGCCAAAGAGGGAACAGGACGGCCACACATCGGTCAATGCTGATGGCTGCCAAGAGGAACTGGCTCGTTGAGTAGGTGAAGAAAAATAATTGAACAATTATATTCACGAACCAAGGCAGAACACTATGTCTCTCATCTAGAGTGTCCACAAACTTTCCTATTGTTAAACAGATAAGACAGATGAGAACACCAAAGTCAGCTCCGGAGAGGTTTAGAATATAGATGGTGTAAGGGGTCCTCTTAATTCGGAAGCCCAGGATCTTGATGACCACTCCGTTTCCCCAAAGACCCAATAGACTGATAATGAGAATGAAGCTGAAGGTGATGTTTCCCAGTAACATGGCCATTGCCGAGTGATCATATTCATCTTCAGCTCCAGTTCTGTTTTGGTCAGTGAAGATGGTATCTTCTGAATTTCCAGAGCCATTGGAATCGTTGGTAGGAAGCAATACTGTCATCGTGGCTAGAAGCCTGTTTGGAGAGAGAGGCCAAAGGTTATCGGTGTCTATCACAGAGGTCTTGAAAAGATATACTTAGACTGCCCAAGACTGCCCAAGTCTTTTAGGTGACATCTTAGAAGGTCATTGGCTGTGGTCTCACACACACACACACAAATGTTTTCCAGTTCTTCCCCCTTTCATTTTGCAGCCTAAATTTGTGGTCACATGATTCACTGCAACTCATTTATCCATCAAGTGGGCTAACTGCAGAACACTTCTGGCTTAGCTGGAGGCTTCTTTTTTTGTTTCAGATCTTTTCTAAAAAGTTGCATTGCTGTGTTGGTGAACAGTTTTATCACATCTTTTACTGTCACTCTGCATGTCTATTTAAAATGTTTTCCCGTTGTATTGTTATTTCCCCAGAACGTTTGTGCTGATGCATCAGTTAACTTTTATCAAATTTTTATCAAATGGTTGCAGCAAAAAGATGTTTTTGGTGCTTACTGTATATTTCGCTCTATAATACACACTTTTCCCACCCTCAAAAGTAAGCGGAAATGTCTGTGCATCTTATAGATGCACAGACATCTATAAGATGCACAGTAGAGTAGAGTAGTCCCTGCTACATATATATCACAGATATTCCTTTAGAGAGAAGTTACCTGCACGGAGCCTCTACAGTCCCCTGCTGCAGCCTGGCTTCCACTGTTCTGATCACCTCATTTGCAAAGAGGCTTCCTCCAGGGAGCCTTTCCCCACCCCTCCCCTTCTGCAGCCAAGATTCCTGAGTCAAAAATCACCTCGTTTGCAAAGAGGTCTCCTCCACAGAGCCTCTGCTCTCCCTTTCTGAAACCTGGATTCCCCAGTCCCAATCACCTTGTTTGCAAACCTCTCCCTTTGCAGCTTGGATTCCATAGTTCCAATCACTTCATTTGCAAGCCTCCCCTTTTGAAGGTTGGATTTCACAGTTGCAATCACCTTGTTTGCAAACCTCCCCTTTTACAGCTTGGATTCCACAGTTCCAATCACCTCATTTGCAAGCCTCACCTTTTGCAGCGAGGATTCTGTGCCCATGAAACCTTAGGCTAAACATTTTTCCTCATTTTCCTTCTCTAAATACTAGGTGTGTCTTATGGTAAAGTGCTTCTTATAGAGCAAAACATATGGTATTTAATTGGAAGGGAATGGCTTGGGAACCCAAAAATCACACTGGGATGCATATCCTGGAATAACTGCCACGTGACCTCAAAGCCTCACAAGAATGGTACTAATTAAACACTGGATAAGCACTGGGGACATTTCGCTAATGTGACCACAGCCATTGTAGTATAGAAAGTCAAAGCACAAAATTAGGATACAGAATAAACAGCAGAAAGAAATTTGAATATTGCCTGGACCATTTGCATCTCAAGTAAAATGATTCTGTGTTATCCTTATGAAACAAGAGAAGACCCTGTTTCATTCACATTATTTGTGTCAGCAATGTTGTGATACCCAGACAGAATATGAGCGATAAGTTACAGGAATAATTTCTTTAGTAGTCAAGCTAACCCATCTTTCTGAAATGTATGGAAGCTTGGAGTTGAAATATTTTCTTATTCTGCATCCAAAGTTAGATCAGGGTGGGCTAGAAGTGGGTCTCGTGTGTTGTAATGAAAACCCCATAACATGAAAGGGTCTGTCTTTTACACTCCCTACTTCCTTCAGGTTCCCTCTTTTCATTAACCCTTGTTTGATCCTTTGTCCATAAAAATAGCCTCCACCCCCCCACCCCCCAAGACACATAGTATAAAATCTAAGAAAGAGGGAACTGGAGTGAGGAGCCCAGAATTTTGAAACTTTAAAAGGTCTACATTCTTCTAAAACTCAGTGTCAGGTTAGACACTGTAATGCCTGATAACTATTCCAAGAATCCCCCAGATGTCTAGGGAAAAAGGATCAGAACTCTATCTGGAAGTTGAGTCATGGCAACTGGACTTCTTTTTCTTGGTTGAAACATTTATTTATTTATTTATTTATTTATTTATTTATTTATTTATTAGACTTGTATCCCGCCCATCTTCCCAAAGGGAACTCTGGGCAGCTTACAACAATAAAAACAAGTAATAAGGCACAGAACAAAAATGAGGCAAGATGGAGGCAGGGCCCGGGCGTAAAAACAAAAAAACAAAAACAAAAAAAAACAGACTAACTGAAAAGGTCGCCAAAGGCCTCTCTAAAAAGGTGGGTCTTCAAGGCCTTCTTAAAGGCGGGCAGAGATTCCAACAGGCGCAGCTCAGTGGGAAGATGATTCCAGAGCGAGGGGCCCACCACAGAGAAGGCGCAGTCTCATGTACACGATTTCCGCGCCTCTTTGGGTGTGGCCACCCTCAGTGAGCGTGCCTGCACCAGTCTCGTGGGTCTGGACCCGGTTGACCTTTGAGAGATACGCTCCACCAGGTATTCTGGTCCCAGGCCGTGGAGGGCTTTGAAAGTCAAAACCAAGACCTTGAACCTGATCCGGAGGACAACAGGGAGCCAATGCAAGCGAGCCAGGACTGGGGTGATGTGCTTGTATCTACGGACACCCACCACCAGCCTAGCCACCGCATTTTGCACCCGCTGTAACCTCCAGACCAGGGTCCAGGGCAACCCCACATAGAGGGCATTGCAATAGTCGATCCTCGAGATCACCAGGGCCTGCATGACTGTCCTCAGGGAGGACTCATCAAGATACTGGCGGATCTGGGCGATCCTGCGGAGATGGAGAAAAGCAGCCCTGAAGACAGCCATCACCTGGGCTTCCAGGGAGAGGGCTGAATCCAGGACCACGCCCAGATTCCTGGCCCTGTCTGTAGGCTGAAGGGAGACACCCCCCAGCATAGGGAGGGGGCCATTGTACCCAGATGGGAGCGCCCCGAAGAACAGAACCTCCGTCTTCTCCGGATTCAGCTTGAGCCGGTTATCTCTGGTCCATTCCAGAAGGGCCTCCAGACACAGATCAAGGGAGCGAACTGCCTCCACTGCAGACGACGAAAAGGAGAGATAGAGCTGCGTGTCATCAGCGTACTGATGACAGCGAACTCCAAATCTCCTGATGACCTCCCCCAGTGGCCTCATGTAAACATTGAACAGCATGGGTGAGATTGCCAACCCCTGGGGCACCCCACAAGGGAGAGTCCAAGGAGCCAACAAGACATCACCCAGCTGAACCTGCTGAGTCCGGCCGCCAAGGAAGGAACGGAGCCAGGCCAAGGCCTGACCACCAATTCCTGCCTCCACAATCCGGACCAGTATGTTACCGTGGTCGACGGTATCAAAGGCAGCTGAGAGGTCAAGGAGAACCAACAGGGAGGAACTCCCCCTGTCAGCCTCCCTGAGGAGGTCATCCTGCAGAGTGACCAGGGCAGTCTCGGTTCCGCGAAGAGGTCTGAATCCAGACTGGAAGGAGTCCAGGATATGATTTACCTCCAGATATGACTGAAGCCTGACAGCAGCCACCCTCTCGACAACCTTGCCCAGGAAGGGAACAATGGCAATCGGACGATAGCTGGATAAATCATCTGATGCCATGCCAGGTTTGTTAAGAATGGGTTTCACCACTGTCTCCTTTAATCGGGAAGGGAAGCATCTCTCCCTAAAAGAGGCCATGGCAATGGCGGAAACCCACTCAGGCATGTTCCCTTTGGCAGATTTAATGAGCCAGGCTGGGCAAGGGTCAAAGGGAGTGGCCACCGGCCGGCAACAAGCCATGGCTCTGGAGGCCTCCGCCGAGGAAACCGGCCCAAACTCATCCAGGAGGGGAGAACAGAGGGGTGAGGCACCAGAGATCTCAGAGGGTGGGCTAGAGCAAGTGGGGGGAAAGTCGGAGCGGATGGCCTCAATTTTTGATCTAAAGTGGGCTGCAAATTGCTCGCTAGTGAAATCACTAGGAGGAGGCCTCAGCTGACTGGGATTGGAGAGGTCCCAAACCACCCGGAATAACTCCGCCTGACGGTTCGAGGCCTCACCAATTCTCATGGAGACATAAGATATTCTAGCGTCCCTGATCGCGTGAAGATAGTGGCCAGTCAGCTGCTTAAGAGCAGCCCTATTGTCTTCCGTCCGGCTTGCCCTCCAAATGACCTCCAGTCTCCTACGTTCTTGTTTCATCGACCGCAACTCAGTCGTATACCACGGAGAGGAGCGGTCTCCACATCGCAGGAGGCGCTTGGGGGCGATCCGGTCTATCACCCCAGTGGTACCCACATACCACCTCTCCACCAGGGCATCGACCGGATTGTCTGCCAGACCACCAGAAAGCTCCTCGAATGCATCCATGAACCTGGCAGGGTCCAGGAGCCTACGGGGGCGGGCCCAGATGTATGACGGGCACTCCCCGCGGGGCGGGGGGGTGATCAACAGGGAAAATTTTAGCAGGGGCAGAATACCCTAACCCCCAGACACGAGTCTGACGACATGGAGGAAAACACCAGGTCCAGGGTGTGGCCAGCTCTATGGGTGGGGCATAGAACATGCTGAGATAAGTCCATGGAAGTCATGGATTCCATGAATTCCAGAGCCGCACCAAAGAGTTCCTCCTCAGTGTGCAAGTTGAAGTCCCCGACCACCAGAAGGCGGGGGGATCTCAACAAAGCAGCCGAGACGAACTCGGTGATCTCTGGGAGGGATTGTGCTGGGTTGCGGGGAGCACGGTACACCAGCACAATGCCAAACTTATCTCACTGACCAACTGATAGATAGAGGCATTCGACCCCAGAACACACCATTGTCGCAGAGCTGCTGACGTAAAGGGATTCCCTGTAAACGATGCCCCCCGCCCCCCTACCCTCCGATCTGCCCACCCACTGAACCTGAAACCCGGGGGGGCACAAGAGGGAGAGGGAAGGTCCACCCTCAGCGCCCACCCAGGTCTCAGTAATAAATGCCAGGTCAGCTCACTCATCCATGATCGAGTCGAGGATGAGAGGGGTCTTATTATGAACCGACCTGGCATTAATCAGGAGGCAGGACAGGTCGGAGGCGCTGGCATTGTGACGAAGCTGTTTGGATGAGCAGCAAAATGTTTCAATCTCTCAAGAAAAAAGAAGTCAAGTTGCTATGACTCAACTTCTAGATAAACTCACCTGGATAACTGAGAATCTTCACAGACATCAGAACTCGATGTTTGTTATAGCTAGTCTTCATCCCAGGGTTAAAGGGTTGTTCTCAGAAGGAAATCAAACTATCAGAGACAATCATATTATCATTCATCTGAGTATCGAAGTATAGGTCAGTGGTGGTGAAACTTCAGCATTCCAGATGTTTTGGACCACAACTCCCATAGGATGTTGTCATTGGCAATCTAGGCTCAGAATTCTGGGGGCTGTGGTCTAAAATGAGTGCTGAAGTTTTGCCACTACTGGTATAGGTCTTCCCACTGTTACAGGAATTCCAGGCAATATCTGCTTGTCTATTTTTATAAGCTTTATCTGTCTGTGTTGTATCAGAAAGGAGCAAAGACACTAAAACCCCCAAAAACTGTAAAGAAAAGCAACACCAAAAAGACATGCAAAGCAGTAATGCAGAACCATGCATTTAAAAGCTCACTCAGTCAGCAAGCCTGCTTGAAGAGAAAAATGTTTACCTGTTTTTGCAGGCCTCCTGTGGCAGAGAGTTCCAACAGTTAGGGGGCAGCAACAGAGAAGACTCTCTCCTGTGTTCCCGCCAAACACACTTGAGAAGGTGATGGGATCTTTAAGAATAAAACAGAAGTCTGAGCAATATTATTAAGTTATAATAAGAAAAGGACTGTTTAAGTTATAATAACAAAAGGACAGAATACCCTGGGCCAATGCAGTCCAAGGGTCAAACGCAGAATGGACATGATACATTCTCATATTTCTTCAAATCTTTACTCCTTCTCTGTAATGCTTTTCCCCCTGTTTCTGGAGCACCTGCTTGACTTCCAGGAAATTCCATTCATATGTTAGCTATACACTGCAAGCATGTAAAAATTTAAAAAGTCAGAACAAATGGATTGGCTGGAGTAGAAGACAGACTATCCTGTCTATATCACAAGGAGACTAATGGGATAGTTGAGAAGTTCAACAAACCTTTAGAGAAGGCATTGATATGTAGCCTGTGTGCTAGAGCATTGCAAGGGTGTGTGACCTGGCTTTGCCTTACTTTCTGCTTGCTTGCAGAGGCATGCTGCAGGAGACTTGAGATTGTTGGTGCTTGTGGGGGAGGCACTGGCCAGTGCCTCAAAAAGCCCATGCCACAGGGGCCAGGATCGCCCTGCTGCTGCTGCAGCTGCTGCTGCTGCTGCCTGGTAAGGATGATTAAAGATGATGATGATGATGATGTGGATGAGGGTGAGGATGCTGCCAATCCAGTTTGTGAGTTGTTGTCAACATCTGTGTTTTTTTATTTTTTTAATGTTTTTTTCCCGCCTGTGCAACGTCAAATGGATTAAATCGCACAAAGCGGGGGAAACGAATAACGAATCAACAAACCAATGAAATGAATTTTTCAAAAAAAGTAGTTAAAAACGAACAAACCAAACCAATCTCCAAAATGAACCGAACCAAAAGGAATGACCATTTTTTCAGTTTGTGCCCATCTCTATTTGCCATCCATTCAGTCTGGAATATACACAGCAAAAAGGACCCCCTTGATGACAGAGTATGCCCTATAACATGAAGGAAGAAGCATAGCTGCAGTTCAGCCTCTCTTATGGCCACGCTGCAGGGCATTCCACACCCAAACACAGAAATAGGGGAAGTAATAGGGGAAGGGGATACAAAAAGTCCTTGCATTTACATAACATTCATCTAAAAGACACATGAACAATTATAACAACAAAGTGCTACAATGGCCCCCCTGCCCTTTTGCAGTTCACATACTGCAGTCCCACTATATTGCGGGACCACAATATATGAAAAAAGCCCCCCAGGGTTAAGGGGGAAAAGGCCTGTTTCAGGCCTCCCATACTTACCCCCAACCTGGCGCTGTCCTGAATGGGCCTTCTGGAGGCCCCAAAAGGGACTCCCTGCGAAACAGAAGTGACTTCCAGTAAAGCAGAAGTGACTTCCGGATTGCCAAAAATCATTTCTGAGGCCTCCGGTAAGTTCAGGAGCCCCTAGCTAGGCACCTCAGGGGCAACCTGACCTGCATCCGCATATTGCAGATTTTTAATTATCGTGGGTCAGGTCGGGTCCCTAACCCCCACAATAAGCGGGGATCACTGTACAATGTGGGCACCCGAGACCTCGGCAACAGCAGCAAGGACATCTGCCTCCCCTGGGCTGGGTAACCACACCACAGGAGAACCTTCAAGGCCCTATAATAAAATATCAATATCATTGTATGCAGTTCACGAATTCACTCTGTAGGCTCAACCCTCCAAGACAAAGATAGAAAAAGCATACCTAACCCAAGTTGGCAAGGGCCTTAGGAGTACAACTGGCAATGTGAGCTACGTCCTCTTCAGCTTTCTCGCTCTTTCTGGAAGCCCAGTCTCTTGCTCACAGCCCATCTCTTTCTTAGCCCTGCCCCTTTGGGCTGAACCACGCTTTCACAAGAGGTGCGCATGCAACATTGGGTTGTGCAGGCACAGGCTTTGAGGTTGCTTGCAGGCAGAGGGTGCTAGCACAACACAATGGAGATGGACACCAGTTTCAGAAAAAGGCATCTAGATGAAATGGAATGGAGGGTCCTTGATCATGTCTGGGTCAGGGGCAGTTTGTCCAAGCAGTCCTCACACCCCAGTCCCACGTCCCTTTAAAAGCAGTTTAAATTACCAGATAACCTGTGTCTAAAAATGCCGTCCCTACGGCCACCGGGCTTTTTGAAAAAAAAGAAAAGAAAAAAGAAAACCCGGTAATGATCCCTTAAGCGAGGTTTCTGTGACTCACCCAGGAGGTAGGGAAATTTTTCCTCGCTTTGAAAACCCAGCTTTTAAGAAGGCAGACGCCATGGGACCATGCAGATGATCCGGGTTTCTTTTTCTTTCTTTTTTCATAGCACTGACCAGCTGTTCCTGGGGCCAATGGGCTATATTTTTTAATTGCTTTTAACCTTTGGAGAAACAGGAAGCTCTATCCTGTCCTACACGTTTTAATTTCCCCCAGCCAAGTGGTCCATTTTTTTCAAACGCCAGCACCACCTGCTGGCCAAGGGGGCTGAACTGCACTTTAAAATAAATAAAAACCCCAGCTTTTGATGTGGGAACTCTTGTCCCACATTTAAATCGGGTGATGGGACAAAGAGGAAAAGCCGGACTTTCAGAAGATAAGGATTGAAACCCAGGTGTGGCCACGGCCTCAGTCATATTTTGGCCAGGTTGCATGTAAGTCAACAAGGATTGCTCCAGAGTTTTGTGGGTTAAAGCCTTAACCTGATTGGTGACAGTCCTTGTGGCAAAAGAACTATCCACAGAAGGAGATTGCCAACTGATGCCCTGCATTAAACCACTGTGTTGACTGCATTCTATTTTCTTTCTTTCTTTCTGGTAGACTGTGTCTCTGTTACACTTGGGACTGAGTGTCGTGTGTGGGAAGGAGAGGCACTGAATGGACAGTTCCAAGTAGTACTAAGGCCAATTTCCCTCCCCCTTTTAAAGTGCCTACTGCTGATCTTTGTTTACAGATCCTTCTTTTCTCTCACAGGGCCATTTTTTCAGATGGTCATACCACCTCCTATGGAGAGAGCGGTCCTCCATTTTGGCAGCTGTCCTGCTCTTTGCCAGTGCATCTCCTGGGTTTTGGTGAGATGCAGGTGGCCACCCTACACAGCCCCATGAACTTTAACATTTATTTTATTTTATTTATTTATTAGAGGATTTCTATCCTGCCCATCTTCACATAGGAACTCTGTTAAGATATGCAAATATATCTTAGAACATAAGACCATAAGAAGAGCCATGCTGGATCAGGCCAAAGGCCCATCTAGTCTAGCACCCTGTATCTCACAGTGGCTCCACCAGATGCCTCTGGGAGCGCACGAGACTAGATACCTGTTTCCTGATACCACTTCCCTGCATCTGGCCTTTGAAGTACCCTGTTGTTTTTACATGGTTGTTAACCTGTGATGGACTTTTCCTCAGGAATTTGTCCAATTGCCTTTTGAAGGCATCCAAGGCAGATGCCATCACCACATCCTGTGGCAGGGAGTTCCACAGACTAACAACACGCTGGGTAAAAAATTTTTCTTTTCTCTGTTCTCATTCTCCCAACTCCCAATTTGAGTGTATGTCCCCTAGTACTGGTGTTTTGTGAGAGGGAGAAGAGCCTCCCTCTATCCACTTTACTCATGCCCTGCATTATTTTGTACGTCTCAATCATATCCCCCCTCAGGCACCTTTTTCCAGACTAAAGAGCCCCAAATGTTTTAGCCTTTCATAATAAGGGAGGCCACCCAGCCCAGTAATCATTTTAGTCATTCTCTTCTGCACCTTCTCCAGTTCCACTATGTCTTTTTTGAGATGCAGTGACCAGAATTGTACACAATACTCCAGATGTGGCCTTACTGTTGTTTTTTTACAATGGCATTATAATGCTGGCTGTTTTATTTTCAATTACCTTTTTGATAATCCCTAACATGGAAGTGGCCTTCTTCACTGCTGCCACACACTGGGTATACACCTTCATTGAGCTGTCCATCAGCACACCGAGATCTCTTTCCTGATCCATCATGGATAGATCAGAGTCCATGAGTTGATAGATAATATTTGGATTTTTTTGCCCTGATATGCATTACTTTACATTTTCCTACATTGAAACACATTTGCCATTTCCCCCAGTTTGGAGAGATCCTTCTGGAGCTCTTCACAATCTTCTCTGGTTTTTACCACACAGAAAATGTTTGTGTCATCCGCAAACTTGGCCACCTCACCGCTTATCCCTGTCTCCAGGTCATTTATGGACAGATTGAAAAGCACCAGTCCCAGGACAGATCCTTTCTGTTGGATTTTACCCCTTCTTTGACATAGATGGCCATTCCACCTCCACCCCCCCATCCCTTCTATAGAGTTTATAGCCTGGGATTGCGGTATACCACTGGTTCTCTGCATCCCACCAGGTTTCTGTTATGGCTATTATATCAATGTTGTCCTTAGCTACCAAATGTTCAAGTTCTCCCATCTTTGCTTGGAGGCTTTGAGGATTTGCGTAGAAGCGCCTGTACAGTGGGTCCCCCAAGAATGCCTGCTTCTTTGCCTTTTCCCCTCCCCACAGATTTTAATTCCAGTAGACAAACTACCACATCCCATTATTCTCCCAGTGCTAATACCTACTATGCCATCACTTTGTGGTTCTCTACCCTCTCCAACCTCGTTCCACGGGGATGAGGTGTTCTGAACCAGATGCCACTCAGCTCCTGTAGGCTTTCCCTGACAAGAGAAAAATCATCCCTTTCCTCTGTTTTAGGATAAATGGTGGTGGTTCGGTTATTGAGCAAAGACACAAATGACACACACCATTGTAACTACTGATGCATGATGGGAGAGATGGCAAGGCAAGTAAGTTTTTAGCACTGGAAGCAATGAACTCAAGAGCAGGCAAGTACTCCATCACTGTTACACTTGGGACTGCATGTCGTGTGTGGGAAGGAGGGGCAAAATTAAAAAGGCATCCCTTGAAAAGGATTGCTCTGCAATCATGAGGATTGCTTTGCGTTTAGGTGGCCAGTGGCTTACTGATGAAAAAAAAAAGATGTCAGCTTCTGGGATCTTCTTTTGCTTGTAAATTTGTCTCAGGTTCTCATCTGGCAGGTCTGGTCAATGTATCTGCATCATGTAAGCCAATTGCAGGCAAGTGCCTGACAAAGAGAAGAATGAGGAGAGACATGATAGCAGTTTTCCAATACCTGAAGGGTTGCCACAGGGAAGAGGGCATGCATTTATTGTCAATTGCATCTGAGGTAATGTTCTGCTTATATACAGCCTCATACCACTTCAAGTAGTCTCTGGGTGGTTTACAGTTTATAATTACAGTATGCTGGCTACACATTGCTGCCCCCCCCAGCAAGCTGGGTGCTCATTTTACTGACCTCAGAAGGATGGAAGGCTGAGTGAACCTTGAGCCTTCTAGCTGGGATTGAACCCCAGGTCATGGGCACAGTTTTACCTGCAGTACAGGCATTTTAACCACTGTGCCACGAGGCACAAGAACCAATGGATGGAAACTAATCAGAGGGAGAGCCAACCCAGAAATCAAGAGAAATTTGCTGAAGGAGAGAGCCATGAAACAGTAGAACTGTTGCCTACTGATTTGGAACTGTCATTGCCAGAAGAGATTGACAGCCATCTGTCTTGGATGGTGTCCCTGTCATTCAGAAGTTCCACAGTCCCTTCCAACCCTACAATGATTCTTTGATTCCGTGACAACTGAGAGATCTCTCAGTGAGCTCTGAAGAAAATGGGGGATGACTCACCAGGGATGACTCACCAAAATATATATATATATAATCACAAATGTAAAGGGTCAACATTCTTTTCAAACTACTTCACAAATATCACAGATAGAAAAAAGAAGTGGCAAAGCATAACAAAAAGAAAAAGATGAGTTTAAATGTTAGATCAAAGACTAATAATAATAATAATAATAATAATAATAATAATAATAATAATAATAATAATAATTATTATTATTATTATTATTATTATTATTAATTATTTTATTAATTAATTAATTAATTAATTAATTAAGATTTAGTTATATACTACATTTTCCACAATGCACAGTGGTAGTCCAGAAAGCTTTCAAATACAATATCAGTTATGATATAACATTCATACATCACAATGCATGTCATATATCATAGCATGATGGTTCAAATAAAACATTACAAAAATGACACAAGACCAAAACATACCAAGAAGGCAATATTAATATTATAGAAGTATACTGAGCTTATAACATTTCTTAAATGTTTTGCCTTAAGAGACCTGACAAAAAGAAATTGTGCTTTACATTTTTAGGAAAAAAAAGATTTTTAAAAAATGCTTAAGAAAATATTCAAACTATAGTGTTAGGGTTGCAGACGGGGGGAAAAACAGTAACACAAAAAGAAGGGACATTGTTAGGTGGTTTTCTGATTATAGTTTTATTGTTATTGTTATTATTATTATTAAATGTAGTTGTACTACATTTGTCTCAATGTACCATGCATTGATTCATGAAGCATTCAAATACAATATCAGTTATAATTGTTAATTTATCATTATACAGATCATGCATCATGCAATTACAATTCAAATAAAGCATTAGAAAAAGCAAAATAAGAACAAAATATGCCAAGAAGGAAATACTACTATTATGAGAAGATACTGACATTATAGCATTTCTTAAATAGTTCACATCAAGAGCCCATGCCAATACCCCCCATGCTCTACATTTTCAGGCAAAAGAAAAAAAAAAGCAAAAAAAAAAAAAGAAGAAGGTATATATATTTTTAAAAAGCCAAATGTGAAAACAAAGTACACTATTTACTGACCCATAGAACTTAAAATACTCTCTAGGCAGTTTACAATTGAATTATGCCCCATACACATCCCCCAACCCGTGTCCATAAGTTTTGGATGCAGTACTCTGCCTAGATGCCCTGAGCACACCTGATCTTGTCTGATCTCGGAAGCTAAGCAGGGTCAGGCCTGGCTAGTACTTGGATGGGTGACCAGCAGGGAATACCAGGCACTGTGGGCACCTGGAGTAGGAATTGGCAAGCGACTCCAGTATTTCTGCCAAGAAAACTACATGGAGTCGGGGGTCACGATTGATGACACAAGAACTCTAGTTTAACCACTGAGTGTAGAAAACTATGCCTTCTTTATTTTATGATTTATATTTGTTTTGGAAGATTTGTATGGACTTTTTCTTTTTATCCCTCCTTCCTTTCTTTAGAAAAAAATGGTGACCACACTTTTCTTAAGTATTATGTCATCACACAAGGGTTTCACATCTGGTGTTCTTTTGTCCTTCACCTTCTTGTTCATCCTGAAACACACTTTGGAGGGCAACCTTGATGGACACCCTCGCCCGGCTATTCCTTTGTCTTTGCCCAACCAAGAAATAAATGAGTGGGTTGATACTACTGTTAACAGAAGCATACACACAACTAATTGATGTTATGGTTGAGAAGAATGTAAGAGGATTAGCTAGACCGTACACATTAAGAGGAAAACCAAAGACGAGATAAACAAGTAGTGCAAGTAAGATGGCTGTGATTAGCTTTCTCTGGTGAGATTGTTTTGTTTTACAGAAAAATTTAATAAACAGGGTCAGAGTGGAAATGAGCATGAGTGGGGCACAGATAAAAATATTCACAATAAGCTGAAAGAAAAGTGGGTGATCTACATAGTCTACCATCATGAAGATAGTGATGTCAATTGCAGCAAGCAGTATAGAGATGATCCAAATCACAGCACAAACAGTGCGGGACAAATGTGATGGCCGGCGGCATCTGTGCCAAAGAGGGAAAAGAACTGCCATAAATCTGTCGATGCTGATGGCAACCAGGAGAAATCTGACTAGTAGTATAGGTGAAATACAATAGTTTGAAGAGAAAGTAATAATGGCAGAAAATATTAATTTGCCAACACCAAATGTCTAATATATAGCTATACAGATTAGGGAAATGAGAACACCAAGGTCAGTTATGGAGAGGTTGAAGATATATGTGGTGTAAGGGCTCCTTTTAATTCGGAAGCCAAGAAGCCAGACAACTATCCCATTTCCCATGAGACCCGAAAGACTGATAATAAGAATGAAGATACTGGTGAGTTTGTTGGTTAAATCATCACATTGACCAAATTGTTCTCTTCTAAGAACTTTAACTAAATCTTGATAGGTTGGGATGTAAGCTTCAGAATCTGCAGAGCCGTTGTAATCCTTTCCAAGATGGCATTCCATTGTGGCTAGAAGCCTGTTTGGAGAAAGACACCAAAAGGAATCAGAATTACAGTGTTTTGAAAAGATATGCTTACCCTTTGACCACCCAAGAATTAAAATAGTCTTATTCCTTTGAGAACCACATTAGCAGATCACTGAGATACAGAAAGTAAATGAATGAAATTATTATCCACATTAGATTGCAGAATGAAGCTTGAATGTTGATTAGATTCTTCATATGACTCCATGATGCACTTACGGAGAGAGAGGAGATTCTGTTGCATTCATTTTCTTCACGTCAGATATGTTGCAACATCTCGACAAAACAGAAGCAATATGTTACAAAAACCATTTAATGTTGAGAATCCAGAAAGGTAACCAATTTTTCAAAAAATATATGGAAGTATGCAGCTGATATATTTTTGTGTTCTGCATCCAAAGATAGATGCAGGTGGGCTAGGAATGGGCCTCTTGTGTTTTGATGAAAGCCACATGAAAAAAGTCCCTATTTTGTGTTTTTTTGTCCATTCAGCAATTCCTGAAAGGCAACACCAAAGACCACCAAAGACTCAAATGATTTGTGTTTGCGAAAAAGAGGAAAACAAAAAAATCATGTTTCCTTTTTTGGTTTAACCTTTCTTTCAGTTAAAAAAAAACCAAATCAATTAACTGATGTGTGAATGGGGGCCAATTTGTTTAATGAACCATGAATTGGGAAGAACCATTTGGGCTGCCCATCCCCATCTCTATTTTTATTTATTTATTTATTTATTTATTTATTTATTTATTTATTTATTTATTTATTATACTTGTATCCCGCCCATCTTCCGAATCGGAACTCTGGGCGGCTAACAATAAAACAATACAATAAAAGACCAAACCACAAATTACAGTAAAAGGAGGGGAGGCAATACCCTCCAGCAGGGATGACGCAAGCGGCACAAGAAAAAAATAATAAGAAAAAACTTAAGTAGAAAGGTCGCCAAATGCCTCCTTAAAAAGGTAAGTTTTCAAAGCCTTTTTTAAAGGCGGGCAGGGACTCTGCTAGGTGCAGTTCATTGGGAAGATGATTCCACAGCGTGGGGCCCACCACAGAGAAGGTGCGGGCACGCGTACGCGATTTCCGCGCCTCTCTGGGTGTGGCCACCCTCAGTGAGCGCGCCTGCCCCATTCTCACAGGCCTGGTCCCCGTTGATCTCTGAGAGATACGCTCCGACAGGTACTCTTATCAGGATGCTTTAACTATGGATTTTCTATCATACCATAGGTAAACGGCTGTCTTGAAATTATAACTGTTATTGTGACCTGGAAGTTAATTCCAGGTAACAGGCTTAAGGTTCACTCAGCCTTCCATCCTTCTGAGGTCAGTAAAACGAGTACCCACCTTGCTGGGGGTGGGGGAGAGAAATAGACAATGCATCATTACATCTAACCACCCAGAGAGAGCTTTAAGCACTATGGAGAAGTATGTAAACAGTACAGTTTGCTTTACTTTCCTCAGTGGCTTGGTGCCAAACCTAAGTAGGGATAGTAGGATAGTATGGCCCAGTGGTATGGGGTTCCTGCCTACAGAAATGGAGCTGGGAATTGAAATTACCCTTATCAGGGAGTTGATTCATTGCAGCTGGACTTCTTTACTTAAGATCATTGTAACATTTCGCTGCTCATCCAAACAGTTTTGTCAGTGGGATGGAAAGTTAGTAGTGAGTCCTCAATTTTATAGTTCACCTTGATTTCACATTCCACTGGTCTGAAATTATCCTTAAGCCTCCTTGCAGAAGGGTCATTTGTGATCAGCCAAAAATTGTGTTTGGTTAAATAAGGTGAGACTGGGAAGCTGCTTCTGGCAATTTCATACTGGAAAAAACCTTGGGGATGGGGGAGGTTGCTGTAGGCTGACATAGACTCTGTGGCACAGAATTATCAATTACATATGAAGAGATGTGGTGGACGCTCAGAAAAATCCCTTCATTGAATCATAGAATAATTGAGTTGAAAGGGGCCTATAAGAATCTCAAGTTGGCTCCCTCCTGTTCAATGCTGGAATCCAAATCAGAGCAGATTAATAATAATAATAATAATAATAATAATAATAATAATAATAATAATAATAATAATAATAATAATAATAATAATAATGGCGTTGACAAATTCACCATCAGTCAGCTGCAGAAAGCTGCCTTACTGGGATCTGCTCGCATAATTTGCTGATACATCACAAGTTCTAAATGCCTGGGAAGCATTCAACTAGTGATTTGTATTACAAAATCCAGCGTAGTTAGCTGTGTGGTTAATAATAATAATAATAATAATAATAATAATAATAATAATAATAATAATAATAATAATAATAATAATAATAATTAATTGACATTGTGTGCATATACACAGTATACACATACAATGAAATTTTAGACACCCAGAGACCAGATTCACACACACACACACACACACACACACACACACACACACACACACACACACACACACACACACACACAAAAATCCCCTGAACACACACACATAAAAAATCCCCCTGAACACATAAAAAATCCCTGAACACCCCCCCCACCCCCACAAAAAAAAAACCCCACAAGCATCTACACAATAGGCTGGGTAATACTGTCCAAGTGCTCACTGCTGGTGGTCCTTAAGTTCAGTATTAAGTGCAATTATAGCTCTGGGATAAAAACTGTTCAGAAGATGTTTGATCCAAGTTTTAATTGTTCTATATCTTCTTCCAGAAGGCAACAGCTAGAAGAAATTATGAGCAGGATAAGTAGAGTCTCTCAGAATGTTGTGTGACTTCCTCAAACAGTGAGATGTGAAGATGTCATCCAGGGTTGACAGCTGGAGCACGGTAATATTCTGGGCAATTTTAATCATTCTTTGTAGAGCTTTTTTTGTCTGTTACAGAGCTGCTCCAATACCATGAAAGCATGCAATAGGTTAGGACACTCTCAATGGTGCTGTGATAGTAGGACAGAAGTAGATGCTCAGATGAATTCATTTTCCTGAGCATTCTCAGGAAATACAGCCTCTTCTGTGCCTTCTTCACAACCATGTTGGCGTTTGCAGTCCATGAGAGGTCCTCTGAGATGTAAGTGCCGAGATATTTAAAGCTACCAACCCTCTCCACCTCCTCACCATTTATGTACAGTGGTAGATGTACATCTCTTCTTCTAAAATAAATTATAAGTTCTTTAGTTTTTTTGGTGTTAAGTATAAGATTATTTTCTTTACACCACTGTGTCAACCCTTGTACTTCTTTCCTATAAGCAGATTTGTTCTTATTAATGAACCCCACCACCGTTGTATCGTCTGCACATTTGATGATTGTGTTTGTGCTATATAGTGGGGTGCAGTCATGTGTGTACAAGGAGTAGAGGAAGGGGCTTAGCATAGAACCCTGATAGATCTCGAGTGCCTTCATTGTTTATTTATTTATATTTATTTATTTTTATATTTATATACTGTGCCAATTTCCCAGAGGGAACTCTGGGCAGTTCACATAAAAACACAAGTCCACAAGATAGTAATAGTGATTGAGAAACAATAATAATAAAAGAAGGGGAAAATACCCAGCAACAATAAAAAATAAAATTATTGGCAAGAGGCATAGGACAACTAATGATAGGTACAAATCACAAGACAAAACAAAAACAAAAAACACTGATACAGACCCTAGCGATTGCCGAAGGCATCCCTAAACAGCCAGGTTTTAACAGCTTTTTAAAAGGATGCCAAAGAAGGAGCCTGGCATATCTCGCTCGGTATTCCAGAGAGCCGGCCCAGCCACTGAGAAGGCCTGTTTATGCATTGCTACCCTACGGGCCTCCCTGGGGGTGGCCACCCAGAGTGAGAGAGTCACGGAGGATCGGGTGGGTCAGGCCAGCTCTGATCGTAGGGAGATTATTATTATGTTGGAGCATTCCCCACACGTTGAAGTAATTTCTGCTTTTGTATTGGTCTAACAGTTAGGAAGTATTTCCTGCTAGTCAGCCGAAAGCTGGGTTCTCTTAACTTGATCCCACTGTTGAGCGTCCTGCACTCTGGGATGGTCAAGACCCTTCCCTATAGGACAGCCCTTCAAGTGCTACCGTATCACCCCACTGTCTTCTTTTCTCAAGGCTAAACATGCCCCCCCTCTTCCAGTGTGAATTACCTGGAAGAGAAAGACTGGACTTGAAGGCAGAATTTGCCGACAATATGGTCTATTCAAGAAAGAAGCAGGCAACCTTGGACAGTGGTGGACTAATCTTCATGATGTTCTCTGCACCAATTTTGAATGGGCATCTATCAGTATGGTTCAGCTGGGGATTTCCTGCTTCGACGGGTGGTTGGTGTCAATTAGAGATGGGCATGGAACGAACATTTTTTCGTTTCCGTTACCGTTTGTCGTTTCCGTTACGTAACAAAATGACAAACGAAAATTGTGATGAGAATGCAACGAAATGACCAGAACCACGAAAATTGTGATTGTTACGTTTCGTTTCCGTTAATGGCGACGCACAATGAAATGAGCTGTTTTAAATGTTAAAAAACGCCCTGGACATCTGTAAAAACGCAGCGATAATTATTTATATTGTCTGATAATACCTACCAGGGGGGTTGGGGTCCTTAAAATGTTTGTTTTTGTCTTCTCCCATCGCAATGTATTTTTCTTTTCCTTTTAAAATTGATGTCACCACCAGCCACAAAATGGAGGCAAGCCATGTGATGTGGGATCTGTCAACATATGTAAAAGTTGACAAAACATATGTTATGTATATTTAACAGAATGTGTAAAGTGAATTGTAAAATGGAGGTAGTTAGATTCTGCAGTGTCATGATGTTAATCCACAAGTGTTAGAGACTAGTAATCACAGGCATGTTAAGTGATGAAGTGCAGGTGGAACTGATTGTAACATCATGATTTGTAATGGTTAGATCAGATTGCATCAGATTGTTAATTAGTGATTGCATCAGATCTTATGAGTGCTGAATAAGTATAAAAGGCACTAGCTTACCATTTGTAACTGGGGACTGTTATGGTGAGAACAGTTCACCCCACACTCTGTTTGTCTGTTTGTTATATTGTATATAATGCTTGGTTGTTATGCTGTGTATATTTTGATGTATATATGTATATATGAATATATGAGTTTTTACTGTATTCATTGTCATTGTCTTTCTGATAGACTAACTCTGCAAACCCTTTATATCAATACTGACATTTTATCTACGTTACTGCTGCACTGCTTTGTGTCAGGCACAAGTAAATATTATTATTATTATATTTGTCTGCTGCTCCTTAAATCTGCTGACAGGGTTATGGGCCCAGCTGGGTCAGCAGCCTGATGGGTTTTGTTGTACCTGTATAGATAAAGTGTGTGTTGTGTAAAGTTGTGTTTTTGCAGAGGAAACAGATTGAAGTTGGAACGGAGACAAAGCAGAGCTGCAAAGGATTTCTCTCAGAGGCTTGGAATGAGAGCGGAGGAGAAAAGCAGCTGATAAGGACAAGCCAAGCAAAACAGAGTGTGATTTAAACTGGAAGCTGTGGAGGCTGAGGAAATATTTGCCGGAAAAAGCTGAAAAAAAAAGTGTTGCAGATAACGGCAGATAAGGAGCCGGCACATATCAGCAAGAATGGCAAGTATAAATTTAAATTTAATGCCTCTTGTAAAGCTCTCTGACAATAATTACCTGAATTGGTGTCTGCAAATGAAGCATTTCTTGATCTTCCATGAGCTCTATCAGTATGTAGATAAGCAGCTTGATGAGGAAGCTGATGAGGAAGATTTGAAGAAGGATGAAAAAGCCTTGGCAATTATAATGTTATCCTTGGAAGAAACACAGTTCGTTTATGTGAAGGAAGCAAGAACAGCTCATGAGGCTTGGTCGTTTCTCAGAGCAGCTCACATAAGAGACACAGCTGGGAGTAAAATATCTTTAATGAAAAAACTGTTCCGGTTAAGACAGAGCCCAGGTGAAACTATTTCTGATTATATAAGGAAAGTAAATAGTATATTTCAGCAATTGTCTGAAGTGGGCATAAATCATGAAGAGGAGTATAAATGTCTAGTTATATTGTCAAGCTTGGATGAGTCATATGATAATTTAGTAATGGGATTAGAAGCTATGAAGAGTGATGAATTGTCTATCTCATATATACAGTCAAGACTCCAGCAGGAAGAATCAAGAAGGAATGATTCTAAAATAAATAATAAGCCTGCTCAAGTGTCTGGAGAAACAATACAAGTAATTAGAAGATGCTATAATTGTGGGAGTAACCAACATGTTTTTCGTTACTGTGATAAGGAAAACAAGCGGCAAAGGCAAAAGCAAAATAGAATTGCCGGCACAAGCTGGAAGAGTGAAGGTCAACAGCTGTCTGTAATTAATGATAATGAACAAAAGTGCTCAAGACAGGAATTATTTATTGTAGATTCAGGAGCCAGTATTCATTGTGTAAACAAGAAATGTTTGTTTGAGAAACTAACTTTGTTTAATTGTAGAAATGTAACCTTGGCAGACGGGACTCAGGCAAAAGTCTGTGGAGAAGGTAATATATTTTTCAAACCTCTAAAATGTGTATTTGATAAGGTCCTGTATATACCGTCTTTAAAGAATAATTTATTAAGTGTGCCTATGCTTGTAAAACAAGGTTTTCATGTACAGTTTAGTGAGAATAGTTGCAAGATTGTAAAGAATGGAAAAACAATAGCAACTGGGCGGCTCCAAAACAGTTTGTTTATAATAAGCACTTCTGAGAAAGTTTTGAATATGGTTGAAAATAAGCCTCCACATGACAAATGCATACATCTGATGCATAGAAGATTAGGGCACCTAAGTTTTGAAAGCATTAGGAAAACTCTGCAACATGTGGAACATGGGTCTGTGCAAAGCTGTAAAAAATTTTTAGATTGCCATGTTTGTAAAGGCACAAAGGTGAAGTCTGCACCCATATCAAAAAAGAGTTTGAGAAAGTCACATCAACCACTACAGCTGGTACATATTGATGTGATTGGACCCATGGCTAATTCATTTGGTGGTGCCAGGTTTTGTCTTGTGATAACAGATGATTATTCACGTTATTCTTGGGTTTACATAATAAAGCACAAAAGTGAAGTGAGTGCTGTATTTAAGAAATGGTTTGTGATGGCAGAAAGACAGTACAGGCAGAAAATTTTAGCTGTACAAAGTGACAGAGGTGGTGAATTTTTAGCAAAGCAGTTTGTTGATTATTTAGAAAAGAAAGGGGTGAAACATAGATTGAAAAACCCTTCTGATTTTGCTGAGCATGGATTAGCTGAGAGGAAGAATGGAATTCTTCAAAATATCATGAATGCAATGTTGGCAGATGCAAAACTTCCCAAAGGTTACTGGGCTGAGGCAATTGAATATGCAAATTATGTGTCTAATAGAGTGTGGAGTTCAGCTGTGAATGAAGTTCCATATACTCTAATGCATGAAAAAAAAGCTTCAATCAAATATCTCCATTTATTTGGCTCTGAAGCCTGGGTATTGATTCCAAAGAGGTATAGACACAAGAACAGTCCAAAGTCAAGAAAGCTTATGTTTATTGGTGTTCAGCCTGCAGCTAAATCCTGGCGTTTTTGTGACAGTCATGGAAAAGTTTATATAAGCAGGTCTGCAAAATTTTGTGAACAGAAAAATTGGGAAGCTATACATGCTAATAATGAAGTATTTTTGCCAAGTATTTGTCCCCACACTGAGGTTAAGAAGGTTGCCAGTGATGGAGGGGAGTCTACAGCATTACATGATGGAAAAGTGAAAGATGAGATTGCCAGTGATGGAGGGGAGTCTACATCATTTCATGATGAAAAAGTGGAAGATGAAGAGCCAGTGTTGATCAGAAAATCTACAAAATTCAATAAAGGAGTGCCACCTGAAAGGTTTGTTGTAAATAATGTATTCCATGAGCCACAGAATTTTGAAGATGTGCTGCTGATGTCTGGAGAAGAAAGGAAGCAGTGGATGATGGGCCATGGACAAAGAGCATATGTCTCTGAAGGAACGGCAAGTGGATGCACCAGTGGATGGCGCCAGAGAGCAAAGGACATTTTGCAAGAGAAATAGGTAGCTTGTATACAAAAGGTTTTTTGATATTGATAGTATTTGTTGATGAAGCATTGGAAAGGTATAAAGCATGTTTTGAAATATCTTAAAGGAACAATGCATGAAAAGTTGAAAATATCCATATGTGATAATCTTGATCTGATTAGCTATGCAGATGCAGACTGGGGTTCAAGTCCAGAAAGGAGGTCAATGTCTGGATATGCCATATTTTTAGGTAACTCACTAATTATCTGGAAAGCCCGAAGACAAAGGTACATTTCGTGTTCTTCTACAGAAGCTGAGTATGGGGCTGTGAGTGATTTGTGTTGTGAGTTAACCTGGGTAGTACAGTTGTTAAAGGATGTGAATGTAAATGTAAAACTACCAGTCAAAGTATATAATGATTCTTTTTCGTGTATCCAATTAACACAGAATCAGAAGGTCGGATCCAGAAGCAAGCACATTGGGAGCAGAATGTGAAAGACTGCATAGAACAACATTTGATTGTATTGGAATATTGTACAAGTGTTGATAATTATGCTGACATATTTACAAAGCCTTTGTGTAAAGATAAACATGTATGTTTTAAGAAAAGGCTAGGGGTTGAAATCTGTTAAATATAGGAGGGGTGTCAACATATGTAAAAGTTGACAAAACATATGTTATGTATATTTAACAGAATGTGTAAAGTGAATTGTAAAATGGAGGTAGTTAGATTCTGCAGTGTCATGATGTTAATCCACAAGTGTTAGAGACTAGTAATCACAGGCATGTTAAGTGATGAAGTGCAGGTGGAACTGATTGTAACATCATGATTTGTAATGGTTAGATCAGATTGCATCAGATTGTTAATTAGTGATTGCATCAGATCTTATGAGTGCTGAATAAGTATAAAAGGCACTAGCTTACCATTTGTAACTGGGGACTGTTATGGTGAGAACAGTTCACCCCACACTCTGTTTGTCTGTTTGCTATATTGTATATAATGCTTGTTTGTTATGCTGTGTATATTTTGATGTATATATGTATATATGAATATATGAGTTTTTACTCTATTCATTGTCATTGTCTTTCTGATAGACTGCAAACCCTTTATATCAATACTGACATTTTATCTACGTTACTGCTGCACTGCTTTGTGTCAGGCACAAGTAAATATTATTATTATTATATTTGTCTGCTGCTCCTTAAATCTGCTGACAGATCTGCTGTTCAATGCCCAGGTTGCAGACTGGGCGGGCAGGTCTGGCAGCCACAGAGGGCATAAAAAGCTCTGGCCATCCCCGTCCTCCTTGCAGTCTCTGGTGGGAGTTAGGGTGGGATTGCTGTCTCTGCGACTCTAGCTTCAGTCCTGCAGCCTCCCTGTGTGCGTGCGTGCTGCGTACCTCTCAGTGAGTACCCTCCCCTACCCCGCAATGCAGTCACTCTGCGGCTGCCTTACAGTCTGGGCAACACCCGCCGCTGCCTTTGCAGCCTCCCTGCATACCTAGTGTATACTGTGTCTCTGCCAGCATCCATTTTTTAGTGTTTTCCCTCTGGTCTAGGGCGTTGGGGGATGCCTGCACATGGAAATACTTTAAAATCGTGCAGAAAGTGGGTAGAAACAACAAACAAAAAACGGAAAACGGTAACGAAATTTTTCAAAAATTTCCCGACAAATGGAAACAAACCGAAACAGACCTCTCAACGACAAACCGAAACACCATTTTTCTTTTTCGTGCCCATCTCTAGTGTCAATCTTGAATAGGAATTGTATCGCTGGTGCTGGGATATCACATCAACCTTACGTCTCCTGGGAAAGGTACCAGGTGAGATCACTAAGACCATATATGGCTTATGGGAATACATCAGGTGGAACAGACATCCCTCTTCTGACCATTTTGTACTTAAACCCCCTGGGAGGTTTGCTGCTTGTTAGCATAGACTTCAATGCATATAATTATCAGTTTACTTACTTACTTAATTAATTTTATTTATTTAGAATGTTTTACCACGCCTTTCTCCTTGGAACAGGACCCAATATACAGTCCAGAACATTTAAGACATATTCAAGTTAAGAACAGGGAGTTTGAGGAGGCATCTTAGAACATTTTTTTAAAAAAAGGTAAATTAAAAGGGAAGGGAAGGGAAGGACTGTTCAGAAAATATCTTCTTAATTTAAGAAGTCCTGACACAAGAAACGTCTCAAGAAGAATTCCAGGGATTCCTCACCTCAAGCTAAAAGTGAGACAACACTCCCTAATGAAAGGGTCAGAGATGCATCATGCATTCTCACATACACTCATTATCATACAATCATAAAGTTTAATGAGGCCTTCAGCAGTGTAAAATAAGAATATCCTTGCAGGAGCAGAGTTTTAATAAAAGTGAAGGTGTCATTCTTGCCATTCATTCAATCTGCAATATAAGCGGAGTCAAAAATGATCCCCTTGTTGAGAAAGTTTGCCTCTGAAATGGAAGAGAAGAGAAATACTCTAGCTGCAGTTTAAATGAAAGCCTTTCTTATAGCAGCCTACCAGATAATTCCTTGGGGAAACTGGAGGAGAACCTGCTTGCATGTTTTAAAAGCACAGCATGAACAATTATAACAACAACAAACTTTGATAATACAATGGAATGTGATTCAGGGATTCACTATCCAGATTCCCTCCCCACCCCAATACTAACATAGAACAGTTATACCTAAACAAAGTTGGCAAGGGTCTTCGTTGTCCAACTGGCAACAGCCACTCTGGCCTCTTCAGCTCTTTCACTCTTTCCGAGTGTCCAACCGCTTACTCACAACTTATTTTTTCCTCTTTCTTACTCCCACCCATTTGGACTGAATCACTATTTCGTAAGGGTTACACACACCAGTTGCCGCTCGCAACATGTTGCTGTGCAGCCCCATGTTTTAAGGTGGTGTACAGACAGAGGGCGCTAGCACAACACAATGGGGAGGTGCAACCAGTTTCAGAAGAAGAAGGAAAGAGTCCGCATGAGGTGGGGTCAGGTTCTTTGATCAAGTCTAGATCATCTTCAGTGTGGTTCATTCATGTCCCCAGTCACATTTGGCTCAGGCTGCGTGCCCCTATAAGTCACTTGGCTAAAGTTTACTCCAGCTGTCCTCTTTGGCAATGCATATCCAGGGTTTTTGGTGAGGTGTAGTTGGCCATCATACCCCATCCAATGTGTTTCTTTGACTGAGCTGGGCAAGTAGATGGATCTAACCAGCCCTCTTTCCTGTTGTAAGATAAAGGGTTGGAGGAAGAGAGGTTACTTTGTGAGATAAGACACAGCCATGCACACTGTTGTAACTACTGAAGTAAAACAGGAAAGATAGGCTAAGGGCCTTTTTACATGACCATTAAGATCCGCTGGTCCCTTAAATTCGGACCAGAGATCTTGAGGGTTCGTTGCTGTTCTTCCCTCCCCACCCGCTCGGCACTTCTTTGTTCTGTGTTCTGTCTGCGGGAGGGGGGGAGGGAAAAAAAGCCTTAGACAGAGACAAAAGAATAAAAGGCTTACCTCCCGGTATTGGGGGAAGTTGCTCCGATCTCCGTTTACTTCCTGGTTCCTCTTTAAGGGGCGGAGGCAAAAGAGAAACAACAGAAAGAAGCGAGGAGACCTCAGGCAGTCTCTGGATCAAATATTTTTCACCATAAAAAAGCAGGTACAAGAAAACTGCTGTTTGGTCACGCTAAGTGGGCGGGGTCGCACTTAATTATCTGTAAACTCCAGAGCTGGTGGGTAAAATTTTTTATCATCCGGAGCTTGCAGCCATTTGCGGCGGAGCTTAGGGGTCGTGTATAAACGCCCTAAGATAAGTAAGTTCTTAGGAACATCAGCTGTGAAGTCAGTCTCTAGGACTGGACAGTCACAGTTGAAACCACTCTTCTGAAATCACTGGTTGTTCCCTTGCTAGACATTTCAATGAATCTCCAATGACTTCTGTTTATTTTCTTTCTATACGTAAGCTGAGACCCTGTTCATTAACATTTGCATCAACAGCCAGGAAGCAAAACACCCTCACCACGAAATCTTATCATAGTCAAAGCAGAGGGGAACTGGTTTGGGGGATTTTGAATCTTTATAAAGTTCTATACAGTATTCTCCTGCAATTCAGAGTTCCAGTAACAGATTCTAATGCCTGATCATTATCCCATTTGCTTGCTGAAGAGAGAATTGTAGAATCGTAGAATTTAGAATCATAGAGTTTAGATTTGTATCCCTATGAGCCTGTGTCTGTCCAAAAACCCAAGAGCCTTTGTAGTCTTAGAGCCTGATTTCACACCACTGGACTAAACCGTGGATTCTAGTACAAATCCAGAACTGTTGTATGTAATCACATCACGCCTCCACCTGTCCAAATAAGGTCAGTCATAGGCTGCAAAATAGGATCCCCACACTGGCTCATGAAACAAACCCTGAACCCACCTGATTTGTCAGTCAGTCCTGTTCATAGTTCAGTTCATGGCTACCTCTAGATTTAACTGAAAGAGGAGTTTAAAATGATGGTAGACATGTTGGTAGGGATGGGCACAAAATGAAAAAATGAAATGCTGTTTTGTCATGTCGTTCCGTAATGAAATGAAACAAAATGAAATGAAACAAGAAAGCAGCATTTGATAGGGTGTGGGGGAAGGTTCCTCCCACCCTAGCGCCAATCAGCTGGCAGGTGGGGCTTGGGGGAGGGAAAGAAAGTTTTTGAAAAAGTCCTGGACTTGTTAAGAAAAACTTTTCCCCTCCCCCAAGCCCTCCAGGCCAGCTGATTGGCACTGGGGTGGGTGGGGACTTGTTCCCCAACCTAGCTCAGATCAACTGGCAGGTACAGCTTGGGGGAGAGGAAAATGTTTGGCAGGTGGGGCTTGGGGAAGGAAGCAAAACCAGCTGGGTGGTGGTTGCCAGAATGGCAGAGTGGAGCAGGTTTTTGAATTCCCCACAGCCTGCTCCATTCTTCCATTGTTGCCCCTGCCTCCCAGGTGGGTGTTTTTGACAGTTTGGAGCAGGCTCTTTCTGTGTGTGTTGGGGTTGGGGGAAAGAGCAAGAGGAAGAAGCTGAGAAGGGAATGTGTTGCTCCTGCATGCCTCCAGGAGGAACACACAAGAAAGAGGTGTGTTTCCCCTCTAGGTTGGGGTAAAGTGCCAAGGACCTGCAAAGAGCCAAGCTGGGCTGGAAGGGGATGGCTCCTCCACCCATGGACAGGATGCAGGGAAGGGTGTGTGGCTGCCATGCCAGCTTGGGTGCCTCGGAGGCAAGCGGTCTGGCCTCTTGAGCCAGCTAGCTGGCTGCCAACCTGCCTCTTTGTCCCCTGGGTCACAGAAATATTCCCTCTCTCTTCCCGGTGCACAAGCTGTGGTGTGGCTTGGAAAGACAAGGGCCAGCCAAGGTGGGCATGGGGAGAAGTGACCAGCGTAGCCGGCACCCTTCACTCAACATGAATGGAAAGGGGGTGCTGCAGTGCTCAGCAGGGAAGGAAGCCTCAGGGAGGAGCAGGAATGGGGCCTCGGGCTTCATCATGGCACCTCGCCTGGCACCAGAAGTTTGGTAGAGATTGGATTTCCCCAAGCCAGTTGCTAAAGGGCACTTTCCTAAGGGGGGGGATTTGTGGATGCATAACTCAGATGTCTGAAACCCAATTACCATGTTTCCCCGAAAATAATACCTACCCCAAAAATAAGCCCTAGCAGGATTTCTATGCATTTGTTAAATATAAGCCCTACCCCTATAATAAGACCTAGTGATGGGCATGGCTGTGCCTGCATGCACGCACGCGCACACGCGTGTGTGCGCGCACACACACACACACACACACACACACACACACACACACACAGAGAGAGAGAGAGAGAGAGAGAGAGAGAGAGAGAGCACTGCCCCTCCCTTTCCATCCGTGGTCCTTCCTCCCCTTTGCTTGGGCCACCAAAGTTACAGTACTTTGCAGCATGTTTGCTTGCAGTTCCTGGTTTACCTGGGCCACAAAGGCAGAGAGTGTGTGCAATTGCTGGCCTCCCCTCCCCTCATGTTTTGTTTGCAAACAAACCACATGAGTGTGTTCCTGGCGTCTGTTCCAGGAGAAGGAGGGGGAGAGACAGAAATATAAGTTTTGCCACCTTGGGCATTAATGAAAGGTGTGCTTTCTGCAAATGCTTTCTAATGCACAAAGCACATCTGCATGGTGCAAAAAGCCAGTCCCTTCCCCTCGGATGCAACTTGACCCCCTCTGCTTTTTGCAAGGTCGAACATTTCCGCTTCATTATCTTGAGTGCAATGCTTCTCTCTACCTCCGAGGCTGCATGGGTGTGGCTTTTTTGTTAAAAGGGCATGGGGAGAGGGAGAGAGAATGAGATCCAGAGATGAAATGTTTTCTCTTTTGGAAAGCGAGAGGTGAGTTTGTGCAGCAAAAAAATGCTGCTGGCTGGCCAGCTGTAGTAACCATAGCTCCACACACAAGGACAACACAAAACACCTCTATCTCTCTCTTGCCCCCACTCTGCCTTCAAGCTCCTGCAGCAGCCAGTGATTTTGGGATCGGAAAGTCAGGTCCCAGCCATCCTGTGAACCCTGAGGCTTGGAGATGGAGACATAGACTTGGGTTTACTTGGGTTTCCTTGGAATTATAAATTTCCTGCGTTTTTTTTTCCAGGAGCGGTAATGTGGTTTTTAATGAGCAGTTGGTGTCCTCTCCTCTGCATTGTACCTTCCTATTCTGGTTCTGTCCTAACCTGTGTACTACGCATTTTGTCCTACTTTCTGGCTCCAGTTTCCAAGGCTCCATCTTTTAAGCTGGGTAGAAAGGGGGGATAAACTGAATTTCCTGCATATTTTCAGTGTCCTGTCCTTGCAACAGAAGCAAGCAAGTAAGCATTTTCGAGCGAAGTTTCTAAATCCAGCCCTGGCGGTGGTTTAGGAAACTTCGCTGAAACTCCTGTTCAAGGGGCGTGGTCAGACAGGAGCAGAATTTGCTTCTCTTGCTGGTTAGCATGTGATCTTTTACTGTGCAGTTCACCAACAGGAAACTACGTGGAAAACGCAGGTATGACCACGGTGATAGAGACTGGAGGTCTCCACAGTGAAAGGCTCCTTAGTGAAATGAGGAGCAGGATGCTCCACTTTTTTACCATATTGTGTGTCCCCGTGGAGGAGAAGAAATTATACTTAATAAAAATAAGACATCCCCTGAAAATAAGCCCTAGTGTGTCTTCCTGAGAAAAAATAAACATTGTCTTATATTTGGGAAAACAAGGGGTATCACAAAACTTGGAAGGTATGTAAGGCAGAGTCAGGGGTCACTTCCCTAAAACTTTGGTAACTCTATGTGGCTTGGGGGCCATTTTAAAGTTTCTTTAAAGCAAAAAGCATATTTATGGATTGATTTGTCAATTTGTCAGATAAAATTTGCAAATTCATTTTTGTGATTCGTTGACCTTGACAAATCACGAATTGAAACAAATCACATTTTTTCTGATTTGTTCCAATGTCTAGGTATGACATAATGACCACGTGCTGTTTATGAAAGAACAAGTGTTTTTTCACGCAAAATATGGCCAGGATTCAAGAACCATTGCAAAAGTTATAACATTTTGTTATATTGTAAGCCGTCCAGAGACCTTTGGGTAGTGGGTGGCATATAAATTGTATAAATAAAATAAATAAAATAAGTCCTATGGAATCTTGGTTTGACTGGTCACACAGCATCAGAGATTTACTCCTACACATTTCTAATAGAGTCATCCACGAACACAGCAAAACAATCTGGCACTGAAAAGAATGAAGACCTCAAATATAGAGGAAGGGACATCAACCAACAAAACCTGATCAGGAAATGCATTTTTAAAATATTTATCATTCTACTTTGCTTTACCTTTTTCATATTTATTGTAGTTAACAAAGCAGGTTTGGTGATTTGCTCTTCTGGAGAGCTTGGCCAAACCAATGAAATGTTCTCACATGGATTTTCCACATAACAATTCCCATTTTTGGTTCCCAACAGCCTATATAATTGAAGGAAGGATATTGTTTTGAAACTGCACAGTAGAGGGCTATAATTAAAACACTAAAATTAATATTTAAAACTAAATTCAGTAGTCACAAAAAGAAACAAAAACACACCATTAAGAAGGAACTAGGCAGGCCCAAAGGATGAAAACTTCAGTTTAGCCATGAATCATCTCAGACTGCAAAGGCTCCCCCCCCCCCGCAATGATTCTCAATTTCTTAAGTTCTCCTAAATTCTAGAGTGAAAAAAGAACACATCAGCAAATATTGGTTTCAAACTCAGACCACATCTGCATATGCCCAACCAAGATAGCTATGTTGGTGCAACATAAAGGTATTGCATACCAAAGGCTTTATATCTATTGTAAAAACTTCATTATATCCTTCCACATGCATTGGGCCATCTAGGAATAGATATCATTATTTCAAGGCAGGGAATATGGATTACTTCACTGTTCAACCTCTATGGAACACTGATGTTCTTCAACCCTTATTTTTACATGTGGTCCTTCTCTCTCTCTCTTTTTAAAGTCCCAATTTAGTTTACAATGGAGACAGCTTTTCTTCATGAAGAAAAAGAAAATTGGAGATGGTTTGAATTCAAGCACTGCTTGTTAGCCATGTTGGCTGGTCCTGAACAGGTTCACAACCCCAAACCTGTGGTGGCCATCAACTTAGCAGGTATAGAAGTAAGCAGCATAAAACATGAGATGTTCTTTAAGTAATGTGCTAAAACCACCTTGTATGGGACTTGTGCTGTGGTGTTCTGCCATAGTCTTTGCCGTTGCACAGTTGGAGATTCTGTGGATACACTCAGATGAGTAGTCCATGGGGAAAACAGGCCCACAGGCCTACAAAACAGTGCAGCTGAAGTTTGCCTGGCAGAAACATGAAGAACTTAGTATCTCTGCAATGATCAAGTCCAAGGATTTTGCTTCTTGGAGTCCTCATATTTTACCTTCTGTGGTCTCCATTTCTTCTGAAGTGTTTTCTTCCTCCTTGAACATCTTCTGGAGTATGTCTTTCATGCTCTGCTTAGCTTTGCCCATCTTCACTCTCCCAACAATGTAATAGATCAGTGGGTTAACGCTGCTGTTGATACAGGCACACAAATAGCCATAATGTATAAGGTTAGGGTGGACTTCACGGAAAAGATAATTAGCAAAGTAAAAAGCATTGAGTGGGAAAGCCAAGATCAGGAAGAAGACGAGGGTGAGGAGGATAGCTGTTAAGAGTTTCCCTCTCCTCTGTTGGTTTGACACAAAGTAGACTTTGATAAGCAGGGTCAGGCTGGAAACTGTCATCAGTGGGAGGCAAAGGACAGCATTGAGGATGAACTGGTACATGAGAGGAGAGTCTCCAAAGGTTGTAACAACAATCAGAATATGGTGAATTGCACCAAGGATGAGAGAGAGGACCCATATGATGATGCACAGAATGGTGGGTAAATGCGGCGGTCGTCGGCATCGATACCAAATGGGGAAGAAGAGTGACATGCAGCGGTCAATGCTGATGATGGTCAACACAAATTGACCAGTGCTGTACATAATGAGGAACACCGTCTGAAATGAATGGTAGGGAAACCCACAGTACAGGTGGGTCACAAACCAATGTATTTCTATAATCAGCTCCGCTGTGACCAAGCCAAAGTCAGCAATGGAGAGGTGAAGAATATAAACTGTGAACGTATTCCTCTTGCAGGAACCAAGCAGGCGGATGACAACACCATTCCCCAGAATCCCCAAAATGCAAAAGAACACTGTGAAGATCGCAAACACAAGGACTTCCTTGTCCAGTCCTGGATCAGAGCAGTTGCTGCTTTGATTTGGAAGCTCAGTTGCATTGTATGTTCTAGAATGTTTAATTCCGGGATCTGAAGGGGTCAGGGTTGTCAGGTTGATGCTGGTCATTGTGTTGAGTCTTTGCATGCTCTGGGGTAGATGGCTCTGTTGCAATAAATGAAACACACTTGGGATTAGATGTTGCTGTGCAGCGTAGCCCTAAGGATGAAGCAGGCTCCTTCAACTTTAGGCATTGCATCAAGTTGAAAATCCATCATTGAATTCATTGGCTTAAAATGAAGTATCTCCTGCTGTTTCATGTTAAACCGTTCTGTGTCTGGACTCCTGTTGCTCTGAGTCCCAATTTTAAGTGCCAATTAAATACTTGGCTTTACAGATTAGCTTTCCCAGACCTTTAGCAAATTAACACAGAACAATTCAGCATTAAAAAGGTTTCTACTGTTCATTTTTGGGTTTGAATTCATTTTATTGACTTTTTCATCATTATTATTTGTTTTCTCATTAAGCCTAATGTTTATGGTTTTGTTAGTTTTTTTATTGCTTTGGATAATTTTATGTTTAGTTAAAAGTGTTTGTATATGTTCTGTATATTTATAATTTATTGTAGTGCTGCTTTTTTATGTAAATTGTTCTTATTGTTGTAAACCACCCAGAGTAGTCTGTGGGCTAGATGGTTGGTATAGAAATCTAATAAGTAAGTAAGCAAGCAAGCAAGTAAGTAAGTTGTATTAGAGTAGCCCTGTTGAATTAGTGGGGACTTGGTGAGTTAGGTTTTCCATATGTGCCATTGATCCAAAAGGGCCTATAGAATCATAGAATCATAGAATCATAAAATCACAGAATCACAGAATCACAGAATCATAGAGTTGGAAGAGACCTCAAGGGCCATCCAGTCCAACCCCCTGCCATGCAGGAACCCCCATCACAATATTTCTGACAGATGGCCATCCATCCTCTGCTTAAAAACCTCCAAAGAAGGAGACTCCACCACCCTCCACGGCAGCATATTCCACTACCAAACAGCTCTAACTGTCATTAAGTTCTTTCCAATGTTCAAATGGAATCTCTTTTCCTGTAGTTTGAAACCATTGTCCCAAGTCCTAGTCTCTGAAGCCATGGAAAACAAACCTGTTCCCTCTTCAATATGGCATCCTTTCAAATATTTAAACATAGCTATCATATCCCCTTTCAGCCTTCTTTTTGAAAGGCTAAACATTCCCAGTTCCCTAAGCTGTTCCTCATAAGACATTTCTTCAAGGTGTACCAAAATCTGATAAGGGTGGCATCTCTAGATGAAGAGATAAATTACTAAATACCAGAATGTACCGGGAGGCAGTGGAAGATAGGAAGGCCTGGTGAGCTCTGGTCCATGGGGTCACAAAGAGTCGGACACGACTGAACGACTGAACAACAACAACCAGAATGTAAGGGGTTTCAGAAGTCCGTGGGAAGCCAACCTTCTTTACAAGATAAGGCTAAAACTTCCATTCCCTATTAATCCTTGGACTGCATCTAAATAATATGTAATTGAAATCAATGATGACTCATGACCAAGCCAGGAAGTGAAGAGCAACCCAAAAATTGGGGGATGAGGTGCCCCTCCTGTCACAGTCCCTGAGTTGCCCCAGATTGAAAAAAAAAATGGCTGAATTGTTTCCCCTTCAGCCCTACGACAAGGAATGAAACCATTTATTATTTTTTACTAAGAGGATTATTGTCTCCTTTCTTAATACTGAATTATCTGGAGCTTAGTCTTTTGTAGACTGCAAGACAAAAATATATATTCTGATTTGAGGTCTCATGGATGCTCTCTGGAATTGTCTCCATGAAAACCTACATCAAGTCAAACTGGCTAGTCCTCAGGGTTTTGCGCTTTTGTTGCAACAACAGAAAGTCTCTTGCGTCAATACCCCAAGACAGAGTGTGATTGTCCCACCTAATTTTGTCACCAGTTTCATCACCCCATGCCTGGGTGGTGAGCAGTCTGAAGCAGAGAGCTTCTGTTATCCACAGCAGACTTCCATGTGAGTCAGAACTCTAGCTAGTGGGGACACCCATGGATAACAGAGGGACTACAATTTAGACAGCTTCCCCCATAGGTAGGTAAATGTTGGGGGTGGGTGTATGAGTAGCATTGCCCCCTCCCATCTGTTTTGATGCTTAAGGCAGATAACTTTGCAGAAATCAGTATAAATCCCCCTCTTCAGCAATTTTGTAGCTTCATGTTTCTTAGGAGAAGACCCAAGAGATTCATCCAGATGTTTTAGAGGAAATACGTTTTTTGGTAGTTAAAAATTTGTGAGAGATGGGGGAGGGAGGGAGAAGAGTAGAATGTGGCATATAAATAAAGGATGCCATGCATAGTATATCCTACCTTCTTCCAATCACATGTAGTCATCCAAAGATAGAGGTCATTAACTGCAAATCTTCTCTCCTTTAAAATCCCTGTAACTTGGTCATTGTCCCTTCTCTGTATTCTAGAGGCCGTACCCTTCCACCACGGTTGACAAGATCTTGAACAGATAATGATCCAGAGGTACTTTGGAAAAAAGTGAAGTGTATGTCACACAGCAGCACAGGAAACAGACAAGATCTCTTGCCCGGAAATGTACATAATTTTAAAAATACCCTCTGCCAGGAGGGTTGAGCAATTCTGATGAGAAAGAAGATCAGCGCATGTTTTGAGGAAGAGTGTCATAATGGGTAGGCAGAACTTTGGGTTTGTAGAATGTACTTTTGGATTTAGCAGAGCCCAGGAGCCCATCAATGGGTGTGATGTGCAAATCAGTAATTTGGGGTGAGATCAGATACCATGTGTTGACTCATGTATGGTGGAAATAAAATCATTTCCATGAGAAATCCAAATAGATCTACATATAGCTGCAAACTGAAATCTGGTTTCATCACTGGGGATGGGTCTCTCAATCCGTATATAAACACTAAAACATTTGCAGGCATATGCAGAAACTCTTAGGAGAGATGTTTTGAAGAACAACTCTGAGTAGGGATGTGTGTTGTCATTGGGCTGACATACAAACCAAACCAAGTCATGAGTATTTGAGAAACAATGGGAGGACTGTTGGCTCTTGTAGCCCCCATGGTGAATAAGTTTTCCATCTGGCATTTTTTGTTTTCCATCTGGCATTTTGTTTTCCATCTGGCATTTTTGGTGTTTAAAGCATTTAAAAGAAGCTCAGAGTCCTGAACTGAGTAAAAGGATAATTAGAAGTATACACTTGAGATGGACATAAGCCTAACAATGAAAAATCACTAGTTTGTTGATTTTTTGGTCCAGGTTTGTACCAAGTGGAGAACCTGAACTTTCACAACCAACATTTTGTGCCTGTGATGTAAAACTTCCTGGTTCATTATCCCTCCACAGCTTGTCCCCTCTCCCACTGCCCTCATCATCTCCCTACCTTCTCCTGCCATTGCAGACTTCTCTGGAGGCAGCTGCCTAGCTTCCCTTCTGGGAACTGGGCCTGCTGTCTCTGGACATGCACCCACCAATCAGCTGAGAAATTGGTGTATGTGCATAGGGAGAAACTTTGCTGCCTCCACTGACCTCACCTCTCAGCTTTACATAGCAAAGATTTTCAAAAGGCTTTTGACACAGTCCCTCACCAATGGCTGCTGAGAAAACTGCACAGTCGGGGGATAAGAGGGCAGGTCCTCTTATGGATTGAGAACTGGTTGAGATCCAGGAAACAAAGAGTAAGTGTCAATGCGCAATTTTCACAATGGAGAGAGGTGAAAAGTGGTGTGCCCAAGGGATCTGTCCTGGGACCGGTGCTTTTCAATCTGTTCATAAATGACCTGGAGACAGGGATAAGCAGTGTGGTGGCCAAGTTTGCAGAAGGATCTCTCCAAATTGGGGAATGGGCTGAGAAATGGCAAATGCATTTCAATGTACAAAAATGTAAAGTAATGTATATTGGGGCAAAAAAATCAAAACTTTATCAACTCATGGGCTCTGAGTTATCTGTGATGGATCAGGAAAGAGATCTTGGTGCACTGGTGGACAGCTCAATGAAGGTGTCTACCCAGTGTGTGGAAGCAGTGAAGAAGGCCAATTCCATGCTAGGGATTATCCAAAGGGGGATTGAAAATTGCTCACTACCATTCACATTTGTGAAAGAAAAAAAAAACAGTCCTGAGAATTGCTTTCTGTTTGGGTGAGAAGTAGGGATGGGCACAAAACAGAAAGATGGAGTTTTGTTTCATTCCGTTTTGTTCCCCCTTTGTTTTGTTTCATATTGTAAGTAATGAAATATTTCAAAAGAATTTCGTTACTTAAAAAAATTAAAGAAAACAAAATGAGGTAAGGGAATCCACCGGCTGGGGGATGAGAGGGTAGCGCTGACATCAGCACTCCCCTCTCAGCCCCCTGCCATGGGATTACTGGGGGCATTTATACATGACCCCTAAGCTCTGCTGCAAATGGCTGCAAGGTCCGGACCTTAAAAATGTTTACCCACCAGCTCCGGACTTTGCAGACAATTAAGTGTGACCCCACCCACTTTAGCGCGACCCAGAGCAGTTTTCTTGTACCTGCTTTTTGGATGTGACAAATATTTGATCCGGTGTAAGGATAGTGAGTGCGGGGCTCTCCTGGCTTCTGTTTGTTCTTTTTTGCGCCCCACCCCTTTAAGAGATCTGAATGGTGCCAGGAACAAAACGGAGGTAAACCAGCATTCTTTTCTTTCTTTTTTCTCTCTCCCTCACGCAGCCAGCAACCAGGAAGTGCGGAGGGGGTGGGGACAGAGGAAGACAGAGGAAGAGCGAGGAACCCCTAAGATCTCTGGTCCGAATTTAAGTGGCCAGGAGATCTTAGGGGTCGTAAAAGGCCCTGGGAGGCAGCAGTGGCAGCAGCAAAGAAGAATGTCTGAAGAGGATTCACTGCCCCTGTGCCCGCCTCCGTGGCTGTGGAGCCTTGTGGAGGCAGGCAAAAGAGCTGAGCTAGGAGGCGAGGCGAGTCCTCCTCTGACACTCTTCTCTGCTGCTGCCGCCATTTTAAACAGGCTCTGGCCTCTGACAGGGTTGAACAAACAGTGGGTCAAAATGCCTATTAAAGGTTAAAGGGCAATTTGGCTCATTCCATATGCCCCTTTGGAGTTGAATAACTTGCCCCCTGAACCCTAAACCTCTTCACATTTGGAAAGCTTAAAGATTCTAAGGAAGCTACCCAGGGGAGCCATTTTATAGCGTAACAAATCATTTCATTTTGGTTCATTTCATTTCATAAATTCCTTTAAAATGTTAATAATGAAACAAAATGAAAAACAAAATGAAATGAAACAAAATAAAACACTATATTTTCATTCCGTGCCCATCTCTAAATACCATGGAGCATATTCACAGGTTGTATATGTAGCTGTAGCTGTAGAAATGTATATGTATTGCCTTTTACCTCATCCTTCAGCCAAAAGAGACTGAATACTGATAATAAAATGGTTTAGGTTTATGATCTACATTGTAAAACACAACACAGAAAGAATATGATGTGAAAACAAAATCAAAATAAAAAGTTAAACAAGAGACAAACCAAGTGGGAGCTTAAAGTCTAACTTTTATATTTTCCAATAAGACCTTTCATGGATAAGTTCACGTCACCAAACAGACAGAGGAACAGACAGACAGACAGTTTTCTGATGAATTTCAGTTAAAACTCAAACTACAAGACAAAACAAAATAAAATACACAAAACATGTGGCACATTAAAGACTAACTTTCATATTTTAATGTAACATTTCGTGGGCACATCCACTTCTTCAGACATATAGCAGCAGAATGAGGTGTGCAATAAAATATGTGATGAGTAGAGATGGGCACGACCAGGAAAAATGACGTTTCAAGTTGTCGTGTGTCGGAGCCGGCCCGTTTCGGCTCGTTTCCGTTTGTCACGAAATTTTTCAAAAATTTGTCATTTTGTTTGTCGTCTGTCGTTAGTACTGGTTTAGGGGGGGTAGGGTAGCGGGCTCCTGGAGGCACCTCTCTGGGGTGGGTGCCTCCTCTGGCCCTCTACGAAGGGAAGGCATTTAGCAGGCTCCTGGAGGCACCTCTCTGGGGTGGATGCCTCCTCTGGCCCTCTACAAAGGGAAAAGGAAGGGTACATGACCGTGTAGCCATTGCGTACCAAGTGACACTGGCAGAGGCACCTCTCTTTTGGGTGCCTCTAGCTCACTAAGAAGGACAGCATACTGGCGTACAGTTTTTTGGAACTTTGGACTGGTGAGCGAGGTGAGAGAAGAATGCCTCTGCTGGGCGCCCTCTGACTCACTAAGAAGGGAAATGTACTTGCATGTAGTGCAATGCGAGTACAGATCTGGCTTAGGGTTGGGGTTAGGGCAAGGGCTAGGCTTAGGGTTATTACGGGTAAGGTTAGGGTGAGTTAGTGGGCTGCACCTCTGGGTGCCTCTGACCCACTAAGAAGGACAGTGTACTGGCGTATGGGTTAGGGTTAGGGTTAGGGTTAGGGCTAGGGCTAGGGCTATAGTGGTTTTTTTATGCCCGAATGGCACATCCCAGAAGTCTCAGTCAAAACCTGGCCACGTGGCCATGCGATTGGTGGAATGGCTCCAAAGATTTGCATGGTCCCATCCCATGGCCAGCCCATCATTGTGCAGGTGTAAAAAAATAAAAATAAAAATAAAATAAAATCAATGGGATTGGAGACAGACGTTTATTGCAAGAAAAGCCCACTGCTGCTACTGTAAAAATTCAGGCAGTTAAAATACCTAATTTTCGCATGTTTCTGTGTGGTGCTTTGGTGGGTTTTTGGACCACGATTTCAAAAAAAAATATTGTGGTCGCCATTTTGGATCCCCCCACACTGCATGGCATGGTGAGACGACGAGGATGCCCTCCCACCAGAGCAGCCCAGGACAGGAGAGGGGGGGAGGCCGGGGACCCCCCCCAGAAACCACCCCTCTGGTAGGTGCCCTCACTCAGGCAGGCATATTTTCGCCTGCTTTTTTGGCCGGGAATCGGGGTTTTTTTAAAAAAACTTTTTTCTGTGCCGCTTCGCATTGCGCGATCGCCGTGATGCCATGAACGACAACGACAAATCAGAGCCAATTTTTCTTTTATCGGTTCAAGTTCGAGTTCTGGCGGCTTAATTGTCGTTACCGTTTCCGTTGTGTAACATAAACGAGGAACGGAAACGGAAACGAGAATTTCGCCAAGTCGTGCCCATGTCTAGTGATGAGATATACACTACATACCAAATATTCATTGGCTGTAGTATATAGAGTTAGTAGGTGGATACGGGAGGGGAAGAGGAGGAGGGGGAAGAAGAGGAGGGAGATTTGATTAGTGGACGATCCATGAAAGCTCATGTTAAATATCTATGTTAGCAAGTTAGTCTTTAAGGTGCCACTGTGTTTTTGTCTTTTTAAAAAAACCTTCTCCCCCTTATAATGTTTGCCCAGATTAACATGGCTACCTCTTCTGCAACTCTGACACAGAAAGAAGAAATATGGAGTGTGAAAGGAGAAGGCACGGGAGGCAAGATCACCATGGAATTGGATATGGTTGTCACTCCTCTCCTTTTTCGGTTTCATACCTTTTACAGTGGACCTTGATAAGAAAATAGATTTTGAGGGATTTACTGGATTGAAAAAGGAAATGTGTGGTGATGGTAACTCCAAATTAACTTTTTAGTAATAACCAAACATTTTGGTGTTCTGCTTGTTCTCCTTTTGTGGTCAAAAAGAAGCCACAAGAAATTTCCTCTTCTTTTCTTTGACAAAAAGGAAGGAGTCAAAACAAAACTTTCTGTACCCACAAGAACTGTTGACGGCTATATATAATTATCACAATAATCTACCAGAAAGAAGAAGCCTAGATGACTCTCTATTGGTAGCTTCATTTTAGGATTCTGCCCTCCAACTTTTGTACACAAACCTACAAACACTGCATATGTGCACTGAAGAAAAATGTGGTTTTGCCCACCACACCCCTTCCCTCTCAAGGCAACTTATGTAATCCCATCATTCCCTCAGCAGAATCACCTTACCCAACATGATTTGTTCTGGATGAGACACCCACAAAGCCAGGCATTATGGCCTGGGACCCACTTCCATGCATCAACCTTCAGCAGAAATGGAAAGCCTCAGCCAGGGCTCTTTAGAGAGCCAATCCTCCTGATATCTCACACTGATCAGGCTGAGGTGCCCTAGAGAGTTGTGCTTGTCATCCACCTGCTGGAGAGTACCTATGTGAGAACTGAGCAACAAGAAGGCTCATGAGTTATGATGATGACACTTTTGCTCTCCACTCTTCACCAAATGCCATGGCAGGTTCACCTAGATCAGGCATGTCCAAACTTTGGCCCTCCAGATGTTTTGGACCGCAACTCCCACAGTCCTTTGCCATTGGCAATGTAAGCTTAGAATTCTGGGAGCTGTGGTCCAAAACATCAGGAGGGCCAAAGTTTGGACATGCCTGACCTAGGTAGGTAGGTAATAGTTTGTTGCTAAAAACCATTGGTCATCACAATCTTGATTTTAAAAAAACTTATAAAGTTACATCTGTGACAAATATAATTAAAACTTTTTAAAAACTGTGTGATATTTTCAGAGCAATATAGTCCTCCCAAAGTTAGAGGTTGACCCGAATTTTCATAGCTGCCAGCACAAACTTTGCAACTTGCTGTGTAAGAAACCTGTCTGTACCGACAAGTAGCATACTACGTTGGGCTCCAGGGGACCTATCGACCAGTGAACTAATAATCCCACCAAGGAATTTGCCTCTGGGTTGGTTGTGAAGGGGGCATCTGAGCAAGTAATGGGGCATGTCATCGACTTCACCTGAGCCACAATGCCTGACCTAGATACAGCCAAAGTTTTTCTTCCTTCAACCATGTCTCATTAGGATGTCAGTGTGAAACAGAGTCAATGTCTAGCTATCTCTTGTGGTCTGACATCACATTGGGATGGTGTCATTCTGCCTTGGCCAAGAACTATGTGGTGTCCAGAATCATCAGCTGAGCAGCTTCCCATTGAAATTCCTTGAAATCTCAGGAAGATAACCTGAAAACTATGGAGACTCCATGAGACTTGTCCTGGGTGGGGACTTTTTGCAGCCCCAACCTGCAATAGGCACAAAAATACTCCCTACATGATCCCAAGCAAACCCAGGCTCAACAGCCTTTTTAAAAGGGTCACTGCAGAATATCCACTCTCTTTGCTGTTTTTACAAGCATCCCTCCCACCCACCCTAGAGACAATGAGAATGAGAGTAGCTGGTCACTTATGGGTCGGATGGGAATTTTTGACTATCATCCTGATTAGAGATGGGCACGACTCAAAAAATGGTGTTTCATTTGTTGTTTGGTCATTTAGGGGTCCGTTTTGGTTCATTTTTGTTTTCGTGATGTTTTTTGCAAAAAAATTCATTTTCGTTTCGATACCTAACAAAACGAAAAAATGAAAACGAAAATAAAAAATTGCTGTTTCGTTAGCATTCTTTTTAGTTCAATGCATCTGCTGCAACAAAAACGAAAAACACGGCAAATTTGGTCGTTTCGTTTTCGTTTTGTTTTTTAAAAATTTTCATTTCGTTTTCATTGCGTAACAAAATGAAAAAACGAAAACAAAAATGAAAAATCGCTCGTTTCGTGCCCATCTCTAATCCTGATAGACCTTGGTTGAAAGTGTGTTTTTGCCATTCTCTTGCCTGGCTTAGGCAGGGTCCTTGTTATGCATCTTGGTTGCAACGGCAGGTAGTGCAAGAGTTTTGGTCCTAAGTGAGTTCATAGTATTGGTCCCTTTAAGGAAAATGAGGCAGCCTTTTAATGATAAGGTCAAAAGTTCAGGTTAGGGCCTTTTCACACGACCCTAAACAAATGGCTCCCAGCTCTGGAGCTTAAAATTATTTCCCCACCAGCTCCGGAGTTTACAGATAATTAAGTGCGACCACGCCCACCTAAGCGCGTCCCAGCCCACTTTTCATGTACCTGCTCTCAGAGGGTGAAAATTCCTGATGCAGATATAACAGTAGTGACTGCCGGGCTCTCCTTGCTTCTGTTTGTTCTTTTTTTGCCCCCCACCCCTTTAAGAGATCTGAATGCTGTGCCAGGAGCAAAGCGAGATGGCAGAACGGAGGTGAGCGGCATTCTTTTCTTCCTTTTTTTTCTCCCTCCCCTCACGTAGCCAGCAGCCAGGAGTGCGGAGGGGGTGGGAACGCAGAAACAGCGACAAACCCCTAAGATCTCTGGTCTGAATTTAAGTGGCCAGCGGATCTTAGGGGTCATGTGAAAAGGCCCTTAGTGGGAGCTGAGTTGTAAAAAGTTAAGAGGTTGTGATTAAATTGGTTCCCGGCTGCCCTGGGGGAGTTAGTCCCTGGACATGGAAATATTCTGTGTAAGTACATCTTGTTCCCATGGAAGAGCTCACCCAAAATTATGCAATGCTTGAAGATCAAGGTGATACAGGCCATGTACTACGACAGGCCCCCTTTTATTTACAGGTTTTTTAAAAAAATTAATAAAGTTTTGGCTCAATTTAAATCCCAATACTTTTGTGTTATCTGTGTTTGGATCTGGGACAGCAAATGGTTTCCTTTTGTGATACCACAGGAGGTATGATGTCACAGCCTCATGTGCAACAGTTGTAGAATAATGAGGGACATGCTTGCATAAGACAGTGTGAGAGAGAACATGAATTTCCTGTCCTGCAGTGGAGTGCACTATAAAAATATTTATGCCAATAGTTATTCTCAACTTTGGCTGTGACTGGAGTGGAAAAGAATGAATGTGTGTTAAAAATTGCAGGCAAAATCAAAGAAAAAGAAAAAAACAAAAGACACAAAACATGTGGCACCTTAAAGACTAACTTTCATATTTTAATGTAACGTTTCGTGGACATGTCTACTTCTTCAGACATATAGCGGCAGAATGAGTTGTGTAATATAATATGTGATGAGATATACATTTCACACCAGATTTTCATTGGTGGACAGGGGAGGGGGAAGAGGAGGGAGAGATGATTCGTTGTAGAAGTAGTGGGAGGATTTGGCCAGGGGTCAAAGACATGTTAAGCATTGTTAATGGGTCTGTGGAGGAGGGAGAGGTGATTTGTTGTACAAATGGTGGGAATGAACCATCACACAGAATAAAATCTCCTCCGGCATTGTTGGCCCTGAGATTTGTTGCCAACAATGTCGGAGCAAAGCATATAAATTCTGTGAGATCTCAGCCAGCAGTCTGAGACCTGGCAACCCTGTTGAGGCCATTGAGATGGGTGGAGATGGATGTATAGGTTTTAAAGCAGTAATTCCCATCCTTGGGTTCCCAGGTGTTCCTGGACTAAAACTCTCAGAAACTATCACCACTTTGCTGCATTGGCCAGGATTTCTGAGAACTGTAGTCATTTGCATTTTTGGGGTCATAACCAACGGTTCCTTCCCTGCCTCTGATTTTGAAAAGAGCAATGCTTCTCTGCTAAACAGTCTTTCCCTTATCTTTTTCGGTTAGTCTTAGTATTAGGCATGAAGTCAATATGCAGTTATGTAGTCAGCCATTTATTTAGCAATGTATGCAGTCAGAATGGAGCTTACGAGATTTTTCTGGAAACAGGCTATGAACCAATTATGGTCTCTTCCTGTAACTGATCGTGTTGGTACAATACACTGCTCTGCATTGTGTGTAAATGGAGCTTTTATTCTTTCTCTTACCAATGTCTCAGAATGGGTTGTTGGGTCTGTATGTGCCAGTTGATGAGGCAACCAAAAGGGGTGCTCTATTCTGGGAGGATTTAAATTTAATTTTGTAGATCCCTGCTCTATCTGCTGTGTTGCTAGAGGGCTTTAGCCACATCTTGTAGTGCCAAACACTACAGTTGGCATCTCGGCAATAGCAACAACAACACAGATTTTCTCATCTTGAGGTATTGCTTGCCCAGAGAGGATTCTAACTCAGGAAGGAGAAGCAATTTCTTGCATCTTCAGCTGAAGCTCTGAGTTCTGCCAAATTTACCCCCAAAGATATTCAGGTGAAACTACTGTGTTTTGTTATGCCCCATGGCTTTTCAAACTGTTTATAGTCTAGCTTTCAGTGAAGTCTTGTTTCTATTTTCTTTTTAATATTGTGACTATGTTGTACTTTTCTTGGAAGAGTGCTGGGAGGAAAGGAAAGAAATGGATGGATGGATGGATGGATGGATGGATGGATGGATACCACAGTGAGAGAATATCCAGTTGAGCTCTGCAGAGCTTCAACACACCCAGATTTTTTTACTTCAAGCTGTCTTCAAAGCAAGGGGTGGCCCCACTTCTCTGAGTGGCTGAAAATGAGCAGCAGGTGCACACAATACTTCAGAATAGAGATGGGCATGAATCCAAAAAAATGCATTTTGTTTGTCGTTTGTCGTTTGGAGGGTCTGTTTCGTTTCATTTCCGTTTTTTGCGAATTTTTGAAAAAAAATTTTCATTTTCGTTCATTTCGTTACCGTTTCATTACTATTTATTTCAATTTTTTGTGATTTTTTAAAGGATTTTAAGCAATCCACTCATATTGCAGTAACAGAAACGAAACGCACGACAAAAGTTCCAGTGTTTCTGTTCGTTTTGTTACATTTCAGAGACAAAATTCGTTTGTCATTTTGTTACGTAACGAAATAAAAAAATGAAAATGGAAACGAAAAATTGTTCGTTTTGTGCCCATCTCTACTTCAGAAGGTGCCAGGGCATGGCATGACTCTACCATCTGGCATGCGTTGGACACTCTCTTTGTGGGGAAGTTGGCCTTTTAAAGGCATTTAAAGGACAAATGTGAACAGGTTTCAATTGCTCTTATCTCTGGATGCTGAACAGTCAGGATGCATGACTACCCTACCTATCCATCCTATGTTCCTATTGGTTGATCTGAGCCACTTCCGGAAGGTCTGTGGTGGAATTTCCCCAAATAACTTTTCTTGGCGCTTCCACTGTCAGTCTTCTGCTTTGAGGCTTCCTGATTTTGCTACACTTTCATTTTCATTATATGAGACTCATTGGCACCAAGGTCCCCCCCCCAACACACACACAATTTTAACACCACAAATGCTGATGAAGCAAGTTCAGTGATTTCCAAGGGGTTCCTAACTGATCCAAATTCATCTGGGGGGGGTATGAATGGGGACATCCTGATCCATTCCATATGTGATTTCTTAGAGAATGATTTATTTATTTAATTTATTTAGTTACAAGATTTTTTAGCTGCCCGACTACCAGGTGGTCTCTGGGAGGTGACCAGATGATGATCTAACTCGAGATGCCAAGAGCTCAGGTTCTGAGCATCTTTGGACATACAATCATAGAACAATGGAATTGGAAGGAGTTTATATAGCGAACAAGTTTAAGTACCTCTCAACGTCAGGAAAGAAAACTTCCAGAACACAGCCAAACAGCCCGAAAAACTCACAACAGCTATCAGATCCCGTCCGTGAAAGCCTTCGGGAATATACGTTTTTGCAAATTTTTGGTGAAGGTTACACATTGCCCTCCTCCAGAGAACTAGAGAAAATGGTCTGTGGAACTCCCTGCCAGAAGAAGTGGTGACAGCTGTCAGCTTTGACAGCTTTAAGAAAGGATTGGACAAGTTCATGGAGAACAAGGGTATCAATGGCTATCATTCTGGATGCCTAAAGACAACGTCTGGGTTGGAGAGATAGGCAGGATATCTCTCAATGCCATTTGCAGGGAATCGTAAGCAGGTGAAGACATCTGCTTGGGAATACCCTGAAGCAAATGGTGAGCTGCTGTGTGAGACAGAATGCTGGACTGGATGGAATGTGGCGGCAGACCAAATTGACAATTATAGGCCTGTCGCCAATATTTCTTATATGAGCAAGGTCTTGGAGAGGGTGGTGGCAGATCAGCTTCAGGGTCTTCTGGATGACACAAATGCCCTCGATCCTTTTCAGTCGGGCTTCAGGCCGCGCCATAGTACGGAAACGGCATTGGTCGCCCTGCATGATGACCTTTTGAGGGAGTCTGACAGGGGCAAAACGTCCCTGTTGGTCCTCCTCGACCTCTCAGCGGCCTTTGATACCGTCGACCACGGTATCCTCCTGGGGAGGCTCTCCGAGTTGGGGATTGGAGGCACTGCTTTGCAGTGGTTCCGTTCCTTCTTGGAGGACCGCCCCCAGCGAGTGCAGCTGGGTGAGATGACCTCCGCTCCTTGGTCTCTCAATTGTGGGGTGCCACAGGGGTCGGTCATCTCTCCCATGCTCTTCAACATTTATATGAGGCCGCTGGGAGGGGTCATAAGGGGGTATGGAGCTTCGTGTCACCAATATGCGGATGACACCCAGCTCTATATTTCCTTTCCATCTTCTGCAGTGGATGCCATTCCGTCCTTTGAGCGCTGCCTGGCGGCCGTCTCGGATTGGATGGGGGCTAATAGGCTGAGGTTGAACCCGGGCAAGACGGAGATCCTGCGTGGGGGGCCCCCTGGTGTCTGCGGGTTGGGGAACTCCCTCACTTTTGGGGGGGTGACTCTCTCCGCGAAGGATGGGGTCCGCAGTTTGGGTGTCCTACTGGACCCGGCACTCACCATGGAAACCCAGGTGGCGTCAGTGGTCCGTTCCGCTCATTGCCAACTGCGGAGGATTGCCCAGCTGCGGGCCCTCCTTGACATCAGGGCGTTAACTACGCTGGTTCATGCACTTGTAATCTCGAGAATAGACTACTGTAGTGCTCTCTACGTGGGGCTGCCCTTGAGGTTAATGCGGAGATTGCAGCTAGTGCAGAATACAGCTGCCAGACTTCTAACGGGGCAAAGAAAGCACCAACATATTACCCCCGTGCTGGCAGCCCTGCACTGGCTGCCGGTACGCTACCGCATTGACTTCAAGGTATTGACGTTAACATACAAAGCCCTAAACGGTTTGGGACCTCAGTATCTGACAGAGTGGCTCCTCCCAAGAAGAACTGCCAGGATCACCCGTGCCAGCCAGGCAGGACACCTGGGAGTCCCAACACCAAGGGAGGCCCGGAAAGCTGTCACAAGGAGTAGGGCCTTCTCGGTGGTTGCTCCCCAGTTATGGAACCATCTACCCCCTGAAATTCGGCTGGCACCCTCGCTTCAAATTTTTAAAAAACTATTGAAGACCTGGTTCTATAGAATGGCATTCCCTGATTCTTTAAACATTTAGTAAGGCACTATTTTTAAACCATTTTATCAAATCTCTTGCCATTTTTAGTTTCATTTTAGCTTCATTTTAGTTTTTGTTGTTGATTTATGTATATATTTTTATTTTGTACATTGTATTTTGGTTTTTAAAATGTATTCCTTTGTTTGTTGTTACATGTTGTAAACCGCCCAGAGTAGCCCTTGGTCTAGATGGGCGGTATAAAAGTCTAATAAATAAATAAATAAATAAATAAAAAAATAGAATCCTAGAGTTGGAAGAGACCTCAAGGACCATCTAGTCCAGTGTTTCTCAACTTGTGGGTCCCCAGATGTTCCTGGACTGCAACTCCCAGAAGTCTCTACCACTCACTGTGTTGGAAGGAAGCTCTGGGAGTTGCAGTCCAGGAACATCTGGAGACCCACAGGTTGAGAAACACTGATCTAGCCCAACCCCTTGCTGTAGCCTGTTCCAGCAAAGCTGTTTTTATGTCCATAAGGAAGACTGAGTCGACCTTGGCTACCTGAACTTGTTGGGATTGAGCTCAGGTCATGAACAGAGAGTCTTGACTGCGATACTACACCATTTTAGCCATCTTTTTTCTGTTTATGCAGGGACTTCTGGCAAGAATTAAATAATGTTGGAAAATTTACAGTTCAGCAGCACTGTTCACGTATGATTTTTTTGAAAGATTTTGCCTGTAAACAGTGTAACATATATTTGAGTTTAGCCCAGTGTAAGCGACCCCTGCCACCCCCTCCATAATGAGGCATTCAAAAGTGGTGCAAGATAATTCTTTATTAGGTCCACTGGAGTACAGAACAGATGAAAACACTTCAGCACAGGTCAGTGATGCTCTGCCTCCTCTGGGAATTGAGAAGGCTTGTTCTTCTCTAGAGCTAGCCCTGCCCAAAGTCTGCCTAGCTGATGGTAGCACCTGGCTAGGGTTTCTTTATCCCCAGAGCCCAAAGTCCCTGTGGTTCTCCCAAAGTCCCAGGCTGTGTGTGTTGTGTCGTTACAGTCGTGACCGACTCTTCGTGACTCCATGTCCATGGAGTTTTCTTGGCAGGAATACTGGAGTGACTTGCCAGTTCCTATTCCAATATTGGGCTTCAATAGATGGACATCTACTCTAGGCAAAATAATCCTCATTTCTGCATTCTGCTAAAGTTATATCATTCCTCATAATTACTGTATATAGCTTTTCCTAAGTCCCAGGCTACAGGCCATAAATCCAATCTCTCACTTCTTACTTTCCTATGGGCCTTACTCCATGCCCATGCAATTCTCAAAGAGTTGGGAGTAGACATGGGCACGACTTGGCGAAATTGTCGTTTCCATTTTCGGTTATCGTTTCCGTTACGTAACGGAAATGGTAACAATAATTAAGCCATCAGAACTCGAACTCGAACCGAAAAAAAGAAAAATTTGGTCGGGTTTTTCATTTCTGTTTGTGGCATCACGGCGATCGCGCGATGTGAAGCACAGAACAAGTTTTTAAAAGTTTTTTTTAAAAAACCCCGACTCCCGGCCAAAAAAGCAGGCGAAAATATGCCTGCCTGAGGCTTTGCCACTTACAAGAGGGGTGGTTTCTGGGGGGTCCCCAGCCTTCCCCCCCTCTTCTCCTGTCCTGAGCTGTTTGCACCAGGCTGGGGGAGGGTCATCCTCGTCATCTGTCTCTCGCTGCATGCCATGCGGTGGGGGGGGGATTTAAAATGGCAACCACAATTGTTCTTTTGAAATCATGGTAAAAAAACACACCAAATCACCCCAGAAACATGTGAAATTTATTTATTTTAAATGCCTGAATTTTTATAGTAGCAGCAGTGGGTTTTTTATAGCAATAAAACATAGTATTGATTTTATTTTAGTTTATTTTATTTTTTATTTTTTAGACCTGCCCATTTGGGCTGGGCATGGGATGGGACCATGCAATTTTTTTGAACCATTCCACCAATGGCATCACCAGGTTTTTGACTGACACTTCTGGATGTCTCAGAGGGCATAAAAAGCCGAGGCACCTTCCAGAAATTGCTGTCGGGTCGGTGTATGGATGTGGTTGAGGGAGGAGGGCTGGCTGCTGGTGCTGGTGTGATCCGATCAAGATTGAGGAGGGAGGCTGGGGGCTTTAGGATTTAAGTTAGGCAGGCAGGGAGGGAATTGAATTTAGAAAATAATTTCTTTGATTCCCTGCAGCTTTGTCTGGTGAAGGGAATAGCTGTTTATTCTTTATTTCTTCTCTGGCAGTTTGAGGATTTTTTTCTGATATTGGATAAAGGGGGAGGTTCGACTGGGAGTGGGAGGTGTGGGTTTATTTTAAAAATATATTATATACTACCATTTATTTTCTATTTTCCCAACTTCAATTTGCTTGCACACACACATATTTGGGGTGCAAGCCAAGAACAGAACCTCTGTGATATCCTAACTGCCCACTCACCCGTCTGCCCGCGCCGCCACCCGCCTGCGGCCTGCGCCGCCACCCGCCCACTCGCCCACCCGTGGCCACCGCCCGCCCACTCGCCCGCCCGCGCCTCCCCCCGCTGCTGTCGCTGCCCGCCCATGCCCCCACCACCGCCGCCCACCTGCGCCTACCCCCCACTGCCTGCCCACCCACCCCGCCCGCCACCTAGGGCACAAATTGCGGGACGCCCCTATGCTCTGGGAAGTCAAATCACGCTAAATTGTGGTGGAAACGACAAACAACAAACGGAAACAACAAAGTTTTGAAAAAGTTTGTGACAAACGGAATTGACCTGAAACGGACCCGTTCCGACAAACGAAAACTCAAAACGTCATTTTTTCTGGTTGTGCCCATGTCTAGTCGGGAGTTATCTCACTCTCTCACTGCAGAAATCAGAAAATGTCCTTGCCGGTGAAACCAGGCTGGCCCGTGCCGTCTTCGTTTATCCTTGGTCTCCGAACGCCGGGCTGCCTCCAGGAGGGGCTGAGTCCATGAGCTGACTTCTGTCTCTCAGCTCCTTGGCTGCACAGAAGAGGTTTTATCCTGTATCCTCCTTGGCCCTGGCTTTCCGTCCTCACCTCAGTGCTTTTTGACGTGCCAGGCGTTCTCCTCCATAAATTCCACAGCGTCGTGCCAAACATCCATCTCCGTTTCCTCCTCCTCCCCCCAGGTGTTGTTTCTCCCTCTTATTTCTAGGCCTGTCAGAGCTCTCTCCTCCCCCGAGAAAGGGGTTACATGTCTCTCTAATTGCCTTGCTGCCTCCGGAGGCTGACCACTCCCACAGCTGCCTTTAGCTGTCTCACACCCAGTTTTCAGACTCATTCGTTGATCTCTAGATGTGAAGGATATGGAGAAGATGGGGGAAGAAATGCCCTCACAATTGGAGCTTGACTTTGAGCTTGGTTCCATTTGTGGCCAATTTTAACTCTCCTTCCTTAGTTTAACCTGGCAATAGGTCAGATGCCTCTACCTTGGAAGGCATGGCTACCTCAAGGATGCAGATCCTACATCATTATTTGGTTGAAGCAACCTTGTCTTTAGATAATAGGACAATATTAATATATGCTATTAATGATTTGCCATTTATGCATTTTATTTTATTTTTTCATTTGTTTCTAGTCCATCCTGTTCCTGCTTGATGCTTTGACATATATATTGTTTTACTGGTTATTATGTTTTTATTTTTTGTATTGTTTATCTATTGTATTGTTTGTTGGAGGATAAAGAAGAGGAGAAAGAAGAGAAGAAGAATGCAGAGATCTTCTACTCACCCCTGATGCTCAGAGAAAGCAAAGCAGCTAAAATGAATTGACCTCAGGTGTTGGGCTTCAACAAATGGACATCTACTCTAGGCAAAATAATCCTCATTTCTGCATTCTGCTAAAGTTACATCATTCCTCATTATTATATAGCTTTTCCTAATTATCCTAAAGCTTAACGAAGTCTATCCTAAGACCTAGAAGGACTGGAAGCAATGCCCTTTTAAGGGAGCATAGCATTTGGAACAGAAGCTGGGATTTCAGACTCTCTCGGGTCTTCCTCATCCTTGAAAATCTGCTCCAGGATTTTCTGCATCCTCCTCTTTTGTTGACCCTTCTCTTTCCCTACCAGGAAATAGAAGAATGGATTGAGAGTGCTGTTCAAGGACACACAGATATACCCAACTTCAAAGGGATAAGGGGTGGCAAACTGCATGCCATAAAGGTACAAGCACTGGATGATGTTCATCGGAAAAGCAAAGAGGAGGAAGAAAGTGATAGAGAGCAAGATGGCGGTTAAGAGCTTTCCCCGCTTGTACTGCGGTGATATTAAGCAGACTTTGGTTAATATGGCACTAGTCGAGAGAGTCATGCCTGGGATGAAAAACACAAGATTCAGGAGAAATTGGTAGTACCAGATCTCACAATTTTTGTCTTTCAGGTAGAGTATAAGATGTGCAGGGAGAAAGGGGAAGGTGAGGGCCCAGACTGTGACGCACAGAATGACAGATAAATGCTTTGGTTGGCGGTAATGATAGGAAAGTGGGAAAAAGACACACACACACCGGTCGATGCTGATGACTGTGAGGAAGAACTGACTTGCACTGTAGGTGAAGAGGAAGCAAGTGCGGAATATTGTCTTTAGCGGATCGTGGTATCCGCTGTTCGTCAAGCGATTGAGAAACCAATATATATTAATAGCGAGCAGAGAGACAACCACGCCAAAATCAGCGATGGAGAGGTTCAGGATGTAGGTGGTAAAACGAGTCCCCTTGATGCAAAAGCCGAGGAGCCAGATGACAATCCCATTGCCCAGAATTCCAAAGAGGCTGATCAAAAGAGTGAAACTGCTGGTTACGACCATCCCTGTGCTGTTATGATTCTGATCACTATCAACGTAGCCGCATTTCACGGTATTCTGTGTCTCATCAGGTAGACTTGTTGAAGCCAGTGTGGGGATCATTGTGTGGGATTTCTTCTCTGGGGTTTCTTCTGTGGAAGATAATCCTGCAGGAAAAAAACTAAAAAATAAAAAATAAAGAAAAAATAGGAGGTGTTTGTTTCAGCTATTCTATTCAACAGTGGTGCAACTGGTGATTTATTTAGCTGGATTCATGGGCTTTGATTTTAGGAAAGCTTTCTCTGTATTTATGTATATCATAATTTCATTCTATCCCTTTTATTCATTTAAATACAACATGCACAAATGGCAGCAATCAGTGCAATTTTCGGTGTGAAATCACCACCTTTTTAAACAGAGACAGAACAATTTTCGCAATGTGCTAAATCAACAATAAAGATTGTCATAGAATTATAGAATCATCGTAGGGTTGGAAGGGACCTTGGAGGTCTTCTGATCTGATCCCCTGCTCAGGCAATTTGTCCCATCAGAGAAGCCATAAGAGGCAGTGAGGCCCCAGCATTGGTAGCATTCAAAGGAAATTTGGATAACCACCTGATGGATATCCTTTGGTTTCTATTTCTGCATGAGCAGAGGGTTGGAAGTGATGGTCCTATAGGCCACTTCCAATATCAATATTTTATGCTTCTATTGCAAGTAAAGAATATTATTTCCAAAAAAAAAGTATTTTTTCAACTGGCCAAGTGGACAACTGAAGAACTCACCAGCCTGGGTTAGAGGGATGCAAGTGGATAGGCCAGCCATAATATCCCATGTGAAGTGAAAGGCACAATCTGTCTGCTACTTATCAAGCGTCCCTTTCATCAGTCTCCAGATAAATCAGAAGCACTTCACACCTCCACCAGCAAAGCCATAGCTTATGACCCATACTTAATGGGTGTTGGAAAGGGTTGCATAAGTGGGACTTTCACACACCCCAAGCCATTGTCCACCTAATGAACCTATTTGGACCATTGTCATGTCCAATTTAGGAGTCTAGTCAGACCAGGGTGATGTGAAATCAAGGTGAACTATAAATTGGAGGACTCACCACTAACTTTCCTCAGACTGATGAAGCTGCTTGGATGAGTAGTGAAACATTTTGATCTCTCAAGAAAAGGTATCAGTAGCCTACTCAAGAAAGGCATCCCCTAGCCTACTCAAGAAAAGAAGTCTAGTTACCATGACTCAACTACCAGAACATCTAGAGATAAAAATTGCATTTTGCTTCATTTTCAGGTGCTGAACGAGAAAATGCCCTCTCACACAAAACTTCCTTGTAGTGAGAGGAAAGGGGATTTTAGGGAGTTGTATGTCTGGAACAGAATTTGATTGTTTGTGAGACTAATTACATAGATTTATATAGATGCGTAAAACTTACATTCCAGCTAACTGCTGCTTTACCTGAGCCCCTCCAACAGTTATGATGAAGCAGAGAGTTAACTCAGCACTACAGGATATACTGCCAGGACATTACTCTCAGTAAATCTCATGAATAGAGATGGGCACGAAATGAACAATTTTTCGTTTCCATTTTTGTTTTTTTGTTTCGTTATGCAACAAAATGACAATTGAATTTTGTCTCTAAAATGAAACAAAACGAACAGAAGCACCAGAAATTTTGTTGTCGTCTCATTTTCGTTACGGCAATACATTGAATTGCTTTAAATGCTAAAAAAATCACAAAAATTGAAATAAATGGTAACAAAACGGTAATGAAATGAACAAAAACAAAAATGATTTTTTTGCAAAAATTCACGAAAAACGGAAACGAACCGAAACAGACCCCCTAAACGACAAACGACAAACAAAATGCCATTTTTTTATTCGTGCCCATCTGTACTCATGAATGAGGAGTTTCATGGCAGAGTGGTTAAGCAGCTGTATAGTAGCCAAAGCTGTGCTCATGACTTGGGGTTCAATCTGAGGTAGCAAGCTGAAGGTTCATCAAGGACCATGTTTTTGAAGACTAGAGAAAACTGTTTCCCATTATTTACTACATTGTCCTTTATAGGTGCACCCTAAGCACAAATTTGTTGCTGAATTTCTTAGATATGTGTGGGATGGAACTCGCCTCTCCCCCGCTTAGTAAGGAATGATCCTTGTTGACCATGATTTAACCATGACCTGTCAAGTGGCAAAATTCCCTTTGGCAGCAAAGAACGGAAGGGGGCTTTATCATTTTATGCATTCAGCTGTGAAATCATCTATCTACTTTCATAGCTCAGTGATTTAGGTCTCTGGCTGTGAAATGCTGGGACTCTATTGTTACTACTAAAGCCAACCTGTGCTGCCCTGGGCAACTGCCCATTTCCAGAAAAAGGGAATGGGAAGTGATTTCTGAGTATTCTCTACCTGGAAAGATCTGAGAAGGGATCAGAAGTGACTTGGCAGCATCTGCTTCTCTTTATTATGAAATTATCTGTGTCTAAACATCTAAGTGCCACTGCTATTGGTATAGTGCAGGCCTGCCCAACAGGTAGACCGTGGGCTACTGGCAGCCTGTGAAGTGTTCAACAGTAGCCTGCTGGCCATCAATAAAAAAAGTGAGGGGATAAGTTCTCCACCCCTCCCTCCCCCATCCCAAGGACCACCAATGCCCCAGCAAAGTTCTGGGTCAGCCAGCCCACTGTCTCAGCTGAGTGGGGTAGTTCAAGGCCATGGCACAGTTCCCTGTTCCCTCCACCAGCCAGATGATTGGTGTGCCACTGTCTTGTGACCAGCTTAGTCGCTGGTGCAGAGTGGAGGGGCGAGAGAGGTGAGAGGTGGGACTGCAGGTGTGCCCATCTCCTTTGTACAGTGACATCTCCCTTCTTCTCTCCCCCCCGCGGACAATTCCCTCCATAACAGATTAATTGATTTTCAATGCATTCCTATGGGAAACCACTGCTCTGCTTTTAACTTATGACCACGTGCTCGTAAGGAATGGATAAAATTTGTCAGTAGAGGCTTTAGTGTAGTAGCCCTCAGGCACTTTGGGCCAGAAAAAGTAGACCTCAGCCTGTTCTAAGTTGGACAGCTCTGGTATGGTGAAATCACCTGTCTTTAATCAATGAAGCTTTAACCATTCAGTGTTTTGGCAAGAGGATTTCAGAAATGGCTCCATAAATATGCCAACAAGAATGTAGTAGCATGGGTTTTAGTGATTTCAGCAGTGATTTCAGCTCTTAGACATAGCAGGCTGGAGACAGCTTCTAGTGTAACAGCTCTTTATTCAGGGAGAGAACAAGACTGGGGACTTGGGAGAGGGAGCTACATTTATAGGAGCAAGGACTGGCTAGGAAAAGATACATTTTGTAGGGAACAATTACAACCAATCACAAAGCTGCCTTTTGGCAGAGACCAATAGGATTGAGGATCCAAATGCAGCAACTTGAATAAACCAATAGGCCTGTTCCCTTTGGAACAGGAACAGAAACCAATAGGAATACAGATCAATACACAACAAAGAACTCCTAATTTAGGGGGGTGAAATTGTCAGAGAATGGAGACTAACAATCGTACTCATCCAGGACATGAATGCTCACTTCCAACGGTCCTGTGGGGCTCTTTCTATCAAACCATATTTACGGTGCTGAATGAAGTTGCCCCTTTATGCTTTTTTACAGGCGTACCACCTTGAGCCCTCAATGCCAGGAAGTTGCAACACATTCTGCTACAATCTGGCAATAGCTGAATTTATTAAATGAGGCTGGTGCAGTCAGCTGAGAATTTCATTGGATTCCTTTTTCAAAGAATTATCTGTAATTCACGTTCCAGGAATGGGATGAAAAGAATTTAAGAGAGATCTATCTATCTATCTATCTATCTATCTATCTATCTATCTATCTATCTATCTATCTATCTATCTATCTATCTATCTATCTATCTATCTATCTATCTATCTATCTATCTATCTATCTATCGGATGTCAGTGAAAGCAACACATAGATTGGTTGACTCTATCCAACACCTGTTGAGAGTGTGCACTGCTGAGTGCATGAAAAGGACCTGTCCACCTCTTCATCCCAAAGATAACACCTTGAACACTTATTTATTTACTTATTTAAAATATTGTTACCCACCTTTCTCCTTAAAAAGACCCAAGGCAGTTTGCTACATTTAAAAGGCAATATTTAAAAGCCAAGTAAGCATACACATGTTTTTAAGGAATTAAACAATTATTATATTAAAAATAGTAATTAAAAACATGTTAAGGAGCTTCTGTTTTAGGCATAGGCACACCATTTGAATTTCAAAAATGGAAGCAGGAAGCAGGAAGAGACAGATTAACACGGAGGGCATCCTTCTGATTTCTCATCCAAAGAATTTACTTCTCTTTCTCTAGTTTAGATTTATTCCATCTGATGAGGGCTATGAAGGAAGACAAATTCTCCTTTTCCTTGGCAACATGGAAGAGGACAATTGAGCTTCAAGACAATATTTCACATCTACAAAGTCCTACCTTCAACCACTCATGTCCGTTTGCTTGTTAGCTGGGAGCAGGTACCTTTGAGATGTTTTCCTTCTAGTACTTTAGAACCTTAGGCGTGAAATCTTCTCTGTCTTTTGAAGAGTGTGTCCTTCTACCTGTGAGGAAATTATCTTGGGCATAGGGTATCAGAGAGTTGTTTTATCTTCGTACAGGAAGAGTGGAGTCCCAGATTCATACAATGATGGCATTTCCAGGAAGCCCATTATGTGGAAATTAACCAATGTGAACATGAACTGCTTCCACTGGGTTCTTCAGAAATCTCTTGTGTATAGGGCGGGGAGCTTCCCATAATCTAACACTCAAAAGCAATCTGCACTCCATCCTTCAGGTGTTCCAAAGCCTAAGTTAGCTTTTAATTCAGTCTGAAAATGAAACACATTGTATGGAGTGTATTTCAAAATCTCCCAACAAATGACCTTCTCATAATGCAAATATATTCCTTCACAGACTGGCCTTGACAGTTGTTCCTCTACGGCTTCTATCCCTGTAACCCAACAATAGTGCTCCTCTGTAATCAATGAGTTGCCCATTTTTAATTACCTGGTGGCTCCTTGCCCATGACCACCCAAAAGACAGACAGACAGACAGACAGACAGACAGACAGACAGACAGACAGACAGACCTTTCCTGGTGTTATTTTACCAGGTACATTATTTATTTATTTATTTACTTATTTACTTATTTACTTATTTATTTATTTATTTATTTATTTATTTATTTATTTATTTATTTATTTATTTATGGTTCACAACAATCAAGATATCAATAAAAACAGCAACAAAAATCAAACATATAATAATTCAATGATTATTAGAGATGGGCATGAAATGAATTTTTTCCGTTTCATTGTTCATTATTCGGTTTGTTACATAATGAAACGAATAACGATCCTAGGGGCAAATTTAACACATAATGAAATGAACCGAGAAAAAATTGGTTTGGTTAGGTTTGCTTCATTAATGGTGGGCAGAGATGTCTCCTACCTGGTGCTGGTCCAGAGGTTTTTTTCCCCTGGCTTCTGGGACAGCGACCAGGGAAAAGATGCTGACGACAGCCGCACTACAGCTGTAGCACAGCCATGTGGTCAGCATAGTAAAAAAAAAAAAGGAGCAATGACCAGGCCCTAAGGGTGGCCTGGTCGGCACCCTAACATAAAATAAAAATTAATAAAAACAGCGCCGACCGGGCCCCAGGGGACGCGCGGTCGGAGCTGAAAGGAAAAAAAAAAGCCCCACACCACAGCTGTAGTGCAGGGCCTGAACCCGGAAGTGGTTGAAATGATATTCCTAATCATAGAATTATAAAGTAATGACATTGGAAGGAGCCTATAAGGCGATCAAGTCCAATCCCCTAGTCATACAGAAATAGAAACCACATGATATTGGTAAGGTGGCTGTATAAATGTCTCTTGAATGCCTCTTTAGTGTTGGCACACTCACCACCTCTTGAGGTCATTGGTTCCACTGTCATACTGTTGTAACAGTTAGGAAGTTTTTCCTTATATTCAGCCTAAGAATCTTTCAAACTAAAATCAAGAAAGGGGGGGGGCTTTGGCCTTTTTCTTAAGAGGCCAAAGACCTCTACAATGCAGTTAAAAATAATAGCAAGAGAAATTTTTGGCCAACATTTTTATTCTTCTTATTTTATTCACACATTTCTCTATCACCTGTGAATTTTGCTGCCATTTCAAGATGGTTTATTCAAAAAGAAGAGAGGGGGGAACACAGGAGAGATTCAACAAAGGCATAAATTAAAAACCATAGAGGGATTTTGTTGATGAAGTATCTCATTTTGGAAAACTCCCCTCTTTGGTGTAACAAAACTTTTTCAGCCCATGTGGTGTAGTGATTGGAGTGTCAGTTTGATCTACTCCACAGGGTTGTTGTGAGGATGAGGAGAGGGTCTAAGAATGTTGATAAGGAAGAAGACCATGTGCTTTTATCATGGGGCCTCCATTTTCTGCAAGATCAGTTACCACTATTCATAACAGCTGTTGAGCAATTATCTCGAATGATAAGTGAAGCCAAAGGCTTGACTCCTATAATAACACCCAAATGTACTTGTGGTTCTGAAATTATTCAGAATCTGAAGGGAAGGAAGGATGTGTGTCAATTTCTGAACCGACGTGACCTGAAATGAAGAAACTTGAAGTGATGGTTGATTGAAATCTGGGCTCTCTGAAAGGCTGATTACAGTTTTAGCATTCTAGTCAGAAAAGCTGAACAATTAAAAAGGTATACAACAATATGAAGGTGATTATTAAAGTCATTTTTAAACTTGATATATTACTCACATGCATTATTGTTTGGAACCTCATTGTGATGTGGAACTGGTAAAACCATTCCTTATCCTTTAAACCATGAAAGCTGTATTAGGGTAGCTACAAATCAGTTTTGCCATGATGGAACAGGACATTAACACACAGTAGTGTTTGAGAATGAGACGCCACCATGGATTTCCATTATATTCCATCCAGCATCCAAAGAGGATCTGAAGCTGGCCAGTGGGATGGATCTGTCTTCTGTGAGTCTGGCTTTGGCACCTCTGTTTAGAGAAGACAAAAATCAGCATCTATCATAGAGTAGAATAAATAATGACTTAGTTAAGGCTGCCAGGCTGGTCCTCCTTGTTTCTAACAAACAATATTTTAAAAGTGTGTTTTAAAGACAAGTGCATAAGCCCATATTTATGCCCATTTTTCATCTCTAGGTTTTGGGTAGAGATGGGCATGACCAGGGAAAATGACGTTTTCAAGTGGTCGTGTGTCAGAGCCGGCCCGTTTCAGCTCGTTTCCGTTTTTAGTGAAATTTTCCAAAAATTTGTCATTTCGTTTGTCGTTTTTTGTCTGTTGTTAGTACTGGTTTGGGGGGGGAGCGGGCTCCTGGAGGCACCTCTCTGGGGTGGGTGCCTCCTCTGGCCCGTTATGAAGGGAAAGCGGGCTCCTGGAGGCACCTCTCTGGGGTGGGTGCCTCCTCTGGCCCACTACAAAATGGCATGCATAGCCATTTGGATATGCATACCAAGTTGAGCAGAGAGGCACCTCTTTTTGGGGTGCCTCTCTCTGTTGACCACAGGCCCACTGCTAACTGCAGTGTCACAGTGCGCACACTGGGGGAAGGCTCCTCCTCAGTCTGGGCGCTCTGTGGTTCACTAAGAAGGGAAGTGTACTTGCGTGTGTAGTGCAATGCGAGTACAGATTTGGCTTAGGGTTAGGTAGCGCAAGGGCTAGGGTTAGGGTTGTTACGGGTAAGGTTAGGGTGAGTTCGTGGGGTGCACCTCTGGGTGCCTCTCTGACCCACTAAGAAGGACAGTGTACTGGCATATGGGTTAGGGTTAGGGTTCGGGTTCGGGCTCGGGCTACAGTTAGTGGGCTTTTTATGCCCGACAGGCACATCCCAGAAGTCTCGGTCAAAACCTGGCCAAGTGGCCATGCAATTGGTGGAATGGCTCCAAAAATTTGCATGGTCCACTCCCATGGCCAGCCCATCATTGCACAGGTGTAAAAAAATAAAAATAAAAATAAAATAAAATAAAATAAAATCAATGGAGACGTTTTGTTGCAAGAGAAACCCACTGCTGGTACTGTAAAAATTCAGGCAGTTTTAAAATAGCTATTTTCGCATGTTTCTGTGGTGCTTTGGTGTGTTTTTGGACCACCACGATTTCAAAATAAATAAATATTGCTTGCGGTCACCCCATTTTGGATCCCCCGCCCGCACCACATGGCATGGCGAGTTGGCAAGACGACGAGGATGCGCAGCCCAGGAGAGGAGAGGGGGGGAGGCCGTGGACCCCCCCCAAGAAACCACCCTTCTGGTAGGTGCCCTCACTCAGGCAGGCATATTTTCGCCTGCTTTTTTGGCTGGGAATTGGGTTTTTTTAAAAACTTTTTTCTGTGCCGCGCCGCTTGGCGAGTTGGCGAGACGACGAGGATGCACAGCCCAGGAGAGGAGGGGGAAGCCGCCCCAGAAACCACCCTTCTGGTAGGTGCCCTGCCATCTCTCAGGCAGGCATATTTTCGCCTGCTTTTTTGGCCGGGAATCGGGTTTTTTTTTAAACTTTTTTTCTGTGCCGCGCCGCTTGGCGGCGAGTTGGCGAGACAATGAGGATGCAAAGCCCAGGAGAGGAGGGGGGGAGGCTGGGGACCCCCCCCCAGAAACCACCCTTCTGGTAGGTGCCCTCACTCAGGCAGGCATATTTTCGCCTGCTTTTTTGGCCGGGAATCGGATTTTTTATTTTTAAAACTTTTTTCCTGTGCCACTTGGCATCGCGTGATCGCTGCAATGCCGCCAGGAACGACCACGACAAATCAGACCCAATTTTTCTTTAGTCGGTTCGAGTTCGAGTTCTGGCAGAGTAATTGTCATTCTTCGTTTCGTTACGTAACGGAAACGAGGAACGGAAACGGCAACGAGGATTTCGCTGAGTCGTGCCCATGTCTAGTTTTGGGTTTTTGTGCTAAATTGTGCTAGAGATCAGAATGGGATGCCCTGATGTCCCAAACCCTTTAAGGACAGTGATGGCGAACCGTTTAGAGACTGAGTGCCCAAACTGCAATTCAAAACCCACTATTTTTTTTTTTTGCAAAGTGCCAATACAGTAATTTAACCTGTATACAGGTGGCAATGAAGGGGTGATGTCGGGTGCCCACAAAAGGGCTCTGAGTGCCACCTTTGCCATAGGTTCGCCATCACTGCCTTAGGAAGTAGCCAATTGTGGCCATCTGGCACAAATCATCCTTGAGTGAAATATACCACCAAATCAGGAGACCCCTTGTGGTGAATTGTGGTAAATCCTCTTTTCCTTTTTCACCATGATTCTTTAAATTGGCCACCTGAGGGCAGCTTTTCTCTTCCTCTCCTTCATGCTTTTATTTATATTTATTTATTTATTGGATTTTTATTTATTTATTTACTTATTGGATGTTTAGAAATAAAGTGCAGTTCACTTTTGTTCCCCTTGCTCGTTTCTTCTACTCCTGCCTGCCATTCTCCCTTGGTCCCTGTCCTTATTCAAGTAATGTTAAAGAAATTAAAGCTAGTTTTCAGGCAGACTTGCTCCAGTGAAAGCCAACTGAGTAAGTCCAACTTACTAATTCATTTGTGGCAAGGCAGGTGTTGCTGTGCAACTTTAGAGCCATTCTGACAAAAAGGAGGGACATGGCATAGATGTGATAGGAAAAAGAAGGGATTGTGTGTCAGTCAACAAAACAACAACAAACAACAACAAAATCTGGAAGTTGAGTCATGGCAACCGGAGTTCCAGATGGCTTCACCTGGATGACTGAGAAGCTTCATAGACACAGACACCACCACCACCACCACCACAACCTCCACCAAATTGATTGCTCAGGTGTGAAGCTTTGAAGGAATTATACCCATGAAGGGGAAACATGCATCTAATGATATGAGATTCTTATCAAACTTTGCAGCCTTGATTACCTCAGAATTAACTTTTGTTATGTGCTATTCATTTCGTTACAGAATGAAACAAATAACGAAAGGACCTGTCAAAGAAAAACAAAACAAAACGAAATGGAAATTTCCATTTTGTTTGCTTTATTTTTCATTTTCCCATAGGAAAGCAATGAATTCCTATGGGGAAAAGATGGCAGTTCCCCCAACACTCCCTGGCAGGGAAACCGTGGGCTTTTGTTTTTCTGCAGAAGCCACCACCGATCAGCTGTAGTGTGGGGGTTCGGTGGGAAAAATAAGTATAATAAGCCCAGCCTTTCTCCTACCTGATCGGGTGCCATAGAGTGGGGGGAGGGGAATTGCTGACCCAGACCACAGGCCAGGTGGTTGGCATGAGTAAAAAATAATAATAATAATAATAATAATAATAATAATAATAATAATAATAATAATAATAATAATAATAATAATAATAATAATTGCACCAACCGGGCTGTGGGTCAGCTGGTCAGCTTCAGTAAAATAAATCTAGAAATTTTAAAAATAAAAAACCATGCCAACCTGTTGAAAAAAATAAATAATTTTTTTTAAAGTGTGCCGACCCAGCCTGCGGGCCAGCTGGTCAGCACAGGTTAAAAAAATTGAAAAATGAAACAAACAACAAAATGATTTTTTTAAACAAGTTTCATTCTAAACAAAATGAAACAATAACAAAATGAAAAACGAAATGACATGTCATTTTGGAGTTTTGTGCCCATCTCTAAAACTTGGTGTAGGATTGATTGTCAGGTCAGGCAGCCAACCACAGAGCTCCAAGTCCACCAGTTATAGGAGCCACACCCTGGGCAGCCCAGCTGATAGGTTTTGGGTGTTTTTTTGGCACTAGTGAGCATGAAAAAGATGATTAGCTAGCGCACCGTCCATCACTTCTGTCCTCATCCTGTGTCTGCCCCCCTTTTTTGTTCCTTCCCCAGTCCATCTCATGATGAGAAACCCCATGTCTCAAGTTTCTTCACAAGAACCACTCGTTTAATTTTTTTACAAGCTAGCTGCCAAAGAGTATTTTCCTAGGGCCATCTTCTCTCTCTCTCTCTCTCTCTCTCTCTCTCTGTGTGTGTGTGTGTGTCTATAATTCAGATATTCCAAATCCTGTCTTCACTAAAATTGGCAGGGATGTGTGGACGTGATCCAGCTGAAGACTCAATGTGAGTTTGGCATCTCTGTTCAGCTGTTCTTGGAATTCCTGGATTGCACAAGCCACATGATAGTCCATTTTATTGGAAGGTTTTTATTGCTTTGGGAATAATGATGAACCACAAACCATCACAAACCACCATTTTCCTGATCCATGCCCATCTCTCATCAGCTCATTCCCATTTTTTTAATAGGCAGGATCAAGCCAATAGGCAAAGAAGCAAATCAGGTTTCAACATGACTGGGGAGCAAAAACTTTACATGAGATACACTTCTTAAGTGGGCATTTCTGCATGAAAGGAAAAAGATAGTGGACAGAGGAAGCTGCAGAAGGAGAAATTCTGGCATGAGGAAAGGGGCTCCTATGCAGAATCTCTTACATGTTTTCTAATTTCACCTCTTTTCTCGCAAGGGAAACTAGGCAAGTATGATGGAATTTCCCATTGAATCACCTGGAACTCAGTCTTGGCTTTACATGGAACTTGAATATCCAGCACATGGCATGCACAGTTGCCTGAAGGGTGACTAATGCTTGTCTGTGCAATTACAGTGAAATATCTGAAAAATCCATTAGTGTCACTGCAGCCAAAGTCATCGATGTCATTCCTTTGTGGGCTTCAAAATTCCATGTGTGTTGAGAAAATTGTTCCCTGAAGTTTCGGAACCAGAAGAAATGTGAATTTCATATTTTCTTTTGTTCTGCTGTACCCTCCAGTGTTCTATGGACACTAAACTCTGAGTGGTCTGTATTTAGATAGTGACCATTCATTATGCTTCACAAAGACTGGTTTTAGACATGATACTCAGTCCTATGCATTTGCATGTAATCAATTGAATCCAAACTGAAGGGCAAATTAGATGACATGTTTCAATTATTTTTAGAAGAGGTGCTCTCTGAAGGGGTGAAAAATATTCAGGTGTCGCAACAAAATACATTAACACCAGCACTATTCTGGGAGTTACATAAGTAGGCATATTCCTACAGATGTAGACTATCGAACGTTGTGAAATATAGGGAATGAATTGTGTTCTTTGGTTATTCCCAAAATGAAGAAAAAGAAGAGAATAGGCAATAAGATGTTTGCTAAAAGCTTTATTCACTTATGCTATTATGATAGCAACCAAACTTTAAAGCAACATGGGAAAAGGAAAAGGTAAAGGTTTCCCCCTGCACATGCATGCTAGTTGTGTCAGACTCTGGAGGTAGTGTTCATCCCCATTTTAAGCCATAGAGCCAGCATTGTGCAAGTTCGTGGTCCAGTGGCCAGCATGACTGAATGCATTTCTGTGCACAGAAACCCTGTTTACCTTCATACTTTTTGCCGCAGTATCTTTGTTGTTGTGGTGGTGGTGGTGGTGGTGGCGGTGGCATTAGAGCATGACCGACTCTTTGTGACCCCATGTCCATGGAGTTTTCTTGGCAGAAATACTGGAGTGACTTGCCAGTTCCTACTCCAGGCACCTACAGCACCTGGTTTTCCCTGGTAGTTAGTCACCCATCCAAGTACTAACCTGGCCTGACCCTCCTTAGCTTCTGAGAGCAGGTGAGATCAGATGTGTTCAGGGCATCTATTATCGATTTATCTACTTGCATTTAGATGCTTTCAAACTGCTAGGATGGCAGGAGTACATGGCATCAGTGCAAATACACAAGGATGAAACTTCTGCTGCATCTGCAGTGCTATTAAGTAGAGTTAAATTAACACGGCAGAAGAAAACCAATGTCTGGAAAAACTACTAATGCCACAGCTTACAATATGCAAGATTTAGAGAAAAATATTGTGCATAGCAAAAAGCAGAAGTATTCAGCTTAAATGACAGAGCAGCAGGCCAATGCAGCTTGGGAATAATGTCAAAATGGGAGAAATACATACAGACACAGAGAGAGGGGGGAGGGAGGGAGGGAGAGAGGGAGAGAGAGGAAAGATGTCAACTAAGGGCTATTCATTATGGAAGCTACTTTTTCCGAAACAACATGTGGGAGCCCAGGTGGTGTTCGGAAGCCTCCAAAATGCAATCAGCCAATCCCTTACCTTGCTCTGTGCCCGTGCGGGGCTGAGCTCCAACGAGGATGAAACCTCCAATGTCATCATTCCTTCTCCCTGGCACTAGCCAATCAGGAGCTGTGTAGGGAAATGCATCATCCCACCTCCCTGTCTGATTGGTCAGCACCAGGGAAAAGGAACAATGACATTGGTGGCTTCTTCCTTGTTGGAGCTCAGCCCCGTGCAGGCACAGAGCAAGGTAAGGGATTGGTTGGTTGTGTTTTGGAGGCTTCCGAACACCACCTGGACTTGCACGTGTCATTTCAGAACTAGTAGCTTCCAAAACAAATAGCCCGTCCCTAATATCCACCAAGATGTTTTTCAAATACCTGATTAATGAGCCAGCCATATATGTCTCAGAAAGCACATACCACTACTGAGAAGGCCCTGCCTCTATCTGCCCACCAATCTTTGGGAAGCAAAACTGAAATGAGCAACTAGAATCTCCAGAAGCTGGTCTTAAAGCTCATGAGACAACACCGTCTTTGTTCCCGCTTGTTCGTTTAGTGCTGCATTACCCAAGCTTATAGATAGTAGTTCCACATGGAAATGTGAGCTCCATTCATCTCAATGGGGCAAACTCTAGTTTGAATTCCCCAAAAAGTGTGCTGCAATAATTCAATGTATGGTTCTCACTAAATTCCTACTTTATGATTCTTTTTATTAGAAAATTAAAGTTAGTATTCAAAAGCTAGATATTATCTATCTTGCAGTAACTCAGGGAGCTTTTACACAACCTGTAAGATTCACTGGCAACATAAATTCGGACCAGAGATCTTGGGGGTTTGCTCCTCTTGCTGTGTTCCCACCGCTCCGGACGCCATTGCTCCTGTCTGCAGTGAGGGGAGGGAGAAAAAAAGGGAGAAAAGAATGCAGGCTCACCTCCGCTCTGCCATCGTAGCAGCCCTGGAAGCATTCCAGTCTCTTAAAGGGGGGGGCAAAAAAACGAAATGAAACGAATGCTTTACAATCTGCATCAGAATTTTTTTTACCTCCGGAGACCAGGTACTTTTAAAATGTGCTGGGGTGTGCTTAGGCGGGTGTTGTCATACTTAATTTTTTTAAAGTGAGCAGCTGGTGGGAAAACAATTTTAAGCTCCGCATCTGGGAGCCCTATGCCTCGGATTTTAGGGGTCGTGTAAAAGCGCCCTCACTCTCATCTCAAACCCTGTTTCTGTGTGATGGATATATAAAACCTTGTCTCTTTGAAGATAATGAGGGGTCATTACTATGACTTCCCAGCTATGTATTTCATAGTATATATCCCTTGCTTTTCCTAGTACAGTACAGTACTCCGTTCTTTACCTCCACTGATGTAGACTAGTAAGAGTAATGTTACCATCAGAAGCAGATTCCCACTAATTAAAGAGTTCTTGCTTCAATTTTGTGTTGCACTCAGCTTCATCTCATTGCATGTGAGTCACATGCAACTGAAAATCACAGGAGGAGCTCTCTAATGAGTGGCAATCTCATTATGCCAGGGATATTCCTCCTGCTGGACTGGTGAACTAAAGGACAGCATTCTACTTAGTAGAGTAAAAATGAATTTGCCTAATTAAAATGACAAGCCAAAGGCTCTGAGCGTTAAGTTGTTAGGTAAATCAAAGCACCGTTTGGAGGGTGGGTTCCAGGGTCTCTGCACAGTTATTCTCCTCTGCAAAAAGCTCCTCCAGTAATTTCTTTCCACTTCCCCTCGATGGACCCCTTTTTCTTCTCCCTACCAGGAAATAGACGAGAGGATTAACAGAGCAGTTCAAAGACGTGCATATTAAGCCATATTCGTAGAGATAGGCCTCAAAAGAGAAAGTGTAGAAGAAGACAAACTCAATGAAATTCATTGGAAATGCAAAGAGGAGGAAGAGAATGAGAGTGAGCAAGATGACTGTCAAAAGCCTTCCCCGTCTATTTTGTGGCGACATTAAGCAGACTTTAATGATCATGGCCAGAGTGGAAGCAGACATGACGGGCAAGAAGAATGTGACATTCAGGAGAAACTGGTAGTACTTTACATGATACAAGTCATTTCTATTAGTTAACAAGAAGGGCATGTTAAGAATACAAGAGATCAGGAAGGTAAGGATCCATATGACAACACATATAATGGCGGACAGGTGCGATGGCCGGTGACACTTATGCCAAAGTGGGAAGTAAAAGCACACACACCGGTCAATGCTGATGGCTGTCAGAAGAAACTGACTCGCACTGAACATGAATGAGAACAAGGCGTAAACGCATTCGTGCATGGGGTCAGAACAGGGCAAATCAAGAAACCTATTGAAACACCAACATGTATTTATGCCATCAAGAGCAGCGAGTACACTAAAGTCTGCAATGGAGAGGTTCAAGATGTAGATGGTGAACGAGGTTCTCTTTGAGTGGAAGCCAAGTAGCCAGATGACAATGCCATTCCCCACAAACCCCGCAAGGCTGATCAGGAAGGTGAACCCAGTTGTTATGTAGATTCCTAAAAAATCCATGCTGTCCTGTTCTGGGCCATTGCTACTGGAGTTTGAGAACCATAATGTGCCATAATGTGTGTCGTTATATTCCATTCCAACATCCAAAGAGGGGAGTGATGGAAGACTGCTATTGGTCCTGGGGAGGAAAAAAATAGAGATACAGGTAGATCCTTCGAGGATAAAAGAAAACAGAAAGGATCCCCCCTCCCCAGCTGTAGTTATTGAGTGAGTAATAAGACAGCTACAGTTGGTCTCACATAGTGCATGCAAGACATGCATAAAAACTGTAAACCACCCAGAGACTACTTGGAGTGGTATGGGATGGTATATAAGCAGACCACTTTATTTTGAGATATATACACTGCTCCAAGGTGCTTAGAGCACTCTCTGGGAGGTTTGCTACATATACTGATTAATGGAAACACATATGTATACATTAGCGATGGGCACGAAACAGAAAAATAATGTTTCATTTCATTTCATTTCATGCTCATCCCCATTTCATTTCATTTCGTTTCGTTTCAATTCTTATGTTTTTTTAAAAAAACATACAAAATAAAATGAAACAAGAGAAATGACTCCCCTGGGTCCTAGAGGCACCAGATTTGGTACCCAGGACTCTGGAAGCCATTTTTAAAGGGCTCCTGCTGAGGTGCAATCAGCTGGATCCCTTTAAACCTGGCCCATTCGGCACCAACTGTTCATTGAAAAACCATGTGACTGCTCCTGAAAAAATACGCAGGAAATTTAAATACGAAGGAAACCGAGGTTTGACTGCGGTCAATGTGAAATACACCACCCCCATTTCACATACCTGAAAGTGTAAAAAACCACTGATCCTCATTTAATGTGGCATGGTATCTGCCATGGTATGTAGAGCTGGAGACCAAATGCCCATTAGGCTTTGGATGGCACATGCCCCAAAGAGGAAATCATGTTGCTTCTGAGACTCGCTGAAAGATGTAAATGCTTAGTCTTTGCTCTGTTTACTAGGGGCCCAATTCTTATCAAAGGAAGGAAATGGCTGTTTACCGGCTATCGACAATTTATCTGCCAATGCAAAAGAAGAGAATCTGATTACTTAAGTCTCAGTGGACTCTTGTGAGAGCAGGATGATAAGGCTGTTTCCAGTAGTTGTGATAGTAGACATTTCATTTTCCTGAGTAATGAGAACAGAGGCAGGGTTTACAAACATTATTTTAAGCCACTTGGCAGGTGCCATTATGTACTCAACAGCTTCACTAGGTTTGTCATGTGTCCCAGGCACACAACCCATATGGATCCTGGACTCACCATGCTACTAGACATTAAGACAGGCTCATAGTCAAACCTCGAGTTCCTCCTTGAGTTCTCTGCTAATTCTTACTGGACATGTGCAACAAGAAACCCCATGAATTATGCTGGTATGTGCTATCCAGTCTTGCTCCAAATAACATGCTGGATCTCAGGAGGTTCCCTTATCAGGCCTCCCCTGTCTCCTCCTTCTTGCTATTTATCTTAGGCTGTTATCCCATAACCATTATAATGCACTGTTGGGCTTTCTTAACCAGTGCTTCAGTGTTGGCACTCCAGGTCAAATCCTCCTGTAGAATGACTCCTAAGAACCTACTGCCCATCATCCGCTCATGTTGAATCATCATGTTGGATTGAGAGGGAAATGTTGGCCTTGCAACCTAACTCTCTTGCAGTTTTCTTTTCCTGATCTCACCATTGGCCTCCCATTACCTGCTCCAAGGTGTTGTGGCTAAATGATGGGCTGCTGAGCTCATGCTGGTCACATGTTCAGTCTTCCTTTTTGGGTCATGGGCCAAGCACCCAACTAGACAGCTGCTTCTCACACCAGCAGCTCATGAGTGCATGATGTTTGAGCAGCCTCTTGGCCTCTATATTTACATTGCATTCATGTATCTTAGGGCCATTATACACGACCCCTAAACTCTGCAGCAAATGGCTGCAAACTCTGGACCTTACAAGTGTTTTCCCACCAGCTCCGGAGTTTGCAGGAAATTAAGTGTGACCCAGCTGCACTTTCTTGTACCTGCTTGAGGTGGGTGAAAATCCCCAGGTCCGGATTTAATCTGGTCAGTGCGGGGCTCTCCTGGCTTCTGCTTGTGTTTTTTTTTTGCCTCCCACCCCTTTAAGAGAAGAGGTGGGAGGGAAAAAAGCAAGCAGAAGAGAAACGGAAGAGAAACAGAAGAGAAACCCGGGAAGCTCCTCCAGGTGAGCTGCATTTTTTCCTCTCTTTCTCTGGTGGGGAGGAAGGAAGAGCAAGGAACCCCTAAGATCTTTGGTCTGAATTTAAGGGGCCAGTGGATCTTAGGGGTTGTGTGAAAAGGCCCTTACATATTCATTGGTACATGGAACATATTTCCATTACTTAAGTCAGTGATTCTGATCTAGAATAACAGAGGCAGAAACCAGTATTTCCAGGTACCCCAAGCTGACTACCGTTTCAAGAAGTAGTGATTTCTGTACCTCTTCAACTATGGATTTTTTCGGTATATATCTCTTGTCTCCAAAGGCAAACCAGTTTTTTCTGGGTTAGTCTGCATCATTTGATATGCAACAGACAAGGACATCAGAATTGTCTTTGACTGGAGGTTTCAGTTATCCTTTCTAGTTTCCTTTCATGCATAATTTTTTTTGCTATTTATTTATTTATTTAGAGTATTTTTTTGCTCCATCATTCTCCTTGAGAAAGGACCCCAGGCGGCTTACTCATAGCTGTGTCAAGTGTTCCCTATGGCTGCCCCAGATGGGGGGAGAGAGGCGCGGCTGCTGGGAGCTCCAGGGAGGTGAAGTGCTGGCAGCTGGGCCCTTTGGCTAGTGAGTGGAGCCTCATTTGCATGCAGGGTTCCCAGAATCCCTTGCGGTGTCTTCAAAATGCTCACTATGATCTAGGTATCTCAGCTTTCTAGGGGATAAACAAACACAAACACAAACACACACACACGCACACACACACACACACACACACACACACACACACACACACACACACACACACACACACACACACACACACACACACACACACACACACACACCAATCTGGACTTCTGATGGGGTTTGGGTTAAGGGTTGCGCAGGGAGAAGTGCTCTCCGGCGGGCTACCTGGTGGCCATCTGCACTGCCACCCAGCATCATCTGGAGCTCAGCTGCCTGTCACCAGAAATGCAGGACATTTTAGGGAAAAATAATTTTTGGGAAGACAGCAGGAAACAGTGATTGATCCAGTGAATGTCCTGCCCAAAACGTGATACTTGACAGGTCTGCTTACAGTAAGGAGAGACTATGCAGTCCATTACAATTAAGAAGGCTACACATCTTACCATTTACTAGCAAAAGGGAACAGAATGAATGATCAACTGGTCACGTTAGGTTTGATCAGTGTTTGGTTCATAACATTTATTCGGCATTTCACGTAGCCTATACCTGTCCTGCACATTTCCAGCAATTTCATTCTATTTTAGCAGTTATAACTCCACCCTACTGCATTCTGGAATCACGAGTCAGTACTCAGAAATCTTTGCTGTATGTTACAGGCGTGCAGGATAGCTGTGTGATATCAAAGTACCTCACAAAACTCCAAATCCCAGGAGTCCACAGGTCTGAGCTACTTAGGTCCACCTATATACACTTAATGCATCCTATTTGACAAGTTTTACTTTATAGTGTACATTATTAGGATTACTTAATAGTGTTTTACTTACTGTATATACTTGAGTATAAGTCGACCAGAGTATAAGTTGAGGCCCCTAATTTAAACCCCTCCCCAAACTGGGGAAACGTATGGACTCGAGTATAAGTCTAGGGTGGGAAATGCAGCAGGGCCTGGCAGCCCCTCCTTTGTGAGCTGGGGGAGGGGTGTGTGATGTTTAAAATGACTTTTAGCCACGGAGGCAAGCGCTTGCCTCAGTGGCTAAAAGTCATTTTAAACACCGCATGCTGCTCCCCCCTGTGATGCGGGGGGTCAGGAGAAGCGGCCACCAACCCAAGCACTTGCCTCAGTAGCTAAAAGTATTGACCCAAATATAAGTTGAGGGCCCCCTTTTCAGCCCAAAATTAGGACCGCAAAACTAGACTTATATTCAAGTATATACAGTAGTTATTATTGTAATACACTTCTCTGGGTTAGCCAATGAAAGGTGTGCTAGTGCTCCCTATACATCTCACCCAGAGTTTCCACCCATTCCGACCAGGTTCAATTTCCTCTACATATCAATGACTGGATTTTAATACTTATAAGGTGGCAGCAGCGGGGGGGAGGAAACACAAAAAGAAAGGAAGAATGAAAGCAGGAAAGGAAAGGAAACAAAAATTAAGAAAAAGGAACAACAATACCTGCCCTTGTTTTATCTTACCTGGAAGTAAGAAGTGAACTGCAAATTTCATTTCAGAGAATGAGGTAATCGATAGACTCCTTGATTTCTGCTTTTTCTGAAACTTGCAGGAGGTACAAAAATATTTCAGTAGGCGTTGCTCCCAAACTCATTGCACCATATTTGAGTGTCACTGAATCAGCTGCTAGTTTCATATCACTGGGGAAAATGTTTGATAGAAGATAAATATCTCTGATTTTTAAAAATGGCTGATACTGCACACAAGAGCAAGTCATCAACTGGACTGATATCCAACGGCATGATCGCTGGAAATAATAACAATTATCAGGCCTCAGTGCCTCAGTATAGGCTAGAATTGAATGATGGGATTTTAGCTGAAGAACTGACTTCAGAGAATGTCATTCTGTCTTTGTACTGTTCGTGTTGCCTTACTTGCTTGCCGACCATCCACTGTTTCCTTGTCTCAGTTTCTTCTTCTAAGCTTCAGCCCTGCTCCTGCCAACTCTCCAACCGTCCTCCATTGCCTCATCCCCTCCCCTCTTCCTCTTTTTTCACTGACCTGAGGGGCCAGCACAGGAAAGACTCTGTGAAGAGCCACATGGGGCAATCTGATCTCCAGCTAGCAAGCTCTTATCTAAGTACCCGGCTCTGAGGACCTTATCAATGCCAGACACCACTTGTCGGCTCTGCGGGGAAATCTTCAGTGCTTTGGCATGCATGCACGCACGCACACACGTATGCACGCACACACAGCTTTTCACAGGCACTTTCCCCAGAGAGCCTATCAGCAGTCTTCAGCTCTGAGCGTGCCTCCAAACCTAGCGGTCATTGCTCCAGAGATCTGTGCAGTGGAGCAGCATGTCTATGGAGGAGGGAGGAGAGGGAGATGGCAAGTCGCCCACTCTTGGTGTTCAGTTCCTTGAAATGGCCAACTGATTTTGCCTAATGGGCAAGTCCAGAGCTACATTTTACTGATTAGCCAGTGGTCAGAGGGCTTATTATGGTAACCAACATTGAAAGAGTCTGCTGTCCCACTCAGGCAAATGAGCCATACTTGCATTAATCTTGTTCTTACTCCCCCCCCCTTCAGGTACTGGGAGGGTTGCCCTATCTATCTATCTATCTATCTATCTATCTATCTATCTATCTATCTATCTATCTATCTATCTATCTATCTATCTATCTATACTTATTTATTTATTTAAAGCTGCCCTCTACAGGATCTCAGAGTCATCACAGAATCATAGAATAGTGAAGTTGGAAGAGGCCTTCAGAGCCATCAAGTCCAACCCCCCTGCTCCATGCAAGAATGCAAGTCAAAGTATATCTACCAGGTAGTTGTCCTATTTCTCTTGAATGCCTCCACTGTTGGTGCACTCATCTCCTCTTGAGATCATCGGTTCCATTGCCGTACTGCTCTAACAGTTAGGAAGTTGTTCCTGATATTCAGCCAAAAGTTGACTTATCTTTACTTGAGTCCATTGTTGTGTGTCCTGCATTCAGAGATGACTGAGAACAAATCCCCGCCCTCCTCTGTATAACAGCCCATCAAATATATGAAAAGTGCTATCATGTCACCCCTCAGTCTTCTTTTTCTCTAGGCTAAACATGCCCAGTTTTTTCAGTCTTTACGTTGCAGATGTGAACAACTGCATCATAAAATCTTGATACTGTTGAACCTCTTAGCAGGCTGGATCACTCAGTGGTTTAGGCATCTGACTGCAGAGCCAGCAGATGGGAGGTTGATTCCCAACTGGGCCTCCTGTGGGTAGAACCAGCCTTTGTGGCCGTGGGTAACCCGGACCGTCCCAGGGCATCCCCCAAAGAAGAGAATGATAAACCACTTCTTTTTCTTCTCTACTTAGAAAATCTGGAAAAAGAATAATTATGAGTTTGACTTGACTTGATGGCACACAATTATGATTATTATTACCAAGTGCTTAAAGCTGAAATCCAAATGCTGAGTGAATGCCTTAACAGCATAATCAGAGGAATTTTCTGAAAAGCCAAAATAGTAGAAAAGAAAGATCTCACAGAAGTGAATTATGGTACGGGCAAGTGAATAATACTGCACAGATCCCAATGGCTTCAGTAAATTTTCTCTAGGCATGACTAAACTCAAGCCCACCCCATTGCCTGCAGAGGCGTAGCCAGGATTTGGAGCACTTGAGGACACATTTCTTTTGCACGGCCTTCCTGCTGCCCCCCCCCCATCGCACCCACCCAGCAATGGGGGCCCGAACCCTACAGGTGCGGATGGGCGGATGGGCAGACAGGTGTGTGTGTGCATGCACACACCTTACACCTCTCCCACTAAGGCGAGGAAGAGGAGGAGGAAGGTGCTAGCAACTGTGCTGCTGCCTCCCTGCCTGCTTTGCCACTTGCCTGGCACGTGGCAGCGGATGGGGTGCTGTTGCCAAGCCTTAGGGAAAGGAGGACTGCTGGGCAGAGGGGGGGGGCACGGCTTCCTCCTCCTGTTCCCCCTCCAGGTGCCCCCAGATTGCTGCAGCCGGGGCAGATGTACCCTTCTGCCCCCCCCCCGAGATAAGCCCCTGCTGACCTACTTATCTACTGAGAAGCACACTCTGATAAAAGTCACACTCTCCTGGTTTAACCGTCAAGATCACTTCATGGTTGTGCGGCTTTCGGTTTGCTAAGCTGACTCTTATCTCACAGACGCCTTGAAAGCTGATGACACCATGAGAGATAGATATATCACAGGGATGGGTGTTCCCTCTGTCCAAAACATCATGCCAAATGTAGCATGCCACCACCATAATACCTCTCGCAGCCACACATCCCATACATCTGGTGAACGAAACAATTGGTCACACGAGGAAAGGTCTTTTAAAATCATTCCAGTTTAGGAAAAGGAGAAGCCCACAGGGGCAGAGAAAAAAAAACTACACATTGGGAGCAAAAATGGCCAAACTGGTTTGAAATGGCATTATGTGGTGGTGGTGGCGGCGGCAGTGGTGGTGGTGGTGATGCAAGATCCAAAACCTAGCTGCAATAGAGTTCAAAATTATGATATAATAAAATCACAATCAAGAGATGAAATTTATAAATACTGTATCTTGGAATCCTAGAAGCAGATAGCACTCCCTAAAATACTACCCTTCAACCCCACGATCTTTTTTGGGGGGGGGTTGTTTACTACCCTGTGCGTAGCTTCAATCTGTCTTGATTTCAAAGACAGAAGATTAACTTGGTTGTGTACTTTGAGATTGCATGCAGCCCTGCAGGATAGGACACGACAAAATCTCCAAACAACCACGGTAGCCTTTCTGTCTAAGGCACTTTCATTACCCACTCACCCCTTCTTCCCCAAGGACCACACCTTGGTAAAATATTAAAAGCTTTATTTTTAAAAAAGTAAAAAAAAGATATTAAAATGGCAGTTACAGATTAAAAGTATGCAAGAGCAAGACAAATTAGTTCAGTTTAATGTCTGAGCAGATTAAGAGAGCAATCCTAAAAACAATAACACTCCCTAAGGAGTCTTAGTAATCATTTCTCTAAGGACTACAAAATCCAGAGGGCCAAATCTACATGTGAATTCTAAGTCAAAAAACTTTCTCTACCGTTTCTAAAAGCATGTTAGATAACTGCTAGCTATATCGTCCCACCTTCCAGGGTGTTACTGTCATGGGGCAGTGGTTAAATGCCTGTACTGCAGCTAAAACTGTGTTCATGACTTGGGGTTCAATCCCAGGTAGAAGGCTCAAGGTTCACTCAGCCTTCCATCTTTCGGAGATCAGTAAAATGAGTACCCGGCTCACCTGGGGTGGCGGCGGCAAGGTGTGTGTGTGTGTGTGTGTGTGTGTGTGTGTGTGTGTGTGTGTGTGTGTGTGTGTGTGTGTGTGTGTGTGTGTGTGTGTGTGTGTGTGTGTGTGTGTGTTGTGTCGTTATAGTCGTGACCGACTCTTTGTGACTCCATGTCCATGGAGTTTTCTTGGCAGGAATACTGGAGTGGTTTGCCAGTTCCTACTCCAGCCACCCACAGCACCTGGTATTCCCTGGTGGTCTCCCATCCAAGTACTAACCAGGGCTGACCCTGCTTAGCTTCCGAAATCAGGTGAGATTGGATATGCTTAGGGCATCTAGGCAAGGTGTAGTTGCATTCCTTCACCCATATTCCCCTCAGCCCCCTCCTATCAGTTCTCATGAGAAGTGTTGCCACCATCAACACGGCTGGAATCTGTGTGGTCTTCCTTCAATAGTTTACCTGTGTAAACTTCCAGGAGAAGTCTGAGATAGACTGTCAAGGAATTGAACAGGAATCGGACACAAATGAACAATTTATTTATTTATGTATTTTATTTTCAAACTTATATACCGCACCTATTTCCCCAAAGGGGACTCAGGGCGGTTTACACAATACCATAGCAAATAAAACAGATAAAAACAATAAAACAATCAACAGCAGTGTCCAGGGTGGCAAGCCAATGTAGGAAGGGCAGCGAAGGGGAAAAAAAAGCTACCCCTGGAAGTTACCAAAGGCGTCCTTAAATAGCCATGTTTTTAAGGCTCTTTTGAAGGATGCCAGCGATGGAGCTTGCCGCAACTCGACCAGCAAGGCATTCCAAACAGACGGGCCAACCACCGAGAAAGCCCGGTTACGAGTGGTTGTCTTACGGGCTTCCCTCGGCGTGGCAATCCGGAGCGAGAGGGCCTGGGAAGAACGGGTGGGTCGGGCCAGATCTGAGCATCGGGAGATACGCTCTGCCAGATAGACAGGGGCCAAGCCATGGAGGGTTTTGTAAACCAAAACCAACACCGTGAACCTTATTTGGGAGGCAACGGGCAACCAGTGCAGGCGAACCAGGATGGGGGTGATGTGATCGAACTTACGTGCACCAACCACCAACCTGGCCGCCGCATTCTGGACCCGCTGCAATCGCTGAATAAGATTCAAGGGGAGCCCCATGTAGAGAGCGTTACAGTAATCCAACCTCGATATGACCAGCGCCTGAACCACTGTCCTCAGGGAGTCCCCATTGAGGTACGGGCGAATCTGGGCGATAACCCTAAGATGGTAGTAGGCCGATCTTGTCATGGCAGCCACCTGAACAACTGAACAACAACAACCTGTTCAATTCCTTGGCAGTCTACAGTATAGATATACTGTCAATGTGAATTCCCCTATGGTCAAAGCTGACACACAAAGCTAAACTGTTAAAACAGGGGTGTCCAAACTTTTTGCAAGGAGGGCCAGATTTGGTGAGGTAAAAATGTGTAGGGGGCGACCATTCAGCCTGAAGTGGGGAGAAAGGGTGTGGGCCCGTACTGACTGCAACAGCCACAAATGCTCCAGTTGTTAGACATCTGAGGGCCTAGCAGCTATTGCATGGCTCGGGAATCGGCCCATGCACACCCAAGATGTACTGCTGCTCACACATGCTGTCCTCCCTTGCAAGGAGGTGGGGAGGACACTGCAGCAATGGAGCCGGGGTGGGAAGGCAGGACAGGTGGCTCGGGACGGATGGAGGCTGGGAGGGTAGGCAAGTCATAAAACTGCAAGCTGATGTCTTTAGCTGGCGTGGGGAGGGGCCAGCCAGCAGGGATGAGTGACAGGCTGAACTGGCAGGGAGAAGAGGCTGCGGGCTACTCAAAATTTTAAAACGGGCCACATTTGGCCCCCGGGCCAGACTTTGGACATGCCTGTGTTAAAACATATGGGCCACAATGATCCCTTACTTCTTGGATACAGAATGCTTTACTAAATTATTACACTTTACTGAAAAGTATAAATGCATCTGGAGCATTAGAAGTATAATTCCAAAGTCATAATTTTAAGATCATAATTTTAATTTCTCTTAGCAGAATCATAAATGTGTTTCAATTGGAGATTCAACATTCTCCTTACAGTATTTGTCCTCCTGGAAAAGCTGCTCAAATGTTTTTTTTATTCTCACCCTAGATTGAGCCTTCTTATCCCTTCCTAACAGGAAGTAGATGACAGGATTAATGGCACTACTGAGAGATGCACCAATGGGAGCATAATAATCAAGATAGAATGAAGCAGGTATGTGATCTATTGAGAGAGAAAAAGAAACATTCATTGGAAAAGTAAAGAAGAGGAAGAAGAGAAGGGCCAGTAAGATGGCCGTTAAAAGCTTCCCCCGTTGATGGTGTGGAGATAAGAAACAGACTTTAATTAACATGGCTGTTGTGGAGATAGCCATGGTTGGCATGCAAAGGACAGCAATCAGAAAAAGCAAATAATATAGTAAATGAATATATTCAAGGGTTAATATGATGGCAATAAAAACAATGGAAATTAGGAAGATGAAGATCCATATTGCGACACAGACAATGGTGGACAAATGGGGTGGCCGGTGACACTTGTGCCAAAGTGGGAAGAAGAGACAAACACACCTGTCCAAGCTGATGACTGTGAGTAGAAGCTCACTTGCGTTGAATGTGCAAAGGAAGAGGAGGACGAGTGGTGCTTCGAGACCAGAGGGGCAATAAGCATAATGGAGCTCAGATAAATACACACATATACTAATGGTAGCTAAAGCCACAAGCACAACAAAGTCCACAATGGAAAGGTTCAGGATGTAGGTGGTGAAAGGATTCCTCTTGAGATAGCAACCCAGAATCCAGACAACAATTCCATTCCCCACCATTCCAAACAGACTAACAGGAAGAATGAAGTTGCCGATGGGTATGTTGTTTCTATTGCTTGTAGAGCTAGTGCTGTTGTGTGTTGCATTAGGTTCCATTGCAGAGACCTTGGAGAGCAGTAATGAGAACGTGCTTCTTCTGCTGAAGATGCTCCTGCATGAAGGAAAAAGGAACAAAGAGGGTTTGTTTTCCAGCTGTGCTACTGGCAAATTAGCAGTGCAGCTGCAGTTTTCTCACTGATCTTCCTTAGATCATGTAATACAGGCATGTCCAAACTTTGTCCCTCCAGATGTTTTGGACCACAACTCCCACAGTCCTTTGCCAATGGAAATAAAGGCTTGGAATCCTGGGAGTTGTGGTCCAAAACATCAGGAGGATCGAAGTTTGGACGTGCCTGATGTACTAAATCAGTGCCCATAATCCATTCCAGTCTGGGATGAGACAACACCATAGCATGGAGACAACACTGGCTGCCCTGCAAGATGACCTCTTGAAGGAGTCCAATGGGAGTAAAATTTTCCTGTTGGTCCTTGATCTTTCAATATTGTTGACCATGGTGTCCTTCTGGGGAGGCTGTCCAAGCTAGGAATCTAATGCCTAGCTTTGGCCTGGCTCTGATCCTTCTTGGAGGATTTATAGAAGACTGCCCAGCTGCATCCCTACTTGGACACAAGGGCCCTACTATGGTGGTCCATGCATTAGCAATCTCAAGATTAGACTACTGCAGTCCTCTCTATGTGGGGCTGCCAACGAGGCTAATGCAGAAGCTTAAATGGCAGCCACTGATGTTGTTCATCACCTAGATTATCCTGGCAGGTATATCACTCACTCACTCACTCACTCACTCACTCACTCAATCAATCAATCAATCAATCAATCAATCAATCAATCAATCAATCAATCAATCAATCTAACTAACTAACTAACTAACTGATTGACTGACTAACTAACTTTGAATTTCACTTGAAAAATATGTGAAACAGTCAGCTTCTACTCTGTATCATTTTAATATGCATTTCCCCACAAGTCTCTTCTACTTTCCATGTCAGTTTACCAATACCAACCATTCAAACCACCAATTCTACCACAGAGGGAAAATGAGAAGAATCATACCTATTTATCTTTTTACTCATGTGCTATAGAAATGTGACTTTTCCATGCTCCAGTTTCATCTCATTTGTTTCTAATTAATCTCACATGCCTACCTGGTGAAACTATCACCAAAGTAAGTCCTTTGCCATGTGTCCCTATCACTGGAGGCCAGTCTTGCCCCCATCCTTGCTGTCTTTCCACAAGCAGGCAAAGACCTTTTAATTCAGGCAAGCCTTACCTGAATGACTGACTACCTATTATGGAGCCTTTAGATGGATTATTATGTATCACTTCTTGGGTTGAATTTGTAGTGGTACTTGTGCTTTTCATTCTTAGTTCTCCATCTCTCATAGTGGCATTTTTTTTTTAAAAAAATTCAGTTCTTTGCTTATTCTTAGCTTTAATATTGCCTTATTAAATGAGGTATGATGCCTCTTCAGAGTCATTTTCATAACTTTGAATGTTGTCTTGAATGTTTCTTGGTTGTATATTGTCCTTCAATGTTATAAGCCACCTTGTGTCCTTTCCAAGGAGAAAGGGAGGGTAAAAATATTTTAAATAAATAAACAAATGCATTGGCATTAGGGATGAGCACCTAACAACAACACACAAAAAAAACCCAAAACGCTATTTTATCATTTCGTTAGCTAACAAAATGAAACAAAAGAAACAAAATGGGGAAGCAGCATTTTGTTACAAATGAATGAAAACCCATTTTCTCTTTAGAACAAGATGATACCATTAAAAGGCAAAAAATTCCCATTTGATACCAAATTATGAGAGAAAATTATTCTTTAAAATATGCAATCAAAATTTGAATAAGTTGGGACTCCAAAGTACCAGGGGTACCTTCCTGAAATGATTTTAGGGAACCCCTGAAATTTGGAAACATTTGGGGGTAAGGGAGTTGAGTTATGAAACTCCAAATAGGGTACCCCTAGGATCTTTTAATTGGAATCTGATCAGATGCTAGATAGCACTGCTGTCTCTTCCCATTTGATACCAAATTATAAGTTTCTTTCCTACGGGCACCCGCTTTGAAGCTTCATAACTCAGCCCCCTTACCCTCAAAGTTTTGAAATTTCAGGGGGTCCCTAAAATTGCTTTCTTAAGGTAACCCTGCTACTTTGGTGCCCCAAGGTGAGGAATTTTGAGTGCATATTTTTTTAAAAAATTATTCAAATTTATTTATAAAAACTGCAATCAAAATTTACTTACCTTGGGGCTCCAATGTAGCATGGGTACCTTCTCAAAGTGATTTTAGGGAACCCCTTGAAATCTGGAAAGATTTGGGGGTAAAGGTGCTGAGTTAGGGAGCTCTAAAGTGGCTGGGGGTAGTAAATTGGCAATGTGTGCTGGGAGCCTGGAGGCAATCAGGGAGTTTACTCTATGGTATTAACTCCCTAATTGCCTCCATGCTCCTAGCACAGGAGCAGCAAGGGGAAAAAAACCCTTTCTACCTCCCCCCCCTGCCTTCTAGCTGGGACTTTTGACAGGTTGGGATGTAGGGGGAAGGGTGCCCCCTCACCAAACCCCATCCTGTCAAAAAGTCCCAGCTGGGAGGTGAGTTGAAGGGCAAAAGTCTGAATGCAGCAGTCCCCCCCCCGTGATGCTACGTTCTAACTTTTTGCCTCTCCCCCTGCTTCCCAGCTGGGAGTTTTTGACAGGATGAGGTTTGATGAAGGGGGCACCCCTCCCACCACATCCCAACCTGTCAAAAAGTCCCAGCTGGGAGGCAGGGGAGGGGCGAAAGTCTGAACGAAGCAGGTTTTTTCCCTCCATGTTCCGTTCAGAGTTTCACCCCTCCCCCTGCCTCCCAGCTGGGACTTTTTGACAGGTTAGGGTGTGGGGGAGGAGTCCCCCCTCCCAACCTCAACCTGTCAAAAAGCCCAGCTGGGAGGTGGGGATAGCAAGGGAGAAGAAAGGAAGCAGGGTAAATTGAAGCTCTGATTGAATTTACCCCATGCCTCCTTCCTTCTCCCATGCTCCCCCTCCTCCCAGGGGGGATTTGGGACAGGGGATGCTGTGGGGAGTAGAGGCTCCCCCCCTGCCCACAGCAGTCACTGTCCAAAACACCTCCCTGGGAGGAGGGGGTGGCAGGAGAGAAAGGAGCAGTCAGGCAGGGAATTTACTTCTGCCTGACTGCTCCGTTCAGCTGGGATCAAGCTGTCAATAATGGAATGCCAACTGCATTCTATTATATTTTGGCATTAATTTTAGTTAATAAGCCCCATTCTGGCCTGTTCCGTTTGGTACTGCCCTTTTACCTAGTCCCTTAAAAATCAAACAAGGTGTTCCGATTCCCACACTCTTTGCAAACCAATCAATGCATTCACAGGATATCCAAACTGAGCTCTTATAAGGCATACTTGTTTAGTAAAAATTAGATAACTGAAATATGGACTTTAACATTTGTCCCTTTGGTATGGGGCATTATAATTATGTCCCAGAATGGTACAGTGAACTTTGAAACAAAGAACAAGACCTTATAATTATAAATGAAATGCTGATCTGTTTATAATCACTATATCATTGTCTCCTTTTCTCTCTCTCCTGCCCTCCCTGTTCTTTTCATGTTGATTAAACTTAATCACTTTCCGCTTGTGCAGAAATTGTCTCAGGGATCCTCAGAATTTATTTTATTTATTTTATTTTAGGGTATTTTTACCCTGCCTTTCTCTTTGGAAAAAGACCCAAGGTGGCTTACAGTAATGAGGGATAATATACAGTCCAGTACAATTAAGACATGTTCAAGTACAGTGGCACCTCTGATAACAAATTTAATTCGTTCTCAGAGGCAATTTGTTATCCGACAAATTTGTTATCCGAAACATGGTTTCCCATTGAAATGAATGGGAAACTGATTAATCCGTTCCGGAGGTCAAAAAAAGGCAAAAAAAGCTGTTGGGGGGGTCCAGAACGTTTTATAAAATGCACTTTAAAGATTTGCAGTGCTGGAACACTCCCCACCCAGAACATCCCACTGCAGTACAATGCAAACATGGACAAGAGAAACCAGCAAGACTACTCCAGCCTGTTCCCACCCAAAGTGCAATGGGGAAAAATACAAACAAACAAATATAAGCAGGAAGAAAAATCCAGCCCATTTTTGCCCACAGGGTAATGAAAAAAGACTGCAAACATGGAGAAATGTAACCAGCAAGACTACCCTAGCCTCTTCCAGCCAAAAATGCAAAGAAAAACAGTGCAAAGATTAATAAAAGCTTGCTCCCTATCTTACCAAGTTTGAAAGGTCCAAATCCCTCAGCAGAACATGTCCAGAATGGCTCCAAAATACCATTAAAAACACTCTAACTCCTTCCACCCCTTCACAAATGATGCATCCTGCAATACATGCAGGGTACACATTTTTTGCAAGGCATTATGAAACATTTGTTATCCGAGTCAGCCCATAGGGAACATTCGCTATCCGAGCCAGCCCTATACCTAGAAATTTCCATTTGTTATCCGAAAAATTTGTTATCTGAGGCATTCTTTATCCGAGGTATTACTGTATTTGAGAGCAAAGAATTGAGGGACATCTTACAGCACTAACAAACAACATTACATTAAAGCTACAAGGTTAAAGTCTATGTGAACCTATAGATTCATAAGAAATACACATGGTAGTCTATCATTCAGGGAAAGCTTGCCTGAAGAGAAAGGTCTTTGTTTGTTTCTGGAAGGACAGCAGAGATGAGGCAGCCCTGGCCTCTAGTGGAAGGGAGTTCCAGAGTCTGGGCGCAGCAGTCAAGAAGGCCCTTTCATGGGTTCCCACGAGACGTACCTGTGAGGGTGGCGGGATGGAGAGAAGGGCACAAAAGATAAAACCACCATCAGGGTTTATACTGTTAGCTGTCTTTGTACATCTAGCCTTTGCATCTTATTCAGGATAAAACATGATCCAGGAATGATCTCTTGTTCAAGGCTCTGACCGATCATCTTTCATAGACATCTCTGTGAACCTGGCTAATGCTGACAAATTCAAACCATGAATGTCCATCTGTTTGCTGGAGCTCCCAAAGGTTTGATGCAGCCTTTGCAAACTATCTCATTCAAGGTCTTATTTTTCTCTTCATGATGTCAACAATTGAATCTCTTAACTTTTCAGAAAAGAAATAAAAAAAACCCCTCCCTTCCACATACCTGAGGACGCCTGAGAATTCCTGAGAAAAGGAAGAGATGAGCAATTCCCTCAGACAATTATAAGAAGATGTTGGTGTCCAAGGTGTTAGAGAATTCTCTGCTAGAAAACAGGTGAGGCAAAAGTTTGCAGGACTCTTTCTGTCCTGAAAAAAATTGTTGTTCTCAAAATGGACTGCTAGAAGCACAAAGGAGTCTGTCAAAAAACCTCTTTGTGGTGAATTGGTTGTTAGCATTTTCTTTTACTGGTGGTCAAGATAATCATCTCAGAAGCTAAAAGGAGAAAATACTGGCTGCGATAGATACTCTGCACACTTGGAAAGAGCAGGATGGCTGTTTCATTCTTGCCCTCATAGTTATATTGAATACTGCTGAAAATAAGACTGGAAATCCTTGGGACATTATGCAGTTTTTATTGCACACTTTTGTATTGCAGTGAGTCTTGGACCCTCCGTGCTCAACAGGAAAGAAAGCTGCATATCTTCCATATGCACTGTCTTAGGCAAATATTCAACATTACCTGGCATGACAAAGTTCCAAATAGCATAGTCCTGAAACGAGCTGGAATCTCTAGCATGTATACTTTATGGAAACAGTGACTCCTACGCTGGCTTAGACATGTTGTGAGAATGGATGATGGCCCAGATCCCAAAAGATCTTCTGTATGGAGAACTAGTGAAGGGAAAGTGCCCCAGAGGGAGACCACAGCTGCGGTACAAGGATATCTGTAAGAAGGACCTGAAGGCCTTGGGAATGGACCTCCACAGATGAGAAACCCTGACCTCCGATCGCACTGTCTGGAGGCAAAAGACACAGCATGGTCTACATAAATTTGAAGAGGCATTTGTCCAACAGGCAGAGGAAAAGAGGCAGGCATGGAAACAATGAAACTCGAGGACTGGGCAAGAAACAGAATACATCTGTCCCCAGTGCGGTAGAGACTGCCATTCCTGAATTGATCTATTTAGTCACACTAGGTGTTGTTTTTAGGATCTCTACTCCAGGCATGATACCACAGTCTTTCGAGACTGAAGGATGCCAATCCAATAGTATGCAGAGTGTAAAAAGAATGTATGCAGAGTGTATGAAAAGTGTTATGGAAATTAAGTACACCTGAACAGTTGCAGCTGTATTCTGGGGGAATGATGTGGATTTTTGTTTTTTTTGTTTTAATACATTCTCCTGGAACCTTAATATTAACAGTAGAGGTGGCCTAAGGTGCTTGGGCTTGGAGGTGAGTACCTTTGCTCTTTGCAGGGAATATGATGGTAACATCATTACTGAAAAGGGGATCAACACCTCACAGCTAGAATTGCACATGACCCCCATTGTCCTGAACTCCAAAGTGCAAAATATCAGATCTGCAGATATATATTATGAAAGTCTTATTGGGAGAACACTGATAGAATTAGAATTAACGTTTTCATATAGACACACAAAATTCCATCAGACTCAACTTTGATTCCTCTTTCTCTAGGAATACATTTCTAAGTATGTTCAAGCCTGGAAAACACCATATCGACTGATCTTCTAAGAAGAACATTGGGTTGACAAGTAACGGCTGCATGGTTTAGCTGCCAAGATCATTTGACAGATCCATGTGGGCTGTTACCCTTCTCTGCCATTTGAGATATCTCTAGGTCTTATCTAGTTTATCTGAATACATTTTATACAAGTTTAAAGAGATCACATACACCATGAATGTTATGATTTGCCATTGCATATGGCCCCCTAATTTAAAAATTGAAGCCATTAGGTGGGACATTTCAGAAGGAATGATAGCAGGAGTGCTAAGTTAGTTTTCCTTATACATTTTTAATACAAATAAGACACATCAGGTATGTGTTCTCCAACCTAACGTGTTCTCCAAGGGTCAAATGACTGGGTGGTGATGGTAAAACAAAGCAAATCTAAATTAAACTGAAAAACAATGGCTTCTCCGCGTCTCCTAGTGAGACGCCGGGGAGGATTTGCCGGCTGTCAGTAGGCAGGCGGTGGTTGGGCTGCGCAAGCTGCATAGCTCACGCACACTGCGTGGCCATATAAGGATGGCCGCGCCCACTCCACCTCCTGCCGGCTCAGACGATTGATTCCCCGCCCGCCCTCCACTATTTTAATGTGATGGTGATGCTTTGCTGGTTGCTTCGGGGCCGGATGGGAATTTTTGACTGCCATTCTGATTGGCCGTGAGTGGCAGCGTGTTTTCGCCCATCCCACCAGACACATGTGGAACCGGGTTGCAATAAGATTGGTCACAATTTGGCGGGTAGCACGATATAATATTGACCAGCAGTTTCATATTTAACCAATAGTTTCAAGGTCCTCGGCAGTCCTATTGTAATAAATTAGATAGATAGCAGGCAGGGATTAGGTAATATCAACCCCAACACCATCAAGAGGACTGCCAAGAAATTGGTAACCGGTGGATGCCCTAAGTTACTCTGGCATCCGCATGGCGGCGTATATATATAACTTGCTGCCATAAATTTGTATTAACAAGTGGACCTGAAACATCCAAACCCCTTGCTTGTATTGCGCTACTAGACAGACCCTCCTTTGAAGTTTAAGTTCAGTTAATAAAGTTAATAAATCGTTCCTGTTGTCAATAAAGAGTCAATAAATTGTGGCCCTGTTAAAACCAGCCAAACGTGTGTCGCCTTGTTATTACTGACTAGCTGGGCAAAGTACTGTATATACTCAAATAGAAGTCTAGTTTTTCAGCCCTAATTTTGGACTGAAAAAAGGTGCCGTCAACTTATATTTGTGTCAACACTTTTAGCCACTGAGGCAAGTACTTGGATTGGTGGCTAAAAGTCATTTTAAACATTGTGCGCCACTTCTCCTGACCCCCCTCTGCATCACAGGGGAGCGGCACGTGATGTTTAAAATGACTTTTAGCCACTGACCCAAGCACTTGCATCAGTGGCTAAAAGTCATTTTAAACATCACACACCGCTCCCCCAGCTCACAAAGGAGGAGCTGCCAGGCCCTGCTGCATTTCCCACCCTAGACTTATACTCGAGTCAATACGTTTCCCCAGTTTTGGGGGGTTAATTTAGGGGCCTCAACTTATACTCGGGTCAATTTATACTTGAGTATATATGGTAAGTAAAAGGCTATTAAATAATCCTAATAATTTACACTATAAAGTAAAACGTGTCAAATTGGATGCATTAAGTGTGTATAGGCGGACCTCAGTAGCTCAGACCTGTGGAGTCTTGGGATTTGGAGTTTTGTGAGGAACTTTGAAATCCCACAGCTATCCTTTGCTCCTGTGACCTACAGCAAAGATTTCTGAGTACCGACCCGTGATTCCATAATGCTGTAGGGTGGGTTTATAGCTGCTAAAATAGAATGAAATTGCTGGAAATGTGCAGCACAGATATAGTCTACATGAAATGTTGAACAAATGTTACGAACTAAACACTGATCAAACCTAACGTGATCAGTTGATCATTCATTCTGTTCCCTTTTGCTAGTAAATGTCAAGATGTGTAGCCTTCTTAATTGTAATGGACTGCATAGTCTGTCTTTACTGTAAGCAGACCTGTCAAGTGTCTCATTTTGGGCAGGACATTCACAGATCAATCACTGTTTCCCGCCGTCTTTGTGAAAAATTATTTTTCCCTAAAATGTCCCGCATAGACATGGGCACGGAACGACTAAATTACCATTTCCATTACCATTCTTCATTTCCGTTACGTAACGGAACGAAGAACGACAATTTGGATGGGTCAGGCTCGAACCGAACAGAACCAACAAAAATTTGTTCGGTGCTGTTCATTTCCGTTAGTGGCGGCGTGCGATAAAATGGACTGGAGCTGTGAGAAAAAAACGGCGCAGGAAACCGCAGCTATTTTTGGCAGAGCCCCAAGCACCGATCAGCTGTAGTGCGGGGGGCTTGGGGCTTGGCAAATAATAGTTTTAAAAGCCCCTGCTTTCCTGGCACCAATTGGGCACACTGGGGAAGGGAAGCTCCCCGGCATATTTTTAAACCTCCTTTGCTTTTTAAAGAACAAGAAGATAATTTTCTCCTCTTCCCACTGCCACTTCTGGAACTCTGGGTCAAGCATGCCTAAATAAATCAAGCGATTCATTCCTAGCCAAGGTTTGGGTGCTTGCTTTCTTACATTCTCCTCTCCCCCTTTGCTGTGTCATCGTAAACAAGGAAAATATTAATGAGCGAGCTCAGCGAAGTACACCCCCTTGGCCTCACCTTTCCTCCAGATCTCCCGGGCTTGCCTCCTCCACCCTCATGGTCATGCCCTCCGTGCTGTGTGTGTGTGTATGTGCGTGTCGCGCAGGTGTATGGAGAAGAGAAGGAAGCTGGTGGGGATTCTGGGAACAATGCTGTGCTCCTTAAAGGGGTGGGTTGTCTTTCCACATCCGTTTGGCAATGAGGATGAGGGACCATGAGGCAGAAGAGGCAGCAACCCCAGGAGGAGATCCTGAATCAAGGTGGGGGTAAAAGAGGGTTTATTTCGCTGAGCTCGCTATGTTGCTATTTTGCTTTTTTGTGACAGTATGGTAAAGGGTGGTGGGGGGGGGGGAGAATTTAAGAAAGTGAGCACCTGTAACAGAGTTTGGGAGGCGGTGGTGGTGGCAGAAGACAGCAAGAGTTATTCTTGTTCTTTTAAACACAAAGGAGATTTAAAAATAAGCCAGGGCACTTCCACTCCAATGCACCCGGAAAGCACGAGCTTTTAAAACTTTTTTTTTTTTTGCTGAATCCCAAGCCCACGCTACAGCTGATTGGGGCTGTTCCAAAGAAAAAAAAATGCTGCGGTTTCCGTGCTTGCTTTTTCCCATAGGAATGCATTGCTTCAATGCATTCCTATGGGAAAACGACAATCGAACCAAAACAACAAACGGAACGAAGTTTTTCTAGAACAATCCATTTCAATGGAACCAAACTGAAATGAAAAGGGCCCAAACCAAAACAGAAATGGAAGGCCATTTTTGTGTTTCGTGCCCATCTCTAGTCCAGCATTTCTGGTAGTGGGCAGCTGAGCTCTGGATGCTGCTGGGTGGCCATGCAGCTGGCCTTCAGGTGGCCCGCCAAAGAGCACTTCCTTCAAGTGGAGATCTACTGCTGATTGTGAGCTGTTGCCCCTTCTATGTTGGGCCATCCTCTCATTTAATGGCTGTTTAAGTTCTCCAATGTAAAGGTCTGCACACTCCTCACTGCATTGATTTATTATATTATTAATGAAAAGCAGGATGTAACAAAGACAGACACTTCTTATTCAAGTCTCAAAAATTCAAATCATGAATTTCTTCAGCCAGTTGTTTTCTCCCTTGTTTGGTATTTATTGCTCCCAAGGATCTCGTGTGGCCTTTGCAAATGATCTCTTCTAGGGTCTGATTTGATCTTTATGTTGGAGACTGAATCACTTACATTCTCAGTGAGGGGTGAAAAGAAGACCCTTCCCTTTTACATACCTGGGGATGCCCAGGGATCCTTAACAAGAGAAAGATATGTACAATCCTGCAGGATTGAGGTGACAAAAGGTAAGCAAGTTGTATCTCAGTATTCTATAAAAGTGGAGTAAAGAGTTCTGATCTTTATGTCCTGAGGGCCAAAATTCTGTTTCTCCCGAAACTGACTGAGGGGTACACACATCCTCTGTGACGGAGTTGTTAGCTCCTTCTTTTACTACATAATCATCCTCTGAAGACGGAGTTGTTAGATAAAGATTAAAAAAGGATTTAAAGATAGAGATAAAACATAATCATCTATGAAGCCTGAAGGGTTTGTGAATGTATGAGATAAAGATTAAAAAAGGATAAAGATAAAGATAAAGATGTATGAGATAAAGATAAAGATAATCATCTATGAAGCTCAAAGGGTTTGTGAATGTATGAGACTCTGTGGACTCTTGAGAAGAACAGGAGAGCAATTTCATTCTTAGATTCAGAGCTAGGCAGATTATTGCTGAAAATAAGAATGAAAATCCATTAAATTATGCATATCTTGCATAAGCATAATGACAATAAAAATTCTATTCTATTCTCTATTCTAAGTGCTTCAAAGTGTGGAAAGCAAATTTAGCAAGTGGTTTTTCTTATCTGCATGATAATCTGTCCCCCCCCCCAACTTTCCATGAAACCTTAAATTTCTATACTAGAGGTATAGGCATTGTTACTTTTATCTTTGCATATTGCTGCTATTGATAATAGCATCAATATTGGTGGAAGCACAAGGTAACAGATCCTAATTATCCTTAACACTTAAGAGCCAAAATAACAGCTCTGCAGACATGTTAAAAAGGAAAACCTTGATAAAATTAAAATTATCTTTTGTGAACATTTTTAGAAGTTTCTTTGCTACTCTCAGAATCACTATGAGCTGGCTAGAATTACTAAGATGGTTACTTCACATCCTTTCTCATCCTGGTATGTAGTTCACTCCGTGTTGAAATCGGTCACGGTCACATGGTCTCCAAACCGGTTCTGTCCCTGCTTCTGTGTACTCATGAGAGTGATGAATGCAACCATCAGGACTGTATCCGCACATCCTCATACTGGTTTGAGCTGTGTTTTTCCGTGTGCTCGTTCTCCTTTGTCCGTAACCTCCCCACACCCTATAACAGATGTTTCAGTTCTTCAAAAACTAGCCGTCAAACACTTGTGGCGTGCTCAATGCCTGACGGTTTTTAGGCAAATTTATTCATTCCATTGAAACCTCTATAGGACATGTTTGTGATAGGGTCTTTTCCTCGTTCTGCCACTAGATGGGTTCTTGTGTCATTGATCTCGTATCGGGAGGAGAGAGTCAAACGGGTATGAAAAGCCAGTGAAAAGTTTCTCAAACGGGTGATGAAAAATGCTTAATGCAGTTTTTCAAAAGTTTCCTGCCGCAAGAGGCCAGGGTGGGAAAAATTGAAAAATTACTTTCAACCTGCTAGGCACAGAGTTAAATTTTTAACATTTTTTAATGGTGGCGTGGTCATTTTTTTTTGATGAAAAATCTTTCAAAAATGACCCTTAATGGATGTGCAGTTGCATTTCTTTGAACCATTCCACAGTGGGTCTGGGAACAGGGATGAGATGGACATGCAGTAACAGCCTAATATGTTGTAATAAAAAGAAGCTAAGCAATGTTACAGAATAATTTGGTGAGGGCAATTGAGAAATCAATCAATTCAAATTCCAATGCAGATCTCCTAGAATCATTAATTCATAGAGCTGGAAGAGATCTCAAGGGCCATCCAGTCCACCCCCTGCCATACAGGAACCCCTATCAAAGTACTCCCAACAGATGGCCCTCCAGCCTCTGCTTAAAAACTTCCAAAGAAGGGCACTCCACCACACTCCGTAGCACCATATTCCACTGCTGAACAGCTCTAACCATCAGGAAGTTCTTCCTAATGTTCAAAAGGAATCCCTTTTCCTATAGTTTGAAACCAATGCTCTGGGTGCCTGTGAAGATTCTCAGTCATCCAGGTGAGTTTGTCTGCTTCATCCGCTTGAATGAGTTGTGAAACATTTTGATCTCTCAAGAAAAGAATTCCAATTGCCACGACTAAACTTCCAGACAAAGCTCCGAGTCCTGTTCTCTGAAGCCATGCTGTCACCTTTTTGATATGACATCCAAGAGAAGATCTTGTTGATAATGGGTAAGAGTATCCTCATTCATCTACTATAGGCATGACCAAACTTTGGCCCTCCTGATGTTTTGGACCACAGCTCCCAGAATTCCAAGCCTGTATCCCCAATGGCAAAGGACTGTGGGAGTTGTGGTCCAAAACATCTGGAGGGCCGAAGTTTGGACATGCCTGATCTACTAAGTTCATTTGACCAGTATATGGAAGAATCTGGGTTTAATGTCAGAGTATAAAGAATTTGTTCCTATCAGGGGTTGACCTTTTTTGGGACTGATTTGCAATCTCTGTCTTGCATATGCTCTACAGGTACTTTGGATGTGATTTGCCACTGTAGATGTTCCCCTTGCTAAAAATAGTCATGGCAGTAAGGGATGGGGTGTGTACGCATCAGGCAGGTTTTCCTTTAAATGGCTGATGTCCTCGGGGGGGGGGATTTTATTTTGTGTTTTACTTGGCTTTAAAATATTGTTCTACAAGCTGCTCTGAATCCTTCAGGGAATAGGCTGTATATAAGTAAACCAAGAAACAAATAAAATTTAAAAAGCATTTTTATTTAAGATTGGACATACCGCAGCAACAAGTGCAGGTGGCACAGAATCATAATCAGGCTCCAAGAAGATGTCAAGAGGCATCCAAATCATCTGAAATATCTAAGCCATCTTCACCATGAGCTTCATGACATCAGGGCCATTGATGTTTACCGACCATCTTCATAGTCATTTCAGGAAGGACTTCACAGTACAGGGGTTGTAGATAGATCATTTGATACAATCAGAGCTGACACTGCACCCTAAATAGTCAAAATGAATTTCTGCCTGCCACAGTTCCTTGTGCTTAGAGCAGGAGAACCCTAATGCTCTGAACATGGCATTTCATGGTGCGTAAAATATGATGCTGCAAATCATAGGCTGAAAAATATGTAAAAGGCATCTCTAAAGCACAACTGGTGATAGGTAGCAATGTAGCTAATTAGCAAAGAGGTTCATTTGTTCAGTACACGGTTTCATTATATCTACAAGTCAATTCTCCACTTGAGCTATGCTTTAAAAAGGAGGTAGCAATTTAGCTAATTGGCAAAGAGGTTTATTTGTTCAGTACAAGTCACTTCTACAACTGAGCTATGCTTTAAAAAGGCAGAATTACAGTGGGGGTGGAGGGGAGAGGATGCTGGTTCATATTTGAGCTGGGGATTTTAACAAGAGCTGCTTATACCGTAGAGCTGGCTGGTCTCTGTGCCCTTCCCTTGAAATACAAGTACAAATAAGATGGTCTTTGTCTTTTCCAATGGAGAAGCTACAGCATTCTCCTTGAAATAATGGGCACTTGTTAAGTCATTCTTATATTGTATCTATTATCTTAATGGAAAAAACCATTTAAAATTAGGGATGGGCACGAAACGGAAAATAATGTTAAATTTTGTTTCATTTTATGCTCACCCCATTTTTTTTTCATTTCATTTCTTACAAATGTTTTTTAAAAAAATCATATGAAATGTAAAAAAAAGCTCCCCTGCATCCGAGAGGCACCATATTTGGTGCCCAGAAGCCATTTTTAAAGGACTGAGCTGTTATTGGCTGGACCCCTTTAAACCTGGCCCAGTCAGCACCAGGAGAACCCACTGGTACTGACTGGGTCAGGCTTAAAGGGGTCCAGCCATTGACAGCTCAGCAGGAGCCCTCTGAAAACGGACAGGTAAGTAGCGCGATCACACGGAACTTCCTACCCGACCTTTTTCAGAGGGCTCCTGCCGAGATGTCAATGGATGGACCCCTTTAAACCTGGCCCAGGTTTAAAGGGGTCCATCAGTACCAGAGGGTCCCCTGAAATGCCCTCTGAAAACAATGGAATGAAACAGTTCATTTTAATGCAAAAATGACTGTTTCGTTTTGTCTATAATGAAATGCTGCTTCCTCGTTTTGTTTTGTTTCATTTTGTTACATAATGAAATGACAAAACAGCATTTCATTTTTCATTTCCTGCCCATCCCTATTTAAAATCAAAGATCCACTGCACCATTATTTGACCTGTTGCACTCAATGGTACAAAGTGTTGGCCAGCAATTAAAGAAAACTGAATGTCACCTTGGTGTCATGGAGATGAAGATGCTGCAGTGGACCTCTGGCCTCACATGAAAGGTTCATGTGCACAATTATGACATCAGAACAAAATATGGCATTGCACCTATCTCAGACAAGATGCGCGAAATCTAACTGCATTGGTTTGGTCATGTCGTGCATGCCAATGAGGAAACTCTGGCCAAAAAGGTCAGCGGATCCTGACTGAGAGGTCATCCAAAACAGCGCTGGACAAACACCCTCAATAATGACATGAAGTTGTCTTAGGTTCACCAAGTGGAAGGCCAAAACAAGAATAGTGGACCCCAGGCCACCACCAAGTGGGACAAATGCTAAGAAAAAGAAGATCTTAATGGTCAGAATCCTATTGATGTTCCCAGAAGCTTTGCAAAAATTCACAATGCTCAATTAGCAGCTATTAGACAGAAGAAATTATAAAAGCTTATAAGAACAACTCTGATTAGGCATACATATATTGTACAGCTTAGATAGATCAAGGCATGCTATAGACATTTTGAAAAGTGGCTTAAACCATTTCCACACTTGCTTTTCTGTCTAGTAAATCTAATAATGGATGCAAGAGTGCATTCCCCAAAATTGTTGAAATGCCATTATCATATGCCAATGGTGGTGAACCTTTGGCACTCCAGATGTTTTGGACCGCAACTCCCACAGTCCTTTGTCATTGGCAATGTAGGCTTGGAATTCTGGGAGTTGTGGTCCAAAACATCTGGAGTGCCAAAAGTTCGCCACCACTGTCATATGCCATCCATTAAAATATTATAAAATGTTTCTAACCCTTCCAGACATTGGGATCTTTGACAGCTTTTCCAGTTTGATTAATATTTAGGAAAGAAAGTTACATATATTGTATGATGGAATAATATTTTCCCATCAAGCCATTTGTTTTATTTCTAAATCCTGTCTCTTCAAAAGCATTTAAAATCATGTCTGTACATCTGGGCATTGTGGCTCAGTGGGCTAGAGCACTGAAAACTGGCAGCTACAAAGTCAGCAGCTCAGCGGTTCGAATCCTGGGTACCACACAGCAGAGTGAGTTTGTGCTGTTAACCCCAGCTCCTGCCAATCTAGCAGTTCAAAAGCATGTAAATGCAAGTAGATAAATAGGTAGGGGAACATTTACCTTTACTTTACCTCCATAAACTCAGAAAAAGTGACAAATGTGAAGGGAAGGTAAAACAGTGAGTAATGGAAACTGGACTTATTTTCTGTTGAGACTGAAATGTTTCACTACTCATCCAAGTAGCTTCTTCAGCCAGAGGAAAGTTGGTGCAAGACCTCCAATTCCCCTTGGTTTCATGCCACCCTGATCATCTGCATTAGGCATCTCCAGACTGTACTTGAGGTCTGTGGATATCCAAAGTGAGCCTTCAAGAAAGAAGTGGCCTGACCCAGAAGAACAATGGATCAGTCTGAGACCCAAAGTTTACAGAAGAACCTGGTCATTCCTTACATGTCTGTTCTTCCTTCTTCTTGGCTGCCTCAACAGAGGTGGGGAACTCAGGCCCAATCTGTCTAGCACTTATCATACTGCCCTATCTACCAAGGCCTTGCACAAACTTTCCTTAGACTGACAAAGCTACTTGGATGAGTACTGAAACATGTCGATCTCACACAAAAAAAGAAGTCTAGTCCCCATTGCCCAACTTCCGGACAGCCTCACCTGGATGACTAAGAATCTTCACAGCTTTACTAAAATATTTGAGCAAAAAATGTAAATACATCTGCATCTTAGAACTATAATTTAGGGATCGGTACAAAACAAAAAATGAAATGCTGTTTCATCATTTCATTAGCTACCAAACCCAAATAAATTGAAATGAAATGGGAAAGCAGCATTTTGTTACAAACAAAACAAAATGGCAGTTTTTGTTACTTACAAAATGGTTTGTAAGTATAAAAATGGCTCCCCTGGTACCAAATCTGATGCCTCTAGGACCCAAGGGAGCCGGACTTGGAGCCAGGGGAGCTTTTTTAAAGTTACAAATAATTTGATTAAGTATTTTGTTTTGTTATGAAATTATTTTTTAAATGGTAAGAAACAAAACAAAATGAAAATTAAACACTATTTTCCCATTTTGTGCCCATCCCTACTGAATTGCAAAAATGGTAGTTTTAAGTTTCCTTATTTAGATCATAGATGTGTTGTGAGACAGGACTTAGCTACCTCCTTACATGATTCCTCTTCCTGGAAAAGCTTCTCAAATATTTTCTTTATCCCCCCTCTAGCCTTCTTATTGCTTCCTACCAGGAAGTAGATGGCAGGGTTAATAGCACTGTTAAGAGCTGCAGCAATGGGAACATAGTGCAACAGAAAGGATGAAGTAGGAATGTGTTCTGTGAAGAACAGTTGAGCAACATTCATTGGAAAAGCAAAGATGATGAAGAAGACAAGGGCTAACAAAATGGCTGTCAAAAGCTTCCCCCGTTTATGGTGTGACGACATGAAGCAGACTTTAATCCACATGGCAATAGTGGAGATAAAGATGGCTGGCTGGAAAATGATAGCGTTTAGGAGGAATTGATAATATAGTAAGTCAGGATATCTAAGAGCAAATGTGAGGGCATTAATAAGAGCAGAAATTAAGAATGTAAGGATCCATGTTATGACACACAAAATGGAGGACAAATGTGGTGGGCGGTGACACTTGTGCCAAAGTGGGGAAAAAGAGGCAAATACACCTGTCCATGCTGATGGCTACCAGTAGAAATTGACTTGTACTGAATGTGAAAAGGAAAAGGGGGTATAATAATATAGTGACACCAAAAGTACACTCAATAGGATGTAAAACCCAACAAATATAAATTGTTTCTAAAGTCATAAGCACCCCAAAGTCAGCAATGGAAAGGTTCAGGATGTAGGTGGTGAAAGGATTCCTCTTGAGACAGCAACCTAAAATGCAGGTGAAAATTCCATTCCCTACCATTCCAAAAAGACTAACAAGAACAATGAGGATGCTTACTATGTAATAAGCAAAGCCTATAGGAATATTGCTTCCATTGTTTGGGTATGTGGTATTGTTGTTTGTTGCATTAGATTCCATTGCGGGATCCATTGAAAGTAGGTGATCCTTCTGGGAAAGACACTCTGACTGAAAGAAACAGAGGAAGGTTAATTTTCCTACTGTGCAGCTCACAATTCATTTACACCCCAACTAAAGCAGCTTCACTGGCTGACAATCAGCTATTGGGCACAACTCAAGGTGATGACCTTAACCTACAAAGCACAAAATGGCCTGGGTCCCAGCTACCTCAAAGATTGAATCTCGCAGTATGAACCAGCTTGGGTGCTTAGGTCATCAGGAGAGGCCTTTCTCCTCAGCCCGCCACCTTCACAGGTGCGTATCAGAAGAACACATGAAAGGGCCTTCTCTGTTGCTGCTCCCAGACTTTGGAACTCCCTCTCGCTGGAGGCCAGGACTGCCCTATCTCTGCTGTTTTTCCCAGAAGCAGGCAATGAACTTCCTCTTCAGGCAAGCTTTCCCCTAATGATGGAATACCTACTATGTGACTTTATATTGATTACCATTCATGATTGCATTGACTGGTTTCATAAGAACACCAGTGTTTTCCATGCTACTTTCCACCCCGCACAATGGATTTTTCTTTTCTTTTTACATGCTCTTTGTAGCTCTAATGTTACCTTTTAATCTTCTAAGATGCTTCTTCTAATTCCATCTTCTTAACTTGAATATATCTTAAATGTTTTGGACTATATATTGTCTCTCATTCTCCTTGGGTCCATTTCCCAGGAGAAAGGTGGGGTAAGAACATTCCAAATAAATAAATAAATAAATAGTTTTCCCTCTGATATTCATTAGGCCATGTGCTAGATTCACTGAAGGGTATTTCAAGAATATCCCTTTCACTCAAAAGCTTGGTACCTGTCCCTTAAGAGAGGTTGAGGGGATAGAGGCCATGATCTTCCTTTGGCCGTGGTATAAGGTGACTCGTGAGGATATAATCAATTCTGGCGACTCAGAAAAAAATTACTTGAACTTCTTCTCTCTGATCCAGACTCCAATTGCACTTATCAAGTAGCCAGCATCTGTATGATGTTACTCAGGCCTCAGAAATTCTACAGTAACTAGAGATTACATTTTCAATTGTCTTTTCATGTTAAGTGTTCATATACAACATTTGGAATTTTGGAAATGTCCCAAAGTTTATGTTGATAAACTGATGGGTCTAAGGACAATTATGATGAACTGAACTGAACTGACTCACTAGGAACATCACTTAAAATGTGAGAATTAGCCAGTTTCTACTCCTTTTCATTTTAATATGTATTTTCCACAAGCTCAGTCTATTCTCTTTCCATGGCAGTCTACCAGCCATTTGAATCAACAATTCTACCACAGAGCGAGAAGGAAGAGCAGATATAGTATCTCAAGTTTTCCTAATAGAGATGGGGACAGAACGGAAATATAGTGTTTCATTTTGTTTCTTTAGGACTTTCATTTCATTTCATTTGTAACAAATTTTTAAAGTAGTTTTGTAAGAAAACAAAATGAAATGTAATGAAACACTATGGTCTCCTGGGTCCTAGAGGCACCAAAATGGCAGGAAAGCTTCCTCACGCCATTCCCTGTAAGCCACCTGAAATTTGGAAAGGTTTGGAGTTCATGGGGCTGAGTTATTAAGCTCCAAAGGGGGTGCCCCTGGGGGGATCATTCTAATTGAATTGGGAAGCCGCAATAGCTCCCCTGTGGGTGAGTGATTAATGGTACCATGGCTTGGCTTCCAAATCCCAATTCAATCAATTAGAAATATTTTTTCCTAGGGCCACCCCCTTTGGAGCTCAATAACTCAGCCCTCTGACCTCCAAAGCTCTCTAAATTTCAGGGGATTACCTTGAATTGCTTGAGGAAGCTACCTGCCATTTCCATGCTGAAACATGAAAGAGCTTGAGCTCCCCTGCCATTGGTCCTCTAGGATGAATCATTTCTAGAGGAAAAAGGGTATTTTGTTTCGTTTTGTGACAAACCGCACCCTACCGTTTCGTTACATAATGAAGAAATCCATTATGTGACAAAACAACAAAACAGTGTTTCATTTTTTCATTTCCTAAACATCCTTTCTTGTGTACAATAGGAATCTGACATCTTCATGTCATCTTCATGTCATCTCATTCATTCCTTATAAATTTCAAAATACCTACACCACTAGTAAAAATTTCAGCAAAGCAGAAGACAAAGAGGTGCATTGTCACATACCTCTCTCTTGTAGTTCAAGTCTCTCACTGAAACATCCTTCTTCCTAGACACAGCTATGATGGCATACAGAGATTCACACTGAAGAGTCCACCAACCTACTTTAAGTTAAAAGACAGAGAGTAAACTGAGACTGCATTTGCTTTATGTGTCTATTATGATAAAATATGAAACCTAAGATGTGGTAAAGGGATTATGTTTCTCTAAAATATACACTACTTCATTTCCATATTATTTGGATTTTCTAAGGTAAAATCTGGAATTGAATGGAAGAGAATGGGGCAGAATGGGGACTTCTTAATAAATATTGGCAGAAAATCAATTGGGGGGGGATGCCCAGACTAGAGATTTCTGAAAGGGGCAGCCCAATGAAGTTCACAAATCTCAATCAAGAAGAGGGGACTGATAAAACAATTATCTGTGTAGGAAAAAAACCTTTCACATACCTGAGGATGCCTGAGAATAGGAAGAGATGAGCAATCCTCCTGAAGGAAGATGAGAAGACAAAGGTATCCAAAGTATGTCCGAGTATTCTGGGCTGAAGAGCAGGTAATGTACAGATTACAGGCAAAAAAATGTGTCCGTCCCAAAACCCGTTGCAAGGTTCGTGTGAGATCCTGTTTGCAGATCTTCTGTCATGAATGAGTCTTTAGCCAATTTTTTTACTGGCCATCAAGATAATCATCTCTGAAGCTAAAAGGAGGACAGACTGACTTTGTAAGACTAAATGGACTCTTGAGAAGAACAAGTTCATCATTTCCTTCAGCTGAAAGTGGGGATGGGGAATCCATGGAACATTATGCAAAGTATAAGCAATGTTAGGCAGAGTGCAGGAAAGTTGATATGGAAATCAAATGGACCTGGAAAGTTGCAATTCTAGTCCGGAGAACAGAAGTGTCTTTTGTACACTCTGCTGGAATTTTAATGGAAGCAGCCCATGGGGATTGGCTTGGGGGTTGAGAATTGACACCTTGGAGCTTAAATCCCATGAACAGAATTGCCCTTAATACTGAAAGGTAATAGGACAGTACGGGTTAAATATGCTTGAAAAGTCTTAGTGTGAGAACATCAATACAGTTAGAATTAGATTTTGTACAGAGATACATAGAAATCTATGAGATCTAACTTTGAAAATCCCCAACTCAAGGTCAATTCTAAGTATGCCCTGGAGAGAACACCATATTCACTTATCGCCTAAGAAAACCATTGTGATGATAAGTAACGGCTTGTAATGATAAGTAACGGCTTGATTCAGCAGCCAAGATAATTTGACCAGTACATGTAGGTGTCGTGAAAATTTAGATGTTAGTTTTATCTGCCATTTGAAATATTTCTAGGTCTTATTTAATATTTCCAGCTACATTTTACAAACATTTATATTGGCCGCAGAGGACATGAATGTGGTGATTTGCTATTCCAGTTAGGACTCTAATTTAAAACTAAAGTCATTGGGTGGGATATTTCAACCACAGGAATTGTTTTCATGGCAAATTTTGTGTTAATATCAAGACTTTGGGAAATGTAAGCACAGCCTTGGGTCATTTAGCTTTGCAGAAAAGAATATTCTTCAAACAGCTAAGAAATAAGGCATTCAGAATTTGAAACATGAAATGCAGCATTTTTAGCTTAGCCTGGAATGGCATGAACAGAATCAGTGTAATGTAATGTAATGTCACTCTTTACCCCCAGGAAGAAACCAGGTGGAATAGTCTGAATCTGCTGAAATTTCCAAGAGGTCCCCATGACATTGCAATCATTTTCTGGACATGGCAGGCTTAAGTACTACGATCCAGAAAATAGTATAAATGCATCTGGATAATCAGGACTGAAATCTGAAGATTACAAATTTTAATTTCACTTGGTGGAATCATACATGCAATTCAAGGGGAGGCTCAGCTTTCTCCATGCAAGATTCCTCCTCCTCCTGAAAGAGCTTCTCCAATATTTTCCTTATTCTCTTCCGAGATTGAACCTTCTTATCTCTTCCTACTAGGAAGTAGAGGATTGGATTAATAGCACTGTTAAGAATTGCACCCATGAAAGCATAGAATTTATAATAGAATGAAGCAGGAATGCCATATATGAAAAACAAAGGGACTGTATTTATTGGAAAAGCAAAGAAGAGGAAGAAGAGAAGGGCCAACAAGATGGCTGTTAAAAGCTTCCCCCGTTTATGGTGCGGTGACAGGAAGCAGACTTTAATCAACATGGCAGTAGTTGAGATAGACATGGCGGGCGTACAAAGCACAGCATTCAAGAGAAACCGATGGTACCATAATTCATTATATCCGATAGAGTATGTCAGGGCAAAATCAATTGCAGAAATAAGGAAGGTGAGAATCCATATTGCAACACACACAGTGGTGGACAAATGTGGTGGCCGGTGACACTTGTGCCAAAGTGGGAAAAAGAGACAAACACACCTGTCAACGCTGATGGCTGCCAGCAGAAACTGACTTGTACTCAATGTGAAAAGGAAGATGTGTAATGAAAATGTTAGAACAAAAAATTCATCCACATAATGGAAGAAATTTAAAATTGAACATATACTGAGAGGAACTACAACTGTGAGTAGAGCAAAGTCTGCAGCTGAAAGATTCACAATGTAGGTGGTGAAAGAATTCCCCTTCACATGACAACCAAGAATCCAGATGACAATTCCATTCCCTGCCATTCCAAAAAGACTGAGAAGAAGGATGACGATCCATGCTACAGTCTCGGCTAAACTGTAAAAATCATCATCTTCTGGAAGATAGCTACTGTTGTTTGGGGATCTGGTGCCATTGTGTTTTGCATTAAATTCCATTGCAGGATCCACTGGGAGCAGGAATGAACAAGTGAGGTTCAGTCTCTCTTTTGATGCTTCTTCTTTTCTTCTTCCCGAAGAAAGAAACAGAACAAGAAGAAAAGAAATGAAATACAGGAAGGGTCACTTTCCTGCTGTCTTGCTGGCAGACTAGCAATGCATTTCCACCTGATCTGGATTGGCTCACTGAAATTAATTAGGAGCCTTGTGGTGCAGGGGTTAAATGCCTGTCCTGCAGGTAAAACTATGCTCACGACCTGGGGTTCACTCCCAGGTAGCAGGCTCATGGTTGACTCAGCCTTCCATCCTTCCGAGGTCGGTACAATGAGTACGCAGCTTGCTGGGGGGTGGGGGCAATGTGTAGCCTGCATAGTGTAATTAAAACTGTAAATGGCCCAGAGACTACTTGAAGTGGTATGGGGCAGTATATAAGCAGAACACTTTGCTTTGCTTTGAAACTCAAGTTGGCTACTTGGAACTGAACCTTAGTCATGTGTTTTGGGAGCACTGCTGCAATTTACGCACTGCTCCACAAGGCTAACAGGCAGCTGTTGATTTTCCTTCTTTGCAAGATAATGACTTATTTCCAACCTCATTGCAGCCGAACCCCTTATGAGCTGAAGCACTTCCCCAGATATTTTGAGAATTGGGGTTGGAGGGAAGTTTTGTTTTGTTTCCTTTCATTTTTCTTAACAACTCCTCCGCTAACAGATTTACTCATGCATTCAATGGAAATGATTTATTTCAGAGGGGGGGGGGAATGTAGGGAAAGCTAAAAGTGTTCTGTTCTCAAGTCCTTGTACAGAGCTTTAAGTCTTTAGCTCACTAATGAAAGGAATTGAAAAGGTGACACAATCTTGTTTGAGATTATGATAAAATACGTCACCTAAGATGTGGTAAAGAGATGATGTTTCTCTAAAATATACACTACTTCATTTCCATATGATTGGGATTTTCTAAGGTAAAATCTGGAATTGAATGGAAGAGAATGGGGCAGAATGGGGACTTCTTAATAAATATTGGCAGAAAATCAATGGGGGGATGCCCAGAATGGAGATTTCTGAAAAGGGCAGCCCAATGAAGTTCACAAATCTCAATCAAGAAGAGGGGACTGATAAAACAATTCTCTGTGTAGGAAAAAAACCTTTCACATACCTGAGGATGCCTGAGAATAGGAAGAGATGAGTAGTCCTTCTGGAGGAAGATGAGAAGACAAAGGTATCCAAAGTGTGTCCGAGTATTCTGGGCTGAAGAGCAAGTAATGTACAGATTACAGGCAAAAAATGTGTCCGTCCCAATACCCGTTGCAAGGTTCGTGTGAGATCCTGTTTGCAGATCTTCTGTCATGAATGAGTCTTTAGCCAATTTTTTTACTGGCCATCAAGATAATCATCTCTGAAGCTAAAAGGAGGACAGACTGACTTTGTAAGACTAAATGGACTCTTGAGAAGAACAAGTTCATCATTTCCTTCAGCTGAAAGTGGGGATGGGGAATCCATGGAACATTATGCAAAGTATAAGCAATGTTAGGCAGAGTGCAGGAAAGTTGATATGGAAATCAAGTGGACCTGGAAAGTTGCAATTCTAGTCCGGAGAACAGAAGTGTTTTTGTACACTCTGCTGGAATTTTAATGGAAGCAGCCCATGGGGATTGGCTTGGGGGTTGAGAATTGACACCTTGGAGCTTAAATCCCATGAACAGAATTGCCCTTAATACTGAAAGGTAGACATGGGCACGACTTGGCGAAATTCTCGTTTCCATTTCCGTTACTCGTTTCCGTTATGCAACGGAAACGGTAACGACAATTAAGCCATCAGAACTCGAACTCGAACCGATAAAAGAAAAATTGGGTCTGATTTGTCGTTGTCGTTCATGGCATCGTGCGCGGCGATCACGCGATGCCAAGTGGCACAGAAAAAAAGTTTAAAAAAACCCCGATTCCTGTCCAAAAAAGCAGGCGAAAATATGCCTGCCTGAGTGAGCGCACCTACCAGAGGGGTGGTTTCTGGGGGGGGGTCCCCGGCCTTTCCCCCTCTCCTGTCCTGGACTGCTCTGGTGGGGGGGCATCCTCATCGTCTCGCCATGCCATGCGGTGTGGGGGATCCAAAATGGTGACCGCAATATTTTTTTTTGAAATCGTGGTCCAAAAACCCACCAAAGCACAACACAGAAACATGCGAAAATTAGGTATTTTAACTGTCTGAATTTTTACAGTAGCAGCAGTGGGTTTTTCTTGCAATAAACGTCTGTCTCCAATCCCATTGATTTTATTTTATTTTATTTTTATTTTTAATTTTTCATACCTGCGCAATGATGGGCTGGCCATGGGATGGGACCATGCAAATTTTTGGAGCCATTCCACCAATCGCATGGCCACTTGGCCAGGTTTTGACTGAGACTTCTGGGATGTGCCAGTCGGGCATAATAAGACCACTATAACCCTAGCCCTAGCCCTAACCCTAACCCTAACCCTAACCCATACGCCAGTACACTGTCCTTCTTAGTGGGTCAGAGGCACCCAGAGGTGCAGCCCACTAACTCACCCTAACCTTACCCATAATGACCCTGCCTAGCCCTTGCCCTAACCCCAAACCTAAGCCAGATCTGTACTCGCATTGCACTACATGCAAGTACACTGTCCTTCTTAGTGAGTCAGAGGGCGCCCAGGAGAGGCATTCTTTTCTCACCTCGCTCACAGTCCAAAGTTCCAAAAAACTCCAAACCTGTACGCCAGTATGCTGTCCTTCTTAGCGAGCTAGAGGCACCCAAAAGAGAGGTGCCTCTGCCAGTGCCACTTGGTACGCAATGGCTACACGGTCATGTATCCTTCCTTTTCCCTTTGTAGCGGGCCAGAGGAGGCACCCACCCCAGAGAGGTGCCTCCCAAAAAACCAGTACTAATGACTAATGAGAAACGAAACGACAGATTTTTGAAAAATTTTGCGACAAACGGAAACGAGCTGAAACAGGCCGGCTCTGACACACGACAACTCAAAACGGTCATTTTTCCTGGTCGTGCCCATCTCTACTGAAAGGTAATAGGAGAGTACTGCTTAAATATGCTTGAAAAGTCTTAGTGTGAGAACATCAATACAGTTAGAATTAGATTTTGTACGGAGATACATAGAAATCTATCAGATCTAACTTTGAAAATCCTCAACTCAAGGTCAATTTTAAGTATGCCCTGGAGCTAACACCATATTCACTTATCGCCTAAGAAAACCATTGTGATGATAAGTAACGGCTTGTGATGATAAGTAACAGCTTGATTCAGCTGCCAAGATAATTTGACCAGTACATGTAGGTGTCATGTGAAAATTTAGATGTTAGTTTTATCTGCCATTTGAAATATTTCTAGGTCTTATTTAATATTTCCAGCTACATTTTACACACATTTATATTGGCCGCAGAGGACATGAATGTGGTGATTTGCTATTCCAGTTAGGACTCTAATTTAAAACTAAAGTCATTGGGTGGGATATTTCAACCACAGGAATTGTTTTCATGGCAAATTTTGTGTTAATATCAAGACTTTGGGAAATGTAAGCACAGCCTTGGGTCATTTAGCTTTGCAGAAAAGAATATTCTTCAAACAGCTAAGAAATAAGGCATTCAGAATTTGAAACATGAAATGCAGCATTTTTAGCTTAGCCTGGAATGGCATGAACAGAATCAGTGTAATGTAATGTAATGTAATGTAATGTCACTCTTTACCCCCAGGAAGAAACCAGGTGGAATAGTCTGAATCTGCTGAAATTTCCAAGAGGTCCCCATGACATTGCAATCATTTTCTGGACATGGCAGGCTTAAGTACTACGATCCAGAAAATAGTATAAATGCATCTGGATAATCAGGACTGAAATCTGAAGATTACAAATTTTAATTTCACTTGGTGGAATCATATATGCAATTCAAGGGGAGGCTCAGCTTTCTCCATGCAAGATTCCTCCTCCTCCTGAAAGAGCTTCTCCAATATTTTCCTTATTCTCTTCCTGAGATTGAACCTTCTTATCTCTTCCTACTAGGAAGTAGAGGATTGGATTAATAGCACTGTTAAGAATTGCACCCATGAAAGCATAGAATTTATAACAGGATGAAGCAGGAATGCCATATATGAAAAACAAAGGGACTGTATTTATTGGAAAAGCAAAGAAGAGGAAGAAGAGAAGGGCCAACAAGATGGCTGTTAAAAGCTTCCCCCGTTTATGGTGCGGTGACAGGAAGCAGACTTTAATCAACATGGCAGTAGTTGAGATAGACATGGCGGGCATACAAAGCACAGCATTCAAGAGAAACTGATGGTACCATAATTCATTATATCCGATAGAGTATGTCAGGGCAAAATCAATTGCAGAAATAAGGAAGGTGAGAATCCATATTGCAACACACACAGTGGCGGACAAATGTGGTGGCCGGTGACACTTGTGCCAAAGTGGGAAAAAGAGACAAACACATCTGTCAACGCTGATGGCTGCCAGCAGAAACTGACTTGTACTCCATGTGAAAAGGAAGATGTGTAATGAAAATGTTAGAACAAAAAATTCATCCACATAATGGAAGAAATTTAAAATTGAACATATACTGAGAGGAACTACAACTGTGAGCAGAGCAAAGTCTGCAGCTGAAAGATTCACGATGTAGGTGGTGAAAGAATTCCCCTTCACATGACAACCAAGAATCCAGATGACAATTCCATTCCCTGCCATTCCAAAAAGACTGAGAAGAAGGATGACGATCCATGCTACAGCCTCGGCTAAACTGTAAAAATCATCATCTTCTGGAAGATAGCTACTGTTGTTTGGGGATCTGGTGCCATTGTGTTTTGCATTAAATTCCATTGCAGGATCCACTGGGAGCAGGAATGAACAAGTGAGGTTCAGTCTCTCTTTTGATGCTTCTTCTTTTCTTCTTCCCAAAGAAAGAAACAGAACAAGAAGAAAAGAAATGAAATACAGGAAGGGTCACTTTCCTGCTGTCTTGCTGGCAGACTAGCAATGCATTTCCACCTGATCTGGATTGGCTCACTGAAATTAATTAGGAGCCTCGTGGCGCAGTGGTTAAATGCCTGTCCTGCAGGTAAAACTATGCTCACGACCTGGGGTTCACTCCCAGGTAGCAGGCTCATGGTTGACTCAGCCTTCCATCCTTCTGAGGTCGGTACAATGAGTACGCAGCTTGCTGGGGGGTGGGGGCAATGTGTAGCCTGCATAGTGTAATTAAAACTGTAAATGGCCCAGAGACTACTTGAAGTGGTATGGGGCAGTATATAAGCAGAACACTTTGCTTTGCTTTGAAACTCAAGTTGGCTACTTGGAACTGAACCTTAGGGCGTTTATACATGACCCCTAAGCTCCGCCGCAAATGGCTGCAAGTCCCGAACCTTAAAAATGTTTACCCACCAGCTCCGGACTTTGCAGACAATTAAGTGCAACCCCGCCCACTTTAGCGTAACCAAACAGCAGTTTTCTTGTACCTGGTCTTTGATGGTGACAAATATTTGATCCGGTGTAAGGATAGTGAGTGCGGGGCTCTCCTGGCTTCTGTTTGTTCTTTTTTTGCACCCCACCCCTTTAAGATATCTGAATGCTGCCCGGAACAAAACGGAGGTAAACCGGCATTCTTTTATTTGTTTTTCTCCCTCCCTCAGGCAGCCAGCAACCAGGAAGTGCGGAGGGGATGGGGACAGAGGAAGACAGAGGAAGAGCGACGAACCCCTAAGATATCTGGTCTGAATTTAATTGCCAGCGGATCTTAGGGGTCGTGTAAAAAGGCCCTTAGTCATGTGTTTTGGGAGCACTGCTGCAATTTACGCACTGCTTCACAAGACTAACAGGCAGCTGTTGATTTTCCTTCTTTGCAAGATAATGACTTATTTCCAACCTCATTGCAGCCAAACCCCTTATGAGCTGAAGCACTTCCACAGATATTTTGAGAATTGGGGTTGGAGGGAAGTTTTGTTTTGTTTCCTTTCATTTTTCTTAACAACTCCTCCGCTAACAGATTTACTCATGCATTCAATGGAAATGATTCATTTCAGAGGGGGAAAATGTAGGGAAAGCTAAAAGTGTTCTGTTCTCACGTCCTTGTACAGAGCTTTACGTTTTTAGCTCACTAATGAATGGAATTGAAAAGGTGACACAATCTTGTTTGAGATGATGAAACATAATTGATAATAAAGCCGTGAATCAGTCATTCAGTTCAGCGTGTAGGTCCTTTTGGAGTTTCAGAAAGGTTTCCAATTCAGCCCAGAGCAATTTCTACACTAGATCTGAACTGATTTTAAATCCTTTAACTTTGGGCACCCCCCCTCCTGAGAACCAAACAGTCCTCCTCTTTTTCATATTGGGCTGATGCACATGGAAGGTGTTGATGTGATACACCCTGGAGAGCAGACAAAAAGGTCAAAAATTTTGCCAGCCAACTTTAGAGGTTTGCACATTAGAGTCATAGAATAGTTAGGTTGAATGAGCCCTGTATGGTCATCAAGCCCACCCCCTTGCTTCATTCGCCACCCCTCCATTTATTGTTTACAGGAGAAGAATGGAGTGATCTGTGCCCTCCCTCATTCAGTTGGTGCACTAGATTTTCAATGATGTGAATATATTTCATTTCAACCCAAAACCAAACCTGACCATTCTGCCTTGATCCAGACTTACTGCAAATCTACCCAAATCAGGATACAGTAATATCTTAAGAACATAAGAACATAAGAAGAGCCATGCTGGATCAGGCCAAAGGCCCATCTAATTCAGCTTCCTGGATCTCATAGTGGCCCCACCAGATGCCTCTGGGAGCGTACGAGACTAGATCTCTGTCTCCTGATACCACTCTCCTGCATCTGGCCCTTGAAGTACCTTGGTTTTAAGTCTGGAGTTTACACATTTCCCTCATGGTTTGTAACCTGTGATGGACTTCTCCTACAGGAATCTGTCTAATCCCCTTTTGAAGGCACCCAGGCCAGATGCCATCACCACATCCTGTGGCAGGGAGTTCCACAGACTAATAATGTGCTGTGTGAAAAAATATTTTCTTTTATCTGTTCTCACTCTTCCAACCCTCAGTTTGAGTGGATGTCCCCTAGTTCTGGTATTTTGTGAGAGGGAGAAGAGCATCCCTCTATCCACTTTACTCATGCCCTGCCACCCACCTGATCCTCCCCTGGCTGAGATCAGGCAGACCTGATGTTGGCTCTCCCGTTCTCAGCCAGGGAAGGTTTAGGTGTGTGGAGACTTCACCACCCGCACAATCCTCCCCTGGCTGACATCCTGCTTTCCTGTGCCCACTGAAGATAAAAGCACTGTGGCTGCTGAGCTGTCAAAATTACAGCCGACAGCCAGGTGATTTTGACAGTTCAGCTGCCAGTTGATTGAGGGGGTTTCTCGCCAACCCAGCAAAAGGGAGGAAGTGCCTCCCCTGATTTTATTGGGTCAGGACAGGCTTCTCATATGAATAATTAATAATTATTAATTATTTTAATAATAAAAACATTTTTTTCATAATTGAAAATTTCCCTATATCAGCGGATTTCCTTTTGTAATCCAAGTTTTTCATTGTTCAAGGCATTTGTAATTCAAGCCATTACTGTAATCTGGTTACTAGTTGAGGATCGCGTTGGACCTACTGAACAATTCTGGTGCCTGTTGCTTCATATGCAGAATTCTTACTTTCTCAGGGACATGGCAGATACCCAGAAAACAACTGTGTCCATGCCAGTCACTTTTGCCGCCAAGATGCAATTTTATCATCTTGTCCATTCTTCTGATCTGGTTTTATACTCTAATCCATCTCTGTCTGTTCTTCGTATGTATTTTGACTTATTATTTTTGTTTTGTTCTTTGATTTCATTATGATTGGTTGATTTAATATTTGGTTATACATTGTATACTGTTTAATCATATTATTCATTGTCTTGTCTATGCTCTAACATTTTTTGTAAACCACCAAGAGAGACTTTAGGTCAGATACCACAGTAAATAAATAAATAAATAAATAAATAAATAAATACTGGTGGAGGCGGGTACCAATCAGTTTATTTTAAATGGAGGAGGGTAACAATTTTATAAGGTTTGTTTTAAATAATTTTGAACAATTAAACATGGAACAGGAAGAAGAGTCTCTTTGGCTCTGGTAAAACTTGGAACAATCGGATTCAAGGTTCTGTGACTGAGCAAGGAACTCCACTAGCACTGCATCCACCCTGCACTGAAATTTAGAATCATAAAATCATAGAGTTCGAAGAGAACTCAAGGGCCATCCAGTCCAAGCCCCTGCCATGCAGGAACCCCCATCACAGGACTCCCGATAGATGGCCATCCAGCCTCTGCTTAAAAAACCCCAAAGAAGGAGACTCCACCACCCTCCTTTGTGGCAGCATATTCCACTGCTGAACAGCTCTAACTGTCATGAAGTTCTTCCTAATGTTTAAATGGAATATCTTTCCCTGTTATTTGAGACCATTGTCCTGCATCCTTGTCTCTGAAGCCATGGAAAATAAACCCTTTCAAATATTTAAACATAGCTATCATGTCCCCCTTCAGCCTTCTTTTTGAAAGGCTAAACATTCCAAGTTCCTTAAGCCATTCCTCATAAGACATTTCTTCCAGACCTTCAACCATCCTGGTCACCCTCCTCTGTATCCACTCGAGGTTGTCAACATCCTTTTTAAATTGAGGTGCCCAGAACTGGACACAGTACTCCAGGTGGGGTCTGACCAGAGCAGAATAGAAATTTAGATCAGGTTTCCTAAATCAATGAGGATAAATAATGTGTGACAAATACATTCAGTGCAGAACAGAGGTGTGTTCCCTGTGTATTCCTTTCATGTGCCTCCCTATTTCTGAATATAGCCACCACATCCCATACAAAGTGAGAATGAGATGAAATGTTTTTCAAGATTCTAAAAATATCCTTTCACCTATTTTCATGTCTAATACTATCATTAATTTCTGTTCAATTTTATCTTGTTTGTGTCTTTTTTCTCATTATTTGCAAAGTGCCCACACCCAGAAATAAAAATTCAGCAACAAAGACGTGACTTGTTAACTTCCTCCCTCACCTGGGGTTCAAGTTTTCACATGTTTGCCTGAAGGAGCCTGGTGGTAAAGTGGATAAATTGCTATACTGCAGCTAAAACCCTACTCACAATGTTGGGTACAATCCTAGGGCAGGCTCAGGTTCACTCATCCTTCCATCCTTCTGAGGGTGGTACAATGAGTACCCAACTCACATGAGCTATGTTTTCTTTAATCACCTACAACACAGAAACAAGGAAGACAAAAGAGAGGAAAGGAATCATATCCCTCTAGAATATAAACTGATTTGTTCTGCTTGTATATCGCCCCATTCCATTTCAAGTAGTCTCTGGGCGGTTTACAGTTTAATTACAGTATGAAGGCTACACATTGCCCCCCCTCCGCAAGCTGGGTACTCATTTTACCAACCTTGGAAGGCTGGAAGGCTGAGTGAACCTTGAGCTTGCTACCTGGGATTGAACCCCAGGTCATGAGCACAGTTTTACCTTCAGGACAGGCATTTAACCTCTGCGCCACAAGGCTCTCTCTCTATTTGTTAACCTATCTCTCTCTATTTGTTAACCTATCTGCTGTGGAACATTGTCATGTCTCTTGCCCATCATTAATTTCTTATTCATGTCTTCTTGTCTTGTTTAGATCAAAATCTCTATACACAGAAATTAAATTTTCAGCGGTAAGGGAGGGGTGCTTTGTTATCCTCCATTCCTCCAGGATTAAAGCCACCCCATGCCATCATGAGCTTGACTATTGATATCTACTCAATATATTGAGACACAAAGTATGGGAATAAACCTGGGTTATGCTTTCTTTAAACATCTTCAATGCAAAAGAAAATAATATAATATGAGATGGGGGGATCATTTTCCTCTAGAATTTTAGCTGATTTGCCTCTGTTGTTTTATTGCTAAAAAACATGTGAGATTTTCTGATTTCCACAACCTTTGCAGTCTAATCAAATCATTCATGGGACTATCGAAACAGAGCTGATATAAGACATAACATTTGGCAACAAATAAACAAACTGTTTGGAATACAGAGACAAACATTTGTTCCTTTGAAGTAGGACATTCCAATTATATCCACAAATGATGATGCGAGATAGCTAGAGAGTGAATTGTAATATACTGTACTTAAATTTAAGCCCAGGTAACTATAAATGAAATGATTATCCATTTCTATCCATCTTATTACCACCTCTATGTCTTTTTCTCTCCCATCCTAAGCTCTTGTGTTCTTGATGTCCTGAAACAGGTTGATCCTTCACCACTGAATTGAGTAAATGCCTTTCTCTCTTGTGCGGAACTCATCCCCATGGGGTTCACAACTGACCATTGTAAGACAGATAAGCAATATATCAACTTAGAAGTTAATACTAGACATTCAAACTTTTCATTGTATTAATGAAAGCACTAGCAAACCTTTGCAAGCTAACCCACCCAAGATCTCCTTTACTCTTCATGTCAGCAACTGAATCACTTAAATTTCCAGGGAAGCAAAAATACCTTCTTTTTACATACCTGCCTGAGGATTCCTGAGAAGAGGGAGACACAAGCAAACCTCTGATAAGATGATGGGATGACAAAAGTAGGGGAGGTGTGACCAAGAATTATGTGAAGATGAAGTAAAGATTTTGTTGTTCTTCATGTCCTGGGTGCAAAATTGTATTGGTCCCAGAACTGACTGCAAGGTTCACATGAGATCCTGTTTACTAATCTTCAGTGAAGGAGATTTGCCCAATCACTTCCTGGCCATTGAGGCAATCATCTGTGAATCTGCAAGGAGGAAATTTTGACTGTGTAATATCCAATGGACTCTTGAGAAGAACAGGATTCGAAGTTCATTGTCACCTTCGTAGCTACATAGATTATTGCTGAAAAGGGGCATGAATATGTATGGAAAGTTTTGTATGGTATAAGAAATGTTATGCAGAGTGTAACAAAGTTCATACAGAACTCAAGTGGACCTGAAAATGTCCAATTTTGATCTGGAGGACTCAAGTACTTTTTGTACAACCCCCTAAAAATACCCTGCCAGCAAGGGAAGCAGTTTATGGGGGTGGGGGGGTGGGGGTTGTGTGTTGGTACATTTCCTCTTGGCAGGGAATGTGGAATTAATATTTTAAAAAGAGGGTTAACAACACCCCATAGCTAGAATCCTCTGACCACATTTGTCCTTAATACCAAAAGTTGAAAGACACTTCTGCAGATAAATACATTTTAAATAAGTCTTCATGTGAGAACATCAATAGAATTAGAATCAGAATTAGAATTTGCAGACACATAAAATTCATCAGACAAAACTTATCCCCCCTCACTCTAGAGAGACTCCTGCTGCTGCTGCTCCTCCTTCTTCATGTCTTTCCCACTTGGTAGGTAGCTCATTCTAGAGAGTCAATTCTAAGCATTTCCCAGAGATAACACCAGATCTACTTATCTCCTGAAGAGACTCTTATGATAATAAGTAACAGCTTTCTAGTTTAGCCTGCCAAGATAATTTGACCAGCCCATGCAGATGTCATGTGAAAATGTAGACATTTCTTTTCCCTGGCATCTCAAAGATCTTACATTTTACACAAGTGCAGACAGGCCAGTGTAATCTATAAAGCCCTAAAGAGCCTGGGTGCAAAGTATCTTAAAATGTATTTCCATTAGGAGCTGGTTCAGGTGTTAAGTTCATCAGGAGATGCCTTTCTCTCAGCCCCAACCACCTTCACAGGTGTGTCTGATGGGGACACGGGAGATGTTTTTTGTTTTTGTAGCTGCTGACCCAGAGTTTGGAAATCTCTCCCATAGGAGGCCAAGCTGAGCCCATCTTTGCTTCCACAAGTTGGCAAAGACTTTCTTCAAGCAAGCTTTCCCTTAGTGACTGGGAACACAAGTATGACCTTTTACAATGAAAACCACCATTGTATATTCACCAGGGGTGACTTTCCCATAGGCCTTTGTGGTTCAATGAACCAGGGCGCCTGAACCCCAAGGGCGCCTGAACCCCCAAACCCCAAAACTCTTAGATTCCTGCACCTGTCTGGCCCATCCTCTGGATCCGGATCCTCACGTGGATCCGGATTCACACTCCATCCGGTTGAAATCAGTCCGGTGAGGCCGGCGGTAGGGAAGGCACAATCCGGAGCACCGTGCAGAACATTTTTTTTACTTGCCCCGCCCACCCCTTCCACAAACAATTCCATCCCCCCCCTCACACCCACCACTCCCGGCTCTAAATCCGGATTGAAAACGAAATCACCCCGATCTGCTGCCACACCCGATCCCGCAGAGGGAGGGACCCCGCTCCCGGCGATGCCTCCAGCCCTGCACCTGCTCCCTTCCTTCCTCGCTCGCACCGCTTTCCTCGCTCGCCTGTCACACCCCACCTCATTTACACCCAGCGCCAAAAGGCGCCGCCGTCCTGGGAACAGGAGTTTGGTTTTGTTTGTTTTGAAGTGCATCCCAGCCGGGCTTCTCTCTTTTGGCACCACCTGGAGGATCCCAGTGGCTGTTCCGGGGGTGCGTTGTCTGTGTGCAGAAAATGACACACACATACACACACACACACACACACACACACACACACACACACACACACACACACACACACACACAGAGAGAGAGAGAGAGAGAGAGAGAGAGAGAGAGAGAGAGAGAGAGACCGATTGATCCACTTGCTTTTGTCGGAGAAACAGCGGCTGCCGAACACGCGCGCGCCCGGGTTGTCTCTGCCTCCCTCCCTTCCCTGGTCAATCATTATCACCGCTAGGTAACCTTCAACTAAGGACAGGCTGGGGGAGGGGGGAGGGCGGCTGAATGTGTGTGTGTGTGTGTGTGTGTGTGTGTGTGTGTGTGTGTGTGTGTGTGTGTGTGTGTGTGTGTGTGTGTGTGTGTGTGTTGTGTTGTGTGTGCATTTGCACAGGGGCTGGGAAAGGGGCAGAGGAAGTGCAACGCACGGTTTGGGGAGAGTAACAGACGAACCCCCCTCTCTCTTGGAGCCTTGGAACCATTATCAAACACACGTTGGGAAAGTAGAGTAGAGGCACTGAAAGCACTTCGTTTTAATTTGGAAAAGGTTTATGATGCCCTATATTCAATTTATTCAGATAACAAGAGAGATGGTGACACAAGAAACATTGCAAGTTCATTGATGCTGAAATTGAGGTCTTTCCAATTCATATGTTCTTTGGTGATATGGCTTAAGATATTAACAAAAATTAATGTTGTTAGTAAAGTCTTACAGAAGCCTGATGTTGTTCTCCCAGAAGTTGTCAAAATGATTGAGCAGGCCAAGAATAACTTAGCAACAATGCGTACAGACTCTGCATTTGACAGTATGTTGTTAGAAGCTACATCAATTGCTGAAGAAATAGAATGCGAAACTGTATTTACAAGCATTGGACGACCACGGCCCAGAAAAAGATTTTTCAGTTATGAGCATGCCGATGAGAAAATTACAGATCCACAAAACAACTTTAAAGTAAATTTTTATTTTCATTTGTTTGACGTGGCAATTACAAAACTAAATGAACAGCTTTGCATTTTTACAAAATATAGACAAATGGAAAAAATTAGAGGAAGGCCAGAAAAGAGCAGTGTGTCTGAAATTGCAACAGAAACTGACTTCTGAAAGTGGAGCTGCTGATATAGATGGAGAAGATCTATTTCATGAGCTAGAACTCTTACCAATTGTTTTCAATAGTGACACAACTCCACTGGATGTTTTCAATTATATATACTCAAATAATTTGACATCAGTATTTCCGAACTTGTCCATATCACTACGTATATATTTAACAGTACCAGTGACTGTTGCAGAAGGTGAAAGATCATTTTCAAAATTAAAATTAATAAAAAATTATTTAAGATCAACTATGTCTCAAGAAAGATTGTCAAACCTTGCCATGATCAGTATTGAAAAAGAAGTAGCAATAGATACCAGTGACCTTATAAAGGATTTTGCTCATAGAAAGGCTCGAAAAGTAGATTTTTTGGGACATTAGCAAACAAGCAAAAACAAAACAATGTTGTGGTGTTGTATACTTAATAAGTGCATTGTTAATAAATGAGCAACCTGAAAAGTTTCTTGTTTTCTTTATAATATTTAAGTGCCATGTTAGCTCCCTTAAAAAAGGAAGGTAGACAGCTCTGTGAAACGGGGGGGGGGGGGGCAGAGGATCATATCCTTCGAACCACGGCTCCACATATCCTTAAGACGGCCCTGATATTCACTGTTTTTCAGTGATGTAAGTTGCCTTGTGTCTGTTTTAAGGAGAAAGATGGGGTAATAGATAGATAGATAGATAGATAGATAGATAGATAGATAGATAGATAGATAGATAGATAGATAGATAGATAGATAGATAGATAGATAGATAGATAGATCTAAACATTTGAAGGACTTAATTTCAAGTGGCATACAAATTCTTGATGATATCACAGATGTTTCTTCTATAGTAAGCAAATTGCCACTTTTTTTTTTACTTCCAATTGAGAGATATTTGATACTCCATCAAATATAAAGGGATGTGGGGGCTAATGTGGCATTAATAATTGATTTGAGATGTTGGGAAATTTAATGAAGATGTTGAAAAATTTAGCTTTCCAGAAGGAGAATTCTTTACACAACTAAGAACCAAAGCATTCAGAGTCTGAAATATCAAAATCCATGTTTTTATAAAAGCTGGGCATGGTATAAGCAACAAATGTAGCTGGTGTGTAATTGGCATAATGGGACCCCACACCTTAGGCCCATGAAGAAGCCAACCAGCATAGCCAGAATCAGTTTACATATATTTCCAACAGGTTTCCATAGCCAAGGTACCATGATAACAGAATCAGCTGAGCTTGTAGGTCATCTTCAAAGTCCAGAGTCCGCCAGCTGAATATAAATGTGAATTCCAACTTTTGGGATATGGCCAGTGCTGACACACAAACCTGAAGGGCTGAAGAGAACTCCTGCCTTCCTGCACACTCATGATCACCCACATGCAGAATAGCCCTGTTGTTGCAAAACCTACCTGTCAGGGAGTGTGAAATAGTTGGTGCTAACAGCATATTGACAAGGGATGAAGAAAGCTCTAAGGCAGAACTAGCAATATCGTGAAATTGCTATGACATAGTTTAGTTTTTGAAGAAGCTTTGTTAGTCTGTGGAACTCCCTGCCACAGGAGGTGGTGATGGCATCTGGCCTGGATGCCTTCAAAAGGGGATTGGACAGATTCCTGGAGGAAAAGTCCATCACAGGTTACAAACCATGATCGAGATGTGTCATCTCCAGGTTTAAAACCAGGGTACTTCAAGGACCAGATGCAGGGGAGTGGCATCAGAAGACAGATATCTAGTCTCGTGCACTCCAAAACGCATTTGATGCCTAGGCTGGCTTGTCAGACCTGCTCGCCCTCTCTGGCGGTGATGGCAGTGCTTCTGGATATGGCGGTGGCTCCGGCAGCAGGCCTAGGCCGGCCTGCTGGGCCCACTTGCCATCTCCCACAGTGGGCCAGTCCAGGCTGCTGGGCCTGCTCACCATCTCCGGAAGCAGGCGTAGTCTAGCCTGCTGGGCCCGCTCATCATCTCTATCATGGCGGTGGGTCAAACTGCAAGCACCAGACAATGTAAATAATTGTAGATATTTTGAACTTTACTGCTGTAACTAAGACTATATGTTTCTCCCTATTTTTATATGAGCTTCATCTTGGACACTTTTCTTCCTGCTTCAATAAGTACTAATACCCCCTCCTTCCTGAAAAGGCAGCTACAAGTGGATGTTGGGAGACCAAACTTTAAGACAGTATTACAGTATTTTGAAGCTACTACAATCATATATTTTTCATCAGAGTCATTTGCCCGGCTGGGAGAAGAAAAAAGAAAAGAACTATTTGACCTTGGAAATCTCAATGCTTCCAAAACAAACTCTTTAGATAACAGACTTGATTTTTTCTTTCCCACTCCCTCCCTGTCTTTGCTTTCCTTTTTACACCCCCTACCTCTTGGGAGTTAGTAACCCTTAGAAGTGGATTATAATTGAGTGAAACCAGAACAATGAGCTGGGAACCAATGTTAGATTAGCAATGTATGGAATTGCTTGATAAAGTCTGAGCTTTTCCCCGATCTTAATTCAGAAGCAGATGAGAGTCCCAACTTTAACCTAGATCAGAACACTGAGGCCAATATACAAATAACAAGAAATATTCAGAAGGAATATTTGGAGAATGTGGAATCTAGCACTTCTCGGGAGACCAAGCTTTCTCCAGAAGAGTAGAAAAGTCTCAGCTTCAATCCTGATTTGAGCATGAAGCTGAAACAGTGCATTCACTCCAATCTGCAATTTTATAATCTATTTGCTTGGGAGGCAGAATTCTTTTCAGAAGCAGAGGAGAGTCTTAATCTAAACCGTGTTTGGAGCATGGGATTGGAACAGAACATGTTCCCCAATCTACAAATATATCAGCTACAATTTAACACAACAGGAAATATGGAGGAAGAATGTTTGGAAAGTTCTGCATTGAAGGTTTTTGCATATCAGGATGGATTGACAGGGAACCAACCTATAAATCCCTGACTTAATGAATCAATCACATAAAAAGCTATTAATGGATTACAATTAACTATAACAATACGGAAAATGGATAACAGAAATCTACAAACCAGCCCAAAATAATAATAATAATAATAATAATAATAATAATAATAATAATAATAATAATAATAATAATAATAATAATAATAATAATAATAATAATAATAATAATAATAATAATAATACACTTTATTTTTATGCTGCCTTTCTTAAGTTTTGTTCTAGTTTTGTTCTAGTTAGACATAATCATGTGATAGAAAGCTGTTAAGATTGTCTACCTATTATAAAAACACAACCATAACTGGTTGAGATATCCATTATATACTAGTTTAATCAAATAAAGTAGATTAACTAATTGAAAATTTATTATCAGGATTGAATAATCTGCTAAGCTTTGATGGTCTTGTTCAGTGTTGCTCAATGTTGAAGTTAATTGTTAAATGCAAAAATAGCCTTCAATATTATTTATTTACTAAATCAACTAGAATCTATTTTAAGTGGTCAGTCAATTCACTGTGAAGACCAGTTAAGACCATTGTTAAATAGGCCAGTTTAACATCATTGTTTATGGAACATCTAATTAATTGAATATTTGGATATGAAAAATGAAAAATGGAATGTGGAAACCAGCTTGAGAGTCCAATTTGTTAGATCATTAAATGTTAGCCAGGCAAAAAAGAAAGAAAGGGATTTTTCCTTTTAATACAAGAAACAGAGAGATTGAGATGTAATGTTTTTCTTTTTCTTTTAATAACCCATTAAGCATTAATCTTAGACATACATTTTTTTGTAAACTTGGTAAAATTTATAAGAATGGAGAAAATATAATGAGTTGATGATGTCTATTATATATCTAAGGTTGTAGATTAGACAGTCTAGCGTAATTTTTTACTTCACTATCTTCACTTTTTGTATTAGACAAAAATTGATGTAAGCATATATGTACTATATACTGAATTAGTCAAATATAATCTAAACTGTTCAGTTAAATAAAGAATTAAGTTTTAGGATTGAGAATATTGCTAAATCTAAACTAGCTAACACAATATTGTAATCTATTATTTGTATTTTTTGTACTAGATGAAGACAGAGATAAGCAAAGACAAAGATAATATTGATGGGAAATACTGGAACATTGATGGAAAAAAATATTTAAAACAGTGGTGCAGGCACTGGTGATCTCGAGGCTGGACTACTGCAACGGTCTCTACATGGGGTTGCCCTTGACTCTCCTCCGGCAATTGCAGCGGGTGCAAAATGCAGTGGCTAGGCTGGTGGTGTGTGCATGTCGCTTTGACCACATCACCCCAGTCTTGGCTCGGCTGAATTGGCTACCCATTGCTTCCCGGATCAGATTCAAGGTCCTGGTTTTAGTTTATAAAACCCTCCATGGCTTGGACCCGGACTACTTGGCAGAGTGGATCACCCAGCGGTCAACTTCAGCCCGGCCGGTTCGGCAGTCGCGGGCGCACTTGCTTCGGGTTCCCACCCCCCGAGAGGCCAGGCGTTCTCTCACTTGGAATTAGGCCTTCTCGGCTGCTGCTCCTTCCCTGTGGAACAGCCTACCCAGCGAAGTGCGCTCTGCAGAGTCCCTGCTGGCCTTTCGCAGAGCGGTGAAGACCATCCTATTCCGCGAGACTTTTGGTGACCTAGCCTAATAGTGTTTTCCCCCCTCACCACCAACTGCAATCTATCCAATGTTAAATGTATTAGCAGCGAGGTTTTACGATGTAAAAGGGTGCTTTCTTGCTGCTTGATTTTAATTATGGGTATTGTTCTGTTTGTTGTCTCTGTATTGTGAAATTGCTGCCTGCTCAGCTTTGTAAGCCGCCCAGAGTTCCCTTGGGAAGATGGGCAGGGTATAAATCTAATAATAAATAAATAAATAATAGTAAATATGAAAATATGAAAATAATCTTGTTTAAGAGGAGAAGAGAATCATGAAACAACTAGGCCAATTTATTGGGAAAAACTTCTGATATATGTAACATGGAAGGAGATAAGCAATGTATCTGTTTTTACTTTGTTTAGTTTCAAAAATAAAAATATAGATATAAAAATACATTTTGCATTACCCACAGTTGTGACTGTAAAATATGCTACCTATCAACCCACAGAGTGAGAATGATAGACTTCTTTGCGTCTGTCTTCACGATCGAGGACCTTGAGCGGATTCCGCTGCCTGAGCTGCCCCTCTTGACTAAAGAATTAAATCAAATACAGGTTAAAAGAGAGGAGGTTTTAGGACTAAGACTAATCGATAAATTGAGGATTAACAAGTCACCGGGCCCAGATGGCATCCACCCAAGGGTTATTAGGGAACTGAGAAATGAAATTGCAGATCTCTTAACGGTTATATGCAACTTGTCTCTTAAAACTGCCACAGTGCCGGAGGACTGGAGGATGGCAGATGTCACACCAATTTTTAAAAAAGGAAGGAGGGGGGACCCAGGAAACTACAGGCCAGTTAGCCTTACATCTGTCCCAGGGAAGATGGTGGAAAGCCTCATCCAAGAGAAAATCTTAAAACACATAAAAGAACAAACCTTGCTGAGAGAAAATCAGCATGGCTTCTGTAAGGGTAAATCTTGTCTGACAAACCTTTTAGAATTTTTTGAAAAGGTCAACAGGCACGTGGATTTGGGTGAACCTGTGGATATAGTCTATCTGGATTTTAAAGGCTTTTGACACAGTCTCTCACCAAAGGCTGCTGAGAAAATTGCACAGTCAGGGGATAAGAGGGCAGGTCCTCTTATGGATTGAGAACTGGTTGAGATCCAGGAAACAAAGCAAAGTGTTCTGCTTATATACCGCCCCATACTACTACAAGTAGTCTCTGGGCGGTTTACAATTTTAATTACAGAGTGCAGGCTACAAATTGCCCCCAGCAAACTGGTACTACTCATTTTACCGACCTCGGAAGGATGGAAGGCTGATGAAAGCCTGCTCGGGATTAAGTTTTCTTGCAGTACAGGCATTTAACCATGCGCCACGAAGGGGAAATTTTAAATAAAGTGAAAGCGGTGTGCCCCATGGGACCGGTGCTTTTCAATCTGTTCATAAATGACCTGGAGAAGGGATAAACAGTGAGGTGGCCAAGTTTGCAGATGACACAACATGAAACCAGAGAAATTGTGAAGAGCTCCAGAAATCTCTCCAAACTGGGGAATGGGCTGAGAAATGGCAAATGCGTTTTAATGTAACCAAATGTAAAGTAATGCATATTGCAAAAAATCCAAACTTCATCTATCAACTCATGGGCTCTGAGTTATTGACGGATCAGGAAAGAGATCTTGGTGTGTTGGTGGACAGCTCCATGAAAATGGAAGTGAAGAATATTCCATGCTAGGGATTATCAAAAGGGGATTGAAAATAAAACAGCCAACATTATAATGCCATTATACAAAACAATAGTAAGCCCACCTGGAGTATTGTGTACAAAACCGCATCTCAAGAAAGACATAGTGGAACTGGAAAAGGTGCAGAAAATACTAAAATGATTAAGCCAATCCCTTATGAAGAAAGGCTAAAACATTTGGGCCTCTTTAGTCTGTAAAAAAGGCGCTTGAGGGGGGATATGATTGAGACATACAAAATAATGCAGGGTATGAGTAAAGTGGATAGAGGGAAGCTCTTCTCTCTCTCCCAAAATACCAGAACTAGGGGACATACACTCAAATTGAAGGCTGGGAGAGTAAGAACTGACAAAAGAAAATATTTTTTCACCCAGCACGTTGTAAGTCTGGAACTCCCTGCCACAGGATGTGGTGATGGCATCTGGCCTGGATGCCTTCAAAAGGGGATTGGACAGATTCCTGGAGGAAAAGTCCATCACAGGTTACAAACCATGATGGAGAAATCCAGGGTACTTCAAGGGCCAGATGCAGGGGAGTGGTATCAGGAGACAGAGATCTAGTCTCATGCGCTCCTAGATGCATCTGGTGGGGCCGCTGTGAGATACAGGAAGCTGGACTAGATGGGCCTTTGGCCTGATCCAGCATGGCTCTTCTTATGTTCTTATGTTCTTATGGAAGGGTGAAAACCTGCTGCAATTGAAAGCCAATCAGGGTCACAGCCAAAAAATTCCCATCCGGCTCTGAAGCGACCAGTTAATCTAATTCTCAATCAACTAGGGAGGGTGGGAGAGGAATTTGTTGGCTAGAGAAAGAGGCCAAGGGAGGCATATAGCTTAGATAGGCTGCCTGGCCCTTGCTCAGTAAACCCAGTAGTGGCTTGTTTTCACACCAAGCTCTGGGCAGGCTGACAAAGAAGCCCCACACCAGAACTATGCCCATATTGTATGGGTGGTGTTTTTACTGAGCATGCTATGGCCATCCTTCAAAATGGCAAATACCACTTCCACTTTTGCTGTTACATTAGCAGAAAATGCAGCAATATATGCAACCTGGGGACAGGAGTTTAGGTACATATGTGCAGAAATTGTGAGTTAAATTGTGCATAAATTGTGGGTTTGTGCATATATAGTTCATGCCTCCAAAACTGCTCAAGTGCCATGATCTCAACATACACCATGAAGACTCATTTCTAGGCCTTCCACACTAAAGCTGGGTTAAAACACAGCTTTTCCACTTTATTTGATGAAACATGAGGAAAGGAATGAACACATATGTTGCTATAAGTTTTTTCCCCTCAGAGCCACTTCAAAACTACTATCATTTCTGTAACTTCCTAATTACAAAATTTGCAGCACCGGAACCTTATTTTCTAGACATAGCAGGCTTAAGTGCTAAAATTCAGCTCACAATGTAAACACATCTGGATCATTAGGACTGCAATTCCAAAGATTAAAAAAAATAGGTTCACTTAGGGCTGGGTCCCACATCCCTTTAGAAGCAGTTTAAATTACTAGATAAACCATGTCCAAAAATGCTATCCCCACAGCCACTGGGCTTTTTTTTGGGGGGGGGAGAAAAGAAAACCCGGTAATGCCCCTTTAAGTGAGGTTTCTTTGACTCACCCGAGAGGTAGGGAATTTTTTGCCTCGCTTTAAAAACCCACCTTTTAAGAAGGTAGATGTCATTGGACCACGCAGATGATCCGGATTTCTTTCTCTTTTTTAACTCATAGCACTGACAGGCTATTCCTGGGGCCAACCGGTGCTGTTTTTTAAAAATTTCTCTGCACCTTTGGAGAAACAGGAAGCTCCATTGGGTGCTGTAAGTTTTAATTTCTCCCAGCCAAGTGGTCCGTTTTTTAAAAAAATGCTAGTGCCACCTGCTGGCCAAGGGGGCTGAACTGCACTTTAATTTTTTTTAAAAAAAAAACCAGCTTTGGACATAGGAACTCCTGTCCCAAATATTCAATCATGTGACAGGACGAAGAGGAAAAGCTGGACCTTCAGAAGATCAGGATTGAAACCCAGGTGAGATAGCAGCCTTAGTGGTGTAGAGGCATGTTTGAAGTGTGGTTTCAACTTCCTCCTCCTCTCGGAAAAGCTTCTGAAATAGGTCCTTTATTCTCCAGTTAGTTGGAGCCTTCTTATCTCTTCCTACCAGAAAGTAGATGACAGGATTAATAGCACTGTTAAGAGTTGCACCCATGAGAGCATAGAAACTAGTATAGGATGAAGCAGGAATGTCAAATCTTAAGAAAATCCAAAGAGCATTCATTGGAAAACCAAGAAAGAGGAAGAAGAGAAGGGTCAAAGAGATGGCTGTTAACATCTTTCCACGTTTATGATGTGATGATAAGAAGCAGACTTTAATCAACATGGCAGTAGTTGAGATAGACATGGCGGGCATACAAAGCACAGCATTCAAGAGAAACTGGTGGTACCATAATTCATCATATTCAATAGACAGAGTGAGGGCAAAATCAATAGCAGAAATTAGGAAGGTCAGAATCCATATTGAGGAACATACAATGGTGGACAAATGGGGTGGCCGGTGACACTTATGCCAAAGAGGGAAGAAGAGACAAACACACCTGTCAATGCTGATGGCTGCCAGTAAAAACTGACTTGTACTAAAGGTGAAAAGGAAAAGCGAGGGTATTAAATGCATCAAAACAATGCTGTACTCCACATAAAGAAAGAAATTCAAAATTAAGTGTATATTGTAAAGAATTAGATTTGTGAGCAAAGCAAAATCTGCAACAGAAAGATTCAAGACATAAGTGGTGAAAGAATTCTCCTTCATATGGCAAGCAAGAATCCAGATGACTGTTCCATTCCCTGCCATTCCAAAGAGACTAATGAGAAAAACAAATACGAATGATACCAACAGTCTTAACCTATAAGGATCACCATCTTCCAGACTATGGCTACTGTTGCTTGCAGACCCGGTAATATTGTATGCTGCATTAGACTCCATTGCAGGATGGGGGTGGGAATGGGGGTGGGTAATGAACCAAGTTCAGTTTCTCCTTGGGTGCTTCTTCTGGTAACCACACATCTACCTGAAGAAAAGAAAGACGGGGGTGGGGAGATGTAGTGTTATGGATTAAGCTTACACAAAGTTTTGGGGTGCAATCATCTCTGGTCCTCAGGCAGCGTTTCTCTCTGTGTGTCTCTGTGTGTTTGCATCACCTTTGTGCGTGCATGTCTGCCTGTGAGTGAGTCTCTCTCTCTCTCTCTCTCTCTCTCTCTCTCTCTCTCTCTCTCTGTGTGTGTGTGTGTGTGTGTGTGTGTGTGTGTGTGTGTGTGTGTGTCTGCCCACACTGCCTGAGACCAGAGGTTTTTATTGATAAGAGCAGAATAATAGACAGAGGAAAGACGGTCAGTATACATTCCATCGGTGGGAGGGAAAGGCACCCTAGCTAGTGAGGGATTATTGATAAGAACAGGAAGGGGCTCTTGGGCTTGAGCCAATGTCTCCTGACATCCTGTATTTCTGGCCTCCTGACCTATGCTTAGATTAGCGTCAGCCCAACCGCACACTGGGCCTCTGCTCGGCTCTGGGAATTTCTGGGAATCCAGGCCTTCCGCAGGCCTTCAATTTCCTGGCGTGTGCTGGTCACTTTTGGGGTTCAGAGCTATAGAATCCCCATGGGGGTCACTTTTTGGCTGTGTTGCTGGTGAACTAGCCATGCAACTGTCTTTTTCAGCCTGAACTGGAGTAGCTCATGCACTGGATCAACCTGGAGTTTCACTTACATTTCCACTATTTATAGTTTTTTTCAGATATTTCTCACAAGCTTATGTCACCCTGGATCTGTGTCACTCTAACACCATCAGAGATAGCCAGATATTCTTGTCAGGAGGGGTGTTTTAGTAAATGGGAAGGGGGGGATCAGACTATATGGGAATCTAAAAGTTTTCATGAGCAATGCTAAGATTGCAATATTAAATGAGGGAATAGCAAGAAAATTCAAAGAAAATCAGTGGAACCTTGTATAAAGAAATTAATTCATTACAAATGAAATTCTGTTAAGCAAATTTTACTTTATACAAATTTCCCATAGGAATGCATTGAAAACAGTGTAATCCATAATCACAGACATTTTTATGTTGTACAGATTCGCCCCACAGATGATTCTGTTAAGCAAATTTCCCCTATCTCTGTATTTTTATGTTGTACAGATTTTCGTTTGTTATATGAGGGTCCACTGTTTCTGCAGATTTCAGCTGGGACATAAGATTACTACCATCCTGAATCCTCATTCTGCTACTATATGTCTGAGGACATGTCCACAAAAGCTTACATTGAAATGTTATACATTACTTAGTTTTTAAGGTGCCAAATATTTTTGTCTTTTTTGTTTTGTTTGTTTCTTTGATTTTTGCCTACAATCTGGAAGTTGTGTCATGGCAACTGGACTTTTTTTCTTGAGAGACTGAAATGTTTTGCTACTCCTCCAAGGAGCTTTGTCAGTCTGAGGAAAGTTAGTGGCAAGGCTTCCAATTTATACTTCACCTTGATTTATTGTTCACCCTAGTCTGAATAGGCTCATTAGGTGGACAATGGCCTGAATAGACTAATAGTAGCCTGAATAGACTCAAAAGACTGATGAAGCTGCTTGGATAAGTTGTGATAAGAATCACTACTTATCCAAGCAGCCACCCAGGGTCTCTTCTTCAGGTTTTCACTCCACCTCTCAGATGGGGAGCAGTTTAAAAACACACACACACAAAACACATTTTCTGCCTCTCTCTCTTTCTCTTGTTCTTTTTTCCTGCCTGCACCCCCCCCAAAGTGCTTTTGAGTGAAACTGGGCACATTAGAGGAACTGATCGAATGAGAGCTGCCTCAAGATGGAGGAGCGGAAAAATTTGAAAGTTTTTAAAAAATGTCCCATTTTCACCCAATGACATGCTGTCCTTGAATGAAGAGTGGGGTTTTTGACCCACACTTCACCAGACAGGGGTGCCGATTGCACTCCTCAGGGGGACACCATCCACTTTGGTGATGTCCAGGCTCTGATTGGTCAAGACTCCAGCCTGGACCTATCACGCAGGTCTCATCTTTCTCCCCTGCTCTCTCTCCTGTGGCCACCGGAGTGAAGAAGAGCTAGTCACCAAAAGGCACAGAGACCACCACCACCACTGGGGGGTCATGAAACAATCTTTCAAAAAATGAAAAACACTGCACAGTGTCAGAAGGGAAAATCCTGGAACCTTTCATCAGGAAGGAATGGGGATGTGGGCATGCACCCACCACACCATCTATCACCCGCCACAGCTGGCAGGAGGGCACACAGCTTACTCGCCCTCCAGGCACCCACAGATTGCTGCATGCCTGGGGAAAATGCACCCTTCCATTCCTCTGATACACACCTGTTTACAGTCTATGCAAAATTCTTATCTTCTCAGTGAGAAGGAATATATAAAGAAAACAATTGTGTCCACACTGTCATTTTTGCAGCTGTTGCATTTTTCCAATATAGGAGGTCATTTTTATGCATTATCCATAAATAACTAATGTTTTGCTTGACATAACATCAACCAAATTCAAGGTTCTATGGCTGAGGCAGGAGCTTCACTAGCAGCCATCCAGCTTGCACAGCTATCTCCTAAATCAGGGCGAAGAAACAATGGCAGGACAATAGACGGAATAGGGATGTATTCCTAGTGTGTTCTTATGATGCACGTCAAAATTTATGAGTATAGTCACTACGTCTCATACTAAGTAAGAATGAGAGAAAAAGTATGCCAAGATCCTCAAAACTTCCTTTCACTTTAGTGGCAAAAGAACATTTTCCACCTCTCATTTTCATAAATAAATTTTCACCAATGCTGTCTTTTTCATGTCTCCTTCTCTCATTCATTTCAGAATGTATACAGGCATCTGGCTTGGATGCCTTCAAAAGGGGATTGGACAGATTCCTGGAGGAAAAGTCCACCACAGGTTACAAACCATGATGGAGATGTGTAATCTCCAGGCTTAAAACCGGGGTCCTTCATGGGCCAGATGCAGGGGAGTGGTATCAGGAGACAGAGATCTAGTCTCGTGTGCTCCTGGACGCATTTGGTGGGGCCACTGTGAGATACAGGAAGCTGGACTAGATGGGCCTTCGACCTGATCCAGCAGTTCTCTTCTTATGTTCTTATGTTCTTATGTACCCACAACAGCAGAAGGCAGAGTGCCTTGTCTACTCCCTCCCATGAGATTTAAATAAACATGTCCTTGCCTTGGTGTCAATCTTACTGAACCTTCTTTCTTCCTAGCCATGGCTGGGACGGTCTATCGTGATTGGTATTGTGAAGTCCATCAATCTATGCAATGGAATGAGACAGAAAGTATGAGATGAATGTGGTCTATGCTTTCTTTAAACATCAAGAGCACAAAAGCAAGGAACATACAATAATATAGCCCATAGACCTGCAGAGCTGGAAGGGACCTTTTGGATCACTGAGTCCAGCCCTTGTCAGAGAGAAACAATGGGGAATCGAACTCCTGACCTCTGGCTTGGCAAACAGATTCCTAAAACATGGGACTATTGGGTAAGAGGGATCATTTTCCTCTAGAATATCAGCTGATTCATAGAATCATAGAATCATAGAGTTGGAAGAGACCTCAAGGGCCATCTAGTCCACCCCCTGCCATGCAGGAACCCCCATCACAATATTTCCGACAGATGGTCATTACAGGGGTTGCTAAAAACTGGCTAAAGTCTTCTGATTTCTACCACATTTGCAATTTAATGATCTATTGGGAGGCATATCAAAACTGAGTTGAATAACACATATTGTCTGGCAACAAATAAACAGAAGAAATGGAAAATGGGCATAAACATTTGTCAGGTGCTCCAATTGCATCCCCAAATGGTAATACTGTGGACCCTCATATAACAAGTGGTTTGTTTAACAGAATATCTGCTTAAAGGAAAAAACATTCCAGAGATAGGGGGAAATCGCTTAACATAATCCCCTGTGGGGCGAATCCATACAACAGAAATATGGTTGCAATTAGGAATTAATCTGTGTTCAATGCATTCCTGTGGGAAACTTGTACAAAGGAAAAATTGCTTAACAGAAATTCGTTTGGAAAGAATTAATTCCTTTATACAAGGTACCACTGCAGTTTTCAAGGCCATCTAGAAAATGAACTTTAAAATAGCTAAATTTTATTAGTTATCAATTTCTCTCCATCTTATTGCCACTTCTTCCTCTCTCTTCCATCCTATGCTCTGCTTCTCCCTGTTGTCTTGGAGCAGTTTGATCCTCCACCATGGTAATGAATAAATTTATTCATTTCTGTCTTGAGCAGAATTGGCCCTTACTGTTCTCATACCTGGCCGTTATAAGACATATACAGTACATACTCCACCAATATGCATTTAGTCTAGGGATGGGCACCTTACAAAAACTGAAACACTGTGTCATCATTTTGTTAGCTTATGAATCATTTTGTAAGCTAACAAAATGACAGAGAGTGTTTCGTTTTGGATAGTAACGGAACAGCCTTTTTTGTTTTAAAAAGAACCATTTTGTTACTATCTAAAACATTTCCCCTGGGTCCAAGGGGCACTATATTTGATTAGTAGCCCCCTTGGATTCACCCCTGTAACCCACCCACCCAAATTTGGAGAGGTTTTGGGGTAAGTGGGATGAGTAACTAAGCTCCAAAGGTGGTGCCCCTAGGAAGCCTTTTTTTCTAAATGAAATTAGAAGCCAAGCCTTTAGGACCCAGGGGAGCATCACAACTTGTTTTCATTTTGTTTTTGTTAGTAACAAAACTACTTTAAAATTTTATTAGTAAGGAAATGAACCAAAACAGGGATGGAAACAGAATGAAACGAAATGCATTTTTCTTTGTTTCCTGCCCATCCCTAGTTTAGACCCAGTGGGTTAATGAAAAATGTGATGCTGTAAATAGATTTCCTATTTAAGTCTTCAGTAGATGAACCCATGGTCATACAGTGGTACCTTGTATAAAGGAATTAATTCGTTCCAAATAAAATTATGTTAAGCATTTTTAATACAAATTTCCCGTAGGAATGCATTCTGTTAAGCAAATTTCCCCTATCTCTGGAATTTTTTATGTTGTACATATTTTATGTTATACAAACCATTTGTTATATGAGGGTCCACTGTAATTTTATGAAACTAGCTAATGCTGACTGATGGCAAATCACAGGTGTGTTCTGCCTGTTCTTCCCTCCTATGTTGTATAGTGGCTTCCAGTAGCCTCATGCACTCCTTGCAAACCTCCCCATCCACCCTCTTATTGGATCTTCATCTCTTGGATAGAATCTTATAACTCTGGTGTGAAGAAATAAGCCCCTCCCCACCTGTTCAAATATCTAAGAATACCTGAGAAGAGGAAGAGATGAGCAATCCTTGAACAAGATGATTAGACAATGAAGATAATCAAGGTATTTCACAATATTATCTGATGGAAAGCAGTGCAGTAAATATTTCAGCTCCTCTAGTCCTGATGAAAAAAAATCTGTCTGTCCCCACAAACAGTCCACACACACTCTGTGATGAACGAGTTGTTAGCTTGTCCTTTTACTGGCCATCAAGATAATCACCCATGAAGCTAAAAGGAGGAGTTTCCAACTCTGTGAGATCCTTGCACTGTTCAGAAGAGCAGAAGGGCAATTTCATTCTTAGCTTCATAGAATCATAGAATCACAGAGTTGGAAGAGACTTCAAGGGCCATCCAGTACTCACAACAGATGGTCATCTAACCTCTGCTTCAAAACCTCCAAAGAAGGAGACTCCAAAACCCTCCTTTGTGGCAGCATATTCCACTGCCAAACAGTTCTAACCATCAGGAAGTTCTTCCTAATGTTCCAATGGAATCTTTTTCCTGTAGTTTGAAACCATTAAGTCTCTGAAGCCAACAGTAGGTGAAAATAACCTAGCTCTGAAGTGAATATATTATTGCTGAATGAGCCTGAGAAGTGCCTTTCCTCTTCTTGGAAACCAACTGGGTTTGCTTGTGTGTGCATTTCTCTGGAATGATAATACTTATCCCATAGGGAACAGATGGGTTGCTGCTTGGGGCACATAATTTTGATTTTGGCAGGTAGTGTGATTGAAGGAGTATTGAATTAGGTATTGGTGGAGATTTTTTTTTATTAAGGGAGGCCAACTGTCCTTAACACCAGGAGACAAAAGATCTTTTCTGTAGATATATGTTTAAAAACTTGGCATACTGTGCTTCAAATTATCTTTTGCCAGTATTTGAGTTGTTTATCTGTCACTCTCAGAATCACTACGAGCTGGTAGGGTGATTTCTTCCTGGATAGGTTGGCTTTCCAAACTTAAATTGCGTATTTAGTATCTCAGGACCATTGGCTTGGCTGGTGATGAAGAATGATAGCAAAGTGAACCAAAGCTAAACAAACCAATAAAACAAATAGAAGCAAGGCTAAAACTGACAACAAAGGCTGAAAATGGTATTCTTTCCATTGTAATAATTTGATGATTGTAACTCAGAAATACATTGGGAGGAATTTAGGGCCTACTGGATCTCCCCATGCTAGGGATGATCAAAAAGGGGATTGAAAATAAAACAGCCAACATTATAATGCCATTATACAAAACAATAGTAAGGCCCCACCTGGAGTATTGTGTACAATTCTGGTCACCGCATCTCAAGAAAGACATAGTGGAACTGGAAAAGGTGCAGAAGAGAGCGACTAAAATGATTACTGGGCTGGGGCACCTCCCTTATGAAGAAAGGCTAAAACATTTGGGGCTCTTTAGTCTGGAAAAAAGTCGATTGAGGGGGGATATGATTGAGACATACAAAATAATGCAGGGCATGAGTAAAGTGGATAGAGAGAAGCTCTTCTCCCTCTCCCAAAATACCAGAACTAGGGGAAATACACTCAAATTGAGGGCTGGGAGAGGAAGAACTGACAAAAGAAAATATTTTTTCACCCAGCACGTTGTAAGTCTATGGAACTCTCTGCCACACAATGTGGTGATGGCATCTGACCTGGATGCCTTCAAAAGGGGATTGGACAGATTCCTGGAGGAAAAGTCCATCACAGGTTACAAACCATGATGGAGATGTGTAACCTCCAGGGTTTAAACCAGGGTACTTCAAGGGCCAGATGCAGGAGAGTGGAATCAGGAGACGGATGTCTGGTCTCATGCGCTCCCAAGGCACATCTGGTGGGGCCGCTGTGGGATACAGGAGGCTGGACTGGATGGGCCTTTGGCCTGATCCAGCATGGCTCTTCTTATGTTCTTATGACCCTTGGGATAATGGATAGCTGCTTCCTGCTTTGGTCACCAAAGTCATTTGACTAGTATAAGAAACTATCTGAGTTTCATATCAGAATGCCGACTTGGCTCTATCTGTTATCTTTGACTCTGTTGGGCCTTGTCTGTTATCTCTGCTTGCACGGGCCATACATGTGATTTGAATGTGATTTCTTCTAGATGTTCTTCTAGTAAAAAATAATCATGGCAAAGGGGATGTTTCCCCTTGCAGAGGGTGAGGGCGTTATCCAGCCATATTGCTGTCATTTTCTATGGGCATTAAAATGAAATGTGAGGATTATACAACTGATTTCATGAAAGATGTAGGAGCCTCGTGGCGCAGTGGTTAAATGCCTGTACTGCAGGTAAAACTGTGCTCACGACCTGGGTTCAATCCCTGGTAGCAGGCTCAAGGTTCACTCAGCCTTCCGTCCTTCCGAGGTCGGTAAAATGAGTACCCAGCTTCCTGGGGGGGCAATGTGTAGCCTGCACACTGTAATTAAAAAATTGTAAACCGCCCAGAGACTACTTGTAGTGGTATGGGGCGGTATATAAGCAGACCACTTTGCTTTTGCTTTTGCTCACTAGAGAGGGACCCAAAATGGAAAAAAATGGTGTTTCGTTTCATTTTTTTGTTTCATTTTCTTCATTTTGTTTTATTTATTTATTTTTATTTTTATACTGCCCATCTCTCCCTAGGGCTACTCTGGGTGGTTTACAACATGGAATCACCTGACAAGCTAACAAAGGAATACATTTTAAAAAGCCAAAATACAAGGAGCATAATAAAACAAAATATGCATAAATCAAGAACAATGAACTAAAATTAAGCTACTATGAAGATAAAAAGAGCAGGAGATGGATAAAACGGGGGGAGGGAGAGAAGATAAGAGGTAAAAATAATAATTTACTGGATGTTTGAGAAATCAGGAAAGGCCATTCTATACAACCAGGTCTAAAATAGTTTTTTAAAAAATTTGAAGTGAGGGTGCCAGCTGAATTTCAGGGGGTAGGTGGTTCCCTAACTTGGGAGCAACCACTGACAAAGCCCTATTCCTTGTTACAACTTTTGAGGCCTCCCTCAGGGTTGGGACTCCCAGGTGTCTTGCCTAGATAGCATGGGTGTTCTTGGCAGTTTTCCTTGATGGGAGCCACTCTGTTAGATACTAAGGTCCCAAACCATTTAGCGCTTTGTATGTTAACATCAAAACCTTGAAGTCAATGTGGTAGCGTACCAGCAAGCAGTGCAGAGCTGCCAGCATTGGAGTAATATGTTGATGCCTCTTTTTTTGCCCCCTTAGAAGTCTGGCAGCTGTATTCTGCACTAGCTGCAATCTCTGCATTAACCTCACGGGCAGCCCCTCGTAAAAGCACTACTTTAGTCTATTCTCGAGATTACAAGTGCATGAACCAACACAGTTAATGCCCGGATTAGGCAGCAGATTGTCCAGTTAATGCCCTGATTAGGCAATCTGGACAATCTGCTGCAAAGGCTGCTGACACAGTCCCCACCAAAGGCTGCTGAGAAAATTGCACAGTTAGGGGATAAGAGGACATTGAGAACTGGTTGAGATCCAGGAAATGAAGAGTAGGTGTCAATGGGCAATTTTCACAATGGAGAGAAGTGAAAATCGGTGTACCCCAGGGATCTGTCCTGGGACCGTTGTTTTACCTTTACTGTTGTAAACCGCCCTGAGTCCTACTATGGGAAATAGAGTGGTATATAAGTGCAATAAATAAATAAATAAATAATAAATAATAAATTTTCAATCTGTTCATAAATGACCTGGAGACAGGGATAAACAGTGAGGTGGCCAAGTTTGCAAATGACATGAAATTTTTCCGTGTGGTAAAAACTATAGAAAATTGTGAAGAGCTCTAGAAGGATCTCTCCAGACTGTGGGAATGGGCTGCAAAATGGCAAATACATTTCAATGTAGGAAATTGTAAAGTAATGCATATCGGGGGGGGGATTAAAACTTTATCCATCAACTCATGGGCTCTGAGCTATCCGTGATGGATCAGGAATGGGATCTTGGTGTGTTGGTGGACAGCTCCATGAAGGTGCCTACTCAGTGTGTGGCACCGGTGAAGAAGGCCAATTTAGGGATTATCAAAAAAGGGGATTGAAAATAAAACAGACAACATTATAATACCATTGTACAAGATTATAGTAAGGCCACACCTGGAGTATTGTGTACAATTCTGGTCACTGCAAATAAAAAAAGACATAGTGGAACTGGAAAAGGTGCAGAAGAGAGCGACTAAAATGATTACTGGGCTGGGGGATCTCCCTTTTGAAGAAAGGCTAAAACATTTGGGGCTCTTTAGTCTGGAAAAAAAGTGCCTGAGGGGGGTATGATTGAGACATACAAAATCATGCAGGGCATGAGTAAAGTGGATAGAGGGAAGCTCTTCTCCATCTCCCTAAATACCAGAACTAGGGGACATCTACTCAAACTGAGGGCTGGGAGAGTGAGAACAGATAAAAAAATATTTTTCTACCCAGCGTGTTTTTAGTCTGTGGAACTTCCTGCCACATGATGTGGTGATGGCATCTGGCCTGGATACCTTCAAAAGGGGATTGGACAGATTCCACGGATTTGGTGGATCCACTGTGATATACAGGAAGCTGGATTTGATGGGCCTTTGGCCTCATCCAGCATGCCTCTTCTAATGTTCTTAAGTTGGTAATGAGTGGAACGGACCACTGACACAACCTGGGTTTCCATGGTAATCGCCGGGTCCAGCAGGACACCCAAATTTTAGACCCCATCATTCATGGAGAGAGTCACCCACCAAACGTGAGGGAGTTCCGCAACCCGCAGATACAACCAACAGCTAAAGGAAGCCTGGTGGGGAAAAACAGAGACCCAGAACCAGTGCTGGACATGGACCTTTCTTCAGGTTTGATTTCCAATGTACTGTGGAAGTGTGGTGTGTGTATGTTTGTGCAGAATTTGTGCAGAATTGTTTACTTTTATGACATTTACAAAATTTCTCTGCTCTCTGGGGCTAAAAGAGCATGAAAGAGCATGAAAGTACAAAGCAGAAAAGTACAAAAGCAGACCAAAAACACAGAGAGAGAGGAGAGGAGGGGAGAGAGAGGGGCAGGGAGGGAGGGAGAGAGGGGGCACCCTAAACCCCTAAGGCGAGGCAAAGGGCTCCCAGATCCGGAGCTTTAAAATGTTTTCCTACCAGCTCTGGACTTTAAAAAAATTAAGTACCACCACGCCCACCTAAGCGCGTCCCAGCGCACATTTCAAGTACCTGGTCTCCGAAGGTGAAAAATTTCTGATGTGGATGTAAAGCAGTGAGTGCTGGGCTCTCCTCGCCTTGTTTGTTTTTTTTTGTCCCCGCCGCCCCTTTAAGAGACAGGAATCACAACGACCAGCAGACGGAGGTGAGCCTGCATTTTTTTCTCCCTCCCCTCACGCAGACAGGAACAATGGAGTGTGGAGGGGTGGGAACACAGGAAGAGTAACAACCCCCTAAGATCTCTGGTCCGAATTTAAGTTGCCAGCGGATTTTAGGGGTCGTGTAAAAGCGCCCAGAGAGACTATGGACAGAAACTATCAGCTGTTAAGGAATCCCCTCTTTTAATGACAAGCCACCTGTGGTGTCTCCTTTTGCCCTTTGAGGGTCTTCCTATTGTGGGATGTGATTCACTCAGCTCAGTGCCTGGAAATTATATATCTCTGGGCTGCCACTCTGATAATCACCCCCACCATTGGCAGCCCCAGCTGGGGGATTCTGGGTCATAGTTCTATGGTGGAGGATCATATCATGCAATAATTAAGGGATTATGAAAAGAAAATACACACATGAGTATAGCAGAGAAAAAAATATGAGCAGCAGCAGTAGCATGTAGATCAAGTGTAGATGATTGTTATAAGTATTATCAGAACTTAGAAACAGAGAGACAAAGAAACAAGACTTAGAATAAAACTCTTATATTGAATATATACAGCAAATATACAACAAATAACAACAGCATAACACCAAGCAATAACATATATACAAATCAACAGAGTGTGGGCTACTGTTTCTCACCATAAACAGTCCCAATTTAACATTATTACAGCCAGTTCTTTTATACACATTTAGACTTCATCAGACATGATTTTAACCAATCACATTATGTCATTAACTATTCCACCTGTGCTAAATCACTTAACCTGCTAGTGATTTCTAATTCCTTGCACTTGTGGCTAACATCATGACATTGCATTTTTGACTGACTCCATTTTATAAATTCTCTGTTCACTCTGTTAAATATACATTACATATATTTTGTCAATTCTACATATTATGACAGATCAAACTGCTCCAAGACACACAGGATCTCTGTCTTGTCCTGGTTCAACCTCAGCCTATTAGCCCCCATCCAATCAGAGACAGCTGCCAACCAGCACTTAAAGGACGGAACAGCATCCACTGCAGAAAATGGAAAGGAGATATAGACTGTGAGGGGTGTTTGATGGGACCCAGGTTTCCATTTTAGGGGGGACAGGCAGATGAGAAGCTGCAAATATGCAAATATGTTTGACTGAGCTGCCAAAAAGGTCCAAGTGCCATCCTAAGTGTGTGTGTATGGGTGCATGGTTGCACAAGATTTGTTTGGCTGAATGGACTACTCTGAATCGAGGCCCTTGGGTTTAGCCACTAGTTTCACCCTAGGGATAAGTGCTAGGCTATGAAATTCAGCAAGTCTTGAAAGTCAATAGCCTTCCAGGATAGAATTTGGACAATAGAAAACAATGACCCCCAGCATGAGTTGAAGTATCTCCAAATGGAGCAAAGGTAACTTACCAGATGTGCAGGTCACTAAAATCCATGGATATCATGAGAACCAGTGTAAATTACAATCACTAAATCACTAAACATTCATCAATGTGTGCTTGCCAGGATTACAAAACCTATGAATTTGTGATTTTTGAACAAACTTTGTGATTTGTTTTTAAATTTGTGCCCATCTCTATTCTACAAAAGCTCACATTAAAATATAGCAGGTAGTCATCAAAAACACCCCCAAACCACAACTAGAAAGGTACGTATCTTGTTGTGACATAGTTATATTGGCACGAGATATTATCCGATATGAAAAGAGTTTGGGTGTTCCCATAAAGTTTGCACAACTTGCCAGCTCTAACAGTTGCAATTTATGCGGGGCTGGGAGGCACCAGTCTTTGGTCCAACTCATGCACCCTATTGCAACATCAACATTCACCAATTAAATGCTAATTTCCAAAAATAAAAATAAAAATTCTGCAGTTGCTGTACCGTGCACAGAAAATCCAACAATATATGGAACTTGGGGACAGGGATGTTTGTGTATATGTCCAGTCATTCTGAGAGTGGGTTTATATCTGTGTGTATCTTTCATCCCTCCTATATAGTTGAGAAATCTCATGATCCAAGATCATCCAAATATTTCTGTTTGTTTGTTCAAACATGAGAAAAGATGAGAACACATTTATTGGTATAGCCCTTTTCCTCAGACCCACTTGCAGGACTTATCTCTCTTCTTTCCTCAAATATATATATATAATCACATAATTTTTAATGACAGAAGTCTTTACTGAAATATGATATTTCACCAAAGGCTGTAAATACATCAGGACACCTAGAAATGCAATTCAAATGACCATGATTTTTTTAAAGTTCTCTTGTTGGGATCATAGAGATATCTCAAGTGAGGATTCAATTGCATTTCCACAGGATCCCTCTTCTTCCTGGAAAAGCTTCTCCAATATTTTCTTTATTCTCCTCCTAGAATTTTGAGCCTTCTTGTCTCTTCCCATCAGGAAATAGATGAAAGGATTAATGGCACTGTTAAGAGATGCCCCGATTTGAGCATAGAAATAAAAAAAAGGGGAAAGCAGGAATATTATAACGGAGAAACAATTGAGCGACATTCATTGGAAATGCAAAGAAGAGGAAGAAGAGAAGAGCCAACAAAATGGCTGTCAAACCTTCCCTCGTTTATGGTGTGGTGACATGAAGCAGACTTTGATCAACATGGCTATCGTGGAGACAGCCATAGCTGGCATGCAAAGCACAGCATCCAGGAGAAATTGGATAAACCATAATTTATGATAGCTAATTGTGAAGGAAAGGGCAAAATTAACAGCAGATATTAGGAAGGTGAGGATCCATACTGTGACACACACAATGGCGGACAAATGTCGTGGCCGGTGACACTTGTGCCAAATAGGGAAGAAGAGGCAAACACACCTGTCCATGCTGATGGCAGCCAGTAGAAATTGACTTGTACTGAATGTGAACAGACTGAGGTTGTTTAGGAAGAAGTAGAGAATATCACTGTAGTGCTTACAACCTAGTAATTGTAAAAGAGAGCCTATATTGTAAGGAAAAGCTGCGAGCAAGGAACAGTCTGCAATTGACAGATTCAATATAAAGGTGGTGAAAGGATTCCTCTTGAGATGCCAACCAAGAATCCAGATAACGATTCCATTTCCCACCATGCCAGAAATGCTAACAAAGAGATTCAATATAAAAAGTGCAATCCACCTTCTATAATTAGCATCATCTTCTGGACTATAACTAGTGCTGTTTAAGAATCCAGTACCATTGTGTGTTGCATTAGACTACATGGTAGGATCTACTGGAGCCTCGAATGAAGAGATGATGTCAGCCACCCAGTTCAGTTTCTCCTTTGGTTCTTCTTCTGGACACCAAACATCTGCCTGAAGGAAAGAGATGCAGGAGAGCTCACGTCCCTCCTAGTTTGTGCTCTTGGCAAACTAGCAATACATCCACTGCTTTCAGCCTGATTCAGATTAGCTCCTGCAAATGATTAAATTTCAAATGTCACATGAAATTGTAATGTACAGTTTATTGTGTCTTTAGTTTTTACTGATTTTCACCTTGTGATCCTCCTTGGGCTCCCTCAGTGTGAAAAAAGTGACCTATAAAGAATAGAAAATGAAACAATGAATGAACTACCGAACAAATGAAGAAATTCATTCACTTAGCATCCATAGATCCTATGTATCTTATTTTCACATCAATGTTTTTCCAACCCATTGTTAAGTGTTAAGTTTTACTGAACCTCATCTATTTCAAAATGCACCCTTTAAATGTAGTTTTAGCTATACAAGTGGTCCCCCGCCCTTTCTTGGTTCATACACTGCGGTCCCACTATGTCGCAGGACCATCGTATATGAAAAAAGGTCCCCTGGGATAAGGGGCAAAGGTCTGTTTCAGGCCTCCTATACTTACTGCAGGACTGGGGCTGCCCCGAATAGGCCTGTGAGGGTCTTCCCAGGCCTTCTGGAGGCCCCAAAAGGGCCTCCCTCCAAAAACCGGAAGTGATATCTGAGTTACCGAAAATCATTTCTGAAGCCTCCACGGGCCTTTCTAGGCCTGTCGGAGGCCTCAGAAATTATTTTTGGTGACCCAGAAGACACTTCCAGTTAGCAGGGGGGCCCTTCTGGGGCCTCCACGAGGCATGGGATGGCCCTCGCAGACCTGTTTGGGGCAGTGCCAGGCTGGGGGTAAGTACAAGACCCCCCAGTTAGGCACCTTCCCAGGCCCTGCATTCACATATCCTGGATTTTCAATTATTGTGGGTCGGGTTGGATCCCTAACCCCCACAATAAGTGGGGGATCACTGTACTGTGAAACTATTTCTTGATTGCAATGCATAGAATGTCCTTCTTCCATTAGTTTCCTTGTCTGGCCTAAAAGTAACCTTTGGAATCCTTTTGAATCTTACATGCTTAGCTCTAGGATCTTACATGCTTAGTAGAAATGCTGCAAAGACACTTGATGGAGGATTCAGCTGTCAAACAGCCTCCAGTTGTCATAATGGAAGAGAAACAGGAAAGAGAGCAAAGAAGGAAGAGGAAGAGAGAACTAGAGAGAGAAGGAGGGAATGAGTAGGCTAGCATTTATTTTGATATTATTTTGCATCAACTCTACTTTGTGGTTTTGTTTTGTTTTTGTTATAGACATTTTGTTTTGAACCCATTCCTGATCTCACAGAAGTACTTTTTGTGCAGGAAACATCCATACTCAATGGCATTATAAGGAATGGACACAAAATTTAGAACAAATGTGAATCTATAAATGCCAGGACTGAGAGACGGTGGCCTTTCAGGACAGCCAGCTAAACTCCAGGTGACAAAACTCCATTGCCACCATCTCTGTGGTTGCCATGAGAACCAAAGCCAGTTGAAGTGGCACTGAACCTAGGGGAGTTGAAGAGGGACAAATAATTCAACTCTGCCTTTCCTGGTTTTCTTACAGGCCTCTTTAAATTGCTTTCCAGATCTGCAAATATAGCAGCCAGTCCTACCATCTTCTTTATCAAGGTTCACATTTGAGTCTTATTGATGGCTTTATTATGACCATCACTGGAATGATTACTTCTCACTGGTCAAGGGCTCAAACATTGCACCCTGTCATTCTAGCACCTGGAGGCCCTAGCATAAATTCACTTTTGTGTTTGTTTTGAAGATAGGAAACCCAATGGCATCTGCTTTCTTCCAAGAATCCCTGGAACGAAGAAAGCACCACACAGTCGTGTACCTTGTACCAAAATGGAATATTTGAGACTGGCAAATAGTTGATGGGAAGGCTTCTCAAATAACGGTCTTATTACTTATTAAACAGGCTGGGATCTTATTCTGCTGCAAGGAGGCATTCACCCTTCCTTTTACCCACACTGGCTGCATTTATGGGCGAGGAAGTGCAAGGGTTCAAAACACATGTGGTGGCATTTGCCTCTCCAAGAATTTGCAGCATAGAATACAAGGCCTAGAATTACAGAGCCCTGTGGCGCAGTGGTTAAATGCCTGTACTGCTGCTAAAACTGTGCTCACGACCTGGGGTTCAATCCCAGGTAGCCGGCTCAAGGTTCACTCAGCCTTCCATCCTTCCGAGGTTGGCAAAATGAGTACCCAGCTTGCTTGGGGGGGGGGGAATGTGTAGCCTACATACTGTAATTAAAAACTTGTAAACCACCCAGAGACTACAGGAAATGGTGTGGGGCGGTATATAAGCAGAACATTTTTTTCTTTGGTTCTAGAATGTGCACCAAGTGTGGGGTCAGATATCCCTTGAGAAAGACCTAGGATTGTTATGGGGGACACAAAGTCCAGAGCAGTCAGTGTGGGATAGGCGAACATTGCCCATGCACCTCCATTGTGAGGAATCAGGTGAGACACACCCAAAATCTCTATCCAGCCAAAGGGACCGTCTACATCAGGCATGTCCAAACTTTGGCCCTCCTGATGTTTTGGACCGCAACTCCCAGAATTCTAAGTTTATATTGCCAGTGGCAAATGACTGTGGGAGTTGTGGTCCAAAACATCTGGAGGGCTGAAGTTTGGACATGCCTGATCTACATCAGCCTTGGACCATGTGGCTTACAGGTGTACTGCTTCCATGCAAAAGAGAGCAGGCTGGGGTGGGGAGCTAGACTAATAAAAGATGCCTGGTCCCCTCCCACCTCCCTGCCAAATCTTCTGGATGATGCCATTCAATGCCATTGCAGTTTGTAAACACACCAAAGTCAGTGACAGAAAGGTTCAAAATGCAAGTGGGAAATGGATTCCTCTCCCTTTTCCATCTCCCAACCTCTCCTTTGCTGCTCCTAGCTCTCTTGAAGCAGATTGATCCAACCCCCTTTACATGGAATAAACACCTTCCCTTTTTCTCCTCTGCAGAATTTGTCCTTGGGTTCTTCAGAACTGACCACCTGAAAACATGTACAGTTATCCAAGGGATAAAACCACTGCCGGGGTTTAGACTGAGCAGATGCTGTTGAACATTTAGCCTTTGCTTTGTGTTCAGGAGGAAAGATGATCTGCCGAACACAAGAGAGGTTTCTTCCCGAGGCTCTGGTAGAGCACCATGTCTCCATGTCTTTGGGCGTTTATACACGACCCCTAAGCTCCGCCGCAAATGGCTGCAAGGTCCGGACCTTAAAAATGTTTACCCACCAGCTCCGGACTTTGCAGACAATTAAGTGCGACCCTGCCCACTTAGCGCGATCAAACTGCACTTTTCTTGTACCTGCTTTTTGGATGAGACAAATATTTGATCTGGTGCAAGGATAGTGAGTGCGGGGCTCTCCTGGCTTCTGTTTGTTCTTTTTTTGCGCCCTGCCCCTTTAAGAGATCAGTATTATGCTGCCGGGAACAAAACGGAGGTAAGGGCATTCTTTTCTTTCTTTTTTTTCCGTCCCTCAGGCAGCCAGCAACCAGGAAGTGCGGAGGGGGGTGGGGACAGAGGAAGAGCGAGGAACCCCTAAGATCTCTGGTCCGAATTTAAGTGGGCAGCAGATCTTAGGGGTCGTGTAAAAAGGCCCTTTGTGAATATGGTGAAATGCAAACTGAATCTAATAACAGATGGGTCCTGTCTGTTATTTCCTCCCCTGTTTGATAGAGCCTCCCAAGGGTCTCCTGCATGCTTTGCAGACTATCTCACTCAAGTTTTTATTTGCTATTTGACTCTCCCAATCTCTTTGTTTTTTTTCTTTTGTGAAGTCAAACAGCCCTCCCCTTTTCTAATACCTGAGGATGGCTGAGCACAGGAAGAAGTAAGCAATTCTCCAGGAAGGTGATGGAATGATGAAAGTAGGCAAAGTGCCTGAGACCCTTCTCTGATCGAAAGCAGTTGAAGTGAAGATATGGGCTCTTGGCACCCTGATGTCAAAAACTGAGCTGCTCCCCAAACTGACTGTAAAATGCACAGTAGATCTTGTCTACACTTCCTCTTTCTTGAGTTCATTGTTAATGGGTTCTTTTCCTGACCGTCAACATAAACCTCACTGAAGCTAAAAGGAAGAGTTTCTATGTTGAACCCCCAGAACTCTTGAGAAGTTCAGGATGGTGATTTTTCTGTGAATATTCTCAGCCATTCAGGTGAGTTTATCTGGAAGATGAGTCATGGCAACTGGACTTCTTTTATTGGAAGATTGAAATATTTCACTGCTCATCCAAACAGCTTCGTCCGTCTGAAGAAAGCTAGTTGCAAGTCCTCCATTTTATAGTTTACTTTGACCTCGTGTCACTCTGGTCCGAAATAGGCTCATAAAATGAACAATATCCTGAAAAGGCTCTTTAGGTAGACAGTAGTCTCAATAGGCTCATTAGTAGAAGTGGGCACAAAACAAAAAACCCATAGTTCAGGTTTGTCTGTTTCGGGCCCATCCTTGGTTTGGTTCAGGTTTGTTTTCATATGAATTTTTTTAAAAAAATTGTACGAACCAGAACCGATCCGAACCACTTCGGGTCCGACTTACCAGGCAGCAGTGGCGGTGGTGATGGCGAGCAATCCTGGCCCCTGCCGCAGGGGCTTTTTGAAGGGTTGGCTTGGGGGCACGCCTCAGTTTTTTTTCCAAGTGCTGACCATGCGGCCCCTGGGGCCGGGTCAGTGCTCCCTTTTTTTGTTGTTATTCAAGCACCAAACGTGTGGCTCCTGGGGCCGGTTCGGTGCTTGTTTTTTTTTTAAAAAAAATTATTTTAGAGCACCCCATTTTATTATTATTATTATTTTACTGTCGATCACATGGCCCACCTACCAGCTGTAGCGCGGGCCGGTTGGCTTTTTTAAAACTTTTGCTTGTCTGTGGTCCAGTTCAGCAGCCCGCGGGTCAGGTCCAGTGGTCATGGACTGGTACTGGGCCTGTGCAACAGATCTTTTTTTAAAAAAACTGACCACCTGCTGTAGTGCAGCCAGTTGGCTTCCACCCTTTTTTCCTGGAAGCTCCTGGACCCTGCCTGCAGCCAGGGCAGAGGACCCCAGGAGCAGCACCAGGTAGGAGACACCGCTGGCAAATGAAACAAAATGAAATTATAATAAATATAAATTATAATTTCTGTTTCATTTCATTTAGTTTCTTTTAGAGGGGTCAGTTCATTATTCATTTTGTTACATAACAAAACGAACTAAAAGTTCATTTCGTGCCCATCTCTACTCATTTGGTAGGCAATGGCGAGCAGCTCCAGAGGGATCTTTTGACACTGGGGGAGTGGGCAAACCAGTGGCAAATGAGCTTCAACATTAGTAAGTGCAGAGTGATACACATTGGGGCAAAAAAAAACTCCATTACATTTATAAACTGATGGGGTCTGAACTCTCTGTAACAAACAGACAGTTTGTAGCCAGGCAAGGGACAGCTTAAAGAAGGTGTCAACCCAGTGTGCCACAGCAGTAATTAAAAAAAAAGCAAACTCAATGCTAGGGATAATTAGGAAAGGTATAGAAAATAAGTCATCAAGTGTCATTTTGTCTCTTTATAAATCTATGGTGAAGCCCCTTCTGGAGTATTGTGTCCAGTTCTGAAGGATTTTATGGAAATGGAAAAAGTGCAGAGGGGGCAACCAGAATGATTAGGGGAATCAATCTTAGAAATCAATTAAATGCATGCAGACAATTTATTTATACACCTGTCTAATTCATAGTTTCACTAACTGGTATCTGACAGTTTTCCTATGGGCCCTGGGTCCAGATTAGGCTTTTTTAGGAGTGGACGAATCACCACCTTGTTTAATGGGCCCAGGACCACTCCCTATCTCAACGAGGAGTTAATGTCCTCCAGGACTCAGGTACGAAACTCCCTGGCAGATTCCTTTATTATTTATTTATTTATTTTATTTTATTTTATTTTATTTATTTATTTAACTTATATGCCGCCCACTACCCAAAGGTCTCTGGGCGGCTTACAATCCAAAGAATAAAACAATTTAGAATAGTTAAGAGTAAAATATCAATAAATCATCAATAAAAACCTTACACTAAAATCATTATTCTAAAATTGTCATCAGCGGACCCACAATCTATATTATATCAATTAAAAACCTTCTGGAACAGGAAGGTTTTTACCTGGCGCCGGAATGTAATCAGTGTTGGTGCCAGGCGGATCTCGATCGGGAGGGCATTCCTTAGCTTGGGAGCAGCTGCCGAGAAGGCCCTGTGTCTACAGGCCATCCCTCTCACCTCCTTGAGGGATGGCTCTTTCAAAAGGGCCCCCTGGCTAGATCTTAATTGCCGGGTAGGTTCGTATGGAAGGAGGCGATCCTTCAGGTATCTAGGTCCTAAGTCGTTTAGGGCTTTGTATGTCAGAACAAGCACTTTGAATTCAGCTCGGGCAGCAACTGGTAACCAATGAAGGTTACGCAGAATCGGCGTGATGTGATCCCTGGCGGGCAGATTCACGATTATTAGCCATGATGGGCAAGAATTGAGTTGTGTAGTGGTGGCATGGACAGATCGAGGTACCCAGTCCACCTCCTCAGGTCACAACAACTGAAATTCATGCAATAAATTGTGACATAAGCCCGGAACACTGGATGCAACCATGGACTCAATATCAATGGTGGAGTCTAATTATCTGCAAATCTGGGCGATTTCCCCCTCATAATGGGCAGCAAATTTGCCACAGTGAGCCACTGAGTGGTCCGGGACCTCCAGTGGGTTGCCCGGTTGAAGAAGATCCTGGACCATTCCAAACAGCTCTGCTGGCCAGCACTCCAAGGAAGAAATACAACTGAAGAAATGCTGTTGTTTCACTAGCTATATCACCACAGAATAATGGGCTCTAAGCTGTGTTCAGTCAGAGTCACAGTGATATTTCTCCACCTGTGCTCAAGCCATCTCCCAACCCACTTCATTGCCTGAAGCTCTTCTATATACCAGGGAGCCTTATAGGCTCTGCGGGTTGGGAAGAGAGCATTTAGGTGCAATGGAGTCAACCAGCCAGGCCATCTCCTTATTCTACAAGGTGACCTGGGCATTGGCCATATCAGCTTGAAATTCTCTAAGAGCATTCAGGAATCCTTCAGGATCCGTGTGTCTGGGGGTGGATCATCTTAATTGATCCCTCACTCCTGCAGAGGGTAGCAGTAGCAGAGTCTAAATTTTACCAGGAAATGGTCTGACCATGACAATGGGATCAAGGTTAATCCCTCCACATGGCCTTTCTCATGAGTTGGACGGTTGACATATTGAGATAGCCCCATGGTTGTCATGGCAGCCATGAAGTTCTGAGCTGCCCTAGTGATATGGCGAGAACACAAAGACCATGTGATGGACTGTTACTTCTGTTTGACTCATGTGCCTAGTTTATCTGACAAAATGAAGTAGTCAACTGAATACCCTTATATGCCTTCAGTAATGAGACCCATGTCACATGACAACAGCCATCCAATTCCGAAACCACCTGAGGAATGGACCTTCAACAAACTAGTTGAAGAAAGTGCAATGCAGGGAACTGGTGGTGACATTGATCCAGATTTTGAACCATACTCCTCAGGTGATCCACATCTCATAACACAGACAGAGATTTGGGTCTGTCAAAAGGAAAAGCTAAATTGCTGGGTTTGAGACGGCAGGAATGGTGCTTGCTGTCACCACCGGGTATGGAAATTTTTGTTTTTTGAAACTGCTAAGATTATTTAACCAAATTATTTGCCCAAGTCTCTGTTTCTAGGTTAAACCGAGTTTAATGATTACTTGCTTATTTCTGCTGTGTGATAGAGCCCTTAGAAAAAAGCAGGCAAGTAGTGGGTCTAGCAGTCATTGGTGCCTTGGAATCTCGGGTGATGGCACCCCAGTCCAGAGCTAGGAATAGAGATCATTTTAGAGAAACATCTAATCATATAATGTCCCTTTTGTGGCTCTTGAAGCTTCAGCTCCTAGCACCCAGATGAAAAGACGCAGACTTCACAGGGGACAGCTTGGAGCCCCAGGAGGATTTAGCATCCCCAATTCAGCTGGAGGTTGATTGTGGCCACGGTGTGCCAGGCTGAATCAGAACCAGCAAGCAGGCATTTGAACACAAATTACTTCCATTCCTCTTTGCCAGGTGAGCTCACAGCCGCACTGGACACTTCATCAACCTCCCTGGTGTAGCCTTGGTATACAGGTCACTCCTGTCTAACCAGGTGGGATGCACATTGAACTGGCAGGGCAATTATGCTCCACCGCTAGGGCAACCTCAGAACCCAGCACAGGGGTGCTCCACCTGAGTGGCACCTCACCCATAGGTGGCATCCCTGCCCCACTGGCAGCCATGCCTGGGGTCAGCATATGGCCATACCCTTCTTTCCCAAATACCGGCTATAATTCGGTGCGATTTAGGGCCTTGCGACATGGTGCTGGGTGATCACTTGATGGCTGCAACAAAGGAATGGATCTGGAAGGATGACTACATTGACTTATCCAAACTCCTGAACAGGGACATGGATTAAAAAGACACTGAAAAGGAAGAGGCCAGAGACAAGGAGTGCTGCTTTCATCATAAGATGGATTGCTCCTTATTCATTTGGCAACCATAGTGAAGGCTCAACCATGGTGGGCATCATCCTTGGTACTATATCTAGATGTCATATACAGAGCATACGTGGACTTCCCTGGTTACACGTGGCTCCTCTATGATGAGCATTTTCAGAAAAGAGCAGCGGTTCACCCCAACATGCTTTGGGATGAACCACTCCTGAGTTTATGCTTGCAAATTATGACACCAGAATAGGAATAGGAAGGAATAGGAATAGGAATGCAATTTATTGTCATTGTATAAATACAACGAGATTAAAAGTGCCATCCAGTCAGTCATTCACACAACCCAGCATAAAAATCCAAGACGTAAAATCTACAATTTAAAAACAAACCATCCATACACATACTCCAACATTCACATGCCAAAACATCACTTACACTCATTTAAAACTGACATAAAATCCAAACATACCCACAAACTCTTTCACCTAGCAACATTCCTACACAATCCATAAAAACTACAATTTAAAAAACAACAACAGCCATACTATATATTTAACATTCAACACCAATATTAGTCAACTTAATTTTTAACAGAGTTTAGCATGGATAATGCTATTGGGTAAAAACTATTTTTGAATCTTTCCGTCCTTGTTCTAATAGATCTATACCTTCTGCCTGATGGTAGTGGTACAAACAGAGAGTGACCAGGATGAGAAATATCTCCTACAATATTCTGAGCTTTCTTAAGACAGCGGGAGCTGTGTAATTCCTCCAATGTGAGGAGTGGGCATCCGATGATCTTCTGTGCCATATTGATAACCCGCTGGAGTGATTTCCTCTGAGCCACCGTGCAACTGGCATACCACACACATATGCAGTATGTCAGTACACTTTCTATTACACAATGATAAAAAGACACCAATAGTCTCTGAGTGATGTTATTCTTTCTGAGCACTCTCAGAAAGTACAGTCTCTGTTGGGCCTTTTTCAGCAGCTCAGAGGTGTTTACACTCCAGGTTAAATTCTCCTCAATATGGACTCCCAACAAACAGAAGTCGGTCACCCTTTCTACACAGTCCCCACTGATGAATAGTGGTTGAAGATCTGTTTTCTTCTTCCTGTAATCTATTATGAGCTCCTTAGTTTTTAATGTGTTCAGAAACAAGTTATTCTCTCTGCACCACTCAATCAACCGCTCCACCTCATCCCTATAAGCAGACTCATCTCCTGCTGAGATAAGCCCCACTACTGTGGTGTCATCTGCAAACTTAACTATAATGTTGTTATGATAGGCGGGAATGCAATCGTAAGTATAAAGAGTAAAGAGCAGTGGACTCAGCACACAGCCCTGTGGAGAGCCAGTACTAAGACTCAGATCTGTAGATGTACATTGACCTACTCTAACCCTCTGACTACGTCCGGACAAAAAACTATTTATCCACATACATATAGAATGTGGAAATCCTAAATCCCCTAATTTAACCACCAGTCTGTGAGGGAGGATGGTATTAAATGCTGAGCTGAAGTCCACAAAAAGCAGTCTTGCATAGCTTCCCCGCTGTTCCAGATGTGACAGTGCAGCATGAAGGACTGTAGCTACAGCATCCTCTGCAGATTTATTTACGATATGCAAACTGGTGGGGATCAAAACTCTGGGGAGAAGTGATGTGATGTAATTCCGGACCAGTTTTTCAAAACATTTCATCACCACTGGAGTAAGTGCAACTGGTCGATAATCATTAAGACTGGAGATATAAGATTTTTTAGGTACAGGAACTATGGTGGAGGACTTCAAACAGGATGGAACCCTAGATTGAGCCAGAGACTGATTAAAGATCTTGTAAAGACTCCAGCTAGTTGATCTGCACAGTCTTTCAACACACATCCAGGGATTCCATCGGGTCCAGCAGCCTTCCTCGGGTTGAAAGCATACGCCTCACCTCATACTCCTCTACTTTAAGGATAAAGCTGCTGTGGACTGGGGACTGTAGTGCACTTCCACCTCAAAACGACCAAAAAGATGTTTAACTCTTCTGCCAATTCCTTGCAACAACTCCGTTGTTCATCCAGGTAAGTTGCTGGACTCCTTGCCACACTTTCCTGTTGTTATTACTGTCCAGATGCCGCTCAATCCTGTTCTTGTAGTCCAGTTTGGCCTCTCTAATTCCTCTCTTCAGGTTCGCCGGGCCATACTGTAAGAAGCCCTATCTCCAGACCTGAAGGCGATATCCCTTTCTTTCAATAGTCTCTGGACTTTCTGAGTCATCCAGGGCTTCCGATTTGGGTAGATCCGGATACGTTTGTTCACCATAACAGTGTCTATGCAGTTCCTAATATAACACATAACACTGTCTGTGAAAATATCCAAATCTTGATGTTCAAAAACATCCCAGCTAGTCCTGTCAAAGCAGTCCTGAAGCTGCTGAGATGCACCAATTGACCAGCTTCTCACAGACTTTATAGTGGCAGGAGCAGTTTTCCTGATGGGGACATGCAGGAACCAAAAACAAGGACATGTGATCAGATTCAAATGTGCTAATGGTCTAGCTCTGTAGCCCAACCTGATATTTGAATATACCTTGTCCAGTGTGTTAGATTCTCAGCACACTTGACATGTTGATACAGTTTGGGGAGTGCTGTTTTCAAATCCACATGATTAAAATCCCCTGCTATAATGTGTACCGCTTTCGGGTGTGTGCTCTGTTGATGGTTAATACTATCATATAAGAGTCCAATGGCTGAGTTACTGTTTGCATCTGGTGGAATATAAACTGCTGTAATCATGACAACAGAGAACTCTCTTGGTAGATAAAAGGGCCTACATTTGACAGTCATGTACTCCAAATCTGGAGAGCAGTGTCTGTCCACGATCACTGTATTTGTGCACCAGTTATTGTTAACATACACAGAGAGACCTCCTCCTCTACTTTTACCAGAGTCCAAAGGTAACCTGACAACCCAACCACTGAGTCTGGAATGCCTTCATGAAGCCACGTCTCTGTAATTAACAAAATGCAACTATCCTTCATGATATTATTACTACAACCTGAAGCCTCAGTTCATCCATCTTGTTTGCCAAGGACCTTGCATTTGTAAGATAGAGACTGGGAAGTGGTGGTTTATGTGGTTGCCAGAGTCAGCACTCCAGCTCTGCAGCCTCGTCCGCTTCCTCTCTTTACGCCGCCTCCACCTCCTCCCCATAGGGATAATAAGATGGAGAACCGGGGGTTCTTGCTATGCTCTCTGGGATGTTGTGTAATCTAAGAAACTCAGCTGTAATAGCACACTCCTATCTTGAGAAGGTCTTGCCGGTTGTAAAGTTTGTCCGCTGAACAAAATGTACACAAAATAAAAAACAACTCACACAAAAACCACACAAAGTACCGACAGGGAAAGCACTGGGCTGCAGCAACTATGTGCACCATTTCGGAGTTGTTAAAATAGAGATAAAATGGAGAAGAATGGGGTTTTTAAAAAAAGAAAAAAAGCCAGTCAAATTTGGTTCCAGACTCACTGTGACCACCAGGGAGTAGCTATATTCCACGGCATTGAGGCTGTATATTTCTCCTGTATATTTCTTAAGGTTGTTAAATTGCTTAAAGTTATTCAGGTTGAAAGACAATAAATCTTGCTTTATGGCCTTGTGAGTTCTTAAAGTCCTCCTTTCTTCCGCTGCCAAAAACAACAATGTGGGAGCTTGAAGTCTTCAAGGTCAGCTCTCAACTTGCCTGATTTCTCTGCAGCAGCTTTTCTCCCGTAGTGCTCCAAAAGATTAGTGGAGCAGTAATAATAATATAATAATGTTCCAAGATAAGTAATACAGAAATAATTAGTATGAGACAATAAAAAACCAAGTGAGGACAGGGAACGGAGCACAAACGCTGTGCCTCCCTGAAAACCAGAAACCTGTTGGGATTACAATACCTAGGCGGGATGCAATAGACAGCCCTGAAGGTTTCATCATATCTGTTGGAACTGTGGAGGGCAGCACACCAGTGTCACCTGTTTTAGAGCTAGGAGACAGAGAGGACTGCTCAGGGATGGAGGTGGGTGCAAGAGGCCTCCCCCAACCAACCCTCTGGCTGCTAAAGGGTCATAATGCCATTAACGTTCCTGTTTTAGCCCATTGACTTTATTGCTATCCTGATGGGGAAGTTCGCTGTCCACTTCTCAGAGTTCCTACCTGCTGTGGCAAAACCAAAACTATATTTGTGCATAACCATCAGGTACTTGTCACAATATGCAAAAAAACATCCAGGAAGTAAAACTTAATGTGCCATGATATTAAGGAAGGTGGGGTTTCCACACTAACTTAGGTGGGATATGGCTCAGGAAGTGGAAATCATGGAGGGAAATCTTTGTTGATATCCTTCTTGGAAATATGAAAGAAAAGTTGAAGGAGATGAGAAAGGAGAAAAAGGTGCCAAGCTGGAAAGGATTATGTATGTAATATGAATTTTTATTTTTATTTTTATGTGCAAATATTTGTTTTATTTATAGATTTGCCACTGCTCATCTCCCTGAAGGGGACTCTGGGCATTTTGCAATATATAAAATTCAATAAAACAATGGATATTAAAAAAATCTAAAAGCCATCCAAAACTAACAATATAAATATAAATAATTATTATAATTCAGCAGCAAAGCACTAAAAGAGAGTGAATCTATGCTATCAGCCATCTCCAAGAGTGACATCTGCTTTTTCCACCCCAGGCAAGCTGGCAAAAACAAGTATTTAGGCTTTTTTAAAAAAAATAACAAAAAATAAATATTTTACACAACAAAATTGTATTCTGCACAAAATGCAATGTTTCTGGTCAGAACCAGAAGGGTTTCTGTGCAATTTTGCATGCTGCTGATACCAAAAAGAAGAAGTATTTTTATTCTTTTGAGAGAAAAATCTCAACCACATTTGACAATATTTCCAATAATTCAGAAAATGGACATAATATTGCATTTTGCAAGAGAACAAAGATTGCACTGCTTTCACTGCATGAGACAATCTCTGCTCTTGAGAACAATAACCCTTGAAGTGGTCCAGAGTAGCTAAAAGGTTCGGAATCACTTACAGTAGACTTTGTACAGGATGCGAGAAAATTGTTTTGGTTTTGGTGTGAAAGTGTTTCTCTACTTTTTTTCTCCATTAAATGTGTAGAACATATTCCTCCAATTAAGTTCCTTCAGCACCTGAACAATACCTTTGAGATGTTTTGGCATTTTGCATGTTCAGCAAAGAGGCTGCAAATGAGTGTTCAGCTGTCAAATATGCTACAGGAACGACAGCAAGGAAGGAGACCCTGTGAAGAAGAAAGAGAAAAGATACAGAGAAAGAGAGAGAAGAGAGAGAGAGTGAGAGAGAGAGAGAGAGAGAAGAGAGAGAGAGAGAGAGAGAGAGAGAGAGAGAGAGAGAGAGAGAGAGAGAGAGAGAGAGAGAGAGAGAGAGAGAGAGAATTGTTGTTTTACCTCTGTTTCATCCAAGTTGCTGCACAAAGCATCCTTCGTAAGGCAAAGCTGATTTCTTCTGCAAGAACCTCAGAGGCTAGCATTTAATCTAATATTTTCCTTTTCCTCTACTTTGTGTTTTCATTTTACCTTACCTCTCAACTTCTCTCTAACTACTGTACTTTTTGCTCTACAAGAGGCATTCCCCCTCAAAAGTAAGGGAAATGTCTGTGCATCTTATAGAGTGAATAGAATAATCCCCACTACATATATATATATATCACAGATTATCATTTGGAGAGAAGTTACCTGCATGGGGCGGGCCTCTCACGCCCCCTGCTGTAGCCGGGATTCCACTGTTCCAATCACTTCATTTGCAAAGAAGTCTCCTCCATAGAGCCTCTGCCCTCCCATTCTGAAGCCAGGATTAGAGATGGGCATAAAATGAATTTTTAATTTGTTTCATTATTTGTTTAGTTCCCTAACAAAGCAAATGATGAACTCCACTCTGGAAGAGAAAGGAAACAAAATGAAACAGAAATTTCTGTTTCATTCCGTTTCGTTTTGTTTCTCCATAGGAATGCATTAGCCCCTTCCTATGGGGAAAACCTGTTCCCCCCATGCCCCAGAGATCAGTTGTAGTGCAGGCTGGGGGCTGCCCTACAGCTGATTGGGGCTTTTTCTCAAAAAGTCCCATTCAGCTGTAGTTCGGGCCCTCTGCTGGGCTTGCAGGTAAAAGAAAAAAATAAAAATAAAAATAATTTAAATTTATTTTTCTTAAAAAAAGTGCTGAGCACGGGGCATGCTAGAGCGGGTTGGGGCTTTTTTAAAAAAAGCCCAATTCAGCTATATTGTGGGGCCCCTGCTGGGCTTACAGGGGAAAAATAAAATAAAAATAAAAATAAATTTTTAAAAAGCGCTGAGCACGGGGCATGCTAGAGCTGGCCAGGGTCTTTTTTTTTAAAAGCCCCATTCAGCTGTAGTGCGTGCCCCCTGCTGGGATTGCAGGGGAAAAAATAAAAAATAAAAATAAAAATAATAGAAATAAAAAAGCACTGATGGGGCTGTGGGAAGTCCAAAGAAAGAAAGAAAGAAAGAAAGAAAGAAAGAAAGAAAGAAAGAAAGAAAGAAAGAAAGAAAGAAAGAAAGAAAGAAATGAAACGAATTATGAAATGAAATGCCATTTTGGCATTTCATGCCCATCTCTAGCCAGGATTCACCAGTCAAAAACCACCTTGTTTGCAAGGAGGTCTCTTCCATGGAGCCTCTGCCCTCCCCTTTTGCAGCCAGGATCCCCCCACCATGAAACCTTAGGCTAAACATTTGTTCTTGGTTTCCTCCTCTAAAAACTAAGTGTGTCTTATGGCTAGGTGCATTCTACAGAGCAAAAAATATGGTAGTTCCCTCACCTGAGGGAAGTCTGCCCTTTGTATATCAAGGTTCTTGCATGTGTGTCAGATTTGCTTGAAACTCTTTCCTCAACTTGTATGGCAAAAGCAACCAGATCAAAGTAAACTATTCCTCAGTGGCCCAGTGACATTCATGCCCCTAACCACACAATATTAAATCCAGAATCACCTGTCCTCTGGTGTGCTCCATGATAAGTTGCTCTAAGGCACAATCAATGAGCATGTAGAGAAACCTGGTCTCTCTTTCTTGACCCAAGCACACATTGACCCATCTTATTTCAGGATAATTGAAGTCCCCCATGATTGCAATCCTGTCCCTCTCTTATTTGTCTCCTCATTTCAAGACCCCCCCTCTAGTTTTTGTTCTGGCGGATGATAGCACATCCACACTATCACATTGCTTCTTGGCACTGGTAGATTAACCCACAGTGATTCTATTCTGGAGCCAAACCTGCCATACATCTCCATTCTGCTGGATTTTACTCTTTCTCTGACATTGATGACCACTCCATCTCCAATACACCCTTCTCTATGCCTCCTATAGAGCTAATAGCCTGGGATTGTGGTGTCCCACTGGTTCTCAGCATTCCATCAAATTTCCATTATGACCACTATATCAATGTTATCCCTAGCCACCGAATGTTCAGACTCTTCCACCTAGAGGCTTTGAGCATTTCCATAGAAGCCCCTGGAAGGACTCCTTGTTTATTCCTCCTCCACCTCCAGCTTTTCATTTGATCGAGCTAACTATCATGTCCCATCACTCTCCCACTCCTACTAACTACTCTTTTGTCACTTTGTGTTTCTCTATCCTATCCAGCCTCATTCCACAGCGATGAGTATTGAACCGGACACTGCTCAGGACCTGCCCCCCCTCCCCGGGTCTGGATTTAGTTTAAAACCTGCTCTGCCTCCTTTTTAATGTTACAGGCCAGATGGAAGAGAGAAAAATTGAACTCTCATCATGGACCAGACCATGAAAAAGTGAAATTGCCACAAATTGGTTAAGCAGGATTCAGCTGTGACAGTAGAAATCATGGGTGTAAATCTTTTTTCATTTCATTCCCGAAGATGAGAAAGAAATGGCAAAGGTGTTGCCCTGTTGGGCAGGATTACAGGAGCATCTGTGCCTTTTTCTGCATTTTAGAAATTAGTTTGAACAACATTTGGGGGAATGGGTTTTATGCAACAAATAAAACATCTGGAGCAAATCACAAGAGTTTTGGTGTGAAATATATTTGGACCAAAACATATTACCACTGCTAGATCCACAAAAGGTCTGTTTTTCTTCTTCTTCATGGACAGAAGAGAGAGATCTCAAATGTTTTGGATGACTTTTCAATGATTCTGAAACTGTGTGTAAAATTTGTGTTAAGATTTCATGGGCTCCTTTGCATTAGATGCCCGATGCTCTGGAGAACAATATACCTTGGAGAGTTCCAGGCCAGCTAAAAGGTTCAGAACTGCATTGTACTGGATTTGAGGAAATGTTTTTTTGATTGTAAAGTAGAATTATTTCTTCATTGTTTCTCCCATTAAAGGTCTAGAACTTCTTCCTGCCATTAAATTCCTTGATGGCTTAAAAGTAAACTTTAGGGTGCTTTAGCATCCTGCATATTCAAGCAGAGAGGCTGCAAATCCACTCAGCTCTCAATAGGTTTGAGGTATCACCATGGAAGTGATAGGTTTGAATTTAAGTCCTATATGGTTTAGTGGTCATCTTACACATAAGGCTTCACATGTAATCAAAAGGGTGTGGGCTTCATATTAATTGACCTTTGTGGTACACGAAACATCTGCTTTGAGTGATGACATATATGTCCGTCATTCCTGCATTCTGCTTATTCAGAATTACTAGAGGAAATGGCTTTAAGTTTACCATGAAACTACTTTTGGAACTCTTATTCCTTTTCAAATATTTCTAGCCTAATGGAGAAAGTGCCTGGGGGCAGTAAAAATGGCCTCCCACCTTGGACCTGATCCATTATTGTCTGTTTTATTGAGCTAACTGTATTGCGAGAGGAAAGCCTTCAGCAAATTACACCTTAAAGCTGCTCTTAAAAGGCATCAAAACATTTTAATGGGAGGAACAAAGTCCAAAAGAAATATTTCACAGTAAAATTAAAGCCATTTCCTCCAATTAAATAGCAGCTAAACACCAACATTCAAAATGGCCACAAGCACAATTTTTTTCCCTTATCCAGTTTGTGCCACTTGAGAACTTGCTGGGTGAGGTTTCCAATAAAATCACCATTGTTAGTTTGTCTTGGCATGTGGACGAAAAGGGGTAAAAGGGGACTCTGATCACCTTCCTTCAATAAGTTAGCCGTGGTTGCTGTTGTTGTGTGCCTCCAAGTGAAAACCAGCTTACAGCAGCCCTAACAGGGCTTTCATTGGTAAATGTTGCATTTAAGGGGTGGATTTGCCAGTTGCACATCTGCAACAAGTTTCCATTTTTGAAGGGGGATTTGAATCCATGCCTCTTGAATCCTAGTCTTATCGCTATATCCACTTTAGTACTCTACCAAGTCATTTTTATAATTTTATTTTTATTTATTTTAGAGTATTTTTACCCCGCCTTTCCAGTACAATTAAGACATGTTCAAGTGCAGTACACCTCACATTTCAGACACTTTGAAGCTTCTAGCGTCGGGGTGGCGGTGGGGAAAACAGACCTGTATGAATCCTTAGATGATACAGGAACTAAGCTGATCATTTACCCTGTGAATTCCATCACAACCCTAAAAATCACAGCATCGGGTTGTGTAAGCAGTGTGAATCAAAATATCTATAATGCACAACTAACTTTCTCACTTGGGATATTCTTTAACCCCTCCCCCAAGAATCACACCAACTATTCTCAAAGGCTTTCATTGCTGGGATCTGATAGCTGTTGTGAGTTTTTCCGGCTGTTTGTCTGTGTTTGGATGTGAAGCACATCCTCAACACATTGAGTCTGTTGGGACTGCAATGCTTTGCTCTGTCCACTAGATGGAAGTGTCTGTTTGTTGAAATGTCCCATGACATCCTCCCCACCACCAACACTTGATGGTCAGATGAACTCCGAAACAGATGTTGTCCACTGGTCTACCTGGCTGTCCAGTAGTTTCTAAATTGTTTAATTATCCATTTAGATAATACCTGTAGGAAAAAACGTGGTAAGACAAAGATGGTTCATCATATTGCACGCCTACCCCTTCCCCTTTTGGATTGTATTTCATTCTTTTATCATTCTTTTTTCAATATTTTCTGTTTGCACTTGATATCGTATGCATAGAGTGGAAACCAGTTTGCACTTAAATGGGATTTAACAACTTTATCAGCTATTGAGAAAACTTTCCAATGTTTGGAACTGCGGCCATTACAGATGCAACTGTATCCTATCAGTTGAAATGTAAGTCTCCTGATAAGGCTGGTTGTCATAATTATCAATATATAGGCTGAAGAAATAAAAACAGGAGGGAGATAATATATGCATTGAGAAATTAGTGTCATCATTAATCATTAAGATGGCAATGTTAGGCACATTGTTCTCCAAAAAAAAGGCAATCATATTTTGTTACAGGCATTTTATTTTATGAAGATTATCTTACTAATTGTTTTATTTCTGTGGAATTTCTTTCAGTTGGCCATCAATCAAATACAAAGCCTTGTCTGGATTCATTACAAGGTTCTTAGATGAAAGCAAGGGTTTTGTTCATTAGTTTTATGAAGGAATGAGCAACATGCTGATCACAGCCCATGCACACTTTGAAATTTTGAGAGCAGTGCCTGCTCCTAGCCCCCCCCCCCCCAAAAAAAAACCACGTTTGTGTAATACTAATACTAATACTAACTAACACAGGGTGCATGTCAATATAATGAATAATGTACAAACATGCAATAGATTTAAACAGAAACCTAATGTGTGTGTGTGTGTGTGTGTGTGTGTGTGTGTGTGTGTGTGTGTGTGTGTGTGTGTGTGTGTGTGTGTGTGTGTGTGAGAGAGAGAGAGAGAGAGAGAGAGAGAGAGAGTCTGTGTCTGTGTCTGTGTCTGTGTGAGGTCCAGATAGAGGATCCAGATAGATAGATAGATAGATAGATAGATAGATAGATAGATAGATAGATAGATAGATAGATAGATAGATAGATAGATAGATAGATAGGCAAAGTGTTCTGCTTATATACCACCCCATACCACTTCAAGTAGTCTCTGGATCGTTTACAGTTTTTTATTACAGTATGCAGGCTACACATCCCCCCACACACACCAAAAGCTTGGTACTCAGCAGAACACTATATATATATATATATATATAAGAGAGAGAGAGAATCCTATGTGTGATTCACAGTTACATAAACAACAAATGTTTTAAAGTCTTGGCACCAAATTAACAAAGTGCTGGTTATGTTTCTGGAGCTCTCCACAATCATGTAGTTGAGTGTGCAGCCAGACATTCAACCAGCACCTCATTAAATAAGCAGCAATTTGTTCTCATTACTTCACTGATCTCCATTACACAATTGAAAACCACCAAAAATGACATGATCTATATATTTATATGAAGATGAATGAGAGAACATGATTGGACTGAGTTTTACCCATTGTTGGTTTGGTATACACAAAAGCAATTATACACATATCATGGCACCTTCTACCATGAATCACAGGTTCCATAAGGTGAAGAAATATCAACCAGAAATAGGATCCCAATCCATTGTTATGCCTTTCCTTTCCAAGTAGAGCTAGGCTGCAAATTCCAAAATTCTCTCTCTTTTGCAGGGTATTTACTGCAAAAGGGGGGGGGATCTCTGAATTTTTTGAGATGACAGTCCACTTACTTTACTCAAGTAAAGAAACCCTCTCTCTTATTTTCAATACACAAGTTAGTTTACGGAACAACCCACAGTCCTTGGAACAGTGACCCCCTGCCTATCGCAGGGGTTAGAGACCCAACCCAACCCGCGATAATTGAAAATCCGCAATATGGAGATGCAGGTCAGGCCGGGCCTGGGGGCCTAGCTGGGGGCTCTTTTACTCACTCCTAGCCTGGTGCTACCCCAAATGGGCATTTGAGGGCCTTCCCGGGCCTTCTGGAAGCCCCAATAGGTTTACCAGAAGTGACATCCGGTTTGCAGGGAGGCCCTTTTTGGGCTTCCAGAAAGCCCGGGAAGGCTCTCTCAGGCCCGTTCGGGCAGTGCCAGTCCTGGGATAAGTATGGGAGGTCTGAAACAGGCCTTTTCTCCCTTATCCAGGGGGCATATTTTCATATACTGCGGTCCCGCAATATAGTGGGACCGCAGTATATGAACCGCAAAAGGGCGGGGGACCACTGTATAGCATTTTGAAAGCAGAGATTTTAAAATGGATAATGTCCATTTTTCCAGGCCTCATCCTCACCTTCCAGGACAAGGAACCACAAAATTATTCTTGCTGGTCTCCTAGAGAACAATGAATTGTGTGGTGCTCTTGAGAAGAAAGCAGGGTGGGAATGAGAGCTATATTTTGTGCAAAGTTTAGAAATGTGTGCACATAACTCTCTAACACAGGAACATAAATTACACGCAATGACAACAGTTCCTGCTTTGTTCCCTCCTAAGAAAATTTGAATACACACTGTATAAGGTAAAAGGGACAACGGCGACATAAAATATTGAATGTAAGTACTAATAATTCACACTTTAAAATCACTATCCTATTCATTCATCCAAACTTTGACCAGGCTCTTGAAAAGCTCTCCCTTGGGGTATCAGAATATGTGTCTACTTGTTAAATGCTGCTCAATGTTCAGCACTCATTCCTGGGGAGATGCTATGATACGGGAGCAACATCTTGATTCAATGAGGAATATTGTGATGTATCCTTTGGCTGTTGTCAGGTTAAATTTCTGGCTGATTCAGGAACGCTGTAGATTTTAAGAAAATTGCTTTCTGAAAAGTAAATCTCAGGGGTGCTTCTGTACTTGAAGAACTAATTGGTGTTTCACAGAAACAATTACCCAGATTGCTTTATCTTGGTACTTAACTTTATATCTTTAGATCTCTGCCCTCCAAAATACGTTTTAGCTTCATTGTTCTCATCTCATGCTTCAGGGGTTTGCAGTATGCCCTGTCTACCCGTTGCCTCCCAAATAAGGTTCAAGGTATTGGTTTTGGTTTACAAAACCCTCCGTGGCTTGGGACCTGTTTATCTGGCGGACTGGATCTCCCAGAGGTCAGGTTTATCCTGCCTGACCAGAGCCTCACTCTCGCTGTCACTCCGGGTGGCTACTCCGAGGGAGGCCCAAAGATTTGCTACCTGGAAATGGGCCTTCTCAGTGGCTGCCCCAGCACTTTGGAACACTCTGCCAACAGAGATCCGGCTTGCGGAGTCTCTGCCGGTTTTTAGAAGAGCACTGAAAACCTGGTTCTTTAGTAATAGCTTTGGTGATCGCTGTGTGCACCATGATATGTTGTATGTTGGTTTTGTATGGATTGACCCAGCCTTTTCTTGCCGGACTATGTGTTTGTGGTATGGATGGACGTGGTTGTCTGTTCTTGTTTATCTCTTTGTTTTGTTATTGGATTTTTACTGTAGGCTTTTCGGATAGCTTGTTTATGTTGTAATATGTTGTACACCACCCAGAGGTCTTGTGGGAAAACTGTGTGGTTAATAAGTATAAATAAATAAATAAATAAATAAATAAATAAATAAATAAATACATTGAGAAACTAAGTCTCCCTGCTTGAAGAAAGATAATTGTGGGACTGATTTTGATGATATAAATACAACGAGAGATGGGCACGAACTTATCTGTCCCAGTTTGCGTCCCTTCGTAAGGTCAGTATTGCAGCAGCTGCTGCTCATCTTCTCTGCCTCCCCAGCTGATCAGCCACTTGCCAGGCCCACCTTGCTTGCTTTTCCCAACTCCTTGGCTAATCTCCCTATCAAAAGCAAGAGCACAGATGTCTCTGCCCCATCCTCCGGAGTAGGAGATCAGCCAATGATGGGGAGGGGCAGCAAAACCTGAGCTGTGGCTGGGACTGGAAGATCAGTTGAGGATTTATTTATTTTTGATTTATTTGATTTATATGCCACACCATCTGAACAAAAGTCACACTGGGCAGTTGACAAAGTTGAGACATAAATAATACAATCAGTTATGCAATATACAATATATAACTAAATAAAATCAACACAAAATCATAATTAAATCAATGTAATAGCTATAAATAAATTTAAAAAATAACAAAATAATCAGAGAAATCTAAAATAACATAAAAGGAGATGCAGGAAGCTGATGGGGTCAGAATTCTCTGCAACAAACCAGGAAAGGGACCTTGGTGTCCTGGTGGACAGTTCAATGAAGGTGTCGACACAGTGTTCCACAGCAGTGAAAAAAGTAAACTCAATGCTAGGGTAGGGATCATTAGGAAGGGTATAGAAAATAAGTCAGCAAGTGTCATTTGTGCCTCTATCTATGGTGAGGCCCTCACCTGTGTACAGTTCTGGTCACCATACCTCCAGAAGGGTATTATGGAAAAAGTGCAGAGGAGGGAAAACAGAATGATTAGGGGACTGGAACACCTTCCTTACCACCTGATGCTGCAACGGCTGGACCTCTTCACTCTTGAAAGATGGTGGCTAAGAGGTGACCTGATTGAAGTTTATAAAATCATACATGGTATGGACAAAGTAGATATGGAAAAACTGTTTTTCGTATTGCACAACACTAGAACTAGGTGGCACTCCATGAAACTTTTGGGTGCTAGATCTCAAACAAATAAGAGAAAGTACTTTTTCACCCAGAGCATCACTGGTCTGTAGAACTCCCTGCCAGAAGAAGTGATGACAGCTGTCATCCTAAACAACTTTAAGAAAGGATTGGACAAGTTCATGAAGAACAAGGGTATTCATGGCTATCATTATGGATGCCTAAGGACAACCTCCGGGTTGGAGAGATAGGCAGGATATCTCTCAATGCCATTTGCAGGGAATCATAAGCAGGTGAAGACATCTGCTTGGGAATACCCTGAAGCAAATGGTGAGCCACTGTGTGAGACAGAATGCTGGATTAGATGGGCTGTGGCCTGTTCCAGCAAGGCTGTTCTTATGTTCTTATGCTGGGCCTGGTGAGTGTCAGATTGAGCCAGAGGAGATGGGGAGGGGGGAGCAGCAGTAACTTTATGAACTGTGACAAAGGGTCATGCCCACCTTTAAATACAATGCCCACCAATAAATACAATCAGTGCTTTCAAATTAGATGAATTGATACCATTTATGCCTTAATAAGAACCAAAACTTGAGATTTGTTTTTAACAATTAGGATTGCAGTACTGCAAAAATGATGGGGAATAAAAAAACTATAGCAACATTTAGAAGTGCAGTACTGCAAACTGATGGGGAATAAAAACTACAGTATTCATCTGAAATACAGTGCTGGAGGAAAGATTTACAAGTACACTAGCATGCCAGAAAGACAAATGAGAGGTCTCTAGATCTAATCCAACCTGAACTATCTCTAGAGGGGGGGATGAAGAAATTAGAGCTGTCCTCCTTTGAAGGAAAAAATAAAGCAAAGCAAAAAGCAAAGTGTTCTGCTTACATACCACCCCATACCACTTCAAGTAGTCTCTGAGCAGATTACAGTTTAATTATAGTATGCAGGCTACACATTGCCCCTCCCCCCCAGCAAGCTGGGTACTCATTTTACCGACTTCGGAAGAATGGAAGCCTGAGTCAACTGTGAGCCTGCTACCTGGGATTGAACCCCAGGTTGTGAGCAGAGTTTTACCTGCAGTACAGGCATTTTAACCACTGCGCCACGGGGCTCCTAAGACCACATAAGAGATGGACTTACTCTTAAAGCAGGCCTGCCCAAAGTCTGGCCCAGGGACCAAATCCGGCCCGTCAGGCCATTCTGAGTGGCCCGTGGCTGGCTGGCCCACCCCTCCCTCCCCCTCCTTCGCCACATTTTTTTTTAAATTCTTCTGCCAACACTGACACCGCTGGGAAGCGTGAGTGGCTGGGCAGGCCGGCTGGCTGGTGAGCAGAAGCTTGTGGGCCTGGGTGGGTGGGCAACGGGGCGGGCCACCATCACCATCACCGCTGGGAAGCTTTTGGGGCTCGGCCAGCTGGCCGGCCAGCCATCATGCGGGCTGCTGCCACTGGCACTGCCGGCAACCATGTCAGGCTGGGCGCATGCGGGGGGGGGTGACACGTGGGTGGGCCCCCGCCACCAGCATCACCAGGAACCTAGTGAAGCTGGGTGTGCTTGCAGAGTGGCACATGGGCGGGTCACCACTACCGGCACCGCTGGGAACCTTGTGAAGCTCGGCAGGCAGGCTGCCATTACCAGCATAGCCGGGAACATTGTGAGGTTAGGCGCACTTGCAGGGCAGTGATTGGGCAGGCCGTACCACCGGCACCGCTGGGAAGCTTGAGCGGATGGGCGGTCTTCTGCCAATGGCACCGCAGGGGAATGTGGGGGGGTAGGCAGGCCAGTGGGCCTCTGCCACCGCTAAGGAGCTTTGGGGTGGGCTGGAAGGTGTGTCATCGCCACCGCTGGGGAGCTTGGGGGGTGCAAGGTTGCACAGATCGCCTCTTCTAAGGGGCGACCTGTGGCCACGGCTCCCTATGCTTCCTTTGGTCCCCACCTTCCTTCCTTCCTCCCTCCCTCTCTTGGTCCCCACCTCCCTCCCTCCCTCCCTTGGTCTCCACCTTCCTTCCTGCGGGTGGGCTTGCAAGGGGTCAGTGGGTGGGGCTTGCAGTGGTGTGGCATTGGGGAACAACCGGCCCCTGACACATTCTCAGGCACCAAATCTGGCCCTCCTTACAAAAAGTTTGGGCACCCCTGCCTTAAAGGAGACCAGAGGCTTGAGTTTGCAAGAGTGGTACTGAAGACAGGACATTTTCGAAATTATTCATCCATGGGGGCGGCATGAGTCAGAGGAGACTTGATGGTGCATAACAACAAAACACGTGAATGCAGGTGTTTTTTATCAGGATTTTCCTCTGTGGATAGAAGACCGAAGATTGTGTGTACACACCTGCAAGCATTCAGCCTCTTCAAAATGACGCCAAATGCACAGATAGTGAGATTGTGACACACGTGTCAGCACTTCAAGGGTGTAACCAATGGACTCATCTCAGCCCCCTTTTAAACATCTGTGAATGCACAAGTTGTGGGTGCCCCATGTCGTCATTCAGCACATATTTACAAGACTTTGCTGCATATGTGTATGCATTGCAGTTTATATTACAGAGAAGCATATTTGACTATTTCAGCGGAGGAAGGTACCTTTTAAACCAGGAGAAGGTATACTTAGGGACTATCTCCTGGCAGTGATAAAATAAGACTGGTGCAATGAAACCTGTCAGATTCCCCACTGCACTTGTAGAAAATGGTGAAGACAAACATTAAGCACCAGCTGAGATTTCTAAAACCTCATAATAAATGCCTAGGATCAGCAGTGCCCAAGGATACTGTACAAAAATAAAAACCTGGGGTTTTTCTCCGAGGGTGGAGCGGCTCCAGTCATCCAGCCACAGCTGAGCGACCTCCCAAAATATCCCTGCCAGGGACCTTTTAATTTAGAACACTAGCTATAAAGCCATTTGGCAAGAATCTTCTGAACATAACGCCTCTTCCACAGCCCCCTGGTCTTTCTCTCAGATCTGTCCGGGACCTATCCTGCCTCCCCGTTGACTCTGTAATGCCTTAAGGACAAGACTCAAGTCAGAATACCTGGATTCGTACCTGAAAAGTGAGGGGAGAGTTGTTACCCATCTTCTTGTTGCTGGTGTCATCTTTCCATCCCCATCTCTGCCCTACAGTGAGTTATTTCAGAAGCAGCTATAAGGAGAGCAAAATACTTTGCCAAGAGGGGCTAAAACTGACACAAGAGCTGTCAGTCTCTGTTCCTTCTTTGACAGTCTGTTTTAATAAAGAAACCCAGGTCCTTTTTAAAAGCAACTAACTCCTCTTTCTTCTCTTGTCTTACCCTCATTCTTGATTTTTGCCTCACTGAAGCCAACACAGAAGCTTCTCATAGTTTTAGTAAAACCCCAGCCTCTAGCCCAGTGGTGGCGAACCTTCAGCACTGCAGGTGTTTTGGATCACAACTCCCAGAATTCCAAGCCTGTATTGCCAGTGACAAAGGACCGTGGGAGTTGTGGTCCAAAACATCTGGACTGCCGAAGGTTCACCACCACTGCTCTAGCCTCCAATGGCTGGTGAGTGATTCATTTGCTTGGGAAAGTGGGAGCCAGCTGGTTTTAGATGGCATTACAATATTCTATTGTTTGCATTCTGAGAATATTCACAGGTGCAACTTTACCCCTGAAGTCCCAAGTGACTGTGTTGACGTGGAGTAGCTAACAGGTTAGGCACTTTTCCAGCTTTGGACCTTTTCAACACATGGGTATCTTAGCCAGTCGTATCCACACCCCAGTACTTTTCACGTTAGGTTACAGTGATACTTATTCCATAGACATGGATGTGCATCAAATCAGTCATTTCAAATACAATTGCCATTAGATGGTACCCACCGCTGGGGATGCAACTTACAATTACATAACCTGCTTTACTAAGTTTGGATTCATTTTTAAGCATAATTTAAGGTGGTGGCATTCTCATTCTCTCTCCTCATCCATACATCTATCAAGCTGGATCCCCATGTCTTCGTAGACCTGTCAGTCGTGGCAAAATGGCAACAGGAGGAAGGGACTTCTTAGTGGTGGCTCTCATTTTTGAAATACTTTTCCATGCAAAATCTGTTTGTTTTTTCTCATAAGCTAGTTTAGGGTGATTCTCCCTTGTATAATCTTTCTACACCATCCCTTCCAAGGGATTTAAAAGACTCTGCCTCATCCCTCTCTCCCCCCATACTCCCTAAATGAGGAACGTTAGGCAAGATTATATCTCAGAGCAAATCATTGCTTAAAATTACATACACAAAGCTACACAGAGAGAAGCAAAATTGGAAATTAGAGAGGGGCATGAAATGAACTTTTAGTTTGTTTTGTTATTCGTTATCCATTTTGTGAGGTAATGAAACAAAGAACCTCAGAGTGATTTTAGAACGATACGAAAAGAAACGAAAAAAATTGGTTCGGTTCAGTTCGGTTCGTTACACGGCTGATGACCGTGCCTGCGTGTTGTCATCACCCATGCGCTGTCATCGCCTGTGCTCTGTCATCGCCCGTAGGGAAAACTGTCTAAAGAGAGACCCAGTCTCACCTCCACACATGGAGCCGTCAACAGGGCTGTCTCTAAAGCAGGCATGTCCAAACTTTGGCCCTCCAGATGTTTTGGACTGCACCCCCCACAGTCCTTTGCCATTGGCAACACGGGCTTGGGATTCTGGGACTTGTGGTCCAAAACATCTGGAGGGCTGAAGTTTGGACATGCCTGCTCTAAAGGGATCTTCCCCACAGCCGGATGACAGTCCACCCGGCTGTCATACGCCCACGGGGAGGACAGATTAGAGAGACCCCTCTTCTCACCAAAAAGGCTACTGCTAAAGATCTATGCTTAACAGATGCTGGGAGAGGTTGCAAAGCTGTGACTTTCACACACTTATGGCCATTGTCCATCTAACAAGCCTATTCAGAACAGAATGAAGGGAAACCAACGTGAAAGATAAATTGGAAGTCTCCTACCAACCTTCATCAGACTACATTAGGCCACTTGAATGAGCAGCAAAACATTTTGACCTAACAAGAAAAGAAGACCCATTGCCATAATTGAGCTTCCAGATAGCCTCACCTGGATGACAGAATCTTCATGGACTTTTGCAACGTAATTATGCAAATAACAAACTCCCCTCCCCAAGTGATCTAGGTACTTGACATTGGAACGGTGCAAGGCAGAGTCAATTTTGAAACCGCTATCTGAATCTGCTGGGATGGATCTCAGGCCGTGAGGAAAGGCTTGAGTGCGGTACATTCACAGAGCTTAGTGGATGGGCAACTGCAAGGTTTCCGATCTCCTCCTGCATGGCACTTCATTTAAAAATCACACTTGAGCTAAACAAATGGAAGATACCTGCAAAAGTTCACTTGTCTCCTGGTAGCCCTCCAAATCAGCTTGACCTGAAGCTAGCATCTGTCCTAGCTGCCTAGATGCCCTAAGCCAGGCATGTTCAGACTTTGCCCCTCCAGATATTTTGGACCACAACTCCCATAGTTCTTTGCCACTGGCAATCTAAGCTTAGAATCCTGGGAGTTGTGGTCCAAAACATCAGGAGGGCCAAAGTTTGGACATGACTGCCCTAAGCACATCCGATCTCACCTGATTTTGGAAGCTAAGCAGGGTCGGCCCTGGTTAGTACTTGGATGGGAAACCACCAGGGAATACCAGGTGCTGTCGGCGCTTGGAGTAGGAACTGGCAAACCACTCCAGTATCCCTGCCAAGAAAACTCCATGGACATGGGGTCACAAAGAGTCAATCACAACTGTAACTACACCACACACAGCATCTCTCCCATCTCCACAGTGTTGCTGCTTCTTGGATGGCTAAGGGTGGAATGCCTGGCTCCGAGGTCCTTCAGGGCCGAAACATTATGAGGTACAGCAGTCAAAAACAATGCCTCACACAGACTCTCACAGCCAGTTATTTTGCGTGTAGCTGGCCAAGAAGTGGCTGTGCTATAGAGGCGGGGAGGTAGAAGCATCAGAGCAGGTTAGAAGTTTACTCAGGTGTTCCAGCACAGGAGGTGTTGGCCACTACACCCTCCTCTAGTACTCTGCTACCTGAGGCAAAGACTTCACCCTGAATAATGGAGCTGGTGGCTCTGGCTGAAGAACAGTCCTCCATAATGGTGGGTTATGCTCATTCTGTTTCCCATTTAATCCTGGAGCTGTGTCTCTGCAACCTCCCCCCCCCCTTGTCATATTGTTATATTTGAAGTGCCCAGGAAACAAACAGAGGGTTATTTGATTTTCTGCCTTATTTGACAACTGAACGTGACCGGCTTTAAACCCTGCATTATTTGTCCTGGATGTTTGTGTGCACGTCTTTATGTGTGTTTTTGCATGTGTCAGTTGTTGTGATCTCCGGCCCTGATTTCAGAAACCTAAATCCTTGGGCCTGTCTTCCGACTCTCTCATTATACAATCGCAGGTCCCACTGTATTCAATGGTGTTTGCTCTGTAGGAGCTGTGTTTAAGGGGTTGCAGCCTTTTACAAAACAGAACATCTACCTTTGCCTCTTCTCTAACTCCCTCTTTGCAAGTCTCCACCCCACCCCACATCAGTTGAAACACACACACGCCTTCATTCCTTCCTAGACCCCTCCCGATACCTCCTCCTCAGTTCCTCCTTCCTCAGCCTTCTAGCGTTCCTGAAGTTAGGCTCTGTCTCCACACCAGGGACACACCACTGATCTATTTGTTCCTGCAACTGATGTGGAACTTCTGGAGTTCAAAATACTTCACCCTCCCCTCTTGTTCTCCAGCTTAGTCTCTTGTCACAGACCTGTCCTTTCCCCCCTTCTTCTTCAAGTGTCATCTTAAGGCACTGAGAATTGGGATGGAGAGAGCTGTTTCCCCTCCTCCTTTGACATTTTAAAGTTCTACAAAACAGCCCGCTGATTTTTGGCTTGGCTTGGTTTTCATTTCCAGAGGAAGTTTCTGCACTGGCTCTAAGTGGATTTTATTTTGTTTTTGTTTTGTTGGCTTCAAATGCTAAGACCTGTGTTTTACCACCTGAGTTGATATCTCTAAACCACCTTTCTCCAACAGGTAAGGGATTATTTTATTATCATTTGATTATATATATATTTAATTTCTATACTGCCCATCTGGCGGCAAGGTCTCTCTGGGCAGTTTACAGCAAACACAATCAACAATAACAACAGAAGTAAACAAAAGCCTAATAAAAGATAATCATGATACATTTGAAAAAAAATTAAACCAGTAAATCGTTTAGGTGGGGAATTGTTTATGAACTAAAGGAGTGAGGGACTTTAAAGCTGGGATAGCCATGACTACGGGTCTAAATTCTCTCCTTCTCTAGATCTGTAAGTAATATGTGCCTGAGCCAATGCTAAAGTGAATGTATGCAATCTAAGTCAGCAAAACTGATAGAGGAACAAATGGGATTCCCTCTTGAGCACAGTTGTGACATGTGTGTTTGTCTATCTCTGTCTATAGTTGTACATCTACAGTATATCATTGCAGGCTTTCATGGATTCTCCTATGTTATATTCAGAGTTTGAAAATATTTCTTTTCTGGAACTGGGCTCCCAGAATCCCTCAGCTAGCTTGGTGCCTGAGTTCCCATGTGACTTATTTATTGTGGATCAAATAGCAATTGTTGTTTTATGAAAGCCATTGAGTTGTGTCAGACTTATGGTGACCCTCTGCATGAGTGACGTCCAGGGCCGGCGCTAGGGTTTTTCGCGCTCTAGGCGAGGGGCATGGGGGAGGGAGTCGGGCGGTGGCGGCAGGGGGTCGGGTGGCGGCGGCGGGGATCGGGCGGTGGCGGTGGTGGGGGGTCGGGCGGCAGCGGCGGTGGGGGGGTCAGGCGGCAGCGGGCGGGGGTCGGGCGGCGGCAAGGGTGGCAGCGGGGGGCGGTGGCGGTGGCGGCTGGGGAGCGGGTGGAGGTGGGGGCAGCTGGCGGGCAGGGGCGGTGGTGGTGGCGGCGGTGGCAGGGGGCGGCAGTGGCAGGGGGCGGGGGGGCAACAGGCTGGGCAGCGCCCCCTGTCCATTTTGGCGCCCTAGGCAACTGCCTAGTTCGCCTTAATGGACACGCCGGCCCTGGTGACGTCCAAAAGGTCCTGTCATCAACAGCATACTGTTGCGATCACAAGACTGTGGCTTCCTTTGTGGAATTGATCTATCTCAAGTGCGGTCGTCCTCTTTTCCTGTCTTTACCTTTTCCTAGTGCTAAAAGTTAAGACACCCAAGGAGGCCAGGAATGCTATGAACAGGATCTGTGCTTTCTCAGTTGTGGTCCCTTCCCTCCGCTATAAATCTCCTACAGAAGTTCATCAGGGGGCACACCTCTCTGTTTTTAGCAAGATAACTAAAACAGAATCATACAAAGGTGCCTTTGACTAGTTAGTTTGACAATTAACCTGATTAATTCAATTTTGTTTTATTTAAAAGCAGGTTTTTTATTTCAACTAGTGACAGGGTTTTATTGTGTTTATTGCATAATGTGGTTTAGTACTGCATGATTTGCAGTTATGCCTTGATGGGTTGTGAACCAGTACTAATGGGGTAGCAGAGAACTTTATATAAATAAACAACGTTTGATGATATTCCCAATATATGACACTCTCAGTTTGTTAATGTTTGCTTCTACATAGAATACAGGTTTAATATTCTCTTTAATAAGTACCTTTCCACCCAGAGGATCACTGGTCTCTGGAACTACCTGCCACAAGAAGTGGTGACAGCTGTCAGCCTTGACAGCTTTAAGAAAGGATTGGACAAGTTCATGGAGAACAAGGGTATCAGTGGCTAACTGGCTATCATTATAGGATGCTTAAGGTCAACCTCTGGGCTGGAGAGATAGGCAGGATCTCTCTCAATGCCATTTGCAGGGAATCGTAAGCAGGTGAAGACATCTGCTTGGGAATACCCTGAAGCAACCGGTGAGCCGCTGTGTGAGACAGAATGTTGGACTGGATGGGTCATGGCCTGTTCCAGCAAGGCTGTTCTTATGTTATGTTCTTATGATCTAGGGCAGTGGTTCTCAACCTGTGGGCCCCCCGATGTTCCTGGACTGCAACTCCCAGAAATCATGGCCAGCTCAGCTAGAGATGAAGACTTCTGGGAGTTGCAGTCCAGGAACATCGGGGGACCCACAGGTTGAGAACCACTGGTCTAGGGCCTACCTGTTCATCTTTCTGGTATCCCACGGTACTCATGGTGAGCTATTCCTATCGATGATCAAGTCCAGTCCTTGTCAATAACGCAAAGTGCATAATTCAACTCCCAACCTCTGGCACCACATTTATCTAAAGTACTGAACTATCCAACCGTTCTTAATGCTACTATCGTAGTAACAAATGAATGATAAACTAGGTAAAATATATATGTTAAAGGAGTCTTAAAGCAGAGCTGTTTTGTACCAATATGAGATTCATTTCTAAATTTCTGTGTTTTAAAAAATCAGTTTCACTTAAACCTGACACTGTTATGTACACTCAGCTGCTGTCTAATTATATGCTACCTTCTTTGGTTTCCACATGGAAGCAAGAATAGTTATGCTAAAATGGGAAACCCCAACTCTTTACATAGATGTTGACAACACTGTTCGAAGAGAGCTTATATTGTATTACAAAAGGGTGCTTTTTTCAACCGTCATTGGGAATGTTCCTGTCTAAACCCATGTCCACTTACGCAAAAACTCTGAATGTCTTGAAAACTATGATGCCAATATGTGGGTCCTTGGAACATGTTTGTTCCAGGATATAGAAAACTCTTATCAAAACTAATTAACCATTTAAATAACTACATTTCCATCCGAGCTTAACCCGTTCACTGCTACAAAGAGCACGGTTGCACTATGAAAACAAATCAAGAGATGGATTGGGTTATTTTTTTTAAATAAAGTTGGTTTAAAGTCACGTGATAGTCACATGGCTTTTTGGTTGATGCATATATCCTCTTGGGAAAACTTCTAATATGTTTTTGAAGTGTGTTGTATACTGGTCCAGGCGGGGTGCATCATCTTTTAGAATTGTTGCATCTGAGGGTGTGGGTATCCTGCACTAACCTACAATGAGCACAGATTGACAATATGTAGACATGTGAAGGAGGGTGAAGCAAACAAATGCATGCAGAGAAAGGAAGGAAGGGGGAATGACAGACCCAGCAGTTGGGACTGGCAGAGGAAGGCACACCAGTAAGTAGCCACCATTACTGGATAAACCCCACCAAAATAATTTTTCACAGATAGAGGCAGTCACACAAGCCCAAACAATTCAAAAGACTGTATATACTCAAATATAAGCCTAGTTTTTCAGCCCTAATTTTGGACTGAAAAAAGGGGTCCTCGGCTTATATTCGGGTCAGTACTTTTAGCCACTGAGGCAAGTTTGGGTCGGTGGCTAAAAGTCATTTTAAACATTGTGTGCCACTTCTCCTGACCCCCCCATGTTTAAAATGACTTTTAGCCACCAACTCAAGCACTTGCCTCAGTGGCTAAAAGTCATTTTAAACATCACACACACACCCAGCTCTCAAAGGAGGAGTTGCCAGGCCCTGCTGCATTTCCCACCCTAGGCTTATACTTGATTATTTTCCCAGGTTTTGGGGTTTAAATTAGGAGCCCCAACTTATACTTGGGTCGACTTATACTCAAGTATATACGGTAAATTGATTTCTGAAGGTATTTACATTAAATGAACCTCTCACAGCTTGAGTGGTCTTCATTCTCTTCTCATACATAAATACATAAGAACATACATCAGAAGAGCCATGCTGGATCAGGCCAAAGGCCCATCTAGTCCAGCTTCCTGTATCTCACAGTGGCCCCACCAGATTTGTCTGGGAGTGCACAAGACTAGATATCTGTCTCCTGATACCACTCCCCTGCATCTGGACCTTGAGGCACCCTGGTTTTAAGCCTGGAGATTACACATCTCCATCATGGTCACCTGTGAAGGACTTTTCCTCTGGGAATCTGTCCAATCCCCTTTTGAAGGCATCCAGGCCAGATGCCATCACCACATCCTGTGGCAGGGAGTTCCACAGACTAACAACGCGCTGGTTGAAAAAATATTTTCTTTTGTTTGTTCTTACTCTCCCAGCCCTCAATTTGAGTTTATGTCTCATACTCATCCTGTACTCTGGATGTTCCTCTGGTTGCTAATGTGCCTCATGCTGTGATGGGGGTTCCCGCATGGCAGGGGGTTGGATTAGATATTTATTTATTTATTTATTTATTAGATTTATACCCCGCCCATCTTCCCAAGGGAACTCTGGGCGGCTTACAAAGCTGAGCAGGCAGCAAAATCACGATACAGAGACAACAAACAGAACAATACACATAATTAAAATCAAGCAGCAAGAAAGCACCCTTTTACATCGTAAAGCCTCGCTGCTAATACATCTAACATCGGATAGATTGCAGATGATGGCGGAAGAAAAAAAAACTAAAAAGTTTTTTTTTAGGCCCTTGAGGTCTCTTCCAACTCTATGATTCTATGATTCTATGCTGGATGAAAAGATATAACCAAACACTTAAGAAAGACAGGCAGTGGATAAAGCCTGGCAGGCTTCTTTGAACCACTGTCCCATTTTCTAACGCTGGTCATGACCCAAGTCCTAACCAATTAGAAGTCAGTTTTTCCCCCCCATGTTAGCAAAGAACTACACACGTTCCCTTGAAACTCCTAATTCAAGGCTCACATATTTTGCTTGCTACATGTCACAGCTAGCTTTCAAAAAAGTATTTGTGGCTTTATCTCCAGTATGTCCTGGAAAGTTAAACAGTTATTTCTTTAGGAATGTTTTGTAGACATGCCTGTCCCTGTTTCTCCCCCCCTTTTTTTTTTAACATCACCCTGTAATATTTTCCCTTGAGGCACCTGTTTTAATCACATGCTTAATCACTCCAAACCTTCCCTATCTTACTCTATGGTTAAGGGGAATGAAGCCTATTTAAAAGAGAAACACCCTGCTTCCACCAGAGAGCCAGCAGGGTAAATATGCAATTAATTTCCCACCTTTCTTTTCATCTGAGTTCTTTTTGAAATCACAACTCGTGGGTTCCAAATTCAGTGCCGGGGAGTGTTTGTCAAAAAGCAAATCAGATGAATTAGAAATCTGCATTTCTTAGTGAGCCTAATTTAGCATTTTGTTATTGATTATAGCTTTCTAGCTGGTGCTTTTTCAGTTTGTATCCCAATTAATGGTTTGCTTCACCATGGAACCAAATCTTGCTGTTCTCTTTACAGATGTCATACAGATCAGTACAACTTGGGCCAATTCAGTTTAGAATTTGTGATTTGACTCAAACGGATGAACAGCATTAATTATACCTGATTTTATTTTATGGAAATTCAAGGGTCATAGACCAGCTTGGTGATCATCTGTCAAGATGACGACCTTCCCACCCAGCCATTGTGCACATCCAGATATGCACAGGTTTCCGAGTGGTTGCTCAATGACAGTACTCTAGCTCAGTGGTTCTTAATTTCTGCTCTTCCAGATGTTTGGACTTCTGACCATTCAACATCCTGTCTGGCACATCTAGGAGTTGTTGTCAAAAGGAAAGATGGGCACAAACCAAAGCATGAACCAGGAAAATGTTGAACTGAGCTGGTTTGTGGTTCATCTTGCAAACCAGTTTGGGATCAAACTTCTTCCCCTCCCCCCCTCCATGCTTCATTTTATTCCCACTGCCCTGGTTGCATTACTGCCTGGTCCAGTCTTGCTGCCGCCACTCCTCCTCCTCCACCACCGCTGCTGCCATCCTAGGAGGTAGCATCCCTGTCCCCACTTCTCAGAGCCAGGCCTGTTGCTTCTGCTGTTATGCCCACAGCCCAGCTGTTAGACAGGATCATGCTCAGAGGCAGCAGGTTGACTCCTCAAAGCTGGGCCCAAGGCCTCTGCACATGCACCCACCTCTCAGCTGGGCAGTGGGTTCATGTGCAGAGGCAGCAGGCTTGGCTCCAACAGGGGTGTATCTCTGGGGAGCAGAAGGGTACATCTGCCCCGGGTGCAGTAATCGGGGGGCACCTGGAGGGGGAGCAGGAGGAGGAAGGTGTGCACCCTTCTGCCACCCATCAGTCCTCCTTTCCCCTCAGGCACCCCCTGAGCCGCCTCTGCCACTGTGCGCCAGGCGAGCGGGAAAGCAGGCAGGCAGGCAAGAGCACGGTGGCTGCAGCACCCTCCTCCTCCTCCTCTTCCTCACCTTGGTGGGAGATGTGTAAGGCACACACACACACATGCACATGCACATGACAACCCACCCACATGTGTGCACCCACACCCACCCCAGACCCGCAGGGTGCGGCCCACCATTGCTGGGTGGGTGCGATGTGGGGGGGGTGGCAGGAAGGGCAGAAAAATGAACTTTGTCCCAAGGTGCTCTTAATCCTGGCTACGCCTCTGGGCTCCAAGGAGAGAAATCAGGCCTGCAGCCTCTGAGAATGATGGTGGCAGCAGGGGTGGAGGAAGAGGAGGTGGCAGTGGCAAGACCAGATATGGTGGCGACAGAGACCATGGGCAGGTGTGTGGCAGAGGTCAGGAGCAGGGAAGTCCCCTCCCCTAGGCATCAACCAGAGAAACCAACCACAAACTGGTTCATTGTTCTGGGGGTTCATGGCTGTTCATGGATCGTCGTTAGCCATGAACCACAAAACCAATGCAATTTGTCCTCCCCCACACACACACATTGTGACCATTTCTGGTCAAAGCCATCAAGGGAGCCAGAGACTGAAACCCACTGTTTCTAACCATGTTCCATGGCTAATTAATTTCGTTCTGATTTTTCAGGTCACTCTTGAGGCAATCCTCAGGGACTTGGTTTAATTAACTTCAACTTCCAGAAACAAAATTGTGTTCAGAGCCTCGTGGCGCAGTGGTTAAATGCCTGTACTGCAAGTAAAACTGTGCTCACGACCTGGGTTCAATCCCCGGTAGCAGGCTCAAGGTTCACTCAGCCTTCCATCCTTCCGAGGTTGGTAAAATGAGTACCCAGCTTGCTGGGGGGGGGGCAATGTGTAGCCTGCATTCTGTAATTAAAATTGTAAACCGCCCAGAGACTACTTGTAGTAGTATGGGGCGGTATATAAGCAGAACACTTTGCTTTTCAATTAGTTTTCATTAATAACGGAGCTTACCCTAACACTCACCAATTCATTTAAAGTCACTTCATTACTTATTAGATGAATGACATGGGTGGTGTGTATTCTTCCGCTTGTCTTAGATATTCAGTTCTGTGGCATTTTAAAATATGTGTGTCCCTTCTCCTTACATCCATTACAGTCAAAATACTGTTTAGGTTAGGACCCTGTAGTCTTAAACTCTATGCTACAAAAGGTGTCATTCATACTGGGAACTAGGGTGGTGAAACATTGGACATTCCAGATGCTCTGGGTTTCAGCTTCTGTCATCTCCACCCAACATAACCAGAGGCAAAGCATTGTATATTATAATAGGAAATATAGTCCAAATCATCTGAAGGACCAAAGAGTCTTCGACCTGTCCAATACTTCCTCCTTGTTTTTTGAGACACTGAGCTATCATCAATGGAAAAGGGTTATGGATTGGAGTCAGCACTGAATATTAGAAGCATAGAATCATAGAGTTGGAAGAGACCTCAAAGGCCATCTAGTCCAACCCCCTGCCATGCAGGAAACTCCATCACAGTATTTCTGACAGATGGCCATCCTGCCTCTGCTTAAAAACCTCCAAAGAAGGAGACTCCACCACCCTCCGTGGCAGCATCTTCCACTGCCAAACAGCTCTAACTGTCATGAAAGTCTTCCTAATGTTTAAATTGAATCTCTTTTCCTGTAGTTTGAGGCCATTGCCCTGTGTCCTAATCTCTGAACCCATGGAAAACAAACTTGTTCCCTCTTCAATGTGACATCCTTTCAAATGGAAACTAAACTCCAGGGGTGAGGAAACTGTATGTTGGTGGCAACAATTTTCCCACTCTTGAACTAGATTTTTCCTATAATTCCTGTTTAGGCAAAGCCATGGAATGTATCAGTCATGGGGTGCTGGCAACTCAGCAGAATTGTATCATTCCATGTATGACTAAATAGTCATGTTAATGGCACTTGCTAAGCTACTTTTTGTAAGGGGAGTGGAGAAATTCAGCTGCATAGTTTACATAGTCAATGACTAAATTCTACGAAGTTGGTTTCCTTCTGGGCAGCTCTTTATCTGGATGTAATGAGAAGACTTGGCTTCAGCTGACTGTCAAATTTCAGTACTTACATGTGTAATTTCCTTCCTTGGCCTGACAGGCTGTTTAATTGTGCATCCCCTGCCGAGTTATTCTGAATGCCGTCTTCATGCTTATTTCACTCCCAAGTCTTCCTAATTACATTAATAATTTTATTTATTTATTTATTTATTTATTTAATTTTTATACCACACATCTTTCAGAGGAATTAATTATTTTAATGCCCACGGTATGAAAATAAAGCTGGCTCATTTGAGTTTGAAATATCACCCTAAACCAGCGATGGCGAACATTTTAGAGAATGAGTGCCCAAACTGCGATTCAAAACCCTATAATTTTTCACAAAGTTCCAGTACAGCAATTAAACCTGAATACAGGTGGCTGTGAAAGGGTGATGTCGGGTGCCCACAGAAAGGGCTCCGAGGGCCACCTTTGGCACCCGTGTCATAGGTTTGCCAACACTGCCTTAAACTTTCCTTCATAAGGCTGTGGTTCTGTACAATTATCTGGCTGGGCATCTTACTGAGCTCATTGAGGCTAATATCAGAATACAATTTTATAGTGTTACATTATTAAATTATTAGAGGATCCTTTAAACAAGAAAAAAATAACATCTGGTGATAGTCTAGGTCAGTGTTGGAGAACCTATACCACATACTCGAAGCCCTTTCTTTGGTCACCCAACATCTCCCCTTCACAGCCACCTGTATTCAGTTTAAATTGCTCTATTGGCACTTTGTGAAAAATTAGTGGGTTTTGAATCGTAGTTTGGGCACTCAGTCTCTAAAAGGTTTGCCACCACTGATCTAGGTTGACATGATTTTTTGTTTTAAAAAAATGCCTATTCATTTTCATTTTTTTAATGTGGAGTTTTTCTTTTCAGTGGCCCTGGTCTTGTTTGGTGAGCTTTCTATACAACCACAACCACACTGGGATGATCCTCCATTTGAAAGTCTAGCATTTTTGACACCCAGGGCATTCACTACAAAACACACCCTTAAATCAACATTGAAAATCTCAATATATCAGAACAAGGAATAAATACAACACTGAACGCAACCAGCAAATTTCCCCCTCAACTTGGGATCAGGAGCATGATGAGAACTACATATTGCTTTGTGTTGTCATGAGTCATTTAGTTGAAACTGACCTTTAGTAACCTTAATAAGGCATTCAAGATAAGCAAGGTGGCTGGATAGCTCAGCGGCGCAGTGGTTAAATGCCTGTGATGCAGCTAAAACTGTGCTTACAAACTGGGATTCAATCCCCAGTAGCAGGCTCAAGGTTCACTCAGCCTTCCATCCTTCCAAGGTTGGTAAAATGAGTACCCAGCTTGCTGGGGGGTTGGGGGCAAGGTGTAGCCTGCATACTGTAATTAATCTGTAAACCCTTTCCATTGTCTTTTTAAAAGGCAGAGAGGACTCAGAAGTGGTTTACCATTCTCTTCTCCTGGAGGTACCCTGGGGCTTTGTCACTTGTCCAAGGCCACACAAGCTGGCTCTTCTTCCAGGAGGCCTAGTGGGGAATGACACTCCCTACCCCTACCTCCACAACCAGATACCTCATTCACTGAGATACCCAGCCTCTTGCAATACCACATTCCCTACCCCTACCTCCACACTCCAATACCATACTCCCTACCCCTACCTCCACATTCCCTACCCCTACCTCCCCACTCCAGTACCATACTCCCTACCCCTACCTCCACACTCCCTACCCCTACCTCCACATCCAGATACCTCATTCACTGAGATACCCAGCCTCCTGCAATACCACATTCCCTACCCCTACCTCCACACTCCAATACCATACTCCCTACCCCTACCTCCACACTCCCTACTGCTACCTCCACATCCAGATACCTCATTCACTGAGACAACTCAACCTCTTGAAACTTTTAAATAAAACATTTTGATGTCTTTAGTTTAAACAAAGTCTGTTTACATGTCCCCTGAAATACAAGATGACCATATTTTTTTTTTTTTTGGGGGGAGGAATATTCCCTGATTGTGATATCTCTTTGGGAGCAAAAAATATATTGAACCTTCTGCTCAGAATCCTAAACCTAATGGTGCAAACCGTCCTCTTGGGTGATTCTTTCCTTCTTCCTCTTTGCCCAGTGTTGGCTTTTCCCCAACATTTCCTTTTCTTGTAAAATGTCTGATCTTCCCTAGTTTATGCTGCACACACAGTATGCTTGGACATAAAGATTGGAAAATATCAATGTAGTATAGATGAAGAATGGACATGAAAGTGGAAAAAGGACATCTGTTGACAGAGATCCAAAGGAACTCTCCATGCTCAGTGGAAAATGTCCACTGTGGAAACCCTGACTATGTGGCAGGACAGGGATGTAAATGTGTGACACATATAAAATAAAAATAAAATATAAATGTGAGATCACTTAGCTATTTTCACCCCATGGTTCTAGTGCAGCCAACAGAGAAAAGCAATGCAGGACTGCTATCTGGGATGCCCATATAATTCTCCATTTCTTCCATATATTTATTTTCCAAAATATTATATAGTGATGAATAGAATACGGGGTACCTGAAAGAATTGGAAACACCACTCTGTGCAACTTAAAGAGTTTGAAGGGGGCTACAAAGCCATCAGGTCCAAACTAGACATGGGCACGACCAGAAAAAATGACATTTCGAGTTTTCACTTGTCGGAACGGGTCTGTTTTGGGTCGTTTCCGTTTGTTGCGAAATTTTTCAAAAAATTGTCATTTCCGTTTGTCGTTTCCACCGCGATTTAGCGCGATTTGACTTCCCAGAGCATAGGGGTGTCCCGCAATCAGGGCTGATGCTAGGTGTTTTTGCGCCCTAGGCGGCGGGCGGGGCAGGGGGGTGGGCGAGTGGGCGGGCAGTGGCGCGGGCCACAGGCGGGCGGCGGCACGGGCAGATGGGCGAGTGGGCAGTTAGGATATCACTTAGGATAGAGGTTCTGTTCTTGGCTTGCACCCCAAATGTGTGTGTGTGCAAGCAAATTGAAGTTGGGAAAATAGAAAATAAATGGTAGTATATAATATATATTTAAAATAAATCCACACCTCCCACTCCTAGTCGAACCTCCCCCTTTATCCAATATCAGAAAAAAATCCTCACAAACTGCCAGAGAAGAAATAAAGAATAAACTGCTATTCCCTTCAGCAGACAAAGCTGCAGGGAATCAAAGAAATTATTTTCTAAATTCAGTTCCTTCCCTGCCTGCCTAACTTAAATCCTAAAGCCTCCAGCCTTCCTCTTCAATCTCGATCGGATCACACCAGCACCAGCAGCCAGCCCTCCTCCCTCAACCACATCCATACACCTAACTGCGGCTTTTTATGCCCTCCGAGACATCCAGAAGTGTCAGTCAAAAACCTGGCAATGCCATTGGTGGAATGGTTCAAAAAATTTGCATGGTCTGATCCCATGCCCAGCCCAAATGGGCAGGTCTAAAAATATATATAAAATAAAATAAAATAAAATAAAATAAAATAAAATAAAATAAAATAAAATAAAATCAATACGACGTTTTATTGCCATAAAAAATCCACTGCTGCTACTATTAAAATTCAGGCATTTAAAATAAATAAATTTCACATGTTTCTGTGGTGATTTGGTGTGTTTTTTTACCACGATTTCAAAAGAAATATTGTGGTCGCCATTTTGGATCCCCCCACCCCATGGCATGGCGAGAAGACGAGGATGACCCCCCCGCAGCCTGGTACAAGCAGCCCAGGACACGAGAAGAGGGGGGGAAAGGCCAGGGACCCCCCATAAACCACCCCTCTGGTAGGTGGCAAAGCCTCAGGCAGGCATATTTTCGCCTGTTTTTTTGGCCGGGAGTCAGGTTTTTTTTAAAAAAAACTTTTAAAATTTTTTTCTGTGCTTCGCATCGTGCGATCACCATGATGCCATGAATGGAAACAGAAAACCCGGCCAAATTTTTCTTTTTTCAGTTCGAGTTTGAGTTCTGATGGCTTAATTATTGTTACCATTTCCGTTACGTAACGGAAACGATAACCGAAAATGAAAATGACAATTTTGCCGAGTCGTGCGCAGGTCTAGCCCAAACCCCTGCTTGAAACAGGAATACAAATCAAAGAATATTGCCAGGTGGTTGTCTAAATTTCTCTTAAATGCCACTAGTGTTGGAGCACTCACCACCTCTCAAGACAATGTGTGCCATTGTTGTACCGCTCTAACAGTCAGGAAGTTTTCCCTTAATATTCGAACAAAATCGGCTTCCTAACACTTGAACGCATTGTTGCATGTCCAGCACGCAGGGATGATCAAGAACAGATCCTGTCCAGTCCTCTGGATGGCAGTCTTTCAACTATTTGAAAAGTGCAATGATGCCTCCCTTTAGTCTTCTCAAGAGTATTTCTTTGGTTGTACTATCAGTCTTTTCCTTTTCCCCTCCAGCCCATTCATAACAGATACTATTCTCACCACTTCCCTGTAGAGATGGGTACGAAATGAATTTTGGTCCATTTTGTTATTCGTTATTCGTTTTGTTAAATAAAGAAAAAAATAAACGAAGTGCCAACCAGGCCCCATGGGTCGCACGGTCGGCACTTGAAGGAAAAACTGAATAACGAATCAAAATGAACAATGAAATAAATATTTTTTAAAAATCGTTAAAAACAAACCGACCCAAACCGAACCTTAAAATGAACCGAACTTTAAAACAAACTGAACCAAAACAAATTGCCATTTTTTTCAGTTTGTGCCCATCTCTACTTCCCTGACATCTCATTTTTCCCCCAGTTTCCAGCCAATGTTCAACTGCTAGGTAGCTCAACTGCCTAGGTCTCTGCAGAGCAAGAATTTGGGGGGTTTGATTCCCCATTGTGCCTCCCTTTCAGCTCTGCAATCTAAACATTCATGGGTTACCATAATTACTTGCATGTGATTCCTGTGATTTATTTGTGTTCTGTACATTTTTGTGGAGACATGAATACCATTTAAGACAGTGTTGAAAAAGACAGTACTACATTGCCCAGAATATACTTCTAATTAAAAGAATATTCCCTCTGGGCATGACTTTTGGTCTGTGCCATCGCTTCTCTCTCTTCTCACTTGTATGCCATGGAAGGTGCATGATGGGACATAGTGTGAGTTGTTAAGCTGAATATTAAGTGCACATTTCGACCTTGTATTAGACCCTGTATAGAGGAATAGTCACAACAAGCTAGCAGTGCGGGATATGGTTAGCTACCATTGGTCATCTATGTCATGCGATATCTGGAAGCTTCGAGCAAGAAGATGAGAGGATAGAGAGAAGCCATGATTATGCTTAGGATCGCTTGGAGCAATGGAGGTCACCTCAGTTGAGTAGGAAAAGTTAGCTTAGGAGAAATTTTGAATGTAATCAGTTAGTCAGGATGACTTAGATTTATTATTTTTAGGGAAATAAAACTATGATTGAGTATCTGTTAAGGTTTTGATACTTTTTGATACTTTTTTGGATTCAGAGTTTTGCATCTTAGAATAGAAAATAAAATGCAACTTTTGAAAATTTAACATGGCCTCTTGTTTTGAAATGAACCCAAGAGTAAACCAGAAGGTGAAGATGTTTTGAAGTGTTTTGTCTCAGAGAAAAGTAATTGTCTTTACTTTTGAACTTGGCCAGTGCAACCCCCTTTTGATTTACCAATCCACTTAATCCCATCCACTGGAAAAAAATGACAGTAGAAACAGCCCTACTAGTAGGCAATGTAAGCCAGTACATAAGAACATAAGAACATAAGAAGAGCCATGCTGGATCAGGCCAAAAGCCCATCTAGTCCAGCTTCCGGTATCTCACAGTGGCCCCACCAGATGCTTTTGGAAACGCATGAGACTAGATATCTGTCTCCTGATACCACTCCCCTGCATCTGGCCCTTGAAGTACCCTGGTTTTAAGCCTGGAGATTACACATCTCCATCATGGTTTGTAACCCGTGATGGACTTTTCCTCCAGGAATCTGTCCAATCCCCTTTTGAAGGCATCCAAGCCAGATGCCATCACCACATCCTGTGGCAGGGAGTTCCATAGACTAACAATGCGCTGGGTGAAAAAATATTTTCTTTTGTCTGTTCTTACTCTCCCAGCCCTCAATTTGAGTGCATGTCCCCTAGTTCTGGTATTTTGTGAGAGGGAAAAGAGCTTCCCTCTATCCACTTTACTCATGCCCTGCATTTTGTACGTTTCAATCATATCCCCCCTCAGGCACCTTTTTTCCAGACTAAAGAGCCCCAAATGTTTTCGCCTTTCCTCATAAGGGAGGTGCCCCAGCCCAGTAATCATTTTGGTCGCTCTCTTCTGCACCTTTTCCAGTTCCACTATGTCTTTCTTGAGATGCGGTGACCAGAATTGTACACAATACTCCAGATGCGGCCTTACTATTGTTTTATATAATGGCATTATAATGTTGGCTGTTTTATTTTCAATCCCCTGTTTGATAATCCCTAGCATGGAATTGGCCTTCTTCACCGCTGCCACACATTGGGTAGACACCTTCATGGAGCTGTCCACCAACACACCAAGATCTCTTTCCTGATCTGTCACAGATAACTCAGAGGCCCCTGCTCTTCTTTCCCCATGCTACCCCAATCTTGTTGAGCCAAACAGTTGCTATGCCCTAGTTAGGAGTCCAACTTGTCTGGAGGAGCTCCAGAGCTCTAGAAGGCTTTATCCTTCAGACTCTTCCCCATGGATAATAAAAAGCGACTGGACTGTTGAAACAGGAGGGCAGGGTATGTTTCGTGTGTCCGCTTGGTTAATGCCCAATAGATTTTTTTCTGAATAGGCAGGGCATGGAACATTAGGTTTTATTGTTAAATAAAAATGTCAGGGACTGGGAAATTAAACCTGTTGGTATGAACATTTAACTGTTAACTTAACATTATGAACATATTGATTTAAACATTAATTTATGCACTGTCTGCAGAGGACAGATGTCACTCATACATCCCTTCTCCAAAGACTTATAGGTACCTTTAAATTTCAGGCTTATTCTAAGTCTTCCAGCCTTGGCAGTCTGAATGCCCAGAGGCCTAATTAACACTTGCTTATTGCTAAGAACTGGCAAGGACAAACAGCTACATTTTGGATCCAGTCATTTTCGCACATCCCACAGATGGGTGCAAATGAAGCAGCCCCTCCTTGCACTACCAAAAGTGTTACAATTTTTTCCCTTATGCATAGTCATTAAGAAATAATTTAATCTTATGTTTCGGTCAAACAGGCAAATGATTTATGGTTTTGGTCCAAATTGCCCCTCATGAGTTGAATATTAATGCATGCATTTTGACGTGTCATTTCAAAAATCTGATTTTAAGTATTTCCTGACTGAACTGACATTGTCATCATCTTAGAAGTACAGAACTGGGAGGGACTATATGGATAACTGAGTCCAGCCCTTGTCAAGGAGATATGGAGGAAAAGTTAATTTCAGCCATACGCCTAAACTACTAGATATGGGAATGAAACAAAAAAAAGGCTGATTTTGGTAGGACTCATTTTGTTATGAAATGAAACATAATTTTTCCTGCTAGAAACAACACAATTTGGCCTAGGGGAACCAAATTAGGTGAGTAGCATTTTTGGACTCTTTTCTTTAAGCCCATCAAATTTGGAGATGTTTGGGGTTCAGGGGACTGAGCTAGCAAACCCCAAATGGAGTTCCCCTAAGGAGAAAATCATTTGTAATTGACTTGGGAAGCACTTAATCATTCCACGACAGGGGGAGCAATTAAGTGTTTCCCTTAATAATTCTCCTGGGGGAACCCATTTTGCAATTTACTAACTCAGCCCTCTGAACCCCAAACCACTCCAAATTTAAGGAGCTACCCCCCAAACAAATTTGGTGACTCAAAGACCCAGACGAGCCATTACATAGAGTAAGAAATCTTTTAATTTCATTTTGTTTCATTTTGTTCTGAAAAATTATTTTAAAAAATTATTAGTAATGAAACAAACCAAAATGAAAGGAGTAACAAAACAAAACAAAACAAAACACTACATTTTCATTTCAAGCCGATCTCAATAAACTACTGATATCTTCTAAAACATGCACTTTGCATGTAGAGATGGGCAAGTATCTTATATTAGACTATCACTAGAAAATTCTTATTGGAATTCTTCATACTGAGAATGGAAAGAACTTGAGGTTGAGGTTCTTGGGTGGGTCCTGTTCCACAGTGAATGAAACCTGTGAAGCTCCTGGTCTAGGCCTTCCTCATGGGGCTTTATTTCATGTGCATTTATTTATATTCTGCTCTACAATGGAGTGCATTCCAATAAAATTGAGAATGGAGAAATTTGCAACACATTTCACACAACCTTGATAGCATGTATATATCTAGGATCTTGTGCATCAATAGTAAATGTCTCAAAATCAGCAGTGTTAAAAAATAATTAGCCAACTGCCAGCTAAAAAGTTTCTCTACACATAGCACTTATGGCCTCAAGTTCAAAAGATTGATTTTCCATCTTCATCTAAGTATATCTAACTCCAGTTCCATACGGAGGTGTTGGGACAGAGAAGCAGGAAAACTGACAAGCTGCAGCATGGGATTAAGGAACAAAACAAAAAATGTCAAGCAAGTTGCTCTCAGAAGTTGCCAGAATTCACCCCAGGCTGTTTTTTTATCAGTGCTGCTAGATACCCACCCAGCATGCAGCTTCAAGTATTCGGGTGGTACAGGAAGAATTCAGCTGCAGGATTTGGCCACTGAGTTTTCCTGAGAGACCATGTGTGAGGAAACCTCTTACTCACAAAGAGACCTCTGGAGGCAGGAAAAAGGGGGCAAATGTGTGTGTGTGTGTGTGTGTGTGTGTGTGTGTGTGTGTGTGTGTGTGTGTGTGTGTGTGTGTGTGTGTGTGTGTGTGTGAGAGAGAGAGAGAGAGAGAGAGAGAGAGAGAGAGAGAGAGAGAGAGAGAGAGAGAAGCAGCTGCTGCAGCTGCCCCATGCACTTGATTAATGTACCACCTTAGTGGGGTGTACATGAGAAGGGGCTGTGCCTAAGTTCCCTACAAACAGAGGATGGACTCAATGATCTATAAGGTCCCTCCCAGCTCTGCACTTCTCAGAGGATGAGGATGGTGCCAACTGACCTCAAGTCTGCCTGCCTGCTTGTATGCACATGCTCCCCGTCCCCCAAACTAGAGATGGGCACGAAATGAAAAAAATAGTGTTTTGTTTTGTTTCTTTTGGAGTTTCATTTTGTTTTGTTTGTAATGAATTTTTAAAGTAGTTTTGTTACAAAATGATATGAAATGAAACGAAATGAAACACTATGCTCCCCTGGGCTCTAAATAACCAAAATGGCAGGGGAGCTTCCTGAAGCTCTTCCCTGTAAGCCCCTGAAATTTGGAAAGTACATAATTCTGTACTCGAAAATACAGATCGCAGCCATGATTCAGCATAGAAATGGCAGAGTTAGTTTCTCCAAGCAATTCTAGGTAACCCTTCCCAATGTGGATAAGTTTGGGGTTCAGGAGGCTGAGATATGAAGCTCCAAAGGGAGTACCCCAGGAAAGACGCATTTTGTTTCATTCCATTTTATAACAGAACACCATTCCCCCCCCCTCTTGAATGAAGCCCTAGAGGAAATGGCAGGGGAGCTTCCTCAAGTTCTTCCCCTGTAAGTCTACCAAATTTAGAAAGGTTTAGGAGTCAGGAGCCTGTGTTATGAAGATCCAAAGGGGATGCCCTTAGGAAAAAATCTTTCTAATTGAAATCAGAAGCCATGCCATGGTGGCACTAATCGCTTCCAAAGTTCCAATTTCCCAGAACTCCCCTTGGAACGTTAGGCAGTTTATAAATGAAATAAATAAATAAATAAATAAATAAATAAATAAATAAATAAATAAATAAATAATGGAGTGATTAATGACTTAGCCAAAAGACAAAACAGCATTTCGTTTTTCGTTTTGTGCCCATCTCCATTCAAAAACTACTACTGTGTCCACCTAGGCAGCATAAGGTGGTGTGAGCTCACAGGATGTCATAACCAGCATGCACTTTGTATGTAGCCTTCAGCTGGATGTGTGGGATACAAGTTGAATAAATAAATATATGTTTCATGTAAATGTTTTATGTTGGCCCATGCCTGAAGCTCGTGGTCCATCTCACTCCCAGTTCTGTTCCTCTAGATCAAGGGTATAATGAGAACTGTGTGAGGGCAGAGTATTGGATTTCCTATCTTTCCACCCCAGTGGAGCAGTTGTACAGTGGTCCCCAGCCCTTTCGCGGTTCATATACTTTGGTCCCACTATACTGCAGGACCACAGTACAGGGCAACCCGAAAGGCGTTTTACCTCCACCTGGGCTTTTAAAACCTTTCCCCCCCTTCCCCACACCCTGGGCTCATTGACGCTGGGGTGGGGAAACAAAAGGTTTTTCTCTCCCATCCCAGTGCCAGTGAGCTGGAGCTTGGGGCATAGGGAAAGGGGGGGAGGGGTATGGACTGAATGGCCCTTGAGGTCTCTTCCAACTCTATGATTCTATGATTCAATGGAAAAGCCTGGGCTTTTAAAACCTTTTGTTCCCCATCTCCAAGCCCCGGGCTCCAGCTGATTGGCGCTGGGGTGGAGAAATAAAGATTTTTCTCTCCCACCCCAGTGCCAATGAACTGGAGCCCTGGCATTGCATGCCACTCCCTGCGCCCAGGGGGTTGGGAAAAGTGGCAGGCAATGTTTAAAATGCCTCTAAGCAATGGAGCCAAGCACTTGGCTCCATTGCTTTAAGGGATTTAAAACTTTGCCAGCTGCCCCCCTCAGGCCCCACCTGAATTGCATCTGCATATTGTGGATTTTCAATAATCACAGGTCGGGTGGTTCCCTAACCCCCACAATAGATGGGGGGTTGCTGTATTACAGATCACCTTAATGGCAGAGACTGGACCACTTAATGTTCATAGTAAGCAAAAAGAAGACCAGACCAAAATAGATTTACATGAATTACTTTGTTATCTGTGTTAAATGAAATATCCTGCAGTAAATGTCAGTCTTTTATGAAACTACTTAATAGTATGAGATCATATGAAGAGTTTTGTCCATCCATTGGTGAGGAGTTTTATGGAGCATCACTTAAAGTCTTCTTCTCCCATGCCTCCCTCTGTCCATCATTTTCTTATCCCCTACAGTTATCGGGATAATTTTAACCTTTGATCGATTCAGGCAAAATATGCTCTTTTGACAGGGAAAAACAGGTTAGGAAACTGTACTGTATGTTGATTTGCAACAAGCCGACACAGAAGTAAACTTGAGGATTTGTGGGTCGGAACGGAATGAAGATGCAGGCAAGTTATTTGAAGTGCAAATGACATGGCATATGTCTAAGGGGAAAATCAAGGCTGTAGGGTACTGCACAAGATATTTTTAAACCATGTTTTTCAAAGGGTGGAGTTTGTATTTTAATTGCATATACACATAACTTTTACTGAAAATTTCCTGCATCCAAATTGCCCCTTCTGTAATTTCATATTACAGGCAGCTGTAATGAGCCACTTAGCTCAAACTGGCATCAAGCTTGTATTTTTCATTATTACAGACAAGACAGGGGAAAATATCTGACATCATTTGGACTGCCAGTGTTGCACAACAGTTTAAGTGCTGAATGAGAATTAGGGAGACCTGGGTTCAAATGTCCACTCAGCTGGTTGAGTGACATTTTCCCAGTCTTTCTCTCCTTTGCATAGTTTTCTTCTGTCAGGTAGCGTAACGGTAGAGTAAAGGTACTTTTACCCATGGAAAAAGAGGGCTAAAGGGAGGTATGATAGCATTGTTCAAATACTTGAAAGTTTGCCATACATAGAGGGGAAAGGTCAACCCCAGAGTGCAGGGCACTGAATAATGGGCTCAGATCAGGGATGGGCCAGAAATGAAAAATGAAATGCTGTTTTGTCATTTCATTACATCACGGAACAAAACGAAATGCAACGAATCAAGGCAGCAGCATTTCATTATAGACGAAACAAAACAGTCATTTCCCCATTGAAACAAACCATTTCACATCATTGTTTTCAGGCTCCTGCCGAGCTCTCAATGCCTGGAGCCCTTTAAACCTGGCCTAGTCGCTACCAGGTGAACACCTTGGTGCTGTCTGGGCCAGGTTTAAAGGGCTCCAGCCATTGACAGCTCAGCAGGAGCCCTCAGAATATGGTGTGGAGGGCAATTCCAGCCATGGTGCAGCCCTCTGCATCATTTTCTGAGGGCTCCTGCTGAGCTGTCAATGGCTGGTCCCCCTGGTACTGACTGGGCCAGGTTTAAAGGGCACCAGACATTGAAAAAGCATCAGGAGCCCGTTAAAATGGCTCTGGTGCCTCTAGGACCCAGGGGAGCCATTTCATTTTGTTTCATATGATTTTTTTTAAAAAATTTTTAAGAAACAAAGTAAAACAAAATGGGGGGTGAGCACAAAACAAAACGAAACATTATTTTTCATTTTGTGCCCATCCATAGCTCAGATCACAGGGAATCTGATTTTGGTTGAATACCAGGGGTAAGAACACTTCCTAACTGTTGGAGCAGTAGGACAATAGAACCAATTTTCTTGGGAGGCAGTGAGTGCTCCAAAACTGGAGGCCTTCAGATTTGAATTCCTGCATTGAGAAATTTTCACAATGGAGAGTGGTGAAAAGCGGTGTGCCCCAGGGATCTGTCCTGGGAATGGTGCTTTTCAATCTGTTCATAAATGACCTGGAGACAGGGATAAGCAGTGAGATGGCCAGGTTTGCGGATGACACAAAACTTTTCCATGTGGTAAAAGCCAGAGAAGATTGTGAAGAACTCCAGAAGGATCTCTCCAAATTGGACGGATGGGGTGCAAAATGGCAAATGCGTTTCAATGTATAGAAATGTACATTCATAAAGGAAAGCACTCCAAATGCAAAATATGGAGCTGAAGAAAAGTATATCATATGCCATCTTTCACAATTTGAGGGAGTCTCCTCAATGTTTAAGGACTGGCTGCAAGTTTCTGATGGGGATATCTGTTTCTCCCAGGGGTTGTGGGATGGGGTGGAGAGGCAAGATTCCAGGGAAGAATTATGGGTGTTGCTCCAGCAATGCCTCCACAGCACATGCCAGGAAGATATTCGTCAGTATCAGTTGAAGGGGGACATCAACTGTATCCCCAGGAGAAGGAACTAAATGCCTTGAGGAAGTCTATTTCCAAGATCCTTAAGAAAACAAAGTGATGCTATCCAAGGAAAAGGAGGCCATATTAGTTGCTGTGGTGATCATGGGGGAGGGTGGGTGGGATTGTGAATGATATTTTAAAGATTTTTTATAGGCACTGCCTGGGTTATAAAAGAGCAGTTTTTCCCTCTACTGAATAACTCTCTTGACTCTGTGACTGAGGAGACTGAGCCAATCTTAGCAAAATAATAGTCATGTTCCTAGTGGGAGGTAAGGAGATATAAGCTTTCTCCTCTTTATGCATACTGATATCATGCAGAAGAATGTTACTGCTAATTTGGGTCATTTATCTAGGGAGAGGAATGGAGATTTTTACATGCTATTTTTTAAAATGTGTGCATTATGTTGTTCAGTATATTAGGCTACATTTGTCATGCCTGTTTGCTTGTTTTAAAGGTACTTATTATTATTATTATTATTATTATTATTATTATTATTATTATTATTATTATTATTATTATTATTATTATTATTATTATTATTATTATTATTATTGAGATGGGCACGAATCAAAAAATGGCATTTCGTTTGTCGTTTTGTCGTTTGGAGGGTCCGTTTCGTTTCGTTTCTGTTTTTTGCGAATTTTTGCAAAAAAATCGTTTTCATTTTCATTTGTTTTGTTACCATTTCGTTACCATTTATTTCAATTTTTGTGACTTTTTTAGGATTTTAAGCAATTCACTCACATTGCAGTAACAGAAACAAAACACACAACAAAATGTCTGGTGTTTCTGTTCGTTTCGTTTCATTTTAGAGACAAAATTTGTTTGTTGTTTCATTACGTAACAAAATGAAAAAATGAAAAAGGAAATGAAAATTTGTTCATTTCGTGCCCATCTCTTATTATTATTATTATTATTATTATTATTATTATTATTATTATTATTATTATTATTATTATTATTATTATTATTATTATTATTATTATTATTATTATTATTATAGTAAACCCCCACCCTAATAATTGAAAATCCACAATATGTGGATGCTGGGTCAGGTCGGGAAGGGACAGGCTCTCTGGGGGCTCTTGTACTTGCCCCAGGCCTGGCGCTGCCCAAACAGGCCTGCAAGGGGCTTTCCACACTTCTGGTTTACCGGAACTCACTTCCGGTTTGCAGGGAAGCACTTTGGGGGCCTCTGACAGGCCTGGAAAGGCCTTTCGTCCTTACCCCCAGGGACCTTTTTTTCATATATTGCAGACCCACGATATACCTTTACCTCAGCATATGAACCGCGAAAGGGCAGGGGACAACTGTATCCTCCTCCTCCTCCTCCTCCTCATCATCATCATCATCAACAATAGCAACAACAACTCTAGCCATTGTCAAGGAAGTGCAATAGGGAACCAAACTCCCATACTCTGACTCCTCAGACAGAGGTCTAAACCACACTGAGCTATCTAAATGAGATTATTTCACATCTTTCAGAAATTTCTGAAACTGTTGTAAATGTTCACATATCACACTGTGGTGATAAATTTGTTTACATGTTTATTTAGTGGTTCATTTATTCATGCATTCATTACTTCTGACTTTGATGAAATCTGGAATTCAAGGCAGTTTACAATTAGATTAAGTTGAAAGGCACATATTCACACACCACAATTGTGCTAGAAATGCAGGTACATCACACTGTGAAGATTTAGATACTGTATGCAATGATTTAGTTCCTAGGAAACTTGTCCCATTCATATTTCTTCTCTGAGATGAGGCTGTGGCACTGCAGAAATCCCTGTTCCTGGTCATTATTTTCCCCAAAGAAAATGGGATTCCTTCTCCTTGAAAATGCCTCCTCCTTCCATTTCCCCTTCCGAGATGGTTCATGGCATAGAAAAATAGTATCACTTTTTCTGAGTTGTCCTTAAACAGAGGTCCCCAAACTTGCACAAATCTCCCCCCCCACCCCATGCTTGGTTAAGAACATAAGAACATAAAAAAAGTCATGCTGGATCAGGCCAAGAGCCCATCTAGTCCAGCTTCCTGTATTTCACAGTGGCCCCACCAGATGCATCTGGGAGCGCATGAGACTCGATATCTGTCTCCTGATACCACTCCCCTGTGTCTGGCCTTTGAAGTACCCTGGTTTTAAGCCTAGAGATTACACAACTCCATCATGGTTTGTAACCTGTGATGGACTTTTCCTCCAGGAATCTGTCCAATCCCCTTTTGAAAAGCATCCAGGCCAGATGTTATCACCACATCCTGTGGCAGGGAGTTCCATAGATTAACAATGCACTGGGTAAAAAATTTTTTTTTCTTTTGCCTGTTCCATTGTGATAAAAAAAGAGGTTGGTAGGTGAGGGAGGGAGGAAAAACCCCATGCAATGGTTGTGGGGAAATGGGAGAACCATGTACACCCACTCAGACATGTGCCTTACAGGAAGCTTGCTGACTCTGTGGCCTCACTCTTAAAAGATCTTGGACCAATACCAGTCCATGGCCTGGGGGTTGGTACACCATCCAGAACAGAATTGTGCACAAACAGGGCCATGCTTAAATTAATTAAACTGGGGTACTTCAAGGAACAGATGCAGGGGAGTGGTATCAAGAGACACATATCTAGTCTTGTGCGCTCCCAGAGGCATTTGGTGGGGCCACTGTGAGATACAGGAAGTTGGACTAGATGGACCTTTGGCCTGATCCAGCATGGCTCTTCTTATGTTCTTAATTAATTAATTAATTTGTGGCAATTGGTTGATATTAACATTTTTGGTCATCTATTTTGTTTCCACTCCTGGATAACAGTTGACATTCCCGCTCTATTTCCATGTATAATATCCTTCTCCCTTTATCTTCTCCGACAAATTCCAGACTGAAAGACAGACACAGCAGTCTCCCTTGTTTAATCAGTTGCAACCAGCGGAATTCATGAGACTTAAGGAAGAGTTCCCGAAGGAGGTTGTCCAGTCTAAAGCACGACTTCCATCACATAAACCCCCTCTCTCTTTGCCTTTCCCAGACAGTTTTATCAAATGAACTCCTTTATCTTTCGCTACAGGCGTTCTTACTTTTCAGAGGTAATGAGCTGGAAACTGCCACCACACCACTGGCATTTTAGAAGTGATATAAACCTTTGTGATGTCACTCATCTGTGAGTTGTCAATGTGGGGAAGGAATGGAATTCCTATTTTTGGCCTTCTTCAGTTCCTGGAGATGGTTTCTCCAAACATTCTCAGATTTGCTTTGAATGTTGCTTTTGCACTGAGACTAGGCATGGGCTTTTCATTTCAGGATGGGTCTGGTTCTGAAATGATTCACAGCAGCACAGGTGTTGTTTGGAAGTTGGACCCACCCTCTGAAATGATATCACTATTGACTTACATTTCCTTACTTTTGTGCAGGGCACACCTCCAACCAGGAAGTAGCCTCCAATGTGTCATTTTTCCTTCTCTCTGGCGTTGGCCAATCAGGATCTGTGCAGGGACATGCATCATCCCGCCTCCCTGTCTGATGGTTTCCATACTGCCATGATTCATTTTGGAACTGGACCCATTCTGAAATGAAAGGTCCATGCCTAGTTGAGAATAGTTGCCACTAGAAGCTGCTGCTTGGTCTGAAGTGCCTTCTAAGTAGAAGTGGGTGTAGGAATGAACATGGGTTTTTTTGTATATGTGTGAATGTTACAGTTATGTAAATAGGTCCCATCGGCTGAGCCTTTCAGGAGTGGAGCAAATCACACTAAACACAAATTAAAATATCAGAAACCAAACCAAAAAGGCATCTAGACAGGATTGCCTAGAGGCATCGTAATTAGAATTTGTATTCATGTTTCATTTGCATTAGATGTGCACGAGCCAAGGGTTATATTTTACAGCTTCCATCTTGAGTCATTTCATCTTCATGACTTCCAAACAGAACTCCAGGCAGTTTACAACAATAAATAAACCAAAAAATTAAAAAAATCAGAACTGCAATGGTACCAGACACAATAATAGGCAAAATTAAACAACAATAAACTCAATAGTAAAAACACTTAAGCAACTTAAATGTGACAACTCAAACTTTCTCCTTAACCTGAGTTCTTTGCTCTAGCAGCACTGGATGGGGTTTTTGTATCTCTTTGACCAATCAGATGCCATTTTGTGCTCACTCTGTATTCTCTAGACATCTTTAGTGGCTTCAGTCAAAGGAGATAAAACAATATGTATCAGGGATATGTGTGTGATTTGAGAATAACCACAGGGGAAGCAGTGAGTTACTGCTTACTGCTGAGCCAAGCAATGCCTCAACAGGTCCTTCTTATTCCAGTTGGCCTTCATAGGATTAAGAAGATGGCCAGTAAAGTGGAATGGATAAATTCAAAATAATAAGAGTAGATTGACCCACTTGAGCCATACAAGAAGACAAATTACAACTGAACAACCCCCGCTACCGCATCTCAAGAAATACAGAGTGGAACTGGAAAAGGTGCAGAAGAGAGCGACTAAAATGATTACTTGAGCCTTATGTGGAAAGCTAAAACAAGAAAAACAAATTTACAAAACTGTAAAGTGGATAGAGGGAAGCTCTTCTCCCTCTCCCAACATACCAGAACTAGGGGACACCACTCAAAGTAAGAACTGACAAAGAAAATATGTTTTCAAGCGTTGTAAGTCTATGGAACTCCCTGCCCAGGATGGGTGACTCAAATGCCCAAAAGGAATTGGACTCAAACATTACAAACCATGATGGAGATGGTAATCTCTAGGCTTTAAACCAGGGTACTTCAAGGGCCAGATGCAGGGGAGTGGTATCAGGAGACAGATATCAGTCTCCAGTGTGAGATACAGGAAGCTGGACTAGATGGGCCTTTGGCCTGATCATGGCTCTTCTTATGTTCTTATGTTCTTATCTATCTGATCTGGGGACTCAAATCAAACATTCTATCTCACCATCGTATCATTCATCTATCTATCTATCTATCTATCTATCTATCTATCTATCTATCTATCTATCTATCTATCTATCTATCTATCTATCTATCATCTAATCATCTACCATTGCAGTCATTCCAGAGACCATTTCTTGGAGATAGATGGTGACAAGAAAGAATTGGATCACTGTTTCTACTTTCTGGAATATTCTTCCTTTCCTTTGGAAGGAATTCTGTTTAGTTGACTAAGTTTATTGAAAGCAGAATCATAGAATCATAAAATTGCGAAGTTGGAAGGGGCCCCCCAGGCCATCATTCCAATTATCCTGCTCCGGGCAGGAATACAATTCAGAGGATATCTGCCAGGTGGTTGTCCAAATTTCTCTTGAATGGCTCCAGTGTGGGATCACTCTCCACTTCTTTCTTATTTATTTATTTATTTATTTAGCCACCCCACCACCAAATGGCCTCTGGGTCATTGGTTCCATTTCTATGCTGATTTAACAGTTAGGAAGTTTTTCCTGATATTTCTCTGAAAGCTGGGTTCTCTTATTGAGCCCATTGTTGCACATATTATCCTATGAAGCTACTCTCTGTGTGCGAGAGTGTTGTGTAGTAGTACATCGAGTCACGAATGCTCCGGGTTACAAAAAAAAAAATGAGTTACAAATAGAAATCTATGGGTATAGGACAAATCCAAGTTACCCCAAAATCCTGTGTTTTTTTCAAGTTGCAAAATTTTGTTTTGAAAAATGCTTCTCCCGGGGTGCATTGCATCGGGAGTCTTTAAAACACTAGCACCATGCTTCCAAACCTCTGTAGGTTACACACGGCATGGAGTGAGGAGGTATGTAACAGAAGGACAATCAAGTTACGAAAATTTTGAGTTACAAACATGCATTTGGAATGGATTAATTTTTTAACTCGGGGTACCACTGTATGGACTTTGAGTGGATAGGTTTCAGAGTTAGCGTCGATAGATTTGCCTGTGTTAATTCAAAGACTGGATGGAGCTAGCAGTAAAGGCATGGCTTATTCTTCTTTTTCTAGCCCAAGAAGACAAATAACTTGGGTAGTGACATGCATTTGAGCATGTGTGTGTCCAGCGACCAGCTCCTTGTCAACCAGTGGCAGTTTGTCCCTGCAAATGATGCAATTCCACCTAGGCTGGAGTAAAATCTTAACAGGATTCTGACTCCAGTGTTAAAGGTCTACACCGGTGGTTCTCAACCTGTGGGTCCCCAGATGTTCCTGCACTGCAACTCCCAGAAGCCTCCACCACTCGCTGTGCTGGAAAGGGTTTCTGGGTGTCGCAGTCCAGGAACATCTGGGGACCCACAGGTTGAGAACCACTGGTCTACACTCTTCAAAAATGGTGTTGTATAAATCTCCTCAAGTCATTACCACTTGTGTTTTCTCCCGAGACTTCTTACAGGCCTTGGAGACTTGTTTATGGACTATCCTTTTTCACTGAGCCATGAATGAAATATGCAGTGGATAGATTTCAACCCTTACACATCTCTATTGTATTTCTTGTATTCCTGCATTTTCACAAGAGCTCTAGAGAGGGGGTTAGGATGGGCACAAATGAGAAAAAATGTGTTTCGTTTTGTTTCATTTTGTTTTCTCCTGCATTTTGTGCTGTTTAGTTTTTAAATGAATTTTTGTCAATAAATTCATAATGAAACAAAACAATAATGAAATGATTCGTTACTCTATAAAATGGCTCCCCTGGGTCCTAAAGGCATCAAATCTGGTGTCTCTAGGACCCAGGGGAGCTGCTTTATAGAGTAATGAAATGGTTCATTTTAAAATTTAAAAAAGGTGCTTTGTTTTGTTTCATAATGAAACACTGCCTGTTGTTTCATTTAATTATGAAACAATTTGTAAGCTTACAAAACAACAAAATGGCATTTCATTTTCTGTTTGTAAGCTTACAAAACTACAAAATAGCATTTCATTTAAAAGGGGGAGTTCTTTACTTGGAAATACATGTATTCTTAGTTCAGTGGCAGGATTCCCACAACTCAGATGTGGACCAACAGCAAAGCCTCTGACTATCCAATGTATTATGAGATATAATACAGGTTGATGAGTGCAGAAATAATACCCATCCAATATAGCAAAGCCCTTGGTTTGCACATAAGAGAGAAGCTGACATTCCTTCATGTATTGTTCTTTAGATGGAAAATAGCTAACCTTTTTTCCAAACCAAATTTAGTCCAATTGCTCCCTTCCTTCTTGGTCCTGTGTATTAATGACTATAAAAAGCTGTGACACATAAGCTCTTTTATGAACACAATCCTGTACTAAAAAAGACATGGTTGGATTTCATTCATGAAGCCAGAATAAGTGCCTTGCGGTGGGTACTGAATCTACAAGCAGCCACTGAGTTATCTTGTCTTGCATCTACTCTCTGTGACAGGAACAAAATTTGGACCCTGAAAACTTCTCAGGTTTGACGTTGTGGCCTTTCTGTGAATCCTCCTTTCATCCTTGTCCTACCTTTGGCACTTGCATGGTTGCATGATTTTTGGTTTTCGTTTCTTTCAGAGCGGAAATCTGTACACATTTTGTCTAGAACTTATACATTTTATGAGCTTGTGTTCCATTGACTAACTTGTGTGTTTTAACCTATGTTTGAATTGTATGTGAAATAGTCAAGTGTAGAGATGGGCATGAAATGAACAATTTTTCGTTTCTGTTTTTGTTTTTTGTTTCATTACGCAATGAAATGACAAACGAATTTTATCTCTAAAATGAAACGAAATGAACAGAAACACCAGAAATTTTGTCGTCCGTTTCGTTTTCGTTACGGCAGTACATTGAACTGCTTTAAATGCTAAAAAATTCACAAAAATAAAATAAATGGTAACGAAACGGTAACAAAATGAACAAAAATGAAAATTATTTTTTGCAAAAATTCACAAAAACAGAAACAAACCGAAATGGACCCCCTAAACGACAAACAACAAATGAAACGCCATTTTTTGATTCGTGCCCATCTCTAGTCAAGTGGCTTAACATAATGCTACCCCTGTAGGTTTCCATGAGGAGAAATCTGAAACCAAAGCCTAAGTCTTAGTCAGGATACAGGATACAGTCTGTCCTGTATACCGCACTGGCTCACATAAGTTTAGCTATTCAAGGAAAAGACATACAGTGGTACCTTGACTTAAGAGCAGCTCAACTTAAGAGCAATTCGACTTAAGAGCAGAAAACTGTTGGCATTTTAACAGCCACCTTACCAATTTTAGATATGGTCTGCTCGACTTACAAATATTTTTTTTTTTTTTTTAATTTTTTAACTTATTTTTGCAAATGTTTAGATAGGTGCCCTGACTTAAGAGTAGTTCAACTTAAGAGCATGCACTCGGAATGGATTAAATTTGTAAGTCGAGGTATCACTGTACATGGTTTTGTGTCTTATTTTTTCAAATGTAGGTGTGTGTAGAATTTACACACTAACTTCTATTTTCAAAATATAAAGTAGTCTTTAGAAATATGGAAATGTAGGTGTGTGTTTTGTCCAGAAACCAATTTTTCTACCCGTGTAGAGGATACCTTTGTTGGGCATCTCAATTAGAGGCATTGAGTTCTCCTGGACCCAAAAAGGGAAGAGATGCAAGGCTGACTAAACTCCAGAGCATGCCACTAACATTTAGCTTGCAGACTCCACATTTCTGTCTGCAGTAGGCAAATATATATATTTTAGGTCTCAGCTGGTCTTCACTGTGGAATTTCAGACCTGCTCATCTCTGTCAGGGGACCATTAATAGCTTCTTGTAGAGTCACCAAGAGATCAATGGGTGTGAATTCCATTCTAAGCATAGTTCGGGGAGCTAAGTGTTTTTACACTTAACGAACACACACACACACACACACACACACACACACACACACACACACACACAATTTATCTTCTACAGTTGAGTTTTTATGTTCCTCTCAGCGATTTATTTATTTATTTATTTATTTATTTATTTATTTATTTATTTATTTATTTATTTAAAACATGTTAATCTTTCTCTACCTTTCTCGTTAGAAAGAACCTAAGCCAGCTTCACACCACTGAAGGACAATACATAAAGTTGGAGAAAATGCAGATACAACATTTGTTAACAGATGGAAGACAATATTTAAAGCTTAAAACAGAGTGCGAAGAGCCATCCTACATAATGAAAAAGGCAATATTAAAGCTAAGAACAAGAAGTAAAAAGTATAGAAAAATGCCAACTTGAAAATAAAAAAAAAGAAGTAGTATTACAAATTCAGTCCAAGCTGTAATGCATAACACTTAACGTTTGTGCCGATTGCACTTAAATGTCCTTTGGGAAAAATTACTTCAGATGTGTGTCGAGGCTAGGGAAATAAGCTGGAAGCATTCTCTGCCATTAATATTCTGCTCGGAGAAAGCTCCACGGCCACCATAAAAGAGTAAACAAGGTGGCATGTGTAAATCAGTCATTATAGTGTCCTAAGGAACCACTCAGGAAGGCTGGACAGTGACAAAGAAAACAAAAAGGCAGCTGTGTGTTGTGTCTTTACAGTCATGACCGACTCTTTGTGACTCCATGTCCATGGAGTTTTCTTGGCAGGAATACTGGAGTGGTTTGCCAGTTCCTACTCCACTGCCCTATACAGAGATGGTGAAAATAATCTGTTTTAGGTCAACATCTTTTTCCTAGAACAAGACAGACAGGTAGCATTCCGGATTCTGGGTTGTCTCAGGCTGACTTAGATACACCTACCAGAACTGGCATCAACCACACTTCCTATCAGTATTTCATTTTTCTTCACTCAAAGATAGGGCTGGATTGATGGATAGGTTGACTATTTCACAGTGGAAGGCTGCGACAAACTGGGACCATTATCTAATGTGTAATTTCCTTCCAGATTCTCCTATGGCATACAGGTCCATCTCTTCTCAATTGGCATTTTTAAATGCTAAATATCTGCACTGAACAATATCTGGGGGGTGTGTAGTGGATAGGTTGATAAGCAAGAGCTGAGGAGAGCTGGATTCAAATTCCTGCTCATGGTAATGCTCTGGGAGGCACTGGAGGATTGCTATACATTGGTTCCAGCTGCCTAGATGCCCTAAGCACATCCAATCTCACTTAATATTTTCGGAAGCTAAGCAGGGTTGGGCCTGGTTAGTACTTGGATGGGAACCCACCAGGGAATACCAGGTGCTGTAGCCGTCTGGAGGAGGAACTGGAAAGCCACTCCAGTACTATTACCAAGAAAAACTCCATGGGCATGGAGTCACGAAGGGTCAGTCACAACTATAACGACACAACAAGATGTTTCTGCATCTAGCAGCAGAATTAAAAAATAAGGCTGGAACTAAATGATAGATAATGGAATCGTTTGCCTGTCATTAACAGGATGGTGTTGCTTCCAACCTTGTGCCATTATTAGATGAATCAGGAATAACATTCTCCAAATATTAAGCATTGGGAATTGTCCACACTAATTACTAAGCATTGGTCAGTGCTATAGTGTATTGTAAAGAATCCTCCAGTTCTTGCAATGTTGTTAGGACATCTGCTGGAAAATAGCTGAATTACATGAGTCCGAGGTGCTGTTTGTGGAAAAACTCTGCTATGAATCGCTTTTTTAAAAAAAATTACTTAAACTTGATATGCATATAACATACTGGAAAGTTTCAGAGTTTAGATTCTGCTCTTGAAATCTGGAAGCTTGTCAACCTCTTGCATTACACATCTATCAGAGATAACAATGTTAGCTGATAAGTATTTGTGCTGAACTTGTAGACAGATTCATGCCTACCCTTCCAGTTTATTGTGATTTCATAGATTCCAGAACTCTATCGTTTGGAGTGAAATACGGAGCCAGGAACCCTGAGTCTCAGAATGCTTGTAGTGCCTGAAAGTTGCATTTGTTTAAATTAAAATCCAGTGTTGAGGTTGGCAACCATGAAAGCATTCCAGATATATTGCTCTTGGCACTTTTATCTACTCTACTTGTAATTGAGCTCCCACTTTCAAAGAATGTCCATGTAGATTGTAGACTCTCAAGGACATGAATCTTTTATGCACAATATCACAGGCCTAGGATGTCCTGAGCCTGTGGTCCTTTTCCCACTACCTTCCCCCATTCATCTGAGTATCTTATTTTCCAGGCCATCTGGGTACGAAATAGCTAAGTGTGGCCCTCCAGATGCTGTCCAACTACATTTCCCTTCTTCCACAGTCAGCAGAAACAATGGTGAGCAGGAAGTGCTCCTAGAAACACTATGACCAGGAGTCTACCAATTCTGGAGCTCTGCACATTGCCCGCCCATGCTCTGTGCTTGATGTTTTTCTGTTGTGTCAAGTAAGCAAATTTTTAGGTTTCGGTCTGGTGCTGGTAAATGGAGAGTCCGTTTTTTGCAACTCTCAAGAGTGCATGCGCACACCAAGCCAGGTGTGCACACACACCCATGGATCAAGGCATAGGCTCTTCATTTATTAATGAGGAATAGAGATGGGCACGAAACAAAAAAAATTGTTCCGTTATTCGTTATTCATTTTGTTATGTAACAAAACAAATAACAAAAATTGTGATGAAATTGGAACGAACCGAACCACCTGGCAGAGCAGATCGCCCAGCGATCAATTTCGGCCCGACCAGTTCAGCGGTCGCGAGCGCACTTGCTTCAGGTCACCACCCCTAGAGAGGCCCGGAAAATTACCACCTGTAACCGGGCCTTCTCGGTGGCAGCCCCTTCATTGTGGAACAGTCTTCCTAGCGAAGTGCGCTCTGCAGGGTCCCTGCTGGCCTTCTGTTGAGCTTTGAAAATCTTGCTCTATCGAGAGGCCTTTGGTGACCAAGCTTAATTTAAAGTTGTGGGTTTTTTTCTTTTTTCTGCCATCTGTCAATTTCTTATTTTAAGACGCTCGGTTGCTGAGCCACATTAGTCTTAGGACAAGGGTGCAGCTTGTCTTGTCTTATTTTAATTCACTTAAATGGAAAGATTCCACTAAATGCAATTTATTTATTTATTTAAGTGCTTATATCCCGCTCCATCTTCCCAACGGGAACTCTGGGCGGCTAACAACGCAAAAACTAAAAAGGTAAAAGCTAAAAGCTAAAAGATAGCAGGCCACTAACAAGGGCAGCGGAGGGCAAGATGGCGGCAGACGTTTAGGGATAGGAAGAAAAGAAAAACTAACTAATAAGGGCACCATAAGCCTCTTTGAAGAGGTAGGTCTTCAAAGCCCTCTTAAAGGCGGGCAGGGACTCCAGCAGGCGCAGCTCAGGAGGCAGATGGTTCCAAAGCGAGGGCCCCACCACAGAGAAGGCGCGGTTCCGCGTACGCGTTTTCCGCGCCTCTCTGGGTGTGGCCACTCTCAAAGAGCGCACCTGCGACGATCTCGTGGGTCTGGATCCGGATGCCCTCAGGGAGATGCGCTCTGCCAGGTATCCTGGTCCCAAGCTGTGGAGGGCCTTGAAAACCAAGACCAGGACCTTGAACCTGATCCGGAAGACAACGGGTAGCCAATGCAGGCGAACCAGGACTGGGGTGATGTGCTCGAATCTACGAGCACCCACCACCAGCCTGGCCACCGCATTTTGCACCTGCTGTAACCTCCGGACCAGGGTCAAGGGCAACCCCACGTAGAGGGCATTGCAATAGTCGATTTTAATTTACTTAAATGGAAAGATTCCACTGACGGATCTGGGCGATCCTGCGGAGATGGAAAAAAAATGGAGGGAGGATAATTGGAATCTATATCTTCTTGAAACAATACAATCAGACATATTGGCAAGATTAAAAATGGGAAGATTGGGAAATTACGAAAAAGAAAAGTGGTATAGTTATTTTAGATGGATTAGGGAAGAAAAAGCATCCAAAGAAATATGGGAGAAATGTAAAAAACTGAAGGATTGGCTTAAGCTATGAAGAAAGTAAGGAGGTTTAAGAGGAAGCCAAAGACATTGGTGGAATGTACTAAAGAGATTGTAGGAAAGAATGGAAAATAATTTGTTCTTCGGTTCCAAGGGTTGGGGAGGTGTTGGGGAGGGGGGATGCAAAAACAAGCGACATAATTACATATTATTCTGTATGTATTACTTATTAGTTTCTCAAAAATTAATTAAAAAATTAATGTTAATTTTTTTAAAATTTACTTACATTTATTCTTCTACTGTATTTGTCTATTATAGTGTATACTGCTGTATTGCTCAGCCCCTGTAAGCCGCCCAGAGTTCCCTCCCAAAGATGGGTGGGGTACAAATTCAATAATAAATAAATAAAATAAAAATAAATAATCCATGAAAATTAGGTTCGTTATGTTTCGTTTTCATTAATGGGGACGTGCAATGAAATGAACTGTTTTTAAATGTTTAAAACATCCTGAATATCCGTAAAAACCCAGTGATAATTATTTATTCTGCCTGATAATACCTACCAGTGGGGTTGGGATCCTTAAAATGTGCATTTATGTCTTTTCTCAGATTGCTGTATTTTTTTCCTTTAAGGGGAGTTAGGGGACATCGACTCAAAATGGCTCTCAGATGCCTAATATTGATTTCTTGGGTATTAAAATGCCCTGGACATCCGTAAAAATGCAGCAATAATTATTTGAAATTATTACCTATCAGGGGGTTGGGGTCCTTAAAATGTTTGTTTTTGTCTTTCTCCGATTGCAATGTATTTTTCTTTTCCCTTTGACACAAAATGGATTGCAGCCACAAAATGGAGGCAAGCCATGTGATGGGATCATGTAAATTCTTGGACAATTTCAACCAATAGCATGCCCAAGAGAAGAGATTTCTCTTGCAGCCTCCCTGTGTGCATGCATACCTCTCGGTGAGTACCCTCCCCTGCCCTGCAGTGCAGTCACTCTGTGGCTGCTTTATTCCCTGGGTAACACCCGGCACTGCCTTTGCAGCCTCCCTGCATACCTAGTCTATACTGTGTCTCTGCCAGCATCATTTTTTTTACTGTTTTGTGGGGCATTGCGGGACACTCGTGCGTGGAAATGCTTTAAATTGCAGAAAATGCGGTAAAAATGAAAAATGAAAAATGAAAAAATGAAACATTTTTTTCAAAAAATTCATGAAAAACAAAAACGAACCAAAACGGGACCCACAACAAAAAACGAAAACCAAAACATCATTTTTTTTTATTCGTGCCCATCTCTAATGAGGAATGTACCAAAACCTAAGAATTTGCTTGTGTTATGGAATGAGATTTTTGCTAATTTTCCCTATCATGATTGGGAGAGGAGATTAGACTTATAGTAAAATGTGGTTTTGGATGGTTCTCCTTTAAATACAGAGTTGTGATTTTGAAATATGTTTACTTTAGCTATAATATAGCAGTTTCACACCTAGCTCTGAATCCTCATCTTTACTTGCATGTAAATAGAGTGTAGAGATGACAGATTGGACTCTCACTAGTATTTTCTATTTGCATTTTTAATAGACCTTGCATAATACACACACACACACACACACACACACACACACACACACACACACACACACACACACACACACACACACACACACACACACACACACACACACACACACCATATAATTTGTATATAATTTGCATATAATTTGTTTTGAGAAGAAATGTGTTTCATTCTCATTTAAATTTGTTTAACTTAATTTGCATTTTCAAACCCCAAAGAAGACATTCAGTCATCCTCCAGAATTTGCACTTATTACCAAGTTTTGCCATAGAGAGGGCCTGTCAGAAAAATGTACACAGAAATGTATATCTCAAGAAAAGGTGGAAATGGAACACTGTTGTATAAGAAAGAATACATGCAAAAATGCATTTTATTTCCTGCCTCTTTGCTAAAAGATGAAAAACAGAGAAGAGAAAGGAAGAATTTCATTACAATCAACAGAACAAGTGAGAGAATATTGTTGGATTTTATATGTGAATAAGTCAAACATGGAAATTGCTGTACCTAACTGAACCTGACAACAAATTGTCAGATGCATGACCTGTTTGCCACCTCATTAATCAACTATAATTTGCCACTCTCGCTTCTGAGTTTTATGTGTGCATAAGAAATCTGAACAAAAGTTATTGGGCAAAAATGTCTTCAAATTGTAAATGTGTGAAGTCGAAGCTGCCTTGGGTCCTTTTCCAATGTGAAAGGTGGGGTAAAAATACTCAAAAATAATAAATAAATAAATAAATAAATAAATAAATAAATAAATAAATAAATAAATAAAATGGACATCACTTTTTTGTTGCTGCATTGAACTACATGACACTTGAAGACATTTTATCATAGTCTCCCCCATCAGATTTTAAACAGGTAGTATCAGAAGATTATAAATGAGGCTTATTGACATTTTGCATTTCAAGGAAGACCATTTCATGTACAATCATCACAGATCCGGTATAAATTTGGTTGCCTTGAGTCAGGTAAAAAGGATAAGACCATATTTTATTTTATTTATTTATTTATTTATTTATTTATTTATTTATTTATTTATTTATTTAAAAGGATAAGACCATAGAAGAATGGAAATTGAAGCCCCACTCTTTCCTCAAGGGAGTGGATCCAGGGGATGCAAGTAAGGCCGCGGTCACACCAGCTTTCTCTGTGTATATAAATTTCATGCCTATTTTTTTTTCTGGGTGGTCATGTGGTTTTTAATGTGCAGTTAGTGTCCTCTCTTCTGCGTCTTATTCTCCTATTCTGGTTCCGTCTCTACCTGTCTACTTCACATTTTTCAATGGGAAACTGTTGAAAAAGGGGAACAACTGAATTTACTGCATATTTTCTGTGTCCTGTCATGGTTACAGAGGCAAATAAGTAATCATTTTCAAGTGAAGTTTCTAAAATCCAGTCCCTGGCGCTGGTTATTGAAGCTGCTGAAACTGCTGTTCAGTGTGCATGGTTGGCCGGGACCGGAATTTACTTCTCTTCGCGGTTAGGACAAGATCTATGTGCAGTTAGCTGAAAAAAAACTACAGAGAAAATGCAGGTAGGACCGCGGCCTAAGACTAGTTTCCTCATGGTGCTTGTGAAGATCCCAGGGTTCCTGGTTGAAATCCTTTTGCTAGGCAGTAAAATTATACAGGTCCACAGAAGAAAATGGCTACATAGGTTCCCCAGATAGACCATTCCTTTCTCACTAAGCAGCACTTAAGGGCTCCATAGCCATCTCCAAGACAGAGAAAGAGTAATAATAAGAGAAATAAAATCATGTTCCTCACAGTTGTGAACAGATCAACAGCAAACAAGGACATTGCCTTCAAGAGGTTAAAGAGAGGGAGAGGAATGTCTAAAGAAAAGGCAGGGCTCTCTTCAATTTCAGAGGAAGGAAGGATTACTGGGCTGGGGAACCTCCTTATAAGGAAAGGATAAAACATTTGGGGCTCTTTAGTCTGGAAAAAAGGCACCTGAGGGAGGGATATGATTGAGACACACAAAATAATGCAGGGCATGAGTAAAGAGGATAGAGGGACACTCTTCTCCCTCTCACAAAATAGCAGAACTAGGGGACATACACTCAAACTGAGGGTTCGGAGAGTGAGAACAGGCAAAATAAAATACTTCTTTACCCAGCGTGTTGTTAGTCTGTGGAACTCCCTGCCACAGAATGTGGTGATGGCATCTGGCCTGGATGCCTTCAAAAGAGGATTGGACAGATTCCTGGAGGAAAAGTCCATCACAGGTGACAAACCATGATGGAGATGTGTCATCCCCAGGCTTAAAACCAGGGTACTTCAAGGGCCAGATGCAGGGGAGTGGTATCAGGAGACAGAGATCTAGTTTCGTGTGCTCCCAAACGCATCTGGTGGGGCCACTGTGAGATACAGGAAGCTGGACTAGATGGGCCGTTGGCCTGATCCAGCATGGCTCTTCTTATGTTCTTATGTTCTTAAGAAACTATTGGTTCATGTTGCATAGATTGAGAATTATTCCAGCCCAGAAAAGCCCCACCTAATCACTCCAACTAAAATCAGCATGCCAAGTTGTCACGGTTTCTCACTGCTGACATCTCCCTTCTTCTCTGCATACCTGTATATCTGGTTTCCACAGCAAAAGGAACCTTTCCCCCTTCTCTGGCAGCACCTGCAATTGATTCATGAAAATCCCCACATCTCTCAGAATAGTTATGTGTCTATCTTGTTGGAACAAATATCCCGAGGCAGTCAGTCCCATGTGTTTCACCGCAGCCTGAAAAGCATTGTCAGTGAGACCTCTTTCTGCCTCATTGGCTTCCCTTCACCAGCTCCTATTTACAGCTCTATTCCAGCATGGACTGTTATTTTCTTGGGTGGATTGTTTTGATGGAAAGCACAACACTTGACCCAAGGGTGACAAAACCGGGTCCGAGCTGGTAGAAAATGAGCCGAGGGCAGCGATGGGGATGGTTTGTTGTTTGCACGCCCCCTTCAGTCAATTCCGGTCGGAAGGACCGATCTTAAATAAGCTCCCCTCCGAGACACAAAAGTCTAACGTGGAAGCAGAAGAGGCCGGCCCTGGGGGTAATTTCCGGTCTGCTGCCCTGCATACCCTGTCAAAGATGGACTCATTTCTACCTCAATAACGTGGTAATCTTCCCCCTTCTGACAACTGGGGCTGAGCTAGCAACAAAGACCCTTTAATCGGCTCTTTCAAAAAACTGGTGAACTCTGCACTTCTTTGACTGTGTACAGTCTGCAGGCCCTCAAGGAAAACCAGGGAGATGAAGCAGCATCCAGTGAAAAGAGTGTACTGTTGGGAAACCATTTTTTATCCTTCCTCACCTTCTTTGTTCCTCTACACCCAAAGGTTGCTGACTCAGAAAACAATTGCATCTCATGTTCCTGATTTTTCTGTTCTATTTCTCTCCCCATCCTAGGTATGGATTTGTAGAATAAGTTCCCAGTGTGGAAGGAAGGAAAAGGGAATATGATGGTGGAGAATCAAAGGGACAAATCCATTGGAGGAAGAGACCTGAGACGTTCCATCTTGATCCTACTGCTTCTCCTTTGCGGTGGAGAAAACACTCAGGCTCAACGGGCAGGTACGTGCAGGAGTTCTGCTCCAGTACAATTTGTACAAAGAAGAGTGACTGAAATGGTTACTGGGCTGGGGAACCTCCCTTATGAGAAAAGGCTAAAACATTTGGGGCTTTAGTCTGGAAAAAAGGCACCTGAGGGGGGATATGATCGAGATGTACAAAATAATGCAGGGGATGAGTAAAGTGGATAGAGGGATGCTCTTCTCCCTCTCAGAAAATACCAGAACTAGGGGACATGCACTCAAATTGAGGGCTGGGAGAGTGAGAACAGACAAAAGTAAATAGGATGCCTTCAAAAGGGGATTAGACAGATTCTTAGAGGAAAAGTCCATCACAGGTTACAAACCATGATGGAGTTGTATAATCTCCAGGCTTAAAACTGGGAGACTTCAAGGACCAGATGCAAGGCTGTGGTATCAGGAAACATATCTAGTCTTGTGCACTCCCAGATACATTTGGTGGGGCCACTGTGAGATACAGAAAGCTGGACTAGATGGACCTTTGGCCTGATCCAGCATGGTTCTTCTTATGTTATGTTATGTTATGTTATGTTATGTTATGTTATGTTATGTTATGTTATGTTATGTTATGTGATATGCAAGTATATTCTCAGGGCATGTTTGGCCATGAGAGAAGAAGATTGCAGGGAGATAGGATATGATTATTCATTTAACAGTGGTTAAATGTCTGTACTACAGCTATAACTGTGCCCACAACCCAGGGTTCCATCCCAGGTAGCAGGCTCATGGTTGACTCAGTCTTCTATCCTTCCGAGGTCGGTAAAATGAATACCCAGCTCTCTGAGAGGTACAGGACACATAAAAAGAGACTCAAGCTACAGGGAACCAGATTTAGTCTGAATCTCTGGGAGTCTGGGTGGACCACAGATTGAACATGAGTCAGAAGTGTCATGCAGCAGCCAAGAAAGCCAATGTGATTTTTGGTTGCATCAACAAATGCATAGTGTCTAGATCAACGGAAGTTATAGTACCACTCTGTTTTGCTCTGATCAGACCCCACCTAGAGTACTGTGTCCAGTTCTGCACACCTTAGTTTAAAAAGGATGTTGATAACTTTGAACGGGTCCAGAGGAAGGTGACCAGGATGGTTAAAGATCTGGAAGAAATGACTTATGAAGAGTGGCTTAGGGAGCTGGGAATGTTTAGCCTTACAAAAAGAAGGCTGAGAGGGGATATGATAGCCATGTTTAAATATTTGAAGGGATGTTATATTGAGGAGGGGACTGGTTTGTTTTTCATGGCTTCAGAGATTAGGACTCGGGGCAATGGTTTCAAACTACAAGAAAAGAGATTCCATTTAAACATTAGGAAGAACTTCATGACAGTTAGAGCTGTTTGGCAGTGGAATATGCTGCCACAGAGGGCAGTGGAGTCTTCTTCTTTGGAGGTTTTTAAGTTGAGATGGGCACGACTTAGCGGTATTCCCGTTTCCGTTTCCGTTACTCGTATCCGTTACTCTACGGAAACGGTAACGGGAATTACTCCACCAGAATTCGAGCTCGAACCGACGAACGAACAATTTGGTCTGATTTGTCGTGCTCGTTACTTGCATCACGGCGATCACGCAATGCCAAGCGGCACAGAAAAAAAGTTTTTAAAAGTTAAAAAAAACCCGATTCCCGGCCCTAAAAGTAGGTGAAAACTGTCTGAGGGCACCTACCAGGCCAGAAGGGTGTTTTATTTGGGGGGGGGATTTCCCCGCCCCCCTCTCCTTGGCTATTGCTACTGCTGCGCTGCTGGTACCAGCCTGGGAGGGCGCATCCATTTGCCATGCGGTGCGGGGGATCCAAAATGGTGACTACAATATTTTTTTTGAAATCGTTGCCCAAAACCCCACCAAAGCACCACAGAAACATGCGAAAAAATTTTAAATGCTGAATTTTAAATGCTTGAATTTTTAAAGTAGCAGCAGTGGGTTTTTCTTGCAAAAAAGTCTCCGTTGATTTTATTTTATTTTATTTTATTTTATTACACCTGCGTATTCGCAATGATGGGCTCGCCCATGGGAGTGGACCATGCAAAGTTTTGGAGCCATTCCACCAATCGCATGGCCAGGTTTTGCTGACTGTACCAGGCTGGGAGGGCGCATCCACTTGCCATGCAGTGCGGGGGATCCAAAATGGCGAACACAATTTTTTTTTTGAAATCGTTGCCCAAAACCCCACCAAAGCACCACAGAAACATGCGAAAATTAGCTATTTTAAATGCTTGAATTTTTACAGTAGCAGCAGTGGGTTTTTTGCAAAAAAAAGTCTCCGTTGATTTTATTTTATTTTATTTTATTTTATTTTATTTTTTTACACCTGCGCATTCGCAATGATGGGCTCGCCCATGGGAGTGGACCATGCAAATTTTCCACCAATTGCATGGCCACTTGGCCAGGTTGACCACAGAGACTTCTGGGATGTGCTAATCGGGCATAAACAGCCCACTAATCGTAGCCCAAACCCGAACCCTAAGCCTAAGCCTAACCCATACGCCAGTACACTGTCCTTCTAAGTGGGTCAGAGAGGCACCCAGAGGTGCACCCCAATACTCACCCTAACCTCACCTGTGACTAGCCTAATCCTAGCCCTTGCGCTAACCCGTCTTAACCCTAAGCCAGATCTACTTGCATTGCACTACATGCAAGTACGTGAGACACAGCGGGTGCAAAGAGTCTGCCAGCCCATCACTTGTGGCTCTGGCTGACTCCTGCAGCTCCCTCCAGGAGCCCACTACCCCCCCAAACCAGTACTAACGACAACAAAAAAACGAAAAAACGAACCAACTAATTTTTGTGAAATTTCACGAAAAATGGAAACGAGCCGAAACGGACTGCCTCCGACACAGGACAACTCGAAAACGTCATTTTCCCTAGTCGTGCCCATCTCTATATTTAAGCAGAGGCTGGATGGCCATCCGTCGGGGGTACTTTAATGGTGGTTCCTGCATGGCAGGGAGTTGGACTGGATGGCCCTTGAGGTCTCTTCCAACTCTATGATTCTACGATTCTATGTTCGGGGTGGGGAGAAACTGTAAGTGTTAAGAGCTGTATAATAATGGAATCAATTACCTTGGAAACTAGTGAGCAACCCAGGGCTGAAGGCATTCAAAAGAAAATTGGACAATCATCTGTCAGATCTGTTTTTATTGGCATTCCTCCACTGAGTAATGTGGTGGGTTGGACTCAGTGGGCTTGCATGCCCCCTCCAACTCAATGATTCTATGATTCTATATAGAGCTCTTGAGGAAAAGAACTGAAGATGCAGAGGTGACCGTGGGTAACACCTGTGGATGTTTACATAGTGCTTTTCTGAGTTCATAGCACTTCTCATTGTGGTCTCAGTAACCTCTATAAGAAACCCTATAAGATAGATTAGCATCATTTCTTATCCCACCATTGCAAGTTGCCAAAACAAAGACCTATTGTATTGCTTTCAGCTGCCTGGAAAGTTCACAGCCCAAGATATTTTGATTTCAGAGTAGCAATTTATGATGTGGCCCTCTGCACATTGAAGCCTTTTTCAGTTGTTGGAGACCTGGAGTTCTTGCTCATGTGTAGAGCCTGCACACACATGTCCAAGAGTTACTCCTCTTGACACATGACATTCTCCACTTGGAGATAGTGATTTTGGAGAGGGAGGGGTAGGCATTGCTTACTAAGCATGTTGGTTTACAACCAAGTAAAACACATCTGATCTCTCCTGATTTCGGAAATTAAACAGAGTTGGCCCTGGTTGGTACTTGGATGGGAGACCACCAGGGAATACCAGGTGCTGTAGGCGCCTGGAATAGGAACTGGCAAGCCACTCCAGTATTCCTGCCAAGAAAACTCCATGGACGTGGGGTCATGGAGAATCAGTCATGACTGTAACACACACACACACACACACACACACACACACACACACACACACACACACACACACAGAGAGAGAGAGAGAGAGAGAGAGAGAGAGAGAGAGAGAGAGCTAACAGTGGAAGAGGGCTGGATTTGGCAATGAGATCTGATGAATCAAATGGGGCTTCCTTTTAAGGAAATTGGTAAAATTGGATTGAATTGCTCATTTGTTACCGATTTCTTATGTAATATATACATTTGTGTTCAGTGGTGAGTATGTGCAAAAACAGAATGTATTTTTTAAGGAACAATGATTTTTCTTAGATAAATATTATGGCAAAGTCATGTGACATTTCTTACATACAATTATTCTGCTGCAAAAGAAGAAAAACCCTGTAGAATGTAATGAGCACAGTTTTAAAAATCAACAATACATGGAGCAGAATAATACTGCTTTTTTAAAAAAATGGAAAAAAACTGTTAGCTCCAGGAGACTGAGCCTGTACAAGTATCCTTCAAAAGGGGATTGGACAGATTCCTGGAGGAGACGTCCATCACAGGTTACAAACCATGATGGAGATGTGTAACCTCAAGGCTTAAAACCAGGGTACTTCAAAGGCCAGATGCATGGGAGTGGTATCAGAAGAGAGATATTGAATCTCATGTGCTCCCAGAGGCATTTGGTGGGAGCACTGTGAGATACAGGAAGCTGGACTAGATGGGCCTTTGGCCTAATCCAGCACAGCTCTTCTTATGTTGTTATTTTCTTATCCAAAGCCTCATGGCACCTGTAATTCTCCATTCTCGATGCTGAAACCAAACCTTAGAGGAAAATAGGGAGGGGTTACCTTCATAGCTAAATGAGAAGTCAATCCTAGATTTAGCACAATTTCTCTTCTACTACTAACCCTGGACATTCAGAATATATACACCAAATGTGGAGAAAAAGATATTTTACTGGAAGGTTAGGAAAGAAATCCAGCCTAGAAAATAACAACATATTTTGGGAAAATCATTCAAAACTAAAGAAATTGATATAGTACTATTTGGGAATAAACCACGCCACAAATGCAATAACATAGGAGTAAGTAACCTAGTTGGCTTACCCAAGGTGACCTTATGGTAACAGTAGACAGACCCTGTGTTAACCCATAGTACAAATCTCACCAACTTAGAAATGGATTCACTTCCAAAAGCTATGTTGGTCTCACACTGATATATTTTTATAATTTAACCAACAACAATGACATCCAAAAAACAGTCCCTGCCCAGTTTACTCAGAACTATATAGGCCAGTGGTTCTCAATCTTGGGTCCCCAGATGTTCTTAGACTAACTATTCCAGAAGATTCACAACTAGGTTTGATGGCCAAGATTTCTGGGAGTTGCAGTCCAGGAACATCAGAGACTCGAGGTTGGGAACCAGTGTTCTAAAATGTGATCTATCTGACAGCCCCCCTCCCCAAATACCCTTCCCAAGTAGAGATAACTTGAGTTGTCAGTCCCGTTTAAACTTTTTGACTGGAGGCACCTAGATTGGGTGCCTCCTCTACTAAAGGGAAAGTGGGCTCCTGGAGGTGGGTGAATCTTCACCCACTAGGAAGGGGAAGCAGGCTCCAAGAGACATGGGGTCTCCCCTTCACCTGCTGCTGCTGCAAAAGATAGCCATATGGATATTGCATACCAGTTGCAGGCTATGAGACCAGTGAGAGTGACAGCGTCATGCCTTCCCTGCACAAGGCTCTCGTACCACCATGTCTCACACAGAAGGGAATTGTACTTGCTGCGTGTAGTAGTGCAATGCAAGCAAGTAGATCTGGCTTAGGGTTAAGGTGGGTTAGTGCAAGGGCTAGGGGTTAGGCTAGTGACGGGTAAGGTTATGGTGGGCTAGTGGGTTGCACCTCTGCCTCTCTGCCACTAAGAAGACAGTCTGTATGGGTAAGGAGTCAGGGTTAGGGTTAGGGTTAGGGGGCTAGGGCAGGTTTTAGGGGGCTTTTGGCACATCCCAGAAGTCTCCATGGCCATCAACCATTTGCATGTCCACTCCCAACATGGCTGGTCAGCTCTGCGCACTGCGCAGGTGTAAAAAATAAAAATAAAATAAAATCAATGGAGGACAGAGGAGGAGAGGACAGACATTTTGTTGCAAGAAAAAAACCCACTGCTACTGTGAAAAATCTGGCAGTTTATAAATTTTGGCGTGTTTCTGTTGTCTTGTGTGTTTTTGGACCACGATTTCAAAAACAATATTGCGGAGCTGCCCCATTTTGGATCCCCCGCCCGCACCACATGGCATGGCGCCTGGTCCAGCTGCCCAGGACCAACCCCCTCCAGAAACCACCCCTCCGGAAAGTCAAGCAGGCATTTTTCCGCCTGCTTTTTTGGCCCGGGAATGGGTGGGGGAAAGTTTAAAAGTTTTTTCCTGTACCTTGCTTTAATTGCGGGGGGAAGGGAGACTGGGCTTTTGCTTGCCTGCGAGCCAATATCCCACCAGAGCAGCCACCCGGGGATGGGGGAGGCCGGGGACCTCCAGACCCCTCTGGTAGGTGCCCTGAGGCACGGCAGGCACGGGAACCGTTTTTTTAACTTTAAAAATCTATCTTCTAAAGAGCACGACAAATCAGACCAAAATTGTTCGTTCGTCAGTTACGAAGTCTGGTGGGATTCCTGGGATCCGGAAACGGAAACGGGAATACCGCTAAGTCGTGCCCATCTCTATTCCCAAGAGATAAGACAGCTTAAACTTATTGACAACTAGATTTTCTCTACTAGGCTTGTTGAATTTAAGTTGACTTCCCTTCACGTCAAGATAACACAGGTGTACTTCTTATGGGAGCTCCTACTACTCCAGCTGGTATCATCCCTCTTCCCATCATCTTGGTCTCAACCAGGCATGTCCAAACTTCGGCTTTCCAGATGTTTTGGACTACAACTCCCCCAGTCCATTGGGAATACGGGTTTGGAATTATGGGAGCTGTGGTCCAAAACATCAGGAGGGCTGAAGTTTGGTCATGCCTGGTCTCAACCAAGATGAAAACGATTTGGCTTTTTGGACTTGCAGGGGGAAGGGAATTTTGTACCAATATCCCTCCACCCATCCTTTCTGATAAGGAAACCACATCTATCTTCTAAAGAAGTTCCTTCTATCTACCATGGATTCCTGGGATCCAATAACAGATTCTGCAGAATCTACAGTCATATGGAACAGACACTTTCCTGGCCTACTCAACGTCACTGTTACAACCTGAGGTTCTATTCTAGAACCTAGTCTTTTGAGGGATCTGCATTTCAGGGGGAAATTTGCTTAGAAATTAATATAATATAATATAATATAATATAATATAATATAATATAATATTCAGGACTCCTTAAGCTCTGTGGACCAAACATAAACACAATGGTAAGTTGTTCTTCCCAATTGTTCTCTTAGGGTTTGGTCAAAGATCTCTGGCTTGTAGTGAGTGTGTATGCATCTCTGTGTGTGAGAGAGGGAGAAGGGTGAAAAGAGAAACAAATTCTAGTAGCAAATAAATTATCATTGTCAAAAACAAATCCATTCTCCAGTCTAATGAGTCATTCCCTTGTCAAAAACTCTGGCTCAGTTGTTTTTGAAACAAAAACAAACAAACAAATACACCTTGTACAACTTCTTACTAGTATAAAAGAAAACACGTCTTCCAGACAACACTAAATGAAAGATTGCAACAAATACATCTAAAAACTGAACATGGAATGTCAGATGCTTGCAATCAGAGTCAATAAAAGCAGAGTGGAGGCAGGCCACACTTGATCTGGAAGCAGGCTTTTGAGCATGTTGTATTTAGAAGAGGGTGGAAGGAGGGGGAACACAAAGCCGTCTGTTAAGATTTCAAAGGCAAATAGTTGCCTCATAGACATGCAGACGGAGTAGGCAAAAGGGCTGGACCAAATGTGGCAGCCACAGCACACACTTGAGAGAGAGAGAGTTTGCATAACAAAGCAAAAGCCAAGTTCAGATCTTTAAAACTCTTAACACAAGCTTGACATGGTTCTCCAAGGTGGAACATCTTCAGTGCAGGAAAGAAGATGGAGGAGTAACAAGAGGTTCCCTCATCTAGGAACTGCTTTGTTGGAGAGAAATGAAGCTGGAGGGGGCAGTGTTGTTGTCTGTCTTCATCTTTGGTGTCTCAGCAGATTCTCACGTTTCCCTTGCAGGTTGCAAGAACGTCCATTATGACCTGGTCTTCCTCTTGGACACGTCCTCTAGCGTGGGCAAAGAGGACTTTGAAAAGGTCCGCCAGTGGGTGGCAAACCTAGTGGACACATTCGAGATTGGACCTGACAAAACCCGTGTTGGTGTTGTCCGCTACAGCGATAGACCGACTACAGAATTTGACCTTGGAAGATATCAAACGAGGGAAGAGATCAAAGAGGCTGCGAGGAACATCAAATATTATGGAGGCAACACGAACACTGGTGACGCTTTGCGGTACATCAATACGTACAGTTTTTCTGCAGAGGCCGGGGGTCGGCCAAGGGAGAAGGCCATCAAAAAAGTTGCTATCCTTCTGACGGATGGCAGGAGTCAGGATCATGTCTTAGATCCAGCCATGGCAGCACACAAAGCAGGAATAAGGATCTTTGCTGTGGGCATCGGTGAGGCCTTGAAAGAAGAGTTGGATGAAATTGCTTCTGAACCTAAATCAGCTCACGTGTTCCATGTCTCTGATTACAACGCGATCGATAAGATTCGTGGAAAGCTGAGGAGGCGACTTTGTGAAAGTAAGTAAAGAAGCATGGAAAAATTTCCAATATGTGTAGCTTTTTAAACATTGGTAGATGGACTTGTAAATGGCTGCTTTAGATGATGAAGAAACAATGGGGGTCTACATCTCACACTCATCTACCTGTGTGCAGTCAGAAATCAATATTTTCCTTGCAAAAATCATACAAAATTGTTTCATGTGATATTAAGTTGTGGATGATCCATTGTGCAGCCCAGCTCAGTTACTTAGATTGAAACCAACATTTGTGCTGATGCCAGCAAATGCATGTGCTTTATGTGTTTTGGTTTGGATCATAGATCCCAAAGACATAATGTTATTGATAGAATTCTAAGTAGTGGTGAACATCATGTGAGCCTAGATTCCACAATTACAGAATCACCCGTGAATTTTTCCTCACTTGGTGCCTGATCATAAGGCCATTGAGACAGAGCCACAGATGAGGGTGCTGATGGTATTTGGAGGAACACAATGAAATCAAGGCTGAGATAAGCTCACATCCTTTTCTCTAAACACCTGATGTATATTTGGGTGAAAGAGATCAAGACTGAAGTAATTAATGGATGTGCTATCCTGAACAATGGAAATGACATAATTTAATTGGATTATTTATTTATTTATTTATTTATTTATTTATTTATTTATTTATTTATTTATTTATTTATTTATATTTGATTTGGTTTGATTTCTATGCCACCCATCTGCCAGCAAAGACCACTCAGGGCAGTTTACAACAATGAACAAAAAAAAAAAATAAAATAAAATAAAACAATTGAAGATAGAAAAGAAGAGTGTACATTAAGCCTCTAATCAGACAAATTAAATGAACCAAATGACTATTAAATACTTTTTTAAAAACGTTTGGTATGCATATGACTTAGTCTCATAGCGTGAGAGCAGCGTACACCCCAACATTGAAAACGGAAGTCTTTAATTGGGAGGAATCTGCCACTGATGTCAATATCACTCCCATTGTGCAACTGAGCTGCTCAACAGCATATTGGCCAAAGGCTTCAAGAAAGGAAGAATTCATTTGAATATGTAATTAGTTCCTCCCTCCTGACTTCAAGATTGGGCCATTGTTTAAGGTAGTTAGAGATGCTATTGAGCTCATCTACCTCCTAGAGAATTCCCCCTGCAGGTAAAGAAGAATGTGGGGAGGCATGTGGCTACAGTTCATGACAGGTGTGTAGACAAAGCAAGCTACAAGTATGTTAGCATTCTTAAAATATTGCACAGGGTGAGATGCCTGTCATTACTTCATTATGACATTGGAGAGATTTGAGCATAATTACTTCACTGTCATTCACTAAATGGGTTGCTAGTGGCACTGTGGTTAAATGCCTGTACTGCAGCTAAAACTGCTCACAACTTGGGGTTCATTCCCAGGTAGCAGGCTCAGGGGTGACTCAGCCTTCCGTCCTTCCGAGGTCAGAAAATGAGTACCCAGCTCAAGTAAACCACCCAGAGACTACTTCAAGTGGTATGGGGTGGTATATAAGCAGACCACTTTGCTCTGCTTCACTTTAAATTGCCCACTTACTTAGACTCAATTTTTAGTGACTTCCTTTGCAAGGATTGTGTTGGGATGCAGTACTCATCCTTTGGAATTTTTCAGGAAGGAGAGAGAATTGCCTTGAATTGTAAAGTATACCTTTGTTTTCTCAAGCCTTCTCATGCACAAGGGAGTCGGGGGGGGGGGAGGCTGTCTCCTTCTGGGTAATGTATTCATGTTGTTTTGTGGTGATGGCGGCTTCTACTAACTATTGATTGATATTCCTTCAAGAAAAAAAATTAAAGGGTACAACCATAGTGGTCATGAAGCAGCTGTGGTACCCCAACATGTGATTGCATAATTAAATGTTACAATTTAATTATGCAGGATACACATCCCCCTTCCCCATCCCAGTGAGCTGGGTACTCATTTTATAAACCTCAGTAGGATAGAAAGCTGAGTCAACCTTGAGCCGTGTACCTGAAATCTGAAAGAATTGCCTTGTTGCCAAATGGGTAGTCAGAAATCAAACAAATCAATAAATATAAAATAAACTCCAGGGTTTTTTTAAAGCTTCAGTACAGCAGTTTAATCCACTGAACCATGAAGCAACATTCACACATGTTGAAATGCTAAGGAATGAAGCAATACATGTCTTGTACATTTAAAAGCATCCCTCCTGGTGAGAAAGAAAACTGATTGCCAGGGCATATGAGTTGATATTAGCTGTGTGTCATGTGAACTTAAGGCTTTGAAATGATCCAAATCATAGCACAAAGGGTAGAACTGGAGTTCTTTTGGCAAGTGTGATTGAGCCCTAAATGTGGCTTGAGGTGCATCCTTTGGAGTTGTTTGGAACTGGTCACTGTTGAAGAAATTTGTACATGAAAAAAGTGAGGGCTTTGATTTTGGGGGTCCTTCAAATTTACCCTGTACTTTTCATCCATCATCCAGTGGGTTGAACCTATTTTGTGGCTAGAGATAAGCACCCTGGGTAGCTCAAAGCTGAAAAGAAAACCAGAAGTCAATTTACTGTCCCACCAAAGTTGGAGTTGTCAGAATTAAGAGGTTCTAGCCTTTTAATTTGTGATCCTTAGTTACAGCCTCCCCCACTGAATTTTAGAATTTCACTGGCCAATTAGTAGCCCATCAAACAGATTTCTCTTTTTTATTCAGTTACCAATGATACTCTTCCTTGGTCAACTTTTCTTACAGCAAAACAACTTTTCTTACAGCAAAACTGGTATGGACAAGAAAAATGTCGGGAATACTGCACTTTTGTGTTCCTATTCCTACATTATAATATAATGTTTTGGCCTTTCTAGTTTCCCTCAGTCCTGGTTTAAAAAACAGATTCCCTGGTTAGTACTTGGATGGGAGACCACCAGGGAATACCAGGTGCTGTAGGTCCCTGGTGTAGGGACTGGCAAACCACTTCAGCATTCCTGCCCAGAAAACTCCATGGACACGGGGTCACGAAGAGTCGGTCATGACTGTAATGATGCAAACACACACACACAACACCCTAGCAGACCAAGCCTGACATCATCACTAGTATTCATTCTTAGATAGTATTTTATCTTTGTCCAATAGAGTACTAGTTGTAGTCTGTGCATCTCAATCCTGAGCATGGAAGATGTGTGATGGAAACACAGACAACAACATTGTAACCCATGGCAAATGTCAAAGTAAACATAATAAATATGACACACTTCAGAACTGACATGCGTCACCATCAAGTTTTTTTTTAACCCTTGGTCTCCATCAACATTCCAAGCTGTAGTTAGCCATCTAAACTGGGTGACAACTTTTCACCAAGGCAGCAGGAAGATCTATGACTGAATTTTAGACATTCCAGGCTCCCTGTAGGATGTTTTTCTAGCACGGCTTGCCAGCTTTCCAAATGCCTGTTCCAGCAGCTGCAGTTTTTAATAGCATCTGATTTATTGGAGTCTGATCTGTCTCCGTTCACAACAATTTTCAACGTAACAGCAAATAAGCATCTTTAGGAACCTTTTTGAGATTAATAGCCTTTTTTGTTTGAAGTTTTGAGGATTACAATCCAGTTCTGCTGACACATGGAGTGCAATATTCAAATATCAAGTGTGTGAACAGCATAGATCAGTGATGGCGAACCTTTTAGAGACCGAGTGCCCAAATTGCAATTCAAAACCCACTAAATTTTTGCAAAGTGCCAATACAGCAATTTAAGCTGAATACAGGTGGATGTGAAGGGGCGATGTTGGGTGCCCACAGAAAGGGCTCCGAGTGCCACCTTTGGCACCCATGCCATAGGTTCACCAGCACTGGCATGGATGGTTGTGGGGATGTGCAAAAGGAGAGGCAGCAAGTAGCAATCTGTAAGTCTGAATGCTAAATTTACATCTCTCCTTGAAGAAACATACAGGTAAATGTCAGAGTGGGTGATAACTTTTATTGGACCACTTAAAAATCAACTCACAAGCTTTCATGGGAGAATCCCACTTCTCCAGACTCAGTGCCATGGTGTGTGTGTGTGTTGTGTCGTTACAGTCGTGACCGACTCTTCGTGACTCCATGTCCATGGAGTTTTCTTGGCAGGAAATACTGGAGTGGTTTGCCAGTTCCTACTCCAGGTGCCTACAGCACCTGGTATTCCCTGGTGGTCTCCCATCCAAGTACTAACCAGGGCTGACCCTGCTTAGCTTCTGAAATCAGGCGAGTGCTTAGTCAGGATGTGCTTAGTCAGTGCCATGGATAGCGTCTAAAAAGCAGGAAAAGGCCATGGGGTTCAGATTTACACACATACTGCCTAAGGTAACACCTTCATTGAACCATTAACAGTTCATATAAATTGCAATCTTTTGTGATTAAAATCCCACTTCTCCAGATTAGGCATCCCCTTCGTGAGTAGTGCCAAAAATTGTAGACCAGAGTCCCAAAATATATTGGCAGATGTCTGTGCTGAGTCTGCTTTATGAGGTGAGTTCAAGTCAACAAGGAGGTATGGTTTCAAGAATCCTCTCTTGTAGCATGGTTGAAATTTTCCACCCCTCACTCCAAATAAAGTATCTGTGACTGCCCCCCCAATCCATCCCATTGTTTTCTCTGGAAGCATGAAATTTATATTGGGCTTGGGCAGCAGAGGGAGGGGGACAGTACTGAGACACCACCATTTCATAGAAAAAAATGTTGACGAGAATCCAGAATTGATAGTAGATATTTGTGAGATGCAAGTTTCAAATGTCCCCCTGGGGGTGTGGTTTCAACCATCATTCTTTGCTGTATGGTTGGAATACCTGATGAAACACATAGCTCTGTGGGATTAGCTGTCTGGGAGAAAAATGAGTTAAATGGAACAGACACATATTTTCTCTTTGTTTGCTGCTCAGAACTATAAATAAATAGGGCAGGGTGAAAAGAGCCAAAAGGTAGAGGAATATTGACAGGTAAGTGACAGGAAAATAAGAGCCCTATTCCCTGTCAGAGGTGGGAGGCAAAGGCCTAGTCCCTCCCCCCTTGAATTCCCTGATCGATCCTGGGCAGCTCAATGCTTTTTGGTCTCTGGCTGTGAAGCCAGAAGTCAGGAGTTCAATTCCCCACTGGGTTGAGATGGGAACAAAATGAATTATTACTACATTTTGTTAATTGTTATTTGTTTCATACTGTTACAAAAAGAATAATGAACCCCACTCTGGAGGAGGAAAAAAAGAAACAAAATAGAAATTTATGTTTTTGTTCCATTTCATTTCGTTTTCCCATAGGAATGCAATAGCAATGAATTCCTATTGGGAAAACCCTACAGTCCCTCCTCCAACATGCCCAATCGGGCTTTTGGCCTTCCCCAGCACCGATCAGCTGGCGCGTGGTCTGGGGAGGCAAAAAAAGTTTAAAACTCCTGCCTTTTCCCAAAGGGAGGAGGTTTAAGCCTTTTTTTTTTGCCTCTCCCAGCCCGGACTCCAGCTGATTGACACTGGAACAGGGAAAACGTGGGACTTTTTTTCCTCCATTGAAATGCATTGGCTCAATGCACTTCAATGGAAATTTTCTCCCCATTGGAATGCATTGGTTCAATGCATTCCAATGAGGAATCGCTGGGGTGCTTTTTTTTTTTTTTTTTGCATCCCCCAGCCTGTGAGACAGTTGATGGGCACTGGGGGAGACAAAAAGATAAATAAAAACCTCTTGCCTTTTCCCTGCCCAATCGGGCACTGGAAAAGGCAGGAGTTTTTTTCTTCTTCTTTTTCTCCATTGAAATGCATTGGCTCCCCTAGCCTGCGAGCCAGCTGATGGGCCATGGGAAAGGAAAAAAACAACAACAACACCTCACCTTTCCCCACCCCATCGGCACAGGAAAAGGTGGGAGGGTTTTTCTTTTCTCTCTCTCTCTCTCTCTCTCTCTTTCTCTTCTCTCTCCACACCACCTATCAGCTGGCGTGCAGGCTGGGGGAGCCCCCCAAAAAGTTTAGAACTCCCACCTCCTCCCCATCGGAACATGAAAAAGCAGTTTTCCTCCCCAGCAGCCAGCTCATTGGCGCTGGGCAAAAAAATTAGTCAAACACAAGCACCACACTACACACACACACACCACACACATAACAAACCTAAAACAAAATGTATTCCAAAATGGGTTTTTTTAAAAAAATCATTTCATATGAAATGAAACCTCCTCTACCCAAACTAAAAATGAAATGAAACAAAATGGAATTTTTCATTTCGTGCCCATCTCTACCACTGGGCCTCCTTGTCATGGGCTGGACCATTCAAGATCCATTCCGTTCTGCAGTTCTGAGATTGTGATAATGATTACCCTTGATTTCTCTGATTACTGACACTAGGGCAGGTGGCTCTAAGGGCCTTCAAAGCCAAGCATTTTGGAAACTGAGCCAAAACTGCTACATAGCATTATTATCCTCCTACTGTTCTTTCTTGTGGGCGCAGCTCTTCTCTACAAAGTTGAAAGGGCTTCCACACCCACCCACAACTAATTGCAATATTTATTTATTTATTTATTTATTTATTTATTTATTTATTTATTTATTTATTTATTTATTTATTTATATACCATTCAATCTAGCTGAACAAAAATCAATCTAGATACACAATAAACAAACAATCCAATTATAGAAACATAATAAGTAAGAAAATGATATATATCAGAGCATCAAACAGGAGCAAGATGGCCTAAAAAAAAATAAAGTGCATCAACAGCGAATTCTTAGTAGCATATATTAATACCCATGGAAAGCCTTTTTAAATGTCCATGTCTTTAGATGTTTCTTAAAGATTGGGAGGGAAGATGCCAAACAACTCTCAGGAGGAAGTTGATTCCAGAGGTGAAGGGTTGCTACTGAGAACGCCTGATTTCTTGTCAGTGATGGCACCCTCAGATGTCCTGCCTGAGATGATTGGGTGTTATGGGCAGTATTTTGCAGCAGGAGCTGTTCTGCCAGATAGCAAGGTCCTAAACTGTTTAGGGCTTTGTATGTCATCATTAAAACCTTGAAATCAATGCGGAAGTGAATCGGCAGCCACTTCATGACAGTTAGAGCTGTCTGGCAGTGGAATATGCTGCCGTGGAGTGTGGTAAGTCTCCTTCTTTGGAGGTTTTTAAGCAGAAGCTGGATGGCCATCTGTTGGAAGAATTGTGATGGGGTTCCTGCATGGCAGGGGGTTGGACTGGATGGCCCTTGAGGTCTCTTCCATCTCTTTGATTCTATGATTCTATGTTGATATTTTCTTAACCCCATAAGTAGTCTAGCTGCAGAATTCGGCCCTAGCTTGATCCTCCACAATAACCTACAAGGCAGCCCCACATAGAGTGCATTGCAGTAGTCTAATCTGGCCTGGATAAATGTGGCGAGTCTTTGTTATTGTCTGTTAAAGCAGATGGTGGTCACAAATGCCACCGTGTCCTGTTTTCATCCTTGAAAAGATAGGCTTCCTCTTTCTTTCACTGTGAACCACATGTTCCTGCTGCAGTTTCTTGGGTGGAGAAAGCTGTGCCCATTCTTTATGGCCCGGCGGGTGGAAGCTGGCACTGGAATGAGTGGAACCACAACCATTACCAAAGCCCAACAACTCTCATAAATCTTCCCTGGTAGAGAGACAATTTTGGGGATGTTTACTCTCATTTTCAGGAATGAAATAAACTTGATTCAAAGTGATCAGAAGTTTCTTCGTAGAAAAGATGTCTCTTGCTTTTTTCATTCTTCCAACTGCGGCTGTACCTTGAAACCCACTCGGCGCCTTCTCCCCACAGCTGAGGAGGAGAGGGGCACTCCTGCCCTTGGCACAGGAGGGGCACAGAGAGCAGAAGGGAGGGGGGAGGCCAGAGAAAAGAAACTGTCTGGAGTGGAGGTGGTGGATTGCCGTGGCTTCCGATTGCAACTGAGGTCAAGGGTGAAAGGCCACCAGGGAGGGACAACCTCTGAGGTCTCCTCTCCCTGTCAACAGTCCGGAGTAGTTCGGTTTAAATCCTGGACAGTGGCTTCTCTATGAAATCCTTCACGTTTGCCTCATTCTTAAAGGTGCTACGCCATTATTTATTTATTTATTTATTTATTTATTTATTTATTTATTTATTTATTTGAGTACTTTTACCCCACCTTTCTCCTTGGAAAAGGAGTCTGACCTTATTATCGCTTTAGAGAGAAGTAGCAAACATAGTGATATTTCTCTTCTTCTCCTGCCGTTCCCAGAGACATTCTGTCCATCTGTGAGTTTGCATTTTAATCATTCTGGGGGGAAATCTTCTTTATTGGATAAAGTGACAAAGTTTATGTGACATTGTGCATGAACTGGAAACCATATTTACGTCAGACTGGTTGCCCATGCCTTTTTGACCAATCAGCCAGTCTTTTGTGCTTGCTGTATGTGTGTGCCATAGGGATGGGCACGGAATGGAAAAAATGGGTTACGTTTCATTTCATTTTGTTGACCCTGTGATTCGTTTCGTTTCATTACTAATGATTGCTTTTGAAAAAAATTTGTATGAAATGAATCAGAAATGAATCAATTTGTTTCTCGTATTGTTAGCAAATGAAACGAAACAAAACAAAACAGGGAAGCGCCGTTTCGTTAGTAACAAAACAAATAGCATTTTCCCATTGAAATGAACTGATTTGTTTCTCTGTAAAATGGCTCTTCTGGGTCCTAGAGGCACCAAGTTTGGTGGGTACCTTCCTTCTACTGTCCACTTTAAGCCCTCCAAATTTGGAGCAATTTGGGGTCATGGAGGTGAGTTAATAAATTTCAAATTTGGTGCCTCTGGAAAATACATTTCTAAGTGTAATTTTCTGTGCTAGAAAATAGTGATCCCAGGCAGCTAGCAGCATGAACATTGGTATGAAGCTTCCTCAAGCTCTTCCCTTGAAGCATCCCCAAGTTGGAGAGGTTTGGGGTACAGGGGGCCATGTTATTCAACTCAAGAGGTGGTGAGTGCTCCAACACTGGAGGTGTTCAAGATAAATCTTGACAACCATCTGGTAGATATTCTTTAAGCAGGGGGTTGGACTCAACTTATTACAGGGTCCACTTCATGATTCTATGATTCTATATAATATATACAAATTTTGACCAAAAGTCAAAGTATCTGCTATCAAAGTATCAGCATGTAGTGTGCATGCTGTTCCTAATATAACCATTCTAAAGCTCTGGTGGTGTTGTTTCTGAGATTTGCTGCTGATTATAATGCTGTGTGAAAATCAGTGGTATTCTTCCCAAAGGCCCAATAATGATGGGGAGGGACCACTGAATTATATTTCATCCACAAGTGATATTATGTCATTGTTCCTGTAGCTTTGCAGCAGCCTGGCCAGATTCCTCAATAGAGTCTGCTGAGCACTGTGGCCCACATATCACCAGCCGTTGTTGTTGTTGTTGTTGTTGTTGTTGTTGTTGTTGTTGTTGTTGTTGTTGTTGTTGTTGTTGTTGTTGTTGTTGTTGTTGTCGTCGTCGTCGTCGTCGTCGTCGTCGTCGTCGTCATCGCCGCCGCCGCCGCCGCCGCTGCCGCCGCCGCTGCTGCTGCTGCTGTTGCTGTTGTTGTTTATTTATATATATATGTATTTTATTTTTATACTTGTTGACCACCCGATTTTCCTGTGGGAACTCCGGGCGGTGTACAACACATTGCAAATAAACAACTTGCCCAAACATACAGAACCCCAGATATACCAAATCAATTTACAAATAATAAAAAGATGGTAATAATAATAACAATGATATAATATAAAATACAAAATACGAATAAAAAATAAAAATGGAAATAACATATCAACAACCATATAACATAAGCAGAATCCTGCAAGAAAGGGCAGGGACCATCAAACAAACAGACTGTTGTTGTTGTTGTTGTTGTTGTTGTTGTTGTGGTTTATGACAGTGTTCGGCAACATCTGGTCTACAGGGAACCTCCTCCACGTGATCCCATAATTAACATTTTTAAAATTTTTAATAAAGGTCCCCTTGTGTGACCTGCACAGTGTTCCAGACTATTTTGGCATGTTTTGAGAGCCCCATGACCCCCACAGCCTACACATTATTTTATTTTATTTTATTTTATTTTTTTTATTTTATTTTATTTATTATTTTTAAATAGCCTTGGGAGGACACAAGGGATGATTTTTTTAAAAAAGGAAATGATAAAAAAGATGTGCAAGGGAACATTTGGGGAGAGGATGCTGGGCTGTTGGAGTTCTGGTGTAGTGCCAAGCTGGCTCTAGGACCTCAGTTTCAACCCCTGACAGACATCTGGAACTGAGTATTCTTCCTACAGCGCGTCCTAGAAGACATGATTTTGGATCTTGCTTTGTTTAACATTTCCGTTACATACAGGCAGACGTGGTAATTAAACCAGATTGGCTTTCACGGGCAGTCTAAGAATACATCTTCCCGCCTCTTGGTGGTGAAGGACACTGCTTGTTTGCAAGCTGGTAGGTTATTTCTGTCAGCTGAAATTGCAGGGCTCATGTCCCAGGTCCCCTGATTGCTCTCAAAGTTGCAACCACAGGTTAGATTTCCTACCTTCTCATTCTACATAGTAATGTCCACATTTTCAAAGTTAAATGTTACCCAAAAGAAAAACAGCTGATATGGGCATTCTATGGGTTGTACAAGGTTTTCTTTTCTTTTCTTTTCTTTTCTTTCTTTCTTTCTTTCTTTCTTTCTTTCTTTCTTTCTTTCTTTCTTTCTTTCTTTCTTTCTTTCTTTCTTTCTTAAATGTATACAATTGATATAATTTATACAATTATACAGAATAGTGCATAGTAGAGATGGGCACGACTCAGCAAAATTTTCATTTTCGTTTTCATTTTTTTGTTTCGTTTCGCAATGAAAATGAAAACGAAAAATTTTTCAGAAGCAAAACGACAACGGAAACGAAATGAAAACTTTTGCCATGTTTTTCGTTTTCGTTACGGCAGACACATTGCATTGAAAAGAATGCTAATGAAACAAAAAATTTTCGTTTTGTTTTCGTTTTTTCATTTCATTTTGTAACAAAAATGAAACTGAAAAGTGTGCAAAAAACCCCCAAAAATGAAAACGAACCGAAACAGACCCCTAAATGAAAAGCGAAAAACGAAAAATTATTTTTTGAGTCATGCCCATCTCTAGTGCATAGCAATATTCTGGGTAGCTTACAACATACACCTATAATAAAAATAAAAATAAAAATAAATGCCAATAAAATTAATAATGTACAAACGTGCAGTAGATTTAAACAGAAACCTAATGGTGTGTGTGTGTGTTTGCATGTATAAGAGGTCCAGATAGATAGATAGATAGATAGATAGATAGATAGATAGATAGATAGATAGATAGATAGATAGATAGATAGATCTGTGTCCTACCATTCTGGTAAAATATGCACACAAAGTGTACTGTATAGCAATGTTCTTAGTAAAAACTCAGGATGTCAGAGTCAAAGCTATTGCAAAAATTTCTCCAGCTGGAATTAAGACCATCCTCAATCAAGCTGGCAAAAAAATATATCTTTTGACAGAGTTCCAAAGGAGGACTAATTTTAGAAAATTTCCAATAGTGGAGCTTCAAGATCTGATTCCCATCCGACCTAGTGATTGGTCTGGGATTAACAGCATCCAGGGGCCACAGTTGGTATACACTCTATTGTAAACAGATCCCAGGATGAGTTACTTGTTTGAACAACAACTCCCAGAATCCCTCAGCCAAGAAATGCTCAGTGACTTTTCCATGCTCTGCATCAACTTCTAGGTTTTCTCTAAAGTTGTATCCCTCCATCCAAGACATACAATGAACACATGGGAAAGGAAATGGATCTGCAGCCAGAGACCTTAACTTCGACCTCCATGCATTGAGTTTCTCATCTAAAATGAGAGCCTGTGCGGCTGTATATTACTTTATCTGTCTTTATTTGTTTCCAGCCTTTCTACATCTGTTGGGGTGTTTACGGTTGGTGTTTACAGCTCAGACATTTTATTATCTGTGTTATTTAGTTTTGCTGTGACAGAATATTGCTGCTGTTGCTGCTTTGATTTAGATGGTGTGGCTTCTACTGCATGGTAGTAGCTTTGAAGTATAGGTTGTGGGAGTTCGCTGGAGTACTTCTTAAGGCCAAGCTGGCCTGACTGCAGAAATAAAGACGAAAACACACACACACACACACACACACACACACACACACACACACACACACACACACACACACACACACACACACACACACACACACACACACACACACACACACACACACACACACACAGGAGGTGCTTTTTCAGTCAGCTGAACAGATACACAGACAAAGACTGCCTGTGCTCCTTTCCAAAAGGCTTGTTTTATTTTCTCTTATCTAAGTTCATAAGTGTGCATTGGAGCATTTATGAAAACATTGATTCTAATAGGAAACAGGTGTCCTTTAGCCCTTTGGCCCTGCCTCAAAGCAAAGGTGAAAGGAAATAGAAGGTCACTTCCTTCCAGATATGCCACATTGGCAGCCAGGAGAGTGTGTGCTCACTGAAGCTTCATCCAAAAAACATACCTGCAAAAAAAGGTTCCGACAGTAGGATTAATGTTGTACATTGCCTTGGCAGGAAGAGATGGGTAGATGTTCTGAATAAAGTAGTATGTCAGGAAAAGCTATTCTTATCAGGGTTTTAGGCTTCATTGGACTGGAGACTTTTTGAACTCTGTAAAAGCAAAGTGTGTGCCTGATATACCATCCCATGGCATTTCAAGCCCTCTCTGGCCAGTTTACAATTTAATTATGCAGCAAATTGGGCTTGGTACTCATTTTATTGACCTTGGAAGGTTGGAAAGCTAGCATTGAGAATGCTACCTGAGCTTGTTAGGATCAAATTCAGGTTGTGAGACACTTGACACTGGTACCCAGATAAAAGGTAAAGGTTCCCCCCGCACATGCGTGCTAGTCGTGTCCGACTCTAGGAGTGGTGCTCATCTCCGTTTTCAAGCTGGAAGAGCCAGTGCTGTGCAAGTCCATGGCTATGTGGCCGGCATGGCTGCAAGGAAACACTGTTTTACCTTCCCGCTTTTTAGGGTGGTACGTATTTATCTACTTGCATTTACATGCTTTCGAACTGCTAGGTTGGCAGGAGCTGGGCTTATCAGCAGGAGCTCGCTCTGCTGCGTGGCACCCGGGATTCGAACCGCTGAGCTGCCGACTTTGCAGTCTACAGTTTCGGTGCCTTAGTCCACTGAGCCACCACGCTTGTTACAAAACATTTTAATGGATTTTGATTATCCTTTTGGGTCAATCCCAGGTAGCCGGCTCATGGCTGACTCAGCCTTCCATCCTTCCAAGGTCGGTAAAATGAGTATGCAGCTTACTGGGCGGCAATGTGTAGCCTGCATACTGTAATTAAAAACTGTAAACCTCTCAGAGACTACTTGAAATGGTATGGGGCGGTATATAAGCAGAATACTTTGCTTTGCATTTTCCCTTGCTGGATGCAATGTCATGCTTGAAGCAATACTGTGGGGTAGGTTTAACCGGATCCCTTATTTTGAAAGATGATGTCCATGTGAGCATGGTGCCCTGAAAACCCACTCTCATAGGCTTTTTCATTGTCTGCTCCACCTGGACTACCACACAAAGCCTGTCTCCTCAATTTTATTAAAGCTGCAGGGGGGATCTGGTCTGGAAGGCTTGACTTCCAACTTCCTCTTTTAATTTATTTTATTTTTATACCGCACCATCTGACCAACGGTCACTCCGGGTGGTTTACAAAAGTTAGGATATAGGCATTACAAAACAATACAGTTAAAGAATATACAATATAAACAAATATAAGAATTCAACCAATCAAACATAATTAAATCTAAAACAAGTTAAGAATATTAAATCAAATACAATACAAAACAATAGAGGCAGATTAAAATACCTTTTTAATCCTCTCTCACTATACAGTATCACCTTCTTTTTCATTAAGGGGGTGGCTTCTAAATGGCATTTTATAGGTATGCATTCACAAGTGGAATTAAACTTTGGCTCCAATTCTGTGTTTAAAAATGCGGTACCCATGCTGCTAGAACAGCTCAGATGCAAAGTCAGATGCAACTCAGTGGCACATGACATAGCCTGCACATTACAATGTAACAATGATGACATGGTGGAAAGAACACTAGGAGAAGTGGAAGGTGGCAGGGAAAGAGGGTGAACCAATGTGAGATGGGTTGAACCAGTACAGGAGACCAGTAGCCTTAGTTTGCAAGGCAGGAGGAGCAGAGCCTATTCTAGATTACTATGTGGTAAACTGCCCAGAATAGTGCTGTGCACTAATTGGATGGTTAATTAATTAATTAATTAATTAATTAAATTAATTAATTAATTAATTAACATCTAAACATTTCATTCAAAGCCAATGCTGGCCTCATGTAGGTTAAGAGAGCCAGCCTGGAAGGTAACTCTTGGCTAATCTCAACACCAGGGGGATACCCTGGTGCCGACTGGGCCAGTTTTAACGGCATCCAGCCACTGACAGCTGGGCAGGAGCCCTCTGAAAATGGTTGGGAGGGCAGTTCCGGGCAATTGTGCTGCCCACCCGACCATTTTCAGAGGGCTCCTGCGGAGCTGTCAATGGCTGGACCCCTTTAAAACTGGCCCATTCAGCACCAGATGATCCCTCTGGTACCGAATGGGCCAGTTTTAAAGAGGCCCAGCCCATTATGGCTTGGAAGGAGCCCTCTGGAAATGGTCAGATACAGACGGAATGAAACGGTTCATTTTAACAGAAAAAAACGACCATTTTGTTTTGTCTGTAATGAAATGCTGCTTCCTCATTTCATTTTGTTTCGTTACATAAACGAAATGACAAAACAGCATTTTGGTTTTCACTTCATGCCCATCCCTATTATCTTATCCTTACACCCCCTTAAACTACTTACACAAAGCAAGACTATGTCAGTGAGAACACTAAGATTCATTATTTGGCCGGGATTCAAATCCAGGTCTCTTTCTTTCCCCCAGTCCAACATTTTGCCTGCTGTGCAACAGTGTTTTAGTTTTAGGTTAATCCAGATGCTTTTGTTATTCCCCATCTTCAGCAGACATACAAATCTATGTATGTTATATCGTTATGGTTGATTTTTCAAAAGGTCTGGATAAAGTTTGCTTTATGTTATCGGTAGAGGTTGTAGATATCATGGGAAGAGTGAGAAACTTTCTGAAAGGCAGCTGTCTCACAGGTAGGGCTCCCAGGATGGACAACGTGTAGTGCAAGAAATAGACATTCCCCTGACTAGTGCAGACTATGCCTATGTCTTCCTTGCTTCTCAAAAGAAAACAACATCTGAGACATTTAATGAAATTTGCAGAGATCCTGGGAAGTATCAAAGTAGATCTCTTGGTCTCAATTTTCTTTGGAGGCATGGGAACCCATATGGCTTTAAAGGACATCATGACTGAGGTTCCTCATGGTGTTAACACCACCTGAATCAAGGTTAAGAAAAGGTTTAGTGAATATTTGTTTGCTGTAAGCCTACCAGAGTGGCCAGATGGCCAAATGAGCAGGGTATAAATAAATAAATAAATAAATAAATAAATAAATAAATAAATAAATAAATAAATAAATATTCTTTTCACCTCAAGCCCTGCCTACTTGATTCTTAACAAACCTGCTTGATTATGTTTTATTGCTTTTAGGGTAATAAAGTTGTTATTGTCATTGCTGCTGCTGCTTCTTCTGCTGCTCCTCCTCCTCCTCCTCCTCCTCCTCCTCCTCCTCCTCCTACTACTACTACTACTACTACTACTACTACTACTACTACTTTGGTGTGGAACCAAGTGCATGACCTGAATTTGTCTGAGTGCAGAGAAACAACTGGAATAATTTATACAATCACAGAGACTTCAGTTTACCCTGCACGAACCTGATAACAATCTGACTGACTGGCCTATTCTCAGTTGGAACTAGTAATTGTATACTGGCCTTGAGTTTTTTCTTTACAAATGTGCAAGTCAGAGAAAGTTTGGCTAGCAGATTTCCCCAATCAGGCCTTAGGATTGTACAGCATGTGTTGTGCCCACTGAGTTATCATTGGCGGGGTGGGTGGGGGAAGCAGCTCGCATATCAACCTGTCATCAGGCCTCCCCCAAAGATCACTTCTCAGTTTCCACGCACATTGCTAGCAAAGACTGCAGGATCCTGATATTCATTGTTTTAGCTTCTCTTGACATGACAAGGCACCTTGATCAGACATTCTCAACACCCAGAAGAATCCTTGCCTCCAGACATGAAAGAGAGAAAAAGATATGGTGTTGTTTTCCTTGCAAAGCTGGTTCTAGTGAGTACAAAGTGTCTACGAGAAACCTTTGTCTTTGAGAAGCAAAAACTGACATACATACACAAAAGCACAAAACATTTTTTTTATTTCTAAGGGAGATAGAAACAGCATTTTTGGGGTGCTTTTGATCCACAGACGTCTGTACAATAAGAGAGGAGCCACAGGCATATTGCACAGTTGGTTGTTTCTGATACAATATTACTTGTGTTAAAGTGTATTTTGCAGGATTTTTTTACAACTGCAAGGGGAAAAATGCATTCTCTCTCTTTCCACTTAGCTCACATGCAAGAAAACATCTTTTGAAAACACTTTGTTCAGAATGCAGCAAAATTCCTCATCAGCTTGCCAACAAGACAGGCAAAGACTGACATCTTTAACTTGCGAAGCTTTCTCTGTGTGAATGCTGGTATTAGCTGCTTTGATCCACATCTTCTTTTCTTTCTGTCTTGCTAGAAATTTATTTATCTAATAATTAGTTTTAGGACTAATTGATACATTGAGGATTAAAAAGTCACCGAGCCCAGATGGCATCCACCCAAGGGTTATTAGGGAACTGAGAAATGAAATTGCAGATCTCTTAACGGTTATATGCAACTTGTCTCTTAAAACGGCCACAGTGCCGGAGGACTGGAGGATAGCAGATGTCACACCAATTTTTTAAAAAGGAAGGAGGGGGAACCCAGGAAACTACAGGCCGGTTAGCCTTATATCTGTCCCAGGGAAGATGGTGGAAGGCCTCATCCAAGAGAAAATCTTAAAACACATAAAAGAACAAACCTTGCTGAGAGAAAATCAGCATGGTTTCTGTAAGGGTAAATCTTGTCTTACAAACCTTTTAGAATTTTTTGAAAAGGTCAACAGGCACGTGGATTTGGGTAAACCGGTGGATATAGTCTATCTGGATTTTCAAAAGGCTTTTGACACAGTCCCTCACCAAAGGCTGCTGAGAAAATTGCATAGTCAGGGGATAAGAGGGCAGGTCCTCTTAAGGATTGAGAACTGGTTGAGATCCCGGAAACAAAGAGTAGGTGTCAATGGGAAATGTTCACAGTGGAGAGAAGTGAAAAGCGGTGTTCGGTCCTGGGACCGGTGCTTTTCAATCTGTTCATAAATGACCTGGAGACAGGGATAAACAGTGAGGTGGCCAAGTTTGCAGATGACACAAAACTTTTCCGTGTGTAAAAAACCAGAGAAGATTGTGAAGAGCTCCAGAAGGATCTCTCCAAACTGGGGGAGTGGGCTGAGAAATGGCAAATGCGTTTTAATGTAACCAAATGTAAAGTAATGCATATTGGGGCAAAAAATCCAAACTTCATCTATCAACTCATGGGCTCTGAGTTATCCGTGACGGATCAGGAAAGAGATCTTGGTGTGTTGGTGGACAGCTCCATGAAGGTGTCTCCCCAATGTGTGGCAGCAGTGAAGAAGGCCAATTCCATGCTAGGGATTATCAAAAAGGGGATTGAAAATAAAACAGCCAACATTATAATGCCATTATACAAAACAATAGTAAGGCCCCACCTGGAGTATTGTGTACAATTCTGGTCACCGCATCTCAAGAAAGACATAGTGGAACTGGAAAAGGTGCAGAAGAGAGCGACTAAAATGATTACTGGCCTGGGGCACCTCCCTTATGAAGAAAGGCTAAAACATTTGGGCCTCTTTAGTCTGGAAAAAAGGCGCTTGAGGGGGGATATGATTGAGACGTACAAAATAATGCAGGGCATGAGTAAAGTGGATAGAGGGAAGCTCTTCTCCCTCTCTCAAAATACCAGAACTAGGGGACATACACTCAAATTGAGTGCTGGGAGAGTAAGAACTGACAAAAGAAAATATTTTTTCACCCAGCGCGTTGTAAGTCTATGGAACTCCCTGCCACAGGATGTGGTGATGGCATCTGGCCTGGATGCCTTCAAAAGGGGATTGGACAGATTCCTAGAGGAAAAGTCCATCACGGGTTACAAACCATGATGGAGATGTGTAATCTCTAGGCTTTAAACCAGGGTACTTCAAGGGCCAGATGCAGGGGAGTGGTATCAGGAGACAGATATCTAGTCTCATGCGCTCCCAAACACATCTGGTGGAGCCGCTGTGAGATACAGGAAGCTGGACTAGATGGGCCTTTGGCCTGATCCAGCATGGCTCTTCTTATGTTCTTATGTTCTTATGTTCTTAATGCATGTCTATGAGCCTTTTGGTGTAGTGGTTAGACTGCAGTACTGCAGTGAAGTCTCTGCTCGCAATCTGAGCTGGACGCTGGGCTCAGGTAGCTAGTTCAAGGTTGTCTCAACCTTCCATCCTTCCAAGGTTGATAAATTGAGTCCTTAACTTGCTGGGGGTACAGAAGATAAATAGCCTGCATAATTAAATTATAAACCATCCAAAGAGAGTCTGGAAGTTGAGTAATTGCAACTGGACTTATTTTCTTGAGAGATTGAATCGTTTCACTACTCATTAGAGATGGGCACGAAACGAACAATTTTTTGTTTCCGTTTTTGTTTTTTCATTTTGTTACGTAACGAAATGACAAATGATTTTTTTCTCTAAAATGAAATGGAACAAACAGAAACACCAGAAATTTTGTCGTCCGTTTCATTTTCGTTACAGCAATACATTGAACTGCTTTAAATGCTAAAAAAATCACAAAAATTGAAATAAATGGTAACAAAATGGTAACAAAACGAACAAAAATGAAAATGAATTTTTTTGCAAAAATTCACGAAAAACGGAGACGAAACAAAACGGACCCCCTAAATGATAAACGACAAATGAAACACCATTTTTTTATTCGTGCCCATCTCTACTACTCATCCAAGCAGCTTCATCAGTCTTGGCTGGTTTTCGTCAGACTGACGAAGCTGCTTGGATGCATAGCGAAACACTCAAGAAAAATCTCTCAAGAAAAGTAGTTGTTACCATGACAACTTCCAGATAAACTCACTTAGAATGTTTACAAACATACAAAGAGAGGTTTAAGAAGTATGGGGCAGTATATAAACAGCACATTTTACTCCCCCACCTCCAATCTGAATTCAGCCCATGTTTCTGATACAGTTCCCAGGTTTAGAAGTCCATGTTCTTAAAGCAAATGCACATGTACTGAGAAGCAGGAATGAACACAGTCAAAATGTGCAAAAATGAGATGGATAGAAAATAGCTCTATTCCCTTTAATTATAGCTACTGGCATTACAGTGGAACCTTGACTTACGTCATTACGTCATTAATCCGTTCCAGTGGTCTAGACTTAAGTCAAACATGACTTAAGTCAAATGAACATTTCCCATAGAAAGTAATGGGAAAGCAGATTAATCCGTTCCAGATGATGAAAAAGACCCCGAAAACAGCAATTTAACACAAATTTGACTGGAATAGGAGATTCCTTCTGGGGATGTAAATGAAATGTCTCTTCAAAGAGAGGAGGAGGCAGTGGAATTATAGTCCACAAGTTATATGCCTCCACTTTTAATGTTCATAGCAACAATGTCTAACATTTAAGTTTTACTGATTTTTAACCTGACGTTCCAAGTTCTGAACAACTCTATGCTTACCATTAGAGTCCCACAACTTTACAGCTCCCCAACTAAAATGCTTCTATTGTGGACCAGACTTCTGCAGCCAGATTTTTTACAAGACTGAGTTGACTGTCTAACCAGCGAGGCCAGCCCTGAGCTCCCGGCCCTTCTTCTCCTCCGGCAGCAGCGGCGGCTTTGGTGAGGCCGAGGACCAGCTCCAGGTGCTCTGAGCTGGCCTCGCCGAAGCCGCCGCTGCCGGAGGAGGGGAAGAAGGCAGGAGCAGTTTGGAGGCTGCAGCTGCGATGCTGGGTTGTGGCTGCCGCCCAGTTCCGGTGCCTTGCGTCGGGGCTCTGAGATGTAAGTCAAAGCCTGTGACTCAAGTCAAACAGGCTCCTTCTTGCTGCAAGTCAAATATGATTCAAGTCAAGCATTATGTAAGTCAAGGTTCCACTGTAATAGTTTGGAAGGATGGAGTGTTGATGAATGGGTTCTGAATTCTTCCACTTGGTTGATTTCTTCCAGACAGCATTGTAGAACATGATGTTTTGTTTCTCTTTCTCTTGTTTTGTTTCTTCAATTTTCTCTTTTTCACAGTGGCTGCCCTCTCAGTTTCAACATTCTTGCAAAATCAGGAATGGTGATTCCCCCTTCTGAATATTTCTCCACCCCCTCAGTGCTGGTTCATTCTTGAGGCCATAAAATCCTACACACCGCCAGAACAGCCTTAAGTTTTTTGTTGGTCTCACGAGTCCCAAAATGGCTTTTCCTTTACCAGATCTCATTTCAACCCTCCAGTAACTTTGAAGTTGACAACTGGTTTTCTATTTTAGTACATTCTTGAGGGCTCGTCAGGAATCTAGAGAATGGATTGAGATTCTAAGGTTTCACTCTGCCAGATGTGTCAATGCATCATCGGCTGTCTGGCAGATGCTGCAATTTAATAGAAATCAGACAGACTGCTGTTCACAAGTGCTTTTATGATTTAACATGATTTCTGCATCCTCCAGTCTGCGCGGTAATCACAAAGAGCAAAATCTGGATGGCTGTACCCTTAATGTGTACTCTTGGGGAATGTGTACATCATGTGCCCAAATCTCCCCTCATTCTTATTGATGGGAGATACAATAGCACTTTTCAAATCAACTGACACTGACTGTCTCGATACCTCCTCGCTTGGAGACACTGGAAGTAGAAAGAATGAAAAGGTTTCATTTACTTCCAGCTGAACTGATCAAACAGCAGGCTGAGCAAACATGATGGACTGCTTTTAGCAAAAGGTCTCAACATGTGAGCATTGAAACCCCCTCCCTCAACAGAGGTGGCAGCCTCAGGCATAGTCTATCTGCTGCTTATCAGGGTATGCTTTCCACTGTACCCAGACAAATCAAAAAGCCTTCACCACCAAGGCCATAGCTAACGACCCATTCTTTATAGGTTTCAGTACCTTGGGCAACTGTTCACCTTAAAGCTATGGATACTATTGTGTACCTAACAAGCCTATTCAGGCCATTGTTCATCTTATGAGCTTATTTCCGACCAGGGTGACAAGAGGTCAAAGCTGACTATAAGATGGAGGACTCGCACTAGCTGTATTCAGACGGATGAAGCTATTTGGATGAGCAGCAAAACGTTTCTATCTCTCTTGAAAAAAGAAGTCCAGTAGCCATGACTCAACTTCCAGATAAACTCACCTGGATGACTGAGAATCTTCACAGGAATATCTCAGACTCGCTAGCTTCCAACATCCTGACAGAGAGGGAGAAATGAGATATAGAGAAGAGAGGTGTGGTGTGGTTGTCTTTGAATTCAGAGGCTGTAACTATTGGTCACTGTCGGATACTTTGACAATCCCCCTGCTCTAGAAAGTGACCCCACCCCATCTCTCCTAGCCAAACAAACTGCATGCAGTGTGTAATGACGATGTAATAACAAACAAAATTTGATTCTTCTCATTGTGGCTTTAGAAGAAACTGCATGCAGTGTGTAATGATGATGTAATAACAAACAAAATTTGATTCTTCTCATTGTGGCTTTAGAAGACATTCTTCATCAACATTCTTTTCTTGAAGGTAGATTCATAGATAAATAACTCCACAAAGCACAGGGCTCTCATAAATTCTGTTTACTTATAACCATAAAATTAATTTACTTCATTTTTATGGGCTCTGTCAAAAGGAATATGTTATTTAATATATTTTTGAAAACAGGGAGTTGTCTTCAAATGTAAGCACCAGCGGGGAGTTGGGGCTGTCCTGATTACCCTTCCTGCTGTTCATGATGAACCAGGAACTACTGTGATAAATACCTCTCCAGGTTTCAAAATACCAAGAGGGAGATTTTTGCTAGGGATGTTCAACTTTGTACTAGGAGTGGCAAATGAGCATTTGTAAAGAACTCATGCCTGCCAACCTATTACAGCAGCGTTGTCCAAACTTTTCACAAGGAGGGCCAGACAGGGTGAGGTGAACATGTGTGGGGGCCGACCAATCAGCCACAATGGGCCCCCAGGTTGGACTTTGGACAGGTCTCTATAACATGCAAGGAGGCAGGGAGGACACTGCAGCAACGGAACCCCGGGCAGGTTGGCTGAGCAGGTGGCTGGGGAGGTGGTGGACAGAGGCAGGGAGGGCAGGCAAACCATACAACTGCAAGCTGATGCCTCCCTCTCGAATGGGTAGGGGCCAGCTGACGGGGATGCATGACAGGCTAAGCCGGTGGGGAGAAGAGGTTGCGGGCCACTCGAAATTTGAAAATGGGCTGCATTTGGCCCCTGGGCCTGACTTTGGACATGACTGGATTACAGTGTCATCTGGAGAAAAGGTAGCTATGCAGTCGTGCACAGAATTGCTTGAGTTTCTTGTGCACATCCCGCATCCCGCTGCGGTAATGATCAGAAAACCTGCATGGTGCAAAATTCTTGCTGGGGCATGGGGAAAACCCTGAGCTTCTTTGCAAGAACAGAAATGAAGCACACAAACGTTTTTCTTAAAATACACATTTTTTTTGTCTCATAAAGGATCATTGAACATGCAAGCATCCTAGGCAGCCACAATGGTACAGCCGTCGTTACTACTGAATGTCTATTTCTGCCACACTTGTCTCTCTAGGAAATACCTGCTGAGAACCCCAAGTTGTGCAGCCTGAGCTATGAATACGCACATCATTCTGGTATTTGGAATAAGACTGTTGCCTTGTGATATTTTAGTGAACATAAGTCATTTCGGATCATAGCTCTCCAATGGAGTCTTCTGGTTTTGACTTTTGCTTTAAGCAGGTCTCTAGAGGGAGCCTCTTCCTGCTGAATATTGACTCTCATGGCTGATTTCCTTTTTACAGTGCCTTCCAGATTCTTGTGGGTGGGATGATGTACAAGTCTACACATGTAGTGATGTCCCTCTGACAACTTTACCAGCTGTCAGGAATCTATGCTGCCTAGGATGACAAGAAGAAAGCATGACAGTAGGAGTAGTAAGCCTGTAGAGCTGGACAGAAGACAAAGATTGATCTTCCGGAGATGGTAAAAGATGAACTGAAGACTTTGTTTCTACATCAGGCTGTGGAGAGTGTGCAGTGTGGGAAGCTGCCAAGGTGTATTTGGTGGCAATATGGTCTAGGTAGGGGAAACCAAGGGTTTGTGTATATCTGATCTCTTCCCAAGAGACTGAATCCATTCACCATTGTTAATCCAAATCCACTATTTTTCTTTAAAGCCTTCTTTGCAAATACTCTGTTAAGAAAAGCCATGTCGGTTGATCACATGCATAAGTCCGTTGTCAGCATCCTAAAATACTTCCTGTAGAGTCACCAAGCCTTGCTCCCAGCCCTTTTACAGACTATTAACAAGCACCACTTCTATTTTTTTTTGTTTCATTGCCACCAAATAGCTTCTTGGGCATAACAATCCCAATTCTGTTTAAGTGTGTATGTTTTCGCAAACAGTGACTGAGAAAACTGCTTTGACAATCTCTCATGACACCTACTGGAGGATTTTAAAATTGCAGGTATCCTTTCGTGAGCTTTGCTTAAGGTCAAGTAGGCAGGGCTTGAGGTGAAAAGAATATTTATTTATTTATTTATTTATTTATTTATTTATTTATTTATTTATACCCTGCTCATTTGGCCACTCTGGGCAGCTTACAGCAAACAAATATTCACTAAATCCTTTGTTAACATTGATTCAGGCAGTGTGAACACCACCAGGAACCTCAGTAATGACCTTTAAAGCCATATGGGATCCCTTGCTTCTAAAGAAAAGTGAGACCAAGAGATCTACTTTGATGCTTCTCAAGATCTCTGCAAATTCCATTAAATGTCTCAGATGTATTTTTCTTTTGAGAAGCAGGGAAGACTTAGACATAGTCTGCACTAGACAGGGGAATTTTTATCTCTTGGATTACACGTTGTCCATCCTGGGAGCCCTATCTGTGAGACTGATTCTTTTACAGAGTCCTAGATGTAACTCACCTGGCAGCAAGGCAACCCCTGGAAGGCTTAACTTGATATAATTCCACTAGGGATGGGCATTTTGTTTCGGAACCAGTAGGCTACTAAACGAACCACGCGAGCCCAGGTGGTCCTCGGAACCAACTGATACACACAGATCCTATTGCTTTACGTTTCTCTCTTTTGTGCAGTGTTAAAATCCAATGAGAAAGCATGCTGCAACGTCATTTTTCCTGCTTCATGCTGCTGGCCAATCGGAGAGGGAGGCGAGAAGATGCCTGTACCTGCACAGCTCCTGATTGGCCAGCATCAGAGATCTAGCACAGATGACATTGCAGCATGCTTCCTCGTTGGATTTTAACCCTGTGCGAGACAGAGAAAGGTAAAGCAATTGGATCTGCGTGTATCAGCTGGTTCTGAGGACCACCTGGACTCATGTGGTTCGTTTCATAACCTACTGATTCTGAAACAAAATGCCCATCCCTAAATTCCTCTCCCATTTCTTTTCCCTGCCCCACTGCTAGCTGGGAGCTTCCTATCTGAACAGGAAGCTCAACTGAAGCTGGTCTTGGCTAAGCTTCAAAGCCCTCGAGGTGTGGCCTTCCTCCCTGGTGAGCTCCATTTAGATGTTTTCAGACAGAACCAGGATGGAGAATTATGGGATTTGTAGTTTGAAATAAAAACATCCCATTTCTACTCCTATGCTATCTTGGATCTCATTATTTCTGGACATTTTCTTTCTGAATAGGAAAGCTAGGTGAAGCTAGGCCTACTTAAACCTCAATCACCCAGGCAAGGTAGTTTTCACAGGGGAACCACATTTAGGTTGTGTGCAGAGGTGTAGCCAGGATTTGGAGCGCCTGGGGGGGGGAGTTCATTTTTGTGCCCTTCCTGCTGCCCCCCACATCGCATCCACCCATCAATGGGGGGGGTGAACCCTTTGGGCGTGGGGTGGATGCACACACACACACATGGGTGGACAGGTGGATGGGCACATGTGTGTGTGTGTGCACATGTGGTAGTGTGTGCATGCCTTACACCTCTCCCACCAAGGCAAGGAAGAAGAGGAGGAGGGCGCCACGGCCACCGTGCTCCTTCCTGCCTGCTTCTCCATGCGAGCAGCGGCAGAGGTGGAGGAGGGGGTGCCGTCGCCACACCTTAGGGAAAAGAGGACTGCTGGGCAGCGGGAAGGTGCACAGCTTCCTCCTGCTGCTCCCTCTCTAGGCACCCACAGATTGTTGTGCCTGGGGCAGATGTACCCTTCTTCCACCCCCCCCCCCAGATACGCCCTTGGTTTTGTGATGTGCAGCCCAAAGAAATTCAAAAATCCTATCCATGGTCTGGTCAGAGGTTCTGAAAGAGGACACAAATAAACTATCTACCACTTCAGATCTTTTGAGGAAGGAGCAGGCACTCTGCTGTGTGCACCATTTGTGCTTATTTGTGCTCATTTGGTGGATAATTTCTTGTGTGAAATTCTTCACGCCTTAGAGAAGGTAGTTGATTGTGTCAGGAAATTCCTCACCACCCGTAGTGATGAAGGGAACAGGAAGGGGACACGGGCATATTTTGCACAGCAGTATGATAGAGTCTTAGAACCATGGAACCAAAGAATAATTGATTTGGAAGCGGTCTATGAGGTTATCAAATCCAATCCCATGCTCATTGCAGGAATCCAAACCAAAACAGATCTGACAGATGGCTCTCCCATTTCTCTAGTGTCAGAGTTCTCAGCTCCTCCCAAAGTAATTGGTTCCATTGTCATACTACTCGAACACTTAAGACATTTTCCCTCATATTCATCCTGAATCCAACTTCCTGTAGCTTGAGCTCATTATGATATTCCTGCACTCTAGGATGGCCAAGGACAGATTCTGCCCCTGTTCTGCAGGGTTCTTTTTTGAAGTATTTGAAAAGTGCATTCATATTTTCTAGTAAGGGGCAGGTGACAGTCACTGCCCCCAGACCCACCAACAATCCCGACAGATTGATGAGTAAGCTGTGTAAAACTCTTGTGCCTTTATTTGTGCTAATACTGTATTACCAACTGGTACTAAGCAGATAACTATTTCAGGGCATCCTTGGATATATAGTAACTTACGTCCTGTCAAGTCACATTCAACTTATGATATCTCTAACAGGGTTTTCTAGGTAGGTGAGATACTTCAATATTATGTTTTAATTCACACCACCTCCTTCCTAGTACGTTTCTATGGCCAAGCCAGGAATTAAACCCCAGGTCTTCTGAATCCATCAGTCTACCTACTACTAGATTGCACTGTGTGCTCTTTATACTTTTTCATATTTTTGCTATTCTCTTCAGAGTTCTGGTTCTCTATTTGTTTCTTGTCTTGTCATTGGGGCACTGTGGACAAAATGGAACCCTTTAAAACTACCCAGTAAATCTTCCTGTATAGCCTTAACTGAGAGAGAAGCATCATTGACCTTTGATGGCCTTTGAGCAAGAATGGAGGGGGAAGAAGAAAATGAGTGTCTTCTTAGACAAATGTCAGCCTCTGGCAAAAGGGACAGAGTTCAGCTCTCTTGCCGTGTTGTGATTTATGACCTAAGGCCATAATCATCCCACACAAGCAGGAGGCCATTACATCCAATCCTGGTGTTTCTTGTCCTGAGAGACACAAAACAGGGAAGGTGATGTCTTTTCTTGGGCAGCTCTCTCTCTCTCTAGCTGCTTTGTATTTTTCGTCTTCCAGGGACAAGGAACAACTTCTAACTGGGTATTTTCATAAACAGTTCTAACTTTGACAAAGTGCTGTGGGCTTCAGGTCAATTTCAGATCTCAGAACGCTTCAATGAATGGTTTTGGGAATTACTTTGAACAAGGCGTTGGAATCAAAGAGAAGTTCTACTTCTGTTGACTTGATGGACTTGTCCCTGGCCCAAATGTGTGTAGTTGAATCCATCTCTGGAAAAAAAAAACCTGATGTGATTTGGTGTTAGGTTTTGGAAGCTCAATGTCCTCTATGACGGTTACTTCACATCCATTCTCATCCCAGGAGGAAGTTCGTTGTGTGTTGATGTTGGTCGCGATCACCTGGTCTTCTTGCAGTTCTGTCCCTGTTCCCGTGCACACATCGGTGTGATTGATACCTGCATGACTGTTTCTGCACGTTCCGTGATGAGATGCGAAATTCCAAGCCTTTGTTATCTGTTTTTTTTTTTTTTTTTTTGGCCCAATCTTCCATTTTTCGATGTTTCGATTCTACGAAGCCTTGCCTTCAATGTGTTACAGAGCTAAATTTGAGGCATTTGTCTTTTAATCTCTCTGCACTGCGTTGCTGACTCCATAGGGAATGTACTGGCGAACAACACTCCACACTCCTGCCACTAGATGGAGAATGGCATGTTGCGTGACAAAACATACCTCACGGGCTCTTGTATCAGAATTAGAAGTGAGATGAGGAGATTCCCAAGGCCAGGGAGGGGAACCATCCAGCTTAAATCACAGTTCAGGGGACGTGGTTGGGATGAACTCCGCTCGTCCCGCAATGGACATGCGGTTAGATTTCTTCATACCAGTCCCCAGTGGGACCACGAACAGCGATGAGATGGACGTGAAGTATCAGCCTATGTTGTATGCATTTCATAAAAAACAAATCCATCATGTGGTTGGAAGTTTCTAAATAGTGCTTTTGGAGGAGCAACCTAAAGGCAAAATCAGCAGCAACTGCGTCATTCAAAAATTTGAGCCACCACTTTGCCACATATAATCTTATTTATTTATTTATTTATTTATTTATTTATTTATTTATTTATTTATTTAGAATAATTTTACCCCACCATTCCTCTTAGAAAATGTCCCAAGGTGGCTTACAATAATGAGGAACAATATACAGGCCAGAACTTTTAAGACATATTCAAGTTAAGAACAAGGAATTAGTAGACATCTTACATCTTACTTTAAAAGGCATCATTAAAGATAAAAACAGCATGCAAACAGTTAAAAGAAAAAAATCCATTATGAGGGTTGGAAACTAGCATGGAAAACACTGGCGTTCTTCTGAAATGAGTCTATTTTCAAACAGAAAGTAAAGTAAATAAGGCTGGGGGGGGGGTTGGTATTTTAAAAAATTATTTGTCTAAAAGTGACTTTCCTTTAATTCTCGTGGATGTGCATGCAGGCTTAATAGATGCTTCCTGCTCTGGGTCAAAGTGAAGAAATATCAATAGGGGAAGGGAATAGGTGCCTAGTTAAGCAAAGCCTATCTTGTGGATTCTGGAGGGCTCCTCTCAGGCACACTGGAGGTGTGTGTGCACATTGCATGCTGCCTTCAGAATCATGTTCCACAGCCTCCCCTGAATTTACACTTTTTTTTGCCCATCCTGTGGACAAAGCCTCATGGCGCAGTGGATGCCCTAAGCACATCCAATCTCGCCTGATTTCAGAAGCTAAGCAGGGTCAGCCCTGGTTAGTACTTGGATGGGAGACCACCAGGGAATACCAGGTGCTGTAGGCACCTGGAGGAGGAACTGGCAAACCACTCCAGTATTCCTGCCAAGAAAACTCCATGGACATGGAGTCACGAAGGGTTGGTCACGACTGTAACGACACAACACACACACACACACACACACACACACACACACACACACACACACACACACACACACACACACACACACACACACACACACACACACACACACTGCAGGTAAAACTGTGCTCATGACCTAGGATTCAATCCCCAGTAGCAGGCTCATGGTTGACTGAGCTTTCCATTTTTCTGTGGTTGGTAAAATGAGTACCCAGCCTGTTTGAGGGGGTGTAGCCTACATAATTAAACAGTAAAGCAACCACAGACTACTTGAAGTGGTATGGGGCAGTATATAAGCAGAACACTTTTTGCTTTTCCTCGCAGTGACCTGTCCTGCCTCGTTTTTGCAGAAACCATGCAGAGTGTTTGGCCTGGTCCTGATGATCTCCAGGAAGTGTTCACTGCTAAAGCATGACCCAGCTACTGTGCTTCAGGAAAGAGTATTCATCTTTCAGGTCCATCCCACGAGCTGGAAGATGCAGGTGTTTTTTTTTAAGCGCCTTTCTGCCTGACACAGTCACATGACCTAAATAGCAGTTTTGAAGTCCTCAGGACCAGAGCAGGGCTGGGTGGGGGTGAGGTGTGTGTGCCCCCATGTGAGGGTCTCTCTCTCTCTCTCTCTCTCTCTCTCTCTCTCTCTCTCTCCTTTCCAGGGATGTGGCCCAGTTTCTTGGGGGAGGGGTTGGAGCAGTGCCACGGGCTCTCGAAAGGGAGTGGGGGCAAAGAGTGAGAGGGAGGGAAAGGGAGGAAGGAAGAAGGGGGCATCGCTGGAAAAGCAGGCTGCCCGAGCAACTGCTCTCCCACACACACACACACACACACACACACACACACACACACACACACACACACACACACACACACACACACACACACACACACACACACACACACACACACACACCATCTGCCAAAATTCCTGCCCATCCTCTCTTGTGTTTCTTCTATTTTTTCCCTCCAAATTCCACCCTCAACAGCTATATCAGATCAGAAGCCTTTCAGCCGAAGCTCAATGCAATTTCCTTTCAAAAGCAGGGAGATTACACCCCTCTCTCGTTTGTCTTGCCCTGACTCCATTTGTAGATCAGAAGCGGCTTTTGGGGTTTCCATCTTCCCTGGTTTGTTTAAAAAAAGCACCTTCCTAACCATCACAAAATAAGAGAAGCCCCAGAGCTGGTTCCAGGAAACTATGCTTCAGGGGGGCATGACCGAAGCCCCCCCCCCAAAAAAAAGCCAGCTGCCCATGAGGCTACGTTTAAAAGAGGCACGTTTGATAATGTTGAAAAAAGTGGCATTTAGAGGGTGTGAGATGGAGCTCTTTTTAGGGGCCTGTCAAAGCTTTTAGCAGCTTTCTTGCCAAGCCAAACAAGATCGAGCTCAACCATGAACAGGAGCCGTGGGATTCTAGGGTGTGACTACTGGGAGCAGAAATAATAGGCCTTTGCTGCTACATCTGCTGCGTGCACAGGATAGTTTGTGCTTCTGGGCCACTGTTTTCTAATGGTCCAGGTTGTAACGCATATGACCTGGTGACCCATGTCTCGCAACAGGGGTCAACCTTGGCATGTTTCTGCCTCTAGAGGGTCCCAGCTGAATATTCATGGAGAGTCATAATTGGCTGCCTTCCCCAGGACACCTGCCAGGAGGGAGGCCATTTGCCCGAACCATTTAGTCAAAGAGTAAAGGGAACTGAGAAGTTAAAAATGGATAGAAAAATTCCTGTACAAATTATTTTTATATTTGTTTATTTACAATGTTTTGCCATGCATTTCTTCTCAAATTGGACCCAAGGTGAGCACAAGGCAATATTTGGAGCTAAAATATTTTTAGAGATATTTAAATATCTGTAACCCTTACCCAGAGACTACCTGGTAGTGGGGCAGCTAAAAAAAATCTTGTAAATAAATAAATAAAAATAAAACAGCAAGTCAACAAATACTAAAAATATTTTTTTAAAATTACCCCTTTAAGAAACAGCAAACAAAAGTGATACAAAAACACACACATTCGAAGCAGTAAGGCACGGCAATTCCTTTTAAATAAGGTAAAAATGTCACTCTAAGGAAGAGTAAACAAAAGCTAAACTAAAAACATATTCAAAGTAATAAGGCAGAAGAATCCATTTAAGAACTCCACTCAGGCAGGCAGTCATTAAGAGAAAGGTCTTTGTCTGCTTGTGTAAGGACAACACAAACGGGGCACATCTGGCTTCCTATGGGAAGGTGTTCTAAAGTCTGGGAGCAACAACAGTGAAGACCCTCTCCCATGTATCTATCCAGTGAAGCTTTGAAGGTGGTGGTACTGGGAAATGCACCTCTCCTGATGATCTTAACAGCTGAGCCGTCTCCCTTCCTAGTACAGTGGTACCCCGACTTATGAATTTAATTCATTCCGAATGCATGCTCTTAAGTTTTAGCAGACCATATCTAAAATTTGTAAGGCGGCAGTTAAAATGCCAACATTTTTCCGCTCTTAAGTTGAATTGCTCTTAAGTCGAGCTGCTCTTAAGTTGGGGTACCACTGTATATACAAAAAAGGGAATTTAATGGTGGGTGGGGGTGGGAAGGTCTGCAAGGAAGACTGAGGGAGAACCAAACTGAAGAAGAATGAGAAGGACTGAGATGAACAATTCAGTTGAGGCAGAAAGTCAGGAGAATGGAACCAAAGCATGGACTGATGCTCCAATGGGGGTCAAATCAAATCATATATGAAAACAAAAGTGCATTTCCTACTGTTATCCTTCTGGGCATTGCCAGTCTTTCAGTTGTACATTCCTGAGATCTCAGACACGGAGGAAGAAACTGTGCCTTCTCACAAACAACTGATTTCCAAATCCTGCAACTCTAAAGAGAACAGGTATCATTTTTGGCACCTTCACAACTTGCACTCTGGCAAGATTTCTAACTAGGGCTCCCACTGACACTTGGTTAGAGTTAGAGGCTACCTTGTAATAAGAGAGCATGATGCACTAGGCTGACAAGATCCGTCATCAGAAGAATCTGTAAGGCCTTCAAGGAGGCCAAAAGAGCAGTTGTGTCATAATGTATGTTTCTGCTACTTTTTATTTAATTGGTAAAGAAAAGTGGTAAGAACAAAGAACAAGAATAAACAGAATTCATTAGATAAGCAGGGATCTCAGCAATCATTATGCATAGATGGGAATACATTTGTTCTATTAAAGGCATGAGAGAAATTATAAGGGTAGAAGGGCAAAAAGTGGGAAGCTTACTCATCAGCGTCATTCCCTAATGTGGCATGAAATTGGGGTTGTGAATAAAGAACTTGGTGACAATTATTGAATTGATAAACTGAGACCATACATTAAGGGTGTTTATACACGACCCCTAAACTCCAGGGCAAATGGCTCCCAGCTCTGGAGCTTAAAAATGTTTACCCACCAGCTCCGGAGTTTACAGGAAATTAAGTGCGACCCCGCCCACTTTAGCGCATCCCAGCGCACCTTTCAGGTACCTGCTCTTTGGAGGTGAAAATTATTTGATCCTGTGTAACGATAGTGAGTGCGGGGCTCTCCTTGCTTCTGTTTGTTGTTTTTTGGCTCCCGCCCCTTTAAGAGCTACTTTTACAGAGACAAGAGGCAGAACGGAGGTCAGCAGCATGCTTTTCTTTCTCTTTTTCTCCCTCCCCTCACGCAGCCAGCAGCCAGGAAGTGCGGAGGGGGTGGGGACAGAGGAAGAGCGACGAACCCCTAAGATCTCTGGTCCGAATTTAAGTGGCCAGCGGATCTTAGGGGTTGTGTAAAAAGGCCCTAAGAGACCTGTCCTGTGTCTCTGAACTTTTTCACTTTCTGAAGTATTGATGTTAATCTTTCCAGAAGAGCTGGATTCGAAGGAGAAATTTACTTGGTCCCCAGCTCTCTGCTCTGTACTGTGTACATATACACCCATGGCTCATGGGTTTATATATACAGTATGTGTCTGGAGATGTAGTGTGTGATCCATGAGAGGCCACAGTCTTATAGGTGCCAGCATCCTTAAGCTTTTCTTTTTGCGATCCAGAACCATGTAAAAGGTAGGAGATGAGCGGAGCAGCCCACTTTACAATGCATCTTACACTGTGAAAGGCAGAAGGACTCAGCATGCAGAACAGGTGCAGTCAGGGAGAGCTGTGTTACACAGTGGAATGGCACATAAAGCAAAGCTAACAGCCACCTGCCAAATGAGGAAAAGGCCACTGCTTTAGGATGAGTAAAGCCAAGAACATAACCATGTTTTTGCCTCTTTCTCTTCTTGAGTCATATACCCATTTAGCTAGCAAGGAGAAAGACTGAATTGAATTACAGCAGGACCCCTAGAGCCACTGATTCATTGACCACTGATTCAGTTATTCACAGTTGGCAGAGGAAAATATAGATATAGTTCAGGAGCCGCAAAGCAAGCTACTGTCGTAAAACAGCAGCCGTAAATCAAGCTACTGTCACAAACAGCAGCTGTAAAGCTGCTTTTACAAAACAGCCGTTTTTGGGGGAGTTGGCATTCTCTCATATCCACAGTTTTTGTTATCCATGTAAAGGCCTGGAACCAATCCCCAGCGGATACTGAGGTCCTACTGTACTATAATGTGCCCATGATTTGTTTTGCTAATAGCCCCACCCTGCATTTGTTTGGGAAATTATATGTAATCAAAATGTTTTGGGACTTCTTGGCAACACATCCCACTAGATTTTACTTCATATCCTAAGAGAGAGTACCAGTTCTAATTGTGTGAGTGTCCTTGGGCTCCTGTGTCAGAGACAGAACACTCCTGCTGCCATTGTCAACAGCTGCTGTTCCCCCCCCCTTCTGCTGTTCCTGCTATTGTTTTGCATCACTGCTGATGTTTGCTTGATGGCACATAGTTCATGAGCAAGCCAACTACCACCAGTGTTTGAGTCAGAAGGATGAGAATTTGCTAAGCAGGTTGCAAGAGAGAAGGCAAGTAGGAACTCCTCTCTCTCTCTCTCTCTCTCGTGTGTGTGTGTGTGTGTGTGTGTGTGTGTGTGTGTGTGTGTGTGTGTGTGTGTGTGTGTGTGTGTGTGTGTGTGTGTGTGTGTGTGTGTGAGAGAGAGAGAGAGAGAGAGAGAGAGAGAGAGAGAGAGATTGTGGGGTAGGCCTTCAACAGGTGTTTTGGTGCTGTCTCTGCCTGTTGAAGTAGTGGCATCTTTAGATATTCCTAAACATACTGCATGAATAATATGGGGACCAGGGTTCAAATCCCTGCTCAATCATGGGAACCCATTGGTATAGTGTAACTGGAAAAACCACTCCTTCTGGTGTCAAACATCGGTGTCAGATGGGCATCATAACAATCCAACAAATAAATAAATAAATACTTCAACGTGTTACTTAGCTTGAAAGCCCTATTAGGGTTGCTGTAAGTTGGTTTTTGACATGACGGCACATAACAGCAGCGGCAACAGAGAATGCTGCCAAATCTTGTTTGAAGGGAACTTCCCGTGAAGTCTGTAGAACCTACTCATAACATAAACAATAAATTGGAGGCCTTGCCATTAACTTTCCTCAGACTGATGAAGCTGCTTGGATGAGTAGCAAAACATTTTTGATCTTATATGAAAAGATGTCCAGTTGCCATGACTCAGCTACCAGATAACCTCACTTGGATGACTGAAAATCTTCACAGACATACTACCCATAACTTGCATAGAACTGTAGAACTTCAAGGGTCTCAAAAGGTGGACCTCTCTGAGTACATTCCCCCAAAGGACAAAAACTAGAGGGCTTAAAATAATTCGCTTTTAATATTTATATACACCTGTTTCTCCCCACCCCCACCCCTTCCATGTGAGATTTGATATCTTATTCTGAAAACAAAGCCTCCTTTTGTTGTGGCTTAATAGTTATGCATCTGCAGGGCAGATCTCTATCAACAGAAACAGATTTCTGTCAATAAGTATAGATATCTATCAATGTCCATCAGTAATGAATATATAAACCCACCTTTTAGATGTCTGTGAAGATTCTCAGTCATCCAGGCTAGTTTTTCTGGAAGTTTATTCATAGCAACTGGACTCCTTTTCTTCAGAGATTGAAACGTTTTGCTCCTCATCCAAACAGCTTTGTCCGTCTGCAGAAAGCTAATTGTGAGTTCTTCATTTTATAGTTCATTTTGATGTCTCTTGTACCTTGCTTTGATTTATTTTTACAAACTATGACAGCTGCGTGGGTTCAAAACTTACTACAAAAACAATCTCTGAAGAAGGCTGCGACAGAACCCTTACTTTCTTCAGAAGAACCGATGTAAGCTTGGAAACATAAACCCAGCTTAAAATAGGAGGCTTGGATGAATGTTATAGAGGGAAACTGTTATAGAGCTGAGGTTTAGCACTGCTACCGGAATAAGTGAGAATAATTTTGCACCTAAAATATATATGCTTCCAGGTACCTGTAATACTCTGCTTGCAATCTAAGAATGATCAGTAAGCTTGTTCTATTACACATTGCTGAAAAGAGTTCTCTGAAGGGACAGGGGATGTTGTCATTTCAGTTTGGTTTCCATAACAATTCATGTTATATCAGTTTTCAAGACAGCACCTTTTGGAAACCATAATTCATACGGCCATCATAAATCAGAAGCAACTTGAGAACATATAATTAATCATGTGGTGTCAAGTCAGTTCAGCTCTATGGCCACCCTTTTCAAGGTTTTCAAGGTAGAAAATGCTCATTGACATTCCTTTCTTCTGGGAGGCACCTTTGCACAGGAGAACTTGCTCAAGGCCAGAGAGGCCGGCTCTGCTCACAGGAGTCCCAGTTGGGAATTGGGAAATCAAACTTCCAACCTCTGAACCACAGTTCAACTAAACCACTGAACTCTCTGCCTAGCCGGCTTCATGTGCTATCAAGTTGATTCTGATATACAGCGACCCTTTTCAGGGGTTTCTACGTAGAGAGTATGGTTTATCAATCCCATCTTTTGTGGGCCCCTTTGTCCTTCCCCTTTGGTGATGTGCCCAAAGTAGGACAACCTCATTTTTGTGTGGAGGCTCAGTGAACTAAGGCTCCGAAAACTGTTGACTGCAAAGTCAGCAGCTCAGCAGTTCAAATCCCGGGTGCCATGCAGCAGAGCAAGCTCCCGCTGATAACCCCAACTCCTGCCAACCTAGCAGTTTAAAAGCATGTAAATGCAAGTAGATAAATAGGCACCGCCGTAACAAGAGGGAAGGTAAAACAGTGTTTCCTTGCAGCCATGCTGGCCCCTTGGCCATGGACTTGCACAACACTGGCTCTTTGGCTTGAATACGGAGATGAGCACTGCCCCTAGAGTCGGCCACAACTAGCATGCATGAGTGGGGGGAACCTTTACCTTACTTTGTCCTTCCCCTTTGGTGATGTCTCCAAAGTAGGAGTACCTCGTTTTTACCACCTGAGACAATTCAGATGTGATTTGATCTAGGACCCCACCTGTAGTACTGGAGTACTGTGTCCAGTTCTGTGCACCTCAAGCAGGTGCAGAGGAGGGCAACCAGGATGGTTGAAGGCCTGAAGGAAATGTCTTATGAGAACAGCTTAGGGAACTGGGAATGTTTAGCCTTTCAAAAAAAAAGGCTGAAGGGGATGTGATAGCTATGTATAAATATTTGAACGGATGTCTGTGAAGATTCTCACTCATCCAGGTGAGTTTATCTGGAAGTTGAGTCATGGCTACTGGACTTCTTTTTTGAGAGATAGAAATGTTTCACTGCTCATTCAACAGCTTCATCAGTCTGAATACAGCTAGTGCGAGTCCTCCATCTTATAGTCAGTCAGCTTTGACCTCTTGTCACCCTGGTCTGAATTAGGCCCATAAGATGAACAATGGCACATTGAAGAGGGAACAGGTTTGTTTTCCATGGCTTCAGAGACGAGGACACGGGGCAATGGTCTCAAACTACAGGAAAAATATATTCCATTTGAACATTAGGAAGAACTTCATGACAGTTAGAGATGTTCGGCAGTGGAATATGCTGCCACAAAGGAGGGTGGTGGAGTCTCCTTCTTTGAAGGTTTTTAAGCAGAGGTTGGAGGGCCGTCTGTCAGAAATACTGTGATGGGGGTTCCTGCATGGCAGGGGGTTGGACTAGATGGCCCTTGAGGTCTCTTCCAACTCTATGATTCTATGATTCTGTGATTCTCTGACCCTTTTGTTTGTCTTTCTGGCAATGTTGAGTATCTGCAAAGCTCTGTTTCCACCCCAAATTTAAACATATCAAGTTTTTATTTTGTAGCTGGATGAGTGTCCCTCTTTTCAACAAACAACTTAACTCATATAGTATAATGGGAAAAGAAGGAAAGGGGGGGAAGATTTCACTCAACCCTGTGAACTTTTCTTTTTTAAACGTTGGCTAGACCTCCAGTAGTTTGGGAGGGATTGGAAGCCCGGGTTTGTGACATTCACACCCAACGATGCATGTGAGTGATCTGGTTTTCCATCAAAGCAGTGCAAGCATTCCAGGCCTTTTTGTTCAGCTCTCTGTTTGGCCTGGGATCTGGTCTGCAAGGCAGAAGCCAAATGAGAATAGCAGCTGTCAGCCTGCCTTGCCTCTAATTTTGCCTCTGGAAATAGCACTTAAACCAAAAATTCAGCTGGCATGGATGGATGGTCTGCCTGCCTGGCACTCACTCACTCAGCAGACACAAGCAGCTTGGTCCTGAAATGTACCGCCTTGGATTTTACAAGATAAAATCAGTCCCCATAATGATTGGTCTGTTCCCTGTAATTTACAGCCGATGAAGCAGTAATGAAACAGACTATTTTAGAAAGACACAAGTGGCTTCATGACTATCCTTGTTTATATTTCTTCTTTTTTGCCATTAGCTGAATTGTTTGGCCAAGTTACTTAGAAGTGATTTGGATTGTTTTATTTTGGTTTGCTTTCTTTTCTTTCTTTTTTACATATTTTATTGAATTTTCTAAACAAAGCAAGTTAAAACAGAAAAATTGCTTATGTATTGCTGTTACATAGTTCCAATACAAGTATTTTCCCAATATTTCAGCCCAAGTGCTGGGAGTATTCCACATTTACATGTTTCTTTTCCATCATTGTATTTATCATTATTTATCTCCATCTTCATCTTGTACAAAAAGTGAAAATAACAAAGTACAGCATTAAACTAGCCTATTTAATCATTTTACTAAGCACTTTAAAAATCTGTTTGTCTAGCTCAGTATATGATAGGCATACATTTATATCTGTTTTCATCTAGTACGAAGGGTGAAGATAGTAAGTTTGACTTAAAATATCCTATCAAATCTACAAGACTAAGTAAATAATAAACATCATCAACCAGAGTCCTTTCTTTTTATGGACTTAAAGAATCCCACCCCACCCCCACATACACATTGTAATCAGCTGTATAATATAATATTATAATATGTATGGTATACATTGTCATGAAAACAGGACTCTTCATAGGGTAGCAGTAGGCAGGTTTGACCCATTTCAATCTGTCCTGGCTGTTGGACAGAGACAACTTTGTTGTGGTGGATGGTCTACATTGGAGTGGACAGTATGACCCTGACTTCTCCTGGACCTCTCAGTGACTTTTGATGCCTTCAATTGTGGCATCTTTCTCAGCTGTTTCTCTGAAATGGGTTTGGAAGCCACTGTTTTACAGTGGCTCCAGTCCTTCGTGGAGGAGACAACTCAGGAGGTAGTGCTGAAAGATTCCTGTTCAATACCATAGCCATTGGCCTGTGGGGTGCCACAGGGTTCTGTTTTAGTCCCTATGCCAGTGGTGGTGAACCTTTGGCACTCCAGATGTTTTGGGCCACAACTCCCACAGTCCTTTGCCATTGGCAATCTAGGTTTAAAATTCTGGGAGTTGCGGTCCAAAACATCTGGAGTGCCAAAGGTTCGCCACCATTGCCCTATGCTATTTAACATCTACATGAAACCATTGAGAGAGGTTATCTCGACTTTTGGGACTTGGTGTCATCAGTACGCTGATGACACCCAACGGCATCAGTCCTTCCCATCAAGTTCCAAGGAAGTTGTTTTGGTTCTAAATTGGTGCTTGATGCCAGCCATGGGCTGGATGAGGCCAAACTAATTGAAACTTTATCCAGACAACAGAGAAGTGCTTCTAATCAATCAGAAGGCAGATGAGAGAATAGGGATGCTAGAGAGTTAAAGGTAAAGGTAAGGATTCCCCCTGCACTTGCATGCTAGTCATGTCTGACTTTAGGAGCAGTGCTCATCTCCATTTTTAAGCCAAAGAGGCAGTGTTTTGGAAGTCCGTGGCCATGTGGCCAGCATGGCTAAACTCATTTCTGCACTGTTTACCTTCCCTCTTTTTATGGCGGTATCTCTTTATCTACTTTCATTTACATGCTTTTGAACTGCTAGATTGGCAGGAGATGAGGTTAACAGCGGGAGCTCACTCTGCTGCGTGCCACCTGGGATTTGAACCGCGGAGCTGCCAACTTTGCAGCCGACAGTTTCAGCACTCTAGCCTGCTGAGCCACCATGCCCCAACTGCTAGATAGAGTTATGCTGCCTCTGCAAACCAGGTCTCCAGCTTGGGTGTACTCCTAGATTAAGAGTGGAAAAGGAAAACTATCAATAAGATAAACAAATGAATACATTAATTCATGGGTATTTATGTATCAGTTTCATCAGTTTCATCTCATTTTAGGGATCAAATTTCAGGGGAATAATTGAGTTGTGGAGCTTGGCACCTGTGATACGAGAGACCTATGTTTTGACAGCAATTGAAAAATGGCAGGAATTTGACAGGTAGAGCAGAGATTTGTGATAAATTTAAATGCCAGGATGTGAATTCTGCACCAGCAGCTCTACAGTACACAGGGGACAGAGAAGGCAAAAGTGCTTCTGAGCATATATAAATCGTATCTCTTGGGTTAATAAGAATGAACCACAGGATCTATCATTGCCTGGATCACAGTAGCTGGTTTTATGTGCCTGGCAGGGACCTATCTAGGATGTGTGCAGAAGGGTACAGTGACCCCCCACCTATTGCAGGGGTTAGGGACCTGACCTGACCCACAATAACTGAAAATCTGTGATATGCAGATGCAGGTCAGGCCAGGCCTGGGGGGGGCTAACTGGGGGCTCTTGTACTTACCCCCAGCCTGGCTCTGCCCCAAATGGGCCTGTGAGGGCCTTCCCAAGCCTTCTGGCCTAGAAAGGCCTCCGGAGACCTCAGAAATGATTTTTGGGGACCTGGAAGTCACTTCTAGTTTACCAGAAGTCACTTCTGGTTCTCAGGGAGGCCCCCAGATGGCCGGGGAAGGCCCTTGCAGGCCCGTTTGGGTCAGCACCGGTCCTGGGGTAAGTACGGGAGGCCTAAAACGGGCCTTTGCTCCTTACCCCAGGGGGCCTTTTTTCATATACTGTGGTCCCGTGATATAGCGGGACTGCAGTATATGAACTGCAAAAGGGCGGGGAACCACTGTATATCTGCCTCAGGCGCAGCAATCTGGGGGCACCTGGAAGGGGAGGAGGAGCTCTCCCACCAGCAGTCCTCAGCTTTGGTGATGGGATCCACTCTGTCACAGCTGCCTCCTCCTCCTCCGCATGCCAGGCAAGTGGCAAAGCAAGCAGGCAGGCATGTGAGCTCAGTGGCTGCGGCGCCCTCCTCCTCCTCCTCCAACTCTTCCTCGCCTTGCTCTGGGCCACTGCGGGAGAGGTAAGGTATGCATGTGCACACACACACACACACACACACACACACACACACACACACACACACACACACACACACACACACACACACACACACACACACACACACACACACAGGATTGCCCACCCCTTGCTGAGTGCATGCGATGGGATTGGGGAGGGGCGGGGGTGCAAAACCAACTTTGTTCCCCAGGCACTCCAAAACCTTGCTACACTGCTAGTGCCTGGAGACCTTAGAATCACAGAATCATGAAGTTGGATGGGGGCTATAAAGCCATTGAGTCTAGCCCATTGTTCAGTGCAGGAATTCAAATCAATGGATCTTTGCCAGGTGGTTGACTAAATGTCACTTGAATACCCCTAGTGTTGGAGCACTCACCACCTTGTGAGGTCATTGGTTCCAGTGTCACAACACTGATCTAAGAGTTAGGAAGTTTTTCCTGATATTCAATCAAAATCTGGCTTCCAGTAACTTGAGCCCCTTGTTGCATGTCCTGCATTCTGGGTTGGTCGAGGAGAGATCCTGCCCCTCCTCTATATGACAGATTCTCATATGAAAAGTGCTATCATATCTCCCTTCCGTCTTCTTTTCCCAAAGCTAAACATGCCCATTTCTTTTAGTCGTTCCTCATCGGGCTTGGATTCCAGTGCCTTGATCATCCTTGTTGCCCTCCTCTGAATGTGATACAGTGTGTCAGCATCCTGAAATGTGGTGTCCAGAAAAGGAAATACAGTTGTCCCCCACCCTTTCGCGGTTCGTAAACTGCGGTCCCGGTATATCACGGGTCCGTAGTATATGAAAAAAGGCCCCCTGGGGTAAGGAGGAAAGGCCTTCCCAGGCTCGTCAGAGGCCCCAAAAGTGCTTCCCTGCAAACTGGAAGTGACTTCCAGTAAACCAGAAGTGACCTCCAGATCACTAGAAAGCACTTTTGGGGCCTATGGGGGATTGGAAAGTGCCTTAAGAACATAAGAACATAAGAACATAAGAAGAGCCATGCTGGATCAGGCCAAATGCCCATCTAGTCCAGCTTCCTGTATCTCTGACCCAACATCCAGATGTTGGGATTTGAGACTAGGGTCAGTCTCCTGATACCAACCCCTGCATCTGGGTGGGAAGTTTACTGGTTTAAAGCCTAGGGATTACACAGTCTCCATCATTCTATTAATGATGGACTAAAATAGGAATCTGTCCAATTTTTTTGAAGGCATCATCAGGCCAGATGCCATCATATTCATCCTGGTGCTCAGGGAGTTCCAAGATCCTTCTTGCTGGGTGAAAAAAATATTTTCTTTTGCCAGTTCTTACTCTCCCAGCACTCAATTTGCATGTGTCTGTTTGGTTATTTTGAGAGGGGAGAAGTACTATACTATCCCTCTCCCCACTGAATTTCATTATTTTGTATGTCTCAGCCCCCCCTCAAGCCTTTTTCCAGCTCATTGTGAATTTTTTGCCCCATAATTGTGCTGTTGAGGTGTCCAGCTGCCAGTAATCATTAGAGAGGCTGTCTTCTGCACCTTTTCCAGTTCCAAATGTCTTTGTTGAGATTTTGAAGGCCCATCTGGGGCAGCACCAGGCATCATGGGCAAACCAACATACAATCTTCTTCATTATCTATCCGCCTGACCTAACATTCATCTGAGGACCCCGTCAGTTCTTCCACTTAATTAAACCCCTCAAGAGGTGGGGTTTAGAGTACCTTGTGGGATTTGGAGTCTATATTCTATTAAAAGACTAAAATGTGTTTCCATGGGGATGAGCCACATCTGTCATTCTTGGTTTTATTCAGCTGGTGGTCATCCTTTGATTCCAAGATCCTTCTTGCTGGCTATTTGAAGACCAGCTGGGAGCAGCAACTGTCTGTTTGGTTTTTTTTCCTAGGTGCAGTACTATACACCTATCCCCACTGAATTTCATTCTGGTGTTTTCAGCCCCCTGCTCAACCCTTTCTAGCTCGAAGAGAATTTTATGGCCCCCATAAACCATGCAACTGGTTGAAGTGTCCACTGAAGTAGGTAAACCACCACCAGGGGCTGGATTTAGAAACTTGAAGGAAACAAAAGACTTGTTATTTTCAACTTTCATCTAACCATGCATCATGGGCACCCCAAAACAATCTTCTTCATTATAAAATCTGCCTGTTCCCATTTTTCGACAGGACCCCGTCAGTTCTTCCACTTAATTAAAGGCTGAGGAAAGTAGAGCCAGAAAGAAATTGCATGCTATATTAAAGGTCCAGATGGAACCAGGGATGACCTCCCTTCTGTCTCAGAAGAGTCTGGACACTGCTTCTGGTCATCCTTTATTTCTTCCAATCTGTTCCAGCAAAACCTCATTAAAGACCAGCTGGGAGAAAACTATGGTAAGACTTAGTTGGATGCTTGTGAGCAGGGGTGTAGCCTTGTTGCTATTGGCACTAGCAATGTGAGGACAGAGTGAATGGAAAATAAATGTGTCAGATTGGGTGCAATGTCCTTCCTTCCAACTGAGTCTATGTCTCCAGTGTCCCAAGGACACTGTTGGTTCTAGGCTGGGTCACTGGTGACACATACATACCCTCATTAAATTGTGCTACATTTGGGAAGCTTGAGTCTTTCTACTGTAAAAAAGCATCATGAAGGCATGATGATATTTCCAGCCTGAGCCATGTCCCAAATACTCATACATTGTAAGGGTGGCAATGGAATTAAATGTCTTCTGTTAAGAGAAAAGTCTTTTTTTTGCTTTCTTGTTAATGAGAAGACAAGTTTTGTTTTCTCTTTCTAAAGATATATATCTTCCCTTATTTTATTTTTGCAAATAGGAACTAAACATTAAACACCACATGGCAATCAATTCTCCCAAATTTGAGGTGAGGATTTTTCCCCACTCAAAATCTGGGAGATAATTTTAGCTGAGAAGCACTGAAATAAAAATCAGATTAGTAGGAAGGAGGTGGGGGAAGCTTTCAGCACGAGCTGGTCCTGGTGTGCTCTGTGGAGCATTTTGTGATGTTTTTCCTCCCTAAAATGGATTTGACACCTGGTTTGGTGTGACCTCCTGCAGAGTGACTCACCATGAAAGCATGCACTGTAGTCTGGTTTTGGTGATAAATCCCTTTCTAAAGATTGCCTTCCAGATGAAGGTCAATGAAAGGACTGGTAAACAAGCCTGTAAAATACATAGAAACTCTGGGGGTGATCTCACTTTGAAAGGAACCAAGAAGAGACTTCTTGGTTCCCTTGTCACTCTTTGTCCCCGCTTTCTGTTCTGAGACAAGACACCATGTAGTAACGACTGTCATGCAACAAAGCATTCATTTTCTCAGAAAACTGAAGCTTTTTTTTTTTACTTTTCAGAAGTGAAATATTGAAAAAGAATTTTTAAGCCCTCCAAAAAAGGAAAAAGGAAGCTAGACAAATTCAGTGTTTGTCACAGTACAAGACTGTGAGGTAGCACTTGTCACAAGATAAGTTAACATGACCATGGGAACACTGAAACAGGGACAAAACCACATGATCGCAACCAACGCTGTCATGGTACAAAACTAGTTGTGGAATAAAGAAGGACGTGAAGTAACCCCTCTTTCACATATTTTTGCTGTTCAAGGTTTAGCAGCTCTATTAATTGTTGATTTGAATTTGAACATAAATAATAGTTCTTCAAATGCAGGGTTTTTTAAATTGAGTATTTCAAAGATGTTTGTTCTCACACCATTAAAATAAAGCCACATATTTATCTTTTAAATATTTTCTGTCATTTATTTTTGTTATTAGTAGAGAGGGATGAATTCAAAACAAATCTTATTTTCTGGCAAATTTAGCCAATTTGTCATCATGCATGAGTACGAAATTAATCATAAATGGAGTCCCCCCAAATGAATACAAATTAATGATTTTTTAGTGATTTTTGATCCATTAATTTGTTGCCCTATGAAATACCCCCCAGCACCAAGAGATACCTAAATTGGAGGGACACATCCCTTGACACTCCTCTATAATCACTCAAGATTTGGTGGAGATTGGAATTTTGATGTCTGAGTTATAACCCCCCTCTCCAAAATAGCTCCCCCCAAGGAAATTTCTCACCAGGCACCTAGAGACTCCAGACCATCTACAGTCCCTCCAAGTTTGGTGAAGATTGGATTTCCCTAACACAGTTTCTAAAGAACACTTTCCTAGAGACCTCCACTTTGTGTGTGTGTGTGTGTGTGTGTGTGTGTGTGTGTGTGTGTGTGTGTGTGTGTGTGTGTGTGTGTGTGTGTGTGTGTGTGTGTGTGTGCAGATATATCAGTGAAACTCAAAAAATTAGAATATAGTGCAAATGTTCATTTATTTCAGTAAGTCAACTCAAAAGGTGAAACTAATATATGAGATAGACTTATTACATGCAAAGCAAGATTTGTCAAGCCTTACTTTGATATAATTGTGATGATTATGGCATACAGCTCATGAAAACCCCAAATTCATAATCTCAGAAAATTAGAACAGTGTGAAAAGATTCAATACTCTAGGCTCAACGTGTCCCACTCTAATCATCTAATGAATCCATAAGAGCTGCAAAGGGTTCCTGAGCCTTTAACTGGTCTTTCAGGCTGGTTGAGTAGGAATCACAACTAGAGATGGGCACGAAACGAGCGATTTTTCATTTTTGTTTTTGTTTTTTCATTTTGTTATGCAATGAAAATGAAATGAAATTTTTTTAAACAAAACAAAAACGAAACGACCAAATTTGCCGTGTTTTTCATTTTCGTTGCAGCAGATGCATTGAACTAAAAAGAATGCTAACGAAACAGCAATTTTTCATTTTTGTTTTCATTTTTTCATTTCATTACATAACGAAATGAAAACAATTTTTTTGCAAAAAACGTCACAAAAACGAAAACAAACCGAAACGGACCCCTAAACGACCAAACGACAAAACGAAACACCATTTTTTTGAGTCGTGCCCATCTCTAATCACAACCATGGGAAAGACTGCTGACCTGACAGTTGTGCAGAAAACCGTGATTGAAAGCCCCAAAAGGTACAGTTTGCAAAAGAAGTTGGATGGCACCAAAGTGCTGTATCAAAGGACATTAATAAAAAGTTACGTGGAAGGGGAAAGTGTGGAACCAAAAGGTGGACAAGCAGCCTGGTGCAGATTGCCAGGAAAATTCAAAAGTGTTGAGGACTTTCACAAGGAATGGACTGAGGCTGGAGTTAGTCCATCAAGAGCCACCACATAGAGACCAAGCCTGGACATGGGCTTCAAATGTATTCATTTTGTCAAACCGCTCCTGAACACTGTTGTTCAGTGGTCTAAAGTCCTCTTTTTTGATGAGAGCAACTTTTGTATCTCATTTGGGAACCAGGAACCCAGAGTCTGAAGGAAGAATGGAGCGGCGCACAATGCACGACGCTTGAAGTATGGTGTGGAGTTTCCACAATCTGTGTTGATTTGGAGAGCCATGTGATCTGCTGGTGTTGGTCCACTGTGCTTCATTAAGTCCAGGGTCAATGCAGCCATCTATCAGGAGATTTTGGAGCATATTATGCTTCCTTCTGCAGATGAGCTTTATGGGAATGCTGACTTCATTTTCCAGCAGGATTTTCAGTCAGTTTTTATTCATTCCCACATCTATTTATCACTGATAATTTCTCTCCACAATGTTCCACAAATTTTGCTAAATCTAAAGCAAGGGTGTGCAATGCTGTGTTGGGGAAAAAGTTTTCTGCCCTAGGATACCATGGAAGCCCCATTGATCACCCAAAGTGGCACTTCTCTCTAAAAAGTACGAGTGACTAGATGCCACTATTGAAAAACTGGGCTCTAAGTAAAGGTGGAGAGGAATTTCAAAATAGTGATTCATGAATATAACATGCTATAAAAAGACTCCCTTGGCAATTAGAGGCTGTAAATTTGCAGGGATGCTCCCCTCCAATTTTGGTGTCCTTATGTGCCTTGGGAGCTGTTTTATATTCTAACAAATTAACAAGTCAAAAATTTCTAAAGTATCTACATTCATATTCATCAGGGGGACTCAATTTATGATGAAATGGCCAAATTTATCAGAAAATATGGTTCATTTTTCAATTTGTCCCCACATCTGGACTAATCTGGGCTGGACCAATTTAAAAATTATTGTACATATCATGGACGTTTCCTGGAATAGCAATCCACCCTTTGATGTCAGCAAAAGGAAGATCCAGAGAACTGCTAGAGCCACCAGACTATGGTGGGAAATTGGGAACACCTGTATATAGTTCCCTGTACTTTCCTTGGTCTCAGACGTGACCAAAGATCAAAATGGGATGAGCAAATTGCCTACAGATTCACTGGTGCTGCTGTGGCAATTATCTGGAACAGCTTTATGATCAAACACATACAGAGTCGAACTAGATCCATTTAATTAATTGGTGCTTAACTGCCCAGAGAGTGTGCATCACACTGTAGGGTGGTATGTAATTTAGATAGATAGATAGATAGATAGATAGATAGATAGATAGAGAGAGAGAGAGAGAGAGAGAGAGAGAGAGAGAGAGAGAGAGAGAGAGAGAGAGATAGCCCTGTTTTCATGACTTAAAATTGTCCCCAGTATGACAGCTGTCCATTGCGCTTCCCTCTTTGGGATCCTTTGCCTTATGCCACCCCAAACTCTTCATAAACACCACACAAGAGAAAATGTGAATCCATGTTCCACTTTCTAAATCTTTTCCAGACACAGGATCATCTTGGCCATTCCACTCAACCCCTGCAACACACTGTATGCACAAAACACTGGAATGACCAGGAAACATGTTTTAATACTTTCCTGAGTATGTAGTTAGACTCTCTGTGCCTTGGCATACAGGAGATACTCTTTATCACTTGAATAATGTGAATGCTAGTTCACATCCGTTTTGTCTCTGTAAGTGTTGCGCTTTGGACTGGTACAAAAAAATCTTACTTCACGTCTGTTGCGCAACAGCTGAAATTTGTCTCAACCACGCCCCCAGAGTGGGATCAGAGTGTGACAATACTGTACCTGGCATTGGCTTGGGGTATTCTCTTGTCACAGTTTGTTCCTGGTTCCTGTTCCGAGACAAGGGACCATGTGGTAACAACTGTCACACAACAACCAGTGTCCACCTAGTGGGCTGAAGCAGCATTCAACATTAGTTTCCCTACGGGAAACACCATGCAACACAAATGTTTATTAAAGAAAGTACTCAAAATTCTGTAGCATTGAAGTGTAAATCCCGGAAGACCAGTAAATCGAAATATCGAAAAAGTTTTATTTACAAAATTTAAAAAGGGTTAAGAAAGCAAGACAAATTTGGAATTTGTCACAGAACAAGACCGTGAGGTAACAGTTGTCAGACAAGTTATTATGACTGTGAGAAAATGGAAACAGGGACTAAACAGGGACAAAACCACGTGATTGCGACCAATGCTGTCATGGTACAAAACTGGTCATGGAACAAGGAAGGACATGAAGTAACCACCTAGGAAAGCCAATTAAGTGTGCAGGTTCTCCTTGGGGGGATGTTTTCCTGGGGATGCCTGCTGGTTCATGTAACTGTTGATGTCTTAAAAGATGGTGTTCTTCCAGATGAATACTGGCTCCTGGTTGGTGTTCAGTTGGTCTTGTGTTGTGACTCTAAAATGTACAGTAGCTCAGCTGGTGTTGCCATCCCTGTGTTGCATTTTACATCATCAGCTCCTGCTGGCAGATCACTATTTGTCCTTCTAACCCAGTTCACCACAGTGCCCTTTTAGTGTAAATGTGATGATGATTGATCATGACCATTATTTTAATCATAGCCACCCTAATTGCTGCAATAATTGTCGTCATGATTGTTCTAATTGCCATCATTATCTATTTATGGAGAACCATCAATGTACTCCTACAAGGCCATCATGTCCATCCCCCTGCTCGATACAGGATACAAATCATAAGAAATTAATTAATTTTGAATATTTTTACCCAGTCTTTCTCTTTGGAAAAGGACCCAAGGTAGCTTACAATAACAACGGACAATATACAGCCCAAAACATTTAAGACATATTCAGTCTTAAGAACAGGGAGTTAGAAAAGTCATCTTACAACTTTAAAAGGAAACATTAAAATTAAAAAGAGCACACAAACAGTTAAAAGAAAAAGTCCATTATGAGGGATGGAAATTAGCATGGAAAACACGGGCATGCTTATGAAGTCAGTCAATGCAATCATATATGGTAATCCATCTAAAAAGTCACATAACAGGCAGTCCCTCATTCAGGGGAAGCTTGCCTGAAGAGGAAAGTATTTGCCTGCTTCCGGAGAGACAGCAGAGATAGGGTAGTCCTGGCCTCCAGCAGGAGGGAGTTCCAAAGTCTGGGACCACCAACAGAGAATGCTCTTTTATGTGTTCTTATGAAACACACCTGTGAAGGTGGTGAAATGTAGAAAAAGGACTCTCCTGATGACCTTAGCACCTGAGCTGGTTAGGTGGTTGTCTAGACTTCTCTTCAGTATCTGCAGTACTGGAGCAGTCACTAATTCTTGAGGTAATTGGTTCCATTGTGATCAGAGACAAAATGGTGTTTCATTTTGTTTTTTTTGTTTTGTATTTTTGTTTCATTTTGTTTGGTACAAAATGATTTTTTTTAAAAAAATCATTTACATTTCATTTTATTTATTTATTTATTTATTTATTTATTTATTTATTTATTTATTTATTTATTTATTTATTGTAGCTGACCAGCCGGGCCGGTCGGAGCTCCCCCCACTAGTGCCGATCAGCTGTAGTGCGGCCAGTCAGCGCTTTTTAGAATTATTTCTTTTGACAAGCACCGAGATCGGTGCTTGTCAAAATAAATAATAAATGAAAACAAAACGGAACAAAACAAAAACAAAATTTCCATTTTGTTTTGTTTTGTTTTTTAAAAAAGAGCACTTCGTTTTTCGTTTCATTCTGTAATTGCTAGACTGCTCTAACAGGAAGTTTTTCCTGATATTCCCCAGAAATCTGGTTTCCTGTAACTTGAGCCCATTGTTGCATGTCTTTGTGGTTGATGACAGATCCTGCCTCTCTTGTATATGACAGTCTTTCAAATATTGGGAAAGTGGTACCATATCTCCCCTTTTCTCTTTATTTCCCTGTGTTCTGGCCTCTGTGGCAGAAGAAAATGAGCTTGTTCTTTTTGCCATAATGCAGTCCTTAAAATATCTGAAAATGCTATAATGCCATCCTTAAGTCTTTTCTCCAAGATCAACAGACCTGTGTTTTCTGCTCTTGCATTGTCCTCTAAGCACAGAGTTCATTCAATCGAAATCAGTGTTTTAACTCTGCACCAAAACATGGAATTTAAGGCTCAACAAGAGAGTAGAAAATTAGAATCAAATAAGGTCTAAATAATGAATTAGTTTGAAATTAATATTTGCTTCTCCTTTTTCTCCTCCATCTCAGATGTCCTCTGTCCCAGCGTCCATGTTGAAGGAGACAGGTTCAAACACACCAATGGAGAAACAGATGATATTCCAGGTAATGAGACGCTCTCGGAAACTATACTTTATGGTTCCTCAAATTGAAAATAGGTTCCTAGTTGATTCCAGAGACTAAACCTATGCAGAAAATAACCAGTTGATAGAAGTCAGCAGTGTTTTGTTTCGTGGAAAGGGATAATGAAGGGACAGATATTGTATTATTTAATAACAACAGCCTAGTCAGGCAAACAAAACGTAATTAAATGGGACAGAATCTTATTGGTGTTCACAAAGCTAGTATAGCACAGCTCAGTGTCATATGTGTAGTCATACATCCAGCTGTGTCCTAACACTACATCAGTTAGCTGCAAGGCTAAAACATTGAGGCTCTTTAGTCTGGAAAAAAGGTGCCTGAGGGGGGATATGATGGAGACGTACCAAATAATGCAGGGCATGAGTAAAGTGGATAGAGGGACGATCTTCTCCCTCTCACAAAATACCAGAACTAGGGGACATATACTCAAATTGAGGGCTGGGAGAGTAAGAACAGACAAAAGAAAATATTATTTCACCCAGAGCATTGTTAGTCTGTGGAACTCCCTGCCAAATCTGACCTGGATGCCTTGAAAAGGGGATTGGACAGATTCCTGGAGGAAAAGTCCATCATAGGTTACAAACCATGATGGAGATATGTAATCTCCAGGCTTAAAACTGGGGTATTTCAAGGACCAGATGCAGGGGAGTGGTATCAGGAGAAGATATCTAGTCTCGTGCACTCCCAGATGCATTTGGTGGGGCCACTGTGAGATATAGGAAGCTGGACTAGATGGGTCTTTGGCCTGATCCAGCATGGCTCTTCTTATGTTCTTATGTTCTTAATTAGCTAGGGAAGGCTACATAACCTTGCCTAAACCTTAATAAGATTGCAGGCATGATGTCAATCATGATCAATTTTTTTTTCAACACAGGTATTGGTAGGGGTTCTATTGTGAGCAAAAATACAGTTAGATGATTATGAGAACAAAAGTATCTGCAGAAATTCATTCCCTGCTGAGATGTTCAGTCTGTTTCCAGCTCAGTATTTCTTTGCTGAATGGTTTTATAATCAGTCAAGGGTTGTATGCCTTTTCCCCCTCATTGTTCATCTGTGTTTTGCCCTTGTCCTGGGCAGTTGGTCAATATTCAGTGCTTCCACTTAAAGGACACTGAAGGATTCAAAGTATTTGATGAAATGCATGGAAGAAACCAGCCTTTACCTGGGATTTCTCTCCATAGATATGTTTTTTTTTTAAAAAAAACTGCCATTTGGTATTCATTTGGATGATAATTTTGACAGTTTTTCCATAAAAGCAAGATACCCTTTATCCTTCAGTTCTTGACTTGATAATTCCATTGATTTCATTTATTATGTGCTATCAAGTCATTTTCTCATAAGATAAACAATGGTCTGAATAGACTTGTTAGGTAGACAATAGTATCCATAGCCTTAAGGTGAACAATGGCCTAAAGGTGCTGAAACCTATAATGTGTGGGTCATTAGCTATGGCCTTGGTGGTGAAGGCTTTTGATTCGTCTGGGTATTGTTGAAATCACAGCCTGATAAGTAGCAGATAGACTGTGCCTGAGGCTCCCACCTCTGTTGAGAGAGGCGGTTTCAATGCTCACATGAATGGCTTACCTGACCCTTCTCTCAAACCACCTATCTTCTCTGTTTAATATGTATACATCCTAATCTTTGAATGAGTGCCCTTTGTCCTTCAAATGGAGGTGTACTGCTGATTCTGGTCCTGCTCTTGTTTTGATATCATTCCCTTTGGGTGGACAAGTCTCTGCCTTAGTGTGTTTGTGGGTTTGAAGTAAACAGGGATGTGGTGTTTGCCAAAAATCCTTTTAAGCTTTCCAGACACCCCAGCCATGTAGAGAATGACCAGGTTCTTCTGCCGGGTCTGGGTTTCAGGCTGATCCTTTGTTCTTCTGGGTCGGCACACTGCTTTGTTGAAGTCCAACTTTGGATATCTACAGGCCTTAAGTGCTGTCTTCAGGTGACTGTCTTCCTTCTTGGCTTCTGTGGAGGTGGGGATGCTCTCTGCTCTGTGGTTTAATGTCCTGATGACTCCTAATTTGCATTGTAATGGATGGTGGGATTCAGACAGTAAGTACTGATCTGTGTGGGTGGGTTTCCAGTAAACTTCTACTCCCAAGCCACGGTCGGATCTGATGATGACTGCACAATCCAGGAAAGCCGGCCTGTTGTCTTGGGTGTCTTCCCTAGTGAACTTAATATTAGGGTACACCGCATTGATGTGGTGTGTACTTCCCAAGTCTTGATTTTCACCCAGGTATCATCTACATAAGTGCCTAGATGCCCTAAGCACATCCGATCTCACCTGATTTCAGAAGCTAAGCAGGGTCGACCCTGGTTAGTACTTGAACATAAGAACATAAGAACATAAGAAGAGCCATGCTGGATCAGGCCAAAGGCCCATCTAGTCCAGCTTCCTGTATCTCACAGCGGCCCCACCAGATGCGTTTGGGAGTGCATGAGACTAGATATCTGTCTCCTGATACCACTCCACTGCATCTGGCCCTTGAACTACCCTGGTTTAAAGCCTAGAGATTACATATCTCCATCATGGTTTGTAACCCGTGATGGACTTTTCCTCTAGGAATCTGTCCAATCCCCTTTTGAAGGCATCCAGGCCAGATGCCATCACCACATCCTGTGGCAGGGAGTTCCATAGACTTACAATGCGCTGGGTGAAAAAATATTTTCTTTTGTCAGTTCTTACTCTCCCAGCACTCAATTTGAGTGTATGTCCCCTAGTTCTGGTATTTTGAGAGAGGGAGAAGAGCTTCCCTCTTATCCACTTTACTCATACCCTGCATTATTTTGTATGTCTCAATCATATCCCCCCTCAAGCACCTTTTTTCCAGACTAAAGAGGCCCAATTGTTTTAGCCTTTCTTCATAAGGGAGGTGCCCCAGCATGGGATGGGAGACCACCAAGGAATACCAGGTGCTGTAGGCGCCTGGAGTAGGAAGTGGCAAATCACTCCAGTATTCCTGCCAAGAAAACTCCATGGACATGGGGTCATGAAGAGTCGGTCACGATTTTAACGACACAACACACACATCATCTACATACCTGAACCAGTGGGATGGTGCTGTGCTTTCGATTTACAAGCCTTCATCATGAGTTGTGCTGGTCAGGAGTTCTGGGATTCGTAGTCCAAGAACATCTAAGGATACAAGGTTGGAAACCATTGTTCAAGTACAGCACTGGGATGAGTGTGTAGGGAGAAAAGAAGCAATGGACAGAGGTGCTTATCACTGATACACAGCTACGTCACACACACATTTACATTATTGAGCAACACTGGCACCCTGTGATTATTTCAAATTCATTTGGCTGGAAATGAAGAAAACTCTAACTGGATTGTAATACATACCTGAGGCATAAGGAGTTCACCTGTTTCAGTAACTGCACACGTGCATGCCTGCTCACACACAGAATGTCAGGAAACCTTGGATGACCCTGCCCTGTCTTATTCGCAGCATAAGCCAGAAGACAATTGATCAGATGGACAAATTTGTCAATTTCACTTGGCAGATACATAGGTACACAACCATTTATTTATTTATTTATTTATTTATTGAATTTCTATACTGCCCATCTGGCAGTGAGGTCACTCTGGGCGGTTTGTTGGGCTTGGTGTACAGTAAACCCCCATCTATCGCAGGGGTTAGGGAACCAACCCGACCCACAATAATTGAAAATCCGCAGGGCGGGCTGGGCGGGCTCTCTGGGGGCTTTTGTACTTACCCCAGGCCTGGTGCTACCCCAAATGGGCCGGCAAGGGGCTTTCCAGTCCCCCAGAGGCCCCAAACGTGCTTTCTAGTGATGTGGAGGTCACTTCTGGTTTACTAGAAGTCACTTCCGGTTTGCGGGGAAGCACTTTTGGGGCGTCCGAAGGGCCTGGGAAGGCCTTTCCTCCTTACCCCAGGGGGCCTTTTTTCATATACTGCGGACCCATAATATACCGGGACCACAGTATATGAACCGTGAAAGGGCGGGAGACAGTAGCAACTGAAGATCCTATATATATGGGTGGCTTTATTTTTGCCACACGTGTGCCGGCACCAATGCAATTATTGCCCTGTAAAGAAATTTAGTGCATTCAGGAGATTTGTCTCTTAGAGATGAAGTAGAATAACAAAGGCCCAAGAGAGCTGTATATCAGGAAAGGAAAATAAGTGCAGCAGGGGGAACAAGTGTCTCAGTAGATGGAGATCAGTGTGAAGCTAGTTATCTGAGATTTGGGATTTGTTGAATCCCAAAGAGAACTGTGAAAATTGGTGCAACGACACCCATGCAGCCAAGTAAACAAATGTGTGTGATGGTGGTGGCGGAGTTTTCTAAAAGAGGCAGTGAATTCTCCTCCCGATGTTTGCACTTCCCCAAAGCAGTGAACGAATATGGAGTTGAAATGGAGGCAAATGGGAAAACAGTGTTCTCAGAGGCTTCTTTTATTGTTATGTTATTGTGAGCAAATAAATGCAGGCCCAGAAACAGAGCCTTGAACAAGTTTGTGTTGACATTCATGGCACAGCATTGTGCAGTAAATCTCCAGACACATTTTTTTCCAATGTAGTGTTGTCTATCCAGAACTCACCGGCAGACCACCACAGTTTAACAAGTATAATAACCACAAGTCGTGACTCAGTCTGAAATCTTGGCAAGAGAGCAAGGCCTGGAAATGGAGAAATAGGATGGAATGTGGGTTTTTGCCCTTTCCCCTTTTGTTTTATTGGCATTTCTTCCATAGTTGGTAAAAGACAGTGTTTATTACTTAAGGCAGGCATGTCCAAAGTCAGGCCCGGGGGCCAAATGCAGCACATTTTCAAATTTTGAGTGGCCCGCAGCCTCTTCTCCCCATCAGCTCAGCCTGCCATGCATCCCCACCAGCTGGCCTCTCCCCATACTGGATGGAGATGTCAGCTTACAGTTTTACTGTTTGCCTGTCCTCCCTGCCTCCGTCTGTCACCCCAGCCACCTGCCCAGCCTACCCACCCCCAGCTCTGTTGCTGCAGCATCCTCCCCACCTCCTTGCATATCCTAGAGGCATGTCCAAAATCCGGCCTGGGGGCCAAATGCGGCTGAATGGTCAACCCCCACACATTTTCACCTCACCAAATCTGGCCCTTCTTGCAAAAAAAGTTTGGACTATGTTTAGCTATGTTTAAATATTTGAAAGGATGTCACATCGAAGAAGGGACTGGTTTGTTTTCCATGGCTTCAGAGACAAGGACATGGGGATATGGTTTCAAACTGCAAGAAAAGAGATTCAATTTGAACATTAGGAAGAACTTCCTGACTGTTAGAGCTGTTCGGCAGTGGAATATGCTGCCACAGAGAGTGGTGGAGTCTCCTTCTTTGGAGTTTTTTTAAGCAGAGGCTGGATGGCCATCTGTCGGAAATACTGTGATGGGGGTTCCTGCATGACAGGGGGCTGGACTGGATGGCCCTTGAGGTCTCTTCCAACTCTATGATTCTATGATTTTAGTATTTCATCCAGCTTTGCTCTAGAACGAGCATTCAGAAGGAAGGAAGATGTTACATATGTGCTGTACAACTGAGGAAGAGCTCTCATGAAGATGGAAGGCATATTTTCCCCCTCCTGTGAAGCCAAGGATGAAAATAAGTGATCTGCCTTGAGGCCTCCTGACTTTATAGCTTTTGTGGGATGGTGGGGAACTTGCACCCAGTGATGTTGGGGCAATTGGCAGCTTGTAATTATAGTCAGAGAGGGTTGCTCTTGCTTCTCAATGCCTTCCTCTTTTGGCCTGTGGTGGGCACAGGAGAGAACTAGATTCCAGTGATTCTTGTGACTCACTAGCTAATTATGGCATTCTCAGAGGGCAAGATGCATATGTTAAACATGCAAAGAGGGGCCCACAGCCTACTGGTCTTCAGAGGGAAAAGGCACATGGAGGCAGCTATCATGGCAGCCTACATTGGCTCTTCTTATCATTCGGCTCCCTGGGATCAACATTACTTCTGCCCTTCCTCAGCACTCACGTTTGGAAGGCATCAATGCCACCATCTCCTTAGCTAGTCTCTCTTCGAAAACAAATCATCTGCATATAGATCAGTGGTTCTCAACCTGGGGGTCGGGACCCCTTTGGGGGTCAAACGACCATTTCACAGGGGTTGCCATGAGCAGTGAAGAGAAAGGCACAAATGGCTTGGATCTGGAGGAGGAGGGGCAGGAAGGGGGAAAGAGTGAGTTACAGCTTGATAGGTTGGAGGGAATGTCAGTCAATGGCACCAGAGGCTGCGATTGGCTGAGGGTGCCTGTAGAGGGAAGTTCTCTATGGCACCTAGAGCAATGGCCTGCCAAAGGGTGCCTGTGGCCTCTTCCAAGCAGGGCAAGGGGTCACCACCACATGAAGAACTGTATTAAAGGGTTGCGTCATTAGGAAGGTTGAGAACCACTGGCGTAGGTGGTTATAGGAAACCGTCTTAGCATCACAGGTCTGCCGCTGGTCATCCCACCTGTATGGGATCGTCCCATCAGGCCAAGAAGGGGCCATTAGTCTCAAAGTGCCACATGGAGAGGGGGTGTGAAAGTGTGTATGTGTTCTCTGACACATTGTTTGAAGGACTGGGACAGTAAAAAACACCACCTGTTACTTCAGATGCAGCTTCACAACATCTCAGCTCCAGACTTCAATGAAGAAACTACCTGGCATTTTTTTTCATCTTTCCAAGAACTAAGAACAAATTTCTGGCAACTCCATCCTTTGCTATGTTTGAACTTGTGGCGCACCTCTGAGGAAGAGGGTGTAGTCCTCAAAATATTAGCAACTTTTTTGTTCTTTTACTAGTAGCCTAAAGGTATCACCTGGTCTAGTTTTGTATTTGGATTTTGTGATGACGACATGGCTCCCCAACTTGTGTTGTTCCCATCTGCCTGGGAAGTGGATAGCATTATTTATAATCAGATGAGCCTCAGTGTGATGCTCCATTTGAATAAATGGGTGACAACCAGTGGTAGATCAGAACTGAAATAGGCTCATTGAATCTTTATTTTTTATTTATTTATTTATTTATTTATTTATTTATTTATTTATTTATTTATTTATTATACTTATTAACCGCCCGATTTTCCTATAGGGAACTCTGGGCGGTGTACAGAATCAATGGAACTTATAGAGCAGTTGACTTGACAAATCTCCATGGAGTCTGTTGGCCTACTCTAATGTCAGCGGGTCTACTCTAATGTCAGTTACTACTGCATCTCAGCCATTGTTTAGTATCCTATTTCACACTGCCTTTATTACAGAGGTTTACATTTTTTGAATTTATATGCACTGAAGGCATCCAGAACAGAATACCAAACACAGGATGGCTGGACATAAAGAAAACAACAAAGATTTCAGCACAAATTCAAAGGGTCACCATCAGGCTGAATTTCTCTTCTTTTGCATAGTAGGTTGCAATGAGGGGTGGGCAGGAAATGAAAAAAATAAGGTTTCATTTCATTTCGTTTCTACTAGCAGTTTGTTTCATTTCATTTTTAAATGAATTTTTGTAAAAAAAAATCGCAATAAAAAGAAACAATAATGAAACGATTTGCTACTCTATAAAATGGCTCCCCTGGGTCCTAGAGGTTCCAAATTTGGTGGGTAGCTTTTTTCAAGGGAGCCATTTTACAGAGTAACGAATGTTTCATTTTCAAAGGGAAAAAGAAGCATTTTGTTCAATTTTGTAACAAAACATTGTTTCTCGTTTCGTTTGCAGCATTTTGAAAGCTTGCAAAATGACAAAACAGTATGTCATTTTTCGTAAGGTGCCCATCTCTAGTTGCAACCAGAGGAGAATCACTGAATCAGTGGGGATTTGGTGAACCAACTGCTTCTTAAGTTCCATTGATTCAATGGGCTTGCTCTGTTTGTGACATATTACAATAACCCCCCATCTATCACAGGGGTTAGGGACCTGACCCAACCTGCGATAAATGAAAAATTGCATTATGCAGATGCTGGGTTGGTTCAGGACCGGTGGGCCTGTTTGGAGCCTTCTACGGTTACCTTAGGCCTGCTGCTGCTCCGAACGGGCCTCCGACAGGCTTCTCGGGCCTGTGGAAGGCCTCAGAAGTGACTTCTGGTTCACCAGAAACCACTTTTGGGGTCTCTGACTGTCCTGGGAAGCCCACCAGAGGCTCCAGAAGTGGCTTGTGGCAAACAGGAAGTCATTTCTGGTTTTGGACGTGACTTCCAGTTTGCCAGAAACCACTTCTGGGTTTCTGACTGAAGCCTGTTGGAGGTCTACTCAAGGCAGCCCCAGGCCTGGGGTAAATGCAGGAGGCCCCAAACAGACCCACGCAGCTTGCCCCAGGAGCCTTTGCCTTCACATACTGCATCCACGTGATATACCACGACTGCAATACAGTGGTACCTTGTATAAAGGAATTAATTCATTCCAAATGAAATTATGTTAAGCAAACTTAACTTTATACAAATTTCCCATAGGAATGCATTGAAAACAGAGTGATCCCATTTTTATGTTGTACAGATTTGCCCCATAGGCGATTATGTTAAGCAAATTTCCCCTATCTCCAGAATTTTTTATGTTATAAAAATTTTATATTTATGTTTATATGAACCACAATATAACGGGGGATGACTATATATTAGGTAGCAGAATTTGAGCCACTAACAAACAAACAACATACAGTGGACCCTCGTATAACAAGTGGTTTGTTTAACAGAAAATCCTCTTAAAGGAAAAATAATACTGGAGATAAGGGAACATCGTTTAACAGAATCGCCTATGGGGTGAATCCGCTATGTTTAAATATTTGAAAGGATCTCATATTGAAGAGGGAACAGGTTTGTTTTCCATGGCTTCAGAGACTAGGACTCGGCACAATGGTTTCAAACTAGAGGAAAAGAGAGTCCATTTGAACATTAGGAAGAACTTCATGATGGTTAGAGCTGTTCGGCAGTGGAATATGCTGCCACGGAGGATGATAGAGCCTCCTTCTTTGGAGGTTTTTAAGCAGAGGCTGGATGGTCATCTGTCGGAAATACTGCAATGGGGGTTCCTGCATGGCAGGGTGTTGGACTGGATGGCCCTCGAGATCTCTTCCAACTCTAAGATTCTATGTACCTCTTTTTTCATGGGGGGGGAATCCCATCTAGGATCTCCTTGATCTCCTTTCGACCTACCAGAAACATCTCCGTTTTGTCTGGGTATAGTTTCAGTTTGTTCTTCCTCATCCAGTTCATTACCGAAGCTTAAAAGAGTTAGTTTTTAGATTATAAATTCCTTGGGCAGCACTGGTTAGATTTCTGGGGCTTTTAGTCCCCCAAAATTGAGGCTTGAATTATGAAATGCCATCGCATGATCATGAGAATAACAGCACAGATGTGACCTCAGACATATGATCAAATTTTCCATCTGCTCACAAGAGCTGGATGTGCCAATTAATTAAGTCCTTTGACCATATTTGTTGTTAGTTTGGGTCTCTGTGTAAATCCTCACTTGTCTCATTCTGTCACGGGAGGACAAGAGACGGAATCATTTTTTTCTCAGAGGAATTTCCTGAAACTCCTGACAGAGTTCTCAATTTGCTAAGAATGATATTCTGCATAAAAGTTGCCCATTTGTGTGGATTGCACACAAATTAGCAGGACTGCTGTTTTATATAGGAATGTGAAGCCTTTGATGGGTTGTTGGCATCTTTCATAATTGTCAATCACTCCTTCTGTGCTTGGTAAGTATCTACGTGTGCATACACTTTGCTCCTCAGCTAGCAAACCATGATGGCTCTTTCAATACATATTTCTTATGTCCACAGCTTTTTCTCCATATCACGATGCTTAGGCTGCAGAATCAATCACTGTCTCTTCGTGAGACATTCAATCAGGGTCTTTCAATGAGCAAACTGGTAGATAACTTTCAAAGCAGTGGCAAACAGTGTGTTGGCTACACTTTACTAAAGCACTGGGAACAATAGCAATCTGTTTTGTGTTGCAGGTTTTTTTTTTTTAAAGAAAAGCATTAAATTTGTTCCTGGGATCTTTCTGGAGGTGAAAACACAGGGCACCAGGCAGCAATAAATGCCTTGTTACATCTTTGGGTTGAAAAATAGAGCAAAGAGTAAAGCTTCAAAAAACAAGAGGCAATTGCCATAGCTCATAATATAAGGGCAATGAGTGCAGTTGACCTGGCACTTTATCAAATCATATTGATTTTGTTCAGTAACAAATTGTAGCCTAAAAGATGTAATATCGAATTCTGTTTTAAGGTGTGGGTCAGCCTGGATGCTCAGTACCTCAAAACAGGGGAACCTGATTCCCTTAAGCTCCCAAGGGCCTGGCCAATAATGAAGGATGATGGGCTAGGGAGGTCATAGAAATCTTCCCTAGATCTCTTATAAAAAAACCCATGCAGAAAAAGCAAAAGTGTGACCTGCTTATATCTAGAGATGGGCACGAATCAAAAAAATGACATTTCGTTTGTCGTTTGGAGGGTCTGTTTCGGTTTGTTTCCATTTTTTGTGAATTTTTGCAAAAAAATTATTTTCATTTTCATTCATTTCGTTACTGTTTCGTTACCATTTATTTCAATTTTTGTGATTTTTTTAGCATTTAAAGCAGTTCACTGTATTGCAGTAACAAAAATGAAACACATGACAAAATTTCCGGTGTTTCTGTTTGTTACGTTCCATTTTGGAGACAAAATTCGTTTGTCATTTTGTTGTGCAATGAAACAAAAAAACAAAAATGGAAACGAAAAATTGTTCATTTCGTGTCCATCTATACTTTTATCATATTAATTGGGTCTGCAATTTCAATACACTGCAAAGGTAGAAGCCATTTTGTGATCTGAGGTACTTTTCTCAGCTTCTCTTTATTCTGGCTGAAGCTGCTCTGCAATCATGGCAAGGAAGACGGAGTGGAAACCGAATTATTAGGGTGCCAATGCTAGCCCACCGGTTCCATCCTTAATTTTATAAATGAAACATTCCTAAGTGTGCGTTAGAGACAAATACCCCTTCCTTTCAGCTACAGCATGGTTTGGTCTGTGTTGGCGATATTGTTTTAGCTCTTAGGGTTTAGCTATTAGGCCAACCTAGCAGTTCAAAAGCATGTAAATGCAAGTCAATAAATAGATACCACCGTAAAAAGCGGGAAGGTAAACAGTGTTCCGTGCAGCCATGCCAGCCCCATGGCCACGGACTTGCACAACACTGGCTCTTTGGCTTGAAAATGGAGATGAGCACCACCCCTAGAGTCAGACATGACTAGCACGCATGTGTGTGTGTGTGTGTTGAGGACCTTTACCTTTTCCTTTTATTAGGGTTTTCTAGGCCAATCAGGCACTGAAATGGTGTGCCCTTCTTCCGAGGGCATCCTGGCACTGGGCACCTTACCCAAGGCTACCCAGAGCGGCTGTACTCCCAGGAAGCACCATAATGAATTCAACACTAGCAATAGTGAGTATACAGATACACAAGGATGAAACAAAACACCATAAGAGAAAACAATAAAAGCACCAAAACACATTCAAAGCAAAGAGGTAATTAGCTCGAACCTCCTCATTCTCCCATTCCCACCTTCTAGAATTCATTGTTCATCTCCCCATCTCTGTTATCTTCCCTCTTTGCAGGATTTGACTTGATGGAGCAATTCAGTGTGAGAGAGATATTTGGAATGAAGGACAATGGCATCCACAGCTCTTATGTTCGCTTGGGGAGCTTCCCCATTGTTCAGAAAACAGAGTAAGTACTGCTGTCTCTTCTCCCTCCTCCTCATAGCATTCTCTTAGCTGAGCATTTCAAATGAAAAAAGTAAAGCAAAGCAAAGTGTACTACAGTAACCCCCGCCCATCTATTGCAGGGGTTAGGGACCCACCCAACACATGATGCCTGAAAATCCGTGATATGTGGATGTGGGTCATGTGGGGCCCAGGGGGGTGAGGGGCCGGCAGTGCGTGCTGCCCAGAGCCACCTCAGAGCAGCAGCAGCGGCATTGGGGGATCCAATCCCCCACCGCCACCTGCCTTCCCTGCCCAGAGCTGCCTCGGAGCAGCGCACAGTGGCGGTGTTGGTAGATTGATCCCCTGGCGCCACCGCCACACGCTACCCACAGCCGTCTCAAAGCAGCGCACACTGGCAGTGTTGGGGGATCCAATCCCCTGCTGCTGCCACTGTACACTGCCCAGAGCATACGTCACTCGCCACATGCCTGCAACCCCCAGGGGAGGGAGGGAGGGCGGCGAGCAATCTTTGGAAAGGGCTCCCGGCTGCAGAGACAAGTGCTTGTCTCCATGGCCACACATCCTTTAAACATCACTCGCCGCGCACCTGCTACCCCCAGGCAAGAGATCTTTGGAAAGGGCTCTCAGCCGCGGAGACAAGCACTTGTGTCCATCGCCAAGAGCCCTTTAAACACTCGCCCATCACCCGCACCCCCAAGGGGAGGGCCAGCGGCCTGCGCGCAATGGCTCCCCTTTCCCTCCAGCCCTTTTGGGGTACTGCGGTCCCGCAATATAGTGGAACTGTAGTAAGTGTACCACGAAAGGGCAGGGAACCACTGTAGTTATGTGCCACCTCATAGCCATTAAAGGACTTCCTGGGCAGTTTACAATTGGCTACACATCCCCCTCCCCATCCCAGCCCCAGCAGGCTGGTTACTCATTTTATCAACCTCATGAGGATGGAAGGTTGAGCCAACCTCGAGCCAGTGGCCTGGGATTGAACCCCACTTAATGAGCACAGTTTTGGTTGCAGTGCAGAAGTTTAACCACCACACCGTGAGGCTCCTTCCCATGAGATCTATAGGAGGGAGAAGCTACATCTCACTCTGCACCCCCAATGACCTGACTCAGCTGCACTTGGTAGCATCTTTTCATCATTGCCTCTCTCATTTCCTGCTTGTCTGGGAACCCAATTCACAGACTTTGTTCACTGAACAGTTTATAGTGCCACAAGTGGTTTAGATAAAGGAGGATATTTTTATAAAACATCCGGTAGTTGATGTGGGCATGGCATCAGAGGATGTTCCATTGCAGATTGCAATCTGCATAGGAGTTTGTAAATATCCAAGGCTTTGGCATTTTAATTAGCAAACAACATGGCTTAGGGCCTGAGTATCTGGCAGAGCGGATCACCCAAAGGTCAGCATCAACCCAGCCCACCATAGCATCCTTGAAGTCTTCACTCTGTGTGGCCACTCCACAGGAGGCCCGTAGGATTTCTACCCATAATTGGGCCTTCTCTGTGGCTGGCCTTGCTGCGTGGAATACACTTCCATGTGAAATCTGCCAAATTGAGTCCCTCCTAGCATTACAGACCTGGCTTTTTAAGGAGGCGTACGGCTATCGTAACCTGTTGTGTTGTGTTTTCCCTGTTTTAACATTTTAAGGCTTTTTTCCTTTTTGCCTCCTGCCAGATTTTGGCATGTATTATGTGTTTATTTGCTCATTTCACTTGTTTATTCTACTGTTTATTAATTTTCACTGTTGTTTATTTCATATTTGCATTTATGTGAACCGCCCAGAGTCCCTTCTGGGAAATCGGTGCAGTTTAAAAATGTAAAAAATAAAATAAAAATAAATAAATAACTAACTCCTCATTCTGTGAATGGAGAAATGCATGACAAGACAAGCAGAAGCAAGAGGTGCAAAGTTGGCATGGATCAATGCCTAGATGGCCTCTGGGCTCCAGTCTGAGTAGGAGACAGTGACGTGTTCCAGATATAGAGTCGAGTTCAGCTGCAAAGGGTCAAATATTTGTTTCTCTGTTTTTGGATCAGTCGAGAAGCTCACACTTAACACCACCTCAGCCATTTCCCTCCTGCTGCCCAAGGAAAAGGGAAATGTGGATTTTTTACTGATTAAATTTCTCCCTTCCCTTCCTTGCCCCAAGAGCTGTCTTCCCACAAGGCCTTCCTGATGAATACGCTTTTCTGGCCACGTTCAAGTTCCGCAAGGCTTCCAGGCGAGAAGACTGGTACATCTGGCAGATCATTGACAAATATGGCATACCTCAGGTACAGGTGTCTGGTTTCAGGGAGGGGGGCTGTGCTGCTATCTAGTTTTATTGGACATGGTTTTTGACCTCCTGCCGCCACATTTCAAAAGAGCAGCACCCATTTTTGAAAGAACAGTAGCAATATTCCTTGAAACAAGCATACAGTGGTACCCCGACTTAAGAAGCAGCTCGAATTAAGAGCAATTTGAATTAAGAGCGGAAAATTGTTGGCGTGTTAACTGTTCGACTTACAAGTTTTTTTCATTTTTTTTTTTTTTTCAATTTTTAGATAGGTACCCCGACTTAAGAGTAGTTCGACTTTAAGAGCATGCTTTTGGAACAGATTAAATTATGTTGGAGTAGGCTTTTGAGCATAGTTGGCTCAGTAGAAAAATAAAGACACTAAAGCAGAGCTCACCATCACCATAGGTATATTTCCAGTAGGTCAATCCGACAGTATAAAGAAAGAGAATTCCCCAAAAAACATTACACATGGGTTTTCACTATATACAAGCCTCAGCTAATCACAAAGCATTACAGCATTTACTTTAACCTTAACTTAACTTTAGCCTTCCTTTTTTGTTAACCACAGTTACTCAGCATTTCACACACATGTTCAACCTGGCTGTTGATTACCACAAGCTTTGTTTTGTTTCAGCTTCTAAATTATACCTTGACAAATTCATAAGTTGAGGTACCACTGTAGTTGGATGTTTGGAGGGCAGATGGCATAGTGTGGAGGGCTTCTCAGAAGATTGCCACCCCATGCATTTTGGGGGAGCAAGCCTTCTTTTGACCATACCTTCAGTTGAAGGAGGGATCGCGTTGTTGTTTTCGTTGTTATGGGCTGTCAACTCACTCCCAACTTATGGCAACCTTATGAATGAGCGATCTCCAAACTGCCCTGTCCTTGACTGCCCAACTCAGCCCTGGTAAACTCAAGCTGGTGGCATCCTTTAGCGCATCAATCCACATCACATTTGGTGTTCCTCTTTTCCTGCTGTCTTCCACTTTCCCCAGCATGATTCTCTTTTCCAGAGAATCCTGCCTTCTCCTGGCGGGCTCAAAGTAGGACCTCCTTTGCATCAACATGTTTGCCTCCAGGGATAGTTCAGGCTTGGTTTGACCTAGAGTCCACTTTTGGTCTTTCTGGAAGTCCAAGGTATCTGCACAACTCTCCTCCAGCACCACATTTCAAACAAAAAATTCTATTCCCCCTACCAGCCTTCTTCACTGGCCAGTTTGCATAGCTGTACATGGTGATCAGAAATATAAGAGCATGAGTGACCAGGGTCTCTGTCTTGGAGGGACAGAAACAGTGAGATTTTCTAAAAAAATAATAAAAATTAAAATTATTTTTTTTTTTAAAAAAAAAGGTTCATTGCTCTTAATGGTGCCTTGGACACCATTTGGGCTCTGCTTTAGATAACCTTTTGGAACATTTTGGTCCTATGATAGAACACTGTACCCCTCTGTCAGTGCCCAGGCTCATCTGATCACAGAAGCTAAGTAGAAAACACTTGCTTTCTCCTTGAATGGTTTCAGCTAGGAAGGAATCCTGCTTCCAACCCTAGGGAGCTATTGCTGGCAGCCCAAGTCAACGTTTCTGGGTTAGAGGAAGCAATAGTCGCTCTTGGTGTAAGGTCGCTTCTTGGGTGTTTATTGTTCTTTCATTGTATTGTTGTAAACCACCCAGAGTTCTTCTGGAAGAAGTATAAATGTATAAATAAATAAATAAATAAATAAATAAATAAATAAATAAATAAATAAATAAATAAATAAATAAAAGGCGGGACTACTAAGGGCTCGGTCCCACGTCCCTTTAAAAGCAGTTTAAATTACTAGATAAACTGTGTCTAAAAATGCCATCTCCACGACCACCGGGCTTTTTGAAAAAAAAGAAAAAAGAAAACCTGGTAATGCCCCTTTAAGCAAGGTTTCTGTGACTCACCCAAGAGGTAGGGAATTTTTTGCCTCACTTTAATAATCCACTTTTTAAGGTGGGACCACACAGATGATCCGGGTTTCTTCTTTGTTTTAACTCATAGCACCGACCAGCTGTTCCTGGGGCCGATCAGCACTTTTATTTTTAATTTCTTTTCGCCTTCTGCAAAACAGGAAGCTCCATGTGGTGCCCTAAGCTTTAATTTCCCCCAGCCAAGTGGTCCGTTTTTTTCAAATGCTAGCGCCACCTGCTGGCCAAGGGGGCTGAATTGCACTTTAAAATAAAAAAACAGCTTTGGGCGTGGGAACTCCTGTCCCACTTTGGACGTGGGAACTTCTGTCCCACTTATTCAATCACATGATGGGACAAAGAGGAAAAACCGGACCTTCAGAAGATCAGGATCAAAACCCCGGTGAGATAGCAGCCTAACAGTCTCATTTTTCTTCCCAAGGTGTCTATCAGACTAGACGGTGAAAACAAAGCCTTGGAGTACAATGCCATCGGACTCATGAAGGATGCTGTGAGAGTGGTTTTCCGAAACGGTCGTGTCAGTGACCTGTTTGACCGCAACTGGCATAAGATTGCCCTGAGCATCGAGTCTCAGAGCGTTTCGCTGTACATTGACTGCAAACTGGTTCAGACGTTGCCTATTGAGGAGAGAGAAAATATTGACATTCAAGGGAAGACAGTGATTGGCAAACGCCTCTACGACAGTGTCCCAATTGATGTAGGTACCAAGGATGTTGGGTGCGCCCAAGGATATTGGGACCAGCTGTGTTCCATGCCACTAAACCAGGGTGCTTCATTGTTATATCATTGCATTGTTGTGTTTCCAATGGAGGGGGGGGATCATTCAATGGTAGAACTAATTTTAAGATCAATCAACCAATCAGTTGTGTTTTCAGAGATTGGTTTTCTAGGATTTTTTTGGTTTAAGTGGATTACATTTAAATTTAAATACAATATACAATTGCATTTATAGGAAGGAATATATTTTGAAGCTCACTTTAAGTTTTTACTTCCTGGTAACATTTCCTCCCCCTAAGATTAACATCATAGAGGTGAGAGAATTTTCTCTTGGACTGTACCTGTGGAGGTAACCATCAATTCCTCTTTCTCCACCGTGTACTCATAATGCAAATTGCCCAAAGCATCCTGAATCAAATCAAAATAAAGAAAGAAAACAAATCTGGCAATTTTTAAGAGCACAGATAGAGTTGCGTCTAGTTGGCGCCCCAAAGAGTAGGTAATTTGATAAACAAACCTCTGTCATGGATTTTAAAGAGAGGGGCAGTCAAAAAATAATTTAATAATATTGAATATTTTTGTGCTGGTTTTGTTTATCGTTTTAGTGTTGATTTTATTTATAATTTTATCGTGGTATGTACACTTACTGTTTTTAGATTTTAAATATTGTCTTGTAATGATGTAAACTGCCTTGGCTACTTGATAAGGAGGTGAAAACATTTCAAACAAACAAACAAACAAACAAACAAAAACAAACAAACAAACAAACAAACAAACAAAATAGCTTCCTATCCCTCATCATCCACTTTGTGTAACAAAGCACAGGAAAAAACTGGGAGCATTAACAATCATTATGATTTTTCCTTTTCTCATAGTTTGATCTTCAGCGAATGGTTATCTACTGTGATTCACGACACGCCGAGCTGGAAACCTGCTGTGATATTCCTTCTGGGCCTGTAAGTTTCACTGTGTGTCTGCATCCTAGGGGGAAAATATGAATTATGTGCATATGCATGCAACAGTGACTCATTACTGAAATCTGTTAGCAAAAAAGGGGGGATACATAATAATCTGGGCAATATGCTTTGGATTTATGGAGAAATATTTAGACTGAGTTACTGATGACGTTGTTTTCCTCTGGCCTTCTCTTCCTTGGCAACTGTTTTCAAAAACATATCCCCCCTCCCCTTCTCCTTCCCTGTTTCAGCACTAGATTTATCAATATGCCTAGTCCAGTGGTTCTCAACCTGTGGGTCCCCAGGTGTTCCTGGACTGCAGCTCCCAGAAGTCTTCATCATTAACTGAGCTGGCCAGGATTTCTGGGAGATGCAGTCCAGGAACACCTAGGGACCTGCAGGTTGAGAACCACTGGCCTAGCCAATCATAGAATCACATAATAGTGAAGTTGGAAGGGACCTACAAGGCCATTGAGTCCAACCCCCTGCTTCAGGTAGGAATACAGATTAAAAGATATCTGCCCGGCGGTTGTCCAAACTTCTCTTGTGTCAGACTACTAACCATCTCTTGAGGTCATCGGTTCCATTGCCGTACTGCTCTAACAGTTAGGAAGTTTTTCCTCATATTCATCCAAAAGCTGTGCTCTCTTAATTTGAGCCCATTGTCATATGCCCTGCACTCTGGGATGACTGAGAACAGATCCTGGATGGACATTTCATTTCAGATACTCGCAAGCCCAGGTGGTGCTTGGAACCAGCTGATACATGCAGATCCAATTGCTTTACCTTTCTCTCTGCTGGCACAGAACTGAGCTGCAATGAGGAAGCACGCTGCGATATCATCTTTCCTGCTCTGTGCTGCTGGCCAATCAGAGAGGGAGGTGGGATGATACCTGTCCCTGCACAGATCCTGATTGGCCAGCATCACAGATCAAGCACAGATGACGTCGCAGCATGCTTCCTCGTTGGATTTTAACCCTGCATGAGACAGAGAAAGGTAAAGCAATTGGATCTGTGTGTATCAGCCGGTTCCGTGGACCACCTGGGCTTGCATGGTTTGTTTCATCACCTACTGGTTCTGAAACGAAATGTCCATTGCCCATCCATAATAGCCCTTAAAGTCAAGGATCACAGAGTGAACCATGACAATGTCAGCATCTGTCATCAAACAGATTTGGCTCATCATGTCAGTAGGAGAGATAAAGCCAATTAAGAGGAAGGGGAATATAAATGGTGTATGCATTCTACACAGAGAGAGGAAAGGGAGTTTTTTTAAAATGTTAGTGGTAAGGTTCCATCTAGTGCTAGTTAAAAGGCTGGTAATCTGGCAAAAAGAGAAACCACATTCTTGATATGCGCTCTTCCTTTTCTCTTCTGTCTGCAGTGTCAAGTGACTGTGGTCACAGAACCGCCTCTCCTTGAAACTTCACCCACTGTTGGGAGTGAACAGATAGGGTTCATCAAGACAGTCAATTGTTCCTGCCCACCAGGAGAAAAGGTGTGTATTTTGAATCTGTTGGGAAGATGGCGCCGGATCAGGGGTTCCCAATCTTGGGTGACCCTGGTGTTCAATTCCCAGATTCCCTGGCCAGCCTAGCTAATGGCAAAGATTTCTGGGAATTACAGTCCAAGAACACTTGGATTATCCAAGGTCGGGGACCGCTGAGTGAAATGTTCATTTCATCAGCACCAGTTCATTTTCACTACTCATCCAAGTTGCTTTGTCAGTCTGACAAACAGTGTGATGACCCCTGGTTCTAGTATTCTGTGAGAGGAAAAAGAGCTCCCCTTTATCCAATTTATCCAGCCACTGAATAATACTGCCCCACAAAGAACAACATAGGGATTATTATATTATTAAAATAACAGTGTTCCTTTTTATTATTATAGACTCTAGTTTGTAAAATGACATTGATCCTTAGCATATGTATCTGCAGAGGACCAATATATATTTAGCTGCTAAAATTCCTATGTAAGGATGCACATATCTGATTTTTTCATACTGGGAATCTAGTTTTCATGCATAAAAGAAATGGCAAAATAAACTCTACCACTATCTTGTTTTCATAAGACTGCATCTTGGAGCACACATAATAAAGACTAGATATCTGTCTCCTGACACCACTCCCCTGCATCTGGCCAATGATGGAGAACTGGGGGTGGGTGACACAAACAAATGAGTGCAAGAACATACAGGGTTTTAAGCCTGGAGATGACACATCTCCATCATGATTTTGTCACCTGTGATGGACTTTTCCTCCAGGAATATGTCCAATCTCCTTGAAGGCATCCAGGCCAGATGCCATCACCATCTAAGCCTGGAGATGACACATCTCCATTAACCCGTGATGGACTCCAGGAATCTGTCCAATCCCTTTTGAAGACATCCAGGCCAGATGCCATCATCCTGGATTAAAAAAATATTTTGTCTATTCTCACTCTCCCAACCCTCAGTTGGAGTGGATGTCCCCTAGTTCTGGTATTTTGTGAGAGGGACAAGAGTGTCCCTCTATCCACTTTACTCATGCCCTGCATAATTTTGTAATCCTTATTTTGTGATCCTTTCCAGCTAGATGTGGCTTACCATTCCTTTCTTCCTGGGTCTCCCTTGGAGCTTGCCCAAGGCTGCACAGGCATGCAGTGTGGGGAATAGGACTCCCAGCTTCTGGCTTTGCAGCCAGATACCTAACCCCTGAACTATCTGAGCCAGCTAATATTAAATATATAACTAGGTGTTGTCATATCTGTTTTGACATGGGAACATTGCTGGGACTGTGCAGCTTGCCCAAGGTTTTATAGGCTGGGTCTACATACAGGCCTCAGTGGGGAATCCGACTCCCACTCTCTGGCACCACAGACAAAGATATAAAGCAACAAGCCAGCCAGCCAGCTTTGGACTTACTTACATATTGATGTAATTTAATATAGAAACTTGGAGGAATGGAAATGTCCTGCATGCCCAAGTCTCACTTAAAAGTGGGAACAGCACCTGTAGGCATTATATAGGCAGTGCTGTTGTGCATTTCACTGCTGATATTAGAAATTTAAATCCCTAGAGTTCATAGGCCATGCCTGTTGGGGATACAGGATGACATTGTGTGGAAAGCAATGAGGTATGTTGGGGTCTAATAACTGTCTCCTCTCATTTCAGGGTGAAAGAGGCTTGCCCGGGTTTGAAGGCTTGAGAGGCCCAAAGGTTAGTCTTGTTTGTTTGTTTGTTTGTTTGTTTATTTATTTATTTATTTATTTATTTATTTATTTATTTGTTTGTTTGTTTGTTTAATGTGTTTTTATACCACCACCTGTCTTCCAGAGGAACTCCGGGCAGTGTACAACAATAATATCTTAGAAAGGGTTAGATTACCACCTCATTTGTTCTATGGGCTAAGATTATCATTTTAGGAACTCTGCAAGGAGGAACCCAATCTTCATGCCTCCTGAATTGGTATCATTCAACATTTCAACCTTAGCTAACTGGCAAAAGTAATCCAAGCTGGATTGGCTTCTGAAAGAATGAATACTCAGGTGCTGTTCAAAAATATGCACGTTAACATCTAGACCAAAATTAGAACAAGAGGCCAGGATGAACTTGTAATCCTTTGTAAAGTCCCACAATTTATATAACAAATTGTGTATACACGGGTACCTCAACTTATGAATTTAATCTGCTCCGAATGCATGCTCTTAAATCGAACTCTTAAGTTGGGGCACCTATCTAAAAAATTGAAAAAATAAGTTAAAAAAAATCAAAAAATCGAGCAGACCATATCTAAAATTTGTAAGGTGGCAGTTAAAACGCCAACAACTTTCCGCTCTTAAGTCGAATTGCTCTTAAGTCAAGCTGCTCTTAAGTCGGGGTACCACTGTACATTGGTATATGAGAAAAGCAGCTCTGAATAGGACAGTAACATAATTGCATAAGCCAAGGCTTGAAAATGCATATCTCTCTGTGTGGGTGCATTCGAAAGACAGAACCACCATGATATGTCAATGCTTACTCATGCTTTACTTTCATTTTTCAACACTAGTAGTCAGTCAGACCTGATTTTTGAAGATAATGTATGTAAACTACATATACAAGGGTTTATTCATGTATATATGCAGGGATGTGTGTGTGAGAGAATGTGAAAACCTCTGGCTTCAAAACTTCAATATGCAGCCTTGACTTAGGAACAGGAGAAAATATGTACTGCAAACATACAAGATAAAACAATATAAAAGAGGTGGCACTCTAGCTTACAATAAATATTGCAGTTCCTTACTGCAGTCTTGTCTCAACAGCAAAAGAGCTTATCTCCTCCTACCCCTTCCTTTTGTCTTGCAGAGACAAAACCTAAATATATTCATACGCTTCTTTCTAAATTGCATAAGAAAAAGTGAACTTGGAATCCATGGAAGGATATAATGGGAAAACAAGAATTAATAAACATAGTTTCTGTATCGTCTGTCTAATCCTGTTTGTGTAACAGTATGTCTGTGAAGATTCTCAGTCATCCAGGAGAAGTTTTCTGGGAATTTAGTCGTGGCAACTGGACTTATTTTTTAGGATGAAATATTTCACTACTCATCCAAGTAGCTTCATCGGTCGGAGAAAAGTTAGTGGTGAGGCTTCCAATGTATAGTTCAAGTTGGTTTCACACCATCCTGGTCTGAATAGGTGTCACCTTCCACTTTGCTGTCCATAAATTGGATAGAAAGTTAATTTGTATATAATGGTAAAGGAAAAGGTTTTCCCCATGAAAATCCGTGCTTGTCATGTCCAACTTTAAAGGTGGTGCTCATCTCTGTTTTCAAGCCAAAGAGCCAGTGTTGTGCAAGTCTGTGGCCATGTGGCAGTCCTGGCTGAATGGATTTCTGCGCACGGAACACTGCTTACCTTCCCACTTTTTATGGCGATACCTATTTAAATGCCTTTGAACTGTTAGGTTGGCAGGAGCTGGGGTGAACAACTGGAGCTCACTGCACTGCATGGCACCTGGGATTCGAACCCCTGAGCTGCTGACTTTGCAGCCGACAGTTTCAGCGCTTTAGCCCAATGAGCCACCACACCCTTCATTTGTATGCAATTCTGCCCTAAAATATCCCTTTAGCTGAAACTCTAGCCTAAAGGTATCACCTGGACTAGCTAAAACTTGAATCACATGATCAGGACAAGTTGACCAAAATACCTCACCTTGGCAGCCTTGTGTGATCCATTGTCTGAGTGGCTCCTATTTCCATTTCTAGCTGCCAGGGGAAGCTGCACATGCCTTTAGCTCTATAAATAGGCACTCTCCATTTGAATCGGCAACAGTGTAACTGATGAGGGTCCTTTTGTGAAATGACATGATGAGAAATTACCGTAAGGAGAACAACTAGAGCCTGACAACAACAATAGGGAAGGAATGCTTTTAATGGGTGCCAGCCGCCATCTCTCTGAGCTATGGATCCATGGGTGAATTTAGAAATGCTAATGCAGAGCCGTGGAGCTTGAAATGCCCACTTACATCTCTGTGTGTGCACTGACAGACCACAGAATTGGGCTTGAGGTCTGAATAGTCACTCTTGAAGACAATCCAATGCAGCTGGGTTTGTCTCATGAACATGTCTCAATTGTACTGGACTGTATATTATCCCTCATTACTAAGTATAAGCTGCCTTGGGTCCTTTTCCAAGGAGAAAGGCGGGGTAAAAATACTCTAAAATAAATAATAAATAAATGAAATAAACCAGTGTCCTTTAGGTCCTTAACCCCAGCCCCCAACAATAGCAAAACATTTACAAAATTAGACATGATAGCAAAACTAGTGCACTGGACAGACATTATGCAAAAATATAACTTAGTATACAACAACAACAAAAGCAAAAAAGCAAAGTGTTCTGCTTATATGCCACCCCATACCACTTCAAGTAGTCTCTGGGCCATTGACAGTTTAATTATTCAGGCTACCCATGGAAGGCTGAGTCAACCATTAGGCGGCTACCAGGTATTGAATCCCAGGTCATGAGCACAGTATTACCTGCAGTACAGGCATTTAACCACTGTGCCACAAGGCTCTTGTACTACTACTACTACTACTACTACTACTACTACTACTACTACTACTACTACTACTACTACTACTACTACTACTACATGGAAACCTCAGGTAGAGAAAGTGCCAGAAAATAAGGTGAAAATGTTGTTGGATTTCCAGATCCAAACTGATAGACACCTTGAACTTTACACACCAGGCATAGTAATAATAGAATGGAGAAATCGCTGGATAACTGACATTGAAATTCCAGGGGATGCCTCAATTGGTGCTAAAGAATTGGAACAAATAACAAAATGCTGACAGAGATCTGGCTGTTGAAATATCTTGCTTGTGGCCGAAACACATTTTAGTGGCCCTCTTTGTCATTGGGGCTTTGGAAACGATACCACAGAGTTTACATAGTATTATAGTTAGCTGCAGATCTCAAAAACAGCAGCATCTGAGCTACAAAAATGGCAATACAGTGGTACCTTGTATAAAGGAATTAATTCGTTCCAAATGAAATTATGTTAAGCAAATTTTCCTTTATACAAATTCCCATAGGAATGCATCGAAAACGGAGTGATCCAATTTTTATGTTCTACGGATTCTCCCCATAGGCAATTATGTTAAGCAAATTTCCCCTATCTCCAGAATTTTTTATTTTGTACACATTTCATGTTATACAAGCTGTTTGTTATAAAAGGGCCCACTGTATTAAGAACAGCATACACAGTATACTACATCAGTACTTAACAGATACTTAACAGTTAGAATTACAGTAGTACCTTGTATAAAGGAATTAATTTGTTCCAAATGAAATTATGTTGAACAAATTTTCCTTTATACAAATTTCCCATAGGAATGAATTGAAAACAGAGTAATCCCTAACCACGATCATTTTTATGTTGTACGGATTCGCCCCATAAATGATTCTGTTAAGCAATTTTCCCCTATCTCTGGAATTTTTTATGTTGTATGTATTTTATGTTATACAAACTATTTGTTATACGAGGATCCACCCTACATAGGTTTTGGGTTAAGTCCTGTTTCTCTGTGCTATATTATACCGTTCAGTGTTTTTTAAAAAACATTTTGATTGACGGTGTCTGGTATTTCTGAATGTTGTTGTTGTTGTTGTTTGTTGTTGTTGTTGTTGTTGTTGATGATGATGATGATGATGATGATGATGATGATGATGATGATGATGGTCTGCTGTCAAGTTCAGGATTTTCTTGCTGGAGAGTGCTCAAAAGGAGTTCATCATTCCCTTTTGGGACGGAGGAGCCCTGGGCCTTGACAGTTTGCCCAAGGCCACACTGGCTGAATCTTCTCCCAGGAGGTACAGTGGGGGATGGGACTCCCCAACTCTGGGAGTAAACTCCTGAACTACCCAGGCAATCCTGAACCCCAAAAGAGATGGAAAAATTTAAAGGTGTGTGTCTCATGTCCAATATCATGTGATTTAGATTGTTTAAAAAAACATACAAAATGTCTGCAATAAATAAAGGCATAACAGCTACTTAGAAGGGGTTAGACCCGATGAATTTAAGCCAAATAGGCACAATACATTTCATGCTATGTTCCTTAAAAGCTATGTCTTTCATCTCCAAAGTGTTTAGCATTGGTGTGTGCAAGAGGACATGCAGTATTTATGCATTTGTTAATCAAGTTCATATATGTTCTTTCTTAACGTCTCCTGCATTTCTTGATTTTACAAATCCAAAAATAAAGTTATTATTTATTTCTTTATATTTTCCTTCCTTTTGCCCTAGATTTTAAAAATAGTATAAAAAGTATAAAATAGAATAAAATAGCAAGTATAAAAGTATAAAATAGTATAAATAGTATATAGTATAAATAGTATATAGTATAGTATATATTTATAGTATAAATATTATAAAGTTTATAATATAAATAGTATATTTATATAGTATATATCACCAACAGGCCACAGTACGTGCGGCTGAAGAACTGCATGTCTGATGTGGTGGTCTGTACCACCAGGGGACTCCACAGGGTACGGTGCTTTCACCGTTCCTTTTTACTCTCTACACCTCGGATTTCACCTACAATACTAGCAGTTGTCATCTCCAGAAATTCTCTGATGACTCAGCCATTGTTGGATGTGTGTCAGAAGGGAAGGAGCTGGAGTATAGGTCAACCATCATGGACTTTGTTGACTGGTGTGAAAACAACCACTTGTGCTTAAACACCAGCAAGACGAAAGAGATGGTGATTGACTTCCGGAGAAAGACACTACCTTTTACACCAGTGACCATCCGGGGCTTAGATATTGAGATAGTGAGCAGCATCAAGTACCTGGGTGTTCACTTAAATAATAAACTGGACCAGACTCATAACACAGATGCCCTATACAAGAAGGGTCAAAGCCGCCTCCATCTCCTGAGGAGACTGAGGTCCTTCGGAGTGTGTAGGCCTATGTTACGGATTTTTTATGACTCTGTGGTAGCTTCAGCTCTTTTCTACGCTGTAGTCTGCTGGAGTTTAGGTAGTACTGAACGGGATAAGAACAGACTGAACAAGCTGGTCAGGAGGGCTAGTTCTCTCTTGGGATGACCTCTGGATTCTGTGGAGGAGATGGGTAAGAGGAGGATGTTGGCCAAGCTGACATCCATTATGAACAATACTTCTCACCCACTGCACCAGACAGTGGAGGCTCTGCGTAGGTCCTTCAGTGGCAGACTCAGACATCCCCGGTGCGGGAAGGAGTGTTATCACAGATCCTTTATTCCCACTGTTGTGAGACTCTTCAACCCTATAATTTAACATATTCATATGGGGTATACTGTAGCTTCTCTTTATATTTATTTTTATATACAAAGTTTTAGTGTAATATTTGTATATTGGGTTTTTTTATTTTATTTTATCTCTATTAGCTATTTTTCTCTCTCACACACACACTTTACACTTTTTTGTGCACCTAGTCATCTTTACTTGTTTTTCTATATTGGGAGCTGTGTAACAAGTAAATTTCCCCAGATGTGGGATCAATAAAGATTTATCTTATCTTATCTTATCTTATCTTATCTTATCTTATCTTATCTTATCTTATCTTATCTTATAGAAATATAAAATAGTATAAAATAGTAGGTATAATAGTAAGTATAAAATAGTATAAAAAGTATAGATCAGAAGTTATAATTTCAATATCTAGGTGTAGTTAAAAGTACAGAAACATGTTGCATCTCATTCATAGAAGAATTGTGTGGGAAGAGAGGCTGTAATATTTCCCCTCAGTTTTCTTTAAAGGTAAAGTTTCCCCCTGCACTTGGTGTCTCACTCTAACACTATTTTCCTTTTTGTCAAGGGAGAAATTGGACCCATTGGTCTTCCTGGCCCAAAAGGAGAAAAAGGAGAACGGGTAAGAAAATCTATCAACATGTAAATACTCTGGATTCCTAGTTTCTATCAAATGTGACAAACAGGCTCACAGTAATAGACTTTTATCACTAGCCCTGCAATCAGGTTACTTAACTTGGTTGAATTGATGGATTCTGTGAACTGTAAATTATAGAGAACTAACATCTATCTATCTATCTATCTATCTATCTATCTATCTATCTATCTATCTATCTATCTATCTATCTATCTATCTATCTATCTATCTATCTAAAGGATGGAAAAATATCTATCTATCTGATCTAGAATTGAAAGAGAATTCGTTGCTAGTTTCAATCAACACCTTGAATTTTAAAATGGAACTCCAGACACTCCAGTGTTGTATCTTTTGCATTAGATACAAATCAGGCAAGTGCTATGTAAATTGGGCCACATTACCATCATCTTAGAACTGCAGAGTTAGAAGGCACTTGATGGATCAAGTCCAACCCCTGTCAAGGAGGCACAGTGGGGGAATCAAACTCCCAACTTCGACTAGATACCTAAGCCAACTATCAAGCAGCTTGACCTATAAGATCTCACATGAAAACCATCTTTTTGTTTCATCTACCAGTGGCAATCCACTGAATGAGTCCTTTATCTTTTCTCTAAATCATGGTTCACAGAATCATAGAATCATAGAGATGGAAGAGACCTCAAGGGCCATCCAGTCCAAACCCCTGCCATGCAGGAACCCCCATCACAGGATTCCTGACAGATGGCCATCCAGAGACCTGCTTAAAAACCTCCAAAGAAGGAGACTCCACCACCCTCCATGGTAGCATATTCTACTGCCAAACAGCTCTAACCATCATGAAGTTCTTCCTAATGTTTAAATGGAATCTCTTTTCCTGAAGTTTGAGGCCATTGCCCCAAGTCCTAGTCTCTGAAGCCATGGAAAACACACCAGTCCCCTCTTCAATATGACATCCTTTCAAATATTTAAACATAGCTATTATATCATGACTGTGGATATCATAGAGCTCAGAAGGAATTAATAAGTGGGGAAGGATTCTAGAGTAGAACTCATTCTCAAAGGGGCTGTGTGTCACTTTGTTAACATTACAGCTGTGATTCTACTACATTAGACTATCTGATTTGTCCTGCCACTTAGCAATTAGAATAATCTGGCTAAATTATTTGGACTCCAAATTTTAACCCTCTTTCATAAAGACAGCAGACAGTCCAAAAACAACTGCCCCCTGTTTTCTCCAGGCCGAACTTTTGGGTTTCTGACTCTTCTTTTTAGAATCTTATGGCACATGGGTTTTTTCTCCAAACCCGTGTTATTTAACAATGCCGAGGAGAGTAGACTCCTGTTCTGTTTTTAGAGAAATGTGTGAATCTGAACTGATTCACAGTATTTTTCCACTTTTGTATTGACCACTGAACAAAGTCCAAAGCCCAGAATGAGTCAGGGGGCTGGATCAGCATTGTTGGTCAGCAACGCTGTTCACTATGTTCTGAGACTAAACTTGCAGGTTTATTTATTTTAACCTTGAAAGGTTTTATTGGCAACATCCACACGATTCTTACAGGTGGCTTTGTTTCCTTTTCCTTTAGTGCAGATCTACTGTTCATTGTTTGTTTATGCTGTCTCGGAACACAAAGCCTTCCAAAGTTTTTAAAACTCATTTAAAATCGAAATATTGGCCACTATTCCATGTCCCATTAGAGGCGCTTTTTTTAAAAAAAGCGCCTCTAATGGGACATGGGATAGTGGCCTATATTTTGATTTTAAAAAAGCCACCGCCGTGATCGCATGATCAAAGGAGCACTTCCATGGTCCCCATGTCCACGGCAGCAGTCCTGTGCCTCAATATGTCCCCATAACCGGACGTCACTTTTTACAGTTAAAAAAAAATAGGGGAGAGGGAGCACGGGACAATGGGAATGGTCAGGAGTAAGAGGGGAGCGCACCAATGATGAGTTAAGCAGTTGACTCGAGCCCTTGGAGAGGGGAGTTAGCACAGAAGAAGCTGAGGAAAGGAAAATAACGGAAGGGTTAACATTACCTGTCCTCGCACCAAAGCAGCTTCCTGTTTGCAGGAATGCAGCAGTGATCTGGAGTTGAAAAAGATCAGGCTGAGAGAACAGCCTCACCACTGTAGTAGAGATGGGCATGACTCAAAAAAATGGTGTTTCGTTTGTCGTTTAGGGGTCTGTTTCGGTTCATTTTCGTTTTTCTGAGGTTTTTGCAAAAAAATTCATTTTTGTTTTGTTAGGTAACAAAACAAAAAAACAAAAACAAAAACAAAAAATTGCTGTTTCGTTAGCATTCTTTTTAGTTCAAGGCATCTGCTGCAACAAAAATGAAAAACACGGCAAATTTGGTTGTTTCGTTTTCATTTTCGTTTTGTTTTTTAAAAAAATTTCATTTCATTTTTGTTGCGTAACAAAATGAAAAAACAAAAACAAAAACAAAAAATCACTCATTTTGTGCCCATCTCTACTCTGTAGCAAGCTTCAAAGTGAAGATTAGAAGCTCTGGTGGTGTAGGAGCTCTGGGGGCAGAAAGCAGCGGTGAACCAGCAGTCAGCCATTACTTGCCAGGCTTCTAATTGAAGCTATGCAATTATAGTCCAGAGGAGCTAAGATCAGGGCCGAGATAACCACCCCACTGCTATGTGGCAAGAATCAATACAGGGAGAACAGCAGCTGGCAAGGGCTCCCGGAGCTCAGGCAGCACACATAAGAGCAGGCAGACAGCCAGGTTAGACCGATATATGATTTAAAAAAAAACAATTCACACACAAGGCAGCACTTGAAAAATGGCAATAAAGGGATAAAAACCAGCTCTTCGGTTGCCTACCGTCCTAAGAGTCCATTATAAAGCAAAGTATTCTGCTTCTATACCACCCCACACCACTACAAGTAGTCTCTGAGCTTTTAATTACAGTATGCAGGCTACACTTTGCCCCCCCCCCAGCAAGCTGGGTAATCATTTTATCGACCTCGGAAGGATGGAAGGCTGAGTCAACCATGAGTCTGCTACCTGGATTGAACCCCAGGTTGTGAGCATAGTTTTACCTGCAGTACAGGTATTTAACCATTGCGCCACGAGGCACATTGGGATCATCAAAAAGAGAGAACCCCCAGTGGTGGTTCAGGAAAGTGCACTCGGGATACACTTCAGGAGGCATGGCCGAGGTTTTTTTCTAGAAAATTCGAATGCTCATTGGGGCACAATTTTTAGAGGCAGCTTTCTTTGATGTAAAAAGTGGCTTTTAATGGTTGTAGGATAGGTCTCGTAGTTGCTCTATGAAGTGCTTGGAATATCTGTTGGTAGCAATGGTTTGCCCTCAAAGCGTGCCGATTCTGCTTCGGTGTTGGCTGCTAACTTTCAATTCATTCTATCCTTTTAGGGAGAAGGGGGATTTGGCAGAGCAGAAAAAGGACAAAAGGTAGGCGCATACTCGAGAGCTGGGTAAGTTCTCCAGCTCTATGGCTGGAATCCAGAAATGCACTTCCAACTGGATCCTGTTGCTTCTGTTTCTCTTTGGAGTTTAATAGCTCAGCCCCCTGAACCTCAAACCTCTCCAAATTTTGGAGGCTTATAGGGGATAGTCCAAACACGTTCCCCTGCCATGTCAGTGCCTCTAGATCACAGAGGGAGCCTTTAACAAATTGTTTCATTTCATTTTGTTCCAAAACTACTTTAAAATTTGTTAGTAATGAAACAAAACAAGACTACAGCAGGACCCCACTATCCACTGGGGATTGGTTCGAGGCCTTCTGGTGGATAATGAAAACTGTGGATAAGAGAGAACACCAAAAAATCCCCAGAACTGCTTTTTTGTGACAGTAGCTTGCTTTACAGCTACTGTTTGTGATAGTAGCTTGCTTTGTGGATGATGAATTATTTATCTAACTTTTCCCTCTGCAAACTGTGGATAACTGAATCAGTGGATAATGACTCAGTGGATACCGGGGTTCTACCATACTAAAGAAACAAAATGAAACAATGTTTTTTGTTTGTGCCCATCTCTGGTAGAGGCTTCTTTTTCCCTCAAGGGAGCTATTCCTTACACATATACATACAAACTAACTTTAATATACTGCTTGAAAAGGTCAAGGAATAAATTATTTCACAAGGGCTGCAGTATGTATAATTTGACCCACAAGCCTTCAGGAAACACTTTGCAACACCTTTGATTTTCATGACTCCACAGGCTGAGAAACTCCTCCAGGGCACCCCCAAAAATCTCTTGTCTAGATCTGGAGATCTCTTTGTGGTATATTTTGAAGCTACAGAGGCCTATAGCAGGACATTGCTAGTGTTGGATACCAAAGTACACTGTTGGATTTAGGTCTATGCTATTTCTTGCTTATCCTGTCCTCCCTCCGTGATGTTTAGGATGGTGTACTTGGTCTTTATATTATTTCTTTCTCTTTTGACCTGATGTTCTGATCCTACCCTCTGGAGGTGTAGCAATTGGTTTTTCCACCTTTCATGTTGCAGCCCTTCAGACATATCTCAAGACCTCTGCCATATCATCCCTCAGCCTTCTCTTTTCTAAACATATTGTTAGAGATGGGCATGAAACATTCATTTCATTAGGTAACAAAACTAATAACAAACAGCCCCCTCTAAGGAAAATGAAACAAAATGAAATGGAAATTTCCATTTCATTCCATTCTTTTTTCATTTCCCAACCACACCTGCAACTCTTACCTGACATCTGGGTCAGGGAGCTCAGAAGGTGGCAGTCAGGACCTGCTGAGCCTCAGAAAGCAGTGGCAGGGTGGTCCACCACCACCTGGCGTGCCCCCGGCTGGGGCTCTGGAGGTAGGGGGTGAGGCCTCCCACTGCCTGGGGAGCCCTCCTGCTGCCCAGTATGGCCACTGCAGGCCTCCGGAGGCAGCAGCGGGGCGGTCCACGGCCACCTGGCATGTCTGCAGCCGGGGCTCCAGAGGTGGTGGTGAGGCCTCCCGCTGCCCAGGTTCTACACACACACACACACACACACACCAGGAAGTTCCCCTGGCATCTAGGCCACCAGGATCACAAAGATGCTCCTCTACAATCCCTCAAAGTTTGGTTAAGGTTTTGTTTCGGACATCCAAGAAATACACCCACAATCCTTTTAGAAGTTGGCTTGGGGAAATCCAGTCAAAAATTGATCTGTATTTATTAGGGAGATAGATTAATAACAATTACAAAACTATAAATTAGCACTTTTTGATGAATTTTTCATTTTTTTAAAAAAATCAAGTCCATCTCTAATAGGGACAGATGAATCAGTTTCCAATCTAGATCACTTTTATATCTGTCATCCCATAATTCCATTCTGTTCTGATATTAATTCTTTGAAAATAGACAGGGAAATTTGCCTTTAAATTCATATTTTTAATTCATTTCCCTCCTCCCTCCCCATGTAAACAATTTGTTGGGTGTACCTTTGAACACTCAAAATCCAATACAAGACTACGTTCTGGTCCATGCATCAGCAAAGGAGATGTGGAACTGGTCAGTTTGTGTCAGAATTGTTTGAGTTTGTTTTTCTTGAGTTTGCGAGCTGACGGAGCAAGTGCTCATTCATCCAAGTGAGTTTATCTGGAAGTTGAGTCATGGCAACTGGACTTCTTTTCTCGAGAGACTGACTGACGAAGCTGTTTGGATGAGCAGCAAAACATTTCAATCTCTCAAGAAAAGAAGTTCAGCTGCCATGTTTCAGCTTCCAGATGCCCAGTAGTTGGCCCCAAAGACAGAGCTGGTTATAAATGCCAATCATTCATCGTCTTCAGTAGGAATTGGCTGGAAAAAAATTGTGCATGCATATTTGTTGGAGTCATTCGCAGCCCCATGCTTTGAAACTCTGGGTACCTATTCAGGTTATCTCAAGATTTAGAAGAGGCCAAGTGTGGTGTTTTGTTTGGGACTTAGATTTTCCATCTGGACACCGTGTCCTTGTTTGGGCAGCAAAAGCCAGTGTGTGGTTTGATTTCCAAATACCCCGCTTAGTCTTATTACCTGTGGAAGCCAATTGGGGCCAGCCTTCAGCTGCCAAGATGCCATTTCTGGCTCGTCATCCCCTGGAGAAGATGTGCACCTGTGGGCTACATTTTCTCGGCATCTGCCCGACAAGCTTGGCATCAGTGCACACCGGCTTGTGCCAACCCCTCCAACTGTGTTACTTCTCCTTGGCAAGCAAATTGAAGGGCAGGGCTCCAAAGCTCAAAGAGGTTTTGGATCAGTGGAGCGTTCACTGTAATAGCAGCTTGTTCTCACCCTCTCTCTGTCTTCCGCTCTCCGGTTGAACTGCCACCTGATGCGGCGGACCTGCTCTTTTGTTCAGACATCAGGTGTGGGTGTTTGTTTTGCCTTCCGAATGTCTTTCTTCTCTCGTGGCACAGGAGTTAAAAATACCCTGAGAAATTCAGCTGGTCTTGGCAGTATTTCCACCAGCCCATGAAAGTCATTGTAAGGTTTTTCTGAGCAGCAGCTGAGTTTTGCCAGTGTAGCTGCACCTGCAAAATGTCATCTGCTTCAGGGGGTAAATGAGTCCCATGAGTTTCGAGAATCAAATGCCTGTTTTATTCAAGAAAACCTTCTTGTCCCCTACAACATCTGCTTGGATGGCCACCGTTCTTCACTCTGCCAGAACTCAAACTCGAACCGACTAAAGAAAAATTGGGTCTGATTTTCGTTGGTCGTTCCTGGCATCGCAGTGATCGCGCAATGCCGCGGCACAGGAAAAAAGAAAATTAAAAAACCAATTCCCAGCCAAAAGCAGGCGAAAATATGCCTGCCTGAGTGAAAGCAAAAATCGGGTCTGATTTGTCCCGGCCTCCCCCTCCTCTCCTGGGATGCGCAGCATGATCGCGCAATGCCAAGCGGCACAGGAAAAAAGCACAGAAAAAAAGTTTTTTTAAAAAAACCCGATTCCCGGCAAAAAAAGCAGGCGAAAATATGCCTGCCTGAGTGAGGGCACCTACCAGAGGGGTGGTTTCTGGGGGGGGGGTCCCCGGCCTCCTCCCCTCCTCTCCTGGGCTGCGCAAAGTGCACATCCTCATCGAGTCGCCACGGCAACTCGCCAAGCGGCGCGGCACAGAAAAAAAGTTTTTTTAAAAACCCGATTTCCCGGCCAAAAAAGCAGGCGAAAATATGCCTGCCTCAGTGAGGGCACCTACCAGAAGGGTGGTTTCTGGGGGGGGTCCCCGGCCCCTCCTCTCCTGGGCTGCGCGCATCCTCGTCATCTCGCCAACTCGATGCCATGTGGTGCGGGTGGGGGATCAAAATGGGGTGACCGCAATATTTATTTTGAAATCGCGTGGTCCAAAAATACACCAAAGCACCACAGAAACATGCAAAAATATCTATTTTAAAACTGCCTGAATTTTTTCAGTAGCAGCAGTGGGTTTTTCTTGCAACAAAACGTCTCCATTGATTTTATTTTATTTTATTTTATTTTTATTTTTGTACACCTGCGCAATGATGGGCTGGCCATGGGAGTGGACCATGCAAATTTTTGGAGCCATTCCACCAATTGCATGGCCACTTGGCCAGGTTTTGACCGAGACTTCTGGGATGTGCTAGTCGGGCATAAAAAGCCCACTAACCCTAGCCCGAACCCGAACCCGAACCCTAACCCTAACCCATACGCCAGTACACTGTCCTTCTTAGTGGGTCAGAGAGGGACCCAGAGGTGCACCCCAGTAACTCACCCTAACCTTACCCATAACCCTAAGCCTAGCCCTTGCGCTAACCCCTAACCAGTAAGCCAGATGTGTACTCGCATTGCACTACAGCAAGTACACTTCCCTTCTTAGTGAGTCACAGGGCGCCCGTAGGGGTCCTCTCTCACTTCGTTCCCCAGCCCAAGTGCACCGCAGGCAGTGAGTCACAGAGGCACCCGAAAGAGAGGTGCCTCTGCCTGCTACTGCAACTGCAACTTAATGGTATGCATATCCAATTGGCTATGCATGCCATTTTGTAGCGGGCCAGAGGAGGCACCCACCCCAGAGAGGTGCCTCCAGGAGCCCGCTTTCCCTTCATGGCGGGCCAGAGGAGGCACCCACCCCAGAGAGGTGCCTCCTGGAGCCCGCTACCCCCCAAACCAGTACTAATGACAGACAAAAACAACAACAAATGAAATGACAATTTTTTGGAAAATTTCGCGAAAAACTGAAACGAGCTGAAATGGGCTGGCTCCGACACACGACAACTCGAAACGTAATTTTTCCTGGTCGTGCCCATCTCTGCTCTTCGGAGAGCAGAGAAACTTCTTCCCAAAGATGGTAAAGATTAGTTTTTAGGGCTATTATGCCTAGAAATCCTCAACACATGCTGGCTTCTAGGAGTTGTTTAAATAATAATTCAAAGGAGGAGCCACATCTGTCTGTTGTAGCAAAACAACAAGTCTTGCAGTATGTTCAGGATGAGAAGCTTTTATGTGGCCCATGCTTTTAGTTGGCTGCTATCTTCATTTATCTGAAGAACCAGGCTGCAATCCTTAAAGGTTTATGTGAAATAGAAATGTTTGGGTTTAATGTGGCAGAGATTAAGAGGACTAATAAAATAGCATCTCTCTCTCTCTATAGATAGATAGATAGATAGATAGATAGATAGATAGATAGATAGATAGATAGATAGATAGATAGATAGATAGATATAGATATATAAAGCAGCAACAAATTAAGTCAAATTTAAGTCAAATTATTTGGTTGTCGAAACAACCGTAAGTCAAGGTACCACTGTATTTTAAGTCTCATGAGTAACACGATGGTTAGCTCTGAAAGAAGGGATGGGCAAATCATAACATGTTACCTTCTTGGGCCTCAAATGCAGGCCTCCAGCATCTTGACACTGTTGGAGGGTCTGGCACCTCCTCTCAAATATTTGCTTCTCCCAGACAAAGTTTTGCTCCCATGGCCATTCAGCAATCAGAGAACTTTCCAAGCTAGAAGTTGTTCCTAGTCCCTTCTGGTTTGGGAAATTAATAGCTCACCTATTGAGTCTAAAACAGGTTGTGGAAGTGGTGTGTGTGTGTGGGGGGTAGGGAGACTGAAAATGGCCCATGAAGTCCTTTTTCAAGTTAGAAAAAGAATATTAAAGACAATTAAGAATCCTGGGTTTCTATCTGAGGTCTGAGAAGATGATACCATGGACCTCTAGAATTTGCCCCCAAAATCTAAAAGTTTGGCCAGCTCTGGCCAGATTTTGTTTCTTAAGTAATTAATGCCCCTTTCTCATCCATTACTTCTGAGCCAGTGGTTCATACACATCTTTCTCTGTTTGAATAACTCATGCACAGGTGAATTCCTGTGTTTATTATATTATTACCGAGGGAGTCAGGCTTAGCTGTAGGCCTGTAGGGTTTTTTTTTTTTTTTTTTTTTGAATAAGAACGTTCTTCCGAATCACCATTTTACACTTAGATCAGAGAAGCGAGGTTTATTTTTCCTTTCTTTCCTAGGCTGTAATTACAGGGTTTTAGTTTTATGCACTGACCCAGAATAACAAGCACATAATTGTTGCAAGATCACATAATTGTGTATCACAGCAGCCGATCTCTCCGCCCGGCAGGATTTGCGGACTTGCTTGCTTGCTTACAATTTTATTTTGCTTTATTTGGAAGAGGAGTTATTTAATGTTTTCTTGCTTCATTGGCGACATTTCTGGTGAGGCACTGGCATCTACTGGCTGCTGTGGTGCTACAGCCATCTTTTGCCTCAAGCATAAACTTTTCAGTATTCTGATTTTAATCAACTACTCACCTTTCTCCCCCCTTGGACACAAGACTGCAACATGATTTGAAAACAATAATATAAATAGAGCTTTTTTTCTCACCAACTCACTCAATCACACACACACACACACACACACACACACACACACACACACACACACACACACACACACACACACACACACACACACAGAGAGAGAGAGAGAGAGAGAGAGAGAGAGAGAGAGAGAGTGAGTATTTTAAGAGCTATTTTTCCTTTTATTAGTTAAAAGGTAATATATTCATCCAGTTTCCCCTGCTATTTCATTTCTCCAATGGCAGTTCCAAAAGCATCTGTGTTACTTAATACCTTTAATTGAAATTAAGCACAGTAGCTGAGTGGCACTTCACCTCCTCCCACCTGGGTTGACAAATGTTCTCATGCAAGCTATTGTGATGAATTTATTTTATTTTATTTATTTTATTTATATAGCTTGTATGCCGCCCACTACCCAAAGGTCTCCGGGCGGCTCACAATCAAAACAATTAAAACATCAAAATACAATAAAATTAGAACAATAAAAACCAGTAAATACAATAAATACAGTACATTAAAAGCACACCACTAAAAATTGCCATCAGGTCCCACAATCATTAGTTAAAAAACTTTTGGAATAGGAAGGTTTTTACCTGGCATCGAAATGATATCAACGTCGGTGCCAGGTGAGTCTCATTTGGGAGGGCATTCCAAAGTCTGGGGGCAGTTGCTGAAAAAGCCCTATTCCTGCAAGCCATCCCCTTCACCTCCTGAAGGGATGGCTCTTTCAGGAGGGCTCTCTGACTAGATCTTAGTTGCCGGGTAGGTTCATATGGAAGCAGGCGGTCCTTCAGGTATCTGGGTCCTAAGCCATTTAGGGCTTTATATGTCAAAACAAGCACTTTGAATTGGGCTCGGGCAGCAACTGGTAACCAGTGAAGGTTATACAGAATCGGTGTGATGTGTTCCTTGGTGGCCCTACCACTCACCAGCCGTGCAGCACGATTCTGAACCAGCTGCAATCGCCAAACCATCTTCAAAGGCAGCCTTTATCACTTCTAGATAGTCAGCCCCCACTTCAGCACCACCTTTGCCAGCGTATTAATAGGGGTTTAATCTAATTAAGCTGATGGGTTTCTGCACCTGTGCTTTCAAGAGGCAATGATTTGTGGGGCTCCGGTGTAGTGGTTTTTTTTTACTAAATTCATCACAAATATTTATTGCGGCAACCACTAAGTTCATAGTGCAGCTGCAGATAGACTTTTAGCCACTACAGAAAAGAGCATGATTTGAGCAGCTTCATGCATTTGAGATCTAGAGGTAGTTTTTGAAAATTGAATCATGAGAAAGTTGGTGCTGGAGGACAGATTTGCAGATACCATGGACTTCCAGAAAGACTAACAATTGGGTGCAGCTGAGAACCAGTGATCTAATGGCTGCAACCGTTTTAACATACTATTCCCCCTCAAAATTTTTTTTTTCTTATGATAAAACCAGAAGCCATTCACCACAATTAGAGTCATTTATTTTCCTAATTCAGATTTATTATAAGAAAAATGACCTAAGGCCATCCTGGACAGGAATGATCTCCAAAATGTCTTGTCCTCAACAGCTCTGCTCAGCATTTGTTAACCGAAGCCTGTGGTTCTTTTTAAAGACATCAACCCATCTCATATTATTTATTTATTTATTTATTTATTTATTTATTTATTTATTTATTTATTTATTTATTTATTTAGCTTGTATGCCGCCCACTACCCAAAGGTCTCTGGGTGGCTCACAATCAAAATAAACAATTCAGACAATTAAAACATCAAAATTGCAATAAAATTAAAACAATAAACATTTAAATACAATAAATACCATATATTGAAATACTACACTAAAATCGCCATCAGGACCCACAATAATCAGTTTAAAAACTTCTGGAAAAGGAATGTTTTAACCTGGCACCAGAATATCATCAACGTTGGTGCCAGGCAGGTCTCACTTGGGAGGGCATTCCATAATATTTGTTCCTCTTTTCCTGCTGGCTTCCACCTTTCCCAGCATTATTGTCTTTTCCAGAGAATCCTGCTTTGTCAGGCATGTGGCCAAAATAGGACAGCCTCAGTTTCAGCATTTTTGCCTCCAGAGATTGTTAGTAGAGATGGGCACAAAATAAACAATTTTTCGTTTTCATTTTTGTTTTTTTGTTTCGTTATGTAACGAAACGACAAACAAATTTTGCCTCTAAAATGAAATGAAACAAACGGAAACACCGGAAATTTTGTCGTGCCGTTTCGTTTCCGTTACTGCAATATGACTGAATTGCTTAAAATCTTTTAAAAAATCACAAAAAATGAAATAAATGGTAACAAAATGGTAACGAAATGAACGAAAATGAAAACAATTTTTTTTCAAAAATTCACAAAAAACGGAAATGAACCGAAACGGACCCTCCAAACGACAAACGATGAACAAAATGCAAATCTTTTTATTTGTGCCCATCTCTAATTGTTAGCTCTAGGGACCCTCTTGATGGTCTTTCTGGAAGTCCATCGCATCTTCAGAGTTCTCATCCAGCACCACGTTTCGTGTCCAACTTACACACTTGCACATCATGCTGGGAAATACAAGAATGTGGAAGACCTTGGTCTTGGTGTCCATTGACAATGGCAGCACCAATTTTGCAATTGTAAACTAGTCCTGAATTACCGTATTTCCCCCAATCTATAAGAAATCCATGTATAAGACACCCCCACATTCCCAACCCAAAATTACAGTTTCGTAACCCGGCATTTCTCTTGTTGGCTTACTTCTGTGTATAAGATTTATATTTATTTTGAAATTTATATACCGCTCCTACTTCCCGAGCGGGAACTCAGGGCGGTTGAGCCTCAATTTTTAGTCTAACAATTTTAGACAAAAACATGGTCTTATACATGGGAAAATACTGTAACTCACATGAAGGCACTTAGGTCCAGGGCTAAATGTGTGTCCAAAAATCACTCTCAAATGAGTTGGTATATAAGGGAATGATTGCAATGCGTCCTGAGGTATGGGCAGAAATGAGACAACCACTTCCCTAGTGAATTCAAAATTGACATTTAAGGAAGACATGGATTCCTGTTTGCAAGATCTGAACAGGGTTGTTAATGGGGAGACTTTTTTCATTTTCTTATTCATAGGAGCATCTTTTCCTCTCCCTGGCGCTGGCCAATCAGAGAGGGAGATGGGACGATGCATGTCCTTGCACAGCTCCTGATTGGCCAGTGCCAGTGAGAGGGAGAGATGACACATCAGAGGCTGCTTCCTGATTGGAATTTCATCTAGTGCGAGGTAAAGGAAGTTAAGACAGTGGTTGATTATGTTCTGGAGGGTAGGAATGTGTTCCGAACACCAGCTGTGCTGGCATGTTTCATTTCGGAACCAGGCCCCTTCTGAGACAAAACACCCATGTCTGCTAGATGCATGATCTGACTACACAGTTTTCTAATTCACTTTGCATTTAGCGAATACACAAAAGTATCAGCTATTTCAGATAAGAGAGGCATGTCCTCGCATGTTTTGTTTCGTAACCAGTCCCCTTCTAAAATGAAACACCCATGTCTAGTGTCTGGAGAATTTACACAGTTTTGGTAGTGGGTGACTTGTATATCCTTAGAGCTTAGAGAAGCAAAATTCATAAGCAAAAGTTTGGGAGCAGAAGGGCTCTCCAGGTGTAGGGAGTGTTTCATCTCTACCTAGCTTCCCAACTGGTGAACATGCTGTTATATTCACTCTTATTTTGTTTCATTTTTATTTTAGAGTATTTTTTACCCCACCTTTCTCCTTGGAAAAAGACCTAAGGCAGCCTACAGTGATGAGGGATAATACGCAGTCCAGTAAAGTTAAGACATGTTCAAGAATTGGAGAACAAGGAATTGTGGGCCATCTCACAGCATTAATAGACAACATTACATTAAAGCTATAAAGTTATAAGTAGTTATAAACACAAAGTCCATGTGAACCTATAGATTCGTATAAAATACACATGGTAGTCCATCATTCAGGGAAAGTGTGCCTGAAGAGACTGACAAAGCTGTTTGGGTGAGCAGCAAAATGTTTCTATCTCTCAAGGAAAAGAACTCCAGTTGCCATGACACAACTTCCAGACCTCTTAGAGTTGCTCTTTGCCCTATGTCAGTTGCGTATACAGGTAAATGCATGAAGCAAGCAAACACACCTTGTTGTCTTGCTACAAGGAGGTTTTTTTTTTTAAAAAAAATCACACTGCCAAACATGGCATCTGACAACTAGATGTTTGCAAGTATTATTTCAAAAGGACATGCATTTTCTATGTCTGATGATCCTCCAGAGTGAGTTGGCTTTTGCTGTTGTTTTGAAGTCCACAGAGTTAAGGACAGAGATGAAATCATTCTATATCTTCGGTTCATTTAAAGTGAGCATTTCAATTCATCCGAGTCTCTCCATCTTTTCTTGTTCTATAGGGTGAAAGAGGACCCCAAGGATTGCCTGGCCTGATGGGTGAAAGAGGAGAGAAGGTAACAGCAATTCAATTCAAAAAGCAACAGAAGGAAAAATTTCTCCATTTCCAAGCAGCCATTAACGATAGTCCTTGAGACTGAGGAATGCTTTCAATAAGTAACTTATGTTAGGTATTCTATCTGCCAAGCCAGCAGCAAAGGCTCCAGCACAAAAGCAAAACACAGAACTTTAAAAGAAACATGACATAACATCTGAAGCAATAATAAAATTCAGGGTGGATTAGCTTGAGAAAACTCTTTCGGACTTCCTCTGTGTCAATGGTTCCTAACCTTGGGTGCCCAGATGTTCTTGGCTAAAATTCCCAGAATCCTTCTCCACTAGTACTGGTGGGCTGGATTTTTGGGAATTGTCATTCAAGAACATCTAGAGACTGAATGTTAGGAATCACTACTCTCTATGGCCCATGTAAGTAATTCCTGCAAGAGTGTAAGACTGTTCCTTATTATACACTATTTAAAAACTCCTTAGAAACCACAGTTTTAAACAGAAGGCATCTTTGCCTGCTTTCTGACATCTTTTTTACAAGTATGGCTCTCTCTATGTGTGTGTAAATATGTACATGCACACAAAGGATGGAGACTGGGGTCTAAGGGCAAATGTTGAGGTGCAGGTGTTCATTGGGGAAGACCTTACAGCTGTATCCCCAAGGAGGTGACAGCTTTGCAAATAGCTTTGGCAGTTACTTCACGACCTACCTTGTATCGCGATTATGTTTGTACCATGACAGTGTTGTTCGTGGTCACATGGTTTTGTCCCTGTTCGGTCCCTGTTTCCATACTCACTGGTGTGATTACTTGTTTCGTGACAACTGTTAGTTCACGGTCTTGTTCCGTGACAAATTCTGAATTTGTCTTGCTTTCTTAACCCTTTTTTAATATCGTAAATAAAACGTTTTCGATATTTCGATTTACTGGTCTTCCAGGATTTACACGTCAGTGCTACAAAATTTTCAGCACTTTCTTTAATAAACATTTGCACTGCATGGTTTTTCCCATAGGGAAACTAATGTTGAATGCCACTTCAGCCGCTGACCACTAGGTGGACACTGGTTGTTGCATGATAGTTGTTACCACATGGTCCCTTGTCTCAAAACAAGAACTGGGAACAAAGCGTGATCAGAGAATTCCCCAGCCCAGGGGCAGGTACGGCTTGTCACACTCTGTTCCCGGTTCTGGGGGTGTGGTTGAGACAACTTTTTGCTGTCACACTATGGACGTGAAGTAAGTTTTTTTGTACCGGTCCCAAGTGGGACAGCAAGGAGGGATGAACGGGATGTGAAGTAACTGCCTTTGTTGACTAGAGATGAGGGTGAATCAGAAAATGGTGATCTGTTTTGGTTTGTGATTCACCAAAGTCAAGAAATGACAAGAAATGAATTTATTAGTTTGCTTTCTGAAGAATCAAATCAATATGCAAATTAGGTTTTTCACTTTAAAATTCCTGTATGTAGAGGGGGAGTTCTTTGGGGCAGCATAAATCAGAAACCAAGAATCCACCTTCCTCAACCTTGAAGGGATTGTAGAGGAGACTCAGAAGCTTCCCTGCAAATGTGGTGCCTCAGGGTGCCTTGGGAGCCATTTTATGGCCCAAGGAATTAATGAGTCAAAAATCGCCAAAATGTCATTGGTTCATATTTATTGGAGGTATCGAGTGGAACAAATACAAATTGACCAATTTGCGATTTTTGAACAAATTTTGCAGTTCATGCTTTAATTTGTGCCAATCTCTAGTCCAGTGATGGCGAACCTTTTAGAGACCGAGTGACCAAACTGCGATTCAAAACCCACTAAATTTTTTGCAAAGTGCCAATACAGCAATTTAACCTAAATACAGGTGGCTGTGAAGGGGCAATGTCGGGTGCCCACAGAAAGGGCTTTGAGTGCCACCTTTGGCACCCGTGCCATAGGTTCGCCAACACTGCTCTACTCTCTACTAACCAGTTCTAGCAGGTACTGGGCAAGGCCAATGGGCCTGAACTTCCTGTTCAAGAATCAGCTGCCATGAATTGATTTCCAATACAAGTGAGTTAAGGTACCATCAGACCATGAGAAAACAGCATATCTGAGCTCATCAGAAGTGGCTGTCTGTAGATCTGCCCATATTTGAGAGAGAAGTATGTGTGTGGGCAGGTCAGCATGGCAGTCCCAGCTGCCCACTCTCTTTCATTGTGATGGTCTTTAGTAGGCAATGAATACCATGCTCAACACCAGAAATCCAAGGGTTGATTAACACACTCCCTTTGTTGCTTTGAGAGAAGGTGATTAGTCTAGTTATGCATATTATTCATCCACTTCTCCTTTCAGATGGTGCTAATTTTATGCTGATGATCACTACTCATTAATGAGATTATGCTAATTCTTTTCTTTTTCTCTTTCTCTCCTTCTTCCAGGGTTCCCCTGGTGCACCTGGAACCCCAGGGAAAGACGGTGCCAAAGGAGAGCCTGTAAGCTTTTGTATTCTTCTCTTGTAATCCTGTTTTCTTGATAGCACAAGCCAGATGCGTCCAATGAATGAACATTGAAAGGAAGCATATCTGGGGGATTAAGGTTGACATTCTGATTGCAGCCACAAAGAAATGACAGCAGGTTATTCACCTCCACGAGCCCTGTCTTTGGGCCAAGGCAGCCAGCCAAACTCCTGTGGTTCCGCTGCTCTCAGAGGTCCAAAAGGCAGTGTTTGCATTGCTCCTCACTCATCAGAATGCAGTTAGAAAGTTGTATAGAGACCCGGCTGGTTGGGGGGAAATGGTGCAGGAAAGCTCGGGTGTTTAATTCCCAGTTAACAGGAGGTTTGCTTTTTTTAAAAATATGAGGGATCGGAAGGAACAGGCACAGGTGGGCTTGGGAAAGAAGTGATCTTGGCAAAATTCCTACAGCACAAACCAAGGGAAGGGTTGCACAGCTTGGCCATACTTTGCAAATGGTTTGAAGCGGAATGAGAGCACACGCTGGGTGGTGACATCAGCGAGGCGTTGTTGGAATGCCGCCTTCTCCAACCCAAGACCTGAATCAGGATATTGTTCATGTGTACTGTACATTCATCATTGACTTTCCTTTGTTGAGAGTTTAGAGATGGCTCCCCTTTTTGAGTGGTCTTCTAACATTATGTATTGTGTTGTCTTCTAACATGAAAGGAAATCATTGCAAAGCAATTTTTCACATTATCACCTTTCATCCTTTATTTTGTTTTCCATTTCTGATTCTTTTCACTCTGCATGGAGTCCTCCTCTGTCCCTTCACTGGAAGGGAAGAATCATAAAAATGAAATTATGTTAACAAATAAATAAACCAAGGCTCTCATTTCACATCTTCTGCTTACTGACTGACAACGCTTTTGCAAAATAGTTATTTAATTGTGAGTGAGGAAAGAGTACCTCAGGACCTGGGAAAATTATTATTATTATTATTATTATTATTATTATTATTATTATTATTATTATTATTATTATTATTATTATTATTATTATTATTATTATTATTATTATTGGATCACAGCTATCAGAATTCTGTATCTAGCCGGACCAACAACAGAAATGATTTCTCAGAATCCCTAGGGCCTTTATGGAATGCACAAATCTAAGTGTCCATTCTCCCAGCCCATTTTTAATCAGGCCAAAGAGTCTCTCTCTCTCTCTCTCTCTCTCTCTCTCTCTCTCTCTCTCTCTCCCCCCCCCACACACACGCACGCACATACAGAGAGACAGAGACAGAGAGAGAGAGAGAGAGAGAGAGAGAAGCCTCAGGCTGTCACAATACCACAATTTTCCCAGCTTTCCCTAGAAATTAATCTCTAAGGGTAATCTTTGAAAGAACATTTTAAAATGGGATTCTAGCTTCAAATAAAAGATTTTCAGCAGGTGTTAAAATCTGTGTGGTCATGTTGGATAAACTTCCATATGGTTTATTCAGGTTCTCTCACCTCCCCTGCCCTCCCAAAAAGTATTGGAATAATCTTAGCTCAGGAATTAGAAAGGTACCCACTATCCTAATATCTTCTATTAATGTTCCGGTAAGGACCGAATAGGTTGTCTCTTCTGTTTAGTATCTCTTCTATTAATGTTCTGGTAAGGGCTGAATAGGTTGTCTCCTCTGTTTAGTATCTAACTGGTCATCAGATAGAACTAAATGTTTGAGCATGGATTTCCCCTATATATAGTCTTTTCTGTTCTTCTTTGGAGTTCCATTATACACCAAGAGGAAGAGCTGTCTATCTCATTCCCTGGAGAAGCTGCAGACCCAGGCGAATGGAACTCATTTCGGAATGAGGCAGCTCTTTCACAGACATATCTGATTGCTCTCTGAGCAGTATATGCTTTGTAAAATATCCCTGTTTACAACAACTCACTCTTTGTGTTCTCTTTTTGAGGGAGAGCTCGGGCTGCCTGGAGCTGTTGGTCTACCTGGAGCACCAGGATTGAAGGTGAGCAGATGTTAATTGATATTCAAAGAATCACCTTTAATGGCTGTCTCATCTCTTTGGAGAAGGGTGTGGTGGCTCAGCGGACTAAGGCTTCCAAAACTGTCGGCTGCAAAGTTGGCAGCTCAGTGATTCAAATCCCAGGTGCCACGCAGCAGAGGGAGCTCCCACTGATAACCCCAGCTCCTGCCAACCTAGTAGTTCAAAAGCATGTAAATGCAAGTAGATAAATAGGTACCACTGTAAAAAGCGGGAAGGTAAAACAGTGTTTCCTTGCAGCCATGCTGGCCCCATGGCCATGGACTTGTACAACACTGGCTCTTCGGCTTGAATACGGAGATGAGCACTGCCCCTAGCACCACCCCTAGTGTCAGACATGACTAGCACACATGTGCAAGGGGAACCTTTACCTTTTTTACCGATCTCTTTTTATGTTGGACTGGAAGTAACATTCAGCTTTAACAAAACGCCTTCACATGCACGCACACACGCATGCACACGCACACGCACACACACACCACCACCACCACCACCATCACCACCACCAAACACTTTGCCCAGCTTGGTGTCCCGTTGTTGTCATTATTCACACTGTTGTCTCAAGAGATATTGTTTTCTCTGTTTCCAACTTCTCCCTCCTCACCCGCCCCACCCCCACCCCCACATGCAGACACACAGAGAGAGAGAGATCATAGAAAATTAAAATGAGTTTACAAGTTTAGAGAAATGAGAGAACTGTCCATAACATAGTTCATGTGGAGGAATTATAATGCTATAGTGTACTGAATTGTCGGACTGTCAGGCAGACATTCCTGAAATTAAAATGAAAAATTAAACGAGACAAAAACACCATGGTAGCTTAAAGACCAAACACTGTATTTTAATGTGAGCTTTTGTGGACAAATCCCCTTCTTCAGAAAAATGTAAGAACAGTTCATGAAGGGTATAGGCTAATTCTGTGTCTTCAGTGGCTCTTCTGTGGCAGCTGATTCTTTAGTATCATTCCTTTTGTTTTCAAACAGTTGTGTTCATAGCATTGCCTGTGTCTTTGATTGAGGGTGGTGGAGTCTCCTTCTCTGGAGGTTTTTAAGCAGAGGCTGGATGGCCATCTGTTGGAAATACTGTGATGGAGGAGAGGGGTTTCCTGCATGGCAGGGGGGTTGAACTGGATGGCACTTGACGTCTCTTCCAACTCTATGATTCTATGATTCCTCTTCTTGCATTTTGTTATTTTTCTCATTATGTGATGATCTCAGCTTGATTAAAGCTACAGAGGTTGCAGATAAATGACCTAACAAAGTCACACTGATCAATTCAATTTGAACATTAGGAAGAACTTCATGACAGTAAGACAGTTAGAGCTGTTCGGCAATGGAAGATGCTGCCACAAAGGGTGGTGGATTCTTCTTCTTTGGAGGTTTTTACACAGAGGCTGGATGGCCATCCATCAGAAATGCTGTGATGGGGGTTCCTGCATGGCAGGGGCTTGGACTGGATGGCCCTTGAGGTCTCTTCCAACTCTATGATTCTATGATTCTATGTTTCAAATTAGTTTTAAAAGGGTCCGAATGGACTTGAAACAAGGCATGCTTTGTCTACCTGCTCATCTCAGGAGGAGAAAAATAGATATCATGATGACTAAGAAAGATATTTTCCAGTCTTATTTGCTCTCTGATATTTTTCCCATTCCTTGTTGATGCAGTCTCTGTGGACAGGTTCTTTGTGCGATGTGGGTATTCTTGCTATAAGTGAGCATACCTCTCTCCCTTTTTGAAAAAAAGTGCTAATGGGGAGAGAGGTCAGGCGTTCATATTTTCATGTGTCATTGAGAATTGAGTAAGTCACAATAGAGACAATTTGACAATTTGACTATCAATCTTTTCCAAAGCTATATAAAGACGTTTAAAACAATTTAAAACCATTAATTTAATATTTAATACAAAACCAAAAATATTAATATATATATAAATTAAATTAATTTAATTAAAATTAAAAAAAATATGATCTCAGGCTGACTCTTTCTGTTTTATATTGCTTATTTATATAAAGTTGGTATTTTAACGTTGTTTTTTAAAACAAGTTTTCAAAACCAAACCACAAAACTAAATTAAGCTAAAATAAAATCATTAAAACATTCAAATCATTGCACCAAAGCTTATGCAGGCCATGACTCTCAATTCGGAAAAGCTGTAATGAGTAAGTATGTTTAGGTTTGGCACTGAAATGATGCCAGTGTTGGTGCCAGACAAGCTTCAAAGGAGAGAATAGAGTAGAATAGTTCAAACTTTGGTCCTCCAGATGTTGTGGACCACAACTCCCACAGTCCTTTGCCTTTGGAAATACGGGCTTGGAATTCTGGGAGTTGTGGTCCAAAACATCAGGAGGGCCGAAGTTTGGACATGCCTGGAATAACACTTTATTGTCATTGTACTAATGCAATGGAATTAAAAGGCCATTCCATAGTTGGGGTGCTCCAGCAGAAAAATACCATTCCCTGTATCTCCACATAATGAGTTAATCTCAGTAGTGGGACACAGAGGAGGACCTCCCAAAAATAGCTTCATGATTGAGCAGAGGAGAGAGAGAGAGAGAGAGAGAGAGAGAGAGAGAGAGAGAGAGAGAGAGAGAGTCCTTCAAATATCCAGGTCCCAAGCCATGTAGGACTTATGTAAGTCAGCATCAACATATTGAACGCAAATGGGAAACATAGATTTGCCAGTGCAAATCTTTCAGAACTGGTACAGTGTGGGCTCTGAAGGATGTCCCTGTTAGTAGTCCAGCTGCTGCCTTTCATTCCTGCTGTAGCATCCATGTCATCTTCAAGTGTAGCCCATGCTGACTTCATTGCAGTAATCTAACTGGGAAGGTATCAGGGCTTGGACTACTGTGGCCATCTTGTCTCCATTCAGAAATGGTTGTAGCTGGCAGATAATGATGACCCCAGGCACTCTCAGCCACTGAACTTGCATCAGTCCTAAATGACAAAGATGAATCTAGGTGTATCTCCAAATTACAAACCTGCTCCTTAGGGAGGAATGCAAAAGAAACAGATGATGACGTCCTCCCACTATCCTTTCCCCTTGCCTCCTTAGTTGTTTTTATAAATCTGAAGCAGGACAAATGTTTGGCCTCACTGGATTGTTGAACTACCATTCAAACAAGTTGATTTTCATGGCCAGGTTCCAAAGTAATGTTGCACAGTTAATTTATTTTCTGATTAAGAATCTGTACACTTCCATTTGGAGACTGATCTTTCTTTCTCTCTTCTTCAACTTTATTTTGGCCAGGGGACAGATGGTCAGCCAGGACCCCCAGGACGTCAGGGCTATGTTGGAGCTCCTGTAAGTTGGAGTTTGGACATTTTTCTCATTGTCCTTTGAGTATTGTATGGTTTGTACAGTCTGCTTCTATGGTATGTTGATGCTTGGTGCGCTAGCAAATATGGACACTATCGACACATCCAAAACCTTCAGTTTTGCATGGATGCTTTCACAGATGCAAGAGTCAGTCCTTTACACCTCCTGAATATTTGCATAATTTGCATAATATTGAGTTAACAAAGGAGGAAAGCCTGAGGAGTTAGAATAAGTCAATACTCTTGACATAATTCAATGCCTAGAGACAAATGCAAGGAGCCAGTAGAGGGTCAGGAAAAGCCGGGAAGGTTCTCCCCAGATATCTAGAGGCTTTAATCTTGCAGAGGAGCTTTCTCTGATTTTCCTCTACAATCCCTCTTGGTTCAATGAGGACTGTGTTTCCTCAACCCAGTTGCCATAGGACACTTCCCTAGAGGCACCCATTGTGTGACTGCATAACTAACTCGGGTGTCTGAAACCCAATCTTCACCGAATGTGGAGAGGGTTGTAGAGGTGAGATGGAGAAAGCATTTCTGCAAGTATGGTGTCTCTAGATGCCTGGGGGTACTCCCCGGTGGGGGGGAGGTTTGGGGACACATCTCAGGGGTTTGAAGCCCAATTCTCAACATACTTGCAAGGATTGTAGAGGAACGTCACGGGATGCTGTTCTCCCAATTTGGTGTGTCTAGGTTCCTTGAAGGCCATTTTATATCATTTTAATATGGTGATGAATCGATTCATTGTCAATTCATCACTTGGAATCCATGGATTCATGGATTTGCTGATTTGTCATTTCTGGTGAATCACAAACTGTGACAAATTGCCATTTATTAATTTGTTCCCATCTCTAGTTGAAATCCTTCCAGTTCCAATCAGACAGAGACAGAGAAAGATCTTCATATTTTTCCAGCCTCATTATCCTGATTACTAAGGGTTTTGACTCATCCCAGCCTTGGAATAGCTCAAAATCTCAGTGGGGCAGTCCGTTACCGAACGTTCTAGCACCAGTTAATGCATAGTGCTTTGTCATTGGGAATAGCGTTCTAAATACTATTTAGTAGACAAAGCCTTAAATCAGTTTTCCTTTTCTATGGTATTCATCCTGTATTGAGTCACTATGAGTGTATACTAGTGACTCATCCACAGTTTGCTCCGGGGTGGTACTGGGGAAATATATTCTAAACTTTATTATTTTATCTTTTTCTTTCTTCTTCAGGGCCTGCAGGGGGAAAGAGGAGAAAAAGGCCCTAAAGGAGACAAGGTACAGATAATGGGTACCAAATATTTATCAACAGGGTCAGTTGACTTGATGAACATTTTCCTCCCATGTGGCAGCAGCAGAGCACTGGAAAAGGATGAACACCATTGCTCTGAATATTAGGTTTATGCAGTGAGTGCATCTGTTTATGCAGTGAGTGCATCTGTTTTTGGGAAACCATAATGGTGTTTTTGGGAAACCATAATGGTAGCAGCCTTCTCTGTGGCTGGCCCTGTCCTGTGGAACCATCTCCCCAGTGAAGTGCGCCTTGCACAGTCCCTGCCAGCCTTTAGGAAAGCATTAAAAACCTTGCTGTTCCAAGAGGCGTTTTGACTAAATCTAACCCCCCCGCGCCATCTGCCATCTGCCGTTTGTTTTGGTTTTATTGTTGTTTTATTGTTTTTATATGGACATGTTTTTTTTTTGTTTCTATTTCTTTGTTGTGAACCGCCCGGAGTTCCTTTGGGAAGATGGGCGGTATACAAGCCTAACAAACAAACAAATAATAAATAAATATTGTTGCGCAATAACTGGCCTGCTGGCCTGTTTAGGTTGGCCTGCAGAGCAACAACTCAATTGCAGGTGATCAAGTCTTGGGAATAGAGATGGGCACGAAACAGAAAAATGGCATTTCGGTTTTTCGTTTGTCATTGAGAGGTCTGTTTCGGTTCGTTTCCGTTTGTCGGGAATTTTTTGAAAAATTTCGTTACCATTTTTCGTTTTTTCGTTTGTCGTTTCTACCCGCTTTTTGTGTGATTTTTAAAGCATTTCCGTGCGTGGGCGTCCCCCAACGCCCCAGACCAGAGGGAAAACACTATAAAAATGGATGCTGACAGAGACTCAGTATAGACTTGGTTCGCAGGGAGGCTGCAAAGGCAGCGGCGGGCTTTGCCCAGGGTGCAAGGCAGCCGCAAAGTGACTGCACTGCAGGGCAGGGGAGGGTACTCACCGAGAGGTACGCAGCACGCACGCACACAGGGGGCTGCAGGACTGAAGCTAGAGTCGCAGAGACAGCAATCCCACCCTAACTCCCACCAGAGACTGCAAGGAGGACGGGGGCTGCCAGAGCTTTTTATGCCCTCTGTGGCTGCCAGACCTGCCCGCCCAGTCTGCAACCTGGGCATGCTATTGGTTGAACATGATCCCACATCACATGGCTTGCCTCCATTTTGTGGCTGGTGGCGACATCCATTTTAAAGGGAAAATAAAAATACATCACGATGGGAAAGACAAAAACAAACGTTTTGAGGACCCCAACCCCCCTGGTAGGTTTTATCAGACAATATAAATAATTATTGCTGCATTTTTATGGATGTCCAGGGCGTTTTTTAACATTTAAAACAGGTCATTTCATTGCGCGTTTCCATTAACGGAAACGAAATGTAACGACCACAGTTTTCATGGTTCTGTTCGTTTCATTTCATTTTCATCACAATTTTCGTTTGTCGTTTCGTTACGTAATGGAAACAACAAACAGAAACGGAAATGAAAAAATGTTCGTTCTGTGCCCATCTCTACTTGGGAATTTAGTTGGTCGAAGACTTTATTAATCTTGGAGCCAGGATGAGATGCAAGAATGGAATGAATTTCATGGATAAACAGAGTCCCTCATAAGATATAGGAGAAGAGACAAACAAGCACAGTAAAGGTGCACTCGCAGAAAACACACACAGCTAGTGGCCCAAAGGCCATCTACTTGCCAGGGAGGAACAGCCAGATGTTGCTTTTCTAACATTCAGACTCACCAACAGAAAAGAAGCAGATGCTGTCCCTTAGGTTTGCTCAAGTCATCTGGGCCAGCGATGGCAAGCCTTTCAGAGACCGAGTGCCCAAACTGTGATTCAGAACCCACTAATTTTTCGCAAAGTGCTAATACAGCAATTTAACCTGAATGCAGGTGACTGTGAAGGGGTGATGTTGGGTACCCACAGAAAGGGCTCCGAGGACCACCTTTGGCACCTGTGCGATAGGTTCTTCAATGCTGATCTAGGCCTCTTGCTACTAATCCCCTCTCTGTCTCCCCCCTCCCACTTCCTTTGTTTTGTGAAGTAATGAGCTCACATTCTAGCCAAAATGAAGGGACACAGTTGGAGGCTCAGACATGTCTAGTGTTTGTGGCAAGATGCTAGAGCTGGCCTCCAACCGCCTTAATAAGAACATAAGAAGAGCCATGCTGGATCAGGCCAAAGGCCCATCTAGTCCAGCTTCCAGTGGCCCCACCAAATGCGTCTAGGATCGCACAAGACTAGATATCTGTCTCCTGATACCACTCCCCTGCATCTGGCCCTTGAAATACCCTGGTTTTAAGCCTGGAGATTACACATCTCCATCATGGTTTGTAACCTGTGATGGACTTTTCCTCCAGAAATCTGTCGAATCCCCTTTTGAAGGCATCCAGGCCAGATGCCATCACCACATCCTGTGGCAGGGAGTTCCATAGACTAACAACACACTGGGTAAAAAAAATTCTTTTGTCTGTTCACTTTCTCCCAACCCTCAGTTTGAGTGGATGTCCCCTAGTTCCGGTATTTTGTGAGGGGGAGAAGAGCATGTTGGTACATGTTGGTACCAATGATGTCGGGAAGGACAAGCGGTCAGTCTTGGAAGCCAAGTTCAGGTTGTTAGGAAGAAGATTGAAGTCCAGGACTTCCAAGGTAGCATTTTCAGAAGTGCTACCTGTTCCTCGTGCAGGACCCACCAGGCAGGCAGAGCTCAGAAGCCTCAATGCGTGGATGAGGCGATGGTGTCGAGAGGAGGGCTTTAGATTTGTCAGGAAGTGGAGAACATTTTGGGACAAGCCAAACCTGTTCAGGAGGGATGGGTTGCACTTGAATCACGATGGGACCAGACTGCTGGCACTCAACCTCAAAAAGCCTGCAGAGCAGCTTTTAAACTGATAACTGGGGGAAAGCCGACAGGAGCTGTGTGGCATCCAGTTCGGAACACCTCATCTTCGGGGAATGAGGTTGGAGAGGGTAGAGAATCACATAGAGAAGACATAGCAGGTATTAGTACTGGGAGAATAATGGAATGTGATAGTTCATCTACTGAAAATAATAGCTGTGGGGGGAAAAGAACAAAGCAGCAGCTGTTGTTGCAGAACCCACTGTACAGGTGCTTCTACGCCAATGCTTGAAGCCTCTGACCAAAAATGGGAGAACTTGAATATTTGGCAGCTAGGGATAACATTGATATAATAGACATAACAGAAACCTGGTGGAATGCAGAGAACCAGTGGGATACAGCAATCCCAGGCTATAAACTCTATAGAAGGGATAGAGAGGGGCGGGTTGGAGGGGGAGTGGCCATCTATGTTAAAGAAGGGGTAAAATCCAGCAGAATGGAGATTGACAGAGGGTCTGACTCCACCATAGAATCACTGTGGGTTAAACTACCAGGTCCAAGGAGTGATGTGATAGTTGGGGTATACTATCGCCCACCAGATCAAAAACTTGAGGGGGACTTTGAAATGAGGAGACAAATCATGGAGGTATCTCAGAAGCACAGGATAGTAATCGTGGGGGACTTCAATTATCCCCACATCGACTGGGCCAATGCGAGCTCCGGGCAAGAAAGAGAAACTGGGTTTCTCGACTTGCTGAATGACTGTGCCTTAGAGCAACTTGTCATGGAGCCCACCCGAGAACAGGCAACTCTGGATCTAATACTGTCTGATACTCAGGATCTGGTCAGGGATGTGAATGTCACTGAGACTCTGGGGAACAGTGACCATGCTGCAATCTCCTTTGCCATGCATGTTGGAGGAAGAGTGTCAAGCAAACCAGACTTAAAAATCTTTGATTTTCGAAGGGCAAACTTCCCTCAGATAAGGAAACTAGTTAGAAAGAAATTGATGGGGAAGGTTGGAAGAATCCAATCTCTTCAGAGTGCATGGAACCTGTTTAAAACAACGGTAACAGAGGCCCAGCACAAGTGCATACCACAAAGAAAGAAGAGCTCATTTAAGCCCAAGAGGGCACCAGCATGGTTAACGAGTGGAGTTAGAGAGGCTCTAAAGCGAAAGGAGGGGTCTTTCTGTAAATGGAAATCCTCCCCAAATGAGGAAAATAAAAAGGAACACAAACTCTGGCAAAAGAAATGTAAGAAGATGATAAGAGAGGCAAAGAAAGATTTTGAGGAACTCATGGCTAGCAATATAAAGGGTAATAATAAAAGCTTCTTTAAATATGTTAGAAGTAGAAAACCTGCCAGAGAACCAGTTGGCCCTCTGGATGGTGAGGGAGGAAAAGGGGAGATTAAGGATGACTTGGAAATTGCAGAGAAATTAAATGAGTTCTTTGCATCTGTCTTCACGACAGAAGACCTTGAGCAGATTCCGCTGCCTGAACGGCCCCTCTTGACTAAAGAATTAAATCAAATACAGGTTAAAAGAGAAGATGTGTTAGGACTAATTGATAAATTGAAGATTAACAAGTCCCCGGGCCCAGATGGCATCCACTCAAGGGTTATTAGGGAACTGAGAAATGAAATTGCAGATCTCTTAACGGTTATATGCAACTTGTCTCTTAAAACGGCCACAGTGCCGGGGGACTGGAGGATAGCAGATGTCACACCAATTTTTAAAAAAGGAAGGAGGGGGGACCCGGGAAACTACAGGCCAGTTAGCCTTACATCTGTCCCAGGGAAGATCGTGGAAAGCCTCATCCAAGAGAAAATCTTAAAACACATAGAAGAACAAACTTTGCTGAGAGAAAATCAGCATGCCTTCTGCAACGGTAAGTCTTGTCTGACAAATCTTGTAGAATTTTTTGAAAAGGTCAGCAGGCATGTAGATTTGGGTGAACCGGTGGATATAGTCTATCTGGATTTTCAAAAGGCCTTTGACACAGTCCCTCACCAGAGGCTGCTGAGAAAATTGCACAGTCAGGGGATAAGAGGGCAGGTCCTCTTATGGATTGAGAACTGGTTGAGATCCAGGAAACAAAGAGTATGTGTCAATGGGAAATTTTCACAATGGAGAGAGGTGAAAAGCGGTGTGCCCCAGGGCTCTGTCCTGGGACCGGTGCCTTTCAATCTGTTCATAAATGACCTGGAGACAGGGATAAGCAGTGAGGTGGCCAAGTTTGCAGATGACACAAAACTTTTCCGTGTGGTAAAAACCAGATAAGATTGTGAAGAGCTCCAGAAGGATCTCTCCAAACTGGGGGAATGGGCTACGAAATGGCAAATGCGTTTTAATATAGCCAAATGTAAAGTAATGCATATTGGGGCAAAAAATCCAAACTTTATCTATCAACTCATGGTCTCTGAGTTATCCGTGACAGATCAGGAAAGAGATCTTGGTGTGTTGGTGGACAGCTCCATGAAGGTGTCTCCCCTATGTTTGGCAGCGGTGAAGAAGGCCAATTCCATGCTAGGGATTATTAAAAAGGGGATTGAAAATAAAACAGCCAACATTATAATGCCATTATACAAAACAATAGTAAGGCCGCATCTGGAGTATTGTGTACAAGTCTGGTCACCGCATCTCAAGAAAGACATAGTGGAACTGGAAAAGGTGCAGAAGAGAGCGACCAAAATGATTACTGGGCTGGGGCACCTCCCTTATGAGGAAAGGCTAAAACATTTGGGGCTCTTTAGTCTGGAAAAAAAGGCGCCTGAGGGGGGATATGATTGACACGTACAAAATAATGCAGGGCATGAGTAAAGTGGATAGAGGGAAGCTCTTTTCCCTCTCACAAAATACCAGAACTAGGGGACATGCCCTCAAATTGAGGGCTGGGAGAGTAAGAACAGACAAAAGAAAATATTTTTTCACCCAGCGCGTTGTTAGTCTATAGAACTCCCTGCCACAGGATGTGGTGATGGCATCTGGCTTGGATGCCTTCAAAAGGGGATTGGACAGATTCCTGGAGGAAAAGTCCATCACAGGTGACAAACCATGATGGAGATGTGTAATCTCCAGGCTTAAAACCAGGGTACTTCAAGGGCCAGATGCAGGGGAGTGGTATCAGGAGACAGATATCTACTCTCATGTGCTTCCAAAAGCATCTGGTGGGGCCACTGTGAGATACAGGAAGCTGGACTAGATGGGCCTTTGGCCTGATCCAGCATGGCTCTTCTTATGTTCTTATGTTCTTATGTTCATCCCTGTATCCATTTTACTCATATGTTGCATTATTTTGTATATCCTTTATCCATTTCCAAAAGTACTGTTCTGTTTCTCAAGACTCCACAAAAGTTCTGCACATTCCTTTCCACAGTTCAGGCCACTTATTTACTCACCGACAGAACATGCCTCACATATATGCATTGCTTCTCCTTCTGGGGTTATGTTGAGGTTAACACGCCTGCACTTTGATTCAGGTGGGATACAGTTTCAAATTTGAATATACAGTAAGTGGCATTCTAAGTCTTTAGAAAAGTACACATTTGCCAGTAGCCCCCCCCCTTTCACCCCAAGACTGTACAAAATCAATTCCTAAATAGGCTGCATACTTCTCTGGACTGCATTCTGTGGTTCTAGTTGTGCCATATTATAAATTGTGTTAAGTTTTGTGTTCCTTCAATGCAATGTCTTCTGCAATGTTATGAGTAGATACTCATTTCCTAGCAGAATATTGCCTATGTCCTACAAAAACAATCCCTAAATTTCAGGGCATTATTTTGGTAATAAAGGTTTGAGCCAAATTATACTGTAGACATAATTTGAAGGTAATTACTCATAGGTAATTATCTGTGAACTTGAGATTTACTGGCTACCCTGCCAGCCTGCTCTAAAATACAGTCATACAAGTATATCAAAGGACATTTTTTCTATGCCGCTTTCAGAAATGAGTAATATAAGTTCCTTTTTTAAAAAATGGAAAATGGTGTCATTTTGTATGTTGGTTTTGAAATGTGACAAAGAAAGAAAGAAAGAAAGAAAGAAAGAAAGAAAGAAAGAAAGAAAGAAAGAAAGAAAGAAAGAAAGAAAGAAAGAAAGAAAGAAAGAAAGAAAGAAAACAAGCATTATATTTTCCAGATCTGTGATCTACTTTTTAAAAAAATGGAAAATGGTTTTGAAACGTGACAAAGAAAGAAAGAAAGAAAGAAAGAAAGAAAGAAAGAAAGAAAGAAAGAAAGAAAGAAAGAAAGAAAGAATTATAATTTCCAGATCTGTGATCTACTGGCCTACTGAGGGGAGGGTTTGATTCTAACAAAAATAGGTGGGAGTCTAAACAGATCAACAGCAGGAGATGCAGTAAAAATTGGCTAGGAGTGACTAAGTAGGACAAGTTGTACCACTGAGGTAGAAGCAACTGAACTCCTAAACAACTGAATGCAATTTGAAAATGTGGTCATATTTTAGATAATGTAAGATGAGATGGCATGGAAAACCATGGCACAACTGGGATGATGTCCAGAACATGCTTGTATGGTGTTATGGATTACCTGAACATGCTGACTCCCAAACGTGCTTCACTTTTTTCCAAGAAGGATAGTATCTTTGGTATCCAGAATAGTGTCTTGAACTGTTTTTTCTTGTGTGTGTGTGTTGTGTCATTACAGTCATGACTGACCCTTCGTGACTCCATGTCCATGGAGTTTTCTTGGCAGGAATACTGGAGTGGTTTGCCAGTTCCTACTCCAGGCGCCTACAGCACCTGGTATTCCCTGGTGGTCCCCATCCAAGTACTAAACAGGGCCAACCCTGCTTAGCTTCCGAAATCAGCGAGATCAGATGTACTTACTTACCCTTTCCAAATATACTTCCCAGAATGATACATCTAACAGTAAATTTCCTGCTTCTGTGTTTCACTCAGGGAGAACCAGGTCTTGATGGTTTTCCAGGAAAGCCTGGTCTGGATGGCAAACAGGTATGTGCACAATAGTAAGTACTAAGATAGAGTTCTATAGAATTAGAAAGAGGGACTAGATATGATGTTCTGAATGAGCTTTGGGCATAAATGTATGTTTGTTGTATGTTTCATAGTTCAATACTCACTGTACATGTCTATTCAGACATAAGTCCACTGACTTTATGTTTCTAACTACCATAGGGCTGCATCAATTTGTTTGTCTCAACTGGAACAGATCCATTATATCAATACAGTTTGCCTTAGGATTGATTGAATTAAATATCTTTAATAAATGGACTTAGCCTTTATGGGAGATTAAGAGTGGTATTTAGCCCTAAATATTTGTAGGATGGCATCCTTAATTAGTAAATATATCTTTCTGAAACCACATGCACTCTGCTTCTATCTTATGCACGTATGTTCAGGTTTTCACATATTATCTACTTTTTGCAGTTTAGTTTCCTTTTTCTATTAATATTTAGCTTTTGTCTGTTCTTCCTTTCAATTGAACTTCAGTTATAGAGTAGGTCCCCGGTATCCGCTGGGGATTGGTTCTAGGCCTTCCTGTGGATAATGGAAACCACAGACAAGAGAGAATGCCTGCCTACCCACGCCCAAACAGCTGTTTCCTGACAGTAGCTTGCTTTATGACTGCTGTTTTGAGACAGTAGCCTGCTTTATGGCCGCTGTTTGTGACAGTAGCTTGCTTCACAGATGCTGTTTGTGACAATAGCTTGCTTTACAGCTGCTGTTTATGACAACAGCTTGCTTTATAGCTTGCTTTGTGGCTGCTGAATTATTTAATTTTTTCCTCTGCCAACTGTGGATAACTGAATCAGTGGATAATGAATCAGTGGATGCGGGGGTCCTACTGTATCTTGGTCTAGTCTCTACTTCTCAGAGCAGGTTATATCATACCTTATATTATAGCTGCTTCTTCCCACTTCATGTAATTAAGAAATCCTGACTGTCCTTGATCATGTTCAATAATTTTTGGTTAATCGTTCTTTCTTTCCAACTCATTTGACACATTCATTTCCAATAGCACATTTTAGATGCCTTCTTGTTCCTTTTTTCTTTTCTTTTACCCATTGTTCACACTTGGCATTCAAACTGGGGTGAACCACATATCAAGGTAGACTTCCATGGATGCAATTACATGCCCAATTAGTTGAACAAGATGCTTGCCAAAGTAATTTCCAGTGTTCTTGTCTGTCTGGAGTCTATCCTAAAATGTGTAACCAGTAGTGGCAAATATTCTTTGACACTAGGAAAAATGGCGTGTTAGCATATCACAACCCCTTATTGAGAAAAATGGGCCAATGCTGTACGTTTTTTCACTATTGCATACAAGTGAAATTTTATTCACTTTCAAACAAATTAAGGAAAAGTTGGTTCATGCAAAATACAAATATTGATATTTTTGTCCACAGAAATAAAATGAATCCTGAGATGTTTTTGTGAAGATTCTTAGTCATCCAGGTAAGGTTATCCAGAAGATGAGTCATGGCAACTGGACTTCTTTTCTTGAGAGATTAAAATGTTTCTCTACTCATCCAAGTGGCCAGTCACAGACTGACGTAGCTAATTGGATGAATATAAAACATTTTGATTTCACAAGAAAAGAAGTCCCCTTGCCATGAATCATCTTGCGGAAAATCCTGAGATGTAAAAAATCCACAATCTCATCCATCAGGGAGGGGAAAAAAACCTATTTTTCTAATATTTAATTCTCATCTATGAAAAAAGCAAAAATGTACATCTCTAGCCCATTCTTTTGAGCCACTTTTAAGGAGAACCAAAATGTGAGCTCCAGCTTTCTTGACTCTAAAACTAGTGTGTGTGACCCCATTTTTCTTCTAACTGCTTAAATCTTATCATCATCACTGCTTCATGTGATTTCAGGGTATCAAAGGAAGTCCAGGACAGCCTGGCCCCATAGGATCCAAGGGAGAGAAGGTAAGGTGATAAGGATGATATATGATGCTTGTTTCTGAGATCTCCTTACTTATAATACAAAGTGTCTTCCTGGGTAGTTGCATAGCAAAAGATCAACATCCAAAGTTAGAGATTTCTCCTAATTTTAGACATGTTTCATCAACTGTCCCAGAATAGTCTCCACATCTCTGTATTATATACTATATGACAAAGTCATATGAGGCCTCTCTAACTGCATGCTGATTTCTCTTTTGAGATCTACAGGACAGGCTTTACTGGGTGTTCAAAACCACTTGAATAATTTTGCATGGGATTGTAAAGACAAGCCTTAGTGGTGCTGCACACCTTCTGGAACTTTCTCTCCGCCCTAGTCAAAGGGATTAAGACACACACTGAACAGATCCTGAAACACACTGGACAAAGAGGTACTGGACAACACTACCAATCACTCTGTCAAACTACAAAGGGAAGCCACTGAAATCCACAAATGTAAGCACAGTTTCAACAAAAAAGAAGAAAGTCTAAAAATCTGCAAAGCCAGGCTTCCAGTACTGAAAATTACAGCCTGCAAAAGATGAAAGTTCAATGATTCCCACCCAGCCACAAGCATCCCTGATCAGTTCACACAATAGAACAGATAATAACACCCATCAGATAGCAGTGAAACTTCTTAATCCTTCCATCACAATACAATGACTAACACCTATTCTCCTGCATAGGACAAGTTTCCTCTTTCCCACAACTTTAAAACCACACAGTCTCACTCACTCTATAACCCCAGACCACAGAGAGAATTCCTAGTTCCCTGAGCTCCTTGCCCTCTGAAGATGCTGGCCACAGAGTCTGGCAAAATGTCAGGGGGGGAAATATCTTCCGGAGCACGGCCAAACAGCCCAAAAAACTCAAAACAGCTATTAGATTAAGACACAGTTTAGTGTTAATGCATGTTGAAATTCCTTTAGTTTTGCAGTCCTTCCTCATCTTTTTTCATGATGTTGTTATGCTCAAAATAATTTATTCTTGTTTAAATCTGTTTAAAACATTTTCTTATACGGTCTAGCATAAAGTGTTGAGAAATGCTATGGAATCAAGTGGCATGTGGATATTAAGAGGCTATCCCTTGGTACCAAAATAATCATATTAGTCTAGTTTTGTGGTTTACCTTCCTTTGAAAAAATATATATATATCTCAAACCTAATGTCAGAAGTTTTATACATGGGCAAACAAATATCAGTAAAGTGAATACAGAAACACACAGTAATTTCACTATTTGTTTGATTCCTAATTTAGGGTGAAATGGGGCCACCAGGAAAACCCGGCTCAGCGGTAAGAGCTATTAATACTGAATTTGTGAGGAATTTAAAGCTAAAATATCCAGGATAAAATGCTAAAATGTGGATACCTTGTGATTAGTAAAAGCTTGATATTTGTGAAATACCTGTGAACATCTGTGATAAAAGGATTAAAAGCAAGAATACACACATATTATGTTTGGATTCCACACTGCAGCGACTGAAGCTGGAGGAGGTGAACCAGACGAGTTAGCAGAACAGAATTTCCATTGCCCTCCCACATGAAATAAAGAGGCGAGACAAGCTGTTAGGTTTAACTGGGCCACACTTTATTAACTCTTAACATATCAGTGCCATAACACTAAGAGGGGCCTGGCTTAATGCATCTCGTTGGTTGGAACCCCAGGGTCTCCTGGGACCCCCAACCAGCCAGCTTAGGGCAAGTCACTACCCTCTGGTGGCACAGTCCATAAGACAGCGCCCTCTGGGCCGGTAAATTTGCATACCACTCCCTGGGTTCTGAAGCTTCACTACTGTTTGCTCCAGGCCCAGAGAGGCATCCCAGCGCATCCTCCCCCTGACACTGTGATCTCACGATCCACAGTGTCCTGGGGTTGGATGGGCTAGGAACAGATAATTTATTTCTAACTCACCAGATGCCTTTTCACTCCTTCCTGCCACCAGTGTGACCTACTGAAAGAAACCCTAAGTTACACCACCAAGGACCAGTGTGGGATAGGCAAAAAATCCCCGCTCTCAAGCAGCTAATCCTGAGAACGGGTAAAAAATTCCTATCCGGCCTCACTAGGCAACCAGTTAGACACACACTAGTGCCAATAAATAGTGGTGGGTGGGTGGGGAACACTCAAGCAGCAAGAAGCTTCACTTGGGGGAGGAGTCCTGTTATTTATTATTTATTTATTTGTTGCATTTTTATACCACCCATCTTCCAGAAGGAACTCTGGGTGGTTTAAAGACGAGGATAAAACAACAATGTATAACAGGTGAGGGGAAAAGGGAGAGAAGAAAAAACTAATAGGATAAAGAGGGGGAAACCCTCCACAAGAGGCGGCACGGGCAAAAGAAGAAGAAGAAGAATTAAATGAAAAGGTTGTCATATGCCTCCTTACAAAGGAAGGTTTTCATAGCCTTTTTGAAAGTTGGGAAGGGACTGTGCTAGGCGCAGCTCACTAGGAAGATAATTCCACGATGTGGGGCCCACCACAGAGAAGGTGCGGTTACGTGTGAGCGATTTCCGCGCCTCCCTGGGTGTGGCCACCCTCAGTGATCGCGCCTGCGCCATTCTAGTGGGCCTGATCCCAGTTGACCTCTGGGAGATACGCTCCGACAGGTATTCTGGTCCCAAGCCGTGGAGGGTTTTGAAAATCAAAACCAGGACCTTGAACCTTATCCGGAGGGCAACTGGCAGCCAATGCAGGCATGCCAGAACTGGGGTGATGTGGTCGAATCTACGAGCACCCACCACCAGTCTGGCCACCACATTCTGTACCCGCTGGAGCCTCCGGACAAGGGTCAAGGGCAACCCCACGTAGAGGGCATTGCAGTAGTCAATCCTCAAGATCATGAGGGTCTGCACAACTGTCCTCAGGGAGGACTCATCGAGGTACTGACGGATCTGGGCGATCATCTCTAATTCAGTTCTAGGTCCCTGTTACTAGAGAGGATAATGCCCTGATAATGCCTGTAGTGTGTGAGGCAACCTCACTTTCCTCTGTTTTGCTGCTCATGTTTTGGCCATTTGATAATGAGAATGGAATATCTTCTAATGATATGCAAAGTACAATGCCAGTGTACCATCTATTAATAAGCTGGACCATCTATTAATAAGATATTCTCAGGAATAGTAGAAGATGCTGTCCCATCACAGTTATAAAATAATGCAATAGGGCCACCACTACCCCTCATGGGGGATTGGTTCCAAGATGATGAAAAACACAGATGATAGTTTACTTTTTTTAAGGGTCTAGAGTTGTTTGAGATATGACAATACTGTGAATGTCATTGGCAGACACCATTAAGGAAAGGACAGTTAGTGACTTTAGTGGGGAGGGGGATAAAAATAAGGATCAGATTTATTTCCCCTGATCTGCCAGTCTTACATGGTTGCCTTCTTTCTTTCAGATGCAGGTTGAAGGTTTAAAAGGAGAGCAGGTAAGTTTTTTTCACTTCTGTACTGGTATCTGGAAGTTGAGTCATGGTGACAGGACTTCTTATCTTGAGAGATCGAAATATTTTGCTACACATCCACGCAGCTTCGTCAGTCTTGTAATGATTGAAGAAGCTGCTTAGATGAGTAATGAAATGTTTCAATCTCTTAAGAAAAGAAGTCCGGTTAGCATGACTCATCTTACAGATAACCTCACCTGCATGACTTAGAATCTTCACAGACATTCTGTACCGGTAATAATAATAATACTAAAGACCAAGTAATAATACAAAACCCTGTTTTTACTATTGAGAACACCATTTCTGACTCTTAACTCCCAAAGTCAGTTGTAAAACCAACCAGAAAAGAATGAATAGAAAAGAAAATGAAGAAATGATAAACCAAGGCTGAGTGATTCAGGACCTTTCCACTGTGAATAAACTTTATTTTAATCAAACAGAGATGCTGGCAAGCTGTTGATCTTCCCTGTAACAGCTTTTATTCAAGGGCTACAGTCATCCAACCAACTCACTTCTTGCCAGTTCATGAGAACTCCACAATGAAATTGCATTGTCGGTTTTCATTATCCAAGAGCAGAGCAGATCACTGGGGAGCAGTGACTCTCTGGTGCTGTTCTTGCATTGATTTGTATTTGGCTTTATTGTTCTAAATCCAAAGCTTAAGATGTTATGCAACAAATGGCTGTTCAGTAGTGAATAATCCATCACAGGCATGTAGATACTTGTAAGAGAAGAAGGCACATACATTGGCATCCTTCAGTCTCGAAAGACTATGGTATCATGCCTGGAGTAGAGATCCTAAAAACAGCACCTAGTGTGACTAAATAGACCAATTCAGGAATGGCAGTCTCTACCGCACTGGGGGCAGATGTATTCTCTTTCCTGCCTGGTCCTCAAGTTTTGTTCTTTCCGTGCCTGCCTCTTTTCCTCTGCCTGTTGGACAAATGCCTCTTCAAATTTATGTAGACCATGCTGTATCTCTTGCCGCCAGACAGTGCGATCGGAGGTCAGGGTTTCCCAGCTGTTGAGGTCCATTCCCAAGGCCTTCAGGTCCCTCTTACAAATATCCTTATACCGCAGCTGTGGTCTCCCTCTGGGGCGCTTTCCCTTCATTAGTTCTCCATATAGAAGATCTTTTGGGATCCGACCATCATCCATTCTCACAACGTGTCCAAGCCAGCGTAGGCGTCACTGTTTCAATAAAGTGTACATGCTAGGGATTCCAGCTCGATTCAGGACTATGCTATTTGGAACTTTGTCATGCCAGGTACTGTTGAATATTCGCCTAAGACAGTGCATATGGAAGGTATTAAGCTTTCTTTCCTGTTGAGCATGGATGGTTCAAGACTTGCTGCAATACAAAAGTGTGCTCAGTGTGCAAACTTTATAGACCTGTATCTTTGTATGTTCTGTCAGCTTCTTATTGAGCTATACTCTCTTTGTTAGTCTGGAAAACATAGTTGCTGCTTTACCTATACGTTTATTCAGCTCAGACTCTTGTGAGAGTGTATCTGAGATAGTTGAGCCAAGATACACAAAGTCATGGACAACTTCCAGTTCTTTTGCAGAAATTGTAATGCGAGGAGGAGAGTCCACATTCTGGCCCATTATTTGTGTTTTTTTCAGGCTGATTTCTAGCCCAAAATCTTTGCAAGTTTTACTAAAATGGTCCATGAGTTGTTGGAGATCTTCAGCAGAGTGAGTAGTAATGCCGGCATCATCAGCGAAGAGGAGATCCCGCAAACACTTCACCTGTACCTTAGACTTTGCTCTCAATCTAGAGAGGTTGAAGAGTTTTCCATCTGATCTGGTCCGGAGATAGATACCCTCTGTTGAAGTTCCAAAAGCATACTTCAGCATGGTAGGAAAGAAGATCCCAAACAAGGTTGGCGCAAGGACACAGCCCTGCTTCACGCCGCCTCAGATGTCGAAGGGATCTGACACCAGGCCATCAAAAACTACATTGCCCTTCATATCCTCATGAAAAGACCTAATGATGTTAAGGAGCTTGGGTGGGCATCCAACGCGGAGGAGTATTTTAAAGTGTCCGTCCCTACTAACCATATCAAATGCCTTTGTGAGATCTATGAAGGCTACAAAAAGTGGCTGTCCTTGTTCCCTGCATTTCTCCTGCAACTGCCTGAAGGAAAATACCATATCAGTAGTGGACCTGTTGGTTCGAAAGCCACACTGTGATTCTGCGTAGACTCTCTCTGCAAGTATCTGGAGCCTCTTCAGTATAACACATGCAAACAGCTTCCCGACAACACTAAGAGAGATACCACGATAGTTGTTACAGTCGCTCCTGTCACCTCTGTTCTTATAAAGCGTAACAATATTAGCGTCCTTCATATCCTGTGGTACTCCCCCTTCCCTCCAGCAAAGGCAGAGGATTTCATACAGTTCAGTGGCAATGATCTCTTTGCAGCACTGCAGAACTTCAGCAGGGATTTTATCTTTCCCAGGTGCCTTGCCAGAGGCAAGTGAATCCAGAGCTACATTTAGTTCTTTTAGTGTTGGTTCATTGTCAAGCTCCTCCTAGACAGATAAGCACTCAATATTATTTAAGACTTCTTCGGTTATTGTGTTTTCTCTGGAATATAGTTCAGAATAGTGCTGCACCCAGCGTGCCATCTGCTGCTCACGATCCTGGATGATCTCACCTGAGACAGTCATTAAGGGCACAGTTTTCTTATGTATTGGCCCTAAGGCCTGTTTAATTCCGTCATACATCCCCTTGATGTTACCTGTATCAGCTGCCATCTGAACCCGAGAACACAGTTGCAGCCAGTAATCGTTAGCACATTTCCTGGCAGTCTGCTGGACTTTGTTACGAACAGCTCGCAGGGCTTGTAGGTTGTGCTCGCTGGGATAAGCTTTATATGCAGTCAAGGCTCTCCTCTTTGGCTCAATAGCTGGCATCAGCTCTTCTGAGTGGGCTTCAAACCAGTCTGCTGTCTTTCGAGTCTCCTTGCCGAATACTGATAAAGCAGTGTTATAAACAACATTCTTAAAATGTTCCCAACGTTTAGATGCATTATCTTCAGCAGGGCCAGGAAGAGCTTCTTTGAGTACATGGGAGAATTCCTCCACTTTTCCTTGGTTATAGGTGTTACTGGTATCAATTTTTGATCTTCTTTCCTTCTTCAGGTGGTGCAATCTCTTTGTTTTCAGTTTTACTTTGCTGTACACCAGGGAGTGGTCTGTGTCACAGTTGGCACTCTGATAACTATGTGTGATTGTAACACTAGAAATGCTGGAGCGCCTGATGAGAATCAGGTCGAGCTGATGCCAGTGTTTCGATCTTGGATGTCTCCAAGAGACTTTGTGCTGGGGCTTTGTGTTAAAGAATGTATTGCTGATGCAGAGACCATAATAGCAGCAAAACTCCAGCAGGCGTTGGCCATTTTCATTCATCTTTCCAATGCCGAACCGACCTAGGCAGGTGGGCCAGGAGTTATAATCAGCTCCAACCCTGGCATTAAAGTCACCGAGGACAGCTATTGGTCTTTTCTCAGGGATTTTCTTGATAGTGGCAGCTAGATCATCATAGAATTTGTCTTTAAGTTCTGCTGGAGATGATAATGTTGGTGCGTATGCACTGATAAGTGTAACCAACCCTGCTGTAGAGTGTAGTTGCATGGACAGGATTCTCTCACTTCCTGCAGCAGGTGGGATAATGAGACCTAGTAAAGTATTTCTAACAGCAAAGCCAACCCCACATTCCCTGGTCTCATTTGATGGTTTTCCCTGCCAGAAGAATGTAAAGTTCCTCTCCTTGACAGATCCAGAGTCAGGTAGCCCTGTCTCTTGGAGAGCAACAATGTCCATCTGCAGTCTGCACAGTTCCCTGTCGATGACAGCTGTCTTTTGTATAGTGTCCATTTCTTGGAGATAGTCTGAACAGCCAGGGTTCATTGTCCTAACATTCCATGTGCCCAACTTTAGGCTCGAGATTTTTTTTATGTTTATTGCATGGTGCAGAGTCAACGATTTGTTTGCTGGTTTCCATCCTGATCCGCCTACACCCAGGTAGCTGCCGCTTCCTGTGTTGTCCCCCACTATTTGCTGTAAGTGGTCCTCTCCAGGGCACAAGGCCTGGGTAATTCAATATGGAGGTTAGGCTGTTACCCAGGCAGCGAAACCCCCCTCTCCAGAAGAAGAAGGCACAATAAACACAATTTAGGGTGTATGTGAGGAATCTGTACAAATAAATGAAATCAGTGTTGGGTGGACATCATTCTTACACGATCTCACGTTTATTTATTTATTTGCTTGCTTGCTTTGACTCAGAGGCTCATGCTTTGGAATTAAATGGATGGAACATGGATGGAACTAATATCAAAATGGGCATACTTAGATATCAATAGTTCTGGAGCCAGAAATTTGATTTGACTAGTAACATGAACAGAATTTAAAGCAAAGCAAAGCAAATTGTTCTGCTTATATACCGCCCCATAATACTTAAAGCACTATTTGGGTGATTTACAATTTACATTATGCCCCCCCCCCCAGCAAGCTGGGTACTCATTTTACCGACCTCGGAAGGATGGAAGGCTGAGTGAACCTTGAGCCTGGAATTGAACCCCAGGTTGTGAGCACAGTATTAGCTGAACCACTGCACCTTGAAGCTCCTGAACTTATAGTTCTTCCATACAAAACTCCACTCCTTCGGTCTCATTTCAGATGCTGCTATTAAGGGCAGAGGGCAGCCAAGGCTGGTAAGCACCAGTAGTGGCAGCAATGCCCTTAAAATAAGCTCAGCACTTTATCCATAAAAATGATACTGAGATGATCTATCTTGCATACTTCAGAATGACGTATTTTAAGTACAACAAATGGGGTGTGATTTATTTATTTATTTATTTATTTATTTATTTATTTATTTATTTATTGGATTTCTATACCACACCATCTAGCCCGAAAGCTACTCTGAGTGGTTTTATTATTAAGAGTTTAACTTTCATAATTGTACTTTTTTCATGATTGTATTTTTTCCCCACAGGGTCCCCCTGGCCCACGAGGATCAATTGGCCCTCCTGGACCTCCCGGTATCCCTGTAAGTACTTGCTCTCACTCACTAGCTGTTGGATACTTTTCTGTACTGTGACGAAAGGTTCTTTTCCGGGCCCGGAATGTTGCTTTTATGACTGGGGTCCTGGATTCAAAGCCCATACACCTTACCTTGTGCTTGGGGTTAAACTCCAACAAAGAAGATGCCTCAATATGTCATAGTTTCTTTTCCCTGGTGCTGGCCAATCAGACAGGGAGGCGAGATGGTGCATTTCCCTGCACAGCTCCTGATTGGCTAGCACCAGGGAGAAGGAATGATAATGCGTGGGAGGCTTCTTCCTTGTTGAAGTTTAACCCCGCATGAGCCCAGTGCAAGGTAAGGGATTGGTTGATTTCATTCTTCTGGTTCTGAACATCATCTGGGCTCCCATGGTTCATTTCGGAAGCTGACCACTTCCAAAATGAAAAACCCATCTCTAATAGGTATGAATAATGAATTGAAACTCCTGTAATCTTGGCCAGCAGAAAATATGCTTTTGAAATGTTTCCTTCTCATTTGTGAACATTAAATAAGCAAAAGAAAGAAAGAAAGAAAGAAAGAAAGAAAGAAAGAAAGAAAGAAAGAAAGAAAGAAAGAAAGAAAGAAAGAAAGAGAAAAAAATCACAGGCACTAATCCAGCAATCACCTCACTTTAAAGCAACTGTTTGATGATCCATTGTGTATGATGTTGTGAATTGTGATGCATCTTTCTATTTGATCTCATTTACAGGGATCCCCAGGATCAGATGGCAAGCCAGGGCCTCCTGGATTACAAGGTCTAAGGGTGGGCAAACCTCCTCCTTTTACCCTGTCTGTTTTTTTTTAAAATGGGCTGAATACTAAGCATGAGTTTGGCCTCCTTTCCTCCAAGTTGTTCTTCCTTCTCACAAGGAAGAACTACTTTTTCCTCTCCTAACTCCTGTAAGATGTATGGGAGTTGAGTCTGAGTTTCCTGAAACTAAGCTCAATGTTGCATTCCACCGGCCAGAATCCTATTAGTGTTTGTTTGAGTTTTAGGCAATTGCCCTTGATTAACCACACCTAATTACTGGTGACACATTTCAAGTATACCATCAGGTACATGACCACGCACATGACTGAGACACACCCTGGAACCATGCCATTTTGCCACAATTGGCTTGTTATACGGACTTTCCACAAACAGACGTCTGGCCCCGGGCTCTTTAAAAGTAATCCCAATGTATCCTGGACAATCTCTCTATGAATGCCATGTGAATTTGAGGGAAAGATCAGCGGGATATTCTTGGCATACCTTTAAGTTTGGGTTGTGCAGGACAAAAACCTGGAGGAAAATGTGGTGCCAAGCTTTCTAGAAAGTTCCCTTGGCCTTTCACTCGGTCATACTGAGCCTTGTGGCTATACTGCAGCTAAAACTGGGCTCATGAGTTGGGGTTGAAGCCCAAGTAGCCAGCTCATGGTTGACTCAGCCTTCCACCCTACTGAGGTCAGTACAGTGAGTACACAGCCTGCTTGGGGTGGGGGGCACAGTGTATAGCCTGCCTAATTAAATTGCAAACCGCCCAGAGAGTGCTCTAAGCACTGTGGGGTGTTATATAAGCAGAACACTTTGTTTTTTGCTTTTTAAAACTGTGAGTGAAAACTGCCATTTAAGATCCTACCTAGCACACTCATTTCAATCTTACAAATTGTTGGAGCTTGGTAATGTTACTTTTGAAGATGATTGCCAAACTCCGGGTATCTTGCAGTCAGCATGACCAGAACTCCGGCAGCTATAATCCAAAACAGTAACATTTCATGTGTTGTGTGGCCTTACAAGACCTCTACTGAGGACTGCCATTTTTATGTCCTATGGCACTGGGCCAACATGACCTTGAATTTAGGAATACGAGAAACTTGGAGGAACACATATAAGCACATTCCTGTAACCAACCCTGATTCTTGTAGGCTTTCCAGAAACATTTGTCCGGGCAAAGAGGATCCAAGCCTGAACATATATTTGATCTGATCTAGGAGGCCTTTATTATGCCCTTAAAAGCATTACCTGTATATGAAAAAGCAGAACAAAACAGCCTTCCACTTAGTGCTCCCATTCCATCAACAGCAAACATCTGATTGATTGATAGTCTAGTTGGAGTAAACCTGTCCTTAAAAACTATAATTTCTAGCAAGGTAAACTATTTTCATTCCAAATACAAAGCATATGATTAACAGTACTAGTCGTCAAGCTACTGATTGAGGCAAAGTGTGGACTGTATGGGTTGAAAAAAGGCACATGCATTCACTAGGAATCTGCTTAATTGGCAGCTGCCTCTACCCTATAATTAGGTGTACTGTCATTTTGAAGAGCTTTCTGTCTGTAAGGTTATATATTTTCCCCCTCTGGTGAGTGTTTTCAGTTGCAATGGGGACAGACCTTCTTATGTAAGCTTACCTCCTTCTCCTCTAGTAAGATAATTAAATTCCGTGGTTCCGCTCCTTCTCAGGTTCCATGCAGAACAACACAAAATGTTCAAAATTCAAACAATATATTTTGTGGCATTGATAAAGAGTCAAAATTAGATTTTTCAGAAATAGGAATAGGTGCCATATCATTTCTTTTGGATATCTTTGTGGAAACAAGCCCCGTGGTTCCTCCAGGAGTTTGATTCAGCATGAGTTTTTTCTGGACAACAACCTGTTTCCTCCAATGCTGGCTGTTGATGTGTCAGCTGCAGAAGTTACACAATTACATCTTCACAATCCAGGCTCTCTCACATCACTGAGATGTTACCCTACCTCACAGATATGGAAATAACTTCCCTGGGGTAAGAATTAAATTATCACCTCACCTGTGCCTGTTTTCAACATTGTCACTACTGAGATTTTTGATGCTATAACTTTTGTATGGATTGAGGGCCTTTGTGAGGAAAAAAATGACAGGTATCTAAGGTGGTTACTTCACGTCCCATTCATCCCTCCTTGCTGTCCTGCTTGGGACCAGTGCAAAAAAAAATACTTCATGTCCATAGCGTGACAGCAAAAAGTTGTCTCGATCACGCCCCTGGAACCGGGAACAGAGCGTGACAAGCCATAAAGCCATACCTACCCCTCGGCTGGGGAATCTCTTGTCACAGTTCGTCCCTGGTTCCTGTTCCGAGACAAGGGATGATGTGGTAACAACTGTCACACAACAACCAGTGTCCACCTAGTGGTCAGCAGCTGAAGCAGCATTCAACATTAGTTTCCCTATGGGAAACACCATGCAGCACAAATGTTTATTAAAGAAAGTACTGAAAATTCTGTAGCATTGACGCGTAAATCTCGGAAGACCAGTAAATCAAAATATTGAAAAAGTTTTATTTACGATATTTTAAAAAGGGTTAAGAAAACAAGACAAATTCAGACTTTGTCATGGAACAAGACCATGAAGTAACAATTGTCACAAGACAAGTAATCACGCCCGTGAGTAAACAGAAACAGGGACTGAACAGGGACAAAACCACGTGACTGTGAACAACGCTGTCACAGTACAAACGTCATCGCGGAACAAGGTAGAACGTGAAGTAACCACCTAAGAGAGAACTAGATTGTGTCTGGGAGGTAACCAGAAAGAGAGCTATTGGTCTGGTGCCAGAGATGGGAACAAACCAATGATTTGGTGGTTTAATGCTCTTTGTTTATCGGCTGCACAGGTGATCTATGGTTTGACGCACCACCCCTTCCAAGTGAGCAATTGCTGGAGGGAGGTGAGGTGCCAAACCTCTGAAAGTTTGTTGTGGCAGTAAGTGAACTGTGCTGAACCATCAAACTGATTGTATGTGCCCATCTCTACTTGGCATTTGAAGAAATAAGGTTTGGACCTGTGAAGACCCCTTGAAGCAAATCTGCCTGTTGTAGATTATTTCTGCTCATGCTGTCCAGCATGGAATAGTCAAATGAGAAATCTCTCAACATGATTATTAACTTTTAATACTCTTTTTTTCACATTCAGGGCAAGAAGGGTGAAATTGGTCCCCCAGGCATTGATGGCTTGCCTGGACCACCGGTAAGTACTAGCTAAATAATTATATGCCATTGAGGTTCTAAACTGTGACAAACTTTCTAGGGTTTTCTAGGTATAAAATATTCAGAATTATTAGCAGTTTTTGAAATAGTAATAATGCTAATCAATAATGATACGGAGAAAGAGGAGGAGACAATCTACATGGTGTTTATGTAAGTTTTGCATGACTTGCAGTAGATAATTGCAGCTAACTGGTGACATGCCAGAATATGTCTCTTTCACATGCCTGGTCCGAAGCCCAATGGTGCAAACAGGTAGTCCCCTGGGATCTCATCAATTGGCTAAAATTAGCTAATTGAGATTATGTAAAATATACTTCAGTAGCTGTAGACATCTGGCCATGGAGAAGAAGAAATACAGTAGTACCTTGTATAAAGGAATTAATTTGTTCCTAATGAAATTATGTTAAGCAAATTTTCCTTTATACAAATTCCCATAGAAATGCATTGAAAATGGAGTAATCCCATTTTTATGTTGTATGGATTCTCCCCATAGGTGATTATGTTAAGCAAATTTCCCCTATCTCTGGAATTTTTTATGTTGTACAGATTTTATGTTATACAAACTGTTTGTTATACAAGGGGCCACTGTACTTGTAAAACTCATATTTATCCAAGTGAATAGCATTTCATCTTATATAACTGTTACCCATTGCACTTAGTTCATATGTTGACAAACAAGATTCATATTCCTTCTGCTGCTGGTATCCTGAGAGCAAGGATACTTCCCTTGATGTGCATCCTTCTTGTATGTGGCATCTCCAAAAATGTCATCTGTGACTCATCTGCCTTTTGAGATGTGACTAGGAATACATACAGCACCTAAATGTTGTGCATAATGCTTCAGAGAGCAGTCAGCTTTAGATATAGCGATTGACTCCTACGGTTCAGTTCATAGTATATCACAGAATGCTTAAGCAAATAGCAGATTGCTACACAGAATGAAGAACATAAATGAACTGCAAAATTACATTGCATAGTCTTTGCCTTCTATTAAGCGTGCAAAGATAGCCAAATTCTTTAGAAATACTGTTCAACAGATTTTTCTACTAAACATTCTGTATTAGTTATTGACTAAAAACTAAGATGCTAGTCTATCTTATAAGCATCTTCTTTTTTCACTGCAAAGATGAATATATAAACACACATGTTCCACTGATGCAAAGAAATACAAAAAACTGTAACATTTTTGTTCTGCTCTGCAAGAATGACAAAAGAATTTCCTGCAACTTGCAACAGAGTTCTCACATTGGCAAGAATGTTAATGCAAAGTATTGACAGTATCAACAATTTCCCTACAAGTTGTTCATTGTTGTGAAATGTTTTCCCTTCTATCAATTTCCATCATTGTCTAAAATGGATTCTTTTGTACAAAAATGGACCATCTAAGTGAAAACTGGAGATTTTTCTGCAAAACCCCATCTTTCACACAGTTCATACTTTTGTAAATAATATACAAATGGACTGGTATAACTGCTGCTTTTTCAGGAATCTAAAGTGCTAGATTGGTGGCTTGTAGCTTTTAAAAATAATCAGGAAGTAAATTGTTTTGTGTATTTGTGTGTGTGTGTGTGTGTGTGTGTGTGTGTGTGTGTGTGTGTGTGTGTGGATGCATGCACATACAATGAACCCTCATATAACAAATGGTTTGTATAACATAAAGTATGTACAACATAAACATTCCAGAGATAAGGGATATTTGCTTAACAGAATTGTAATGTAATTTGTCTATTAATGCTGTAAGATGTCCTTCAATTCCTTTTTCTCTAATACTTGAATATGTCTTAATTGTACTTGACTGTGTATTATCCCTCATTACTGTAAGCCTCCTTGGGTCCTTTTTCAAGGAGAAAGGCGGGGTAAAAATACTCTAAAATAAATAAATAAATACAGAATTGCCTATGGGGCGAATCCGTACAAAATAAAAATGGTCACAGTTAGAGATTAATCCATTTTCAATGCATTCCTATGGGGAATTTGTATAAAGGAAAATTGCTTAACAGAATTTCATTTGGAACGAATTATTTCCTTTATAAAAGGTACCACTGTGTTTTGCTTCTTAGAGGAAAAGGATGCTAGATATCTTGAAGGGGGGAGGAGGCAATGTCTCACTTTCACAGAGATGCCTTATATCACAATAGCTAAATCAAGGATATAATCAACTTCTTTTCACCTACGGTATAGTTCAAAAATGATCAAGAGTCCTCTGGCCCCTGAAGGACAATGGTTGCAAACCATCTTTAGACTCATCTGGAAAAGCAAATCTCATGGACATTCATGAGGCAGACTTCTGAGCAGATATGTGCAGGACCTCACTACAGCAAATCACATTTATTGTACACAGGGTTTTGTTGACTGAAACAGGAAGGTTTTTCAGGCATGCCAGCATATGCCACAGTAAAAATGGCAGGCCTCAAAGGTCTTGTAAGGTTTCCTGTCAGGAGAATGTATCTGAAAGAGAAAAGAGAGAGCACAAATGTTAACCTCATTATTATAGTGTACAGTGACCCCCCCACACCTATCACGGGGATTAGGGAACTGAGCCAACCTGCAATAATTGAAAATCCATGATATGCGGATGCAGGTCAGGTCAGGCCTGGGGATTTAGCTGGGGGCTCCTGTATTTACCCCCCCCCCCCAGCCTGGCTCTGCCCCGAATGGGCCTGCGAGGGCTTTCCCTGTGACTTCCGGAAAACTGGAAGTGACTTCCATCCAGATCACAAGAAATCATTTCTGAGGCCTCCAAGGGACTTTCCTCTCTTACCCCAGGGGGACTTTTTTCATATACTGTAGTCCCACAATATAGGGGGACTGCAGTATATGAACCGCCAAAGGGCAGGGGCCCACTGTACGTGTGTGTGTGTGTGTGTGTGTGTGTGTGTGTGTGTGTGTGTGTGTGTGTGTGTGTGTGTGTGTGTGTGTGTGTGTGTGAGAGAGAGAGAGAGAGAGAGAGAGAGAGAGAGAGAGAGAGAGAGAGAGAGAGCATATTGACTGGTTTGATTCACAGCACAGTGATAAAAAGTTACATGAAAGAAAATTAAACCTTTCCATCATGAGATCAAGGGGGATAACCCATCCCTGAGCTGCACTCTTCCATTTCATCACAAATTTAAGCAAATGTCCCCTAGCCCTCCTGCTGAAAGCCTGCTGTTCCCTCAGGAGACCTTGGTTATGCTGGAATCTAGTCAGGCTTGGCATCTAGAATAGCCCTCTGGGCAATTCCAATTGTTTCTTGCTTCATTTTGCTCAGGAGAGAAAGCTATTTATTTACTAAAACAATGCCAGCCTTTAGCTCATCAAGCTGTCTTGCTTAATAACCTGAGACTTGGCTCGTTTGTGGCATTATAAAGCAAGTCTTTAAAATGATTAAAAAGGCAAAGCAGTCAGCTGGATTGGGTCTCTCCACTGTACTGACCAAGTGTTTAGAATTTCACTGTAATTTTCCTCCTATTATATCACCACAACAGGTCTTTTTAAAGCAGACAAGAGCTATTCCAATTGCCAAGGCATCCCATTAGCATAACCATGCAAGCACTTGAGAAATCTAATGCTGTCACTTCCCTGCAAATTCCCTTCCAAAATATTTTCCTGATCAGGATGCAAGAGGACATAGTCCTTCTGCCTGGGCCTGTATGCGTCTGTTCGTTGTGACTACAGATGGGCACGACTGAAGTTGTTGTGCGTTGTATGAAGCAGGCTTCACGGCACCACCTTAGCCATGGAAACCCATCCCCCACTTCATCCCCAGCCGGCCGGCTGGCCCACTCACCTTTGATCGCATGCTGCTGGGGATCTCCTTCCCTGGCAGCACTCCATTCTGGACAAGAGCTCAGCCTGCCCTTCCCCAACCCCTCCAGCAGCCAATCACTCCATGGCTGTGCAAGGGGAGTTCTTGTTCAGACTCTGGATGGTGCAGTATATAAACCAAAATGAATGAATGAATGAATGAATGAATGAATGAATTGGTGGTTGATTGGTTGGTTGGTTGCCAGAGGGGACAGGGAAGGGCAGGCTGAGCCCTTGTCCAGGCTGGAGCATCACTGGAGAAGGAAGACCCTGGCAGCATGCAACAAAAGGTTAGTGAGCCAGCCAGCTAGAGGAGTGGGGGGGGGTTGGGTGTCCATGCGGGACCTACGTTGCCCCATAGCATTCTTCATACAAACTGTGGTGACTTGAGTTGCGCCCATTAGATTTTATATCTGCATTGCATGGAGGGGTATTGGGAATGGGAAAAGGACAGAAAGCAGGGCCTCTGGGTGCATCCCTGAGTTCATGGGGCCTGCGGCTAAGCCTACCATACAAGCTTGAGGGTGCAATCAGAGGCAGTGATATCTTGCAAAGAACATTATTATTTTGGGGGTGGGGGTGGGGGATGCTAGCTTTGATAATTTTCCAGCCAACGTGGTTTGGAACACAAGTCCCATCCTAAGTAATGATTATTTTAAATGCTTCCTTACCACTACTCAGAGACAAATGTTTCTTCATTCACTGATTTTTAAACATCTTAGTAAATGCAAATAAGATGGAAACACTGGTTAAACTGTACCTACATGTTCATCTTCCAACACACAATTCCGTAAGAAAGACACATTTGTTTCTTAAAGGCTCGACTCCAGAGAAGAGCACACCGCTGCTATTCCTTATACCCCGTTGCCTTTTATGGTGTTTTTCATGGTCTGACAGGATTCCCAGAATACTAGAGATTGGCACAATAATTGTACAGTTCCTGCTTATTAATTGAGGTGATGTGGACTAAGGTAAAACAATACAGTGAGTGAAAAATCTTTGTGTGTGTAATGCATGCACATCCACATACATACATGCACAAATACATACACAGTACACCCACACACATGTAATATATTGATTATTTTCCCCGCAGATTTTCTTCTAAGGGATTTGAAGTCCAATAAGTAGTTTTCATCCTCCTTGTTTTTTGCCCTCAGAACAAATTAGCCTCAGATAAATAGAGTCAAGGCCAGTTAATAAGTTTCATGACTCATTGGAGACTAAAACTAGGATCCCCTAAAGTCTTTATCAGTATTTTCACCGCAGGGCTGCATTTTTCTTGGGGTTTTTTAAAACTGAAATGAGAGCTTCAGAAAATCAAATATATGACACCCGTGCGATTAAATGAATGGACATTCATTGAATCAACCAATTCTTTCCATCTGCCCAAGAATTATTACACTCCAAGAAGTCATACACATCATTGCAGGCATTTTCACGTTAGGGTCTGTCGCAGAAGTGTACAGTATATTAAAAATGATTTTTAAAAAAATTGGCTGGAAAGTTGCATTTGCCTTTCAGTTAATTAACTTGTTTCTTATTCAATCAACAGAAAGTTTAAGGCCTTGCCAAAATGCCTTTCACATCTAAAATAATTTTTCAAGTGCATTGGACATCTCAGCCTGGCTTCCAGCCTCCTCTCAGCTGGGAGGCGGGTGAGGGGGTGATTCCCCTGGGTTCCAGAGGCATGGGATGTGGTGCCGGGGAACCATTTTCAGAGTGCTTCTGCCCAGTTGTCAATGGCTGGACCCCTTGAAAACTGGCCCAGTCGGCACCAGTTTTAAAGGGGTCCAGCCGATAACAGCTCGGCAGGAGCCCTTTAAAAAGGGCTCCTGGCCACCAAATCTGGTGCCTCTAGGACCCAGGGGAGCAGTTTCATTACATTTCGCTTCATTTCATTTCATTTCATTTTGTTTTGTTTTGTATGGATTTTTTTTTAAAAAAAAATCATAAGAAATGAAACAAAATCTAATAATCAATTAGTAATGGAAGAATGGTATAAGGAGTTTTGGAATTTAGCTATTAATGATAAATTGACCTGTGAAATTAAAATTAGGAAAGGGCTGAGCAAATCTAATGATTTTAATGGAATATGGGATAAATTATTGGTATATGTATTTCAAAAAGGCAAGGGGTATACACCTGGAGAAGACTCAATGTACTTCTGGAGAGAAACGAGCTGGTCAATACCATGAAGTTTTAATCTTGTTTAAGTCCTGAGGGGGGTGGGTTGCACTGGGTTTATGTTTGTATATTGTTATATTTTTGTAAACGGTTGTTTTGTTATTTTTTATTCTTACGTTACTTTGCTGTTTTATCTGTTCTTTTATAATTAAAAAGAATTTAAAAAACTAATGAAACAAAATGAAACGGGATGGGCTTGAAATGAAACGAAATGAAATGTTATTTTTCCATTTTGTGCCCATCCCTAGTAGAGATCATTCCCTCTATATTTCATCCAGAAAGTGTATTTATCTTTACCCTCTACTTCCCCATCCCCTTCCTGCCATCCTGATTATGATTCAAGTTGAGTATGAACTGAATTATTATGTGATTTATAATCACATAGACTTTGTGCTTATAGACTTTGTGATTGCATTGACACAATGTTTTCAATGTTAGTTTCTCGACTCTCTTTAACTGCTTGCGTTCTCTTGTAGCTTTAATGTAATGCAGTCTTTTAAGGCTGTAAAATGTCCCTCAATTCCCTGTTCTCAATACTTGAACATGTCTTAACTGTAACTGGACTGTATATTGTCCCTCATTACTGTAAGCCGCCTTGGCTCTTTTTCCAAGGAGAAAGGTGGGGTAAAAATAAAATTAATAATAATAACTACAAACTGAAAAGAAGTCCACTTGCCATGTCTAAACTTCCACATTAACTAGGTCAGCTTTTGGTTCACTTGGTGGTTTGGTTTATGAAGAAACAAAACATTTTCCCACTCGGTGCTTTGTTTTGCTTCAGCAAAACATTTGCCCCCCACTCCCACCCCCGGCCTGCTGTCTCTGTGCATGTTCCAGCTTTTGGAAAGGAAAGTGGGCTGCTGACTCTGAAGATGGTGGCAACAGAGCAGGAAGCAAAGGACATGGCATGTCCAGGCAGGGATGTGATGGGGGAGCAGGATGGAGGCAGGCAGTTGGCTGATGTAAGATTCCCCTGCCCCTAGGCAAGAACCAGAAAAAGAAACCATGAACTGGTTTGTTTTTGCAGGGTTTAGGATCCCGGGAACCACCCGTGTTCCTCATTTTCTAGTTCATGCCCATCTCTGTGATTGCAGTGTCTAGAGTTTCATGCATATATTTGCAATATCTAAACTATTTAAGATTGCCATGAGGGGGATTCTTTCAATGTTCCCCTTTTTATACTCTGCAGAGGCTCAGTTACTACTTAAAGCAAAGTGTTCTGCTTATATACTGCCCTATAGCATCTTCAAGCACTCTCTGGCAATTTGCAATTTAACTATGTAGGCTACACATTGCCCCCGGCCGCCCCCAGCCAGCTGGGTACTCATTTTACCAACCTTGGAAGGATGGAAGGCTGAGTCGACCATGAGCCAGCTACCTGGGTTGTGAGCACAGTTTTAGCTGTGGTACAGGCATTTAGTCACTGTGCTACGAGGCTCCTAGGAACTACTTCTGTATAAAATATGCCAGTATGTTTCAACCCACATATTTACATCTAGCTTCAACTTGGGCTGTGAGAACATTTTGAAATGGGATTCAGACTGGGGGAAAATATTGTTTAAAAGAGCACAAGGATGAACATGAGGGAGTCCATGAAATAGAATTGATTTTAAAGGATATTTTTAAAAGCATTTTCAAATGGAAACAAGGACTGTCCATTATCATATCATATCATATCATATCATATCATATATCATATCATATCATATCAATAATTAGGTACAACATAACTAAGTTTAGAAATGCAAGGGTGAGATACAAAGTAAAAGAGAGTAAAACTGTGGTAGAATTTACTAGAAACCAGTGAGTTCTTACCATCGCAACCAGACTGCATTTACCTTTGCTCCTGCGTCACACATCCTTTATGATAATTTCATTTCCATGAGAAATCTCTCCAATGTGTCAGCTGAATTTGCCAAGTGCAGCCAGATGGAGCTCTGTTGCGAGAATACATCCAAAAGGAAGATCACACTTTTTATTTTCCCCTGATTTTTCCAGTTCCAAGTGTCAAACTGATCCTGTGACTGAATCGTGCCATTACTACCACTCCCAGTATCCTGTCGTCATGGATTTATTGCAAGGTTCTCCCCATTTTTGGCAGTTTTATGCCACTTCAAATCTATATATATTATAACAGAGAGGGATGATTTTTTTTTCATTCAGCCCTGTGAGAAATGAATGTAGTGGGTGGGATAGAATTCCCACTGTCCCAAAGCTCTCAAAAGCTTCCCTAGGGTAAAACAGAAATCTAGGGAAACCCAGATCATGAAAAAAGAGAAAGATAGGAAGTAGAGATGGGGACGAATAGAACTTTTAATTCATTTTGTTATTAGTTATTCATTTCGTTAGCTAATGAAACAAATAACAAACCAACCCATCAAAGAAAAACGAAATGAGACAAAATGAAAATTTCCATTTCGTTTGCTTCATTTTTCGTTACCCCTTCCTACCTTGTCCTTGCCGCAGTCCTCCTGGTCCTGGTGAGGGAAGATAGGCCTACAGAGACACTGGGCCCAAGCCAGCATCTCAAAAAGCCCCGAGCTGGGGACTTTTAAAACAACAACTAAAAAGGAGTGCCGACCCAGCCCCAAGGGCTGCATGGTCGGTGTTCTAAAATGAAGACAAAAATTAAAAAATAATAAAACTAGCACCGACCCGGCCCCAAGGGCCGTGTGGTCGGCACTTGAAGGAAAACAAACAAAATGAGCCAGGATCGCCTGCCCGCTGCCACCACCACCACCGCCACATGGTAAGTTGACCCGAACCGGTTGGGTTTGTACAATTTTTTTTAAAAAAATTGTACGAACCCGAACTGAACCAAGGGTGGGCCTGAAACAGATGAACCCGAACCATGGGTTTTCTGTTTCGTGCCCAACTCTAATAGGAAGCTTCTAATTGGTTCTGATTAAATATTACTGGTGGCAGATGATGGTGTCATCTGATTTGCACTGCATCACTAAGCAAACAGGATTTTGGATTGAGTCTTCACTAAGTGCAGTATTTTTTCCATGTGCAGGACTATATTTTTGTCTAAGATTGTTAGACTAAAAATTGTGAGTTGTCTTATACAAGGAAGTAAGCCAGGGAGAGAACTGTACAGTTGCAAAATTATAATTTGGAGTTGGAAAAAGTGGGGGTCATCTTATACATGGCAGTGTCTTATAGACAAAAGTTGGGATATATTTGAAGTTTACTTGGATGTTACCAATGAATATTTAATATTATCCTGTTTTCTTTTGCTTTTCCTCACAGGGGCCCCCAGGTCCTTCTGGCCTGGCTGGGACCCCAGTAAGCATGTCTCTTTCATAAAAGGATAACTTGACATTTGTGATGTTAGAGACTTCTAAAAATCCTGAACCTTGGGTGTCCATATGTTCTTAAATTACTACACCAGAAATCCAGCACAGCTAATGCTGAAGATCTCTGGGAATTTTAGTCCAAGAACACCTAGGGACCCATGGTTGGGAACCACTGTCGTAGGCAGCTTTTTGATAAGGCGACCGCAGGAGGCAAATTTCGAGTGCCTCAACATTCATCTGAGTTCTGTGGTGCAACATCTAGGGTGTTTTCTGGCACAAGCTCCACTGAAATTCACAGGTTGGAGCACAGATGTTCCTTTCCCAGAAGACCGGTGGAGAAAGCTAGGAAATAATTATGTCTGAATGAACTGTACTTTAAGCGTCTGCTTAGTGGAGAGAAAGGTCCATTTGGATTTTTCTATCAAATCCAGTAATGGGAACCCCTTTAGGCACATTGTGGTGCAATATATATAGGTTTAAGGGTTGTTGTTGTTGTTGTTGTTCTTTTGTAGAGGGGACTACAACCCCCAAAATTCTCCTCTAATTGTGTTTATATGGATTATTGGGTGACAAACACCATCAAGGTTTTATGTGTTGCTTGCTTGTTTTCCTGCTATAGGGCGTAGCTGGAGAAATAGGAAGAAATGGACAGCCTGGACCTCCAGTAAGTGTTTTATTTTATATCCATTCAGTAGACTTTTAATGCCAAGATTATGCATTTTGGGGTTGAGTAAACTAAAGTAAGCAAATCCAGGAGATTTTTTTCAGCTTAGAAGCATTCTGGTCTAGCTTCCTGAATGTACTGCATACTACTGGTCTAGAAATGGTGAGGCAGATCATAGAATCATAGAATCATAGAATCATAGAATCATAGAATCATAGAATCATAAAGTTGGAAGAGACCTCAAGGGCCATCCAGTCCAACCCCCTGCCATGCAGGAACCACCATCACAATATTTCCGACAGATGGCCATCCAGCCTCTGCTTAAAAACCTCCAAAGAAGGAGACTCCACCATCCTCCTTGGCAGCATATTCCACTGCCAAACAGCTCTAACCCTCATGAAGTTCTTCTGAATGTTCAAATGGAATCTCTTTTCCTGTAGTTTGAGACCCTTTCCCCAAGTCCTAGTCTTTGAAGCCACAGAAAACAAACCTGTTCCCTCTTCAATGTAACATCATTTCATATATTTAAACATAACTATCATATCTCCCTCTCAGCCTTCTTTTTGAAAGGTTAAACATTCTCAGTTCCCTAAACCAGGCATGTCCAAACTTTGGCCCTCCAGATGTTTTGGATCACAGCTCCCAGAATTCCAAGCCTGTATTTCCAATGGCAAAGGACTGTGGAAGTTGTGGTCCAAAACATCTGGAGGGCTGGAGTTTGGACATGCCTGCCCTAAACCATTCCTCGTAAGACATCTGTTCCAGACCTTCAACCATCCTGTTTGCCCTCCTCTGGACCCACTTGAGGTTGTCAACATCCATTTTAAATTGAGGCGCACAGAACTGGACAAGGACTCCAGGTGGGGTCTGACCAGAGCAGAATAGAGTGGTACTGTCACTTCCATTGATCTAGACACTATGGTTCTGTTGATGCAACGAAGAATAGCATTGGATTTCCTGGCCACTGCATCACACAGTTGACTCGGATTTCCTGGCCACTGCATCACACTGCTGACTCGTGTACAATTTGTGCTCCACCAAGGTTCCCAGATCCCTTTCACAGGTACTGTTTTCCAGAGGATATCTACCTGTCTTGAAACAGAAACAGTACCATTGTGTCTAAATTAGAGCAATGGTCTGGATTTAGACAACCCGTTGAGCTGATTTCAACCCAGCTGGATAAGGCTCAGACCAATGGAGAACAGCCAGGTTCCATCCTAAAGTAAAGCAAAGCAAGTTTATAGAGATATTTTGATCCTGGATGATTTTTTAAAATCAGATAGGACACCAACCACTTTTTAGTGCATCAGCTTTTGCTCCCCCCCAAAACCAGCAGAATTTAAAGTTTTTAACATGCAGAATCCTGAAGATTGCTCTCTGAATTGAGTTTCCAGAGCTAAGGTCTATAAATGTGAACTTGAGATAATGGCATCGGCTCTCAGATTTATACATTGGTTTGGATCTGGGCCCAGATGTCTGGGCAAACTAGAAATCCATTCCCTAAAATGATTCTGTGAGTTTTTCACAACAACAAAACAGTCCCCCCCCCCAAAAAAAAACCATGCCACAATGGTCAAACACTCTTGTCGTATTTCTCAATGGGAAGAAAGCATTTGAAATATTCCACTGTCAGCCAGGAGGAGAAAACACATAAATACACACATTGTATCTTGGAAATCAAGATGAGAGTTGAAGAGATGCTTTGGAAATTGGAGGGAGACTTTTTGGAACAGTTTTACAGTTGTTTACCTTAGGACTTGGAAAGTTTTCTTTGGCATTGCTGACATCTACTGGCCATTTTTAAGACTACTCAGTAGAACAGAAAGCTGGATCATCCTTGTGTGTGCTGCATCGTTACAGTCATGACCGACTCTTCGTGACCCCATGATCATGGAGTTTTCTTGGCAGGAGTACTGGAGTGGTCTGCCAGTTCCTACTCCAGGCGCTTACAGCACCTGGTATTCTCTGGTGGTCTCCCATCCAAGTACTAGCCAGGCCCTACCCTGCTTAGCTTCTGAAAGCAGGCGAGATCAGATAAAAAAAAAACTCCACATGATCCAAATCATCTAATCCCTAGAGTATGTTTAGGGTTAATTTCAGTTCTTCCCAACCAGGTTGAATCCACTGTTTCAATGAGTTTTATGTAATTGTTGACTTATCATTCAGAGATGCTGGACAGCTCATTAGTTTAGGTTTCTACCTGCAGAGTCAAAGGCTGGGAATTCAGTTCCCTACTGAGCTGGATCCAGTGATCTATAGGGTCCCACCTATGATATTCTAGGAGGATTATTCAAAAAATGTTTCAGTGGGTTTTCTTACGCCAAAACTATCAGTTTTGCCATATTTCCATGCCTCCCAAGGTAAGCCTGCGAAGATTCTCAGTCATCCCGGTGAGTTTATTTGGAAGTTGAGTCATGGCAACTGGACTTCTTTTCTTGAGAGATTGAAATGTTTCGCTGAGCAGCAAAACATTTCAGTCTCTCAAGAAAAATCCAGGTGCCATGACTCAACTTCCAAATAAACTCCCAAGGAAATATGATTGCTTAAAAGATTAAACATCCTAATTTTAGGCATGAATTGATGTAGCCTAGATTCTTATACAATTCTTAACTGTTTGAGTCAAACTAGACACAGAGACACTTAGCATGTTTTCATGTATAGTGCTCTCTCAACATGGCTGAACAAAGTTAGTTTGTCCTAGACCTGCTTTTTGTTATCTGTATAGCTTTCATTTTAGTGTGCTTTATTTCACTATTGCTTATTGGGAGTTAAACATGGGTTTAAGTTCTACATCTAATTTTCAGGACCTTGCATCTCCAAAGAAATGCCCTCTTTCAGAATGAAATGCAACAGTACAGGAAATATAAATATCTTTTTAAAATCTAGTTCACTACTTTGTTCTATAGGCCAATGGAGGCATCAGAAGAATAAGTTTTGTTTCCATTTCATGACTGTTTTTACTCCTGTGGTGCATTATTAAAAATTTTTCTTGTATCATTTTTTTTGTTTCCAGATTGTATTTAATGTTTATGGCTAGCTTTTTATTTTAATATTCTGCATCAAAAATATTGTGATGGATATGCAAGAAATAAACATTCTAAGTAAGAAAATAAAAGTGGAAACCCACATGAATTTAGAGATATACCCACATTTTTCACCTATAAGACATGCTGGGCCATAAGATGCACATAGTTTTTAGAGGAGAAAAAGAAAAAATGTCTAGCCTAAGGGTTTATGCAAAAAGGGAGGCTTGCAAACAAGGTAATTGGAGCTGTGCAATGTTAGCCGGAAAAGGGGAGGATTACAAATGAGGTAATTGGGGCTGTGGAATCTAAGCTGCAAAAAGGGAGGTTTGCAAACCAGGTAATTGGAGCTGTGGGATCCAAACTGCAAAAGGTGAGGCTTGCAAATGAGGTAACTGGAGCTGTTGAATCAAGGCTTCAGAAGGAGAGGGCAGAGGCTCCGTGGAGACCTCTTTGCAAACAAGATGATTTTTGACTGGGGAATCTTGGCTGCAGAAGGGGAGGGGTGGGGAGAGGCTCCCTGGTGGAAGCCTTTTTGCAAACTGGGTGATTGGAACTGCGGAATCCTGAATGCAGCACAAGATGGGAGAGGCTCCATGCAGGTATCTTATCTCTAAATGAAAATCTGTGATATATATTTAGCAGGGACTGCTGTATTTACTCTGTAAGATGCAGAAACAATTCCCCTTAATTTTGAGGGTGAGAAAAGTGCATCTTAAAGGACAAAAATACGGTATGTGTTTGATGTATGGTAAGATGCAATATCTTCTCTATGTCTGCGCCCCTATGTTTTCTCTTTTACCCTTCCATGCACCTGAAATTCAGATTCACACATTATGCATCTCCTGAAATGAGTACAGCCCACAAAAGCTGGCCCCAAAAAACCATGGTTATTTTTCAAGTGCCGGGGTGCTCTCCACTTTTCCTATAGGAGTACCCGGTTTGGAGAAACTCAACTAAGGCATATATAAAACCTAGATCTGATTTGAATTTATTTTGTTCTGTTTAGGGTTTACCTGGGAAACCTGGCCAGGATGGCTTACCTGGTTTGCCTGGCTTAAAAGTGAGTATCATTTTCATTTGACAAAATAGTGTTGAGTTCTTGCTCTGTCAATAACCAATCCATGTTCTGAGGGGACAGTTTTATGTCTCTTGCTGAATTGGAGATGTGTGTCTAACAGTTGATCCTGACCTTCATTCCTCAGAACCTTGGGTTCCCAACCATGGACTAAAAACCCCAGAAGCCTTTACCATTTGTTGTTCTGGCCATGCATCAAACTTACTGGATTGGCAGGGAGTCCTACCCCAAATACTGCTGCATGTAAGGACATAAGAACATAAGAACACAAGAAGAGTCCAGCTTCGTGTATCTCACAGTGGTCCTACCAAATGTGTCCGGGAGCGGACTAGATATCTATCTCCTGATAGCACTCCCCTGCATCTGGTCCTTGAAGTACCCCGGTTTTAAGCCTGGAGATTACACATCTCCATTATGGTTTGTAACCTCTGATGGACTTTTCCTGCAGGAATCTGTCCAATCCCCTTTTGAAGGCATCCAGGCCAGATGCCATCACCACATCCTGTGGCAGAGAGTTCCACAGAGTTCCACATGTTATGGTTATGAGGTTATGAGGTGTACTGAGCCCTGTTCCCAACAAATATCCAGGGGAAGAATAGCAAAGGTGTTGCTATCCTGTCCACCAGCATCTATCATCTGAAGCAGCCATTCTGCTTGCCCAATGGTAGGGCTGGCTCTGCTCAATGCCAGCTCATTTAGCTGGCCCCAGCTCAAGCTTTCAATACAAAGCCCAGGGGAACCCCATGACATATTGGTCATGAGCCAGAGCACCCATCCCCCAGCACCACCTTCTGGACCTGGTCAGCTAGGCAGGAGTGGAAGCACCATAAAACGGTTCCTCTGACTGCTATCCCAGCCAATCTGTCCAGAAGGACACCATGGTTGATGGTGTTGAAAGCCACTGAGAGGTCCAGGAAGATCAACAGGGACACACTCCCCCTGTCTCTTTCCTGGCAGAGGCCATCATACAGGGCGAACAAGGCAGTCTCTGTCCCAAAACCTGGTCTAAAACTCAATTGAAATGGATCTAGATAATCCATTTCATCCAGGAGAGCCTGGAGCTACTCAGCCACCACACACTCCAACCCCTTGCCCAAATAAACGGGGGGGGGGGTTTTGCCACTGGTTGCTAATTAACCACCAGCCCTGGGTCCAGGCTAAGCTTTTTTTAGGAATGGTTGAGTCACCACCTCCTTTAAAAGGGCAGGGACTATTCCCTCTCTTAATGAGGAGTTGATGGCCTCCTGGAACCCCCCCCCCAGGAGGGACAAGGGTCTTTCTCCTTTAGAGAGTCAGTCCAGCTCACACTGCATTGTTAACCCTACTGCTAACATTGCAGAATCACATGAAATCAGAAATTATACCACAACTCAGTAAATCGAAGTGTTGTTGTTACTCTTGTTACTCTTGTTTAATTTGTGCAGGTGGTTACAATTCACTTCCTTCCTTCCTTCCTTCCTTCCTTCCTTCCTTCCTTCCTTCCTTCCTTCCTTCCTTCCTTCCTTCCTTCCTTCCTTTGTTTCTTTCTTTCACAAATAAATTCATCTTTCAGCAAATAAAATGTTTTCCTCCTTTGCCACTCAGACCCTGGACCTTTCCTTTTCTGCTTTCACATCCTCCCTTGTCAGCCTTCCTCACGTCCTTCTTTGTACCTGGGTTTAGGACTTTCATTTCCTTTTCATAATCAGCCTTTTGTTTATTGTCTCATCACACAGATTCTGATCCTTTTGCTAAGTTTCATTTGACTCTGTTGTAGGGAGAGAGGGGAGACAGAGGAGAAGATGGGTTCCCTGGAAAAATTGGTCCTAAGGTAAAAAAGAGATTTATTTATTTATTTATTTATTTATTTATTTATTTATTTATTTATTTATTTATTTATTTTAATTGCATGCTGTTCATCTGAACAGAAGTCATTCCGGATGGCGTGTGATAAGGAACCATAAACATAAACCAATAATCACAATGCACCAACATAATGCAAGGAAGAAAACAATAATTTTAAAAGAACAAAAATGTGACTATGTTAAATTAAATAAAGTTACAGTGGACCCTTGTATAACAAACGGTTTGTATAACATAAAATCTGTACAACATAAAAAATTCCGGAGATAGGGGAAATTTGCTTAACATAATCGCCTATGGGGGAAATCTGTACAACATAAACATGGGATTACTCCATTTTCAATGCATTCCTATGGGAATTTGTATAAAGGAAAATTTGCTTAACAGGATTTCATTTGGAACGAATTATTTCCTTTATAAAAGGTACCACTGTGTTTTGCTCAACATAATTTCATTTGGAATGAATTAAATCCTTTATACAAGGTACCACTGTAGTAACATAAAATTCAGAGTAATTGAAAGTAACTAGAAACAGGTGGGGCAAAAGTGTCAAACATGCATATTCGGTGGCTACTAAGATGGAATAGTTGTGAAACCCTGAGGAGAGTTTTCAAAGATCTTGTGAAAAGTAGCAGAAAGGGGGCAGACAAATTTCCAATGGCTGTTTGTGCCATAATGGAGGGGGAACCACAGAGAAGGTCTGGTTTCTTGCTTTTTCCTTTTGGGTCTCATTGGAAGTTGGCATCCTCATTTGTTCCACATGGGATGTCCAGATAGGGCCGGCAGCTCCACTTGGAAAGAGGCATTTGATTGAATTCCCAGTGTTTTTCACTATGTAAATGTTTGTGACATCTGCTATTATTAATCATTTATTGTCCTCTTATGATCTAGTCAGAGGCAACTTGACTAGGCTAAGGCTAAGCCAAGCATTCCACCTTTTCAGAGTGTGTTTTTAATTTTTTAAAAACTGTTTGCACAAATCTTCTCAATGCAAAGCCTGGAATTTTCTGTGTATGATAAGTAAGCAGTAGATGCTTAGATGGAAACTGGACTTTAGAGAAAGGAGGATGTTTAACCTTGCTGTGTCTGCCAGGAAACCACAGTGGAGCATACTTAATATTTGGCCCATACTATACATTGTCTCACAACTCATCAGTTGTGATATTGCCATTGCGTCCCCACTGTACCTGGAAGTAAGGCAGACCTCCCCGTAATAGTGCAGGAGCTGGTTATGACCATCCTCTTAGCCTGTGCTCACAAGGCATATCTAGAGATGGGCACGAAACGAGCGATTTTACGTTTTTGTTTTCGTTTTTTCGTTTCGTTACGCAATGAAAATGAAACAATTTTTAAAAAAACAAAATGAAAACGAAAACGAAATGACCAAATTTGCCGTGTTTTTTGTTTTCGTTGCAGCAGATGCATTGAACTAAAAATAATGCTAACGAAACAGCAATTTTTTGTTTTCGTTTTCATTTTTTCGTTTTATTACCTAACGAAACAAAAACGATTTTTTTTGCAAAAAAGTCACAAAAACGAAAATGAACCGAAACGGACCCCTAAACAACCAAACGGCAAACAAAACACCAGTCCTGCCCATCTCTAGGCATATCTGAAAATGCAGATAGCTGGATTGGACAATGCCAATAAATGGGAAACATGTCTTTTGTAAAGTGAATGGTTGTTAATTGCACATTCAAGATCAAACACCATTAGTACTGTGTAGGGGTGGGCATGAAATGGAAAAAATAGTGTTTCGTTTCATTTCGTTCCCCCAGTGTTTCATTTTGTTTCTTTTTAAATTTTTTTTTTGTAAAAATGAAATAATTTGTTACTCTATAAAACAGTTCCCCTGGGTCCTAGAGGACCCGGGGAGCCGTTTTTTAGTGTAACAAAATGGTTCATTTTAAAATTGAAAAAAATGGTATTTTGTTTCATAACGAAATGCTGCCTGTCATTTTGTTTCCTTACAAAATGTTGTGAGCTTACGAAACGACAATACAGTGGTCCCTTGCCATTTCGTGGTTCATATACTGCGGTCCCGGTATATACTGGGACCTCAGTATATGAAAGGCAAGGGCCCCAGGGGTAAGCTGCTTGGGCCTGTTTGAGGCCTCTTGCACTTAACCCAGGCCTGACAGGCTGCCCCAAATGAGCCTCCGATGGGCTCCTTGGGCCTGTCAAGGGCCCCAGAAGTGGTTTCTGACAAACTGGAAGTGATTTCCGAAAATGACTTCTGGATTGCAAGTAACCACGCATGGGGCCCAAGAAGCCTGTTGGAGGCCCGTTCAGGGCAGTACCCCCCCCCCCAGTCCTGACCTGGCTCAGCATCCCCATATCACAGATTTTCAATTATCACGGGTCAGGTAGTTGGGGGATTACTGTACAGTGTGTGTGTGTGTGTGTGTGTGTGTGTGTGTGTGTGTGTGTGTGTGTGTGTGTGTGTGTGTGTGTGTGTGTGTGTGTTTGTTTGTAAGGGGCCCATCCCAGTACTGTACATTACAATAGAGGTAGGTTGCAACAACCTGTTTCTCATAGAAAATTCCATTTCTCTTCTGCTTTTTTCAGGGTGAAACAGGAGATCCCGGCCCACCTGGTACTGCAGGTGGGAAGGTAAGTAACACCTATATACAATTTCTCTTACTCAGAACAGATATGAAACTTCCTTTGGGCAAATCCAGCTTTCAAGGTGAGGCCCCGTGGAGGGTTTTCCTGAGCAGCCAATTCATTTGGCAGAAGAAACTTTACAAACTACTACAGTGGCCCAGTCACAAAGAATTGTGAGCATTTCAGTAGTTTTCAGAGTTTTGGTCAGACATAATGGTTGTGGTTGATGTTATCATTTTATAAGCCACCATGGGATGTTCTGAAGTGGATATCCTATTTCATTCTTGGGACTTGATGCCCCAGAAAAAAAATATCAAATGTTCAGGAGAAAATAACAGACTATAAAAATATTTTACCCTTGCTAAGGACCACATGGACATTATACATAGCACATCCATGGAAACGAGAAATTCCCTTTTGTACTTTAAAAAGCAAAGTGTTCTGCTTATATACCACCCCATACCACGTATAGGGTATATAAGCAGTATGCAGGCTACACATTGCCCCCCCCCACACACATATTGCCCAGCAAGCAAAGAAAGACTTTGAGGAACGCATGGCTAGCAATATAAAGGGTAATAATAAAAGCTTCTTTAAATATGTTAGAAGTAGAAAACCTGCCAGAGAACCAATTGGGCCTCTGGATTTTGAGGAGGAAAAAGGGAGGTTAAGGAGGACTTGGACATTGCAGAGAAATTGAATTTTTTGTTTTTGTTTCTGTCTTCACGACAGAGGACCTTAACAAATTCCGCTGCCTGAGCCACCCCTCTTGACTAAAGAATTAAATCAAATACAGGTTAAAAGAGAGGAGGTTTTAGGACTAATTGATAAATTGAGGATTAACAAGTTTTGGGCCCAGATGGCATCCACCCAAGGGTTATTAGGGAACTGAGAAATGAAATTGCAGATCTCTTAACGGTTATATGCAACTTGTCTCTTAAAAGTGACAGTGCCGGAGGACTGGAGGATAGCAGATGTCACACCAATTTTTAAAAAAGGAAGGAGGGGGACCCAGGAAAACAGGTGTTTTGTTTACATCTGTCCCAGGGAAGATGGTGGAAGGCCTCATCCAAGAGAAAATCTTAAAACACATAAAAGAACAAACCTTGCTGAGAGAAAATCAGCATGGCTTCTGTAAGGGTAAATCTTGTCTTACAAACCTTTTCGAATTTTTTAAAAATTGTCAACAGGCACGTGGATTTGGGTGAACCGTGGATATAGTCTATCTGGATTTTCAAAATTTTGACACAGTCCCTCACCAAAGGCTGCTGAGAAAATTGCATAGTCAGGGGATAAGAGGGCAGGTCCTCTTATGGATTGAGAACTGGTTGAGATCCCGGAAACAAAGAGTAGGTGTCAATGGGAAATTTTCACAATGGAGAGAAGTGAAAAGCGGTGTGCCCCAGGGCTCGGTCCTGGGGCGGTGTTTCAATCTGTTCATAAATGACCTGGAGACAGGGATAAACAGTGAGGTGGCCAAGTTTGCAGGTGACACAAAACTTTTCCGTGTGGTAAAAACCAGAGAAGATTGTGAAGAGCTCCAGAAGGATCTCTCCAAACTGGGGAGTGGGCTGAGAAATGGCAAATGCGTTTTAATGTAACCAAATTTAAAGTAATGCATATTGGGGCAAAAATCCAAACTTCATCTATCAACTCATGGGCTCTGAGTTATCCATCCGGATCAGGAAAGAGATCTTGGTGTGTTGGTGGACAGCTCCATGAAGGTGTCTCCCCAATGCGTGGCAGTGGTTTTTTTTTTTTTTTGAAGAAGGCCAATTCCATGCTAGGGATTATCAAAAGGGGATTGAAAATAAAACAGCCAACATTATAATGCCATTATCAAAACAATAGTAAGGCCCCACCTGGAGTATTGTGTACAATTCTGGTCACTGCATCTCAAGAAAGACATAGTGGAACTGGAAAAGGTGCAGAAGAGAGGACTAAAATGATTACTGGGCTGGGGCACCTCCAGCTATGAAGAAAGGCTAAAACAATTGGGCCTCTTTAGTCTGGAAAAAGGCGCTTTGGGGGGATATGATTGAGACATACAAAATAATGCAGGGTATGAGTAAAGTGGATAGAGGGAAGCTCATTTCTCTCAAAATACCAGAACTAGGGGACATACACTCAAATTGAGTGCTGGGAGAGTAAGAACTGACAAAAGAAAATATTTTTTCACCCAGCGCGTTGTAAGTCTATGGAACTCCCTGCCACAGGATGTATTTGATGGCATCTGGCCTGGATGCCTTCAAAAGGGGATTGGACAGATTCCTAGAGGAAAAGTCCATCACGGGTTACAAACCATGATGGAGATATGTAATTCTAGGCTTTAAACCATGATACTTCAAGGGCCAGATGCAGGGAGTGGTATCAGGAGACAGAGAAAGTCTCATGCGCTCCCAAACGCATCTGGTGGGGCCGCTGTGAGATACAGGAAGCTGGACTAGATGGGCCTTTGGCCTGATCCAGCATGGCTCTTCTTATGTTCTTATGTTCTTAAGCTGGGTACTCATTTTACTGACCTTGGAAGGACACAAGGCTGAGTCAATCATGAGCCTGCTACCTGGGATTGAACCCCAGGTCGTGAGCACAGTTTTACCTGCAGTACAGGCATTTAACCACTCGGCCACGAGGTTTTATACTCTGCTACCTAAAGGATATTAACTAAAAGTCCCCCCAATATCATCATTTCCTTCTATTTTTTCCCATTTTTCTCCCATTTAGAATGCCCGGAAAGGCATTCAACTGTAGCAAGTATGGAACGAGGAAGCAATCTCATGTTCTCAAGATCTGTTCTGCTCTCTTGTTTGTTGTCTTAGGGTGAAGCTGGACTGCCAGGTCCCCCTGGGTTGCCAGGACTGAGAGGAGAAAAAGGAGACCAGGTCGGTAGCTTGGAAGTCTTTACAAATCCCCCCCCCAGGCCTTTAAGACAAAGGGCCTCTGTGCCAACACAAGGTGGATATGGCCGAGTTTGTTTTGGCTTAGTCTTTCTTAGAGACTTGGCAGCAATAAATCTCCTTGCCTCATAGGTCTGTGGTTTATTGCCTCTAGTTGAATGCCAACTACTTTGTCCCCAGCTTTGATCTACTGCCTTCTGTTGAACAGCGACAAAGGTGCTGCCCAGTACGATAACACCATTGTGTTTGTGTGTGATCTATGTTTTGGCAGGGAGAAAAAGGACGGTCTGGACTTCCTGGCTTCAAAGGGGAAAGAGGTGACAAAGTGAGTTTCCACCTGACCAAGGGTGCAAGATCTACATCTAGAGATGTATATATATGAGCAGGGCTGGTGCTTCCATTAAGGTGAACTAGGCAGTTGCCTAGGCCGCCAAAATGGAGAGAGGGCGATGGACAGCCTGCCGCCTCCCCACCGCCTCCCACCACCTGCCAGCCACCCGTTGCCATCCGCCCATTGCTGCCTGCCACCGCCCCCCACGCCCATCGCTGCCCACCCCTCCGCACCCGTCGCCATCCTTTGGGAGGTTATTTGCTGTTACTTTTAGTACTTTTTAAAAATATATAGATTGAATCCTGCTGGTCATCATTGACCTGAGCAGACCCATTGAATCAATAGGATTTTTATTTGTTGACTACTCAACAGTTGGTTCAATATAGCTACTCTAGTTGATGCTAGCAACCAGTTGTGTATACAAGAAGAAGAAGAAACCAGATTAGCACCATAGCATGGGAAGAGGGCTTCTGCAGTCTTTTCTGAAGCTAATGATCTGATCCAAAGAAAGTACCCTGCTTATATACCGCCCCATATCCCTTGAAATACTCTCTGGCTGGTTTACCGTTTAATTGTGCAGACTGCCCCTTGCCCCCTCCCAGTGACCTGGATACTCAGTTTACCACTCTCAGAAGGATGGAAAGCTGAGTGAACCTTGAGCCGGCTACCTGGGATTGAAAGCCAGGTCATGAGCAAGGTTTTTAGCTCTAATATATAAACCAGAGGAATTTTCATCAGAGGATTTTGTTTCTGATAACATTACCCCATATACTCTGGTGTGCTATTCTATACTTTTAACACATTTTAAAGACACATTTCTGTTATTATTTTAGGGCGATGTTGGTGCTCCAGGCCCCCCAGGCTTGCCAGCAACTGTACGTATAAATGCATGAACAGTGTAGAGTTGCTTTTGTTGTGTTTTGATTCCATCTTCGGCTAACCATATTAATTTCTAGAAGAACCAGTCATTAATGGTCCTTCTCAGACTTGTGAACAAAACCCTATGAGTTCCATTATCCAGTCAATCTGTTTCCTATTATACATTCCCATTTCTCTATTGCCTTCCACTTTTCCTGGTGTCCTGGTTTCCAGCGTCTTTTCCAATGTCCTGGTTTTATTGTTTTTTCTTCTGGTGATATGCCAAAGGACCATAGTGTCAATTTAGTCCTCCTAGCTTCTGGTAAGAATTCAGTTTGACTAGTTTTCTATACATAGTAGTGGGACAAGGAGCGTTTCTAGGGGGGAGCAGAAGGGTACATCTGCCCCGGGCGCAGAAGGATACATCTGCCTGGAGAGGGAGGAGGAGGAGGAGGAAGCCCTGCACCCTGCCGCCAGCAGTCCTCAGGCTTGACAATGGGACCCCGCCAGGTGAAGCAAGCAGGCAGGCAGGCGTGCAAGCACAGTGGCTGCAGTGCCCCCTCCTCCTCCTCCTCCTCCTCCTCCTCCTCCTCCTCCTCCTCCTCCTCCTCCAACTCTTCCTTGCCTTGCTTTGGGCCACCACGGGAGAGGTGAGGCATGCACATGCTACTAGGTGCGCACACACACACACAAACACCCACCCGTGCACTCACCCGCCCCACACTTGCAGGATTCCTCCCCCCCTTGCTGAGTGGATATGATGAGGTTGGGAGGCCAGGAGGGGCACAAAAACAACTTTGTCCCCAGGCGCCCCAAAATCTTGCTACATCGCTGAGTGGGACTATCATAGCATGGATGATCTTAGCCGTTTTCTCCAGCCACTGTGATGATGGTTATGTGGGCTGTGAACAGCTGGGAAGGATGGGGGAGAGACACCTCAAGGTTTTGCAGGAATCAAGATTTCTGTACCTCAGAATTCATGTAGAAACAGTGGATGAGGCTCCTGTAGAGATAGAAAGGTTGAGTTTAAGATTGCTTTTGTGGAGATAGGGAGGTTGGTTTGCCTCTCAGCAGAGGTCAGCAGTAGTATTTTGTTGTCTGGTTTCTCTCCAAACCACATAGGATGTGGGAATAACAAGGTACATTCCCAGAAAAACTGTCCAGTGTTAAAATGGAAGAGATAATAGGGTGTTGTATAAAGTATGATGAGAAGTTATCCAAGACTTGGAGTTCAAATCTTTTCTCTGAAATTCAACCCACCAGCATTGTTCTTGGGCATGTAATCCTATTGATAAACTAATCATCTGAATTGGATCTCACTAGTATGGATAGAAGTACTTCTGGCTATCATGTTTAATCATAGAAATTGCTATAAAACTGAAGTGTAATCTCTAAGTTTGAGCATTATGTTGTTCATTTTAGCATGCCTAATACTTGAAGTACTGTGCGTTTGTACAAAGGACAAACTGGACTATATTTTTAATATATTTTATTTTATTTATTTATTTTTACAACTTATATGCAGCCCACTATCCAAAGGTCTCTGGGCGGCTTACAATCAAAAATTAAAACAGTTAAAACATCAAATAAAAATAAATAATAAAAACAATAATAAAAACTTCCACTAAGGTCAAACTGGGAGTTGAGTCATATTTACTGGACTTCCCAGGATGAGATAGAAAATATTAACTACTGTTTCCAAACAGCTTCATCGGACCGATGAAGCTGTTTGGATGAATTTGAAACGTTTCTATCTCTCAAAAAAGAAGTCAGTAGCCATGACTCAACTCCCAGTTAAACGAACCTGGATGACTGAGAATCTTCACAGACACTAAGGTCAAAGTTAGTGGAGATGGTAAATTAGTATGCATTTGATACTGCTATTGCACCAAAATTATTATATGCATTTTCTAAAATCTCATTTTTATCTCCTTTGTTCCCATTCTAGACTCCGCTATTTACCCCACATCCCAGGATGCCTGTAAGTAAAATATATAACTACTGGGTTTCTTTTCCCATATGGTTCTTCTCATCTAAACTCATTTATTTATTTATTTATTTATTTATTTATTTATTATTGAATTTATACCCCACCCATCTTCCCAAGGGAACTCTGGGCGGCTTACATTAGGCTGAACCATTCAGCGAGATACAGGGCATGCTTACTGGCCATAAATATTACACACTTCATCTGGTGCTCTGTATGTCTTTTTAAAGCAAAAATAAATAAATAAAAAAAATGAAACGAAATGAAAGCTTTTAAAATTAGCAATTTCCAGAGATTTAAGGAATGCACACACGGACACAAACAACACAAGCACATCACTCCACACCCTGTTTTCAAAATTTGAAAAGGCCATTCACACTCTGTGGTGAGTGTAGGCAGCCCAAGGAAATCTGAAATATGGCCTTGGGGCCACCCCAGAGGCATTAAAATTTGGAGGTATTGGTATTTGACGCCAGTGAAATTGAATCAAATAAATGCTAATTTTTCCAAGTTTTGTTGGAAATGTGATAATGAGATTGGTACCTTTTTCCATTTGTGGTGGAAATGTAAAATGATACAAAAATTCTGGAAATGTATTTTTAAAGAACTAAGTGACATATTAGAAATGAACATAGAGCCCGATTCTGAAATTGCTTTGTTATCAATATTTGTTGGTAATAATTATGATTTTAAAACTAAAGAGTTGATTGCCAATTTGTTGACTGCGGCTAGATTAATAATGGCTAGAAATTGGAAATCTAAATATGAACTATGCTTAGATGAATGGTACAATGAAATATGGAATATTGCTTTAAATTATAAATTGACATATTTTTTAAAGATAAAAAAGGAAAGTTAAAAAGAGATATTTTCTATGATATATGGGGTAGGTTTATTGAATATGTGCTTGTACGAGATAAGGATAAGGCTTCCATGCAACAATCGATTTTGTTCTGGAGGGGAGGATAATGACTGTAAATGAGAAGAGTGAACCTGTTGGTGAAGGGGTGCACTGTTGTTGACGTTTTGTCTTTTTTGTAATTTGTATAATAATTTTTTTAAAAAAATTGGAGGTATAGTGAGTATGGGGGTGCTGCTTAGGCCCTGAAAGTCCTCCACTCATGAGAAAGAGTGTAACATCAGCAGGAGTGTAAGACCAGCCAAACCTTGTCTAAATGATATGATGACCACAGCACAAATAAGGAAACAACCTGTCCCATAGAAAAGGAAATTGGCAAATCTTTGGGTTCACTTCTAATCCCAAACCCCAAGACCAAACCCCTATTAAAAACAAGCTTCTTTCCCCATCAAAAAAAAAAAAAAAGGAGGGGATGGGTGAGTTCTGTGTCCAAACTGAGGTTTGGGAGAATGAGAACAGACAAAAGAAATTTTGTTTTACCCAGCGTGTTGTTGGTCTGTGGAACTCCCTGCCACCAGGATGTGGTGATGGCATTAAGCCTGTATGCCTTCAAAAGGGTATTGGACAGATTCCTGGAGGAGAAGTCCATCACAGGTTACAAACCATGCTGGATCAGGCTTAAAACCAGGGTACTTCAAGAGCCAGATGCAGGGGAGTGGGATCCAGAAACATATACTTATCTAGTCTTGTGCGCTCCCAGTTTGATGGGGCCACCATGAGATGCACGAATCTGGACTAGATGGGCCTTTGGCCTGATACAGTGTGGTTCTTCTTATGGAGGGTAATGGAGGGTAAAATGATTCAAGTCTGAATTAAGTTGCTGGTGCAACAAACACCCAACTTGACAGCAGGTCCCTGCTGTCACATCCCCGTTCATATAGAGCAGTACATTTGTGGCTCCAGCAACCATCTCAGGGTCCGCAGTACAAGCAAGAGCTTGTGACCAACTGAGTCCAAAAAGGAGGTATAACAAATCTGAACTCTAGTTAGCTATGAAGACACAGAGACTCGGCATTAAGATGAAAATACCATAACAATCCTTTTGCACCCCCAGACCAGAAATAAACAGATGTCTCAGGTATTGGATTATAAAATATGTCTTGAAAATTCTGAGTAAATCCTGAAATTAAGAGGGTCTGCCATAGTGCAAGTAAACTTTTTCCTGGGTGGCCTTTACCTTCAGGCCCTTAATAACTTGGGTGAGTTCCTACCTGAATACATACTGATTGAAATTATTCAGCACATTTTCAAACTCCAGGAGACTAATGCCCCCAAGGCAGCCATAATCAAATTTAACCACAATGTATTATCTTATTAATACTCTACTACCCTTAACCTAAACTAATTGTCATTCTATTAAAGGTTGCCCAGTCTCATTAATGGGACCTATACTATGAACTTACCTCCAGCCAAAACCTTGCACTACCTGTCGGTTGTGACCGAATGACACCAATGCCTAACTAGCCCAGTAATGAGAATGGGATGGGCGAAAAATCACAATTACCCAAAAGCCAATCAGGGTAATGATCAAAATTTCTCATCCGGCCTTGAAGTGACCAGCTATTCTCATTCTCATTACCACTAGGTTGGGCAGGAGGGATGCTGGCAAACAGCAAAAGAGGACGGGCAGATTGCAGGGAGCCTTTTTAAAGGCTTCCAAAGCCCGCAAAAGCCCATGGTTACATGGGCATTGTTTTCCACACCTTGGTTAGGGAGTGCAAAGCATCCCCATCTGGGAGCTTTAGCCCTGTGGAGCCACCATATTTATGCTAGAAGCAAATATCAGAGGTAAACTTGCTTGCTAGATGGCTTTACCTTATCTCCAGGGCTTTTAATCAGCCTTGCACCCAAAGACAGCCTCTGTTGGTCATCTGTTTAGCTCCATTGGTGGCCATGTTTAAGAGTTCTTTGAAGACCTGGCTCTACCGTGAGGCTTTTGACAATGCTGCACATGACGTGCCACCTAGCTGACTCTCTATTATGATTTGTTTAGTTAATATATGTAAGTTGTTATTTTTATTTTGTTGTTTTAACTGTATACCGCCTGGAGTTTATCTCTGAATTAAACTTCACGGTATATAAATCCTAAAATACATAAATAAACCTGGAACCCTTAAGAGTTCTTTTTATTTATTTTTTATTTATTTATTTATTTATTTATTTATTTATTTATTTATTTATTTATTTATGTGTTTATATCCCGCTTATCTACTACATGTAGTACTCTAAGCGGCTAACAAGGGCAATAAATGCCAGATAAAACACAATAAAATACATCAAATATAAAGCAAAATAACATAAAACAAAAGACAACATGACATATAAAGTCCTACTGCATCCCAGCATGCGGAGGAACAAATCCTGACAAATTAAAATTAAAGACACCTTAGAGGCAGTCAAAATTTGATAACAAAGACGATGGCGGGAGAGAGAAAAAAAAACTAACTAAAATCGCCAAAGGCCTCTCGGAACATAAAAGTTTTTAAAGCTTTCAAGTGTGTGTAGCAGAAACCACTGTCTCAGTCCTGAGTTTGATATTACAATCTGGATGGAGGCAGTGTTTCTGTTCTCCAAACACCTTGCTTGAATCCCTGCACCAAATCTGTCCACATCTGGAAGTCCTTGATCCTCAATGAGGACTCTTTATTTATTTGTTTTGTTTATAGGCTGCCGTTTGCCCAATAAGACAACCCAAAGTGGCTCACAATATTAAAATGAATAGGATTTAAAACACACTAAGTTAAATATTAAAAAGATTCAACTATAATTTAATTAAAATGCAATTGAAATATTATTTATTATTTATTTATTAAATGTATATACCGCTCCATCTAGCTTCATGTCTACTCTGAGTGGTTATTAAAAACAAGTTGACAATAAAAACTATCTCAGTCATAATTGTTAAAAGCCAGCCTGAAAAAGATGGATTTTCAGTTGTTGGTGGAGAGGGGCAGCCTCATCTCTGGAGGAAGAGCATTCTGGAACCTCGGAACTACCACAGAAAAGGCCCTCTCTCGTAGTATTCAAGCTATTATCCATATTTCCAGACTGACTGAGCAGCAAAACAAGGACTAAGTTTCTGTTGACAGCATTCCTTTATTTCGTTGAAAGGAGGAAGGATTTGTTTTAGATTTGGGTTGGCAAGGCCAGGTTTTTTTGGCATGTTGGTCTCATGTTTGTTTGTTTGTTTTAAACTGCAATTGGAATTGACAACACATGCTTTTTGCAGCCCTAACCGAAAGACCCACGCCAAGCTGTTCAAGCAAACAGCTGAAGAAAGAGAATGTCAAACGGATAGCTCCAGATTAATGGGCAGCCTCCGTTTCCATGGCGACCAAGGCTCGCCTTTACAGTTTTTTAGAGATCATCCCTGTGGTTAAGTTAATTAACTCATGGGAATGTACTCTGAGAAAGTTCATGATTTGTGGTGAGATTGCTGTCTTAGAATGACTTTATTAATATTCCCCCAAAATAAGCAATCAGTGGTAGCAAATTGAGGAGACAAGTTCATTATGCATGTTGTTGGCTAAGTCCTGACAGCTTTTTTCATACCACTAGATGGCGGCAGTGCCTCTCCTTCACAAGATGTCATATTGTCTCTTGCAGAGTTTTAAAATAACAAAGTAACATGCTACAACTGAGCACAAAATGTAACCTTAGGCACAGGAAAGCTGAACTTTCCATGAAAATATGTCCCCCCCCAAGACAAATGTTGGTTTTGGGGGGCAGCATTTAAGTTAGAAGAATATAACACCTTCACTGGTGAAGATTCTCAGTCATCCAGGCGAGTTTATCTGGAAGTTGAGTCATGGCAACTGGACTTCTTTTTCTTGAGAGATTGACGCGTTTCGCTGCTCATCCAAACAACTTCATTAGTCTGAAAAAAGCTACTTGCGAGTCCTCCATTTTATAGCTCACAAGAGGTCCAAGTGAGGTATAAAATGGAGGACTTGCAGCTAGCTTTTTTCAGACTGATGAAACTGTTTGGATGAGCAGTGAAACATTTCAATCTCTCAAGAAAAGAAGTCCAGTTGCCATGACTCAACTTCCAGAACACCTTTACTAGACATGCAAAAATAATCAAACAATTAGATCACTAATGACTGGACTGAGGTCCATTCATTTCAATGTTTAACCAACAGTGACCCTAATGGGTTTTTGATGGATGTGGGTGACACTGGTTTTCCATGACCCATCGCCCCATGACCTAAAGGAGACTTGAACCCAGATCTCATGATTGATCCCACTCTGGTGCTCTATTCACAACACCATTGGAGCTCTCAAGTCTATCATAAAAAGAACGAAAACTAGAATTAAGCCTATGTTCGCGTAACTGTAAAACATTAAAGGACAATTCAGATTAATGAATATCTGGCTAGAACAAAGGAATCTACTAGAGTGCTTCCAATGCTTTCCTTGCAGAGGCTACTTTATTATCAGGGCTGATCCAAAACATTTTGCTGCCTAATGCAAAGGGACAAGGTGACACCCACTCCCCTTTTTACATAGAGAAACAGACTGCTCTGGAAACGAATCGCTTGTTGATTAGTGTAGAGGCAACCAATTAGTAGTGGAGGGTTAAAATATATTTTAAATAAATGCAGAGGTCTTGATAGGTTATGTGGCAATGTTTCCATCCTTCAACAGAAGCAAAGACTGAGAATTTTAAGAAGGGACAACCTGGAGGGGGTACCATTACTGTGCCCTTGTGACTGAGACGGTTCACTTGAGCAATTTCTGATAATTACACAGCTACAGACAGGCTGATCATGGGCCAAAAAAGGGGCTCACCTTTAGAAGTCTGTATATGGATCCATGTGATGTTCATGTATGGCTCTCATTGTTGATCACTGCAATGGTTGTCGTGTCTCTTGTCCCTCCAGGGTGAACAAGGGCCAAAAGGTGAAAAGGGTGACCGTGGAGAAAGAGGTGAACCCGTAAGCATATTATTGTAGTCATCTTTCTTTGCTTTCTGTAAGTCTTGGGAATCAAAAATGGGAGGTGTACGTTACAGATATTTGCTCTTTAAGATGGGAGGGGGAGCCCAATCCACCAGAGAGTCATATCAACAGGGGTTGATGCACAACAGAGGCATTTGTGGATGCAGTCATAAAATGATTTGTATCAAATCATAAATATTTCTCGTCTGTCATTGTTCCTTTGCTATTGGTAGACCTGAGGATCCTTAAGTATACTACAGGCGGAATATGCAAAAGTGTATTTTATTTTATTAGGGGTTCTCTTCTGTACCTTAAAAAGGGCATCTGCACAAGAAGCACTGAGTATTCACTAGAATGCACTGTGTCAGCTTGTTAGAACAACTGTGCCATTGTTCTGCCTGAGCTTTGAAGGCTTGGATGGAGAGAGACAGTACTAAAAGATGGGGTGTGATATCCACTCTCCAGGAGTAGTTCAGGACAAAACCACATATGTCTCGGATCATTTATAGATTTTGTTTCCCTGTCTTCTTTTCATTTCACAGGGAATTCAAGGCATCCCAGGTAAACCAGGTCTTCAAGGACCTTCAGGGCAGCAGGTAAGTCCACAGAAGTAATAGAGATGAATAATGAAACAGTTGTGAAACAGTCTGGTTCTGCCACCTCAAAGCAAGCTTTTGTGTAAAGCAAATCAGCTAATGTTTGATGGATGCCTTCAATCACTGAGAAGAAGCACAGTAGGAGTGTACACAGCATGGCTTTCATATTTATTTATTTACTTATTGCATTTCTATACCACCCATCTGACAGCAATGCCACTCTGGGTGGCTTATAACAATGGCATAGATAAATTGAACAATAACAAAGCCAAAATGAACAACAGCCAATCAAATCCAATACCAACAACTTAAATCACATAACAGAGATATTTAAAAGCAATAGAATATTGATATTGTTCTAGGAGGGTTGATTGATTTTCTTAGGAGGTAACACAGCAGCCCCCCCCCCCATTTTCCCTAGGAGATAAAAAGAAGTATTGATAGGGATAACTGGAGAGAAGCCTCTATCAATCTTCCACCATCTGGATGATGACTGAGAAGTAATGTGTGAATGGAAGATTAGAACCCACATGTGAGTGAGTTTGTCTGGCATAGGTCCAGATAATCAAGAGTCCTCCAAGGTGATTGTGTGTAGCCAAAACATTGAAACAAGGACACCCCCAGTTCAGACCTGTCAAGTGTCACATTTTTGGTGGGACATTCACAGATCAATCACTCTTTCCCGCCGTTCCCCCAAATTTTTTTCCCTGAAATGTCCCATATTTTCGGTGGCAAGCAGCTGAGCTCTGAATGCTGCTGGGCGGCCCTGCGGCCACCCTCCAGGTGGCCCTCCAGAGAGCACTTCTCCCTGCACAACCCCTAACCCACACACCACTAGCTGTCCGGATTTATATATATATATAGAAAGCCAAGACACCTATATCACAGTGAGCATTTTGAAGTCACTGCAAGGGATTCTGGGAACCCAGTATGCAAATGAGGCTCCACCCCTAGCTGAAGGGCCCAGCTGCCAGTGCCACACACCCCTGGACCTCCCAGTCCTGGGCAGCCTGTGAGGAACACTTGACAGCTATGCCCCAGTTCTGTAGCAGATGAGTGAAAACATTGAACTGACACTGTGGAAAAAAATGGCCTTAGTGTAGCTGGCTCCTGCAGAGGGAAATTACTGGAGCTTCTAGGGCCTTTTTCTAGGTCCCAAATGGAATCTAAAGCTCTGACAAAAGAGGCCTTAATCAGCTGTCTTGTGCGTCTCTGCTTGATGAACAGGTTTTATTATCTGATAGGGAATGGAATTAGTGGGGCATGGTCCTTCCCACACCTCCCCCATCAGCCGTAACAGCTCTTTTGTAAATGTCTGTAAAGATTATCAGTCATCCAGCTGAGTTTACCTGGAAGGTGAGACATGGGAACTGGACTTTTTTCCTTGAGAGGAGTGAAATGTTTCGATCTCTCAAGAAAAGAAATCCAGTTGTCATGACTCAACTCCTTTGTAAAGTAAACAGCATTAACAGCACTTTTGGCACTTACTTTTGTCTATCTGACTGTCTGAACTACCAGCAGATGAATCACTCTTTTTTTGTTCTTTAGGGTCTAAAGGGCCAGGAAGGATCTGCAGGACCTCCTGGTGACCCAGGAGAAATTGTAAGTATCCTTTGTTATGATAGGTATTGTATTTAAATATAGTTTAAATAGCCACTGCCAATAAAGGGGCTATAATCCCATATATCCAATACACTCATATATCCTGCCTTAACACTCAGCAAAGCAAAGTCATTGTAGATAAAATGGCAATTTAAGTGTAATCAATGAGCAGTCACTATAGATAAAGTAACTGACTACTAATCACTTGAACATATATGTATACCCTTTTAATAAGCCTTAAAGCATGAAAGCAATGGCTGAAGTTTGGTTCAAGAAAAGCATTTCAGTCTCTGTCTCCCCCCCCCCAACTTCCAAAGTAAAAGGCAGACACAGCTTGCCTTGAAATTCCATTCCCATGTATACTGAAATAGCAAGCAGCCAGGACTGCTAGATGTATCTTTCTTTGAAACAATGAAGCCCTGTATGATCTGTTGCAAGCTGTAAGCGAGCGGGAGCGTCTTGACGCAAGCATGACTATGGTAGGGGGGCACTGTTCTGCAAGATTAATTGTTTCTAACTAGAAAATATCCTGTGTGAATAAGCTTAAAGCTAGAACTGTTTCTCTTTGTTAAAATGCACCTGCAACATGCATGTTATCTCTTTACATGGAGGCGGAGGGAAGAGCAGAATGGAAGTTGATAAAAGTTCCTGTCTCCTATTGTTCGTTGCCTCAGGTGAGCTATCGGCTGAGTGCCAGTATCATTTGCAGTGTAAAATAAACTTTTCTCCGCTTCTGAAAAAGCCTTGGAAGATTTTTTTTCCTTCCTCACCCCTGGGACGCGGTGATATCTTGAACCCGTTTCCTTACAGTTATACTCTCCTGGTGCTGTCCTTTATATTCTGTTTTTCCAGAACCAGGGCAGTGCCTGAGCATTTTCACATGTGAGCCTAAATAATATTTTCCACAACAAAGAATCATAGAATCATAGAATTGTACAATTATAGAGTTGGAAGAGACCTCAAGGGCCATCTAGTCCCACCCCGTGCCATGCAGGAACCCCCATTACAGTGCTCCTGACATATAGCCATTCAGCCTCTGTTTAAAAACCTCCAAAGAAGGAGACTCCATCACCCTCCATGACAGCATATTCCACTGCTGAACAGCTCTGTCAGGAAGTTCTTCCTAATGTTAAAATTGAATCTCTTTTCCTGTAGTTTGAGACCATAGTCCTAGTCTCTGAAGCCATAGAAAACAAACCAGTCCCTTCTTCATTGTGACATCCTTACAAATATTTAAACATAGCTATCATATCCCCCTCAGCCTTCTTTTTGTAACGCTAAACATTCCCAGTTCCCTACGCCGCTCCTCGTAAGACATTTCTTCCAGATCCTCAATCATCTTGGTCGCCCTCCTCAAGATTGTCAACATCCTTTTTAAACTGTGGTGCACAGAAGACACAGTACTCCAGGTGGGGTCTGAACAGAGAAGAATAGAGTGGTATTATCACTTCCCTTGATTCTGTATGGTTCTGTAGATGCAACCAAGAATCACATTGACTTTCTTGGTAGCCATGGCACACTGTTGACTCATGTTCAATTTGTATTCCACCAAATCTCCCAGATCCCTTTCACATGTACTATTTTCCAGCCAAGTGTCCCCCATCCTATATCTGTGCAATTCATTCTTTTTACCTAGATGCAGCACCCTACATTTCACTTTTTTGAAACCCATTCCATTAGCTTTGGCCTAGGACTCTAATCTCTCAAGGGCCTTTTGGTTTTTCATCCTATCTTCTAGAGCAGTGATGGCAAACCTTTTAAAGACTGAGTGCCCAAACTACAATTCAGAAACCACATTTTTTTTGCAAAGTGCCAATACAGTAATTTAACCTGTATATACAGTAGGTGGCTATGAAGGACCGATGTCCGGATGCCCACAGAAAGTGTTCCAAGTGTCACCTTTGGCACCTGTGCCATAGGTTTGCCATCACTGCTCTAGAGAATTAGCAACCCCACTCAGTTTGGTATCATCTGCATATTTGATCAGCCTACTATCTATTCCTTCCTCCAAGTCATTAATAAAGATTTTGAATAGCACTGGACCCAGAACAGAACTCTGGGGCACCCCACTGGTCATGTATCTCCAAGCTGAAGAGAATCCATTAATGATCACCCTTTGGGTGCAATCAGTCAACCAATGACAAATGCATATAACAGTGGCACTACCTATCCCAACATCTACTAACTTCTTTGCAAGTATACCATGGGGAACCTTATTGAAGGCCTTATTGAAATCTAGATAAGCAATATCCACAGCATTCCCCTCATCCACTAGGCCTGTAATTTTATCAAAGAAAGAGATCAAATTGGTCTGGCATGACTTATTTTTAAGAAACCCATGCTTTTAAGAAACCTGTGTTGACTTCTTTTACTGACAGAATTGCTAGTTAAATAATTATAGACTGTCGGCTGTTAAAGAGAAGAAAATTGCAATATTTTGGGCACATAATGTACAATGAGAAATACAATCTGCTGCAAGTTATCCTTCAAGGAAAAATAGATGGGAAGTGTGGCCTGGGGCACAGAAGAACACCCTGGCTTAAAAACCTAAGCCAATGGTCCCCAGTGAGCACAGCTGCTTTATTTAGAATAACTTTAGATAGAAACCCGTTCAGGCTACTGATCATCGTTGTACACCTCATTCTACTACTATGCGTCTCAAGAAGTGAATATGTCCACAAAAGCTTTTAATATAATAGTCTAAAGTGCCACTTGTTTTGTCTTTTATTTTGTTTTGTTTTGTTTCTTTGATTTTTGCCTGGAATTCTTGCACAGACTAACACGGCTGCCTCTCACAAAACTAGAAATAAGGATGGGATCCCCCAATTTTTGGACTACAAACCCCATAATTCCCCACTCAGGAAGTTCTGCCTGATCTACAAACACCTGACAGGCACCAACATTTGCCTCTACTTACAGAAAAGGCCTAATCTAGAAGGCAATGAAGTTTACCTAGGCCAGTTCTAGCAAACTTTCAGCACCCCAAATATTTTAGACCACAACTCCCACAGTCCTTTGTCATTGGCAGTTTAGGCTTGGAATTCTGGAAGTTGTGGTCCAAAACATCTGGAGTGCAGAAGGTATGCCACCACTGAGCTAGGCCTAGTGCCATCCAAGCTTCCTTTTCCTGCCCCACTGTTTGGCGAGATCTTTCTTTCTTAACAGGAATTTGGGTGGAGCTAAACTCAGGTAAGCCTTCAGATCTTTCAGTATATAGCCTTTATCTTCAGGGTGAGCTACATTTAGCTATCTGTAAAATATGTGTAAATCAGGCAGGTGTCCCAGGAAGGAGATTTATGGAATCTATAATTCAAGAAAATCTGAAAATCCCATCCTTAAACCTTTGAATAACTTGCCAATTAGAAGTCAACCTGCCCTGAAGTACTCATGCTGAACATTAGCACCCAGGTGAAATTCTGCTGTCAAAAACCCAGCAAGTAACCTGATTTTTTCTCCCTGTCTGAGCACCATCAGAATGAACAAGAGTTGGTTGCAGCTTCACACACTTATGTTGGCTTAGGTGTCAAAAGTTTCCACAATGAAGAAGTGAAAACTTGAAGTTGCATCTCTTCCCTGCCTTCTGACATTCCTTCAGTGTGTCTGCAAAATGTGATAGAATTCAGATGAGGGAAACCACCTTGTTTATATTGCTTGTTGTGACCTATTTCTTTTAATACAAAATCCATACCTGAATGATTTGTGTGTGTGTGTGTGTGTGTGTGTGTGTGTGTGTGTGTGTGTGTGTGTGTGTGTGTGTGTGTGTGTGTGTGTGTGTGTGATTTCAACAGGGTGCTCCCGGACCTGCAGGCCCCCCAGGGTCACGAGGCTTGCCTGGAAATGTGGTAAGTAAATCACAACCTAAGTACAGTGGACCCTCGTATAACAAACGGTTTGTATAACATAAAATCTGTAGAACATAAAAAAATTCTGGAGATGGGGGAAATTTGCTTAACAGAATCGTCTACGGGGTGAATCCATACAACATAAAAATGGTCGCAATGAGAAATTACTTGTTTTCAATGCATTCCTATGGGAAATTTGTATAAAGGAAAATTTGTTTAACATAATTTCATTTGGAACAAATTAATTCCTTTATACAAGGTACCACTGTAAATGGTTATTGGAGACAAAGGGCACTTCCAGATGCAATACCTCCATTGTAGGCATTGGGGGTGCAGCTTTTCAAAAGTAACTTGTTATAGTTGCTGTTACAGTGTCCTGGAATTATGCCATTTAACTTTTATGCAACTTTTACTGTGTAATTTCCCTGAAGTAACTAGATATTGACTAGTAGGATTATTTTAAAAATAGGTGGCATTTTGTACAAAGCATATTCTTCCAATCATGCCATTCTCACTTCAGCAGTAGAGAATAATGCAAACCATGTGGCAGCATTTGACTCACATTATATTTCTTTGTCATTATTTTTGAACTGATCCCTCCCCCCAGTGCATGTTAGTGTCCTCAGGCCTACCTCACCCCCCCCCAAAAAAAAATTAAAATACAGTGGACCCTTGTATAACTGTGTTTGTATAACATAAAATCTGTACAACATAAAAATTCCGGAGATAGGGGAAATTTGCTTAACATAATCGCCTACGGGGAGAATATGTACAACATAAAAATGGGATTACTCCATTTCCAATGCATTCCTATGGAAATTTGTATAAAGGAAAATTTGTTTAGCAGAATTTCCTTTGGAACAAATTTATTCCTTTATACAAGTTACCACTGCACAATGTAATGTAAGTATATCCCCCTAAATAGTCTACATAGGTTCTTGGAAGTCTCCGGGAACAGCTGTTTTCACTATAGAGGAATTCTGAGATGTCCTCCTAAATTAGCTTGAACCTGTTCTTCCCAGTTTTATTTATTTATTTAGATATATATACCACCCAACTGACCAATGGTCACAGTTCATGCTGATTCATCAAGACAGAAGCACAAGTACTGCTTCCCTCCCCCTCCCCTGCCTTCTCAGATGATCAGCCACTCACCAGGTCCACCTGCTTGCTTTCCACCACCTCCTCCATTAATCTCCCTGTCACAGACTTCTCCACCCTACCCTCTTGTCTGAGTGGGAGATCAGGCAAGAGGATGGGAGAGAGAAGCCTGAGCTATTGCCAGGGCTAGAAGATCAGTTGAGGAGGTGCAGGAAGCTAGTGCACTGGGCCTGGTGACTGATGGATTAACCCAAAGGAGTTAACCCCCATGCTGCCAGATTTTATGAACTGAGATGAACCAGATTGTGTCCATCTCTAGAACTTTCTCCAATAGGAAATGAATACATTGCAATTTCCAGGATCAGTAAAGATTGCAGTGGGGCTAGCAGCCAAATATTTAGCCCCTAAACCTCCTGACATCCCCCATCCTTGCTGTAACTAATAAACTACAGTCTACTGTAGAAGGAATGACTTTGCCCCACAAATTACAGATTAACAAATACAGCCCCATCTTCATTACTGTGATGGGGAAAGGATTGAATTGGGATTAAGACAGCCCATTCCCTCCAAGCTCCATACTGTTGCAAACAATAAAAAGCTTGTGCACCTATTCGGTCTTTTCTGGTCGTCCTGGAAATAATGGATGGGGAGAGATGGGAAGGGAAAGACAAAAGAAACAGCATAAAAACATGGAAGGGCTGTAGTATGAATGTGACTTTTCCCTGGATGCTTCATAAATATTTCATGCAGGTGAGGGTGCAATTGCACAAAATGATTTGCATCCGGAAGCAGCCCTGGGCAGCTTTGAATGGAGCTGCCAACCACATGCACAGCTGTTTCTTTGGTGACACAGGCTTGTCACACATTTCCTCCAGGAGAAATCACCAAATGCTGCTTCCCTTGAGCTGTAGCCATGCCTGGTTTTTTAAAAACATACTGACTAAAGGATTAGACAATTCATTTCAGTGGCATTATTATCTCAGATTTAATTCTACTTTCTACGGAGTTTAATAAAATGCATGTACATTTGCATCCTACTGAGCCTCGTGGCGTAGTGATTAAACTGCTGCATGCAGCCAAAACTGTGCTTCCAGTCAGGGGTTCAATCCCAGGCAGCCGTCTTAAGGTTCACTCAGCCTTCCATCCTTCCGAGGTGGGTAAAATGAGTACCCAGCTTTCTGGGGGTGATGGCAATGTGTAGTCTTCATAATTACATTTTAAACTTCCAGAGCATGTTTGAAGCACTATGGGGAGGTATATAAGCAGCATACTGTGCCCCCCCTTTTATTTTGCCTCTCCTTGGGTGGAGAAATGTGATTGCTGCATTGTGTTTTCTCTACAGGGTGTACCTGGAGATCCTGGTCGTCCTGGAAATAATGGAGAAAAAGGTGAAAAGGTATCAGGCAATGACCTTCTGCATCATCTACACAAGAACCCTAGATAGGCCTCACTGAATAATTGCACCAATGCATTAGGGAATACTCTTTAATATGATTGAAATGTAGTTCCCAGAAGTCTTCAGGAGTTCCACCAGCAGAATTCTGGGAGATGCAGTGCAGAACTCTACACATAACCAGTATATACTTCAACTAGTGCCTTCTTTGAACTTTCTGATATAAAAAAGAAAGTTCTCCTGGTACTACATAGGAATTGTAGTTTTTCTTTTTCTCTTTGAGAGTTGTGGTTCTCTTGGGAGATGCCTTGTATAATGCCTAATGGGTACAGTGATTATTCAGTTCTTCAAAAAAAAAAAAAAAAACACACACACAAAACCCTTTGGTTTATGAATGTGGGACTTTGTGCTTCTGTGTCCACAATTCAATACTCCAAGGAATGGTCTAACACAGAGGTGTCCAAACTTTTTGCAAGGAGGGCCAGATTTGTGAAATGAAAATGTGTGGGTGCCAACCATTCAGCTGCATTTGGCCCCCAGGCTGGACTTTGGACAAGTCTCTATAACATGCAAGGAGGCAGGGAGGATGCTGCAGCAACGGAACAGGGGCTGGGCAGGCTGGGCAGGTGGCTGGGGGGATGGACAGAGTCAGGGAGGGCAGGCAAACCATAAAACTCCAAGCTAACACCTCCATCCAGTATGGGGAGGGGCCAGCTGGTGGGGATGCATGACAGGCTGAGCCAGTGGGGAGAAGAAGCCACGGGCCACTCAGAATTTGAAAACGGGCTGCATTTGGCCCCTGGGCCTGATTTTGGAAATGCCTGGTCAACGTTACTACACATTATTATTCCTGGGTTAGCAGCAGAAAATGGATGCCAGTTGTTACGTAGTTTGTGCAATATTAGTAAGGTTTTTAATGATAGGCCATTTTGATGTCATGAATTTACTGGTTTGTCATTAAGACAAAAAATGGAGGAAGAGCGCATATATCATGACTCTAAATTTTGTTAGTTAATGTTGGCTCCTGTCATGTTTTCTGTAGGGAGATCCTGGAAAGGAAGGGAAACTGGGACCACCGGGCCCTAGAGGTGAGACAGGACCTGTTGGAGAACCCGGATTACCTGGCAAGGGTCGAGATGGAGAAAGGGTAAATCCGTTTCTAAATGCCACACACACACATGCCAACTTCTCAGATTAGGGGTGATCAGATAACCTGCTCCGTTTTGTTTCTTCTTGATTCTGTGACTTGCTTGGTTGCATCTTCTACCAAATATTTTGCAATATTGTGCAAAAGAAATCCTCCTCCTCCTCCTCCTCCTCCTCCTCCTCCTCCTCCTCCTCCTCCTCCTCCTCCTCCTCCTCATCATCATCATCATCATCATCATCATCATCATCATTTCAGAACTGTAGAGCTGGATGTAGCCCAATGGATCATCAATAGAGATGGGCACGAAATGAGCAATTTTTCATTTTCATTTTCATTTTTTTGTTTCATTACACAACGAAAATGAAACAAAATTTTAAAAACAAAACAAAACAAAAATGAAAATGAAACGACCAAATTTGCCGTGTTTTTTGTTTTTGTTGCAGCAGATGCATTGAACTAAAAAGAATGCTAACGAAACAGCAATTTTTCATTTTTGTTTTCATTTTTTCATTTCGTTACCTAACAAAATGAAAATGATTTTTTTTGCAAAAAGTCACAAAAATGAAAATGAACTGAAACGGACCCCTAAACGACCAAACGACAAACTAAACACCATTTTTTTGAGTCATGCCCATCTCTAATCATCAAGTCCAGACCCTGACAAGGAGGCACAGCTCCCATCCTCTGGCTCCGCAGCAAGATCCCTAAGCCACTGACCGATCCAATGGTTCTGTGATGCTGCAGTTGCATCAAGATTTGAAATGGGCATGAATCCCCATCTTGGCAGTTTGTGCCAGTTCACTTATTGGGCAAATAGTCATTTGGCATTCAAAATGCCACTTTCCCTAGCAGATGGGCCCTCAGGGACTTTGGCCTGGCTTTCCCTGCCCTGCCTCCTTCAGACACTGCCTCTGAGTGGGCGCCTGCCCAAGGAGGAGAGGCTTTGAAGCATTGAACAGTTTTTTCCAGGCATAATACCACACTTAACATATAAACAGACCCCGACCTCGGAGCCATAAAACCATACTTAACATATCTACAGAGCCAAATCTTCCTTCCCATCACCTCTACTAATCAACTCTCCCTCCTCTTCTTCCCCCTTCCCCCTCCTCCTCTTCCCCCTCTCCTATCTACCCCTCAGCTATACATACTACTATAGTCAATGAACTTCTGATATGAAATGTATATCCCATCACATATTATTGCACATCCCATTCTGCTGTATCCGCTCCGCCCCTGTCTAAAGAAGTGGACATGTCTATGAAACGTTACATTAAGATATGAACGTTGGTCTTTAAGGTGCCACATGTTTTGCGTCTTTTGTTTTCTCTTGTTTTTCTTTTATTTTTGTGTGAAATTATTTCAGCCAATAAACCAAGTAGCATGAACTGCCAAACTGTTGTTTTTAGTCCATCTTTAATCAAGACCCTTTTTGCACCTTATATATATATACACACACTTGGCAATTTATAGTGCAATATAGTGCATATCTATCTATCTATCTATCTATCTATCTATCTATCTATCTATCTATCTATCTATCTATCTATCTAATCTGGACAAAGTTCAAAATTAAAAACAACAGTGTACTGCTGCTAACTCACTGGTGCTACTCTAAAAACAAAATCAGGTTACCAACAGTGGACTCATGTGAATGCTGGAAATTATATTGAATGGGTCCATACTAGCTGTCTAGGCTGCTGCCTTGAAACCAAAAAGTTTCATTTAAAGGCAAATAATTTCAAATGCAACCTGTCCTCCTAGCTGTATTTTTGCTGGCAGGGTAACCATAGAAATAGTGCATGGTTTATTCCTTTAACTGAAACCTATTCAATTCATGCTGTGTTTCCAAATTCACTCAAATTCAAAAAATGGCACAAAATGTCAACCTGCTGAAACCCATCCACATGGATATGTAGACATTGGATTTGGAATTGTTTGCTGTGGCTTCCAGTTTTGCCACTCTTATTTCATTGCTCATTTGGAGGTAGATGGTTGTCAAGGGGAAACTGGTAGATCTAGTTCCCCCTTTCCTCCCTTCCAGGGAACATAGAGTCTAAACAGCTCTCGTGATCTTGCAACTGAAGCAAAGATTTGTTTTGAAACAAACAAAAAACTGTAAGATTTCTCCAACTACAGTTCCCGGAATATCTTAGCCAGCATGGTCAGTGTCTATGGAAGAGGAGGCCTAAAATAAATAAATAAATATCATTTCCTATTTCTAACTGGAAGTGACCATGATGCCAACTACCAGCCTTAGGTACCCAGTCCAGCCTTAATTCACCCATAATTTTCAAAAGGCTCCTAGGTGATCATTTTTCGTAACATAGCATATAACATAAGAATACCCTTGCTGGCCAGAACCCATCCAGTCCAGCATTCTTTCTCACACAGTGGCTCACCATTTGCTTCAGGGTATTCCCAAGCAGATGTCTTCACCCTTACGATTCCCTGCAAATGGCATTGAGAGATATCCTGCCTATCTTTCCAACCCGGAGGTTGTCATTAGGCATCCCATAATGACAGCCACTGATACCCCTGTTTTCCATGAATTTGACTAATCCTTTCTTAAAGCTGTCAAGGCATTCATAAGGCTCCTGTGAGTTAAGCCAGGGTATGATTTCAAATCTGAGAGGAGCTATTCAACACATCGGAATCAGTACTTGAGCAATTTCATTCCATCTTCCTGATGAATGTAGGATATTATTTCCTAAGTACAGTGTGGTACATATAAAAACAACTATACAGTTTGCAGGCCATTGCTTCCTGGGGACCCTTCATAATAAGTAATATCTGATCAAGGAAGAGAATAGGAACAAGGGTGAATCAGCAACTCTAGGCTTTTTGTTAATCCTGCTGTGCTGTTACGCAGGAGATATACCTTTTGGAGGTGAATTGCCTTAAATTAAGAAATTGATGGTACATGTTGCATACTGAGTAGTGAGATTTAAATGCAACAAATGACGCCTATGGAGATTTCTTAACTTGGGCCACTATCTCACCTGGGGGAAGATCTGGATATAGTGAAAGTCCGGCTTTTCTTCTTTCTTGGTCACATGACTGAAGATGTGGGATCTCAGTTCCCACATACAATGAATTTTTTTAAAAAGCACCATTTATCCCCACAGCCAGCAGGCGGTGATAGAAAAATGAAAAATAATTTTAAAAACAGTGCTGACAGCCCGAAGGCCAGCTGATCAGTGCTGGGAGGAGGGGAAATTATTTTTTTTAAAGTGCCAACCAGCCCCAGAAGCTGGTGGGGCTAGGAAAAAATGAAAACAAACAAACAAACAAAAAACACAGTGCTGACAGCCCCAAGGCCAGCTGATCAGCGCTGGGGGAAGGAAATTTTTTTAAAAATGAAAAAAGCACCAACCAGCCCGAGGACGAGCTGGTCGGGGTTAGGGGGTAAAAAAAAAAGCAGAAAACTGGATGATATACGAGCTCCACGGACTTCTGATTTGCATTTTTCACCGGAGCAAAAAAATCCCAACTTCTCCGGTAGGTCTTGGAAAGCTCACTAAAGGGGGCATAACCAGCTTTTTTTAAAAGTCTGGTGGCCGTAGGGACAATATTTTTGGAAACACTTTATCTTGAATTTAATCAGCATTTTAAAGGATGTGTGACAGATAGAGATGGGCACGACTTGAAAAAAATTTTTTGAGTTGTCGTTAGTCGGGCCGGTTCTGTTTCGGGTCATTTCCGTTTTTCGTGAAAATTCGCAAAAATTAGTCGGTTCATTTTTTTGTTTTTTGTTTTCGTTAGTACTGGTTTTCTTGGGGGGGGGTAGCGGGCTCCTGGAGGCACCTCTGTGGGGTGGGTGCCTTCTCTGCCCTGCTATAAAGGGAAAGCGGGCTCCTGGAGGCACCCGTGGGTGCCTCCTATCCTCACCCACTAGGAAGGGGAAGCAGGCTCCAAGAGACCCCTCAACATGGGGGTCTCCCATCCTCACCTGCTGCTGCAAAATGCATATGGATATGCATACCAGATGCAGACAGTGAGACTAGTGATGGCAGTGAACCCAGAGCCATAGGGTGATGCCTAAGGCTCTCGCACCGCCATGTCTCACAAAGAAGGGAATTGTGCTTGCGTGTAGTGCAATGCAAGTAGATCTGGCTTAGGGTTAAGGTGGGTTAATGCAAGGGCTAGGGTTAGGCTAGTGACGGGTAAGGTTAGGGTGGGCTAGTGGGTTGCACCTCTGGGTGCCTCTCTGACCCACTAAAAAGACAGTCTGTGACGTATGGGTAAGGACTGGAGTCAAGGATTAGGGTTAGGGTTAGGGGGCTAGGGCAGGTTTTAGGGGGCTTTTTGGCACATCCCAGAAGTCTCCATGGCCAGGTGGCCATGCGATTGGTGGGATGGCTCCAAAAATTAGCATGGTCGTCCACTCCCACATGGCTGGCCACTCGGCCAGCCCATCATTGTGCAGGTGTAAAAAAAATAAAAAAAATAAAATCAATGGAGGACAGAGGAGGAGAGGAGAGACATTTTGTTGCAAGAAAAAACCCACTACTACTGTGAAAAATCTGGCAGTTTATAAATTTTCGCGTGTTTCTGTTGTGCTTGTGTGTTTGTGGACCACGATTTCAAAAACAATATTGCGTTCGCCGCCCCATTTTGGATCCCCCGCCCACACCCCATGGCATGGCGAGTCCGGCTGCCCAGGACGGGGGGGAGGCAGGACCCCCACTCCAGAAACCACCCCTCCAGTAGGTGCCCTGCGCCCTTAGTCAAGCAGGCATTTTTCCGCCTGCTTTTTTGGCCCGGGAATGGGTGGGGGGAGAGTTTAAAAGTTTTTTCCTGTGCCGTCCGTGCCGCTTGCTTGCGCTTTAATTGCGGCGGCCGGCGGCGAGACTGGGCTTTTTGCTGGCTGCGAGCCTGCGGCGAGGAACGAGCACGACAAATCAGACCAAAATTGTTCATTCGTCGGTTCGAGCTCGAAGTCTGGCGGAGTAATTCCCGTTACCGTTTCCGTAGAGTAACGGAAACGAGTAACGGAAACGGAAACGGGAATACCGCTAAGTCGTGCCCATCTCTAGTAACAGATTTCAGCACTAACTGTTGTTCACATAACAGCACAGGAGGATTCTGGTGGTGTAGCGCTTTCAAGCATCATTTCATTGTAATTTGCAGTGGTCTGTAATTGGCAGACCTAATGTTATTCCCTAGCTGAAGACCTCTGCGTCTACCAAACTGTTTTCTTTCAAATTATGCAATTGTACTCTATTTTGCTAATGACCCCTGTATCACAAGCAAGATACATTTCCTGCAGCTAGTTGAGAGGTTGTATTCCATCTTTCTCACCCCACCATTTGTCTACTTTTCTTGACAGATGTGTCCTATGGTTCCCATTTGTGAATAATATGTTTTGGAAATTTGTCCTTTTTCTCAATCAGATCTTGGAAATGTTTTTTTTTTTAATTTACAACTCCCAGAATGCCTTTGGGGGAATAGTTTCTTGAGGGTTGTGGTCCAAATAAGTAATGTTTCCAAGATGTCCTCACAATAGGAAGGGTGATAAGGTTTTCTTTTATGTTTTCCATTTTTAGGGCGAAAGAGGCCCCCCAGGTTTGCCAGGAACTTATGGACCCAAGGTAAGAGTTTTCTTTCTTTTTGTGATCCTGAAAAATTGGGGGGACCCTCACACTAATTCAGAATGAAATATGAAGGGTTTAGGGCTTATTTTACTGACACTTTTCCAAGCAAATACTTTTGTCTCAAACAAGATATTCTTAAAGACTAATAGTTCCAGAATAAAGTTGATGTCAGGCTGGGGCACCTCCCTTATGGGGAAAGGCTAAAACATTTGGGGCTCTTTAGTCTGGAAAAAAGGTGCCTGAGGGGGAATATGATTGAGACATACAAAATAATGCAGGGTATGAGTAAATTGGATAGAGGGACGCTCTTCTCCCTCTCACAAAATACCAGAACTAGGGGACATACACTCAAATTGAGGGCTGGGAGAGTAAGAACAGACAAAAGATAAATATTTTTTCACCCAGCCCGTTGTTAGTCTGTGGAACTCCCTGCCACAGGATGTGGTGATGGCATCTGGCCTGGATGCCTTCAAAAGGGGATTGGACAGATTCCTGGAGGAAAAGTCCATCACAGGTGACAAACCATGATGGAGATATGTAATCTCCAGGCTTAAAACCGGGGTACCTCAAGGGCCAGATGTAGGGGAGTGGTATCAGGAGACAGATATCTAGTCTCGTGCGCTCCCAGACACATCTGGTGGGGCTGCTGTGAGATACAGGAAGCTGGACTAGATGGGCCTTTGGCCTGATCCAGCATGGCTCTTCTTATGTTCTTATGTTGCACACTACTGGGCAACCTGACAGAATGGTATCATCCAGACTCTGATTCAATAAAGAGCAATATTTAGAACAGATTCCATTTTCAAATTAAGGCTCAACATGCATTAAAGCAGAGTGTCATATCTGGAGTTTTGCTAATAGTGTTGGATGTGAACCATAAAGTTTCAAACACCACGTTCCCATGCTGGTTGTCCAGTGAAATTGGTATGAACTAGATGTGTTGCACTGCAATACAAGTTTTCACCTTTTTTTCTATTTTCTACTAGATTGTTTCTTGATCCAAATCTTTCCTTGGTTTTGTTTTGCCACTAATTGGGCCATCAGACAAATAAAATAAAAGAGAAGAGACTAATGCCTGAGTCACTGCTTTTTATTAACCTAACACTCACCAATAAACCTACCTCTAGATTTTTGATGCCCTCTAGAGTTTTGTGTCCTGGATCACAGCCCTGGTTATACTATCCTACTTGTTGGTCCTACTGTCCAAGGTGGACTCACTTTTGACATTGCAAACGTTAGCTTGATTTCTGAAACAGACACATAGCTTTACAGGTCCTTCAAGAGATCCTTAAACTATTTTGTCTGTCTTTCTGTCCGTCGGTGTCAGGGGGACCGTGGATCTCCTGGTGTTCCAGGACAACCTGGAGACAGAGGACCACCAGGTCTTGGACTTTCTGGGCCACCCGTAAGTAAAACGTACACTACCCACTAATTTATGATACCATCAGTGCTCCATATGCCACCATTCCCAGTATCATCCTGCTTCCGTTTAGATCTTCAGGAGGAGAAAATGCCCCCCCCAAGCCCCTTCAATATGTTCTATGACAATAAGGTAGAACACCATTGCTGTTGTGGTACCCCATTATGAAATTCACTCCTGTTACAGCAGAACGAGGAAACTGTGAATCATATGAAGGTGGGATTGCACAAATGGGCTGCATAATATCAGAAGAAACCATGTACTTCACACCTCCACCATCAAGGCCATGGCTAGTGATCCATACTTTATGGGTGTTGGGAAGATTGTAAAGGTGGGACTTTCAGGCACCTCAGGCCATTGTCCATCTAATGAGCCTATTGAGACTATTGTCCACCTAACAAGCCTATTCAGGCCCTTGTTCATCTCATAAGCCTATTTCAAACCAGGGTAACATGAGGTCAAAGTGAACCATAAAATGGAAGACTCACAACTAGCTTTTCCTCAGACTGACGAAGCTGTTTGGATGAGCAGTGCAATGTTTCAATCTCTCAAGAAAAGTCCAGTTGCCATGACTCAACTTCCAGATTGCATTGTGTGTGTGTGTGTGTGTGTGTGTGTGTGTGTGTGTGTGTGTGTGTGTGTGTGTGTGTGTGTGTGTGTGTGTGTGTGTGTGTGTGTGTGTTGCCTATATAGTTAACTTGTAACACACATACCTAATGCTGTTTTTAAAGTGATGCAGTATATATTGGGTGTTCTAATATGTGCTTAAAATGTTCTCTCTTGTCTTTAATTTTGCCAGAATTGTAAAATGTCTCTCTTCACATTATTGGCAAATGTAAACTTGAAAGCTTGCCTTGGATCAGGTCCAGTGATCACACATACAAGAAACAGGCCATAACAGAGCAATCCAATCTCATCCCAAATAGTAGAAGCCCATGACAGGGGCAAGAAATGTCAAAGTAGGGATACCTGGAGTATGATTTGGTTTGCTCCAACAATTGCATTGTGTATTCCCTGACAAGAGGGGTGAAGTGACCCACCACTACCACGGTCCATTATTTTTTTTTAATTTTTAAACAGTTTTATTGACAATCCACTTAAAGTAATACATACCCATCCAATAAAGCTTGTTATACAAACAATACCGAATCACACAACAAATTAAACATTCATAAACTATCCAACAGTCCAATCCATATTCTGATTTATCCAATTTAGTTTTTTGTATAACATCTGAGGTTAATAGAGGTTGCTATATAATGTGAAAAATTATTATGGTTTATATCTCCCCCTGTATAGTTTAAACTTACTAGTCAGTTTTTCCATAATTGCAACTTCCCATATTCAGTTTATGAAATTTATGAGGGAACCTGGGCATATTTCCAATTGTGCATAATTTCCATTCTCCCCACGCCCATGAGAATTGCTATTAATTCGTTATTAACTAGTTTTTCATTTTCCCCAGCAAAGAGTGAGAATAACAACATTTCACTTGGAACTATAGTTCCTAATACTACCATGGTCCAATTGGCAGGCTAAATACCTGATTGTACACTTACTATGCTATGCAACAGGATTTCACCCAGTAAAAGAAAGTAAAATAAAAACAAAAACAAAGCAAGCCAAACATATATTACAGCATCAGTGGTGGGACTCATTTGTGAAATGATTTGGAGATAAATCTTAGGATTTAATACAAATTTGTGTGGGGGTCATGATTGTTATTTTCAGTATTCACAAGAAAATAAATTCAAATTATGTCACTGTTGTACCGCACATGCCAGCTATGTTCACAATCTGGTTTCAATGTAAATAAAATTTATAATTTTTAAAATCTATGGGTTTTTTTAGGGACCTGTGGGACCTCCTGGGGACAAAGGACCATCGGTATGGCTTCACTTTGCAATTATGTGTAACCGGTAGTATACAGTGCTGAAGAAAATGGGGCAGGAGCTTTATTACTTGCTTATTTATTACTTCCTTATACAGCCATGGTAGAAGGAATCTAAGTTAACCCATGGCTGAAAACCAACTGGGTATTTATACAACTGTAAGCTCTATAGCATATCTTGGAGTGTAAAATAGGCACATATTAGTGAGTCCTGATTGAGTTCCTGGTCACGTGTCAGTTTCATTACTTGGCCCACTACTCAGGATTCAACTAGGGACCCCTTAATTAGTGGCTAATAATTGCTCTGAATTATGCCATTGCACTTATAGCAGAATGAATATGCAATTGGATTCTGGCCATAATTATTTGAAACCAACTGAGAATCCAGTTGTTAAGGTAGCATCTAAAAATGCTTTATTCCTGGCACCACTTCATGTGAAATCAACTACCTCAGCAGGCAGCTATCAAGGCCTATCTTGAAGAGACGTTTAGACAAGGACTTGTGAGAAATCAGATGGTTCTCATGGCTAAGTTCAGTTTTGCCAGTTTCAGGAAAGTCTAGTTTAAATTTAAAAAACAACAACACTGAAATGAAATTCTCTACCAGAGAATACCCTCCCCTCCTGCTGATAGCAGTGCACAGTTCAAGAGATTCAATATATAAGAAATTTAAACAAGGCATCAGGGATTAAAAATAGTATGTTCAATAGGAGAATGAATTAGAAGGCAGTGTCCTCCAATATAAGTTCTTAAGGAGTGGCAAGATGATGAAAATATTAGGGATATTTAACAGTGTGTTTCCTACATTGACAGGACCTTTGGATCCACCTCCCAATTCTATGATTCTGTGACACATTTTCTATGAACATCTGGGCTATTATAAGTCTTAGAATAATGCCATTCCACCAGACAGGATTACATTACAGTAGTACCTCATAAGACGAATGTCCCTTAATACGAAAAACTCATAAAACAAATGAAATTTCCAGGAATAGGAAAACCTCATAAGATGAATTTTCCCTATGGGATGCCTCACAAGACGAATTCAATGCATTCCATGGGAACCTTGTTAAACAGTGTTTTGTAAGACAAATTTTTCATAAAACTGTGTATAAGGTTACAGTTTTGTCTCAAAATATTAGAGTAAAATAGTGTAGGTTATCTTATACATGGAAATAAGCCGAGGAGAGAACCATGCAATTGCAAAACTGTAATTTGGGGTTGAAAAAGTGTGGGTTGTATTATACATGGGGGGCATCTTATAGATGGAAAATACAGGTAATAATGGAGACTAAATGTTAATTTTGGAGGTGGGTATACAAGCCTAGTAGTTTGTGATGCAGTAAGACTCTTGGGTCCTATTTTATGAGGAGTTGCAGTAAGGACAACACATAACAGCACAATCACATTTATTTTCCTCTTCAACCAGGGACCCCGAGGTTTGCCAGGCATCCAAGGCCCCCCTGGACCACCTGGCCAAGATGTAAGTAAATGTATTTATTTTTAATATATTTATTTAAAATACGTTCACCCCACCTCCTCCTTAAAAGGGACCCAAAGCATTTACTGTATGTCATTAAAAGACAATCTCTAAAGCTAGAAGCAGTAAGTATACACATTCTAAAAACTATTGAGCAAATAACACTTTGAGAAATGGCAAACAGAAGGAATTTTAAAAACATATTTAAAGCAGTAAAGGCACAAAAAATCAATTAAAAATCCATTACTCGGGCAGCCTATCACTGAGGAAAAACTTGCGTGAAGAAAAATGTCTTCACCTGCTAGCATAAGGACTGCAAAGACGGGGCCAGGGTGGCCACCTGTGGGAGGGACTCAGGTTTGTCAGTGTCACAAAAAAAAATGCACTGTTCATGAGGAATGATCACCAGATATGATTAAGCAGGGGGATAGGAGTTTTAGAGCAGAGAAGCAACAGGAAATGAGACAATTAATATTTTCTCCATCTGTAGGTGTTCTTTTCAAAATCTGTCCTATTTGCATCCATGGATGGGGAATGATTAAGAAACCTAGGACTTAACTTGAGCCCTGTGGCTCAGTGGTTTAAATGCCTGCACTGCAGGTAAAACTGTGCTCACAACCTGGGGTTGACTCAGCCTTCCATCCTTCCGAGGTCGGTAAAATGAGTACCCAGCTTGCAGGGGGTGCAATATGTAGCCTGCATACTGTAATTAAACTGTAAACCACCCAGAGACTACTTGAAGTGGTATGGGGGCGGTATATAAGCAGAACACTGTGCTTTTGCTTTAAGTTATCTCAACTTAATGAGGCTCCAGTTTGACCCATCCAGAAACAGTTTTAAGTACCAGCTGTATTCACACCTTTTTTATTCAGAATTCTTTGATCAACATTGTATTTTTAATGTTAAAAAGAAAGGATGTGAAGTTTTCAGGGGGAATATCAGTTGATTCCTGGACCACTTCACTTTTACATGTCTTCATTGATCAGTCTGCTGCGTTCCAGACCCATATTGATTTGTGATTTGCAGAACATCTCTAGGAAAATCCCCATGTCAATAGCATTTTTGAAGTAGTTCCTTATAATACATGCCTTTTACGCCCATTGTGATAGGGTTTTGACCCAAGACCTTTGTCAGACTCTTCTGAAAGTCAGCGGGAGACTAACTCATGCTGTCCATGCTTTCATTTGAGATCAGATACTCTCGTATTGCAGCTTGAGATAAAATTCACCCAGTAGGTCTAGAACAGGCCTTGAGACACTTGTATGCATAATATCTTTGTACAAGTAGCTGCTGAGAAAAAGCAACCTTCTCCTTCATTTCTCACTGCTTCTTATGAAGGTAGGTCACAACATGTTGCTGACGTACCGCACTTCCATGTCCCCTGCACCCCTAAGGAATAATTTCAAGACTGTCTGTTCATTCATACCTCATTTCCTCGGTCTGCTACATCAGCAAAGTCACCGCTTTTTTGGCGATGAGTACCTCTTCCCTGGGGAGGTTTCATTCTCTCCCCTCCCTTATTAATGACAGGAGACAGGACCAGTAGGTGTACAGAAGAGTGTGAAAGGGAATAATAAATGAATTCTCTTCTTGTTTTCTTCTCTTTCTCCGTTCCAACTGGGCCAGCTTTCAAAAAGAGTTGAATAAAGTAGACTTTCTGGTAGCAATCAAGAGACTTACCCGTGGGGGGCAGAGGTAGTGGTACATCTTTATGACACAGTTAGCTTTAAGTAAAGAGCTTCAAGAGATACCATGTTTGGCTTTTCAACACTTTGTGGATATGCTTTGTTCATGCTTCTCCTTGAACGCCACGTTGATCGAGCACAACCAAGCATGCAATGATGATATGGGACAGGGAACAACCTTTGTATACCTGGCTTTAAAGAGTAGTGTGCTTTGCCCAACAATTTCTTTTTGCACTTGAAGTAAGCTCAGAATTTGCCTTTCTTTTCTTTTATTTATTTCTTATTTCCTATCTCTTATTTTTGGGCATGAAATAATTATCTTTACTTATTTGCATGCACTTAATTTTCCTAAACTTTCTGCTCCGGATAATTGTATGTTTTTGTTTTGTTTTGTGTCCTTTTGTTATTGATGCTTTTGAACTTCCCAGAATCAGAAACTCTTGCCAAAACACTGCAAAACAGCTCCAGATTTATTGCTTGCCTATGGCTGTTCTAAGCTCTCATGGATCAAAATCATTTAGGACTGGGGAGTTTAACAGAAAAATTCTGAGCTAGGCTTGGAATCCAAGTGTATGCCAGACAAATTATTTCAGGCATTTGTTACTTTATTATTCATTTGTTATTAAAAGTACAGTGGAACCTTGACTTACATCCTGCTTGACTTGCAGCAAGAAGGGGCCTGTTTGACTTGAGTCATAGGCTTTGACTTACAGCTTGGAGCCCCGGTGCAAGGCACCAGAATCGGGCAGCAGCCACGACCCAGGATCATGGCTGCCGCCTGCAAACTGCTCCTGCCTTCTTCTGGCAGTGGCGGCTTCGGGGAGGCCAGCTCCGAGCACCTGGAGCTCGGGGCTGGCCTCGCTGGTTAGACAGTCGGCTCAGTATTGTAAAAGATCTGGCTGCAGAAGTCTGGTCCACAATGGAAGCATTTTGGTTGGGGAACTGTACAGTTGTGGGACTCTAATTGTAAGCATAGAGTTGTTCAGAACTTGGAACGTCAGGTTAAAAATCAGTAAAACTTAAATGTTAGACATTGTTGCTATGAACATTAAAAAGTGGAGGTGTATAACTTGTGGACCATAATTCCACTGCCTCCTCCTCTCTTTGAAGAGACATTTCATTTTCATCCCTGGAAGGAATCTCCTATCCCAGTCAAATTTGTGTTAAATTGCTGTTTTTTTGGGGGGGGGTCTTTTTCATCATCTGGAACAGATTAATCCACTTTCCCATTACTTTCTATGGGAAAAGTTCATTTGACTTAAGTCATGTTTGACTTATGTCTAGACCTCTGGAATGGATTAATGACGTAAGTCAAGGTTCCACTGTATACGGTACATAAACTTCACTAGGAAAATGTTAAAGCAGCTTACGAATTAAAGCAAAACTTTTAAAAACACACAGAGAGATCTCAGCAGACATTGCTGTTAAATCATTGGACGTGAATCAGATCCAATCATCAGCAAAATAATTTGGAATGATAACAGACTGAAAAAGAAAGAGGGACAAGAGTTTGGAAAGATTTCTGTCAAAAGGACCAAATGTTTTGAGTAAAGAGATGCATCTTCAGTAACTTGTGAGGCTGAATTAACGGAAGATCCTTGCTGCACCTTTAAAAGTGCAAGCAAGTGTGAATCTTGATGGTGCTGCATCTAAAAAATCCTTTGTTGAGGATCAGGATGTGATATGTTCTCAAATTTGTGCCTCCTAAGAATGAGATCGTCAATATTGTGCAGAATCCTTCATTCTCCCTTAATGCCTCTGGACACAATGGCATAATAGGAACCCAGTGACCTGAGACTACTAACTCTTTTCTTTCTCACTTCAGGGTGTACCGGGAAATCCAGGGGAAAGAGGACCTCCAGGAAAGCCGGTAGGTGGTGCTGTTTTGCTCAGTCTCTCTCACTCTTATTTGCATTTAATCTCAGCACAGCTTCATGCTCTGGAGGAACCTGCAATTGAAATCCAGGTCTCATCCAGGTTGAAAAACTAACACAGCAAATCAGTGTCAAAGATGTTAAACCAGTTACTCTCTCATGGGTTTCTTTACAGCCCCTTTGCATCTGACATCAGTAGCAGTGAAAGGATCTCTCCTGGTGAGAGACCACGACCGTGGTACAATGTTGTCTTCTCAAAACCAGCATGAAATTCTTTGAACTTTGGCTGCTTAGTAGCTAATCTTTTTCATGAGCGCTTCTGTGCTTTCCCCTTTGATTTTGGTTGTCTGAAACTGCTTTTCAAAGACAGTGTGAAAAAGCTGGATCCTTTTTCTTTTCCTCCCCTGAAGGGTGCTTCTCCGATCCTTTCTCCTGGTGACATCAACCTCTTAGTTAAGGTAAGATTTTCTTCAAAGGTGCCCAAGAATCAAATGGCTGAAATCCAGTTACTCAGTTGCAACTCTTGGTCAAGGAACCCCTCCATACATTCCACCAATTCAAGGGTGGTAGGTTGTAATTAGACAAAGCCCACTAAATCAGTGAAATTTATGGAGGGGTTGACTGTCTCAGTGCAGAACTCTTGCTCATTCTCTTTGGCTGATATTTCACGTCCATCTCATAGCTGTTCGCAGTCCCGTTGGGGACCGGTACAAAGAAATCTAACCGCACATCCATTGCCGGATGAGGGGAGTTCATCCCAACCACGCCCCCTGAACTGTGATCTAAGCGGAATGAGATTCCCCTCCCTGGCCTCAGGAATCTCCTCATCTCGCTTCTCATTCCGAGACGAACGGCCGTGAGGTAAGGCTTGTCACGCAACGTGCCCTTCTCCATCTAGTGGCAGGAGTGCAAAGTGCCATTTGCCAGTACATTCCCTATGGAGTCAGCAATGCCATGCAGAGAGATTAAAAGAAAAATGCCTCAAACTTAGCTCCATAACTCATTGAAGGCAAGGCTTTGGAGAATTGAAACATTGAAAAACGGAAGGTCAGGTTGAAAAAAAAAAGGAGAAAAAAGACATGGACTTTCACATCTTGTCACGGAACGAGGACATACGGAAACAGTCATGCCGGTATCATCAATCATGCCTGTGCGTACACAGGAACAGGGACAGAACTGCAAGAAGACCACGTGACTGCGACCAGCATCAACACGCAACAAACTTCCTCCCTGGACAAGAGTGGACGTGAAGTAACTGTCTTTGAGAAACAAAGCAAAGTAAACAAAACAAAGTAAACACAAAACCACTGTCTTGTTGCATAAAAAGATCAAGTCTCCTAATGCTGTTCACGCTTAAAAGTCTATGAGGCCATTGTTATTTTGTGCATTAAATAATTATCTCTTTTAATTTGCACTTTCTCTTTTTTTGAATTTGTCAAAAGATAGTTTTTCCCCTCTCTGTTAACAAGAGTGCCCAAAATATCATATCCCTCATCCCATATCGTATTGGGTGAGGGGAATAGTTTTGGAAGACAACGCAAACAAACATTTGCATTTCTGTTTCAGAATGGGTTACCTAGTGTGGTGTAGTGAATAGAATGATGGAGAAGGACTTGGGTTGCCTTGATTTAAATCCCCACTCAGCCATAAAAATTCACTGGGGGAGTGCAGTTGGTGGAACCATGCCTTAAATATCTCATTTTCATTGATACCACTGCAGGGTTGCTATGGGTCAGTTAAAATTTAACAAAACATAAGCTAAGTTTTTCAGAATGCCTGATCAAGGATGTGGTAGGACAATAACAAGCTTTTGTTCCTGGGGAGCTTTCAAAGCATTGAATTTGGATGGGTAGCCTGTCCACACTGTGAAAGGTAGTCAGTGTTTAAGATGTCCTTGCCTTCATTGCAATCTTGATGCTGATCTGTGAAGGCAACAAAGAGCAATTTTGCATCCCACTGAATCATCCCAAAGAGATTGCATGACCCAGCCCTGTGCCATAAATATATAGTCCAGCTCTTAAAGGGGAAAGATGGATCATTTTAAGTGGGTGATATGCCAATCTGGACAGGATCTTTTCCCCATTCCAGAATCCTTGCTAAGGTCAGCTTGAGAACCATAGTTCTGTGGGCAACCAAGCAAAATCCAACCAAGCTTTATCATCAGAACTGATGTGATCCTGTTTCAGAAGTGAAGTTGTAATAGGATAGATAGAATATGGATATGGGCTGAGGTTATAGGACAGGGATTCAATAACAAAGAATGTGACATTTAGCAAGTTTGAATTGTGAAGGTGGGCTGGGGAGTGAATTGAACCCTGACTATACAGTTCAGTTGCTGCTATGCTGACTGCTTTCCATAAATGTTTTGAAAGATGGGTTCACATGGTAGACATTTTATCCTATCATTACTCCTGTTCATTTTCTTCCTTACGATCTGGGTATTAAATGGTTACTAGCTTGTCTACCATGTTCATTTAGGTGTTAAGGGGAACCCATTCATTTTGGTTGTAGTTAGGAATGGGCATTTCTGTTCGGAACCAGTAGGCTATGAAACAAACCATGTGAGCCCAGTTGGTGCTTGGAACCAGCTGATGCATGCCGATCCAATTGCTTTACCTTTCTCTCTGCTGGCATGGAGCTGAGCTGCAATGAGGAAGCATGCTGTGATGTCATCTTTCCTGCTCCATGCTGCTGGCCAATCAAAGAGGGAGGCGGGATGATGCTTGTTTCTGCACAGCTCCTGATTGGTCAGCATCACAGATCAAGCATAGATGATGTTGCAGCATGCTTCCTCATTGGATTTTAACCCTGTGTGAGAAAGAGAAAGGTAAAGCAATTGGATCTGTGTTTGTCAGCTGGTTTCGAGGACCACCTGGGCTCGCGAAGTTCATTTTGTAACCTACTGGTTCCGAAATGAAATGTCCATCCCTCGTAGTAGCTACATCTTAAGCTACCCAAACAGCCATGTTTAGGAAAGAGCTCTAGTTCTGTGTTACAGGATGGCCAGGCTTTCTTAAAGAATTCTCAGTCTTCAGAGTACCCAATGTTGTGTTGACAAATTCACCCCAATAGATGCTTTCATGAAAAATCTGTCTGGCTATCATATGATGTGAAACACTGACTCCCTTTTTTTTAGGATATTTGCAGTGACTGCCCACCTGGACCACCTGGACTCCCTGGAATGCCAGGATTCAAAGGTGATAAAGGCCCACCAGGTCCCCCTGGACATGAAGGCCCAGTTGGGAAGATGGTAAGAAAAACACCGACTGAGACTTACATTCTTCACCAAAGTTGGGAAAGGAGTGATGGAATTCCAGGTGCTACCTTTCACCACACTGAGAAGAGATGCAGGAAAGCTCAGCATCATCTGTGAGGGAATATTTTCTCTCAGGGATACCTGGCAGATTAATTTTGCATTATCTATTAATATTAATATGTATTAATCTATCATTAATCATTATATTAATTAATATAATAATACTGTATCTAGATTAATGTGTAATATTTTCTACCAGTAATAATAGATTAATAGATGGATAAATGCATAAGTGATTAATTAATTGATTAAGCAACATATTATTAATTAACAAATAATTAATTATTAGATTCATTACTGTTTTAATTAATCAGAAATACTCTGCTTCTGGTAAAAAAAAGTCTATATTTTAATTTGATTTTCAAATGTTACCTATGTTTCATAGGCATCCATAGTTTTAATTTGTTTGGATACATATAAGTAAAGAAGAAATATTATATTTATGTTTACAACACCTTGATGCAATAGCAGTAGTGTCAGGAAGGCAATAGCAATAAATTGGTCCAGGTTTGTCAGGATTTGGGAATAAATCTAAATTGAGAACTGTGGGTATCCCTTAAAATTTTTCCACTACACTTGTCAGAAAGGGGCATATTGTCCCAGTTTGAGATCTTTGAATCAGAATAGACCTTGCCATGCAACTACATAGGGAATAGGAATAGGAATAGGAATCTTTATTGTCATTGCCCCCTTGCAGGAACAACAAAATTTTGTGGTTGCTATATAAAACTCATTTAAAACATTTCACATAGTTTTAAATCAGGTACAACACATAATATGACATAAAATGACTAAAATATGACATATAAAATAAGCTGACTTCAAAGTCCAGGATTTCCGTTTAAGGCCAATATTGCTCTAAAAAAGAAGCTATTTTTGAGACGGTTTGTTCTTGCCCTAAGTACTCTATATCTCCGTCCCGATGGCAGCAACTTGAAGAGGCGATGACCAGGATGTGATGGATCTCTTAATATATCTAATGCTTTACAGTGGCACCTGGTAGTATAAATTTGTTCTAGGATGGGGAGTGGACAGCCCACAATACTCTCTGCAGTTCTTATGATTCTGTGCAACACTGTCTTATCCCGGTGGGTACAACTTCCATACCACACACATAACCCGTAAGTAAGCACACTCTCAATTGCACAATGATAGAAGGCCAGCAGCAGCTTTTGTGGAAGATGGTTTTTCCTTAAGGTTCTCAAGAAAAATAGTCTCTGCTGAGCCTTCTTTGCAAGCCCCCTTGTGTTGACACTCCAGGACAGATCCTCCTGCAACTCAATGCCCAATGTGCTTTGGACTATCTCATCAGAGGTGTTTGCTACAGGAAGAGTTGCGGAGACAGGGCAGACGGACTTTGTGCCTAAATGTCATTGGTCCTAAATGTAAAAGGGGTACCACTAGGGTTCCAGCAAGCCATCCTAAGATGGCATTCCAATGGGCTTCCCAACTCAGGGCTTGTCTCCCTAAAATAAAGCACAAATCTCATGAAGTGAACACCATGTTCCTCTTTGGATTTCACGCTGGTGGCTGTGAGGGAACTGAGGTTTTGGGAGGGAAGCCTCCCGCCCATGTGCAGTGGGAGTGGAAGGAGATTAACTCGCAACCCATCTCTGTGGCTTCACAAAGGTCCACTCGAAGAACCAGATTTACAGGTAAGTAACTGGTTCTTCTCATCCAGGCACTTCCTGTTTATTTAAAAAAAAAGGAAAGGAAGGAAAGTTGGTTGATTGGTTTGATGGTTGGTGGTGAGGACTGTTTCCCCAAATCACCTGACATTGCACACCACTGTCACATAAGGATCAAACTCTTCCACTAAATCTTGATGCCAGTGTAGACTACCTCTGCCTGAACTTATCAAGAAGGATGCTTCCCCTGGTGCCAAGATGTCTTTTTATATCAGTTAACTAATTGGTCAAGGTGAAAGGCTAATTTAGAGTATTTAGCTTTAGTTAAAAATAAACAGCAGCAGCAGCAGAGTATTTACAAAGGTACACAATAAATTTACTTGTTTTTACTTTGTCTTTCAGGGTGAGCCTGGACCCAGAGGTCACCTTGGACCCCTAGGGCCAGAAGGTCCAAAGGTTTGTTGTAGCTTCTCTTGTGATTTCATTTCCCTTTGTTTTCCAAATTTGTTTTCCAATGATTTGAAACTGTTGTATTAAAGGGGGGTTGTTGCTCTACCTTGTAAGCAGTGTGAAATACTAGGCTGTTAAACGTGTTGCACAGATTGTGTGCAAAATGGGCCTTTTGTTACAAACAAAACAAAACAAAACAAAACCTTTCAGGAGTTGTCCAACAGAAAAATGCTGAAATTCAAAGAGGGAGGGAGGGAGGGAGGGAGGGAGGAAGGAAGGAAGGAAGGAAGGAAGAAAAATGAAAAAAGAAAGAAAGAAAGAAAATTCTTTTAGTTTTGCCTAGCAGGAAGAAAACTTTTTAAGTTTTCATTGCTCACCTGTGAGAACAATAGAAGCCAAAATGTGCATTCTGAAGGTGTTTATAGATACCCAGTGTGGCATAAGCGGGTAGAGTAATGAATTAGGAGGCCTGAGTTCAAATCTCCACTCAGCCTTGGAAACTCACTGGGAGAGCGGAACTTGCAAAGCTAATCCTTAAATACCTTCCTTTCCTTGATCTACCAGTTTCTTCTCTGAATGAAAGAAAACATCCTTTCTTAAACTATATGCAACCTATTAATGTGTTTCCTCCATATCTTGAAAGAGCTAAAGAGTCAGCTTTCAACAGTGATAGGAAGATCTTGAAAAACCACATTTCAAAAGTAATTTCTTCCTATTACTCACTGGAGTGCTGATACTCAGTTCAGCACTGAGAGGCTCATTGCATTACTTGTTGTACTTCTTTTTGTTTTGTTTTGTTTGTGGTTTTTTGTTACTTTTTAAAAACCTTCAGACTGATACAAAATAGCTCAAACATGAAATGTCAAAATACCTCTGGGTTATAATGCCATGAGAAAATAACTCTCACCAGTAGAGGGGAAGACATACTTTCTAATAGCAGAGATGAAGAACAGAGGAGAGAAAAGGAAAAATCACAAGCCAAGGCAAGAAACAAGAAGGAAAATGTGTCATCATAAGAACATAAGAACATAAGAAGAGCCCTGATGGATCAGGCCAAAGTCCCACCTAGTCCAGCTTCCTGTATCTCACAGTGGCCCCACCAAATGTCTCTGGAAGCGAAGAAGGCTAGATATCTGTCTCCTGATACCACTCCCCTGCATCTGGCCCTTGAAGTACCCCAGTTTTAAGCCTGGAGATTACACATCTCCCTCATGGTTTGTAACCTGGGATGGACTTTTCCTCCAGGAATCTGTCCAATCCCCTTTTGAAGACATCCAGGCCAGATGCCATCACCACATCCTGTGGCAGGGAGTTCCACAGACTAACAACGAGCTGGGTGAAAAAAAATATTTTCTTTTGTCTGTTTATCATGAGAGAACAAAAAAAGGAGCGAGGAAGAGAAAATAAAAACAAAATTTGGAAATCATTACTTGTCACAGTTACACAAATGAACCCACTTGTTACAATTGAAATGCAACTTTATCCCATCCTCAGACAAACAAAACACATTTGAAAATTGTTACTGCCATGCTCTGCTTATCAATGATGCATATAACTATGTCCTTGAGGTACTAGATTTATGTTCCTTTGTTTATCCTCAGGGTTCTAAAGGAGACCGTGGGACATCGGGTGAGGCTGGACTAAAGGGTGAACAGGTAAAAAACAACACATCAAACAAGGCTGGGTTTGCTATCTGCCTGTAAAACATATTTTCAAAAGCAATTTTATGGTTTGAATCTGAATAATACCCCAGTGATATGCCCTCCTAGAAATACACTGGTACCTTGTATAAAGGAATTAATTCGTTCCAAATGAAATTCTGTTAAGCAAATTTTCCTTTATACAAATTTCCCATAGGAATGCATTGAAAATGGAGTAATCCCATTTTTGTGTACGGCAAATATGTTAAGCAAATTTCCCTATCTCCGGAATTTTTTATGTTGTACACATTTTATGTTATACAAGCTGTTTGTTATACAAGGGTCCACTGTATTTTTTATTTTAGTTATAAGAATATAATAGTGAGAAACAGCTATCAAGGTGATTGAAGTGTTTATTGTATGTGACACATTTGAGCATTATCATTTTATATTCAGGGTTTTTGTTAAAACACACACAGAAGAAATTAATTGCAATTTTTAATTGCATGTACTGTATATTAAAGGAGTGTGTTAGTGCTTTGGTAATGAATGCAGACTGATGCTTTTAAATAGCTAGCATTACACCTGCTTGCTTTTCAGCTAACTTCTAATGAAAACACTAGAAATATTTAAGTGGCTTTAAAACAACAACAACAAGAAGAAGAAGAAGATATGAATTCTAAAAGTTGCTTATTATCTTCTGTAGGGCCATCCTGGAATACCTGGCTTCATGGGTCCACCTGGAAACCCAGGTCCACCTGTAAGTTGTTTGATCAAATTCTTGTGTGTCACATTACAAAGCAAACTGTGTTGCCTTGGTCCATCTGACTATATCATTACAATTTTCTCCCTCAAGACTGGCTATAATCTGTTATTTCCCTGACCCTAATCCTTTTGAGAATTTATTTTGGAATACGTGAAATAGCCGAAGCCATGGAGTGTTTGACAGCTAATTAACAAGCTGCTGGTCATGTGTCTGGGTCACATGTCTGTTCACATGACTGGTACATGACCATATACACCATTGGCACCTTTTTAATTAGCCACAATTTGCAGCCTCCTTCAGAGGAATTCCTTATGAGATTTCTGGCCTACCAATATAATTGGTGCGTTGATTTGTTCCACTTCCTATTTTCAGCATCTGGAATGTCAGATTCCATTTTATGTTTTTTTTTCCAGGGCACAGTAGATTAGTAGAGATGATGAAGCAAAAACTCATCACATAGCTAGTGATGTTTTGTAGATCAACAGATATGAACTTGGCCAAGGCTTGTGTGTGAGAGTGCTAGACATGTGAAGGCCCGGGAAAAACAGAAAAAATTCAGGGGGGAAAAAACTTTTAAATTTTTTTTTCCTGAAGCCTTTTTGTTTTCTTTTTGTTAAAAATTGGAAACATTGAAAAAAGAAAAAGAAAAATATTATGGAATGTTTTATTTTAACAAGATGAATAAAATATTTTAAGACAGGGTGTTCAAATATTTTCCAAATCACTTATAAAAATATAACTAAAACTTAGTCCCACTCCCTTCTATTTGTTTCCCCTTTTTCTATTCTTTTTCATGAGAATGAGGTTTTTATTTTATTTTTATTTTATGCTGTGGAGAGGAAATATGAATAAATGTTAATTCTGGATTTTAAACATTATTTTGTAGAGGGATTTTTTTTGTTCCACATAAACTAGTAAACAATTCAGGAGATTGTTACTCCATTTGTTACTTACAATTACAAATAAATATTATTTAAAAAGGAAATTCTGTTTGTAATAATTGTTTGGATACACTATAGTTTAATAAGCTACTTGTGATAATTTTATGCCATGACAAATTGTTCATAGTTCTATTTTATGTTCCTAAAGTAACAGATTGACTTTCTGAAAATTTCCATCCCCCCTCAAAAAAGATCAAAAACGTTTTTTTCCCCCAAGCTTCAAAATTTCCAGAAATTTTGCATCTCTAGACTGAGCACTCAAACCTAGAGCTAAAAGAGTAAAGTGGTATTGTTACAAGACCAAAGCAAAGTAAAGTGTTCTGCTTGTATACTGCCCCATACCACTTCAAGTAGTCTCTGGGCGGTTTACAGTTTTTAGTTACAGTAATGCAGGCTACACATTGCCCCCCACCCCCAGCAAGCTGGGTACTCATTTTACTGACCTCGGAAGGATGGAAGGCTGAGTGAACCTTGAGCCTGCTACTAGGGATTGAACCCCCGGTTGTGAGCACAGTGTTAGCTGCAGTACAGGCATTTAACCACTGCGCCACCAGGCTCCACCAAAGTGTTTTGTGATGTACCTCACCATTTGAGGTGAGGTGGCTTAGCTTTCAGATGTGTCCCCAGTTAAGAGCACAATGTCCATATGAGCCCTTATGGTTGAGCAGGGTCTGAACTGACCCTAAACAACCTGAGGCAGTGCTGATTCCAAACCCGTCCTAGTCAAGGGAGGTGGAAAATTATTTAGGGCTTCCTTCACTTTGGTCCAACATCATGGCAGCACAGTGAGTGTGGCTCTGGTCCAAGCATGGTTTGGATCAGGCATAACTCATTTCCTCCTTCTCCCTTTCTCCTCCCTGCTTTTGGCTCTTCTAGCAGCTGGTCTTAGTGGTTCTGCTGGCATCTGAGATCAGCCACAATGAGAAGGTTGCCCTGGCAGAGAGACGGTTGTGGTGGCACAAGAGCCTTCTGCTGATTCCAAACTCTCTGCCATTTGTACAGTTTTGAGTTTGAATTGCACTGTCAATGTTCCAGCGTGACGGGCTGTCTGAATCTGTAGGTTAGCTCCTTTTCAGGACATGACTCAGAACCATGATTTGAAAACATTATCTCCTTTGCCAGAATCCTGTTGCGTGTCTCAACTATAGCAGTCCCATTATATCAATGGGATTTACATAAGTGTTTACTTACCCTTGAACAATGGATTTCTGGATCTGCTCTTAGAAGGAATGAGGAACAGGATGCTGGCTGTGGTCTTTTGAGAAGCAGGTGTCCTTTCTTGTTTCAAAACTGAGTATGATAGGGACAGCAATGTGTGTGTGTGTGTGTGTGTGTGTGTGTGTGTGTGTGTGAAGCGGTTAAGAATTAAGAAGACGGCCACATGGAGTGGAACTACACCATGAACAAATAATGATAGTATGTTGTCTCTTTTAGGGTTCAGAAGGGCCACCAGGACCCGTGGGGCCACCTGGAAGTCCTGGAGAAATGGTAAGTAGTCATTAAATCTGGAGAACAGTTAGAATACAGAATCAGGGAGATGAGCTGTCAGGAGCTGCGAGGTTCCAGAGCAGATGAGCAGAGATCCTGCGACAGATGAATAAAGCAGATGTGGAAATGCTGACAGGAAGCTGGGGAGAGTGAAAGCTCACCGGATCATCCACAGGAGTCCTAGAGGGCTTTCAAGAAGCATCCAATGAAAGGAGTTTTCAAACACCAGAGAAAAACTTGGCTGTTCCAGCAAGCTTCCCGGGTCTATGATGTCACTTTATTAGATGCTTTCACATTTCCATTAATCCTGCCTCTACCTTGACTGTTTCTATTCTAATGATGATCGTTTGCACGTTATCTTTTGATGTGTTGGGTTTTATGTTTTACTCTAATCTTGATTGTTGAGTTTTAGTTGTTTTGGTTTATAAAGTGTGTCATTGTTAACCTGTGAACCACCAAGAGTAGCAAATTCACTAGGTGGGCAGCAGAGAAGCTCAATAAATAAATAATAAAGGTTTCACTGCCCCAGAGATGAAATCCAATGGCTTTTTCTAAATAGACATGATCCATTAGCCAACTGCCATTTGGTGAGTCAATTGGATATTGAAACACCATTTGTTCGACACTCTGGTTGGGATTGCCAGCTCGTTGTAGGTGTGCGGCCTGAGAGATTTTATACTTTTTCCACACTGTTTAGTGGAGGGGGGGAGGAATATCATTATTATGTTGTCTGTTTCTGTTTCATGTAACATGTGTGAGCCTTGTCCCATCTGTGTTTTGTTGGCAGGGTAAAGAAGGGCCACCAGGACCTCAGGGCCCACCTGGATTACCTGGACTTGTGGTGAGTGGCAATGATGGCACATAAGAAGACCAACCCGAGACCTGATCTAGAAATCATAGATGATTATGATGTCCAGCCCATCCCCAGCTATGTTAGAGAAAGTTCCCAGATGCTCCTGAAATATTCTAGCCTTTCACAGATACACAAACAATTGGCGCAACGCTTCCCTGCATGGCACTCGGGCATTTTTGACTCTTCCTTTTCCCCTCCACAGAAATACTGAGATTCTGTGCTGCATGCGCTGAGCTTGACATCTCGATAAATCCTCCTAATTTGAATTGGCATGCATGAAATCAAATTAAAATTTGTCCTCACTTGAACTTGGAGGGACCGTGTACAATAATAATATAAGAAGAAAGAAATATTTTGTCCAAGGAAAAATGTGAAAGGGAGGAAAAGATGAGCTGTCAGCGAGGGGATAAAAATCACTGCAAAACCAAGATGCTGCTATAGCAAAACACATATTTCTGAAGAGATGTTCTTCTTGTTTTTTGAACTTAGATCCTATAGAGCAGTGGTGGTGAACCTTTGGCACTCCAGATGTTTTGGACCACAACTCCCAGAATTCCCAGCCTGTATTGCCAATGACAAAGGACTGTGAGAGTTGTGGTCCAAAACATCTGGAGTGCCGAAGGTTCGCCATCACTGCTATAGAGCTAAGAGCACACTCTGGGTAGCTTACAGCATAATTAAGCATGGAACACTTGGCTCCCCAGAGACCTGGGTACTCATTTTACCAACCTCAGGAGGATGGAAGCCTGAGTCAGCCTTGAGCTAGCCACCAGAACACATCAGGATCCAACTCAGGCTGTGAGCGGAGGCTTGACTGCAATGCTGAAGTTCAACCACTGTGCCAGAAGATGTTGTTTACATTTAGTTCCTAGAAGTCAGGTGCATAAACAAAAAGAATCTGGAGAACAGCAACCTGGGAGTTGAAGGAAGCACATTAGATAAACAAGTGGCTTGGCTTATTCAGGCCTGCCCAAAGTCCGGGGGCCAAATCCGGCCCGTCACGGCTGGCTGGCCCGCCCCTCCCTCCCCCTCCTTCGCCCCATTTTTTTAAAAACAATCTTCTGCCAACACTGACACCGCTGGGAAGCTTGGGCGGATGGGTGGACGGGCGGTCTGCCACCACTGGCACCGCAGGGGAATGTGTGGGGGTGGGCAGGCCAGCAGGCCTCTGCCACTGCCAAGGAGCTTTGGGGTGGGCTGGCGGGTGAGCCGTTGCCACCGCTGGGGAGCTTGGGGGGTGCAAGATCACACAGATCACCTCTTCCAAGGGGTGACCTGTGGCCACAGCCCCCTGTGCTTCCTTTGGTCCCCACCATCCTTCCTCCCTCCCTCCCTCCCTCCCTTAGTCCCCACCTCCCTCCCTCCCTCCCTTGGTCCCCGCCTTCCTTCCTGCAGGTGGGGTTGCAAGGGCTCAGTGGGTGGGGCTTATGGGTCAGTGGGTGGGGTTTGCAGTGGGGTGGCAGGGTCAGGGAGCAACCGGCCCCTGACACATTCTCAGCCACCAAATCTGGCCCTCCTTACAAAAAGTTTGGGTACCCGTGGGCTTGTTCGTATCAGGCTGGCCACCATTTTGACTCTCTGTCGATGGTGTGGTTATAATGCCATGTCACCATGAGCTCACCTAGTTCTATTTCCATTGGGAGAGATGGAAGATCCACATGATGGACACCACTTGGCTAGGCAGTTACCTTCACTGCTGCAAATCTTACATGGTGAAGGAAGGAGGCAACACTGAATAGTTTGATTTAGCTTTGCTTTTTACTGGCTCTGGCAGTACATTCTTTATGTGTTTGGGGGTGATTGCAAACACAAGTACATGATATTGGTGATGGTAAGACATTTGGTCTTTTGAATCGTTTCATATCCCAGCTAAAGTGATGTAGAATGCCCAATTTTTACACAAAGCAAAACAAATAACAATATTTCTCTATTTCATTCTGCAACCCACCTTCCACTTGGGACTTATTCCATATTTAAAACACTTAAGATATCAATATTCTCATTTCTGACCAGAAATACATTTAATCTTCTCCCAATGTGTATCCCTTTCCCTTTTTTGAAATACATATACCATCAAATTTTCCCATCTTGAATTAAAATCAGCATTTCCACCCCCCAGTGTTCTGTTTGATGCTAACCTGGATATTTCATGATGGAGTTTTTGATCCATAGAGTCCACATTGCTGTGATATGATGAATTCCTTCTCATTATGTGTGGCCTATCCACTGCGAAATAGTTCAAAATAATCTCTCCCTTCCTTCGCTTAATACCTGTGAAAACTGTTGCATCTGGGATTCTGATGAATGTAGAACATTTTCTCCTGAAACAAAAGCAACGGCCATGCACCGAATCTCTCATCTCAACTACTCAACTGTTTCAATCCTAGGGCACTGCTGGAAAGGATGGTAAAGACGGCAAACCAGGACCTCCAGGAGAACCAGTAAGGAGATATGTGTCACATACGAATATTTATTTATTTATTTATTTTTTATTATTTATTTATTTATTTATTTATTTATTTATTTATTTATTTATTTCAGTGTATTTTTAACCTGCCTTTCTCCTTGAGAAGGACCCAAGGTGGCTTACAGTAATGAGGAACAATATACAGCCCGATACAAAAGACGTATTCAAGTATTGAGAACTACAGCATCATACAGCATCAAAACACAAAATTACATTCTCTCAATGGGCACCTGCCCAAAGGAGCAAGCCTGGGCAGGCCTAGGAAGGGCCAAACACCTGTTTGGCCAATAAAGGAACCGGCACAAACTGCCAAATGGACAATTGATGCTCATCTTTGTATTTGGGCTGTTTTTAATTGTTGTTCGCTTTGCTTTTACACCACCCAGGGTTTCCTTGGGAAAATCGGTGCAGTTTATAAATAAATAAATAAATAAATAAATAAATAAATAAATAATCTTTAGACATAATACAATTTTTGCTTATCGTTCTGCTGCTTGGTGACTAAACTTCCTATTATCCTGTTTTATAGAATGCAATCACAGAGTGCATTTGTCTTTACCGGGGAAGTATGAGACTATTCTGTCTTATTTTTTTTTAAAAAAGCCCTCTCAGTAGGAAAGATCATTGGTAGTCAGACTTCAGACTGGAACAAACCATCAACAAGATAAATATTTTTTTCCGGATTCGGAAGAAAGAAAAATGCTGTCTTGTTTTCAGTTCAGCTTTCGATGATTACGAACACACTGGTTGGCTGGTACTGCAAAAATTATTTTGTGACTTGAAAACTAGATGTATTATTTAGAAAGGAAATTTCAGCTGAAATCTTCAGCTATGTAATCACTATTATAGAGCAATCTGCTGTGGCTCATTCTGATCTCATCCATTTCCAGTTCTGCTTGGCAAACTGCCAGCATGTGTAGCTGCATTTCATGTAGACCTGTCTGATGCAGTGTCACTGCATCTAGAGATGTGCTGAATTCCTAAAAAGAAGAAGGTCGAGAGGTGCTATTTCAGCACCTGATTTTTTGACGCTCTGTGTTCACCTCTGTAGCGTTATTCAGGATCTTTTCAGATGTCGGAGCTTGTTTTGCTATACTGAAGCCTATTTGAATTTTTTCCCCCTTGAAATGCTCAGCTTGCAATTATTTTAATATGTTAAACCTGATTATTGCTCTATATTATTAGCAAAACCCTGGGACTTTGTCAAGTAGCCAGCACTGTGTCTCTCCAGAAGGGTTGATGCTTGTATGGACTCAAGCGGAGGCAACAAAACTCTTAGTCCATATCGAGTCTTAGGCATGCTTTATGTACCTTCTACAAAGACCTTCATGCATTCTTAATTTTGCCTGTTTATCAATGGTATGGTGTATAATTTTGCCCCAAGCTAAGTCATGCAATATTATGCTGCACATTTCAAGAGAAAATTGGGACATCCATCAGTGAGATCTGCTTTGTTTTATATTCTTGCCTTGAGCAAGGGGTTGGACTGGATGGACTTAGAGGCCCCATCCAACGCCATGATTCTATGACCTTTGTTTCTTTCAGGGTAAACCAGGAGAGCCTGGGCTACCAGGACCGGAGGGAACCCGGGGGATGCCAGTAAGTCCTATTCCACGATGCAATTGTGGTTCATTAAAAACGTTGATAGTATCTCTTTACTAAGATCACTTTTGAAAGGATTTAGTGTATTCCTTCATTTGCCTATGTCACAGACCTGGGCACTAAAATACTCTCATCAATAAAATTACTTCAAATTTCCATCAATTAAAAATGTGGTCTGACACAAAGTGTTTAAAGTTCAAACAAGTGGATGTGTTTATTGATTTCACACAGGTAGTTGAATAAATATTGAGAGCATGTTCTTGTAAATCAGCTTAGAACAACATTTTATACATATTTATATTTTAAACTTTCTTAGGTATCTATGCTCACAGTTCTTATTCCATTTCTACAACACTCTATTTTCCCTCTTCAGACCCTAACTAAACCCTAACCAGTCCTTACCAATCATCAGAAACCTTTCCAGACCCTATTTAGTCCCTATCCAGTCCCTATCAGTGCCTATCTAACAGTTATTCCAACAAACACATGTTTTTATATGCTTTAGCCCTGCCCACAGGTATTCCATTGGTTACCCAGTTGACATCATTTGAATATTTATGAGGTACCTGTCAGGTTTCGCCACAGCCTAGCACAAAAGTGACATGGTCTAGTTTCAAAGCCTAAGACCTTTTGTAACATTCTCAAGAAAGATCAAATTCTGTTAATGGATGCTTTGCCCGAACTGGTTGAGGGTGGGCGCCTTTACCTCCCTGCCTGGATGCTAACGTGAGAAGTGTGCACTGGCTCCGGTGGCAGTGAGGCAGGGAGCAGGCACACTTTATAACAGGGTACCTCATCTCTCCCTGCCTCTTGCTTGTCTGATTCTTGTCCCCTCCTACCCACCCTATAATCAAGGAGAATGAGATTAGCTGGTCGTTTTGGGGATGGATGGGAATTTTTGGCTGTCACTCGCATTGGCCTTGAGTGACAGCAAGTTTTCGCCCATCCCATTCTCCTTCACACATGGCAGGGAGTTTCTTAAAGTTTCCCTTTTTGGTCACAATGGCAGGTAGTGCAAGAGGTATCAGAATTCAGGTAAGCCCCTTTTTATGTGTCCTTGTAGGTGCCTGGAGTAGGAACTGACAAACCACTCCAGTATTCCTGCTGAGAAAACTCCATGGAGTCACAAAGAGTCAATCACGAATGTAGTGACACAACACACACACACTTGGTGCCAGGCAGCCCTTTGTTCAAAATAATAAGATGTAGGAAGCTTAGAGTAGATTTAGAGTAAATAGTAATTTCTGGGAGGCAGTGGAAGATAGGAAGGCCTGGCGAGCTCTGATCCATGGGGTCACGAAGAGTTGGACACGACTGAATGACTGAACAACAACAACAACAACAACAACAACAACAACAACAAGAAGAAGAAGAAGAAGAACAAGTAATTTCCGGTTAACCAACTCAGGGCTACCCCGGGGCTGAGTAGTTTCCTATATTGATTGGTATGCCAATAAGTGAGCTGCATAAAAGTAACCAGGAATCTCATGAAATTTATTAGGAGAGGAAATTTAAATCACCTATTGGCCCATACCTCCTTGAACTATGGCTCAGGTCCTCTTGTTAGTTAAGAGTTACAATCAAGTTAATAATTGTTATCAATAAATTATAGAGATGGGCATGAATTGAAAAAATGATGTTTTTTTTCATTTTGTTTCGTTGAGGGGCTCGGTTCAGTTCGTTTTCATTTTTCATGAATTTTCACAAAAATTTTGTTTTGTTGGTTCGTTAATTTGTTATTAGTTTTTACCCGTTTTGCACAATTTTTAAAGCATTTCCGTGCACGGATGTCCCCCAATGCCCCAGACCAGCAAGAAAACACTAAAAAAATTTGATGCTGGCAGAGTCACAGTATAGACTAGGTATGAAGGGAGGCTGCAAGGCAGCGGCGGGCATTGTCCAGGGTGCAAGGCAGCTGCAGAGTGACTGCGGGGCAGGGGAGGGTACTCACCGAGAGGTATGCAGTCGCAGTACGCACGCAGGGAGGCTGCAAGACTGAAGCTAGAGAGAAATCTCTTCTTTCACTCTCCTAAGAGCCAGGCTGCAGCCAGGAGGAACACAGAGACACACGCCTGCCTGCCTGGCCTAAAGTGAAAATAACGAGTTGCAGAGACAGCAATCCCACCCCAACCTAACTCCCACCGCAAACTGCAAAGAGGACGGGGGCTGCCAGAACTTTTTATGCCCTCTGTGGCTGCCAGACCTGCCCAGTCTGCAACCTGGGCATGCTGTTGGTTGAAGTTGTCCAAGAATTTACATGACTCCCATCACATGGCTGGCATCCATTTTGTGTCATCCTTAAAGGGAAAAGAAAAAATACATTGCGATGGGAGAAAGACAAAAACAAACATTTTAAGGACCCCCCCCCCGGTAGGTATTATCAGGCAGAATAAATAATTATCGCTGCGTTTTTATGGATGTCCAGGGTGTTTTAATACGTAAGAAATCAATATTAGGCATCTGGGAGCCATTTTGGGTCAATGTTCCCTAGCTCCCCTTAAAGGAAAAAAAATACAGTGATCTGAGAAAAGACATAAAGGCACGTTTTAAGGACCCCAAACCCCCTTGGTAGGTATTATCAGGCAGAATAAATAATTGTCGCTGGGTTTTTACGGATATTCATGACATTTTTTAACATTTAAAACAGCTCTTTTCATCGCGCGTCACCATTAATGAAAATGAAACGTTACGAACCTAATTTTCTTGGTTGAGTTCGGTTTGTTCCAATTTCATTGCCAGGTTCATTATTCATTTTGTTACGTAACGAAATGAATAACGAATAACGGAACAAAAAATTCATTTTGTGCCCATCTCTAATAAATTGTGGCCCAATTTACACCCAAGAATTTTGTCTTGACTATTCCTGGTTGGGTGAGCAATGGATCTCAGTGTGAACTAAACAGCTGGAGACTGGAGTGTTCTGGTGGGAGGGGAGAAATCATGCTTCAAAAGTATTTTCCTTGTCTTGCTTCCCAGAGGAATATTGTCTCCCAAAATAACTCACATCAAAGTTGACGAGACAGAGACTCAGGTCCTCATTAACAATGTGAAAGCCTTGATTTTGTTCCATAGCTCAGAAGTCCAGCTTCTGCTCATCCTTCATATCAGGCCGCACAATTTTGCTTCTCCATCCTGAATATTTGTCTTTTGTTACATATTTTGCTTCATGTATTCATTTTTCCACTGACTAAAACAGTTCTACTAGAGATGGGCACGACTCAAAAAATGGTGTTTTGTTTGTCGTTTGGTCGTTTAGGGGTCCGTTTCGGTTCGTTTTCGTTTTCGTGATGTTTTTGCAAAAAAATTCATTTTCATTTCGTTAGGTAACGAAACAAAAAAACAAAAACAAAAATGAAAACTTGCTGTTTTGTTAGCATTCTTTTTAGTTCAATGCATCTGCTGCAACGAAAACGAAAAACACGGCAAATTTGGTCGTTTTGTTTTTTTTTTTTTTGTTTTTTAAAAAAATTTTCATTTCATTTTCGTTGCATAACAAAATGAAAAAATGAAAACGAAAACAAAAAATCACTCGTTTCGTGCCCATCTCTAAGTTCTACATATCTGTCCAAACTTGTGTAGATTCCGGTCAGCCATACATGTGCACATGTTATTTCTAGCTCCCCCAAAATTCATATCCTTGTAAATGTCCAAATTCTCAAGCCACATATTTTTTAAAATTCTTGCAGTGTATCTCATGAGGAGCCAACACGCTGCTTTTGCAGCACCATTTGTGTAGCCTGCATACTGTAATTAAACTGTAAACAGCCTAGAGACTACTTGAAGTAGTATGGGCCGGTATATAAGCAGAACACTTTGATTTTTAACAAATTGAACTACTCCAACAACTGTCATTTCCACCCCTAGACCTACTACTCTCTCACACTTTAAAAAGACAGCCCAATAAGTAGGGGGCAGAATAGGTCTCAAAAGGGGACATCAGCGTGGACTTTCCCCAAACAAACCAATGCCAGTTGAACTGGGCCTAAGCCAAAGTTGAGAAGAAGTTAAAAGAAATGTTTCTCTTCGGTTCTGCATATTTGGAAGAAAATACAGTTAAAAATATTATTTCCATTTGCTTTTGCAGGGTTTTAAAGGACCCAGAGGAGATGCAGGTCCTCCTGGCTCAAGAGTAAGTAATGCTTATAAGTAGGGATCTGAAGAATACATTTAGGAATTCTCGTTCTGTGCCATTTTCTGAGTTGGAGACTTATCTCCGAGACTGCACCTTGCACCAGTGTGATCTCTTGGCTTCCCTGCAAAACAAGAACCTGTCCCTCCCCCTTGTTGTTCCATTTTCTCTTTCTTTTCTCTTGTTTTGTTTCTGCTTTTCATCTGTTCCTTTACACGAACCTATACATTTTCAGAAGCAATGCCATTTATGAAGAGATGGTAATAGGACACAGATTGGTGTTTACTCAAGATGAAAATGACCACAGTGCATCCAAGGACTTAAGAAGAGAATCCTGAGATATGGTTTTTCTCCTCAGTTATCTCCTCAGCAGGGAGCATGTAACAGTCACATCTCGGCATGTAGCATCCCAGACACAGGAATTGTCTGTACCCCCAGTGATGCACTCTGTACCTCCCTTGTGTCCCAACATTGGGCGTTTATACACGACACCTAAGCTCCTCCGCAAATGGCTGCAAGGTCCGGACCTTAAAAATGTTTACCCACCAGCTCTGGACTTTGCAGACAATTAAATGTGACCCCGCCCACTTTAGCGCGACCAAACAGCAGTTTTCTTGTACCTGCTTTTTGGATGTGACAAATATTTGATCCGCTGTAAGGATAGTGAGTGCGGGGTTCTCCTGGCTTCTGTTTGTTCTTTTTTTGCGCCCCACCCCTTTAAGAGATCTGAATGCTGCCGGGAACAAAACTGAGGTAAACCGGCATTCTTTTCTTTCTTTTTTCTCCCTTCCTCATGCAGCCAGCAACCAGGAAGTGCAGAGGGGGTGGGGACAGAGGAAGAGCGACGAACCCCTAAGATCTCTGGTCCGAATTTAAGTGGCCAGTGGATCTTAGGGGTCGTGTAAAAAGGCCCTTTGTCACAGGGATGTTTTGATGACCTCTGACCTTGATACCTTTAAAAGGGGATGGGACCAATTTCTGAAGGAAAAACCCATTGCAGGTTACAAGCCATGATGCGGATATATGTTATCTCTAGGCTTAAAAGGAAGGTACCTCAAAGTGCCACATGCAGGGAGATGATATCAGGAGACAGGTATCTAGTTGTCTCATGTGCTCCAAGAGGCATCTTGTGGAGCCATTTTGAGATACAGGAAGCTGGCTTAGATGGGCCCTTGGCCTGAGAATAGGCCTTGAGGAGCCTTTAATGTTGAAATTTTGCATTTGCCTGAAATGTTGTTTTTCACCACTTGCCACTCTTACAGGGAGAGCCGGGTCAACCAGGAACCCCAGGCCGGGAAGGACAGCCTGGAAAAGATGTAAGTGTGGTGTTCTCCTCTCACAGAAAACTCATATCATGGTTCAGCTCAGGAACAACATTGTCAGTGCTGGGATAAAATAAAAAGCTGTTGTTCAGTCGTTCAGTCATGTCTGACTCTTCGTCGTGACCCCATGGATCAGAGCTCGCCAGGCCTTCTTATCTTTCACTACCTCCCGAAGGTTGGTCAAATCCATATTGGTTGCATCAGTGACACCATCCAACCATCTCATTCTGTGCTGTCCGCATTTCCTTTTGCCTTCAATCTTTCCCAACATCAGGGACTTTTCCAAGGACTCCTCTCTCCTCATGAGGTGGCCAAAATACTGGAGCTTCAGCTTCAAAATCTGTCCTTCCAGTGAACATTCGGGGTTGATTTCTTGCAGGATGGATAGGTTGGATCTTCTTGCAGTCCAGGGGACTCTAAAGAATCTCCTCCAGCACCACAGCTCAAAAACATCGATTCTGTGGCAATCATCCTTCTTTATAGTCCAGGTCTCACTTCCATACATCACTACTGGGAAAACCATAGCTTTGATTATCCTGACCTTAGTTGGCAAAGTGATGTCTCTGCTCTTTAGGATGCTACCTAGGTTTGCCATTGCTTTCCTCACAGGAAGCAGGCGTCTTTTAATTTCGTTGCTGCAGTCGCCAACTGGAGTGATCAAGGAGCCCAAGAAAATAAACTCTGTCATTGCTTCAATTTTTCCCCTTCTATTTGCCAGGAGGTGATGGGACCGGTGGCCATGATCTTAATTTTTTGATGTTGAGCTTCAGCCCATTTTTTTCACTCTCCTCTTTCAATCTCATTAAGTGGTTCTTTAATTTCTCCTCACTTTCTGCTGTCAGAGTAGTATCATCTGCGTATCTGAGGTTGTTGATATTTCTTCTGGCAATCTTAATTCCGGCTTGTGATTCATCCAGACCTGCCTTTCGCATGATGTACTCTGCATATAAGTTAAATAGGCAAGGTGACAGTATACAGCCTTGTCGTACTCCTTTCCCAATTTTAAACCAGTCAGTTGTTCCATATCCAGTTCTGACGGTTGCTACTTGTTCCACATATAGAGTTCTTAGGAGACAGATAAGGTTGTCCTCCTCAATAAACAACCTTATCAATTTCTAGAACTGGGATTCCAGACTTCAAAACCTAAAGTACAACAGAAAAAAGGGTTACAAGCGATATCTTTATAGGCCACCATTAAAAATAAAAAACAAGGAACATTGCAAGCTTTTGAGTCTACACAACTCTTCTTCAAAGCAGGTCCCAGAAGTTCAGACATGGTAAAAGATGTGCTTTACCAGGATGTAGCTTTTAGATGTTCTTAAAATCCATGGCTACAGTAGATGGTGTTGCAGCCAGGGCAGAAGTCTTGTTAAGAGTTTTGCCTAAGCAGTACAAGCTCTTGCTTCCAAGTGTTTTAATTGGACATGCTAGAGATGGGCAAGAAACGAACAATTTTTTGTTTCTGTTTTCGTTTTGTCATTTCATTACGTAACGAAACCACAAACGAATTTTTTCTCTAAAAAATGAAACAAAACAAACACCGGAAATTTTGTCGTGTGTTTCGTTTCCGTTACTGCAATATGAGTGAATTGCTTAAAATCCTTTAAAAATCACAAAAAATGAAATAAATGGCAACGAAATGGTAATGAAATGAATGAAAACGAAAACAATTTTTTTGTAAAAAATCACGAAAAAGGAAACAAACCAAAACGGACCCTCCAAACGACAAACAACAAACGAAATGCTATTTTTTTGATTCGTGCCCATCTCTAGGACATGCATTAAATTTACAATATATGCCAGTGTTGGCAATCCATGGCATGGGTGCCAAAGCTGGCACTTGGAGCCCTTTCTGTGTGCACCCAACATTACCCCTTCACATCCACCTCTATTTAGGTTAAATTATTGTATTGGCACTTTGCTAAAAATTAGTGGGTTTTGAATCGCAATTTGGACACTCAGTCTCTAAAAGGTTTGCCATCACTGGTATATGCACACTAAACACCAATAAGAACCTTATGGCACAGTAGTTAAACAGCCGTACTACAACTAAAATTCTACTCCACCTGGTCCAGGTAGCCAGCTCGAGGTTCACTCAGCCTTCCATCCTTCTGTGGTTGGTAAAACTGAGTACCCAGATCGTTCATGGGTGGGTGGGAGGTGTCACTGTGTAGTGACTTGGAAACTGTCCAGAAAACATTTTAAACTGCATGGGATGGCATATAAACTTTTTTCCTTTTTAATTTTTTTTTAAAATTTGATTTTCACATACTTGATCATTACAATCTTACAATCTCAGATCTCTTACAATATTCTTCCCCCCTCCCCCTCCCCCAACAAAAAGTCCATCTTTAACTACAACTTAATTTTTTAACCACGAGCACAGTTTTTCTACAGTGATTATATTGGCTTCTCCATTATATACCCATTGAAAATATACCAACCATTTCTCTTTTATCTGTAATTTTTTTCCTCCCATGTCTTATCTTGTTTTAAACATTCCAATACATCAGATTGAATATATTCATACAAATAATCATTCCATCTTTCTAGAGTCCATTTTGAGTTCTCCTTCCATCCATGTGCTATCACTACATGCACAGCTAATAGCATTGCTTTAAATGTATCCTGATTTTATTTTCCAATTCTATTGTTTCCCAGTACACCCATAATTAATAGATCTGCATGTATATTTAACTTCACTTTGCATAACAATGTTATTTTTCCCCATACTTTTCCCCTGGAAAACTATAACCTTTGGGCATTCCCACCATAAGTGGGAGTACCATCCTTCTTTTGCCTTACAATGCCAACACTTAGGTTTCAATTGGATGGTATATAAACAACACACTTTAGAGTGAGAATATCACCCCCATGATGGTCAACATCACTCTTATGGGGACCCTATGAACAAAGAGTCTAGCCCAATCTGCAACTTCTATATCTTGAAGCTTTTATGGGAGCAAAAATAAAAAAAAGTCACAGTACTCTGCTCATATTTCATCCACAGGAGGGTGACTTCAGAGGGAAATGGTGATCTCGGAAATGGTACACAGCTTTTACTGCAGTCACGTCGCAGCAGTTGTGGCTGAGTTTTCTCCCACTGTTGTTTCTAAGTTAATACATCCACACTGGGAGATCTGTCATGTAGTGAATCTCCGAGATACAGGATCATCTTTTAAATGACTTCATTTAGCCAAGTCTTCCAGAAGCCAAGAAAAAATAATTATGAACCCCAAGTCCTTATTGATTACTAAAGTAATTGAGGCCACTGGGCATAGGCCTATTCCCACACAAGTTTCCATCTCAGTAGATTATAAAATGTACAGTGGTATAAAGGAATTAATTCGTTCCAAATGAAATTATGGTAAGCAATTTTCCTTTATACAAATTTCCCATACGAATGCTTTGAAAACAGAGTAATCCCTAATTGCAACCATTTTTATGTTGTACGGATTCACCCCATAGGTGACCCTGTTAAGCAAATTTCCCCTATCTCCGGAATTTCTTTATGTTCTTTATGGAATTTCTTTATGTTGTCCACTGTACATCTTCTTTCTCTTCAACTGATGGGTTGAGGTTAATGCGGAGATTGCAGCTAGTGCAGAATACAGCTGCCAGACTTCTAACAGGGCAAAAAAGGCATCAACATATTACTCCAGTGCTGGCAGCCCTGCACTGGTTGCCAGTATGCTACCGTATTGACTTCAAGGCCTTGATGTTAACATACAAAGCCCTAAATGGATTGGGACCTCAGTCTCTGACAGAGTGGCTCCTCCCAAGAAGAACTGCCAGGATCACCCGTGCCAGCCAGGCAGGACACCTGGGAGTCCCAACCCCGAGGGAAGCCCGGAAAGTTGTAACAAGGAGGAGGGCCTTCTCGGTGGTTGCTCCCCAGTTATAGAACCATCTACCCTCTGAAATTCGGCTGGCACCCTCGCTTCAAACTTTTAAAAAAACTATTGAAAACCTGGTTGTACAGAATGGCCTTCCCTGATTCTTCAAATATTTAGTAAGGCACTATTTTTACCACTTTTTTCTTTTCTCCTCCCCCCCAATTTTATCAATCTCTTGCTATTTTTATCCCCATTTTCGCTTCATTTTAGTTTTTGTTGTTGATTTATGTATACTTTATTTTATTATGTACCTTGTATTTTGGTTTTTAAAATGTATTCCTTTGTTTAATTGTTATGTTATCATAAGTTGTAAACCGCCCAGAGTAGCCCTAGGTCTAGATGGGCGGTATAAAAGTCAAATAAATAAATAAATAAATAAATAAAAATAAATAAATAAATAAACCTTGAGTGGTGAAATGACTGAAGGCTTTATACGGGTTCGCTGCACTCCTTATTTATTTATTTATTTATTTATTTATTTATTTATTTAAAATAAAACTCTTTCCCTTATGTTTCAGGGGGATCCAGGCCCTGCAGGCCCCCGTGGCCCACAAGGACTCAGAGGACTGGCAGTGAGTTTTTTCTCCCCATAAATTGTGGTTTACAAGATCAACACTAGACCCTAGTTGTAGTACCTGAGGTGAGATTGAAAAGAAACAGATATTCAGCATAGGAGACACTTAAATGGAAATGATCCAATGCAAGAGGCATTCAAGCTAAAGATGGACAGCCATTGCTGAGATCTACTTTGATTTGGATTCCTGAATTGAGCAGGGGGATAGATTTGATGACCTTTTAAGGGCCCTTCCAACTGGTTTATTCTATGGTTCTCTGAAAAAATAAATGCCTTTGTTCAATGAAATTTTCACCCCAGTGTTTTTTGTTTTGTTTTTGGTCACAATTAACCAATTTTAGAAAATCTGAATGTGGAAGAAATAGATAGTTGTTTTCTTAATGTCATGCAGGCTGGTGGAAATTTTGTCCCTCATTTTAAGTAGAATTTGCCAAGAGTCAAAGGAAGGGAAAAGCAAAAGTGACACATTTTTGTCTTCCTTTGTTGGAAGAACTAAATGGAGTGTCCATGTGGAGTAGTGCTAAACACCTTTGAAATGCAAACCTATGAAAGTTGGGATTGAGGAGTGGGGGAACTCTACCATATAGGAAAAAACAAACAATGCATTAAAAGAATTAAAAGACCCTTGCCTCTGGCATCAACCCTTGAGTGCCTGCCCTAGGGTAAGGAACTTATAGAAGATGCCACCAGTCAACTTCATGCTCTTCCTAGGAGAGCATGGGTAGAGACATGTTTAATCCCATTACTATATTCATGAAGCTCTCCATCTCCAGACTTACATGTGTCTCTTTAGGGAACTTGCCCAGAGAGGTTATTCCTGCCCTAATCAAAGACTGAAATATATTACTAATGCATACAGTCATAATGTGAGTTTCTCATCTTCCCCTTAGCAGCACTGGGTAACAGGGCCTCTGTACCATATGCAGTGCTGAAAGACTCTTGGACTCAAAAGCTGATCCAGTAGGATTCTTCTGGCAGTTGCAGTTTGATTGATGTTCTTTTCTTCTCATTTAGGGCAAGAGTGGACCACCGGGACCTCCTGGGGAAGCTGGACCTCCAGGTAGCCCAGTAAGTACATCTGAGGTTGCTTTCTGCTATGAAAATGAACACAAGTTCAGGATGAAACTTGAGTTACAAGCCACAATGCATTACCTTATAGACAGTAATGAATGATGTCTCACATCCTTGAGATTTGTTTAATTTAACCCAACCTAGTAAAGGAGAAGCCAACAAGTAGATGAGTACTTGAGGTGGATGGAAAGGAACCCAGAATGGTCCTAGCAGATATGCATCAGAAAACATGAAACAATAAGGATTAGGCAAATTGAAACAGAAGCCATCAGGACATGACAGGTCCAATCAAGGTGGCAGAATCTGATACATTCCTATTGAAATGTTACCCGTTGGTCATATATTTTTTAAAGGACAGGCTTACAGAGGCCTGCAGGAAGCTCATTCTTATGCCATTAATTTCTGGTGAAGATTCTCAGTCATCCAGCTGAGTTTACCTGGAAATTGAGTCATGGCAATTGGACTTCTTTTCTTGAGAGTCTGAAACATTTTGCTGCTCATCCAAGCAGCTTTGTCAGTCTGAGGAAGGTTAGTGGCGAGTCCTCCATTTTAGAGTTCACTAGTTCACATCCCCACCAGCAAGGCTAATGAGTCATACTTAATGCCTGTTGGGAAAGGTTGTATAGGTGGGACTTTCACGCACCCTAGGCCATTATCTACCTAACAAGCCTTTTCAGATCATGATCCACATATGAACCAGTTCAGGCTATTGTTGACAGGACGAGCCTATTCAGGCCATTGTCCAACTTATGAGCCTATTCAGACCAGGGTGATGTGAAATCAAGGTGAAGTATAAAATGGAGGCAGTCGGCACCATTATTGCCAGCTTCATTATTCATCTGAGTATCTCTAAGGATAAGAAGCGGCATGTTCCCGAGCACTTTGTTGACTTTTGTCTTCCAAGGGTCCAAAAGGAAGCAAAGGTGACACCGGCAGTGCAGGACTTCCAGGATTCATTGGGCCACGGGGACCTCCGGTGAGTAGCCCGTCAATGCAGGTAACACTCCAGGTGGCTCTAATAGGGTCTCATTTACATATATGGCTTTGAGCAGCAGGTGTGAACTTCATGAAATACTAGAAAGAAAAGTCCAACAAGAGAGTTGCTGAGTTATCCGTCATTATGTCTGGTGGCATTGCTATAATGCTTTTCTCTTTCTTGTTCATAGGGGGAAGCAGGTGAAAAGGGGGTCCCAGGAAAAGAGGTATGGCATCTAGATGAGTCAAAAATTTGCCGATTCGTTAAGGCACTATAGAGAAGCATAAGATCTGTCACTTCTAAAACCCTTTGTTGTTAAAAGCAACTAAATACACACAGAGGTAAATACATACAGTTATTACCGAACTCTCTTAAGGCTGCATAACCAAGCTGTGCAAATTAATACCAATTGCATATCACCCTGACCAAGTCATCTCAAAAATGTTTGTGGTTGCATGCAGGAAAATACTGTCTAGCATAACTCACATGTTTTGCCTCAGAACTCAGGATATGCTGTGCAAGAGAAATCTAAAATTATATTTGGCACTTGCTTTAATATGTACATGCAGCCTAAATGGCTTGTGCTATTCCACAAGCTGGTTCAACAGCTCAGTGGGTTGGAGCACATAGGATCAGCAGTGTGATTTCTCACTCTGTCTCCTGGGAGGGCAATCAGCCTGTGCATCTTTGGGCTAGCCCCATGGTTCCAGGATGCCACAAGAAAAAGAGATTCACCATCCACTTCTCAGCAGTTTGTATCTAGGAAAACACAGGATGGGTCACTCACCATAAGTCAAAACCAACCTGATAGAGCATACATTATTGTTGCCAACAATTCCCATACAGGTGAAAGAGAGCACACCAAAAATCAACACACTAACATCAATTCATTGGCACCTGCAGCTTCCTACTTCCTATCTCTTATCCCCTTGCAGGGCTCACCAGGAAAACCAGGTGACCTGGGAGCCAAAGGTGACAAGGTAAGTTGAAGGGCTTCACTAAAGACAGTAAAGTAGCCAGGATGGTAAAGGGATTGAAATAAATGAAATAAACCCACTTCCCCCATGTGTGTTGCATCGTTACAGTTGTGACCGACTCTTTGTGACCCCGTGTCCCATGGAGTTTTCTTGGTAGGAATACTGGAGTGGCTTGCCAGTTCCCACTGCAGGTGCCTACAGCACCTGGTATTCCCTGGTGGTCTCCCATCCAAGTACTAACCGAGGCCGACCCTGCTTAGCTTCTGAAATCTGGCAAGATTGGATATGCTTAGGACATCTAGGTATCTCACTTCCCCCAAAAGAGTCACTTTTCTCCCACTAGAGTTTTCTGTGTATTCTTTTGTTGTAGGAATTTGCTTCCCATCTGCACCCTCTTTTGGAGCCCAGATCCAAGAATTCTCCATTCTGAAATTCCATGCCATTTGGGAAAATTCTATTGACCTGACCCACAGTTAAATTGTGTTCACTTGGAAAAAGTCTGAGAACTCTCGGTGAGCACCCGGGCCACTTCTTTTTTTCTAATAGGCAGCTATGCCACAGCTCAGTGGATCTGAGGCCATGAAGTCCTCCAGCTCAGTGTTCATGAGCACAATTTTGGTGCAGGTCTGGCAGGTGGGACCCTCAGAATGGTGAATTCAGGGATTAGAAGTCTTGGAGGGGAAGGAGCGAATGGTGTATGTCCCCTATCTTTTTTTCTGATGAAACTTCTTTAAACCTCCCTTTCTCATTCTAAGAGACTGACAGTACAATCTTATTCACTGCCCCTCCATCCAGCATCCTCCCTGTGGCTCTTTGCTGCACCCTCCTTTCCTTGCTTTGGAGTCAGAAGCAAAGATCTGTTCTTATCTCTGCATTCCTTCTGCTACCTTGATCCAACAGGGAGATCCTGGCACTAAAGGTGAAAAAGGTTCTGTAGGAGAAAAGGGCCCACCAGGTGATCCGGGAATTCCAGGTCGCAAAGGACACACTGGATTAATGGGCTCCCCTGGACCATCAGGGGACACAGGACCAGTTGGACCCCCGGGTCCCCCAGGACAACCTGGATTCCCTGGGCCCAGGGTAAGTCCAAAATCGGGCTTTGGAAGGCATTAGAACTCCTTGACAATCATGTTATTTTTAAATACCATTGCATAATATCATGCTATGATGATGATGATGATGATGATGATGATGATGCAGTTTTCCTTGTATCCCCCTTTTTAAAGTCACAAAGTGTTTTAGAAAATATGCATTGGCTTGTTGACCTCCTGTTGACATCCAATGTGCGGTATGTCGTTACAGCCGTGAACGACTCTTTGTGACCCCATGTCCGTGGAGTTTTCTTGGCAGGAATACTGGAGTGGTTTGCCAGTTCCTATTCCAGGCGCCTACAATACTGAATCAAAAAAAGAGTAAAGGAGCCTCATGGCGCAGTATTTAAATGCCTGTACTGCAGCAAAAACGGTGCTCACGGCCTGGCGTTCAATCCCAGGTAGCAGGCTCAGGGTTGACTCAGCCTTCCATCCTTCCGAGGTCAGTAAAATGAGTACCCAGCTTGCTGCAAGGGGGGCAATGTGTAGCCTGCATAATTAAATTGTAAACTGCCCAGAGAGCGCTTGAAGTGCTATGTGGTGGTCCATAAGCAGAACACTTTGCTTTTTGCTAAAGCAAGTAGGCAATGGGATAGACTGTTGGTTAGTTTAAGTGATATCACCTACTAGACACAAAAATGGAAATGAGCAAAGACCTTTCCTTTCAGGCAAGCTTTCCCTGAATGATAGACAACCTATTTTGTGTCTTAAGAAGGCAGCTCGGCAGTTCAAATCCCGGGTGCCAGGCAGCAGAGTGAGCTCCCGCTGATAACCCCAGCTCCTGCCAACCTAGTAGTTTGAAAACATGTAAATGCAAGTAGATAAAAAGATACCACTATAAAAAGCAGAAAAGTAAAACAGTGTTTCCGTGCAGCCATGCCGGCCACATAGCCATGGACTTGCACAACACTGGCTCTCCAGCTTGAAGATGGAGATGAGCACCATCGGACACAACTAGCATGCATGTGCGGGGGGAACCTTTACCTTTTACCATACATGATGATATAGACTTTGTGTTTAGAACCACTTACAACCTTGTGTGATTATATCGACACTATGTTTTCAATGTTAGTTTCCATCCGTCATAACTTTTACTTGGCATTCCTACCCTCTGTTTTAACTGCTCACTTTCTCTTGTAGCTCTAATGTTGATTTTTAATGCTGTAAGATGTCCCTCAATTCCCTGTTCTCAAACCTGAATATGTCTTAATTGTACTGGACTGTATATTGTCCCTTAATACTGTAAGCTGCCTTGGGTCCTTTTCCAAGGAGAAAGGTTGTGCAAAGATACTCTAAATAAATCAATAAATCAATTAATTAAAAAGCTAAAGATAATGGTAACCATCTGTCTGTCTATCTGTCTGTCTCTCCCCCCCCCTCTCTCTCCCCCCATAAGTTTATGAATAAGAAATTCACTGTTATTGTATTATAATAGCACAGGTATTCTTCTGTTATGCTATTTTGAATGGTTTGATGTACTGTCTCCACACTATTTTGAATGGATTGATAGTAAAAAAAAGTTTACCATAAAGAAAAGGAAAAGGAAAATATGTAATGGCAGTCATTTCAGATAAATTGGAAACACATGCTATTTGTTACCCTGAAAATTGCCCGTGGATTTCTGCAAACAGCAAATGCAGTAGGAATAATATATGGAAATCCTTCAGCACATCCTCCTTCTCACGCCCAAACAATAGGATCTATTTTGAGCATGCAGACTTTCTGAAGGGGAGGGGAAGAAGGAGACTCAAGCAATGTAAATAAGAAAACCTTAGACAGTTAATGTGTCTCTGTGTGTGAGAGAGGGGGGGCTTGCTTGCTTGTTTATTTATTTATTTATTTATTTTTATTTGTTACACTTATATCCCGCCCATCTTCTGAAACGGAACTCTGGGCGGCTAACAATAAAACAAAACTACAAAAAGAGAACAAGAAAAATCAAAGAAAAATTCCAATAAAATGGGGAGGGACAATACCCTCCAAGAAAGATGATGTGGGTGGCAAAGATAAAAAAAAACCTTAAGTAAAAAGGTCGCTAAATGCCTCCTTAAAAAGGTGCATTTTCAAAGCCTTTTTAAAGGTGGACAGGGACTGTGCTAGGTGCAGCTCACTGGGAAGATGATTCCACAACGTGGGGCCCACCACAAAGAAGGTGCGGTTACGCATGAGCGATTTCCGTGTCTCCCTGGGTGTGGCCACCCTAAGTGAGTGTGCCTGCGCCATTCTTGTGGGCCTGTTCCCGGTTGATCTCTGAGAGATATGCTCTGACAGGTACTCTGGTCCCAAGCCATGGAGGGTTTTGAAAATCAAAACCAAGACCTTGAACCTTATCCGGAGGACAATGGGTAGCCAATGCAGGTGGGCCAGAATTGGGGTGATGTGTTCAAATCTACGAGCACCCACCACCAGTCTGGCCACCGCATTCTGCACTTGCTGGAGCCTCTGGATTATTCATGGTTATTCTTCAGTGAAACTGGGATGTGAGGTTTATATAGACCAGGAAGGATGGATCAGTGGATATTAATTAAATTGAGTATTTAATGCTGGACATTATTCAACACTATACAAATGACAAAGAAATTTATCTGCAGCACCATATTGAGGAGTTCCTAAAAAAAACACATGGGTGATAATGCTGACTGTACAGACCAAGACACACAGGTGACCCCCTTGATGTAGTTTTCTTCACCATCAATGAGAACCAAGAGGCTGGACAAGGGTAGATCTGCTTCTACTTCGTGTTCCATTCAGTCTTCATCAGTATTCCAATCAAATGCCTTTGAAAGTCAGTAGGGAGGTTGTGATCTCTTTAATATTTAATACGGATCACAGATGTCCTGCTGCTGAATACAGAAGTTCATTTTTGCTATCCTGATGAATAAAGTGGTCTCCTTATATACTACTCCATACCATTTCAAGTAGTCTCTGAGCAGTTTGCAGTTTTAATTACAGTATGCAGGCCACACATTGCAAGGGTGCACAATGTGCAAGGGTGCACAAAATTCCCTTGAAGCAAGCTTTTCAGTACATTTTGCCATAACCCTGCCTGTCACAGAACCTGAATCTGAAGGGTTAAATGGTGAAGAGCTGCTGGAGGAGCCTTGCAGCTCAACTCAGCAGGAAGCTGGGTCTGATGACTCAGCTGAAAGCATATCTCCTCCTCCTAGAGGGCCATGAGCAGGATTCTGCAAAGACGTGCTACCAGGAAAGCTAGGGAAAGGGTCTTGGATGCTAGACGGGGAATCAGGTCTGGAAGCCCTGAGTACTAGCAGGAGCCTTTCCAGAGGTAAGGGTGTGTTCCCTGTTTTGGGATAAAGCTGGCAAGCTTACCTTGAGCTCTCTGTGGGAGCAATGCATCATTTGAACTTGCAACCACATTCCTGTCTATGACCTTGGCTCTGTTTCCTGATTTTGGACCAGCTTCCTGGACAACGGCTTTATCTGTTCCCTTGGGTTTGGCATCTGGTTTCTGTGAGATATTCTGGCTTTGACTTGGACTGGTAATTGCTGGGAGTTGGATTCTGTTATCTATCTGGCTTTCCACTAAAGATCTTGGCAAAGAATTGAACTCTGCTTGTGTGTGTGTTCTGTGTGCGGGGCTTGACACAGTTGGCCCATATCTATTTGGACTTTGTAAGCTGGAGGGAAAGCACCTTGAATGAGCCCCAGACTGCTTCAAGAAAAACCTTTGAGAAGAGCCCACATTATTATTCATGGTCCACTATTATACCTCTGCTAGGTCTTAAACCTAATACAGTGGTTCTCAACCTGTGGGTCCCCAGATGTTCCTAGACTGCAACTCCCAGAATCCCTTCCAGCACAGAAAGTGGTGGAGGCTTCTGGGAGTTGCAGTCCAGGAACATCTGGAGACCCACAGATTGAGAACCACTGCCCTAATAGAATCTACTGATCTGGTGAGACATTGAAGTAATCTGTCCTTTCCCCCCTAGGGAGATTCTCCATCACTTGAGACTTTGCGAAGACTCATTCAAGAAGAACTGGGAAAACAACTTGATGGTGAGAATTACTCTACTGAATCAAATATATAGACTAGGCTACTTGAGTAGTTGTAGGGAAGAAATTGATTGCAAGATCAAAGGTCAAGGATTTTCTGGTTAGCTGGAGCAGAGACATCGTCTGCCACCCTCTCCCCTTGTCCTTCCCTTCTCTCTTTGAGCATAGCTACAAATCTTTCAATAGATAGGAGAGCAATTGTGTCCCCCACCTCCACAGGAACAATATAGTTTCAAGTCAGCACTATTGTAATACAAAATACTTGAGGATAGTTTGTTCTTGAAGGAATATTGAAGAAACACTATCTTTACAAAAGGCCTGCCCCTTATTTGTTGATATGGAAAGAGGCAGCTACCGCCATGTTGGAACAGTGTAGGACAGTGGTGTAGAACCTTCAGCACTCCAGATGTTTTAGACCACAACTCCCAGAATTCCAAGCCTTTATTGCCAGCAACGAAGGACTGTGGGGGTTGTGTTCCAAAACATCTGGAGTGCCAAAGGTTCGACACCACTGGTGTAGTAGGTCATCTCTCTAGGGATTGGCACAATAAGCTTGTGCATTTCAAATTTACTGCTATACTCGTTGAGATAGCCCCATATATGTAATATGGGGCATTCAATTGTTCATGAAATCTCTATACCATACCTTGGTCAATCAGTTCCAAGATACTAAGAAGGACTCAAATATACTAATGAGAAAATGAAGAATTCACTAAAACATTAGAAAAGCTAAAATGTCCTCCCTTTAAATTATTCAGAATTTGGTAAAGTTCATTTTTGTGGCTACAGCTTTCAGAAACAACCCAGAATGTTTGAGTTTTGTCAAAAAAAAGGGGGGTCCCCTAAACTCTAATCTTAATATGTTACTGAAACAGTAGTACTGTACTTACTATTGGGCATTACATGGTTAGTTTTTATTTCCATTTATACATTGTATATTGTTTAATTTTATTATTCATTTTTGTATTATCCATGCCTTAACTTTTGTAAACCACCCAGAGTGACCGTTGGCCAGATGGTGCGGTATAAATAAATAAATAAATAAATAAATAAAATACATGGTGGGGTAAGATTTCATGCATCCCTTCTTTTTTAAAATGTATTTATTTAGAGTTTAAGAGTCCAGGCCAAATCCCATCAGAATTGTTGTTATTGAGGAGTCACAAAAGCTTTGAATCCATCAGTCTCCACGTCATCTCTGAAAGTAAAAGATTTTTAACTCAGTCCTGAAAACAAAACAAAACTGCTAAACATGTCAGGATTTTCAAAAATACGCCCAAGGAGTATTGGACATGAGCTATAAGCATGGATGTGAAATCATTGCCAAAATTGGGCCAAGCTTTCCGGAGGTGTAAGATGAGCATGATGGACAGGCTTTAGTTTCTGAGGAAGAAATGCCTGACAGTTATCCCCTGCCACACACACACACACAAATGTCCCAAAACATTTACCATACTGTAGATGTTCCTTCGGGAGGGGAGGGCGTGGTGGCCAGCAGGACTTGGGCCACGTGATCTGGAAAGAGATGATGAAAGCAAAGATGCTTGCAGGAAAAAAATATACCTGGGCAGGAATTGGATCCTCCTGCATAAGGCTTTCGTGCATTAATACATTTCTCTATGGTTTCTTGCAGCCAGACTACCCTACCTTATGAGCCAGATGCAATCATCCCATGTCAAAGCACCTCAAGGTAGACCAGGACCTCCAGGGTCGCCTGGTAAAGAAGGCCCACCAGGTAGACTTGGTCCCCCAGGAGAACCTGGACGACCTGGACAACCAGGTTCAGAGGGACCAGCAGGACCAATGGGGCCGAAAGGTGAGTAGACCTTACACACGACCAAGCAGTGTTTCATCTGAGTTCTCAAAACTTTTTCTGCATTAGATCTTTCCTGAGCTCTGGAACAATTATGTAGTACACTAGTTGATTTTTTTATATTTTTATTATAAAATATACAAACATACAATAAACAATAATACCATCAAACACTACAAAGTGCACCCCACCCCCCGGGACCACCCAGTGTTCTTGAATCTTCTCTTCCTTCATCATCTTCTTTTTTTTTTCTATTTGTCTTCTTAAGTAGTACACTAGTTAAAATGTGTTATTGACATCTTAAGGCAAAACTAACAAGGCAACAAGATATTTTATTTCTCCTATCTTTTCACATGAAAACTGAAGTCACATTTGGATATTTCCAGCAATGTTCTTCTGTATCTGCCTGATGGATACGGAATAGATGATGTCTGAAGCTGGATCCAAATGGATGTTGGCTCCCATTTTTATAAACATTCAACTAAAATATCCAGAAATTAATGCAAATGCTAGAGGAATTCTGTGAATGTCTCCCGGTGTGGTGGGGTGACTTAGGGCAGTTGTGGTGAAACTTCAGCACTCCAGATGTTTTGGATGACAACTCCCTGAATTCCGAGCTTAGATTGCCAATGACATAGGACTGTGGGAGTTGTGATCCAAAACATCTGGAGGGCTGAAGTTTGGACACCACTGACTTAGGGAAATCTCGTCAAGAATGTTGGGCATCATCCAATGGAGCATGTTAGCTTCCCAAAACAACCCAGAACAAACTTTGGAGGTTTTTAAACAAAGGCTGGATGGCCATCTGTTGGGAGTCCTGTGATGGGGGTTCCTGCATGGCAGGGAGTTGGACTGGATGGCCCTTGAGGTCTCTTCCAACTCTATGATTCTATGGTTCTATGAACATGATTGCTTTTTAATATACATAATTATTGTTATCCAATAATAGAGATTTAAAACTCAAACTGTGCTTTATATCACCAGGTGAAAGGGGAGACAAGGGAGAGAAAGGTGACACTGGCGTTGGTCAACGGGGTGAAATTGGACCCCCTGGAAGACCAGGTGAGTGGTGGACTTCTCTGGTGGGGCTCTCCATGTTATGGAGGTTGGAATTTTAAGCTTGGGGAAATCAGAACCCTCAAGAAGCTAAATAGCCTAAGATATGCTGGTGATGTGATGATAAATAATTGGGAATATGTTTGCATTTATGGTGGAACTGCGAAGTGGTACAAAAAGTGTGCTATAAAGATTAGGGAAATATTGATAGTCAATATTGAAATTTCACCAAAAATAGCTTTACTATTTTTAATAGAAAATAGAGATGGGCATGAATCAGAAAAATGGCACTTCGTTTGTCATATGTCGTTTGGAGGGTCCATTTCAGTTCGTTTCCATTTCTCGTGAATTTTTGCAAAAAAATCATTTTCATTTTCGTTCATTTCATTACCATTTATTTCATTTTTTGTGATATTTAAAAGGGTTTTAAGCAATTCACTCAGATTGCAGTAACGGAAACGAAACGCACGACAAAAATTCTGGTGTTTTTCTTTGTTTTGTTTCATTTTAGAGACAAAATTCGTTTGTCATTTCGTTACATAACGAAATGAAAAAACAAAAACGGAAACGAAAAAATGTTCATTTTGTGCCCATCTCTAACAGAAAATGAGAATGCAAATGATGTGCAAAAAAGAGATGACAATGAATATATTAACAGCAGTTTGAACGCTTAAGGGGGAAGGGGAGTGGAAGCAAAATTGGATTTTCCACTTGCACAAATGATATGAAATTTGGAACATTGCAATTGATGACAAATTGACTTCTGAAATTAGGTTTTTAAAAAGAGGAGAGTTAAATACAAATAGATTTAAAGAGATATGGGATGAATGTATAAATGATGTATTGTGGAAAGGGAAAAGGGAAAAGACAAACTAAGATTATATGCATTTTTGGAAGGGATATGGGAACTGTTAAATGATAGATTGAAGGGCAGGTATGGAGGGGAGAAATTATGTAAGATATAGTCCTTACGGTGAAGGGAGCACTAAATCCTTTCAGGCAGAAAGACAGGACAGAACTATTTTGAATGAATGAATGAATGAATGAATGAATTATTTTTTGAATGTAATTTGTGTTGATAAAATCTAAATTTTATATTATAGTTATTAATATATTTGGCATGGTAAATCAAAAGGGGATTTCACTGGCCGAATTCAAAAGTAAAGAGAATTTCTTTTCTCTCAGACGAAATACTCCAAAACATCTTCACTTTCTGATTTACTCTTGGGTTCTTTTCAAAACAAGAGGCCACATTAACTTTTCAAAAGTTGTGTTTTATTTTCTATTCTAAGATGCAAAAGTAAGAATCCAAAAAAGTATTGAAAATTATCAAAACATTAACAGATCTCAATCATAGTTTATTTCCCTAAAAATAATAAATCTAAATCATCCTGACTAACTGATTATATTCAAAGTTTCACCTAAACTAACTGAGGTGAGCTCCATTGCTCAAAGCGATCCTAACCATAATCATGGCTTCTCTGACATAACTGACCAATGGTAGCTAAACATGTCCGGCACTGCTAGCTTGTTATGACTATTCCTCTACATACCTCAGATAAGGTCTAATACAAGGCTGAAATGTGCACTTAATATTCAGCTTAACAACTCACACCAGGCATGACCAAACTTCAGCCCTCTAGATGTTTTGGACCACAACTCCCACAGTCCTTTGCCATTGGAAATACAGGCTTGGAATTCTGGGAGTTGTGGTCCAAAACATCAGGTGGGCCGAAGTTTGGACGTACCTGACTCACACCATGTCACATCATGCTTATTTCCATACAATTTGGTTTATGTTTTTTTGTTGTTGTTTTTAAAGAGAAATCTAATCCATCTCAAGCAAAAAGTCCTGTGAGGATGTGCTGCCTTGCCCAGGGATGGACAGATGTCAGGCTGGTTCCACTGAACTATTAACCATACCTGATATAAATGCCATAGACTTGGCATTAAAGATTATAGAGTCCAGGACTCATTCTGATTGCTAGGGCTGAACAGCTCACTGTCTCCTCATACAGCAATTGAGTCTTTGCTACCCTTCCAACACATTTCGGCATACTAAATTCCTCTTTATTCAATAAGGGCCTTTTCACATGACCCCTAAGATCCGCTGGCCACTTAAATTCAGACCAGAGATCTTAGGGGTTCGTCGCTCTTCCTGTGTCCCCACCCCTCCGCACTTCCTGGCTGCTGGCTGCGTGAGGGGAGGGAGAAAAAGAGAAAGAAAAGCATGCCGATCACCTCCGTCCTGCCTCTCGCTCTTGCCGGCAACATTCCAGCCTCTGTAAAGTAGCTCTTAAAGGGGCGGGAGCCAAAACAACAACAAACAGAAGCGAGGAGAGCCCTGCACTCACTATCGTTACACTGCATCAAGGAATTTTCACCTCCAGAGAGCAGGTACTTGAAAGGTGCGCTGGGACACGCTAAAGTGGGCGTGGTCGCACTTAATTTCCTGTAAACTCCGGAGCTGGTGGGGAAACATTTTTAAGCTCCAGAGCTGGGAGCCATTTGCTCCGGAGTTTAGGGGTTGTGTATAAACGCCCTAAGTTAACTCTAATTGGGAAGCATCTCTTTCTGTTACTTGTTTCAATGTTCCAAGGAAGCTTTGCACAGAGTATGTAAAGAACTCATCACATTTAAGATGTTAATGTTAAAATTGTCACATGATGCAGGAAGGATGGACCTACTCCTGAGGAGAAAATCATTCTTTAAAGTAACATTAACATGATAAAAATGTTATTCTTTAGTCATATTCATTGGCTTATTCTCCTTTATATTGCAGCATTAACACATTAAATTAATATAGTGTTTCCAAGCTGTGGCCCTGCTCTAGAGTAAAGCACGGTTGATTAAACCTGGATATATTCTTAAGCAAAGCAGTAATAATGATTTCCATCATGATTTTGAATAATATTGAATTTTACTTTTACTGCTGTTGCCTCTCAGGGTTCTTTTTTGTTACTGACATTTTATTGGTTTGTTTATGGTGAGAAGGTGAGGTTTTTAATTGTAGATCACCACTAGAAGGGTGATCTATAAAACACAATGGACGGACAGACAAATGGATGGATGAAATAGTTTGTGGAAGAAATTAGTTTCTTTTCTGGGTTATTTTCTCAGTAAGAAATGAAATGATTTCCTTTTACTTGTTTGTTTGTTTGTTTGTTTGTTTGTTTGTCTGTTTGTTTGTTTGTTTGTTTTAAGAACTGCTGAGGATAGTGCAGTAGGTTGTTCCATTGAATGTGGAATGTTGTTTAGATAGATAGATAGATAGATAGATAAACAGACAGACAGTGGTACCTCGACTTACAAATTTAATTCATTCCAAATGCATGCTCTTAAGTCAAAGTACTCTTAAGTCAGGGTACCTATCTAAAAAATTAAAAAAATAAGTTAAAAATACAAAATAAATTGCAAGTCGAGCAGACCATATCTAAAATTTGTAAGGCAGCAGTTAAAATGCCAACAGTTTTCTGCTCTTAAGTTGAACTGCTCTTAAGTCAGGGTATGTAGGTAGGTAGGTAGGTAGGTAGGTAGGTAGGTATATGTTCTGAGTCAAAGTAGCTAGCCCATTTTTCTCAACTGCATCTGGTGGCAGTACGGAAACAGTACTAATCCACAATGCTTTAACCCCACAAGGTGTTCCAGGTGAACCCGGCTATGGCAAAGATGGAATACCAGGATCACCTGGCCCTCAAGGTGAAGCAGGAACTCCTGGCCCCATGGGGCCCCAAGGTCCTCCAGGAGCCAACGGCCAATGTGACCCATCTCAGTGTGCTTACTACGCAAGCCTGGCTGCCAGGCCGAGCAACGTCAAGGGCCCCTAAACAACAACAGACCCATGGACCTCTTATGGACCTACTTCTGAAAACTTGAAAGAAACCCGGAAGTCAGGAGACCCGATTTGTTTTTTCCTTCTGTTTCTTTACAAGAGGCCTTTTAAAAAAAAACTATTAAAACCATCCAATGCTGCCGGTCAGTCAAATTTATTATGATGACAAAGCTATTAATGGATACTCTTTTCTGAAGTGATAAGTGATTTTTGTTCTGTTGTGTTTTCATGTTCTCTACTATCAGGGCAATTTTTTTTTTTAAAAAAGTTTTTGTTTTGTTTTTTAAATACAATTATACACAATGAACCACAGGGCTCCTATGCAGAGAACCCAGGTTAGCCAAGAAAAGAAAACAATCCTGGATTCCCCACCCCCCTACAAGGTCAAGCTAGATGTTTCATCGAGATTTGAGTTTGAAGATTGAGTTTGTTCCCAATCAATGTGTAGGAAAGTTGGTGCTCTTTAAAGTGTTGTGTGGGTGAAGGGATTCTTCCACTATTCCCTCATTCACCTTTTCTCCCTAGGATTCTTCTCAGGCTGCTTCTTGCCTCACAACAGTAATGCACAAGCGATTGGGTGCTAGATGAGGTGTGTCAAAGGAGAGTGTCAGAGGAGAGCAGGGAAGGTTAGAGGGAAGATACAGTGACCCTTATCAAATACTTGAAAGGCTGCCGTAGAGGACAGGGGCAGGATCTGTTCTCGATCAACCTAGAGTACACAACACATAATAATGAGCTCAAGCTACAGGAAGGCAGATGTAGGCTGAGATGATGTCTAGATGCCCTAAGCCAGGCATGTCCATACTCCCACAGTCCTTTGCCATTGGAACTACAGACTTGGAATTCTGGGAGTTGTGGTTCAAAACATCTGGAGGGCCAAAGTTTGGACATGCCTGCCCTAAGCACATCCGATCTCTTCTGATCTCAGAAGCTAAGCAGGGTCTGCCCTGGTTAGTACTTGGATGGGAGACCACCAAGGGAATACCAGGTGCTGCAGGCGCCTGGAGTAGGAACTGGCAAGGCACTCCAGTATTCCTGCCAAAAAACTCCATGAACATGGAATCATGAAGAATCTATCACGACTGTAACAACAGAAACACACACACACACACACACACACACACACACACACACACACACACACACACACACACACACATATCTGGGACAAAAATTTACAGTAATGGAACCAGCTGCCTTAGGAGGTGTTGACTCTTCAACACTGGAGGCAATGAAGAAGAAAAAATAGGTAACCATCTGCCAGATGTGCTTTGGTTTGGATGCCTGCAGTGAGGAGGGTTTTGGACATTATGGCCTTATAGGTCCCTTTTGACTTAACAATTCTATGATTCTTAGACCAGTGGTGGTGAACCTTTGGCACTCCAGATGTTCTGGACCACAACTCCCACAGTCCTTTGTCATTGGCAATGCAGGACTGGAATTCTGGGAGATGTGGTCCAAAATATCTGCAGTACCAAAGGTTCGCCACCACTATTCTAGACTCACTGCCTCCCACTGTCTGGTATTCTTACATCCCTTCCACTTTTAGCTTTTCCCAGAAGCATTTCTCTGTTTAAAAGACCTAGTTTGGTCCTCAAAAAAATCTGTTTTGTTTGCTTAAGTTTAATGCGAAGAGAGACCCCTCCCCCTGCTTAGGTAGTCACTCTACAACCAAACAAAAGAAAAGAGTGTTGCAGTTATTTATGTGTGCAGTAAAATATGCCAGTCCAAACTCTGTTCCTCCCCCCCCCCCCGTTTCTTCTGCTTGCTCTGCTTCCCAAAAGGCTCGAGCTGGTGGTAACGTTTTAAAATGTGTAAGTAAAAGAATCAAAACCTAAACCTAAACTGTACCACCACATTCAGATTTGCCCAGAAATTAATCCTACTGTCTTTCTGAGAATTTGCTGTCTCCACCAAGTGTTTACAAAAAAAATCCAGACCATAGACTGCTTAGTGCAGGCAGAATAGAAGAGCTCCAGCAGCAGCAAACAGAGCTGGGTGATCAGCCTTATTTTTTCTGTTTTAGTCTCCCCCCCAGCTGCATGGAGAAAGTCCCAGCCTACTTTCTAAGCCAGACACAGGATATTGAGAGTTCTTGCTAAAGCCATAGAAGTCTGCTTGGCATCTGAGTAGATATGGGATGTGTGGAGGCATCCTCCTGATATATCCAGTGATCACTTAGCTCTCTGTGGTTCCAGGTGTAACAGCTGAATAAGGTTTAATCCCACTCTGTGCACGTTCTTCAATAACAGGTAAATATCGAACAATAAAACAACCCATCCTAATACTTGTGATTAGCCTCCCAAACATCTTTTTTTTTCTCCAGAGATCACAACTGAGGCCTTAGGTGTGCAGTCCCAAAGTCCTGCCACTGATCTATCAGCTTACCTGGTTTTGTGACTGACTGCATTAGAACCAAATACCCTTTTGCCCCCCCCCCCTTTGATATCATGTTTACAGAAGCCTTCCTTGCCAGGATCAGTCCAGAAATGGCCTTATGGCTTGCTTTGTTTCTCTTGTCTCAGATCAAGTGGCCTGTCTTTTTAGCCTCAGAAGCATTAAGATCAGATGGACTCTATCCCTTATTCACTAGTGGTGGAGTCAACCAGAGATCCATAGGGTGTGTGTGTGAAAAAAGACATACAGGTGCCAGAGTATGTCTGTCATTTCAAAAGGGAAGCTATCCGGTTCATGGTGCTGTTTACGATTTAGTTCTCCAGGCTTCACATTTTTAGAAAGGTGCTGTTTTTATGTACGTTTTAGCATTCTGGTAACAAATAAACCCATTTGCCAAAATGTTTGTAAGAGCTTGATTTATGCCTTTGGGCCTTCGAGGGCCGCAAGCCATCGATGGAGGGGAAGCTTTTACTGGTGCTTTGTTTTCTCTGCTGTCATTTGTGAATGGTTAATTTTGCAGCCCTGCCATGTGGTGCTGATTGACTAAGGTGGAGGCTGCCACAGGTCCTGATTGGGATTATTAAACTGTTTACCACCCGGTTGGCAGTTTGTCCATGCATTTGTGTGCTTAGTCTCTAGCATGGAAGGTGTTCAGGACTTGGTTCTGCTTCTTAGAATAAGCCTCTGGGTTCCTTCTCTTTCTGTGAATAATTTCTGACTGGGAGTAGACACACAAGATTTTGATGCCCATCATTGGTCTATTGATCAGCTCTGCCCTGCAGTCGCCTCTGCCTGTGTCCTGGTTCAATCTGAACAACAGATAAAATTCATTTCAAAACTGGCACATAAGTTATTTACTAGACATGGGCACGACTCGGCAAAATTGTCGTTTCCATTACGTAACGGAAATGGTAACGATAATTAAGCCATCAGAACTCGATCTCGAACCGAAAAAAGAAAAATTTGGTTGGGTTTTTCGTTTCCGTTTGTGGCATCATGGCGATCGCGCAATGCGAAGCACAGAAAAAGTTTTTAAAAGTTTTTTTTAAAAAAACCCGACTCCCGGCCAAAAAAGCAGGCAAAAATATGCCTGCCTGAGGCTTTGCCACCTACCAGAGGGGTGGTTTCTGGGGGGTCCGTGGCCTTTCCCCCCCTGTTCTCCTGTCCTGGGCTGCTTGCACCAGGCTGGGAGGGGGGATCATCCTCGTCGTCTCGCCATGCCATGCGGTGGGAGGGGATCCAAAATGGCGACCACAATTTTTCTTTTGAAATCGTGGTCAAAAAACACACCAAATCACCACAGAAACATGTGAAATTTATTTATTTTAAATGCCTGAATTTTAATAGTAGTAGCAGTGGGTTTTTCATAGCAATAAAACGTCGAATTGATTTTATTTTATTTTAATTTATTTTTTTATTTTTTTAAACCTGCCCATTTGGGCTGGGCATGGGATGGGACCATGCCAATTGTTTGAACCATTCCACCAATGGCATCACCAGGTTTTTGACTGACACTTCTGGATGTCTCGGAGGGCATAAAGCCGAGGCACCTTCCAGAAATCGCAGTCAGGTGTATGGATGTGGTTGAGGGAGGAGGGCTGGCTGCTGGTGCTGGTGTGATCCGATCGAGATTGAGGAGGGAGGCTGGAGGCTTTAGGATTTAAGTTAGGCAGGCAGGGAGGGAATTGAATTTAGAAAATAATTTCCTTGATTCCCTGCAGCTTTGTCTGCTGAAGGGAATAGCAGTTTATTCTTTATTTCTTCTCTGGCAGTTTGTGAGGATTTTTTTCTGATATTGGATAAAGGGGGAGGTTCGACTGGGAGTGGAAGGTGTGGATTTATTTTAAATATATATTATATACTACCATTTATTTTCTATTTTCCCAACTTCAATTTGCTTGCACACACACACTTTTGGGGTGCAAGCCAAGAACAGAACCTCTATCCTAAGTGGTATCCTAACTGCCCACTCGCCCATCTGCCCACCCACTCGCCCACCTCGCCGCCCCGCCCGCCACCTAGGCCGCAAAAACACATAGCACCGGCCCTGATTGCGGGACGCCCCTATGCTCTGGGAAGTCAAATTGCGCTAAATTGTGGTGAAAACGACAAATGACAAATGACAAATGGAAACAACAATTTTTTGAAAAATTTCACAACAAACGGAAACAACATGAAACGGACCCGTTCCGACAAATGAAAACTCAAAACGTCATTTTTTCTGGTCGTGCCCATGTCTATTATTTACTGTAGCTTTTGCATTCATTTTCTTCCTTGAGATTTTTTGGTCATTGGTTTTTCCTTCCAGCTTTTGAAGGATATCCATGCATATGGACGTGAAGTAACCGTCAAAGCCTTGCAACCTCTCCCCTATTGGTTTTAAGTGGCTATATAGCAACAGGGCAGACCCTAATAGACTGTTAATTCCTTCTTTGCTATTAGGAGAAAAGCAATGTTGACCTGGATTCTTTGAATAACCAAGGCTAGGGCTTCTCTTTCTGACAACAACCCATGTTTCTGTTCAACAGTCTTGCCTACATCAGGTTATCCTGGTGGAATCAAGTTCTGTGGAAGGTTTTCTGGAAAGGGAGCTAGTATCATAGCAGTAATCTGTTTATCTGCAAAAGAAAGCAGAACTGGCAAAGCATTTCAGAGCACCCAGTACCTTCGAAACTTTGGGAAAGTATTGTCATACATTGTGGTCAATTTGATGTCACATAATTATGGAAGTCCCTTGTGTTCCTGATGGTCCCCAGGCTTCTGAGGGCTGAGGGCCATCCTTTTCCTGATGGCTGTTGCCAAAGTAGGTTGTGAAAGGTGTTGGAGATCTTTGTTGGATCGGTGGTTGCAGATAATTTTAGTTGCTTTAATGAGAGAGACACCACTTGTGTTACTATATGAAAAAACTATTTATTTAACTAGAAGGGAAGGGTACGTGGGAGGTTTTCTAACAATAACTATTCTATCAGCTATCTTGCTAGACTAGGACCATGCTTCTCACTTCTCTCTAAGAAAACAAGGCACACCCTATAAAGACAAAGGGGGCCGTACTTCTACCAGAACATTCCAAGTGGTGTGATCTCAAAAACCAATAGGCTTTGCTCTTCACATTAACCCTGTAATGGCTGAAGTGCAAATCTTGCTAAATATTCCAACAAAAGGTAAGCAAGAATGGCAGATTGTGCAAAGAGCCAAGAAGAGACAATTGTAGTTTCTGTTGGGTTGAGATATAAGTACATTCCCAAGAAACCAACCTGGGCTGTGTGCTTTCTGTCAGAAGCTGTAACGAGGCTGATGAACTTTTGTCCTCTGGCAGCGCAGCATATGTTTATCTAGTGGCTGTAGCTGAGCAACCTGTGTTTGCCTTGTTAACACAAAAGAGGAAGATTCAGAGAGACGGAGAAACAGGCTGATAAAAGCATTGCAAATGGCTTGCATTGGAAAATGAGACCGTTTCTCCTATTACTGCTAGCAGGATGAAACTGGCCTCCCGCTCCCCTTTCCCCTTTCTCAGCAATGACCTCCAGTGGAAATATCTAGTAGAACATGATCCTCAATATGAAGGTGGGAAGAAGCTCAAACTGGAAGGCAAGGAGTTGATGTCGGTGCCTCGCCAGCTCTTCTCTCTGGAAGGACTGCAGGTGTTGGAGATGAGCCCAGAGCGAGAGAGCTGTCTGAGGTATAGGATGGACTCCATCCCTCATGAAATTGGTGACTTGAAGAATCTCACCTTACTCTACCTGGACACCAACAACCTGAAAGAAGTCCCAGTTGAGATTGGCTCCTTAGTCAAGCTGGAAAGGCTTACCCTAAGCAACAACAACTTAACTTCTCTGCCTGAGGAAATCAGCGGGCTCCAGAGACTCCGCAGCCTCCATCTTGCCAACAACAACCTGGTAGAGCTTCCACCGCCTCTCTGTCAGCTAAGGAACTTGGTCTTCTTAGATGTCACAGATAACCACATCAGCAGTTTCCCTGACACCATCGATCAGCTGCAGAAACTGGAGACCCTTCTACTGCTCTTTAACCATCTTAAGTGTTTGCCAAGAGGAATCTGTTATTTGATGTCGTTGAGGACACTCTGGCTAGGACATAATCAGCTCAAGGAACTTCCATCTAGCTTTGGAAAACTGGTGCATCTGGACTGGGGTTGGAATTATTCTTCATGTAATTTTGAAGGGAATCCACTGGAGCATCCGCCCCCTGAAGTATGCAGTGGGGGACCAGCTGCCATCAGACAATATTTTGCCTCACTAATGGGACAGAAATGATGTGTGTGAGTTGTAGAGGCAAGGGAAATGTTTTGTGTGAAATAGGTCATGTACAAATACAGCATACATACAAGGTAAGGTAAGGGTAAAGATTCCCCCTGCACATATGTGCTAGTCAGGTCCAACTCTAGGGGAGGTGTTCATCTCTGTATTCAAGCCGAAGAACCAGTGTTGTGCAAGTCTGTGGCCATGTGGCCAGCATGGCTGCCAGGAAACACTGTTTTTACCTTCTTCCTTTTTATGCTGGTGCCTATTTATCTAAAGTGGTACCTTGTATAAAGGAATTAATTTGTTCCAAATGTAATTATGTTAAGCAAATTTTCCTTTATACAAATTTCCCATAGAAATGCATTGAAAACAGAGTGATCCCATTTTTATGTTGTACAGATTTGCCCCATAGGCGATTATGTTAAGCAAATTTCCCCTATCTCTGGAATTTTTTATGTTGTACAAATTTTATGTTATACAAACTGTTTGTTATACAAGGGTCCACTGTACTTGCATTTACATGCTTTCAAACTGCTAGGTTGGCAGGAGTTGGGGTTAACATTGGGAACTCGAACTGCCAGCTGACTTTGCAGCCCAGTTTTCAGTGAACTGCTGAGCTAAGGACATAGTGATTATTACATTTGCAGATGGACATTTTTCAGTGATATTTACAGCCAATGATGGATATTTACATGTCAAGTACCCAAGGTAAAAATGTGACTACATGTGAACCCTGTCTCATGAGCGGGCACATGTTGGGTTCCATTTATTTTTGATAAGCACTTCTTAAAAATTGTGAATAATTTCCTAAATGTTACAGAAAGAACTTGAGCTCATAAAAACATGAATATGAAAGGAGAACAAAGGGGTTTGGGAAGAAGCATTGCATGCTCTTTGGCTGCTGAGTTAGGGTTGCCATGATCCATGTCCCATGAGGGGCTCTTCATCTGTTACAGCAAAATGGCAGTGGGGATTTATAGCATGATCCTTTCCATAATGGGAACAAACAAACCTGCTGAAGTTGATGGTAGCTGGGAATTTTCCAAAACTCCTTGAGGGTTTGCTCAAATGTGCAAAATCCATGTAATGATTTGAAAATAAAAATAGTATCGTTCTTGGGGGAAAATAGCTTACAGGTGATACCTTGATAAGCCTCTAATAAAAATAGAAAACAAAGAACATTGCAAGTAGAGATGGACACAAAATCCTAAAATAGTGTTTCATTTTCTTTTTCATTTAGTTCCATTCCATTCCCTTCCATTTCGTTTCTTTTTAAATGATTTTTTTAAATTTCATTTTTCATTTTGTTTCATTTTTCATTTTTTAACATGTGCATGCATGTGTACACTCTTTTGTGTGTGTGTGTGTGTGCGTGTGTGTGGTGCTTGTGCAACTTTGTGTGTGTGTGTGTGTGTAGTGCTGTTACAATTTTCCCTTCCCCCAGCCCCTCACGCCAGCTGATCGGTGCTATTGGTGCTGGGGTGGTGGGGGAGCTTTCCCCCCACCCCAGCACCAATCAGCTGGCATATGGGGCTTGGGGGAGGGAAAAATTTTTAAAAGCCGGGGAACTGCAGGCTTTTTAAACCTTTTCCCTGCCCGAGTGCCAATGAGCTGGCGTGCAGGGCTTCAGGCGGGGAAAAAATGTAAAAAGCCCACCATTTCCCCCACCTGATTGGATCCCCATGGGAATGTATTGCTTCAATGCATTCCTATGGGAAAACAAAAAATGAAACAGAACAAAACAAAAATTTCCATTTAGTTTAGTTTTGTTTTTCTTTGATGGTTCACTTCATTTTTCATTTCGTTAGGGAACTAAATGAAAAATGAAAAACAAAACGAAAAACATTCATTTCGTGCTCATCTCTAATTGCAAGCTTTCGAGTGTAAATCACTCTTCTTTAAAGCAGGTCTAGAAGTTTAGACATGGTAAAAGATGTGCTTTACCAGGAGTTCACTTTTAAGGTTAAACATGGGCACGACCAGAAAAAATGACGTTTCGAGTTTTCATTTGTTGGAATGGGTCCGTTTCAGGTCGTTTCCGTTTGTTGCGAAATTTTTCAAAAAATTGTCATTTCATTTGTCGTTTGTCGTTTGTCATTTCCACCGCGATTTAGCGTGATTTGACTTCCCAGAGCATAGGGGCTGATTGCAGGCGCTAGGTGTTTTTGCACCCTAGGCAGTGGTTGGGGCGGGGTGGCAGGTAGCGGGGGGAGGTGCGGGCGGGCAGCAGTGGCGGGGGCCATGGGCGGCCGGCGGCCGTGGGCGGGTGAGTGGGTGGGCGGCGGCGCGGGCCGCAGGCGGGTGGCGGCATGGGCAGACGGGCGAGTGGGCAGTTAGGATATCACTTAGGATAGAGGTTCTGTTCTTGGCTTGCACCCCAAAAGTGTGTGTGTGCAAGCAAATTGAAGTTGGGAAAAGAGAAAATAAATGGTAGTATATAATATATTTTTAAAATAAATCCACACCTCCCACTCCCAGTCGAACCTTCCCCTTTATCCAATATCAGAAAAAAATCCTCACAAACTGCCAGAGAAGAAATAAAGAATAAACTGCTATTCCCTTCAGCAGACAAAGCTGCAGGGAATCAAGGAAATTATTTTCTAAATTCAATTCCCTCCCTGCCTGCCTAACTTAAATCCTAAAGCCTCCAGCCTCCCTCCTCAATCTCGATCGGATCACACCAGCACCAGCAGCCAGCCCTCCTCCCTCAACCACATCCATACACCCGACTGCGATTTCTGGAAGGTGCCTCAGCTTTTTATGCCCTCCGAGACATCCAGAAGTGTCAGTCAAAAACATGGCGATGCCATTGGTGGAATGGTTCAAACAATTGGCATGGTCCCATCCCATGCCCAGCCCAAATGGGCAGGTTTAAAAAAATAAAAAAATAAATTAAAATAAAATAAAATCAATACGACGTTTTATTGCTATAAAAAAACCACTGCTGCTACTATTAAAATTCAGGCATTTAAAATAAATAAATTTCACATGTTTCTGTGGTGATTTGGTGTGTGTTTTTACCACAATTTCAAAAGAAAAATTGCGGTCGCCATTTTGGATCCCCCCTCCACCGATGGCATGGCGAGACGACGAGGATGACCCCCCCCGGCCTGGTGCAAGCAGCCCAGGACAGCGGAAGAGGGGGGGAGGCCAGGGACCCCCCAGAAACCACCCCTCTGGTAGGTGGCAAAGCCTCAGGCAGGCATATTTTCGCCTGCTTTTTTGGCCGGGAGTCGGGTTTTTTTTAAAAAAAAAACTTTTAAAAACTTTTTCTGTGCTTCGCATTGCGCGATCGCCATGATGCCACAAACAGAAATGAAAAACCCAACCAAATGTTTCTTTTTTCGGTTCGAGTTTGAGTTCTGACGGCTTAATTATCGTTACCGTTACCGTTACGTAACGGAAACGATAACCAAAAACGGAAGCGACAATTGCGCCGAGTCGTGCCCATGTCTATTTAAAGTCCTTGTTTAGATGATGTTCTTAGAGTCCACGGCTAGATGATGTTTCAGCCAGGGCAGGAGTCATGTTAGAGGCAGGAAGCTGGAGGGCAGTTGTAAAAGCTGCTTGTACTATAGTGTACATAGGGCAATGTACTATGATAAAATAAACCATTTGCTAATTTATTTGCTGTTTTTATACCCACCCATTTGGCTGAAGGCCACTCTGAACAGCTTACAACATGAAAGGAAACAAACAACGACCATGAGATATGACTAACTACATAATCAAAGCTTCCAAATGATCAAAATGGAAAGCATTGTACAATTACATAAAACATTTATATATTGCCATTGTGTCAGATGAATGTTAGGGAGACCTGGGTTCAAAGTCCATGTTAGATGAATGCTAGGGAGATCTGGGTTCAAAGCAAAGTGTTCTGCTTATATACCGCCCCATACCACTTAGTCTCTGGGCAATTTACAGTTTTAATTACAGTATGCACTATGGAGGCTACACATTGCCCCACCCAGAGCAAACTGGGTACTCATTTTACCAACCTCAGAAGGATGGAAGGCTGAGTGAACCTTGAGCCTGCTACCTGGGATTGAACCCCTGGTCATGAGCACAGTTTTAGCTGCAGTGCAGGCATTTAACCACTGCACCAAAGTCTACCTCAGCCACAGAAACTGAGTGGGTGTTACTAAAATACCCCCACAAGGGTCAATCTTGTTTGGAACTGACTTGATGGCACATAACAAAAATCAAAGCTCAAGGCACCACCATTCTAAAACACCCTGTGAATAAGTCAGGAAACCGAAGGTACTTCCACAGCTGAAGAAAAAATTCTGGCAACTTGAAAAATTTCACCCCTTATTATCTCCCTTTCCCTCCAGCCTGAATGTTAGCTGATGTCAATTATCTATCAGGAACGAGCCATCAATAGAGGTAGATATAATTGACATAACTCTGCATGACATCATTAGACAGACAAAACATTAACGTGAGGTGTTCTCATTAAAAAGTTGTGAAAATCTAATTTTCAGGGATGCAGTCACTGTTGCTCAGCTCCTTCTCACTTGCTTTCATGTTTGGTGGGTAAAAGGCTCAGCCTGCAATCCTCTGCAGATCTGGATGGGTTCCCCTGACCTCAGGTTGTACAGTCTGAAGCCGTTGAGTAAAACTGCAATAACTAACAATTTGCTGTTGTTATGTGTGTTCCTTACACAGAATGGAAACACAATGGAGATTTGCAGATAGTGAAACACCTTTATTAACACAACTGCAGTGATGGAGAGAGCGGCATTCAAGGCGTGGTCTCTGCCCAAGCAAATGTGTCCAACGTTAATATACCTGACACTTATTTCCGTCTCTTGCCTCATGGGGTTCTAGTTAGAGAAGACATAAAAGTGGTTTAACCAATCCGTATTTTTCCCCTGGGGGTGTCCTGGGACTGTGCAGCTTGCCCAAGGCCACACAGGCTGGCTCGGCTCACAGGCTTAAAACCGGGGTATTTCAAAGGGCCAGATGCAGGGGAGTGGTATCAGGAGGTACGATTGAGACGTGCAAAATAATGCAGGGCCTGAGTCAAGTGGATAGAGAGACACTTTTCTCCCTCTCACTTAATACCAAAACTAGGGGACATCCACTCAAACTGTGGGTTGGGAGAGTGAGAACAGACAAAAGAATTTTTTTTTACCCAGCGCGTTGTTAGTCTGTGGAACTCCCTGCCACTGGAGGTGGTGATGGCATCTAGCCTGGATGCCTTCAAAAGGGGATTGGACTGATTCCTGGTGGAGAAGTCCATCACAGGTTACAAACCATGATGAAGATATGTAATCTCCAGGTTTAAAACCAGGGTACTTCAAGGGCCAGATGCAGGGGAGTGGGAGCAGGAGACAGATATCTAGTCTCATGCGCTCCCATAGGCATTTAGTGGGGCCACCGTGAGATACAGGAAGCTGGACTAGATGGGCCTTGGGCCTGATCCGGCATGGCTCTTCTTATGTTCTTATGAGACAGATATCTAGTCTTGTGAACTCCCAGAGGCATCTGGTGGGGCCACTGTGAGATACAGGAAGCTGGACTACATGAGCCTTTGGCCTGATCCAGCACGGCTCTTCCTATGTTCTTATGTTCTTAAGAAGCATGGTGAGAAATCCAAATGGAAGAGTTTCTCAACCTTTTGCATGGGTGGCTTGCCCTGGAGCTTTGCTGTTCCATGTTGTGTGAGTTCTTTTCACTCTGCTCTCATTCTTCAATGAAAAAAGAAAACCTAGATAGCTTGGGGGGGCATTGATCCTGACCTGATTTTTCTTTAGTTTAGCCCCTCTCATGTCCCAGATTTCCTCCTTTTCTTCGTTCAGTCCTCGCACAACCTCGGCTTGAAATAGCCATTGTGCTATTTCAATTCTTCTCTTATGCACTTCAGTTACAGGGACCTCATTCGAGTCTCTCTTCCTCTGCTTTCTAGATTAGACAGAAATTGCATTTATTTGCTTTCTCTTTCCTTCTTTTGTCATCTCGGTGGCTTCTCCCTTTGATTTCTCTGCTCTTTATCTTGGCTGTTTTAGAATTTGTGTCCTTATATGTTCCCAATTTGAACTGGGCCGGGTTCGAAATAATGGGACACTCATCAAGCACCGGCGTGATCAAAAGACCAAAGCTCCTTCTGTACCAAGAAGGCTCAAGGAATAGGACAGCATAATGGCAAGGCAATTTAAACATCATCAGCGCAGATACAGGACAGTAGCACATTCAAAGGAATCCATGACAGTAGCACATTCAAAGGAATCCATGAATTACTCTTACTCCCAAGGAGACACACTATCTTTCCTGACAGCCCAGCTGGACATGAATTTTAAAATGAATTGCAAAATTCATTCAAAATAAATCCCCCCAGTTCATTGGTTTGCATTATTACAAATGGAAAAAAACCCAATGAATATGAATCAATGAATTGTTAGCAATTTTTGATTTGTCAATTTGCCAGGTTAAAAATGGCCCCCAAAGCACCTAAAGACACCAACATCACAGGGAGGCTTCCCCTGACAATCCTCTACAAAAGTGGTCCTCAACCGGGGCGTTGGGACCGCTTTGGGGGTTCAAACAACCATTTCACAGGGGTCACCATGAGCCAGTGAAGAAAAAGGCACAGACGGCTTGGGTCTGGAGGAGGAGGAGAATGAAGGGGGGGAGTGAGTTACAGCTTGATAGGTTGGAAGGGATGTCAGTCAATGGCACCGAAGACTGCGATTGGCTGACAGTGCCTGTACAGAGAAGTTCTCTATGAAACCCGTGGCAGTGGCCTGCCAAAGGGAGCTTGCGGCCTCTTCCAAGCAGGGCAAGAGGTCACCACAACATGAGGAACTGTATTGAAGGGTTGCAGAATTAGGAAGGTTGGGAACCACTGCTCTACAAGCCCTCTAATCTTCACCAAAACTTGGAAGAAATGGTAGCTGAGAGCAGAGACCAGCTTCAATACTTATCTGGTGTCTCAGTGTGCCTCAGGAACACATTGCTGGAATGGCCCTCTATTAGTCTATAATACTCATACATCCAAAACCCGACTTGCAAAGCCTGTAGATGAGAATTGGGGAAACTTCCCTTCAGGATTAGTGTCTCTAGGTTCCTTGGGTGGTTATTTAAGTTTTAAAAGAAATTAATCCATTCAAAAAAAAGAAAGGGTAAATTAGTGGTTCATGACTAGCCAACCTTGAACATAAGAACATAAGAAGAATCCATGCTGGATCAGGCCAAAGGCCCATCTAGTCCAGCTTCCTGTATCTCACAGTGGCCCCACCAGATGCGCCTGGGAGCACACGAGACTAGATATCTATCTCCTGATACCACTCCCCTGCATCTGGCCCTTGAAGTACCCCAGTTTTAAGCCTGGAGATTACACATCTCCATCATGATTTGCAACCTGTGATGGACTTTTCCTCCAGGAAGCTGTCCAATCCCCTTTTGAAGGCATCTAGGCCAGATGCCATCACCACATCCTGTGGCAGGGAGTTCCACAGACTAACAATGTGCTGGGTGAAAAAATATTTTCTTTTGCCTGTTCTTACTCTCCCAGTCCTCAATTTTTGTCCCTCTATTCACTTTGCTTATGCCCCATTATTTTGTATGTATCCCCCTCAGGCACCTTTTTTCCAGACTAAAGAGCCCCAAATGTTTTAGCCTTTCCTCATAAGGGAGGTGCCCCAGCCCAGTAATCATTTTAGTCACTCTCTTCTGCAGCTTCTCCAGTTCTGCTATGTTTTTCTTGAGATGCGGTGACCAGAATTGTACATAATACTCCAGGTGTGGCCTTACTATCATTTTGTATAATGGTATTATAATGTTGGCTGTTTTATTTTCAATCCCCTTTTTGATAATCCCTAGCATGGAATTGGCCTTTACCGCTGCCACACATTGTGTAGACACCTTCATGGAGCTGTATACCAACACACCAAGATCTCCTTCCTGATCCTTCCTTCCTTCCTTCCTTCCTTCCTTCCTTCCTTCCTTCCTTCCTTCCTTCCTACCTACCTACCTTCCTACCTACCTACCTTCCTTCCTTCCTTCCTTCCTTCCTTCCTTCCTTCAGGAGAGCCAGAGAGTTTGTTCCCAGAGATCTTTTTTTCCTTGATGGCTATGGAGTGAGTGGCTTAATGTCAATCCTGACACAATTTGTCCTTGCCTTGTAAATGAGGGACTCTTCTTTATAACTGTTGCACAGCTCAGTGGTTTAGTTCATGGGCTGCAGAGGCACAGGTTGAGAGTTCAGTCCCCCCCGTGTCTGCTTCACAAGAGCTAGACTTGATGATCCAAAGTGTCCCTTCCAACTCTGCAATTTATTCTTATTCTTATTCTTATTCTTATTCTTATTCTTATTCTTATTCTTATTCTTAGTAGTAGTAGTAGTAGTAGTAGTAGTAGTAGTAGTAGTAGTAGTAGTAGTAGTAGTAGTAGTAGTAGTAGTAGTTCCTTTTAATGGTAACCTACCACGAGCTTTTTGGAGTTTGGTTTCAACCAAATTGGTGCATCTTTGTGCAATTGTAACCTTTCTTTGAGCCTTTTCTTTCTGTCCATGGAATATTCTTGGCAGATATACTGGAGTTACTTGCCAGTTCCTACCCCAGGAAAGTCTTATTACAGGCCTGCTTCTTGGGAGGAAAGCAATGGCAAACTTAGGTGGCATCTTAAAGAGCAGAGAAATCACTTTGCCAACAAAGGCCAGATAGTCAAAGCTATGTTCTTTTCCAGTAGTGATGTATGGAAGTGAGAGCTGGATTATAAAGAAAGCTGATTGCCACAGAATCGATGCTTTTGAGCAGCGGTGCTGGAGGAGAGTCTTGAAAGTCCCCTGGATTACAAGGAGATCAAACCTATCAATTAGAGATGGGCACGAATCAAAAAAATTGCATTTCGTTTGTCGTTTGTCATTTGGAGGATCTGTTTTGGTTCGTTTTCATTTTTTGCAAATTTTTGAAAAAAAATCATTTTCATTTTCATTTGTTTCATTACCATTTCGTTGCCATTTATTTCATTTTTGTGATTTTTTTAAAGGATTTTAAGCAATTCACTCATATTGCAGTAACAGAAACGAAACACACAACAAAATTTCCGGTGTTTCTGTTCATTTCGTTTCATTTTAGAGACAAAATTTGTTTGTCATTTCATTACGTAACAAAACAAAAAAAACAGAAATGAAAAATTGTTCGTTTCGTGCCCATCTCTACTATCCATCATGAAAGAATTCAACCACGAATGTTCACTGGAAGGACAGATTTTGAAGCTGAGCCTCCAATACTTTGGCTGCCTCACGAGGAGAGAGGACTCCTTGGAAAAGTCCCTGATGTTGGGAAAGATTGAAGGCAAAAGGAAAAGGGGACAGCAGAGAATGAGATGGTTAGAAGGTGTCATCGATGTAACAAATATGGATTTGACAAAACTCTGGGAGGCAGTGGAAGACAGGAGGGCCTGGTGAGCAATGGCCCATGCAGTCACGAAGGGTTGGACATGACTGAATGACTGAACAACAACAGAAACATTTCTTTCTGTAAAAAAGGTGGGTTGTGCCACTTGTTTTCCATCAGCCCTTCCTCTTTTCCTCATTCTCTCCTCCTTGTTGGACTTTGCCACCATTTCTTCACCCATCCACCTGCTGTATGAGGAGCAGCTCTCCAGAGGTCACAAATATTCACCTGCTTGCAGTATTTGACATTAGGTTGAAAATAACATCTGGTTAATCTGTGGGCCCCAGGTTGTCAATCACTAATTTCCCTTTGCTCCTGGATTACTGCTTCTGCATTTTTAAAAATAATCTTCCACTACCCCTCTTCCCTTCCCCACTCTCTCAGCCCATCTTTTCCAAGCAAATCTTAGCTGATAACCATATTTCAATATCTGAGTGCTTCAACACTTCTCAGTGTTCTTCAGTCACAGAAGAACCTTCATTCAAGCACTTAGGCACACTGCTTAAATCACAATTTGTTCTCACTCATCCTAAAGGCATCTTCTATTGGTTGTTCATCAAGGTACCAGAAGTTCTTTAAAAACAACACCTGCGTTAGACTTCTTCCCCCAGTACATCCTATTCTCCAGTATACTGATATTTCCTTTGACTAGTCAGAAGCTTCTGTTGAGAATATCAGGATTGCAACAAGATACCCCCAAAGTCAAACTTGTATTGTACACATTTAGCTTATTTTTGGTTGACAAAAATAATGATAAAATAATAATAATAATGAACTTTATTTCTATGCTTCCTTTCTCCCCAAAGGGACTTCTCAAAGATGTGAAGATGGAGGCAGGAAATTGCTTTGGGTGAAAAATATATTAACATGCACGTAATCCCTAGATCTCCTAGAATCATAGAATCATAGAGTTAGGAGAGACCTCAAGGGCCATCCAGTCCAACTCCCTGTTGTGCAGGAACCCAATCACAGGACTCCCGACAGATAGCCATCCAGCCTCTGCTTAAAAACCACCAAAGAAGAAGACGCCACCACCCTCTGTGGCAGCACATTCCACTGCCAAACAGTTCTAAGTTCTTCCTAACGTTCAAATGGAATCTCTTTTCTTGTAGTTTGAAACAATTGCCCCAAGTCCTAGTCTCTGAAGCCATGGAAAACAAACCTGTTCCCTCTTCAATATGACATCCTTTCAAATATTTAAACCTAGCTATCATATCCCCTCTCAGCATTCTTTTTGAAAGGCTAAATATTCCCTGTGTCCTAGGCCGTTCGTCATAAAGACATTTCTTCCAGACCTTCAACCATCCTGGTCGCCCTCCTCTGTACCCACTCGAGGTTGTCAATATCCTTTTTAAATTGAGGCACACAGAACTTGACACAGTACCCCAGGTGGGGTCTGACCAGAGCAGAGCAGAGTGGTACTATCACTTCCCTTGATCCTAGACACTATGGTTCTGTTGATGATTTTTTCACCATTCAAGAGCCTAGGCCAATGGATTCAAATAATAAGAAATACGATTCTGTGTAACATTAAGACAGCACCTAAACATTTCAAACTTAGACCACCCCCAGAAGGTGGTGAACATTCATTCCTTAAAGGGTTTTAAGCATAGGTTGGGTGGGTAACTGCCAGGGATGTTTAGTGCTAGATGTTTCTTCTACTTTTTTGTAAGTCAATCCCGTAAATTCATCTCCAGAGCTTTGTTATTTTCATTTCTGTTCCTCTGGCATTTCCCCCCCTTACATGTCATCATTTGCTCTGACAAAATCCCTTTCCCCTCCAAATCCATAACAGTGTTGGCTTTGGGACAGATCCAGCAGTTGGCTGCCTACAGACCGAAACATGGGAAAGGGATAAGACTGGGAATGCAGGAGACCAACTTAGGCTGATACTTCACATCCATCTCATCGCTGTTCGTGGTCCTGCTGGGGATCGGTACGAAGAAATCTAACTGCATGTCCATTGTGGGATGAGGGGAGATTCGTCCCAACCACGGCCCCTGAACTGCGATCTAAGCGGGATGAAAGATTCCCCTCCCTGGCCTCAGGAATCTCCTCATCTCACTTCTCATTCGGAGATGAGTGGCCGTGAGGTAAGGCTCGTCACGCAACGTGCCATTCTCCATCTAGTGGCAGGAGCACGAAGTGCCCTTCACCAGTACATTCCCTATGGAGTCAGCAACGCAGTGCAGAGAGATTAAAAGACAAATGCCTCAAACTTAGCTCCATAACGCATTGAAGGCAAGGCTTCGGAGAATTGAAACATCAAAAAATGGAAGGTTGGGCCAGAAAAAACCCAGAGAACAAAGGCATGGATTTTCACATCTCATCACGGAATGAGGACGTGCGGAAACAGTCATGCCGGTATCATCAATCACGTCCAGTGCGTACATGGGAACAGGGACAGAACCGCAAGAAGACCATGTGACCGCAACTGAGATGAAAATGCAATGAACTTCCTCTCGAGATGAGGTGGACGTGAAGTAACCATCTTAGCTAAAAGAGAGGTATGGCAGGGGCTACCTGATAAAGTCCCTGATGGAATCTGCTTTTCTTGCAGAGCTGCTATCTTTCAACATAGAACTGAATTTTAGGGGTATGGATAAGGAAAACAGAAGGTGAGAAAATTAGGGACTGCTGTTGCATGAAATTCATTTCATGGAGCCTACTGCCTGTTCATACGATGTGATTTAAATACATCTTCAAATTAATTGCATCCGCATACAGCTACAGATTATCTCCAATCAGATCTTTCACCTACTAGGGCAAATAAAGGACTGCATTTTCAGAGGGCATGGCTGCCTTTCTGAACCTCTCAGCAGGAACATTCCTTCCTGTATGATATTGTTGTATATTCCCCTTCTTGTCATTACTTTAAAAAAATCATTTTCCAAACTTGAAAAGATGAGCTGTCAAAATAACATCTAGAGTAGAGGTGGGGACAAATTAACAAAACAAACTGCAATTGTAGACCAACAATGCGGATTTGTTTAATATGTGTCCCTTCATATTAATTGGGTCCAGAGACCCTGATGAATACAAAGGGATGAATATTTCCCCCTTTTATTTATCCCCCCTCTCCCCCTCTCTCTCTTCTGCCCATTGTTGTTTTTTCACTTCATTGGTGGGAGATTAGGGGTTCGTGATTTGTCTACCTTGATGATCCATCCATCTCTATTGGAGTCATCTAAATTTTCAGCCACTCTGTCCTCTTGAGACCCATCCTAGGCAACCTGCTTGCACTGAAGATCCTTACATGGCAATTATATGGACCAATTTCCTTCCCATCTGCAGTTCTCTTCTCTACATACTTATAAGCTCCATGAGATGGAGGTTCCTCCCTCCCTCCCTCCCCTTTTTGTTCACTGGAGCTACACATCTCCTTACAGAGGCAAGGTGGGGGAAATGCCAGCTGGAACCAGGCAACCAGCTTGTTGCCATCTGCTTCTGGGATGTTGCCAGGACCGGGTGAGGTTGGCGCAGTGTGACTTACTTGTGTAATGCAGCGCAGCCTGCTGAGATGGAGACGGGCATCAAAGTTGCCATCGTCAGCAATTGCTTTCCCGTCCTGCATCTCAGAGAGCCAAGAAGAACAGAAGCCAGTCTGAAAGAGCCACACTACCAGAATGGCAGGTCTAAAAACCAGCATTTCCGAAGCTGTGGTGAGCAAAGTTCTGCTCTCTTTCCCCTTCTTTTGCAGCTTCAGCAAATGGGAACACTTGGGGAAAGAGATCAAAATTTGGACCGTTTTGTAGAGCAGAACATTGTGATCTCTTTCCTGGTGAACTCGCAACACATGGGGAAATGCGCTCCAGCCACTCTGCCCAAGCTGGCCCTTTTTTATTCAGTTGTATGGCTTCTACTTTTGCAGCTTCCACTGGTTGCCTCTCTGTTTCCATGCACGTCAAGCAGCCAGTTTTAATTGATAAAGCCCTACATGGCCTGGGTCCAAGCTGTTACAAAGACTGTATTTCACATGATGAAATCAGGTGCTAAGATCAACGGGAGAGTCCTTCTGCTCAGCTCCACCACCTCTACAAGTGCATTTGATGGGAACACAAGAGAGGACCTTATCTGTTGCTGCTCCCAGACTTTGGAACTCCCTTCTACTGGAGGCCAAGACAGTCCCAACTTTGTTGTCATTTTTAAAACAAGTGAAGACCTTCCTCTTTTGGCAGGCTTTCCTGAGTGATTGGCTACCTGCCACATGATTTTTAAATGAGTTGTTTTGCATTACTGCTTTGAAGATGTTTTCAGCATTGCTAGAGTTTACCATTCTGTTACTGTGTAATATTTGCTTACTTAGTGTTTTTAGCATTATTATTATAATTTGGTGATGTAGGCTGCCTTTTTATGCTCATTGTTCTTAGCTTTGAACATTCTCTTTTAATGACACAAATCAACCATTGCATACCCATTTTCCCCCAGCTTTAAATATTCTCTTTAAATGATGTAAGCGGCCTTGGGTCCTTTTTAAGGAAAAGGGCAGGGTAAACATTATTTTAAATAAATAAATAATATTTAGTTCATGGCAGATAAAAAGAGTCACTGTATGGAAGTTCACTCTTCTTAAAGCCACCCATTTTGGTTGTTTCATGTTTTAGAGGATTAGAATCATAGATTCATAGATCATAGAATCATAGAGTTGGAAGAGACCTCGATGGCCATCCAGTCCAACCCCCTGCCATGCAGAAAAACCCATCACAGAATTTCCGACAGATGGCCATCCAGCCTCTGCTTGAAAACCTCCAAAGAAGGAGGCTCCACCACCCTTTGTGGCAGCATATTCCACTGCCGAACAGCTCTAACCATCATGAAGTTCTTCCTAACGTTCAAATAGAATCTCTTTTCCTGTAGTTTGAAACCATTGCCCCATGTTCTAGTCTCTAAAGCCATGGAAAACAAACCTATGAATAAGGGGTGAAATAGATATAAGGATGTTTATACAGTGCCCCCAGAACCTGTGGAAGATTTGCAGATGGCCGATCAAGTGTGAAATCTTTAACCCTTTTGTATTAGTAATAGATAAGTGGACAGGTAGTGTCCACCACAGATTTTGTTTGTGTTAATATTGCAAATTGGTTTTTCCCTCTCCCTCTTTACTTTATGGAATGCTTGTTTTGTTTGTTTATATTGTGCATAAATAAATTAAATAATTAGAAACCCAAAAAAAAAAAAAACAAACTTATTCCCTCTTCAATATGACATCCTTTCAAATATTTAAACATAGCTATCATATCCCCTCTCAGCCTTCTTTTTGAAAGGCTAAACATTCCCAGTTCCCTAAGCTGTTCTTCATAAGACATTTCTTCCAGACCTTCAGCCATCCTGGTCACCCTCCTTAAGGCACTTGACAGTCCTCAGATGAATTAAATGCCATCCGTAAGGTATTAGCTAAGATGACAATGGTAGGTGAAACTGTGGGCTGTCCTGAGCTAGTAGATTCCACACGTGGAGGATGCTGAACAGGTGTTGCACATGACACTTGATGTTTTACACCATTTTTGCCAGACACCACTGATCTTTAATGTGACTTCGCAGTTCAGACTCCCATCGGCCGCAGTCATAGAACCAAGGTATTTGAACTCCTCAAGTCTTGATAGGTTGATACCATTTATTTCAGTTGTACCCCATTAACATAAGAACATAAGAATATAATTTGGGTACATCTTCTTCACATTCAGGCACAGTCCAAACATCACCAGACAGTCACTCCAAGGTTGGGCTTGAAGCTCAAGATTTTCCTTACTCTCCAATGTGATCATGATTTTGTCAACATAAAGAAGAGTCCAGGTCACCTGATTATACAGCTCACATTTGACTGCATCCATAGCTATCTTCCCTCCCATGTTAATTGTTTGTGTCAGGGCCATGGTTTTGTTAAACAACCTTCGCTAATTTGTGTGCATCCATTGGGACTAGGATATCTCTGGGCCATGCAGATCCCCAATCTCCCTGATCTGGTCTGCCCAGACCGTATCTTTGATCCTCCCCCTGCCCTGAATATTGGGATTCAGACCACAAAGATCTTAGCCATGCAAATAGGTTCTTGCAAAGTGCTACAGGGTGTAGGAATGTGTGTGTGCGCGTGCATCCAAGATGAGATATTTGAATCACCGTTGGGCCTTTTTCACACACATTCAAAAGTAGGACATCCAATTATCTTATAGGTCTGTGATGATTTTCTATAGACTGTAAGATTATAGGCTTTTTAAAAAGTATTACTTTCAGTGTCTTGTTCCTGAGTTCAATTAAAGAACAAAGAAAATGAAATAATGTAACAATACAACCAATTAAAATACATCATGCTGGATTATTTCCTCACTGCAGCTTAGCACCAGCCAAATGTATATCTATACATCTATGCATGTACTTGTGTGTAGGCGTGTATACTATATAGTGGCACCTCTACTTATGAGCCACCACCAGGGAGAAGGAACAATGAAGTCAGTGTCTGCTTCCACGTTTGAGATCAGCTCTGTGCAGGCACAGAGCAAGGTAAAGGATTGGCTGATTGCGTTTTGGAGGCTTCCGAACACCAGCTGGGCTCGTGCAGGTAGTTTCAGACTCGGGAGCTTCCAAAAGGAATTGCCCATCCTAATCTGATAATCTTAAAATAATTTCACTCTGGGTTGTACCCTGAATTTATAGTCCTACTGTTTCTGCTCCTTTTCTGTTGCTCACAATAGATGGACATTGGTAAGGTCTCAGATCACCTTTTTATGGTTCTTCAGACATGCCCCTTCAAATGCAGGATGGCCTTCCCTAAAAAAAGACGTGGAATTACCTTAAACCACACATTTGGAACCACTTTCAGAGCAGAAACCTCTGTCTGATTCTTTCCTGTTGCATAGTTTTCCAGTAGTCCAGAAAACAAACAAAAAGTGTTTTTAGTTCCTGTCCTTCGGAGCATGAAGCAGACGGATGGTGCTATTAGTGATACCACAGACACGGATTAAAACAGGCCAGAGGCATAACTGAAGATGCTCATCTGGACACAGCCCAGGGATGGCTGCAGACAGAGCGCTGTGATTGATGGCAAAAGAGAACAACACAGCCTGTAGGCTTTGTCTGTGCTGCCTCTTGGATTCTTAATCAAAGCATCAGCCATGCAGAGCAGTCTCTGGCACCACAGCCTTCCCATCCCCTCTTTTCCACCCTGGAATCAAACCAGAACATCCTTTGTGCAGCCCAGCTAAAAGAAGGGCCCAACATGCAGCAGTTAGGAACCTGCAAGGACCAAAGTCACATTCAGTATACATTAGCTAGGAGCTGAGAACAGCACTGGATTTCTTCCTGCCCCTTTATTTTGTTCAGCATTTGCTGTTATAGGTAGAGAGAGCTCAGGTATTCTCAAGAGCAGCTTATTCAGGATGGAGTTCCAACTAGAGATGGGCACAAAATGAACTACAAACTAAAACATGAATCGGGGTAGTTTGTGTTGTATTTGATGACCCAATTTGGAGATCTTGTTTTGCTTCAGCAACAAAAGGCCAGACCTCCCCCCCCCACAACCAAATTTGATGATTTGTTCAGTTCGGCAAAAAGAAATGCCTACATATCCTCTCCTTTTGCAGCCGAAGCTTCTGCCTACCTGTTCCTATCCCCATCCCCTCTTCCCCCTTAACCCTGTGCCCCCTCCTCTGCTCAAAGGAGGCCATGGGTGCCCTTCTTTGAGCAGGCTTGGCTTCCCTGCCTGGAGCTGGCTGCTGCTTCTGAGCTGGGTGGGCGATTCATGCTTAGAACAGATCCTGGCTTCCCTGCTAGGAGAATGCCACTGCCTCTGAGCTTGTGCCAGGGGTGGCAGAGGTGACAGGAACACGTAGCTCCCCACTAGCACAAATCAAAAACAGTCATTTTCTAGTTCGTGCTCATCTCTAGCTCCAACGAGAGATAGGCTTTTCATTTCAGACATGGTCAGATTCTATGATCCTATGGTTCTATGAAACAGAACATGGAACCCAGCTGGCATTCAGAACTGGAGGAATGATATCAACCAATCCCTAACCTTGCGCTGGGCTCACGCGGGGAATAAACCTCCAATATGTCATGTTTCTTTCTCCCTGGCACTGGCCAATCAGGAGCTGTGCAGGGAAATGCATCATCCTGCCTCCCTGCCTGATTGGCCAGCGCCAGGGAGAAAGAAACATGACACGTTGGAGGCTTCCTCCTCATTAGAGTTTAGCCCCGCACAAGCCCAGTGCAAGGTAAGGGATTGGTTGTCTGCATTCCTCTGGTTCCAAATGCCAGCTGGGCTCCCGTGTTCTGTTTCAGAAGCTGACTTCATCCAAAATGAAAAGCCCATCTCTAGCTCCAACATATTATGAACATTGGAACTATGGCAAACATTTCTTTTCCAAAGCTATCGGGTGAAACCCAAGCACCATTTTGGAGTCCCCAGTGCAAGTTGGTAATATGGGAACCCAGCTTGGGTAAATACTTATTTTATTTACTCAAGGTGGCTGGATTACTCAGCGATTTAGATATATGGCTGCAAAGCCAGAGGCTGGGAATTAAATTTCTCATGGTGCTTCCTGAGAAAAGACCCCAGCCTCTGTGGCCTCATGGCGCAGTGGTTAAATGCCTGTGCTGCAGCTAAAACTGTGTTCAAGACCTGGGGTTCAGTCCCAGATAACAGGCTCAAGGTTCACTCAGCCTTCTATCCTCCCGAGGTTCGTAAAATGAGTACCCTGCTTGCTGGGGAGGGGGCAATGTGTAGCCTGCATAATTAAATTGTAAACCACCCAGAGAGTGCTTGAAGAACTATGGGGCAGTATATAAGCAGAACATTTTGCTATTTTTCCTTTGCTTGGGCAAAACTGCATCCTCCCAGGGCAGCCCTCAGAAGAAGGGGATGGCAAACCACATCTGAGTACTCTACACAGAAAACCCTGGCATTTTGCCTTAAGTTCTAAGTTGGAATCAACTTGATGGTACATAAAGTCTTAGCATGCAGGAAGAAAGAGGGCCAGCATGGTGTAATAGATAGAGGGTTGGGTTAGGACTCAGAAAAGCCTACATGGGCCTCCCCATCAAGGTTGGTTGAGGAGCCTCATGGCACAGTGGTTAAAATGGCTCTACTGAAGCCACAACTGTGCTCATGACCTGGGGTTCAATTCCAGGTAGTAGGCTCAAGGTTGGCTCAGCCTTCCATCTTTCCAAGGTCAGGAAGATTAGTACCCAGCTTGCTGGTAATGGGGGCAATCCTGCATCATTACTTATAAACTGTTCAGAGAGTGCCTTAAGCACTTACTTTGGTTTGGTTTGACCACACATCAGTTCTTTGAAAACCTCAGATTATTCTCACCCCAGAAATGTAGAAACCTGCCATTTTCTGTAGATCTTTCTTGAATTATTCACTTCCTGATGTTTTCTCATCCTATCTCTTACGAGTAGGGAAATGAAATTTGTCAAGTACAACACAGTTTGTGTTGTAATTGTAGCCTCACAGTGCAGTGGTTAAATGCCTGTACTGCAGATAAAACCGTGCTCACGACCTGGGGTTTGGTCCCAGGCAGCAGGCTCATGGTTGATTCAGCTTTCCATCCTCCCGAGGTCAGCAAAATGAATACCCAGCTTGCTGGGAGGGCAATGTGTAGCCTGCATTACTGTAATTAAACTGTAAACCACCCAGAGACTACTTGAAGTGGTATGGGGTGGTATATAAGCAGAACACTTTGCTTTGCTTTTTTGTTTGCTTATATTTTTATGCTGCTTAACCTTCATGGAATTCAGGATTGGGTCGATGGACTGTGCTTTCTCCCCCCCCACCCCCACACCCTTGTTTATCCTCCCAACAATTCTAAGAGGTCAGGTAGGAAGAGATACTAGGCTCTTTGTCACAAGGTCAACTGATAAACTTCATGGCTGGATATGAGCATTTGAACCTCGATCTACATGTTTTTGTCTGGACCACTTGCTGGGGAAAAGGGGTTGTAATCAAGATGATGCTCATTTACACGCTGTTGTGATTCAAGCAACTGTGCCAACATTTTCCATTTCAAAACTTCTTTGAGGCTTTCTGCCACTTTGCAAAAGTCCCCTCTGGCATAATTCCTATTTTGATGTTCCAATTCTCACCTTCCATTGATTTTTATATTCCTGCCAGTGAAAAAAAAAGTCTAGCAGAGAGATTTGTTTCCATTAATTATCTTTCCCCTTTGAGTTCTTGCCTTCCCAGGAGACCAAAATACATACAATTTGCTTTGGCTTCTTCTCAGGTCAGTTGAAAAGTTGTATCCCTTGTGTCAACTTTATAGCAAGAAAAGACAGCAAACGCTTGAGCAACAGGAGGGGTCACAGTGGCAGGTTTTAGAAGGTTCCTAACACAAAACCTATGAGATTTAAACCACCAACAACATAAGTAGCAGGTTTCTGCTTAGTCCAGTACATAAGCTACTCAGTTTGAAAGAGCTGAACCCTAATCAAAGCCCAATGGAAACTACTGGCAACTAGAGATGGGCATGACTCAAAAAAATTTTTTTTGTTTTTGTTTTTCGTTCAGGGGGTCCGTTTGGGTTCATTTTCATTTTTTGGGGTTTTTTGCACATTTTTCATTTTCGTTTTCGTTACGAAATAAAACGAAAAAAACAAAAATGAAAACGAAAATTTTTGTTTCGTTAGCATTCTTTTCAATGCAATGTGTCTGCCGTAATGAAAACGAAAAACACGGCAAAATTTTTGTTTCGTTTCCGTTGTCGTTTTGGTTCTGAAAATTTTTTTGTTTTCGTTTTCATTGCGAAACAAAATGAAAAAAAATGAAAACGAAAACGAAAATTTCGCTGAGTCGTGCCCATCTCTACTGGCAACTATTGTGGCCTGCAAGATGTCTAAGTTCTCACTTTTTAACGTAACCTTGAGATCCATACATGGAGGCCAAATCCAAGATCAGGGAAGAGCTATGGGAACAATTTCCTATTATGAGCAGGGCAAGAGGCAAATGTGTGGCATGTAAAAATAAATACTGTAAGTGCAAACCCCTGGACCACTGAGCATACCAAGAGGACCATTTGGACCTTGCAGTATTCTCCAGCAGGTTGGGGGTGTGAAGAGAAACAGAATGGTCCCCCAGTCAGTTTTGCTGGACTGATGTAGAATCCACATCACAGCATTGTTTAGACCAGAGGTTCCCAAACTTTTTAGCCTCGTAGACGACTTGCCATTTTTTTTTCTGAAGACCTCCCCCGCCTGCCTAATATTTATTTATTTATATTTATATGCCACCATATTTTCCCAAAAGGAACTCAAGGTGGTTAACACATATAAAAATTCCATAATACAGACAAAAAAAATAATAATTGTTCCAAAGATAAACATAAGCAAAACAAACAATGACCCTAAATTAATAAAGAAAGTTAACAAACAATCAGAATAATAGTAGTAATAATATTGAATTTTCCTAAATTTATTAACTTCAAATGTGTTTTTGACAACTAACACAGTGTGACTCACTTTGATAGGAGCTTTTATAGGATGGGCATTTGTAAAAAAAGAAAAACATATGCAATTTTTATTCATACCTTTTTTGAAAAGACACAAAATACAAGTAAATATTTGGATTTGGAATGAAACAAAAAAGAACCAAGTAAAATCCTTACATAAAATTAATACCCAAATAATGCTGTTAATGGGAGGGATGAGCCAAATGTTCTGATAGCAATTGTTCAATGGTCGGCTTCAAATTATTGAGCTATAGTCTTAAATCTCCACGTTCAGTGATTGGCAAAACAAAAAGAATAGTCTATTTTTATAATTTATACTGGAATTTTACAAGAGAGAGAGAGAGAGAGAGAGAGAGAGAGAGAGAAGAGGCTGCTACCGCACTTCAAACAGCAACCACTTTTTTGTTTTGAATCGCCTTCTGCCCTCCCCGGTCACGTGGTCACTGAAGCGATTTAGCATTTCGCACTTGGTGTTTTCTCATGAACCACTTTCCCCGTCCGCCCTTTGCTAAACCACTTTTTGTTCTGATTTTGTCCATCATTTTCCCATCATCTGCTTCTATTTTGAAATATATATATTTTTAGGGCAACGTCATGCCGTTGTTCTTCATTCTAAAAAACAGGATAAGGCATACAGAGGGGAAAACCCGGAAAAAACTGGTGCATGGTGTCCTCAGTTTCAGACAAATCGCTTCAAAAAGTGGTCTAGAAATCGGTTTTAAAAAACACCACCCCTGGTGGCCGCCACAAGAAAAACCAACACAGCGGCCGAAAAGGGGCATGGCCAAGGGGGTTCCGCAGAAAAAGCGATTGGAAATGCGGAAGGTGATTTTTAAGGTGATTTGACTTTAAGCAAAAGGCGATTCAAAACCTAAGTGCAGTAGGGTAGGGTGAGAGAGAGAGAGAGAGAGAGAGAGAGAGAGAGAGAGAGAGAGAGAGAGAGAGAGAGAGAGAGAGATCCTTTTTGCTGGAGATGCCAGGAACTAAACCATCCACATCAAACACTCAAAGCACATGAATTGTCATTAATTGGTGGGCTCTTCCTTGTCATCTGCTGAGCACTCAAGAGAAGCGGACCTCCACAGAACTTTGGATGGCAGCTGTTATTCATAGCAATAATGAGTAAAGGAAGGGCAACTGAGAGATTCAACAGCCAAGCAAACTCAAGTTCTTTAACAACATGGAAGTTATGGAGTGTTGTATATAAAGTGACATTTTGCCAAGTTCGATAACCAAGCAGAAATGCTTCCCAATGATAAATTGGACGTTTTATCTTTGCAAGGCAAAATGTATAACACATCCATTGGAAGCTTCCTCTCTTGTCAATTTTCATAGTAGCCAGGCTGATTTTCTGATAGGATGCCTGTCTTTTCCTTACCTAATGACTTCAGAACTGATCGTTGCTTATTCATGCATTCAAAACTCAAAAGATTAGAATACATTGGAAACATAATTGTGACCCAGCTCTAATGATGGCGGCTTGCGTTCATAATTAATCTTCCCATCACATGTCACTCATTAATGGCTGCATTAAGCAGAGAGTTAGGAAGGAGGAAAAACAAGACTAAGCATATGGCTGCACGGAAATGTAGTGTTTAATTGCATTTCACACTAACATATTTTCTAGGGTGAGTATGGATCTTAAAGACTTTAACAAGTCACTTCCCTTCATTTCTTTGGGCTGTATACTCAGTGACCCAGCTAAGTCCTGATTATCTGTATGTAACATATTTCTTAATAGAAGTTCCAGTCACAATGGAAAATGCATCCTGCCAACCAGCCTTGCTGGGGTGGGTGAGCTCTTAGTCTACAACCCACATATCATTTCTGGTTGAGATGGAAAAGCCACTCACCAGTGTTACATAATGACCCCCTCTTCCACACCCTCTTCCCTCTCCTTTGTCCTCCTTTCTGAGGCTGTGTGTATGCAAGTACCTAGCATATGGGCTGAAGCTCAACAAAAAAAAAACTAAGATCATGGCCACCGGTCCCATCACCTCCTGGCAAATAGGAGAAGAAATGGAGGCAATGACAGGAGAAGAAATGGAGGCAATGACAGAGTTTATTTTCTTGGGCTCCTTGATCACTGCAGATGGCGACTGCAGCAACGAAATTAAAAGACACATGCTTCCTGGGAGGAAAGCAATGGCAAACCTAGATAGCATCCTAAAGAGCAGAGACATCATTTTGCCAACTAAGGTCAGGATAGTCAAAGCTATGGTGCATCCAGTAGTGATGTATGGAAGTAAGAGTTGGACTATAAAGAAGGGTAATCGCCGCAGAATTGATGCTTTTCTGAGAGTCCCCTGGACTGCAAGGAGATCAAAACTATCCCGAATGTTCACTGGAAGGACAGATTTTGAAGCCTTTGGCCACCTCATTGTCTTGGAAAAGTCCCTTATGTTGGGAAAGATTGGAGGCAAAAGGAAAAGGGGACAGCAGAGAATCGGTGATCTGTGCAACCAATATGAATGCAAAAAGTACTCTGGTCCATGGGGTCACAAAGAGTTGGACATGACTGAATGACTGAAAAACAACAAAGCAGATGGGCAGCAAGTTGAAACCAGAAGATAAGGATCTCTACACATGGTCTTCTCTGTGATAATGGGAACCAGCTCAATCAGAGTTCAGGAGTTCTAAGAAATAAATATTTCTAAAGAGGAAGTTACCAGAACTGGAAGCTAGAGGGAACCCCAGATGATGTTATTATGTACTGTTAGCTAGAGAAATATATTTCTATGCTATCATTGTCAAAACTGGCCACTTGAGTGGGCCAGAGACCATGCTATGCACATTTTTTGGCAAGGGAGTGGCTAGGAACCAAAGAGGATCACCATTAATCAGAATTGACTTGATAGCATTTGATTATTATTATTATAAACGGGTAAATAAATTAGGTGTTGCTAGAACTGTTCCAGTATTCCTGCCAAGAAAACTCCATGGACACAGGATCACGAAGAGTTGGTCACAACTGTAATGACACAACACACACACACAGCACCGCCTAGTTACCTTCAAAAGTTATTTTGAAAGAGCATTTTAAGTTATTTCTAGAAGAATTCTTGCTATAATTTTCCAGGTTTAATGCTGCTGTTATGTCATTCCCAAGAGGCAAGGGAAGCATTTGTTGTATTTTCTTTGTACAATTGTAAGGTGCAAAATCAAAATGCCCCCTAGAGGACAGTGTATATCTGCTATGCTATGGTTGGTACACAGCATCAGGAGTTTATTACTGACACCTAGTGTAACAAATTGATAACAATGATGGCACCCAAGGTTTGGTACTGTGACCCTCATCATGGAGAGAACCAATTTGTGCCTCTCTACTACATAGGCACTAAAGATGAAACATCATTTTGATGGGGGAGGGGAAGTGTGTGTGTGAGAAATAATAATAACCCTAGTACATTGTTAACTTCATGAAATACCTTAAAAGGTTAAACACTAAAAGCCCCAGGCTTATAAGATAAAGTATTTTAAAGAAGAATCTCCCAGTTTTGGGGTCTCCTTAATTTAAATTGATTTTATTTTGAATCTGGCTCTCTCTGATATCAAGTCATCACTTTCCACTTTCTTACAACAGTCCCTCATTTTAGAGATCTCTAGTATTCCAGCGTAATCATCCCTTGTGTATTTTTTTAATTCTCATATTTCACAAAGCTATTGCAACAGCCATAATTTTCACTCATCTAACTGCACTTGTGTTTTCTTTAGAGATCCCGCTTTCACAAAAATAAACCAGTTCTCAGCTTTTTCTCCATAAATTGTACGGTTACTAGCATCACACCAGCATTTTTTCCTGTTCACTTAGTATTTAATACCTTGTATACAATACCATGTTAGGCTACCTCGTTCAATAGTCCTTTTTATTATTCCATTGCTAGTGGGTGAAGGACACTTGTGTTTCAGAGCATTTGTTGTGTGTGTGTGTGTGTGTGTGTGTGAAAGAGAGAGAGAGAGAGAGAGAGAGAGAAATGAGAGCTTGGTCTTCGACGTTTTCTGCCTCTGACACACTTTTATTTATTTATTTATTTTTTATTTATTTATTTATTTATTTATTTATTTATTTATTTATTTATTTGTTTGTTTATTATACACTTGTATACCACTAGTCTTCCGAAAGGAACTCCAGGTGGTTTCTTTTACATATTTACTATATATTTTACCCTGCCTTTCTCCTTGAAAGGACCCAAGACAGTTACAATTGAAAACTGTATTTTGGAAGCATCAGTATATTCAGAATATAAGCAGAATTCTGTTTAGATACACTTCAGTTTGAGAACAGACCAGGATCCCAAACCATGGCTTGGACCTGGCTTGTTTGAACAAGCCATCGTTTTGAATCAGGAGTTGGCAGATGGAGACCTCTGGCGTTTTTTGAAATACAGGTCCCATAATCCTCTGGACTGCACTAGCTAGAACTTACGGGAGCTATGGACGCTGCCAAAAACAAATAAGAAAATAAGAAAATAATTAAAGAAATATGGAGGCCACAATTTCCCCCCTCCCAATTTGAAATCAATCTCAGGTTTCTCTGATATTTGATATAACACCAAACTCTGTTGAGAACATCCCACCTTCTCCTCCAATAAAGTATAATTATGTACCTTCTAGGGAATTTCTGATTCATAAGACTTTTTGTGCATAAAGTAATGAGAAGTGTTTTACCAGTGTCTTCTTCTGGTGGTCCTTTGTGGCTGTGGTGCAGCTTGTGTCCAAAACTGCACAAGCGACAGGGCATTTAACCCTATCAGTCACATACAGAGCAATTTTGGCTGGCCCCTTCTTCATGAAGCACAATGCAGATTCAAACTCCTGGTCTTCAGCCAGGATGCCAATCTGGTACATTGCCCTCCCATTCAAAATGATGAGATGAGACATTGTCATGGGTTTTAAACTGGGCCACACTTTATTAACTCATAACTTCAGGTCAACAAACAACATCAAGAGGGGCCTGGCATGAAGCATAGCATGGGTTGGAACCCCGGCGTCTCCCGGGACCCCTCCAACTGGGCATCATAGGGCAAGTTACTACCCCCAGGTGGTGCAGTCAGCTGATGGCACCCACTGGGCTGGTCAATGGGCGTACCACTCCCTGGGTCCTAGTGGATCGCAGAGGGTTATTCCAGACCCAGGGAGGGAGGTATCCACCCTGACACTGTAATCTCAGGATCCGCAATGTCGTGGTTGTTGGGTATTTGGGGACAGATGTTCTATTCCATTCTTACTGGCTGCCATTCATCTGCTTCTGCCGCCAGTGTGACCAAACCAACAGATAAATTATAATAGTGCCCAGTACCAGTGTGGGATAGGTGAAAAATCCCTGCTCTCAACAGCCAATTTAGAGTGCGGGTCAAAAATTCCTATCGGGCCCCCATAGGTGACCAGTTACACTCACACTAGTACTTACTACCTAAAGTGTTGGGTGGGTGGGGAATGCTGGAGAAGCAAAGGCGTTGGTGGAGGGAGGAGCCACCCTTTATAGGGTGTGCCTCCCCTCTCCCTTCTGGATGTGATCTCGCGTCGGGGTCCTCTAATATTCACACTTAAATGGTTTTGGAAGACTGGGTAAATCTATAGCTGACAACACTTAGCCATAGCAAAATCTTCATTAGTGGATTTAAGGTCATATGCTGAATAGCAACAGGAGGGGAAGGGATCTCATCCACATATATAGCTTGCAAGGGTTCCAGGGTGACCTGAGTCACCACTGGAAGAAGGAGAACACCAGCCTTGGGAAAGCTCATTATTACCTTCCTATTAGAAGTTGCCATTCAAATATCGCTGGCTCTTCAATGACCCTGCAAAGTCAGTTTTAAATCAGAACTGCCAATGCTGGCAGGACAAACTCCTCCTTGAGATTAAAAATATTGCTCCCTGTGTAAACACAGTCCTATTCTGCTAGCCAAGGGGGTAACTCAATTGGAATTGATTTTACTTGCCTGCCAGTGAGATGAAGAATTCAGTTCAATGGGGTGGGGTTTGCAAGGGCCTTTGCTGACTAATGATTTATTTCATTTTTAATACCACACAGTGATTCAAGGTGTCTCCTTTCTGTCTAGCACAAATACAGCCTCTGCAAGACCACATTTTGTACTTGCAATGCCTCTGTCTCTGGAATATGGACATCTCCTATTCCTTCTTTGCACCCTGTGAATTATCACCAAAGTGTTACAACTGAGCCTGATTTGTTTCCATAACACACGGAATGAATCTGAATTCCTTAATGAATTGTATCACTATTACTAAGGCGGTTACTTCACGTCTGTTTTGTCTCTGTTAGTGTTGCATTTAGGAGCGGTATAAACAAAATTATTTCAGGTCCGTTGCGCAACTACTGAAAATTGTCTCGACTACACCCCTGGAATGGGTGCTAAGCGTGACAATACTCTACCGGGTGCTGGGGTAGGGTTTTCCCTTGTCACTCTTTGTTCCCGTTTTCTGTTCCGAGACAAGACAACATGTAGTAACAACTGTCATGCAACAAAACATTCGTTTCTCTCAGAAAACTGTGTCCATTGTTTGTTTGTTTGTTTGTTTTTACTTTTCAGAAGCGAAATATTGAAAAATAATTTTAAGCCCCACAAAAAAGGGAAAAAGGAAGCTAGACAAATTCAGTGTTTGTCACGGTACAAGACCATGAGTTAACACTTGTCACAAGACAAGTTATCACAACCATGGGAACACTGAAACAGGGACGAAACCATGCAATCACGACCAATGCTGTCACGGTACAAAACTAGTTGCGGAACAAAGGAAGACATGAAGTAACTGCCTAAGTCCACTGGGGATGGGATTTTTAGATTTTGGGGAGAAAGCCTCCTCCTGATAATTCTCCATTCTGTTAAGTCTACCTAGTTTAAAAACTCACACATTTTGCTCCAGATGGTCTACAGCAGGGGTGGACAACTGTTGGCCCTCCAGATGTTTTGGACCACCACTCCCACAGTCCTTTGTCATTAGCAATCTAGGCTCGGAATTCTGGGAGTGGTGGTCCAAAACATCTGGAGGGCTGACAGCTCCCCCCCATCGACCAAATACTCTCTTGTGTTCAGTACCATTTAGAGATGGGTAGTAAATGAAAAATTAAAGATGGTTTCATTGTTTCATTGTGTAACAAAATGTTTCATTATGTTTCATTATAACAAAAGGACATTTTCCCTCTAGGAATGAAACAATTCATCCTGGAGGAACCATAATCACAGGGGAGCTTCCTCAAGTTCTTCCCCCTAGGAAAAAATCATTTCTAATTGAGTCAGGAAGCTGCTAATAGTCCCCCTGACTCAATTAGAATAATTTTCTGCTAAGAGAACTCCTTTGGAGTTTAATAACTCAGCCCCCTGAACCTCAAACCTCTCCAAAAAAATTTTTTTTTGGGGGGGGGGGGAATTACCGGGAAAAGTTTGTATAGCATTTCATTTCATTTCATTTTATTCCAAAATTCTTTTAAAATTTCATTAGTAATTAAACAAAACTACTAAAGAAATTAAACGAAATGAAATGAAACACTATATTTTCATTTCATGCCCATCTTTAGTACCATTCACATTTGTTGGGGGGGGGAACATCCTGTTGATTGCTTTGTGTTTAGGTGAGGAGTATTTAAGGCATGAAAAAAAGGAGTCATCTTCAAGGATTTCCCATGTCTCTTTGCGAATTGGTTCAAGAGGATATCCTGTAGACCATCTTGACTGCTACCATTTGTGTTGTCAGCATTCAAGCTGCCCTTTTCTGTGTTAATCTTGACATTATTTTTCTGCTGGCATTATGGACAAGATATTCTGCAGTATTATTGGGCCATTTCCTGATATTCTGAACCATGGATATAGAAACATAACATCCCACAGTCATAAACTACAGTTCTCCCAAGTCATTAATAAAGATATTGAACAGCACTAGACCCAGAACAGAACCCTGGGGCACCTCACTGGTCACATCATTCAAGTATTGAGAACAAGGAACTGAGGGACAACTTACAGCATTAATAGACAATATTACATTAAAGCTACAAGAGAACATGAGCAGTTAAAGGGGAGTAAAGTTCCATGTAAAGTTATGAGTGATGGAAAGTAACATTGAAAAGATAGTGTCAATGTAAAGCCATAAGGTTATAAGTAGTTATAAACACAAAGTCTATGTGATCCTCTAGATTCATATAAAAGACACATAAGAGGTAGTCCATCATTCAGGGAAAGCTTGTCTGAAGAGAAAGGTCTTTGCCTGCTTCCCCAAAGACAGCAGAGATGGGGCAGTCCTGGCTTCCAGTGGGAGGGAGTTCCAGAGTCTGGGCACAGCAGTTGAGAAGGCCCTTTCATGGGTTCCCATAAGACATACCTGTGAGGGTGGAGGGATGGAGAGAAGAGCCTCTCCTGATGACCTTAACACCCGAGTTGATTCATACTGTGAGATTTGACCTTTTAGGAGAGCTAGGACCCAGGCTGTACAGTGATTTGTAGGTCAAGGTCAGCACTTTGAATTGTTCCCAACAGCTGATGGAAGTCTTTTGTCCTTCCATTGACCCTTTACTGGTTGTTGTGGGAATCGGGCATCCAAAGCCTTCCTGCCCTGTTCCCTTTACCTTGCTTTCCTTTATACCAGCTGATGGTCCATCCATTCTTCCAGGTATGCTGCACCCCAAGGTCCCCCAGTGATGAATGGGCTTTCCTCCTCCTGTCCTTCCTAAGAGCTGGCACTGCCACCTTGACCGTGTTCTTGAGGAGGTGTGGGGCAAGGGCAGATTGTCCACCTGTGGTGCTGGTCACAATTCTCTCATGCCATCTCATTCCCTACATCTATATTCTCATCACATACCACCAGAAATTTGCCTAGCACCATCACTTCAAACCTTTAGAAAACTACCAAAAACATGGTTTCCCCCAAATTCTTAAACACCTTGCAAGATGCTATCCTTCTTTTACCACTTATCTCTAATTTATTGTTGTTGTTCAATTACTTGATTATTTCTATTTCTATTTTTCTTGATATTTATTGATTTATTTGTCTATAATTTGTTATATTATGTTGTTTGTGTTGTTGTTCAGTCGTTCAGTCGTGTCCGACTCTTAGTGACCCCATGGACCAGAGCTTGCCAGGCCTTCCTATCCTCCACTGCCTCCCGGAGTTTTGTCAAGTTCATTTTGGTTGCATCGATGACACCGTCCAACCATATCATTCTCTGTCGTCCTCTTTTCCTTTTGCCTTCGATTTTTCCCAGCATCAGGGACTTTTCCAGGGAGTCCTCTCTTCTCATGAGGTGGCCAAAGTACTGGAGCCTCAGCTTCAAAATCTGTCCTTCCAGTGAACATTCAGGGTTGATTTCTTTCAGAATGGATAGGTTTGATCTCCTTGCAGTCCAGGGGACTCTCAAGACTAACCTCCAGCACCACAGCTCAAAAGCATCAATTCTGCGGCGATCAGCCTTCTTTATAGTCCAGCTCTCACTTCCATACATCACTGCTAGAAAAACCATAGCTTTAACCATCCTGACCTTAGTTGACAAAGTGATGTCTCTGCTCTTTAGGATGCTATCTAGGTTTGCCATTGCTTTCCTCCCAAGAAGCAGGCGTCTTTTTATTTCGTTGCTGCAGTCACCATCTGCATTGATCAAGGGGCCCAAGAAAATAAACTCTGTCATTGCCTCCATTTCTTCCCCTTCTATTTGCCAGGAGGTGATGGGACCAGTGGCCATGATCTTAGTTTTTTTGATGTCGAGCTTCAGTCCATTTTTTCACTCTCCTCTTTCACCCTCATTAAGAGGTTCTTTAATGCCTCCTCACTTTCTGCTATCAGAGTAGTATCATCTGCGTATCTGAGGTTGTTGATATTTCTTCCAGCAATCTTAATTCCAGTTTGTGATTCATCCAGACCTGCCTTTCTCATGATGTACTCTGCATATAAGTTAAATAGGCAAGGTGACAGTATACAGCCTTGTCATACTCCTTTCCCAGTTCTAAACCAGTCAGTTGTTCCATATCCCGTTCTGACGGTTGCTGCTTGTCCCACATATAGATTTCTTAGGAGATGGATAAGGTGGTCAGGCACTCCCATTCCTTTAAGGATTTGCCATAGTTTGTTGTGGTCTACACAGTCAAAGGCTTTGGCATAGTCAATGAAGCAGAAGTAGATGTTTTTCAGGAACTCTCTGGCTTTCTCCATAATCCAGCGCATGTTGGCGATATGATCACTAGTTCCTCTGCCCCTTCGAAATCCAGCTTGTAGTTCTGGAAGTTCTCTTTCCACATACTGCTGAAGCCTGCCTTGTAGAATTTTGAGCATAACCTTGCTAGCATGTGAAATGAGTGCAATTGTGCGATAGTTGGAGCATTCTTTGGCATTTCCTTTCTTTGTGATTTGGATGTAGACCGATCTTTTCCAGTCCTCTGGCCATTGCTGGGTTTTCCAAATTTGCTGGCATATCTTATGCAGCACCTTTACAGCATCCTCTTTTAAGATTTTAAAGAGTTCAATTGGAATGCCATCACCTCCACTGGCCTTGTTGTTTGCAATGCTTTCTAAGGCCCACTTGACTTCACTTTCCAGGATGTCTGGCTCCAGGTCAGCAATTACGCTATCTTGGTTATCAGGGACATCCAGATCTTTCTGATATAATTCTTCTGTATATTCTTGCCATCTCTTCTTGATCTCTTCTGCTTCAGTTATGTCCCTACCATTTTTGTCCTTTATCATATCCATCTTTGCACGAAATACCCCTTTAATATCTCCAATTTTCTTGAACAGATCTCTGGTTTTTCCCTTTCTGTTGTTTTCCTCTATTTCTTTGCACTGTTCATTCAAGAAAGCCGCCCTGTCTCTCCTTGCTATTCTTTGGAAGTCTGCATTCAATTTTCTGTATCTTTCCCTTTCTCCCTTGCATTTTGCGTCCCTTCTCTCCTCCGCTATTTGTAGGGCCTCGTTGGACAACCACTTTGCTTTCTTGCATTTTCTTTTCTTTGGAATATTTTTCATTGCAGCCTCCTGTACAATGTTGCAAGCCTCCATCCATAGTTCTTCAGGTGTTCTGTCCACCAAATCTAGTTCCTTGAATCTATTCATCACTTCCACTGTGTATTCATATGGGATTTGACTTGTACTTTCGTTATTAGTTTGTACTTTATTAGTTTGTACTTTATTAGTTTGTACTTTATTAGTTTGTACTTTCGTTATTTAACTTTAAACTGCCCAGAGTATCCCTAGGGTGAGATGGGCAGTATAAAAGTCATATATATATATTGAATTTCTGCTGTATGGACAAATCAATCTGTAAATTGACTTTACTCTCCCTGGAGCTCAACCTGGCCATTCCACGTCAATTGATATTTCATATAAATCAGCCCAAATCAGGAGAATTCAGTGAGAAATGATTTTGGCTCCGGTCACACCTAGTTGCCCCTGATTTTTAGCCCTCTGGGTGTTGGGAAATTAGGAATTTAATATGCTTTTGAAAGGTTTGTCTGTAAATTTCTACGGGCAAGTAGAACAACATAATTATGAAGTGCCTACTGCTACTTTTGTGTTGTCAACTCTAAAAGCCATTAGATATCACAAGGGGAAACAAAGCCTTAAACAAACAGCCCCAGCTGTCTTCTCTGCCAATTTATATGTGTGTTTTCTACAGCTTGACAAATAAATATTAATCTGGAAAGACCTAGGAGAATTTTTCCCTGCAGTATTATATGTTACATGGCTAAATAGTGCTCTTAAGTTCCACTATGATTGTAAGGGTCATGTTTCACAATGAAACTCATCTGTGGCAGGAAACAGGAAGAGATGATATACAGGTCACACCTTGAGCCTCTCACCTTGTGATGCCCCTGGGCCTTAATGCCCATTTCTGGAATCTGGGCTGCAACCCACAGAGATAAGGGCCACCCCTTCCTCTGTTGCGTCAGGGAACAGTATCTCCACAGGCCCCAAAATACTCAACTGGTGTACCAGAAAGTGAACCACACACCACTGATGAGGGGACTCATCACCACTGATGTAGGGAGACCAGGGAAAGTAAACAATGGCATTAGCAGTGACAGTAATGAGAGGCATCTGACTGAAGTCTGTTGCAGGAGCGGTGCAGTTAAAAGCTGGAGAGATCTGTACTCAGGGACCCCAAAGGAAAAGGCTGTGGAGAAAAATAGAGGCAGAGGCTCTGACATGACCCCCTCATTCAAAAGGTCCAAAATGTAGCAGCCAGACTGCTGACTGGGGTGTGGTACAGAGATTGCATTACACCCCAACTAAAGCAGCTCCACTGGCTGCCAATCAGCTATCAGGCACAATTCAAGGTGCTGCTGACCTTGACCTACAAAGCACTAGATGACCTCAAAGATCGAATCTCACAGTATGAACCGACTCGGGTTTTAAGGACATCGGGACAGGCCCTTCTCTCCATCTGGCCACCCTCACAGGTACATCTCGTGGGAACCCCATGAAAGGGCCTTCTCGATTGCTGCACCCAGACTCTGGAACTCCCTCCCACTAGATGCCAGGACTGCTTCTTCTCTGTTGTCCTTCCAGAAACAGGCAAAGACCTTTCTCTTCAGGCAACTTTCCCTGAATGATGGACTACCATGTATATGTTATATGAATCTATGGGTTCACATAGAATTTGTGTTTATTATGACTACTTATAACTGTGTGACTTTAATTTAATGTTGTCTATTAATGCTGTAAGATGTTCCTCAATTCCTTGTTCTCAAATACTTGAACATGTCTTAATTGTACTGGACTGTATATTATCCCTCATTACTGTAAGACACCTGGGGCCCTTTTTCCAAGGAGACAGGTGGAGTAATAATAATACTTTAAAATAAAATAAAATAATATAAATGGGGGGGGTGCCACCCCACAGAGGTGAGCTGGCTTTAGTGTGTGCTGTTTTAGTAACAATTGGACCATCAACTTGATGTCATTCAACGTTACTCTATCACAATTTGGCAACTGGCACTGGCACTGGCACCACCACACCAAGAGATGGATGGAGTGGCTACACCAGTTGGCGCAGGAGGGTTAGGGTCCTAAGTCTCCTTCCCCTCATCCCAAATATCATTAAGCCGAACTAAGAATGCAGGTCAGAGAGGCTGGAAGCAATGTTAAAAAAGTGTAGAGTAGAGAACAGAATATCTTCCAGCCAGAGATGGAAGAGGCATAATATTAATAAAGGATTATTTGTCTCATTAAACTCATCATACATTTCAACCCTTAAGTCCTTCAACACACTGTTGCCATGGAGGACCAGGGAGTGTGCACACACCACCATAGATTACACCCTCCATTAGGCTGCAAGACAATAACTTTCCTGAGGTAACTCTGGACACGTAGTAAATTGCCAACCTTTCCTATATAACTTCAAAATTCATCTGTTTCGTCTTTGCCGGGAACTGCTTATACCAAACTGCTTTTTTTTCATCACCATCATCAAAATATTCTATGAAATCCAGCCAAGTGCTTTCTTGCAGAGATAAATGGTTAGAAATGCAATAAAACAAGTAACACTTTTGCACTTTGTGACTAATTGCATTGAACGTTTATGGTTTCTTTGGCAGGTCTTCAGGTTCATAGTTGGCCTATTAAGACCTACAGCTCTCCCTCTTCTCCCTGCTTTTGCTTTAATTAATTTCAGGAAGATTTGCTCAAGTTCCATCATGGAAAGTCTCTGAATAGATTTCTAATCAAATCAACCATCTGTTTATCCTGTAGGGCCTGACACCTCTGGAGAAGAGGGGGTGGAATTTGCAGTAATCCTGAGAAAAGAGATGGAAGGATGGGTGCAGAAATGTTGGAGGCATCTAAAGTCCCCCTCACTGACATTTATACAAAGATAGTTCTTTAAACATGGCTTCCCCCATTTCTTCATCATTGCTATTTATCCTCCAGCCACCTCCTGCCCAAGCTCTGAATAAGTAGGGAGATGCAAATACTGACTCAGTTAATGCATAAACAAGAACATGGCATTCAACAACATTAGCATTCTCCTTGCCACAAGATCTTGCAGTGTCTCATCAAAAAGATATTCTATTTGAACATTAGGAAGAACTTCATGACAGTTAGAGCTGTTTGGCAGTGGAATATGCTGCCACAAAGGGTGGTGGAGTCTCCTTCTTTGGAGGTTTTTAAGCAGAGGCTGGATGGCCATCTGTCAGGTTTTGTGATGGGGTTCCTGCATGGCAGGGGGTTGGACTGGATGACCCTTGAGGTCTCTTCCAACTCTATGATTCTATGATCTTTCAGGGGAGTCAACCTCTGAGAGATTTTCCAGATTTGGAAAAGAGTGTTCTGCATTTTTATAAAATGCTGGTTGCCTGAAAATGCAGTGTGACTTGCATGGACTAGCAAATCAAATAAGCATGACTCTGACTGGGTTTTTCCATGATCAACCAGTTTGCCCTTTTTTATTATTATTATTATTATTATTATTATTATTATTATTATTATTATTATTATTATTATTATTATTATTATTATTATTATTAATGTGCTAGGTGTTGGTGCATGCTTATCCTTACAAACGGGAAAGACACTGCTTTTGCTCAGAGGCATTTTGCACAAAACACAGGAAACATACCTGAAAGACGTAGCTGATGTCTTGTTTCATTGTGCAAACAAAAATTGTCATAGGGCTTGAGAAGCTATGGAAGGCCATCTTGCCATCTTGAGAGGACCCATCTTGATGAAGAGAAAGTGACTTGAATGTCTCATACTTTACTTTCCTTCTATGTACTGTATTACCAAGTTCATTTTCTTGCATGGACTTTCCAGTTCTTTTTACATTCAGGGGAACTTTTAAGAAGTTCTCTCACCTAGTTAAAGTCAGCCAGTGTTGCCTTGAAACTCCACAATGGTGAAATTTCGTTACACCCCTAACTGGTCTTAAATAAGTTAGGTTGACCACTATAGTGACTAGGCATTGTTGTTGGTGATTTGAGCCATCCTGTTGCCTACCTTTCAGGATGACTCTAGAAATGAAGAACTTCTGAAAAGTCTTCCAAACAGTGCCTATCATCACCATCACCTTTATGCAGTGGCAGTTTGGTGCCTATGGTGATAGGATTCTCATTACATAGGCAGAGCAGAAAAGCAGGGTTTGAACGAATAACTCTTGAGATGTTTTATGATGCTATCACAGAAGTAGCCACTGTAGAAATGTTAATTTTTTTCTGATTAGTCAGCCTGGCCCATTGCATTTATGTACTTATCATGCCAAAGGGAGAAATATACTGTCTGTAAACACAAGCAGGAATTCAATGCAAGTTATGCTGTTTGAGAACTGTGTGGAGGACAAACATCACAACAGCCCCACAGCCCCACTCTTAGGGATTCTTCTTGCTGTCATGTGCTGTGAAGTTGCCTCCCTTATGAAGAAAGGCTAAAACAATTGGGCCTCTTTCAGTCTGGAAAAAAGGCGCTTGAGGGGGGATATGATTGAGACATACAAAATAATGCAGGGTATGAGTAAAGTGGATAGAGGGAAGCTCTTCTCCCTCTCCCAAAATACCAGAACTAGGGGACATACACTCAAATTGAAGGCTGGGAGAGTAAGAACTGACAAAAAAAATATTTTTTCACCCAGCGCGTTGTAAGTCTATGGAACTCCCTGCCACAGGATGTGGTGATGGCATCTGGCCTGGATGCCTTCAAATGGGGATTGGACAGATTCCTAGAGGAAAAGTCCATCACGGGTTACAAACCATGATGGTGATGTGTAATCTCTAGGCTTTAAACCAGGGTACTTCAAGGGCCAGATGCAGGGGAGTGGTCTCAGGAGACAGATATCTAGTCTCATGCGCTCCCAAACGCATCTGGTGGGGCCGCTGTGAGATACAGGAAGCTGGACTAGATGGGCCTTTGGCCTGATCCAGCATGGCTCTTCTTATGTTCTTATGTTCTTATGTTCAGATCATGGACATCCTATTAATGAATGAGCCCCAAAATGCTCTTCCCTTAGTGACCCTGCTGAGCTGTTGCAAGGATAAGCCTATGGCGTCCTTCAAGGAGTCAGTCCATTTTGCATTTATTTATTTATTTCATTTTATTTATTTTTACAACTTATTTGGTCTTCTTCATTTCCTGCAACCTTCATCTTCCCCAGCATAATTGTCTTTTCCAGAGAATCTTACCTTCCCATGATGCGCTCAAAATAGGATGGCTTCAGTTTTAATACTTTTGCCTCCAGAGCCAGTTCAGGGTTGATTGATCTAGAACCCACATGCTTGTCTTTCTGGCAACCTAGAACATCTGTAAAGTTCTCTTCCAACACTGCATTGCAAAGCAAAAGCAGTGTTCTTATCTGCTTATATACCGCCCCATACCACTTCAAGTAGTCTCTGACGCTTTACAGCTTAATTACAGTATGCAGGCTACACATTGCCCACCCCCTAGCAAGCTGGGTGCTCATTTTACCAACCTGGGAAGGATGGAAGGATGAGTGAACCATGAGCCTGCTACCTGGGATTGAACCCCAGGTCGTGAGCACAGTTTTAGCTGCAGCACAGGCATTTAACCACTGTGCCACAAGGCTCCAAATGAATCATAGAATCATAGAATCATAGAGTTGGAAGAGACTTCAAGGGCCATCTAGTCCAACCCCCTGCCATGCAAGAACCCCATCACAATATTTTCGACAGGTAGACATCCAGACTCTGCTTAAAAACCTCCAAAGAAGGAGACTCCACCACCCTTTCTGGCAGCATATTCCACTGCTGAACAGCTCTGTCATGAAGTTCTTCTTAATGTTCAAATGGAACCTCTTTTCCTTGTCATCTTTCTTCACTGTCCAGCTTTCACATCCATAAATGGTAACTGCAAATACAAGAGTGGGAATGATCCTGCCCCTGGCCTCCAGTGACACATCCTTCCACTTGATGATCTTTTTCTACTTCCTTCATTGCTGCCCCCTAGTTTCAGTCTTCTTCTGATTTCTTATACTATTTCTAAATGTTTCTGTTTCTTCCTTGTCAGTGTTAAAGCTGTGCAGATCGTCTGTAGTCATGATTTTCATTTTCTGAACAGGCAGCTGCTTTGGTGCTTTCTTCTTTCACTTTCCTCAGCAGGTAGTTCAAGTCCTTGATCCTTTCTTCTAGTTAGACCCTGTCATCTCCGTATCTTAAATGATCAATGGTTCTTCCACCAAATCCCACCAAGGCATTGTAGGCAGGCACATTGAACAGGCACCTCACCTCTGGAGGAATCAGGAGGTCAATGGTGTTTTCTCTGTGTAAAACAACTCCTAGAGTTGTAGATGTAATGAGTAGAGGTGGGCATGAAACAAAAAAATGATTTTGGTTTTTCGTTTGTCGTTGAGAGGTCTGTTTCGGTTCGTTTCTGTTTGTCGAGAATTTTTGGAAAAGTTTTGTTTCTTTTTTTTTTTTTTTTGTTTGTCGTTTCTACCCGCTTTTTGCGCGATTTTTAAAGCATTTCATGCGCAGGTGTCCCCCAACGCCCCAGACCAGAGGGAAAACACTAAAAAACTGGATGCTGGCAGAGACACAGTATAGACTAGGTACGCAGGGAGGCTGCAAAGGCAGCAGCGGACGTTGCCCAGGGTGCAAGGCAGCTGCAGAGTGACTGCCCTGTGGGGCAAGGGAGGGTACTCACCGAGGGGTATGCAGGCACACACACACACACACACACAGGGAGGCTGCAGGACTGAAGCTAGAGTTGCAGAGACAGCAATCCCACCCTAACTCCCATCAGAGACTGCAAGGAGGACGGGGGCTGCCAGAGCTTTTTATGCCCTCTGTGGCTGCCAGACCTGCCAAGTCGGCAACCTGGGCATGCTATTGGTTGAACATGATCCCATCACATGGCTTGCTTCCATTTTGTGGCTGGTGGTGACATCCATTTTAAAGGGAAAAGAAAAAAACATTGCGATGGGAGGAGACAAAAACAAACGTTTTAAGGACCCCAACCCCCTGGTAGGTAATAATTTCAAATAATTATTACATTATCGCTGCGTTTTTACAGATGTCCAGGATGTTTTAATACACAAGAAATCAATCAATATTAGGCATCTGGGAGCCATTTTGGGTCGTTGTCCCCTAACTCCCCTTAAAGGGAAAAAAATACAGCGATCTGAGAAAAGACATAAATGCACCTTTTAAGGACCCCAACCCCCCTGGTAGGTATTATCAGATGGTATAAATAATTATCGCTGCTTTTTTATGGATGTCCAGGGCGTTTTTTAACATTTAAAACAGCTCATTTCATTGTGCGTCTCCATTAACAGAAACGAAACGTATGGACCACAATTTTCGTGGTTCTGTTTGTTTCGTTGAATTTCCATCACAATTTTCGTTTGTCATTTCGTTATGCAACGGAACGACTAACGAATAACGGAAAAAAAAATGTTTGTTCCGTGCCCATCTCTAGTAATGAGAGGCATGTAGGGTACAAGTGGATCATAAACTTAGAGCCATAAGACTCAGGGAGGTTGCTGCTCAAGCAGGCAACCCTCAGTGCTTTGAAGGATAGCCAAGAGATCAGAGACTTTCTGCTCAAAATAATTAACCCTTGTGGGGATTCCCTGTACCCCAATAGGTTCTGAACCCCAAAATAACCTGGCAGCACTGAGGCAGCCCACACCCTGGACAAACATGTCCAGAGAGCAGCAGGGAACCCAGTGTGGTTAAGCTGACCTGGAGCTGGCATAGCTCAGGAGGCCAGGGGAAACAGATGGCCATCCCAGACATCAGGCACATCTGGTCTGTGGCCAACCCAAAGCTCCTTCCTCTCTCCCTTATCAATGAGTCCTCACTAGTCAGCATTTCCTCCTAGATAACGGTGTATACTCCCCCCCCCACACCAATGAATTCATACGTGACTGAAGACCACCCTTTGTCTTCTTCTGTCCTAGGGTCAATGATTATCCACCCCACCCACATGTGTGATGCTTTGTTTATCACTCCTTATAAAGAGTCTCAGCCGGGCTAGCGAGAGAAGTGCCACAAGCTGATGGCATTCTGTCCACCAGGACCAATGTGTAGTCTTATCATTCCTACAAACCCTCTTTTGTTCTTATTTCAAGGAATCCACTCTGTGTCTTTGCCACTTCACAATCAGATTTTGATCAGGATAACATGACTTCCCAGGAAATCTATTTTGGAGCTCTTTTCTAATTGTGTTGCCGATTTAAAAGAAAACAGCAAAAAAGGGATGATCTGAGGGTGCTTTGTTTGAAATTGAATTCCAATTTTCTCTCTCTCTTTTTTTGGGGGTGGCAAGCTTGCCTTCTGTCTTCATGCTTTGATAGGCACACAACGAAGAAGAGAAACGGGAACAGACAATGCCCACATTGGGAGAGGACTAGTGGCCATACCCACACAAATTTCCCATTGATTGGCAGGCACCTGAAATAAAATGGGAGATTTCCACTAGGTACAATGGACAGAAGGATGGGCAAAGAAAACAAAACAAAAGTTAATAAGACCACTTGGTAGTGGGGTGGCTATATTTTCCCCTCATAAACAAAATAAATAAATAAAGATCCATACAGTTTTCCAACACAGGCTCAGCCCTTTTGGAGCCAACAGACAGGAGAGAGAGAGATGTCACTGAAAATAGTTCAGTGCAAGGGAAGTGGATTGGGCTCATGGAATTTCTGGAGGCAATGGTTTCTTATTTCTTTATTTATTTTTGCATTTCTAGACAGCTCCAATTTCCCAAAGGGTAATGGTTTCTTCCATGTCAAATTCCAGTCCAGATCAGGCTGTGATGAGGAGGGGCAGGAAAGAACAGTACAGACACTTGCCATTCTTTCCATATGGGATTCATCACCACGCTACAGTGCCATGACCATCACCACGCCATGGGGCAACAAGCAACACACCTCTTTCCCCATGTTTGAACCCAGTTCTGAATCCCTCCTGAGAGCTTGTAAGGAAACAACATGGAACCAAAAGATCTGATCACGGATCATCCACAACACATCCCTGTTAAAGTATATAACCCTATTATGCAGATAGGGATTTGTTATGTTGAAGGAAATATATAAACCACTAGTAGCAGAGATTAGCAGCGTTGTGGAAGAATAAATGCAGTTAGTGATTATGGAGCTAGGAGACAAATGAACAAGGCAATAGAGCTTAGCACAAAACTTATATTACATATGTACACCTGACAAAGAGTAATGTACAATAACAATATACAAAGCACAGCATAACAGAGTGTGGGGAAAGCTGCCTCTCACCTTAGGCCAGGCATGTCTCAACTTCAGCCCTCCCGATGTTTTTGCCCACAACTCCCACAGTCATTTGCCATTGGAAATACAGGCTTGGAATTCTGGGAGTTGTGGTCCAGAACATCTGGAGGGCTGGAGTTTGGACGTGCCTGCCTTAGGCAGTCCCAATTTACACTGGTTTGCTTGATACCTTTATACATAAAGCAACATGGTGTAATCCAATCACACACTACATGGGGTGAGGTGATTTAGCTATACCACCTGTGCCTAATCATCCTGACCTTCCATTACTGATGATTCTTTATACCTGTGACCTAGACCTAATACACATTCTTGTCTAGCTCATGACATAGCATTTTACACAGGATCCATTTTGTAATCTGTTAAATATATATTGCAGAAATTTTGTCAAAACTACAATCCTTGATAATCCCATTTGGCTCTTCCTGCTGAAGCAAATCATTGATCCTAGATGGATGGTAGTGTATGGATTGTGGAACAGTGTGGGCCACGAGACCCTGCTTGCCCTCTACCTTAGAGTTCTGATGGGACAAACTACAAGCATATTCCTTCACAACACACTTGCTTCTTTTCATTCGCATTTTCCTATTGACTTCCATTCTCCACTGTGCAAGGACATTTAAGGGACGGGACAGAAGGCTCTCCTGCTCCTGTATTTGGCAGGAACTGCAGAAGAACATCACACAAGCCACTTCAAGTCACTTTTCCTGAGACTCTTGTTGCAAACTCATTCGCTGTTAGTTTCCTCCCTCACCCCATCATTGTGCTGAATGCCCAGAACCCTTGTCAGGAGCGTAGCTGTGAACCCATTGTTGCTACACGTAAGCAAACTGTGAAGAAGTGTTGCTGAAATGAAGACTTCTGCATGATGGTTACTTTCAGCTTGAGCTGAAGCTATCCAGCCTTGGGTCCTGCCTGCCGAAAGAACCAGGAGTCCTAGCAGCTGTTGCACTGTGTAGTGCTGCTGAGTTCCATCACCATGGCAACAGCATCAGCACCATCCACAGCATCCTCCTCCTCCCCCCCTTTCCCTCTTACTCCACCTCCTTCTTAACATCATCAGTACCAGAAACGGCAGCTGTAGCCTTGGTAGAAGCCACAGCCTGGTTGCATTGCCTGCAATTTAACAAGCTGGCTTTGTAAACCACTTCAGCCGCTACCACGATGAGATGCAGGGACCGCTCCACTGCTGTCATCATTTTCTGGAAGATGGGCAGATAGAAAAGGAGACAGAGAAAGAGAGGAGAAAACAGTGCACTGCAGAGGAACCAAAGAAGATCCAGGTAAAAGCCCCTCTCTGCTCCAAAATTTGGCAACTCTGCCTTTGATTGTCTTGCTACCCATTGTACTGGCAAATCATTTCAAAGGAATCAGGAGGATTTAATTTTTCTCAGAAATGTCTGCTTTCCAAAGAAAAAAGAGAGAAAGAAAGATTCTTCCTGTCCCCTTCTTCTTATCGTCATGAGGTTGTGGTGGGGAATCAAAAAGTGATCCAAAGGACAGGTTACTGATGTATATGTTGGAACTGGAGGAGGCGATGAAACAATGGTGTGTATTGTGATGATAAATTAAATATTCTTATACAGTCCTTCATGATAAAAGTGGGCAGAAGCTCAATGAAGGCACTGGCACAGCAGTAGATAATCCCCTTTAAAAAAATCTACATGTATGTCTAATCCATCAATTAAATTGCTCTGAAAAATATTTTGCTTCTCTGTGTGTGTGTGTGAGAGAGGGGGGGGGAGAGGGAGAGGGAGAGGGAGAGGGAGAGGAACAAGTTAGGTATTTGGTGGTGGAATCTCTCTAAAAACCTTGCATTATTCCGTGGAACAAATACTATGTTTAGGAATGGTGAACTTAGTGTATCACTGGTTATCTGCTCCTCAGGGTTACAGACTTGAATATCAATCAAATATGCGGGATGATATGGGGTCCATCAAACACAGTCTCTATTCAGTTTGGGCAGATTTGCCAAGAGTCCGATTCGGCCCCACAGATCTTAAATCGTGAGGACATTACTTGCAACTTTCTGTCTACAAAGTGTGTGGTTCATCAGTGATTTTGCATGGACATTACCAATCTGATATAACTGGCACCAGACTGTCCTGCATTGAGCCACGCCTTTGGGAAAGAGACTGACCAGCCTTCGGGCAAGGTGACAATTGAATATTTTGGGGGTATTTCTTAGCTAGCTTCCCATTATTTTTATAGGATAAGGTTGGCATCCTATACCATTACCAACTTATTTGGAAGAAGCCCCACCGAACTCTGCCTGAGTTTGGTGGAGATGCAGAATTTGCTGGGGCTGAATGAGCATAGGTAGGGATAGCTCTTTGTAAACTTGCTGAAGGACAATACTATTCTCCTTAATGCAGTTCATCTGAGGAGAAGAGAATGAATACAATTTACAGCATCTGAAATTATGCCCCAAGTTGGAGTATTCTCAAGTTGGTCCATATGAGATTGCTCCAGAGCAGTAGTTAAAGCTTATGCTTTCTTGCCCATGATATGTCTCTATTATTTTTATTTATTTATTTGATTTGTATACTGCAACCATTTAGCAAAAAAGCTACTCTGGGTGGTTTACAAACATATACAAAATACAAAAACAGATTGAACAAATTAAAATAGTAAATAAAAACTAATCAATCAGACCAAATAATCAAATCATCATAATAAAAATAACAAATAAGCAAATAAGCACAAATACAATACAATACAATATTACTGTAATTCCCCAGCTGGTTAGCCATAGCCCTTGGTCTTCCTCTTTGTTAGGTAAGGGGACTAAATTCAGTTTAACTGCATGCATTACAAGGGGACTCATTCCGAATGATAATGTCCCTGAAGATATTTGCGTCTTGCCTTGTTACATCTCTTATCAGCCTGTTGCCCCAGTAAGTTTTGATTTCCAGATGAGAAGCCAAACCTGAACGTCAACATGCGTGTGAATTTGTTTTGTTGTTCGTTTGCGAGAACTTTCCAAAGTTTTCAGTTGTTCTTCACTAATCTAACAGAAATGGTAGGAGATTAAAACAAATAAAAGGCAGTCTGAATATGTAGAGTTGTCCATCTAGGCAAACAGGGTCGAGCATCATCACTTTGGCTGTAGATCCGTATGTATTTGACTAAGGTCACAAATGGGGAATGAACTCTCTCTTGCTCTTTTTCCAAAAGGTTCCTCATCTTTAACAGGTATATTCCAGGCAGGTCTTACATCAACCTCTCTAGCTGTGCCTATTGAATTTGCAGCTGGGCAAGAAATGTGTGTGATTCATTTTCCCACAAAAGCTTATGAAAATGGGCACATCGCTTTCCACATCCAATGAAAACAACTTCATAGATTCAATTGAAACAAACAGGAATGTGGAGCGTATCAAAACTGACAGATGTGCCCATCCTCTAGCCAAAATATTGCTGTTTATTGAAGGATATTGTAAAGAGATGAAAGCCCCAAAGAATGGTGCATCTCTTAGGTGTTACCCTTGCTAGAGGGGCATAGTTATAATTGGCCATGGATTTCACAAAAAGCAACATCTAGAGGCAAAATTGATAGAGGCAGCTGTCAGCAGCCATTTGAAGTGGAAGTAGGAAAAGGGTACATAGGTTATTTTCAACAATGTTTTGCATTGTTGTGTGAATCTGGGCTTAATCATCAGAGGTCAATGCTTAGAACTGAATTTGACTGTGATTGGTCAGGGTTGACCACGGTTACATAAGAACATAAGAAGAGACATGGTGGATCAGGCCAGAGGCCCATCTAGTCCACCATCCTGTATCTCACAGTGGCCCCACCAGATGTATCTGGGAGATCTTGGTGTGTTGGTGGACAGCTCCATGAAGGTGTCTACCCAATGTGTGGCAGCGGTGAAGAAGGCCAATTCCATGCTAGGGATTATCAAAAAGGGGATTGAAAATAAAACAGCCAACATTATAATGCCATTATACAAAACAATAGTAAGGCCCCACCTGGAGTATTGTGTACAATTCTGGTCACCGCATCTCAAGAAAGACATAGTGGAACTGGAAAAGGTGCAGAAGAGAGCGACCAAAATGATTACTGGGCTGGGGCACCTCCCTTATGAGGAAAGGCTAAAACATTTGGGGCTCTTTACTCTGGAAAAAAGACGCCTGAGGGGGGATATGATTGAGACATACAAAATAATGCAGGGCATGAGTAAAGTGGATAGAGGGAAGCTCTTTTCCCTCTCACAAAATACCAGAACTAGGGGACATGCACTCAAATTGAGGGCTGGGAGAGTAAGAACAGACAAAAGAAAATATTTTTTCACCCAGCGCGTTGTTAGTCTGTGGAACTCCCTGCCACAGGATGTGGTGATGGCATCTGGCTTGGATGCCTTCAAAAGGAGATTGGACAGATTCCTGGAGGAAAAGTCCATCACAGGTTACAAACCATGATGGAGATGTGTAATCTCCAGGCTTAAAATCAGGGTACTTCAAGGGCCAGATGCAGGGGAGTGGTATCAGGAGACAGATATCTAGTCTCATGCGCTTCCAAAAGTATCTGGTGGGGCCACTGTGAGATACAGGAAGCTGGACTAGATGGGCCTTTGGCCTGATCCAGCATGGCTCTTCTTATGTTCTTATGTTCTTTTGTTCATATGAGACTAGATATGTCCCCTGATAACACTTCCCTGCATCTGGCTCTTGAGGTACCCCGGTTTTAAGCTTGGAGATGATACATCTCCCTCACGGTTTGTAACCTGTGATGGACTTTTCCTCCAGGAATCTGTCCAATCCCCTTTTGAAGGCATCCAGGCCAGATGCCATCACCACCTCCTGTGGTTAGAATCTAGAGAAGTGTAGTTGTGAAGTGAGGCAGGCTTCTCCATCCTGACTTCTGCCATCTGGCAGATGTCTAATTAAGAAGGTGAGTTTCACTGAACTTGGGAGTGTGCCGCATAAGTTCCATCCACAGCCCCTCCAGACAAAGTTGCAGAATAATTCCACTGGAACTGCTAGTCATCTTTGACAAAATTGAGCTAGATAGACCCTCAAGGTTTGTAACCTGTGATGGACTTTTCCTCCAGGAATCTGTCCCATCCCCTTTTGAAGGCATCCAAGCCAGATGTCATCACCACATCCTGTGGCAGGGAATTCCACAGACTAACAATGCGCTGGGTGAAAAAAATATTTTCTTTTGTCTGTTCTTACTCTCCCAGCCCTCAATTTGAGTGTATGCCCCCTAGTTCTGGTATTTTCTGAGAAGGAGAAGAGCATCCCTCTATCCACTTTACTCATGCGCTGCATTATTTTTTATGTCTCAATCATATCTCACCCTCAGGCGCCTTTTTCTCAGACTAAAGAGCCCCAAACATTTTAGCCTTTCTTCTTAAGGGAGGTGCCCCAACCCAGTAGTCATTTTAGTCGCTCTCATCTGCACCTTTTCCAGTTCCACTATGTCTTTTTTTTTTTGAGATGTGGTGACCAGAATTGTACACAATACTCCAGGTGTGGCCTTGCTATTGTTTTGTATAATGGCATTATAATGTTGGCTGTTTTATTTTCAATCCCCTTTTTGATGATCCCTAGCATGGAATTGGCCTTCTTCACCACTGCCACACATTGGGTAGATTCTACCTCTTTTGGGGAAGCAACACTGAGGAACTGCTGCTACCTTTGCATACTCCTTGTATATAGTTTGCAGGCTGCTTATACATGGCTTCCCAGAGATGATGTTTTATATAAGTTCCAAATGGTTTCCTTGTTCCTTCTGCTTGAAGACCTGGAGATACTAAGATGCTGGATTAGATAGGCAAGCATTTCCTTCAATTTTTTTGACCAAAACTTTGGTAATTCCCACCATTGATTAAGATGGCAGTGGTTGATGGGAATGACCTCGAGACTCATGTTCTGAATTAGTCCTCTGGGAGCCTGTTGATTTCCTGTGAATAAGCCATGACACTTGATAACCCCTTTGTCCCGAATATTCTTCTAAGAAGTGACTGAACAAAAGACAACAGCTGTGTCTTTTTCCAGCTTTCAGTTCTTAAACACTTCTTTGTCTATTGTGCCGGGCAATTGAAAACATTGGGTTGAAAGTGAACAGAAGAAGAGATAAGACTGAGTGATTCCCAGTGAGATGGGGGCGCGATGGTGGTGGGGGTGGGCATGGGAGACTCAGCTAATTTCATTGTGCACATGTTGTACATTGACAATAAAGGTATTATTATTATTATTATTATTATTATTATTATTATTATTATTATTATTATTATTATTATTATTATTATTATTATTATTATTATTATGTAAAATTTCTGGGGGGGGGATGGAGGAGAATGTGGAAACAGGGGAGGGGTAGTGTTTTTCCCCATTTCCCAAAAAGTTTCTGTTAATTTTTTACACCAGAAGTTAACATTAGCCATTATGTTACCAAGGAGAATAATGGCAGAAATGCCTGGTCTAAGCAAATAGAAAGCACAAGCTGCTAAAACACTGGTGGTGTGGTGGCAATTGATTGTAAATAATCACTGGCTGGATAAAAATTATTTTAAAATATGTGTGGCTGTGCTCGCATGCAGAATATGATATTCACAGACCACAGGAAGCGGAACTGTTACAACTGTCCCTTTGTTTTTTTATTTACAGTTTTGCTGCTTTTTTTTTTTAGGCAGCTTTGATTCATTCAGAATCCTAATATCCATCATATCCTGACCCCACTCCAAAGTAATTTGCTAGAAGTTTGGTAAACTGGACAGACAGTGCTACTCCATGTGTCTTACCATGTCATGGAAATCCAGGTGATAATAACATTTTCAATGGAGGTTTATAGCAGAGGGATCTGTATTGATATTTGGCTTAGGAAGGACTGAGTCTGTCAAGGGGAAGGAGAGAAGGAAGGATAAGTTTCACAGGGACACAAGAGAAGGTGCTTTTTACATGATATCTGGGTGATGTTGGAATTAGATATCTCTGTTGACAATATTGGATTTATTTATTTATTTATTTTGCTTTGCAACTGTTCATCCATCAGTTCATCCATTTTGTTGTTCTTTTTCAGATCCATCATGTTATATATGATTTATGATGAATAGACATGGGCACGAAACAGAAAAATGGTGTTTCAGTTTTTCGTTTGTCGTTGAGAGGTCTGTTTCGGTTCGTTTCTGTTTGTCGGGAAATTTTTGAAAAATTTTGTTACCGTTTTTCATTTTTTCATTTGTCATTTCTACCCACTTTTTGCGCAATTTTAAAGCATTTCCATGCACAGGCATCCCCCAATGCCCCAGACCAGAGGGAAAACACTAAAAAAATGGATGCTGGCAGAGACACAGGTATGCAGGGAGGCTGCAAAGGCAGCGGCGGGCGTTGCCCAGGGTGCAAGGCAGCCGCAGAGTGACTGCACTGCGGGGCAGGGGAGGGTACTCACCGAGAGGTACGCAGCACGCACGCACACAGGGAGGCTGCAGGACTGAAGCTAGAGTTGCAGAGACACCAATCCCACCCTAACTCCCACCAGAGACTGCAAGGAGGACAGGGGCTGCCAGAGCTTTTTATGCCCTCTGTGGCTGCCAGACCTGCCCGCCCAGTCTGCAACCTGGGCATGCTATTGGTTGAACATGATTCCACATCACATGGCTTGCCTCCATTTTGTGGCTGGTGGTGACATCCATTTTAAAGGGAAAAGAAAAATACATCGCGATGGGAGAAGACAAAACAAACGTTTTAAGGACCCCAACCCCCCCTGGTAGGTACTATCAGACAATATAAATAATTATCGCTGCATTTTTATGGATGTCCAGGGCATTTTTTTAACATTTAAAACAGCTCATTTCATTGTGCGTCGCCATTAACGGAAATGAAACGTAACAGCCACAATTTTCATGGTTCTGTTTGTTTTGTTTCATTTTCATCACAATTTTCGTTTGTCGTTTTGTTACGTAACGGAAACGACAACGGTAACGGAAATGAAAAAAATGTTCATTCCGTGCCGATCTCCAATGATGAACCTATGAATTAATTCATCAGCGACCTCCCAAAAGTCTGGTCATCAACAGCCTCATTTAGTCCAGTCAATCCACCCCCTCTTATTTGATCCTCCTCTTCTGTTGCCTCCCACCTGTCCCACCAGTCTTGTATTTTTTCTCATTCCATATGTTACATCATCCATGGATTTTCATTCACTAGACAACACAGTTCTCAAAATATGCAGTCGCAGTTACTCATTTTGTGAGCCATAATAGTTTGTCATCATGATGAGAGTGCTGATGTATAAAGACTTGGTGTTGATTTATAGCAAGACATTGTCCACAACCTCATGCTATAATGCTTGTAAGTTTGTTCAGTTCACTGTAAGCAATGAATGGGCCCAGATTCTAGAAATCGTGTTAGACTAAATAAGACCATACAATCTGAGGCTTAGTTCAGACAAGGGAGAGTTGAATGAAAACCAAACCTTCCAGGTCCCCTTGAACAATTATCTTCATAGCTTGGGAATGTTCCATATCTGTCTCCTGCATAGACATTCCCTGGAGGAAGGAGGAAGAGCACAGATACTATATAATATCTCGAAGTTGACTCATGACAACTGGGTTTCTTTTTCTTGAGAGATTGAAATGTTTTGCTGTTCATTCAAACAGCTTTGTCAGTCTCAAGAAATCTAGTTGTGAGTCCTCCATTTTATAGTTCACTTTGACTTCTTGTCACCCTGGTCTGAAATAGGCTCATAAGATGAACAATGACCTGAATAGGCTTGTTACGTAGACAACCATCTCAATAGCCTCGAGGTGAAAAATGGCCTAAAGTGCTGAAACCCATAAAGTATGGGACATTAGCTATGGCCTTGGTGGTGAAGACATGAAGTATTTTTGATTTGTCTGGGTATTGCTGGAAGAGCACCCTGATAAGTAGCAGATAGATTATGCCTGAGGCCTTCACCTCTGTTGAGAGAGGGAGTTTCAATTCTCACCTGAATGGCTTCCCTGACTCCTCTTTCAAACAACTTAGCTTCTCTGTCTGATGTTTGTACATCCTCATCCTTGAATTCAGGCCATTGTTCACCTGGATGACTGAAAATCTTCACAGACATACTATGTAATAGTTTTCCTTCATCAAATCTTCTCTGAATTATGGTGATTCTTTCCATGGTTTATAGAATAGTCAGAGGTGGTTAAATGTTCCCTTCCATCCTTCTGAGGTTGGTAAAATGAGTACCCAGCTTGCTGGGGAAGGGGTGGCAATGTGCAGTCTGCATACTGTAATTAAAATTGTAAACTGTCCAGAGACTACTTGAAGTGGTTTGGGGTGGTATATAAGCAGAACACTTTGCTTTTGCTTTTCTCTTAGAGGCATCCTGGGCCTGTGCAACTGGTCTAACCATACACAGAATGGCTGTTCTCCCAGAAAGAAACCTGAGGAGTCAAAATCCTAGTTTCTGGGTTACAGTCACCTAACTCACTGAGCTATTCAGCGAGCCAGCAGCTACATGCCATCACAGACATGGCTTTTTTTTAAGGAGAAAGGTGGGAAGTAAGTAAGTAAGTAAGTAAAACTTCATTGGTTGCCAGTTGCTGCCCGTGCCCAATTCAAAGTGCTTGTTTTGACATATAAAGCCCTAAATGGCTTAGGACCTAGATACCTGAAGAACCGCCTTCTTCCATATGAACCTACCCAGCAATTAAGATCTAGCCAGGGAGCCCTCCCTGAAAGAGCCATCCCTCAATTAGGTGAAAGGCTTGTAGGAACAGGGCCTTTTCGGCAGCTGCCCCCAGATTATGGAATACCCTCCCAAGTGAGAGCCACCTGGCACCAATGTTGATGACATTCCAGCGCCAGGTAAAAACATTCCTATTCCAGAAGTCTTTTAACTGATTATTGTGGGTCTTGATGGCGATTTTAGTGTAGTATTTTAATATATTGTATTTATTGTATTTAAATGTTTTTATTGTTTTAATTTTATTGCAATTTTGAGGTTTTAATTGTCTGAATGGTTTATTTTAATTGTGAGCCACCCAGAGACCGTTGGGTTCAAGGTCCTGGGTTTGGTTTTCAAAACCCTCCACGGCCTGGGCCCTGAATACCTGTCGGAGCGTATCTCCCAGAGGTCAGCTGAGGCCAGGCCCACTCGAATGTCACAGGTGCGCTCATTCAGGGTGCCCACTCCTGTGCCTTCTCTGTTGTGGGCCCCTCCTTATGGAACCACCTCCTGAGTGAGCTGCGCCTTGCACAGTCCAGTCCCTTTGAAACCCCCACTTTTCAGGGAGGCAGGCATTTAATTTAATTTATTTAACCCTTCTTTTTGCCAACTTCCATCTTGGAGGCATTTGTATGCTTTTTAACATTTAATTTAATTTATTGGAAGATGGGTGGTAATAAATAAATAAATAAATAAATAAATAAATAAACAAATAAATAAATAAATAAAAAGCTATATAAGTAAGTAAGTAAGTAAGTAAGTAAGTAAGTAAGTAAGTAAGTAAGTAAAGTTATTTCTGATTTCTGACAAGCCTTTTCCCTCATCCTATTGCTCATGATATAAGAGGTTATGTTTTAGAGCTTGCACACATGCAATGTGTTGCAGTAGCATCGTTGATGTACAGGAATTACACCAATATAATTTGGCACCTCGATGTGGAAATTCCTGTGAACATCCAGGGGAGCTGAATTCATGTTATCTTGCACACATCCTTCCTGAAGAAAGGAAACAAACCTGCTGGAGGTTTCTTAAACAGGAGTGGTATGGTTATTAATGGCCTGTTATTTTTCCAAGCATATGTATTTATAATTTCTCAGCCTCTGAGGGCCCAAAGTATTGCACAGCCAGAAAAAAAGCTAAAAACACAGGTTAAAATATTTTTATTAAAAGAAATAAAAAGCCACTATTTTCCATAGAAGCTGAATTAATTAATTAATTAATTAATTAATTAACTTGGTTTAATTAAATAGGTTAATTAATTAATTAAAATATTTATACCACACCAACACTAAAACTATTTAGTACAAATCTAAATGTTTTAAACCAAATCAATCAGTCAATCAATTATGTGAATATTTGTAATTCTAACGCTTGTAGTCATTGACCACAATGTAGTGTCTCCTATCTTGATGATTTGGAAAACAGGATCATTATAAGAATGAGTGTACTCTACCATGTGATAGAGACATCTACATATAATAAATGTAGCATGTCATGTGCCATGGAAAATATTTTAAGTTTTGTAGCATCATGATTTTTGCTAAACTGATCTGCATCTAGGGAGCAGAAAAGGAAGCAGTTGCCTAATCACTACCACCTGTATTTCAGATTGTGTGTTGCTCCCTAAGAGCATAAATATTTAGTCTGATGTACTTTTTTAAATAAGCACACGTTGCACTGGGCAATGCTTCCAGCTATAGTTCTGCAGACTAAGCTACTGCCTCCATTGAAATCCTTTTGACATTCTACTGCCCAAATGGAATCAAATTTGGTTCTTAAAACACACACACACACACACACACACACACACACACACCTCCAATTTATGAACGTGACTTGAGTTATTAATAATATGCTTCTCTATCCATGAGGCAAAATATCACAAAATGGCCTGATACTGCTGTGTAATATCCTGTCTGCCTGGCCAACAGGAAAAAGGATGCTAATGTTACCTTGCAAAAGAGGAGCAGGAATGTTGGTGACACCCATGTCAGCAGTGACGATGGTCTGTAGGATCCCCTCTTGCCCTGAAGAAGAGATACCAAGCAAGGGGAAACCCTAGAACCTTATTTCCATTTTCATCAGTTAACACCTTCTCACATAAACAGAAAACAATTGTTTATTTGTTTTGGCTGCTCCAGTGTTTGGGATTACTTTATAGCATGTTGATTTGCTCCCAGACAACGTGAATGATTCTCTAATATAGCTAGTCTTCTGTTTCCAATTAACCCATGTGTGTGTGTATTGTGTCATTACAGTCGTGACCGACTCTCTGTGACCCCATGTCCATGGAGTTTTCTTGGCAGGAATACTGGAGTGGTTTGCCAGTTCCTAGTCCAGGTGCCTACAGCACCTGGTATTCCCTGGTGGTCTCCCATCCAAGTACTAACCAGGGCTGACCCTGCTTAGCTTCCGAAATCAGGCGAGATCGGATGTGATCAGGGCATACATATGGTTAAAAAGCCTTTGAGTCCATATTCCTTAATAACCTAGGCATCATCTGGGGGACACTGCATGGATCACACCCGCACACCCACATACCTAAACAGGATTATGACAGAAACCTTCCCTGAGTACTCTTGCAAAACATCTGAAACATGGCATTTCCCTAAAAGACAATTTTCGGGAAGCAAAACATGCTGCTACCCTATTTTATCTTGCCGTGCTGGATTTCAAATCTATGAAAGCTGTCTTTGCAAATGCATCAATCAACTCCATTTATCTGTGGCTATGTGTTTAACCTGGCCCTGAAATTTCATCAGCAGCTGTGTTGCAAGCAAAGACACAATGGGACTAAGGAAGAAAACAAAGGACAATGAGACAATGTGGACAAAAGGAATGGTTAGTTGGAGACCAAGAGATAATGAATAGCATTGTCTTCCTTTTTAATATCAATAAAAGGGGTGTCTGATTTGTACAAGGAGGCCTATGAATGGCTTTCTGAACCCTCAAACTAGATGTAAGGAAGCTGTACAATTCATTTTGTATGTGTCTGGGATGCCATCCAGTCCCATCTGACATAAAGAGACCATAATAGGGTTTTCAAGTTAATTGCACTATTTAAAGATTGGTTTTGTGAGTGCTACCTCCCACAAACATATCTGATGAATTTCCAGGGCAAAATGGGGATCAAATGCAGGTCTCCAAAATCCTAATCCATCTTTCCACCCACTACACCAACAGATGGCACACCATTTGATGCACATAGTCTTAAACACCAATGCAGTCTGGCAGCATCAGTGGAAGACATCTTGTAACGGTCAGCGCATCACTGCAGAGCTGAAAGAGAATGCATAGATCTTCAAGTCTGGCCCCTGACAAGAAAACACGGGGGGGGGGGAATCAAACTCTCAACCTTCAGCTCCACAGCCAGAGATCAGAACCACAGAGGTCTCCAGAAGATGAGGTCCCAAGGCCACCCTCCATCAGAGGCGTAGCCAGGATTTGGAGCACCTGGGGACAATGTTTGTTCTTTGCACCCTTCCTGCCCCCCACATCACACCCACCCAGCAATGGGGGCCAAACCCTGTGGGCCTGGGGTGGGTGCACACACATATGCGCATGGGCGGACAGGCAGACAGGTGGATAGGTGCATGTGTGTGTGTGTGTGTGTGTGTGTGTGTGTGTGTGTGCACGTGGTAGCACACATGCACCTTACACCTCTCCCACCAAGGTGAGGAAGAGGAGGAGGAGGGCACCATGGCCACCACGTTAATGCCTGCATGCCTGCTTTGCCGTGTGAGTGGTGGCGGAGGCAGCAGAAGAGGGGCCGTCACGAAGCCTTAGGGAAAGGAGGACTGCTGGGCAGTGGGAGGGTGCAGGGCTTCCTCCTCCCTCTCCCCCCTCCAGGTGCCCCCAGATTGCTGCACCCAGGACAGATGTACCGTTCTGCCCCCCAAGATATGCCCCTGCACTCCATCACAGAACTTAGAAAAAGAATGCACTTAATTTTCCCACTGCTCCCAGACCTCTTTCCTGCAGCAGCCATGGGGTGATATATCCATTGATGAATGCAGACATTAGCTAGGTGCACCTAGATCAGGGCTGTTCAACTTTGAACAGGCCAAGGTCTACTTTTTCCAGCCCAAAGTGCCTGAGGGCTACTACACTAAAACCTCTACTTACGAATTTTATCCATTCCAAGCACATGCTCATAAGTAAAAACTTTTGTAAGTAGAGCAGTGGTTCCCCATAGGAATGCATTGAAAACAATTAATCTGTTCTGGAGAGAACAGATTTCAATGCACCATGGCCCTTGAACTAGCCCGCTCGGCTGAGATAATGGGCTGGCAGAACCAGAACTTTGCTGGAGCAGTGGTGGTCCTTGGGATGGAGGAGGGAGGGGTGGAGAACTTATCACCTCACTTTTTTATTGATGGGCGGTGGGCTACTTTTGAACCCATCACAGGATAGCATTAGCCCACGGTCTACCTGTTGGGCAGGCTTGACCTAGATCATCTGGATAAAGCAAACCAGAATATCAGTGAAGACTATGTTTCCAGCACTATGTGCATCATTGGCTTGACAAACACACTCAACAAGCAGTTCTGCAAAGTGACCTTTGTCCCCATCAGGGGTATTATGGGTGTCCATATTTCTAAGTCATTCCCTGTGCTACGCTGGATGTCTTTAAACTTGTCAAGTTACATGGTTTGTTCTTGACACGATCTCTTATGAGTTGAGCACACAATCTGTTTCCCCTCTACCACAGACAGGATGGTTTTCATATGTTTTGGTCTACAGCAATCGTGACCAAACTTTGGCCCTCCAGATGTTTTGGACCACAACTCCCACAGTCCCTTGCCATTGGAAATACAGGCTTGGAATTCTGGGCGTTGTGGCACAAAACATCAGGAGGGCCAAAGTTTGGACATGCCTGGTCTACAGTGAACTGATGTGAAAAATATTAGATTAAAATAAAGCACAAATAATAAAAAAGACAACAAAACAACAAAAACAACAACAAAGAGCATTGCAGAGCTGGAAGAAATGATCCACAGCGGGCAATTGAACTCCCAACTCATGGCTCCACTACGATACCGAAACAACTGAGCTATCAAGCAGTTCATCTGAACTGATAACTGACAAGCAGGCAAGAAAGGACACAAACCAACCCAAGCACTGCAGTCTTACTCGTGACATTTTTTGCAAAAAAATCATTGTGTTTGGTCTCACGAAAACAAAATCTAATAATACATTTGCATCCACCAATGAAAAGGTAGCTTTGTTTTGTTTTTTTAATTTGTTTCATTTTTTCAACAAAACAAAAAAATGAAAACAAAAGATGTTCATGGTGCCCATCTCTACTAATTACATTTTATCAGTGCTATTTCATGTTTCTCAGATGAAAAAAAGGTTCATGGGGTATTATTATCAGGCCGTTCTCAGATGCGTTTGGCTGATAATTTTGCAACTGGAAGCCACTTTAAAGCTATTTTGTCTTCCTTATAATCATCACGGGCTAAATGAGCATCTGTTTCTGAGGATATAATGAACCTTTTTTTTTTTAGCCGTCTCAGTATGGAAAATAAAGTTTCGGAATTTCTCATACCCAATAAAGATGGCATCTCAACACGGAAAGACATCCGGGAGAATTGCTGTTCAATTGAGCACTTCTGAGGATCTGCCAAGACAATGATACAACCCAAGGGGAAAATACAGTAGACCATCATATAACAAGTAATTTGTTTAACAGAAAATCCGCTTAAAGGAAAACATTTTCGGAGATAGGGGGAAGTCGCTTAACAGAATTGCCTATGGGGCAAATCCGTACAACAAAAAAATGATTGTGATTAGGAATTAATCCATTTTCAATGCATTCCTATGGGAAATTTGTACAAAGGAATATTTGCTTAACAGAATTTCATTTGGAATGAATTAATTCCTTTATACAAGGTACAACTGTATTTTAATTGGAATGCATTGTATGATGCATCCCTTAATCCATCTCCAGTGGTGTTAAAAATGGTTGTGTGTTTGTGTGTGGGGGTGTTCATACAAAAACCGGTCTAATTGGACCCAAATTTTGAATTTCATACAAACTTGAATGTTTTATTTATTTATTTGAAAAATACATCCATATATTCAGCATGCATTTTTTGTTAAAATGAGTTTGCTCCACTATAGAAGAAGATAAGGCCTATGGAAATCTTGCACAAATAGGGTCGAAGCAGGCTGAGTGAATTTGTAATCTGGGTTTTGGGGCCAAGGCAAAGAGCAGCCTCACTTTGGACTATGTCAAGTCTACAGCGACATGCTTTCAGGGTCTGGAAACCGCTAGAGAGAAATTAGGATGAGGAATCGGTTAAATGTGCCCAGGAGTCTACTGTTAGTCTGATTAAAAAGTGAGCGCTGCATCTATAAACCTTTTGGAAATCCATAGGGAGGGAAGGCTTTCCATAAATACGAAATTGGCATTTAATAATTAATTCTGGGTTTTATCAGCTGCAAGGAAAACTGAGAGGAATAATCATTTCCTAGTTTTCAAGTGGCATTAATCATTAATTCCACATCCATGGATATCACTTTTGGGTGGAGGGGGGGGACCTGTTTAGGAAGCAACTAAGCCCAGTATAACCTACCTGAAAGCAATCTTTGGATGAATGAAAGTGTTTTTAGTGTACAGTTGCACTCCCAAGGTGCACATTAACAAGTCCAGGTTCACCATGGACAAGACAAACAACCAAACCAGATGATTTAAACTGGACAAGAGATAAGGCAAGCCAGTTTGTTAAACATAAATCACTGTTGTTTGCTGAATGAAGAGCAAACAAAAGCAATGTGTGCTGCTTATATACTTCCCCATAGGGCTTAAGGAAGTCTTTGAGGAACTTACAAGAAATTATGCAGGCAACACACCACCTACCTACAAGCTGGGTATTCATTTTACTGACCTTGGAAAGATGGAAGGCTAATTCAACCTTGACCAGGCTGCCTAGGACTGAATCCTGGATTGTGAGTCTAGTATGGCAACTTAAATTCGGATCCCCTCCCACACTCTGATTCTATTGCTTCTGTCGGCTGTGAGGGGAGGGAGAAAAAATGCAGGCTCACCTCCGCCTGCCTTCAGCAGCAGCAAGTTATAGTAGGACAGGAAGACCATTAGGGATTCCTGTCTGTTAAAGAGGGGGGGACAACAAAAACAAACAGAAGGCAGATGAGAGCCAGGCATTCACAGCTTTAAACTCCGCATCAGAAAAAAAATTACCTCCTCGAGACCAGGTACTTGTAAAATGTGCTGGGGTGCGCTTAAGTGGGCGTGGTCGTACTTTATTTTTTTAAAAGTCCACTGCTGGTGGGAAAACAATTTTATGCTCCATATCTGTGAGCATTTTGCAGCGGATTTTAGGAGTCGTGTGAAAGCAGCCATAGTCCACCTTCCCCTACAATAGTTTTTGCTAATAGAAAAATAGTTTTAATTTATAATCTAATGGGGAAAGCCCCTTCACACTCTCTGGTGGTCATTTTGTGATAGATAGATAGATAGATAGATAGATAGATAGATAGATAGATAGATAGATAGATAGATAGATAGACTTGCCACCATTATCAATTTGAAGTCTCACCTACAGTATGTGAGGATCATTACTCCAGTAAATTTCATAGTTTGCAGAAAACTACTATATAGAATTTTGCATGGATTATCAAGAAATAGGTTATCTGCATTTTCGATCAAACAGTTCCGTTCTGGCTGCCCATGTTTGTAGGGTCAAGAGGAAAGCTTTGTGTAGAGAAATTTTGCACCAAAATGTGACATAAGCCATCCGTGTTTTGCTCTCACAATGAAGGTAAGAAATCACATGGGGCATAAAGGATTAACCCAGTAGACTACCTGGAGATGACAAACAGGCTGTTTTGTGAACAAATAATTTAGCAAGGATTTGGGACACCCCAACTTTTGAAGGGATCCCCATTGTAGGATGGTGACGCTGGACTACAGGCAAAGAAGAATTGGAAATACAACTGGTGTTAAAACTGGAGTTAGAGAGACAGGGTATATCATTGTGGTCAATCTAATGTGAAGACAAATGTGAAGGCCAAAGACTCTGCTCTTAGCCAATATGCCCGTCACAGTGATGCAAATACAGTGAGCAGTAAATTGAAAAGCCAGCAGGAGTTAAAGGAAATTAAAAGACTGTGTTTAGAATGAGGCAGGGCAGGTGAAGACAAAAACTAATAGATACAATACTAGAGAGTAACTGAAGGGTAACCAGGGTCAAACTATTGTAGTGGTCATGAGCTAGGCCTTATTTGGACATTAAGCCTGGCTAGGGGACCCAGTGGATTTGTTGGGTGGGTTGGGGAAGCTATGAAGGTAGAAAATGGCCTCTTCCTCCTTCCCCTCCTTGAGACCTTGAGTAGCTCATCTGAAGGAGGAGGAAATGCATAACCAGTTGACTGAATCTATTTCTGGAAATAAGTGTTGCAAGATCTATGGACCATCTGACATGGCTGGCTCAATAATGGAATCCTGTTAGCTTATGTTCTGCCAGGAAATTTGATGATGTCATCAGCCATGGCCATGGGGTGGGGGAGTAAAAGTGTCCTGTTCTCTGCAGCCTTGGTAAGCTCCAGGAATCCAATCCCCTTCCTCCTACAAAACCTTCAGCAACTGCAGAACATATTGGAGAATGATTTAAGGCAGGAAAATTACCACCACTGGTCCAAGTTCTGTGTCACTCACACATAGAAATGGGAATATCTACCCATTTTGCTGTGCCTCTGCTTCACCTTTTGAACAATTCAGTAAATTATTGTACAAAATGGATGGAATGACATCTTCACCCAATTGATGCTGCCCCAAAAGTGTTTCATGTAGCCCTGTATGGTCAGGCTAAGGTAGTAGAGGACCTCTAGGTCCTTTAAAAGGGGTCATTCCCAACATCTTCAAACTAGATTTTAATCTGACATCTCCCCCAAAAAAAACATTTTGGGTGAAGCACCATTTTAATTGATTCTATTGAGTCTGTTTGTTTCGTAGTGTTTCAGATGGAGGTCCTTTTTAGCCCCTTCTGGAGATATCACGGACTGAACCTGGACATATGCAGATCCATTGACCTTGCATTTGGTTTTGGCCGATGTTAACTATTGTAATTTTTCCGTTGCAAAGGCATCTGTTTAATGCATGTCTGTTTGAAAGTACAGTTTGCCAAAGCAGAGAAAATAATTCTAGCCATGCTTGGATTAGCATAATGAAAAAGGTAACAGCAAGACGGTGGTAGGTGGCTGAAGATGAAGGTGTGCCATTTTCAAAGCCACCCACCAAAGTAAATCATTTAAAGTTGCCCTGATTTCAGTGGGAGATTGCTCACCATCTGCTTCCATCGCTAATTTAAACCCACAAAATGCAAATATGCTGCAACTGGGCTGGGATGTAATTGATTCAAGGTAAGCTAACAAGGAAAGAACAATTCTTCATTAAAATGTGCCCGGCTTCCAAAATACTGCGGGATCTCCATCACTAGGTGAAAGAGTTCTGAAAGGGACAAAAATGGCTGATACGTCACGTCCGCTGGAGACCAGTTTGAAGGAACGTAACCTCACGTCCTTGTGGGGTCAATCCGAGTTCAAAGGAATGTAACCTCACGTCCTTGTGGGGGTCAACCTCACATCCTTGTGGGGTCAATCCGAGTTCACCCGATCACGTTCCCTGAACTGCGCTCCAAGCGGGGTGAGAGATTCCCGTCCTGGAGCTCGGGAATCTTTTGAATCCACTTCTCGATCCGTGTTGAAAACCGATTTCAACACAGAGGCAACTTCACCTCGGCTCGAGGAAGGATGTGAAGTAACCACCAATGACAGATAGGAGAGATCTCAAGGGTCATTCACCGTGATTCCTCAATGATACCTCTAGGTTCCAGTGTTGCACATTACTGGATACGAGCTGTAGCAAGAGGGCTACTGCCTTTGGGACCTGATTCTGGTTTTATGGAGGCATCTGATGTGCTGCTGTGGAAGGAGCATGTTGCAGGGTGTACCTTTAGTATGTTACAGAAAGCGCTTCATATGGAACCTTCTGGCCAAAGCAGTGGATGGTCTTTAAGATACAACTCACAAGGAAGGGAACCAGTGGATCTAATTTTTGAAAGCCTAACATCTGAGAATCTAATCCAAATTGCTAATTAGCCCCATCTTTTGTCCCAACAAACCATATACCTGAAAGGTTATTGATGAATAAATGTCTTACGAGGGACGGCTTAGGGAACTGGGAATGTTTAGCCTTTCAAAAAGAAGGCTGAGGGGGGTATGATAGCTATGTTTAAATATCTGAAAGGATGTCATATTGAAGAGGGCGCAGGTTTGTTTTCCATGGCTTCAGAGACTAGGACTCGGGACAATGGTTTCAAACTACAGGAAAAGAGATTCCATTTGAACATTAGGAAGAACTTCATGATGATTGGAGCTGTCCGGCAGTGGAAGATGCTGCCACAGAGGGTGGTGGAGTCACCTTCTTTGGAGGTTTTTAAGCAGAGGCTGGATGGAGATCTGTCAAAAATATTGTGATGGGGGTTCCTGCATGGCAGGGGGTTGGACTAGATGGCCCTTGAGATCTCTTCCAACTCTAGGATTCTAGGATTCTAGGATTCTAGGACCAAGCGTCTCTCCAATGTTGAGCTCACTCAACACTCCCCCCCCACACACACCCTAGCATTGATCAGCTGGCAGGCAGGGCTTGAGGGAGGGAAAAAGTTTTTCCCTCCCCCAAGCCCTGCCTGCCAGGTGATCTGTACTACAGCCATTTCCCAGCCACCACCCTCCCCCCAACACACACACATGAACCATTTTGATAGTGGTTCATTTGGTGTGATTTTTTTTTGAAAAATTCATATCAAGCAAAAAGAAAAAATGGGGGGGACAAAACCAAATGAAACAAAACATAATTTTTCTGTTTCGTGCCTATCCCTATTAAGAAGATCTAGTGAATGGTCAATATAACACTAATGAAGTACCAGCTTCTTTTCAAGAACCACACAGAATCATAGAATAGTGATGTTGGAAGGGCCTTATAACTCATTGGGATTTGTGCATATGAATCCTTTCCTGGAAGAACAACAGAATAAAAACATTATTAAACATTTCTCTCCCTTACCCATCTACCTGGCAAACCAGTGCAATGGCAACTGTGTGAAGAATTATTCCTAGACTCTTAAAGAGGAATGCCATCTGCTGGGATGTCACCTTTTCTTCCTTTTTCATCTTCTATAATGGATTTTCCAAGTGCACCTCCTAGGTCTCATCGCCATCTGCCAGTATTACGCGGTCTGTCTGAAATATTACTCCCTTTTTTATCTTATCTGCTTTATTATTTTGAAAGATTTAGGCATGTGTATAGGAAGGCAGCCAAAGGATTTACTGGATTAATATTTTTGATGACGCCATTGCAAAAGAGAGAGAGAGAGAGAGAGAGGGAGAGGTGGAGGGGAAGGGGAGGGACCATGAGTATGTTACGATCACAGAGTGTGCTTTCTGTGACTCTGGGCCACCCTTTGACCCTTCTCTGCAAATCTAGGGCATAGATGATCCACTTACGACAGTCGGCAGTCCATCTGAAACCCTCCGCCTTATAGTTCAAGCAACCAAGTATCTTCTACAAAACACTGGGAGTCATCAAAGGGCAGAAAGAAGAGGGCAGTGGCGATCTCTGTAATGCCGGGCCTGCACAAAATTAATAGGAGAACAGAGAAATCAGTTTCTGCACTATTTTGCCCAACAGAGCTGCCAAAACTTGCAATTACCCATAACAGAATTTCTTTATGTTTCACAACCTGATGGCTGGTATTGTGCTTCATATTCATGATTCTGGCTAAACCATCTGAAAGTCACTTCCTAGACTTTGAAGGGAATTAGAAATTATTAAAAACTTGGTTATTTAAGCAGGCATTCCCTCAAATATAATGCAATTTCAGTGCTCACCCATTAAATCTTGGTTTTCTAACTGATCAGCCTGCCGATAATAATATATTGTTTTATGTCACTTTAATGTTATTTTTATTTTTGTCTTTATTTTGTTGTGTTGCTATTTTGTTGTTTTATTGTATGAATTGTTTGAATGTGTTAATTGTTGTAAACCGCCCAGAGTGACCTCGCTGCCAGATGGGTGGTGTATAAATCCAATAAATTAATAAATAAATAAATAAATAAAATTAGAAAGGAATAAACAAGTAAAATAGGGTTACTGGGTACATACAACATTTTTGTGATGGTTTATCAATACAAACCCTTACATGCCTCCTATTTATTCCCCCTCCATGTGTATTAAAGATCTAGTGCCGTGATGGCGAACCTATGGCACGGGTGCCAAAGGTGGCACTCAGAGCCCCCCCTTCATAGCCCACCTGTATACAGGTTAAATTACTACATTGGCACTTTGCAAAAAATAAAATATTAGTGGGTTTTGAATTGCAGTTTGGGCACTCTGTCTCTAAAAGTTTTGCCATAGCTGATCTAGTAAATGGCCATTATGTTATTGAAGCACCAGCTTCCAGTGAAGAATAACAGAATCGTAGAATAGTGATTTTAAAAGGGACCTATTAGGCCATCAAGTCCAACTCCCTACTCCATGCAGGAATAGTAATCAAAGGATATCTCTTTAAGAATCAAAGGATTCTCTTGAATTCCTCCAGTGTCAGAGCACTCACCACTAGAGATGGGCACGAAATGAACTTTTTTGTTTTGTTATTCATTATTAGTTTCATTACGTAATGAAACAAATAACGAACCTGGTGCTGAAAAAGGAACAAACCGAACCGAACCAAGAAAATTAGGTCCATGGTGTTTCGTTTCGTTAATGGCGTCTCACGATGAAATGAGCTGTTTTAAATGTTAAAAAACATCCTGAATATTCATAACCCCCAGCAATAATTATTTATTCTGCCTGATAATACCTGCCAGTGGGGTTTGGGGTCCTTAAAACATTCATTTATGTCTTTTCTCACATTGTGGTGTATTTTTTCCTTTAAGAGGAGTTAGGGCATCCACACAAAATGGCTGCCATATGCCTAATATTGATTTCTATGGCATTAAAACGCCCTGGACATCTGTAAAAATCCAGCAAAAATTATTTATTCTGCCTGATAATACCTGCCAGTGGGGTTTGGGGTCCTTAAAACGTTCATTTATGACTTTTTCACATTGTGATTTATTTTTTCCCTTTAAGGATGACACAAAATGGATTCCAGGCACATGCTTAATATTTCTTGGGTATTAAAAATGTGCAAGGGGGTCGAGCAGTGCTTAAAACATGCATTCATGCCTTTTCTCAGATCGCTTCAATTTCATTTTATTTTCTGGTTTTTTTTTTAGTCAATCCATAGCTCCCCTGAATTTATTTTTATTTTTTATTTATCCTTATTTTACTATACCATGCATTGAGCACAGTCACATGGGCTAGCCATGTGATGGGATCATGTAAATTTTTGGACAACTTCAACCAATAGCATGCCCAGGTAGCAGTGGGAAGGTCTGGCAGCTCCAGAGGGCATAAAATCTCTTGCTCTCCCCCAGCCCTCCTTGCAGTCTGTGGTGGAGTGGAGTGGAGTCAGGTTGGGGTGGGATTGCTGTCTGCATCGTTACTTTCACTTTAGTCTAGGCAGGTTGTTCAGCTATATTATATCAATTTATTTATTTATTTAGTGTTTTCCGTCTGGTCTGGGGCGTTGGGGGATGCCCGCGTGTGGGAAGTGCTTTAATTGCACAAAGTGGGTAAAAACAAACAAACAAATAACAAAACAACAAAACAATTTTTTCACAAAAAATAACGAAAAATGAAACAAAATGAAACAAACTCCTCAATGAAATGAAATGAAATGAAACACTATTTTTTAAATTAGTGCCCATCTCTACTCACCACCTCTTGAGATCATTGGCTCCGCTGTCATACCACTCTAACAGTTAGGAAGTTCTCCCTGATATTCAGCTGAAAGCTTGGCTGTCTTAACTTGAGCCCATTGTTGCGTGTCCTGCACTCTGGGATGATCAAGAGCATTTCTTTTTAACTTTTATCTGTATCACCTATGCAACCATAATTTTAAATTGTGCAATGCTTTGATATGGATAAGGAAAGAAAGACAATTGTGGAGGTCTGTTTGTGAAACCTGACACAAAGCTCTGAAGAGATGCCAATCCTGTGCTTGGTTGTACAGTGTGTGTGTGGCCTTTTGTTGGATCCCTACGGCAGCTGTACTAACATTGGACTTCCACGTGCATAAACGGTGTCAAGAATCTCCCCTTCCCCCACATCTGAAATTTGTGCAAAATGTTTTCGTAGCTGCTCTCTTCCTTTAATCAGCAAAGCATACACAGGCACAAGAGGACAGGATGGTACATTAAATGCGCACCAACAACCTTCACAACTTTTATTTTTAAAAAAGCAGGGCCACAAGGCACCAGCCAATGTTATTTTATACCTGTAAACACAGATTGTGCTCACTGTGCATTTATTCAGATGGCCAGATCTGAGAAAAATCTCCTGAAAAGCAAGATTAGGTCACATTTTATATATATATATATAAAACCAGAAGGGATATCAGTGCTCTACAGAGGGAACTCAAAACACAATCCAACTAGATTAATAAACTTACTTGCAAAGTAATAAATACATCAGGGACATTAATGTTGCTAACACATTCCCTATCATCAAAGTGATCATTTTGAGCTAAAATTAGACCTGTGATTGTACGTTTTGTATCTTAATTAAAACAAAGCCCTCTTTATCAATTAGCTCTGACAAGTATGTGTAGACGCCTGCTTGCCAACATAATCCCTTACTCCCATTTTGATTAGTAAATGGGATTGCATTAAAATTGATTCTCCTTCCATGGACCATTTTCTACTCTCTCCCTCTATTCAATTAGGTTGCTGGCTTGTTGCCATTCACGAGCTCCCCCATTAGCTTGGCAAGACTGCTCCTCCAAGGATGCTGTGCCTTTGACTTGTGTCACCTTGCCGATTTGTCACATCGGGCTCTAGAGGCTCACCATGTGACTTGAAAGGCATATCTTCCACCTTTCATTCAACATTCCTCACGGGCACTGTGGTTCCTGGAAGCTTCCCCCTTGTAGAGCTGCAGGGTAAACCACACTTCCTCCATGAGTACTAAAGATGAGAAGACTCAAAGACCATATTCCCCACTCATTTCCTGGAGGTCAGTGACCTACGTGTGGGTGCTCAACCAAAAGCATTTTGGACTATAACTGCCAGAATGTCTCGGCCTTCATGGCCAATGTATGGCCTTGTTGTTTGGAGGATTGTGGGAACTGTAGTCCAAAGTAGAGGACTTCCAGTGTTGGATGAAAGTAGAAACTCTGTTTCAGTTCAACTAGAAAGTAGATGGGTACAATGCCTCCTTAGATGGATGCAATTTGTCCTCATGATAAGTCAACCTGTCTGTTATGGTTCTGTAAACTGTCAGCTGCAAAGCTGGCAGGTCGATGGTTCAAATCCTGGGTGCCCCGCAGTGGAGAGAGCTCCCACTGATAACCCCAGCTCCTGCCAACATAGCAGTTCGAAAGCATGTAAAATGCAAGTAGATAAATAGGTATTGCCGTAAAAAGCGGGAAGGTAAAACAGTGTTTCCTTGCAGCCATGCCGAACAAATGGCCATGGGCATGCACAACACTGGCTCTTTGGCTTGAATACAGAGATGAGCCCCTCCCCTAGAGTCAGACATGACTAGCATGCATGTGCAGAGGGAACCTTTACCTTTACCTGTTTGCATGTGGTTTGATTAAAATACAATTGAATAATCAAAAGCCAGTAAACGTAAACTTTAAAAAGTTTTTAAAAACTTTGGGTTTTTAGTTCATCAGACATGACTGTAGACAGTGTGTGTGTGTGTGTGTGTGTGTGTGTGTGTGTGTGTGTGTGTGTGTGTGTGTGTGTGTGTGTGTGTGTGTGTGTGTGTGTGTGTGTTAGAGGAAGGGGGGTTATCTTCTCATCTTCTCATATTCTGTCTCTGTGAGGTGCATCATTGCTAGATGATTTTTTTCCAAGGAAAGCTGCTGGACAGTCCAGTGGTTTAGTTATCTGACTATGGAACCAGAGGTTGGGTGTTTGACTGCAGAGCTCAAATGTGTCCAGAGGGTCCCTTCAAACTCTGCAGTGTGTATTGTGTGCTGTGTGTGTCTTTGTGTGTGTGCCCTCTTGTCTGATGTGTCCGCCCTCCAGCTGGCGCAAAGAGTGTTATCTGACCCTGGAACCTCAGGTGTCAGCCGGGTCAGGGCCTTTTATCTTCTTCTCATCTTCTCAGGGCTATTCTGTCTGGTCTGTGAGGCTGGTGAATCATTGCTAGATGATTTTTTGCCACCCCCAAGCCTACACTGGTTACCCGTTGAAAGCTGCTGGACAGTCCAGTGGTTTAGTTATCTGACTATGGAACCAGAGGTTGGGTGTTTGAGTGGCCGTCCATCTGGAATAAACTGTGCTCCTCGCTGGAAGCTTTTAAGAGAATCTTAAAACTAGGAGCTCAGGTCCCATCAATTAATCCAAATTAGTCATTGCTGTTTTGCTATTGTAGTTCACAATTGTTCTTGCAAACTCTCCCCAGTTCTATGTGTAAATAATAAATAATAATAAATAAATAAATATTAAAATGGGAGGAGGAAACAATAAGCATGGGAAGAAAGCTATACTTGTGTTTCTCCAGGTTGGTCCTTGGTCTTCTCAAGCGCCATCTGTTGTTCCTGCATCACTCTTTAAAAAAAAGATTTTACCTCACCTGTTTCAGGTCTGGCATTTGAAGTGTGAAATGTACTATCTCCATCTACAGAATGTGCTAATCACACTACTAGAGGTCATAACGTCACTCTTGTAAGACAAAAGAGGGGAAGGCAACCAGAAGCAGTCTCATAATTTAGTCCACCAGACCATGCCCAAAGTCTTTTGCTTTACAAAGTAAAGTAGAAGCCAGATCTTGCATGGAATTTGTCTTCCTGCCGAACCAGGCTGTAAAGACAACTCCAGGGTGATCAAAAAGTTGGCATCAGTTAACCAACAGCAGCTATTGGGAAAAAATATTTGAATTGGCAGAGATGGACATACTATCTGAATTGTTGAAAGATAAAGACTTAACAGGAGGCAAATGAAAGCTGGAAACCACTCCACAATTTTTATGAAAAAGAAATTTGCAACCAAATTGCTCCAGTAGTATAATAGATTAGAGATGGGCATGACCAGGAAAAATTACGTTTCGAGTTGTCGTGTGTCGGAGCCGGCCCATTTCGGCTCGTTTCAGTTTGTCGCAAAAATTTTCAAAAATTTTTTGTTTCATTTGTCATTTTTTTGTCTGTCGTTAGTACTGGTTTGGGGGGGTAGCGGGCTCCTGGAGGCACCTCTCTGGGGTGGGTGCCTCCTCTGGCCCGCTATGAAGGGAAAGTGGGCTCCTGGAGGCACCTCTCTGGGGTGGGTGCCTCCTCTGGCCCGCTATGAAGGGAAAGTGGGCTCCTGGAGGCACCTCTCTGGGGTGGGTGCCTCCTCTGGCCCACCATGAAGGGAAAGCGGGCTCCTGGAGGCACCTCTCTGGGGTGGGTGACTCCTCTGGCCCGCAACAAAAGGGTATGCATAGCCAATTGGATATGCATACCAAGTTGCAGTGGCAGGCAGAGGCACCTCTCTTTCGGGTGCCTCTGTGACTCACTGCCTGGCATACGGTGCACTTGGGCTGGGGATGGGGAGGAGGAACAAAGTGAGAGAGGACCCCTATGGGCGCCCTCTGGCTCACTAAGAAGGGAAGTGTACTTGCTGTAGTGCAATGGGAGTACACAGATCTGGCTTAGGGTTAGGGTTAGTGCAAAGGCTAGGCTTACGGTTACGGGTAAGGTTAGGGTGAGTTAGTGGGGTGCACCTCTGGGTGCCTCTCTGACCCACTAAGAAGGACAGTGTACTGGCGTATGGGTTCGGGTTCGGGTTCGGGTTCGGGTTCGGGTTCGGGTTCGGGCTAGGGTTAGTGGGCTTTTTATGCCCGACTGGCACATCCCAGAAGTCTCGGTCAAAACCTGGCCAAGTGGCCATGCAATTGGTGGAATGGCTCCAAAAAATTGCATGGTCCAATCCCATGGGCAGCCCATCATTGCGCAGGTGTAAAAAATAAAAATAAAATAAAATAAAATAAAATCAATGGAGACGTTTTGTTGCAGGAAAATCCACTGCTGCTACTGTAAAAATTCAGGCAGTTTTAAAATAGCTATTTTCGCATGTTTCTGTGGTGCTTTGGTGTGTTTTTGGACCACAATTTCAAAATAAATATTGTGGTCGCCCCGTTTTGGATCCCCCACCCGCACCGCATGGCATGGCGAGTTGGCGAGACGACGAGGATGCCCCCCACCAGAGCAGCCCAGGACAGGAGAGGGAGGGAGGCCGGGGACCCCCCCCCAGAAACCACCCCTCTGGTAGGTGCCCTCACTCAGGCAGGCATATTTTTGCCTGCTTTTTTGGCTGAGAATCGGGTTTTTTTATTTTTAAAACTTTTTTTCTGTGCCGCTTGCGCTTGGCATCGCGCGATTGCCGTGCGATGCCAGGAACGACAACAACAAATCAGACCCAATTTTTCTTTTTTCAGTTTGAGTTCGAGTTCTGGTGGAGTAATTGTCATTTCCGTTTCCATTGCGTAACGGAAACGAGGAACGGAAATGGAAACGAGAATTTCGCCAAGCTGTGCCCATGTCTATAATAGATACATAACTATCATTGTCAAAATAATGGAAATAGTGTGAAAATGCCATGTAATGCTCTTTTTTTAACCTTTGGAACTCCAATCTGTTACCCATCCCTGTTAGTTATCCCTCTATGTGGGATAGTTGGCATCAGTTGAACCATCTGCCTGTGAGTTGCAAATCATTCTCTGGTGCCATTCTCTAGAGCAGTAGTTCCCAATCCTTCACCACTGGCTGGATTTCTTGGAGTTGCAATACAAAAACATAGGGGGACCCCAGATTGGTTAGCCCTGAAAGACTTCAGGAGCACAAGCTACATTTGTTGAGATGTCTGTGAAGATTGTCAGGAATCCGGGTGAGTTTATCTGGAAGTTGATTCATGGCAACTGGACTTCTTTTCTTGTGAGAGTGAAACATTTTGCTACTCATTCAAGCAGATTTGTTAGTCTGAGGAAAGTTAGTGGCAAGTCCTCCAATTTATAGTTAAACTTGCTTTCATGTCACCTTGGTCCAAATAGGCTCATTAGGTGGACAATGGGCTGAATAAGCTCGTTCTTCACATCATCAGCAAGGCCACAGCTGAAGATCCATAGTTAATGAATGTTGGGAAGGGTTGCATAGGTGGGACTTTCATGCACCCCAGGCTATTGTCCACTTAACGAAATTTGTTTAAAAAATTGATTTCCCTTATATACATATTTTTGCACCCATTTTAACAAATGGAATTTCTCCAAATCTTTTCATTTGCAGTGAGGTGGCATTATTGTCTTTTTCCAGCTGTAACTGAAGTGCAGTTAAAACTTTGTTATTGGAGAAAGAAAAGAAGAACAGATAACTAGTAACTCTAATTAGTTACTTCCAACTCCATCACTGGTTGAGAAACCCAGCCCGGTCTTCAAACCCTGCCTTAAGAACATAGGAAGAGCAGAATCAGATCAAATTAGGGCAAAAATCTACTATGTCTCTACAAAGGGAGGATCATAAGCATAATATGAGTATAATAAATCTTACCTACTCATGTAAGGTTGGTTCAGCAAACACAAGCTGGCCCAGGAGTTGGCTATAGCCCTGAGAACTTGCTGTCTTGGAAGACTTTGGTCAAAATTTGTGTAAGAGGAAAACGAAATAATTATTGACATGTCTGCCTCATGTCCCTCAAAAGAAGTACTCATCACAAATGTGATAAATGACACCATTCACTTGTGGAATTCTCCTGAGATGCATTACTAATCCGAAATATTTCTTAAGGGCTGTCTAAAAATGGCTTAGCTGTTTTCCCTGACCAAAAAGCTGCACACTAGAGATGGGCCTGACTTGAAAAAAAATTTTTCGAGTTGTCGTTAGTCGGGCCTGTTCTGTTTCGGGTCATTTCCGTTTTTCGCGAAAATTTGCAAAATTTAGTCGTTTTGTTTTTTTTTTTTTGTTGTCGTTAGTACTGGTTTTTTTGGGAGCGGGCTCCTGGAGGCACCTCTGTGGGGTGGGTGCCTCCTCTGGCCCGCTATAAAGGGAAAGTGGGCTCCTGGAGGCACCCGTGGGTGCCTCCTATCCTCAACCACTAGGAAGGGGAAGCAGGCTCCAAGAAACCCCTCTACATGGGGGACTCCCCTCCTCACCTGCTGCTGCTGCAAAATGGTATGCAATAGCCATATGGATATTGCATACCAGTTGTGCAGACAGTGACTGTGAAGACTAGTGGATGGCACTGAACCCAGAGCCATAGGTGAGATGCCTAACTAAGGCTCTCGCACCACCATGTCTCACACAGAAGGGAATTGTACTTGCGTGTAGTGCAATGCAAGTACATCTGGCTTAGGGTTAAGGTGGGTTAGGGTTAGGGCTAGGGTTAGGCTAGTGATGGGTAAGGTTACGGTGGGCTAGTGGGTTGCACCTCTGGGTGCCTCTCTGACCCACTAAGAAGACAGTCTGTGATGTATGGGTACAGAGTCAAGGGTTAGGGTTAGGGTTAGGGGGCTAGGGCAGGTTTTAGGGGGCTTTTTGGCACATCCCAGAAGTCTCCATGGCCAAGTGGCCATGCGATTGGTGGGATGGCTCCAAAAATTTGCATGGTCGTCCACTCCCACATGGCTGGTCACTCGGCCAGCCCATCATTGCGCAGGTATAAAAAAAATTAAAAAAATAAAATCAATGGAGGACAGAGGAGGAGAGGAGAGACATTTTGTTGCAAGAAAAAACCCACTGCTACTGTGAAAAATCTGGCAGTTTATAAATTTTCACGTGTTTCTGTTGTGCTTGTGTGTTTTTGGACCACGATTTCAAAAACAATATTGCGTTCACCGCCCCATTTGGGATCCCCCGCCCACACTGCATGGCATGGCGACTCGAGTCCGGCTGCCCAGGACGGGGGGGAGGCGGGACCCCCCCTCCAGAAACCACCCTTCCGGTAGGTGCCCTGCGCCCTTAGTGAAGCAGGCATTTTTCCGCCTGCTTTTTTGGCCCGGGAATGGGTGGGGGAGAGTTTAAAAGTTTTTTCCTGTGCCGTCCGTGCTGCTTGTTTGCGGTTTAATTGCGGCGGCCAGCGGCCGGCGAGACTGGGCTTTTTGCTGGCTGCCTGCGAGCCTGCGGCGAGTCCCACCAGAGCAGCCCAGGATGGGGGGTGGGGGGGGAGGCCGGGGACCTCCAGAAACAACCCCTCTGGTAGGTGCCCTGAGGCACGGCAGGCATTTTTCCACCTGCTTTTCGGCCGGGAACCGGGTTTTTTTAACTTTTAAAAACTTTTTTTCTGTGCCGCGTGGAAAATTGTTCGTTCGTCGGTTCGAGCTCGAAGTCTGGCGGAGTATTCCCGTTACCATTTCCGTAGAGTAACGGAAACGAGTAACGGAAATGGAAACGGGAATACCGCTAAGTCGTGCCCATCTCTACTGCACACTCACCACAATGTTTTTATGGAGAAGGCTTGGGGTTGTCTCACTTCCATGTCTTAACTAGGTTTACACACCATGTGCAGATTGAAATGAGTTCCCCTAGAATCTATGTGTTTCTGGATATTTCGGGACCGCCTTCTTCCATACAAGCCTACCTGTACCTTAAGATCAGGCCAGGAGACCTTATTGAAGGAGCCATCCCTCAAAGAGGTGAGAGGGTGATATGTCGAAACAGGGCTTTCTCGGCAGTCCCCCCCCCCAAAAAAAACACCCCTTTGGAATGCCCTCCCAACAGAGATCCTCCTGGAGCCAATGCTTTGGGTTTTTGGCACCAGGCAAAGACCTTCCTGTTCAGCCAGCATTTTAGTTATATAGTATTTTTTATCTAGGCTCATGAGCAGCAGGATTTTATTATTTGTATTCTATATTGATTGTTTTAAATTGTTTTGTATTTTATGGTTTTACTAATTATCTTTTTTGATATATTGTTGTATGCTGCCCAGAGACTACTTGGTAGTAGGGCAGCTAATTTTGTGTGTGTATGAATGAATGAATGAATGAATGAATGAATGAAAAAATAAATAAGTAGGAACTAAACTTACTTGAATATGAACAAAATGGAAAGTGCTGGACTCACCCCTCCACCTCCTCTAAAATCTGAAACATGATTTATCCCGGGCTCTATCTACTGATCCTGGTATTCCTTAAAGCTACAGGAGTGAGTTCGCAAGAGCTGAGAACAGCTATTGAGGACAGGTCATTTTGGATATTGCTCATTCATGAGGTCATCATAATTAGGGCACTACTTGAAAGTAAATGGAGTTTAATTATTTTTGTAGTTCATTTAATTTTATTCAGTAATTTAGGATAATTTTGGTCTTTTAGCATTGTGAGCTTCTTTGGGTTCCCTTAACCGGGATACAGGCTGCCTACAAACCATGCAAAACAAATAAATGAGGATTGAAAACATTTGCAGGTGGGAGACAATGGAATGGACAGATTCTCTTATGTATAGCGGAGAGTTTCCTAATTATATTTGGATATCCCACAACACGCCCAGAACCAGAAAACAGCAGGTAATGTCTAAGCATTTCTGCATTCGTGTTTTCTGGTGCAAGGATGTGAAACAAAATGCTGAATCAGGACTCTATCACACATCCTTTAAAATGCTAATTAAATTTCAAGATAAAGTGTTTCCAAAAATATTGTTCCCACAGCCACCGGGCTTTTTTTTTTTTTAAAGAAAAAAAAACCTGGTAATGCCCCCTTTAGCTAGTTTTCCATGACCTACCAGAGAAGTTGGCAATTTTTTGCTCCAGTAAAAAATGTGAGCCAGAAGTCTGTGGGAGCTCGCATATGATCTGGTTTTCTGCCCCCCCCAACCCTGACCAGCTTGTCCTAGGGCTCATTGGTGCTTTTAATTTTTTCTAAAAAAATTCTCCTCCCCCCCCAGCGCTGATCAGCTGGCCTTTGGGCTGTCAGCACTGGTTGGTTGGTTTGTTTATTTTCATTTTTTCCTAGCCCCACCAGCTCCTGGGACTGGCAGGCACTTTTTAATTTTTTTTAATTATTTTTTCATTTTTTCATTTTTTCCTAGCACCACCTGCTGGCCGTGGAGCTGAATTGAGCTTTTTTAAAACAAATATTTGCACAACGGAGATCCCACATCTTCAGTCATGTGACCAAGAAAGAAGAAAAGCCAGATTTTCACTATATACATATCTTCCTCTATTTGAGATAGCAGCCTTAGAGATTTATCCCAAAGTTACGCATCTTGCACACCTTCAGATGGGTTTTAAAAATAAAATAAAGTCACTGTATTTCTGATGTATTTCTTACCTATGTATTCCCTGCCTTGTGGCACAGTGGTTAAATTGCTGTACTGCAGCCAAAACTGTGCTCACAGCCTGGCTTTCAATGTCAGGTAGCCAGCTCAAGGCTCACTCAGCCTTCCATCCTTCCAAGATTGGTAAAATGAGTACCCACTTTGGGGTGTGTGTATGTGTGTGTGGGGGGGGATGTGTAGCCTCTATAAATAAATTGTAAACCACCCAGAGAGTGCTTTAAGAATGATGGGGCAGCATATAAGTGGTACACTTTGCTTTAGCATTTGCATTTTAAAAAGAAAATGAAAGCAGCTGAATGTGTGAAAATATACAGAAATACTATAGTGTTATTGGGAAGTATGAAGAGTGCATGCAAGAGGAAAGGTGTGTAAAGACAGGTGTTTATTATGTAGAATGTATCAGAATGTTCATGAGGGAATATATGTTTTAAAAATAGCATACCTCACAACCTGATGCAATGGGAATACAGGAAGGACATAGACAGACACAATGGAACTGAGATTTTAGAGGGTGTTTTTACATTGATATTCTACATCCTTGAGACAGCAGTATAGATTTTCCTCTTCTCTGCTCCCTTCCCTGTTTGTCAGGTGCTGCAGCTGAGGAGATATTCACCTTGCCCCCTTTGTATTTGCTGAAATTCAGGGAGGGAGAAGATTAGTTCAAACATCTTTCCCAAAGACATCAGACGCCCGGAAAGTCTTCCTGAGATCATGCTTTATCAAAAAGTGACGGCTCCTTAGTGCCGAAACCTTTGACAGTGACCTTTCTTTTGTGCATCCACCTCCAGAGGGAATCTGGAGACAGTTTAAAATGCTGAGAATAATGCTGTCCCCCCCCAACCACCCCCCGCCAATCCTCCCCCCCACCCGCAAACATTAGAACAGAATTGTTGACTGTACACTTCAGAACATCCTCTTTGTATAAGCCTTCTGCTGGGCTGCACTCCAGTTGCTTTCTATATTATATATTCTTGCAGCAGACATTAATTCTGTTAATTACCATACAATGGGGAGGTCAGCTGAGGTTCTGGCCATGATATGCGTGTGTGTTTTGCATAATCTATGCTGTATTTTTTTATCTGTCCTTTATCTCATGGGCTCGTTGCCTGAGGCGGCTCGGAATAACACGTTCAGAAATGAGAGGTTAACTTTCTGGAATGTTCCATGTTTCTCAATGTGAGGTTGTCCTTGAACTTGAAATGGGCTTGGATGCATCAGCTGGTAAGGGAAATGTCTTCCCAACCCACTGATTTCTGGAAGTAGGTGAATCATTATGAACATCGGGATCTGTGTTGTGCTCCTAGAGTATCTCAGCAAAATTGCCGCCACGGAGGGGGCTCACATGTTAAGGTCAAAATGACTTGGGTGAATCTAGGAGCTTGGATCTCCTTCCTCATTTATGATATCGGTAGATATAAGAACCAGTATTCCTTATATCTTCCTCACCTTTTCCTCAGTGATATTTTTGTATCATTTCTAGTTTGTACTTCCGAGCCAAGAAAGGCAGCTTCAGCTTCCAGAGATCTGGCTTTTGGCTGAGCAAATTCTTTAAAAACAAGACAAAAACAAAGTGAAGCAAACACCCTCCACTAGGAGCTCAGGGCTCATTGCAGAAATTTTGTAGCTTGAGTCCAAGAATGTGTGATCACCGGGCACTAAATAAAGTGGCCAGGACCTTTTAAAGCCAGCTTGAAAAGACAGAGAAAGAAGTCGCTAAAACCAGACTCAAGTAATCTTCTTCTTCTTGTTGTTGTTATTGTTGTTGTTCCTAAGTATGGTAACAGCACTGAAGTGGTGCAGTGGAATTTCTTAACGTTTAACTATTGGGTTATGGTGTCTTTAATGATTGGACAATGGGAAGCCTGTTCCTGGGTTTCTCTGATCAGCAAGAATGGGAAAGGAGTTTGCTGCCGTGGTAGGGTGAGGAAAATACAAGCAAAGATGGCTATGCTGGCGTTTGTTGCATCTGAGAGTGTTTGAGGTCACCTAACAAGGACTGACAAATCCACAAACAAGCAACCAGCCTGTTCCCAGGCCCATTTCTCCTACAGCTGCTGACTGACCAGCACTTAAACACTAGGGATGGTGAGTCTCATGATTCACACCTGCAATACTGCAGTGAAGCCTCTACCCATGGCCTGAGTTTGATCCCATGCTCAGGTAGCTAGCTCAAGGTTCACTCAGCCTTCCAGCCTTCCAAGGGTGGTAATTGGGTAAACTATGGGGCAGTATAGATGCTACACACTTTGATGGGGCAGTGTCTTCACACTTGAGGGCAATAGGCTAGTCTGAGAATACAGAATGCCTCAAGAAGGCAGTGGTGGAGAGGTTCAGGTGACACTGCCATAGTCTGCAGTTGCTGTCTCCAGCACCTGTCACTTAAGGCAGCTGTCTTACTCTAACTAATGGCAGGGCTGGCCCCACATATGCCCAGTGTGAGAAGGAAGGGGGTTGAGAGAAGGTTGGTCTGAGCAAATCAAGGCAGTATCTGATCAGAAAGGCAATCAAACTGAAAACTAACTTCAAGCTTTGCCTTGCTTTTCTGGAATTATAGGGAGAGGAGAGGAAAGCTTTTTGGTCAGTTTCTTTTAACCCATGGGTCCTCAGTTTATAGCATCCATGAGTTTTTGCTTGAAATAGCAATTAGAGATAGCCGTCTTGCCTAATTTTGAAAAACAGGATGTTAAGAAATGTTGTCCTTAAGAGCCAAATTAAACTAGTATAAAATGGACTGTTTTTGGGGACCCTAGATAAAGTGGCAAAAAGACGACTTTGTAGATGGAATCCTGCATCCTCTTAGCCCTCATTCTCTCTCTCTTTTCCTGATACCCATTTTTGAGCACTTTACCTTCTGTCTCATTCTCTTCCTTATTTGTTTCCCACTTTGGGCATAGAGTGTGTGTAGGGACATGTTGACAACCTCGAGTGGGTGCAGAGGAGGGTGACCAGGATGGCTGAGGGTCTGGAGGAAATGTCTTATGAGGAATGGCTTAGGGAACTGGGAATATTTAGCCTTTCAAAAAGAAGACTGAGGGGGATATGATAACTATGTTTAAATATTTGAAAGGGTGTCATATTGAAAAGGGAACAGGTTTGTTTTCCATGGCTTCAGAGACTAAGACTCAGGGCAATGGTTTCAAATTACAGGAAAAAAGATTCCATTTGAACATTAGGAAGAACTTCATGACAGTTAGAGCTGTTCAGCAGTGGAATATGCTGCCACAAAGGGTGGTGGAGTCTCCTTCTTTGGAGATTTTAAGAAAAGGCTGGATGGCCGTCTGTCTGTTGGAAATACTGTGATGGGGGTTCCTGCAAGGAAGGGGGTTGGACTAGATGGACCTTGAGGTCTCTTCCAGCTCTATGATTCTATGATTCTATGATTCTATGATTCTATATAATAGTCAATTGAAATCAAATAGAGCATCTATCTAAAGGAACATGACTCTATAACATGAAATACAAAACATAATTTGCTTCTTGGCTGAGAAACTTTGATCAAAGGTATACGTGTGAGGCTTCAATTAATTGAAACTGAAGTGAGTCACGATTCTGACACAACCCTTCCTTTCCATGCTATTAGAGGAAGCTGTTAACAGCAAGATAGTCAGAAAATAAAGCTTCCAACTTGAGTAAGTCTGAGAAAGTGCTAAGACTGATAAAGGAGGTCTACTGCTGATTTTTGAGTACCACAATCCCATCCATTTGCAAGTCAAGTGTTGGATACCAGGCACGCTGGTAATAGGACATTTTAATTAATGGCCCAAATCTTTTTAGTGATGCCTGCTGGTATAACACAAGCAGCATAACTATGGGTGCAAATTGCCACAATTTTAAGACCGCTACCGCACTTCCTTGAGCAGCCACATTTTATTTTGCATCGCCTTAGCTCCTTCCACGGTCACGTAGTCACTACAGCAGTTTGGCAGCCCACACTTCAGCAGTTAAAAACATAAGAACATGAGAAGAGCCATGCTGGATCAGGCCAAAGGCCCATCTAGTCTAGCTTCCTGTATGTCACAGTGGCCCCACCAGATGCGTTTGGGAGCGCATGAGACTAGATATCTGTCTCCTGATACCACTCCCCTGCATCTGGCCCTTGAGGTACCCTGGTTTAAAGCCTGGAGATTACACATCTCCATCATGGTTTGTAACCTGTGATGGACTATTCCTCCAGGAATCTGTCCAATCCCCTTTTGAAGGCATCCAGGCCAGATGCCATCACCACATCCTGTGGCAGTGAGTTCCACAGACTAACAATGCGCTGGGTGAAAAAATATTTTCTTTTGTCTGCTCTTACTCTCCCAGCCCTCAGTTTGAGTGGATGTCCCCTAGTTCTTGTATTTTGTGAGAGGGAGAAGAACTTCCCTCTATCCACTTTACTCATGTCCTGCATTATTTTGTACATCTCAATGATATCCCTCCTCAGGCGCCTTTTTTCCAGACTAAAGAGCCCCAAATGTTTTAGCCTTTCCTCATAAGGGAGGTGCCCCAGCCCAGTAATCATTTTAGTCACTCTCTTTTGCACCTTTTCCAGTTCCACTATGTGTTCCTTTAGATGCGATGACCAGAATTGTGCACAATACTCCAGGTGCGGCCTTGCTATTGTTTTGTATAATGGCATTATAATGTTGGCTGTTTTATTTTCAACCCCCTTTTTGATAATCCCTAGCATGGAATTGGCCTTCTTCACCGCTGGCACACATTGGGTAGACACCTTCATGGAGCTGTCCACGAACACACCAAGATCTCTTTCCTGATCTGTCACAGATAACTCAGAGCCCATGATTTGATTGATAAAGTTTTGATTTTTTGCCCCAATATGCATTACTTTACATTTGGTTACATTAAAACACATTTGCCGTTTCCCCGTTCGCACTCTGAACCGCTTTAAATTACTACAGGGAAACGGCAGAAACAGGGAGAAAGCAAAAAAAAAAAAAAAGGTGGCACAGTATGTCCACAAATACAACCAAATCACTTTAAAGTGTTCTGCTTATATACCGCCCCATACCACTTTAAGTAGTCTCTGGGCGGTTTACAGTTTTTAATTACAGTGTGCAGGCTACACATTGCCCCCCCCCCAGCAAGCTGGGTACTCATTTTACCGACCTCGAAAGGATGGAAGGCTGAGTAAAAGGGGGAGTAGGAACTGATTTTAAAAAACATCACCCCCAGTGGTCGTTGCAAGAAAAACCAAAACAGCGGTCAAAAATGGGTGTGGCCAGGGGGTATCTTCAGAAAAAATGATTTGAAAAGTGGACAGTGATTTTTAAGGTGATTTGTCTTTAAGGAAAATGTGTTTTAAATCTAAAGTACGGTAGCTGTGTAAGTCTGTGTGGGCATTTCTTGCTGCATGTCAAATCTCACAATCCAGCAAAGCAACAGGGAATGCTTATGCTACCTTCCTAATGTGTGACCATTGACTGCCAAGATTTATGCTGATTGCATTCATGCCAGTGTAAAAATGGAATGAGATTTTGGCCAGTGGGAATCTAATTACAAAGGAAGCATTATGGGGATTGTTATGTGCCTTCAAGTTGCCCTTGGTTTATTATGACCCAATGAATGAGCAATCTCCAATATGCCCTGTGATTAATTGCTGTTCTTACAAACATAACAATTCCTGTCTCTAACCACTCTCCTAAGATCTTGTAAAGTCAAGCCTGCAGAATCCTTTCAGGAGTCAGTCCATATCTTCTTTTGGTACTTCCTTTCTTCCTGGTGCCTTCCACCTCTCTCTGCATTTTTGTCTTTTCCAGAGAATTTCCTGCCTTCTCATGAGTTGCCCAAAGCAGGGAAGTCTCAGTTTCAACATTGTTGCCTCCAGAGAAAGTTCAAGCTTGATTTGATTCAGAAAAGAACCCAGCTGCCCCGGAATATGTGGAGTAGAGATGGGCACGAATAGAAAAAATGGAGTTTTGTTTGTCGTTTTGTCATTTGGGGGTCCGTTTCGTTTTGTTTTGTTTTTTGTGAATTTTTTGCAAAAAAATCATTTTCAGGTTCGTTCATTTTGTTACCGTTTTGTTACCATTTATTTCAATTCTTTGTGATTTTTTTTAGCATTTAAAGCAGTTCACTGTATTGCAGTAACAGAAATGAAACGGACGACAAAATTTCTGATGTTTCTGTTCGTTTCATTTCATTTTGGAGACAAAATTCGTTTGTCATTTCATTATATAATGAAATGAAAAAACAAAAACGGAAACAAAAAATTGTTTATTTCGTGCCCATCTCTAATGTGGAGAGCTCTCCTCCAGCACCACATTTCAAACATTTTCTTCCCTGTCAGATTTCTTTACTGTCCAACTTACATTCCCGTACATAAAGACTGAAAATAAAGAGTGTAGATAGAGGGTCTTGATCTTTAGTGACACATCCTTTCACTTGATGTAAGAGTGACTCTTATCAAATAGGAATAGGAATAGGATTCTTTTTTGTCATTGCCCCTTTGCAGGAACAATGAAATTTCACGGTTGCTATATTCAACTCATATAAAACATTCCACATAGATTTAGAAACAACTACAACACATAAAATATGACATATAAAATAAGCTGATTTCAAAGTCCAGAATTTCCATTTAAGGTCAATATTGCTCTGAAAAAGAAGCTATTTTCGCCAAGTAATGAAAAGAGTAACTTTTCTCAAAGGCCAAGTGGAATCCAACTGTGTTGCTTTGAGATCCGCATGGTTTCAAAAAGAGAGATTAGCCACTGTTTTGCTGTGCTCTGTTTCGGATCACATTGCAGAATTGCAGATAAAACAGCTTATGCTTCTTCTAAAGCACGTCTCAGGTTTTATTTCTCAAGCAATTTCTGCATTATTTCTCAGCAAGTTATGGGTGAGTGAATTTCACTTCTTCTTCTTCTTCTTCTTCTTCTTCTTCTTCTTCTTCTTCTTCTTCTTCTTCTTCTTTTCTTCTTCTTCTTCTTCTTCAAGAAATTGCCAATGTTAGAAATTGTTCAGATTTCAGATGGAATAAAAAACCTGTGAAGAAATGGGAGAGAAAGTGAAACTGATATTTCTCCAAAGCCCTAAGAGCTTAACCTTCATGGTCTTGCCACTGAATTGGTGAATTAAAGCATGTTTGTGCAGTTTGACCAACACCATTTCAAAGAAGAAACTCTTTCTATGTAAATTTAACCTTAAGTGAAGTGAATGAAATATGAAGCACCACATAGAAGTGCTGAAGTAGAGATTGGGTTCACACAGTTAGAGCTGCAGAACCTTTTTGAGTAACACAGACAGCAACAGCTCACATGCACACAAACAGAGAGAAAGCCAGGCTTTTCTGTTGCATCTGATCTTAGCTATAATATCACAACTGGAAAAGGCATTGATTCACCCAGGAAAAATCTGTTTTTGCAAGCTGTCCCTGTTGCAATACAAACTATTTGTAGGTGGTTTAGTCTGGAACGATCAGTTAGGAACTATTAGCCTTACAAAATGCCTGTTTCTCATTTTCAACTCTCTAGGTCTAGGAGGATGGTGACTATAGAGTCTCCTGTGCCTATCACAAGATACCCTTGCATGTTCAAATCTACCACTGTGCAACCACGTACACCATAACACTTCCTCTATGGTTTTTCCTAAAGTCTTTGGAAAGTTGATTATTTCAGTGGCTACCAATCTTGGGTAACATGGGTGTTCTTGGACTGCAGCATCCAGAAACTTTGGCCAGCGCAGCTAGGGGTGAAGGCTTCAAGGAATTGCACCCCAAGCACCTCTGGGTGACACAAGGTTGGGAACTAGAGATGAGCATGAAACACCCCCTCTAAGAAACTGCCCCCTAAGAAAAATGAAACAAAACACAATGGATGAAACAAAACAAAACGGAAATTTCTGTTTCATTTTGGTTCATTTTTCGTACTGCCGTCTCCTACCTGGTGGTGGAGTGGTCCCTCCAGTCCTCCTCGCTGGGCTCTGGGGTTGGGGAAGCCAACTGGCCTGCACTACAGCTGGTAGGCGGGCCACATGTTTGGCACAATAAAAAAATAAAAAATAAAATAAAATAAAATAAAAATAAAAATAAAAATAACCCAATCCAGCCCGTGGGCTGCCAAACCAGCCTACGGGCCAGCAAAATTAAAAAAATGATAATAATAAATTGTGCAAAGTGGGAAGACAAATAACAAATCAAAATGAACCAACAAAATGAATATTTCCATAAAAATTCATTAAAAACAAAATGAAACAAAACGAATCGCCATTTTTTTCGGTTTGTGCCCATCTCTTTTGGGAACCACTGGCTGAGATATGTATCAGCTGACCTCAATGGAAGGACTCTATTTTGCCAACTGCTGGCTTTTCATTGGCTGTTCTAAGAGCTGCTTCAACTGATGCTAGAGCAGTTCATTCCTCTCTGTCCTGGCATCTCCTGTTTCCATCAGAGCTACTGATTGCAATGGAGAAGGTATGTTTCCAGCCTTAGAAGACATAACAGACCCAGCCATGCACACACAGAGAAAGTGACATCATCAATTGAACTATCTTGCTCCCTACAGTAACTTATGTATTATTGGCACAGGGTGCTCAAGATAGCTGTGGGTATCTGCTATTAAATAACTGGGTGTTTGTCAATTCCAGACATATTGACAGCAAGGTTAGTGTCTTAAGGAAGCAGGGAAGATTAAGCTCACCTTCTTAGAACTGCAGAGATGGAAGGGACCCTATGAATCACTGAGCCCAGACCCAATGAGGATATTTATTCAACAGCTTTGGGAAATGTTTTTTCTACTGCATACTGGGTCACAAATATTCTCTTGCTGCTTTCTGTATGGTGAGTCGTGACCCATTATTCTTCCAACGTTTGCTGGTCTTATATCTGGCGGCCCACAAAAGATTGTCTAGTTCTTATTTTTATTTTGTTTATTTTGTTTATTTTGTTTATTTCCTTTTCCTTTTCCTTTTCCTTTTCCTTTTCCTTTTCCTTTTCCTTTTCCTTTTCATTTCTTTCTTTCTTTCTTTCTGTTTTAGAGGTTGCAGAAGGATTTGTATGTCATAGGTCGCAAAGGACCACTCAACTGGAAACATGGATAATCTCCCCCTCCAGCAGAAAAGCATTCCCTTTTTAGAGTTCTATTGCTCATGCTGGATGAGCACACTGAATATGTGAAAAACCTTTAAGAAGGCATGTTTTTTCCCCTCCTCTTTCTGATGGCTTGTGATGCTGTGAAGTCTCCTTGCTGTTTGATCTCATTATTCCTCTTGATTCCATTGTATCGTGACCTCCTGTGGTGGTAATGGACCTGTTTACTTATGCCTTTTCTTTCTGGGTCACCGTTTCTCTCAGTTGTGTTGCAGGTAATCCTGAGATATAATGGAATAAGAAATGGTAGGATTACTGATCTTTCCTTGCTTCCTTCCCCCCTATATTTTTATGGCTAGCGTAGGCACTTGAACGCATTTAAGACAAATAATCCTCAGGGAAAAGTATGATTATCTTTACTAGAAAACTAATGGGGGGGAATTCTCAGAGAAATTCTGTCTTCTTGATTCTTTGACTGTTACTTCACGTCCATTCTCATCCCGGGAGGACGTTTGTTGCATGTTGATGTTGGTCGCAGTCACGTGGTCTTCTTCCGGTTCTGTCCCTGTTCCCGTGTACGCACGGGTGTGATAGATGATACCAGCATAACTGTTACCGCATGTCCTCATTCTGTGATGAGATGTGAAAATCCATGCCTTTGTTCTCCATTTTTTTCCGGCTCAACCTTCCTTTATTTATGTTTCCATTCTCTGAAGCCTTGCCTTCATTGTGTTATGGAGCTAAGTTTGAGGCATTTGTCTTTCAATCTCTCTGCACTGCATTGCTGACTCCATAGGGAATGTACTGGTGAATGGCACTTTGCACTCCTGCCACTAGATGGAGAATGGCACATTGTGTGACGAGCCTTACCTCACGGGCACTCATCTCGGAATGAGAAGTGTGACGAGCAGATTCCCGAGGCCAGGGAGGGGAATCTCTCATCCCGCTTAAATCGCAGTTCAGGGGGCATGGTCGGGACAAACTCCCCTCGTCCCGCAATGGATGTGCGGTTTAGAGATGGGCACGAAATGAACATTTTTGTTTCCATTATTTGTTATTTGTTTCATTACGTAACGAAACAAACAGAACCACAAAAATTGTGTTAGTTTCGTTTCGTTTCCGTTAATGGCAGCGTGCAGTGAAATGAGCTGTTTTAAATGTTAAAAAACACCCTGGACATCCATAAAAATGCAGCGATAATTATTTATACTGTCTGATAATACCTACCAGGGGGTTGGGGTCCTTAAAACATGCATTTATGTCTTTTCTCAGATCGCTGTATTTTTTTTTTCCTTTAAGGAGAGTTAGGGGACATTGACCCAAAATGGCTCCCAGATGCCTAATATTGATTTCTTGGGTATTAAAATGCCCTGTACATCCATAAAAATGCAGCGATAATGCAATACTTATTTGAAATTGTTACCTACCAGGGGGTTGGGGTCCCTAAAATGCTTGTTTTTGTCTTCTCCCATCGTGATGTATTTTTCTTTTCCCTTTAAGGATGACAAAATGGATATTGCCACTCCAGCCACAACATGGAGGCAAGCCATGTGATGGGATCATGTAAATTCTTGGACAACTTCAACCAATAGCATGCCCAGGTTGCAGACTGGGCAGTTCTGGCAGCCATAGAGGGCATAAAAAGCTCTGGCAGCCCCCGTCCTTCTTACAGTCCCTGGTGGGAGTTAGGGTAGGATTGCTGTCTCTGTGACTCTAGCTTCAGTCCTGCAGCCTCCCTGTGTGCGTGTGTGTGTATCTCTCAATGAGTGCCCTCCCCTGCCCCGCAGTGCAGTCACTCTGTGGCTGCCTTGCACCCTGGGCAATGTCCGCCGCTGCCTTTGCAGCCTCCCTGCAAACCTAGTCTATACTGTGTCTCTGCCAGCATCCATTTTTTTAGTGTTTTCCCTCTGGTCTGGGGTGTTGGGAGATGCCCACACACGGAAATGCTTTAAAAATAGTGCAAAAAGCGAAAAACAAAAATGAAAACAATTTTTTTCCAAAAATTCGTGAAAAATGGAAATGAAATGAAATGGACCTCTCAATGACAAACAAAAAACCAAAACACCATTTTTTTAATTCATGCCCATCTCTAGTGTGGTTAGATTACTTCGTACTGGTCCCAAGTGGGACCACGAACAGTGATGAGATGGACATGAAGTATCAGCCTTTGTTATTTTATCCCCAGCCCAGCCATGGGACCTTTTCTCTTGCTGTTGTGTTTACACAAGATATTTCTGATGGCACACATGCTGCTCATTTTAACATGTTTGGCTGCAACTCCATTGGCACTTGATGGGACACTTCTCCTAGATACAGAGTCTGTGAGCAATCTAGGAAAGCTGGATTATATGATCAATCATATTCTGTTAATTTGGAAACAACTGTCTCTATTTTTGTCACCATTTTGTTTTTTCTTTTGTATTTTGTATTTTAATTATCCTATATTTAGAGATTTGGGTTGCTTAGTTTGGTGTTTTCTTATATTTTTATTGGGGTTTTATAACATGCATATGTTTAGAGATGGGCACGGAGTGCTAAACTCATGTTTCACAGTTTGGCATCCCATGCCTCTACTGGGCACCCCCTTGGAGGCAGGACTCAGCTTCCCTGCCTCACCTCTTCCAGGAGTTGCCTTTGAGTGGATGCCCACCAGAGGAGGCTGAGCACCAAACAGCAGAATGCCTGGTCGGCCATCTACCAAACCAGAAGGAACCGCCCATCTCTATTTATATTATAACACTGTAAGCTGCCCACAGTGGTGGTTGGGTGATTAGATGGGTGGGATAAAAGTTAAAATAAACAAGAGTGTGGGGTACATTGAGGTGAAGGAGCATACTCCAAGAATCTTAGTTTGGAGCTGGAAAAGCCAAGTGATGTTTGTAAGCCACATATGGCCTCCCAAGGAACTTATAAGAGCCTCATGGTGCAGTGGTTAAATGCCTGTACTGCAGGTAAAACTGGGCTCACAACCTGGGGTTCAATCCCTGGTAGCCAGTTTATGGTTGACTTAGCCTTCTATGCTTCTGAGGTTGGTAAAATGAGTACCCAGCTTGCTGGGGGCAATGTGTAGCCTTCACAATTAAACTGTAAACCACCCAGATACTACTTGAAGTGGTATGGGGTGGTATATAAGCAGAACACTTTGCTTTGCTTTGCTTTATTATGGTTATCCCAAAACTCCATTGTCTGATGTAGGGGTGTGGAGAAACTTTTATATGTTTGGATAGCTCAGCCCCACTGGTTGTGTGTGTGTGTGTGTGTGTGTGTGTGTGTGTGTGTGTGTGTGTGTGTGTGTGTGTGTGTGTGTGTGTGTCTGTCTGTCTGTCTGTCTGTCTGTCTGTCTGTCTGTGTGTGTGTCTGTCTGTCTGTCTGTCTTCCCCCCACTCTGTGTGTGAATGTGTGTGTGCATGCGTGTGCATGCGTGTGTGCATGTGTGTGTGTGAAAGAGAGAATGCAAAAGACTCTCTTTTGTTAGTGAAAACAAAAAAAAATTAAAAAATAAAATGGGAGCAGCAGCCCACAAAGTTTCTGAGGTAGGCAGCAAACCTTTCCAGAACTGTGAAATAGGTTCACCTCTGTTTTAAAGGAATGGATGATGGATGTTGTGGTGAGAATATGAGCCTTATGGTGAGAATAGGAGCCTCTTAGGCAATGGAGTGTTATTTCAACATGAAATGCTTGATTCCTCAACCTCACTAAGTGATGTTGACATATCTTCCAATATCAAATCTAATTTATTTTATAAATTTGAAAATGCATGACCCGCTTTTGTTTGGGGCACTACAGGGACGTTTGAAGACACAGTGCTGCTAGAAAACAATAAAGGCTGATACCCCAAACCCAGACTCAAATAAAAATGAGATCTTCAGAAGGAAGATTCAAATCCACTGCCCTAGTGATTGCTACACATTTCATATTTTATGGTACTTGGCTTGCTCTCCCATTCGCAAGATACTGGTGTGCTGAGAGTGACTTGAATTACCATCTGCAGCAGAAAACTAGCGCTGTTCTGAAGGATGAAATTACACGCTACACTGCAGACAGAAGGACTTGATTGTTTTGGACTTGTGTGTGTGTGTGTGTGTGTGTGTGTGTGTGTGTGTGTGTGTGTTTAGGGAGGCCAGCAGGGGGAATGAGAGGGAGATCTTGAAATGGATCAGTTCCAGGCTTGAAGGTTGTCGTGTTTGTTTCAGTGTAATGATTTAAGATGCAAGCAAAATTGATTGCTTACAAGGAAAACATTTCATTTGCGATGAAAGCCCAGAAGCTGGAATGCACTGCTGATCTTTGTGATAAATTTGGGTGGGTTGAGGCTGGTACCTTTCAGGCTTTTGCTAAATGACTTGGGCTTTCTTTCCCTTTTCCTCTCCTGATGTTTTGTCAGTTAAAAAAAGTGTTCTACTTCTATACCGCCCAATATCACTTCAAGTAGTCTCTGGCCAGTTTACAGTTTTAATTACAGTATTTAGGCTACACAACCCCCCCAGCAAGCTGGGTACTCATTTTACTGACCTCTGAAGGATGGAAGCCAGAGCCTGCTACCTGGGATTGAACTCCAGGTTGTGATCACCTTTTTAGCTGCAGTACAGGCATTTAACTACTGTGCCACTGTAGTTCTCTTTGCAAAGCCTATTTGGAGCCAAAAACAGCAATTAGTGCCCTTCTTGGGAAATTTGCTAGCATGAAGGCAGATTGTTTTTACATTGCATCTACTGAGTGTGGTGGTGCAGTACTCTCCTGTTTATTGTGGGATTACGTTCCGACTCACCTGCGATAAAGGAAAATCCATGATATGCAGGCGCCTTTATCTGTCGGCCAGGCTGGGAATGGCAGGTCTGTGTGGTGCCTCCTCTACTCACTCCAGGCCTGGTGCTGCCCAGAATGGGCCTCTGGCAGACCTGTACAGGGTCAAAAAGTAGCTTCTGGTGATTTGGGAATGACTTCCAGACCCTTTTCCTCTCCTGATATTTTGTCAGGTAAAAAAAAAGTGCTCTGCTTATATACCGCCCCATAATACTTCAAGTAGTCTCTGGGCAGTTTACAGTTTTTAATTACAAGCTTAGAATTCTGGGAGTTTTGGTTCAAAACATCTGGAGTGCTGAAGGTTCACCACCACTGCTCTAGGCCCAGCACCACCCACCCGCCGGCTGCTCTGTTGCCCTCCTGTGCCTGTGTTCCCTGTAAATCTACGATATACCGGGACACCAATATGTGTAGCGCGATGTGGCTACACCACCTCTGATTAGGCATTGTGGGATGGAAATCCAAAGACACTAGTGCTAACGTGCCTTTATCCTTGGGCATTGAATGGCAAAATGGATCTTCCTCCTCCCATTATTTTTTCCAACCAGGGCGTTGTTAGTCTGTGGAACTCCCTGCCACAGGATGTGGTGATGGCATCTGGTCTGGATGCATTCAAAGGGGGATTGGACAGATTCCTGGAGGAATAGTCCATCCCAGGTGACAAACCATGATGGAGATGTGTCATCTCCAGGCTTAAAACCGGGGTACTTCAAGAACCCAGATGCAGGGGAGTGGTATCAGGAGACAGATATCTAGCCTCATGTACTCCTGGATGCATTTGGTGAGGCCACTGTAAAATACAGGAAGCTGGACTAGATGGGCCTTTGGCCTGATCCAGCATGGCTCTTCTTATGTTGTTATGTTGTTATGTTCATTCTGAATGTGGGTTGGTGCTCTGTTGTTGTTCCTGGTAGTCCTACAGACAATGTCTGTGCACATAGAATCATAGAATCATAGAATCATAGAGTTGGAAGGGACCTCAAGGGCCATCTAGTCCAGCCCCCTGCCATGCTGGAACCCCATGACAGAACTCCCAACAGATGGCCATCCAGGCTCTGCTTAAAAACATCCAAAGAAGGAGACTCCACCACCCTCCGTGGCAGCATATTCCACTGCCGAACAGCTCTAACTGTCATGAAACTCTTCCTAATGTTTAAATTGAATCTCTTTTCCTGTAATTTGAGACCATTGCCCCACATCCTAGTCTCTGAAGCCATGGAAAACAAACTACAGTGGTACTTTGTAGAAAGCAATTAATTTGTTCCAAATGAAATTCTGTTAATCAAATTTTCCTTTATACAAATTTCCCATTAGAATGCATTGAAAATGGAGTAATCCCTAATCGCGACCATTTTTATGTTGTACAGATTCATCCCATAGGCAATTTTGTTAAGCAAATTTCTCCTATCTCCAGAATTTTTTATGTTGTACAGATTTTATGTTATCAAACCTTTTGTTATACAAAGGTCCACTGTAGTCCCTTCTTCAATGTGACATCTTTTCAAATATTTAAACATAGCTATCATGTCCCCTCTCACTCTTATTTTACATGTGTTTACAAGATGTGTAGTATCCTACACAGACATGCACACATATAGTTAATCTATGGAAATTTGGGGGTGATGGACAGCACAACAACCCCACTCTTGGCAATTCTTTTTCTTGTAGTTGTGTGCTGCCAAGTTGCCTCTGACTCTTTGCAAACCTATGAACGAGCACACTCCAAAATCTCCCATCTTTATCTACCCTGCTCTGCTCTTGTAGACTCAAACTCTTGGTTCCACTTAAACAGCCCATCTTATATCTGGGCTTCCTCCTATCCTGCTGACTTCCACCTTTCCCATAATTTATTTATTTATTTATTTATTTATTTATTTATTTATTTATTTATTTATTTATTTGACTTGTATACCGCCTGTCTTCCCAAAGGAACTCTGGGTGGTTCACAACACAAGGCATATAACAGAATCAAAACAATTAAATATAACAATTTTAAAAATACTAAGCAGACAATAAAACTAAACAGATGCCCGATGGCAGATGGCAGGAAAAGGAAAAAAAACTAAATTAAGTCACCAAACGCCTCTCGGAAAAGCAAGGTTTTTAATGCTTTCCTGAAGGCCGGCAGGGACTCTGCAAGGCACACTTCGCTGGGGAGATGGTTCCACAGGACGGGGCAAGCCACACAGAAGGCTCGAGTTCTGGTGGACATTTTTCGAGCCTCCCTGGGCATGGCCACCCGCACCATGTGCGCCCGTGACAACCTAGTCGGTTGGGCCGATGTTGACCGCTGGGCCATCCACTCTGTCAGGTAGTCAGGTCCCAGGCCATGGAGGGTTTTATAAATTAAAACTTTCAAAGAGGGTAGCCATGTTAGTCTTTTCAAGAATTTCAGGCAAAATTCAAAGAAAAACAAAACAAAATAAAATTTTGTGTCTTTGTTTGTGTCTTTTATTTTATTTTGTTTTGTTTTTCTTTGAATTTTGCCTGAAATAAATTAAAACCAAGACCTTGATTCTGATTTGGGATGCAACGGGCAACCAGTGCAGATGAGCCAGAGCTGGGGTGATGTGGTCAAATCGGCGCACACCCACCACCAGTCTTGCCGCCGCATTCTGTATCCGCTGCAGTCGCCGAAGGAGAGTCAAGGGCAACCCCATTATTGTCCTTTCCAGAGAATCCTGCCTTATGATGTGCCTAAAGTAGAAGAGCGTCAGCTTCATCATTTTTGCCTCTTGAGAGATTGTTCTGGCTTGATAGTTCAGGCCCCACCTGCTCATTTTTCCATCAGGCCAGGGTATATCCAAAGCCCTCCTCCAGTACCATGTTTGAAATGAATCTATTTTGTCTTGTCAACGTTCTTAACTGTCCAGCTTTCACACCAGCATGTGGTGATTCCTGCCTGTTACCAAAACCAAATTCTTGCAAAAGAGTTTATTTATATTTATTATTTATTTACTGCATTGGCCGCTCTGGGCAGCTTACAACATTCAACATCACCAGGAAGTAACAAAAAAAATGTTGTTCAGTTGTTCAGTCGTATCTGACTCTTCGTGACCCCATGGACCAGAGCTCGCCAGGCCTTCCTATCTTCCACTGCCTCCCGGAGTTTTGTCAAATCCATTTTGGTTGATTCGATGACACCGTCCAACCATCTCATTCTCTGTCGTCCTCTTTTCCTTTTGTCTTCAATCTGTCCCAACATCAGGGACTTTTCCAAGGAGTCCTCTCTCCTCATGAGGTGGCCAAAGTACTGGAGCCTCAGCTTCAAAATCTGTCCTTCCAGTGAACATTCGGGGTTGATTTCTTTCAGAATGGATAGTTTTGATCTCCTTGCAGTCCAGGGGACTCTCAAGACTCTCCTCCAGCAGCACAGCTCAAAAGCATCACTTCTGCGGTGATCAGCCTTCTTTATAGTCCAGCTTTCACTTCCATACATCACTACTGGAAGCACCATAGCTTTGACTATCCTGACCTTAGTTGGCAAAATGATGTCTCTGCTCTTTAGGATGCTATCTAGATTTGCCATTGCTTTCCTCCCAAGAAGCAGGCGTCTTTTTATTTCATTGCTGCAGTCGCCATCTGCAATGATCAGGAGCCCAAGAAAATAAACTCTGTCATTGCCTCCATTTCTTCCCCTTCTATTTGCCAGGAGGTGATGGGACCAGTGGCCATGATCTTAGTTTTTTTGATGTTGAGCTTCAGCCCATTTTTTCACTCTCCTGGGTGAAAAAAGACTTCCTGGGGTAGGAACTGGCAAGCCACCCCAGTATCCCTCCCAAGAACATTCCATGGACAGAGAAAAACAAAAAATAGCAAACATATTAATAAAACAACTATGAAAATAAATTACAGGGAACAGTAGAGCACAAGCATAATAAGAAAATCAATAGAAGGCATCATAAAATCATAACATCAGGCAATATTACAGTCAGCATTAATATAAAAACAAAACAGAGGTGCTCCTGTTGTGTAATACCAGTCAATATTCTTACAATTTTCATTTACCATGTCTGGTAATTTTGAAATCCTCCTCCTCCTCCTCCTCCTCCTCCTCATCATCTAATGTGGAGCTTAGTTTCAAAGTGTGGGTCATTGATATTACTATACCAGGTGATGGTATAGCACCTGGTATAGGTGAGAAACAACTTGAAAAAGGTGAGAAACAACTTGAAAAAATTACCCAATATCAGGAACTGAAAGTAGAACTTCAGAGACGGTGACATAAACTCATACAGGTGGTCCCAGTGGGAATTGGCATGTTGGGTGCTAAAGAAGTATTTAGAGCTAAACAAGTATTTAGAAGAAATTGGAGTTGACAAAGTCACCATCAGTCAGCTGCAGAAAGCCACCTTGCTGGGATCTGCTCACATAATTTGCTGATACATCCAGGGGCGTGGTGTGGGAAGGGCAAGGGGGAGGGGTGCCCTGGGCACAGCAATTAGGGGGCACCAAATCACCTACTGCCCCCCGCCACTCCCGCCCGCCATCTCCAAGTCTGGCTGCCATTTCCACCCCTGCTTGTCTCTTTCTCTGCTCCCTGCCTGACTGCAAGCATCCCCACCCCCAGGGCAGAGACCACCTGCTGCCCACCTCTTGTGTGTCACCGCTGGTGCCCTGGCCTCCCTCCATGCCCAGGCCTTCCCAAAGTCCCAAGGTGGGATGGAGACACCCAGGGATGGTGGGAAGGATGGGGTCTCCCACCAACCAGCACACCTGTTACCAGGAGGAGGGGAGGCCAGGTGGGGCTGTGGTGATCCCGGCCAGCTGGGGAAAACACCCCCACACCAGGGTGTATCTAAGGGAAGGGCAGAAGGGTACATCTGCCCTGGCGCAGAAATCTGGGGGTGCCTAGAGGGGGAGGAGGAGGAGAAAGCCCTGCGCCCTCCCGCCACCATGCGGCAGGCAAGTGGAAAAACAAGCAGGCAGGCAGGCGTGTGAGAGCAGTGGCTGCGGTGCCCTCCTCCTTCTCCTCCAACTCTTTATTGCCATACCGGAGAGGTAAGGCGCACATGCACTAAGCGCACACACATAGTGCGGCCCAAGCCTGCACCACGACCGCAGGATTGACCCTCCCCCTTGCTGGGTGGATGTGATGGGGTTGGGGAGGACCAGAGGTGTGCAAAACACAAATTTGGCCCCAGGTGCCCCCAAACCTTGCTGTGCCGCTGGATACATCCCGTAGTCCTAAAGGCTTGGGAAGCGTTTGACTAGTGATTTGAAATACAAAATCCATTGTATCTTGTCTGCTGTGATGATGATGATGATAATAATAATAATAATAATAATAATAATAATAATAATAATAATAATAATAATAATAATAATAATAATAATAATAATAATAATAAACTCATTTTAAATCTTCCTGGTTTAGTATAGCTTTCCAAACATGTTATTCTAAGTGAGCACATCTCAGCTTATGATTCATAGCTGCCGTTTATTTCAGGGCCTGCTTATTATTTTGCTCGTTGAAATATGACTTCATTGATTTCTGAGCTACCAGCGTACACCAGCAGAAAGAGAGAGCATAGAGGGGGAGAGAAAGAGAGAGGAAGGAGCAGAGGAAGGAGGGAGATGTTATTGCTACCGGACTGCATTTCAAAATCATAACGGAGCTGGTGGGGGAAGGGATGCAGGAAGTTGATTTTTGCTCTTTTTTATGATTCTATTTTTCTCCCATAGAGCAAATCTCAGCTTCCCAAGAAACCTGAGCGTAGCACAGTGCCGGCCAAATATATTATGAAGACCTAAGTGATTCCTAAGGAAGCAACATTGATGCCCCACCTTTTGATTCATTGCCTCTTATCACCGAGTCCTTTGTTTTACATCATTGTCCTTGATTTTCAGTTAGTTAGTTAGTTAGTTTTCTGTCTCACTGCCCCCTTTCTGGGTGAATTTGGAAACCGACCAGGGTGGCTGAAAGGAGACAGCTTCTTCTTATTTGTGCTCCAGAATTACTCTGCAATGCTGGACGGATGGATTAGCAGGCAGGTCGGTAAACAGGTTTTGCTGTGGGGTTGCTGTGCAGTGGGGGGGGGGTCAGCTTGTCATGATGCCATGGCTCTTCAGGTCCCTGGTTCTTGTTGTGTATTTGTGAGGCAGGGCGAGGGTTGCTCTCCAGATCTGCAAATGGATGCTGCCCTTTCCTTCCTGTTCACTTAGGAGCTGGGGTTGGAAGTCATGAACTGATTGTGTTGGGAGGTCTAGTGTTTCCGGTGGCAATCTTTTCCCCCTCTTGGATTGTGTGTGTGTGTTGTGTCATTGTAGTCATGACCGACTCTTTGTGACCCCGTGTCCAGGGGGTTTTCTTGGCAGGGATACTGGAATGGCTTGCCAGTTCCTACTCCAGGCACCTACAGCACCTGGTATTCCCTGGTGGTCTCCCATCCAAGTACTAACCAGGGCCGACCCTGCTTAGCTTCCGAAATTTACCTTGTGTTTTATTGTTCTTTTAACCCTATTGTTATCCCCCCAGAGTTTCCTGGGAGGATGGGTGGTATAAAAATAAAATAAAATAAAATAAAATAAAATAAATAAAATAAATAAATAAATAAATAAATTTTATTTATTTATTTATTTATATAGGTTGTATGCTGCCCACTACCCAGAGGTCTCTGGGCGGCTCACAATCAAAATAGACAATTAAAACATCAAAATTACAGTAAAATTAGGATAATAAAAACATGTAAATACAATAAATACATTACATTAAAATGCTACATAATAAATAAATAAATAAATAAATAAATAAATAAATAATTAAATAAATAAATAAATGTGGTGACCTGGTAATGTTCAGCCCTGGGTGAGAGTTCAGTGAAAAAAAAGGGGGGGGATAGATCTATGAAAACTCATTTTTGCTGCACCTGTGGACTGCCATGCTTTCAAAACAAAGCAGTAGATCTGTGCCATACCTTTGCATCTCAAGTTCTCAACTATCTTCCACTAATTCCACTGATCCCTTTGATTCTGGACTAACGCAGAAAGGACATGCTGGAGTGTCATAAAATCATAGAATAATCTTAGGTTTGGAAGGGACCTTGGAGGTTCTCCAGTAAAACCCCCTGCCCAAGGCAGGACACCTCATACCATCCCGGACAGACAATTATCCAATCTCTTCTTGAAAACCTCCAATGATGGGACGCCCACAACATCTGGAGGGAAGCTGTTCCACTGCTTAAAGGAAGGTGACAAAGGGTTTAGTGTAAATGCATGGAGGAACTCCTCACAGGTGGCTTCTTGAGGGTGAGGGTGAGGGCCTAGAACAGTGATGGCAAATCTTTTAGACACCGAGTGCCCAAACTGCAATTCAAAACCCACTAATTTTTTTGCAAAGTGCCAATACAGTATTTTAACTTGTATGCAGGTGGCTGTGAAGGGTCGATGTCGGGTGCCCACAGAAAGTGCTCCGAGTGCCACCTTTGGCACCCGTGCCATAGGTTCTCCATCACTGGCCTAGAAGCTTCCAACAGAGGTTTCCTTTTGCAGAGGGAACAATTTCCCCCAACAAATCTCTTTTGTCTTCTGCTGGCTCACAAATGTTGACTTACTTCCCTTCTTGTTAACCAAACAGTATAGTTTATCTATCATGTCAGATAATCACTGTCTCATTTGGAAAGAAGTTAAACAATCTTTAAAATAACCTATAGCAGAAACAGGAGTGACTGTTGGAGGCAGCCATCACAAGGCATTTTACATCAGCAGAGGCATTCACATTATTTATTTATTTATTTATTTATTTATTTATTTATTTATTTATTTACCAGATTTTTTAGCCGCCCCACTACCAAGAGGTCTCTGGGCGACAAAATGATTAGCAAAATCAACATATAGCAAGATGATTAGAAATAATTCAATTTTACATCTATACAAAACTAAACAACCCTTTGTCAGCACTAGAGATGGGCATGACTAGGGAAAATGATATTTTCGAGTTGTCGTGTGTCGGAGGCAGCCCGTTTCGGCTCGTTTCCGTTTTTCGTGGAATTTCGCAAAAAATTGTCATTTCATTTTTCATTTTTCGTTTGTCATTAGTATTGGTTTTGGGGGGGTAGCGGGCTCCTGGAGGCACTTCTCTGTGGTGGGTGCCTCCTATCCTCACCCACCAGCGCTGCTATAAAAGGGCATGCATATCCATATGCTATGGATATGCATATTGCAGACGCAGCAGACTGGCAGAGGCACCCCTCTTTGGGGTGCCTTCCCTGCAACAGTCGGTGAGACACAGTCAGGCAGCACTTGCAGGCATGGTTTGCATGGCACACAAATGCTGCTGCAGGAGTCAGCCAGAGCCACAAGTGACGGACTGGCAGACTCTTTGCACCCGCTCCAAGGGAAATGTACTTGCATGTACTGCAATGCAAGTAGATCTGGCTTAGGGTTAAGATGGGTTAGCGCAAGCGCTAGGGTTAGGCTAGTTACGGGTGAGGTTAGGGTGAGTATTGGGGTGCACCTCTGGGTGCCTCTCTGACCCACTTAGAAGGACAGTGTACTGGCGTATGTATGGGTTAGGGTTAGGGTTAGGGTTAGGGTTCGGGCTACGGTTAGTGGGCTGTTTATGCCTGATTGGCACATCCCAGAAGTCTCTGTGGTCAACCTGGCCAAGTGGCCATGCGATTGGTGGAAAATTTGCATGGTCCACTCCCATGGGCGAGCCCATCATTGCAAATGTGCAGTTGTAAAAAAATAAAATAAAATAAAATAAAATCAACGTAGACTTTTTTTGCAAGAAAAACCCACTGCTGCTACTGTAAAAATTCAAGCATTTAATATAGCTAATTTTCGCATGTTTCTGTGGTACTTTTGTGGGGTTTTGGACCACGATTTAAAAAAAATATTGTGGTCGCCATTTTAGATCCCCCTGCACTGCATGGCAAATGGATGCGCCCTCCCAGCCTGGTACAGTCTCCAAAACCTGGCCATGTGATTGGTGGAATGGCTCCAAAACTTTGCATGGTCCACTCCCATGGGCGAGCCCATCATTGCGAATGCGCAGGTGTAAAAAAATAAAATAAAATAAAATAAAATCAACGGAGACGTATTTTGGCAAGACAAACCCACTGCTGCTACTGTAAAAATTCAAGCATTTAAAATAGCTAATTTTCGCATGTTTCTGTGGTGCTTTGGTGGGTTTTTGGACCATGATTTCAAAAAAAATATTGCGGTCACCATTTTGGATCCCCCCGCCCGCACACTGCATGGCAAAGGCAGACGAGATGATGCCCCCCCGCCTGGTACCAGCAGCGCAGCAGTAGCACTAGCCAAGGAGAGGGGGGCGGGGAACCCCCCCCCCAAATAAAACACCCTTCTGGCCTGGTAGGTGCCCTCAGACAGTTTTCGCCTGTTTTTAGGGCCAGGGATCGGTTTTTTTTTTTAACTTTTAAAAACTTTTTTTCTGTGCCGCTTGGCATCGCGGGATCGCCACGATGCCAGGAACGACCATGACAAATCAGACCTAATTATTCTTTAGTCGGTTTGAGTTCGAGTTCTGGCGGAGTAATTCCTGTTACCGTTCCGTTGCGTAACGGAAACGAGTAACGGGAACGGAAACGGGAATTCCGCTAAGTCGTGCCCATCTCTAGTCGGCACAGTAAAGTACAAGTCTTCCTATTAAAAAATGATTCCTGGGCAAATAAGCCCATGCTTTTCTATACACCATGCAGTCACCTTATTTTAAATCAATTTTAATTATGCTAAACCTGATTCAACAGTGATTCTTATTGCCAGTGTAACTGCACTCTTAGACAAGTACTAAGAGGAATGCTTGTGCATGATTTTTCTTAGAGTAATTGATGCAGATGTATGGGTGAATCCATGATTTGTTACAATAAATGGGAAACCATTAGCTCTCCAGTTGTTGTAGAACAGTTATTCCTATCATACTTCTATTGGACAGGCTAGCTGGTACAAATGTGGGAACTGAAGTTCAACAATACTTGGAAGATTAAGAATAATTTCACAGCCCTTATACCTGTTTTAAGCACAGGTATAAGAATATCCATAAAATAATTATTTATGGGAGCTTTTCCTGCATAGGGACAGGGCTGGAATCAATGGGCCTTTGAGCTTGTTGCCTCTTTACAAATCCATAACTCTAGGATTCTGGGATATCTACCCAGCCTCCAAGTTAAGAAAGTAAAAAAGAGAAAATCACAGCCTTCTAAGTTCGGCTGATGAACTCCAAATGAAGTCCTGGCTAGAATGGAAAGACTAGAAGTTTTGTCTAGTTGTAGGAATGTTTACATTTGGGTACACAACCAGAATACATGTCATGGAGACTTTTCCTGCTAACAAGAAGCTTCTACTTTCCAGTTCCACCTTTTTTTCATTTTCTCATCCTTTCCTGTTTTATTTCTCATTTTCCAGGGGATGACCTGAAAACATCATGTCGGAGGTCCAAGGAACTATTGACTTTTCTGTGGAGCTGCACAAATTCCATAATGTGGACCTCTTCCAGAGAGGGTGAGTCAATTCATGTGAACATCCTAATCAAGAAACCTTGAAGCAGGTCTGACTACCACCATCTCTAAATGTTGTAGGGCAGGCATGTCCAAACTTTGGCCCTCCAGATGTTTTGGACTGCATCTCCCACGGTCCTTTGCCATTGGCAATCCAAGCTTAGAATTCTGGGAGTTGCAGTCCAAAACATCAGGAAGGCTGAAGTTTGGACATGCCTGTTGTAGGGAGACACATTCCTTCTATTTTGATATCCAGAGGGTAAATGCTATTCCTTACTCACACAGAGAAGGGACGTATCTGCAAGCTGATATAATTCTAAGTGTTGCAAAGTACAATGATGGTTCTGCATGGGGTGTGGCCTGGGTGGGGATGCTTTGCAACCTGATCCATAGCGGTGGTGCAAAAATTGCTTGCACATAATCAGGATAAACACGGGCTTGAGAGCTTTTAAGAAGGCTCCCCACAGCTTATTCACCCACTTTCGCTGTTTGGAAAGCAAAGTTGTAATGTAATGAGAATGAGTGGAGCTGGTCGCTTTGGGGGCAGATGGGAATTTTTGACCATTATCCTGATTGGCATTTGGGTGATGGTGAATTTTCAATCATCCCATTCTCATTACTGGGTAATTAAGGTCATCCTTGTATCCCTGTCACAACGGCAGGTAGTGCAAAGATTCTGTTTTTAAGCGAGTTCATAGTATTGGCCCCAGTAAGGGGAAAGGGCAGCCTTTTTAATAGGATGCCAAGAGTTCAGGTTAGGGTCAGTAGAGTCTAAGATAATAGGTTCTGGTTAAATCTGTTTATGGCTGCCTGGGGGAAGTTAGTCTCCCAAGCTTGGAAATATGTTTAATTACTACAGCAAGTTTCCAGGTAGGAATTCAGCAAACTTATTCAGGGTCCGAAGGTCAAGGTGATACAGGGCAAGGTCTACATCAGTGTTTCTCAACCTGTGGGTCCCCAGACATTTCTGGACTGCAACTCCCAGAAACCCCTTCCAGCACAGTGAGTAGTGGAGGCTTCTGGGAGTTGCAGTTTTGGAACATTTGGGGACCCACAGGTTATAAAGGAATGTATAAAGGAATCCGGTAAGAGCAAGGGAGGAGGACTCTGTATTTACATACTCAATGCCTGGTGTGTCAACAGCAGGGTAGCTTATACGTATTGTTCTCCAGACGTAGAATTGATGGCAGTCACCTGTAGGCCATTCTACCTGCCTAGAGAAATCTCTGTGATAATCATAATAGCTGTATATGTTCCACCTGATGCCAGTGTCAGTGAGGCACTCTCCAAGCTATATGCCATCATTTCTAAGCAGCAGCAAATCCATCCACAGCGTGCTTTTGTCGTAGTTGGGGACTTCAATCAAGCCTGTCTAAGAACTGTTTTCCCTAAGTTTGAACAGTACGTGAAATTCCCCACCAGAGGAAATAACATATTGGATCGCGTGTACTCCAATGTGAAACAGGCATACAGGGCAATTCCTCTTCCACATCTGGACACATCTGATCATTCTTCACTTCTTCTATGCCCAAAGTACATCTCTCTCCGGAAAAGAACCCAGCCAATTACTAAAACGGTTAAAATATGGCCAGAGGGTGCTCTTAGTCAGCTCCAGGACTGTTTTGAAGCAACTGATTGGAGTGTATTTGAAGACCAAGACCTACATGGATATACTGATGCTGTACTTTCTTACATCAACGTGTGTACTGACAATGTAACAGCAGATAAACGCATCAGAGTCTATGGGAATAGTAAACCCTGGATGACTGCTGAGGTAAGGTCACTTCTGAGAGCCCGGAACTCTGCCTTTAAGGCAGGGGACATGGATACATATAGAGAGGCTAGGGCTAATCTTAGAAGAGGTATAAAGGCAGCAAAACAAAAATATAAACAAAAGGTGGAGAACTACTTAGCTGATAACAACACAAAGGGAGTATGGCAAGGACTGCAGCATTTAACTAACTTTAGGGGCAAGATGAGGAACATGGCTGAGGCTGATGCCTCACTGGCAGAGGAGCTGAATATTTTCTTTGCTCGCTATGAGGTTAAAAGACCAGGCCCCAAACCTGCTTGCCAGTCTTCAAATTCTCAGCCACTCATTTTATATGAACATCAAGTGAGAGCTGCATTGAGGGCTGTGAATCCCAGTAAAGCTGCAGGCCCAGACGGGGTCCTGGGGATAGTGGTGAAAAATTGTGCTTCAGTTAGCAGGGGTTCTGACAAGAATTTTTAACATCTCCTGCAAACGGCTTGTGTTCCATCATGTTTGAAAGCAGCTACCATTGTCCCAGTCCCAAAGAAAACAGCAGTTAATTGCCTAAATGACTACAGACCTATTGCATTAACATCTGTAGTGATGAAATGCTTTGAAAGATTGGTTCTCCAATACCTTAAAACATGTTTTCCACCAGACTTTGATAAACATCAGTTTGCCTATAGGTGAAACAGATCAACAGATGATGCCATAGCTACTGCCTTACACCTTGCAGTGAGTCATCTGGAGAAACCTGGAAATTATGTTAGGATGCTTTTCATTGATTACAGTTCAGCTTTTAACACCATCCTACCAAGCATTCTTATTAAAAAGCTGGCTGATCTGGACCTTTCTTCTACCATCTGTGATTGGATCAAGGACTTTCTAAGGGACCGCTCACAAACAGTGAGGGTTGGGCCTTTCACATCTACTTCCCTGAAGCTTAGCACCGGCTCCCCACAGGGCTGTGTGCTCAGTCCCTTCCTGTATTCACTGTACACATATGATTGTGTATCATCTGATCCATCTACTGTGATTATTAAAAGACGATATACCACCATAATGGGTCTTATTACAGGGGAGATGAATCACCGACAGGAATGAGGTCCAAAAATTATCCACATGGTGCCTAGAAAACAACTTGCATCTGAATATTACCAAGACAAAGGAGATGGTGCTGGACTTGGAATGCCCCATTGTACATCCAGGGGGTTTTAGAGAGAGTTTCTTCCTTTAAATTTCTGGGAGTTTACCTCAGTGAGGATCTATCCTGGGGAATTAATACAAAAAGTAGTCAGGAAGGCCCAGCAGAGACTGCATTTCCTTAGGGTCTTGCGTAACAACAAAGTGAAGCAACAACTGATTATCTCCTTCTACCGGTCCACAGTTGAAAGCATCCTCACATATTGCATTACCGTTTGGTATGCTGGATTGACAGCTGCTGACAGGAAGACACTACAGAGGGTGGTAAGCACAGCTCAGTATATTGGGCTGTCCCCTGAGTGCACTTACATCGCTAGGGATCGTTGCCTCAGGAGGGTTGGAAAAATTCTTAAGGATGACTAACCCGGTCAGCACTTTTTTACCTTGTTACCATCAGGCAGAAGATATCGTAGTATAGCCTGCCGTACCAACAGACTGAAGAACAGTTTTTATCCATGGGCTGTCAGACTGCTGAATGGGAAATAATCCCAGGACAAGTATAGAAGAACTGACCTGTGGGCTGGCGCATTCTGTGTCAAGTACACAGGGTGCAATAAGACTGAGTGATTGCCAGTGAGATGGGGGCGGGATGGTGGTGGGGGTGGGCATGGGAGACTCAGCTAATTTCATTGTGCACATGTTGTACATTGACAATAAAGGTATTATTATTATATTATTATTGAGAACCACTGGTCTACATGCACCATGGTAGGCCCCTCCCCTTTATTTTCAGCATCAAATATTTAATAAATGTGTGGCCCATTTTAAACTCCAATACAGTGGTACCTTGTATAAAGGAATTAATTAATTCCAAATGAAATTATGTTAAGCAAATGTTCCTTTACACAAATTCCCATAGGAATGCATTGAAAATGGAGTAATCCCATTTTTATGTTGTACGGATTTTCCCCATAGGCGATTATGTTAAGCAATCTATCTCTGGAATTTTTTATGTTGTACAGATTTTATGTTATACAAGCTGTTTGTTATACAAGGGTCCACTGTACTTTGTGTTGTATTTTTATATGGGGCCAGGGATTTGGGGTCTGAATAATTAACTCCCTTGAATTGGAGGACACTAAAATAACCCAATGAAGACCAAGGATTTTCAAGAGCCGAGAGGTGCTGATGGATGGCTTTAGGGGAACTGAAAAACATGATAAAAATAGGAGGAAGGAAGGGAGATGCTAGAATCCTGAATGGTAGCTGTACACACTGCAACATTTTATTGCAGTTTACACTTGTAATTCCTAACTCCAGTTGATTGGAGAGTAACAAACCCTGGTGGTGATTGTCTTCAGGTCTTAACGAGGGTTATAAGAATAATCTGCTTGGATATGGAGGCGAAGTGTTGATTTCTATAAATAATCTCACCCAATACAGTTTTAAAGTTATACCACTTAATCATTAGTGGTATTTATGCTTCCTTAATGGTAATGACTTTCTTAAAGGTAATGACTGACTTACTACCTATTACTATATGTGACTTTTTGATGGATTGCCATGCATTTATCATGAGACTGAATTCATCTCTCATCATGGAATAGTTTTTTTTTCCTTTTAATTGTTCGTGTACTATTATGAATACTGCCTTTTTAATGAATCAAATTCATTGTTCTTAACTTCAATCTATCTTAAATGTTCCGGGTTGCATATTGGCCTTCAGTATTTGTAAGCCACCTTGGGTCCTTTTCCAAGTAGAAAGGTGGGGTTAAAAATATTCAACGTAAAATAAATAAATAAATAAATGAAAATAAATAAATAAATAAATAAATAAATAAATAAATATGGGTTTCACATGAGGAATGTGCTGTCCTCATGCCATCCCTCATCACCCTGTTGAAATGAAAGGAAATTGATCTGAAGAGGAATAATTGATTGGCCTGTGGAGGATTACAACAGACATGAAGCCCCGATTTTCCCATGTTCTGGCTTGTGTGAAGAGTGGCCATGAGTACATAAGAGCAAAATAACATAAGAAGAGCCATGCTGGATCAGGCCAAAGGCCCATCTAGTCTAGCTTCCTGTATCTCACAGGGGCCCCACCAAAAGTGCCCAGGAGTGAACAAGACTAGATATCTATCTCCTGATACCACTCCCCTGCATCTGGCCCTTGAAGTACAGTATTCTGGTTTTAAACCTGGGGATTATACATCTCCATCATGGTTTTTAACCTGTGATGGACTTTTCCTCCAGGAATCTATCAATCCCCTTTTGAAGGCATACAGGCCAGATGCCATCACCACATCTTTGCAGAGTCTGGAAATTGTGTGGATTAAAAACCTCTAGCTACACAGCTGGGAACATCATGGGCTTAAAGAGAGGAATTTGCTAAACTCTCCTCATAGTGAACCACCCCTTATTGCTTAATTCTCCCCAACTGATACTTATGGTCTCAATAACTCTGAGGCACTGGTGAGAGGAAGAATGAAGAGGTCTAATTTGCTCACAGTACTGGACAGATCAGAACAAACAACATTGGTGTAGAAAAATAATGACTGATTACATAAACAGAGCTTAACTGATTCATGGCTTCATAACCGTGTGCACAACAGGAATCCTGAGTACAACTGACTCCAATTGACTACATACACATCCTGATTGTCTGACTAAAAATGGCAGGCAAAGATTCCAGAGTAGAAAGAGAGACATGGCTGTCTTCAAAAATCTGAGGCTGGGAGGGAACAATTGGTGGCTACAGGCTTGAACAACAATCACTGCAGTCCAGAAAGGTCTCAAGTGGGGGGAGGGGGGACTCTAAAAGCCAGCATTAAAAGACTGCTAATAATTTCAGCAGATGTAGTTCTCCTTTTTAGGGTCGTTTTTCATCCAAACAAAGTGAGGAAGGCTGAGGGGGCTAGCGGGTGTTCTTCTTCACATCCCAAGCAAATAGATGCTGAGGTGAATTAAGAGAGGAACAGGCTATGCTGTTCATGGGGAGGTGGTATCTTTGATTTTATTTATTTATTTATTTATTTATTTATTTATTTATTTATTTATTTATTTAATTTATGTCTTATATGCCGCCCACTGCCCAAAGGTCTCTGGGCTGCTTACAATTCAAAATTAAAATGAACAATGAAAAGCAATTAAAACATTAAATACAATACAATACAATACAATTAAAATTCGTTAAAATGAAATACGCTAAAATTTCCACCAGGACCCAACAGGAAGTGTTTTACCTGGCTCTGAAATGTTATCAGCGTCAGAGCCAGGTGTGTCTCAATTGGGAGAGCGTCCCAGGTGCCCCCAGCAAATGAAATGGGATGGTTGCTGCTGAGGAAGAGGGCCACCATGCATTGGATTTTGCAGAACGACCCACCTAGCTTTATTTTGATGGTGCTGTTGGTTCCCTCCCATAACCCTCTGACTGGCTGGCCCACTCACCTTTTGCTGTGTGCCACTGGAGGTTTTTAAGAAACGATTGGACAGCCATCTGCCCTGGATAGTGTGAGGTCTTCTGCCTTCGGCATTGGGTTGGGCTAGAAGACCTCCAAGGTCCCTTCCAACCCTACAAGGATTCTAAGATTCCACAATTCTCCCCCAGCACTCCAGTCTGGATAGGAGTTTAGACTGCTCTTCCCTGTCTCCCCCTCCACCACCAACCTGCCAGCCAACCACCCAATGACTACACAGGGGAAATCTCTGTTCTGCCTTCTCAACTGAGTGGTTGACTGCTGGAAGGAAGGCAGGCAAGGAAAGACAACCCAAGCTCCTGTGTTACCACATGATAAGTTTTGTATGAAGCAGCATGAATTAATTTGTGCCCATCTCTACATTGCAATCTTTTCATGGCTGAGTAAATATGGATTTCATTCCCCAGACTTCTTAAAACTTTTAAGACTTCTTAAGCTAGTGTGTGATTTATCCCTATATTTTATGCTACCTTTACCGCCAGCTTGCCACATCTGTTGTGACATTGCATTCTTTATAATTTCTTTTTTATTTTGATATCTCTTTTATTGATGTATTTTCTGCCAGCTCCCTTGCGAAGTTTTTATTTGAGAGATGTTATTAATGGATGATGGGGGGAAAGGTCTGAATTTCACAATAGAAAAAGCTGCTTGAGACCAAGATAATTGTTTGGTATCACTCGGAATTGTGTACAATGGGGTTAGCAATGCACAGCTTACAGGCTAGTATGGAAAAAAGTGCCTGAGGGGGGATATAATTGAGACATACAAAATTATGAAGGGCATGAATAAAGTGGATAGAGGGACACACTCCTTCCTCTCATAAAATACCAGAACTAGAGGACATACACTCAAATTGAGGGTTGGGAGAGTGTGAATATACAATATATATATATTTTTACCCAGCGTGTTGTTAGTCTGTGGAACTCCCTGCCACAGGAGGTGGTGATGGCGTCTGGCCCGGATGCCTTCAAAAGGGGATTGGAGAGATTCCTGGAGGAAAAGTCCATCATGGGTTACAAACCATGATGGAAATGTGTAATCCCCAGGCTTAAAACCGGGGTACTTCAAGGACCAGATGCAGGGGAGTGGAATCAGGAGGCAGATATCTAGTCTCCTGTGCTTCCAGAGACATCTGGTGAGGCCACTGTGAGATACAGGAAACTGGACTAGATGGGCCCTTGGCCTGATCCAGCATAGCTCTTCTTATGTTCTTATGTTCAAATGTGCCTGTTGCAATAATTTTTATTGCCTCAGGATCACCCAAGTACCCTCCATTTTTTTTAAAAAAAATGGGGATGGTGGATACAAAGTCCTGCAGTAGTTTAGTAGAGTGAATGAGGCAGTAGGTGTTTGTAGATGTTGAAGAGATGATCAGCGTATTGCACCATAAAAACAGACTCCCAAGGCATAATAATTTGACACAATATTATACTGCAGAAGGGCTGAAAATGAATACTTCTCTCATCCTCATACACAATGATGAACATTTGCAGTATTATTATTCTCACCTGCATAGATGGTGATGGATTTCCTGCTACTTCAGGTAGAGCTTTTGCACTGGTGAGATGGCTATTTTGCACAAAATTTCTGACTTTGGATACAAAGCCATGAAATTCAGAAAGCTGTGCCACTTGCGCAAATTAGAAACCCCTCCCCACCACCCCACCACCCGCCGAGCAAGGCTGACTGGTTTTAATGTATTCTCGAAGACTGCTTTGTTTAAAATAATGAAGCAATGAATGGGTTGTTTGCATGTGCATTAAACGGAGCCAACTTGTTCAATGCTGGTTCTGGGTGTTTCTGTCAGTGAGTCTATGTATATGAGTACAGAGACCTTGAACATGGAAATGGGGCCCATGATATCATTGACAGCTGATATCATTGGGCTTCCAACATCCTTGCTGATATGCCTCATTCTACCATAGCAACTTAAACTGTTTAAAAATGGGGATTTATTTACTATTCTTGGTGTTCCTCTCCTGAACAAGTTTGATGTTATGTGATTTTGGAAGCTAAACAGAACACTACTTTATTAGTAACTTAGAAGAAACAAAAAAATACCATATAATTTTTATGCAAACATAGGAGTAGAGATGGGCACAAATCAAAAAATGGCATTTCGTTTGTCGTTTGTCGTTTGGAGGGTCCGTTTTGGTTCGTTTCCATTTTTTGAGAATTTTTGAAAAAAATTATTTTCATTTTCGTTCATTTCGTTACCATTTCATTACCATTCATTTCATTTTTTGTGATTTTTTTAGGATTTTAAACAATTCACTCATATTGCAGTAACGGAAACAAAACACATGACAAAATTCCTGGTGTTTCTGTTCGTTTCGTTTCATTTTAGACAAAATTTGTTTGTCATTTTGTTATGTAACAAAACGGAAAAACAAAAACGGAAACAAAAAATTGTTCGTTTCATGCCCATCTCTAATAGGGAGAACGAAAATTTCTTCAATCCTTGGAGAGCTCTTTCATTTAGTTCTGATATTAGTGAGCATAATGGATAGAACATCTGAGTCATATGAAGATTTTCATGTATTTTTTTCTTGAGAGATTGAAATGTTTTACTACTAAGCTGCTTGCATGAGTAGCAAAACATTTCAGTCTCTCAAGAAAAGATGTCCAGTTTCCATGACTCAACTTCCAAATTAAACTCACCTGGATGACAGAGAATCTTCACAGATTTTCCTATATCTATGATGTGATAAGTGGCCAGACTCCCACTCGTGGCTTTACATTGCCAAGGACATTCTATTGACTCATTCTGTCATGGGATTACTACAGTAAGAAGCTCCAGAAACACTCTATGTCCATTCCTAATATCCTGGCAGAAAATCATCCATGTATTCCAAGAACCACAGCAGTAGTAGTAAGGCTGGATAACTGAATCACTTAGATATTTCAATGTGGAACCAGAGGTCAGGATGCTTATTTCCTCTCCCCCCCCCTCTCCAGTGCCACCCAGGAAAAGAGACTGTCTCTGTAAGCTTGGGTGGAGGATTTGGAGCACCTGGGGACAAAGTTCATTTTTGTGCCTTTCTTGCTGCCCCCCTCCATATCACACCCACCCAGCAATGGGGGGGGGACACCCTGCATGTGTGGGGTAGGTTCATGTGCATGTGTGCAGATGGGTGGACCAGTGTGTGTGCATGTGTGTGAGTGCATGCACGCAGTAGCACACACGTCTCCAACCAAGGCAAGGAAGAAGAGGAGGAGGGCGTCACGGCCACTGCGCTCCTGCCTGTGTGCCTCGCCGCGCGCCTGTTGCATGGCGGCGGAGGTGGCAGAGGGGATGCCGTCACCAAGCCTTAGGGGAAGGGAGGACTGCTGGGCAGCGGGAGGGTGCATGGCTTTCTTCTCCTGCTCCCCCTCCAGGCACCACTAGATTGCTGCATCTGGGGCAGATGTACCCTTCTGCCCCCCTCAGATACGGCCCTGAGCTTAGGCAAACCCCATGGTCTCAGAGCATCTCCAGAAAAAGGGAGCAGCAAACCAATTCCAAGTTCCCTGTACCTTGAGCACCCTGAAAAGAGTCACCATTATGTTGGACCAAACTTGGTGACGTGCCATTCTTATTAAGTTCTCTCTGCAGAACGCGGAACATGAGACCCTTGGCATATTTTATGATGCATCCAATGAATGAATGGACGTCTTGCTCTCATGATGATTGATACTAATGGAAGTTTGCAAAAAGCTTAATGGCGCTAGGTTAGGAAAAATGTTTTTAGGTGAATGGCTGCATTGGAAGGATGGATTCAAGCTCTTAATGCCTCTGCAGCAACTCTCCTCTGAAATGTTCCGGGCTTTAAGTATCTCATTCTCTACTTTTAAAACTTTCATCCACACCAGTGGGAGGCTCTTCATTTTCCCCAAGCTGATTTAAAGCAGAAGACTGATTAAAATATCAAAGTGTTGCAGAGGAGAGGGGAGAGCTTGATATTCCCTGTCCAGCAGCAGTCCTTCCTGAACTTGCCAATCACATGCTGCACTTAGATCTTTTTATAAGTCATGCTGGGAAAAGAGGAAATCCCTTCTCTCTGATCCCTGACAGGTGATAAAGCTGGTGGAGCACGTGTGGACTTGATTTGGTTTATGAGTCATAAATCAATCCAGCTCCAGTTAGACCAAAAATAGGAATCCAACCTTCAGCTTGTACTTCTGATGTGGTGCACCGGGAATGACTTGGAGTCTGGAAGCTAGTTCTCCCTTCTCACTCCATCGAGTGTTGGTTTGGTTTGCCACGTCTGGGCGGGTGGGTAACCTTGAGATTTGAAGGTGGTGTGATTGAGAAGGTTGTGCCAGCCATGAGTGGGACTGAAAACCTGACACTGTTTTGATGGATATATTCTGCCATAATGTTGGTGAGAAAAAAACCAATGGCCACCATCAAGAGTAGGGACACCAAAGATCCTTCTGCTTGTCAGAGGTGCACAAAGGAAAGAGAGGAGGAAGAAATAATCCTGATCCATAGGTGGGGGGATATCTTGGTTAGAACCTACTCAAACGTGGGTTACTCTGTGAAAATTTGGCTGGTCTTCATGAAAATTGCCTCAATGGGTGTTTCACATTTTCAACTAAGGGAACTCACTCACTCACTCACTCACTCACTCACTAACTAAAACTAACTAACTAACTAACTAACTAACTAACTAACTAACTAACTAACTAACTAACTAACTTGGCTTTATACGGCCGCATTCAGCAATCAAAGGGGTTGATTTATTTTATAAGTAGGTGTTATGAGTTTGTTTTCCTGCCCGTTTTTCGCCATCTTGCCTTAGTAATGTTTTGTATATTTAGCTTTTTAAATTTTGGTTCTACTGATTGCTGTTGGGTTTATTTTGTTCTTTATGTCATGTTGTGGAACTGATTATTATTTTTCTCTGTATTTTGTTGTATGCTATTCCTTATTAACCACCATGAGTTCCCATCTGGGAAAATCTGGCAGTAAATAAATAAATAAACAAACAAACAAATAAATAAATAAATAAATAAAGGGGTTGTGAGTGATGTCCAGTTCAGCTTTTATCAAAATAGTTGCTATATATATTGGAAGCAACCTGCACTGTTGTGGTTTTGAAGTGGCCTAACTATAGTTGTTGTGAGTTTGGGGGCTGTTGGGCCATGTTCTAGATTGAACCCCAGGTTGTGAGCACAGTTTTAGCTGCAGTACAGGCATTTAACCACTGCGCCACAAAGCTCGAAACTTCTCATTGAATGCAAGCACTGGTAAAATAATGAGAAATGCCCTTCTCTGGAATTCTGTACAGTGAGTAGATATGCAAGACAAGAATCTTGTTCATGTTAGCTTCACATAGTTAGGCCGGTATAAATGTGCCAGGTATTATGTCTGGCAACAAGGAATTGTACTCATCAATTGTGTAATTAGTTACACATCCCTCATGCAACCTCTTGCACAGTGTTCCAACAGAAGTGCTTTTTGTCATAGCATTAAAACCCCAGAAGCAAAAGGGAAGAATAGTATGCCCCAAATTTATCCAATCAGAATATGTGCCTTTTTAAAGGATAAATAAATAAATAAATAAATAAATAAATAAATAAATTACAGGAGCCCCCTGGTGCAGTGGTTAAATGTCTGTACTGCAGATAAAACTGCTTACAACCTGGCGTTCAATTCCAGGTAGCAGGCTCGTGGTTGACTCACCCTTCCATCCTTCCGCGGTCAGTAAAATGAGTACCCAGATTGCTGGGGGGGGGGAATGTGTAGCCTGCATACTGTAATTAAACTGCAAACCACCCAAAGACTACTTGAAGTGGTATGGGGTGGTATATAAGCAGAACACTTTGTTATAAAATAGGAAAATACCACATATACCACTTTGAGCTGTCTGGATAATGTTTGGAACAAGAGATGAGAATGAATCAGAAAAATGGTGATTTGTTTTGTTTTATGATTTATCAACCTTGAAAAATCACAAATCACAAATTTACATTTTTCCTGGTGAATTGATTCACCAATAAAATGGCCCCAAGGCACCCAGAGACCTCCAAAATCACAGGGCAGCTTTACCTGATCCTCCTCTACATTCCCTGTGAGATTGGGTTTTAGACATCTGAGTTGTACATCTATGACGTATCCCCCCCCAATGCCAGAAAAGTGTGCTTTAGTGCCCACTCTTCACCAAACATGGGGGGGTGTAGTGGAAGGTCAGGGGGTGTTTCTCTCCTATTCTGGTGTCTCTAGGTGCCTTGGGGGCCATTTTACAGCCCAATGAATTAAACATTGTAAAAATGTATTAATTCACATTAATTCATTAAGTTGATGGGGATTCTTCCTGCACAGCCAATGAGTGGTTAGCTGCCTCAAGGGCCATCCAGGCCAACCCCCTGCCATGCAGGAACCCTATAACAGTACAGTGGAACCTCGTATAAAGGGATTAATTCATTCCAAATGAAATTATGTGAAGCAAATTTTCCTTTATACAAATTTCCCATAGGAATGCATTGAAAACAGTAATCCCTAATCGCGACTATTTTTATGTTGTACAGATTCACCCCATAGACAATTCTGTTAAGCAGATTTCCCCTATCTCTGGAATTTTTTAATGTTGTACAGATTTTATGTTATACAAACCGTTTCTTATACAAGGGTCCGCTGTATTTCCGACAGATGGCCATCCCTCCGTGGCACCTTAGGGGATTCTATAATTAGAAATATGGAGGGATGGATTTGTGATGAGCATGATAACCGTATGGTCACTTGCCTGCCAGGTGCAAAGGTTGCAGACATCACGAGAAATCTAGATAGCTTGTTAGAGAGAACCGGGAAGGAGCCAGTGGTCATGGTACATGTTGGTACCAATGATGTCCGGAAGGCCAAGTGGTCAGTCTTGGAAGCCAAATTCAGGTTGTTAGGAAGAAGATTGAAGTCCAGGACTTCCAAGGTAGCATTTTCAGAAGTGCTACCTGTTCCTCATGCAGGACCAGCCAGGCAGGCAGAGCTCAGAAGCCTCAATGCGTGGATGAGGCGATGGTGTCGAAAGGAGGGCTTTAGATTTGTCAGGAACTGGAGAACATTTTGGGACAAGCCAAACCTGTTCAGGAGGGATGGGTTGCACTTGAATCATGATGGGACCAGATTGCTGGCACTCAACCTCAAAAAGGCTGCAGAGCAGCTTTTAAACTGATGACTGGGGGAAAGCCGACAGGAGCTGTGTGGCATCCGGTTTGGAACACCTCATCCACAGGGAATGAGGTTGGAAAGGGTCGAGAATCACATAGAGATGACATAGCAGGTATTAGTAAGGGGAGAATAATGGAATGTGATAGTTCATCTACTGAAAATAATAGCTGTGGGGAAAAAAAGAACAAAGCAGCAGCTGTTGTTGCAGAACCCACTGTACAGGTGCTTCTACGCCAATGCTCGAAGCCTCCGACCAAAAATGGGAGAACTCGAACATTTGGCAGCTAGGGATAACATTGATATAATAGCCATAACAGAAACCTGGTGGAATGCAGAGAACTTGTGGGATACAGCAATCCCAGGCTATAAACTCTATAGAAGGGATAGAGAGGGGCGGGTTGGAGGGGGAGTGGCCATCTACGTTAAAGAAGGGGTAAAATCCAGCAGAATGGAGATTGACAGAGGGTCTGACTCCACCATAGAATCACTGTGGGTCAAACTACCAGGTCCAAGGAGTGATGTGATAGTTGGGGTATGCTATCGCCCACCAGATCAAAAACTTGAGGGGGACCTTGAAATGAGGAGACAAATCATGGAGGTGTCTCAGAAGCACAGGATAGTAATCGTGGGGGACTTCAATTATCCCCACATCGACTGGGCCAATGCGAGCTCCGGGCAAGAAAGAGAAACTGGGTTTCTCGACTTGCTGAATGACTGTGCCTTAGAGCAACTTGTCATGGAGCCCACCCGAGAACAGGCAACTCTGGATCTAATACTGTCTGATACTCAGGATCTGGTCAGGGATGTGAATGTCACTGAGCCTCTGGGGAACAGTGACTGTGCTGCAATCTCCTTTGCCATGCATGTTGGAGGAAGAGTGTCAAGCAAATCAGACATAAAAATCCTTGATTTTCGAAGGGCAAACTTCCCTCAGATGAGGAAACTAGTTAGAAAGAAATTGAAGGGGAAGGTTGGAAGAATCCAATCTCTTCAGAGTGCATGGAACCAGTTTAAAACAACGGTAACAGAGGCCCAGCACATGTGCATACCACAAAGAAAGAATAGCTCATTTAAGTCCAAGAGGGCACCAGCATGGTTAACGAGTGGAGTTAGAGAGGCTCTAAAGCGCAAGGAGAGGTCTTTCTGTAAATGGAAATCCTCCCCAAATGAGGAAAATAAAAAGGAACACAAACTCTGGCAAAAGAAATGTAAGAAGATGATAAGAGAGGCAAAGAAAGATTTTGAGGAACGCATGGCTAGCAATACAAAGGGTAATAATAAAAGCTTCTTTAAATATGTTAGAAGTAGAAAACCTGCCAGAGAACCAGTTGGCCCTCTGGATGGTGAGGGAGGAAAAGGGGAGATTAAGGAGGACTTGGAAATTGCAGAGAAATTAAATGAGTTCTTTGCATCTGTCTTCACGACAGAAGACCTTGAGCAGATTCCACTGCCTGAATGGCCCCTCTTGACTAAAGAATTAAATCAAATACAGGTTAAAAGAGAAGATGTTTTAGGACTAATTGATAAATTGAAGATTAACAAGTCCCCGGGCCCAGATGGCATCCACCCAGGGGTTATTAGGGAACTGAGAAATGAAATTGCAGATCTCTTAATGGTAATATGCAACTTGTCTCTTAAAATGGCCACAGTGCCGGGGGACTGGAGGATAGCAGATGTCACACCAATTTTTTAAAAAGGAAGGAGGGGGCCCCGGGAAACTACAGGCCAGTTAGCCTTACATCTGTCCCAGGGAAGATGGTGGAAAGCCTCATCCAAGAGAAAATCTTAAAACACATAGAAGAACAAACTTTGCTGAGAGAAAATCAGCATGGCTTCTGCAAGGATAAGTCTTGTCTAACAAAACTTGTAGAATTTTTTGAAAAGTCAGCAGGCATGTAGATTTGGGTGAACCGGTGGATATAGTCTATCTGGATTTTCAAAAGGCCTTTGACACAGTCCGTCACCAGAGGCTGCTGAGAAAATTGCACAGTCATGGGATAAGAGGGCAGGTCCTCTTATGGATTGAGAACTGGTTGAGATCCAGGAAACAAAGAGTAGGTGTCAATGGGAAATTTTCACAATGGAGAGAGGTGAAAAGCGGTGTGCCCCAGGGCTCTGTCCTGGGAGCGGTGCTTTTCAATCTGTTCATAAATTGCCTGGAGACAGGGATAAGCAGTGAGGTGGCCAGGTTTGCAGATGACACAAAACTTTTCCGTGTGGTAAAAACCAGAGATGATTGTGAAGAGCTCCAGAAGGATCTCTCCAAACTGGGGGAATGGGCTACGAAATGGCAAATGCATTTTAATGTAGCCAAATGTAAAGTAATGCATATTGGGGCAAAAAATCAAAACTTTATCAATCAACTCATGGGCTCTGAGTTATCCGTGACAGATCAGGAAAGAGATCTTGGTGTGTTGGTGGACAGCTCCATGAAGGTGTCTCCCCAATGTGTGGCAGCAGTGAAGAAGGCCAATTCCATGCTAGGGATTATCAAAAAGGGGATTGAAAATAAAACAGCCAACATTATAATGTCATTATACAAAACAATAGTAAGGCCGCATCTGGAGTATTGTGTACAATTCTGGACACCGCATCTCAAGAAAGACATAGTGGAACTGGAAAAGGTGCAGAAGAGAGCGACCAAAATGATTACTGGACTGGGGCACCTCCCTTACGAGGAAAGGCTAAAACATTTGGGCCTCTTTAGTCTGGAAAAAAGGCGCTTGAGGGGGGATATGATTGAGATGTACAAAATAATGCAGGGCATGAGTAAAGTGGATAGAGGGAAGCTCTTTTCCCTCTCACAAAATACCAGAACTAGGGGACATGCACTCAAATTGAGGGCTGGGAGAGTAAGAACAGACAAAAGAAAATATTTTTTCACCCAGCGTGTTGTTAGTCTATGGAACTCCCTGCCACAGGATGTGGTGATGGCATCTGGCTTGGATGCCTTCAAAAGGGGATTGGACAAATTCCTGGAGGAAAACTCCATCACAGGTTACAAACCATGATGGAGATGTGTAATCTCCAGGCTTAAAACCAGGGTAGTTCAAGGGCCAGATGCAGGGGAGTGGTATCAGGAGACAGATATCTAGTCTCATGCGCTTCCAAAAGCATCTGGTGGGGCCACTGTGAGATACAGGAAGCTGGACTAGATGGGCCTTTGGCCTGATCCAGCATGGCTCTTCTTATGTTCTTATGTTCTTATGTTCTTTATAAGCTGTCACCCCCGGAATATTAGCAATGTTTTGTTATTTTTATAGTAGCCTAAATGTATCACCTGTTCCACTTGTTTGTATTTGTCTTTTGTGATGGCTACAACGGCTCCTTGAATTGTTTTGCCACACAAGGCACCAAACTCTATTTATGACCATCAAAAACCATACATTGTAGAAAATATGGGGTGTGGAAGGGATGCAATCAGAATTTATTGTCTCTCTTTTTTTTAAAAAAGGAAGAGTAAAGAGCTGTTTATCAAATTTGAAAGGTCAAGCATATATAATGCAATTTTTGAAAGGAAAACAAAAGCTGAAGGCTTCCTCTCCTTGTCCACGTTCGTTCCATCATGTCTGATTTAATGACTGGTGACAGCCGAGACTCTTCCAAAATTAGTTTAAAGCTTCTGGCAATCTTTAATAAACTGGAAAATGCAGTTATCCAGATTTGCCAGGGACCAATTAATTGATGCGTCTGCTTCTGTCAGAAGTCTTCGTTTGATTTCTCCCTTGTTCTTAAGTTATTCAATAGTTATTGACCATGTTGGTGTGTTTTTATAACTAAGTGAAGGGCTACCAAATTCAAGGAAAAGAATTAATTCAGAGGCTGCTGGGTGAGAGAGCAAGCCTTTGAAATTCTGAATATTCAGTACGTGGGATATGAATAATTATCAGGATCAATCAACACAATATGCTTCTCATGTTTTTAGAAGAGGCGAACCCTCAAGTGAAGAAATATGTCTGTTTTGAAGGCATTCGATTTTACTTACTTCTGGATCTTGCAGCTAGTGTTCTTTGTTTTTTGATTGGTCATTGGGAAGTAAATAGGGCTTAATTGGCAACTATGTACAGTATTTGCTGAAACACTCATTTCCCCATCACAGTGCAAAAGGAGAACACCCTCTCTACTGCTATGTTATGCATCCAGAGTAGAGACTGGCACAAACCATTTGTTCTGCGGGTCATCATAGAGTCATAGAATCATGGAGTTGGAAGAGACCTCAAGGGCCATCTAGTCCAACCTCCTGCCATGCAGGAACCCCATCACAATATTTCTGACAGACATCCATCCAGCCTCTGCTTAAAAACTTCCAGAGAAGGAGAGTCCACCCTCCGTTGTGGCAGCATATTCCACTGCCGAACAGCTCTAACTGCCATGAAGTTCTTCCTAATGTTCAAATGGAATCTCTTTTCCTGTAGTTTGAAACCATTGCCCCAGAACAGAACCCTGGGGCACCCCACTGGTCACATATCTCCAAGCTGAAGAGAGGCCATTTCTGATCACCCTTTGGGTGCGATCACTCAACCAATTACAAATCCACCTAACAGTAGCACTATCTATCCCACTTTCTACTAACTTCTTAGCAAGAATACCATGGGGAACCTTATCGAAGGCCTTACTAAAGTCCAGATATGCAATATCCACATCATTCCCCTCATCCACCAGGCCTGTACTCATACTGGTTCACTTACCAATTTAGCAGGTTTTCAGAAGTTTGGCAGCTTGCCCCTCTGCTTGGCATGCACTCAGAGACAGCATGCAGAGGAGGCGATGCAGAGAAGCTGGGACACTGCTTGTGCATGCGTGCTTGCCAGAGTGGGCTGGGACTGTTCGATGCCTTTTGCAGCTGAAAACAAACTTGGAATGACCACTGAATCGGCAATTCATGCCATCTCTAATCCAGATCACAGAAGGAGAGAACCTTGCTGTGCTGTAGGAAAAAAAAAACAGTTGAATGGTGATACGAGATCAGTTACCATGCAAACATTTATTGAGGCAAGGGCAGGAAGGCTTACAAGTAGAGATGGGCACAAACTGAAAAAAAAAATGGCAATTCATTTCGTTTTGTTTTGTTTAGGGCTTCGGTTCATTCTGTTTTGTTTTTAACAATTTTTTTTGAAAAAAATGTTTTGTTGGTTGCTTAATTTGTTATTTGTTTTCCCCCGCTTTGCGCGATTTAATGCATTTGACTGCACACGGGCGTCCCAACGCCCCAGACTAGACGGAAAACATTTTTTTAAAAAAATTAAAAGTAATCTGAGAAAACACATAAATAGACATTTTAAGCACTTCTCACCCCCTGCTAGGTATTATCAGGAAGAAAAAATATTTTTGCTAGGTTTTTAAGTATATTCAGGACATTTTAATACCTTAAAATGCCATTCTGCACAGATTCAATGTAGCAATCATTTGTCCCCTTAAAAAAACTCTGTAAAAACACATTTTTAGATGTTTTAAATCACTGGCATCAACCTAACAGCTATAATCAGGCATTAAAAAATTTACAATATTTTTGAAGTGTTTCTCATCCGTTTAAAGCATTTAAAAACAGCTCATTTCTTCGTGCTGCCACCATTAACGAAATGAAACATAACAAACCAATTTTCCCTGTTTGTTTCATTTCATTTGGATTTTACTCCTAGGTTCGTTATTCATTTTGTTAGTAACAAAACAAATAATGAATAGCAAAATGAATAAAAAATTCATTTCGTGCCCATCTCTACTTACAAGTCCACTTTTGCTAGGATACAGGTCTTTCTCAAGCTCGCTTGGCCATCCCGGTTTCCTGCCCAGTGAGAGCTTGTCCATCTGGTTGTCTAAGGCAGTGCTCCCCAACCTTTTTATCACCGTGGACCGGTAAATGCTTGATAATTTTTCCCTGGCCCGCTTGTTTTGATTTAATAAGATAAAAAATATAAATGCCCCCGGCCGCTGAAGTCGTTTCCCACTCTAGGGGGCGGTGCTCATCTCCGTACTCAAGCTGAAGAGCCAGTGTTGTGCGATGAGTCCTTGGCATCGCTGCAAGGAAACACTTTTTACTTCCTCGCATTTTTCCCCCATGGGCTTCCTCATTTTCTTTCTTTCTTCCTTCCTCCTCCTCCTTTCGTTCTTCCTCTCTCTCCCTCACTCCTTCTCTCCCTTTCTTTTTCTTTCCCTCCCTCCTTCCTTTACTTACTTACTTTCTTCCTCCCTTTCTCCTTCTCCCTCCCTCCTTCTTTCTTTCTTTCTTCCTTCCTCTTCCTCTCCTTCCTCCCTTCCTCCCTCCCTTCCTTCCTTCCTTTCTCCCTTCTTTCTTTTTCTTTCTCTCTCTCTCCCTTCCTCCTTCTCCCCCTTTCTTTCTTTCTTTCTTTCTTTCTTTCTTTCTTTCTTTCTTTCTTTCTTTCTTTCTTTCCCTTTTCTTCCCCCCTCCCTCCCTCCCTCCCTCCTTTCTTTCTTTCTTTCTTTCTTTCTTTCTTTCTTTCTTTCTTTCTTTCTTTCTTTCTTTCTTTCTTTCTTTCTCTTCCCCCCTCCCTCCCTCCCTCCCTCCTTTCTTTCTTTCTTTCTTTCTTTCTTTCTTTCTTTCTTTCTTTCTTTCTTTCTTTCTTTTTCTTCCGTCCTTCCTTCCTTCCTTTTTTCTTTCTTTCTTTCTTTTTCTTCCTTCCTTCTTTCTTTCTTTCTTTCTTTCCCTTTTCTTCCCCCCTGCCTCCCTCCCTCCTTTCTTTCTTTCTTTCTTTCTTTCTTTCTTTCTTTCTTTCTCTTCCCCCTCCCTCCCTCCCTCCCTCCTTTCTTTCTTTCTTTCTTTCTTTCTTTCTTTCTTTCTTTTTCTTCCGTCCTTCCTTCCTTCCTTCCTTTTTTCTTTCTTTCTTTCTTTTTCTTCCTTCCTTCCTTCCTTCTTTCTTTCTTTCTTTCTTTCTTTCTTTCCCTTTTCTTCCCCCCTGCCTCCCTCCCTCCCTCCTTTCTTTCTTTCTTTCTTTCTTTCTTTCTTTCTTTCTTTCTTTCTTTCTTTCTTTCTCTTCCCCCTCCCTCCCTCCTTTCTTTCTTTCTTTCTTTCTTTCTTTCTTTCTTTCTTTCTTTCTTTCTCCCTCCCTCCCTCCTTTCTTTCTTTCTTTCTTTCTTTTTTCTTTCTTTCTTTCTTTCTTTCTTTCTTTCTTTCTCTTTCCCCCTCCCTCCCTCCCCCTCCCTCCTCCCTCCTTTCTTTCTTTCTTTCTTTCTTTCTTTCTTTCTTTCTTTCTTTCTTTCTTTCTTTCTTTCTTCCTCCCTCCCTCCTTACTTTCTTTCTTTCTTTCTTTCTGGCGGGGCAGGGGTGATTGCGGGGAGTCGCAGCGGCGGCGGCGATGGTCTTTCGGCGGACGGGACAGGGCGATTCAAGGGGCTCACTTGGCCATCCCGGTTGCGGCGGCGGGGTCGTGGGCGGCGGCGGGACGGGGGCGGTGCGGCGGTGGCCAGTGCCCAGAGCGGGAGGGCTTGTCCGGTGGTGGGCGGCAGGGCGGGGACGATTGCGGGGGTCTGGTTGGCGGGCGGGGCGATTGTGGGGATTGCGGCGGCCGGGGTCGCAGCAGCAGGGGCTGGGGCAGGGACGATGGCGGGGGATCGCGGCGGCGCGGCGGGCGCGTCGCTTGCGGGGGTTCGTGGCGGCGGCGGGGCAATTGTGGGGGTGTGGCGGGCGGCAATTGTGCCGATTCATCGGTTGGGAACACTGGTCTAAGGAATGGCCTAGGTCATCGGATTGGCATGTTGAACAAACAGTGGTCCTGGATCATTTGCCTGCCCCATGCTGATTAGGCACAGCATAATAGGGTGAATCTGGAATGGGGCTGTCCCAACTGAAGATTCACAGTCAAATTACATATGGTGGAAAAGGAAGGGTAGTAAAAACAAGTTAAAGGCTATGGCAGAAATGTTCCTGGAAACATGAAAAAAAAGAAAAAAGAAAAGAGTAGCCCAGGGCTTTAGCTTTCTGGCTGCAGATGTCGGGAGTTCGATTCCCTCACAGTGCTTTCTTGATAGGGGATGGACTTGATGCTCCACAGGGTCCTTTCCAGTTCTGAACATAAGAACATAAGAACAGCCTTGCTGGAGCAGCTCACAGCCCATCCAGTCCAGCATTCTGTCACACACAGCGGCTCACCATTTGCTTCAGGGTCTTCCCAAGCAGATGTCTTCACCTGCTTACAATTCCCTGCAAATGGCATTGAGTGATACCCTGCCTATCTCTCCAACCCGGAGGTTGTCCTGAGGCATCCATAATGATAGCCATTGATACCCTTGTTTTGCCAAGAACTTGTCTAATACTTTCTTAAAGCTGTGAAGGCTGACAGCTGTCACCACTTCTTCTGGCAGGGAGTTACACAGACCAGCAATCCTCTGGGTGAAAAGGGACTTTCTCTTATTTGTGAAAAGGGACTTTCTCTTATTTCAGATCTAGCACCCAAAAGTTTCATGGAGTGCCCCCTAGTTCTAGTGTTGTGCAATAGAGAAAACAGTTTTTCCTTATCTACTTTGTCCACACCGTGTATGATTTTATAAACTTCAATCAGGTCACCTCTTAGGCTCTGTCATTCAAGAGTGAAGAGGCTCAGCCATTGCAGCCACAGCCTAAAGTTCTGAGAGGCTGCTGCTGCTGCTGCTGCTGCTGATGATGATGATGATGATGATGATGATGATGATGATGATGATGATGAAAGGGGGAAAGCAAAGCAATGCCAACAAAACTGATAATGCTAAGAAAACAGGTCTGAACATTGATATATATTTTTTGGGGGGGGGAAGTCTCTTCTTTTCTTTTTATATTCTGGAATTTAAATTTATTACATTGTAGTCGAAAAAAGTGGCACTTTAATTATGTAAAATGCTGGCTGGAAAGGCAGCAGGTGATTAAATGCAAGGCAATCCTTTCATCAGTCTCCATCCAATTTTGGTTTTTAAGATATATCCATTAATCTGCGGGCAAGATGTATGCCTTTATTTCTTGGCAGATTAATTGTACGTGCCCCCCACTGTCCCCTCCCACCCCAGAAGTGAGAGTTTACAGAATGAATGCTTTAATAGAGAGCCGCATGATCATTTGGCTGTGCGCCAGACATTTTATGACATTTCCTCAATCAAGCAAGACTGCTGGCTTCTAATGGAAGTGGAAAGGGAGACAGTGGCTGTCAAACAGCAAGAACAATAGCAATTACTTTCGGTGCACCCTTAACAACATTGTGTTTTGATCACTGGCATCCCGCTAGTTGGGAAAATGCATCTGTATGATATTCTCGCCTTTGCTATTTCATCAAGAGACCCTACGTCTTGTGACTCACCAGATCAAATACAGCATTACCTACTATGGGTGGCAACCAACCAGGAAGGAGATAAAGGTATTTCACAACAAGAGCCCTATTCAGGCATTTGGATAAAAAGATTCGGGTCCAGATAATGTGGAAGGTGTAAGCACAAGAGATGGGCACGAAATGAGCCATTTTTCGTTTTCGTTTTCGTTTTTTGTTTCATTACGTAACGAAACAAAAATGAATTTTTTGCAAAAAATTCACGAAAAACAAAAATGAACCAAAACAGACCCCCTAAACGACAAACGACAAACGAAATACCATTTTTTGAGTCGTGCCCATCTCTAGTAAACACTATCCCTGGTTCCCACTGTTTCTAGATGAAGAAGCTCCTGCTCCAATCTCTCATCTCTGGTAATGTCCTCTGTCTTAGAATCATAGAATCATAGAGTTGAAAGAGACCTCAATGGCCATCTAGTCCACCCCATCACAATATTTTCGACAGATGGCCATCCAATATCTGCTTAAAAACCTCCAAGGAAGGAGACTCCATCACCCTGTGTGGCAGCATATTCCACTGCCAAGCAGCTCTAACTGTCATGAAGTTCTTCCTAATGTTCAAATGGAATCTCTTTTCGTGTAATTTGAAACCATTGCCCCCCATCCTAGTCTCTGAAGCCATGGAAAGCAAACCTGTTCTCTCTTCAATATGACATCCTTTCAAATATTTAAACATAGCAATCATATCCCCTCTCAGCCTTCTTTTTGTAAGGCTAAACATTCCCAGCTCTCTAAGCTGCTCCTTGTCAGACATTTCTTTCAGACGTTCAATTGTCTTGGTCGCCCTCCTCTGGACCCTTTCAATATGGTCAACATCTTTTTAAAATTGAGGCATACAGAACTGGACACAGTACTCCAGATGGTAGAGATGGGCACAAAATGAACAATTTTTCGTTTCTGTTTTCATTTTTTCATTTTGTTACATAATGAAATGACAAACGAATTTTGTCTCTGAAATGAAACAAAACGAACAGAAACACCGGAAATTTTGTCGTGCGTTTCGTTTCCGTTACTGCAATATGAGTGAATTGCTTAAAATCATTTTAAAAATCACAAAAAATGAAATAAATGGTAGCGAAATGGTAACAACATGGTAACGAAACGAATGAAAACAAAAATGAATGTTTTCCAAAAATTAACGAAAAATGGAAATGAACTGAAACGGACACTCCAAACGACAAATGACAAACAAAATGCAATTTTTATTTGTGCCCATATCTACCAGATGGGGTCTGACAAGAGTAGAACAGAGTGGTACTATCACTTCCCTTGATCTAGACACTATGGTTCTGTTGGTCCTTAAGTTTCTGGCACTAGCAATGGGCCTTTCATTTCAGAAGGAGTCTGGTTCCTAATTGAAACATGCTAGCACAGCTGGCACTCAGAACCCAGTCCCACCCTCTGGAACATTGGGATCGGCTTTTTCAAGATCACACCTCAGCTGTAGAGAACCATTCCAAGAGACTTATCTGATATGAATATCCTGCTTTATTTGTGGGACAAGTGAAGAACCCACTCACTCAGGCTTCCTCTTAGGAAGAATTGTGCCTTTTAGGCCTTACTGGTCAAAACAGTAAAAGAAGGTGTGCATCCCTCCCGTGTTATTGTGGCTTCATTTTGGGGGAATGTTGTTACTGCTGTAGCATCCTGAGCCTGGATCATGGCACCTGGAGTTTACCTGCACATGGACTATAGTTTACACAGCGCTAGTAATGGCAAAAGGTCTCCGTTCAGATTCTTACATTATCCTGCGGCACTCACTACCGTGTCATTTCCTGAGGGTTCCTGCCACTTTGTCAATGGCTGGAGCCCTTTAAAATTGGCCCACTCAGTACCAACGGGACCTCCTGGTGCTGACTGGGCCAAGTTTAAAGGGCTCCAGCCATTGATAGATCGCTAGGAGCCAACAGAAAATGGTGGGGAGGGCAGCGCCTGGGATTGACCTCCACACCATTTTCTGAGGGCTCCTGCTGAGCTGTCAATGTGTAGAGTGGGATTGACGAATATTAAATTACAGATTTATACATCTGTCCCCTTGACATGGCCAATTTGCAGCCTATTACAGTGCTTCTTGGGTCTGTCAAGGTGGCGTTGCCAAACCATGCCAGCATCTGTGGTTTGATTGGGTGGGTGGGTGGGTGACAACAGGCATGTTGGCACCCATTTGGTGACACCCATTTGGTGTGTAGCTTGATGTCACTGGAGCCTAATGTTTCTGAAGAACATCTCTCAGAAAGAGTCAGTTTCCTTCCTTCTTCACAGGAAGGCCTTGTGCAAATCCAGACTGAGTCATGTTGGCAAGGGAATCTCACAGCGCTGCTCTCAGGGAAGCATTGCATGGTTAACAGAAGTCTCCAGCTTCCTGGGCTGACTGTCTGACATTTCTCATCTGTACAAGGTGTACTTTTTGAAGTGTGCCTTTTGTTCGGAGGGAAAATAACACCGGGTTGTAGAGTTGCCAGCCACTTGTTAAGACCAGGCGAGCTTGGGCGGATTCCAGTGACTCCCCTTTGCACCTTTTCAGCGTTGGCAAGGCTTTGAAACAAAAATAGAACCAAGCTTCAGATTTCAGTCATAGCTGCAGATCCTAGCAGCAATACTGGCAATGTGTGTGTCCTTTTTCCTCTGCGTTGCTCAAGGTGGCATCCCTCACAAATGGTTTCTGCCCTCTGTATGCCTGCCAACTTTTTTCCTGGTCACCTGAGGAAAATGTTCTATAGTTCTTCTGATACTTTCCATATCTCTGTTGAACTGATTTGTGGTCATTTGGTATATATATTGGTGGATGAGGTTTCTGTTTAGGAATAGGTCCTCTGGTGAGGCATGGGTCTGTATTCTGCCCCACTCCCCCAACCATCTCCTCTGTCTTTTGGCATAATCTGTCATTTCCTCCCCTCCCTCCCTCCTCAAAATGACTGGCAAAAAGTGACATGTCAAAATGTTAGTAAAGCTGCAATGGCTCAGATTGCTCAGCAGCATGCTTTCACCAATGTATCAAGGAACCAGTGGCTAATAATAATAATAATAATAATAATAATAATAATAATAATAATAATAATAATAATAATAATAATAATAATAATAATAATAATAATTAATTTATTTATTTATTTATTTATTTATTTATTTATTTATTTATTTATTTATTTATTTATTATATTTTTATACCACCCATCTTCCGAAGGAACTCCAGGCGGTTAACAATGGATTAAAAGAACAATAAAACACCAGAAGAGAAACAATACCAATAATAAAAGAGAGATATCGGCAAGAGGCTAAAAAAAATTAAAAATTAAATTAAATTAAATGTTGCCAAATGCCTCCTGATAAAGCATGGTTTTAATAATGCTTTTAAGGAGGCTTTTGGTGATCTTTAGTTTTTTAAAAAATTCTATCCCGCCATCTTGCCGAGTATTTTTATCTGTTATTTTTTCATTTGTTGCATTTTGTGTTTGTTTTTGTCTTGTTATCACAGAATCATAGAATCATAGAGTTGGAAGAGACCTCAAGGGCCATCTAGTCCAATTCCCTGCCATGCAGGAACCCCCATCACAGGATTCCTGACAGATGGCCATCCAGCCTCTGTTGCTGTTGCTGTTAACCTCACGGAGTTCCTTCGGGATGACTGGCAGTATATAAATAAATAAATAAAGAAAGAAAGAAAGAAAGAAAGAAAGAAAGAAAGAAAGAAAGAAAGAAAGAAAGAAAGAAAGAAAGAAAGAAAGAAAGGCACCTACCTACCTGACTTTGATTCTGAAAGGAATCAATGCAGGTCATTTGCACAGGCAATACTGGTAAGGAATACAGCAGAGGTTTAAAAAAAAATAGCACAACTCTTCCAGAGAGTGGAAAATAAACTTCATTTACACTGGTGGCTGGAAAAATATTTTGATCTTGACTGTGCATTGTGTAGCCAGTAAAAAGAATCCACAACGATGTAGGGAATAACTAGAAGACATTTCCCTCAGGTGACAAGGGCCTCACAGTAACTCTGCAAGTTAAGTCAGGCCTCAGAAAAATGGAAAATGTTTTCCAGTGGGGTGGACTGCAGTTGCAAAAATCCTAATCCTTGGATGAGGACTGGAGTTGCTGGGTGCTGTTAGCTGTAGTTTATCACACATACCCCAAATATTTCTCAACTCTGGTCAGAGTGAGAAAACAAAGCAATGGCTCAAAGTTTCTGCAGAGGGCTTCAAGGCTGACAGGAGACTTCAGTCTAGGTCAGGCATGTCCAAAATTCGGCCCTCCTGATGTTTTGGGCCACAACTCCCAGAATTCTAAGCTTAGATTGCCAATGACAAAGGACTGTGGGAGTTGTGGTCCAAAATATCTGGAGGGCCAAAGTTTGGACTTGCCTGGTCTAGGTCTTTGCCACTCTAGCCTGCATGGGACGAGTAATATGGTAGTGATGGAAGAGACTAGATCCTGCTCATATAAACAAACTCAAAATCAGGTCTTATATAAATTTAGACTACCCTTTTCCAAAACATCATTACACAGAGGTATTTTCCAGCAATTGGGACCTCCTGAAACAGAGGGAAAATATCAACATCCCAAAAGCATACAGTGTAGGTATCTGAGAAGTGACGCAGCCTCAACTGGTTCTGCCATTTTCTTCAGAGAAAAGAATGGTAGGAGCTGTTTTGAGTTTTTCAGGCTGTTTGGCCACGTTCCAGAAGTTTTTCTTCCTGATGTTCCCCCGACTCTTGTGGCTGACATCTTCAGAGGGCAAGGAGCTCAGAGAACTAGGACTTCTTTCTGTACTCTGGGGTATACAGAATTGTATGAGTGTTGGTTTGTATTGGCCAGCATCTGGGTAGGATGCTGAAGAATATTCTCCATCCTTTTGAGGACAGACAGACAGACAGACAGACAGACAGACAGACAGACAGATAGATAGATAGATAGATAGATAGATAGATAGATAGATAGATAGATAGATAGATAGATAGATAGATAGATAGATAGATAGGATATATCTCCTTTTAAAGTCCCATGCAGACATGCCCAAAATATGTCTGTACAAAATTAGAGTTCTTCCTTCTTGATGCAAATATCCCATTCAATGCTTCAGCTTCTTAGATGTCCATGAATCTGTGGGACAATCATTTGAATTTTACAGAAATGGCCATTCACACAAATTGGAGAATGCTAATCAAGACATCTCTGGGGTTTGTTTTTTTTTCAAGCACTGACTGCACGGCCCCTGGGGCTGGGTCGGTGCTTCTTTTTTTGTTTTGTTTTCTTTATTTTAGAGCACCAACCTGGCCACCCATGGGGCCAGGTCAATGCTCCTTTATTTTATTTTATTTATTTTGTTTTTAAAGCGCCGACCACGCGGCTCCTGGGGCTGGGTCAGCACGTATTATTATTATTATTATTATTATTATTATTATTATTATTATTATTATTATTATTATTATTATTATTATTATTATTATTATTATTATTATTATTGTTGTTGTTGTTGTTGTTGTTGTTGTTGTTGTTGTTGTTGTTGTTGTTGTTGTTGTTGCTGCTGCTGCTGTTGTTGTTGTTGTTCAGTCGTTCAGTCGTGTCCGACTCTTCGTGACCCCATGGACCAGAGCTCGCCAGGCCTTCCTATCCTCCACTGCCTCCCGGAGTTTTGTCAAATTCATTTTGGTTGCATCGATGACACTGTCCAACCATCTCATTCTCTGTCGTCCTCTTTTCCTTTTGCCTTCGATTTTTCCCAGCATCAGGGACTTTTCCAGGAGTCCTCCCTTCTCATGAGGTGGCCAAAGTACTGGAGCCTCAGCTTCAAAATCTGTCCTTCCAGTGAACATTCGGGGTTGATTTCTTTCAGAATGGATAGGTTTGATCTCTTTGCAGTCCAGGGGACTCTCAAGACTCTCCTCCAGCACCACAGCTCAAAAGCATCAATTCTGCGGCGATCAGCCTTCTTTATAGTCCAGCTCTCACTTCCATACATCACTACTGGAAAAACCATAGCTTTAACCATCCTGACCTTAGTTGGCAAACTGATGTCTCTGCTCTTTAGTATGTTATCTAGGTTTGCCATTGCTTTCCTCCCAAGAAGCAGGCGTCTTTTTATTTCATTGCTGCAGTCGCCATCTGAAGTGATCAAGGAGCCCAAGAAAATAAACTCTGTCATTGCCTCCATTTCTTCCCCTTCTATTTGCCAGGAGGTGATGGGACCAGTGGCCATGATCTTAGTTTTTTTGATGTTGAGCTTCAGCCCATTTTTTCCACTCTCCTCTTTCACCCTCATTAAGAGGTTCTTTAATTCTTCCTCACTCTCTGCTATTAGAGTAGTATCATCTGCATATCTGAGGTTGTTGATATTTCGTCCGGCAATCTTAATTCCGGCTTGTGATTCATCCAGACCGGCCTTTCTCATGATGTACTCTGCATATAAGTTAAATAGGCAAGGTGACAGTATACAGCCATTATTATTATTATTATTATTATTATTATTATTATTATTATTATTATTATTATTATTATTATTATTATTATTATTATTATTATTATTATTCATTTTAGAGCGCCGACCTGGCCACACCTGGGGCCAGGTCAGCTCTCCTTTTTTTTATTTATTTTAATTTTATTTTGATGGGGTTTTTTACTGCTGTAGTGCGGGCTGGCTGGCTTTTTTTTTTTTTTTACTTTTGGCCCAGGGCTGGTTTGGCGACCCGTGGGCCGGATCCAGTGCTCATGGGCTGGTACCGGCCCGTGTGCCAGATCTGGGTTTTTAAAATTTTATTGTATTTTTATTCTTTTTTTTTTTACTGCCAACCACATAGCTGCCTACCAGCTGTAGCGTGGCTGGTCAGCTTTCTTTTTTTCTGGATGCCCCCTCCCTGCAAGAAGGAGCAGGATGGTCCAGCACCAGGTAGGAGACACTGGCGAACAAACCAAATCAAAACGTAATGGAAATTTCCATTTCGTTTTGTTTCATTTCTCTTAGAAGGGGCACTTCATTATTCGTTTCATTACGTGCCCATCTCTAGACTCTGAGTACCACACAAAATTTGTTTTTAAACAACTAACTAACTAACTAACTAACTAACTAACTAACTAAAATAAATAAATAAATAAATAAATAAATAAATAAATAAATAAATAAATAAATAAAAGAGATTCCACCTCATCTTCTTACACCACACCATCCCTGTGACTAGGGCATTCATGTCTGATTCCAGTCAATTTCCTAGTGCTTCTGGCTTTTCTCCTTGATCTTGCACCCCTGGCAGGCTGGAATGAAATTTTACCTCACTGGCTTTCCTATTACATTCTTATTCGGCCTCCTCTTCTCTGTTGGTTCTCTCTCCCCCCCCTGACTCCTTCCTTTCTTCTTATTGTCCCCTGTTTTATTAAGCATCAAGAAGGGAAAGCAAAGGCCAGGTTTGTGTAAAGATGCCGACTCAAGAGCAAATAAAAGGCAGGCCGCGCACCGCTGTGACATGCCAAGAAGGGCAGGAGCTCCTAAGGTGAGCATAAAAGGAGTGCTCAAGAAAACCTTCTCAGGTAGTTGTCAGAGAACTGCAGGGGATGTAGCAGCTGTAGCTTTTTGTTTTCCTGATGTCTGACAGAGCCACCTCGAAAAGGAAAAGCTGCCATTGGATTTCAAAGCTAAAAATAACCAGGAGAATAATAATAATAATAAAAAGAGAGGTGATCCAATCTGCAGTTTGCCCACATCCAGATTTTTTAAAGCTTAGCCTCCTGTTGTAAAGCTTGGCGGCCTCAGACAGAGGCTTAAAGGGAAAGTCAATGGATGCTGCTTTCAAATTTCCCAAAAAGAGAGAGAGAGAAATGCTTCTAGAATGTGCTGCCTGGCTGGCTGGCAGAGTGAAATGGAGTTTTAGGAGCTTAGGGGATAATTTTTGGGCCACACACTACTTACACACCACTTGTCTTCCCTATGACACAATAGGGACATTGGATCAGGGATGATTCAAGAGAACTGGCGCAAAAATTGTGAAGGTCACAAGCTTTCATTTGTGCGCTCGTTCGTTGGGATCAAATTCCAAACATAGGCACTTTTCCTAAGTGTTTTCCTAACTGTTTCCATTATCTGCATTTTTCTTCACTTGTGAACCAGAACACATAATTTTGAGAACTCCACAGCCCACCCTGTGCCTTGACAGAGACTCTCTGGCCTGTTTCTTGTCTGGCTTCATGCCAATAGTGGTATGTTTCTAGATCTTGTGGTGGGGAGAAATCTATTATCAAGAACAGAAAAAAATCCAGGTGGATATTGTTTGGGGTAACAGATTGATTCATGAGTGTTGTTGGAATTATTTCTTGGGGAAAAATGCCATGGTTGTCTCCAGCCCAAGGTACACAAGACAAAGAGAAGCAGGAAGTAGCTATTATAAATTTTAACCGTTTCAGAGAGGGTAGCCGTGTTAGTCTTTTCAAGAATTGCAGGCAAAAACAAAACAGAAGACACAAAACATGTGGCACCTTAGAGACTAAGTTTCACTAACTTACATATATGTTAATGTAACATTTCGTGGACATGTCCACTTCTTCAGACATATAGCAGCAGAATGTGGTGTATCTCATCACATATATTATACACCTCATTCTGCTGCTATATGTCTAAAGAAGTGGGCGTGTCTACGAAATGTATTAAAATATGAAAGTTAGCCTTTAAGGTGCCACATGTTAAGTGAATTTTAACAGTGATGCCGACACACAAATGAAGAACAGAGAAACCACTGTGGCTGAAGAAGTTGGATTCTAGCATCCTAAATTAAACCACTGAAGATCCATAAACTATTCCTGACATTCATTTGCATACTTGATTCATATTATCTCTCTCACTCATTCTCATTCCCTCCCTCTCGCTCACTCACTCTTAATGTAGCATTAAGTCTTCCACAAAAATGGATGGTTCCAATGGTAGAATATAGTTATTCTCCTGACAAAATTAAAACAGGTGGGGCTGCCATAATTTGGGAGTTTGATTCCTGTCCTGAGAGACGAGTCAGCCTGTGCAGCCTGGGGTAAGTTGTATGGTCCCAGAGCATCCTCAGAAGAAGGAAATGATGAATCATTTCTGTATATTCTTTACCTAGAAAACTTTGCCATGGGTTGTCATGAGTCAGGATTGATGCGTTGCCACACAATGGTTGTATGGGTAAAGTAGATATTTAAAAAAACAGATAAAGATTAAAATGAACAGGATATTATTCTGCTAAACCTGTTAAAAATACTTTCCAGTTTTAAAAACATCCCCAATCTATGCAAAGCCCATTTAGTTATTCTGTCTCAGTAAAAAGGCCTTTGTTGATGCAACAACAATTAGACAAAGAGCCAACCCAGCTGCTCTTGTCTCAAGGCCAACAAACATACCTATGAGGATGACAGTAGAGATTGTCCCAATATGTTAGAATCATAGAATCATAGAGTTGGAAGAGGCCTCAATGGCCATCTAGTCCAAACCACTGCCTAGAGATGGGCACGACTTGAAAAAAATTTTTTCAAGTTGTCGTTAGTCGGGCCGGTTCCGTTTCAGGTTGTTTCCGTTTTTTGCAAAAATTCACAAAAATAAGTCGGTTTTTTTTGTTTTTTTGTTTTTGTTAGTGCTGGTTTTTTGGGGGGGTAGCAGGCTCCTGGAGCACCTCTGTGGGGTGGGTGCCTCCTCTGGCCTGCTATAAAGGGAAAGCGGGCTCCTGGAGGCACCCGTGGCTGCCTCCTATCCTCACCCACTAGGACGGGGAAGCAGGCTCCAAGAGACCCCCTCAACATGGGGGTCTCCCCTCCTCACCTGCTGCTGCAAAATGGCATGCATAGCCATATGGATATGCATACCAGTTGCAGACAGTGAACCAGTGAACCCAGGGTGATGCCTAGGGCTCTCGCACCGCCATGTCTCACAAAGAAGGGAATCGTACTTGCGTGTAGTGCAATGCAAGTAGATCTGGCTTAGGGTTAAGGTGGGTTAGTGCAAGGGCTAGGGTTAGGCTAGTGACGGGTAAGGTTACGGTGGGCTAGTGGTTTGCACCTCTGGGTGTCTCTCTGACCCACTAAGAAGACAGTCTGTGACATATGGGTAAGGAGTCAAGGATTAGGGTTAGGGTTAGGGGGCTAGGGCAGGTTTTAGGGGGCTTTTTGGCACATCCCAGAAGTCTCCATGGCCAAGTGGCCATGCGATTGGTGGGATGGCTCCAAAAATTTGCATGGTCGTCCACTCCCACATGGCTGGCCACTCGGCCAGCCCATCATTGCGCAGGTGTAAATTAAAATAAAATAAAATCAATGGAGGACAGAGGAGGAGAGGAGAGACATTTTGTTGCAAGAAAAAACCCACTGCTACTGTGAAAAATCTGGCAGTTTATAAATTTTCGCGTGTTTCTGTTGTGCTTGTGTGTTTTTGGACCATGATTTCAAGAACAATATTGCGTTCGCCGCCCCATTTTGGATTCCCCGCCCGCAACGCATGGCATGGTGAGTCCGGCTGCCCAGGTCGGGGGGTAGGCGGGACCCCCCCTCCAGAAACCACCCCTCCGGTAGGTGCCCTGCGCCCTTAGTCAAGCAGGCATTTTTCCGCCTGCTTTTTTGGCCCGGGGATGGGTGGGGGGAGAGTTTAAAAGTTTTTTCCTGTGCCGTCCGTGCCGCTTGCTTGCGCTTTAATTGCGGCGGCCGGCGGCGAGACTGGGCTTTTTGCTGGCTGCGAGCCTGCGACGAGTCCCACCAGAGCAGCCCAGGACGGGGGATGGGGGGGAGGCCGGGGACCTCCAGAAACAACCCCTCTGGTAGGTGCCCGGAGACATGGCAGGCATTTTTCCGCCTGCTTTTCGGGCGGGAACCGGGTTTTTTTAACTTTTAAAAACTTTTTTTCTGTGCCGCGTGGCATCGCGCGATCGCGCAATGCAAGGAACGAGCACGACAAATCAGACCAAAATTGTTCGTTTGTCGGTTCGAGCTTGAAGTCTGGCAGAGTAATTCCCGTTACCGTTTCCGTAGAGTAACGGAACCGAGTAACGAAAATGGAAACGGGAATACCACTAAGTTGTGCCCATCTCTACCACTGCCACGCAGGAACCCCATCACAATATTTCCAACAGATGGCCATTGAGCCTCTGCTTAAAAACCTCCAAAGAAGGAGACTCCACCACCCTTCGTGGAAGCATATTCCACTGCTGAACAGCTCTAACTGCCATGAAGTTCTTCCTAATGTTTAAATGGGATCACTTTTCCTGTAGTTTGAAACCATTGCCCCGAGTCCTAGTCTCTGAAGCCATGGAGAACAAACCTGTTCCCTCTTCAATATGACATCCTTTCTAATATCTAAACATAGCTATATTATGTGAGCACATAGACCTTTCTCTCTAACCCCAGATATGTGCTCTCTCTCCTTCTCTTGTCTGTTCTCTGGGTTCTCCTACATGTTTGGGGGAGTGAATTCTGCACTGGAGTAATCTGTTGCTGCCAAGTGGCTGAACTGGCTGTCAGAGTGGTAGAGCCTCAATCTGTCGGGGTGATGATATGCTGTGATCACACCTGCGTTCCTGATGGCATCCTGCTGGGTGATAAAACCTTCTGTGTCACGGCTTTGTTTTCCTCTCTTTCAAATGCCAGATTATTTAGCACTGGGAGCTCCAGATATGACAGAAACAGGAAACACCCTCACTTTTCAGTTAGTGCTGTATGTTACTCGCATATAAGTCGACCCGAGTATAAGTCGAGGCACCTAATTTAGTGCCCCAAAACTGGGAAAACATTGACTCGAGTATAAGTCTAGGGTGGAAAATGCGGCAGGGCCTGGCAGCTCCTTCCTTCTGAGCTGGGGGAGCGGTGTGTGATGTTTAAAATGACTTTTAGCCACCGAGGCAAGCACTTGCCTTGGTGGCTAAAAGTCATTTTAAACATTGCGCACCTCTCCCCCGTGATGCAGAGGAGGGTCAGGAGAAGGGGCGAACGATGTTTAAAATGACTTTTAGCCACTGACCCAAGCATTTGCCTCAGTGGCTAAAAGTATTGACCTGAATATAAGTTGAGGGCCCCTTTTTTCAGCCCAAAATTAGGACTGAAAAACTAGACTTATATTCGAGTTGTTGTTGTTCAGTCGTTCAGTCCTGTCCGACTCTTTGTGACCCCATGGACCAGAGATCGCCAGGCCTTCCTATTATTCCTATTCGAGTATATACAGTAAATGCATTGGGGTTAGCTTATATTTGGCTGTCCATCTCCTTCCTTTTTTTAAATGGAATTCATGGCTCCTGCATGGGCAACAGGGTGATGTCAGCAGTAGCAGCCAATCACTGCTGATGAAAGGCAAATTTGCAGTGATAAAAGGTGAGGCCAGGATCCCCAGAGCTTGTAAACAATGCAGCAAAGTCATGTGCCCCTCACAAACAGGATCACTTTGAAAATCCGCACAGTCTCCCATTTGGTAGCTTTACAAAGCATTTTGGAGAAATGAAACTGAGAAGCAAACATGCACATTTGAATTTGTACAGTGTGTGTGTGGTGGTGGAAGCAGGTGCAAATGCAGATTAATCAATGGGAGGGATGCGCTAAATTAGGTAGAACTCATTAATGCATGTAGATATTGGATCCAGTGGCATAGCTAAGGTTTCCATCGCCCAGGGACAAATGTCAGTTTTTGCAGCCCCTCCTGTTTAAGGCTAACCATCCAGTGACAGCTCAATCCAGCATCTAGTCAGGCAACCTCAACTGAGAAGCCCTCCAACAGCAGGGCAGCCATTGATGAGTGGTGAAATTAGTCCGCAATATCTGGTGGGTTCCTCTGTAGCAGCAATCAGGAATAAAAGGCTGCAAAAAATCAGGGCAGCTGGAGACTGGAATAGCCCTGACTAGAGATGGGCACGAAACGAGCAATTTTTTGTTTTTGTTTTTGTTTTTTTGTTTCGTTGCGTAACAAAACGAAAAATGAATTTTGTCTCCAAAATGAAATGAAACGCACTGAAACAACAGAAATTTTGTCGTGCATTTCATTTCTGTTGCGGCAAATACATTGAACTGTAATGAATGCTAACGAAACAGCAATTATTTTGTTTTCATTTTCGTTTTTTTGTTTCGTTACGTAATGAAACAAAAACATTTCTTTTTGCAAAAAAATCACAAAAAAAAAAAATGAACCGAAACGGACCCCCTAAACTACAAACGACAAACGAAACACCATTTTTTTGAGTCGTGCCCATCTCTAGCCCTGACACTAGTGTAACAGGAAAATCTTTGAAGGACACACACAGACACACACACACACACTGACACACAGACACAAAATACAGACCAGCGGAGCCTTGCCTTCATCCGAAGAGGCTCTGTTTTATTCATTACTCTAACATAACTGATTAGCGTAGCTCATTACATCATTTCTTTGTGGTGCAGCGAGAAATTAACTAAATATGGTTTTAAAAGGTGTTGCATAAAAAGTGACATTAATATGCATTTCTATGTGTATAGGTATAATTTTAATTGGTAAGCCTCAGCTTTGTGATAAGAGATAGTGCTCTAATTGGCAACTGCTTCTCTAATTGGCGTACTTAGCTGAGAAAATGATAGCAGACAATGAGATCACCTTTTGGCTAACATCATGAGACAGGTGAGAGGGTGGGGGCTATTGGGCTGACATAATGCCCTGCTGTTGCAGCTCTTTTGCTCTCAGATGCTGTTGCTTCCAGGATGACCAGAACCAACATGGTTTTGATTATGTCAACCCAGAAACCTTATCCCAACAGTCCTCTTCCTCCCCCCCCCCAAGACAAACCTTGGAAAACCCCTGAGAAACTCAGCTAGAGGTGGACTCACAAGAGCTGTCTTCTAGGCCAGCTTGAGCCAGTGTATTTTAAATGAGAGCCTGTGTAAAAGGCTGATTATTGACATGAAGACTGGATCTTCTTGATTGCAAGAGATTTTTGCATGAGATCCTTCCCAAATCACCATCAAATCATACATCTCCTTAATGTGCAAAAACTTCACATTAATAATCATGGGTCCACCAGCACAGGGCCATGAAGTGGCACAAAAACATGGATCCATGGCATGGATCCACCAGATTTCATCTGAGATTTACACTGGATCATAATAAAACCACTGTCACATCATAGGCCCCATCTCTGCCCAGAGATTGCACGAAAAAAATCATGGGTACATCAACACATGACTCCCTAGTGGCACAAAAACATGGATCTGCCGCATGGATCCTCATGGATCTACCTGATTTTATCCAGGATCCCCCACAAAGCTCTCTCCTATTGTAGGCTCCATCTCTGCCCACACACCAAAAATTACAGGTCTCTCAGATCATGACTCCACAGTAGTACAAAAACATGGATCCAGGTGAAAAAAATCCACATGGCTACTGTATAACTGATTTTTATTCAGGATCACTCCCAAACCACTCTCCTATCATAGGGCCCATCTCTGCCCACAGACTGAAAGACAGGAATCATGGGTTCATCATGGATCCACAGTGGCACACAAAAATATGGATCCAAGGCATGGATCCACCCAGTGTTATATTTATCATCAAGTGCCATGTTATATTAACAACCACCAACATCATTTTGACATTCTACTAGAGCCAGCTTCTTTACCCTTCTGTAAGCATCAAAGAATCCCAGAGCATCTGAGAGGTAGCTCACTCGTACAACATTGCCACATTTAATACTTCCTTAGGGATCCATGACACTACTTTATGTCATCATCATAGAAGAACGTCTAAATCATTTGTCAGAAAACTGCATTGGTACCTAAATTCTAAAGAACTGCATGATACAATAATTTATTTATTTATTTTAGAGTATTTTTACCCTGCCTTGGAGTGCAGTGGTGCAAAAACATGGATCTACAGTATAAATCCACTTGATTTTATATGATTTTTACATTGGATTGCACTAAATCCACTCTCCCATCTCTGACAGATTGGATTGGGCATGCACCCACAGTGATTCTGCTACAGTTAGATCCATGGGGATCTGCACCTTAGATCAATGTTTTTGCCCCACTGCGTAGCAGTGTACTGATGGACCCATGATTTTTTGTGTGCAATATGGGTGCAGATATGGGGCTTATAATGGAAGAGCAGTTTGGGTGTGCTCCTGAATCAAAAACAGGTAGATCCGTGTTGATCTGGGCCTTGGATTCATGTTTTTGTACTACTGTGGAGCCATGCACTTGTGTGTATGTGGAGGTTGTGTCATTACAGTCATGACCAACCCTTCATGATCCCATGTCCATGAAGTTTTCTTAGCAGAAATACTGGAGTGGCTTGCCAGTTCCTACTACAGGCACCTACAGCACCTGGTATTCCCTGGTGGTCTCCCATCTAAGTACTAGCCAGGGTGGACCCTGCTTAGCTTCTGAAATCAGCAGAGATTGGATGTGCGTAGGACAGTGATGGTGAACCTTTTAGAGCCCGAGTGCCCAAACTGCAATTCAAAACCCACTAATTTTCTTTTTTGCAAAGTGTCAATACAGTAATTTAACCTGTATACAGGTAGCTATGAAGGGGTGATGCTGGGTGCCCACAGAAAGGGCTCTGAGTGCCACCTTTGGCACCCGTGCCCTTATTTATTTATTTATTTATTTATTGGTTCTCCATCAACCAACAAATATAGTAAATTTTGGTGCATCCCAGTCTGTCCATCACCCTTAATTTTGGGTGCACAATCTGTGTATAAGGATGGATTCTATGATGTGAGATTGGTTTGGGGGTATTCCTGGATCAAAATCTGGTAGATCTGTGTGGATCCATGCCTTGGATCCACGTTTTGTGTCATTTCGAACCCATGCACGGACGGACCCATGATTTTTGGTATGCAATCTGTGGACAGAGATAGGCTGTATATGTGATAGTGGTTTTATCATGATCCAATGTAAAAATCATTTGAAATCAGATGGATCCATGCAATGACTCCATGTTTTTGCGCCACTGCGGAGCCATAAACTGGAGGATGCATGATTATTATTGTGTAGTATTTGGACATGAATGAGATGTGTGATTTGATGGTGATTTGGGACCAATCCCATGCAAAAATCATATGAAATCAAGAGGATCCAAAAAGATCCACCTTTTACTTTCTTCCAAGATGGACTACCTACTATTTGACTTTTATATGGATTACCATGCATGATTACATTGACTGATTTCACAAGAATACCAGTGTTTTCATTGTTAGTTTCCACCCTTCCTAATGGATCTTTTTTCTTTTTGTGTGTTCTTTGTAGCTTTTAATGTACTAAGATGCCTCTTCTAATTCCCCATGCCTTTTAATGTACTAAGATGCCTCCTAATTCCCCGTTCTTAACTTGAATGTGTCTTAATGTTCTGGGCTGTATATTGACTCTCATTATTGTAAGCCACCTTGGGTCCTTTTCCAAAGATAAAGGTGGGGTAAAATATTCAAAATAAATAAAAATAAATAAATAAATAAATAAATAAATAAATAAAAATAAATAAATAAATTTTACTTTCTTCCATTTAGCACCTAGTATTTATTTAGTTCAGCTGTCTTAAACCTATGTAAACAGTCTGCAAAGTTATGCATTTGTTTTCGTAAGCAATGGGTTAATCTTTACAACTCTTATCTCCCTTTTGTCTTGACTTCTTGATTTTTGGCTTTTGGCTGATAATTACCCCGTGGGTAATTATCAGCCAAAAGCCAAAGTCCTGAGGAGAAGCTATTAGAGATGGGCATGAAATGAACTTTTTTGTTATTCATTATTTGTTTCATTATGTAACAAAATGAATAACGAACATTGTGATGAAATTGGAAAAAACTGGACAGAACCACGAAAATTAGGTTCATTACGTTTCATTTTTCGTTAATGGCGACACACAATGAAATGAGCTGTTTTAAATGTTAAAAAACGCCCTGGACATCCATAAAAGTTTATTTATTTTATTTTATTTATATTTACAACTTATATGCCACCCACTACCCAAAGGTCTCTGGGCGGTTTACAATAAAGAATTAAAACAGTTAAAACATCAAATATCAATAAATAATTAAAACAATAATAAAAACCTTATTTTAATGCAGCGATAATTATTTATACTGTCTGATACTGGGGAGTTGGGGTCCTTAAAACGTTTGTTTTTGTCTTCTCCCATTGCGATGTATTTTTCTTTTCCCTTTAAGGATGACAAATTGGATGTCGCCACTCCAGCCCCAAATGGAGGCAAGCCATATTCTGCTTATATAAAGTGTGTTCTGCTTATATATCACCCCATAGCACTACAAGTAGTCTCTGGGCGGTTTACAATTTTAATTACAGTGTTGCCCCCAGCAAGCTGGGTACTCATGACGGAAATGGAAGGCTGAGTGAACCTTGAGCCTGCTACCAGGGATTGAACCCAGGTTGTGAGCACAGTTTTACCTGCAGTACAGGCATTTAACCACTGTGCTACGAGGCGCAGGGGCCATGCTAATCTTCTCTGTATCGTTCCAATTTTAGTATATGTGCTGCCGAAGCGAGCACATATACTAAAATGTGATGGGATCATGCAAATTCTTCGACAACTTCAACCAATAGCATGCCCAGGTTGCAGACTGGGCAGGTCTGGCAGCCACAGAGGGCATGAAAAGCTCTGGCAGCCTCCGTCCTCCTTGCAGTCTCCGGTGGGAGTTAGGGTGGGATTGCTGTCTCTGTGACTCGTTATTTTCACTTTAGGCTGGCCAGGCAGGTGTGTGTCTCTGTGTTCCTGCCGGCTGCATCCTGCCTCTTAGGGGAGAGAAAGAAGAGATTTCTCTATAACTTCACTCCTGCAGCCTCCCCGTGTACGTGTGTGCATACCTCTCTGTGAGTACCCTCCCCTGCCCTGCAGTGCAGTCACTCTGTGGCTGCCTTGCACCCTTGGCAATGCCCGCTGCTGCATTTGCAGCCTCCCTGCATTCCTAGTCTATACTGTGTCTCTGCCAGCATCATTTTTTTAGTGTTTTCCCTATGGTCTGGGGTGTTGGGGGACGCCTGCACACAGAAATGCTTTAAAAATTGCACAAAAAGTGGGTAAAAACGAAAAACAAAAATGAATAAACGAAAATGATTTTTTCCCCAAAAATTTGCGAAAAATGAAAACAAACCGAAACGGACCCCTCAACGAAAAACAAAAAACTGAAACACCATTTTTTTCGATTCGTGACCACCTCTAGAAGCTATAGATCTTTAAATTTCCCATTCACTACATTCTAGTTATGTCTTCAACACCATTGTGAGCAATCTTGCAAAGGTACTCACTGTTTGTTTTCTTTCCCTTGCCTTATCAGTGATGTCTTTTTTGTTAAAAAAAAAAACAGGCTGGAAGGCTTGGTTTCTTTCCACAGTAAGATTCTTGTGGTCATATAACATCAATTTGATGCCCCCAAATCACTGCAGGGGCAGCCTGCTGCCCTCTTGCCCCCCCCCATAGCTATGCTTCAGAATGGGTCAATACAAAAGCAAAAGGGAAATATGTAAAAATGTCTTTCTAAATTTTCAATGCAAGACTTAGAAGACAGGAAGAAAATACAAGTTGAATTCTAGTGGACATCTGATCTTGCCTGATTTCGGAAGCTAAGCAGGTCAGCCCTGATTAGTACTTGGATGGGAAACCCCAGGGAATACCAGATGCTGTAGGTGCCTGGAGTTCTAACTGGCAAACCACTCCAGTATTCCTGCCAAGAAAAGCTCCATGGACATGGAGGCACGAAGTCGGTCACAACTGTAACAACAGAACACAACACAATACAACACAACACAACACAACACAACACAACACACACACACACACACACACACACACACACACACACACACACACACACACACACACACACACACACACACACACACACAAAGTGGAGCATATGGTTGTTCCATACACGAGCCTGAGATATTCTAATTGCACTGGCTTAAGTTTTTTTCCAATTCATTCAGGGCTATTGGACTGATGAGGGTGCCTGGAAGTCATTAGCAGTGGCAATTTATATCACCTGTTCTGACCTTTAAATTTCTGGACTATAGATGTGTCGAAACATTGTGTGAGGTGGAAATGCAACAGTCCCTCTTTCAAAAAACAAAAACAAGAAAGCAAATATCTCACAGACTTTATCTGTCTTAGCCTTCATGCTTGAAAACCAGGAATAACATTTGATGCTTTATAGTATGGGAAAATAGTGTAGCCTCACCAGTTTCCTTCCTCCTCTTTTCCTTGAATTTCCTTAGGTGGTCCTTTCAAATGGGTGAGGGGCGTTCTAGTTGGCCAAAAAAGAAAATGGTGGCAGCAACTCTAGCCACATGTCATACTAATTGTGTCCACTGCAGAGAATACTGCAAGGAATATGTTGAAGCCTTCAGGCCAACCTAAATTTCAGAAAAATTCATATTTGTCCCATTCTGATAGAGGGAGGGGCAGATAAAGTCATAAGGGCAGATCCCTAAACTCAGTGGGGTCTTTTTGTTTTGTTTTTGTTCTTTATAGCTTCAGTTTCTTGGTGCTAATAAGGATGGCCCCCTTTGGCCCCCAAGCCCCGGAAATAAGAGGTGAGACGACTGTGTGTTGGGTAAAGTGGGCCACAATGTATTAATAACCATAACTTGAACAAGTTAACCTTTAAACTGACAAGGGGACCTAACCGTAGAGCAAGAGGTAAAATCTGGGGGGAAAACCCGGTGTCAAACCATCTGTATTCAAGGAGATTCACCTTTGGAGAGGATGCTGCCCACCTGTTCAGCATCCTCCCAATATGTGTGAATCTGCTGCTCCGTGACAGCCCTTGCATCGGCCTGCTGTTATTTTCGTGCCATTATTATTAGCTGCTAAGTTCAGGTGATTTTATACTTTTTATCGAGGTCTGTCTGGTGCCTTAAGGGCGACTTACTCGGGATGGGCGAAAACACGTGGCTACCCGGGCCAATAGGGTTAGCCACAGAAAATTCCCATCTGGACCCACAGTGACCAGCTAGCCTCATTCCCTCATGTTAGGGAGTGGTGGAAGGGGCCACAGTCTCGCCAGACCAAGTAGGGGCAGGCGGGAGCCTGGCTTTTAATGGCTCCGGTCCCCAGGCAAGATGCCCAGATCAGTGCGCAGTCTTCGTGCCTAAAGTCTGGGGACTGGCAGGCAAACTCGCCCCTCCCCTGGACTTCGCCGGGCTCAAAACTGCCCTTTTTAGGTTACACAAAATAAATGTTTTGGAGTAGGAAAGCACCAGATGGTAGTGACACAGGAAGGAGCAGGGGAGGGATACTAAGTTATTGGTTTCCAATCCAGATGTTCCCTTGGACCAGAAGCTTTCACTGCTAGCTATGCAGGCCAGGGTTTCTGGGAGCTGGAGTCCAAGAAGACTTGGGTTACCCACAGTTGGGAGGCTCTGTACTAAATGGATAAACTGGGGTCCCTGGAGAGGGAGATTTGAAGGTAGGACCTGAATTCTCCACCCCAATGTTGAGAGTCTCATCCCAAGCAAAAAAAACTACTGAGAAGCAAATGAAAACCTTGGCTTGGCTTGAACTTCTTTTTCTTCTGGATAGGAAGCATCCAATGTCATAAAAAAGGTTTGCAGATTTTGCTCCCCTTGTGTGTGTGTTCTATTGGTGGGATGGAAGATGAGGAAACATAATACTTACTACTGCCTCTTTGTGATACTTCTCAACATATGTGGTGCTCTGCAGTGTGAACAGTTATTTATCTCATCACATGTGAAGGGAGAAAAGAGAAGAGAACTGAAAAACTTCACACTCTTGGTAAAGCTCTTACTAGAGTTTTGATACAGTTTGCACAAAATTCTCCAGTTTACACTGCACATATTGTATGAATGCCACCCCCATGTGGCTACATTGTTCTTGACAAGGTTCTGGTACTGATTTACACTCCAGGTAGCACCAACAGAACCACAAAGAACCAGACTCAGACTTTGTATCTTTGTGCAGATCTATTTACATTATATACAGAAATACAAACCAACATTGTTTCTAGCCTTGTTACAACATACATTGAGAGAGAGAATACAATATTACAGGATTTATATGTCCACATCCACCAATCATATTACTGTACACAGGTGGTAGCATAATTACTCAACATTAAGCCTACACTTGTTTCTGCTATTGGCCTTCTCTGTATCTCCAATTTTAGAATCTGAATCAACGGATGGTTTGCTTCACCTTTCTTAACAATCAGTGAGTCCTGTTCTTGCTGTCTGTGCACAGGTACACATGTGCCTTACTTTTCAAAGGGAAATATCACTAGAAATATTTTGTGCAAGTTGCATTAATTTTGGACAGATAGTGCTCTATATTTCATTTTCAGTTGGAGGAGAATCTCAAAGGGCAAGAATTGCTCACCAAGGCTAATTCATTTCATCATCTAATGGCGAATGAAAGCAAAAGACTTAGTTGTACTTTCCCCCCCCCATCCCTAATCATAGGGTATTTGTACACAACCCCTAAACTCCGCAGCAAATGGCTGCCTGGCTCTGGGGAGGGACAATTGTTTCCCCAAAAGCTCAGTTTGGCTCACCTCTGTTCTGCACCCGCTCTTGCCGTCCCAACACTTTTCTGTCTCTCTAGGGTGAAAATCTTAAAGGTCCGGATTTAATCAAAACAACAACAAACAGATTGTTTGTTTTTGCCTCCCGCCCACTTAAGAGAAGGGGGCATCAAGCAAACAAACCCCAGAAGAACAGGAATCAGGACAAGGTGGGCTCCGGCAGCAGCTAAAGTGGGGTGAGCCTGCATTTTTCCTCTCTTTTTCCTCCGGAGCTCACTCAAACAGGAGCAAAAGTGCGGAGCTGGGAGCCATTTGCCCAACGACCCCCAAGATCCCTGGTCCTAAATGAATGGAAAGCAAAAGACTTAGTTGTACTCCCCCCCATCCCTAATCATAGTGGAAGATGTAGCATTCTTCTAGTCATTGCAAGGAGATAAATATGGGGACTTGGGGACCAATATTGGGACTTCCAACTTGGAAGGAGCAGGATTGCTGTATATTTTCTCATTTGACCCAGAACCATGTTCTGCATAATGAACAATGCATCATTTTAATTGTTGGATTTTAGTTTCTTCTGTGACAGCTTTTTGCCCAAGGCTTGAATGAATTGCAAAAGTTTGCCTTCAAGCACTAAGAATGTAGTAGCATACCTTCTTAGCATACTTGCACTTTTTGTTTGCTCTTACTAAGGAAAGCTGCCATTTCTATAATAGTATTCCTTTTTCTCAATACTTTCTTTCTCTAGGTACTACCTGGTGCGTGCAAGCCTGAAAGTCCCACCTAGGATACCGCATCGATTGTTGGCAACAGTTGTGGAACAAACAGGTGAGAGAGAGAGAGAGAGAGAGAGAGAGAGAGAGAGAGAGAGAGAGAGAGAGAGAGAGAGAGAGAGAGAGAGAGAGAGAGAGAGAGAGAGAGAGATTGACTTCATTAGACACAAATTTAATATCTAATTGAGGAAGGGTGCTTTTACACAACCTCTAAAATCCACTGGCAACTTAAATTCAGACCAGAGATCATGGTGCTTCCTGTGTTCCCACCCTTCCGCACTCCATTGCTCCTGTCTGTGGTGAGGGGAGGGAGAAAAAAAGGAGAAAAAATGCAGGCTCACCTCTGTCGGCTGTCAGACCAGCCCCGTAGGGATTCCTGTCTGTTAAAGGGGTGGTGGAGACAACAAAACAAACAGAAGTCGAGGACAGCCTGGCATCCACAGCGGAAAATTTTTACCTCCGGAGACCAGGTACTTGTAAAATGTGCTGGGCGCACTTAGGTGGGCGTGGTCATATTTAATTTTTTTAAAAAGTCTGCAGCTGGTGGGAAAACAATTTTAAGCTCCGCATCTGGGAGCCCTTTGCATCAGATTTTAGGCATCATAAAAACAGCCAAACAGATGCGTAGTCTCAGGAGGATGAGGTGAAAGATTTGTGCTAGAATAGAGAAATCTGGACTTCATATTAAGGATAGCGCTAAGACTGCTTGGAGTCTACATAGCTTCATTTGAAGATGATATGAGTAAAGGCCTAAATTATTTGGAATCAAGTTATTTGAAATTCCCCCAATATCAATATGAACCTGGCTGGACCTGGAAATCGCTCCCAGATGCTCAGATCAGTAGGACTGGCAGACAAAAAACAGGGCCATTTTGGTGGTAGATTCATCTATAGGACTCTCCCATATGTAAAATGCATGGCTTATATTTTGTTGGATTTTAAAGGGTCCCCGAAATGCTCTCAGATTTTCAAAATACTTTTCAATACGTATTGCTCTTTTTGCTAGAACAGCTACATAAATAATGTCATAATGTTTAAATGGTTTCAGCTTTTTGTGGTTCTCTTGGTTTTTCAAATTATCTGTGTTATCAATTTGATATGCCTTGGTACCTCATATTCGTTCCAAATGAAATTGCCCTCCCACTCAAAATGACGAAACAAGGCAGGAAATGGGGTTTAACTGGGCCACACTTTATTAGCACAACTTTCAACTCAAACAACAACAACAGGAGGGGGCTGGCATCAGCATACATGGTTGGAACGGCGGGGTCACCCGGGACCCCTCCAACCGGGCAGCATAGGGCGAGACACAACCCTCAAGTGGTGCAGTCAGCCGATGGCACCCACCAGGCCAGTTGATGTTATTACCCCTACCTGTGTTAGATGGCATTAAGCTGGGTAATCCCCAGTGCAGGGAGGCGTCCCCGTGTATCCACCCAGGCACAGTGACCTCTGGACCCGCCGTGCTATGGGTATAGGGTACTTGGGGACAGATGTTCGTTGTATACTCACCGCTGCCCTCCATCCTCTTCAGCTGCCAGTGTGACCAACAATTGAGGTGACCATACCTAATGCCCAGGTACCAGTGTGGGATAGGCAAAAAATCCCCGCTGTCAATGGCCAATTCAGAGTGAGGGTCAAAAATTCCTATCCGGCCCCAAAGAGGCGACCAGTTACACTCACACTAGTCCTTAACGCGGTGGGCGGGTGGGGAACGCAAGTCAGAAATACCTGGTGGAAGGGTTCGGAGCTGCCCTTTTATAGGGTGCTCCTCCCCCTCTCTTCTGGACGCTCCGTGCATCTTGCTCCTCTCGCGCCTTCTCGCGAGAGGGCAAATCGGCACCGTCAGGCGGATTAACCGCCCACAGAGCCAACATTCTGTTAAGCAAATTTCCCTTTATACAAATTTCCCATAGGAATGCATTGAAAACAGAGTAATCCCTAATTGCGATCATTTTTATGTTGTACTGATTCGCCCCATAGGCAATTCTGTTAAGCAAATTTCCCCTATCTCTGGAATTTTTTATGTTGTACAGACGTTACGTTATACAAACTGTTTTGCTATACGAGAGTCCACTATAATCTACTTTGGATGGAGTTTCATGGAAAACAGTGGATACATTTTTGAAATCAGTGAATAATGGGATAAAATCCTGGATGAATTGTTAAGTGCTTTTTTGGTGTTAATTTGCAGTGTTTTTTTCTGTTAAGATTCTCTTAAAGTAGTTCTTCTACTCCAAAAAGTCTGGTGCAAGGGAAATCCACCACCATCAAAGTCCACAATCACCACATAATCAAAAAAATTGAAAACTTCCCCTCAGAATCCACCCAAATATGCATCTTTAACAGAAAAAGAATACTGTAAATTAACCAAATAGTGTATTTTTAAAAATAATCAAACAGAGAAAGCAATGTTTTTTTAATGGGGGAGAAAGGCTAAATATAGTATGCAAACAGTTCCCCTCTGTGTTGGAAGCAAGTGTTGGGTGGCAAAACATTCAATCAACAACTTGATAAAGGGAGAGTTATCTATGGCTCCCCTCTTCTCTTCTTAGAATCCAAAACAGAAGCAGGCAGGGCAGGCAGAAAAAATAATACAAAAGAGGAAAGGATAAAAAAACTGGGAAAAAATCCCCTCCAAAACCAGAGGTACAGGGTCAAAAAAAAAATTTTAAAATAATTATACTAGTGTAGACATGCTCTCTGGTGATAGCAGCCAAGGGGGGGAGGGAGGGACAGAGAGAGAGATGAGGGCAAATTATGCAAAATCTAGTGGGGGAAAGCGAAAGAACTGAAGATGGACTGAGTCATGGACAGGTGTAACATGATGCCATGCTCCCCAAGGAATGAGTGAAGTGAAGAAGGATTACTCCCACTGGATTCCAACAAATCTGGACCCTTTTACATATTCAAAATCTCTGTTCACCTCCACCTGGCTCCTGTTCTGATTGGCAGCTGACAGCAGCCCCTACAACACCAATGAATGAAAACTTTCTCCTGCAGTTTTGACAGATATAGGAAGAAAGAAAGGTTAAATGAAGGAGGGGAAAGTGAAATTAAGCCTAAACTTTTTTTTTGTCCTTCTCTTTGTTCCCATGGAGGCCCTCTTTCAGGAATATAAATAAATAAATAAATGAAATGAAAAACAAACACCACACAGAAAAAGAGCCTAAAAATGTTTAAACAGTACATTCCCAACTCTTGATGGGGGGGGTGAAGAATGAACCTGCTGTTCTGATCCTCTGCACCAGAGAAAGCATACAAATGGCCATGGCATTTATGGTCTAAATCTAATACATATATGACTATCAGACTCAAACTATCAGCAAGCACACCTGCTCTAGAACAGTGCAGCTTGCTAACAGTTGTGCAAGAAGTAGTGGAAGCAACTGTCTATAATCAGTTGAATGATGTGAAATTGGGATATCTACAACTTTGCGATCCTTTTCCATCCCTGTCCAAAGAATCTAAGATTTTCCTTCCAATGGCAGAGCTCCAGATGTACCTGGAGTCTTCCAATCAGGTCATGAATGCAGTCTCCCTTCCTTGTTTGCTATTGTTATGTGATCCACAAAGCAAAATTCCTTCTGAATAGGACTGTTCAATAGAGATGGGCCTGAAATGAATCATAAACAAAAAAACTGAACTGGGCTGATTCGTGGTTCGTGTCACGACCCAATTCAGGAATCCTGTTTTGCCAAAGCAAAAGGGAGCACATACCTTTTCCCCCTTTGGTGTTTTGTTATCTTTGGCAAAAGAGAATGCCTGCCCATCCCATTGCCTCTGCCTGCTTCCTCCTGCCAACACTGCAGGGGCCATCTTCAGAGGAACTGGACCCGTCTTTCCTGCCAGGAGCTAGGCACTGCCTCTAAGCATGGAGACACCTATCAGCTGGGTGGTGGGTGTATGCTCAGAGACAGTTTGTGGCTCCAGGGAGCTGGGTGGTTCCTTCTGAGCCTGTGTCTACTACCCAGCTGATAGGTGGGCACATGGTCAGAGGCAGTGCCCAGCTTCCATGCCAGGGGTCTACTGCTGTCTGTGTGCATGCATTGTTCACAGTGACAGCAGTGGCAGGAGCAGATAACCCTCCCCCACCAAAAAGTGGACCAGTTTTCTGGTTCTTGACCATCTCTGCAGCTCAGTTTCAAGTAAGGAATGATGCACGGGAAATCATTTCAGTTTCTTTTCAGCCAGAGTTTGTCCCATTGAATGCATATCTGAGTCCAGAAAGACGAACATGCATGAGCCCGCACTGTGATCTGTGCATCAAAATTCTGCCTTCATTATGTGCATCTGTTTGAAAGAAGTTCAAGAAACACGTGCCCTTAAAAAAGCACAGAAGCATTGTTTAGGAAAGATGGAAATACTACCTTTTGTAACAAAACAGCGCACACGTCCAAAAATAACTAGAGTTAGAAAAACAACAAAGAAGTTCTATTTTCAGGGGGAAACTACAACAAAAACCCATTGCAATCTACGTGCCAAGTTCAGAACTCAGGAGAGGAAGTCATAGATCCCCAGTGAGCCAACTTTATGCTTCTTCACACCTCCCTCACTTGAGAGTCACATGACTAACACCCACTCATGTTCTCCAAGGATTGTTTCCGTCTTCTTGAAATCCTCCAGAAGCAGCAGTTATCACAACCTAATTGTTTATAAACTCCATTTGCTAATTTTACAGTCATGACGACATGCCTTTTTTTCAATGTGTCCCTTAACTATGGGCAAACCATTTTATTGCCCAGCCACAGACTATAACATGATTTAATATCCTCTGGTTAGGTGGTTGATTGTGATGCGATGCAGGGAACTTCATCGTTCATTTATTTAGCATTATTATATGCCCAAGGTTTTTGTTTTGTTTTGTTTTGTTTTGTTTTTGTTTTCTTAATGAGCATCACTTTTAATACAGCTCTTTTCAAAATGGTTTTCCTTCACATGGATTGTGAAGAGTAAATTAAATTCAAAGCTGCAATTTTGTTGTTAATTCTTCCATGAACATTGTTTTGGTCGGTGACAGCAATGGAATAATTAAAACAGAGTCATTCTTCACAGCAGTTATTAAGTTTTCAAAACCTGCCTTTCCAGTTCCTAGGAGCTGGAAAATTCGATTTAAATATTTATTTACCGTATTTATCGGCGTATAACACGCACAGGCGTATAACACGCACCCTCATTTTAAGAGGGAAATTTTATGAAAAAAATTAAATTTAAAATAAAGAACTTTGAAGCAAAATAAGGGTATGCATTGAAACTGGATTTAATCCATTCCAATGCAGCGCTAGGTTTTTTGGGGTGAGGGGGGGTGGGCGGGCGGGCGGTGGACCCCGTGCAGGTGCCAGGTAAGGGTGCCCCTCCCTGGCTCACCCCCCCGTGTCTGCCGCCCCTCCTCTCCCTTCCCTCTTTCCCCAGGCGGCTGCAGGTGGTCGAGCGAAGGTGGCCGTGGGGGTGGGGGGAGGGAGTGGGGTGCGCTGCTTGGCCTGGGGCGGGGGGCTTGGGCTCACCTCTTGCCGGAGCCCCGGAGGTGCAGACGGCGGGGCTGTGGCCGAGGCGGAAGTGATGGCCGCTTCACCTGCTGGGCTCCAAGGAGGAGGAGGAGGAGGGGGGTGACATGCAGGGAGGAGGAGGAGGACAGAGGGCAGCCAGTCAATCAGTGTCCGTTGGGAAATTCGCCCGGGGAGGAGTCGCGCCCCCCCCTCGCCAGCTGGCTGCTGTCTCCCTCTCCTCCGCCGGCCGTCGGTTGCCAGCCCCCGCCATGGAGTCCCTCCGGCGGCGCCCGCACTTGCCGTGGAGTCTTCTCCTCCTGACGGCAGGTAAAGCGAAGCCCGGCAGCGGCGCCGGGAAAGGGAGCGGAGGGAGAGCCCGCCATCCTCCACCCCCACCCCGTCAGAAGCAGCTCCGTCCGCCCCCTTGTTTCTCTCTCTCTCTCTCTCTCTTTCTCTCTCTCTCTCCACTCCCCCCCCCGTCGGCGCTGGTCCTTTTCTTCCCTCCCCGCTCGCTCCGGTGGCCGGGTGAACAAAGAGCCCGTCGGGGCTGCTGCTGCTGCTTTCCCCGGGCGGCGTCGAGCGACCGAGTCTTGGTGGGCGGGGATTTTTTTTGGGGGGGGTCTCCCTCAGAAGTAGAAACCCTTTATCTCTCTCTCTCGGTGTGTGTAATGCAGACCTCTTTTGTTGTTTTTTCTGAAGTGCGGTCTCGGCGTTGGGAAGGAGAAATGAGGGCGGGGGAACCCACGGAAAGTCCGTGCCTGGCACCGCCAAGGAACGCTTCGGGTGGCGGTTCCTCACGACGCTGGTGCTTCGTGGGGGGGTGTTATTTTTTTATTTATTTAAAGTGAATCAGAACTTTCTCCTCATCCGTTTTCTCATCGTTTGCCCCTCCCCGGCTCACCCCCCCCTCCGTGCCTGCCGCCCCTCCCCTCCCCTCCGCTCCCCTCCCCTCTTTCCCCAACCGCCCCTGTCCTCTTTCCGGGCGGCCGCAGGTGGTGGTGGGAGGTGGCGGGGGGAGGTGGCGGGCGGATTTTTTGCTTCTTAACATTATATCGGCGTATAACGCGCATACATGATTTGCCCCCTATTTTCAGGGGGGGAAGTGCGTGTTATACGCCAATAAATACGGTAATTTATATACCGCCCATTAGCGGCCAAAGCAGTATTCTGGGCAGTTTACAAACAATTAAAACAGAAACTAAGAAACAATTGATACTACTATATAAAGTAAATAGCAGTTTATTTTGTGGAACACTAATTCTACACAGGTCCTGTCATTCACCTTTGCAGAATTCTTACTGTGCAAGCATTCATTGCATTGGCCACATTAAGGAACTTAATGAGTAGGCAAGGACAGATCTTGGAAAAGTTCTTCTTCGCATTACAGATATTAGAAATTCCCATCAACAGGACTCATGGCAGAGTTGCCTGGTGTCTTTCTGGGAGCTGTAGTCCAAAAGAGTAAAATTTCAAGTCTCTGGAAACGTGAAAATGTCACTTTAGTTCATATTTTCCAAAGAACTGGCCAAACTTTGAAAGTTATTTTCTGTTTCTTCATTTGAAACATGCTCATGGGAGGTATTAGGACAGATTTGTCAGGGATTTGAGTACAGTAGGACCCCAGTATCCGCTGAGGATTGGTTCCAAGCCTTCCCGTGGATAATGAAAACCATGGATAAAAGAGAATGCCAAAAGGCCCCCAAAACTGCTGTTTTGTGATAGTAACTTGCTTTACAGCTGCTGCTTTGCAACAGTAGCTTGCTTTACAGCTGCTGTTTGTGATGGTAGCTTGCTTTACGGCTGCTGTTTTATGACAGTAGCTTGCTTTACAGCTGCTCTTTGTGACAGTACCTTGTGTTATGGCTGCTGATTTTTTTCCTCTGCCAACTGTGGGTAACTGAATCACTGGATAATGAATCAGTGGATACGGGGGTTCTACTGTATTTGACTCTTAGAATTCTTGTGCAGATAGTTGAGTCCCTTTATTGGGAGCTACATCCAGTTGCATTTCTAACTAGATTAGACCCACTGAACACATGGGATTTGTGTCAACAGTAGACCTGGATGCTCTCAGCGTAGCTCCACAGATGCTGAGCAGAGTGTTGCCATCCCCAGGACAGGTGGGCCATTTACCTCTCATTGCATGTCTCTGGAGTCCCTCTTCTCCCACAGTATGCCAGTCTGGGCAGAGGGCAGAAGACCCTTCCCCACCTCCCCAGTTCTCCAACCACTCATTGACTGCATTGGGAGAATCCCTGTCCCACCTCCAGCCTGCCTGGATTGGGGGGATGGTCCATGAAGCACCTGTGGTGCCATGCTGACATCTTCATATGAAGCTGTCAGATGCACAAAGTGCCCACCACCGTTGACAGTGACTCAGGTGTCCTTAGTTCGGACTCTAAACATTTCAGTGATTTATTAACATTACTACCTTTCCTCCACCCAAAAACCTCTTTATCTTTTATCTTAAAGAGATGAATGGAAGACAGGTTCATCATAGCCCTATCTGTGCTTGGAATAGCCATGCCTATTGAACTGAGCTGGTTGGCAAATTTGCAAACAAAGAACTAAGGAGTTAAGCCTAGATTCAGTAATAAATGAATCTCACAGATCTTCCCAGGCCTGCTGTGGAAAGCTGCAACAGTTATGTCACATGAGATCTGTGACTAGCATCTGTACCTGCTTTGTAGCTCCTAGAAGGGCCACCCATACCTCACAGTGTTAAGCTTTGATTGGTGTAAATGGTGGAGAGGAGAAGAACATTCTTTGTTCCCATGCCGTTGCTGAACACAACTGGAAACACCTTCCCAACAGGTATTTTTAGGGAGATAAACATATTGAGAGATCCAGTTGAGGATCACCAGCAGGAAGTCTTCTTTCAGCCTTGATGATGAGATTCAGGGGAACTCCCAAAAACATTCAGCAACTGGTACTCTCCCCAATATTGATCTGCCATTCCATCTCCTCTTATTGCTTGCCACAGCTCTGCTTTACAGTTGTTTCAAAGAACCTTTTAGCCTTCTGTTCCATTTTTAAATGTCTCTTTTATCCTTCTTCCGACTTCTTCTTTCTGCTTTCTCATTTATGTTTTTCATGTGCCTACTTTAAAGTTCTCTCTTTTTTTGAGCCATGGTAACGTGTGTAGTCCCATTTCTGGATCAACTGATGTGGATCAACTGTAGTGTCAGTAGAGATAATCAAAAAAGCTAAGCCTAGAGATGGGCTCAAAACAAAAAAATAATGAAATGCAGCTTTGTCATTTTACGTAACAAATTACTTCGTTATGTAACGAAACGGTAGGATGCATTTTGTCACAAATCAAAATGAAGTGCGGTTTTTTCCTCCATGAACAAAATGATTCATCATAGATGGAATGGCAGGGGAGCTTCCTCATGCACTTCCCTGTAAGTCTCCAAAATTTGGAAATGTTTGGGGGTCAGGGGGCTGAGTTATTAATCTCCAAAGGGGGTGCTCCTAGGAAAAAATCATTCTAATTGAATCAGGAAGCCACAATAGTCCCCCCACCTCCCCTGCCCCCCCACCATGTGCAAGTGATTAGCACTGCCACAGCTTCACATGAGAATGAGACAGGTGAGCCTCTGGATCTTTATTTAAAACTAGCATAGTATAGAATTAGGAAGAAGACTAAAGTTTCTTATAGCCTTAATTTATATTTATTTATTCATTCAATTTATATACCACCCATCTGGCAGAAAGCCACTCTGCACAGTTATTACATAGACTGACTACAGAGCTTTTCTTTGCACTATAATATTTGTGTGTGTGTGGAGTTTTCTTGGCAGGAATACTGGACTCGGAGTGGCTTGCCAGTTCCTACTCCAGGCACCGTATCCATATTGCACCTTTGTCTATAGATACAAATAGCACATCCCAAGAACAAGCTCCCAGCTCTTCTAAACTGGTGGATTGTGCTAGAATGAGAGACCATCTGGGAAGACCAGTGGGTACCAGGGAGGGCTAAGAAAGAATTCAGACTAAACCCCAATAGTTGTGGCCCAAAAGAGTGGACAATGGAAGAACAGATGATAGACCAATGGTCTAACTCAATATAACAAACGGTTTGTATAACATAAAATCTGTACAACATAAACAAATTCCAGAGATAGGGGAAATTTGCTTAACATAACTGCCTATGGAGAGAATCCGTACAACATAAAAATGGGATTACTCCATTTTCAATGCATTCCTATGGGAATTTGTATAAAGGAAAAATTGCTTAACATAATTTCATTTGGAACGAATGAATTCCTTTATACAAGGTACCACTGTATTAAGCACTGTACTTTGTTCTTAGTAGCTCTCTTTGGAACTGCTACATGCATTCTTTCTTAGATCTGTTTTTATTGACAAATTCCAAGAGCAATGACCATAATAGCAATTTACCATACCATTTCAAATGGTGGGGGGGCAGGAGGAGCTTTGGAATTTTTCAACTGAACATCACTGGAGTAGGTTGTGTCTTGGCTGCCCTGGAGTAGAATAGCACAGTGGAGTGTTCACCCAGCCATGCAAAAAGGCTGTAAAACCCAAGAAGAATGTATAGCATGGGGTGCCATTTACAGGATTAGCAGCTGATTTGCATGGGCCTAATGCAAGCTAATGAAGACTTTAATTGCTTTACAGGGCTGACATCAAAGCAGGGATAGTTAAAACCATTAAAGCTTTATGGGGATTCTTTTGAAAGTGTGCCATAATTGACTTGGGAAGCTGGAGGGGAAACAAGGATTAATAAAGCAGAAATTTAAGCTGCAGGGCACAGGGGTGGCATGGCCAGTTTCCTTGATCTAAGTTACTGGGGATCTGAGAGGGCTGCTCATTCTTTATTCCTAGGGATTATTTTAAAGAACTATGCCTATAATGAATGCAATGTAAATTACAACGCAGTAAGAGCTGAACTGAGATTAACCTTTTATATCTCAGCACACCATCTCATGGTGCAAAGCTGGAAGTCTTAGAGAATCTCTGAGCTGGAATGGGCAAAATGTAACATAGGGCAGGCATAGCTTCCAGGCATTATGTCTCCTTCTCCTTTAGTGTACTCTGATTGGCTTCAGAATGTGTGATATGATGATGATATAACCACAGTTAAGGCACAGTGAAGGCTCCTACCCTCCACGGAGAGGAAGAGTGGAGAATACTTGATAACTTGCCATTATCATTAATTATCATTATCATTATCATTATCATTCATTATCACTAATGAGAAGCAAATGTTTTCTAACATCCCCTTCTTCTGCCTCCTGATGGACAATTGTTGCAAGAGCAACTTATAAAACCTGCAAGTCAAAAGGAGTGCAGTGTGCCAAGGGGAGTCCATCTCAGGGGCTGCTTTATGCCCAATGAGGTGGTTCCCCCCCCATTTTAATACTGTTTTATTTAAAAACTAAAAAAGACACAAGAAAATCCAAAACCACGATGCTAAAGAACATATCAATGACACAACAAATATAGCACAATACTGTATATCAGTTTTTAAATTTTATTTTATTTTACAGCCAAAGGCCTGGACCACAATATAAACAAAAAAGCAACCCCCCCCAAAAAAAACCCAACCCCCCTGAAAAACAACAACAACAACAAGAGTGAGACCATCTGGAGAAATAACCAATTATCCTTCATTGTGGATACTCCCTTCCCCTTCGAAAACTTCATCAATTCTTGTGAAGCTATACAACCCTTCCCTTTTTAAAAACAAAAAGTCAGCCTTCTCCCCCTATGTCAATAAAACTATTTTCCCATAGCAAACCCTTCTTAATTTTCATACTGCATGCTACTTGATCATTAATAGCTATAATGCACACTTCCTACCATTGTTAACTTTAAATGTTGGCTTCCATTGAAGTAAGCTACCTTGTGTCCTTTTTAGGGACACAACAATTTCAGGAATTCTTCCTCCACATCCCCCCCTGCAATCACAGATGCTCTTGTCCTGATATAAGTTGCACCAGAACCATGCACTATATAAATAATTAAATAGAATCATAGAATCATAGTGTTGGATGAGACCTCAAGGGCCATCTCACCCAACCCCCTGCCATGCAGGAATCCCATCACAATATTTCCGACAGATGGCCATCCAGCCTCTGCTTAAAAACCTCCAAAGGAGACTCCACCACCCTTTGTGGCAGCATATTCCATAAGATACAAGTAGCTTATAGGACTGGCATATTCCCCCTCTAATGTTCCCATAAACTAGTGCATATTTAAGAGAAAGTCAGGAAGATTCTGTGTCCACTGTGAGCCATGTAAAAGAGGGAGAGAGAGGTTGGTGGATTTAAGTTGACTGTCACTACCTACAGTGCAGAACTTGCAAGGAGATCAGGAGTGAGATGAGCTCTATTTAGGTTTCCTCCAGAATGCAATTCTAGCTTTGGAAGGCATTCAAGTGGGACAGACAGCCTGTCCCTGTTCTTTCTGCTGTGGTCCTGTCACCGGTTTCTTCATGATCAAAGAAGTTAAACTATGAGTCAACTCTACAAGCTCCATAGGTAATTTGGATCTCTGATCCAACTGGATTCTGAATCTTGTGGGGAAGGTAGAAGAGACCCCCCTACTCCAACATTTAGTGGGTAACAGGACTAGGTGGTAAGATCATAACTGAGGTGTAAAGTGTGATCTTGCTTTGCCCTTCACCGGTTAAAGCAAAGTGGTCTGCTTATATACCACCCCATACCACTTCAAGTAGTCTTTAATTACAGCATGCAGGCTACACATTGCCCCTCCAGCAAGCTAGGTACTCCTTTTGCTGACTTCGGAAGGATGGAAGGCTGAGTTAACCATGAGCCTGCTATCTGCGATTGAACCCCCAGGTTATGAGCACAGTTTTACCTGCAATACAGGCATTTAACCACTGCACCATGAGGCTCTGTGATTGATTAATGGGGAAAGGCTATATGACTTGAGCAATCAGTGCTCAAATGACTCATGGAAAATGGCATTAAATACTGGACAGAATTCACGATCCAAGGGGCAGCATTCCCCCATAAAAGCCTTTCCTTATTTCAAGATGCTTTGGGGAGACCCTTCGCTCATTTCCACCACTCTTGTAACCATGTTTGATGAGGTTATGGCAGAAGTCATTTTCAATGGTTGCCCCCAGTCTGTGGAATTTTCATCCAAGGGAGGCTGGTTTGAATGCACTATCTCAAGATTTAAAAATCTACTTTAGATTCCTGAATTGGAAAAAGGGGGGCAGACAATAGCTAGGTAGATATTCAGATAGCTAGATAGACAGAGAACTGAACTGTTTTCTTAGGCTGATGGAAATGGTTTCCTCAGTGGAACATGGGGATGGTGATTCTTCTTGCCATGGCAGCCCCCAATGAACCCATCCAATTCATCTTCCTCCTTTCCTGCACCCATACCTTTGGAGCTATTCTAAAGTCACTTCTGGAGGGTATTATAGCTCTCCAGAAAAGTTTTTTTCCCTTGAACAATAAACCAATCAAAAGACAAAACATCACACACACACACACACACACACACACACACACACACACACACACACAGAGACAGAGAGAGAGAGAGAGAGAGAGAGAGAGAGAGAGAGAGAGAGAGAGAACAGAAAACTAGGAAATAATTGGTCTCAGAGAGAATTTATGCATTTAAATTTTGTTTATTTCTTTTAAAAATGAACAGTTTTTTTTTAAAAAGGGTCATGCATTTCTGATTATCTTCCTGTCTTCTTCGGCTGAGAAAAAGGAAAACTACTATTTTTCTGCAGATAAATCTTGCACAAAATGTGGAGAATACCACCAAAACAAATGCCCCACTTGTCTTGTTCTCATGCTGGAGTGGGGATTTCTGATGGAGTGGGGAGAACATTTACCAGCCAGTTTCATCATGCCGGTGGAGCCCTTTCTCACTTGTCTTGGTCCCCCCCCACATGCCTACTGGGGGTGGGGGATCTTTTTCACCTTCATAAATTTGAGTGAGGGGATTGCCATGTCTTGGTAGAATCCTGTCCTTTCTCTGGATTTCTCCCATATCATGAAAGGAAAGCCCATTACATTTATTTTCATTTAATAGATGTTTACATCTGTATGAAACCTAACTCCTGTTTTAAATATGACTCACCCTCCCTCCCTCCATTCCTCCCTTCATTCCTCCCTCCTTCTTGCCAAAGATGTGCCTAATAAGCTTGTCAATGCAGTCGCAACATGTTCGCATTGCTTATTGCTCAGTGAAGTCGGGGAGAATCCAGGCTCTCAATTGGATCAAATTGCTGTCATTAGTTCCAATAACACTTGAGAAAGCAATTTCTTCCTTCATCAAGAGGAAGGGAATTTACTGCCTCTTTGAAGTGCAAGCGAAATATTTTCATTTGCTGTTGAGTGCCATCTCATTTTTATTAGACAGTTCTATAAACTCACCTGAGTCATCAACACGGCTTTATGGGTTACCATTAGAGATGGGCACGACTCAGCGAAATTTATGTTTTCTTTTTCGTTTTTTTGTTTCGTTTTGCAATGAAAATGAAAACAAAAAATTTTTCAGAAGCAAAACAACAACGGAAACGAACCAAAAATTTTGCCATGTTTTTTGTTTTCATTACGGCAGACACATTGCATTGAAAAGAATGCTAACGAAACGAAAATTTTTCATTTTCATTTTTGTTTTTCATTTTGTTTCGCAACGAAAACAAAAACAAAAATGTGCAACCCCCGAAAAACGAAAATGAACTGAAACGGACCCCTAAGCGAAAAACAAAAAACAAAAAATTATTTTTTTGAGTCGTACCCATCTCTAGTTACCATTGTAAGTACCGGCATAAGTCTCTGTATTAGAGGTGCCACAAAAGTGGGTCAGTTTTATTTACGAATTTAGAAAACTATAGTCCAGTCAGTGCCAAAACCCTTTGTCTATCTGAGTTATGATCTCCAAATTATGGTCCCCTAAGAGAAGTACAGGTGCCTGTCAAAGTTCACTGGGACCATAAAAGCAAGAAGAACTTCTGAAGGTGCATCTCCCTGAAGGGAAGGAGGAAGCAGTCATCTGAAACGGAGGCATATCTTGGTGTTTCAATTGGACCATCTGCCCAATTTGTTTTGTCCCATGTTTATTTTATTTTATTTCATTCATTTGTATGGGCTTAGCCATTACAAATAGATTCAAATACAGTGGTACCATGTACAAAGGAATTAATTCATTCCAAATGAAATTCTGTTAAGCAAATTTTCCTTTATACAAATTTCCCATAGGAATGCATTAAAGACAGTAATCCCTAATCGCAACTATTTTTATGTTGTACAGATTCAGCCCATAGGCAATTCTGTTAAGCAAATTTCCCCTATCTCCAGAATTGTTTATGTTGTACAGATTTTATGTTATACAAACTGTTTATTATACGAGGGTCCACTGTAATTTAAAACAATGACATTATGCATCAATAAACAGACCTAGTTTAATATAAAAGGGTAGCATTCCATTGACTTGAATTGCTGAATCCTTATCAAGACCACATTTCCTCCTTAAATGTAATGCTCTAAAGGCAAAACAGCCTACTTTTTCTAAAATATGTGTTACACTGTCCCCCAATGAAAAGTTTATCAGATAACCATCTGGTCTGTCGGGTACAAGACCTGTCTAACTGAACAGGGTTGTCATCTAGAGATGGGCACAATATGAAAATGTAGTGTTTAGTTTTATTTCATTTCTCCTTTCCTTTCCTTTCATTTGTAATGATTTTTTTTTTCAAATGAAATGATTTATTAATGCCTCCCCTGGGTCCTAGAGGCACCAAAATCACAGTGTAGCTTCCTGTTATTCTTCCCTGTAAGCCCCACAAATTTGGAGATGTTTGGGGTTCAGGGGGCTGAGTTATTAAAATCAAAAGTGAGTCCTCCTAGGAGAAAATCATTTCTAATTGAGGCGGGAAGTGGTTAATCGCCCTCCTCACTGAATTAGAAATGATTTTCTCCTAGAGGGACCCTCTTTGGTGTTTAATAACTCAATCTCCAAATTTGGGGGTCTTATAGGGAAAAGTCCAAAGAAGCTACCCTTTGATTTCTATGTTGATACATACATGTGATCCCAATTTTGAGTACATATTTGTTATGTACTCAAAAATGGGTATTGCAAGCATGTATTGGCACCAAAACTGCAGGGTAGCCTTTTTTGGATTCTTTCCTTTAAGTCTCCCAAATTTGGAGAGGTTTGGGTTTCAGGGGGCAAGTTATTCAGCTGCAAAGAGGTTTCCCCAGCCAAATGCAAAAATACTGTATGGCACACACCGGCAATATAGGGGTTAACCTGCCTAAGTTAACCCCTATATTGCTGGCATGTGCCGTACAGCACTTTTGCAATTCGTTGGAGGAACCATATTTTCAGTTGAATAACTCAGCCCCCTGAAACCCAAACCTCTCCAAATTTGGGGAATTTACAGGGAAGAGCTTGAGGAAGCTCCCCTGTGATTATGCATAGGACCATTATTTTCGAGTACATGTTTTATGATAGCAGGGTACACCTCTCTCTTGACCCTGGAAAAACAATAGCTGCTTATCATAAAAAAATAAAAGTCCTACCACTCTTGCTTATGGTTTAAAACACACAACACTTTCAGCACCATGGTTCTGCACATCTCTATTCTTGTCAGAGTGGTTTCCCTAAAACATCAACCTGCATTACCCAATCCTCTCTGGCCATGCTCCTATGTCAGTGTTGGTGAACCTATGGCACTGGTGCCAAAGCTGGCACTCAGAGCCCTTTCTATGGGCACCTGATATCACCCCTTCACATCCACCTGCATTCAGGTTAAATTGCTGTATTGGCACTTTGTGAATAATTAGTGGGTTCTGAATCACAGTTTGAGCACTCGGTTTCTAAAAGGTTCACAATCACTGTCCTATGGACTGCAACACTGAGAAAAGCCAGGAAGGCATTTACTAGAAACATGACCTTCTTGGTCATGGCCCCATCCCTACAGAATGGGCTCCTAGTGGAGCTATTCCTGGGCCCTCTTCCTTCACAGCCTTCTAGATAATGCTCAAGACAAGACTGTTCACCAAAGACTTTAAGCTCATCCTCTCGTGGACTGGCCATCTTGATGTTTCCCATTTGCTATCACTTGTTTTCTCTTCAACTTACTAGCCAATGGTTTGCTGTATTTCTTTATATGTGATTAATTTGTTTCCTGGTTTATAATTTGATATTTACTTTACATTTATTTTACTTTGGATGTTCACCACCCAGACTATCGTGTAGCACTAACTGAGTGATATACACGTTTATGTAAATGAATGAATGGAGTAAATGAATATTTATGCCAGTTTTTGGATTTAGTCATTTTTGTTTCATTTTTTTAAAATAAGAGCTTCTGATTTATGTACTAACTGTGCATTGGGGTTTTCCCTCCCTTACATTTGACTAAACCCAGTTCTGGTAACCTTGAAAAATGAACTTCAGTTTATTAAACCCAACAGAGATAAGTGACTACATTTATATTGCCGACTTTCAAATGAGGAAATTAATAGTAGTATATCTTCCTTTTTCATCTTCACTTAATGGAACAGCATAGCAATGCAGTTAGCTATCATTCACTCCAAGAGGCTAACTGGAAATGTCAAAAGGCAAGGCTGAGATGAAGGATTGATAATTGAGTGGTTGGACTTTTATTTGAAGTTGTGTTTGGAAAGAAAAAGAGGAAAATGTGAGCTTCTAATCATAGAGACATGAAGTTTGTTCACCTCCGTCCCAAAACAGTTGCTCAGAACCGTGTTGGAGAACACAATTTGCCAAGATCATAAAAGGTCCTCAGCTATATGTGGTTCTTAACTAAACCAGTGGCTGCCAACTGTCGGTCTTCAGATGTTCTTGGAGTACAACTCCCAGAAGTCCTGGTCAGCACCATTAGTGGTGAGGACATATGGGAGTTCTAGTCCAAAAAACTCTTGGAACTCATAGTTGGGAATATCAGAACTAAGGGATTAATAAACTGCACAGAGATTGCGATTATAAGAGCCAGCATCATTGCCAGTTATAGATGACTTCAGTAGTGTAGTTGCAAATTCAGATGCATAGGGTCCCTCTATGGCTGCTATCTCACCTGGGTTTTGATCCTGATCTTCTGAAGGTCCGACTTTTCCTCTTTGTCCCATCACATGATTGAATAAGTGGGACAGGACTTCCCACGTCCAAAGCTGGTTTTTTAATTTTAAAGTGCAATTCAGCCCCCTTGGCCAGCAGGTGGTGGTAGCATTTGAAAAAAATGGACCACTTGGCTGGGGAAAATTAATGCTTAGAGCACCGGATTGAACTTCCTGTTGCTTTGATGTGCAGGGAAATTAAAAAAAAACATAGCCCATCAGCCAGTCGGTGCTATGAAAAAAGAAAGAAAAAGAAACCCAGATCATCTGTGTGGTCCCACTGCGTCTGCCTCCTTAAAAGCTGGATTTTCAAAGCGAGGCAAAAAATTCCCTACCTCTTGGGTGGGACTTTGGGTGAGTCCCAGAAACCTCACTTAAAGGGGCATTACCGGGTTTTCTTTTTTTCTTTTCTTTCAAAAAGCCCGGTGGCCGTGGGGACAGCATTTTTAGACACGGTTTATCTAGTAATTTAAACTTCTTTTAAAGGGACGTGGGACCGAGCCCTATGAGACTTCAGAATATGCACATACATACACACACTCAAAATTATCACTTAGCTTCAGTTGTGGGGAGAGATCTATGGGGAGGGGAGGGAGAAGCTGCCACCTTCCTCTGCCCCTCATGTTTTTTCTTTTAACTCCTCCTGCCTTCCTGGGCTTATCCATAGGATACGGCAACTCCCCCCTCCCTCTCTATGTCTTACTCACTCACACATATAAAATGGCTCAAGCCATCCTATTCAAGCAAGAAGGCGGTTGGGCAATGCCAGAGGCAGACCTGGTTCCCTTTGCCTTGTTAGGTAAAGCAAAAGTGAGGACAAGATTTGTCCCCCAAGTCAAGGGGAAATTGGTCTGAAATGAAGGAGGACGCACACGGGGGTGGTTTTGAAGCAGGGGCCATCTCAGAAAGACATCAGAGACTGGATGTCTTAGGTGAGAGGATGGAGGGAGGGATATGACATAGTCCCTAGGGACTGATTTAGGAGGGCACTGGCTGCAAGAAAAGGTCCCAGCCCTTCAACACACACACACACACACACACACACACACACACACACACACACACACACACACACACACACACACACACACACACACACACACACACACACACACACACTTTGCTGCCAATAGCAGAGGGGTGTGGTGGCTCAGTGGACAAAGGCTTCTGCAAACTGTCGGCTACAAATTCAGCAGCTCAGCAGTTCAAATCCCGGGTGCCACGCAGCAGAGTGAGCTCCCGCTGATAACCCCAGCTCCTGCCAACCTAGCAGTTCAAAAGCATGTAAATGGCAAGTAGATAAATAGGCACAGCTGTAAAAAGCGGGAAGGTAAAAAAGTATTTCCTTGCAGCCATGCCGGGCATGTGGCCATGGACTTGCACATAAAAAAATCCTTAACATAGGCCTACACACTCCAAATGTCTTGGGAAAAAAATCCTACCAGCAGTGGGGAGGTGCACCCCATCCTTCCCGAATAGCCCATTTGATTGAAATTACAAACCTTTTTCCAAGAATCCAAATCATTCCTGCTGACACCACCACCTCCACCACCATCACCACCATCAAAACAGAGGGTGACTGAAAGTCCATTTTTATTTTTCATATATTTGTCTTTTCCCATCCATGCCTCCCTAGACATGACAAGATCTGCCATCTTGTATTTTCTCTGCAAAACATTAGATTGTGGACCTTTCTCTCCACATTGGTTTATTAACTCTTGCTTCACTTCCTGTGCATAAACCATGTCTCCTGGATACACCCAGGAATGGAAGAACCTATCCCTGTATTATCTGCAGGATAAAATTGCTCGTGGTCACAGGGGTGTGCTGGAAGCACCTCAAAAACTGACTTGGTCACCGGATGCATTTTACAACCTAACACATGAGATTAACTAATTCCTGGAGATTAATTTTGCAAATATCCATCTGTACTGAGGCATACACTTTGGGAGCAAACAGTAACAATTCTGATTATGCCTTGTCCCATTTGGGTAGATGTGTCTAATAGCTTCTACGATGTTCTGTAGAGTTGACCCAGTATTAAATATCATAATCAAAACTACTGTTCTCAGGTGGACACAGTGCCTTCAGAGGCCTATTTCGGACACGAGCTCTGTCTGTGAATTTGAGTGGTGTTTCATTGCCGGGCTAGGCTGGAATAACGAGGCGACACACGTTTGTCTTGGTTAAACAGGGCCACAATTTATTAACTCAAACAGAACTTTACTTTATTCAACTAAACATTAACTTAGGAGGGTCTGTGACGTAGCGCAATAATGGTGACTTCATTCTTTCAGGTCCTCTGTAAATTTAAGTGCGGCCTGTTATGTTGCCGCAAGGGGGATGCCATGAGTATCTTTGAGCATCCCCCAACTTGCCAAAATATTGGCAGCCCTCTTGATCACGTGTGGGTTATTCTTTAATTTGTACCTATGCACTACCTAATCTAATTTATTAAATGAGGGCTACCAAGGATCTTGAAGCTATTAATTCGAATGAGGGACTGTTTTATCAATATTGCTATTGCGCTACCCGCAAAAATTGTGACCGGGGTTATTAACCCCTCCTCCAACATGTGTCTGGTGGGATGGGGTAAACACGCTGCCACTCACGGCCAATCAGAGTGGCAGTTCCCATCCGGCCCATGAAGCGACCAGCAAAGCATCACCATCACATCAAAAGTGGAGGGAGGGTGGGAGATCGGCAGCTCAGAAGGCAGGCGGTGTTGGAGCGCAGCAAACCTTTTAAAGGCTGCGCTCCCGGGCGAGTAACTACGCCACAAGTAAGCCAATCACCGCCTGCCACCAGCCAGCCGGCAATAATGTCCCCTGCGCCACACAAGGTGGTGCGGGGCAGCCAGGGCTAGGCTGGAATAACGAGGCGACACACGTTTGTCTTGGTTAAACAGGGCCACAATTTATTAACTCAAACAGAACTTTACTTTATTCAACTAAACATTAACTTAGGAGGGTCTGTGTTAGCGCAATAATGGTGACGTCATTCTTTCAGGTCCTCTGTAAAATTTAAGTGCGGCCTGTTATGTAAAGGGTAAGGGGATGCCATGAGTATCTTTGAGCATCCCCCAACTTCAAAATATTGGCAGCCCTCTTGATCACGTGTGGGTTATTCTTTAATTTGTACCTATGCACTACCTAATCTAATTTATTAAATGAGGGCTACCAAGGACCTTGAAGCTATTAATTCGAATGAGGGACTGTTTTATCAATATTAAATCATTGCGCTACCCGCCACAAAGAGACGCACTGCTGTCTCTTCACCCAAAGCAGCTGAAAAGCTCAGCGCACAGACCCTCCTTAATGTCCGAGAGGAAGATATCTAGGCCCTTATCAGATAGGTGAACACCATCAGGTCTAAATAAGGTCAGGTCACGGGCCGTAATGGCCGGGTGCCAAACCACGGCACCCATCTCGGAATTAACAACACGGGCGATTTCCCTGTTCACACCCTTGCGGGCTTTGTGCATTTTTTGCGGGTGGTGATGAGCACCCCAAACCAATCTAGGTATAATCGCCGACCAGATGATACGGGTATTGGGTCGCCTGGAATGAAACACTCTCAGGTCATCAATGACCTTGAGAATAAGAGACTTGCCCGACATCCGAGTCAAGTCATTACCTCCAAGGTGGAGAACAACAATGGCAGGGGCGGGGTCGTGGGGTTCGGAGAGAGCCATCGGTAAAAATGCGTTCCAGCATATACCCCGCCGCCCTTTCCAAACCAGGTCAGCCCATTCGCCCAGGCCGAGATCGCGGCCACGTCCAGATTTAATGGCGAACTTGGCGGCCCAGTAAACAAAACTGTGGCAATACAGGGTAATCCGTGGGCGCCTCCGGTCGATGAGACCTGCAATGATAGAACAAGACAACTGGACATAAATACGCTCACGGGTCCATTAACGGTCGCACATAGGCATAAAAACTCTTCAACCTCCACCGCCCAATACGCTGTATGCCAGAGGGGTCTACGCCAATGGCTGCTGCAGTCCATGCGAAACGAATGAGTACCAAAATGTAAACCATGTAAGCCAGCGAGCCGGAGGGCCTTCATTGAAATTTTCCAAAATTGGTAGCGGGTCAATGGTGAGCCGTCCCTGTGTTGAAACAAGTATCCCCGGCGACTGCCAATTGAGTGGGCATACTTCTGGAGGGCGACTATGGGGCAAATTTGCTGCACCGAGCACCTACGTAGGTGTATGGTGCAGCCCCGACCTTGTTGGTCCGTTTTAGATCTGCGAATGCGCAGAAAGACCTGATCAGTCTCAAGGGCCATATCAGACCACTGTAAAGCAGTGCCCGACACATCTGTTTTAGTGTAGGCCACCAGCTCACTGACGCGAAGGGCTGCAAAAAATGCGACCAACGCAGCCGCTTGGAATAGGGCAACCTCAAAACTATCTACACAAACCTGTGGCCACACCTCGGCCAGCCTGGTCAACATCAGGGAGAAACGGGTGCCCTATTATCACATGGCCTACCCCGCTCCCTGGACCACCCTTCAATCATTTTGGCAATTCAAAACTGGCAGTCAGGGATCTCCAGTCCTTGGGCCTTGGCGTAATAATACAGGGCCGACATTTTGCCTTGGATGGTGCGGGGGGGCCAAGCCTTTAAAATGTAGATGGACTGCGAACTGAATGAGCTGGTCAGCAGTCGCTGGCCAGAGCTGCTGAAGGCCAATTTTAGCGCCAAATCGCGCATATCGGCGCAATCCTATCGGAATATGCCCTTACGGGTGCTCGGTGCCAGTGCTAAACCCATCGCCCTATTGGCCTCTACCCGCCAAGCCTCCATACCTCTGCTGGGAGCCGGTCGGGGTCCGTCAAGGCATGGGGGCTAACGCTCTGAACCGGTCCATCTGTTGGCGGGACAGAGCGTCAGCTATATTGTTCTGGATGCCCGGTACATGGAGAAAAACGAAACAAAATGTTGAATTGAAGACAGCGAAGGGTAAGAGCCCGAACCAGGCGCATCACCCTCTTTGATTTGGACGTCAAGTTGTTGATGATGTGCACCACTGCTAGATTGTCGCACTGAAATTGGATGCTTTAAGCTGGCCCACAGGTCGGCCCAAAGGAAGAGTGCTCCAACGATGGGGAACAACTCTAAGAAAGTAAGGTCACGTGTCAAGCCTGCTTGGTGCCATTCCTGGGGCCATGACCCGGAGCACCAGCGGCCCTGGAAGAATAGCCCAAAGCCTAATGATCCGGATGCATCCGTCTGGAGCTGCAAGTTCGCTGCCGCGATAGCCTCCGAACGCCAAAAGTATACCCCATTGAATTTAGATAAGAATTCAATCCAGAGGTCCAGGTCCTCCTGATAGCACGGCGTCTATGGTGGGGGCTACGGAGGCCCGCAATGCTATCACACAGCCGGCGCAGGAATGGCCGCCCGGGCACCACTCTGCAGGCAAAATTCAAATGCCCAATGAGCTGTTGTAGTTCGCGAAGAGTGGCCTTCCTACGTGCCCTCATCCGCGTAATGCGGCTGTGTAGGTCCTGGAGTTTTTGTTGGGGCAAGCGGCAAGTCTGGGCCACGGTATCCAGCTCAATACCCAGGAAAGTTAATACCGTCGCCGGACCCTCCGTTTTGTCCTCCGCAAGGGGCAACCCAAGTTCTGCCGCCATATCCTGAAAGGAGGCCATGAGCTGGCGGCACCGATTGGTGCCTGCCGCCCCGGCAAATAAAAAATCGTCTAGATAGTGAATGACGTGGGTGTCCCGGTGCGTTGTCTAATTGCCCATTCAATAAATGAACTGAAACGCTCAAAAGCAGAACAAGAAATCGAGCAGCCGAACGGCATGGCCCTATCCATGTAATACACGCCGTCGAATGCGAAGCCCAAAAGTTCGCAATCGTTGGGGTGTACTGGCAACAAACGGAAAGCCGACTTAACGTCGCACTTTCCAATTTCCGCCCCAATGCCGCAGCCACGCACCATCCTAACGGCCGAATCAAAAGAAGTGTAGTGGACACTAGACAATTCCTGAGGGATACTATCATTGACGGACTGGCCAGCCGGGTAAGAAAGGTGATGGATTAAACGATATTCTCCCGGGGCCTTTTTAGGAACGACGCCCAGTGGGGACACTCGAAACCTAGGAGTAGGCGGCCGTGTGAAGGGGCCCAAAATACGGCCAGCCCGCAACTCAGCAGCAATTTTTTGCCGTACAATGTCCTCCATGCCAATCACTGATTTGAGGTTGGGGGCCATGTAGGGCCTCCTCTCCCCCAGAGCAGGAATACGGAACCCAAACTGGAACCCTTCCAACAGATAGCAAGCGTCCGCTTGCGAGGGGTAGCTACGTAGCCACGCCCTCAGCACCTCTGTCTTTATGGGGCTAGGTCCCTTTTGGGGACAGATTAGGACCAGGCTGCTGTCGCTTTCCTCCGGTGTCCCTACCCCCCTCACCCCCTGGCTTTCCCCTTGGGGAAGAGGAGGCCGGGTGGCTTGCCCCACAGGTGGAGCAGAGGTGGCGAAATTTACATTGTCGGCGCCCACAGGAACCCCTGCTGTTGTAATCGAAGCAGACCAGCCGAGGTTGAACCGACTGGCCCGCCTGGGGGTGGGGGTTGCCTGTAGTACCTGAACGCAAAACGGGGTGGCCACTATCAAACCGCTCCGAGCGGTTGGAGCTGATCACCCTTAACCAGAGGTAGCTATGGGGTCTGTCCCAACGCAAGGTGGGGTCCTTAGCAATGCGCTTACGGAACCCCTCATCGTACATAAGCCAGGCCGTATTCGGGAAATCTAGTCGAGCCCTATTTATGAGGTCCAAATAATGCCAAAGGTCGGCTCCCTTTTGGGGGTGCGCTTTTGAATAAATGCCCGCATACATCACAAAGGCATTCAGCCAATTATTCCAGGAACGGTCCGGCTTGCGCTTCCGAATCCGTTCCTTCTCCTTGTCATCCAATTTCTCCAAGTCTTTCGAGTCTATCTCTCTGTTTAACAAGTCAAAGATTTCTACATACTTGCCAGAGACTATCTTTTCAACCATAGCTTCTGACAGGTGGTCCCCCAATGGGAGGGACTCATCACCTTCAGGTAACTCATCGATCCCTGGCCGAGGGGGGTTATCATCCTTTAGCGGCGGGGGCTCAGGTTGGTGCGGCCCGTGGTTTCCTGACTGTTGGACGGTTTTGGAAGGTGAGGGCCCTGACAGGTCTAGGACTGGCTCAGTTTGAGCAGCAACCTCAGCCCTAATCGGGTTATTGCACCCACCCAACTGCCTATGTAGTGTATGTTGTAGGAGCACTGGAAATTCAACCTGTTCCCGTGACTCCCTCGCGCCACTGGGCCAAGGCCAGGTGACACGTCTAGGTGTGGATGTACAAACAGGAATTGACTCACCAAACTCAGGCCTGGTAGTAGACGTAATTGGAAGCAGACTGCTTGCCCCCGCAGCCCTCGATAAGTCCATGGCCTGGTGCTGAACGTCCTCAGTGGCGAGTGCGGATGCCGCGCCCATATCCGGTGTCTCAGCTGACCGATTAGATGCCCGGGGATCCTCGGCGCTGGTTGAAGCCTCAGACGTCCTAGTTACAGGTGCTGCGGCAGCCTGGCCCGAAGGCCCGGCCAATGCAGCCTCGAGGGAATTAATACGAGACCACATTAAGTCACCCATTAGTTTTAGAGCCGAACTGCCATGGCTCCGTGCCTCCCCGGAGGCCTGCCCGCCCCCATAGGTTGAGGCCATGCCCCGCCGCTCGGCATTGTCCCGCTCCAGGTGGGACAATTTCTTCCAGGCCGCAGCTAGGCGCGACCACTCGTCATCGGAGGATGTGGGCGAATCAGGGGGTTGGGGAGGCCTAGGCTTCTTCTTCGGGGGAGCCTTGCCCTTGCCCTTGCTTGTGGCCTTTTTGGATGGCATGATTAGCGCCCAGGTGAACTCCGGATAATTATGGGGGGGGCGAAAGCAACGATGACGCCCCCACGGATGTAGCCCGGGATGTGAGGCCTCACCTGATCACACAAACTGGCCGCCTGGTGCGGGCCCGGCCAAGGGCAGAGCAATGAGCTGCCCCCGCTAAGCCAGGGGTGGCACCTGAGAAATTGAGTGCCTCACCAATCGGCCCGGCACCAGGGGTCAGATTAGGTCCTGGCCCAGGCCCGGATGGCCCCAACGGGGGCTGGATGGGGGTGGATTAGCACAGGGCCCACCCAAGATGGCCGCCGCCTAATAGTAATAACTGCAACCCTGGCCTGGAATCCAGCCACGTGGAGGGTGCCCAGCCAGATAAGAACGGAACAAACTCCCACTGGCAAGCCTCGTGAGAACCGTCACCCCCCAAGCACAGGAGAAGAATTCCCAACCAAAATTTTATTATTGTTATTATTATATATATATATATATATATATATATATATATATATATATATATATATATATATATATATATATATATTTAATGAGCCGATGCTCTGGGAGCCGCAAGCCTGCGGCCCGGTTGTAAACCCTCCCGCCAGCTGGCGCAGGCGGTGGCCGCCAGCAGACCGCACCAGCGGGCCCCAGCAAGTCAAGTCGCTATCCCCCTCCCCGCTCCCACCCCTTCCCGGGGGAGCCGAGGCTCCTAAGGCCTAGGCCGGCCAGCCCAGGTCGGGGAAATCACCCCGACCACCAGCTGATGCGCGCAGCGCAGCGCAGCAGCAGCAGCCGGTTTGGGAGTGGGAAGTCAGTCCGGGCGTTTGGAACAGGCAGTCAAGCCCCCCCACACTCCAACCCCCTCCCCCCAGAAGGCCGAGGGCTCGGGAACTCGCCGGGAGGCGAGCCTGGGTCGGGCGATATCTCCCCGACCAACAGCTGATGCGCGCGGCAGCGCAGCAGCAGCAGCCGGGTCGGGAACGATCGCCCGAAGCAGCAGCAGCAGCAGCTAGTAAGAAAGGAAAGGGGAGATGCCGGGGAAGTCACTGGAGGCCCCCACCTCCCGTCCGAGGGGTGCCACCCCCCACACAACCACCGCAAGCTCACGGGAGCCTGGCGGGGGAGCCCTCCCCCTCCCCAGTTCCTCCAATGAAAAAACAAAAAGACTCAGCCTGTCGATTTGGGAAGAGAGACGGAGGTGGAGGTAGGTTGGCTTCTGAACGTCCAGATCGGCAGCTCAGAAGGCAGGCGGTGTTGGAGCGCAGCAAACCTTTTAAAGGCTGTGCTCCCGGGCGTAAGTTACGCCACGAGCGTAGCCAATCACCGCCTGCCACCAGCCAGCCGGCAAAGCCGTCCCCTGCGCCACACAAGGTGGTGCGGGGCAGCCATTCCTGCTGTTTCAGGGAAGGAGCTTTTTAATTAAAGCTGTGCTGTCATTATGCTTGGCATTGTTTTAATCTTGCGTTTAGTCACCGGAGGTGTCAGAAAGTAACACAGGAAGAGCCCTGTTCTTCGGAATTACATCTTTGCTGCATAAAGAAAGAAAAAGTAACAGAAATGTCGGGAACATGTGGTGTTTTTCTCCCTTTGTTGTCTTTTTTTTATCCTTGAGTTACGGCATGCCAGGTCCTTAATGTAGGTTAACCTTTCAAATGTGTAGTTCATCCAAGGATTTTAAAGAGAACACACTGTTAATGCTGCTCCTGGGTGCCAGCAAACAGGTGATGCAGAGGAGGTGGGGTAAACATGGAGACCTTTCTCCACCACTCTGGTTTTCAGAAACATGAAATATTTTAGATGTGATGGATTTACTGACAGGGGTGCTAGCTTATTGATCCAGCAGACAGCGATGTCTCTTCGGAAAGTGCAGTTTCCTGAGAACCTTGGGAGTAACTAGATTCAAGTAAGTTATTTAGAAAAGCAAATAATCAATTAGAAATAATGAGTTATTTATAATAAATTCCTTTTTGTGGTAACTGCAGAATAACTACATTACACCATGTTTGTTCTTTTGTGCAGGATTCCATATTTTATTATTCATTTATCTTGAATATTTTTGCCTGGCCTTTCTCCTTGGAAAGTATATGTTAGATCCTTTTGCAGTATAACTTTGACTCTTTTAGTTACTTTTATAGTTATGGGAATGCAATCTCACTAAAGGGTAGGAGGTAAGACATCCCACAGTAAAAGCACTGTTTCACATAGCTGCTTTCTTCTTATTGAAGTGACAATAAGGTGGCTGTCGTGGGCAGTGTCTTTTTATACTGTAACCCAGTGTTCTATAATATTCTGATTAATTTTAAAAGCGACTGGAAGGAATATTTCACTAGTTTTGGTATTAGCAGTTACAAGTGTAACTATTTTTAGTTAAATCAGTGAGTAAAGTGGATAGAGGGACGCTCTTCTCCCTCTCACAAAATACCAGAACTAGGGGACATCCACTCAAATTGAGGGTTCAGAGAGGGAGAACAGAGAAATATATTTTTTTACCCAGCATGTTGTTAGTCTGTGGAACTCCCTGCCACAGGAGGTGCTGATGGCATCTGGCCTGTATGCCTTCAAAAGGGGATTGGACAGATTCCTGGAGGAAAAGTCCATCACAGGTGACAAACCATGATGGAGATGTGTAATCCCCAGGCTTAAAATTGGGGTACTTCAAGGGCCAGATGCAGGGGAGTGGTATCAGGAGACAGACATCTAGTCTCATGCGCTCCCAGACGAATTTGGTGGGGCCACTGTGAGATACAGGAAGCTGGACTAGATGGGCCTGCATCAAGTCCAGCATGGCTCTTCTTATGTTCTTATGTTCTTAAATCCTAACTAACTTTTTTTTTAAATTAACTTTCCAAATTCTCTTCCTTGCCTGGGGAAGGGCTAGATGTTCCAGTGACAGTCAAGAGTTGAAGTCCAGCATCTTTCTCTTAATATGGAGTCAGAACCAGCCCAACATGAAACTACCATAAGACTTCAGTATCCATGGGGAATCGGTCCTCAGCCCCCCCCCAACAAAAAAGTAGATGTAGGAAAGACTATACATAGTATGGTCTCTGCCTCCCTGTAGCGCCCAGTTGTGGTACATACTGTATGCTTGAAATAGACATAAATACATATTCTGGGAGTTTAATATTTTAAGGCAGCAGATAAGCAAATCCTTGGATACAACCCTCTGGTGTGTATGCGGGGGAGAGAGATCCTACTGTATTTCTGCACATCCAAAGATGAAGTCCAGCAGAAAACCATCTTTTCCCTTAAATTTGTGTCTCCTTAACACTTAATTAATAGATCAGATCAGCAGGATGGAAAGTCTACCAATGAAGATGTATTGTTTTAAATTTTTTTGTGCTCATCTGTTTTATCCCATATCTTGGTAAAGCTGGGATGAAATTCATCTAGGCCTTGAGAAAATGTTTGCTTACAAGATGTTTTAGCTAGAGAGAGGAGGAGTAAAACCAAAATTTCCCTTTCTTGGCATTTTTCGGAGTTTCCCCATCAGTGAACGATTCCCTTTCAGTTCATTTCCATTCAGACTTAGAGAAAGGTGATGCTGATCAGCAAGCCACCTTCTGTGTATTATATTGGGATAGACAACCAATCCATAGGACCAGAGGTGGACTCTGCATCTCATGAGTGGTTTCTGCTCCTCCTCTGCTTACTTTTAACAGAGGAGCCTGGCACACAAACAATTAGCAATGATTTTGGGAATTCTTATTTTGTTTTGCATTGTCCATCCACAACTCTATGGTGCCCAGCCTGTTGAAGACCTGTGGGGGGTGAAAAGCTAGCCAAAGTTTTGGATTTTTTTTAAAAAAATTGTAGTCTTTTAAAACATCATTAACATTGTGTATGACTTACAGCATATTTTAGTGAAAATAAAACCATGTCCCCATCTATCTATCTATCTATCTATCTATCTCTATCTATCTATCTATCTATCTATCTATCTATCTATCTATCTATATCTATCTATCTATCTATCTTATCTTATCTTATCTTATCTTATCTTATCTTATCATCTTTTTATCCCACCCAACTGGCCTATAAGGCCACTCTGGGCAGCTAACAAAAATAAAATATAAAAGTGTTCTGCTTATAAGAATACAATAAATGAGTAAAAACAACAAAAAGAAAAGAAGGAAGGAAGAAGAAAACAAAAAGGAACAAAAAGAAACATAACCATCACAACAAGTAAAGGAACCAAAAAAACAAGAAAAGAAAAAAATTAAAATAATATTAAAATACATCAACAACATCACAATTTAAAAATTAAGTGAATTTAGATTTAGATGGCAGGAGAGATAGCAAGGCTGAGTAGGTGATATAATCTCAGCTACACTGGGAAGACCTGGCAAAATAGCCATGCTTTAAGCTGTCTTTTGAAGGGTTCCAAAGAGGGGGCAAGATGGAATCAGGCAGCAGATCCTTCCAAAGATGCAGAGCCACTACCGAGAAGGCCTGCTTGGTGCCACGTGCCATGAAGTCACATTCAAATTATCACAACCCTAATAGGTTTTCTGGGACATGTGTGGCATCTAAAGGGTGCTTTTATCAGGGCCATCCCCTTGAGTGAGTTTCCAAAGCCAAACAGGGATAGGAACTCAGCTCCCCCCAGTTGTACTCTATAACTCTATCCACTACCTCTCAATTAAGTGTTAGTCATTGAAAAAGAGGAATACTGTTGTTGCACATTGTAGTAGCCTGCAATGTCAAAACACTCAATTCTATATGAGAAAGAAGTCTCTCTTTTGGGATCATCAGTTGTTTGTTGAATTTGGTGTATCTGTGATTAGGGCATTTAGAATTTTTAAAAAAGAAGGTAACAAATGCTGCTGTCCAAATCAAAGTTACACTTTTTATTAATCCAAAGGTCTTTAATTAATTCACCTGATTAATAATTTAAACATGGTGGCCCTAAATTATGCAAGGCAATTAAGATAACCTGTCAGGTGCTACTGTCTTGCAAGCCATTAAACCTCCAAGTTTTATCAAAGGGCAGGCTAACAAATTAATTCAGCAATTAGTTAACTTACAACAAGCTTCATTTTGATCTTGCAGATGATTTTTTTTAACATTCAGTTGAACTAGCACGCAGAGGAAGCATCTCACACAATGCCAGTCCTTCCACCTGACAATCTCAGGTTTAGGGCACTTACGCGAATTAAGAGCAATGTTGTTTAGGGGGGAAATGTGTTGAAGGTGCGTGGCAAAATGAAAATACCTTCTTTTTAATATGCCTGAATGCTTGTCATTGCCCGCTTCATGCTGTACTAGCGCTCTATGCCTGCATTGATTTAAAGCTACTTTGTTATTAATGATCAGGGTGTGTGTGTGTTATCAGCAACAAAGTATCTTGTAGCATCTTAAGATCAGCCAGTCTAAGGACTCAACCCTAGTGACAAAAAAGCTGACCAACCTTCCCCATCCCACTTTTATATTGGGTTTTCATTAAACCAACCAACCAACCAACCAACCATACATACATACATACATACATACATATGTAAGTTGGCAGAGGTCCCATTATTTGGGGGCCGATCTGGTATTGATTCATCAGAACTGATTTTCCATTTGTGAATTCACTATCTTGTTTTGTTTTTTTTAAAGAAATCCTGCGATAAAAGGAATTTTTTTAAAAGGGGGGAACAGCACTGAGTGAAGTCCTTGTTAATTTATATGTTTTCTCCCTCCCTGCCTGCCCCTTTGCCAGAAGAAGAGGGACAGCAGATGCCAGGAAGGGTGATATCCTCCAGCTTGGAAGTGTCACACGAGCTGGGAATGGGGAGATTCAGAGAGAGCGAGAGAGAGCGACCTGCATCAGAGTTGCTGGGAGGCAGAGTGGGTGTGGTTGGGAGAGAGGTAGAGTCCATCAAACTTCTGCTCCAGCAACTCCCTCAAGAGGGATGGGTTGACTTGGATCCCTTGGCACTCCCATCCTTCCTCAGCTGCAGCCTTTGCTGCTACTCATGTAACAACCTCCACCCCCCGCTGGTTCACTCATTCCCCCCTCCTGTTCTGGTCACCTGCCCTCACCTGCTTCCATCTCACCCATCCCCTCATCGTAAAGTTCCTGGCTTGTTTTGGTGTGTAATGTTCAGCCATTTTTTGGTGATAAGCACTGAGAGTTGGGGAGTAACTCAGTCCACCCAAGTCAAATGATGACACTAGAGGCACTCTACAGGTCAATATTTTGAGCATTTAAATGCAACTTCATAGGGGATGCCTCCAAATTAATGCTGACTATGGACCTGTAAAACAGATACACACAAAAAAAATCTGATTGACACTTATCTGGTGTATAATTTTGCTTTGTAGGTGATTCAATCCTTTGCTCAGCCTCCATCCACGAGAACAGCATCTACAGCAGAGTGTTCCAAATCTTGTACAGGAATGAAGAGATTGTCATGAACGAGTCTATGAACTTCCGGGTCCACCTTCTCCTGGATGGTGAAAGGGTGAGTGGTTCTTTTTTCATCAGCCAAAATCCATTGATGTGTAACATTAGATCAAGAGAGGGAACCATTCCTCTCTCTTCTACTTCAGTGAAGTCTCAACTGGAATACGAAGTCCAGTTCTGGGCACCAGAGTTGAAGATGGACACCAACTAGCTGGAACGTATCTAGGGGAGGGAGACTAAGATGGGGAAAGGTCCAGAACTCAAAGTTCTATGAAGAACAGTTGAAGGACCATGGTATGTTTAGCTTATAAAAAAGAAAATTGAAATGGAGTGTGATAGCATCTCTAAATATTTGAAGAACCCCATGGAAGATGGACGAAGCTTGTTTTCTGCTGCTCTGGATGCTAGAATGCAATGAAACAGATTCAAATGGCCAGCAGAGATTTTGAGTAAACCTCAGGAACAAGTTCCGAGAGGTGGTGAGTGCTCCAACACTGGAGGCATACAAGAGAAATTTGGACAACCACCTGGCAAATGTTCTTTGATTTCTGTTCCTGCACTTCACTACAGTACAGCCCCCTTATCCACTAGAGGTATTCAAGAAAAATCTGGACAACCACCTGGCAAATGTTCTTTGATTTCTATTCCTGCACTTCACTACAGTACAACCCCCTTACCCACTGTGTCACTAACTGCAGATTCAGTTATCCATGGTTGGTGATCAGCAGGGGTGGGGAGGACAGCAAGGAGGGAAAAATAAATACTGTGAAACTTACCGCCACCAATGCCTGATGCCCTCCTCCTTGCCGCCACCACTGCGGGCCACCCCTCCAGAGGGTGCCTGGCCATTGACAGTGGCAGTAAGTTTTTTTCCTACTCACTGCCACCGCTGTGGGCCAGCCAGGCACCCCCAGTGGGGGGGCATCACATTATGGATCTGCCTGACCAGCCAGCTTTTGAACTTCCTGCTTGGGTCCTAGGCGGCGGACCGGAAATATGAGTGGGAAGTTCAATACTTCTGATCCGTCGCCCGGGACTGGAGTGGGATGTTCAAAGTCTGGCTGGCCAGGTGAGCCCTCCACCCCTCCGGATGCTGACCGGCTGGCCCACAGTGGTGGTAAGGAGAAGGTCAGTGGGCATTGGTGCCACTGCCACCCGTTAGGCACCCTCAGGAGGGGTGGAGGACCTGCCTGGCCAACCAGCCTTTGAACTTTTTGGATCGGATCCAAGCGAGAAGTTCAAAAGCAGTGGCAAAGAGGAAATACAGATTTTTTTCTTTCTTTTTTCTCCTTGCTGCCACTGAAAGGGAGAACCTTTCTTCCCTCCTTGCCCTTTGGGGGATGTCAAGGGGGAAAGTTTTCAGCCCAGCACCCCACCATCCCTATCACCAGCATCAACCCTGATAAGAATGTTTGCTCTTATCTGTGGATTTCACTATCCACGGGGGATCTCGGAACCAATCCCCCTCGAATACGGCAATCCTACTGTATTCTATGATTCTGTGGTTTTTGTCATTAAAATCAGTTAGACAATGGAATGAAATACTTCAAATTTTGGTAGACTCTTCTTTATGGTTTTTTAAAAATATATAATCAGAACAGAACCACCAGGGATGCTTTCACTGGCATTTTTTTGTTTCTTAGAAGGTGGTGGAGTCACTGCCACTGGGGGGGGGTCTTTTCCAGCAATGCAATTCTATGCTCCCCCCTCTCTCTCCCACACCTGATGGATGACACAGTCCCAGATTGCTATTAAAGGGCCACAACTTCCATTCCTCAATGCAAGGAAATGCAATAGGCAATGCTGTGCCAAGAACAGGAACTGTGAGTAACCAAAGGCAGCCGAGGACATTTTGCTGAGTCAAGAGAAGCAGCTGATGGTGCCTCCCACCCACTAAGTCTAGTTGCAGACTATCTAAAGTCAGCTAGTCTGCATGACATGTCATGGTGAGTGATTGGAAATCTCTCTAAATGCAAGATAGAAGCTTAACTGCCAATCAGTTAGAGGAAAGGAGTAGGAAAGGGAAGGATTAGCCACCATCCTTCCCCAAGATCGAAGTGCCTGTTCTCCCTCCACCTGAACTTTTAGTACCCTTTCAAGAAGCTTTGGGAGGGAGGGCCATGAGAATCACAACCACACATGGTTAGCCTGCAAGATTCTGCATGGTGTTTGGTTCTGTGAAATGCTCTACCGCGCCGCAAATGCAGTGCAGGAGCCATTTTGCATGCCCCCCCGGGGGGGGCAAGAAGCAAAGAGGCAGGACAGTGGCCCATATGGGCCAATATAGGAGCCTACCTTAAAAGGAGGCTGCCAACGTACAGCCTGCCTCTTCGCCGGTGATTGTTGCCCCACCCACCCTGTTATAAGAATGAGTTTGCACTGGTCGCTTCGGGGCCGGGTGGGAATTTTTGACCTGCCCCTAATTGGACTGAAAGGAGCAGGTGTCTTTTCACCCATCCCATTCTTAATTGTTATTTTCCGGGTCTGGCCCAGTGTCATGGTGTTGGTCACACTGGCGGGTAGTGGCGGAAGGCAGGTAAATTTGGGAGTTAATGGGACACCTGAGGATGGTGTAAGCTGGTCGCAACTCACAGCATTGAAGGCCCTGAGGACTCGGCACTGGGAGGGGGAAAAGAGGCAGGGTCCCACAGGTAGCAATCACCCAGAGCCGGGAGCCTCGGATGGTTGGGACCTGCAGGGTATTCCCAGACTTTATTCCGTCTCCTAACAGGGTCCGTCTGAGGTGAGGCCAGGCTCAGACGGATCAGTCTTCCGTACTACCATTGCCCACCCCCCCCTTTTGAATGCGTTGATTATTGTGTTAATAAAATGTAGCCCATTTTTCAATCAAATTTTGTGTCTTGCCTCTTCACCCCAGGCTTGGGGGGGCAATGCAGGTAGTCCAGTCCCCTCAGTGTTTGCCCCTCTTCCAGGCACTTTCTGGCACCTTTCCAGCCTTCCCAATGTCTCTCTCGCTCCCACTGGACAACTTGACTCTGCCTCTCTATCTGGGTTGCACCATCATTCAAGTTGTCGCTCAGCAAGGTCTCTGGTAGTTACATTTCCTTAGTGACACTTAAGCTTAAGAGTTGATGGATACCAGCTGACAGCCTATGAGAATCTCATCTGTCCACAGCAAAGAGGGGGCTGATTTATTTATGCCCAGTGATAGATCTCTCGCACACTTCAAGTTGCCATTCATCACACTGTTCCCAGTCTTCTCTTTCCCTTCCCTCCCTCCTCCCCTTCCCCTTCTGTCCTCCCTACCAGTTGTGGCAGCTGGATTGTAACACCGGCTTTCTTTTCTCAACCTGTTCAGGTGGAAGAGGCACTGAGCGAAGCAGACTTTCAGCTCAAGCTAGACCTGCAGTTTACAGACAGTGAATCACAGTAAGCAGTTTTCCCCTTATTCCTACGACAGCATCCAGCAAAGCATGAGATCTGGCTCTGATTTGAACGGGATTTATCTTCAGCTTCTAGGCAAACATGTAGATCAGAATGTAGAGCTTGTTCACATTTCACCCTCCTCTGAATATCAGAAGATTGCTCCGGGCTTTAAAAATAAATACACCAAGAAACCTTTCCCTCCTGCCCCTTTCCTCCTTTGAAGGCTGGACTGATACATTTCCCTGCTTGAAGCGGAGTAGCAAATGCCACTCCACTTAGACAGTTACTTCACGTCCTTCCTCGTTCCGAGATTATGTTCATTTTGTTATAACGTCATTCACGGTCACGTGGTCTTGTCCCAATTTTGTCCCTGTTTCCGTTTACCCACGGGTGAGATTGATGGTATTGTGACGACTGTTACTTCACGTGTTGTTTTGTGACAAGATCTGTACTTCCCTGCCTTCGTTTTCCCTTTTTTTTTTTTGGTCTGACCTTCCATTTTTTGATATTTTGATTCTCCATAACTTTGCTTTTGATGCGTTAAGCAGCAAAGTTTGAGGTTTTATGCCTTCTTGTTTACCCCATTGGGATTGTACTGGAGAATGCAACTTTGCACTCCTGCCAATAGATGGAGAATGTGCACATTGTGTGACAAGCCTTACTTCACAGGCTCTCATCTCAAAACAAGAACCGAGACAAGAGGTTTCCCAAGGCCAGGGAGAGGTATGGATCATCATGCTTTGGTCCCAGTTCAGGGGACGTGGTCAGGACGAACTCCTGCTGTCACGCAATGGACGTGCAGTAACATTTTTTTCATGCCGGTCCCCAGCGGGATGGCAAACCGCGATGAGAGGGATGTGAAGTAACCGTTATAATGTGTACAGGTAGTCAAATTATTTTGAAGTGTATAGTGGTTTTATAAACCCTATTTTTAGTAGAAGCTGGACTCACAGAAGCGATGGGGCTTTCTGAATAAGGGGGAATGATTGTTTATCTCCCCACTCCCCAGAGGCTTCTGTGTTTCCGCCAAGTTTCAGTACCATTGTCTGAGCAATTGTGGGGGAGAATGGTTTCGCACAAACAGCATATTGTGGCAAGCTGTGCTAGCTATGACACAAAGTATTTTGTCTTCAAATGGCAATCAAGAGCCATGGAGGCTACAAAAGACTGCCCCCTCCCTAATCCAACTGTCTGCATTTTGGGTTTCTCATTAGGGAGAGGGTTGATTATGGGATCTGTCCTATTGGATGCCTAAAATTTCAAATTCACCACTATATTGGGGGGTATGTAGGCAAAAAGTCACATAAAAATCTTTCCCCATCATTGCCAACTAAAATCTAATTAATAGGAAGAAGCTACTGACTTCTCTCTTATAACTCCCCAAGTCTACTGCCTAAGATAGGCCTTCTTACTTTGCTTAATTGTAGGGTGATTTGTCCTTCTGCTTACTTTCAGAGCAGCCACAATAGCTAAGAAATGCAAGTCTCGTGACTCAGTACTAGTAGTGTATTATGATTTTCCCTCCCCTTATTGGGGCACAGCTGTTCAGTGTGATATGAAGCTGCCTCACTGTAAGTCCATTTGTCCCTCTGTTGTTATGTTACTGTAAGATACTGTTAAGTCGCTTCTGACTTACAACAAACAGGGACTTTTGAGATAGATCAGGTGTTCAAAAATGAGTTTACCACTGTTATTCTCATGGCTGGTGGGGATTTGAACCCATGTATCCTGAGTCCTGCTCCAGTGTTCTGCAGGCTCTGTTATACTGACTCCCAATGCTTGGTCCATTTTATCCAATATTATTGACTCTGACTGGGAGCAGCTCTTCAGGGTTTTTGGTTGGGTTCTTTCCTATCCCTGTCTGGAGATCCATGACCTTCCCTTAGTGACAGCAACCACCCAAGGACTAACCATGCATGATTCTGCTTAGCTTCCTAAGGAAGATGAGACTGGACAGCTTTCAAGATGGCACCCTTCTCAGCCCTAATGACCTGAGAGAGTCTATCTGTGTTGCCCTTTCCAACACGGGGTATTGTAAACAGGCTCTGTGTTTTCATAAGAACATAAGAACATAAGAACATAAGAAGAGCCATGCTGGATCAGGCCAAAGGCCCATCTAGTCCAGCTTCCTGTATCTCACAGCGGCCCCACCAGATGCGTTTGGGAGCGCATGAGACTAGATATCTGTCTCCTGATACCACTCCCCCTGCATCTGGCCCTTGAAGGACCCTGGTTTCTCCATCATGGTTTGTAACCTGTGATGGACTTTTCCTCCAGGAATCTGTCCAATCCCCTTTGGAAGGCATCCAGGCCAGATGCCATCACCACATCCTGTGGCAGGGAGTTCCATAGACTTACAACGTGCTGGGTGAAAAAATATTTTCTTTTGTCAGTTCTTACTCTCCCAGCCTTCAGTTTGAGTGTATGTCCCCTAGTTCTGGTATTTTGGGAGAGAGAGAAGAGCTTCCCTCTATCCACTTTACTCATACCCTGCATTATTTTGTATGTCTCAATCATATCCCCCCTCAAGCATCTTTTTTCCAGACTAAAGAGGCCCAAATGTTTTAGCCTTTCTTCATAAGGGAGGTGCCCCAGCCCAGTAATCATTTTAGTCGCTCCATTCAGTCTCCTGTTCTGCTCCCCCCTGATATGACCTGGGGGCTGAATCTTCTTTGGGTTGGCAGCTTCTCTCCAAACAGGAGTGCAAGTTTGAAACCCCACGTCTGCCTCGAAAATCAACAAAAACCATGGCTGTGCGAACGGTGCCTTGCAAGTCCCTTTGGGGTTCATCTCACAGTGGTGTCATAATATTGACATGGCTGCTACAAGTGCAATTAAGTGCTCAGTGCCGCCCTGGTAAACGTTCCTCGTTGCCGAGGGAGAAACGCAGCCAAGCGATAAAATATTCCACTCACGCTGTTCTCTCTCCGGCTCTGGTAGGGTGGCAGATGAAGGCTCTTCTCAACTTTGTGAACCTTTCTTTCCAGGCTGAGAGATGTCACCGCCATCCCGGTGATCAGCAGTCGTATGCTCGGGCTCCACTTCCAGCCCAGGCAAGGCCTGCACCATCACGTCCCTGTTATGTTCGACTACTTCCACCTGTCAGCAATCTCCGTGAGCGTACATGCCTCGTTGGTGGCACTTCACCAGCCCTTGATCAGGTAAGCAAGAATCACATACCACTTTCTGAAGAAAGGGGGAAATAAGTCATGTGCCCCCCTGGTGAAGTGTGTGTACATGCGTGTGCATGTGCGTAAGTAGACTACAGAGACATTTGGGGGGGGTCGAAGAGTCAACCATGGGGGATGTTTGGGAGCTCCAGGTAGACTGTGGGCTGTTCAAAGTTGGACAATCCTATTTCAGATAAATAAAATAAATAACCACAATTTGGACAGATTGGTTGAAGAGCAACAGGTATCAGTGTGTTTCTTTGCTCAGTGAGAACTTAAATTTCTGAACTCTTGCTCTAACATTCTGACCACTGCCTCTCTTGGGATTCCATCAGTCATAATCTGCAATATCCATATAATTCCTCCATTGCTAATAAACTAGAACTCAATTATCCCATGGCCTCCTGATTGCCTACCCATGCTTGTATTGATGTTGTGAAGCGTTCTTTCCACCTTCCTTCCATTCCTTTTAACTTGGCCCCTGGATCTTCTGGACTCCAGTGCAATTCAAAAGGAATCCATATATATCTCAGATCCTGATATAATATTTTCTGACATGGCCTCCTGTCCCTTCTCTCATTTAGAGCAACTAATTGCGGACTGGGTTGTGAATGCATCCCCTGAACATTGTAAGCCAAGGCAAATGCTGTCCTTGTTGTTACTTACATTCTTAGATGTTGTGTTGAGTTCAGTGTCTGATGTTGATGGGAGCCATGGGAAATTCAAAAGACAGTCATGAATTTAATGAAGGAATGTGATGGGACATAAGATCTAAGCCATCTAAAGTATCTCCACTAATTATTTGGATTATGTCATTGCTATAGGTTGAAGTATAATACCCAGATATCCTCTGGATACAATCCAGACTCCAAGTCGGGGGGGGGGAGGGATTGGTTGGTTATTTTCCCCCAGATACTGAGCAAACTGTCTTGGAAATTAATCTGTTTTTACCTGATTAGTTTACATGGGGATGTGTGCAGAAATCACTTATTTCATGCTGAGGGAAAACTCAACTGACTGCTGTGATAACATGATGCCTGCCATCCTGTCAGTGCACACATATGTCAATAATAAGAACACCTAGTAATCATGTCTCCTGGGCATGTGACATTTTTCAGGAAAGAGAGTGACTCCTTCTTTGATCTAATTCAGTGGGAGTGCTCCAAAATGTGGAAGCCACTTTCATTGCCATTTCACTGTAAATGCAAGCTTTAAGCTGGGGCTGATTCTCAATGTGTTCATTCAAATTTTGCATCACTGTTTGCCAGTCATCTAGTTTCCTCCAGGGATGCTCATGTAAGCACAATTCCAAACATGAACGCTAATCTCATCCATGGAAAGGTTACATTATTGGGCGTTCTCGGTGGCAGCACTTCGCCTTTGGAATCAACTTCCCCCAGAAATCTGCCTGGTTCCCAAGCTGCAGGTCTTTAAAAACAAAAAACAAACAAAAAAAAACCCTGAAGATCTGGCAATTCAGAATAGCTTTCCCTGGCTATTGACTTCCACTGTAGCTGATCTGTTTCCTGAAAACTTTATCCATCTTTGTTCTCTCTTTTGGGGCATCTTGGAATTTATCATTGTCTATAATTTTGATATTGATTTTTGGCTATGATTTATGTTTGTTTTATGTTTGATTTTATGTTTGCTGTATTTCTCTTAAAACTTTGTAAGCCACCCAGAGTGGCACTTGTGCCAGACATTGTGATATAGAAATCAAATAAATAAATAAACAAATTATGGAGATCAGTGACCCTGTAATTCTTTCTGAGATGCTAAAACTAAAAACAAAAAAAAAAAAAAACCAGGATTGAGTAATCTGACTCAGTGCTAACCATGCTTACATCCATTTGTGACACTTGGTCTAAATTTGTCTCTCACTCTGAGTGAATGAGGAGAAAAATTGTCCCCCACCCTTCCTGAAGTTCTTTCAGATACTCAGTATGGATATTCATCTTTTGAGGAGTGGAACAGCTTGCCTCCCAATGTTGTGGGTGCCCCATTACTGGAGGTTTTCAAAAAAAGATTGGACAGCCAACTGTCCAGGATGGTATGAGGTCTCCTGCCTTGGGCAGGGGGTTGGACTAGAAGACCTCCAAGGTCCCTTCCAACCTTATGATGATTCTATGATTCTATGATTCTAAATTCTACTACTAAGGTTGCCAGATTTGCCTCTTTTTGGAGGGCCACTTCTGAAACCCTCTTTCTCTCATAGTCACCCATGTCATAACTCTGTACTGTGACTTCCAGAGAAGACTCACTTCTACTCATAGTAGTGGGGACTTTGTCTGGTAGAACTGGAAAATGGAAAAGGTGCAGAAGAGAGTGACTAAAATGATTACTAGGCTGGAGAACTTCCCTTAGGAGGAAAGGCTAAAACATTTGGGGCTCTTTAGTCTGGAAAAAAGGCACCCGAAGGGGGACATGATTGAGACATACAAAATAATGCAGGGCATGAGTCAAGTGGATAGAGGGACGCTCTTCTCCCTCTCACAAAATACCAGAACTAGGGGACATCCACTCAAATTGAGGGCTGGGAGAGTGAGAACAGAAAAAAAGAATTTTTTTTTACTCGTGTTGTTAGTCTGTGGAACTTCCTGCGACAGAATGTGGTGATGGCATCTGTCCTGGATGCCTTCAAAAGGGGATTGGACAGATTCCTGGAGGAAAAGTCCATCACAGGTTACAAACCATGATGGAGATGTGTAATTTCCAGGCATAAAACTGGGGTACCTCAAGGGCCAGATGCAGGGGAGTGGTATCAGGAGACAGATATCTAGTCTCATGTGCTCCCAGACGCATCTGGTGGGGGCACTGTGAGATACAGGAAGCTGGACTAGATGGGCATTTGGCCTGATCCAGCATGGCTCTTCTTATGTTCTTATGACTTCCGCTGATATGTAGGGGTGGTTAGAGTGCTGACTAAATTGTTCATTCTTGTTGGGTTAGGATGTCTGCACAGAATCAAACACCCTGATGAAGCAGTTTTTTTCTTTCTCACCTCCAGCCAAGAGAAAAACACACAGTCCATTTCTTCATATCAAGCTGTGCATAACTGGTGTAGAATTCTCTGGTAGAAATTGAAGATACTTTCCTTTCCAGAAGCAAATCACATATACAGAATGAGCATAGACCAATCATCTGGTGGTCCAAACAGGGAGCAAGACTCCTTTCTCTGACATTTCTAATTCTTAAAAGTCCATACAATAAAGAAGCTGCTCCTGCTGGCCAATTATTTGTGTTGAAGTGTTAATTGGATGACTTTGCTTAATAATTTGCACAGAAGTGCTTGCCATTCTTTTGCTCCACCGACAGTCTGAAAAAGCTAAGTTGCTCTGTTGCTGGCTGAGAAGATGTAGGTTCTTATTTCTTTGCACAGTCCTACATCATAGAGGGATTTTGCACAGTCCTACATCATAGAGGGATTTGAAGATTACCTTGTTGAGTCTGGCTTGGAAACTAACTGGGTATTCCTTCTGAATTTCTTGTGTCTACCTTTAGCTTCACTCGTCCAGGGAAAGGCTCCTGGCTTGGAAAAAGCAGCATGGAAATGGGTCCAGACCTGTCTGCGATGTCAATAGAAAATCTGGTGTTTGGAGCTGGATACTGCAAACCCACTGCATCAGAGGTAGGGGACAGCGGCTTGCTTGCAATGATGAAGTTGAGCCTGCCTTGATTATTATAGCTCTCTGAGATGGAGATGAACCTCTCTTGGTAGACCGATGAAGCTGTTTGGATGAACAGCAAAACGTTTCTATCTCTCAAAAAAGAAGTCCAGTAGCCATGACTCAACTCCCAGTTAAATGAACCTGGATGACTGAGAATCTCCACAGATGCTCTCTTGGTAGGATCAGAGCATGGATCCTGAATAGAGATGGGCACAGAACAAAAAAATGGTGTTTCGGTTTTTCATTTGTCGTTGAGAGGTCTGTTTCGGTTCGTTTCCGTTTGTCGTGAATTTTGGGAAAAATTTCATTACCATTTTTCGTTTTTTCGTTTGTCGTTTCTACCCACTTTTTGCATGATTTTTAAAGCATTTCCATGCGCAGGCATCCCCCAATGCCCCAGACCAGAGGGAAAACACTAAAAAAATGGATGCTGGCAGAGACACAGTATAGGCTAGGTATGCAGGGAGGCTACAAAGGCAGCGGCGGGCGTTGTCCAGGGTGCAAGGCAGCCGCAGAGTGACTGCACTGCGGGGCAAGGAAGGGTACTCACCGAGAGGTACGCAGCACGCACGCACACAGGGAGGCTGCAGGACTGAAGCTAGAGTCACAGAGACAGCAATCCCACCCTAACTCCCATCAGAGACTGCAAGGAGGACGGGGGCTGCCAAAGCGTTTTATGCCCTCTGTGGCTGCCAGACCTTCCCGCCCAGTCTGCAACCTGGGCATGCTATTGGTTGAACATGATCCCATCACATGGCTTGCCTCCATTTTGTGGCTGGTGTGACATCCATTTTAAAGGGAAAAGAAAAATACATCGCGATGGGAGGAGACAAAAACAAATGTTTTAAGGACCCGAACCCCCCTGGTAGGTATTATCAGACAATATAAATAATTATTGTTGCGTTTTTACGGATGTCCAGGGTGTTTTTTAACATTTAAAACAGCTCATTTCATTGCACGTCGCTATTAACAGAAACGAAACATAACGACCACAATTTTCGTGGTTCTGTTCGTTTTGTTGCATTTTCATCACAATTTTCATTTGTCATTTCATTACGTAACGGAAACAACAAACGGTAACAGAAACGAAAACATGTTCGTTCCGTGCCCATCTCTAATCTTGAATAAGGATGTCTGTTCGTACTCCACTGATAGTGGGGCCAGGAAGGGTACCTCCTTGCTTCTTCTGTCCCTTCATTTGTTGGTTTTATGATTGATGGAGCTTAGTGCGTAGATGAATTAATTGATGAATTAACTTTGTACCTAATTCTTTTAGAAATGTAGTATGTTGTCACTTGTTTTTGTATATAGTATTTGGATTTTGGCCTACGGCCATATTAAAGATTTCGTATTTGGTATTCTTCCTTGTGTGTGCCAACAAATGAAACAATATTCACTTGGTGATAGTGATGGTAGAAGCTCTAATAATGTTATCTGTATAAAATACATGTAGAATAAACTAACAGTACTTGAAACCCGTAGACTTGGCACAGACCTGTGCTTGACAGATTTATAATGGTTTCATATTGTTTTTCGTAACAGACATAGTAACAGACAACTTATCCAAGCAATAGTACAAGTAGACTCCTAAATGAATAACATAACAGACTATTACTACTGGAATAATAACTATCACTTGTTGTTTTTTAATCAGTGTGGCACTTATCAAGTTAACATCTATTGGTGAACATTAGACATAATCGGATTGGTTACAGAAGTTCTAATGTGGAAACTACACTGCTCAATCATGCGTATACAGTGAGCCCTCATATAAAAAAACTTTTTGTACAACATAAAATCTGTACAACATAAAAAATTCCAGAGATAGGGGAAATTTGCTTAACAGAATCATCTATAGGGCGAAGCCCTACAACATAAAAATGGTCGCGGTTAGGGATTACTCTGTTTTCAATGCATTCATATGGGCAATTTGTATAAAGGAAAATTTGCTTAACATAATTTCATTTGGAATGAATTAATTCCTTTATACAAGGTACCACTTGTATGAACAAACATATATGCTGGCTGGGTTGCACAAACATATTCCTGGAATCTGTTGGATAATAAGCCTTTTGAATTTTAGGAAGCTGGTCTGTCAATTAAGTTTGGTGGCTACTTTTTTTTAATCAGTTTTTTTACGGTTTTAGTCTTTCGTTTTGTGGCATTCTGGTTTCCTATTTTTCTAAGTTGTGAACAAACCCTGTACAGTACTTAGCTGCATAGGCACAGAAATAACAGCCCAGCTCCTGCTAGAGAGCCTGGCATACTATTTCGCTCGAATAGGTGCAAGGGAAGCATGTGTATGGTCAGCCTTCCCATTAGGAATATTATCTCTGACAGGGTGATGGAGCCAGTGGGGGAGGTGGATGGGAAGGGGGTGGAGAGGCATAAGAAGGGGGAAAGGTTTCCCTCCAGCCCCAGGCAAGAATAAGAAAAAAGAACCACAAACCAGTTCATTTTTTTTTCAGGGGAGTTCATATGGGTTTATGGTTTGTGGGTCATGCATAGTCACGAACCACAAACCATCATTTTTCTGGTTCATGCCCAAATGAACTTACAACCAAACATAAATTGGGAGAGTATGCAGTCCTACACCTCCCTTTCTGTGTTTTTGCTTCATCACATTCACCAGACATGGCAAATGACAAATCGTTTACAAAATCTTACCCTTATGAAGGTTAGATTTCGTTTTCTCTAGATAGAATATGTGTCATCCCTCTTCGGGGGCGGAAATGTCTGTGGAAGTCACCACAGGGATGTTTTCTTACAGCCCTAATCATGACACATGGTTCAGGAAATGCTCCAGCAACAGACAGACAATCGGCAGCATTATTTGGTCTAATCTGAGCAATCTAATAGTAGAAATGGTACACTGACAGAGACATGCTATTAGACCAACAAGAAAAATACAGCAATTCCCACAGACAAGTATTATTACTCTACCCTTAAAAAGTCTGCATTTTCTGTGCATTACTGTTTGAGGAGTGACACCGGTGGAGATGAAAAATGCTTCATTTGTAAACAGATTGACTCCATCAGGTCAATTTTGATCTCCTCAATTTTCTATGACTTATTTATTTGATTTCTTCTGAAGTGCACAGTTGTGTGAGTGCACTTGGCGATGATCTCTTTTGCTTCTCTGCTTGCGGAGACTGCGTCGATTACAGAGATAATTGAGATAATGAGCTTGTTTATCAACAGTAGATGGCTTGCTTCGCTTATGTTTATCACTGCCTTTCTTTCTTCGTTTTATGGGTGAAGAGGTTTCAGTGCAGCTGCTGTTTGAAAAAGGCAGGCAGAATCCATTGATTCTGCTGATAACAACACAGAAAGATGGGGGGAGAAAATGTTTCTTATGTAATGAAGCTCTATTTGATAGGTTTTGATTGGTTTTGAGACATGTGGGCTGGTTGGAGAGATCGGAGGTTTAGATATTTGGCTGTGGAGCCAGAGACTGGGGGTTTGATTCCAAGTCTTGGGAGTCTTGGTGGACCACAAACTGAACATGAGCCAGCAGTGTGATGCGGCAGCCAAAAAAGCCAATGCGATTCTTGGTTGCATCAACAGAAGCATTGTGTCTAGATCAATGGAAGTGATAGTACCACTCTATTCTGCTCTGGTCAGACTTCACCTGGAGTAATGTGCCCAGTTCGGTGCGCCTCAATTTAAAAAGGATGTTGACAATCTTGAACGGGTCCAGAGGAGGGCGACTGGAATGATTGAGGGTCTGGAGGAAATGTCTTAGGAGGAGCAGCTTAGGGAGCTGGGAATGTTTAGCCTTTCAAAAGAAGTCCGAGAGGGGATATGATAGCTAGGTTTAAATATGTGAATGGATGTCACATTGAAGAAGGGACTGGTTTGTTTTCCATGGCTTCAGAGACCAGGACATGGGGCAATGGTTTCCAACTACAGGAAAAGAGATTCAATTTAAACATTAGGAAGAATTTCATGACAGTTATTGCTGTTTGGCAATGGAATATGCTGCCATGGAGGATGGTGGAATCTCCTTCTTTGGAGCCTTTTAAGCAGAGACCTGATGGCCATCTGTCAGGAGTCCTGTGATGGGGGTCCCTGCATGGCAGGGGGTTGGACTAGATGGCACTTGAGGTCTCTTCCAACTTTATGATTCTATGATTCTATGATTCCCCACTGGGCCTCTTGGGAAAAGAGCCAGCCTGTGTGGTTTTGTGCACAAGCCGTACAATCCCAAGATGTGGGAATTCAGCTGCTATGCTTTTTCAGCCTAGCTTTGAGGAATCTCAGACAAACTCTATGTGTATTACATCACACTATAAACAGTCTCTTATTGGGTAACAGGCTGACCAATAAGAGATGAGTACAGGTCTCTGTAAAGATGGCCACTGGAAAAGTGGGGGAGTCTGCATTCCAAAGAATATGAGAGCATTTTATTGTACTGAGCATGCCTCTAGAAAATAAGCTGTATGTTTATTGGATGGGTCTCTGCTGACGTGTATGTGATTTGTGATAGCTAATAAAAGGGCCTAGCAGCAGGAGGAGGGGAGAGCTTTTACCACCGACAAGCCTCTCTGCCTGCTCCCTCTGATGTTAAGCACCAAAGATCTCTGTGTGTTCGAGTACTCTTCATTCCTTCACTATTAATCTCTTAGCTGGTCTGGGAGAATATTCATATCTACGGATATCCCGGGAAGGAATCCCTACACCAAGATGGAAAACTCTAGAAAGGGTCACCATAAATCAGAATTGACTTGCTGGCATCTGATTAAGATTGAGATATGTGTCTGGTAATGCCACTCATGAGAAAACTAGGTCACAAATTGCCGTGGTCCCAAGTATCCTCAGTACATATGCACTCTTTTGTGACATCAGATCACAATGACATGAAGAATGCACACAGAACTAGACCTACAGTGGAGACATTCTATGATGCAGTCAGCTGAAAAATAAATGATGGTGCCAAACCTGAGTCACTGCCACCACCTTCTTCATATCAAAAGCAGATCAAAGTGTTCTGCTTATATACCACTCCGCAGTGTGCTGCTTATATGCTGCCCTATAATCCTTAAAGTACTCTATGGGTTGTTTACAATTTAATTGACAAGCTATACAGTTCCCCTTACCAAGTGAGCTGGGGACTCAATGTACCATTCTCCAGAGGATGGCAGGTTGAGTCAACCTCAAGCAGGCTTCCTGAACCTTCCAGGATCAAACTCATGGGAGGTTGGATGGCCAATTGGCCATGTATCAGGAATGTTTTAGACATGGGTTCCCTGCACTGGGAGACAGCTGAATGCAGTGACCCTTGGGCCTCCTTCAACTCTACAATTCTCTGGTTCTATTAGTCTATCCAATCCAATCTCCAAAGTTTTTCCTCCAATACATTCTTTCCTTCCTGTACTTCTCGGAGCTTATTTTATCTTGAGTCCTCAGTTGTAAGATATTTCTCTGTGCTGAAGTCCACAGTTCCTTCTCACTTTTTGTCCTGAACTGCCTGGGAAAACCATTGTTGTGACCAAATTATTGACAAGCAGAGTATGGGTGTTTTGGAATATGTTCTTTCCAGGTCCGGAGTGCCTGGGATTTGGAGTTTTAAGCTTAGATGTATTGGTCTTTTGTGTTCCCTATTTTCATTTTCTCTGCTCTCACCATTGGAATGTGGTCTCTGAGGGTGTTGAATCCGAAAAAGAAACAAAATGGCTCCTTACCTCTAGCCTAGCAAATACTTGAACCTAGGCGTTATCTCTTTAAAAATATAGAGACAATGGAGTGTGTGCCTGAAATTACTTGAACTTCTTCTTTGTCTCAAGTAACTTGAGCAAATGATACAATCCTGGCCACATATGAGAGCAGCTATTGACTCTATGAGAAGTTCTAGATAATATGTGCTGCTTCATTTTTCAATGCTGCCTCTTATTTTCCAACTGAAATGCACCACATCTTCTTTATCATGAAGCTGCTCTTTTTGTTAACACCTTCTGCTGCATTCTAGGTCAACAAAGTGTCACCCGCCTGAACAAGCTCCGAGCAAATTTTGCAGCCACTTTAGTTTAGATAAACAAACAGACAAGCTGCCTGGTATTATAGAATCATCAGTTTCTAATCTGAGCATGTTTTTGCTATTAATAAAAACTGGCATAGATGCCCTTTTCTGTTGAGAAACGCTATGGTGCCTGATGGATAGATTTTGAAGGCTGTCTGAACTCACTCGTACCCCTTAGAACAGGGGTGTCCAAACTTTTTGCAAGGAGGGCCAGATTTGGTGAAGTGAAAATGTGTGGGGGCTGACCATTCAGCTGGGCCATTGAGTCTCTATAACATGCAAGGAGGCAAGGAGGATGCTGCAGCAATGGAAGCCGTAGGCTGGGCAGGTGGCTGGTTGGGGGATGGACAAAGGCAGGAGGGAGGGAATTTGAAAATGGGCCGCATTTGGTCCCCAGGCCTGACTTTGGACATGCCTGCCTAAGAAGGTCTACCAGACCTTGAGGATGCTGGGGAGTGTCAGAAATGGGCAGCCTACCTGAGAAGGAGAAGCAACAATGAAGCATAAGGACTGGGGAGGGGGACAGGAAGAGCTTCATCAATCTTTGTGCCAAATCAAGAGTTCAACACCACGGGTGCCATGTGTGTCCTCTCAGTCCCCTCCCAGCTAGGCAGGCTGGCCCACTCACCTTGCTTGGTGCACTGCTGGGGTCCTCCTCCTCTGACAGCATGCCAGTCTGGGCAGTGTTCATTATCTGTGTGGTAGAATCAGAGTGGAGCCCAGCAGTACACCAAGGAAGGTGAGTGGGCCAGCCAACTATAGTGGGTGTGCCCTTAGCGCCCACACCTCATCCAGGTAAAGGCATCTGGGCTCTGTGAGCAGATATGGGCTATAAGGATAAAGCGGGGGAAGTGGGGATGGATAAGAAGAACAGGATTCAGCAGAGGCAGAGATGTTACGTGAGGCTGGGTCAGTGCAGAGGAAGCTCATGTGTTCACTTACATTGCGAAAGAGCTCTTTGAGTGTGCTCTGGAAAACTATTCCAGGACAGGAATCCTGGGAGAACTATAGGAACAGTGAGAACCCACCCCACCCCACAGAAGAGGAGATCCTGATTGAGGTGCTCTCATTACCCCACAGCCCAGTCGTCTACCACTATCAACCCCTCCGTCTCCGATGCCCACAGAGAAGAGACAACAGGGTCGACAAGTCCAGCGTGAGTGAGCATTCCTGCAGTGCCTATGACCATGGGTCTCGAGAGTGACACACACCCTCCTTGAAAGGCGGAAGGGGGCATGGACTAAGCCAAGGACTCTTGGTGGCTCTATACCACCAATTGTCCCCTATGAAGTCAACTGGGCATCATGAAGGACTAAGCCTCTCTTCCAGTGAAGATGGAGTTGCTCCAGTCTGAAGCCAGCACCTGCTAGTGTACGCTATTTATTTCACAGATTTTGACAATGTAGACGTGGCTTCTGTTTATTTAGTTTTCCCAAAATGTATCATGTTTTGTGTAGCAGCAATTCCAGGAACTGTGCAAACAAGATTCTTTTCCTAAGAATCATGATTCCAAGAGTGGAGGGAGTACATAAGTTGCACCATTGACTTTACTTGTACCCAACTTGCATTATTTCCCCATTGACTTGCACTCAACTGAATAGAGACTTGGTCTTGGGACTTAGTACCAAAGAACATAAGAACATAAGAAGAACCATGCTGGATCAGGCCAAAGGCCCATCTAGTCCAGCTTCCTGTTTCTCACAGTGGCCCCACCAAATGCATCCAGGAGCGCACAAGACTAGATATCTGTCTCCTGCTATCACTCCCCTGCAGCCAGCCCTTGAAGTACCCCAGTTTTAAGACTGGAGATTACACATCTCCATCATGATTTCTAACCTGTGATGGACTTTTCCTCCAGGAATCTGTCTAATCCCCTTTTGAAGGCATCCAGGCCAGATGCCATCACCACATCCTGTGGCAGGGAGTTCCACAGACTAACAACATGCTGGGTAAAAAAAATATATTTTCTTTTGTCTGTTCTCACTCTCCCAGCCCTCACTTTGAGTGGATGTCCAACTTGATAGGTGGATCCAAAGACTTGCCAACATCCCCGCTTGATTCCTAAGCAATTATTTCCCATTTCTCAGTCTATAAGGCTTCCATGAACATGGTGGGTTTTCACTGCATGCTGGTCTTCCATGTTGCACAAAATGTGGACTGAAGCTCATTTAAGAAAGGGAAGGTAGGCTACAATTCTGAAGACGGCTACTTTCTTAGCCCAGATCTCTGTCCAATTGAGTGTATAATCCCCATACAGCAGTCTGTACTGATTGGATCAAGTTGATCTTTTAGAACAAGACAATCCCCACTGTGACTTTCATTTGAGACGGAGGTGGGTCGCAATCAAGCTTCCGACTCGCTGTTTCTCATGCTTTGATTCTGCACGCAGGAGGTTGGTCGGCCGCTGTTTTCATCAGACGTCCTTTGTTCAGTGCTCTTATTGTGCAGAATAAATGTCAGGAGTATAAGACTATATCGGTACAATTCCCCGGTGAAGTGGCAGGCCAGAGAGAAGGTTTTAGTATTTAATTTTAATTTCCAGCGTGTTCTGCATTTTCCTGCTCACCAGCCCAGTGTGCTGATAATTGATGCTGCCTTTCAAAAGGAAGTGACTTTAGCCAGTCCTTTCTTCTCCTTTTCAAAGACACATTAGGGGTATTTTAGCATTTCTATCCTTCCTCAATGGAGCCCTCCAAGTCAATGCTAGTTTAGGCAACTGGTCTTTGTAGGATTGTAATTTTTAGACCAAAGGCTCCTGTAAGCTTGCCTTTCTGGGCATGGTTTATCCCTGCTGCTTTGGTTATTGCAAAAGGTGTCAGACTGTGATCAGCAAACAGTTCTCCAAGATATCTCAGCTGTTGATACATGTTTCACATGCACATGGAGCCCTTTTATAATGTTAACGTAAGTATTGTCTCCAAATCCCACGAGGCACTAGTCCCCCTCCATTCAGCACTGGTTAGAACTCATCTAAAGTACTGTGTCCAGTTCGGTGTCCACTTTAAGAAGTGTAGCAATATGAACAACATAAAACATGGATTGGCTGCGAGCACATCTGAGTCCCAGGCGTGTTCTGCGTCTCTCTGAGGGCTCGGTCCCACGTCCCTTTAAAAGCAGTTTAAATTACTAGATAAGCCATGTCTAAAAATGCCGTCCCCATGGCCACCAGGCTTTTTGAAAAAAAAAAGAAAGAAAGAAAGAAAGAAAACCCAGTAATGCCCCTTTAAGCGAGGTTTTTTTGACTTACCCGAGAGGTAGGGAATTTTTTGTCTCGCTTTGATAATCCACCTTTTAAGGAAGCAGACGCTGTGGGACGACGCAGCTGATCCGGGTTTCTTTTTCTTTTTTTCTCATAGCACCGACCGGCTGTTCCTGGGGCCAATCAGCACTGTTTTTTTTTAAATTTCTCTGTACCATCGGAGTAACAGGAAGCTCTATAGGGTCCTACAAGTTTTAATTTCCCCCAGCCAAGTGGTCAGTTTTTTTCAAATGCTAGCATCACCTGCTGGCCAAGGGGGCTGAACTGCACTTTAAAATAACACCTGTCCCACATATTCAATCACGTGACGGGACAAAGAGGAAAAGCTGGACCTTCAGAAAATCAGGATCAAACCCCAGGTGAGATAGCAGCTTCTGTGTGTATCTCACCTGGGCTCAAGGCTTTTGTTGGTTACAGTAAACAAGCATAACAATGGGTGGAGAGAGAAGCATTGACATAGAAGAGGAAACTCTGGAGGCCACCTAGCCATGAATTCCATTGGTGGTGGTGGTGGTGGTGGTGGTGGTGGTGGTGATGGTGGTGAGAGCTTATCTGAGGGTCACGGGCAGCTGTTTGTCCTGCAACCCCCTCTCACAGGCTTCCTGGCTGATCTGTGGGGAGATACAGACCAAGCTGGCTTCCTGAGTATATGGGCTTAGCAATGGAATCCATTACCTTCCATCCGGGGCCTTCCCGATCAGATAGAGAGGTTAATGGTTCCCAAAGGCCTTACACATGCAGGCAGCTGGGGTCATGTCCTTTCTCCCTAAGGCAGTGGTGGCCAAACTTTGGCCCTCCAGATGTTTTGGACCACAACTCCCAGAATCCCAAGCCTAGACTGCCAATGACAAAGGACTGTGGGAGTTGTGATCCAAAACATCTGGAGGGCCAAAGTTTGGCCACCGCTGCCCTAAGGGGATAGCTCTATGAAAGAAGGACACCAACAAATTGAAGCAAGCTCAGAGGAGATCAAGAAAAATGATCAATGGGCTAGAAACCAAGCCCTTGGCAGGATCTCATTCATGCAGGACAGTCTTTCAAGGATCTCCCGGTTGCAACAAGGCATTTGGTATCCAGTGTTTGTGCAAGAAACCAAGGCAGTACTCTTTCATTTACAATCTGTGATAAATGATACTTTTTCTGATTCTGAGCACACATTCATATCATAAAGTGTAACACTTTTAGGTTCCATGGGGCTGTTTATTTGCATCTGTTGATGAATAATAGAGATGAGCTTGTGTGTTTTGTTTTCCTGGCTGAACAGCCTATCTATGGTTTGGCACCCTATCCATCAGCTGTTTAGACAAGACAAGAAGTGGTGCTGAAACGCCAAGCCAGCTGCTTGTGCCCATCTCCATTGATGGACCTTGCAGAGAGTTCCACAAAACAAGTGTGTTCTTATTCACGGTAATACAACATGAGCAATTATAAAATGCTACACGTGATGCACCCAAGTCCTCAACAACAGCAACAACACCGAAGGTCTTTGTAGAATTGCAACATTCAACCGTCTCCTTGAATTTAGATTTGGCCAAAAATCCAAAATGTATTCCTCAGCTGGGTTGGGTATCCATAGCGCAGAAGAAACAGTATCACATACAGAGTCTTCAAAACCATAGAATAAAATATCATTTTAGTTGCATACACAGTTATGCCTTGGTTTAAGAGTAACTTGGTTTAAGAGTGTTTTGCAAGACAAGCAAACATTTCTTCCAATTTTTTCCTTGATCAACGAGCAATGTCTTGCAATGCAAGCACTGGGGTAGGTCACATGATCACAAGGGAGCCAATAGTGACTCTCTCTCCCCCCCCTCCCTGCTAGATTTTGGGGGATTGTCTGGAATGTTCCATCTCAGGCAGCCTCCAAAGCAGAGGGAGGAAAGAGGAATGGAGCTTTCCCCTGCACCAGCCATAAATTTTTCTAAAGGGGAGTGTAGGTTAGGGTTTTATTTTTCTTTATTTTTATATTTTATTTATTTTTCAACATTTTTTCAACATCTCTAGTCAGCTAGAGTGTGTATAGGGCAATAAATTGCACTTTATTATTTTCACATAAAAAACTCAGATTTTTTTTTAATCCAGTTATTAGTCCCAAGCAGAGCAGATTCCGCAGCCAGGAACCTAAACCATGATGTGGACATGGACTTCCAGCCAACTTATTTTGTGAGCTTTGGCATTTTGTGTGTCCAGTATGTGGTCTATTGGACCCTAGAATAAATCACCTGAGTTTCCGTTATTTCTTAGGGGAAAATTTGCTTTGATTATAAGAGTGTTTGGTTTACGAGCATATTTCCAGAACGAATTATGCTCATAAACCAAGGTATTACTGTACATGAACTCACTATGTGTTGTTTCTTTTGCACTTTTGTGCCCAAAATTACCTTTTCAGGAGCACAAATTTCTTCTGGATAGAATGTCAACAGCAACAAAAATATTGTTTTGCTGCCATGAAGAATTATTCTTCGCTTTTTTTCATTACTCACTGAGAAGGAACCTTGATATTTGTATTACTAATGTTCTCATCATGAACTACTGGATACCTCAGTGGTTTAGATCTCTGGCTGAGGAACCAGCAGTTGAGAGTTCGAATCTCCACTGGACCTTTTTGACAGACTTGATGATCCATAGGTTCCCTGTCATCTCTGCAGTTCTAAAATATTATATTATCAACAAATTCCTTCCTTCCTTCCTTCTTCTGAAGAATTTTTACTCACCAATGCTGCCTGGCTCAAGAAGAAATGTAGAGGAAAAGGTTAACAAAAAAGATCTCCCCAAAATGCAACAAACCTGTCTACACATGGGGTGAAATCTTTTTGCACAGCCATTTTTCCAATTCACATACAGACATATCTCTTTCTCCCTGGAATAAGAAGTCTTTATCTATCTATCTATCTATCTATCTATCTATCTATCTATCTATCTATCTATCTATCTATCTATCTATCTATCTATCTATCTATCTATCTATCTATATTCAATCTTCTGGAGGATTAAAAGAAGCTACAGCTATTGAAAAAGCAAAACAATGTTTGCCCTCAGAGGCTTAAACTCCCAAGTGAACTGTTCCCGTGCACATTGTCCTTCTTCATTACCAAAGTCTCAGCAAAGACAGAACTGTAGAAATGTGTCATGGTCAGGCCACGAGTAAGCTCAGGATTTATTTATTTTTTAATGAAAGGAAGAGGAAAAGTTCAATGGACAACTTTGGAGATGGAGACTGGTCTCTTTGGATCTACTAATGGTGCTAAAAATGAAATATATTTTCAGAAAGGCAATCAAGCAGAGACTGCATCATTTCAGATATGTTACATTGGCAACAATCCTTTAGCAATGGTTCACTTCAGAATATATTGGAGATAAACAACACACGGCCCTGTTTCATCCAACAGCAAGACATGAGTAAAGGGATACAATGGGTTTTCCTAACATCTTCATAGAAACATAGAATCATAGAATCATAGAGTTGAAAGAGACCTCAAGGGCCATCCAGTCCAACCCCCTGCCATGCGGGAACCCCCATCACAGGACTCCCAACAGATGGCCATCCAGCCTCTGCTTAAAAACCTACAAAGAAGGAGACTCCACCACCCTCCTTTGTGGCAGCCTACTCCACTGCCAAACAGCTCTAACCATCATGAAGTTCTTCTGAATGTTCAAATAGAACATTAAGAAGAACCTCATGATGGTTAGAGCTGTTCGGCAGTATTCTAATAATGCAACACTCTGGTCCTGGAATGAATTCCAGGTTCACATGTAAGGAAAATATATGGGGTAGTGGTGGTAGAAATGGGGTTAATCTAGGAATGGAAGACTATGAAATAGTCCAGTCCTAAATGGTTGGGCTGTTGTTAGAGAGATGTATTAAAAAAAAATCACATGGAGCACCCTGAGCAGCCACTTGCATTCTTCACTGGTGGTATCTGGAAGTTGAGTCATGACAAATGGATTTATTTATTTATTTATTTATTTATTTATTGAATTTCTATACTGCACCATTTTGCAGAAATGCCACATCAGAAGCTGCTTGGATGAGGAGTGAAATATTTCAGTCTCACAAGAAAATAAGTCCAGTTGCCACGACTCAACTTCCAGATAACTTCACCTGGATGACTGAGAACCTTCACAGACATATTCCCTGGAAATGCTCCAATCTGGGTTGGAACTTATCTGGCCCATCCTTGGCTCTGCTGACAGGCAACCACTCCAGTAAGGAGGCAGGATGGGGACTTTCTTTGTGATGAAGGGGGACACAACTCTCTGCTCAACAGCTGAGTGGGGAACTCTTCATCCTGCCTCCTCACAAGAGTGGCTGGCCAGATGGGGAGATGGGGAAGTGTCGGCCAGGATACATCTGCAGCTGGTGCATTCACTGTGTGGATGGGGTCATGTGCTGATCATAAATGTGTGAATGGACTGTCTGTTCTGGGGGGTGGAGGTGGGGAGACGATGGACTTCTCTGGCACTTGTGGTATCATGCTTTGTACAATGTCCGTATCCCCATTGACATAAATATGAAGTGTTCATGTCTACATTTCCTCCAGCCGAACTTTAATATTCTTCAGGGACCAAAGGTATGAAGGCTAAAAGAGATGCATGGCTTCAAATTATATTCCTTCCTTCCCTCCCTATCAAAAAAACAGAGCTGTGGGTGCTACACAAACTGTATGTTTTTCATGTCCTTCCTGTCGACCTAACACATCCTTTTCCATTGTGCCAGAAGTGGAAGGATGGTTCAGGGAGAAAGAAAATACAGCATAATGACCTTGCAAAGAATGGTAAACTGCTCCGTAGCTCGTAAAATTTCATTGCCCCCATCCTGTAAATTACTTTAGGGCTGCTGGATGAAATATATGAATAATGCAGCAGGTGTCTTCCTATAGAGGCAAGGCAGCGAAAACCACGGGGAGAATGAAATGAAATTTATGCTAATCCACACCAGACTGGTTTTCTAGACGTTTTTCACTCCCAGCAGTAAACAACAGCCATTAGGAATTGGGGTCCTCAGCACTCAATGAGATGAAGTCACAGCCTCTATTGATTACACCGTAATAAAAGTGCTATGGTGTAAGGCTTGGCAAAGGAGAGAAACCTCTCTAAATGCCCTGTTCTGTTAGATCTAGATCAGGCATGTCCAAACTTCGGCCCTCCAGATGTTTTGGACCACAGCTCCCACAGCCCTTTCCCATTGGAAATACAGGCTTGTGGTCCAAAACATCTGGAGGGCTGAAGTTTGGACATGCCTGATCTAGATTGTCTCATCACAGGCCACTTGATGGAGAATTTTAAAGCCCAGCAAGAGTCCTCACTTCTAGCCTACAGCAAGATAGTAGGCTTTCTCTTGTCTTCAGTATCTCTGTGATTTGCCCTAAAATGCCTGTAGCAGCTTTCCTCTTTGAAGTGTAAAGGAGACATACACACACTGTGGGAACTCCCCAGACCTCTAGCTGATTGTTAAGAAGGATGCAAGCAAACCATCCAGTGCTTTAAATTCTTAAGCAGTGGCCATTGTGCTCCCAGTGTGATTCAAGTAATTTGCACAATGGCTAACTGATGCAATTTTACCTAATAATGGGCAGTCTGTTCTTACCAGTGGAAGTGGTTTACCCATTGTTGAATACATTGATTATGTATTCCCCAGCAGAAGGATTGATGAAAAGGCATGAGCTACCTCAAAACTAATCACGTGCCCTGTGGCTACAGGCTCTATTGTTATGGTCCACTTTCATGAGGATGGTGTCTCTCAACCAGCTTTCTTTTCTTGTGTGAGTGAAATGTTTCACTACATGTCAGCTGAAAAATGAACAGGTTCATGGAGATATTTTTTTAAAGTTTGTGCTGGGGTGTGTATTGTCTATCCATCTTCCCCTTCTCCTGATCCCTTTGCCTTCCTACCTGACTCTGTCAGGAATTTTTATTGTGTGACTTTCTACAATCCCCTCCAAGTTTAGTAAAGATTGGGTTTCAGACATCTGAGGGGTGTGTGTGTGTGTGTGTGTGTGTGTGTGTGTGTGTGTGTGTGTGTGTGTGTGTGTGTGTGTGTGTGTGTGTGTGTGTGTGTGTGTGTGTGTGTTGTGCCATTGCAGTCGTGGCTGACTCTTTGTGATTCCATATCCATGGAGCTTTTCTTGGCAGGAATACTGGAGTGGTTTGCCAGTTACTCCAGGCACCTACAGCACCTGGTATTCCCTGGTGGTTGCCCATCCAAGTAGTAACCAGGGCCAACCCTGCTTAGCTTCCAAAATCAGGTAGGATCGGATGTGCTTAGGGCTAAATACCTACAAATTGAACCCCCTAGGAAATACGCTTTAGCAACTCGGACAGGGAAACCTAATGTTCACCAAATTTGGAGGGATTGTAGAAAAGGAAGGTTCCCTGTAATTTTAGATTCTCTAAGTGCCTAGGGAGAACTTTCCTGTGTGGGGTGTATTTGGCAGTGAATGACTCAGATGTCAAAACTCCAGGAAATTAATCAGGGAATTAGTCCCTCCAAATTTTGGGTCTCTAGGTGCCTCGAGGTCATTTTATAGCCCAATAAATTGATGCATCAAAAATTGCTAGAAAAATCATCAATTCATGTTCGTTGGGGGACTTTAGTTATTATGAGTACAAATTGACAAATTTTGATGAATTCACCAAATTCATGAGAAAATGTGATTTGTTTTCCAATTCATCCCCATTCCTAGTTTTAACTGTGCAAATGCACTTCTGGCCATGGCCATAACCTGAGTTGTATCCAAGTGTACCCCCAGGCTGCATGCCTGAGTTTTCTGCAAGGCGTGTGTAACCCACATAGCACAGACTGCATCCCTGTTCCATGATCTGCCTTTCCACTGCCTTTCAACTGACTAGGAGCCTTTCTGACTTGGTTTTGGAAGACATCCCCACCTTTCTGCAAGGCAAGAGTGCAAGGCGGAGGAAGTCTAATGTGAAAAAATGGCAGTCTGTCTCTGGAAGGCCACTTGGAAATGTTGGAATCATTTATCAGTATCTAGTGACAGCTGATAGCTGCCTAGATGCCCTAAGCACATCCGATCTCACTTGATTTCAGAAGCTAAGCAGGGTCAGCCCTGGTTAGTACTAGGATGGGAGACCACCAGGGAATACCAGGTGCTGAAGGCACCTGGAGTAGGAACTGGCAAGCCACTCCAGTACTCCTGCCAAGAAAACTCCATGGACATGGAGTCACGAAGAGTTGGTCACGACTGTAATGACACAACATTAGGTAAAAGTGACCATGCCCTCTTGGAATTTGTTATACAGTTGGAAGGTGAAGTTAAGCATAGTCAGACAAGAATCCTGGACTTTAAGAAAGCCAATTTTTGTAAACTTAGGGAATTATTGGCTGTCATTCCATGGATCAACACACTGAAAGAGAAGGGAGTCCAAGATGGATGGGAGTTCCTTAAAAGCGAGATATTAAAGGCACAATTTAAAACTGTTCCAACAAGAAGAAAATATAGGAGAGGTCTAAAGAAACCACAATGGTTTACTAAAGAACTTTCAACTCAGCTAACTATAAAGAAAAACAAGTACAAGGAATGGAAAAGTGGGAAATGCACCAAAGAGGAATATAAGGAAACAGCTAATATATGCAGGGGGATGGTAAAAAAAGCTAAAGCGCAAAACGAACTTAGACTGGCCAGAGACATTAAAGATAATAAAAAGGGTTTCTTTAGTTATGTCCGCAGCAAAAGGAAAAATAAGGAAATGATAGGCTCTCTGCGTGGTGATAATAACTAGTTACTAACAGGAGACAAGGAAAAGGCAGAATTATTCAACACCTTCTTTGCCTCTGTTTTCTCCAAAAAGGAAGAAAGAGATCCATTGGGACAAAGACTAGATGAGGTAGGATGGGAATTACAACATAGAATAGGTAGAGAGCTGGTACAGGAGCACCTGGAAACATTAAATGAATTTAAGTCTCCTGGGCCAGATGAATTACACCCAAGGATATTAAAAGAACTGGCAGAAGTAATTTCAGATCCATTGGCAATAATATTTGAGAAGTCCTGGAGAACAGGGGAAGTCCCCATTGACTGGAAGAGGGCTAATGTTCTCCCCATCTTCAAAAAGGGAAAAAAAGAGGACCCAAATAATTACCACCCAGTCAGCTTGACTTCAATTCCTGGAAAGATCCTAGAGAAGATTATTAAACAGGCAGTCTGCAAATATGTAACAAACAATGCTGTCATTACAAGAAGTCAACACGGGTTTCTTAAAAACAAGTCATGCCAGACTAATTTGATCTCTTTCTTTGATAGAATTACAGGCCTAGTGGATGAGGGGAATGCTGTGGATATTGTTTATCTGGGCTTTAGTAAGGCCTTTGATAAGGTTCCCCATGGTATTCTTGCTAAGACGTTAATAGAAAGTGGGATAGATAGTGCTACTGTTAGGTGGATTTGTAATTGGTTGACTAATCGCACCCAAAGGGTGACCATAAATGGCCTCTCTTCAGCTTGGAAAGACGTGACCAGTGGGGTGCCCCAGGGTTCTGTTCTGGGTCCAGTGCTGTTCAATATGGATTTCAACAGAGGGAAAGGTAGGATACTACATTTAGGTAAAAAAAAATGAATTGCACAAATATAAGATGGGGGATACTTGGCTGGAGGATAGTACCTGTGAAAGGGATCTGGGAGTCTTGGTGGACCACAAATTGAACATGAGTCAGCAGTGTGATGTGGCAGCCAGGAAAGCCAATTCGATTATTGGTTGTATCAACAGAACCATAGTGTCTAGATCAAGGAAAGTGATAGTACCACTCTATTCTGCTCTTGTCAGACCCCACCTGGAGTACTGTGTCCAGTTCTGTGCGCCTCAATTTAAAAAGGATGTTGACAACCTTGAGTGGGTGCAGAGGAGGGCTACCAGGATGGTTGAGGGTCTGGAGGAAATGTCTTATGAGGAACAGCTTATGGAACTGGGAATGTTTAGCCTCTCTAAAAGAAGACTGAGAGGGGATATGATAGCTGTGTTTAAATATTTGAAAGGATGTCATATTGAAGAGGGAACAGGTTTGTTTTCCATGGCTTCAGAGACTAGGACTCAGGGCAATGGTTTCAAACTACAGGAAAAGAGATTCCATTTGAACATTTGGAAGAACTTCATGACAGTTAGAGCTTTTCGGCAGTGGAATATGCTGCCGCGGAGGGTGGTTGAGTCTCCTTCTTTGGAGGTTTTTAAGCAGAGGCTGGATGGGTGTTGGACTAGATGGCCCTTGAAGTCTCTTCCAACTCTATGATTCTATGATTCTATGAACCCACACACACACAGTGACAGCTGGCTTTTTCTTTTCTCGTCATTGCTTCCTGTGTTCTTTTACACTCGTGCTATGTGAGAGCAATACTATAATACACAATCTTGTCTAATTCCCATTTCTTTCCCATGGAAGGAGACAAGGCATGATAGCTGCAGGTTTCTGCAGCCCATATGATGGCAAGGTGCAATCTCTTCTGGACACCAGAAGAGCCCCTTGAGTAGCTTGAATGGCTGGATGTTCCTTCATAACTGGACAGGTTGCTCCTTCCCCTGGGGACCTTCACAACAGGAGATGTGACAACCCTTTTGGCAAGCTACACGAAGCATCAGACACTCCTGTGCCAGTAGTGGCTCAAGGGAACAAGCTGCTGGAAGTTCACACTTGAGCTGCCTTCAGACATGGGAGACTGTGGAGTGTGACTTTCTCCACTGCTTCACTGCTATAAAAATGTGCTTTCAGGGAGAAGAAAAATGGTCTCCATTAATTTCCATACTTTTTTTTGCTTTTCAAGATTCATCCAAAAGGCTAGATGCTTTTATTAAAGAACCTGATTTTCAAAAGTACTGTACAGTGGTACCTTGTATAAAGGAATTAATTTGTTCCAAATGAATTTCTGTTAAGCAAACTTTCCTTTATACAAATTTCCCATAGGAATGCATTGAAAATGGAGTTGTGACCATTTTTATATTGTACAGATTTGCCCCATAGGCAATTCTGTTAAGCAAATTTCCCCCATCTCTGGACTTTTTTATGTTGCACAGATTTTATATTATACATTTTTTTGTTATATGAGGGTCCACTGTATATAGCAGTGATGGCAAACTTTTTAGAGACTGAGTGCCCAAACTGCGATTCAAAACCCACTTAGTTTTCACAAGGGGTTTTAAGGTTTTAAGGTGCTATAAGGTTTTAACTTTGTCTAGCGTTATTATTATTTGTTTTTATCTGTGCATTTCTTGTAATTTTTAACCTGAATGAACCGTAGAGTACACAATGTTGATAAGCGGGGTATAAATGCAACAAATAAATAAAATAAATAAATAAGGTGCAAATACAGCAATTTAACCTGAATACTTGGTACAAATGCTTCAGGTACTACCCTTTGGGAAAGCGAGGATCGAAGAGCAGGGGTGCTACCCTTCAGGAACATGAGGATCAAAGTGAGGATCGAGGAGCAGGCTTTTGAATTTGGGCAGAGAGTGCTATAATGTCAGGAAAAAAGGTCATTAATTTGCGTCATTCTTCTGCAAGGGAAAGTAGTGCAAGAAACTCTAATGAGAGCTGCATTTTAAAAACTACCTTCACAGCCCCTTCTCTCTCTTAGGCCAATGTTATACCTGCGTTTTCTCCATAGTTTCCCTTCAGCTAACTGCGCATAAAAAGATTGCATCCTAACCGTGAAGAGAAGTAAATTCCGGTCCCAGCCGACCACACCCCTTGAACAGAAGTTTCAGTGAAGTTTCAATAACCACCGCCAGGGGCTGGATTTAGAAACTTCGCTCAAAAATGCTTACTTATTTGCTTCTGTAGCCACAACAGGACACAGAAAATATGCAGTAAAATCAGTTGTTTCCATTTTTTTGACAGTTTAAACACCATGGAGGCTTGGAAAGTAGAGCCGGAAAGAAGAGGAAAATGTGAAGTAGACAGGTAGAGATGGAACCAGAATAGGAAAATACGACGCAGAAGAGAGGACACTAACTGCAACATTAAGAACCATGTGACCAACCAAAAAAAAAAACCTCATGAAATTTATATACACAGAGGACACTGGTGTGACTGCGGCCTTAATGTGCTATTTGTGGAATAGTTACACAGGGAAGCTTCATTTATTTATTTTATTTTATTTATTTTCAGAATTATATACTGCACCTACTTCCCAACGAGAACTCAGGGCGGTTCACATAAAAATTAAAAAAGGCTAAGAACAAGCACAATAACAAAGCGGTCCAAGTAGGCAACATAAGTAGGCTGGGGCAAGAGAAGGGGGGGGAGAATTAGTCCCTAGTCATTATTGAAGGCGTCCCTAAAAAGCAGAGTCTTTAAGCCTTTCTTAAAGGACGCCAGCGACGGAGCCTGCCATAGGTCGCTCAGAAGGCTGTTCCAGATAGTCGGCCCCGCCACCGAGAAGGCCCATTTACGAGTGCTCGTTTTACGGGCCTCCTTCGGGGGGACAGTCCGGAGCGAAAGTGCCAAAGACGAACGGGTGGGTCGGGCCGGATCTAATTGTCGGGAAAGACGCTCTGCCAGATAAACAGTGGAAGGGGTAAGGGCAAATTGATCAGGAAGCACACTCATTTTTGTTTGCCAACTGGTGGAAGTTTCTAGACTCTCAGTTAGCCTGGAACATACTAGGGCTGTGGTCCTACCAGCGTTTTCTGCGTAGTTTCCTGGCGTCGAACTGCTCAGTAGAAGATTGCGTGCTAACCTGGAAGAGAAGTAAATTCTGGTCCCGGCCGACCATGCCCCTGGAACAGCAGTTTCAGTGAAGTTTCCTAAATCACTGCCAGGGGCTGGATTTAGAAACTTCGCTCGAAAATGCTTACTTATTTGCTTCTGTAACCATGACAGGACCCTGAAAATATGCAGTAAAATTGGTTGTTCCCCTTTATCACCATGGAGGCTTGGAAACTAGAGCTGGAAAGAAGGACAAAATGCAAAGTAGACAGGTAGAGACCGAACCAGAATACGAAAATACAACATAGAAGAGAGGACACTAATTGCACATTAAAAACCACGTGACTGCCCGGAAAAAAATTTGCAGGGAATTTATATATGAAGACAACTCTGGTAAGACCATGGCCTAGGAGGGAAAACTTTTTGAGATGCCTCTGTTCCAAGGGAATGAACAAGGAAATTTCTTTGTTGCTTACTATTCATAAAGTGGAACGTTGGAGAGATGTGTCTTGGAACACAAGTTGGTCAGTTTTTTTTTTACATGCTCCCTGACATCTGCCTCCTTCATCTGGGAAATAAACTAGAAGATTAGAAGTGAAGAGAACTTTGAACATTCATCCCAGCATCCTTGGTGATATTTGCGAGGAGGTCGAGAGACCATTTAGGGAGATCGGCAGATAAGCAATAGGGGGTTTAGCACATTATGAAATAAATTCAATGGCACATCGAAAGAAGGCCAGGCTTTAAAAGACATTTGAATCCAAAGAGCTCAGAATTTCCAAGATGTACTCATGACTAATATGAGTAGTGAGAATTGGACTGTGAGATCCAATTTACAGCTGCCTCAGGTGTAAATTACAAACAACTTCAATGCTGGCTCCATGCTGACCAAGTTGCATCGAAGATACGTCTGGCAAAAACCCATCTTTTCAAGAACTTTGGGCTTGAGATCTAAGAATAACTTTCCTAGCAAAATCCATCTTGCCCTGAACATTTGGACTTTTAAAGTTCTTCACACTGGTGCAAGCCTTGGTCCACGATAGCTCACATATTATATGATGGGTTTATTAGTCATCTCTAAAGATACTGCCTTTGTATTTTATTTTTTATTGAACACACTGCTTCTTTTTATTTCAGTAGTACAGTGATCCCCCGCCTATTGCGGGGGTAGGGACCCGACCCGCGATAATTGAAAATCCGTGATTTGCAGATGCAGGTCAGGTGGGGCATGGGGGGGCTCTAGTACTTACCCCCAGCTTAGTGCTGCCCCAATTGGGCCTGAGAGGGCCTTCCCAGGCCTTCTGGAGGCCCCCTGGGAAGGCCCTCACAGGCCCTTTTGGGGCAGCGCCAGTCCTGGGGTAAGTATAGCGGGACCGCAGTATATGAACCACTAAAGGGAGGGGGACCACTGTATTGAGGTTTGGTCCATGTACCCAAACTACCCATCAATTAACTAACATTGCTAATTAATCCTCTTGTGGAATCCCTCCACTGTCCCTCCACTCTTTTCTGAACTTTTCTGAAATCAGGGCAATGTTATTGTCTTATGAAGGTGAACGTTCTCATAATCTTTTCTGTGTGTTATTTCCCCCCCTCCCCTTCTCATTCAGGGCAGCTTCTATGTCCCATCAGAACATTGCATGCAGCATGCCCACAGCTGGCATAAAGAACTTTGCCTCCTGCTCTTGAGAGCATACAGAGGGCTCCATGTGCACTATGCTGTCGTCAGGAAGGAGGTGCCCAGTCTGCCACAATTGAAGCTAGGTAAGAAGAGTTGGTAAAGATGAGGATCTCATCCATCTGTCCGTCCGTCCGTCCGTCTGTCCATCCATCCATCCATCCATCTGTCCACCCGTCCATCCATCCATCCACCCACCCACCCACCCATCCGTCTGTCCATCCACCCAAAATCTTTCTCCTAAAGGATCCAAGGTGGCTTACAGCAGGCATGTCCAAACTTCGGCCCTCCTGATGTTTTGGACCTGAACTCCCAGAATTCTAAGCTTAGATTGCCTATGGCAAAGGACTGTGGGAGTTGTGGTCCAAAACATCTGGAGGGCCGAAGTTTGGGACATGCCTGGCTTACAGTATTAAAAGAAAGGAAGCTCAGCATTAACCAAACATCAAACAGCTATAATATTAAAACTTATAAGGAGAACGATACAATAAAACCACAAGTACAACACAGGATAAAATGCAGCCATTTAAAATCCCCTTGGTCTACCCATCATTTCAAGGAAAGCCTGCTTGAAGACAAAGGTCTTTGCCTGCTTGAAGAAGGACACCAAAGATGGAACCACAGCCTGCTATAGCTTCACTTGGGAGGGGGTTCTAAAGTCTGAAAGCAGCGACAGAGAAGGCCCTCTCCCCTGCCCCTACCAGATGCACAGAGAAAAGGGCATCTCTCAATTATCTTAACCGCCCAGAGTAGCTGTGTAGGGAGATGTAGCAGTACATAAATTTAATTAATAAATAAATAATAAATATTGCTCTTGAACAGCCTATGAAAAAATGTGGTGACTGCCTTAATTCAGAACCACAATCATAAGTCAAACTCCTCCTTGTCAATTGGAGAGCTGTAAATTTCTCCATGTGTGGAGTAATCCATAACTACTCCAGCTATCTCCAGTTTGTAACTATGCAAGCTTGAGATTGTCGTGTTAAAAAAGCAGTGTAGCTTTTGTTTGCCAAAGGGGGGAGTAAATACCTGCAGCATTACAGAAATGAATCAAACCAACCAGATTGTAGCCTTTGCTAACAAAAGGATTCAAGCCATTACTCATAAAAGCTAGGTAATCAAAGTCTTCTGCTGGAGATATAACTTTGTCTGATCCACTTTCCTCCCAAATTAAATTTGTTTTTTTTCTTCTTAAACTGCAAGTCAGGTCATCTCATGACTTTTTTTTACTTTTTACTTTTTTAATTAATTTAATAAAAACTACAATACAAAATCTAAGACACATTCAAATAACATATATCCAAGAGAATAAGTTTTTTCCCTTTGAGAAAACCCTTTCTCTCTCTCTCTCTCTCTCTCTCTCTCTCTCTCTCTCTCTCTGTGTGTGTGTGTGTGTGTGTGTGTGTGTGTGTGTGTATTCTTGAGGCAGGTGACATGTATGCTTATTATTTTTTTTCCATTGAGAGTTGGGAGCTTTGGCAATGTTATATATCATGATCTAAGCAAATACTTTTCCGACCATACTAGACATTTCACACATGAATGGGTTGTCTTATTGTCTGGATTGATTTCCTGACAATTATAGGTAGAATTACTTCCCAGTGTAAGCAAGCCATTAGTATTTTGTCAGGCACCTGAAAAGCATCTTCATTTTCTTTCTTAATTATGCTGAGTGTTGCTTCTTCCAGGCAGACCCTGTGGATTCTGATTCCAGCATGGGAGAGGGAGCAGTTCACTGACTCTGGGTTTTTGTCCAAACCTTATGGAAACCTAATTCCCTCCCCCAAGAGCTGAAGCCTCAATAGCTTCCAGTGCTACTGTACTTGTTATGAGGGTCTTCCATCTAACTTCAGCATGTCAGGAAAGAGGTTTGGCTGAAATGGCTTCCTTTTAGACCACATCGAGACAGCTGGAATATTTGTATTATAAACCGCCCAGAGTTCCTTTGGGAAGATGGGTGGTATAGAAGTCCCATAATAAATAATAAATAAATAAATAAATATTTTCATCCTACGTGATGGAATTTTTGGGTAGAAAAGCTTATTTGCCCTCCCAGCCTGGAAATAAAGATGCAAGACACGTTTGCGGAATTAAAATTGGGCCACAATTTATTGGTATGAAATTCACTCAATTCAACTGTTAAACATCCCTTAAACTAGGGAGCCTGAATGTAGTGCAAGCGGATCAGTTAATGATTCCTGATATTATTAGAAGGGTGCTGCCTACCTGTTCAGCACCCTCCCAAAACCTGCAGTCTGGGCAGCCCTCATTCCTAACCTTTGAACCTATTTATACCTAACACCTAATGCTCCTAATTTCCTAATCCGGCTCACTAGGGAATATTATTCAATACATTTCACCTGATTTAAATTTTTGGCTTGCACTACCCGCCAATTGTGACCAGTTATAAACCTCGCCGGTGCCTTAAAGGGAATGGGATTGGCCAAACCACACAACCACCCCGGTATAATTGAGTAGCAGCCAAAAATTTCTATCCAGCCCTTATGTGACCAGCTACTCTCATTCTCTCAGTTGGGAGGGAGGGAGGGAGGGAAGATGGCTAGATCACAAAAGAGGCCTCTCACCACGTGGTGAGGCCTTATGAATATTCTGCCCCCTGCTGTGCAGCCCCTAGACTGTACAAACGTGATGCTAGCCAGGCAGGGGGCAAAGTAGCCCCGTCCAGTACTATGGCTGTTCGGAGCTTCCATTTGACCCCTTTTGGGTTAGCTTTCCACGAACAGCAGGAAAAGACAACTTTGGCTATTAACATTGTCAGAACCACAGGATTTCAGTCAGTCAGCTCATTCAATCTCCACCCCTCCCTCTCTCACATACAGTCACTTTCATCATTATATAAACTACTATTAATAAGTTATTATAGCAAATTTTAATATGTTTTGATTTCTATTATGTTTTAATAATAGAGGGAATGCAATTTGATTTAAGTGTTCATAACATTCATGCATTTTAAATTCTTTTTTAAAGCTATAAGCCACCTCAGAGTCCCAGTTCTGGGTTAAAGGCAATATCTCAATAAATTTGTGGAAATGCATGTATAATAGGTGTTGTATATAATTAATGTATCCATTTATGGCTCTTGATTAAGTCTTGTTTAACGACTTCCTTGGCGTTGGAAAATAAAAATCTGACAATAAAATAGACACGTGAACGGTCTTTTAAAGGAAAGAATCATCTCACGCCTTAATCACCAAGGAATCATACTTTTGATCTCTGCAATTTTACACTTACTGTAGAACCTTCATCTTCTAAGAACTGTTCCTTTAATCGCCCTACACATGTTCCCTGTAACCTGCCAAGCAATTCATGGGATTCAATCATGAGTCTTTTTTCTTCTATTTCTAGAGGATCTTGCTGTGGAAGAGACACTGTCACAACTCTCTGCTGCGCTCCAGGTATTTTAAGTGTGTCCTTTGTTGAAGACATAGTTGCTTGTGTGTCAGAGAATCATAGAATCATAGAGTTGGAAGAGACCTCAAGGACCATCCAATTCAACCCCCTGCCATGCAGGAACCCCCATCACAGCACTCATCATGACATAGGGCCATCCAGCCTCTGCTTAAAAACCTCCAAAGAAGGAGACTCCACCACCCTCCATGGCAGCATATTCCACTGCTGAATGGCAAAAACCATCAGGAAGTTCTTCTTAGTGTTACAATGGAACATTCTTCCTAATGTTCAAATGGAATCTCCTGTAGTTTGAAACCATTGTTCCGAGTCCTAGTCTCGGAAGCCATGGAAAATAAGCCCATATGACATCCTTTCAAATATATCCCCTCTCAACCTTCTTTTTGTAAGAGTAGCCATTCTCAGGGCGTTTATACAAAACCCCTAAGCTGCGCTGCAAATGGCTCCCAGCTCCAGAGCTTAGAAATGTTTTCCCACCAGCTCCGGAGTTTGGAGACAATTAAGTGCGACCCCGCCCACTTTAGTGCGACCCAGCGCACTTTTCTTGTACCTTCTCTTTGGAGGTGAAAAAAATTTGATGCGGATAAGAGTGCCCGGCTCTCCTGGCTTGTCTGTTGTTTTTTTGCCTCCCGCCCCTTTAAGAGCTCCTTGAGATGGAACCAGGAAGTAACGGGGCTCGTGGCAAGTTCGACCTCACCGGCAGGTTAGTAAAGGCTTCTTTTGTGCTTTTTTCCCCTCCCCCCCTCACGCCGACAGGAGCAGGAAGTGCTGAGGGGTGGGGACGCAGGAACAGAAATGAACCCCCAAGATCTCTGGTCCGAATTTAAGGGACCAGCGGATCTTAGGGGTCGTGTGAAAAGGCCCTCAGATCCCCAAGCCACTCTTCATAAGACATGTTCAAGATCTTTAACCATCCTTGTTGCCCTCCTCTGGACCCACTCAAGGTTGTCCAACATCCTTTTTCACTATTCTCCAGCCAGGTGTCTCCCGTCCTATATCTGTGCAATCCTTTTTTCTGCCTAAATGCAGGACCCTACATTTCTCTCTGTTGAAACTCATTCTATTTGCTTTGGCCCAGGATTCTTTGACCATGTTCTGGAAGTTTTTCTTCCAGTACACAGGAAGAAAAACTTCATCTCCATCTTTACTAAAGTGTTCTGATTATATACTGCCCCATAACACATCAAGTAGTCTCTGGGCGGTTTACAGTTTTGAATTACAGTATTCCGCATGACACATTCTAGTACTTTATAATATCTTGCATCTATTGTTTTTGATCTGTTGATCGTAATAAAATTTATTATTATCTCACATCTGAAGACACTGAAATTAAGCAATGTTGGGAAACTGCATTCGAACATCATGGATTTGTCTGATCTTAAAATCTTGACACTTATCCCCTAATGTATTGTGTAGCAGAGACACTTTGGCCACATATAAGCAGTGGTTTGGCAGCTTCCCATGCTACAGGCTGGAAAGCGATCTGCAATTATAAAAGGCCAGGAGGGTTCAAGAACAAAGAACAAATTTCTCTGCCATCTTGCCACTGGCACTGTTTGAAATCTGTGTGGTCGCCTGGCACCAGTTTCAAGTTCTGAACTGAAAGGAAAATTAGGCTGGCCACCGTGCTGGGAAAGGGCTGGCAGAAAGTAGTAGTAGTAGTAGTAGTAGTAGTAGTAGTAGTAGTAGTAGTAGTAGTAGTAATAATAATAATAATAATAATAATAATAATAATAATAATAATAATAATAATAATAATAATAATAATAGAGACAGAAGCCCTGATTTTTGCAGCACAAGTACAAGCTCTCAGAATAAATGCAGTTAAGGCTAGAATAGAAAAATCATATATTGAGCTGTTGCAAGAAAATTGCTCAGACTGATTACAAAGAGTATCGTATTGTAGTTGCTCAAATGGCCCACTGGAATTTGTGTCAGAACTATCATCTGCCTGTAGCAAAGAACTGGTGGGATCATAAGCCTGAAAAAGTAACTGAAAATGAACATGCAAAATTACTTTGGGATTTTTGAATACAGATAGACAGGGTTTTGGAGCATAATACCCTGGATATTGTGATTGTGGAGAAGAAAAAAGTGTGGATCATTGATGTTGCTATACCAGGTGATAGTAGAGTCACTGAGAAACAACTTGAAAAAATTACCCGATATCAGGATCTGAAAATTGAACTTCAGAGACTCCGGCATAAACCGGTACAGGTGGTCCCAGTGGTAATCGGCACGCTGGGTGCGGTGCCTAAAGAGCTAAACAAGTATTTAGAAGAAATCACCATCAGTTAGATGCAGAAAGCCACCTTACTGGGATCTGCTCACATAATTCGCCAGTACATCACATAGTCCTAAATGCTTGGGAAACATTCGACTAGTGATTGGTAAAACAAAATCCAGTGTAGTCTGCTATGTGTAAATATAATAATAATAATAATAATAATAATAATAATAATAATAATAATAATAATAATAATAATAATAATAATAATAATAATAATAATAATAATAATATCACTGCAGATACACCAGGAAACTATTTTTGAAACCCCAAATTACAGATGGAGGAGTGCCATCTAGTGGAGGATTTTTTGCTAGAAGGACAAACTTCCTGCTAAGCTTCTGTTTTTTTCTGTGTGCAGTGTGATACCAAGAACCTTGGTTTGGAAAATGGTCTAACAGAATTAAGTGGGATTTAGGCTCAGGGAAAGACCTTCCCACTCTGGAAAAAATGTCTTATGAGGAACGGCTTAGGGAATGTTTAGCCTTTCAAAAAGAAGGCTGAGAGGGGATATGATAGCTATGTTTAAATATCTGAAAAGATGTCATATTAAAGAGGGAATAGGTTTGTTTTCCATGACTTCAGAGACTAGGACTCGGGGCAATGGTTTCAAACTACAGGAAAAGAGATTCCATTTGAACATTAGGAAGAACTTCATGACAGTTAGAGCTGTTCGGCAATTGAATATGCTGCCACAGAGGGTGGTTGAGTCTCCTTCTTTGGAGGTTTTTAAGGAGAGGCTGGATGGCCCTCTGTCGGAAATATTGTGATGGGGTTCCTGCATGGCAGGGGGTTGGACTGGATGGCCCTTGAGGTCTCTTCCAACTCTATGATTCTATGATTCTATGATTCTATCCCATCACCTCTGCCTACCTGCTCCTACTTCCATCATCACCACAGCTGCCATCCTCAGAGGCAACAGGTGTGGCTTTACTGCCAAGAGCTTACCACTGACTCTAAGCGTGCACCCATGGTGGAAGATGGAGGTGGTACAAGCAGAGAGCAAACCCTTCTCCTTGGCATGAATCAGAAAAACAATTTGTGAACTGTATCATTTTTCTCGTGGTGTGTGTGTGTGTGTGTGTGATGGCTCAAGATTCATGGTTCGTGTTTAACCATGTCCTGTGACTCCCATCATGAACCAGTGTTTTTTTTTCCTGTTTATGCCCTATCAGAGCTCTCTGCTAGGATGGAACATGTTGACTTCTCCCACTTTAATTTATTTAAAAGAACTACCTTCACGCTTACTTCAGAGGGTTTTTTAATTTTTTTTTAAAAATGGGGAAAATATAAATACTTTTTTGGCAAATTCTTATTCACCTCACCCTTTAGTCTGTAAAATGGATATGAATGAGATGTGCAAAATTATGTAGGGTATGAGTAAAGTGGATAGAGGGACGCTCTTCTCCCTCTCACAAAATACCAGAACCGGGGGACATCCACTCAATTTAAGGGTTGGAAGAGTGAGAACAGACAAAAGAATTTTTTTTACCCAGTGTGTTGCTAGTCTGTGGAACTCCCTCCCACTGGATGTGGTGATGGCATCTGGCCTGGATGCCTTCAAAATGGAATTGGACAGATTCCTGGAGGAAAGGTCCAACCCAGGTTAGAAACCATGATGGAGATGTGTCCTCTTCAGGCTTAAAACCGGGGTACTTCAAGGGCCAAATACAGGGGAGTGGTATCAGGAGACAGATATCTAGTCTCATGTGCTGTCACAGTGGCATTGGTTGGGCCACTGTGAGATACAGGAAGCTGGACTAGATGGGCCTTTGGCCTGATCCAGCATGGCTCTTCTTATATTCTTATGTTAGTAATTCTTGTGTAACCATTTCCAGACCCAGGTCAAAGCCCTATATGGATTCCATCCAGCCTATATCTGAAGGACCCTATCTCCCAATAGTATACTTCTCAGCCCCTATGGTTTTGAGTTTTGTCCCATTGTCTCCACAGGTATGTCCGGTGGGAATGTAAGCGGGGTCTTTTCTGTGGCTGCCCCCAGTAGTGGAATGCACTGATTTAGTGTCAAATTGCTTATTTGCAAATAAAAAGTGCCCATCATGTAATTGTAGAAGTTTGGTCATGGGTTAAAATGAAAGCAGAACTGTTCTTTAGCATATGATCAGCTGACGTATACAGCCATGTCATATTTTACAACCTTGAGGTAGAAATTACAACCACAGTCCACACATTTGTGTATTTAGCTGAATCTTATCATCTAAGCCTGCATTAACTCAGAAAGTTTCAGCAGGCCGAGTCACCACATGACCCAACAAAAGGAATAATTCAATTAAAAGAGAGCACATTCAGGTCTTGCAGTTTTCAATAGAACAAGCATGCTGGCTTGTCAAGTATTTTGAAACTCCTTGCGAAATGTTATTTGGAAAAATAATATAATTTCCCATAGCTGATATTCATGTATCTAAGTAATATCATTATTTCATGCTTTCAGATGCTGAATAACCCAGAAAAAATAGCAGAGCAGATCAGCAGAGACCTCACCTGGCTCTGCTCTCACCTCTTGGCTCTTTGGACCCAGTTTTTGGAGATCGTCACCCTCCATCCTGATGTCACAGCCTACCTTATTCAGGAGCATCACACTCTAAGGGTAACATTGTGAAACCACATCTCCACAAAATGCAGAGATTTCAGATACTGTATGGTCCGTTTGTGGTGGAGTTGAGAGCATATAGGTGGTCACTAAATATTTGGGGTCCACTCCCTCATTACCCCCAAGTATGAGTCAGCCTGGTATGGGTCACCCTTAGGGCAAAGCAAAAGCAAAAGCAAAGTGTTCTGCTTCTATACCGTCCCATAGCGCTTCAAGCACTCTCTGGATGGTTTACAATTTAATTATGCAGGCCTCACATTGCCCCCACCCCACCCCAGCGAGCTGGGTACTCATTTTACTGACCTCAAAAGGAAGGAAGGCTGAGTCAACCGTGAGCCGGCTGCTACCTGGGATTGAACCCCCAGGTTGTGAGCACAGTTTTTGCTGCAGTGCAGGCATTTAACCACTGCGCCACAAGGCAGGGTGAATTTGATTTACATCAGATTGATTTAGAAGGTTTTAAACCCCTTTTAAGCTGCCTAGGTGCCCTAAGCACATCCCACCTCACCTGATTTCGGAAGCTAAGCAGGGCCGGCTCTGGTTAGTACTTGGATGGGAGACCACCAGGGAATACCAGGTGCTGTAGGTGCCTGGAGTAGGAACTGGCAAACCACTCCAGTATTCCTGCCAAGAAAACTCCATGGATATGGGGTCACGAAGAGTTGGTCACAACTGTAACGACACAGCACACACAAGATTTCCCTGTGACCCTTTTGAGATTTTTCAAATTCACAAATTTTGCACATGACTAAGACTGCATTTTAACAAAATGGGATGCAAGTTATATAGATGAAACTCAATAAGGCCTTTGTCATTGCGTCAGCTTGAGCCCCTTTCAACTTGTAAAGAAGGAAGGGGTGTCAATGTTTTGCAAAATGGTGTCTGCGTGCTTAGCCATTGGCAGAAGAGACAAAAATGTTTATTTGTTGGGGCATCCCTTTGGCCAGTCCATGAAATAGTATCCTCTTAATCTGGTTAGCGTAATAGGATCATGACATGTTGTCAGCTTTGCAGAGGTGATCTCTGTTTAGGGTCCTCCAGAAAACAGAAATGAGGAGTTTACTTCCTGAAGATCACCAGCTGATGTAAAACAGCAACTTCAGTGAAAAAAAATAACACAAGACATATAAAGAGGCAAACTCATGAAACAGGCCCTGCTATAAATTCTGTCCCCCAGTCTACTAAACCAATGGTCCCCAACCTTGGGTGACCCAAGTGTTCTTGGACTGCAACTTGCAGTTCAGCAGAGCTGGTGGTGGAGGCTTCTGGGGACTGCAGTCCAAGAACTCCAGGGTTAGCCAAGGCTGGGGACTGTAGCATTATTAATTACACATACACATAGCTTGCGGTACAGCCATATCTGGTCCCAGGCTGCGTGTCTCTCTGTGAACTGAGTATGAGCATGTGTTCGTGTGTCTGTCTGAGAGCTGCCTGGGACCAATGCCTTTATTGATAAGAGTAAACAAGTACACACAATGGGAATGGACAGAGGAAATGTGATAATGCATTCCATTGGAGGCGGGAGTGGGTGGGAAAGAAATGCACCTTTTCTGGAGGAACATACTTAGCTAGTGGGGGTTATTGATAAGGACAGTGGAAGGGGAGCTTTGGGCTTGGTCACAGACCAAATGTGCCCTGATATCCTGCCATTGTTTTTCTGGCCTCCTGACCTATGCCAGGTGAGTGTCAGCTTAACCGCACTGGGTTCCCTGCTTGCTCTCTGAACGTTTGTCCAGGGCTCAGGCTGCCATGGTGCCACCAATTTATTTTGGCGTTCAGAGCCTAGTGGGGTATGGAATCCCCACAGGGGACCATTAAACTTACCCAATCTATTTCAAGTTAAGATAACACCAGATAAAAAGACCAAAGTTTGATTGTGTGTTCTATCATGATGTAGGCCAGTGATGGCGAACCTTTTAGACACCGAGTGCCCAAACTATTATTCAAAATCCACTAATTTGTCACAAAGTGCCAATACAGCAATTTAACCTGAATATAGGTGGCTGTGAAGGGGCAATGTTGGGTTCCCACAGAAAGGGCTCTGAGTGCCACCTTTGGCACCCATGCCATAGATTCGGCAACACTGATATAGGCTATTGTATATAGGAGGCAGTAGCTAATCTGCTATACTGAAGCCCAAACTGTGGTCATGACCCAGGGTTCAATCCCAGGTAGCCAGCTCAAGGTTGACTCAACCTTCCCTCCTTCCCAAGGTGGTAAAATTATTATATCTTATTTTAAAAGGCCTGTTCCTATTCAAAATGATCAATGTAAAGAAATCTGATATTAGAAACAGCAGTAATAAAAGCAAAACAAAACAGTGAGTTATCAAAGCTCTGGGGAAACTGTTGAATCTCTCCAGACGTCCTTGGATGGATTATTATTGGATGGAACTGTGGAAGGAAATGGGAACATCCAAGAAACTGTACATACAGTAATTGGGGTCCACCACATCTTTAAAGCATACATATATTTCTATGCATATACTTGTATTTGTCAAAGCAACATTTTAGCATAAAGCATTTAAAGCAGTTCAATGTATTGCTGTAACAAAAACGAAACGCACGACAAAATTTCCGGTGTTTCTGTTCGTTTTGTTTCATTTTGGAGACAAAATTCATTTGCCATTTTGTTGCGTAACAAAACAAAAAAATGAAAACGGAAATGAAAAATTGTTCGTTTCATGCCCATCTCTAGCTATGAGCATAACAGATCTCACCTGATTTCGGAACCTAAGCAGGGTCGGCCCTGGTTAGTACTTGGATGGGAGACCACCAGGGAATATCAGGTGCTGTAGGCACCTTGACTAGGAACTGGCAAACCACTCCAGAATTCCTGCCAAGAAAACTCCATAGACATGAGATCACGAAGAGTTGGTCACGACTGTAATGACACAACACACACACACGTGTATGTGTGTGTTGTAAAAACTATGGAAATGTCATGGAATCAAAATCATTATATGACAGTCTCTTTCTTAGTAGAGAAATAATATTTAGAAGCTGTATGTTAGTCAAAACTAAACTACACCTGGGTTCCCCTTGGGAGGTGGAAAGATTCAGTGGGCTGTGACTTGTCCTGATGGCATAACCAATGAGAAAAACTACAGTGTATGGGAGGATAAGAACAGAACAGACAGACCCTCAAGGACACCTGGAGAAAATTATGATAGGCATAAACAGAGCAGAAGACTTCGAACAAACATTAATGAACCCCTGACAAGAATATCACAATGGCTTACTATATACCTAACTAGTGATCATATTACTAGAAAATACTATGTTAGCTATTATTAGAAAAAACTTAGAAGTCACCTGTTACTAGGCAGAAGAAAAAGCCTATTGGTTTGGATAAATATTAACCATGTATGTAATAGAAATCCTATATAAGAAAGATATAATTGGGTTTTTGGAGAGACATAGTCTGTGGATATTAATCCCCTATGGTCTCCTTTATCTTGCAAAATAAATAAATATTTCTGGACTTAGGTTGTTGTGGTGTGTGTGATCCTCCCCCCCCACGGCCTCACACATAAAAACCATACCTGCTAGGAGATAACTGAACAGTATATTTGCAGTGTGTGTGTGTGTGTGTGTGTGTGTGTGTGTGTGTGTGTGTGTGTGTGTGTGTGTGTGTGTGTGTGTGTGAGGGGGCACTTTTATTTTGGTGTGCTTTAATAGAACACAACATCTGGAAAATCAAGAGAAATCAAGCTCTCTTTTTTGGACAGAAAAATTATCCAGCAATTTTCACTGTGGAGGGGAATGGGCTTTCAGAGGCTTGAGTTGCATTTGATTTTTTGTAACTTATAATTTGTTTTGAAAGATGCTAGGTACTGGAACATGTTTTCCTCCACCAGGTAAGAAGATTCTCTGAGGCGTTCTTTTATGCTGAGCATCAAAAGCTTGCTGCATTGACCTTCCAGGACAGCCTGTACGTACCTTTTGCAACATTATTTCCATGATACCATGACTCTGAGTTCACTGATTGTTCTGTTGTCTTTTCTCTCTCAATTTGAGAGAGTGTCATTACTCTGGTGCAAAATCCCACCTCCATAGCCAGGAGTGAAGTAGCAAAATAGAGATTGTTGTATAATCTAGCACAGCTCTGCCTATAATGTCCCCTACTCCTCTTGCTGGCATAAACACTGGATCTTAGACTGCGGTCATACCTGCGTTTTCTGCATAGTTTCCCGTCAGCAAACTACGCAGTAAAAGATCGCCTGCTAACCAGGAAGAGAAGCAAATTATGCTCCCCGCCGACCACAGCCCTCGAGCAGTAAATTCAGTTTCTCTCCTTTCTACTCGGCTTAAAAGACGGAGCCTTGGAAACTGGAGCCGAAAAGTAGGACAAAATGTGTAGTACACAGCTTAGGACAGAACCAGAATAGGAAGGTACGACACAGAGGAGAGGACACCAACTGCTCATTAAAAACCACATGACCGATCCCGGGGGGAAAATATGCAGGAAATTTAAATACGAAGGAAACCCAGGCATGACTGCAGGGCCCTTCTCTCTGACCTCTTTTGTGTCTAGCAGAAGGGGGTGGGGATAACTGTTATTTTCTTCAAGCTGGTGTGAAATCTTTTCCGCATCTTCTTCTTATATGTGTTGAGTGGTCATTAATAGATTAGGCATTTAAGAACTTTCAAAATAAAAATAAATAAATTATTGGGTTTTTTTGGTGGGGGGTGGCGGTGCAGAAATAACAGCTATCCACTCTCTCTCTTCTGCTAGACAAAAAGAGATCAGAGAGAAGGGCCCATTTTTCAGATTTAGATCCAGTGATGTTTATTTTCAGATTTAGATCCAGTGTTTATATAGTGAGGGACTTTATATGCAGAGCTGGCTACTTTCTTCAAGCCGACGTGAAATCTTTTCCCACCTTCTACTTGCATATGTTGAGTGGTCATTAATAGATTAGCCATTTAAGAACTTTCAAAATAAAGAAATAAATTATTGGGTTTTTTTTGGGGGGTTAGGGTGAAGTAGCCACTGCCTGAATATTATAAATCCAGTGAGTAAAGAAGCTTGCAGCAGTCTACAGAAAAGAAAACCCACTGCTAATGTTTAATTGCACCAAATCTACTGTAATTGTTATTGCCAAATAATCAATCCCATTCAATGAACATAAGAACATAAGAACATAAGAAGAGCCATGCTGGATCAGGCCAAAGGCCCATCTAGTCCAGCTTCCTGTATCTCACAGCGGCCCCACCAGATGCGTTTGGGAGCGCATGAGACTAGATATCTGTCTCCTGATACCACTCCCCTGCATCTGGCCCTTGAAGTACCCTGGTTTAAAGCCTAGAGATTACACATCTCCATCATGGTTTGTAACCCGTGATGGACTTTTCCTCTAGGAATCTGTCCAATCCCCTTTTGAAGGCATCCAGGCCAGATGCCATCACCACATCCTGTGGCAGGGAGTTCCATAGACTTACAACGCCCTGGGTGAAAAAATATTTTCTTTTATCAGTTCTTACTCTCCCAGCACTCAATGGTTCCTTTGCTCCAGAGGGTCAGCTTTTAATATTATTCATGTAACTAGACAAGAGGCTCGGAATAGGCCTTCCATGGGTAACAGTTGACTGCTGGGTAGGATGGTGACAGTGGTTTAATATGGAACAGCTCTTTGCTTATTTTTACTGGTGGCAATGAGCCGTGCCATTGCCCACCCAGCCTGGAATAAAGAGGCAAGACAGGTTTGTATGGGTTAAAACTGGGCCACAATTTATTGATAACAAATTGCCTTTCGTCCTTTAATGGCTAACTCTTACCTCTGACAAGGGGGCCTGAATGCAGTGCAAACAAGTAAGGGCCTGGAGTCTCCTTGACTTCCAGCCCATGTGCAGATCCAGCGATTTCCTATTTCTGAAGGGTGCTGCCCCCCTGATCAGCCCCCTTCCGAACTCTGTAACTCTAAAGACTCAAAGGCAGCCTTCAGGTCTAACATTAATTAGCTGCTGTTTCCCTTTTCCTTCACGTGCCATGTCCTCGTAGAATGTTGGCGATCAGTAGCCTGAACTGGTTTCTATCTAAAGCTATTCTAACTAGATCAGATATGCTCACTGTGGACCATTGGCTTAAGTTCTTAAGCCAGAATGTTCTTCTACACCCCAGCCATGTTTCCCATCTATTTCTCCTTGAAGGATAGCTTGCAGCAGATGGTATTTCTTATTGCACATTATGTGTCCAAAATATCATTTCACTCCATACCTTATTATTCCTAATTCCTGCTCCTTCTTTCTAATTTTGTGTGAGAGCTGCCAAATAGCTTAGGGTGTCTTACCAAGGGTCTTGAAATTCTGTTACCTCTTGCACTACCCACCAATTGTGACCAGGGTAATTGTTATTTAAAAAGCTCTCAACCAGAGAGAGAATGGGTTAGGCAAAAACTCACCATCAAACTGGGCTAATGCAACTGATAGCCAAAAATTCCCATATGGCCCTTACGTGACCAGGTAATCTCATTCTCTCTGAAAAAAGCATTGAGAGTAGGAATGTGATGTTTGCTTTGAAAGCAGTAGCTTCTGAAACGACCCATGCGAGCCCAGGTGCTGTTCAGAAGCCTCTGAAATGCACACAACCAATCACTTACCTTCCTGCACGGTCGCATTAGGCTAAACTCCAACCAGGAAGAAGTCTCCTGACATCATATGTCCTTCTCCCTGGTGCTAGCCAATCAGACAGGGAGGCGGGATGATGCATTTCCCTGCACAGCTCCTGCTTGGCCAGCGCCAGGGAGAAGGACAAGATGACATCAGGAGACTTCTTCCTGGTTGGAGTTTAGCCCGATTTGACCCTGCGGAAGGTAAGTGATTGGCTGCGTGCATTTCGGAGGCTTCCGAACAGCACCTGGGCTCGCATGGGTCGTTTCAGAAGCTACTGCTTCCGAAACAAACAGCCCATCCCTAGTTGGGAGGGTGGAAAGAAGCAAGACAAGAGGGAAACAGAACCCAGGGCAGGCAGCCCCTGCAGGTCAGCCCTGTGGAAGGCATGATTTTGCAGAGCCACCATTAAGAAGAGAAGTAAACAGTTATATGTCATCATTTAGTTTATATGCAAAACAAAATTTATTAGCAGTATTTTCGCATGAGAGGTCAGGTTTAGTGTTTTCTTATCTGTGAATATGTACAAGAAATTATTTCAATGTCTTTGCTTGCTGGACTGGTTCACTGCTTTACAAACATGTCTATTAAAGAATATTTTCATGCTGCAAGTTTAAAAGTACTGTACGTTTAGGGCAGTTTTAAAACCTGCTATAATTGTTTTAACGCTCTTGACAGACAAGGTACCAAATCTTCACAGTCATGTCCTTGAAAAATAACCTGTGTTTTTCCCTGTTTCTCCCATCTTAATAGTATCCAGCATCATAGTCAGGTTTCCTCAGAAATCCGGAACTCTGAGTACCTCACCAGCATGCCACCTCTGCCTGTTGAGTGCCTGGATATTGATGGAGACTGCAGCACGCTGCCCATTATTTTTGAAGACAGATTTGTACATCCCCTCTACAAAGGTGGGTGGTATGCATAACGTAGGCTAAAATGCCTCGGAGCTTCACAAACCGGATAGCTCAATAATGTTGGCATCTGGTTGCATAGCCAGTGGTTGGGAGTTCAGTTCCTCATTGCACCCATCTGACGGGGCTGGACTCAGTGAGCCATAGACTCTTTTCCAGATCTCCAATTCTCTAATGACTGACAGATGTCTGACCAATGATCCACTTCATGCTATGTATCATTTCGAGCAGCAGAGAATCTCCAGTTCATTTTGGTCTTCTGCAAATGTTTCAGTGTATGAAAAAAAAAAAAAAGAAAAGAAAAAAGAAAAGAAAAGAAAAGAAAAGAAAGAAAGAAAGAAAGAAAAGAATTATTATTATTATTATTATTATTATTATTATTATTATTATTATTATTATTATTATTATTATTATTATTATTATTATTATTAACCACACAGCTAATTATGCTGGATTTTGCAATACAAATCACTAGTCGAACGCTTCCCAAGCGTTTAGGACTATGTGATGTATCGGCGAATTATGCGAGCAGATCCCAGTAAGGCGGCTTTCTGCAGCTGACTGATGGTGACTTTGTCAACTCTAATTTCTTCTAAATACTTGCTTAGCTCTTTATGCACCGCACCCAGCATGCCGATTACCACTGGGACATCTGTACTGGTTTATTATTATTATTATTATTATTATTATTATTATTATTATTATTATTATTATTATTATTATTATTATTGAAAGAAAAGAAAAGAAAAGAAAGGAAAAGAAAAGAAAAGCCAAAAAATGGCTATGACTTAAATTTCCTTAATTTTAAATGGACTTAAAACTTCTTGTGAGAACATTACAATAGTGGTACCAATTACCTTAAGGAGCAATGCAATACTGGAGTAGAGGCAATTAAGAGCAAATTGGAGAAGAATCTGTCAGAACTGCTTTGTTGGGTTGTATGGGGGCCTTACAGACCCTTTCAACATCCATCAATCTATGATTCTATAATTCTATGAAATTTATATGTCCTACAATTTCTCTGAACAGGGGTGTCCCATTGTTGTCACCACACATGGTAAACCAAAATTCAAAACTGAAACTTCTTCCAGAAAAAGGAGCTAATTTTTGTTTACAAAATGCAATACAAGAGTACCTGGGTTTACAGGTACCTTGGTATATGAGTGTTTTGCAAGCCGAGCAAATATTTCTGCTCAATGTTGCCTTGATCAAAGAGCAGTGTCTTGCAGTATGAGCACTGGAGCAGATCACAAATGAGGCAATGGTGGCTCTCTCTCCCTCTCTCCCTGCTGGATTGCCTCCAAAATAGAGGGAGGACAGAGAAAGGGAAATCTCCCTTGCAGCAACCTGAAATGTTTTCAAAGCAGAATTCAGGCTAAGGTTTTGTTTTTCTTTATATTTATATTTATATTTAATTTGTTTTCGACATCCTTTCTTTCTCTCAAGAAAAGAAGTCTAGTTGTGCCATGACTCAGCTTCCATATAAAATCACCTGGATGACTGAGAATATTCACAGAAAACTTCCTTTCTTATTTTTCAAACCATTTCTAGCCATGGGGCAACTAGTCAAGGGTGTATATGGCTACAAATTGCACTTTATTATTGTCACATTAAAAACAGTTTAAAAAAAAACAATCCAGTTATTTGTCCCAAGTAAAGCAGATTCTGCAGCTAGGTACCTAAACTATGGTGAGGATGTAGACTTATAGCCAACTTCTTTTGTGAGTTTTGGAATTTCGGGTGGACAGTTTGTGATCTATGGGGCCCCAGAATGAATCACCTGAGTTCCCATTATTTCTTATGGGGAAATTTGCTTTGATATGCGAGTGCTTTGGTTTACAAGCATGTTTCTGGAAGAAATTACTGTATGCAGAATCTGACTGATGTTCTTGTCAGGTCTGAGTAACTAACTGCAATTGAGGGATGAGGTGCTGGTATGCATCTCATTTCAAATAGGTTATGTGACCAGGCAATCAAGACATGTTCCTAAATTCAATCAGTTGATGATAATTGCCCAACAATTTTGTAAGCAAATGACACAAATACCAGTAGGAATCAGGTCTCTCTTTAGCATCATTTCTTTCTGGAGATTGAAAGTTGGCACAGATTTACACAGAGTCTTCGGATCAGATGGTTAATTTGGCAGAATTAATTATTTTGTGACGTCTTTATTCCAATTTAGTATGCTGGCTTTTATGCTAATTTCTTTTTCTTTTTCAGTTCAGGGCTTAGACGTTTTGTCGAATTTTGTGGCTTCTCCTTTGGATAATTCACAAGTGGACTCAGAGAGAAAACAGAACCCTTCCTTAGATGTTGACAATGCTTTAGCAAAGGGAGATCACAGGATGAAAGCTCCATTCATCATCCATACAGACAGAATAAATGGGAAATCATTGTGTAGCTGCAGCTATCCAGAAGGAGATTCATGCACAGTTGAGCATTTCAAGTATCCCTCCACAACTCAGGAATATGCAACACGTGGAGGTGTCCAGTCTTATGAGAATCAGTCAGAACGGAGTTGCGGGCTGACAGATGGCATGAAAGATCCTTCGGAAAGAGTTGTGATGCCAGTAGAGCTTTCAGAAGATCATGGCAAGCTCCCAGAAGTGGTGGAATCTTTGGATGTCAAGCCAACAGTTAATAACGCCCACCAACATGAAACAGTGGCATTCGTGACTGGCCAATATGACAGTGGCACTGGTGGATATCCAAAGCCTGTGGATAGGATTGAACCAAATCAAGAATCACAAAGGAATCCTTGCCGGTCTGTTCTCATTACTGACATATATGGAGAACATGGTGATGAGAAGCCAGGGAATGAGGGTGGTGAGTCTGTACTACCATCTTTGAGGACATTTGATATTGGCTCAGTGAGCCAAATGAAAGAGGTGGAAGAGGCCAAGTCTTTCCCGCAAGAGCAAAGACTGCAGGAGTCTGAAGAGTTCAGCTCTATGTCAGGAGTTATTAAAAGATCTTCCTCTCTAATCTCGGACTCAGGAATCGAAAGTGAGCCCAGCTCAGTCGCTTGGTCGGATGGCAGGAGCAAAGCCTTGGAGTTACCCAGTGACCGGGAGATCCTTCACCAGTTGGTCCGAAGATGTGCAGTTCACCGGAACTCTCTGGAAGGCGGACACACTGAAAGCAACACGAGTTTGCCCAGCGGCATCCAAGCGTCGCTCACATCTATTAGTTCTTTGCCCTACGAAGAGGAAGAGCAGGAAGTGGAACCCAACAAACTGACCAAATCTATCTCTGCTCCTCAGATCAGCAGTCCTGAAGAGGCGGTGGAGGATATGGATATATCTAAAGATGCCAAAGCTGTATCAGAAGTTGCTGAAGGGACATCTCTGGAGGTAGAGTACCCCAGCATTGCTTCAACAGAAAATAGTTCCACGTGCCACCACGGTAGAGGAAATGAAGGACCACACCTACTAATGACTACAGTGAAGCCTTCCAAATACATCTTTGAGCAAAACAGTGGCCATTCTTACTGCCCAGAAGCTGTTGAAGGCTCTTTGGAGACAGATTACAGCTTGGAAGCAGAAAAGGAACCTGCCCTGCTAAAGCCAAATGGGAATCTCCGTGGCGCAGCCGAATTCCAGTTGCCAAACAGAACAAGGGAGGTTAGCTTGGGAATGGCAAGTGACTATCTAGATTCAAAAGCTACTCATCTTGATGCATATGAAGGAGAAGCAGATTTGCACACGGAGCACAGTCTGTCCTCTACAGACTTGGAAGGTTTCCCACCATGTGAGGAAGAGGCCCCTGACTTTTGTCCTGCCATTACGGCCTTGTCAGAGGAGTCCTCAGGTTCAGTCTCTACAAAGGAGCAGACCAGTAGCCCTCTCGCCGACGGCCAAATAACAGCAGCCTGTGGTGGAGTAGTTTCTGACTTGCAAGAGATTGAACTGGACAGCCTGTCTGAGTGCAGATCCTCCTGTGCTGAGCTGGAAAGTGATGGGCGCCCCATCATGTCAAACAGCACAGGGTTACAGCCTGTTGTGCCTGACACATTGGTGCTGGAGAACAAGAAGTCCATTGAGGCCATCAACATGTCTGTTTCTTGCACTGCCACCTGCCTTCCTTTCTCTTCTGTCCTCAAAGAGTCTCCACCAATGGGTGGCTCCTCCTCCAAGCAAGTCACTTCTCCGATCACTCACCAGCCAGTGGGATCCTTTGGAGTCATCTCCTGTGAGTCCAGCGATGCGGCTGAAGAAGCCAATGAAAGAATGCTTAGGTAAGAGCCTCGTGGCACAGGGGTTAAATGCCTCTGCTGGAGCTAAAACTGTGCTCACAACCTGGGGTTCAATTCTAGGTAGCAGGCTCAAGGTTCACTCAGCCTTCCATCCTTCCGAAGTAAGTAAAATGAGTACCCAGCTTGCTGTGGAGGGGGTGGGAATGTCTAACCTGCATAAAATTGTAAACCACCCAGAGAGTGCTTGAAACACTATGGGGCACTATATAAGTAGAACACTTTGCTTTAAGAATTGATAAACTCCAAGGTGTGTGTGTGTGTGTGTGTGTGTGTGTGTGTGTGTGTGTGTGTGTGTGTGTGTGTGTGTGTGTGTGTGTGTGTGTGTGTGTGTGTGTGTGTGTGTGTGTGTTTCTAAAAATACGATCTGCCATTCTGCCTTCTGGTATGGAATTCAGCCAATGAGAACAAACTTATAAAAAATAAAGGCTGTGCCATGACTTTAGCCAAACCCTCTATTCCCACCCCAATTTGAATTAATTTACATGAGGTCTGGACTGAAATAAAATGTCCAGGTTTGATTCTCGGGTGAATGATAAGGGACCAGATTGCCTCAGATCGGTCTGGAAACTTGGTCATCTAAAATGAGGTGTGTGTTTTTTTTTTTTGGAGGGTGGGGAGGTGAGACTGATAATGATTTCCAAAAAAGGTAGCATGATTGAAAAGGAAGTTGTGTCAACTTTTCTCTGCCATCTCAGTACTTCTGGCAAAGAGTGGAGTCACCACAGTTATATATTCAAATACAGTCATCTCAAACATTATTTTGCCAGGTTTAGCATTATCAGTAGAAGACGTGTGAAAAAGCCAAGTAGTGTTGATTGTATTTTGAGCTCAATGTGAGTGATCTCTCTATATTTTGCTTTCCTCATATGACTCTAGTAGCTTTTTTTCCTGACCTCCCCTTAGCTGCTCAATTTTCCTAAAAGTGGTAAAATCTATCTATTTTCTTCAGAGCCACCTGTATAGGCATTTTAGTTTTTTATTTCATGACAATGCGAGAGTTTGCAGTTCCATGCGTGAACCAATGAAGATTCAGGGCCTTGGCTAAATTAGATGGCATTCAGTGGCTGAAATCCAGTAGTAAGTCACAACTGCTGTAGACCAGGCCCACTTAATCAGTGGCAATCGGGTAAATCAACACCCCAATACGTTCCATGGATTGAAAGGGTCCTACGCTACTTATGACTTACTATGTTTAAATAAGTCACAGGTAGAGATGCGGACAAAACACCAGCATGGTTAACCTGTGGCTGTCTAGAAGAAGAAGAAGAAGAAGAAGAAGAAGAAGAAGAAGAAGAAGAAGAAGAAGAAGAAGAAGAAGAAGAAGAAGAAGAAGAAGAAGAAAGAAGAAGAAGAAGAAGAAGAAGAGCCCCACCTCAACACCCTCCAAAGCACGCACGCACACACACACACACACACACACACACACACACACACACACACACACACACACACACACACCCATTTGCCGTCTTACCTTTGTGGGTGCAGCCACTGCCACCACCAGTTTCCCTTAGGGCCTAGGGCAGTGGTGGCAAAACCTCAGCACTCCAGATGTTTTGGACCACAGTGCTCATAATCCCAAGCCTGTATTGCCAATGAAAATGGACTTGTGGGAGTTGTGGTCCAAAACATCAGGAGTGGTGAAGGGTCACCACCACTGGCCTAGGGGAAACAGGGTGGTGCAAGCTTCACTAAGTCTTAGGACAAAGGAAACACAGGCACCAAGGCAGCCCACCTTTGGGTCAAATTGGGATGAATTGAAAGGGAAAATGTTTGTTCTTTCCTATTCATCAGGGTCACTGGAGCCAACAAATAGGAAGGGATGGATATTAAATGAATCAGTGATATTCACTGAATAGTGTGATTCATTTTTTTTATTCATCCCCATCTCTAGTCACAGCTAAAGTCAGCTTGTTTGAATCAATGGAACTTGCAGAGGAGTTGACTTGCTAAATTCCTAATGATCAGTAGATCTACTTTATTTATTTATTTATTTATTTAGTTAGTTAGTTAGTTAGTTAGTTAGTTAGTTAGTTAGTTAGTTAGATACAGTATTTTTAGCCATCCCACTACCAAATGGTCTCAGGGTAGCATGCAACAATGTATTAAAACTATAAAACAGTATCATTTATCTTATATATATTTATTTTATATTTATCTTATATATTTCCTATGTTTTGTTTTATTATATTGCTGTATCTGTTTGTGTTGCTTCTTTGTGTTGCTAACCACCCAGAGTTCCTCCTGGAAGACGGGCGGTGTAGAGATGTATATATAAATAAATAAATAAATCGTAAAACTGTAAAATACAATACAAATACAATCTTCAGTCCTGATGTTAGCTCGCTTGTGCATATGTGACACCAGTTTCTGGAAGGACAGATACATAATATTTATCTTTTTTAAAAAAATATACTTTTGGAGTACTGGATTCACTGGATCACTATCTGATGATTTATTGCAGGCATGCCCAAACTTTGGCCCTCCTGATGTTTTGGACCACAACTCCCAGAATTCCAAGCCTGTATTTCCAATGGCAAAGGACTGTGGGAGTTGTGGTCCAGAACATCTGGAGGGCCAAAGTTTGGACATGCCTAACTTTCAGGCTTCCTGAAAATACTAGTTAAAATCCCATGGCGTGTTACTGTGTGTATCATAACTGGCCACTAGAGGGAACTAGAGACCATGCAATGTATAGTGTTCCTTGAGGGGTGGAACCCTTCCTCAACGAATACCGCTAGCCACCCTACTGTAGCAGGCAACTAGCAATCTATTTGTACCCATTTCAGAAGAGTCATCAGTTGTATTGATTTTACAACCCAGACTGCCAGTCACTAAGAGAAAAATCTGCCTTTCCCTGCTTGTGAATATAAAGTATTCAAATATAGCAAATTTCTTGTGTCACAATGTTTGGTGGGGGCGGGGAGAGGTGTTTTGCATTTGTGACTGAGAATCTGAATAGCTGGTGTTTTTATTGAGATCTGAACATCTGAATTATATTTATTTCCATACGATTGGCACAATGGCTGTAGAGAAAGGATTCTCCCTCCCATGGCAACAACAACAAAAATCCCATGAAACTAAACAAACAAACAAAAAAGACATAACAATGATCCACAGATGTAGAAAAGTGACATCTTGTTAAATACCCCATTCAACCTGTGATTTATTAGTGTATTCTCCAGTTTTTATCAGGCCAAGGAAAAGTTTAAAAAGGAACTGAAGACTGAAGGATTTCTGTACAGTGACTTATCCGTACTCGCTTCTGATATCCCATATTTTCCACCAGAGGAAGAGGAAGAAAATTTGGAAGATGGGATTCATCTTGTGGTCTGCGTCCATGGGCTGGATGGTAAGGATAGAGAGCTGCTAAGTAGATGGCCAGGACAACATGATTCTGGTAATGGCATGGTTGCTCTGGACGTGCGGGTATACATTGGTACTTGCGGTCTCTACAAAGATCCTGAACACATCTAGGATGTTTGGTGAGCAAAAGACATCTTCCCTTTTCATAAATGAAGGGGTTCTGAAGAACTTTAAATCCAAGATAGAGGCCATCCGTTCAGAGCTGGATGCCCATTTCAGAAGTGGCCGGTAGTCACCCTGGTTCGTTGAGTTTGGGCCTGTTACACCTGAGGATGCCTCCAGGGCTCTGGGACACTGCAGGTCTGCGGCTTCTCCATTTGACCCTTGCCCGTCCTGGTTGATCAAGATCACAGGGAATGCCAAAAATCTGCCTTTCGGCCTCCTTCAGGGACGGGATTTTTCCCAGTCTGCTGAAGGAGATAAGCCCATTATTAAAAGACCTGGCCTGGCTGTGGACGACATGTCTAACTGTCCCATAGCCAATGTTTTCTGGGCAAGGTTGTCGAGCGAGTCGCCGCCCTGCGTCTCCAGACGTTCCTGGAGGAGAACCATGTCCTGGTCCCTTCCAATCTGGGCATTTGTGCGTCATGGGACAGAGACAGCTCTGAGGAGGGCCGACAGGGGTTGCTCTACCCTGCTGGTCCTCCTCGACCTGTCAGCGGCTTTTGATACCGTCGACCATGGTATCCTGCTGGGGCGGCTCTCGGAGGTGGGGATCGGGGTTTGGCCTTTGGCTGAATTATGTTTAATGGGGGTGAGTTGCCGGCTCCCTGGACACTCTCTAAAGGGTCGTCCCTCTCTCCAATGCTCTTTAACATCTACAAAGCCGCTGGCTGAGATCATCCGGAGTTTTGGAGTCTGCTGTCATCAGTACGCTGATGACACACAGATCTCTCCTTTTCCACCTGTGCAGTGGAAAAGACCCTTGATCATTGCCTGGCTGCAGTTTTGGACTGGACCAGGACTCACAGACCCGGCTCAACCCTGGAAAGACCGATGTTATATTCTTTAGATGGGTATTCTTCCCAGTCTGGATGGGGCCCTCCAGCTGGTGCAAAAGTTTATCTGGGCGTCATCCTGGATCCGGGTCTGACCCTGAGCTCCAGGTGTCAGCTGTGACCAGGCCTTTTATCATCTAAGGTTAATTGCCCAGATTGACCTTACGAAAGCTCCTGAGGACTGTGGTACAGGCACTGGTCATGTCGAGGCTGGATTATTGCAATACTCTTTGGGGCTCCCCTTGAGCCTTGTTCGAGACTGCAGCGGGTCCAGAACGCGGCGGCCAGGCTGGTGGTTGGAAGATGGGCATCACTCCCATCCTGGCTGCCTCCACTGGTTGCCCGTTGCCTCCCGAATAAGGTTCAAGGTGTTGGTTTTGGCTTACAAAACCCTCCATGGCTTCGGCCCTGTCTATCTGGCAGAGCGGATTCACCGACAATTAGATCAGGCCCGACCCACCCGTTCATCATTGGCCCTCTCGCTTCAGATGGTCCCCCTGAGGGAGGCTCGCAAAATGAGCACTCGTGGGCGGGCCTTCTCGGTGGTATCCATCTGGAATAACCTACCTAGCGAGCTGAGGCAGGCTCCGTCGTTGGCGTCCTTTAGGAAAGGCCTAAAAACCCTCCTTTTTAGGACGCCTTCAAAAATGACTAGAGTTTTTTTTTCCTTCTCTGACTTAGTTTTATTATTGGCCCATATGCTGATATTCCCCCCTGCCATTGCCACCGTCTTTGTTCTTTTTGATTTTTATGTGAACCGCCCTGAGTTCCCGCTTGAGAAGTAGGAGCGGTATATAAGTGTGAAAAATAAATAAATAAATAAATAAATAAATAAATAAAACACAGCATCGCAGAAAAACTGTTATTCTCTAAAGTTTAGTGTAAAAGATGACTGGCTCATTGGTCAAGGTACCTGGTTGTGGAGCCAGGGAGAGGTGCATTTTGCTGTTGTGAATTTGCTGCAGTGAGTTTGTTCCCACACAGATATGCACCACCAATGCCCATATAAGAACATAACATTTGGTAGTTGTGGTAGAAGATTTGGTTATGTACATCCCAGATGTTACTGTCACCTCCCTACCCATGGGATCCATCCTTCTGAGATAGCCAATATTGGCCACTTCCTCTTTGTTAAATATGGTCTTGTGAAAAACAGTACGCTAGTCCCTAGATGATTCCTGTGGAAAAGGATGAACCCCAAGCAATCTACTGAGCCCCTTCAGGGAGGGTAGCAAGGATGGAAGACAGAGAAGTGGGTGATGCCCACCAGCATGGATTCCTTATCCTAGAAAAATCTTCTGATATTTCCCATAGGTAACAGTGCAGATCTTCGGCTGGTGAAAACGTTCATTGAGCTGGGTCTCCCTGGAGGAAAGCTCGACTTTTTGATGTCAGAAAGGAACCAGGTATTTGATTCATTCATGTTGTTTATTTATTTTAATCCTTCTCCTTCCCAAAGGACTATTTGTTTTTACATTCTGTATCTCCATCCTTCAAAGATCTGCCAAGCACAGCGAACGTTTCTCTGAATCGACCACAAAACGAACCAGAAACCTGCCTGGTTTTCTTGGGTTTCTTTTGGTCCATGGTCCATTTCATGCCCATCTCTATTGAGGTGCATCTCAGTTGGGTGTGTTATCATGTGCCTGATTACCCAACCATGATGCACCTCATCACCTTATAAGTTGGCCACAACAGGCTTCAGCAGCTTCTAGAGAAGGGAGAAGGATGCAAAAATCAATAGGATTCCAGACACTTCATTGAAAGGATTGCTTGGAAGAACCTATACATTTGGTCTTATATGAAAAATGTAAAATTCAGAAAGAGCATTTTGCACCCCCAGACCTGAAATAATTAGTTGACACAAATGAATGGAGTTCAACACAGGACACAACTTTATTGAATACTTCAAATAAATCAAGGCCAAAATCATGGTGGTGAGTTCCTCCTGAAAATGTACTCATTTTCTTATTTTGCAAATTTTCCAAATGAGGGAGACTAGATTCCTCCCAATGCAACCACAGAGAACTTTAAGGCAGGCGATTATCTTATTAATTTTAACTAAGCTTAACCTAAACTCTATGCTATTTAATTTCAAGGCTGCCCTGTCCCTTTACTGGGACTGTATCATGAAACTCACATAAACCAGCCACCTTGCACTACCTGCCAAAGCAAAGGGGCTAAGAATTACGCTCCTTGCATTCCACAAAGTCAAAAAATTACAGCCTGAGCCCCCTCGCAAATCCTTCGAATTTATCTCCATATCCTGTCCTGAAAACTGAATACCATTGGCCTGGTAGAGCTCTGGACAGTGTATTGATATTTCTGGGTACAGACTGAGTAACCCCAAAACCTTGCTGCACATCTGTGCTTCCTTTACGGTTAACACACCTACAGAATGCTCAATACATTGAAGCTCCCTAGCTCCACACCAGACCAAAAGAAGGATAATTGTAGACTGTGCAACCTGAGTGCCAGGGCATTGCTGCTTAAACTTCCTCAAGTCAGCAATTACTCAGAGGATCAAAGACTTGCCTGCCACCTGTGTCAGGTCATTGCCACCCAGATGGACTTTGCAAGCAATCTGGGAAACCAGATCTGAGAATCTGTCCCATATCATGCTTCTCAGGCCACACCAACTGAGCAGCACATGCTCTCCCAGTCCCAGGGAATGACTCCCAACTAGACATGGGCACGACCAGAAAAAATGACGTTTTGAGTTTTCGCTTGTCGGAAGGGGTCCGTTTCGGGTCGTTTCTGTTTGTTGCGAAATTTTTCAAAAATTTGTCGTTCCGTTTGTCGTTTGTCGTTTGTCATTTCCACCGCGATTTAGCACTATTTGACTTCCCAGAGCATGGGGCGTCCCGCAATCAGGGCCGGCGCTACGTGTTTTTGCGCCCTAGGCGGCAGGCGGGGCGGGGTGGTGGGTGGTGGTGGGAAGGTGCGGGCGGGCGGCAGTGGTGGGGGGCCATGGGCGGGCGGTGGCCACGGGCGAGCGGGTGGGCGGGCGGCAGCGCGGGCCACAGGTGGGTGGCGGTGCGTGCGGACGGGCGAGTGGGAGTTAGGATAACCCCTCGGATAGAAGTTCTGTTCTTGGCTTGCACCCCAAATGTGTGTGTGTGCAAGCAAATTGAAGTTGGGAAAATAGAAAATAAATGGTAGTATATCATATATATTTAAAATAAATCCACACCTCCCACTCCCAGTCGAACCCCCCCTTTATCCAATATCAGAAAAAAATCCTCACAAACTTCCAGAGAAGAAATAAAGAATAAACTGCTATTCCCTTCAGCAGACAAAGCTGCAGGGAATCAAAGAAATTATTTTCTAAATTCAATTCCCTCCCTGCCTGCCTAACTTAAATCCTAAAGCCTCCACCCTCCCTCCTCAATCTCGATCAGACCAGCACCAGCAGCCAGCCCTCCCCCCTCAACCACATCCATACATCCGACTGCAATTTCCTGAAGGTGCCTCGGCTTTTTATGCCCTCCGAGACATCCAGAAGTGTCAGTCAAAAACCTGGCGATGCCACTGGTGGAATGGTTCAAAATATTTGCATGGTCCCATCCCATGCCCAGCCCAAATGGGCAGGTCTAAAAAAATAAAAAAATAAAAAATAAAATCAATACGACGTTTTATTGCTATAAAAAAACCCACTGCTGCTACTATTAAAATTCAGGCATTTAAAATAAATAAATTTCACATGTTTATGTGGTGATTTGGTGTGTTTTTTAACCACGATTTCAAAAAAAAAAATTGCGGTCGCCATTTTGGATCCCCCCACTGCATGGCATGGCGAGACGAGGAGGATGACCCCCCCAGCCTGGTGCAAGCAGCCCAGGACAGGAGAAGAGGGGGGAAGGCTGGGGACCCCCCAGAAACCACCCCTCTGGTAGGTGGCAAAGCCTCAGGCAGGCATATTTTTGCCTGCTTTTTTGGCCGGGAGTTGGGTTTTTTTAAAAAAAAAACTTTTAAAACGTTTTTCTGTGCTTTGCATTGCGCAAACGCTGCGATGCCACAAACGGAAACAAAAAACCCGACCAAATTTTTCTTTTTTCAGTTCGACTTCGATTTCTGACAGCTTAATTATCGTTACCATTTCCGTTACGTAACGGAAACGATAACCGAAAACGGAAACGACAATTTCGCCACGTCGTGCCCATGTCTACTGCCAACTGAGCGCCATGCATATTTGGCTGGCCAGGAAACACTGCTGTGGTCACAGATGACTGCCTGGAGTCACTCCCTGCCTCAGAGACATGAAAGACAAAGCACAGTAAAATCCGGCCAACCTATGACTTAGGTAGTGGCCGCACATAACTTGTATGTTTAGCAGAAGCCTAACATCCAACAGAGTTCCTGCATGGCAGGGGGTTGGACTAGATGGCCCTTGAAGTCTCTTCCAACTCTATGATTCTATGAGAGTTGCCTAGATGCCTGGAGCACATCTGATCTTGCCTGATTTTGGACGCTTAGCAGGGTCGTCCCTGATTAGTGCTTGGATGGGAGGCCACCAGGGAATACCAGGTGCTGTAGGTGCCTGGAGTAGAAACTGGGAAACCACCCTGGTATTCCTGCCAAGAAAACTCCATGGACATGGGGTCACGAAGAGTCGGTCATGACTGTAATGACACAACGCACACACAACATCCAACAGGCTGAATATCTGGATCAGAGTTGCCCAAACTGCTGCCGTGCATGCAGCCCCAATATGAAGTGAACTGCAAAATCAACAATTATGGATTCCAAGTATATCAAGTGTGCTAGACATAATGTTCCAATTTGAAATCGGGTGAAGGGTTAGGGTTAGGGTTAGGGTTAGGGTTAGGGTTAGGGTTACTCTTCATGCATGCCTCCTTCAATCTGAGCACTGGGAGAGAAACAGGGCACAAGTCAAATAAATAAATGAACAAGACAAATAATATGAAGACCTTTGCCTATATCTGAGGATCCTGCTTCCCACAGTCACTGTGGGTGCCTCTGGAAAGAGGACATGAAGTCAACCGTCAACTCTTGAATGTTGCTCCCTCCAATAGGTGTTCACTGCTACTCTGCCTCTGAATATGGAGGCTCCGTGTGCTTTTTCTTTATCCCCCTATAATTAAACAGAGTGTTTTTATCCCTAAATAACATGCAATGTTGAAGATAGCAGGTTTTGGAGAAAATAATTAGTCATAGGTGCAGGCAAAACAAACAAACTGGCATCTATATTTAGTTTAGGAGAGTGCTTCATTGGAAATTGGATGTATTCATGTCCCTCCCCTCCCTTTCTTTCTCTCTCATCTCCTGTTGGAAGGACTGCAATTATTGAGATGCATTTTTTTTCACCCACACAAAGAGACATTAATTACTGGATACATTTCCCCTGAATCTCTATCCCAGCATCTGATTATTACTTCCCTGGCATCTCATTAGATTTCAGTGTGATGCAAAGCCCAGTGGATTTTAAAATAGCCCAGCTCCTGATAAAAAAAAATATGAAACGTTTCCTATCTTGAGCCTGATGCATTTTGTTCTCCCAAGCGTTTCCTTTCTGTTTCTCCCAAATTACCATATGGCCCTGCAAAAGCATCAAGGGCCCTCACCGAGTCTTAATCAACCAGCCGGCTTGGTACAGAATCCTGTTTTAACCAGGCAATTTGAGCAGCTTCCACAGTGGGATGGCTGCACAATACTGCAGATGGTTCTCGGTACAACTCTGCTTCAGGCAGCGGCTGTCAGCAAGGTGGTAGATTCTCTCCGGGTTTGAATCCAAACTTTGCAGGAGCTATCAAAAGTGGCAAGCCCAATTTGCAAAATAAGCCTAGAAGCTCAGTACTGTATTGTTACTTTAAAGATTGGACTAAAAATGACATGGATTCTCTGCCACGTACTCCGTGGGCATCAGAGCCACTGGTCTGTTGCCAAATTTAGGGAGAAGTGCAAGACATGATGATCAAGTAACATCTCCCTCCCTCCCTCCCTCCCTCCCTCCCTCCCTCCCTCTCTCTCTCTCTCTCTCTCTCTCTCTCTCTCTCTTTCTCACACAGACAGATACCTTTGCAGACTTTGATACCATGACGGATCGTTTGCTCGATGAAATCATTCAGCATATTCAATTGTACAATTTGTCGATATCACGGATCAGGTAAAGGTCGAGATGAAGGTCAATAGGCTAGGGGCTCCACCGCGATTATTTCATGGCAGAATTATCTATGGAGTACAACAATTAATCTACCAAAGGAGAGAAGCTACAAAATGAATGACTGTACAGTTGGTTCCTTGGATCTGTGGGGGATCAATTCTGCCCTAGCTCAACAGCTTAAAATGTGGATTATAACAAATGCTGTTTTAATAGTGAATGCTACATGCGGTTATTTTTAATATTTTCAGACTGCAGATAAGAGAATCAGCGGATGGTCAGGTCCCATGCATATGGGGATCCTACAGTATGTGTAATCAAATTCCTTTGTCTTTTTTCCCCCTTCAGTTTTATCGGCCACTCCCTTGGGAACGTCATCATCCGATCCGTATTAACTCGGCCAAGATTTCGGTATTACCTCAATAAGCTGCACACCTTCCTGTCCCTCTCCGGGCCTCACCTAGGAACGCTGTACAACAACAGTACTTTAGTTAGTACAGGTAAGAATGTTCGAAGAGATACCTAGGGAAGAGTGGAAAGAAGCAGAGGAGAAACGAGCACCATGTTCCAATTCAGAGAATCATAGAATCATAAAATAGTGGAGTTGGAAGGGTCCTATAAGGTTCTCACGTCCAGTCCCCTGCTCCATGCAGGAATACAAATCAAAGGATATCTGTCAAGTGGTTGTCCAGCTTTCTCTTGAATATCTCCAGTGTTGGAGCACTCCCTACCTCTCGAGGTTGTCAAGAATATTCTTATAATGTGAATGGGTTTTTCAACTTACAATTAGAGATATGGAGTCCCACTGTGGACTGAAGCAGTCTCGGTAAGGTGGCCTTGACAAGAAGGCTAGTGTCCAAGGACATTGGAGCATAGCTCAGAAGCATGGATGAGAGAAGCATTGTGACCTGTGATATGAAAGTAAAGAAATGATCGGAAAGAGATATTATATTTACCATATGCATTGCAATATGTTCTTGCTGTTTAGCCAGGGCTGTTTAGCCAGTTTGCAGTAAGCCTGATGTGTTGGCTGTAATTAAGAAGAGTAGCTGAATTATTTATGCTACTGGATATAAGTCTCTGGAAACTAATGGAAGCTGTATATATTTTGTAAATAGACTGCAGTAGAAAACCAGCAACAGAGTCTGTCATATTTTTGCCTGTAATCCTTGACATTGCTGCAACTCTGCTCATTGAGTTTAACTCCTCATAATTCCTGACAGAGGTCATTGGTACCACTGCTGTACTGCTTTAATGAAGTTTTCCCCATTATTCAGCCAAAAGCGGGGCTCACTTGAGCCCATTGTTGCATGTCCTACGTTCTGGGATGATTGAGAACAGATCCTACACCCCCTCTGTATGACAGCCCTTCCTGACAAATTATATAAAAAGGAATTTGGAACAAATTCGTAGGAGGTCAAGAAGGATGATCAGGGCTTTGGAAACCAAGCTCCATGAGGAAAGACTGAAAAAGTGAGCATTGTTAACCTTGAGAACATAAGACTGAGGGGATATAGGACAGCTCTTTTCAAATACTTGAAGGGTGGTCTTATAGAGGAGGGGAAGGATCTGTTTAAGATCATCCCTGGGTGCTGTGCACGTACCAACAGGCTCAAGGTGATTTTGGTTGAATATCATGAGAAAATTTCTGACTGTTAGAGCAGTACAACAGTGGAGCCACTTGCCTGATTAGCACTCCAACCCTGGAGGCATTCAAGAGAAATTTAGGCAACCAACTGGCAGGTCTAATTTGGTTTGGATTCTTGCCTTGAGCAGGGGGTTGGACTCAAAAGCCTTGTAGACCCTTTCCCAACTTCATGACTCTATGGTTCTAAGTCATGGTTTGGAAGAGTGTGTCAATGTGTGATCTTTTGGACTTCGGCAAGGGTGAAGCTACATCAACTGTCTTGTGTTTCGGGTCTTGTTGTCCACTTATCAGTTCCAGGGCCACAGTGCAGGATTAGTTCTCAAGGATCAATCCCTTGGGCCCATGCACCCACTGTGGAACAAAGTGTTTGACTAGTTGTCTGAATAGGTGTGTGTGTGTGTGTGTGTGTGTGTGTGTGTGTGTGTGTGTGTGTGTGTGTGTGTGTGTGTGTGTGTGTGTGTGTGTGTGTGTGTGTGTGTCCTTAGATAGACCTGCAGACCTTCCCCACAATAGTGATGTTAAAAATAGATATGTGTGTGTGTGTGTGTGTGTGTGTGTGTGTGTGTGTGTGTGTGTGTGTGTGTGTGTGTGTGTGTGTGTGTGTGTGTGTGTGTGTGTGTGTGTGTCCCCTTAGATAGACCTGCAAACATTCCCCACAATAGTGATGTTAAAAATAGAGGTGTGTGTGTGTGTGTGTGTGTGTGTGTGTGTGTGTGTGTTTTGGGTCGTTACAGTCATTACCGACTTTTTGTGCCCCCATGTCCATGGAGTTTTCTTTGCAGGAATACTGGAGTGGTTTGCTAGTTCCTACTCCAGGCGCCTACAGCACCTGGTATTCCCTGGTGGTCATTAGCATCAACATTCAGATTTGTGATTTGAATTTACAGCCCTTTGGATTCAGAATTCAGTAGTTTATGAATTTGGAAACTCTTCTCCCTCCACCACACCTCATCCCAGCTTCTCTTAATATCCTTACAATACCCTTTGTCTGTTTTGGGATCCACTGAAGGTTGGTGGAATGAACTCCTCATTCTTCATGAAGGAAACAAACCTTTACTGGAGCTGGTCCATTAGCTTACTTTCCTAGTCCAGAAAAAAAAATCAGTTCTTCAAAACTGTGGGATTTTTTGCTTCTCCATTCATTATTCAAAACACCAAGGAATGGCCCAATATTTTTGCACAACACCAATTAGAGATGGGCACGACTAGGGAAAATGACGTTTTCGAGTTGTCGTGTGTCGGAGGCAGTCCGTTTCGGCTCGTTTCTGTTTTTTGCGAAATTTCGCAAAAATTAGTCGGTTCGTTTTTTTCATTTTTTCGTTGTCGTTAGTACTGGTTTTGGGGGGGGGCAGCGGGCTCCTGGAGGGAGCTGCAGGAGTCAGCCAGAGCCACAAGTGACGGACTGGCAGACTCTTTGCACACGCTGTGTCTCACGTACTTGCATGTAGTGCAATGCAAGTAGATCTGGCTTAGGGTTAAGACAGGTTAGCGCAAGGGCTAGGGTTAGGCTAGTTACGGGTCAGGTTAGGGTGAGTATTGGGGTGCACCTCTGGGTGCCTCTCTGACCCACTTAGAAGGACAGTGTACTGGCGTATGGGTTAGGCTTAGGCTTAGGGTTCGGGTTTGGGCTACGATTAGTGGGCTGTTTATGCCCGATTGGCACATCCCAGAAGTCTCTGTGGTCAACCTGGCCAAGTGGCCATGTGATTGGTGGAAAATTTGCATGGTCCACTCCCATGGGCGAGCCCATCATTGCAAATGTGCAGGTGTAAAAATAAAATAAAATAAAATAAAATAAAATCAACGGAGACGTTTTTTTTTGCAAGAAAAACCCACTGCTGCTACTGTAAAAATTCAAGCATTTAAAATAGCTAATTTTCGCATGTTTCTGTGGTGCTTTGGTGGGGTTTTGGGCAACGATTTCAAAAAAAATATTGCAGTCGCCATTTTGGATCCCCCGCACTGCATGGCAAATAGATGCGCCCTCCCAGCCTGGTACAGTCAGCAAAACCTGGCCATGCGATTGGTGGAATGGCTCTAAAACTTTGCATGGTCCACTCCCATGGGCGAGCCCATCATTGCGAATGCGCAGGTGTAAAAAAATAAAATAAAATAAAATAAAATAAAATCAACGGAGACTTTTTTTTTTTGCAAGAAAAACCCACTGCTGCTACTGTAAAAATTCAAGCATTTAAAATAGCTAATTTTCGCATGTTTCTGTGGTGCTTTGGTGGGGTTTTGGGCAACGATTTCAAAAAAAATATTGCGGTCGCCATTTTGGATCCCCCGCACTGCATGGCAAATGGATGCGCCCTCCCAGCCTGGTACCAGCAGCGCAGCAGTAGCAATAGCCAAGGAGAGGGGGGCGGGGAAACCCCTCCCCCAAATAAAACACCCTTCTGGCCTGGTAGGTGCCCTCAGACAGTTTTTGCCTACTTTTAGGGCCGGGAATCCGGTTTTTTTTTTAACTTTTAAAAACTTTTTTTCTGTGCCGCTTGGCATTGTGCGATCGCCGCAATGCAAGTAACGAGCACGACAAATTAGACCAAATTGTTCGTTCGTCGGTTCGAGCTCGAATTCTGGCGGAGTAATTCCCGTTTCCGTTTCCGTAGAGGGTCATCAGGAGTTTTGGAGTCTGCTGTCATCAGTACGCTGATGACACGCAGCTCTATCTCTCCTTTAACACCTCTGCTGTGGAAGCTGTGGAAATCCTCGACGGGTGCCTGGGGGCCGTACTGGCTTGGACCGGGGAGAACAGGCTTAGGCTCAACCCCGAGAAGATGGAGGTCATGTTCTTCGGGAGCTCGCCGTCGGGGTACGGTGGCCCTCTCCCCTGTCTGGGGGGAGTTTCCCTCCAGCTTGCGGAGAGGGCGCGGAATCTGGGTGTGCTCCTGGACCCGGCGCTCACCTTGGAGGCCCAGGTGGCGTCGGTGACCAGATCCGCCTACTACCATCTCCGTCGGATCGCCCAGATCCGCCCGTACCTCGACACGAACTCTCTGAGAACAGTGGTCCAAGCTCTGGTGATCTCGAGGTTGGACTACTGTAACGCCCTCTACATGGGGTTGCCCTTGACTCTTCTCCGGCGTCTGCAGCGGGTTCAGAATGCGGCGGCCAGGCTGGTGGCTGGTGTGCGTTGTTATGACCACATCACCCCAGTTCTGGCCCGCCTGCACTGGCTGCCCGTTGCAGCCCGGATTAGATTCAAGGTCTTGGTTTTAGTTTATAAAACCCTCCATGGCTTGGGACCGGACTACCTGGCAGAGCGTATCGCTCAGCGATCAACCTCGGCCCATCCCATTCGGCAGGCGCGAGCGCACACGCTTTGGGTCGCCACCCCTCGTGAAGCCCGGAGGATGAGTACTCGGACCCGGGCTTTCTCAGTGGCGGCCCCTAGCCTCTGGAATTCCATCCCCAGTGAAGTGCGCTCTGCAGAGTCCCTGCTGGCCTTCCGGAAGGCGTTAAAGACCTACCTTTTCCGGGAGGCCTTTGGCGATCTTTAACTGTTTTTTTTTCTTTTCCTCCGCCATCGTAAACTATTTTATCTATCATTGTCAGTCACTGAGGTGCCATTAGGTTTTAACTTTGCTTAGTGCTATTTTTATTGGTTTTATTTTTGGTTTTTTTTTTTTGTAATTTATGGCTATTGAGGCCCAATGTTTTGTAAGCCGCTTAGAGTATATATTGTAGATAAGCGGGGTATAAATGCAATAAATAAATAAATAAATAAACGGGAATACCGCTAAGTCGTGCCCATCTCTAACACCAATGGGAGAAGTCAAGATGGTCTACAGTAGGGGTGTCCAAACTTTTTGCAAGAAGGGCCAGATTTGGTGAGGTGAAAATGTGTGGGGGCTGACCATTCAGCCACATTTGGCCCCCGGGCTGGACTTTGGACAAGTCTCTAGGACATGCAAGGAGGGAGGAGGACGGTCCAGCAAGGGAAAACCATAAAACTGCAAACTGACATCTCCATCCGATATGGGGAGGGGCCAGCTGGAGGGGATGCATGGCAGGCTGAGCTGGTGGGGAGAAGAGGCTGCGGGCTGCTCAAACTTTGAAAATGGGCTGCATTTGGCCCCTGGGCATAACTTTGGACATGCCTGGTCTACAGGATGGTCTCTTGTGTTCACTGCCATTCCCTAAATGATAGCAAGCAGGACAGCATCCCAAAAGCTGTCTCCCTTTCCTCACCCAACGGCCTCTTCTCATCCAAAGTACATTATCAGGGCTCTTTTTCAAGAGTGTGAAGCCTGTAACCTTTCAAGGTCTAGGCAACCTCTTGCGCTTTCCTGAACCTGGGCTGTTACCTGGTTTTTGTATCCTTTGATGATAACAGACCTGCTGCAAAACTAAAAACTCCTTCTCTTATTTGATACAAAAACTGCACATATCGGAATGTTTACCTATTGATCTCAATAACCCATTGGCTTTTTTGATATAGCCTGTAGCCTCTGTCCACTGTGTGCTTATACTGTATGTGCACATAGCTTCACACACAGTATATTACCACTAATTTAGCCATGAACAGCTATGCATGCCACAAAAGAGAAGGATGTCAGGCACCTACACCACTTGTGCAGACATGGTCCCATATTTTCCCTTTAAAAAAACCCAACCATTAACCTTTATTCTTCCAGGTTTATGGCTCATGCAAAAGCTCAAAAAATCTGGATCCCTTTTGCAACTGACCTTCCGAGACAATGCAGATCTGCGGAAGTGTTTCCTCTATCAGCTCAGCCAAAAAACAGGTGGGTAATATTCTGCTGAAATCAAAATGGAGCCTAACCAACATTCTTAAAAACTGATATCATGTTATAGATTCATGTATCACGAGTTCCCAGATGGCTTTGCTGCCCGATCTGAAACTGTACATGTAGACTGAAAGTACAGGTTGGCAGGAGCAAAACACTATTAAAAGAAATAGCAATCCTGCCCTCAACCTTCTCTCACTATCATATGTACTATAGGTAGAGAGGGGCACAAACTCCCAAATAGGTCTGTCCTTTGGAAGAAGAGGCATTTGGCACTTCCCAGCCCTGTTTCTTTTGATGGGCATCCAGTCAAAGGTATTGCCTAGAGCAGGTGGTGCAGAAGAGCGAGACTGCCTCTAAGGGGGTTTCCAATTAAGTTGATGGGCTACAAGTGATGCTGTGCTATCGGAAGGGGGGGGAGATCCAGCTGGTTGCACATGTTCTCTTTATGTGCACAATGTGGATAAGAACAGAGAGAGGAAGCCTGTTCAAGGAGGTTAAAAATGCAGTAACAACACACCAAGAGCAGGATGATGCTGGATCATCAAAGCAAAGCAAAGTGTTCTGCTTATATACCACCCCATACCTCTTCAAGTAGTCTCTGGGCAGTTTACAGTTTTTAATTAGAGTATGCAGGCTACACATTGCCCCTCCCCCCAGCAAGTTGGGTACTCATTTTTCTGACATTGAAAGAATGGAAGGCTGAGTCAACCATGAACCTGCTACCTGGGATTGAACCCCAGGTCATGAGCACAGTTGTACCTGCAGTACAGGCATTTAACCACTGTGCCATGAGATGGTGAGTGGTCCAACACTGGAGGCATTTGAGATAAATTTGTACAACCACTTATCAGAGATCCTTTGTTTTGTATTCCTGCATGGAGTGTGGGGCTGGACCCTTGTTGCCTTTGAACTTCACTATTCTATGAATTCTATGAAACCACAAACCTTGCAATAATAAGGTTATAAAGAAAATCAAGAAATGATAAACATGATCGATGGTACAGGAGGTTTAATATCAGATAAGGCAGAACATGAGGAATAAAATCCAATATAGACTCAGGTAGGAGTGTTATAGAACACTTCTCTAAACAAAATGAACAAATAAGAGAAATTGCTTTTTCACCCAGAGGATTACTGGTCTCTGGAACTCCCTGCCAGAAGAAGTGGTGGCAGCTGCCAGCCTTGACAGCTTTAACAAAGGATTGGACAAGTTCATGGAGAACAAGGGTATCAATGGCTATCATTAGGAACAACCTCTGGGTTGGAGAGAGAGGCAGGATATCTCTCAATACTATTTGTGGGGAATCATAAGCAGGGGAAGACATCTGCTTGGGAAGACCCTGAAGCAAATGGTGAGCCACTGTGTGAGACAGAATGCTGGACTGGATGGGCTGTGGGCTGTTCCAGCAAGGCTGTTCTTATGTTGTTATGTTCTTATATCCATCTGTAATCATAACTCCCCAGGTCATTGACTCCCAACCTTAGGTAACCCAACTGTTCTAGGACTGCTGATCCCTGAAGCCTTCACCACCAGCTGTTCTGACCAAAGCTTTTGAGAGCTGTTGTTCAAGAAGGTTTACCCAATGTTAGGAACCTCAGCCCTAGATGGCAAATTTCAACCCTGCCCTCCTCTTTGAAGAAGCTCAATGACCTCATGCAATGCTGTATATTTATTCCTCTTTTCCCTGTCCCAGGTCTTCAGTATTTCAAAAATGTTGTTCTGGTAGCCTCACCCCAAGACCGCTATGTACCCTTTCATTCTGCAAGGATAGAAATGTGTAAATCTGCACTGAAGGACAGACATGCAGGTACGCTTCTGGCTGACATTGCACTGGCTTGATCTTGTTTTCTTTGTGAATGCATGTATTTCATTGAAATTTCTGGACTGTTTACTAATAAGGAACTTAGAGATTTGTTCAAGTAGAAAGGACTGAGTTCCCTGTCTCCAAGGCCCAGGAATCAGTGTTGACCAAAGATGAAACCAGGAGAGTATGTCCCACTTTCCCAGACAGGATGGCATGTCTCAGCTGTCTCTTTTCTCCTCTCGCTCCTGCTCCCACCTGACCCTCAATGCCGTTCTCAGAGGGGAACATTTCCAATTTTGTACTGTCAAAGAGAAACCAAGGGGATATGGAATCAGTTTTCCCCTTCACAATTCTGTTTTTGGGTTTGTTTCCGGAAAGAAATCTTTTTGGTGATGCTCACAGGGTTTATTGGATGCTTTGGGGGCCTATTTTTTATTTTAAAAAAAGAAATGCCAAGACTTTTGCCCTTATTTCAATTGCTGCACAGAACGACATATTTCCTGCACAAGGTTTGCTGGGAAAGCTGCCATAGAGAGTGGTGGAGTCTCCTTCTTTGGAGGCTTTTCAGCAGAGGCTAGATGGCCATATTTCAGGAGCACTGTGATGGGGGTTCCTGCATGGTAGGGGGTTGGACTATATGGCCCTTGACGTCTCTCCCAACTCTATGATTCTATGATTCAGCTGTGCAGAATTTAACAGATTTCAGATGAGAAAAATGAGCATAGAGATAGAGAAGCAGAAAGACAGAAAGACAGAAAGATGGGGAAAGAATAGGTTCTAGTTTTCTAGGAAGCCAAGATGTCTTAGTGATGCTTGAAGGAAGATTTGGCATGGTGATACTCAGAAATTCATGGAAGACTAGTAACGTTATGGGGATATTGGATAGTAACATACTTTTTCTTCAACCTTCCAAGGTCCAGTCTATGCCGAAATGATCAACAACCTCCTCCAACCAGTTGTTGGGGCCAAAGATTGCACTTTGATCCGCCATGACGTGTTCCACGCCTTACCAAACACAGCCAACACGCTGATTGGGCGGGCAGCGCACATAGCCGTGTTAGATTCTGAACTGTTCCTGGAGAAATTTTTCCTTGTGGCTGGACTCAACTACTTCAAATAGGACCATAAGCCTTATGGTAACAAAGAACACCCTCCGTACAATGGACATGGGGTTTCAGGGTCAAGAGTGTGATAGGTTTTGGAATATATAGAGTATGCCATTGAGAATGTGGAACACATATGCCCATACCCTGTTTCACTGGGGGAGGTATCAAGTGCTGTGTCCATAAGGCATCCAAAGGGCCAAATATTGGTGCTTGGAAGATGGAAACATCTACATGTTAAGTTCCTTTGTCCATTTCTGTCTGTTCAATTGTCTTTCAGGATGGGTCTAGAAATGCAGTGGAAGAGATGATGGTTCCGTCTCTGCCTGACTATGTAGCCAGACCAACATTGCTTACTTCCCCCTGTCATTTAACACCCACCTAGTTATGAGTTGCCTTAGTTGATTTGACACTAATTTATGTAACACTAGCATTTCATTTTGTTTTGTAGATGTGTTGGCATTGTGGTTTACTTCAGCAGAAAAAAAGAAAACATGAAACTCAGGTTAATTCTCTTTGGATGTGAATCAGAAAACTGGGCAGGACAGAAGAGTTAGAAATGAGAATTGGCAGCTCTTATTGAACAATAATTTAAAGGGAACATGTGTATGTGTACAAAATTCAAAACTCCACACCCTGAATAGTGAAGTATGATGATCTGTGTAAGTTCTAGTTGGCAACCACAACCAAAATGGATGTGGTGAGTGGTGGAGTGTATCCGGAATCTGTGCAGGGAAAGGGTTGTATTTGTGGTGGGTGCTATGAGTGAAGAAGTTTTGAGAGGATGAAAGTCCACAGTGACACCGGTGGAGATATGGTCAGGTTTGGAACTGAAGAAGAACTAGAAGACTTTGGCCAATAATGGTTCCATCCACTGCCTCATTCTCCACCAGTCAAGGAGGAGGCAATGGCTGCTTTTAAGAGCCTCTTCTTAATATCAGCGGTAGAAGTGAATAGGGTTCAGACACCCAGAAGTTAACAAACAGCATCTAGGCCCCCACTTTCCCTTCAATGTGAAGAAGAGCATCAATGTTCTTCTTGGATGAACTTCATGCGTTGACCTGATGAGCCAAGAGGTGAACGGTGCTGTTGCTTCCGTCCACGAGGGAGAGCCAACAAATAAAAGAACTCTCAGCTACTATCCAGATGACACCATTGGAGACCAACTGAAGAAGCCATCCCTCTTGTTTGGTGAAAGGCCCAAACTCCCTAGGAGCCAGAGTTTGCTGCTGTGCCCCCATTTACCTGTAGATATAAGAGAAAGGCTGCAGGGAAGAAAGTGCCAGGGTTGGGGTAGAAGGCGTTGCACTTTGCATGAGAGTGGAACAATATTCTCTCAACTCCTGGATTTGATCTGGAAGCAGACCCTTTCAGAAAGGCATCACGGATGAATTGAAGACCCTACGACAGAATCCAATCCCACATTGTTCCATACTTGGAACAGCTCAAGTGCATGCTTTCAGGCTGCTGCTTTCCATCCTAATTCATGTTGGTTCCCCGTCTGATTTAAAATTCCAAGGTGGTTCTCCCAAGCATGTAAACTCAGAGCATCTGCTGAGGTTGCAGCAGTACCATCACAGAAGCTTTGATTTCCTACCTGCCATCATAAGTGATGGTAGATCAGAGGCAGAGCATGTGCTTCACATCTGGGCATTCCCATGGTCTGGTCCTGATAAACTAGCACAGGTACATTGGACCACATGCAGAACCTCCCAAGGCTGAAAGAGTACATTCTTTACAGTTATGTTGAACTTCCCCTCCAAATCTCCTAAGGTCCATCTCTACTGGCTTCTTATTGATGTCATTGTCACCCACCACCACCACCAACAACAACAACATTCCTATTAAAAGCAAGAGGAAAACAATTGGTTACAAGAAGAAGCGGCTCTCTGCTACCATCTAGTGAGGACAGTGGACCACTAAGATAAATGTATCTGTTCATATTCCTTTACCAATATCTTCTGTGATATTCTGTGAAAGAAAGGTTAGTAAATCATGTTAACTATGGTGATTGCTAGGATTTTCAGCATCAGCAGTGAGAGTTCTTTCTGTTGCCCAGAATTTACGCACACAACAGACCCAAAGAATTCAGACTCTTGCATGAAAGTTTTTGTGTAGTAGTCTATTTACAATAGTGACTAGCCTTGTGACAATCATGACAAGAGATGGGCATGGAATGCTAAAATAGCGGTTCAATTCATTTTTCATTTTATTTTGTTTCCTTTCATTTTTCACAATTTTTTAAAAATGTTATGGGACTTGCATTCGCATAGGGCAAACCAAAGGCTACAGTCGCCACTAGAGATGGGCACGAAACAAAAAAAAATGTTCCGTTATTCATTATTCATTTTGTTACATAACAAAATGAATAACGGAAATTGTTATGAAATTGGAACGAACCGAACAGAACCACGAAAAATAGGTTAGTTACGTTTCGTTTTTGTTAATGGTGACGCGCAATAAAATGAGCTATTGTTAAATGTTAAAAAATGTCCTGAATATCCGTAAAAACCCAGCGATAATTATTTATTCTGCCTGATAATACCTACCAGGGGGTTGTTTTCTTTTTCTTTTTGTTTGTTTTTTTAACAAGTGTACTGTATGTGTGTGTGTGTGTGTGGTGCTTGTGCAACTCACCCCCCCCCCAGAAGCAATTGGGCATGGGAAAACTGCAGTCTTTTACCCTGTTTTTTCACCAACTGAAGTCCCACACGCCAGCTGATCAACACTCTGGTGGGAAAAAAAATACCTTTCTTTCATCTGGTGCCAATCAGCTGCCATGCAGGGCTGGGTGGGGAAGTTTAAAAAGCCAGCAGTTTCCGCGCCTGACCATTTTCAGATGGACCCTTTTAAAAATGACCCAGTTGCCACCTGGGATCTCCATGGTGCCAACTGGGCCATTATTAAAGGGGTCCAGCCCATGACAGCTCAGCAGGAGCCCTCTGAAAATGTTCGGGTGGACGTTAAAAGTTTTAAAAGCCCACCCTTTCCCAGCACCGAATCAGGTGGTGGAAAAGGCAGCTTTTAAACTTCCCCGTCAAAGCCCCATGCTCCAGCTGATCATGCTGGCTTCAGTGGGGAAAAAGTTTTAAAAGCCTGCCCTTTCCCTGTGTCCAATCGGGTGGGGGAAAGGGCGGGCTTTAAAAAAAATTCCCCGCTGAAGCCCCACGCTGCAGCTGATTGGCACTGGTTTGGGCATGGGAAAAGTTGAAAAAGACCACGGTTTCCCACGCCTGATCGGGAGTGTTGTGGGGGGGAGGAACATCCACCCATAGGAATGCATTGCTTCAATGCATTCCTATGGGAAAACAAAAAACCGAAACAGAACCAAATGGAAATTTCTGTTTTGTTTTGTTTCATTTTTCTTTGATGGGTCATTTCGTTTTTGTTTCATTATGTAACAAAATGAAAAACAAATAATGAGATGAAAAAAATCATTTCATGCCCATCTCTAATCATGACACAGAGAGGGAGAGATGATCCAGAACATGAGACATATATGTATAGCCACCAATTGCATTTGCTTACACAGATGTTTGACTAAGTTTAAAATGTACCAAGTCATACTGACTCTGTTATGCCTATTTCACTACAGGACAAATTAACCTTTCATACACCAACAGGGATTAAGAACGGGTATTCTTGAGTCCAGGAAGAAGAAAGTCTATTCATTGGTTAAGTGACAAAGCGTTGACACACTAGGCTCAGAACACTCCCCTCCCACAACCCTGATGTTAGAATAGATGCTGAATGCAAGGTGGGATAACTTTGCCAGCGTCTAATTCAGAAAAATTCCCTGGACAGCTCAATTAGGGTTAGATATCAGTTCATATTCCTTTAATAATATCTTCTGTGCCCAAGGAGGTCATTGTGGTTGGAGATCATGTGTTCCCAATGTAAGTGGTGATGGGAAACATTGGTGCTTTAAAATCTGCAGCATTGCTGCTTGTAGAGCTGGCTCTGAGATAAAGCATGACTTGGGGAAGAATGCCTTTGGTGCCATCTTGATTAAATGCCAGAGATCCACCCAACAGTTTTTGGCACCTTGGATGTCAGGAGCCATGTTGCTGTCCTTCACAAGGGCCCACACATGGATGTACAACGCTGGAGGGCATAGATGAGAATTAAAGTATTGCAGACTTCAAATTAAACCCTAATTTAGTCACATATGTGAAGCATGGCAAAAGGAAAAACCTGGGGGGTGGGAGATTTTCATGCACTACTAAAGCGGGTGACTAGAGGGTGCCAGAGACCATGCTATGTATTTTTCTCTAGCAAGTATTCAAAGCACAGTCTCTGGCTTCCTCTACTGGCTAGTTCTGGTAATGCATTTGAAAGTAATTTCCTTCCCTTGCATTTTCCTTCTCTTTAAATAGTTTTAATAAAGCAAAAAAAAAAAAAAAAAAAAGGCAAAGTGTTCTGCATTTTACCACCCCATACCACTTCAAGTATTCTCTAGGTGGCTTACAGTTTTTTATTGCAGTATGTAGGCTACACATTGCCCCCCCACCCCCAGCTAGCAGGATACTCAGGGTTATATTTTCAGAACATGGATAAGTGAAGCAATTGATAATGATCCATGGAGAAGGGAATCCTGCTTTATATTGATTACCTGTCTTTCACTTTAGCACTTCTGTATCGGTGACCATCTTAATTCAACACATGTGTTTGCCTGCTGCAGCAAACATACATTTCAGATGCTCCCAACGTCTTCAGATTAGCCTATTCTGAAAGACCATGATTCTATGACAAAAAACAGAACTTAGCTTCCATTTAGGGGCTACTTGCTATTTGAAGTTGGTCCTCTTAATGTTAATTTATAGATTGTGTCAATTGATGGTGTAGCCTGCATAATTAAATTGTAAACTGCCCAGAGAGTGCTTGAAGTGCTATGGGGTGGTGTATAAGCAGAACACTTTGCTTTTTTTCTTTTCTCTTCTTTTTTTTGACACTTTTAGCAATATTTGCAAACCACCTAATTGGTCACGTAATTGTGCTTTACTGTCTATTTTTAAGTCCCGCTTCACAGATAACCATCATTTTAAGCAGCACTTGCTTCTCTCAGAGATGTTGTCATTGAACAAATTGAATAGCAATGGCGAGAATGTACATCCTTGTCACATTTCCTCCCTTCAGGCATGAGCTTACACCACTCTTATCCCGATCCTTTGGTTGACTACCAGAGAACAATGCTCTCCAGTATCCGGGAAATCTTGGCTAGCATTTACTCCATTGCTCTCAGTATATCTGGAGTCCTTTGAGAAGAAGAACCCATTGATTTTGCCATAGAATTTGTCCTGAAAGCCCTCCCTGTTCCCTTGTCTCCTTACAACAAGCCATGTAACAGAAGCTTCTTCCTCTCAGCCAATACAAATCTGTTTGAGTCATGCAGGCATGTCCAAACTTCAGTGCTCCTGATGTTTTGGACCACAACTCCCAGAATTCTAAGCCTAGACTCCCAATGAGAAAGGACTATGGGAGTTGTGGTCCAAAACATCTGGAGGGCTGAGGTTTGGACATGCCTGGACTAGTGTCATCTCGGTTGTTATTCAGGCTGACGGAGCTGCATGGATGAGTAGTGAAATGTTTCAGTCTCTCATGAAAAGCCCAGTTGCCATGATTCAACTTCCAGATACAGTTTAAACATTTGGGGAAAGGGTGCTCATCACCCCAATGCACACTGACTTTTTTCCTGAAGAACATGACCTGTCTCCTGCTCTCTCTGGTGTCATGGTTCCATTGGAATGCCACAGAGTTTTGGGTTATAGCCACTCCATCCTCTGTCTCCTGCCCGTCTTGTTTATCAAACCATGAGTCTCATTTCAGTTAGCTGAATGTGATATTTAATAATGTGGCCTGAAATGAATGAATGCCTAGAGAGTTTCACCCCTCACGTTGGCTTTGGATCAACTCCACAGAGATTCATCAAATTCTTATTTGTGTGTACATCCGCTTCCTGAGGTGTCTTCACAATACATTTCAGACACCATTTTTGCACATGATTTGCTCAATATTCTTTGGTTTTTGGAGCATACGTTCCCATCAATCACAGAGAACAATCTGAGATGCTTTCCAAACGTCCTCCACCAGATTTTAGTCTTTGTGAAAGTTTCCTGCTGATGAAAAGCAGACATTCCACTTTACCACTAGGAAAATCCAATGGGTTGTGGAGAACTGACTGAAATATGAGTGTAGCTCCATCAGCCAAGTGCAAAACTTGTGCAGACCTGCAGACTGGTTGTAGAAGTCTTGTTGTTTTGATATAACTTGTTGTAGAATCTGTCTTCATCAATGCTACCAAAATGGTGTCAAAATTATAGGCAATAATCTGGTTTGCTGAAGTCATGAAGCTATCAGATCTTTCCTCCCCCTTCAACCTGGATGTCTTATTAAGACATTGAGTATTGTATAATCCTGTTACATAAAAATATATAGATAATGTTTATGTTACTATACTTGTACAGGAACCTGAGAATATAATTGTGTTGTACAGAGCAATGTATCCAATGTTGGAACATCATAAATATATGATAAAATTTGGCCTCCTTTGAAAAGGCTTCTAAGTTGTCTCTTTCTATAGAATATATATAAGATCTTGTTATTTGATGTTCCATTAAAATGCAACAAACAAACCATATATCTATATATCTGGATGTCTGACATTTTCGTCAAAAGTCTATTTATTATTTCCCCCCCTGGACCTGTTTTCTTTCTTTTTTGTTTCATTTTTACAGACTATCCTCATGAATTCCTTTTCATAACTCTCCAAATGAATATTGCCTGTTACTGTTTCAAGCTTTCAATAAAGCCTGATTTTATGTGATGTATGTAAAACTGTATGCATGTCCCTGTTGGAATAGGCAGATCATATACCCTCCCCTATGTAGGTTCCAGTCAAGATTTAATGTCGCTGCCCATGAACCAGCAGATCTGTGCTTGAAGGAAATACAGTTAGGACAGATTATGCATGGGTGCATAATCCAGAAGATTTGAACCACATCAAGACTGGAAATATGAGTGAGATTTACCATCTGAAGTGTCTGTCCCCCTTGCGAATGAGACTAGGAGCCCTCCTCTTTCATGACCCACATGTGGTTGTGTGTGCGCCACATCTCGCAGCCCTCTACTATCTCTGGATTGCAAAGTACACAACCACACATTTCATCTTTGGAGCAACTGCAGCCTGTGGGTCACTAAGAGGTAACACTTGGTGCTCCCCGAGGGTCAGCCTGTTACTTCAGAGAATAATGACTAGAGGTGGGCATGAACCAGAAAACCCATGGTTCATGTTCATCCGGTTCGGGCCCACTCTTGGTTCGGTTCAGGTTTGGGTTCTTACCAGTGGCGGCAGCTTGATGATGGTGGTGGTGGCAGCAGTGTATCCTGGCCCCTGCAGCAGGGGCTTTTTGAGACACTGGCATGGAGCCAGCACCTCTTTTTTTTCCCTAAGCGCCCACCACACCTGGGGCCAGGTGGGCACTTCTTTTATTATTATTATTTTTCTTTCTTTTAGAGAACCAGCCACCCCTGGGGCCTGGTTGGCACTCCTTTATTTTATTTTATTTTTTATTTTCTTACTTCTGGGTTTTAATTTTTACTTTTTACTTTTCTTTCTTTCTTTCTTTCTTTCTTTCTTTCTTTCTTTCTTTCTTTCTTTCTTTCTTTCTTTCTTTCTTTCTTTCTTTCTTTCTTTCTTTCTTTCTTTGATTTTTCAAGCACTGACCATGTGGCCCCTGGGGCCCAGTCAGCATGGGTTTTTAATTTATTTTGGAATTTAGGGTGCCGACCAAGCCACCCCGGGGGCCTAGTCGGTGCTCCTTTTTTATTTTATTTTTACTTTTATTTTTATTTTTTTTACTTCCGACCACGTGGCCTATGCTACAGCTGTGGCACGGGCTGGTCGGCTTTTCCTGCCTGCAGCCAGGAAGACCGAAGATGTCCAGCACCAGGTAGGAGACATTGCCGCCATTAACGAACGGAACTGAACCAAACCAATTTTTTTCCGGTTCGTTTCCTTTCATTCTAAAATCACTCAGGTTCGTTGTTCGTTTTGTTACATTATGTAATGTAACGAATAACAAATCTCTAATAATGACATCTGTCTTGTTATTTTTGTTAGGTCTAATTTCATACTCAATCCATTATGTTTTGCCTAACAAATGGCCTTCCCATCCAATTTAGACCTCTTTATGGGGTTGAGTTAAGGCAACACAGAAGGATAATTAGGATAGGCTTCTAAAAAGGGCTTTGTTATTTTTTTAAAAAATAGTATTCATTTTTTAATTTTGATCATGTGTAAAAAAGAAGGAATAAACTGGTCCCTCATTTAACATAGACTGTGAATGTAAAGCTTAGAATGCCAGATTTTAGCACTTATTTATTACTGCAATGATGATGGCAAACTTTAAAAGATGGATGACTGTATGATGATTATGATGAAGATATTAATAATTCTAATATTACTAACGACCTGTCATCAGTGCCAATAAGACTCTACTATTTTTCTACATATGCTTTACGGTGACAGTTTATGTGGCTTGTGTATGATGCAAAAGAAATGTCAATAAAGCCGTTTGCTTCCTTTAGTCTGGTTTTCCTTGCTTTCTTGGAAGGACACTCCTGCAATGTGGTTGACAAAGTATATCAGAGCCAACAAAGCTAATTGTTATGCAATCTCTATACCAAAGTCAGCAACGAAAGAGGATAAAAGCGGTCTCCTTTGCCCAGTAAATACATTTATTGAAATTTTTTTTTAGCCTCTCTGGTTTATGAATGTGGGATATTTTGCTTCTGTACCTATGGCTGCTGTCCAATATTATGCCCACACTTCCAGCATGAAAAAGGATGCCACGCTTTACATAGCAAAGGACAGACTAAATGATGTCAACATCAACAACAGCAATCAGGATGGTCTACATCAGGCATGTCCAAATTTTGGCCCTCCAGATGTTTTAAACCACAACTCCCACAGTCCTTTGTCATTGGCAATACAGGCTTGGAATCCCCTCTTCTGCTCAACACCAGTTACAAAATGACAGTAAGCAAGGAAATACCCCAGAACCTGACTCTGTATTTATTTATTTATTTATTTATTTATTTATTTATTTATTTATTTATTTATTTATTTATTTATTAAATTTATATACTGCTTCATCTAGCTACATGGCTACCCTGGGTAGTTTACAGAAATCAAACCAACCAACAAACAATACAAAAGATAAACAATCCAATCAAGTAAAAATATAATAACTTAATTAAATAATATATATATCAAAATTTATTTAAATTTATTTAAAATATTTTACGTTTCTCCTTTAAAGGACCCAAGAAGCATTAATCACCCAAACACTAAGCAATGGTACTGTCACCCTTTTTAGAGTTACTTGGTGACACGTGTTTTGCTTTGTTTTTCCCAGTTGGACAAAAATAACGACTGGACTCCTAAATCTTGAACTAAGGAAGCAATGAGAGCTCTGCAACATCTTAAAATCCCAGCTATTCCCCCCCACCCGGTGGAGAATCTATCTGGGATGGGCATAAAGAATGGGAAATTTCCAGAAACAGAAGTAGAGGAGGGAATGCTGGGGTCCAAGCATGAAATTGGCAAGAATAAAGAAGAGATTAAGCAATGCTGCAGAGGGTTAGGGTTAGGGTTAGGGCTAGAGTTAAGGTTAGGTGTAAACAGTGCTAGGCTGGCAAATTTAATCTTGCCCAGGAAATGATAAGTAAGAGTTATCCTAGATATGAGAAATCCTGTGGAGGATGGCAGGAATTCCTGTGCAGTGACTCAGACAACTTTCCAAGGTAAAAAAGAAGAATATTTATTGACTCACAGCTGTCTGCAGATATAGTAAACCCCCACCCCCACTTATCTTGGGGGTTAAGATCCTGACCCGACCTGCGATAACGGAAAATCTGTGATATGCGGATCTGCGTTGGGTCAGGACTGGGGAGCCTGATTGGGGCCTCCTAGACTTTTCTTCTCCTGGTGCTGTCCCAAGCAGTCCTCCAACAGGTTTGCTGGACCTGTCAGAGGCCTCAGAAGTGGTTTCTCCTGAACAAAAAGTGCCTTCTGGAAACCAGAGGTGACTTCCAGATTGCCAGAAACCCCTTCTGGGGACTCTAACAGGCCTGAGGAGCCCATCAGAGGCCGGTTTGGGGCAGCACCCGGCTGGGATAAGTGCAGGAGGCCTCAAACAAGCCCATGCAGCTTACCCCGGGGGCTTTGCCTTTCATATGCAACAGTCCCATGATATACTGGGACCGTAGTATAGTACTCCCCCCCATTTTTTGTGGGATCCAGTTTGGAAAATGCCAAAATGATCCACTCAGTAAGATAAGTGGAAAATCCACAAAATGCAGACCTGGGTTCAATCCCCGGTAGCAGGCTCAGTCACATTCCATCCTTCTGAGGTCGGTAAAATGAGTACCCAGCTTTGGGGGCTAGCCTGCACTCTGTAATTCAAATTGTAAACCGCCCAGAGACTACTTGTAGTAGTATGGGGCGGTATATAAGCAGAAGCAGAACACTTTAAACTGAGCTTGGGCTGCTCCTGCCAACTGCATTTCCAAAGAGAGGTTTTTAGCCCCCTCCTGACAACTCAGCAACCTTGCTGCCAGGAGCTCAAGGTCCATCTGCTGAGATGTCAGAAGGGGGTTAAAAACTTCTCTTTGGAAACAGCAGCGGAGCAGCCCAAGGTCCGTATGATGAGGTGTTAGGGGTTGGTTAAAAAACCTCTCTTTGCAAGTGGAGCTGGCAGGAGCAGCTCTTGCTGAGGCATCTGCATTTCGCTTCCAAAGAGAGGTTTTTAACTCTCTCTTGATACCTCGGCAAACAGAGCTGGAGCTGTTCCTGCCAGCTGTGTTTGCAAAGGGAGGTTTTTAACCAACCCCTAACACCTCATCAAACTGACCTTGGGCTGCTTGGCGGCTGTTTGCAAAGAAAAGTTTTTAACCCCCTCCTGCCACCTCAGCAAACAGACCTGGGGCTGCTCCTGCAGGCTCCGCTTGCAAAGAGAAGTTTTTAACCCCCTCCTGACACCTCAGCAAACATTGCTGCCAGGATCTCAAGGTCTGTTTGCTGAAGTGTCAGGAGGAGGTTTAAAAAAATTATTTGCAACTGCAGACGGCAGGAGCAGCCCCATGTTTGTCTGCTGAGGTGTCAAGAGGGAGTTAAAAACCTCTCTTTGGAAGCCTGCTTCTCTCAAGAAAAAGATAATGTGAATATACTGAGACCATAATATATGAACCGTGTTGTGGCAGGAGACTACTGTATATGAACCATGAAATGGTGGGGGATCACTGTATCACAACGTTCAGAGATTAAAGAAAGAAGAAAGAGCTGGATTTCCTAACCCATGGAATTGTATACAAGTCCATTCTGCATTCAGGGAGACTGCTCTCCTCTCCACCCTGAAGCATCTGTCCCCAAAACAAAAGTTAGTAAAACATCTTAACTAGGGTGATTGTTAGGATTTTCAGCAGATTTTACCCTCCAAGGTCAGCATCAACAATGAGATTTCTTTCTGTTGTCCAGAATTTATGCACAACAGACTCTCACATGGAAGTCTTTGTGTAGTCATCTACTTACAATATAACCTATAAGTAAACAATCCAACATAGTGACTAGCCTTGTGACAATCATGATGCACACAGAGAGAGATTATACAGAACATGAGACTTATATATGTATAGCCACCAATCACATTTGATTACCCAGGTGTTAGACTAAGTATAAAATCTACTGTCATACTGACTCTGCTATGCCTATTTCAGTATAAAACAAATCAACCTTTCATACACCAACAGGGATTAAGGAAGGGTATTCTTGAGTCCAGGAATAAAAGAGTCTATTCATTGGTTAGTAACAAAGTGCTGACACACTAGGCGTGCAAAGACTTTGTGTTTATAACCTTAGTGACAAACTGTTGACACACTAGGCTTGCACAGACTTTGTGTTACAAACACTTATAACTTTGTGTTTCTATCTCTCCTTGTGTCATTGCATTGACACTATGTTATCAATTGTTAGTTTTAATGTTGCCTTCTAATGCTGTAAGATACCCCTCAATTCCCTGTTTCTCAAACTGAATGTCTTAAAATTGTAATAGACTGTATATTGTCTCTCCTTACTGTAAGCTGCCTTGGGTCCTTTCCCAAGAAGAAAAGGCAGGGTAAAATTACTCATGAATGAATTAATGAATGAATGAATAGGCTGAGAAAACACCCCATCCCACAACCCTGATGTGCGAATGGACGTTGCATGCAAGGTGGGTTAACTTTCCCAGCATCTCATTCAGAACAATTTCCTGGACAGCTGAACAGGTTAGGCATCTGGTTGTAGAACCAGAGGTTGATAGTTCGATGCCCTACTCTGCCTCCTTGAGAGAGTCTGGACTTGATGAACCAAAGGGTCTCTTCCAGATCTGCAATTCTTGAATTATTATGCTGGGCCACAGTTCAGAAAAGTTCCAGTGGGAGATGTGCAGGTTTGTATTTTTGGACTACAACTCTTACATTTCCCATGCAGCTTAGCAGGTCATCATACTGAAGTAGCCACAGCTTTAAAAACATTGAAAAGAAACTTTTTAAAAAGTGCAGTAAAAGACCTTTCTTTAGCTACAAGTAAGTTGGCAAAAATCCACCTGAGAAGAAATATTTTTGTAGGACCAGGCATTGATCAGAGATGGAGTTCAAAAGCACAGAAATGGAAGTGGTCCAAAGTCTAGCCACGTTAAGGTTTGACATAAGGAATCAACCTTATTTCTTCTCAATCAAGCATCAAGGGGCCTCAGCTTGAAATAATAGAATAAAGTCTATCCCTGATCAGCTGAGTGTCAGGTGCACATAGGCAGCAATTGATCTCCTAGAACAGTGGTTCTCAACCTGTGGGTCCCCAGATGTTCCTGGACTGCAACTCCCAGAAGCCTCCACCACTCTCTGTGCTGGAAGGGATTTCTGGGAGTTACAGTCTAGGAACAACTGGGGACCCACAGGTTGTGAATCACTGTACTAGGCAGTTACTTCACGTCCTACCTCGTTCCACGATTACGTCCGTTCTGTGACAGCGTTTTTTGTGGTCACGTGGTTTTGTCCCTGTTCAGTCCCTGTTTTCATTTACCCACGGGCATGATTACTTGTATTGTGGCAACTGTTACTTCACGTCCTTGTTTCGTGACAACTACTGGATTTTCCTGGCTTAGTTTAGCCTTTTTAAAAATTGTCAGGCTTCCATTTTTCCATATTTTGAATCCCCGCTGTGAGTGTGCGGGCTGTCTCGAGAAGCCCGGCAGGAGGAGCCAGGTGAGCACTCAACACTTGCCGCGGGCAAGCAACATGGGCAGTGGGTGAGATACTCTCACCCTGAACTCAGCAGTCTGCGGGCTGGCAGGCGAGCAGGCAAGGAGAGCTCAGCCCCACCTCCGGGACCCAAGGAGGACGGACCTCCGCCTGACAGTGGCTCTCCGCCTGTCCCTTCAAGAGCTGCCTTCTCCTGTGGGGACAGGCGGGCAGCCGGGCAGGCGGGCAGAAGTTCCAGTTGTCTTTCTCAGTTGTCGGAGTATTCCTAGAGCGAAAGGGGGTAACAGCCATTGCCATTAGTTCACATCCCTTGTCTTGGAACAGGAACTGGGAACAAAGCGTGACAAAAGAATTCCCCAGCCCAGGGGCAGGTACGGCTTGTCACGCTCTGTTCCTGGTTCAGGGGGCATCATCGAGATGAGTTTCTGCTGTCACGCTATGGACGTGAAGTAAGTTTTATTTTGTACTGGTCCCAAGTGGGACAGCAAAGAGGGACGAAAGGGAGGTGAAGTAATGGCCCTAGAAGGATAGCTGTTCCCCGCCTTCTATGCATATGCCAGCCACTGGGCATATGCTCTGATCAGCTGGTCTCCAGGAGCATGTGCAAAGGCAGCAGGCATGGCTCCTGGAGGGGAAGCAAGAATTTTGTCTCTGAGGATGGTAGCAATGATGGAAGGGATGGCAGAGGTAGCACCTGATAGGGAAGCGACAGGGACAGTGGGAAGTAGTGGGTGGTCATCCATTTTGCCAAAACAAAACTAAGCAGTGAGTGAACCTTTGAGCCTGTAACCTGAGACTAATATTGTTGTTTAGAGATTTGCACAAACCAAACTATGAACCAGCTCGATTTGTCCTTTTGGGCAGGTGGGTTCATAGTTTGGTTGGTACCAATCTCTAAATAAAAGCATCAGTCCAGGGTAACAGGCTCAAAGGTTCACTCAACCTTCCATCCTCTTAAGGGTGGCAAAATGAGTAATCAGCTTGTGTAGCTTACATATTTACATTGTAATATACCCAGTAGTATGGAGCAGTACATAAGTAGCATACTTTCTGCTCTGCTATTGTATGTGCATACATACACAAATATATATGTATATACATATATCTTCGAATTATCCTTACTGGTTTATTTTTCTGCTATGTTTCCTTTTGTTTATGACTGATGTTATTGATTTTTGTCAAGGTTTAATATTGTTTGCAGTTATTTTCATGTGGTCGTATTATATTTTGTTTACTACTGTTGTTCACTGCCCCAAGTGCTCACGGGCTAGATGGGTGGCATGTGAATCAAATAAGTAAATAAATAAATAATAAATATACATGTATGTATGCATGCAGTGCGTCAGTGGTTTCTTTTTTATGTATTATTATATATAATTCAAAAAGATTGCATACAACTGCCACAGGATGTCACTGTTTCCTCATCTAAGAATACAGTTCCTCCACAAACACAAAGCAAAGTTACACTGAAAATGCAGCCCTGAAGAAACAAAGTTGTGGAAGTGTGTGCTTTTAAAAAGTGTTTAGGCTTCAGGCATATTTCTGCAGAATGGATCGGGTGATGGCTAGATTCCGCAAAGGCAGTTCCTGTCAAAATTCGTTGGTATGCAACCAGATGGGCAAACAAGTCTGTTCCCTACAGACTTCTCCAGGTTGCCCTATAAATGTGTGATTTATTTACCTCTTTTATTCCCATGCTGCCTTCCTCTTGCTACAGGAACCCAAGGCAACTCGCAAATCACGGGAAACAAGTACAGTGGTACCTTGTATAAAGGAATTAATTCATTCCAAATGAAATTATGTTAAGCAAATCTTCCTTTATACAAATTTCCCATAGAAATACATTGAAAACAGAACAATCCCTATATGACTACCATTTTATGTTGTATGGATGTGCCCTATGGACAATTCTGTTAAGCAAATTTCCCCTCTCTCCGGAATTTTTTATGTTGTAAAGATTTTATGTTATACAAACCATATGTTATACGAGGGTCCACTGTACCATTCAATATGTAAATCATAACATGTCAGAGCTAATTCATCAGATTGACAATCTGCTACACAGTTCATTGGACAACAATGGGTCACCAAAATGGAAACAAACCTTAGGTGAACATCTGTAGAATTATGGGCATAATAGTAATAATACTGTAAAAACACTCATATGAGGGCATCACATGAGGCATTTTTTTCAGTACAGCCTCCACCAACAAAACTCAGTTGTATTTAATGGTTTAAAATTGTGCCTAATAGCCATGGGATAGAAAGACAGAGAGGTTATAGTGTTTGAGGCTGTTTGGAAGAGAGGGGGTAAGGGGAGGGCATAATACAGGTGTGTAGAGGTATGCACAGTGGGGGCAAAGTAGAAAAGGAATCTTCCCAGCCTTCAAAATACTAGAATCAGACACCATGACAGAGATACCATATTGTTTGTCCTTTGTTTTTGGACAATGTTTAATTAAAGTGTGGAACTCATTTACCCAAGATGTAGCAGCTTCCAGTCGGGATGAATTCAAAAGAGACTTTGATGACCTGATGGAGGATTAGGTTTTCCATCACCATGGTTGCTTCTGTGTCCTGGCTGGCCTTTTACCATCTTAGGCTTATCACCCAGATTTGACCGTACCTTGATGGGGACTCCTTGAGGACGGTACTGCAGGCGCTGGTCATGTTGCGGATTGATTATTGTAACACTCTTCACATGGGGCTTCCCTTGACCCTTGTTCGGCGATATCAGCGGGTGCAAAATGTGGCAGCCAGATTGGTGGATGGCATGGGCAGATTTGACCACTTCACCCCGATTCTGGCTCGCCTGCACTGGTTTCCCGTTGCCTCCTGAATAAGGTTCAATGTGTACATTTTGGTTTACAAAACCCTCCATGGCTTGGGTCCTGAATACCTGGCAGACCATATCTCCCAAAGATCAATGCTGATCTAGCCCAGCAGAGCCTCTATGGCACTCTTGCTTCAGGAGGCCCATAAGGTTGCTACATGCAATCAGGCCTTCTCAGTGGCCAGCCTGGGTATTTGGAATAAATTGCCAAGCGAGATTCGCCTGGTTCCATCCCTAGCATCCTTTCAAAAGGCAGTGAAAACTTGGATGCTTTTGGCAACTATTAATGTGTGTATTGTGCTCTTCGTGTTTGATGTTGTTATTTACATGGAATTTTAATTTCTTTTTAACTGCATGTTTTCTTGTAGCATTAATGTAATGTTGTCTATTAACACTGTAAGATGTCCCTCTATTCCCTGTTCTCAGTACCTGAACATGTCTTAATTGTACTGGACTGTATATGATCTCTCACTACTGTAAGCCTCCTTGGGTCTTTTTCCAAGGAGAAAGGTGGGGTAAAAATACTCTAAAAATGATCAATAATAAATAAATTGTTATTATTTGAGATGGGCATGAAATGAATTTTTAATTCATTTCATTATTTGTTATTCATTTTGTTAGCTAACGAAATGAATAACGAACCAACCCATCAAAGGAAAACAAAATGAAATTTTCGTTTCGTTTCATTTTGTATTTTGTTCCCCCGGTCTCCTACCTTGCCGCCGCCAGCCTCCTCACCCGGCAGCAGGACCAACTTCCCTTCCTGGACGTCCTAATCTACAAAAAACCCGACGGCTCCTTAGGACATACCATCTACCAGAAAAAAACACATACAAACCGCTACTTAAATGCACAATCACACCACCACCCTGCACAGATCAACTCCGTAGCAAAAACCCTCATCTCCAGAACCAAACGCCTCGCTGACAAAGACCACCTAAAAACTGAATTACACACTCTCTCGAATGTTTTAATTGCGAACGGATTCCAAAAAAACACCATCACCAAACTAATCCAAAAGGAAACACCCCCCAAGAACCAAGAAACAGAAGAGAACAACGGCACCGCCCTCCTCCCTTACATCAAAGGCACCACAGACAAAATCAGCAAAATTCTCCACAAACACAATATCAAGACAGCCTTTTGCACCGACCAAAAAATAGCCAACATCTTAAGAAACCCCAAAGACAAGATTGAGCTAGAAAACCAAGGAGTCTACGAAATACCATGCAAAGTCTGTCCAGCCACATACATCGGACAAACAAACAGGAGAATAAGCGCACGCATCGCAGAACACAAGAACGCAGTCAAAAAGAAGAAAAATCTTCCTCTCTCTTCCAGCACATAAAAACAACAGGTCATGAAATTGACTTTGAAAGAACCAAACTCATCTCCAAAACTGAACACTTCAACAGTCGAATAATCATGGAAGCCATTGAAATAGAGAAACACCCAAACAACATGAATAAACAAGATGACACCTCCCGCTTGCCTGACATCTGGAAACTAGCCCTGGTCAACAGACGAGCCTCTGTCACAAAGACTGACACCAGGTCCAAAAGGACACAAGATGCCACCACCTTCCATCCACACCAAACACAAACCCAGACCCTTCCCACAGATGAAACGAAACCACCATCCAATAACAAAACCACGACTGCACCATCTACTGCGGCACCCCACTCCAGTCACCACATGGAGCACACTCACACACCCCAAAAAAACATTGGGAGACCACAGACACGTAGCCAGACCAAAATGAATTCACAAGACACAGGACCCCACTCCACCAAAGCCCAGGATACTGCCAGAACCTACCAGCCATCTAACCCACCAGCATGTAAACAGCCATCTAAACAGCCATCAGCAGTTAATCCCTTAACGATCGCCTCAGCCACACAGCAGATCACAAAAGAACAAAGGAACAAAGGAACCTACAATCAGCAACAGAGCAAGCAAACCACACACCCCCAGCAGTATTTATAGAAGGACTTCAACTGAGACCACGCTTTGCTTCAAGAAGAAAGAAGCCAGAACACCAGCCTGAAGATGACGAGTGAGACCTCGTGAAACGTCGCCAAAACAACCAGATTTCTACACGGGAAGAAACCCGAATCCACCCTAACATGCATACCTATACCCGTGAAAATCTACGAAAACAAATATCCGACCTCTACGGGAGGAAACCTTCCAGCTGACCAGAACCTACGAGAAACTAGAAGTCCGAAGAGCCACCATCTTATGTGACATTGCATTCCTACGCAACTGCCGAGACAAAATGTGATCCCCACAAGCTTCCAACTGAAATTCCACTCAAAACCCCATCCAGCGAAAGGATCCTGAAAAGAACAGAACTAGCCCTAATCAGAAGCGAACTACACAGGAAAAGATACCTACTAGATCAAACCAACAGAGACCTACTCACTCTCCACCTCAAACTCAGCAACAAAATCCACCCAACACTCTGGAACAAATCCAAGCAACTGGCCGCCTGGAGAGCTGAAACAGAGACCTCCCACAAGACAGACACACACACCAACAAACTCCACAAACTGGAAAACGCCAGAAGCCCAACCCCCACACAACAGCCCATGAAACAAACAGTTCACAACATATCAGACAGGACACTCACCATCGCAGAGACCAAAGTCCTTTCCAAAGGATTCAACTTTGCAATCGCCCCCAGACACATCCCCACCGAAAACATCATATGCGGAGTGGAAGCCAGCCTAACCAAAATCAACCCAGATGAAGCCAACAAAATCAGACTCGAAGTCACCAATGTCCTCTGCTCCAGCAAACCACCCAGAAGCAATTTACACAAAGAAGAACAAAAGCCCTCTCCAACCTGAGGAAAGACAACAACATAATCATTCTCCCAGCAGACAAAGGCAATGCCACAGTGGTGATGAACACATCCGACTACCAAGCCAAATTATCCAACCTACTACAAGACCCTGCTTATATACCTTTGAACACAGACCCCACCACCTACCTGGAAAAAACCACCAAAGCCAAAATAAAAGCCTCTCCCTTAAGTGAAGAAATCAAGCCAAGCATCATCCCCAGAGAGAAATCATCCAGATGCCCCAAGCTCTACGGCCTCCCCAAGATTCACAAAGAAGGAACACCTCTCAGACCCATAGTCAGCTCCATAGGCTCACCTCTACAAAACCTCGCCAAATTTCTTGCCAAACAACTCCAGCCCTATGCAGAATCCATCACTTCATACGTACAAAACTCGTTCCACTTCATAGAAATTATAAAGAAACAAGACCTACAACCCAATGACCTACTCGTGAGCTTCGATGTTGTTTCGCTCTTCACACAAGTGCCCATTCAAGAAGCCTTGACAGCTATCCACAACAAATACAACCCCCAAACACATCCTAGATCTGACCAACCACTGCCTAACCAACACATACTTCATCCACAATGGACAAAGATACAAACAGATAGAAGGAGCACCCATGGGATCACCCCTCTCACCGGTCATCGCAAACCTATATATGGAACACTTTGAAACCAACGCGTTACAGAAGTCCGAACATAAACCCAAACTCTGGCTCAGATATGTTGACGACACCTTTGTTATCTGGCCACACGGGAAAGATAAACTGAACAACTTCCTCACACATCTCAACAGCCTACACCCCAAAATACAATTCACTATGGAAATAGAAGCCAACAACCAACTTCCCTTCCTGGACGTCCTAATCTACAAAAAAACCCGACGGCTCCTTAGGACATACCATCTACCAGAAAAAAACACATACAAACCGCTACTTAAATGCACAATCACACCACCACCCTGCACAGATCAACTCCGTAGCAAAAACCCTCATCTCCAGAACCAAACGCCTCGCTGACAAAGACCACCTAAAAACTGAATTACACACTCTCTCGAATGTTTTAATTGCGAACGGATTCCAAAAAAACACCATCACCAAACTAATCCAAAAGGAAACACCCCCCAAGAACCAAGAAACAGAAGAGAACAACGGCACCGCCCTCCTCCCTTACATCAAAGGCACCACAGACAAAATCAGCAAAATTCTCCACAAACACAATATCAAGACAGCCTTTTGCACCGACCAAAAATAGCCAACATCTTAAGAAACCCCAAAGACAAGATTGAGCTAGAAAACCAAGGAGTCTACGAAATACCATGCAAAGTCTGTCCAGCCACATACATCGGACAAACAAACAGGAGAATAAGCGCACGCATCGCAGAACACAAGAACGCAGTCAAAAAAGAAGAAAAATCTTCCTCTCTCTTCCAGCACATAAAAACAACAGGTCATGAAATTGACTTTGAAAGAACCAAACTCATCTCCAAAACTGAACACTTCAACAGTCGAATAATCATGGAAGCCATTGAAATAGAGAAACACCCAAACAACATGAATAAACGAGATGACACCTCCCGCTTGCCTGACATCTGGAAACTAGCCCTGGTCAACAGACGAGCCTCTGTCACAAAGACTGACACCAGGTCCAAAAGGACACAAGATGCCACCACCTTCCATCCACACCAAACACAAACCCAGACCCTTCCCACAGATGAAACGAAACCACCATCCAATAACAAAACCACGACTGCACCATCTACTGCGGCACCCCACTCCAGTCACCACATGGAGCACACTCACACACCCCAAAAAAACATTGGGAGACCACAGACACGTAGCCAGACCAAAATGAATTCACAAGACACAGGACCCCACTCCACCAAAGCCCAGGATACTGCCAGAACCTACCAGCCATCTAACCCACCAGCATGTAAACAGCCATCTAAACAGCCATCAGCAGTTAATCCCTTAACGATCGCCTCAGCCACACAGCAGATCACAAAAGAACAAAGGAACAAAGGAACCTACAATCAGCAACAGAGCAAGCAAACCACACCCCCAGCAGTATTTATAGAAGGACTTCAACTGAGACCACACTTTGCTTCAAGAAGAAAGAAGCCAGAACACCAGCCTGAAGATGACGAGTGAGACCTCGTCGAAACATCGCCAAAACAACCAGATTTCTACACGGGAAGAAACCCGAATCCACCCTAACATGCATACCTATACCCGTGAAAATCTACGAAAACATATATATATATATATATATATATATATATATATATATATATATATATATATATATATATATATATATATATATATATATATATATATATATATATATATATATATATATATATATATGCATGTTAGGGTGGATTCGGGTTTCTTCCGTGTAGAAATCTGGTTGTTTTGGCGACGTTTCGACGAGGTCTCACTCGTCATCTTCAGGCTGGTGTTCTGGCTTCTTTCTTCTTGAAGCAAAGTGTGGTCTCAGTTGAAGTCCTTCTATAAATACTGCTGGGGGTGTGGTTTGCTTGCTCTGTTGCTGATTGTAGGTTCCTTTGTTCCTTTGTTCTTTTGTGATCTGCTGTGTGGCTGAGGCGATCGTTAAGGGATTAACTGCTGATGGCTGTTTAGATGGCTGTTTACATGCTGGTGGGTTAGATGGCTGGTAGGTTCTGGCAGTATCTTGGGCTTTGGTGGAGTGGGGTCCTGTGTCTTGTGAATTCATTTTGGTCTGGCTACGTGTCTGTGGTCTCCCAATGTTTTTTTGGGGTGTGTGAGTGTGCTCCATGTGGTGACTGGAGTGGGGTGCCGCAGTAGATGGTGCAGTCGTGGTTTTGTTATTGGATGGTGGTTTCGTTTTCATCTGTGGGAAGGGTCTGGGTTTGTGTTTGGTGTGGATGGAAGGTGGTGGCATCTTGTGTCCTTTTGGACCTGGTGTCAGTCTTTGTGACAGAGGCTCGTCTGTTGACCAGGGCTAGTTTCCAGATGTCAGGCAAGCGGGAGGTGTCATCTCGTTTATTCATGTTGTTTGGGTGTTTCTCTATTTCAATGGCTTCCATGATTATTCGACTGTTGAAGTGTTCAGTTTTGGAGATGAGTTTGGTTCTTTCAAAGTCAATTTCATGACCTGTTGTTTTTATGTGCTGGAAGAGAGAGGAAGATTTTTCTTCTTTTTTGACTGCGTTCTTGTGTTCTGCGATGCGTGCGCTTATTCTCCTGTTTGTTTGTCCGATGTATGTGGCTGGACAGACTTTGCATGGTATTTCGTAGACTCCTTGGTTTTCTAGCTCAATCTTGTCTTTGGGGTTTCTTAAGATGTTGGCTATTTTTTGGTCGGTGCAAAAGGCTGTCTTGATATTGTGTTTGTGGAGAATTTTGCTGATTTTGTCTGTGGTGCCTTTGATGTAAGGGAGGAGGGCGGTGCCGTTGTTCTCTTCTGTTTCTTGGTTCTTGGGGGGTGTTTCCTTTTGGATTAGTTTGGTGATGGTGTTTTTTTGGAATCCGTTCGCAATTAAAACATTCGAAAGAGTGTGTAATTCAGTTTTTAGGTGGTCTTTGTCAGCGAGGCGTTTGGTTCTGGAGATGAGGGTTTTTGCTACGGAGTTGATCTGTGCAGGGTGGTGGTGTGATTGTGCATTTAAGTAGCGGTTTGTATGTGTTTTTTTCTGGTAGATGGTATGTCCTAAGGAGCCGTCGGGTTTTTTGTAGATTAGGACGTCCAGGAAGGGAAGTTGGTTGTTGGCTTCTATTTCCATAGTGAATTGTATTTTGGGGTGTACAGCCTACACCCCAAAATACAGCCTACACCCCAAAATACAATTCACTATGGAAATAGAAGCCAACAACCAACTTCCCTTCCTGGACGTCCTAATCTACAAAAAACCCGACGGCTCCTTAGGACATACCATCTACCAGAAAAAAACACATACAAACCGCTACTTAAATGCACAATCACACCACCACCCTGCACAGATCAACTCCGTAGCAAAAACCCTCATCTCCAGAACCAAACGCCTCGCTGACAAAGACCACCTAAAAACTGAATTACACACTCTTTCGAATGTTTTAATTGCGAACGGATTCCAAAAAAACACCATCACCAAACTAATCCAAAAGGAAACACCCCCCAAGAACCAAGAAACAGAAGAGAACAACGGCACCGCCCTCCTCCCTTACATCAAAGGCACCACAGACAAAATCAGCAAAATTCTCCACAAACACAATATCAAGACAGCCTTTTGCACCGACCAAAAAATAGCCAACATCTTAAGAAACCCCAAAGACAAGATTGAGCTAGAAAACCAAGGAGTCTACGAAATACCATGCAAAGTCTGTCCAGCCACATACATCGGACAAACAAACAGGAGAATAAGCGCACGCATCGCAGAACACAAGAACGCAGTCAAAAAAGAAGAAAAATCTTCCTCTCTCTTCCAGCACATAAAAACAACAGGTCATGAAATTGACTTTGAAAGAACCAAACTCATCTCCAAAACTGAACACTTCAACAGTCGAATAATCATGGAAGCCATTGAAATAGAGAACACCCAAACAACATGAATAAACGAGATGACACCTCCCGCTTGCCTGACATCTGGAAACTAGCCCTGGTCAACAGACGAGCCTCTGTCACAAAGACTGACACCAGGTCCAAAAGGACACAAGATGCCACCACCTTCCATCCACACCAAACACAAACCCAGACCCTTCCCACAGATGAAACGAAACCACCATCCAATAACAAAACCACGACTGCACCATCTACTGCGGCACCCCACTCCAGTCACCACATGGAGCACACTCACACACCCCAAAAAAACATTGGGAGACCACAGACACGTAGCCAGACCAAAATGAATTCACAAGACACAGGACCCCACTCCACCAAAGCCCAAGATACTGCCAGAACCTACCAGCCATCTAACCCACCAGCATGTAAACAGCCATCTAAACAGCCATCAGCAGTTAATCCCTTAACGATCGCCTCAGCCACACAGCAGATCACAAAAGAACAAAGGAACAAAGGAACCTACAATCAGCAACAGAGCAAGCAAACCACACCCCCAGCAGTATTTATAGAAGGACTTCAACTGAGACCACACTTTGCTTCAAGAAGAAAGAAGCCAGAACACCAGCCTGAAGATGACGAGTGAGACCTCGTCGAAACGTCGCCAAAACAACCAGATTTCTACACGGGAAGAAACCCGAATCCACCCTAACATGCATACCTATACCCGTGAAAATCTTTAAAACATATATATATATATATATATATATATATATATATATATATATATATATATATATATATATATATATATATATATATATATATATATATATATATATATATATTAATGCTACAAGAAAACATGCACAGTTAAAAAGAAAGTAAAATTCCATGTGAACAACATCAAACACGAAGAGCACAATACACACATTTATAGTTGCCAGGGTGCACAGCAGCTAGCACCTCTAAGCTGTGGAAAAATAAAAGCCCTTGGCATTAGGGACTTTTAAAAACAACAAAAATTAAAAAAAAATAAAAAGTGCTGATGCAGCCCCTGGGGCCACGTGGTCAGTGCTGTTAAAAATAAAATAAAAAACAATTGTTATAAAAGCACCAACCCGGAAGGAGCGGTCAGGCAGGGAATTTACTTCTGCCTGGCTGCCCCTTTCCTCCTACCCCCTCACCTCCCAGCTGGTATTGAACTGTCAAAATCAGCTGGGGAGTGGTGGGGAGGAGGCTTTTGGATCTGGTGCCACAGGGATTCATTTTGTTTTGTTTTGTTTTGTTTCGTAAGTAACAATTTTTTGACAAATTTCATTACTTATAATACGAAACGAAATGTGGTGGGACGTAATGGGATGGAACAAAACACAGTGTTTCTGTCTTGCCCTTCCGTAGTACACAGTACTCCAGGTAGGGTCTGGCCAGAGCAGAATAGAGGGGTACTATCACCTCCATTGCTCTAGAAACTCTGCTACTATTGATGCAACCAAGAATTTGCCTTTTTTTCCAGCACGGGTGGGGGTGGGGGCTGGATTGGAACCTACCACCCCCATTTTCATGTTTATTTTTTTTTTGGACACATAGTACTTTTAAATACCCCAATACAAATTAAAGCAGATGGGTTACTAATTGGCCCAAACCAAATGACTTGCTCATTGTAAGACAAATAATTGAAATGGAAGCAAATGGATGGAATTTGCATGCCGCTAGTTATTGCCAATATGTCCAACATAAATTCCGGCCATCTTGTTTTCCAGACTGACGCAGTCATGAACATTGCTGCCACTGAAACTTATGTCTTTCTACCTTAATATCTGGATATAAACAAATGCATATTCAGAGAGATTTAGAAATGGCTGTGTCAACAACAACAACAACAAATGGGTTTATTAAGCTGGGCGAATTTCTACTGAAATCAGTTAGACTTATGTGAGTTGAGATGGGAGAACACACGCTCACTCTGGACACTGGTGGGGGGAGATGGACAAGAGGTCCAACGCCAGAGTCGATAGTGTGGGCCACATGTCTGCCTTTCTGGCCCAGTATCAGAGGGGGTCTGACATTAGTGGTTGGAGGGGCTCGGCCATGTACTCCCTCACCATGGTCCGAGCAGGGTCCGGTTCCTCTTCCTGCCTTGCCTCCACTGAGGAGGAGACTGCCATGGCTAGGGCAGAGGCCAGGTAGGTAGCTGGTAATGTACCTGGTCTCTGGGTGTACACACCAGAGGAGAAGGAGGACCCTTGTGAGGATCCCTCCTCTGCTTCCCTGTGGCTGCCTTGCGCCCTCGGGAACGCCTGCCCCTGCCTTGCGGCAGCCCTATGCACCTGACGGCATAGCTCTGACTTCCATGCGTTGAGGTCCACAACGCTGCCCGCCAAGGAACCCTTGACGTGAGGGTCGCACAGGCATGCCATCTGGTACACCTTTTCCCTCCTCAGTGGGCTAAGGCGGGTATCCACGCCAGTCAACAGCCTGTCTGCCAAGGCCCTGCTCTTTGGGAGAAGATCGGCTTCCTCCCGGAGACAGGCCTCAATCAGTTAGACTTATGTGAGTTGAGATGAACCTAAATCCTTTTATGTGGATATGTATGTGCTATTTGATCAGCCAGCAGAAGCAATACTTATTGGATAAATTGTTAGCCAGAGACAGATTTTTCTTAAAACCAGACAGCTATTCTGTACAAAAATATATCACAGCATCACAGAAATTTTACAAAGTTCAACAAAGCATAGAGGGAGAAATCACATGAGTACATTGATACAAAATTCAACAGCATAACAGCATAATAGCATACAGTGCATAGACAAAATATATGACAATGAAACAAAATGGGTGCCTTACTCACAGAAGGCCCAATGAACAGTGATTTACAGAGCATTTTATACACGTGTTTGTCCAATCATAAATGACATTACCTCATAGCTATTGCAACTTCTTGCATCAGCCAAAATTCATTATGTTAATTCTTAACATCTGTACTCCATTTGAAAAAACTATACATTGAGTCACTGTGACTTTGCACCTTTTACAGACTCCATCTTTAAATCAATTAAACACATATCAAATATATATAAAACATCCTGTTTAATACATATATTTCATGAACTAATATCTGACAGTGACAAAGTATAGGGCATTACCACAAATAATTTGGTCCAATACTAGCAAAAGAAGAATCTGTAGATTCAGGCTAGTCTTTTGGTTTGAAACAAGCCCTTTAGAGCAGGGGAAAGCCATTTACTCCCCCTATTGCAATAGTCTCCTGGCTTGCTACAGTCCCTTCTACCTACCGTCTGGTATACTCTAAGAAATTAATTTGAGAGCCAGATTATGGACTGGATGCAACCCCTGTCATGTCTTAGATTGTTTATCATCTTCTCTACAGACTAGAAAAACAAATGTGCACATTAAAATGAAACTATCTAAACAGAGATGGGCACGAAACAAACATTTTTTTTTCGTTTCTGTTATTTGTTATTCGTTTCTTTACGTAACAAAATGACAAATGAAAATTGTGATGAAAATGGAACAAACCGAACAGAACCACAAAAATTGTGTTTGTTACATTTCATTTTTGTTAATGGCGATGCGCAATGAAATGAGCTTTTTAAATGTTAAAAAACTCCCTGGACATTCATAAAAACACAGCGATAATTATTTATACTGTCTGATGATACCTACCAGGGGGTTGGGGTCCTTAAAACATGCATTTATGTCTTTTCTCAGATCGCTGTATTTTTTTCCTTTAAGGGGAGTTAGGGGACATCGACCCAAAATTGCTCCCAGATGCCTAATATTGATTTATTGGATATTAAAATGCCCTGGACATGCATAAAAATGCAGCGATAATGCGATAATTATTTGAATTTATTACCTACTAGGGGGTTGGGGTCCTTAAAACATTTGTTTTTGTCTTCTCCCATCGCGATGTATTTTTCTATTCCCTTTATGGATGACAAAATGGATGTCGCCACTCCGGCCACAACATGGAGGCAAGCCATGTGATGGGATCATGTAAATTCTTGGACAACTTCAACCAATAGCATGCCCAGGTTGCAGACTGGGCAGGTCTGGCAGCCACAGAGGGCATAAAAAGGTCTGGCAGCCCCCGTCCTCCTTGCAGTCCCCAGTGGGAGTTAGGGTGGGATTGCTGTCTCTGCAACTCTAGCTTCAGTGCTGTAGCCTCCCTGTGTGCGTGTGTGCGTACCTCTCGGTGAATACCCTCCCCTGCCCTGCAGTGCAGTCACTCTGCGGCTGCCTTGCACCCTGGGCAACGTCCGCCGCTGCCTTTGCAGTCTCCCTGTGTACCTAGTCTATACTGCGTGTCTGCCAGCATCAATTTTTTTAGTGTTTTTCCTCTGGTCTGGGGCACTGGGGGACACCCCTGCACGGAAATGCTTTAAAAATCATGCAAAAAGCGGGTAGAAACAAAAAATGAAAAAACAAAAAACAAAAATGAATTTTTTCCAAAACTTTGCGAAAAAATGGAAATGAAACGAAACGGACCTCTCAACGACAAATGAAAAACCGAAATGCCTTTTTTTATTCGAGCCCATCTCTATAATTAAATAAATCTTGATGGGATTGCCTATGGATGGGAGCTTCAGAGTAGGGACATTAAACTAAAATTACTAAGTAACAGAAAAGAAGCAAAACTAAAGCAGCTAGAGTTTTGTCTGTACTGTATGTATTGGGGTGGGGGAGTATAGAGGGTCTAGAGGCAGAAAGAAAGAAAGAAAGAAAGAAAGAAAGAAAGAAAGAAAGAAAGAAAGAAAGAAAGAAAGAAAGAAAGAAAGAAAGAAAGAAAGAAAGAAAGAAAGAGCTAGTAATTGTAGTTTAGAGACCGTACTCTGAAGCTCCTATCCATAGGCATCAAGATTTATTTGTTTTATTTTAATATGCATTTTTGATGCTCAGAATGTTTGGCTGTGTCTTCTAGAAGGCCATTTGAGGTGCTAACTTGGGATGGGCATTTCATTTTGGAACCATTAGGTTGCAAAACGAACCACACAATCCCATGGGTCTTCAGAACCGGCTGATGCACGCAGATCCAATTGCTTTAAAATCTGAGGAAGCACTCTGTGACATCATCTTTCCTGCTTTGTGCTGCTGGCCAATCAGAGAGGAAGGCGGGATGATGCCTGTCCCTGCACAGCTCCTGATTGGCCAGCATTACAGATCTAGCACAGATGATGTCACAGCATGCTTCCTCATTGGATTTTAACCCTGCACGAGACAGAGAAAGGTAAAGCAATTGGATCTGCGTGTATCATCCTGTTCCGAGGACCACCTGAGCTTGTGTGGTTCATTTCGTAACCTACTGGTTCCGAAACAGAATGCCCACCCCTAGTGCTGACCGGACCAGTATACCCTCAGCATTTTGTTTTGTACTACTTAAAATATTGGTGGAGTAATATGTCAAGACCCCATTTTAAACCAAGAGGGAGAAAAGGGTAAGAAGCTATTTTTTGAGTAAGGACACTGGTGAGCTTCTGGCCTTCCAAAACACCATGGTGGGTCCTGATGTTCATGAAGCTGCAGTCCCCACTCTTCTTCTACCTCTAGAGGAGGTGGGTTCTCATTCTCAGGAAGCCCCAGTGGGCTCTTTCGCCCATTCGAGTGGCCTTCCAACTCCAGTCCAGTGGTGGTCACGAAGTTTCAGGCTGCTGTCACTGTTGTTGACATTCACAAGCAACCATGACTGCTATCACTGCTCCCAGGTCAGCACCTCCTGCAGGAGCAGGAGCCTCCAGTGCACCATAGAGCCACCTCAACTGGCAGACCAGAGTGTCTCCTTCATTCCCTAAGGCAGCCATTAGGCGTATACAGTCTTTATTAGAAAAGAATTAATATCTGGATTCTCTACTCTGGAAGTTCCACTTGCAAGTGAGATATCTAAATTGTGCTTACTTAGAAGTCTAAGCTAGAAAGCCTTGGGGACAAGGGATAGGCCATGCTTGGGTTTAGTTTCTCAGCAATTACTGTGAGCAACCTCCTTATCTAACAAGATACTAGGCCTGAGCTCGGTATCTCCTGAGCCCTATCCATAACACGGGGTGTTGCCACCAAGTTGCTAGCTATTGGTGGCAACCCAACCAGTTTGCAGCCTCCAATTCACAATAGGTCTGGGTTTCTTGAGTAGGGCAGGAAATGAAAACTGAAATGCTGTTTTGTTGTTTTATTACATAACAAAATGAAATGAAATGAAACGAAATGACAAAGCAGCATTTCATTATAGACGAAATGAAACAGTAGTTTTTCCATTGAATAGAACAGTTTTGTTCCATCATTTTCAGGCTCCTGCCGAGCTGTCAATGGCTTGATCCCTTTAAACCTCGCCCAGTCGGCACCAGGTGGTCTACGGTTTAAGGCTGGGATTTCTAGGAGCAGGATTCTGAAACATACGGCCATTCTGAAAGCAAGTGATCAGAGACCTTAAGCCAAATTTTTAACAAGGATGTGCTAAGCAATGAAGACCAGTTTTCAATGCCAACTTTCTCTTCCTTGGCTGATGTTTCATTGGGACTTGAAAACATTACCTTGTCTGATACTTTATTAATTTACTTATGCATTTGACTGTGAACAGGGGAGACTCTCTCTCTCTCTCTCTCTCTCTCTCTCTCTCTCTCTCTCTCTCTCTCTGAATCAGAATATCACATGTTGGTTGCAAGCAGCCCTGGAGCAAAAGTGTAAATAGCTGTTTCCCTGGTCCTGGAGAGCAAGTTGCTAATAACTAAAATGTGCAATTGCAGTAATTTCCCACTGAGTGCCATTGGGTAAAATCTTTCCCTCGTCACCCTGCACAGGATTTTAAGCAATTTTCAATCTGTGCTTCACAGGGGGAGAGGGGAGTTTGAGAGGGAGGAAGGGGGGGAGGAAGGGGGATGGACGTTGGGAGCAACCCAGTTGATCCAGCACCCAATCGCTGTGAAAGAGAAAGAAGTGGTGAAGGGCATTTGCTGCAGTGCCATTTCCTCTACTTTTGATAGCTCCAGCACTGTCTATGGAATGCCAAATCTCTGCTGTCATCAGAATATCTCCCCTCCCCCAATGTCAAGCAGATTGTACAGGTGCACCTCTCTTGATGAGAAAGCTCTGAAGTCTTTGATCCATGCATTGGTAATCTTGAGAACTGACTACTGTAGTGCTCTCTTTCTCTCTCTCTCTCTCTCTCTCTCTCTCTCTCTCTCTCTCTCTGTGTGTGTGTGTGTGTGTGTGTGTGTGTGTGTGTGTGAGAGAGAGAGAGAGAGAGAGAGAGAGAGAGAGAGAGAGAGTAAAAACACAGACAGATTAATCACAGAGACACAAACAACCAATCCAATGCAATACACACCATTCTTGGAAATGAGCACAGGCAAAAACCCTGTTGACAGGATGTCATATTGAAGAGGGAACAGGTTTGTTTTCCATGGCTTCAGAGACTAGGACTCGGGACAATAGTTTCAAACTATAGGAAAAGAGATTCCATTTGAACATTAGGAAGAACTTCATGACAGTTAGAGTTGTTTGGCAGTGGAATATGCTGCCACAAAGGGTGGTGGATAGAGATGGGCACGGAACGAACATTTTTTCGTTTCCATTACCGTTTGTCGTTTTTGTTATGCAACAAAACGACAAACAAAAATTGTAATGAAAATGCAACATAACGAACAGAACCACAAAAATTGTAGTCGTTGCGTTTTGTTTCCGTTAATGGAGATGCACAATGAAATGAGCTGTTTTAAATGTTAAAAAACGCCCTGGACATCCAAAAAAAAACGCAGCAATAATTATTTATATTGTCTGATAATACCTACCAGGGGGGTTGGGGTCCTTAAAACGTTTGTTTTAGTCTTCTCCCATCGCGATATATTATTATTTTCCCTTTAAAATGGATGTCGCCACCAGCCACAAAATGGAGGCAAGCCATGTGATAGGATCATGTTCAACCAATAGCATGCCCAGGTTGCAGACTGGGCGGGCAGGTCTGGCAGCCACAGAGGGCATAAAAAGCTCTGGCAGGCCCCCGTCCTCCTTGCAGTCTCTGGTGGGAGTTAGGGTGGGATTGCTGTCTCTGCTGCGCCTCTAGCTTCAGTCCTGCAGCCTCCCTGTGTGTGTGCGTGCTGCGTACCTCTCGGTGAGTACCCTTCCTTGCCCCGCAGTGCAGTCATTCTGCAGCTGCCTTGCACCCTGGGCAACGCCGGCCGCTGCCTTTGCAGCCTCCCTGCATACCTAGTCTATACTGTGTCTCTGCCAGCATCCATTTTTTTTAGTGTTTTATCTCTGGTCTGGGGCGTTGGGGGATGCCTGCGCATGGAAATGCTTTAAAAATCACGCAAAAAGCGGGTAGAAACAACAAACGAAAAAACGAAAAACGGTAATGAGATTTTTCAAAACTTTCACGACAAATGGAAACGAACCAAAAGAGGCCTCTCAACAACAAATGAAAAACGAAAAACTGAAACACCATTTTTCTGTTTCGTGCCCATCTCTAGTGGTGGAGTCTCCTTCTTTGGAGGTTTTTAAGCAGAGGCTGATGGCCATCTGTCGGAAATACTCTGATGGGGTCCCTGCATGTCAGGAGGTTGGACTGGATGGCCCTTGAGGTTTCTTCCAACTCTATGATTCTATGATTCTATGACAAACTGCATATGCAGTAGATAAACTGCACAAGCCTTTAGTTTTACACAGTGGCTATTGCTGGCTCCATGCCTGGTTATGTGACCAGCTGTGCTCTCATTGCTGTTAGAGTTTGTGCAACCAATTAATGACTCAGCCTCTGACTAAACAAGTCAGCATATTACAAAGAGAACATGGTGTCTCCTATTGCTTGCTCAATTGCTGTTAAGAAATTGTCAAGCATACAGTAATATAGGATTCTTTCCAAATCTCTCCCTAGACTGGTCACCTCTACTTCATCATCTCACAGTGACAACCTTTTTATTTGTCAGTGTCTGGTTTACTGAGCAGGAAGGAGCCAAGTCAGAGTTTATATCCCTGGGTTATTCACACAGTAGTGAAGATGTTAATAGCAAAATGTTAATAACCTAGACCGAAGAAAACCTCTCCCTCACTGTTCCGTTTCCTCATAATTCCTGATCATTGCCTTCTTCTCCTAAAGATCCCGGGGAAGGAAATAGCATAAAACAAAGCATTACATTAAAACCTAGGGCTGTGTCCCACCACCAGCCTTTGACTCTTTGAAACACCGTTTGGTTCTTTTCTGAAATGCTTCAAGTTCTGTGTGCCAAATGCAGGTCACCCCTAGTTTTTGGGCTACCATTAAAAAAGAGTCATTTTTTCCCCTGCTGCAAGGAAGGTAGCAATTATCTGCTGTGGTTTTGAATGGCTCTTTTAGCATATGGAGCCATGGTTCAATGTGCCAAAAAAACACTACCCTGCCTTTCAGTTGAGTTGGCTTTTTGGGATATGGACTTGGTCCAAATGGAAGAAAGGGGAAGGCAGAATGGACTGGAACATAACCGTGCTCACCTCGACGGGATTCACAGGACAAAAGTGAGGCATCAGCCAAAAGAACAGTTACGCCCCATAAACAACCACATTTCAGCTCAGCGCAAGACAGCTACCTACATAATTCACGCCTCATGCAGACCTAAGCTTCCTCCGCTTTCCAATAAAATGCCGTTTATGAGGATTTGGGGCCAGAATGTGGAGAGAGCGGTGCATCTTTTGTTAAGCCCACCTGGAAGCAACGCACATTCACTATTCATTCATGGCAGTGTTCTATTTGAGGATGTAATAGCCACATGAAGTTAAAATACACCCGCTTATGCAATCACTGAGGTTTTAATGCTGACTTGTTATTAGCAAGAGTGATCCTTCAGAGACAAGCAAAGATTCAAGGCTGTCTTTGAAAATGCAAGCATTCTAGATTTTCTGAAGCAGAAAATAAGTCAGGGCTTGTCTGCCACCTGCTTTGAGCACCTTCCCACCAGTATTAGAGTAACTGAAGCTTTCAGAGTTAGGGACTCATGGATTGTCCCCCTCTGTTTGACACTGCTTAGGCCTCAAAAAGATGCTGAGGATGATCATGGGGCTGGAAACCAAGCCCTTTGAGGAAAGATTGAAAGAACTGGGGATGTTTAGCCCAGAGGAAGGAAGACTGAGAGGAGAAATGTGAGAGAACTTTTCAAATATTTGTATGTCATACAGAAGAAGGACATGACCTGTCCTTGATCATCCCAGAGCATAAGATGTCTGTGAAGATTCTCAGTCATCCAGGTGAGTTTATTTGGGAGTTGAGTCATGGCTACTGGACTTCTTTTTTCTTGAGAGATAGAAACGTTTCACTGCTCATCCAAACAGCTTCAACAGTCTGAATACAGCTACTGTGAGTCCTCCATCCCCCAAAACTAGCTTTGAACTCTTGTCACCCTGGTCTGAAGATGAACAATGGCCTGAATAGGCTTGTTAGGTAGACAACAGTATCCATGGCCTTAAGGTGAACAATGGCCTAAGGTGCTGAAACCTATAAAGAATGGGTCGTTAGCTATGACCTTGGTGGTGAAGGCTTTTTAATTTGTCTGCGTACTGTGGAAAGCACACCCTGATAAGTAGCAGATAGACAACTTCCAGACAGAGCATAAGATGTTCAACAAGGACATCAAGTTACAAAAACCTAGCTTTCAGCTGAATGTCAGGAAAAAAACTTCCTAACTGTTAGAGCAGTACAGCAATGGAGCCAATTATCTCAAGAACTGGTGAGTGCTCCAACACTGGAGGCATTCAAAAGAAATGTATACAACCACCTGACAGATATTCCTTGATTTGTATTACTGCATGGAGTGATGGCCCTGTAATCCCTTTCCAACTTCACTATTCCATAATTCTATGAGTCTATGGATTGATTGAGTAGGAAGGGGGCTAGAAAGCCATCAACCTCTAATCCCCGCTCAAGACAGGAATCTAAATCAAAGCAGATCCATCAGATGATTGTCCTATTTTCTCTTGAATGCTTCTCCATTCTCCTTGGTTCCATTGTCATACTGCTCTAACAGCTAAGTAGTGTTTATATGTGTTCTTTTTGGAGATATAAATGTCTTAAAGGATATAAATAAATAAATAAATAAATAAATAAATAAATAAATAAATAAATAAATATAAAGCAGCTCTGATACATGATTGCCCATTTTTCTCTCCACTTCTTCCAGCCTAAAAGGCCTCACCACCTCTTGAGGTAACTGGTTCCATTGCCATACTGCTCTAACAGTTAGGAAGTTCTCACTGATATTTTCTTTAATTATCCTTCATCAAAGCTGTCACCACCTACATTGTCCTTGGTTCCATTGTCATACTGCTCTAACGGCTATGTAGTGTTTCTTTGGGTTCTTTTGCAGAGAACGGCAGGATAGAAATATTTCAAAGAAAGAAAGAAAGAAAGAAAGAAAGAAAGAAAGAAAGAAAGAAAGAAAGAAAGAAAGAAAGAAAGAAAGAAAGAAAGAAAGAAAGAAAGAAAGAAAGAAGATCTGATACATGATTGCCTAATTTTCTCTCCACTTCCTCCAGCCTTAAAGCCCTCATCACCACCTCTTGAGGTAACTGTTTCTATTGTCATAGTGCTCTAACAGTTAGGAAGTTCTCACTGATATTCACCCTAAATCTGGCTTTCCGTGGCTTGAGCACATTATTATATGGGCTCCTTCCTGTTCCACTGCCTTATTAATTACCTGTCAGATCAACTGGTGGATTGGCTGATAAATTGTTTGAGAATGTCTTGGCTCCAGTAAGCTGAAAGGTCACCATTTTGAGAAGATGTTGCACTAATACCTCCCCCTCCCAGACACTTTTTGGAAGTACATTGGTTTGTTACCAATTCATTGGTGAGTTAGTTCAAATATTCTGACTTGGTCAGTTTCATTTCTACTCCATTCCAGCTGAATGAAATCTAGGAGTCCATATTCTTATATGTCCTCCCTTTGCACCACAATTCTAGCCCAGGGTGGTCAAAGGGAACCATTCAGATGTTCTTAGAGTGCAATGACCTGCAACCATAACCTGCATAACCAGTGGTTAGGAATGCTAACAGTGACCACCGAACAACATCTGCTTGAACTTCAGCAAACCTGATTTATTCCACTTATTTAAATGGTTCTTAACTGTAAGAAGAAGAAGATGATGATTCAGACTATGAATTTTGGGCAAACATCTCATGTGCTAAAGCTTTGTTGACGCATCGGCACTATTTCAGCATAAAACGCACGCATGGTGATGAAATGGCAAATTTGTAAGTCCAGATGCCCATCCTGACAGTCTCCAAAGCAGAGTCTGAACATGCAGGATGTTGGATAAATACACATCAACAATGGGAAAGCAGGTCTTTTGTGTAGTTAATGTATCTTACATACCCATTCAAGACTAAACTACTTTGCATTACATGGAGGAGAACAACAATATATGGTCTAAACTGCTGTAAGGACTGCAGCAATGTTTAGAGAGGACATGGAACCCTGAGGAGGATAGCTGGTGACATAGCTGAGAAGGTCCCAGGGCCTACCCATTGGAAGACCTGGCTCCATTTCAACACTGGGAGCAGGATATTCACCCCTTCAAAATGCAAGAGCACATGTTGAATGGGGAATCTTTAGCAAGGCTGCAGCAGAGTCTGCCCAACTAATTCTAAGTATGCCGGGGGGGGGGAGATTGCTCTGTCTGCTTGTTACACAAACATCACAAAGGTGCATAGAAAACATACAGCTTCCATTAGCAAAGCTTTGAAGGAATATGATTACTCCTGGAAAATGTCTTCCCCATTTTTGACAATTTTGCCAGATAAAAGCAAGACGTTTGAAGGCTGTAAGGGCTGGAAAGTGATCTAAAAGTAGGAGGCAGAAGAGCACACACACTCTCCAATTTATCACAGTAGCAAAATGCTCAACAGGCAGCCTGCTGGTGCTCTTGTTTCTTCTAAAGCTTCACCAGATGCCAGTCCATTACTGGGCTCAGTTCCCAGTGCTATTTATGACATATATATGGCTTGTGTCCAGACTAGAGATGGGCACGAATCAAAAAATGGTGTTTCGTTTGTCATTTGTCGTTTAGGGGGTCCGTTTCGTTTCGTTTCCATTTTTCGTGAATTTTTGCAAAAAAAAAACATTTTTTTTTCGTTCATTTCATTACCGTTTCATTACCATTTATTTCAATTTTTTGTGATTTTTTTAGCATTTAAAGCAGTTCAATGTATTGCCGTAACGAAAAAGAAATGGATGACAAAATTTCTGGTGTTTCTGTTCGTTTCATTTCATTTTACAGACAAAATTCGTTTGTCGTTTCGTTACGTAATGAAACAAAAAAATGAAAACGGAAACGAAAAATTGTTTGTTTCATGTCCATCTCTAGTCCAGACTACATAATGAACTATCTCAGCTATAATCCCTTCCTCCTGGTCTTTGAGATCCTTGCAGGAAGGCCTTCCTTCATTCCCAGCTCCTTCACAGGGATATTTGGTGGAGGCTAGAGAGAGGCACAAATGCTAACCACAAACTACAAACACCAAGAAAAACAAACTGAATTAATCTGTGCCCGAGGATGGAAACTATATACCCAACTGCCCCCTTTCTACTAGCCCTGTCACCTAGAGGCAATGAGCCTGGCTCCCTTTCCCAGAGCTGGTCTATGAAGTCATGCAACTGCCTGTCTAAGAAGTTGAGTCACGGCAACTGGACTTCTTTTTCTTGAGAGATAGAAACATTTTGCAGCTGAATAGGCCTAGATAGGCTTGTTGGGTAGACAACAGTATCCATAGGCTTAAGATGAACAATGGCCTAAGGTGCTGAAACTGATAAAGTATGGATCATTAGCTAATGCATTGAAACCCCCTCTCTCAACAGACATGGGGGGGCGCTCAGGCACAGTCTATCTGCTACTTAGCAGGCTGTGCTTTCAACAATACCCAGCTGTATTCAGACTGATGAACCTGTTTGGATGAGCAGCAAAACGTTTCTGTCTCTCAAGAAAAAGAAGTCCAGTAGCCATGACTCAACTTCCAGATAAACTCACCTGGATGACTGAGAATCTTCACAGACATGCTGGGAATACACATTTGCCTCAATGTCTAATTTAACCAACAGATGGAGCATATTATTGTTCTAGACTACAACTAATGTTCTTAAGACTGACAAAGCTGTTTCGATAAGCAGAAAAACATTTCTACCTCCCAAGAAGTGAAGTCCAGTTGCCATGACTCAATTTCTAAATAAACTCACCTGGATGACTGAGAATCTTCACAGACATCTTGCCTGTCTAGGAAGGGAGGCTGTCCCCGCTGCCTCTAATGGTGATGGAGGAGGAAGAGGATGAAGAGGCAGTGGTGGTGGCTTCAGATGCCAGCCATACAGGGGCTACTTATTTGTTCAATCATTTATTTAATATATTTATTTCCCCTGCTTTTATCCTTAAAAAGGATCCATACTTTGTATTAATCACTTTGTCACTAAATAATTTAGCTCCCTCAAATAACCTCAGCAGGACTGGTTTGGGTTGTATGTCCTGGCCTGACCGTTGAAGTCGCAAGGCATCTCCCTTGGAGAAAGGAAGATAACGAGAAAAGGAGTTTAAGCGTAAATGGGCAACGCAACACTTTGCAGGGCCATTGATGTTCGAACTGTTTGGCCTCTGAGCTCTTATCCATGTCCCCAAAGCCCCCAGACCACATTAAGCAAAGCAATTTCCAAAGCAACGACAGTGCTTACATTTCACAAAGTGCATGGAACGCAGCGACAAGTGTGAAGTGCAAAAAGCTGAACCCCTCGGTAGAAGGCTCCAAAGATACATTTATTTCATGTCCTTTTAAGCCTCCAATTCATCTCCATCTGGCTGAGGGTCCGTTACCCCCACCCCTTTAAAGTGTCTATTTGTATTGGGCAGCCATTGCTTTGAGCAGGGTGAGATACTCAGGGATGCTCTCCGAAAAGAGAAGGAATAGACAGCACTTCTAGTCGGTCCCTGAGTTTGCCAATTTTTTAATCCCAGAGCAATTTTGCGGTTTCTTTTGTTTGCATTTGTGTGCGTAGGGTGAACCAGTCTGGAAGGAAAAGAAGCCAATAACACAACTGTGTAAGAAATAAAGAAAAAAGCACAAAGGGCTTATAATTTATGAGCAGCAGCAGAAATAAGACTCAGCGGGAGAAGAGAGAGGAGGGTTCTGCTCATTTAGTTTTCGCTGCATTTCACAGAAAGGCGAGCACACAGGCCAGAATGCTATTATGTTTTTTTTTTTTACACAGGCATAACAAGGTAGGATTGCTGGCAGTTAAGAGGTCTATGGCAGCATCTCTGTGCACCATTGGAAATGCCGATGCTGATTTTTAAAATGGCAGCAATTTGCCAGATGTGCACTGAAGAAGTTACAGAAGCAGGCATGATTAACGGGATCTTTGCATTCTTTCCACCTTCTAAAGTTGGATGGATTTTATTTATTTGTATATATTTATTTATACAACTTATATGCCGCCCACTATCCAAAGATCTCTGGGCAGTTTAGAATTAAAATGAACAGTTAAACAGTTAAAACATTAAAATGGTAATGGAGAATTAAAAACAATAAAAACATTTAAATATAAAATGCTAAAATTGCCATCAGGAACCAAAATCTATGTTATGTCAGTTACAAAAACTTCTGAAACAGGAAGGTTTTTACCTGGTGCCAAAACGTCATCAGATTTGATGCCAGGCGGATGTCACTTGGGAGGGTGTTCCATAGCCTGGGGGCAGCTGCCGAAAAGGCCCTATGTCTGCAAGCCATCTCTTTCACCTCCTTGAGGGATGGCTCTTTCAGGAGGGCTCCCTGGCTAGATCTTAATTGCCAGGTAGGTTTATATGGAAGGAGCTGGTCCTTCAGGTATCTAGGTCCTAAACCATTTCGGGCTTTATATGTCAAAACAAGCACTTTGAATTGGGCTCGGGCAACAACTGGTAACCAAATGAAAGTTATGCAGAATTGGTGTGATATGATCCCTGGCAGCCCCACTACTCACCAGTCAGGCTGCGTGATTCTGAACCAGTTGCAATTGCCGAACCATCTTCAATGGCTGCCCCACGTAGAGCGCATTGCAGTAATCAATATGGGAAGTTACCAGTGCATGAGCAACTATCATGAGGCTCTGTTCATCCAGGTAGGGGCATAGCTGGTATATTTTCCACAGCTGTAGAAAGGCACCCCTGGCCACAGAGTCCATCTGGGCTTCCAGAGTTAGACCGGGGCCCAGGAGCACCCCCAAGCTGTGGACCCTGTCCCTTAGGGGGAGTGCAACCCTGTCCAGAATGGAGAGATGGCCCTCTAACCTGTCTGGCAAAGCAACCACTAACAGCACTTCCATCTTGTCTGGATTGAGTTTCAATTTATTAACCCTCAACCAGTCCATTATCTGGTCCAGACACAAGTTCAGTACAGAAACAGCCTCAACTGGATTGGTGGAAAATGAGAGGTAGATTTGAGTATGATCAGCATATTGCTGACTCCTCAGCCCAAACCACCTGAAGACCTCTCCCAGAGCTTCCATGTAGATGTTAAACAGCATGAGGGACGGTATTGAGCCCTGCAGAACCCCATGACGAAAATGCCACAGGGCAGAGCAACATGCATGCTAGTCGTTTAGGGTGGTGCTCATCTCTGTTTTCAAGCCCAAAAGCCAGTGTTGTGCAAGTCCGTGGCCATGTGGCCAGCATGAGTGAACACATTTCTTCACACAGAACACTGTTTTTACGTCTTTACAAATGTGTGTGTATGAGAGACAGCACATAGGCACATGTGCTATGCACAGACACACAATCGCACCATGGGTGTGAGATACACTGGCTATATCCTGATTCACACTGAGGGGCCTACCTTAATGAGAAATTCCTACGTAGCTTCACATTTCATCTCTGGTTTGTGAGCTCCTGAAGATGCTTCCCTGCTTCCTCTGAGGAAAGCAAGATAAGAAAGCTGATTTTTTAGAACTGTGTGTATGTGAGTGAGGCTCTTGATTGGAGAAAATGTGAGAGATGAGAGACCGGGCTTGCTGCCTTGCCCCCCTGCGGTTTGCTTCAGCTGCTTCTCCTGGTTTCCCTCCACCTCTCCACCACTTTTATCTTCACCTCCAGGTGATCAAAAACTCCCCCGATGTATTATTTAGCAAGCCTGGGAAACAAACAGCTCACTCAGGTACCTGGAAACTTGGTAGGGAGTCGCATGATGTATAAGGCCCGCAAGAGGACAAGCAATTGTTCTTGAACTATTTATCGCTCGCCACACATGTCCTGCTGCTCTCGCTCAAGAAGACCCGCTCCACGGCAGATGGCTTCCCAGTTGAAACAAACAAGGCTTACCCCCCGAACATTGGATTTTTATTCAGCTTGGATATAATTGGAACCATGGTTTCTTTCACACTCCGCATACTAAATTAGACCAAGATAGCACTAAATCTAGCTTTGTATCACAGATTGCTGATGTTGGGATTTGGTGAACCATATTTTATCTCCCTGTGTCTTCTTCTCAAATGCTGTCAGAAAGCACCCCCCCTTCCCAAAATGGCTTCCTGAGAAGGGAGGGAATGACAGGTTTTAAAAGGACATTGGGCAGGTCCTCTCTGAGGCACTGAGTCTAATATTCTTTACTTTCCTTCTTTTCTTTCTCCTCCCTCATCATCATCTTCTTCTTCATTTTTCCTTAAAAGAAAATACATTCAGAATCAATACCTATTTAAAACATATTCTTTGAACTTCAGAGTCGGAAGGGACCCAAGGAGGCCCAGTGGGGAATCGAACCCCTGACCTTTGGATCTGCAGTCAGAGGCCTAAACCAATGAGCTACCCAACAGTCTGAAACATATCAGAGCCTTAATTTGGTATATTTTTATTCATAAGTAAAATCACACATTAAGCTAGGAATGAGATAGAACAGAATGTGACAAGGACAACAGAAAAACAAAACAAAACAAACAAAACAAGAAGAAGAAGAAGAAGAAGAAGAAGAAGAAGAAGAAGAAGAAGAAGAAGAAGAAGAAGAAGAAGAAGAAGAAGAAGAAAAAGAAGAAGAAAAGATTTATTCATTCCTGCATAGGTTCCTTTCCCTGTATGCTATAAAATGGCCATTGTACTTTTAGGCATTTAGACCTGCAGACTTAAAAGTATATTTTGCACTTGATTGCCTCGTATATCCAAATAGCAAAAATGTGTGCTTTTTAATAACAGAAGAACATAAGAAGAGCCATCCTGCACCAGGCCAAAGGCCCATCTAGTCCAGCTTCCTGGATCTCACAGTGGGCCCGCCAAATGCATCTGGGAGCACACAAGATTAGATATCTCTCTTTTCATACCACTCCCCTGCATCTGGCCCTTGACCTACCCTGGTTATAAGCCTGGAGTTTACTCATCTCCATCATGGTTTGTAACCTGTGATGGACTTTTCCTCCAAGAATCTGTCCAATCCCCTTTTGAAGGCATCCAGGCCAAATGCCATCACCACATCCTGTGGCAGGGAGTTCCACAGGCTAACAACACCCTAGGTTAAAAAAAAATTCTTTTGTCTGTTCTCATTCTCCCGGATCATGTGGTCATTTCCTTGTCCTTTCCTACTGCAAACACACATGATTTTTTTAGTGTGGGTATACAAGTAAATTCATGTGTATCACAGTCGGACAAAATAGGCTACAGGCTGTGCAAACGTATGCTACAGTAAATCCGTATTCAAAGTGACAAGACTCTTTTTGTTGCCCTTCAATACCATCTCTGGCTTCCTTCCTAACATGAGAAGGGGGGTGACCACACAATTCGGAAAAGTTTAATCTCTCTAACAAGAGCCTTTTGGAAAGTGGCAACAAAGCTTTTCAATGAAATGCTTGAAAGACATGAGGGAGGGACAGAGAGAGAGAGAAAAGGCCTCATCAGGTGAGGGATGAGAGGCACTGAGGGGCTGGAGAGGTGGGGATAATATCTCAGAGCAGGGAGGAACATCTTCAGACAGCAGTCTGAAGTGAAGGAATTAATCCTGGTATTAGAGACTGCATTTATATGTCAAAACTTCTCCCTCCTTTGAAGCCTGAAAGCCAAGAACTTAAAAAGAGGAAACAGTCTTTAATCCCACCTCGTATGATTTTGTGATAAAGCAAAATCCACTCCAGTTTAAGTAGCTCAGTGGGTTTTGTTAAGAGTGAGATGCTTCCTGGGTGACAAATCTCCATCACAAGGGTTCCCAAACTCAGTTTAAAGACATGAGGATGTACCTAGACCAGTGATGGCGAACCTTCAGCACTCCAGATATATTGGACTACAATGCCCAGAATTCCAAGCCTGTATTGCCCATGACAAGGGACTGTGGGAGTTGTGGTCCAAAACATCTGACCTAGACAAAAGATGTTTTGGAGGCAAACCTACCATTCCATAGCCACCAGGATGGCCATGCCTTATTGATTTCACAATATTTATTTATTTATTTATTTATTTATTTATTTATTTATTTATTTATTTATGCATTTATGCATTTTTAGATTGCACTGCCTTTCCCTCAGGAACTCTTGGCAGTTAACAAAAATTAAACAAATAAGTAGAAAGCAGTTAAAACCAAAACCACAACATAATGAAAATAAAAATAATAAAACGCCCTAACAACAGCAATACAAAAACACAAGTCAAGGCCCGGCAAGAGTCACAAAGGCAGGCAAAAACAAGCAAAAACAACAAATAATGAGAGGAAAAACAACACTAAGCACACCCTTCTATCAGGACAGACAACAATGCACAGCACACCCATCTATCAAGACAGAGAATATGACCTTGTGGCATAGTAGCATAATATCATAATAATATGATAGCACAGGTTCAATCTTCTTGTGAACAGTGCCTTGGTGATAATTAACCATTTGATCTCCATGGGGGGTTGGCTCTGTAGTTCTGCTTTTCTTTTGGTCTCCTGAAGTGGTGTGTTTGATTGTTACTTGGGTTTGGTGAGTGTAAGAAGCTCTGCAAGGCAAGGAAAATCATGACTTCTTTCATCATCACAGGCTAAAACAAGGAATCAGATATCCATATGCAAAATCCTCCTTGAAGGAATCTTCAAGGTGCTTAAGGCCTGTGGATATCCAAAGTAGGCCTTCAACAAAGCAGTGTGCCGACCCAGAAGAACAAGAGATCAGCCTGAGACCCAGATTTGACGGAACAACCTGGTCATTCCCTACATGGCTCGGGTGTCTGAGAAGCTTAAAAGGATTTGGGCAAACACAACATCCCTGTTTATTTTAAACCCACAAACACACTAAAGCAGAGATTTGTCCACCCCCAGGACCCAACACCAAAACACAAAAGGAGCAATATAGTATATGCGGTCCAATGCAGTGAGGAGTGTGCAGACCTCTACATTGGAGAAACTAAACAGCCATTGAACAGGATGACCCAACATAGGAGGGGCAACAGCTCAGTACCAAAATCAGCAGTACACCTCCATTTGAAGGACAAAGGGCACTCATTCAAAGATGAAGATGTACACATATTAGACAGAGAACAAAGGTGGTTTGAAAGAGGGGTCAGGGAAGCCATTCATGTGAGCATTGAAAACCCCTCTCTCAACAGAGGTGGGGGGGGCTCAGGCACAGTCTATCTGCCACTTATCAGGCAGTGATTTCAACCATACCCAGACAAATCAAAAATACTTCACACCTCCACCACCAAGGCCATAGCTAATGACCCATACTTTATGATTTCCAGCACCTTAGGCCATTGTTCACCTAATGGCTTATTGAGACTATTGTCCACCTAACAAGCCTATTCAGGCCATTGTTCATCTTATGAATAGAGATGGGTACGAAATGAGCGATTTTTCATTTCGTTACGCAACAAAAATGAAATGATTTTTTAAAAAAAAACAAAAACAAAAACGAAACGACCAAATTTGCCATGTTTTTCGTTTTCGTTGCAGCAGATGCATTGAACTAAAAAGAATGCTAACGAAACAGCAAATTTTCATTTTCGTTTTCATTTTTTCATTTCGTTACCTAACGAAATGAAAATGAATTTTTTTGCAAATATCATCACGAAAACGAAAACAAACCGAAATGGACCCCTAAACGACCAAACGACAAACGAAACACCATTTTTTTGAGTCGTGCCCATCTCTACTTATGAACCTATTATAAAACTAGGGTGACATGAGGTCAAAGTGAACTATACAATGGAGGACCCACAAATAGCTTTTTTTTTTACCTGGAAGGAGATATACCATGATCATGAAGGTGGTTTTCCCAGGGTGAAGCTCATCCTTTGCACTCTGGGTGTGCTGACCCCCGCGATTTCCCCAAATGTGGGAAACTCGACTGTATAATTTGTGGTAGTGGGGGATTGCATTTGCACTTTATTAGGAGCCTTGTGGCACAGTGGTTAAATGCCTGTACTGTAGGTAAAACTGTGGTCATGACCTGGGGTTCAATCCCAGGTAGCAGGCTCATGGTTCACTCAGCCTTCCATCCTTCCGAGGTTGGTAAAATGAGTACCCTGCTTGCGGGGGGGATGTGTAGCCTGCATACTGTAATTAAAAACTGTAGCCACCCAGAGACTACTTGAATTGGTATGGGGTGGTATATAAGCAAAACACTTTGCTTTTGCTTTAAGACTGACAAAGCTGTTTGGATGAACAGCAAAATGTTTCAATCTCTCTCTCTCAAAAAAAAAATGAAGTCCAATTGCCATGACTCAACTTCCAAGATAAACTCCCCTGGATGATTGAGAATCTTACAGACATAATCCTTGAAGGAAGAAAGCAAAAGCTCTTGTGTTTGTTGGTTTCAGCAATATGGTGCCCATTTGTGAGGTTGACTCTTCCATTGTCAACTAGGGATGGGATTGAATCAGTTCAGCCCAGTGCATGGAAATTTGAACGCAGTGCACCACAGCTGCTGTGTGTTCTCTCCCACCCATCCCCTGGACTCTTGCCCAACTCAGAGGATATGCACGTGGCTTGATTCCTCTTTCCGGTGTACACGATCCTTTTGCGTGAGGCCAGAGGTCCATCACCACATCTTTGTCTTGATGACAACAAGGCAACGTTCAAATTCTTTAGTCGCGGGCCAGCATTCCGCATCATAGAGCGCGATAGGTCATACAATGATGTGATAGATCTTTGACTTTAAATGGTCGCTGATCTTTTTGTCACACATGACGCTTGATGACATACACCATTTTAGCCAAACACTGTCAATTTCACGCACCATTCTTTCTTAGCCCTGCTTTGATGGTCTGCATCCATATGCACGAAAGTCCTTTTTAAAAATATCCTGCAAAAATATCCTGGATACTTATACATTTTGTCTTAATTTGAATGCCAGCAAACTGGAAGAAGTTCAGAGGAGGACATCAAAGAAGACCAGGGAAATGGAAACCAAACCTTATGAAGAAAGACTGAAAGGACTGGTTGTGGTTATCTTTAAAGGAGACTGATGAGACATACAATAGCACTTCTCAAATACTGTACTGGAAAGATAGTCATAAAGAGTAGCAGTGGGATCTGTTTGCTATCATCATCAGTGCAGGACACATAATTGTAGCCTCTAGCTATAGGAAGCCAAATTTAAGCTGAATATCAGGAAAAACCTCTTAGCAGTTAGAGTAGTATGACAAATAAACCAATGACCTTGGGAGGTGGTGAGTGCTCCAAAGTTCGAAGCATTCAAGAGAAAATTTACCACTATGGCGGTTACTTCATGTCTGTTTTGTCTCTGTAAGTGTTGCGCTTTGGACTGGTACAAAAAAAATCTTACTTCACGTCTGTCGCACTACAGATGAAAATTGTCTCGACCACGCCCCCCGGAATGGGTGCTAAGCAAGACAAATCTGTACATGGCGCTGTGGTAGGGAATTTCCTTGTCACGGTTCATTCACGGTTTCTGTTCTGAGACAAGGGACCATGTGGTAACAACTGTCACACAACAACCAGTGTCCACCTAGTGGTCAGTGGCTGAAGCGGCATTTGACATTAGTTTCCCTATGGGAAACACCATGCAGCGCAAATGTTTATTAAAGAAATTATTGAAAATTCTGTAGCATTTATGTGTAAATCCCGGAAGACCAGTAAATCAAAATATTGAAAAAGTTTTATTTATTATATTTTTAAAAAGGGTTAAGAAAGCAAGACAAATTCAGAATTTCTTATGGAACAAGACCGTGAAGTAACAGTTGTCACAAGACAAGTAATCATGCCCATGAGAAAACGGAAACAGGAACTAAACAGGGACAAAACTATGTGATCGCAACCAAGGCTGTCATGGTACAAAACTAGTTGTGGAACAAGGAAGAACGTGAAGTAACTGCCTATGTCTGATCTGCTTTGATTGGGATTCCTGCATTGAGCAGGGTGTTGGCCTCATAGGCCCCTTCCAAGTCAGTTATTCTATGATTCTTTGAATATGATAAGAGTTCTGCTTAGTAGGTAGATCTAAGGAAGTCCAGAGGCTATTAAAAGAAAGAGACTCCAAAGTCAAGTGTTGACTTCAGTCTGGGAAAGGCTGAGAATTATTCTTCAGTTCATTAACAAATAGAAAAATTTACAAATCTCTTCAAAGAGAGGGAGAGGAAGGGACAGAGTGTGGCTTTGGTTTCTGAACACATCTCTTTAGGAAATCTATCATTGCAGTTTAGTCAGAAGTTACTTGATAGATAGCCTTGGGTGTTGGAGCATAGAAGACACTTTATAGATTTGGCAGCCAAGTATTTGTATCAGAAAGGAGAATTTGCTACTCCGAACGTAGCAATAAATACTGTGTGAGAAATCCAATCCAAAAGGCAGGGCAGATCCTCCCTCTAAGGCTTGCCGTGAGAGAAATTAGTCTAAGTTTAGATATTTATCTATCCCTCCACATACACATACACAACTTAGTTTACACATTTTTTTGAATCTGTAGCAGCAGAGATATTGCTCTTTTGTTGGCATCTCTTTCACTGTCGCTCACACAAACAAAATGACGGAGAGAGTCTGGCTGTGGCATGGTGCCTGAGAGAAACAGAGAGCGAAGGAGACTGGGAGGAAGGGAGGGAGAGGGAGAGAGAGAGAGAGAGAGAACCATGCACCATTTGAAAGAGAATGATTAATAATAAAACACAGCCACCTTGGAAAACAGGACAGAGCAGTGTTCTTCTGAGTGACTGATAGAAAGACTTGTGGGAAGCGGAAGCCACTGGGGAGTGCAGTTAGGCTGCTGTGAAATTTGCCGTGATGTGACACATGCTGCAATATAAAATCTCTTCTTTCCAAAAATAAAGCAGATGTACAGACACATTCCCTCAATAGATCCAACAGGGATGCACACTTCTTGTGGTACTCTCTTCTATTTCAGGTTTATTCCAGACAAGCTGTTCTGAAGTAAAGCAGGATGGTGGTGGTCATTTAATTTAGCCTGTTCTGAGTGAGGGATGGTTCCACTGAGAAAAACACACACACAATATATGATACCTGGGAAAGAGTCTGTCTTTCCCACCTCCCTCACAAGTCTTTCTTTGGACAAGAGTTCATTGGATGGCCTATTCCATGACAATGCTAAGACTGGAAAAAATAATGTTTCTCTGCCAGCACTCCATCTGCTCACAGCCACCCGGCAAAGCTGTTTCAAGTAGTTAAGGGCCTATTAGGCATTAGGCCCACGAGAGAACACTGAAGACCACTTAAAAGCTCTCAGTGAACAATTTACATGGCCTGTTGCAGACAAAACCACTTGACTCTGTTCTGATTTGGCGGCTGCAACTGCGGCAGTTCCATTGCAACCGGTTGTCTGGATATTTTCCAGCTTCTGCAGCCTGAGAATATGGGCAGGATCCATGAAGAGGTGAAGGCATCCATTTGCAGGCTGGTATCTTGCCCTTTCTCATTCATCAAAGCAGCCATTCCACTTGGACAGCGTGTGTAAGGGAATTGTGATTATCTCTATTAGACATGGGCATGACCAGAAAAAATGACGTTTCGAGTTTTCATTTGTCGGAATGGGTCCGTTTCAGGTCGTTTCCGTTTTTCGCGAATTTTTTAAAAATTTGTCGTTTTGTTGTTTCGTTTGTCGTTTGTCGTTTCTACCGCGATTTAGCGCGATTTGACTTCCCAGAGCATGGGGGCGTCCCGCAATGACCCAGAGCAGGCGGAAAACACTTTAAACTGGGTGATGAATAATATATTTAATAAATATATTGTAGCATAAGACTGCATCCTATGCAATAAAGCAAACAAATGCAATATTCTTTTTTTTTCTCTTGGTCAACGCTGACTGAACTGGCCACCCTACTTGGTCTGGCTGCCTGTTATACTTTGTTTTGTTTTGTTTTGAAGCCTTTATCCATCCCATTTCCCCTCCACCTCTCAGAGGCAGCAGGAGACACAGGAGATATTGTTAAATGTTTACTAGTCTACTAGTAGTTGTTCAAGGAATGGAATGAAAATGAATATCACACTTCTCCTGATCCACTGGAATGCAATGGGCCTGTGTGTGTTGAACTTCACACACACAGAATAACAGAAGTGTATAAAAACAAACAAAAACAGTGGAGTAATGAATGAATCAAAAATATGTAAGGCTGATATGAGATTCAGCAGGCAGCACTAGAAGATATTTGGGATGTAAATAAACAAACCCGATATTGTTAAATGTTTACTAGTCTACTAGTAGTTGTTCAAGGAATGAAATGAAAATGAATATCACACTTATCCTGATCCACTGGAATGCAATGGGCCTGTGTGTGTTGAACTTCACACACACAGAACAACAGAAGTGTATAAAAACAAACAAACGGTGGAGTAATGAATGATGATTGAATAAAAAATATTGTAAGGCTGATATCAGCAGCAGCAGCAGCCTCCCAACAAGAAAGATATTGGGGTGTAAATAAACAAACACAATATAATTTACTAGTAGTTGTTCAGGGAATAAAATGAAAATAAATTTCAGAATTCTTCTGATCCACTTAAATGGAATGGACCTGTGTTGTTCAACTGCACACACAACAAGTTTAAAAAAATAAACAATGAAGTAAGTAATAGTAAACTAAATAAATAATATTGTAAAATATTCTCCACTAGATAGAGGTTCTCTTGGCTTGCAGCCCAAATGTGTGTGTGTGCAAGCAAATTGAAGTTGGGAAAATAAATGGTAGTAGTAAATGTAATATATTTTTAAAATAAATCCATACCTCCTCCCAGTCGAACTTCCCCCTTTACCCAATATCAGAAAAAAACATCCTCACAAACTGCCAGAGGGGGAAAAACAATAAACTGCTATTCCCTTTAACAGACAAAGCTGCAGAGAATCAAAGAAATTATTTTCTAAATTCAATTCCCTCCCTGCCTGCCTAACTTAAATCTAAAGCCTCCAGCCTCCAATCAGCCAGCAGCAGCCAGCCACACAGCCCTCCACCCTCCACATCCAAGACCCGACTGTGACTTCTGGAAGGTGCCTCGGCTTTTTATGCCCTCTGGCACATCCAGAAGTGTCAGTCAAAACCTGGTGATGCCATTGGTGGAATGGTTCAAAAAATTTGCATGGTCCCATCCCGTGCCCAGCCCAAATGGGCAGGTCTAAAAAAATAAAAAATAAAATAAAATAAATAAAATCAATGTGACGTTTTATTGCTATAAAAAAAACCCACTGCTGCTACTATTAAAAATCAGGCATTTAAAATAAATAAATTTCACATGTTTCTGTGGTGATTTGGTGTGTTTTTTGACCATGATTTCTAAAGAAAAATTGCGGTCGCCATTTTGGATCCCCCCACCGCATGGCATGCGAGAGTCGACAAGGATGACCCCCCCAGCCTGGTGCAAGCAGCCCAGGACAGGAGGGGGGAGGCCCAGGACCCCCCAGAAACCACCCCTCTGGTAGGTGTCCTCAGGCAGGCATATTTTCGCCTGCTTTTTTGGCCAGGAGTCAGGGTTTTTTTTAATTTAAAAACTTTTTTCTGTGCTGCTTGGCATCGTGCGATCGCCGCGATCGCCATGATGCCATTAACGACAACGAAAAACCCGACCCAATTTTTCTTTTTTTGGGTCGGGTTCGAGCTGGAGCGGCGTAATTATCGTTACCGTTTCTGTTACGTAACGGAAACGATAACCAAAAATGGAAATGACAATTTTGCCGCTCCGTGCCCATGTCTAATCTCTATTCAAGACATAGGATCCCAGTCTGATAACAGGGGCTGTGCTTTAGCCATCTTGTACATGCACACCCTGTACTGAATAAGGACTAGACAGTCTGCCCGATTTTGGGGTCAAGATGCTTCATAGGGCAGTAGCCTCCCAGCTCCAGAGATTCACAAATGCATGGATTAGAGATGGGCATGAAATGAACAATTTTTCATTTCCGTTTTCATTTTTTTGTTTCGTTATGCAAATTTTGTCTCTAAAATGAAACAAAACATACAGAAACACCAGAAATTTTGTCATCCGTTTCGTTTTTGTTTCGGCAATACAGTGAACTGTTTTAAATGCTAAAAAAATCACAAAAAATTGAAATAAATGGTAACAAAACAGTAACGAAACAAACAAAAACAAAAACAATTTTTGCAAAAATTCACGAAAAACGGAAACGAACCAAAACGGACCCCCTAAACAACAAACAACAAACGAAACACCTTTTTTTTATTCGTGCCCATCTCTAGCATGGATATCAACACATCACATACCAACAATAATGTAATGTAACAGATCATCTGGATCCAGAGGCAACTCAATACATGTCTGGAAGCTAAGTCATGGCTACCAGACTTCTTTTTCTTGAGTAGGTGTCCAATGCACTGAGGATTGTGCAGACCTCTACCTTGTTGAAACTAAACAGCTATTAAACAGCAGTACACCTCCGCTTGAAGGACAAAGGGTACTCATTCAAACATGAGGATGTACACATAGTAGACAGAGAAGATAGGTGTTTAGAGAGAGAAGTCAGGGAAACCATTCATGTGAGCATTAAAACCTCCTCCTTCAACAGCAGTTGGGATCTCAGGCATAGTCTATCTGCTACTTATCAGGGCGTGCTTTCAACAATATCCAGACAAATTAAAAAACCTTCACCACCAAGGCCATAGCTAATGACCCATACTTTATAGGTTTCAGCACCTTAGGCTATTGTTCACCCTAAGGCTATGGATACTATTGTCTACCTAACAAGCCTATTCAGGCCATTGTACATCTTATGAACCTATTTCAGACCAGGGTGACAAGAAGTCAAAGCTGACTATAAGATGGAGGACTCGCACTAGCTGTATTCAGACTGATGAAGCTGTTTGGATGAGCAGCGAAACGTTTATATCTCTCAAGAAAAGGATGTCCAGTAGCCATGACTCAACTTCCAGATAAACTCCCCTGGATGACTGAGAATCTTCACAGACATAACTCAAAACATGATTTTGTTTTCTCCATAGAATTTTAATGGTTTGTCTGGAACGACCACTTGTTTTTCTGTGTGTCTAATAATATTCTTAGTTATTTTCTTAAAGTTTTTCTTTCTTTCTTTCAGAGAGGGTAGCCATGTTAGTCTTTTCAAGAATTTCAGGCAAAAATCAAAGAAAAACAAAACAAAACAAAACAAAAGACACAAACATGTGGCACCTTAAAGACTAACTTTCATATTTTAATGTGACATTTCATGCACATGTGCACTTCTTCAGACATATATAGCAGCAGAATGAGGTGTGAGATATAATATGAGCTTTCTTTCTTTCTTCCTTCCTTCCTTCCTTCCTTCCTTCCTTCCTTCCTTCCTTCCTTCCTTCCTTCCTTCCTTTTTTTAAAAACTAGCAACCTACTGTAATGTTAAGCTGAATATTACCAAGGTTATCTGTGAATTGTGCAGAAGCATTTAATGAGATATGTCACCTTGAAAGGCTCTCCAATGGGCAAACACATCAGAAAGCGGAAACACTTTTTAAAAGACAAAAATGTAATGCTGGCAAAACCAGAGGGGGATGGATGAGAAAAAGAAACCAGAAAAAATATTGCAAAAATAGTTTATAGGCAATACCTTTATAGGCCCCGTGGCGTCAGTAAAATGAGTACCCAGCTTGCTGGAGGATGGGGGCAATGTCTAGCCTGTATACTGTAATTAAAACTGTAAACCATCTAGAGCAGTGATGGCAAACCTTTTAGAGACCGAGTGCCCAAACTGCAATTCAAAACCCCCTAATTTTTTTTTTTTGCAAAGTGCCAATACAGTAATTTAACCTGTATACATGTGGCTATGAAGGGTCGATGTCGGGTGCCCACAGAAAGGGCTCTGAGTGCCACCTTTGGCACCCGTGCCATAGGTTCGCCATCACTGTTCTAGAGACTACTTGAAGTGGTATGGGGCGATATATAAGCACAACACTTTAGGCCACTATTAAAAATAATGTATCACTTGAAAATTTAAGGAATGTGAACAAAATTTGAGGGGGGGGTGGACATGAGGGCTAAAACAAATGTTTCAGATTTTAAAATGCCATGATGTTTTGTGGTGTTTCCTGTTTCCCTTTTCCCCCTTGAATTTCTCCAACCTACAGAGACAGGCTAACATGGCTTCATCTTTCAAAAATATCAGACATGGACTAGAGTTCTGCAGCAGGAAACTGCTGCCCTCTCACTGTCTCCAACATTATAGAATGTCCTTCAGTTTTGGAAGCCATCTTGAGTCCTTTCTGAGGAGAAAGGTTGGGTAGAAAAATTATTTTAAGCAAGTAAGTAAATAAATAAATTAACTCTGCTTCTTATTTGTAAACAGCTTTGAGTCTGGATTTCACATTGAATGTGTCTGTGTGAAGATTCTCAGTCATCCAGGTGAGTTTATCTGGAAGTTGAGTCATGGCAACTGGACTTCTTTTTTTTTCCTTTTTTTTTTTTTGAGAGAGACAGAAATGTTTCGCTGCTCCTCCAAACAGCTGATGACTGATGAAGCTGTTTGGAAGAGCAGCAAAATGTTTCTATCTCTCAAGAAAAAGAAGTCCAGTTGCCATGACTCAACTTCCAGACATTGAATGTGTCCAAAACCCTGGATCATGCCACATTTTCAAATCAAGCTATCATTTCCCAAGGAAAAAAAATTCAATTCCTAATGTTGACAAGTCAAATTCAAACCGGAGGCAAGGTCTTGTTCTAGCTATTCCATTTGCATGCAAATATATCTCCATTATTGAAGGGCTATTATTACTATTATGATCAATATCATTACAATTAGGACAAAGCCATCTTAAAATATTTCCATTGGTCTGCTTGGTGTAGGGAAAAGTTGAATTGCCTCCCATTAACATTCTACTGATGCTACAGGGGAAGGAACTCACAGATGTATTTCATGTTGTTGTTATATACCCTCAGGTTGCCTCCAGCTTCTGGTGACCCTATGAATATAAGCTCTCCGACTTGTATTTGTATTCCGACTCAATTTGTATTCATCATAAATGGAGTTTCCCTAATACGAATTGATGAATTTTTAGCAATTTTTGATTCTTTGAATCATCAGGCCATAAAATGCTCCCACCCCTTTAAGAGCTACTTAAGAGACTGGAATGTTGCCGCGGCAAGAGCGAGAGGCAGAACGGAGGTGAGCCACATCTCTTTTCCTGTTTTTTCTCCCTCCCCTCACGCAGCCAGCAGCCAGGAGTGCGGAGGGGGTGGGAACGCAGGAACAGTGACAAACCCCTAAGATCTCTGGTCCGAATTTAAGTGGCCAGCGGATCTTAGGGGTCGTGTGAAAAGGCCCTTTGAGGGCCCCACTTTGAAACCCAACCTTCACTAAACTTGGAGGGATTGTAGAGGTTAGTTGGGAGAAGTCCCTCTGAAATGTTGGTGTTTCTAGATGCCTGGGGGGGGGGTGACTTTCCTGTAAGGGACCTCATTTGGAGTATATGGCTCTGAGGCCTGAACCCCAATCCTTGCCAGATTTCCAGGGCTTGTAGAGGAGAGTCAGGGGATGTTTACCTCTACATCTCTTTGTGCCTTGGGGGACATTTTATAACATTTTAAAGAAGATAGGAATTGATTATTGATCCTTTGACCCATCAGTTCATCAAGGGACATCAACTGATTCATCAATTTGTCAGGGATAACGAATTACGACGCATGACAAGTCACCACTTTTTTTTATTTCCCTTCATCTCTACTTCTGACCAAAGTCCTACAACTCAGCTTCTGGCTGCGGCTTGCAGGCTTTTTAGTCCAACATATAGAAGGACCACTGTATCCACAGGGGGTCAGTTCCACCCCTTCCTGGCTGTGGGGGGGGGGGGTAAACTAGTTAGGATGCTTGGGGAAAAACCTAAAAAAATTGTGGCTTAGATGACCCTGATATTTATTTATTTTATTTATTTATTGATACAACTTATATGCCGCCCACTACTCAAAGGTCTCTGGGCGGCTTACAATTAAAATGAACAGTTAAAACAGTTAAAACGTTTAAAAGGCAACGGACAATTAAAACAATAAAAACATTTAAACACAAAATGCTAAAATTGCCACCAGGACCCACAATCTATGATATGACAGAACCAACAAACCTGTGATCTCCCACAAACTGCCTGGTTCATTTGTTTCGTTTGTGCTCATCTCTGTTTGCATTTGATCTTCATCTCTTCATTTCTTCACTATCTTCCATTACACTTATTCACTTACCCTTTGAATATCACAGCCTGCAATTGAAAGAGGTTAATAAAAAGAATAGCTACTGTATATTCTAAGTAGAAGAGATGGGCCCGTAGGAATATTGAAGTTCTACCATAATTGGTGAGTGAGAGCTGTCAGCTGCTTGAAAAATTAAAATGTGTTTGAACTAGAACCATTTTGTATGTACACAGAAAGTTTTCTGCATCACTAAATAGCTGTGCTTCTCCACCCAGTTAGAATCAAGAACTGTGGATAGAAATTGAAATCCCATGCCATTATTCAAAGAGGGAGGGGGGGAGGGAGGAAGGATGAGGGAAAGAAAGAGAAAGATAATAGCATTTTCAGATCCTTCAGCCTTATTTTTTGTACTCTGTGTGTTTAACAGCCGCTCTTGGTTCCACTCTAGGTGCCTATGCATCAAGTTGCAAGCTGCCATTATGCTAGGAAAGGGTTAATATTGTGATCAATAGCTAGGGAGTGATAGCAATGATTATGGCACTCGTAACCCACCAGCTGTTGGTCAATCTGGCTCATTCAGGGAACTTCTCACTAGCAGTCCAAGAAAGCTCCCTCACTCCCCAGCTGTGGAGCACAACAAATGTGTGGATTTTTCTGAATCCACAGCCACGTATTGCCAGAAACTTTGGGCGTCTATACACGACCCCTAAGCTCCGCCGCAAATGGCTGCAAGCTCCGGACGATAAAAAATGTTTACCCACTAGCTCCGGAGTTTGGAGACAATTAAGTGCGACCTCGCCCACTTATCGCGACCAAACAGCAGTTTTCTTGTACCTGCTTTTTTATAGTGAAAATATTTGATGCGGAGATTGCCTGAGCTCTCCTCGCTTCTTTCTGTTGTTTTTCTTTTGCCTCTGCCCCTTAAAGAGGAACCAGGAAGTAAACGGAGGTCGGAGCAACCGGAGGTAAGCCTTTTATTCTTTTGTCTCTGTCTAAGGCTTTTTTTTTCCTCCCCCCCCCCTCACGCAGACAGAACAAAGAATTGCCCTGCGGGTGGGGAGGGAGGAACAGCAACGAACCCTCAAGATCTCTGGTCCGAATTTAAGGGACCAGCGGATCTTAGGGGTCATGTAAAAAGGCCCTTTGTGGTTGTAAGAAACTTAGGAACCTGCCTAAGTTGTTAACTTCAGAGCCAAAATCCTGCTAAGAAAAATCATGCATGTAAGAAAAACTCGTGACAGTTTTTCTTCCCCATTGTGCAACTAGTCAGGTGAACAATCTCACAACTAATGTAAGGTTGTATGGACAAAAGATGGCCTGTTGGTAGGGTAGAATATGTGATTCCTTGTTCTCTCTGCATTCCTTCAACAAAATTCTACCTTATGTTTATTTTAAACCACTAAGTTGGGGCTTCAGAAAATGCTTGCACATGCTTCCTTTCATAAACTATGCCCGGAGAATAGTGTATTCCCCTTAGTATGATTCTTCTTCTAGGACTTGTATTCTATCTTCCATAAGTACATCAGCAATAAGGCTTAACTCCTTGAATAAATCAAAACTGTTCCCAAAATCATTACTTTATCTTCACACACAGAAAAGGAACACATTCTTGTGCATTACATCATTTGGTTCCAAGGAAGGAAAGAGAAGATCCAAAATGGAAGTATTTCCTTCCATTGGGTGAAAAGAGATTGTGTTAAGAAGGGGTGGTATGTTTTCCATGTGAAGAGGTGAAACCCTCCCCCCCCCCCAAATTAACAGGTTATATATTTCGTGAATAAACAGTTTGTGTAAATTACAGAGCTCCCAGCAAGAAGAAAAGAAAAGAAAGGAAAGGAAAGGAGCCCTCCCTGTCTGGCTGAGGTGAGCCTCTGATATCTACAGCTCAGGTTGAAATGTAAGTGGTTCTTGTAGTCTGGCGTTTGTTTGTTTTTCTGCTGTCCTTTCATATTCTCACTCTGACCTCAGGATATCTGCCCTCAAATGCATAGAAATATGTCTGTGGAGATTCTCGGTCATCCAGGTGAGGTTAACTGGGAGCTGAGTCATTGGAAACTGGATTTCTGGAATCTCCACAGACGTCCCTTTCTGGCTGTCAAATGAAAGTGAAAAATCTTGCTTGGGAGGTGGGGGAGGTGATATAGTCTTTTACAGTCAGTCTAAGTGGGCCAGGAAGACCGATAGCCGTTTCCTTATACTCTGCATAAAGCAGGAAAAATATAACGGAATCAACACAAAACAAAACTCTGTTGTGCTTCATGTATTCCTCTTCCTCTTCCTCTTCTTCTTCCACAGTGTAGGGTCCACTCTTCAGATCTTGATGACCATTCTAGTAGACATTTCAATCTGATTGTTGAGACGAAAATGCCAACCAGCATATCACCACAGCTTGACATCAGGAGCCATGTTTAGTTCAGCATGCCCTAGATGGGAGGGGGCCAGTTACCAGGGACAGCAGATAGAGGAATGAACCATCACACAAGTGCTTCACTTGCTACTACATGGTAGAATTATTACTATTGCTTTGCTTGCTTCCAGAACTGATGTCTGTCTGTACTAAAGAATGATGCCAGCTAACAACACAACACTGTTGTGCTATGTTCAAGCATTTATTTCTTCTCCGTTTGTTCTCCAACATGCCCACACACACACACACACACACACACACACACACACACACACACACACACACACACACACCAAATTTTCCTGAATCCAAAAAATGTGCTCCATGATTTTAAGTTGCCTCTTTCTGAAGCTGAAACATTGCATCTCTCTGCATTAGTGCTCTCACATCCCCAGTTCTGAGCATTTCTTCCCACTCTATACCGCCCTCCAATATGTCATGGAATGTGATGTTAAGTAAAAAGCATGTGTATCTTTCCCAGGTAAATGTCCAGGTGTGGTGTAGCAATTCAGCATTGTTCTCTTTAAAAGGTTTGCTTTCAGGTACTTGGCTACGGACACCAGAGATGAACACGTGGGGATGAAATGACCCCCAGAGGGGATTTGATATTCTCAGCTACAGGTTGATTATGCAGGTTCTGAAGAAGACCTTAAAACAGCAGGCTAGTAAAAATGACAGCCAGGTGGCTTCAACAGTTATGAAAATCTGCAGAAGCATGAGTTTCCCTCCATATCTGCCTTACCAAAACCTATAGTGCTCATAGGCAGAAGATTAAAACCAGAATTTCATTTAAGCACCTGGGATATTGAGGTATTTATATGTACTTTTCTGCACATACCAGGAACCACACTGAGGACTTCTTTGCTTTAACCCCAGGTTCTTCTCAGTGCCATTTTTCTTTGCCATCATACCAATCATCCTCATTTGATCACAATGCCAGATAGGGCTGGTGCACATGGTATCCCACCTAGGAAGCTGCTTTATACCAAGTCAGAAGGTTGATCCACCTGCCCCAATATGATCAGTAGCAACTAGACATTAGATTTTTTTCAGATTTTCTTCAGCTACGAACCCCATCATTCCCCACAATCCTCCCTACAGATACAGTAAGGTTGGACGACACCAACAGACACACAAAGGTAGCTGACCAGGAATAAAATGCCTAGCTGTGAAGGTTTTGAGACCTAGCATACAACTAGCCCCTTGTTGAAGGAAAGTGGCTCTACTGCTAGTGGCGAGTTTCCATTCTGAAAAGGAATCTAGGGCAAGGAGCTGATCCAGCTCTACGTCCAAGGAGAGGGCTCTTAGCGATGGATTAGGACTCTGAAGACAAGGGTTCAAATCCCCAGCTGGGCATGGAAACTCACTGACAGAAAAGAACTGGTGAAACCACTTTTCACGGACCTGGGTACTAAAATACTGTCATCAAAAAAATTATTTTAAATTTCCATCAATTAAAAATGTGGTCTGACAGAAAGTGTTTAAAGTTCAAACAAGTGGATGTGTGAGTAAACATTGAGAACACGTTCTTGTAAATCAACTTAGAACATTAATTGGGAGTTGAGTCATGGCTACTGGACTTCTTTTTTGAGAGATAGAACGTTTCGCTGTTCATCCAAACAGCTTCATCGGTCTGACCGATGAAGCTGTTTGGATGAACAGCGAAACGTTTCTATCTCTCAAAAAAGAAGTCCAGTACCCATGACTCAACTCCCAGTTAAACGAACCTGGATGACTGAGAATCTTCACAGACGTATAACTTAGAACATTATATATATCACAGTTCTTATACCACGTCTCCAACTTTTCACACCCTAACAAAACCCTAACCAGTCCCTAGCAGTCATCATAAACCTTTCCAGACCCTATCCAGTCCCTATCTACCAGTTATTCCAACAAGCACATGCTTTTATATCAGGGGTGCCCAAACTTTTTGTAAGGAGGGCCAGATTTGGTGGCTGATAATGTGTCAGGAGCCGGTTGCTCCCCGACCCTGCCACCCCACTGCAAGCCCCACCCACTGACCCCTTGTAACCCCACCTGCATGAAGGAAAGCAGGGAACAAGGGAGGGAGGGAGGGAGATGGAAACCAAGAGAGGAAGGAAGGAAGGTGGGGACCAAGGGAGGGAGGGAGGGAGGGAGGTGGGGACCAAGGGAGGGAGGAAAGAAGGAAGGTGGGGACCAAAGGAAGCACAGGGAGCCGTGTCCACAGGTCGCCCCTTGGAAGAGGCGATCTGTGTGACCTTGTACCCCCCAAGCTCCCCAGCAGTGGCGACGGCTCACCTGCCAGCCCACCCCAAAGCTCCTTGGCGGTGGCAGAGGCCCACTGGCTTGCCCATCCCCACACATTCCCCTGCGGTGCAGGTGGTGGCAGACCGCCTGTCCGCCCAGCCACCCAAGCTTCCCAGCCGTGTCAGTGTTGGCAGAAGATTTTTTTTTTTGTAAATGGGGCGAAGGAGTGGGAGGGAGGGGCGGGCCAGCCAGCCGCGGGCCACTCAGAATGGCCTGATGGGCCGGATTTGGCCCCCGGGCCGGACTTTGGGCAGGCTGTTTTATATGCTTTAGCCCTGCCCACAGGCTATTCCATTGGTCACCCAGTTGACATCATTCGAATATTTATGAGGTACCTGTCAGGTTTTGCCACAGCCTAGCGCAAAAGTGACATGGTCTAGTTGACAAACCTAAGACACTTTGTAACATTCTCAAGAAAGACCAGATTCTGTTAATGGACACTCTGCCCATTGGTTACCCAGTTGACATCATTTGAATATTTATGAGGTACCTGTCAGGTTTTGCCACACCCCTCCTTAACTATCTCACCTAGAAAGCCCTATTAGGGTTGCTATAACTAGGTTCTGACAACAAAAACAACCCTAGTTTTTCCGCTGTGTTGCCAGGGTTTTGACAGTCCTACTGGAAGCTGCTCAGGTACAGTTAGGAAACCATTAGGATCCATCCTGCACACAGGAGTGGAGGAGCTATCATAATTGGTGCACTGGTCCAATGGAGGTTCACACCAGCTGCCCAGCTAAAAGTCACCAGATGGTTCTTAGTTTCTTCTGTTACAAGACTGCAATCTAAATGGAAGGCAAATGTCTGTGTTTGCATTGAGATATGAGAAATCAATGATTTTATAGTTCAGCTATGTTGATCTCTAATAATAATGATTCCCTTTCTTCCTAAGCAGAAAGGAAGTGCAGATTTGATGAACTGCATTCTCAAAGAGGGGTTTTAGTAGAACAAATGGGTTGATTTGTTTATGTAAGGAATGCACAAAAGACTGCTCATTTTTCTCCTAGATTTTGAAATTCCTGTTGCTTTGAAAGACAGTCTTTGAAATAAATTGTGTGTGTGTGTGTGTGTGTGTGTGTGTGTGTGTGTGTGTGTGTGTGTGTGTGTGTGTGTGTGTGTGTGTGTGTGTGTCTTCCTTCTCTCCAAAGAGTTAATGCCATTACAGGTATCATAACTGTAATGGGCCATAAATTCTTAATGAGATGCAATGAAAATGCCAGCATTCAGGGAGCTATTCTCCTCGGAATGAGGGAGAAATGTGACAAACATATTGCTAATTAGACAAGCAACATCCATCTGAAAGAGCTTCAGAGATGCTCCTTTTAAAAATGTGGTGGCTGCAAAATAAAACAGCCTGAATTATTAATGGTGTTGTGTTAAGTACCAAGAGGATACACACTGCCTGTGTTTGGGCATCTGACGTTATTAAAAGCAAGAGTGTCTAGTCCCTCTGAAAGCTGTTTGCAGTGGTCTAAACAGGCAAGTCCTACTGCTTGGTTTTGTATCCTATGCCTTCTTCTAGTGAGGCCATGGTTGTTTCAGCTGCCTGTTGAAGGATCCCATACGGAGCACCATTCCCCCATAGCAGCAGTTCTGGGAAATGGCCCATGAAGTGTCATTATTCCTCCTAGGAAAGGAAATCAAAACTATTGGTCTGTACTAGAGATGGGCACGAAACAAGCAATTTTTAGTTTTCATTTTTGTTTTTTCATTTCGTTACATAACGAAACGAAAAATAAATTTTGTCTCCAAAATGAAACAAAACGAACTGAAACAACAGAAATTTTGTCGTGTGTTTCGTTTCGTTGTGGCAAATACATTGAACTGTAATGAATGCTAACGAAACAGCAATTTTTCATTTTTATTATTCGTTTCATTACATAACGAAACGAAAATGAAATTTTTTGCAAAAAATTCATAAAAAACTAAAACGAACTGAATCGGACCCCCTAAATGACAAATGACAAACAAAACACCATTTTTTTGAGTCGTGCCCATCTCTAGTCTGTACCCTTCACACTCCATTTTATGTCCTGAGGTTCCATATTGATCAGTCAGTGAAACAGGTCCAAAATGCAGCAGCCAGATTGCTGACTGGGGCAGGTTACAGGGAATATATTACACCCTTATTAAAGCAGCTCCAATGGCTATCGGGCACAATTCAAGGTGCTAACCTTGACTTACAATCACTGTACGACCTGGGTCCTAGCTACCTCAAAGATAGAATCTCCCAGTATGAACCGGCTTAGGTGTTAAGGTCATCTGGAGAGGACCCTTTCTCCATCCCACCACCCTCACAGGTACGTCTCATGGGAATATATGAAAGGGCCTTCTCCGGTGCTGCACCCAGACTCTGGAACTCCCTCCCCCTAGAGGCGAGGACTGCCCTATCACTGCTGTCTTTCTGCAAACAGGCAAAGACCTTTTTCTTCAGGCAAGCTTTCCCTGAATGACTGACTACCTACTGTGATTTTATATGTATCTGTGATGTATGGAAGTGAGAGCTGGACTATAAATTGCTGCAGAATTGATGCTTTTGAGCTGTGGTGCTGGAGGAGATTCTTGAGAGTCTCCTGGACTGCAAGGAGATCAAACCTATCCATCCTGAAAGAAATCAACCCCGAATGTTCACTGGGACAGATTTTTGAAGCTGAGGTTCCAGTACTTTGGCCACCACAGGAGGAGAGAGGAGTCCTTGGAAAAGTCCCTGATGTTGGGAAAGATTGAAGGCAAAAGGAAAAGGGGACGGCAGAGAATAAGATGGTTGGACGGTATCATCGATGCAACCAACATGGATTTGACCATACTCCAGAAGGCAGTGGAAGACAGGATGCCTGGTGTGCTCTGGTCTATGGGGTAACAAAGAGTCGGACACAACAGAATGACTGAACATCAACAACAACAAAAAACCCACACATGATGATTCCTTCCAAGAAAACTCCATGGATACAGGGTCACAAAGTATTGGTCATGACAGTAATGACACAACAACGATACATGATTACATGGAATTTATACTGTTCTCTTTAACTGATAATGTTCACTTTTAGCGTTTATGTTGCTTTTTTTAAAAATGTTTTTTATTAAATTTTAAACTACATACAACGACATAAAAATGAAAGTAAAAAAAAACCTACAACAAACAATATAAGTGCACCCCCATCCCACGGGGCCATCCATACATTCTTATTCGTTGCTCCATCTTCTATTCTTCTAATAGTCTTCTTAAAGTTCTCTTCTCCAGAATTGTTGTGAGATATTCACTCTTTCCCTTTTCCTTCGACTAGTACATAATCTAAAAATTTACCCCAGATATCGTAGAAAATGTCTTTTTTCATTTCTCCTCGTTTAACCTTTAAACTGCAGGACAGTTTATCGTTTATAGCTATATCCCAAAGTTCATTATACCAGTCTTCCATCTTGAATTCTAGTTTTGACTTCCAATTTTTTGCTATAATTAATCTAGCAGCTGTCATAAAATTTGCTATTAGTTCCTTTGTTGTAACAACACAATCTTTACTTGTTAACAATGATAATAATGCTATCTCTGGATTACAATCTATATCCATCTTAATCATATTACTTAGCTCTAAAAACACTTTTTTCCAGAACCTATGGCCTATTTCACATTCCCACCAAAGATGCAAGTAAGTACCAAGCTCTTTTTCACATTTCCAACATATCTTAGAGTAAGCAGGATTCATTCTATTTAGTCTTACTGGGGTTAAATACCATCTGGAAACCAATTTGAAGTAGTTTTCTTTTATCCTGACTGACAATGATCTCAAAATTCTCATATTCCAAATTTTCTTCCAGTCTTCTTTCTCTATCTGTACATTAAGGTCTTGGTTCCAAACTTCTCTCAAGGTGTTTAACTCCTTCATTTCTGATAATTCCCCTAGTATTTTATATATTTTACGTGTTATTCCTTTCTCTGAATTTTCCTGTTCAGACTCAAGCGATAGTAGGAAATGTTCAAATTTTGTGCATTCTCTGATTTGATTATTTCTCTTTCCCCAGTCCTTTATCCATTTTCCTAGTTGAATATAATTTAACCATGTTAAATCACTGGGTTGCAAAATATTTTTTATATCCTTAATTGTTTTAATCTTGAGCATCCAATCCTTTAGTCTAGCTATTTTCTTAATTTTAAATAACTCCAAATAATGCTTCAAGTTGTCTGGAAAGCTTTCCAAGTCAGAAACTAAAGCTAGTGGGGATCCCTTCGGAGATAAGATTTTCCTATATGTTCTCCATGTAACAATTAAACTATTCAATAGGGGGTTGTCAATCTTTACTTTGTTTTTAACTTCCGTGAATAAAAATGTGTTTATTTCCCCCTTTATATCCAAAGACTCTTGCTCCCACCATATTAACTTCTGTGGTTTAAAAAGAATTTCCCCCAAAGAACTAAGTTGATTGGCTATATAATAATTTTTTATATTGGGTATACCTATTCCTCCTTCTTTCTGAGATCTATACCATAGACTTTTATTTATTCTTGATTTTTTCCCTGCATTACAATACCTATTTATCATGTCTTGGAGAGTTTTAATTTCCTTTTCTAAAAACTGAACCGGTAACATTTTAAAAATAAAGTTAATTTTTGGAAGTATTTTCATTTTTATCAATGCAATTCTGCCAAACCACGATAATTTTAGTTTAGAGTAGGATAATAATTTGTTTTTCATCTCCTCTTCTAATTTGAAATATTTCTTTCTTTAGTTTTAGTAAATTCTTTATGGAGTTCTAATCCTAGATATTTAATGCTTTTTCCCGGTTTAAGTCCAGATTTTTCAATCATCTTTAAGGCATGTTTTCCATAATTGAAGAATAAACTCTCTGATTTTTGCCAGTTTACACATAATCCTGTTATTTCTCCAAATTCTTCTAAATAAGTTTTTACTCTTTGAATATTCTCTATTGGGTTTACAATAGTCAAAAGAGCATCGTCCATGAATAAACTAATTTTAGTTGCCCCATCTTTCCCTATACCTTTAATAAATTTGTCGTCCCTTATGGCATTTGCCAGGAGCTCTATAACAATACAAAAAAGGACTGGAGAAAGAGGACATCCTTGTCTAGTTCCTCGGCCTAGGGTGATTTGTTCAGTCAATCCATCATTAACTATTATTGAGGAAGTGCCCGTTGAATATAGTTGATTTATTACTCCCAAAAGGATTTCCCAAATCCCATTTTTTTAACAATATTTTTAATGTGGGCCATTGAACACAATCAAAAGCTTTATAAAGATCTAGAGATAACATCCCAGCTTTAGTAGTACTCTTACCCATTTCATAAAGAACATTCAAATTCCTTCTAATAATATTTACCATTTGTCTACCTTTGATAAAACCACATTGATCCTCTTTAATATATTTAGCTATAAATTTATTCATTCTTTTAGCCAAAATTGCTGTGAAAATCTTAGCATCTTGATTTAATAAGGATATTGGTCTGTATGACCCAATATCCATTAAATTTTATTAGGTTTTGGAATTAAAATAGTTAAAGAATGGGTCCAAGATCTCGGAATTTGTTCTCCATCCAAAATTTCATTATATAGCTTCTTTAATTTAGGTATTAATACTGCTTTAAAAAGTTTGTAAAATTCAGGTCCCAGAGTGTCCACTCCAGGCGTTTTATTATTCTTTAATTTGTCTATTACCTCGCTTATCTCTTGATCTGTAATAGGCTTTTCCATTTCCAGCATATCTTCCTGTTCCAAGACCCTCTTTAAATTCTTAGTGATATACCTTTCTATATCCTCCTTAGGTTTATTTTTTGCAGTATATAACAACTGATAAAACTCTTGTATAGCTGACAACTTTTCCTTCATTTGTGTGCATGTCTTACCTGAGGAGTCTTTTATAATCCCTATTGTATTCTTGTCTTGTCTTTTCTGTGCTAATCTGGCTAAAAGTTTTGAGTTCTTGTTGCTGTATTCAAAAAAATTTCTTTTTAGGTACAGAAGATTCCTTTGTGTTTGTTGTAAATCTAGATCTTCTAACTCTTTTTTCCTTGCTTCAATCAACCTCAGTATCTTATTATCCTTAGTAAGAAAAAATTGGGATTCTAAATCTGCTATTAATTTTTCTAATTTTCTTTTATTGAGTTCTTCCTGTTTTTTAGTTTTAATATTTTCTTTTATGATAAGGCCTCTAGCTACCGCTTTCAGGGTGTCCCATATGATTGGCGTTTGGCTACCTGCCTTTTCGTTTATATCCCAAGTTTCCAACCAATCTTTTTTGACCTTTTCCAGCACTTCTGGATATTGAAATATTTTTAAATTCATTCTCCACCTTTTAGCTTCTCTATAATTTTTATTTGTTGCTAAATCAATCGACATTAAAGCATGATCAGATGTTTTTATGATCTCAATTTCGGTATTATTTATCTTGGGTATTAGGCTTTGTGAAGCAAACACAAAATCTATCCTAGAATAGGTTTTGTTCACTGGTGAGTAGAAGGTGTATTTTATTTCATCTCCTTTCAGTTCTCTCCAGACATCCTTCAATCCTGTTGTATTTATAAACTTTGCTAGAGTTGTATGTCTTGTCCTCCACTCTTCCTTTTTACATACCGATTTATCTTTAATTTTATCTAAGACCATATTGAAATCCCCTGCCATTATTAAATACCCCTTTTTAACCAATTCAATCTGATCCCAAAGGAGATTATAAAAGCGGCCTTGGTTAACGTTTGGTGCATACAGATTAACCAAAGTATAATGATCTTTCCCCATTAGAACTTGCAATATTATATATCTACCTTCTGAATCTTTTACCACATTTTCAACAACACATTCACAATTCCTTGAGATTATAATGGCAACCCCTCTTGCTTTAGATGTGCCAAAGCTTTTTTCATAAATATCAACATTTGGAATTTTTAATTCGTTAATACCATCTCTTATTTGATGAGTCTCTTGCAAAAAGGCAATATCTATTTTGTGCCTTTTGATCATCGCGCCGATTCTATTTCTCTTGAAAATGACCCCAGACCTTTTACATTCAACGTTGCTAATTTTATAAACTTTCCCATAACCTATTTCTTTTGGTTACAATATTCTGGAATGGTCCCGTTGTGCATACAAAAGTAAAAACACCATCAACTGATAAAAAATAAACTAAAATAAATCTAATCCTCCACCCTAAAAAACTATTCTTTTCTCCCACCCCACCAGCTATCATACTGTTTAGCATGTGCATCAAGGGGATGGGAGGGAGGAAGTCGTCCACAGACATTAGCCAGCCTAGATCTCCTTAACTCTTAAGTAGCGTGTTACTGAAAATTCTATAAGTTTATTCTACCCCCCTCTAAACCACCCTATCACCACCACCGCCCCCCTCAAAACAAGCAAACAAACAAACAAAAACAAAAAAGGGAAGGGTGGAGAGGAGGGGGAAAGGGAAGAAAAGGGATAATGAAAAGAAAAAAGAAAAAAAATCACAAAAACAAAAATTAAAATTGGAAAAAAAAGAAAAAAACAAAAAGGGGGGGAAGGGAAGTGGAAGGGAAAAGGGGGAGAAGAGTAAAAGAAGAAAAACAAAGGGGATGATAGGAGGTGAGAGAGGGGGAAAGAGAGAGGAGTAAGTTAAATGAGTTTCAAATATTCTTCATCTTCATCGAAGATTCCTGGAGTCGGAGTAAAAAGAGAGAAATTCACTGTCCTGATGTTGCCACTGAAGTTCCCGGGGGAGAACAGGCAGAACCTGAGTCGTCCTGTATGTTCCATGCTTCAAGAAGATGCTGGCCTTCTTCTAGAGAGTAGATAGTGTGTTGAACAGAGCCTTTCCAAACGTTCAAAAATAGGGGGTGACCCCAAGAATAGCGATAGTTGTTCTTACTTAATATGATTGTGACTGGTCTCATCGATTTACGCCAATCAGCAGTTTCTTTAGAAAAATCTTGAAAAACTTGCACAGTTGCACCTCCTCTCTTCAGAATATTAGGATTGGCTCTAATTGAAGACATAAGATGCTCTTTATTTACATAAGAAGCAAATCTTACTATCACTGGTTTTGGGGCCCCATCTCTTGACTTGCCCAGATAATGAACTCTCTCTAAATCGTCATCCTCTAGTTGTTTGGGCAGAAAGGAGTTAAACCAGGTTAAAACTTCCTGTTTTAATGATGCCCCCTTCTTTTGAATAACAAAATTAATCAGTTTGACGTTCTGCCTCCGAGAATAATCTTCAATATAAGTCAGTTTCTTATTTGTTTTCAGTAAAGCCTGCTTCTGAGAGTTAATTTGAGTTTCGTTTTCAGTTACACGTATCTCCAGATTTTTAAATTCTCCTGCCAAATTATCAAGCCGCTGGCCATTTAACTTTATTTCATGTGATAAATCTTGTTTAGTGCTTTGGAGATCCTTTGAAAGGCCATCCATTCTGCGTATCACATCCTGTTGATTAACACTCATGATGCTAGCTAGCTCCGTCCTCATTAAACGCAGTTCCTTCATGAAGTCTTGATCTGTGGGAGGAGGAGTAGTCTCCCTCTTTCCTTTCTCAGATCCTGACGCCATTTTTACCCCTCCGTCGTCTGAGGGCTGCTCGATACGCTGTAGAGCTGGGCGATTGTGTGCTGTATCAGATAATTTCCTAGTCCAACCTATTGGCTGGAGTTTCTTTTTGCTCTCTTACCCGGCATATAATTAGACAAAAGGCAGGTATCAGGCAGTCTAGCTGTTTGTAATCATCTGGTGACTTTCCAAACAGCCGGGATTCAGTTTTCTAAGCAGCCAGCGGCCAGCAGAATCAAAGCAGGCAAAACCGAAAGTAGCTCCTTTTGCTTATAAATCAAGCTTATCTAGTCTAGAAAAACACATATATTGCTTCTCCTGACACCCGAGTAATTTATTGATGCATTACTCACGGCACCACGGCATTTAAACAGTAGTTTTAAAGCTCTTTTTGGATCGCGGCACAGAGCTCTAAGATCAGGCTGCCGGCATGTCTTGGTGGGCGGGACTTCCTCCTTTATGTTGCTTTTTAATGCTGTAAGATATTCTGGACGTTGAGTCATGGCAACTGGACTTCTTTTTCTTGAGAGACAGAAAGGTTTTGCTGCTCATGTTTCTATCTCTCAAGAAAAATAAATCCAGTTGCCATGACTCAACTTCCAGATAAACTCACATGGATGACTGAGAATCTTCACAGACATGCTGTAAGATGCCGCTCAATTCTCTGTTCTCAAACCTGAATATGTTTTAATTGTACTAGACTGTATATTATCCCTCATTACTGTAAGCCACCTTGGGACATTTCCGAGGAGAAAGGTGGGGGTAAAAATACTCAAAAGTAAATAAAATAAAATGGAGCTGCTTAGACCTGAGTCATGTCACAGGACGTTATTTTCAAGACCAGGGATGTTGCCATGTGAACATTGCAAAAGAAAATTAAAGGAGTCAAAACTCAGGCTTGCAGAAGATGTCAGATTCCCCCTTCCCATCAACCCCAGCTAGCAGAGCATTGAAGCTGTTTGGGAGCTGTGGTCCATCATTTTCTAGAGGGCATTTCATTGCCCGCTCTTTGATCAGCATAATTTATCCATAGCATCATAGAATCATGGAACTGGGAGGTGCTTTTAAGGCCATCGAGTCCAGTCCCCTGTGCAATGTGGGAATCCATATCAAAGGTCTGACAAATGGTTGTCCAAGTTTTCTCTTGAATATTTCCAGCATTGGAGAGCTCACCACCACCCGAGGTCATTGGTTCCATTGCTGAACTACTCTAACAGTTAGGAAGATTTTCCTAATTTTCAACCAAAATCTGGCTTCCTATAACTTGATCCCATTACTACTTGTCCTGTACTCTGGAATGATGGATAATGGATCCTGCCCCTCCTCTGCAGGACAGCCTCTCAAATATGGCCCACACGAAGCAAATTCTCAGAAAAGCAGCAGCATATTTTCCCATTTTCAAGAGGAGAATGTAGGAGATGAGTAGGAGGTCCATGGTCTGAGATACCTCCCTACTCTACATTCTTCACGTTTACTCCAAAAATGAATAAGCATGCACTTGTTCTGTGACAATTATGTACCCTTTGCAGGAAATGAAAAATTTCCATGACCCCAGCAGAAAAGCTCAATGGCAGTGGGGGGGTTGTGGGTATTTATACCATCTCCCAGAATCCCAGGTAGAAGAAGATGCTCAAAGGTCAACATACCTGTTGCACAACTTTCACATCATCTACAGTGCATGCTTCATCCAACTGATAATATATTTTATCCACTTTATTTCAAAGTATGTGATTTCATTGGGCCAACCAGGAAAGAAATGGCTATGACATTTTCAGAATATTCCACACATGACTGAATACCATTGCCCTTCAGACAAAGAAGGCCACTACCTCCAATTAGAGCCAATTATCAACTGGCAGACTTCCCTTGATATTCAGCTGTCAGGTAGAATTTGTTTAGAGGAAAACAGAAAGGATGAGTAAAGTGAATAGAGGGACACTCTCCTCCCTCTCACAAAATACCAGAACTAGGGGACATACACTCAAATTGAGGGCTGGGAGAGTGAGAACAGACAAAAGAAAATATTTTTTCACACAGTGTGTTGTTAGTCTGTGGAACTCCCTGCCACAGGAGGTGGTGATGGCATCTGGTGTGGATGCCTTCAAAAGGGGATTGGACAGATTCATGGAGGAAAAGTCCATCACTGATGACAAACCATGATGGAGATGTGTAATCTCCAGGCTGGAAACCGGGGCACTTCAAGGGCCAGATGCAGGGGAGTGGTATCAGGAGACAGACATCTAGTCTCATGCACTCCCAAACGCATCTGGTGGGGCCACTGTGAGATACAGGGACTAGATGGGCCTTTGGCCTGATCCAGCAGGGCTCTTCTTATGTTCATTTGTTCTTATGATGCATCCAGACCTGAATCTAAACTGGAAAGATGAATGTCCTTTAAAAGAAGACAATCAAGATAGATGCGTGTGATGAGTCTGGTCTGTATGGTTTAGGAAGAGAAGAAAAGGTGTCCCCAACCTGCACTGAGGACATCTTTGATCATCATCTTAGAACTGCAGGAGTGACCCTATGAAGCACGGAGTCCAGCCCCTTTCAATGAGACCCAATGGAGATCATATCTCTTAACTTTTGGCTTGGTAGCCAAGTAGTGAAACCCCTATGCTCTCCAGCAGTTGATATGCACATAGACTTGTGTCCAGCAGTCTCTGTTCAGAAGCATCTTTCTTCAAAAATTGGGAGCATGCAAACTTATACAATAAAGCATGAAAATTTCAACTGGATGCAGTTTTTTTTTTAAAAGCATCCATTTCAGAATATGTTCATCAGCATCTGTTATTAAGTGGATGGGTGCAATACAATAATGTTTGCATCTAAAACACACACACAAACACACATAGATTTTTTTAAAAAATGACAGAAACTTCAGTGATTCTTTTTTTTTTTTTTAAGAAAAACTGCACATGAAACCAGTGTTGAGCCAAACTGGCTTGACAGAAGTGCACATCTCTAAAATAAGCTTGGAGCGTCTGATGCAGAACAGCAGGAGGGTAAGGAGTGAAGGAGGCAGGGAGAGAGCTTTTTTGGGTATTACCGGAAGAAATGGAATTGTTCCTATAAATGGATGTGGAAGCAACCTCTCCTTCTGCTTCTTTCCTTGAAAATTATGTGGAAAGGTCTGTTTGAAAAAAAAAAAGAGATGGATGTCATTCCCCTCCCCAACCTCCATCCTTACCCAAAACAAACTTGTGACTTAAGTTGGAGGGCACAGATCAAGACATAAAGTGATCCTGAGTCATCCAGCCATCTCCTTGGCTGGCGGTGGGGTGTTGCAGTGGGGACACAAAAGAGCCTAGAGCAGATTATTAAACAGTCAGTCTGCAATTATTTAGCAAAAATGCTGACATGACAAGAAGTCAACATGGGTTTCTAAAAAACAAGTCATGCCAGACTAATTAGATATCTTTCTTTGATAGAATTACAGGCCTGGTGGATGAGGGGAATGCTGTGGATATTGCTTATCTGGACTTTAGCAAGGCCTTCGATAAGGTTCCCCATGATATTCTTGCTAAGAAGTTAGTAGAAAGTGGAATAGATAGTGCTACTGTTAGGTGGATTTGTAATTGGTTGACTGATTGCACCCAAAGGGTGACCATAAATGGCCTCTCTTCAGCTTGGAGAGACGTGACCAGTGGGGTGCCCCAGGGTTCTCTTCTGGGTCCAGTGCTGTTCAATATCTTTATTAATGACTTGGAGGAAGGAATAGAGAGTATGCTAATTAAATTTGCAGATGATACCAAATTGGGAGGGGTTGCTAATTCCCTAGAGGATAGGATGAAAATTCAAAAAGACCTTGACAGATGAGAGTGCTGGGCCAAAGCGAACAGAATGGATTTCAACAGAGGGAAATGTAGGGTGCTACATCTAGGTAAGAAGAATGAATTGCACAGATATAGGATGGGGGATACATGGCTGGAGAATAGTACCTGTGAAAGGGATTTGGGAGTCTTGGTGGACCACAAATTGAACATGAGTCAGCAGTGTGATGCGGCGGCCAGGAAAGCCAATGCAATTCTTGGTTGCATCAACAGAACCATAGTGTCTACATCAAGGGAAGTGATAGTACCACTCTATTCTGCTCTGGTCAGACTCCACCTGGATTACTGTGTCCAGTTCTGTGCACCTCAATTTAAAAAGGATGTTGACAACCTCGAGCGGGTGCAGAGGAGAGCGACTGGGATGGTTGGGGTCTGGGGAAATGTCTTATGAGGAACACCTTAGGGAACTGGGAATGTTTACCCTTTCAAAAAGAAGACTGAGAGGGGATATGATAGCTATGTTTAAATATTTGAAAGGATGTCATATTGAAAATGGAACAGGTTTGTTTTCCATGGCTTCAGAGACTAGGACTCGGGGCAATGGTTTCAAACTACAGGAAAAGAGATTCCATTTGAACATTAGGAAGAACTTCATGACAGTTAGAGCTGTTTGGCAGTAGAATATGCTGCCACAAAGGGTGGTAGAGTCTCCTTCCTTGGAGGTTTTTAAGCAGAGGCTGGATGGCCATCTGTCAGAAATATTGTGATGGGGTTCCTGCATGGCAGGGGGTTGGACTAGATGGCCCTTGAGGTCTCTTCCAACTCTATGATTCTATGATTCTATGCTTCTATGATTCAGAAATTCCTGGGACAACTGCAGTCCATTCTCAGTTGACTCTGAGATGTGATGGACAGGATCTCCACGGCAAAATGAAAACTTTTGAAGCAGGCTCTCTTGGGTCCCCATCAAGACTTCCAACCCTGGTCCTGCACTGCCGCCTTTGCACTGCTGCTTGAGTGCAAGCCAATCTTCAATGCTTCTGATATTTCAGACTACAGCTCCCAGAATCCCCACAGTCTGCATTGCCAGTGATAACTACTGGGCACAGTTTCACCACCTCTGCTTTACTCTGAAGACAAACTTTTTTTGCTGCCTAAGCCCCACACACCAGCTGATTGGTGCTTGCTTCGGTGGCACAAAAAAAAAGTTTTTAAAGCTTGTGCCATTCCCCCCAATGCATCCTATCGGGTGGGGTGAAGTGCAGGCTTTTAAAACTTTTTTTTCACCACTAAAGCCCTGCATACCAGCTGATTGGCGCTTGGGGAGGGCAGCCAGCAGGGCACTGCATGCCCCTGATTGGTGCTTGAGGGGGGACAGGACCCCACACACCACTGAAGTAACCTGTCAAAATAGATTTTTAAAAAATGAAAAACAAAACAAATACAAAATGAAACTTTTTAAATTAAAATCATTTCAAACGAAATGAAACAAAATGAAAACGAAACAAAAATGAAATGCAACAAAGCAAAGCAAAGTGTTCTGCTTATATACCGCCCCATAGCACTTCAAGTAGTCTCTGGGTGGTTTACAGTTTTTAATTACAGTATGCAGGCTACACATTGCCCCCCCCCAAGTGAGCTGGGTACTCATTTTACCGACCTCAGAAGGATGGAAGGCTCAGTCAGCCATGAGCCTGCTACCTGGGGTTGAACCTCAGGTCATGAGCACAGTTTTACCTGCAGTACAGGCATTTAACCACTGTGCCATGGGGGCTTAGCCACTGGGCCATGGGGCTCTTAGCTTTTTGTGTGTGTGTTTCGTGCCCATCTCTAGTTGTGACTACATCAGCATTTAGCTTGCATTTTGGCCTGCTTGTGGCATGATCTAGTGTGGGCTATATCTGGTTGAGACGTCCATCACAGGTTACAAACCAAGATGGAGATGTATAATCTCCAGGTTTAAAATCAGGGTACCTCAAGGACCAGATGCAAGGGAATGGTATGAAGAGACAGACATCTAGTCTCGTGTGCTCCCAGACGCATCTGGTGGGGCCACTGTGAGATACAGGGAACTGGACTAGATGGGCCTTTGGCCTGATCCAGCATGGTTCTTATTTATGTATTTATTTATTTTTAAAAACACAGAGGAACAAATGAATTAAAACAGTTAAAAACATCAAACAACAATAAATAATTAAAACAACAAGAAAACCTTATACTAAAACATCACACTAAAATTGCCATCAGAAGACAATAAATTGTATCAATTAAAAAAATTCTGGAACAGGAAGGTTTTTACCTGGCGCCGAAATGTTAAAGGAAACCATCATGGTCCTGTAATTTTCACCTCCTTGAGGGATGGCTCTTTCAGATTTGATCTTAATTGCCGGGTTTTATGGAAGGAAAGGTATCAGGTTAAGCCATTTAGGGCTTTACATGTCAAAACAAGCATTTTTGGGCTCTGGTCTTGGGGAAAAAGCAAAGGACATTAAATAAAAAGACACATGAGATGCAGAAAATATACGGGATGTTACCAGTGCATGATTGTTATGAGCTCCGTTCATCCAGGTTTCCATCTGCACTGACATCCCTGGCCTCCACCTGGGCTTTCAAAACTGCGGAATTAGTTCTTTTCCCCTATTCAAGATGACATTCTTGTTTTGAATTTGTTAACCCTCATCCAGTCCATTATCTGGCTCTGAAAAGTTCAGCAACAAAAATCTCACCTGGATAAATTGAGTGTATCATCCACTTATGAAAATGCCCCCTCTGATGACCTCTCCCAGTGGTTCCATTAACATTTAACAGCATGGGAGACAGTATAGTCCCTGAGGCATGACATAAAACGGGGCAGAGCAACTGTCCCCCAGCACCCTTCTTTAATTTAAACAGTGCCTCCAAGTCCCAACCTGGCCAGCCTATCCAGAAGGACACAAATGTGGATCCGATCCGTATCCATTTCCCCTGTCTCTCCCGGCAGAGGTCATCATACATAAATGGCAGTCTTGGTGCCTGAAACCAGATTGAAATGGATCCAGAAAAAATGTTTCATCCAGCAGTGCCTAATGAGAAGCTCCAACACCTTGCCCAAATAAGTGATGTACTTTTGTTAAACACCAGCCCTGGGAAGAGACTAATCACTGCCTCTTTCAAGATGGAGCTGAATGTCTCTTAAGAAAGCTTCCTGGACCCAGGCTGAACTCCCCTGCCAGATCTTTTGTTTCAAGAAGGGCAAGGGTCATCTCTGGTATCCCGGACAGATCCAAGCATTCCACATCCTCAGGTCTCAATAATTGAAACTCATTCAAAATACTGGACCTAAGCACGACACACTGGACACATCCCTTGATTCTGCACCAATAGTGGAGTTGCGAATCTGAGCGATTTTTTCCTCAAAGTGGACAACAAACTGTCACAGCGGGCTGCTGAGTGGTCCAGAACCTCCATCGTATTTCTCGGTTGAAGAAGGTCCCGGACCACCCAAAACAGCTGAAGGGAAGTAACGGTTAGTGTGCCCCGGTCAAACCCCATGGAATAGGAGATAATGGGCTCTAAGCCGTGTTTGATCGAACAGTGATATTTTTTCATTCCAGCCGTCTCCCCTCCTGCTTCATTGCCCGCAGCTCAGATGTATACCAAGGAGCTGTCTGGGCTCTGCGTAAGGAGGAGAAGGCGCTAGGTGTCTGTCGTGTCAAACGGGACATTTCCCTATTCCACAGAGTGACCTGATGAAAATGCACAAATCAGATGGATATGGTCACAGAAACCATCTGGATCCAAAGTCTCTGAGGGCGGATCATCTGAATAGATCCCCCACCCTTGCAGACGGTAGAAGAAGCTAATAGCCTAAACTTGACCAGAAAGTGGTCTGACCATGACAATGGAATTAGAACCAACCCCTCCACATCCAGACCACCATCCTCCAATCCCGTTGAGAAGACCAGGTCTAAAGTATTTTAAATGTTGACATATTGAGACAGCCCCATGGTTGTCATCCATAAAAATGCCCCATTCAAGGCTGATAGCATTATTTATATTGGGGGTCCGCAACACCAGGTCCGAGACAATCAGCTCAGGCAGGGAGACTGTTTACGCAGCAGGGTGGGCGGTACACCAGCAAACAATCTTTGTTAGCCCAACACACAGTACAGGCCCTCCAGGCCTCCTCCCAAGGGGACAGGAAGTCTGGTCAAGGAGATAGAACTCTTTTTCTTTCCCTGACCCTTTTAAAATGGTGCTGGACCGAGTACCCAGGTGGGCACAAAATGGGAGAGGGGCACCACAGGCATGCACCCTCATCCAGAATGACATCATGGATGAGGGCGGTCTTATTTTGTACCGACCTGGCATTCAACAACAGCACCAGGCTTGTGGGCTCGCTGATATGGTCACCTGATTCCTTCTGGCTAGGGGTGGAACCAGAAGAGGGGATAGATGAGGTAAAATCTCTTCTCCTAGGCGGGCATGTTCCCTCCTACCACCATACCTTCCCCTACCCAACACAATTCCAATGGCTGCCCCATCCATTGCCCTCCCCCCCCTTCCTGTTCCCTTAGTTCTATTGTGGGTCCTATCTCTTATACTTGATGGCAACAGGGACTCCAAGGCCAAACAGCACCCACAAGGAAAAGCACCCGCAAGGAAATGTGCTAAAAATACAGAGGAACAGGTCTCAACAGACAGTGGCTATCAGCAAGGGAGATATGTTGTTGGAGCTAACAAGTAGTTAAAGGAAACCATCATGGTCCTGTAATTTTGTTTTAGATGGTTATCTTTTAAGAAATTCTTACCAAGGCACATGAAAACAACATTTTTCTCTCTTGGGGAAAAAGCAAAGGACATTAATAAAAAGAAGCATGAGATGCAGAAAATATATCTATGTGTAACTGATTGAGCTTTTCCATCTACTGACATCTCTGCCTCCTGCTTTCAAAACTGGAATTAGTTCTTTTCCCTTATTCAAGATGACATTCATTTTTGAATTCTCTCTCTCTTTCTCTCTGAAAAGCCAACAAAAAATCTACATAAATTGAGGTGCCCATCCACTTATAAAATGCCCTTCTGTTTCTCCTCTGCATTAATATAGTAGACTGAAGTCACTGAGGCTTAACTAAATCCCTTTTCATTTAAACAGGCCCAGTGAGACTAAATCTGGATCCGATCCGATCCATTTCCTTGTGCCTCTCATATAAATGGGTTTGGTGTATTTAGGAGAAAATGCATATTAAATGAGAAGGATTCAGAAGTGATTTTTTTGAAACAAAAGCTGGGAAGAGACAGCAGCTTTTAAAGAGAGCTGAATGTGATTTAAGAAAGTTGCTGTTGTCACTTTTTTGTTTCATTTTCCTGGCATCTCTGGTATCCCTGGACAGATTTTTCCAAGGTTTTAAAATGTAATCTAAGGCTGCGGTCTTACCAACGTTTTCTGTGCAGTTTTGCTGTGGTGAACTGTGCAGTAAAAGATCACATCCTAACCATGAAGGGAAGTAAATAGTTGTCCCGGTCGACCACACCCCTGGAACTGCACTTTCACCGAAGTTTCTTAAAATTGCTCAATTATTTGCTTCTCTAATGAAGTGCGACCCCAGAAAATATGCAGTATTTAGCTTTGTACCCCATTTCCTGCAACTTCCTGTGGGTCCGGCTTGTCGATTCTTCATTGAGAAGACATGAAACATGTGGATGGAAAGCGGGCAGTTTCGCAAAATAAGAAACTGCAGTGGTTGAAAGACGGCTTACTGGTAATCACCCCAGGAAAAAGAAATTTTAATATATGCAATGGAGACTTAGAAAAATGAGCCAGAAAAAAGGGAAAAGATGTGCACTTGTGCAGTAGGCAGGTAGAGATGGGCACAGAGCAGAAAAATACTACCCTGGCAACAGGACACTAACTGCACATCAAACACCATGTGTCCGCCCAAAAAGAAAATACGCATAAAATGAAGATGCACAGAAAACTTTAGTGAGACCACAGCCTAAAGTTTGTATAACATGTTTACTTCAGGGAAGAATAGAGATAGGTGTATACATCACACATCTATCCCTAGCAAGACTCTTTGTGGTTTCTGGGCAAAGAAGAAGAACAATATTTCCTTAGTTTAAGGATAAGAGAATTTTTGCAGACTGTTGAATTTTGGTTAATTCTTTTAGCTCCGCAGAAGAAGATCAGGGATTCAGACAACAGAATAGCTTCAAATTCCCCACATTAGTCCACCCCTTATTCTCAATAACTGGCACATGCAGCCTTGAAAACTAAATCTGAGACATTAATAGTGGTAAGAATGATATGTATAATTACTTGCAATGGAACAGATAAACAGCAAACTGGAAAAAATGACAGATTGCTTCCAACAGACTAAAGAGTGGGCAAAGAAATACAGAGCAAAGAGAGGCTGGGGTGTCTTTGGTTTCAGAGTCTGGGAAGGTACTATTGGTACGTGCTGAACAGATTGACCACCATCCCATCTGAGAAAGGTCTCTCCCAGCCACAGTTACTAAAGTCAGCATGTGAGGTTTCAAAAAACCACAAGCATAATATTTCAGCTGATTTTTGTACTCCCTGGCCAAAATTCAAAAATGTCTTCATATTTGAGATGGGAAAAATCAGTGGATATGTGCATTCACATTTAGGATTTAAATGCTTCAATGTTTTGTTTTTTACTCCTTGTATATTCAAACAGATCAGTGCCGAATTCAAATGTTCACCTCTGCACTCCATCCCTGTGTACTTCATTATTTTTAAGACCGGCATGATAAGCTGGTGCAACAAAATCTCCATGCTGGGAATTGCTTTATCTTGGAATTTAGCCTAGAGGTATGTGACACCTTCGGCCAGATCCTGAATTATTAACCAAATCGACCTGACAAAGCCTACATGTAGGAGGCCAGATTCAAGTGATATACCCAGATCTCACATCCAGGACAAAGTCCATGAAAATGACAGATTAGCTTGGATCCTGGGCACAAATTGCACGTGAGTGCATGGACTGTGTCCATTTCTGCCCATTTCTGGACACTACCATTCAAGAAGGATGCGAACCAACTGGAGCAAGTTCAGAGGAAGGCAGCAAGGATGATCAGGGTACTAGAAACCAAGTCCTATGAAGAAAGGCTGAAAGAACTGGACATGTTTGGCAATGAGAAAAAACAAAGACCGAGGAGAGATCAGATAGGACTTTTCAAATATTTGAAATGTAGTAGGTGCAAAATAGAGATGGACATGAAATGAACTTTTGGTTTGGTTTGTTATTCGTTATTTGTTTTGTTACATAGCAAAATGAATAACGAACTGCCTCCTCTAAGAGAAACGAAATGAAACAAAACGGAAATTTCTATTTCATTTTGGTTTGCTTTGTTTCCAGCGGTGTTTCATACCTGGTGCTGCTGCAGGTCCTGGACATTCTTCCTGGTCCAGTGGGTCCTCATGGCTGCAGGGAGGGGGGGTCCAGGGAAAAAAAAGCCAACCGGCCATGCTACAGCTGGTAGGCGGCCGTGGGTGGCAGTAAAAAACAAACATAAAAATAAAAGGTGTGCGGGACCGCGGCCAGCAAAAGTTAACAAAAACAAACAAACAAAAAAGCCGGCCATCTGCACTAGAGCTGTAGCACAGGCCATGTGGTTGGCAGTAAATAAAATAAAATAAAATAAAATAAAATAAATAAAAAATTTAAAAAATTAAAAAGGCACTCTAAAATGAAAAAAATAAAATAAAAATAAAATAAAATAAGTGCCTCCAAAAGTCCCCCTGCTGGGGATTTTTAACCCCCCCCCAGGGAAAATAAATAAAAAATATAAAAATAAGCGCCCCCTGGCTTGAGAAGAAAAAATGAAAAATGAATCCAAATGAACCAACAAAATGAATATTAAAAAAATCATTAAAAACAAAATGAAATGAACTGAACTCTAAAACAAACTGAACCAAAATGGATTGCCTTTTTTGGTTCCGTGCCCATCTCTAGTGCAGAACATGTATTAACGTCACAAGGTACAGGAAGCAAACTCAGTGCTAGGGATCATTAGGAAGGGTACAGAAAATAAGTTGTCTCTTTATAAATCTATGGTAAGGCCCCATCTGGAGTACTGTGTACAGTTGTGGTCATCATACCTCCAGAAGGATATTATGGAAATGGAAATGCAGAGGAGGGCAACCAGAATGATGAGAGGACTGGAACATCTTCCTTACCATCTGAGGCTGCAACGGCTGGGCCTCTTCACTCTTCAACAACAATAGCTAAGAGATGACCTGACTGAAGTTTTATAAAATCGTACACAGTGTGGACAAAGTAGATAAGGAAAAACTGTTTTTACCATCGCAGAACACTAGAACCAGGGGGCACTCCATGGAACCTTTGGGTGCTAGATCTCAAACAAATAAGAGAAAGTACTTTTCCACCCAGAGGATCACTGGTCTATGGAACTCCCTGCCAGAAGAATAGGTGACAGCTGTCAGCCTTGACAGCTTTAAGAAAGGATTAGACAAGTTCATGGAGAACAAATGTATCAATGGCTGGCTGGCTATCATTATGGATGCCTAAGGACAACCTCCATTTTGGAGACATAGGCAGGATATCTCTCAATGCCATGTGCAGGGAATCATAAGCAGGTGAAGACATCTGCTTGGGAATACCCTGAAGCAAATGGGGAGCTACTGTGTGAGACAGAATGCTGGACTGGATGGACTGTGGCCGGTTCCAGCAAGGCTGTTCTTATGTTCTTATGTTCTTATGTAAGACGGATTTCATCTGAATATCCAGATGAATAGTAATTGCTTAGAACCAAATACTGAGAGGTGCTGAGTGCTTGAATGCAGGAGGCATTCAAGAGAAAATTGGTCGACCATCTGTCAGCTCTGCTTTGACCGGGATTCCTGCTTTGAGCATGGGGTTGGACTTGATGGCCTTAGAGGTCCCCTTCCAACTTCATGATCCTATGACGACGTTGTGAAATGTTTTGGCATTTTGTTTTGTTCTGTTTCTGTTTACAAATTAAACATTCAAGGGGCCTAGTTTGCAAACCTCTCCAGTTAAGGGCCTGGCTTTGCAAGGTTTAATCCACTTTTCAAGAAATCAAAGGGCCAAGTCATGCTTCCAAAGGAATTCCATGTGTGTGTACCAGGGAAAAAACAACAAACATAGAGCCATTTTTGTTGGTAGATGCTTGCGGGTGAAAATTTGCATATTGATTCGGGGCATGAATGGAATTTAGGGCAGCAGAGCTCACTCTGGACTAAATGGAATCCATTTTGCAGACCCCAAACTGCCTCCCCCCCCCCCACTCAAATGAGACAACCATCCACTACTCTAATTTGGGCAAAGAAAATGGGTGAGAAGATTGTTTCATTTTGTTTTTCGCAAATTTACCCTTTAAAAAAAACATTTTCAGTTTTGAAAGAACTGAAGTGTTAACAATTGAAATGTAAGAGGAAATATGCACATCTCCTTAACCTTACCTCAGTTTCAAAAATATTGGTTAGCTGTAGTCTATATGCAAGTGTACCTGTAGTCAAAGAAAATCATGCCCTACCAGTGTTTCAAGAGACTTTCCAGTTGTAGAATCATTAATGAATGCATCTGACCCATAAAATTGAAGTGGATAGTCCATATCATCAGTTGTTTTTGAAGTTCTGAGCAATATCCCTTCCCTCCCTCCCTCCCTCTCCCTCACCCCTCTCTCCTCCCACCCTCTACATATTAGGGATGGGTAAGGGTTTGTGATTCGCCTCAGGACTAGAGATGGGCACAAAATGAAAAATGATGCATTGTTCCATCATGTCACAAGATAATGAAACATTTCATAATGAAATGGAAGACAGCATTTCGTTATGAAACAAAATGAAACAAAATGCCATTTTTTCCTGTTAAAACAAAATGATTCATTCTCCCTTTCCACCCCTGCCTCCCAGATGGGTTTTTTTGACAGGTCGGGCTGTGAGGAGTGGGGGCGGGCCATGGGACGGAAAGGGAGAACGAAGCAGGCAGCGATAAATTCAAACCCTGCTCTCTCCTTCCTTCTCACCCCTGCCCCTAGGTGATTTTTTTGACAGCCCAACTTGTCAAAAAAAAAAAAAAAAGAAAGAAACACCTGGGGGCAGTGGGAAGAATTGGCAGAGCCAAATTCATAACCCTGTCCCACTCTCCAGTTCTCGCCCCCATCACTGCCACCCAGCTGGTGCTTTTTGATAGCTCGAGTGTGGGGATTCCATACCCCAATATGCTCTGAACCCCAATAAGTTGGCAAAGCACCCAAGGAAGCTGAAGGCCTGGATTTCCAGGACCAAGCAGGAACCCAGTGTGCGTGGTTAAGCTGACGCTGACCTGGCATAGGTCAGGAGGCCAGGGAAACAATGACAGGATATCAGGACAAATCTGCTCAGGCCCCAAAGCCCCTTCCTCTGTCTTTATCAATAAGCAGCCAAATATGTTCCTCCAGATAATGTGCATTCTTCCCCCCACTGATGGAATGCATACGTAACCATCCTTCCTCTGTCTCTTTCCTATTGTGTTACTGTTATCAATAAAGACCAGACCTCTGGGTCCCAGGCAGCTCAAACAGCACTCACAGACAGACACACACAGACACACACAGAGACACACACAAATCTCACGCTGCTCATGAAGACACACAGAGACACAGAGAGACACACAGACTCCCATGGACAGAGACGCAGCCTGGGACCAGAGATGATTGTACCCCAAAACTCTGTGTAAACGTAATTAATAACGCTACAGTGGGGCTGTGGGGAAGGAGGGCAACCCCCTCCCCAACAGCCCAATCTGTCAAACAACAACAACAACAACCCAGATGGGTGGTGGCAGCTTCCAAATTGTTTCATTGCTCATTTCATTTCGCTACAAAATTCTATTAAAAATCATTAGTAACAAAATGAAACGAAATGGAACAAAGCATTATTTTTCTGTTTCGTGCCCATCTCTACTCAGGACCTCATTCAGAGGTTTGGAATATATGTCAAAATAAGGGAACACATGGATTGCCACTGCCCACTAGAAGCAATCCTGAAATAACAATAAGTCAAACATAGCCCCATTCCTACAAATAAGCAACAAAACCGAGAAAACTGAAAACAGAAGTGACATTGCCGAATCCCTGCTTGCAACGTGCCAATCAGGTCCTTACGTGATTCAAATGGGTCTAAAACACTCTGATTTGGTTTGGGATTTGGCCCTACAGGTTGAGCAGTCCTAATGTATCTTTGTGTTATAGAGTAGGGATACAAAAGAGGCTTTCAAGTGAATATTCCTCCTCCTGCATAATCCGGAACTAATTTCTTCAGAAGCATCACAGCTTTCATTGAATGCACGCAGCACCATTTGACATCAGATGATAGAATGAGTTGGGCTCCGTTGGTCCTGGGATGATCCAGCACAAGGGAATTCTAGGCAGGGCTTGGTGAAAACCTTATCTGAAGCCCTCTTTGGAGATTCATTTCCTCTGGACAGAGGAGGCTTTAAATGCTCCCAACTGTCTTACCCAGTTTCCTGTGTTCCTAGATTAACATACTAGCCATGATCTGGCTTATCGGTTTTCTCAGAGTGTCTGGCTCATATAATGGTCAGTAGATGGTGCTGTTTCTTCACAAACATCCCAGTCTTCTTCCAGACTGGTGGAATTGTAGATAACAAGAAGCAGCCAAATGTCAACTCAAAAGGTTTGGGGGGGGGGGGAATGGAGCGGGTCGATTTTCCCAAGGCCCAAGATAAGATGCTGTGCCTGACTTTTCTAGAGGCACCCACCCACCAACAAATGACATGTTTAACATCTCCTGCCTTGTTCTTTTGCAGGAGCAAATGCAACAAAAAACAAGTTTATAGCCTCTGTCAGGGAAAGAGGCACAGAAAGAATCCATTTGGCTGTTAATTTGGAGGTTGATCACAGAAAATGGCTAACCGAGCCTAGAGAATCCTGGATGGGATGAATTGATTCTCTACTAGTGCCCGATGGCCACGCAATTGTTTGTGCCGGCGGAAGCAGAAGGATACACACAGCAAAAGTTGTCTTGTTAAATCATTATTGCCCTTAATGGCTTGCAACCCAGGGGAAGAGCTGCCTGTAAGCCTGGCTCTTTACAACAGAATTACAGAAAATCACACCAAATCACATCACAGTTGGGAGATGCGTGGCATGGCTGTTGTCTTTTCTATGGGTATGTAAAGCTATCATGTGAACAGTTTGCACCTTTGCACTGTTTTTCTTTTAGAATCATAGAATCATAGAGTTGGAAGAGGACCTCAAGGGCCATCCAGTCCAACCCCCCTGCCATGCAGAACCCCCATCACAGTATTTCCAACAGATGGTCATCCAGCCTCTTCATTTACACAAACCATGTTGGCTGGAGCCAGAGTCAGGTCATTAATGTCAGAGAAACCCCATAAGAAGGGATGTTGGAGGTCATCTACTCTAATCCACCATGCAAGGCAAGATGTAACTGGAGCATTTGTGACAGATGGATACCTAGATTCTGTTTCATCCAAGGGAGTCCACCACCTGCCAAGTCAATCCAGGTTGGATTTCTTCTCAAATATTAAGCTGAAATCTGCTTCCTTTTAATGCCACTGTCACCACTGGGTTCCAATTATTTCTTAGGAAAACACAAAGTGGAGGCCTGATTCACCTTCCATTGTTACCTTGCATAAAATTACAGGTAGCAATCAGGTCTCCTCCACTTTTCCTGGCTAAACATACAATCCATCCAAATGTTATGTGGAATTGAATTCAGATAGCCATTCCAGATCAGTTCCACACCTGTTTACTAAGCATTATATACCAAAATTTGTCAAAAATTACCAAACATTCAAAGAGGGGGGGAAATGAAAGTATTTAAGGGAGGCCCAATACTTCCTCAATGGTCTTGCAGAAAACATTGAGAGATGGGCGCAAACCACCCGTCTGGCAGTTCGTGTCAATTTGATCCCCAAAGAAAAGAAGTCCAGTTCCCATGACTCAACTTCCAGATACTTGTATAAAGAAATTTAAGATGAACTACAATTTAAAAGTGGCAAATCTTAGAGAACGAGAGAGAAATAGGGATGGACACGAAATGGAAAAATAGTTTCATTTTATGCCCACCCCCATTTCATTGTGTTTCATTTCTTATGATTTTTTTAAATTGTATGAAACGAAATGAAACAAAATGAAACAGCTGGTGGGTGGTAGAATTGGGGACCCTGCCTAGTACCTCCCTAGGTAGCCCATCCCAGAAATGGACTGTAAAAAAAGCAAAACACAAACAAAACAAAATGATCTGGTTCATTTGTCTGGGATTTGTCATGTTTCCAGTTTGTGCCCATCTCCAGTAGAAGTATAAGCCACATGAGAACTCTCTTGGGATTAGTTCATATAGAAAGGCTTAGAATAGGAGAGGGTCCTATGTTTTTTTTTCTGTCTTCCCTCAGCAAACATTCCTTTTTGTGGCCAGATGGACTGCTGTGAAATAGTCCCCAGTGCCCCGGTAACTGGTGCCCACCATTTTGTCCCAGCTGGCAAAGGAGAAACAGAAAATATAACTGTTCCTATTATAACAACAAGCTTCCAAATTGGGCTGTGCGATAGCATAATAAAAATAATTGTTTTGGGCGGGGATTTCCATCTCTGAGGAAAAACAAAATCAGTCATTATGAAATAAATCAGACATAATGAAGGTTTGGGATAATTATCTGCGTCAGTGGAACAACAATCTCAACATCAGAAAATGAACCCAGCGGATTACTGTGGCACCCTACTTAGCACAGTAGCGTGGGAAGAGGGCTTCTGTTTTCCTCAGAAAGAAGTAATGAATTCTGACATCTTACTGTGAGGAGGGAACACTTGGGAGGGGGAAAGAATGTATTTTTCTTATAAACAAATGATGTTTAACATCTTTCAAGCAGCAGGGGGAAAGTCAGTTTTTCAAGGAGGTATTTGTGATTATTTGAAATGTATGCCCACTCCAAATAAGCTAGATTTTTAAATATCTTTGACCATGTTTGGCCCAGTCTTTGGCCAAGAAAAAGCCACTGTTTGTGTGCGATTATTGTCCACCCTGGCCAGGCCAAAGAGAAGACTGCCTGAATGGACAAGTGGAATAATCAACTCCTCAACTACATAAACTGTCTAAAAGAAGAAATGCCAGAAGAGGAGAGATCGCATCACTCTTCAAATGCTTGAAAGGCTGTCATACAGAAGAGGGTCAGGATCTGTTCTTGATCATTGCAGAGTACAGGACATTCAGTAATGGGCTCATGTTACAGGAAGCCAGATGTTGAAAAATGAAACATTTCCTGTTGCAGCAATACGGCAGTGGAACTAATGACCTTGGAATACTGGTGAGTGCTCCAACAATGGAGGCATTCAAGAAAAATTCAGACAACCACTCATCAGGTATGCTTTGATGTTTTTGCATTGAGCAGGATATTAGATTTGATAAGCTTATGGGACCCTTCTAAATTCATTATTCTAGGATTCAATGATTCTATGACTCTTGTTTAAGAGATATCCCCCAAAACTAGCATAAGATATGATGGCTTAACAGGCAGAAGTTTTCAGCCAACTACAGGACAGTGTGGAGGCTTCTTGACCTTATTACCTACAGCTGTTTCAGTCTGACTCGGGACCTGGTTATGAGACCAAGACAGCTTGGGTCACCTTGAAGGATGACTGTGAAGATTCTCAGTCATCCAGGTGAGATTATCTGGAAGTTGAGACATGGCAACTGGATTTGTTCTCTTGAGAGATTACAATGTTTTCCTACTCAACCAAGCCACTTCATCAGTCTGAGGAAAGTTAGTGGCGAGGTCTCCAATTTATAGTTCACCTTGATTTCACTCACACCCTAGTCTGAATAGGCTCATAAATAGGACAAAGGCCTGAATAGGTTTGTTAGGTAGACAATAGCCTGAATAGGTTCATAGTTCAATGATGAACTGAATAGACTTGTTAGGTAGACAAAGGCCTAGGGTGTGTGAAAGCCCCACCTATGTAATGTCTCCCAACACCCATTAAGTATGGGTCATTAGTTATGGCCTTGCTGCTGGAGGTGTGATGTGCTTCTGATTTGTTGGGGATTGGTGAAAGTACCGCTTGATAAGTAGCAGACAATTTGTGTCTGAGTTCCCTGCCTCTGTTGAGAGAGGGGTTTTCAATATACACATGAATTGCTCTCTGAGGTATTCCCTCTCTGAGGGAAGCTAAGCTGGTGCCTTCCTTGCTCTCCTGTGGCAAATATTTTTTTAATTCAACCAACCTTTGGACCACTCACCAGCTATTAATTCATGTGAGATGCCTTCAGTCTTACTGTGGGTGAAAGGTGGGATATAAGTAATTGAAACAGTGCAAACACCATGCAGATATCTTGCGGCTGAATAAACCCCACAACACTCCCTTTGTATCTGAAACAGCTGGCATATGAAATAGCTATGAAAGCATTTTGAAATATCTTTCCCAGGGAATCAAATTCCCTGGATCACAACAGAGATTTAGCTCTGATCTAGTTGGATGGCTTCTGACATGTAACCTGAATGCTCCCCCCAACCCCCGAGATGTACTTTTCCCTCACAGTTACAGAGGAATAGTTTGGAAAGTACAAACCCGTCTTCTCCAATATGGTGCTCTCCACTACAATTGCCATGAGTCCTCATGAGGGATGTTGACAAGTTCCAAGCCTAAATCCTAGTCTTCCGGACTGCCCACCCACTGAGGCGTCCATCTCTATTCCATCTCTATTCAAAGATAATCCCAAACTGTACTGTCTCATTGGGTGGTACCTTGGGTTGCAACATGTGGAGATCCGAGTACCAAAGTGTCATGTCTAGGAAAAAAAACATTGAAGCATGCTAATTTTACAAGATTATTTCCTATGCAGATCACAATCATTTGATAACAAGTGGCCCTGTTATCAAATACTCAGGGAGTATTTTAAGCCCTCTGCTCCACACTGGTACCCATCAAACGTTAGTTACCATGCATGTTCAGATATTGGTAGGAGTTATGGCCAAGAATATTTCATATGTATTGTTTTTTATAATATGATTGAGTTGACCTTTTTTCTGGGAGTGTTAGATCCTAATGAATAAGCTGATACCACTATAATTTGGGGAACAGCAAGAAATCTTAAAAGTTGTACAGGCACTTTAAATGAAGTAGTGGACTTGACAAAGTTATATGAAATTATACAGTTAAATATGACAGCTTGGATTATGTCCAGTACAGCTTGCAATGGGATCAATCTTTTCTCCATCATTCCTGCAGAAAGGGAAATTTTGAGAGGGTATCTTACACTCACAGTATTTTTCCCAGAGATGGGAGAGAATTATCAAGCTTCTTGACATGAACTTTTGGCTTTCCAAGAAATCATCTATGGGATAAACAGTAAGTGACTGATTCCTCCATCCAGGCCCAAGATATTCAGTGTTTCAACTGTAAAAAAAGTCCTGAATCTGACTCAACATTTTCAGACACTTAGCGAAGAATTTTGGTTGCCTCCTCTGTTTTCTGTGAGGGTCATCATCTTCAGAACCTAAGATGGCAGCTCAACCCTGAGATGAATTGACTTAATAAAGGAAGCCACAGCCTTTGTTTCCCAGGACCTAAGAAGGGCTATTAATGATCCAGACCTTTTGAAGGTCACCAATTCATAGGTTAACCAAAGGTGGGAAGTGATTTGAGGACACAAACAAGAAGAAATAAAATGGAGAATCAATTCCAAAACCCGAGTCAGAAGGCCCAAGCCGGATACAACTCCCAAAACTAGGTGCTTAGGATGTCAGCCTATAATCTAGCAAGCCAACTTTGGCCTTTCCCTGCTTGCTACTTTAGGCCTTTGCTGAATACTTTTCTTGGCTTACCTAGGATCTAAAAGGATCCTCCTGCAGATAGCAGATTCACTCAGGAAGAAAAACAAGACAGGGTGGGAAAACACATAAACCTTTTGGAAGATAGCTCATTGTGACTTTCACAGCTGCGCTACCCCAAAAGGAAAGAAAACACCTTTCTCAAATGCCACTTATCCCTCCCTCTGCAGATGGAGGATGGATGTTTATTTATTTATTTATTTATTTATTTATTTATTTATTTATTTATTTATTTATATACCGCTCCATCTAGCTACATGGCTACTCTGGGCAGTTTACAACCTGAACAGAAAACAAACCATAAACAGTAAAATACAATATAATAGATAAGCACAAGTATATAAATAAAAACTATCGGACTAACTCTCCGCTCATCGCCTTCCCTCAGCTTAAGCCACCTCATGTGGCTGTTGCATGGAAATAAAGGTAAAGGTCCCCCCCCGCACATGTGTGCAAGTAATGTACAAGGGCGGTGCTCATCTCCTTATTCAAGCCGAATTGCTTCGCAGAGTACAAAGAAAAGCATGCCTTGAACTTTAATTGCCACTTAGGAAAAAGACAGCCCAAAGCAAGCTCTTCTGTGCCTCATGAAAGGAGGAGCCAACAGTTTTCCTTATGTGGGCTCCAATTAGCCTCTCGGAGTAAACCACGGTCCATTTCCAGCTGCCGGCTTGCCATATGGTGAAGCGAAAGACAGCGCGGAAGTAGTAATGAAAACCTTAAGTGTGCAGCAATAAAGCAATGCATGCTGTGCTCATTGCCAAAACACCTAGCAACCATTTTGTATTGGGGGAAGAAGAGATCACTTTGGCAGCCAAACACAGAGATGAGGATAAATTTCAATACAAACTGTTGTTTGTTTGCCAGTTAGGAATTACTTAGCACTTATGTTGTTGCGTCATACTTGGAATAAATAAAAAGAGCTTGAGAGAGGAAAATGACGTATCTGGAGGAAAGTGGCACTGACAGAGCTGCCTATCCAGCCCAAAACACTGGATTGTTTAGCTCTGTGTTTCCCAAAGGTGGACCCTCAGACATTCCTTGACTGCAACTCCCAGAAGCCTGTGCCAGCACTGTGAGTGGGGAAGAACATTTGGAGGCCTATCGTTGGGAACTACTTTGCTAGACCATTGAAGGTTTATTTATTTATTTATTTATTTATTTATTTATTTATTTATTTATTTATTTATTTATACATACAACTAATATGCCACTCACTACCCAAAGGTCTCTGGGCGGCTTACAGTTAAAATGAACAGTTAAAACAGTTAAAACATTAAAAAGGCAATGGACAATTAAAACAATAAAAATATTTAAACACAAAACACTAAAATTGCGACCAGGACCCATAATCTATGTTATGTCCATTAAAACACTTCAGAAACAGGAAGGTTTTTTTACCTGGTGCCGAAATGTCATCAGTTTTGGCGCCAGGCGGATGTCACTTGGGAGGGCGTTCCATAACCTGGGGGCAGCTGCCAAGAAGGCCCTAGACCTGCAAGCCATCCCTTTCACCTCCTTGAGGGATGGCTCTCTCAGGAGGGCTCCCTGGCCAGGTAAGTTCATATGGAAGGAGATGGTACTTCAGATATCTAGGTCTGAATCCTGCAGTATTCAACAATGGTAGTGCCAAATTAGAGCTGCCATATTTGTTTCTCCTCATATTTAACGTATTTATGGCAAGCGTATAAAATGTCCACTCTCTGTACTCAGAATATCAGTGCTTATTCAATTTAGCCAGTTAATTCTGTTTCCATTCACTTGCAAAGAATTTGTCAAAATCTGACACTTGATGGCTGGTTGCCACGTGGGCAACCAAAACAGATATGGCACAACGTCAATAAAGGCACACAAATTGTTGGCCTGCAAGCTGAAGATGTGGTCAACTGAGCAAGCTGGCATTTTAGGATCTGAAAAGCAGACCCGCCACCTGTTTGAAAATGCTGTGAAGAAGAAGATATAGTAATGGCGTTGGAAGGGGCCTATAAGTCCATTAAATCTAATTCCTAGGTCAGTGGAGAGATCCCAGGCAAAATATCTGTCAGATGGTTGTCAAATTTTTTTCCTGAATCCCTCTAGATTTATTTCCTCTGCTGTGCTCTTTTAGGAATCGGACAAAAGAAGCTTTAAGAAACAGAATTCTGGATTTATGGTCTAATCTTGACAACTGTTTGTCACCATATTTATGTTTGGTTTTGATGTAGGTCAGTCACCTCGTCACAGGAAAACCTGAAAGACCTTGAGTCTCTATGTCCCTCAGCAGCAAATGAAACAAAATGACTGGATGCCTTTAAATTATGAAGGGATGTTTCTCATCTGGTGGCAAGCAGAAGGTCTGAGGTGAGATTGAAGGATTATGAGTAGAGCAAAGAGATGCACTGCTTTTTTTTAGTTCTCAAGCCAGGGAGAAGGTAAAGAATCTCATTTATGTGGCAGATAACTTAAATCCAGCTTGTAATATTCCTTCTTTCCATAGGAAATGTCATGCTAAACATAGATCAGCATGGAATGACACTACAGATGGGGAGGAATTTTTTAAAAAGGTGATTGATCATGATTTGGGATTTGTTGAAGCTGACAAATTGATGAATCGGCAAACTGACAAATTTCTAATAAGGAATCAATGAATTGATTCCTCTCAGGTTTAAAGTGCTACAAAAAGACACACATCCCCAGAACCATTCAACATGGACCCCGGGATGAACCACCTCACTCTCACCACTGCTTTCACCACCGAGACCTCCTGGATGCTGCCACCACCATTTTCCCCAGCTCCACCGCTTGCCATGCCACTGAAAGGCAGATCTCTCCTCTGCCACACACTGCCACCACCAACATACCACCAGGGCCACAAGCAGCAGGATCACAAGCAGTAGGATCCAAGAAGCTGACCAGCACTCTCTTAGGAACTGGCAGTGAGTGGGGCAGGCAGTGAATCTGAGCGATACGCATAGGCTCTCTCTGTGTGTGTGTGTGTCTCTGTGTGTGTGTGTGTGTGTGTGTGTGTGTGTGTGTGTGTGTGTGTGCCAAGCCAGATGATAGAAATGGTAGGGAAGGGTAGTGAAAATAGCCCCTATCTCCTCTCAAGCAGTGACACAAACTAAAAATAAAGAGGCAGAAAGTAAAAAAGGGGGGAATAAAGAAAAACAAACAAACAGAACAAAACACACGGCAGAGGCAAACTTCCTCTGCCAGCTGCCATCTTGCCCACAAATTCCCCCCCTCAGAAAAGTGCCCTTTAGCAACTAGGTTGGGGAAACCCAAACTTCACCAAACTTGGAGGGAATGTAGAGGAGAGTCAGAGAAAGCTACTCTGCAAGTTTAGAGTCTCTAGCTGCCTGGGGAGATCTTTCCTATGGGGACTTATTTGTGGGGTGCATAACTCAGACATAAAAAAATATCCAGTCTCCACCAAATGAGGGATTGTAGAGGAAAGTCGGGGATGCTTGATGTCTCTAGGTGTCTCTAACCCAATCCAGAGAGGCAGAACAATTTCTAGTCTATGCCATATACCTTACATTAGACCTTAAAGAGAGACTGAGCTACTGCTGAAAATAGCAAAGCTGGGGCTGCAACCCTGCAGTGGGGGCAGCAGGATCTGTCATGGCTTTCCTACTATACACCCCCTGCATTTCTGTATTGCCCTGTTCTCCTGGAACCATTGATAGGACCCTGCAAAATATACTCAAATACACACACAGATTCAATTGGGTGTGAGAGAGGGAGAGGCACAAAGTTTTCCAAACAAGCTGATGAATGAGATGCAGGATGGCACAATTTATGAGTTTTAGAGCCTGTCCATAGTGCCATATAGTTATGGTATGTGGAGCACTGAAAACACGATCTGGATTGGGGAGAAAGACTGTGTCCACTTGTGTTTCTCCTTCGAAAGATCCATCCTTCTTCTTTAAGAACTGACACACAGCTTTCTGACACAGGGCTAGGACATGCATTCTTTTTGGCATGATTCAGTGGGATTCAAAACCCACCTTTTGCTGGACCCCTGGAGCAAACACAGCGACAGCCATGAGCTGGGGAGTGAATAAGAAGAGAAGCAGGAGAATCCAGGCTATAATTAGAAGAGAAGGGAATACCCTCCTGTAGCACTGCTTACTGGAACTCAGCTGAATGCTCCACGGGAGGGTAGTTTTCTAAGCGGTTTCTAAGAGGATAGCAGGATTGGCTTTCCCAGGGACCAATGAGGTGGCAATCCTTAGCTTTACTTATCACACAATTATTTATTTATTTATGAATAGTAAAGTTGGTAGGGGCCTACAAGGCCCTGAAGTCCAAACCCCCTCCCCCACTGCATGCAGGAATACAAATCAAATGATATCTATTTATTTATTTTATTTATTATTTATTATTTATTATTTATTATTATATTATTGTGACGTCACCCCTTTCACAAACTGAATTCTGTGATGGAAATGGTACTGCTGCCACCTTTTATTCACTTAATAATGCTGCCACCTTTTAAACTCATCGCCTCATGAATTGGGACAGACTCAGATGAATAATATAAAAATAATAACAAAGTTTATTGAGAAGATAATAATAATAAATATTATTATTAATAAATAAATAAAATAAAAATTATTTTATTTATTTATTTTATTTATCTCCCAGATGCTTGTCCAAATTTCTCTTGAATGCCTCCAGTGTTGGAGCACTCATGGTTCTATGATTCTATGAGATCTTGAGGTAATTGGTTCCATTGCCGTACTTCTCTAACAGTTAGGAAGTTTTTTTCTGATACAGTCACCCCCCGCCATTTTGCGGTTCAGGTACCGCGGTCCCACTACATTGCAGGATCGCAGTACCTGCACCACTGGGGTGGGTGGGGGCGATCAGGTCACTCCGTGAGCCCCCGGGCCCCTCCAAGAAGTCTTGAGGCCGTGCGGGGGCAGCAGGGGGCACAATCTCCATTGAAATGCATTGTCAATGGATTTCAATGGATAAATTTTCCCCATTGGAAAGCATTGAGCCAATGTTTTCCAATGGGGAAAATTTTCTCTGTTGAAATGCATTGGCAATGCATTTGAACGGAGACGGCCCTGGACAAGAAGTCTCCGGCAGTGCAGGCGGGCGGCAGCGGGAGGTCAGTTCCCCCTGCTGCCGCCGGCGCATGCTGCCCCAAGACTTCTGCAATCGCCCCCCACACGCCCTCAGTCCCCCAGCTTCCGCATATCACGTGGATTTTCATGGATTGCGGGTGGGGTGGGTCCCTATCCCCCACGATTGGCGGGGGGCTACTGTCTTCAGCTTAAACCTGGCATGTCAGGCAATGCCTATCCCCAGTGCTTCGCAAACTACAAAAGCCATACAATAGACATAGTTCTTTGAAGGAAGGGTCTCAACCATGTTGGCTACACCTGCATTCCCTGACCAGCACTGGAGTATTGGATCTGATGCAAGTGCTATCAGTGAATCCTGCTTGGCAGCAACTAGAGGCCCCCAAGAAAGTCTGCCTCCCCCTTTATCTAACCTGCCTAGCAGATTTATACTAGCATGCTTTATAAATGCATCTATAGGTATGTACACACATCACACAATATTTGTTCATTTGAGCCTCCATGTGCTGTTTCACGTATACCATTTTAGGCAGAAGTTCACTTCTCCTAGCCAGAATGAGATCTTGGATTTTGAGTAACATGAGGTAGGAGAGAGTTCTCTTTGGGTTCAAGTCGTCAACTGAGGATGTAATCCTAAATAGCCAAGACATCTAAGGGCCAGCTGACACCTAGCCATTTGAACTGTGCTGATTCTAACCCACTCTGAGCCCAAATCTGTTGAAAATTACTTAGGTCAGGCATGTCCAAACTTCAGCCCTCCAGATATTTTGGAACACAACTCCCACAGTCCTTTGCCATTGGAAATACAGGCTTGGAATTCTGTGAGTTGTGGTCCAAAACATCAGGAGGGCCGAAGTTTGGACATGCCTGACTTAGGTCTATCTTCACCTTGATCTAACCTTTCACAGGCATCTTGGCCATGTCTTTGGGCCAGCACAACTCAACTTCACTCTCACTCTGCTCATTTGCCAGCCTGTTCTTGGCTGTTCTGTCAGCTGATTGTAGCCAACATGGCAGGGTATCACCAGCTCCTTCAGCCATCCATTCTTGGAGATCAACCAGCCCGGGGGGTTCAAAGGAAGTTGTTCCAACACCAGAGTCTTTTCTTCACTCCAAACCTACTAAAGGTGGTGCATTGTGGATTTAGGATTAGACCCATGTGTTGTATTGAACAATGACAGCAGGTAGAAGTTAAATTGGTGATAACCCTGCACTGCATTTCTTCTTCTCAATGGCAGACAGCCTTCCCTGCTCCCCTTCCCACCCTGTGAACTTAAAATAACCTCATGAATCCATGTTAGTTTAAGAAAAAGGATACTGCCCTGTGAGACAACACTGGAATAGACACAAACAGTCTTAGGACAAAGCATTGACTTTCCTTTTTAAAAGATTGGAATCATCTCCAGACAGAAATCAGAGTTACAAGGCAAAGCTAGACAATCAGCAGATGGCGCTGTTGGCCACTGAGTCTGGGATTCAGCATGTCTAGCTTAATTTATACAAGGAAGTGGGTCAAGGAAGCAAACAATGGCTGTGACTGGCTTTGTCTGCATGCTGTTCCCAGTCGGCTTCATAAAACATCACACCTCATCATTGCTAGACGTAGCAAGAGCCTTGAGCCTGGCATTCCCTTTCTTGCACAGATGGGCTCTGGCCTTTCATAACAACTGCCTTGTTCTTCCCTTATTACCTTCTTCTAGGCATGGCAAGCATTGGTTATTCTTCTGATTTCTTGGTCTCAATAAGTGGACAAGTAGTGGGGCGCTTACTTTAAGATCCAGGATCTTTGGTAGAAGAAATAAAATCAGGGAGCTCTGGAATAGCCTGGAATGCTTTTCTAAAGCAAAAGCGGGGTGCTTTACCAACCCATGGTGCTTTAAGCACTCTCCGGGGATTTAGAAGTAATTAAGCCACATCCGATCTCACCTGATTTCGGAAGCTAATCAGGGTCGGCCCTGGTTAGTACTTGGATGGGAGACCACCAGGGAATACCAGGTGGTGTAGGTGCCTGGAGTAGGAACTGGCAAGCCACTCCAGTATTCCTGCCAAGAAAACTCCATGGACATGGGGTCACAAAGAGTCGGTCACAACTGTAATGACACAACACACACATGCAGACTACACATTGCCCCCCTCCTGCAAGTTGGGTATGCAATTTTACTAACCTCAGAGGGATGGAAGGCTGAGTGATCCTTGAGCCAGCTACCTGGAATTGAACCTCAGGTCATGAGCAGGGATGGGTGTTTCGTTTCGTCCTCAGAACCGGGGACTGGATCTGATACACACAGATCCCATTGCTTTACCTTTCTCTGCCTCGCGCAGGGTTAAAATCCAACGAGGAAGCATGCTGCGAGGTCATCTGTGTGAGATCTCTGATGCTGGCCAATTTTGAATTTTGAAAATGGTGCAGCATATAAGCCTGGGGGGGAAATTATTTTGGAAGCTTGTCAGATTTTTGGAGAGAAAAGAGACACAGATAGTTTGCATCCATACATTTTCCCTGCCCCCAGAATTGTTGGGGGATGATGGGTTGTTTTATGGGACCAAGTCCTGAGAGGTTGTGTTTGCTTGAGCAAAACTATGTAAGGCACATGGGAGTCCTTGTCTGCTTGCGGCTTCCTTTTTTGGCAATTCTAAGGCTCCTCTGCAGAGGAAACAGATACACTGGCCGTTACTTCACGAACCTCTCGCTGCGCGGCGAGCCGTAATTTCCGTGCGAATCGATCGCTTCAGTCCGCACGCTCCTCCTCTTTGGATTCGGCGTCACCCCGACCACGCCCCCTAAACCGTGCTGATTCCCCTGCCGGAGGCCGGGAATCTTCTTCGCTTCGCATCCCGCTTCGCATCCAAAGTCACGTGTGGCCAGTTAATATATATATATATTTATTTTTTTACTTACTTTTTCTCCGAAATGCCGATGCATTGATATTTCGGTTAACCCATTCTTTTGATCTTGCTTTCTGTACATGGGGCAGGGGCAACAGAGGGGGGGCAAGCGTCCCCGGGTGATGTGAGCAGAGCCCCTCCGCTGGCAAGGGATGGCGAAGGGCTGCGCAGAGGGAGGGGGAGGGGGTGTCGGTGCCGCCGCTGCAAGACATCCCCGCGCGCGCCCACCCAGAGAGCGGTGGCGGGGCACACAGGGCGATGAAGCTGAGAGAAGCCTCTCCCCGCCCCCCCAAAAAAAACCAACCCAGCTGCTCTGCTTCAGAGAAACACGATGGCCGCCCACAAGTCCTCGGGACAACCGCAGGGGCCTTTCGGGCTTGCTGGCTTGTGCGCCTGTGACTGCAAATGACAGCCGGGTATTGATGCATCGATACGCCGTGGTAATTTTTTTTAAAAAATAAAAGAAAGCAGAAACCGGACGTTGCAAGTAAGCTTCCGAATGCGAAGGGAGCACGTGAGGTAGTAATGGATTCAATCCTAAAATTTCGCTTGGTGAGGACAGAGAAAGAGGGGTGGGGACGAAGAGAGACCACGTGACTGGCTTCGCATTCAAAGCGAAGGCAATCCCGCTGCGAAGCGAAGTACTTCGTGAAGTAACGGCCACTGTTAATGATTGTCTTAAAACTTCAGCAAGAGACAATTGCCATTTTCCTGAGGCCTCCAAGGCTAGCTGTTCCTTTTGTTTGCCCTCACACACTCACCCTTGCAGGGAGATAATGATGAGCTGGGGATGTCTGCTGGCAAATTCTGCTTTTCCTCAGACAATTAAGTTGTGTGTGCTGGGTTTGCTCCCCTTTTCCTGGGGGGGATTTTCTCATCCTGAACCCCATTTGAAATGCCTCTGGAATGCAGACCTGCAGAAATGGCTTATCTCTTTAGCAAACAGTGACTCTGAGAATACCTGCTTTTGGTAGGGGGTGGTGGAATTGCCTTGCCATGTGGGCTTGGTCTTCTCCCTCTTGGAATGCTCTTGGGAATGGCGGAATTGCCTTGCCATGTGGGCAAGTTCTGGGAAGTTTATTTGAAACTTCTCACCAAATTGTTTTTCCTCTTCTGAATGGGCATTTGCCGTTTTGTCTTGGGAATCTGCATGCTATTGTAAGTTGGTGCCCTATGATTCTTCCCCCCCTCCCCCAGATGGGTTAGGTGTGCCTCTGGACACTGTGAAACTGCCAGCATGAGGGACGGAGCGAGAGAGGAAGAGAACTGCATTTTGGCTTTTGAGTTTCTCTTCATTAGCTTAAGAAAGGGCACTTTTACACGACCCGTAAAATCCGAGGCAAAAGGCTCCCAGATGCAGAGCTTAAATTTGTTTTCCCACCAGCTCCAGACTTTAAAAAAATTAAGTACGGCCATGCCCACCTAAGCGCGTCCCGGCGCATTTCCCAAGTACCTGGTCTCTGAAGGTGACAAATTTCTGATGCAGATTGCAAAGCAGTGCATGCTGGGCTCTCCTCACCTTGTCTGTTCCCCCCCCGCCCCTTTAAGAGACTGGAATGCTTCCTGGGGCAGCTCTCGAAGGCGGGGCGGAGGTGAGCCTGCATTCTTTTCTCTCTTTTTTCTCCCTCCCCTCATGCAGACAGGAGCAATGGAGTGTGGAGGGGTGGGAACACAGCAAGAGGAGCAAACCCCCAAGATCTCTGGTCTGAATTTAAGTTGCCAGTGGATCTTAGGGGTTGTGTAAAAGCACCCAAAAAGGGTCTTTACAGACATACTGGCTTTTGGCTGTTCTCCTCTTTTGGGCTTTACACATTTTAGACATTGCCCTGTGTTCTGGAAGGGACATTTAGGCATGAATCTGAGGAACAGAGGCAAGGGGCACGGAAATGGAGGTCAGGAAAGCTATTCCTGAGGGACTGCTTGCCTTATTCTCCCTGGTTTTTGGCCGGAATCAGCCTGCTGGTCTTGGCTTGGGCAGTTACTTCACGTACTACCTTGTTCTGTGACTAGTTTTTTACCGTTACAGCGTTGGTCACGATCACATGGTTTTGTCCCTGCTTAGTCCCTATCTCCGTTTACTCATGGTCCTGATAACTTGTCTCATGAGAAGATCTGTTTTTTTGGGGGGGGACCCATAAAAATAAAGGGCGCACCACAACCCCTGTGCTTTGTCTATTTGAAATGCCGATCCACAGCACTCAAAAGTACGAGAGAAATGGATGGACACAAGTTCACGAGCAGAAGATTGCATTCTTTGTGTGACAGTTGTTACCTCACAGGACCTTCTCACGGAACAGGAACAGGGACAAAAGAATTCCCCAGCCCAGGGGCAGGTATGGCTTGTCACGCTCTATTCCCGCTTCAGGGGGGGCGTGGTCAAGACAACTTTCAGCTGTTGCACTACAGGCATGAAGGAAGATTGTTTTGTACTGGTCTGAAGCACGACAATGAGGAGGGACGAAAAGGATGTGAAGTAACTGTCTTGGGGTCATATGGAGTCTTGGCTTTCTGCACTGTGGCCTGCCGTTCTTGTGGGTGACTTCAGTCCCTGAGCTATTTGACTTGCTCCAGTGCTTTGCCAGGGTTTGGGGAAATTGAGCCCTTAAAGAGGGTTGCCCTACAGATGGTGCCATGATCCTATGACTATATGATTCTTGATGAAAATCGAAATGGAAAAGGTGTCATAGAAAGTGGAAAACAACAAGAAAATCACAATTTCCTCTATGGCATCTAATTAAGGGACCAGCAATCTAAGGGAGTTTGTACTGAATAAAACTTTATAGTTCTATAAGACATGTTTTATCTTGTTTCAAGATTCCTGTTGCCTTATTATATAAACCACACTAAGTATATGTTTTTGCAAGTCAATACCATCAGTAGCTAATTTTGCACCTAAAGATAATATGTAATTGAGCTCTGCTGTACTTTCATAGTAGTTATTTGGTAAAGAGGTGATTTAGAATTCACAGTGCAGGATTTTATTCTGATAGTCTTTTTTTTTTAAAAAAATGATATTTTTAAAATCTGTAACAGAGCTTGGCACCATTCACAAAAATAGACATATTTAGAGAAAAATCAGAACTTAATTAAAGATTAAGACAATCAGACTATTTTTGACCAGAAGTGGTCTGAGAGCTTGAGATGTGTGCAGACATGTTTCCTTGACCTCAGCCATCATCTAGAGTGGTGATGGCGAACCATCAGCACTCCAGAGGTTTTGGACTACAACTCCTACGGTCCTTTGTCATTGGCAATGCAGGCTTGGAATTCTGGGAGTTGTGGTCCAAAACATTGAGAATGCCCAAAGTTTGCCACCACTGAAGGGTCAGCATCAATGAAGGGGGAGGGCTTTTATCTGTCCAAGTTCAAAGGTTCTGGAAAGATTTGGTGCCTTGATGCTGTTGTCCAGGGGACTCTGCCCATGGGAACTTACAAGGATATTTGGTAAAAGTTAAACAAAATGAATATTTTTTGATTGGAACATTTAAAACAAGCTGCCTTAGCACTGATCTCTTGAAACAGAACTATTTCTGTTTCAGACTTGATTTATTTTTATTGACCATTTTAATAGAATATTAATTTAATTATTTTTTAATAAATATATTTGTAAAGTCTCACTGGCTTTTACTTTTAAATACTGTCCTTTAATTGTTGTAAGCTGCCTTTCAGCCTTTTAAAGATAAAGGCAGGGGGAAACAAATGGAATGGATGGGATGGATGGATGGATGGATGGATGGATGGATGGATGGATGGATAGTTCTCACAAAGAGCTAAGAGGGCAAGGGAGTAGGCAGTGATGAACCATGAACATCCATGACACCTTGGAAAGCTGTGGTTCTTGTTTACATGTACACTTTGCACGGATGCAAGGAGGTCTTTCCTGCTGGCTTACCAATTCCTATGTATCTGACAAACTAACCTATCTTTTCTAAACATGGTGAGTTTATCTGGTTCAGAGAAGGTGGATGGAACTATATAAATTCACCACCTTCCTCAGAGCATGGCATGCTTGGAATAATAAAAGTCTATTTCACATACTTTTTCTGCAGCTTTCCACACCCAAGACTGTCGGGAGAGGTCTCTTCCAACTCTATGATTCTATGACACATAACTTAGTTGTCCTGTCTTCGTTATGGGTGTTCTACTTAAGCTTAGGACCTTACCATTTGCTAATGGCTGTGCTTCAATTGAAAAAAAAAACGGAAATAGTTAAGAGATTTTGTATATCTTGGTTCAATCATCAAGGCAAATGTAGATGACTACCAAGAAACCAGAAGAAGAAGGGAATTAGGAAGGGCCACAATGAAGGAAGTTGGGAAGATAATTGTAAAGAACTGCCAATGGATACCAAGACCAATATCATCAACATCAATATCATTTGAAATGTGGTGCTGGTGGAGAATTTTCCAGGTACCCTGGACTTCCAGAAGGACAATCAGGTTTGTTGATCTGAGATCAAAACAAACTTGAACTATATCTGGAGACAAAGATGATGCAACTGAGGCTGTCCTACTTTGGGGACATCCTGAGAAGGCAAGATTTTGCGGAAAAAGACAATCTTGCTGGGAATGGCAGTAAGGCATCAGGAAAAGAGGAAGACCAAATACAATATGGGCTGATTCTTTCAGAGGCTTGAGTTTGCAACAGCGGAGCAGGAGTGCTGAGGGCAGAACATTTTGGAGGTTACAGATTTATGGGGTCACCAGATTTTGGGAACGACGTGACAGAACATGGCAACAACATTCTTCAGAGGACTGTGCTTAGCTAACTTCCATTGATCATCATTATATGGGATTAAATATTTGGAATATCTAAGGCTCTGCTAGTGCTCATCTCCTTGGCTTGTCAACTTATCCTACTGCCCTCCCTTTCATTATCTTTCTCAGACTCGGCTGTAATTTAAAATTATCTCCAGTAAGTCAGACAGTTACATCTGCGTATTATTAATCAATTAGTGGTTTTTTTGCTCTTTGCAAAGACCACGGTCAGAATCGCTAATCATAAGCATTTGAGAGATGTTGAATGTTGGCGTTTGGCAAGACTTTCCGTGCCAGGATGGATTAGAAACTGGGCATGGCATTACTCCAGCTGAACCAGAAGGCAAGGAGAAAGAGCAACAACAACAACAACAACAACAAACAACAACTGAATGTTGATACTCTGCAGTGGGGGAGAGTATGGTCTGTGAATTGCAAGCATGTTTGCTTGTAAAATGAGTCATCTGAGAACCAGAGAACAACAGACCACTTAAAAAAATTAAATTAGAACATGAGCTATGATATGGTCAATTGTGAATAAATTTTGGGAGGCACATGGGAGTGGATATAGCCTTTTGACTTCTGGAGGTTGGCCTACTTCAGATCCAAAATACATTATAGTACCACTGGGCAATTGCAGGTTTCTGGCCTCAAGATAGCATCTGGGCAAAAAGACCAAAAGTCAGACAAAAGATTTTGCATTGGATGATGTCAGGTGGCTTTTCTCCCATGAGATGCAGTGCAGAATCCAACTCACAAACCCCTGGTGGCACTCAGCTGTCTGAGGTGTATCAGTACCAGGATAAGCTGAGCCTGACAGCAATCTGCGACAGTTAAATATTTATGCTCTAGTAGTTGCTTTAGGAAAAATACTCACGACAATTGATGAGACATCTAGGAGAACTCAGGTTCCATTTGATGGTCTGAAGAAGCAATATCTATCCATCAATGACCATTCACTGACATAATGGACAGGTTTACAATGTAGGGTTAGTTTATTCAGTGTGCATGTACAACTGTGTTATTGCTGCTAATTAACAAGTGGTGGCTCAATTTCCCAGGTGTTTGCTGATTGGTCCAACTAACACATGACTAGGATTGTAAGCTGCAACACATTTATTAATGGAAATCTGCCACTGTGATTTGCACAGCTCCATTTACACTACTGCAAATCTACAGTAGAATTCTGGACAGTATTTGAGGCATGGGTGGAGGTGCCTCTCCCAACCAAAAATGGTGAATATTTGGTGAAAATTCTCCCTCATTGTCCTAGGGATGGAGAAAGCAAGAACTCTCAGAAATCCAAATTAAATATATTTTGAGAAATTTAAGCTTGGTTCTTGTGGGAAGTGTTAACTGGAAAAACAAATTGGTGGCAATACCGGCTCAGGTGCCAGTATTGCTACAGGACTGATGCAACGCTCTAAGCAAACAGCATAGAAGGAACATTGGCATCAACATATAATGGAACTGAGCAAATGGGATGTATTTATTTATTTATTTGATTTATATACTGCAACCATCTAGAAGAAATCTACCCTGAATTGTTTACAAACATAAACAAAACACAATAAAACACATCATACAACTTGAAATAGTAAACAAACTATTAACTACTTAATAAATAGTAAATAAAAGTCCATCAAACCAACATGACATAAATAAAAATAAAAAGGACAAGTAAGCACAAAATAAAATACAAATGAAAAAGAGCTGGTTAAGAATTAGAAGGCAGAAAAGAAGAGTAGTGTCCTATTTATATTAAGATGTTGGAACTGAATAATCAGGGAAGGCTAACACAATAATTTCTTAAAGGTTTGTAGCAAGAGCTCCAGCCAACTCTCTTGCATAACCTAGCTCCACAAGTGGGATGTTACCACTGAGAAAGCCTTGTTCCTTGTTGTCACTTTCTGGGCTTCCCTCTGGGTCAGTACCAACAAATGACCAGCCTGGTTGAATGAGTGATTCTGGTTGAATGGGAGGATCAGTTCTGTCATATAATGAGGTCTCAAACTGTTAAGGTTTAACTTGATGGCTGAGACCACCCTGTCAGGACTTCATGCCCTCCATGATAAGCTGTATCAAGTAGCGCCTGCCCCCCTCATGCTGTAGGACAGACTTTGAACCTGGCTTTTTGCAATTGACAGGACGATGGAACATGGAAAAGCCCTCTATAGTTCCCTTGCCTTGGAGAGTAGGTTTAGAGTAGACTCACTGCAACTCCTAATGTCTGCAGAGGTTGAGGGCTGATTGATACGGTCTGTCCCTGAAGGCTTAAGGCTTCCATCTGGTTTTCTGATGCCTCTTGGGGAAGTTCCCAAAGCCTGGGCAAAGAATTCCTTTGAAGCTCTTTAGGCCTCTGGAATAGAGAAATGACCATTGCTCCTAAGCATTCCCTCCCATGGAGTGGAGCCCAACTCGCCTCTTGAATTAGAGAGGAACTGATGGTGGCGCGAAAGAAGTGGGACAAAGACTGGATCAATAGTGGTGGAAAACACAGAATGAATCCAACGGAACATGGACAAGAGTTCCTTGGATGGCCTATTCCATGGCAATGCTGGCACTGGATGAAAATAGTGTTTCTCTGCCAGCACTGCATCTGCTCGCAGTCACCCGGCAAAGCTGTTTCAAGTAGTTAAGGGCCTATTAGGCATTAGGCCCACAAGAGAACACTGAAGACCACTTAAAAGCTCTCAGTGAACAATTTACATGGCCTGTTGCAGACTTAAAGCCACTTGACTCTGTTCTGATTTGGCGGCTGCAACTGCGGCAGGTCCATTGCAACCGGTTGTCTGGATATTTTTCATCTTCTGCAGCCTGAGAAGGTGGGCAGGATCCTTGGGGAGGTGAAGGCTTCCATTTGCAGGGTGGTATCTTGCCCTTTCTCATTCATCAAAGCAGCCATTCCACTCGGACAGCGTGTGTAAGGGAATTGTCGTGATTATCCCTATTCAAGACATAGGATCCCAGTCTGATAACAGGGACTGTGCTTTGGCCATCTTGTACATACACACCCTGTACTGAATAAGGACTGGACAGTGTCTGCTCCATTTGGGGGGTCAAGGTGCTTCATAGGGCAGTAGCCTCCCAACTCCAGAGATTCAAAAATGCATGGATATCAACACATCACAGAACAACAATAATGTAACAGATCATCTGGATACAGAAGCAACTCAAAACATTATTATTATTTTTTCCATAGAATTTTAATGGTTTGCCTGGAATGACCACTTTTTTTTCTGTGTGTCTAATAATTTGCTTTGTTATTTTCTTAAAGTTGTTTTCTTTCTTTCTTTCTTTCTTTCTTTCTTTCTTTCTTTCTTTCTTTCTTTCTTTCTTTCTTTCTTTCTTTCTTTCTTTCTTTCCTCCTAGGAACAGCAAACTCCCAAATCAGTCCACAGCCCCCATGTGAGCACTCTTTGTGATTTTGGACACAATACAGGCTGTGAACCAAATCCCAGCAAAGCTGAATCATTCTGATTCAGCTCTCTAGTTTAGTAGCATGCTATGGGGTCACGGAGAGTCGGTCACGACTGTAATGACACAATACATGCACACATAAAGGAATAAAAAATCGGATTCAGTTTCACTTTGGGCTGAAGAGAAGTGACAAAGTAGTTGGATTGTTTATGAAGCATTTGTTTATTATTATTTTTCAGAACTTTTGTTGCCATTTGGAAAAGAAAAAGGAAGACTGAACAACAATTGTTATGGTGTGTGTGAAAGGATATAACTATACAGCACAGGATAACAGGGAAATGTCACTACAAAGTGATTTTGTAGAAAAGACTGGCATGACATACTGTTGGCTTTTACATTAAATGCCATTAGACTAGACCACCGTTGTCACATACAGACATCTTTTCAAGAGAAGCTCTTTTCCAAGGTGAAATGAGCATTTGAGCATTTGAGCCTGGGTGTGAATCCAAGCAGAGCTACTGCTGAGAGAGAAAAAGAGAAAGAAGACAGCACTGGTAAGTTTCTGGGTTGGAGCAGTTCAGCTAGGGCTCTTTGGCCTCTGTTTTACCTCTGCCTCTGCTAACTTTAACTGCTCATTTAAATACAAAGAACCATTAATCAGCTAAACAAAGGAAGTTGCTAGGAAGCAGAGGTGGTGCCAAACTAAGCCTTCCACTGAGCTTGGGGGTGGAGTTACACTAAGTGTTTTCCCCCGAAGAAGCATTTGAGCCTCAGCATTTGAGCCTGGGTGTGAATCCAAGCAGAGCTACTGCTGAGAGAGAAAAAGAGAAAGAAGACAGCGCTGGTAAGTTTCTGGGTTTGAACAGTTCAGCTAGGGCTCTTTGACCAGCCCGCGACCAAGACTTTATTTTTGACATAAAAGGAGGAACATTGGTAATAGATTATTATTTCTAGAGTAGTAGCTAGTAACACTGTAAAATCTTCAAGGCACAGAATACTGCACTCATTAAAATGACGTCTGAGGGAGCAGCTGTAGTTACCTGTAATGCTTGTGCCATGTTTGTCATCTTGACAAAACGCACAGAGAACTACACTTGCTGCAAGTGCAAGCTGGTTGCACTGTTAGAAGAGAAGGTCCAGGAGCTAGAGGTCCGCATATCGAACCAGCAACATATTAAGGAGCTTGAGCGGTTCTTGGACAGAGCAGAACAGACTATCCAGGTCTAAGAAGAGACAGGGCACACTTCTGAGGATGTAATCACTTCCCCAACCCAGGAGGTAGATGTGTGGAGGAATGTGACTCAAAGGAGTAGAAGGCCAAGGGATCGCTCAGAGAGTCTCATATTGCACAATCAATTTGAGGCTCTTTCCCTCACCACACCTCATGAGGCACACACTGAGGAACAACTGGTTCCACCTGAGGATCTCTCCCTCATCACAATTGATGAGATACAGGATCAGGTACATGTTGAAGAACAGGCTGCAGGAGAGAAGCTCCTTCTGCTAGGGGATTCTATAATTAGAAATTCGGAGGGATGGATGAGCATGATAACCGTATGGTCACTTGCCTGCCAGGTGCAAAGGTTGCAGACATCATGAGAAATCTAGATAGCTTGTTACAGAGAACAGGGAAGGAGCCAGTGGTAATGGTACATGTTGGTACCAATGATGTCGGGAAGGCCAAGCGGTCAGTCTTGGAAGCCAAGTTCAGGTTGTTAGGAAGAAGATTGAAGTCCAGGACTTCCAAGGTAGCAATTTCAGAAGTGCTACCTCTTCCTCGTGCAGGACCCACCAGGCAGGCAGAGCTCAGAAGCCTCAATGTGTGGATGAGGCGATGGTGTCAAGAGGAGGGCTTTAGATTTGTCAGGAAGTGGAGAACATTTTGGGACAAGCCAAACCTGTTCAGGAGGGATGGGTTGCACTTGAATCATGATGGGACCAGATTGCTGGCACTCAACCTCAAAAAGGCAGCAAAGCAGCTTTTAAACTGATAACTGGGGGAAAGCCGACAGGAGCTGAGTGGCATCTGGTTTGGAACACCTCATCCACAGGGAATGAGGTTGGAAAGGGTAGAGAATCACATAGAGATGACATAGCAGGTATTAGTACTGAGAGAATAATGGAATGTGATAGTTTGTCTACTGAAAATAATACCTGTGGGGGGAAAAGAACAAAGCAGCAGCTGTTGTTGCAGAACCCACTGTACAGGTGCTTCTACGCCAATGCTCGAAGCCTCCGATCAAAAATGGGAGAACTTGAACATTTGGCAGCTAGGGATAACATTGATATAATAGCCATAACAGAAACCTGGTGGAATGTAGAGAACCAGTGGGATACAGCAATCCCAGGCTATAAACTCTATAGAAGGGATAGAGAGGGGCGGGTTGGAGGGGGAGTGGCCATCTACGTTAAAGAAGGGGTAAAATCCAGCAGAATGGAGATTGACAGAGGGTCTGACTCCACCATAGAATCACTGTGAGTTAAACTACCAGGTCCAAGGAGTGATGTGATAGTTGGGGTATGCTATCACCCACCAGATCAAAAACTTGAGGGGGACCTTGATATGAGGAGACAAATCATGGAGGCGTCTCAGAAGGATAAGATAGTAATCATGGGGGACTTCAATTATCCCCACATTGACTGGGCCAATGCAAGCTCCAGGCAAGAAAGAGAAACTGGGTTTCTCGACTTGCTGAATGACTGTGCCTTAGAGCAACTTGTCATGGAGCCCACCCGAGAACAGGCAACTCTGGATCTAATACTGTCTGATACTCAGGACCTAGTCAGGGATGTGAATGTCACTGAGCCTCTGGGGAACAGTGACCATGCTGCAATCTCCTTTGCCATGCATGTTAGAGGAAGAGTGTCAAGCAAATAAGACATAAAAACCCTTGATTTTTGAAGGGCAAACTTCCCTCAGATGAGGAAACTAGTTAGAAAGAAATTGAAGGGGAAGGTTGGAAGAATCCAATCTCTTCAGAGTGCATGGAACCTGTTTAAAACAACAGTAACAGAGGCCCAGCACAAGTGCATACCACAAAGAAAGAAGAGCTCATTTAAGTCCAAGAGGGCACCAGCCTGGTTAACAAGTGGAGTTAGAGACGCTCTAAAGCGCAAGGAGAGGTCTTTCTGTAAATGGAAATCCTCCTCAAATGAGGAAAATAAAAAGGAACACAAACGCTGGCAAAATAAATGTAAGAAGATGATAAGAGAGGCAAAGAAAGATTTTGAGTAACGCATGGCTAGCAATATAAAGGGTAATAATAAAAGCTTCTTTAAATATGTTAGAAGTAGAAAACCTGCCAGAGAACCAGTTGGCCCTCTGGATGGTGAGGGAGGAAAAGGGGAGATTAAGGAGGACTTGGAAATTGCAGAGAAATTAAATGAGTTCTTTGCTTCTGTCTTCACGACAGAAGACCTTGAGCAGATTCCGCTGCCTGAACGGCCCCTCTTGACTAAAGAATTAAATCAAATACAGGTTAAAAGATAGGATGTTTTAGGACTAATTGATAAATTGAAGATTAACAAGTCACCGGGCCCAGATGGCATCCACCCAGGTGTTATTAGGGAACTGAGAAATGAAATTGCAGATCTCTTAACAGTAATATGCAACTTGTCTCTTAAAACGGCCACAGTGCCGTGGGACTGGAGGATAGCAGATGGCACACCAATTTTTAAAAAAGGAAGGAGGGGGACCTGGGAAACTACAGGCCAGTTAGCCTTACATCTGTCCCAGGGAAGATGGTGGAAAGCCTCATCCAAGAGAAAATCTTAAAACACATAGAAGAACAAACCTTGCTGAGGGAAAATCAGCATGGCTTCTGCAAGGGTAAGTCTTGTCTGACAAATCTTTTAGAATTTTTTGAAAAGGTCAACAGGCATGTAGATTTGGGTGAACCAGTGGATATAGTCTATCTGGATTTTCAAAAGGCTTTTGACACAGTCCCTCACCAGAAGCTGCTGAGAAAATTGCACAGTCAGGGGATAAGAGGGCAGGTCCTCTTATGGATTGAGAACTGGTTGAGTTCCAGGAAACAAAGAGTAGGTGTCAATGGGAAATTTTCACAATGGAGGTGAAAAGTGGTGTGCCCCAGGGCTCTGTCCTGGGACCGGTGCTTTTCAATCTGTTCATAAATGACCTGGAGACAGGGATAAGCAGTGAGGTGGCCAAGTTTGCAGATGACACAAAATTTTCCGTGTGGTAAAAACCAGAGAAGATTGTGAAGAGCTCCAGAAGGATCTCTCCAAACTGGGGGAATGGGCTACGAAATGGCAAATGAGTTTTAATGTAGCTAAATGTAAAGTAATGCATATTGGGGTAAAAAATCAAAACTTTATCTATCAACTCATGGGCTCTGAGTTATCCGTGACAGATCAGGAAAGAGATCTTGGTGTGTTGGTGGACAGCTCCATGAAGGTGTCTCCCCAATGTGTGGCATTGGTGAACAAGGCCAATTCCATGCTAGGGATTATCAAAAAGGGGATTAAAAATAAAACAGCCAACATTATAATGCCATTATACAAAACAATAGTAAGGCCGCACCTGGAGTATTGTGTACAATTCTGGTCACCACATCTCAAGAAAGACATAGTGGAACTGGAAAAGGTGCAGAAGAGAGCGACTAAAATGATTACTGGGCTGGGGCACCTCCCTTATGGGGAAAGGCTAAAACATTTGGGCCTCTTTAGCCTGGAAAAAAGACGCCTGAGGGGGGATATGATTGAGACGTACACAATAATGCAGGGCATTACTCAATGCAGGGCATGAGTAAAGTGGATAGAGGGAAGCTCTTCTCTCTCACACAAAATACCAGAACTAGGGGACATACATTCAAATTGAGGGCTGGGAGAGTAAGAACAAACAAAAGAAAATATTTTTTCACCCAGCGCGTTGTTAGTCTATGGAACTCCCTGCCACAGGATGTGGTGATGGCATCTGGCCTGGATGCCTTCAAAAAGGGGATTGGACATATTCCTGGAGGAAAAGTCCATCACAGGTTACAAACCATGATGGAGATGTGTAATCGCCAGGCTTAAAACCGGGGTACTTCAAGGGCCAGATGCAGGGGAGTGGTATCAGGAGACAGATATCTAGTCTCATGCGCTCCCAAACGCATCTGGTGGGGCTACTGTGAGATACAGGAAGCTTGACTAGATGGGCTGTTGGCCTGATCCAGCATGGCTCTTCTTATGTTCTTATGTTCTTAAATGGAGCCATGATGAAAGAGTGGTTCTTTTACATTCCCTGTAGAACAGTGGCTGGAGTCCCCCAATGTTCTGGGACTAAAACTCCCAGAATCCTTTGCTACAAAATACTGCCCATAACATTAGATCATCTCAGGCTGGACATTTGAGGGTGGCATCTCTGAAGGAGGCCTGTAAATCTTTGACAAGGAATTGGGCTTTCTCAGTGGTGCCCCCTTGGCTCTGGAACCAACTTCCTCCTGAGATCTGTCTGGCACCTTTCGTCCTAGTCTTTAAGAAGCATCTAAAGACATGGTTAATTTAAAAAGGCTTTCCCTGGATATTAATCTGTTCTACTAATGATTGCTATTACGTATTTTATTTTGTTTTTATCTGTAACCCATCTTGCTCTGGTTCAATGTTTTTGATATATATTGTTTACTAGTTATAATGTTTTTACTTTTTTGTGCTTATTTATTATATTGCATTGTATTGTTTATGGGTTTGATTTCTGTTCAGTTTTTTAAACTGCCCAGAGTAGCTGTGTAGCTAGATGGAGCGGTATATAAATTTAATAAAGAAATAAAATAAATAAATAATTTCTGTGCTGTCCAGGATTTGTGGGAGTTGAAGCTCAAGACCATTTATTTATTTATTTATTTATTTATTTATTTATTTATTTATTTATTTCCATTTAAATACAGCCCGATTTTCCCAAAGGGAACTCTGGGCGGTGAACAACTGCAGCCAATAACACAGAAATACAAAGAATAACAAATAGTAATGTTAAGACCGGCACTGAAGAATGGTGGTGGCAAACAAATCAACTACAAATAAACAAAACAATAACAATAACCTCAGCAATCCCCAAAAGTGGCTTTAAACAGCCAAGTTTTATTATTATTTTTAAAATGTTGGAAGGGGGACTCAGCAAGCTTTATCTTGCTGGGAAGCTGATTCCAGAGGGTCAGGCCAGCTATGGAGAATGCCCAATTCCAGGTAGATCTATGGGCCTCCCTTGGAATGGGGACCCAAAGTGAGAAGGCTCGCGATGCTCCTGTGGGGCAGGCCAAAACTGATCTTTCGGTAATACGCTCTGCCAAACACTCTGGTCCCAAGCCATGGAGGGTTTTATAAGTCAAAACCAGTACCTTGAACCTTATCTGGGAGGCAACGGTTAGCCAATGCAGGAGAGCCAGAACTGGGGTGATGCAATCATACCTGCTTGCACCAACCACCAATCTGGCTGCCACATTCTGCACCCGCTGCAGTCTATGAACAAGAGCCAAGGGAAGCCCCATGTAGAGAGTGTATACACATCTAGGAACACATGATCTGAAACCAGTGCTATTGGTGAAGGACATTTTACCGTGTCAACACTGTCTTGGAGACCTGCTTAAGGACCGACAGAACCAACTGGCCAAGGAAGTCCAATGATTGTTCCACCAAGTCCTGCAGCATAAATAAGGAGAGCTGTTGAAGAACTCATAGTGAGGGAATTGAGAAGCAGAAAAAAAAATTCATAGTGAGAAGGAACCAGTTCTGCTCACCATTATGCTGGCATAACAACTACTTTGGTTGCTATTCACCTTCCTGTTTATCACAACAATAATGTTAATGCGTATGAGTGTGTGCATGCATTTCTTGTGTTTTCCTTGCCTTCCTGGCATCTCTACTGTTTTATTTTTTAAAAAAAAATCAGTGCAGTACTTAGGAAAATTGTTCAGCAGATATTAATTCCTTCACACAGGGCTCCATAAATGCTTTCAATTGCAAATTGAAATCCAGTATCAAAGCATTAGGCTGTAATCACAGCTAAGTCTGCTAAATTCTTAAGAAACAACAACAGCAGAATAATGCAAGCAAAATGAGAAAGGGAGACTTGAATGTCTTGAATGTCAAATGAGGAAAGGGATTCTTAGCTAGTATCTTATGATGGCTATTACTTTCTTAGGTTTCTGCTTTATACTAATTGAATTACACTAAGTTGTAGTAGGGAAGGCAGAATGGCTATTTTGTCTGTATTTTATTATCAGGATTACACATCTCAAAGTCCCTTGCAGGAGGGACAGGTCCTGTGTCATTGAATCAGGTGTGGAAAATGCAACTTTTTTGAACTACTTTACTCCCCGAATCCCATCAATGTTGTTCTGGTTATGGGATTCTTGAAACTGTAGGCCAAAAAAGCAACTTCCCATTCCTGAGTTAGAAGCATTTCCAAAGTTGCTATATAGAAAATGAGAGCTTAAGGAGACACCTTCTAGTTTTCTCAAATGTAGAGTAGAATGTTCGAGCTGCGGTTATACATGTAGAGACTTCTCTTGGAATCGGTCCAATTGATTTAAATGGGATTCACCCTGAGAAGTGATGCAAAGTGTAGTGTTATTAATTATGCATACACAGAGTTTTGGGTTACAATCATCTCTGGTCCTGGGCTGTGTGTGTGTCTCTGTGCATGGGTGTCTCTGAGTGAGTGTGTGTGAGTTTCTCTGAGTGCCTCTTCACTGTGCCTGGGACCAAGAGGTCTTTATTGATGACAGTTACACAATACGACAGAGGAAGAATGGTCTTTGATCATGTAATACATTCCACATTGGTGGGGGAGGAGTATGCACCCTTCCTTATCTTGGAGGAACATGCTTAGCTAGTGGGGAATCATTGATAAGGACAGAGGAAGGGGAGAGGAAGGAGCTTTGGGCTTGTCACAGGCCAGATGTGCCCGCATATCCTGGAGTGCCATTGTTTCTCTGGCCTCCCGAGTGAGGTCAGCTCCAGGTCAGCTTAACCACACTGGGTTCCTGCTTGGTCTCTGGAAATCCAGGTGCTGCCAATTTAGTGGGGTTCAGAGTCTGTTGGAGGATGGAATCTCCACAGCAAAGCAAGGTTAAGGAGCCTGCCTCCATTCAGGTACCACAACCTCCCCCTGAATAAATAGTGTGACCACGTTTTTTGAAGATTTTCCAGTGGGCAGCTTTCAATCTGAGTGCATTCTTCGATTGAAGTGGTATCCACTCCATTAAAATTAATAAAAACCCTAGGAAGGAGATTAGGGATTTTACAGATGCAGATTATTAGCTAATTACTAACTATTGTAATGTCCATGGGTTTCTCCAAACCCTTTTCCCATCCATTCTCCCTCCAATATATTTTGAGAGATTGGCTGCTCCCTCCCATGCAAATTATTATATATGAGTAGGATCTCTTTCTCCACAAGATCATTACAGATAACCCACTTATCCATAGTCTGAAAATATAAAATGATAGAAATACAGTGGTACCTTGTATAAACAAATTAATTTGTTCCAAATGAAATTCTGTTAAGCAAATTTTCCTTTATACAAATTTCCCATAGGAATGCATTGAAAACAGAGTAATCCCTAATTGTGACTTTTTATGTTGTATGGATAGTCCCTATAGAAGATTCTGTTAAGCAAATTTCCCCTATCTCCAGAATTTTTTATGTTGTACAGATTTTATGTTATACAAACTGTTTGTTATACGTGGGTCCACTGTAAAAGAAAAATACTGGAGATATTTGTGTGTAAAGAGCAAGATACTGGTACTGGCCATCAAGTGGGAGGTAGGGAAATAGACAATATATTTGCTTGAGAAATATATTTTCATATTGTCATTACCGTACTTGCCCATTAGAGAGAGCTGGAGACCATGCTATGTATAGCATCCACTATTGAGATAGTGCAGGTATTCTCTATAATTCATGGTTTTCAGCATCCACAAGGCAGGCGGGGGGAGGCTTCGAATAAATACTCAGTGGATAAAGGAATCCTACTGTATTCTTAAATATATATATATTCCTAATGTGAACATTTGTTTATATGTTTTACACAATGTATTTCTCCCCATTGACTGAACCGTGTGTGTGTGTGTGTGTGTGTGTGTGTGTGTGTGTGTGTGTGTGTGTGTGTGTGTGTGTGTGTGTGTGTGTGTGTGTGTGTCCTTATGTGTGCTTGTTTCCTCTTGTCATTTCATTGGAGACTCATTGTATTTCTCACCTGGATCCCACAGTAGGCCTTGAAAATGTATATATATATATATATTATCTCTCTCAAAAAGCTTTTTGTGAATTTTTAACTCCCACAAAATTCTTTCCCCTGCAATTTTCTGAGTCTTAAGATGCTGAGACTCCCCGACAAATCTCTCCCTATTGAAAGTGAGAGATTCCCCAGCTCACTATGAAAACAAGACCCTGGTCTTAGTTTTCCCTTTCCCCTTTTCTTCTTCTGTGCAGGATTCCTATGGATCCTGCATAGGAAAGATGCCATCCTATGCTGGAATACACATAATTCTGTGCAGCTTGCCTTTTCTTCCAGGGGGAAAAAAACAAAATAATGGTTCAGACATCCTTCTTGAAGTTCCTTCTCTGAGTGTGCAAGTTACAAATCTTGTATACAAAATAAAAAATTCCCTGGAAGCAGAAAAGGATTCTGCCCCATTCTTTGATTCTGAAGGAAAGAACTGCAATATTTAGATCCTTTTAAAGTCACAATTGTGGCAGAGAATCACAGGTAAATGGCCAGGTGCCCTCTACCAATGCAGAACTAATACTCTTTGCTCTCTTCTGCATGATACAACAAGATGTCCTTAATTCATAGTCTATTTCAAATGCACGTTCCGCGGGTGGCTTGTCCGCCCGCGGAGCCGATTTGCCCCTCGCGAGAATGGTGAGGGGCGAGACAGGAGCTGGGAGTCCTGAGAGGGGGGGAGGAGCAACCTAGAAGGGGTGGCTCCTCCCCCCAAACACCAGTCAGTCTTCTTCCGGCGTTCGGGGAAGGAAGACCCCCGAACGCCGGCTGCACAGTGGGTGCCACGTGGCGGGCGCCATCTTGAGGGCCGCATAGGCGGCTGACCCCGTAGTGCGGCTCCGCTCTGCGGTCGGGCCTAGCCGGAGCAGTTCCCCACCCACCCTCCGCGTTAGGGCTAGTGTGAGTCTGACTGGTTGCCAAGTTTTGGGGCCGGATAGGAATTTTTGACCCGCACTCTGGATTGGCTGTTGAGGGCGGGGATTTTTCGCCTATCCCACACTGGTGCCTTGGAGTTGACAGGTTTGGGGCATTTCCACACTGGTCACACTATGGTGGCTAAAAGCTGATGGAGGGCAGCGGTGAGCATAAAATTAACAGCTGGACACAAACCTCCTCATCCACAGCACTGCGGGCCAGGAGGTCTCGGTGCTGGGGTGGGGGAGAGGAAACGCCTCCCTGCCCTGGGAATCTCCCAGATGGGTGACAGAAGGGGCACGGAGGATTAAATAAATTGACTGGCCTGGTGGGTGCTGTCGGAAGACTGCACCACCTGGGGGTTCGGGGCTCGCCCGATGCTGCCCGGTTGGAGGGGTCCCAGGAGACCCCGGGGTTCCAACCAAGTTATAGATGCCTGGCCCCTCCTGTTGTCGTTGTTGATGTTTGGTTATATGTGTTAATAAAGTGTGGCCCATTTACCCCCAACACACTGTCTTGCCTGGTCATTTCGAGTGGGGGGGCAATGGCCCTTATATCATTAGAAATATCACTACCGCACTTCCTTGAGCAGCCGCTTTTTATTTTGCATCACCTTACCTCCTCCTGCGGTCCTGTGGTTGCTACAGCGATTCATCAGTCCACACTTCAGTGGTTGCTTAGCAATCGGCTTCCCCGTTCGCACTTGGCTGAACTGCTTTAAACAATGACAGGGAAATGGCAGATTCGGGGGGGGGACTGAAAAAAGGTGGTGTAGTATGTCCGCAAATACTACCAAATCGCTTTAAAAGGGGGTGCAGGAACTGATTTTTTTAAAAAAGCACTCCTTGTGGTCGTTGCAAGAAAAACCAATACATCAAAAATGGGCGTGGCCAAGGAGGCTCTTCAGAAAAAGCGATTTGAAAAGTGGACAGTGATTTTTAAGGCAATTTGTCTTTAAGGAAAAGGCGTTTCAAATCTAAAGTGTGGTAGTGGTCTATAGCCTCTCCCTCCCCCTCTGTGTGTGTGAAGGAGAGAGGTGTCTACTTTATTCCTCATTTGTGTGTCATGACTTGTTGGAATGTTATGATCGAGAAAGCTTTTTAATGCTTGTCCCTGTCTCCCAAAGCCAATGATTCATTTGAGTTCTGTTTTTTTTTTTAAACAGTCTTATTTCAAATGCTTCTCACATTCTATGTTATTTTTTCTTTTTTTCATGTGCAGCATAAAAAACTGGAGCAAAACAATGGAACAGACTTTGACAGGGCATACGCTGGGTGTCCCTTCTCCACAACGGGAGCCTCTTCGCAAGGCTGACAGGGGAGGGTATTTGTGTGCAGGCTCACTCATGCATTCCAGCCAAAGGACTCCAGCAGGCTGCCTGACAGCTCTCCCTCCACACTGCTCCCAGGGAGGGCGCACCTACAAAAAGACATCTCTCCACACAATGGGTTCCATTCTGGCAGCTTGATTTTCTGCCCCATGCCTTCCTCTTACAAATGTCCAGAAAATTTGCAAACCAAAGATGCAGGAAAACGAGTGCTGTGCAGAAAATATTTTTCACGTCTTTGTGCAACCATTCAGTGCTCTCAACATAAATGTGCCTGGAGGTATTTTTCTCCACAAAGGGAGAAAGAGAGAAATTTCCAAAAGTATGGGATTCTTAAGCTTGCCTTGTTGTTGCATCCTCAGAGAAATACCTAACAAGAGGAGCCCTAATAAGCCTAACAATTGCCTTCCAAGGTAAGTGAAGTACTGTATATATTCGAGTATAAGCCTAATTTTTCAGCCCTTATTTTTGACTGAAAAAAAGAATGCCCTCGGCTTATACTTGAGTCAATAATTTTTCCCAGTTTTTTGGGGTAAAATTAGGTCCTCAGTCAGCTTGAGGAGGGCAATGAAGGGCAAGTCCTGATCAGGCGAGCAATAGAGGTGCCTCCGCTTCCCATATGATTCCAATTAGAAGGTTTAGGGGCACCCTCTTTGGAGCTTCATCACTCAGCCCCCTTACCCCCAAATGTTTCCAAATTTCAGGGGATTCCATAAAATCACTTTCTGTTACTTTGGTGCCCCCAAGTTAAGTAATTTTGAGTGCATGTTTTTTTTTAAAGAATACTCAAAAATCACTTTAAAATATGCAATCAAAATTTACTTACCTTGAGACTCCAAAGTAGCAGGGGTACATTCAGAAAGTGATTTTAGGGAACCCCCTGATATTTGGAAACATTTAGGGGTAAGGGGACTTAGTTATGAAGCTTTAAAGGGGCCTGGGGTAATATTGGCAACTGTGCAGAGACTGTGGAGACAATCAAGGAGTTTACTCTATGGTATTAGCTCGCTTATTGCCTCCACACTCCCAGCACATGTTGCCAGTTACTACTCCCAACCCCTTTAGAGCTCAGCCGATCTATCATATATACTCAAGTATAACTAAAAAAATGCCCTCGGCTTATACTCTAGTCTATAAGTTTTCCCAGGTTTTTTTTTTGGGGGGGGGGGTTAAAATTAGGCCCTCGGCTTATTCTCGGGATGACTTATACTCGAGTATATATGGGTAATTAAGGAGTATCGCTCTTGCACTGAAGGTTAGTACTCTAATGAGGGTTCAAGAATCCTCAGCAGGCTGTCCTGCTATTTCAAGACAGCCTGTTCGAAAGAGGGGGGGGAAATCATGAGATTTTGTCACATCCCTATTTGCCATACGCTTTGAAAAAATATCTTCAGAACAACCTTGTGATGTAAAATGGTATCAACAGGCAGTTCAGGGGAAGGTAAGACCAACTGCCCCCACCTACACTTTAAGCATACTATTGCTTACATGGATGGAAGACAACATTGTCATTGTTGTTTACTCCCATCTGGCACTTGAGCAGAAAGCACAAAATCATCGGCCAATGGTTACATTTATAGGTTGACAAGTACCTGAAGACCTGAAATGTGCCCTATAATGGCAGAGATTGCACCCAAGTATAATTTGTGATGAGGTTTGAGTATTTCTGCTTTCAGGTATCTGTCACTCTGGAACATTGGGCCCTGTTAGAACAGCAGGCATGTGGAGAATTGCAGACACATTTGCCAAAACAGCGGCATCGATTCTCCAACTCTGTTTTCTCTTTCAGTAGCACCAATAAAAGGAAGCTCTCCCTGATTAACATGCAAGTGCATTACCCTAAATAATACCTTTTGCCATTTCCTCGATGATGGTGACAACATTATTATAGGCTGAAAAGCACCCACCTGATACACATTTGTTTCTTCTGCACAACAAAGGTGATCCGATGGGTGGGTGGGAGGGAAGTTTTGGTGCATCTCCTTCCATGGGGTTCTATGTATACACATCTATTGTTCCCTCCAGTAACAATCACATTAAACGCCTTACAGTGACTATTTGCATGACAACTTACATCAGAGATTTTGGAAAAAACCCAGTTTTATGAAATAAGGACAATCTTTAATCTCCACGCTGAAAGTTAGCATTCCAGATAATCATTTTATATGAATACACACACACACACACACACACACACACACACACACACACACACACACACACACACACACACACACACACACACACACACACACACACACACACACACACACACACACAAGGGAAGGAAGTGCTTTATTTGCCCACCACTTTAATTCTCCCTAGCCATAAGGCTTTCCAGATGCTTAAAACAAAAAGGCCCCTTGAGGATTACAGGAGATTATGCAGATAAAGATGGAAAGCCTTAATATGTAGCAATGTAATAAATCACATACCATCTATTACATTTTGAGATCTAATCCTGTGTCCAGGCTGCAGAGAAGCTGCCTAGCAAGCACTAGATATTTAAAATTACATTCATTTTTCCAAATATTAAAAATGAAGGAGGAGGAAGAAAGACATGTAGGCAAGGAAGAGATTAAAACAGGGGCCAAGGAAGACTGTTGACCCTAGTTTTTGAGGTGTTGTGAATCTCCTCCAGACTACCTAAGGTTTTATACTCTTATCTTCCAAATAGGTACAGCATACTGCATAAATCCTGCCAAGCTGAAAAAGGTAGATAAGATATAGTCATGGACAAGGCACATATATTAATACAAACTGACAGTTTGTCTTCCCCATTCCTCCAACACATTTTTTTCAAGCATGTTGTCAGCTGTACAATATCTTGCATCTGTGAGGCAGCAAGAGCAGTGGCTTGAGGAACTGATGGTCAATATTTGTTTATATTACACTACAATTCTCCTAATACCCTTTGGTTTATTGTTTCATATTTTGTTTTTGTACCTATTTATTTATTTATATTTACACTTGTTTACTGCCTGACTTTCCCACAGGAATTCTGGGCGGTGTACAACAAATTATAACATAAATAACCTATCCAAAATTAGGGAGGAAAAAAACAGACCAACAATAAGAGCCCAATAAAACAAAAATAACAATAAAAACATACAACCACATCCTTACCAACTATGATTAAAAATAGCAGCAAATAGCTCAACTGCTTGGGAATACCCTGAAGCAAATGGTGAGCCACTGTGTGACAGAGAATGCTGGACTGGATGGGCTGTGGCCTGTTCCAGCAAGGCTGTTCTTATGTTCTTATGTTCTTAATGGTATTATTGGGTCACTTCAGGGCCAGATGGGAATTTTTGGTCATCACTCAAATTGGCACTGAGTGGCAGCGAATTTTTGCCCATCCCATTCTTCCTTTGGTGTGCAGCAGGGTGTTTAGTTACATCACTAGTCACAATGCTGGTGGATAGTGCAAGGGGTACAGGGATTAAGGTATGCCCTAGGCAAGCTGCCCTTAAGGCGCTTGACAGCCCTTAGATGAATTAAATGCCATCTGTAGGGTATTAGGATTAAACAAAGCTAAGATGTCAATGGTAGGTGAAACAGTGGGCTGTCCTGGGCTAGTAGATTCCACACGGGGAGGATGCTGAACAGGTGGGCAGCATCCTTCCAAAAAGGGAATCTCCCTGAATCCATTTTAAAGAAGAGAGTGATACAATGTAGCACAGTACCTGCTTGCAATATGTTCCAGGTCCCCTTGACAAAATAAACACAGTTCAGAGTTAATGATGTTATCAATAAAGTTGTGGCCCATTTTGAACCCAAGTGAACGTGTCTTGCCTCTTTATTCCAGGCTGGGTGGGCAAGGGCAATCTGAATGCTGACAAGACCAATGGCAGCAGTCAAGATGGTCTACAGGACACCCTCTTATGTTCACTAACTTTCATAAATTGATACCAAATATGGGGAAATACCAGAAGCTGGCCCTTTTCCTATTAATTAATTAAATTATAAATCAAATGTAATTATTCCTATTAATTAATAATTAATTAATTGAACACTTCCTATCCAAACACAAAGCAATTGATAAACCTAGTTTCTTGGCCTTTGGAAAAAAAAACCCTCCCCATGTTTTGATTCTACTTCAAAGATAGTGTGGCAGAGCATCTTCACCTAGTGAACTGATGGAGCCCAGTTTATGGCCCAGGGATTTCCTCACACCACATTTAGTTGTGTCACTTTTTTGTATTTCATTGTTTTTGACCCCACAAATGCCAGACTTAACAAAAGGGGTCTATTTGGCTATCTCTTCCTCCTCATAGTTGTTATGAAGATTGACTACTAGTAGTATTGGTTGTCATCCATATGTAACTAGTTAGAAGTAACTATGGCTGCTTTCACACAACCACTAAAATCCACAGCAAACTTTGATCCAGATCACAGCCCCTGAACGGTCAGGTGGTTGTTGTCGCGGATCAGATGTTCCCATGGTCGCATTTTGAAAATCCACAACCGTTCTGATCTCATGACTGAGAACTGCAGCAAAAATATCATAACGGGGGTGAAAAGGTTTTGGTGCAGATTTTCCGTGTTCCCACAGACTCAAGTAACAGTTTAAAATCTGCACTGGAACAGCAAGGTGGATTTTACTACCTTGAGACCAGGTACTTCTAAAATGCACTGGGTTGCGCTTAAGGGGGCGTGGTCGCACTTTAATTTTTTTAAAGTCTGCTGCTCATGGGAAAACGATTTTATGCTCTGCATTTGTGAGCACTTTGCAGCGGATTTTAGTAGTTGTGTGAAAGCAGCCTATATTACATTTAACTAGTACCTCAAGACCTCAGATCATTCTGATTTTCTATGACTTGAAGGGAAATCTCCACCAGTGTAAATAATTTCTTGAGAAGTAGAAGACCAGTAGCAAGAGTAAGTCCCTTGTCTCAGTGGAAGGTACATAGGTGCTGACTCACCAAATCTCCACTCATTCAATGTGCCTATCCCATCTGCAACAAATTACTGTATTGGAGAGATTGCAGTTTCTTACCTCCTCAGGCAAGGATGAAACAAATGAGGATTTGGATCCCCCATAGAGATGGGCATGAACTGCTTTATCCCAGTCCATCCCAGCTGAACTCCCACTCACAGTTGATATCCTACTCAGACAAAATGGTCGGACAGAGGAGTCTGTGCTCTTGCTCATAACTGGGAGATTAGCCAAGGAGGTGGGAAAAGGGAAGCAAGCTGGGCCTGGTGAGTGGCCAATTAGATGAGGAGATATGGGAGGAGCTTCTATTTTTCTGAAGAACAGAAGCATAGCCATCTCTGATCTCTACCCAACATCAACCACACTTACAGGGTTGCGGCAATTCCTAGCATGTCTGTGGTTTCGCAGAAAGAGCCTCCTGAAATAGGCAAGAACTCATGTTCTAATCAATCAGAAAGGGCACATTTCAAGCAAAGAGAGGCTAGGTTCTTCCAAACAATTTCTCTGCTCTCGGAAACACCTATATTCTCCTTTTTATGAGAACTTTTCTTCCACCCATCTCCAAAAAAACCTACCTGATACATGTGGAGAGATGGTTAGTTGTTGTTCTACTTTAGCCCAGCTACTTTAGCACAGCCACAAATGTATGATAGCATTTGTGGTAACTATCTCCAGTTTTGCTTGCTGAATTAAAGAATGTGATGTGTGATCAATGAGCATTTACAATAATTCATCAGGGGGTTGGAAATGAATGTGGCACAGTTACAGCTCACAGGCACATTCCTTTCATTTTAATTTGCTTATGCTGTTTTGGGGAAATTGCTTGTGATAACTGCTGTTTTCATGGCAGGGGCTTTCCTTGCCTTTCGCTTCATGACCTTGCAAAGATCTGAACTTTAAAACGTCCCAGCAGATTCAAATGTCTCAGTTGCACCAGCAAGTGCATTTTGAATTGGAATGCTGCTCCTCAAACCTTTTCAGCATCAAGCCCTGCATTTTATTTTCCAGAAAACTTTGTATCTCCTCACTGCCCCTTTGCAAATACTATGGCAATCTCACAGTCTCAGGCATTCTTTATGACACTGGCCTTCCAGATGATGCCACTCTGAACCCATGTCACTTCACTGAGGTCATTCCTAAAGCCAGACGCCTGAAAGAAGACAGAGTACTCTAGAAAACTCTTGTCAACCACTTTTTAAAGACTGTTTCCCAGACTCTTTATTATTCTGATGACCTTCCTCTCTATTTTCTTCATTGCTTGGTTGCTTGAAAGAGGACTCCAGATGCAGTACTGTACAATAAAGATGGAAAAGAGTGGAATTATTAGTTATATATCATGACCTTGATAGTGTTCCTGAAGCCTCAGATCACTCTAGTTTTTAAAGGTGTCACTACAGGTGAAATGTGCAGATATTCTAGACTACAAATACCATACTTCTTCATTCTGGTTCCACCTGTTTTGCAGTAAAAAGGATTTTGGGCCGTGCGACCATTAAAACAAACAAAGTCAAAACTAGACTATGGGTGATACCTGTTTTGCTGACATCTTAACAAATTTGCAGTAAAAAGGATTTTGGGCCGTGCGACCATTAAAACAAACAAAGTCAAAACTAGACTATGGGTGATACCTGTTTTGCAGACATCTTAACAAACACCTAATGCTGAAACACTTGGGAGAAAGACCTTCAGTTGAATGGCTTTGAGCGTAGCTGAGACTCAGCACCTTCTAGCTTAGACCTTCTTCCCAGGCGCATCACAATTTTTTTTGTTAAGGTGCCTGGAGAGTAGATAGAACCCCCAAAATGGAGAATTGTGATATTTGTAATCCAGAAAATCTGCAAATCCCACCCGTAGATACTGCTTCAGGCTCCTGGCTTGTTTTCAACTCATGCTAAGTTTATAGGCTAAGTAGAGTGAACTGGGCCTCAAATATGATTTGGAGTTTCAAACATTTAAAAAAGCAGATGGATAAGCAGAAGAAGAGTCCAACAAGGTCATGTTTCACTTTGATACACTGGGCAACTCTTGACCATCCCCAAAGCTATTTATTCTCGGAGGAAATAGGTGGAAGAGAACAAACTGCTCTCCACTCAATATACAAAGGAAGTGACAGTGATTCCAAGTTAATGGAAAGGTCTTGATTGCATGAGAGAAACGTCAGGCAAGCGAAAGCCTTTGAAAAGCATAAGAGTTCCACTTGTTTGAACTTTAGTTTATCTGATGAAAACACTAGCTGTCAGTTCAATTCAGCTTTCTTCTTTGCTGAGACTACTCAACAGTCCTTGCTGAGATAAGCTTCAGGGAGGGGGGGATGAGGAAAGGAAAGGGCAGAGAGAGCCAGCAAATGCAGCGGCTCCAGGTAGAAAGCATGATGGAATCGAAGACTCCGGAGAGGACTCTGAAAGACACATGTGGTTAAATGCTTTAAACAGTAACCCATTATGCTCTTCTTAGGCACTGGCCATAGGCCTCATACATTTTAACTCTGCACAATCCAGAGCTCAGGTTTGAGCACTGTTTGCGATTACTGGCCCTTCAGTACTAAAAAGCCAGTGTTGCATAGACCGATGTGCTGCAGTTTAAGCATGGGTCAAAGGTGTTGAGATGCTGGTTCTGAGAAGCTAAGGCAGGGTGAGGGATCACCTTCAGTGCAAGGACATGGGTGTCAAGAGCTATGACCTAACTATGGCTGTGTTCACACAGAAGAAATGTCTCTCCTTTATCTCACAATTTTCTCCTTATGGTATGTCGCTCAAACCTGTCATGTGACTGTTGGACCGTGTCAAGAGTTCAGACACACATAGTTAGTCCTGCATAGCCAGAACTACGTTAAACTTTCATCTAAATGATTCACAGACGATGTGACTAGAGATGGGCACGAATCAGAAAAATGGCATTTCGTTTGTCGTTTGTTGTTTGGAGGGTCCGTTTCGGTTCGTTTCCATTTTCCGCAAATTTTTGCAAAAAATTCATTTTCATTTCCGTTCATTTTGTTACCATTTTGTTACCATTTATTTCAATTTTTTGTGATTTTTTTAGGATTTTAAGCAATTCACTCATGTTGCAATAACAGAAACGAAACGCATGACAAAAATTCCGATGTTTCTGTTCGTTTTGTTTCATTTTAGAGACAAAATTCGTTTGTCATTTCGTTACGTAACGAAATGGAAAAGCAAAAACGGAAACAAAAAATTGTTCGTTTTCATGCCCATCTCTAGATGTGACACACCACCTATTTATTTATTTATTTATTTATTTATTTATTTATTTATTAAATGGCTGCATGGATGAATCAGCACCAGGTGGAAGACTGGGTTGTCAGCCGATGAGGCCATCAGGAACTTCTACTTTTTTGTGTAGGTAGGATTGCTGTGGTTTGGTCTATTTCCATTGCACATGATCACTGGGAACAGACCAATGGCAGCCATTCTCACTGTAAAGAAGACTCTAGTTTGAATTTCTCATGTCATGAAGTAGCTTAATGAGTGAGCCACTTTAGGATATTGGCCAAATGAACACTTCATTTGCTCTTTGGCAGTAGTGATTTTTTAAAAAAGGATTCTAGTAGACCATTGCAGATGTACTGCAGCACATTCTGAAAAGTTAAAAAATATTCTTTGCTTGGCTGAACAGCCTGTTGATTTAGCTGCAGGCAGGTGCTCCATTTCCCTTTCACCCACCAAAGAGTAAAGGAAGTGTTCTGTTTGCCAGTAACCTGAAGTGGCTTGTTTATTAAGCCACTTCACAAAAAGAACTGGAACAAATAGGGTTGCCATTTGCCATTTGGACACAAAGAACACACCATCCAAAAGAAACCTATTTAGCTTACACCAAGCCACTTTAAAAGAATCCACAGAGACAAGTTCTGTGTTAGTTTGTGCAAGCATATCCACACAAAAGCAAAACAAACAAAAAGAAAAATGTAATGGCACGTTATATTTCTATGTGAGCTTTTGTGGATCAAATCCACCTCTCTGGACACTGAATTAAGTCTAAGTGGCCAGTATATTTATAAATAGCTCCACATGGCAAAGTGATGAAGGTTCATTATCACAGGAATAGCACAATAAATTACTTTGGTTAGCAGGTTGTATATATAGGGATGACAACAGCATTTTCAACACAAGCAGTAAATGATAGGAATGTTCCAGATTCCAGTGAAGATTCTCATGCATGACAATGAGATAAGAATACCCAATCAATGTTCAATTATTTTGGCACGCTCGGGGGTTAATGTATATTTTACCAAGATAGCCTGTCCCTGCCTTTGTCAATAGCCGACCACTCATTGGCTAACTAGGGAGAATCTCTGTCCTGCCTCTTCATCTGAGTGGTCAGCTGCCTGAGCAGGCTGGGATGGGACCGCCAAGCTCCTGCCGGATTGGAGCTCTGAGGGAGAAGAAGCACCTTGGCACTGCACAAAGACCAATGAGTGGACCAGCTGCTTGGGGTGGGCGGGAAATGGCTTCACATGGCATCTGTGGAGAATGAAAAATGATGAAGGACTTCATGGCCATGTCTAGTATACGCAGTAATTTTCTGTCTATAAGATGCCCCCCATGTATAAGACAAACCCAACTTTTCCAACCCAAAATTAGTTTCACAAATGCATGGTTCTCCCCTTGGAATATTTATTTATTTATTTATTTATTTATTTATTTATTTATTTATTTAATTTATTTATTTATTTATGTACTTATTAACTTACTATTATTATATTTGAACTTATTAACTTTCATGTATTAAGACAACCCACAAATTTTAGTCTAACAATTTAAGACAGAAATATAGTCTTATACAGGGGGAAATCCTATATCTCAGTTGTCTCTTTTCCCGGTTTCATTTTAAAGTTTCATGTCCCTCTCTCTCTATTTCCCCTTCTTTTCTTTAGCTGGAGGCAAGGACTCACAGGGGAGCTGAAAAGTCCTTCACCTGCGGCCTCATTATGCCGAGGCAGCTAATGTTAATGACAATGAGAGATTTAATAAGTACTCTTTCTACTCCTGTTGACGAAGACCTCCTCAATGTTTCCCTCCGTGAGCCCAGTGGGTTTTGAATTCCCCACTCTCCTTTCATCCTCTTCCAATGAAACCTTTCCAGAAATGAGGAAAGAAATTATGGAGAGTAGAGCTATTTAGGGGGTTGTGTCCATCCAGGGAGAAAGCTGAATTGGAAAATGAATGAATGAATGAACCAACATACAAAGACCTAAATGGTTTTGGACCTCCGTATCGGACAGAGTGGCTCCTCCCAAGAAGAACTGCCAGGATCACCCATGCTAGCCAGGCAGGACACCTGGGAGTCCCAACCCCGAGGGAGGCCTGGAAAGTTTGATAGCCTGTTGTGTGATTCCATGTTGTAAACCACCCAGAGTAGCTCTAGGGCTAGAAGGGCAGTATAAAAGTCAAATAAATAAATAAATAAACTAAGGAATACAATTTAGGATAGGCAAAATGATTGTGGTACTACTGTAGCTTCATCTCCTCCATCGATTCAGATGGGCAGTGACTGTGCAGTCACCTTTGCTGATGTCTTCTGATTAACCCCATCCTGCATGTTTGAATAGCGCTCATAATATTTAGTTATTTATTTATTATTTTTAAAAATCTCTTAAAATCAGTCTTGTCTCTTAAAATGCCCCCAGGTGTCTTACAACAATTAAAAGGCAATATTTGAAATCTTAAAATGTGAATATACAAATATGAAAAAAGAATTAAATAATAATAATAATAATAATAATAATAATAATAATAATAATAATAATAATAATAATAATAATAATAATAATAATAATAATTTATTGTCATTGTGTGTATATACACAGTATACACATACAACAAAATTCAGACACCCAGAGACCAGATTCACACACACACACACACACACACACACACACACACACACACACACACAAATCTCCAAACACTCTCACACACATTAAAAAAACCCTTCAACACACACACATAAAAAAATCCCTGAACACTCCCCCACCCACCCACCCCCCTAAAAACATCTACACAACAGCATCTACACAACAGGCTAGGTAATCCTGTCCAAGTGCTCACTGCTGGTGGTTCTTGAGTTCATTATTAAGTGCAATTATAGCTCTGGGATAAAAACTGTTCAGAAGACGTGTGGTCCGAGTTTTAATTGTTCTGTATCTTCTGCCAGAAGGCAACAGTTCAAAGAAATTTGTGAGCAGGATGAGTAGAGTCCCTCAGAATGTTGTGTGACTTCCTCAAACAGCAAGATGTGAAGATGTCATCCAGGGTTGTCATCCAGATGTCAACAAGTATTACTTTCAAAACCATCAACAGAATCAACACTAAATACACATTTGAAAGCCACAGAGCACAACAATCCATTTAATAAAAAGAACCCTCAGGCTGCCAGTCACCAAAGGAAATCTTGACCAAAGGAAAAAGGCCTTTGTCTACTTTGGAATTCCCTGTCTTGGGAGACTATGTAGGCTGGCCCATCTCTGTAGGCCAGCTTAGTTTCCCAAGAGAGGGATTTCCAGAGTCAGAGAGCAGAAGCCCCTCCTCCCGTGTTGCTCCCAAATACACCTGTGCAGGTGGTGGGGCTGAGATGACCTTAATTCTTGAAGACTTTAATTCCTGGTCAGGCTCATAGAGGGAGATACAGTATTTTATGCGGTTACTTCATGTCCTTCTTTGTTCCGTAACTAGTTTTGTACCATGACAGCGTTAGTTGTGATCACATGGTTTTGTCCCAGTTTCAGTTTTCCCATGGTCGTGATAACTTGTCTCGTGACAGGTGTTCCTCACGGTCCTGTACCGTGACAAACACTGAATTTGTCTAGCTATCTTTTTTCTTTTGGGGGAGCTTGAAAATTTCTTTTTTGATATTTCGCTTCTGAAAAGTCAAAATAAAATTTTAAAAAACCTGGGCAGACTTTTCTGAGAGAAATGAATGTTTTGTTGCATGACAGTTGTTACTACATGGTGTCTTGTCTCGGAACAGAAAGCGGGAACAAAATGTGAAAAGGGAATACCCTACTCCAGCACCAGATACGGTATTGTTGCACTTAGCACCTATTCTGGGGGCATGGCTGAGACAAATTTCAGTAGTTGCGCGACAGACGTGAAGTAACTTTTGTTTGTTCCACCCCTAAGCATAACACTAACAGAGACAAAACGCACGTGAATTAACCACCTTAGATCTATCTGGCAATATGTACCAACATTCCATAAAGTGGGGTTGTAGTTGATGAGGCACAACTCTTTCATTGACAGAACATTATTGGTATGGTCCACAAGGCATGTTCTAGTCTAGGAACAGTGCTAAAGTATGAGTACAATCTGTGTTGCTTAGACATGATTTACTCTTCAAAAGAACTTGTCTTTTTTCCAACTGTGTTAAACAAAAAAAAGCCACTAAATTGCACAGCAAAGAAGAGGAGGGTGTAGCAGATAAATCGGAGAGAGCCCAAATTACAGTTCCACTGAGTGTCTCATATCTGTTAATCCAGTCATGTTGGGAGGCTTCCAAAGCTACCCCATTGTGCTTTTCAAGATAATCTCTCTCATTCTCTGCACCACATGCTAAAAGAACATTGTTACCGTTTCCCTCTTGGCAGCCAGTCGCACATTGTTTACTGCGCAAGTGAGCTGCGGTGGAATGGAGGGAATTAGCTATTAACGATGTGAGATGAAAAGTTGATATTGCGAGACAAAATATCAGGATTGTTATATAGGATTAAAAGCTCCACGGAGGCTGTCTGAATGACGGAATGACCGAGGCACATCCAATTTCCTGCAGCTGGCAGACATTTTAGTGTGCACCAAAATATTTCTCCAGTAATCACTACATTCTCTCTGGAATCTCTGTGCAAGGGAAAGCAAACTTTCAATGAGGACAGCAGAGAAGCGGGTCAATTTTCACATTATTTAAACATGATCCCTGAGTTATCTTGGAGGAGGAACCTTTGTTACAGTAATTGAAACCTAATATACAGTACTTTGATATTACTAGGGCAAGCTATGTGCACATCTTTTTTGTGAGGTGTGTAGCACACCCTTAAAAGATGCACTTACATGGGATACCGTGGGCCTGGATTGCGGTTATAAACCCTCATTATGCCTGATTATAGAACACCATTTAACATGAAATTTACTAGGACCTGGCTCTCCAGCACTTGATTTCAGCAGTAAATGTGAAAAGTGAATCCCATTTTCCCCAGGATTTCTTCTCTTATAGTATCTACTCCATGACAGAACAGCCCTATTCAGTTCTTCAAAAACCATGAGCAGGAAAATAATTCCCACTCTGTTACTGTTATTGTCTCTACAGGGGAAATGAATAGTTTGAATAGGATACTTGTTATTGTTCAGTCGTTCAGTCGTGTCTGACTCTTTGTGACCCCATGGACCAAAGCTCGCCAGGCCTTCCTGTCTTCCACAGCCTCCCAGAGTTTGGTCAAATCCATATTGGTTGCATCGATGACACCGTCCAACCATCTCATTCTCTGCTGTCCCCTTTTCCTTTTGCCCTCAATCTTTCCCAACATCAGGGACTTTTCCAAGGAGTCCTCTCGCCTCATGAGGTGGCCAAAGTGTTGGAGCCTCAGCTTCAAAACCTTTCCTTCCAATGAACATTCAGGGTTGATTTCTTTCAGGATGGATAGGTTTGATCTCCTTGCAGTCCAAGGGACTCTCAAGACTCTCTTCCAGCACCACAGCTCAAAAGCATCACTTCTGTGGCGATCATTCTTCTTTATAGTCCAGCTCTCACTTCCATACATCACTACTGGAAAAAACATACCTTTGACTATCTGGACCTTTGCTGGCAAAGTGATGTCTCTGCTCTTTAAGATGCTATCTAGGTTTGCCATTGCTTTCCTCCCAAGAAGCAGGCATCTTTTTATTTCGTTGCTGCAGTCACCATCTGCAGTGATCAAGGAGCCCAAGAAAGTAAACTCTGACACAACCTCCATTTCTCTCCCCCCCCTCCCCCAAATTTGCCAGGAGGTGATGGGACCAGACCATTTTTTTCACTCTCTTCTTTCAACATGTAGGATGCTACCTGTGGAAAATCCCCAGGTCCTTGAGGATCTCAAAAAAATCTGTGTTCCTGATGAGGTGGTGTTTGCACCATGGGGAGCCAGCAACCTCTTATTTATTATTTATTATTATAAATCTTTTTCAGGCTGCCTTTCTTGAGGTGGAGACTCTGACAGGTGAAGTGGGTATGTCTGTCTCTTGCCTTGTTCGTGTTTTTGAATTAATCCTTTTGGAAATCCTGAATAGGGTTCTGTGTTCATATTCTTATGCAGAGCTCCTGCCTTTTGACATGTTTTGGCTTCACCACACAGCTGGATAGGCCTAGTTAGGAATGTGTCTTACTTGAGATGCCTGTGAGACAACTGCCCATATTTCAAATTACCAGGAAGGTTTGGCTTTTAGGACTTCAGATTTGTTATATGCGGCGGTTTTTCAGTGTAAAACTGGATATTCTTGATGGGAAATGGACAGGTAACTACAGAACAGAACTCCCATGGGCCTGAATTGCTATTCCTAGTGAGAACCATCAGTACCTGTGCAAGTATGATTGATCAGTTAATTTTTCTTATTTTTTGTCTGTTGCCCAAATATATAAACAGAATACAGTGGACCCTCATATAACAAATGGTGTGTATAACGTAAAATCTGTACAACATAAAAAATTCCTGGGCTAGGGGAAATTTGCTTAACAGAATCACCTATGGGGCAAATCCATACAACATAAAAATGGTTGCAATTAGGGATTAATCCATTTTCAATGCATTCCTATGGGAAATTTGTATAAAGGAAAAATTGCTTAACAGAATTTCATTTGGAACGAATTGATTCCTTTATACAAGGTACCACTGTATCTAGTTCTCTGTATGAATTGCTTTTGCTTCTTTACTCTTTTTAAAAAAAAACTATCCACATTTTGTGTTGGTTTTGTCTCAGTCATTTAAAGAAACCTTTGGTAGTAATCCACACATTATTTGGTCTATTGTTAGTTTACTTGGGTTAAGTCCCCCCCCCGCCCCGCACCAGCATGCTGGAAGTAAAGAGTACAGGATCTGACCCCTTATTTTCCTGGATTTTAAGCTATAGGGATGGGTTTTTTTGATTTCATGGACTACAAATCCCACAATTCCCCATGCTGGGAGTTGGGAGTTCTACCTGACAGACAGAAAGACAGCTTACAGACACCTAAATCTGGCTCATCTTGAAGAAAGGGCTCAGATGGAAGGTTTTAAGACTAACCTAAACCTAGATCCTCTCAGATCTCCTGCTCCTACCACTGTGCTGGTGCTGAAGCCAGGCTTAGTTAAGCCTCAAAGCTTTTTACTTGAGTCCTTTCTCTCATGTGTGCCACACTTAGGTGTCTGTAATATCTGATTGTCTGGCAGAAACCCCAGAATGGCTAGTTATGGGATTTGAAGTCCATGAAATCCAAAATCCCATCCCTATAGCTAAAAAATCAAAGAGAGTAAGGGTCAGATCCTGTACCTTTTATTTCCAGCACAAGGAGAAACAGCTTCTATCCAAATAAACAAACACTATGCGGCACTTTCCCAGTGAGCCCTTTTTGGGGGTCCATAACTCTGATAGAACTCAAACTTCACTAAATTTGCAGGGGTTGTAGAGGAGAGACATAGGTCAATTCCCTGAAAATATGGTGTCTCTTGGTGCCTCAGGAGCCATTTTATAGGGTCTTAAAGAGAAAAAACAAATTAATTCATTGATTCATCAGGAAATAAAAATCATATTTGTGATTTGTTCACCTTGATGAATCATGAATCAAAATGGATCACTGTTCCCCCCTCCCCGATTTCTCCCCTCACATATCAGATGTGCATTTGACACAGATATGTCCTAGCCTCCCAACCCCCATTGTCCCATTCTTCCTGTTTTCAGTGAACAGTGTGAAGAAGGGAAGGTGATACACAAGAACAAGGCCGGGATTTCCCTAAAGGGTGAAAACCATGAAAAGAATGGCAATAGAGGCGAATCCTTTGTCAGAATATCCAATAGTAGATCTACTCCTCTTCCGGTGTTGCAACTTTTTCTACAAGGCAACAGTAACACCATTTTTCCGTCCTGTACTTTTCACAGAACTTAACACAAATGCCCAACACTGAAGACCTGAAAAGTAACTTGTTCCAACTTTCAGCAATTGCTTCTTTCAAGCCTTGGAAAAAGTCATCCTATCAACTCCTGCCTGCTATTTCTGTTATTTTCCGCCACCAGCTAAACCAGTTGCTTTTGTGTTGTCTGCCGCTTGCCCTCCACTTACAAACTTTCCACTCTGATCCTTTTGTTACAGAATCCCATACACATCCCTTTAGAAGTCAGCTCTGCTGATTTTCTGGAAGATATAGGACTCTGGGCCACAGTCAGGGCAGATTTTAAATAACTCTCTTTCTTAACGTTTCCCTGTGCTCCCGGAGTCAATTTCAGCAGTTGCTCCTGCCAACAAAAGGACCTCAAGGAAGTTACAAGGACTGAGAAAATTCAAGAGCTGTGCTGAAATAGCAAAGGAAGCAGGGGGAGCTGGGGACACCAGTGATGAAGGACAGTTCTAGACACCTGCCACAAAGCCCCATTGTTTCTTTAACTGCACACACATCAGATTTGAGAAGATCAGCAGGGGCAGCAGGAGCATCATCAGCACATTTTCTGTTGTCGCCCCTGCTCTTCCTTGAGATGGTGCCGAGATGGTTATGCGGAAAATTAAGCAGCCGTTGCACCCCGTCGCAGCCCCCTCTTAATGGCACCATCTACCATTCCATTTCTCCGTGAATACCAGAGATGAGCTGACGCAGCTCCTGAGATGCCCCTCTGCGCCTTCCCTCTGCCCTTCTCCTGACAAGCCCCAGCTGTTGGTCTTCGCTACATGAAAGGAGAGACGAGATGCTATGTAAATTGACACAACAATAGCGAACACTGCAAATCCCAGAGTTTTCCATTTACATTTCCAAATGCACAGCATTTAAGGCGCAGATTATAATAGATTATTTACACATAGCGTGGTCTTTCTTCATCATCATGGAGCATAGTCTGCATCTCATTAGTTTCATTTCCACCACCACCTCTCTCTTTGAAAAAATTATACATGTGTTTTTGCATACCTCCATATATCTAATGCAATTAATGATTGATGCCTGTCTCTGTGGAAGGAGGAAGCATCTTTCAAGTTTCCAACTTTGCAGGGAGGGATTTGGGACTGTAAATCGCCAAGCTCACTTGAAACCTCAAGAGAAAGATACAGTCGGTGTGAAATTGTTGTTTTCAGCTAGGTTGAAGAGCGTTTATGAAGGATGCTCTCCCTGCTTTGGAAATGTCAAGAGTTTTAAAACCATATGATTTTCTTGAAAGCTGCTCTCTGAAAAGCACAAATAGAAAGCCTTCTCTTTGGAGAAAAAAATGTTACGGCAAGCAAAACATATTTCAGAACAGAGGTTAAAAATAAAAATAGTGTCTGCACGTATTTAAGAATGTCTTGATTTTAATGTAGGAGTACAATGTACAATGTATATTTTTGAATCCTTGTCAGGAACCTTTTTAATGATGGAGGCATTTTAAGGAACAGTTTTTTTTAAAAAAATGACCAAATACACAATCAATAGGTGCTTTTGGGAAATGTAAAAAACAAACCAAAAAACAAACAAACCTAGTAACACTCAACATTAGGGGTGGGCACGAAATGGAAAAATAACGTTTCATTTTGTTTAGTTTCGTGCTCACCCCCATTTTGTTTTGTTTCATTTCTTACAAATCTTTTTTTTTTTTAAAATTGTGTGAAACAAAATGGAACAGCTCCCCCCTGGGTCCTAGAGGCACCATATTTGTTGCCTGGGAGACATTTTTAAAGGGCTCCTGCCGAGCTGTCAATGGCTGGACCCCCTTAAACCTGGCCCAACCCGGCCCGGTTTAAATGGGTCCAGCTATTGACAGCTCACCAAGAGACCTCTGAATATGGTTGGGAGGGCTGTTCCATGTGACAGGGCTACCCTCCCCACCATTTGCAGAGTGCTCCTGCTGAGCTGTCAACGGCTGGGCCCCTTTAAACCTGGCCCAGTCAGCACCAGAGGAACTGCCCTCCTGACCATATTCAGAGAACAGGTTTGAAGGGGTCCAGCCCTTGACAGCTTGGCAGGAACACTCTGAAAATGGTGGGAAGGGCAGTTCCAATTGATTGCTATGCCCTCCCTACCATTTTCAGAGGGCACCTGCCAAGCTGTCATGGGCTGGACCCCTTTAAACCTGGCCCAGTATGACTGGGCCAGGTTTAAAGGGGCCCAGCCATTGACAGTTCGGCAGGAGCTCTCTGAAAACGATGGCATGAAATGGTTCATTTCAACGCAAAAACGACTATTTCGTTTTATCTATAACAAAATGCTCCTTCCTCATTTCATTTTGTTTTGTTTCGCTACATAACGAAATGACAAAACAGCATTTTGCTTTTCGTTTCCTGCCCATCCCTACTCAACATCCACCTAAGATGATGCATTACGGATTCAATGTGACTGCAGTACAGTCAATCATTTCTTATTTGGTCTCATTGAGCATTCCTTGTTGAAAACCTAAACCACAGTTATTAATTATATTGATGTCAGTCTCTTTCCATGGAGTAGCAGGCTATTATACTGAGGGCCTGTCCAGACTTGCCATTTTGGTGTGAGCTGAATTGGGGTACCAAGAGACCATTGAGGTGTGGGTAAAAGAGTAATGTGCCAAGAGCAAACAAACCTTTATTAGTGTTGATGCACTCTTAGTTTCCATATAAACTACCAACACTTGGAATCTATCATCTCTAAAAGACTCTAGGCTGCCTGGGGTTAGGCTGGTTGGATAGCTCTGTGGAGTGGATACCTGGCTTCGGAGCCAGAGGTAGTGAGTTTGATTTCATAGAATCATTACAATCATAGAACCATAGAGTTGGAAGAGACCTCAAGGACCATCCAGTCCAACCCCCTGCCATGCAGGAACCCCCGTCATAGAATTTCTGACAGATGGCCATCCAGCCTCTGCTTAAAAACCTCCAAAGAAGGAGACTCCATCACCCTCCATGGCATCATATTCCACTGCCGAACAGCTCTAACTGTCATGAAGTTTTTCCTAATCTGCAAATGGAATCTCTTTTCCTTCAGTTTGAAACCATTGCCCCGAGTCCTAGTCTCTGAAGCCATGGAAAACAAATGTGCTCCCTCTTCAATATGACAGCCTTTCAAATATTTAAACATAGCAATCAGCCTTCTTTTTGAAAGGCTAAACATTCCCATTTCTCTAAGCCATTCCTCTTAAGACATCTCTTTGAGACCTTCACCCATCCTGGTCACCCTCTTCTGGATCCAGTTGAGGTGGTCAACATCCTTTGTAAACTGAGGCACACAGAACTGGATACAGTACTCCAGGTGGGGTCTGACCAGATCAGAACAAGATTTCCTCCTGTTCCTCTCAGAAGAAGCACTGGTCTGTGTAGCATTGGGCTAGTTGCCTATTCCCAGGATGTCACCACAATCCATATCTCATGAGATGCTCATCCCCCTCTGTTCAGCACTGATTAGGCCTCAGCTTGAGTATTGTGTACAGGTCCGGGCACCACATTTCAAGAACAATGATGGCAAATTGGAAAAATTTCAGAGCAGGGCAACCAGGATGGTCAGGGGGAGGGAAAACAAGCCATAAGAGGAAGGACTTAAATAATAGACTATAGAAATGGAGACAGAGGGGTGATATGATAGCACTTCCCAAATATTTGAAGGGCTATCCTACAGAGGAGGGGCAGGATCTGTACTCAGTCATCCCAGAGTGCAGGACATGGGACAATGGGTTCAAGTTAAGAGAACTGAGCTTTCGGCTGAATATCAGGGAAAACTTCCTAACTGTTAGAGCAGTACGGCAATGGAACCAATGAGCTCAAGAAGTGGTGAGTGCTTCAATGCTGGTGGCATAAAGAGAAAAATGGACACCTAGCACAGGGATGGCGAACCTATGGCATGCGTGCCAAAGGTGGCACACGGAGAGCTTTCGCCTGGCACACAATATGCTCCCTGCCCCCCCTGCCCCCTCCGCTGGACCAGCCTTTAGGTATTTGTGGATGGGGAAGTACGGGGTGGGCAGGGAGCATGTTGTGCGCCAGGCTGACCCTGCCCCCGCCCCTGCCTCCGCCGCCCCTGCCTCCGCCGGTCCCTGCCTCCACCGCCATTACCGCTTCCATCCATGCCCCCCACTGCCAATGACACTGACCTCACCGCCCCATCACCCTGCTGCCTTCACCAAGCCCCCCCACTGCCACCAATCTTGACCCCCACCACCGCCACCGCCACCCTGCTGCCTTTAACCCCGCCCCCACTGCCACCGATCCCGACCTCCCCACCGCCGCCACCCTGCTGCCTTCACCACATCCCCCAACACTGCCACTGATCCCACCCCCCGCCACCGCCGCCATGCTGCCTTCACCCCCCCATTGTCATTGATCCCGCTCCGCCCCCCCCACCGCCGCTGTCGTCCCCATCACCGAGTTTGGGCACTGGGTGTCAAAAAGGTTTGCCATCCCTGAACTAGCATATATCCTTTAATTTCTTTCCTGCATGGAGCAGGGGGTTGGACTTGATTCCAACTTCACTATTCTATGATTCTGTGATCTCAGCTTCACTCCCTTGCATCTCCACTGAAGACTGTGAACGTTTCCTGCCTTCACATCTGGAATGGTGTTTCTAGGGAGTGTTTTGCAAAATTCTGAGCTATTGAGACTAACAGTCCGCAGGTCAATCTAAACATTAGGAATTTGTGTTCTGCATAATTCATTGTTACTACAGCTATGTTGCTATGCTGGCCACCAGTTCATATTTCTGGGTGTGATTCAGAATGCTGTTTTTGTCCTATAAATCCCTAAATGACCTGGGTCTAAGCTACTCAATGGCTGAAGAGAATCACAAAGATACATGTTTCACTCTTTAACAAGGCACACATTCTGAAAAAAAAATGCTAAATGGTTACTTTTCTCTGACCCCATTGAGCTAGAAGGTGAGAAGGCAAATGTATCCAAGATGTATTCAAGAATGTTCAGGTTCCTTACCTCAGATGACAGCAACATATGTCCTGCGTATCATATTCCACCTCTACAACAGCAATTGCTGTTCACCCCCTCCCCACACACCCAATTAGACCCCTAAGCAGTATTAACCACCATAACCATGACCAACAGATGATCAAATTTAAGATATAAATCCATTTATCCAAAATTATTTAAAAAATGCAAAGAACACTGGAAGATGTCCAGAATATTGAAGACTGATGTCAAGGTGGAAAGGAAACCCTGAAAGTAAAGAAAGTTTGGGGAGACTGAGAGAACGGGATATGTTTATTCCTGGGGAGGGGGAAGACTGAGACACTGTCATACAGAGGAGTGGCTGGATTTTTTTCTTGATCATCCCAGGCAATAGGACATTTAACAATGGGCTCAAGATGCAGTAATCCAAATTTAGTTTGAATATGGGATGGGGGGAGAGATTCCTTAACTGAATCATAGAATCATAGAACCATAGAATCATAAAGTTGGAAGAGACCTCAAGGGCCATCCAGTCCAACCCCTGCCATGCAGGAACCCCCATCACAGGACTTCTGACAGATGGCCATCCAGCCTCTGCTTAAAAACCTCCAAAGAAGGAGACTCCAACACCCTCTGTGTTAGCATATTCCACTGCCGAACAGCTCTAACCATTAGAGTAGCATGACAATGGAACCAATTACCCCAGGAGGTGCTGAGATCTCCAGTGCTGGAGACATTCAATAGAAATTTGGAGAGCCATCTATCAGATCTGCATTGATTTGGATTCCTGATGGCCTTATAGGCCCCTTCCAAATCAGTTATTCTATGATTCTATGGTAGACAACCCCGTATTCTTCAGGGTTACATTACTGAAGAATGCTATCAGATCTTTATGGGACCATATGCCATATGGGAAAGGTAATTCAATTTTAAGTTTCTTTTGCTGATTACTTTTCCACTCCATCTTAAGAAAAATCAACCCGTTCTGTTTTTAAAACAAAAATGCAAAAAGCCGGGGCTTTAAAAAACGACAATGGCATGCAAGCTTTGTTGTGCAGCTGTTCAAAATCTGAAGCTTAAAAGGAAGCCTGATGCGTCATTCCCACACCAGATGGTGCAGATACTTAAGCTGGAAATGGAATTGGGTCCTTGCCACGATGAGACTTGCCCGAGACTAAAGAGCAGCCTGCTAAACATTCCCCTCCCCCTGCAGAAAAGTATGTGAAGCTACAGGATGTGTTTCTTTGGACCAGGATAAATGGGATAGTGCCACATGGACTGAAGGCAAACACTTGATATTGCTCGTAATGAATGGTAGATGGGAACTTCAGCCATGTGGACCATGCACACACACACACACACAGGCTTGAGTCGGCAGAAATGGAAGGAAAAATGGAAACCAACTTTCATGGCTAAACTAGACATGGCAGGTTACAATTTGTGTCAGATTTTTTTAAAAAAACTAAAATTTAAAAGCAGACACCAGGCCAGGACAAGACATTGAAGAACAGTGGAATCACTCACAAAGGACCAGCTTTAGGTTCTGATACATGCTGGGAAAATCATAAACCCACTGTTTATATCGATTCTAATTCTCATAATTTCCTTTTGATGAAAAGAGACTGCACTGATGAATCCGGAAAAAAGGCGTCTGAGGGGGGATACAATTCAGACGTACAAAATAATGCAGGGCATGAGTAAGGTGGATAGAGGGACACTCTTCTCCCTCTCACAAAATACCAGAACTAGGGGACATCCACTCAAATTGAGGGCTGGGAGAGTAAGAACAGACAAAAGAAATAATTTTTTTCACCCAGCGTGTTGTTAGTCTGTGGAACTCCCTGCCACAGGAGGTGGTGATGGCATCTAGCCTGAATGTCTTCAAAAGGAGATCGGACAGATTCCTGGAGGAAGCCATGTGCCATCCCACCAGCAGTCCTCCTTTCACCCCTCTAAGGCTTTATTTAAGGGAATTATTATTTAAAAGGAAGAAGAGAAGTAAAAAATTATTATTCAACAGTTTGATAGCACTTGGAAAGAAACTATCTTTATATCTAGTTGTCCTAGTATGCAATGCCCTAAAATGCCGCCCTGAGGGTAACAATTGAAACAGGTTATGTCCAGAATGTGTGGACTCTGTGTATATTTTCATCACCCTCTTTTTAGCTTGTGTGGTATACAATTCCACAATAGATGGCAGATTAGTAGCAATAATTTTTTCTACAGTTCCAATTATCCTTTGAAGTCTATATCTGTCATGCTTAGTCGCAGAACTAAACCAGAGAGTTATAGAGGAACAGATAATAGATTCAATAGCACCTCTATAGAATTGAATCAACAGTTCTTTTGGCAGCCTGAACTTCCCAAGTTGACGCAGAAAAAACATTCTTTGTTGTGCTTTCTTAATAATACTTTCAATATTAGATGACCATTTTAAATCTTGAGATATAATAGTACCTAAAAATTTAAAGGACTCCACTATGGACACTAAGTTATTTGATATCATAAGAGGTGGTTGTATAGAGCGAGTCTTCCTAAAATCCACCACCATTTCAACAGTTTTGCATGTGTTTAATTCAAGATTATTTTGAATACACCATAAAACTAGTTGATCAACCTCTTGCCTATAGGCAGATTCATCATTGTCTCGAATGAGGCCAATCACTGTAGTGTCATCTGCAAACTTCACTATTTTAACAGAGGAATCCTTTGAGGTACAATCATTAGTATATAAGGAAAAAAGAAATGGAGAAAGCACACAGCCCTGAGGGGCTCCTATGCTAACCTTGCTAATATCTGATATAATTTTACCTAACTTCATCTGCTGCTTTCTGTCTGTTAGGAAGCTTACAATCCATTTACAAGTGTAATCAGGTACAGACAGCTTTTTTTAATTAGTCATAAGGATATCTGGAATAATAGTGTTAAATGCAGAACTAAAATCAACAAAAAGAACCCTTGCATAAGATTTTGGAGATTCAAGATGTTGCAATATATAATGTAAGGACATATTAATAGCATCATCTATTGATCTATTTGCACGATAAGCAAATTGCAATGGATCTAATGACAAATCTGTGATAGATTTCAGGTGAGCCAACACTAGTCTCTCAAAAGTTTTCATGACCACAGAAGTTAAAGCAACTGGTCTATAATCATTCAATTCCTTGACAGAAGATTTTTTTTGTACTGGAATAATCAAGGAATGTTTGAAGCAAGAAGGAACATAACACATCTGCAGTGATCTATTAAAGATGTGGGTAAAAATAGGAGCCAGTTGTTCAGCACAAACTCTTAAACAAGAAGAAGTGATTTTATCTGGACCTGGTGCTTTCCTTAACTTCTGTCTGTAAAACAGACCTTGCACCTCCTTCTCTGTGATCACCAAAGATGGAGGACCCGATGGCATGGGGTGAATTTCCACAGGCTCAGTTGTTGTTAAATCTGAGATGGAAATTGTAGGAATAGATGGTTGCAGTTTCCTCTCAAACCTGCAGTAAAACATATTCAAGTCATTCACCAGTTGATGATTTCCTTCAACACGGAGAGGAGGTTTACTATGACCAGTAATGGTTTTAAGAGTTTTCCACATATTTGCTGCTGAATCATTTGTTGAAAACTGGTTCTTTAACTTTTCAGTGTAGTTCCTTTTTGCTGCTCTAATTTCTCTGGTCAATATATTCCTAGCCTGGTTGTACAATGTTCTATCACCCTTTTTGTAGGCTTCCTCTTTGGTATGACGTAGCTGTTTGAGTTTAGTTAAGCTAGCCGAAGAGGGGTCAGCTGCCAGAACAGCTTTGTGCCTAATCCTAAATCATTACAGCCGGCACTCTTTGAGTTTTGGATTGCACAGAATAAGTCCATCTCCTTCTTTTCCACAACCAGCTGAAGCAAACAGTACCGCCTCTGGCCATTCCGCTGTGGCGCCTCAATGAGAGCGGAAAAACAGAATCACAGAACCATAGAAAAGGTTGAGTTGGAAGGGGCCTACAAGGCTATTGAATCCAACCCCCAGCTTAAGGCAGAAATCCAAATCAACACAGATGTGATAAATGGTTGTCCAATTTCCTCTTGAATAACAGTATTTGCTCCTATCATGTGGCTTAATTGTTAATGTTTGGAGGCTTGGGGAGAAGCAACATTGCTCCAGTGGAGAAAATGGAAAGGGTCAAAACAGTAGAGGAAGACTGTTGTGGGTGGAATAAGCCCATTGATGTACTGGTGATGCGTAGCTACACCCAAGTTCATCTTGATAGCCTTTTGGCTTGGGATCTCTTTGGCCACCCAAATGATGAACACTCAGCCCTATAAAGGTCATGTTGTGCCACCAAGTGCTCAAAGAGAGCTTGCTTGTTTGTTTAAAATATTTTATCCCACCTTTCACCTTAGAAAGGATTCAAGGTGGCTCATGAGTAATCATAGCAAGTCAAAAAAATAAAATAAAGTAGTACATCAACAGGTTACTTTGTTAAGAAAGAGGTGATATTTTCTGCCCACATCTTGTTTCAAGTCGTAAAAGCCTGACCTGATTTTATTTCATTTTTTAAACTTCTCCCCTCTGGCCATTGCCAATGATGCTAGGAAAAGTAGGCCAATTATAAATATGTTTGTTCTGGCTGACACTTTTCCTGATAGGGAGCCATTAAGCAAAACAACGCCAGCCTCATGCACATTTCAAAACCCCATCCTTTGCAGGGCTATCCTTTTACTGCTGTTGGTGAGAGCTTTCGTGAAGATCGTTTCATTGTTTTGCATTAAAAGACACGCAAGCAATCTTACCGTGCTGCTGCAGAGTGGAATGCAATGAAAGTAAAGTACGGTTTGAAAGCCCGAAAAGGACACCAGGAGCAAAGCAGGTTGTATAACGGTGGCTGAAAGCTGGGAGGAAGGGATTTAGGGCGTTTATACACGACCCCTAAACTCCGGGGCAAATGGCTCCCAGCTCCGGAGATTAAAAATGTTTACCCACCAGCTCTGGAGTTAACAGGAAATTAAGTGCGACCCCGCCCACTTTAGCGCATCCCAGTGCAGCTTTCAGGTACCTGCTTTTTGGATGTGACAAATATTTGATCCGGTGTAAGGATAGTGAGTGCGGGGCTCTCCTGGCTTCTGTTTGTTCTTTTTTTGCGCCCGCCCCTTTAAGAGATCTGAATGCTGCCGGGAACAAAATGGAGGTAAACCAGCATTCTTTTCTTTCTTTTTTCTCCCTCCCTCACACAGCCAGCAACCAGGAAGTGCAGAGGGGGTGGGGACAGAGGAAGAGCGACAACCCCTAAGATCTCTGGTCCGAATTTAAGTGGCCAGCGGATCTTAGGGGTGATCTGAATTAGAATAGGATATATTGATCTCTATCCTAACATACCAGGGTATACTGTGACTTCTATGCCTCTTCCATCAACTGTTTGGGTGATTGTGGTGGGCAGGCAGTTCAAAACAGCCTCTTCTTTAAATTTTTTATTCTTAAAACTAGTAGACAAGGATATCTTTGCTAATAAAGAATGTTTTCGGACAATAAAAAAGTATTCTCTGTTAGAAAATGTAGTGTATGGAATGTGTCACATACTGTGTAACTACATGGACTCCACTGTCTTGGATCTTTTGATGTGCACACTTTGATTTGTATACTTAGGCACTAGTTAGGCCTCATCTTCAATTGTGTGTCCAGTTCTGGATGCAACAATTCAAAGCAAAGCAAAGCAAAATATTCTGCTTATATACCACCCCATGCCACTACAAGTAGTCTCTGGGCGGTTTACAGTTTAATTATGCAGGGTACATATTGCCCCCCACCCCACCCCAGCAAGCTTTTCCGACCTCGGAAGGATGGAAGACTGAGTGAACCTTGAGCCTGCTACCTGGGATTGAACCCCAGGTTGTGAGTACAGTTTTACCTGCAGCGCAGGTATTTAACCACTGAGCCACAAGGCTCTTTGAAGAAAGAGGCCAACCAACTGGAGCAAGTTCAGAGGAAGGCAACAAGGATGATCAGAGCACTAGAAAAACCAAGCCCTAGGAGGAAAGACCGAAATAACTGGGAATGTTTAGCTTTGAGAAAAGAAGGCTGAGGGGAGATAGGAGAGCACTTTTCGAATACCTGAAAGCTAATCATCCAGTATCTGTTCTTTATGATCCCAGACTGCAGGACATATAATACTGGGCTCAAGGGGGAAAAATCTCAACTAAGGATGGGCATGAAACAGAAAAATTGCATTTTCTTTTGTTCCATTCCCCTGCGAGTATTTATTTATTTATTTATTTATTTATATACCGCCCGTCTTCCCGAAGGAACTCCGGGCGGTTCACAACATAAGAAATACTAATAACAGCTATTAAGTAAGGCAATTAGACAGTTTAAAAACAGTTAAACACAGGTAACCAAACTAAGCGATAAAAAAATGGCTTTGCAGATGGCGGGAAAAAAATAAATAAATAACCTTCAGTCACCAAACGCCTCCCGGAAGAGAAGAATTTTTAATGCCTTCCGGAACGCTGGCAGGGACTTTGCTAGGCGCACTTCTGCTGGGAGATGGTTCCACATAGTGGGGCCAGCCACAGAGAAGGCTCGGGTACGGGTGGATGTTCTCCGAGCCTCCCTGGGCGTGGCCACACGCAGCATGTGCACCCGCGACAACCTAGTCAGACGGGCCGATGTTGACCGCTGGTTGATCCGCTCTGTCAGGTAGTCAGGTCCTAGGCCATGGAGGGTTTTGTAAACCAAAACCAGGACCTTGAATCTGATTCGGGCCGCAACGGGCAACCAATGCAGGCGGGCCAGAACTGGGGTGATGTGCTCAAACCGACGCACACCTGCCACCAGTCTGGCCGCCGCATTCTGGACCCGCTGCAGTCGCCGAAGGAGAGTCAAGGGCAACCCCATGTAGAGTGCGTTACAATAGTCCAGTCTCGAGATCACCAGCGCTTGCACCACAGTTCTGAGGAAGTAGTTTTGTTTTGTTATAAATGATTTTTTTTAAAAAATGTATGAAATCAAACGGTAACAAACTGATTCGTTACTCTATAAAATGGAACCATGGGTCCTAGAGTCACTACATTTGGTGCCTCTAGGACCAAGGGGAGACATTTTACAGTGAAACAAACCAGGTTTGTTTTAAATAAATAAAACACCATTTCATTTCATTACTGTCAAGGAATTAGTAAAATGGCTGCAGTTAGGTCAAGAAGCAAGAAAGGATTTGTGTCAGAATGTCTGGGTATTTGTTTTGTTCCCTTGTTCCATCCAAAGCTCACAGGTGCTGCCTTATCGCATGGGAAGAGGCTCAGCGAGCGAAGAGGAGTCATAATATCACATTCGTGAGAAACATACTACATGGGAAATGGAGGCGTGGAAGAGGACTAATTAATATGCTAAATAATGCCCTGTGATTGGACAATTACCAGAATGACTGTGACTAACGGGAGGAGATGCCAACAATGAGATGATGCTTTTAAGTTAGAGAATAGAATGCTTAGAATGGCTGGCTATGCTTGGAACTTAGAATTCTGATAATGAAGTTTCTTTTTAGAACTTAGTAACTTAGAATATTTTAGACAGTTTTATTATTTTCTTGGATTGCAAATCCTGTGACCAGGCTACTGATTAATGCTATATCTTTTGTGCTTTGCACTTATCTTTTTTACTGAAACTTTGAAATGACTTTTTACTTTTATTTTTCTAATTTTTAATAAAATAATATTATTCTACCAAAGCCTGGTTTTTGCCCAAGAGTGAGTGTGGCTAAAGCTCAGTGCCTTGACCAGAAAAGTAATTTTGGAACTTAGGATATTTTTCTTGTTTGTCCTACCTGGAAGGGTTGGTGTATCTGGCAAAGTACACAACCAGCATTATTGCTAGAGAAGCAAGCTGCCTGAGAGGCCTTAGAACACCTCCACAGACACTCTCCTAGGTAAAGGGGAAAGGGTGGTGGGTTTTAAAGGTGAAATTGGCTATCATGGGCTGGATCCATCAAAGGAGGTGACCTTAGGGGTCTCCTGGATCCTTGCCGTTCCCACTGCTTCACTGTTTCGTTTCATTTACTTTCATTAGCTAATGAAATGATGAAACAGCGTTTTGTCATTTCGTTTTGTGCCCATCCCTATTATCAACTGTTAGAGCAGTGCAACACTGCAGTTAATGATCTTGAGAGGTGGTGAGCACTCCAACCCTGGAGCCATTCAAGAGAATTATTGGACAACCCTCTGTTGTTTGCTTTGATTGAGTTTCCTGCCTTGAGCATGAGGTTGGTCTCGATGGCCTTATAGGTCCTTCCAAGTTGATGGTTCTGGGATTCTCTGTTAGCATGAAAATTCGGGTACCTGTACAGAAGTTCACCTGAACATATAGATATAAAGAATATGTGCTGAATACTGTGTCTCCATTAATTCATATTGCACTGACCTTAACAAGGTTCCTTAAGGAACAATCTCCAAACTTTATCAAAGTCCTTGCTTCCACTGTGTCCTTTTCCCTTGAGAAACGAAGCACAAGTGTGCTCAGCAGAGAAGGGCCAGCTATTAAAAATGATTTGAGGGAGCTGGGCATGTTTTGGCTGATCAAGCAAAGTTGGAGAGACAATAGGATAGCCATCTCCAAATCAGCAGAAATGGGCAGGCAACGGAACAGACATTTGAACAAGAACAGTAAAAAGGGCTCTGCAGCCACATTATAGAATGTGGATTTTGTACGCTCCGTGGGATGGTTTTGGAGTTGCTGCTTCTACAGTTAGGGCATTATTTAAGACCGGGTAAATGTAACTTTCAACTTCCTCCTCTCTTATCCTCACTCCCTGGTCCTTTTTTTTCCATAAGTCTCTTACTTTGGCAGTATGAATGTTTGAAATCAGAAAAAAAGCATATAAAAGCATGGAATGGTGGGCATGCAGACAGTGTGAGCTGGTATCTAGGCCCCTGCTTGCAAGCAAGTTAAATCTGGTACTTCTTTTCGAGTCCCAGTCCATAATTTGCTCACCAGATGGCACCTCTTAGCAGGCAAGACTTAGACTGGACTAATTCATTTTCTAGGGATGCTACAGAAACCCCCTCCAAAGACCTCTAATTACATCCAGAATTGCCACCGTAAGCACACAAAGTACATTCAATTTTTTTCCCTTCTTCACCTGCCTGTATCTAAATGATGCCTCAGGTTCCAGGCACTGTTTTCAGAGCCAGCCAGCTGCAGTGCCCAGTTGTGATTCACAATATCAAAGTGTTTATGAAGAATGTTGAATTTACATGTTTATGAAGTCTACAGAAAAGAAAGTAATTTAATTGAAGGTGTTTGCTTTGCCAGGGCCGGGCTTTACGAGGCTCTGTGTGGCAAACAAATTGACTGGTACAGACGGTGAATCTTATCAGAACAATGCTCAACCATGAGGGACGTGGCTGGAAATAAGAAATGTTTCGGATGCACTGCTGATAAATATCACACAGCATTTAAAAGCGCGCACGCACAGACAAAGACAGAAGAGGGAAAATCGAGTGATGTAATCTCTTAACCAGGAGCAAACTTTCAAGGGAGAAAAAAGAAATATGTTTTGTGTCTGGTTTGTAGTGTGAAGGTGTTGTATTCATGTAAAGCAAGCTGTGGGTGCACTGGATTGAGACAACAGATATGTCCAATAGAAATATACAATACAGTATATACAATATATGTGTGGATATTCAAGGTGCTGCAGTCAATATAGTACTGCCTCAGAATCGGGAGAGCTGAGTAGATTCACATTCCTGCTTAGTCATGCTAAAGCATTTCTTGAACATCTCACATACCTCAAAAGCCCTAGTAGTAGTAGTAGTAGTAGTAGTAGTAGTAGTAGTAGTAGTAGTAGTAGTAGTAGTAGTAGCAGCAGCAGCAGCAGCAGCAGCCATCGCCTCGTGGTGCAGTGGTTAAATGCCTGTATTGCAGGTAAAACTGTGCTCACAACCTGGGGTTCAATCCCAGGTAGCTGGCTCAAGGTTCACTCAGCCTTCCATTCTTCCGAGGTCGGTAAAATGAGTACCCTGCTTTCTGGGGGGGGCAATGTGTAGCCTGCTTAATTAAATTGTAAACTCTCCAGAGAGTGCTTAAAGTGTTATGGGGCGGTATATAAGCAGAACATTTAGCTTTTTGTTTTGCTTTGCTAGTAGTAGTAGTTGCTGCTTCTGCTTCTGCTGCTGTTTTTCTTGTTACTTTGACATCTATACCATCCCGTAGTGCTTGAGAAAATTAAGGAGGTTAAGGTGAAATGTTTGCTTTTGCATATTGCTACAATAGCAAGAATTATATTTGATAAGTATTAGAAATTGGCTGAAACACCAACTCAACAAGAACTTCTAGAAAAACCTTTTGAGGCAGTAGAAACAGTCACAACATCGGAACTGATGAAGGACAATGAACTACAAAAGGCAAGAGACCGCTGAAAGCAACTCTATAATTTTTATGAAAAAGAAATCTGTAACTAAATAACTCCAACAGTATTGCAGACATTATAGCAGTTAGTGTCAAAATAAAAGAATCATTGTAAGTGCACCACCTGAGTTCTCCTGTTTTCACCCTGAGAATCCCTGCCCCTTTCCCATTCCCCATAGGAATGCCCTGATGTTTGGAAAATAATGAAAATTGGAGGAGGAGGAGGAGGAGGAGGAAGAGGAGGAGGAGATGGATGGATGGATGGATGGATGGATGGATGGATGGATGGATGGATGGATGGATCATAGAATCATAGAATCATAGAGTTGGAAGAGACCTCAAGGGCCATCTAGTCCAACCCCCTGCCATGCAGGAACCCCCATCACAGGACACCTGACAGATGGCCATCCAGCCTCTGCTTAAAAGCCTCCAAAGAAAGAGACTCCACCACTCTCCGTGGCAGCATATTCCATTGTCGAATAGCTCTGTTACAAAATTCTTCCTAATGTTTAAATTGAATCTCTTTTCCTGGATGTATGGATGGAGGGAGGGAGGGAGGGAGGGAGGGAGGGAGGGCTGAGGTGGCTACCTGAAGCTGCCGGGATTGAACTCACTTTATGAGTACAGGCTGGACCACAGTACTGCGGTTTAACAATTGTGTCACAGGACCCATTGGAGGAAGAATAAGGATATATAACCACTATGACATTCTTTTCCGATCTCCCTTGATGGCTTGAAATCTAACCTAAATGAGCAAAGGCAAATGCAAACATCTTGCAAGTGTTCTGTGGACCCCTTTCCAATTTTCTTGCGATACTCAAATACATTAGAGACTTTCCGTTTCACTGCAGTGTGGATAACCAGGAAAACATCACCCAGATTACAGCAGATGTGAGCGATGCGAACCTAAAGCAGCCAAAAGGATCTCAGCGCAGCCAACTGATTCCATACCCCAACAGACTCTGAACCCCAATAAGTTGGCAAGCACCAAGGAAGCTGAAGGCCTAGATTTCCAGAGATTTCCAGAAACCAAGCAGGAACCCAGTGTGCTGAAGCTGACCCTGAGCTGACCTCACTCAGGAGGCCAGAAAAACAAGGGCAGTCCCGGATATCAGGACACAGCTGGCCTGTGACCGAGCCCAAAGCTTCCTTCCCTCTGTCCTTATCAATAACCCCCACTTGCTAAGTATGTTCCTTCAGATAAGGTGCATTCCACCACCACCAGCACCAATGGAATGCATTATCGTATTTCCTCTGTCCATCCCCATTGTGTGTACTTGTTTACTCTTATCAATAAAGGCATTGGCCCCAGGCAGCTCACACACACACACACACACACACACACACACACACACAGGACATGCAGAGACACAGAGAGATACACGCACTCACAAAGACACTCACTCACAGAGACACGCAGCCTGGGACCAGAGATGGTTGTACCCCAAACTCTGTGTATGTGTAATTAATAACGCTACAGTGTTGGTATATATGCTCATAAATGTTTGGCCCAGCTATTACAGAGCCTCTGCCAAGCAGATGCTCTTGTTGATTTTCATCAGTGCTTGGAAGGTGAATGGGGTAAGGCAAGCAGAGAATGGCTTTTGAGCATGAGGAAGGATGACAGAGATGGTCTGGGCATTTTCTCTTTTATAAGTGCTCTGATCATTTCCAGGTTAAGTGAAGGACAATTTCCTTGAGGTTGCCTTTTTCTAATTGTGACAGGGATAACTTGGAATAAAACAACCCAAGGGGGTGGGGGAATACACCAACGCCCGAAAACCCGAACATATGGTGATTGTTTCTAGGAAACTGTCTCAGCATTGCGATTCCAATGATCTAAGCAATTAAAACGGCTTTGAAATACTGACAGCAGAGTGTGGATTGCGAATGCAGCAGAGGTGACAGATTATTTACCCCTTTTGATGGCTTAAAAAGGTTAAAGCTGTTTGTTGAATTCAGTTGCAGCACATCAAAACAGAAACTGATTAGAGGCAAATTCTAGAACTCAATATTTAATAACCTCCATCTGGAAATTAACAGAAGTATCCATTTCTGTATTAAAAATGCATCAACAGAAGCAATGAGGAAGTTATTCTTTCCTAACTAATACACTGCTCTGCATTACATACTTTTTTCTAACAGGAACAAGTTGTAAATGGCATATGTATGCATGGGGTGTCGTGCTAAGCAAAAAGAGTTTGCAAAGATTGGATCTCCAAATGTGTAACTCATATGCATGCTCATCCTAGATATTTATTCTCAGAGCAACAAAAGATAGCTAATCCTCTTTATAAAAATCCCGACCATACATATTCACACCCAGAGTCCACATGTCGGTGTCCCATATAAAAATCTATCTATGCGTACTATACTGGGAATAGGTGCCATATGATTTGAGATACTGTTTTAGATATAGGGCATGGTGTATAAATGAATGAAATAAGCAAAAACAACCAAAGACCCCTGGAAAATTTATTTTCAGAAAAATATGCCTAGGATTGGCTGTCATTTGTATTTATTCAGGCTGGAACCAGTTATGGTAGGTTTTCTCTTGCTAGAAGGAGAAATAAAATAAATTCACATATCCAACACTAATCTCTCATTTAGCTCCAGGCTGAATATACTGCATGTGTAATGATGTTCTGTAGGGAAATGTCAACCCAACTCACAACATGGAAAAAAAAACTGCTTGAATTATAGGCCTTCTATAAAGATAGCAACTATCTTTTACATAGTTACATGTTGATCCATGGTTGCTCCCTGAGTGGTCTAGGAAAAAATGTCTCCCCATTGCATCTCAGCTTTCTTACATCAGTGGTTCTCAAATCTGAGGTTCCAGATGTCCATGGCGTATAACTCACAGAAGTGTAACTGCTAGCTCTGCTGATTAAGGTCCTGCTCTCACTACCCTTATCTGTGCATCTTAATTTGATGTGTACTATTTTTTCAGGTGGTCATGTGACATTTGATGCACAGTTAGTGCCCCGACAACAGGGGAGTATTTTACTTCTCTGCATCCGTCCTGACCTGCTTACTGCACATCTTTTCTCCTTGTGGCGCATACCTGTGTTGCAGCCAGGTAGCAGTTTTTCTTCTTAAAAGAAATTGTAATTGACGGCGGAAAGCCAGTAAAAATTGTGCTGGCATGCTGGTATGCCAGCAATTCAGTAGCATAAACCAGTGCTCCCCAACCTTTTTATACCCGCGGACCGGTAAATTTTTGATAATTTTTCCGTGGCCCGGGGGTGGGGGTGGGGAAGGGGGAGATAAAGGAATGCGAAAGGGGGGTCGGGCGGGGAGGCAAAAGAGGGTGTGTGTGTGAAAGCAAAGGATGGGAGGGAAGGAGGAGGGGGAGGCAAGGGTGCAAGGAGGAAGGCTTGGCGTGTGTGCCTTGTGAAGGAAGCCACTCCCCCCCCCACACACACGGGCGGGGTGGGGGGGAACCCGGGGCTCCTGGGATTTATACATGCACTAACGCGCGACCGCACCACCCCACCCCCTCCCTCTCACCTTTGCAAACGGGCGAGTTGGGGCTTTTCCTTTCCGGGGAGGCCCGGCTTTGCTCGGGGACCGCCGCCGCTGATGGGGCCGGATCCTTTCCGCGGAGGAGGAGGAGGAGGAGCAGGCGCTGCCTTCGGGCGCCAGCGGAGACACCGGGGAAGCGCGGGGTGGCGGTGGCGGCGGCGGGGCGAAGAGCCCGGGGGAGGCGGCGGGTGGGGGGCCAAGGGGGCTGCCGCGCGCCCCTCCCCCTCCTCCTCCTCGTGTGGGGCTGCCCCGTGCCGAGTCCGGCGGCGGCGGCAAGGACCCGGTGGGCGGCTTTCTTTCTTTCTTTCTTTCTTTCTTTCTTTCTTTCTTTCTTTCTTTCTTTCTTTCTTTCTTTCTTTCTTTCTTTCTTTCTTTCTTTCTTTCTTTCTCCCTCGCTCCCTCCTTCCTTTCTTCCTTCCTTCCTTCCTTCCTTTTTCTTTCTCTCTCTCTCTCCCTTCCTCCTTCTCCCCCTTTCTTTCTTTCTTTCTTCCTCCCTTCCTCCTTCCCCTTTCTTTCTTTCTTTCTTTCTTTCTTTCTTTCTTTCTTTCTTTCTTTCTTTCTTTCTTTCTTTCTTTCTTTCTTTCTGCGGTGACGGGGCCCCGAGGCCGGTGGGGAAGCAAGGCGGCGGCGGCGGCGGCAGCTCCCTGGACGGCCCTGCAAAGCCGGTGACAGGGGGCTGAGGCCGGCAGGGGAAGCAAGGCGGTGGTGGAGGCGGCTCCCTGGACGGCCCCGCAAAGCCGGTGACGGGGGGCTGAGGCCGGCAGGGGAAGCAAGGTGGCGGCGGCGGCGGCTCCCTGGACGGCCCCGCAAAGCCGGTGACGGGGGGCTGAGGCCGGCAGGGGAAGCAAGGCGGCGGCGGCGGCGGCTCCTGGACGGCCCCGCAAAGCAGGTGATGGGGGCCTTCGGGCTGGCTCCCGGACGGGGCAATTGGGGGATTTCGGCGGCGGTAGTCGCGGCACAAAATACGGGGTCGCGGCGGTGGCGGTGGCGATTGCGGGGGTCGCGGCGGTGGCCTGGCGGCCCGGCACTGATTCATCCATGGACCGGCACCGGTCCGCTGCCCGGGGGTTGGGGAACACCAGCATGAACGATTACCAAGGCAGAACTACAGGAAGTGGCAGAAAAAGGGGTATGAATTTAATTGGTGCAAATTTTCTGGGCTCGCACCTCATTTGATGCATTAAAAACTGTGCATCAACAACAGAAGTATTTTAACACAACCCCTAGGGGTGGTACAAAATGCTGCGGTTAAAGTGCACTTCCTGGGGCGTGGTCGGCTGCGGTACCAAAATACTGCTTTTTGGAGTGAAGGCACAATCTTTTGCTGCACAGTCTTTCACAGCAAAAAGAGCAGCAAAATCGTCGTGAGAACGGGGCCTAAGTCTGTGGCGATTCTCAGTCATCCAGGTGAGTTTATCTGGAAGCTGAGTCAGGACAACCAGCCTTCTTTTCTTGAGAGACTGAAACATTTCGCTACTCATCCAAGCAGCTTTGTCAGTCTGAAGAAAGTTAGTGGTGAGTCCTCCATTTTATAGTTCGCCTTCATTTCACATCACCCTGGACTGAATAGGCTCATAATAGACTTGTTAGCTGGACAATAGCCTGATTGCAGGCTTTTCTCAGACTGACAAAGCTACTTGGGTAAGTAGTAAAATGTTTCAATCTCTCAAGAAAATAAGTCCAGTTGCCATGACTCAACTTCCAGACTGCTGATTTAAGGTTTCTGGGAGTTATAGACCCAGGACATCAGGAGCCCATTTTGGGAGCCGCTGTCTCAACTGGTTACAAACCACACGATGTCCAAAAAAAGGTGGATTATAGGAAGGTGTCATTAAATCAAAGTAGATCTCATGATTTAAGAAACAATTTGATGGAAACCAATGGAAAGTCCACAACTTTGTGATCATATCCAAATACATTATATAAATACAAGCTCTCACATTTTCAGACTTGCAGGAATGAGAAGAGAAAAATAAAATTTGATAAGAAAAGGCAAGTAAAAAGAATTCAAATATTTTGATACTAAAATATAGTGATGGGTTTTTTTTTGTTTCGGAAGTGGTCAGCTTCCGAAACGCACCGCGGGAGCCCAGGTGGTATTTGGAACTGAAAAAACACAATCATCCGGGGGGGCACTTCCGCCCATGACGATGATGGTTGGGTGATCCGGCAGCTCTGCTTAATGAGAAGAATAAAACTTGAAATACTGTCTTTAAATGATACCAAAATCGTGAGTAAACGATCATAAATCTTTGGGGAGGACAGGTTGAAAACTGTGTATTTTCAAGGGGAGAGATAACAATGAATTACTGAAGCAGTGATTTACTTTCGCTTTCTGCCGAAAGTCACGTCCCAGGCAGACGGACTGTGAGAGACTGTTTTCTTTGCTTTGAGGCTAGAAAGAAAAGAAAAAAGCGTACTTACTTGGTTTCTCTGCATGCCACCCAAGAAAAAGGGTCCTACTGTGATAAAAAAGTGGGTACGCAAACCCTCAGACGCCACGTATCAACGTGCTCGTCTTGAAAGAGCAGAAACTGTTGTCGAAAGTGACACAATGGCGTCTGATTCTGGCAAGTTGCCAGCACACCAGCCGGATTTTTCAAGGGAGTTCAAAAACTTGAAAGCAGAAGTCAGCTCCCTTATTAAATCAGCCCTAAAAGATGTAACTTCTACTATCGAAGACCGCTTCCAGTCCTTATCATCACAGAATAAAGACCTAAGGAAGGACCTGTTACAAGAAATACAGACCCTGCAGACACAGGTATCTAATAATGGCATTGAACTGAAAAAAATAGCAGGAGAAATCAATCAAGTTCAAACTCTAGCCTCTAAGAATGAAAGTGTTATCGCTGCGCATGAAGAAGAGATTGAAGCCTTACAGCGGAAACTTATCTATATGGAAGATTATTCTCGTAGGTCTAATCTGAAATTAATTAATTTTGAACTCCAGGATAAAAAAGAAATGAAGAAAGAAATCCTCGTTTGGCTTAATTCTATCCTCCCCCAACACCTTGCTGAGACCGACATTGAAAGGATACACTATATAGGTGGTGCTAAGACAGCTACTTCAAGACCAATCCTCATTAGATTTACTTCCTATGCCATGAAAGAACAACTGATGTCAACTCTTAGGGCAAAGCCTGACCTGCTGAAGCGTGAGGGAAGAGTTCTACAAGTTTACCAGGATATCTCCAGGGAGACTTTTGAATGGAGAAAGACTATGAGACCTGTGACAATTGCTCTGAGGAACAACAACTACAGATATAACTGGGGATTCCCGATCTTTCTTAAGGTGTGGAAGGGTCCAACTCTACACAAAATTTATTCTTTGGAAGAAGGTGAACAACTTCTCAAGGCATGGAACATTCAAATCGAAGAAGAATAGAGAACTCCAAATTCAGCGTCTGCAGTGAAGACAGTGTCACCCTTTAACTCTTTAAATCTTTCAATGAGCAAGCAAATGGAGACCGATTTGAAGAGCATTGCACTACAGAAGACAGCCCTCCTTCCTCTCTCCCCCTGTCTCTCCCTTCCCTTCCCTCCTTTTTTTTCCCTTTTTTTTTCTTAGCCCATTCTGTTTTATTTTGTTTATATTTTGACTTGCCCGTCCCATAATTCTCCACTCCCTTTCTGTTCCTTATCCCTTATCCCTTATTCTTTCTTAGCATATCTTTCCTTTTCCCCTCTATATTTTTTTTATATTTTTCTATTTTTTATTTTTTTATTTTTTTTACTTTTGTTAATTATTTTTTATTTTTTATTATTTATTATTTTTTTATATTATTTTTTTTGTTTTTTTTGGGGGGGGGACTGAGGGAGGAAAAGAGGAGGATAGAAGGATCTTAAGATTCACATTATCATGTTATCTTTTTATTACATTTTTTCTTTTCAACTTTTCACGTATATAACTGTAAGCAAGACTAGACAGTGCCAACGCTAATTTAGAGCTTCTGAATCATTATTAGCCATCAGGAAGTGTACGGGTGCCTTCCCCCCTCCCTCCTATAAGGGCGCATACAGGTTGTGTATGAGAGCCAAGAGGATGGGAGAACAGAAAATAAATGTAGGTGGTAGGGTTTGGGTAATCATTGTTTTTTTCTTTAATATATGTAATGTTTGTTTGTATATATGCACAAAGAGACCGTTCCAGATCGATAATAGAACGAAAATATGGGTAGACTGTTGAAATTAGCTACATTGAATGCCAGGGGTCTAGGAACTGTCACGAAGAGAAACAGAATAGAGTCATTAATTAAGAAGAATAAACCGGACATCGTCTTTCTTCAAGAAACACACCAAGCGAAAGATGGCCAAAACGAACTGAAACTACCCAACATCAACATCTATGAGAAAAGTTTTGGTACATCTAAAGCAAGGGGGGTAGCAATCTTAATATCAAAGCACTGTGAATGTATTGTTGAAAAAACTGTGAAAGATTTGGAAGGTAGATATATTATTCTTCAGGCCACAATTGGTCTAGAACAATATACACTGATAAATGTTTATGCACCAAATGCTAATCACAACCTGTTTTATAAAGAGATATGGGAGCAGATAGAAAAGGTACAGAAAGGACATGTGATTTTGGCAGGAGATTTCAACATGGTTATGGACAAAATAAAAGATAAAACAATGACTAGGAAGGTAGACTGGAGGGCTAGACATACAATCTTAACAAAATTCATCGCAAATACAGGATTAAAGGATGTTTGGAGAGAATTAAAGGGCGATGAAAGAAAATTTACTTTTTATTCATCAGCCCACAAAGCTTACTCGAGAATAGATTTTATATTTGTCTCACAAAGTTTGTTATCTAAAGTTGTAAATACAAATATAGAATTGATAAAAACTTCTGATCATGCTCTAATGTCTGTTGAAATAGAAAATAAGAAGAATTATAAGGAAGCTAGAAGGTGGACAATAAACCTAGAATTTTTCAAACCCCAGATACAGTACAAAAATACAAAGAGAATGGCTAGAAACCTGGAATATCAATGAAGAAGGTGGTGGTCAAATAGGAGTTATCTGGGACACTCTGAAGGCAGCGGCTAGAGGTTACATAATAAAAGAAAGTGCTATTATAAAAAGTCGAGATCAGCAAAATAAAAAAAAATTGGAGGCTACTATAGCAGACCTTGAATCTCAATTTTTTTAACCAAAGACAAAAAAATTTAATTCAGGTTGAGGCCAGGAAAAGGGAATTAGAAGATATAGATCTACAACAAACCCAAAGAAATCTAATATATTTGAAAAGAAACTTTTCGAATACAGTAATAAAAACTCCAAGATGCTAGCAAAATTAGCACAGAAAAAGAAAGAAAAAAGCATGATAGGAAGGATAAAGGATTTAGCGGCAATTATATCTACTCAAATGAAAGAAAAATTAAAAGCTATTCAAGAATTTTATCAAAACTTATATACAGCCAATAGAAGTAGTAAGGAAGTTATGGAACAATATATTGACAAAAACCTAAAAGTAAGACTAGCGGAAGAAGACAGGCTTGAAATGGAAAAAGCTATTAAAGAGGAGGAGATAGAGGATGTTATAAATAAGCTAAAGAATGCCAAAACTCCAGGAGATGACGGATTGGGACCAGAATTTTACAAGGTATTCAAATCAATGTTAATTCCTAAGTTAAAGAAGCTTTATAATGAGATATTGGAGGGTGAGCAAGTTCCTTCCTCCTGGAAACATACTTTAACTATTTTAATTCTCAAGCCTAATAAAGATCCAATAGATGTTGGATCTTACAGACCAATATCACTTATAAATCAAGATGCCAAGATTTTTACAGCAATTCTAGCCAAAAGAATGTATACATTTATAGACAAATATATTAAAGAAGACCAAACGGGCTTTATCAAAGGTAGACAAATGTCAGACACTGTAAGAAGAGTTTTGAATGTTCTTTATGAGATGGGAAGATCACAGGACAAAGCATGCATTTTGTCTCTAGATTTATTTAAAGCCTTTGATTGTGTCCAATGGCCTGCGTTAAAACTTTTATTAGTGAAATGGGGATTTGGCGAAAAATTTCTAAGTGTAATAAACCAACTCTATTCTCATAGCACCTCATCAATCATTGTTAATGATGGGATGACAGAAAAAATTACCCTAGGCCGAGGAACAAGACAGGGATGTCCTTTATCGCCAGTTCTGTTTTGCATAGTGATAGAGCTACTAGCTAATGCAATAAGGGAGGACCAACTTATTAAAGGTATGGGTAAGGAAGGCAAGATAAAAATTAGTTTATTTGCGGACGATGATTTGTTATCAATAAAAAATCCGGTAGAAAATATATTAAGAATAAAAGCACACCTAAAGGAATTTGGTGAAACAACCGGATTATGTGTCAACTGGCAGAAATCAGAAATCATGCTTTTCAATCAGGATAATCGAGACATGGAAGAGATCTCCAATCATGAACTGAAAGTTTGTAAATGTATAAAATACCTAGGGATACTTTTAGATAAAGACATTACTAAAACGAAAGAACGAAATTACACAAAAATAAAGGAAGAGATTAGAAATAAATTACAAAATTACTCCAAATTAAACTTATCATGGTTTGGTAGAACAGCAATGGTAAAAATGAAAATACTTCCTAAAATAAATTTTCTTTTTAGAATGTTACCTATTCAATACACAGAAATTGAAATTAAAGTTTATCAAGATCTTTTAAATAAATTCTGCAATGGTGGAAAAAAAGCAAGAATAAATAAAAGCTTATGGTACAGATCTCAAAAAGAGGGAGGTATAGGCATACCTAATCTTAGAATGTATTACATAGCTAATCAGCTTAGCTCCCTGGGGGAAATACTATTTAAACCTCAAAAACTAATATGGTGGGAACTTCAATCAGAGGAACTAAATGAAGACATAAATAAATATGTGTTTAGTTTCCCCCAAAAGGAAAAGTTACCCAATTAAAAATCCTCTTCTAAGTTCCCTATTGCTCACTTGGAAAAAGTATGGAAAGAAATTGATACAGGAAGGTTCCCGCTTGGTGCGGTGATCGATCAGATAAATTTCCCCACGAACATGAAGAAATTGGGAGACTTATTTAAATTAAGGAAAGTGGCAAGACTAAAAGATTGGATTAAAAAGATGACATCAAAACAAGAAATTAAACGTATTCTGCAAACTCAGGAATTGTCGTGGTTGAATTACGCCCAGTTAGAAAGCTGACGAAAAGAATGGATTAGGAGAAATACACAACTTAGAGGATATACAAAATTTGAGCAATTTCTGACAACATATGAATCAGAGAAAGGAAATACAGGGAAAGGAACAGTTGGCAAATTATATAAAATAATTCAAGATTCATTTGAGAATAAGGAACAGGACACAATAAGAGAGCTATGGAAACAAGACATAGAGAAAGAAATAAATAATGATGAATGGAAAAGAATTTGGAATTTGAGGATTTTACGGTCATTATCAGTCAGAATAAAAGAAAACTACTTCAAACTAGTTTTAAGATGGTATATGACTCCAGTCAGAATGAATAGAATGAATCCAAAATATTCTAAGCTTTGCTGGAAATGCGAAAAAAAGATAGGTACCTATTTTCATTTATGGTGGGAATGTGAAATAGTTCAAAAGTTTTGGCAAGAGATTATTGAGGAGATAAGAGAAATACTACAAACTGATATTAAATGTGTACCGGAAATTGCTTTGTTATCATTACCATCTATCAATGAATATGATGTGAAAACTAAAGAATTAATAGCAAATCTTATGACAGGAGCTAGACTGATTATTGCTAGGAACTGGAAACTGAAATCAGACCTTAAAATTGCTGAATGGTATAAGGAAGTGTGGGACATAGCACTAAATGATAAACTATCTTGTAATATAAAAGTTTTGAGAGGTGAAATAAAAAAAGATACTTTCTATGATGTTTGGGGGAAATTTATAGATTATGTACTATTAAAAGGGAAAGGGATACAACCAACTTATAACCCAACACAGTTCTGGCGTAAAGGACCTTAAGAAGCCTTTTGGAAGGGAAAAAAAAAGATGAAGAAGAAAGAGAAGATGCAAGAATACTGGACGGTTTCTTGGGGGTGGGGGGCACTTTGTACTGTTTATGATTGCCTATTACTGTTTTTTTTTATATAATTGTTTATCATTGTTGTTTTGTCTTTTTATGTTCAATAAAATATTTAAAAAAAAAAAACACAATCATCCAATCCCTTTCCTTGTGCTGGGCTCCAGGGAGGAAGAAGCCTCTGGCCCATCATCTTTCCTTCTCCCTGGCACTGGCCAATCAGGAGCTGTGCAGAACAATGCATCACCCCACCTCCCTGTCTGATTGGCCAGTGCCAGGGAGAAGGAAAGGTGCTGTTTCAGAGGCTTTGCAGGCTTCTTCCTTGTTGGAGTTTAACCCGGTGTGAGCCCAGCACAAGGTAAGGGATTGGATGGTTGTGTTCCTCTGGTTCCGAATGACATCTGGGCTCCTGCAGTTCATTTCAGAAGCTGACCACGTCCAAAACCGAAAAGCCCATCTCTACCAAAATATTGATATAGCCAATTAAAAATGCTCAATTAGCAAATACCTGACTGGATATGTCTCTGAAGATTCTCAGTCTTCCAGGTGAGGTTATCCAGAAGTTGGGTCTTTGCAACTGGACATCTTTTCTTGTGAGATCAAAATGTTTCACTGTTTATCCAAATTGCTTTGTCAGTTGAAACTTGGTGTAAGTCCTCCAATTTATAGTTCTCACTGAAGAGGCTTGTTAGTTGGACAATGGCTTAATTTTTCAATACATACATGAAATGGCTTCCCTGACCCCTCTTTCACACCACCTGTCTTCTCCGTCTAATATGTGTACATCCTTGTCTTTGAATGAGCGCCCCTTGTCCTTCAAGTGGAGGTATATAATAATAATAATAATAATAATAATAATAATAATAATAATAATAATAATAATAATAATAATAATAATAATAATAATAATAATAATAATAACAACAAACAACAACAACAACAACAACAACAACAACAACAACAACAACAACAACAACAACATTTATTGTCAGTGTACAACCAGTGTACAGTGAAATTGGCTGGGCCTCCCTCCCTCCCCCCCAACACCATCCCACTAAAAAGCCATTCAATCTGATTTCACACTGTGTGCTTGCTGCATAACTCGCCAGCCCCACGAGTCTATCATGACTTATCATGTCTTGTTTAACAGTCGAACAGCCCACAGATAAAAACTGTTTTTTAGCCTGTTGGTACGGCTTGCTATACTTCTGTATCTCCTACTCGAGGGTAAAGAAGTGCTGACCGGGTTGTGAGTCATCCCTGATGATTTTCCTTGCTCTCCTAAGACAGCGGTTCCTGGCAATGTCATCCAGTGGACTCAGGGGACAGCCCATGATGTTTTGTGCTGTGTTCACTATCCTCTGATTCTGGTTCTGAGCTGTTGTCCTTCCTCTGCTGGACCACCCTCCTGTTCAAAGTCCTCCAGCAGGGCTGTCAGCTCTGCAAATAAGACTCCCCACCCCAAACATCTGGGCTAGCCTCGCTGCACCCATAAATGGCCAATCAGCACAGCAAGGGGGGAACAAAAAAAAAAAAAAACCCATTCCACTGCTCTGTATGAAGCAAGAAGGTGGGTAGGTGGGTGGAGAAATGGACAGAGGACCACTGGGTAGGCATGGGAGGAAGAGCTGGGAAAGAAGGAGAGAAAGGGAGGAGGCAGCTTTGGAGGACATGGAGAAGAGAAGGAGGACAAAGTGTTCTGCTTTTATACCGCCCCACACCACTTCAAGTAGTCTCTGGATGGTTTACAGTTTAATTACAGTATGCAGTCTATACATTGCCCCCCCCCCCGCAAGCTGATTACTCATTTTGCCAACCTCGGAAGTTTGGAAGGCTGAGTGAACCTTGAGCCCGCTACCTGGGATAGAGCATAGTTTTACCTGCAACAATCTAACTGGGGAACATTTGCCTGGTGTGCTCAGGGCCATAGGTAGCTCCAAAGAAATGTCCTGTCCTTTCCCTAGTGCTAGCTAGGAGCTTTCTTTCAGCACATGACATTTGGGAAGACCTACATCTAGATAAAGCTGCCTAGATGCCCTAAGCACATCCAATCTGTGCGTCGTTATGACCACATCACCCCAGTCCTGGCCCGCCTGCACTGGTTGCCCGTTGCAGCCCGGATTAGATTCAAGGTCCTGGTTTTAGTTTATAAAACCCTCCATGGCTTGGGACCGGACTACCTGGCAGAGCGTATCGCTCAGCGGTCAACTTCGGCCCGTCCCGTTCGGCAGGCGCGAGCGCACTTGCTTCGGGTCGCCACCCCCTGGGAAGCCCGGAGGATGAGCACTCGGACCCGGGCTTTCTCTGTGGCAGCCCCCAGCCTCTGGAATTCCATCCCCAGTGAAGTGCGCTCTGCAGAGTCCCTGCTGGCCTTTCGAAAGGCGCTGAAAACCTACCTTTTTCGTGAGGCCTTTGGCGATAGTTAAAACCTTCCCCCCCCCCCGCCATCGTAATTTGCGCGTTAGTTGAGGTGTTATCTGGTTTTAACAGTGTCTAGGGTGTTTATAGGTTTGTTTGTCTGATTATTTTATTGTGTTTTGCTGGCTTTGCAGCCTTTGTGTAAGCCGCTTAGAGTACCTAGTAGATAAGCGGGATATAAATATAACAAATAAATAAATAATAAATAAATAAATAAATCTCATCTGATTTCGGAAACTAAGCAGGATCGCCCCTGGTTAGTACTTGGATGGGAGACCACCAGTGATTACCAGGTGCAGTAGGCACCTGGGGTAGAAACTGGCAAACCACTCTAGTATTCCTGCCAAGAAAACCCCATGAGCATGGGGTCACGAAGAATCAGTCACGATTGTAACAACACAACACACATGCACACACATCTAGATCAGCCTCAACGCATTCTAGCATTCCCTCCAAGTAAGCTACGTGTAAGGGCTGTGTGTCAGACAGAATTCTCAGAATGTGGAATTATGGGATTTGAAGTTTAAGAAATCTAAAACCACAGATTATTTGCGGGAGTGGAGAGGGAAGAATAAGTAAAATTGGCACAGGGGATAAGATTCCCCTTTCTGAGTCCAGTATATAAAAAAAGCTTTACATTTTGTTAAATGCAACTTCCATTCAAATTTTTGGTCCTTGCAATGTTGTTGTCTAGACTGACATTTCCTTTTTGATTTCCTTTTTGTTTTATTCCGAAGGCTTTGGATCTTGAAGAACAATAACAACAAAATGAATGAGTCTTGATAGGTTTCTGTGAATAAATTCCCCCTCTTTTTTCAGGCAAGACAAAGTCTACCATAGCTTAAGTGGATATATTCCCTGTGCATTTGCACATACGTGTGTCAGAGAGCGAATTTATGCACTCATGGTGAGTGTGTGAAACAAAAGAGACAGAGCAGAATTTTAACGCCTTGTTTAATCCATGGAGTTTGGCTGCATAATTGCTAGCATTTTGGATTCCAGTAATGCCATTATATGGCATTTAAGTTATTCTAAGAAATGAATATCTGGTATTAATAATATTTTGACACATGCACAAAAAGGCAGAATTGAAGTGAAACACATTGTAGCTGTCAGATGTGCTGTTAATCCAGAAAGAAAGGATGGGGCCCTCCATCATGACATCCACTAGATTAATCCACAGGGATACAGACCCCTGGTTTTCATTCAAGTCGCCCAAAGCCCTGATTGGTAAAAATAGGTGCGTTTCTGAGCAGTCTTTTCTTATTTAGCTGTATTTGGTAACGGACAGTCATATGAACAAGCTGCCGATGTTTTTTTTTTTTTTTGCTCTTCTTATTCCAAATCCATCACAACATCATGTTGACAGTAGCCCCAGCTCTTATTTTGATACAGACACATTGGCGCTGAATGGCGGACTGGAACAAGATGAGAACCGTTATTAAAAGCTAATTCCGATGTTTGCATCTTCTCTGTCGTACATTCATTATAGATTTTGAACCATTAATTGATTGAAAGAAAAAAAGTGCTGAAGCAGGAATGACAATTGAATGTTAAGAAGACAAAAATCATGATCACAGAAAAACTGCACAACTTTTACATTGAATAAATTGAAATACTTTGAGATTTTCTATACCTTGGTTCAAGAGTGCAGCCAAGAAATCAGAAGAAACTGAAACTCAGAAGGACAGCAGTAAAGGGATTAGGAAAAGCTCATCAGTGCAAGGATATATCACTGGAGATCAAAAGCAAAATAATCAACACTCTTGTGTTTTCAATCACCATATATGGCTGTGAAAGCTAGATACAGCAGATACCAGCTGGAGACTAATTATTGAGCCATGACTTGAAAACAGGGCATGGGAGTCTCACTTAAGGCACTGAATAGGAGGGTCAGCCTAGACCCCATTTTGAATATAAACCCATGCTTCTATGTGTTTTCCTTGAAATCTCAAGTGAGTAAAGATGTCCTCAGAGGCTAAACACACATACAAGTGCATATAGCATTGTTAAAAGTGGGTGAACAACAGATATTTAAAACATAATTTGGTACAGCAGGACCACCGTATTTGTGGGATTTGTATATTCACTTTCACTTCTCTTCTGCCTGAAAATATTAACATCCCTCTTGAAATATGTTTCCAAGGTGTATTATTGGAACTGGCCACTAGAGGGAACCAGAGACTATGCAATATGGAGAGTTTGTTATATGAACTTTTCAGCAACCAAGTAACATGTTCCTACTATTCACTGAAGTAACTGTTTCATGTCATTTGATGAACTGAACACTTAGAATTTTTTTTCAAAAGACAATACTTTATATTCTTGAAGGCTTTCACAGCCAGGATCTGATGGCTGTTGTGGGTTATTCAGGTTGTTTGGCAGTGTTATGGAAGTTTTTCTTCCTGACATTTCACCAGTCTCTTTGGCCATCATCTTCAAAGGGCAAGGAGCTCAGGGAGCTAGGAGTTATGAAAAACAACACATTGTTTTGTCGTTTTGTAAGCTTATAAAACCTTATGAAATGAAATGAAACAGCGAACAGTGTACAATCAAGAAATGAAACAAAATACCATTTTTGTTTCAGAAATGAAACACTTTGTCCTATCCTCTTGATCCAGCCGTCTTGAAAACAGGAGGTTTATTTTTAAACTGATTGATTTGTTTTCCTTTCTTCCCATGCCTCAGCTGTTGAGATAACTTATTTCTGATCTTGATCTGCCTGAAGCAGCTAGCCAGGAGCTAAGCTCTTCCTTTTGCTGGCTGTGTCTGTAAATTGATTTAAACTGTTTTGCTTTCCTTTCCTGATTAAGTAGGACTGTGAAGGTTAACAGCTGCTGATCAGCTGTTGAGCTTATCTTTCCGATCTCTTCATGCAGAAGCTAGCCTTTAGGTTTCCTGGTTGTTTACAGAGGGTTCTTTGTTTGAAAGGTTTAAGGAGGGTCTTTGATTTAGGGAAGTAGGCTCCCTGTTAAATAAAAAAAATAAGCTCCCCATTATTTATTGCCTTATGAATCATTTCATTTTGTGATGAAAATTATTTTAAAAATCCATTATCGTTGAAACAAAATGAAATGAAGACTGAAGCAAAACAAAATGAAACTAAATGCTATATTTCCATTTCGTGAAGTGGAAATGGGTAAAATGGATAGAGGGACACTCTTCTCCCTCTCACAAAATACCAGAACCAGGGGACATGCACTAAAATTGAGGGTTGGGAGAGAGAACAGACAAAAGAATTTTTTTTACCCAGTGTGTTGTTAGTGTGTGGACCTCCCTGCCTCCCTCCCCTAAACGGTTTAGGACCTTGCTATCTGGCAGAACGGCTCCTGCCGCAAAGTACTTCAAATAACACCCGATCATCTCAGGCAGGACATTTGAGGGTGCCATCTCTGAAGGAGGCCCGTAAATCTTTGATGAGAAATTGGGCTTTCTCAGTGGCAGCCCCTTGGCTCTGGAACCAACTTCCTCCTGAGATCTTTCTGGCACCTTCCCTCCCAGTCTTTAAGAAGCATCTAAAGATGCGGCTATTTAAAAGGCTTTCCCCGGATACTAATCTGTTCTAATGATTGTTATTATATATTTATTTGCTTTTACCTGTAACCCATCTTGCTCCTGTTTTATGCTGTTGTTATATGTTTTTTATATATATATATATTATTTACGAGTTACAGTGTTTTTATTTATATACTTGTGTTTTATGTTATATTGTATTTTATTGCTTATGGTTTGATTTTTGTTTAGCTTGCAAACCGCCCAGAATAGCCATGTAGCTAGATGGAGCGCTATATAAATTTAAGAAATAAATGAATAAATAAATAAATACCTCAAGGGCCAGATACAGGGGAGTGGTATCAGGAGATAGCTATCTAGCATTTGGTGGGGCCACTGTGAGATACAGGAACCTTTAGCCTGATCCAGCATGGCTCATTCTTATGGCCTTATGTTCTTACGATTTAGCAGAACTCCATTTCCCTCTGAATCCTTGATGCTGCTGAATGTAGTGGCCATGAATACATGACCCGAGTCTCACTCTTCATGTGAGAAATGCGGCCATACTGTCAGCGTTGGCTCACAGCGTCTTCTTTTCTGCAGCCGGAATTGACTTCCAGTATTTTCAGAGGCATTGCCTGCCATCCTGGAGGCATCAATATCTATCATACTTAAAAGGCACCAGTGAGAAGGCCCAGACTATGATTACCTAATTAACATATGCAAATGGTTGTAACTTGCATAAACAGGGCTCCTGGGGGAATTTCTATTAGGAGGATGAACTGCATTGAGGGTGACAGTTTTTCTTTTTTTTTTTCTTTTTTTAGTGTCATTAGGGTAAATGAGGTGGTAATGGGCTGTGTAGATGATGTTAAAGTCAATAATTTCTTTCATGCTTCTCACTGGGGTGGCTTTTACAAACAGCCAGGAACTTTAATTGAAATGTAAGTGTGTGATAAATTAGGAAGGAGGCCTTGGAAAAAAGTGAAATGGGGTGGTGGTGGTTAGGAGTGGAAATATTTTTGGAATTAGTTTAAGATGCTGGAGGACAAGAGGCTGAAGGACCTTCAATTCTAGTTTCTGGTGATCCCTCAAACCAAATGATAGAAGAAAATGCTACCCTAAATTCTACTTCTGTTGAATTGTGTATATGAGGAACCCATCTGAGCTTGTTGAGACGGGTGAGGCCCGCTGAGCTGACACAAGACCTGCTATAACCATGTTTTGAATCCAAACTGCTCCCGGGCTAACAATACTGGAAAATACTTTGGACTTCTCTGTACATGACCTTATTTGGCCATGGCCTAGTGTCTGTGAATCTGGGTTGAGAAGTGTAGGGAACTGCTGTACCTTGGCTCCTTGACCCTTTCTCACTCATCTTTTGGTTGTTGAGCCAATTAACGTTGGCCAATGCAACACTGTGCTGCCATGTCTTTTTGCCCTCAGATACTTGGCTAACACCAGATGGTTCTGCTGCCACAAAGGCTTTTGCGAAAGCCCAAGCGCCTTGTATGAACCAGTCAGTTTCTGCTCCATATGGGTTTCAGATGGCCAGAAGACTTGGATAGCTGCCAGTCAGCTATTGAGCACAATTCAAGGTGCTGACCTTGACCTACAAAGCACTACATGACCTGGGTCCTAGCTACCTCAAAGATCGGATCTCACAGTATGAACTGATTCAGGTGTTAAGGTCATCAGGAGAGGCCCTACTCTCCATCCCGCCACCCTCACAGGTACAAATTGTGGGAACCCATGAAAAGGCCTTCTCGACTGCTGCACCCAGACTCTGGAACTCCCTCCCACTAGAAGCCAGGACTGCCTCTTCTCTGTTATCCTTCCAGAAACAGGCAAAGACCTTTCTCTTCAGGCAAGCTTTCCCTGAACGATGGACTACCATATGCCTTTTATATGAATCTATGGGTTCACATAGACTTTGTGTTTATAACCGTGTTGCTTTAATATAATGTTGTCTATTAATGCTGTAAGATGTCCTTCAATTCCTTTTTCTCAAATACTTGAACATGTCTTAATTGTACTGGACTGTGTATTATCCCACATTACTGTGAGCTGCTTTGGGTCCTTTTCCAAGGAGAAAGGTAGGGTAAAAATACTCTAAAATAAATAAAATAAATGAATTAAAAGTTTGCATTTGGATAATACTAAAAATGCAGATTTTAGAAATATTTTCTCTTCCCAATTTGAGCACCTCTAAACACGTTTTCTCCCAAAATATGCATCTGATACAACCTTTTGATCTGAGACCTGCTTAATGATGTTATGTGTCAAAGTCAAGAGATGATAACATACCTGGAAATGTGTGTATTTAGAAATACCGTCTGTGTAAATTCCATTGCATGTGTGAGCTTTCATTGCCAAGCATGTGTGCACTGGATTACAGCCTAAATTATTATCTGCATAAAAAATTACAATGATTAAAATCATTTTATTCAGTTCATTTTTAATAAGAACCTGTCAAAAATTAGTGGCACAAAGAATTTTTCTAAACTCATAATCATTTGTACAAACATTGGTTGTCTAAATTTGGAAAGAGTCTGCAAGGAAAATAGTTTGATCCACTGTGATCCTGGACTTTGATGGACAATATTCTTCCTCTTTTTTCCCCACTTCAAAATGGCTTGTGACAGGAAAGTCATTTCCATTGTGAAAAAATGGGGGTATAGTGTTGACGTAAAGTAGTCATTATATTAAGAATTGTATCATCTAAAACCTCTTAGTATGTTGGTCCATTTTATTCTTCCGAGTGTCCTTTGTTATGCTAGACACAAAACTGAAACGTCTTCTAAGGGCGCTTTTACATGACCTCTAAAATCCGCTGGCAACATAAATTTGGTCCAGAGATCATGGGGGTTTGTTCTGGTTCCTGTGTTCCCTCCCTTCCACACTCCATTGCTCCTGTCTGCATGAGGGGAGGGAGGAAAAAGGGAGAAAAGAATGCAGGCTCACCTCCTCTCATCTCTGTCTGCCATCTCAGCAGCCCGGTGGGGATTCCAGGCTGTTAAAGGGGTGGCAGGGACAAAAAAATCAAACAGAAGGCGAGGAGAGCCCAGCATCCACAGCTTTATCATCAGCATCAGAAAATATTTTTTCTCCGGAGACCAGGCACTTGTAAAATATGCTGGGAGGCGCTTAGGTGGGCGTGGTCGTACTTAATATTTTTAAAACTCTGCTGCTGGTGGGAAAATAATTTTAAGCTCCACATCTGGGAGTCCTTTGCCTCGGATTTTAGGGGTCGTGTAAAAGCAGCCTAAAATGAGAGCTTTGGGGAGGTCTAGGGAATCAAATAAAAAGCTGCCCCCAACCCTGGTTACATCTTTTTCATTCAGTTTCTAGGCAAAATTGGGTTGCATCCTTGATTGATTCACAATAAACTATGTTCACCCCAATGTTCTGCTTACTAAGAATTTGACAGCATCAATTAAAGGTGGGATACACTGGAGACTTTGTCCAACCTATTAGACCACAGGGAATGTTATGTCCATTTTCTCAACTGGTAGATTTCTGACTATTAGTAGAGGTCACAATGAATTTTGCAACATTTTTGGTCAGATTAGAAGGGGGAAAGAACACATTCATAAAAGTTTACGCTGTAGATTGTAACTGAAAAATCTAATATCTCATTACCTGTCACCAGCATATAGGGCAAGGGGGACAGTGCATTTTAATAACAGAATATACAAATCAGTTTTCATTTAGACATGGAGATATTACCATGACTGATGCAGATGGACAACCTCATGTCCCCTAACATCTGTGCTGAATATGCTGCCTTCAAAATGGAAAAGATGCTCCTGTCAGCCTTCAGAGACCTGACTGAAACACATGTGGGCAGGATGTTTCCCTGGTGACATTAAAGAAAGTGACAATTAATTTTGTCCTAGTTCTCCAAGAAGACTGTAAACTTATTTTGTAACCATCTTTTTTTCTTTTCAAGCAAGTGGGGAAATGGCAGGGCTACAGATGTGTGCCCCTAGCCATGATGGTGAGCAGAACTGAACTCACCATCACCCCAGCGATTAAGGCCATGGCATCCTACAAGTCTCACCACTAGAGATATTAAAAAATACTCAAAAAAATTCCCCAGCTGTGTCCAAACGACTTGTCTAGATACTAGAAGATACCTCCATGAGAAATGCCCAGTCCTCATGAGATGTGGGGTTTTTTTGCCTCCAGCTGCAAAGTACAACAAAGTCTACTTTTCTTCTTGGTTAAGATGTAGCTGTTTTTGTGCAACTTCTTTGAAGTAGATTCCTGCTAAATTGCCTAGGGCAGTGGTGGTGAACCTTCTGCACTCCAGATATTTTGGACCACAACTCTCACAGTCCTTTGTCATTGGCAATCTAGGAGTTGTGGTCCAAAACATCTGGATTGCCAGAGGTTTGCCACCACTGGCCTAGGTAAACTTCTCTCAATTTATCCTGTTGCATAGGTCATCAGGCAGGAGACTGATGATGTCATCACCAGTAACAAATCCCCACCGCTTAAAGGCTTTCTTTGGGGATTTGAGGGTGCACAGGGAGACTAAATAGGAGATGGTGCAAGAGGGCAGGGAAGATGAGGACAGGAGATGTCTTAGGTTGCTCACTCATAGGGTCATCAAACATTGAAGACAACTGGACAACACTTGACCACTAGCAAGGAAGAGTCTTAACCTGAAGGCATTCCATTTCTCATCTCCTACTGGACATAGAGACATCACCTGTGGGTTATTTTTCTTCCCTCTGCAGCAGAGGATGAGTAAATGCAGGAGGAGTGGCTTAGGGAGATTGGAATGTTTAGCCTTGCAAAAAGGAGCATGAGAGGGATATGATAGCCATATGCAGCATTACTATACAGAGTCCCCAGTTGTTTCACAGACCATTCGCCTGTACACATCTTCTTTTTAGAGATGGGCATGAATAAAAAAATGGCGTTTTGTTTGTCATTTGTCATTTAGGGGGTCTGTTTCGGTTTGTTTCCGGTTTTTGTGAATTTTTGCAAAAAATTGTTTTCATTTTCGTTCATTTCGTTACTGTTTTGTTACCATTTATTTCAATTTTTTGTGATTTTTTTTTAGCATTTAAAGCAGTTCAATGTATTGCCATAACGAAAACGAAACGGACGACAAAATATCTGGTGTTTCTGTTCGTTTTGTTTCATTTTAGAGAAAATATTCATTTGTGATTTCGTTATGTAACGAAACAAAAAACAAAAATGGAAACGAAAAATTGTTCGTTTCGTGCCCATCTCTACTTCTTTTTTCTTCCTCTTCCACCATTCAGGGTTACCCAGTTGAAATAACCAAGTCCCAGTTGTTGTAATGTTAAATAAAGTAAAATAACATTTATTGAATACAAGTTGTTTCAGTTTCAGGTTTTCTTGCGTGCCCTTAATGGAAAGTTCCTCTAAGCCAGGCATGTCCAAACTTTGGCCCTCCAGATATTTTGGACCGCAGCTCCCACAGTCCTTTGCCATTGGCAATCTAAGCTTAGAATTCTGGGAATTGTGTTCCAAAACATCAGGAGGGCCAAAGTTTGGACATGCCTGCTCTAAGCAGATACACTCAAGTTCTGTCCTTTTATGATTCTCAGACCCCTCTCATCTGTCTCACAATTTTATCTTAAGTTTATCTCTTCACCTCAACCTTATCCTTATCTCTTCTTTATCTCTTCTCACAACCCTCAGAGTTAGCCTTTTAAACATGTGGGCTCCACCTCCACACTCCCTCATTGGTCATCAGCATTAACCCTTTACATCCTTCTACCCAAATACATTGGACTACGCAGAGGGTAAATGCCACACCATGCTTAAATATTTTTAAAGGATGTCATATTGAAGAAGGGACACATTTGTTTTCCATTGCTTCAGAGACTAGGACTCAGAGCAATTGTTTCAGACTACAGGGAAAGAGATTCCATTTGAACATTAGGAAGAACTTCCTGATAGTTAGTTCAGCAATGGAATATGCTGCCATGGAGGGAGGTTCCTTCATGGCAGGGGGTTGGACTGGATGGCCCTCGAGGTAGGTCTCTTCCAACTCTATGATTCTATGAGATAGATGGACCACTTGTCTCCCTGGCAATGCCCCTTCTCATGTGCTTGTCCTTTCAAAGGCAGAAGCATCCTTGTCCTAAATCTGCTCTTGGATATTTACAACTACCTTGACGAGTTATATTTCTTTTAGCGACATCAAAACTCTTTTGGTTTCCCTCCAATCCTGTCTCTCAGCAGAGCTCTCCAAATAAGCGTTGACATTTTCCCTTTACATAAGTCAAAAGGAAAACAACAACAATAAAGCAATACTCACACACCTGGCCTACTTTTGAGACTTTGAATTCGACGCAGAAATTTCATTCTTGGTTTTTATTTCCCACCCCTTTTGTCTTCTTTTAAAAATGAAGACAATATTTCTTGAAAGCAAAATAAGAGGAAAATAAGGAAGAAGGGAAAATGCAACCTCGCAATTTCCAAGGCAACAAGCAGGTCGGTCTTGAACATTAGAGATGGGCACGACTTGAAAAAAAATTTTTTTGAGTTGTCGTTAGTCGGGCCGGTTCCGTTTCTGGTCGTTTCCGTTTTTCGCGAAAATTCGCAAAAATTAGTCGGTTTGTTTTTTCGTTTTTTCATTTTCGTTAGTACTGGTTTTTTGGGGGGTAGCGGGCTCCTGGAGGGACCTATGTGGGGTGGGTGCCTCCTCTGGCCCGCTATAAAGGGAAAGCGAGCTCCTGGAGGCACCTGTGGGTGCCTCCTATCCTCACCCACTAGGAAGGGGAAGCAGGCTCCAAGAGACCCCTCAACATGGGGGTCTCCCATCCTCACCTGCTGCTGCAAAATGCATGCACAGCCATATGGATATGCATACCAGTTGCAGACAGTGAGACTAGTGATGGCAGTGAACCCAGAGCCATTGGGTGATGCCTAAGGCTCTCGCACCGCCATGTCTCACAAAGAAGGGAATTGTACTTGCGTGTAGTGCAATGCAAGTAGATCTGGCTTAGGGTTAAGGTGGGTTAGTGCAAGGGCTAGGGTTAGGCTAGTGATGGGTAAGGTTAGGGTGGGCTAGTGGGTTGCACCTCTGGGTGCCTCTCTGACCCACTAAGAAGACAGTCTGTGACGTATGGGTAAGGACTGGAGTCAAGGATTAGGGTTAGGGTTAGGGGGCTAGGGCATGTTTTAGGGGGCTTTTTGGCACATCCCAGAAGTCTCCATGGCCAAGTGGCCATGCGATTGGTGGGATGGCTCCAAAAATTTGCATGGTCGTCCACTTTCACATGGCTGGCCACTCGGCCAGCCCATCATTGCGCAGGTGTAAATAAAATAAAATAAAATAAAATCAATGGAGGATAGAGGAGGAGAGGAGAGACATTTTGTTGCAAGAAAAAACCCACTGCTACTGTGAAAAATCTGGCAGTTTTGAAATTTTCACGTGTTTCTGTTGTGCTTGTGTGTTTTTGGACCACGATTTCAAAAACAATATTGCGTTCGCCGCCCCATTTTGGATCCCCCGCCCGCACCGCATGGCATGGCGAGTCCGGCTGCCCAGGACGGGGGGAGGCGGGACACCCCCTCCAGAAACCACCCCTCCGGTAGGTGCCCTGCGCCCTTAGTCAAGCAGGCATTTTTCCACCTGCTTTTTTGGCCTGGGAATGGGTGGGGGGAGAGTTTAAAAGTTTTTTTCCTGTGCCGTCTGTGCCGCTTGCTTGCGCTTTAATTGTGGCGGCCGGCGGCGAGACTGGGCTTTTTGCTGGCTGCGAGCCCTGCGGCGAGTCCCACCAGAGCAGCCCAGGACGGGGGATGGGGGAGGGAGGCCGGGGACCTCCAGAAACAACCCCTGTGGTAGGTGCCCTGAGGCACGGCAGGCATTTTTCCGCCTGCTTTTTGGCCGGGAACCAGGTATTTTTAACTTTTAAAAACTTTTTTTCTGTGCAGCGTGGCATCGCGCGATCACGCGATGCAAGGAACGAACACGACAAATCAGACCAAAATTGTTCGTTCGTCGGTTCGAGCTCAAAGTCTGGCGGAGTAATTCCTGTTACCGTTTCCGTAGAGTAACGGAACCGAGTAACGGAAACGGAAACAGGAATACAGCTAAGTCGTGCCCATCTCTATTGAACATATCAAACACCACCATGATAATGAAGTGATTTCTATTTATAGATCAACTCAACTCACAAAGCTTTTTTCTAAACTTATACTAGAAGTTCTCATTATTCCACAACTTTTGCTTAATTCTACAGACTTCTGCTCTTTCACTCGTTCTTACACTCTCTCCAACTCTTTCTTCAACACCTTTTCATCGAATCTTTATATCCCTTACCCTCAGGGAATGCGCCTTTCATGACTGAGCACTTAAAAGTGAATCTGTGAATGCCCGTCTCCACTGACTCTGAGGTTCTTTGTGCTTTTTAAAAAATCATCACATTTTCACTCTTAATGGAATATTCTCTTGGGACGTTCTTGCTGTTTAGCTTTTATCTGCTTCAGACATGCATGTTTCAGTACATGTGTCCCCAGATGTAGTGAAAAGCAGACCAAAGTAAAAATTCATAAATCCTTTCTGTGATCATTGCGAGTCATGGCAAAGACAAAACAAGATATACCTTTTGTGGTATCCTGTTACACTTGTGTGTTTGTGCAGGGGAACACACATTCATTTACTTTGCTGTCAGTGACAACCTCATGCCATCAAATGAAATTGCCTAGGTAGCTTTCTAACTAACGGTATATACTCACTCCTATAAGTATCACATGGAAATATTGGCCAAGATAACTGCTTTACATTGAACCAGCCTTTTGGTCCATTTAGCCTACAATTGTCAACACCAACTGGTAATGTCTCATCTGGGATCTTGGCATGATCCTTTCTTAGCCCCCCTTGAAGATGTGTAGGTTGAGCCTTCCATCGTCTACATGCAAAGCACAAGTTTCAAAGCCGGTATATGATAAATGAACACATTACTCATATATACAAGGCATATACAGTTTATCTTACCTTTGTCAGAATTAATAAAAGAACAAGTTGTGTGTTGACCTGATGCCCTATGGTAGAACTCCAAACACTTTCCTACTTAATGGTTCCAAGCAGTTTTATGAAGTTATGGAAGCTGCCTTTCAATCACAATGCACTGATTAAGGCTCAAACAGTCTTGCCTACATGATCATTTCCTCCTCCTGACCAATTCCTAATCCTTTAGGAACAGAACAGGAAATCCCGTCCTATATAAATGTGCTAAGAACCTGAGCAAAGAAGTGATGTCTTCTCCTGTGATTACCACGCATTTGTCAACTTGCTTACCCATTCTGTTGCCAACTTTCTCATGTTGAGTTTGGAGGTCTTCTACTCATCTTTGCTTGAGTAAGAGCGAGAAGCCGCTAATCATTTGCATGGGTGAGCAATTATCAGCTTCACTTTCGTTGAGCTAGAAATGATTTTTCCCTAAGGGCACCCCTTTTGGAGCTTAATAACTCAGGCCCCTGAGCCTCAAACCTTTCCAAATTTCGGGGGTTTAGAGGGAAGATTCCAAACTTGCTCCCCAGCAATTTTGGTTCTAAAACATAGCTGCAATACCTATTTTGAAGTATATAAAATGTACTCAAAATTGATATCACAACAGCAATGTTTCGGTGTGAATGATTAGTGGTGGAGAATCTTCAGCATTCCAGATGTTTTAGACCACAGCTCCCACAGTCCCTTGTCATTGGCAATACACACTTGGAACTCTGGGAGTTGTGGTCCAAAACATCTGGAGTGCTGAACCACCATGGCAAACTACATAAGCAGCACACTTTTATTTTGATTTTTGAGGATGTCCCCTGAATCATGATACTAAGAGAAACGTGGCTTCTCCCACTCCATTATCCTCCTCACTCTAATTCTGCAACATATTTTATCTCTTTATAAGTCTGGTATCTTTTCCCCTAGGTGAAGCAAGGGAAATACTCGGAGCAAGAGCAGAAGATGCACAGAGTTGCATCCAAATCCATGCACTGAGGATGCACCTACTGACATTTTGCACATGTGTACAGTTTTGAGTGAGAAAAGCCATTGCTTCAGCCATGAAAATTAATGTTGATGCCAGCAAAAAAGGAAAGGGGGAGAACTCTTCACAGCCAAAAAGAAAAAAAATCGCAGATACTTGTTTTTTATGGGAAGAAAGAGACGACTTAGCTCAAACTTTGCTGTCCTGTTCATTTTGTAGGTCTTTCTGCCCGAATCACCTATTTTCATAGATTCCCTGAACACAGTGTCCTTTGTCTGCCCAGATCCATTTTCTCTTACTCTTTTCCCATTAGTCGAAATATTTGTCATTTTCAAAGGAAAGGTTAAGGGGAGAAAATGTACCCTGACGTGGTTTTACAATTGATTAGGCTTCTAAATTGACTCCCCTGCACTTGTTCCTAAATTTAGTTCAAGGCAGCGGCTTTGCCATAAATTATCATATTGGTGACAAGCCTTCCGGAACACAGACAGCAGTGGCAGAATTTGGCGACCACAAAGGGACTGATGTTCAGGAACCTTTCCCAAAGCTCTGCACAGGGCTGTAAAGATAATTTATAGCCTCGGTTGTTCCCACACCTGCAGGATGAAGGAGCAGCTGTACCTATTCCCATCCAAGCTTTCTACTCCAATACCCACTCTCCAAATGTCTGTGTACTAGATCCGACTATCCATTAAAACACACACACACACACACACACACACACACACACACACACACACACACACACACACACACACACACACACACACACACACACACATCAGAATAAGAATAATGTCAATGTTTCAGTGCATCTCGCTTGAAAACAGATGATTGCTTGCAAGATATCCAGAAGCAAAATAGGCAGAATGCTACATAAAAACAACACCATGAGGACATATTTTAAAAGCAGCATTCCTGCATATTTACCCTCACTTCTGTAATTAATAGGGTTCACTGCTATGGGTCATCCAATTTATTTATTATTTATTTATTTGATTTATATACCACAACCATCTAGCAAAAAAAGCTACTGTGGGTGGTTTACAAACATATAAAAATACAAAAACAGGTTAAACAACTTAAAATACTAAATAAAAACTAATCGATCAGACCAAATAATCAAATCATCATAATAAAAAGAACAAATAAGCAACTAAGCACCAAAAAATCAAAATGATTTGACAATTCAAAATAAGAACAAATGGAAAAAAAATAACTAATAGAAATTGCATCTGATTGATGTAATAAGCTTAATTGGGCTGCTGCTTGCCATTCTCAACCTTTTTTGTGGGAGGGGGGACGCACTGGCATAAACAGAACATGAAAGAAATAGAGGTCGAACCAGGTTGATGTAAATTTCTTATATGAGCTAGGGTGTGAAGAACCGTTTTCAGTCTGTGGCCCCTTTCATAAGAACATAAGAACATAAGAAGAGCCATGCTGGATCAGGCCAAAGGCCCATCTAGTCCAGCTTCCTGTATCTCACAGCGGCCCCACCAGATGCGTTTGGGAGCGCATGAGACTAGATATCTGTCTCCTGATACCACTCCCCTGCATCTGGCCCTTGAACTACCCTGGTTTAAAGCCTAGAGATTACACATCTCCATCATGGTTTGTAACCCGTGATGGACTTTTCCTCTAGGAATCTGTCCAATCCCCTTTTGAAGGCATCCAGGACAGATGCCATCACCACATCCTGTGGCAGGGAGTTCCATAGACTTACAACGCGCTGGGTGAAAAAATATTTTCTTTTGTCAGTTCTTACTCTCCCAGCACTCAATTTGAGTGTATGTCCCCTAGTTCTGGTATTTTGAGAGAGGGAGAAGAGCTTCCCTCTATCCACTTTACTCATACCCTGCATTATTTTGTATGTCTCAATCATATCCCCCCTCAAGCGCCTTTTTTCCAGACAAAAGAGGCCCAATTGTTTTAGCCTTTCTTCATAAGGGAGGTGCCCCAGCCCAGTAATCATTTTAGTCGCTCTCTTCTGCACCTTTTCCAGTTCCAAATGTGTCAAGTTTCAAATGTGTCAAGCCCCCCCCCACCGCTCCTAGGGCTACCACATACAAACACACACACACACGGGGGGGGGGGGAGAGAATAGCAAAGATAAGGAGAAAATGTTTAAGAAAAAGAATCCAGTCCTATTTTTATTACAAGGGGGGGAAAAAAGAACAGAGTTTTTTTTAGTGTGTGTGATTATGTACAGGGAATGAAAAAGTGAAGTAGTAGTGAGGGGATTTGCTTTGCCTTGGGTTTTTTTTTTTTAAAACATTTTTCCAGGTGTGTCAGGAAAGAATTTAATAAAGAGAAAAACCAAGACTCCTCCTCCTCCTCCTCCTCATCCCATTGGAGGTAGACGCAAGAACTGCAGGGGGTTCTAATAGACTTTCCCTTTCAAAAAGGCCTTTGATTAAAGCTTCCTTTCAAAGAGCATTGGCTGAGGAGAAACAGAGCAGTGGTGCTGACTGCACTTTCAAAACACCACCGTGAATCAAGAAGAGAATTTTTTTTAAAAAAGCAGGTGAGACAGAAAGTGAAAGTATTCAAATCTTTGTTGTCAGATCTCAGATTTGGGAGCAGCTTTTTCCTCTTTTTATTTATTTATAAATGTTGTTGTTGTTTTTAAATCAAATTCTTTTCAGTCTGAATTTGAAGAAAGCTGTTAATTTGGGCCAATGAATCATAGAATCATGGCATTGGGAGGGGCCTATAAAGACAGCCAATCTGACCCCCTGCTCAAGGCAGGAATTTAAATCATAGTTCATCTGACAAATGGTTGTCCAAATTTATCTCGGATGCCTCCATTGTTGAAGTGCTCACCACCTCTTGAGGTCATTGGTTCCATGGTTGCGCTGCTCTAACTGCTAAGAAGTTTTTCCTGACATTCAGCCAAAAGCAGGGTTCTCTTTAACTTAGAATCATAGAATCACAGAGTTGGAAGAGACCTCAAAGGCCATCTAGTCCAACCCCCTGCCATGTAGGAACCCCCTGCTATGCAGGAACTTGAGCCCATTGTTGTGAGTCCTGCACTCTGGGATGACTGACTACAGATCATGCCCCTCCTCTGTAGGATAGCCCTTCAAATATTTGGGAAGTGCTATCGAATCCCGGGTGCCACACAGTGGAGTGAGCTCCTGCTGTTAACTCCAGCTCCTGCCAACCTAGCAATCCCAAAGCATGTAAATTGCAAGTAGATAAATAGGTACCATCATAAAAAGTGGGAAGGTAAAACATTGTTTCCTTGCAGCCATGCCGGCCACATGGCCATGGACTTGCACAACACTGGCTCTTTGGCTTGAATACGGAGATGAGCACCGCCCCTAGAGTCGGACACAACTAGCACACTTCTGAGGGGGAACCTTTACCTTTACCTTTTTCTCATTGTGAAATGAGAAAATAACACCTTTCTGTTTCTCACCCTTCCTTCCTTCCTTTCTTCCTTCCTCAAGTGATGGATAGCAACACAACTTTCTATAATAAACCAGCAAAATAAAGTCAAGCAGTAATCCTAACTGTGTTTCTGATGGCTGTGATGAATCTTGGAACAAAACAAGCCTGCTTTGAACTTGTCTGCTACCCCTTATCTAGATGTTTACACGAGTAAAACTAGTTTGTTTTTTAAACCTAGGTTTTGCATGATTTCTCTTCTTCCAGCTGATGTATGGGCTGGATCCAAGCTTGGTAAGAAATCCAGGTTAGGTCCAGCCTGATTCTTGCTACATCTCACTTCATCTCAGTTTATATTCAAATTAATTTGTAAACTCATCCCTCTGGAAAGCCAATATAGCTGTAACATATAAAGGTGCTTGTATTGATGTACAGTACCTGAAAGCTGGAGACTCAGTAGACTCTGAGGAGGAAAGTAGACCTGTCAAATATCAGACAAGTAGCATCAGCGTTTTACATACTAGGCACACAAAATGTCATGTTTAAAAAAAGAAATGAAAACGGCTGAAATCATTTGTGCATCATCTAATTCAATCAGTGCTTTTGACACAAGTTTTAAATGCAGCTTTCCCTTTGAACCAAATCTTGTCTTTCCATTTTGTTACAGTCATGCACATTGATTCAAATTAGGCTGCCTTGGGTCAGGATTTGTTATTAAATGAATGTGGTGCACAGGTCTAGTGGCTGTTTCGTCTCATAGGATGCTTACACTTTACATAAGCTAGCTCTTCAGTCAAGGTTTGAGATTTTGTGTGTATGTCTGGAGTGTGACAACAATGAAGATAGGGGTAGAAAAAGCAACCATGAATATGTATATTGTGCTTTAAAAATGAGGTAACAACTAGAGATGGGCACGGCCAGGAAAAATGATGTTTCGAGTTTTCGATTGTCGGGACGGGTCCATTTCTGCTCGTTTCCGTTTGTCGAGGAAATTTTCAAAAATTTGTCGTTTCCGTTTTCCGTTTGTCGTTTGTCGTTTGGGTTGGGGTTGGGGTTGGGGTAAGTGGGCTCTGGGAGGCACCTCTCTGGGTGCTTCTCTAATGTCTGACCCACTAAGAAGGGAAGCAAGGGAAGCGTTTTGCGGAGCCGCCGCGTACCATACATTTACATTACATTATGTTAGGGTGGGGTGGCAGAGGCACCTCTCTGGGTGCCTCTAACTCAGTAAGAAGGGAAGCATAGTAGCATACTGCCGTACAAGTTAGGGGATGGGATAGGGGATAGTGGGCTCTATGAGGCACCTCTCTGGGGGCCTCACTTTGATTCACTAAAAAGGGGAGCATACTAGCGTACTGACGTACAGGTTAGGGAATGGGATAGGGGATAGTGGGCTGTGGGAGGCACCTCTCTGGGTGCCTGGGACCCACTAAGAAGGAAAGTGTACTTGCGTACGGATCTGGGTTAGGGTTGGGGTTAGGGTAAGGGCTAGGCTTAGGGTTACGGTTAAGGTTAGGGTGGGTTAGTGGGCTGCACCTCTGGGTGCCTCTGACCCACTATGAAGGACAGCGTACAGGCGTATGGGTTAGGGTTGGGTTAGGGTTAGGGTTAGGGTTAGGGTTTGTCGGCTTTTAATGCCCTCTCTGGCACACCCAGAAGTCTCAGTCAAAACCTGGCCATGCAATTGGTGAAATGGGTCCAAAATTTTGCATGGTCCTATCCCATGGCCAGCCCATCATTGTGCATGTGCAGGTGTAAAAAAATAAAAATAAAAATAAAATAAAATAAAATCAATGGAGACGTTTTATTGCAAGAAAAACCCACTGCTGCTACTATAAAAAAATCAGGCATTTAAAATACCTAATTTTCAAATGTTTCTGTGGTGCTTCGGTGGGTTTTTGGACCATGATTTAAAAATAAATATTGCGGTCGCCATTTTGGATCCCCCCCCACCGCATGGCAAATGGAGATGATGAGGATGGCCCCCCCAGCCTGGTACCAGAAGCCCAGGACAGGAGGGGGAGAAGGCCAGGGACCCCCCCCCAGAAACCACCCTTCGGTAGGTGCCCTCACTGAGGCAGGCATATTTTCGCCTGCTTTTTTGGCCGGGAATCGGGTTTTTTAAAAAAAACTTTTTTCTGTGCTACTTGGCATCGCGTGATCGCCGCGATGCCATGAACGACAACAAAAAATCAGACCCAATTCTTCTTTTTCGGTTCGAGTTCGAGTTGGAGCAGAGTAATTCTCGTTACCGTTACCCGTTACGTAACGATAACAAGAACCGAAAACAGAAACGAGAATTTTGCCTAGTCGTGCCCATGTCTAGTAACAACAATAAGATTCACAGCAAAACATCCCAGCTCCCCAGCCTAGTATGTTAACGTAACATACCATTGCCTCACAAAAGAAATTATTTCATACCTAATAGTGGAGGATGGAACTAAACAACTGAGAAGAAAATAAAAACAAAGGAGAGAGAGAAACTCCCGGAGTTTCACTTGGTTGAGTGAAAGCATTTTTTAATATTTTCCCCTGTGTGTCCTTATAAAATGTTTAAAGATAAAACAATGTATATTGCTGTAAATATTCTTACTTTTAAGGAACTTGGTATTTTAATAGAGATACTCTCTGCTTTTTTATTATGCCTTTTTTGGCTATTGTTGTTGTTCAGTCGTTAAGTCATGTCTGACTCTTCGTGACCCCATGGACCAGAGCTCGCCAGGCCTTCCTATCTTCCACTGCCTCCTGGAATTTTGTCAAATACATATTGGTTCTATCAATGACACCGTCCAACCATCTCATTCTCTGCTGTCCTCTTTTCCTTTTGCCTTCAATCTTTCCCAACATCAGGGACTTTTCCAAGGAGTCCTCTCTCCTCATGAGGTGGCCAAAGTACTGGAGCCTCAGCCTCAGAATCTGTCCTTTCAGTGAACATTCGGGGTTGATTTCTTTCAGGATGGATAGGTTTGATCTCCTTGCAGTCCAAGGGACTCTCAAGACTCTCCTCCAGCACCACAACTCAAAAGCATCAATTCTGCAGCGATCAGCCTTCTTTATAATCCAGCTTTCACTTCCATACATCACTACTGGAAAAACCATAGCTTTGACTATCCTGACCTTAGTTGGCAAAGTGATGTCTCTGCTCTTTAGGATGCTATCTAGGTTTGCCATTGCTTTCCTCCCAAGAAGCAGGTGTCTTTTTATTTCGTTGCTGCAGTCGCCATCTGCAGTGATCAAGGAGCCCAAGAAAATAAATTTTGTCATTGCCTCAATTTCTTCCCCTTCTATTCGCCAGGAGGTAATGGGACCAGTGGCCATGATCTTAGTTTTTTTGATGTTGAGCTTCAGTCCATTTTTTTCACTCTCCTCTTTCACCCTCATTAGGAGGTTCTTTAATTCCTCCTCACTCTCTGCTATCAGAGTAGTATCATCTGCATATCTGAGGTTGTTGATATTTCTTCCAGCAATCTTAATTCCGGCTTGTAATTCATCCAGACCTGCCTTTCGGATGATGTACTCTGCATATAAGTTAAATAGGCAAGGTGACAGTATACAGCCTTGTCTTACTCCTTTGCCAATTTTAACCAGTCAGTTGTTCCATATCCTGTTCTGACGGTTGCTGGTTGTCCCACATATAGATTTCTTAGGACACAGATAAGGTGACCAGGCACTCCCATTCCTTTAAGGACTTGCCATAGTTTGTTGTGGTCTACACAGTCAAAGGCTTTGGCATAGTCGATGAAGCAGAAGTAGATGTTTTTCTGGAACTCTCTGGCTTTCTCCATAATCCAGCGCATGTTGGCAATTTGATCTCTAATTCCTCTGCCCCTTCGAAATCCAGCTTGTACTTCTGGAAGTTATCTTTCCACATACTGCTGAAGCCTGCCTTGTAGAATTTTAAGCATAACCTTGCTAGTGTGTGAAATGAGTGTGATTGTGTGATAGTTGGAGCATTCTTTGACGTTTCCTTTCTTTGGGATTGGGATGTAGACCGATCTTTTCCAGTCCTCTGGCCACTGCTGGTTTTTCCAAATTTGCTGGCATATCGTATGCAGCACCTTTACAGCATCCTCTTTTAAGCTTTTAAAGAGTTCAATTGGAATGCCGTCACCTCCACTGACCTTGTTGTTTGCAATGCTTTCTAAGGCCCACTTGACTTCACTTTCCAGGATGTCTGGCTCCAGGTCAGCAACTACGCTATCTTGGTTTTCAGGGACATCCAGATCTTTCTGATATAATTCTTCTGTATATTCTTGCCATCTCTTCTTGATATCTTCTGCTTCAGTTAGGTCCCTACCATTTTTGTCCTTTATCATATCCATCTTTGCACGAAATGCCTCTTTAATATCTCCAATTTTCTTGAATAGATCTCTAGTTTTCCTTTTCTATTGTTTTCCTCTATTTCTTTGCACTGTTCATTCAAGAAGGCCGCCCTGTCTCTCCTTGCTATTCCTTGGAACTCTGCATTCAATTTTCTGTATCTTTCCCTTTCTCCCTTGCATTTTGCGTCCCTTCTCTCCGCTGCTATTTTTAGGGCCTCATTGGACAACCACTTTGCTATCTTGCATTTCCTTTTCTTTGGAATAGTTTTCATTGCAGCCTCATGTACAATGTCACAAGCCTCTATCCATAGTTCTTCAGGTGTTCCGTCCACCAAATCTAGTTCCTTAGATCTATTCTTCACTTCCACTGTGTATTCATATGGGATTTGACTTAGATTATACCTGACTAGCCCAGTGGTCTTCCCTACTTTCTTCAGTTTAAGTTTGAATTTTGAAATAAGAAGCTGATGATCTGAGCCACAGTCAGCACCAGGTTTTGTTTTTGCTGACTGCATCTTTGGCTGCAGAGAACATAATCAATCTGATTCCGGTTTTGTCCATCTGGTGATGTCCATGTGTAGAGTCGCCTTTTGTGTTGTTGGAAAAGAGTGTTTGCAATGACCTGCTTGTTCTCTTGACAAAACTCAATTAGCCTTTGCCCTGCTTCATTTCGAACTCCAAGGCCAAACTTGCCAGTTATTAATTTTATCACTTGACTACCTACTTTAGCATTCCAATCACCTATGATCAGAAGAACATCTTTCTTTGGTGTCAGTTCTAGAAGTTGTTGTAAGTCTTCATAAAATTGGTCAATCTCAGACTCTTCAGCACCGGTAGTTGGTGCATAAACTTGGATTACTGTGATGTTGAAATGACTGCCTTGGAATCGTACCGAAATCATTCTATCATTTTTAGGTTGTATCCCAGCACTGCTTTTCTCACTCTATTGTTGACTATGAGGGCTACTCCATTTCTTCTATGGGATTCCTGCCCACAGTAGTAGATGTGATAGTCATCTGAACTGAATTCACCCATTCCTGTCCATTTAAGTTTGCTGATGCCCAAGATGTCAATGTTTATTCTTTCCATATCACGCCTGACCACATCCAGCTTACCCTGGTTCATAGATCTCACATTCCAGGTTCCTATGCAGAATATTTATTTGCAACATTGGACTTTCCTTTCTCTTCCAGGCACGTCTGCAGCTGAGCGTCCTTTCGCCTTTGGCCCAGCTGCTTTATTAGCTCTGGAGCTACTTGTCCTTGTCCTCTGCTCTTCCTCAGTAGCATGTTGGACAACTTCATACCTGAGGGGCTCATCTTCCAGCATCATATCTTTTAGCCTTTTGTTTCTGTCCATGGGATGTTCTTGGCAGGGATGCGGAGGTGGGTTGCCAGTTCATACCCTATATGATCCTGCTTTTTTAAAAACAGGTCCTCCTGCAGTTTTAAAACATGATTATTACATGATTTATGTTCTGCCAGCAAATGAAACTTTGTTTTTGACTGTACTTTTGCTCACAACTTCTCATAGTTGTAAGAATTTTGGATGCCAATGACACCTGCAGCTGTTTTCAATTTGCAAGGTTGGACTTCTGTTTAAGCATATGGGCGTACAGTTTTTCCATTGTTCTAAGACTTTGGGTTATTTTCAACAAAACTTGAAGTACAGTGGTAATTATGAAATTAATCTGTTCCGAATGCATTTTTGGAAGTCGATTTTTTTGCAAGTTGAACAGTTGTTTCCCATAGGCAGGCACTGAAAATCAATTAATCCATTTTGGAGGTTGCAAACAGATTAATTGGTTTTCAGTGCCTTCTCATAGGATGGCTGTTCCAACCCCCCTCAATCAAGGGCAGCTGAAGGCTGCTCTCTGCAACCCCTCCAGTCAGCTGATTTTGACAGATCCTACCTGTCAAAATCAGCTCTCTGGTGCGGCTGTGGAGAGCCGTCTTCAGGTGCCCATGATTGAAGGACATCGCCCATTGATCTTCACCCAACCTGGGAGGCTTGCAAGGGAAGCGCTGATCACTGGCTCCCTTCGAAACCACCCAGACTGGGCAAAGATGCATTGGTTCCTGCTCTGCCCAACAAATTGGTGGGCAGAGCAGGGAACAATCGATCTTCACCCAGCCTGGGCACCTTGCAAGGCAAGAGCACTTACCTTGCATGGTGCCAGGGCTGGGCAAAGATCCAAACTTATAAAGGCTCTCCACAGCCACACCAGATAGCAGATTTTGACAGGTCAGACCTGTCAAAATCAGCTGTCTTGCACAGCTGCAGAGAGCCTGTGTAAGTTGAATTTTTCGGTTGTTGAAGCAAGTAAGTTAAGGTGCCACTGCATTTTTGTGCATTTGAAACATAGAAACAACTCAAATAAATAAAGCTTGTACAATCACACAAGCTCATGTTGCTTGGAATTATTGCAACAACTAATACTTTGCTAGCCATATAAAAATTTGCCTTTAGTTATCTGTTTCCATACTGGAATTAACCCTTTATGTGATTAATGCCAGCTATGACAAACACACTTCTGATTCTTCCAAAGGGTTGCCAGGGAGGTGTTTATTTTACAGCAACCTACATCACACTGTATTTGACCCTGTTTTGTGATAGTGTGTTTAAGATGGTGTGAGATGCTGTCCAATCAGAAAATCAGAAATCCTGCTTGCTGTCTGAACTATTTCTATTTTTAAACTTCTTAATATTAAACTGTTTGATTTTAGCCTTGAATCACGAAGGCACTGGAATCTTTCTGTTTGCAATATTGATGTAGTGCTATGCCACTTCAAAAGAAAAAAAGAGGGGAAAATCAGTCTAGACAAGATGATTAAGGAAAAGGACATAAACCCATTGAAAGAGCTGCTTGTTGCTCAGCATCAAATCAACCTACTTCAAGTAAGGCTGCTCCATAAGAATGGTGACAGTGTTACAAATGACTTGAATCAATACAATCAAATTTTGACACAAACTCTCATATGATTTGAGCAATGTCCTTGCACTCTCAGTCTCAAATCACAAACACAGTAAAAAGTACATCCTGTTGGCAGGTGACCAGATTTAAAAAGAACTGTTAGCTTACTCATATGCCTCTAGGGTCAGTGTGATGTGTATAAGAAACCACAAAATGATGCTTTTCATGGCATGGTGGTGATACATAATAATGTTTATCAGTAAGGTGTTGGAAACCTCACTGCACATGAACATCTCCATACCATATCCTTCTGCATTTAATGGCAAAGGAGCACGAGCCAGTCTAAAAGTTGGCAACACTAATAACAGGTATAAAGAGGCATGTTTCTGAGAACATCAGTGGCTTGCTTGAACATCTAGATCTAGATCTAGATATAATATTGTGTGATACTCAGGACCTCGTCAGGGATGTGAATGTCACTGAGCCTCTGGGGAACAGTGACCATGCTGCAATTACCTTTGCCATGCATGTCGGAGGAAGAGTGTCAACCAAATCAGACATAAAAACCCTTGATTTTCGAAAAGCAAACTTCCCTCAGATGAGGAAACTGAAGGGGAGGGTTAGAAGAATCCAATCTCTTCAGAGTGCGTGGAGCCTGTTTAAAACAACAATAATAGAGGCCCAGCACAAGTGCATACCACAAAGAAAGAAGAGCTCATTTAAGTCCAAGAGGACACCGGCATGGTTAACGAGTGGAGTTAGAGAGGCTCTAAAGCACAAGGAGAGGTCCTTCTGTAAATGGAAATCCTCCCCAAACAAGGAAAATAAAAAGGAACACAAACTCTGGCAAAAGAAATGTAAAAAGATGATAAGGGAGGCAAAGAAAGACTTTGAGAAACACATGGCTAGCAATATAAAGGGTAATAATAAAAGCTTCTTTAAGTATGTTAGAAGTAGAAAACCTGCCAGAGAACCAATTGGGCCTCTGGATGGTGAGGGAGGAAAAGGGGAGGTTAAGGAGGACTTGGACATTGCAGAGAAATTGAACGAGTTCTTTGCGTCTGTCTTCACGACAGAGGACCTTGAGCGGATTCCGCTGCCTGAGCCGCCCCTCTTGACTAAAGAATTAAATCAAATACAGGTTAAAAGAGAGGAGGTTTTAGGACTAATTGATAAATTGAGGATTAACAAGTCACCGGGCCCAGATGGCATCCACCCAAGGGTTATTAGGGAACTGAGAAATGAAATTGCAGATCTCTTAACGGTTATATGCAACTTGTCTCTTAAAACGGCCACAGTGCCGGAGGACTGGAGGATAGCAGATGTCACACCAATTTTTAAAAAAGGAAGGAGGAGGGACCCGGGAAACTACAGGCCGTTAGCCTTACATCTGTCCCAGGGAAGATGGTGGAAGGCCTCATCCAAGAGAAAATCTTAAAACACATAAAAGAACAAACCTTGCTGAGAGAAAATCAGCATGGCTTCTGTAAGGGTAAATCTTGTCTTACAAACCTTTTAGAATTTTTTGAAAAGGTCAACAGGCACGTGGATTTGGGTGAACCGGTGGATATAGTTTATCTGGATTTTCAAAAGGCTTTTGACACAGTCCCTCACCAAAGGCTGCTGAGAAAATTGCATAGTCAGGGGATAAGAGGCCAGGTCCTCTTATGGATTGAGAACTGGTTGAGATCCCAGAAACAAAGAGTAGGTGTCAATGGGAAATTTTCACAATGGAGAGAAGTGAAAAGCGGTGTGCCCCAGGGCTCGGTCCTGGGACCGGTGCTTTTCAATCTGTTCATAAATGACCTGGAGACAGGGATAAACAGTGAGGTGGCCAAGTTTGCAGATGACACAAAACTTTTCTGTGTGGTAAAAACCAGAGAAGATTGTGAAGAGCTCCAGAAGGATTTCTCCAAACTGGGGGAGTGGGCTGAGAAATGGCAAATGCGTTTTAATGTAACCAAATGTAAAGTAATGCATATTGGGGCAAAAAATCCAAACTTCATCTATCAACTCATGGGCTCTGAGTTATCCGTGACGGATCAGGAAAGAGATCTTGGTGTGTTGGTGGACAGCTCCATGAAGGTGTCTCCCCAATGTGTGGCAGCAGTGAAGAAGGCCAATTCCATGCTAGGGATTATCAAAAAGGGGATTGAAAATAAAACAGCCAACATTATAATGCCATTATACAAAACAATAGTAAGGCCCCACCTGGAGTATTGTGTACAATTCTGGTCACCGCATCTCAAGAAAGACATAGTGGAACTGGAAAAGGTGCAGAAGAGAGCGACTAAAATGATTACTGGGCTGGGGCACCTCCCTTATGAAGAAAGGCTAAAACAATTGGGCCTCTTTAGTCTGGAAAAAAAAGGCGCTTGAGGGGGGATATGATTGAGACATACAAAATAATGCAGGGTATGAGTAAAGTGGATAGAGGGAAGCTCTTCTCCCTCTCTCAAAATAACAGAACTAGGGGACATACACTCAAATTGAGTGCTGGGAGAGTAAGAACTGACAAAAAAAAATATTTTTTCACCCAGCGCGTTGTAACTCTATGGAACTCCCTGCCACAGGATGTGGTGATGGCATCTGGCCTGGATGCCTTCAAAGGGGGATTGGACAGATTCCTAGAGGAAAAGTCCATCACGGGTTACAAACCATGATGGAGATGTGTAATCTCTAGGCTTTAAACCAGGGTACTTCAAGGGCCAGATGCAGGGGAGTGGTATCAGGAGACAGATATCTAGTCTCATGCGCTCCCAAACGCATCTGGTGGGGCCGCTGTGAGATACAGCCTGATCCAGCATGGCTCTTCTTATGTTCTTATGTTCTTATCTGGGAATCCTTGCCATTTGGAACTAAATACGAAAGACCATCAGTAGCATAAAATGAATTCTACTAGTACTTGATTGTGATGCCTTAGAAATTATATTTGTCTGAGAGATTGTAATGTAGAACAAGCCCACTACAAAGTTACCATGGCAGCTGATGAACTTAATCAGAAATTAAGCTGGCCTGTAGCATTTTTTTCTGTGAATATTCTCTGTCATTCAGATAAAGATATCTGGAAGTTGAATCCTGTCAACCGGACTTCTTTTTCTTGAGAGATCAAAACATGTTGCTACTCATCCAGGCAGCTTTGTCAGTCTGAGGGAAGCTAGTGGCGAGCCCTCCAATTTATAGTTCACCTTGATTTCACATTGCCCTGTTCTGAATAGGCTGGTTAGAGGGACAATGGCCTGAATAGGCTCGTTAAATATACAACTGCCTGGAGTGTGTGAAAGTCCCACCTATGCAACCCTTCCCAACACCCATTAAGTATGGGTCGTTAGCTGTGGCCTTGCTGGTGGAGGTGTGAAGTGCATCTGATTTGTTTGAGGATTGATGAAAGGGCAGCTTGATAAGTAGCAGGCAGATTGTGCCTGAGTCCCCTACCTCTGTTGAGATAGGGGTTTTCAGTACACACACTGAGCTTTCCTCAGACTGATGAAGTTGCTTGGATGAGTAGCAAAAAGTTTCAGTCTGTCAAGAAAATGAAGTCCAGTTGCCATGACTCAACTTCCAGAAGTCCTTGAGAAGTTCTCTCTCCAAGTTGTCCAGTCTCTCCTAGAATGTCACCAGTGGAAGTGTATCCTCACATTACTAACAGAAATACAAGAACAGCAGATTAAGCAGCCTTCAAAAAACAAAAAAAAAAAAAAACAGAACAAAACAAACCCTGACCTTTCTTGACAACTACAATCTGCTTAGGCAGTTACCTCACTTCCCAAATGGCAGGGCCGGCCTTGAGCACGAAATGGTTGCTCAAGTTTGTTATCATTAATTTTGCAAACAGTAGAGGGCGCTCTTGCTGGTTGGGGTCAGAAGCCAACATAGGGGGAAATGCATACAGTAGGACACCTTTATCCATGGCATCAGCAGGGCCACAGTCATAGTCTCCATATGCCCTATGTTGGGGAGGGCATGAGAAGCAGTTCTGTCATGTTTTGAGGGATCTCATATCTCCAAGGGTCTCCAAGTGCTCCAAATGTGTTTTAATGTTTTGGCCACTAAAGGGCACAAGGGTATATTTTGAGTCCAACCCAACCCCTCAACATAAACTTTCCTAGAATATGGAAAATATAAGGAACAAGAGCAGTCCTTCGTGGGTCAGGGATTGTGTGTGTGTGTGTGTGTGTGTGTGTGTGTGTGTGTGTGTGTGTGTGTGTGTGTGTGTGTGTGACCTCTGGGATTCACCAACCCCTCATGCCACACTCTCCATGCCACCCAGAGATTCCAGCTCCCTTTCTTTGTCACTCTATGACTTTGTTTCCATGTATGGGGAGTGTTGGGAAGGTGGACAAGCCTCTTGGATGCCCTCCCTTCTCTGTTTTTGCATGACTCCTTTGCTCTTCCCTTTGCTGTTGAGAGCCAATCCATCTCAAACCCTGTCGAAAGGTTCCTCACCTGGCAGTCACAACTTCTGTCAAGATTAATATAAACACAAAACACTTTAACTCAGCAACTCTGTTGCTCCAAATTGTCTTCTCTGTCTGTAGCTGCTTCTCGCAGCATCTCCTCACCTGGTTTGCCGAATGTTTCTGTTTTGAGATGCATCCCTCATTTCCACAATGACTGTGATGTCAGCTATTGCACATTAAATTCCATTCACCATCTTCCTCATCCCTGGTTGAATCCACCAGTATTCCATTTCCCTCAGAGGCATGGCCTCCTCAACTACTAAAATAATCCATTTACAATAACCCTCAATGGTAAATATTGTAGCGTGGGGTTAGTGATTCAGCAGTGATTTCAGCTCAGAGACAAAGCAGGCTGGAGACAGCTTCTAGTGAACAGCTCTTTAATCAGGGAGAGACAAGACTGAGGACTGGGGAGAGGGAGTTACATTTATAGGGGCCAGGACTGGCTAGGAAAAGATACATTTTGGAGGGAACAATTACAACCAATCACAAGGCTGCCTTTTGGCGGGAACCAATAGGATTGAAGATCCAAATGCAGCAACTAGAATCAACCAATAGGCCTGTTCCCTTTGGAACAGGAAGGCAGTTACTTCAACAAGCAATTACAGATCAATACATAACACCCCTCCCCCCCTGGTGGGCACAGCCCACGTAATCCTTTAGATATTGTGGGGCCCTGCGACTTCTAGTTGATCTTCCTGACTACGGGTGTTGCAGGGGCTTCAGCAGGCAGTGTTTGTGGTGGCGAGTCTACTGTAATTGTTTCGTCTGACACAGAGGGGGTTTCAGACAGCTCAGTGTCCCTGATCTGTTCCTCGGCGCCATGAGGACTTGCAGGAGCAGATTCATTTGCAGACGCCAATGGTACCTCTATTCCTGGGGCATCTCCGCTCTGGTCTTGCAGCTGTAAATCATTAATGGGGGTAGTGTCACTCTCAGGCTGCAATTCACACATACCGGTACCAACTCTACTGGGCGCTCTGTGCCTCAGTTGGTCCACGTGCCTACGCCAGACCCTGCCATCTTCAATGGTCACATAATAAGAGACTGGCCCAGACGCTCTGGTGATCACCGCTGGCACCTCTGGCATAATTTCTCACCCAGACCAAATCTTCAGGAGCAAAATACCTTGTAGAGTCGCTCTCTGCCTGTGGAGGTGCTCTAGCCTTGCGGTTTGGCATTTTGTCTGGGTGGACATAGTCCAGCACCGTCACCAGTCTTCTACCTAGAAGCAGCTCTGCTGGCGACTTGCCCGTAGTAGTACACGGCGTCGCATGCTGCAAGAACAACATTTGGGCAATGCACGTTGACCAGTCACCCTCCATCAAGCGTGCAAGAGATCCTTTGGCTGTCTGCACCGTGCGCTCAGCCTGCCCATTGGATGAGGGATGAAAAGGAGCTGAGGTGACCCCTCTTATGAAATTATCAGCCAGAAATGCCCTGAATTCTTGGGATACAAAGGCTGCTCCATTGTCTGAGATAATGGTCTCGGGCAACCCATGGGTTGCGAACAGCTGTCTTAGCACCTTGATGACTGCAGCTGACGACATGCTGGGAACCATAGCCACCTCTAACCATTTAGAATACACATCAACGATAACCAAAAAAACCTTTCCTTGGAATGGCCCAGCAAAATCTAAGCGCAGCCGGCTCCAGGGAGTCCGGGTCTGCTCCCGCCAGTGGACTGGTGCTCTGGCCACTTCTGGGCGCACTTCCTGACATGCCTTGCACGTCCGTACCCATCATTCAACATCTTGGTCCATCCCAGGCCACCATACATAGCACCGGGGCAGCGACTTCATCCTGACCATTCCCGGATGCCTCAAGTGCAGTGTATCCAGAACCCTGTTTCTCAGTAGTGCTGGGATGATCACCCTGTCTCCCCATAGGAGACAGCCCTTATGCAGGGATAGCTCATGTTGCCTTGTTGCGAACGGTCTAAAGTTTTCCTCATGCGGGCCACCTGGCCATCCCCTCCCCACCCAAGTGAGCACATGTAAGAGAGCGGGATCTTTCCTTGTTCTCTCAGCTATTTCAGTGGCAGTTACTGGGGGCCCCAGAAGTGTTTCCAGCATCATCACTTGTTCAGCTGGGGCAGGATCTGCATCGCACACACCACACATCAGCGTGGCACAACCTTTTCCCTGGAACATGGGTCAGGGTGTACTGGAACCCATTCAGGAATATAGACCATCGCAGCATTCTGGGGGAGAGAATCTGCGGCGTCTGTTTGTTCAGGTGGAACAATCCTAACAGAGGCTTGTGGTCAGTTTCAAGGAAGAAGTGGCGACCGTATAAATAGTCATGAAACTTTTTAATCCCTGCCACTATTGCCAGGGCTTCCTTGTCAATTTGTGTGTAGTTGCGCTCCGTTGGCGACAACGTACGAGAATAGAACGAGATGGGCTTTTCTGACCCATCCGCTTCCCTATGGCTCAGCCCAGCTCCCAGCCCATATTGAGAAGCATCACATGCCAGAACAAGAGGTTTCGACTCGTCATAATGAGCAAGGACGCTCCTGCTAGTCAGCATGCCCCGCAAGGTGTCAAAACCCTTCTTCTGTGCCTGAGCCCAACGCCACACACTCTTTTTCTTCAATAGTTTATGCAACGGTTCCGCTATTTAAGCTTTTTGAGGTAGGAATGAATGGTAAAAGTTAATAAGTCCCAGGAATGACTGTAACTCCGTCTTGTTCCATGGGCGTGGTGCCTCAGTAATGGCTTTAATTTTAGAGTCAGTGGGGTGGATGCCCGTTGCATCAATTTTAAACCCCCAAAAATCCACAGATGACACCCCAAAACTGATTTTTTTACTTTTTCAGCTGCAGCCCCACCTCCTTAAATTTGAGTAACACAGCAAGGATACGCCCCACTAGTTCCTGGGGGTCTTTCCCAGCAATCAGAATATTATCAAAAAATGGCAAGAGCCCTGGCAGACCCCTTAACAGGCGCTCCATTAGCCCTTGAAAAATTCCTGGAGCCACACAAATTCCAAACTGTAACCTGTTCACTCTGAAAGCCCCTTTGTGCGTTACGATCGTTTGTGCTTCCGCAGATTGCGGAGTCACTGGCAGCTGTTGGTAAGCTTGAGCCAGATCAAGTTTGGCGAAAATTTCCCCCCCAGCCAATTTTGCCAACAGCTGTGAGACGACTGGAATGGGGTATGAATTTCCCCTGAGTGCCTTGTTGATAGTACATTTGTAGTCTGCACAAATCCTCACTTCCCCATTCGCCTTAAGGGGTGTGACGATAGGAGTCTCCCACCTAGAAGAGTCCACAGGTGAAAGAACTCCCTGTTTGACCAATTTGTCCAGTTCCGCCTCAATTTTGGGTTGCAGCGCAAAAGGCACTCACCTTGGCTTGAGTCGGATTGGAGCCACCCTGGGGTCCAGCTCAAAGTCAATTGGAGGCCCTTTATAACAACCCAGCTTTCCACTGAAGAGTTCAGTAAATTCTTGGCCTAATACCTCGCCCAACTCAGGGGCAGTTTGGACTGAGTTGAGCCCTGATATACTCAGCCCCAAGGCAGGAAACCAGTCAGTACCCAAAAGACTGGGGCGACTCCCCTGTGCAATCACCAATTTAAGCACGGCCTGTTTCTCCCGGAATTGTACCCTCACAGCACACATTCCTAGAATGTGGATGCGGCCCACCGTGTACGATTGCAAGGTTGCTGGGAATGGCTCCAGAGAGGGGAACTTACCCCCAGGAAAGAGCCCCCTTGCAGTCTGGTCTGAGACAATGGTGAATCCAGATCCGGAATCCACCTCCATGTCGCACGGTCGACCTTTGATCTTCACTCTGATGGATGGTTTGCCCTGTGCCGGAAACTGCACGATCTCTCCATTGATCTCTGTGAGATAATTGCAGTCTAGGAGATGGGTTGTGGTGGATGATCTGCGACGCGTTGATCTAGGTGATTCCGTTGTTGCAGCTGCCACTGACTGACAGACCCGGGCAATGTGTCCTGTCTTACCGCAAGCCCTGCACGTAGCATCACAAAAACGGCAGCTTTTCCGCTCATGGTGTCCGCCACAGCCTGTGCAAACGCCTCGGCGATCTTTGGGCCGTGCATCCGCCTGACGCACCAACTCGACACCACGGACTGGGCTCTGGCTTGGACTAGCCTCTGGCTCATCCATGGCATGGGCAGCCTCTACCCGCAGTTTTGTGGTCTTGCCACTGGCATTGAGCTCTTCCTGCTCATAATTCTCTGTGGCGGTGGCCTCTTTCAAGGCGGAGGCAAGGGTGACATCTTCCTTTGCCACAATGCGCCTTTGGGCTTTTTTGCTGCTGAGCCCCCCAACAAATCGATTCAAGAGAGTGTCTTCAAGATTTGGGAAGCCACAGTGCTGAGCAAGCTTCCGGAGTCCTGCCAGGAATGCAGCCACAGATTCTCTGGCTTGCTGCTGCCTTTTCTGGAACTCCATCCACCAGGCCATCTTGGTTTTGGTAGGTGCCAAGTGGCTTGTCAGCCGGGCGAAAATGTTTGTGAGTGATGTCTCACTCAGCTTTGCTGGGGCGAGCAGTGCCTTGGCCAACATGAAGGTCTCACGCCCACTGCAACTCAGGAACGTGGCCCTTCTTTTGCTGGCACCAGTGATTCCTTGAGCCACCATGAAGAACTCGAAACGCTCAACATAGTCCTCCCAAGTGTGAGGCTCGGACAGCTGGAAGGGCTCCAAGACCCGTGGACTTTCCATTCTCCAGGCGGGCAGGGTCGTCTTCTAGCCAGCAGGTGAGTCATTTCTGTAAACCTCTCCCAGAAGAATTATTTTTTTTAAATGAACACTGAGATAAAGCTAAGGTAGTAAAGATGGGAGACAAATGCAGCGTTGGTGTAATTCCCACCTCTATCAGTCCAGAGATGGCAGACAGCGTTTCATTATGAAACAAAATGAAACACCATTTTTACTGTTGAAACAAAATGATTCATGACTTTCCCTCCTCCGCTCTCTTGTTATGGCCACCTCCACCCAGCTAGTTTTGACCTGTCAAAACCAGCTGGGTGGCAGTGGCCAGAATGGGGAGAGTAGAGCAGGGTTTTGAATTTCCTGATGCCTGCTTTGTTTTCCTGGTGTAGCCCCCCCCCAGCCTAAGCTGTCAAAAATGCACCTGAGGGGTGGGGGCACCAATGGGAGAATGGAGCAGGCAGCAGGAAATTCAAAGCCACATTCCTCTGTCCCTTCTCAGCCAGGAAAGTGGTGAGAGGATTGTATAGCCACTCGACCCATGCCTGGTTGAGAAGGGGCAGTGGAGCAAAGTTTTGAATTCCATGCCTCAGGAGCACCCTCGCTGCTACAGCTTGGAATTCAAAACTGTGCTCCTCTGTCCCATCTCAGCCAGGCAAGAGGCAGTCAGGTTGTCTATACCCACTTGACCCTTGGCTGGCTGAGAAGGGACAAAGGAACACAGCTTTGAATTCTGTGCTGCAGGAGCACCCTTGCTGCTGTGGCGTGGAATTCAAAACCATGTTTTGCTGTGCCCTTCTTAGCCAGCCAAGGGTCAAGTGGGTGAACCACCCACCCATTCCTTGCCAGGCTGAGAAAGGCACAGCAACAGGCGGGTGACAGGGTGAGTGCTGACTTCACTGTTCACCCTCTCAGCCTCCTGCTGTGTCGAGGAAGCCGGGATCCCCCTGCTGTATCAAGCAGAGTTCTGAATAGTTTTGTTTCATTTTGTTTCCTTTTGGGGGAAAAATGTTGCTAATGAAATGAAACAAAACTGCTAAGGAAAGGAAAGGAAGCAAAAATTATTTGTTCCATTTTGTGCCCATCTCTGTTGGAGAATCTGTAAGGTAGGTAGTACTCCCAGAATGTAGAGTTATGGTATTTGTAGTCCAAAATAATAAATAATCTACATCCCTTGACATGTTCATCTCACACTGTTTTTAGGAGGATTGATCCCATTATCCTGTCTGTTGAAACTGACAAGTTTCATAATCAAATTTTGTCTCTAAGCAGGGATCAGTCAAGACCTGGCTCTTGGTTTGTGTGCTAACCCCTGTTCCCCTGTCAGAGCAGGACTTGTAACTCAGATTTGGCATTAGGGTTAATTTTGTTTTCACGAAGATTATTTGCACATTCCTTCTGTTCTCTCTAATTCCGCAAACAATATTTATTACCAAAGCAGTCTTTTGAGGCTATGAATTACCAATTAAAGTTGATCCCTTGAAGTAATCTTCACTTTCACATCTTTGTGGCTGATTCACATTTCAAACACAGCATTAAGAGGAAAATGAATTGTGTCGCTGATTTTTTTTTCTTTAAGAAAACATTATTTATTCTGCTACTACGCATTAAATCACACAGTCGAAGAAACAATTAGACAGCCTGTCTTTCAATTACAACATGAATTTCATGTAAGCAAACTTATTAAATCTAAGAAGGCTAATCCTACCTAGGGTGAAGTGATCAAATAACAGCAGGAAGTGGAAGAAATTGGTTTTTAAAAAAGTGGCCAGCACTCTGAGCAGTTACAGACTAATAAAAGTTTGTGTATTATAAACATTTTCTCCTTATTTGAATTTTTCTGCAGAGTTTTCAGTTATTTAGAAATCAAGGGACCAATAATGAAATATAATGTATCAAACATTGGCAACAATCCTGTTGGTGAGCATTTTAAGTCACAGCTAAACGAGGCCCATTGAATCAATACAGCTTTGGTGAGTCAGCTCCTCTATAAATTCCATTTATTGAAGGAGCCCACTTTCATATGACTTACTGTGTTTAGCAACAGGATTTCAGCTGCTGCATTGTGTTATCTGAGCATGCATATAGGATCCATGTCAGCATATAGGATCCATGTCATTCATAAGAAGAAGGAACACTGAAAGAACACCCTTGAAGAAAGGGCAGAGTGTGAACTAGAGATAGACACGAACTGGTTCATCCCAGTTCATCCCAGTTCATCCCAAAGGCAGCAGCATCCTGTAGCTCAATCAGCCACTTATCAGGACCAGAGTGATAGCTTCATGCCCCTCCTTAACTGATCTTCCAGACCCAAGAATAGCTCATACTTCTCTGCCCTGCTCTGCTCTCTTGGCTGATCTCTCACTCAGACAATGGGGTGGGGCAGAGATGTCTGTGCTGATGTTCATAACAGGGAGATTACCCAAGGAGGTGGAAAAAGCAATCAAGCTGGATCTCAGTGTTCATATTTTTTCCAGTCTGCTGATCATCCTTTCTGTCCTCTCTGACACGGTATTGAGAGATGGCTTCCCATTCTCTTCTTCTTCTTCTTCTTCTTCTTCTTCTTCTTCTTCTTCTTCTTCTTCTTCTTCTTCTTCTTCTTCTTCTTCTTCTTCTTCTTCTTCTTCCTCCTCCTCCTCCTCCTCCTCCTCCTCCTCCTCCTCCTCCTCCTCCTCCTTGTGTTGTGTTTTTGTTTTTGTCGTTTTTATTTTTGTTGTTTTGTTGTTGTCTAAATCTGATTATAATATTGCATGAAATTTCATGGTATTTTCCCCAAGGCCCCAGTGATTATGGAGACCAATGAAATGTGCTTCATTTGTCAGATCTCTATATTTTGTTGGCATCTCTTGGAACTGCAGTGTCGAGCATCCAAACATTTCTTCATTTTATTACTGTCTGGTGTTATTATGTTCAAAGTGTCTGTCCACTGGAATCAGAGAGTTGCAAAAGGGATTCAGGGGGAAATTAATATGTTTTGCAACTTCAATAAAAAAGCTAGGATCAATAAGAGGTTATGGTATATACCACAAAAAGAAGGTGGTTTAGGGTTACCTAACATTAAGCTATATTACATTGCCAATCAATTAAGACATATTCCAGATTTAATAATAGGGAATGATAATCTAATTTGGAGAGACTTAGAAATTAAATCAAAAGAGAATATTTTTTAAGGAGGATGTTAAAGTTCAGGTGAAAAAGATAAGTAATCCATTCTTGAAAAATACTATGGAATGTTGGAGGAATTTTAGGGAGACTTTAAGCCCATTGGTTTCACCCTTGATACGAATAACAGAAATTAAGGATTTCCCAGAAAATTTAAAAGGGAAGTTAAACATGCCACTGCATGATAAAAAAGTTATATACTTGCGGGAATGGTTAAAGCAAATGCAGAATAGACAAAGCATAAAGGAGAAATTGGGAGGAAATATTTGCTGGCTGAACATTATACAACTGGAAAAATGGACTAAAGAATGGATAACTAAAGTAGGAGAGTGCAGAAAATTGACTAGAGTTGAAGAAATTATAGATAGAAGAAATGAGATTGAAAATGAACAGAGGAAAGGAATTGTAAGTGAGATATATAAAATATTAATTCAGGAAGATAATGAAAAAATAATAAGTTAAGAGAGATTTGGCAAGAAGACATTAACAAAGAGATAAAAAAGGAAGATTGGGGGAAATTGTGGAAGAAAAGAATAGTGAAAAATATGTCAGTGAGAGTTAAAGAAAATTGTTATAAAGTATATTGGAGATGGTATATAATACCTGCAAAGTTAAATGTAATAAATAAAGAAATATCTCCTATTTGTTGGAGATGTAAAAAAGAGAAAGGGACATATTTACATTTGTGGTGGACATGTGAGAAAAGGAAATTGGAATGGAATTTGGTTTTCAATTAAATGCAAGAAATATTAGGGAAAAAGATTCCAGTGTCCCCCCCAAGTTGGCACTGTTAAACATAGTTGCATATATTCAACTGAAGAAAGAGGAGGGCGAATTGGTAATTATAATGGTTACAACCGCTCGGCTGAAGTTTGCCAAATATTGGAAATCTAATAATCAATTAGTAATGGAAGAATGGTATAAGGAGTTATGGAATTTAGCTATTAATGATAAATTGACCTGTGAAATTAAAATTAGGAAAGGGCTGAGCAAATCTAATGATTTTAATGGAATATGGGATAAATTATTGGTATATGTATTTCAAAAAGGCAAGGGGTATACACCTGGAGAAGACTCAATGTACTTCTGGAGAGAAACGGGCTGGTCAGTACCATGAAGTTGTAATCTTGTTTAAGTCCCAAGGGGGGTGGGTTGCACTGGGTTTATGTCTGTATATTGTTGTATTTTTGTATACTGTTGTTTTGTTATTTTTTATTCTTACGTTATTTTGCTGTTTTATCTGTTCTTTTATAAATAAATTTAAAAAAAGAAAAAAAGGAAAAAAAAGGAAAAAAGAGAGTTGCAAAAGATCTTAATTAGGTCATTTTTGATACTGTCTCTACCTGACCTTTTTATTTATTTATTTATTTATTTTTACAACTTACATGCCGCCCACTACCCAAAGGTCTCTGGGCGGCTTACAATCAAGGAATTAAAACAGTTAAAAACATCAACAACAATAAATAATTAAAACAACAATAAAAACCTTATACTAAAACATCACACTAAAATTGCCATCAGAAGACCCACAATCTAAATTGTATCAATTAAAAAACTTCTGGAACAGGAAGGTTCTTACCTGGTGCCGAAATGTCATCAGTGTTGGCGCCAGGCGGATCTCACTTGGGAGGGCATTCCATAGCTTGGGGGCAGCTGCCGAAAAGGCCCTGTTCCTACAAGCCATCCCTTTCACCTCCTTGAGGGATGGCTCTTTCAGGAGGGCCCCCTGGCTTGATCTTAATTGCCGGGTAGGTTCATATGGAAGGAGGCGGTCCTTCAGGTATCCAGGTCCTAAGCCATTTAGGGCTTTATATGTCAAAACAAGCACTTTGAATTGGGCTCGGGCAGCAACTGGTAACCAATGTAGGCTACGTAGAATCGGCGTGATGTGATCCCTAGCGGCCCCACCACTTACTAGCCGCGCCGCACGATTCTGAACCAGTTGCAATCGCCGAACCATCTTCAAAGGCAGCCCCATGTAGAGCGCATTGCAGTAATCAATACGGGATGTTACCAGTGCATGCGTAACTGTTATGAGGCTCCGTTCATCCAGGTAGGGGCGTAGCTGATATATTTTCCGCAGCTGGAGAAAGGCACCCCTGGCCACCGAGTCCACCTGGGCTTCCAGAGTTAGACCGGGGTCCAGGAGCACCCCCAAGCTGCGAACCCTGTCCCTTAGGGGGAGTGCAACCCCGTCCAGAACAGGGAAGTGTCCCTCTAACCTGTCTGGCGAAGCACCCACTAACAGCACTTCCGTCTTGTCTGGATTGAGTTTCAATTTGTTAACCCTCATCCAGTCCATTATCTGGCCCAGACACGAGTTCAGCACAGAAACCGCCTCACCTGGATTGGTGGAAAACGAGAGGTAGAGCTGAGTATCATCAGCATATTGCTGAGTCCTCAGCCCAAACCTCCTGATGACCTCTCCCAGTGGTTCCATGTAAATGTTGAACAGCATGGGAGACAGTATAGAGCCCTGAGGAACCCCATGACATAAATGCCACGGGGCAGAGCAACTGTCCCCCAGCACCACTTTCTGGACATGGTCAGCCAGGAAGGAATGGAACCATCGCAAAGCGGTGCCTCCAACTCCCAACCTGGCCAGCCTATCCAGAAGGACACCATGGTCGATGGTGTCGAAAGCCGCTGAGAGGTCCAGGAGTATCAACAGGGTTGCACTCCCCCTGTCTCTCTCCCAGCAGAGGTCATCATACAGGGCGACCAAGGCAGTCTCTGTACCAAAACCCGGCCTGAAACCAGATTGAAATGGATCCAGAAAATCCGTTTCATCCAGCAGTGCCTGGAGTTGCCCGGCCACCACCCGCTCCAACACCTTGCCCAAATAAGGGAGGTTCGCTACTGGACGGTAGTTAACCACCAGCCCTGGGTCCAGGTTAGGTTTTTTAAGGAGTGGTCTAATCACTGCCTCTTTCAAGATGGTGGGGACCACTCCCTCTCTTAATGAGGCGTTTACAGCTTCCTGGACCCAGGTGCGAACTCCCCTGGCAGATCTTTCAATTAGCCAAGAAGGGCAAGGGTCAAGTGGCGTAGTGGTAGCACGGACAGATCCAAGCACCCTGTCCACATCCTCGGGTCTCAATAATTGAAACTCATCCAATAATACTGGACCTAAGCACGGCACACTGGACACATCCCTTGATTCTGCACCAATAGTGGAGTCCAATTCCCTGCGAATCTGAGCGATTTTTTCCTCAAAGTGGACAGCAAACTCGTCACAGCGGGCTGCTGAGTGGTCCAAAACCTCCATCGTATTTCTCGGTTGAAGAAGGTCCCGGACCACCCGAAACAGCTCTGCTGGATGGCACTCTGAAGAAGCAATACAGTTTGTGAAATATTGCCTTTTCGCAAACTGTATCGCCACGGAATAGGCCTGATAATGGGCTCTAAGCCGTGTTCGATCGGACTCACAGTGATATTTTCTCCACTTGCGCTCCAGCCGTCTCCCCTCCTGCTTCATTGCCCGCAGCTCAGATGTATACCAAGGAGCTGTCTGGGCTCTGCGTAAGGGGAGAGGGCGCTTAGGTGCAATCGTGTCAACCGCCTGGGACATTTCCCTATTCCACAGGGTGACCTGAGCTTCGACAGGAGCGCCGACCATATCAGATGGATAATCCCCCAGAGCTTTCAGGAAACCATCTGGATCCATTAGTCTCCGAGGGCGGATCATCTGAATAGATCCCCCACCCTTGCAGAGGGTAGAAGAAGCTAATAGCCTAAACTTGACCAGAAAGTGGTCTGACCATGACAATGGAATTAGAACCATTTTTATGGATTATTGAATGCTGGCAGATGATATATTACTTTACATTATGACCAGTGTATGAATTTTGCAACTCTATCATATCTAGTGTTAGAGGTTATGAGGTCTTTGGATATTCAGAGAGGAACTCAAACCAAGGTGAACTATAAATTGGAAGCCCAACACCAACTTTCCTGAGACTGACGAAGCTACTTGGATGAGTAGTGAAACATGTCCATCTCAAAAGAAAAGAAGTCCAATTGTCATTACTCACCTTCCAGATAACCTCACCTGGGTGACTGAGAATCTTCATAGACATATTCACAGAGGTGGTGTGACACTGTTTCATCATTTTTGTGGCTGAATCCATATTTGTCATTTTAGGTTTCATTACATTAATTTGTAGTGTTTGTTCTTGAAGTTTCTTTCTTCATGGTCCCCAGTTTTTAATCATGTCCAAATATTATTGTTATGGCTGTTTTTAATGTCTCAACATTGCTAGTGCATGTGAGTGGTTCAAAGGGTCAGAATCAACCCTATATTCTTCTTTTTGTTTATGCTTCAACATAGTACCATTAATGATTTTGATTCTACTTTGTAAATAAATAAACTACTTTCATTTTTATTCAACTTAAAAGCAGTCTGAAGTCTTTAATGTACTAGTGCTGCTAGTTGGTGGTAGCGAAAGAAAGAAATCAGAAGTGGTGTTTGTCAATAGCCTGTGAAAGGTCCGGGAGCAAGCACATTATTTATTTATTTATTTATTTATTTATTTATTTATTTATTTATTTATTTATTTATTTATATACTGCTCCATCTAGCTACATGGCTACTCTGGGCGTTTTACAAACTGAACAGAAATCAAAACCATAAAGAGTAAAATACAATATAATAAGCAAAAGTATATAGATAAAAACACAATAACTACTAAACAATATGTAACAAAAACAGAACAGAAGCAAGATGGGCTACAGATAAAAACAAAATAAATACATAATAACCACATTCTTGGATTTTAGGTTTCATGGCATTAATTTGGAGTCCTTGTTCTTGCACTTTCTTTCTTAGTGGTCCCCAGCTTTTATCATGTCCAAATTAAATTATTATCATGTTTATTTTTATTCCTGTTTTTAACGCCTCAACATTGCTAGTGCATCTGAGGGCGTTTATACACGACCCCTAAACTCCGGGGCAAATGGCTCCCAGCTCCGGAGCTTAAAAATGTTTACCCACCAGCTCAGGAGTTAACAGGAAATTAAGTGCGACCACGCCCACTTTAGCGCGTCCCAGCGCATCTTTCAAGTACCTGCTCTTTGGAGGTGAAAATTATTTGATCCAGTGTAACATTAGTGAGTGCGGGGCTCTCCTTGCTTCTGTTTGTTGTTTTTTGGCTCCCGCCCCTTTAAGAGCTACTTTTACAGGGACTGGAATGTTGCCGGCAAGAGCGAGAGGCAGAACGGAGGTGAGCGGCATTCTTTTCTTTCTCTTTTTCTCCCTCCCCCCACGCAGCCAGCAGCCAGGAAGTGCGGAGGGGGTGGGAACGCAGGAAGAGTGACGAACCCCTAAGATCTCTGGTCCGAATTTAAGTGGCCAGCGGATCTTAGGGGTCGTGTAAAAAGGCCCTGAGTGGTTCAAAGGGTCAGAACCAACCATGCAGAGTCAAGTGCTACAGTTTTGCAGGTGAGATGCATGCTGATGATGTTGAGGAGGAGGAGGAGATGGAGAAGGATTTGTATAAAGACCATACTGTTGCTTCCTGTTCTCCCTTCTTCTCCTCATATACTGCATCAGCCAGCAACACAGTTCTGTGAAGAGCAAATGCTATTACAAAAATTGTTCTTGGGCATATCTTCAGCACTGGTCAGACCTCATCTTGAGTAGTGTGTCCAGTTCTAGACACCACACTTGAAGACAAATTGCAGCAAACTCGAGCAAGTTCAAAGGAGGGCAACCAGGATGATCAGGGGACTGGAAACAAAGCCCTATGGGGGAAAACTGAAAGAACTGGCCGTGTTTACCCTTGGAAGAGAAGATGGAGGGGATGGAGGGCAGTGTTTTTGAAATACTTGAAAGGCAGTCCTACACATAAGGGGTGAGATATGTTCTCGATCATCCCAGAATGCAGGGCATGTCATAATGGGACCAAGTTACAGGGCTCTAGATTTCAGCTGAATACCTGGAAAAAAGTTCTTAACTAACAGTATGACAGCAGAATGAATGGCCCGGGCTGAAGGTGCTGAAGGAAAAATTGGGCAGCCATTTCTCAAATCTACTTTGATTTGGATTCCTGTCTTGAATAGGAGTTGACTTACCGACCTCTTCTAACTCAATTGTTGTAAGATCAACCGGATCATGCAAGGGTGGAAAGAAAGGTCAGAATTGTAGTAGCATCCTTATGCATTTTATACCTACCTTTGTATTGAAACTTTGCTTGTTCTTAGGATTTTTCCTGTTGGAATTGTGGATCTTTAGGTCATGGATACATCTCTGCACATGTAGCAGGAGATATTGAGAGAGCTTTAATACCCATCACTGGAACTAGGGGGCAGGTGGATTTAGAATCATAGAATCATATATTTTTTTCAGTTTTTTCGGAAATGTTATGTGCACACTTAAAATAGGGTGGAAGTTACCCTGGAGCAGATTTGTGTGTGTGTGTGTGTGTGTGTGTGTGTGTGTGTGTGTGTGTGTGTGTGTGTGTGTGTGTGTGTGTGTGTGTGTGTGTGTGAAGGACAGAAATAAATTCCCATTCTGCTAGTAGATGATTGCTAACAGAACACTGGAGGTAGGATCCAGATTGTCTTTTTATGGTATTTTCATTTTGAATGCTATTGTGTTACTTGGCCTCTCTCTAGACCATGTTTCCCCCTGTTTTATATTTATACATCTCTTTTGTGTTTGACAGATTTTTTCTTAAAAAAATACAAACACATTCTGCGGATTTGATGTATAGACAGTGTCAGTATATTGAACATTTTTTATATATTCATAAATTGAACCCTGTTATTATCTCTTATGAACAAAGTGGAGGACTCGCAATGTGTATCAATTGCCTTTCCTGGCCTCTCCAGCCAAACAAAACTTGCAGTCATCTTTAATATTTTTGTCAACATTGTTATGAATAGAACAGGTCTTTCCAAAGCAAGTATGATACAAAATTAATTAGGAAAGTCAGTTTAAATTTACAAGTATACAATTACAAGTGAAACAAATAAGAAGCTAGGACTTCTGCATCATTCCCATTGGGTCCCATGTCACCTGGTCAGGGGCACATCAGTCAGAAGCTGTGCCTAGTCTGGCGGCGCTATAAAAGATGCCAACTGTGCATCTCTGAGGGAAACCCCAGATCTATTAAAAGATATTGCAGGGGTTTTCCCAAACTGAGGATTGTAAGAGCCACAAAAGTGATTTGCAGGAGAGGGTGGAGATAGTTTATTAAAATAATAATCCTAGTGCAAAGAACTTCTATTTAAACATTGTTGCGACAAAGATGGAGTAAGATTTTAGGAAGGTCTAGCAACACTTGAAAGAACAACTAAAGAGCAACTAAAATGATTACTGGGCTGGGGGACCTCCCTTATGAGGAAAGGCTAAAACATTTGGGGTTGTTTAGTCTGGAAAAAGGGTGCCTGAGGGGGGATATGATTGAGATGTACAAAATAATGAAGAGCATGAGTAAAGTGGACAGAGGGGTGCTCTTCTCCCTCTCACAAAATACCAGAACTAGGGGACATCCACTCAAATTGAGGGCTGGGAGAGTGAGAACAGACAAAAGATTTTTTTTTTTACCCAGCGTGTTGTTAGTCTGTGGAGCTCCCAGCCACAGGATGTGGTGATGGCATCTGGCCTGGATGCCTTGAAAAGGGGATTGGACAGATTCCTGGAGGAGAAGTCCATCACAGGTTACAAACCATGATGGAAATGTGTAATCTCCAGTCTTAAAACAGGGGTACTTCAAGGGCCAGGTGCAGGGGAGTGGTATCAGGAGACAGAGATCTAGTCTTGTCTCCTCCCAGATGCATTTGGTGGGGCCACTGTGAGATGCAGGAAACTGGACTAGATGGGCCTTTGGCTTGATCCAGCATGGCTCTTCTTATGTTCTTATCTTCATAACTAGAAAAGACCTATAAGTTTAAGGATGTTTCAATGGAGACCAAGTCCAACAGCATCCACATCTGACAGCATCTGTATTTCTGATCACCAAGTAGAGTTCTGAAAGCTGTATATAAATAAAAGGTGATAGGAAGAAAAAAACAGATTCATTCAAATTTGGTACTGGAAGAGAGGTTTGTGGATACCACAGACTGCCAGAAAGACAGACATGTGGGTCCTAGATGAAATCAAGCCTAAACTATCTCTGGATGCAAGAACTTTGAAGCCGATGTCCTACTTTGGGGACACCATGAAAGATAATAATCCAAAATATTCCGGGTTCTTAGCATTTTAATGACCAAATGAGCTCAGTTTAAAAATGTTTGCTTTCTCAGCCATGTTGGCTGAAGCTCTTTTGTGCCTGAGGCAGAATAGTACCTGACCCACATTTTGACAGCAATCACATAACCAGCTTTCCTCATGCTCTGGCTGTAAAACCGCAACACTAATACTTTCAACTGTTCACAGTTTGCTGTCTTTTAATAATTCCCTCACACAAGTGCTTGAGGTGGCTTCTACATGCTGCCTAAGAGTAGGGCAAGCCCTGCTTCATAGACTATATGGACCATGCAGCTAAGATTTGCATCTCCTGTAGAACTTTCCTGCTAGCATATTCCTGGAGTTCATCAAACCGGAGAATACATTTTCTTGGTCATGATGGATGATGATGAATGTTAGCCTGCAGCTACACCTTTGTGGCCTATTAATACATTAATGCAGGGGAATTAATTTGCCTGTTTATTCCATGGCAGAAATCCTAACAGATTTATGTAGACCCATAATAAATGATGGTAATTCTACATTTCCCAACTCAGTGCACTTCAAAGATGGATTTCAGCAGAGCAATTGTACCTAAAGGAGCCTGATGCAATTTGCAAACTTTATCATTAAGCCCGAGATATACAATAACTGCTTCCATATTTCTTTGTAAGTGACCACAAAAGTCATTAAAGTTTTAAGATGGCATGGTTTGTGACTGATTGGGTGGATGAGAAATCAAATAGCCAAAATACATTGATCAGTTTTATATACAGCATATACAACATTTTTCAGTGTGTAAGACTATATTTTTGTCAAAAAATTGTTAGACTAAAAATTTAGGGTCATAACATGGTGTTTCTTTCTACACTCAAGCTCGTCTGGGTATCGAATGAAGCACCTCAGACATGCAGTGGGAGAATCATTCTCCATCATAAACCCAAATCAGTCATATCTGGATATCACATTTTAAGAAGGATGTGAACAAATTGGAAGAAGTTCAGAGGAGGGCAACAAGGAAGACCAAGGGACTGGAAAACAAGTGATAGAACTGGGGATGCTTAGCCTTGATAAAATTTCATTGAAACCATTTGATGTAAAAAAACAACAACAACCTTAAATATGTTCCTATCAAGACTGGGAAGACCACTTGTTTTAGTTTTTGATTTAATGACACATCAGTAAAAAAAAAAATAGAGAGGGTGGTTGAGTCTCCTTCTTTGGAGGTTTTTAAGCATAAGCTGGATGGCCATCTGTTGGGAGTCCTGTGATGGGGGTTCCTGCATGGCAGGGGGTTGGACTAGATGGCCCTTGAGGTCTCTTCCAACTCTATGATTCTATGATTCTAAATGCTGGTGATTTGCAAGGCTGACACTGTGACTGTTTTCTAGATTTCTACCTTCTTTCCCTCTCTTCATTGGCTGAGTCACTGGTGCCAAATTACAGTCCATGATGGTTACTTCACATCCACTCTCGTCCCAGGAGGAAGTTCGTTGCATGTTGATGTCGGTTGCGGTCATGTGGTCTTCTTGCGGTTCTGTACCTGTTCCTGTGTACACATGGGCATGATCGATGATACCGGCATAATTGTTTCCACACGTCCTCGTTCCGTGATGAGATGTGAAATTCCATGCCTTTGTTCTCCATTTTTTCCCGGCCCGACCTTCCATTTTTCGATGTTTCGATTCTCCGAAGCCTTGCCTTCAATACGTTACGGAGCTAAGTTTGAGGCATTTGTCTTTTAATCTCTCTGCACTGCATTGCTGACTCCATAGGGAATGTACTGGCAATGGCACTTTGCACTCCTGCCAATAGATGGAGAATGGCACGTTGCGTGACAAGCCTTACCTCACGGGCACTCGTATCAGAATGAGAAGCGAGATGAGGATATTCCTGAGGCCAGGGAGGGGGATCTCTCATCCCATTTAGATCACAGTTCAGGGTGTGTGGTCGGGACGAACTCCCCTCATCCTGCAATGGACGTGCGGTTAGATTTCTTCGTACCGGTCCCCAGAGGGACCGCAAACAACGATGAGATGGATGTGAAATATCAGCCCATGACTCAATGGAATCAGGGGAGAGGGAGAACTCTGTGAATGAATGGCCTTCAGCAGAACTGGGAAACATTTTTAAAGGTAATTATTACACACAATCAGATGGACACCTTGACAAAGCCATGAATGTTTCCTTCTCAACTCTTAACGCAGAGCTCAACACCGATTTTTAAAACAACCTTGGAGCTGACACGGAAAGTTTTTAATACAGCTGGGCAGCGTATCTGAATGGTATCTTTACTGAGAGCCCATTGATGTACCGAAGAAACCTGGCAAACTAGTTCTAATTGAAGATCTCAACAGGTCCTCAAAATCCAGAATTGCCAGCTTCAAAGAGTTAGTCATCTTTTGAGAAAAAGGTTCAGCTTACTGGAATGCATTGGGGATTCACGAATTTCAGCATCTTTGGCTTTGGGAGAATTGTACGCCACCACGTTGTAAATACACCATGTTGTAAACATGCTTTTCATGTGTGTCCACTCAGGGGTCTCATCAAAAACATGAAAGAGACAGCTGATATAAAATTGGCTGCCCTTCATTTTTCACTTAATGCAACATATTGAAGCGGATATGGTAATTTTTTTCTATGAGGCAGATCAAAGGGAGACTAAAGTGGTTTTTAATAAGACCATTGGAATTTCTCCATAGAGGAAGGGCCCTTCTTTTTCATTTATTGCTTGCCACTAAGTTATGTTGAAGACAGAATCCAAAGCTAATTAATAACTCTGTTTTCGATTAAGCCCATCTGGAATGTCTAGGGAAGCTAGAGAAATTATGATACAATGAGGGGAATTTACAAATGGAGATATCTATTAGGTTTGACTAAAATCCAACCAGAGCCAGCTCTCTTTGCAACATTATATGATGAGTACAATGAAGAAGTAGGTATTTTACAAAGAAAAATATATGACTGTCCTGCATCAGAAAATGTCACTGAATTCTTAACTGGGGACAAGTTGTGAGTAACAGTTCTTCTAATCCGATTGTAGATAACTTGTATAAGCCTTCTTCACTTCCTTTAGAGTGATGGGATACGATGGAAGGTTTAATGGAGAGAAGAATCTGCATAGAGGTCTTTATGCTATGAGAAAGGAGAAGTTACATTTTCAGACTATAACTTCTAAGGCACTGTACAAGGGTCTGCCTCTCAAACATGCCAGGAAACTTCAGTGGGTCCAAAACATTTCAACTAGATTGTTAACTGAGACTGGTTACAGGAATGATGTAACCCTCCTGTTGCAGCAGCTGCACTGGCTGTCAATCTGTTTCTGGGCAAAATTTGAAGGGTTAGCCCTAAACAGTGTGGCCCCAACCTGTCTCAAGGAGTGCATTCCCCTTTAATAGCTTGGTTGACTGTCACTGTCAACTAAACCAGAAAGGGCCAGTGTTTTTTTTTTCAATCTTGCCACCTTCACAGGTGCATATCAATCTACCATTCATGATCACATAGACTTTGTGTTTATAACCATTTATAACCTTGTGTGATTGCATTGACACCATGTTTTCAATATTATTTTCTATCCCTCATAACTTTTACATGGAATTCTTACTCTCTCTTTAACTGCTCACATTCTTTTGTAGCTTTAATGTCGTCTTTTAATGGTATAAGATGTCACTCAACTCCCTGTTCTCAATCTTAACATAAGAACATCATAAGAACATAAGAACATAAGAACAGCCTTGCTGGAACCAGCCACAGCCCATCCATTCCAGCATTCTGTCTCACACAGTGGCTCACCATTGGCTTCAGGATCTTCCCAAGCAGATGTCTTCACCTGCTTACTATTCCCTGCAAATGGTATTGAGAGATATCCTACCTATCTCTCCCAACCCAGGCAACCAAGGCAACAGATGGATATGCTTTTTTTAAAAAAAGAATCTACCCACCCCCTGTGATTCATCATGTTATAAGGTTAAAATCCCTGAGCACATAAATAAATATAATAAATAAATTTGCTGGGGTCATGGGATATGTTGTAATGTGGGGTTTAGTGATTTCAGCAGTGATTTCAGCTCTTAGACATAGCAGGCTGGAGACAGCTTCAAGTGTAACAGCTCTTTATTCAGGGAGAGAACAAGACTGGGGACTGGGGAGAGGGAGCTACATTTATAGGAGCCAGGACTGGCTAGGAAAAGATACATTTTGGAGGGAACAATTACAACCAATCACAAAGCTGCCTTTTGGCAGAGACCGATAGGATTGAGGATCCAAATGCAGCAACTTGAATAAACCAATAGGCCTGTTCCCTTTGGAACAGGAACAGAAACCAATAGGAATACAGATCAATACACTTCCCTGTTGCTGTTCCCAGACTTTGGAACTCCCTCCCTCAGGAGGCAAGCCTGGCCCCATCTTTGATAGCTTTCCATAAGTAGACAAAGACCTTTCTCTTTCAATACTGCTTCCCCTGAGTGACTGGCTACTAGAGTGAGGTTTTGAAATGAATGGTTGTGCCTTCCTGGTTTGAATGTGTTTTAGTGCAGCTTTTGCTTATTGGTGTGTGTGTGTGTGCATGGAAGGGGTGTATTTGTTTGATCTCTTTACATATTTGTATACTCACTTTTATCACATTTTATCACTTTTAATGATGTAGGCCATCTTAGGTCCTGTTTAAGAATAAAGGAGGGGTAAAACTAAAGACAGACAGACAGTCAGATATAGTAATCCCCCAATTATCTTGGGGGGTTAGGGACCCAACCCGACCCAAGATAAAGGAAAATCCGTGATATGAGGGTTTTTGAAGCCTCCTACACTTCCCTTAGGACTGGTGTTGCCCCAAACGGGCCTCTGGTGGGATTTCAGGGCCTGTTGGAAGCACCAGAAGTGGTTTTGGGTTTCAGAAGTGACTTCTGGTTTACCGGAAACCATTTCTGGGGCCTCTGATATTTATTTATTTATTTATTTCTTACACTTATATACAGATACCTACTTCCCAAACGAGAACTCAGGGCGGTTTACACAAAAGAAAACACAAAAAGCAAAGACAGCAACAGCGGCAGGGGCAGACTTACAGCATGTGGGCGGCGGGGGGGAACCTCTAGTCATTTTTAAAGGCGTCCCTGAAAAGGAGAGTCTTCAAGCCTTTTCTGAAAGACGCCAGCGTTGGAGCCTGCCTCAGCTCGCTGGGTAGCTTGTTCCACATAGGCGGCACCGCCACCGAGAAGGCCCGCCCACGAGTGCTCGTTTTGCGGGCATCCCTTGTGGGGACCGTCTGAAGCGAGAGGGCCAATGATGAACGGGTGGGTCGGCCCCGATCTAATTGTCGGTGAAGTCGCTCTGCCAAATAAACAGGGGCCAAGCCATGGAGGGTTTTGTAAGCCAAAACCAACACCTTGAACCTTATTCGGGAGGCAACGGGTAACCAGTGGAGGCGGGCCAGGATGGGAGTGATGCGGTCGAAACGACGCGCACCAACCACCAGCCGGGCCGCCGCGTTCTGGACCCGCTGCAGTCTCCGAACAAGGCCCAGGAATCCCATAAGAGGCCTATTTTGGGCAATGTCAGGCTTCAGGTAAATGCTAGAGGCCTAAAGCAGGCCCACACAGCTTCACCCAAGGGCCCTTGTCTTCATATACTGTGGCCTCGCATTATACCGGGACCACAGTATATGACCCATGAAATAGCAGGGGATGACTGCAGATAGATAGATAGATAGATAGATAGATAGATAGATAGATAGATAGATAGATAGATAGATAGATAGATAGATAGATCCTCCAAAAATTGCACTCTATTGCTGAAATCCTGTTGCACAACTCCACATGGGCAACAGGAATGACCTCAGCAGCAGCAGCAGTAGCAGAAGCAACAACAACAACAAAATAAATCACTTAAAGGCTTCCTTTGGGAATTCAAGAATGCTCGCAACTTGAAATAACCCAAGGAAGCATTTAATCAGCAGCAATTTGCTCCCTCTGCTTATACCTTTCCCCTTGCACTTGCAGAGCTCCGCAAAATAGCACAAGGATGTTGCTAAAAATGAATCAAAAAATTAAAGTATGGACTCATCACAGAACTACGATTCTCCCAGAGAATCCATGGGAATAAAAGAGATGATTATACCACGGGGGGGGGGGAGTATCCCATGCATGATGTTTAATGGATATTATAAGCTGCCTCAGGTCTTTTTAAGAAGAAAGGTGAGCTAAAATAAATAAATAAATAAAATATACAAAAAATAAACAAAACAATAAATATGACCACATCCTTCTTAAAGTAATAACCAGAGAAAGTTGTTCTCAACTAAAGAGGCATTAGTTGAAATTTTTTTCATAATCCCAAAATCCCTAGATTTTTTTAAAAAAATAAGTTGGTTCTAACCATTTGTACAGAAGACAAGAGGAAGAAAGCTACAGTAGATGCTTCACAAATCAAGAGTCACAGTCATTTAATAAGGAGACTTCAATGTGCCTTTTCCTTGCTGGGTTCACTTATTTGACAGTATTTGTAAGATTTACCAAGCTTTAAAGGTGTCCTTTGTTAAGACTAGATTCAGTTTTTAAAGTATTAGGTGTTCAAATAAGCCGCTTTCTCTCCCCCCCCCCCTTTGCTAAATCAGACTCCTCAGATTCATTTCATTCAGACAGACTAAGCCAGACATTGGGGATAAAAGGATGCTGAGCTAAGGTTGCCATAGCAACCATCAAGACATGGCATAATCAGAAGTCTCATCTACCTTGTTCAGAATTTCTCTATGAAAACACACACACACACACACACACACACACACACACACACACACACACACACAGAGAGAGAGAGAGAGAGAGAGAGAGAGAGAGAGAGAGAGAGAGAGACCCCTCTTTCTTGGGCTAACTGTCTTGGGGGAAGGTATAAATAGTCTGTGATGTCAGTTTAAACATGAAATAAATTTGTGCCATCAAGGCACCACTGACATATGGCAAGCCATTGAATAAGAGATCTCCAATAGGCCCTGCCCTCAGCTGCCTTGCTCAGCTCTTGAAAACTCAAGCCTGTGGCTTCTTTTACAGAATCCATCTATCTCCTATTCGGATTTCCTCTTATCCTGATGCCTTCCAATTTTCCATTGTTTTCTTTTCCAGAGAACCCTGCCTTTCTCATGAGGTGCCCAAAGCCGGACAGCTTCAGATGGTGACTGAGAATCCAAGAGTGTGGATTCTCTTGGTTTTGGTCTCGGCTGAGACATACTTAAACAGTAGATTTGTGAGAGGTATCCATGTTATTCAGTGCAAGAATTCCAGGCCAAAAGACTACTACAGTGACCACCCCCTACTGTGGGATTTAGGGACCCAACCCAACCCGTGTTAATTGAAAATCCGCGATATGTGGATGCAGGTCAGGTTGGGCCTGGGGTGCCTAGCTGGGGGCTCTTGTACTTACCCCCAGCCTGGTGCTGCCCCGAAGAGGCCTGCAAAGACCTTTCAGGGTCTTTTGGAGGCCCCAAAAGGGCCTCCCTGCGAAACGGAAGTCATTTCTGAGGCCTTCGACAGGCCCTCCCCCCTTACCCCAGGCCTTTCCCCCTTTTACCCCAGGTGGTCTTTTTTCATATACTGTGGTCCCACAATATAGCGGGACTGAAGTATATGAACCGCAAATGGGCGGGGGACCACTGTATATGACCACATTCTTCTGTTACTATATGTCTAAAGCAGCGGACATGTCCATGAAAGCTTCCATTAAAATATAATATTTATTATTTATTTATTTATTTATTCTTGTATTTATATCCCGCTTATCTACTACGAGTAGTACTCTAAGCGGCTAACAAGCAATGAATGTAAAATCAACAACAATAGATGCATCAAGTATAAAGCAAAACAACATAAAACAATAAAACAACATAACATGTAAAATCCTCCTACATCCCAGCATGCGGAGGGACAGATCCTAACAGGTTAAAATTAGGCACACCGAATAGGCTGACTAATTTAAAACAGTAGCGATGGCGGGGGGGGGGAAAAAAATTTACTCTTTAAGGTGCCACACATTTTTGTCTTTTATTTTGTTTTGTTTTGATTTTGCCTGGAATACTTACATTTGATGATCTTTTCTAATTCATTCACTGCTGAATGAATATGTGGCATAAACAAAGGTGGATATGTTCATCTGAAGTCCTTGGCTTTGAATACTTAACTTTTCAACTTCTGTGCTTTTCAACCATGATGGTACAGAACTGTTCTTTCCCTTAAGACTTCTCATACTTAACAAATGTTTCCTTTTTATATGTCTGTGAAGATTCTCAGTCATCCAGGTGAGTTTATCTGGAAGTTGAGCCATGACTACTGGACTTCTTTTTCTTGAGAGATAGAAACATTTCTCTGCTCATCCAAACAGCTTCATCAGTCCGAATACAGCTAATGCTGGTCCTCCACCTTATAGTCAGCTTTGACCTCTTGTCACCCTGAAATAGGCTCATAAGATAAACAATGGCCTAAATAGGTTCATTAGGGAGACAACAGTATCCATAGCCTTAAGTTGAACAATGGCCTAAGGTGCTGAAACGTATAATGAATGGGTTGTTAGCTATGGCCTTGGTGGTGAAGGCTTTTTGATTTGTCTGGGTATGGTTGAAATCACACCCTAATAAGTAGCAGATAGACTATGCCTGAGGCCCCCACCTCTGTTGAGAGAGGGGGTTTCAATGCTCACATGAATAGATTCCCTGACTCCTCTCTCAAACCACCTATTTGTCTGCTATGTGCACATCCTCATCTTTGAATGAGTGCCCTTTGTCCTTCAAGTGGAGGTGTACTGCTGATTCTGGTCCTGAGCTGTTACCCCTCCTATGTTGGGCCATCCTTCTGTTTAGTGGCTGTTTAGTTTCTCCAATGTAGAGGTCTGTACACTCCTCACTGCATTGGACTGCATATACTATATTGCTCCTTTTTTGTTTTGGTATCTGATCCTTTGGACAAGTCTCTGCCTTAGTGTGTTTGTGGGTTTGAAATAAACAGGGATGTGGTGTTCACCAAAAATCCTTTTAAGCTTCTCAGACACTCCAGCCATGTAGGGAATGACCTTTGTATGCATTTTATCAACATATTGTAAATAAAGTTGTGCATCTTGCCTAACTTTGGGTGTGACTGCATTGCCTCTTCATCACACAGTTTACACTGGATTCTGCGCCCATGCATTTGAATTAAAACCTGGTGTCTACAAGATGCGAAGCTCAATGTGAGGTCATCATCATCATCTTGGTGGTGGTGGTGGTTGATGCTGCTGCTGCTGCTGCTGCTGATGATGATGATGTTCAGTCAGCAGAGGTGGTTTAAATTTATTCCCATCAGTCGGACATTGCTTTTGTTCTCTTTTTGCACAATATGTGTCTAATCCAAAGGCAGCAGGAAAATGATGGGAGTGTCAGTTCTTCTCAATTCAATGTTTCTTGACTCCAGACTGTCTTTTTTTTAGGGGAGAGGGGTTAAGTCAGCACTGAATCACAGTTAACATGGGTTTAACTTGTTTCTCTGATTGTATGTGCTGTTAAGTTATTTCTGGCTTCAGGGTTTTTCTAGTAGATCATACTCAGATGCAGCCAGCTATTAGGACACTTAGGATGACTGAACTGAATCGAAAGAATGGTGGCAACTGACACTTCACCTTAAGGTAGCTTTTGCTGTTTCTCTGTCCTACAAATTGTCATCTGGATGACTACAACGATTCACCCAAAGGAACACGATTTACTGAATTGCAAAAACATAGTGGGTCAATCCTTTCCCCTTCCCCCAAACTTCCCCCTCTCTTTTGCATATTTTTCAAACACATGCATTGTAACTATCCACATTTTATAGCCTGGAATATAGTTTTGTGCGAATTCGCTGCTAAATTGCTTTTATCCCTTTTGTGCCCCATCTTCCTCAAAAACTTTTCATAGAAAATCTAGAAGTTGAGTCATGGCAACTGGACTTCTTCTCTTGTGTGAATGAAATAGTTCGCTAGTCATCCAAGCAGCTCCGTGTAGAGATTGACGAAGCTGATTGGATGAGTAGCGAAACGTTTTGATCTCACAAGAAAAGAAGTCTAGTTGCCATGACTCAACTTCCAGATAACCCCACCTGGCTGACTGAGAATCTTCACAGACATTTTGCATGGAAAATAGGCTCTCTTCCAATCTTGATTTTGGCAGCGGCTTAGAACATTTGTTTACCTATCAGAAAACAAACAGTTCAGCGGATCAGGTAAAAGCTGGCTGAACTTGTGCTTTAAAATGTATCCCTTAAATTGAGAAGAACTTTATCTTCAGACCCGCTATCCGTTAAATGACTGGTTGACCAAAGGCATCATTTCATTATGTGTTTTACTTGGAGTTTTAATATTACTCTTATTGTGAATTTTCACATATGCACATTTGATTAATGTTTTTTTAAAATTGTGTAATAATTTATTGTTTAGCTTTTAGCTTTGTTTCTTGGATCTTTTAGGAGAACGGCAGCATATATGTATGTATGTTAAATAAATAAATAAATAAATAAATAAATAAATAAATAAATAAATAAAAAGAGCAATCCAACAACCCAGGTAAATTCAGCACTGGGCTAGATCCAGCCTAGATGCTTGAAATTCCTCACCTCTGTATTAGATGGAGTCCTTTTATAGCAGTAGACTAGTCTCAGCCCCATTCAGTGTTTCAAAAGCACTTCCCCTCTACTATATTCCTGTAATCTTTTCAAAAAACCCTTGAAGATAGGTCAAAACTATTATCACCAAATTGCAGATGGTGATAGGAAGCATAAAGAGAATTCTTCATTCCAGCCTGTTGAGCCAATTTGCAGCAGAGGTGAACTGGCTGAGAGATGTGGGGCTTGGGGGAGGGAAAAAGTTTTTTTTAAAAAACCCAGGGCTTTTTTTTTTTAAAAAAACATTTTGCCCCTCCACCACTTTCCAGCCCCTCCACATGGACCATTTTGTTAGTGGTTCATTTCATATTTTTTTTTGAAAAAAATTGTATGAAACGAAATAAAAATGTGGGGGGAGAAAAGGAAATGAAATAAAAATATTTTTTTTTCCATTTCGTGCCCATCCCTAGTCATCACCTTGAATCTGGAGCAAAAAATGTATAGAAAGCCAATGCAATTTGGCCAGAGTAAGGGAGATATGGTCTTTATGTCTCAACCTGGTTAAAAGTCTGGCCACTGCATTTTGTACCTGCTGAAGTCTCCGCACCATCCTCAAGGGCAGCCCCACATAGAGGCCATTACAGTAGTCATGCCTTAAGATTAACAGTGCATGAACCAGGTCAGTGAGGCTTCCAGTATCTAAGTATGGGTGAGGTTGTGTGATATGTCTAAGATGGTAGAAGGCAGACTGGGCCACAGATGCCACCTGGAGATCCGTGGATAGTGCTGGGTCCAGGACAACACCCAAACTGTGCATCTATTCCCCTGCAGAGAGGATTACCCCTCTGAAGGAGAGAGATGTTCCCAACCTACAGACTGCCGGGGCCCCCATGCAAGGATCTTGGCCATCTTGGCCAGGTTCCCTCATCCACTCCATCATGGCCTCAAGACAGCACTCAAAGCATGAGATGGCTTCATCTGCAGCAGGATGGAAGGAGAAGTACAGCTCAGCGTCATCAGTATATTGATGGCACAAAGCTCCTAGTCTCCTGGAAGACTTGTCCCATGTGCTGTCAAGGAAATACTGACTCACAACTTTTCTCATAATTTTCTAGGTGGAGAATGCTCAGAAGTGGCTTACCATTCTCTTCTTCTGTGGGTCACTATCCTTTGATTCTTTAGGATTCTTTGGTGCAAGGATAAAAACCTGATTACCTGGCAGAGCGTATCTCCCAGCGGTCAACTTCGGCCCGACCAACTAGAATGTCGCGGGTGCACTCACTGCAGGTGGACATGCCCAGGGAGGCTCAGAAAGTGGTCACCTGGAGCTGAGCCTTCTCTGTGGCTGGCCCTGTACTATGGAACCATCTCCCATGTGAATTGCACCTTGCAGAGTCCCTGCCAGCCTTCAAAAAGCTTTAAAGACCTTGCTTTTTCAGGAGGCGTTTGGTGACTGGTTTTTTTTTTTTTCATCTGCCACTTGTCCCCCTGCTATCGTTTTTTATCGATAATGTTTAGTTGGTTTTGTTGCTTTTATTACAATGTAGTATATAAACTGGTTTTTGTCCATTTTATTTTTTTGAACCGTCCGGTGTTCCGTCCAGAAGAGGGGCGGTATATAAGCTCTAAAAATAAATAAATAAATAAATCACAGGAGATTAAGGACAGAGATCACCCCGAGTATTTTATTTATTTATTTATTTATTTTTACAGCTTATATGCTGCCCACTACCCAAAGGTCTCTGGGCGGCTTACAACAAGGAATTAAAACAGTTAAGACATAAAATATCAATAAATAATTAAAACAACAGTAAAACTTTATACTAAAATCATCACTAAAATTGCCATCAAAGGACCCCAGTCTATGTTGTATCAATTAAAAAACTTCTGGAACAGGAAGGTTTTTACCTGGCGCCGAAATGTCACCAATGTTGGCGCCAGGCGGATCTCACTTGGGAGGGCATTCCATAACTTGGGGGCAGCTGAGGGAGAATGTCTACAAGCCATCCCTCTCACCTCCTTGAGGGATGGCTCTTTCAAGAGGGCCTCCTGGCTAGATCTTAATTGCCGGGTAGGTTCATATGGAAGGAGGCGGTCCTTCAGGTATCTAGGTCCTTCAGGTATCTAGAGTACAGCATCTCCAGTTACTATATATTGATGTGAAATCTGGAGAGGAAGTTGAGAGTGGGAAAATGTTCCATTGAAATGTGGTATTGCAGGAGAGCTTGATGGGTGGGCCGCTTAAAAGCAATACTAAGATGTGGGCCTTCAATGAAATCGAGCCTAAACTTTCTTTAGAAAGGAAAATGCGTAACCTGACCAAATTGAGGCTGTTGCGCTTTCAACTTGTCACAGCAGGGGGGAAGCAGAATATAGAAAAGACAAACAAATGAGATTTTTTCCACTAGCTGTCAAAAGTCTTCTAAATGTTTCCGGCCTCGTAAGGGGATTTTAGAACACACTCCTAAAGTGTGTCATGCACTTTGCTTGCTGCCCATATTTTTGGCAACCCTCCAAAGCTTAGGTATACAATCCAGATCTAGGGGTTTTTGTGAGGATTTGACAGAGGATTATGACTTTTGTCTGTAAACAGGATGAGGAACTTGGCAAGGTATTTCTGCTCAGCCTGAACACGAAACTCAAACAGCCCACTGTGCGCCAACAAACTTAAATTCCTTCCCTGCTCTTGAGACTGGGAGGCCTCTTGTGGCACAGAGAAGCAAGAGAAGAGATTTAATCATTTTATTTGAAATCACTTTTTTATATAAAGAAAAATTCCCAAATTTATTCATTTTAAGAATAGAGAGAACTTGAAAGTTCATAAGAGCCAAACCTGAGAGAAAGCAAAACAAACAGATTCACCTAGCCAGGTTCTATTTATTTATATTTATTTGTTCATGAGATTTCTACACCACCCATCTAGATATCAGATACTCTTTGAAATCCTGTGCATTCCACTCTTGTGCTGAATTGGGGATGTCACTTCTTCTCTCCTGACGGGTTCCTTGCTCTTCTGAGGCCAAACTTTAAAACATTTACAGTGGTACCTTGTATAAAGGAATTAATTCGTTCCAAATGAAATTATGCTAAGCAAATATACCTTTATACAAATTTCCCATAGGAATGCATTGAAAATGGAGTAATCCCATTTTTATGTTGTATGGATTTTCCCCATTGGCGATTATGTTAAGCAAATTTCCCCCTATCTCCGGGATTTTTTATGTTGTACAAATTTTATGTTATACAAGCTGTTTGTTATACAAGGGTCCACTGTATAGATAAGAAGACTGTTGGAATATTTAGCAAGATTTACATTTCAGCCATTACAGAGTTAATGTGAATGTAGAGTATTATGGGCTGGATTTAATGTAAAGAGCGAAGCCGATTGGTTGTTGAGATCACACCACTTGGAATGTTCTGGTAGAAGTCTAGTTAGTGTGTGTGTGCCTTATATTCTTAGAGAGGTGAGAAGCATGTTCCTGGCTTAGCAAGATGGCTGTTAGAATAGTTATAGTTAGAAAACCTCCCGTATACCCTGAAAATAAGACCTCCCCCAAAAATAAGCCCTAGCAGGATTTCTATACAGTTGTTAAATATAAGCCCTACCCTGATAATAAAACCTAGTGAAGGGCGTGGCTATGCTTGTGTGCAGGGCTGACATTCAAGCATATTATACTTAATAAAGTAAGACATGCCCTGAAAAAAAGCCCTAGTGTGTCTTCTTGAGAAAAAATAAATATAAGACAGTGTCTTATTTTCGGGGAAACACGGTAGTTAAATAAAAAATTTTCATATAGTAACTAGACATGGGCACGACCTGGCGAAATTCTCATTTCCATTTCCGTTCCTCGTTTCCGTTATGCAACAGAAACGGTAACGACAATTAAGCCATCAGAACTCAAACTCGAAGCGATAAAAGAAAAATTGGGTCTGATTTGTCGTTGTCGTTCATGGCATCGCGGCGATCGTGTGATGCCAAGCGGCACAGAAAAATGTTTTTTTTAAAAAACCCGATTCCCGGGCAAAAAAGCAGGCGAAAATATGCCTGCCTGAGTGAGGGCACCTACCAGAGGGGTGGTTTCTGGGGGGGGGTCCCGGCCTCCCCCCCTCCTGTCCTGGACTGCTCTGGTGGGGGGCATCCTCGTCGTCTCGCCATGCCATGCAGTGTGGGGGGATCCAAAATGGCGACTGCAATATTTTTTTTGAAATCATGGTCCAAAAACCCACCAAAGCACCACACAGAAACATGCGAAAATTAGGTATTTTAACTCTCTGAATTTTTACAGTAGCAGTAGTGGGTTTTTCTTGCAATAAACATCTGTCTCCAATCCCATTGATTTTATTTTATTTTATTATTATTTTTATTTTTTTACACCTGCGCAATGATGGGCTGGCCATGGGATGGGACCATGCAAATTTTTGGAGTCATTCCACCAATCGCATGGCCACTTGGCCAGGTTTTGACTGAGACTTCTGGGATGTGCCAGTCGGGCATAAAAAGCCCACTATAACCCTAGCCCTAACTCTAACCCTAACCCTAACCCATACGCCAGTACACTGTCTTTCTTAGTGGGTCAGAGGCACCCAGAGGTGCAGCCCACTAACTCACCCTAACCTTACCCGTAATAACCCTAAGCCTAGCCCTTGCCCTAACCCCAACCCTAAGCCAGATCTGTACTTGCATTGCACTACACGCAAGTACACTGTACTTCTTAGTGAGTCAGAGGGCGCCCAGCAGAGGCATTCTTCTCTCACCTCGATCACAGTCCAAAGTTCCCAAAAACTCCAAACCTGTACGCCAGTATGCTGTCCTTCTTAGTGAGCTAGAGACACCCAAAAGAGAGGTGCCTCTGCCAGTGCCACTTGGTATGCAATGGCTACACGGTCATGTACCCTTCCTTTTCCCTTTGTAGGGGGCCAGAGGAGGCATACACCCCAGAGAGGTGCCTCCAGGAACCTGCTAAATGCCTTCCCTTCGTAGCGGGTCAGAGGAGGCACCCACCCCAGAGAGGTGCCTCCAGGAGCCCGCTACCCTACCCCCCCAAACCAGTACTAACAACAGATGACAAACGAAATGACAAATTTTTGAAAAATTTCACGACAAACGGAAACGAGCCGAAACGGGCCAGCTCCGACACACGACAACTCGAAACGTCATTTTTCCTGGCCGTGCCCATCTCTAATAGTAACACAAGAGGTGACTCTCTCATTAGAGCAACTAAAAATCATCTGCAACCACCAATCCAACAAAGACTAATATGGATCATAAAAGAAGACTAATATGGACCTCTGCCTGCTGATCATAACAGCACTCTCTACTTATATCTGTGAGGAAGCAAGAAACAACAGAGAAGACAACAATGCAGGGGAATGGTGGAGGCAGGAGGAGAAGAGGAGAACCGAAGGCATGATGGATTGACTCACTGAAGGAACCACAGCCTACTATGCTCAAAATCTCAACAGGGCTTTTTATTAAAGGACTTGTGGGCAATGTATTTTAATTCTATGAGACAATTTGGTGGCTCCTTTCAGAGACTGGAGATTCTTTGCTCACTGTCAAGGGAGGCACCTTGGAGAAATCAAAGGAACAATCTCCCACAGAGAGCATCTTGGCACCAATATTTTTAACATTTACCTAAGTGATAAACTGGCATTGCTGCACTTGAGAAGCTTCATCTATGCCTCGGTTGCCCAGAGGGACGCAACTGAGACCATCATTCATCAGCTTATTATTTATTTATTTTATAATATTTTCCCTGCCTTCTCCTTGGAAAAGGACCCAGTGCAATTAAGACATGTTCAAGTATTGAGAACAAGGAATTGAGGGGCATCTTACAGTATTAAAAGACAACATTACATTAAAGCTACAAGAGACTGTGAGCAGTTAAAAGGAGAGTAAAAGTCCCTGTAAAGCTGAGTGATGGAAACTAACATTGAAAACATAGTGTCAGTGTAATCACACAAGGTTATAAGTGGTTAGAAACACAAAGAAGAGTGTTCCTAATCCAGCACTCTGGAATGAACACTAACTTACAAAAAACATTGTCAAAACACCAAACAGAATGTGGCTCCCAGAAATAACATGCAATAAAACCACAGTGTATGAATACTTTGGTCTATGAGTATTCTGCAAGATGAGCAAACATTTGTACTAAATTTTGCCTTGATCAACAAGCAATGTCTTGCAATACAAGCAGGTCACATGATTAGACATGGGCACAACTAGGCGAAATTCTCGTTTCCGTTTTCGGTTCTCGTTATCGTTACGTAATGGGTAACAGTAACGAGAATTACTCCGCTCCAACTCGAACTCAAACCAAAAAAGAAAAATTGGGTCTGATTTTTCGTTGTTGTTCATGGCATCGCGGCGATTACGCGATGCCAAGCAGCACAGAAAAAGGTAAAAACCCCCGATTCCCGGCCATAAAAGCAGGCAAAAATATGCCTGCCTCAGTGAGGGCACCTACTGAGGGGTGGTTTCTGGGGGGGTCCCTGGCCTTCCCCTCCTCCTGTCCTGGGCTGCTGGTACCAGGCTGGGGGGGGTATCCTCGTCATCTCCATTTGCCATGCGGTAGGGGGGGAATCCAAAATAGCGACCGCAATATTTATTTTTAAATTGTGGTCCAAAAACCCACCAAAGCACCACAGAAACATTTGAAAATTGGGTATTTTAAATGCCTCATTTTTAATAGTAGCAGCAGTGGGTTTTTCTTGCAATAAAATGTCTCCATTGATTTTATTTTATTTTATTTTTATTTTTATTTTTTTACACCTACGCATGCGCAATGATGGGCTGGCCATGGGATGGGACCATGCAAATTTTTGGACCCATTCCACCAATCGCATGGCCAGGTTTTGACTGAGACTTCTGGGTGTGCCAGAGAGGGCATTAAAAGCCCACAAACCCTAACCCTAACCCTAACCCTAACCCTAACCCTAACCCAACCCTAAACCATACGCCAGTACACTGTCCTTCTTAGTGGGTCAGAGGCACCCAGAGATGCAGCCCACTAACCCACCCTAACCTTAACCGTAACCCTAAGCCTAGCCCTTACCCTAACCCCAACCCTAACCCAGATCCATACGCAAGTACACTTTCCTTCTTAGTGGGTCCCAGGCACCCAGAGAGGTGCCTCCCACAGCCCACTATCCCCTATCCCATTCCCTAACCTGTATGTCAGTACGCTAGTACGCTCTCTTTTTTAGTGAGTCAAAGTGAGGCCCCCAGAGAGGTGCCTCGCAGAGCCCACTATCCCCTATCCCATTCCCTAACCTGTACGGCAGTATGCTACTATGCTTCCCTTCTTACTGAGTCAGAGGCACCCAGAGAGGTGCCTCTGCCACCCCACCCTAACATAATGTAATGTAAATGTATGGTACATGGCAGCTCTGCGAAACGCTTCCCTTGCTTCCCTTCTTAGTGGGTCAGACGTCAGAGAAGCACCCAGAGAGGTGCCTCCCAGAGCCCACTTATCCCAACCCCAACCCAAACCCAAACGACAAACGGAAATGACAATTTTTTTGAAAATTTCCTCGACAAAGGGATACGAGCCGAAACGGACCCGTCCCGACAATCGAAAACCATCTCTACACATGATCATAAGTGACCAAATGGTGGTTCTCTCCCCCTGCTGGATTGTAGCCCATAGTCTGGAACATTCCATCTCAAGCAAGCCTCAAAAGGAGAGAGAGAGAGAGAGAGAGAGAGGAGAGAGGAAGGGAGGTCTCCCTTGCACCTGCCAGAAATGTTTTCAAAGGTGAGTGCAGTTTAGGGGTTTGTTTTATTTTTCTTTACTCTTTTTTTAATCTGCTTAATTTGTCAATATCCTTTCTTATTTTTCAAACTATTTTTAGACATGGAGCAACTAGTCAAGTGTGCATATGGCTACAATTTTTATTATTGTCACATTAAAAACCACAGAATGTTACTTGTTAGTCCCAAACTGAGCAGATTGAGGAGCCAGGTACCTAACCTATGGTTTGGATGTGGACTTTTTGCCAAATTCTTTTTTGTGTTTTGGCATTTTGTGTGTACAGTAAGTGGTGTATGGGGCCCCAGAACGAATCATCTGGGTTTGTATTATTTCTTATGGGGAAATTTGCTTTGATATAAGAGTGTTTTGGTTTACAAGCATGCTTCCAGAACAAATTATTCTCATAATCCACAGTATTACTGTATATTATAGTATAGTATTGTAGTATTATATAATACTATATTATATATAGTATTATATAATATTATAGTATTATATAATATATAATAATATATAATATTGTATTGGATTGGATACAGGACAATTTTTCTGTGACTCTGGAGAAATTCAATCTGTGCAGCACTTACTGTATATACTCGAGTATGCCTAGTTTTTCAGCCCTAATTTTGGGCTGAAAAAAGGGGTCCTCAGGTTATATGCAGGTCAATAGTTTTAGCCACTGAGGCTAGTTTGGGTCAGTGGCTAAAAGTCATTTTTAACATTGTGAGCCACTTCTCCTGACCCCCCCATGTTTAAAATGACTTTTTAAAAGGTCATTTTAAAACAATCTTTAAAATGACTTTTAGCCACCAACTCAAGCACTTGCCTCGGTGGATAAAAGTCATTTTAAACATCACACACACACCCAGCTCACAAAGGAGGAGTTACCAGGCCCTGCTGCATTTCCCACCCTAGGCTTATACTTGAGTCAATAAATTTTCCCAGTTTTGGGGGTTTAAATTAGGGGCCCCGGCTTGTACTCAGGTCGACTTATACTTGAGTATATACCGTATATACTTGCAAATAGGGCTCCCCTTGAACCTTGTTCAGCTACTGCAGCAGGTACAGAATGTGGCGGCCAGGTTGGTGGTTGGTGTGGGCAGGTTTGACCGCATCACCCCCATTCTGGCTCTCCTGCATTGGTTGCCCGTTGCCTCCTGTATAAGATTCAAGGTGTTGGTTTTGGTTTACAAAACCCTCCATGGCCTGGGTCCTGATTATCTGACAGAGCGTATCTCCCTACAATCAGAACTGGCCCGACCCACCCATTCCTCTATGGTTCTCTCACTCTGGGTGGCCACCCCCATAGAGGCCCACAGGGTAGTAACTCAAAAACGGGACTTCTCGGTGGCTGGTCCATCACTTTGGAACAAGCTACCCAGTGAGATACACCAGGCTCCCTCATTGGCATCCTTCAGGAAAGCCCTTAAAACCTGGCTGTTCAGGGATGCCTTTGGCGACTGCTAATGTGGTACCAAGTTGTTGTTTTGTTTCCCCCTTCACTTTTTTCATGGTTGTTAAGTTTTCGCCTCTTGCCCAGCACTATTTTACTATTTTATATTGTTTTATTGTTGTCTGTTTTTAAGCCTTTTGTGTGAACCGCCCAGAGTTCTTTTGGGAAATGGAAGCGGTATACAAATGCATAAATAAATAAATAAATAAATAAATAAATAAATAAATAAATAAATAAATAAATAATACCCCACCATGTGTACAAAAGAAGATCTAGCAAATGCCTGAGGCAGTGCTATGGAAGTAGCCCACGTCCGGTCAAAAACTGTTTAAATATCTTAACACATTAATTTGTGTATAATTTTGCCTATATTTCATATAAGTCCATAGTTTTAAATGGTGCAGTGCTCTGATACAAAGAAAGAAGAAAGACATGCCCCCTGAAATTGCAGTGTCAATTATTAAGACATTAAGACATAACGGCCATTGTATTAATTTTGCAACTCTGTCATTTCTAGCTTTGCAATCTGTCTGTGCAATCTTATAACACGATTGAAGTAGCCTCTTCTGGTGAAAAATAGTCTAATTATCTTAACATTTTAATTGTTTTTTAATTTCGCCTATGTTTCATATATGTCCATAATTTTAAATTGGGCAACTTTCTGATATATATGTGCACACGCTCCAAAAGGGCAATTAGATCTAAGAATGTCATCAGAAGCACAGTGCTAAAGCTAGGAGGAGAACCCTTTTCCGATCTTCCAAACGCAAGAATTGATTTCTTCCTTAGGCTCTGGTAAGAAAGATGATCTCTGACACGGATCCATGCAGGAATCACTAAATGAGCTTCTAATTGTCTGAGCTTAATAACTGATAATATAGACTTGCTTGCAAATCTTTCTTTTACATGAAGGATAATTGTGCCTGGGTAGAATACAGTCTGAAATTAAATGTTTTAAGTGCTTCTGGGGCTGATTTGTACGTGACCTGAAATGAAATTGCATTATTCCTGGTAAATGTATCAATCTGTATGTCAGAAATCTAGAACATATTCTTTTGTAGTTCTCTGAAAACTCAAAGGAGGAGAAGACATAATTTAGGAACATTAACAATTAGGTGCAGTGCATTCTATTGTTTATTTATTATTGAAGGTATTTATGATCTGCCCAGTAAGAAGGTTCTCTGGGTGGCTTACAGTAACAACATTAAAATAGAATTATAAACCTCAAAAAAGGAGAAAGCAGAATACAGCACAAACAATTCTTGACAATGAGAAGAGAAACAGCAGTACCAGCTCCTTAAGCCATACCATTATTTTTAAACAGTTATTAAAATAAAAATAAAATAATAATATATTTTAAAAGAATCATGTGACTTTGAAATAGCAAACTAGTTCTCTTTAATGTATGTTTTCATGGAATATAAGATTTAAAGTTGAGCTGTTTGTTTGTTTGTTTTAAGTCTTTGGGTATTCAAGTGACCAAAACAAAGGAGGCATCAGGTGGACTTCCATAGGGACAGCATTCCATCAACATAAGAACATAACATAAACATAAGAAGAGCCATGCTGGATCAGGCCAAAGGCCCATCTAGTCCAGCTTCCTGTATCTCACAGCGGCCCCACCAGATGCGTTTGGGAGCGCATGAGACTAGATATCTGTCTCCTGATACCACTCCCCTGCATCTGGCCCTTGAAGTACCCTGGTTTAAAGCCTAGAGATTACACATCTCCATCATGGTTTGTAACCCGTGATGGACTTTTAAATCTAGGAATCTGTCCAATCCCCTTTTGAAGGCATCCAGGCCAGATGCCATCACCACATCCTGTGGCAGGGAGTTCCATAGACTTACAACGCGCTGGGTGAAAAAATATTTTCTTTTGTCAGTTCTTACTCTCCCAGCACTCAATTTGAGTGTATGTCCCCTAGTTCTGGTATTTTGAGAGAGGGAGAAGAGCTTCCCTCTATCCACTTTACTCATACCCTGCATTATTTTGTATGTCTCAATCATATCCCCCTCAAGCGCCTTTTTCCAGACTAAAGAGGCCCAATTGTTTTAGCCTTTCTTCATAAGGGAGGTGCCCCAGCCCAGTAATGATTTTAGTCGCTCTCTTCTGCACCTTTTCCAGTTCCACTATGTCTTTCTTGAGATGCGGTGACCAGAATTGTACACAATACTCCAGGTGGGGCCTTACTATTGTTTTGTATAACGGCATTATAATGTTGGCTGTTTTATTTTCAATCCCCTTTTGATAATCCCTAGCATGGAATTGGCCTTCTTCACTGCTGCCACACATTGGGGAGACACCTTCATGGAGCTGTCCACCAACACACCAAGATCTCTTTCCTGATCCGTCACGGATAACTCAGAGCCCATGAGTTGATAGATGAAGTTTGGATTTTTTGCCCCAATATGCATTACTTTACATTTGGTTACATTAAAACGCATTTGCCATTTCTCAGCCCACCCCCAGTTTGGAGAGATCCTTCTGGAGCTCTTCACAATCTTCTGGTTTTTACTACATGGAAAAGTTTTGTGTCATCTGCAAACTTGGCCACCTCACTGTTTATCCCTGTCTCCAGGTCATTTATGAACAGATTGAAAAGCACCGGTCCCAGGACTGAGCCCTGGGGCACACCGCTTTTCACTTCTCTCCATTGTGAAAATTTCCCATTGACACCTACTCTTTGTTTCCGGGATCTCAACCAGTTCTCAATCCATAAGAGGACCTGCCCTCTTATCCCCTGACTATGCAATTTTCTCAGCAGCCTTTGGTGAGGGACTGTGTCAAAAGCCTTTTGAAAATCCAGATAGACTATATCCACCGGTTCACCCAAATCCACGTGCCTGTTGACCTTTTCAAAAATTCTAAAAGGTTTGTAAGACAAGATTTACCCTTACAGAAGCCATGCTGATTTTCTCTCAGCAAGGTTTGTTCTTTTATGTGTTTTAAGATTTTCTCTTGGATGAGGCCTTCCACCATCTTCCCTGGGACAGATGTAAGGCTAACGGCCTGTAGTTTCCTGGGTCCCCCTCCTTCCTTTTTTAAAAATTGGTGTGACATCCGCTATCCTCCAGTCCTCCGGCACTGTGGCCGTTTGAAGAGACAAGTTGCATATTACCGTTAAGAGATCTGCAATTTCATTTCTCAGTTCCCTAATAACCCTTGGGTGGATGCCATCTGGGCCCGGTGACTTGTTAATCCTCAATTTATCAATTAGTCCTAAAACCTCCTCTCTTTTAACCTGTATTTGATTTAATTATTTAGTCAAGAGGGGCGGCTCAGGCAGCGGAATCCGCTCAAGGTCCTCTGTCGTGAAGACAGACGCAAAGAACTCGTTCAATTTCTCTGCAATATCCAAGTCCTCCTTAACCTCCCCTTTTCCTCCCTCACCATCCAGAGGCCCAATTGGTTCTCTGGCAGGTTTTCTACTTCTAACATATTTAAAGAAGCTTTTATTATTACCCTTTATATTGCTAGCCATGCGTTCCTCAAAGTCTTTCTTTGCCTCCTTATCATCTTTTTACATTTCTTTTGCCAGAGTTTGTGTTCCTTTTTATTTTCCTCATTTGGGGAGGATTTCCATTTACAGAAGGACCTCTCCTTGTGCTTTAGAGCCTCTCTAACTCCACTCATTAACCATGCCGGTGTCCTCTTGGACTTAAATGAGCTCTTCTTTCTTTGTGGTATGCACTTGTGCTGGGCCTCTATTATTGTTGTTTTAAACAGGCTCCATGCACTCTGAAGAGATTGGATTCTTCTAACCCTCCCCTTCAGTTTCTCTCTAACTAGTTTCCTCATCTGAGGGAAGTTTGCCCTTCGAAAATCAAGGGTTTTTATGTCTGTTTTGGTTGACACTCTTCCTCCGACATGCATGGCAAAGGTAATTGCAGCATGGTCACTGTTCCCCAGAGGCTCAGTGACATTCACATCCCTGACGAGGTCCTGAGTATCACACAATATTAGATCTAGAGTTGCCTGTTCTCGGGTGGGCTCCATGACAAGTTGCTCTAAGGCACAGTCATTCAGCAAGTCGAGAAACCCAGTTTCTCTTTCTTGCCCGGAGCTCGCATTGGCCCAGTCAATGTGGGGATAATTAAAGTCCCCCATGATTACTATCCTATCCCTCTTAGCCACCTCCATGATTTCTCTCCTCATTTCAACGTCCCCCTCAAGTTTTTGATCTGGTGGACGATAGAATACTCCAACTATCACATCACTCTTTGGACCTGGTAGTTTAACCCACAGTGATTCTATGGCGGAGTCAGACCCTCTGTCAATCTCCATTCTGCTGGATTTTATGCCTTCTTTGACATAGATGGCCACTCCTCCTCCAACCCGCCCCTCTCTATCCCTTCTATAGAGTTTATAGCCTGGGATTGCTGTGTCCCACTGGTTCTCCACATTCCACCAGGTTTCTGTTATGGCTATTATATCAATGTTATCCCTAGCTGCCAGATGTTCAAGTTCTCCCATCTTTGCTCGGAGGCTTCGAGCATTGGCGTAGAAGCACTTGTACAGTGGGTCCCGCAACATCTGCTGCCTTGTTCTTCTCCCCCCACAGCTTTTATTTTCAGTAGACGAACTGTCACATTCTGCTATTCTGCCAGTGTTAATACTTGCCCTGTCATCTCTATGTGATTCTCTACCCTCTCCAACCTCATTCCCCGAGGATGAGGTGTTCAACCGGATGCCACACAGCTCCTGTCGGCTTTCCCCCAGTTATCAGTTTAAAAGCTGTTCTGCTGCCTTTTTGAGGTTGAGTGCCAGCAATCTGGTCCCATCATGATTCAAGTGCAACCCATCCCTCCTGAAGAGGTTTGGCTTGTCCCAAAATGTTCTCCAGTTCCTGACAAATCTAAAGCCCTCCTCTCGACACCATCGCCTCATCCACGCATTGAGGCTTCTGAGTTCTGCCTGCCTGGCGGGACCTGCACGAGGAACAGGTAGCACTTCTGAAAATGCTACCTTGGAAGCCCGGGACTTCAACCTTCTACCTAGCAACCTGAATTTGGCTTCCAAGACTGACCGCTTGGCCTTCCCAACATCATTGGTACCGACGTGTACCATGACCACTGGCTCCTTCCCAGTTCTCTCTAACAAGCTATCTATATTTCTGGTGATGTCTGCAACCTTTGCACCCGGCAGGCAAGTGACCATCCGGTTAGCATGCTCCTCACAAATCCATCCCTCCGTATTTCTAATGATAGAATCCCCTAGCACAATGAGCTTCTCTCCTGCAGCCTGCTCATCAACATGTACCTGATCTTGTATCTCATCAATAGTGATGAGGGAGAGATCCTCCGGCGGAACCACTTCTTCCTCTATGTGTGCCTCATGAGGTGTGCTGAGGGAAAGAGCTTCAAATTGATTGTGCAAGATGAGACTCTCTGAGCGATGCCTTGGCCTTCTACTCCTTTGAGTCACATTCCTCCACCCATCCACCTCCTGAGTTGGGGGAGTGACTTCCTCCTCTGAAGTGTGCCCTGTCTCTTCTTGGACCTGGATAGTCTCTTCCGCTCTGTCCAGGAACTGCTCAAGCTCCTTAATATGTTGCTGGTCCACTATGCGAGCCTCTAGCTGCTGGACCTTCTCTTCCAATAGCGCTACCAGCTTGCACTTGCAGCAGATGTAGTTCTGCACACGCTCTGTCAAGATAACAAACATGGCACAAGTACTGCAGGTAACTACAGCTGCGCCCTGCAACTCCATTTTAACTATTACAATAAAATGTATTCAAGGTCTCAAAAATGTAAACTTGCACTTTTTTTTTAATCTAGTAAGACTCTTTACTTCTTTTATTGTTTAGTTAACATCTAACAGTGTAGGGGCCGCTAAAGCACCTCTACTCCAACTGCAAGCACGTCAGGAAGTGTAGGACCTCCTGAGGAGTTGCTTGGCTTGGGAACTCAATTAAACCCAGAATTTATTTTTTTTTTAAGTTTTTTTTTTTAAGTTTGCACGCGCACGTTCGTGTGCTCCTCTGACCAGCTCCTTCCTCTCTGCTGCTCTGCCAGAAGAGGACTGAGAGACTGCTGGTAGCAGCTATTTAAAGCTAAAACTCCGCCCCTTGCTCCTGCAAAAAGAAGAAGTTAGCTCTGCCCTTTGTTCGTGTGCTCCTCTGACCAGCTCCTTCCTCTCTGCTGCTCTGCCAGAAGAGGACTGAGAGACTGCTGGTAGCAGCTATTTAAAGCTAAAACTCCGCCCCTTGCTCCTGCAAAAAGAAGAAGTTAGCTCTGCCCTTTGTTCGTGTGCTCCTCTGACCAGCTCCTTCCTCTCTGCTGCTCTGCCAGAAGAGGACTGAGAGACTGCTGGTAGCAGCTATTTAAAGCTAAAACTCCGCCCCTTGCTCCTGCAAAAAGAAGAAGGGTATCAACAAGGTTAGGGTATCATTAGGGTATCATTAGGGTATCAACAAGGTTTCATCTGCTGTACCTTGTTTTCATTAGAATGGGTGTGGGAAGGGATGCAGAGGTGTGACTTTCACATATACAACCATTGTTTATCTAATGAACCTACTCAGGGTGAAGTGAAACCAACATGGAGGATAAACTGGAGGTACCCTACCAACCTTCATCAGACAGAAGAAACTACTCGGATGAGTAGTGAAACATTTTTGGTCTAACAAGAAAATGAGTCCATGACTCAACTTCCAAATAACCTCACTTGAATGACTGAGAATCATTACAGACAGAGACAGCCCTAATCGCAATCTCAAAGTATGTGAGATGTTCAAAGCCTGGGTTACCAACTCTACCCTCCAGTGAGCGTCATTTATCAAGGATTTGAAGGTAGGTGTCCTGCGGGGATCTAACTCCTATGCTTTGCCAGCCTAGCACTGAGAAGCCTCAGACAATCAGTATATATGTCACAACAATAACAATCTCTGATTGGGTAATAGGCTGGCAAATAGGAGCTGAGGACAGATCATTCTAAAGATGGCGACGAAGGAAGCGTGGGGGGATGGATGCTTAGAGAATGAGACAATGCTATGCAATTGCGCATGACCAGGAAATACAAGCTGTATAATCATTGGATGGTTCTCTGCTGACGTGTCTGTGGTTAATTATTTTTTTGACATACAAACATACAATAAACAATAATAAACAATAATACCATCAAACACTACAAAGTGCACCTCCACCCACCCGGGACCATCCAGTGTTCTTAAATCTTCTCTTCCTTCTTCATTTTTTTTTTTTTCTAGTTGGCTTCTTAAGGTCCTTTTCTCCAGAACTGTGTTGGATTATACGCCAGTTGTGTCCCTTTCCCTTTTAGTAGTACATACTCTATAAATTTCCCCCAAATATCATAAAAAATATCCTTTTCCATTTCCCCTTGCAAAACTTTTATATTACAGGATAATTTATCATTTAAAGCTATATCCCACACTTCCTTATACCAGTCAGCAATTTTAAAATCTCATTTCAGTTTCCAATTTAATCAATCTTGCTGCTGTCATAAGATTTGCAATTAATTCTTTTGTTTTCATATCATATTTGTTAATAGGTGGTAATGATAGCAATGCAGTTTCCGGTTCACATTTAATATCAGTTTGTAGTATTTCTCTTATCTCACCGAAAATCTGTTGCCAAAACTTTTGAACTATTTTGCATTCCCACCAAAGATGAATATAGGTGCCTATCTTTTTTTCACATTTCCAGCAGAGCTTAGAATATCTTGGGTTCATTCTATTCAGTCTGACTGGTGTCATATAACATCTTAAAACTAGTTTAAAGTAATTTTCTTTTATTCTGACTGATAATGATCGTAAAATCCTCAAATTCCAAATTCTTTTCCATTCGTCATTATTTATTTCTTTATCTATGTCTTGTTTCCAAACCTCTCTTATTGTGCCTAGCTCCCTTTCCTCAAGTGAATCCTGGATTATTTTGTATATTTTACCTACTGCTCCTTTCCCTGTATTTCCTTTCTCTGGTTCATATGTTAACAGGAATTGCTCAAACTTTGTATATTCTCTGAGTTGTATATTTCTCCTTGTCCATTCTTTCGTCCAACTTTCTAATTGGGCATAATTCAACCAAGATAAATCCTTGGCTTGCAGTATGCGCTTGATTTCCTGCTTTGTTCTCATCTTTTTAATCCAGTCTTTTAATCTTGCCACTTCCATTGTTTTAAATAATTCTCTGTGCTTCTTCATATTCGTGGGGAAATTAATCTGATCTACCACCAAACTGAGAGGGGATCCTTCTGGTACCAGTTTCCTTCCATACTTTTTTCCAAGTGGATAATAGGGAACTCAGGAGCGGGTTTTTAATTGGATATCTTTTTGGGGGGGAGAGTAAGCAAGTATTTATTTATATCTCCACTTAACTCATCTGATTCTAGTTCCCACCATATTAATTTTTCGGATTTAAATAATACTTCCCCCACACAACTAAGCTGGTTAGCTGTATAATAGATTCTAAGATTAGGTATACCTATACCTCCATCCTTTTGAGGTCTATACCAAAAGCTTTTACTTATTCTTGCTTTTTTACCACCATTACAATATCTGTTTATGAGATCTTGATAAGCTTTAATTTCAGCTTCTGTATACTGAATGGGTAGCATTCTAAAAAGGAGGTTAATTTTAGGAAGTATTTTCATTTTTACCATTGCTATTCTACCAAACCATGATAGATTTAATTTGGAATAATTTTGTAATTTATTTCTAATCTCTTCCTTTATTTTGATAAAGTTCCGTTCTTTGGTCTTACGTATATCTTTGTCTAAAAGTATCCCTAAATATTTCATATATTTGCAAACTTTCAATCTGTAGTTGGAGATCTCCTTCATATCTCAGTTATCATGATTGAACAGCATAATTTCTGATTTTTGCCAGTTTACACATAATCCAGTTGTTTCGGCAAATTCCTTTAGATGTGATTTTATTCTTGGTATATTTTCTAACGGGTTTTTTATTTTTAACAAGGCGTCATCCGCAAATAAACTAATTTTGATCTTCCCCTCCTTCCCCATACCTTTGATTAGTTGATCATCCCTTATTGCATTTGCAAATAGCTCTATAACTATGCAAAACAGAACTGGTGATAAAGGACATCCCTCTCTCGTTCCTCGGCCTAAGGTAATCTGTTCTGTCATCCCATCATTAACTATAATTGACGAAGTACTATCTGAGTAGAGTTGATTTATTACACTTAAAATTTTTCTCCAAAACCCCATTTCTCTAATAGGAGTTTTAACGCAGACCATTGAACATAATCAAAAGCTTTAAATAGGTCTAAGGACAGAATACATGCTTTATCTTGTGCTCTTCCCATCTCATGAAGAACATTCAAAGTTCTTATAGTGTTCAACATTTGTCTACCCTTAATGAAACCAGTTTGATCTTCTTTAATATATTTATCTATAAATGTATACATTCTTTTGGCTAGAATTGCTGTAAAAATCTTTGCATCTTGATTTATAAGTGATATTGGTCTATAGGATCCAACATCTGTTGGATCCTTATTAGGCTTGAGAATTAAAATAGTTAACGAGTTTTTCCAGAAGATAGGGGCTTGCTGTCCTTCCATTATCTCATTGTAAAGCTTCTTTAGCTTAGATATTAACATTGATTTAAATATCTTATAAAATTCTGGTCCCAATCCAGCGGCTCCTGGAGTTTTAGCATTCTTTAATTTGTTTATCACATCTATCTCCTCCTCTTTAATAGATTTCTCCATTTCAAGCCTGTCTTCCTCTGCTAATCTTGATTTTAGGTTTTTGCCAATGTATAGTTCCATAACTTCCTTCATGTTGTTGTTAGCTGTATATAAATTTTGGTAAAATTCTTGGATAGCTTTTAATTTTTCTTTCATTTGTGTACAGTTATTACCTCTTAAGTCTTTTATCTTTCCTATCATACTTTTTTTTTTTTCTTTTCTGTGCTATCTTGGCTAGCATTTTGAATTTTTATTACTATATTCAAAAAAGTTTCTTTTCAAATATAGTAAATTTCTTTGAGTTTGTTGTAAATCTATATCTTCTAGTTCCCTTTTCCTAGCCTCAATCTGAGTTAAGATTTTTTCATCTTAACTTAAAAAAAATTGAGATTCAAGGTCTGCTATTATAACTTCTAATTTTTTTTTTTGTTTAGCTGCTCTCGATTTTTATTATAGCATTTTCTCTTATTATGTAGCCTCTCTTATTATGTAGCTTTCAAAGTGTCCCAAATAACTCCTATTTGTCCACCGCCTTCTTCATTAATATTCCAAGTTTCTAGCCATTCTTTTTGTATTCTTTCTACTGTGTCCGGGAATTGGAAAATTCTAGAATTTATTCTCCACCTTCTAGCTTCTCTATCATTCTTCTTGTTTTCTATTTCAACAGTCATTAAAGCGTGGTCAGAAATTTTTATCACCTCTATATTTGTGTTTGCAATTTTAGGTAATAAGCTTTGTGAGACAAATATAAAATCTATTCTAGAGTAGGCTTTGTGGACTGGGGAGTAAAATGTATATTTTCTTTCATCTCACTTCAGTTCTCTCCAAATGTCCTTTAAACCTGTATTTGCGATGAATTTTGTTAGAGTTGTGTGTCTGACCCTCCAGTCCACATTCTTATTAATTGTTTTGTCTTTGATTTTATCCATGACCATATTAAAGTCTCCCGCCATAATTACATGTCCCTTCTGTACCTTTTCTGTCTGCTCCCATACCTCTTTGTAAAACAGATTTTGATTAGCATTTGGTGCATAAACATTTATCAATGTATATTGTTCTGTACCAATTGTGCCCTGAAGAATTATATATCTACCTTCTGAATCTTTCACAGTTTTTTCAACAATACAATCACAATGCTTTGAGATTAAGATAGCCACCCCCCTTGCTTTAGATGAGCCAAAACTTTTCTCATATATGTTGATATTGGGTAATTTCAGTTCGTTTAGTCTTTCTTTCATTTGGTGTGTTTCTTGAAGGAAGACAATGTCTGGTTTATTCTTCTTGATTAATGACTCTATTCTCTTTTCAGCACAGAACCTAGACCCCTTGCATTCAGTGTGGCTAATTTTAAAAATTTACCCATAGTTTCTTTCTATTGTCCATCTGGCACGGTCCCACTGTGCAATTATTCAAACAAACACCACATATAGTAAAAACAATATTAACCCAAACCCTACCACCTACACTTATTTTCTATTCTCCCATCCTTTTGGCCCTCATACACATCTTGTATGTGCCCTTACAGGGTGGGAGGGGGAAAGCACCCGTCCACTTCCGATGGCTAATAAAGGATCCAGAAGCTCTAAATTAGCCTTAACACTGTCTATCTTTGCTTTAAAATAAGAAAATAGAAATAAAAAAGAAAAGCATAACAAAAAAATTCACTCTTAACTTCCTTCTATTCTTCCTCCCTCCCTCCCTCTCAACCCCAAGGGGAAGGGAAGAGAAAAAAAAAAACCTCATGGGAAGGGAAGAGGAAGGGGGAGAGGGGATGGAAAGGGAAGGGGGAAAGGGATGGAAGTGCGGGAAGGCATAGGGCAAATATAGGGGGGGAGAAAAAGAAAGAAAGAAAGAAAGGGAGAGAGAGGGAGAGAGAGAGAGAGAGAGAGAGAGAGAGAGAGAGAGAGAGAGAGAGAGAGAGAGAAGGAAGCGATGTCTTCAGCACTCCGGACCTCCTCAATTTAATCTTCGGATTTAATTGTCAGTTGAGACAGGTGAGGATCTAGCAGCTGGTCCTGGAGGAGTCTACTTTTCAAGTTGAATATTCCATGCCTTCAGAAGTTGTTCACCTTCTTCCAAGGAATAGATTGTATGCAAAGTTGAGCCTTTCCACACTTTAAGGAAGATCGGAAATCCCCAGTTATATTTAAAGTTGTGCTTTCTCAGAGCGCTTGTCACAGGTTTCATTGTTTTTCTCCATTCAAAACTCTCTCTGGAGATGTGCTGATATACTTGCACAATTCTGTCATCTCGCTTCAGCAGCTCAGGTTTTGCTCTGATAGTAGACATAAGTTGTTCTTTAATGGCATATGAGGTAAATCTGATCAAAATTGGTCTTGAGACTCCTCCTTTTGCGTTGCCTATATAATGCACTCTTTCAATGTCTCTCTCCACAAGCTGTTTAAAAAACAAACAAAAACAACAACAACAAATGGAATATCTTTTCCTGTTGTTTGAAACCATTGCTCCGAGTCCTAGTCTCTGAAGCCATGGGAAACAAACCTGCTCCCTCTTCAATATGACATCCTTTCAAATATTTAAACATAGCTATCATATCCCCCCTCAGCCTTCTTTTTGAAAGGCTAAACATTCCCAGTTCCCTAAGCCATTCCTTATAAGACATTTCCTCCACACCCTCAACCATCCTGGTCACCCTCCTCTGCACCCACTAAAGGTTGTCAACCTCCTTTTTAAATTGAGGAGCACAGAACTGGACACAGTACTCCAGGTGGGGTCTGACCAGAGCAGAATAGAGTGGTACTATCACTTCCCTTGATGTAGACACTATGGGTCTGTTGATGCAACCAAGAATTGCATTGGCTTTCCTGGCTGCTGCATCACACTGCTGACTCATGTTCAATTTGTGGTCCACTAAGACTCCCAGATCCCTTTCACAGGTAGTATTCTCCAGCCATGTATCCCCCATCGTATATCTGTGCAATTCATTCTTTTTACCTAGATGTAGCACCCTACATTTCCATCTGTTGGCTTTGGCCCAGCACTCTAATCTGTCAAGGTCTTTTTGAATTATCCTCCTATCCTCTAGGGAAATAGCAACCCCTCCCAATTTGGTATCATCTACAAATTTAATTAGCATACTCTCTATTCCTTCCTCCAAGTCATTAATAAAGATATTGAATAGCACTGGACGCAGAACAGAACCCTGGGGCACCCCACTGGTCACGTCTCTCTGAGCTGAAGAGAGGCCTATTATGGTCACCCTTTGGGTGCGATCAGTCAACCAATTACAAATCCACCTAACAATAGCACTATCTATCCCACTTTCTACTAACTTCTTAGCAAGAATATCATGGGGAACCTTATCAAAGGCCTTACTAAAGTCCAGATAGGCAATATCCACAGCATTCCCCTCATCCACCAGGCCTGTAATTCCATCAAAGAAAGAGATCAAATTGGTCTGGCATGACTTGTTTTTAAGAAACCCATGTTGACTTCTTGTAATGACAACATTGTTTGTTAAATATTTGCAGACTGCCTGTTTAGTAATCTTCTCTAGGATCTTTCCAGGAATTGAAGTCAAGCTGACTGGGCGGTAATTATTTGGGTCCTCTTCCCCCCCCCCTTTTTTGATGATGGGGACAACATTAGCCCTCCTCCAGTCAATGGGGACTTCCCCTGTTCTCCAGGACTTCTCAAATATTATTGCCAATGGTTCTGAAATTACTTCTGCCAGTTCTTTTAATATCCTTGGGTGTAATTCATCTGGCCCCGGAGACTTAAATTCATTTAATGTTTCCAGGTGTTCCTGTACCAGCTATCTACCTATTCTATGTTGCAATTCCCATCCTACCTCATCTAGTCTTTGTCCCAGTGGATCTCTTTCTTCTTTTTTGGAGAAAACAGAGGCAAAGAAGATGAGTAGTTCTTCCTTTTCCTTGTCTCCTGTTAGTAACTGGTTATTATCGCCACACAGAGAGCCTATCATTTCCTTATTTTTCCTTTTGCTGCGGACATAACTTAAGAAACCCTTTTTATTATCTTTAATGTCTCTGGCTAGTCTAAGTTCATTTTGCGCTTTAGCTTTTTTTACCATCCCTCTGCATATATTAGCTGTTTGCTTATATTCCTCTTTGGTGCATTTCCCATTTTTCCATTCCTTGTACTTGTTTTTCTTTATAGTTAGCTGAGCTGAAAGTTCTTTAGTAAACGATTGCGGTTTCTTTAGACTTCTCCCATTTTTTCTTCTTGTTGGAACAGTTTTAAATTGTGCCTTTAATATCTCGCTTTTAAGGAACTCCCATCCATCTTGGACTCCCTTCTCTTTATGGAATCACAACCAATAATTCCCTAAGTTTACAACAATTGGCTTTCTTAAAGTCCAGGATTCTTGTCTGACTATGCTTAGCTTCACCTTCCAACTGAATAACAAATTCCAAGAGGGCATGGTCACTTTTTCCTAATGATCCCACCACTTCGACCCCATTTACAAGGTCCTCCTTATTGGTTAAGACCAGATCTAAAATGGTTTTGCCTCTTGTTGCCTCCTCTACCTTCTGGACCATGAAATTGTCTGCAAGGGTGGTAAGGAATTTGTTAGACCTTTCATTCTTAGCTGAGCTGGACTGCCAGCATATATCAGGATAGTTAAAATCTCCCATTAGTACTATATCTCTCCCTTTTGACTGTGTGGCCATTTGCTCACAGAAGGCATCATCCCACTCTTCCAACTGGCTTGGGGGTCTATAATATACCCCCACAGTGACATCCCTCCTAGTTTTTTTCACCCCTGATTTTCACCCGAATACTCTCAAGAGGGTTGCTCTGCTGTTTATCTTGTATTTCCTCAGCAGTATAAATGTCCTTAATATATAAAGCTACACCTCCTCCTTTCTTACTCAGCCTGTTCCTTTGAAACAGGTTATACCCTCCAATGACTACATTCCAATCATATGTCTCATCCCACCATGTTTCAGTGATGCCAATTATGTCATATCTATTTTGCTGTATTAGGAGTTCCATCTCCTCTTGTTTGTTCCCCATGCTGAGTGTGCTTCTTACATGTCCTTTGCTTAACCTGTTTTTCCTTGCACTGATGGTCTTATTGTCCTGCTCCTTTTGCAACACTTGGGCTAATCTCCACAACCCCTTCTAGATATCTACCATTAAGAGAATTTTCTCCCTCCCCCTGCAAACTCAGTTCAAAGCTCTCCTTATTAAATCTGCAATCTTCTTGGCAAAAAGATTCCTACCAGCAGTGGTGAGGTGCACCCCATCCTGGCCCAATATCCCATCTGAATGAAAAAGCAAACCATGGTCCAAGAATCCAAATCGTTCCTGCTGGCACCATCTCCAAAGCAAATTGTTCACCTCCACTATTTTTTCCCCTTCGTGGGCCACATCCTTCTACAGGGAGGAGAGATGAGATTACCACCTGTCCACCCAGGTCCTTCAGCTTCCTACCCATCTCTTCATACACTTTAGTAATATCCTGAAAGCTGTGTTTGGAAGTATCATTAGTTCCTACAAGAACCAAGAGAAAGGGGTTAGAATAATTGGGTTTGATGAGTCTCATCAGTCTCTCCGTTACATCCTGAATCTTGGCTCCAGGGAGACAGCAGACCTCCCTGTTCATTTTGTCAGGGCTGCAGATGACTGCTTCTGTTCCTCTAAGCAAGGAAAGAAAGCCTGGTTTCTGATCATGACTGAAAATTGACCATGAAATAAAGAAATCAGTGTAGATGAAAGAGAGGGGGGGTTGAGAACTGAGGTCAGATCTCCTGAAGGTATTCAGCACCTGGAAAAATTCTCCTTGATAGTGACTGCACATATAGCATTGTGTCATCACTGCAGCCAGACAGATGTTCTATTTTCTTGACCTCCCTTTCCAGTTGTGTGAGACATTGTTTTCAAGTGGACATGTTCAGGGATCCAAGCTTCCAAGATTTTATATGGACTTGGACTTTGCCACTTTCATTTTATTTTTCCAGTGCTGGAGACATTCAAGAGTAATTTATTTATTTATTTATTTATTTATTTATTTATTTATTTATTTATTTATTTATTTTTACAACTTTTATGCCACCCACTACCCAAAGGTCTCTGGGCGGCTTACAAAAAAGAATTAAGACAGTTAAAACATCAAATATCAATAAATAATTAAAACAATAATAAAAACCTTACACTTAGACAACCATGTACCTGATATATTTTGATATGGACTCCAGTATTGTGCAGGGCTTTAGACTTGATAGCCTTTGGGCTCCATTATTCTGTGAATCTATGATGCTCTTAAGTGGCTTCATCTACATTTTGAACTATAAGAAGGATCTCCATTGTGGCACTTCATAATTATTTCTTGCATCTATCTAATGACCATCAAATACAGTCAAAAGTCCTTTAATAAGACAGAGTTTCCATTACCATTTTTTTGGATCAAGTAATTTTTCCATAGACTAGACATGGGCACAACTCGGTGAAATTATCCTTTCCGTTTTCGATTATCGTTTCAGTTATGTAACGGAAACGGTAACGATAATTAAGCCGTCAGAACTCGAACTCGAACCGAAAAAAGAAAAAATTGGTCGGATTTTTCATTTCCTTTTGTGGCATCGTGGCGATCGCGCAATGCGAAGCACAGAAAAAGTTTTTAAAAGTTTTTTTTTTTTAAAAAAAACGACTCCCGGCCAAAAAAGCAGGCAAAAATATGCCTGCCTGAGGCTTTGCCACCTACCAGAGGGGTGGTTTCTGGGGGGTCCCCGGCCTTCCCCCCCTCTTCTCCTGTCCTGGGCTGCTTGCACCAGGCTGGGAGGGGTCATCCTCGTCGTCTCGCCATGCCATGCGGTGCAGGGGGGGTCCAAAATGGTGACCACAATTTTTCTTTTGAAATCGTGGTCAAAAAACACACCAAATCACCACAGAAACATGTGAAATTTATTTATTTTAAATGCCTGAATTTTATTAGTAGCAGCAGTGGGTTTTTTATAGCAATAAAAGGACGTATTTATTTTATTTTATTTTATTTTTTATTTTTATTTTTTTAGACCTGCCCATTTGGCCTGGGCATGGGATGGGACCATGCAATTTTTTTGAACCATTCCACCAATGGCATCACCAGGTTTTTGACTGACACTTCTGGATGTCTCGGAGGGCATAAAAAGCCAAGGCACCTTCAGGAAATCGCAGTCAGGTGTATGGATGTGGTTGAGGAAGGAGGGCTGGCTGCTGGTGCTGGTGTGATCCGATCGAGATTGAGGAGGGAGGCTGGAGGCTTTAGGATTTAAGTTAGGCAGGCAGGGAGGGAATTGAATTTAGAAAATAAATTATTTGATTCCCTGCAGCTTTTTCTGCTGAAGGGAATAGCAGTTTATTCTTTATTTCTTCTCTGGCAGTTTGTGAGGATTTTTTTCTGATATTGGATAAAGGAGGGGTTCAACTGGGAGTGGGAGGTGTGGATTTATTTTAAAAATATATTATATACTACTATTTATTTTCTCTTTTCCCAACTTCAATTTGTTTGCACACACACACATTTGGGGTGCAAGCCAAGAACAGAACCTCTATCCTAAGTGATATCCTAACTGCCCACTCGACAGTCCACCCGCGCCACCACCCACCTGCGGCCTGCGCTGCCGCCTGCCCACTCACCCGCCCGTGGGCGCCGCCCACCCATGGCTCCCCGCCACCGCCACCTGCCCGCACATCCCCACCACCCACCCCGCCACCTGCCTAGGGCGCAAAAACACCTAGCGCCAACACTGATTGCGGGACGACCCTATGCTCTGGGCAGTCAAATCGCGCTAAACACGGTGGAAACAACAAACGACAAACGGAAATGACAAATTTTTGAAAAATTTCACGACAAACAGAAACGAGCCGAAACGGACCTGTTCCGACAAACGAAAACTCGAAACATCATTTTTTCTGGTCGTGCCCATGTCTAGTATGCAGATTTAATCAGGTCTGATTTTCAAACAGAAACTCTCTTTTCCACACCATCTGTCATAATGAGTGCCTTCATCCAATTTCTCTTGTAATTTCTCATTTCTCTAAATTTTGCTATGCAGTTCTGGGCTTGAAAAACATATGTGTATTTCAGGATAAAACAAATTATCCAATGAGTACTTTAGGTAAACATACGAGAACAGAACCTCTATCCTAAGTGATATCCTAACTGCCCACTCACCCGTCCGCCCACGCTGCCACCCGTCTGCGGCCCACGCCGCCGCCTGCCCACTCGCCCACCCACGGCCACTGCCCGCCCGCACCTACCCCCTGCCACTCACCCACCCTGCCCCACCCGCCGCCTAGGGCGCAAAAACACCTAGTGCCAGCCCTGATTGCGGGACGCCCCTATGCTCTGGGAAGTCAAATAATGCTAAATCGCGGTGGAAACGACAAATGGCAAATGACAAACAAAATGACAAATTTTTGAAAAAATTCACGACAAACCAAAACAACCCGAAACGGACCCGTTCCGACAAACGAAAACTTGAAACATCATTTTTCTGGTCATGCCCATGTCTACCATAGACTCTCACATATACACATATACACAATCACACACAGAGAGAGAGAGAGAGAGAGAGAGAGAGAGAGAGAGAGAGAGAGAGAGAGAGAGAGAGAGAGAGAGAGAGAGAGAGAGAGAGTTTGTTCATTCTCTGAATACCACTCGCATTGGAGAGGTTCATACCAATGCAATTAGCTAGCTCAATTTAAGCAGTTCAATGCAAATCACAGAGCTTTTACTTGAATCTAATTAGACACAAATCAATATAAGTCAATTCAGAATAATTAGCTTGTGTATAAATCAGTAGAACTCAATTAAAATCAATGAGGACCTAATTTAGTCTAATAATGGGCTTCTCTTACTTTGAAAGCTTGCGGAAGGAGTGTTGATGTGGAGAATATATTTGGTTGTGGTTTTAACATATTTGTACAAACATTGGGGGATGGGGGGAGCTATTTGTAAGACCAGTGTTTTCCTTGAGGAATGTATTTTCAACATTCTCAAACATGGGCCTTTTCTGGTGTATTTTATTACACTAAGTACTGTAATAATGCTGACCATTCTGTTTGGAGATAGAAAAAGTCATGTACTGTTTTTTTCATGGCATTTAGAAATAGCTTTCTTTAATGCACAGAGGATGCAGGGATCATATATTGCAGGTGATTCAGTGTTCAGCCACTTTGCTTGTTTTCTTTTGAAGGACATGCAAAGAAAACTAGCATTTTGATAAAACTGGTGGGTGTAGAGCTAGGTGATGCTTTGCAATGGCTGGATAAATAATGCATGCTTGACCTCTGACAACTCCTAACTAGAGATGAGTAATACCTCCAAAAAAACTGAACCAACAAACCAGTGATTTAACTTGGTTAAATCACCGATTTAACCAAGTGAAATTAACCAGTGATTTTAACCAGTGAAATTGATTTAACCAGTGAAATTAACTTCCTGGTTCATTTTTTAAAGTTTGTGCCCATCTCTACTCTTAAAAAAACCTGTGTTCTGTAATCAATAAATCCTCCTTTGTCATAACCAGTAGGTGTTGGACAAATGGATCCAGGAATAGAGGAGGGATCATCCATCGACCTGGGAACTTGGACAAGGTTGGCAGGGCTCATAAAAGAATTTTGTAGTATCCTGCATCGACCAGCAGGCAAAAAAAGAGAGGAAGGGGATAAGACATAGGTCCTTTTCACACGACCCCTAAGATCCGCTGGCCACTTAAATTCGGACCAGAGATCTTAGGGGTTTGTTGCTGTTCCTGCGTTCCCACCTCCTCTGCACTCCTGGCTGCTGGCTGCGTGAGGGGAGGAAGAAAAAAAGGAAGAAAAGAATGCCGCTCACCTCCGTTCTGCCATCCCGGCACTGCATTCAGATCTCTTAAAGGGGCGGGGGGCAAAAAAAGAACAAACAGAAGCAAGGAGAGCCGGACAGTCACTATGTTATATCCGCATCAGGAATTTTCACCTCCAGAGAGCAGGTACCTGAAAAGTGCGCTGGGACGTGCTTAGGTGGGTGTGGTCGCACTTAATTATCTGTAAACTCCGGAGCTGGTGGGGAAACAATTTTAAGCTCCGGAGCTGGGAGCCATATGCGGTGGAGTTTGGGGGTCGTGTACAAAGGGCCTTAGTCTCATTTTCTCGGGAAGACATGCAGCGGGGTAAGGATGCTTAAGTACCAGCAAGGCATCTTACCTGTGGCATCATACCACATGCCTGATGAATCTCTTAGAAAAGGGAGGGACCGAGAACCTATAACATCTACTCCAGCTAACACTTGCGCTATGGCACAGGCCCTCTTTTGTTCCCAGTTGTTGTTGTTGTTGTTCAGTCGTTCAGTCGTGTCCTACTCTTCGTGACCCCATGGACCAGAGCTCGCCAGGCCTTCCTATCTTCCACTGCCTCCCGGAGTTTTGTCAAATCCATATTGTTTGCATCGATGACACCGTCCAACCATCACATTCTCTGCCATCCCCTTTTACTTTTGCCTTCGATTTTTCCCAACATCAGGGACTTTCCCAAAGACTCCTCTCTCCTCATGGTGGCCAAAGTACTGGAGCCTCAGCTTCAAAATCTGTCCTTCCAGTGAACATTTGGGGTTGATTTCTTTCAGGATGGATAGGTTTGATCTCCTTGCACTCCAGGGGACTCTCAAGACTCTCCTCCAGCACCACAGCTCTCAGTTACCTAATAATAATAAAGAGTTAATGAATGTTATCAATAAATTGTGGCCCTTGTTAAAACCCAAAACTTGGTGTCATCTTGTTATTTAAGTCTGGCCTGGCAAATAGAACATGGCATGGAATGAGCAATTTTTTTCACTGCTCATCACACACCTACCAAAATCAAATGGAGGAAGGTTATGAGAATCTTATCATCCTTAAAGCAGAATAATTTCTTCAAAGAAAATTGAGCAGGATGATGATGATGATGATGATGATGATGATGATGATGATGATGATGATGATGATGATGATGATGATGATGATGATGATGATGCAAGATTAGATCCTCCTCTTCCCCTGGAGCTATTTCAAAATCATTGGTTAATGATTTTAAAGAACAACCAAGAGCTGCTAATTTGTTTCCTGAAATTTGAAAATCAATAATTGGGCAAACACACAATCACATCCACAGTTTTTTAAGGATTTGACTGCAAATGTGTAGGCTTGACCCTTTGGTCCACCCCACCTCCTGCACACACCAGCTATGAAAATGTTAACAAATCTAAATGCACCTGCCTTCTTTGTGGTGCATCAGTTTTGCAACAGTTGATGATGGACTGAGCAGTCAACTCTAACAGAAGACAACTGTATCAGTGGGTTTACTCTAGTTCAGGTGGGTGGTTGCTATTAACCAACCAATATTGTATAGCTATTCTTAAAGGTCCTGAAATCCTTGTGGGGAAAAGAAAGAAATAACAACAGAGTGAATGAAAGAGAGGAGTGGGAGTGGATGAGAGAGAGATAGCTTTCGCATTAACATTATATTAACAGATCACAGTCATTTATGTTTGAATGAAGGAACAAGGAATCATTCATCCAGTATGGATGACCAGTTGTAAAGATCTGTTGTGCCTTTAGCAACAACAGCAACAAAAATCTTGTTAGGAGCAATGTCTCATACTGGATTGAGAGGAAAGTCGTGAGAAATTCGGTCAAAATCCAAGCAAGCAAACAAGCAAACAAACAAACAAACACAAATATGTGTTTTCCCATATGCATGATGAAGTAGACTCGTCCACGAAAGCTCACATTAAAGTAGTTTGTCTTTAAGGTGCTACATGCCTTTATCTTTTTGTTTGTTTGTTTGTTTGTTTGTTTGTTTGGATTTTGACTGATATCCTTCCACAGACTAACACGGCTATCCTGTCTAGAACTGACATTCTGCATGTCCCTAATGACATGCCACAGGATGTGGTCCTGCCACCAGGATGTGGTGCAATGCCACAGGATGTGATGATGGCATCTGGCCTGGATTGACTCAAAAGGGGATTGGACAGATTCCTGGAGGAAAAGTCCATCACAGGTTACAAACCATGATGGAGATGTGTAATCGCCAGGCTTACAAGCAGGGTACTTCAAGAGCCAGATGCAGGGGAGTGGTAGCAGGAGACAGATATCTAGTGCCGTACACTCCCAGAGGTATTTGGCAGGGCCACTGTGAAATACAGGAAGCTGGACTAGATGGGCCTTTGGCCTGATCCAGCAAAGCTCTTCTTATGTTCTTATGTTCTTATGAGTAACCAAGTAAAGGCCTTGTCACCATTTGTTTCTGGAGACTGTCATTCCCAGTTCTTAGGAACTCACTATTTGAAATTCCTCCACCTTTTGCAAAGGGGGAAAATAAAGTCAGTCAAATTTTGAATCAGAACCTTTGTGGTCTCTCCATCTCCCTTATCTAAAGCATTCTGCCATTTTCGCCTTGAGCTATTTCTGATCTACCATCTCCTCTCATCTAATTCCCACTGGAGCTGGAAGGTTGTTGTAAGAACAGCTCACTCACAGTTCAGAGGGTGGCTAGATGGATTTGAAATAAGCAGGTGCCTGAAAGGAATCCATTGGGCTTCTTGGAGATGAAGGTTGCACTCCAACAAGAAGAAGAACCTGATGCTTCTGGGAACCAGACGGGAAGAAGGGGCCCTGAGAAAAATAAAGCCATCACTATGATCTGGCATGGTGAGATAGTACACAGAGAAGGGGAAATCACATCTGGTGTATGAAGCAGTGGTCTCACTTGTGTGGCTCAGTGGCAAGAAACAAAGAATTAACACATTTGACAAGCAGAGCTTTTCTTGTAGCAGAGGGAAGATCAACACCACTGGGATCCCTTTTTTTTACCAGACCTAGTAAAAGTATTAGATTGCTCTTCTCAGAACCAGCCCTACCATTAGGAAATGGGATGAAACTGCCTCATACAGCAAATGCTCAGGGCTTTGGTTATGTTTGCTGCTACTTTTTTAAAATGAGTATTTTTATCCCACCTTTATCTTTGGAAAAGGACCCAAGGTGGCTTACCATAAGGAAGGATGGTATACAGTCCAGTACAATTAAAACATATTCAAGTTTGAGAACAGGGAATTGAGGGGGAATCTAACAGCATTAGAATACAATAGAGATGGGCACAAAAGAAAAACTTTATATGTTAAATTATTTGTTATTCTTTTTGTTAGGGAACAAAGAAAAACAAAACAAAATGAAAATTTCTCTTTCATTCACTTCGTTTTCCTTTTCCCACAGGAATGCATTGACTGGTGCTGACTGGGCCATTTTTAAAGAGGTCCAGCCAATGACAGGTTGGCAGGATCTCTCTGAAAATGGTCAGTTCACTAGCGTGGAGCTCCTGCATTGGCAACTGGGCCATTTTCAGAGAGGTCCTGCTGACCTGTCATCAGCTAGACCCCTTTAAAAATGGCCCAGTCACAACCAGGGGTTCTCCCCAGTGCCAACTAAGCCATTTTTAAAGGGGACCAGCTGATGACAGGTCTGCAGCATTCATCTGAAAATGGTCGAGATGCTAGTGCGGAGCTCTCCCGTTGGTGTCCCGATCATTTTCAGACATCTCCTGCCAACCTGTCATCGTCTGGTGAGGAACAAAACATTTCGTTATTGTTTCATTTCGTACGAATTTTTATGCAAAATTTTGTATGAAACAGAATGAAACGAAATGTGGGGTGGGGGACGAAATGGAACAAAACAAAACACAGTTTTTCCGTTTCATGCCCATCTCTAGAAGACATTAAAGCTAAAAGAGAATGTGAGCAGTTAAGAAAAAGAGTATACATTCTATGTAATCATGTACGGTAGACCATCAAAACTCTGTTAGAACACACAGCTTCCTCTCTGATTGGCTAATGGCTCATTGAATTTGGCTTCATCCATATTCTTCCATGGGGCTTTTCTGTTCTCTGATTTGTGTGACCTGCTTTAGGACTCTTGCACTGTTGCAAGTCCTTGGGCTTGGCTGGGGCTGAATGCACAAAATGTTGGAGTAATAAGGCTGTAGTAGTCAATGTAGATGGATGAGAGGAGTGGGGTCAGGACGACCTAAAGAGAAATTAATGTTTAATTGTGCCCTGTGTTTTGTAAAAAGAAAAAAATGCTAGTTTCTGCTCTCCTTTGGACACTGAAATAATGTGGTGGAAATGGAAGCAAGACCATAAATCATTTGCAACAGGAGAAATAGCAGCAGCAGCCAAAATGAGCTGGCAGGAATTTCCCTCCCTTGACTTTCCACCTCACAGTGAGTGGGACACTCCTCTTTTTAATACCCTTCAAAGCAAATTGGGCTTCTCTACACTGCCATTAATTACTCATGGAACCCGCGTAAACAGATATCTTTTCATGTCCCAAGGTGAAACAAGGCTTAATTAAAAACCTCATGCTGCACTTTTATTCCTCTCTGGGATTTTTATTTGGTATTGTTTTGTCTTCCTGTGGAGTTTTGGCTTAGTTTCATTTTAAATGTTTCTGTTTCTGAGGAGAAATCAGTTGGAACTGAGGCACAACCACCATGACCAGAAGGCTGAGGGAGATGGTTTGCTTTATATTGCCTTTGCGTGTGGGGGTTTTCAATGTAAATGTTCCTCACACAGACTGCAAAAAGATAAGAAACTCTTTTCATTCTTGAATATTTTGAAGAATGATTTACAGGTGCTTGGCCTTTCCATAATATGAATCATAGAAACATAGAGTTGGATGAGAACCATCCAGTCCAACCCCTGCCATGCAGGAACCCCTATCACAGCGATTTTTCATTTTCATTTTTGTTTTTTCATTTCGTTATGCAACGAAAATGAAATGAATTTTTTTAAAAAACAAAACAAAAATGAAAACAAAATGACCAAATTTGCCGTGTTTTTCGTTTTCGTTGCAGCAGATGCATTGAACTAAAAAGAATACCTAACGAAACGAAAATGATTTTTTTGCAAAAAACATCACAAAAATGAAAACGAACCGAAACGACAAACGAACCCTAAACGACCAAACGACAAACGAAACACCATTTTTTTGAGTCGTGCCCATCTCTAGCAGTCTTCCTAATGTTCAAATGGAATCTCTTTTCCTATAGTTTGAAACCATTGCCCTGAGTCCTAATCTCTGAAACCATGGAAAATAAACCAGTCCCCTCTTCAATATGGCATCCTTTAAAATATTTAAACATGACTATCACATTCCCCTCTCAGCCTTTTTTTTTTTTTTCTAAGACTAAACATTCCAAGCTCCCTAAGCCACTCCCTATAATAAATTTCTTCTAGACCTTCAACCATTCTGGCTCTGCATCTCCAATAGCTACATGGCAGAGAGGCAGAAGATGATCATCACTATCCTGGGAATACCTGTGTCTATTCAATTTGGCCAGGGTGGATGAGTGAGAATTTTATTTCATTCGTAAAGGTTTACCAAGAACATTTGCCAATTCCTTCACAGAATCTGTAGAAAAAAACTTTGTAATAATATTAAAATGGAAGCCTACACATTTGGGAGAGAGAAGAAGCAATAGATATATATTGCCACCCCTTCTGCTTTGTGTCTACTTGTGAAAACAAAAGGCATTGGCGTCCTGCCATGTTTAGGTGCTAAAGTGTCTTGGAAAATGTCTGTGAAGATTCTCTGTCATACAGGTGAGTTTATTCAGGAGCTGATTCGTGGTAAATGGACTTTTTTTTTCTTGTGAGATGGAAACATTTTGCTAGTCATCCAAGCAGCTTCTTCAGCCTTAGGAAGGTTGCCAGGAGACTTCCAATTTATCCTCCATGTTGGTTTCACTTCATCCTGGTCTACATAGGCTTGTTAGATGGACAATGGCCAGGGGTGTGTGGAAGTCACACCTCTGTAGCCCTTCTCACACTCATTAACATGGGCCATTAGCAGTGGGCTTCCTGGCGAAGGTGTGAAGCGGTCTTGATTTTTCTGGGAATAGGTGAAAGGGTAGCATGATAAACAGGTGAAACTGGAAAATGCAGGATCATCCAAATAAATTAGAAACCAAAGTCCTGTTGTACAGTCATGTGCATGAAAAGCAAAAACCTTATCTTGTACGGCATTCTTGCTGACAGTCAGCCATGCGCATGAACTCTGATTTTGCTCATCCAGGCAGTCTAAGTGGGACCCATTAACTGCTATTCTCATGGAATATTATGACACTTGCCTTTCATAGACATAACTAAACAAGAGGATTTTAGCCGTAGAGTTGTTCAAGCGAGGGTAGGTAAAAAAATTCATTTTAGTTCATTTTTTTACCAATTCGCTGCTGGAATTTCATTTGCAGGCTCACATGCTATCAGTAGTTTTTTTGTTGTTTTTTTAAACTGGGAGGGGATTTTCTGACCTTGTGGGGTATCAATCTATCCAGCACTGATCAACCATTACCACCTGTCTCTTGTTTTTGGAGAACTAGACCTCTCAGCTGAATGCTGTCTTTTCCTTCTTTTTGGTTTGTTGTAAGCAGTTATTTCTTCACTTGCTGTGACTTATTCTTGACTGTAAGTAATGAAATGTTTTTACAGTATTCTCTCTATTGCTAATGGGGCAGAGTAAGTTATTGAGATGTGAGGGACCATTCATGAGAAAAAGAATAGACTATCTGGGAAACTTATTGCTATTCTTTTCTCTGGATCTCTATCTACTGTTTTAGCACAATAAATTTTATCAGAAATTCAAAACTGTGCAACAGTCTCAACTCTGAATACAGCATCACACACAATTGGCTTGTGGATGCCCATAAAATTGTGAAGCTTGAGTGACAATTTTCACAACACGGGTGTGTGGGAGAAATTGCCAGACCAATGCGTAGAGCTAAAAATGCATGTGAATGGCAAATGAATTAAGGGGGTATAAATCTAATAAACCTACATATTAAAATCAAGGGGGAAATCATAGCATAGCTGCATAGAGGGAATTAATTTTTGCAGTGAGAAATCAATGCCACTTTCTCAACACAGAATTTTCAAAGTCACTTTGTGCGGATAAAAACACCTGGAACTGAGACCACAGAATTCTCCAGTGGCTCTTTCTCTCCGTTTCAATTTTCTGTAACCCTCTCACTGACCTTTTTATCCTATATCAGAGATTGGGGATGCAAGAATGGCTTGTTACTGTTGGATAATTGATCTTGTAAACAAGTCCTGATGAAGCAATAGTCTCTTAATTGAATCGTTGATGTTAATAGGTTTAGGGGGATGGTGCATCTGAATGATTAGATGGAGGGAAAAGATCATAAAAAATAATGGCTTCGGCTCCATCCACAGACTCTGTTGTCTTTTTGTGTAATGGTTCATTCTGAGGTAACTTTAAGAAGAAAGGCTGCCTGGTGCTCAAAGGCAAAATATGGAGTGAGGTCCTCTTCAAATCTGGCTCAAGGTTGACTCAGCCTTCTATCCCTCTGAGGTTGGTAAAAGGAGTATCCAGCTTGTTGGAGGGACAGGGGGAGTGGCAGTGTGTCACCTGCATATTAAGTTGTAAACTGCCCAGACAGTTTTAAGCACTATGGGATAGTACATAAGTAGCATTCTGAGATTCCTCTTATCTGGGTTCAGTAGAAATGTGCAAATGTCCATAAATGCCTTTATGGAGGAAGCATCTTCTGTCTGGTTCTTATTTGAGTTCTTCTGCCTGAGATTCCTCTTATCTGGGTTCAGTAGAAATGTGCAAATGTCCATAAATGCCTTTATGGAGGAAGCATCTTCTGCCTTGTTCTTATTTTACATGGTGAAATTGCCCTTTGCAGGCAATCTCCCTCCTGAAGTTGAATCTCATTTGGGATTGGAGATGGGCACAAACCAAAAAAATGGAGATTCATTTTGGTTCAGTTCGTTTTAGGGTTTGGTTTGGTTCCTTTCATTTTTAATGATTTTTTTCCAAATAGTTGTTTTGTTGGCTCGTTTTATTTGTTATATGTTTTCCCCCACTTTGTGTGATTTAATCCATTTGACAGTGCACGGCGGGAGAAAACATTCAAAAAAATAAAATAAAAAGACACAAATGTTGACAATAACTGCACAAACTGGACTGGCAGCATCCTCATCATCATCATCCACATCATCATCCGCATCTTCAGTCATCAACACATCATCCTTACCGGGTGGCGGCAGCGGTACCAGCGGCAGCCAGGTGATCCTGGCTGCTGTGGCAGGGGCTTTTTGAGGCGCTGGCTTGGGGCCAGCAACTCCTCTTCCTCTTTTTCCAGAGCCCACCACGAAGCCCCTGGGGCTGGGTCGGTGCTGATCTTATTTTTTATATTTCTTTCTTTCTTTTAGGCACTCCTATTTTATTATTTTTTATATTTTATTTTTATTGCATTCTTTTTACTGACGACCATGTGGCCCGCACTACAGCTGTAGCACGGGCTGGTTGGCTTTTTTTCTTTTGCCAGTTGTGGGCCGGTTCTGTGGCCCGGTGCTCCTAGTCCAGAACCATGCCCATGTGCCGGATCGGGTTTTATTTATTTGCTGGCCATGGGCTGGGTCCGGTGCTCACAGGCCAGTACCGGGGCTCACATGCAGGATCTTGAGGATATTGAGACATACAAAATAATGCAGGGTATGAGTAAAGTGGATAGAGGGAAGCTCTTCTCTCTCTCCCAAAATACCAGAACTAGGGGACATACACCCAAATTGAGGGCTGGGAGAGTAAGAACTGACAAAAGAAAATATTTTTCACCCAGCGCATTGTAAGTCTATGGAACTCCCTGCCACAGGATGTGGTGATGGCATCTGGCCTGGATGCCTTCAAAAGGGGATTGGACAGATTCCTGGAGGAAATGTCCATCACAGGTTAAAAACCATGATGGAGAAACCAGGGTACTTCAAGGGCCAGATGCAGGGGAGTGGTATCAGGAGACAGAGATCTAGTCCCATGCGCTCCCAAACGCATCTGGTGGGGCCACTGTGAGATACAGGAAGCTGGACTAGATGGGACTTTGGCCTGATCCAGCATGGCTCTTCTTATGTTCTTATGTTCTTATGTATATTTTATTTTATTTTATTTTATTTTGTTTTGTTTTACTTTTATTTTTATTTTTATTTTTATTTTACTGCCAACCATAGCCGCCTACCAGCTGTAGAGTGGCTGGTTGTCTTTTTTTTCTGGTCACCCCTCCCTGCAGCCAGGAAGACTGGACATCCAGAAAGGACCAGCACCAGTTAGGAGACATTTTCACCACCATTAACAAACCGAACTGAACCGAACCATTTTTTTCGGTTTGGTTCATTTTGTTCTAAATCCACTCTGAGGTTCATTATTTGTTTCATTATGTAATGAAATGAATCATGAATCATGAAATGAACTAAGAGTTCATTTCGTGCCCATCTCTAGTTGGGATTTCATCTTCCCTGGAGATCCACAAGTCCACTTTGATTTCCTAGTGATGTTTGTAATATGTGGATAAGTCAAATAGAACTCGCAGAATGGGCAAGTATGGGATTTGTCATCCTAAGAATCTGAAAATCTGATCCCTAAAAATTTACCTCAGACTACAAACTTTGGATACTTCATAAGAAGAGCCATGCTGGATCAGGCCAAAGATCCATCTAGTCCAGCTTCCTGTATCTCACAGTGCCCCCACCAGATGCGTTTTGCAGCTCATGAGACTAGATATCTGTCTCCTGATACCACTCCCCTGCATCTGGCCCTTGAAGTACCCTGGTTTCTCCATCATGGTTTGTAACCTGTGATTGACTTTTCCTCCAGGAATCTGTCCAATCCCCTTTTGAAGGCATCCAGGCCAGATGCCATCACCACATCCTGTGGCAGGGAGTCCCACAGATTTACAACGCACTGGGTGCAAAATATTTTCTTTTGTCAGTTCTTACTCTCCCAGCACTCAATTTGAGTGTATGTCCCCTAGTTCTGGTATTTTGGGAGAGAGAGAAGAGCTTCCCTCTATCCATTTTACTCATACCCTGCATTATTTTGTGTCTCAATCATATCCCCCCTCAAGTGCCTTTTTTCCAGATTAAAGAGGCCCAAATGTTTTAGCCTTTCTTCATGAGGGAGGTGCCCCAGCCCAGTAATCATTTTAGTCGCTCTCTTCTGCACCTTTTCCAGTTCCACTATGTCTTTCTTGAGATGCGGTGACCAGAATTGTACACAATACTCCAGGTGCGGCCTTACTATTGTTTTGTATAATGGCATTATAATGTTGGTTGTTTTATTTTCAATCCCCTTTTTGATAATCCCTAGCATGGAATTGGCCTTCTTCACTGCTGCCACACATTGGGGAGACACCTTCATGGAGCTGTCCACCAACACACCAAGATCTCTTTCCTGATCCGTCACGGATAACTCAGAGCCCATGAGTTGATAGATGAAGTTTGGATTTTTTGCCCCAATATGCATTACTTTACATTTGGTTACATTAAAACGCATTTGCCATTTCTCAGCCCATTCCCCCAGTTTGGAGAGATCCTTCTGGAGCTCTTCACAATCTTCTCTGGTTTTTACCACACAGAAAAGTTTTGTGTCATCTGCAAACTTGGCCACCTCACTGTTTATCCCTGTCTCCAGGTCATTTATGAACAGATTGAAAAGCACCGGTCCCAGGACAGAGCCCTGGGGAACACTGCTTTTCACTTCTCTCCATTGTGAAAATTTCCCATTGACACCTACTCTTTGTTTCCTGGATCTCAACCAGTTCTCAATCCATAAGAGGACCTGTCCTTTTATCCCCTGACTGTGCAATTTTCTCAGCAGTCTTTGGTGAGGGACTGTGTCAAAAGCCTTTTGAAAATCCAGATAGACTATATCCACCAGTTCACCCAAATCCATGTGCCTGTTGACCTTTTAAAAAAATTCTAAAAGGTTTGTCAGACAAGATTTACCCTTACAGAAGCCATGCTGATTTTCTCTCAGCAAGGTTTGTTCTTTTATGTGTTTTAAGATTTTCTCTTGGATGAGGCTTTCCACCATCTTCCCTGGGACAGATGTAAGGCTAACTGGCCTGTAGTTTCCCGGGTCCCCCCTCCTTCCTTTTTTAAAAATTGGTGTGACATCTGCCATCCTCCAGTCCTCCGGCACTGTGGCAGTTTTAAGAGACAAGTTGCATTTCAATCTAAGTAACCACTCCTTCAGGCACAAATAGAGCCACTGTGGATCACCATGAGTGCTTGACCCAGAACATGGGGAGAAATGTAGACTCATTTGAAACATGGTAAAATGTTTGAATTATATCATTATCAAGGTTTTGCAGTTCTCTAATTATAGTTTTCCAATAAAGGACAATTTTAAATATCACTTTGCACTGTGTGTACTGCTTGATTGGGCTTTATCAAAATAAACAGTTATTTCTTTTTTAATAATAATAATAATAATAATCTGCCATTGCCTGAAAGTCAAAACTGGTAGGTGAGGAAGGTTAAATTAATATTTTAGCAGGCTTTGTCATTAATGCACTTTTTTGCTGCAAGACATTTTCCCTAGTAAATCTATCAGATTTTAGATTAGGCATAAATGACAACCGTTCCATTTATTTCTCCTAGTATTTTAATCTTTCTACAAATTGTCCTGTGACTCCTGTCACATATTTTGAATCTCTGTACGTGTCCCACAATGCACATATGCTTTGAAAACGCATAGAGAAACATTGATGGGATAGGGAAAGCCTGCAAGACAACTCCACTTAGTTGAAGAACATTACTTGTTCAAAACAAATTTCTTCATGAGAAATAGTGGAAACTGGGTCCCCAGAATGACTCAGATAAGTTTGAGTTATTTCCTATGGGGACATTTGTTTTGATATAAGAATATTTTGGTTTACGAGCATGCTTCTAGAATGGATTTTGCTCATAAACCAAGGTACCACTGTATTTTCTTTCATTGACATCAGTGTATGTGTTTGTGTGGAATTAAAAGATGTAACTGTTAAACATTCTATGCATAGCCTGCATAAATATGTGTAGCCTGTATAATTAAATTGTAAATTGCCCAGAGAGTGCTTGAAGCACTATGGGGCAATATATAAACAGAACACTTTGCTTTGCTTTGTGTATTTGGGTCCATTAGATGGTTCAACAGGAGAATGGGAGTTACTAATTCTGAATCCATTTCAAGTGACTGCTGTTACATTGATCTTGTTTCATAAAGGAGGGGTAAAAAATATAGACTCCTTAACCCCCTGCTTAAGGATGGAATACAATCAAAGCATGGCTCCGTTAAACCACTGATCCTTGCCACACTTGGACACTAATTCTGTGCATGTGAAATCCATACAGCTGGCATAACACTTAGTGCCTGGAACCCTGTTGCGCAGGTATACAAACAACATAACTGTTGTATGAAGCAGATTGAAAGTATTTTTGTTTTGTTTTAAATCTCTGGTCTCCACAATATAATCAAGACACAGAGGACCTAGAAAAAGTGCAGAGAAGAGCAACAATGGTGATGAGGGGACTGGAGGCTAAATTTTATGAAGAAGGACTCAAAGAACTAGGCAATGGCATGTTTAGCCTGACCAAGAGAAGACTGAGGGGAGATGTAATGTAATTCAGAGTGGTGAAGTGTTTTTTTTTCTAAGCTTAAACGAAACTGTGATTTCTAAAGTGCTAGAGGACTTCTGTTGTAGAACTGTAATCATCGAAGATAGCAGCCTTCCAATGCCTGAAGGGTTGCCACAGGAAGACGACATTGATTTGTTCTCAGTTGCACTTGAGGGTAAGATAAGAACCAAATGGGTGGACATTCGTCAGAGCGAGAGTCACCGTGGAAATAAGGAGAAATGTCCTGACAATTACAGCCATTAAACAGTGGAACAGCTTGCTTCCCGATGTTTTGGGTTCCTCATTGCTGGAGGTTTTCAAGAAAAAGATTGGACAGCCTTCTGTCTGGGATGGTATGAGGTCTCTTGCCTTGAGTAGGGGGTTGGACTTGAAGACCGCCAAGGTCCCTTCCAGCCCTACAATGATTCTCTGTTTCTATGATTAATATTAACTATTGCAATGAGATCCACAATTCAGCATGCAACACTTGAGGTCTAAGGATATTTCTTAATGTATGGCATTCCATCTAAAAATGTGATACTGTTTGTGTAACTGTGCAACAGGAATCTGACCACCATTTTGTTCTTGAAATGTGAAAGCAGCAAGGTGGGAAATTGATGTATAAATATTGCACACTTGATTTCATTGACTTTTCCTGAATTTGTGTTGTGTTGCCTAATAGGGATGGGCAGGAAATGGAAAACGAAATGCTGTTTTGTCATTTCATTCTGTAACAAAACAAAAGGAAATGAAACGAAACAAGGAAGCAGCATTTCATTATAGACAACGGGCGTTTATACAAGACCCCTAAACTCCGCTGCAAATGGCTGCAAGCTCCAGAGCTTAAAAATGTTTCCCCACCAGCTCCGGAGTTTGCAGACAATTAAGTGCGACCACGCCCACTTTAGCGCGACCCAGCACACTTTTCTTGTACCTTCTCTCTGGAGGTGAAAAATCTTTGATGTGGTGCAACGATAGTGAGTGCGGGGCTCTCCTCACTTCTGTTTGCTGCTTTTTGGCTCCCGCCCCTTTAAGAGCTACTTAAGAGTTACTTAAGAGCTACTGGAATGTTGGGGGGAGAGCCAGCAAGAGCGAGAGGCAGAACGGGGAGGTGAGCCACGGTCTTTCTTCCTTTTTTTTCTCCCTCCCCTCACGCAGCCAGCAGCCAGGGTGGGAACACAGGAAGAGCGACAAGCCTCTAAGATCTCTGGTCCAAATTTAAGGGACCAGTGGATCTTAGGGGTTGTGTAAAAGCACCCAAAATAAAACTGTTGGTTTTGCATTGAAATGAACTGTTTTGTTCTATCATTTTCTGAGGGCTCCTGCTGAGCTGTAAATGGCTGGATACCTTTACACCTGACCCTGGGACCCTCTGGTACTAACTGGTACTTAAAGGGGTCCACTCATTGACGGCTTGGCAGGAGTCCTCAGAAAAATGGTCGGGTAGGCAGTGCAATCGCCATAACTGCCCTCTTGACCATTTTCAGAGGGTTCCTGCTGAGCTGTCAATAGCTTGACCCATTTAAACCTGGACCAGTAGGTACCAGGGGATCCCTCAAGAAAACATTGGACAGCCTTCTGTCTGGGATGGTATGAGCATAATCATAAAATTTGGAAATAAAGCTAAGCTAAGGGCAGGCAAAGAGAGACAGTGAAGTCAACAGAGCAGTGAGAGCAATTATTAATCAGGGAAAGCTGATTCAACTAGCCCAGTCTTCAGTCGTTTTTTGAAAACTAGCAGCATGGGCGGACGGCAGGCAGACAGCAACGGGTGGGGGGGACGGGCAGCGGGGGGCAGCAGGCTGGCCAGCGCCCCCTGTCCATTTTGGCACCCTAGGCAACTGCCTAGTTCACCTTGGGGTTGCCCTTGACTCTCCTTCGGCGACTGCAGCGGGTCCAGAATGTGGCGGCCAGACTGGTGGTGGGTGTGCGTCGGTTCGAGCACATCATCCCAGTTCTGGCCCGCCTGCATTGGTTGCCCGTTGCGGCCCAAGTCAGATTCAAGGTCCTGGTTTTGGTTTACAAAACCCTCCATGGCCTAGGACCTGACTACCTGACAGAGCGGATCGACCAGCAGTCAACATCGGCCCGTCCGACTAGGTTGTCGCGGGCGCACATGCTGCGTGTGGCCACGCCCAGGGAGGCTCGGAGAACATCCACCCATACCCGAGCCTTCTCTGTGGCTGGCCCCACCATGTGGAACCATCTCCCAGCAGAAGTGTGCCTAGCAGAGTCCCTGCCAGCCTTCCGGAAGGCATTAAAAACTCTCCTTTTCCGGGAGGTGTTTGGTGACTGAAGTCCCCCCCCCCGCCATCTGTAAAGCCACTCCTCATTGTTCAGTTTGGTTATTTGTGTTAATTTGTTTTAAACTGTCTAATTGCTCTATTTATAGTTGTTATTAGTATTTTTTTATGTTGTAAACCGCCCGGAGTTCCTCCGGGAAGACGGGCGGTATATAAGCCTAATAAATAAATAAATAAATAAATAATTGATGTGCCTGCCCTGTATATATGTGTGTGTGTGTGTGTGTGTGTGTTTGTGTGTGCGCGCACGCGCGCACGTGCACGTGTGTGTGTGTAGGTGTAGGTAGGTAGGTAGGTAGGCAGGCAGGTGGGCGGGCAGGCGGGCAGGCAGGCAGGCAGGCATTTCTTGACATCTGATCAGTCCCCTGCATTCCTTGTTCGACATCCAGATATTAGCTGGTGTCTCGCTTTTAAGTACTCAGGAACCTGTCCCTGCTTAGATTTCATTATGAAAGGATTGTATATTCAGGAATCAGGATGGTGTGGTAAAAGTCGTGCTTGTTAATAGACTGAGACATTTGGATTAAAATACTAATGGCATTTTACCATGTAGGCTGCTCGTGGAATAAAAAATAACATTCTTCACCCACCCCACCAGATTTGCTCAAGATTATGCTACCAATTCTTGGTAACAAAATAACATTTCTCTGTGTATGCATGTGTAATTTATTGGCCAATGACAAGTTGGCTGAGATGGAGCATCTGGTTGTTCAAGGAAGTCTTAGCTTTTTACCTAATTTTCCAGCTGGCTTGACATGGAAATATAAATCTAAACTTGATAAATGCCAACCACTGTTCCTACATCGCAGAAATTAATTTCCAGGCTCTATTGTAAGTCCATGTAGCAATCACAGTTGCAGGCAAAGAGTAAGCATCATTTTGTTTTGTCGATCTGCTTGCAATAAACAGCTATCACCTCTATCTCTTTTCCAAGCAGGATTTCATTTTGAGTCATATGCAAATGTGTGAGGCTGTTAAAGTAACTGATTGCAGAAAAATGTAATCAGGAAAAAGGTGTTAGCTCGTGTGCCAGGATATAATTTACTTTAGATGAATTGTAAACTTCCTTCCTTCTGTCCTTCTTCTGAAGTGGTATTCCATGATATTGCTTATAATAGGGAAATTCTCTCTCCCCCAAATCCATTGGATCAGCATCTGTGGATTAACTTATCCACTATAGTAAATATTAAATTAAAAAGAACACAGAAATAGGAATTTGTAAGTTTCCCCAAGATGTATTTGCTAGAAGTAGCCACTAGGGTGAGCCAGAGACAATGTTCCTGGAGATGGGCACAAAATAAAAAACGAAAAGGTGTTTCGTTGTTTCATTAGGTAAAGCAATGAGGAAGCAGCATTTCATTACAGATAAAATGAAACAGTGTCTTTTGTTGTTGTTGTCCAACCAACTGTTTTGTTTCACTGTAAAAGGTCTCCCTTACCTGCTGGCCACCGTTGCTGCCACCACTGCTGCTGCTGGAGCGCAGGAGGAGAAGGAGGAGGTGGTGGGCTGCCCAGCTGGGAAGGCGCCTCAGCTGCTGCTGCTGCTGCCGGAGCCCAGAAGGGGGAGGTGGAGGTGGTGGGTCCCCACCAACACTCCGGTGCTCCCCACCTGCTCGTCTCAGCCCTGGCTTCTGGGCCTCTTCTCAGCTGGAGGTGGGCCGGTGGGTGACTCTCCTGGGTCCCAGAGGCACCAGATTTGGTGCCTGGGAGCCATTTTATAGGGCTTCAGCCTAACTGTCATTAGCTGGAGCCCCATGGTGGCGACCGGGCCATTTTCAGAGTGACCCAGCTAATGACAGATTGTCTGGACCCCTTTAAAAATGGCTCCTGGGCACCAAATAGGGTGCCTCTAGGACCCAGTGGAGTTCCCCACCTCCCAGCTGAGAGGCGCTGCCTGAGCCCTCCCCTGCCCTAAATAAGTGGCACGAGGAGGAGGAGGAGGAGGAGGGGGTGCCAGCAAGGACCATTTAGTTTTGTTTCATTTTGTTTCATTTTGTTTCGTATGTTTTTTTAAAAAAAATGTAAGAAATGAAATAAATGAAATGGGGGACACGAAATGAAACACTATTTTTCCGTTTTATGCCCATCCCTAAATGTTACATACAGTGTTCATGGCTTCCACATTTTGTGGCACCCAGGTTGGTGTGTGTAAGTTGAGTCATGGCAACTGGACATCTTTTCTCGAGAGATCGAAATGTTTCACTAGTCATCCAAGCAGCTTTGTCAGAATTTGCCATGACTCAACTTCCAGATAACCTCACCTGGATGACTGAGAATCTTCACAGACATCCAGGCTGGTGTTGTTGAAACTCAGCCTCTGTAGATACTATGGTACTTTCATCAGATGTTTACAATAGTTCCAGCTTAGAAAGTGGAAAGCATATCATAGTTCGTGGTTGGCATAGTTGGTTGGCATGGACATCATCTCTCATGCCAATACAGTGTTACATATATTCGTCCCACCTCAACAAAGGTCTTGCCTTGACATTGAAACAGCAAGTACTTCCCCATATTTTCCAAAATTTGTACAAAATGCCTGTGCACAAAATGTTTCCTTTCCCCTGTTATGAAGCAAAGCAATCAGACATGGATCGTCTGATGGCTCAGGCTTTTTAATAGTGTTCAAACTCTGTTCACCCATTAGTGCACCTCAAGGAGCCAAATGACAAGTTGGCTGATGAGGCTCAGTTATCTTGATAATAAAACATTCTGGGAATATTTTATGCAAATTATAGAGAGCAAAGCTTCTTTGTAGCAGAGGAACATCTTCAGACCACTTTGCTTGCATGACAGGGCATTTCATGGTCTTTAAAACTCTTCATCAAAGAGTTTCCAAGATAGATGAAACTCATCAACACATGGAATTCACTTAGGGTTATTTTCCTCCTTGAGAAATCAAACACACACACACACACACACACACACACACACACACACACACACACACACACACACACACACACACACACACACACACAGAGAGAGAGAGAGAGAGAGAGAGAGAGAGAGAGAGAGAGAGAGAGAGAGAGAGAGAGAGAGAGAGAGAGAACAGGATTGGGTAATGGTTTAAAAAAGTTTTAATGTTGCCTTCTAATGCTATAAGATCCCCTCAATTCCCTATCTCTCAAACTGAGTATGTCTTAAGTGTAATGGACTGTATATTGTCTCTCCTTACAGTAAGCTATCTTAGGTCCTTTTCCAAGGAGAAAGGAAACAACCTGTCTGGTGCTTCAAATTCGTCAATAAGGTAGAAGTCATCTTGCAAATTGCACAATAGGCACTTGTGTACATTAATATCATAGGTGGAAAAAAATCTTCCTGCAAGTTCTGGAAATCTACCAAGAGGAGCAGAAAATCTGCAACAGTCTTCACTCACTGGTAAGGCAAAACTTTTTTCCAGTTCTTTGCCCTTGTGCTTGAGAGGACAAAAAACAAGGATGCACATTCCTAGTTCACGTTGCTAAAGGGAGTCTGCAGTACATACTTATTTACACTGCAGGTGCCTCACATGTCGAAGATATACTAGCTATCAACCTCTAAAGATATAGTAATAGGAAAAGACTCATCTGTATCTTGGGGATAGGAACTACCCAGAACATAATGAAACAGTTGCGGTTTCTTAAGTGACCAGCTTTGCATGGCCTTGAGAAGTCAGGCTTGGAGTTTGTGTGGAGTTCATCCACCTTTTTCATCCAAAGATTCTAGAAAGCAATGTGAGTCCTGAAAAATGCCACCCAAACCTTAGAGAACTCCATGTTTAACAACAGGCACCCTCAAGGGACAAAAAGTGGGACACTCTAGGATAGGCATGTCCAAACTTCGGCCCTCCAGATGTTTTGGACCATAACTCCCACAGTCCTTTGCCGTTGGAAATACAGGCTTGGAATTCTGGGACCTGTGGTCCAAAACATCAGGAGGGCCGAAGTTTGGACATGCCTGCTCTAGGACAATGAGTTACCACATGCAGGGCCTATTCCATAGGGATGGTCTCTAGCTTCTGTAGTAAGAAATGGGCATTTGCCATGGTTTGGTGTGGTTTGACAGATCAGATTCATAAGTGTTGTGCAGGCAAGCCCGTGACACTGTTTTTGAGGAAGTACCCATAGGAGAAAGCAGGGAGTGGAATCTCCAGTGGGCCCAATCCATGCCAAATCTTTGAACCATGGTAAGTGCCCATCTCCTTATAGTACAACCTTATAGTACAACTGAATAATGGACTACCTATTATGTATCTTTATATAAGAACATAAGAACAGCCTTGCTGGAACAGGCTATAGCCCATCCAGTCCAGCACTCTCACATACACAATGGCTCACCATTGGCTTCAAGGTATTCCCAAGCAGATGTCTTCACCTGCTTACAATACCCTTGTTCTCCATGAACTTGTCCAATCCTTTCTTAAAGCTGTCAAGGCTGACAGCTGTCACCACTTCTTCTGGCAGGGAGTTCCACCGACCAGTGATCCTCTGGGTGAAAAAGTAATTTCTCTTATTTGTTTGAGATCTAGCACCCAAATGTTTCATGGAGTACCCCTTAGTTCTAGTGTTGTGCAATAGGGAAAACAGTTTTTCCTTATCTACTTTCTCCACACCATGTATGATTTTATAGACTTCAATCAGGTCACCTCTTAGGCGCCATCGTTCAAGAGTGAAGATGCCCAGCCGTTGCAGCTTCAGATGGTAAGGAAGGTGTTCCAGTCCCCAAATCATTCTGGTTGCCCTCCTCTGCACTTATTCCATTTCCATTTCCAAGTATGGTGACCAGAACTGTACACAATATGACTCAATCATACATGATTGCACAGACTTTGTGTTTATAATAACTTGTAACTTTATATTTACATCTCCCTTGTGTGATTGTATTGACACTATGTTTTCAATGTTAGTCTCCATCCCCCATAACTTTTGGATGGTCTACTGTGCATGAATTTTTACTTTCTCTTTAACTGCTCACATTCTCTTGCAGCTTTAATGTTGTCTTTTAATGCTGTAAGATGTCCTTCAGTTCCCTGTTCTCAAACTTGAATATGTCTTAGGGCTGTATCCCATGGTCTTTAAAATCCAGATCTAATTTACCGATAAACCGGCTCCAAAAATTGTGCCCCACCCCCGATCAGTTTTTTTAAAAATACAAAATAAACCTGGTAACACCCACGTATCCGGGTTTCAGCGAGTTTTTCAAGAACCAAGATGGAGGGTGGGAATTTTTGGTGCAGTTTGAAATGAAAGTTTTTACAAGAGGCTAACGTTAATGGGGGCGCAGAAACCCCAGTTTTTTCCCTTATTGTTGGTGGTTTACCTGCAGGTCGGAAATATTCTATCTTGCTGTTTCCCCCAACTGCTGTCTCTAACATTTTGCTCAGGAGACAGCCCACCAAGTCAGGGTGAGGAGGAGGAGGAGGAGGAGGAGGAGAGGTTCACTTGCAGGACAAGGATGAAAAACACAATTTGCATCTTCTGAGGCCAACTGGTGGCAGCCAGGTGCTCCGAAGGTGCCCCAATGAAATCCTTGCCAGCCAGGGACTCTGTCGCCATGCAAGGGGAGGGGAAGGGGTGCATGCGCACATGGTGAAAGAACAGGGAACTTCTTTCTCGGTGAAGGATTGAAAGTGTTAAGTCATAATTGGGCATGATGAAATTCTCAGAGATGCTTTTGGGGTCCCCTGAGACCCCTCCCAAAACATTCCTTGTTGGGCCAGGATAAAATAATTCATTTCCAGGACATTCAAAAGAGCCAAACACACAATTCAGGTCGAATCCCCTTGAATTGGCAGTTCATCCCTACTGTGGTCAGGGCTCATGGGGTGATGGCCACAGATCAACCCCCGGGGACACCCCTTTACTCTCAAAGCTACCTCCATTGCCCCTCTATCTATATGAGCCCTGGCTTTTAGCCATAGCCAGCCCCCCCTTCCCTCTAGGAAGCCTACCCCCATCATATCCATTTGCCTACACTGGCCCAGGTCTCTGGCCCCAGACAACCTCACCCCCTCTTCCCTCATTCTCTCTCTCTCTCTCCCCTCTCTCTTTCTCTTTCGTTCTCTCTTTCTCTGTGTGTCTTTTCCTTCCCACCCACCCCCTGCTTGCCCTTTTCTCTCCCTTTTCAGATTCCCTCTCTCCCGCTTTCTTCCCTCTGGATGTGCTTAAAAATATCCCTGCCCTCTGCTGCTTCTCTGGACCTACACCATCTTGGGCAATGAGCACATGGCAAAGGCTGCATCTTCCAGAAGCCACAGGTCAAGAGAGCCGAATCTCTAGATGGAATCCATTTCTCCAAGACATCACTGGCACGTAGGCAACAAGGATTAACCCCAGCCTGAGGCAGTCTGTTGTATTGTCCACATCCACCAGGAACTCTGTCTAGCAGCTTCAAGGCTTATTCTATTGATACTTTGGTTTCCCATTGAGTTGTTCATGTTGCTTGTTGTCTCACTGGTCTCCCTCCCATTGATTTACTGATTTTCTCTGTTTGCCAAGGCCCCAAAACAATACCCTGCTCCCTCTTATCATTGTCACACTCCTGATGGCTCATTAAGGGGCAGATTAGGCCAGGCACACCTGGGCAGATGCCCAGCCCTGCATCACCAGGAATGCCTTAGGACCACCCCTGGACCAGCCTCCAGACTGCATCCATTGGACAATCCCCGAAGACTGCCTCTGCCCACCCCCCAGGGGAGGCGCCAGCTTGGGAGGGAAGGAACGGGGGAATAAAATGTGTTGCACCATTGTCTTCGGGGCCGAACATTCCCACTCTGTCCTGGAGGGGTGTTCGCCTACTGTCTCCTTTATTGAGCTCAATAAAAGCAGTATTTTTCCTGGATCTCTCTCCTGCTGGACTCTTTATTGGGAATAATTCTGAGGCCCAGCAGCATACAGCAGGAACAGCCTGCTGCAGACTCAACAAAAGGGAACCCTGAGGCTGGCAAGAGAGCGAGCAACTGGCAGGCAGCCTGGAGCGGCAGAAGCCAGGCATTGGTGGGCTTTCACTCAAGGGCCATCAATGAGGAAGCCCCTCACTGGTGGCTGCCTCAGGTGAGGCTGAGGAGGGCTCAGCGCCAGCAGCACCAGGTTGAAAGCCGGCGTGGAAGCGAAGAGCAGGGCAATTGGTACCAGCTCCTGCCAGTGCTGGAATATCTTTTATCCCTCCTCTCTCTCTCTCTCTCTCACACACACACACTCACTCACACACACACGCACACACACACACACACACACACACACACACACACACACACACACACCTTCTTGCCCGCCCACCCACCCACCTTGTTTCTCGACAGCCCCAGCCTTGCTCCCCTGCCTCTGGAAGTCCCCCTCAGAGCTTCTATGTGCGGGATGATGACATGGGGGGCATGTAAAATGCGGTTACTTTAACCACGTCCATGACCATGCGGGAACCGCATTTTCAGTCATGTGATGACTTCAGAAATAAACACGGCTTTTATTATTAACCACCTCTTTCCCCCGTGTGATAGGGCCCCAAATTGTACTGGACTTTGTATTGTCCCTCATTACCGTAAATGGTTTTGGGTCCTTTTCCAAGGAGAAAGGCAGGGTAAAAAAAAATATCCAAATAAAATAAATAATTAAAATCCTCCATGGCTAAAAAAAATTCAAAGAATCATAGAATGATCCATAGATATGGAACTCTGAAGAATATATATACTGTTTATATAAAATACCCTACACAAAATTGTTCTGTAATCTTATTCAACATAAGCCAAATCCTTTTCTTGGTTTTCACCCCCAGTGTCAGGAACAGATCCAATAACTTTTGCCGATATGAGTTTTGAGACTTCTTGCGATTGCCATGAAACCTATTTTTGTGACCTCCTTTTTTAATTACCAAAGCAATCAGCTTCTCTTTACCCCTGGTAGATATTTTACAGTTGACATACTTAACCTCTAGACCTCCTCGTTCCTGCAAAATCAACTTTTCACATTAGAATATGGAATTACAATAAATATGAGGACTAATTGGCTTGAAAGAATGCATTAGGACCATAGCACTGGGTCATTAATCGCTGACTGAGTTTTTAGAAATGCAAAATGCACTTGGTTGCTGCTTATAACCATGTATGAATAATAAATAGAACTGTGTTTTGGTGCAGAGCTGGGGGGGGTGTTGAGGAAAAGACTGATCATGTACTTACAAAGACAACTCATAATCAATATGACAACAATTTAAAAGCTTGGAAGAGTTTTTGTTTTAATTTTATCATTTTTATTAAATTTTATTAAATTTTATGTTTTCTCTAAGATGATGTTTGTGGTGTTGTCGCAGCACTTATAGTGCTGGACTTACACAGTTAGAATTACAGTGGTACCTTGTATAAAGTAATTAATTCATTCCCAAAGAATTTGTGTTAAGCAAATTTTCCTTTATACAAATTGCCCATAGGAATGCATTGAAAACGAAGTAATCCCTAATTGCGACCATTTTTATGTTGTACGGATTTGCCTCATAGGCCGTTCTGTTAAGCAAATTTCCCCTATCTCCAGATTTTTTTATGTTGTACAGATTTTATGTTATACAAATTTGTTTGTTATACAAGGATCCACTATATTTCAGCTACCTTTGCGCAAAAGGATCTTGTTTCTTTGATTTTTGGATGAATCCTGGTAATAGATCAGATTTTAAAATTATGTTTATTAAACAGGACTAACAGGCCTCTCTTCAAGTGAATGCATATTAAAGTGGCTTCTCCTGTCTAGAAGCAATTCTGTCACTGTCTCAAGCAGGACAGAAAACAATTTTTGTTAGAATCAACTGTCTCAGAGGAAGATTAGTTGTGTCATGGGCAAAAGAAAGCAAAGTGGTCTGCTTATATACAGCCCCATTCCACTTCAAGTAGTCTCTGGACAGTTTATAGTTTTAATTACAGTATGTAGGCTACACATTGCCCCCCTCCCCCTCAGCAAGCTGGGTACTCATTTTACCGACCTTGGAAGGATGGAAGGCTGAGTCCACCATGAGCCTGCTACCTGGGATTGAACCCCAGGTCGTGAGCACAGTTTTACCTGCAGTACAGGCATTTAACCACTGCGCCATGAGAAGGATACATCTCCTGAAGAATTCACAAATTAGGGATGTTGGGCTTTTTAGAACCTCGCATGCTGCCTTTAGTAGGTATGGCTGGGAGGGATTTTTCTGGGCTGGGATAACTGTCCATCTATCCAGCACGAACCAATCATTCCTTCCATACCGGTGAATGCAAAGAGAGCCCCACATCAGAGCTCAGTGATCTTTCCTTCTCTTGAGTTTCTTGACTCTTGTTTCTGCAAGCTTTGACATGTTTTGTCAGTTTGCCAATTTGCTATTTGCTATTTAATCTGGTCACAGCTGCAAGTAAAAAAAAAGTTGGGTTTTTTTTTTTAGTCTTTCTACTATTAATGTCTCCGAGTGAGTTATTGAAACTGTAAGGGCCGATTAATTTGGGGGAGGGTGAACTTGAAGCTATTTGGCTCTGTGAATATCTGTACTCCTGCTTCACAGCTAGAGGAATTTATCCAAAAATTCAAAAACTGAAAAAAGTAAGCCCTGAGACTGTTTCCTATAAATAAATAAAACACACAGAAAACAATGCTTGCATAATGTGAAGGGTGAACTGCTTAAAAAAAAGAGCAATTCAACCAAAACCCTTAGTCAATGAGGAAGATTTGTGTTGCTTGGGCAAAAAATGCTAATAAATATGCATGTGGGGGGAAATGAAGTAAAACACATGCATTTCTGTGGTGAAAGAACATGTAAAGTCTTGCAATGCAAACTGACAGATGATTAGCAGGGAAGACGGAAAACTAAAATGGAGAGATTGTCACTGCTTTCATTTTAAGTAAGATTAATATAGAGACCCTAAAAACCAACCAAATAATCCTCCAAAGTTGGTTTTAGGTATCTGGATCCAGAGCCAGAGGTTGGGAGCATACCTGTCAAGTTTTACCCTGCGGTGGCCAGGACTGGAGGTGGAAGATGTGTGTGTGTGTGTGCTTGCATGCACGTTCACAAAAACACAAACACAAACATCCACGTGCATGCACACACCTCCTTGCACTCCCACTGCCAGCATCCGGCCAACAGAAAACAAGTTACCAGCAAACTGGGGTCCGATAGCCAGGGCTGACCCAAGACAATTGGCTACCTGAGGCTGCACAGCCATCCCACCCCTTGTCCAAAGAGTGTGGTGTCATTTTTGGAATCAGAGCCTGAGAAAATGTCACTAACACTTCTCCTCCATCCAGGCACTAAAATTACAAGACAATAATGACTGAATTAAACACATAACCATGCTGCGGCTTTTTTTCCAAGCCATCCCTAAGCAGTTGCTCCAGGTGACTGCATGACTTTGCCTAACAGCAGATGTGGGTGGGGAGGCAGGAGAATCCATTTGGGAGGCACCTTGGAGAGAAAATGTGCAGCTTCCCCTCCTCTCCTCTCTCCAGCCCAGCTTGGCTGCTGGAGGTGTCCTGTCCTCCCACAGCAACACAGAGCTCTCGGGTGCCCAAGCTGACACCTCCTAGTGGGCTCGCTAGACAGATGGGAGCTACACTGCCTCCCTTACCTTGTCCGAGGCTGAGCACGGGGAAAATTGCATGCACAGGATTTGATTTGAGCAGGTGGGTAGACATGGCAGCTCCTCTCCCCCATGTGCCAACCCAGTCAGTGGTGCACAGTCATCCTCCTGGTGGCAGCCCAAGCTGTAGGCCCAGGCCCCTCAGGCACCTGAGTAAGGCAAAGTTGGGAGCAAGGGCGTCTGAACTTTCTGGCCCTCGCCTACCATGCCTGGGGCTGAGGGGGGAGGGCACAGAGACGGCCATGGCAATGCTTCTGAGCCCTCTCTCAGCTTCTACAGATGGGCAAGAGCTCAGAGGAGTTGCTTGGGTCTCCCCTCTCATCTCTGTGAGAGGAGGGGAAGGCTTCGTGTGTCATGGCTTCCCGCTTCACCACTGCCTTCTCTGTTTACCTGGCAGGGGAAGGGGAAGGAGGGGGTGCTGGAGGCAGACTGAAGTATCTCCAAGGCTGACACTCTTCCACTTGGAAGGAACCGGGGGCTCGCACTTCCAGCAGCCCTGGCTGGAATCTGAAGGCCTGCCACTGGCCAATGTAAAAAAAAAAGGAATATTTCTGGGGGAAAGGATCACCCAGGAAGAGGAAAGAACAGTAAAATATGTGAAATCCCGCCCAATATGGGACACTTGACAGGTCTGGTCGGGCGTTCAAGACAAAGACAAATAAGACAAATAAATTTATTGATTAGTCCTATAACCATATCAACCAATAACAACACAGAATATAAAATACATCGAAGTACATGCAACACCATCCAATAGGGTACCCTACAATACAGATTCAGAATATTCAGTGGTCATATATGTAGATCTCCTTTGCAGGATACTCCAATTTGTTCGACGTATTGCGTTCTTAAAGCTGCAGCTTTAGTTACAAACTTGGCAACTTTGCGAACAATGTACACATTAGAGCCCGAAAGAAGATAAGACAATCTGTGAATTGGGTCCCTATGGACTGTTCTTTTTAAAAAAGGGGATAGATATTCAAGCCTGATGGGTGCATATAATTGGCAGTCAAAGAGAATATGAGAAATGTTTTCAACAGAAGGGGATCCACAAATACAGGTTCTCTCCTGATAAGGGAGGTGGTGAAAATGCCCATATTTGACCATGGAATCCAGCAGTTCAAATCTGGCTCTAGTAAAGGCCCTTCTTAATACTTGAGGTAAGGGCATTGAAATGTATTTTTCAGGCAGAAAGGTAATTTTATTCTTAGCCAACCAGCTTAGAGATCTATTTTTAGATAATAATTCCAGGTCTGATTGTGCACTAATATCTAGGACTCGCTGTTTGAAAATATCTCTTGCCTGTGGAGCTATTGAAAGCAAATACTGAATAGAAAACCCATGGTGTGTAATAGTTTCATGAAGATGGCTAATCCACGAATTAGTTAGTGCCATGTTTGTTTGTTCCATTAAACATATTCTGGGTAGACTATTAGTATCCATAAAAAGGATTTTCAGCCAGTAATTGAAAACTTTGATAATTAGGTTACTTTGTAGGGAATGCATGCCTAGCTCTGCTCTAACAGCAGGAGCTGATGTGTTCTTATCAGTTCCCAATATACTTCTTAGAAAACTGGTCTGATTTTGTTCAAGAATGGTGGCTTTGTTTGGACCCCACAGTTCAGCTCCGTAGGTCAACATTGGGACTATTTTAGCCTTAAACACCTTCAGTATGGGGATCAAAGAACCTGGGTGGTTGTAACTTAATAACTTGTACAATCTTTTAGTACCTAACCTAGCCTTTTTCGAACTTCTTTTATAATGGTTAGACCATGTGCCTATGTTGGTAAAAACCACTCCAAGGTAGTTAAAGGGAGGTACTTGTTCAATGGGTTCCCCATTTATCCACCAATTATATTTCACACTCCTCTTGCAAAACACCATCACTTTAGACTTGCTTTTGTTTATGGTTAAGGAATTTTGGACACAGTATGTATACAATCTTTGGAGAAGTCTTCTTAGGCCTGTTTGGGTAAGGGCCATTAGAACCATATCATCTGCATACAATAAAATATTAATAAATTTATCAAGTATGTTTGGCATATGGGAATCAGCATCATGCAGAAAACCAGGTAGGTCATTTACATATAAGTTGAAGAGCATTGGGGCCAGAATGCAGCCCTGTCTAACTCCAGTGAATGTTGGTATGCTCTTTGTTAAGGAGCCATTTATTCCTGTGCGAACTTTCAACTGCGTATTTGAGTAAAGGATCTTAAGCAGACTTAGAAGTCTAGCGTCCATATTCAAACTAGCCAATTTCCTCCACAGAATATTTCTATTTATTGAGTCAAAAGCTGCACTAAGGTCTATAAATGCTGTATACAATTTCTTGCTTTTTGAAAGCTGCTTTGTAAGAATGTGATGTAGAATAAAGCAGTTATCAGTTGTGGAGTGATTGGGTCTAAAACCAGCCTGCTCTTCTACTAGAAGATTATTTTCCGTGACCCAGTCTTCTATTTTACCCAATAAATGCTTTGCATACATTTTAGCTACTACTCCAATAAGACTTATTGGTCGGTAGTTTTTAGGATCCTCTTTGTTTCCTTTTTTATATAAGGGAACTATGATGGCAACTTCCCATCCAACTGGGATATGACCTGTATTATTTATATGGGTGAACAAGTAAAGGGGCCCACCAGTCAATTTGGGTTTTAAAAAGCTCTGTGGAGGTGCCTTATTATCTTTTAGTGAGCAGATGATGGTTCTAATTTCTGAGACAGATACTGGAGGCCAGGCTGGGAGTGCTTCCAAAGATGGAAGGTCTGGTCGGGCGTTCAATTCCCCACTGGGCCTCATTGTGAGGTGCCAGACATGGTGATCCATAGGGTCCCTTCCAGCTCTGGAGTTCAAAGATAGTGGTGGTGGTTGTAGGAAAGATGACACATCTGGTCTGGGTGAACAGAATGCTCTCAGCTCATGCTGCTCCCCACTAGACTGGGCTGAGGCTGTTTATTAGGAGAGGTAAACAAGACATCACACAAGTGGGAGGGGTGGATAATCATTGACCACAGGACAGAGGGAGGCAAAGGAGAGGTGGTGGCCTTTGGTCACCTAACCTGAATTCCATGGGTGGGGGGAGACCTTATCTAAGAGTCACAGAGAGCTGTTTGTCCTGCAACCCTCTCTCACAGGCTTCCTGGCTGACCTGAGGGCAGATTCAGACCAAGCTGGTTTCCTGATTATATGGGCTTAGCTATGGAATTCATTTTGTTTCATCCAGGGCCTTCCCACTCAGATAGAGAGGTTTAATGATTCCCGAAGGCCTTGCCCATACAGGTACCTGGGGCCACAATTCTCTTCTTACCTGACATCTGTAGGAGTACCAGCCTAAAATCAAGTCATGATTCCTGTTGGTTCCCGCAAACATGGGTTATTGTGGTGCAGAACATCAGGAAGTCAGTAGCTTACCTAGCTGAAGTACCTTTCCCCATTGAAGTATCTTTCCCCAGTGGATTTTCACACCATGGAAGTTAATGAGATCTATTTCCGAATAAAAGTGTATCAGATCAGAAAGTTTAATACTCAGGCTTGGGCAATGAATAAAGGGACCAATGAGATTTGCACTTAAGAAGAGGGGGCACACTATCTTCTGCTCCTTTATCTTTCTTGGAAATCCGTTCTTTGTATGAACTAATGAGATCATCAGAGCCTCGTGCATGCCACCAGTGCCATACAAAATGAATAAATAGCAGTAATAAGAGTGCTCGCATTTGATGAAAAATGAAAAGCCAATGGATGGATAGGTTCCTTTCAAGAAAGAAGTATGTTCTTATTACCTGTACTTGTATGGCGCACAACACTGACACTTGATGATGCATAAAAATTATTAATAAGCCACATTAACATCCCCCTGCTGGCTTATTTTAAAATTCAGTCATTGGGAGTTTAAGATTTTTCTCCTCCACACTTTCTAAAGAGCTATGAATAACCCTGGATGCTTGGTGAGTAGCGCAGTCTCCAGCTGTTCCTAACTGTTATTTATTGAGTTGTGTGGGAAATGTACAGGAATATAATCATATAAAGACAATGGCAGTGTTCAGGTGATCATATCTCAGTTTAATAGTTGAGACAGGGATGTGCTTCTTGCCTACGCATACGGCCCTTTCCCTCCTGAATATACTGTCATTAAACTCAGCAGCAAAGCTTGTCAAAGGTATTATTTTGGACTACTCATCCCAGTAGGCACATGAGTTGGAGAGCTCAGAGAATTTTAGACCCAAACGGACCTTTTCAAGACACTGCTCAGAAGTCTCCAATTAGCTTCCCGGTTGCATGTCAACCAGAAAAACAATGGATGGTGTCTTTTGCAAAAAAGAAAGAAAAAAGAAAAGAAAAGAAAAGAAAAGAAAAGAAAAGAAAAGAAAAGAAAAGAAAAGAAAAGAAAAGAAAAGAAAAGAGAAACATGGACCGAGGCCAAGCTTTGATCTTCAGCTTTTGGACGGTATCGGAAGCTATGTCTAACCAAAGAATCCCTGTCATATTGGCGTCTAACATATTGCAGCATACCAAGAAGGCAAAAGGGAAGGGACAATGCAAGGTGACAGGAAGTGGCCATATTGTGACCAGGATGGTTGAAAGTCTGGAGTAAATATCTTATGAGGAACGGCTTGGGGAACTGGGAACATTTAGCTTTTCAAAGACAAGGCTGAGGGGCAATATGATAGCTATGTTTAAATATTTGAAAGGATGTCATGTTGAAGAGGGAACATGTTTGTTTTCCATGGCTTCAGAGACTAGGACTCGGGGCAATGGTTTCAAACTACAGGAAAAGAGATTCCATTTGAACATGAGGAAGAACTTCATGACATTTAGAGCTGTTCAGCAGTGGAATATGCTGCCACAAAGGAGGATGGTGGAGTCTCCTTCTTTGGAGTTGGAGGTTTTTAAGCAGAGGCTGGATGGCCATCTGTCGGAAATACTGTGATGTGCTGGACTGGATGGCACTTGGGGTTTCTTCCAACTAGAGATGGGCACAAATCGAAAAAATGTGTTTCGGTTTTTCATTTTCCGTTGAGAAGTCCATTTTGGTTCATTTTTGTTTTTGGTGAATTTTTGAAAAAAAATTGTTTTTGTTTATTCTTTTTCATTTTTCGTTTTCCCCCTGCTTTTTGCGTGATTTTAAAAGCATTTCCGTGTGTGGGCATCCCTCAATGCCCCAGACCAGAGGGAAAACACTAAAAAAATTGATGCTGGGAGGGACACAGTATAGACTAGGTATGCAGGGAGGCTGCGAAGGCAGCGGTGGGCGTTGCCCAGGGTGCAAGGCAGCCGCAGAGTGACTGCACTGCGTGGCAGGGGAGGGCACTCACTGAGAGGTATGCACGCACGCACACAGGGAGGCTGCAGGACTGAAGCTAGAGAGAAATATCTTCTTTCTCTCCCCTAAGAGCCAGGCTGCAGCTGGCAGGAACACAGAGACACACACCTGCCTGCTTGGCCTAAAGTGAAAATAATGAGTTGCAGAGACAGCAATCCCACCCTAATTCCCACCGGAGACTGCAAGGAGGATGGGGGCTGCCAGAGCTTTTTATGCCCTCTATGGCTGCCAGACCTGCCCAGTCTGCAACCTGGGCATGCTATTGGTTGAAGTTGTTCAAGAATTTACATGATCCCATCACATGGCTTGCATCCATTTTGTGGCTGGCGACATCCATTTTATCATCCTTAAAGGGAAAAAAAATACATTGCAATGGCAGACGACAAAAACAAACGTTTTAAGGACCCCCTGGTAGGTATTATCAGACAGTATAAATAATTGTCACTGTGTTTTTTACGGATGTCTGGGGCATTTTTGAACGTTTAAAACAGCTCATTTCGTTGCGTGTCGCCATTAACAAAAAACAAAATGTAACGAACCTAATTTTCGTGGTTCTGTTCGGTTCGTTCCAATTTCATCACAATGTTTGTTATTCGTTTTGTTACGTAATGAAATGAATAACGAATAACGGAAACAAAAAAAGTTCATTTCGTGCCCATCTCTACTTCCAACTCTTTGATTCTATGATTCTCACCCATCTCATGGCTAATTAGCCCAAGCTGTGCCTGTTCAAAGCTTGATAAATAGCTCAGAGAGTTAAGCCTCTGATTGAGGAGTCTGATTTGCCACTGTGCCTTTCAGGAGAAAAGCCAGCCTGTGTGGCCTTGGGAAAATCGCACAGTCCCTAGAGCCCCCTCAAAAGAAAGGAACAGGGATCCATTTAGGAGTATCCGGTATGTAGAAAACTTTAGAAATGGTTGTCCTGAGTCACAAATTCAGAATTGACCTGATAGCATGCAACGATGATAAAGATGATGCTGTCTGCTCAAATAGCCAATAGTTTAGAGAGTACTCATTTAGACGTGGCTGCATGGAAATGGTTGTCCATTTTGGTTTTGTGTACTTGGTATAAATGTCCACAAATTCACCCTGAAAGAAGATGAGCTCTCTCTCTCTCTCTCTCTCTCTCTCTCTCTCTCTCTCACACACACACACACACACACACACACACACACACACACACACACACACACACACACACACACACACACACACACAGAGAGAGAGAGAGAGAGAGAGAGAGAGAGAGAGAGAAGAATTTTGCACATTTCTGATACCAATTGTTTTCCTTTGTATATGTTTCTGTGCATCATAGGAAACAGGGAATATATTAACTGTTGCTTGGATCCATGTATCAGCCAAATCATCACCAGAGGAGGTTTTGTATCTTCGTGATGAATTAGCATGTTGCTCTTTGTGTTTCTTGCGTACACCTGAGCTTCCCAAAGAGAAGGATATCAGTTTTTAACACAGCCACAATTTCTTTGAGTCCTGAGCATTAATAAGAACTTTTTTTAAAAAAAAAAAGTATCTGGTTGTTGAGTTAGATGTAAGAAAAGAACTCACAAGCATGTTGAGGCATCCTTGAGATGCTCTCGCGCCATGTTGGGAGTTCAGTCTCACCTACACCCTCAGCAACAATGAGATGCCTTCACATCCTTGAGGGAGACACAAAATTGGATAGGAGGAATATTTGCATTTTATTGCAAGGATCTGCAATAAACGATTTCAGCTTCATAGGCATACCATTACAGGCACCTGTCACCAGAAAAAGGAAGTACTGTATTACAGGTTTGGATTACAATTGCTCCCAAACCATCCTAGGGCAATCACTGTACCATGTACAGTGCTATATGCCACATGTTAGTAATTAGCACTTCGACACTAACACAACAGTTTTTGCATTAAAAAAGAAGACAAGCACAAGGATACATCTAGCCTCCTTGAAAATCTGTTTTGCATCATTTTAATTCTTTCCAAAATGATGGTTTTGAAAACATCAGATGCATCTTCCTGCTTTTCCTCCTGTGGAATACCAAAGTGCCCAATTTAACATTAACACACAAGTATTAGAGATGGACACTTACCATAGTTTATGTTTTGGTGCAATCCAGCGGGTTGGGCCCACAGGTATTGCATGGATGCCCTGGATTCTGTGCCCCACCTCCTCCTGTAAGCACCCACTAAAAAGAGGAAGGGAAGCCCATAGCATGACTTCTGACAGGCCACCCACAGGAGGAGATGGAACACAGAGAGAGTGTCCATGCAACACCTCTAGAAACCAATCCACCAAATGCATCAAACTGCACCAAACCATAGTAAATGTCTATGTCTGGAATACGTTAAGACTAAGGAGCATAGTGGCCCAAGCCAGAGTCACTGCATCTTGATCAAGACATACCTCATGGTGTTCATCCCTGTAGATTTTGTCCACATGCTCAAAGGTGAGTTGTCAAAGGGATGGAACAGGAAAACCTGCCCATGTTCCTTCCTCTGCCATTGCAGTTTTTAAATCTCAGGTTCTTCTGTGACTGTATTTTTGTTTTTAAAATGATCCTCCAGAAGCAAACTGAAACACCATCCATCAAATCTCCTATGTCAGCGGTGGCAAAGCTTTGGCATGCCAGATGTTTTGGACCACAACTCCCACAGTCCTGTGTCTTTAGCAATACAGGCTTGGAATTCTGGGAGTTGTGGTCCAAAACATCTGGTGTGCCGAAGGTTCACCACCACTGTCCTATGCGTATGTATTCCTAGCAAAATGAGAATTACATGTACATACTTTTGGAAAGGGATGTGGGAAATCTTAATATACTTGAATATGTGGGTATGAAAAGCCAGATTTTTATGTATCAAGAACAAAAAGACTTGAATTGGAACAAAGCCTTGATTTGATCAAGTGTCAGATGAACAAATCCATACGTTAGATCTGTGTTGAATTGTATTCCTTCATTGAACAGGGGTTGGACTTGATCACCTTATATGTTCCTTCCAATTTAGTTTTCGATAGTTCTATGCACTGTTTTAATTTTTCCCACATGCTTTTTTATATTCTCAAGATTCTCCCTCGTTCTAAATATGTAAAAACTCACAGATGTTTCCAATTCATTTGCTAGTTGCAATAAGCCCTCTGTACCGAAGGACCTGACGATTATGGCCCAGTAATGAACAGCATCACGGCCACAGTAGATTAGAGAGGACTCAAGACAAGAAGATGGAAAACAGCTCCTGGAACTGAATAGAGCTGTTTTATGTTCCTGGAAGTCAGGAAAGCACTGCTGATGAATCCCAGAGAGAACTTCAAGAGCTCAGAAGGAGAGAATTAGTCAACATCTCTGCAACATTAGCAATAGGAAAACAGGGCTCCATTAGTACAACATCTAAAGGGGAAAAACACACTGCATCAGATGTTAAATTCTGGGCAACTGGTGAAATGCACTGATATGTCTGATGTCCTATCGAGAAAAAACAAACTGGATTATCAGATTGAAAACACGTCCCTCCCAAAAAATGCTGAATGAATTAGTTGAATTCCTTCTTCCTCTTTCACCCTTACCAACTGTTAGAGTGACCTGGAGAGGTTTTAGTTTGCATTTAGATTTACACACTTTATTTATCCCTTTTAGATAAATTATTTAGTGCTTCTAGACAATTAAGAGGAAAACGTGGGACTCCTTGACTACTAAACTTGGTCATTAATAACAACTCTAAAAATGAATGGATTCTGAAAATCATTGCATTCAACCTCTTCTTGGTTTTCAATGTTTTGCCTTTGAAAGTCTGTGCTGATCAGATGAGGTTTGGTGCACTGCACTTATGGGGTTGTGCATTTTGTCCCAGCAATTGGATGCCAAAATTGCTAGAATGATCCAATATTTTTCCCATAGCATCCCACACCTTTCAGAGACCCTGTCAGGACCTTCTGCTTTTTTGGTTTGGGTAGGTTACCTCTACCTGAGTTCATTTATAGTGTGTGTTCTTGCTGGTAATGGACCAAGCAGTGTTCCTTAAGATGTCAATGCTCCTTCTGAGGTCAATTTCCAGAATAATGAATTGGCTCAATAATTGAGCCTCCTGGATATTGACAAAATGGAAGATTTTTTTCCTGTTTCAGTTAGATAGCCATGTTGACATGATGAAATAGTTTATCAGTTATCAGTTACTCATGGAACCCCTGCAAGATAGTTCATTTGCAGGGTCAGAATAAGACAGTGAAATAATCTGCACTCTACTCTTTGCATACCCACAGACCAAGCACAGAAGCACCAGCAGATTGGTCTGAAAGATGCTAACAACCCATTCAGTGCTTGTACTTTTAAAAAGTAATTGCAATAATCAGCAGTTGCTGGAATCTACTTTAAATTCACTCCATATTTTGTGCAAAAATTGTTCTCAAATATGTGCAAAAATTATCACTGAGATCAAGCAAAGCTGCCCTCCATTCCTTGTAATGGAGTATAGGGGGGAAATCAGCATGTCTTATAGTACTATGTGAGAATAATACAAATGAAATGATAATACAGTATACATCCCTATTCAAGAGAAAAACACTGTATGCAGTAGACATGGGCACGACTTGGCAAAATTGTCGTTTCCGTTTTCGGTTATCGTTTCCGTTACATAACGGAAACGGTAACGATAATTAAGCCATCAGAACTCGAACTCGAACTGAAAAAAGAAAAATTTGGTTGGGTTTTTCATTTCCGTTTGTGGCATCGCGGCGATTGCGCGATGCGAAGCACAGAAAAAGTTTTAATTTTTTTTTAAAAAAACCCGACTCCCGGCCAAAAAAGCAGGCAAAAATATGCCTGCCTGAGGCTTTGCCACCTACCAGAGGGGTGATTTCTGGGGGGTCCCCGGCCTTCCCCCCCTCTTCTCCTGTCCTGGGCTGCTTGCACCAGGGTGTGTGTGTGGGGGGTCATCCTCATCTTCTGTCTCGCTGCATGCAAGGCGGTGGGGGGGATCCAAAATGGCGACCACAATTTTTCTTTTGAAATTGTGGTAAAAAAACACACCAAATCACCACAGAAACATGTGAAATTTATTTATTTTAAATGCCTGAATTTTTATAGTAGCAGCAGTGGGTTTTTTATAGCAATAAAACATCGTATTGATTTTATTTTATTTCATTTTATTTTTATTTTTTTAGACTTGCCCATTTGGGCTGGGCATGGGATGGGACCATGCAATTTTTTTGAACCATTCCACCAATGGCATTGCCAAGTTTTTGACTGACACTTATGGATGCCGGCACCTTCCAGAAATCGCAGTCGGGTGTATGGATGTGGTTGAGGGAGAAGGGCTGGCTGCTGGTGCTGGTGTGATCCGATCGAGATTGAGGAGGGAGGCTGGAGGCTTTAGGATTTAGGATTTAAGTTAGGCAGGCAGGGAGGGAATTGAATTTAGAAAATAATTTCTTTGATTCCCTGCAGCTTTGTCTGCTGAAGGGAATAGCAGTTTATTCTTTATTTCTTCTCTGGCAGTTTGTGAGGATTTTTTTCTGGTATTGGATAAAGGGGGAGGTTCGACTGGAAGTGGGAGGTGTGGATTTATTTTAAAAATATATTATATACTACCATTTATTTTCTATTTTCCCAACTTCAATTTGCTTGCACACACACACATTTGGGGTGCAAGCCAAGAGCAGAACCTCTATCCCAGTGTTTTTCAACCTTTTTTGGGCAAAGGCACACTTGTTTCATGAAAAAAATCAGGAGGCACACCACCATTAGAAAATGTTAAAAAATTTAACTCTATGCCTATATTGACTATATATAAAGTTATTTTTCAATTTTTCCCACGGCACACCAGGCAACATCTTGCGGCACACTAGTGTGCCGCGGAACAGTGGTTGAAAAACACTGCTCTATCCTTCCTAAGTGATATCCTAACTGCCCACTCACCTGTCCACCCGCGCCACCACCCACCTGCGGCCCGCGCCACCGCCTGCCCACTCACCCGCCCGTGGCCGCCGCCCACCCATGGCCCCCCGCCACCGCCACCTGCCCGCACCTCCCCCACCACCCACCCCGCCACCCACCTAGGGCGCAAAAACACCTAGTGCCAACACTGATTGCGGGACGCCCCTATGCTCTGGGAAGTCAAATCGCGCTAAACGCGGTAGAAACAACAAACGACAAACGGAAACAACAAATTTTTGAAAAATTTCACGACAAACGGAAACGAGCCGAAATGGACCTGTTCCGACAAACGAAAACTCGAAACGTCATTTTTTCTGGTCGTGCCCATGTCTAGTATGCAGATTTAATCAGGTCTGATTTTCAAACAGAAACTCTCTTTTCCACACCGTCTGTCATAATGAGTGCCTTCATCCAATTTCTCTTGTAATTTCTCATTTCTCTAAATTTTGCTATGCAGTTCTGGGCTTGAAAAACATATGTGTATTTCAGGATAAAACAAATTATCCAATGAGTACTTTAAGTAAACATATGTTCAAGCATGTGCATGTTTTGAGAAACTGTGTCCAAAGATGTATATTGATATTTGAATTTAAATACATCTGTAGCAATGTGTATCCTGCGTAATTAAAATTGTAAACCGCCCAGAGAGTGCCCAAAGTGCTATGTGTCAGTATATAAGCAGAACACTTTGCTTGAGACATTAAAATACTGCTTTATATGGAAATGGGGCAGAAGAGATTCAGGAATGTGCTCGTATAAAACAGGAAATGGACTGATCCACTCATTCCTTTTCAAGAGCTCTACAATTTCGCCAGGGCTTATTGATCACTTTGAAAGTCAAATTAAATTCTCATTTGCCTTGTGAATATGAAAAAAGGAGCCTGAAATGAATGAGATTTAGGGATAATTATTTCAGGGCAACAGCTTATGTGAAATAGCATTGAGTTGAGCTGAAATTAGACTCCCTTCTGACATGCATTTCCCTTTTATGAATTCTACTGGCTAAAATCCCTTTGAGTTCTCTGGCTCCGCCTTTTCTTCTGCACAGTTTGTTTTCACTTTATGTAAAAGAAAGCTTGCAGATGTTCCACACGCGGAAGTGTTAAAGCCGTTCCATTGGAACGAGGCACAAATGTTTTTTCCACATCCACAAGGGTAGTGGGGGGAGGGGGGAATCAAAATTAATTTTGTTCCCATAGCTCCTAGTCCTGTAATGGAAGTCATAAAATGGAAAATGCCTTACCTCAGTCCATCTCATGTAATGGCCCCCAAGATTTGGTTATCAAATTACATTCAAATCACGGACATAGGAGTCACCATTTCCATGAAACCTTTGACCAACACATGCTATAGTTACATCCCAGTTGGATGACTGTATTATGCCATGTTAACTAGGGCTGCATTCATACTTGCAAAATGTGTGTTGCACTCCTCCTCATGAATGTCAACTCTTTTGGGTGGTGTTGGTGTTCTGACAATGTACGGCCAGCATTCTTTTATTCCCCCTCCATGCTAACTCCACCTCAAGTCCTGCTCTCAGGGAAGCTACTGGTATTTTTGTTGTTTGCTTCATTGCACGTATCTACCTGCATTCCATGGAGTGTGTACTCTTAAAGCGATTCATTTCCTACAGATACAGCATGAGGGTCCATGTCTCCCAACAGTTGCTGACGGACTTCTTCGAAAACAAAACAAAACAGAAAACAAATTTCAAAGTGGAATGCCAACACGTTGGTCTGCTTCTGTCAAACAGGGCTTGGCTTGCACAAGATGAGCAAGGGAGAAGGGGGTCTATAGGGGGAATTGAAGGAGGAAGTTGAATGCTATCTGAAAAGTAGGGGGAAGAGGTAGGACATCCTGTGACAGGGAGTTCCACAGACTAACAACATGCTGGGTAAAGAAGTATTTTCTTTTGTCTGTTCTCACACTCCCAACCTTCAATTTGAGTGGATGTCCCCTAGTTCTGGTATTTTGTGAGAAGGAGAAGAGCGTCCCTCTATCCACTTGACTCATGCCCTGCATTATTTTGAACATCTCAATCATATCCCCCCTCAGGCGCCTTTTTTCCAGACTAAAGAGCCCCAAGTGCTGTAGCCTTTCCTCATAAGGAAGGTTCCCCCAGCCCAGTCATCATTTTAGTCCCTGTCTTTTTCATCATTCTGTCATTTTTGTCAAGCTGGAAAATTAGCAGCAGAAGCATGATGGCAACATCAGCTTGGCAAACAAACAAAAGTTTCCCCATTGCACCTGGCTAGTTTGTGGTGCAGCTCCAGAGCTTTATGAGGGGCCAGCAAGCATGTTGCACCTACAAAATTTTTAAAAATGTTGTGGGGCAGGGAAAAGAAGAAGAAGAAACAAGAAGGGAATACATCTTGCTCCATTGGTGTAGCCAAACCAGTGCTGGCGCACCTATGGCACTGGGTGCCAAAGATGGCACTTGGAACTCTTTCTGTGGGCACCTGACATTGCCCCATCACAGCCACCTGTATTCAGGTTAAATTTCTGTATTGGCACTTTGCGAAAAATTAGGCTGCTATCTCACGTGGGGAAGATCCTGATCATCTGGCTTTTCCTCTTCCTCCCATCACATGACCGAAGATGTGGGATAGTAGTTCCCACGTACAAAGGTTTTTTTAAAAGCACAGTTCAGCCCCATGGCCAGCAGGTGGTGCTAGGATTTTTTAAAAGGACCAGCTGACTGGTGCTAGGGGTGGGAGGGAAGTTAGAAAAAACAGCGCCTGATCGGCCAGCTGCCTGACACTAGGAGGGTGGGGGAAAATTTTAAAAAATAAAAAACAGCACCAGACCAGCCAGAGGACCAGCTGATTGGCGCTAGGGGTGGGGGAAAGTGAAAAAAAACAGTTCTCAATCGGCCCCAGGAACAGCCAGTCGGCACTATGAGAAAAAGAAAAAAAGAAAACCAGATCATCTGCACCAGGCATGTCCAAACTTTGAGTCTCCTTCTTTGGAGGTTTTTAAGCAGAGGCTGGATGGCCATCTGTTGGGAGCACTGTGATGGGGGGTCCTGAAGGCAGGGGGTTGGACTGGATGGACCTTGAGGTCTCTTCCAACTCTGTCATTCTATGATTCTAGAAAATAGGAATAAAACAGTTTATGAAAAGTGTCCAGCCACATTCACCTCATCTCTTTAGGAACCTCACACACATGTTGGGTCTGCACTAGAGGTGGGCACGAACCAGAAAACCCATGGTTCGGGTTTGTCTGGTTCAGGGCCCACCCTTGATTCGGTTCGCATTTGGGTTCATAGGATTTTTTAAAAAAATCGTATGAACCTGAACCAGTTCGTTGTTCGGGTGGTTCTTACCGGTGCCGGCACCGGCTCCTGGCTCCTGCAGCAGGTTTTTTTTAGGCACTGGCATGGGGCCAGCACCTTTTTTTTTAGCTTCTGCTGCCCAGCAAGAAGAGGACTTGGCTGGCCGGGCAGGTGGGCACCTTTGGTGCCCGGTGGTGGCCAGCAGGATGGCGGGCAGGCAGAGCTTGTCGGGGCGCAGCGGAGGCTTGCTGGCAGCCAGGCACAAGTGCTCCGGCGTGGCCTGGTCAGGCAACCATCCAGCGGGGCAGGCAAACTTGGAGGCTGGGTGCCAGGTTTGTGGCCTCTGTGGGGCGCACTCAGCAGCAGACCCACCCACGGTGGTATATTGCGGCGACCCATGCTCGGGCTGTCTGCTCAAAGAGGCTGCCGTCGCCGGTAAGAACCACCCGAACAATGAAGAATTACCCTGAAAGTAAGAAAAACAAAACAAAAAAAAAACCCAGCGCCAAACCGGAAGTGAACCCGAACTTCTGGGTTTGGCCCCGACGCTACAGCTGTAGCGCGGGGCTTTTTGTTGTTTGTTTGTTTTTCTTACTTTCAGGCCAGGGTAATTCTTCCTCTAGCCGGCAGCATCTTTGAGCAGATGGCCCGAGCACGGGTCACCAGCTCTCTGCAATATAGCCCTGCGGGCAGGTCTGCCGCTGAGCCGACAGCACTTCATCATCATCCCCCCAGGCAACCTTGCCTGCATCAACAAGGAGGAACCCATGAGTCCGGGACAGCCACTGCCTCCCAAGGCTCAGCCTGCGCCTGGCCAGCAGCTCGCCTTGACCAGTCCCACTCACCCCGCAAAGCCTCTGAGAGGCCCAGAGGAGGGTGGTGGTGGTGGCGGTGTTTTCAGGAAGGCTGGCCTTTCTCCATTTTTTAATTGTTTTTTCACTGCCGCTGACCACATGGCCAGTAGGTTTTTTTAATAATCTTTTTATTTTACAGACATACAAACATACAATAAACAATAATAAACAATAATGAACAATAAAATCATCAAACACTACAAAGTGCCCCCACCCCCGGGACCATCCAGTATTCTTGAATCTTCTCTTCCTTCATCATCTTCTTTTTTTCCTAGTTAGCTTCTTAAGGTCCCTTTCTCCAGAGCTGTGTTGAATTATAGGTTGTATCCCTTTCCCTTTTAATAGTACATACTCTATAAATTTCCCCCAAATATCATAAAAAATATCCTTTTTCATTTCCCCTTGCAAAACTTTTATATTACAAGATAATTTATCATTCAGTAGGCTTTTTTCCCCTCTTCCTGGTTGCTGACGTGCCATCCCTGAAGGACTTCCGGACCAGCACCAGGTAGAAGACATCTCCGGCCCGCCCATTAACGAACCGAACCTAACCAAACCAATTTTTCTCGGTTCGGTTCAGTTTGTGGTAAATTTGCCCCTAGGGTCGTTATTTGTTCCATTACGTAACAGCATGAATAACGGATAATAGAACAAAAAAAAGTTATTTCGTGCCCATCTCTAGTCTGCACAGATTTTTACAAGTAGAATTTTTTTATTTCATACTAATTCCACAGCCATCATTTCTCATCCTGTTCATTTTTACAAATGAACAACAACCAAATCATGTGTCGTGGGCTGTTAAATGGAAACCACTGCTAGTGGGTTACGCTTTCCAGTCTTCCATTTTTTTTTGTAAAAATAATTTTAAAAATTGTTTCGCTTCAGGATGTTTGAGTCTTTCCAAACAAATGTTGCAGCAGGTTTTTGTCTTCACTGAGGGGCCTGTGTGTTGATGCCTGTAAGGTTAATGTAGTAGTTTACACTTGTGTTCTCTTTATGGCTGAGAATTAAAATAACTTAATGGAGTGGAAATGCATTGCAGATGGACAGATGAGGCATGCCTGGGAAAATCAGAAAGTATAAGTTGTGTGTGTGTGTGTGTGTGTGTGTGTGTGTGTGTGTGTGTGTGTGTGAGAGAGAGAGAGAGAGAGAGAGAGAGAGAGAGAGAGAGAGAGAGAGAGTAGAAATCTCTTTGTAGAAAAAAACCCCACCATGCTTGAAACAGGTCAGTTCAGTCAGTCCAGAACTCCCTGCCAGACGAAAGGCTGGCAGGGACTGTGCAAGGTGCACTTCGCTGGGTAGATGGTTCCAAATAGTGGGGCCAGCCACAGAGAAGGCCCGGTTTCAAGTTGATGTTTTCCGGGCCTCCCTGGGCATGGCAACCCAAAGTGAGTGTGCCCGCGACATCCGCGTTGGACAGGCCGAAGTTGACCACTGGGCAATCCGCTATGCCAGGTAGTCAGTTCCCTGGCCATGGAGGGTTTTATAAACTAAAACCAGGACCTTGAATCTGAATCTGATATAGAGATGGGCACGAAATAACCATTTTTTGTTACCGTTCTCCATTATTCGTTCCATTACATAACGGTACGAATAATGACTATTGTGATGGGGGAGGCTCGAACTGAACAGAACCAAGAAAATTTTCTTCGGTTCTGTTTGTTTCCATTACTGGTGTCGTGCTGCTCGCACAATGAAAAATGGAGCAGCGGAGGGCGGCGAGAGGGGGCTGGGCCGACACAAGACTTTGCTGGTCTCGCAAGAAGAGGCGGGATCCGAGCCCTTATGGGCTGGGCTCCGGGATCTCGGCCACATGGCGAAGTGGTGACGGTGTAGCTGGGTCGGAAGCCGGAGCAGAGGGCATCGTTGGAGCATGGGGGAAGTGCAGCGGCACCCCCCACAGGTTTCCCGGGTCTAGGCCGGGGGGTGCGGAGCAGCGGTCTGCCGGGGTGGTGGCTCCTGGGAAGGAGTGGTTCCCGGGGAGAAGGGCCCCAGTTAGGTCGGCACTGTGTGGAGCTCCGGGGGTAGCAACCCGAGGGGGGTGGCGGACAGTGCGGCGGATTGGTCCTTGGGGAGTGGGCCCAAGGGAGGGTGGTGCTCGGTGGTGCTCGGGGGGGTGGCCTGATGGGGATGGTGATCGGAGCAGTGCCCGGCCCCAGGAGGACTCCCCGTGGCCATGGGATCACTCTCCTGGCAGGCTTGCCACCGGCTCCGGTGGCGACCGGCCCCGGGAGGGCTCCCCGTGGCTGCAGGATGGCTCTCCCAGGAGGATTGCCCCGGCCCTGGGAGGGCTCCCCGCAACCACAGGAACGCTCCCCCAGCCTGCATGCCGCTGGCTTCGGTGGCGCCCAGCCCTGGGAGGGCTCCCTGCGGCCGCAGCTTGCTGCACCCGAAAAAAGAAGAAATGGAAACGAAGCGGGCCCCGGGGCCCCGAAAAACGGAAATGGAATGAAGCAGACCCCAGGGCCCGAATAATGACAATGAAACACCATTTTGGCATTTTGTGCCCATCTCTACTGCCATACATCAGAGTACGAAGCACCACAAGTAAAAATAACCTATGCTTACTTGTTAGCTCAAATACAGTAAAGTGCAACACTTTGGAAATGGTCTACACATTCCACAATAAGGATATGATCCTTGCTTGTCACAGTTTAGCATGCAAGTTTTGCATGTTGTTTCCAGCATGTGAGACAGGGAGATATTTTCTTTCAGTCAATACTAAAGGCTTTCCTTTCACCCGAGGAATTTTTGCACAGAATGCACAGTACAGTGGAATGCTTTTGTTTTTCCTGGACAGAGCAGCACATGGGAATGGTCTGAGAGGATTCTTCCCAGAATATTGGAGTGGAAATCCATGAAATATGAAAGCCCCACTTTTATTCAGAAGTCTCATTCACACAGGGGTCTATTCCTATTTTAGAATAATGCAATTTAGCACATGATCCATGAACCAGATCTCAGCCAATCAGGGAAAAGTCTGCTAAGCCTTCTGCCCTGAAGCATGGAACTCTTTTTGGGAATTTTGATAGATCCTAGTTTTCCAGGATTCAGTGGAGATATGGTGGACACTATGATGGATCACGGCTGCAAACAGTTCTGTTGACTTAATATGTTTTGAAGGATCTGCTGGTGCCTCAAAAATGCACCCAACCTGTTTGACCAGCTATAAAAATACCAATACTGACTGCAGTTGCCAATTTTAGGTTACAGCTATTCTGAAGTCTAGATAACATTAATGCTGCAGCTATGCAAACTCTGGTGGACCAAGAAAGAAGAAAAGTCATGCACAGCATGGTTTCCAGGTTATGCCCACTGGGGCTGCTGCTATAATGACCTGTATCTAGAGCTATTCCTTTGATTCAGTGGAGGCTATGCAAGCAGATATAGAACTTAGATTTGCCCCCAGTTTTATTTCAAGCCTGAAATCATTGCTTTTCTTGAATTATCCTGAATCAATGTTGCACAATGAGTCAACAAGAATGTACGTTCCACAGCTTGCACAAGCTGGATCTAGCTGGGATGTGCACTCGTTCATTGACTTTCTCACCTTTCTGTGTGGCTCATTGGACACAATTTTTCTCCAACTAAGGCTTCTTTTTCCTCCCTGATGTGACCAATATTTATTCACTCAGCTTTCCCAAACAACCAGGGAACATGCTGCCACAGGAATGATGAGATTGGGCTCCTCATAGTGGCACCATATTAAAAAGACGGGGATGGATGATGCATGTCAGCTAGCCCAACAGCAGCAGCAGCAGCAGCAGCAGCAACAGCAGCAACAACAACAACACAGTAATACCTTGGTTTAAGAGTAACTTGGTTTAAGAGGGTTTTGCAGGACAAGCAAACATTTCTTCTAAATTTTGCCTTGATCAACAAGTGATGTTTTGCAATACAAGCAACTGGAGAAGGTCACATGATCGCAAGTGAGCCAATGGTGGCTCTACTTCTCTCTCTCTCTCCCCCTGCTGGATTGTGGGTGATTGTCTGTAACGTTTCATCTTAGGTAGCCTCCCAAGCAGAGACAGGAGAGCAGAATAGCGGTCTCCATTGCATCAGCCAGGAATAAGAACATAAGAACATAAGAACCAAAGGCCCATCTAGTCCAGCTTCCTTATCTCACAGTGGCCCCACCAAATGCCTCTGGGAGCGCATGAGACTAGATATCTGTCTCCTGCAACCACTCCCTTTCATCTGGCCCTTGAAGCACCCCAAATGTTTTCAAAGCAGAGTGCAAGTTAGTGTTTTTCTTTTTCTTTTTCTTTATATTTTTATTTAATTTGATTTCAACATTCTTTTTTATTTTTACTCATGGGACAGCCAGTCAAACCTGCATATTCTGCAGACTTCACTTTATTATTGTGACATTAAAAATCACAGAGTAAAATCCAGTTGTTAGTCCCAGGCAGAGCAGATTCCGCAGCCAAGTACCTAAACCATGGTGTGGACATGGACTTCTAGCCAACTACTTTTGTGAGTTTTGGCATTTTGTGTGTAGAGTATGTGGTCTATGGGATGAATACTCTGAGTTTCCATTATTTCTTATGGGGAAATTTGTTTTGATATATATTATTTTGGTTTACAATCATGTTCCTGGAACCAATTGTGCTTATAAACCAAGATACTAGTATAATAATAATAATAATAATAATAATAATAATAATAATAATAATAATAATAATAATAATAATAATAATAATAATAATAATAATAATATGGATTTTATTATCTGCTTATTTGTTATATTTTGATGGTCTCTTATTCGTTTGCTGTGAACCGCCCAGAGTTCCTTCGGGAAGATGGTGCGGTATATAAGCTGTAAAATAAATAAATAAATAAATAAATAAATAAATAAATAAATAAATAAATAATGACTCACAAATGGAACACTGAAAAAAGAGACAGAAGCCCTAATTTTGCAGCTCAAGAACAAGCTATCAGAACAAATGCAGTTAAGGCTAGAATAGAACAATCAGCTGAGTCCCCCACATGTAGACTCTGCAAAGAGGCAAATGAAACTATTGACCATATATTGAGTTGTTGCAAGAAAATTGCTCAGACTGATTACAAACAGCGTCATAATGTAGTTGCTCAAATGGTCCACTGGAATTTGTGTCAGAACTATCATCTGCCCGTAGCAAAGAACTGGTGGGTCATAAGCCTGAAAAAGTGACTGAAAATGAGCATGCAAAATTACTTTGGGACTTCTGAATACAGACAGTCAGGGTTTTGGAGCATAATACCCTGGATATTGTGGTTGTGGAGAAGAAAAAAGTGTGGATCATTGATGTTGCTATACCAGGTGATAGTAGAGTCACTGAGAAACAACTTGAAAAAAATTACCCGATATCAGGATCTGAAAATTGAACTTCAGAGACTCTGGCATAAACCGGTACAAGTGGTCCCAGTGGTAATCAGCACACTGGGTGCAGTGCCTAAAGAGCTAAGCAAGTATTTAGAAGAAATTGGAGTTGACAAAGTCACCATCAGTCAGCTGCAGAAAGCCAACTTACTGGTGGCTGCTCGCATAATTCGCCGATACATCACATAGTCCTAAACGCTTGGGAAGCGTTCGACTAGTGATTTGTATTACAAAATCCAGCTTATTTAGCTGTGTAGTTAATAATAATAATAATAATAATAATAATAATAATAATAATAATAATAATAATAATAAGAAGAAGAAGAAGAAGAAGAAGAAGAAGAAGAAGAAGAAGAAGAAGAAGAAGAAGAAGTGAAATAAAACCATGCACACCATCTTCGTTGAACTAGTTCCTCAACTACCAATTTACATATTGGAAGCTGATGCTCATTCTAATCTTGCTTCTTTAATCCCACTAAGATAGTCTCACAAAGTATACGTATCTAGGAACTCTCAAGCTAATTTATTTCCTTAAAAATCCAGAAATAAATGGTTTCGTTTGGCTGATATTAAAAGGATGGACGGCAAGATGTACTTCACAAGTGTCGCGATTGCCTTTTATGTTCCTTTTAGTAGCTGCCCTGGGCTTCATCACTCACCAAAGTAGCAGTTAGTGGGTGTATTAATTATTTGTAGTTGGTTGCAAAGAGAACACAAGCATGTAGGGGGCTAATTTAGAAAGCTGAGTGAATAAATATTGGTCTAAAGAAAACAGCTGGCTTACTCAGCTGCAGAAATGAGTGTGTTATTAATTTATTTATTTCTCACTTTAGTAGCACCTGGAAGATGGAGCACTCCCATGTATTAGAGGCCGCTTCAAAGACAGACAAAAAGAGAAAGAGATTAGATTTCCTCTCATATCTGAGCTACCCTGGATGAAAAAGAAAAAGTGGACAGCTGAGATGGGTTTATATATTCTCCTTGCTTTCTGACAGTGGCAATTCAGTTCTTTCTTGATCTTAAACATAGAGCAGAGTTAGCTGCCAATTTATGCTTGCCGAGTTTTAAATTTCTGATAAATATCCTTTTGCTCTACAGTAGCAGTACACCGATCCACTAAGGAAAATATCTACAAGTTCCAGTCCTTTCTCATTAGCTGGCACTTAGGTTATCATTAACCCTTGCTGAGAAACAATAGGAGAAATAATTTTTAAAAGTTTCTTTACTTACAGTTGGGAAAAAATCAACAGCAAACCTACGAAAGAACTGATTTCAACAGTCTAATGATTCAGAGTAGGGGGCACACAGAGCAGAGAAGTACAGCTGTTTTTAAATCCAGAGGTGGGAAGAAATAATTGTTTAGTGATGGATAGATTAAGTCATCCCAGCCCAGAAAGAACCCTCTCAGCTAGAGATGGGCACAAACTGAAAAAATGGCAATTCGTTTTGGTTCATTTTGTTTTAGGATTTGGTTCGTTTCATTTTGTGTTTAATGTATTTTTTAGAAAGAAAAAATCATTTCGTTGGTTCGTTGATTCCGGGCCTGGTCACTGCTGGTTTTATTTTTAATATTTTTTCTTTATTTTAGGGTACTGACCCGGCCACCCCTGTGGCTGGGTCGTTGCTCCTTTTTAATTTATTTTAATTTTAATTTTAATTTTAATTTAATTTAATTTTTTTACTTCCGGGTTCCTGGCCCTCACTAGCGCGGGCCAGTCAGCTTGTTTTTTTTATTTTGTTTTGTTTTGTTTTTCAAGTGCCAACCGTGTGGCCCCTGTGGCCTGGTCTGGTTTGATTTTTAATTTTTTTCTTTATTTTAGGATGCCGACCCAGCCACCCTTGGGGCCAGGCCAGCACTCCCTTTTTTTTTTTGCTTGATTTTTAATTTTTTTTTCAAGTGCTGACTGTGTGGCCCCTGGGGCCCGGTCAGCACTGATTTTATTGTTAGTATTTTTTCTTTATTTTAGGTTTCTGACCTGGCCACCCCTGGGGCCAGGTCGGTGCTCCTTTATTTGATTTTAATTTTAATTTTAATTTTTTACTTCCAACCACGTGGCCCACACTACAGCTGTAGTGCGGGCCGATTGCCTTTTCCCTACAGCCAGGAAGACCGAAGACCAGCACCACGTAGGCGACATCACCGCCATTAATGAACCGAACCAAACCTTACCAATTTTTTTGTTCATTTTGTTCTAAATTCACTCTGGGATTTGTTACTCATTTTGTTAGGTAACAAAACGAATAACAAATAATGAAACAAACTAAAAGTTCATTTCGTGCCCATCTCTACTCTCAGCTTCACTTACTAGAGATAGTATGTGAATTTCTATAAAACTCAACATTCAGTAAAGGCAGTGCTGAGAATTCCTCCTTTTCCAGCTTCAACATCACATTAAAAGGGAGACCGCTGAAGTAGACCGTGTCTCTACAAAATCTGTTCACATTAGGTGAAGACTGCCCGAAGGTATGCTAGCAATGCATATTCATGAAAGCTCCCTTTCTTCTTTTTCTTAAGGATGTTATTACATACATGCATTTGTTCAGAGGTGTTGTTGCTGCTGCTGCTGTTGCCACATTTTATTTTATTTTATTTTATTTTTTCCTGGGAGCTCTTCCTTGCGTAATCCTTCTGACTTTTGTCCCAGGCATGTCATGTATCATCAGGGATCTCTGAAGTCAGCCAAACCCACTCACTCTTCCTCATGCCCCAGCTAAGAAGCTGAGATGTTGGGAAAGAGTTTCTCAACTTGGTATTTGCATATTTGAACAGTTTTTTTTTACTGGAGTCAGCACTGTGACTCTGTAACCATTTGCTTCCATCCATGTATGTCACTATAGGTAAAAGTAACTTATGTCTGCTCACCAGGTCAAATGCTGGCCATTTTTAGCAGCAGTGGCCAGCAGGTGCAGCAATGTTCCTACATACAGCAGTGGCTAATTAAATCTGCTGAAGAGAACATGCCTGAGTGGGTTTCCGCCATTGCCACAGCCTCTTTCGGGGAGGGTTGTTTCCCCGCCTGATTGAAGGAGACTGTGGTGAAACCCACTCTTAAAAAAACCTGGCTTGGAGTCGGACGATTTATCCAACTATCGTCCGATTGCCATTGTTCCCTTCCTGGGCAAGGTTGTCGAGAGGGTGGCCGCTGTCAGGCTCCAGTCGTACCTGGAGGAAAATCATATCCTGGATCCCTTCCAGTCTGGTTTCAGACCCCTTCGCGGGACCAAATCTGCCCTGGTCGCTTTGCAGGATGCGATGGTGTTCCTCCCTGCTGGTTCTCCTTGATCTCTCAGCAGCCTTTGATACTGTCGACCATGGTAACCTGTTGGTCCGGCTGGCTGAGGCGGGAATTGGGGGTCAGGCTTTGGCCTGGCTACGTTCCTTCCTTGGGGGCCGGAATCAGCGGGTTCAGCTGGGTGATGACTTGTTGGCTCCTTGGACTCTCCCGTGTGGGGTGCCCCAGGGGTCGGCAATCTCACCCATGCTGTTCAATGTTTATATGAGGCCGCTGGGGGAGGTCATCAGGAGATTTGGAGTTCGCTGTCATCAGTACGCTGATAACACGCAGCTCTATCTCTCCTTTTCGTCGTCTGCAGAGGAGGCAATTTGCTCCCTCGATCTGTGCCTGGAGGAGTTTTGGAATGGACCAGAGATAACTGGCTCAAACTGAATCCAGAGAAACCGGAGATTCTCTTCTTCGGGGTGCCCTCATCTGGGTACAATGGCCCCCTCCCTAATCTGGGGGGTGTTTCCCTCCAGCCTACGGACAGGGCCAGGAATCTGGGCGTGGTCCTGGACTCAGCCCTCTCCCTGGAAGCCCAGGTGATGGCTGTCTCCAGGGCCGCTTTTATCCATCTCTGCAGGATCGCCCAGATCCACCAGTACCTTGATGAGTCCTCTCTGCGGACAGTTGTGCAGGGCCTGGTGATATTGAGGATCGACTACTGCAATGCCCTCTATGTGGGGTTGCCCTTGACCATGGTCCGGAGGTTACAGCGGGTGCAGAATGTGGCAGCCAGGCTGTTGGTGGGTGCTCGTAGATTCGAGTGCATCACCCCAGTCCTGGCCCACTTGCACTGGCTACCAGTTGTCTTCCAGATTAGGTTCAAGGTCCTGGTTTTGACTTTCAAAGCCCTCCACGGCCTGGGACCAGAGTATCTGGTGGAGCATATCTCTCAGAGATCAACTGGGGCCAGACCCACGAGATTAGCGCAGGCGCGCTCACTGAGGGTGGCACACCCAGAGAGGCACGGAAATCACGTACATGTGACTGTGCCTTCTCTGTGGTGGGCCCTACCCTCTGGAACCATCTCCCCAGTGAGCTGCACCTACCAAAGTCCCTGCCCGCCTTTAAAAAGGCCCTAAAGACCCATCTGTTTAGGGAGGCATTCGGTGACCTTTCTATTTAATTTTCTTTTTTTTTTTCTTTTTTCCTTTTACCCTCTCTGCCCGCCGCCATCTCTGCCTTCTCTATGCCACCTCTATGTTTTTACTATTCTGTTTTTGTTATTTTGTTTTTACTAGTGTTATTGTAAGCCGCCCAGAGTTCCCTCCTGGGAAGATGGGCGGGATATAAGTCCAACAAATAAATAATAAATAAATAAATACAGGAAAAGGACCTAGTAGACCACAAGTGAAACATGAGCTGATAGAATGATAGATGAGCAAAACAAAATAAAGCACAGATGTAAGACTAGCCTGCATCAATAGACATGTAGCATATACCGTGGTTCCCAGCCCTCCAACTCTAAGAAGCCTAGTGGGAGGTTTTGTGAATTGTAATCCAAGAACACCTGGGTTACCAATCTTGAGGACCACTGCTCTAGAACAATCTACAGAGCCCCATGGCTCAGTGGTTAAATGCCTGTACTGCAGGTAAAACTGTGCTCATGACCTGGGGTTCAATCCCAGGTAGCAGGCTCAAGGTTCATTCAGCCTTCCATCCTCCTGAGGTTGGTAAAAGGAATACCCCTAGCTTGCTGGGGGTGGGGGATGACAATGTGGAGCCTGCATAATGTAATTAAACTGTAAAATGCCCAGAGACTCTCTGAAGTGGTATGGAGTGGTACATAAGCAGAACACTTTGCAGAAAAGAAGGTTGTGATACAACATGGTAGCCTTCTCCAAATATCTGAAAGGCAAAACAAACTTCTTTTCTGTACCTCCAAGGGGTGCAACACATTTCAACTGATCCAAACTACAAGGGAGATTTGGTTCAACATTTCTCCCTGTAAGAGCTAGTCATCATTACAGTGGACTATAAATAGTTTGTAAATATAGACTAAATGGCCATATCTCAAGGATGCTTCAGTTGGAACTTGAACTCAATTATCTTGGGGAACTCTCCAGCTTTGCAGGTATTTAGTTCTACAATTCTCTGATTTCTAATAGCAAAGCAAATGTGATATTCTTTACTCACCTTTCTTGCAATTAATGTACAGTACAGTGGCACTTCTACTTAAGAGCAGCTCTTCTTAAGAGCAATTTGACTTAAGAGCGGAAAATCATTGGCGTTTTAAACTGCCACCTTATAAATTTTAGATGCAGTCTGCTCTACTTACATTTTTTTCTATTTCTATTTCTTTTCCTATTTATTTCTTTGAGGTTTTTTTGAGATACGGTACCTCTACTTAAGAGTTGTTCGACTTAACAGCATGATTTTCGGAACAGATTAAATTTGTAAGTAGAGGTACCACTGTACTTTATTTTGTGATTGGTCATAGGAAGCTAAAGAGGGATTTGGGAGAAGCTACATTGGCCATTTGCCCTGAAGTTTGTGTTGGACTGGGCACAGATAAAAATGAATTTAAAAGCTCAGCAAATGAAGTCAGTTGGGCTCTGGGTGTGATCCCAAGCAGAGCTGCTGCTGAGGAGAGCCAAACAAACAGAAGGAAGTGAGCACTGGCAAGTTTCTGGGGTGTTTGCAGTTGGAGTAGAGCTGCTTTAGAGGCCTCTGCTAATTTAAACTGCTAATTTGAACTGCAAAGAGCCACCTCTATTCAAATAAAGGAAGCAGCTGGAATCTTCCTCAAAGGAAGCAGGGGACCAGGTGGATCAACACTAATCATTTCCCCTTATCAGAGCCTCCGTTCTTCACAATTGGCCCCAAGGGAGGCCCAGAAAACTAGTATTTCATGGTGATGGCCATGACTCTATTATTGAGTGAAAGGTAGATATTACCCCTAGGTAATATCACTTTAATTCACTCTGGTTCCAATTGGCAAGCCTAGTGTGTTTACTAAATTTTACCCCAATTCTAGAATGAAGCACATGAGTCCTCTACATCAACTGTTTTCTCTCTCCCCCCGCCCTGGGCAACAGGGACTTGTATTTCTGGTGGAGCCAAAAGGGGTGAGGGGTGAGTGTGTGGGGGTGGGGTGGGGGTGCATGACCCATGTTCCTTTGTTTGAAGAAGGGGAGGTGAAGCCCAATGCTAAAGCAGCTTTTACAACTACCCTCCTACTTCCTGCGTTGAAGAATACTCCTTTCCTGGCATACATCATCATCTAGCCATGAACTCAATATCATCTAACCAAGAACTTTAAGAATAGCCTGGCATAGCCCATTTTTGCCATGTCTGAACATTTGGGACCAGCTTTGAAGAAGAGTGTTTTGCACTCGAAAGCTTAAAATTTTTTTATTTTTATTAGTGTCCTATAAACATTTCGCCTGTACCCTATTTTTACAAAGTAGGCAACTGTGGCCCTTCAGATACTTTTCGTTTGCAACTTCCTTGATTCCTCACCACTGTGTGTGCTGCCTACAGTGAATGGAAGGCATGGACGAAAATGCTTGGTGGAGCACAGGTGTCCATCTTTAATGTCTAGTTTGTCCTGAATTTGTTTTTTCCTCAGAGCTAGTAGCGACTGAGAAATGATTATCTGAACAGGGGGTATATGACAGCCTTCCAACTGCCCTCTCCCTCTCTCCCCTCTGGGTTTGTGTTTACGTGTGTTTGAGGTGAGAGTTATTCAAAAGGTGAGAAAAAGGCCTTTGAGATGAGAGTTATTCAAAAGGTGAGGTCGGAGAAGGGAATGTGCAGCACCTCTGATGCCATGCGTACGAACCAGTACAAACCTCCGAACTCAGGTTCATACTCATCTCTAGTCTTGAACCTTCACAGAAAGAAGAACCAGCAACTAAACTGAGGATGCTGAGTTACAGTAAATCCAAGCCAGGAGGTATGATTACCACATTAGCATATGCACCAGAGTTCACATTTCCTCTTTCTCCCTTCTGCTCCGTTTGTGCTGCAGCTAGCGTTCAGGGCAGGAAACAGCAGGTCTGCTGTTTTAAAAGCCATAACCTTTGGAATTAAGTCACATCTTCCCTGCGCAAATGGAGCAATAAAAAAAGGAGGCAATCATATTGCCAAGTCAGTGAACCTTATTATTTTAACATCAGCTTGATGGCGTTTTAAAAGCCTTTTGGCATGCTGTGAAACTTAAGTACACATGCTCTATTTTTTAAAAATATATAGAACTAATGACCAGCATTTAAATTATGGAAACACCTTATTAGGCATCAAGGGGATTCCTTCCTTCCTTCCTTCCTTCCTTCCTTCCTTCCTTCCTTCCTTCCTTCCTTCCTTCCTTCCTTCCTTCCTTCTGACATAAAATAACTTGCTAGAATGGCCTGAAATCTGGGCAGATATTTCTTTTCTATTATTCAACACAGAATTAAAAGGTGGAAAATGGAATTATAGTTTATATGGACCATGGCTGGCTTTGCTGGACCAATCACACAGTTTCTACAGAACAGAGATGCTTAAGTAGCTGGTTCTGTTGTTTCAGGGAGAGATGGAAAAATACAGACAAGGAAAGTTATTTCCTAATCATATATCCGATTTTAAAAAACAGTTTATGACTATGGGATATTGTGGTTCTGTATCCACAGTTTGAGAAATCGCCTCATATTGCTGTACAATATTGCTGTATACTGAGCCTCGTTACACAGTGGTTAAATGCCTGTGCTGCAGGTAAAACTGTACTCACCACCTGGGGTTCAATCCCAGGTAGGCGGCTCAAGGTTGACTCAGCCTTCCATCCTTCCATGGTCAGTAAAATGAGTACCCAGCTTGCTGAGGGGCAATGTGTAGCCTGCATACTTTAACTGAAATTGTAAACTGCCCAGAGACTACTTGAAGTGGTATGGGGCAGTATATAAGCAGAACACTTTGCTTTTTTTGCTTTTTACAATATTGTGCTCGTGTTGCCAGCAGGAAAATGGTATCATTCTTTACACATACTTTCAGCCATTGTCCCTCTAATGGGCCTATTCAGACTAGGGTGAAGTGAAACCAACATGGAGGATAAATCAGAGGTCTCCTGCCCATCCTCCCCTGAATGAATAACTTACTTGGATGAGTAACAAAACATTTTGACCTAACAGGAAAAGAAGTCCAGTTGCCATGATTCAGCTTGTGGATAACCTCACCTGGATGACTGAATCTTCACAGACAGATTCTTTGAAGAGCAAACAGCAGCCTGAATGTTGATGACCCCAAAGGTAGCAGTCAGGAGAGCCTATATAGCAAGCCTGCACAAAACGTCGACTGCGGGCAACTGGTACCCCGTGGGGCTGTTTGAAGTTGCCTGCCAGGTCTCCACTGGCCTACAGAGGAGCTGAGCAAGGGGGTGGGGTGTTGTGGTGGCAGGTTTCCAAGAAGGAAGGGAGGGAGGGAAGGAAGGAGGAGATGAGGCACCAGGGAAGGAGGCGCACACTGGAACCGCTCCCACCTGGCATGGATGAAGAGGGTCCCACAAAGGCGGCACCTCCAGGCCAAGGAATGCACCTTTGTTTGGGGCGGGGGGAAATTAATGAGAAAGGGAGGAAAGGCTTCTTCCCCACCACCCACCACCAGGAAAGAAAAAGCAGGGCCTCCCTCCTTCCATCTCCACCCGGGAGGGTGGGCAATGGGGGAAGGGAAGAGAGCCACTTTGGGAAGGGGTGTGTGGGATGGAATCATAGAATCATAGAATCATACAATCACAGAGTTGGAAGAGACCTCAAGGGCCATCTAGTCCAACCCCCTGCCATGCAGGAACCCCATCACAATATTTCTGGCAGATGGCCATCCAGCCTCTGCTTAAAAACCTCCAAAGAATGAGATGGGATGAGGAGGAGAAGGGGAGGGTGAGGGCTTGCTGATGTCCTCCCCTCCCCGGCTCATCCTCTCCCCTCCCCGGCTCGATCCCATGGTGGTGGAGTATACCTACTCGTGCAGCATGCACTCCTTGTCCAGCTCCTGTTGAAGCTGCCCAGCGTGCTCCTTGGCAGCTTCTTCCTGCTCCTGCTGGATGCAGATCTTCTGGCACACAGCATCCAGCGATCTCAGGCCAACCGCCATGTGGAGCGGGAGCTGAGGAGATGGTTTTGTGGTGGCGGCGGCAGCAGAAAGGAAGGCACGAAAGTAGGAGGGAGAGGGGGAAAGCATGCAGGTAGGCAGATCCACAGCACACCAGTGCCTCCCTTCTGTGACCACCAGTTACTGCTGCTGCTGAAAAGGAGCACTGGTGAAGTGCTCACACATGCACACCCCTGAAAGTAGACCACAGGGACGTTTGGGAGTTCAAAGAGTCAACCACGGGTGATGTTTGGGAGCTTCAGGTAGACTGGGGGCTGTTCAAAGTTGGACAGCCCTGCTATACAAGATCCTCACTCATGCTCACTAGCATTCACATAAAGATACCAAGCAAAAGAAAAATCTCTGAAGCTGACTTCATTTTTTTAATCAGTTAACCATGTTTCACCCAAAAGGAAGCAATTGCCACTGCTGTTATAAAAGTGTGAGTTCTCCTGAGAATCATGTAATTTGTGCCTAACTGGAAAAGTCAAGAGTTCTGATGTCCCTTCCTAGCTCACAATCTACAAAAATATTTTTAATTTTGGTACCTTAATCACCAAAGTGCTAGTAAGCAATTTATAAGGAAGTCATCGTTTTTCTTTTGATTTATTTTTTCAGACATAATATTTCAGCCCGTGAAGCCTGCATTGTTTCCCAATTGTTTTTTAAAAAGTGCCTAGGACTAACCATTCACTTTCAAGATAGCCAACACTTGTCTTTTCAATTTATTTAATATGTTTTAAATCTGAAGACAAAACAGTTTTGCTTTAAACAAAACTCCTATTTTGAAAACTAAACATCCCAAAATTTAGTACAGAGCAAGAGTAGACTGTCTGCTATGTCTTTGCCAAATCCATTACTGCTCTGAAGTTCAGTTACAAAGTTATAATTTTATGTTTGGGATTTTTACCTTTTTATAACTGTCCTGTAGAATGTTAATTTGCTGTACTGTACAATATGTATTGCTGCACTTCCATAAAGCAACAATTTAAGAAGTGTTTGCAATTATAAAATTATAGAATCATAGAATAATAAAGTTGGAAAGTGTCTGTAAGTCTTTCAAGTCCAACCCTCTGCTCAGGGCAGGAATATAAATCAAAACTATCTGCCAGGTGGTTCCTAAGTTTCTCTTGAATGCCTCCAATGTTGGAGCACCAACCAACTCTTGAGGTAATTGTTTCAATTGCCATATTGCTCTAACAGTTAGGAGGCTTTTCCCGATATCCCATTGTGGCATATACCGCATTCTGGGTTGACTGAGAACAGTAAATTGGTCAACCATCTTTCAGATCTTCTTGGATTCCTGCCTTGAGCTGGGGGCTGGAGAATGGCATTATAAGCCCCTTCTAACTCCATGATTTGATGATTCTATGCTGAATACAGTAGGACCCCGGTATCCACTGGGGATTGGTTCCAGGCCTTCCCGTGGATAATGAAAACTGTGGATAAGAGAGAACGCCTGCTCACCCACCACCAAACTGCTGTTTCCTGACAGTAGCTTGCTTTATGACTGCTGTTTTGAGACAGTAGCTTGCTTTATGGCCGCTGTTTGTAACAATAGCTTGCTTTACAGATGCTATTTGTGACAATAGCTTGCTTTACAGCTTGCTTTGTGGCTGCTGGATTATTTAATTTTTCCTCTGCCAACCATGGATAACTGAATCAGTGGATAATTAATCAGTGGATATGGGGGTCCTACTGTACGTATTTGCATCCCCAAGGAACCCTGAACCGATACCAGTACCATGGAAAGTAGGATTAGGATCTATAGTTGATAATTCTCATCATCACACTTATCAAACTGGGCTCTTGAGGGGCTAGGGCAGTGGTGGCAAACCTATGGCATGGGTGCCAAAGGTGGCACTCGGAGTCCTTTCTGTGGGCACCCGACATCGCCCCTTCATAACCACCTGTATACAGGTTAAATTGCTGTATTGGCACTTTGCAATAAAATAGTGGGTTTCGAATTGCAATTTGGGCACTCAGTCTCTAAAAGGTTCGCCATCACTGCCCTATTGCATCTCATTGACAGGGGCTGTACTTGATGATCTATAGGTCCCCTTCCAGCTCTACATACATACATCACTGGGCTAGGGTATAAAACTAGCATGCAAAACACATGTAAATGTGGAATATAGGTATGCCTTGTAAGCTTGTGACATGATATTCCAGGAAAAAAACAAAACCAAACAAAAAGGTACACCAGCTCTGCAACCTTCCTCCATACCCTGGTGAACTGGATTGCTTTCCTTCTTGAGTGACAGCCTACCGTCCATCAGCCAAATTGTACAGCACCCTATTAACAGGGCTACATGACCAGATTTGACTCTGGGACAGCTGGTGAGCCGGGTGTGGGAACAGAGCGGGGAAGACACTGGGTGCAACAGCTAAAATCCTCAGCTTTCACGGGCTCTTGCCTGGGTCTTTTGTGTGTTCCTTGCACAGCTGCGCTGGCTGCTTCAAAATGCCTCTTCACTCTTCACAAGGTTAGGGCTTGTGCCAGCACCTAACAAAGGACTAAGCGAGTCCTCCCTTTAAAAAGGGGGGGGGTAATAACAACTCTAATAACCGGTTTCATCACTGCCAGGCCACCTTCTTGCCCTTCTCTCCAGTTTGCTGGTCTCCCTCTTGATTCTCTTCACCTTCTATGTTGGTTGGTTGCTGGAAGTCAAGGAACTTCAAGCAAATGATTTCTGATTCAGCAAAGCATGCCCGGCCAACACTTCTTGGAGTGTGACTTCCAGAAATCCTAGCCAGCATAACTAATGGTGGGAAACGTCAAGGTTTTTGTTTTGTTTTGTTTTGTTTGAACTATGGCTTCAATACTCTTACATCCTGTTTGGAGCCTTGCTGAGAGACACCTGTTCCTGAAACTGCTGCTTGTGTATGCTGAGCATGCACTCTACTGTTTATATCTCATTTACAGTGAGCCTCCGCCTATAGCAGGGGTTAGGGACCTGACCTGACCTGCAATAATTGAAAATCCGGGATATGTGGATGCAGGTCGAGTCAGGCCTGGAGGGGAGCCTAGCTGGGGGCTCTTGTACTTATCCGCAGCCTGGCCCTACACCGAACTGGCCTGTGAGAGCCTTCCCAGGGCTTCTGGAGGCCCCAAAAGGGCTTCCCTGCGAACTGGATGACTTCCGGTAAACCAGAAATCATTTCTGAGGCCTCCAACGGGTCTAGAAAGGCTCTTGGAGGCCTCAGAAATGATTTTCAGTGAACTGGAAGTCACTTCTGGTTCACAGGGAGGCCCTTTTCAGGCCTCCAGAAGGCCCAGGAAGGCCCTCATAGGCCTGTCCGGGGGAGCTCCAGTCCTGGGGTGAGTATGGGAGGCTTGAAACAGGACTTTTCCCTCTTACACTAAGAGGCCTTTTTAAATATACTGTGGTCCCGTGAGATAGCGGGACCACAGTATATGAACTGCGAAAGGGCGGGGGACCACTGTATTTATTTATTAGACGTATGTACCACCCATCTAGCTACTGGGCTACTGTGGGCAGGAGGGATGTGCTAGATGGGGGGGGTATCCAAGCTCTCAACATTTTTGGATCTAACCAATCTGTTTCCAACCCTTGTTCATAAATAGGTTGTCTCTTATATGTCTGAGAAATATTGACCTTAAATGAACCATTCATGTGCACAAAGAGATGGCAAACCCTGTGATAGTCAGTCCACTTAGTAGGAATCTCGGAATTCACTGTCCAAGCTAGATTTAACAACTCAGTGACTCAAGCACACCATGGACTGGCTTGTGAAGAGGGTGTGATCAACTGCACTTCACATGTTCTTTTCCTTTCTTTCGCTTTAGGAACTCTTTATCAGCTACTCGCTTGTATTGCAAGGGTCAAATGGGGATTTTTCTTATCCTTAGCTGTGAGACGGCATGGTGTTGTATCTTAATTTAGATCAGAATGTTCACATTTGCAAGAATGGTTGTTGCAGAAATAGAGAAAAATATAGAAAAATTGCTACTTTTCAATAGGGACAATTTGCACAATTAATCAAGGCCATAATGGGTAATCTCCAGGCTTAAAACCGGGGTACTTCAAGGGCCAGATGCAGGGGAGTGCTATCAGGAGACAGATATCTAGTCTCATGCGCTCCCAAATGCATATGGTGGGGCCACTGTGAGATACAGGAAGCTGGAGTAGATGGGCCATTGGCCTGATCCAGCATGGCTCTTCTTATGTTCTTATGTTCTAGGGTAGAGGAGCTCCCTGTCTCATTCTCAGACTGGAGGCAATGAATCACATGAAGCCTGAAACTTGTTAGGCTGCTTTGCAAAATTTAATCATCTGTATCTATAGAACTTGGGGAGGAAATCAATAAAAACAGCCTTTGACCTGGTAGTGAAATGGCTAAAAATCTTGTAAATAAAATAAATAAATAAATAAATAAATAAATAAATAAATAAAAGCTCTGTAGAAGATGTCACAATAAATAAATAAATAAATATACCCGTAGGACAGCTCAGATGTTTACCATATACCATGGAGCATCTTCCTTAGTTTTGCTTTCTTTCCTCCACTTGCAATCACGGCAGGTAGTGCAACTTTGGAATTGTTGAGCTGCTTTTGATACAAGTGACAAGAAGAGAGATTCTAAATAAGCACAAGAAAGAACTGGTGGTAAGAGCTGTTCAACAGTGAAATTGGCTTCCATGGCAAGTGGTGTAGTATCCTTCACTGATGATTTTTCCTGCATTAGCAATGAATTCAATTTGATGACCTTTGCAATGGCTTCCACTTCTACAGCTTCCTGATTATGGTGATCGATTCCCAAACACCTCATATGCCTCTCCAACTCCAAAAGGAGGGATATATGTTCTGCCCCTTGCAGAACTTGAAAAGTTACTTTTTGGATTGCATTTCCCAGAAATTCATCTTGAATAAGAGAAGACGTGGAAAGTGGAGCCGCCTGACAGTCGGTGAGCCTTGGCCATCAACAATGCTGAGGTGGGGTGGGGAGACCACAGAGACAGACAGATGGACGGACAGACAAACAGACAGACAGATAGATAGGATACCTTCCTTCCTTCCTTCCTTCCTTCCTTCCTTCCTTCCTTCCTTCCTTCCTTCCTTCCTTCCTTCCTTCCTTCCTTCCTTCCTTCCTTCTGTAAATTTATATCTTGCCCATCTAGTGGCAAGCCACTTGTTCAGAACACAGTCCCACCCTCTGGAACAAAATCACTCACTGACTTACCTTGCTTTACCTTGTGGGGCGTGAAACTCCAACCAGGAAGCAGCATCCAACACGTTACCTTTCAGTCTCCCTGGCACTGACAAATCAGTCAGGGCAGTGGGATGATGCATGTCTTTGCACAGCTCCTGATTGGCCAGCAGCAGGGAGATGGGAAAGATGATGCACAGGAGGCTGCTTCCTGATTGGAATTTTGCCCAGTGAAAGGTAAAGCAGGGTAACACAGTGGTTGATTGGGTTCTGAGTGTGAGCTGGGTTGCCATGTTTCGTTTTGGAACCAGTCCCCTTCCGAAAGGAAATGCCCGTCTCTACAAGCCACTACTCTGGATGGCTAACAACAACTGAAAACAAATATACACCCACAAAAGCATCACACACACACACAATACATAACAACACACCCAGAGTGGATGGCAAATAAAATTTAAATTCCAACTCATGGATCTGTGAGGCTGTCAAAAGGGAGGGATGTTCCCAAAGGCCTGTTGATAAGCTCAGAGCTTACAGTTTCTTGAAGGTCAAGAGGGATGGAGTCTGGCCTATGTCATCAGTAGGGATGGGCACGAAATGGAAAAAAATATGTTTGTTTTTGTTTTGTTTTTATTTAGTCCCCCACACACAATTTTTTTGTTTCTTTTAATTGCCACAGTTTCTAGTAGACATTGGCACAACTCGGCGAAATTGTCGTTTCCATTTTCGGTTATCGTTTCCGTTACGTAACGGAAACGGTAATGATAATTAAACCGTCAGAACTCGAACTCGAACCGAAAAAAGAAAAATTTGGTCGGGTTTTTTGTTTTCGTTTGTGGCATTGCGGCAATCGCGCAATGCAAAGCAGAGAAAAAGTTTTTAAAAGTTTTTTTAAAAAAACCCCGACTCCCGGCCAAAAAAGCAGGTGAAAATATGCCTGCCTGAGGATTTGCCACCTACCAGAGGGGTGGTTTCTGGGGGTTCCCCGGCCTTCCCCCCCTCTTCTCCTGTCCTGGGCTGCTTGCACCAGGCTGGGGGGGGGGAATCATGCTCGTCGTCTCGCCATGCCATGCGGTGGGAGGGATCCAAAATGGTGACCACAATTTTTTTTTCGAAATTGTGGTCAAAAAACACACCAAACCACCACAGAAACATGTGAAATTTATTTATTTTAAATGTCTGAATTTTAATAGTAGCAGCAGTGGGTTTTTTATAGCAGTAAAACGTCGTATTGATTTTATTTTATTTATTTTATTTTTTTAGACCTGCCCATTTGGGCTGGGCATGGGATGGGACCATGCAATTTTTTTGAACCATTCCACCAATGGCATCGCCAGGTTTTTGACTGACACTTTTGGATGTCTCGGAGGGCATAAAAAGCCGAGACACCTTCCAGAAATCGCAGTCGGGTGTATGGATGTGGTTGAGGGAGGAGGGCTGGCTGCTGGTGCTGGTGTGATCCGATCGAGATTGAGGAGGGAGGCTGGAGGATTTAGGATTTAAGTTAGGCAGGCAGGGAGGGAATTGAATTTAGAAAATAATTTCTTTGATTCCCTGCAGCTTTGTCTGCTGAAGGGAATAGCAGTTTATTCTTTATTTCTTCTCTGGCAGTTTGTGAGGATTTTTTTTCTGATATTGGATAAAGGGGAAGGTTCGACTGGGAGTGGGAGGTGTGGATTTATTTTAAAAATATATTATATGCTACTATTTATTTTCTATTTTCCCAACTTCAATTTGCTTGCACACACACACATTTGGGGTGCAAGCCAAGAACAGAACCTCTATCCTAAGTGATATCCTAACTGCCCACTCGCCCATCTGCCCGCACCGCCACCCGCCTGTGGCCCGCACCGCTGCCTGCCCACTCGCCCGCCCACAGCTGCGGCCCACCCATTCCCCCCTGCCACCACCGCCCCCCCGCACCTCCCCGCCACCCGCCACCACCGCCCCGCCCGCAGCCTAGGGCGCAAAAACACCTAGCGCCGGCCCTGATTGCGGGACACCCCTATGCTCTGGGAAGTCAAATCGCGCTAAATCATGGTGGAAACGACAAATGAAAAACAACAAACAGAACAACAAATTTTTGAAAAAATTCGCGAAGAACGGAAACGACCCGAAATTGACCCGTTCCGACAAACGAAAACTCAAAATGTCATTTTTTCTGGTCGTGCCCATGTCTAGTTTCTAGTGTCAAAAACAAGTTTTTATTTAAAAGCCTGGGGCTTTTAACACCCTCTCCCCAAGCCCTGCCTGCCAGCTGATCAGCGCTAGGGTGGTGGGGGAAAACTTGTAAGATGGGGCTATCAGCAATTAAGCAACAAATATAATATTTACTTGTGCTTGACACAGAGCAGTGCAGCAGTAGCGTGCAGATAAAATGTCAGTATTGATATAAAGTATTGCAGAGTTAGGTTATGAAGAGACAATGGCAATGGGTAGAGTAAAAACTCATATATTCATATATACATCAAAAATATATACAGCATAACAACCAAGCAATATTTACAACAGACAAACAGAGTGTGGGGTTCTGTTCTCACCATAACAGACCCACCTAACAAATGGAAAGCTAGTGCTTTTTATACAGTTCAGTACCCATCAGATGTGAGTCATCACTAATTACAATCTGATGCAATCTGATACAATCATGATGCTATAAATTCTTTCACCTGTGCTTCATCACATAACATGCCTGTGATTACTTATCTCTTACACTTGTGAATTAACATCATGAGTCTGCAGAATCTAACTGCCTCCATTTTACAATTCTCTTTCCACTATCTGTTAAATATACATAACATATATTTTATCAACTTTTACATATCTTGACAGGGGCTTGGGAGATGGAAAAAAGTTTTTTAAAAAAGCCTGGTGCTTTAAAAAAAACCTTTTCCCCTCCCCCTAAGCCCACATATGGCTTACAGATAGAATGAAATGGTTCATTGCAACACCCCCACACCATTTTGTTTCGTCTGTAATGAAATGCTGCTTCCTCCTTTCGTTTTGTTTCGTTACATAATGATACGACGAAACAGCATTTTGTTTTTTGTTTTGTGCCCATTCCTTGTCAACAGGCAATGCATTTCATGGTGTTGTATCCGCCATCGAGAAAGCCATCACTGAGAAATAACATCCTTAGGTGCATAATTCTTGACAATGAAGCAATCCATTTGTTAGACAGATTCCCTTTGCCTTTAGAAGGATTTGTTTTGGTTAATTGCACATGTACCCATTACTAGCCTTCTTCCTTCTGAACTGTACTGGTAGACAAACCAAGGTCCTGTGAGCATCACCCTTCTCAGCTGTAGAAGCAAATATTCCAGCTACAGTGACCTTAAAGAACAAAATCCATTAGCTGAAACAAAGAGCTTACCTAACATCCCATTATTTCAAATGATTTCAAATTTCCAATGCATAATAAAAGAAGCATTAGCACGTTTGCAACTTGCGGCACCTTTCAGGCTCTCGAAATGATCTGTTGGAAGAATTATGCTGATTTGTTGACTCCCTCCCTCTCCTTTTCCACTGGCACTAATGCAGTTAATTCTAAGGAGACCAAATTTGTGCTGCAGTCCAACGCTTGGAAAATAAAATTTAAAAAGACACACCTCGAAACAACTATTCCAGAAAGCCATTGTCTGCATCTATGGGTGTGATATGTGGATTTGGGACAAGCATTTCCCTCCTGATCCAGTCTCTGCCTGGACAGGGGTGTACAGATTGGTGTCCAACTTGCCCTTTCTCCTTTTGGTAACACCTTGACCTGATCCATGTCAGGGGGCCATGAGGACAAGCTTCCAATTCTCTAGAAAGGATCCAGTTCTCACAAAATGTTGACATGCAAATAACAACTTTGTCCTAGGGGGCAGAGGTAGGTCTCCATTCACCCATAGGCTTCAGGTAGACCTCAGAGGGAAACCTATAGGAAGATTTTACATCTGCTCCCAGGCAGCCTTCTAGAAATGATGCAAAGGCCAGCAGATGATTTGTACCATGCAGCAACTAGGAGGAGGCGGGAAAGGAGAAAACCCCTAATTCCGACCTAGAGACTCAAGTCCATAGAAGAAAAATGTCAGCATTTACCTACATGCACATAATCACATTCAATCCTAGAACCTCATATCTGCAGTTTCACTTATCCACTGTCTGAAAATATTATACGTAGCATAGTATCTGGCACCCTCTGGTGGCCAGTTCTGATAATGCATGTTTCTCCTTTGCTACATATTAGACATGGGCAAAACTTGGCGAAATTGTCGTTTCCATTTTCGGTTATCATTTCTGTTACATAACGGAAATGGTAACGATAATTAAGCCGTCAGAATTCAAACTTGAACCGAAAAAAGAAAAATTTGGTCAGGTTTTCATTTCCGTTTGTGGCATCGCAGCAATCGTGCAATGCAAAGCACAGAAAAAGTTTTAAAAGTTTTTTTTTTAAAAAAACCCCAACTCCTGGCCAAAAAAGCAGGCGAAAATATGCCTGCCTGAGGATTTACCACCTACCAGAGGGGTGATTTCTGGGGGGTCCCCGGCCTTCCCCCCCTCTTCTCCTGTCCTGGGCTGCTTGCACCAGGCTTGGGGGGGGTCATCCACATCGTCTGTCTTGCTGCATGCCATGTGGTGGTTGGGGATCCAAAATGGCGACCACAATTTTTCTTTTGAAATCGTGGTCAAAAACACACCAAATCACCACACAAACATGTGAAATTTATTTATTTAAAATGCCTGAATTTTTATAGTAGCCGCAGTGGGTTTTTTATAGCAATAAAACATATCGATTTTATTTTATTTTATTTTATTTTTTATTTTTTTAGACCTGCCCATTTGGGCTGGGCATGGGATGGTACCATGCAATTTCTTTGAACCATTCCACCAATGGCATCGCCAGGTTTTTGACTGCCACTTCTGGATGCCGGCACCTTCCAGAAATCACAGTTGGGTGTATGGATGTGGTTGAGGGAGGAGGGCTGGCTGCTGGTGCTGGTGTGATCCGATCGAGATTGAGGAGGGAGGTTGGAGGCTTTAGGATTTAAGTTAGGCAGGCAGGGAGGGAAGTGAATTTAGAAAATAATTTCTTTGATTCCCTGCAGCTTTGTCTGCTGAAGGGAATAGCAGTTTATTCTTTATTTCTTCTCTGGCAGTTTGTGAGGATTTTTTTTTCTGATATTGGATAAAGGGGAAGGTTCGACTGGGAGTGGGAGGTGTGGATTTATTTTAAAAATATATTATATGCTACTATTTATTTTCTATTTTCCCAACTTCAATTTGCTTGCACACACACACATTTGGGGTGCAAGCCAAGAACAGAACCTCTATCCTTCCTAAGTGATATCCTAACTGCCCACTCACCCGTCTGCCCGTGCCGCCACCCACCTGCGTGCCACCGCCCGCCCACTTGCCCGCCCGCGGCCGCTGCCCACCCATGCCCCCCGCCACCGCCACCCATGCCCACCTCCCCTGCCCCCGCCCTGCCCGCTGCCTAGGGCGCAAAAACACCTAGTGCCAGCCCTGATTCGGGGACGCCCCTATGCTCTGGGAAGTCAAATCACGCTAAATTGCATTGGAAACGACAAACGAAAAACGGAAACGACAAATTTTTGAAAAATTTAGCGACAAACGGAAACGAGCCAAAATGGACCCGTTCCGACAAACGAAAACTCGAAACATCATTTTTTCTGGTTGTGTCCATATCTACTACATATATTGCTTCTCTTTCTTCCCTACTCTAATATAAAATTCTGTAAATTGTGCTGGCCAGTTTGAGTCCAGTAGTTGAACATCATCTTGACATGAAAAAGTCACCAGGCTCAATCTATAGAAATTTGATGGGTTAAATGGACCAGGTAAAAGGACTGGGTATATTTTGAGAGCTGCTTCCTGATAGAGGAGTCAGCACTTCATAAGGTGGTGATGGTGTGTGGGGGGATAACCTCTCATCTCTGCCAGGCATAAAGGTCTCTCCAGGAGTCTCCTGTAACAAGTCTTGGCTGCAGCATGAGTCTAGATACCAAGGCATGTTGGATGGTTTAAACCCCCATGTTTCAGCTTTCACTGTCTGCACAAAATGTTTCTGCAGCATCTTTTTTCTTCACAAAGCTAAGCATATGCAGGTATACATATGCACAACAGGACTAATTTGACTGGTCACAAAAACGCGTGCAATCCGTCCATTGCTACTCATTTCAATACTTCACCTAAGAATGCCTCTGTCACCTCCAGTGTGGTGGATTTACACGGATAAAGTAGGGTGGAAATAAATGCATTTTTTTTTCTTTACTGTGACCAGACTGAGCTTATCAGCCTTGTGTCAGATTTTATTTTCTACGGAGATCACTTATCTTAAATGTCTCCCATGTGCATTTTGTTTTTCCTTCCCTGTCCTTCCCCCATCTACCATGTGTTTTCAAATGCTAGACTCAACTCAATATCAGCAGTGTCATCTTCCTCAATAGCTCTGTCAAGACATTTCCCTTGGCAATGGTTTGCTTAGAAGATGGCAGCTTCCAGGTGCTTCGGACCACAACTCCTTCCAGTCCCAGGCAGCATGGTCAGGGATGATGGCATCTGTAGCACAAAAATCCTAATTCACAGTATGGTTTACGTTTGGAAGACTATTACCTGGGAATCAGATTACTTCTGCATTTTTCTCCCCTCCTTTCTAAGCCATATAACCTGTCTAGCTTCTTTTTCTGCTTTCTTAAAATGGTATCCAATGAAATAATCAATGCACAAAGAGTGAGGGATTAATAGAGGAGGGAACAAGATACCATCTTTAGGGTCACCATGGAGGCTTCTTAACAGATCTTGATGACTATATCATTTGAAAGCTTTTAATCTCCTAACCACTCCTTAAATTAACTTTGTTGTTGTTACATGCCATCAAGTCCCCCTTGATTTACAGAGTGGTGGCTTCTATCAGCCATAGTGGTGGGAAGGACCTCTTTGTCTACCCGACCAGTTGGTGTCATGTGTGTGCAGCCTACAGGGCTGCTTGCAGGGGCAGTAGGTTAGATAAGGCCCTGCCACATGGTGAGAGGCCTCTTTTTCAATACAGCCGTCTTCCCTACCTCTCCCCCATAAGAGAATGAGATTAGCTGGTTGTGTTCAGCCTGGATGGGAATTTTTGGCTTCCACTCAGATTGGACCAGAGTGGCAGTGTGTTTTTGCCCATCCCATTCTCTTTAAGGCCAAGGGGAGGTTTATAACCGGTCACAATTTGCAGGTAGTGCAAGCGGTAAATTTAAATAAGGTGAAAGTTATTGAATAATATACCCTTATTGAGCCGGTAGCACTCAATATGTATTAGGAAATAGATTAGTACATTAGGAACATTAGGTGTTAGGTATAAAGAGTTCAAAGATTAGGAATGAGGGCTGCCCAGACCACAGGTTTTGGGAAGGCGCTGAACAGGTGGGCAGCCCCCTTCTAATAATATTAGGAATCATTAGCTGATCTGCTTGCAGTTCATCCCCCTTGTTTAAAGAACATTTAACAGTTGAATTAAGTGAATTCATATCAATAAATTGTGGCCCAATTTTAATCCCACACACGTGTCTTGCCTCTTTATTTCCTGGTTTGGTGGACATAGCACATGAAGGACCAATCTCCAAAATAACATGTTTTCAACAGGCCTGTTCAGCTCTTGTAATATCAAGCCCATTTCTTCCTTGCGGGGTGGAAGCAGCCCATCTCATATTGGGCCTTCCTCTTTTCCTGCCACTTTCTACCTTTCCCATCATTATTGTATTTTTCAGAGAATCCTGCCACCTGGTTATGTTCCCAAAGTAGGAGAGCCTCAACTTCATCCTTTTTGCTTCCATAGATCATTCCGACTTGATTTGGTTTGGACCCATTGGTTCATTTTCCTGGTAGTCCAAGTATCTGCAAAGCTCCCCTCCAGGACCATGTTTCAAATCAATCATTTATTTATTTTTTCCTCATTAGTTTTTGTAACTGTTGAGGTTTCACACCAAGAAATGTTCCCCAAAGAGGTGCAACTCATGATGGAAGACTTCCAGGAGAACCAGTGCTGGATGTATCAAATAATGCTTTGTCCCTATTGGATACAATATAGGTCAGAGAAGCCTCAATCACAATCACATGCACTCATCATGCATTGCCCACCAAGCCCGGAAATAAAGTGACCAGACAAATGTTTGAATTTAAACTCAGGCCACAATTTATTAAATGAATAAACTTAATTCTGAACTGTTCCTCCCTAATCAAGGAGGCCTAGAAAGTGCAAGTGGTATCCTTAAGCTTGAGCTATTAATTGATTCAACGCTGCACTGTTGAACCAGGGTTGAAGGTGGTCTGGGCAGCCCTCATCTATGCCTCATTGGGATATTAATTTTGCCATATCTATTTTGCTATCTCACATTTTATTGCCTCTAATTATCACTGAGGGCTGCCAAGCTAATATATTCATTAATTCTGATTCAGCCTGTTCAAATACCTATACCACTTGCACTGCCCTCCAATTGTGACCAAGGATGAAAGGTCTCCCACGGTTAGTAGAGAATGGGATGGATGAAAACACATCTACACTCCTGGCCAATCAAAGTGTAAGCCAAAAATTCCCATCTGGCCCTTACGTGACCAGCTAATCTCATTCTCTACATGGGGTGGGTGTGAGGGGAGATAGCTAAGGGAGAAAAGGTGGATCCATTTGTGCAGGCATTTGTTATATACCCTTCGCTGGCCCAGGTCATGTGGTCTCTTTGAAAACTGGTCCCGTTGCCCAGACTGGCAGCAAAGTGGCTCTTTCCGGCATGTGATCCATTAGGAGCTTCCATACTCACCTAGGACTCAGGGAATTGGGGCCGTTCTTGGGGAGTTGACCAGGCTTTGAAATGGTGTGGGTCTCCAACCGCTGCAGGCCTGGCTGGGTCAGAGAGAAATCCTTCTTGTCACTTCCAAGTTATACTTCTCTGTGGTGCCAGAATAACCCTTCTTCTGCTTCTGCTACTGGCCAGATTTTGGTAGCTTCCTCATTCTTGGGCACATGCTGTTGAGTAAGCCGACTGTTGCTTGCATCTTCTTTATCCCAACAGTGGTTGGAAACAGCTTTCCTTTCCCCATCTGTCAGCAGCTTTGTATAACTTTCTCTCCAGCTGAAGCTGCCTAGATGCCCTGAGCACATCCAATCTTACCTGATTTCGGAAGCTAAGCAGGGTCGGGCCTGGCTAGTACTTGGTGTTGGAATATGGTAAAATCTATATTCAGACATTATAGGGTTAAGGTCAGCCGAACCTCATTTGGAACTAGAGATGGGCACGACTAAAAAAAAATAAATGGTGTTTCGTTTGTCGTTTGGTCGTTTAGGGGTCCGTTTAGGTTCGTTTTCTTTTTCATGACATTTTTTGCAAAAAAATTCATTGTTTTCGTTTTGTTAGGTAACGAAACAAAAAAATGAAAATGAAAATGAAAAATTGCTGTTTCGTTAGCATTCTTTTTAGTTCAAATGAAAAACGGCAAATTTGGTTGTTTCGTTTTTGTTTTGGTTTTGTTTTTAAAAAATTTGTTTCATTTTTGTTGTGTAACAAAATGAAAAAACAAAAACGAAAATAAAAATCGCTCGTTTCGTGCCCATCTCTATTTGGAACTGTAAGACTATGAGTTATATCCTTTTAATTAGTATGGCTTCTACAAAAGGAATAGCTTCACCTTGCTGAGAAGCTTGCATTGCTCTACAGTCTTAGCTCTTGCTAGCTGCTGCAGCCTGTTACTGACTCTGTCTCTCCATGCCGATTGTCTGAGCAAGACAGACTATGCATGTTTGCCTAACGATCCTGGGCGTTGCCTGAGCTGCTGTCGCCTTATCTTATGTTACTTTGTTTGGTATGTTTTTGTATGTACTGCTAGCGTTTTGTTATTTTACCAGCAATGCCCCATGTAGCTTTTCCCTGAGAGAAGTAGATAAAGTTTGTTTTTATATACTGTATATACTCAAATATAAGCCTAGTTTTTCAGCCCTAATTTTGGGCTGAAAAAAGGGGCTCTCGACTTATCTCCGGATCAATACTTTTAACCACTGAGGCAAGTGCTTGGATCAGTGGCTAAAAGTCATTTTAAACATTGTGCCCCACTTGTTGCAGGGGAGCGGCGTACAATGTTTAAAATGACTTTTAGTCACCAACCCAAGCACTTGTCTCGGTTGCTAAAAGTCATTTGAAACATCACACACACACACACACACACACACACACACACACACACACACACACACACACACACCAGCTCACAAAGGAGGAGCTGCCAGGCCCTGCTGCCTTTCCCACCCTAGACTTATACTTGAGTCAATAAGTTTTGGGGGGTTTAATTAGGGCCCCCGACTTATACTCGGGTTGACGTATACTCAAGTATACTCAGGTACTTCACTCTTGTCTCAAAGTCTTCAGTCTACAGTTTTCAACCCTAACACTTGGATGGGCAACCACCAGGGAATACCAGGTGCTGTAGGCGCCTGGAGTAGAAACTGGCAAACCACTCCAGTGGACATGGGGTCACGAAGAGTCAGTCAGGACTATAATGACACAACACACACATTCTTTCTCCTGTTGCAGACATTCTTTCTGAACTTTACCTCTACTTGAGTCAATAAGTTTTGGGGATTGGTTTAATTCACGTGGTCTCCCTTCGCCCCCACCCCTCTTTCTCTGTCCTTGACTTGCGAAATTTTAGGATCGAATCCATTACTACCTCACGTGCTCCCTCGCATTGGGAAGCTTGTCTCAACATCCGGTTTCTGCTTTCTTTTATTATTATTTTTAAAATTACCACGGCGTATCGATGCATCAACCCCAACACTTGCTCAAAGGATGGGCAAGGACTTGTGGGCGGCCACCAGGGAGCAGAGCAGCTGGGTGGCTGGGAGAGGCGCCTGGAGTAGAAACTGGCAAACCACTCCCCAGTGGACATGCCAGTGGAGGGGCTCTGTCACGTCAAGAGTCTGTCAGGACTACAGAAGGCAAGATCAAAAGAACGGGATGAAACAACACACACATTCTTTCTCCTGTTGCAGACATTCTCTCTGAACTTTACCTCTGAGGCTCACTTGGCTACTCCTATTTCCCTCTTGCATCTCATTCAGGCCAGACGTTCATCCTCACAACCATACATAAAGTAGCTTACCTTACAAAAACTTCTCACCACATTTTTCCAAACACATCCAAACTGGTTGGATTTCAGAAGCCAAGTAGGGTTGGTCTTGGGCATTACTTGGGGTGAGAAATCATGACAAGAATAGACACAAATTCTGCCTTAAACCATAAAAGTCCATTACTACCATTTTTTTCTATGTCATTTTGTTGTTTAATTATAGTGTATTTTGATGTTAGTTATTAGAGCAGCCCTGTAGCTAGATGGGTAGTATAGAAATCTAATTAAAAAAAAACCAAAATAAATAAATGCCAGTCAAAGCAGGTCATACTGGGCTGAATAACCATGAGATTCGGTGTAAGACAGATTCATGTCTTCATAACTTAATTCACAGAATCACACACTGCATTTTTAATTGGAAACACATGAACAAACGCATCTTTGGGCATCAGAGATACTTGGATTTCATCCCTCACTCTTGCCTATTGTTTACTGTGTAGAACAGAAGACTGACCCCAAAGTGTGGAGGTGGGAATAAACTTCTAAACAAATAAGTGTATTTATTTTGTTGCTGGTTGGAAAGATGGTTGAAGTTCACACCAGTAATTTGCCTCAAGATCAGAACTGTCAATGACTAACTTTGATGTTCATGAGTCTTGCGGAACCTGGAAGGGTTAGAGGGGGAAAGTGCATGGCGTGCTGAGATCTTATAAAAGATTTCTGAAGTAATCTAGCCTTCTCTTTCTGTAAGTGAACTGCATCCAATTAAAATGCAAGTTTTATAAAAGTAGAGATTTATACCCAACAGCAAATGTTCCGGCCTAACCTTGAGAGGAAAACAATCCTTTAGAAGGATGTTAAAAGTGCTTTTTAAGTCAGAGATGGGAAATGTAATATGGAATTCTGGAGGCAATCATAAAAAAGCAAAAAACTCAACCATCTCTGTCAACAATATTCAGGGCACCTTCTCCTGTTATATTTAGTATTCTGTGGTGGTTGAACAAAAAAAGTGAGCAGGTGTGATATTGGGATACTCTCTAATATTCTTGGCCATTGTGTATAGATGGGAGTTTGTGAAGTTGAAATTGCATCCACGAGATGAACCATGATATATGTGGTACTAGAGGAGAGCTTTGTGGATACAATGAATGGCGAGAAGGACAAACAAGTGGATCCCAAATCCAATCAATCCTGAATGCTTTCTAGAAGCAAACAATGATGAAGCTGTGCTTTGAGCACATCATGAGAAGACACAGCTTCCTAGAAAAAGACAGCAATGCTAGAAGAATTTGAGGGCATCAGGAAGACAACCAAATATGAAATAGTTTGTCTCCATAAAAGTAGTCAACGGCTTGAGTTTGCAAGAGCTGAGCTGGTCATGGCAGGACATCTTGCAGGTCATTCATCCATACAGTCAATATAAGTTCGACTTGACTTGATGGCACATAAGAATAACAACACTCAAGCACAGGAGAAGGTACATGGCAACTCTTCCCTTTTGTGTTTTTCAGCTCAGGAAATGTGGGAAGCTGGGAAAGCGATGAAGTAAAAAAGAGATGTGTAAGAGATAGACAAAAATGCATGGTCTGCATTTTAGCAAAATAAGAAAGTGACAGAGCAGGAATAGAGTTGAATGCCGAAAGAAGACATAAATCATGACTAGACAAGAACTATGCAACTTACTGTTGATGAAGAAGATACTGAAATTGCTAAAATGTTTTGTGTAACTTAGCTCAATCAACAATCAAAATGGAGACTGTAGCCAAGAAATCAGAAGACAATTGAGACTCTGAATGCAGCAATGAAGGAAATAGAAAAGATGATCAAGTGTAAACATGTGCCACTGGAGGCATAGATCAAAATCATCCACAACCTTGTATTTCCAATCATCATATCACTAGTGTGATAATAAAGAAAGGTAAAAAGAAAAGGAAAAAAACACAATTAATTCATTTGAAATGCGGTGCAGGAAAAGAGCTTTACAGATCCTCTGGACTGCCAGAAAGATGAACAAGTGGATCCTAGATCAAGTCAAGTCTGAATTGGTGGTGAAACTAAGGCTGCTCTAATTTGGGCACAACATGAGAAGCCAGGATTATCTAGAAAGTACCATGAAACAAGGAAGACCAATTACAATAGGAGTTTCCAAACTTGAGCCCTCCAGATGTTTTGGACCACAACTCCCAGAATTCCAAGCCAATATTGCCAATGAGAAAGGACTGTGGGAGTTGTGATCCAAAACATCTGGAAGGCCAAAGTTTGGACTCCACTGCATTACAACATGGACTGATTCCTCAAAGAAATACATAGGCTTGAGTTAGCCAGAAGTGGCTAGGGCAGTTGAGGACAGGATATTTTGGAGATCACTCATCCATAGGGTCACCATATGTCAGATGCAGGTTGATAACATATAACAACAACAATCCAAAATAATAAAGTTCCTTGCTGCTCTATGTGTTCTTATTTCACACGTGTCACATTTTATTTGCTATTTCCTCCACTTGATTTGTTAATTGTTATGTTGTGCTTTTTATTCACATTTATTGTTCAATGTCCATACTATGGCTTTTTATTCATATTTATTGTTTTAGTTGACTGTTAACCCCCCTGTGTAATCCATTCACACTGTTGCAGTGGTATACCGATTAGAGATGGGCATGAAACAAACTTTTAATTCATTCCATTACTCGTTATTCATTTTGTTAGCTAATGAAACGAATAGCAAACCAACCCATCAAAGAAAAATGAAACAAAATGAAACGGAAATTTCATTTTGCTCGCTTCATTTTTCGTTACCCCTGCTTGTTGCCACCTGGAAGTCTAGGTAAGCTAGCCCTGCACAGGCGCTGGCCCCAAGCCAGTGCCTCAAAAAGCCCCAGGCTGTGGACTTTTTAAAATAAAATAAAAATTTAAATAATAATAATAATAAAAAACCATGTGCCAACCCAGCCCCAGGGGCTGTGTGGTTGGTGCTCTAAAATAAAAATAAAATAATAAAATAATAAAAAAGCTGACCCATTCTCACGGGCTGTGTGGTCAGCACTCTAAAATCAAAAATCAAAATCATATCAAATCAAATCAAATAAAACAAGCACCAACCCGGCCCCTGGGGCTGTGTGGTCGGCGCTGGAAAAATAAATAGAAAATAAAAAATAATAAATCCGAGGCGTGGGGAAGCTAGTGCCTCAAAAAGCCCCTGTCATCACCATCGCCACCGCCACTGCCACTGGTAAGTCAGACGCAAACAAGTTTGGCTTGGTTTGGGTTAGTATGATTTTAAAAAAAAATTGGACGAACTGAACTGAACCGAACCAAGGGTGGGCCCGAAACAGAATGAACCATACCATCAGTTTTCTGTTTCATGCCCACCTCTAATACCGATTAACTAACTAACTAACTAACTAACTAAACAAACTTCTCTGAACTCTGGGTGGAGTAACGGTGTGAATCAAAATACGGCAGCACCAAATGATCTCCTCTGCTGTGTTTTTTTGGTCTTACATACAGTGCATCAAACCACAGGATCTGGTCACCCCAATGAAGTGTGACATCATGACCAATGCACCACTTAAAGTGAAATCCAAACTAAAATTGTTTTTCAGTGAAAACTGAATAATTTGATAAGGTTGTGGGAAGCTCTCTTGAAGGTTTTGCTAAGTAAATACATACCCTTCCGCACAAGGAGAGGCAAAGTTTAAGTCAATTCTAATTTCCTAAGTAAACAAACAACCCTTGGGCATGTCTGTTTGTCACGCTGCACCCCTCCCCCCTCCATTTGATCCAGATTAAATATAGCCCATCTGGGAACTAACCTTATCTTTCCTCTTATGCTATCCCCTCCCCCGTTAAGAATGCAAAATGCTCTGCATGTTCCGCCCTTAGGATGCAAAGATATGTGCATAAATATAAAATCTATATTTAAATATACAACCAACAAAACACACTATACATTTTTGGGGCTCCGTGTTATTTGTGAAGCTTTATTGTCTGCAGTGACAATCTGTCTTTTGAAGTGCAGCATTTGAATGAATGCATAATTTAGACTGCATAATTTGGAAATAAAAATAAAAAAACACTGTCCCTGAATATGCCACTTACATAAGTGGTATTGCTTTTGGGAACATAACTGTACATTTAGAAATTGCACTGTAGGATAAATAATTCACATTGGCAAATGTATAGATCTATATTCTTTCTCTTCTTCTTTAAATTTATTTTTATTTTGCTCATTTCCTAACTACTTCACCAAAGTAATCCTCCGACCGTCTGATTGCAAAGAAGATTTGCTTTAAGGTTTAAGTAATTCATTGAATAGCTGCAATCATATCAGAAAATGCAATTTATGTTCTTCCTCATGAGCAACTAGATTAGATATAAGTATTTTTTTAAAAAAGCACGGCTGCAGAATCTTGAGTATTCTTCATTTAATATTAAATCTGATGTTTTTAAGCACAGGAAAAATGCATTCAAACTCAAAGAATGAACATTAGGAAGAACTTCCAGAAATAAGAATGGTGTGATAACGGAATGGACTACTTCAAACCATGATTGCTTTTCCTTGACAGTAGATTTCTTTGTAATGGTTTGAATGGCCGTCATTAAGAGCTGATTTAGCTGTTGGTTTCACTTTTGGACAATGCAGCCTTTTGTGGATCTTCCAGGTCTACAAGTTCTATGATCCAGTGAACTTGTAGTCTGTATCTCTTCATGAATCAGTGATAGGGGCATGAAATCATAGGCTGATACTTCACGTCCATCTCATTGCTGTTCGCGGTCCTGCTGGGGACCGGTACAAAGAAATCTAACTGTACATCCATTGTGGGATGAGGGCAGTTCGTCCTGACCACGCCCCCTGAACTGCGATCTAAGCGGGATGAGAGATTCCCCCTTCCTGGCCTCGGGAATCTCCTCGTCTTGCTTCTCATTCTGATACGAGTGCCCATGAGGTAAGGCTCCTCACGCAACATGCCATTCTCCATCTAGTGGCAGGAGTGTGAAGTGCCATTTGCCAGTACATTCCCTATGGAGTCAGCAACACAGTGCAGAGAGATTAAAAGACAAATGCCTCAAACTTAGCTCCGTAACACATTGAAGGCAAGGCTTCGGAGAATCAAAACATCGAAAAACGGAAGGTCAGGGCTGGAAAAAACAACGGAGAACAAAGGCATGGAATTTCACATCTCATCACAGAACAAGGACGTGCACTAACAGTCATGCCAGTATCATCAATCATGCCAGTGCATACACGGGAACAGGGACAGAACCGCAAGAAGACCATGTGACCATGGCTGACATCAACATGCAACGAACTTCCTCCCGGGACGAGAGTGGACGTGAAGTAACCGTCATAGACCCATGGAGTTAGAAGGGACAAATAAGGCTGTTGAATCCAAGCCCCTGCCCAATGCAGGAATCCAAATCAAAGCAGATCTGACAGACGGTGGTCCAATATTCTTTTGAATGCCTGCAGTACTTGAATGCTCACTACTTTCCAGGATCATTGGTTCCATTGTCATACTACTCTTAGAGTTAAGAAGTTTTTTCCTGATGTTGAGTCTAAATCTGGCTTCTTATAGCTTGAGCCCATTATTACATGACCTACAATATGGGATGAATGAGAACAGATCTTGCCCCACCTATGAATACCATTCAAGTATTTGAAAAGTGCTATCATATCACTCCTCAGTCTCAAGTCCAAACATGTTCAGTTCTTTCAGTCCTTCCTCAAAGGGCTTAGTATCCAAGTCCCTGATCATCATTGTTGCCTCCTGTGAACATGGTCCAGTTTGTTGGCATCTTTCTTAAAGTGTGGCATCCAGAGCCTGACATTGACTTAAGCCACTACATAGGCGGTTACTTCATGTCCATTTTGTCTCTGTTAGTGTTGCACTTAGGAGTGGTACAAAAAAAGTTACTTCACGTCTGTCGCACAACTACTGAAATTTGTCTCATCCACGCCCCTGGAATGGGTGCTAAGTGTGACAATACTGTACCTGGTACTGGGGTAGGGTTTTCCCTTGTCACTCTTTGTTCCTGCTTTCTGTTCCGAGACAAGACGCCATGTAGTAATGGCTGTCACACAACAAAACATTTGTTTCTCTCAGAAAACTGTGTCCTTTTTAAAAATTTTGGACTTTTCAGAAGCAAAATATCAAAAAAGAATTTTAACCCCCCCCACCAGGAAGGAAGCAAGACAATTTCAGTGTTTGTCATGGTACAAGACTGTGAGGTAACACTTGTCACGAGACAAGTTATCATGACCATGGGAACACTGAAACAGGGACAAGACCACGTAATTGCGACCAATGCTGACACAGTATAAAACTAGTCGTGGAACAAAGAAGGACGTGAAGTAACTGCCATAGTGTATATGAACATCCAACTGCATGGCCCTTTAGGTAGAGAAACCCTTGCTAATTTTATTTGTGCAGAAAATATAAAAACATTAAGATTAAAAAGTAATATTTCTCCCCCTCCCAACTGGGCAAGAGCCTTTTTTCTTGTTTTGTTTTTGCATTTCAGAAGGGGAAAAAAACAACCCTTGTAAAGTGTTTCTTTCCATGAAAATGTTGAATTTTGCATTAAACGTACTGTGTTTTGTTCAAGGACCTTTGTAATTTTAAACACAACATTCACGGTTTCAGTCCCAGAACAAAATGTCTGCAATTGTTGTTAATAACACTGATGCAGAATTCTTCTTTTTCTTCAGCATTTGTGCTACTTTGCTGTTCCCAGCATGTCCGCTCCCTGGACGCTCCCTTGTGGGGTACCCAAGGGGACAGAAATCTCCCCCATACTATTTAACATCTATATGAGGCCTCTGGCTGAGGTCATTAAGGGATTTAGAGTACGTTGCCATCAGTACACTGATGACATGTAGCTTTATCTCTTCTTTTCTTCCTCCTGCAGTGGAGGCGGTGCCGACCCTTGACTCCTGCCTAGATGTGGTCATAGAATGGACCAGGACAAACAGGCTTAAACTCAACCTGGAGAAGAGAGAGGTTCTGTTCTTCGGGGCACCCTCTGCTGGGTACAGTTGCCCTCTCTCCAGTTTGGAAGGTACTACACATCAGCTGGTAGAAAGAGTTCAGAGTCTGGGTGTGGTCTTGTTTCTGTCTTTGTCCCTGGAAGTGCAGGTGGTAGCCACCTCTAAATCTGCCTTTTCCCATCTTTTGCCTACATTTGCCCTTATCTGGATCAGGCCTCCCTAGGAACAGTTGTGCAGGTGCTCATGATTTTGAGGACTGATTGCTGCAACACTCTCTATGTGGGGTTGCCCTTCACCCTTATTCGGAGACTACAGCAGGTACAAAATGCAGCAACCAGACTGGCAGTGGGTGCGGGCAGATATGACTGTATCACCCCAAACTTGGCCCATCTGCATTGGCTGCCTGTTGCATCCCAAATAAGGTTCAAGGTAGTGGTTTTGACTTATAAAACCCTCCATGGCTTGGGAATTGAATACCTGGCAGAGAGGATCTTCCAAAGGTCAACTGAGGCCCGACCCACCAGAAGATTGCAGGCACTCTCATTTCAGGTGGCCACATATAGGGAACCCCGGGAAATGGTCACTGAAGCCAGGCCTTCTCCATGGCCGCCCCATGCTCTGGAATAAACTGCTGAGTGAGATCCGACTTGCACAGTCCTTGTCAGCCTTTTTAAAAGCTCTTAAGACTCTGCTATTTACAAGGGCGTTTAATGACCATTAATGTTTTTTTTTGTCCTGGCCATAAGTCCATCTGTCGGTTATTATTATTAGTTTATTTTATGTATATTTTATATGTTTGTGATAACTGTTTATTACAGTGCTTTGTTTGATTACTGATAGTCCTGTGTTATATATTTATATATAAATATTATTTTGTAATTTGCGACTGTTGGAAAACACCCAGAGTTTATACAGATGGTATAAAAGTGTAAATAAGTAAGTAAGTAAGTAAGTAAGTAAGTAAATACTTTGTGGTGGGGTCTGCTAGACTGATCCATTGTTTTTGATGCAACTTTTTTTTTTTTTGGAAACTTGGTCGGCCTGTCAAAGGGCCTGTTGCCTAGCCTACAGTATCTGCTAGTCCCAGGCAGTCACCCATCCAAGTACTAACCAGGCCCGACCCCGCTTAGCTCCTGAGATCTGATGAGATCGGGCTTCAGGGTGGTATGGCTGCTGAGGCCATGCAAGAGTCAAGATTTCAGTCCCAAAATAAAATGTCTGAGGTTTTGGTTAATAATAACACCGACGCAGAACTGAAACATGATAAAACAGTTGTCGCTTTTTCACGAGGGGTGCCCTGGTGCATTTTCACTGAGAACCTTGGGAAAATGGTTCTGAGTTTAGAATACTTCTGCTTCTGTTATATGCAGTTAATCCTCCCACATCCCTAGGCAGAATAAAACATTTTTTTCTGGACCCATAAACATGGCTATTCTTGGTCGTGAGATTTTATGTGTCTTGAAATGACAAAATATGCATGATTTAATATAGTATTCTGATTTACTGCCACAGAGAGGCTGAGGTGAGTAGGGGTTTACTGCTGTGTTTTGCTATGTGCCATCAAATCACATCTGCCTTGTGGCAACCCTATGACCTCCGGAAGAGTCTATTGCTCAGAGCTCTGATCAGGTCTTGCAGACTCAGAACTTGGGCTTTTTTTATTGAGTCACTTCATTTTATATTTGACCCATCTCAGGATTCTCCCTTCCTTCAGCTTTCCCCATAATCATTGTCTTTTAAAGTGAGGCCCTTGTATGATTGGGGGGAGGGATTATCTGCATCTTTGGAGAAACTTAGGGAGAAATGTGATTGACTTTGGATTAGATCACCTGCTACAGACCCAGGACATATGGGTTTTAACCCCCAGTGTCCCTCCTGGGAGAGAGGAGATCATCCATAGTCCAAAGAAGGAGGGACTGGTAAACCACTTTCATACCTGTTTCTTGGAGGATTTAAAGAGGCTACTCAGGGGAAGAGTTTTCAGACTGCTTGTAAAATCCTGAGAGCACGTGGGCTTGGAAGTTTGGCTGTATCTTAGTATTGCCAGCAGTTTTTCTTTAAAATAAAGGAATTGAATACTGTTTCTTGCAGGATTTAAAGAGGCTACTGGGGGGAGGAGGTTTCAGACTGCTTGAAAAATCCTGAGAGCATGTGGGATTAGAGGTTTTTGGGGGAGGATTCCTTGATAAGTACTGAGGGTAGCAGAGAACATTACGTGAGAGAGGTTGGTTTTTCCATTATCTTATCTTTTCTTGCTTCCATTTTCAACTAAATGGCCAATTAGTCAGGATGGAGAGTCAGGAGGAAGATGTAGTTACTTGAAATTTCTGTGGCATGTTCATTTTTTTGCCAAAGCAGGTGCCGGGATACACATGCTTAAAGTGCAAGCTGGTGACCCTCTTGGAGGACAAGATCAGGCAGCTGGAGGCCTGTGTTTTCATCTTTGCAACATTAGGGAGCAGGAGGAGTTGTTGCAGGAAGCAGAGAAAAACTTTCTCAACACTGGTGACAGGGAGAATCTCAATCAAGATGAGGGCATTTCACAAATACAGGAGACAGCTACTTGGAGGAACGTCACAGTCAGAAATGGAAGAACTAGGAAACAGACAGAGAGCTTGCAACTGCACAATAGATTCCAACCCCTCTCCCTTATCAATCAGGAAAAGGAACTGCACCAAGAACAGCAAGGTCAGCTTGAAGACCCTGCACAGAGGAATCTGAATCCAACGGCACAACAAGGAGTACCTACCAAGCCTCAAAGGAGATGAGTGGTGGTTAGACATGGGCACGACTCGGCGAAATTGTCATTTCCGTTTTCGGTTATCGTTTCCGTTATGTAACGGAAACGGTAACGATAATTAAGCCGTCAGAACTCGAACTCGAACCGAAAAAAGAAAAATTTGGTCGGGTTTTTCGTTTCCGTTTGTGGCATCACGGCGATCACGCAATGCGAAGCACAGAAAAAGTATTTAAAATATTTTTTAAAAAAACCTGACTCCCGGCCAAAAAAGCAGGCGAAAATATGCCTGCCTGAGGCTTTGCACCTACCAGAGGGGTGGTTTCTGGGGGGTCCCCGACCTTTCCCCCCCTCTTCTCCTGTCCTGGGCTGCTTGAACCAGGCTGGGGGAGGGTCATCCTCATCATCTGTCTCTCGCTGCATGCCATGCGGTGGGGGGGGGATCCAAAATGGCGACCACAATTTTTCTTTTGAAATTGTGGTCAAAACACACACCAAATCACCACAGAAACATGTGAAATTTATTTATTTATTTTAAATGCCTGAATTTTAATAGTAGCAGCAGTGGTTTTTTTATAGCAATAAAACGTCATATTGATTTTATTTTATTTTATTTTATTTTTTATTTTGTTAGACCTGCCCATTTGGGCTGGGCATGGGATGCAACCATGCAATTTTTTTGAACCATTCCACCAATGGCATTGTCAGGTATTTGACTGACACTTCTGGATGTCTCGGAGGGCATAAAAATCTGAGGCACCTTCCAGAAATCGCAGTCGGGTGTATGGATGTGGTTGAGGGAGGAGGGCTGGCTGCTGGTGCTTGTGTGATCCGATCGAGATTGAGGAGGGAGGCTGGAGGCTTTAGGATTTAAGTTAGGCAGGCAGGGAGGGAATTGAATTTAGAAAATAATTTCTTTGATTCCCTGCAGCTTTGTCTGGTGAAGGGAATAGCAGTTTATTCTTTATTTCATATCTGGCAGTTTGTGAGTATTTTTTTCTGATATTGGATAAAGGGGGAGGTTTGACTGGGAGTGGGAGGTGTGGATTTATTTTAAAAATATATTATATACTACCATTTATTTTCTATTTTCCCAACTTCAATTTGCTTGCACACACACACATTTGGGGTGCAAGCCAAGAACAGAACCTCTATCCTAAGTGATATCCTAACTGCCCACTCGCCCATCGGCTCGCGCCGCCACCCGCCTGCAGCCCGCCCGCATCCGCTGTCCGCCCATGGCCCCCCGCCACCGCCGCCCGCCCGCACCTCCCCACCACCACCACCGCCCACCCCGCCCGCCGCCTAGGGTGCAAAAACACCTAGTGCCGGCCCTGATTGCGGGACGCCCCTGTGCTCTGGGAAGTCAAATTGTGCTAAATCGCGGTGGAAACGTCAAATGTCAAACGACAAATGAAACAATAAATTTTTGAAAAATTTCGCAACAAACGGAAACGACCCAAAACGGACCCATTCCGACAAATGAAAACTCGAAACGTCATTTTTTCTGGTCATGCCCATGTCTAGTGGTGGTAGTTGGAGATTCCTTGCTTAGAGGAACAAAAGCAGTCATCTGCAGGCCTGACAAAATGAATTGAGAGGTCTGCTGTCTCCCTAGAGCCAAGATTCGGGATGTAACAGAGAGTTTGACAAGACTTATCAAGCCCACTTATTCTAAGCCCTTTCTTTTGGTCCATGTAGGAAAAAATAATACTTCAAAATGCAGCTTTCCGGTATCACAAAGGCATATGAAGAGATGGGTTGGTTCCTCATGGTATACTTGCAAAGAAGTTAGTAGAATGTGGGATAGATAGTGCCACTGTTAGATGGATTTTTAATTGGTTGACTGATTGCACCCAAAGGGTGGTCATTAATGGCTTCTCTTCAGCTTGGAGAGATGTGACCAGTGGGGTGCCCGGTGCTATTCAATATCTTTATTAATGACTTGGAGGAAGGAATAAAGAGTAGGCTGATCAAATTTGCAGATGATACCAAATTGGGTAAGGTTGCTAATAGAGATGGGCACGACTTGAAAAAAATTTTTTTGAGTTGTCGTTAGTCGGGCCGGTTCCGTTTCGGGTCGTTTCCGTTTTTCGTGAAAATTTGCAAAACTTAGTCGGTTCATTTTTTCATTTTTTTGTTTTCGTTAGTACTGGTTTTTCGGGGGGTAGCAGGCTCCTGGAGGCACCTCTGTGGGGTGGGTGTCTCCTCTGGCCCACTATAAAGGGAAAGCGGGCTCCTGGAGGCACCCGTGGGTGCCTCCTATCCTCACCCACTAGGAAGGGGAAGCAGGCTCCAAGAGACCCCTCAACATGGGGGTCTCCACTCCTCACCTGCTGCTGCAAAATGGCATGCATAGCCATATGGATATGCATACCACTTGCAGACAGTGAGACCAGTGAACCCGCCAGAGCCATAGGTTGATGCCTAAGGCTCTCGCACCGCCATGTCTCACAAAGAAGGGAATCGTACTTGCGTGTAGTGCAATACGAGTAGATCTGGCTTAGAGTTAAGGTGGGTTAGTGCAAGGGCTAGGGTTAGGCTAGTGACGGGTAAGGTTACGGTGGGCTAGTGGGTTGCACTTCTGGGTGCTTCTCTGACCCACTAAGAAGACAGTCTGTGATGTATGGGTAAGGAGTGAAGGATTAGGGTTAGGGTTAGGGGGCTAGGGCAGGTTTTAGGGGGCTTTTTGGCACATCCCAGAAGTCTCCATGGCCAAGTGGCCATGCGATTGGTGGGATGGATCCAAAAATTTACATGCCCGTCCACTCCCACATGGCTGGCCACTCGGCCAGCCCATCATTGCGCAGGTGTAAATAAAATAAAATAAAATAAAATCAATGGAGGACAGAGGAGGAGAGGAGAGACATTTTGTTGCAAGAAAAAACCCACTGCTATTGTGAAAAATCTGGCAGTTTATAAATTTTCACGTGTTTCTGTTGTGCTTGTGTGTTTTTGGACCACGATTTCAAAAACAATATTGCGTTCGCCGCCCCATTTTGGGTCCCCCCGCCCGCACCACATGGCTTTAATTGTGGCAGCGAGTCCGGCTGCCCAGGCTGGGGGGGAGGCGAGTCCCACCAGAAACCACCCCTCGGGGACCTCCAGGTGCCCTGCGCCTTAGTCAAGCAGGCATTTTTCCGCCTGCTTTTTGGCCCGGGAATGGGTGGGGGAGAGTTTAAAAGTTTTTTCCTGTGCCGTCCGTGCGCTTGCTTGCGCTTTAATTGTGGCGGCAAAAGACAAAATTTTTTGTTGGCTGCGAAGCCTGCGGAGTAAGTCCCACCAGAGCAGCCCAGGATGGGGGATGGGGGAGGCCGGGACCCATCTCAGAATCAACCCCTCTGGTAGGTGCCCTGAGGCTTGACAGATTAGACTGCTGGCATTTTTCCGCCTGCTTTTTGGCTTTTTTAAAACTTTTTTTAACTTTTAAAAACTTTTTTTAACTTTTAAAAACTTTTTTTTTGTGCCGCGTGGCATCGCACGATTGCACGATGCAAGGAACGAGCACGACAAATCAGACCAAAATTGTTCGTTCGTCGGTTCAAGCTCGAAGTCTGGCGGAGTAATTCCCGTTACCGTTTCCGTAGAATAACGGAACTGAGTAACGGAAACGGAAACGGGAATACTGTAAATCGTGCCCATCTCTAGTTGCTACTACCCTAGAGGATAGGATGAAAATCCAAAAGGACCTTGACAGATTAGACTGCTGGGCCAAAGCTAACGGAATGGGTTTCAGCAGAAGGAAATGTAGGGTAATGCATCTAGGTAAAAAGAATGAATTGCACAGATATGGGATGGGAGTCACCTGGCTGAAAAATAGTACCTGTGAAAGGGATCTGGGAGTCTTGGTGGACCACAAATTGAACATGAGTCAGCAGCAGTGTGATGTGGTGGCCAACGTGATTCTAGGTTGCATCCACAGAAGCATAGTGTCTAGTTGAAGCTGGATGGCCATATGTCATGAGCATCCACAGAAGCATAGTGTCTGGTTGAAGCTGGATGGCCATGTGTCAGAAGCATAGTGTCTAGTTGAAGCTGGATGGCCATATGTGGTAGGGGTTCCTGCATGGCAGACAGCTGGACTAGATGGCCCTTGAGGTCTCTATGATTCTATGATTCTACCTAGAAAATCCTGAGCAGGCCATCATATGATTGTTGTTGTTGTTGTTGTTGTTGTTGTTGCTGCTGCTGCTGCTGTTGCTGTTGCTGTTGCTGTTGCTGTTGCTGTTGTCAGGTGAGCAACTAATTTAGGTCCTTCTTGGAGATGGAACCAGAGTTCTATAGAGCGAAGCAAAGGGGCCTTTCAAATCCCTGATTTCAGCAGTCATTTGCTATTTTCAACAGTTTAAAATTATTTTCTCCTTTTTTTCTTACTCCTAATGGCTTTTTGTTGTGGTGGTTTTTGGTTTAAAACACATTTATATTTGCTATTTCAAGGCACAGTGTTTATCTTCTGTCATCTTGATATGTGTACATCACTTCAGTGTACACATTTACCACTATAGCAAATGTGTATGGAAACTAGCATAAGAGGTATTGAAACAAGCAAACAAACTAGCCCTCCAGTGTGGAAGCTGTGAAAGTTGCCTTTTTTATCTCAAGGCCTATGGATGTGAACTATAGCTCTGAGAGATACGGGTTTTCTGTGGTGGGCAACCGGACAAACCAAAAACCAAGAATCGGCTGAAGGTTTCTATGAAAACAAAATGAAAGAAATAAAATAAAACCCCTTTCAGAATTATTAATCTGTGAACTTCATAAGAACAAGCATTCATTGGTTGGATGTATTTGCTGGCTGAATTATTTAATGTTGATTTTTCCCCATCATTTGAACTGGGAGAGTCAATATCATCCCATGTCTTGAAAGAGAAGAGAGTAGAAAAGTCTGTTATTTTGGAGCACTTCCAGAGGGGGAATTTAGCGCTTGCTTCACAAGGAATAGCAGGGATAAGGATCATTTTCTGAAATTCCATCCTGGATCCATCCAATTTTGTATCAATTTCTGAGCATCTTCCTCCCACTTCTTAGAAATTCATATGGATTTGTTATACATTTGTATAGAACTGGATGAACAACTGACTTGAGTACATGGGGTTGGTTGGGTTTTGGATTTTCTACTGTACCTCCTGGGGGAATTCAACCTTTGTGGCTTTGGCCAGCTACATAGTGTTGGGGGGTGGTGGTTAAACCACTTATCCATATGTTATATAACTAGAAAACCCTGGGAAGAGTCACCACAGGTGGGAATCAACTTGATGACATTCAATTATAATTAGTAATTCTTACACATGTATGTGTAGCTGATATAGCATCTGGTTCACATCCCCTATTGCAGAATTCTGGGAGTTGTGGTCCAAAACATCAGGAGGGCCGATCTCATTGACAGGGGCTGTTCTTGATGATCTATAGGGCCCTTTCCAGCTCTACATACATACATACATACATACATACATACATACATACATACATACATACATACATACATACATACATCTGTCTGTCTGTCTGTCTGTCTGTCTGTCTGTCTGTCTACATACATACATACATACATACATACATATGTATGTATGTCTGTCTGTCTGTCTGTCTGTATGTATGTATGTATGTATGTATGCATGTACATATTGTGTGTTATGTATTATGTATGCATGCATGCCTGCATGCCTGCATGCATGGATAGGTGCATGGATGGATGGATGGTTGTAATCCATGCATAGCTCAGTGCTTTAGGTAGCTGACTTCATAGCTAGTAATTGGAAGTTCGATTCCCCTCTGTGCCTCCTGGGCGAAGACCCAGTCTATGTACCCTTGGGAAACCTACACAGCCCCTGGGTTCTTACAAGCCAGAATTTATTCGATGGCACACAATTATGTATGTATGCATGCATGCATTTCCTAATACATTATTTCTCTCACACCCACCCACCCACCCCCCCCCTCTCACCCACCCACCCACCCACCCACCCCACCCCCACACACACACCACTGTGTACATAAAACACACCATGTATCTTACAAACTTGTATATTTTGGAAGCACTGGGTAACTTACCTTCAACAAGTCCCAAGAGATGAAGTCTGGGTAACTTCATCTAGAACCTCACAACCACCACAATGTTCCATCCCAACAAAACTCTGATAGGAAATATTTGGTGGAAGAAAATTGCCTACTTCTTCTGGCGGTAGGGAGAAAAAGAAATACATCAACAATGTCTCAGAAAAGTGTCTTCCACGAACATGGGCTCAGCTCTACTTCCTGTCATGCCTCTTGGATGACATGTTACTTTGCTGTTTATAGGAATATTTTTCTTTCACGGGATGACATTTGGTGATGTAATCTTTGCATAAGTGTGAAGCAGTGCCATCTGTTTCTCTCCAGGGAGCCTCAGAGAAGGACAACGCCTGACATGTTCTCAACGTGACAGACCTCAAATCATTCCAGTTTAACACCAAAGCATCTAACTCTCCACCAGAGAGCAAAAGTTGGAGAGGAAACAAGAATGGTGCTTGAACATCCAGGTTTTCCATCTCTACTGACACATCTTTACAGAGAATAGGTCTTTCTATCAGACATGTTTTGTATGAGAAACCGTTGAGCTCTATTGTGGTTGCCCCGCTTCCAACCATTTCCCCTTACAGAGGAGAAAAAAGAAGAAGGCTGGTTGTATCCTTCTGTTCAACAAGTGAAAAATGTGTATATGAAATCTGCCAGATCAACAGTTTCCACACACCCAAAACACAGACTCATGGCATTTAGAGTCAGTTGGTTTCAAGGAGAACAAGGATGGGGAGGGTAAGAACATTCCATTAAGAAGGGCAATTTAGACCAGAAACAAACATTCCAAGATTATAACCTAAAGCAGGCATGCCCAAACTTTGGCCCTCCAGATGTTTTGGGCCACAACTCTCACATTCCTTTGCCATTGGAAATACAGGCTTGGAATTCTGGGAGTTGTGGTCCAAAACATCAGGAGGGCTGAAGTTTGGTCATGCCTGACCTAAAGATTAGAGTGCACACAGGTTCTGGTACCCTAAATTTTGGTACTCCTATGAACGTACAAAGTGTCTTTCCCCTTCCACCTCTAAATTCCAACTAGAATAGTTTGAGAGATGCCAGTTTCAATGGGACAATGTTAGTTCAATTAGTTCATTGCCTACATTTATTTTACCCATTATATTTATAAAATCATAGAACCAAAGAATCATAGAGTTGGAAGAGACCTCAAGGGCCATCCAGTCTGACCCCCTGCCATGCAGGAACCCCCATCACAGTAATCCTGACAGATGGCCATCCAGCCTCTACTTAAAAACCTCCAAAGAAGGAGACTCCACCACCCTTTGTGGCAGCAGATTCCACTGCTGAACATCTAACTGACATGAAGTTCTTCCTCATGTTCAAATGTAATCTCTTTTCCTGTAGTTTGATACCATTGCCCTGAGTCCTAGACTCTAAAGCCATGGAAAACAAACCAGTCCCTTCTTCAATGTGACATCCTTTCAAATATTTAAACATAGCTGTTGGAGATGGGCACAAAACAATTTTTTAATTTATTTTGTTATTCGTTATTCGTTTTGTTAGGGAATGAAACAAATAATGAAGGGACCATCAAAGAAAAATGAAATGAAAAGAAATGGAAATTTCCATTTTGTTTGCTTTGTTTTCCATTTTCCCATTGGAATGCAATGAAGCAATTCATTCCTATGGGGAAAAGCTGGCAGATCCACCACCACCACCCCATCGGTGCCAGGCTGGAGCACGGGCTTCGACAGGGGGAGGAATTGTAAAATCCTGCTTTCCCAGCGCCTAAATGGTGCTGACTGGGCCATTTTTAAAGGGGTCCAGCCGATGACAGATTGGCAGGAGATGTCTGAAAATGGCCCCGTTGCCAATGCATTCTGTTGATTTGTGCTGCAAAATCAAAGTGGCTATGACTTTATCTTATTCTATTTTGTATTGATGGACATGGCATTTGGAGATAACAGCAGACCCAGAAAAAGGAAGTAAATCTTCTAGATTCCAGGTTTATAGGTTCAGGATTTTATTAAATCAATTTACTTCACCTCAAACTGTATCGGCCCATTTTGCTTTAATCTGGACCACATACAAAATGACTGAGATCACGCCAATTAGGCTAGTAATTACAGCTTTGGCGAAATCTGGTAAACTGCCTTAGTTATTTCTTTCTATTTTCAGATTAGGGAGCAAATAGCAATTTTAAGGGATTGCAGAGAATGGCATGAAAGAGATAGATACCTTTTCTTGTGGAATACTTACCCTTGGGTCAAGACTAGTAATGGGCACAAAGTGAGCTGCAAACCATGTACCGGAATGGGCTAAAATTATCTCTACCCAGGTGCCTTCTGCAATCAATCAACCTCTATTAATCAGTGCAGGACCCGTAGATTACCTAAACCCATGTGTATCCTTTCTTTTGGTCTCCCAGCCTGTCTACCGCATTGCTTTATCTTACCAAAGGCTAGTAATTACAAAATAACTAGCAAGGCACCATCACTTGAATAATAATTAAACACATTTGTTTAACTAATAGGAATTACACAGGAATATGGCTCTTACTTCAAAATAACAAAGCATGGTTCCTTCCTAACTTGAATAATGCTCTGAGGCAAAAGCCTCACTATCTGATTGCTAAGCATTAGTCCATCTTGCAGCCATAAAATCCATCTGAAAAAGTCTCTTATTCTCCCTCTCTCTCAGACTGCTCACAGCATGGGAAAACAGTCACATGTTGCTTCTTGGACCAATCAGCATTTACATGCTCCTGGCTAGAATGTTCACTTAGCCATTGTTTATACATTCACTCGCAATAAGCTTCACTGTCAAACCAAAACTGCACTTTAATATTGGCATTGTTGACTTTTGGCCTAAAGAAAGGCTTCCCTACTTCTAAAGTCTGTTACAAACCCAAAAAGCCAACATATCGGGCTGAACTCCAACTCCACCCCACCCCACCCCACGGTGCTTCATTTTGTTCATCAAAACAGGATGCTTTATCTATTGCCATGTCCCCTCCCCTCCATGTCCTGCAGCCACTTCCATCACTGTCATCCTCAGAAGCAGTTGGTCCTTCCATCCTGGAGTCAGGCCTGCGTCTTGTTGTTAGCATGCATTGACTCGAGACACTGAGCTTGGTTTTGAAGGAGCTGGCCACCTGCCTCTTTGCATGTGCTGGTAGCCTCCATGCTATCAGCTGAGAAGGGAAGAAGGGGGCCCTCTGCTTCTGAGGATGGTAGTGGTAGCAGTGGAGGAGGAAGGTGGGGCAATAATTCCAAGGTAGGGAGTTGATGGGGCAGTAGGAAGGGACCAAGCAGGAATCCAAGGGCAGGAGCTGAAAAACAAACCATGAACCAGTTCGTTTATCTGGGAGTTCATGGTAGCGTGTGCTTGATTTGTTGTTTTTTCAGTTCATGGCCATCTCCAGTCAAGACCTGTTTATCCAGGGCTGTTTTCTGTTTTTTAAAAACTGATAGTTAATGGTGGGGGAATCTTCTCCATGTGTTACACAAATGTATGGGAGCATCCATGAGGCTGGACAGGACAGTCCCAGCTTTTGGGACTTGTTGTCCCCAAAGTGATGAGATCTTAAGATCTGGGCTAGATTGTAAAGCACTATAACAAAAGAAAGGATGTATAAAGCAAAAACAAAACTCAGTTTGTACATGATGGCGTGTCTCTCTATGCTACTTAAGTTGTCCTCTGTGATTTGCACTAGGCTATAGGGCTTTCCCGCTTCCTTCCTGAGATGTGTACGTTTAAATTATCTTCTCCCTAATGAGTAGATTATTTGCATGTTTAACTTAATGTGAACCTCCAAGAGAAAACAGAAGCTTTTCAGTATCTGTAAGACAAAACATTTTTTCTTATTTTCCATAAGCTTCTGTTTGTCCAAGCACACTTATTCAAATGAGCAGAGCAGTTGTCCTGTGGAGGGATTTGAAATGGAAGCAGCCACCCCATTTCTCTCAAAGAAGGTGCTTGAACTCCTGGAAGCTGATGAAAAATGAAAACATTTGAGTCATAAAGGTGGTGCAAGACTTTGGGTTTTTCTGGGGCTGAAAAGACTAGCACAGCTATCAGCTAGATTACACTGCAAGCACCTCAATGACTCATTCTTGACCGGTGAAGTTGAGGATGTTTTGTATGTATTTCTTTTCAGTGTTATGTATCTCAGCCACTTGTATTTTAAAATGTGTGCTTTATGTCAGTGTTGCTTCACTGATGGACCTTAAAAGCCTTATGAATGTGTGAGTTCTGAAAGCAAAGAACATTTCTCTCCTTGATGAATGTCAAGAGGTGTGAAAACACTGCTTTCACTAAGACTGTTTAATACAGCATCCGTCCTTAACACACCATGGAAAAGTTGCTTAGATATCTGCTCCCCAGAATCCTTCAGTCAGCACGGCTGCTGGGCATTTCCCAGTCTCTCCTAATGAACCCCCAGGGAAGGGGGGTATCTTGTATACCCCCCCTCAAAAAAAGAAGGAGGATTCAAATAATTGGGACGTGGATACCTGGTGGAGCAAATCTCTCTAAGGTCAGCTACGGCTCAGCCCACCAGAGCTCTAAAGGTGTTCTCGCTTCGGGTGGCCCGGAAAACAGTCACTCAAAACTGGGCCTTCTCGGTGGCTGCCCCTACCTTATGGAATAAACTACCTAGTGAGATACGCCTGGTACAGTTCCTGCCTGCCTTTAAGAGAACACTTAAGACCTTGCTCTTCAAAGAGGCATATGGCGACTGCTAATGTGTTCTGTCTATTCTGTTTCTATTGCTCTGTCCCTGGGGTTATATGTTACCCTTGCCAGTTAGCCTTTAGGTTATTTATTTATTTATTTAAAGTAGTCCCCTGTCCTTTCACGGTTCATATACTGTGGTCCCAGTATGTCATGGGACTGCAGTATATGAAAAAAGCCCCCTGGGGTAAGCTGGAAAGGCCTGTTGTTTCAGGCCTCCTGTGCTTACCCCGGGCCTCGCACTGCCCCGAACAGGCCTCCAACCGCCTTCCCGGACCCGTCGGAAGACCCAAAAGTGCTTCTTGACAAACCGGAAGTGACTTCTGGAAAACCGAAAGTCACCTCCAGGTTGCTAGAAAACATTTTTATGGCCTCCAATGGCCCAAGGAAGGCTGTTAGAGGCCTGTTCAGGGTAGTGTGAGGCCTGAGGTAAGTACAAGAGGCCCCGAACAGGCCACCCAGTCCTGACTGCATATCACAGATTTTCAATGATCACAGGTCAGGTCAGGTCCCTAACCCCTGTGATAGATGTGGGGATTACTTTATCTGTTTGTTTTAAGTACTTATATTTTATATTTTATGATTATTATAAACTACCCGGTGTTCCTTTTGGAGGACTGACAGTATATAAATGTAAATAAATAAATATACAAAATAAATTGGTTGGAATCCTCTTACTGATTTATGCAGCATAAAGGAATCACATTGTGGCAGCAAATTGTCCCTCATTAACAAAGAGCAGGTTGTGTTCCTGGATGTTTTCTAGTCGTGCTGTTGGGTAAAAACCAGGAATGCGACCAACGCCTTGCTCGTGAGTGACAATTTGCTACCAAATTTTATATGATTCCTTGCTGCCAAATTCATGTTCATGGGCAGCAGTTTTACATCAAGACTTATGTAATTTCCCTTAAGCATAAAAAAGCAATGCTTGGAGGACTCAATATTGTGCTAAGGATTGTGAAAGTGTGGGGTTTAGTGATTTCAGCAAGTGATTTCAGCTCTGTGACATAGTATGCTGGAGACAGCTTCTATGGTAACAACTCTTTATTCAGGGAGAGAACAAGGCTGGGGACTGGGGCGAGGGAGCTACATTTATAGGAACGAGGACAGGCTAGGAAAAGATACATTTTGGAGGGAACAATTACAAGCAATCACAAAGCTGCCTTTTGGCGGAAACCAATAGGATTGAGGATCCAAATGCAGCAACTAGAAATATCTCATTTGGCATATCTCATTTGGCAGTTTGTTCCAGAAAGCTGCGCCAGCTACGGAGAAGTCTCAGTTGCGTGTTGCAACCTTACGGGGCTCCCTGGGGGTGGCCATCTGGAGCAAGAAAGCCATAGAGGCTTGGGTGGGCTGGGCCAGTTCAAACCTCTGGGAGATGCGCTCTGCCAGGTATTCAGGTCCTCTATGCAAAACTCACTAGAATATCTCACTCCTGTTCCACATTGTTTCATAGAATCATGGAATAGCTGAGTTGGAAGAGGTCTATCAGGCCATCTACTTCAGCCCCCTCCTTAATGCTGGACTCCAAATCAAAGCAGGTCTAACAGATGGCTGTGCCATTTTCTCTTGAATGCCTCCAGTGTTGGGGTGCTCACCACCTCCTAAGGGAATGGGCTGCGTTGCCGTACTGATTTCACCTCTTGAGATCATTGGTTCCCTTATTGTACTGTTCTAACAGTTAGGGCATTTTCCCTGATATCCAGCCTAAATTAAGCTTCCTGTAGCTAGATACCATGATCCCATTTCCCACTTATTTACAAGATTTACAAGATTTACAAGAAATTGATCACTTACAGCCTGGTTGCACTGCTGGTATACTTCATAATATGCTGAGTTGTTGAATAGCTGAGTTGGAAGAGCTCTCTAAGGCCATCAAGTCTAACCCCCTGCTTGATGCCGGAATCCAAATCAAGGCAGATCTGGCCAATGGTGCTCCAATTTTCTCTTGAATGCCTCCAGTGTTGGGGTGCTCACCACCTCCTGAGGGAATAGGCTGTGTTGCCGTACTGCTCTTATAGTTAAGAAAGTTGAAAGAAGGCACAGCAACATGGCCAGTTGTACATTACTAGAAAAGCCTAGGAAAGACTCTTGTCCCTACAAGCTTCAGAAATTATTTTTGAACTGCCATTAGGTTTCCTTTTATGCCTTTGTTGTTGTTGTTGTTGTTGTTGTTGTTGTTGTTGTTGTTGCTGCTGCTGCTGCTGCTGCTGCAACTGTAGCTGTTGCTGTAGCTGTTGCTCTTGCTGTTGTTGTTGTTGTTGCTGCTGCTGCTGCTCCTGTGTCATTACAGTTGTGACCCCATGTCCACAGAGTTTTCTTGGCAGGAGGACTGGAGTGTCTTTCCAGTTCCTACTTCAGGTGCCTACAGCGCCTTGTATTCCCTGGTGGTCGCCCATCCAACTACTAGCCAGGCCCAACCCAGCTTAGCTTCCGAGATCAGATGAGATGGGATGCGTAGCCTTTAGCCTGATACAAATGGGTCCATCATTCTTACTTTGGGAACAGCAACTCACTCAGATGGTTACTTCACGTCCAATCGCATCCCAGGAGGAAGTTTGTTGTGTGTTGATATTGGTTGCAGTCGCATGGTCTTCTTGCAGTTCTGTCCCCTTTCCCGTGTACTCACGGGCATGAGGGATGATACCAGCATGACTGTTACCACACGTCCTCGTTCTGTGATGAGATGTGATATTCCATGACCTTGTTCTCAATTTTTTTCCCAGCCCGACCTTCCGTTTTTTGATGCTTCGATTCTCTGAAGCCTTGCCTTCAATGCATTACGGAGCTAAGTTTAAGGCATTTGTCTTTTAATCTCTCTGCACTGCCTTGCTGACTCCATAGGGAATGTACTGGTGAATGGCAGCTCGCACTCCTGCCACTAGATGGAGAATGGCATGTTGCATTCTCGTATCAGAATGAGAAGTGAGATGAGGAGATTCCCAAGGCCAGGGAGGGGAACCTCTCATCCCACTTAAATCGCAGTTCAGGGGCGGGGGCGGGATGAATTCCCTTTGTCCTGCAATGGACGTGCGGTTAGATTTCTTTGTACCAGTCCCCAGCGGGACCGCAAACACTGATGAGATGGACGTGAAGTATCAGCCTCAGAGAACCAAGGGTGGCTCAGCTCTTGACGTTGCATTGCAGCTCACCCCTACTTCTGATGCCCAAATTAACTGCCTTCTCACAGCCTACTGTCCGTTTCCTTATTTCACACCACTGGGGAATTATTTCTTCACTCTCTTGTGGAACTAGAGGAGCTAATCATTTAGTACAGGGCTGTTAACTCTAAAGAAGCCATCAACTTCCAAGGAAGTCTGGAAGAGGCTGCCGTTGCTTATTATCACTGGCAAACTATTTAGTGATGCATATGGAGTTGAAAGAGTTTTACAGCCCCACACTTGCATCAGATAACCAGATCTGGTTAAATTTAGCCTTGTTTTTCTCCTCTGTCTTTCGCACTGATGTGCTTGCGCTTCAGCATAATTCCTTTGACACCGAGAAGTGTTAGTGAGAAATTCATGCACCATGCTTTCATCTTGCACATTAAAATAAGATCACCTTGTTAATACTTCATTAATGGAGTGAAGCTGAGGCACCAGAGATTTCCCCCCATTAACTTGCGGCCTGAATAAGTTTTAAATGAAGACTTTCAAGATAGCAGCTCCTCACTGCCAGAGAATTATTCAATATTATAGCCGTGGATGTATGTGAAGCTCTGTATTTTAATTTTCCCCCATCTCCTTTCTCTCACCATAAAAAAGGAGAAGAAAATCAGCAATCAAGATCTTAAAGAAAACCTGCAAATCCTTTAAATATTCAGTGTTATATTAGATCACAAAGGTCCAGCTTGAAAGCAACAATGTGTCAGAAGCACAAAAAAGTTGCAGTATTGAGTTTCTTGCTTAATTTCCTCTATCTATACAGCCTAAATGCAGGGATTTAGAAAGCAAAATTAGCTTCATGTCTCTCCAGAACTGTTTACCCCTTTTCTTGCCTCATCAACTGGCACTTATGGTCTCAATTACCCACTCTAAGTCACTGATAAGAGCAAGCATAAAACATTTTCATTTACTCGCAGTTGAATAGATCAAAACAGCATACTGTAGAACAAAGGCCCCTCTCAGCCTTTATATCTTCACTTTTGTTATAACATTCTTAAATGGTAAAACTATTGGCTAGGATTCTGTAGAATGGCATCTCTCTCAGCTGCAGATTGCTCCACACAAATGAGATGGGTTTTTCTCCACCTGATTTTGAGGTGCACTGCATTTCACTAATGAGCACTGAAAGTTTGTCGCTTTTAACTCAGGGCAGCATGTCCCAACTGCATTACTCCTGCGATGCATGCAGAGCCATGTGACAGAATACTAGCCTGCATTTCAGAATGTCTTGCTCAGTTCAATCATGAGATATGAGCAGGCAGTAATTTAGTAGACCATGGATCACATGACATAGATTGATCTTGCTTCCTTCAGTGTTGTTTCATGATACACATAATTTGCATTGTAGATACACTCCAATATGATCTTTTTCTATCCTGGTTGTAACTTCCTCCTGCACAGGGTTCTCCCTGCTGAACTTCACTTAAATCAGTTAATTTATTTAATTGAGAGGGTTAGGAACTTTTAACCCTCTGGCCTCAGTCTGCCCATGAATAGATTTTGTTCACTCCAGTCTAGAAGAGCCTCTCCAAGCCATTTTGCATCCTCCACCCAGAATCCCCTGAGAATTTCCACTGCTCTTGTTCACCCTCCCAACTGAAAAACAGAACACGGGTCCCTCAACATATTTGATAAGAGGCTCCTTGCTCCAGTTATGACTTTTCTCCACAGAGCTGCTCAGATGCACTCCATGGGGAAAGATCAGAGATAACATTGGAGAGCATTTCCCACCTGAGTCTTCTAGTGGACAGCACTACTTCACAGTGCTAATGGCACACATTTCCCCTCTTTCCAAAGAAATATGCTTTTTTGCTTCTCCCTCAAATGGCATGTGAGAGTAAGTGGAGGCTTAGAAGTACAGTGGTACCTTGGATAACGACTGCCCCGGATAACGAATTTTTCAGATAACAACTGCAAATTTCCGGATATAGGGCTGCCTCTGATAATGAATTTTCCCTATGGGCTGCCTTGGATAATGAATCACAATTCTAGGTATAGGTCTGCCTTGGATAACAAATTTTCCCTATATGCTGCCTCGGATAACGAATTTTCCCTATGGACTGCCTTGGATAATGAATTTCCAGCATGCATCAGGAAAAAAGAGTTATCCCGGGTGGCATTTCATCTGTAACTTTAAAGTGCACTTTATAAAGAGTTTTGAGCAAAAAACCAGGTGTCTATGCCTGGAACGGATTAATAGGTTTCCCATACATTCCTATGGGAAACCGTGTTTCGGATAACGACGAGATTTGGATAACGAGTAACCTCGGAGAACGAATTACTGTTGTTATCCGAGGTACCACTGTATCTGTAACTGGACAGACTAGAGGTGTTTTGAGTTGTTTGCCTTAAACATCTGGCTATGAATCCTTGAGTTTTCAGACGTGCTTACCAGTGCTAGAGTTGGGTTCTGTGGAGATATGAATTCTTGACGTGGGGAGCAGGCACACTGAATGATTAACTAGTACAAGAAACTAGTTAAAGGGACCTAAAAATCATCAATAGCTAGGTGTACATCAGTATGAAGTTGCAACTGTGTTCGAAGATTCTAAAAAACCACAAATCAGTCCTGAAAAATGACTTAATGGGTGCAATCAAATTGGAATTTGTCTCGCTCTTGGGTCTGCAGTGGGAACAGGCTGGTTTGTTCCCTTTTCTGGCAATCACACAATAAAATTGCTGGATTGCACCATCCTGTCCCCAGAGTGTTTCTGTTTGCATCATTCTGAGCTCCTATCAGGGGCTTCTAATTTTCTGGTGTTGATAGGAATGCTTTGTTGTGGCTTGTGTTTAGTGCATGCGGTCACTAGAAATAAACCAAAGCAAGCCTTTGACTGTCAATTTGCCACATTGTGAAGTAGCTCAAGAATATGCACTTCACAATATGTGCAAGTTAGACACTTTCTCCACTCATCGACAGAGACTGAGATCATATTAGGGCAGCAATGATACATGATATAAGTTATTAACAAATAAAAATAAATTGCAAAATTTTTCCTGAAAGTAGGGTGAGACAGGAGTGTGTACGGTGGTACCTCGGTTTAAATAATTAATTCATTCTCTGGGGTGTTTTGTATTGTGAAAAGTTCTTAAACCGAAATGCAGATTCCCATAGGAATGCATTGAGAACCAATTAATTTGTTTTGGAGGTCAGAAACAAGGCAAACTGGGGCATTCCATTTAAAATTTTCTTAAACCGAGTCATCTCCATCCTTTTTGTCATGTGAACATCACACATCAACTTTTAATGCCTTATGAAAAAGAACCTAAACCAGCGTGTTCCATTGAAAAATTTTCTTAAACCTTTCATTATTTTCATTTCCTAAACCAAATTCTATCTATCTATCTATCTATCTATCTATCTATCTATCTATCTATCTATCTATCTATCTATCTATCTATCTATCTATCTATCTATCTATCTATCTATCTACAGTGGACCCTCATATAACAAATGGTTTGTATAATATAAAATTCCAGAGATAGGGGAAATTTGCTTAACAGAATCATCTATGGGTCAAATTCGTACAACATAAAAATTGTCATGATTAGGGATTACTCTGTTTTCAATGCATTCCTATGATAAATTTGTATAAAGGAAAATTTGCTTTACAGAATTTCATTTGGAATGAATTAATTCCTTTATACAAGGTACCTCAGCTCTGTTAGCCGCCCAGAGTTCCCTTTGGGAAGATGGGTGGGGTATAAATCTAATAATAAATAAATAAAAATAAAATACCACTGTATATTAATTAATTAATTCCAAATGAAATTATATTAAGCAAAATTTCCTTTATATATATAGAGAGAGAGACTACAAATTCCATAGTTCTCTATCTTGGAGCTCTACCTCACAGACATTCACCTTATTCTTGTCTAGATGGGGTTCCTATCTGCCTAACTCCCATCTCCCAGGGCAGGAACAGGAAGCATGGGCATTGTATTTGTTTTCCTGCATGAAGCTGGGATTGGTCTTGATGGCCCTATAGGCTCCTTCCACCTTCACTGTTCTATGGTTATATGACTGCTAGACCTATGTAGGTCTCAGAGTCTTAAAAATATGGCGATCCCATATGAGCCACATTTAGCAGTCTGTCTGTGAGGCAGAAATCCAAGAATGGAGAGTTATGGGATCTGTAGTCCATAAACCCAATCCCCCTGTTCCCTGATTGGTTGTATATTACAATAATGTGTAAGCGTAAGTGCAGAAAATGGTGCCATGGGAAACAAATGAGAGAGAAGCAACGATTCCACCACGCTCAGCCTCCAAAATATTTCCCGCCGTTTCTTTAGTTACTCCACCTGTCTGACCAGCAAAGTAATGTAGCTTCATGAATCACAGCAAATTAATTGTCAGACAATCATAGTGGATTGATGTCTGTGTTTAAATTAAAAATTGCAAAAGCCTGCAGGTGGCTTTAAATTTAAAAAAATGCCTCATTTGCTTTCTCCTCCAACTTCCAACCCAGTAATCAGGATTTAGTGAAGCTAGCAGAGAGGGATGCAGATTTAAAGCTCAGAGGCCCTTTACCTGACCTGCCAGTTACTGAGAGGCCAGAGAGAGTAGAGGAAATATTGTTTCCGTAATGATGATGTTTCACACCTCTTTAATCCTCCGGATTAATTACCCTAGAGTTGCCCCAGAATAAATTTAACAGCAAAAGAGCTGGCTTTTAAATTCGTTGGGGCAGGCACCTCCCATGATGGAGTGCTTTATTCCCTCACACATATCTTCATGCTTAGGGAATGGCTTCTGGAACCTTCTGTTTCTTCTGCCTGTGACATCAGCCCTTTCACAGACTGGGTTTTCAAAGGCACAACCGGGTTTATTTTGACATCCCACTGTTGCGCCACCAAATTGTGACGACACCTCCCTTTTTCACTTGTAATTGTGATAGAAATGGTAATGCTGCCACCTTTTATTCACTTGGTAATGCTGCCACCTTTTAAAATTCATTACCTCATGAATTGGGACAGACTCAGATGTAAAATATCCAAACAATAATGAACTTTATTGAGAAAATAATAAATATAACAATGTCTGAGGATGGTATGCGTTGCCTTTAACATATAATAGATTTCATCAACTCTTCCAGCCCCCCTGGCTTTAATAACTAGTAAACAGTATAGCCCTCACTGCCTAACAGAACTCTCACAGAGCAGTGCTGTCTCCCAGCACTCACTCTCAAAACCTTCAACTTAACTTAACTCAACTGAACTTCACTGAACTGCCTCAACCGACTAGGCTCCACCCTTTTTATATCATACCATTCCCCGCCCTCCTGCTGGGATTGGCTGATGATTTGTATATTCATTATTCCTGTTTCCAGGGTTTTGTCATACTGCCGTCGACCTGTTCAGTCTCAGAGGACTCCAACATTAAAAGCCAAAGGGGAGAAGAAGAGGGCCAACCTGCTGAGCAATTATATTTCAAGATGCTATAAGTGAAAACTCAAGCAAAGGGTCCTTAGCTTGGGAGGGATGTGTGTTTATACCATACCCGTCTATTAGCAAGCCACGAATCTGGGCGGCTAACAACAACTGGAAAACACTTGCCCACCCACCAACCACATAGCACACCAATAATAACATCAGCCTTCCCAAAACACGCAGAAAACTCTTCAAAGACAACATCAAACAGAATTCAGATTCAAACACATGGATCAGCAAGGGTGTCAAAGGGGGAGGCTCTTCTTGGAAGAGCCATTTGAAAAAACTCTGATTTCCCAAGTTTCCTGAAAGTCAAGAGGGGAACCTAGCCTCTGTCAACAGGCAGTGTGTTCCATAGAGTCATAGCCATCACCTAGAAGTACTAGATTTGTGGGCCTCCCTTGGGGTGACCACTCACAACTGTGAAGAATGGGTGGCCTGGGTAGACGTTCTGATAGGAGAGTCCAAAACCATTAAGGGACTTACAAGTTAGTACTTGTAAGCCGCCTTGGGTTGTAAGCCACCTTGGGTCCCTTTGGGGAGAAAGGCGGCATAAAAATAAAGTTGTTATTATTATTATTATTATTATTATTATTATTATTATTATTATTATTATTATTATTATTATTATTATTATTATTATTATTATTAGTAGTAGTAGTAGTAGTAGTAGTAGTAGTAGTAGTAGTAGTAGTAGTAGTAGTAGTAGTCTCACTTTGAATTTGGCAAGGAAGCAAACAGGAACTGCAGGCATGCCAGGATCAGGGAAATGCGGCCGGTCGTTTTGGCCATGTGAGTTCGAAACACTAACCTACCCTCCACACTTTGACTCAGAATTGCCTTTGAAGGCGCCCCAACATAGAGTGTATTACAGTGATTGATCTTAGGGATTATCAACACAACACAAAACAAAACATTAAAAACACACAAAAACATTTGGCATCTCAACTATTATATTTTAATGAGAACTTGTGTGGAGAAGTTCACTTCAGATAGGTGGGGGAGGAAATGACGTACTGGATGAAATGCAAAATTACAAGTAAAGCATTTAAACATTTGGTGGTTCTGAGAGTTTGGGGTAGAGTAACCCCCCATATATCATGGGGGTTAGGGACTGGCCCAGCCCCCGATCATTGAAAATCTGTGATATGCGGATGCAGGTCGGGTCGGCCCTGGGGGGAGTGGCGCACAACGTTTAAAATGTTTGGCTCTGTGGCTGAAAGCCTTTTAAACATTATGCACCACTTCCCAGCACCTGGGGTGGGGTGGGGAGAAGTGGTGTGTGACGCCTCCATGGAGGCAAGCCCTGGGGTCCAGCTAATTGGCACTGGATGGGGAGATAAATCTTTTGTTTCCCCACCCCAGCGCCAATCAGCTGGAGCCCGGGCTTGAGGAAGTAGGGGGAAAGGTTCCAAAAGTCCTGGCTTTTAAAACCTTCCCCCCTCCCTCAAGCCCTTTTGGGGTGCTGCGGTCCAGCAGTATAGCAGGACCACAGTATATGAACTGCAAAAGGGCGGGGGACCACTGTATGTGGTTATATCTCACAGGCAGTAGTTTTTACCTTACAGGAGACAGAAAACAAATAACCAGACAGGGATGATGATGATGATGATGATGATGATGATGATGATGATGATGATGATGATGATGATGATGATGATGATGATAAAGGAGGTAAAAGTTTGTTTATTTGTTGTATTAAATCTGACAAAAGTAAGGAAGTCAGCTGAAAAGTTGTATGTAAAAAGTACATACAGTACAGTGTTAGGGAGCACTGTGTATGAAAATGAATGCAAATATGGGAGCTTGTCTTTCAGAAGAAGGACGGAAATAGGCCATTATCAGTCAAGGGTATGGAATAGGGATGGGCATTTTGTTTCGGAACCAGTAGTTTACGAAATGAACCATGAAAGCCCAGGGGGTCCTCGGAACCAGCTGATACACACAGATCCATTTGCTTTACCTTCTCTGTCTCACGCAGGGTTAAAATCCAATGAGGAAGCATGCTGCAATGCCATCTGTGCTAGATCTGTGACACTGGCCAATCAGCAGCTGTGCAGGGACAGGAGTCATCCTGCCTGTCTCTCTGATTTTTTTTTTTTGTATTTATAATTTTATTGGGGTTTTTTAAGGGGGGGAAGGGAGGGGGTATAGGGAAAAGGAAAAGGGAAAAAAAGGGGAGGGATAGAGTTTAAAATTTACATTGAATATATCAAGCAAAGTAAAAAGAAAGTAGTATAACATATTGATAAATTGCCAAATATTATCACAGTACTAATAAGTTTGTTACTTCTTGCCATCTTTTCCGAGAGATCTCATCGTAGTCTCCTTTTAAATAGCCGGAGAGTCTATCGATTTCGATGCATTCTCTTATCTTTTCGTGAAAATTCTTCTCTGTTGGCACGTTTGGTTGTTTCCAAAATTTCGCGTACAATATCCTTGCAGCAACAATTACATGGTGAAGTACATATCTCTGATCATATGAAATATTTATATTTACTATATTTAATAAAAAAAGTTCTGGTCTAAGCTCTATCTTAATTTTCAGACATCTTTCTAGAAATAGTTTTACCATTTTCCAATATGCCTTTGCCTCTTTACATGTCCACCACATATGATAAAATGTACCAGAGTCATATTTACATTTCCAACATTTGGGTGAGCAATTATACATCTTGGATAGTCGGTGTGGTGCGAGATGCCATCTATAGAACATCTTATAACAGTTTTCCTTAAAGGAAATAGATTTAAAATTTTTAACTGTATTCCACAGAGAGTCCCATTTGTTTAGATGAATAGAATAACCAAAGTTTTCTGCCCATCTTATCATATTGTCTTTGACCAGTGTATCAATCATTTTTTCATTTAACAATATAGTGTAAAATTTACTAAGCAGTTTAGAGTCACCAGAGGAAAGTATTTTATCAAGTGGAGTATCAGTATGCCTGTCTCTCTGATTGGCCAGCAGCACGAAGCAGGAAAGATGACATCGCAGTGTGCTTCCTCCTTGGATTTTAACCCTGCGTGAGACAGAGAAAGGTAAAGCAATTGGATCTGCATGTATCCGAGGACCACCTGGGCTTGTGTGGTTCGTTTCGTAACCTACTGGTTCCAGAACGAAATGCCCATCCATAGTATCGAATAGAGGTAGGAACAAATCAAACTACAAACCAGAAAAACAGACAAATTGGGCTGGTGAGTTTGTGACCCTGTTTGGGGATCCTATTTTTCTGAAAAGAAGCAAAGCACTGAACTCCCCACTCCCAGTGCTTTGTTTCGCTTTAGCAGAATGAATGGCAACCCTTCCCCTTCCCACTGCTCCCATTACTTCCCTGCCTGGTCATATCACCTTTGCTGCTTCTGCTTCCCCTGCCACTCCTGCCACTGTTAGAGATGTTGGTTCAGCTTCCCTTCCAGTCGCTGGGCCTGCTCCCTCTGTCCATGCGCTCACCACCCAGCTGATTAGAGCAATCAGCTAGAGTTTGGGGTGCACAGAGGCACCTCCTGGGTTCCATGGTGGCCGTGGTGTGGCAGGACACTGGGGGTGCAGGGCAGTGGCAGAACAGTAGGTAAACCTCCCCCCCCCAATACATAAACTGAATACTGAACTACAAACTGGTTCAGTTTTCTGTTTGGTTTGGGGTGGTTTCTGGTTTGTGACTAACCACAAACCATCATGAACCACCCACCCACCCAGATTTGTGCCCATCTCTAGAAAGGAATTTTAACACTCAGAGTGTATGTTTCTCTGTGTGTAGGTAATCACACACAGGTTTGAAAATCAAACTCTACAGGCTTGTGCCTGAAGACATGGAAAGGTGACATGATTTAGAGATGTCTTAGTCCCAGCCCAAGTAGCACACCCTTTACAAATGTGTGCAACCTCCACATCTGGCAGGTGTCTCTAGCCTACCGCTTGTGAAAACGCTCTGCAGTTCCGCTCTGTGCTTTTCACCCTGGTAGGTCCTGATATGGAAGACTACTGGGTTTATATGCATGGCACAGGAAAGTTTCAGTCAGAGGATGAGTCGGGAAAGCATTGCAAATGGCGGGGGCCCACTTCCATATGGCACAGTAAAGGTGCAAATTAGGAATGGGCACAAAATGAAAAATGAAATGCTGTTTTGTCTTTTTGTTACATAATGAAACAAAATGAAACAAAATGAAATGAAACGAAGCAGCATTACGTTACAGAAGAAATGAAATGGTATTTTTCTGTTAAAACAAACCATTTCATTTCTTTTGTAAAATGCCACGGGGGGAGGGGGGAGAAGCAAAATGAAACAATTGATACAAAATGATTTTTTTAAAAAATAATCATTTCATAATAAATGAAACAAAATGGGAGAGGGAGAAACAAAGAATGAAATTTTGGCATTTCGTGCCCATCCCTAGAGCAAATGTCATAATTTTTCTCATCATCTATGAAAAAGGCATCATGGTGCATCAAGGCACCCCACTGACAAATTGGGAGTGCCCGTGGAAAAATAAAGCCCCAAATGTGGGCACACTTTATGCTCGGTGAGAAGAGGATGCCTGGAAGGGAAAGCCTTCCAAGACCACTTGGACACATACCATCCTTTCATGTGTCCAGAATGAGCTGGATGGTGCCCACTTTATTTATTTATTTATTTATTTATTTATTTATTTATTTATTTATTTATTTATTAGACTTGTATACCTCCCGTCTTCCCGAAGGAACTCCGGGCGGTTCACAACAAAAGGTATATAACAAAATCAAAACAATTAAATATAACAATTTTAAAAATACTAAGCAGACAATAAAACTCAACAGATGACCGATGGCAGATGGCAGGGGGAAAAAACTAAATTAAGTCACCAAACGTCTCTCAGAAAAGCAAGGTTTTTAATGCTTTCCTAAAGGCTGGCAGGGATTGTGCAAGGTGCACTTCACTGGGGAGATGGTTCCACAGGATGGGGCCAGCCACAGAGAAGGCTCGAGTTCTGGTGGATGTTTTTTGAGCCTCCCTGGGCATGGCCACCCGCAGTGTGTGCGCCTGTGACAACCTAGTCAGTCAGGCCAATGTTGACCGCTGGGTGATCTGCTCTGCCAAGTAGTCAGGTCGCAGGCCATGGAGGGTTTTATAAATTAAAACCAAGACCTTGGTTCTGATTTGGGATGCAACGGGCAACCAGTGCAGATGAGCCAGAACTGGGGTGATGTGGTCGAATCGGCGCACACCCGCCACCAGTCTGGCCGCCACATTCTGTACCCGCTGCAGTCGCCGAAGGAGAGTCAAGGGCAACCCCATGTAGAGCGCGTTGAAATAGTCTAGCCTCGAGATCACCAGCGCTTGCAGGGGTGCTAAGGAAAGTCAGCCCCACATCAATCACCTGGGTTTCCAATCAGTGGCAGGCAGGCATTTGAATTGTCTTGAAATACAGTGGCAATTTGTCTTTGTTGATATCCTTCACCAGGTAGTTAAATATTATTTAGATGAAGTCACTCGCTGCAGAAATGACTCTCTGCAGGGGCCTGGAAGCGGCAAAGTAAGAGCCAGAGCAGAATTGAGAAGCTATGCTGCATTTTGCACATGTGAATAGCTGGAAGCAATTGGTTATGGAAGTTTAATGGTTAGATTATAATAACTGCTATTTCCAGAAAGAAGTATAGTTATTATGATCTGGAATAAGGAATACTTGTGTTCTCTCTCATCTCCTCCTCCCACTGCATTTGGCCTACTTTGGCAAATGCATCTGGGTTTGCCTAGACAGATTTTCTATAAATTACATATAACCGGCCGAGCTAAAGGTCTAAAAGGTTCAAAATAATTCTTTTCGGCATTCAGACAAGTAGCTAAAGGATGTCCGCCAGGCAGGTGGATTGGTAATCCTTAAATAGAGATTATCAATCCCCGCCCTGGTTCCTTGCAGCACATCCGATTCCTAGCAGGCCAAAGAAAATGCATGCTCTTCACACAGCGGGAGTTAGTCCACAGACATGTCCAACATGATGCTGTTGTGGAAGTCTGGGGTGCGTGCACGTATGTGTATATGTCTGCCGCTTTTATATTAAGCTGGCAGGAAAGAAGTTCAAGGTTGCTCTGAAATGGACGTGCCAAACTGCACTTCAGTTAGTGCTTTCTCCGTTCTTCTTATGAAAACAAAAACCAAGCAAACAAAAAACTCTTCAAGTTTGTTCCAGTTTCAGAGTTCTGAATTTCTGGTCACATTCGTCTCACTGCACATCAGAAGTGCTGGGATCCACATAGCAGAATTAGCTTTACATTCCCCAGAATAGTCCCCCCTTTCTGTAATCAGTTGGCACTTACAGTCTTAAAAGCAAAAGCAAAGTGTTCTGCTTACATATCACCGCATACCACTTCAAGTAGTCTCTGGGCAGTTTACAGTTTAATTACAGTATGCAGGCTACACATTGCTGGCCCCACATCAAGCTGGGTACTCATTTTACCGACCTTGGAAGCATGGAAGGCTGAGTCAACCATGAGCCTGCTACCTGGGATTGAACCCCAGGTTGTGAGCACAGTTTTAGCTCCAGTGCAGGCATTTAACCATTGTGCCACATGGCTCCTTCAGATGTTAGTAGGGGAAAGAATAATGCTGTGCATTTAATCACCCACTATAGCTCACCGCCAAAGTAAGATCAGAAAGACAGATGTAAAATGCAAAGGTGGTCAATAGATTTATTCAAAACTTAACAAACAGAAAGAGAAGCCAGGAAACAACAGAATGGAAAATGGGGTCGGAAAGAAAATCAAAAGAAAAGTGTAACACATGGGTTCACAAGTGTGTTGTATCACATCAAGACTGCCCCAAAGTTCACCAGAGTATCTACAATCAAGATAATAGATAACATCAAAGTTACAAATACAGTGGACCCTTGTATAACAAACACTTTGTATAACATAAAATCTGTACAACATAAAAAATTCCGGAGATAGGGGAAATTTGCTTAACAGAATCGCCTATGGGGCAAATCCGTACAACATAAAAATGGGATTACTCCATTTTCAATGAATTCCTATAGGAAATTTGTATAAAGGAAAATTTGATTAACATAATTTCATTTGGAATGAATTAATTCCTTTATACAAGGTACCACTGTACTGTATATCAAGAACCCACATAGCATAAACACAGTCAGAAAAGATAAGGAGTGTGAAAATGTTGGCTACAGTTTTCTATTCAATTTGCATTCTTATCTGGGAGTTGATTTGTGGCATCTGGACTTCTTTTCTTGTGAGATCGAAACATTTTGCTACTCATCCAAGTAGCTTCTTCAGTCTGTGAAAAAGTTTGTAGGAGGCTTCCAATTTATAACTGAATCATGAATCACAACAAATCACCTTAAAATTCATCCCTATCTCTAAATGACAGCCACCCCCATCCAGAAATGTCCTCCGGACCACACCTAGAGTCGGCATGCATGGTAGCCGAAACACTCCAACAGTTCCTTCCTGAGTATAAATCAATTTGCAAATTTAATTATTCATTTTTAAGTATTTGTAGCCCACCTTATATCACAAAATCAGGGCAGGCTACAGATAAATTTTTTTTGTTAAAAATCAAATTAAATAGTGTTAATAATTTAATAAATTGATAAATTAATTTGATAAATTAAATTATTAACACATAATATTGGAATGGTCCAGGATCCTCAGCCCCTCCCCCCAAAGGCTCTCATAATAAATATGTGTTGATTTGGCACCAGAGTAATGCCACTGTAAGTGCCAGTTGAGCCTCCAAGGAGAGAGCATTCCACATTTGGGATGTTCCAGCCAAGAATGCATGGCTCCCCGTATGCATGGCTCCTCAGAATGAACACTTCTCAACTGTGAAATATGAAAGATGGCCTCCTCAGTACATCTTAGTGACCAGGCAGGATTATATAGGGAGCCACAGTGCCCCAATACCTAGGCTGCAAGGCCTGTAGGCCAAGGCCAACAGCAATTTGATACATTTTTCAAAAACTGACTCCCTTGAAACCCACAATGTCCACCACTTGCAACAACCATATCCAGTATGTTCAGCTAGTCCCGTGTTAAACCTTATTCGTTTTATGACTTATTTAAATTATTTTTGCCCTATTTTTCTCCAGAAAATCACCCAAGGTGGCTTACCTCACAAAGAAACAATATTGAAGCGATTCACAGCACAATATACTAATACTAAAAAGAATTAAACAAGGACTATACTAAAAACAGTAAGGAAGAGCAACACCAAAACACATTTGACCCTACTAGGGTGGTAAAATACAGAATAACAATGCAGCCAATGACTCCAAGAGGTGGTGAGTGCTCCAACTCAGAAGTCTTTCAAAAGAAATTCAGACAACCACCTGGCAAATATCCTATGATTTGGATTCCTGCCTTGAGCAGAAGGTTGGGCTCAATGGTCTTGTAGACCTCTTCCAACTTCCAACTTCATAATTCTATGACTCTATGATTTCTTCTTCAGAATGGATTAAGACACTCTCCCTAGTCTGCAAATCAGTATGTACACAGGTTGTAATGTTATTTGAAAATGAGATTTTCTTTTTCTTTTGTTTTGCTGTTTTCATTGTTGGTTGTGGTTTCTGCACAAGCCTATGGCCCTCTATCTCCATTTGACTTTCTCCATTTTATCCTGCTTTATCCATCCATCCACCCATCCCTCCCTCCCTCCCTCCCTCCCTCCCTCCCTCCATCCATCCATTCATTCATTCATTCATTCATTCATTCATTCATTCATTCATTCATTCATTTTGCCTTGGCTTTTATTATTCTTCCTTTTCTGACAATCTTTTTCCCTATGTGTAACCCCTCATTTTACCTCTCTCCTGCATCTGATTGTTCTTTCTTCATCTGTCCTAAGCACAGAGAAAGAGCAACAGCTGTGATTTGTAATGGGTGATGAGTCTGACATGCCAACTGATGGCCGATCCTTATTTTATCCCTGTGTGCCTGTGACTGAGAGATGAACCAGGGATGTATATCTTTCTCTTTCTGTCTCGTACAGTTTTTCAAAGCCTCGCTTGCATTTGAAGTCTCCAGATCAATACAAGGAAAGGGGGGAAATGTCCTGAGAGGTACTTGAATGATTCATTGCAGACAAGAAGCTATTAAAGCACTCCAGGATAACTAACAGGTAGAAACAGCTAACTGAAGGAAGATCTTTTTATGAATGCATAGATGCATGACCTTAACTTTGTTGATCTTCCCCACTTTTTTTTTGCAGTTGCTTGAGAAATTGATGGATAAAAATGTCATGATCTAAGCAGGCAACTTATTAGGGGTTGTGGGGGTGGTGAGATGCACTGAATAGAAGGGAATGGATGGAGTTGACATGCATTGATAGGAGACTTCAGTCCAAAAATCTTTCAGTTCTGGCAGTGCCTCATCATATTGGGACAACATGATCTCTCTAAAATGATTTAATGGCCCTGCACATGGTAGAAAAGTGTTTTTTTTTCCTGCAGAAGGATGCTGATAAAAATATACTTTCAAAGGACATGTCTTCATTATGCCATCCTGTACTCTCGGTTCAGGATTTCTAAAGGCTAATGAAGATGAATTTTAAGGAGGAGAAAGTGACTAGGGGAAGAAGCGTATGCAATCCACACATAATACTGCATGTTTGGAGGGCTTTACGATGATTGCTAAATTGTTTTCTGGAGGTCCTCTAGGGAAACCACAATGCTGCAAGGTGATTTCACCAGGACGTTTCCTGAAATCTCTCTTCTCTGATTTTTCTGAATATCACTCATAAGAATTTCTGGCGCACATCAGTTAGCTTGCAGCAGTAACTTTGTCACACAATTAGGTCTCCCAAGGGTCTGTCATTCCAGAGGAACCTGGAAAGATGCAGGTCTGTTAATGAACTGGATACAGACCCAGTGCTAGGCCAAGGAAACGACTGCTGTAATTAGAGATGGGCACGACTTAGCGGTATTCCCGTTTCCGTTTCCGTTACTCGTATCCGTTACTCTACGGAAATGGTAACGGGAATTACTCCGCCAGAATTCGAGCTCGAACTAACGAACAAACAATTTGGTCTGATTTGTTGTGCTCGTTACTTGCATCACGGCGATCGCGCAATGCCAAGCGGCACAGAAAAAAAGTTTTTAAAAGTTAAAAAAAAACCGATTCCCGGCCCTAAAAGTAGGTGAAAACTGTCTGAGGGCACCTACCAGGCCAGAAGGGTGTTTTTTTTTTGGGGGTTCCCCGCCCCCTCTCCTTGGCTATTGCTACTGCTGCGCTGCTGGTACCAGGCTGGGAGGGCGCATCCATTTGCCATGCAGTGCGGGGATCCAAAATGGCAACCACAATATTTTTTTTTAAATCGTTGCCCAAAACCCCACCAAAGCACCACAGAAACATGCGAAAATTAGCTATTTTAAATGCTTGAATTTTTACAGTAGCAGCAGTGGGTTTTTCTTGCAAAAAAAGTCTCCGTTGATTTTATTTTATTTTATTTTATTTTATTTTTTACACCTGCTCATTCGCAATGATGGGCTCGCCTATGGGAGTGGACCATGCAAAGTTTTGGAGCAATTCCACCAATCGCATGGCCAGGTTTTGCTGACTGTACCAGGCTGGGAGGGCGCATCCATTTACCATGCAGTGCGGGGGATCCAAAATGGCGACCGCAATATTTTTTTTGAAATCGTTGCCCAAAACCCCACCAAAGCACCACAGAAACATGCGAAAATTAGCTATTTTAAATTCTTGAATTTTTACAGTGGGTTTTTCTTGCAAAAAAAAGTCTCCGTTGATTTTATTTTATTTTATTTTATTTTATTTTATTTTATTTTATTTTATATTTTTACACTTGCACATTTGCAATGATGGGCTCGCCCATGGGAGTGGACCATGCAAATTTTCCACCAATCGCATGGCCACTTGGCCAGGTTGGCCACAGAGACTTCTGGGATGTGCCAATCGGGCATAAACAGCCCACTAATCGTAGCCCAAACCCGAAGCCTAAGCTTAAGCCTAACCCATACGCCAGTACACTGTCCTTCTAAGTGGGTCAGAGAGGCACCCAGAGGTGCACCCCAATACTCACCCTAACCTCACCCATAACTAGCCTAACCCTAGCCCTTGCACTAACCCGTCTTAACCCTAAGCCAGATCTACTTGCATTGCACTACATGCAAGTACGTGAGACACAACAGGTGCAAAGAGTCTGCCAGTCCATCACTTGTGGCTCTGGCTGACTCCTGCAGCTCCCTCCAGGAGCCCACTACCCCCCTCCCCAAACCAGTACTAACGACAACGAAAAAAACGAACCAACTAATTTTTGCGAAATTTTGCGAAAAACGGAAACGAGCCGAAACAGACTGCCTCCGACACACGACAATTCGAAAACGTCATTTTCCCTAGTCGTGCCCATCTCTAACCTGTAATTAATAAAGTTCTGGCATTTTCCCTCACAGGCACCTGGATGGTGTGTTTACTACTGGACTTGGCGTACTCAGCATTAGACCAAGAAGATTTCCCTTGGTGAGTATCAGGCTCTGTTGACTTCAAGGGTGCCTGCTTTCTCCAACAAAGACCCCAGACTAGAGCAGTCTGGATGAGCATGGCACCCACGTAGGTGCCCACTCACAGAGAGCACTGCAGGATTCCCCTACCCAACCTTTTTTGCAGTAGCTAGTCACTGGAGGAGAAGGAACAAGGAAGTATGCTGCTGCGGGTGAGTGGGAGAGTTACCAAAGGAAACAGAGGAAGAAGGCACACTTCCACTGGTGAGTGGGTAATTTCCCAGGAGAAGCAGGGGGGGAGCACATGACCCCCACAGAATGCTTATGCAGGCACCACACCAAAATGGGCCAAACTGACAAACTAGGGTTCATGCCCATCTCTAACCCAGGCTGTTCTTGGACTCTGGACTTAGGCACATGCCCAATCCCTCGCATTAATCCACCAAGTTAAGCAAGGACGTGGCAGAGATACAGAGCATCCTTCATCTGCCAGCTGGTATAATGTTCAACTTTCCTTAGGCTTGATGGCTTCATGTAGGAAGATGGGAGTGAAGAAAGTGAACTGCATTTATTGTCAATTTCTGTTATTATCTTATTCTTTGACATTTGAAATATTCAGCAATACATAAGTGATCTGCAACAATATATTCAAGTCTAGGGAAGCGATGTGCGTGGGAGCTGGAATATGTACAGAAGGCAAGGATTGATGTCTGTTGTTCTTTCAAATACCCCAAACTCCTGGCTGTTCTCTACTCTTATCGACAGAGTTGCTGAACTTTTTGATTTCAGAAGAACCCGCCTGCTCGATAATCTAAGGAACATGGGCGTTGAAGACAAGCCTGGGTCACAAACTGGGAAATATTCATGGAGTCAAGCAAGAGGTTTAGAATCAAGTAAGGCTGCTTTCACACAACCCCTAAAATCCGCTGGCAACTTAATTTCGGATCCCTCCAACCAGTGATCATGTGGTTTTTGTTCTGCTTCCTGTGCTCCCACACTCCCACACTCTGATTCTATTGCTTCTGTCTGCTGTGAAGGGAGGGAGAGGAAAAAATGCAGGTTCACCTTCGTCTGCCGTCGTAGGACAGGAAGCCCGTTAGGCATTCCTGTCTCTTAAAAGGGGGGGCAACAAAAACAAACAAAAGGCAGAGCAGAGCCAGGCATTCACAACTTTAAAATCTGCATTGGAATTTTTTTTACCTCATTGAGACCAGGTACTTGTAAAATGCACTGGGGCGCGTTTAAGTGGGTGTGCTCATACTTTATTTTGTTTAAAGTCCACTGCTTGTGGAAAACAATTTTATGCTCTGCATCTGTGAACATTTTGCAGCGGATTTTAGGGGTCATGTGAAAGCAGGCAAAGTCAGGTTTTATCTTAGCAGAGTCTGGCTGGTGAGGGTGGTAGAGGGCAGAGATCGATCTCTCTCAGATGAGGCTTAGTAAATAATTGTTGCTAGTCATATTCACAAGATATCTTTGTTTGCATAATTTATACGGCAATGCCACACCAAAAAAAAGTATCTGGGTGGTTCGCATTAGCGATGGGAGATAGTTTTGGCAGGGGAGTTTTGCAGCAACATAATTCACATGAGAAAACAGAAAATAGCAAACAAGTCATTTTTTAAAAAGAAATCATTACAAATATAGAAGTAGCCCGGGCTTGGGGAAAGGAAAAATGTTTTTTAAAAAAGCCTGGGCTTTTAAAAAAAAGCTTCCCCCCCCTTCCCCAAGTCTGCATGTACAGCTTACAGATGGAACAATGTGGTTTGTTTCAACAACAACAACAAAAACAACACAATTTCGTTTCATCTGCAACAAAATGTTGCTTCCTTGTTTCGTTTCATTTTGTTTCATTACGTAACGGCATGACGAAACAGCATTTTGTTTTTTATTTTGTGCCCAGTTTGAAAGTCAGAACAGGCTACGTTAGAATACGGTGGGCTTACTTTTTTCAGAGGTTTCTAACAGGGTTATCAAGGATGTACTTTGTTTCCGGTATTACATGCTTGACAGGAAAACCTGGGAAGCCCTATTGGTATCAACACTGCTGCCATGCTAAGCACACATTTCTGTCCTTATCATACTAAAAACAATCGTTTCCCTCTGCATGGTTCAGCCACTTTAGAGTAAGGCGGTCCCATCAAACTGCAAATGCAAACTGCCTTCCTCCTACATCTGTAGTTTCTAGCACAAATGCCTCATGGCGGCACTAATATATGGGATTTTGTAGGAAAAAGATGTGTTGGTTATCTCAGTTGATATTAAAGCACAATTGTATGTGCCCAGTTTTCTTCTATCCCCCTTTTTTTTTTATACAAACAAACAAACTCCGAAGTACTCTTAAAAGCTTATGGAAATAAGTTCCTTTTATACCCCTTTGAAAAAAATAAGAAGGAAAATGATACTGAGGCAGATCAAATTAGCAGCAGCAATTTTCTTTCATGTCAGATCATTTCTTTGCAAGCCACTGGTGATGACTCAATTTATATCCCTGCCAACTTTAATTCCTAATTATTCCCTTTAAAAGCTTTATTCCTAATAGCCCCTTTCAGGACTTAACTTTTTTCAGTTTTTAGACTATCAGGGAAATTATTCAGAGTAATATGATATGAAACTGAGTGGAAATTGGATAGTAGCAATGCCATAGCCAGGTTGCCTTGCAAACCAAGAGAATGCAAGCATACAATCTATATAATGTAACACAGATAAATATTTGTGTTGCACGTATGGTGGTGAAATGTTAGGGTCTTGGAAGGAGCCAGGTGAGCAGAAGAGACTTGAATGGACTAGTTGCTGAAATGGTTTGCTCATAACCTGCTTTCCACTGGTGGTCCTGAATTGTGTGTGTGTGTGTGTGTTGTGTCATTACAGTCATGACTGACTTTTTGTGGCTCTATGTCCATGGAGTTTTCTTGGCAAGAATACTGGAGTGGTTTGCCAGTTCCTACTCCAGGTGTCTACAGCACCTGGTATTCCCGTGTCTAGATCAGAACCATAGTGTCTAGATCAAGGGAAGTGATAGTACCATTCTATTCTGCACTGGTCAGACCCCACCTGGAGTACTGTGTCCAGTTCTTTGTGCCTCAATTTAAAAAGGATGTTGACAACCTTGAGGGGGTACAGAGGAGGGTGACCAGGATGGTTGAGGGTCTGGAAGAAATGTCTTATGAGGAAGGGCTTAGGGAACTGGGAATGTTTAGCCTTTCAAAAAGAAGGCTAAGGTGGGATATGATAGCTATGTTTAAATATTTGAAAGGATGTCATATTGAAGAGGGAACAGGTTTCTTTTCCATGGCAGCAGAAACTGGGACACGGCGCAATCGTTTCAAACTACAGGAAAAGAGATTCCATTTGAACATTAGGAAGCACTTTATGACGATTAATGCTGTTTGGCAGTGGAATATGCTGACACGGAGGGTGGTGGAGTCTCCTTCTTTGGAGGTTTTTAAGCAGAGGCTGGATGGCCATCTGTCGGAAATATTGTGATGGGGGTTCCTGCCTGCAGGTGGTTGGACTGGAAAACCCTTGAGGTCTCTTCCAATTCTATGATTCTATGATTCTATGATCCAAGTAATAACCAGGGCCAACACTGCTTAGCTTCTGAAATCAGGCAAGATCGAATGTGCTTAGAGCATCTAGGCAGCTCAACTCTTCATGACCCCATGCCATGGAGTTTTCTTGGCAGGAATACTGGAGTGGTTTGCCAGTTCCTCCTCCAGGCTCCTCCAGGACCTGGTATTCCCTGGTGGTCGCCCATCCAAGGACTAGCCAGGCCTGGCCCTGCTTAGCTTTCCAGTTAAGGCAAGACGGGATGTGCTCAGGGCGTCTAGGCAGCAAGGACTCCTGAATTAGCAATGTCTAAAATGCCCTGTCCCACTCAGGTCTTGCAAACTCAAGGGGAAGTTTCCCTTTTTGAGTCAATCCCTTTCTCATGTTCTTTCTTCCTCTTCTCCTGCTGGTGTCTTTAACTTTCCTCTGCATTAACCTCTTCTCCAATTAGTCTTGTCTTCTCAAAGATATGATTATGAATAAGTAGTGTGATGCCCCTCACAGAGAGGACCAGGTTACACCTGCTTGACATAGAAGTTTTAAAGGAGGTTCTCTGAAGAGAGAGGGACCCCCTCAGAAGTGCTGTTCTCAGATCATCAGAAGGGTAGAGTACATAGGATTTCAAAACCAGGATTCCTAAAAGTTAAACAATGAAAGCCCAAAAGCTGGAGAGGTGAATTTGTTCTGCTTTTCATCCATTGATTGACTGATTGACTGGCTGGCTGGCTGGCTGATGGATGGATGGATGGATGGATGGATGGATGGATTCAGTGATTGATTGACTGAACTTATATCCTGCCCATCTGGCCTAATGGTCACTCTGGGCATTTAACCACAATCAAAAGCAAATTAAAGAACACAATGTATAAAACATGACCATCGTCGTTAGCTTTTATAAACCTTTCCAGTTCTTTCCATTCTAAATATGAAGGGAATTGAAATGAAATCCCCTCCCTCACCCTAATCCGTGGCTCCCAGTCTCAAAGTCAGGATGGCATTAGGGTTTGTGAGTGCACAACAGAGCATTTTTCTTTCAGTTCAGGGCTGAGCAAAACTGCCTCCCTGAAATTCCTCATTCTATTTACATACAAGAAAGAGTCATAATGCTTTGTTAAATCCTCACAACGATCCCTGGTTCTGGGTTTTATACCTGTGCTTTTTGAGGGTTGCCAGAAATATGGGCAGCAAGCAGTGTACATGGTGTGTGTGTGTGTGTGTGTGTGTGTGTGTGTGTGTGTGTGTGTGTGTGTGTGTGTGTGTGTGTGTGTGTGTGTGTGTGTGTGTGTGTGTGTGAGTGAGAGAGAGAGAGAGAGAGAGAGAGAGAGAGAGAGAGAGAGTTAATATCCCTTATGAGGCAGGAAACATTGCAATGACTCTCTCTTTTTTTTACCACGATGATGGAAAAATATCATTTGTTTGTCTCTCCTTGTTCCCTTGTTCCTTCTTTCCTCCTGTCCTTCAGAAACGTCAGGTTTGCTCTTGATTTATTACTTCAGGCCCCTTAATCAAACAGAACACAACAATGAGGGATAACAATATTGATGTGGATTTGTTTGTTCCCTTTCCCTTCAGCAGTTGCCATTTCAGATTCCATAAATCTGACAATTAGAGATGCTGAATTTCCTATCAATGCCAAGCCTAATGACAAACGAGGCAACGTGTCCTGCTAGTCTATCAGTCGAGAGTACCTTCATTAAATCTGAGAGGTGCAATAGACAGAAAACAAGAAAACAAAGGCTCCCTTAAAGATGCAAAGCGATAGCTAACTATTCCACTTGTTGGTCTCTCTTTCTCTCTCTATTGGCAATTGGTGATGGTGGTTAACCAAGACAAAGGGCCTTTTCACACAACCCCTAAGATCTGCTGGTCCCTTAAATTCGGAACAGAGATCTTGGGGTTTCATTTCTGTTCCTCCGTCCCCACCCCTCAGCACTTCCTGCTCCTGTCGGCGTGAGGGGGGGGGAAAAAAGGACAAAAGAAGCCTTTACTAACCTGCCGGTGCGGTCGAACTTGCCATGAGCCCCATTACTTCCTGGTTCCGGCTCAAGGGGCTCTTAAAGGGGCGGGAGGCAAAAAAACAACAGACAAGCCAGGAGAGCCCGGCACTCTTATCCGCATCAATTTTTTTTCACCTGCAGAGAGCAGGTACATGAAAAATGCGCTGGGTCGCGCTAAAGTGGGCGGAGTCGCACTTAATTGTCTCCAAACCCCAGAACTGGTGGGAAAACATTTCTAAGCTCCGGAGCTGGGAGCCATTTGCAGCACAGCTTAGGGGTCGTGTATAAATGCCCAAAGTTTGATCCATTGCAATGTTATCTGGTGCAAAGAGTTATCAGTCTGTGGAACTCCTTCCCACGTCAGACAGGCAAAGACCTTTTATATTTAAGCAGACCTTTGAAAATTAAGAGTTTCCCCATTATAAGATCCCAGTGGATGCAGTGGGTCTCACCGTTTTATGTTAAAGCATTACTGCTATTTTTATTTGATTTGAGAGTTTAATTTAACTGCATTTTAATCATAGTCCTCAGGGCATTGGGAACAATGCTGCAGAATTTCATAAAATATTGTGATCAGCTGCAGATCTCTGAAACGGCATCATCAGAGATGTAAAAAAATAGCATTTTTAGCAAAAGCATACACAGATAACTGATATTGTATCTATAATGTGTGTGTGTGTGTGTGTGTGTGTGTGTGTGTGTGTGTGTGTGTGTGTGTGTGTGTGTGTGTGTGTGTGTGTTGCATCATTACAGTCGTGACTGACTCTTCATGACCCCATGTCCGTGGAGTTTTCTTGGCAGGAATATTGGAGTGGTTTGCCAGTTCCTACTCCAGGCACCTACAGCACCTGGTATTCTTTGGAAGTCTCCCATCCAAGTACTAACCAGAGCCGACCCTGATTAGCTTCCGAAATCAGGTGAGATTGGATGTGCTTAGGGCATCTAGGCAGTAATTAATTAATAATACCTTTATTGTCAATGTACAACATGTGCACAATGAAATTAGCTGAGTTTCCCCATCTCACTGGCAATCACTCAGTCTTATTGCACCCTGTGTACTTGACACAGAATGCGCCAGCCCACAGGTCAGTTCTTCTATACTTGTCCTGGGATTATTTCCCATTCAGCATCTGACAGCCCATGGATAAAAATTTGTTCTTCAGTCTGTTTAAGGCTTTACGATATCTTCTGCCTGATGGTAACAAGGTAAAAAAGTGCTGACCGGGTGTGAGTCATTTAATTTTTCATAGATCCTCAGCATGTCGTCCAGTGCACTGGGACACAATGCTGCACCCTCTGAGTGTCTTCCTGTCAGCAGCTGTCAATCCAGCATACCAAAAATGCAATTGTGATGCTTTCAACTGTGGACCGGTAGAAGGAGATAATCAGTTGTTGCTTCACTTTGTTCTTACACAAGACCCTAAGGAAATGCAGTCTCTGCTGGGCCTTCCTGACTCATTCCCCAGGATAGATCCTCACTGTAAAAAAATTTAAAGGAAGCACCCTGGATGTACAATGGGGCTAGTTCCTCTCTCTTCCTCCGGAAGTCCAGCACCATCTCCTTTGTCTTGGTAATATTTAGATGCAAGTTGTTTTCTAGGCACCATGTGGATAATTTTGGACCTCATTCCTGTACGGTGATTCATCTCCCCTGTAATAAGACCCATTATGGTGGTATCGTCTGCGAACTTAATAATTACAGTAGATGGATCAGATGATACACAATCATATGTGTACAGTGAATACAGGAAGGGACTAAGCACACAGCCCTGTGGTGCTGTGGAAGTAGATGTGAAAGGCCCAACCCTCACTGTTTGTGAGCGGTAGAAAGTGATCCAATCACAGATGGTGTCCAAATGCTTTTTAATAAGAATGCTTGTAGGATGGTGTTGCTGAACTGTAATTGAAAAGCATCTAACATACAGTTTCTCCAGATGACTCTTCATGACCATCATCATCTGTCCTATAGGCAAACTGATGTTTATTCTTGGAAAACATGTAAGGTATTGAGAACCAATCTTTCAAAGTGGTTTGCAGGTCTGTAGTCCAATTAACTGCTGTTTTCTTTGGGAGGACACCTCAAACATGAGCATCGTTTGCAGGGAGATGTTATTCTTTCAGAACCCCTGCTAAGTCAATTTTTCCCATCCCCAGGAGTACTACTGGGATTCACAGCCCTCAATGCAACCATATAAAATGAGTTGAGCTTCTGAAATCAGGTGCAAAGATTGGCATCAGCCTCAGCCATGTTCCTCATCTTGCCCCTAAAGTTAGTTAAATGCTGCAGTCCTTGCCATACTCCCTTTGTGTTGTTATCAGCTAAGTAATGCCAGTGTCAAAGGATAATATTAAAATACCAGTTGTAGCACTTACAATACCACTGTTGTATAATACCAGTCAAAGACTATTACCAGTCAAGACTCTGGAATCATCATCAATCATCATCATCATCATCATCATCATCATCATCATCATCATCATCATCATCATCATCAATAGGAAGCAGCAGTGGCGCTATCACTTGTCCGATCACCTTCCAATTCCAATATAAATATTTTTCCCTAGAGGCACCCCCTTTTGAGCTTCATAACTCAGCTCCATGACTCCCAAACCTTTCCAAATTTAAGGGCGCTTACAGAGAAGAGCTTGAGGAAGCTCCCCTGCCATTTCCTCTAGAACAAGTCATTTCGTTCTAGAGGGGAGGAAATGGTGTTTTGTTTCATTTCATAATGAAACACTGTCTGCCATTTCGTTTTGTTATGAAACATTTTGTAACCTTACAACACGATGAAACATTTTTGTTTCGTGCTGATTTCTAGTTAGAACTAATGTTTTGAATCTTAGGCCCATGATCCATGTGTTGATTAGCAAATAGCTGGGGAGAAGGATTTGGGCCAGTTGTCCCCTGAAATATTTCTTGATGCGTTTCAGGAGGAAGAGAGAAAGAAGAAGATACTCAACTGCAGAACACCTGCAAGTCAGTGCAAACCAATTACTACCTAGCATACAATCCTCATATTTTATTTACAAATATAAACTTGCAATTTTTATTCAATCATTTGCTAATCTTGCTTGTAATTCCCACTCATATACACCTTTCCAATTTTTTTTCTTATACTATACACTCAGGCAGATTCAATTACAGCAGCCTTAATAATTTAAGACAGACCGAAGAATGAGATAAAAATTTGATAAGCAGCAACTAAACATAGCAATGTGAGATGCTAGAACTTTCCTTTAAATTCAGCTCTTGTTTGCCCCGAGTGGTTTTGCTAGATTAAAAATAATGTTTATGCATTTCCAAAAATTGAATTTTCCCTACTTCTTTGATTTTGGTTATGCTCCAATTTGCTTCTGTAATGAACTGTGTTCTGTGAAAGTATTTTCCTTGCTGGCCTTTCACCTCCAGCACTTTCAAGCTTGTAATGGAAGAATCCATGTCAGCAAAAACAATTTTACCCATCAAGAAAGAGTAATAAACAACTGAGCCAATGTGTGTGTAGTGAAGAGAATGTTAGAGTTGGACTCTGTAGACTTGAGTTTACATCTTTGCTTTGCCATGGGGTGGGATGGCCACAGTAAATCTCACATGCTTCAGAAACCTGACTGGGGGTACCATACGGTGGAAGTAACGTGATGCCTCATAACAAAAACAATTGATCCACCATAATCCAAGTGATGTCACGTGCTTGTTGTTGTTGTTAGAGATGGGCACGGAATGAATTTTTTTCATTTCATTATTCGTTATTCATTTTGTTAATGGGGGTTAGGTTCGTTTTGTTAATGGGGGGGCAGGGATGTCTCCCAGCTGGTGCTGGTCTGGAGGTCCTTTCATGCCGAGCTGCACAGAGGGAGCACGCACCTCATCGGTGCCATCGAGGGACGCAGCGAGCTTGAGCTTGAGCCCAGCCATGGGAGGAGAGATAAGAAGCAGGCTGTGTTTAGGCGGCCAGAGCAGCTCGGCTTCAAAGCTGCCCCCTTGCAACTCCCTTCCTTGGCCCGTTATCGTGGGGCCAATTGGGAGGGGAGATAAGGAGGCCGCACTTAGGCAGCCAGAGCAGCACGGCTGTGATGCCACTCCTCCTCTTTGTTCCCCCACGCCCATTCGTAGGCACCCCCAGCTCCGACCGGGTCCCAGGGGCCGTGCAGTGGATGCTGGGGAAAAAGCGGGTAAAAATGAATAACGAATTAATGAAGCAACGAAACATTTTTTTGTGAAAATACACGAAAAATGAAACGAAATGAAACAAAATGAAACGAAATACCATTTTTTTCAATTTGTGCCCATCTCTTGTTGTTGTTGTTGTTATGTGCTGCCATGTCACTCCTGACTTACGGCGACCTTGTGAATGGGCAATACTGAACATGTCCCGCCCTCGGTTGCCCTGTTCACCTCTGGGAAACTCAAGTCTGTGCCTTCTCTTAGGGGGTCAATCCATCGCATTTTAGGTGTTCCTCATTTCCTGCTGCTTTCTACCTTCCCCAGCATTATTGCATTTTTCCACATAATCTTGCCTTTTCAGAATGTGCCCCAAAAAGGAGAGCCTCAGTGTCAACTGAGCCAAGTATTTAAAAAGCTAGTATATTCATATTGCATCTTCTTATGAATGCTTCTCTAGCTCCGGCTGGAAGGAACTACCAACCAGTAACTATAACTGTGAGTCTCTTTAACTATGACTTGTGTAACAAAGTAATTAGTTGTTCCACATTTATGTTTTATTTATTTATTTATTTATTTATTTATTTTTACAGCTTATATGCCGCCCACTACCCAAAGGTCTCTGGGCGGCTTACAACAAGGAATTAAAACAGTTAAGACATAAAATAGCAATAAATAATTAAAACGTCAGCAAAACCTTATACTAAAATCATCACTAAAATTGCCATCAAAGGACCCCAGTCTATGTTGTATCAATTAAAAAACTTCTGGAACAGGAAGGTTTTTACCTGGCGCCGAAATGTCATCAATGTTGGCGCCAGGCGGATCTCACTTGGGAGGGCATTCCATAACTTGGGGGCAGCTGCCGAGAAGGCCCTTTGTCTACAAGCCATCCCTCTCACCTCCTTGAGGGATGGCTCTTTCAAGAGGGCCCCCTGGCTAGATCTTAATTGCCGGGTAGGTTCATATGGAAGGAGGCGGTCCTTCAGGTATCTAGGTCCCAAGCCGTTTAGGGCTTTATATGTCAAGACAAGCACTTTGAATTGGGCTCGGGCAGCAACTGGTAACCAATGCAGGTTATGTAGAATCGGCGTGATGTGATCTCTGGTGGCCCCACCACTCACCAGCCGCGCCGCACGATTCTGAACCAGTTGCAATCGCCGGACCGTCTTCAAAGGCAGCCCCACGTAGAGCGCATTGCAGTAATCAATACGGGATGTTACCAGCGCATGCGTAACTGTCATGAGGCTCTGCTCGTCTAGGTAGGGGCGGAGCTGGTATATTTTCCGCAGCTGAAGGAAGGCGCCCCTGGCCACCGAATCCACCTGGGCTTCCAGAGTTAGACCAGGGTCCAGAAGCACCCCCAAGCTGCGGACCCTGTCCCTTAGGGGGAGTGCAACCCCGTCCAAGACAGGGAAGTAGCCCTCTAACCTGTCCGCGAAGCACCCACTAACAGCACTTCCGTCTTGTCTGGATTGAGTTTCAATTTATTAACCCTCATCCAGTCCATTATCTGGCTCAGACACGAGTTCAGGACAGAAACCGCCTCACCTGGATTGGTGGAGAATGAGAGGTAGAGCTGAGTATCGTCAGCATATTGCTGACTCCTCAGCCCAAACCTCCTGATGACCTCTCCCAGTGGTTCCATGTAGATGTTAAACAGCATGGGAGACAGTATTGAGCCCTGAGGAACCCCATGACGTAAACGCCACGGGGCGGAGCAACTGTCCCCAGCACCACCTTCTGGACACGGTCAGCCAGGAAGGAGCGGAACCACTGCAAAACAGTGCCTCCAACTCCCAACCTGGCCAGCCTATCCAGAAGGACACCATGGTCGATGGTGTCGAAAGCCGCTGAGAGGTCCAGGAGTATCAACAGGGTTGCACTCCCCTGTCTCTCTCCCGGCAAAGGTCATCGTACAGGGCGACCAAGGCAGTCTCTGTTCCAAAACCCAGCCTGAAACCAGATTGAAATGGATCCAGAAAATCCGTTTCATCCAGCAGCGCCTGGAGCTGTCCGGCCACCACCCGCTCCAACACCTTGCCCAAATAAGGGAGGTTCGCTACTGGCCGGTAGTTACCCACCAGCCCTGGGTCCAGGTTGGTTTTTTTAGAGTGGCCTAATTACTGCCTCCTTTAAGGCAGCAGGGACCACTCCCTCTCTTAATGAGGCATTTACAGCTTCCTGGACCCAGGTGCGAACCCCCTGGCAGATCTTTCAATTAGCCAGGAAGGGCAAGGGTCGAGCAGAGTGGTGGTAGAACGGACAGATCCAAGCACCCTGTCCACATCCTCGGGTCTCAATAATTGAAACTCATCCAATAATACTGGACCTAAGCACGGCGCACTGGACACATCCCTTGATTCTGCACCAATAGTGGAGTCCAATTCCCTGCGAATCTGAGCGATTTTTCCCTCAAAGTGAACAGCAAACTCGTCACAACGGGGGCTGCCGAGTGGTCCAGAACCTCCTCCGTATTTCTCAGTTGAAGAAGGTCCTGGACCACCCGAAACAGCTCTGCTGGACGGCACTCTGAGGAAGCAATACGGTTTGCGAAATATTGCCTTTTCGCCAACCGTATTGCCACAGAATAGGCCCGATAATGGGCTCTAAGCTGTGTTCGATTGGACTCACAGCGGTATTTTCTCCACTTGCGCTCCAGCTGTCTCCCCTCCTGCTTCATTGCCCGCAGCTCAGATGTATACCAAGGAGCCGTCTGGGCTCTGCGCAAGGGGAGAGGGCGCTAGGTGCGATCGTGTCAACTGCCCGGGACATTTCCCTATTCCATAGGGTGACCTGAGCTTCGACAGGAGCACCGACCATATCAGACGGATAATCCCCAGAGCTTTCAAGAAACCATCTGGATCCATCAGTCTCCGAGGGCGGATCATCTTAATAGATCCCCCACCCTTGCAGAGGGTTGGAGTAGCTAATAGCCTAAACTTGACCAGGAAGTGGTCTGACCATGACAATGGAGTCAGGACCAACCCCTCCACATCCAAACCACCATCCTCCAATCCCGTTGAGAAAACCAGGTCTAGAGTGTGGCCTTTCTCATGTGTCGGGCTGATGACATGTTGAGACAGCCCCATGGTTGTCATGGCGGCCATGAAGTCCTGAGCCGCCCGGCCAAGGCAGCCTCAGCATGGATGTTGAGGTCCCCAGTACCAACAGTCTGGAGGTCCTCAACACCAGGTCCGAGACCACCTCCGTCAGCTCAGGCAGGGAGACTTTTGGAATGCAGCAGGGTGGGCGGTACACCAACAGAATCCCCAGTCTGTCTCGTGAGCCCAGCATACAATACAGGCCCTCTAAACCTCCTCTCAAGGAGACAGGAAGCCTGGTCAAGGAGATAGAACTCCTATAGACTATAGCAACTCCCCTCCCCGACCTTCCGGGCGACACTGGTGCTGGACTGAATACCCAGGTGGGCAGAGTTGGGAGAGGGGAACCCCACCTTCCTCTCCCACCCAGGTCTCAGTAATGCATGCCAGGTCGGCACCCTCATCCAGGATGACATCATGAATGAGGGCGGTCTTATTTTTTACCGACCTGGCATTCAACAACAGCACCGTGTGGCCCGTAGGTTCGCTGATATGGTCACCTGATACCTTCAGGTTGGAAGTGGAACCAGAAGAGGGGATAGATGTAAGATATCTAACCTCTCTTCTCCTACGCGGGCACGTTCCACTCCCACCCCCATACCTTCCTCTACCCAGCACAGGCTCAATGGCCCCCCCCCTCCATTGCCCTCCTTCCTTCCTGTTCCATCAGTTCCATTGTGAGTCCTTATCTCTATCTCAGATGGCAAGAAAATGACCAAAAATGAAATAAAACAAAACAGAATAAGGCAGATAAAAACAAACCACCCCACCATTCAGCTTCAACATCCCACCACCCTCTCCCCTTCACAGGCAAATAATAGAGGTTGGTATCAGCCCGATGCCCCTCCCCCCCGCCACACCTCTCTGATGGCAAGCCAGCTAAATTGTCTCTCGTGCCTCTCACTCACGAGGAGACCCAGCAGCAAGCAGGTGGAGACAAAGGGGTGGTGGTTGAAGCAGGGTCTGTTTGGAGCAGTACTTGCTGGATGATGGAACCACAGCACAAGCTTGCAGACAGCTAAAAAGCTGTAGGGCGGAGTCCCAGCTCTCCAGTCCCACCCTCAATTGGCAAGCTGACTAGGTTACCTCTCGTGACTCTCACTCACGAGGAGACCCAGCAGCAAGCAGGTGGAGACAAAGGGGTGGTGGTTGAAGCAGGGTCCGTTTGGAGCAGCACTTGCTGGATGATGGAGCCACAGCACAGGCTTGCAGACAGCTAGAAAGCTGCAGGGCGGAGTCCCAGCTCTCCAGTCCCACCCCTCTATTGGCAAGCTGGCTAGGTTGCCTCTCGTGCCTCTCACTCACGAGGAGACCCAGCAGCAAGCAGGTGGAGACAAAGGGGTGGTGGTTGAAGCAGGGTCCGTTTGGAGCAGCACTTGCTGGATGATGGAGCCACAGCACAGGCTTGCAGACAGCTAAAAAGCTGTAGGGCGGAGTCCCAGCTCTCCAGTCTCACCCCTCAATTGGCAAGCTGACTAGGTTACCTCTCGTGCCTCTCACTCACGAGGAGACCCAGCAGCAAGCAGGTGGAGATGAAGGGGTGGTGGTTGAAGCAGGGTCCGTTTGGAGCAGTACTTGCTGGATGATGGAACCACAGCACAAGCTTGCAGACAGCTAAAAAGCTGTAGGGCGGAGTCCCAGCTCTCCAGTCCCACCCCTCAATTGGCAAGCTGACTAGGTTACCTCTCGTGCCTCTCACTCACGAGGAGACCCAGCAGCAAGCAGGTGGAGATGAAGGGGTGGTGGTTGAAGCAGGGTCCGTTTGGAGCAGTACTTGCTGGATGATGGAACCACAGCACAAGCTTGCAGACAGCTAAAAAGCTGTAGGGCGGAGTCCCAGCTCTCCAGTCCCACCCCTCAATTGGCAAGCTGACTAGGTTACCTCTCGTGCCTCTCACTCACGAGGAGACCCAGCAGCAAGCAGGTGGAGATGAAGGGGTGGTGGTTGAAGCAGGGTCCGTTTGGAGCAGTACTTGCTGGATGATGGAACCACAGCACAAGCTTGCAGACAGCTAAAAAGCTGTAGGGCGGAGTCCCAGCTCTCCAGTCTCACCCCTCAATTGGCAAGCTGGCTAGGTTACCTCTCGTGCCTCTCACTCACGAGGAGACCCAGCAGCAAGCAGGTGGAGATGAAGGGGTGGTGGTTGAAGCAGGGTCCGTTTGGAGCAGTACTTGCTGGATTTATGTTTAATGAGTAACACTTCATGTGTACTGAATAATATCCAGGCACTTTCAAAAGGGCATTTTCAAGCATTTTTAAATGCCATTCTATTATTGTTCCTAAGTGACTAGGGAAATATTCATTGGTTTTGTCTTTAGACTTTTTATACAGTGTTTCCAAAGTGCAAGATCGGAATCGGCCACTAGAGGACACAGGAGAGGATATTCTTGCGTTTTCTGTTTGTCTGCTGCCAATGGCAGCACAGTGAGTTAATGATATGCACCACCACCACAAACCACAGGCGCAATCTGAACAAGAAGAATCAACTGTAATGGTTCACACTCCATGATTGGTCCCAGGTCACCGAGTGAATGTAATGGATAAGTGGCCATTTGAAAATGGATTAGATGTCTAAGCACCCTAACTATAGGGAAATAAGCAGTTTGGTCTGGGCTCCTATCATCATCATCATCATCATCATCATCATCATCATCATCATCATCATCATCATCATCATCATCATCATCATCATCATTGTTGTCGTATGCTGTCAAGTCATCTCTGACTTACGACAACCCAATCCTAGAGGGTTGTTTTCTAAGGAAAGAATTCTCAGAGCTGCATTACCATTTCTTTCCACTGGGGGCACCCTGGGACTGTGTGGCCTTTTCCCCAAGGCTCACAGGAGGCACAGTGGGAATCAAACTCCCAACCTCTAGCTCCACAGCCAGATATCTAAACCACTGCAATTGTTATTTAACAGCCACACACTCTTTAACTGCTGGATAGCTCAATGGTTTAGGCAATGCAAGCTCCGCGGGCGGCCTGTCCGCCCGCGGTGCAGATTTGCCCCTCGCGAGAATGGCGAGGGGCGAGACAGGACCCAGGGGTCCTGGAAGGGAGGGGGGAGGAGCGCACTATAAAGGGCGGCTCCTCCCCCCAAACAACAGTCAGTTTTCTTCCGGCGTTCGGACGGCGAGGATCGTCCGAGCGCCGGGGGCAGAGGGCGCCACATGGCGGGCGCCATTTTGAGAGGCCGCATCGGCGGCAGTGCAGGACACGGCGCGGCGGCGCTCCCCGGCCTGGGCCGGGCCGAGGCGAGCCGGTATGGCCCGGGCCCCGGAGCAGCCGCAGCGCTGTGAGAAGCTGAGCGGCGGCGGCGGCGCCGCCTGGAACGAGCGGCGGCGGCGCCGCGAAGCAGGGCGGCCCGGCTGGTCCCAGCTGGGCGAGACGACGGAGTGGGGGAGAGGCCTCAGCCCTCCCCCTCGGAGTGAGCGGGGCCGCGGAGTGCGGGCGGCGCGGCGGGAAGCCGACCGCCGGACTCCCCCCCAACCCTGCGGAGCGCGGGGCGGGGGGTCCACCGGGGCATACAGGGTCAGCGACGAAGGGGTGCCGGCCGGGCCGGGAGGGATGTGCAGGCCAGTGGGTGGGCTCCTCACCTCCACCCCTACCCATGGTGGTTCGGCGCGGCGGAGGGCCTGAATCCTGACTGGGCCCCAGGGGAAGCCCAAGCGGATCAAGGGGAGAGGCACCAGCCCTCCCCCCCAGAGTGAGCGGGGCCCCGGAGCCTGCACGGCCGCGGAGCCAGGCGGCTCGGCGGTAGAACCGGCCGGCCGCCTTACCCTCACCTCCTCGAATAGGAACAGGGCCGGCGACGGGGGGTGGGGGGAAGTTAACAGGGCCAAGCCGGGGGTGAGGCAAGTGGGCCACAACGGGGGAAGAAAAGCACCTGGCCAGCCAGGCGGGACGCGTGGGTTGGCGGGCAGGCTCCTTGTCCATCCTCCGCCGGCAGGCCGCGCCGCGGGTGCGTGAGAGGACCCGGACCCCGACCAGGTCCCTGCCAGGCCCAGCACCAATCAGCGGGCCCCGGGAGTTGGAACGCCAGTGGAGGCAAGGGGGGACCCCCCCCGATTCCCGGGGGTGGGTGGGACCATCTGCCCCCCCGCAGAGTGAGCCCCCCCCGGCTGCTCACCCCCCCTTGGGGGCCGTGGCTGGCCTGGTGAAAGAAGCGATCCAGGCCTTCCAGTTGTGCATGAGAGTGCAGGTAGACCCATGCTAGAGGCGGTCAAGGGCCCATTCAGTCCAGTTTCCGGTGGCCTGCAGTGGGCCGCACCGGATGCGTTTGGTAGAACGGGAGACTGGAGGCCAGTCCTCCGATGCCACTCCCCTGCACCTGGCCCTGGAAGTGCCCTGGTTTAGGGGCATGGAGATCCATCCCCATCATGGTTTGTGACCTGTGATGGATTTTTGCCCTGGGAGTCTGTCTAGTCCCATTTTGGGGGCATGCGGGCTGGATGCCACCGGCACATCCCGTGGCAGGGAGTGCCATAGACTAACAAAGCGCTGGGTGACAAAATACTGGCTTTGGTCTGTTCTTCCTCTCCCAGCCCTCAATGGGATTGTATGTCCTCTAGCGCTGGTATTCGGTGGGAGGGAGAAGAGCTTCCCTCTACCCGCTTGACTCATGAGGAAGGAAGTATTTTCTTAGCATTCAGATTTGCAAAAGCAAAGTGTGCATATCATATACCACCCCATAGTGAGAACATCAGGAGAGCCATAAGAACATAAAAACATAAGAAGTGCCAGGCTGGATCAGGCCAAGGGGCCCGTCTAGTTCAGCTTCCTGTGTCTCACAGAGGCGCCAACAGGTGCGCTTGGGAGCGCATGAGACTGGATGTCTGTCTCCGAAGACTACTCCCCTGCACCTGGTCCTTGAAGTACCCTGGTTTAAGGCCTGGAGATTACACATCTCCATCATGGTTTGTAACCTGTGAGGGACTTTTCCTGCAGGAATCTGTCCAACCCCCTTTTGAGGCATCCAGGCCAGATGCCATCACCACCTCCTGTGGCAAGGAGTTCCATAGACTTACAACGCGCTGGGTATTAAATATAAATATATATATATATATATTCTCCTTTGTCAGCTCTCACTCTCACAGCCCTCAATTTTAGTGTACGTTCCCTAGTCGAGTGGGCCAAAGGCCCATCCAGTACAGCTACCTGTATCTTAATAGTGGCCCCACCAGATGCCCGGGGAGCGCAGGAGACTAGATACCTGCCCCCCGATACATCTCCCCTACATCGGGCCCTTGGAGTACCCTGGTTAATCCATCATGGTGGGGTACTCTGTTTGAAGTGCCCTAGTTTCTCCATCAGGGGAACGCCGACGGCAGCGAGGCAGCCCCATAGCGGGCCCAGCCACCGGCAGGGCTTGCAAGTGACAAACGATGGCCCCGCCTTGTTACACGGGGAGGCTCGCTTTAAAGTATGGGAAGCGCCAAAGCGGGTGGTGGGCTTAGGACCCCAGCCAGGCCCACCGCTTAGAATAGGGGCGCGTCCCGCAGGTGCACAGCAGGGGCGCAGTTGAGGGTCTTGACTCACGATGCGTCGTCTCGTTTTGCAGCGCTCGAGCAGATGGAAGCAGCCACGGGACCGGCCGCGGGGTACAGCGAGGCCGCAGCCTCGGGCAAGTGCCCACGGCCGGCCCCACAGAACGCAAACGGGGACGAAGTCCAGGCAGTGGAACCAGGGGGAGGAGACCAGCCCCCGAGACCTGCAGCAGAGAGCACAGCACTCAGTGAGTTGGCATGCGCACCTGAAACTGCGCCCACTATCATTTGGCCTTGGCCGGGGGGTAGTTTCTGGGCGGGGATAGCCTCCCCGGCGCAGGGTACAGCCCAGGCGCCGCCTGCCTAGCTACCGGCGGACAGACTCCCGGCGTGGAGGCCGATCCCATCGTGGATGCCCGGCCAGTGCCCCCGCAGGCAGGGCCGAGACCGGTCTGACCGACACCTTCAATGGGGCGGGCCAGGTCAGCACCAACCAACTTGGCCAGGGTTCCCCCCAATGGGGGCACCCGGCCTATTGCTGGTCTGGCCTGCGATCGGCCACATGGCTGGGGGAATGGCAGCAGGGCCAGGGATGGGTGTACCCCCGGGCTACCCCGGGGCGACAGTGGCTGCCGTGCCCTATGGCGACGTCGCCTCCCCACTTGGGCATCAATTGTCTCAGCCCACTAAGGAGAAAAGCTAGTGGGGGGCAATCATAGACACCTTCAGCTTACTCGAGCGGGAGCGGGATGTCAACGACTTGGACGGGAAAAAAACCCCACAAGGCAGGGCGCGCAGTCTCGGGAAAAAGCTGTCCCGATCCAGGACAATATGGCTGCCGGCCTACCTGGATTTTGGGTCTTTGACCTGGCAGGCCCACCCATGGGGGGCCCAGGCGAGGTGTAAGCATTTAGATTTTATATACAATGCTGGCGGGTATCTGGACCCCTAAGTCCGTTGGGATGAGCCGCTGCCACCCATTGGTTGCAGTTCGGGACCCCAGTTGGGCCAATACTGGGGAAAAGGTACGACAGTGGCCACACCATAAGGTCAGGGCCGGCCAACACACCCGCCCACGCGGCAGGCCGGCCGGGTCAGGTCCGGCTGGTCTGCTGAGGCTACAATGGCCAGGGAGTCTACGACAGGAAACCCCTGCGGTTGGAAACATGAGCGTTTCCCTGGCGGTGCACATCGACCAGCGACCGGTTGCAGCAAAGCGCCCCCCCCTAATATGGACGGCCCGCGAAGAGGGGAGGGCCCAAGAGCAGGAGGTACGGAGGGCCCCCCCCGGTAAAGGGGCCCAGCCAGATTAGGCTGGAGGTGTGGCGGCTTTGGGCTGCGGCATACCCCGTTAAGGCAGCAGCACATTTTCTAGTGCAGGGTTTTGGGACGGGGTTCCATATTCCGTTTAAGGGGGCTTAAATACCCTGGTCAGCGAGCAAACTGTAACCCCGGGACGGTGGTTGGGGCGGCCGAGGTCAGAATTCCCAAGGAAGTATGGGGGGCGTGTCTGCGCCCCTCCTAGGAGCCACCAGTACTATATCGGCGAGTGTCCCCGATTGACGCGGTAACAAAGGTGGTTCCAGGGGAGCTCCGGGTGCTCCATCACCTGTCCCGTCCCAGCGGGATATCCATCGTGGACGGGATATCGCCGGAGCGTCGCACAGTCAGGCGCACGTCCTTTGCAGCGGTCAAGCGCGTGGGGCGCACCTGCGGAGGGACGGCGGAGAGGGCGAAACAGGACATTAAGTCCGCCTCCCGCCTTCCCCCCGTTCCCCGGAGGACTTCGAGCCGTTAGGGTTCTGAGCCCGGGGCCGGTTCTACGTGGACAGGGCTCTCCCATTTGGAGGCTGGGCATCCTGCCCATGTTCGTGGCCTTAAACTCACGTGTGGAGTAGAGTCTCCGCCACTGCGCGGGCTGGACAGGTACGGTGCGTCACCGGGATGCTCACCTGTTATGTGGACACAACGGTTTCAGTAGGTGCAGAGCCCTGCTGGATCATTCCGCCCACTGGCCCGCGCAGGGGGACATCCCATTGGTAAAAAGGACCGAAGGGCCCAGTCAGGTGCTCACCTTTCTGGGCACAGAGAGGGCCACCGGGGCCCAGGCGCGCAGGTCCCCACTGCCACTCTGTCGCCGCTGGGACGCAGCGGTGTCCGCACCGGGGGGAGGAGTTCACTGCCTTTAGGGACACCCAGGGCCTGGGCTAACGGTCCCCCCTGCCCATGGGGCACTTTCTGCGATGCTTGGTCTACCTACATCACAGGGGATGGGCTGCGAGCTTCTGGAAGGGGAGTTGGCCGTTCACAGCAGCAGCGGGGGCCATGATCTGTCCCGATGTGCCAGCGGGGAGGTGGGCCCCTCAATCTTTGCAGATGCGTGCGGCCGTTGCCGGCACTGTAATGTGTTGTTTTGTTCCCCCAGGACCGGAAGGCTGCGCATAGCGGGCGAGCATTAGTTTGGTGGGTCACAGCTACGTGTACCAGGCCGAGGAAGGCGCACGTAGGACAAACGGGCACTCCTGGAGTGGTGGGCAACGAGAGGAACGGAGTGGCCGGAGGGCTCCGTAGTAGCTACGGCTGCGGCGGGGGGCATCTCGACAGGCATTCCCTTGACTCACTTGGTGGGAAGGATTTGACCAGGCAAGCTGGCAAGTCCATAATTCTCGGAGTTGGGCGACCTGGCATATGAGGAGGCCCGGTCCACGGTCTGCAGGGTGCTCTGGTTAATGATGATTCCGCACCAGATTCGGAGAGCAAGCTGTGACCCACACAAAACGGAACCACTCCTGGAAAGGGGTACGCTAAGAGGTTTATCAGGCGGTCTGCCGGGATGGTGGGGCAGTGATGGGCCACCCGGAGACCAATGGACACAGGACGGAGCCATGCAGGCCGGACGGTGTACACCTGACGGGCATGGGCACCGAGGTGTTCCTGCTAGACGGGAGGAGGGGCCTGGCTATGGAAGGGGTGGTTTGATGGGTGACCGGGGCCATAGCAAGGCTAGGCCCTCGGCAGTGGCGGCTAAAAGCTGATGGAGGGCAGCGGTGAGCATAAAATTAACATCTGGACACAAAACCTCCTCATCCACAGCACTGCGGGCCAGGAGGTCTCGGTGCTGGGGTGGGAGAGAGGAAACGCCTCCCTGCCCTGGGAATCTCCCAGATGGGTGACAGAAGGGGCATGGAGGAGCAAATAAATCAACTGGCCTGGTGGGTGCTGTCGGACGACTGCACCACCTGGGGGTTTGTGGCTCGCCCGATGCTGCCCGGTTGGAGGGGTCCCGGGAGACCCCGGGGTTCCAACCAAGTTATGGATGCCTGGCCCCTCCTGTTGTTGCTGATGATGTTTGGCTATATGTGTTAATAAAGTGTGGCCCATTTACCCCCAACACACTGTCTCGCCTGGTCATTTCGAGTGGGGGGGCAATGCAAGCTCCGCGGGCGGCCTGTCCGCCCGCGGTGCAGATTTGCCCCTCGCGAGAATGGCGAGGGGCGAGACAGGACCCAGGGGTCCTGGAAGGGAGGGGGGAGGAGCGCACTATAAAGGGCGGCTCCTCCCCCCAAACAACAGTCAGTTTTCTTCCGGCGTTCCCCACCCACCCTCCGCGTTAGGGCTAGTGTGAGTCTGACTGGTCGCCAAATTTTGGGGCCGGATAGGAATTTTTGACCCGCACTCTGGATTGGCTGTTGAGGGCGGGGATTTTTCGCCTATCCCACACTGGTGCTTCGGAGTTTGAAGGTTCAAGTCAATTCCACACTGGTCACGCTATGGCGGCTAAAAGCTGATGGAGGGCAGCGGTGAGCATAAAATTAACATCTGGACACAAAACCTCCTCATCCACAGCACTGCGGGCCAGGAGGTCTCGGTGCTGGGGTGGGAGAGAGGAAACGCCTCCCTGCCCTGGGAATCTCCCAGATGGGTGACAGAAGGGGCATGGAGGAGCAAATAAATCAACTGGCCTGGTGGGTGCTGTCGGACGACTGCACCACCTGGGGGTTTGTGGCTCGCCCGATGCTGCCCGGTTGGAGGGGTCCCGGGAGACCCCGGGGTTCCAACCAAGTTATGGATGCCTGGCCCCTCCTGTTGTTGCTGATGATGTTTGGCTATATGTGTTAATAAAGTGTGGCCCATTTACCCCCAACACACTGTCTCGCCTGGTCATTTCGAGTGGGGGGGCAATGAGCTATGGAACTAGAGGTTGAAAGTTTGATTCCCCACTGTGCCTACTTGACAGGCCTGGCCTCAGTGATCCATTGGTTCCCTCCAAAACATTTCAGTTCTAAGACTGATGATGATGATGATGATGATGATGATGATGATGATGATGATGATGATGATGATGATGATGATGAAACAGACTGTGCTTTTCCTTTGAAGCAATGTCCTTCTTTGTTCACCACCCGGAGTTCCTTCGGGAAGACGGCAATATAAAAATGAATGAATGAATGAATGAATGAATGTCCTGTCTCCCACTGTTGCTTAGGCAGGACAACAGTTAAGTGTTAGGAACTATTTTCCCCCTACAAGGAACTGCTATGTTCTGCCATAGGTTGAGATTTCTAGCAAACACCTTTTATTTTCCAAAGAAATGCCTCTTTTGTACATTGTCTTCAATGCTTTTGATGCATTTCCCACCTCCGTGATCCTCCCTCCGTCTGACATTCACGAAATGAGAATGATATTTAGATTACAATAATTTACTCGGGGAAATCGGACAAAAACGTGTTCAGAGAAACAATGGCAAGTCAGGTGGTTTGATTTGAGGCATTAAATGGGACGGGAATTCTGTAGCTATGTTGTCCCAGAGAGGTCAGCACGATCCATCTGCACTCACAAATCATTAGCATCTAGGATATAATCTGCAGTGACACAGCCCCGGGCCAGAGTAAATTGCCTTCTATCAGGTACTAGCATCTCTTTTTTCAAAGGGAGAAAAACAGCTCTGGAAAATGGCTGTTGTACTTCATCATGATTCACCCCCAGTGTAACTTTTTAGATTGAGAAAGAAATTGTTAAACTCAATATGGCACGGATGTGACATTTGTAGCTAGAGCAGAGTGTTTCCTTATTCTTACTTTGTTGGCCATATATTTCTACAAGGCACTTATTACACTCATCAAGTGCCCAATATGTTTTTGTTCAATGGTTGTCAAGTTGACGGTTATAGTAGTAGCCTTTGCCGAGAGAGCAACTGGAAACGATGCAACAGTGCTGCTAGGAAATCGTGTGTGTTTGTGTCATTGTTGTTGTTGTTTTGGAGCAGGGATTTGCTTGACTGCTGGATTGGGCTGAGCTTTACATAGGTCCCACTGGTCTCAGTAGCCCTGGAGACAGGGAGTTTTAAAGTCTGCCTTGCTTAATTCTGCAAAATCTCTTGACCTTCCTTCCGATGCCTGTACAATAAGAACATAAGAACATAAGAAGAGCCATGCTGGATCAGGCCAAAGGCCCATCTAGTCCAGCTTCCTGTATCTCACAGGATTCAAAAGTACCACAGCAGCTTGAAGTACCCTGGTTTAAAGCCAATTACAAAATGGTTTGGTGATGGACTTTTCCTCTAGGAATCTGTCCAATCCCCTTTTGAAGGCATCCAGGCCAGATGCCTCACCCCCCAGTTCCATAGACTGCCCCAGCTGGGTGAAAAAATATTTTCTTTTGTCTGTCTCTCAGCACCAATTTGAGGGCAGTTCTGGTATTTTGAGAGAGGGAGAAGAGCTTCCCTCTATCCACTTTACTCATGCCCTGCATTATTTTGTATGTCTCAATCATATCCCCCTCAAGCGCCTTTTTTCCACCCTACCTCCCCCATTGGTCAGATGATGGATGGTGGATGGTCAGATGATGGAGTGGATGCAAGGGAAGCATATGGATGGTCAGCCTTCCCATAGGAATACCTTGGAAATCAATCAATCAATGCATTCCTATGGGAAACCGCTGCTCTACTTAACAATTTATTTATTTATTTATTTTACTGATGAGCATGTACTTGGAATGGATAATATTCGGAAGTACAGGTATTAGTGTAGTAGCCCTCAGGCACTTTGAGCCAGAAAAAGTAGACCTCGGCCTGTTCAAAGTTGGACAGTCCTGCGGTAGGTCATCAGCTTTGCAGGCAGATACTTCAGGAATCTCACATGCAGGACCAAGACTGTGGTTTGCAGTAGTGTTGTTACTGTGAAGAGCCCTGGCACCAGAGCATCATTCTCCAACTACTCCATCACATGTAACTTCCGTAAGTCATTATAGTATTTTTTTTTTTTAAAAAAATGTAATTGTCAGGCTGTGTGAAGGCTTAAATGGGGTCAGTGACAGTTTACAGAATCCCACACCCAGCCTGATTACTAGTAGCTTCTGGCATGTTCTCTCCTAATAACACTGACAAGAAGGAGGAGGATGGCAATGGTAACAGCTTTTTCCATGGTACAGAAAAATGTTCAGGCTGGAATCCTGCTCACTTACATGATCATGATGATTGATCTTATCCCTGAAGGTTTCAGTGGGCCAGACTGAAGCAAGACTAGATGTAGATCAGCCCACCTTATCCTAAGAACAGAAATCTGTCTCAGCTCACTGTCAAACTAGAAAATAAATAATTTATTTATTTAAATAATTTCCCGGGGTACTTTGATGGGGATTCCTGCATGGCAGGGGGTTGGACTGGATGGCCCTTGAGGTCTCTTCCAACTCGATGATTCTATGTTTCTATAATTTTATTTCTTCTTTCATTGTTTCCAGCTAGTTCCACAGCCTACTGCAACAATTGTCTGGAGTGCAGAAACTCTTGCTCAAAATGTAATATGGTGGATAACAACAATATATCAGAAGTATCCTCTCTGCTAATGGTGCAGTTGGATCCATTCAGTTCCTTGAACCATTCTGAAGAGGCACTAGAGACAAAGCATGCCATTAAAAATTTAGCACCTTCAAACGGTATTTTTATAGTTTATTAATTATACCAAAGAACCACTACTAATTAGTTTAATGGCTAGCACTGTGCATGCAAGTAACATTAAATAGATAACTAAAGTAAATCAAAATGCAACATTCTTGTCTTTATACGGCCAACCAAAGTGATATATGGCAAGGGAAGAAATATTGTTGTTGCAACTGACAATAAAAAAGAAAAGTGTTCTCCATTGTTTTCCAATTGTACTTCTTCCCTTAATGATTCTTACAGTGATACTAATTCTTTCTTTTTTTTATTTTGCTTTCTGAATATTTCTCTTTTCCTTTTCTTAAGCACTGTTTGTTTTCTTTCTGCTTACTCACTCAGTTCTGTGCAATGTTGGGAACGTTCACTTCCATCAATTGTGAGCATAGCATTTAAGATTTGAACTGGACCAAGAACCTATAGAGTGAGAAGCCAACAAGAATTCATCCTTGGGTTAAGCTCTGTGGAAATGAATCAAAGGTGTACACAAGAAAAATGGGGTTACTCTTGTGCAAGAATTACAGCAAGGGTATAGCTGTGATCTTGCCCAAGTCCCACTCATTTCAGTGGGCCTGTCAGAGAACCCTACAGTGTCTTGTAATCATGTATGTACCGCCTTGTGAAAAAATGAGAATATCCATCTGATAGATCCTTAGGGCGTTTTGTTTGTCTGTTTGTTTTACTTTCCAGACTATAAACACTATAATTCTTTATTTCTACCCACCTTAGAACAATTTGAACAAATTCAGAGGAGGGTGACAAAGATGATCAGGGGGCTGGAAATTAAGACATATGAGGAAAGACAGAAAGAATTGGGCATATTTGGCCCAGATAAAAGATCTGGAAGTTTTCTTGAAAAACTGAAACATTGTGCTACTCATCCAAGCAGCTTTGTCATCGACTGACAAAGCTGCTTGGATGAGTAGAGAAATGCTTAGTTCTCTGAAGAAAAAGAAATCCAGTTGCCATGACTCAACTTCCAGATAACCTCACCTAGATGACTGAGAATCTTCACAGATTAGAGAAAAGAAGACTGAGAGGTGATATCATAGCACTTTTCAAATATTTGAAGGGCTGTTGTACAGATAAGGGACAAGAGTGCAGGACATGCAACAGTGGGCTCAAGTGAAGAGAACCAAGCATTCGGCTGAATATCAGGAAAAACATCCTAACTGTTAGAGCAGTACAGCAATGGAACCAATGACCTCAAGACGTCATGAGTTTTCCAACACTGGAGACATCCCAGAGAAATTTGGACAACCAAATTTCAAAAAGAAGGTTGACGGGGGATATGATAGCTATGTTTAAATGTTCCTGCATGGTAGGGGGTTGGACTAGATGGCCCTTGAGGTCTCTTCCAACTCTATGATTCTATGATTCTATGATGTGGCAGATATCTTTTTATTGTATTCCTACATGAAGTTGGAGTTTGAACTTGATGGCCTTAATATATCCTTCCAATTTCACTATTCTATGAGTCTACCTTCAGGCATCTTACAAGTATTTTTTGGACACTGAAATGTAACTCACCTGGGAGAAAGGCTTACATCAGAAGGTTTTGAGACTTAGCTAGGCCAAGCTTTCCCCAAATATCCTGTTCAGAAAGAACACTCCCAACTGTTAGGCATGTGTAGTTTACAAAGAGCTGCTGTAGAGTATAAATTGCTAGATCCAGCAGATGGATTTGGTTTGGCAATCAGACTTGAGAAATGCCTAAGGACCACCTCTGGGTTGGAGAGATAGGCAGGATCTCTCTCAATGCCCTTTGCAGGGAATCTTAAGCAGGTGAAGACATCAGCTTGGGAATACCCTGGAACAAATGGTGAGCCTACTGTGTGAGACAGAATGATGGACTGCATGGGCTGTGGGCTGCTCCAGCAAGGCTGTTATGTTCTTATGAAACACTGAGCCTCACCCAGTTGGCTCAGCATAAAAAAGGCAACACTTAACAGAAGCAGCAGAGCCAGAAGATTGAAGCTCTGCTGAGCAGACTGCCTGGCTCCTTCTTGTGCTGACCTAACAAGAAACTTTGAGCTAACTGAGAACTGAATATTTACTGAAGAACTTCTACACATTGGAGTAGTATAACAGACTTAAGAGATGGTGATCTGAACTGTGGCTAAATAATCTTGTAAATAATAAAAGTCTTCTTTCTAAAGACAAAAGAGAATTATGATACTCATCCTTTGGAAAATCTGAAACATCCATCGCTAATGAACATTCTTCTAGGCCAGTGGTGGCGAACCTTCAGCACTCCAGTTAATTTGTACCACAAGTCCCACAGCCCTTTGTCATTGGCAATCTAGGCTCAGAATTCTGGGAGCTGTGGTCCAAAACATCTGGAGTGCCGAAGGTTTGCCACCACAGTGGCTCTTTCCCAGAATTCAGTGACCTATGTGTTAGGTCAAATAAAAATGAATATGTGAAAAGCCCAACTTTTAAACTTTAAAATTTTATTAACTTTATGTAGTTAATTGAAGAGGAAGTGCAGATTAAAAATGCAATTATAATTCCAAAATAATTAAAAAGGCAAACATTGAATGAGTCAAAGTGCCCCTCAGCAACAACCCAATCTAGATGTTACCCTGGGGTTCTGTTTAGAAAAGAATTATATCTTCCAACCCTGGGGTGCTCCTTCCTAAGGCTCCCATCCTGAGCTATGGGATCATAATTTATAGAAAAAATGATGTGCAGCTCCCCAGTCAAAGACACAGAGACTCCGGCTTGGGTGAACTAAGCTAATTACAATTTGATATAACAATGAGACATGGTATCAAATCATAGAACTGTAGAGATGGAAAAGAGTCCAAGGCCCATTAAGTCCAACTTCCTGCTGAAGCAGGAAATCTGCAGCTAAAGTGTTGCTCACATTCATCATCATCATCATCATCATCATCATCATCATCATCATCATCATCATCATCATCATCATCATGTACCATCAAATCAATGCTGACATAGCAATCCTGTTTTGCAGTGATTTCTAGACCTGAGAATACTCAGAAGTAGTTTACCATTCCCTTCTTCCGGGGGACTGCATTAACACTACGCAGCTTGCCCAAGGCCACACAGACTGGCTATTCTCCTTGAACTCAAAGTAGGGAAATGAACTCCCAAACTCTGGCCCACAGCTAAATACCTAAACCACAGAGATATCCTCCTGACAGGCAGCCATTAAAAAACCTTCAACAAAGGAGAATCCCACCACCTTCAGAGACAGCCAATTCCAATGTCAAGAAGTTTTCCCCGCATTAGGACAAATCTGTTGTCAAGACATTTGTCCTAATGTATTCACAAAGGCTTTTATGGCTGATCTGATAGCTGTTGTGAGTTTTTTGGGTTGTTTGGCCATGTTCAAGATGTGATATTATAAGGAAATCACTGAACTTTGTTCTTTTGCAGGCTGTAGTTTTCATTACTGGAAGGCAGGCTTTGTTGATTTTTAGACTTTCTTCTTTTTTGTTGAAACTGTGCTTATGTTTGTGGATTTCAATGGCTTCCCTATGTAGTCTGACATAGCGATTCCTCTTTCCCACACCTTTAAAACCACACAGTCTTACTCACTCTATACCCCAAAGTACAGAGAGAACTCCTAGTTTCCATAGCTCCTTGCCCTCTGAAGATGCCGGCCACAGAGTCTGGCGAACCATCAGGAAGAAAAAACTGGTTGTGCTGGTTGTGCCACTACTGCTGTGCTGCCACAGCTGTCACAATGATAAGTCAGCACATGTGTAGAGACAGCAACCCGAGATCCCAGGAGGGAAACTAAAGCACTGTTTCTGAATTCACGCATGCCTTCACCCCTCACTATGTTGGTTTATTCTGAGTTTTCCGAGAGTTGTAGTCCAAGAACATCTGAGAACCCAAGGTTGCAAACCCTATCTTTGGTTGGGATCACTGTTTTAGGATGGAGATGATCCACAAGGAAGGAGAGGCTGGACAATAAAATCTTGGCTATTTTGAAGATTTTTGACCACGATCCACCTGACCAGTTAGATGTTAAACAGATTCTCAAAAATCTGAGCAACAACAAAAAGGTTGATTATTGCAGGACAGTTGGAAATGACTTAGAAGTTGTTGTTGTTGTTCAGTCATTCAGTTGTGTCCGACTCTTCGTGAACCCACGGACCAGAGCTCGCCAGGCCTTCATATCTTCCACTGCCTCCTGGAGTTTTGTCAAATCCATATTGGTTGCATTGATGACACCGTCCAACCATCTCATTCTCTGCCATCCTCTTTTCCTTTTGCCTTCGATCTTTCCCAACATCAGGGACTTTTCCAAGGAGTCCTCTCTCCTCATGAGGTGGCCAAAGTACAGGAGCTTCAGCTTCAAAACCTGTCCTTCCAGTGAACATTCGGGGTTGATTTCTTTCAGGATGGATAGGTTTGATCTCCTTGCAGTCCAGGGGACTCTCAAGACTCTCCTCCAGCACCACAGCTCAAAAGCATCAATTCTGCGGCGATCAGCCTTCTTTATAGTCCAGCTCTCACTTCCATACATCACTACTGGAAAAACTATAGTGTCGAGTCACTATCCTGTCTCTGCTCTTTAGGATGCTACCTAGGTTTACCATTGCTTTCCTCCCAAGAAGGAGGCGTCTTTTTAATTTCGTTGCTGCAGTTGCCATCTGCAGTGATCAAGGAGCCCAAGAAAATAAACTCTGTCATTGCCTCCATTTCTTCCCCTTCTATTTGCCAGGAGGTGACTTAGAAGGGTTTGATCTAAATAACATTTGTGGTAAGTTCCCTATTTCACTGAACCTTATCGGAGCCCAGAGTCAATTTGTTTTTCCAAAAAGTCTTACCTTTAATTCCTTGTGATGTTAACAATGAATTTAGAAGTGCATGTTATTTTTTATTTTTGTAATGTTGCTGCTGCAAATAATTTAACTAATGACTAGTGTTACTTAAATTTGATATTTTCAGAGGAAGGCCATTTTACATTTCCCTTTACTTTCTTAAAAAAACATTTTAATTATTTTAATAGAACTATTCAATTTTCAAAGTAGTGCATCACTAAAGTAAACATAGCTAAAAATTAGCATAATGAACCATTCATAAAAATGATGAATACAAACATATCAGCAAATTAACATTAACATTAATGTATCAGTGTAAATGCTAGCAGTTCTAAGTGCTGATTCTTCCATACCTAACTCTCATGTCAGTCGTTTATAAAAATAGAGATGTGAATGTATTTCTGTGAAATGCTGCATTCCCTCAGGAGAAAGCTGTCACAGCTCCATGTGCTGGTAGTGGGTGGAGTGAAAGCTGGCAATATACAGATCAGGGGCCTAATGTAGACAGCTGTCACTTTTCTCCCCCTATACCTGCTGTCCTACATAGAATCATAGTATCTTAGAATCATAGAATCATAGAGTTGAAAGAGAGCTCAAGGGCCATCCAGTCCAACCCCCTGCCATGCAGGAACCCCCATCACAGTATTTCCAACAGATGGCCATCCAGCCTCTGCTTAAAAACCTCCAAAGAAGGAGACTTACCACCCTCCGTGGCAGCATATTCCACTGCCGGACAGCTCTAACTTTTTTTTCTCTTGTTGCCACCATGTTTGCAGGGACTCACATATCAACAGTGTCGGACCGTGGGTGGTACGCTTGTAGCCGGGGGGTTCATCAGATCAGAAGAACCCGGGTCAGGCATCTTGTGCCTGTCCCGCGTTCTGACCCCTCGGCTCGCTGCCACGTGTCCAGGAGTCACTTCTCCAGCGCCTCCAAACCTTTCCTGCATTCTGTTGAATGCCAGGTCAGCCCATAATAAAATCCCTATCATATATGATTCCATCCAAGATGGGCGGGCTGACCTGGCTCTTATTACCGAGACCTGGGTGGGTGCAGAGGGGGCTTCGCTCTCCCTGCTGTGCCCGCCCGGTTATCTGGTTCAGGGTGTGGGAAGGTTGGAGGGTCAGAAGGGAGGAGGGGTCGCTATCGTCCACCGGGATTCTCTTTATGTCTGCAGGGCCTCGACATTGGTTAGCCAGGGGTTAGAGCGCCTTCACCTGTTAGTGGGACAGCGGGACAGATTTGGCATTGTGCTGGGTTACCGTGCTCCCCGCAACCCAACACAATCCCTTCCGGAGCTCTCCGAGTTCATCGCAGCTGCTTTATTGAAGTCCCCGCGCCTTTTGGTTGCGGGTGACTTTAATGTGCATGCCGGCGGTGAACTCTCTGGTGCAGCTCTGGAGTTCATGGAATCCATGGCTTCCATGGGTCTGTCCCAGCATGTTGTATGCCCCACTCACAGGTCTGGCCATACCCTGGATCTGGTATTTTCCTCCATGTCGGGGACTTCGAGTCTGGAGGTTGGGGGCATTGTCTCCTTACCTGTGTCATGGTCAGACCACCACCTGCTTTCTTTCCCCCTGGCGATTCCGGCCCCTCCTCGCGGGGACCACCGGCCTCCTGTTTTGGCCCGCCCCCAAAGACTCATGGACTCTTCTTGGTTCCAGGAAGTCTTCGGGGTGTTTCCTGGAGAACTGACTGGCACGCCGGCCGAGGTTGTGGCCAACCATTGGTTTGATACAGCTGCCCATACCATCAACCGGATCACCCCTAAGCGTCTTCTCCGGTGCCGAGCTCGGCCCTCGCCGTGGTTCACAACTGAGCTCCGAGCAATGAAGCAGGTGAGGAGAAGACTAGAGCGCAGCTGGAGAAGAACCCGGACGGTTATTAATAAGGCTACTGTTGTTTCCCAGACTAGGTGCTATTCCAACGCGATCAGGGAGGCTCAAAGATCTTTTTTCTCCCTGAGAATTGGTGAGGCCTCTAACCGCCAGGCAGCGCTTTTCCGGGTGGTTCGGGACCTCACCAATCCTAGTCTGGCCAGGCCTCTTCCTACTGATTTCAGTAGTGAGAATTTCGCAGCCTTTTTTGTACCAAAATTGAGGCCATCCGGGCCGGCTTCGACTCCGGTTGCAGTAGCACTGCCCCGGCATCCCTAGTTGCTGGTCTGCCTTTGTCGCCTCGGTTGGATGCGCTTGGACCTGTTTCTGCTGTCAAGGCCTCTAAGGCTATGGCTCACTGCCAGCCGGCGTCCACTCCTTTCGATCCCTGCCCTGCCTGGCTTATTAAAGCTGCCAGCGGGACAATGGCCGAATGGACTTCGGTCATCGCCACTGCCTCCTTCAGCAAGGGGGGTTTTCCCCTCTCATCTGAAGGAGACGGTGGTAAAGCCCATTCTCAAAAACCTGGCCTTTCCCAGGACGATTTAACCAATTATCATCCAATTGCTAACGTCCCGTTTATGGGCAAGGTGATCGAGAGGGTGGTGGCGGTTCGGTTGCAGTCATACCTGGAGGATCGGCAGTGCCTCGATCCTTGCCAGTCCGGGTTCAGGCCTCGTTGGGGGACTGAAGCAGCTTTGGTCGCGCTGCTAGATGATCTAATCTGGGCAGCCGACAGGGGTTGCTCTACCCTGTTGGTTCTCCTGGATTTGTCAGCGGCCTTTGATACCGTCGACCACGGTATCCTGTTGGATCGGCTCTTCGAGGTTGGAATCGGAGGCACTGCTCGCAGTTGGCTCCAATCCTTCCTGGAGGGCCGTCCACAGTACGTTCTGCATGGGGGGGGAGTTGTCGGCCCCTTGGATACTCCCTTGTGGGGTTCCACAGGGGTCGTCGCTGTCCCCTATGCTGTTCAACATCTACGTAAGGCCGTTGGCTGGGGTTATTAGGAGATTTGGAGTCTGCTGTCACCAGTACACTGATGACACACAGCTCTATCCCTCCTTTTCCACCTCTGCAGTGGAAGCTGTGAGGATCCTTGATGAGTGCTTGGATGCCATCCTGACTTGGACCGGGGCGAACAGGCTTAAGCTCAACCCCGAGAAGACGGAGGTCATGTTCCTTGGGAGCTCACCATCTGGGTAAGGTGTCCCTCTTCCGCGTCTGGGGGGGGTTCCCTCCAGCCAGTGGAGAGGGTGCGGAATCTGGGCATGGTCCTGGACCCGGCGCTGACCATGGAGGCTCAGGTGGCGTCGGTGACCAGGGCCGCCTATTACCATCTTCGCCAGATTGCCCAGATCCACCCGTACCTGGATGTTGATTCTCTGAGAACAGTGGTCCAAGCACTGGTGATCTCGAGGCTGGACTACTGCAACACCCTCTACATGGGGTTGCCCTCTCCTCTTCTCCAGCGTCTGCAGCGGTTACAGAATGTGGCGGCCAGGCTGGTGGCTGGTGTGCCTCGTTATGACCACATCACCCCAGTCTTGGCTCGCCTGCACTGGTTGCCCATTGCAGCCTGGATTAGATTCAAGGTCTTGGTTTTAGTTTATAAAACCCTCCATGGCTTGGGACCGGATTACCTGACAGAGCATATCATCCAGCGATCCACCTCGGCCCGTCCAGTTCGGCAGGTGCGAGCACACTCGCTCCGGGTTGCCACCCCTCGAGAGGCCCGGAAGGCGGTTACCCGGAACCGGGCCTTCTCTGTGGCAGCCCCTTCCACATGGAACTCCATCCCTAGTGAAATGCGCTCTGCAGAGTCCCTGCAGGCCTTTTGAAAAATGTTAAAAACCTTTTTATTTCGAGAGGCCTTTGGCGAATCTTAATCTTTTTTTTTTCTCTTTCTCGCCATCGCTATTACTTTATTGACTGCTGACTACCGGTGTCTCCTATTTTTAATTGTTAGGATTTACGTCTTTGGCATGTTGGGATGCATTAGGAGGCACTAGGACTTTTATCCTAAATTTGTCTTATACTGTCTTATTCTGATGTTGTTATTGGATTTTGTTGTACTTTTGTTCTCTCTTTGTTGGCGCTCGGACGCTTTCTGTTCACCGCTTAGAGTCCTATTTTAGGAGATAAGTGGGATATAAATATAACAATAAATAAATAAATAAATAAATAACTGTCATGAAGTTCTTCCTAACATTCAAATGGAATCTCTTTTCCTGTAGTTTGAGACCATTGCCCTGAGTCCTTGTTTCTGAACAAACCAGTCCCCTCTTCAATTTGACATCCTTTCAAATATTTAAACATAGCTATCATATCCCCTCTCAGCCTTCTTTTTGCAATGCTAATCGATCCAGCTCTCTAAGCCACTCCCATTAAGACATTTCTTCCAGACCTTCAACCATCTTGGTCGCTCTCCTTTGGACCTACTCAAGGTTGTCATCAACATCCTTTTTAAATTGAAGATCTCAAAACTGGACACAGTACTCCAGGTGGGGTCTGACCAGAGCAAAATAGAGTGGTACTATCACTTCCCTTGATTTAGACACCGTGCCTCCGTTGATGCAATCAAGAATCACATTAGCTTTCTTGGCTGCTGCATCACACTGCTGACTCCTGTTCAATTGGAGGTCCACCAAGACTCCCAGATCCCTTTCACAGGTACTATTTGCCAGCCAGGTGTCTCCCATCCTATATCTGTGCAATTCATTATTTTTACTGAGATGCAGCACCCTACATTTCTCTCTGTTCAAATCTATTCTGTTAGCTTTAGCCCAGTACTCTAATCTGTCAAGTTCATTTTGGATTTTTATCCTATCCTCACAATTAGCCACCCCTCACAATTTGGTATCATCTGCTAATTTAATCAGTCTATTCTCTATTCCTTTATCCAAGTCATTAATAATGTTGTTGAACAGCACTGGACCCAGAACAGAACCCTGGAGCACCGCACTGGTCACCCCTCTCCATGCTGAGGAGAAGCCATTTACGATCACCCTTTGCGTACGATCAGTCAACAAATTAGAAATCCACCTAACAAAAAAGGATCCCCTTTCCCCTCACTTTTTGCCCCCGGATGTCTCATCCCTTCCTCCTCTTCATCCTGTATGCTGTGAAGGGAGGAAAAAGATCCCCCCCCCAGATGTCTCATCTGGTCAACTGAAGGTATTTGAGATTCGGCCAAAGGCTGCGTGAATTTAGCCAACTGATCATCAGTGGATCATCAGTGGATCATGGGCCATAGATTGTCCTGCTTATTGTCAACCATTAGATGCTCAAAGAATGCTCACTAAATTCTTCCTTTTTTTCAGGGCAGGGTGCTCATTTCAGTGAGGAAATCTCAAACCCTACCTGAATCCTCACCTCCAGTGCGAGAGCAAGACAAGGGACACCTCTAGCCAATATCTCAGTCACTTGTGCAACTGACATGCGCAAAATGTCTGGCTTTGAGGCGCTTCTGTGCCTAGCGGAGCTCCCTCCCCACCACCACCGGAGAGCACATGAGACTCACCAGTCTCGCAGAGGAGAACTGAGGACCGAGCCCTTATAAGGGCTGGCCCTCGTGGTCCCGGCCTCTTCTTTGGCCAGAGGTTCCTTCAGAGGATTTAGGGAGTGACGTACAGCGGGTCTGGTCCAGGCGCCATTTTGGGTGGTGCAGCCGGAGGGTGGAGACCCTGCTCGTGCGGCGGGAGGCAACCGGCGGCGAGGATGAGCATCAGGGGGTGCAGGGGGCACTCCCCCCAGGTTATCTGCGCGGCACCCTTGCCGCACCGCGGATCAGGCCCGGAGGCGGCCCCGGGGAAGCTGCAGTGCCGGAGCCCGGGGGAGGGCGGGGGAGCGCCGGACGGGGCTGGTGTGCATGTGGCGCTTGCCGAGCGCCTTCCTTCTCCCTCTGGGTGGTGGGTGGAGGTCACCCGGTGGCCACGGCCCCGGGACCAGGCCGCAGCCTTTCCCACACACCCTGCCTTCCAGAGCTTCCCCTGCCCTTGCCAGGTGAGCTCGGGCGGCCGGCGCGGGGCCTCGGAACGGGCCTCAGCCACCACCCCGCCCACGTGGTTACTTGCTTCTGGGTGGTGGGTGGCAGTTACCAGGCGGCCGCGGACCCAGAAGCGGGCTGCGGCCTTTCACACACACCCCGCTCTCCAGGCCTCCTCCCACCCTTGCTGGGTGGGCTTGGGCAGCCGGCGTTGGGCCTCGGAACGGGCCTCAGCCCCTTCCCTGCCCACGTGGTTACTGTCTTCGGGGTGGTGGGCGGCAGTTACCAGGCGGCCGTGGACCCGGGAGCGGGCCACGGTGGTTCACATGCACCCCGCCCTCCAGGCCTCCTTCAAGCCTTGCCGTGGAGCTCAGCCGGATGGCGCGGGGCCTCGGAATGGGCCTCAGCCCCCTCCCTGCCCTCGCGGTTGCTTTCCGGTGGTGGCCTGCCATGGTGAGGGCCGAGGCCGGGCCTGGGGCAGGTCGGGGGGACCCCCGGGGGTGATGGAGGCCTAGTACCTTGGCCGGGTTGGGGCTGAGCGGTGGCCAAGGGCCCAGCAGGCTTCCTCTCCACGTGGGACTGCACGGGTTGACTGGGCGGTGGAGCCGAGTCCAGGTAGGACCCTATCAATTTTGACCTTGACAGCAGCATGGCCCCTCACCACCATAAGGGCGGACCCAAGGGAAAGCACCCTGCCAGGAGGCAGCCGGTGCAGCTTTCCCATTCTGATTCCTCCTCAGACGAGGAGGACTGGCCGGTGTGGGCCCAGCTCCAGGCCCACATGGAGGCATTGGAGGGCGGCTCTGGGGGCATCCATCCTTCGGGGCTGGGGTCCACCTCCGGCCGGGATATGGCACGCCCATCGAAGGCCTGGTGGCGTGCCAAGCTCCGGAGGATGGCACAGGCCCTCAATGACCATTGTGATGCATTTGAACAGCGCCCAGCAGCTTCAGTACACCCGGAGGCTGCCCAGATGGAGGCAGGATGCCAGACAGCCGCCAGACCCCAGATGGCACCAGGAGCACAGGCAGTGACTGTGGCGCACGACAAGGCGGTGCCGGCCCAGGCAGTGGAGGGCCAGCCGGAGGCCTGGGAAGCAGAGGTGATGGTCCACCCTGCAGAGGCGGAGCAGTCCGCGAACCCACAGAGGATTGAGGCTGACCTGCAGCCAGTGGGACGACCCCCACAAAACAGTGAGTTGGCGTGTGCACCGGACACGACACCAGGGGAGCAGTGGCCATGGGGGCCCCCGGAGGCCCCTCAGCAGGGAACAGGGAGGGCCCCCATGGCCCCAATGGGGGGCATAGCATGGGGGTCGCCGTGGGTACGTCAGGGGAGCCAGGCCCCGCTGCATCACAATCGTGCCTGGGATACGCAACGCCAGGCATGCCTCAGGCTGGATGCGGACCTCCAGTGCCCCAGGTGAGTGCTCCATCGAACCTGCCCAGGGGTGGCCCCTGGGGCCAGCAGCAGATGCCTAAGGGCCCCGCCAGGCAATGGACCCAAGGGGCCCAGGGCACAGTAGGTATGGGTGCCGTGGGCCCGTGGCAGGCACACACGCAGCCAGGCGCGTGCACTGCGGTGGTGGTGGCACATGGGTGTCCAGCCGCATGGGCCACTGGCCCAGTGTACGCGGGGGTCCCTTACACGGCGTTGCCATACGTGGACTATGCATCCCTGTTGGGCAACCACCTGGCCCAGTCAACTAAGGAAAAGATCTGGAGGGGGGAACTATGTGGATCTCTTTAGCCTCCCGAACCGGGAGTTAGACAGTAAGGAGCTGGAGAAGGAGGATGCAAAGGACAGGGAGCGCAGGTTGCGACGCAAGCTGCAGTGCTCCTGGGCGAATTGGCTGCCGGCATTTGCAATCTATATGTCCATGGTTCTTCACGTGCACCCCTGGAGGGCGCAATCCTTGATCAAATACCAGGACATGATCTACAGGGCATTCGTCGACTTCCCAGACTACGCCTGGTTGACCTACGACGAACGTTTCCATATGAGGGCAGCCGTCCAGCCCCACTTGCGGTGGGACGAGCCGTACCCACCCCTGTGGCTGCAGTACATGATGCCGGTTCGCCCAGCACTGGGCAACCATTTCGATAAGTTGAGGCCACTCATTTTGCCTTTAAAAAGTGGGAAAATTGATTGACTCAAGTATAACCTGTCTCAATATTTCCCTCCGCTCCATTCCTCAAGTTGGCGTTCCCTTCTTCCTCCTCCTCTTCCCCCTCCCCCCGCCTCCTCTTCTGATGGGGGGAAGAAGTGGTGGCTTTTAAAACATTTTTTTCTCCCTCCCAAAGCAAGTGCCAATGGCAGACATTGGCGCTTGCTTTGGGAGAAGAAAAAAAGGTTAAAAACCCGCTACGTCTCCCCCCCCCATCGACCTACCGTATTCACCCGAGTATAAGTCAAGGGCCCCTTTTTTTCAGCCCAAAATTAAGGCTGAAAAAATCAACTTACACTTTAGGATATACAGTATTTCCTGGCCCAGGGGTTGTATGAACACCAGACTCCCATAACCTCTACTGAAGGTATTTGGATACTTACCTCAGAACTGCAGAGCTGGAAGGGATCATATGGGTTATCGGGTCCCGCCTCTGTCAAGGCGGCGCCATGGGAAATCAAGATTCCTAACCTCCAGCTCCAAGACCTGTACCACTCAACTATCCAGCAGTTATTCAAGCACTCCTCTATAAGGAATGAATCTTTATTTACAGTTGTTAACCAAATCAAGAAATAACAAAATATCAATTTGCCAGAATAAAACAATTTGCCAAAATAAAACAATTTGCCAGAATAATATTAAAAACATTGTAAAACTTTTGATAAAAGACACAAAATACAAACAGGACTGTTATATAAATAGTCAATATCAGAAAGATAGATAAAATAATATATTGAGGGTCAAGTCAACATCAAACCCCTAAGTGGAGATCACACTCTATATGATCATCAGGAGTTAGAATTACTGGCAGTCCTAAGCCTACGTACAACTACTGCAACAGTACAAAATCTGGTGACACAATTTGAAATTTGCTGGGACCTGTCAGAAACAAGTAACTTCACAAGAATTTGGCAGGTCTTCCAGGAAATTTATTAATAACAGGTTGAATAAGTTCCTTACGTAGGTCACAATAAAAAGAACAATAGAGAAGGACATGAGTGACCGTTTCTACCTGATTCATTTCGCATGGGCACAAGCAATTTAGGAAGGGAATATTCTGAAATTTCCCATCCAAAAGCTTGGAAGGGAGCACATTCAATCTGGCTAAAGTGAAAGCTATTATAATCTTTGGGGGCATTGAACCAGTCAGGTATCGGGGTATAGTAAACTCCTCTACATGGAATGAGGAAGGATGCCATTTTGTTCTCTGCCTCAGGCAGCAGAAAATAAAACTTGAGCTGGCACTGACGTTAAGCCAGCAGGAGGCCTGGAACGGCAGTTTCCCGATGTAGCGGGGGGCATAAGGGTGGCTAACTGACCACTTAATACCAGTTTAGCTGCATTTAGAAAGCAGTGAAGGTTAAATTATTGCCCTTGGTGGCTGAGAGACATTTATTGAGGGAGGCAATAGCCATCAGGGATACCCATTAGCACTCCTCTCACTTTGTTCCCTTGGATGAAATCTCACGAGGCTATTCCCTTTAGAAGTGTCAATTGTGCTGGTTGGCTGTCAGACCCACCAGCGACAGGCCCCTTTGGCCTATCTCTTGGAGGGAAATAATATTAGTCAAAATGTATTCTTTGGCTCAGCTGTCATGTACTAGGGGAAAAGACCCAGAATTCATAACAGTGGGAGAGAAAAAAATAGATTAAACTCCAGTGGCTGGAAAGAATTAAATGTACCATAGACAACAAAATTAAAATGGCATAGCAAAGAGGGCTGTATTTGCAACATTCTTGCTAGATTTTTTTTCTTCCCTAGGAAAAAGAGGTGGAGGGACACTCTGCTTGATTCTCCTGTATTCTACTTATGTTTTTATGATTTGCCATAACCTTGAGCAATGTGAAAAGAGCTAAATCTGCCAAAGTACACCCAGACCAGTTCTGGGCCAATGCTTTTGAAAGTTTTATAGCCTCACATGCTGCCTGTAGAATGTGTGTCTGGGAAGGCCTTGTCAATCTGTCAACTGGCTCTAACCAATCATTCCTTCCTGACTCCAAATTCAAAAAACTTTATCCTGATTCCCCCCCCCCCTTATGCCTTATCCTCCCATAGAAAAAAAAGAATAAAGAAATCCTACTGCAATTTCTTCACTGCCACCGTCTTCTCCGGTGCTTCTATAACGCAGGTAAATGACTGAATTAGGCTATCAAAAACAATGTGCCACGTTGTAAGTAATCTAAAGGGAGAACCGGAAAACTAACAACATTAATTTGAATGGAAGACCAACGGCATGACGTTATCCTAAAAAATAATTCCTGAAATTGAAGCAGATGATGGGAAAATGTCTGAGAAAATCAGAACAAAAGGCGGTTCTGCAAAGTGCAGACGGGAACCGATTCGTTGAAAAATGCTCAAGTGAGGAATGCTGAATCGCTTTAGCACCCACGTGACCAGGGAAGGGCAAAAGGCGATTCAAAACAAAAAGCGGTTGCTGAAAGACCAGCCCTTCTCTCTACTGAGTGTGCCTTTATCCCTTAATCCAGTGCTCCCCAACCTTTTTATCACCGTGGACCGGTAATTCCTTGATAATTTTTCCCTGGCCCGCTTGTTTTGATTTAATAAGATAAAAAATGTAAATGCCCCCCCCCCGGCCGCTGACGCACATGCGTGCTAGTCGTTTCCCACTCTAGGGGGCGGTGCTCATCTCCGTACTCAAGCCGAAGAGCCAGTGTTGTGTGACATCGCTGCAAGGAAACACTGTTTTTACTTCCTCGCATTTTTCCCCCGGGGGCTACCCAGCCACCGTGAGGTCTTGGGACCCTTCGCCCTTCCTTGACATGAGGCCTCCCTCCCTCCCTCCTTACTTTCTTTCTTTCTTTCCCTTTTCTTTCTTCCTCCCTCCCTTCCTCCCTCCCTTCTTTCTTTCTTTCTTTCTTTCCCTTTTCTTTCTCCCTCCCTCCCCCCTCCCTTCTTTCTTTTCTTTCTCTCTCGCCCTTCCTCCCTCTTTCTTTCTTTCCTCCCACTCTCCTTCCTTCCTTCCTTCCTTCCTCTTTCTCTCCCTTCTTTCTTTCTCTCCCTCCCTCTCCCTTCTTTCTTTTTTCTTTATTTCTCTCCCTCTCCCTCCCTCTCTTTCCTTCCTTCCTTCCCTCCCACTCTACCTCCTTCCTTCCCTTCTTTCTTTCCTTCCTTCCTCATTTTCTTTCTTTCTCTTTCTTTCTTTCTTTCTTTCTTTCTCCCTCCCTCCCTTCTTTCTTTCTTTCCCTTTTCTTCCCCCCCCTCCCTCCCTCCCTCCCTCCCTCCTTTCTTTCTTTCTTTCTTTCTTTCTTTCTTTCTTTCTCCCTCCCTTCTTTTTTCCCTTTTCTTCCCCCCCTCCCTCCCTCCTTCCTCTTTCTTTCTTTCTTTCTCTTTCTTTCTTTCTTTCTTTCTTTCTTTCTTTCTCCCTCCCTTCTTTCTTTCCCTTTTCTTCCCCCCCTCCCTCCCTCCCTCCTCTCTTTCTTTCTTTCTTTCTCTTTCTTTCTTTCTTTCTTTCTTTCTTTCTTTCTTTCTTTCTTTCTTTCTTTCTTTCTTTCTTTCTTTCTTTCTTTCTTTCTCCCTCCAAAAAGCGATGGTGGGCTGCGGGGGCAATTGTGGGAAGCCGCGCGGCGGGGCGGGACGGGCGTGTGTCGCGGCGGCGGGACGGGGCGGTGCGGGTGGTCAAAGACCAGCGGGCGGGGCAATCTCTCTACGGGGCGGCAGTGCGGGGATTGCAGCGGCGGGGGTTTGCGGGGGATTGCAGTGGCGGGGGTCACGGCGGCGGCGGGATGGGGGCCGCGGGGCGGGCGGGACTTGCGGGGACGGTGCGGGGGTCGCGCGCGCGGCGCGGCAGGAGAGGGGGCGTATTGCGGCGGCTTGACGGGGCGATTCGGCGGGGACGGTGCGGGGATTTTGCGGCACTGGGGGGGTTGCGGCGGCGGGGGCGATTGAGGTGGGGGTGGGCGGCGGCGCGGCCCGGTGAAATTCATCCAAAGGCCCGGGGTTGGGGAAACAAATCTACTGAAAGTAAAGGTGGAAACAAATCTTAAAAATTGCAAAAAATTATTCAAAAAGTCCAACTTGTTAATTCAAAAACTCCAATTTGTTAATTTTATATTCATACTAATTTATATCTCCAATGAATAAGAATTGACACATTTTTAGCAATTTTTGATTTGTCAATTCATTGGGCTATAAAATGGCTCCCAAGGCACCAAAATTCAGCTAAACCTCCTCCCCCCCCCCGGTACTTAGAGACACCAAGTTTGCAGTAAAGCTTCCTCCTCTACCATCCCAATTTTGTTAAAGGCCGTGCTTTTCCAAGCTAGTGGTTAAAGAGCACTTTCTTTGCAAGGACACTTTTTGGATTTGTAACTTCAGGTGTCTGAAACCCAATATTTACCAAACTTGGAGGAGTTGTAGAGGAGAGTCAGGGGAAGCATCCCTGGTTCCTTAGGGGTTTGGAGGCAACTTTCCTGGGAGTGAGCTTTTTGGGGTTGCATAGCTCATACATTCAGAACCCAAACCTCACCCAAGTTGCAGGGATGGTAGAGGAGACTCAGGGGACACCTCCCTGAAAAATGTTATGTCCTTAGATCTCTTAGAGCCGCAGTTCTCAACCTGTGGATCCCCAGATGTTCCTGGACTGCAACTCCTGGAAGTCTTCATCACTAGCTGAGCTGGCCAGGATTTCTGGGAGTTGCAGTCTAGGAATATCTGGGGACCTGCAGGTTGAGAAGCACAGTCTTAGAGGCTATTTTATAGGGCAGTGTTGGCGAACCTATGGCATGGGTGCCAAAGGTGGCACTCGGAGCTCTTTCTGTGGGCACCTGGCATTGTTCCTTCACAGCCACCTGTATTCAGGTTAAACTGCTATATTGGCACTTTGTGAAAAATTAGTGGGCATTTGGGTTTTGAATCACAGTTTGGGTACTCGGAACCTAAAAGTTTCACCATCACTGTTATAGGGGCCTAAAATGAAAAAAATTGTCAGGAAAAAAATCATATATTTGTCTTTTGTAATTCATTGACCCTGATGAATTGTGAATCAAAATGAATCACTGATTTTCTGATTTGTGCCCATCTCATTTTTGAATGTGGAAATGCCTTTCTTAAAAAAGTTCTACCCTGGGCATTTGTTCTCCATTTCTGTTACTTGTCAAGCTGTTATAGTTCAGTGGGTCAGAGCCCTCTCTCATAACCAGGGCTGGAAGTTCAAATCCACAGTGTGCCTCCTGAGGGAAGGACTAGTTGAGGCCAGCTGTAACAGGCCCAGCTGAGGAGAGGAAGTGCATTGCCACTTGTGTGGTCTTGGGCATGTTGCCTGGTCCCAGAGCACCACCAGAAGTACAGACTGTTGTTAGCGTATAAGGCAGGCATGTCCAAAGTTCGGCCCTCCAGATGTTTTGGACCACAACTCCCAAAGTCCTTTGCCATTGGAAATACAGGCTTGGGATTCTGGGAGTTGTGGTCCAAAACATCAGGAGGACCGAAGTTTGGGCATGCCTGGTTCTAAGGGTATACTGTTTTAAGGGCCTACACTGGGAAAAAGGCACGTGGACTGTCCTGTTTTACCAATATGTGGCCAATTAATTTTCATTTAATTTATATTTTATTATGTTACTGTCTTTTATGTTTTCATTGTATGGATTATTTGAATTTATTAATTGTTGTAAACTGCCCAGAGTGACCTCGCTGCCAGATGGGCGGTATAAAAATCCAATTTAATAAATAAATAAATAAATAAATATGGAGGAGAGCACCAAGTTACAAAATGGACTGCGTATTGAATGATATTGTGAAAATCTCGGGTTTGTTTCGTAAACTGCACCATCGATTGTCTCCTTCTGATAAAAAAGGGTAGAGGATTTGTCCCAGCCTGGACTTTTGCACTGTGGAATGACAAGAAAGATAAATGCTGACCATGTCAAAAAGGCTTGGGCCAAGCTGGAAGTCAATGGAGAGACTACAAAGTTACTACAGTCGTCCCCCTCCATTTCGCAGTTCATATACTGTGGTCCCAGTATATTGCAGGACCGTAGTATATGAAATGCAAGGCCCCCTGAGGCAGGCTGCTTGGGCCTGCTTGAGGCCTTACCCCAGGCCTAGCGCTGCCCCAAATGGGCCTCTGACTGGCTTGCTGGGCCTGTTAGAGGCCCCAGGAGTGGTTTCCAGTGAACCGGAAGTTACTTCCAGAAAACCAGAAGTGACTTCCGGATCACCCAAACCACTTCTAGGGACTCCAACAGGACTCGGAAGCCAATCAGAGGCACATTTAGGGCAGTGCCAGGCCTCAGGTAAGTGTAGGAGGCCCCAGATAGCCCCACCCCAGTCATGAACCGACCACCCTAGTGGATGGACATTGTCATAACAGAATATTGGGTTGACAGTGTCTTAACTGGCTGATAGTTTTTCCAATCTCTGATTATGCCAGATCACTTACTTCATAATTTGATCCCTAAAACTCCTTACTGTCCTTTTGTTGCCATAGCTAAGCTTTCTTAGTAAAAATTCCAAAGTCAACGAGACTGCGATTATACTACATTCCTACCATTAAGAGATGGGTTGGCTAACTGTATACTCTGTCAGTTTTGAGTGGCTCCAGAAGGATATTATTAAGGACAGTGATATGCCTTTAGTTGACAGGATGTTAGCCGTCTCTGAGTGGCGATTTAATAAGTCTTATCCAATAATCACTGCTTTAAAAGCTGGCCAAACTTTCTTGGCTCAGCCCGTCAACTATGCCTCTTAATCACAGGGGAGCTGTGAAGCTAAGAAGCTCTACAAGTCTTATTTGTGTGCTGTTTTGCAAAAGCCGGGGTTGATTCCTGCAGAATTAATCATGCCAACAGGTCTTCAGCATGGCATTACTCCCAGGGAATATATGTTATGCTGCAATGTGTGATCTTGTGGATGCGTGGCCTTCCTCTTTCTGGTACAAATCAGAGTGGGGAGAATATGAGTTGAGAAGTAAAATGTGATATTTGAAATAACTCAAGAAAACCATGTTACTTACTTATTACAGTGACCCTCCGTTTATTGCGGAGGTTAGGGACCTGACCTGACCCGCGATAATTGAAAATCCGCGATATGCGGATGCAGGTCAGGTCAGCCCTGGGGTGCCTAGCTGGGGGCTCTTGTACTTACCAGAGGCCTCAGAAATGATTTTCAGTGATCTGGAACTCACTTCTGGTTTGCAGGGAGGCCCTTTTGGGGCCTCCAGAAGGCCTGGGAAGGCCCTCACAGGCCCACTCTGGGCAGCGTCTGGTTGGGGGTAAGTATGGGAGGCCTGAAACAGGCCTTTCCCCCCTTAACACAGGGGGCCTTTTTTCATATACTGTGGTCCTGCAATATAGTGGGACCCCAGTACATGAACCGCGAAAGGGTGGGGGACCACTGTATGCTGTGCTTTGGGGGACACTGGTAAGCACCCTGGCATCATCTTGGTGTTTTGGACCACTGTTGACTAACCCCTGGCCATTGGCCATGGTGTCTGGATCTGATACAGATTTTGGAAAAGCGGCTTTTGTAGGACTATAAATCCCAGAATTTCCTTCTCAGCATAGCCAGTGCCCATGTTCATATTTTGATAAGCCAAACATGCTAGTTGTCAAATTACTGTAAAACATCTCAAAGCAGATATGAATTTAAATATCATTCTGCAAGGCCTTGAGAATCATATACCATTGCATATAATGGAATGTTTTATCTAACTTTTGGATTGGGTCACCAAGAAACAACAGCCAAACCTTCCGGGTATGGAGGCCCTCTTCCCAGCTTGGAGGGTGTTTCCCTTCAGCTGGCAGACAGTGTTCGGAATCTGGGTGGAGTCCTGGACTTGGCGCTTACCATGGAAGCCCAGGTGGCCGCCGTGTCCAGGACTGCATTTTTCCATCTTTGCCAAATTGCCCAGATTTGCCCATGTCTGGATGGGGACTCCCTCAGAACTGTTGTGCAAGCACTGGTGATCTCGAGAATAGATTACTGCAACGCCCTCTACATGGGGTTGCCCTTGACTCTCTTTTGGCGTTTGCAGCAGGTCCAAAATGCATCGGCCAGACTGGTGGCAGGTGTGCGTCGGTACAACCACATCACCCCAGTTCTGGCTTATCTGCATTGGTTACCCATTTCATCCCGAATCAGATTCAAGGTCCTGGTTTTAATTTATAAAACCCTCCATGGCCTAGGCCCTGACTACCTGGCAGAGCGGATCTCCCAGTGGTCAACTTCGGCCCGACCTACCAGGTGGCCACGCCCAGGGAGGCTCGTAAAACATCCACCCGAAACCGAGCCTTCTCTGTGGCTGGCCCCACCTTATGGAACCATCTCCCTAGTGAAGTGCACCTTTCACAGTCCCTGCCAGCCTTTAGGAAGGCACTAAAGAGCATGCTATTCCATGAGGCGTTTGGTGACTTAGGTTGACTTTTTTTTTCCACCCGCCATCTGCCCACTGTTTTTTAAGTTACTTGAGTAGTTTGTTTAATTGTTCTTGTGTATTTGTTTGATTTGATTATCTGTTTCATTTTATATTGTTGTAAACCACCCGGAGATCCTCCGGGAAGACGGGCGGTATATAACCTCTAAAATAAATAAATAAATAAATAAATAAACACATTTCTTATTTCTACAGTGGCCAGCACAATTGTGCAGAATGTGGGCAGTTCTTGGTTTGGTTTGCCAAAGAGCAGCAACAGTAGGGTGGAGCAGCTGCCTACACAGTAGAACCATATTCTTCATTGCTTAGCAACTGCCCAGCTCAAACTAAGGCGATGAAACAGATGATGGGATTAATTCACACGCAATGGGGCAGAGTCCTGATAACAAGGGCCCCTGCCTGGAAGTATTAATCAGATGGGACCCAATGGCAGCCCAGAAGTCTTCATTAAGACATTGAAGTTGGTAGTGAATAGAGATGGGCACGAAATGCCAAAATGGTGTTTTGTGGTCGTTATTCAGGCCCTGGGGTCCACTTCATTCCATTTCCGCTTTTTCAGGAGCCTGGGGCCCACTTTGTTTCCATTTCTTCATTTTTCGGGTGTGGCAAGCTGTGGCTGCAGGGAGCCCTCCCAGGGCCGGGCGCCACCAGACCGGTGACATGCAGGCCAGGAGAGCATTCCCGCGGCCACGGGGAGCCCTCCCTGGGCCAGGGCAAGCCTCCTGGGAGAGCCGTTCTGCAGCCACGGGGAGCCCTCCCGGGGCCGGGCGCCACCGGAGCCAGTGGCAAGCCTGTCGGGAGAGCGATCCTGTGGCCATGAGGAGTCCTCCCAGAGACAGGCACTTCTCTGTTTACCAGCTCCAACAGTCCACCACCCCCGGAGCACCGCTGAGCGCCACCCTCCCTTGGGCCCTCTCCCCAAGGACCGATCTGCCGCGCCATCTGCCACCCCCATCGGGTCACTACCCCTGGAGCTCCACGCAGCGCCACCCTAACTGAGGCCCTTCTCCCTGGGAACCACTCCGCCTTGGGAGCCACTGGTCCAACAGACTGCCGCCCCGCCGCCCCCTGGCCTAGACCTGGGAAACCTGTGGGAGGTGCCGCTGTACTCTGGCTTCCGTCACATGGCTGAGATCCCGGAACTTCCACTTTGCCACGTGGCCAAGATCCCAGAGCCCAGCCCATAAGGGCTCGGATGCTGTCTCTTCTTGCGAGACCAGCAAAGTCTTGTGTCAGCTCTGGTGGGGAGGGGGCAAAGAGGCTCCACCAGGCCCAACCCCCTCTTGCCGGCCTTCGCTTGTTGAATGACAGCCCAGTGGGCTGTCATTCACCTATAGGAGATGGCTGGACAGTGGGCTGGGATCCCGCCTCCGCACATGGAGGCGGGATCCCAGCCCCCTCTCGCCACCCTCTGTTGCTCCATTTTTTATTGCATGAGTGGCGCGATGCCAGTAACAGAAACGAACAGGACCGAAGAAAATTTTTGTGGTTCTGTTCAGTTCAAGCCTGCCCCATCACAACATTCGTTATTCATTCTGTTAAGTAACGGAATGAATAAAGGAGAACGGTAACAAAAAATGGTCATTTTGTGCCCATCTCTAGTAGTGAAGCCTGCCAGTTGGCCAAAAGATCAGTGAGTGCTAATGTTGACCCTGTGCTTGATAGGCCTCAAACCAAGAAACTGCAAGCACCTTACAGAAAGCAGCCATGTGCAGCAAGGCAGTGCTTAGTGTGCTCAACTGAACAAAAGAGGCCTCTCAGAAAATCTACATGATCTGAAGTCCAGGCATGCATCCAAGGCAGGTGGTCAATTGCTTGTGTGCAAGTGTCTTTCATTGGTTAAGGTTTGGATTACTTCTATCTAAAGTATTGAGATTCTTCCGCATCCCAAAAGAACATGGTTTCGCACAAAGGAAGAGTGGCATTTAAAATCTTTGGGAAAAGGTATAGATCTGTAATGACTCTGAAGGATATTTATAGCCAAAGCAACCAAAGACCTGGATATCTACTAATTCAGTCTTAGGAGCCCTCAGACTGATGAAGCTGCTTGGATGAGTAGCAAAACATTTCGAGCCATGATTCAACTTCAGGATAAATTCACCTCGATGACATAGTCACTTAGAAGCCATTTTCTTAGCTACTTACTATTTTAAGTTGTTTAATCTGTTTTTGTATTTTGTATATGTTTGTAAACTGCCCAGAGTAGATTTTTTTTTGCTAGATGGTTGTGCTAATAAATAAATAAATAAATAAATAAATAAATAAATAAATAAATAAATAAATAAATAAATGTTAATATCAACACGCCTTCCCCTACAGATGACCACATTGCAAAACAAAAATAAGTCCCTAAAATTGAAAATATAATGTCATAAACCTCCTGACAAAAGAGGTGTCATTGTGAGACTAAACACTCCAGACTATATAGCAGGCCAAAGACAGACAGACAGACAGACAGACAGACAGACAGACAGACAGATAGATAGATAGATAGATAGATAGATAGATAGATAGATAGATAGATAGATAGATAGATAGATAGATAGATAGATAGATAGATAGATGGGTGGATGGGTGGATATACAGCAATGAAAGCCTCAATGATGATACAATTGAAATAATTCAGAACATTACAAGAAGGGAACTTTCTCCATTCAGTGCCTCCAGCTTATGTCATGCAAATTAGAGATATCAATCCACTGTTATCAAACCTTGAGAGTTCTGCCAAAGCCATCAGCAGGCCTCCTGTGATAGTTGTCTGCAAGACCCCATATCTATGGACATTACTGTAAAAGCTGGCTTCAAACAATTAGTCAATAATTTTGGTTCTAAACCTTTTGATTCCAAATTGCTGTATAACCTGTGTTTTTTTCTGAAAGAGGCCATCATTTCTGCTAGCAGGACCTTTTGTTCTATATAAAGCATCACAGGTCCTGCAATGTAATTTAAATCACTGACTGCAGACAACCAGGATGCCTTCTGAAATACATGGGAAAAACAACAGACCTATTTTTTAAAAAATACAGAAATCATAAATCGCCCACCTTGACTAAGAAGCTGGAATGACCAGTGTTGAGATGCTCAAACTCTGAGCATCATGGGCTATCAGACTTGTCTGTGATTGAAATAGAGGTGCCATCAAATCCAAACATACTTCTAGATTTACAAACTGGCTACCTTAATACCTCGTGGCCTGGCTGTAGATTATAGCACGTCACCACTCATCTCCTTTGCTATAACTCAACTGGGGTCCTTTTGATGGGAGGTGGTGTGGATATTAAATAAATAAATTGTATAAGTTAGTAAACATGGCCACCAACATGGATCACTTTGCGGGGGAAAGGAACTAGAGGAATTCATTGGGGATAAGTCCATCCGTGGCCTCTTGAATCATAGGCAGAGGCCCAGAATTAGAAACATTTTGCCTAACAATATGAATATGAGCTTGATGGGGCCATGAGTGGGAGTATTTTCTTTCCCTCAGTACCTTTTTGACAGCTCACAGAATGGGAAACTCCGGATGTCAAACGATCTAGGGTTTTGGTGCAATCCAAACAGGCTGTTAAATTCTTCCACCTGCGTAACATAAGCATGGCAACTGAGATCGTTTTTCATTCGTCGAAACCAGGGGCCACCAACATGACATCCAATATAATTAGTTCCACTAGAGAAAGAAGAAAATAATAATTATGCTGTTACTGCTTACACACCATCTGACAGAAAATATATATACTGATCTCTTTCATTACCACCAACAATAGTTGCTTATGAATTATGGTCCAGACTTGCAGTAGATTACTGTGTTTGTGAACCATGAAAATATGTGGAGCCTTCCCCACTGCCAAGTAAATTCCATTAATCTCTTTCTGCTTTCTTTGGAAGTCTTCAGATGCTCTTCCATGTAAGAACTGGTGTATTTCTTTTCCACTTTCACTTCAGGCCACTCCAAATGAGGCATTATACAGAAAGAACCTACCTACAGGTGCTAGGAATCAAAGGGAGAGAAAAACCAGCCATGACTATGGAGACTAGGACCCAGTTATCAGCAGTTAGAGTTACCTGGGTTGTCCACTCTTGCTTTATCTGATCTCCATGCATGTGGACCCTGACAAATTTGTTGACTGCATATACTGTCGATTTTCTATACAGCAAAAAAGCAAATTGCTCTGGTTATATACCACCCCATAACACTTCAAGTAGTCTCTGGGTGATTTACAGTTTCATTACCGTATGCAGACTACACATTGCCCCCCCCCAGCAAGCTGGGTACTCATTTTACTGACCTTGGAAGGATGGAAGGCTGAGTCAACCCTGAGCCTGCTATTTGGGATTGAACCCCAGGTTGTGAGCACAGTTTTACCTGCAGTACTGGCATTTAACCACTGCGCCACAAGACTGCTGGATAGCTTGGTGGCTTAGGTCTACGGCTGCGGAGCTAGAGGTTGTGAGTTTGATTCCCCATTGTGCCTCCCCGAGAAGAGCTGGACTTGATGACCCAGAGGGTCTTTTCCAGCTTATTATTATATTATCATAGGCCTGGCTTCACAAGTTGGAATCCAGGACTACTGAAAGACATTCAACATCTACAGAATATTAGGAACACTCCAGCAGATTAGGGATATGACAAATAATCACTAAGGCAATTACTTCATGTCCTGTATGTCCCTCCTTGCTGTCCCGCTTGGGACTGGTACAAAAAAATCTTACCTCATGCCCATAGAATGACAGCAAAACCTTATCTCGACCACACCCCCTGAACCGGGAACAGAGCGTGACAAGCCATACCTGCCCCTGGGCTGGGGAATTATCTTGTCTCGCTTTGTTCCTGGTTCCTGTTCCGAGACAAGGGACGTGAAGTAACAGCCTGTCACACAACAACCAGTGTCCACCTAGTGGTCAGCGGCTGAAGCAGCATTCAACATAAGTTTCCCTATGGAAACACCATGCAGTGCAAATGTTTATTAAAGAAAGTCCTGAAAATTCTGTAGCATTGACATGTAAATCCCAGAAGACCAGTAAATTGAAATATCAAAAAAGTTTAATTAACAATATTAAAAAGGGGGTTAAGAAAGCAAGACAAATTCAGAATTTGTCACGGAACAAGGATGTGAGGTAACAGTTGTCACGAGATAAGTAATCACGCTCATGAGGAAACAGAAACAGGGACTGAACAGGGACAAAACCACGTGACAGTGAACAACGCTGTCATGGTACAAACATAATCGCAGAACAAGGTAGGACATGAAGTAATGGCCAAAGTTGTTTGTCCCCATTGATTTAGATGGTCCCAACTCTACAAGGAATTTTCATGCCACACAAGAGATACTGGAGCTAGTACTGAAAGGACCCTCACTGGCTGCCAGTTGTAGGAAGGCATTGGGTCTTAGACCTTAGACAGGAATTCCAGACTGTTAGAGTTAACAACAGTGGTCTCCATGAACCAATGGGCAGACTCAAGATAAGGCAGCTGTCTCTGGTTCCTTGGAATAAAATTCAACTCAAATAATTACATACCACCAAGTCAGTGTTCAGTAATAGAGACTAGCATGAAATGGAATCATAGCATTTTGCTTCATTTCATTTCAGTCTTAATTTCATTTTGTTTTCTTATAATAACAGATTTTTAAAAAAGAATTTACATCATGAAACAAAATGAAACAAAACACTTCATAAGGCTATAAATAATGGGGAGCTTTCCCTTTTTATTTAACAGGGAGCCTACTGCCCTAAATCAAAGACCCTCAAACCTTCCAATGAATTTGCTTTGAAGCAAAGAACCCTCTGTAAACGAGATAGAAACCTAGCTGCTGCATGGAGAGATCAGAGAGATAAACTCAACAGCTGATTGGCAGTACTGTATGGTGAGGGAAGGAAGGGAAATATAAAAAATAACCTCCACAGTCCTACATAATCAGGAAAGGAAAACAATTGGAACTTTAAAATCAGCTTACAGACACGGCCAGTGAAGGGAAGAGCTCAGCTCCTGAAGGAAGGAAAACAAATCAATCAGTTTAAAAGTAAACTTCTTGTTCTCAAGATGGCTGGATCAAGAGGCTAGAATGAATCATTTCATTTCTGAAACAAAAATGTGTTTTGTTTCATTTCTTGACAACATGCTGTTTTCTGATTAGTTTTGTAAGCTTTTGTAATAAATATTTATTAAATGTGCTGCTATTTGTCTCCAGAAAGTGGCCTGAGAAATGCCTCTGTTGTTGGTGATGCACCTGTCATGGTGGTCCTACATGGTGGATGGAAACGGTAATGGATGGGGCATGGTGGGAGACTGACATGGGTTGAGGCGGAGGTCCCCCCCTCTGTGTGTGTGTGTGTGAATTAAATATTTGTGTTTGTAGTTACATTTTTGGGGACATAGGATTTTTGAACTACATCTGGCCTCTCCTAACCCCAGTGTTGATGAAGGGAGAAGTGTACTTCCCATAATGATCTCCTCTTGCCCGTCTGTCATCTATTAAAAGCTTAACATCTTGAAGAATTGTCCCACATCTTTTCAATGCTTTTCTTTCATCAGCTCTCTTTCCAGCTTGCCAAACTCATCTGGCTAGCCAGAACCCTCACCTCATCTATTTTTTAAAATAGAAGCCCAAGCCAACTAGAGGATTTTTCTCTGAGCCAGAGACAAATTCTTGAAACAAAGACTCCATTGGTTTAAAAGAAATGGCACACATTGGTTAACCTCATGCGGTTTTACTGTTATCAGTAGACCATGGTGTGATTAACAATAAACCAAAGGATTTCTTTTTTTAAAATGGTCTGAATCGCTATAAAGACAGCCTTTTATTATTCAAATAAGCACTGTGGGTTCATTACCTCCCTTGCCTCACCCCTCCTTCTCATTTTGTTTGTTTGTTTATACTGTAGCTAAATTAAAGACTTTTTGGCAGGACTGGTGTGTTTCTTCCAGCAGTTCATATGCTCTTGATTAATCACACATAATTGGCAGGCAGCATGTGGGATAGAGTAATTTCATACCAATCACAACCTATTATTTAAGAGCGCTTTGACACATTGCTTTGTCTATCTCACTGGGGACCTCAGAACGAGACAGAATGATCACACCATCAGCGTCTAAGAAACTGTTCACAGAAGCCAGAAAAGGCCAACGGCAATAATCACATTAGTGGCAAAGTTTGGATTATTCAGAATTATGATACACACACAAAAAATGGTTCAAACCCATTAGGAAGCATTGACATCATGTTTTGGGGAAGTCTTCAGTTGACTCCATATAATTCCAAGGTTATAATCCTGAAGGCATGCAGACAGACCTGGACACAAAGTCACAAAGCTATGATCCTTAGACACAAGCATAGAAGATGCTTTTCCTTGTGACTCTGAAACTCAACCTTGAACATTTGTGTTGCCAGCTTCTTTGTTGGGATAATAGCAACCATGCATGCACTTACAGGGAGAATCAGTTAAACGGGGCTTTAAATCCATATGCAATTTGACAGTAAATTGACTGCAAAAGATTTTTCCCACTGATAGGGACGGATGAACGTGTCTCAAAATCAAAATATATTATAAGCAGATCCAAATATGCTGACAGGGTATAATGTCAAATTGACCCAGCAAAACTTGGCGTAACAGCTGGGACTTCGCACAATGTCTTACAGTGCGTGGGCACCAGTCTCAGCAAATATTTTGTGGTTAGGAAGTAGGAGACAAGATGGCCCATGTTGACACTATCTTATGGTACCGAAGTGTCGTTTTGCTGAGAGCAGCATATGGCGGTTAGCCAGTAACAGGGAACCAGCTTTGAACTAGGAAAATAGAGTCAAGTCATTCTAGGCCTTGACAGCCAAATAGCTATAAGCCAAAGAACATGAGCTGATGAACAAGCACATGAAAGCACATGTAGGCACGTGTAGAGATGAACGAAATACGTCAGTACACCATGCAAAAGAGTATAAAAACCATGGAGAAGCCATTACTCCTGGGTCCAGGACAGCAGGGCTGTCTGGCCTGTATGCTGTGCCTTGGATCCTTTGTTCCTTAAACTAACCTATTTTCTGTACTGTATCGTTCTGTATTGTATCTCTGTCTGTCTTTAATAAACCTTTTGCTATATAACTAACTCAGCGTGGCAATTTTGATGAACCACCAATGATGCATTGACAATGCGGGCTCCGCCGGCGGCTCGTCCGCCCCGCGGAGCCTATTTGCCGCCCACGAGAGGGACGGCAGGCGAGACGGGACAAGAATGTCCCGGATGGGAGGGGGAGGAGCGCCCTATAAAGGGTGGCTCCTCCCCCAACCCTGCATTCAGTCTTCTTCCGGCGTTCCCCACCCACCCACCGCGTTAGGGCTAGTGTGAGTTTTACCGGTCGCCATCTTTGGGGCCGGATAGGAATTTTTGACCCGCACTCTAGATTGGCCGTTGAGGGCGGGGATTTTTTGCCTATCCCACACTGGTACCTCGGAGTTGGAAAGTTTATGTTGATTCCCACATTGGTCACACAATGGCGGCTAAAAGCTGATGGAGGGCAGCGGTGAGCATACAATTAACAGCTGGACCCAAATGCCCCTCAACCACAGCACTGCGGGCCAGGAGGTCTCGGTGCTGGGGCGGGGGAGACCAAACGCCTCCCTGCGCTGGGAATCACCCAGGTTGGTGACAGCAGGCAGGGAGGATCAAATAAAACCAACTGGCCTGGTGGGGTGCTGTCCGACGACTGCACCACCTGGGGGTTTATGGCTCGCCCGATGCTGCCCGGTTGGTGGGGTCCCGGGAGACCCCTTGGACCCAACCAAGTCATGGATGCCTGGCCCCTCCTGTTGTTGTTGTTGTTGTTGTTGTTGTTGTTGTTGTTGTTGTTGTTGATGTTATGCGTTAAAGTGTGGCCCAGTTACCCCCAACATACCGTCTTGCCTGGTCATTTCGAGTGGGGGGGCAATTTATAATGGTGCATTGGCAATTTATAAACAAAACCCCAATGCCAATTCTTAAGGTAAATTTTTGACCTTATCACCATCTCTTCTTCCAGTCTTTTGTTTATTTCTATTTTCTATTTTTGTTCATAGTCCATTTCTTCTTCTTTTGATCTTTATCAAACCAACAAGCATGGGCAGTTTTTCCACATGCTGGACATTCATTTTTTAAACTTTTATTTCTTCTGACTGTAACTACAGACGGTAACTGTAAGTAAAAGTATTATCCCCCCCCCACACACCCCTTAAATGTTTCTGGAGTGTGTCCAAATTTCAGGGGAGTCTCTAAAATCGCTTTCTTAAGGTAACCCTGGTACTTTGGTGCCCCCAAAGGTAAGTAATTTTTGAGTGCATATTTTTTTAAAATGCACTGAAAATTATTTTTAAAAATGTGCAATCAATATTTACTTACCTTGGGAATCCAAATGAGCAGGGGTATCTTCAGAAAGTGATTTTAGGGAACGCCTTGAAATTTGGAAACATTTGGGGTAAGGGGGCTGAGTTATGAAGCTTCAAAGGGGATGCATCTAGGGAAAAAAACTTATAATTGGAAGCTGATCGGGTGGGAGATAGCACTGTTGCCACTTCCCATATGATTCCAAATTAGAAGGGTTTTTTTTCCTAGCGGCAACCCCATTTGGAGCTTCATAACTTGGTCCCCTTAGCTCCAAATGTTTCCAAATTTATTTCTAACGAAACAAAACTACTCAGGGAGAATGAAATGAAAAGAAATGAAATTTTTCCATTTTTTGCCCATCCCTAATCTTGAGATTTTTTTAATATTACCTGTATTTAATATACATCCACAAGTTTAAGTTCCGCAATGCTCTGCTACAAATTAAAACAAAACCCAGAAAGAGAAAGATAGTTATGGCATCTGGCCTGGATGCCTTCACAAGGGGATTGGACAGATTCCTGGAGGAAAAGTCCATCACAGGTTACAAACCAGAGGGAGATGTGTAATCTCCAGGCTTAAAACTGGGGTACTTCAAGGGCCAGATGCAGGGGAGTGCTATCAGGAGACAGATATCTAGTCTCATGCGCTCCCAAACACATCTGGTGGGGCCACTGTGAGATACAGGAAGCTGGACTAAGAGGGCCATTGGCCTGATCCAGCATGGCTCTTCTTATGTTCTTATGTTCTTATGTTATAGGGGCTGTGCTTGCAAATTCCACATAGAAAGAAAGAGAGACAGGAAAAGGAAATGAACTTTTATTCACTTGCAATTACAGCATGGTTCTTATTTATCACTTTATCACCTTGATTTAGGGCCTTGAAAATATTTGTCTCAGGAACTACCTGTACCTGTTGTCTTTGAAACTTTGTTGAGCTTCAGATATTCATGCAAGGAGAAGATTAGGGCAGATAGAACTGTCTTGAGAATTGTTCCCTGCTACAGGGAATAGCAGGTGCTGTAGGCGCCTGGAGTAGGAACTGGCAAGCCACTCCATTATTCCTGCCAAGAAAACTCCATGTACATGGGGTCACAAAGAGGCAATCACAACAACAACAACAACAACAACAACAACAACAACAACAACATTTGGATTAGAGAGACTTTTTGAGACAACATTTTATATCACTAAGCATGGAGCTCATAGGCATGTGTAGTTTTTTGAGCGTTGGCTGAATTTATATCATTACTGTTGTTATTATTTAATTTGAAATTTCCAATGTTTGCAAAGTCTATTGTGTTTGTAATGCTCATTTAGAATATAGCTCCAAAGAATCAAGAGAATGTACATAGGTTCCCGTACTGTAGAAGCGACAGTTGAATTCACTTTGATTTAGTCCCAATTCTTATTTTCTGTTACCCGCCAACAGAATTCATGAATGCAAATGGCCCAAGCCAGATGTGGAAAGTGACGCTTGGATCTGACAGAGCTGTAAGTCCGGTGCTGGCAGAAACCATCAGCAGATGGTTAGCCAGGCTTCAACAATGTGTGACCCACCAAACCAGTACTGCCCGGAAGCCATGTATTGTGACCTGCCAAGTACTTAGAAGTGCTCTGTTTTAGGAACATAAGAAGGGAAGAAGACCCCTGCTGAGTCAGACAAGCAACCCAGCTAATCCAACATTCTGTTCACATTGTGGCCAACCGGTTGCCCAAAGCAGGACATGAGAGCAACTGCTTCCTTCAACTCACATTCTCCAGCAATTGATCTACAGCCATCTTGAGTGATAGATTTTCTCTCTCTTTATGAATTCCATGTTATGCAGCTCTATGGAAATAGCACAGGAGCTCCGCAGCCCAAGATACGAAACGTAATGTGCAACATGGGTCCCATGCAAGCCAAGAAACAAGCCCATCATGTTCCCTTCTCCCTCCCATGAGAAGGGAGGCTCATTGCCCTGCCCCTGCCCCGGAATCCAAACCGGGTACCAGTCTAGCAATTTAGAAGGGGAACTCGTTTGAACAAGCACAATGCAGGCCCTTTCTAATCCCATCCTGTTTCTGAGCAGATGTTCAGATTTCCAAGTATCTGTAAGGCCCATTCATTTGAAAGGGGATGCTGAAATTGCTATGGCTTTGGGAGGAAGTTAAACATCACTATAAAACATGGGGAGAGGACAGACCAAGAAGAGAGGGTTTGTCATGCCACAATGCAGACAAGCACCTTTCTAAGTTTTGAGTTAAGCCACCTGCTTGGGCGTGGTGGCTCAGTGGACTAAGGCTTCTGAAAACTGTTGGCTACAAAGCTGGCAGCTCGGCGGTTCAAATCCCGGGTGCCACGCAGCAGAGCAACCTCCCGCTGATAACCCCAGCTCCAGCCAACATAGCAGTTAGAAAGCATGTAAATGCAAGTAGATAATTAGGTACGGCTGTTAAAAGCGGGAAGGCAAAACAGTGTTTCCTTGCAGCCATGCCAGCCATGTCGCCATGGACTTACACAACACTGGCTCTCTGGCTTGAATACGGAGATGAACACTACCCCTAGAGTCGGACATGACTAGCATGTAGAGATGGGCATGACTTAGCGGTATTCCCGTTTCCATTTCCGTTACTCGGTTCCGTTACTCTACGGAAACGGTAACAGGAATTACTCCACCAGACTTCGAGCTCAAACCGATGAACGAACAATTTTGGTCTGATTTGTTGTGCTCGTTCCTTGCATCGCACGATCGCGCGATGCCACGCGGCACAGAAAAAAAGTTTTTAAAAGTTAAAAAAACCTGGTTCCCGGCCAAAAAGCAGGCGGAAAAATGCCTGCCGTGCCTCAGGGCACCTACCAGAGGGGTTGTTTCTGGAGGACCCTGGCCTCCCCCCCTTCCCCCATACTGGGCTGCTCTGGTGGGACTCGCCGCAGGCTCGCAGCCAGCAAAAAGCTCAGTCTCGCCGCCGGCCGCCGCAACTAAAGCGCAAGCAAGCGGCACGGACGGCACAGGAAAAAACTTTTAAACTCTCCCCCCACCCATGCCTGGGCCAAAAAAGCAGGCGGAAAAATGCCTGCTTGACTAAGGGCGCAGGGCACCTACCGGAGGGGTGGTTTCTGGAGGAGGGGTCCCGACTCCCCCCCGTCCTGGGCTGCCGGACTCGCCATGTCATGCGGTGTGGGCGGGGGATCCAAAATGGGGCGGCGAACGCAATATTGTTTTTGAAATCGTGGTCCAAAAACACACAAGCACAACAGAAACACGCGAAAATTTATAAACTGCCAGATTTTTCACAGTAGCAGTGGTTTTTTTCTTGCAACAAAATGTCTCTCCTCTCCTCCCCTGTCCTCCATTGATTTTATTTTTTTTATTTTTTTTTACACCTGCGCAATGATGGGGTGGTCGAGTGGCCAGCCATGTGGGAGTGGACAACCATGCAAATTTTTGGAGCCATCCCACCAATCGCATGGCCACTTGGCCATGGAGACTTCTGGGATGTGCCAAAAAGCCCCCTAAAACCTGCCCTAGCCCCCTAACCCTAACCCTAATCCTTGACTCCTTACCCATACGTCACAGACTATCTTCTTAGTGGGTCAGAGAGGCACCCAGAGGTGCAACCCACTAGCCCACCGTAACCTTACCCGTCACTAGCCTAACCCTAGCCCTTGCACTAACCCACCTTAACCCTAAGCCAGATCTACTTGCATTGCACTACACGCAAGTACGATTCCCTGCTTTGTGAGACATGGTGGTGCGAGAGCCTTAGGCATCACCCTATGCCTCTGGCGGGTTCACTGGTCTCACTGTCTGCAACAGGTATGCATATCCATATGGCTATTGCATGCCATTTTGCAGCAGCAGGTGAGGAGGGGAGGCCCCCATATTGAGGGGTCTCTTGGAGCCTGCTACCCCTTCCTAGTGGGTGAGGATAGGAGGCACCCACGGGTGCCTCCAGGAGCCCGCTTTCCCTTTATAGCGGGCCTGAGGAGGCACCCACCCCACAGAGGTGCCTCCAGGAGCCCGCTACCCTCCAAAAAACCAGTACTAATGAAAATGAAAAAACAAAAAAATGAACCAACTAATTTTTGCGAATTTTTGCGAAAAACAGAAACGACCCGAAACGGAACCGGCCCGATTAACGACAACTCGAAAAAAATTTTTTTCAAGTCGTGCCCATCTCTACTAGCATGCATGTGTGGGGGTACATTTACCTTTACCTTTAAAATCTGCTTGTCTTCTTCATCCCCATCCCCTTTATTTTCTGTGATCAGCAGAGCCTGTTGGCTTTCTGTTTCCCTTTCTTACTTCTTTTTAAATCTTTAAAATATACTAATCCTCTGACGCCTCTGGGGTGGTGTCCATCTCTCCTAAAAGCCTATTTGAATCATTCCCAGATTTGGGTGGCCTTTTGTGGCCCCAGGGAAAGAAAAAAACTGTAGAGAGAGGCAAATCATATCACTTAAAGCATTTCAAGATTATGATTAGCTATTGTCTAGTCCAGTGTTGGCGAACCTATGGCACGGGTGTCAAAGGTGGCACTTGGAGCCCTTTCTGTGGGCACCCGACATCGCCCCTTCACAGCCGCCTGTTTTCAGGTTAAATTGCTGTATTGGCACTTTGCAAAAGAAAATAGTGGGTTTTGAATCGCAGTTTGGACACTCGGTCTCTAAAAGGTTTGCCATCACTGGTCTAGTCTATTTAGAATGGGCCTGAGGGGTCATGGGGACTAAAATGATTGATGCAACATAAATGTCTCCTTCCAAGGGACTCTAAATCCCCACCTCTACTCCAAAAGTGACACAATCATTTTTGTATGCAAGATGCATACTAACGTTTGCTGCTTATATTCTGCTCCATAGCGCTAAAAACACTATCTGGATGGTTTACAAGGTTACACCTTGATATTTCCATGAAGAAAGATGGAACACTGAGTGAACCTTGAGCCAGCTACCTGAGATTGAACCCCAGGTCACAATAAGAATTTGTCTGCAGCATCACAAGGCTCCTAACTGCCCTATTTACTGAGTATCCTGGTCGAAGATCAGCCATACTACATATTATGATGTAGCAACCTGCTTCAGGCAGTCCCATAGAAAGGGAATGGAAAGATCATAGAATCAGTACATGAAGCAATGGCAAACACAGAAATGATCCCAAGGGTCACCAGGACCTGCCTTTTTTTAAAGGAGGAAATTCACAGCTAATACATCCCTGAACAATTATCATCCAGATGCCACGAGCACCATTGCCAGCTCATCAGCTGTTCCTTACAACCCTGTGAAGAAGTGACTAGTTGGTATTGTAATCCCAGTAAAGTAATCCCCCATTTATCACTGGGGTTACGGACCTGACCCGACCCACGATAAAGGAAAATCTACAATTTGTGGATGCTGGGTCAGGTCAGGACTTGGGGGGGGGTGTCTAGGGCCTCCTACACTTACCCTAAGCCTGGTGCTTCCCCAAATGTGTTCTGGTAGGCTTCCTGTGCCTGTCCGAAGTCCCAGAAGCGGTTTTGGGTGATCCAGAAGGCACTTCCGGTTTTTGGAAGTGACTTCTGGTTTGACAGGCCCAGGAAGCCCATTGGAGGCCCACTCAGGGCAGCACCAGGCCTGTGGTAGGAGAGCAGCAGTCCTCAAAGAGGCCCACACAGTTTTCCCCAGGGGCCCATGCCTTCCTATACTGCGGTCCCGCAATATATCTGGACCACAGTCTATGAACCATGGAATGGCATGGGATGACTATACTGTTACTTTCTTTGATCTGGTCACTACAGGCATACTTCTGTTAATGTGTCATAACACTTAGCTAGTATTTCCCCATTACCATGTCACACTGTTGGCTTGTGTTTAATGTGGTATAATAGAACTCTTAGATCCTTTCCATGATTACCATTGACTGCCAGCTAATATGGGTCTTATATTTGTGCACCTGATTTTCCTTGACTAAATGTTGAATGTCACATTTTCCCCTCCTGGAACTCATTTTATTTGTTCTGGCCCCAGTTCTCCAATTACCTAGCGTTCTCATCATTCCCAATTTTGTCTTCTTGTTATCTGCAGGCTTGATGAGTCATCCCTTGACTCCTTCTTTCCATTTATTTATAAAGATGTTGAATGACCTCAAGCCCAGGACAGGACTCTGTGGCAGCCCACTTGTCATTTCTGTCCATGATAACAAAGAACCACTGATGAACACTTTGTTTATGTGTTATGTCTTAACTATCTCACATGTATAGCAAGACTCGTGAAAATAATGTCCATATTGTGAGAAGAGTCTAGTTTGGATGCTACTTTGTTCCACAACAACCTCTTTGGGCTCTATCCCATGGTCTTTAAAATCTGGATCTCATTTTCTCATCAACTGCCTCCAAAAACTATGTCCGTGGGGTCAGCAGGTTTAAAAAAAAAAAAAAGTTAACACCCACTTAACTGGGTTTCAGTGAGTTTTCAAGAACCAAGGCGGAGGTTGGGTATTTTTTCATCCAGTTTGAATTGTACATTTTTACAAGAGGCAAACGTTGGTGGGGGCATAGAAAATCCAGTTTATTTCCCTTTTTGTTGTCAGTTTACCGGTTATGTGGGTCAGCAGCATTCTATCCTGCTGTTTCCCCCAACTGCTGTCTCTCTGAAATTTTTCTTGGGAGATAGCCAGCCAAGTCAGGGCGAGAAGAAGAAGGAGGCTCACTTGCGGGACAAGGATGAAAAGGGCAAGTCACCTCTTCTGAGGCCAACCATCAGCAGCCAGGGGCTCCCAGCAAGGGCGTGGGTCAGCCCTTGTGGCGGGCCTCCCTTTCCAAAGGCACCCAGGTGAAATCTTCGAAAGCCAGGGACTCCATCACTGTGCCAGGGGAGGGAGAGTGTTGCCCATGTGGGTGGGGTGTCCGGCCATGACAAAAGAAGAGAAAATGCAGTGACTTAAGCCACATCCATGAGAACTTTGAAACCACATTTTCAGTCATGTTACGACTTCAGAAAGAAACACTGCTTTTATTATTAACCGCCACTTTCGCCTGTGTGATAGGGCCCTTTTTCTGACACCATCTTGACCTAGTTCGCACAAACACACAATACATTCTTGTTTTGATCATCTTTTATTTTTCTAGGCTATTTTGTAATACTTATTTTCCTACCTCTGCCCAAGACTTGGTCCCACAGCAGTCTATTTTTAAACTTCCCATTTAGTGGAAGAAAACACGGAGCATCACAAATTCTAACTTGCTAGAAGACGATCATACACAATCCTCATCAGATGAGAAGCAGAGCTAAGGACAGTCTAAGTAAAAGGAGGAATAGCATGGCAGGCATTTTGTGAGGCTACCATCCCCTAACTGATTACTGGCAATTCATCAGAAGCGCCATCAGACGGATGCACAAGACAAAATGTGGAGTAGGATTGCTTAAGAAGGAACAAGGCTTCCCATAGTGGAGACACTGAGTTGAAAAGAATATAGGAAGGATGCTTCATAAATAAAACAGTGGAAGCTGTAGATTTGGACAAACTGGTGTCTCCAAATCTTTAAGTCCTGTCTGTGGACAGCAAACTCTGGAGACTAGGAGTTAAGGCAGATAAAGAGGAAAAACAACATGTAACAATTTAGAGAAATCTAATATAGTTCGGAGAGCAAATTCTTACAGGAGCCTTTAGATTTTGCTTTCATGCTTGTAACTCTACTGCTTTTAAGGAAGAGTAGTAGTAGTAGTAGTAGTAGTAGTAGTAGTAGTAGTAGTAGTAGTAGTAGTAGTAGTAGTAGTAGTAGTAGTAGGAGGAGGAGGAGGAGGAGAAGAAGAAGAAGAAGAAGAAGAAGAAGAAGAAGAAGAAGAAGAAGAAGAAGAAGAAGAAGAAGAAGAGAATTCTCTACCTTTGGTTCTGCAGGTAGATGCCTAAACAACAGAGGTAACCAGCAGTTCTTAGAAGAAGGTGGTAATCTCAGCCATGGAAGGAAGAGAGCCTACGAAAAGCAATCTGAACAATAATCTAGGGAGAAAAACAGACAGGACATTTATCTGCTTATTGTTGTCTAAAAAGGGAGCATTACAGGTTACAGATAAGACTATATTAGCTGACATTCTGTTGCATAGCATACTGTGTTGCATTAGAGTAGGCCAATGAATCAGTGGGGATTTGGTAAGCCTGTTTCTCCACATGTTCCATTGAGTCAAATGGGCCTATTTGAGGGTGACTTACTACATTAAGCAACAGGATTCCAACCACTGAACAATTCTCAGGCTCTGTGTTCACAAGTATCAAACAGTTGTATCAGATTTTCATTGTAAGGAGACTAGGGATGGGTACGAAATGAAAAATGAAATGCTGTTTCATCATTTTGTTGTGTAATGAAATGAAATGAAAAAAAAACAAAATGAGGAAGCAGCATTTTTTTTACAGACGAAACGAAATGGTAATTTTTTTCTGCTTCGTTTCGTTTCATTTCATGCAATTTAAAAAAATCATAAGAAACAAAACAAAATGAAATAGGGTGGGCACGAAATGAAACTTTATTTTCCCATTTCATGCCCATCCCTAAAGGAGACTGAAGAACACCAGATGATTTAATCATTAGGGAACACTGAATGTTCTTTGACAGACCAAAAGCTCAGTATGTAAACATGGCCCAATTCAGTCCCTTGGTCTTTTGTGGCTCGACTGGAAAATAATTATTCCTGAAACCCTGAAGACCTGCTATCAGTCAGTGTGGACAATATTACCAGCTAAATAAGCTGATTAATGGAGAAGATGAAGGCATTAAATGTGGCTTATGTCTAGATACGCTAATTTTGAGTTCTGAAAGGCCAGTAATCTTCTCTGGATGGTGTTTTCAATGGGAAACTGAGCTGGCTGTCACTGTATTCAGAAAATCCTGTCTTCAGAGTTAACAACAGATTGCCCGGTGCTCAACAGCCAAAGCTGAATTCTCTCCCATTAAATCCGCCTCATTATTTGGGGTGGAGTGATTTTGAGCTGTGTACATGAGCATTTGGGAAGCTCAGAGATGAGGAAGGCAGAGTTACTTCATCCTGTTTGGCCCATTCAGAGACACCTACTGTGTCCTAATGGTATGGTGGAGAAAGCCATACAGTTCATTTCTCCCTAAAGAAACATGGCACAGTGTTGCTTCTCTGGATGGAAAGAGGTTGGAGACATATGAAGATGCTTGCTTAATTTCCCATTCTCAGCCAAGACATATTGCTTAATTTCCCATTCTCAACCAAGACATATTGAGGCCACCAAATCAAACATCACTCACCCTGGAAAAAATGCTCTCCCCCTCCAGTGCAAGAATGAGACTTTGCTTCCACATTTTGTGCAATATACCTAGGTATAAAACAAGTACCTACACGTCTTTTCTTATGTAAGCAGGCACAGAATGACTGGCTGTTTGACTGAAAAGATGCAGGCAACCAATCTGCTTCTTAGAAGTCCTACTGTGGCTCTTTGTGTTTCATGTGAATTTGTACAATGCACAAAATGCCCATATCTAGTTGCCAAGTTACCAACAGCAAGGAATTTTTTTAAACAATGGATCTGATAAATAAAGGTGTGCATTTGGCATTAAAAAAATAAAATCAAGGAGAAAAATGGCAGCAAAGGGAGGTAGTCCTTTGCGTTATACCTGGATGTTGACTCTCTGAGAACAGTGGTCCAGGCACTGGTGATCTCGAGGCTGGACTACTGCAACACGCTCTACATGGGGCTGCCCTTGACTCTTCTCCGGCGTCTGCAGTGGGTCCAGAATGCGGCGGCCAGACTGGTGGTTGGTGCGCGTCGTTATGACCGCATCACCCCAGTTCTGGCTCGTCTGCACTGGTTGCCCGTTGCAGCCCGGATTAGATTCAAGGTCTTGGTTTTAGTTTATAAAACCCTCCATGGCTTGGGCCCGGACTACCTGACAATCCAGTGATCCATCGGCAGGTGCAGCGCATTGCTGCGGGTTGCCACTCCTCGAGAGGCCCGGAACACGTTCACTCGGAACCGGGCCTTCTCAGTGGCAGCCCCTTCCTTATGGAACGCCATCCCCAGCGAAGTGCGCTCTGCAGAGTCCCTGCAGGCCTTTCGGAAAGCTTTAAAAACTCTTCTGTTCCAAGAGGCCTTTGGCGATCTCAGTTAGGTTTCTTTTTTTTTCTCTCCCCCCCCCCCGCCATCGCTACTGTTTTAAATTAGTCAGCCTATTCGGTGTGCCTAATTTTAACCTGTTAGGATCTGTCCCTCCGCATGCTGGGATGTAGGAGGATTTTACATGTTATGTTGTTTTATTGTTTTATGTTGTTTTGCTTTATACTTGATGCATCTATTGTTGATTTTACATTCATTGCTTGTTAGCCGCTTAGAGTACTACTTGTAGTAGATAAGCGGGATATAAATACAAGAATAAATAAATAAATAAATAAATAAATTATGTTGACCTCTGATAATCCTTTGCGTCATTTTGACCTCTGTAATTAATACCTACTCAAAACAGTCCATCATTTATCCAATTTTCATGCACAAACACTGTCCAAAGTGTATGGAAGACACAGTGGAGTTACCTAAAAGATCTCTCCACTCAAAGAAAAACATAGTCAAAGAAATGATTTACCAGCTTCCTCTTGAGGGGACCCCAAAAGGGAAAACAACCATAATTGAAAAGGAAGAAATGGAGGATGGGGGATATAAAAAGGAGGGTCTTTTGCATTAAATTTGAATATCCTAATTTAAATGAATATATGAAAATGACATCATAAATTGATCTTATTACTATAATAAGTGGGAATACACGACTGCTCACCGTGTTTTAGAAGCCTGTGATTTAGCAACCACTTTGGAATACAGCGTTGAAAGACTGATGGGATAAAAACTGAAGACATAAATAAGGCAGAGTATTTAATAAATCTCTGAAATTTCCAGTGCCTTATATTTTCTGCAGTTTATTGAAGAAGAATGCATCTAGAAAGAATGGAAACAGCGGTCTGAACAATTCAGATTGCTTACAGACTTCTTTCTTTCTTTCTTTCTTTCTTTCTTTCTTTCTTTCTTTCTTTCTTTCTTTCTTTCTTTCTTTCTTTTCTTTCTTTCTTTCTTTCGAGATAGTAAATATTTCTAGGCCAGCTTGTTTCCTTGCAGTTCTTGTACAATAAATACAACCAGACCCAGAATAATAATAATAATAATATTTATTTACAGTCCTTAGACCATTTACACATAAATATAAAACCATGGATTAAAAACAATTAAAACATGTTAGCATACATACAGCTGGTTGGCATTTAACTTCCGTAGTCAAGGTATCATCACACATAGAGATGGTCACAAATAAAAAAAATGGTGTTTCGTTTGTCATTTAGGGGGTCTTTCGGTTCATTTCCATTTTTTGCGAATTTTTGCAAAAATTGTTTTCATTTTTGTTCATTTTGTTATCGTTTCGTTACCATTTATTTCAATTTTTGTGATTTTTAAAGCATTTAAAGCAGTTCAATGTATTGCCGTGACGAAAACGAAACGGACAACAAAATTTCTGGTGTTTCTGTTCGTTTCGTATCATTTTAGAGACAAAATTCATTTGTCGTTTCATTGCATAATGAAATGAAAAAACGAAAATGGAAACAAAAAATTGTTCATTTCGTGCCCATCTCTAATCACACAGAATCTAGCCACTTGACAGGAGATCTTCGTGTCTGCATCTGAAAGGAGGAACTCAAGTCTTATTCCCTATGAGTGTCCAGGGATTCTTTCCATTAAAGGGATAATAATCTCTTTGTGTGCTGCTTCATACAATGGACAGGTGAAGAACATGTGCTCAATGGTCTCAATCTCCCTCAGGGGGCAGGAACAGAGCCTTTCAGCAAAAGGGGTATTTTTATACTTCCCTTCCAATACAGCAGAGGGGAGGGCCAAACACCTTGCCAGCATAAAGGCTCTTCTAGATCCTTTAGCTTCCAGAGCTGTTAAATATTTGGCTGGTTACATAAGGTTTTTAATGTAACTCCTAACTGCCATATTTTGGATACTAGGAGTGAGGTCTGTTTGGTATTCAATATCCTGTATTCTTTGCTTGACTATTTGTTTTGCTTATTCTATTCCTGAGGATAAAAGTACCTGGGGGGACAACCAGACCCAATGAATACCACCAGATTTTCCATTAGGTCTTGGGAGAGCAACCCAATATCAGATGAGAATGGAGAATCTCTGGCAGTCAAATGCCCATTCTCTCATACAGGTGTTTGATTTTGCTCAACATCAACCCCCCCCCAACATCAAAACAAACTACAGTGACACTTCTGCTTAAGAGCTGCTCTACTTAAGAGCAATTCGACTTAGGAACAGAAAACCATTGGCATTTTAACTGCCACCTTACAAATTTTAGATGCAGTATGCGCTACTTACAAATGTTCTTTCTTTCTTTCTTTCTTTCTTTCTTTCTTTCTTTCTTTCTTTCTTTCTTTCTTTCTTTCTTTCTTTCTTTTTCTTTCTTTCTTTCTTCCTTCCTTCCTTCCTTCCTTTTTATTCAATTTTTAGATACAATGCCTCTATTTATTTATTTATTTTTATCTTTATAGACTGCACCAATTTCCCAAAGGGCATGCATTCATTAAGAGCATGCATTCGGAATGGATTAAATTCGTAAGAAGAAGTACCACTGTACACTGATCAGGGGCTCCTTGAAACATCACCTTTTATCTGCTCTTGTACCAATATCTCATCCTGACATTTCCCCCCCCTGAAGCTGGAGCACAGCCTCATTACTCAGAGGATTGCTGTTTTTGAACCCCCTGCCATCAAAGATGATAGCAGAGAGACTCCAGGAAATGTAACAGCCCTATGGTTTCCTTCCTATCTTTTGTGCTAGGTTTTTGAATATATTCAGCTTTTCATAGTTCCCTGGTGACTTCCAGCCTGCTATAAGCTGTCACGGTATGTAACTAATATGAATAGCAAGTGATTGACCTAATTTTAATAGCAATTATCTGGTTCACTAACCCATCAGAAACAGGGTGGGAATACTGAAAGCTGCACAGTGGAATTCTTCTGTTGTTCTTATTAGTTGGTGGAAAACAATGCTTTGGCTTATGGTCATTTGGGGAGAAGGTCATTAAAGCACATCAGATAACAGAGGGAAGAGAGTTTCTAAGCCAAGCGACAATGGGTGTTTAAAACAGATGCATCTTAGCCCTAGACAAGCAAATGGTTGGTGGGGCAAGAACCAACACTAGATGGCACTAGAGGCAATGATAGGTGAAAGTTGCCTTGTGTTCAAATTTGACAGGCATGTGCAGAATCAACCTTCCCTTTGGGTCATGGCGTCAACACGGCCAATGATAGTCCTAGTCTCACATCATTCTGACCATCTAGAACTGCAGCTCTGAACCTTGGTTCCCCAGATGTTTTCAGACTACAACTCCCAAGAATCCTGGACAGCACAGCACATCTGGCAACCCAAGATTTGGAACCACTAATCTAGAATTTAGAGGGTACAATATGACATTGTTGGTGTGGTAAATCATGAGCAGACATAACTTCAGTGGTTCTGGAATTAGCTAAAGATAATGGAAGACACAATCCTGGACCAGCACTTGGCTTTGCTCCTTAGAAGCTATTGTTTCTTAAACTGTTCACTCAACTCTGTAAGAAAATACAGTTCCCCTCTTTTCTCCAAGAGTTGCATACTGCCTTTCATCCCTTTGAACACCCCTCTTTTCAAATGCTTGCCCAGTTTTATCCTCTGTGGAGATGTTACCTGCTTCCATGATTCACCCATTTGGAGATTATATTTCTATAAATACATTCTATTTTGTCTCACAGCCTTCTTAAGAGCCTTGTGGCACAGTGGGTGAATGGCTGTTCTGGAGCTACAACTGCCCTCAAGACCTGGGGTTCAATTCCAGGTAAAATTGTTGGAAATTCATTGCTATTAAAAGATATTTGCAGAGTGTTGGAATAAATTATCAGAGCATCCACAGTCACGTAGAATACTCAGTGCAGCAAAGGTAGATGAAAGAGGTCAGCAAGTAATCAAAAAAAGGAGGGAGAGTAACCCAAATATATCTACAGTAAAGTACCAAGCACATTCACACACCCGGTTGCTATGCATGGCTTAAATAAGTAGAACATCTATCTATCTATCTATCTATCTATCTATCTATCTATCTATCTATCTATCTATCTATCTATCTATCTATCTATCTATCTATTGATAGGAACGGGTTAACATGCCTCAAAATCAAAATATATTATAAGTAGACCCAAATGATCACAGGGTCAGCATAAACAAAAAAGAAGATGCCAGCCAAAGTGTAACAAATACTTGTGGTTAACTGAGATAAGAGCCAACGGGGAAGCAAAGACAACACAAGGTCACAGGACATGAGTAGGCACCATCTTATGGCACCAAAAGCACCATTTTGTTAGCAGCAACACACGGCAGTTAGCCAAGTAAAAGGAAAACAATCTCGAACTAAAGAATAAACAAAAGCCATTTCTAAGAATTATGATAACTTACCAGGTATGATTATGTATGATATGCGCACAACATACGTAAGCTGTGGCTACAGAAAGGTATAAAAAAGGAGACCACTCACCATCACTCCGGGGTCCAGAGCAGCAAGGCCACCTGGCCATGCTGCGCTCGGATCCTAAGCTAACCCACTCTCTGTAATGTCTAAATGTCCTGTGATGTATATTTCTATCTGTCTTTAATAAACCTTTTGCTATAACTAACTAAGTGTGGCAACTTTGTTGAACCACCAATGGTGTATTGTCAATTTAGATTGGTGCATTGGCAACTCACAAAGAAAACCACCAACACCAAGTTTTTAGATTAAATTTTATTCTTATCACTATCTATCTATCTATCTATCTATCTATCTATCTATCTATCTACCTATCTATCTATCTATCTATCTATCTATCTATCTATCTATCTATCAAGAGAGAACAAAGCTTTACTAAAAATACAAGAAGAATGCTGGCTCTGTGGGTGGTTTCTCTGCCCGACGGAGCCAATTTGCCCTCTCGCGAGAAGGCACAAGAGGAGCAGGATGCTTAGGGTGTCCATGAGGGAGGGGGAGGAGCGCCCTATAAAAGGGTGGCTCCTATCCCCCCAACAGGCAGTTCAAGTTGGCATTATCCACCCACCCACCCTTTAAGGACTAGTGTGAGTGTAACTGGTCGCCTTTTGGGGCCGGATAGGAATTTTTGACCCGCACTCTGAATTGGCCATTGAGAGCGGGGATTTTTCACCTATCCCACACTGGTGCCTGGGCATTAGGTAAAGTCACCTGAGTTGTTGGTCACACTGGTGGCAGAAGCGGATGGATGGCAGCGGTGAGTATAAAATGAAAATCTGTCCCCAAGTACCCAATAACCATGGCACTGCGGATCCGGAGGTCACAGTGTCGGGGTGGATACACGGGGACACCTCCCTGTGCTGGGGAGAACCCAGATTGATACCATTGAACACAGGGAGGGGTAATGACATCAACTGGCCTGGTGGGTGCCGTCAGCTGACTGCACCACCTGGGGGTTGTGTCTCACCCTATGCTGCCTAGTTGGAGGGGTCTCGGGTGACCCCGGGGTTCCAACCATGTATGCTGATGCCAGGCCCCTCCTGTTGTTGTTGAATTAAAGTTGTGTTAATAAAGTGTGGCCCAGTTAAACCCCAATTTCATGACTCGTCTCGCCATTTTGAGTGGGTGGGCAAACAATAATAAATAGTCAAAAGGTACAAAAATACTAAGCTTAACTTGTGTGAAAGAAAGGCAGCAACAGCGGTTGTCTCAGGAATAGGGATGGGCATTTCATTTTGCACAGGGTTAAAATCCAATAAGGAATCATGCTGCGACATCATTTTTCCTGCTTCGTGCTGCTGACCAATCAGAGAGGGAGGCAGGATGGTGCCTGTCCCTGCACAGCTCCTGATTGGCCAGCATCACAGATCTAGCACTGATGACCTCACATCATGCTTCCTTATTGGATTTTAACCCTGCTCAAAACAGAGAAAGGTAAAGCAAGGTATCAGCCGGTTCCAAGCCCCACCTGGTTTCGTGTGGTTCATTTCGTAACCTACTGGTTCCGAAACAAAATGCCCATCCTTAGTCAGGAATCAGAAATGAGGATTAAGGCAGTTTGCCAGCTGGGCTGGTTTGCGAGGCATGGCCAAGGAGAACTGAGGCAAGCAAGACTGAGCCAAAACTGGGAACAGCTAAGGTAGAACCTTCCCATAGTTAGAGAAAAGGGACAGGTGCAGTTGATAGTGCAATAGACTGAGACACAGATCTAGATTAGAAAGACACAGGCTATTAAAGGGAAAGAGGTTTCATCATGCATAGCTGCATTGTAGTTGAGACAAAGAAAACCCAAGAATGAGGATTGAACAACATTATTGTGCCTTTTGCATTTTTCTTTTTTTATAATCACTGGAGGGGTAGGAGAGGACTCCCCTTTTCTACCCTTCTTCCATTAATTCTCCTTTCAGCCCCACAATTGGAGTATGTAGCTCTAATGTTATATGTGAGGGTGACAGTATATCGTTCTGTGTGAATTGTTTGTATGCCCTTTTCTGTGCACCTTTTCCATGAAGTGCACCTTTATTGAATCATTTTCTGTGACACATCATTTTTCTGTTGGGACAACTGAATGCAGTTGTGGGTTTATTTGCACTTTACAAAACGTTTGCCTGATTTTAGTGGGTTAGAAAATGCCAGCCTTGCAAACAGGCTGCTAATCAGGCAAAGTTGAGGGTCTGGGGATGGGGAGTGAATGGACAATTTCCCCCATTTCTAGATGTTGCTGGAATAGGAGATTATTTGGTCTGTGGATTCCAAGCACTCTTAAATCCAATCCAGGTGGTAAATTATGACTAAATAGTGCCACTGTCTTCCATCATGATCAAGCCAGGGAACATATGGTCTGCTTTGTCCCTGGCTCCATTGTTCTTTAAATACTGAGAACCTGATATGAAACACCTTGTCTATCCAGGAAGACTCCAGATTTATGGAAATCCTTGTTTCCCATAGAGGAATGTGGTTTCAGAAGAACCATTGTCCACCATGGTTAGGAGTAGAGATGGGCACGAAATGAACTTTTTTTGTTTCTGTTATTCGTTATTTGTTCCATTACGTAATGAAACGACTAACAAAAATTGTGATAAAATGGAATGAAACAACAGAACCACGAAAATTGGGTTTGTTATGTTTCGTTTTCGTTAATGGCAACGCACAATGAAATGAGCTGTTTTAAATGTTAAAAAACATCCTGGACATCCATAAAAACACAGCGATAATTATTTATACTGTCTGATAATACCTACCAGGGGGAGTTGGGGTCCTTAAAATGTGCATTTATGTCTTTTCTCAGATCGCTGTATTTTTTTCCTTTAAGGGGAGTTAGGGGACATTGACCCAAAATGGCTCCCAGATGCCTAATATTGATTTCTTGGGTATTAAAATGCCCTGGACATCCGTAAAAATGCAGTGATAATGGGATAATTATTTGAAATTATTACCTACCAGGGGGTTGGGGTCCTTAAAATGTTTGTTTTTGTCTTCTCCCATCACAATGTATTTTTCATTTCCCTTTAAGGATGACAAAATGGATGTCTCCAGCCACAAAATAGAGGCAAGCCATGTGATGGGATCATGTTCAACCAATAGCATGCCCAGGTTGCAGACTGGGTGGGCAGGTCTGGCAGCCACAGAGGGCATAAAAAGCTCTGGCAGCCCCCATCCTCCTTGCAGTCTCCTGTGGGAGTTAGGGTGGGATTGCTGTCTCTGCGACTCTAGCTTCAAGTCCTGCAGCTTCCCTGTGTGCATGCATGCATACCTCTCAGTGAGTATCCTCCCCTGCCCCGCAGTGCAGTCACTCTGCGGCTGCCTTGCACCCTGGGCAACGCCCGCCGCTGCCTTTGCAGCCTCCCTGCGTACCTAGTCTATACTGTGCCTCTGCCAGCATCAATTTTTTTTTTAGTGTTTTCCCTCTGGTCTGGGGCGTTGGGGACGCCCGCGCACGGAAATGCTTTAAAAATCGCACAAAAGCGGGTAGAAATGAAAAACAAAAAATGAAAAACAATTTTTCCCAAAAAAATTCACGAAAAATGGAATCAAACCAAAACACACCTCTCAACGAAAAATGAAAAACCAAAACACCATTTTTTTTATTCATGCCCATCTCTAGTTAGGAGGGTGTTGGAAGTGACAGCAGCAGGAGGGGAAACTAGCCTCCTCCTTTGCTTCAAGTCCTCCATGAATATACTGTAATCCCCTGTCTCTCGTGGGGGTTAGGGACCAACCTGACCCACAATCATTGAAAATCCATGATATGCAGATGCAGGTCGGGTCGGGACTGGGGGGCAGCCACAATGTTTAAAAGGTGTTTAAGCAACGGAGCCAAGTGCTTGGCTCCATTGCTTAAACACATTTTAAAAATTGCCACCACTTCTCCCGACCCCCCGGGCGCGGGGGAGTGGCACACGAGGTTCAAATGGGTTTAAGCAATGGAGCCAATGCTTCTAACCCCCAGGCATGGGGGAGCAGCCCATGATGCCTCCATGGAGGCAAGCCCCAGGCTCCAGCTGATTGGTGCTGGGGTTGGGGAGAAAAACCTTTCTTTCCCCACCCCAGTGCCAATCAGCTGGAGCCCAGGGCTTGGGTTAGGGGGGAAGGTTTTAAAAGCCCAGGCTTTTAAACCTTTTTACCCTCCCTCAAGCCCTTTCATTGTGTACTGTGGTCCCGTGATATATCGGGACCACAGTATATGAACCCAAAAGGGCAGGAGACTACTGTATGTTTAAAAATCTGATTTAAAATTGTATTTCAACCTCTGAAATACTGGAGCTAAGTCCTTCGATGAACCTCTTCTCATGGTTTGCTCGGCTCTTGATTTCCCAGTCTTGCCACTTAGATACAAACATTCCTCACGGGGAAGATGTTTACAGCAAACTAGTTAAATGAAAGATGGAACACTAAAATGTAATGAATGGAGATGAGCAATTCCATTAAGCAAATTATGAAAATGGATAACAGCAGTGCAAGGGCTATAATAGTTGATTTAGTTAAAAATAGCACTGGAGAGCCATTGAGCAATCAAAAGTAATAATCAAAGCACAAGAAGAAGAGATAAAACCAAAATAAAATGACATTCCTGTGAATAATCAAGTCTCAGATAAGCTCCAGGCTTGCAATCTGTGTGCCTATTAGATCAAATGCCAAATCTTTCCAGTCTATACCTACAGGATCCCCTTGGACAAAGTTAAACCATCCTCTATTTTCCCACTTGGAAAGGTTTTCCTGATAGTCAACAAACATCTCCCTTCCTGTAACTTCAGCCCTGCACTCTATGATGATAGATTATGCCCACAACTGGGTTCTGTGACACGCGGGGCAAACATGGATCCTGTGCCCCTCCCCAGCAGAGGGAATGTGCAGAATATTACAAAATGCAAATACTGTTTTGTCATTTTGATACCTCCTGCAATAAGGTGTCTGAGATACATGCCCCACTTCCAGCCCCCCAGTTGCAGTCCTGTGATTGAGATTTTTTTTTCCTTACTACTACTGTCCCATCAAACTCCTGCTTGCTCACTTCCTGGAGTCCATCTGCATTATTGGGCTCTTTCAGGGGAAAGGATGGATGGATGGATGGATGGATGGATGGATGGATGGATGGATGGATGGATGGGTGGATGGATGGATGGATGGATGGATGGATGGATGGATGGATGGATGGATGGATGGATGGATGGATTTTATTCATCTACTTCAGCAAACCTTTAGCACTCCAGATATTTTGGACCACAAGTCCCAGAATTTCAAGCCTAGATTGCCAATGACAAAGGGCTGTGGGAGTTGTGGCCCAAAAAATAAACTTAAGACCAGGATGTGCAAGTTACCAATTTCACCTGTAACCTAACCTGTATTTAAGCTATATTCTTCCTTTTGTTTGTACCTAAACAAATTAACCTCTATGCTTTTACTTCTACTGTTTTATAAATAAACTTCCTTTATGTTTATTCAATTTAAATCAGCCTGGAAAGCATTAATTTACTAGAGAAACTACTTGGTGGCAGCAGAAAAGCATATCAGTGGCGGTGCTTGTCAATAGCCTGTGAAAGGGCCAGGGGGGTACAGCATAAGGACATCACAATCACCACTGTTGTTGTTGTTGTTGTTGTTGTTGTTGTTGTTGTTGTTGTTGTTGTTGTTGTTGTAGGAAAGAGAGAGAGAATTCCATAGACTAGGAATTGGCCTCTCCCAAGTCCTCACTCTATCTGCCTAGAATGGTAATGGAATCAAGGAAAGGACTCCCTCCCACCCCAGACCTCAGAGACTGAGGGAAATTATATGGAGAGATATAGTCTTTCAGATAGACTTGGCCCAAGTTATACAGACCTTTACAGGCCATAGCTGGCACTTTTAATTAAACCCAGAACTGGGCTGTGAGCTAGTGAAGCTGGGTGTTATATGATTCCGGTGAGCAGTCTAGCTGCAGGATTTTGAACCTGCTAAAGTTATATTTGTAGAATTTGGAACACAGCTGAAGTTTCCATAATCCACCCTGAGGGAATTGCTGCTCATAGAAGCTGGTGTGCTGTGTTCTACCAAGTCACATCTGACTTAAAGTGACCACAAGAGGTTTCCGAGGTATGGGAGGGTGGTTTTACTATTGCCACCTCACAGCAAGTTTCCACAGTCAACCAGTGTTTCAAACCCAGGTCCCCTGAGCCCTAGTCTGTCACACTGTGCATTAAATCATACCAATTCTCCTACAGGACTGCATACATTAAATAATTCCTGCCCATTGACATGGCTTGATAAATTCTAAATTTACTTGCTTACAAATTACAGCTGCTACCCCCTTATTAAATCTTTCCCCTGAGATATCTTTTGTTCTCTGGCTTTAATTTTTTTCATCTCATTAAAAAATTATGCCATGCCTTTGGCCAGGTGGCTAAACTAATATCCTCTATTATTTGACTTCTCTTTCTTCAGTTCAGATGACCCAAAGAAGGAAGGAAGGAAGGAAGGAAGGAAGGAAGGAAGGAAGGAAGGAAGGAAGGAAGGAAGGAAGGAAGGAAGGAAGGAAGGAACAAATAAACATTTCACCTACATATCTATCCTTTTCCATATTCACATCAAGTACAGAAAGTGAAAGGATGCATGGTTAAGAATCACTAAAATATGCAGTTCAAAGATCTTTCCTTCATAGAGACTGAAATGTTTTACTGAGGTAGAATGGGCAAGAAGGGGATCACCTGCCAAACAAGACAAGTGGTCAAATTACACATTAAAGGAATCGTGCAGGTATTGCTATTACAGCAGTTTGCCTCAAGCCATACAACTCTATAAAAAGTATAGACTAGCAGGTGATGTCTGTTTACTTCCTAATGACCAATCACAAAATAAAAAGAGAAGCCAATTTGCAAAATGCTGAATGAGACAAGTCATTCAGACAAGTCCAAGTGTTCTAGAATAATTGGACCGTGTTTATTGTTTCAGGGAGATCTCAAAGCAATTTTAGAATGTTATTTATAGAAATATAATCTCCAAATCATGTGATCCTGTGTATCAGTCCTCCCTCCCCCCATTTAAGTCTCATCCAGTTTAGTACTTGAAGCTACAGCTTAAGGAGGATGCCAACAAACATGTTCAGAGGAAGCCAACAAGATTGATCAAAGGACTGAAAACCAAGCCCTAGGAAGAAAAACTCTCATCTTCTTCCCCCCGGATAATTCCCTCCTCCCGCCCTTCCTTCCTCCTCCTCCTCCTCCTCCTCCTCCTCCTCCTCCTCCTCCTCCTCCTCCTCCTCCTCCTCCCCCACTCCCATGGCTGCCTCACAGAGACCATGACTCACCGCTGCCATTGCTCCTCCTCTTCCCCTTCTGAGCCATTCCCTCCTCCTTGTGCCACGGCACTGATGTGATTGCCCCACTACTGGCTCAGCCCGCCCCAGCTATGTGGCGAACATGGGGTAGGTGAGTGAGAGTTGCAGGCGGCAGTGACAGCAGCGGTGAGGGGGCTGGAAGGGAGAAGGGGAAAAGAGGAGGAGGAGGAGGAGGAGGAGGAGGAGAGTCGAGTTGGGCCCTGGCTGAGTTGGGAGGGAAAGCACACCTTTTTAAAAAAGTCTTCCAGCAGCCTAGGCAAGTGGCAGTGGCAGATCTGCCACTATTGCTTGACTGAGCTGGTCTCAAACATGCACACATCTCCCTTGCACCCGCCTGCACCAGCTCAAGCGGGCACATGGGAAGCGTGTGCAGGGGCAGCCTTCCCATAGCAATGCATTGAAATCAGTTCCCTCTGGAACGGATTAATTGATTTTCAGTGCATTCCTATGGGAAACCGCTGCTCTATTTACATTTTTTTTTTTTACTTATGAGCATCTTTGCTTGGTTTGCTTATTACTTTTCTGTCTGTCTTGGAACCGATTGTTATTTTTTGTGCTCTGTATTATGGAATGTTTATATCTGTCAACCGCCTTGAGTTCCTTTCGGGAAAATCTGGCGGGATATAAATATAAAAATATAAAAATATAAAAATAAATAAATAAATGTTCTTGGAATGGATGAAATTCATAAGTAGAAGTATTAGTATATTAGCCTTCAGGAACTTTGGGCCAGAAAAAGTAGACCTCAGCCCATTCAAAGTTGGACAGCCCTGATTTACAGCATGAGACGCCATTGATGGCCATTGCTGGCCCCATCTTTTAGCCATGTTGGATCCCCACCAGCATGTTTGTTACTGGACCAGTCACTTTAAATGTGATAAATCTGCTTCAAGGAGCCCTTTGAATGTGAGTATCACCTGCATCTGTGAAGGACCTTTTATATATGAGGCATAAATTAAAGAAGGAAGTTAATTGCTCAATCTGAAGGTGAAACAAGATAGAAACAGGATGCTGTTGAAGTTCTTTGGCATTTGCAGCTCTCCCGGATTCTTGATTTTAGGCCCTTCAGCACTTGAGATGCTGATGAGGAAAGTTACAATAATTTCAGTAATGAAACCAAGCATACAGGTTACATTCACAGCAGGCAGCTCTTTGCTTCTCCTGAAATCAAGATTCCATTGTGTCTCCGGTCCCTATTCTCCGATTATTAGTTGGCATCAGCACATGGCATTATATTAAGTCCCTTTGTGTGTGCTGTCTAGAAGCCTTATCTCTGTGGAAAGGCAGATATGAGTATATTAGGCAAACATATTTTGTAGAGGAAAATAGCTTTTCACCAAACATTTATACTAGGCAATGCATAGATATTATGACTGAGTTGCAATTACATGTTGTTCCCCAACAGCTGTCCTCATAGCATTAGAAACCAGTTTCGTTGTTGGCACAGATTTTTATGATGCATTGTAACAAAAAGGTTATTTACATCTCTTTCCCCTGCTGTTGCCCTCAACAATGTCCCCCTTGTTATCCTGTGCTTTCTATTTTGTTTTGTTTTATTTATATGCTGCCTTTCTCCCATAATTGAGAGTCAAGGCAGCTTAAAAATAATAGAATAAAGCAATAAATATATCGACCGATCCATCAATCTATCAATCTACCTGCATACCTACCAATAAATAAATAGTTTGCTATTATCTGTGGTTTCCAGTATCCACAAGGGGAGCATGTTTGAATTACGAACAAACAAAAGGAGATTTGAAAAACTAACAAAAGATTATGGAGATGCTTGTGCACATTGGGGGGCTCATTATAATATCTTGATTGCTAGTTTTATTTTATATGTACATGTTGACCAGGAGGCAAAATGCAACTTTAGAAAGAGATAAAAATAAAAATAATAGCAAATACTGGTAAAACAAAAGGTGCAAGTACAGTTCTCCTGCTGTGGCTGTAGATGTTCTCAGAGTCATTCAGATAATGCTAACAGGAGTGATCTGCTGGTACTGATGACTCACTAAAATGCAATAACCAGTAATTTTGAAAGGAGGAACGTATAGAGACTACCAGAGCAAAAGTGCTTTCAAAAGGCTGTTTTCCAACCAGACCTCTAATCAAATCTCCTTCTGCAAAATTAATTGGAACCTTAGAAAAAGGCAGCGTTCGATCATGTGGCCTCAAGCACAGCTCTGTTTTGCTGAAGTCTTTCTGTAAAATATTTAGCAAGGACATTAGAGGCCTGTGATGTTCCTCGAGTTCTGGTAGAATCTGTTAAATGAAATGGAGGGCAAAAAGTGGGAGGGGGGAATTAAGCTTTTAGCATATTTTTTAGTTTTGCTTGCTTGTTTGGTTGACATTGTCCCTCATCTGTCATTATTCACAAACCATGATGTCTCTTTTAAAAAAGTCGGTTGACCCGTGTGACCAGAAGAACAAATTCAAAAGTTGGCTAGGTGATACTTTTATTGGTCACTACTGAAACAAAAAATGTAAGCTAAGCTTTCAATAGTAGAGATGGGCACGACTTGAAAAAAAAATTTTTCGAGTTGTCGTTAGTCGGGCCAGTCCCATTTCGGCTCGTTTCCGGTTTTCGCGAAAATTCGCAAAAATTAGTCGGTTCGTTTTTTCGTTGTCGTTAGTACTGGTTTTTTTTGGGTGGGGGGGGAGCGGGCTCCTGGAGGCACCTCTGTGGGGTGGGTGCCTCCTCTGGCCCGCTATAAAGGGAAAGTGGGCTCCTGGAGGCACCCGTGGGTGCCTCCTGCCACTAGGAAGGGGAAGCAGGCTCCAAGAGAGACCCCTCTACATGGGGGTCTCCCTTCCTCACCTGCTGCTGCTGCAAAATGCTATGCAATAGCCATATGGATATTGCATAACATAATGTGCAGACGTGAGACCAGTGTGAGAGTCATAGGGTCATACCTTCCCTGCACAGGGCTCCCGCACCACCATGTCTCACACAGAAGGGAATTGTACTTGCTGCGTGTAGTGCAATGCAAGCAAGTAGATCTGGCTTTAAGGTGGCTTAGTGCAAGAGCTAGGGTTAGGCTAGTGACGGGTAAGGTTACGGTGGGCTAGTGGGTTGCACCTCTGGGTGCCTCTCTGACCCACTAAGAAGACAGTCTGTGACGTATGGGTACGGAGTCAAGGGTTAGGGTTAGGGCTAGGGCAGGTTTTGGGGGCTTTTTGGCACATCCCAGAAGTCTCCATGGCCAAGTGGCCATGCGACTGGTGGGATGGCTCCAAAATTTGCATGGTTGTCCACTCCCACATGGCTGGCCACTTGGCCAGCCCATCATTGCGCAGGTGTAAATAAAATAAAATAAAAAAAAATCAATGGAGGACAGAGGAGGAGAGGAGAGACATTTTGTTGCAAGAAAAAAACCCACTGCTACTGTGAAAAATCTGGCAGTTTATATATTTTCGCGTGTTTCTTTCTGTTGTGCTTGTGTGTTTTTGGACCACGATTTCAAAAACAATATTGCGTGCGCCGCCCCATTTTGGATCCCCCGCCCGCACCGCATGGCATGGCGATGGCGACTCGCGAGTCCGGCTGCCCAGGACGGGGAGGCTGGACCCCCTCCAGAAACCAACCCTCCGGTAGGTGCCCTGCGCCCTTAGTCAAGCAGGCATTTTTCCGCCTGCTTTTTTGGCCCGGGAATGGGTGGGGGAGTTTAAAAGTTTTCCTGTGCCGTCCGTGCCGCTTGCTTGCGCTTTAATTGCGGTGGCCGGTGGCGAGACTGGGCTTTTTGCTGGCTGCGAGCCTGCGGCGAGTCCCACCAGAGCAGCCCAGGACGGGGGATGGGGGGGGAAGCCGGGGACCTCCAGAAACAACCCCTCTGGTAGGTGCCCTGAGGCACGGCAGGCATTTTCCGCCTGCTTTTTGCCGGGAACCGGGTTTTTTTAACTTTTAAAAACTTTTTTCTGTGCCGCGTGTGGCATCGCGCGATCTCGCGATGCAAGGAACGAGCACGACAAATCAGACCAAAATTGTTCGTTCGTCGGTTCGAGCTCGAAGTCTGGGAGAGTAATTCCCGTTACCGTTTCCGTAGAGTAACGGAACCGAGTAACGGAAACGGAAACGGGAATACCGCTAAGTCGTGCCCATCTCTATTCAATAGCAACTTGCTATCTTTATCAAAGCATTGTACCAAAAATGCAATCTTGATAGAGGATGCTGCCTATCAGGAGCTGAGAATCTTTTTGGTGAGATGGAATACACCTGATTAGAGATGGGCACGAATAAAAAAAATGACGTTTCGTTTGTTGTTTGTCGTTTGGGGGTCCGTTTTGGTTCGTTTCCTTTTTTGGGAATTTTTGCAAAAAAATTGTTTTCATTTTTGTTCATTTCATTACCGTTTTCTTACCATTAATTTCAATTTTTTGTGATCTTTTTAGCATTTAAAGCAGTTCACTGTATTGCAGTAACGGAAACGAAACGCACTGACAAAATTTCCGGTGTTTCTGTTTGTTTCGTTTCATTTTGGAGACAAAATTTTTTTGTCATTTCATTGTGTAATGAAATAAAAAAACAAAAATGGAAATGAAGAATTGTTTGTTTTGTGCCCATCTCTACACCCGATGATGGTATCAGGAGGCAGAGCTGGTGTTAAGACTGCTTCAAAGTCCCGGATAAGGTTTCACACCAAGCATATCAAACAAAGCTGTATAGTCCTTGCCTGCCCACCCCCTTCCCACCCTCAATTTGGCTCTATGGAGATCATAAGTCACTGCTGGCCGGGTGGGGGGGAGGTGTTACAAAAAGCATGAGTTGCATTTGGAACAGCTCTAACTTTCATGAAGTTCTTCCTAATATTCAAATGGAATATGCTGCCACAAGGGTGGTGGAGTCTCCTTCCTTGGAGGTTTTTAAGCAGAGGTTGGATGGCCATCTGTCGGAAATATTGTGATGGGGTTCCTGCATGGCAGTGGGTTGGACTGCATGGCCCTTAAGGTCTCTTCCAACTCTATGATTCTATGATTCTATGATTCTATGATTCTATGCATAATTTAGCAAAACTCACTAGGAATAATCAATAAATTCCAGACTAAAAAGAAGCAATTTTACCTAGTGGCTGCAGTCAAGGCCTCTGGTGTCAAGAATGTACCTCTTTCTTCATGGTACATAGGCAGAGCGACTATTTACTTGGTATCTTCATCAATCCATACAAGTAAAAAAAGTGGGTTGAGCCGTGTGACCAGAAAAACAAATTCAAAAGTAGGCTAGGTGATACCTTTATTGGTCTCTACTAAAACAAAAAATGTTTGTATAATGTTTGTAAAATATTGTATAATCTATCTGCACTTACTTTTCAAGGAGTGCATCCTGTATTTGCATGGATGACGAGTAGCCAACTTGGAAATCAAGAGGGAAAAGTGATGAGGAAAAAAAGAGACCTGCATTAGGAAAGAGCAAATGGAAGGTTTAGGTGGAGTTGAACTCTTGCCCTGGCCAATTACACATCACCAAAAGGGTGGATGAAAGCAGACACTGATCTGCATAAACTGCATGCACGGATGTAGATGCAAAGGGAGACAAGATTTGGAAATGATTTTTCCATCGCTGCTGGAGGCATGCAGGGAAAAAAAATTGGACAGCCATCTGTCAAATGTACTATGATTCCGAACCCTGCCTTGAGCAAGGGTTTGGATTGAAATGGATTTATAGGTCCCTTCCAACTCAATTCCTCATTGGCCTGAGACTCTGACTCGAAGCTTTGGACTCAGGACTCTGGCCTGAAGAGTCGGACTCAGACCCCAAGACACAGACTCAGACTTGGGACCTGAACCAGAAGACTAGCCAACCTCCCTGTATAAAACAGACACGACTGTAAATACAGTGGTACCTCTGATAACAAATTTAATTCGTTCTCAGAGGCAATTTATCCAATTTTTTTATCTGAAACACGGTTTCCCATTGAAATGAATGGGAAACTGATTAATCTGTTCTGGAGGTACTAAAAAGGCAAAAAAGTCTGGGGTGTTTCCAGGCCTCTTTATAAAATGCACTTTAAAGGCTTGCAGTGTTGGAACACCCTCCAGAACATCCCCCTGCAGTGCAATGCAAACATGGACAAGAGAAACCAGCAAGACTACCCCAGCCTGTTCCCACCCAAAGTGCAATGGAGGAAAAATGCAAACAAACAAACACAAGCAGGAAGAAAAATCCAGCCTATTTTTGCCTGCAGAGCAATGAAAAAAGACTGAAAACATGGAGAAAGGAAACCAGCAAGACTACCCCAGCCTCCTCCATCCAAAAATGCAAAGAAAAGCAGTGCAAAGATTAATAAACGCAAGCTCCCTATCTTACCAAGTGTGAAAGGTCCAAATCCCTCAGCAAAACATGTCCAGAATGGCTCCAAAACACCATGAAAAAAATGTTCTAGCTCCTTCCACCCCTCCACAAACTAGGCATCCTGCAATGCATGCAGGGCACACATTTTTTGCAAGGCATTATGAAACATTTGTTATCCGACGCAGCCCATAGGGAATATTCGCTATCCGAGGCAGCCCTATATCTTGATATTTCCATTTGTTATCCAAAAACTTTGCTATCCAAGGCATTCTTTATCTGAGGTATTACTGTAGTACCATCAACTTTGAGACAGAAGAGGTTTTCCTTGTTCATATCCTCTCTTGGTTTGTACATTTCTGGTGCATTTCCTACCGGTAATATTAGGTCATGTTCTTTTCAGGCCACTTTGATCACAGTAACATGTGGAGGTGAAAGTGTACATCTCTGTCATGGCATGTGCCTACTTTTGGACAAAGCTGTTCGGATGAGGCTGGAAGATGAAGGGGAAACCTGAATCAAGAGCATTTCTGCTTTCCCTTTGCTTTTCGTGACCCTCAAAGGAGCACAAGGGTGGAAAGGGGTTTCTTTTCTACCTTTTCTTCTGAAGGACAATGGACAATCTAGCTAATAGGTACAGGACTCTCTGCAGGTCATGATGCAGGTCAAGGTCGGGGTCATCATAGCACCCTTCTTCATAAGAAAAAAAATCTGAACAGCTTTCTAATTGTGGGTTTCATGGTTTGAGCAAAAGAACATTTATGGGCATTTATTTCTGAAATGCTTTCCACTCCATTGGCATTTTATATTACAACTCCTACAAAGCCAAAGTAATAGGCAATCCAGACGCAGTCATGATGTGGCTTGTAAAATTTGATCGACTGAACATAAGATTAATAATTTTGCTTTAACCTTCATTACGTTCATTCTTTTTCATTTTCTTTTTCTAAGCAACACGCAGGGGTCTAGCCAAGACAAAGATGCATACGCCGGCATCCCACAGAGGACAAAAGAATTGGTATCACCAAGAGGAATAGCCAAACTTTGAAAAAATAATTATAGTGCATATCTTTGACTTTGTCCTGAAGACATTTTGGGGGGAGAAACATTCAGGTGTTTGGATAAACTGAATGACATCACATCACTGCAGTTGTTCTACATTAATTAATCTACACTTGTCAATAAATGCTATGTTGCTGGTCTCCAGGATGAGGTGACATCAGAAAGGGGTGTCTGAGACTTACCTAGGGCCCTATTGCTGGCAGTACAGTGGCCTGTGCTCTGATGGTGAAGGCTCAGCTGACCCTGTTTGCTGTTATGGCAGCTCCTCATGGTGGCCAAGGATGGAATTTGGGCATACTGGGAGGCTTATCCAAGTCAGAGGGTCTCTCTCCCTCTCTCCCCCCTTCTCTTTCTCTCTCTCTCTCTGTATTAGTCAACTGTTTATGATTTGTAGTTATGTTTGGGGGCATAACAGTTATACACAGATTTTGAAATGCAGGGTCATGGTGCTTCTTCCCCCAGTGTTGTTGAAGTAAGAAGTGCATTTTAAAAATGTCCATTAAAGTTGACGAAGCAATTGACTAGTACATTCTGATGAGTATATTAATGCTGTTTTGTTTCACCATACTTGCAAATCACTTTGCATAGTTCTGGTTCTGTTCTTCCCCTTTAGGAAGAATTATATTATAAAAATCCCTCACTGGATTGCCCCCATCCCCAGCATAAGGCCTGGATGATACTCTCCTGGAACTGTTATGGTCAATCAGGACAGTAACACACCAGATAATCCCCAAGCTCTTCCTAGTACAATACCCTGTAATGGCTGCAAAAGAGCTGTCGTAGTCAATCATGTCAGTCCAACTGTGCTGATTTGGCTGTTTTCTACAGGTTTATTTCCATTTATACAGCAGGAAGAACCTCTCCCAAAGATATGGTTGTTGAACATAGCACATTCCTCTTTCTTTTTCCTGAAACACAAGACAACTTTGGGCAATGTTTTCCGAATGCCTGTGAAGATTCTCAGTCATCCAGATGAGTTTATCTGGAAGTTGAGTCATGGCAACTGGACTTCTTTTTGTTGAGAGATAAAAACCTTTCACTGCTCATCCAAACAGCTTCATCAGTCTGAAGAAAGCTAGTTGTGAGTCCTCCATCTTATAGTCCACTTTGACCTCTTGTCACCCTGGTCTGAAATAGGCTCATAAAATGAACAATGGCCTGAATAGGCTGGTTAAGTAGACAACAGTATCCATAGCCTTAAGGTGAACAATGGCCTAAGGTGCTGAACTCAACTTCCAGCTTTTCAGAATGAGCTTTATTTAGGCTACAGTTATACCACTGAATGGAATAGTTTAGTTGGAAAGGAAGGACCTATAAGGCCAGTAAATCTAACCCTCAGCTCAGTTCAGGAATCCAAAACCTAGCATAACCAACCATTGTCTGTCTAGCTTTCTCTTGAATACCCCGTGTTAGAGTGCTCACCACCTCCCAAAGTAATTGGTTCCATCCACCCTGAACTCACAGAGGTCTACCTCTGAGTAGAGATGTGGGAAATTTAGAGTAGTTTCCAGAATATTATGTTCCATGGTTCTGAAATATCAGGAGTGGGCCACATAACTGTAGGTCTTTCCTTCTGCCTTCTTTTCTTTCATGTGCTTGGCTTAATGCAATTTTCCATCATTCAAATGAAGCACTTTTGAGGGGAAACAAGGAATATACAGTTGTTTTTGAGATAAATTCTCCACAATTCTAATATTGCTTCACCTGTGTAATGGAAAGAGCTTGAGAATTTTTTTTGGGGGGGTGCCCTTTCTTGTTTTTGAACTGTGATTCGCAGAATTCTAGGAATTGCAGCCGACAAACTTGCTAAGTGGGGACTGTGACAATTTTTGCAAGGAGGTTCCTGTTTTTGAGCTTCAAATCCTGACTTGGGAAATATCTTGCAGAGGATGTAAAAACGCCACACACTGTGCACTGGCCAGAAATCCTAATACATAAAGGGGGAACTAACATAGAGACCTTAAACAGGATGTCACATACAGACAATATCTCTTATACAGCCTTAAAAAAAAGGTTACAGGTTATGCAGAAATTGGAAAGAAGAGACTACAGAATGCTGTTAATGTATCTTAAATGTGAAAAAGCAGAACTACTTTGGAAGTCTCTAGTAGAGATGGGCACAAAACGAACAATTTTTCATTTCCATTTTTGTTTTTTTGTTTTGTTATGCAACGAAACGACAAACAAATTTTGTCTCTAAAATGAAACGAAATGAACAGAATCACCGGAAATTTTGTCGTGCGTTTCATTTCCGTTACTGCAATATGAGTGAATTGCTTAAAATCCTAAAAAAAACACAAAAATTGAAATAAATGGCAATGAAATGGTAACGAAACAAACGAAAACAAAAATGTTTTTTTGCAAAAATTCATGAAAAATGGAAACGAACCGAAACGGACCCTCCAAATGACAAATGACAAACGAAATGCCATTTTTTTTATTCGTGCCCATCTCTAGTCTCTAGAAATTGAGTGTAGGGGAAGGGTATAAAAGGGTCATCAACAGTCAATTAGGGTTTCTCAGAATGTCTGAGATACCACCATTAGTGTGCTCAGATTTCCGACAACCCTAAATGCATTTAGAATTGTCTTGCGATATGTGTTATTATATGTGTTTTGCTCTCCCAGATCAGGGCATTTACCTTCTCTATTAACATATTTGACCTTTTCTCCTTTCTGTTAATTTATTAAACAGAGGAAAGAGAGCCACTGCTGAATGTTCAGGGGGTCGTACTTCCTCAGAAGCCACCCTTTATCAAGCCTAATAAAGAGCAAGACTATGGCTCTGTTCACATCAACAAAATGTTCTCCCCTTTGATTTCACAATTTAGATTTATGGTCACATGATTTGTCCTTGAATCATTTACCCAGCAAGCAAGGTAACTGCAGATCATTTGTCTCTCAGCCAGAGGCATCTATTTCTTTTTTTTTGTTGCAGACCTTTTTGAAAAACACGGTGTCACGCCATGCCTATGAGCGACCTTATCACAACCTTCTTGAACTACTGTCAACATGTATGTCCTTTAACAATGTTTTTTTTTCCTTTAGAAAAATATTCCACAGCATTTGTCTCAATGTGTTGGTTAAATTCTGTCAAATAGTCTCAACAAGAAGCCCTATCTGCTTCTTAAACTGACAGGAAATGACACGTTAACGCAAACCCCAGCACAAAATGTCCCCTCTAATTTCCAGCCCCACTGAGTAGGGCTTGCATCCTTGCGCATGCAGTTTCACACCCCCGTGCATGCATGAAAACCTTCCCCATGCAGGTTCTGTCATGATCAGAGCAAAAATGATCACTGTTTCTTGGGGGGGGGGGAGCCCTGGACAGAGAGGGGCACTGTCACATGCACACCTTACAGGGAATCTTCTACACACATCCTGTAATAAATGTGACAATTTCTAAGCATCACAGGAACATGATTAAAAGGAACACAACTGCAGGGAACATTTCACTGCTGTTAACCTTGTCCAGTGGTCCCCAAATTTCCCAATATCATGGCCCTTTAATACAGTTTCTCCTATTGGAGTGCCCCCTTGCCCTGCTTGGAAGAGGCCACAAGTCCCCTTTGGCAGGCCACTGCTGCAGGTGCCATAAAGAACTTCCCTCTACAGGCACCCTCAGCCAATCGCAGCCTCTGGTGCCATTGTGTGGCGTCCCCTCCAGCCTATCAAGCTGTTTCCACCCCTTCTTCCCCCTCCTCCTCCAGACCCAAGCCATTTGTGCCCTTTTCTTCACTGGCTCATGGTGACCCCTGTGTAAATGGTTGTTCAACCCCCAAAGGGGTCCTGACCCCCAGGTTGGGAACCACTACCCTAGTCTATGTCTCCCAGTGGAGGGTCTGACTCCCACTAGTTGCTCAGTCACAAATTGAGCACCAGAAGGCAGGACATCATAAATGCAAGGGGTGCTAAGAGTCCAAGTCTTGCTGCCCATTACACTCTCTAGATGGCACCTCCCAAAGATACTCCCATGAGGTTCTTCAGCAGCTAGATGGTGCACATAAGAACATCCCTACTGAGAGGGAAAATGCCTGAATATGGGAGGTGCCAAAATGGGCAGATTTGGTCATGTGGGCACAAAGTTCTAAGTGTTTAAAATTCTTGGTTTGAATCATCAGTGCTTGTGATGACTTATGGTTTCTACCACTTCTTTTGAGAGGTTCCTCATCATCAACACTCAAGACAAGCAGGTATAGCATGGTTTTCTCCCTTCCTAGTTTGCTGAACCTGAAGCGTAATCATTAGGTAGCAGCACCTATGATTGTGGCCCATGATTAGAAACTGCTTAACAACTTACAAGTAGGGGTATGGCAAACACTCATATTTATTTATATTTATTTTATTTGTTTGTTTTATTTCTATACCGCCCATCTTCCAGAAGGAACTCTGGGCAGTTTACAACAGAATTGAACAGATTAAAATCTACATTACAAAACAAAAGAAGAGAAAAAACAAAAACAAAAACAAATCATAGAAGGCAACACAAGAAAAAAGGGGAAAACCCTCAGCAAGAGATGACAAGAAGGGGGACCCAAAAATTAATTTAAATTAAGTTAAAAGGTCACTCATAAAGTTTGTTGTCCTTCTTTGCACTGCTTGCCTTGCAAGATTGAGGCACCTCAGAGATGAATTTGGTCACCAGGTGAAAACAAAACAATTTTGTTTCCTTTGTTTTGGTTTTACTGTATTTGGCAGAAAGGTCCTTTCTGATGGCAACCATCTGTGCAGAGGAAGCACTGATGAATGGACAGATTTGAAAAGGAAGATCAAAAGAGTCCAACCTGAGATCTTAAATCATAATATCTCCCTAAAATTGACCACCCAGTGTGGCATAATTAAGTCCTCAGAGGTGAGTCAATGTGTTTGGCAATTCCTTATTTCCTCTCACAAGGATGGAATGAGTGAAATTTTTTTCCCCTACTTGCCAGCATCACTATTCAAAATTATTTAGAAGCCAATCAAATTGATTAAAGGGGGTTGCATTCATTCGCCACGGTATTCTGCATTGCTTTGGTTCCTAGTGGTTTAGCTTTCAATTTGTGCTACTTGCTATGGCAAAGGGAAACTAATTTCTGAGGTGCTGGGGTGGTGCCAGCTCAGACATCCAACTGAGCAACAGAGATGCTTTCTGTGATTAAATCAATTTGTCATAGAAAGATACACAGCCCTTAAGGTAAAGGTAAAGGTAAGGTAAAGGTAAAGGTCCCCCTCCCAATTGCACATGCATGCTAGTTGTGTCTGACTCTAGGGGTGGTGCTCATCTCCATTTCTAAGCCAAAGAACCAGTGTTTTGCAAGTCCATGGTCATGTGGCCGGCCTGAGGGAATACATTTCTGTGCACAGAACACTGTTTACCTTCCCACTTTTTATGGAGGTACTTATTTATCTACTTGCATTTACATGCATTCAAACTGCTAGGTTGGCAGGAGCTGGGGTTAACCGCGGGAGCTCACTCCACTGCGTGGCACCCAGGATATGAATCACCAAGCTGCTGACTTTGCAGCCAACAATTTCAGCGGTCTAGCCTGCTGAGCCACCATGCCCCACCTTACAACAACCCAATTAGGATTCCAGCCAGTGAAACCTCAGAGTTGTAGAGAGTTTTAGAATTCTTTGAAAAGGTCAACAGGCATGTGGATTTGGGTGAAACAGTGGATATTGTCTATCTGGATTTTCAGAAGGCTTTTGACACAGTTCCTCACCAAAGGCTGCTGAGAAAATTGCACATTCAGGGAATAAGAGAACAGGTCCTTTTATGGATTGAGAACTGGTTGAGATCCAGGAAACAGAGAGTACTGTAGGTGTCAATGGACATTTTTCAGAATGGAGAGAGATGAATAGTGGTGTGCCCCAGGGATCTGTCCTTGGACCGGTGCCTTTCAATCTGTTCATAAATGACCTGGAGACAGGGATAAGCAGTGAGATGGCCAAGTTTGAGGATGACATAATGTGGTAAAACCCAGAGAAGATTCTGAAGAGCTCCAGAAGGATCTTTCCAAACTAGGAGAACGGGCTGCGAAATGGCAAATGTGTTTCACTGTAGGAAAATGTAAAGTAATGCATATTGGGGCAAAAAAAAATCAAAACTTTGTCTATCGACTCATGGCTTCTGAGCTATCTACATAAGAAGAGCCATGCTGGATCAGGCCAAAGGGCCATCTAGTCCAGCTTCCTGTATCTCACAGTGGCCCCACCAGATGCGTTTTGGGAGCTCATGAGACCAGATATCTGTCTCTTGGTACCACTCCCCTGCATCTGGCCCTTGACGTACCCTTGTTTTAAGCCTGGAGATTACACATCTCCATCATGGTTTGTAACCTGTGATGGACTTTTCCTCCAGGAATCTGTCCAATCCCCTTTTGAAGGCATCCAGACCAGATGCCATCACCACCTTTTGTGGCAGGGAGTTCCATAGACTAACAACATGTTGGTAAAAAAATAAAATCTTTTGTCTCTTCTTACTCTCCCAGCCCTCAATTTGAGTGGATGTCCCCAAGTTCTGGTATTTTGTGAGAGGGAGAAGAGCTTCCCTCTATCCACCTGACTCATGCCCTGCATTATTTTGTATGTCTCAATCATATCCCTCACTCTGGCGCCTTTTTTCCAGACTAAAGAGGCCCAAATATTTTAGCCTTTCCTCAAAAGGGAGGTGCCCCAGCCCAGTAATCATTTTAGTCGCTCTCTTCTGTACCTTTTCCAGTTCCACTATGTCTTTCTTGAGATGCAGTGACCAGAATTGTACACAATACTCCAGGTGCGGCCTTACTATTGTTTTGTATAATGACATTATAATGTTGGCTGTTTTATTTTCAATCCCATTTTTGATAATCCCTAGCATGGAATTGGCCTTCTTCACCGCTGCCACACATTGGGGAGACACCTTCATGGAGCTGTCCACCAACACACCAAGATCTCTTTCCTGATCCATCACGGATAACTCAGAGCCCATGAGTTGATAGATGAAGTTTTGATTTTTTGCCCCAATATGCATTACTTTACATTTGGCTACATTAAAATGCATTTGCCATTTCGTGGCCCATTCCCCCAGTTTGGAGAGATCCTTCTGGAGCTCTTTGCAATCTTCTCTGGTTTTTACCACACGGAAAAAGTTCTAGCTGCAAATGTGGCCACCTCACTGTTTATCCCTGTCTCCAGGTCATTTATGAACAGATTGAAAAGCACCGGTCCCAGGACAGAGCCCTGGGGCACACCACTTTTCACTTCCCTCCATTGTGAAAATTTCCCATTGAAACCTACTCTTTGTTTCCTGGATCTCAACCAGTTCTCAATCCATAAGAGGACCTGCCCTCTTATCCCCTGACTGTGCAATTTTCTCAGCAGCCTCTGGTGAGGGACTGTGTCAAAAGCCTTTTGAAAATCCAGATAGACTATATCGACAAGTTCACTGAAATCTACATGCCTGTTGTCAAGCCCCGCACACAGAATACACAGCAAGCCAAGTTCAGTTCTTTGCCAGGAAATTTAGTTGTAATCCAGATAACGAACAAAGTACAGTCCGAATCAAAGCCAAAATACCTTACAGAGCCAAATGCCAAGTTCAAGGGTACAGAGAAACGTTGTAGTCAGAAAGCCAGTCCAAGGTCAGGAAACAGAGAATGCCGTAATCAGAAAGCCGGTTCAAGGTCAGGAAACAGAGTCTGGATACATGCAGGAACGTGGTGACAAGTTAAGTGATGCATTGCTCCCACAGAGGTTTCAGGGTAAACTTGCTAGCTTTATCCTAAACCAGGGAACACACCCATATCTCTGACAAGGCTCCTGCTAGAACTCAGGGCTTTCAGATCTAATTCTATGCCTATCATTAAAGATCTTTTCCCAGGCTCTCCTGTTAGTTCTTCTTTGCAGGATCCTGTTCCTAGCCCTCATACAAGGAGGAGATGTGCCCTCAGCTGCGTCCACAGACTCAGCTGCCTGCTGAGTTGAACTGCAAAGCTCCTCCTGCTGTTCTTCAGCATTTAACCCTTCACATTCAGGTTCTATGACAGGCAGGGTCCTGGCACCTGTTGACCTTTTAAAAAAATTCTAAAAGATTTGTCAGACAAGACTTACCCTTACAGAAGCCATGCTGATTTTCTCTCAGCAAGGTTTGTTCTTCTATGTGTTTTAAGATTTTCTCTTGGATGAGGCTTTCCACCGTCTTCCCTGGGACAGATGTAAGGCTAACTGGCCTGTAGTTTCCCAGGTCCCCCCTCCTTCCTTTTTAAAAAATTGGTGTGACATCCGCTATCCTCCAGTCCTCCAGCACTGTGGCCATTTGAAGAGACAAGTTACATATTACCATTAAGAGATCTGCAATTTCATTTCTCAGTTCCCTAATAAATGATAACCCTAATACCTGTTATGGATCAGGAAAAATATCATGGTGTGCTAGTGGACAGCTCAATGGAAGTGTCTCCCCAGGGTGTGGCTGCAGTGCAGAAGGCCAGTTTCATGCTAGGGATCATTAAAAATGGGATTGAAAACAAAACAGTCAATATTATAATGCCATTGTACGAAACGATAGTAAGGCTTCGCCTGGAGTATTGTGTACAATTCTGGTCACCACATCTCAAAAAAGACATAGTGAAACTGGAAAAGGTGCAGAAGAGAGTGACTAAAATGATTACTGGGCTGGGGGACCTTGCTCATGAGGAAAGGCTAAAACATTTGGGCCTCTTTAGTTTGGAAGAAAAGGCGCCTGAGGGGGGATGTGATTGAGACAAACAAAATAATGCAGGGCATCAGTAAAGTGGATAGATGGAAGCTCTTCTCCCTCTCACAAAATACCAGAACTGGGGACATCCACTCAATTTGAGGGTTGAGAGAGTGAGAACAGATAAAAGAAGATACTTCTTTACCCAGTGTTTTGTTAGTCTGTGGAACTCTCTGCCACATCTGGCCTGGATGCCTTCAAAAGAGGATTGGACAGATTCCTGGAGAAAAAGTACTAGAGATGGGCATGAAACAAAAAAATGGCATTTCGGTTTTTCATTTGTCGTTGAGAGGTCTGTTTCGGTTCATTTCCATTTGTCGTGAATTTTTGGAAAAAATTTCGTTACCGTTTTTCATTTTTTCGTTTGTCATTTCTACCCGCTTTTTGCGCGATTTTAAAGCATTTCCGTGCACAGGCATCCCCCAACGCCCCAGACCAGAGGGAAAACACACAAAAAATGGATGCTGGCAGAGACACAGTATAGACTAGGTATGCAGGGAGGCTGCAAAGGCAGCCGTGGGCGTTGCCCAGGGTGCAAGGCAGCCGCTGAGTGACTGGCAGACTGCACTGCGGGGCAAGGGAGAGTACTCACTGAGAGGTATGCAGCACGCACACAGGGAGGCTGCAGGACTGAAGCTAGAGTCACAGAGACAGCAATCCCACCCTAACTCCCACCAGAGACTGCAAGGAGGACGGGGGCTGCCAGACCTTTTTATGCCCTCTGTGGCTGCCAGACCTGCCTGCCCAGTCTGCAACCTGGGTATGCTATTGGTTGAACATGATCCCATCACATGGCTTGCCTCTAGAGATGGGCACGAATTAAAAAAATGACGTTCCGTTTGTCTTTTGTTGTTTGGAGGGTCCGTTTTGGTTCTTTTCCATTTTTTGTGAATTTTTGTTAAAAATGTTTTCATTTTCGTTCGTTTTGTTACTGTTTCATTACCATTTATTTCATTTTTGTCATTTTTTAGCATTTAAAGCAGTTCACTGTATTGCAGTAATGAAAACGAAACACATGACAAAATTTCTGGTGTTTCTGTTCATTTCATTTCATTTTGGAGACAAAATTCATTTCGTTGCCTAACAAAGCAAAAAAACAAAAACAGAAACAAAAAATTGTTCGTTTCGTGCCCATCTCTACTTGCCTCCATTTTGTGGCTGGTGCGACATCCATTTTAAAGGGAAAAGAAAAATATATTGCGACGGGAGAAGACAAAAACAAACATTTTAAGGACCCCAACCCCCCTGGTACGTATTATCAGACAATATAAATAATTATCGCTGTGTTTTTATGGATGTCCAGGGCGTTTTTTAACATTTAAAACAGCTCATTTCATTGTGCGTCGCCATTAACGGAAACGAAACGTAACGACCACAATTTTCGTGGTTCTGTTCGTTTCATTGCATTTTCATCAGAATTTTCGTTTGTCGTTTCGTTACGTAACGGAAATGACAAACGGTAACGGAAATGAAAAAATGTTTGTTCCGTGCCCATCTCTAAAAAGTACATCACAGCTTACAAACCATGATGGAGAAGTGTGACCTCCAGGTTTAAAACCAGGGTACTTCAAGGGCCCTATGCAGGGGAGTGGTATCAGGAGACAGATATTTAGTCTCGTGCACTCCCAGACGCATCTGGTGGGGCCACTGTGAGATACAGTAAGCTGGACTAGATGGACCTTTGGCCTGATCCAGCAGGGCTCTTCTTATATTCTTATGTTCTTATGATTTTATGTTGAGTTGGCTGTGCAATGATGCTATGTTCAGAACAGTTTCAAGTTGACCCATTTAGCATCTTCCCCAACATTAAATGCCATGCTTTCTGAATTGGGTGGCCAATCTTCCTTTCATTAGTTTTATCAGGACAATTAGATGAGTAAGCTTAGTGAAAGTTCTGGCCCCTGTTCACGTCAAGAACATGTTCCCTAGTTCATAGCCTTTCAGAATCTCTCTGCCTTTCTCCCATCCTGCAGGGTTGCCCTTGTCATTTCAGCCCCATCCCTGTCATTTTACTTAATGTCTTTGGAAGGAGTGCAATGCTTTGATAGGGAAAAATAATCATTTTTATAGTGGGGGATGAACGCAAATGAATATTGAGGGAGGATTCTGTTACACTGAGATGGCGTAGGCAGGGCACCTTGAAAATGGGCTGCTGAGTCTCTCTCTCTCTCTCTCTCTCTCTCTCTCTCTCTCTCTTCAAAAGACTTCTTAATATTGGAGGGACAAAAAGTCAGCAAGAACATCAGCATGGAAAATCAAGAAGGTATGTAAATTTACGATATGCTACTGCAACAGGGGGTGATGAAGTTTCAAGACGCAAATGTCTCTCAGCTGGATTCCACACCAATCAGAACTCAAGTGGCAGTTATCACAAATCCAAATATCCTGTCATTTGAGAGTATTTTATCATTCTTCTTCTTATTTCTTAAATGTCAGTAGAATTCCAGAAGTGCAGCATTATCATTTCTCAACAAATACTATTTACAGACGATTATGCACCTCTGGTGTTCAAGAATGAGAAGGCTACCAGCAATAATCTGACACTCTTTGATCTTGTGAAGAACATCATACCATTGTATTGACCTTGTTTTCATGCAAAAACAACAAGGCGCCTCTTATTTTGACCCTGGAGGGATGGGGAGGGTTGCTATCTTTTCCTTAGAAAGTAAGCCAAGGACAAAACCACCTAAGTAGATGGAAACCCAATCAAACATTGCCATTATGATAAACATTCCATTGGCCTTGGATAGTGAAATAACTCATTTTCCTTAGGTAATCCTTTGTTTGCTCACATTCTGTAATTCACCACCATCAGTAGTCATAGCAGTAGCAGATCCATTATGTGATTTAGCACAGGATCAAAGAGCTGGGACTTAAACATCTACTGAGAAGGTCTTAAGACTACACATGTCCCTTGTCACAGGGGTTGAACCTTCAGCAGTAGGTTCAGGGGTTGAACCTTCAGCAGTATCCTGAGCACCAGTAGGTTTACACTGAAAGTGTCCTTCCTTAACATCTCATATAGGTCCTGATGTTCTTCTTTATCATCTCAGCTCTTATCTCCCTCTTAGGATTTTATACTCCCTATGGCTCCCTACCTCACAGGACAATCCCCAGTCCTCCCAGTCTAATATTATGGCCCACTTCATCATATTTCCACTGCGTGGAACTAGTGAAAATACATACCTTGGTCTTGTTCATGAACCAACTTTCCTCAACACGGTGTCCTCCAGAAGCAATGAACTACAATACCCCTCATCCCTCAACAGCATATTCGAATAGGAGGGGGTATAGAACTTCCATTCTTAAGCATATGGAAGACACAGGTTGAGAAAGGCAAGAAAGAAGTTCTTCTTTGAGCTCCAAGGAATCTGAGCAGGACTTTTCCAACGGTCTGCAATGGATGGATTAACTTAAATGCATTGAACTGGAATTACAAACTGTTGCCATCTGCACATGCCCAAAGAGAAGCCACTGAGAAGAACGAACAAGGGTGTGCCTGATTAACATTACTGGTTTGCATCCAATGGATCTGAAAGCTCCTCTAGATGTTCTGCAGAAGCACCATGCTATAGCTGTCCTGGGCCCTATTCCAATTCAGAATCCAGAGGTGTCAGGAGAAGTCATTGCATGCTTGAGAAATCCATCTCCTTAGGCAGAGAGTTTATCAAAGGATCAAAATGCTCAGGGGCTTCTCAGTGATGTGCTCATGTCCTATGCAAAGGATGTGGGTGTGTCATTGTGTACATATCAGAGAAAGAGGTATTGATTCATTCAAGTGGTCCAGTCCCAAAGGGATCAAGCAATATGTTCCATTCAGAACAAGATCAGTACTAAAGCACTCCATGACATATTTTTCCCTCTCTCTGTCCATAAACATATTTCCTACCAAGTTTGGTTCTGTAAGGAATTTAAATTTATGAGGGTCCCGTGCCAGCGTGCCTGCGCTTCATGGGCTGCAAAAGACCAAGTCTGAGTCTCAGGAGACGAGAAAAGAATTTATTGATTGATCAATCAGGGCACTTCCACACTTTTTGGTGGTGAGAAGTCCACCCAGAAAACGAAAGGAGATATTTTTATAAGGTTTTTCCAGCACTTTTTCCCCCTCCACCCATCAGAATTTACGTCATATACATTTGTTACATGCATCAAACACTAATTGACATCTTTGGTCATTTATTTTGTATTCCTGACACTTGCCTAAAAGTTCTAACTGGTACGTTTGATCTCCTCCCCTCACAGGCAGGGAGGGTAGGATCATCCTTATGTCCTTGGACATTTGACAGTTACGAACACCAGACGCTGAGATAAGGCCTCCCTGGTACGCCTTGGACACACGTTAATTGCTAGTGTGTGATCCTCAAAGCTTAGGAACTTAATTGGATCCTTGAATTCATAATTGCTTTTGCTGAATTAGCGGAAGTTCCTTTCTCTATTCTAGCCGGAAAGGCTTGACCAGCGTTTGTAGGAATAAAGAATACATGTGTGAATAATAATATAAATGAAATATATATATATATATATATATATGTATGCTTAGTAGCATCATTACCTCTAAATATATAATTTGTGTGGCTTATACTTTGCAAGGCATAGCCTGAAATATCCCATATAGTACAGGGTATAGCTTGGGATATAGATTGCCATGAGGTTTTCTCTATAGGCTTTGATCCATACCTGTGGTTAGTAAAGCAGCCATATATATTTATAAATATATAATTAGTCAAATGTCCTCCCTTACACTCGGCCCTGAACGGATTTCTGGAAATTTATGCCAGTAAATTTCCCAGAAAACGTCATGGACTTGTAAGGGACGAACAAAACATATCAAAGGTATATGTACAAAAGTGTGAACATTGCGTGAGCCCCCCCTATGTCATTCCTGGGGTGAGATGGTCTTCATGGCTCATGGAAGGACTTTCTATTTTCCTGACAAAAATTTAGGCAGGGCAGTCAGAAAACATTCTCAGTCCTTTTTCCCCAAAGGGCTTATAGGCACAGTTCAAGAAAATGAATTATCATAAAATGATTTGTGGCGTCTCAAGTCAGGGGGACGCATCAAATAGGTGAAGGCCAAGGAAAACACCCCTTTATTCACTAGGGCACTTTCTAGAGTAAAATGTTAAGTTAACAGATGAAGTGTTGCCATGCTTGGGATGTAAGAAGACCCCCCCTGGTCGGACCCACAGACTGCAACGGATGGATATGTTCCATGGACCACAGCATTTAAGTTTCCCCTGTTGGAGAAATGCATCGTGGTCACAGCAGTATCAGGTAACCTCCCACAGACTTGTAATGGAGGGAAGCATTCTACTGACCACATCAATGCTACATTCTCGCTATGGAAGGGCACTTTGTGGCCGCAACAGCTTCTTAAGTGAGCCTCCTGGGGCAAGTTATGGGGCCTTCAGATTCCCAACCTTTTAGGGGGCTGACACAACAACAAAAAAATCATGGGTACGTTAGAACAAAGGCTTGCAATCTCAGGCTTATACGCCATGCCTTGATTTGTGGCAACTTGAATCTCAGGCTTATATGCCATGCCTTGATTTGTGGCAACTTGGCTGAAAGGCCTAGAAGTTTCTTATGCAAATTCAGAAATACATGGGGAGAAATGCATGTTATAGTAGGCCTGCAACTTTCCTGTGCTCGGCCGAGTAAATGGGAGCCAGCATACTCCTTTGGCTGACATAGGGGCTTTATAAACAGCTAGCCCTGAAATATGATTGTTCATACCATCATTTTGCATAAAGAATACATATAAAGATCAATAACATAGGTAGCATCCTCCTTGAACGTGTGGTGTGCATAAAACCCAGAGTATAAGATATAATTCCCCTATACTTGCCTAAATGAAATGTAGACAGGGCTTGCATTTACCTTTGGCTGACAAAATGGTCTTAGAATGACTAAGCAGTCTGCTCTGAAATATGACTGTCCATATCGTTACTCTGTATGAGGATTCATGGGCTCTGGCACTTGGGGACCAACAATCCGGTCATAAACTCTTTTGACTGCATGTGATGCACAGTACCCAGATTATAGCAGGTTATACAGAGCTACTTATCAGTGTGTGCATTATACCTTAGACAACGGACAGTTACATTGATACTAAATAAAAGGCAATATACATATAAAGCACATGAGTAATAGTAAGAGTCCCATGATTAAACCAAGAATGAGTTACTGAAATCATGGCAGAGAAAGTAGTTCATCATTGTCAATTATAGTCTCTCAAATTGCATAGAAAGGCAGGTCACAGTGTCTCTTGGACCCATCGCTGGTGGGTAACAACCTTCTCAGTGTTAAAGCATGATTATTACACGAATTATGAAAAGCACATTCAGGGAGGCACTTTAGCAAAAAAAAAAAAATATCATAAGTAGTGATCAACAATTAACATAAGCAGTGATCAACAATTAACATTCTGCAGGCTCCAAAGGCTAGCCTACCGTGCGCAGAAAAGCAGAAAAACAAAAAGACGCTCACTGCTCACTTGTTGGAAATGCTGGGGGGACTGGTGTGTGCATGTGCCACAATCCAAGTTCCTTGCACACAGACAGTACACAGACATCGGCGAGAAAGTCTGAAGGCAGTGATGATTCCATCATATGTAAAACTCCGTCTAGTCTCTGTCCTGGGTGTAATATGTGGGCCAAAAGTCTGTTGGCCGCAGTCCAAAACCGGAATCAATGGCTGTGCGGCTTCGTGGCTGTAAATCTCCCTCTCCCCCCCACAAACAAAGAAAAGAAAAGAATAAAAGAAAGGAGGCGGATAGACAGGATGACAACCTGTCCACCCGGGATGCATGGGGGCAAGGCAACAAACGGCAGTGGGGGTCTTCAAAGCGCATAAAGCAAAGGCGCCCCCCAAGAACAGGCAGGATGACCGCAGGTCAGGCGCACTTCATCGACCTTCGTCCAGGGAGATGCAAGGCGACCCCGGTCCGGGCTCTTCCCCTCTGGGTAGTTGGCTCAGGTCCACGCAGGTAGAAGGGGGTCCACACCGAAAGGACGTGCAGAGCGAAATCATCGCGGCGATGTCATCAGGGGTGTGGGATGGATAGCCTCATGGACCACAGGAGAGGTCCCACGGACAGTATTCACGAGAGACGCTGCCGGTCGTCCAAACCAAAGGACTCCAGGCTCCAGAAATGAGGAATGGCAGGGGTGCTTTCCCAGTGCGAAAAGTCCTGCATCCCAGGCATATCTGGACAAAAATAAAGCACACACACACGAACGAAACAAACAGACACAGAACACAAACACACACGAAATGCCCCCGCAGCTGTCTTTGTGCTGCAAGGCAGGGTGGCACAGTCTATCTGACAGTCTTAAAAACAGGAAGGAGAAAAAAAAATGTTGCAAAAGGTAGAATAAGGCTTCCGTTTTTGTAGAACCAGTCTGTGAATGGGGGAAGCCAAAGTTTATGGTGAGGACGCATCTGTAGTCGGCAGTGTATGATGAGCGCTTGCAAGATGATCTCGCAGGATCTCACAAGCGAGGGGCTCAGGCGTTCCCAAACAGGCACCTGAGATAGATCTCAGCCCCAAAGTCAAATAGCTCTGCTACATGGGGACAATCAAAAATGGAACAGGCAAAAATGTCCCAGGGTCGCAAAGTGATCTCTGAGCATGAAGCAAAATGCGCCAGGGGAGATGGGCTTGGAATGTGGCGTGGTATAGTCTCGGAAAAGTACGGCTGATACAGGATTGGGGAAAAATAGGAGCAGGCACCACATTCATATTACTACCAAGTCCCCAAGGGCACGGCGAATTCCCATTTGGAAATCGTGCAGAAAAATATGTAATCCGGCATCCGTGAGATGAACACCGTCCCTTCTGAATAAGTCAGGCGGAGGGAGTGTCAAAGCTGGATGAGTAATCACATAGCCAGAATGCCGACGTAAAAATGCAGCAACTTTTTGATTTAAATGTTTCCTAGCCCTTTCAATCTTGAGGGGGTTAGATGCCCCTCTCCATATGAGCCTAGGGAGCATGAAGGACCAAATGATTTTTGTATGTGGGTAAAGTTGCTTAAAAGTCCGCAAGTCAGCTATGATGCAGCGAGTCAGGGCCGAACCTCTCACCTTGGCCAGATCATTGCCTCCCAAATGGATGAGCAAAATATCAATTTCACATTCGCGAGCCATAAGGGTCGCGGTTTCGAAGAACGAATCCCAGGACATTCCCCTGATCCCTTTCCAAAGCACTTGAAGGGGGCGGCCAAGGCATAAATTCACGCCCCACACCGACATCCGGGCAAATCTAGACGCCCAGAAAATAAAGCTGTGCCCCAGAATTACAACACGGCGAGTCGTGCAATGAATTGGCCTTAAAATACGTAAAATATTACGCCCCCCACATCCAGCAATCGGAGGTGCACGTCGGGGCTGTGTGGTGGGTCGGGCAGGGTGGCCCTCTTCTGGTTGCTGGTTAGGATTTATAGAAGCCATGGCCCATACTATACACACACACACACGCAGACAGAGAGAGAAAAAAAAAAGATGGTAAAAGAGAATTAGTGTCTCTCTGCAAGGCTGCAAAGGCGCCAATCTGTCCTAGTGCGTGCCGGGGGCTGGTGTGTGTGTGTGTGTGAGGCAAGATGAGCTCTTCTGGTTCGTCACTCAAAAAAAAATACATGCAAACACCCACGAGTACACAGCCTCACACATGTTGGCATCTGCCATGGGTTTAAAAATAGTGACGATGTCACCAGGTTCAAAAACAGCTAGTTCTCTATGCTGGCGCAAAAGGGTATAAAAAGGGTGAAGTTGTTGGCCTGTCAGCCTCACCTCAAAGTAAAAGTCAGGTGCTTGCAAAAGCCCCCATTCCCCCCACAAAACAATAGAGAGAAAAAGAGGGGGGAAAAAAAAAAGGCAGGAAGCCCTCTCCTAGTGTCTCTGCTGGCTGGTTAGGAGTGACACATGCCATGGCACAAACTGCTTGACCACACAGAGATAGAAAGAGAGGAAAAAGGCTGATAGTAGTTTAATAGCTATCAAGTAACTAAGAGTCTATTTCCAGCAGGTGTCCTACTTGGAAAGGAAAGGGTTAAAAAAAAACTCAGACGGAAATAAGGCTAGGTGAGCAATATTCTGGGAATGAAGAGCTGAAGAGGAAACTCCACCCCTTTGGGAATCAATGGCGGCAGCCACGGGAGGTGAAGAAGGAAACAAAGCAAGGCATTTTTTTTCCCTTGGCTCTTCCAGGCTCAGAGAGGAAGAAAGGGCTCGCCGTTACAAGCAAAGATCTGAAATGGGATGCCTATGCAGAAACAGGCACATGTCCAGCGAGAATCTAAGGCTTTAGTCAGGCTGTATTATTAAGTCAAAAAGGAGAACGTCTGCTCGAGATTTTTTTGGAATATAGGATGTGAAAGAGGTGTAAAAAAAAAAATCAGGCTGGTTGCCAGCATGCTTGAAATTCCTGAGGGAAGAGGGATGGGGTCAACTTTGTGAAGGGGAAGGAGGGGGGTGAAGGCAGAAAAAGGAAGGCGGGGCAATGGACTTTTGAATTCTCCCCGCAGGCTGCATTACACAGCCTGAGGCAGGAAGGTGAGCCCCTTCAATTACCCTGTAATTAGGTGAAAAAGGGCACTAAACTAATTAAGGCAACCTATTATCCCTGTGGTTTGTGAAGTTATCTACTTAAGCCTAATTTGGGATGCATGGCTCTCGTACAAAGAAACAAGAGCCAGAGTGTGAGACCCCGCGTTATTGATACGCCTTAAAAAAATGTCACAGGCGTTTCCAGCCAGAGTGTGAGAACAAGAAAAATGATTTTATTTTATGTTATTTTTTACCTTTTTGGCGACTTTTAAGAACCCCTTCGTATTCTAAGTAAAAAAAAAAAAAAAAAACCTTGTCCTGCTCTCAAAAACCTGTTAGCAGCTGCTTTAAAAAGAGGAAGGGGAGTCCCTGCTTTGGACCACTTCCAGCACAGAAGTCTCAGGCCCTTCGTTTTCCTCATGGAGCTGACGTAATACAAGGGATTTGGATAAAGATTCCATATTCAGAGATTTAGGCAAATTTTGTTGGGGAAATAGGAACTGTCTAAAAGCTTGGATTAAATAATGTAATGGGATACAAATAGAGCCTCTGCTTCTCAATTGCTGGTGCGTTCTGTGGGTTGCTGCCTCAGTCTGCCCATCATGAACCCTGCCCATTCTCGTCCCTGACTTACGCTTTCCTTCTACCTCGTTTCCTTTAACTATTTTTTTTTTCTCTCTCTCTCTCTCTCTCTCTCTCTCTTCTCTCTCTGTCTCTTTCTCTCCTTTCCTCCCCGTTCTAATGGCATCTCCAAGGTCCTGATCTAGGTCGGAGATGGGAGGGAATTCTATTTTCAGTTGCTCCTAAGAATCTCCTTGTTCCAAATTAAATTGTCTTATGGTTCCAGCCAGGGCTTACTTGCAAGGGGAGGGGAAAGGCTGCCCTAAGCCTTTTAGGTGCAAAATCTTAAGGAATGATGTTATCACTTGGTTTTTTAATTGCTAGCTCGCTGGGCTATGAGTACAAAAATGCTAGCTGTCTTTTCAGAGCACATGGTCGGTCTGAAAGGGGTGGATGTTCATTTCACCCATGGGACCGGCCGTGCTAAAAAAACGTATTTCTCAAACGCCCTGTGATGATTTCTTCTTAAAATGTCCCTATAGGTGGTGAATTATGTTGTGTAACAAGCCAGGCTAAGTTATACAAAACATGCGGCTTGAGTATTCAAAAATATCTTCTTGCAGTGTCTATACTTCCCTGGTTTATAAAATTGGGGTCTTCTCATTTTGGGTGATTTTTACTGCCTCTGGACATATTAACAGGCAATACGTGGCTTGCCACCCTCCCCTTTTGAGGGCTAGAAACTTAATCTTTGGGATGTTAAAGTCCTGCCTTTGTCAGAGGGGACTTTCTTGAAATTTACATTTGTTGCATTCAATATCAAAAGCAGGTCTCCTTATGGCAATGTGCCAATCTTGCCACAGGGTTCCTTAACAAAGGGCACAGAAGCTGAATTAAGTTATGCCCATCTACCTTTTTGTTAAAGGTTTAGTAGTATGCTCATAAATTCTCCCGCATACCAAACGGACTCACACTCAATTAATTACACATCAAGCACACACAACAGTTGATACTAAGATTTGATTTCCCTGCTTTTGACTATTAATAGTTCAGAAATAACGCCTACCTGTCTCCTCATGTGGTGCATAGCAACCCTTAGTTCTGTTTAAAGCTTCCATATCCAAGGAGTTGGGCATTGGCGTAGCGGGATGGAAGTACCTCCTGAATGCTTGAATAAGGCAATTCAGGGGTACGCATCCCCCATCTAGCACTTCCTGTCCCCTCAATGCTCCGTGCTCTCCTCCCGTTCCCTCAACATCATACCTATCCATCCCACTTCTGTCTTGCTGCCTTCCTTCTACTCCACTTCCTCTATTCATCTGTCTTTCTCTATACCTTTTCAGTTCATCATCCTGCCTTTCCTTCCATCATCTTTTCAGGTTTCCTACCCAGTTTTACTAAAAATGCATTACTCAGATACCCTATGATTTTTCCTTGTAAAATATCCCTTCAGCTGGTAAATTTTGTTGCGTGACCAGCCAGTCACAAAATATGCGGGATGTTGTTTATCCCTGAGTATTCAAAAGTATTTTTCTCACTGCCCATATTCCCCCTGGTATTATCAAAATTGCTGGAGGGTCTCCTAGTTGGCAGAGTTTTTAGTCTCTTATATTAATTAACTAAGCACGTCCTTGTACATTCACACACCTCTTGCTAGCAGGTCATAATTGGTCTGTCCTCCCTGAGGGCTAGAATCTTAATTTGAGATGGTAAAGTCCTGCCTCATCCTAGTTAGAGGGGTTCTTCTTAAAGCTTACTCATGTTCCATTTAATACCAAAATCATTACTTCTGGTGGCAGAATTCCAATGTTACCACATCGCACATCAAAAGGGGTGCATAAACTGCACTAATTTATCCCATAGGTTTACTTTAAAGGTCTAACTGTGTTCCTATGATTTCTCCCACACAAGCATCAAACGGACTCACACCTCAACAATCAAATGTCCATCATACACGCCAACATGTGATTCAGCAACCATACACAACTCTCCCACATTTCTGTTTCCCCAGTTAACTGTGATCCCTTGCCTAAGAATAGATCTTTCTAACTTCTCTAAAATCAAACGAAGATGGTGGAACGTTGGTATTGTGGGGCAAAGATTGCCAGTCTTTGCCCCTGCTTAAGACACAGGGAATGGCCACTTCCCTGTGGTTACCAAAAAGAATTCAACTTAACACCCACATATATATTCAAACATTAATAAATCTTCTGAGGAAGCCAGAGCAGTGCTCTGCTTCTAATTCTTCAAACACTTGGGGAGGGGGACACTAGGGTTATTCGAGAGGAGCTCTCTTCCACCCTCGGGGGACCTCAGAGTCTCTCAACTCTTAGTCCTCCCTGGTCCACGGGATGCTAGAGACACACAAGTGTCTCTTCTCGTCTTCCTCCCTCCCCGGGGCCGACTCATAAGAATCCGCAATCTTCTCCACTCCACAGAGCTGTTAGATTCGAACTCACGCCACCCCACAACTAGTTTTCTCTTCTTACCAGATTTCTTTTGCGCAGTCCTCTTACAGTTCCTCCGTTGTTCTGCCGGCTTTGTTTTCTCCTTAAATAACAGTATTGTGTCCAATGCTGATAGAACAAGTCTCCTCTCAAAATCAGAGGGTCCGGACTAGATTTGTTCCAGGGTCAGCATGAATTCTTACTGTGATTTAAGTCAGACTCCCAAGAGCGCTGGGGCAGTGGCACTTTTTCCCGGCCAATGCACCAGAAATGTAAGGAATTTAAATTTATGAGGGTCCCGTGCCAGCGTGCCTGCGCTTCATGGGCTGCAAAAGACCAAGTCTGAGTCTCAGGAGACGAGAAAAGAATTTATTGATTGATCAATCAGGGCACTTCCACACTTTTTGGTGGTGAGAAGTCCACCCAGAAAACGAAAGGAGATATTTTTATAAGGTTTTTCCAGCACTTTTTCCCCCTCCGCCCATCAGAATTTACGTCATATACATTTGTTACATGCATCAAACACTAATTGACATCTTTGGTCATTTATTTTGTATTCCTGACACTTGCCTAAAAGTTCTAACTGGTACGTTTGATCTCCTCCCCTCACAGGCAGGGAGGGTAGGATCATCCTTATGTCCTTGGACATTTGACAGTTACGAACACCAGACGCTGAGATAAGGCCTCCCTGGTACGCCTTGGACACACGTTAATTGCTAGTGTGTGATCCTCAAAGCTTAGGAACTTAATTGGATCCTTGAATTCATAATTGCTTTTGCTGAATTAGCGGAAGTTCCTTTCTCTATTCTAGCCGGAAAGGCTTGACCAGCGTTTGTAGGAATAAAGAATACATGTGTGAATAATAATATAAATGAAATATATATATATATATATATGTATGCTTAGTAGCATCATTACCTCTAAATATATAATTTGTGTGGCTTATACTTTGCAAGGCATAGCCTGAAATATCCCATATAGTACAGGGTATAGCTTGGGATATAGATTGCCATGAGGTTTTTCTCTATAGGCTTTGATCCATACCTGTGGTTAGTAAAGCAGCCATATATATTTATAAATATATAATTAGTCAAATGTCCTCCCTTACAGTTCAACTGTTCTTTTTGCTTCTGGATTGTTGGGGAGTAATTGGGATACAGGAAGATGCTCCCTGATTCTTGATTTAAAGGGTAAAACGCTTAGCTTCCTTTGAATAATTGTCACTTATAAAGCTCCTAACAGCTGCCCTCCAATACAAGTGATTCACAAGCACTCAATGTCCCAGCCCCATTAAGGCCCCCCTTTAAAAATCCCTGTGATGGATGACTCCACTAAATATTTTATAGGCAATGGGTTTACAGTCCAAATTTAGTGCAAAGATTCCTTCTCCCATAAATCAAGTTTTGACTATGGATTGCTGCACCTTCTACTTATTTAAAAGTTCCATGTGCTGGACATTTTACAAAATCTGCCAGATTTTTTAAACGGGTCATTTTACAAAAAAATAAAACATAAAACATAAAAATGGTGGGGTCTTCTCACTTGCAAAACACCCTCTACAGAACAGCCCTGCCAGTATTTCATTTACAGTCTGAGGAATGATTTCATCACAAAAGCCTGCCAGTCTAAGCCAATTTATTATATGCTGTACAAGTGTTAAACTGCCTTAAATCAATAGTTAAGAAGACAGGGGAATACTTGGGGCACAGTAAGTCATCATTTTAATGAAATATAGATTATTCCAAGACTATTAAAGAAGTGGTTGGGTGTCAGGAAAGTGGTGCACATTTTTCCCAGCGTTAAACAAAAGCCATCTATTTTAGTGGGCCAAAATCAATATGCAGCCACGACCTGCCGCGTAACCTGAGTGTGTAAGTAAATTTATAGGCTGAGTTACCCGTTGCTAAATAGACAGGTTATACTCACAGGCCTTGCTCGGTTCATCTGATCCAATTAAAGGGATGGTTACAGGCAGATGAGGATGAGGGAACAGAAATTCCTGTGAGAACCAGGTGCAAACTTTTTTCGAACAACAGTTTATTATGTAGCTGACAGCTGTCCAGCAAGTGAGAACCCAGCCATTGGTTTGCTTCCAAACAGGGTAGGTTAGTTGACTGGTGTTCTTTCTGTCAGCCCATATAGATGCAGAAACAGTGTCCTTGAGCTGCTTTTAAAAATCTATGTGCTATGCATACACAATGCTGAGTTATCATAGAAAGACAGAATCATTGAGTTGGAAGGGCCCTCTAAGTCCATTAAATCCAAACCCCTCCACAAGTTGGGAATCCAAACCAAATGAGGTCTGACAGATGGCTGTCCAGTTTTCCCTTGAATTCCTCCAGTGTTGGAGTGCACAGCATGCAAATACCACAAATTAGAGCTGTACAAAGTTTCTCTGGTTCATTTTGGGACCCCATTCTGAGATCTGGATTGAGGTATGGTTGGGTTTACACTGGGGGTGAGTCTTCCCCTGACTGGCTTTAGGCCAGTGGTGGAGAACCTTTGGCACTCCAGATGTTTTGGACTACAGCTCAAAGAATTCCAAGCCTAGATTGCCAATGAAAGAGGACAGTGGGAGTTGTGGTCCAAAACATCTGGAGTGCCAAAGGTTTGCCACCCCTGCTTTAGGCTGTGTCCGAATGATTTCACACCTGTTAGGGCAGGCATATCCAAACTTCTGCCCTCCTGATGTTTTGGACCACGACTCCCAGAATTCTAAGCTTAAATCCCCAATGACAAAGGACTATGGTAGCTGTGGTCCAAAACATCTGGAGGGCTGAAATTTGGACATTCCTTTGTTAGGGGCTAACCTGCCTTGGGAGGGTTTGTGTTAACTATAGTCCACATCTACCCATGCCACTGTTGATACAGTTCCAAATTGCCATGAAAAACTACATTCCCATAACACAATCACAAACTGCTATAGCTCATTTTTGAAGGGAAGTGGGGAGTTCAACAGCATTATCAAAACTGCTTCTAGCACTATCATTTTCTGTACTCCAGCTCAGACATCACAAGAGAAAGAGAAGCAGGGAATGGTGATGATGAACTTGAGCAGTGACTCCACTATAGTGACAGGTGAAGAGATCAAAGAGTATAGACCAGTGGTGGTAAACCTTCTGCACTCCAGATATTTTGGACCACAACTTCCACAATCCTTTGTCATTGACAATCTAGGCTTGGGATTCTGGGAGTTGTAGTTCAAAACATCTGGAGTGCCAAAGGTTTGCCACCACTGGTATAGATTGACCCTGCCACCCTACAGTGAATCAGAAAGTGGCTCCATTGGCATCATTGGGTTTACACTCAGGTTTTAATACATGAAAATAAAACTCACCAGTAGAGATGGGCACAAATAAAAAAATGGTGTTTCGTTTGTCGTTTGTCGTTTAGGGGTCTGTCTTGGTTCGTTTCCATTTTTTGCAAATTTTTGAAAAAATCATTTTCATTTTCATTCGTTTCGTTACCATTTCATTACCATTTATTTCATTTTTTGTGATTATTTTAGCATTTAAAACAGTTCAGTGTATTGCCGTAATGAAAATGAAACGGACGACAAAATTTCTGGTGTTCTGTTCATTTTGTTTCATTTTAGAGAAAAATTTGTTTGTCATTTCATTACATAATGAAACAAAAAAACCAAAACGGAAATGAAACATTGTTCATTTCGTGCCCATCTCTACTCACCAGCACAAAAAGTTGAATCTCCATGCTTTGCCCTGCAACCTCTGGAAGATTGTACCAATGTGGGGGAAATGAATGCAATTTGTATATTAAGAAGATGGACCCAAACATGTTTTTCTCTGAAATGTGTTCCCTGTTATTGCTTCCACTGAGAGAAAGATTGAAACCACACAATTTGCATTCATTTCATGTGGACTTCTTCAAAGACTTACTTCATTAACTTTTATTTAATCAGCAGTCCGCTCTGTTCTTGTTGTCTGTCATTTGTTTTGTACTTTCTCACTTTTACAGTATTAGGGAAAAAGAATGCAAAAAAGTGAGAAGTTTTTAAATAAAATCTGCTGCATTTCTGCTGGGTACAAGATCCTTTTCTGTGATGTGTGTGATCCTTGTATATATAAAACAAGCAAGAATGGGACCGGAAAGGGATTAGTAAAGGAAGGCTGATTTACCAAAACCCAGAACTATGTAGATTAAGAGGAAAGCTTGAGAAGTTACTTATAAGAAGAGTGAAGATATTAAAAATGTGTAACTGAAGAAATGTAGAATTATAATCAAGGTCATTGAGTCCCAAGTTATTCTTGGACTAAAAGTCCCAGAAGCCTTCACCACTAGCTGTGCTGCCCAGGATTTCTGGGAGTTGTAGTCCATGAACATTTAGAGACCCAAAGTTGTGAACCACTGAAACAGAGTCATAGAATAGTGAAGTTGGAAGGGGCCCATCAAATCCAATCCCCGACTCCATGCAAGAATACAAATCAAAGGATATCTGCCAGATGGTTGTCCAAATTTCTCTTGAATGGAGCACTGTGTTGGAGCACCCAGCACCTCTTGAGGTCATTGGCTCCACCGCCGTACTGCTCTAACACTTAGGAAGTTTTTCCTGCTATTCAGCCGAAAGTTGGGTTCTCTTGACTTGAGGCCATTGTAGCACATCCTGCACTCTGGGATGATCGAGAACAGATAATGCCCTTCTGTGTTTTGTTGTTGTTGTGTTGTTACAGTTGTGACCGACTCTTCATGATCCCACGTCCATGGAGTTTTCTTGGCAAGAATACTGGAGTGGCTTGCCAGTTCCTACTCCAGGTGCTTACAGCACCTGGTATTCCCTGGTGGTCTCCCATGCAAGTACTAGCCAGGCCTGGCCCTGCTTAACTTCTGAGATCAGGTGAGAATGAATGTGCTCAGGGGATCTAGGCAGCGGTTCAAATATTTAAAAAGTGCCATCATATTGCCCCTCAGTCTTCTTTTCTCTAAGCTAAATATGCCCAATGCTTTCAGTCTTTCCCCATTGGGCTTGGTTTCCAGGCCCTCTGATCAACCTTCTCACCTTCCTCTGAACTTTCCAATTTTCCAACATCTTTCTTGAAGCATGATGTCTAGAATTGGGCACAATACTCAAGTTGAGACCTAACCAGCACTGAATGGGGGGGGGAGCAGAACCTCATGGGATTTGGAATTTCTCTCATTTAAGTAATTTTATTGGGTTTTGGGGGAGAAGAAGAGGGGAATGAGAGGAATGGAATTATAAAAATTCCATTGAGTATATCAAGCCTAAAATAACAATTTAACATATTTACAAATCACCAAATAGTATCACAATACTAATACGTTTGTTACTTCTTGCCATCTTTTTTTGGAAATCTCTTCATAGTCTCCCTTTAAAAAACCAGAGAGCTTGTCGATTTCAATACATTCTCTTATCTTTTTGTGGAGGTTTCTCTCTGTTGGCACTTCTGGTTGTTTCCAAAATTTCACATACAATATCCTTGCTGCAACTAATACATGATGAAGTACATATTTCTGATCATATGAGATATTAATATCTACTATATTTAATAGAAAAAATTCTGGTCTAAGCTCTAACTTAATCTTCAAATATCTTTATAAAATAATTTTACCATTATCCAGTATGCCTTTGCCTCTTTACATGTCCACAAACATATGATGGAAGGTACCACTGTCATGTTTACTTTTCCAGCATTTGGGTGAGTAATTATACATCTTGGATAGATGGTGGGGGGAGAAATGCCATCTATAAAACATTTTATAACAGTTTTCCTTGAAGGCTATAGATTTAAAAAGTTTAACCGTATTCCACAAGGAGTCCCATTTGTTTAGATGAATGGGATAGCCAAAATTTTCTGCCCATCTTATAATAGTATCTTTTACCAATGTATCAATCATTTTTTTTCATTTAGCAAAATGCTATAGAATTTACTAAGAAGGTTTAAATCACCAGAAGATAGTATTTTGTCGAGTGGAGTGTCATTAGTCATAAATCCCCCCTCTTTGGTGAGATTTTTAAAGTGTGAGTGTATTTGTTGGTACTTCCACCAGTCTAAATTGTGACCGTCAGATAATAATTTTTCTAATGGCTTCAAGTAGCAATCAGCATTCAAAAGTTGTCTATAGGTTAGAGGTTTAAGGCTTGTACTTGTAAGAGAACTAGTTATCGCTCCTGTCGGAGATAACCACGGTGGTACTTTAGGATAAAACTGTTTTTTTATGGATAGCCATATTTTGATTAAGGCATTCCTTATCCAGTGTTTTTTGAAAAGGGTAGGTATATTACCCTTATACCATACATAATGATGCCAGCCCCTGTCTAAATCATGACTCTCAAGCTGCAGTATTCTATTATTTGTCATCAAGATCCAGTCTTTAACCCAAGTCATAGCAGCTGCCTTGTAATACAACACCAAATTGGGCAGAGCAAAACCACCAGCTTTAGTTCTGTCCTGTAAATAAACATTTCTAATCCTTGCTTTTTTCTTTTGCCATATAAACACACGTATACTCTTTTCCAGGTCTGAGATAATCTTAAAGTTCGGTAATATAGGTAGACATTGAAATAAAAAGAGTAATTTAGGTAAGGCAGTCATTTTAACAGCAGCAATTCTGCCCATTAGGGATAACTGAAGTCTTGACCAGGTTTCCAGGTCAGCTTTGATTGCTTTTATACTATTAACATAGTTATCTTTAAGTAGAGTGTTACAACGGTTGGACACAGTGATGCCCAAATATTTTACCTTGGTAGCATGTTGGAAACCCGACTGGTTGACCAACTTTCCGGTCATAAGTGGGGTCATATTTTTTGTGAGCAACAGTGTTTTTTCTCTATTAACCTTTAGTTCTGAGATTTTGGAGTAGGCCTCCAAAATCTTTAATAGCTCTGGAAGGGAGGTCTGTGGTTCCTCCATAATAACCAGCAAATCATTCACAAAGGCTTGCACCTTATAGACTTCTCCTTTGGTTTGTAGACCTTGAATACCTGGGGCATTTCTTATTACATGGAGTAATATCTCTAATGATAGAATAAACAACCAAGGAGAGAGAGGACATCCTTGCCTGGTACCTTTATGTATCTTAACTGTGTCTGTAAGGTAGCTGTTGACTACGATTCTAGTGCTTTGTGCGGAGTAAATTTGCTCTATAGCTCATAGCATTCTGTGTCCACACTGTAAATAATCTAACTGGGTTTTAAGTAAGGACCAAGATACATTGTCAAATGCTTTCTCAGCGTCTATGAATGCAAAAGCAACTTGCTTCTCAGGGTGACATTCATAGTACTCCAACGCGTCGAGAAAAATTCTAACATGGATTGAGGGCGTCTTTTTGGAAGAAAGCCATTTTGATCAGGGGATATCAGAGACGGTAGGATCATCCGCCATCTGTTTGCCAAGATGGTTGCAAATATTTTGTAATCCACGTTTAGGAGAGCAATTGGCCTATAGTTTGGGATCAAGTCTCTGCATTTCCCTTCTTTAGAAATCAATGTTGTATTGGATGATTTCCATGAATCTGGTATATCTTCGCCCTCAAAAATAGATGTAAACAGATTTTTCATGTTTCCGGTGATTATCTCAGATTTTTTTTATAAAATTGTGCTGGTATCAAATCAGGTCCCAGGGCCTTGTTCATTTTTTGATGGTTAATGGCCTCTGTTATTTCCATCATTGTAATGGGGGCATTCGTCATAGCTCTCTGTTCTTCAGTAAGTTTTGGAAAATTGGCTTGTTCTAAATATTGGAAAATGGAATCTTTATTTATTATCTCCAGCTTGAACAGATTCTGGCAATATGCCTCAATAATTTTTTGAATTTGAGATTGGTCTGTCTAGTTTTTCCCCAGTTTTATCTTTGAGTGTTAGAATAAGTTTTTGCAATTGTACCTTTTTTAGTTTATAAGCTAACCATCTACCTGGTTTATTTGCATTTTCAATGAAGTTCAGTTTGGCCAATTTGATCTTGTGGGCTATGTCTGCTGTTAAAATCAGATTGAGTTCATGCCTACAGGAGGCTAGGTCTTTATTCAGCTGCTCATTTCCCGGATCCAGGATTAAGTCCTTTTCTAGCTTTTTCATCATATTAAGAATGGATTTGGATTTCTTCTTTCTCTCTTTCTTCCGTCTTGCCATATATTGGATGACAAACCCTCTAAAATAGGGCTTTGAGGCATCCCACACCATTTTCAGTGAGGTGCCCTTGTTTAGATTCAGTTCAAAGTATAGATTCAAATCTTTGGCTGCCTCTAAAATAAATTCTTTGTCAGCCCACAAAGCTGAATTAATTTTCCAGTGTCTGGGCTTACCCGAGGTTTTCAGTGTCCACAGGATAGCATTATGGTTGGATATTGTTCTCGGGAGAACTTCTATATGTCTTGTATTTAATAAAAGATCAGATGAAGCCCAGCACATATCAATATGGGAAAAAGAGGCATGTTGTCTTGAATAAAAAGTGAAGCCACCCTTTAGTGGATTTTTCCATCTCCAGATGTCTTGAAGTTCTAAACTGTCGGATATATCAAGAAAGGATTTTGGCAGTGTGGAAGATGAAGTTCTGTGTTTTTCCCCTTTTGGTATCTTCCTGTCCACGGATGGGATGTGTACAGCATTGAAGTCCCCCAATATGATTAACTGATGATTTTCGTATTGCAGAAGCTTCTGAGCCAATTCTTCAAAAAAGACTTGTCTTCCATTATTCTTGTTTGGGGCGTATATACCAACAATAATTGTTTTTTGGGATTGGATATTTGCTTGAACAAATATCCATCTGCCTAACTGATCTTTTTCCAAAAGAGTTGGAGAAAGTTCTGGTTTGATATATAGTGCCACGCCATTTTTCTTCTTTTCTTTATTTGAGGTGGAAAACAGGATGCCCAATCTATTTTGGTTAAGTATTGTTCATGCTTTCTCAATACATGGGTTTCCTGTAAACAAATAATTGCACATTGTTGTTTTTGAAGGAGTTTAAATGCCTTATGACACTTTTGTGGGGAGTTCAATCCATTGATATTCCATGATAAAATTTTCTGAGCCATCTTGTTTTACTTCCAGAGGTGTTTCCTCCCTGGTTTAGGCCTAAGTTGTCTTTTTGGCCTGGAGCCTCCCACTGCGCCAGTATCTTGATCTTGCTTGGATGTCCCTTGTTCAGAAGCCTGGTTGGATCGGCTAACTTCTTTGGTGGTGGTTTGGTTATCGATTGAGTCATCACCTTCAGAATCAGATGAGGAAGAGGAGGAGGGGATGAATCCCAACTTCTCTGCATTTTTCTCAGCGAAGGTTCTAGCTTTCCTGTAGGAATCAATTTTCTGTTTTCCCTTCCCATTGAAAGGTTAAACCCTGAAGGTAGATCCACTTGTATCTTATATTGTGCTTAAGCAAGAGTTTGGTAAGAAACGTATATTCTTTCCGCAGTTGACGGACCTCCCATGGAACATCTTTCAGTATTGTCACTTTGGATTCATTGATTTTCACCTCTTTATCTCGAATAACTTTGACGATGCAGTCTCGGGTGTATCTTTTGACAAGTTTGACTATTACCTCCAGAGGGAGCTTGTTTTTTTCTGGTGTAGGCTGTAGGTTGGCGATAGATCACGTCTACTTCACTGAGAAATTCTTCTACAGGTGCGTCAAGCAGGGCAGCTAGACCTTCCCCCACCAGGGTGTAGAGATTCTCGTCTTTGTCAAAGGTAAGACCTTGAATCATTAAAATTTTAGATGAAGATTCAATTTGTTGCATAAGAACCAGTCTATTTGTAGATTCCATTGTTACTTCTATCTCTTCTAGATGGAAATCTGCAACACCCATGTTGTCCTCCAACGCCTGTAGTCACCCACAGGAGGAATCCATCTTGGCATCGACCCTCGCAAAGCCCTCTTTCATTTCAGATCTTAACCCAGAAAAGGCTGTGGTCTGGTCTGAGATAAGTTTCATCTGGCTCAAATTTAACTGATTAAGCATATCTAGGACTTGGTTGGTCTGTCTTGGTTGTTGAGTCATGACTGGAAGAGAAGGATGAGCCAGAGGGGTGGAAACATTTTTTGTTGTTGTTGCAGATGGAGTTTTGCTCATTTCAGGAATTGCAGTGCAAAGCCACTGCTAACAGAGGAAGTCCAGCCAATAGTGTGCTGGGCTCACCGTAGAGCCAGTTTACTCAGCTTCCAAAAATAGTGCGGAGTCAATTGTTAACAGAGGAGAAACCAGCAAATAACATGCTGTATTCACAGTAGAATCAACTTGCTCATTTCCAAATCAGCAATGTAAAGGCAACTGCATACATAGGAAAATCCAGCAGATGGCATGTTATGTCCACATAGAGTCACATTAGAGCCAGGAATAGCGAAAGTGGAAGTGGAAGTAATAGTTGTTATTTGGAGTTTTATCTGCCTTCAACGGGAGAAAATAAAAGCAGCCCTTCCCATGAGCAGATAGAGAAGAAACAGGCAGAGAAGTATTTAGTGAAGAGAAAGTTCTCTTTAGGTGAGTTTTGCTTGATATTTTATCTTTGGAAGGGCTGTCTGATGGAAAAAGGCCACTCACTTGCTGAAGGGGGAAGGAGGCTTCTTCACTGTCCGGTTCTCCCACGGTCTCGGACACATGAGTGATTTATTTCCCAGGAGTATCTACCCTCACAGGGGAGGGGAACCATGCCCAGAATGCCTTGGAGCGAATCTGGGATGTCTTCTGCTCCCAGTGGGTGATGTAGGATGGAAATCACCCTCTAGAGACCTGGAATGCATCGACGCCGGCCAGGGCTGCTTTCAGCTAGCGTCTGTGCTGATCGCCGCCATCTTGCCCCACCGGGATTTGGAATTTCTACTTCTGTTAATGGAGCGTAAAATAACATTTGCCTTTTATTGTGGCCACATCACACTCTTGGCTCATATTCAGCTTGTGATCTGCAGCAGTTCTTGACAAATCCATGTTGGTTTCTAGTTATTGTTGCATTGTTTTCTAGGTGCTTGCATAGTGACTGATTAATAATCTGTTCCAGGATATATATTTTTAGGATTAATGTTAGATTGACAAGCCTGTAGTCTCCAGGTTCTCTTTTTTGCCCTTTTCTGAAGATAGGGACAACGTTAGCCCTCCTCCAGTCATCTGGCACCTTATTCATTTTCAAGAAAATAATGGACAGCAGTTCTGAGATTTCCCCTGGTGATTTGAACATGTTCAAAATGGTAAGGCATTCCTTGACTATTTGTTTATTAATCTCAAGGTAGTTGTCTGTACTCTTCTTTGAAGGTCTGGACTTCCGTCCATTTCCTGTACATGTCTTTTGTTTCCTTTTGTTTTGTTTTTATGTCTTCCCTGAACTTTTGTGAAGCTACATTGGTCTCTTTTTTTGCTGCTTTCCACCTTTTTTATATATAAGAATATATTTTGGTTGTGCTTTTAGAACTTCTCTTTTTTTAGATACTCCCACCCTTCTTAGACTCTCTTTCTTCTTAGGATCTTCTGCCATGAGACTTTACTAAATTTTGTCCTGAAGTTATTAAATTTGGCTTTTTTTAAAAAAATAGCATAATTGAATTTACGTGGCAAAACTCTGCTTCGGTTTCCTTTTAAATCAAGAATTCTAGTAGAAGATGTCACCCAGAGTTCCCCTTACTGCAACTTCAGCCACCAAGTCATCCCTATTGATTAGAACACTCTCTGTTCGATAGAAGAGAGTTCTAGAGTTTCAGTTTATAAGTGCTCAGTTATAGGTACCTTCATCATGTCATTATACAGTGGACCCTTGTATAACAAATGGTTTGTATAACATGAAATCTGTACAACATAAAAAATTCCAGAGAAAGTGGAAATTCACTTAACAGAATTGTCTATGGGGAAAATCCGTACAAGATAAAAATGGTCGTGATTAGGGATTACTCTGTTTTCAATGCATTCCTATGGGAAATTTGTATAAAAGAAAATTTGCTTAGCATAATTTCATTTGGAACAAATTAGTTCCTTTATACAAGGTAACACTGTATTCTGATTAGGATTCAAGGTAGAGATGGGCACAAACCAGCAAAGTGGCAGTTCACCTTGGTTGGTGGACTTCCACTACAACGAATTTATGATTTTTCCTTGACCTTTTTTTTTAGAAGAGACCTGGCCAGATCCTGGTGGGCTGCCTCTGCACATGCACCCACCTCTCGTCTGAACGCATGTGCAGAGTCATGCAGCCTGCAGGAGCTGTCTGCTTTTCAAAGTGTCACAGGAAAGCAGGAATAGATAGGAAGGCAACAGAATCAATGGGAAGGAGATGGGGGTAAGCTATGGGGGGCAGGGGAAATGTTTGTCACATTGCAAAAAAAAAAATCCATTGGTTTGGGACGAATTGGACAAACCCAACCCAACCCAAAGAGCCAGCAATTTTTGATCAACTTTGTGGTTCGTGTTTCAGTTTGTGCCCATCTCTAATTGGTCAATGTAGGAAATTCAAGCCATTTCTTTGCATCTTCACCTTGCCATCAGAAACACATTTTAATGCTTTTCATTTATTTTACAAGTTAAAACTGCAAAGGGAAGTAAAACACTAGCAGTGAAAGTCCACTCAGAAAAAGAGAGAGGAGGAGGTCAGTTCACCCCAGATTTGCAGCAATGGAATGGTTACTATTCTTACTGTTGGCTAGATAGAGGAAGGGGTGGACGAGGGGAGGAAACTTGTTGGGAAGCTAATGTCCTGGGCTCTTTCATCATCAAGAGACATTCCAGGACAGAAGGCAACCCATTATATAATAATAGTCTTTCCCCCATTTTTTTTCCATACTGAAAATGGAAGTGTAATGTACTGAATAATATGCAAGAACAAATATCTTTGTCCCTAATAGAAGCAATGTGTTTGGAAATTAAGCTCAGCAGGTAAGAGAGGAGCCTGTTCAGTTTTCAAATGAGATCATTTGTCCTTGCAAAAAGTGTGCTGAGTGTATTATTGTTTTCTGGTTTCCTTTCTCTCCTCCCCTCCCCTCCCACCCTGCCAACCTTCTCTTAGCCACCCCCTTCCAATCCCTCCCTGCTGCTGCTTTCAATGAAATGAGCCAAAAGTACTTGAGAGTAAATTATAATAAAGCAAATGTTTTCCCATAATGATATGTGTAGGCAGGTTGACTTCATCCTACTTTGTTGATTCCAAAGACTGTCTAATTAATGAACAGACTGGGTGGTTTTTCCTATGGATCCAGACAATTGATGGGGCAGAATCCTAGACAGTGCAAGCATGTAACTTATAAAAATATCCTGGGACTCTGTCAAAACTGTACACATATTTTAAACCTAAAGTTGATCCCTGAAATTCAGAATCTAGATAATGATGATCTGGGGAGAAAATGGAAATTCCACTATATGCAAATCACTGGTGGCTGGATCAAAGGGCATCTTATAACACAGCTCACAGAGTAGATCATCTAAGTTGCCTACATTTGTCCTAATGAGGAAAGCTGATGTTCCAAAGGCAGAATGAATAAGCAGGTCAGAATATAAGGATACTATGTCTTCAGAAAGTGCAGCAGGGAACAGAGTGTAGGTAGGTTTGTGAAGAAAATACACCCAGATCTTAAACAGATTATCTCAACCTGGTCAGCCAGTCTGTAGAGTTTACTCATCTAGAGAGGAACACAAAGCAAGTTCATAGAATTATAGAATCATAGAGTTGGAAGACACTTCAAGGGCCATCCAGTCCAACCCCCTGCCATGCAGGAACCCCCATCACAGTACTCCGGACAGATGGCCATCCAGCCTCTGCCTAAAAACCTCCAAAGAAGGAGACTCCACCACCCTTTGTGGCAGCATATTCCACTGCTGAACAGCTCTAACTGTCATGAAGTTCTTCCTCATGTTCAAATGGAATGTCTTTTCCTGTAGTTTGAAACCATTGCCCCGAGTCCTGGTCTCTGAAGCCATGGAAAACAAACCTGTTCCCTCTTCAATATGACACCCTCTTCAATATGACATCCTTTTAAACATAGCTATCATATCCCCCCTCAGCCTTCTTTTAGAGAAGCTAAACATTCCCAGTTCCCTAAAACATTCCTCATAAGAGATTTCCTCCAGACCCTCAACCTTCCTGGTCATCCCACTTTGTGAAAATTTGTATACACGGCACAGCAGGGGCCACATGTTCCCACCCACAGATAGCTGATCACTCCTGGCAGGAAGAGGGACTTCTCTTCCCTGCCTCCCGCCCATTCATTGTCTGCAGGGTAGGAGTCCTGTCACCAGTGCAAGAGTGAGACCTCAAAGTGCTTTTTCAGCATGCTTGTGGAAGAACACAGAAACACACACACACAACAAACACAATGAGATAAACTAGTTGCACTCACAAAGACACAAGCAACCCACCTGATGCTGCCACCTTTTAACAGTCTATGTAACCAGGGAGCAGTTAGACAGAAAAATGCAGAAAAAGGTATTGCTAATGGACATATTTCCTCTGAGACTCAGAGGGGGGAAAAAGCTTGAATGTCATTATTCAGCTGGGGAGAAAGCTACACCCTGAAGCAGCAGCAGCAACTACTGCTGCTGCTGCTATTATTATTATTATTAGAGATGGGCACGAAACGAACAATTTTTCGTTTCCATTTTTGTTTTTTCATTTCATTACGTAACAAAATGACAAACGAATTTTGTCTCTAAAATGAAACGAAAAGAACAGAAACACCGGAAATTTTGTCGTGCGTTTCATTTCCGTTACTGCAATATGAATGAATTGCTTAAAATCCTAAAAAAAAAATCACAAAAAATTGAAATAAATGGTATGGAAATGGTAATGAAACGAATGAAAATGAAAATGATTTTTTGCAAAAATTCACGAAAAATGGAAACGAACCGAAATGGACCCTCCAAACGACAAATGACAAACAAAATGCCATTTTTTTATTTGTGCCCATCTCTAATTATTATTATTATTATTATTATTATTATTATTATTATTATTATTATTATTATTATTATTATTATCATCATCATCATCATCATCATCATCATCATCATCATCATCATCACTGGGCTATAATATGAATTATACGCAGGTATTTATAAGTAAATTATCTTAATTTGATCAGTCTCTAAAATGAAAGAAAAATCCCCTTGTCCAATTTGGGATGGTAACTGTGATATGGACTCCCTTCCTTCTGTAAACTGATGTGACCCAAGGGGACCTATTGGTGCAACATGTGAATGGGGGAAAACATAGACATTCAGAATTAGTAGGGCAGTGGGTCTGAAGGAAGGAAGGAAGGAAGGAAGGAAGGAAGGAAGGAAGGAAGGATGGATGGATGGATGGATGGATGGATTTCCTAATGATTACTTCAAGTTGCAAATGTTCAATAGCCCATAAAAGTTCTGGAAGCTTGAAAAGAGAACCAAGTTGAGTTGACGTCTGCTCCCCCCCCACACACACACACTTTCAATGTTTGGGCTTTTCCTATTGCTGCCTCATCCATGACCATCCCATGTCACTCTGTTCCAGAACTGAGAGTCCACCGCTGAGAAGGCCTGCTTTCTAGTTGTTGCCTTATGGGCCTCCCATGGTGTAGGCAACCTCAAGTGACCAGTTTGAGAAGGTCAGGTGGTCCGGGCAGTTCTATGTAACAAGGTGAGCTAATACAAAATGCTACAACTTATACTAGGCACACTAAGCATGACTGAAAATGAATTTCTTAACAACAGTGTTCAAGGTGATATAGCAACCACCTGAATAATACACCAAGCAGCCACACAGCTCACCCGGTTGATGTGTGATGCATTGTGGTGACCTTCAACATATAGCATTGCTTCCTAGTTGAAGCAGCCTACAACATCCAAGCTCCGAGCCTCAACTAAGAAACTACTTGGCTTTTTCCCCATCTTGTCAAGGACCTTACATCTAAGAAATAACTCCTGGCAAATCCTTCTTTTGCCATGTTATAACCTCTTGGCACTACTCTGAGGAAGATGGTTCCGCCCTCGAAATATGAGCAACATTTTTGTTATTTTTCTAGTAGCCTAAAGGTATCACCTGTTCCACTTTCCTAATTGAGCATCCCTGGACAAATTAAAAAATTAACAAATTAACAAATGCAAATGTGTCTCCTTTCCATCATGATATTTGTTCAGTTTTGGCAATGTGCAAGTAAACAAATTATGGCTTACAGAGAGCTCATATGGAATTTTCAGGTACAGCAACATTATCTTTCACCAGATTGAAAGAAAGAGGGGTGGGGGTGGGGACCCAGGGAGAAAGACAAAGCTCTTAAAAATAACAGACTAGGGGAGCAGAAGTAATTATGACTGTGAAATATGCTCACTCATGCCTCATGGTGTGAGCACAGGCAGCTCTTCAGGCAATATTAGGCTAAAACTCCCCTTATGCTCTTAAACAATAGCTGTTCACTGTTAAGCTAACTTCCTAGGGAAGATTTCCCCGGAGCTCCTGCTGTCTGCTTCATTTAAAATGACATTAATTAAACAACCAAGGGCAAAGATTGCTTCTTTCTTGCACTGATAATATTGATAGTACGGGTGGTGGGTCCCATTTATTGGACAGCATTAAGGCATTTCATAGATAGATAGATAGATAGATAGATAGATAGATAGATAGATAGATAGATAGATAGATAGATAGATAGACATACACAGTGGTACCTTGTATAAAGGAACTAATTTGTTCCAAATGAAATTATGTTAAGCAGATTTTCCTTTATATAAATTTCCCATAGGAATGCATTGAAAACAAAGTGATCCCATTTTTATGTTGTACAGCAGGCATGTCCAAACTTCAGCCCTCCTGATGTTTTGGACCACAGCTTCCAGAATTCCAAGACTGTATTCCCAATGGCAAAGGATTGTGGGAGTTGTGGTCCAAAACATCTGGAGAGCCGAAGTTTGGACATGCCTATTGTACAGATTTGCCCCATAGGCGATTATGTTAAGCAAATTTCCCCTATCTCCGGAATTTTTATGTTGTACAAATTTTATGTTATATAAAACCATTTGTTATACAAGGGTCCACTGTTTATATATGTACACACTATAATGGTGAGAAAAACAAAATGGCAGAATGGGAGATTAACACTACACAGCGATGGCAGTTTGATAGACCTTTAAATGTCAGGGCTCCATCCTATGGTATCTGAAGCTTGGTGAGGAACCACGGGGCTCTAGTGTATTCACCCAAGGATTCTATGATGCTGCCTGAACTATGGACCCGAGGAAGCTTTAGGGTAGATCTGTGTCATAATTGTGTATTGGGGATTAGCCTTAAGAATGTGGGCATTCTTCTTCACCCATCATTTAGAGGTAAGCAGCACAAAAAAGTTGTGCTGATGTGACCCACAGGGACATATTGGTGCAACATGTGAATGGGGGAAGACATTCAGAATTAGTAGAAGCAGCTTTTTCAAACCTTGTTTTTAACTCCCTTTTATGTACTGGTGCCACTCTGGGACTAAGTTCACTATCAAGACATCTGTCTCTTTATCCACTTCACCTCTACATCAGGCTGTGTATTTATTTTTATTTTTTATTTTTTGAAAAACAGGCAATAATGTGCCTGGATTTAGGGATATTTGTGTATTTCTAGGTATGGAGCAATTGTTGCATTTTTTTTTTTTTGCAAACTCCAGTAGATGTGGATGGGGAATCTTTCTGGACTGGAGTTATTATCAATCGATCCTGCAGTAGCACATTGTTACTTTCCTGCTTCTGTGTCCAAATATTTATTCAAAGAGGATGTAAGCACCAGTTGATGAGAAAAAGGGATGGACTATTAAGGACAACTTAGAACTATTTTGCTATATGAATACCTATGCTTCCAAGATAATCAAACAGAAATCCAAAAACTCTGCAACAATAACAAGATCAGAGGCACTCATGGGGCAAGGAGCACCACCCCCAACCTAGTGGATCCCTTGTGCTAAGTCTGAGATAATATATATGTATATTAAAAAGACACGATATCCTTATAAAACGGAACAAGAGAGACTAATTTAGATGCTGAGAACCTACTGCTTCCTCAGCTCTTATTTTTCTTCAGTTATCAAAATTGCAGAAAGAGGGGATGCAGCACTATTAATTTTAGGGAGCTTTTACACTCTTTGTGCATCCCACCCCTCCGCACTTCCTGGCTGCTGGCTGCGTGAGGGGAGGGAGAAAAAAAGGGACAAAAGAATGCAGGCTTACCTCCGGTGCCGGTGGATGCCGCCCCGTCGGGGTGGGAGGCAAAAAAACAACAGCAAAAAGAAGCGAGGAGAGCCCGGCACATCCGTATCAAGATTTTTCACCCTTGGAGAGCAGGTACATGAAAAGTGCACTGGGATGCGCTTAGGTGGGCATGGTCGCACTTAATTTTCAGTAAACTCTGGAGCTGGTGGGTAAACAATTTTAAGCTCTGGAGCTGGGAGCCATTTGTGGCGGAGTTTAGGGATCGTGTAAAAAGGCCCTTAGATTCATGAAGAGGAAGAAAAGAAAAATGTGGGGAAAGGAGGGATGTAAATTATAGAGTTAAGAATGAAGGATTCTTCAGCTCTTCCTTTCCCACAGAAATAAATACTCTCTTACGAGAGATGTATAATTTCCCATGGGGGAAAATATTTTGGAAAAAAATTGGGAGGAAAAAAAACCAGTTTTTACTGTTTTTATCCAAAGTTTCTGGAGTTTTTACACCTCTCTCCCTCATCACTGCCCTGAGTAATTATACATCTTTTCTACAGGAAAGAGGAAAAGAGAGCTGAAAAAGGGAACATGATGAGGCAAAATTCCAGGTAGTGTGAAGGAATAGCAGACTCCTAACATTGCCCTTTTAAGAAGGAAGCATGCACATTGCCCTTTTAATGTCTCTCACTTACTCCCTTCTCTGTGGCTGCCTCAGGAAGCTAGTCTGTAGCACTAGTGAGACCCTAGCTTTCTTCTGTTGGCTAGGATAAAATAAAAGAGGTGGAATAAAGCAAGGTGCCCTGTTCTGAAGAATGCGGTTGCTGTGGTCAGCTGCAATCTGGCCAGCTCTTCAGTCCCCCATGTACACCAAGGTCTGAAAAAATCTTGCACCGCTTCCTATTCTTAGGAGTAGTTCCTATTCCAGGAGATTAGCAAAAGACATGACACATATCCACTGAAGCAAACCAATGTTTCTCTCCTTTTCCTTTCTGACATTCACCCAGAACACTGTTCCAGGGATGCCTCTTTCTGCATACAGAGGCATTCCAGAAATAACTGAATCAGACACCTTCACCCTCAGTTTTGCTGATTTCACTTGAGAAGCACCTAAACTTGGCATGGGTGAAGCCATCGGGCCAAATTGATCTGTTTATTTGCAGAACCTGCTGGTGCAGCTTAGCTTAATGTCAGGTGCCTCACACATGTTTAAACAGTCAGAGAGGACTGTTTAAACTTTAAACTGTGCAAGGACTCTTCACTTCAGTTTCCAAGTGATATAACACACCAGAAAGGGGCTGAGGTTCTGTTGCTTATATAACAGTATGTTGCAACTAGAGCAGGCAAGCTGAATCAGTGGCAATTTAGTGAACCAACTCCTCCATTAAATCCCCTTGATTCAGTGGGCAATCTGTAGTCAAAACTTACTACACCAAAAAACAGAATTTTAGCCAATAAGAGGGCTGCTAGACACCAAGATTCAATCTTATTCAGCATCTTGATTTTATAAACATCCCCAAGTATGCAGATATTTCTTAGCAAAGCAAAAGCAAAGTGTGTTGCTTATAAACCACCCCAAAGTGCTTAAAGTGTTTTCTGGACAGTTTAGAAGTAATTAAGCAACTACACATTGCACATATACCTCAGCAAGCTGGGTACTCATTTTACCTCACTCGGGAGGATGGAAGGCTGAGTGAACCTTGAGCCTGCTACCTGGAATTGAACCCCAGGTCATGAGCACAGTCATAGCTGCAGTACAGCTGCTTAACCACTGTGCTACAAGGCTCTTTGGTTTTTTTTTTTAAAATTTAATATTGAATGGCTTTTAAGTATCTCCCCTCCCAAGAATACAGATATCTAAAAGACACCTCTAGCGTTCTGGGATATTGCTATACTCTATCCTGTCATGTGTGGTCTTTTGTTTGAGCATCAGGCAGGGTGATGCCACACCACAATATTTGGGGATAAAATGCCCCGGTGTTGGTTGCACCCATCCCTTTGGCCTTGATTGTGGCAGTTCAACAATTTCATCATTCAATCATCATCATCCTCTTCTGCCTCCTTTCTTTTCCATTTTTCACTATTTCAACATACCTGTACCTCATCTCTCCAAACTTACAGAGGAGCTACCAAATGCTTCAACAGCAAAGCTGTATCATACCATAGCAAAACAAAAACATCTGAAACAGGAATCACTATCAAGAATAAGACAGACACTATGTTCCAATGGAAACATCAAGCCACAAAAGCATTGAATTGAAAGGAATATTCATTTTATTTATTTTTATTTTAGAGTATTTTTACCCCACCTTTCTCTTTGGAAAAGGACCCAAGGTGGATTAAAGCAATGAGGGGTTAATAATAATAATAATAATAATAATAATAATAATAATAATAATAATTAATTAATTAATTAATTAATTAATTAATTAATTAATTAATAGTAATAGTATAATAGTAATAATAATAATAATAATAAATAATTAATAGTAATAGTAAAGGTTCATCCAGTATACCTCTCTAATTGAGTCCATGACTCAGTTTGGTTGAACTGTATTTTCCAATATCATCTGACAAGCTATTAAAGACAAAACTAAGGAGAGCTAACTTGAAGCTTCATGCCACTTATGTTGCACTTTCTTCACAGTTCCTAAAGGAAATGAAGTAGAATCTGTTGCATTGTTTCCTCTCAAATTTGGTTGAATCCTTTTGTTAGCAAAGTATAAAGTACAAAATACACTAGCAACAGCACACAAAAATGTGAGAGAGCAAAACAAAAAGGCTCAGCTTCCAATCCAATCCCCTTTGTTTGTAATAAATCACACTACAGTAATCCCCCACCTATCGTGGGGATTAGGGACCCGACCTGACCAGCGATATTTGAACATCCGCAATATGGGGATTCTGAGTCAGGTCAGGACTGGGGGGGGGGTACGGCACTATCCTGAACGGGCCTCCAACAGGCTTCCAGGACCCCAGAAGTGGTTCCTTGCAATCTGGAAGTCACTTCCGGTTGTTCAGAAGTCACTTCCGGTTTGTTGGAAACCACTTCTGGGGCCTTTGATAGGCCCGGGAAACCCGTCAGAGGCCCATTTGGGGCAGCCTGTCAGGCTTAGGTTAAGTGCAGTCTGCCTCAAACAGGCCCAAGCAGCTTACCACAGGGGCCCTTGCCATTCATATACTGCGGTCCTGCAATATACCAGGGCTGCAGTATATGAATCGTGAAATGGTGGGGGACCACTGTACAACTAGCTTTAAATGATTTTTTAAAATCTTTACTCACAGCTAATTCAGTTATAATTAGAAGAGCAAGGAAGACTGAAATGAATGAATTCTAGTCTCAGCCATTGCAGGAGAATGAGTCTCTCTTTGCATCTGCAATGGTGAAAGAATGAAATCAAGAGCAGAAAGAAATCATGTCTGCTTTCAGCAGTGGCCAGAGAGGAAAACCACCTATCTAGAAGCAGGAAGAGAGGAGGGGCTAACCTCAAGTCTGGAAAAAGAAAGACTGCTAATTGGTTAGTGGGCAAAGACAAGCAAGTCAGATTGTGAAAGCTCCCTTCTCCCACAAAGCCTGTTTTAAGTTGCATGCAAGATTGTTAATTATTCCAACAGAATAATAAGATAATGGAGTTCAAACAGGCCTATAAGGTCATCAAGTCCAATTCTTTTTGTTCAGTTTAAGAATCCAAATCACACAATATCAATTAGACCATTGCCTATTTTTTTTTCCTCGGATTCCTCCAGGGTTGGAGGGCTTGCAACCTCCTAAGGTAATGGGTTGCACTGACTTTGCCCCCCCCAAGCCCTGAAATAATGAGGCAATACCACTTTGGCTTTGGGTAGAATGGGCCACAACTTTATTTATATCTTATCAACTTGTTTAACTGTAATATTTAGGACCTTTAAAGGGGACCTAACCCATAGTGCAAACAGGTAATATTAAGGGATATGAAAACCCATAGCCAAAACGCTCTGTATTCATAGAGATTCACCCATAGGGAGATCCTGCCCACCTGTTCAGCATCGCCCAATAGGGACAATCTGCTAGCCCAGCACAGCCCTCGGGAGGCCTAATGTCAACTTGCTAACCTTAACTGTTTCCTGAAATTGCCAATGGTGTTAGACTTATTTCGAAGGCTGCCTGGCACTTTAAGGGTGATTTATTAGGGCTTACCTGGATATGATTACCTGTTGCACTACCCTCAAAGTTAGTGGCCAGGGTAGAAGGAAAATGCCCATCCCCGAGGAAAAGAGAATGGGATGGGCGAAAACACATGGCCACTTAGGGCCAATCAGAGTGGCCACCAAAAATTCCCATCAAGCCCCAAATGGCGACCAGCTAATCTCATTCTCTTACCATAGGGAGGGATGGCAGGGCCACCGGTCTTGCCGAGAAGGAGGCAGAGGCGGGGGAGGGAGCCCTCTTTTTTTGATCCCGTCCCCAGGCAGAAGTCCCTGGATGGGCGCGAAGTTTTCACGCCCAAAGTCCGGAGCTGCCCGTCTTTTGGGGAAGAAACTTAGCTAAAGTAAGCATTAAGTGCTTCTGATTTTCTTTGTCCTCTATTACCATTTTCCTATCCCCGCTGAACAGCTGAGCCACTATTTCCATTCTCTGTCTTTTCCAACACACATACTTGAAGAATGCTTTTTGGTGACATTTAGCAGCTCTAGCTAACTTCAGCTCATTCTCCATTCACCTTCTTAACGCCATCCTTGAAATTCCTTGCTACTTGTCTAAACTCTTCACGTGTGCCCTGCCCTTCCTTGCACTTCCTATGTGTGCCCATTTATATTGTTTTCTGATCCTTTCTGAGCTTTTTTAATGAAGCCATAATGAGTTTTGCTACTGTCCTTCATCTTTTTTCTTGTTATCATTGCTTACCACTACCAACACCTCCACAACAACAGTATTTGAACTGCAGAGCTGGAAGAGACCTAGTGGATCATTGAGTCCAGCTCCTTTGAAGGAAGCATGGTAGAACTGAACTCCCAGCCTCTGGTTCTGCAGCCAGATGCCTTATCACCTAGGTATCCAGCAGTTATCATTGTCCTGAGTTTATTAAAATTGCCTTTCCTAAATTCTAGTGTATACATGTGGCTGCACTCTACTTTTGTTTTCTTTGAAACCAAGGCACCTAGAATAACATGGTCACTTTTCCCCAGAGATTCCCTTACTCACACTTCGCTCATCAAGTCGTCTCCATTGGTTTAGGATGAAATAAAGGATAGCTACTAGAGACGGACATGAAATAGAAATAGAGTGTTTCATTTCTTAAGTTGTTTCATTTCGTTTCATTACTAACAAATTTTAAGTAGTTTTGCAAAAAAGAATTGAAATGAAATATATGCTCCCCTGGGTCCTAAAGGCACCACAATCACTTAGGAGCTTCCTCAAGCTCTTCCCTGTAAGCCCTCAAAATTTAGAGAGGTTTGGGGGTCATGGAGCTAAGTTAATCAGCTCCAAAGGGTGTGCCCCTTGGAAAACATCTTTCTAATTGAGGAATCTGATAATAGACACCCTCCTTTCAAAGGCACATGCACACACACACACACACACACACACAGAGAGAGAGAGAGAGAGAGAGAGAGAGAGAGACAGAGACAGAGACAGAGACAGAGACAGAGACAGAGAGAGAGAGAGAGAGAATGCAGGCTAGCAGATACTATTCACTGCCCATGGCAAACCCAGGTTGTGGCTGTGGTGCCACTGAACAACTCCTGGTGGTGAAACACATGGAGTAGTTGGGAAGGTGTGTACCCGTCTCTCTCTGCTCATATTTTCCAGCTGTCGGATCTCTGAGCCATATGAGATCTCCAGGGGAATATCTCCCCCAGACCAGAAATGGCTGCCAAAGACTTTGAATTGTACTCAGGTTATTCTCAGCACAACACCCTCCTGTCAAAGCTGGGAGGGGGCAGAATCCAAGAAGACCAATCACACGAGAGCAGAAGGGCAACCCACTCAAGGATCCAGGCCAGACCTATACTGTTGCCACTGGAAATGAATGTCAAAGTCCAAGTCGTTCATCTGTCTAATGAGATACAAGGCGCCCTTCCTTGACATCTTATCAAAAGGACATTCATGACCTTGCTTCTCTCAGAGGTGTGAGGAGACTAGAAGTGTGTATATTAAGCCTTGACATCTGCATTCTTCACAGAGACGATCTCTTGCTTCCTTCTGTCTCAGTAGTTCACATACCTATATCCTCAAAATCTGTCAGGATAAAAGCCAATCACTGCATTCCCCGATGACGATGGGTAGACAGTGACACCTATGGAGTTCTTCATGGTGCCCTCTATGGAACCTCTAAATTGTATATCAAACCTGAAGCCACTGCTTTCTGGATTATTTATTTATTTATTTATTGAGCTTTGTTTCCAAAGGCTGACCCACATTTTCAGCAGAGTCTGCCTTCACTTTGGGACTCAGAGAACTAGGGTAGCAATTATCAAGGGCTTGCGGAAAACAGGGCTGGTTTGCGAAGAACATCTAATGCGGCTCCCCCGCCACTGCTATACAATACAGTGCAGGCTTCATGCAGGCAGCGACATCTCCCGACTGAATTTCACTTTGTGGAAGAAGAAGAAGAAGAAGAAGAAGAAGAAGAAGAAGAAGAAGAAGAAGAAGAAGAAGAAGAAGAAGAAGAAGAAGAAGAAGAAGTTTGTCCTGTGTTTGTTGTCTGTAACTTTGCTGATTAGCTCAGCCCACTGTAAGCCGCCCAGAGTTCCCTTGGGAAGATGGGTGGGGTATAAATCCAATAATAAATAAATAAATAAATAAATAAATAAATAAATAAATAAATAATAAAATAAATAAAGAAGAAGAAGAAGAAGAAGAAGAAGAAGAAGAAGAAGAAGAAGAAGAAGAAGAAGAAGAAGAAGAGGCGGCGGCGGCCCAGGGCACAAAGTCCTATACTGTCAGTTTTGTTTAAAGAAAGCTGCTCTATTAACTTTAAAAGGTGACATTCCTTCAGCTGTCTCATTAGAGAAATGCCATCAGATCTAGTAGGTACAAAGGGGACAGCAAGAATTCAAATGGAGAGGCTTGTGTTGATAAGAAGTGGAACAGCTGTGGAAAGGGGCTGTCAGTATAAAATAAAAATCCCTCCCCCCCCCTCTGCTTCTACAGGATGTGTTGATGGCTAATGTCTCATGTATGCTATGTGCCATTAAATCAAAATGGACTTGTAGTGACCCTAGTAGGTCTTTAAAGGTAGCTGAGATCTTTAAGAAGTGGAGTTCCATATGTAGAAATGCATTCAGCCATGCTGGCCACATGGCCATGAACTTGTGGAACACTGGCTGTTTGGCTTAGAAACGGAGATGAGTGCCACCTGTAGAGTCGGACACAACTAGCATGCATTTGCGGGGGAGGGACCTTAACTTTTACCTTTACCTTTATCAGTTTCACTTCCTCCCAAGTAAGTTTCCATGGAATGAGCAGGTGATTGAAACCCAGAGCTCCTGAGTAGAGATGGGTTTTTCATTTTGGAAGGGTTCTGATTCTGAAATGAAACATGCCAGCACATCTGGCATTCGGAACTGAGATTCACCCCCCCCCCAGAATGAAATCAACCAGTGACTTACCTTGCTTTGGGTCACAAAGGTGAAATTTCAATCAGGAAGAAGTCTCCGACACATCACCTTTCCTTCTCCATGGTGCTTGCCAATCAGGAGCTGTGCAAGGACATGCATCATCCCGCCTCCCTGTCTGATTGGCCAGTGCCAGGGAGAGGGAAAGATGATGCATCAAAGGCTGCTTCCTGATTGGAATTTCTCCCAGCGCGAACTATAGTGAGTTAAGACAGTGATTGATTTCTTTCTGGAGGATAAGTCCCGGTTCTGAATGCCAGCTGAGCTGGCATGTTTCATTTCGGAACCAGACTCCTTCTGAAACAAATTGCCCATCTATACTCCTGAGTCACGGTCCATCATTCTGTGTCTTAGATGTTATTGAAAGTAGAGCTTTTCATGGATCCTTAAAGTTCTATTGGAGACCAGTTCATATTCTGGTACAGCTTCCAAATAGAACCAGCCTAATTCCAGCCCTGGATCTGGGTGCAATTTGTAAATTTGGACAGGTATCTCTCCTCTTGGCTTTTGATTTTTGCTCCAATTGTGTACATGGTGCAAAATAGGATAATGATTGCTTCATTGCATGGAACTGTGGAAACTGGAAGCACCAGATGGAGTGTTCACATCTTTTTGATCTGTCACCCAGTGTGCTTGATGTGCATTAGCCTTGCTTCACAAACATTTTTTATTTTATTTTTTAAAAAGCATGCATTTGGCACATATATGTTTTGTGAAAATTTTGGAAACCTGGACAGGAAAAATTAAGTCTCCTGTTCTTCTCATGATGGAAGCAAGAAGGTCTAGAGGGGTTACAGCTTTATGGGCAGGTGAGTCAAAACATGGAGAAATAAGTAATTGTGTGAAAATTCTACATATCAGTGCATTGGTTTGGTTGGCTGGACAGCTCAGATATTCAGGTACCTTGGCTGTGGAGTCAGTCAGACATCAGGAGTTCAAATCCCCAGTGTGCCCCCTAGGATGGCTTGCTTGTTGGTGTGTTGTTGTTGCTGCTGCTGCTGCTGCTGCTGCTGCTGTTGTTATTGTGTGACATTAACTTGTCTCTGACTTAGGGTGACCCTTTGAACGAGAGATCTCCAAAATGTTCTGTCCTCAACTGCCCTGCTGTTGGAATATTTGACAAGATTAACATTTCAGCCATTGCAGGGTTAATGTGAATGTAGAGTATTATGGGCTGGATTTAATGTGAAGAGTTGTTGAGAATGTCCTGGTAGAAGTCTAGTTAGTGTGTGCCTTGTCTTCTTAGAAAAGAAGAGAAGCATGTTCCTAGCTTAGGAAGATGGCTGTTAGAATAGTTATTGTTAGGAAACCTTCCATATACCCTTCCCTTCCAGTTAAATAAATAGTTCTTTTCGTATGGTAACACAAGAGGTGTCTCTCTCATTAGTGCAACTGAACATCATCTGCAACCACCAATCCAACAAAGATCCCCAACACCTGCTCCGTTTTAATAAACACAAACCTGTGGGTCCTTTTGGAGAGTCCGTGCATCTCTCATATCTTGTCTTCTTCTTTTCCTGATGCCTTCCACTTTCCCCAGCATTCTTGCGTTTTCCAGAGAATCTTGCCTGCTCATGATGTGCATCAGTTTTGGTCCTTTTGCCTTCAGAGAAAATTTGTTCTTGGGCCCGCTTATTTGTCTTCCTGGAAATCCAAGGTATATTCAAAGCCCTCCCCCAGCACCACATTTAAAACAAATCCATTTTCTTCTTGACAACTTTCTAAACTGTTCAGCATTCACATCTTTGTATTGGATCTACAAGAGTGTGGATAATCTTGGCCTTAGTCTCCAGGGACATATATTTATATTTGATGATCTTTTTTATTTCATTGCCTTCTCTTTTCCCATTGAAGATTTATTTCTGAACCCTTCGAGATCCTTTTCTTACTCTTTTACTGCTGCCCTTCCTAGTCTCAGTCTTCTTCTGTTTTCTTGGCTTCAGTCTCATTTGGAGTGGTGATTCAACCAAGGTAGGAAAAAAATTCTCAACAATTTCAGTTTCTTCATTGTCTGTTCTAAAGTTGTGTAGTTCTGCAATTGACAACTTTGTGAAGCCACTGGGTGAGGTCATCCGGAGATTTGGGGTTAGCTGTCATCAGTATGCTGATGATATGCAGCTCTATCTCTCCTTTTCTACCTCTGCAGTGGAGGCTGTTCGGACCCTGGAGTGTTGCCTGGCTACAGTCATGGACTGGAGCATATCTAACAGGCTCAGATTGAACCCTGAGAAGACAGAGGTTCTGTTCTTTGGAGAGTCCTCTGATGGTTTCTTTGGTCCTCTCCCAAGTCTTGGAGGGAGTTTCCTCCAGCAGGCTGAGGGAGTAAAAAGTCTGGGCATGGTACTGGATCTGCCCCCCTCCCTGGATTCCCAGGTGGCATCCATTTCCAATTCTGCCTTTTACCAGCTTATGCTTATCACCTAGATTCACCCATTTCTGGACGAGGACTCCCTGAGGGCAGTTGTGCATGCACTGGTAATCATGAAGATCAACTACTGCAATACACTCCTGTTGCTTCCTGAATTACTTTCCAGGTACTGGTTTTGGTTTATAAAACCTTGTGCGGCTTGGGGCCTGATTATCTGGTGGAGTGTATTTCCCTCAGATCAGCAAATTCCCAATCCAACAAGAGCTTCCCAAGTGCTCGCAATTTGGGTGGCCTCACTGAGAGAGGCCCATAAGGTTTCTACTCAGAAGTGGGCCTTCTCTGTGGCTGCCCCACAGCTTTGGAATTCTATTCCAACTGAGATTCATCTGGCACAATCACTGCCCGCTTTTTGGAAAGCCTTGAAGATCTGGCTTTACCCAGAGGCCTTTGGGTACCTGTTTCTGGGGTTCTTGTCTTTGTTAGGTATTGCCCAGACACTGTTAATTTGTTTATTTATTTATTTATTTATTTATTTATTTATTTATTTATTAGATTTATACCCCGCCCATCTTCCCAAGGGAACTCTGGGCGGCTGACATAGACTGAACAAGTCAGCGGACAATACACTATAAGACAACAACAAAATAAAAAATCATTAAACATCATTAAATCAACTTAGGCATCTTAAACATAGCATTCAAATACCAACAGCAGCAATGGTTGAACGGGCAAGCAGACGGTGGAAAAAAAAATCAAACTAAACCGCCAAAAGCCTCGCTATAGCAGGGACTCTGCAGAGCGCACCTCATTTGGTAAGCTGTTCCAAAGGGATGGGGCTGCCACCAAGAAGGCCCTGTTACAAGTGGAGGTTTTCCGGGCCTCTCTAGGGGTGGCAACCTGAAGAGAGTGCGCTCGCGACTGCCGAACTGGACGGGCCGAGGTTGACTGCTGGACGATCTGCTCTGCCAGGTAGTCCGGGCCCAAGCCATGGAGGGTTTTATAAACTAAAACCAAGACCTTGAATCTGATCCGGGATCCAACGGGCAACCAGTGCAGGCGAGCCAGGACTGGGGTGATATGGTCATAACTACGCACACCTGCCACCAGCCTGGCAGCCGCATTTTGTACCCGCTGCAAACGCCTGAGGAAAGTCAAGGGCAACCCCATGTAGAGAGTGTTGTAGTAGTCCAACCTTGAGATCACCAGCACTTGCACCACTGTTCTCAGAGAGTCCCCATCTAGGTATGGGCGGATCTGGGCGATTTGTCGAAGATGGTAAAAAGCGGATCTGGACACGGCGGCCACCTGGGCTTCCATGGTGAGAGCCGGGTCCAGAACCACACCCAGATTCCGAACCCTATCCGGATTTGTGTGTATGTTTTTTTTCTATTTTAATGGGTATTTGTCACATTGTTTTTATTGCTTATTGCCTATTGTTTACCTGTTACTTGATGTATGTTGTTGTTTGTCTGTACATCACCTTGAGTTGTTTTTATAGAAGCTGGTAGTATATAAATGCAAAATAACGTAAAATAAAGTAAAAATAAAGTCGTGGTTTTAGTCTTAATGTTCAACTGTAATCCTGCTTTGGCACTTTCTTCTTTCATTTTCACTAAAAGTCATTTGAAGTCACTGCTGTTTTCTGCCAGTAAAATGCCATATCTTAAATTACTGATATTTCTTCTACTAATTCTCACACTTCCCTGGCAGGATTGCAGCTATGCACAAAGAGCACAGTTTTAATACTGCCCAGAAACTGCACATGAAAAACATACAATGCTTCAGACATAAGAATCACATCATGTTGAACTCTGCATGATGAAATATTAACCACTTTTCCCATGCATCATCCTTTGTAAATCAGTGCCTCCCAAATGCTAAGAAAAACAATGAAAGTTATTAATAGAGTCCACCCGAGTCTTGTGCTGATTTCAATCCCCATTTCTTCTGATTAACCTCATCACCAGATTGCTTTGCCTTGAAAATGCCCTTGGCAAGTAAACGATGTACTCAAATTCTTGATTCCTGGACTTGGTTGCAGTCCAATCTTCCTTTAGTAAATGGGTCTCCAAACCCCATGGAATGGTAGGAATGGAATACAAGTGTTTTTCCGTTGGCACAGTTAATGTTCTAAAGTAATTTTAAATGGTCCTGAGCTGAATGACAGCTGTATCTTCAGCTTTCTCCACATCCCTTCTTTCAAATTGTGTTGTCGATCATCCCCAAAAGCTGCTACAATGAAATCATAATGTCTAGTGGAAGGGAGGGGGGTAGTGGAACATCATGCCCCCCCTTGCATGTAGAAAACTCCATCGACATGGGGTCAGGAAGAGTCAGTCACTTGTACACACACACACACACACACACACACACACACAGTACCTTGTATAAAGGAATTAATATGTTCCAAATGAAATTCTGTTAAGCAAATTTTCCTTTGTACAAATTTCCCATAGGAATTCATTGAGAGCGGATTAATCCCTAATTGTGACCGTTTTTCTGTTGTACGAATTCGCCCCATAGGCGATTCTGTTAAGTGGTTTCCCCCTATCTCTGGAATTTTTTTCCTTTAAGCAGATTTTCTATTAAGCAAACCACTTGTTATACGAGGGTCCACACGAGAGAGGGAGGGGGAGAGAGAGAGAGAGAGAGAGAGAGAGAGATTGAATGAAAACACTATCATCATATCAAAAAGTCGAGACATCCGGTCTAGAGAAAGGGGGTGGGTTCTAGAAGTGGTCACAAATAAAGCTTTGATGAGGAAAAAGAAGACAATTCTCTTGAGTACAGGGAAGAGGAACTCAAGAAAAGTGGACTGCCCAAGGCTGGGGGTTGACACGATATGCAGAGTTCTTGGGAGTTATTTGCAGGAAAGTGGCAGAGGAGTTTGGGTGATCTTAGAGGAACAGATTCTGAGACGTTAGTGAGAAAATGTTCTGAAACAAAAGCACAACAAAGGAGAAAGTCTCTGAACAAAACACAGTCCCCAAATGCACTCCTGAAGGAAAAAGGCAATGCCTACAGAACAGATGGAAGGTCACAGATAACAGAATGGAGAACACACAGCCAGGGAAGCTTCGATAATGATGAAGCCTTCTGCATGTGAACCTGTCAGTGAAACATATCAATTTGAAGCAGAAATAGAAATGTCTGCCAAAAACAAACAAAAAATAATATTTCCCTTCCCTGGGAAGAATTCCTCTGTGCTTTTATTCCTGCCCACATAGACTGAGTTTTGGAAGAAGAATTTTAAAATTATCTGCCATTCTCTAAATGGCATTAATAGCAAATCTTTGTTTAAGCTGGGCAAGATGTCATCATTTATTTATTTGTTTGTTTATCTAAAATATCTTACCCTGCCTTTCCCCTTCAAGAAGACCCTAGGAGGCTTACATCATTAAAAAGTTAAAGCTAAAAATACTATGGATACAAATACTAAAAAGGAACAAAGAAGCTGCATACAAAAAGACGGTAAGAAAAACAACACCAAAATCACATTCAAAGGACTCAAATAAAACCTTCCATTTAAAGAAGACACCCAGGAAACCAGTCATCAAGGTCAAGCTCTCCTGAAGAAAAAGGTATTTACCTGCTTCCAGAATTTCATCAAAGATGGGGCTAGCCTGGCCTCTAGAGGTGGGCACGAAACAGAAAATTGTTTTGTGCCTATTCCTACCACTCCATGAGGTTTGGAGATCCATTTACTAAAGGAAGATTGTTTTGTTCTGTTTTGGGCTCCACCTCAGTTTGTTTTGTTTCACTTTGTACAAATTTTTAAAACAAACATTCGTACGAACCAAACCAAAATGAACTGGTTCAGGTTGCAACTTACCTGGCTGGCGGTGGTGGCAGCGTTTTGTTTCATTTTTCTTTGGCCCTTTTCACACAACCCCTAAACTCCGCGGCAAATGGCTCCCAGCTCCGGAGCTTAAAATTATTTCCCCACCAGCTCCGGAGTTTACAGATAATTAAGTGTGACCACGCCCACCTAAGCGCATCCCAGCGCACTTTTCAAGTACCTGCTCTCCAGGGGTGAAAAATTCCTGATGCGGATGTAACGTAGTGAGTGCCGGGCTCTCCTTGCTTCTGTTTGTTGTTTTTTGCCCCCCCCGCCCCTTTAAGAGCTGCCGGGAGCAGAGTGAGATGGCAGAATGGAGGTGAGCTGGCATTCTTTTCTTTCTTTTTTTCTCCCTCCCCTCATGCAGCCAGCAGCCAGGAGTGCGGAGGGAGTGGGAACACAGGAACAGCGACAACCCCCCAAGATCTCTGGTCCGAATTTAAGTGGCCAGCGGATCTTAGGGGTCGTGTGAAAAGGCTCTTTGATGGGTTGGTTTGTTATTTGTTTTGTTAGCTAACGAAATGAATAACAGATAATGAAACAAATTAAAAATTCATTTTGTGCCCATCTCTTCTGGCCTCCTGTGAGAGGCAGTTCCAAAGCCCTGAAGGAACAACAGAGAAGACCATTTCTAGTGTCCCCCAAAACACACTGGTGAAGATGGTGAGACCAAGAGAAAGGCCTCTCTCGAAATATGGGCAGGCATATAATGAGAAACACGATCCTTGTATGAGTTGTGCTGTTGTTGGGTTCTTTTCTTCTGAAAGTAAAAGAAACATGTTCTTTTCTTCTGAAAGTAAAACAAACATGTATCCTTAGACAAGTGTTGCAAGCGTGCTGACAGATTTTGGATTAGATATCACAGAATCCTGATGTAAATGAAGGAAAACAGCAACTGTTCTAGTTTTTAGTTCAAATTAGAAATGGACAGTGCTCTCTCCAAACCAGTTTCTTCCTCAGCAAGGGCAGATAGATTAGCTCCCAAACTGCTTTGTGCCCTGTGGATGGATTCTGGATTGTTCCATATCGGGGCCTCTAGCACTGTGTGTTTGTGGGTGGGAGGTAATTCCTTAAAATGAAGAAAAGCAAATGGCTGTGATTGGAGTAGAGTGGCAAACCAGCTCCAGAAAATATATTTCCAGTGGAATTATTTGCTTGCCTCCTGGTTAGAGAAAAGAAGAGGAGCAGGAGACAGTTATTATTTATTATTTATTTGTTTTGTTTTTCAATTTATATACCGCCCGTCAAACAAGTTGTTCAACAAGGATAGAAATATAAATTATGCACTAATTTTAATGTATTGTATTTTAATGTTTTTAATTGTATTAATTGTTCATGTTAATTGTTGTAAGCCACCTAGAGACCTTTGGGTAGTGGGCGGCATACAAAGATAGATAGATAGATAGATAGATAGATAGATAGATAGATAGATAGATAGATAGATAGATAGATAGATAGATAGATAGATAGATAGATAGATAGATAGATAGATGATAGATAGAAATATTAAACTATCCCAAAAATATATGTTCCTGGCCTATCCCGAATAAAAAAATTCAAAACACGTGGTGCAATATTTATTTCCTTCTTCTTCCACTGCCCCAGTTAATTGGTGGGGAACTTCTGCAAATTTTCCCTAAATATCCCTGTTTTCTAGGAACTTTAAGAAAGAGGATGCCTGCTGTAACCCATATAGAATGAGCATCATGGGGCAACGGTTAAAATGCTGTAATGCAGCTGTAACTATGCTCACAACCTGAGGGTTCAGTCCCAGGTGGCAGCAGGGGTGTAGCTAGGATTTACAGCACCCAGGGACAAAATCATTTTTGCACGCCTCCACTGGAGATGTTTTTTTAAAAAGCCCCTGCCCCACGCACAGCCCCCTGGCACGCACGCACACACACACACACACACACACACACACACACACACACACACACACACACACACACACACACACACACACACACACACACACACACACACACACACGTTTATGACGCACGGTTGGCGCAAGGAGAGAGCAAGCGAGATAAGGCTAGATGGAGGTGGCTCTGAAGACTTCCTGGCTCCCAGCCCACCCAGGGGAAGCCCCCTTTCATTTACTCCCAGGAGCAAATCAGGAGAGCGGAAAATATTTTGAATCAAGCATAATTTCACTACTGCAGCAGCCTTGGATGCCTCTCCCCACTTCCTCCTCTTTCAGCCCCCTCCTTTCCGCAGTCCTCCTCCATGTCCAGGCATATCCCCTTGGCCCTCCCCCTTCCTTCCTTCCTTCCTTCCCTCCCTCCCTCCTGGGACCCTCCATGCCTGAGCATGACTCCCCCCTTTCCCAGCTGGCAGCTGGAAACACAAATTTTGGGGAACCAGCTGCCGCTGGCTTCAATCTGCACCCGGGAAAGGCCCAGTGCCCCACTTTCAGACTCCCTCCACCAACAGGGAGGGGTCCCCAGGCACCCATCTAGAAGTTGGCCTGGCCAGAGGTCCAGCTGGACGAGCAAGCCAGCGAACGAGCAGAGGATGCACAGGTGGATGATGGGTGGACTGGAAGCAGCAGGACCCAGGTGCAAAAGGAGGACTGCTGGTGGGAAGGCACATGGCTTCCTCCCCCTCCCCCCCTTCAGGTGCCCCCAGATTGCTGCATGCCCATAGGAAATGTACCCTTCCACGCCCCCTAGATATGCCCTGGCCCTGAGTGGCAGGCTGTTTATTCAGCCTTCCATCCTTCTGAGGATGGTAAAATGAGTACCCAGCTTACTTGGGGGGCAATGGATAGCCTCCATAATGACTAGTAGAGATGGGCATGAAACAGAAAAATGGCTTTTTGGTTTTTCGTTTGTGGTTGAGAGGTCTGTTTCGGTTTGTTTCCGTTTGTTGGGAAATTTTTGAAAAACTTCGTTACCGTTTTTCATTTTTTCGTTTGTCATTTCTACCCGCTTTTTGCGCGATTTTTAAAGCATTTCCGTGCGCAGGCATCCTCCAACGCCCCAGAACAGAGACACTGTATATGCAGGGAGGCTGCAAAGGCAGCGGCAGGCGTTGCCCAGGGTGCAAGGCAGCCGCAGAGTGACTGCACTGCGGGGCAGGGGAGGGTACTCACCGAGAGGTACGCAGCACACATGCACACAGGGAGGCTGCAGGACTGAAGCTAGAGTCGCAGAGACAGCAATCCCACCCTAACTCCCACCAGAGACTGCAAGGAGGACAGGGGCCGCCAGAGCTTTTTATGCCCTCTGTGGCTGCCAGACCTGCCCGCCCAGTCTGCAACCTGGGCATGCTATTGGTTGAACATAATCCCATCACATGGCTTGCCTCCATTTTGTGGCTGGTGGTGACATCCATTTTAAAGGGAAAAGAAAAATACAGCTCATTTCATTGCGTGTCACCATTAACGGAAACGAAACGTAACGACCACAATTTTTGTGGTTCTGTTCGTTTTGTTGCATTTTCATCACAATTTTCCTTTGTCGTTTTGTTACATAACAGAAATGACAAACGGTAATGGAAACGAAAAAATGTTCGTTCCGTGCCCATCTCTAATGACTAGCCTCCACCTAGAGAGTGCTTTAAATGCTATGGAGCACCAGTGGCATATCAACATCACACTTTGCATTTCACTTCTCTATAATAATATTCCACAGCTGTGTCTCAAGGCATCACTAACTTCAGGTGTGAGTTCTGTGAGGAATGAGTCAGATGAGCAGCTGAACTATGCAGAATATGTCCAGCCACGTAGCCAAACTTCAATTATGGCTCCATGAGATTGAGAAGAAATGAGAACCAAAGGGAGAGGAAAGAAGGGCAGGTCATACTCTCCTGGAATGAAATAATCAGAATTCACGCAGGTGTTCATTTGCACCGAGATATAAACTCAGTCCTAGCAGTGAAACAAAGAAAGTGACCAGATGGAGAAATTCCTCATGTTTTGGACCACTAGTGGCAAAGTCAAGTAACAGCCATCTTCTGGCAACCAACTGACCTTCTGAGACTGTTGTTGTTGTTGATGTTCAGTCATTCAGTCATGTCCGACTCTTCGTGACCCCATGGCCTTCCTATCTTCCATTGCCTCCCGGAGTTTTTGTCAAATCCATATTGTTTGTATCGATGACACCGTCCAACCATCACATTCTCTGCCATCCCCTTTTTCTTTTGCCTTCGATCTTTCCCAACATCAGGGACTTTCCCAAAGACTCCTCTCTCCTCATGGTGGCCAAAGTACTGGAGCCTCAGCTTCAAAATCTGTCCTTCCAGTGAACATTTGGGGTTGATTTCTTTCAGGATGGATAGGTTTGATCTCCTTGCACTCCAGGGGACTCTCAAGACTCTCCTCCAGCACCACAGCTCAAAAGCATTGATTCTGCGGCGATCAGCCTTCTTTATAGTCCAGCTTTCACTTCCATACATCACTACAGGAAAAACCATAGCTTTGACTATCTTAACCTTAGTTGGCAAAGTGATCTCTGCTCTTTAGGATGCTATCTAGGTTTGCCATTGCTTTCCTCCCAAGAAGCAGGCATCTTTTAATTTTGTTGCTGCAGTTGCCATCTGCAGTGATCAAGGAGCCCAAGAAAATAAACTCTGTCATTGCCTCCATTTCTTCCCCTTCTCTTTGCCAGGAGATGATGGGACCGGTGGCCATGATCTTAGTTTTTTTGATGTTGAGCTTCAGCTGAGACTGTAAGCCAGCCCAATCTTCTTCCATGACCTTTGTTGTGGTCCAATGACAGTGGTACTTCTTTTAGGTCCCTTGGAGATCAATCTCAGGAAAACAGTCCTTTCCAGAGCAGTATACTGAAACAAAGGGAGCCTTTCAGTGTGAGCTTCAACTAAGAAAAGATGGCAAAAGGTGACAACTACCCAAACACCAAGAACCCTCATTTGAATGTACAGGAGTTGTCTTGAAGGCATGCATGAAGGGCAAAGCTATCAGGTTCCTCCTTTGCTACAGACTTCTTCGAGAGACATTGTTGATGCTTCCCCTGTAATTCTATGACACCTTTTTAGTGCCAGTTTTAACTCGAGGGATCTGAGGTCATGGTGGGGCACTCTATGAATTCACCATGCTCTTTGCTGCATCCCATGGTCACAAAACACATAAAAGAACACATAAAACACATAAAACACATAAAAGAACAAACCTTGCTGAGAGAAAATCAGCATGGCTTCTGTAAGGGTAAATCTTGTCTTACAAACCTTTTAGAATTTTTTGAAAAGGTCAACAGGCACGTGGATTTGGGTGAACCGGTGGTTATAGTCTATCTGGATTTTCAAAAGGCTTTTGACACAGTCCCTCACCAAAGGCTGCTGAGAAAATTGCATAGTCAGGGGATAAGAGGGCAGGTCCTCTTATGGATTGAGAACTGGTTGAGATCCCGGAAACAAAGAGTAGGTGTCAATGGGAAATTTTCACAATGGAGAGAATTAACGGTTGCCCCAGGGCTCGGTCCTGGGACCAGTGCTTTTCAATCTGTTCATAAATGACCTGGAGACAGGGATAAACAGTGAGGTGGCCAAGTTTGCAGATGACACAAAACTTTTGTGGTAAAAACCAGAGAAGATTGTGAAGTGCTCCAGAAGGATCTCTCCAAACTGGGGGAGTGGGCTGAGAAATGGCAAATGCGTTTTAATGTAACCAAATGTAAAGTAATGCATATTGGGGCAAAAATCCAAACTTCATCTATCAACTCATGGGCTCTGAGTTATCTGTGACGGATCAGGAAAGAGATCTTGGGGTGTTGGTGGACAGCTCCATGAAGGTGTCTCCCAATGTGTGGCAGCAGTGAAGAAGGCCAATTCCATGCTAGGGATTATCAAAAGGGGATTGAAAATAAAACAGCCAACATTATAATGCCGTTATACAAAACAATAGTAAGGCCCCACCTGGAGTATTGTGTACAATTCTGGTCACCGCATCTCAAGAAAGACATAGTGGAACTGGAAAAGGTGCAGAAGAGTGAGACTAAAATGATTACTGGGCTATTTTCCCTTATGAAGAAAGGCTAAAACAATTGGGCCTCTTTAGTCTGGAAAAAAAGGTTGAGGGGGATATGATTGGTGGACAAAATAATGCAGGGTATGAGTAAAGTGGATGAGAGGGAAGCTCTTCTCCCTCTCTCAAAATACCAGAACTAGGGGACATACACAAAATTGAGTGCTGGGAGAGTAAGAACTGACAAAAGAAAATTTTTTTCACCCATTAATTAAGTCTATGGAACTCCCTGCCACAGGATGTGGTGATGGCATCTGGCCTGGATGCCTTCAAAAGGGGATTGGACAGATTCCTAGAGGAAAAGTCCATCACGGGTTACAAACCATGATGGAGATATGTAATCTCTAGGCTTTAAACCAGGGTAGTTCAAGTGCCAGATGCAGGGGAGTGGTATCAGGAGACAGATATCTAGTCTCATGCGCTCCCAAACGCATCTGGTGGGGCCGCTGTGAGATACAGGAAGCTGGACTAGATGGGCCTTTGGCCTGATCCAGCATGGCTCTTCTTATGTTCTTATGTTCTTATGCACAAATAGCCCTGATTCAATCCGTGTTTACATCATTCCTGAAGACACGTTTTCCTCATTAAGTGTGTTGTACTCAATAGGAGATAAACACAGCAGCCCAGTTTGCTTAGTGAGGAATTAACACGTTATCTGTAACAGCTTAATTACTAGGATAATGAAGTCGCTTACATTTTCTTGCTGAAAGTAACATAAAGACCATTAACATTATTACATTCTACAGAGTCATGACTAATGACTGACATTTACTGTTACTGTCACTTGTTTTGGAGGATGAATGCTCTGGGAGGCATTATGAGGGATTTCTTTTTAAATTAATCCATTTTTGAATAGTTTTGGAGGGATTTATTTTTAAAGTACTAAATATAATGAAAATTAATAAACAATTTAACTTAACTAACTTTCAAAAACTAATGAATAAGAGTAGCATTTGGCTTAAAAAATGGGGAAAAGGTTAAAAAAATAGTGGAAACAATTTGTTTTAAAAAGTCTTCTTCAAGTTATTTCCCACTGCAGTCGGGCCAGGATAAAATTAGATTGTGAGAGAAATTATTATTTTCTCTGATTAACTCATTTCATTAGCAAAGTTGTTAGAGGGTGGTGGTGGACCAACTTCAGGTGCTTCTGGATGAGACTGATACTCTTGATCTGCTCCAGTCGGGGTTCAGGAGGCAACGTGGTAGATAATCTTCATTGGTCACCCTGCAAGACAATTTGTTGAGGGAGGCTGACAGGGGCAAGTCATCCTTGTTGGCCCTCCATGACCTCTCACTCAGTGGCCTTTGACGCTGTCAACCATGGTATCCTCCTGGGAAGGCTCTCTGAGTTGGGTGTTGGAGGCACTGCTTTGCAGTGGTACCATTCCTTCTTGGAGGACCACCCCCAGAGAGTGCAGCTGGGGGACCCGACTTCCACCCCTTGGTCCCTCCATTATGGGATGCCACAGGGATCAATCATCTCCCCTATGCTCTTTAATATCTATATGAGACTTCTGGGGGAGGTCATTAGGAGGTATGGAGTTTCATGACACATCAGTACACTGATGACACACAGCTCTATATCTCCTTTTTCCCATCTGCAGTGGATGCCGTTTCATCCCTAGATTGCTGCCTGGTCACTGTTCTGCAGTGGGTGAAAGTTAATAGACTGAGGCTGTACCAGGGCAAGATGGAAGACCTCTGGGTGGGGGCACCTGGTGCTGGTAGATTGGGAAACTCCCTCAGTTTTATTTATTTATAATGGGTGACCAAAACAGAAAATATTATATACTGAAAAATATTCTGTTTTTCAGTATTCCTATCAAGGAACAGTAAATCACTTCTTCTCGAAATAAAACAGCATTATTCATGTCACCATGACATAGAGGTAAAGTCTGTCATTATGGGATCATTACAGACCATTACTTTATTTTGAGCCTACAAGCTGAAAGACCTGATAATTGTTATTGCTAATAAAAGTAACTGCTATGGCTTTGGATTTTCAAGTATAATTACACAGTGAGGATACTTAGCTGCCATTTACTTACCCAGCCCTTCTAATAAGCATATAACCAATTTAGAAATAGAGGAGATGTGGATAATGGATTTTAAGTCCAAAAACTTGCCCCTGTGGTTCCTGAGGCAAAGTGCTTATATATGAATGTACTTTTTAAAAATCCTTCACAGTTAAACTGGGGGAGGGGGGTATACAGAAAAAAAGGTAAAGCTGACAGAGATTACATTAGAGAAAGCCTCAACTAAAGTAGGGCCATTTGAATCAATGGGACCTATGAAGGAGTTGACTCATCAAATCCCCATTGATAGGGTCTGCTCTAGTTCTGAATCGCTAAACTGAGCAATCGGATTTTGGCCAATATTTCTTTACGCACTTTGAATTGTGGCTGCCCTGCAGTTTGAACTGTTTATGAACTGGAAATTTCAAGCATCCCGTTGAGTTCAAGTTCAGATACAAGTTTGAGAAATTTTCCTCAGCTGCGTTGGGTGCCCAGGACGTAGAAAAATCAACTCCATATTGGGGACCTTCAAAACCATAAAATAATTCAATTGTATGCAGTTTTTGAATTCACTTTGTGGATTTACCCGTCTTACACAAACTGGCACAGGAATTATCGCTGACTTGGCAAGTTCCCTAACAGTCTAAGTGACAACAGTGAGTTTCTTCAGCTCTCCTCATATTTCTGGTTCAAATCTCTTACTCACAATCCCATTCTTTCTGGGTCCCACCTCTTTGGACAGAACCAATATTTACATTTATAAACAAAGGGATCCCACAGGTAAAGTCAACCTAGATTGGTTGTTGTTGTTGTTGTTGTTGTTGTTGTTGTTGTTGTTGTTGTATCTTTACACTTGTGATCAACTCTTTGTGACCCCATGTCCATGGAGTTTTCTTGGCAAGAATACTGGAGTGGCTTGCCTGTTCCTACTCCAGCTGCCTACAGCACCTGGTATTCCCTGGTGGTCTCCCATCCAAGTACTAACCAGGGCCAACCCCACTTAGCTTCCAAGATCTGGCAACATGAAATGTGCTCAGGGCATCTAGGCAGCTACCTAGATTGGTTACATGTAAATAAATGATCAATGAAGTTTCTGTATGGATGCTCAGATTTAGTTGCTTGCCCCACTTAGGTGCAAGGAAATACTGAATCCATGCCCCACAGTTACTTATTATTTATTAATTGTATTTATCTTTGCATTTCTGTACCACCCTGATTTTCCCAAGGGAACTCTGGGCGGCTTACACAAAGGCCATCAAATAGACAGCAATTAAAAATGGTAGACAAATAAATAACAAACCAATAACAACCAAAAGAACCCGGCAAGAGGCACAAAACTGAAAGGTGAAGAGGAATGCAACAAACGCAGGGAGGACATCACGAACATTAGTCATTGCCAAATGCTTCTTTAAAATGCCAGGTTGTTAATGCTTTTAAAATGCTTTACTTGTTACACAGCTCCCAATATAAAAAAAACAAGTAAAGATGGCTAGGTGCACAAAAAAGTGTAAGGAGTGTGAGAGGAAAAAAATTAGCTAATAGAGATTAAATAAAATAAGAACCCCAATATACAACTATTACACTAATCATGGGTGGAAATGTTACGGGCTTCCCTATGGAAGGCTATCCGAAGTGAGAGTGCCAGAAATGCTCTGGTGGGCCGGGCCAGTGCTAACTTCTCGGTGATCTACTCTGCTAGATACTCAGTTCCCAAGCCATAGAGGGTTTTGTAAACCAAAACCAATACCTTGAACCTTAATCAGGAGGCAATGGGTAACCAGTGCAATTTTTCTGTGATATAATTTTTTGAGGGGGTGGGTATGATCAGAGGGGGAGAGATGCTCAGACCCCTAAGAAGTAGTATTTTATTTTATTTTATTTTATTTTATTTTATTTTATTTTATTTTATTTTGGTATGGACACAGCTGAAACAAGTTGGACATATATTTAAGACCATGTGGACTGTTGCTATGGATACAGCCCAGGGGTGCCTGTTCCGTAGAGCTGTTTGATGTTTTAATTTCCTTTATTGCCATTCCAATTCTGCTATTTGGGTCTGTAAACAATGAAACTCCTTGCTAAACATTTGGGGCCATGGGAATTCAGGATCAGCAGTACTTTTCCATAAGCATTCCACCTGAATGCATGATGGCCACACCCTGCCCTTGCCTTCAGTTGTACACAGATACCCACCCACAGATACACCTCCTGCCACTGTGTCATCTATTCCTGTGCTTTGCATATTGTATCAAGATCTGATGGGGATTCTAAAAACCTTTAGTGGAACAAGTTTCACAAAAAAACCATTCTAATTCAATCAGGATTCAGAAGCCAAGCCCCCACCAGGAGTGGGGAGCTATTGCAGTTTCCCGATCCAATTGGAATGATTTGTTCCTAGGGGTATCCCTTTTGGAGTTTAATAATTCAGCACCCTGACCCCCGAAACTTTCCAAATTTCAGGGGCATACAGGAAAGAGCTTGAAGAAGCTCCCCTGCCATTTCCTCTAGGACTAATTATTTGATTCCTAGAGGGAAAGTGGTATTTCATTTCATAGCAAAACAACAAAGTAGCATTTCATTTTTCATTTCATGCCCACCTCTACTGGAAATTGCTGCCACCAGAAATTGTCATAGGAATGCTGTCAACCTAACTTGGGGTTTTAGTCTTCTTTTTCAAACAAAATATCAGAAGCTAGAGCTATTAAATCCAAAGCTTCAGATAGATTCACAGCAGAGTAAAGGCCTCTCCAGACAGAGGAATTTGGAACTGGCAGATTCAGTGCTCACAAAGTTCTTATCTTTAATGCAAAATTTGTTATCTTGTATTTGAGCCATCCTCAATAAACTGCAGATGTTTATTCTCCTATGAGAAGAGTCCAAATAAGTATTTGGATCGCCAGCTTACTCATGAGCAAAGTATAGGTTTCCCCAGTTTACTGATGAGTAGGCAGGCAGAAGCAACACCGGTGAAGTGTGGCAGTGCAACAAACTCATGGAAGCAATTTTGGTGGTACCAACATGATGGGGAAAACATTGGGGTGACAGTTTAGGGCAGTGTTGGCGAACCTATGGCATGGGTACCAAAGGTGGCACTTGGAGCCCTTTCTGTGGGCACCCAACATCACCTCTTCACAGCCACCTGGATTCAGGTCAAATTGCTGTATTGGCACTTTGAGAAAAATTAGTGGGTTTTGAATCGCAGTTTGGGCACTCAGTCTCTAAAAGGTTCTCCATCACTGGTTTAGGGGGACATAAGGCCAATAACCCCCATTTCCCTGCCATCTGCTGAGGCTGTACTTACCTTGTGGTGGGACAGAACCCATAGAGTTAAAATACCCCAATTTTCTGCCTTTTTCACAGCTGTAAATTAGCTGACTGCTGTGACGTTCCTTTTTAAAATGTTATTAAGTAAGTGGTATAGTGAAATAGCAATGCATCAACCTAGTATGGTATATATGTTATAGAGATGGGCACAAAATGAACAATTTTTTGTTTTCGTTTTCGTTTTTTCATTTTGTTACATAACGAAATGACAAATGAATTTTGTCTCTAAAATGAAACAAAACGAACAGAAACACCGGACATTTTGTCATGTGTTTCGTTTCTGTTACTGCAATATGAGTGAATTGCTTAAAATCCTTAAAAAAATCACAAAAAATGAAATAAATGGTAACGAAATGGCAACAAAATGAATGAAAACGAAAACAATTTTTTTGCAAAAATCACGAAAAACGGAAATGAACCGAAACGGACCCTCCAAATGACAAACGACAAACGAAATGCAATTTTTTTATTCGTGCCCATCTCTAATATGTTATAATATTGTATTGAAAAACAATTCCATTGTACTTGAAATATACAATATTAGTGACATATTTTTTCTAAAGAAGGCAAAACTAGAGGAGGGGGTTTCTCCACCCTCACTTTTATTGTCACAGTCCAGCACACATCATCTCCTTGTGCCAAAAACATGCAGAAGCCTTAGCACTGAGCCAGAGTGGAATGGGAGAGCTCTAAAAAAAGTCAGGATGGAGTGCGGATGTTATAATTTGGTTCTAACTAAAGTGCACCAAAAAGCCATCCAAATGGTGGTCTATGTAATTGTTTGGACTGGAGCTAAAATGTGGTATAGATTCACAGTAAATGAAAGTTATTCGCCATGATTGATTTCTATCTATTGGAGGTCTCATAACACATAACAGAAAGCTTAGCGTCACAAAGCATGTAAGATGTTTACTTCACATCCTTCTTTGTTCTGCGACTAGTTTTGCACTGTGACAGTGTTGGTCGTGACCATGTGGTTTTGTCCCTGTTTCCGTGTTCCCATGGTCGTGATAACTTGTCTTGTGACAAGTGTTACCTCATGGTCTTGTACACTGAACACTGAATTTGTCTAGCTTCTTTTTTCCTTTTTGTGGGGGGCTTAAAATTCCTTTTCGATATTTCGCTTCTGAAAAGTCAAAATAAAAGAAAAACCCGCACACAGTTTTCTGAGAGAAATGAATGTTTTGTTGCGTGACAGTTGTTACTGCATGGTGTCTTGTCTCAGAACAGAAAGCAGGAACAGAAAGTGACAAGGGAAAACCCTACTCCAGCACCAGAAACAGGATTGTCATGCTTAGCACCCGTTCCAGGGGCGTGGCCGAGACAAATTCCAGTAGTTGCACAACGGATGTGAAGTAACTTTTTTTGTACCGCTCATAAGCGCAACACTAACAAAGACAAAATGTGTGAGGTAACTGCCTAAGTGACACATGTTAGTATTCCAAAACTGTGAGGTCTCTTCACAATTGTTTCTGCTATCCAGGACTTTCCACAGAAATGAGAGAAACAAACAATTTTTATTAAAGAGGCAAGCTCTGAAGTTGCACTGAAGATGTGCCATTAACATGAGGGGGGGGGAGAAACGGAGTCAACCAACAAGTTAAGCCCACACTGACAAGATAAACAACACAGTTGGAGAACCTTGAATATAGCTATGAAATCCACTTCTCAAGGCATGGGAACGTAAACTATGATAAAATTCTTCACACAGGTTTCGCACATGAGTAAGCAAAACCCAGAAAGATTACAGAGGGAAGAAAGCATGGCTGTCCCATTAAATATTGATCTGAGAGACACCAAGGAGCTGCATGGCATCTGCCCTTCCCAGCTGCGGGTCAGCTTTCTCTTTTGTGGAACCATGGTGTGGCTCTATAGAGCTCTATTGAGTTGTGAGTTGTCTATTATGGATTCCCACCGAGTTGCAGCAGAGTTGTTTTGTAGGATGAGATAAAAATGCACCATTGCTGCCTAGATTCAAAGACATAGTTACTTCATTTCAGAAAATCTCTTTAAGCAGTTGGACTCCTGGCCTGTTGCCACTAGGAAAGAAATTTGTTTGAAAGAGGAGTAAATGTACTCCTTTATAATCAGGTAAGACTATATGCATTAAACAGTGTTTTGAGGTAAAACAATGCATTCAGCATAGTCTCATATGGTTCTTTCTGTTTTCTAATAATGCGTCACCCACTTGTGCAGTGCCTATGGATCATACAGATCAAGTGTGTTACAGCATATTGATATAAGCATTGGAAGTTACAGTTATTCACATTCTCACCTTATTGTTGACATTACAAGTAATTAACAGGCATTGTTTGTAGAGAACCCTCAACATGATATTTGCAGGCAGCACGAGTCAACTTCAGAATAATATATCAACATTTTTCCTTTAACATGACCTTCAAGGTGGGTTCGTGGCATTATTACATATCAGGTTTATTATTTATTTATTTATTTATTTATTTTATTTATACTGCAGCCATCTAGCCCAAAGGCTACTCTGTGCAGTTTACAAAGTGAAGAATACAAATTATAAAACACATGCAATAAATATATACAAATCAAATACAAAGTATAAAATAACAAAATTAACTGTGATCAATGTAACTATAATAAAAATAAACATAATTAACAGTTAAGTTACACCAGACAAGAAAATTGAGGACTGAGAGGCGCGGAAGTCGCGTACGTGTGACTGCGCCTTCTCTGTGGTGGGCCCCATGCTTTGGAACCATCTCCCCAGTGAGCTTCGCCTAATAGAGTCCCTGCCCACCTTTAAGAAAGCCCTAAAGACCCATCTGTTTAGGGAGGCGTTTGGCGACCTTTCTTTTTAAGTTGTTTTTTTTTTGCCCGCCGCCCTCTTTGCCTTTTTTTAAGCCACCTTCTGTGTTCTGATATTGTTCTGGTTGTTGTATTGTTTTTTATTGTTTTACTGTAAGCCGCCCAGAGTTCCCTTCCGGGAAGATGAGCGGGATATAAGCCTAACAAATAAATAAATAAATAAATAAATATAACTAGAGGCAAAGGGCGAATCGTAACTATTGGCCTGGTGTGTGTGTGTGTGTGTGTGTGTGTGTGTGTGTGTGTGTGTGTGTGTGTGTGTGTGTGTGTGTGCGCGCACCCTAAAGGAAACTTCCCTGCTGTGATTGTTTAGGGCAAATGCATGCACCAAGCCAGCATATGCATGTACCTGAGAATCCCGGCAGGATTTTGAGGAAATGGACTTGTACACAAAAGTTCAAGTTAAAATAGAAGTTAGTGTTTAAGGGGTCACAACATTTTTGCCTTTATCTTTTGATTCTCTTTTGGTTTTTCCCTGATTAGTTACATGCCATCAAGTTGGGACTGAATTATAGTCATCCTAGTTGGGTTTTCAAGGCAAGTGAGATATTGAAGGAGTGGTTCTTCCACTTTCACTTACCCAGGGAGTTTCCAATGCCAAGTAGTGCTTCAACCCTGGGTCTCTCAAATCCTATTTACTCCCTTACTTGACCCTAACATAAGAACATAAGAACATAAGAAGAGCCATGCTGGATCAGGCCAATGGCCCATCTAGTCCAGCTTCCTGTATCTCACTGTGCCCCACCAGATGTGTCTGGGAGCGCATGACCCTAGGACGGTTACTGCATGTCCTTCTTTTTTTGTGACTAGTTTTGTACAGTGACAGTGCTGGTCGCAATCACGTGGTTTTGTCCTTGTTTCATTGTTCCCATGGTAGTGATAACTTGTCTCGTGACAAGTGTTACCTCACAGTCTTATACCGTGACAAACACTGAATTTGTCTAGCTTCGTTTTCCCTTTTTTGGGGGTTTAAAATTTCTTTTTCGATATTTTGCTTCTGAAAAGTCAAAATCTTTGGCAGCAGGGAAGGAGTCTGTGGCGTGTCAGGCTAGCTTTCACTTTCTCCATGTGGCTGCATTGGAATGCTCTGGGTGATAGCCTTTGGGCTTTCTTTGTTCTTTATTCCTTTTGCTTGCTAATTGCTAATTAATTGTCTGTCTGGTGTCCCTCTTGGCTGGCTTTGAAGTTTGGTTTGTTTTATTGTCATTTAATGGAGGAGGGCAAGGGGGTGGTGATTACCTAGTTTGGGTGAGCACTTTGAATGTAAAAACCCAACCCAGTGCCTGGGACACAATTTTCTGAGAGAAACAAATGTTTTGTTGCGTAACCCTTGTTGCCTCACAGTGTCTTGTCTTGTCTCAGAACAGAAACTGGAACAAACCATGACAAGGAAATACCCTATCCCAGTGCCAGGTACAGATTTGTCTCACTTAGCACCCATTCTGGGGGTGTGGTCGAGATAAATTTCAGCTGTTGTGCAACAGACATGAAGTAAGATTGTTTTGTACTGCTTCGAAGCACAACTCTTAGAGAGACAAAGCGGGTGTGAAGTAACCGCCTAGGAGAGACTGCCAATTAAAAAGAGGATCAAACCTGATGAAGGCTAACAGTATTTTTCTCCCTTCCATTTCAGTTCAACAGGTTATTGAGTCACATTTACATTTGAGTTACATTTAGAGTTGATTTCTGTAGTTTTGCCTTCATTATTCTACAGACCCACTCTCTTGTACTCCATCAGAGTTCCAGCTTAGGTAGGAGAAATTACAAAATTAATGCTGCAACTTTAAGCATTCTCTCTATTCTCTCTCTCCTCTCCCATACCCCTCTCATTTGCAGTTTTTCTCCCCTCCTGTACTCCATCAGTTCGCCCAATCAGTTTCTGATTCCAATTAGAAAGATTTTTTTCCCTTGGGGCACTCACTTTGGATCTTCATAACTCAGCCCTGTGACCCCCAAACCTTTCAAATTTCAGGGGGTTACCTACAATTGTTTGCTACCCTGGGTGATTTAGGACCCAGGGGAGCATAGTGCTTTGTTTCATTTTGTATTTTTTTGTAACAAAACTACTTTAAAATTCATTTTGTAACAAAAATGAAACTACTCTAGAAATGAACTAAAACCAAGCAAGACACTATTTTCCTGTTATATATTGGCATTTTTTTCTAATATTTTAATCAGCAGCTACTGATCTGTAGATAAGGGGGATTTTTACTGAATCAGTTATTGTGAAAACACTATTGTTAAATTGTGATCTTGTTTTATCCAACCTATGAACAAAACAGCAAGAGGAATTTCAGCTTATGGTCCTTTGCTGAACTAGAAATTGTATGTTTATTACTGTAAAGATGAAGCTTCCTTGGGTCATTTTGGGATAGAAATATTTTAAATCAATCAATCAATCAATCAATCAATCAGACTGGCACTGTTCTTAATGTTTCAGCCATTTTCATTATTGTCCTTCAATTTTGCGTACTGTGGTTTTCCAAGATTTATGGGTTTCTACCCAAACACCATTGTATTTGGACTTCTGTACCTCTGAGTACCAGATTACTTATTAAAATGTGCTAATCAGGTTTATGCCCCAAAGATACCCAAGGCAAGGTACAGTCCATTAATCTTTCATACAATGCTAAATTTGATACTCTGTGCTAAAGTAAGTGCAAATATGGGAGATTTCTTATGCAATTATGAATTGATATGATATGGATGCAGCCTCTGCTGAGATAACATGTCTATGGTCTTCTTCAGTTAGCTAGTATTCAGCTCTTCACTAAACAAGATACCTGATTCTAGAAATCTTGGCAGAGCTTTTGTATCCATTAGGAGTAAAAAAAATCTAGAAAGCATCTTCCAGGAACCACTAAAAGTACATCTTGATGAACCATCTGATGCCTTTGAAGAATTCAGAAGGTAGGATTTGAATCCGGAAGTTGAGTTGTGGGAATTGGACTTCTTTTCTTTTGCCATGACCCAACATCCAGATTACCTTACCTGAATGATTGAGAATCTTCACAGACATATGACATGAATATTGCAGCTTTCTATCTGTCTTGATACCTTGGATATTCTATAGGGCTCATCATGGTTACCAATAGACTCAGTTCAGATTCTGCCATCCCATTCTTGGGGATGAGGGGAGAGGAAAGTGTTTTGTGCAACACTTTACAGGCAAAATTCAACAGATCCGGGCTAATTTGGATGCAGCTATTGATCCAGAGCCTGTAAACAAAACATCCCGCCCTCCTTGCCCTAATAGGCTGAGGCTGAACTCAGGCAAGATGGAAATCCTGCATGTGGGGCCCCCTGGTGTCTGCAGGTTGGGGAACTCCCTCACTTTTGGAGGGGTGACTCTCTCCGCGAAGGATGGGGTCCGCAGTTTGGGTGTCCTACTGGACCCGGCACTTACCATGGAAACTCAGGTGGCGTCAGTGGTCCGTTCCTCTCATTGCCAACTGCGGAGGAGTGCCCAGCTGCAGGCCCTCCTTGACATCAGGGTGTTAACTACGCTGGTTCATGCACTTGTAATCTCAAGAATACACTACTGTAGTGCTCTCTACGTGGGGCTGCCCTTGAGGTTAATTTGGAGATTGCAGCTAGTGCAGAATACAGCTGCCAGACTTCTAACGGGGCAAAGAAGGCACCAACATATTACTCCCATGCTGGCAGCCCTGCACTGGCTGCCGGTACGCTACCACATTGACTTCAAGGTTTTGATGTTAGCATACAAAGCCCTAAACGGTTTGAGACCTCAGTATCTGACAGAGCGGCTCCTCCCAAGAAGAACTGCCAGGATCACCTGTGCCAGCCAGGCAGGACACCTGGGAGTCCCAAACCCAAGGGAGGCTGGGAAAGCTATAACAAGGAATAGGGCCTTCTCAGTGGTTGCTCCCCAGTTATGGAACCATCTACCCCCTGAAATTCGTCTGGCACCCTCGCTTCAAACTTTTAAAAAAATATTGAAGACCTGGTTCTATAGAATGGTGTTCCCTGATTCTTCAAACATTTAGTAAGGCACTATTTTTAAACCATTTCCCCTCTCATCTCTCCCCTCCCCAATTTTATCAAATCTCTTGCCAGTTTTAGCTTCATTTTAGCTTCATTTTAGTTTTTTGTTGTTGATTTATGTATATTTTATTTTATTATGTACATTGTATTTTGGTTTTTAAAATGTATTCCTTTGTTTGTTGTCACATGTTGTAAACCGCCCAGAGTAGCCCTTGGTCTAGAAGGGCAGTATAAAAGTCAAAATAAATAAATAAATAAATAAATAAATAAATAAATAAATAAATAAATAAATAAATATTAATGATGCCTTTCAGCTCCTTTGGTCAGGACTCTTGGGGAGGCAAGGGCCACCACATGTGTGTTGGATTCTTGCCCCTCATGGATCATAAAAGCTTCCAGAGAAGGTATGGCAGACTGTTTAGGAAGAGTAGTGAATGCCTCCTTACAACAGGGCAGTATTCTGTCATGCTTAAAGGAGGCAATAGTAAAACCGCTGTTAAAAAAGCCCTCTTAAACCCAATGATACTGAGGAATTACCGACCAGTATTGAATATCCAATTATAAGGGAAAGTATCGAGTGAGTTGTGGCCTCACAGCTCCAGAGGTTTTCTGGATGAAATAAACTACCTGGATCCAGCTCAATCTGGCTTCAAGCCTGGCTATGGGACTGAGATGGCACTGGTTGCACTGGTATATGACTTACAAAGGAAAATGGATAGGGGATCTGTGTCCCTTTTGGTCTTGCTAGATATCTCAGCTGCTTTTGACACTATGGACCATGGCATCCTCCTGACTCGTCTCTTTCAAATGGGAATTGGGATGCTACAATAAAGTGGCTCTGGTCCTTCCTGCAGGAATAGAACACAGAAAGTGGTGTTTGGTGATTCATGTTTGACACCACAGCTGCTGATCTGTGGAGTTCCCCAGGGTTCTGTTCTGTCCTATGTTATTTAACATCTATATGAAACCAAAGGGGAGATTATCAGGTCTTTTGGGGTTAGGTGCCAGTAGTATGACGATAATACTCAGCTCTACCTCTCATCTAAGGGAGCTACTATCTCAACTTTACATGATTGTTTAGCTGCAGTAATCAACTGGATGAGGATGAGCAAAATGAAACTAAACCCAGACAAGACTTCTGGTCAGTTGAAAGGGAGAACAGGAGATAGGCATGCAATCTGTACTGGATGGGGTCACCCTCCAATTGAAAAATCAGTTTGGGGGTGATCTTGGACCCATCCTTGAGCTTGGATGCCCAGGTCACGGCTGTGGACAGGAGAGCATTTGCAGAATTAAGGCTAGCACGCAAATTACGTCCCTTTCTTGAGAAACCAGCTCTGGCCATGGTGACATATGCCCTGGACTACTGTAATGCACGCTATGTGCGGCTACTGATGAAAAGTCTCAGGAAACTTCAACAGGTCCAAAATGCAGCAGCCAGACTAATGACTGGGCCGGGGTACAGAGATCACATTACATCCCTGTTAAAACATCTCAAATGGCTGCCAATCAGCTATTGAGCACAATTCAACGTGCTGACCTTGACCTACAAAGCACTGCATGGCCTGGGTACTAGCTACTAGACATGGGCACAACTTGGCGAAATTCTTGTTTCCGTTTCCATTCCTCGTTTCCATTACGCAACGGAAACGGTAACAACAATTAAGCCGTTAGAATTCGAACTCGAACCGATAAAAGAAAAAGTGGGTCTGATTTGTCGTTGTTGTTCATGGCATCGCGGCGATCGCGCGATGCCAAGCGGCACAGAAAAAAAGTGTTTTAAAAAATCCTGATTCCCGGCCCAAAAAGCAGGCGAAAATATGCCTGCCTGAGTGAGGGCACCTACCAGAGGAGTGGTTTCTGGGGGGGGGTGTCCTCGGCCTCCCCCCTCCCTGTCCTGGGCTGCTCTGGTTGGGGGCATCCTCGTCGTCTCGCCATGCCATGCAGTGCGGGGGGATCCAAAATGGTGACCGCAATATTTTTTTTTGAAATCGTGGTCCAAAAACCCACCAAAGCACCACACAGAAACAAGCAAAAATTAGGTATTTTAACTGCCTGAATTTTTACAGTAGCAGCAGTGGGTTTTTCTTGCAATAAACGTCTGTCTCCAATCCCATTGATTTTATTTTATTTTATTTTATTTTTATTTTTTTACACCTGCGCAATGATGGGCTGGCCATGGGATGGGACCATGCAAATTTTTGGAGCCATTCCACCAATCGCATGGCCACTTGGCCAGGTTTTGACTGAGACTTCTGGGATGTGCCAGTCGGGCATAAAAAGCCCACTATAACCCTAGCCCTAACCCTAACCCTAACCTTAACCCATACACCAGTACACTGTCCTTCTTAGTGGGTCAGAGGCACCCAGAGGTGCAGCCCACTAACTCACCCTAACTTTTACCCGTAATAACCCTAAGCCTAGCCCTTGCCCTAACCCCAACCCTAAGCCAGATCTGTACTCGCATTGCACTACACGCAAGTACACTTCCCTTCTTAGTGAGCCAGAGGGCGCCCAGTAGAGGCATTTTTCTCTCACCTCACTCACAGTCCAAATACGCCAGTATGCTATCCTTCTTAGTGAGCTAGAGGCACCCAAAAGAGAGGTGCCTCTGCCAGTGCCACTTGGTACGCAATGGCTACACGTTCATGTACCCTTCCTTTTCCCTTTGTAGTGGGCCAGAGGAGGCATCCACCCCAGAGAGGTGCCTCCAGGAGCCTGCTAAATGCCTTCCCTTTGTAGCGGGCCAGAGGAGGCACCCACCCCAGAGAGGTGCCTCCAGGAGCCCGCTACCCTACCCCCCTAAACCAGTACTAACAACAGACGACAAACAAAATGACAAATTTTTGAAAATTTTTGCGACAAACGGAAACGAGCCGAAATGGGCTGGCTCCGACATACGACATCTCGAAACGTCATTTTTCCTGGTTGTGCCCATCTCTACTAGCAAACTCAAAGAGCGAATCTCACAGTATGAATCGACTCGGGTGTTAGGGTCATCAGGAGAGGCCCTTCTCCCCATCCTGCCACCCTCACAGGTACGTCTTGTGGGAACCCATGAAAGGGCCTTTTTGACTTCTGTGCCCAGACTCTGGAACTCCCTCCCACTAGAGGCTGGGACTGCCTCATGTCTATTGTCCTTCTGGAAACAGTCAAAGACCTTTCTCTTCAGGCAAGCTTTTCCTGAATGATGGACTATCGTTATGTGTATTTTATATGAATCTATAGGTTCACATAGACTTTGTGTTTATAACTACTTATAACCTTGTAGCTTTAATGTAATGTTGTCTATTAATGCTGTAAGATGTCCCTCAATTCCTTATTCTCAAATACCAGAACATGTCTTACTTGTACTGGACTGTATATTATCCCTCATTACTGTAAGTCACCTTGGGTCCTTTTCCAAGGAGAAAGGTGGGGTAAAACTCTAAAATAAAGAAAGAAACAAAGAAAGAAAGAAGATGGATACAAGTTCATTTGTTTCATGATCTAGTATCTTGTCCTCCTCTCCCTGGTGAGACCAGTAGAGCCACAGTCCAACTGATGAACCCAACAGGAAACAGCAATCAGATGTCTTTCTTAACGTAGTGCCATCCAGGTGTTTTAGAGTTCAGTTCACATCATTACTAATCACTGAGGGTGCCAGCCGAGTTGTACAATGAGTTTGTAGTCCAAAAGAGCTGGGGTGGGTCAGAAAGGCTGGGATGCAGGCTGCCCCTCTGCCACACTTCCATTTACTCAGAGCAGGAAACATCCAGGCAAGGGAGCAGAGCGTCAGCGTTCACTTCTATTTCCTTGACATTTTTCTACATCTCATTACAGAGAATACAGAATTTAAAAAGTTTATCTGCGGTGACCTTTTTTAAATTTACCGAACCATTTATTTTCAGACTGGCCAAACTTATTAGGGCTGAAGAAAAGGAGATAAATATTATCCTTTCTCTTTCTCCTATAAGCACCGTTTGCTTTCTGGAACGTTATGGTGATGTAGTTGCTAACGCAATGACACTGGCTATGCAATCAATTGTTTAGGAAAAGTTGCTCATTAGTTATATCTGGTTCAATTTCTGTCTTGAAGAACTTCATAAAAGTGCATTTAATATTCGGCCTTTCAATTTTCTTTTTTCAGTTCATTAATTCAAACAGTAAGCTCACCCTTTTCAGCACATCACCACTATTGTTCACTATGTGGGTAAAATAGTCTACTGATAAATCCAATAAAGTCATTTCCTTTACTCTACCTATTTCACTTATGAAGCACACATTACCCTAACCTTCATTTTTACGATGGACCAGCAGTGCATGGAACCAGAACCTCCCATGAATAATATACACAGTGCGTCTGCTTCTCCCTAAAGGTATTTTCATATTACTACCAAAAATAGCTCAACTTTCTCTTGGCCAAGGCTGGAATCTTAAGTGTCCTATGGATCTGGCACATGGTCAGATAGACCCTGGACAACACTTTCCACTAGACACGGGCACGACTTGGCGAAATTGTCGTTTCCGTTTTCGGTTATCGTTTCCGTTACGTAACGGAAACGGTAATGATAATTAAGCCGTCAGAACTCGAACTCGAACCGAAAAAAGAAAACTTTGGTCGGGTTTTTCATTTCCGTTTGTGGCATCGTGGCGATCGCGCGATGCGAAGCAGAGAAAAAGTTTTAAACGTTTTTTTTTAAACCCCCCGACTCCCGGCCAAAAAAGCAGGCGAAAATATGCCTGCCTGAGGCTTTGCCACCTACCAGAGGGGTGATTTCTGGGGGGTCCCCGGCCTTCCCCCCCCCTCTTCTCCTGTCCTGGGCAGCTTGCACCAGGCTGGGGGGGGGTCATCCTCATCTTCTGTCTCGCTGCATGCCATGTGGGGGGGGGATCCAAAATGGCAACCGCAATTTTTCTTTTGAAATCGTGGTCAAAAAACACACCAAATCACCACAGAAACATGTGAAATTTATTTATTTTATAAGCCTGAATTTTTATAGTAGCAGCAGTGGGTTTTTTATAGCAATAAAACATTGTATTGATTTTAATTTATTTTATTTTATTTTTATTTTCTTACACCTGCCCATTTGGGCTGGGCATGGGATGGGACCATGCAAATTTTTTGAACCATTCCACCAATGGCATTGCCAGGTTTTTGACTGACACTTCTGGATACCGGCACCTTCCAGAAATTGCAGTCGGGTGTATGGATGTGGTTGAGGGAGGAGGGCTGGCTGCTGGTGCTGGTGTGATCCGATCGAGATTGAGGAGGGAGGCTGGAGGCTTTAGGATTTAAGTTAGGAAGGCAGGGAGGGAATTGAATTTAGAAAATAATTTATTTGATTCCCTGCAGCTTTGTCTGCTGAAGGGAATAGCAGTTTATTCTTTATTTCTTCTCTGGCAGTTTGTGAGGATTTTTTTCTGATATTGGATAAAGGGGGAGGTTCGACTAGGAGTGGGAGGTGTGGATTTATTTTAAAAATATATTATATACTACCATTTATTTTCTATTTTCCCAACATCCATTTGCTTGCACACACACACATTTGGGGTGCAAGCCAAGAACAGAACCTCTATCCTTCCTAAGTGATATCCTAACTGCCCACTCGCCCGTCCGCCCGCGCTGCCACCTGCCTGCGGCCCACGCCGCTGCCTGCCCACTCGCCCACCCGCGGCCGCTGCCCACCCACTCGCCCGCCCACGGCCACCGCCCACCCATGGCCCCCTGCCACCGCCACCCGCCCGCACCTTCCCCCGCCCCCTACTCCACCCGCCACCTAGGGCCCAAAAACACCTAGCGCCAGCCCTGATTGCGGGATGCCCTTATGCTCTGGGAAGTCAATCGCGCTAAATCACGGTGGAAATGACAAACGACAAATGGAAACGACAAATTTTTGAAAAATTTCATGACAAACGGAAACGAGCCGAAACAGACCCGTTCCGACAAACGAAAACTCGAAACGTTATTTTTTTCTGGTCGTGCCCATGTCTACTTTCCACATGTTCACAAGATACTGAAGACTCTGTTCTAGGATTTTTAGTCTTCTCTAGACTCTTGGCAGGACAAAAAAAAAAAGCATGAGCCTTTTGGGTCCTTGGAGATGTGGTGCTTCATATTATAACTTGGCTAAGCTTCACCAAAATATATTCAGTGCCATTGATTGCAGGTGAATAAATGTTTGTGCCAGGTGCTGTTCCAACACTGAACAGGGAGATGGATTATAACTTTGGACTAGCCTTCAAGCTTTCTTCCAGCTGTTTCACCTGAATGATGTTAATTGCCAATCGTGTGTTTGTCACATTGAGTGATGGTGAAGTTTCATGATGCCTCGACTTCCATAGATGCCCCGTGCCACTTCTAGTCAACATACAATGCTGATACTTCAATTGTTTTTAACTTTCCTCACAAATAACCCCACTTCCCCTTGAAACTGGCCATACCCACTTCCTGTCTCACTCACCCCTCCCTGGCCAATCCCACTAGACTAGCAACCAAGGTGCCCACTATGTGACCCTATGAACATAAGAACATAAGAAGAGCCATGCTGGATCAGGTCAAGGCCCATCTAGTCCAGCTTCCTGTACCTCACAGTGGCCCCACCAGATGTGTCTGGGAGCGCATGAGACTAGATATCTGTCTCCTGCAATCACTCCATTGCATCTGGCCCTTGAAGTGCCCTGGTTTTAAGCCTGGAGATTACACATCTCCATCATGGTTTCTAACCTGTGATGGATTTTTCCTCCATGAATCTGTCCAATCCTCTTTTGAAGGCATCCAGGCCAGATGCCATCACCACCTCTTGTGACAGGGAGTTCCACAGACTAACAACTACGGAATGTACACACACATGCATACATGCTTTAATTAAAAATCACAAAAATAGTCAGCTATCATTAAGGTGGAACACATACTATTCTTCTACCCTGATAAGATTTAACAAAGTTTTCACTGTACAAATTGAGAAATCAAGTGCTAAGCAAATTGACAACACCCTCACCAAGTTTCTAAAAAAAAAAAAAAAAGCCATTTTCCGGCTTTTCAACATCAAAGTTTTCCTGAACTATTAGAAGCCATCCTTTTATCTACACTGTCAAGATTCAAATGGCTCACATCTTTTGAGTGTGAGCAATAGAACGACAGCCCTTCTATCAAAACTGGTAACATGGAACAGAAGCAGCATTTGACACATGTCTAAATACTATTCAGATAAAGGGAAAAGCAAAACAAAAATGTAGTAGCAACTTAAAGATAAACTGTTATATTCCAATGTGGGTTTTCATGGGTTTATTCACTTCATTAGACATATGATGAGTTTCAGATATCAGATCAAATGTGGTAGATCTCTCAAAGTGGATTCATTATCTCTGCATGAGAATGCAGTGATGTTATTGTGCAGCAGAGCAAATCAACATTCTACAAGGCAATTCTAAAAATGAGGAAGCACCAAAACATATTACTTTGTAACTGGACTTCAGATTGACACAAAATTTGGCACAGGTATACAACACCGCTAGCTGTTGCCAAATTTGGGGATAGTTAGGCAAAACATTTTCACATTATGATTTAAAAATAAACCTTTTTCTCTCCATGCAAAGACAATCTGGATTATACATTGTGTAGCCATCATGAGTGATGATTGATTTTTGAGTAACCTGTCCAGTAGACCGATTGGCTATTATTGTGGCTAGATGATGATGATGATGATGATGATGATGATGATGATGATGATGATGATGATGATGATGATAGGCATGGCCTCATTTGACAAACCAACCAAGAGAGGGAGAAGGTACACCTCACTATGGTTACTACAGAAAGGTCAATGACAAAGACCAAGTCCATACCTGGAAGTTGTGTTGTGGCAACTGGACTTCTTTTCTCGAGAGATTGAAACATTTTGCTACTCATCCAAACAGCAAAATGTTTGACTCGCTCAAGAAAAGTCCAATTACCATGACTCAGCTTACAGATAAACTCACCTGGATAGCTGAGAATCTTCACAGACCACATCCATACATCTCCATTCTCAGCACCTTCTGTTGGAGTCCAGTCTCAAGGAAACACACAGTTCACATTGACTTATCTGGGCTGAGCAAGGCATTTCAGTAACAGAGTATGTGGTCTGCCATATAATTTTGTAGGGTGGTGCATAAAAGAGAAGTGAATAATTTTGTGCCTCATGAATGAATTCAGTTTCATTGCACAGAACTATTAAGTTAGCAAAAGAAAAAGTGGCTCTTTGTCACCAAAGTTCATACCCTCTGTTATTTTAATAGATTGTGCCCAAGCAGCAAATATTGACAGGCATTTCTCGGCTGTTTAGAAAATGGAATATGTAAGAGAGGTGAGCATTTCACAAACCATTTTTTTCCAAGAAACCATTTGAAGGATGCTTTCTGGGCCATTAGAAGGGGCAAAATGAACTTTCCATTGTCAGCACTGGAAAAGGAAATAGAGCCATTTATATTTTTAAAGTATTTTTGCATCAGGCTACCCATAAGCACGCACACGCGCGCGCACACACACACACACACACACAAACACAAACACAAACACAGGGAGTGCTGGGAGAGAGACTATTTACTTTATGCTAGGGATTTGTGTTGACTTTGTGTTGGCAGGGCCAGATGGAGGAAGACTTTTATTACATTTGTTTATTTTTATGGAAACCTACGAAATCTAGAAATGTGTTCATAAACAAGTGGATTTAGAGGCAGAGGTACCTGGCCACACTTAAATCAAACAAAAAACAAAAAAACAAAACCCTAGGATTTAACCTGTATTAAAAATCATGCTGTTTCATGTCCACATAATGAATTCTCAAGTGCATATTTTGTTCCTCTGAGCCATATTAATTTCTTAGGTGGTGAGATAAAATAAATGGCCACTAGAGGGGTGTTTATATTGTGTGTGTGTTGTGCCGTTACAGTCATGACCGACTCTTCGTGACTACATGTCCATGGAGTTTTCTTGGCAGGAATACTGGAGTAGTTTGCCAGTTCCTACTCTAGGCGCCTACAGCACCTGGTATTCCCTGGTGGTCTCCCATCCAAGTACTAACCAGGGCTGACCCTGCTTAGCTTCTGAAATCAAGGGAGATCGGAGGTGCTTAGGGCATCTAGGCAGCACACTCTTTTCTTAATCTACTTAAGCCCCTTGTGATTGTTACCTCAGTTTCAAAAGGGAGCATTTGAATTGGTCATTAGGAATGCAAGAAACAATTTGAAAACCATGTGACCAGTTGGCTAAATTAAAATGCTACCTATTGGGTGTGCCTTGAGAAAGATAGACAGGATCAGAGATAGAGTTCTTAAGGTAGAAGAACATAAAACTGAGAGATTATTTCATCCCCTCAGCTGTGGTTTCTCTCTTTTTTCCTACCTTTGACACTATTTTAACTCAATTCCTGTTGGTTTGTTCTTGTTGTTCAGTCGTTCAGTCATGTCCGACTCTTCGTGACCCCATGGACCAGAGCTCAGCAGGCCTTCCTATCTTTCACTGCCTCCCGGAGTTTGGTCAAATCCATATTGGTTGCATCGATGACACCGTCCAACCATCTCACTCTCTGCCATCCTCTTTTCCTTTTGCCTTCAATCTTTCCCAACATCAGGGACTTTTCCAAGGAGTCCTCTCTCCTCATGAGGTGGCCAAAGTACTGGAACCTCAGCTTCAAAATCTGTTCTTCCAGTGAACATTTGGGATTGATTTCTTTCAGGATGGATAGGTTTGATCTCCTTGCAGCCCAGGAGACTCTCAAGACTCTCCTCCAGCACCACAGCTCAAAAGCATCAATTCTGCGGCGATCAGCCTTCTTTATAGTCCAGTTCTCACTTCCATACATCACTACTGGAAAAACCATAGCTTTGACTATCCTGACCTTAGTTGTCAAAGTGATGTCTCTGCTCTTTAGGATGCTATCTAGGTTTGACATTGCTTTCCTCCCAAGAATTTTTTTCCTGTTGGTAGCCACCACCTAAGATTTCTGTGAAGGAGGAATGTAAACTATCATGATGGGCAGGAGACCAGGCTAGAAGCTTTCTTCTCTAAATATGCTGTGTTTCCCCATGTTCAGGGGAAATATAGGGAAGAATTTGGTTCCAGGCACCATAACCCCTGTCCAGCAGGGATATATGGAAAAGAGTAACAGGAAGCAAAACTTTTGTATATGCTCAGTGTTTTTCCTGTTTTGTTGCTTTATGGTCTGCCCCTACAACCTAAAGTGGAGAATAAGCAGAAGCAGAAAAGGGCCCCAGAGAAAGAAGAAGAGAGGACCACTTAAAGTACCAAGAGACTCAGAAATCTAGAAAAAAAATAAGGATGGGACATATCCAGGCTATGTATCTGTCCATTGTGTTCACATATCGATGCTCTCTTGCACCACAGATGGGTCACATCAAGGACTCCTGTTGGCATTGGCAGCCTTGTTTTATGTAATATCTTCAAGGAAATAACTCTGGCCCAAATCTTTTGACAACCGCCAGGCACAGATCTGCTTTGATTTGTATTCCTGCATGGAGAAGGGGTGGGGTGGGGTGAGGGTTATGCTTGTTGGCCTTGCAGGCCCCTTTCAACTTCACTATTCTATGATTCTATGATTCTTTGAATATTATCTGCACACTGGGATTGAATGGTGTGTGTGTGTGTGTGTGTGTGTGTGGAGAGAGAGAGAGAGAGAGAGAGAGAGAGAGAGAGAGAGAGAGAGAGAGAGAGAGAGAGAGAGAGAGAGAGTTATTTTATTTATTTATTTATTTATTTATTTATTTAGTTTGTATGTGCCCACTACCTAAAGGTCTCTGGGCAGTTCCACAAAGTGGAAGAAATGTTAACTAGTTTCTCTGGAGTAATTAAAATGTTACGACAAGACCTAAACAATTAAAGCTTAAGGAACCGTGCTGGGTGTGGGGCAGGAGGAAGATACTCCCCCCCCCCGGAGTTCGCCATGAGTGATTTCGGAGGGAAAGGGTTTCATAAGAAGCAGCTGCAGAAGAAGCAGGTAGTGCTTCTTCTGCAGTGTGCCCAGGTCCCTCGGTCAGAAGCAGCGTGTACAACCCATGTCACAAGGTTTATTTATTTATTTATTTATTTATTTATTTATTTATTTATTTATTTATATAGCTTGTATGCCACCCACTACCCAATCAAAATAAACAATTCACACAATTAAAACATCAAAATTGCAATAAAATTAAAACAATAAAAACATTTAAATACAATAAATATAATACATTAAAATACTGCACTAAAATTGCCATCAGACCCCACAAAATCAGTTTTAAAACTTCTGGAACAGGAAGGTTTTTACCTGGTGCCAGAATGTCATCAACGTTGGCACCAAGCGGGTCTCATTTGGGAGGGCATTCCATAATCTGGGGGCAGGTGCTGAAAAGGCCCTGTTCCTACAAGCCATCCCTTTCACCTCCTTGAGAGATGGCTCTGTCAGGAGGGCTCCCTGGCTAGACCTTAATTGCTGGGTAGGATCATGTGGAAGGAGGAAGTCCTTCAGGAATCGAGGTCCTAAGCCCTGGTATCTAGGTCCTAAGTTACATGAGGGGCAATTCACTACCCCCTTGTGGATGAGGTAAGGCCCATGGCTTTTAGCAGGGTGATTTCTTGCTTACATACCTGCAGGCCAGAGGCTATGGGATGCATCAGGGAATACTCTGGCTGTGGGACTCTGCAACTGATTAAAGAATCATAGCCATGATGTGAGGTTGTAGTCAAGAAAGCAGAGGAAGCATATAATCTGTAGACTTCCAGTTGCTCACTAAAGTATAGGGAGTATAGGAGTTTTCCCGGACTGGGATAGATAGTTTTCCAATTGTGCAGAAACAGAAATACCAACAAGGCACCTTGTGGAAATCTGCACTGAAAGGAGTTAGATGTATGATATGATATTAAAGAAGTGTGTATTTTATGCCCAATAGAAACATCACTAATTCAGCAGCAGGATCCCCAACTTTCGTGCAATGATAAACAATCATTTTTGACTTCTTGTGCTAAAAAAACTATGCTCCATGCAACTAAGCCAGAGGTGGACAAATTGTGGGTATCCAGATGTTGGCAGACATCATCTCCATAATTCTTCATTATTTAGCTAGCTCATGCTGATGGGAACTGTGATCCAGCATCCAATGGAGGCCCACATGTTGACCAGCTATGACTCTTTTTTTTTGCAGTACTGGAAATGTGAAGAATTTTAGTGTGTGTGTGTGAGAAAGAGAGAACATGCAGAAGGTCAAGTACAGTGGAACCTTGACTTACATGCTGCTTGACTTACAGCATATTTGACTTGCAGCAAGAAGGGGCCTGTTTGACTTGAGTAGCAGGCTTTGACTATATCTCAGAGCCCCGGTGCAAAGCACCGGAATCTGGCGGCAGCCATGACCCAGCATTGTGGCAGCTGTCTCCAAACTGCTCCTGCCTTCTTCCAGCAGTGGTGGCTTCGGTGAGGCCAGCTCTGACCACCTGGAGCTGGTCCTCGGCCTCACCGAAGCCGCCGCTGAGACCGGAGGAGAAGAAGGGCCGGGAGCTTGGGGCTGGCCTCGCTGGTTAGACAGTTGGCTCAGTCTTGTAAAAAATCTGGCTGCAGAAGTCTGGTCCACAATGGAAGCATTTTAGTTGGGGAGCTGTACAATTGTGGGACTCTAATGGTAAGCATTGAGTTGTTCAGAACTTGGAACATCAGGTTAAAATCAGTAAAACTTAAATGTTAGATATTGTTGCTATGATCATTAAAAAGTGGAGGCGTATAACTTGTGGACTATAATTCCACTGCCTCCTCCTCTCTTTGAAGAGACATTTCATTTACATCCCTGGAAGGAATCTCCTATCCCAGTCAAATTTGTGTTAAATTGCTGTTTTCGGGGGTCTTTTTCATCATCTGGAACGGATTAATCCACTTTCCCATTACTTTCTATGGGAAAAGTTTGTTTGACTTAAGTCATGTTTGACTTATGTCTAGACCTCTGGAACTGATTAATGACGTAAGTCAAGGTTCCACTGTATATCTGTTTCAGGAGTTTCCCCCCATATTCAGATTTTGTGCATTTTGACACATTCTGCTCAAAACAGAACTGAAGCAAAAAAAAAAAAATCTCAGATGTCCGCTGACAGAATGCAACTGAAAGAAAAACAAATAATAGGCAAAAGGATTTTGACTCTGAAGCTGCGGCAAAAAATCTTCAAAGCAAGACACAAACAAAGGGCAGAGCAGATTTGTGCAGGGTGTAGAAAGGGACCTGAAGCCAAAACGATCAAATGAAAAACAGATACTATTGAGCTGATATTAAGAAAGATAGGTTTCATTAAAGGCGAGGCGGCAAAGCAAAGAAAGAAGTGTGCGCTTTCCCCACCCTTGTGTTAGTGACATATTGTGTACTTAAAGGTCAGCTGAAAGTTGCAAGCAAAAGGGGGAAAATCAATTTGTCACATGCTGCTCTGCATAAAAGTCATTGCTGTCAATGGATTTGGAGGGAAGTGGGCGCCGCAGATGGGGCCCTGACAAAATGACAATAGCAGACGCTCACCTTGGCCGCTGCCACTTCGAAGGAATGGCTGTCCTCTCTGATTCACCTTGCCATTTCTCCCCCTGCCTAAAGATGTTATCTGCTGAGGAAGGATCGTTCGGAAAAAGAATGTGCACACTTTGCTTTTTACTGTACTTTAATATATTGTTTCGCCAGATCACAAACTTTTCCCCAAACTGTTCTTTGCAAAAATGGCTGGTCTGATGTCTCCGGGAAGTAGTGAGGAGGGGAGACAAGCAAACTCCCCTATTATATGCTCAAAGCACCTGCTATGCAGAAGGGCAGTGTCTCTCTATACATGAACAAACACATAGACTGCGGTCATACCTGGGTTTCCTTCATATTTAAATTTCCTGCGTATTTGTTTCAGGAGCGGTCACGAGGTTTTTAATGAGCAGTTGGTGTCCTCTCCTCTGTGTTGTATCTTCCTAGTCTGGTTCTGTCCTAACCTGTGTACTATGCATCTTTCCTACTTTCCGGCTCCAGTTTCCAAGGCTCCATCTTTTAAGCTGGGTAGAAAGGGGAGAAACTGAATTTACTGTGTATTTTCAGTGTCCTGTCATTGCAACAAAAGCAAACAAATAAGCATTTTTGAGCGAAGTTTCTATATCCAGCCCCTGACGGTGGTTTAAGAAACTTCGCTGAAACTGCAGATCGAGGGGCGTGGTTGGCCGGGAGCAGAATTTGCTTCTCTTCCTGGTTAGTACGTGATCTTTTACTGCATAGTTCGACAACGGGAAACTACGCAGAAAATGCAGGTATGACCACGGACATACTCCTCAAGAATTTGCTCTCTGATTTTCCACTTAATTGCTTCTCCTGGAGAAGAGATCCCATTTCTTCTGGCACATCCATGGCTTCTGTGGATTCCGTTCATGTTTTTCGTGATGCTCTTCTTTTATCTATCGCACTGTTGCAAAGAGACCGATTTCGTGTTCACCTCTGCAGCGTCCCTGACTCATGGTACAACACTTTTAAGGTGTATGGGGGCTATTTGTTCACTAGACATCTACCGATGAACTTTGGGATCCCAATTTAACAATTTTAAGGTTAAATGCCTACTGCAGGGGCTCACGACCTGGGTTTGTTCAGGCTCAAGAGCCTTCCATCCTTCCGAGGTCGGTAAAATGAGTACCCAACTTTGGGATCACACTGTAATTAAAATTGTAAACCGCCCAGAAAAGAATGGGGCGGCATAAGCAGAACACTTCTTTATATCTATATAAGGGAGGACATGAGCTCCCACACAGGAGCTGCTTCTAGAATCACAAAGTTCACACACACACAAAATCAAGGCATCTTCCTCAACTGGGCTGGGTATCCATAACAAAGGGGAAAAAATCAACTCCACATGCAGAGTCTGCAAAATGCTAGAAAATTAGCTATTCAATTGCATATACATGAAATCTCTATGTGGATTCACCTGTTCAATGCAAACATGTCAGAACCTAGACAAAGCTGGCAAGGCTGTAACAGCAGCCACTCCACCTTCTTCATCTCTCCTGTCCTTTCTAATTCAAATCTCTTAGTTACAGCCCTGCTCTTTCTGAGTCCCACCCTTTTGGGGTTGGGACTCAGAACCAATAGGGGTTACATAATCCTCTGATGCCAGATTGGGTGAACAGACACCAACACTCTCTAAGAGTCCTACAAAATGTTATAGAACTCCATGGAATTATCCCCAAAAGGATTAACTCCAGAATGAGATGAAACAATCATTGAGAATTATATCAACATTTAATCTGAATATGAAAGTATTTTGGTGTTGTAATAGGGTTAGGGTTAGGGTTAGGGTTAGGGTTAGGGTTAGGGTGGCGGCAGTGGCAAAATTCCAGGCAACATCACCTTGTCTAATTCTAAAAGCCTTATGGCTCTACATTGCCAGTGATTTTAGAATCCCTGTTGACCATTGGATTCTGTGACATGTAAAGCAAAGCAAAGCAAAGCAAAGCAAAGTGTTCTGCTTCTCTGCCACCCCATACAACTTCAAGTAGTCTCTCAAGTAGTTTAATAACAGTATATGCAGGCTACACATTGTTCCCCCCATCAGCAAGCTGGGTACTCATTTTGACCAACCTCAGAAGGATGGAAGGCTGAGTGAACCTTGAGTCTGTTACCTGGGATTGAACCCCCAGTTGTGAGCACAGTTTTACCTCTAGTACAGGCATTTAACCACTATGCCACAAGGCTTCAAAAATACTAACTGGTCTAATCTTGGAGGAACAAAAGTGCTTGAAGGAAAACTTCCAGCTTGCATCCTTTTAAGGAGAAAGAGAAAGTGAAATGACATAAATAAATAAATAAATAAATAAATAAATAAATAAATAAATAAATAAATAAATAAATAAATAAATATTTTTACCAGGTAATGAAGTGTCCTTTGTTTCATACACCCAGCTCCCCTACCCCCAGCTTTAATTATTGATTCCATGGTCTGTTATAAAAGTCACATATGATTTAGCAGGACCGAGAAGGGTGGCTGACTACATGTTGGGGAAAAGGGGCAGCAGTTACCCAAGGCTGCATGGAGTTCTGGCTCACATCAACAGGCTTCACTGAAAGCAGGTCAGCAGCATTTACAAAAGATTGCGTGAATGAGTTAAAAAGGAACACCGGATGGAACCAATAAAAAATTAAGTGGCTTTTCAGGCTGAGCTTCCAGGCAAAGGGCTTCGGTCCCTTGTCACTTTGAATGAGGAAAGAAGGAGAACTCAGAACTCAAAGAAGTTTCTTGCTTTCAGTAATCTGCATAGTTATGTAATCCTCCAGTGACACACACACACACATCGAGTTGAATTCCACGGACTGGCATGGGAAGGCAAACGGCTTAGTCTACAGATGCAGAAATAAAAGCTGAGAATTTGGGGAATAGAACTCATCTGCTTGTTACGTTTGCACTTAGGAGGCTGAAAGTATAGTCACTTTTCTGTGGAACTTTATAAAGTTTTCTGTGGACAGAAAGTTTTAAGTGACACAAACAAGGGTACCACTGAATCTGTGGCCAAGTTTCGTTTCTTTTCTTTGCCCAAAGAATACGGAAGACAACCTTGGCCTCTGTTAGCTCTTAATATAATTATGAATTGCACAATGTTTGTATAATTCACTTTTACTACCTAAACTGTTTTAACTAACTATCTAACTATCAAATGGCTGCAAAGGCATGTGATGGATCCCACCAGAAAAGGTTGCTTTCCCAGGAGTGTTCTCTCTTTGAGAGACCCTTCCGTCTGCCTGAGGATTACTCCAGCCCGGCCCCTAAAATTAGAAGCCCCACAGCTGGATCAAAAATGTCCAGCTTGAGCACAAATAGGGGTTGGCCTGGATCACATCCCTCTCCGTGCACTGTGTGATTGCCAGGGAGAAGATTGCACCAAATGGCTCCCGAGCTGTCTAGCACCGGGGTCATACCTGCGTTTTCTGCATAGTTTCCCGTCAGCAAACTACGCAGTAAAAGATCGCATGCTAACCAGGAAGAGAAGCAAATTCTGCTCCCGGCCGACCACAACCCTCAAACAGCAGTTTCAGCGATGTTTCCTAAACCACTGCCAGGGGCTGGATTTAGAAACTTCGCTCAAAAAATGAATACGTATTTGCTTCTGTTGCAACAACAGGACACTGAAAATATGCAGTAAATTCAGTTTCTTCCATTTCTACAGTGTCACCAAATTTGTCAGTTTGGTCTTGATCCACGTGTTCTTTTTGTGTTCAAATACAGCTGGGGGAGAAGGAGGGCTTCCAATGAGAATAGCTGAGAATACTGAGGCATGGCCACCATCAGCAGTACTAAGATCTGCCCTGGTATTAAGGGTGGCTTTCTCAGTTCCCTATGATGATGGTGACAGGCAAGCAGAACGTATGCTGCATTCTTAAGTGCAGAAGATCTACAGCCCAGTAGTTGATCAAGGGAGGAGAAGACTGACAAAATAGCCCGACGCCCACCCAATCCACCATCCTAGCTCCTAATAAAAATTCATATTCTGCAGATAACTGCAGCCTCTCAAGAGAAAGCTTTTCTTGGCAGTAACTTGCCACTTGTAATGTTGGAATATAATCACCTTATGATTGCTGCCGCACATTCTTGATTGCTTAATAATACGTTTCCTGTATTGGACAGAGGGAAGGAATAAAGAGGATAAATAAAGATCTCTCTGGGTTGGTTGTTTCCCATCTAATGGGAACTGAAGCTATGTAATAGAGCAAATATAGGAGGGGAGAATCCCATTTTAGCTCCAGTCTGTTGGACTGCTGAAACAAGACTCATATCCAGGTGGATCTGGCAGGTGTGGGAATGAACCTGTGCACTGCTCAGCTGCACAGATCCATGTAGGATAAGAAGGGGAAAAGTGATCTTGTTTCTTTGTGTCACATTTCCTTCTTTTTAAAAAAGGTCTTTTTGCCAATCCTTCAGAATAAAAAAGACAAAACAATATAAATTATAAAGAAAACCTATAGCCTAATACTATTACTAAACCCTAATGCTTATACTAAAATGTATAGCCTAATACAAACATGTACTGTCATTTAAGCTTACACATATCAATAAGCAATTGAGATTTCAATTTTTTCCCATATTTATTATTTATTTATTTACAATATTTGTACTCTAATTTTCTCCTCAGAAGGACCTAAGGGGGCTTACAAAAATTAAAAGACAGCATTTAAAAGTTAAAAACTGTGAGTCACAAATATTAAAAAAAGAATTAAACAAGTATATTAAAACCAGTTAATAAAAATCAATACTTAAAAACATGTTTAAAAACAATGGGGGGAGGGGGAACCTCTCTTTGCAGTGCTTCTGGAAACAGATACATAGCCCCCCACACACACAGGCAAGCAATTAGTGGCTTCTCAACTCAATTTGAAAGGATTGTCTCCTAGGGGGACCACCCTTGGAGTTTAATAACTCAGCCCCCTGAGCCTCTGACCTCTACCTATTTGGAGGGCTTACAGGGGAGTGTCCAAAGAAGCTCCTCTGTGAATTTGGTGCTCCTAGGATCCAGTAGAGCATAGCATTTCATTTCATATATTTTTATTATGAAAATACTTTAAAATTTTGTTACAAACAAAATGAAATGAAACTATTAAAGAAATAAAACAAAACAAAACAGTATATCTGATTTGTGCCCATCTCTAATGTAAACTATTGAGTAGAGATGGGCACGACTAGGGAAAATGACGTTTTTTCGTTGTCGTGTGTCGGAGGCAGTCCGTTTCGGCTCATTTCCGTTTTTTGCGAAATTTTGCAAAAATTAGTTGGTTCGTTTTTTTGTTTTTTCGTTGTCGTTAGTACTGGTTTGGGGGGAGTAGTGGGCTCCTGGAGGGAGCTGCAAGAGTCAGCCAGAGCCACAAGTGACGGACTGGCAGACTCTTTGCACCCGCTGTGTCTCACGTACTTGCATGTAGTGCAATGCAAGTAGATCTGGCTTAGGGTTAAGACGGGTTAGCGCAAGGGCTAGGGTTAGGCTAATTACAGGTGAGGTTAGGGTGAGTATTGGGGTGCACCTCTGGGTGCCTCTCTGACCCACTTAGAAGGACAGTGTACTGGCGTATGGGTTAGGCTTAGGCTTAGGGTTCGGGTTTGGGCTACGATTAGTGGGCTGTTTATGCCTGATTGGCACATCCCAGAAGTCTCTGTGGTCAACCTGGCCAAGTGGCCATGCGATTGGTGGAAAATTTGCATGGTCCACTCCCATGGGCGAGCCCATCATTGCAAATGTGCAGGTGTAAAAAAATAAAATAAAATAAAATAAAATAAAATAAAATAAAATAAAATAAAATAAAATAAAATAAAATAAAATCACATGTTTCTGTGGTGCTTTGGTGGGGTTTTGGGCAACGATTTCAAAAAAAACGGAGATTTTTTTTTTGCAAGCAAAAGCCCAGCCTGGCTGCAAAACCTACTGTCCAAAAATTCAAGCATTTAAAATAAAAAAATAAAATAAAATAAAATAAAATTCAACGGAGACTTTTTTTTTTGTTTTTGCAAGTGCTTGCTACTGTAAAAATTCAAGCATTTAAAATAGCTAATTTTCGCATGTTTCTGTGGTGCTTTGGTGGGGTTTTCAACGATTTCAAAAAAATATTGCAGTCGCCATTTTGGATCCCCCACACTGCATGGCAAATGGATGCACCCTCCCAGCCTGGTACCAGCAGCGCAGCAGTAGCAATGGCCAAGGAGAGGGGGGCGGGGAAACCCCCCCAAAGAAAACACCCTTCTGGCCTGGTAGGTGCCCTCAGACAGTTTTCACCTACTTTTAGGGCCGGGAATCGGTTTTTTTTTTTAACTTTTAAAAACTTTTTTTCTGTGCCACTTGGCATTGCGCGATCGCCGCGATGCAAGTAACGAGCACGACAAATCAGACCAAATTGTTCATTCGTCAGTTCGAGCTCGAATTCTGGCGGAGTAATTCCCGTTACCGTTTCCGTAGAGTAACGGATACGAGTAACGGAAACGGAAACGGAAATACCACTAAGTCGTGCCCATCTCTACTATTGAGTCCTTTTTAAAGAGAAAGGCAGGATCAATATATTTTAATTAAGTAACATATAAAAAAACTCTAACCAGGTTATTATCTCATGTCAAAATGATTTCACCTTCAAACAGGAAATCCATGTACAGTGGACCCTTGTATAACAAACAGCTTGTATAACATAAAATTTGTACAACATAAAAAATTCCAGAGATAGGGGAAATTTGCTTAACATAATGGGGAAAATCCATACAACATAAAAATGGGATCATTCCGTTTTCAATGCATTCCTATAGGAATTTGTATAAAGGAAATTTTGCTTAACATAATTTCATTTGGAACAAATTAATTCCTTTATACAAGGTACCACTGTATATTGTGGCCGCCTTAGTCCATAGTTTCTCCAGCACTATTTGGTATCTCATTAATTTTATGAAATTTTGTAGGGCACAAATGTCACGTATGAATGGTTCTTAACACCTTTTCTCCAGATGTAGCCAATACTGGTTTATCCATTTAGGTATTCCATATATTTTGTCTATGTATTTTTCTGATATATTAATAGTTAAGATATTATAATTTCCAAGTTTTCATTAACAATGCTTTTGTAAATTGTTGAATTAATCCTCTTTTCTAATTTAAATCTTATTCTACACAATAGATAGATAGATAGATAGATAGATAGATAGATAGATAGATAGATAGATAGATAGATAGATAGATAGATAGATAGATATAGATTTAATAGGACCTAAGGTACTATACAACTGATTTGCATATTTTATCTGAATTAGTTGAAGCACATTACTTATTATTTGACTAGTTTTCTCTGCTAACTGTCCAATTGAAATTGCTTTTCACTGTATAAATCTCTAATCATATAGATTCCAATTTCTTTCCAATGTTTGAACTGCACATTTTTGCCTTGAAATTTAAATGCAGGATGTTTTGAAAGGGGACATAGTAGAGATAAAGGGGGAGCAAGGATACGTTATTAAAGAAGTCTGTAAATTTTATGCCCAATAGAAACATCACTAATTCAGCAGCAGGATCCCCAACTTTCGTGCAATGATAACCAATCATTTTTTGATTTCTTGTGATAAAAAAACTGTGCTCCATGCAGCTAATCCAGAGGTTGACAAATTGTGGGTATCCAGATGTTGGCAGACATTATCTCCATCATTCATCATTATTTAGCTAGCTCATGCTGATGGGAACCGTGATCCAGCATCCAATGGAGGCCCACATGTTGTCCGGCTGTGACTTATTTTTCTTCTTCTTCAGTACTGGAAATGTAAAGAAAATTTAAGTGTAAGAACATAAGAACATAAGAAGAGCCCTGCTGGATCAGGCCAAATGCCCATCTATTCCAGCTTCCTGTATCTCACAGTGGCCCCACTAGATGCATGGGGGAGCGCAGGAGACCAGATATCTGTCTCCAGATACCACTCCACTGCATCTGGCCCTTGAAGTACCCCCGTTTTAAGCCTAGAGATTGGTTTGTAACCTGTAATGGACTTTTCCTCCAGGAATCTGTCCAATCCCCTTTTGAAGGCATCCAGGCCAAATGCCATCACCACATCCTGTGGCAGAGAGTTCCACAGACTAACACCACACTGGGTGAAAAAATATTTTCTTTTGTCTGGTCTTACTCTCCCAGCCCTCAATTTGAGTGTGTGTCCCCTAGTTCTGGTATTTTGTGAGAGGGAGAAGAGTGCCCCTCTATCCACTTGACTCATGCCCTGCATTATTTTGTACGTCTCAAGTTTATCCCCCTCAGGTGCCTTTTTTCCAGACTAAAGAGCCCTGAAAGTTTTAGCCTTTCCTCATAAGGGAGGTGCCCCAGCCCAATAATCATTTAAGTCGCTTTGTCTTTGCTTGGCTGAGTCTTACATTGGCACTGTTAGGAGAACTTTATTTGATTATGGCACTAGACGGCAGTAAAAAAGCAAATAATATGTTATGTTCTCAATTGGACTTAATAAAATTACATTTGTTATTAACTGGGAAAACTCCCTGGGTCTCCATTTTGCCCTGGAGAAGCTTTCAGGACCCTCAGGAACAGGGGGAAATGAAGAGCATTTAAGCACCAACAATTGTTAATCCCATGGCAATCTGTGATGATTAAACATTCTCTGCCCTTATCTGAGTCTCCCAAAGGTCTGCCAGGGCCAAAAGGATCCTTAGGGAGCCTTGGAAACAGCAATGGGAGAAGAAGGAACTTTCCATTAATTCCAGTTAATTATTCCCAGTATCTGAATCTGATTTACAGTGGTGTAACTATGGCCACTCGCTCACCTGGTGGAAGATACGGATATTGAAAAGTCCGGCTTTTCTTCTTTGTTGCTGTTCAGCGCTAGGAAAAAAAATAAAAAGATAAATTAAAAAGCACTGACAGCCCAAAGGCCAGCTGGTCAGCGTGGTGGTCGTGGTGGAATAAAAATAAAACATAATAAATAAAAGTGCTGAACAGCCCCAGGGCCAGCTGGTCTGCACTAGGAAAAAAATTAAAAAGCAGAAATCCAGATCATATGCATGTTCCCACGACTTCTGGCTCTGGGAAAATGTGGATTTTTAAGCAGAGCAAAAAATCCTCTATCTCTCAGATAGGTCTTGGAAAACTCGCTAAAGGGGCCACTACCATTTTTTTTTAATTCCAGTGACCGTGGGGACAAGATTTTTGGAAATGGTTTATCTGGAAATGTAATCAGGATTTTAAAGGACATGTGATAGAGCCCTATGTCAACAGGATCTTGCCCACTGTATTAATACTTCCTGCCTGGTCAGTAGTACTAACAGAGATAAAAAGACCTGGAGACTATGCTAGCATCCATACTATCCTTTGCAATCACATCTGTGGATTGCCCTATTTGAACTTCTGCATGAACATACTTCTCAATGACATCTCAAAAGAGTGTTACGGCTACATGACCTTCATAAAATCATGTTTTCCCCTGACCTTGGTTTTCTAACATGTTGCCTGAGAAAAAGATCTAGAAATCTGAAAAGTCACTTTTTTCCCTCCCTTTGGGTCATCCCAATAAAGTATCAGCCCAGAAAGGTTTTGAAAAAATAATAATAAATGTCTCCCAAATCAAACTGCAGATGCCTTGTGACTGGGGACTGAATTTCCCCAATGTTTTGTCTTCTTATTATGCCACCTGTTAATAATTCATTGTGGATATCATTTGATTAGAATAATTAACAGTTGATTAGAAGAGATCGGGATGAATAGCCAAGCAAAATGGCTCTGCAGTACCTCGACTACTTCTACAGAAGATCATTTAAATCTTGTACAAACTGAGAAAATAATCCTTTCATACTAGCCACATTATCTGCCGGAGACAAAATTTTTTTAAAAAATATTGATTCCTGAAATGCTATTGTTAACTTCCTTCATATTTAATGAAGGTTTTGCTCTGTCTGAAAATAAATGCAGTAGGATTATTCATGGGTTTGTGAGATTCATGGCAGTAATTCAGACAAGAACCAATTTCTTTAATGATTAAAAAGGCTTGGTGTCTTTCTTTTCCTCATACCAGAAGGGCCATGAAACACAGTGGAAGGTAGTTTTGCTGGAGAAATGTTAAAGGATACACCACTCCCATCAGAGATGGATGGTAATTTCCCCCCCAATAGATTTTAAATGAGAATTTACTGACATTTTAACATCCTTTTGCGTGTGAGTTAGAATGAGCTTGAGATTTACAAAGAAATTAAAGCCTTCCTTGGGGAGGGAATACATGGACATAAAGGCTGGAGTCAACACTTTCTTTTTGCAACTCAACTTTAATCATCAAACCAACTAGATCACTGCAGTCCATCCTTAACTGTATATGTCCTCTTTCAGTCTGTTCCAGCCAACCCAATTCTGGGCTGTCCTTAAATTTGAAGATGAAGATTGATGACTTCACTCTTCTAGGACCCCGTGGCGCAGTGGTTAAATGCCTGTACTGCAGGTAAAACTATGCAGGCAAAACTGGGTTCAATCCCAGGTAGCAGGCTCATGATTGACTCAGCCTTCCATCCTTCCGGGGTCGGTAAATTGAGTACCCAGCTTGCTGGCAGTGGGAATGGTGAGCCTGCATACTGTAATTAAAACTGTAAACTGCCCAGAGACTACTTGGAAGGCATATCGGGCAGTATATAAGCAGAATACTTTATTTATTTTATTTATTTATGAGTATTTTTATCCCAGCTTACTCCTTGGAAAAGGACCCAAGGTGGCATACAGTAGGGAGGGACAATATACAGTCCAGTACAATTAAGACATATTCAAGTTTAAGAAGAGTGACTTGAGGGGTATCTTACAGTATTACAGGGCTGTCCAACTCTGAACAGGCCAAGGTCTACTTTTTCAGGCCCAAAGTGCCTGAGGGCTACTACACTAAAACCTCTACTTACGAATTTTATCTGTTCTGAGCACGTGCTCATACCTAAAAATGTTTGTAAGTACAGCAGTGGTTTCCTGTAGGAATGCATTGAACACCAATTAATCTGTTCTGGAGGGAACAGATTTCAATGCACCATGGCCCTTGAACTGCCCTGCTCGGCTGAGACAGTGGGCAGGCAGACCCAGAACTTTGCTGTGGCAGTGGTGGTCCTTGGGAAGGGGGAGGGAGGGGTGGAGAACTCACCCCCTCACTTTATATATTTGATGACCGGCGGGCTACTTTTGAACCCTTCACGGGCTACCAGTAGCCCGCGGTCTACCTGTTGGACAGGCCTGCAGTATTAGAAGACAACATTGAAGGTAAAAGAGAACACAAGCATTTAAGAATTGCCTCTGCATATATGCCAGCCTCTCATCTGATAGGCGGGTGTACATGCTGAGGCAGCAACTGGACTTCCTCAAGAGGAGCCCAGTCACTGTCTCTGCACCCTGAGAGGAGGTGGCAGTGATAGTGGTGGCACAACAACAATAACAGATGCACAACAGGATCAGGTAGCTTCCCCCACCATGAACCCCCACCATGAACCCAAACCATGAACCAGTTCTTTTTCCTGGTTGGTTCATGGCGAGTCATGGGATGTGGCCAACCACGAACCATCTTGAACCACCATTTTCCAGGCTCCTGCTCATGTCCACCACTAGAAGCTTAAAATTGTCCCCATCTCTGCTCTCTTTTATAAGAGAGGTGGAAGTTGTGAACTAGATGGACGGCACTTCAGCTGTCAAATCCTGGTGACAGTTAAGTTGTCACTGTCTCCTCCACCATCAACTGAGTGGGAGTGGGAGCCATCAGGGCAGGCTCCACTGGTGGCTGCTCTTGCCTCCTCTGAACTATAGCATCCCAGATATAACTGAAGCTCACAGCTTGGAATCCTTCCTTGGGAGGCTTAGGTTGATTGCATTCTGCTGGTTCCAGCCAAGTCTTCCCTTCCCTAACCCATGGCACACTGGTTAAATGCCTGTACTGCAGGTAAATCTGTGCTCATGACCTAGGATTCAATCCCAGGTAGCAGGCTCATTTGGGGGAGGGCAATGTGTAACCTGCATAATGTAATTAAAAACTGTAAACCGCCCAGAGACTACTTGAAGTGGTATGGAGCGGTATATAAGCAGAACATTTTGCCTTCTACCCTTGCCTCCTCCAACACCCCTTCCTGCTGATCCTTTTTTTGTACAACCACACGCTAAGCAATCAGTCATTATGCACAAAAACTAAGTTGCAAGATATATTTGTGGTCAGACAAGTGGGAGGGGGGAGATACAGCAGACCAATACTACACTGTGAAATCATGCTGCTTTAAGTGTGCTGTCCTGAAAAGTTCTACTTGTGCAATTAAAAATATTTTAAAACCTGTGAATGGAAATCTTCAGGAGACCCTCAAAATGGATATAGCGCTATGCACTGTGGTCTAGTACCTACTGTACCAGGGTCAGGCTGCTAAATGTACTGCTCTCTCTCTCTCTCTCTCTCTCTCTCTCTCTCTCTCTCTCTCTCTCTCTCTCTCTCTCCCTACTGATTCATCTCTCTCAAATTGGACCAGATCTGAGCCAATGCTAGGTTCCCTCCCTTTGTCCTAATTTAGACCCAAGATCATCAGAATATATGAGTTTCCATATATTAGAAGCACCACAGAATCAAAGAATCATAGAGTTGGAAGAGACCTCAAGGGTCACCTAGTCCAACCCCCTGCCATGCAGAAACCCCATCACAATATTTCCGACAGATGGCCATCCAGCCTCTGTGTCTGCACCATCATTCATTTGGGTCATAATGTAGATGGGTAGAATATTTGGGCAACTTTACCCAGTATCAACAACCTGCATTGCAAGGCAGCATGGTGTAGTGGATAGGGTGTTGGACTAGGACTCAAGAGACTTGTGCTGTAATCCCTGCTGTTTCAAAAACTCTGCTAGGGCCACCATATGTTGAGAATGACATAAGGCTATCCTGAAGAAGGGATTTGGTGACCTGATAGAGGGGAGGATATCAGGGTTGTCGTTTTGCAACAGTGGATGGAAAGAAGGGTACAAAGGTGAGGTCAGGACCAGACAATATTACCTCAAATTACTGTTTTAGCTTACGAAAGTATTCAAAACACATATAAGAATGGGGGGGCAAGATGGCGGCGGCTAGCCCAGACGTTAGCAGAATGCAGCCCAGCTAGCGTCGAAGGTATTCCAAGTCCCTTGAGGGTGATTTCCACTTCAAGACCACCCGCTGGGAGCAGAAGATATCCCAGAACCGATCCGGGGCACCCAGGTGCGGTTCCCCCTCCCCGTGAGGGGTTGTAATCCCTGGGAATTCCCGTGCGGCTGAGACTCTGGAAGATCCGGACGGAGATCGAGCTGCGTCTACTCCCCCACTAATGTAAGTGGCTTCCCTCCACCGATAGCCCTTTCAAAAATATGAGTCAAGCAAACTTACCGAATAGAATCTACTCTCCTCTAATTACTTCTTCAGCCTAATCGTCATTATCTGCCTCTCGGAAAGGGCTGCAGATTTTTTTTTCCACTTTCACTTTCTCCTCGTTAACGGCAGATTAACCCTAGAACATCCATCTTACCCCCGATAGGGTTTTCGGACTCTGTTGGCTCAAAAGTGAGTATAATACGCCATCTACTGGACTTTTCTATGTATGCAACTACACATACATCTTTTGAAAATAATAAGCCAACTGAGACTTTGCAATTTTCCTGAGAAGAGGCAACTGATCTCTTTACCTCCACAATGAGCAGAACTCCACCCACACAAAAAAAGTCTGCTTCTATACCTCTGGCTCATCCAACGACCATGTCTCAGCAAACAAGCCAAAGCCAGATTTTAGATGCTCTCAATCAATTAAATTTAACCCAGGCCAAGCTCAGTATCAGATCAAAGCATTGGGTTCTCCAATTTAAGAGCGGAAATGAAAGAGGGCTTTTCGAATGTGGATACTAAACTAGAAGCCTTCGGTGGACGTTTACAAGCCTTGGAAGATAATATGAACATAACCGACTTCCGTCTAGAAGAAATCGAAACCACAATGGAATCAACAAGCAGACTGGTCCTCACGCAGGAAATTGAAGCCTCTTCCAAAATTTTAAGGATCCAAAACCTCACTGTTGACAAAGATGAAAACCTCTACACTACAGTTGGAGAAAGCTTGGCAACTTTACTTGAGGCACCCGTCGAAGAATTCCTACGTGAGGTAGACGTGATCTACCGTCAACCTACAGCTTATACCAGAAGAAATAAACTACCTCCGGAGGTAATAGTCAAACTAGTCAGAAGATACACCCGAGATTGTATCCTCAAGGTTATCCGAGACAAAGAGGTGGTAATTAATAAATCCAAAGTGGCAATATTGAAAGACGTCCCTGGGATGTCCGCCAACTGCGAAAAGAATATTCATTTCTCACTAAACTTTTGCTCAAGCATGACATAAGATACAAGTGGCTCTACCCTCAAGGTCTCTCTTTCCAATGGGAAGGGAAATTACAGAAAATTGAATCCTACCAGAAAGCTAGAAACTTTGCAAATAAAAACGCACGGAAGTTGGGCTACTCGCCCTCCTCCTCTTCACCGTCTCCTTCCGAAGGTGAGGATACAACTGATACTCAAACCACTACCAAAGATGACAACCGAGAAAATCAGACCTCCAAACAAGTGATTTCAAAGCAGGTTCAAGATCCTCATGGCGCAGTGGGAGGTGCCAGGCCGAAGCACTATCTCAGGCCAAAATCAGGGAAAAGAAATATCGCTGGAAGTAAAATAAGATGGCCCAGAAAATTCTAACATGGAATATCAATGGATTGAACACCCCACAGAAGCGTCGGAAGACCTTTAATCTCCTCCAAAAACAACAGTGCTCAATCATCTGTTTACAGGAAACCCACATTTTGAGAAAGCATGAACAATACTTAATCCAAAACAAACTGGGGAATTTATTTTCCACATCAAACAAAGTAAAGAAGCAAAATGGGGTGGCACTATATATTAAACCAGAGCTCTTCCCAACCCTTTTGGAAAAAGATGAAGCAGGCAGATGGATCCTTGTCCAGGCAAATATCCAATCTAAAGAAACAATTATTGTTGGTATATACGCCCCTAATGATAACCATGGAAGACAAATCTTTTTGAAAAATTGGCCAAGAAACTGTTACAATACGAAAACCATCAGTTAATAATATTGGGAGATTTCAACGCTGTACATACCCCATCTGTAGATAGGAAAACATCCAAAAGGGGAAAATCCAGGATTTCATCTTCTACACTGCCTAAATCATTTCTGGACATGTCCAACATTTTAGAACTTCAAGATATTTGGAGAAGGAAAAATCCACTCAAAGATGGCTTCACCTTCCATTCAAGACAATATGCCTCTTTCTCCCGTATAGATATGTGCTGGGCTACATCCGACCTTCTGTTAAATACAAGGGACATAGAAACCTTGCCCCGAACAATATCTGATCACAATGCCATTCTATGGACACTGAAATCTTCGGGCAAGCCCAGACACTGGAAAATCAACTCAGCCCTGTGGACGGATAAAGAATTTATCCTAGAGGCAGCCAAAGACTTGAACCTATATTTTGAAACGAACCTGAACAAGGGTACACCACTGAGAACTGTGTGGGATGCCTCAAAGCCTTATTTTAGAGGTTTTGTCATTCAATATATGGCAAGAAAGAATAAAGAGAGGAAAAAGCAACTTGAATCAATTCTTAATACGATGAAAAGCTTGAAACGGATCTAACTCACGATCCCCGCAATGAGCAGCTGGACAAAGACTTGGCTTCTTGTAGGCATGAACTAAATCTGATTCTGACTGCTGATATAGCTCACAAAATCAAGTTGGCCAAACTGAATTTTGTGGAAAATGCAAACAAACCAGGCAGATGGTTAGCCTACAGGTTAAAAGGTACAATCTCAAAATCTCATATCATCGCTCAAAGACAAAAATGGGGAAAATCAGACAGCGCAGTTACAAATCCAAAAAATTATAGAGGCATACTACCAGAACTTATTTAAGCCAGAGACGATCAACCAAGATGCCATCTTTCATTATCTCGAACAAACCAACTTTCCAAAACTTACTGAAGAACAGAGAGCCCAGACGAACGCTCCTATTACAATGATGGAAATAACAGAAGCTATCAACCACCAAAAAAATGAACAGGGCTCCTGGGCCCGACTCAATACCGGCTCAATTTTACAAAAAATTCTCAGAGATAGTCTCTGGAAATATGAAAAATCTTTTTACATCCATTTTAGAAGGCGAAGACATACCAGATTCCTGGAAATCATCACACACGACACTGATCCCCAAAGAAGGGAAACCAAAAGACTTGATACAGAACTACAGGCCAATTGCCCTTCTAAATGTGGATTACAAAATCTTTGCAACCATCTTGGCTAATAGATGGCGGACGATTCTACCCCCCTTGATATCGCATGATCAGTCTGGCTTCCTTCCGAAAAGGCATCTTCAATCCAACATCAGAACCTTCCTCAATGTGTTAGAATATTATGAATCCCATTCTGAGAAGCAAGTAGCTTTCGCTTTCATCGATGCTGAGAAAGCTTTTGATAATGTATCCTGGACTTTACTTAAAACTCAGTTAGACTATCTACAATGTGGCCATAGAATGCTGCGAGCAATCGAACAAATCTATTCCACTCAAAACACCAGGATTATAGTCAATGGCCACCCTACAGACATAGTTAATATATATAAAGGTACCAGGCAAGGATGCCCCCTCTCTCCTCTCTTGTTTATATTAATCCTGGAGGTACTCCTACACGTTATAAGGAAAACCCCTGGTATCCAAGGCTTACAGAGCAAAGGAGAAGTTTATAGTACAAGCTTTTGCAGATGATTTGTTGGTAATTATGGAGAACCCCAGACCTCCCTTTTAGAACTCTTGAAGTCCTTGGAGGCATACTCTAAAATCTCTGGATTAAAGGTAAACAAAGAAAAAACATTGTTGCTCACCAAAAATATGACCTCACCTATGGTCGAAAAACTGGTAAATCAATCGGGTTTTCAACATGCCAGTAAGGTAAAATATCTGGGTATTACTGTATCTAATCGTTGTAACTCTTTACTTAAAGATAACTATGTAAATGTTATAAAAACAATCAAGCTGATCTCGAAACTTGGTCAAGACTCCAACTATCCTTAATGGGCAGAATTCAGTTAAAATGAATGTTTTACCTAAACTGCTTTTCCTATTTCAATCCTTGCCCATATTACCTAATTTTAAGATCATTACAGATCTGGGAAAAAGTATACGTATATTTATATGGCAAAAGAAAAAAGCAAGGATTAAAAATCTCTATCTACAGGATAGAACCAAAACTGGTGGCTTTGCCCTTCCTAATTTAGTATTATACTATAAGGCCGCTGCCATGACCTGGATTAAAGACTGGATTCTGATGACAAACAAAAGAATTTTGCAGCTTGAGAGTTATGGCCTAGATAAGGGCTGGCACTATTACATGTGGTACAAGGGCAACATACCCACTCTCTTCAAAAAACACTGGATAAGGAACGCCCTATTTAGAATATGGTTATTGATTAAAAACAATTCTACCCTAAAGTACCACTGTGGCTATCTCCTCTGGGAGCGACCCATAGCTCCCATATAAGTGAAACTCCAAAAGTTATAACTTATAGACACCTTCTGAATGTTGACCTTTCATTGAAACCATTAGGGAAATTAGTATCAGAAGGTTACAATTTAGATTGGTGGAAGTATCAACAAATATATGCACACTTCAAAGATCTCAACAAAGAGGGGGGATTTACGACTACTGATACTTCACTTGATAAAATACTTTCTTCCGGCGATGCTAAGCTGCTTAGTAAATTTTACACCATATTGTTAAATGAAAAAATGATTGATACACAGGTCAAAGACACTATGATAAGATGGGCAGAAAACTTTGGTTATCCTATTCATCTAAACAAATGGGACTCTTTGTGGAATACAGTTAAAATCTTTAAATCTATTTCTTTTAAGGAAAACTGTTATAAGATGTTTTATAGATGGCACTTTGCACCACACCGATTATCTAAGATGTATAATTGCTCACACAAATGTTGGAAATGTAAACATGACTGCGGTACTTTTTACCATATGTGGTGGACATGCAAAGAGGCAAAGGCATATTGGAAAATGGTAAAACTATTTTTAGAAAGATGTTTGAAAATTAAGATAGAGCTTAGACCAGAACTTTTCTTATTAAATATAGTAGATATAAATATTTCATATGATCAGAGATATGTACTTCACCATGTAATTGTTGCTGCAAGGATATTGTATGCGAAATTCTGGAAACAACCAAACGTGCCAACAGAGAAGAATATCCACGAAAAGATAAGAGAATGTATTGAAATCGATAGACTTTCCGGCTATTTAAAGGGAGACTATGATGAGATCTCTCGGAAAAGATGGCAAGAAGTAACAAACTTATTAGTATTGTGATAATATTTGGCAAACTATCAATATGTTATATTACTTTTCTTCTACTTTGCTTGACATATTCAATGTAAATTTTAAATTTTATCCCTCCCCTTTTTCCCTTTCCCTTTTCCCCTCTTCAAAAACCCAATAAAACTATAAATAAAAAAAACAAAAAAAACAAAACACATATAAGAATGCAAGCACCCAACCTGCATAAATTCAGTAGAAACTATAAGGGAAAGATCCATTTGAGGATATAGCATGTGCACTACCCTAACCACCAATCCAAACATGGGAACAAGTGAACAAGACAGTATAAACCAGAAGCAACTTCATGCAGGGACACTCTCCCACTTCCCATCACATATATAAAGCCTCTGCAAGTAAGAGTCATTTTTTAGGAGACACACACATATATGGAATAAATTGTTAAATAAACGCTGAATATTAAAGGAACCAGTTGCTACTTTTGATAGGCATGGTATCATCCTGAGATGTGAATGTGTTTCTATTTCTTTAAAGACACTCATTTGTATGTAAATTGCATGCACAGATAACGCCTCAGCTCTCCTCTTTCATTTGTATGTAATGGTGCTGAGTAGCTATCAACATCCAGCTATCAATGGAGATATGTTCAAAAGGTCAAGGGCATTAGTAGGGAGTTGAACATACCCAGTAATTTCACAGGAACAATGTCAACAATATCCTTTCAGATACATGTGTTTGGTGCTAAGACCTCATTAGAAAATGTGCTGTGCGGAGCAGAATGCAGAGAAAGGATATGGGGCCCAGAGTGGGTGGCTGAGCTCTCTTGGCAGGCTTCAAGTCTACTCAGGCTAGCATGGAGGCAAAATATAACCAGCAGTCAACATTTAATAAGCCCACAGATATGCTTTCAGCACCACCATTTGCTATTGAATAACAATAATCACCACACATCCAACCCTTTATGAGCCCCACTGTCTCTAGTCTGAGTGCCTGCCACTCTCTGCGTATGCAATGTTTTTGTTTTTATTTATTTATTTATAAGTATACATTCAAAATCCTGAAGTAAAACCATTGATATATAAAAACAACCTGAAGACCTAAAACAGCTAAAGCAATTATATGAAGAAGGTGTAAATATACCTTTGCCACTTTTTAATTAGCCCCATTTCTCTTCCAGATTCTTGAGTGGGCTAACCAACATATTTCTTCCACACTGGCCACCTTACACTGCTTACCTATTTGTTTTGTTTTCAGCTGTAAGGCCACATGTTTTTGTGTTGTTACAGTCATGGCTGACCCTTCGTGACCCCATGTCCATGGAGTTTTCTTCACAGGAATACTGGAGTGGCTTGCCAGTTCCTACTCCAGGCGCCTACAGCACCTGGTATTCCCTGGTGGTCTCCCATCCAAGTACTAGCCAGGCTCAATCCTGCTTAGCTTCTGAGATCAGGTGAGATCAGATGTGATCAGGGCATCTAGGCAACTATACAAGGCCCTAAATGGTTTGGGACCTCAATACCTGACCAAAGACCTTATTCCACAAAGTTCTGTCCACCCTACCCATTCATCACTGGTGGACCAGAAGAAGACCAGAAGGGGAAAAAAACAGTAATCAGGCCTGTTTGGTGATGGCACCGCATTTGTGGAGTCATATCATGCCCAATATTCACTTGGCTTCTTCACTGGACAGCTTTAAGAGATCATTGAAAACAGATAGGCATAGTCCATTGGCAGAACACAGAGTTTTGCCAGCTCCTAAGGCTATGCCTCCACCATCTTTACTGCTTTTATGGAATGTCCATGATTTGTTTGTGTCATCTTTTTTACATTTAAGCTACATTGTTTTTTTCCCCTTGATTTGATATATTTTGCAAAATTTGACATTGTTGATTATTGTTTTGCTTTTGTTATGAACCACCCAGAGCGGGGTGGTGTATAAATCAAATCAAATCAATCAATCAACTTCAAAATTGCATTGACTCTTGTGAAGGTGCACACCCTTCCCTCTATCATCATCATCATCATCATCATCATCATCATCATCCATCATCATCATCATCATCATCATCATCATCATCATCATTGAATAAGAAAAGAAATCTTTGCAGAACAGAAGAAAATGGGTGTGTTGAAGGGAAAAAAACAGCATTGAGAAACCAATGGAAGATCTTCATAGTCTCGGGGAGCATATTCCAATGCTGAAACTTGTCAAGTTTCAAGAAATTACTTTCAAGAGATTCCATGCTGGAACCATTTCATTAGTACTTATCAAGAACTTTGATTTTGCTCATTGGTGCATGAGAAGAGACAATGGTCTCCTGACCATTAACTTTGCAATTCTTGGTGTTAATTAACTTGACAATGCTAGGGTGATTTTGTTATCCCCAGTTGCTGCTTATTTTGTAAACCTTTAGGGTGTTACTGAATTCTCTGTAAAGTGGGGGGAACCACTTCTTTCATTTGTGATTTCATCCCTCAGTTTAGCATTTTCCTCAACTGTGTTCTCCATCTTTATTTGTTCATAGCAATGATTCCCAGACTTGTGACTCTAGGTAGTACTGAATTACAAATTCTAGACACCTCCTCATTATAAAATACTCACGATGCAACTGCACATGGTGGAAACCTTGGTTTGCTGGGAAGTTTTTTTTCGGTCTCAGTCCCTGTAGGCTTCTGCACAGGAAATCACTGTAGTTATCCATACCAATTGTGATGTTGTGAATAGAGATGGGCACAAATAAAAAAATGGCATTTTGTTTGTCGTTTGTCGTTTGTCGTTTGGAGGGTCCGTTTCAGTTCGTTTCCATTTTTGTGAATTTTTACAAAAAAATTGTTTTTATTTTCATTCGTTTCGTTACCATTTCGTTACCATTTATTTCATTTTTTGTGATTTTATTTTAGGATTTTAAGCAATTCACTCATTTTGCAGTAACGGAAACAAAATGCACTACAAAATTTCTGGTGTTTCTGTTCGTTTCATTTCATTTTAGAGACAAAATTCATTTGTCGTTTCGTTACGTAACGAAACGAAAAAACAAAAACGGAAATGGAAAATTGTTCGTTTCGTGCCCATCTCTAGTTGTGAATGCAGAGAGATGCAAAAATTACCATATTTTCTACCATTGGGGCTACCATTGGGGAGAAAAAAGAAACCAGAATATATATATTGAGAAGGGAAGACAATGGGTGTTCATTTAATGCAAACTACTGTAGTGCCATGCCCACTGGCACCCCTGCAATTGCTCTTTTGCATCAGATCAGGAAACTTCACATGCCAGAAAGTGGAGGAAAGGGATACAAATCAGATCAAAGGGAACTACTTCCTACAATGCATGGGGAACCAAGTTGCAAGACTCAACGTCAAGTTGGACTTAGGTGGCACCATTTCCTTTTTTTGTTTTTTGTTTTTGTATTTACCCGCTTTTTGAGTGATTTAAACCATTTCCGTGTGCGGCCATCCCCCAACGCCCCAGAAAACATTAAAAAATGATGCTGGCAGAGACACAGTATAGACTAGGTATGCAGGGAGGCTGCAAAGGCAGCGACAGGGCATAAGGCATAAGGCAGCTGCAGAGTACTCACCGAGAAGTACACACACACACACACAGGGAGGCTGCAAGAGAAATCTCTCCTTCCTCTCTCCTTAGAGCCAGCCAGCAGCCAGCAGGAACACAGAGACACACACCTGCTTGGCTGGCCTAAAGTAACGAGTTGCAGAGACAGCAATCCCATCCTGACTCCCACCACAGAGTGCAAGGAGGACGGGGGCTGCCAGAGCTTTTTATGCCCTCTGTGGCTGCCACACCTACCCAGTCTGCAACCTGGGCATGCTATTGGTTGAAATTGTCCAAGAATTTACATGATCCCGTCACATGGCTTGCATCCATCTTGTGGTTGGAATCCATTTTGGGTCATCCTTAAAGGGAAAAGAAAAAATACATCACAATGGGAGAAAGACAAAAACAAACATTTTAAGGACCCAACCTCCTGGTAGGTAATAATTTCAAATAATTATTGCTGTGTTTTTCCGGATGTCTGGGGTGTTTTAATAGCCAAGAAATCAATATTAGGCATCTGGGAGCCATTTTGGGTCAATGTCTCCTAACTCCCCTTAAAGGAAAAAAATACAGTGATCTGAGAAAAGACATAAATGTACATTTTAAGGACCCCAACCACCCTGGTAGGTATTATCAGGCACAATAAATAATTATTGCTGGGTTTTTACGGGTATTCAGGACATTTTTTAACATTTAAAAACAGCTCATTTCATTGCACGTCGCCATTAACGAAAACAAATTGTAACGAACCTAATTTTCGTGGTTCTGTTTGGTTCGTTCCAATTTCATCACAATTTTCATTATTTGTTTCGTTATGTAATGAAATGAATAACAAATAACAGAATGAATTTTTTTCATTTTGTGCCCATCTCTAATAGGGAGTCAGTCTTGGGGCTTGGGCTCAGACTTGGTGCTTAGTACCTAGGACTCTGACTTGAGATGAGAAATCTGAGATTTATTAACATCCTTCCTCCTTTCAGATGAACAAAAAGAGACAAATTTCCAGGGAAAAACACTAGGGTCCCCCATGCTCAGTTTCATTTCATATAGTCCCTGGTTTTCTTGGTAGCAGTGGAGCATGATATTGTGCAACACTATTGGGCTATTTCCTGATTTTATCCTTGCCACATCTGATGTCAACTGTGATGTAAATGGCTCCTGTAGTCAGCCCCTTAGATCTCTGGCCATGAGATATGGGTCTTCATGATGTTTAAGACCACAGCCATCCTTGGGAACTGCAGATGTAGACACACACATGGATGGCTGCTTGCTGGGAAGTATAACTCATGAATCTGAAGAACCAAACAGAAGTCCATGCAAGCTTATGTCAGAATATACTTTCAGGCTTTAAGCTGACCCAAAATTCCTGGCTGTCCTCTAGAGAAGCATGTCCCTCAATTATGCAGCATCACTTTAAGGCAGGTGTGCCCAAACTTTTTGTAAGGAGGGCCAGATTTGGTGTCTGCGAATGTGTCAGGGGCTGGTTGCTCCCCAACCCTGCCACCCCACTGCAAGCCCCACCCACTGACCCATAAGCCCCACCCACTGACCCCTTGCAACCCCACCCACAGGAAGGAAGGCGGGGACCAAGGGAGGGAGGGAGGGAGGTATGGACCAAGGGAGGGAGGGAGGGAGGTGGGGACCAAGGGAGGGAGGGAGGAAGAAAGCAGGTGGGGACCAATGGTAGCACAGGGAACCGTGGCCACAGGTCGCCCCTTGGAAGAGGCGATCTGAGTGACCTTGCACCCCCCCCAAGCTCCCCAGCGGTGGTGACAGCTCGCCCGCCAGCCCACCCCAAATCTCCTTGGTGGTAGCAGAGGCCCACTGGCCTGTCCACCCCCACACTTTCCCCTGCATTGCCGGTGGCAGCAGACCACCCATCTGCCCAGCCGCCCAAGCTTCCCTGCGGTGTCAGTGTTGGCAGAAGATTTTTTTTAAAAAAAAACAATGGGGCGAAGGAGTAGGAGGGAGGGTTGGGCTAGCCAGCCACAGGCCACTCAGAATGGCCTAACGGGCCAGATTTGGCCCCCGGGCTGGACTTTGGGCAGGCCTACTTTAAGGGAAGGTGGGAACCCCTATAAAAAGGTTGTTTCACTCTTTTGTTTTTGTTTTTTTGCAGTGTCATTTGCTTGTGCACTGACACCTGCACAATGTATTTGTTATTGTACAAATGGTATTCATGTTTTCCGGCCTTAAATGCCAAACAAAATGATTTATTTGGAATGCTACCATGTAATACCTGGAGAACAGATAAGTATCACCGTGTAGTACAAGCAACAATGTCTGCTTGAATGTCACTAAGGGAGGCATAAACACTGGAAAGTTTTCACTGACAAGTGCTTCTTGTTTTCAGACATCATTGCTACTCAAGGTAGAAAGTTCATAAGAAGGGCAGATATTCCAGATATATGTTTTAACTGTTTGGGGAAGAAGGCTATGCAAGATGCTTTTGGAGTCAATATTTACTTAAAGTAAAATAAGTGCTTTGGTAGAATAAGCAAAGCAGTCTATGAAAGATCATCAGATAGTAGGTAGCCGACCAGAAATGGATTCAATTCTTCAAAACAAAACCAGGTTCATGAATATGGGATATTTTGCACTTCTACCCTGTTTCACCGAAAATAAGACCTACCCCCAAAATAAGCCCTAGCAGGATTTCTATGAATTTTTAAATATAAGCCCTACCCTGATAATAAGACCTAGTGATGGATGTGGCTGTGCCTGCACACACACACACACACACACACACACACACACACACACACACACACACACACACACACACACACACACACACACACACACACACACACACACACACACAGACAGAGTGCACATTGCCCCTCCCTTTCCATCCATGGCCCTTCCCCCCTTCACTTGGGCCACCAAAGTTACCATACTTCGTAACAAGTTTGCTTGCAGTTCCTATTTCCCCAAAAATAAGACCTACCCCAAAAATAAGCCCTAGTGTATCTTCTTGAGGAAAAATAAATATAAGACAGTGTCTTATTTTCAGGGAAACATGGTATGTTCAAGATTCAAAAAGCCAAGAAACGGTTGAATTGTTGTTGTTCAGTCGTTCAGTCATGTCCGACTCTTCATGACCCCATGGACCAGAGCTCGCCAGGCCTTCCTATCTTCCACTGCCTCCCGGAGTTTTGTCAAATCCATATGGGTTGCATTGATCACACCGTCCAACCATCTCATTCTCTGCCATCCTCTTTTTCTTTTGCCTTCAATCTTTTCCCAACATCAGGGACTTTTCCAAGGAGTCCTCTCTCCTCATGGGGTGGCCAAAGTACTGGAGCCTCAGCTTCAAAATCTGTCCTTCCAGTGAACATTTGGGGTTGATTTCTTTCAGAATGGATAGGTTTGATCTCCTTGCAGTCCAGGGGACTCTCAAAACTCTCCTCCAGCACCACAGCTCAACAGCTTATATTCTGGGGTGATCAGCCTTCTTTTATAGTCCAGATTTCACTTCCATACATCACTACTGGAAAAACCATAGCTTTGACTATCCTGACCTTAGTTGGCAAAGTGATTTTCTGCTCTTTAGGATGCTATCTAGGTTTGCCATTGCTTTCCTCCCAAGAAGCAGGTGTCTTTTTATTTCATTGCTGCAGTGGCCATCTGCAGTGAACAAGGAGCCCAAGAAAATAAACTCTGTTATTGCCTCCATTTCTCCCCCTTCTATTTGCCAGGAGGTGATGGGACAGGTGGCCATGTTCTTAGTTTTTTTGATATTGAGCTTCAGCCCATTTTTCTCACTCTCCTCTTTCACCCTCATTAAGAGGTTCTTTAATTCCTCCTCACTTTCTGCTATCAGAGTAGTATCATCTGCGTATCTGAGGTTGTTGATATTTCTTCCGCCAATCTTAATTCCGGCTTGTGATTCATCCAGACCTACCTTTCGCACAATGTACTCAGCATATAAGTTAAATAGGTAAAAGTGTCCTGCTTATATATACCGCCCCATACCACTACAAGTAGTCTCTGGGCTAATTACAGTGTGCAGGCTACTCATTGCCCCCCCCCCAGCGAGCTGGGTACTCATTTTACCGACCTCGGAAGGATGGAAGGCTGAGTGAACATTGAGCCTGCTACCGGGGATTGAACCCAGGTCGTGAGCACAGTTTTACCTGCAGTACAGGCATTTAACTGCTGTATACAGCCTTGTCGTACTCCTTTCCCAATTTTAAACCAGTCAGTTGTTCGATATCCAGTTCTGATGGTTGCTGCTTGTCCCAAACGGTTGAATACTGCTGCACAAAAAAAGAAGGTGCCAAACTTTACACAACAAAGGCAGCTGTAATGTTGAAAACACCAATGACATGCTGTCTTTGGCTCATTACCTTTCAAAAGGTAACACCATACAAGGAATCTGTGAAGATTCTCAGTTATCCAGGTGAGGTTATCCAGAAGCTGAGGCATGACACATTCTGTCATGACAACATTGAAAGGATATTTACAATTCATCCATCTTGATGTAACAGTCACTGTAAAGTTTGCTGATGGACTGGGAAGATCAAGGACAATTGGATAGAGGATGTTCAAAGAACGTGAAACGTGGCTAGACCATCATCTCAAAAAAATGCTGTGTCAGATCAGATTAAGGGGCTTCAGAACTGAGGCTGTACATCACACACCTTTGCCTTTTTTCTAGAATTAATATACAGCAATGTAAGTAAAAGCATAATGGAAAAATCCTGCATCAATGTCCATTTTAATTCTGTTTAGGTTGTGATTTAGCTTAAGGAAGGATTAAAGAGGATGGGTTGACCCAATTTATATGGTTATTTTAGATCAGGTAATAATCTAGGCATGCAGCCCTGAGACAGGCAGAGCTATTTGGTGGTACCCTAAACAGGAGAAAGTATGAGGATCGAAACTTTTGGGAGATAAATTAATCAAAATATAAGCAAACTATGTGTTAATGCAGCTTGCACAAAATGATGATAATGGCTGTTCATTGTTGTGTTGAGTTTTAGGTTTGAGAAGCACTGAATTGGTAGTTTGTATCTTTTAAAAAAATTATCCATGTTGTGCTTGAGTAAATCCTATGAATTATTGGTTCAGCTCAAAGTGGATAGAGATGGGCATGAAATGGAAAAATGTTTTTTTTTTGTTTCCATTCTGTTTCATGCCCATCTCCCTTCATTTATCGTTTTTCAGACATGAATTTTTTTTAAAAAAAATTAAAATTTGTGTCCGTTTTTCATTGTTCATGTTCTTCCCCATGGATGAGAGCGCTAGGCACGCTGTCATTCCCCACGGGGAAGATCGCTTTAAAGAGACCCCATTCTGCCTCAGCATGCAGAGGGGCGGAACAGGAGTCTCTTCTTCCCCGCACCGGTCATGACATGGGGAAGATCCCTTTGGGACCCCCCTTTAGTCCCGCCTTCCCTGTGCCGGATGACAGTGCCCGGTGCTGTCATCCAGTGTGGGGAAGGCAGAGGGAGGTCAGAAGGGGGCTGGGATCCAGCTTGCACACCTGGAGCTCAGATTGCAGCCCCTTCCTTCTCCACTCCACCCCGGAGGGTGGCGAGAGGGAGCTGGGAACCGGTTTGCTTCTGTTTCTGCCTCTCCACTTCCTCCAGCAAATGAGCAGACAAGAAAGATACTGTGAGACCGTCTGGATCCATGGCCTCCATAAACGACACAAACACGTCCCAGGAAGGATCTAGGCTTGATAAGATAATGTAACACTGTCTCTCCTGTGAATACTCCTCACCAGCAAGTTGAAGCTGAAAGAACAAATATGTTAGTTTGTTTAAATGATCTGCAACTGATTGTCCAGGTTCCAACTTGGCTCTGAACAAACACTTTGTCAGCACCATCTTAGTTGAAGCCTCCCAGCACTCATGGCTTCTCTCAATATTTCTTACATGCACTAATAGAGAATTGTCGATTGAGAGTATTATAATAGCCAATGCTCTCTCGTCTCTGCACAAGTCCTCCTCTGAGAAAACCTGTGTTGGCTCATTTACAATTTGCCACAGACCATGACTTTTAAGATACATCTCCATCTTGATAGCCCAGGAGAGATAATTTTCACTGGTTAAACATGGAGTATTAGGCATACTGGCCTGAAACACCGGAAATGCTGGAATACTTCCCTCTGCCATGCTTGAAGAACCAGCAGATGTAGTTGTCATTTCAGCTTTCTTCTTCTCCATAATGTCTGCCCAAAAATGCTTTAGGTACTCTTGTTGCATGTAACATAAAGCACAGGTTAATTCAATCCTGAAAAATTCCTAGCACTTTAAAAATGAGTTTTTCCCCTCTGCTATCCAGTCTCATACAAAAATAAAATCCAGTTAACACAAAGCAGGGTGGGCTAGCACTGGGCCCATAACCCTGTTAGAAAATGATAATATGTATATTGTGCAGCATTCCCCAAACCCTGACAGAACACATCTCAGTTCCACAAAATATTGTGCACTGGAAAGCTCTGAGACCCAGCAGAAAAACTCAATGCTCAGGAACAAAAAACTTCAGCAGACAATATCTTTAGAAAAATAATTTATATATTCAACTTAGAAAGCTTTTTCACAGCATAAAAAACACATAGTAACACATTAGGAAAAAATACAGTGACTGACCTTGTACAGCAGCATCGGCTGGCTTTGAAGAAAAGCCAGCAAACAGTGATTCCTGCTTTCCACATTTATACAAGCTTTAAGCACTAATTACCTGCAGCTGCCCGTTGCTGCTGCAGCCTCAAAGTTTTTACCTGAAAACTTTTACACTTGTGTGTGCTCTACACAAACTCATTAAAGAAGGTTTAATATTTCATTTATATTTTTAAATATCTTTTAAAAACTTGACACGGAGCTCGGATTGCAGCCCCTTCCTTCTCCACTCTGCCCCGGAGCCTGACAGCCTGGTGGGTTGATATGATTAAATGCAACTGTGCTGTCATCCCCTTGCCACAGAGATCGGAGATATAGCTGCAGCCTTGCCTCCGCTTGCACCGGCGAGACCGCGGCCCTCTCTGGACCTATCTCTGCAGCGGGGAGGTGACAGCCAAGCTGGCTGTCACCTCCCCGCAGCAGAGATCAAGAGCTCCGGTCCTGCTTCTGCATGCAGAGGTGAGAATGGGGCTCTCACAGTCCTCCCCCACTGGCGATGACCGGTGGGCTGTCATCGCCAGCAGGGAGGAACTAACCGAACCTAACCGAACTAATTTGTTCTGCTTCTGTTTGGTTCACTCCTAAATTACTCTGGGCATCGTTATTCGTTCCATTACGTAATGGAATGAATAGCGGATAACAGAACAAAAAAAAATTCATTTCGTGCCCATCTCTAGTGGTGGAAATAAGGTAGATATTTGGATTAGGAAGAGAGGGAGAGTTGAAGAGACCAGAGCTGCTGTTGCTCCTTAGACTGGTAAGGGCTTTATCGACTTGGTTGAGATGCAATTCCTATATAGCATGTTTGTGTTTGATGAGTGACTCCACATAGAGGATTCATGTAGATGCAATTCACTACTTAGTGGTCAACTGTTTTCATCTGAGAGGTAGAGTTTCACAGTTTGTTCAAGCCTATAGAAGCAAATTTGAATGGAAGACTAGGGTGATGTTTCGGTGTATTTTTCAACAGTGGTACTCAACGGCCTTCACAAATAGAATGTTATTTTCAATGGGTCTGATAATAATCTCCTCCATTTATACGGCTTGGCAATGGCACAAAGATGATGATCACCATACACTGGCCGTCCATCTTTTGTGCCGGCATTGTAATGTCACTTGGGTAGGTTATTAACTGCATAACCCTGTGGTGCTGCCTCCAAATTACTGTGTGCAATTGCAGAAGGAGACACTTTTATTTCTATAACATAAATATATGAGCAAGCCTAATAAAAACAGATGAATTGCAGGGCAGCACAAATTGGACTGCTCTAATGGATTTCTCCACTGAACACCATGAAATAGCAACCCATGCAATTGCATTTACTACTTTGGAGATAGTTGCGTTTAATCGTATCAAGTTATCAATTGGTCCCCCTTAAACAGTGCTTTTCATCTGTGTTTTTTCACTTGAGTGCTGAGAATGGTTTTGCTGACCCCTGGATTTTTTTTAACTTTTATTTCCACTGAAAGGATGGAACGCTTGAGCTCTTAATCAGGGATGCAATGATGCTGTGCTGGTGCTTTCTTCTGGTCTGCACAGCATTCCCTTACCAAGAGGGATTCCATCCAGCTGAGTTTCATGCAGTGAAGGTGGTAATCTCAAAACTCGACATTTCCAATAGAAATCAATTTCATGATGGGCAAACAACACCAACAGGGAAGAAGGACAAAGCACAGAGATCTTACCAGCCAACTGGGGCTCTTCTCACTTGGAATCTGCATGCATAAATCCTCACTTTGATTTTGGCCAGACCGTTGGAAAAAAAAAAATCAGTGTAGAAATGTTTCCAACAGTGCTGAAAGTATTGATGGAAAGGAAAGTGGTGATTTTCTGATACTGGAACTATGAGTATGCCAAGAAAGAGCAGCTCCCCCTCACACACACACACACACACACACACAGAGACAGACATACCAACAAGAAGGCCCATGGACGTTCCACATTAGCACAGCAGGACTGGAACCACTAGGTAACATACCTTTTTCAGTAATGAATGTGCTTATCCCATTTCACTATTGAATGGGTTTCATCCTAGACAAGCAGAAGTCTTTTTTTCCTCATGAGGAAAAAAATGGGATGCATCTAATACTGGAGCCATAACCAGAAATTTGGGGTTGGGGGAGGGCAAATGGCCCCATGTGCCACCCACCTAGCCCTGAGACCAGGGAGTGGACACCTACAGAATCTGTTGAATTTCATCTTCTACACTATAAAAAGGATCCCAAAAGATCTTCTATATGGAGAACTAGTGCATGGAAAGCGCCCCAGAGGGAGACCAGAGCTGCGGTATAAGGATATCTGTAAGAGGGACCTGAAGGTCTTGGGAATGGACCTCAACAGATGGGAAACCCTGACCTCCAATCGCACTGTCTGGAGGCAAGAGATACAGCATGGTCTACATAAATTTGAAGAGGCATTTGTCCAACAGGCAGAGGAAAAGAGGCAGGCACGGAAAGAATGAAACTCGAGGACCAGGCAAGAAACAGAATATAGCTGTCCCCAGTGTGGTAGAGACTGCCATTCCCGAATTGGTCTATTTAGTCACACTAGGTGTTGTTCTTAGGATCTCTACTCCAGGCATGATACCATAGTCTTTTGAGACTGAAGGATGCCAATGATGAACCAGAAATTTGGGGTTGGGGAGGGTAAATGGCCCCATGTGCCACCCACCTAGCCCTGAGACCAGAGAGTGGACACCTACAGAATCTGCTGAATTTCATCTTCTACACAACTATAAAAAGTACATCCTTGTAGTCTCCATTTTACACACCTATCATGCTCATCAGTCAAAAAGCATGGGGTGTCTAGAGTCATTGATTAAGCACAGACATACTCTATCAGTGTGGGCGTGTGCTAATGCACAGACACAGAGACACAAATGGTTGCCCATGCACGCACACTCACCTTTGCCCCTCCCACCCCACTAAGCCACTGAGGAGTCAACCTAGTTTTGGTGGGAAGTGAGAAAGGGATTGAAGGGTGCTCGGCCTCTGAGCAGAGTGGACTGGGCCTCCCCCTTCGAGTGTTCATGGGCGCACAGTGAGAGGGGGTTGCAGCCCTCTGGCTCCCTCAGCCTTTCTTTTGCATACACACGTGGTAGTGGTGGTGGCTGGTTACCATGGAGGCGTGTGTGCATGTGCACAAAGGTGGGAGTGAAAGAGAAAAGGATCCATTAAGAGGGCCAATCACTCCTCCCTCTGCTGATGGGAGGGAAATCCAAATCCTGTCAACAAGACTTTAAGCAGCAGCTGCCACCAAACATTTGTGTTCTCTGCCTCTCAGACACACCCACCTGCCCCCCAACACACATGCGTGGACTCCCTCAATTGCCTGGGACAGGCTCGAGCCCCCTCACCTGGATGCCACTTGTGCTCCACCACACCTCTCTGCTTCACCCATCCCTGCTGCTGCCCGGGACATTTCTGTGAAAATGAATATTCCCCATACTGGAGGTCCCCCAGCCCAGTAATCATTGTAGTCACTCTCTTCTGCACATTTTCTAGTTTCACTATTATTTGTTTTGAGATGCGGTGACCAGAATTGTATCCAATACTCCAGGTGCGGCCTTACTATCGTTTTGTATAATGGCATTGTAATGTTTTCAATCCCCCTTTTGATCATCCCTAGCATGGAACTGGCCTTCTTCGCCGCTGCCACACATTGGGTAGACACCTTCATGGACCTGTCCACCAACACACCAAGGTCTCTTTCCCCAGATATACTTGTATAGCCTGGGATGGTTTAGCCTTTAGAAAATAAGATTGAGTGGGATGTACCACAGCACTCTTCAAGGACTTTAAAGCTAGCCCTACAAAAGAGAGGCGGGAATGCCACCATGGGTTCAAATTACAGGAAGCCAGATTTCAGTTCAATATCTGGGGGAAAATTCCTGACTGTTAGAGGAGTACAGCATTGGAACCAGTTACCTCAGGAAGTGGTGAGTGCTCTGTCTCTGGAAGTGTTCAAGTGAAATTTAGACCACCACCTCCCAGATATCCTTTGATTTGGATTCCTGCATGGAACATGGGGTTGAGCTCCATGATGGCCTTCGAAGTCGATTGTTGTGTGATTGTATGATTATAAAAGGGAGAAAGTGAGCAGAACATTTTGGGGAGAAATAAGCCTAGTTTTCAGGAAACATTTTTGGCTCTGAATACTGTCCCCCAACCTCTGAAAGAGCAGAGTGAATGTCTGAGCTATGGAAAGCCAAATGTCTTGCTTTCTCTGTTTTTTTCCCTCCCCCTCTCTCTTTAAAGCTTTTAAAAAAACACTTTGTGCTTTTTATGGCTACTGCTCTTAGCAATTTTAGATATATTTCTGTAGCTTAGATGGTAGGAAGAACAGTCTAGCCAATGGATTTCACCTTCAGGAGCAGGAGACAATGGAAAGTCAGAGCAAGGGATTCTGGGTAGCGGAGCAAGTTGCTGACAAAGGCCAAAGTTTAAATAAAACATGTTCCACAGAGTTAAATCAATACTTTATTTGTTAAGGAGAAGTAAAAGTACAAAAAAGCTTGTACGACTAGGTATAAAAAAAAGCGAGAAATCAATTCCAGTTAATTCAGAATGCTTGAGGAGTCACCTATGCTGTTGTGTATGAATAATTCAAGAACAGATATTTATTGCAGGCATACATTGTTTGGTTTGGATGGAGCTGTGCCCCTCGTTTGACCTGAGTCCTGTAAAGAATGATATTCAACTAATTGAAATAACATTTTGCAAGTCAGACAATGCCATGGGGATATTTCCAGACTAATTTTGGAACAGAGTAGACAGGAAGAAATAAAATGTCTAATAAGTTTATAGAAACAGTAACCATAATCCTGTTGCAAAATCCTGTGTGCTTAAAGGCAAATGCACAAGCAGAAGCTTCACCATTTGCTGGCTATTCCTTGTGCACCCAGGCACACAACCAAGTGAGTCAACCATTCCCACAATCTGGCTCAAGGACCAGACACCTAAAAGACTGGGCTCTTCATCCAGCACCTACCTATATTAATCTATATCTAGCATTCACACATGTTGGGGGTGGGGTGGGGGTGGGGCAGCCTTAATTATTTTGTAGTTAATAGACAAAAATGGAGTCAGTTTCTGGGATTTTATCTTGCATTGTGTCATTTTATGAGTGGTGTTGAGCAGAAGACAGTATCCTGTAGGTCAGGGTACTTCAAGGGCCAGATGCAGGGGAGTGGTATCAGGAGACAGATATCTAGTCTCATGCACTTCCAAAAGCATCTGGTGGGGCCACTGTGAGATACAGGAAGCTGGACTAGATGGGCCTTTGGCCTGATCCAGCATGGCTCTTCTTATGTTCTTATGTTCTTATGTCAGGCATGCCCAAACTTCGGCCCTCCAGATGTTTTGGACCACAACTCCCACAGTCCTTTGCCATTGGAAATACAGGCTTAGAATTCTGGGAGTTGTGGTCCAAAACATCAGGAGGGCCGAAGTTTGGACATGCCTGCTGTAGGTAGACCATCTTGACTGTTGTCATTGGTATTGTCACTAGAGATGGGTATTTCATTTCGGAAAGGGACTGGTTCTGAAACGAAACACACCAGTGCAGCCTGCACTCGGAAGCCCATCCTCCAGAACAAAATCAATCACGGTCTTACCTTGCTGTACAGTAGGACCCCGGTATCCGCTGGGAATTGGTTCCAGGCCTTCCCATGGATAATGAAAACCATGGATAAGAGAGAACGCCTGCCCACCCACCTCCAAACTGCTGCTTCCTGACATTAGCTTGCTTTATGACTGCTGTTTTGAGACAGTAGCTTGCTTTACAGCTGCTATTTGTGACAATAGCTTGCTTTACAGCTGCTGTTTGTGACAATAACTTGCTTTGTGGCTGCTGAGTTATTTAATTTTTTTTCCTCTGCCAACTCTGGATAATTGAATCAGTGGATAATGAATCAGTAGATACAGGGCTCCTACTGTAGTTTGCGTTGGGTGAAATTCCAATCAGGAAGCAGCCTCTGATGCATCATTTTTCCCTCTCGCTGGTGCTGGCTAATCAGGAGGTGTGCAAGGGCATGTCTCCTCCCTCCTCACTGTCTGAATGGCCAGTGCCATGGAGAAGGAAAGATGAGGCATCGGAGGCTGCTTTCTGATTGGAATTTCACCCAACGCAAATTACAGTGAGGTAAGACTGTGGTTGATTGTGTTCGATGACTAGATAAAATGGAATGCCATTCAGAGAATGAAAGAGATTCAAGGAGAGGGATTGTAAAAAACATAGCTGAGTAATACTATATTGTACTGTTCTAATTTACGAAGTGGAGGTTGATAAAAAGAAAATGAGTGTTCCATAAGATGTATTTTCACCAAGTCAAGATGTCCCACAGAACAGAATGGGGACATGCTAGTCACCTTCATGAATCAATGCATTATGAGAAATTACATGTCTTACATGGAGAGTATAGCCCATCAAATTATTTAACTGGGAAGATAAGGATTCATGCCTCAGTAAAAATTGTTTGCCGTAATTATAATTTTAGCTACAAGTCATTGCCCTCATGTTCACAGAGTCATTCTTTTAAAAAGGAGAAAAACTGGCTGCGAACTCATCTTTTCTTCTGCCTTTCTCTTCTCAGATTGCAAATAATGCTAAGGGTATTGTCATTTCCCTGCAGTTCCTCATTTTGCTGCCTTTTGAAGGAGAATCTGGAGTTTGGACATTCCTGACCCACTGACCCACAAATTCAACACATAACTATCCCATACAGAGGAGTACCACAATTAGGATATATCATCGTTTCGGTGGAACCGACATAAATGCATGTTAGTTGTCAATGATAATAATGATCATGGTTTTTTAAAAATACACATCATTAATCATTCCATTCTTTTTAAAACTGTTATTTATTATTTCAAAGGTGAATTTTTGAGCAACCCTGGGCACTGGACAGGCCAGTTCAACATCTCTTTTAAAGAAGAATATGTGGACACTGACAGGTTCATCTCACACGGAGGTTTCTGGGCTGTGGTCCTGCACTGGAAAATTATTTTGCAAAGAGCATGAAGCCTTTATTATATTAATTTGTGGGAGACTTGTGTTCAACTGGTTGGGCTGCAGGAGGAATCAGTTGTCATAAAACCATAGAATCATAGAATCATAGAGTTGGAAGAGACCTCAAGGGCCATCCAGTCCAACTCCCCATTTCCATGCAGGAACTGTCCTCATCAAAGTACTCCTGACAGATGGCCATCCAGCCTCTATTTAAAAACCTCCAAAGAAGGAGACTCCACCAGCCTCCTTTGTGGCAGCATATTCCACTGCTGGACAGCTCAGAAACTTCTTCCTAAGTTTAAATTGAATCACTTTTCCTGTAGTTTGAAACCATTGTGCTTAGATCAAGGCCAAGCAAGCTCAGGAAGGCATCCCCAAATAGCAAGCAGTAGACAACAGCAAGAGAAGTCGTGGCCAACTAATCTCTGTTTCCAAGCCAAAGAGCCAGTGTTGTGGCCATGTGGCCAGCATGGCTGAATGCATTTCTGTGCAAAGAACACTGTTTACCTTCCTGCTTTTTATGGTGGTACCTATTTATCTAAATGCATTTGCATGCTTTTGAAATGCTAGGTGGGCAGGAACTGGGGTTAACAGTGGGAGCTCACTCTGCTCATGGCACCCGGGATTTGAACTGCCAAGTTGCCGACTGTGCAGCCAACAGTTTTCAGTACTCTAGCCCACTGAGCCACCATGCAATATGTGTAAACCAAAACAAATTTCTCCATAGGAACAAAGGCAACTTATCAGATTCATTCCGGGGCCTTTCACCGCCACAGTTACTGTCACCCCTTTGCTGCTATGGCTGCTGAAGTCTGTGGCCGTGGCCACCATGAGGGATGAAGGCCACCATGGCTGCAGCAAGGGCTGCATGGCTGCATCAGTGAGGGGGGGCAGAAGTGGTAGCAATGAGGGGCTGGTGGCTGCTGCAACCAGGGCTATGTATCAGTGGTGGTAAGGGACCAGTGGCCACAGTGACCAGGGACCACATGGCCGTGGCATTGAGGGGCCAGCAGCCTTCGGCTCCTCTCTGCCACTCAGTGCACCGGTGTTCATTTTGCAAGATGGAGCTTGTTAACCCAAATTTTTGCTCATCTTGCAAAACCCTGGTAGACCAGGGCACTCGTTAAACCTAGGTATTACTGTATATCCATCTATTTGAAACGAACCCACTCACAATCATATGTATATGAGTACAGTGATACCTCTACTCATGAGTTTAATCCATTCCGAATGCATTCTCTTAAGTTAAACAACTCTCAAGTAGAGTAGTTCTATCTAAACAATCAAAAATAAATATAAAAAAATAAAAAAAAAAAGTAAGTAGAGCAGACCACATCTAACATTTGTAAGGCAGCAGTTAAAATGCCAACATTTTTTCACTCTTAAGTCGAGCTGCTCGTAAGTAGAGGTACCATTGTATATCTATACTTTGCAGCGTTATGCTGTGCTTCTATCTAAACTATCTGGGGCTAAATTCAATAGTCAGGTAGACCTATTGCATGAATAGGACTGGATATGTCAAGCATTTATATAAGCCCCATGGATTCAGTCAGCTTACTTTAGCTTAGACCAAAAAAACCAAAATTTGCCCCTTTAATCCAGATTCTTGCATCTCCGGACTCCATGATGCAGATGGCCGCACGTGAAAAACATCTGTTCAAGGAAGAATTACTTAAAGTGAGGGACTGAAGGCACTGAGAAGAAAATGACAGACAAAATTAAGATTGCAGTGAGCATGTAAATTAGTCCGGAGTCTGTGGAGTGAACATACTGCTATGTTTCTTTATTGAACTATGCATCTTTTCATAAGATGACAGACCTAAGGGGATTTGATGACAGGCTTTAGCACTGCTTGACACTTTAAATACCCAGAGAAATAAGAAGTGGATCGAGGGAGAGAACTGAGGTTCTTACCTCCCACTGTAGACAGTGTATGGCAGTCCAGCGATGGCACAGGAAAGGAACAACAGAGGAAAGAAGTAGAACACAATGTGTTGACAGCATAGGCTGGTAGGCAGTTTGTCACTCTTATCATTTTTGCCCCCCCTCCCCCCGGGTGCCAGCAATGTTCTTCCCCAAGCAAACAACAATAAGCCTTCAGGCTGTCAAAACCTTCCTCGCCCGCCCACCTCCTCGCCCGCCAACTTACCTCCGGGGTCTTCTTGGGGAGCCTTTGTGGCTTTGTATTTCAGTACCAGTGACAGGCTGGGATGTAGCGGGACACCTGTGATTATGGGGAAGATGGCTGGGATCGGAGCCAACTTTGCGCAAGAGAGAGGGGAAGCCGGGAGTGACGTGAACGTCCCCAAGCTAAATGTCGGATGTTCCAGGAGGAAATGGAGCAAAGGAGGGTTTTCTTTTCAAACGGCTTCTCTGAAAGCCTGCCAAGGGTTCTGATGTACAGTTAAGAAGCTGGGCTGCTAATAAATTAGCCACACTACTCTAGCTTCTATCAGATATTCCTGCCTATTGATGTCGTCTACTGGAAGCACTGGCAATTGTTTGGAAGATTGGCTAAACTTCCCCCATCACCCACCAATCATGGATTCAAATGTGCTACCACATTTGATTCAAATGTGATGAACATTTTGTTACAGGCTTAAGCCAGGACCTGCTCTGTGGCCACTGACCAAATGACATTCCCTCCTACAAATGAAGTGTGTGTTCTCTTGCAGACATAACTGAGCTCTTTACCTATAATAATACTAATTTGAACAAGTGCTAAAAATAAGGTTTTATGGTATAGATCAAGCAAAGTGTGCTGCTTAGACATCAGCTAGGGATTGGGCTAGCCCAGGTGCTGTTTGAGAGCCTCCGAAACACCAGCAGCCAATCACTTACCTTCCTGCAGGTTGCATCGAGCTAAACTCCAACCAGGAAGAAGTCTCCTGACATCATCTGTCCTTCTCCCTGGCACTGACCAATCAGGAGCTCTGCAGGAAAATGCAGCATGCTGCCTCCCTGTCTAATAGGCAAGTACCAGGGAGAAGTACAGATGATGTCAGGAGACTTCTTTCTGGTTGGAGTATAGCCCAATGCGACATTTCGGAGGCTTCCAACAGCACCTGGGGCCATGCTGGTTGTTTCAGAAGCTACTGCTTCTGAAACAAACAGCCCATCCCTAATATCAACCCATAACATTTTAAACACTCTCTGGGTGATTTATACATTAATTATGCAGAGTATACATTTATCTGTCCCCCACCAAGCTGGGCACTCTGTTTACCAATCCCAGAAGGATGGAAGGCTGATTCAGTTGTGAGCTGGCTACCTGAATCTATTGTGACCGAATACAGGGTGTGGGCAGATTTCTGGCTGCAAGACTGCAGTTTAACCATTGCACCATAAGGTTGTTCAGTGCCACAGACCTGTAAACAGAGAGGGTCAGGATGATTTCTAAAGAGCCTCGTGGTGCAGTGGTTAAATTCCTGTACTGCAGGTAAAACTGTGCTCATTACCTGGGGTTCAATCCCAGGTAGCCGGCTCAAGGTTGACTCAGCCTTCCATCTTTCCAAGGTCGGTAAATTGAGTACCCAGCTTGCTGGGGAGGGGCAATGTGTAGCCTGCATAATTGAACTATAAACTTCCCAGAGACTACTTGAAGTTGTATGGGGTGGTATATAAGCAGAACACTTTTAAAGAGTGTAGGGAGTAGAGATGGGCACGACCAGGAAAAATGACGTTTCGAGATGTCGTATGTCGGAGCCAGCCCGTTCCGGCTCGTTTCCGTTTGTCGCGAAATTTTTCAAAAATTTGTCATTTCGTTTGTCATTTGTCGTTAGTACTGGTTTGGGGGGGTAGGGTAGCAGACTCCTGGAGGCACCTCTCTGTGGTGGATGCCTCCTCTGCCCCCCTACAAAGGGAAAAGGAAGGGTACATGACCGTGTAGCCATTGCGTACCAAGTGGCACTGGCAGAGGCACCTCTCTTTTGGGTGCCTCTAGCTCACCAAGAAGGACAGCATACTGGCGTACAGGTTTGGAGTTTTTGGAACTTTAGACTGTGAGCGTGGTGAGAGAAGGACAGTGTACTTGCGTGTAGTGCAATGCGAGTAGAGATCTGGTTTAGGGTTGGGGTTAGGGCAAGGGTTAGGCTTAGGGTTATTACGGGTAAGGTTAGGGTGAGTTAGTGGGCTGCACCTCTGGGTGCCTCTGACCCACTAAGAAGGACAGTGTACTGGCGTATGGGTTAGGGTTAGGGTTAGGGTTAGGGCTAGGGCTAGGGTTATAGTGGGCTTTTTATGCCCGACTGGCACATCCCAGAAGTCTCAGTCAAAACCTGGCCAAGTGGCCATGTGATTGGTGGAACGGCTCCAAAAATTTGCATGGTCCCATCCCATGGCCAGCCCATCATTGCACAGGTGTAAAAAATAAAAATGAAAATAAAATAAAATAAAATAAATGGAGACATTTTATTGCTAGAAAAACCCACTGCTGCTACTGTAAATATTCAAGCATTTAAAATAGCTAATTTTCACATGTTTCTGTGTGGTGCTTTGGTAGGTTTTTTGGATCACGATTTCAAAAAAAATATTGTGGTCGCCATTTTGGATCCCCCCGCACCACATGGCAAATGGAGACGACAAGACTGATGGCCCCCAGCCTGGGACCAGGTCCAGCAGCCCAGGACAGGAGGGGGGAGGCCGGGGACCCCCCCCAGAAACCACCCCTCTGGTAGGTGCCCTCAGACAGGCATATTTTCGCCTGCTTTTTTGGCCGGAAATCGGGATTTTTTTTTTAATTTTTAAAACCTTTTTTCTGTGCCGCTTGGCATCACGCGATCGCCGCGCGATGCCATGAACGACAACGACAAATCAGAGCCAATTTATCGTTTATCGGTTCGAGTTCGAGTTCTGACGGCTTAATTGTCATTTCCGTTTCTGTTGCGTAACGGAAATGAGGAACGAAAACGGAAACGAGAATTTTGCCAAGTTGTGCCCATGTCTAGTAGGGAGAGTCATCCCTGATCTATGTGCCCTTTCTTTTGGTACAGAGCAGGCTGGGTGGCTTTCCACATATCTCTAGTCCCAAATGAATTTAAGAACCAACGACAACCTTTTTTCAATTTGAAAGTAGCGTGCAAAATTAAAAGATAAAATACAATCTGATGCAATAATAATTCTGTTAAACAAATGAACCATAATGCAAGCATCACACATAAAAATAACATTCAGGGGAATACACAAATGACTTAATTAGCAATAAAATCGGAGAGAAACAGAAACACAGGAAAGAGAGAAGAAGCAAAACCAGGCCATAATTCAAGATGTACAGCTGAAAATGTAGGATTTCAAAGTCAAACATTTAGAAGTGAGCACTCAAAGTCTTAGTCATGAAGGGATATATGTTTCTGGCTTTGCTCGTATTTGAATTTCTTATCAATTTCATTCTTTTCACAGTGGACATTGAAAAATTGCTAGATTTCCTTCAATTCTTAGAAAATAATAAGCTGAAACAAGCTTATTATGACCGCATCACCCCGGTGCTGGCCCGGCTGCATTGGCTACCCGTTGCCTCCCGGATCAGATTCAAGGTCTTGGTTTTTAGTTTATAAAACCCTCCATGGCCTGTGTCCGGACTACCTGGTGGAGCGGATCGCCCAGCGGTCAACATCGGCCCGACCGGTTCGGCAGTCGCGAGCGCACTCGCTGCAGGTTCCATCCCCCTGAGAAGCCAGGCGGTCCCTTACCCGGAACCGGGCTTTCTCAGTGGCCGCCCCATCCTTATGGAACTCCCTGCCTAGCGAAGTGCGCTCTGCAGAGTCCCTGCTGGCCTTTCGTAAAGCGGTGAAGACTATCCTATTCTGTGAGGCCTTTGGCGACCTAGCTTAGCCCTCCCCCCCTTTTTTAAATCCGCCATCGATAATTTGCTGAATTTTATAGCAGCGGCAAGTTCAGAATTTAAGGGTGCGCCTTCGCCTCTGCTTTTTAACATGCTTTATTTTAACTCTTGTTGTCCTGTTGGTCTTGTCTCTTATTGCTTTGTTATGTATTTCCTGTCTGTATTTGCTGAATTGTTCAGCCATGTTCGCCGCCCAGAGTTCCCGTTGGGAAGATGGGCGGGATATAAATTCAACAATAAATAAATAAATAAATAAATCCTGGCTGGACTACTGTAATGTGTTCTATATGGGGCTATCAATGAAAAGTCTCAGGAAACTTGAATGGGTCCAATATGCAGTGGCCAGATTGCTGACTGGGGTGGGTTATGGAGATCACATTACACCCTTACTAAAGCAGCTCTACCGGTTGCCAATCAGCTATTGGGCACAATCCAAGGTACTGACCTTAGCCTAGAAAGCACTAAATGGCCTGGGTCCAAGCTATCTCAAAGATTGAATTTTGCAGTATGAACCGGCTCAGGTGCTTAGGTCATCAGGAGAGGTCTATCTCTTCAGACCCCAACCTTCACAGGGGAGTTTTAGAAGAACACATGAAAGGGCCTTCTCTGTTGCTGCTCCCAGAGTCTGGAACCTCCTCCCACTGGAGGCCAGGACTGCCCCATCTCTGTCTTTCCAGAAGCAGGCAAAGACCTTCCTCTTTAGGCAAACCTTCCCTGAATGAGGGATTACCTACTATTTGACTTTATATGATTTTCCATGCATGATTATTACATTGATTTTCATAAGAACACCAGTGTTTTCCATGATAGTTTCCAGTTTCCACCCCTCATAATGGAATTTTTCTTTTTGTGTGCTCTTTGTAGCTTTAATGTGACCTTTTAATGTTCTACGATGCCTCTTCTAATTCCCTGTTCTTAATTTGAATATACCTTAAATGTTCTGGTCTGTATATTGTCACTCATTATTGTAAGCCACCTTGGGTCCTTTTCCAAGGAGAAAGGTGGGGTAAAAATATTCAAAATAAATAAATGCAGGAGCTGATACCTGGGTGTGAAATCTCACTACCAGTTCTAATCCAATTTGAATACTGTTAATCTCTCATCCTCGGAAACCAATGAGTTGTGACATTTCAAGGAAGCACAAACAATAATAAAAAAGATTCTAGAAATTCTGATTCTGCAGCCAAATAGCTGCAAACGTACAGCCTGTTCCCTCATTAATTCCCCCCCACCTCATTGCTGAAGCCAATTTAATTTTCAATCTGCATTTAATGCCAATGAACATGTAATTTGGAATTTTCTCTTTATTATTTTATTTTAAAACTCATCTACTTTGCTGTTCTCCCCTAATGGCTTGACGGTGGAAACAATTTAAAACATTTAGAGGCAAATGCTAAGGTTAACCTTTCGGTTGAATCTCCTTCTTTCTCTCTCTCCCTCTCAATAAAAAATAAAAAATGTGGCCATTACCAAGAGCAAAATGTTAATGCAACTCCAGGGATTGTTAAAAGAACAGTACAGGAACTGGCTTTTTTTTTTTTAAAAAAAATGCTTTTTTATTTTTATTATTTTTTAAAAAAGAAGCAGAAGCAGAAATTGAAGTGTATTGACCTAGTTTTCTAAAGATTGATGGAGGTGAATCGAAACAGACCTGTGGGTATAAATTATGTTTTTCACAAATTACTACGAAAGAAGGGGTAAAGTTTTAGTGCCTGTGTGGAGGCATAAGAAACAAATAACCCAGCATATTCTAGTGATCTCTTCATGAACTGGAAGAAATTTAAGTCTGCTGTACTGTAATTTAAGAATGACTAAAATCCTAATGAAGTCTATTGTTTTAGAGGATGACCTGAAAGTCAAGGCTGTGGAAGGAAGCCAGATTGGAAATTGAAAAATGGAATAGAACAAAAATAAAATAAAAGCTTCTTAGCCAGTCCTGGCTAGATAGTTCAGTAGTTTATGTAACTGGCCGTGAAGCCAAAAGTTAGAGGAGTTTGATTCCCCACTGTGCGCCCAGTGAATAGACGAAGACTATGCAGCCTTGGGCAAGCTGCACTGTCCTAAGGTACCCCCAGGAGAAGAGAAAGGTAACCACATATTTTCTACTTGGAAAAACCTGGAAAGGGTTTTTGTGAAGATTCTCAGTCATCCCGGAGAAGCTATCTGGAAGTTGAGTCATGTGAGATTGAAACAAGAAAATAAAAAAGTGTTCTGCTTATATACCGTAACTCAGCTTCTGGTTAACCTGGAAAGAACTGACTGGATGGCACAGGATTATTTATTTTTTACTCACTGTGACTTTGCACTTTTACAGACTCCATCTTTAAATCAATTAAATACATATCAAATATATATAGAACATCCTGTCTAATACATATATTTCACTAACTAATATCTGACAGTATCAAAAGAAGGGGCACATAGATCAGGGATGACTCTCCCTACACTCTTTAAAAGTCTTCTGCTTATATACCGCCCCATACCACTTCAAGTAGTCTCTGGGCAGTTTTTAGTTCAATTATGCAGGCTACACATTGCGCCCCCCCCCGCAAGCTGGGTACACATTTTACCGACCTCAGAAGGATGGAAGGCTGAGTGAACCATGAGCCGGCTACCTGAGATTGAACCCCAGGTTGTGAACACAGTTTTACCTGCAGTACAGGCATTTAACCATTGCGGCACGAGGCTCAATTGTCATAACTCAGCTTCCGGTTAATCTGGAAAGAACTGACACAGGATTATTTATTTTTAACACATCTTGTGGAGCAGAGGGATGAGATATGTGGAGGAAGAAGGAAGGGGAGGAAGAAACTCTGTTATTTAGCAATGGTCAGAGAACCTGCATCAAATTGGGCTATTGAGGAACAGAGAAAAATCTATGAGTGACTTCCCCATACTGGAATGTCAAATAAATGAAGTATTGCTTAAAAAAGAAGTGTATGAATAGTAACTCTGGAAATGTGGAACATGATTATAATATTGAGGTTTGAACAGCAATTAACCACTTGGTAGAGCGTTCCTCAGACTGATGAGGCTGTTTGGATGAGCAGCAAAACATTTCGATCTCTCAAGAAAATAAGTCCAATTGCCATGACTCAACTCTGGATAAACTCACCTGGATGACTGAGAATCTTCACAGAAACTTGGTAGAGGTTATGTCAGGTAAGCAGCTGTAAGCTTGAAAACAGGTGTTGAGTGACCATGATGTACTGGATGTCCATTGGAGGTCAGTGCAGAGTAACTGACAGTACTGATATAAATCCTATCTAATTCTGTGTACAGTATTTCCCAGATGTTGGCTACCTCTTCTGGAACTTTGCAAGACTTGATTGTTTCTCTGATGTTTATTTACTGAACAAACAGCAGTGTTAAATTAATGTAAGTCCCAACTGACTACAAACTAAAGAGAAAGGTAAAAAAAGAACCTGCTAAAGTAGTGGGGTGGGGCATGATTACTTCACTGGTAATCATGATGTGGAGTCTATAAAATTTTACATTAGCCTGATAATAATGGAACTTGCAAAGAAGAATTAAACAAAGATAAGAACATATAGAATCGTAGAATTACAAAGCTGGAAAGGGGCTACAAGGCTGTCAAGTCCAACCCAGTGCTTGATACAGGAAAATAAATCATACAATGTCTGCTAGGCAGTTTTCTAAATTCCTCTTGAGTGCCTCCAGATTTGCGGCACTCACCACCTTTTGATGTAATTGGTTCCACTGCTGCAAATAGCAGCAACAATCTGAAATTGTGGAAACTACAATGGAGATGTCTTGGTTTCACACTGGATTTGAGAACTCCTGGAGGCATTGGGAGAATCATACAAGTACACTTAGGGCCTTTTCACACGACCCCTACACTCCGTGGCAAATGGCTCCCAGCTCCGGAGCTTAAAATTGTTTCCCCACCAGCTCTGGAGTTTACAGAAAATTAAGTGCGACCATGCCCACCTAAGTGCGTCCCAGTGCACTTTTCAGGTACCTGCTCTCCGGGGGTGAAAATCCCTGATGCGGATGTAACGTAGTGAGTGCCAAGCTCTCCTCGCTTCTGTTTGTTGTTGTTTTGCCCCCCACCCCTTTAAGAGACAGGAATCAGGACAACAACGGGGCTCTGGGCGGCTTCGACTGGCACACGGAGGTGAGCCTGCATTCTTTTCTCCCTTTTTTCTCCCTCCCCTCACGCAGACAGGAGCAAGGAAGTGCGGAGGGGTGGGAATGCAGGAAGAGCAATGAACTCCTAAGATCTCTGGTCCAAATTTAAGTGGCCAGCTGATCTTAGGGGTCATGTGAAAAGGCTCCCAAGATAGCCACTGTCATCTAGAACCTTGTCTGTGGTGAGATCTCTTCACCTTCTTACTTGGATGCAGTGAATTTCCAAGGGTTGCTTTTGGATTTTTTCCCCTAAACCCCAACAATAGAGCTGCATTCAAATGGGACTAGAACTTCACTCATTGTGTAAGAAGTAATTTTATAGCTACAGGATGCATAGCCTCACTCAATGTTGCAGAAGAAGAATCAGGCGTGATCTTCCATCACTGTTGTTGTTGTGGACTTATATTCTATTGTCCAGTAACCTTCCTATTTTAAAAAGTAAATAAAAGGTAGCGATTTAGTTCCATTTCGTTCCGGAAACATGAAGAATCGTTTTGCTCATCAAAGTGGTGGGACAAACCGTAAATGCAGACTTTGGGTGGGCCTTGGAAATATAACTCTGATTCAGGGGTACCAAATGGATGAGGTGAAACAAATATGGTAATAAATATGGTTAGATCCCAGGTAGCAGGATCATGGTTGACTCAGCCTTTCATCCTTCTGAGGTTGATAAAATGAGTACCCAGATTGCTAGGGGGGGCAATGGGTAGCCTGCATACTGTTGTAATTAAACTATAAACCTCCCAGAGACTACTTGAAGTGATATGTTGTTGTTATTCAGTCGTTCAGTCATGTCCGACTCTTCGTGACCCCATGGACCAGAGCTCACCAGGTCTTCCTATCTTCCACTGCCTCCCAGAGTTTTGTCAAATCTATATTGGTTGCATCGATGACACCGTCCAACCATCTCATTCTCTGCCGTCCTCTTTTCCTTTTGCCTTCAATCTTTCCCAAAATCAGGGACTTTTCCAAGGAGTCCTTTCTCCTCATGAGGTGGCCAAAGTACTGGAGCCTCAGCTTCAAAATTTGTCCTTCCAGTGAACATTCGGGGTTGAAGTGGTATGGTCTGATATATATAAGCAGCAGAAAAAGTATGCACACATATCTCTGACTAGACCTGCCTACCAGAGAAAACACAGGAAAAATTCAGTCCTGTCGGGATAGCCAATGGTGAGGGTCTTTCATTCACACTGGGCCACCTGGAAATCTGGGTTATTTTTGTGCAACTCTCAGCCACGTTGCTTCCGGATAAGCCACTTACATGTGGCAGGCAGTGCTTTTAAAGGGCATTGTCGGGTGGGCTTAAATTAGCTCTGCTTCCTTTTTCCCCTCCAGGAGGTGAAAGCATTTATCAATGTTTAATTTGGAACAAGTATATGCTTTACTGTTGTGGTGGAACATGAAGAACAAGTAAACAGCTGTTAGGGAGGCCCCCCAAAGACATACTGTAAATGAACTGTATGGCAGTAATGATCAGGAAATGCATGGAATTATTAAATATGCTTTTAGCACGGTTATTAGAGAAGCTAGAATAAATCAATCTTGTCATCAAACCCACATAGCTCTGCAGCGTCCACTATAAGAAGAATGCTTTCAAAAGAGGTCATGGGACTTTCCCATTCCATCCCTTGGAGCACCCAAAGTAATTTATAACTACTACCATACCAACCTATGCATAGCCAGTATTTGGGTTTTTTTCATTATTTTTCTTTTGTTCTCCTTTGCTTTAGAAATCTCTGCTCTGTTTCGGAAATTGCTGAGAGCCGTAGTTTCATCTTCCGTTACTTCTAGTTTTTGCAGAAATAACAGCAATGGAAGTATTTCTGTAACCGCATGGTCACTGCCTCATCTACCCAAGTATTGCCATAATAATGAATAAGTAAGCTAGCACCAAATGCAGCCCATCCTTTCTATGAACAGCATTCTCCCAAGAGAAGACTGAAACGTAACAGGCGATTCTAAAACATTGCACTGGCTTTCACTATACTGAATATTCATTAGACTGAATATAATGTGTGGCCATTTCTGAATAGATTCTGGGGAGCTGTTGGATAATCGAGAGCAGTGGTGGCAAACTTTCAGCCCTCCAGATGTTTTGGACCACAACTCCCTCTGTCCTTTGTCATTGATGGTACAGGCTTGGAATTCTGGGAGTTGTGGCCCAAAACATCTGGAGTGCCAAAGGTTTGCCACCACTGATCTAGAGTGATGGGAATATTCACTGGTTTTAGTCACATGTGACTGTGGAGAAAACCCAACCATGAGGCATCTATATCAGTGCTCAAAATGTCCTGAACATCCATGGAAGAGGGTCTGATTGGGAGAGAGGTAATGGGGCTAATACAGCATTATTTAGGTAGATTGTACATTTCCACTGGAAATCTTCCAATCAACATGAGAGCAATGGGGGAGGGGAAGATGGAGTACCTGTCCCTAGGCCTCCAGGAATGGATGTTTTAAATGCATCAGCAAGGCTCTTCTTAAATGCACTTTTATTTCTGTAAATCGTTATACATAAACAACAAGAAATTGAGGAAGCTTTTCTCTTGCCTAGGAGGTTCAGATATATTTTCGATCAATCTCAACTAGTAGTTTATAAAAATGGTTTTTGTTCAATTTAAACAAATAACACAACAGACAGACAGACAGACAGACAGACAGACAGACAGACAGACAGACAGAAAGAAAGAAAGAAAGAAAGAAAGAAAGAAAGAAAGAAAGAAAGAAAGAAAGAAAGAAAGAAATACAATACTTGCTGACTTGTTGCATGGCCTTTAAAAAAGCATTGAATGGGTTGCTTGTATAATTTCAATTTCAACCCATCGTTTATGCATTTAGTTCTATGAAGGTTTGCACAGTGTCACAGCACAGGTCTCAACAAAAATTAAGTGATGGTTGTCCTGTTCTTTTTCTGAAGGTGAGAATTATCCCAGGGATTAAATCACTCAGGCTATCTCAATGAAAACTAGAACTGTAGTGAGATTTCTTCACATCCGTAGCAACTAACACCCTCCGTGTAGGGACAACAAAACAATATCCCCCCCTTAATAATATTTTCTAATTTTAGAAGAGAAGGGTGGATGCTTTGCATATGCTTATCTTTCAGAGATCTGTGATGGGGGAAGGGGAGAGATAAAACCCAGCTTATTGTCAAATACCTGTCCTTATCAACTTATTGGCAAAGATGCTGCTTTTGTAATGTTATGACTAGAGATGGGCACGACCAGGAAAAATTACGTTTCGAGTTGTCGTGTGTCGGAGCTGGCCCGTTTTGGCTCGTTTCCGTTTGTCGTGAAATTTTTCAAAAATTTGTCGTTTTGTTTGTTGTTTTTCATCTGTCATTAGTACTGGTTTTTTTGGGGGGTAGCGGGCTCCTGGAGGCACCTCTCTGGGGTGGGTGCCTCCTCTGGCCCGCTATGAAGGGAAAGCGGGCTCCTGGAGGCATCTCTCTGGGGTGGATGCCTCCTCTGGCCCGCTATGAAGGGAAAGCGGGCTCCTGGAGGCACCTCTCTGGGGTGGGTGCCTCCTCTGGCCCGCTATGAAGGGAAAGCGGGCTCCTGGGGGCACCTCTCTGGGGTGGGTGCCTCCTCTGGCCGGCTATGAAGGGAAAGCGGGCTCCTGGAGGCACCTCTCTGGGGTGGGTGCCTCCTCTGGCCCGCCATGAAGGGAAAGCGGGCTCCTGGAGGCACCTCTCTGGAGTGGGTGCCTCCTCTGGCCCGCCATGAAGGGAAAGCGGGCTCCTGGAGGAACCTCTCTGGAGTGGGTGCCTCCTCTGGTCTGCTACAAAAGGGTATGCATAGCCAATTGGTTATGCATACCAAGTTGCAGTGGCAGGCAGAGGCACCTCTCTTTCGGGTGCCTCTGTGACTCACTGCCTGGCATACGGTGCACTTGGGCTGGGGATGGGGAGGAGGAACAAAGTGAGAGAGGACCCCTATGGGCGCCCTCTGGCTCACTAAGAAGGGAAGTGTACTTGCTGTAGTGCAATGCGAGTACACAGATCTGGCTTAGGCTTAGGGTTAGCGCAAGGGCTAGGCTTAGGTTTACGGGTAAGGTTAGGGTGAGTTAGTGGGGTGCACCTCTGGGTGCCTCTCTGACCCACTAAGAAGGACAGTGTACTGGCGTATGGGTTAGGGTTAGGGTTAGGGTTCGGGTTCGGGCTAGGGTTAGTGGGCTTTTTATGCCCGACTGGCACATCCCAGAAGTCTCGGTCAAAACCTGGCCAAGTGGCCATGCAATTGGTGGAATGGCTCCAAAAATTTGCATGGTCCACTCCCATGGCCAGCCCATCATTGTGCAGGTGTAAAAAAATAAAATAAAATAAAATAAAATAAAATCAATGGAGACGTTTTGTTGCAAGAAAAACCCACTGCTGCTACTGTAAAAATTCAGGCAGTTTTAAAATAGCTATTTTCGCATGTTTCTGTGGTGCTTTGGTGTGTTTCTGGACCATGATTTCAAAATAAATATTGCGGTCGCCCCATTTTGGATCCCCCGCCCGCACTGCATGGCATGGCGAGCGAGTTGGCGAGATGACGAGGATGCCCCGCACCAGAGCAGCCCAGGACAGGAGAGGGGGGAGGCCGGGGACCCCCCCCAGAAACCACCCCTCTGGTAGGTGCCCTCACTCAGGCAGGCATATTTTTGCCTGCTTTTTGGGCTGGGAATCGGTTTTTTTTTTTTAAAATTTTTAAAACTTTTTTTCTGTGCCGCGCCGCTTGGCGAGTTGGCGAGACGATGAGGATGCGCAGCCCAGGAGAGGAGGGGGGAGGCCGGGGACCCCCCCCCAGACACCACCCCTCTGGTAGGTGCCCTCAGGCAGGCATATTTTCGCCTGCTTTTTTGGCCGGGAATCGGGTTTTTTTATTTTTAAAACTTTTTTCCTGAGCCGCTTGGCATCGCGCGATCGCTGCGATGCCGCCAGGAATGACCACAACAAATCAGACCCAATTTTTATTTTTTTGGTTTGAGTTCGAGTTCTGGTGGAGTAATGGAAACGAGGAACAGAAACGGAAACGAGAATTTCGCCAAGTCGTGCCCATGATAGGATCTACATTTGTGCTTCCACTGGGCAGCATCTTGAAAACATAATTCCTCTGATGAAACAGGAGGTTGCCTCACACACAAATAATCAGAAATGCAAAATTAGCTTCTTGGGTGGTGGGGAGGGAGGTTAGTTAAGGCTTTTCATGGTTTAAACTACTTAAAATCCATGGGTTGGCTGAGAGTTGATAGTTGGAGTTGGACAGCTTTATTGTTTATTATTATTATTATTATTGGACATTTCATGTTAAATGCAGACATTTAGGCTCATTACATTCAACCCCTATTGAGCACCTCCAGGCAAGAACATGATTGGAATCGGTATATGGAATTTTTATCTACATTCCAGTTCCTGGGAGAATCAATGACTTCTCTTTTCCTTCTCTGGTTGCTCCTGAATGAAATCTTGGCTCAACTGCCTTGGTGCTGCCCCTTTCCCCTGCAGTCATTTAAACTCCCCAAAGTCCTGAAGAGAGGCAGGAAGGGTACAATTGGAAAGTAGAGATGGGCACGAAACGAGCGATTTTTCGTTTTCATTTTTTTTCGTTATACAATGAAAACGAAATGAATTTTTTAAAAAACAAAACAAAAACGAAATGACCAAATTTGCCGTGTTTTCGTTTTCATTGCAGCAGATGCATTGAACTAAAAAGAATGCTAACGAAACAGCAATTTTTGTTTTCGTTTTCATTTTTTCGTTTCATTACCTAACGAAACGAAAATGAATTGTTTTTGCAAAAAACGTCACGTAAATGAAAATGAACCGAAACGGACCCCTAAACGACCAAACGACAAACGAAACACCATTTTTTGAGTTGTGCCCATCTCTATTGGAAAGATTTCACTGGACCATTATTTCATGAAGAATGGCCTGCAAAATCTAGATGTTTCAAAGAAGCTGTGCAGAATCAAGGGCCAGAAAGCAGGGATCTTGTGGAAGATTGGACTCACACTCACATCTTCATGCTATGGCAGAAATTTCTTGGATCATCCATGATGTTTTTATCCAGGTGCAAATCTACCAGATAGCATTAGTGATGGTTCCATCCTGGCATTGAAAATGCTGTGGCTTAATGCTAGATCAGGACTTTATCCTGGATCATAGAATCATAGAGTTGGAAGATACCTCAACGGCCATCTCATCCAACCCCCTGCCATGCAGCAGCCCCCATCACTAGAGATGGGCACAAATTGAAAAAAAAAGATGTTTCATTTAGTTTCATTTTATTGAGGGGCTCATTTCAGTTTGTTTTCATTTTTGTGAATTTTCACAAAAATCATTTTGTTGTTTTGTTAATTTGTTATTTGTTTTTACCCGCTTTGCGCAGTTTTTAAAGCATTCCCGCATGTGAGTGTCCCCCAACGCCCCAGACCAGAGGGAAAACACTAAAAAATGTTGATGCTGGCAGAGACACTGTATAGACTAGGTACGCAGGGAGGCTGCAAGGCAGCAGCGGGCGTTGCCCAGAGCGCAAGGCAGGCACAGAGTGACTGCGGGGCAGGGGAGGGTACTCACCAGGGGGTACGCAGTATGCACACAGGGAAGCTGCAAGACTGAAGCTAGAGAGAAATCTCTCCTTTCTCTCCCCTAAGAGCCAGGCTGCAGCCAGCAGGAACACAGAGACACACACCTGCCTGGCTGGCCTAAAGTGAAAATAACGAGTCGCAGTGACAGCAATCCCACACCACCCTAACTCCCACCGCAGACTGCTAGGAGGACGGGGACTGCCAGAGCTTTTTTGCCCTCTGTGGCTGCCAGACCTGCCCGGTCTACAACCTGGGCATGCTATTGGTTGAAGTTGTCCAAGAATTTACATGATCCCATCACATGATTTCCATCCATTTTGTGGCAGCAATCCATTTTGTATCATCCTTAAAGGGAAAAGAAAAATACATTGCGATGGGAGAAAGACAAAAACAAACATTTTAAGGACCCCAACCCCCCTGGTAGGTATTATCAGGCAGAATAGATAATTATCACTGTTTTTTACGGATGTCCAGGGCATTTTAATACCGAAGAAATCAATATTAGGCATCTGGCAGCCATTTTGGGTTGATGTCCCCTTACTCCCCTTAAAGGGAAAAAAATACAGCGGTCGGAGAAAAGACATAAATGCACATTTTAAGGACCCCAACCCCCACCCCAGTAGGTATTATCAGGCAGAATAAATAATTATCGCTGGGTTTTTTTTTCAGGATGTTTTTTAACATTTAAAACAGCTCTTTTCATTGCAGGTCCTTGTCCCACCCTGAAGTTCCAAGATGGAGGTGGTGGTGGGGATGGGTGGGTGCTGGTGGTGCTGTTGTTGTTCCACATTAGCTCTGCTTAATACCATCCTTATAACAAACAAAATATGTTCATAACTTTCTCACATTCGGCCCAGTTTCCCCAATATTCCAGTTACTCCCTCCCCTTTGGGTTTGCCCCTTTTATACTTGTCAGTCCCTTCATTCCACTTGACTTCTTTGTCCTTTTCCCTCTCACAGCTATTTATTATTATTATTATTATTATTATTATTATTATTATTATTATTATTATTATTATTATTATTATTATTATTATTATTATTATTATTATTATTATTATTATTATTATTATTTATTTATTTATTTATTTATTTATTTATTTATTTATTTATTTATTTATCTATCTTCTATACCGCCCATCTTCCAATGAAACTCTGGGTGGCTTACAATAGATTTAAAATCCAGAATACAATACAAAGAGAATCCGGTAAGGCAAGCAAAAAGGAAAAACTCTCAGCAAGAGGCGGCAAGAAGGTGAAAAAACAAACAGTAAATTAAATTAAATTAAAAGGTTGCCAAATGCCTCCCTAAAAAGCATGGTTTTAAGAGCTTTTTTGAAGGCAGGCAGGGACTGTGCGAGGCGCAGCTCACTCGGCAGGTGGTTCCACAGCGAGGGGCCCACCACAGAGAAGGCGCGGTTGCGCTTGAGCGACTTCCGTGCCACCCTGGGCGTGGCCACTCGGAGTGAGTGTGCCTGCGACCTTCTAGTGGACCTGGCCTCAGCTGACCTTTGGGAGATACACTCCAACAGGTATTCAGGACCCAAGCCATGGAGGGATTTGTAAACCAAAACCAGGACCTTGAACCTTATCCAGAGAGCCACGGACAGCCAATGCAGGCGAGCCAGAACTGGGGTGATTTGATTGTATCTATGAGCACACACCACCAGTCTGGCCGCCGCATTCTGCACCCATTGAAGCCTCCGGACAAGGGTCAAGGGCAACCCCATGTAGAGGGTGTTGCAGTAATCGATCCTTGAGCTACCAATTGCTGCTTGGGTTGCCTCACACATGACACATGTTTTCAGTTTCAAGCCTTAACTTGACTGTGACTCCTGTCAACTTTATTTCCCTTTTGAAACTGGGGAACATGAGTGTTTCATATTCTCTGCACAACCACCGCTGACTTTAATTAGAAACTGCAGTTGTGGCCATCAAATCTCTTCGCTGATTAAAAAGAAGGGTAAATATAACCTTTTCCCATTGACTTGTACATGAGCTAACAATTTATTATTTGAAATGTCCCTCTTCAGAAACTGCCTGCTGTGTTGCTGTTAAATGCATAGAATCTCCTTAGTTCATTGGAAAAAAATGGCCACCTAAACTCATAAGCTGAAGAGGGGGAAGAGAGCAGGGCAACAAGTGACCTCATGAATGAGTGATCTCCAAAATGTCTGGTCCTCAGTGGTGCTGCTCAGCAGCTGCTAACTTAATCCTTTAGGGAGTCAATCCTGTTCTCTTTCTGCCTTCCATCATTTCCTTCATTGTTGCCTTTCCTGTCTTCGCATGATGGCCCCAAAGTAGGGCAGCCTCATCTTCAACTTTTTTTTGCCTCCAGAGAAATTTCTGGCTTGATTTGATCTTGGGCCCACTTATTTGTCTTTCTGGCCACCCAGGGTATTTGCAAAGCTGCCCTCTGGCACCACATTTCAAATAAATCCATTTTCTTTCTGCCATCTTTATTTACCGTTCAGCTTCCACGCCCATCCATGGTGATCAGAAATACACGACTGCAGATGAACTTGGTCTCCAGTGACACATCCTTTCACATGATGATAAAAATTTCTAATTATTCTGCTGTTTATTACTTTTCTGAGTCTCAGCATTCTTCTCATTTCTTGGCTGCACTCTGCATTTGGATTGATGACAGAACTATGGTACACAAAATCCCTTTTTGGGGGACTTGTTGTTGTTCACTCATTCAGTCATGTCTGAGTCTTCGTGACCCCATGGACCAGAGCTCGCCAGGCCTTCCTGTCTTCCACTGCCTCCCAGAGTTTGGTGAAATCCATATTTGGGGGACTACATTGGGAATAAAACTTCTCTGACTATGCTTTCTAAGGCTACTGTACTGGGAAATGGTGTCCACCACATGTAGAGGATCAAAGTTTACCCACCCAAGAATAAAGTATGCTTCACCAAAAAATCTGGAATATGTCCCTATAGCTTTAGGACATACAAAAGTATTTACATTATGTCCTTGTTCATCTACACACACTCAGTAAACAAGCTTGGGGAGATGTCAGGCTCCATCATTCCAATATGCAGTCATTCAGTACTTAGATCTACACTGGTCAATGACCATAATAAATTTATTATTTATTTATTTATTTTGAATGTTTTCACCCCAGCTTTCTCCTTGGAAATGGACCCAAGGTGGCTTACAATAATGAGAAACAATATATAGTCCAGAACATTTACAACACATTCAAGTTAAGAACAGGGAGTTTGAAGAAGCATCTTAGAACATTAAAAGGTAACATTAGAGCTACAAAGAGCACACAAGAAGAAAAGAAAAAATCCATTATGATGGGTGAAAAGCAACATGGAAAACACTAGTGTTCTTATGAAATCAGTCAATGCAGACATGTATGGTAATCCATATAAGTCACATAGTAGGTATAGGTAGTCCCTCATTCAGGGAAAACTTGCCTGAAGAGGAAGGTCTTTGCCTGTTTCTGGAAAGACAGCAGAGACAGGGCAGTCCTGGTCTCCAGCAGGAGGGAGTTCTAAAGTCTGGGAGCAGCAACAGAGAAGGCCCTTTCATGTGTTCTTCTGAGACGCACCTGTGAAGGTGGTGGGATGGAGAGAAGGGCCTCTTCTTATGACCTTAGCACCTGAGTTGGTTCATACTGTGAGAGATTCAATCTTTTAAGTAGCTAGGACCCAGGCCATGCAGTGCTTTGTAGGTCAAGGTCAGCACCTTGAATTGTGCCCAATAGCTGATTGGCAGCCAACAGAGCTACTGTACCCTGCCCCACTCAGCAGTCTTACTACTTTTCTTGATAGAAGAAGACATGGGAATCATAAGGTTCTCCCACATTTTATAAAACAGAAGGACCACAGAGTTCTGGTAACTTCCAAGGTATCTACAAATTTATAATGTTCTGTAAACCTTGTTGACAAGATCCCTGGACTAAAAATATTGCTGTTAAATGCTAGAGCAGCAAATGGGAAATCAACAATCATCCAGGACCTGATCCTGGATGAATGTTCTGATCTCACTTGCATCACAGAGACTTGGCTGGATGAGGCTGGGGGTGTCAACCTCACTCACCTCTGTCTTCCAGGTTTCTCTGTAGAACATCAGGCAAGACCAGGGTGGGGTGGGGTGGAGAAGTGGCAACTCCATCCCTCCTGCTAGATGTCACATTTCCCAGTTTCCTGGATATGAATGTATGTTACTAAAAGTTGGAGCCAGGGACAGGATAGGAATTCTCTGGGTATACCGCCCTCCCTGAGGCACAACAACTTTTCTACCTCAGTTAACTGAACTGACTACAGGGATGGTATTGTAATCCTCCTGGCTCATCATGCTGGGGGAACTTTAACATCCATGTTGAGGCAGTTCTGTCAGGGGTTTCTGAAGACTTCATGATGTCCATGCCAACCATGGGTCTGTCTCAAATCTGCCCCTATTTATTCTGCAGTCCACAACTTAAACCTGGTCTTCTGCCCCGGTATGGATATTGGGAACCTCAGGATAAAGGAACTTTCTCTTATTTATTTATTTATTTATTTTATTTATTTATTTTTACAGCTTATATGCCGCCCACTACCCAAAGGTCTCTGGGCGGCTTACAACAAGGAATTAAAACAGTTAAGACATAAAATATCAATAAATAATTAAAACATCAGCAAAACCTTATACTAAAATCATCACTAAAATTGCCATCAAAGGACCCCAGTCTATGTTGTATCAATTAAAAAACTTCTGGAACAGGAAGGTTTTTACCTGGCGCCGAAATGTCATCAATGTTGGCGCCAGGCGGATCTCACTTGGGAGGGCATTCCATAACTTGGGGGCAGCTGCCGAGAAGGCCCTTTGTCTACAAGCCATCCCTCTCACCTCCTTGAGGGATGGCTCTTTCAAGAGGGCCCCCTGGCTAGATCTTAATTGCCGGGTAGGTTCATATGGAAGGAGGCGGTCCTTCAGGTATCTAGGTCCCAAGCCGTTTAGGGCTTTATATGTCAAGACAAGCACTTTGAATTGGGCTCGGGCAGCAACTGGTAACCAATGCAGGTTATGTAGAATCGGCGTGATGTGATCTCTGGCGGCCCCACCACTCACCAGCCGCGCCGCACGATTCTGAACCAGTTGCAATCGCGGACCGTCTTCAAAGGCAGCCCCACGTAGAGCGCATTGCAGTAATCAATACGGGATGTTACCAGCGCATGCGTAACTGTCATGAGGCTCTGCTCGTCTAGGTAGGGGCGGAGCTGGTATATTTTCCGCAGCTGAAGGAAGGCGCCCTGGCCACCGAATCCACCTGGGCTTCCAGAGTTAGACCAGGGTCCAGAAGCACCCCCAAGCTGCGGACCCTGTCCCTTAGGGGAGTGCAACCCCGTCCAAGACAGGGAAGTGGCCCTCTAACCTGTCCGCGAAGCACCCACTAACAGCACTTCCGTCTTGTCTGGATTGAGTTTCAATTTATTAACCCTCATCCAGTCCATTATCTGGCTCAGACACGAGTTCAGGACAGAAACTGCCTCACCTGGATTGGTGGAGAATGAGAGGTAGAGCTGAGTATCGTCAGCATATTGCTGACTCCTCAGCCCAAACCTCCTGATGACCTCTCCCAGTGGTTCCATGTAGATGTTAAACAGCATGGGAGACAGTATTGAGCCCTGAGGAACCCCATGACGTAAACGCCACGGGGCGGAGCAACTGTCCCCCAGCACCACCTTCTGGACACGGTCAGCCAGGAAGGAGCGGAACCACTGCAAAACAGTGCCTCCAACTCCCAACCTGGCCAGCCTATCCAGAAGGACACCATGGTCGATGGTGTCGAAAGCCGCTGAGAGGTCCAGGAGTATCAACAGGGTTGCACTCCCCCTGTCTCTCTCCCGGCAAAGGTCATCGTACAGGGCGACCAAGGCAGTCTCTGTTCCAAAACCCAGCCTGAAACCAGATTGAAATGGATCCAGAAAATCCGTTTCATCCAGCAGCGCCTGGAGCTGTCCGGCCACCACCCGCTCCAACACCTTGCCCAAATAAGGGAGGTTCGCTACTGGCCGGTAGTTACCCACCAGCCCTGGGTCCAGGTTGGTTTTTTTTAGGAGTGGCCTAATTACTGCCTCCTTTAAGGCAGCAGGGACCACTCCCTCTCTTAATGAGGCATTTACAGCTTCCTGGACCCAGGTGCGAACCCCCCTGGCAGATCTTTCAATTAGCCAGGAAGGGCAAGGGTCGAGCAGAGTGGTGGTAGAACGGACAGATCCAAGCACCCTGTCCACATCCTCGGGTCTCAATAATTGAAACTCATCCAATAATACTGGACCTAAGCACGGCGCACTGGACACATCCCTTGATTCTGCACCAATAGTGGAGTCCAATTCCCTGCGAATCTGAGCGATTTTTCCCTCAAAGTGAACAGCAAACTCGTCACAACGGGCTGCCGAGTGGTCCAGAACCTCATCCGTATTTCTCAGTTGAAGAAGGTCCTGGACCACCCGAAACAGCTCTGCTGGACGGCACTCTGAGGAAGCAATACGGTTTGCGAAATATTGCCTTTTCGCCAACCGTATTGCCACAGAATAGGCCCGATAATGGGCTCTAAGCTGTGTTCGATTGGACTCACAGCGGTATTTTCTCCACTTGCGCTCCAGCTGTCTCCCCTCCTGCTTCATTGCCCGCAGCTCAGATGTATACCAAGGAGCCGTCTGGGCTCTGCGCAAGGGGAGAGGGCGCTTAGGTGCGATCGTGTCAACTGCCCGGGACATTTCCCTATTCCATAGGGTGACCTGAGCTTCGACAGGAGCACCGACCATATCAGACGGATAATCCCCAGAGCTTTCAAGAAACCATCTGGATCCATCAGTCTCCGAGGGCGGATCATCTTAATAGATCCCCCACCCTTGCAGAGGGTTGGAGTAGCTAATAGCCTAAACTTGACCAGGAAGTGGTCTGACCATGACAATGGAGTCAGGACCAACCCCTCCACATCCAAACCACCATCCTCCAATCCCGTTGAGAAAACCAGGTCTAGAGTGTGGCCTTTCTCATGTGTCGGGCTGATGACATGTTGAGACAGCCCCATGGTTGTCATGGCGGCCATGAAGTCCTGAGCCGCCCCGGCCAAGGCAGCCTCAGCATGGATGTTGAGGTCCCCCAGTACCAACAGTCTGGAGGTCCTCAACACCAGGTCCGAGACCACCTCCGTCAGCTCAGGCAGGGAGACTTTTGGAATGCAGCAGGGTGGGCGGTACACCAACAGAATCCCCAGTCTGTCTCGTGAGCCCAGCATACAATATAGGCCCTCTAAACCTCCTCTCAAGGAGACAGGAAGCCTGGTCAAGGAGATAGAACTCCTATAGACTATAGCAACTCCCCCTCCCCGACCTTCCGGGCGACACTGGTGCTGGACTGAATACCCAGGTGGGCAGAGTTGGGAGAGGGGAACCCCACCTTCCTCTCCCACCCAGGTCTCAGTAATGCATGCCAGGTCGGCACCCTCATCCAGGATGACATCATGAATGAGGGCGGTCTTATTTTTTACCGACCTGGCATTCAACAACAGCACCGTGTGGCCCGTAGGTTCGCTGATATGGTCACCTGATACCTTCAGGTTGGAAGTGGAACCAGAAGACGGGATAGATGTAAGATATCTAACCTCTCTTCTCCTACGCGGGCACGTTCCACTCCCACCCCCATACCTTCCTCTACCCAGCACAGGCTCAATGGCTCCCCCCTCCATTGCCCTCCTTCCTTCCTGTTCCATCAGTTCCATTGTGAGTCCTTATCTCTATCTCAGATGGCAAGAAAATGACAAAAATGAAATAAAACAAAACAGAATAAGGCAGATAAAAACAAACCACCCCACCATTCAGCTTCAACATCCCACCACCCTCTCCCCTTCACAAGCAAATAATAGAGGTTGGTATCAGCCCGATGCCCTCCCCCGCCACACCTTTCTGATGGCAAGCCAGCTAAATTGTCTCTCGTGCCTCTCATTCACGAGGAGACCCAGCAGCAAGCAGGTGGAAACAAAGGGTTGGTGGTTGAAGCAGGGTCTGTTTGGAGCAGCACTTGCTGGATGATGGAACCACAGCACAAGCTTGCAGACAGCTAGAAAGCTGCAGGGCGGAGTCCCAGCTCTCCAGTCCCACCCCTCAATTAGCAAGCTGACTAGGTTACCTCTCGTGCCTCTCACTCACGAGGAGACCCAGCAGCAAGCAGGTGGAGACGAAGGGGTGGTGGTTGAAGCAGGGTCCGTTTGGAGCAGTACTTGCTGGATGATGGAACCACAGCACAAGCTTGCAGACAGCTAAAAAGCTGCAGGGCGGAGTCCCAGCTCTCCAGTCCCACCCCTCTATTGGCAAGCTGACTAGGTTACCTCTCGTGCCTCTCACTCACGAGGAGACCCAGCAGCAAGCAGGTGGAGATGAAGGGGTGGTGGTTGAAGCAGGGTCCGTTTGGAGCAGTACTTGCTGGATGATGGAACCACAGCACAAGCTTGCAGACAGCTAAAAAGCTGCAGGGCGGAGTCCCAGCTCTCCAGTCCCACCCCTCTATTGGCAAGCTGACTAGGTTACCTCTCGTGCCTCTCACTCACGAGGAGACCCAGCAGCAAGCAGGTGGAGATGAAGGGGTGGTGGTTGAAGCAGGGTCCGTTTGGAGCAGTACTTGCTGGATGATGGAACCACAGCACAAGCTTGCAGACAGCTAGAAAGCTGCAGGGCGGAGTCCCAGCTCTCCAGTCCCACCCCTCAATTGGCAAGCTGACTAGGTTACCTCTCGTGCCTCTCACTCGCGAGGAGACCCAGCAGCAAGCAGGTGGAGACGAAGGGGTGGTGGTGTAAGCAGGGTCCGTTTGGAGCAGTACTTGCTGGATGATGGAACCACAGCACAAGCTTGCAGACAGCTAGAAAGCTGCAGGGCGGAGTCCCAGCTCTCCAGTCCCACCCCTCAATTGGCAAGCTGACTAGGTTACCTCTCGTGCCTCTCACTCACGAGGAGACCCAGCAGCAAGCAGGTGGAGACGAAGGGGTGGTGGTGTAAGCAGGGTCCGTTTGGAGCAGTACTTGCTGGATGATGGAACCACAGCACAGGCTTGCAGACAGCTAAAAAGCTGCAGGGCGGAGTCCCAGCTCTCCAGTCCCACCCCTCAATTGGCAAGCTGACTAGGTTACCTCTCGTGCCTCTCACTCACGAGGAGACCCAGCAGCAAGCAGGTGGAGACGAAGGGGTGGTGGTGTAAGCAGGGTCCGTTTGGAGCAGTACTTGCTGGATGATGGAACCACAGCACAAGCTTGCAGACAGCTAGAAAGCTGCAGGGCGGAGTCCCAGCTCTCCAGTCCCACCCCTCAATTGGCAAGCTGACTAGGTTACCTCTCGTGCCTCTCACTCACGAGGAGACCCAGCAGCAAGCAGGTGGAGACGAAGGGGTGGTGGTGTAAGCAGGGTCCGTTTGGAGCAGTACTTGCTGGATGATGGAACCACAGCACAAGCTTGCAGACAGCTAAAAAGCTGCAGGGCGGAGTCCCAGCTCTCCAGTCCCACCCCTCAATTGGCAAGCTGACTAGGTTACCTCTCGTGCCTCTCACTCACGAGGAGACCCAGCAGCAAGCAGGTGGAGACGAAGGGGGGTGGTGGTGTAAGCAGGGTCCGTTTGGAGCAGTACTTGCTGGATGATGGAACCACAGCACAGGCTTGCAGACAGCTAAAAAGCTGCAGGGCGGAGTCCCAGCTCTCCAGTCCCACCCCTCAATTGGCAAGCTGACTAGGTTACCTCTCGTGCCTCTCACTCACGAGGAGACCCAGCAGCAAGCAGGTGGAGACGAAGGGGTGGTGGTGTAAGCAGGGTCCGTTTGGAGCAGTACTTGCTGGATGATGGAACCACAGCACAAGCTTGCAGACAGCTAGAAAGCTGCAGGGCGGAGTCCCAGCTCTCCAGTCCCACCCCTCAATTGGCAAGCTGACTAGGTTACCTCTCGTGCCTCTCACTCGCGAGGAGACCCAGCAGCAAGCAGGTGGAGACGAAGGGGTGGTGGTGTAAGCAGGGTCCGTTTGGAGCAGTACTTGCTGGATGATTGTCATGGGCAGACCATTATCTGGTGAACATTAGTCTCCCTGGAACTCAGAGCTTGTCCAGGGTAGAAGTCAGACAAAAGTCCAAGAAGGTTGATGGATCTAGATGGTTTTGTAGCTGCCCAAGGGGAGTTTCCCACCTCTCAGAGAGATGATTCCATTGAATCCTTAGTTGATCTCTGGAATGGGGAAATGAGCAAAGCCATTGACCTGATCACCCCTAAATGTTTCCTTCCTTGAAGTACAGCCAAACTGGCTGCTTGGTTTACTTGGGAACTGGCAAATCTGAAAAGGGTGTGTCCCGTAGAGCTGAAAGGCGTTGGCAGAAAACCCAGACTGAAACAGATTTATTTATTTATTTATTTTATATAGCTTGTATGCCGCCCACTACCCAAAGGTCTCTGGGTGACTCACAATCAAACTAAACAATTCAGACAATTAAAACATCAAATTAAAGCAATAAAACATTAAAATACAATAAATACAATATATTAAAATACTACAGTGAAACAGAAACAGTGAAAGGCCATTGGAAAGCTTATTCCAAGGCAGTGGAAGCAGCAAATAAATCATTTTTCTCTACCACCATTGTTTCAGCATGGAATCACCCTGCGGTTTCTGAATTGCATAACACAGACCACTCTGTAACTCACTGCAAATAACTTGCATAACACTTTACAGACAGAATTATACATATATATATAAGTCTACTAGCCCAGGACAGCCCACAGTTTCATGTGCCATGTTTGTTATCTTGACAGAGCGTGTGCAGAACTACATCTGCTGCAAGTGCAAGCTGGTAGCGCTATTGGAAGAGAAGGTCCAGCAGCTAGAGGCTCGCATAGTGGACCAGCAACATATTAAGGAGCTTGAGCAGTTCCTGGACAGAGCAGAAGAGACTATCCAGGTCCAAGAAGAGACAGGGCACACTTCAGAGGAGGAAGTCACTCCCCCAACTCAGGAGGTGGATGGGTGGAGGAATGTGACTCAAAGGAGTAGAAGGCCAAGGCATCGCTCAGAGAGTCTCATCTTGCACAATCAATTTGAAGCTCTTTCCCTCAGCACACCTCATGAGGCACGCATAGAGGAAGAAGTGGTTCCGCCGGAGGACCTCTCCCTCATCACTATTGATGAGATACAAGATCAGGTACATGTTGATGAGCAGGTTGCAGGAGAGAAGCTCGTTGTGCTAGGGGATTCTATCATTAGAAATACGGAGGGATGGATTTGTGAGGAGCATGATAACCGGATGGTCACTTGCCTGCCGGGTGCAAAGGTTGCAGACATCACCAGAAATATAGATAGCTTGTTAGAGAGAACTGGGAAGGAGCCAGTGGTCATGATACACGTCGGTACCAATGATGTCGGGAAGGCCAAGCGGTCAGTCTTGGAAGCCAAATTCAGGTTGCTAGGTAGAAGATTGAAGTCCCGGGCTTCCAAGGTAGCATTTTCAGAAGTGCTACCTGTTCCTCGTGCAGGTCCCACCAGGCAGGCAGAACTCAGAAGCCTCAATGCGTGGATGAGGCGATGGTGTCGAGAGGAGGGCTTTAGATTTGTCAGGAACTGGAGAACATTTTGGGACAAGCCAAACCTGTTCAGGAGGGATGGGTTGCACTTGAATCATGATGGGACCAGATTGCTGGCACTCAACCTCAATAAGGCAGCAGAGCAGCTTTTAAACTGATAACTGGGGGAAAGCCGACAGGAGCTGTGTGGCATCCGGTTCGGAACACCTCATCCTCGGGGAATGAGGTTGGAGAGGGTAGAGAATCACATAGAGATGACATAGCAAGTATTAATACTGGCAGAATAGTGGAATGTGACAGTTCGTCTACTGAAAATAAAAGCTGTGGGGGGAGAAGAACAAGGCAGCAGCTGTTGCGGGACACACTGTACAAGTGCTTCTACGCCAATGCTCGAAGCCTCCGAGCAAAGATGGGAGAACTTGAACATCTGGCAGCTAGGGATAACATTGATATAATAGCCATAACAGAAACCTGGTGGAATGTGGAGAACCAGTGGGACACAGCAATCCCAGGCTATAAACTCTATAGAAGGGATAGAGAGGGGCGGGTTGGAGGAGGAGTGACCATCTATGTCAAAGAAGGCATAAAATCCAGCAGAATGGAGATTGACAGAGGGTCTGACTCCACCATAGAATCACTGTGGGTTAAACTACCAGGTCCAAAGAGTGATATGATAGTTGGAGTATTCTATCGTCCACCAGATCAAAAACTTGAGGGGGACCTTGAAATGAGGAGAGAAATCATGGAGGTGGCTAAGAGGGATAGGATAGTAATCATGGGGGACTTTAATTATCCCCACATTGACTGGGCCAATGCGAGCTCTGGGCAAGAAAGAGAAACTGGGTTTCTCGACTTGCTGAATGACTGTGCCTTAGAGCAACTTGTCATGGAGCCCACCCGAGAACAGGCAACTCTAGATCTAATATTGTGTGATACTCAGGACCTCGTCAGGGATGTGAATGTCACTGAGCCTCTGGGGAACAGTGACCATGCTGCAATTACCTTTGCCATGCATGTCGGAGGAAGAGTGTCAACCAAATCAGACATAAAAACCCTTGATTTTCGAAGGGCAAACTTCCGTCAGATGAGGAAACTAGTTAGAGAGAAACTGAAGGGGAGGGTTAGAAGAATCCAATCTCTTCAGAGTGCATGGAGCCTGTTTAAAACAACAATAATAGAGGCCCAGCACAAGTGCATACCACAAAGAAAGAAGAGCTCATTTAAGTCCAAGAGGACACCGGCATGGTTAACGAGTGGAGTTAGAGAGGCTCTAAAGCACAAGGAGAGGTCCTTCTGTAAATGGAAATCCTCCCCAAATGAGGAAAATAAAAAGGAACACAAACTCTGGCAAAAGAAATGTAAAAAGATGATAAGGGAGGCAAAGAAAGACTTTGAGGAACGCATGGCTAGCAATATAAAGGGTAATAATAAAAGCTTCTTTAAATATGTTAGAAGTAGAAAACCTGCCAGAGAACCAATTGGGCCTCTGGATGGTGAGAGAGGAAAAGGGGAGGTCAAGGAGGACTTGGACATTGCAGAAAAATTGAACGAGTTCTTTGCGTCTGTCTTCACGACAGAGGACCTTGAGCGGATTCCGCTGCCTGAGCCGCCCCTCTTGACTAAAGAATTAAACCAAATACAGGTTAAAAGAGAGGAGATTTTAGGACTAATTGATAAATTGAGGATTAACAAGTCACCGGGCCCAGATGGCATCCACCCAAGGGTTATTAGGGAACTGAGAAATGAAATTGCAGATCTCTTAACGGTAATATGCAACTTGTCTCTTCAAACGGCCACAGTGCCGGAGGACTGGAGGATAGCGGATGTCACACCAATTTTTAAAAAAGGAAGGAGGGGGACCCAGGAAACTACAGGCCAGTTAGCCTTACATCTGTCCCAGGAAGATGGTGGAAGGCCTCATCCAAGAGAAAATCTTAAAACACATAAAAGAACAAACCTTGTTGAGAGAAAATCAGCATGGCTTCTGTAAGGGTAAATCTTGTCTTACAAACCTTTTAGAATTTTTTTGAAAAGGTCAACAGGCACGTGGATTTGGGTGAACCGGTGGATATAGTCTATCTGGATTTTCAAAAGGCTTTTGACACAGTCCCTCACCAAAGGCTGCTGAGAAAATTGCATAGTCAGGGGATAAGAGGGCAGGTCCTCTTATGGATTGAGAACTGGTTGAGATCCCGAAACAAAGAGTAGGTGTCAATGGGAAATTTTCACAATGGAGAGAAGTGAAAAGCGGTGTGCCCCAGGGCTCGGTCCTGGGACCGGTGCTTTTCAATCTGTTCATAAATGACCTGGAGACAGGGATAAACAGTGTGGTGGCCAAGTTTGCAGATGACACAAAAACTTTTCCATGTGGTAAAAACCAGAGAAGATTGTGAAGAGCTCCAGAAGGATCTCTCCAAACTGGGGGAGTGGGCTGAGAAATGGCAAATGCGTTTTAATGTAACCAAATGTAAAGTAATGCATATTGGGGCAAAAAATCCAAACTTCATCTATCAACTCATGGGCTCTGAGTTATCCGTGACGGATCAGGAAAGAGATCTTGGTGTGTTGGTGGACAGCTCCATGAAGGTGTCTCCCCAATGTGTGGCAGCAGTGAAGAAGGCCAATTCCATGCTAGGATTATCAAAAGGGGATTGAAAATAAAACAGCCAACATTATAATGCCGTTATACAAAACAATAGTAAGGCCCCACCTGGAGTATTGTGTACAATTCTGGTCACCGCATCTCAAGAAAGACATAGTGGAACTGGAAAAGGTGCAGAAGAGAGCGACTAAAATGATTACTGGGCTGGGGCACCTCCCTTATGAAGAAAGGCTAAAACAATTGGGCCTCTTTAGTCTGGAAAAAGGCGCTTGAGGGGGATATGATTGAGACATACAAAATAATGCAGGGTATGAGTAAAGTGGATAGAGGGAAGCTCTTCTCCCTCTCTCAAAATACCAGAACTAGGGGACATACACTCAAATTGAGTGCTGGGAGAGTAAGAACTGACAAAAGAAAATATTTTTTCACCCAGCGCGTTGTAAGTCTATGGAACTCCCTGCCACAGGATGTGGTGATGGCATCTGGCCTGGATGCCTTCAAAAGGGGATTGGACAGATTCCTAGAGGAAAAGTCCATCACGGGTTACAAACCATGATGGAGATGTGTAATCTCTAGGCTTTAAACCAGGGTACTTCAAGGGCCAGATGCAGGGGAGTGGTATCAGGAGACAGATATCTAGTCTCATGCGCTCCCAAACACATCTGGTGGGGCCGCTGTGAGATACAGGAAGCTGGACTAGATGGGCCTTTGGCCTGATCCAGCATGGCTCTTCTTATGTTCTTATGTTCTTATGTTCCTATCATTTTCAACTTTACTTTGTTTAATCCTAATACCCTATTGCTGGCATTTAATTTGTCTGAGGGCTGTCAAGCATCTTAAGGGCAACTTGCTTAGGGCATACCTCAACTCCTGTATCTCTTACACTACCCACCAGCATTTTGACCAGTGATGTAACTAAACACCCTGCTCCACACCAAAGAGAGAATGGGATGGCTGAAAACTCACTGCCACTCCATGCGAAAAATTCCCATCCGGCCCTGAAGTGATCAGATAATCTCATTCTCTCCTTACTATAGGGTTGGCAGGTGGATCTGCACTCACAATCAAGAAGGAAGGAAGGAAGGAGGAATAGCCTCCCAGCCCCTCCCTCCAGATTGTGTTTTTGGCATGGTGCCAAGGATCCATCTGAGTGGGCAAAGAAGCACCACCCACAAACTTTGTCTGAGTCAGGAAGCCATTCTCATGAAGGGAATGGCAGTATGAATGGAAGATTGCTTACAACCGGGGGCCAAATCCAGTCCGTCAGGACATTCTGAGTGGCCCGGGAACCTTGTGAAGCTCAGTGCGCGGGCGGACCACCACCACCGGCACAGCTGGGAACCTTGTGAAGCTCGGGAATACCGGCACAGCTGGGAAGCTTGGGCAGCTGGGCGGACGGGCGGTCTGCCACCACTGGCACCTCAGGGGAATGTGTGGGGGAGGGCAGGCCAGCGGGCCTCTGCCACTGCCAAGGAGCTTTGGGGTGGGCTGGTGGGTGAGCCGCCGCCACTGCTGGAGAGCTTGGGGGCATGCAAGGTTGCACAGATTGCCTCTTCCAAGGGGCGATCTGTGGCCATGGCTCCCTGTGCTTCCTTTGGTCCCCACCTTCCTTCTTTCCTCCCTCCCTTGGTCCCCACCTTCCTTCCTTCTTTCCTCCCTCCCTTGGTCCCCACCTCCTTCACTCCCTCCCTTCCTTGTTCCTCACCTTCCTTCCTTCCTCTCTTGGTTTCCACCTCCCTCCCACCCTCCCTTGGTTCCCGCCTTCCTCCCTGCAGGTGGGGTAGCAAGGGGTCAGTGGGTGGGGCTTATGGGTCAGTGGGTGGGCTTGCAGTGGGATGGCAGGGTCAGGGAGCAACTGGCCCCTGACACATTCTCAGCCACCAAATCTGGCCCTCCTTACAAAAAGTTTTGGCACTCCTGGCTTAAGTGATAAGAGATAAGATAGACTGTGAATCAGACTGTTTCAACTTCTCCTGTCTGGACATGCTCTATATCTATATTAGTTTGTGTGCATTCATACATGTGTGTGTATGTGTATATACCTACAAAGTATAAATGAGAGATCTCCAGCACAACGGGAGCTGTAATTGCAACAAGTACTCCAATTAATTCATGTGTTGAGCAGCAGGCACTAATTTTCACAAGCTGAGCTTAGAGATGATTTCCATGTTGTGTTCTGGCAGCTAACTATGCTTTGCCAATGAGGTCTTATCCACTTGCTCTGAGCCTGGTCTCAGACTTGTCATCTTCAGTTTGAACTGGCTTGCAGGTAACTACTGCTGAAGATGCAAGTGACCCTGAGGTTAATGGAATTGTGTATGTTGTCTGTGAGGAACCTATGCTGGCTGGTACCCAACTGAAGGCACTTGGACTGACAGTATGATCAAATTACCATTATTACCCCATGGGGAAAAATTATTACATTTTTGCAAGGTCCAGATAAATCATGAGGCACTGGAGATATGTGTGTGCACCCGCACATGCACAAGCATGCTCCATTTTAATTTGACCTCTTGTTCTCTGCCAGCTTAAAGATTTGTTGAGAGTCCAGCTAGAGGAGGAGAGATATGACAGCTATTATGTTTGTAAAAAGGCCACAAGATAGACAAATAATAGGTCCATCTGTATACTCTTACAGTCCGTTGATCTTTGACCTACTGAAGAATCTACTTATGGCAGTAACTGAAGAATCCACTGTAATTTAAGAGGAAAGGGCCTAGTTGCTGAGTTAGACCATTTGGTGTTGCTGGTTCATTTATCGATGCCCAACATATTTCATGGCCAAGGACCTTCCTTGAGTTAGTGTCTCATTCCTAACACCAGTGAATCTTCCCTCATGATCCTAATCATGTTTACTGAGAAGTACATCCCATTGGTTTCTGAGATGCTTGCCTAAATTTCTTCCTTTAAATTTCTGGGAGTTTAACTCAGTGAAGACCTCTCATTGGGAATCAATACAAATAAAGTAGTCAGGAAGGCCCAGCAGAGACTGCATTTCTTCAGGGTCTTGAGTAAGAACAAAGTGAAGCAACAACTGATGATCTCCTTTTACCGGTCCACAATTGAAAGCATCCTCACATATTGCATTACCGTTTGGTATCTGGATTGACAGCTGCTGACAGGAAGACACTACAGAGGGTGGTAAGCACAGCTCAATATATCACGAGCTGTCCCCTAAGTGCAGTGGACAACATCGCTAGGGATCGTTGCCTCAGGAGGGTTGAAAAAATTCTTAAGGATGATTCACACCTCAGTCAGCACCTCTTTACCTTGTTACCATCAGGCAGAAGATATCATACTATAGCCTGCCACACCAACAGACTGAAGAACAGTTTTTATCCATGGGCTGTCAGATTGCTGAATGGGAAATAATCCCAGGACAAGTATAGAAGAACTGACCTGTGGGCTGGCGCATTCTGTGTCAAGTACACAGGGTGCAATAAGACTGAGTGGTTGCCAGTGGGATGGGGGGTGGGGTGGGCAAGGCAGACTCAGCCAATTTCATTGTGCACATGCTGCAAATTGACAATAAATGTATTATTATTAAATGTCTGCTGAACCACAGGTTTTTGCTATGAATCACAACCATTCAGCCTTCATTTTCTGCTTCAGTTAACCAAAATACGTCTTTAGAACAAGAGATTTCCATGTTCAGTTAGGATCCAAAAGACAAGGACATGTTCTGGTTAGCAGCACATTCCTTGACTAAGGTTTCTCTAACATTGCTTCTGCTTTGATATCAAATCTGTCTGAAATTCACAAAATTTCTCACAATTTTTTTTAAGTAGGAGGTTGGTCTATAAATCAGCTCTCCTCAGCTTACGTAACTGGCAGTGTCAATAGTACAGCCCAAAAAGCAATACGATACCCACATTTTTTTATTTATTTATTTATTTATTTATTTATTTATTTATTTATTTATTTAAGAGTAATTTTACCCCACCTTTCTCCTCGGAAAAGGACTCAGGGTGGCTTACAGTATAGAGGGACAATATACAGACCAGTACAATTAAGATATCAGGTTTAAGAACAGGGAATTGAGGAAATTGAGGGTTATCTTACAGCATTAGAAGACAAAATTAATGCTAAAAGAGAATGTGTGCAGTTAAGAAAAGAGTATAAATTTTATGTAATCATGTACAGTAGACCATCTAAAAGTTATAAGGGGTGGAACTAGCAATTGATAACATGGTGTCAATGTGATCCCACAAGGAGAGATACAGGCACAAAGTTATAAGTGGTTATAAACACAAGCCTGTGTAGCCATTAGACATGGGCATGACTCGGCGAAATTGTCATTTCCATTTTCGGTTATCGTTTCAGTTACATAACAGAAACGGTAACGATAATTAAGCCATCAGAACTCGAACTCAAACCGAAAAAAGAAAAATTTGGTCGGGTTTTTCATTTCTGTTTGTGGCATCACGGCGATCGCACAATGTGAAGCACAGAAAACATTTTTAAAAGTTTTTTTTAAAAAACCCTGACTCCCGGCCAAAAAAGCAGGCGAAAATATGCCTGCCTGAGGCTTTGCCACCTAACAGAGGGGTGGTTTCTGGGGGGTCCCCGGCATTTCCCCCCTCTTCTCCTGTCCTGGGCTGCTTGCACCAGGCTGGGGGGGTCATCCTCGTCGTCTCACCACATGCCATGCGGTGGGGGGGGTCCAAAATAGTGACTGCATTTTTGTTTTGAAATCGTGGTCACAAAACACACCAAATCACCACAGAAACATGTGAAATTTATTTATTTTAAATGCCTGAATTTTAATAGTAGCAGCAGTGGGTTTTTTATAGCAATAAAACGTCATATTGATTTTATTTTATTTTTTTTATTTTTTATTTTTTTAGACCTGCCCATTTGGGCTGGGCATGGGATGGGACCATGCAATTTTTCTGAACCATTCCACCAATGGCATCGCCAGGTTTTTGACTGACACTTCTGGATGTCTCGGAGGGCATAAAAGCCAAGGCACCTTCCAGAAATCCAGTCAGTCGGGTGTATGGATGTGGTTGAGGGAGGAGGGCTGGCTGCTGGTGCTGGTGTGATCCGATCGAGATTGAGGAGGGAGGCTGGAGGCTTTAGGATTTAAGTTAGGCAGGCAGGGAGGGAATTAAATTTAGAAAATAATTTCTTTGATTCCCTGCAGCTTTGTCTGCTGAAGGGAATAGCAGTTTATTCTTTATTTCTTCTCTGGCAGTTTGTGAGGATTTTTTTCTGATATTGGATAAAGGGGAGGTTCGACTAGGAGTGGGAGGTGTGGATTTATTTTAAAAATATATTATATACTACCATTTATTATCTATTTTCCCAATTTCAATTTGCTTGCACACACACACATTTGGGGTGCAAGCCAAGAACAGAACCTCTATCCTAAGTGATATCCTAACTGCCCACTCACCCGTCCGCCCGCGCCACCACCCACCTGTGGCCCGTGCTGCCGCCCACCCACTCGCCCGCCCGTGGCCACCGCCTGCCCGCTCATCTGCCCCCTGCCCTGCCTGCCGCCTAGGGCACAAAAACACCTAGCGCCGGCCCTGATTGTGGGATGCCCCTATGCTCTGGGAAGTCAAATCACGCTAAATCGTGTTGGAAACGACAAACAACAAACGACAAATGGAAACACAAATTTTTGAAAAATTTCGTGACAAACGGAAACGACCCGAAACGGACCCGTTCCGACAAACGAAAACTCGAAACGTCATTTTTTCTGGTCGTGCCCATGTCTAGTAGCCATGTATGGTAGTCCATCATTCAGGGAAAGCTTGCCTGAAGAGAAAGGTATTTGCCTGTTTCCAGAAAGACAGCCGAGATGGGGCAATCCTGGCCTCTACTTGGAGGGAGTTTCAGAGTCTGGGCACAGCAGCCGAAAAGGCCCTTTCATTTTTTCATCGAGATGTACCTATGAGGGTGGTGGGACAGAGAGGAAGGCCTCTCCTGAGCCAGTCCATAGAGTGAGATTTGATCTTTGAGCTAGCTCAGCTACCTGGATGCTCATCTCTTCTCTGAGTAGCTTTGGAAAACAGAAGCTAAAGTTCAGTATTAAAAAGTGAAATACAATCACTATATCCTCTAGACTTCCCACATCGTGCTTGACATTTTTGTCTTCTGCAGAGGTGATGAACTAAAAATAGTTGGAGATCCATATTAAGCCCTTCAGCCTAATGTGAATTGGATGGAGTGAAGGTGTTTTTTTTTACTACCATGTGATGCCAGAGGATTCTGGACAGCTTTATATTCAGCTGGTGATCTAAAACTATTCCAAGATTCTTCTCACTTTTAGCATTGTTAAGCAAAGAGGCAGTACCCCATCTTGAAACTGTGTGTTTCTCTCTCTTTTCTGTAAAACTTTGCACTTACCCCTGTTAAATTTCAACTTGCTGTTTTTTGCCCAGTGCTCAAGCCTCTCATTTTTTCCCCAGGGCATTCTCTGTTCCACTCAATTTTGTGTTTGCAAAATTAATAAGCATTCCCAGTATCCAAGTCATTAATAAAGATGTTGACCATCACGCAGCCCAGGGCTGAGCCTTCTGGTACCCTACTTCATTAAGTATGGAAAAGAATATCAGCAACTGTTGACCCTGAAAGATGCATGGGATGGGACCAGTATATGATTCTCATCTTTCTCATGACAGATAGATAATTGTATTCGATGGAGAACAAGTGTATATCTAAGGCTGAAAATCAGTGAAAGAGATGTCAACCACACATGCCACATGGTTCTCTGAAGGGATGCCTAACTGTCATGTTCAAGCTGTCTAATATAATGGTCTTCCAGGTTCTTCACTTTTCTTTATGTCACCAGCTGCAGAGGTGAAACCTTGAAGGTATATAAGCTTCGTAAGAACACAGCTCAGCTCTTGGTTTTAGAGAAGCACCTAAGTGAGTGAATAAACAGGTCTTCTTCAATTTACTGAAAATATGACCAAAGTAGGAGGTGGGAATGGACTCCCTTCCTGGCTACTGAGGCCAAAAAGCCAATATTTTAACAAGATAGTATTTGCTGTCCCTAATTCTTTGTCCAAATTCTTGAAAACCACCCCATGGCACATAAAGCATACTCTGGACAATTTACAAGGTAATTGTTAATTACAGCCTAAGAGGGATGGGCACCAAACGAAAAGCAAAATGCTGATTCGTTGGTTTGTTATGTAACAAAACAAAATCAAACAAACCAGGGAAGCAGCTTTCCATTAGTAATGAAATTAACTGGCATTTTTAGTTTAAAATGAACCAATTTGTTTCTCTGTAAAATAGCTCCCCTGGGTTAAAAAAAACCCATGTATTATTATTTTTAAAAAATATTGAATGGAAGATTACCGATCTCAGGCATGCGAATGGCAGGTTTCTCTTCACCAAGTGGTTTTAGGGGATCCCTTGAAATTTAGAAAAGCTAGGGTTTCTGGGGGCAGAGATATTAAGTTCCAAAGGAGGTGGGGGTACTTAATGAATGGAGTGTGTCCAGCGTGCTTTACCAATTTAAGGGCCACTTGACAGTTTCCCCTGTCTATGGTAAAGCACGCTTATTGAAGACACACATTCAATAATTGAAACCTTAACTTTTCCCTGCCCCCAGAAATCCTAACCTTTCCAAATTTCAAAGGGTCCCCTAAAATTGCTCGGTAAAGCTAACCCTGTTACAGTAGAAAATATTGATCTTGGGCATATACAGCATAGAAAAATATGCTGTAGAAAATACAGATCCCATCCATGTATCTCCCCCAAAGTGACAGGGCTAGCTTCCTCAAGCGATTTTAGGGGACCATTTGAAATTTGGAAAAGTTAGGTTTTCTGGGGACAGAAATATTAAACTCCAAAGGAGGTGGGGGCACCTGATTGAATGAGTGTCTTTGGCACACTTTAACATAGAGAAAGGAAATTGTCAATTAACCCTATAATTAGTAAAGTGCACTGGACACACTCTTTCCATTAAGCACCCCCACCTCCTTTGGAGTTTAATATATCTGCCCCCAGGAAACCTAACTTTTCCAAATTTCAAGGGATCCCCTAAAATCACCTGGGGAAGAGAAGCCTGCCATTTGCATGCCTGAGATCAGTAATTTTCCATTGAATATTTTTTAAAAAAATTTTAAATCCCCTCAGCACTCTGGTCCACACTCCTTCAATTAAGTTCCCTTGCAGCCCCTTTGAAGCTTAATATTTCCCTTCCCTGCACCCCAAACCTCTCCAATTTGGGGGTGCTTCAAGGGAAGAGCTTGAGGAAGCTCCATTGTAATTTCAACACCACTAGGTGCCTGGGATCACTATTTTCAAGCACACAACATAACAATTCTATTTTTTTCTGGGGCACTCCTTTGAAGTTGAATAACTCAGCCCCCTAGACCCAAAATATCCCCACATTTGGAGGGCTTAAAGGGGAGAATCCAAGGAAGGTACACAGCAAATTTGGTGTCTCTAGGACCCAGGGGACCCATTTTATAGAATAACAAATTGATTTGTTACTGGTTCATTTTATACATTTTTTTAAAAAAAATATTGTTTCTAATGAAACAAAACGAATCACGGGGAATGAAAGAATCTCAATTTTTCCCTTTCATGCCCATCTCTACAGGCTACATATCCCCCCTGCCCCACAAGTTGGATACTCATTTTACCAAAAGATCTATGTATGGCTAAAAAGACTCCTCCTCAAATGGTAACCCTCCCAGTGTGGAGGAATGTATAGAATATGATGGAGTATGGCAGTCTGGTTCTTCTCCATCTCAAAGTTCATGGAACTCAAGCAATGAACTGTGTCTGCTAAGAATAATAGAGAATGTCTGTATCACCCCACCTCAACCCAGTATATTTTGATGGCCTCTGTCCATAATTTCCCCTGATGTCCATGTGACCTGCCCACATGTGCTGTCAAACAGTTAGCTTCAGCCACTAACAATGGCTTAGCTATGCACCTGAGCCATTATCACAAGCTGAGGATGACAGGAAGGAGCTGCCTGTGACTGCATGCAAACTGTAGATACCAAGAACAGAAAAGATTCAGCTGCAGGAAAAGTTATTCAAACAAAACAAAACAAAACAAAGGTGGTAGGCAGCAGCAGCTGGGTTTGGATCAGGTCCATCTGAAGAATCCATGTTAATTTCCCAGAATGCCTTGAAGTGCAGCTACATCGTACCATTACGGGTTACAATGATTTCCAGTCCATCCATAACTAATTGGAGTATTGCTCTTTGTTTTCTAAGGGATACATGGCACCTCTGGTAGTGGTGTAGCTACCTGAAGATGCTGTAGGCCAGGCTGTCCAACCTTGAACTGCCTGCAGTCTACTTTAAACTGCCAAATGTCCCCACCGTTTATTTACAGAAGCATGTGTGCACGTGAGCCACCCAGCCAGCAGCTCAAGGAAGTGGCACAAGTCCTGGCCATGGCTCCCCCTTTGCCAGTGTTCCAGATTAGGAAGGCAGAGACTCCTAAGGAAGAGCTGAGCTAGGGGTGGGGTGCAGTGGCAAAAGGTAAGGTAAGGGAACAAATCTGGACCTAATGTCTGGGCGGGCAGGCAGGCCAAAAATATTTTCTTCCCCAAACATGCTGCCATTGGCAACAGATCAGCAGGATGGTGGGGCCCTGGCGAGGCTACTTCTAATGGCCCCACAGGCTAACAGTCGCCCACGGTCACCACATTGTGCAGGTCTGCTGTAGGCTAATGCCAGGTTATGTGGTGCTTGTATTTGTGATCCTAAAGGGCCCACAGAATTTCAGAAGTGAAGGCAGCACATGGCATGAAGGGAGGAGCTATGTGTGCAGATACTGATGTGACTTGTTTTTGAACCAAATTTGACTCCCTGTACCTGTTGCAAAATTGATGAGATTTGCTGATCTTGGTTTTGTTTCCCTGTCCTCCCAGTAGAAAGCGGGCACATTTTGGGAGAGCTAGTTTCCATGCAAATGTGCAATAATGGAAAATGTGATATGTGTTTTCTTTATGGATATCTCTGCTAGAAAATCTTGAAAGCCTGTGGTGTACACAGAGTTATCTTGCCTTCCTGGGGAGGTATCCCAACATTAACATAACAAAACAGCCCAACCTTGCTTTCAGCTAACAGGAGCTTTGCAAAAAGGATGCTTCTAATTTGCACACAGTATTCCTTCCTTATCCCCCACCCCCCAAAAAAAACACACACATGCCAAATCCTCACTGCTCCCATCTACTTTAATTTCTCAGCTGTGCACCAGAAGTGGTTGATGAATACCAGCATTATGTCTCATAATGCTGAGATGGCCAGATTAAGGGGAAAATATCAGGAGCAAAAAGTGTGTGTTTGTTTTTCACATTTCTGAGAAAACTTAAATCTTCCCTTCCAGAACTACAATCTCAGTCTAATTCAGTGAGAGATGTTGTTGCTGCCATTTTAGAAAACTGCAGGAACACAGTTTCTCCAGCAATCAACTTCATGGACTCTTGATTGGACAATGTGCTACAAGTTTGGGTTCAGTTTCTGCTACTCATAGGCTGATACTTCACGTCCATCTCATCGTTGTTCGCAGTCCTGCTTGGGACCAGTATGAAGTAATCTAATCGCACGTCCATTGCAGGAGAAGGAGAGTTCATCCCGACCACGCCCCCTGAACTGTGATTTCAGCGGGATGAGAGATTCCCCTCCCTGGCCTCAGGAATCTGCTCATCATGCTTCTCGTTCCAAGACGAGTGCTCGTGAGGTAAGGCTTGTCACGCAACATGCCATTCTCCATCTAGTGGCAGGAGTGTAAAGTGCCATTAGCCAGTACAATCCCTATGGAGTCAGCAATGCAGTGCAGAAAGATTAAAAGACAAATGCCTCAAACTTAACTCCGTAACGCATTGAAGGCAGGCCTTTGGAGAATTGAAACAACGGAAGGTCGTGCCAGAAAAAAAACGGAGAACAAAGGCATGGAATTTCACATCTCATCACGGAATGAGGACGTGTGGTAACAGTCATCCATCATGCCCGTGCGTACATGGGCATCCATCCATCATCACGGAATGAGGACGTGTGGTAACAGTCATCCATCATGCCTGTGCGTACACGGGAACAGGGACAGAACCGGAAGAAGACCACATGACAGTGACCAACATCAACACACAATGAACTTCCTTCCGGGACGAGAATGGATGTGAAGTAACAGTCATAGATGCGGATGCATCATACATTTTTTGATGATGCAGCACCATGCACATCTCTAGTATACCTACTAACTCCTGCATTTCAACCAATGAAAGGATTATCTCTCTCCTCAAATCCTAGATGTAATGTATGTTGACGGCATGTTTCTCTTATACCCAATTAGAGTTTCTCCTGGGATGTTTTGTCTATATTTACTCGGTAATAAATGCCGGTTAACCTGAGCATGCTTATGGTGTGACCTCCCCACTAAGTGATTTACTAAACAAAACACTGTAGGCTTCTCTGGTGGTTAAGAATTATTCAGTCCAGGGATATAGCTTGGCACCGTGATAAATATTCAATCAGGTCAAACTCTGCTTACATTATGGCTCAGCCTTAAAACCCAACAGAGATGGGAATGACCAAAATCAATCTCTGCTAAAGGTTGTAAAAACCAGAAGCCTAATAATTGTACACACCATTATTCAAGAAAGCTTCCCGAGTATGTTTCTGCATATATCTCCAATAAATCAGCATAAGATTAGGTGCCATCTCTGCCTCCAGAGGTATTTTTATGAAATGACAAAGCCATTGGTTAAATTACAAAAATACACAGCTGTTTCAGAGTAGAGTGGAATTTTATAAGTCATGCTGACATACAGTACAAGGAAGAGTAACACTTCACCTCTCTGTCCTGATTTATTCAACAATTAAAAGGGTGGATATGATTTTTAGATTTCTTGGAAAACAAATCTCATAATTCTCCATTCCAGGAATCATCCTGTTTATTTCATCTTTATTTATGGCCAGAGACCCAGAAAAACTGACAAAAATACGTACCTACATTTTTTAAAAATGGATAAAACAATTGAAATGTTTCAGGATAGCTAAAACAGTTTAAATAATAAAATAGATTGCAGAAGCACTTTTTAAAAGGAAAGAGTAGAGTTTTTGGCAGAGCGGATCTTCCAGAGGTAAGCTGAGGCCTGACCTACCAGAATGTGGGTGGCCACTTTGGGTGCCATGCCCAGAGAGTCTTGGAAATCAGTAGCCCAAAACCGAGCCTTTTCTGTGGCCAGCCCCATGCATTGGAACCAGCTGCCTAGTGAGTTGCACCTAGCACAATCCCTGCCTGCCTTCAAAAAAGTATTCAAGACCTTGCTTTTCTGAGAGGCATTTGGCAACTTTTAGTGTGTGTGTGTGTTTGCTATTTTCTTTTCTTTTTTCTTTGATTTGTTCTGCGTTGTGAACTACAGCCTCCATCTTTGCCGGTTACTCTTATTACTTTTTTTTTTTTATTTTTGTAACATTATTATTCTGATTTTTTTAAAATTGTTCCTGTGTTTGATTGGTATAAACCGCCCGGAGTTCCATTGGCAGAAGGGCGGTATAAAAATATAAAAATAAATAAATAATAAATAAAAGAAGATAACATGATTATATTAAGGGCAAACAAAAGCCAGAATTGACTTCCATTTTCTTTGGCCAAAGAGAAGAAGCATAGCCATTAATTCATTGGTCATTGTGTTTGTGTCACTTAGTAAATATTTTAAGTGCCAGTTCAGAGTCCTGGAAAGGGAGCCATTATAAGCTTGAGTAACTTAATATGCCAATTTCTGTAAAAGTTTCACACAAAGAGTACATGATTCAATGTTTCACTTTCTTTGTTGTTACAAGGACACAATCGGTTTTCATACTGGAGCTTCAGCTTCAACATCTGTCCTTCCAATGTACATTCAGGGTTGATTTCTTTCAGGGGGAATAGGTTTGATCTCCTTGCAGTCCAGGGGACGCTCAAGGCTCTCCTCCAGCACCACAGCTCAAAAGTGTCAATTCTGTGACGACCAGCCTTCTTTATTGTCCAGCCTTCCATTTCTTCCCCTTCTATTTGCCAGGAAGTGATGGGACCGGTGGCCATGATCTTAGTTTTTTTGATGTTGAGCTTCAGCCCATTTTTTCACTCTCCTCTTTCATCCTCATTAAGAGGTTCTTTAGTTTCTCCTCACTTTCTGCTATCAGAGTAGTATCATCTGTGTATCCGAGGTTGTTGATATTTCTTCCAGCAATCTTAATTCCAGCTTGTGCTTTTTGGACAATGTACCAATAATCATCCAAAATCACCAGCAGTTCTTGCCCCAAGAGGAGCCCTCCAAATATGATTTTGGACTGTTAAAGGCTTTCCCCTCATCCCAAAAGCTTCCCGGGTGCAAGAGGGATCCCTTGAGAGCCTTGGAACCTGCACTGGCAAGATTGGAGGCTTTCACTTACTTTAAATTAAATTGTACCCATATCACAGGATGACATCTTTGGCATCGGCCAGCATAAATTTAAAGCAATTGGATTTTGCCCAGTGTGTTGTGGTGCTAAAATTCAGACAACTGGTTGTGTCACAGAACTGCAGCTCCATGATGGAGAGTACTCTAGCTTGCAGCAGAGTCTCCACAATTCAGACCTGTCACTCTTCATGAGAGTTGAATGTTAAACTGTTAACAGGTCCAATTTCCTGCCTTCTAAACTGTGAAGTAAGAAAAAAGCAGTGAAAGTCAAGGAAATAATGTTGATGGTTTCTCTCGTGGCAGAAACAAATATAAATGTGGGCTCCAACACTATATCTTATATCATTATATATTTCTTGGTGGTACACGGAATAAAAACACATGCTGCTTGCACATTTTCTCAAGAGATTAATGCCTTGGAATGGAATAAAAGTCATGCTCTATTTTATCAACTATTCTTTAAGATGTGCTTTAATAGATTCATAAGTAGCTGCTACAGCTTTGGGTTTTTCATTTCTGTCACACTTAAGCTCATGGTGTTTCTCTTCACAGACAAGTTCTGTTCAGAGGGATCAAGCCACACAACAAATCCTCTGCCATGAGAATGGGGAGGACCTCAGCAAAGGTCTTAGAAGATGATCTCAGGCGCTCAGACAGTATCATATCTCACCAAACCTCCTTGGACAGTTAGGACTCTTAAAGTCATCCTAGAGAGGATGATTGAAAATGCTGAATGAGGTTGGGAAGTGATCCAGCGAAATGTTCTGGCATGAAAACAGATAATGTTGGCTGTGAATGCATCATACCCTGTTTCTCCAAAAATAAGACCTACTTACGGTTTTGCCTGTTGCTGAAAAACAAGGCATCCCCCTGAAAATAAGGCCTTCCTAATAATAAGATAACAATAAATGTGTACCATATTCTTCTTCATGGAAAAATAAGACATCCCCTGAAAATAAGACCTAGCACATCTTTGGGAGCAAAAATTAATATAAGACACTGTCTTATTTTCAGGGAAACACGGTATTACAGTTTTCCTAATCCAGTTCAGAAGCTCAGTGCTAGGCCATACAACCTGCACATTCTTACTCTTTTATTGTAACTGTGACTAGACATGAAGATACTCTTTGGGACGGAATGCTGTTCCCCCATATGCCAACCTACAGGATGGCATGGGAAAACCATTTACCTATTGTAGGAATAACTACACATGGACACATATTGTTGGGTTCAGCAGGCCAGGCCCTGTGCAGCACTTTCTCTTGACTGCTAGCCTGCCACAAGGCTTTATTGATTGCAAAGACAGAGCATTAGATGGGTGGAGACAGGGCTTATGTGCCCAGGGGTCATGTAGGCTGGTGAATTCCTGGGAAGGCTTATCTATAATAACAGGGTCCTGCTGAATGACCACAGACAGCTTGTTTTTTTTCCTACATACCATCTCATGGGCTTCCTGGCTGATCTGGAGGAGGACATAAGACCAAGCTGACTTTCCTGAGCATATGGGCCCATGGAATTCATTTCCTTTCATCCAGGGCCTCCCCGCTCAGATGGAGAGGTTTAATGATTTCCAAAAGGCTTTACCCATGCTGCCAGCTGGGTTACTGTCTCTACCCCAAGGGGGACATCTCTATAACCTATGTCTATTTTACATAGTTCTATGTCTACTATAAAGACATTAGAAAGAACTTGCCAGTTGTCAAAACTGTTCAGTAGTGGGATGGACTACCTTAGAGCATGGTGGTCTCTCCTTTACTGGGAATTTTGGAAGAGTATTTGGATGGTCATTTGTCAGACATTATTCAGCTGTGGATTCCCTGCTTTGGTGGTAACAAATGGTGTAGATTTGCTGAGCAGAGGGTTGATTTGATAGACAAAAATATCAACATTTTCTGTGACTCTACTGCCATCCAGCTTTATAATTGGCTGGCTAATCAAACACATACATGCACATACATGCAGGCCTTCCAGCTAACCTTCTGCTTGAAGATTGCTCTTCTCATTTGAATTAAGCTGGATGGGGATACAGGAAAGATCCAAATGCCTTCTGTGGTCAACACTACTTCTTAACTATGGTGGTTACTTCACGTCCTTCCTCATTCTGATATTACGTTCGTTTTGTGATAACGTTGTAAGTGGTCACATGGTCTTGTCCCGGTTCTGTCCCTGATTCCATTTACCCACGGCTGTGATTGATGGTATTGTGACGACTGTCACTTCACATCTTGTTTCATGACAATATCTGTACTTTCCCGCCTTCATTCCCCCCCCCTTTTTGGTCTGACCTTCCATTTTTCGATATTTCGATTCTCCGTAACTTTGCCTTTCATGCGTTAAGCAACAAAGTATGAGGTTTTATGCCTTCTTATCTCTCTGTGATGCATTGTTTATGCCATTGGGATTGTACTGGAGAATGCAACTTTGCACTCCTTCCACTAGATGCAGAATGCCAACGTTGCGTGATGAGCCTTACTTCACAGGTACTTGTCTCGAAACAGGAACCAAGACAAGAGAATTCCTGAGGTCAGGGAAAGGTATGGCTCATCACACTTAAATCCTAATTCAGGGGGCGTGGTTGGGACGAGATTCTGTCATCATGCAATGGACATGGAATAGCATTTTCTCGTACTGGTCCCAAGCACAACTGCGAACCACAATGAGAGAGATGTGAAGTAACCGTCTTTGTGTGGCCAACTATTTATAGTGACTGCTCATTTTGCCTTCTTCTGCCCCCACAACTGTCCAATGGAGATATATTTGCACCTTGTGCTGTTGAGTTAATCCCAGCTTATGGAGACTCTTTCCAGCATTTTTGAGGTTGAGAGTAAATGGAAGTGGTTTACCATTCCCTTCTTCGGGGGGCAGCCTGGAACTGTGCCTTTTGTCCATGACTACATAAGGTGGATCTTATCACACAAGATACAGTGGAAAATATCCAACCTCTGGCTCTGCAACCAGATAGCTAAACCATTGAACTATCAAACTGGCTATCTGGTAAATATGGAACCCCATGATGCAGAGGTTAAATGCCTGTACTGCACATAAATCTGTGTTCATGACATGGGGTTCAATCTCAGGTAGGAGGCTCATGGTTTACTCAGCCTTCCATCCTTCAGAGGTTGGTAAAATGAGTTACCCAGGTTGCTGGGGGGGGGATGTATAGCCTGCATACTGTAATTAAACTCTAAACCACTCAGAGACTACTTGAAGTGGTATGGGGCAGGATATAAGTGGAACACTTTGCTTTCTATCCATCTAATGTGGAATGGGCAAAAATTGTCCTCATCATTTTTTGTACAATATACCAATCCATAAGGCGAATCAAGGCCAAAAAAAAATTCCAGCCTGGTTTCTTGGTAGTAACCACTCAGACAGTAAAATATATGATCAGACCAGACAAACTTAACTGTATTCTTGAAGAATTTTTAGGCTGGGATCTGATAGCTGTTGTGCGTTTTGTGCAACCCCAGAGCACAGAGAGAACTCCTAGTTCCCTGAGCATCTTGCCCTCTAAAGATCCTGACCACAGAGCCTGGCAAAATGGCAGGAACAAAAACTTCCAGAACATGGACAAACAGCCAGAAAAAAAACTTACAACAGCTATCTGAACTAAGTTAAGAAACTACTTATGACACGAATATCCAAGTTTTCGGGTTGAAACATGTAAAACTGAGTCAGAGAATTAGAAATATTTGTTGATGGATGATATATGCAGACAACTGCACATTGTTCCACCTCACCTTTGCATTCACAGGGCAAGTAAGTAAATAAATTTATTGATTAGTCCTATGACCATATCAACCAATAAAAACACAGAATATAAAATATATTGAATTACATGCAACACCATCCAGTAGGGTACCCTACAATACAAATTCAGAATATACAGAAGTCATATATGTAGATCTCCTTTACAGGATACTCCATTTTTTTGACATATTGCATTTTAAAGCTGCAGCTTTAATTACAAACTTTGCAACTTTGCAAACAATATACACATTAGAGCCTGAAAGACGATAAGACAATCTGTGAATTGGGTCCCTATGGACTGTTCTTTCTAAAAAGGAGGATAGATATTCAAGCCTGATGGATACATATAATTGGCAATCAAAGAGAATATGGGAAATATTTTCAACGGAAGGGGATCCACAAATACAGGTTCTCTTGTGATAAGGGAGGTGGTGGAAATGCCCATATTTGACCATGGAATCCAGCAATTCAAATCTGGCTCTAGTAAAGGCCCTTTTTAATACTTGAGGTAAAGACATTGAAATGTATTTTTCAGATAAAAAAGTAATTTTATTCTTAGCCAACCAGCTTGATCTATTCACTGGTTATAGTTAAGGCAGTTAACCTGGAGTGCTTTCTTTTCCATCACAGTGTATGCAACAGAAAACCAAAGAGAAAGGAAACCAGAGGCAAAAAAAAATTCCGACAGCCTGTGTGATGGAGCGAGCACCGAGGCTTTAGGCCAATGACACAGATTGCAAAGAATGAACCATCGTCCCAGTCTGGGTGCGCTGCCAACGTTGACATATTGGCTGACAGCATAATACATTTAGCCCTAATCTAATATATAACCCTGTTGCAATTAAAACCTAGCACATTTTAAACAAGGTCACATTTAGTTTTATTGACCATTGTGATGCAGGAGGAAAGATTTATGAAGGTGGTGCAAAACGTTTCAAGTGCTGAAGCAAATAGACGTAAAATATTTCCCGCTTGACAGACCGGCTGGGTAATTGTCCTTTTCTGTAGTAATGGTCCTGTGGAGATCTCTTCTACCCTCCTTTTTCTCCCTTCTTTTTTAATACTTGAAGGAGTTATAGTTCGGTTCAGGAAATTCATGGAGTCATTATCACCCTGGTAAAGATTCTTACACTGTGGGTTTTGTTTTCAAACAGTGCCAATGTCCTAGTGTAAATTTCACAAATATATGTTATATTTGTAGGTATCTTCCTCCAATTCTTTGTTTGAGACAATCTGAATTAGGGAATGAAAGGATGTCCTTCCTTTTATCCTTTATCATATCTACGATATCTACGTGCTTTGTTCTATCCTGAAAACTAGATTTTCAAAGGTCTTGTTTTAATTAGAGGAATGCCTGACATTCTTCAAGTAGAATCTTCACAATTTCCTACACTTTTTAGTTCATTTAGTTCTTCTTTCTCTCCCCCCTTTCTTCTTGTATTTCTTTGCTAATTAGTTTAGCACTGATTCATGTCTGTACATTTTGCTTGAGCCAGAGGGGTTGAATATTAGCATTTACCGGCACATGTCTGCTAAGCAGAGCTTGCAAGTAACTAGTTTCCTGTCATGTAACCAACAACGTAATGAATATTGACAAATGTGTTTATCCAGGATGAAAAAGAATGTGTTGACACACCAAGTTACCTGAGAAATGCAGTTAGGTGCTGTGAATTTTTCCCCTAGCTCTCTTCTGTGGCATCCACAGTATAAGAGCATTGTCTTTTTTCATTTTTGTGTGAAAGCAAAATGCAACCAGAACACACAACTGAGCAAAATATAATACTTTTAATACACATTTCAAAATCTTTGTACAAATTATAACATTTATGGGCAAAATCCAAGGTTGGGATGCCAAATACTGTTCATTCAAACAGCTTCATCAATCTGAAGAAAGCTAGTTGCGAGTCCTCCATTTTATAAAACTAGCTTTCCTCAGACTGACAAAGCTGTTTGGGTGAACAGTGGAATGTTTCAATCTCTCAAGAAAAGAAGTCCAGTTGCCATGACTAAACTTCCAGATACAGGGCTTTAGCTAGTATTTCATTAACTGTGCAATAATTTTTCATGCATAGACAGCCAACGCTCTCACGATTATCAGATTTGAATTGCTGGATTCCATGGTCAAATATGGGCATTTCCAACACCTCCCTTATCATGAGAGAAGCCTGTATTTGTAGATCTGATTGATTTCTAAGCCTGAGATAAAGGTAGGGCAAACCTTCCTAAAATATACAAAGCCTAATTAACAAATAAGAAAGAAAAGAAAGAACACAGGTCAAACAATGATTAAAAACAGAAAAAGTAGCATTAACAGTTAAAACTAAAAATGTGCCATCAGTTCCAATAAAGTCCTGCTGGGATGCAACTATATCCTCCTGGTCTATCAGTCTTCAGGATTGGTGTAAGAAAAGTGATGAGTAATGATGGGCCAAAGTAGAACACCCATCATGAAACCAGTCACGAGTAGACATGGAAAAGGAGTTCACTGGCACCAAGATTCTCAATGAAAAGATCAATTTCACCCCTATCAATACTGCCTTGCCATACAAATTTGCATGCTTAGAAAGGCCTGTAAAAATGAAGGAGAAATAAAGTATGCCTAAAGCCATTAAGAGATTTTAAAAATGTGAACAACTACTGATGTGTATGATTGAAAAAGACACACATGTTTTATTCAGTGGGAGGAACATGTCCCAAAATGCTCACATTAAAGGGGGGAAAGGGTAAATGTGCATACTAGAAAAATCTAATATGAACAAAGTACTGAATGAGACTGTAGATGGGGTTTAGGGATGAGGTTGAGCATAATCAAGACAGATATTTTTTTCCATCCCTGATGGAGGCTGCCTTAAAGAGCTTGGAAACAAAACATGGCAGAACAGCTGATGTTTGGTACCGGGATGCACCTTCCAGAACGAAATCAACCAGTCTCTTACCTTATTTTGGGTAGCGAGGAGTTAAACTTGGTCACATCATCTTTCACTCTCCCTGATGTTGGCCAATCAGACAGGGACGCAGGATGATGCAAGTCCCTGCACAGTTCCTGATTGGCCAGCACCAGGAACAATGAAAGATGACACATGAGAGGCTGCTTCCTTGTTGAAGTTTAGCTCTGTGCTACCCAAAACAAGGTAAGAGATGGGTTGATTTCGTTCTGGAAGGTGGGTCCCAGTACTGAACGGCATCTGTTTTGCTGTGCCTCATTTTGGAACCGAAACCTTTCTGAAACGAAATGCCCATGTCTAATATCCAGCAATGACACTGAACTAGATTTGGAGACTGGGAAATATGTGTGTATATATTTATATATACATTTATGCTGCAAGGCTGCCCCACCCTCACTGACATCAATAGGACTGACTTTTGAGTAGATACACACATCTTTTCTGTAGAACCTTGAACATCAGAAATCTATACATGCAGATTAAAATTAGATCAGATTAGATGGGCAAGATTTGGGTATATATATATTTTCATGCCAGTTGAACTTCTGCAGGACAAATCTATAACCCCTGAAGCATTAATTCTGAGTAATTTCAGATGATTCAATTTTGGTGTCCCAACAATGCGCCATGGATTGTCTGCAAGAGTTTCTTACACTTCCAGCATTGTGCAGGAGCTGTCACCTTTGTTTGTCCTTTTTCTTTGTTCTAATACAGCAGGAAAGCTTTGTTTACCCAGAAACAGCCCACTCCTGGGAGAAGGCTCATTGATTCCAATTGCATTGGTGCTGTTGTCGGAGACAAGGTGAGCAGAGAAGTGTTTGTGAGACAAGGCTGTCACTGACCCCTGTGTTTGCCTTTTCCTTTGAACAGGGAAACTCTGGGAAAATAAATTGGCCAGCATACATGGGTCCTCCTCCCTCCGTGTTCATGGATCATTTAGCAAGCCTTCGTGAGCAACTAGCTAGCAAGAGGCAGTTTGAAAGAGCAAAAATGGATGCCATTTGTCTAATGAGGTTTGGTATATAATGGCACTGTTCACGGGCACTGAACTGCAGGCTTCCCTGAGAGGTATCTATTAAACAAAGCAGGGGACAACCATTACTCGAGACGGTCCAGCAGAGCAATAGATTCTGCGTGATGATGGATGGGGACAACATGAGATGGCATGAGGCTTGCAGGAGAATAACCTTTCCAAATCAAAGATTCCTGCTGGGGCGAAACATCTGAGGAATGTCAAAGAACTGGGGTGAAAAAAATGTACACCCTTTTGAAGACTGAGATACACGTGCCTTGACTGTGTGTGTGTTTGCTTGTGTTTGAATTTGTAAGGGTATCTTCTAGGCCTACGTTTGTAACAGAATTTTCAATAGCATTGGCTAGAATCCTGTGACTGTCTGCAATCAGGCATGTGGGCAGGTGCATAATTGAAACACCCTGGTCCTTTGTCTATTAGCAACAATTAGCTGGGGCAAGCTATTTAAATATTTCAATCACTTTGAAAGCCACAATAAAGTTTCCTATAGGTTGGTTCTGACTTGATAGTATGTCAAAAAAACAAACCAGGAAAATGAAGGGAAGTTGGTTTCATTTTAGACCAAAATGAAGATCATCCACACTAGGGATGGGCACAAAATGAAAAATGAAATGCTGTTTCATCCTGTCATTGGACAGCAAAATGAAACAACACGAGGAAACAGCATTTTTTTTTAGAGACATAACAAAATGGTGGGTTTTTGTTGTTGAAATGAACCATTTCATTCCATCTGTAAGCCACTTGGGGGATGGAAAAAGTTTTTTTAAAAAGCTATGGGCTTTGTTTTTAAAAAAACTTTTCCCCCTCCTCAAGCTCCAGGCTCCAGCTGATTGGTGCTAGGGTGGGCGGGAAAGTCCCCCCCACCCCAGTGCCAATCAGCTGGCAGGGGGGCTTGGGGGAGGGATTTTTTTTAAAAAAAAGCCCAGGGCTTTTGATTATTTATTATTTATTATTTATTTGTTTCATTTATATACAGTGCTATCTTCCTGCAGGAACTCTAGGCGGTTCACAAGATAAAAGCACAAGATAAAAAAAAAGGATAATCAAAAAGTGGGGGGAAAACCCTCGGCAGGATGGGGCAAGGACATGCGGGGGGGGGGGAGAGAAAAGAGAAGGAAAAAAAGAAATTAAATTAGAGGTCACCATATGCCTCCTTAAAAAGCATAGTTTTAAAGCCTTTTTGAAAGCGGGCATGGACTGTGCAAGGCGCAGCTCACTAGGTAGATGCTGTCACATAGTGGGGCCCACAACCGAGAAGGCACGGCCTCACGTGACCAACCTTCGCGCCTCCCTGGGAGTGGCCTAAGTGAGCGCGCCTATGACATTCGAGTGGGCCTGGCCTCAGTTGACCTCTGAGCAATACGCTCTGACAGGTATTCAGGACCCAAGCCATGGAGGGTTTTGAAAACAAAAAAAACAGGACCTTGAACCTTATCCGGAGAGCAATGGGTAGCCAATGCAGGCTAGCCAGAACTGGGGTGATGTGGACATATCTATTTGCACCCACCACCAGTCTGGCCGCTGCATTCTGCACCTGTTGAAGTCTCCGGACAAGGGTCAAGGGCAACCCCACGTAGAGGGCATTGCAATAGTCAATCCTCGAGATCACAAGGGCCTGCACAACTGTCCTCAGGGAGGACTCATCAAGGTATGGACAGATCTGGGTGATCCTGCGGAGATGGAAGTAAGCAGCCTTGGAGACGGATGAGATTCCTGGCTCTGGCCCTAAGCTGGAGGGAAACTCCCCCCAGACTAGGGAGGGGGCCATTGTACCTAGATGAGGCTGTCCCGAAAAATACTTCCCCACCACCACTTTCCAGCCCCCTCCCCCATGAACCATTTCATTAGTGGTTTGTTTCAATCAGATTTTTTTTGAAATAAATTTGTATGAAACAAAACAAAAAATTGAAACGAAACAAAACATAAACATTTTGTGCCCAAATCCACAATTTCCAGTCACCATGTAGGTGTGTGAAAGCTGAAGAGCAAAGAAAAGAAAACAAAAGAATGATTTGCTTGAAATGTGGCCCGAGATGAGATCTTTACAGATATCCTGGATGGCCAGAAAGGCAAATAAGTAGGTCCTGGGTCAAATCAAGCCTGAGCTATCTCTGGAGACCAAAAATGGTAAAACTGAGGCTGTCCTGCTTTGGGTAGATCCTGAGAAGGCAGGGGACACTCAGAAAAAAACACAGCAATGCTGGGAAAGGTTGAAAGGCATCAAGAAAGGAGGAAGATATCAAATACAAGATGGACAGAACCCTTAAAGGAAGCCAGAGGCTTAGGTGTTCAAGAACTGAGCTGGGCATTTGAGCAGAGATCACTTATTCATAAGGTGACCATGGTGGGAGGTTACTCACTTCATTACTATTTAATGTATTTAAAATATTTCTGTTTCCCTAAAAGGACGAAAGGTGGCTCAGTGGCACATAGCAGCAGCACCAGCAGAAATAAACACCAACATGCAGATTCAAAATGGTTGTTTTGGTTTTTTCGGGTTGTTTGGCCATGTTCTGGGGTTTTTTCTTCCTAACTTTTCTCCTGTCTCTGGACCTTTTCACACGACCCCTAACATCCGCTGACCACTTAAATTTGGACCAGAGATCTTAGGGGTTTGTCGCTGTTCCTGCGTTCCCACCCCCTTTGCACCCCTGGCTGCTGGCTGCGTGAGGGGAGAGAGAAAAAAGGAAGAAAAGAATGCTGCTCACCACCGTTCTGGCTTCCTGGCACTGCATTCAGATCTCTTAAAGGGGTGGGGGGGGCAAAAAAAGAACAAACAGAAACAAGGAGAGGCGGGCAGTCACTACGTTATATCCGCATCAGGAATTTTCACCCTCTGAGAGCAGGTACATGAAAAGTGCGCTGGGACGCGCTTAGGTGGGCGTGGTTGCACTTAATTATTTGTAAACTCTGGAGCTGGTGGGGAAACAATTTTAAGCTCCGGAGCTGGGAGCCATTTGCTGCTGAGTTTAGGGGTCATATACAAAGGGCCTCTGTGTCTGGCAGCTTCTGAGGGCAGGGGTGCAGCTAGAATTCTCTCTGTGCTCTGGTGTAGAGTGTGAGATTGTTGGGTGTTTATAGCTGTGGGATCTCCAACAAACTCAAACTCTACACCAGAGCACAGAGAAAATTCTAGTTCCCTGCACTCCTCTCCTTTAATGATGCTGACTGCAGAGATGGAAGAAATGTTAGGAAGAAAAACCTCCAGAACATGGCCAAACAACCCCCCAAAACCCACAATAATAATCAGATCCTGGGGTGAAATCCTTTGAGAAGTCACACATATTCAAAAGTAGATTCCATTTTGCAATTTTTGGGAACTTATGTTTTTTTTTTCCAAAGAGGAAGGCCTGAAATTAGGGATGTGCACAAAATGAAAAACAAAATGCAGTTTCATCGTTTTGTTACATAACAAAATGAAAGGAAACAAAATGAAATGATGAAGCAGCATTTTGTTACAGACGAAATGAAATGGTCATTTTTCTGTTAAAATGAACCATTTCATTTCCTCTGTAAAACGTCACCACAGATTTTTAAAAAGTGCCTACCCAGCTGGTCAGAGCAAGAAAAAAATAGCAAAACAAAACCAACAAAATATGAAACTTTTTTAAAAAAAATGTTTCTTAATAAATGAAACAAAAAGGGAGAGGAAGAAATGAAGAATGAAATGAAACACCATTTTGGTGTTTCATGCCCATCCCTACCTGAAATATTTTTTTCTTTTTTCTTTTCAGATCAGATGCTACCTGCCTGACGAGAAGTGCAGCTACTGCCAAAACCCTTCTGTTTCATTTTATTTTCTCTTTTAATTGCTTTCAGTATAACCCAGCCTGCTTTCCTTGCCCCGTCTCCCCAATAACGGGGATTGTCCTGGGATGTGACAGAGCAGCACTCTTCTTTCCATACGCTTTGTTGACGAGGGAGACTTTGTTCCCGTGACCTGGACTTATTCCCGGAAGTGCTGCTGCTGCTTTTCATGAAGGGAAGCGAGACAGAGGAATGAGAAGGCAGTCTCCTCTTCTTTTCTCCTTCTTTCCGTGCATCAAAGAGCCATTGAGGGTGATGGTACATTTTGCAAAAGTGAAAAGCCATCTCTGTAACGCAAGGCTTCATCCCCTCTCTCCCTGTCCATATTCAGTGTGCTGGATGAGCATTGTGTGGCAAAGAGGGAAAGAGATCGGCAAAAGTGCTGTAGCTTAATCAATAATTTAAGTAATTACTTCTCTTAGTGCTCTGCTGGCCAAGATCCACTGCCAGAAGAGACAAAGCAAAAAAGGGAGATAAACATGGAGGAACAGCAGCAGCCAGGTTAGGTCAGATCCAAATGTCTTCTAACTTAGGGACGTTGGGATAAAGTCAGCCTATGGCCAAAGTGATGCCCCTAAATAACCTCCTTCATCCTCCAAATGGCTTGGGGCCAATGTAGAGATACCCCCCTTGAGGGAAAGGACGTGGCCCCAGATGCCTGGGCAGGCACGGCCCTTGGAAGCTATTCAACCCCACCCGTGTGGGGATGCCCCGGGAGGGGGAGAGTAGATTCCTGGGCTAAGCCTGTAAACAGGATGCTTCTCTGGCATCCCTATCTCCCAAGGTGACCAGCAAAGCATGAGTCCCAGGACAAACATCCGCCTGCCACTCTGAGATAAGCTTTCCCATAGCCAGCAAAACTCAGGGGCTATGTGAGCACCTGCAGGTAGTCTTTTTTCTGTCAATGACTCTCTTCCCTTCCCCTTGTGATGCCTTGTTTACTGTAACTAATAAAAGCTTGGAGCCACTTGGGAGGGTGGACTCAGAGCACTCTGCTTCAACCCCATCTATAAAGGTGATGGGACCAAGAGAACAGCCTCTCCTGATTATCTTAATGCCCAGGCAGGCTGATAGAGAGAGATGTGTCTTTTAGATAGCTTGGACTGTTGCAATGACCATGCAACACATTGATGGGGTTGAAGCAGAGTGCTCTGAATCCACCCTCCCAAGCAGCTCATAAATAAAGCTTTCATTAGGTACAGTAAACAAGACATCACTACAGGAGAGGCAGAGAGTCATTGACAGAGAAAAGACTACTTGCAGGTCCTGCAATCAGGCTTACTTAGGAGGTTACTTCATGTCCTACTCATTCCACGATTGCGTTCATTCCATGACAGCATTGTTCGTGGTCACTTGGTTTTGTCCCTGTTCAATGCTTGTTTTCGTTTACCCATGGGTGTGATTACTTGTCTCGTGGCAACTTTTACTTCACATCTTTGTTTCGTGACAACTACTGGATTTCCCTGGCTTCGTTTAGACTTTTTTTTAATTGTCTGTTTTTTGATATTTCGAATCCCTACTGCGGGCATGTGGGCTGTCTTGGGAAGCCCAGCAGGAGGAGCCGGGTGATCCCTTACCACTTGCCGCGGGGAAGCGGCGATGGCAGCAGCTTGGGCAGTGGGCGAGACACCCTTGCCTGAACTCAGCAGTCTGTGGGCTGGCAGGCGAGCAGGCAAGGAGAGCTCAGCCCCGCCTCCAGAACCTGAGGAGGATGGACCTACACCTGACAGTGGCTCTCCGCCTGTCCCTTCTCCTGCAGGGACAGGCAGGCAGCCGAGCCTGGCCGGGGGCAGGAGTTCCAGTCAGCTTTCTGGCTTTCTCAGTTGTCGGAGTATTCCTAGAGCAAAAGGGGGAAACAGCCATTGCCGTTACTTCATGTCCCTTATCTCGGAACAAGAACTGGGAACAAAGCGTGACAACAGATTCCCCAGCCCAGGGGCAGGTACGGCTCATCACGCTCTGTTCCCGGTTCAGAGGGCATGGTCGGGACAAGATTCTGCTGTCACGCTATGGACATGAATTAACCTTTTTTCATACCTGTCCCAAGTGGAACAGCAAAGAGGGACGAGAAGGACGTGGAGTAGCGGCCTTAAAAGGAGACAAGTTTAATGGGTAGCTTACAACACACAGGGGTACCCACAGTGGATTGGGATGGATGACAGAATGACTCACAAGGAAGCACAGGAAGTCCGCACACCCACTTAGTAAAGCAATATAAATACATAAATAAATAAATAATCTTCATAACATTTTGTCTCCTTACATGAATAGGTCAGGGATACATCATTACTACATTATGCCTTGAATAGTGATACTTATGTGAACTATTCCTATAGCAGAATCCTGCCATGATAAGTCCAGCTACTCTCAGCTGTAGTAAATGGAGGCATATGATAGTAACTAGAGATGGGCACAAAACGAACAATTTTTCGTTTCCATTTTCGTTTTTTCATTTCGTTATGTAACGAAATGACAAACAAATTTTGTCTCTAGAATGAAACGAAACAAACAGAAACACCGGAAATTTTGTCGTGCGTTTCGTTTCCGTTACTGCAATATGAGTGAATTGCTTAAAATCCTTTAAAAAATCACCAAAAAATGAAATAAATGGTAACAAAATGGTAACAAAACGAATGAAAACAAAACAATTTTTTGCAAAAATTCACGAAAAATGCAAGCGAACCGAAACAGACCCTCCAAATGACAGACAAATGAAATGCCATTTTTTTATTCGTGCCCATCTCTAATATTAACATCTGCCTCCTGCTCCCTTCATATTCTGACTACGTACTGCCTCTTACACATCTGTTGTGCTTCTCTGAGTCATGAGAACAGTAGAACAGCTGTAGCTGCACAGAATGGAGGATAGCAAATCAAGATGGAAGACAAACAGCTGTTCCAAAAATATTTGGCTACAACAGAGTAATACTATCATGGTCTTCTGCTGGAGGTGAGTTCTCACACAGGGGTTGGAGAATTCTCAGGCTGTACCACTGTGGCACAAAGTCTTGGCTTGTCTAGAGATGGACATGAAGCATAGTTATATGCAGTTTCAGAAGTTCACAGCTCTTCTGTGGGTCCCCTGGGTTCTCTTACCCAACCTGCTCTGCCAGGATCCTACTCATAGGCGGTGGTGTGGCTTTCCAGCTTAGCTTTCTCTGGTGGGTGCCCATTTAGAGGAAATACCCAGAGGAAGTGGGGATGGAAGCCATGCCAATGTATATGGGGGCTCACCATAGGAGGTAGGGTTGGGGAAGCTGGGGCACCCATGGATCATCTTTGCTGACAAACTGCTGAATCACATCAAACTCCATAACCATGGCCCATGTCCATTTCTAGTCTTGACTGAAACAAACAATGGCAAAGTCTTACATCTCTTTTAGGGAGGGAAAATACTCATCTTGTATTGTAAGGGGCTGCTTTTTGGGCTCTTTAGTCTGGAAAAAAGCCGCCTGAGGGAAGATATGATTGAGACGTACCAAATAATGCAGCACATGAGTAAAGTGGATAGAGGGATGCTCTTCTCCCTCTCACAAAATACCAGAACTAGGAGACATCCACTCTAATTGAGGGCTGCAAGAGTGAGAACAGACAAAAGAAAATACTTTTTTTTACCCAGCGTATTGTTAGTCTGTGGAACTCCCTGCCACAGGATTGAACGCTCCCCTCCGCCTTGTGCGGGGGAGGGGCGTCTTTGCCTGAAGGCCGGGCGCAGAAGATAGGCTGCGCAGTTTGCGTAGCCTGCGTTGGGAGCGCGCCACTACAAAAGTCTCCGGCGTGCTCCCCGCAGTCTGCCCGGCCGGAAAGGCGAACTGCCCCGCCCTCCCGCCGCCATTAATGTGCTGGTGATGCGTAGCTGGTCGCTTCGGGGCCGGATGGGAATTTTTGACCTCCACTCGAATTGGCAGTGAGTGGAGGTGCTTTTTCGCCCATCCCATCAGTCACAGGTCGGCGTGGAGTGTGTAATCCCTGGTCACATTTGGCGGGTAGCGCAAATAAGAAAAATTTAACGACCCGGTCACATTAGTTAATTAATAACTTCATGGTCCCGGCAGCCCTTAATTAAAGCAGATGAGGGTTTAGGTAGGCGGGATTTAATAACGGACCCAGGTTAAGTCGGAGGGCTGCCAAAGTGTAATTAAAATGCATAGGCCAGGGAAAGCCCTGGCAAATTGGGACCTGGTAAAATTAGACGCCTCAGACTAAGATCGCGCTACCACACAGACCCTCCTTGAGTTAAATTGTGTTATTCTGATAGTTTAAAGTTGCTTCCTGTGTTAAATAAAATGTGGCCCATGTTAAACCAACTTAAACTGTGTCGCCTCGTTATTACGGCCTTGAATGGCAAGTGGTGATGGCATCTGTCCTGGATGCCTTCAAAAGGGGATTGGACAGATTCCTGGAGGAAAAGTCCATCACAGGTTACAAACCATGATGGAGATGTGTAATCTCCAGGCTTAAAACCGGGGTGCTTCAAAGGCCAGCTGCAGGGGAGTGGTATCAGGAGACAGATATCTAGTCTCGTGCACTCCCAAACGCATCTGGTGGGGCCACTGTGAGATACAGGAAGCTGGACTAGAGGGCCTTTGGCCTGATGCAGCATGGCTCTTCTTCAGTTCTTATGTTCTTATACAGTGACCCCCCACCGATTGCGGGGGTTAGGGACTCACCCACCTGCGATGCATGAAAATCCACGATATGCGGTAGCGGGTAGGGGGCTGGGGGCGGTTGGGGGAGCAATTGCACGCCTGTCCGAGAAGTCTTGGGGCGGCACACGCCGGCGGTGGCAGGGGGATCTGCATGGCTCAATGCTTTCCAATGGGGAAAATTTCTCCGTTGAAATCCATTGACTCAATGCATTTCAATGGAGATTGTGGCCCCCCTGCCGCCCCCCTGCATGCCTCCGAGGCTTCTTGGAGGGGCCAGGGGGTGGCGTGGAGAGACCTGATCGCCCGCCGCCACCCCCCTGCGTGCCCCTGAGGCTTCTCAGAGATGTGGGGGTGGTGCAGAGCAACCCAATTGCCCCCCGCTGCCCCCCAAGTGGTTCCGAGGCTTCTCGGAGGGGGAGGGGTGGCAGGGAGCAACCCAATTCCCCCCTGCCACCCCCGTGGTGCAGGTACTGCGATCCCATGATGTAGATGGACCACAGTACCTGAACCGCGAAATGGCAGGGGGTCACTGTAATAATGGAGACTAGAGATGTGCACAAAATGAACTTTTAGTTTGTTTTGTTATTTGTTATTTGTTTCATTATGTAATGAAATGAATAACAAACCTCTGGATAAATTTAAAATGTAGTACGGCCACGTGGTCGGCAGTTTAAAAAAAATAAAAAATTAAAAAATTAAAAAAATAATGAGCACCGACCGGGCCCCAGGGGTGGCCTGGTTGGCACCTTAAAATGGAAAAAAATATATATATATATATATATATATATATATATATATATATATATATATATATATATATATATATATATATATATATATATATATATATATATATATATATATATATATATATATATATATATATATATATATATATATGCATGTTAGGGTGGATTCGGGTTTCTTCCGTGTAGAAATCTGGTTGTTTTGGCGACGTTTCGACGAAGTCTCACTCGTCATCTTCAGGCTGGTGTTCTGGCTTCTTTCTTCTTGAAGCAAAGCGTGGTCTCAGTTGAAGTCCTTCTATAAATACTGCTGGGGGTGTGTGGTTTGCTTGCTTTGTTGCTGATTGCAGGTTCCTTTGTTCCTTTGTTCTTTTGTGATCTGCTGTGTGGCTGAGGCGATCGTTAAGGGATTAACTGCTGGTGGCTGTTTAGATGGCTGTTTAGATGCTGGTGGGTTAGATGGCTGGTGGGTTCTGGCAGTATCCTGGGCTTTGGTGGAGTGGGGTCCTGTGTCTTGTGAATTCATTTTGGTCTGGCTATGTGTCTGTGGTCTCCCAATGTTTTTTTGGGGTGTGTGAGTGTGCTCCATGTGGTGACTGGAGTGGGGTGCCGCAATAGATGGTGCAGTCGTGGTTTTGTTATTGGATGGTGGTTTCGTTTCATCTGTGGGAAGGGTCTGGGTTTGTGTTTGGTGTGGATGGAAGGTGGTGGCATCTTGTGTCCTTTTGGACCTGGTGTCAGTCTTTGTGACAGAGGCTCGTCTGTTGACCAGGGCTAGTTTCCAGATGTCAGGCAAGCGGGAGGTGTCATCACGTTTATTCATGTTGTTTGGGTGTTTCTCTATTTCAATCTGCCTCTCGTCACCTCCAGACTCTAAGGGAGCTACTGTCTCAACTTTGCAGGAGTGTTTAGCTGTAGTAATGAACTGGATTAGGATGAACAAAATGAAACTAAACCCAGACAAGACAGAGGTGCTCCTGGTCATTCGAAAGGGAGAACAAGGGATAGGGATGCAACCTGTTCTGGATGGGGCTACCATCCAATTGAAAAATCAGGTACACAGCTTGGGGTGCTCTTGGACTCATCCTTGAGCTTAGATGTCCAGATCACAGCTGTGGCCCAGAGCACATTTGCACAATTATGGCTAGTACGCAAGTTACACCCCTTTCTTGAGAAACAAGCTCTAGCCACAGTGACACATGTCCTAGTGACGTCCAGGCTAGACTACTATAATGCACTCTATGTGGGACTTCTGCCTCAGTCTGGAATATCTTATAAATGGGGCACATTTCTACTTTTGTGTCCCAGTTGATCAGTGAGGCTACAAAATAAAACAGGCTGAACTGTGCTTTCATCATTGTAAGGCTAATTACACTGCTGACAATGAGGCCTGTAATAAGACTTCCTGGGGTAGGAACTGGCAAGCCACCCCGGTATCCCTGCCAAGAACATCCCATGGTCAGAAACAAAAGGCTAAAAGATATGACGCTGGAAGATGAGCCCCTCAGGTCGGAAGGTGTCCAACATGCTACTGAGGAAGAGCGGAGGACAAGTACAAGTAGCTCCAGAGCTAATGAAGTGGCTGGGCCAAAGCCGAAAGGACGCTCAGCTGCAGACGTGCCTGGAAGAGAAAGGAAAGTCCAATGCTGCAAAGAAATATACTGCATAGGAACTTGGAATGTGAGATCTATGAACCAGGGTAAGCTGGATGTGGTCAAACGTGAGATGGAAAGAATAAACATTGACATCCTGGGTATCAGTGAACTTAAATGGACAGGAATGGGTGAATTCAGTTCAGATGACTATCACATCTACTACTGTGGGCAAGAATCCCAAAGAAGAAATGGAGTAGCCTTCATAGTCAACAATAGAGTGAGAAAAACAGTGCTGGGATACAACCTAAAAAATGATAGAATGATCTCGGTACGATTCCAAGGCAGCCCTTTGAACATCACAGTAATCCAAGTTTATGCACCAACTACCAGTGCTGAAGAGTCTGAGATTGACCAATTTTACGAAGACTTACAAGAACTTCTAGAACTGACACCAAAGAAAGATGTTCTTCTCATCATAGGGGATTGGAATGCTAAAGTAGGGAGTCAAGTGATAAAAGGAATAACTGGCAAGTTTGGCCTTGGAGTTCCAAATGAAGCAGGGCAAAGGCTAATTGAATTTTGTCAAGAGAACAAGCTGGTCATTGCAAACACTCTTTTCCAACAACAGAAAAGGCGACTCTACACATGGACATCACCAGATGGACAATACCGGAATCAGATTGACTATGTTCTCTGCAGCCAAAGATGGAGGAGCTCTATACAGACAGCAAAAACAAGACCTGGTGCTGACTGTGGCTCAGATCATCAGCTTCTTATTTCAAAATTCAAACTTAAACTGAAGAAAGTAGGGAAGATCACTGGGCCAGTTAGGTATAACCTAAGTCAAATCCCATATGAATACACAGTGGAAGTGAAGAATAGATTCAAGGAACTAGATTTGGTGGACAGAACACCTGAAGAATTATAGATGGAGGCTTGTAACATTGTACAGGAGGCTGCAATGAAAAATATTCCAAAGAAAAGAAAATGCAAGAAAGCAAAGTGGTTGTCCAACGAGGCCCTACAAATAGCGGATGAGAGAAGGGATGCAAAATGCAAGGGAGAAAGGGAAAGATACAGAAAATTGAATGCAGACTTCCAAAGAATAGCAAGGAGAGACAGGGTGGCCTTCTTGAATGAACAGTGCAAAGAAATAGAGGAAAACAACAGAAAAGGAAAAACCAGAGATCTGTTCAAGAAAATTGGAGATATTAAAGGGGTATTTCGTGCAAAGATGGATATGATAAAGGACAAAAATGGTAGGGACCTAACTGAAGCAGAAGAGATCAAGAAGAGATGGCAGGAATATACAGAAGAATTATATCGGAAAGATCTGGATGTCCCTGATAACCAAGATAGCGTAATTGCTGACTTGGAGCCAGACATCCTGGAAAGTGAAGTCAAGTGGGCCTTAGAAAGCATTGCAAACAACAAGGCCAGTGGAGGTGACGGCATTCCAATTGAACTCTTTAAAATCTTAAAAGAGGATGCTGTAAAGGTGCTGCATAAGATATGCCAGCAAATTTGGAAAACCCAGCAGTGGCCAGAGGACTGGAAAAGATCGGTCTACATCCCAATCCCAAAGAAAGGAAATGCCAAAGAATGCTCCAACTATCGCACAATTGCACTCATTTCACATGCTAGCAAGGTTATGCTCAAAATTCTACAAGGCAGGCTTCAGCAGTTTGTGGAAAGAGAACTTCCAGAACTACAAGCTGGATTTCGAAGGGGCAGAGGAACTAGAGATCAAATCGCCAACATGCGCTGGATTATGGAGAAAGCCAGAGAGTTCCAGAAAAACATCTACTTCTGCTTCATTGACTATGCCAAAGCCTTCGACTGTGTAGACCACAACAAACTATGGCAAGTCCTTAAAGGAATGGGAGTGCCTGACCACCTTATCTGTCTCCTAAGAAATCTATATGTGGAACAAGCAGCAACCGTCAGAACTGGATATGGAACAACTGACTGGTTTAGAATTGGGAAAGGAGTACGACAAGGCTGTATACTGTCACCTTGCCTATTTAACTTATATGCAGAGTACATCATGAGAAAGGCCGGTCTGGATGAATCACAAGCCGGAATTAAGATTGCCGGACGAAATATCAACAACCTCAGATACGCAGATGATACTACTCTAATAGCAGAGAGTGAGGAAGAATTAAAGAACCTCTTAATGAGGGTGAAAGAGGAGAGTGGAAAAAATGGGCTGAAGCTCAACATCAAAAAAACTAAGATCATGGCCACTGGTCCCATCACCTCCTGGCAAATAGAAGGGGAAGAAATGGAGGCAGTGACAGAGTTTATTTTCTTGGGCTCCTTGATCACTTCAGATGGCGACTGCAGCAATGAAATAAAAAGACGCCTGCTTCTTGGGAGGAAAGCAATGGCAAACCTAGATAGCATACTAAAGAGCAGAGACATCAGTTTGCCAACTAAGGTCAGGATGGTTAAAGCTATGGTTTTTCCAGTAGTGATGTATGGAAGTGAGAGCTGGACTATAAAGAAGGCTGATCGCCGCAGAATTGATGCTTTTGAGCTGTGGTGCTGGAGGAGAGTCTTGAGAGTCCCCTGGACTGCAAAGAGATCAAACCTATCCATTCTGAAAGAAATCAACCCCGAATGTTCACTGGAAGGACAGATTTTGAAGCTGAGGCTCCAGTACTTTGGCCACCTCATGAGAAGAGAGGACTCCCTGGAAAAGTCCCTGATGCTGGGAAAAATCGAAGGCAAAAGGAAAAGAGGACGACAGAGAATGAGATGGTTGGACAGTGTCATCGATGCAACCAAAATGAATTTGACAAAACTCCGGGAGGCAGTGGAGGATAGGAAGGCCTGGCGAGCTCTGGTCCATGGGGTCACGAAGAGTCGGACACGACTGAACGACTGAACAACTATTTCAATGGCTTCCATGATTATTCGACTGTTGAAGTGTTCAGTTTTGGAGATGAGTTTGGTTCTTTCAAAGTCAATTTCATGACCTGTTGTTTTTATGTGCTGGAAGAGAGAGGAAGATTTTTCTTCTTTTTTGACTGCGTTCTTGTGTTCTGCGATGCGTGCGCTTATTCTCCTGTTTGTCTGTCCGATGTATGTGGCTGGACAGACTTTGCATGGTATTTCGTAGACTCCTTGGTTTTCTAGCTCAATCTTGTCTTTGGGGTTTCTTAAGATGTTGGCTATTTTTTGGTCGGTGCAAAAGGCTGTCTTGATATTGTGTTTGTGGAGAATTTTGCTGATTTTGTCTGTGGTGCCTTTGATGTAAGGGAGGAGGGCGGTGCCGTTGTTCTCTTCTGTTTCTTGGTTCTTGGGGGGTGTTTCCTTTTGGATTAGTTTGGTGATGGTGTTTTTTTGGAATCCGTTCGCAATTAAAACATTCGAGAGAGTGTGTAATTCAGTTTTTAGGTGGTCTTTGTCAGCGAGGCGTTTGGTTCTGGAGATGAGGGTTTTGCTACGGAGTTGATCTGTACAGGGTGGTGGTGTGATTGTGCATTTAAGTAGCGGTTTGTATGTGTTTTTTTCTGGTAGATGGTATGTCCTAAGGAGCCGTCGGGTTTTTTTGTAGATTAGGACGTCCAGGAAGGGAAGTTGGTTGTTGGCTTCTATTTCCATAGTGAATTGTATTTTGGGGTGTAGGCTGTTGAGATGTGTGAGGAAGTTGTTCAGTTTATCTTTCCCGTGTGGCCAGATAACAAAGGTGTCGTCAACATATCTGAGCCAGAGTTTGGGTTTATGTTCGGACTTCTGTAACGCGTTGGTTTCAAAGTGTTCCATATATAGGTTTGCGATGACCGGTGAGAGGGGTGATCCCATGGGTGCTCCTTCTATCTGTTTGTATCTTTGTCCATTGTGGATGAAGTATGTGTTGGTTAGGCAGTGGTTGGTCAGATCTAGGATGTGTTTGGGGGGGTTGTATTTGTTGTGGATAGCTGTCAAGGCTTCTTGAATGGGCACTTGTGTGAAGAGCGAAACAACATCGAAGCTCACGAGTAGGTCATTGGGTTGTAGGTCTTGTTTCTTTATAATTTCTATGAAGTGGAACGAGTTTTGTACGTATGAAGTGATGGATTCTGCATCACTTCTGCAATATATATATATTATAGATAGATAGATATACACAGTGGAACCTTGACTTAATTAATCCGTTCCGGATGTCTAGACATAAGTCAAACATGCCTTAAGTCAAACAAACTTTTCCCATAGAAAGTAATGGGAAAATGGAGTAATCTGTTCCAGACAATGAAAAAGACCCTTGAAAAGAGCAATTTAACACAAATTTGCTGGGATAGGAGATTCCTTCCGGGGATGTAAATGAAATGTCTCTTCAAAGAGAGGAGGAGGCAGTGGAATTATAGTCCACAAGTTATATGCCTCCACTTTTTAATGTTCATAGCAACAATGTCTAATATTTAAGTTTTACTGATTTGTAACCTGACTTCCAAGTTCTGAACAACTCTATGCTTACCATTAGAGTCCCACAACTGTACAGCTCCCCAACTAAAATGCTTCCATTGTGGACCAGAATTCTGCAGCCAGATTTTTTGCAAGACTGAGCCAACTGTCTAACCAGCGAGGCCATTCCCAAGCTTTCGGCCCTTCTTCTCCTCCGCGGCAGCGGTGGCTTCGGCAAGGCCGAGGACCAGCTCCAGGTGCTCGGCCTGGAAGAAGGCAGGAGAGGAAGAAGGCAGGAGCAGTTTGGAGGTGGCAGCCGCGATGCTGGATCATGGCTGCCACCCGTTTCCAGGGACTTTCGCTGGAGCTCCGAGCTGTAAGTCAGAGCAGGCAGTGCAAGTCAAATAGGCCCCTTCTTGCTGCAAGTCAAATATGCTGTAAGTCAAGCGGCATGTGAGTCAAGGTTCCACTGTGTGTGTGTGTGTGTGTGTGTGTGTGTGTGTGTGTGTGTGTGTGTGTGTGTGTGTGTGTGTGTGTGTGTGTGTGTGTGTGTGTGTGTAGTGCAGGGTCAGGAACCCAGAAGTTTAAAAATAAATAAATATTTTAGTGCTCTAAAATAAAGAAAAATAATAATAATAAAATAAGTGCCCACCTGGCCCCAGGGGCCGCACGGTGGACGCTTGGGAAAAAAAGAGGTCCTGGCCCCATGCCAGCATCTCAAAGAGCCCCTGCCACAGGGGCCAGGTTTCACCACCGCCACCTGTAAGAACCCGAACCCCGAACCGGTTCGGGTATGTATGTTTTCTTTTTAAATAAATTGTATGAACCCAAACCCAAACTGAACCAAGGGTGGGCCCGATCCAGATGAACCCAAACCATGGGTTCTCTGGTTCGTGCCCACCTCTAGTGGAGAATTTTATTTGGGGTCACCCCTAACCTTCTAGGATCCCCACCCAATAGTATGGTCTTGAGTCATGCCTTATCCAATAAAAGGCACAGTTTTATTGCATTGATTCATTTCCAAAGCTTTATTCCATGATGAGTTTCTTGAAGCCATTATTTCTGGGTGCATGTGCATTCTTGTTCTGCCACAAGACTGACAAGCTGCTGCTGGCCTCAGGTCCTGATCCTGTCACCAGTAAGTCACCTGCTCAGCAGTTCAGCATGGCATCATTTTCTTTCTGGCTGAGATTTGCTGCTACAAATAACAGCTTTCATATCCTGCCAGCATGGGATACACAGCATGCCAAATTGCATGTCTGGGAGGCTCGTGTTGTGTTGTGCTGTGTTATTTGGCTTTACCAAATGAGCAATTGCAGCTGTAGGGATCATTTTAGAGGCCCGACATTCAGAGGCCAGGTCCATATTCCTTTCCCCAATAGCAAAAACAGATGGTAGCCACAGCAATGGCACTATAAGGAATTAACAGCAATGCCTTCAGCCCTTCTCCTGTGGTGGCACCTGATGCCCACATTAAGCTGAATGGGCATTATGTTCCACCAGACTTTCCCTATCAGCAGAAGATCAAAAGTGGTGAGAATCCAAACATTCCTCCAACAAATTGCTCACATTCAGTCAAATCCAAATAACTGGATGGCATCATCTACATAACTAATCTGAAAAGAAAAAGAGTAGCTACTAGAGATGGGCACGACTCAAAAAAATTGTATTTCGTTTTTTGTTTGGTCGTTTGGGGATCCGTTTCGGTTCATTTTCCTTTTTGTTTTGTTTTTGAAAAATTTTTCATTTCGTTTTCGGTTCGTAATGAAATGAAAAAACAAAAACAAAAATGAAAAATTGCTGTTTTGTTAGCATTCTTTTCAGTTTAATGGATTTGCTGCAACAAAAACGAAAAACACAGAAAAATTGGTCGTTTCGTTTCCATTTCCATTTTGGTTTTTGAAAAATTTTTGTTTTCATTTTCATTACGAAACAAAATGAAAAAATGAAAACGAAAAAAAAAATTTTGCTGAGTCATACCCATCTCTAGTAGCTACTAAGAGAAAAACAGTAACACAGTACTTGGGGGGGCAGCCACCAGAGGAATTAATAACACAAATATGCATCCACATACCAGTAATTGCAGAGTCTATGTATTCCACACAACAGGAAACCTCAGTAAGGAATTATGAAACTCTGTGAAACTTCTTGCCTCCAGCTGAGGTGAGATTTTTTTTTTCTTTCCCGCCATCGTAACTTGCATTTTAGTCGAGGTGTCATGTGGTTTTAACAGTGTTTAGGGAGTTTATAGGTTTGTCTGTGATTATTTATTGTATTTTATTGGCTTTGTAGCCTTTTTTGTTGTAAGCCGCTTAGAGTACCCTGTAGATAAGCGGGATATAAATATAATAAATAAAATAAATAAATAAATAGATTAAGAGGTCTTTTTTTCTCGTGCTTGAGATCTCTATAATTTGTGAAAAACATTTCTAGAGTTCTTCCTCCTTAAACAGCAAATTCCACACACACAAATGAGAATCCCAGAAAGATATTTATTGAGAATGGTACAAACAACTCATCTAGTGCTTCTGATTTCTAAATTGAGCAGCATTCACCCTGATGTTGCAATACATACATTCCACAATTGTATACAAAGGACAATCTTTCTCCAAGGCAGACAGTTTTCTTCTAGCAAAAAGCCACCTTGCATTCACACACACACACACACACACACACACACACACACACACACACACACACACACACACACACACACACACACACACACACACAGAGAGAGAGAGAGAGAGAGAGAGAGAGAGAGAGAGAGAGAGAGAGAGAGAGAGAGAGAGATGTTATTGACAATGTAAGAGGTCTGCCAAAATATCCAGGAAAGGTCTTGCCACATTCTTATCAGAAAGAACACTGGAGTTCTTTGTTCTTGCTTACAAACAGGGATTCAGATATCAACTACTGATGACTTTTCTGTTTCATCACCTGGAGAGGTGGATGTTGATGGCTTGATACTTCTTCTACACCAAGGGGCGATCTAAATGCAGGTGGACAAAGTACCGTTCCCTATGTAACTTCTGGTTAGACAAATGGAGTAGATGTGATAGGCAATACAACATTGCAGAGAAATTGAGTCTCACTGTTATTTCTGGGGTCACCATGGTGCAGAATTCCGCTTGGAACCAGGCTTGGATCAAACTAATTTACTTTATTAATCTGTTTATTGGAGCATTAAATGTATATATAGGCAGTTGACGAATGATCTTGGAGTTGTCCAGAATCAATACAATCACAAACAAAACAAACCAACAAAAAGACAGCCCACTTCATATCTAAAAAGGCAAACATTTTAACATGTTGAAAAGTGCCCCAGGCCTGCATCAGAAAATGCATGTTAAAAAGCCATGGATAATAAAGAGAACGGATTAAATATTAAATGTTTGCTGAGATCCAAGTGTCTGACTTTACATCTAAAAGTCTGCAATATATCTTTAGTCACATTTGCTAAAGGAATACAATCTGGAAGGCAGTCATGTCCTAATCTCCTCGGGCTTCACATCAGCATCGGACTACCAGGGAATGCCGAACCACAGGGCATTAAGGAGTGATCCAGCATGGCTCCTCTTGTATTCTTGGGATTCTGCAGCGGTGCCACTAGCCCAAAGGCCAGTTCAGGGTATATTTGAATCCTAAAGCAACCCCAAAGCTGCCAGAGAGTTTAAACCACAGCTTCTCCATCTGTCTAGTCAGAAGATCTCAACCAGTTCTCAATCCATAAGAGGACCTGGCTCCTTATGCCCTGACTGTGCAATTTTCTCAGCAGCCTTTGGTGAGGGACTGTGTCAAAAGCCTTCTGAAAATCCAGATAGACTATATCCACCGGTTCACCCAAATCCACATGCCTGCTGACCTTTTCAAAGAATTGTAAAAAGTTTGTCAGGCAGGACTTACCCTTTCAGAAGCCATGCTAATTTTTCTCTCAGCTTCTCCATCTGTCTAGCCTGAAGACAGCATTAATCAGAGGAATCAAAACTGGCTGTCAAAAAGTGACACCATCTTTTGTGAACAAAAATATGTCAGCTTATTAATTTTTGACAAATCCCCCGGGAACTATGTTTGACCTAGCCTTGTGGTTTGTTCTCGTGCAAGGAAATTACTCATGATCACACAGCAGTAGATGCAAATTATATATGCAGTGTTTATTAAAAATATTTTTCCAGGATACCTAAAATAGCCTATATTCAAGAAAGGGTGCCATCATATGCTAGATCTGATTGACCAGTGACTTAATTACATTTTTATGCTATTTTTCTCTTGAATGATTCAATGTACATCTCAGTTCTCCGCACATATGACAATGACGATGACGACAATGATAACACAACAAAAACAAAAACAACACAGAGATAGATAGAAATTGACTTTTAAAAGAGCTCAAAGTGCTTGTTTTGCAAAATAATTCACCATTCTTTTTATTTATTTATTTATTTGTTTGTTTGTTTATTTAAATGTTTTTATGTTGCTTTCTCTTTCAAGAGAGAAAGGAGGCTTGCATAATTAAAAGACAGTATTTGTAGCTAAAAATAGCAGATGCACAAAATAGTAAAAATCATAAGCAAAAGCAATGTCAAACATGCACTCAAAGCATGAAGGCACAACAATCGATTCAAAAAACCCCACTCATGTGCCCCAGTCCCTGAGGAAAACCTGGCCGGAATAGAAACTTCTTTGCTTCCTTGTAGAATGACAGCAGAGTTGGAGCCAGTCTGCTGTGGAAAGGAGTTCCAGAATCTGACAGCAGTAACAGAGAAGGCCCTCTGGCCCAAATGGGATGGAAATAAAGGCCTCCCTGATTATCTTGACACCAGACCACACTCATAAGAATAGTCATCTTTTGTTATTGAATAGTTTATTGGGTTTATCGTATTGCTTATGATCCATAAGGAACACTTCAACTGCTTTTTAAATCATGATTTTCAAAACGCTCTTACAAAATGTAAAGATGTGCCCCAAATGACCTCCCAATCTCATGTGAAATACATAAAGAACAGAATTCTTTTGGGCTTCTGCTTCCAGAACAGGGAAAGAATGTCACGGAAAGCACATTGACTTTTGATATGAAATACCAATACCATAGTATCAAACGGGGATGAGCACGAAGCAGAAAAATAATGTTTTGTTTTGTTTCATTTTCTGCTCACCCCTGATTTGTTTTGTTTAATTTCTTATAAAAAAATAAAATTTCATATGAAATGAAATGAAACAAAATAAAATGGCTCCCCTGGGTCCTAGAGGCACCAGATTTGGTGCTCGGGACTCCGGGAGCCATTTTTAAAGGGCTCCTGCTGAGCTGTTATCGGCTGGACCCCTTTAAAACTGGCCCAGGTGGCACCAGGGGTACTCCCAGGTACCGAGTGGGCCAGGTTTAAAGGGCTCCAGTCATTCACAGCTCGTCAGGAGCCCAAAAACGATGGAACAAAATGGTTCATTTCAATGGGAAAACAAGTTTTGTTTCACCTATAACGAAATGCTGCTTCCTCATTTTGTTTCATTTCACTTTGTTTTATTATGTAACAAAACAATGAAACAGCATTTTGTTTTTTCTTTCCTGTCCATCCCTAGTTTCCAATTGCTAAACCGCCAGGGAGTTGCTCTTAACTTTCAGCAACTGCCCCCAGACTATGGAATGCCCTCCCAAGTGAGGCCCGCCTGGCGCCGACGTTGATAACATTTCGGCGCCAGGTAAAAAACTTCCTGTTCCAGAAGTTTTTAAACTAATGATTGTGGGGCCTGATGGCAATTTTAATGTTGTGTTTTTAATGTATCATATTTATTGTATTTACATGTTTTTATTGTTCTAATTTTATTGTAGTTTTGATGTTTTAATTGTCTATTTTGATTGTGAACTGCCCAGAGACCTTTGGGTAGTGGGTGGCATGCAAGCTATATAAATAAATAAATAAATAAATAAACTTTGAATCTGCACTGGATTTTAATCTGTACTTTATAACAGCTATCCAAGGTGCAGAGAAACCCTTTTAGGGATATTGTTTAGCAAATCTCTCTGACAAAGTCCGGTCCCAAAAGCAGGAATGGCTTCTCACAGCAATCCTCAGATCGGAGTCACAGGCTGTAACTGCAAACAACCGTCCCACCCCTTTATGAGTAAAAGGGGAATTTAAGAAAAGAGTGGTGAAAACATGCGGGGGGGGATTCTAGAAACTGGAGCCACTGTAATACACTACAAGCTTACTTTACATGCTTCAGAAGCAGGCCAGTGCTTCAAAGAGGCAAGCATTCTCTCACTTGATCAAGCACAGCTCAAATGAGCCTTGAAAGGGTATATATTTTCTTTCATTTTCCAGGTGATGCACACAAGACAGAAGGCCTGGAATAATTGAAGGAGCTTTAATGAATTTGCCAGCCCCAGACAGTGAAGCAAACCGCAGTTGATTAAGACAGCAAAAAGTGTTGATCCTAATTAGAACTGACAAAGGGGTTTCTCTCTGCCTCCCCCACACACTCATATTGGATCCTGTTTTCTACTGCTCTCAGCAGGCTTGTGATTGTGCAGTGTGCTAAAGGTGGTGGTGATTATCTGGGAACTCTCCGTCACGTGGCCTTGTATATATATTCAACCCCGGATGGCTTGCTTAGAATCGAAGGGCTTCCCAGAACCAGCAAGGTCACCAGCTTTGACTCAGGGCAGGATAATTGGCTCCTGGAGAGAAGTTAAAGTCTGTGAGCCAAACTTGTGAGGATTTCTGAAGGTTTCTGCTTTATGGAGCTTCGTGGCACAGTGGTTAAATGCCTGTGCTGCAGCTAAAACTGTACTCACAACCTGGGGTTCAACCCCAGGTAGCAGGCTCAAGGTTCATAAGAACATAAGAACATAAGAAGAGCCATGCTGGATCAGGACAAAGGCCCATCTAGTCCAGCTTCCTGTATCTCACAGTGGCCCCACCAGATGCGTCTGGGAGTGGACGAAACTAGATATCTGTCTCCTGGTACCACTCACCTGCATCTGGTGATTGAGGTACCCCGGTTTTAAGCTTGGAGATGATACATCTCCCTCATGGTTTGTAACCTGTGATGGACTTTTCCTCCAGGAATCTGTCCAATCCCCTCTTGAAGGCATCCAGGCCAGTTGCCATCACCACATCCTGTGGCAGGGAGTTCCACAGACTAACAACATTCCATCCCTCCGAAGTCAGTAAATGAGTACCCAGCTTGCGGAGGGGGACAATGTGTACCCTGCATACTGTAATTAAATCTGTAAACCTCCCATAGACTACCTGAAATGGTATGGGGGAGGTATATAAGCAGAACACTTTGTTTTGCTTTGCTTTGCTTCATCAGGATGATCCTGCCATGATTTGTTGAGGCCCTCTTGGGACTTAAAAGCTCCTAGATTGGAAAGATAGGAAGGCACAAGGGAGTTCCTTTGGGGTGAGGGGAAAGTGCGTGCGAGAGAAGTTGTCCACAAAGAGGGGCACCAGTGCTCTCTATTAGTGGTGAATATGAGCCCTAGATACTACACTTTAAGAAGGATGCCAACACACTGGAGTAAGTTCTTGCCCTACGAGGAAAGACTGAAAGAACTGTGCATGTTTAGTGTGGAGAAAAGAAGACTGAAATGAGTTATGATAGCTCTCTTCAAGCACTTGAAAGGTAGACATCCAAAGGAGTGCTTGGATATGTTTTCAATCATCCCAGATTTCAAGACATGGAATATTTCTTTCTTTCTTTATATTTATATACCGCCCAACATTCCGAAGGAACTCTGGGTGGTTCTCAACAAGAGAATCCATGCAGTTCAGCTATGCAAACAAATGTAAAATGAACCCAATCGATTAGACCATTAAAATCAATAAAAATGAGATATACAATGGCAGCAAAAAAGAATGGGAAAAAATAGGATAAACCACCATTAGTTGCCAAAGCATCTTGGAAAAGCCAAGTTTTTAATCGATTCCAAAGGCTAAGAGGGGCCCCACGGTCCTAATATCGCTGGGAAGCTGATTCCATCAAATGGGACCCACCACAGAAAAGGCACAGTTCCAGGCAGAGGTCTTATGAGTTTTCCTCGGGGTAGCGAATCTAAGTATAAGTAAGGACCTGAGAAGATCTAGTGGCCTGGGCCAAAGATGATCTTGAGATAAAGGGCAGAAGATTAAGAATGGCAGATTTCAGCTGAATATCAGGGGCGAAAAACCACTTTTAACTGTTAGCAGTATAGCAATGGAACCGATGACCTCAAGAGTTGGAGAGCCCATTCTTCATTAAATATTGTACTGCTTAACAGCTGCAAGAGCTGCCTAGATGCCCTAAACACCTCCAATCTCGCCTGATTTCGGAAGCTAAGCAGGGTCGGCCCTGTTTAGTACTTGGATGGGAGACCACCAGGGAATACCAGGTGATGTAAGTGCCTAGAGTAGGAACTGGCAAACCACTCCAGTACTCCTGCCAAGAAAACTCCATGGACATGGAGTCATGAAGAGTCGGTCATGACTGTAACGAAGCAACACATAACAGCTGCAATACTCACAATGTTGTTTTGTGCTATCAAGCAACTTTCCAGATTATGGCAATCCATATTGGAGATTTGTGAGAAATTTAAGGAATGGTTTCACCATTGCCAGCCTCCAGTGCGCTTCCGCAACTGAGCAGGGGTTGGCCTCCTGGGCGCTTGTCCGTCACTCTATCCATTACACCATGCTGACTCTCACAAGATCTAAATGCAAGGCAATAAGCGAATAGTGCATTAACTCCATGCAACATTGTATAATGGTTGTGCTGTTAATGAATCAATAGTGCTGAATTAAAAGGGCCCATTGAACTTTAAATGCAACCCTAGTGTGGCCATTTTTCCTTGTTCTTAATTATCTCACGTAATGCTAATGCAGTTTAATTCAGTGCATTAACTTGCCATATGAGGAAGGCCTGAGTCAGCTCTCAGGCACTCTATTTTCAATATCTAGTTAAGTCCATCTTGCTGCAGTCAGCTGCAGGTTCTCGCTTGCATACTGTACAAAAATCGTTGACAAGGTTGCATTCTGTGTGGCTGCCTTTCTGGGATCGGCTTCACTCAACCAGACTATCTGCGTGGCTTGAGAGAGTTTATGAAACCCTTAGCAAAGTGATTATCTCCCCAATTAATATCTACAGCAATTAATACCTTCCTTAAGAGGGTTGTTCACCTACAGATAATATTAAGAAATTGTGCAATGGTTATCAAAATATCACATTTTATTACACTTTAGAAAGCTGATTGAAGCTGATACAGCTATTATGCCACACCAATGCTATAACCTAGGGCATCACTGAATGCAAATATCCTCATTTAATTAGCTACGATTGAACTCTCCTCATCCACTTTTTGTCCCCTTCATTCCTCCCTCTTTCTCTTCATGGTCCTCCTTCCTTCACCATCTCCTTCCCCTCCACTGACAAGAACAGGCCAGTCTGTGCATGATCAGATGTCTTGCTTGAGTAGTTTGAACAGAGAGGTAAGACACTTCATACCCACCTCAGCCTGGCCATATGGGCGACATAAGGGCATTTCAAGCTGCCCATCTCAATCCAGCCAGTGGGCCAGCCACCCACCTATACAGATTTACATGCTACAGAGTTGAACCTTCACATAGTGTGGGCAGAAATATCTGTGGAAATTGTATATCTAGCAGCTGCTTCTTTCTGGGATGCTGCTCTCATCAACACTATATACCAGTGGTTCACAAACCTTTGGGACTTGAGGAATCCTTGATTTACTGACCATTGGCCATGGCAACTCTTACTTGGAGGGGCCATCAGGGGGTCTCACTGCCACTAGGTGCAAGATCTTGACATTCCTCTCCAGACATCCCATCTCTTCACCCTTCCTGAATATCCCAATATCCAATGAGGTCCCCTTGGAAGCACCTTCACGGCTCACACACTTCACTTTTGGCTCTTGTTTGACATAGAGCTATGGACAGCTCCTTCACAAATTTCATTGGTCGATATTCTGTTCTGTTCCCCATGGAACCTCTAGCTCAGATCCTACCTCCCAAACTCTGAGCTGCAGTGCCCCATTTGGGAACCCTTGCTGTAGGCATTGGCTATAAATTAAACGGGAACTGTAGTGCCATCCAGATACCTTTGGCAGGAGAGTTTGTTCTAATTTTGATAACTTAACTGAACAACATTCCCTTGAAGCCCCCAACCTGGTGACATTTCCTCATCTTGTGATAAAATGCAGAGCAAAATGTGCCCATTATAAGCTCTTGCTGGGTGGTATACAATGTAATAATGTAGGCTACACATTGACACCCCCCCCCAGCAACCTGGGTACTGGCTGGGTATGAGGTACTGGGTACTGAGTACTGGATACTGGCCTCACAAAGATGGGAGGCCTCAAGATGGCTGTCTGAACTCATCAAATTTGTGTTCGGTTTGTCAGCAGAGTTCTGACTGTTATATTAGAGTTTAACCACTGCACCGCAAGGATGTTCCACAAGGGCATGCCATCAATGTTCTGGTATACCTATAGTTATTAGGAAACCCTGAAGATGAAGCAAGATGGAAGTACTGTAGTTGGTGAACTCTAAGTCATCTGGTCTAGATATCCTAATCTGAGTAGTCCATTATTCTGTAGAATAAGAAGCATCCTTGTTAATTCACTCCTGGCAATTGACAACAACCTGTTCCATATGTCTTAATATACTTAGGGACTGCATGTCATCCCTGATGAGTATACTGCACTCTGTTTGGCTGCTTACCGTTCAGAAAAGATGGAAATATTCCAATTGAACTTGTCTTCCAAATTACAGTCTAATTAACATATAGATCAGCCACCTAACATTGCTGTCAGAACATGCACTCCACTTACTGTGAAAAGACAAGCACTCTTCTGAACCTCATCAGCCACTTGAAAACTATTAATCTTTTCATTCTGCTTTTTGTTTGCAATCATTTAAATTATAAAGGAATGAGTTCACATTTCAAACACCCACTTCTCATTTCTTTCCTTCCTTCCTTCCTTCCTTCCTTCCTTCCTTCCTTCCTTCCTTCCTTCCCTTCCTTCCTTCCTTCCTTCCTTCCAACAGCCAGGACACTAAATCTGAGCAATCATTTGCCCTGGTTCCATCAATGCCATCATTCTGTTTCTATGTGCTTAGTCACATATAGAGATGGGCAGGAAATTAGCGTTTTCGTTTTCATTTTTCATTTTGTTACGTAACGAAACGAAAAACGAATTTTGTCTCCAAAATGAAATGAAACGAACTAAAACAACAGAAATTTTGTCGTGCGTTTCGTTTTCGTTGCGGCAAATACATTGAACTGCAATGAATGCTAGCGAAACAGCAATTTTTCATTTTTGTTTTGGTTTTTTCGTTTCATTACGTAATGAAACAAAAACAAAATTTTTAGCAAAAAAATTCACGAAAAACAAAAACGAACTGAAACGGACCCCCTAAACGACAAACAACAAACGAAACACCATTTTTTTGAGTCGTGCCCATCTCTAGTCACATATACTATGTGTAGGGAATCTTCTTCCAAAGGTTTATCTAAATTGAATGTGCTTTTCAGATGAGAGGAAGAGGCATTCATTCAAAATTAGCTTTATTTTTATTTTTAAGGCCGAATGAATTATCCTGGCATCTCAGGAAACCCATTGCAGTAGCTTCCAATTGTATTCAGCATCACAAATACATACTGCAGCCGATTGTCCCGGTGACAGTTCGGAGGCAAGTTGTCACTAAGAAAGATTTCTGTCTTGGCTTTCTCTCTGCTGTTCCACGGCAATAAAAGATAGCTGTTATTGGGCAGTCCTCTTTGCATTCCAATCCTTCAGCTAGAGAGAGAGAGATGGATAGAGAAACAGATAGATAGATTTTTAAGTAAGCACAGAATGTGGAGAAGAAGGTTGATGGTTTTCAGCCAACTGATCCATTTAGCACCTCCAGAGACTCCCGGGGAGACAAAAAACACTTTGATTTGGAAAGTCACGCCTTTTCAAGGCTCACAATATATTTTGTACTCATCAAATCATGCATTAGCTTTCGAAATGTATTGGGTTACCATGAATCCCAGTTTGGATTGATGAGAAGGCTCCAACATTCAAAGCAAGGAACAAATGGCTAAAATGTATACACATGAAATGAAAAATGTTCCCAAACACATCAGTCAGGGGAATGAAATAAAAGTGCCTCAGAAATTGCTTAAAGAATATGCACACAAATTTCCATGGAGGAAGAAAGAAGGGGCCTTTTTCACCATATGATCTAAAAATTCCAGAAAGGTGGCTGGAATTTGGAGAAACGATTACAAATTTTTAAACAAAATCTTTTAAAAAATTAAAAATAAATTTGGGTCTTAAGAGTATTTCCATACCTAATTCAAAGAGGAGCTGAAATATTCTTTTTGCATGTTTAGCCATTCAAAAAGAAGGCTGAGGTGGGATATGCTAGCTATGCTCAAATATTTGAAAGGATGTCATATTGAAGAGGGAACAGGTCTGCTTTCCATGGCTTCAGAGACTAGGACTCAGGGCAATGGTTTCAAACTACAGGAAAAGAGATTCCATTTGAACATTCAGAAGAACTTCATGACAGTTAGAGCTGTACGGCAGTGGAATATGCTGCCACAAATGGTGGTGGAGTCTCCTTCTTTGGAGGTTTTTAAGCAGAGGCTGGATGGCCATCTTTTGGAAATATTGTAATGGGGTTCCTGCATGGCAGGGGGTTGGACTGGATGGCCCTTGAGGTCTCTTCCAACTCTATGATTCTATGATTCTATTCATTACAAGAGATACATTCACACTTTTAGGCCTACAGCCTATCTGCACATGATGTGGGAGATCTAAATACATCTTTGAAAAAAGGTATTTAAACATTCATCTACAGTGGAAGGTGATCTAGATCAGACCAGGAGAGACAAACAGTTACCCCGGGTTGACTGCAAGCAGAAGAACACTCCCAAAACACAGCAATTCCATAGCAGAAAAGCTAGAAATTACATGTAACCTAAATTTATGAAAGGCCATTCAAATTAGGATGACTTTTGAACTTGTCAGTTTCTTTCTTCCTCTGCCACACCGTTAAGCTTTGCTACGAATAGCCAGAGTCTTGGAGGCCTGGCATTTGATTAGAGATGGCCATGAAACACAGGTTTGTCTAGTGGTCTAACAGGTATTTTGTATTTGTAGTTCTAATCTTTGACTCCTCCAGGGCTGACCACTTGGAGGCAGCACCCTGGCTTCCCTGCCCTGCATCTTCCCGATGTTTTCCTTCAGATTAAACATTCACAAAGAGTATTGAATTATTTTTGTTCTTGGATTTGTACACACAACGAATGCATATTCAGGAAGAAGAGTGTTTTTAGTACTGAGAAACTGTTCTTAACCACAAAACAGTTTATGGAAGACTTGACTCAACAATATATAACCTTAGTTCTTTTTAAGGGAAAAGGCTGGGTGAAATATTTCAAATAAATAACTACTCTAATAATGACCACACTAAAGAGAGTCATAGCTATAGTAGGCCCATTGGGCAGGGTTAGGCGGTGGGGGTGGACTGGATGGCCCTTGAGTTTTCTTCCAACTCTATGATTCTATGAATCAATGGAATTTATGGAAGAGATGAATCTCCAAATTCTCCACTTATTTGTGGAGCCCACTCTAGTGTGACTTACTATTAGAGATAGGCATGAAACGACCATTTTTATTACCGTTCTCCGTTATTTGTTCCGTTATGTAACAGTACAAATAACGACTGTTGCGATGGGGCAGGCTCGAACCGAACAGAACCAAGAAAATTTTCTTCGGTTCTGTTCATTTCCGTTACTGGCGTTGCACTGCTCATGCGATGAAAAATGGTGGCGCCCGGCCCTGGGAGGGCTCCCCGTGGCTGCGGGACGGCTCTCCCAGAAGGCTTGCCGCGGCCCCGGGAGGGCTCCACACAGCTGCGGGAACGCTTTCCCAGCCTGCATGCCACCGGCTCCGGTGGCGCCCAGCCCTGGGAGGACTCCCTGCGGCCACAGATTGCCGCACCCGAAAAATGAGGAAACGGAAATGAAGCGGGGCCCGGGCCCCGAAAAACGCAAACAGAACGAAGCGGACCCCAGGGCCCGAATAACGACCACGAAACGCCATTTTGGCATTTCATGCCCATCTCTACTTACCATACTGAGCCTCAGGATTTCAGTCAATGAATGTGTTTGACTGTGTTAGGCTTCAGACAAAGAACAAACAAGAAACTATAAGAGGTGGTTCCCCTGATACTTCACCCTCCCTTGGCTTCTGGACAGATCGATGACCTGCTTTTGCACCTTCCATTTCAAAAACAAGACCTCCTATTACAAATTATAAATTTTGAATCTCTGTCAAAGTGGCTTCTGGAGTAAGAATCCTTGTTATCTCACCCTTCATACACTTTCCATTTGGCATGTGTGAAAGAAAGAGCCTTTGATAAATTATCCAAGGGGTTCACAGAATCCGCTCATGTGCAACATGAGTTTTTTTTTTTTATTAATATTCCCTTCGAAATCTCTGTCATCATTTGGAACTGGGACTGAACCACCAAAAGGATACAGGTCCCTAGCTATCCCCTCTCCCCACTATCACTCCCTAATTCACTTTGAAGTTGTCTACTGTTTGGCAAGGGCCAGTGAATAGAAAATGATACCTCCCCAGGGTATCAGTTGGGAAGCCCAGCTTAGCACTGTGAAGCCTGGCCTCGGGGCTGCATGTCTGATTCCCCAATTTGTTGTCTTTTTTCATTCTGTGATTAAAGCAAGGCTTTAAAATGTTATGCAAAGGTACTTTCGGAAATAGCAGATCATTAATGAGCAGGTTCAGAAAAGGTCTTGTTTTATCAGACAGCATTTGATTCCAATTATGGATATGCCTGATCTTCTGAATGGAAGGTGGTGTGGAGGCATGTCAAAAACGGAGCAACAGGCACACACTAGAAAGGTGGACAGAGAGTGACCAAGAAACGTTGTGTAGCTAAAGGGAAAAGTCACTCTAGTTCCCATTGTTGGATCCCCAGATATTCTTGGACTACAACTCCCAGAAGCCTTCATCACTCACTGTGCTGACAAGAGCTTCAGGAAGTTGCAGTGTAAGAAATTTTGGGGACCCAAGTTTAGGAATCACTGCTCCAGATGAGTAATTCTCAACTTTCCCTCCTTCCCTATATTGTGTCCTCAAAAAAACTTCAAAGAAACTGAGCCCCAGTGGCTGAACAGTTTCCTATAGGAAGCCTAATAGTCAGTGGGACATGAGTGCAACTCAGAGATGGACACAAACACTAGTTTGATTGTTTGTGCTGTTTGTTTAGCAGCTAAATGGGTGTTCTATGTTTCCCAGCCCCATCTCCTCCAGCATTCCAGCTCCCATGCCATTACTCCTCTGGGCGCTGGAACTGAGTGGGTGCCTGCCAGAGGAGGAAGGCCTGGGGAGTGCCAAACATCTGTTTAGCCAATAAAGGAACCAGCAACATAACATGGAACCAGTGTTTCATTCCCATCTCTAGTGCAAAAACAGCTTCCATTTAGTATGGCGGTCAGCACAATCATTTCCTGTGTTCTGAAACCTTGGTCCACAAACTCCATAGTTGGATTTGTGAAGCTTGGAGCTCTGATGAGGAATAAGGACATTATAACCATAGCTAGCTCTTAGGCTGCTTTCAAATGACCCCTAAGATCCGCTGGTAGCTTGAATTCAGATCCCCCAGCCAGATATCATGTGGGATTTGTTCCTCTTCCTGTGTTCCCACCCTTCATCACTCTGTTGCTTCTGTCTGCGGTGAGGGGAGGGAGGAAAAAAGGTAGGAAAATGCAGGCTCATCTCCATCTGCCATTGGGGCAGCCCCGTAGGGATTCCTGTCTGTTAAAGGGGCGGCGGGGACAACAAAATAAAACAGAAGGTGAGGAGAGCCTGGCATACACAGGTTTACAATCCACATCAGAATTTTTTTTACCTCCAGAGACCAGGTACTTGTAAAGTGTGCTGAGGCGCACTTAAGTGGGCGTGGGCATACTTTTATTTTTAAAAAATCCGCTGCTGGTGGGAAAACAATTTTATGCTCTGGATCTGCAAGTGTTTTGCAGCGGATTTTAGGGGTTTGTGTAAAAGAGCTCTTACTCACAAGAGGAACATACACACACACATACACACACAGAGAGATTTCTCCTCTGATAAATCCCAAGATATCTCTGAGGTTTATGTTAGAACTGCAGGCATAAATGATGCCACAGAACACCAAGACCAGTCCCTATCAAGGAGGCAAGTTTCATGGTCTTTATTTTCCCTAGAAAAACATCAGACCATGGAGACTTATTCCTTTGCAAAAAGGCAACTTTCCTTCACAGGATTCCTCGGAAAGGACACTGAACTTCACAGAATGTGGCAGTTTCCTGCACAAACTAATAAATCCTAAATGGAAAAAAAAACAGATGAAATATATTCACCTTGGCCAGAAACTGGGATATCTCACAGGGACAAGATAAAGCTTGGGGGGCCAGCACTAGGTAAAAGAAGAAAAATAAGTGGGGCTGGTCAGCTCTAAAAAAAATTAAAAGCAAAACAAAAAGAAGAATGAAATGTTTTTTTAAAAAAATTGTTTCATTCTAAACAAAATGAATAAAAAATGAAATGAACCGCCATTTTGGCGCCATAATGGCACGGTGCTCTTGAGTAGACACTTCTTGAAAAGACAAGAAAGGCAAGGAAGAACAATTCTGTTAAACACCCGTGTGTGCCTGCCTTACTCTGACAAACAAGAAAAAGTTAAATGCTCTTCCCTTTGGGTAGGTTACAGGAAGGTTTGGGCAGAGGGACACTCAGGAAAGAGGACATAAAAGTCAGCATGGATTGACTCAGAATTGCCCAAGGTGGGATCTGTCAGTGTATTATAGTGAAGGATCTCCTAATTATGAATGTCAGTTCATCTCATAAATAAGGCAGGATGGCAAAGCATATGCTTAATTCATCCATTAATTAAAATATTTTTAAAAGAACAAAAAGATGTCTTAAGAGAACAGGATTATATATATATATATATATATATATATATATATATATATATATATATATATATATATATATATATATATATATATATATATATATATATATATATATATATATATATATATATATATATATATATATATATATATGTTTTTCGTAGATTTTCACGGGTATAGGTATGCATGTTAGGGTGGATTGGGTTTCTTCCGTGTAGAAATCTGGTTGTTTTGGCGACGTTTACGAGGTCTCACTCGTCATCTTCAGGCTGGTGTTCTGGCTTCTTTCTTCTTGAAGCAAAGTGTGGTCTCAGTTGAAGTCCTTCTATAAATACTGCTGGGGGGGTGTGGTTTGCTTGCTCTGTTGCTGATTGTAGGTTCCTTTGTTCCTTTGTGATCTGCTGTGTGGCTGAGGCGATCGTTAAGGGATTAACTGCTGGTAGATTTTCACGGGTATAGGTATGCATGTTAGGGTGGATTCGGGTTTCTTCCCGTGTAGAAATCTGGCTGTTTTGGCGACGTTTCGACGAGGTCTCACTCGTCATCTTCAGGCTGGTGTTCTGGCTTCTTTCTTCTTGAAGCAAAGCGTGATCTCAGTTGAAGTCCTTCTATAAATACTGCTGGGGGGGTGTGGTTTGCTTGCTCTGTTGCTGACTGTAGGTTCCTTTGTTCTTTTGTGATCTGCTGTGTGGCTGAGGCTGTGTGGCTGAGGCGATCGTTAAGGGATTAACTGCTGGTGGGTTAGATGGCTGTTTAGAGACATCCTGTGTGGGTGAGGTGCTGGATGTGTGTCTATCAGCCTTTAGTTTCTTAACGACCTTGGTGATGGGCGTTCTGGCAGCATCCTGGGCTTTGGTGGAGTGGGGTCCTGTGTCTTGTGAATTCATTTTGGTCTGGCTACGTGTCTGTGGTCTCCCACGACTGCACCATCTACTGCGGCACCCCACTCCAGTCACCACACGGAGCACACTTACACACGCCAAAAAAACATTGGGAGACCACAGACACGTTGACGACACCTTTGTTATCTGGCCACACGGGAAAGATAAACTGAACAACTTCCTCACACATCTCAACAGCCTACACCCCAAAATACAATTCACTATGGAAATAGAAGCCAACAACCAACTTCCCTTCCTGGACGTCCTAATCTACAAAAAACCCGACGGCTCCTTAGGACATACCATCTACCAGAAAAAAACACATACAAACCGCTACTTAAATGCACAATCACACCACCACCCTGCACAGATCAACTCCGTAGCAAAAACCCTCATCTCCAGAACCAAACGCCTCGCTGACAAAGACCACCTAAAAACTGAATTACACACTCTCTCGAATGTTTTAATTGCTGAACGGATTCCAAAAAAACACCATCACCAAACTAATCCAAAAGGAAACACCCCCAAGAACCAAGAAACAGAAGAGAACAACGGCACCGCCCTCCTCCCTTACATCAAAGGCACCACAGACAAAATCAGCAAAATTCTCCACAAACACAATATCAAGACAGCCTTTTGCACCGACCAAAAAATAGCCAACATCTTAAGAAACCCCAAAGACAAGATTGAGCTAGAAAACCAAGGAGTCTACGAAATACCATGCAAAGTCTGTCCAGCCACATACATCGGACAAACAAACAGGAGAATAAGCGCACGCATCGCAGAACACAAGAACGCAGTCAAAAAAGAAGAAAAATCTTCCTCTCTCTTCCAGCACATAAAAACAACAGGTCATGAAATTGACTTTGAAAGAACCAAACTCATCTCCAAAACTGAACACTTCAACAGTCGAATAATCATGGAAGCCATTGAAATAGAGAAACACCCAAACAACATGAATAAACGTGATGACACCTCCCGCTTGCCTGACATCTGGAAACTAGCCCTGGTCAACAGACGAGCCTCTGTCACAAAGACTGACACCAGGTCCAAAAGGACACAAGATGCCACCACCTTCCATCCACACCAAACACAAACCCAGACCCTTCCCACAGATGAAACGAAACCACCATCCAATAACAAAACCACGACTGCACCATCTACTGCGGCACCCCACTCCAGTCACCACATGGAGCACACTCACACACCCCAAAAAAACATTGGGAGACCACAGACACGTAGCCAGACCAAAATGAATTCACAAGACACAGGACCCCACTCCACCAAAGCCCAGGATACTGCCAGAACCTACCAGCCATCTAACCCACCAGCATGTAAACAGCCATCTAAACAGCCATCAGCAGTTAATCCCTTAACGATCGCCTCAGCCACACAGCAGATCACAACAGAACAAAGGAACAAAGGAACCTACAATCAGCAACAGAGCAAGCAAACCACACCCCCAGCAGTATTTATAGAAGGACTTCAACTGAGACCACACTTTGCTTCAAGAAGAAAGAAGCCAGAACACCAGCCTGAAGATGACGAGTGAGACCTCGTCGAAACGTCGCCAAAACAACCAGATTTCTACACGGGAAGAAACCCGAATCCACCCTAACATGCATATATATACCCGTGAAAATCTACGAAAACATATATATATATATATATATATATATATATATATATATATATATATATATATATATATATATATATATATATATATATATATATATATATATATATATAAACTCCCCTCTGTCTTTTTCCAATACCTAGAAGAACCTGTATGGCCAACAGAGTGTGGTTATCTTGGCTTCTCCATCATCAGCTCCATCAACTTTATTCACTGACTTTTCTCTTTGTACAAGTACATATCCTACTGTTGTTTTGCATTAGGGTAAGTGTTGACACCATGACGAGCTGCTGATGTTTATTTCAATTAAGTGACTTTGATAGCTTCACACATGGAAGCGGTCGCGGTCAACTCAGCCTCTGCAACTTTTGCATCAGAGTGCATCTGCTACTTTTGCATACGTCGGGTCTCTTTTCTTCAATGCCTTTTCTTAGGTGGAACACTTGAAGCTTTGAAAAAAGGACACAGAGCACTCGTATATGCTGCTTACAAAGAAAGGGGCGGTATGGTGCTTTACCTTCCTGTCTTATATACCTTTATATCTTTAAAGCAGAATCATTTATTTAAAGACTTAATTGTACATTTTGACTTTCATTAATATTGCCTTTTCTTCACTTCCCCTTCAGTGTTATGTTGAGGTCCTTAGATCCAGATCTTTGCAGAAGGGTGTAGAATGAGGGAGATTGACAACAGATAGTAACACCCCCATTTGAAGGATCATATCACCCCATAACAGCAGTATAAGCTTGTATTATCTCATTATCTTCTTATCCCAGTTCCACCACCAACCCAAACTTGTTTGGTGAGGATGAGGACATGTTAGCAGGTCTTCTCAATGGCTGCTCCATGGATATTGGGATGCATTGCCCCAAAAGCCAGGTTGGCTCCCTCCTTCTTGCCCTCACACTATCAGATCAAGACCATCCTCTTTGAGTAGACCAGTGGTTCTCAACCTGTGAGTCCCCAGATGTTCCTAGACTGCAGCTCCCAGGAATCCTGGCCAGCTCAGCTAATGATGAAGACTTCTGGGAGTTGCAGTCCAGGAGCATCTGGGGACCCACAGGTTGAGAACCACTGGAGTAGATGTTTAGTCAGTAAGTTATCTCAGGAATACTGTTTTTTAATTTACCAGTATTTAAATGTTTTTAATTGTTATTTTTAATCATGGATTTCTTGAATCTTAATGTATGTTTCATTGTTCATTCTTCTTGTTTTATCTGTTGTGAGCTGCCTTGAATCCCCTGGAATTCCAGAGCTGGCCTGTGTGGCTTTGGGAAAGCTGCACAATCCCATCCCCCACCCCTATGTAAGGGAATGGTAAACCACTTACGCTTATTGTCACACTGCTCATTGGTCCTCTCATCTAGGACAGGCTAGTCTCCTGCCTGCACCAATGGGGCATATGATGGACTATCTTTATCTGGATGTTGGAAGACCTGCAAATTGAATGAGTTCTCTGCGTCTGTCTTCAGGACAGAGGACCTTGAGCAGATTCCGCTGCCTCAGCCGCCCCTCCTGACTAAAGAATTAAATCAAATACAGGTTAAAAGAGAGGAGGTTTTAGGACTAATTGATAAATTGAGGATTAACAAGTCACCGGGCCCAGATGGCATCCACCCAAGGGTTATTAGGGAACTGAGAAATGAAATTGCAGATCTCCTAACGATTATATGCAACTTGTCTCTTAAAACGGCCACAGTGCCGGAGGACTGGAGGATAGCAGATGTCACACCAATTTTTAAAAAAGGAAGGAGGGGGGACCCAGGAAACTACAGGCCGGTTAGCCTTACATCTGTCCCAGGGAAGATGGTGGAAAGCCTCATCCAAGAGAAAATCTTAAAACACATAAAAGAACAAACCTTGCTGAGAGAAAATCAGCATGGCTTCTGTAAAAGTAAATCTTGTCTGACAAACCTCTTAGAATTTTTTGAAAAGGTCAACAGGCACATGGATTTGGGTGAACCGGTTGATATAGTCTATCTGGATTTTCAAAAGGCTTTTGACATAGTCCCTCACCAAAGGCTGCTGAGAAAATTGCACAGTCAGGGGATAAGGGGGCAGGTCCTCTTATGGATTGAGAACTGGTTGAGATCCCGGAAACAAAGAGTAGGTGTCAATGGGAAATTTTCACATTGGAGAGAAGTGAACAGCGGTGTGTCCCAGGGCTCGGTCCTGGGACCGGTGCTTTTAAATTTGTTCATAAATGACCTGGAGACAGAAATAAACAGTGAGGTGGCCAAGTTTGCACATGACACAAAACTTTTCCGTGTAGTAAAAACCAGAGAAGATTGTGAAGAGCTCCAGAAGGATCTCTCCAAACTTGGGGAATGGGCTGACAAATGGCAAATGCGTTTTAATGTAACCAAATGTAAAGTAATGCATATTGGGGCAAAAAATCCAAACTTCATCTATCAACTCATGGGCTCTGAGTTATCCGTGACGAATCAGGAAAGAGATCTTGGTGTGTTGGTGGACAGCTCCATGAAGGTGTCTCCCCAATGTGCGGCAGCGGTGAAGAAGGCCAATTCCATGCTAGGGATTATCAAAAAGGGGATTGAAAATAAAACAGCCAACATTATAATGCCATTATACAAAGCAATAGTAAGGCCCCCACCTGGAGTATTGTGTACAATTCTGGTCACCGCATCTCAAGAAAGACATAGTGGAACTGGAAAAGGTGCAGAAGAGAGCGACTAAAATGATCACTGGGCTGGGGCACCTCCCTTATGAAGAAAGGCTAAAACATTTGGGCCTCTTTAGTCTGGGAAAAAGGTGCTTGAGGGGGGATATGATTGAGACATACAAAATAATGCAGGGTATGAGTAAAGTGGAGAGAGGGAAGCTCTTCTCCCTCTCCCAAAATACCAGAACTAGGGGACATACACTCAAATTGAGGGCTGGGACAGTAAGAACTGACAAAAGAAAATATTTTTTCACCCAGTGCGTTGTAAGTCTATGGAATTCCCTGCCACACGATGTGGTGATGGCATCTGACCTGGTTGCCTTCAAAAGGGGTTTGGACAGATTCCTGGAGGAAAAGTCCATCACAGGTTACAAACCATGATGGAGATGTGTAATCTCCAGGCTTTAAACCAGGGTACTTCAAGGACCAGATGCAGGGGAGTGGTATCAGGAGACAGATATCTAGTCTCCTGCGCTCCCAAACACATCTGGTAGGGCTGCTGTGAGATACAGGAAGCTGGACTAGATGGGCCTTTGGCCTGATCCAGCATGGCTCTTCTTATGTTCTTATGTTCTTGTGCCATCTAGTCAGTACAGAGGGTTAAAGTCAAAGAAGGAGGCAACTCATGCTGGTTGCTTCAGGGGACTGGCAGAGAAGAGTGCTGGCCATGTCAAGATGGGCTAGTAGAGTAGTGGTTAAACTTCGACCCTCTAGAAGTTTTGGACCACAACTCCCAGAATTCCAAGCTTGTATTGCCAATGACAAATGACTGTGGGAGTTATGGTCCAAAACTTCTGGAGGGCTGACGTTTGGCCACCACTGGGCTGGGAGGAGCCTCTAGTGGCAGTGGTGGTGGTGAATGCTGCTCTTTCTCAACTGTGGAAGTGGAGGGATTACCCCTTTCAGTGGCCTCTGCTGCTTCCCCTTCCCCCTTCAATCCTAGAATCCTAGAATAATGGAGTTGCAAGGGGCCTAAAAGGACCTTGAACTGAACTCCTTGCTCAAGAAAGGAATCCAAAGCAAAGCAGATCTGACAGATGGATATCCAATTGTCTATTCAATGCCTCTAGCATTGGTCATCAGTTCCATTATCATACTCCTCTAACAGTTAAGAGGTCCCCCCCCCCCCCGATGTTAAGGAAAGAAGTTTGTCCAATTTTCTCTTCAGGACCTCTAGCATTTGGTCATTGGTTCCATTATCATACTGCTCTGACAAGAGGTCCCCCCTCCCCCGCTATTCAGCCAAAATCTAGCTTTCTGTAGCTTGAAGACATTATTAAGTGCCTTGCACTCTGGATGATTGAAAACAGATCCTAGCCCTCCTCTGTATGACAGCCTTTCAAATATTTAAAAAGTGGTATCCTGTCTCCCCACAGACTCCTTTTTCATGGCTAAACATTCCCATATTTTTAAGTATTTTTTCATATGGCTTGGTTTCCATTCCCCTGATCATCCTTGTTTTCCTCCTCTGAACATGTTTCAGTTTGTCCTTCTTAAATGGACTCTTAGAGAGGCCTGTGTGTGTGTGTGTGTGTGTGTGTGTGTGTGTTTGATGTTACCATCATGACTGACTCTTTGTGACCCCATGTCCATGGAGTTTTCTTGGCAGGAATACTGGAGTGGTTTGCCATTTCCTACTCCTACAGCACCTGGTATTCCCTAGTGGTCTTTCATCCAAGTACTAACCAGGGCTGACCTTGCTTAGCTTCTGAAATCAGGCAAGATCAGATGTGCTTAGCCTAACCAGTGCTTAACAGAGGAGAACTAGTGGTGGCTCAGTGGGCTAGAACACTGAAACTGTCAGCTGCCAAGTTGGCAGCTCGGCTGTTCAAATCCTGGGTACTACACAGCTCCTGACAACCTAGCATTTTGAAAGCATGTAAATATAAGTAGATAAAAAGGTGCTGCCTTAAAAAGCTGGAAGGTAAACAGTGTTCCATGTGCAGAAATGTGTTCAGTCTTGCTGGCCACATAGCAACACTGGCTCTTTGGCTTAGAAATGGAGATGAGCACCACCCCTAGAGTCGGACACAACTAGCACACATGTGCAGGAAAACCTTTACCTTTCACTTTTTAGTACCTTGTAGGATCTGGAGACTAGCCATCTTACTAACTAATTCCTATAAAGTAGCTATTGAGCAATGTGTCCCTTGGTGAATAATGCCTAAAATGTTCCTTCTTTGTAAGAACAGTATTCCAGACTCTAACCAAACAGATTGCTGTTCCTCTAACTGGCACTGGGAATTCATTAGAGATTTCACAACATAAAGATGGGATGGAGTAAGAAGATGAAGATGTCTAATGGATATATCTTCCACCCAGTCCCTTGTAGCTGCTCACTAATGGGAGCTGAGGCATAAAATACGAGGGGTTGTGATGCTGGGCTTTTCGGTGAGGCAGATGCTTGTTTTTACAAGGACTTCCCTTGAGAGCAATGATGAGGAAATTAGCTATGCCAACGTGATAGCTGGAATAATTGATGAGCCTGGATTAGGCCCATTGAGGGGAAGGAAATGGCTTTGAATCTAACATCTGCCATGAATTATGAATCAAAAGGAAAAGAGTGATGTTTAAAAGGGGGAGAGGTGTCATTTCAATTTAATTAAGTTCAGTCCGCTGAGGCTGATGGAGCAAAGCAGGACACCCAATCAGAGATGGAAGTGCCCCTGTGGTATGAGACTGTGATACGAAGAGTAACACAAATGAATAGATTGTGGTGGATGTTGTGTATTGATCTGTATTCCTATTATCTGTAATGGCTTATGTTGAAGTAACTGCCTTCCTGTTCCAACGGGAACAGGCCTATTGGTTATTTCTAGTTGCTGCATTTGGATCCTCAATCCTATTGGTTTCCGCCAAAAGGCAGCTTTGTGATTGCTTGTAATTGTTCCCTCCAAAATGTATCTTTTCCTAGCCTGTCCTCGTTCCTATAAATGTAGCTCCCTCTCCCCAGTTCCCAGTCTTGTTCTCTCCCTGAATAAAGAGTTGTTTCAACAGAAGCTGTCTCCAGCCTACTATGTCACAGAGCTGATATCACTTGCTGAAATCACTAAACCCCACACTTTTACAGTGGAGAGCTAGGGATGGTTTATTGTGTCTGATAATGCAAGCATGTTTGGTAAGGCCCAAAATAAACATTTGCCAAGGGAGGGGCAGGGAAGACTCCTGTCAAAGGTGGTTACTTCACGCCCATTATGCAACAGATGAAATTTGTCTTGACCACGCCTCCAGAATGGATGCTAAGCGAGACAAATCCGTGCCTGGAGCTGGGGTAGGGTATTTTCTTGTCCCAGTTTGTTCCCGGTTTCTGTTCCAAGACAAGACACCATGAGGTAACAACTGTCACACAACAAAACATTTGTTTCTCTGAGAAAACTGTGTCCCAGGTACTGGGTTGGGTGTTAAGTTCAGATTAGAGCTGGCCCAACCCACCTAATCCTCTATGGCTCTCTCGCTCCGGGTCGCCACCCCTATGGAGGCCCGTAAGGTTGCCACTTACAAACGGGCCTTCTCGGTGGCTGGCCCAGCAACGTGGAATGCTTTGCCGAGCGAGGTACACCAGGCCCCTTCACGGGCATCCTTTGGAAAAGCACTAAAGACCTGGCTATTTAGGGACGCCTTCGGTAGTTGCTAGGGTAGTACCGGGTTTGTTTATTTTCCTTTCCCTTGCCTCTTGCCAATATCTTCCTGTTTGTTATTTGATGTTACTGTTTTTAATTTTTTAATTTTTTAATTTTGTGTGAAGCACCCAGAGTTCCCGTTGGGAAATGGGGCAGTATACAAGTGTGAAAATAAATAAATATATAAATAAAGTGCCCACCCAAACTAGACGATCACCCACCCCCTTGCCCTCCTCCCTTAAATACCAATAAAACAAACCAAACTTCAAAGCCAGGCAAGAGGGACACCAGGCAGACAATTAATTAGCAAGCAAAAGGAATAAAAACAAAGAAAGCACACAGGCTATCACCCGGAACATTCCAATACCACCACGTGGAGAAAGTGAAAGCTAGCCAGACGAGCCACAGACTCCTTCCCTGTCTGCAAATATTTTGACTTTTCAAAAGTGAAATATTGAAAAAGAATTTTTAATTCCCCCAAAAATGAAAAGGTAAGCTAGACAAATTCAGTTATTCTTGCCAGTTATTCCTGGCAAGAATAGTTATAACTGGCAAGAATAACTGGCAAGTTTGGCCTTGGAGTTCTAAATGAAGCAGGGCAAAGGCTAATTGAGTTTTGTCAAGAGAACAAGCTGGTCATTGCAAACACTCTTTTCCAACAACACAAAAGGCGACTCTACACATGGACATCACCAGATGGACAATACTGGAATCAGATTGACTATGTTCTCTGCAGCCAAAGATGGAGGAGCTCTATACAGTCAGCAAAAACAAGACCTGGTGCTGACTGTTGCTCATATCATCAGCTTCTTATTTCAAAATTCAAACTCAAACTGAAGAAAGTAGGGAAGATCACTGGGCCAGTCATGTATAACCTAAGTCAAATCCCATATGAATACACAGTGGAAGTGAAGAATAGATTCAAGGAACTAGATTTGGTGGACAGAACACCTGAAGAACTATGGATGGAGGCTTGTAACATTGTACAGGAGGCTGCAATGAAAAATATTCCAAAGAAAAGAAAATGCAAGAAAGCAAAGTGGTTGTCCAACAAGGCCCTACAAACAGCGGAGGAGAGAAGGGACGCAAAATGCAAGGGAGAAAGGGAAAGATACAGAAAATTGAATGCAGACTTCCAAAGAATAGCAAGGAGAGACAGGGCGGCCTTCTTGAATGAACAGTGCAAAGAAATAGAGGAAAACAACAGAAAAGGAAAAACCAGAGATCTGTTCAAGAAAATTGGAGATATTAAAGGGGTATTTCGTGCAAAGATGGATATGATAAAGGACAAAAATGGTAGGGACCTAACTGAAGCAGAAGAGATCAAGAAGAGATGGCAAGAATATACAGAAGAATTATATCAGAAAGATCTGGATGTCCCTGATAACCAAGATAGCGTAATTGCTGACTTGGAGCCAGACATCCTGGAAAGTGAAGTCAAGTGGGCCTTAGAAAGCATTGCAAACAACAACGCCAGTGGAGGTGACGGCATTCCAATTGAACTCTTTAAAATCTTAAAAGAGGATGCTGTAAAGGTGCTGCATAAGATATGCCAGCAAATTTGGAAAACCCAGCAGTGGCCAGAGGACTGGAAAAGATCGGTCTACATCCCAATCCCAAAGAAAGGAAATGCCAAAGAATGCTCCAACTATCGCACAATTGCACTCATTTCACATGCTAGCAAGGTTATGCTCAAAATTCTACAAGGCAGGCTTCAGCAGTATGTGGAAAGAGAACTTCCAGAACTACAAGCTGGATTTCAAAGGGGCAGAGGAATTAGAGATCAAATCGCCAACATGCGCTGGATTATGGAGAAAGCCAGAGAGTTCCAGAAAAACATCTACTTCTGCTTCATTGACTATGCCAAAGCCTTCGACTGTGTAGACCACAACAAACTATGGCAAGTCCTTAAAGGAATGGGAGTGCCTGACCACCTTATCTGTCTCCTAAGAAATCTATATATGGGACAAGCAGCAACTGTCAGAACTGGATATGGAACAACTGACTGGTTTAGAATTGGGAAAGGAGTATGACAAGGCTGTATACTGTCACCTTGCCTATTTAACTTATATGCAGAGTACATCATGAGAAAGGCCGGTCTGGATGAATCACAAGCCGGAATTAAGATTGCCGGAAGAAATATCAAACAACCTCAGATGCGCAGATGATACTACTCTAATAGCAGAGAGTGAGGAAGAATTAAAGAACCTCTTAATGAGGGTGAAAGAGGAGAGTGAAAAAAATGGGCTGAAGCTCAAAATAAAAAAACTAAGATCATGGCCACTGGTCCCATCACCTCCTGGCAAATAGAAGGGGAAGAAATGGAGGCAATGACAGAGTTTATTTTCTTGGGCTCCTTGATCACTGCAGATGGCGACTGCAGCAACGAAATAAAAAGACGCCTGCTTCTTGGGAGGAAAGCAATGGCAAACCTAGATAGCATCCTAAAGAGCAGAGACATCACTTTGCCAACTAAGGTCAGGATGGTTAAATCTATGGTTTTTCCAGTAGTGATGTATGGAAGTGAGAGCTGGACTATAAAGAAGGCTGATCGCCGCAGAATTGATGCTTTTGAGCTGTGGTGCTGGAGGAGAGTCTTGAGAGACCCCTGGACTGCAAGGAGATCAAACCTATCCATTCTGAAAGAAATCAACCCCGAATGTTCACTGGAAGGACAGATTTTGAAGCTGAGGCTCCAGTACTTTGGCCACCTCATGAGAAGAGAGGACTCCCTGGAAAAGACCCTGATGCTGGGAAAAATTGAAGGCAAAAGGAAAAGAGGACGACAGAGAATGAGATGGTTGGACGGTGTCATCGATGCAACCAAAATGAATTTGACAAAACTCCGGGAGGCAGTGGAGGATAGGAAGGCCTGGCAAGCTCTGGTCCATGGGGTCACGAAGAGTCGGACACGACTGAACGACTGAACAACAACAAGACAAATTCAGTGTCTGTCATGGTACAAGACCAACACTGGTCACGAGTAGAGATGGGCACGACCAGGAAAAATGACGTTTCAAGTTGTCGTGTGTCGGAGCCGGCCCGTTTCGGCTCGTTTCCGTTTGTCGCGAAATTTTTCAAAAATTTGTCATTTTGTTTGTCATTTGCTGTTAGTACTGGTTTAGGGGGGTAGGGTAGCAGGCTCCTGGGGGCACCTCTCTGGGGTGGGTGCCTTCTCTGGCCTGCTATGAAGGGAAGGCATTTAGCAGGCTCCTGGAGGCACCTCTCTGGGGTGGATGCCTCCTCTGGCCCCCTACAAAGGGAAAAGGAAGGGTACACGATGACCGTGTAGCCATTGCGTACCAAGTGGCACTGGTAGAGGCACCTCTCTTTTGGGTGCCTCTAGCTCACCAAGAAGGACAGCATACTGGCCTACAGGTTTGGAGTTTTTTGGAACTTTGGACTGTGAGCGAGGTGAGAGAAGGACAGTGTACTTGCGTGTAGTGCAATGCGAGTACAGCTCTGGCTAAGGGTTGGGGTTAGGGCAAGGGCTAGGCTTAGGGTTATTATGGGTAAGGTTAGGGTGAGTTAGTGGGCTGCACCTCTGTGTGCCTCTGACCAACTAAGAAGGACAGTGTACTGGCATATGGGTATGGGTTAGGGTTAGGGCTAGGGCTAGGGTTATAGTGGGCTTTTTATGTCCGACTGGCACATCCCAGAAGTCTCAGTCAAAACCTGGCCAAGAGGCCATGCGATTGGTGGAATGGTTCCAAAAATTTGCATGGTCCCATCCCATGGCCAGCCCATCATTGCACAGGTGTAAAAAAAATAAAAATAAAAATAAAAATAAAAATAAAATCAATGGAATTGGAGACAGACGTTTATTGCAAGAAAAACCCACTGCTGCTACTGTAAAAATTCAGGCAGTTAAAATACCTAATTTTCGCATGTTTCTGTGTGGTGCTTTGGTGGGTTTTTGGACCACGATTTCAAAATAAATATTGTGGTCGCCATTTTGGATCCCCCCGCACCGCATGGCATGGCGAGATGACGAGGATGCCCCCCACCAGTGCAGCCCAGGACAGGAGAGGGGGGGAGGCCGGGGACCCCCCTCCAGAAACCACCCCTCTGGTAAGTGCCCTCACTCAGGCAGGCATATTTTCACCTGCTTTTTTGGCTGGGAATCGGGGTGGTTAAAACTTTTTTTCTGTGCCGCTTGGCATCGCGCGATCGCCAAGATGCCATGAACGACAATGACAAATCAGACCCAATTTATCTTTTATCGGTTCAAGTTTGGGTTCTGACGGCTTAATTGTCGTTACTGTTTCCGTTGCATAACAGAAACGAGGAATGGAAACGGAAACGAGAATTTCGCCAAGTCGTGCCCATGTCTAGTCACGAGACAAGTTATCATGACCATGGGAACACTGAAACAGAAAACTAAGTGACCACGACCAATGCTGTTGCGGTACAAAACTAGTTGCTGAACAAAGAAGGATGTGAAGTAACTGCCAAAGTGGAATTGCATGATGCTCCAGTTCTGCTTGGTGGTTTCCATGCTTCTCTCTCAGTCTCTTCCCTTGGAAACCCAGTTGTCCAAAATACAAGGCAGTGGTGACAAGATGCCTTCAGGAAGTGTTCCTGAAATTTAAGGAATGTTGGTTTTTTCAACTCCATGTTCTGGAGAATTGTATCATGTGTAGCTTGGCTTTAATTCTGTAACCTGTCCTTCTAGAAGAATTGTTAAATAGATGAGGGACTGACAGCCATCCTAGCATCTCTTCACATTTAACCCTATGGATACTTTACAGCTCTTTGGCAAATGATTTATGTCTCATTAAATAACATCTCTGTTCCCTCAGTGTGGCCTTCTCATATTTTTATCAGGCTTCACTTCATTAAGCGAGCAGGCCAGTTGCAGGATGCATGATTTGAAAATACCGTGTTCAATGAGATGGAGCTGGTTGCATGGAAATCTTATAATCCACCTTCATAACAAAATGTTGTACTACCCCAGTTTCTCCCCTAATGGTGGATAGAAGCATCCCTTATGAATACCCATTTCTGATTATTGGTACATCATTAATGAGACCTCTTTCTCACACCTTCTGCTCTCCTTAGTCTTCCAGCCATGCACTGAATGCAAGCAGAATTAAAGGGAACAAACTTTGATTAAGATGATATTAGATAATTAATTATGCTTCCTAGTAACCCTTCACCTTAGCAACCACCCTCTTTCTCTTTGAAATGCAAAAGAAGAAGAGGAGGGTGAAATGATCAGATAATTACATCGCCTTGTGTGAAAATCTTGCTGGGGACAGAACTGAGAGGGTGAACAAAACACAGAACAGGAGAGGGGGAATAGAAGAAAAAATACCAGTACGATGCAATAATCATTTTAACAGGAGAAAATGGAGAATTGGTGTTTTTAACAGATGTTGAAAGGTGCAAGAGTTTGTCATTAGCATAGCTAAATTATTCAAGATGTGGACAGAAACATAATTAAGGCAGGAAAATATTGGCAAATGGGCACCCCAGTGATCTAAATAGGGGATGGATAAAATAGGAAACAGCCTAAGACACTACCGGTAGGGACCTCATAAGCTATTAAGGAGTGGTGGTGAACCTTCAGTACTCCATATGATTTGGACAACAACTCCCAGAATTCTGAGCCTAGGTTGCCATTGACAAAGGACCGTGGGAGTTGTGATCCAAGGCATCTGGATTGCTGAAGGTTCACCACTAGAGATGGGCTCAAAACGCTAAAACAGCATTTCATTTTGTTTTTCGTTTCATTTCATTTTGTTCTGTTTTGTTTCAAATGAATTTTTTAAAAATTCATTTCATTTTTCCTTTTGTTTCTTTTTTGTTTTTAACATGTATATTGTACTCTGTATGTGTGTGTGGTGCTTGTGCAACTGTGTGTGTGTGTGTGTGTGTGTGTGTGTGTGTGTTTGTAGTGCTTTTGAAACATTTCCCCCTACTGAAACCTTGTGCACCAGCTGATTGGCACTGACTTTGGCAGGAAAAAAGTTTTGAAAGCCTGCCCTTTTCCTTCGTCCAATCAGGTGGGGGCAAGGTGGGCTTTTAAAACTTTTTCCCTCCCCCAAGCCTGTGCACCAGCTGATTGTGGCTCAAGTAGGGAAAAAACCTTCCCCAGCACTGATCAGCTGGCGTGCAGGGCTTGTGAGGGAGTTTTAAAAGACCTGGGGTTTTTAAACTTTCCCCCATCCCCCAAGCTCCACACACCAGCTGATTGGGGCTCAGAGGGAAAACACCTTTCCACCCCTGCCCCATTGTGGATCAGCTGGTGTGTGGGGCTTGGGGGGAGTTTAAAAAGCCCTCCTTCCCCCAAGCCCTGCATGGCAGCTGATCAGGGCTTGGGTGGGGAAATAAAACCTTTTTTTCCACCCAAGCACCAATCAGCTGGCACACGGGGCTTTGGCCAGAAAAAAAGTGTAAAAAGCCCACGGTTTCCCTGTGCCAGATTGGTTTACCATAGGAATGCATTGCTTCAATGCATTCCTATGGGAAAATGAAAAATGAAACGGAATGGAACCAAAATTTCCATTTTGTTTAATTACTTTTTATGGGTCATTTTGTTTTTTGTTTCCTTAGGGAATGGAACAAAAATGAAAAACAAAACCAAAAAAATCATTTCGTGCCCATCTCTATTCTCCACCACTGCTATAGAGCACAGATACCAAGAACAACTTTAGTCTCTTCTGAAAGAACCACACGCCTAAGAGAAAACAGGTCTGGACCAAAGAAAAGTATGCCAGGCAAAAGAGCTGCCTGTTTTATGCATGGACTGGAACATTATTTTTGCTCAAATGTTGGGATGAAAAACAAATCAAACCTGAAAGGCTTTCTGAAAGTGACACATTTCTTATTGATGGCTGAAATCCCATTGTTTTGTTTTATAAAAGGTGTAAATTTTCCCCATTCCTAGCTGGCAATTAAAGAGTCCCTGCTGGGGCTCTTGAGTGTGCCCAACACCAGCGAGCTTACATGTCCATCTCCCCAAGAGTCCCAATGGAGACATTTCAATTGGCAGCTAGAAATGAGGGGTTGTTAAATCTTTTGCTTTCTTCGTGCATAACAAAGCAACTGGCATAGACATGGAATGAACTACATATTTTAAAAGAAATCAGGGTTCTGGTGTTAACTGCCTATATACTGGAACCAGTAGATGGCAAAAGTCAAACGGTTTGCTTCATTTTTACTTCAACATGGCATTCAGACTGTCAGGCTACAATAGTGTGGGGGACAAAACAGAGTGGCAGATTCGGCCAGCCATCTAAAAGGCTTTGTATGGTCTTGAGTACAAAACAGCACTCAATATATTGTCTGCAACAGCAAAAGGTAAGACGGCAACCTCAGAGTGGTAACTGTATATAAGCCCTCTCTTGAAGTCCAAATCCATTAATTTGTACTTCATGAAATACAGTAGTACCTTGGTTTTACGAGTACCTTGGTTAAGGAGTGTTTTGAAAAACAAGCAAAAATTTCTCATCAATTTTGCCCTGATCAGCTAGCAATGTCTTGCAAGATGAGCACAGCAGCAGGTCACAAGTGAGCTAATAGTGGTTTTCTCTCTCTCCCTGCTGGATTGTGGGGGATTGTCTGGAATGTTCCATCTCAGACAAGCCTTCAAATCAAGGGGAGGACAGAGGAAGGGCGGTCTCTCTAGCATCAGCCATGAAAATTTTCAAAGGAGAGTGCAGGCTAGGGTTTTATTTTGCTTTATATTTATATTATTATTTGATTTGTTTCCAACATACTTTATTATTTTCCAAACCATTTCTATTCACAGGGTAGCTCATCAAGAGTGTATAGGACTACAAATTGCATTTTATTATTGTCACATTAAAAACACAGATTTTTTTTTTAAAAAATCCAGTTGTTCGTCCCAAGCAGAGCAAATTCCGTAGCCAGGTACCTAAACCATGATGTGGGTGTAGACTTCTTGCCAACTTCTTTTGTGTATTTTAGCAATTTGTGTGCACAGTGTGAGGTCTATGGGGCCCCAGAACAAATCATCTGACTTTCCATTATTTCTTATGGGGAAATTTGCTTTGGTATACGGGTTCTCTGGTTTACAAGCATTCTTCTGGAATGGATTATACTCGTAAAAGTAGTATTGTACACAGAAAAGCCACATTGTTTACAGGGAGATGCTGGCAATATTACACATTAGAGATGGGCACAAAACACCAAAATGGTGTTTCGTTTCGTTATTCGGGCCTGGGCCCTCCAGTTCGGTTCATTTAATATGAACCAAATTTTAAAGAAAAAAAATCATTTCATATTTGTTTGTTTCAGAGATTGCCGTGGCTGTGGGGAACCTGCCCAGGGTGGGCGCCGTCACAACCGGCGGCAAGCCTGCTGGCCGGGAGTGCATTCCCACAGCCTCGGGGAGCCCAGAGCCAGTGGCAAGCCTGCTGGGAAAGCCATCCTGCGGCTGCAGGGAGCCCTCCTGGGGCGGGGCGCTGCTGAGAGCCGGCGGCATGCCGGCTGGGAGAGCGTTCCTGCAGCCACAGGGCGTCCTCCTGGGGCCAGGCGCCACCCAGGCATGGAGGGAAGCGTGAGCTAAACTAGTTTACAACCTCTGTCCAGAGGTAGCAGCAAGCAGCTGTTTGCTGCTCCCTTCGGGACGGAAGCTGGAAAACAGTTTAAAGACCGTGCTTTCCCCACCACCACATGGGGTGGAGGGAAGAGTGAGCTCTTTAAATCTCCCCCCCCAGCCCTCCCGGGGGTCTCTTCTTCCCCTCACTGGATGACAGCGCCAGGCGCACTGCTATCCGGCATGGGGAAAACAAGCCCCCCCCGTTCACGCCGCTGCATGCAGAGGCATGAACTGGGGTCTCTATAAGGGATCTTCCCCACACCCAGATGACAGCGCTCCGCTGGTGTCATCCGGCGAGGGGAAGACAAGACCCACGTTTGCACTTCTGCATGCAGAGGCGCGAAAGGGGCTCTCCATTTTTTTCCAAGCGCCCACTATTTCCAGGCCATTCTCCCCCCTTACCTTGAGGCTTTGGGCAAAAGGCAGTACTCGAGGCCAGCATGGGAGGAGAACTGGGTGCTGAAGACATCGGAGAGGCTCCTTCTTCAGGACCCGATGCCGGTGCTGGAGCAGCATGGCCACCTCCCCTTCCACCTCGCGGCTTCCCGCCACTGGAGGATGGGTGCTCCACTGGTTGGTTTGTGGGTTGAAAGAGTGTTCAAATTGGAGATGGGCACGAACCACCAGTTGAGAGGTTTGTGTCAATTCATTGTAAGCCAAAACTGATGCTCGTCATTTCCAGGGCCTGCCTTTTTTTGGAAAGTGCCGGCTCAGAGGAAGCGCTGGGAGGAGGTGGGGCAGGGAAGGTGGGGTGCTACCTTGGAGTAGGTGCCTGCTGGAGGAGGCAGAGCTAGGATGCACCAAACACCTGCTTAGCCAGCAAGCAAACTGGCACAAACCACTAAAATAGTGATCCATGTCTATTTGTAATTCAAACCTATAAGCCTCCCTGACATCTGAAGAACAGAAACCAATGCAAGACTGCAGAGGTTTCTAGCCAATCTAGCTCATGGAAACTAACATAATATATGGAGATACATGCCCTTTCCCCCTCTCTGTATTGCTTTTGATCACACATAGATGGTTACTTCACGCCCACTCTCGTCCCGGGAGGACGTTTGTTGCATGTTGATGTCAGTTGCAGTCACATGGTCTTCTTGCGGTTCTGTCCCTGTTCCCGTGCACACACTGGCGTGATTGGTAATACCGGCATGACTGTTTCCGCATGTCCTTGTTCTGTGATGAGATGTGAAATTCCATGCCTTTGTTCCCTATTTTTTTTTTTACCCAACTTTCCGTTTTTCGATGTTTTGATTCTCGAAAGCCTTGCCTTCACTGTGTTACGGAGCTATGTTTGAGGCATTTGTCTTTTAATCTCTCTGCACTGTGTTGCTGACTCCATAGGGAATGTACTGGCGAATGGCACTTTGCACTCCTGCCACTAGATGGAGAATGGCACGTTGCATGACGAGCCTTACCTCACAGGCACTGGTCTCGGAATGAGAAGCGTGACAAGCAGATTCCCGAGGCCATGGAGGGGAATCTCTCAATCTGCTTAAATCGCAGTTCAGGGGGCATGGTCGGGACGAACTCCCTTTGTCCCAAAATGGACGTGCTGCTAGATTTCTTCGTATCGGTCCCCAGCGGAACCCTGAACAGTGAAGAGATAGATGTGAAGTATAAGCCTTAAAATGTGTGATCAAAGTATTGCCTTTGATCACACATGATCACACGGGAAATGCTGATGATCTTGTGTGACTGATTGTAATGAACACTTTCCTCTGCCTGTCGCACTTTGACTGAACTTTTCATCACCTTTGCTATTTGAAGACCCTCCACCTCCATAGGAGAAACCTTCTCTGCAGAGCCTGTTTAACTTTCATTTTTCTTTTTTACAAGACTTAACCTTTCTCCCACATCGTTGGCTTGTATGTGGACAACAGAGCTATAAGTTCATATTTCCCAGTCGGATGGCATTTTAATTGCACCAAAGGCCGTTTTGGGCTTGTATAGGGAAAAAGGCCCAATTACTCAATTTATTAAGCATTTGAATGTGATCCTGGTTGTTATACACAGAGAATGAATACATTTCCCTTTTTCTGCATTTTCTTTTCATTAGAATGAATGGATGGTTGAATGCTTTCTAAAACTGCAAGTTGTAATTATAACGCTTTTTTTAAACGTGCAATGGATGTTTAAAAAAATACGTGGCCATAACTTTATTTAGTGAAAGCTGTAAATGAAGACACATATAGTAACTTGTGTACCATGTCTCCCAACAACCATCATCAATAGAACATTATGTATGAATTATGAAGATCCTCCACCCCTGACCTACAAGATAACTTGTTTCCAAATAGTACTGCAGTGGCATTGGAAATACAGTAAACCCCCACCTATCGTGGGGGTTAGGGATCCGACCTCATCTACAATAATTGAAAATCCACAATAGGTGGATGCTGGGTTGGGTCAGGACTGGGGCATCCTGTTATGGGGTTCCTACACTCGCCCCAGGCCTGGTGCTGCCCCAAATGGGCAACCAACGGGCTCCCCGGGCCTGTTACAGGCCTTAAAAGTAATCTGGAAGTGACTTCCAGTTCACTGAAAACCACTACTAGGGCCCCCAACAGGCCCAGGAAGCCTGTTAAAGGCCTCAGAAGTAGTTTTCAGTGATCTGAAAGTCACTTCCAGTTTACTTCCAGTTTACCAGAAAGCACTTCTTAGGCCTGTAATACACCCGGGAAGGCCCTTGGAGGCCCGTTCGGGGCAGCACCAGACCTGGGGTAAGTACAGGAGGCCTGGAACAGGCCCATCCACCTTATCCAAGGAGGCCTTTGTTTCATATATTACAGTCCTGCGATATACTGGGACCACAGTATATGAACCAAGAAAGGGTGGGGAACCACTGAAGTCTGCCCCAAAGAACCATCAACAAAGAACCATCTCCTGCAGGCAGTTTGAAATCTCATTCCCTTTATTCAGTTCCTTAGGATACCTGCCTTCGTACCCTGTATGTTTGGGCTATTTCCCCAAGTTCTTAATTAACTTACTTCTCAATTTCAGCCAGTCTTGCCTTCATCCTTTGGAAGAGTTACTTAGACTGTGAGAGCCAGTATGGTACAATGAGTAGAATATCATTCTAGGAATCAAAGAAACCTGGATTTAATTCCCTTTTTGTTCCTGGAATGTCACTTGTGCGGGTGTTAGCAGTGGGGGCAGGGAGTCCTTGTCACCTTTCAGGAAAGCTGACAAATCGAAGGCGGGTGGGATTGGTCAAGAGTCTAGAGACTAAACTACTCTCACCTAAAATAGACTTTTAAAATCAATTTATAAATACACAGCACTGTAAAGTTCCAGTACATCCATGTATTATTTGCACAACATTGGGTTATTTGCACAATTTTGCTGCTTTGGATTGACAGTAGGATTTAGTTCAGAGGTTCCCAAACTATGCAATATGGCTCTAGGACAATGGATCTCAAACTGGGGTCCCCAGGTTCCTGGACTGCAACTCCCAGAAGCCTCCACTACTCGCTGTGCTGGAAGGGGTTTCTGGGAGTTGCAGTGCAGGAACATCAGGGGATCCACAGCCAGTGGCCAGTAAATCAAGAGAGCCATGAGACCAAGATGTCAGGGAATCACTGATTTAGTAGAATAGAAGATGTGTGTTCTTATAAAAATTACTCCAGGCATGAATGATCACAGCATAAAAATGGTAACAATTTAAGATTCTCTGATGTAGCTTTAAAAGTTCTAAGATGAGAGTTATGAGTTTTTCAGGTTGTTTGGCCGTGTTCTGGAAGTTTTTCAAACAGATCGAAAAATTCACAACAATTATCAGATCCTGGCTGTGAAAGCCTTTGATGATACATTCTTAAGCTGAATTTGTTAAAGAGCAAATATATCTGCGAAATACTGTACAGAGCAATTATTGTAGGGTTGATGGCCGGATCCCAAAAGATCTTCTGTATGGAGAACAAGCACAGGGAAAGCGCTGCAGAGGGAGACCACAGCTGCGGTATAAGGATATCTATAAGAGGGACCTGAAGGCCTTGGGAATGGAGCTCAATAGATGAGAAACCCTGACCTCCGATCGCACTGTCTGGAAGCAAAAGATACAGCTACATTGGCATCCTTCAGTCTCGAAAGACTATGGTATCATGCCTGGAGTAGAGATCCTTAAAACAGCACCTAGTGTGACTAAATAGACCAATTTGGGAATGGCAGTCTCTACCGCACTGGGGGCAGATGTATTCTCTTTCCTGCCTGGTCCTCGAGTTTCGTTCTTTCTGTGCCTGCCTCTTTTCCTCTGCCTGTTGGACAAATGCCTCTTCAAATTTATGTAGACCATGCTGTATCTCTTGCCTCCAGACAGTGAGATTGGAGGTCAGGGTTTCCCAGCTGTTGAGGTCCATTTCCAAGGCCTTCAGGTCCCTCTTACAGATATCCTTATACCGCAGCTGTGGTCTCTCTCTGGGGCGCTTTCCCTTCATTAGTTCTCCATATAGAAGATCTTTTGGGATCCAACCATCATCCATTCTCGCAACGTGTCCAAGCCAGTGTAGGCGTCGCTGTTTCAATAAAGTGTACATGCTAGGGATTCCAGCTCGATTCAGGACTATGCTATTTGGAACTTTGTCGTGTCAGGTAATGTTGAATATTCACCTAAGACAGCGCATATGGAAGGTATTAAGCTTTCTTTCCTGTCGGGCATGGATGGTCCAAGACTCGCTGCAATACAAAAGTGTGCCCAGTACGCAAGCTTTATAGACCTGTATCTTTGTATGTTCTGTCAGCTTCTTATTGAGCCATACTCTCTTTGTTAGTCTGGAAAACATAGTTGCTGCTTTACCTATATGTTTATTCAGCTCAGACTCTAGTGAGAGTGTATCTGAGATAGTTGAGCCAAGATACACAAAGTCATGGACAACTTCCAGTTCTTTTGCAGAAATTGTAATGCGAGGAGGAGAGTCCACATTCTGGCCCATTATTTGTGTTTTTTTTCAGGCTGATTTCTAGCCCAAAATCTTTGCAAGCTTTACTAAAATGATCCATGAGTTGTTGGAGATCTTCAGCAGAGTGAGCAGTAATGGCGGCATCATCAGCGAAGAGGAGATCCTGCAAAAAAAAAAAAAAAATACAGCATGGTCTACATAAACCGCCTAGAGTTCCTGCGGAAAATGGTGTGGTATATAAATGCGACAAATAAATACATACATACATAAATTCGAAGAGACATTTGTCTAACAGGCAGAGGAAAAGAGGCAGGCATGGAAACAATGAAACCTGAGGACTGGGCAAGAAACAAAATATATCTGCCCCCAGTGTGGTAGAGACTGCCATTCCCGAATTGGTTTATTTAGTCACACTAGGTGTTGTTTTTAGGATCTCTACTCCAGGCATGATACCAAAGTCTTTCGAGACTGAAGGATGCCAATGATGATGATGGTATTTTGTAGTGTCCTAAAAAGTCCTGGATTATATTGAGTCCAGTGAGATGGGTGTCTAGCTTATGTACTGTATATATTTTAGCTCAGATCTCTTTGGATTTTTTTCCTGTATTTGGAATGGTATTGTATATTATCTCTATTACTGTAAGCTGCCTTGGGTCCTTTTCCAAGGAGAAAGGTGGGGTAAAAAATACTCTAAAATAAATAAATAAATAAATAAATAAACTTGAAGCTATGTTGATCTATGAATCCCCGAACTTCTGCTACACATCTAGAGAAATGTAACCAAAAGTCAGAAACTCTGCAGCAACTATTAGCAGACGTTCCAGGAATAAATTGCATTCTCAATGTGATCTTCCTTACCTTCTGTTTGCATGCTGTTACTTGTTAGGGTGGGCTGCAATTATATACATATAATCTCTACTGCATAATTAGCTTAGTGGGAAAAATCTTTTTTTTAAACCAACAACCTGTAGCAGTTCATGGGATTGAAACAACGTGATACTGTAGCTGCAGAGCTGAACTCAGTATTTTCATAAAAGAAGGACATTTTCTATATAAATATAATGGCAAAACCAATTATTTTCCAGCCGCATAAGCCAGCTATTAAGGTTGTTTTTAATTAAAACTAGCTCAAGTGCATTTGTGCACAAATGGACAGTGCAAGGCTCCATAAGCAATGACTCAGAACATTCAAAATAAGTTGCTTGCGTGGAAATTGAATTCATTTTCTTTTTGCTCCCCCCATTTCCCCATCCCCTTAGGACAGAAACTCCAGCTCTCAGTTAAAGTACACGTTACCTGCACATCTACATTGCTCTTAATTTGCTTCATTTGATTTCAAGAAATTCTCTATTTTGGGGCTGGACAATTTTGTCACCTTTTCTGAATCTTGCCTTCCTCTGACTTGGACATTGTTCTCTATCAAACTTCTGGAAAAGACACCAGCTGTTGAGACATTAAACGAACAAAACCCTTTTCACTTTCACGTATCAGATTAAGGTGTTCCCAAAGTGCAAAGTGTCCCCCAATCCCACAAAAATGACCAGGTTCTAAATTCCAAGAACTTGCAGCTGTTAAGGGCCATGCCCTTGTCCAACAAACTGATGACTCAAGGGAACCTATGTAAATGGAGAAGCCATCAGGCAAGGCTAGTTCATATAAAGTAAATGGGAAAACAGCAGAATCGACAATAGCTGTCAAACTGCAGGGGATCACTCATCAAACTTTAAACTCTTACATCTGAGCAACTTTAATCTTGACAGTTGGACAAACCATCCTCAAACCTGTTGGAGTGGACTTGTCAAGAACAGCTGAAGTCCTAAGATTCATTCAGCTGCTTGGAGAGCTAATGAAAAGGAAACCTGCACACTAAAATTCCACCACCTTTTTTAATCCTGGGCCCCTCAGGACACAGGAAGGTTCATGGGATTAGTGGTTCTGCTTCTCCTTGTTTTATCTTCCCTGCTTAAACTTCTGGATGTGCACTTTCCAAAGTTAGACCAACCCTGCCAGGTAGGACAAAATGCAAGAATGGCCCAAAAGTCCACAAATCAGTTCTCCGAACAAGACACTGGATTTAGCCCCGCTCACTCTGTCTGATGAAAAAAACACCCTGGTAAAATATGATGCTTTATTAAAAAAATCATAAAAACAGAAAAAGATCAAAATTGTGTGTTGTCCCTCATTACGGTAGGCAGTAATTTGTCAAGGAGAAATGCCTGGTAAAAACACACAAAAGAAAGAAAGAAAGAAAGAAAGAAAGAAAGAAAGAAAGCAAAGTATTCTGCTTATATACTACCCCATACCACTTTAAGTAGTCTCTGGATGATTTACAGTTTAATTACAGTATGCAGACTAAACATTGCCCACCCCCAGCAAGCTGGGTACTCATTTTACGGACCTTGAAAGCATGGAAGGTTGAATGAACTTTGAGCCGGCTACCTGGGATTGAACCCCAGGTCATGAGCACCATTATAGCCTCAGCTCAGCCATTTAAGAACTGCACCACAAGGTGTTAAATAAATAAATAAATAAATAAATAAATAAATAAATAAATAAATAAATAAATAAAATGGTAGTGAAAAATTCATACAGAAAAATGAAAGAATAAAACATAATTTGGTAGTGCATTCCATGCAAAGCAATTCAATAAGTAGGTTGCATTCAGGCCATTGTCCACCTAACAAGCCTGTTCAGGCCAGGGTGGCGTGAAAGCAAGATGAACTATAAGTTGGAGAGCTTCGCACCAGCTTTTCACAGACTTGTGAGAAGCTTCTTGGATGAGTAGTGGAACATTTCAATCTCACAAGAAGTCCAGTTCCCATGACTCAAGTTCCGGATAACCTCACCTGCATGAAAGAGAATCTTTATGCACCATAGCTTCTTCAGGAAAACACCTAGGTAGACTCATACACCATAGCTTAGTTAACAGTGGGAAGATAATGCTAGTTGAGCCCTGTTTACGCATCAGATGAAGTGTAGTAGAACATCTTTTGTCCCCTCTCTACTTTCCAGCATAGAGCTACTAGTAGTTATGTTAACCAATGACTTAGTATATGCTGGAACCACTTTCTGGAATAGAACATACATCCCTAACTTTAATCACAACCTCCTTTCTGTTGTTATCACTGTGATAAAGTCAGAGATCCAAAGTTCAGACAGTGCACCATATGTAGTGAATTTGCCTGCAAGAACACCAGAGAGCACTCAGGAGATTTAACTTATATGCCACCCACTATCCAAAGGTAATGAACAATTCAAAGCAATTGAAACATTAAAATACAATACAATACAATTAACACGTGTTAAAGTACACAATAGTAAAATTGCTACCAGAACCCACAATCAATGATGGATCAGTTAAAAAACTTCTGGAACAGGAAGGTTTTTACCTGGCACCAAAATATCCTTAGCACCGGTACCAGGTGGATCTCACTTGGGTGGGTGTTCCATAACCTGGGTGCAGCTGGTGAGAATACCCTATATCTACAGGTCATCCCTGTCACCTCCTTGAGGGATGGCTCTTTCAAAAACCACCACCCCCGCCCCGGCTAGATCTTAATTGCCAAGAAGGTTCATATGTAAGGAGGTAGTCCTTCAGGTAACCAGGGCTTAAACTGTTATGGGCTTTATATGTTAACACAAGCACTTTAAATTGGGCTTGGGCAGAAACTGGTAATTAGGTAGTTGTTTTAGGGTCCCTGAAACAAAGAACTGACCTTCATTAGAGAACATTTCCTTCAGCAGATAATATTTCGTTATTTGTTTAGAAAAGTTTCCCGTGATGCCCCTTACAACTTGTCCTTCTGTTGAATAAATGGCAGCAAGTTTCCTTGGAGGATTTTCACTTGCTTTCCCAAGGAGGGGAGGGGTGTCAAAAGAAGTTTTTAATGGATTGCGCTGGGAGGAAGAACAGTATGTTTGAAGACACAAATGTGTGTTGATTGCACCTTTTGCAAATAAATAAAAAAAATTATACACTCTGCTCTAGTTTTCAGATAATCAGGAAGGACATTTCTCTTGGTCTCGCCACCTTCACAGGTGTGTTTCATGGATGCATCAGAGAGGGCACTCTCTGTACCTTCTCCCAGACTCTGGGACCCCCTCCCATAGGATACCCACCTGGCCCCCTATTTGCTGCCCTTCCACAAGCAGGCAAAGACCTTGTCTTCAGAAAAACTTGGCTTCCTGAGTGGAGCTTTTAAGATATATTTTTGCACCTTACTACATTGATTGTGTTTCGATCTTGCTTTGTTTATTGTTTATTAGTATGGTATTTATTGAGTTTTTATTTTATTGTTTTATTTTAGAGTGTTTTTACTCCCCCCCCCTTTCTCCTCGGAAAAGGATCCTTTTTAGTGTTTTTATACTCATGGTTGTTAGCTTTGAAGTACTGTCTTTTAATTATGTAGGGTGCCTTGGGTCCTTTTTAAGGAAAAGGGTGGGGTTAAATAAATAAATAAATAAATAAAACATCCCAACCTTGTTTTAAAAAAAATGCTTACATGGAGGCTAAATGCCATTTCCAAAGGATCTTGCTGGAAATCCAATGAATTCTTCATCGACACGCCATAATTGCTATGAGTCTGATATGTTCTCTAGAAAATTGAGATTGACAGCAGGATCCCCGAGACGCCTGTGAAAGCCTCAGAGAGTCTTTATCGAAATGGGATACCAGCTAGGCCTGTCGCATAACTATTCCAGCAATCCAATTTGTGAATGCCGGTTCTTTGTCATTTTCCATAAAAAGCAAAATGTATGGGGAAAGACTCTAAACATTGAAAAATCCCATAAAGCCAAGCTGTGGACAGCTGGCTCTTATGTATGATGACTGTTGGGCGAATTAAACTGTGATCTAAATGCCACATTTAATGTTTTGTGAGAAAAATATAAATTAAGAGGCTCAATTTCCCACCAGAAACAGTTGTCTTGGAATGGAATCATCTTGGTGTGCTAATAAAATAAACCACAAATCATCTTTTCTCTTGGGTTTACACTCTTGTTTTAATTTACCCTTAGTTGAGACAATATGGCAAAATCCATTAGCAAAAGCATAATTTACTTTGTTGTTGGAAGGGAGAGAGAGGGGGAGAGAGGCGCAGATCTTCTCTTTCAAGGTAATTTTGGGCAGATACGGTCTCTCTGAGCAAATTCATTACACCGTATAAATATTTGCTTATTAAATTATTTAACAGAGAGCGTGCTCAAATTACCACACCTGGCCATGTTTAATAGATCAAAACAGAGGCACCAATGAACCTCGTTGGGGATTTCATCGCATCCAGTTACCAGTCATGACTGCCAATGTAGTTCTCAACTGACATTGTAACCTAATGGGGCACCTGAATTCAACTTTGTGATGAGCTGACAGGACGTTGGCTCTGCTATTCTGCTGTCCCATCCCTGATTGGATCCCCCAAAGAATGGCCCTCTTGTTGCACCAGAGAAGTGGAGGACTCCAAGGATGCGTAGATAGGCTTTTGTCTACACAGAAGGGTGGTCACTGTATGATGACATCTTGATAATTTGTGTTGTCGTTGTATGCCGTCAAGTCTGACTTACAGAGAATTAACATGACTTTCAAGATCAGTGAGATATTTAAGGAATTGTTTTAACAGTGTCACTCTCCCAGTGAGTTTCCATGTGTCAAGCCCCACACACAGAATACACAGCAAGCCAATTTCAGTTCTTTGCCAGGAACTTTAGTTGTAATCCAGATAACGAACAAAGTACAGTCCGAATCAAAGCCAAAATACCTTACAGAGCCAAATGCCAAGTTCAAGGGTACAGAGAAACGTCATAGTCAGAAAGCCGGTCCAAGGTCAGGAAACAGAGTCTGGATACACACAGGAACGTGGTGACAAGGTAAGTGATGCATTGCTCCCACAGAGGTTTCAGGGTAAACTTGCTAGCTTTATCTTAAACCAGGGAACACACCCATATCTCTGGCAAGGCTCCTGCTAGAACTCAGGGCTTTCAGATCTAATTCTACGCCTATCATTAAAGATCCTTTCCCTGGCTCTCCTGTTAGTTCTTCTTTGCAGGATCCTGTTCCTAGCCCTCACAGGAGGAGGAGATGTGCCCTCAGCTGCCTCCTCAGACTCAGCTGCCTGCTGAGTTGAACTGCAAGGCTCCTCCTGCTGTTCTTCAGCATTTAACCCTTCACATTCAGGTTCTATGACAGGCAGGGTCCTGGCACCATGGATGAGCAAGGACTCAAACCTAGCCCATCACCAGGCACTATCTATGACTCCATGGTGAGTACCTGCAATTTGTTTTGTACTAAATAGCATACTCCATCAAGTATAGTGGTTTGGACTTTTTGCCTCTTCACTTCTTCTTTAGCATTTGTCCCGTGTGGTGGCGGGGTCGGCTGTTCTCAATTGGAGAAACCATTTCTCTCATTCACTGGTTTGTTCCAAGTGTAGACGAGTGGCCCTCGTGTTATTGCATAGTGTATCAAACCGATGTTGCTTTGGTTGGCTCTGGGTTGTTTGCCATCTACCTCCAATTGAAGCCCTTCTATGCTAGCATGTTGGTGTCAGTCCTCAAGATGTGGTCATACCATTGCAGTCCCAGACCCGAAATAAAGAGACAACAGAAAAGTATTTGGATTTAAATTGAGCCACAACTTTATTAAATCTTTTTAAATCTGTAAATAAAAAGGGAGCCTGCCATAGTGCAAGTAGACATGGCCTGTATCACCTTGATCTTCAGGCTCTGTATAATTTTTGGTGAGTTCCTCCCTGGGAACATGCTGTTGTACTTAGGGCCTTTTCACACAACCCCTAAGATCCGCTGGCCACTTAAATTTGGACCAGAGATCTTAGGGGTTTGTTGCCGTTCCTGCGTTCCCACCCCCTCTGCACGCCTGGCTGCTGGCTGCGTGAGGGGAGGGAGAAAAAAAGGAAGAAAAGAATGCTGCTCACCTCCGTTCTGCCATCTCGCTTTGCTCCTGGCACTGCATTCAAATCTCTTAAAGGGGCGGGGGGCAAAAAAAGAACAAACAGAAGCAAGGAGAGCCCAGCAGTCACTACTGTTATATCTGCATCAGGAATTTTCACCCTCCAAGAGCAGGTACATGAAAAGTGCGCTGGGACGCGCTTAGGTGGGCGTGATCGCACTTAATTATCTGTAAACTCCGGAGCTGGTGGGGAAATAATTTTAAGCTCCGGAGCTGGGAGCCATTTGCGGCGGAGTTTAGGGGTCGTGTGAAAAGGCCCTTACTCAGCATATTTCCATGTTTAGGAACTAACTCTCCCCAGGGCAGCTGGGAAACAATTTAATCACAACCTCTTATCTTTTTACAACTCAGCTCATACTAACCTGAACTGTTGACTTTATCATTAAAAGGCTGCCGCATTTTCCTTAATGGGACCTATTCTACAAACTCACCTAGGACCAAAGTTCTTGCACTACCTGCTGTTTTGACCAAGATGCCTAAAAAGGACCCTGCCTAACCCAGACAATTGAATGGGATAGGCGAAAATGCACTATCAACCAAGGCCAATCAGGATAATAGTCAAAAGTTCCCATCTGGCCCCTAAGCGACCAGCTACTCTCATTCTCATTGCCTCTGGGGTGGGTGGGAGGGATGCTTGTAAAAACAGCAAAGAGAGTGGGTGCTCTTCAGCAATCCCTTTTAAGGCTGTTGAGCTTGTGTTTGCCAGATATCATGTGGGTGCTATTTTCATTCCATTGATGATGATGATGATGATGATGATGATGATGATGATGATGATGATGATGATGATGACGATAACCATCGTGGCGAGCCTTTCCTGGAGGCCGCCGCCGCTGCCGTCGCTTCCCCGCCGCCTGCTGCCCGTTTCCATCGCGGCGGGCGTGCCCTGGGGGCCGCCGCTTCTGCCGCCGCCCTCCTGCAGCCCGCCGCCCATGACCATCACGGCGGGCCTTTCCTGGAGGCCGCCGCCGATGCCGCCGCTTCCCCGCCGCCCGTTTCCATCGCGGCGGGCGCGCCCAGGGGGCCGCCGCTTCTGCCGCCGCCGTCCTGCAGCCCGCCGCCCGTGACCATCATGGCGGGCCTCTCCTGGAGGCCGCTGCCGCTGCCGTCGCTTCCCCGCCACCCGCCACCCATTTCCATCACGGCGGGCACATCCGGAGGCCGCCGCTTCTGCTGCCGTCCTCCTGCAGCCCGCCACCCGTGACCATCACGACGGGCCTCTCCTGGAGGCCGCCGCCCGCTGCGGTCGTTTCCCCGCCGCCCGCCGCCCGTTTCCATCGCGGAGGGCGCGCCCCGGGGGCCGCCACTTCTGCCGCCGTCCTCCTGCAGCCCGCCGCCCATGACCATCGCGGTGGGCCTTTCCTGGAGGCCGCCGCCGCTGCGGTCATTTCCCCGCCACCCGCCACCCTTTTCTCTCGCGGCGGGCGCACCCCGGGGGCCGCCGCCTCTGCCGCCGTCCTCCTGCAGCCTGCCGCCCGTGACCATCGCGGCGGGTCTCTCCTGGAGGCCGCCGCCGCTGCCACCGTTTGCCCCCCGCCCGCTTCCACCTGCCTTGGAGGACAATGCGACCCCACAACCGCCGCCGTTCCTGGAGAGCCCGCCTGCAGGCCGGCATGACTTGGAGGTTGATGTGGCCTTGGAGGTTGTCGCGGCACGACCGGTGGACGATGCGGCCCCACCATCGCCGCTGCCCCAGAGAAATCGCCGCCGGCCTGTCCATTTGGACGACAATGTGGCCCCACCATCGCCGCCCTCCCAGAGAAACCGCCGCAGGCCGGTCCGTTTTGGGGACGATGTGGCCCTACCATCACCACCATCCCCGGAGAGCCCGCCTGCAGGCCGGCTCGACTTGGAGGTTGACGTGGCTTTTCCATCACCGCTGCCCCAGAGAGTCATGGCCCCCCCATATGCTTCTGCCGCTGCCCGGTGCGGCCTCACCTTCGCCGCTGCCCCATAAACTTCTCCGGGGGCCTCATACGGCTTGCCGCCTCCTGCGATCCATCATTTGGATGGTGCGGCTTGCTGCGCTCTCCACCCTCTGGCTGTGGCTTCCCATGTCCCGCCACTTGGAGAGCCCGCTTCACGGACTGCTTCGGGGACTGCCGCGGCTCATCCGCCGCTGCCGCCCTGGAGGGCCTGCCTTGACGTTCCACTTGCCCTTGGCTTCCCCATGTGTGCTTACGGACTGCTTGTTCCTCTCATGTTGCCACAGCTCGGAGGGGGTGGTGGGCCTTAGCCTACCTTATCTCTGTGTTTCCCCCTTCCCCCTTCTCCACCTCCTTTTTCTTCCATTCTGCCCTGGTTCATGCGCCCAATTTTTATTGTGTTTTATAGCTCCTATGCGTTGTTGTAATTTTCCACTGAATTTTGCATTTTGTTGTGTATTTTGCATTTCGTTGTGTATTTTTGCACTTGTTAACTGTATTGTTTTTATATTATTTTATTTACTTTGTTTCTGCTCCCCTTCCCTCTTAGGCCACCATGTCGGCAGGGACTCGTATCTCTGTGGTGTCTGGCCGTGGGAGGTATGCTCTGGACGGAGGGATCGGTCGGGTAAGAAGAACTTGGGTCCGGCACTTACTGCCTGTCCCCCGTTCTGATCCCCTCACCCACCGCCATCTACCTGGGTGCCATCCCGCCAGCGCCTCCGACCTGTCCTGCCTTCTGATTAATGCCAGGTCGGTGCATAACAAGACCCCGCTCATCCTTGATTCTATCTTGGATGAGCATGCCGACCTGGCATGTATCACCGAGACCTGGGTGGGCGCTGAGGGCGGGGCTTCCCTCTCCCTCTTGTGCCCGCCCGGGTTTCAGGTTCAGTGGGCAGGCAGATCGGAGGGTAGGGGGTGGGGTGGCCATCGTTTACAGGGAATCCCTTTGTGTTAGTAGGTCTGCGACAATGGTGTGTTCCGGGGTGGAATGCCTCCATCTATCAGTGGGTCAGCGAGATAGGTTTGGCATTGTGCTGGTGTACCGTGCTCCCCGCAACCCAGCGCAATCCCTACCAGAGATCGCTGAGTTCGTCTCGGCTGCCTTGTTGAGATCCCCCCGCCTTTTGGTGGTTGGGGACCTCAACTTGCATGCCGAGGAGGAACTCTCTAGTGTGGCTCTGGAATTCATGGAATCCATGACTTCCATGAACTTATCTCAGCATGTTCTATGCCCCACCCATAGAGCTGGCCACACCCTGGACCTGGTCTTTTCCTCCATGTCGCCAGATTCGTGTCTGGGGGTTGGGGGCATTTTGCCCCTGCCCGTGTCATGGTCGGACCATTACCTGCTAAAATTTTCCCTGTCGATCACCCCCCGCCCCACGGGGAGTGCCCATCCTACATCTGGGCCCGCCCCCGTAGGCTCCTGGACCCCGCCAGGTTCATGGAGGCCTTCAGGGAGCTCTCTGGCGGTCTGGCAGACGATCCGGTCGATGCCCTGGTGGAAAGGTAGTACGTGGGTTCCGCCGGGGCGGTGGACCGGATCGCCCCTAAGCGCCTCCTACGATGTTGAGGCCACTCCTCCCCGTGGTTCATGGAGGAGTTGCGGTCGATGAAGCAAGAACATAGGAGACTGGAGGTCATATGGAGTGCAAACCGGACAGAAGTAAATAGGGCTGCCCTTAAACAGCTGACTGGCCACTATCTTCGCGCGATCGGGGATGCTAGAAGATCATTTGCCTCCCTGAGAATTGGCGAGGCCTCGAACCACCAGGCGGAGTTATTCCAGGTGGTTCGGGACCTCTCCAATCCCAGTCAGCTGCGGCCTCCTCCTAGTGATTTCACTAGTGAGCAATTTGCAGCCCATTTTAGATCAAAAATTGAGGCCATCCATTCCGACTTGCCCCCCAGTTGCTCTAGTCCACCCTTTGGGATCTCCGGTGCCTCACCCCTCCGTTCTCCCCTCCTGGATGAGTTCGGGCCAGTTTCTTCGGCGGAGGCCTCCAGAGCTATGGCTCATTGCCGGCCGGCGGCCACTCCCTTTGACCCTTGCCCAGCTTGGCTTATTAAATCTGCCGAAGGGAACATGCCTGAGTGGGTTTCTGCTATTGCCATGGCCTCCTTTCGAGAGGGATGCTTCCCTTCCCGCTTGAAGGAGACCGTGGTGAAACCCACTCTTAAGAAACCTGGCCTGGCGACGGATGACCTTTCCAACTTTCGACCGATCGCCATTGTTCCCTTCCTGGGCAAGGTTGTCGAGGGTGTGGCCGCTGTCCGACTTCAGTCATACCTGGAGGTAAATCATATCCTGGACCCCTTCCAGTCTGGATTCAGGCCTCTTTGCAGGACCGAGACCGCCCTGGTCGCTCTGCAGGATGACCTCCTCAGGGAGGCCAACAGGGGGAGCTCCTCCCTGCTGGTCCTCCTTGATCTCTCAGCAGCCTTTGATACCGTTGACCACGGTAACCTTCTGGCCCGGCTCGCTGAGGCGGGAATTGGTGGTCAGGCCTTGGCCTGGCTCCGTTTCTTCCTTGGCGGCTGGACTCAGCGGGTACAGCTGGGGGATGTCTTGTCGGCTCCTTGGACTCTCCCTTGTGGGGTGCCCCAGGGATCGGCAATCTCCCCCGTGCTGTTCAATGTTTATATGAGGCCGCTGGGGGAAGTCATCAGGAGATATGGAGTTCGCTGTCATCAGTACGCTGATGACACGCAGCTCTATATCTCCTCTTCCTCATCTGCAGAGGAGGCGGTTCGCTCCCTCGATCTGTGCCTGGAGGCCGTACTGGAATGGACCAGAGATAACAGGCTCAAGCTTAACCCGGAGAAGACGGAGGTTCTGTTCTTCGGGGCGCCCTCGTCTCTGTACAATGGCCCCTTCCCTAGTCTGGGGGGTATCTCCCTCCAGCCTACAGACAGGGCCAGGAATCTGGGCGTGGTCCTGGACTTGGCCCTCTCCCTGGAAGCCCAGGTGACGGCCGTCTCCAGGGCCGCTTTTTTCCACCTCCGCAGGATCGCCCAGATCCGCCAGTACCTTGATGGGTCCTCCCTGAGGACAGTCGTGCAGGCCCTGGTGATCTCTAGGATCGACTATTGCAATGCCCTCTACGTGGGGTTGCCCTTGACCCTGGTCCAGAGGTTACAGCAGGTGCAAAATGCGGCGGCCAGGCTGGTGGTGGGTGCCCATAGATATGAGCACATCACCCCAGTCCTGGTCCGCCTGCATTGGCTTCCCGTTGTCTTCCAGATCAGGTTCAAGGTCCTGGTTTTGATTTTCAAAGCCCTCCACAGCTTGGGACCAGGGTACCTGGCGGAGCGTATCTCCCAGAGAGCATCCCGTTCCAGACCCACGAGATCGTCGCAGGCGCGCTCACTGAGAGTGGCCACACCCAGAGAGGCGCGGAAAACGCTCATGCGAAACCGCGCCTTCTCTGTGGTGGGGCCTTCTCTCTGGAACCATCTCCCCTCTGAGTTGCGCCTGCTGGAGTTCCTGCCTGCCTTTAAGAGGGCCTTGAAGACCTTCCTCTTTAAAGAGGCCTATGGTGACCTTATCAGTTAGATTTTTTCTTTTTTTCCCCTGTCATCCCTATCTATTGCCACCATCTTGCTCTCCGTTGCTTCTCGCTCTGAGGTTCTTTTACTTATTTTTGTGTTTTTAACATTGTTGGCTGCGCAGAGTTCCCGCCAGGGAAGATGGGTGGGATATAAGCCTTTAAATAAATAAATAAATAAATAAATAAATAAATAAATAAATAAATAAATAAATAATAATAATAATAATAATAATAATAATAATAATAATAATAATAATAATAATAATAATAATAATAATAATAAAATTTATTGTCATTGTGTGTATATACACAGTATACACATACAACAAAATTCAGACACCTAGAGACCAGATTCAGCACACACACACACACACACACACACAAATCCCCAAACAATCTCACACGCATTAAAACACATATGCAACACACACACATAAAAAAATCCCTGAACACTCCCCCACCCACCTACCCCCACCCCCTAAAAACACAAGCATCTACACAACGGGCTAGGTTATACTGTTCAAGTGCTCACTGCTGGTGGTCCTTGAGTTCATTATTAAGTGCAGTTATAGCTCTGGGATAAAAACTTTTCAGAAGATGTGTGGTCCAAGTTTTAATTGTTCTGTATCTTCTGCCAGAAGGCAACAGTTCGAAGAAATTGTGAGCAGGATGAGTAGAGTCTCTCAGAATGTTGTGTGACTTCCTCAAACAGCGAGATGTGAAGATGTCATCCAGGGTTGGTAGCTGGAGCCCGGTAACATTCTGGGCAATTTTATTGTTCTCTGTAGAGCTTTTTTGTCTGCTACAGAGCTGCTCCCATACCATGATAGCATGCCATAAGTGAGGACACTCTCAATGGTGTTGTGATAGTAGGACAGAAGTAAATGCTGAGATAAATTCATCTTCCTGAGCATTCTCAGGAAATACAGCCTTTTCTGTGCCTTCTTCACAACCATATTGGTGTTTGCAGTTCATGAGAGGTCCTCTGGGTTGGGGCTGCAAAGCGTCCCCACCCAGGACAAGCCTTGTGGAGCCACCATTGTACCTGGGCTTCTCTTATATTGCTGGCAATGAAAACAATACTGTACTGCTGCCTGATGTCATGTTACTGCTGATCTACTGGTGACTTTCTGCTTCTTCTCCTTTCCCCCAAATTGTATAACATCTATGCCTGTTGTTCCAGATGATTACAAATCTCACTTTCCTTTTACAATTTTAGTCATTCAACCAAGATTTTATCTTTTCCAGAAGTTCAGTGTGTGCTTGAGCTGTATTATCACATCATTCAGAATTATTGAATCTTCACATAACATTTTGAACGCAGGTCCAAGAAAACTATTGGTTGTTGATGTTAGTGTTCACTAAATGTTCTTGTTGTGTTGACTTATGCACTACCCCATAGTTCTGAAACATTCTCTGGGTGGTTTACAACATAATTAGGCAAACTTAATTAGGTCCAGAATGCGGTGGCCAGACTGGTGGCGTGCGTGCGTCGGTTCGAGCACATCACCCCAGTTCTGGCCCGCCTGCATTGGTTGCCCGTTGCGGCCCGAATCAGATTCAAGGTCCTGGTTTTGGTTTGCAAAACCCTCCATGGCCTAGGACCTGAATACCTGGCAGAGCGAATCGACCAGTGGTCAACATCGGCCTGTCCGACTAGGTTGTCACGGGCGCACATGCTGCGTGTGGCCATGCCCAGGGAGGCTCGGAGAACATCCACCCATACCCGAGCCTTCTCTGTAGCTGGCCCCACCATGTGGAACCATCTCCCAACAGAAGTGCGCCTAGCAGAGTCCCTGCTAGCCTTCCGGAAGGCATTAAAAACTCTCCTTTTCCAGGAGGCGTTTGGTGACTGAAGTGTTTCTTCTTCTTCTTCTTCTTCTTCCCCCTTCCGCCATCTGTTAGCCACTCTTCATTGTTCAGTTTATTTATTTGTGTTAAATTGTTTTAAATTGTCTAATTCTTCCTATTTAATAGTTGTTATTAGTATTTTCCTATGTTGTAAACTGCCCGGAGTTCCTTTGGGAATACGGGTGGTATATAAGCCCAATAAATAAAATAAAGTAAATAAAATAAACATCCACTTGCCACCAAGCTAGGAGGGTTCTTATTTTATTGACCTAAGAAGGTTGGAAGTCTGAGTGAACCTTCAACTGGCTATCTGAACTCACTGGGATTGAACTCAGGTTGTGAGCAGAGAGTTGACTGAAGTACTACCATTTAACCAGTATGTCATGGAGCTCTTCATGTTGTGTAATCTGCAATTGTATCTCTCTGCTGACTAATGAGGTTCTGCTTGTATTCCTTGGTAATGCACCCAGTTTTGAATTTTGTGCAATGAGAAATACAAACAGTAATTCGTTAACTAACAACAATTCACCTTTTTGCACCTTCTTTTTCAAGTGCCATGTCATCGTAGAATATTGGCGATCAGTAGCCTGAAATGGTTTCAAGCTAAAGCTATTCAAAATACAACAGCTCTGTTCACTGTGGACCATTGACTTGTGTTCTTAAGCCAAAATGTTCTTCTACAATCAGGCCATGCTTCCAATCTCTGTGCTGTAACACAACCACATTAGTGACTCTGGCTATCCAAGATATTCATCTGTATGTCCACATTTCAAATGCACCCAGCTTCCTGTATAATGTGTCTGTAAGGGTCCAAGTTTCAACACCATAGAGAATTATGCTGAATACATGAGATCGAAGTATTCAAGTATGAAGTCCGATAGATAAGTCCCAGTTTGTCAAGCCTTTCCTCATTTTCTGGAAGGAATTTCCAGCTTGTTCAGTTCTACACTGGATTTCACATGAAAGATCCCAGTTATCCTTGAAATAGCACCCCAGTATTTATAAGATGATACTCTCTCAATTATATCACTGTTTATCTTGAGAAGGTTCTGTGAACCATTTTGCTTTTCTCTGATAACCATCCATTTTGTCTTCTTCATGTTAAGTCACAATCCCATGGCACTGCTTTCTGCAGCAACAGAATGAAAGAATCCTTGAAAATCTGCCAGACTTGTTGCAAGAAAGACATTGTCGACAGTGAATCTTATGTTATTAACAAAGAGCATCCCAGGAAATTATTTCTGAATAGATATTAAAAAGTAGAGGTGAGAGAATACAACCCTGATGAACATCTTTCGTAGTTGAAACCTCTTCTGATATCTGACCATCTATCTGGACACCAGCACACTGATTCCAATACAAATTCCCAATCAATCTGATATCACGATTAGACATGGGCATGAAATGAAAATATAGCATTTCATTTCATTTCTTTAGTAGTTTCACTTCATTTTGCTTCATTACTAATGAAATTTAAAAAAATCAGAATGAAATGAATCAAAACATTTTATAATGACTCCCCTGGGTCCTAGAGGCATCAAAATAACAGGGGAGCTTCCTCAAGCTCTTCCCTGTAAGCACCTCAAATTTGAAGTGGTTTGGGGTTCAGGGGCCTGAGTTATTAAATTCCAAAACAGGGGCTAGGATAAAATAATTCTAATTAAGTCGGGAAGCCACTAATTGCTGGCCCGTAATTATTTATTAGAAAGAAAGAAAGAAAGAAAGAAAGAAAGAAAGAAAGAAAGAAAGAAAGAAAGAAAGAAAGAAATCTAATTGAAATGGGCTTTTCTGCCTTTTGCTAGGTGAAAGGAGCAATGGAGAGTAATGCTGAGTGATTACAAGTCTAGATGAGCCGATATTGCCCCCTGTAGCTGTCTCTGAATAAATATTTTTCCCATAGCAAATTAACTAGTGGAAAATGATACCATGAGGATTAGGGGACATCTGACATCACCCAGCTTTTAGACAGATGAAGAATGAAGAATTCATCAGTAGACGTCAATGTGGCATGGTTCTCCATGCCTCTCTCTTGTAAAATTCAGAGACAGGGGAGGCTGTATAACGCTGAATCATTGCTTAAAACATTTATTTAAGTAGATAAACCTTATCCCAAAAATTGTAGATTACAGATCGGCACAAACCAAGAAAGCAGCAATAATGTGCTGGTTTGTTTGTTTTTCTTCATCTGGACAGGTGAAAAATGAGTGGGTGCCTGTCCTCCACCAGGCACCCACTCAGAGGGAGGATGTGGGGTGGGGAAGCCAGGGTGCTTCCTCTGAGTGGGTACCCATTGCAGGGGCTGGGGCTGGGAAGTGCCAAACACTTGTTCAGCCAAAAAACAAACTGGCACGAACCACCAGTTGAGTGGTTCTTGCCCATCTCTATTCGAGTTCTTTATTAATTCATTCAATCCCCACCTGAAATTTTTAGCAAACATCATATGGGTATGCAATAATAAAAAGATTAATGAGCACAATATTAAAGAACATTAGCAATACCAAAACACTTTCAACACAGTAAGGTATAACAATCCATTTTTAATAAACCACTCAACAGCCATTTACTCAGGTAAATGTTGCCTGTGGAGAAAGATCTTTGCTTACGTATGCAAAGACAGTAAATATGGAGGTGCATGCATTGTCTTTCATTCCCATACACAATGCCTGCAGCCTAGAATGATAGAATCAAAGAGTTGGAAGAGACCTCAAGGGCCATCTAGTCCACCCCCTGCCATGCAGGAACCCCCATCACAGTACTCCCGACAGATGGCCATCCAGCCTTTGCTTGTTCCTTCTCTGGCACAAATACAACTTGGTCCCGAGTTCTTTCATTGATGGATACCTTTTAATACCTCCTTGGATGTAGAAGCTAGTGTTCATATTAGAGATGGGCATGAAACAGAAAAATGGTGTTTCGGTTTTTCAGTTGTCGTTGAGAGGTCTGTTTCGGTGTGTTTCCGTTTGTCGGGAATTTTTTGAAAAATTTCGTTACCGTTTTTTGTTTTTTTGTTTGTCGTTTCTACCCGCTTTTTGCATGATTTTTAAAGCATTTCCATGTGCAGGCATCCCCCAACGCCCCAGACCAGAGGGAAAACACTAAAGAAAATGGATGCTGGCAGAGACACAGTATAGACTAGGTATGCAGGGAGGCTGCAAAGGCAGCAGCGGGCGTTGCCCAGGGTGCAAGGCAGCCGCAGAGTGACTGCACTGCGGGGCAGGGGAGGGTACTCACCGAGAGGTACGCAGCACGCATGCACACAGGGAGGCTGCAGGACTGAAGCTAGAGTCGCAGAGACAGCAATCCCACCCTAACTCCCACCAGAGACTGCAAGGAGAACGGGGGCTGCAAGAGCTTTTTATGCCCTCTGTGGCTGCCAGACCTGCCTGCCCAGTCTGCAACCTGGGCATGCTATTGGTTGAACATGATCCCACATCACATGGCTTGCCTCCATTTTGTGGCTGGTGGCAACATCCATTTTAAAGGGAAAAGAAAAATACATTGCGATGGGAGAAGACAAAAACAAATGTTTTAAGGACCCCAACCCCCCGGTAGGTATTATCAGACAATATAAATAATTATCGCTGCATTTTTACGGATGTCCAGGGTGTTTTTTAACATTTAAAACAGCTCATTTCATTGCGCGTCGCCATTAATGGAAACAAAACGTAACGACCACAATTTTCATGGTTCTGTTCGTTTCATTTCATTTTCATCACAATTTTCGTTTGTCATTTCGTTACGTAACGCAAACGACAAATGGTAACGGAAACCAAAAAATGTTCGTTCCGTGCCCATCTCTAGTTCATATCAGTTAGCACATTTAGCATGTTAGATGCAGACAAAGCCTCCATCATGTAGGAAAGGAAACGGTGGACTCCAAACTAGCATTGAGCCAGAATTGTGGCCGTTGAGTTTTGAGTGCAGCTACGGGGCATTCTAGCAGTACCTCAACAGTTGTACAGAGCCACAAAACCACACATAAAGAGTTACAACTGCTCATCTAAATGTGACCAAAGGATGCACTTATCTCACAGGAAAGACTGGGACATCCCTGAACAGCTGGAATGGGAGGAGATGGCATGGAAACTTTGGCTGCTCACTGTGAAATTCTAAATGTAGCGTCTTGAGGCTCTCACGCTCTGTGTGACCTTCACACCTTCGGCTGATTGATAACCAAACAACATACCTCCGTGCCTCCCTCTGGCTGAGCAACAGCTGCCTCTGGAACAGTGTCTAAGAAAGGGACAAGGATGTGAGGGTTGCTGGGCTGATATGGAGGAAATTGTAGCTATGTTTGGGAGTGAGACGTATGCCATTTAAGATAGCTGCTGGCAGGGCTTCTGAACTTCCCCTTTTCAGCTGAAAAGTGGCCACAGAGAGAAGCAGAGAAAGACTTGAGCACATCTGTAAGATGTCATGACCCCTTTACTAAGGCCTTTTGATCATCTTGCTGTGTTTACACTGGGTATATAATAGCTGTGTGTGTGAAAGAGACTTCTTCCATTCACAATTTTACACTACTTACACTTTTAGCAGCTTTCCCCAGGCAGGTGATTTTCAGGTGTACTGGGTTAGTTCCTATAGGCTGTTGATTGTGTTAGGAAGGGATGATGGGAGCTGTAATTCCACACATCTGGAGGACACCAGGTTGAGAATTGTGGTTTTAGCACGTGAGCTCTCTACTTAAAACACTGGATTTTTAAGTTCTGGCTTTGTTTAAATACTTTTCATTGTATTGTAAGGCCAAATATATTTCTTCTTGTAGTTCAATGTAGCATCTACTCTAAGACCACGGTCATACCTGCGCTTTCTGCATAGTTTCCCATCGCCGAATTACACAGTAAAAGATCACATGCTAAGCAGGAAGAGAAGCAAATTCTGCTCCCGGCCAACCATGCCCCTCAAACAACAGTTTCAGTGAATTTTCCTAAACCACCACCAGGGGCTGGATTTAGAAACTTCGCTCAAAAATGCTTACTTGTTTGCTTCTGTTGCAACAACAGGACACTGAAAATACGCAGTAAATTCAGTTTCTCCCCTTTCTACCTGGCTTAAAAGATGGAGCCTTGGAAACTGGAGCCGGAAAGTAGGACAAAATGCATAGTAGACAGGTTAGGACAGAACCAGAATAGGAAAGTACGACACAGAGGAGAGGACACCAACTGCTCATTAAATACCATGTGACTGCTCCCGAAAAAAAATACACAGGAAATTTAAATACAAAGGAAACCCAGGTATGACCGCAGTCTTAGGCCGTTACTTCACGAACCTCTCGCTGCGCGGCGAGCCGTGATTTCCGCGCGAATCGGTCGGCTTTGTCCTCACGATCCTCCATTTTGGATGCGGCGCCACCCGACCACGCCCCGACCACGCCCTGAAGCGTGCTCCAAGCGGGCGAGATTCCTGCCTTGGATGATCTTGTCGCATCCCGCTTCGTATCCAAATTCACGTGTGGCCAGTTAAAAAGTATAATTATTTTTTTAACGTACTTTTTCTCCAAAATGCATAGATATTTCGGTTAACCCGTTCTTTTGATCTTGCCTTCTGTACACGGGGCAGGGGCAACAGGGGGGCAAGCGTCCCGGGTGACGTGAGCAGAGCCCCTCCGCTGGCAAGGGATGGCGAAGGGCTGCGCAGAAAAAGACACCCCGCGCGCGCCCACCCAGAGAGCGGCGGCGGGCACACAGGGCATGAAGCTGAGAGAAGGCCCCCAAAAACCAACCCAGCAGCTCTGCTTCAGGGAAACACGATGGCCGCCCACAAGTCCTCTGACCGCAAATGACAGCCGGGTATTGATGCATCGATACGCCGTGGTAATTTTGAAAAAATAAAAGAAAGCAGAAACCGGACGCTGCAAGTAAGCTTCCGAATGCGAAGGGAGCACGTGAAGTACTACTGGATTCGACCCTAAAACCTCGCCCGGTGAGGACACGGAAAGAGGGGTGGGGCGAATGGAGACCATGACTACCATATTAGCGAAGGCAATTGAAGAGAAGTTCTTCAAATGCCTTAGAGGCACTTGGATGATTTGTGCTGGTGGGAGGGGCAGCTATAAGAATATATTAAACAAACACAAATGCACAGGCTGTTTTTCTCAACTGTGTGCCATATACAGGAACTGCTTTTGTTGAATGTCACTTCTGAAACATCTGTGGCAGTAGCCAAAATTCCTCTTCTCCATCATATTCATGCACCCACTGATAATGTAGAAGGCTTCCAACCTTGGCATGCTATGGCAAGCCTTTGTCCAGACAACAGTGGCATGCAAATTCCTCCATTTATTTGACCTTTGATGGCTCTGCGGGCAAAAGAGCTGGAAGGAAATCATTTAATTTACGGTATATGGCTTTTGTTTGTTTGTTTGTTTGTTTGTTTGTTTGTTTGTTTGTCCCTTCAACAAACCATCCAGCAATGGTTAGGGAGATGTTTCCAGAACAGTATAAGACTCCATTCCCCACCTCACACCTGATACTGAGAATGGTAATGTTATGGCCAGAATCCTATGACCAATATATGCTTCTATTAAGGGAAATCACAAACATCCTGACAGCAAATGGCCACTTATGAACAAGTTGCAACTAGAGATGGGCATGAAATGAACTTTTGGTTTGTTTCGTTATTCGTTATTCATTTTGTTACATAACCCTCTAAGAGAAACAAAATGAAACCAAATGTTTCAGTTTGGTTCGTTTCATTTGTTGGCGGTGTCTCCTACCTGGTGCTGCTCCTGTGGTCCTCCGCCCTGGCTGCAGGGAGGGTCCAGGAGCCTTCAGGGGGAGAAAAGGGGGGGAGCCGACCAGCTGTGCTACAGCTGATAGGTGGCCATGTGGTCGGCAGTTTAAAAATACAACAAAAATACAATAAAATAATAATAATAAAAGATCCAGCATGAGGGCTGACCAAAAAAAACAAAACAAACACAGACAAAAATCTGATCCTGTGCACGGGCCCGGTACTGGCCAGTGAGCACTGGACCTCACCCGTGGTTAACCAAAGTGGCTCACGGATCACAGAACCGGCCTGTGGGCCAGCAAAAGTTTTTTTAAAAAAGCTGCCCTGCCCGCGCTACAGCTGGTAGGCGGGCCACGTGGTCGGCAGTAAAAAATAAAAATAAAAATAAAATAAAATAAAATAAAATAAAATAAAATCTGGACTGGCAGGATTAATAGCAAACAAACAAACAAACAAACAAACAAACAAACAAACAAACAAACAAACAAACCCAACCAGTGGGGTTTTTAAAAAGGGGGAAAAGAACCTGAACCAAAACGAATTACAAAATGAATGTTTTTTAAAACTTCATTTCGTAATTAACGACCCGGACCGGACCAGAAAACAAAACAAAATGAAATGAATCGCCGTTTTTGTTTGCCCATCTCTAGGTGCAACTTAAGTTTCTGGGTCAAAATCGGGCATGTGTCCAGCAATACAACCAACACCTCATTCATGAATGTGAATTTGTCAACAAGACTCATACAATTCTCTGACCCAAGCATAAGCTGGCAACAGGACTCTCTCTCTCTCTCTCTCTCTCTCTCTCTCTCTCTCTCTCTCTCTCTCTCTCTGCTTCTGATTTATATCCTGCCTATTGACAATAACTATAGGTATTCATTTCCATTGTTTCTAATGTCATTCCAGCTACTGATTATTATGACTGTCTGATGGCATTCAAGATGCATTCCATCAGTTAATTGTGCTCTTAATGAGGCATTTTTAAAAACTATACAGCAACACTAACAAAAGAGATAAACATGGACTTTTACACAATACAAATGTGGAAGAAGAGTCACCTCTATTCGACAGCACTAAAAATCCAACACTGGATGGGCATTTTGTAAATAATTTCACTTCCTCAGGCATAGAGAGGAGAAACTATAAATCCTTGTCCACAAAAGTGTTGTGAGCTTTTATTTGCACCCTGAAACAGCACTGTTGGCAGGTGGGGGACCAACTTACTTTGTGATTCTGCAGAATGACGCCTAAGACCAACCTAGAGATGGGCATTAAGTGCCAAATGGGTGCTGTTACATTTTTGACTGAACAAGTGTTCAGCCCTTGTCCCAGCCTGGCTATCTTTGGCAGGCACCCACTTGGAGCCAGTGCCCAGAGGAAGCCAGATAGGGAAGCTAGGGTGCTGCCTCTTCCATTGGCACTAAGATGATCCCTGAAGCTATGGTGGCAGAGGTGACCCTAGCTTTCAGGCAGCAGCACAGTCACCATGCGGTGGTGAGCTTGGTCTTGTCAGGCCTCCTGGGCTGCTCTTCCCCACCTGCCCTTTGAGCTTGCTGGGCTCCAAATCCTGCCAAAAACAATGCATGCCCTAAGCAAGCGCCATTCATTTTGTTACCTAATGAAACAATTACAAATAACAAAATGAATAAAAAATTCATTTCATGCCCATCTCTACATGTATGATGAAATGATGTTAGCCTGTTGATTTGTCACCATGTAACTTATCTGTGTATATATATGTAATATAGCTTTTTGTTTTAAGCAAGTTCTGACTTTGTCTGATTCTGCTTCTGTCTATGTAATTGTTCAAGAAGCATTTGCTTCGGCTGGCAGAACAAATTGCAAAATTATTTGATAGTGGGACAGCTCTTAAAGGGGACTGATAAATAATTCTAGGTACAAACACAAATAGACATGGCCTTTTTTCATGGTATCAGATGCCGTGGTCACATCTGGGTTTCGATCCTGATCTTCTGAAAGTCCGGCTTTTCCTCTTCGTCCCATCACGTGATTGAATAAGTGGGACGGGAGTTCAGACGTCAAAAGCTGGTTTTTTTTAAGTGCAGTTCAGCCCCCTTGGCCAGCAGGTGGCACTAGAATTTAAAAAAATGGACCACTTGGCTGGGGGAAATGAAAACTTGTAGGACTGGATAGAGCTTCCTGTTTCTCCGAAGGTGAAAAGCAATTAAAAAAACATAGCCCACCGGCCCCAGGAACAGCCAGTTGGTGCTATGAAAAAAGAAAGAAAAAGAAACCCGGATCATCTGCGTGGTCCCACGGCGTCTGCCTCCTTAAAAGCTGGATTTTCAAAGTGAGGCAAAAATTTCCCTACCTCTTTGGTGAGTCACAAAACCTCGCTTCAAGGGGCATTACCGGGTTTTCTTTTTTTTTTTTTTCAAAAAGCCCGGTGTCCGTGGGGATGGCATTTTTAGACACAGTTTATCTGGTAATTTAAACTGCTTTTAAAGGGATGTGGGACTGGGGCAGAGATCCATATACCATATGTGGACAGGTCCTATCTCTATATTTACACTTTATCTACACAGAGAGAGGTTCCTGCTCCTCTCCATAGTCACACTGCAGGTGGTGAGTCTGACTCTCCTGTTCCTCAGATGTAGACCGGAGGAAGAGGACATAAATTAAAACCACCCACCCACCCCCAGAAAAATGTCAACAAGAAGAAACAACAGCCCTTCTCTAACAGTTGTCATTTCATTGGCTGTCATTTCATCGCCTCTTGTCAAAGGCCTGGGAGACAAAGTGGAAATGAAAGACAAAGAGTATATAATTTGCACCTGCCTTAGGAATGTCAAACATTGGAAAAGATTGCATGGGGAGAGGTTGAAAGGTTCCTATGTGTAACAAGGGGAAACTTCAAAAGGAGGAACCCTCTGATTAGTATAATCTTATGATTTTTGTCTTGAGTTAAGGTAAAGGTAAAGGTTTCCCCCACACATGCATGCTAGTCATGTCCGACTCTAGAGGCGGTGTTAATCTCTGTATTCAAGCCGAAGAGCCAGTGTTGTGCAAGTACCTGGCCATGTGGCCGGCATGGCTGCAAGGAAACACTGTTTTACCTTTCCATGTTTTATGGCAGTAACAATTTATATACTTGCATTTAAATGCTTTTGAACTGCTAGGTTGGCAGGAGCTGGGGTTATCAGTGGGAGCTCACTCCACTGTGTAGCACCCTTCAGAAAACTGTACACAAACATCTCAAGAAATGACATTTCTCCTCCTCTATCTGGTTTTTAACAGGTAACTATATAACTATGATAACCATGGAGTCCAACACTTAAATAGTTCTTAAATAGTTCCAACACTTAAATAGTTCCTCATGGCCTGTACTGCAGCTAAAACTGTGCTCACGACCTGGGGTTCAATCCCAGGTAGCAGGCTCAGGGTTGACTCAGCCTTCCATCCTTCCGAGGTCGGTAAAATGATTACCCAGCTTGCTGGGGGGGGGGCATTGTGTAAAACTGCCCAGAGACTACTTGAAGTGGTATGGGTGATATATATAAGCATCAGAAGAAATGTGTAGCCTGCGTACTGTAATTAAACTATAAACTGCCCAGACTACTTGAAGTGGTAAGTAGACATGCGCATGACCAGAAAAAAAATGATGTTTCGAGTTTTCACTTGTCGGAACGGGTCCATTTCGGGTCATTTCTGTTTGTCACGAAATTTTTCAAAAAATTGTCATTTCCGTTTGTCGTTTGTCGTTTGTAGATTCCACTGCGATTTAGCGTGATTTGACTTCCCAGAGCATAGGGGTGTCCTGCAAACTAGGTGTTTTTGCACCCTAAACGAGTGGGTGGGGGGGCCAGAGCACAGGCTAGTTGGTGGTTCTGTTCTTGGCTTGCACCCCAAATATGTGTGTGTGCATGCAAATTGAAGTTGGGAAAATAGAAAATAAATTGTAGTATATAATATATTTTTAAAATAAATCCACACCTCCCACTCCCAGTCGAACCTCCCACTTTATCCAATATCAGAAAAAAATCCTCACAAACTGCCAGAGAAGAAATAAAGAATAAACTGCTATTCTCTTCAGCAGACAAAGCTGCAGGGAATCAAAGAAATTATTTTCTAAATTCAATTCCCTCCCTGCCTACCTAACTTAAATCCTAAAGTCTCCAGCCTCCCTCCTCAATCTCGATTGGATCACACCAGCACCAGCAGCCAGCCCTCCTCCCTCAACCACATCCATACACCTGACTGCGATTTCTGGAAGGTTGCTTTTTATGCCCTCCGAGACATCCAGAAGTGTCAGTCTGCCATTGGTAGAATGGTTCAAACAATTTATGTGCCCAGCCCAAATGGGCAGGTCTAAAAAAATAAAAAATAAAATAAAATAAAATAAAATCAATACGACATTTTATTGCTATAAAATACCCACTGCTGCTACTATTAAAATTCAGGCATTTAAAACAAATAAATTTCACATGTTTCTGTGGTGATTTGGTGTGTTTTTTGACCACGATTTCAAAAGAAAAATTGTGGTTGCCATTTTGGATCCCCCCCACTTCATGGCATGGCGAGACGACGAGGATGACCCCCCCCCAGCCTGGTGCAAGCAGCCCAGGACAGGAGAATAGGGGGAAAAGGCCGGGGACCCCCCAGAAACCACCGCTCTGGTAGGTGGCAAAGCCTCAGGCAGGCATATTTTCGCCTGCTTTTTTGGCCGGGAGTCAGGTTTTTTTAAAAAAAAAAAAACTTTTAAAAACTTTTTCTGTGCTTCGCAGTGCATGATCGCCGCGATGCCAAAAACGGAACAAAAAAACCTCAAATTTTTCTGAGTTCTGTCGTTTTTAAACGGAAACGATAAACAAAAATGGAAACGACAATTTTGCCAAGTCGTGCCCATGTCTCGTTGTAAGTATATAAGCAGAACACTTTGCTTTGCTTTTGGTAAGTGTTTTTAAGAGCCTGGTTGTTTTGCCTTGAAGGGGTCTCTTGGGGAAGATGTCTAGTAGATTATTACATCATATATCACTTACATACTGTATATACTCGAATATAAGCCTAGTTTTTCAGCCCTAATTTTGGGCTGAAAAAAGGGGCCCTTGGCTTATATTTGGGTCAATACTTTTAGCCACCGAAGCAAGTCAACTGTGGCTAAAAGTCATTTTAAACATTGTGTGATGCTCCCATATGGTGCAGAGGGGGGTCATGAGAAGCGGCATGCAATGTTTAAAATGACTTTTAGCCACTGACCCAAGCACTTGCATCAGTGGCTAAATAAGTCATTTTAAACATCACACACCATTCCCCAAGCTCACAAAGGAGGAGCTGCCAGGCCCTGCTGCATTTCCCACCCTAGACTTATACTCGAGTCAATACATTTCCCCAGTTTTGGGGGGTTAAATTAGGGGCCTCGACTTATACTTGGGTCGATTTATACTTGAGTATATACAGTATTTATGTCTCAAAATTAGTAAATCAGGGCAGAACTTACTGTCAAATGTTTTATTTTACAATGATTTTATGTAATACAGTAATCTTAAAACTGCAGAGTATGTTGCTTCTATGTAGTGATTGGTAAGAACTGTTTTCACTCAAATGGCTTTAGGAAGAAGATAACTTGAGATTTAAAAATCTCATTCCTAATGCAAAGGCAGGACATCAAGCATATTTTTCCATGGTGTTTTCACAGAATTTGGCCCTAACCTCCCCCCCCCCCAAAAAAATAAACAAATTTTCCCATGCTCTAAATTTATAAAGAGGAGATAGGTATGATCCATATCAAAACATCTTGAGTTCATTACCAATGTGAAAAAAACACATTGGAGAAAAAAATGCATGTACTGCATCTTGAAATACATATCCCATTCTGAGACTCTGTTACAGTTCGTAACAAAATAGATAAATCATTCATCACAAGGAATTTGTTTACTGAAAGGGGAAACATGAATCACCCGAGGAATCTCACACATTACTCGTTGGACTGAAAATGCACCGCTTGCTTTGTCAGCGGTATTGCTTACCTTGCTACAAAGGTAGGGTCCTAAGAGGAGCTGCATGTATTCACAAGTGTGAAAGAGTCTGGAAAATGTGATGAAAGTCACAGTGGAGCCACAAAGGTTTTGACTGTCAAAATACTGGAATGGCTGTAGAGTCTCCAGCTAAAATGACAGAAACATCAAATCCATATTCTGAATCATGGAATAGAGAAAGCCATGAACCAGAGATTTGGCTGCTTGTGCCAGTTTGATTTTTTGTCAAAACAAGTGTTTGGCACTTGACAGCCTCACCACCTCCAGTGGAAGCAATGGTTGCACTGGCAGCAGCAATCAGCTGGGGAGCTGGCAGGAACAGCTGATGGGCTGCAAAAAAGCCACCTGAGGGGGAATATGATTGAGACATACAAAATAATGCAGGGCATGAGTAAAGTGGATAGAGGGACGCTCATCTCCTTCTTACAAAATACCAGAACTAGGGGACATCCACTCAAATTGAGGGCAGACAAAAGAAAATACTTTTTCACCCAGTGCCTTGTTAGTCTGTGGAACTCCCTGCCACAGGATGTGGTGATGGCATCTGGTCTGGATGCCTTCAAAAGGGGATTGGACAGAATCCTAGAGGAAAAGTCCATCATAGGTTACAAACCATTAAGGAGATGTGTAAACTCCAGGCTTAAAACCTGGGTACTTCAAGGACCAGATGCAGGGGAGTGATATCAGGAGACAGATGTCTAGCGTCATGCACTCTCAGATGCATCTGGTGGGGCCACTGTGAGATACAGGAAGCTGGATTAGATGGGCCTTTGGCCTGATCCAGCATGGCTCTTCTTGTGTTCTTATGTTCTTATGTTCACAGCAGATTTCAGCTTGCCCTAAAACTCTGGGGTGAGAAAATGGGTCACTTAAAAGATAACTTGAATAATCTGCATTGAAGGTAAGGATCCTTTCAGCACAGGCATCATGGCCCCAAATTTCACAGCAGGTGGGCAGTGCCCAGTGTAACTGGAATGATGTAAGACACAGAAGTTAAAAGTAAGTGAAGCAAGCCATGGATGACAGGGAGATCAAGGGCAAAAAGGAGATATTTTCACATATGAATGTTCTCTCTCTCTCTCTCTCTCTCTTGTGTACACACACACACACACACACACACACACAAGCTACAGGTCACTTGCTAGTTTTTCAAAAAACTCTGCTCCATACTAGACATGGGCACGACTCGGCGAAATTGTCGTTTCCATTTTCGGTTATCGTTTCCGTTACGTAACGGAAATGATAACAATAATTAAGCCATCAGAACTCGAACTCGAACCGAAAAAAGAAAAATTAAGTCAGGTTTTTCATTTCTGTTTGTAGCATCACGGCGATCGCACGATGCGAAGCACAGAAAAAGTTTTTAAAAGTTTTTTTAAAAAACCCTGACTCCCGGCCAAAAAAGCAGGCGAAAATATGCCTACCTGAGGCTTTGCCACCTACCAGAGGGGTGGTTTCTGGGGGGTCCCCGGCCTTCCCCCCCCTCTTCTCCTGTCCTGGGCTGCTTCCACCAGGCTGGGGGGGGGTCATCCTCGTCGTCTGTCTCTCGCTGCATGCCATGTGGTGGGGGGGAACCAAAATGGCAACCACAATTTTTCTTTTGAAATTGTGGTCAAAAAACACACCAAATCACCACAGAAACATGTGAAATTTATTTATTTTAAATGCCTGAATTTTAATAGTAGCAGCAGTGGGTTTTTTATAGCAATAAAACGTCATATTGATTTTATTTTATTTTATTTTATTTTATTATTTTTTTAGACTTGCCCATTTGCATGGGATGGGACCATGCAAATTTTTTGAACCAATCCACCAATGGCATTGCTAGGTTTTTGACTGACACTTCTGGATGTCTCGGAGGGCATAAAAAGCCGAGGCACCTTCCAGAAATCGCAGTCGGTTCGGTGTATGGATGTGGTTGAGGGGGGAGGGCTGGCTACTGGTGCTGGTGTGATCCGAACGAGATTGAGGAGGGAGGCTGGAGGCTTTAGGATTTAAGTTAGGCAGGCAGGGAGGGAATTGAATTTAGAAAATAATTTCTTTGATTCCTTGCAGCTTTGTCAGTTTGTGAGGATTTTTTTCTGATATTGGATAAAGGGGGAGGTTTGACTGGAAGTGGGAGGTGTGGATTTATTTTAAAAATATATTATATACTACCATTTATTTTCTATTTTCCCAACTTCAATTTGCTTGCACACACACACATTTGGGGTGCAAGCCAAGAACAGAACCTCTATCCTATCCTAACTGCCCACTCGCCCGTCCACCCATGCCACCACCCACCTGTGGCCCGCGCCGCCACCCAACCACTCACCCACCCGTGGCCTCCGCCTGCCCATGGCCCACCACCACCGCCACCTTCCTGCACCTCCCCCCGCCGCCCGCACCCCACCCCGCCCACCGCCTAGGGCGCAAAAACACCTAGCACTGGCCCTGATTGCGGGACGCCGCTATGCTCTGGGAAGTCAAATCACGCTAAATCACGGTGGAAACGACAAATGACAAACGACAAACGGAAACGACCCGAAACGGACCTGTTCCGACAAACAAAAACTCGAAACGTCATTTTTTTCTGGTCGCGCCCATGTCTACTCCATACTGTTGCTTGTGAGTAAATAAAATGCTAAAGATGACAGAACAAATGCCAAAAAAGAATAGAGTGGAAGATGATATGCACTATCCAATTCATTATTAAATAGAAGATCAGATCCTGCCTTGAAAGGAAATTAAAAAAAAGTCTGAATACTGGATTAGGACTACATACGACATTATAACCCGAAACATGGGCATGGCAAACTAATAGCAGTAATGTCAATGCTTTAGAAATTGTAAGTTAATGTCTCTAGTTAATATTATAGTAATTTATCTCTACAGCTGGTCTGCTGTATTTTCATGTGTGCATATTTACACATCATTTTATTATTCCATTTCATCTCGTCTTCATTGTTCACTTTTCTTCATGCCGGCATTAATATGTTAATTTAAAATATTTTGTCATTTCAAGGATATGTATTTCCCAATGTATTGTCTTTCAAAATAGGCACCTTTTACACATATTTTGCAGCATTTAAACTTATAAAAACTGGATCGCATCATTTGGAAATCTGCTAAATCTAAATAGTTATTTATTTTTCCAGTTTGAAAGTTCATCTAAGAGGTGGCATCCAGTTGGTTCCTACTGGAACTGGAACATTTGGAATACTTGTGGATCCCTTGTGTGGGAAGCAAAGTGAATCCAGTGATAGAAAAATGATTCATATAAATAATATTCAAGAATACATTGCAATTTTATTTTCCTTGACAAGGGATGGCCAGTGAGGATCTTATGCTGGACGAGGGGGAAAAGATTGAGTTAAATGGCCCTGGGGACATTTTCCAGTCCCTGTGTTTAATCATTAAATCAACGATTATCTCTCATGCCTTTTGTCCCATGTACGTGATCAAAAGCCCATCAAAACCGCCCCAAGGTTTCCCCCACACTGAGGCTTTGGTGGCCTTTGTCAGTGGAACAACAGCCCAGAACAAATGGCGTTAAGCCGGTAATAATGATCGTCCTCACGTCTCCTTTGTCACCTCCCTCTTTTGTTGGCTCATTGTAATGAGAAATGAGATGACTAATTTGCTTTATGCCTAAATCAAACACGCTGCCCTGGCAGAATGAAGTTGGTTCCTAACCAACACAGTTTTACCTTAAAGTGGGATTTGCTTGGGAAACATTTGCACGGCATTCATACATTAGCATAATGTGACTTTTGCAATGCGCAGACGAGGTCCCTCACACATGCTAGGGGAAGCGAGGGGAAGAACATATATATGAAAGTTACTGTTATGAAATACCATTGATTGGTCATCAAGTGAAAGGATTACCCAGACAAATCAAAAAAGCCTTCACCACCAAGGCCATAGCTAACAACCCATTCTTGATAGGTTTAAGCACCTTAGGCCATTGTTCACCTTAAGGCTATGGATACTATTGTCTCCCTAACAACCCTGTTCAGGCCATTGTTCATCTTATGAGCCTAATTCAGACCAGGGTGACAAGGGGTCAAAGCTGACCATAAGATGGAAGACTTGCACTAGCTGTATTCAGACCAATGAAGCTGTTTGGATGAACAGCGAAACGTTTCTGTCTTTCAAAAAGAAGTCCAGTAGCCATGATTCAACTTCCAGATAAACTCACCTGGATGACTGAGAATCTTCACAGACATATTACTATTAGTAGCTTCTTTTGCATTTATGAGGGTGGGATCTGCCTCTATGGTGGAAGAGGGCCATCACAAGCTTCTCCTGCTAAGGCATGTCCAGTGCTGTCTTGTGTGTGTTCAGGTGATCGTGAGGTGGACAGGTGGGAGAGATTGTTTTGTGTACTCTCTGCCTGCAGCTTTACTGCTGCAAAAGTAGTAAAGGAAAACAACAGTTTCAATTTTGAGAAAATGGATGTCTAGATTAGGCCTGTATGATAGAATGGGGCAGATCTAAACTTCTGAAGCAGTTTGAGTGATCTGGATATTTTTGGTGAGTCCTGGATCAAAGCCGAATGGTCCAATTCTATTCCAAGATGGAACAAAGTTCCACATTTTTCACAGTATTAGACACACCTGACCATTAGACACACCTAGTTTTTAGAGGAGGAAAACAAGAAAAAAATATTTAGCCTAAGTTTTCAAGGCAGGGGAGTCTTGGCTGCAAAAGGGGAGGGCAGACGGTCAGTGGAAGAGACCTTTCAAGTGAGGTGATTGTTGACTGGGGCATCCTGGCTGCAGAAGGGAAGGGCTGGGGAGAGGATCCCTGGAGGAAGCCTCTTTGCAAAGGAGGTGATTGGATCTGTGGAATCCCGGCAGCAGCAGGGGACAGGAGAAGCCTCTTTGCCAACCAGGTAATTGGAACTGGGGAATCCATGTTGCAAAAGGGGAGGTTTGCAAACGAAGTGATTGGGACTGGGAAATTCATGATTCAGCAGGGGACAGGAGAGGCTCAGTGGAAGCCTCTTTGCAAACCAGGTGATTAGAACAGTGGAATCCAGGCTGCAGCAGAGGACTGGAGAGCCTCCATGCAGATAACTTCTCTCTAAATGAAAACATGCAATATATATGTAGTGGAGACTGCTGTATTTGCTATGTAAGACACACAGATATTTCCCCTTATTTTTAACGGGGGGAATACAGGGGAGTTCAAAATACAGTAGGTATTTAAATGAGTTTTTACCTGAAGCACAGATAAAATAAGATGTGGCACATTATATAAGTTAACTCCTGTTTTTTCTTTCTTTCTTTCTTTCTTTCTTTCTTTCTTTCTTTCTTTCTTTCTTTCTTTCTTTCTTTCTTTCTTTCAAAATAAAAGCAAAATAAACCTAACCAATTTGCTTCCTTCCATAGGTTATACCATAATACAAGTTGAGTCATGGCAACTGGACTTCTTATCTTGAGACACTTCACTGTTCATCCAAACAGCTTTATCAGTCTGAGAAAAGCTAGTAGCAAGTACTCATTGTATAGTTCAATTTGACCTCATGTCACCATGGTCTGAAATAGGCCCATAAGATGGACAATGGCCTGAATAAGCTCATTGGGTGGACAGTAGTCTCAATTGGCTCACCTTTACAACCTTCCCAACACCCATCAAGTATGAGTCATAAACCATGGCCTTGCTGGCGGAGGTGTGAAATAATTTTGACTTTCACATTTCACAAAACATTTCAATCTCTCAAGAAAAAAAAATCCAGTTTCCATGACTCAACTTCCAGATAAACTCACCTGGATGACGGAGAATCTTCACAAACACCATACTACAAAATTTCATGGATATCAGTGTCAAAACAGAAGTATTTCTGATTCAAGTCAATGGAAGGGATGTTGACAAGTCTTTGGTTCCAAGTCATGATTCAGGAAGCCCGCAGGGGAGCGATTAAATCATTTCCTTATTAATTACAAATGATTTTCTCCTGGGGGGACCCACTTTGACATTTAATACCTCAGCACCCTTAACCCCAAATCTCTCCAAGTTTGGAAGGTTTAAAGGAAAGAGTCCAAAGAAGCTTACCACCAAATTTGGTTCCTCTAGGGTGAATCATTTTGTTTCTAAAGGAAAAAATGGTGTTTCATTTCATTTCATAATTAAACTATTTGTTATGTAACAAAATGACAAAACAGAGTTTTGTTTTTTGTTTCATGCCCATTTCTAAACCATATCATATTCCCTTTAAAGAGAAACTTTCTGTCCTTGTTCTTTGCTAGAATCCTGACTCTTCAGGATGGATTACCTTCAGAGAGTACTTTACTTGCCCTTGTTTCAATCTGGGTGTCAGGAACCCACTGTGTCTATTCTGTTGTGTCAACTTGCGAGTACCTGAGTAACTTTCTTCCCAAGGGAAAACTTACTCAGTGGGAAAAATATTATCATTCCACTTGTTTCTTGCACAGACTGCTTTTATTCCTGTACACAAAATCAACTGGAATTGAAATTTCCATAGATCAGCATTATTTGTTTTTCATTAGCTATTTTGCCCATTTTTATCTCTACACCTTCTAATCAAAAATATTTGGGATTTTTTAAAAATATTTTTTTTTTTGCTCACATCGATTTTCCTTATGTAAATCTGTCCCAAACAAGCTTTGCTATTTTCAAAATTGCAGTGTTTCATCTGACTCATGGAAATTTTTTGTTTTTAATTAAGTTTGGTAGTGTTTAAGAATAACACTATCTTTTATCCCTGGAAAGAACCCTTGATGTGCACATTGGACATATCAGGAGATGCAAAAAGTGCAGGTTGTTTTTGTCTATTATAGCAGTGTTCCCCAATCCCCGGGCCGCGGACCGGTGCCGGTCCGTGGATGAATCAGCACTGGGTCGCCGCCGCGCCACCCCCGCCGCCGCAATACCCCCGCAATCGCCCCCGCCCTGCCGCCGCCGCCGCGACACCCCCCGCAATCGTCCCGGCCGCCGCCACGGCCTCCTGCAATTGCCCCCTCCTGCCGCCGCCGCCGCGACCCCGCTGTCGCAATCCCCCATCGCCCCTGCCCGCTGCCACCGCCGCGAACCCCGCAATCGTCCCGTCCCCCCGCGCCGCTGCGAAGCCCCGCAATTGCCCCGTCCCGCCGCCACCGCCACCACGCCCCCGCAATCACCCCGTCCCGCCCCGCGACCCCCGCTGCCGCAATCCCCCGCATCGCCACCGCCCCGCCGCGCCGCCACTGTGACCCCCATAATCATCCCCCCGCTGCCACGACCCCCGCAATCGCCCCCATCCCGCCCCTGCCGCCGCAACCCCCCACCGCCACCACCACAATCACCCCCTCCAGCCGCCGCCGCCGCCGTGACCCCCGCACTGTCGTCCCCGCCCCACCGCCACCGCCACGAGCCCCCACAATCACCCCCGCATCGCCCCGTCCCACCATCGCCGCCGCCGCTGTGACCCCCCCGCATCGCCCCGCCCCGCCAGAAAGAAAGAAAGAAAGAAAGAAAGAAAGAAAGAAAGAAAGAAAGAAAGAAAGGAGGGAGGGAGGGAGGGAGGGAGGGAGGAGGAAGAAAAGGGAAAGAAAGAAAGAAAGAAAGAAAGAAAGAAAGAAAGAAAGAAAGAAAGAAAGAAAGAAAGAAAACAAGGAAAGAATGAAAGAAAGAAGGGAAGGAAGGAGGTAGAGTGGAAGGGAAGGAAGGAAGGAAAGAGAGAGAGGGAGAGGGAGAGAAATAAAGAAAAAAGAAAGAAGGGAGAGGGAGGGAGAGAAAGAAAGAAAGAAGGAAGGAAGGAAGGAAGGAAGGAAGGAAGGAAGGAAGGAAGGAAGGAAGGAAGGAAGGAAGGAAGGAGAGTGGGAAGAAAGAAAGAAAGAGGGAGGAAGGGAGAGAGAGAAAGAAAGAAAAGAAAGAAGGGAGGGAGGAGGGAGGGAGAAAGAAAAGGGAAAGAAAGAAAGAAAGAAGGGAGGGAGGGAGGAAGGGAGGGAGGGAGAAAGAAAAGGGAAAGAAAGAAAGAAAGAAAGAAAGAAAGGAGGGAGGGAGGGAGGCTTCATGTCAAGGAAGGGCAAAGGGTCCCAAGACCTCACGGCGGCTGGGTAGCCCCCGGGGGAAAAATGTGAGGAAGTAAAAACAGTGGTTCCTTGCAGCGATTCCAAGGACTCATCGCACAACACTGGCTCTTCGGCTTGAGTACGGAGATGAGCACCGCCCCCTAGAGTGGGAAACGACTAGCACGCATGTGTGTCAGCGGCCGGGGGGCATTTACATTTTTTATCTTATTAAATCAAAACAAGCGGGCCAGGGAAAAATTATCAAGCATTTACCGGTCCACGGTGATAAAAAGGTTGGGGAGCACTGTATTATAGAGCAGAAGAACAGGAGAAGAGACCTCTGCCAACATTAGCTGGGGATCAGACTGTGAGTGCACTACCTGTTACTTTGCTGCCTGATCTCCACCCATGGAAGGTCCTTCTTCTCTGAAAACCAGGTCTTCTTTTTTGTTGACAACTATTAGAGATGGGTGTTTTGTTTCAGAAGGGGTCCAGTTCCAAAATGAAACAGAGCTGGGACCCACCCTCCAGAAGGAAATCAACCACTGACTTACCTTCCTTTGGGTCACGGAGGGCAAAACTCCATTCGGGATTTGTATTTTTATACCTTTTTGGAACTATTTTATAATTTCCTCTTATTGCTCCTTAGATTACTTTTTATTAGTTTTATTAATATCAATGTTCATTTGTGGAATGCTGCCAAGTATTTGGATACAGCCTTATTTTAATTTGTGATGGGACTAAAAACTGTTTATATTTTATTCCCTTACAGTGGTCAATGGCCGTAATAAAGCCTTTCTTCTTCTTCTTCTTCTTCTTCTTCTTCTTCTTCTTCTTCTTCTTCTTCTTCTTCTTCTTCTTCTTCTTCTTCTTCTTCTTCTTCTTCTTCTTGATGTTGTTGTTGATGTTGTTGTTGCTTCCCCTCACTTCAACTCCATCCCTCAGACCTCCTGAGATGTTCCATCAGAGGAGGGATCTCAAAATTTACTTTATATTTTTCTTGAGGCAATATTTGGGTGTCAAGTCAATTGTGGATCTACTGAGAGTTGCTTTTTTTAAACTTCTGCTTTGCTGTATTTTCTTCTCTGCTCCACACAAAGTCATTGCAGCCTGCAGAAATTATTTTGGCATGACCTCTCCCTGATCTCATTCCTCATGGTAATTCACTGTTGCTTCTGGATCTTTCTGTGTAAACACAATGAAAGGAGGAAAAACAAAATGCAATAAGCTTGTAAGAAAGCACAGGAAAACTTATTTCAGTTGAAGTTAGAACATGTGACAGTAACCTCCCTAGTAAAACGAAAAGCTGGCTGGATGGCTCAGTGGTTCAATTCCCTACTGACTGAGCCTCTGAGGAGAAGAGACAGAATGTTTGGCTTTGGGCAAGCTTCACCATCCCACAGCAACTCTTCACGAAAGGACTAGTAAACCACTTCTGAATACCCTCTCCCTGGAAATATTTTATTGTACTGAGGTATAAATTACTATACAGTGGTACTTTGTATAAAGGAATTAATTCGTTCCAAATGAAATTATGTTAAAACACATTTTCCTTTATACAAATTTCCCATAGGAATGCATTGAAACTAGATTAATCCCTAATTGTGACCATTTTTATGTTGTACAAATTCGCCCCCTAGACGGTTCTGTTAAGCAAATTTCCCCTATCTCCTGCAATTTTTATGTTGTACAGAATTTATGTTATACAAACTGTTTGTTATATGAGTCCACTTTGATTGTTCCCTCTAAATTTTGCAATCTAGTTCTTGGCTCTAAAAGTGCATACCAAAATGTAGACCACAGAAAGCATATTTTGGGGAAAATGCATATGGAAATGTGCATTCTAGGGGTGGGGGATTGATGAATGTATAAAGCAATCTGGCCTGGAAGGACAGATCCCAGTTGGCATCTTCACTACAAATCTGCCAGACCGTACCATACCCCCCCCCGCCAGAAGCAGCAGCAGTGGCAGTGGTGGTGGTGGTGGTGGTGGTGGTGGTGGTGGTGGTGGTGGCGGCGGTAGCAACGGCAGCAGCAGCAGCAGCGGCAGCGGCAGCGGCAGCAGCAGCAGCAGCAGCAGCAGCAGCAGCAGAAGAAGAAGAAGAAGAAGAAGAAGAAGAAGAAGAAGAAGAAGAAGAAGAAGAAGAAGAAGAAGAAGAAGAAGAAGAAGAAGAAGAAGAATCAACCATTTTGCATGTTCAGTATCTAGAAACTGGCATAAACTGGGACTGATTTGATGGGCGCATCAGCATCTTAACATCATAACAAAACTCTCTGGAAAAGGTAATAATGCTGGGGGGAATCAGTAGGAAAAGTAGACCAGTCATGAGATGGGTTGACCCAATAGAGAAATCAGAGTGAAGAGAAGAGAGAATGGTGCAGCTTGAAATTCAAAGACCCTTGGCTCCACTGGTCCCCTGAGAATTGAGTTCAGTAAGGAGCATCACTCCATACTGCAACACAGGAGTCAGTACAGTGGCTAGATAGCTCTTCTCCACTGATGGCAATGAAGGGAGGAAGGCAGCTGCCCCTGTCTTGACAGTGATGACATGACTTCAATGAACCAATGTCACCATATTGTTTTTAAAGGGGGGGGTGTTAATGAGAAATGGCATTATAGTGAAAGCAGCATGTGGTGTGATAAGTGTGTGTCTGGAGCATAGTGGTTCTTTGTCCCTTCTTCATTTTGAGGCTGATAATAGATGCCTGAGCTCTTACCATGCTTTACTAATCACATGACACAAAACACGAAACAGAAATTGTGAGAAACTGAAGGGACAATTCTCAGGTCTGGACACAGCCTTATATATTTATTGACCATAACATGGTGCTTCTAATCCAAAGAACTAAAGATTCTCTCCTCATTCCTGAGCCAATCTGATGTGAACATGGGCACGCTGGCCCATTGGTATTGATTAGAGATGGGCACGAATCAAAAAAATGTGTTTTGTTTTTTTGTTTTTGTTGAGAGGTCCGTTTCAGTTTGTTTCCATTTTTTGTGAATTTTTGGAAAAAATTTGTTTTGTTTTTTGTTTTTTCATTTTTCGTTTCTACCCACTTTTTGCACGATTTTTAAAGCATTTCTGTGCATTGGCATCCCCCAATGCCCCAGACCAGAGGGAAAACACTAAAAAAAGTTGATGCTGGCAGAGACACAGTGTAGACTAGGTACGCAGGGAGGCTGCAAAGGCAGCGGCGGGCGTTGCCCAGGGTGCAAGGCAGCCACAGAGTGACTGCACTGCAGGGCAGGGGAGGGTACTCACCAAGAGGTACACACACATGCACACAGGGAGGCTGCAGGACTGAAGCTAGAGTCACAGAGACAGCAATCCCACCCTAACTCCCACCGGAGACTGCAAGCAGGACGGGGGGCTGCCAGAGCATTTTATGCCCTCTGTGGCTGCCAGTCTGCAACCTGGGCATGCTATTGGTTGAACATGGTCCCATCACATGGCTTGCCTCCATTTTGTGGTGGTGACATCCATTTTGTCATCCTTAAAGGGAAAAGAAAAATACATCGCGATGGGAGAAGACAAAAACAAACATTTTAAGGACCCCAACCCCCTTGTAGGTAATAATTTCAAATAATTACTGCATTATCACTGCATTTTATGGGTGTCCAGGGCGTTTTAATATCCAGGAAATCAATATTATGCATCTGGGAGCCATTTTGAGTCGATGTCCCCTAACTCCCCTTAAAGAAAAAAATACTGCGATCTGAGAAAAGATATAAATGCACGTTTTAAGGACCCCAACCCCCCGGTAGGTGTTATCAGACAGTATAAATAATTATTGCTGGGTTTTTATGGATGTCCAGGGCGTTTTTTAACATTTAAACAGCTCATTTCATTGCACGTCGCCATTAATGAAAACGTAACGTAGCGAACCCAATTTCCGTGGTTCTATTCGTTTCATTCCATTTTCATCACAATTTTTGTTATTCATTTCGTTAAGAAACGGGACAAATAACAAATAACAGAAATGAAAAAATGTTTGTTTTGTGCCCATCTCTAGTATTGATTACTGCATATCATTCAACGTGCATTTTCATTATATCTTTCATTCGCTCATTCGCTATGTGTGGGATTGGACTCAAGATGAAAGGAAATCATCACTGAACACTTCCTTTTCCTATCTCTTCTGGAGAGAGCTGCTCAATGAATTATAATGATGGCTCTGTATCAGGGATGGAAATTTAGATCTGCCTTAAATCATTGTCATGGAAATTATTCACTTGTTTCATAAACAGGACTCTAATTGTCAAAGAGGAAACAAGTCACGGTAGGCACGAGGGGACTGTGTTTAAACCAAGATGTAAACAAGAATATAAAAGATAGATCAAAAACCTTTTATAAGTTACACAGGATCTAATAACAAGAGGCATTGGGTTCATTACAGAGAGAAGAGGCAATAATAAAGAATGCGGGTGAATGGCAAGGGAAAAACACACCCCACCTCTTTGAATAACACTAGGCACTAAACAAATAACATGATTTCACACTGTAGATGGTAAACAATGATGAGATAAAAAGGACTCTCAGAAGATTTATCAGAAGAATTAAATACAAGGGGGAAAGGAACAGAGCAGAAGTATTAAATGATTACTCACCTGTCAACAGAAAGCAGGGAAAGAAGGAGGGGAGTAGATTCTTTGCAGGTGTCCAAAAAGAAGTCCTTAAGGGATTTTGAAACTCAAAGACAAGAAAGCTTAGCTTTGAGGAGTGTGACATTGACAGGTAGCTCAGTAGTTGTACAAAGAATGTTGGAGTGCCAATTGCATGGGACACGGAGCTCTAATAGCATATTGGGGTGCAGGAAAAGAAAGGAATCTGAGGAAGCATAGAAAGAAGATGATGTCAGTTTCCTTTGGGCATGGAAATGTGTGGTGAATGTCTTGGGGAAATAGTGCCACCCAATGACCTTGAATGTATCCAGTCTCACAGCTGAATTTAGAAGCACATAAGGGTGGGACCTGGTTAGTACTTGAAAAGAGCTGAGGCTCAGGGATGGACAACATTCTTAGAATAAAAAAAAGACTGAGTTCCATTCCCAACATCTTCAGGCAAGGTGAAGAAAGAAAATCCCTGAAGGCCTGATAACACTAGAGCTGCGCTGGATGGACCAGTGGTCAAAGTCAGTAGAAGGCATATTCTGTAGTCCAATTTTGTTAGGGCTGGGGGATGTTGGAATGTCAGTCCATCCTAGATGCTGAGGTAACTAACTTACATAGAAGCAATACTGAGTGCTTCAGCAGATGAAAGAAAGGGAAAAGGAACACTCAACCAAGAGCTGGGACTCTCTTTGAATTCAGAGCCAGTAGAGAAGAATTGGTTAGTGCTGGTTATTTATTTATTTATTTATTTATTTATTTATTTATTTATTTATTTATAAGCACTTGGGGTGACTTGAAGAAAGATCACATTTCTTGGCACCAAAGTTTGATTGAGGTAGCTGAGAGACTACCAGATGTAAATATTCAAAAGATATTCCAGGTGGGAGTAGAGGGGAGATGTGATGCCGCTTTTACCAAAACAAGTCAAGTGTCTGTGTCTACATTCAGTCCTTCAGAGCTCTAGGTGTTCCTGCCTGAAAATCTAAAGAGCTGCCAACACAATGGTTAGTCACGAAACCTTGTTTGTTCTTTTACAAATGTCTCAGAATTGGCTACTTACACCTCAATCGCCTGTTTGTGAGAAAGGGGTGGGCTGGCTGGGGAAATCAAGGATAATTCTCCCCTGTGGATCTTTGCACTTCTGCTGGGAAGCAAAGGGTTTTAACCAGAAACTGAAAACTCTGCAACACAGTTCAATGATATCTAGAAAGCTTTGCATGCCACATTCAAAGGTTATGGCTTATAAATGTGAAACCCTGGTGCAAAGCTGGCACCAGAGGAAAATTCATATCCAAACACACTGAATCTCCTTGATCATGCTGGTTACGACCTACTGATGTTCTAGTCCTGAGCTGAAATTGTCTTCTTTGAAAGCCACTGATGTGGAGAACTCCTGAACAGAAATGACTTTGTTGTGGGGGGGGGGAAGAATACCACCACCATAAGAATGGGGGATGTTCAGTTGTTAAGGTGACTGAGGAAAAATAATGGGAACAAGGAGGAGGAAATTCAGTTAAACCTACAGCAAAATGTATAGTTCCAGTGGAGAAAATAAACACAGCACTGGCTTTTAGCGCTTCAGGAGTATAATATAAATCTTAGGAGGAGGTATTACTGCTCTGGAAGGCTCTCGTTATACCCCTACCAGGCCATTTTCTACAGCATTTGTCACAATACCTCAGCAAGAACATAATTGCCCTTCAGCTTGTAAAGAGTAGAAAAGCAAGACTAATATCCTTCGAGATGTGTCACAGAGGAAGGGTAAAGGAGTGCTCTTCAAGGCAGTCAGCATGAGGAGCACCACGATCTATCTGCCAAAATCACCACGTCTTGGCGAGCGTGAAGGGCCTGAGAGAGAGAGAAGAGTTGTGGGATGATGGGTTTGAAAGACATTTGATGGCACGTGTTTTATTAAAAGGTTGTTTTTGTGCATTTTAATCTTTTTTTCCTAACCCTCTTTATCAGTTTTCCCCAGTCAGAAATAAAAAAATAAAAAGCCTGACCTGGAGGAAAAGTCCATCATTCCTGGAGGATAAGACCATCAGACGTTACAAACCATGATGGAGATGTGTAATCTCCAGTCTTAAAACCGGGGTACATCAAGGGCCAGATGCAGGGGAATGGTATCAGGAGACAGAGTTCTAGTCTCGTGTGCTCCCGGACACATTTGGTGGGGCCACTGTGAGAGACAGGAAGCTGGACTAGATGGGCCATTGGCCTGATCCAGCATGGCTCTTCTTATGTTCTTATGTTCTTATAACCTAAGGCTGTTACTCAGATCTGAGGCTTATTGGGGAGGGGGTGTTACTGCCATTTTGCCTTGGACCTTCTCCACCACCTGGACTGTGGTGCCTGGGACCTAGTCTGAAACTGGATTCATCCTCCAGCGGAAAGCACTCCCCAACACTTGAAGGAGTGGGGTTTTTCCTTCAGGCTCCGTGGTATGGGACACTAAGCTTCTCTCTCTCTCTCAGTTCTGCATAAGACCACATGAAGATCCATAGGGAAATGCCTCCTCTCAGGTCTACCTCCACAAGCAGGTCTGGTGAGGACTTGACAGGAGCTTTTTCTAGACCCGCTTCCAGATTGTGGAACTCCCTTCCTCAGGATTTAAGACTGGCCACTTCCCTCCTTTCCTGCCATCAGCAGAAGGTCCATCAGCTGGAAAAAAAAATCAGCTGAAAACATAACCTCACAGGCAGCTGAGTGAGATAGGAAGGCCATTTAAATTTTGATTTACTTTTTTTGAAAACAATGTGTGTGAGAGCCTCATAGCACAGTGACTGAATTCCTGCACTACAGCCAAACCTGTGCTCATGTCTGGGGTTCAATCCCAGGTGGCTGGCTCAAGTCTAACTCAGCCTTCCATCCTCTGTGGTCAGTAAAATAAGTATGCAGCTTATGAGGGGAGGGGGCAATGTGTAACCTACCTAATTAACTTGTAAACCACCCAGAGAGTATGTTTTTAAAAAATATATGTCATAGTTCTAAACTTTAATAGTTTATTTTAATTAATTGTGGATTTTTAATATTTTCTTTTCTGTCTTGGGTATCCACCAGGGGAGGGACAGGGGAGAAGAATAAAACTGAATCAATAAGCAAATGTCTCCCTTTGGGTTGTATCAAATAATTGCTATATTAACAGAAGGCATTAGGGTGCGGTCTACTGAATGAGAACATTAGTCCACCTAGTCTGGGTCTGTTAACACTGATTGCCAGTGACTCTTTGGATTTTCTGGCAGGACTAGCTGGAGACCTCCATGACTGAAGCTGCAACCTTTGGTATGCAAAGCAGAGTTTTGGCTATTTCCCACCCAAATCCCCATGGATTTAGAAAAGTGGTGTCCAAACTCCGGTCCTCCTGATGTTTTGGATGACAATTCCCACAGTCCTTTGTCATCGGCAATACAGGGTTGGAATTCTGGGAGTTGTGGTACAAAACATCTGGAGGGCCAAAGTTTGGACATCTCTGGAGAATCTTATTTCTTCTGTTACATGTGAAGTTAAATTGTGGGCTACTCTTCCACTGAGTTGTCAGCAATCAGCCTCTCCCCATAGGGGAAGGAAGCTTCTTACTCTGACTAAGTCAGTTACTTCATGTCCTTCCTCATTCTGAGATGACATTCAGTTCATGATAACATTGTTCACGGGCACGTTCACAGGGCTGTTACTGCACGTCCTTGTTTTGTGATAACATCTGTACTTCCCTGCCTTCGTTTGCCCCCCCCTTTTTTTTTTGGTCCGACCTTCTGTTTTTCGATATTTCGAATCTCCGTAACTTTGGCTTTCATGTGTTAAGCAGCAAAGTTCGAGGTTTGATGCCTTCTTCCCTCTCTGCGATGAATTGTTTATGCCATTGGGATTGTACTGGAGAATGCAACTTTGCACTCCTGCCACTAGATGGAGAATATGCACGTTGCATGATGAGTCTTACTTCATGGGCTCTTATCTCGAAACAAGAACCGAGACAAGATATTCCCGAGGTCAGGGAGAGGTATGGCTCATCACGCTTAAATCCCAGTTCAGGGGGCATGGTCGGGACGAACTCCTGTCATCACGCAATGGACATGCAGTAACATTTCTTCGTACTGGTCCCAAGTGGGACGGCGAACCATGATGAGAAGTACGTGAAGTAACCGCCTAAGATAGGTGGACACTTTGATAGCAGACTGTGTGGGGCAGCATTAATAGAAGTGACTGTGTAGATTATGTCATTGATGTGGTGTTCTTTTACACTCAGCCATCCTACAGAGTGCTGCAGGTACATGTTATGTAAGCTACAGGGTAAGACCACAGAGTATGTTTTTGTGTGAGGGGTTTTTTTTGGACCATCAAATCTTTTCTCCATTATAGTGATTCTATAAATTAATGTCTTCTGAAATGTCCTATCATTTAAAGGCCAACTGGGGGCCATGGCTTTCTTTCCTGAATTAGACCATCTATATTGTGACTTCATAAGTTTTGGCTGAGGGTATGAGTGGCCTTTATATACAAAATAAAAGTTATTTATTTTGTGAAGCCCATAAACATGTCCAAAGTGCTGGCTGGGCCAATAAACAATTTCCATGGATATTTTTGTCATTTCTACCTGGGTACCTTTTAAGTGTTTTCCATTGTAATCCTGTATGATCTCCAGTTTTGTCTTAGTTTTCCACTCTTGCCTTAGGGACTCAGCATCAGGCACATACTTTCCCAGTGATGGACTAACATCTACCGATACATCTGATATTATTTTCTGAGAATGGCAAGAGGGCTGGTCCAATCTTGTTATTGCCACATGCTATCAACTCATCTTCAACCTATAGTGACTCTATGATTGAATGTCCTGGAGAATTATTTCTTCTTCTTCTTCTTCTTCTTCTTCTTCTTCTTCTTCTTCTTCTTCTTCTTCTTCTTCTTCTTCTTCTTCTTCCTCCTCCTCCTCCTCCTCCTCCTCCTCCTCCTCCTCCTCCTCCTACTACTACTACTACTACTACTACTACTACTACTACTACTACTACTACTACTACTACTACTACTACTACTACTACTACTACATATCCATCTTTGTCATTGTTCTCATCATATTCTAAGTTTTGTAAAACTGTTTCTTTTGTTCTAGGACTAATGCAAACCTTGACTAGCAAAGTTTTCCCATCACTGACTTTCATCAAGATTGAAGATTACTAGAAATCACATGACATTTTAAGACATCATTTGATAACTCTTGTTCTTTGGACCTTTCATGGCTATAAGGAGCAGCGCCTCCTCTAATCTAACCAATGTTTTCCACACTCTGTGGCTCACAGTAATGAAACAAACAAGAACAGTAAAAAGGAGGCAGACAATTGGCACTATTTCAAATCCTGTGGTTATGACTTATAATGAATATCCCAGGGATACTTCTGAAGTCTTTAGAAAACTGCTTGCAGCCAACATTCCAGGCATCTCAGAGAGCAGCGCTTAAAGGAAGAGGCTTCCGGAAGCTAACATATATTCTTCTTCTCTTTCCCCCAAATCAATGAATTCACAAGGGGTACAATGGCCTAAAATGTATCTCTAACAACGGCAGTCAATCAATTTTCTTCCTTCTTGCGTGCTGCCTTGAGTAACCCTGTTAAACTATTCTGGGAGATCTAGAGGCTAACAACCCAAGATGGACTAAGAAACAATGCCCTGAGATGCAACTAGATTGGAGTATCCTTCAGCATTTGCTATTTTGTCTAGCTAACTGAAAGACAAAGAAAGCAATGAAGGTTATACTTGGCCAGCTAGACTAGATTTGCCCCACATTAGATCGGGCTGGCTCATCTCTCGTGGCGCAGTGGTTAAATGCCTGTACTGCAGGTAAAACTGTGCTCACGACCTGGGTTCAATCCCCGGTAGCAAGCTCAAGGTTCACTCGGCCTTCCATCCTTCTGAGGTTGGTAAAATGAGTACCCAGCTCGCTGGGGGGGGGGCAATGTGTAGCCTGCACACTGTAATTAAAATTGTAAACCGCCCAGAGACTACTTGTAGTGGTATGGGGCGGTATATAAGCAGAACACTTTGCTTTGCTTTGCTTTGCTCTGAAAGCTCTGGGAGTAATTGAAGCACGGGAAGTTAAGAGATGCTTGTTTAGAAATCTAACACTTATAGGCATGCAAACAATAAATGCTCTGGATGCTCCAACCATGGAGAAAAGCATTCCCAGTTCTGTTCATTTTTGTGTCTTTTTGTTTGCTGGTTTGTTGGTCAGTCTGTGTAGAAAACCAATTTTGGCTGTGCAATTTTTTTAAAAAAACCAATGGGTCACAATTTGCTTGACAGAACTAACCTGTCAGATCTAGTTCTTTGTGTGGTAGGGCTGGATGTTCATTCTCCCGTCCTGACCTGTGTGACTGGAAGCCACCTCCTCAGTCCAGCATTTCTATAACTACTCAAAAGAAAAAGAGAGTTGCGAAGAAGCTGGTTATGAATTCATCTGTGGAATGGCAGGGCTGGCAGCGAGACCAGCAGGCCAAAGGTCTGTCTGTTGGGTCCTCCAAACAGGTTCTGTGCAGTCATTAGTTACAGCTGTAGCACTCAGGCCCTAAGAAGCAATTAGTTCCTGCTATATTTTTAAATGGGCCCTACTATCAGTAACAATTTTTAGCAGACTCCTATACTCCCACATCTCTTTAAAAAAAAGTTGGCAATATATAAATTACAACTAAAGATGGGCACGAATAAAAAAATGGCATTTCGTTTGTCGTTTGTCGTTTGGAGGGTCCATTTTGTTTCGTTTCCATTTTTCGCGAATTTTTGCAAAAAAATCATTTTCGTTTTTGTTCATTTCATTAGCATTTCATTACCATTTATTTCATTTTTGTGATTTTTTTAGGATTTTAAGCAATTCACTCATAATGCAGTAATGGAAACGAAACGCACGACAAAATTTCCGGTGTTTCTGTTCGTTTCGTTTCATTTTAGAGACAAAATTTGTTTGTCGTTTCGTTATGTAATGAAACGAAAAAATGAAAACGGAAACTAAAAATTGTTTGTTTTGTGCCCATCTCTAATTACAACATTTCAAGGTGGTGTAATAAACTAATAACCCACCAATTTTTGTTTATTTTAAATAATGAATACACTCCATTGGATCTGAAGAGGATTTAAAAACATTCTTGGATGAGAGTATGCATTAATGCATATTAATCATATACATTAATAGAATATTTTGTGATTGCTAACTGTAAAGTAATAAGTAGAGTTTTTAAATCAAAAAAATTATGGGGAAGGAAAACAAAGAGAAATTAAAAGAGTTCAATATACTGGTAAAACAAAAATATAAGATCAATTGCTCATTTTGAGCAATATATCTATCATAAGACTTTACTTTTGTTATTTATAACTTAAACACCTCCCATTATTTGTATATGGATAGATGCTTGCTTTGACACCAGTGAACATCAGAACATCATCAGAACATCAGAAGAGCCATGCTGGATCAGGCCAACGGCCCATCTAGTCCAGCTTCCTGTATCTCATAGTGGCCCCACAAGATGCGTTTGGGAGCGCACGAGACTAGATATCTGTCTCCTGATACCACTCCCCTGCATCTGGCCTTTGAAGGACCCTGGTTTTAAGCCTGGAGATTACAAATCTCCATCATGGTTTGTAACCTGTGATGGACTTTTCCTCCAGGAATCTGTACAATCCCCCTTTGAAGGCATCCAGGCCAGATACCATCACCAAATACTGTGGCAGGCAGTTCCACAGACTAACAAAGCGCTGGGTGAAAAAAATATTTTCTTTTGTCTGTTCTTACTCTCCCAGCCCTCAATTTGAGTGGTTGTCCCCTAATTCTGGTATTATGTGAGAGGGAGAAGAGCGTTCTAGTAAAGAATGGAGCTTGTGCAGCTGGAGCTGCAGTATGTTAAGTGATCAGCTGTCCCAATTCATAATTGTTAATAGAGGCTTACACAGCAGTGGGAGGAAGCTTAAATTATTCCCCTCCAGAGATCTCCCCAATGTTTGCTAAGAATGGTCAGAGCAACTTCAAGACACAGGGAGAAGCCCCTTCCCTTTGACAAAAACTACCTAGCAGTGAAGGCTTTTTGCCTGATATCTCAAAGCTTCTCACATGAGCTAAAATACCTTCCCTGGAGCCTTAGCTGGGCTGGCTTGATAAGGGCAATGCTGAAATCTGTGATGCTGCTTAGAAGGGTCAAGAGAGCCATCTTTAGTAACATGTTCAGTGCTCAGATTATTACCTCTGAAGAGAAAAGTGCGTAAATGACATTCACAAATATGTTTTCCCCTTCATTACCAAGTGTGGTCACATCTCATTTGGCTCTTTCCCCCACCTTTCTGTCCTCAATGGCTGCTTCAGAAAGTTTGGCTGAATAGAGCATCTTGAAGAGAGAAAGTCTGTCTCCTTGCATGTGCAGCTTGTTTGTCCAGGAGCCTCATGACACAGTGATTAAATGACTAACTGCAGCCAAAACTGTGTTCATGAGCCATTTTATCATTTCATGTCTGTCTCTAGTTGATACGATTGTTTATGGATCCTTGCTCAATAAAGGGGACAAGACATACACAAGTTCTTCATCTCAAGACGGCAAGATAGTTTTTTTTTCCTTTTGCAGTTTTCTTAATTTACCCCTATTCTTTCTAGTATTCGGGGAGAGGTGGGCTAAATTCCAGTAGTAAGTCCTCTGTAAACCCATTGATTCAGTAGAAATTATGGAAGAATTAATTGACCAAACTGATTCATGAATCTGCTCTAGATATGACCTATTACTGGATTTCAGCTGTAGCCTGAAAAAGTAACTTCTCCAGTTTGGGTTTATTAGTCTAAAGGTCTGCTCCCGGCCATGCTGCTCAGAAAATGAGATCAAGCAGTTTAGAGAACAGTTTGACCACTGATGGTTTGAACCTTCAGATAGGAAAAAAAAATTATCCCCTGCTTGCCTAACTGAGCCAGTCAAAAGACTGAATCAAATGTGTTCGCTGCTCATTTTCAACAAAGGACAACCAACACTTTCCCAGAGGTTAATGCAGTACTTCTCGGGCTTTTTTTTTTTTTTAAATCCCATCATGAAACCAACATTTATTTTTAAAATTTTATATCAGTTCACTTGTGTATAATTGCAAATTGGATCTCCCCGACTGTTATCTTGTACACCTCATTTAACTACAATTAAATGTTGGGTGCCTTTGTGTTCAATAATGTATTAATGGGTGGTTTAATAGATGCTCTGTCATTACAATCTGTGATGCAAAGTTCTCATACAATCAATGAGAATAATAATAACGGTAAAATCATGGAAAAGAAATTGTCACCTTAATAAGACATTGGATCTTGGAAACTCTTCAGCAATGGCAGTATAATTTTGATTAGAGATGGCCGTCTTCCTCTCCTGAATACCCACAGTTCTCTTTTCACCGTGTCTTTCCATCCTTTTGCAGTGGTTCTGAACCTGTGAGTCCCCATATGTTCCTGGACTGCAACACCCAGAAGCCTCCACCACTCGCTGTGCTGGAAGGGATTTCTGGGAGTTGTAGTCCAGGAACATCTGGGGACCCACAGGTTGAGAACCAATGATCCAACCCCTAGCTTTTTCCTTTGGCTGGATAGCAAGGCAAATAACTATGCTGGCCAGAGGCCTTCCAAGAGCTGTAATTCCATCACCACCAAAATGTATCTTCTCCCTGGCTTGGTCCCTTCTGCCTTCTCGAGATGTTACCACTTCATTCTGCTCCACGACCCAGTCAGAACTATGTCCGCAATACTGGGCGTTGAGTTTAGCTTCAGCAGCAGAACTCTAGGAAGACCTTGTGCTGAGCTGTTTCTGGTTTCTGGATCTTATACATATAACTGGGAAGAGGTATCATCCAATTCAGTGGTACCTTGTATAAAGGAATTAATTCGTTCCAAATGAAATTATGTTAAGCAAATATTCCTTTATACAATTTTCCCATAGGAATGCATTGAAAATGGAGTAATACCATTTTTATGTTGTGTACGGATTCACCCCATAGGCAATTATGTTAAACAAATTTCCCCTCTCTCAGAATTTTTTTATGTTGTCAAGATTTTATGTTATACAAACTGTTTGATATACAAGGGTCCACTGTACACACTTTCTAGTGAGACCTCGTCCACCCCAGTCCTTGGTGACAACATTGTTGACTTTCATTGACTTGATCCTAGAATTAAACAATGGCAACCTAAATGACTGGAGTGCCCCTCTTTTTTCATGCATACATTAGGGTTTGAAATTCATGGTAGTACACAATGGAGGTACCTAAGCATGTGAAAATAAAAGCCACAACATTGACTTGATCGTTTTGTTTGTTTGGTTTTTTTTTTTTTTTTTTGCCTTGTGGTGCAGTGGTTAAACGGCTGAGCTGAGGCTATAATGGTGCTCATGATCTGGGGTTCAATCCCAGGTAGCCAGCTCAAGGTTCACTCAACCCTCCATCCTTCCGAGGTCAGTAAAATGAGATCCCAGCTTGTTGGGGGAGTGCAATGTGTAACCTGCACAATTAAATTGTAAACCACCCAGAGAGTGCTTTATGGGGCAGTTGTAAACCACCCAGAGAGTGCTTTATGGGGGAGTTTGTAAGCAGAACACATTGCTATGTGTGTGTGTTTAAGAGACAATTGCAGAGAAAATGCTGTGGTTATTTTTTCCATTTCCCAGCCAGCTGCAGCTTATTTAAAAAGCCTCAGGCTAGAACTGCCCTGATTTAACAGGCCAAAGGATCTCAGTTCTTAGTCCTGTTCATTTTGGAGATATCACTTCATAGGCTCCCTCTTCATCACTTCAGGAGCCAAGGAAATTGAGTTGATAGCCCTACTGGCTTGACAAGAAATGGAAGAACAGAAGGAGATCAGAATACCCCAACTAGCTAGGTGCCGAAGGCTTATTACAACCCATCACCCTGTTTCCCTTATAATCGACAATGAGCGATCCAAATAGAATATACCAAAGCAGAACAGAGAACCAGAAGGTGGGGAAAAAATTTTCATTTAGTGCCACAATGCCAACCAATGTACCATTTTTAGATATCCCAAGAGTTGCTGTGGGGAAAAAAGCCCCTTGGCCTCATCTTGTGATGTGCACAGTGTACGTGGCATTTTGGCGGAATAAAATATGCACAGAGCAAGGTGCTCATATTAAAAAGGAGGATAACTGTAAAGGGCATATTTAGAAACTGTGCATAAGCACTGTGTAGTCAATGGGGAAAATCTGAATAACAGGGATAAAATGTGAGAATTATCAGGCACTTTGTGGGGCGGAATGGTGCTAGACTGTGCTCAGATTTGTGTAGAGTTTTTTTATTTAATTTATTTATTGGCTTTATATACCGGCCATCTGGCAGCAAGGCCACTCTGTTTGGTTAGCAACAATTAATCAATATGATGTAATACAAGAAAAACACATATAATTCATAAAATGAAATAAAATAAACAAAAAAATTAGAGATAGGCACAAAAAGCTAAAATGGCCTTTTTGTTTCATTTTTTTGTTTTGTTTGTCCTTGTTCTGTTTCATTTTGTTTATAACATTTTTTTAAAAAAATCTTGTTTTTTGTTTTTATTTGTTATTCATTTTCTCGTAATTGGGCGCATGTGGGGGGAGGCATGGGGGTTTCAAACTGCCGTTGAGCCAACAAAGCAAGCTGTGGCTGCAGCCATCACCACTTGCTTCGGTGGCTCAAAAACAGTTTAAAAACCTTGTGCTCCCCCCCCCAGTCAGGTGTGTTGGGGGCAACAAAAAATGAAAGAAGCAGAACAAAATTTTCCAGTTCATTTTATTTCATTTTTCTTTAAAAAAAATCAGTTCATTTTTCATTTTGTTCTGAAACAAAATGAAAAATGAAAAATGAAATGGAAAAAAAAATCATTTTGTGCCCATCTCTAATAAAAATAAAGTAAATATAAGTGCAGTAAATATAATGAAAATAAAATTAAAATAACATGAAATGACACATAATTTCTATAAACCTATAACATTACTGTTGGGCAAATCAGCTAAAACATGTTATTAGTGGGAGAACACTAGATTTATGTTATATTTGAGGAAATGCCTGTTTTCTCCCGATCTGTTCTGAAAGCTTCTAGAAGCTCCTGGAGCTGGGTTTGGTAGCTGCCAGCAGTAAATGCTATGCAGCTTGGGAGTTTGAACCACGTGTTGTCATGGAGGCATTTGAAGGATTTCTGTGAAAAAAGTGGGGGCTGTGTTTTTAGGTGTGTGTGTGTGTGTGTGTGTGTGTGTGTGTGTGTGTGTGTGTGTGTGTGTGTGTGTGTGTGTGTGTGTGTGTGTGTGTGTGTGTGATTTCCTGCACCCTTGCTATTGAGAAATGTTGGTTATTCCTCTTAGTTAGCTGAATATGGAGTAGAAAAATAACAGCAGCACATAGACGTGGAGATATCAGCTCCATGTTACCCCCTGACTGCCCCTTTGTTTTCTTTTCCACGAAAGCTAGCAAGTTGTATGGTACCAGTAATGTAGAAGCATTTTAAAAAGCAAAAAGTGTTCAGCTTATATACCGCCCCATACCCGCTTTAAGTAGTCTCTGGGTGGTTTACAAGTTTAGGCATCTGACTGTGGAGCCAGCGTTTGGGGTTTGATTCCCTACTGGGCCTCCTGCGAGTACAGCCAACCTTGTCATGGGCAAATTGCACCGTTCTAGAGTGCCCCCAGAAGAATAAATGACAAACCACTTCACACAGTATTCTGTACCTGGAAGCCCCAGAAAAGGATTACCATTAAGTTAGTATTTGTTTTCTTTCTTTCTTTTTAATTTTGAGTATTTTCACCCCGCCTTTCTCCTTGGAAAAGGATCCAAGGCAGCTTACAGTAACGAGGGACAAGATACAGTCCAGTACAATTAAGACATATTCAAGTTTAAGAACAGGGAATTGAGTTGAATCTTACAGCATTAGAAGGCAACATACACTTGACAACACATGATCATTAGAAGCATTTAAGGCAGAAAAAGGTATGTTTACTTGCCGTTACCATTTGTAGTTACAATTGGAAGGACAGAAAGAGAAAATGGAAGAGCCCCACAAGGCTTGGTGCTCGGTTGGAGGTCTGAGAGAGAGGAAAGACTATCATTAAAAAGAAAAAGGAAAAAACAATGAAAGCAAGCAAAACAAGCAACAGGAAGAAGGTGTTGGGACATCCTTCAAATGTCAAAGGCAGGCAAAGAACTTTACCAAGTGAGTTGGTGGTAAAAGACAAACACACTAGGCTGTTAATCTCCTTCCCACCAATACCTAGTATCTGTGAAGGTTCTCAGTCATCCAGCTGAGGTTATCTGGAAGTTAAGTCATGGCAACGGACTTCATTTATTGTGAGGTTCCAGTAGTGTTAGTGCATGCAAGATTGCTACTATCCCTGGCCACTCATGAAGGCTTGAGCTGTGAAGTTCCCAGGGAGACAAGAGGGGAGAGGTTTTCACTCTGGACCATCTGGAAAGGGTTTAAGAGTGCTACATATGGCTCAGGCAGCCAGTTATGGCCAGACCTTCACAGGGAGCTAAACTTGAGGCAATGGAAGGAGAAAGAAGATGGAAGAGAAAGTCTAAAAACAGGGATGAGGAGGACAGGTAAGGAGATGACAGGCAGGCAGTGAAGCACAGCACTAGGGAGGGCATCATGTGAAGATGACTAGCAAAAGGCAGAAGAAGCTGAGGTGGAGCATCAAAAGAAGGCAGACAGAGGGGGAATGTGGAAGGAGTTATCCTTGAAAATGAATTTCTGCTCATGTCAAGACAGCTTGATCTGTGGACACAGCATTGTGCATTGGACTGGAGAGTACACCGCTGTGACAGAGCAGTGTAGCCATTTGGGACTGGAAGACTCACCACACATGACCTGGCTTGGCTGGTAGAGAAGCTCTATTACCCCTGCTGTGCAAGAAGGCATCACCTTAATCATTCGTCTCTGTGAAACTATCTAATGACATGGAAATGACATCTTGTGCCAGACCAAGAAAGACCTGAGGGACTAAAGAACATTGTGCCCTGATACAAATGTCCGCTTGTCAAAATGGTCTGTTTTGATGTAGCAAGAAGGAAAATCCCTAACAACCGCAGAGAATTGATGCTAGAATTTGCTAGGGGGTGCAGGAAGGTTGTGGCCCACCCAGAATTGTCTATTTGGCTGGAGATTTCATGGGTGGGTAAAGAAATACCAAGTGCAATATTGCACAATGGGCCTTGCAACTCCTATGTGTCTCCTTTGAACAAAACATTCATTTTTATCAATTGACTAATTGATTTCAGGCAATTAGTCAGTGATAGCAACATTAAAAATAGTTAATTAGCTAGCCAAACAATATTACCTTGCAGGCATTCCCTGGTGTGCTCTTAAGTCTTTGGTGTGAATCTCTAGACAAATTTGTGGGTGGGGGATGGGGGAAGCTGTTGATTTTTTGGGCAACCCAATATCTTTCTTAAATTAAAAAACAAGACAAGCAATGGGGGAATATGTGATATAAGCTATAGCAGTGAAAGCAGCTTCCTTTTTATGCTTTTATAGGAGAACTAGCTATATAGAGATATAGATATTTATGAGAACTATCTATCTATCTATCTATCTATCTATCTATCTATCTATCTATCTATCTATCTATCTATCTATCTATCTATCTATCTATCTATTGCTGGTTCTCTTATAATTAATTATATATTATTGAGTCAATACTAGTACTGTTAGGGCGCTATCTCACATGCAGTTTGATCTGGTTTTTACTTACAAATAACCTGGAACTGCCCTGAGTCCCCATCATTTTCTGAGGGCTCTTGCCACTCTGTCAATGGCTGGACCCCTTTAAACCTGGCCTAGTTGGAATCATGTGCACCCCTTGGTGCCGACTGGGCCAGGTTTAAAGGGATCCCTCCAGCCATTGATAGATCGGCTGGAGCCCTCAAAAAATAGTGGAAAGGGCAGCGCGATTGCTGGAACTGGTAGCAGTTCTGCATGATCGCGCTCCCTACCTGACTGTTTTCTGAGGGCTCCTGCCACTCTATCAATGGCTGGACCCCTTTCATTTCGTCTGTAACGAAATGCTACTTCCTCATTTCATTTCATTTCATTATGTAACAAAATGATGAAACAGCATTTCATTTTTCATTTCCCGACCATCCCTAATGTTGACAACCTCAAGCAGGTCCAGAGGAGGGTGACCAGGATGGTTAAATGTCTGGAAGAAATGTCTTACAAAGAGTGACTTAGGGAGTTGGGAATGAGAGGGGATAGGATAGCCATGTTTAAATATTTGAAAAGATGTCATATTGAAGAGGGGGCAGGTTTGTTTTCCATGTCTTCAGAGATGAGGACGCGGGGCAGTGGTTTCAAACTATAGGAAAAGAGATTCAATTTAAACATTAGGAAGAACTTCATGACAGTTAGAGCTGTTCGGCAGTGGAATAGGCTGCCACAAAGGAGGGTGGTGGAGTCTCCTTCCTTGGAAGTCTTTAAGCAGAGGTTGGATGACCATATGTTGGGAATACTGTGATGGGGGTTCCTGCATGGCAGGGGGTTGGACTAGATGGCCCTTGAGATCTCTTGAACTCTTTTGATTCTATGCTTCTATACTTCTATTATTCTTGGCTTCAGGCAGGCAGCTGATTTTTTTAAGTACACTGGAGCTCAGTTGTTACAATCAACCAGAGCCAGAAAAGGAGACAAAGGGCGTTTATACACGACCCCTAAGCTCCGCCGCAAATGGCTGCAAGGTCCGGACCTTAAAAATGTTTACCCACCAGCTCCGGACTTTGCAGACAATTAAGTGTGACCCCGCCCACTTTAGCGCGACCAAACAGCAGTTTTCTTGTACCTGCTTTTTGGATGTGACAAATATTTGATCTGGTGTAAGGATAGTGAGTGTGGGGCTCTCCTGGCTTCTGTTTGTTCTTTTTTTGCGTCCCGCCCCTTTAAGAGATCTGAATGCTGCCCGGAACAAAACGGAGGTAAACCGGCAGTCTTTTCTTTCTTTTTTCTCCCTCCCTCAGGCAGCCAGCAACCAGGAAGTGCGGAGGGGGGTGGGGACAGAGGAAGAGCGAGGAACCCCTAAGATCTCTGGTCTGAATTTAAGTGGCCAGCGGATCTTAGGGGTCGTGTAAAAAGTCCCATAGATAATGCTTTTACTGCTCTCCTGCTGAGTCAGGCCATCTCCTGAGGATTAGCAACCCAGAAGAGGAAGTGGAGAAGACTACCAAGATCAGAGACCTTTAAAGTCCATAAGTCGCTTATATGTGGCCATAACCGCCCTAATCTGGCCACCTATCCCACCAGAACCACACAGAGTTAATATTGGCTCCAAACAGGAGGGAGATTGCGTAATCATATACTATTTGTCTGCACACACTGAAGCTTTCCAACATTCTCTCAGGGCAGCTATAATTGTAACAGCAAAAATAATTGGTACATTACTCACAGTGGCCCTTTGGGACCGGCTTCTCTTCATGCTGCTCTGTAGTGTGCATGCTTTTAATAGCAAATGTGTGGTGGACCCACATCCATGGACACACACACACACACACACACACACACACACACACACACACACACACACACACACACACACACACACACACACACACACACACACATGCTCACAGTACATTTTCAACTGGAAACTAAAATAGAAAGCTACTGAGAGAGAAGTTTGTGCCACAAACAAGTGGAACAGGGTTGGTAAAAATAAATACAGCTTGCTGGAAAATGCCTCTTGCCAGAAAGATTATGCCCTCAATTAAGACAGTGTATCAAGAGGAGAAATCTGCCGAAGGTATATCTTTTCTGTGCCCCTTTACATAATCTGGTTTTTAAATAGTTTATCGAAAGCCAGCTGACAATTTGTGAAAACACACACACACACACACACACACACACACACACACACACACACACACACACACACACACACACACACACACACACACACACACACACACTTGTCTATAAGATAATTAAAATGTGGTTTCAGTTTCTCAGTAGGGTGGAGAAATCTTGATGCTTATTCTTCAGCCTCCAAGATGCCACAAAATGGCAGGTGTTAAGGGTCGATTCAATGCTAAGAGGTTTCAGGCCTAGCCATGTTCCATTAATGTGTGGCTGCCCAACAGGAGTCAATTCAGCTCACGCATGTTTAACTGCATCATCTTAATATGTCACTTCTATAGATGGGCATGAAACACCAAAATGGCGTTTTGTTACCCCACCCCTTTTCATTTTGTTAATTACAAAATGAATTTTTGCAAAAAAATTGTTTTGTAATTTGTTTTAGTATGGTTCGTTTTCTTTTCTTATTTGTTTTTGAACCCCACTGGTCAGTGTTTTTTAAATTATTTAAATTATTTTATTTTATTTTTTATCCTGCTGGCTCGCAGGTTGGTTTGGCAGCCTGTGGGCCGGATATTTTTTTTAAAAAAAGTTGTTTTAATTTAATTTAATTTAATTTAATTTTTATTGTTTTTTTATTTTTAAATGGCCCACCATGTGCGCTAAAAAAAAAAATTCTGCTGGCCTGCAGGCCAGTTTGGCAACCTATGGGTTGGGTTGGCAGCCCATGGGTCGGATCCAGAGCTCGCGGGCCAGATTGGTGGCCTGCGGGCTGGATTGGGGTTTTAATTTTTTTGTTGATTTTTGTTTTTTTTTTTCTTCTGCTGGCCTGTGGGCCAGTTTGGTGGCTTGTGGATCTGGTCAGTGGCCCATGGGTCGGGTCCGCTGGTCGCGGGCCAGTTCAGCGGCCCACAGGGTGGATTGTTTTTTTCCATTTCATTATGTTTCTTTTTTTTTAGAGGGGCAGTTTGTTGTTTGTTTTGTTACATAACAAAATGAATAACAAATAACAAAACAAATCAAAAGTTTGTTTCCTGCCCATCTCTAGTCCCTTCCACTGGTGAGTTCACTTACAACCCCAAATGTGCAAAGCTGAAGTCTTCTACCCACCTACCTGGGAGTTCAGTTGAGTTTAGTGGCTAGGACTTCTGAGAAGATATATACAGGAATGCCTTGAATAATGAATGCCTTAAACAATGAAAAACCTGAATTATGAAAGGAAATCCACTGGTCTAGGCAAATTTCCAATTTTGAAAAAAAGGCGGGGTTTTTTTTTCTCAACTCCAAAAAATATAATTAATAGTTATTCAAGGCACTTGTAGGGGAAGCCTGCCCCAACCCAACAAAGCAAGGGAAGAGTTCCCCCCTTTGCTGGGTTGACAGGAAACCCCCTCAATAGAGCTATCAATATCAGCTGTCTGTTGCCTGGCCAGCAGCCAGGTGATTCTGACAGATCAGCAGCCACAGTGATTTTTGCTTCCGGGTGTGCTGGTTTTTAGAAGCCAAGCAGCTAGCAGTGTTGATGGCAGTTTGGAGAAGAGAGAAGTACCTGGGCAGGCCTTTGTACCTTTAGAGTTCTTTCAAAATAATCTATACAGTTTCTCCTGCCTCATCCTTAATATCAGGCTTCCATTGTATGTATGTATGTATGTATATGTATGTATGTATGTATGTATGTATGTATGTATGTATGAGATGAGATGAGATATTAGAGATGGGCACGGAACGAACATTTTTTTGTTTCCGGTACCATTTGTCGTTTCCTTTACATAACGAAACGACAAACGAAAATTGTGATTAAACTGAAATGAAACGAACAGAACCATGAAAATTGTGGTTGTTACGTTTCATTTCCGTTAATGGCGAGGCACAATGAAATGAGCTGTTTTAAATGTTAAAAAACGCCCTGGACATCCGTAAAAATGCAGCAATAATTATTTATATTTTCTGATAATACCTACCAGGGGGGTTGGGGTCCTTAAAACGTTTGTTTTTGTCTTCTCCCATCGCGATATATTTTTCTTTTCCCTTTAAAATGGATGTCGCACCAGCCACAAAATGGAGGCAAACCATGTGATGTGGGATCATGTTCAACCAATAGCATGCCCAGGTTGCAGACTGGGTGGGCAGGTCTGGCAGCCACAGAGGGCATAAAAAGCTCTGGCAGCCCCCATCCTCCTTGCAGTCTCTGGTGGGAGTTAGGGTGGGATTGCTGTCTCTGCGACTCTAGCTGCAGTCCTGCAGCCTCCCTGTGTGCGTGTGTGCTGCGTACCTCTCGGTGAGTACCCTCCCCTGCCCCGCAGTGCAGTCACTCTGCGGCTGCCTTGCACCCTGTGCAATGTCCGCCGCTGCCTTTGCAGCCTCCCTGCATACCTAGTCTATACTGTGTCTCTGCCAGCATCCATTTTTTTTAGTGTTTTCCCTCTGGTCTGTGGTGTTGAGGGATGCCTGCGCATGGAAATGCTTTAAAAATCGCACAAAAAGCGGGTAGAAACGACAAACAAAAAAAAAAAAAAACGAAATTTTCCAAAAATTCACGACATAAACGGAAAGAACCAAACCTCTCAACGACAAACGAAAAACTGAAACACCATTTTTCTGTTTTGTGCCCATGTCTAGTATGTATCTATCTATCTATCTATCTATCTATCTATCTATCTATCTATCTATCTATCTATCTATCTATCTATCTATCTATCTACCTGTAATGCCTCCCCTAGCAATGGAGGAGGTCAGACGTACAAAAGTGAATGGAAGTAAATGAGCTTGAGTGGAGAATATATACTTTTGGCCACCTTTGTCAAGAAAAAAACAGCAGAAAGCTCTTTAGGAAAATGAAAAGGGGAAAAGAAGGAGTCATAAGCCTGCTTTGTATCACAGGCAGAAGAGGGTAACCTCATCTTGTGAGCCACTGGGGGATCAAAAAGTATTATGAGAGGGAACTAGGGAGGGTCAGGCCCTCAGAAAGCATATCAGCATAGCACAAATAAGGTTTTAATGCTTACACATTTAACGGTGAACTATCCTTCCAATGCTATTTGTCTGGGCTAAGCAAGATAGTGTGATTTATGGTAAAGGCACCCTGGGAGAGTTGAAAAGGGCAGCATACAAATATCTAAGCAAGGCCCGGGAATGGGCAAAGTTTCTCTCTGCTTCCTTCCCCATCAGCCTTGGCTTCCCCATTAGAACTAGTTTGCCTTGGGTGAGCGGCAAGACCCTTCAAAGAAGGCATTTCTGTTACAAGGCAAACAAGAGCAGAAACACAGGGGTGATGCATCAAGATGACAGGAGAACAGGAGTGGAGTGTGATCAAGGTAACAGGGAAATAGAAACTCTATGGCATGAGCCATCCAGCTCAAGGTAACTTTAGAACAGAGAAATCCTTCATTGGGTATTCCTCAGGGATGAGCAGGGATGATATTCCTATCCATCTTCTCACACCCTTGGAGCCCTCACACTCCTTCTCTCTTCTCACAGGGAAGACTGCCAAATAAGTAGCTCCAGGACAAGTCCTACACACAGAATGAGATTGTCTTGAAGCTGTTATGATGTAGTCTTTGTTAGTATAAAATATCTACCAGTGTGTTGCTGAGCACTGCAATGTCCTCTGTTTGTAGCTGAAGAATCATAGAATCATAGAATCATAGAGTTGGAAGAGACCTCAAGGGCTATCTAGTCCAACCCCCTGCCATGCAGGAACCCCCATCACAATATTTCCGACAGATGGCCATCCAGCCTCTGCTTAAAAACCTCCAAAGAAGGACACTCAACCACCCTCCGCGGCAGCATATTCCACTGCCGAATAGCTCTAACTGTCATGAAGTTCTTCCTAATGTTCAAATGGAATCTCTTTTCCTGTAGTTTGAAACCATTGCCCCGAGTCCTAGTCTCTGAAGCCATGGAAAACAAACCTGTTCCCTCTTCAATATGACATCCTTTCACATATTTAAACATAGCTATCATATCCCCCCTTAGCCTTCTTTTATCTTCTTTATACTAAAATGAGTTCCATCCCAAAGACCTGCCTCTAGGATATTGATGGAGAGCAGCTTTTTCTTCCATGGCACTGTTCAAAATGTTGGCTATGGCCAACAAAACCCTGCATTGTTACTAGAGTGACTGAGCATAAGGCTAGATATCTAAATCATTGAACCATTGAGCAGCAGTGTCCTCAGGATGATGTAATTCTTGCAGGGAGCCAGGGCACCTTCTAACAGGCCATTCCATCACAATGTAAAGTTTGTGGGACATCCCCACAAGATCACAGTTAGAATGATCAGCCAGCCTCCTTATGCTTCCAATAGTGCCACCTACTGTGGTTAGTTGGAATCCAGTTAAGCATTGAGCAGCAGTTTTTCCTTGAGAGATCAAAGTCATAAGGTCATTGCACTAGACTGGACACAAAGGGCCTTTTCACACGACCCCTAAGATCCGCTGGCCACTTAAATTCGGACCAGAGATCTTAGGGGTTCGTTGCTCTTCCTTCCTCCCCACCACTCCGCACCTGTCTGCTGAGGGGAGGGAGGAAGAAAGTGGGGGAAAAATGCAGACTCACCTCGGAGAAGCTGCGGGAGCTCCGTCGTGCTGATTCCTTCTCTTTTGTTTGCTTTTTTCCCTCCTGCCCCTTCTCTTAAAGGGGCGGGAGGCAAAACAAACAAACAAACAAACAAACAGAAGCCAGGAGAGCCCTGCACTGACCAGATTAAATCCGGACCTGGCGATTTTCACCCTCCTCGAGCAGGTACAAGAAAAGTGCGCTGGGACGCGCTTAGGTGGGCGTGGTCGCACTTAATTTCCTGCAAACTCTGGAGCTGTTGGGGAAACCATTGTAAGCTCCGGAGCTTGCAGCCATTTGCTGCGGCGTTTAGGGGTCGTGTACAAAGGCTCAAAGTTAAACAGATCTGGATTAGATGTTGCTCACTCCTTGCACCATGCTGTCTCAATGTCAAAGTCTTCTCTGACTAGTTGCTGCCCAGGTTTCCACAGCGGGTTCCAAGATTTGACTCTAAATATTTGACCTTGATTGTCCTCGTCATAAAAATGACAAAATAATATTAAAAAGAATGAAGAAAGCAACACATTGAAAAAAAAGTCCCCCAAAGATGAATGGTGACAGAAACTATGTTGAAATAGCAATAAATTCCTATCTCAGAGGCAAGATGTTTTCATGGGTCTTTTCATACAGTTCTGCTTTCGCGGGTTACCTGAATGCAAAGTGGGATGAGGACTGGTCTATATCCAATGGCAGAGAATTCCAAAGAGATGGAGTTACCACCTAGAAGGCCTGATTCCTAGTTGATAGTTTTTCTGGCCTCTCTGTATGTGGCCACTCTAGGAAGGTAGGCCTGGGAAGGGAAGGTGCCACAGGTTCTTTGAAAGAAATAGTCCAAAATGAGAAATCCCATTCCTATCACTCACAAATCTTTCTGCCATCAGATTGCTAAAATAAAATGTCTGAACAGGATTTTTGCCTAATGCTGCTAAATGACATTCTAGCCCTCAGTACTGAAAGTGTTCCCAAACTGACACCAATGGGTAGACAAATCATTTACTTTTGGATCTTTGTAACTGTCTAAATCTAAAAACCATATCATTCACATTCAAAATGAATAAGCTATCAAAACAAAGGGAGTGTAAATTTTCCTAATCATCTGGAGGCTATTTGTGTTTTCTGCTTAATTACTTCCTGTTCCTTCCCCCCCCCCCTGTTTTCTTTGTGCCATGTTGTGAGAATGGAGAGATCAACATGAAAATCCATCTTCAAAGATGCTGCAGAGTTAATCTGCTAGCCTTCAAGTCAAAAACATGGAACAGGTTTATAATATTTTTTGACGAAAACCGGGCGCCATCCATTCTGTCTCCCCTCGGTATTTTTTTTACCAGCATGAAATGTGTTGAGTACAGTATACGTTTCTCTGCTAATAACCACCAGGTGTTCATGGCTGACTCAACAGCTGTACATAGCCATTGCTGTAGGCGATCAGGCATTTTTGGAAGGGAAAACCTATACTGCTAAATTTCATTCAAGATGTTTGATTATGGAAAATGCCTTTGTTCTGGAGATGCTTTCAGAATGAGATTTATGGAAATTTACTCGCCGTAAATCCAATCCATTATGAATTTTCCTTGCTTACTTTGCTTTTGTTCTGGTTTTTGCTTTTGCAAAGAGGAGCCCAATGGTGCAGTGGTTAAACTCTGGTACTGTGGTGAAGACTCTGATCACAACCTGAATTCAATTCTGGCCTCAGGTAGTTGGCTCGAGGTTGACTCAACCTTCTATCCTTCCAAGGTCAGTAATCTAAGTTCTCAGTTTACTTGCAGAGAGGGAAATGTGTGTAGCCTCCATAATTAAATTACAAACTGCACAGAGAGTGCTTTAAGTGTTATGGAGTGGTAAATAAGCAGAACAAATTTTATTTATTTATTTATTTATTTATTTATTTATTTATTTATTTATTTATTTATTTATTTATTTATTTATTTATTGTTTTTGTTTGTTTGTTTGTTTGTTTAGAATATTTTTACCCAACCTTTCTCCTTGGAAAAGGACCCAAGGTGGCTTACAATAATGAGGGACAATGTACAGTCAAATGAACATAAAAACATAAGAAGAGCCCTGCTGGATCAGGCCAAAGGCTCATCTAGTTCACCTTCCTGTATCTCACAGTGGCCCAACCAAATGCGTCTGGGAGTGTACAAGACAACTAGATATCTGTCTCCTGATTCCACTCTCCTGCGTCTGGCCCTTGAAGTACACTGGTTTTAAGCCTGGAGATTATACACATCTCCATCATGGTTTGTCACCTGTGATGGACTTTTCCTCCAGGAATCTGTCCAATCCCCTTTTGAAGGCATCCAGGCCAGATGCCATCACCACATCCTGTGGCAGGGAGTTCCACAGACTAATAACGCGCTGTGTGAAAAAAATATTTTCTTTTGTCTGTTCTTACTCTCCCAGCCCTCAATTTGAGTGGATGTCCCCTAGTTCTGGTATTTTGTGAGAGGGAGAAGAGCATCCCTCTATCAACTTTACTCATGCCCTGCATGAAGTACCTACAGGGGGTGTTGGTACATGACCGTGAGGTAACACTTGTCACAAGACTAGTTATCATGACCATGGGAACACTGAAACAGGGACAAAACCACGTGATCACGACTAATGCTGTCACGGTACAAAACTAGTCGCGGAACAAAGAAGGACGTGAAGTAACTGCCAAATTGTTTGTTTCTTGCTCCTGGGTGAAAAGGAGAACCGGAGCTTCCCTGCCCACATTTCACAGCAGTAGTTTTATAAAAAAAGTGTTGTGTTCCCCCCACCGACACACACACAAAACATGGATTTTTTTAAAAAAAAACTGCTTTGGCACCTTCAATTAATTCCCTTGAATGCTTTGAAAAGGACAGGTTTTGCATAACAAAACAAAACAAAGAAACCAACAAACATCTCCTGAATTTTTCCACAAATAGAAGAGGCCTACAATAAAAAACAAAGCACACTTCCTCTCATAATCTGAACTAGTGGGTAGGAAAAGATTAATTGTTGCCTTCTCTGCCAGAATGAAATAAGCAAAAATTTCCATCTGTACCTCACGCTCTAAGTTAGTAGCGCTTAGAGTAAACAGACTGAACTGATTCAGCTTAATTTCCATGTATTTCAGTGTGGCTGTTGCATGCATGACAAATTCTGAGCCCAAACCATAACCTGTAATAAAAATAATAGAACTTGGCAGATCATACATAGGATTGAATCATCTTACTCTTCTTGTTTTCCCTCTTTTTTTTTGGTGGGAGAACTGAATTGTGGGGGACTACAGTGAATGCTTGTAGCCATCCATACTTGGTTGGACTTAAGCTTCAAGTGCTAACATTGCTAATGTTGAGAGATGTGCCTTTTGGCACAGTGGTTGAACTATGGGCACTTTTACACGACTCATAAGATCTGCTGGCCACTTAAATTCGGAGCAGAGATCTTGGGGGTTTGTCACTCTTCCTGTGTTCCCACCCCTCCGCACTCCATTGCCCACGTCTGTGTGAGGGGAGGGAGAAAAAAAGGAGAAAAAAATGCAGGCTCATCTCCGTCTGCCGGAAGCAAGCATTCCAGTCTCTTAAGGTCTCTTAAAGGGGTGAGGGGCAAAAAAACAAACAAACCCAACACAAGGCAAGGAGAGCACGGCACTCACTGCTTTACATCTGCATCAGAAATTTTTCACCTTAGGAGACCAGGAACTTCGAAAATGCACTGGGATGTGCTTAGGTGGGTGTGGTCGCACTTAATTTTCTTTAAAGTCCGGAGCTGTTGGGAAAACAATTTTAAGCTCCGTGTCTGGGACCCCTTTGCCTTGGATTTTAGGGGTCGTGTAAAAGTGCCCTGTATTGCAGTGAAGAGTCTGCTCCCGACGTCAGTTCTAACCTGGATGCAGGTAACTGGTTCAAGATTAACTCAGCCTTCTATCCTTGTGAGGTCAGTAAGCTGTGTACCCACCTTGCAGGAGAGGGACAATGTGTAGCCTGCATGAATAAAATGTAAATGAGTCAGAAACAGCTTTAGGCACTCTGGAGTGGTAGATAAGCAGCATACTTTGTTTTTGTTTTGATGATGAGTGTTGTGGACCAGCAAACATCTGGAGGCTCACATGTAGCTTGTCTTTTATTTCAAAAGAGGTAAGGAGGACTCCAACTGGGTCCTTCAAAGAACACATTAACAAAACAAAACATCAACTGAGTTGGATAAGTCTGTGGGTTCTCTCTTCAAGCATTTTGTATTTTATTGCTTTCCCCTGGGTTGGCCCTGCGTTCACCAGTTGCAGCTGTAATTCATTCTCATGCACTTTGAAGCCATAGTTAATCAAGCATTTAAGCCTTAAATGCTTCTTCTCATGAACTGTGCATGTGTGGTCTGGTGTCCGTGTAAACAGACATGATTAAATAGCTAAATCTAACAGAGTAAGTGGGATAAATGCTGCTGATATATTCTTCATTGCATTATCTGTCAGGGACATAACAAATGGGTGGAGGTTACATTGGAACTGATGGCTACATGGTATGAGGCAGGTTTTAATGGGCAGAAATTTGCATCTAACAAGCAAGGAAATAATTTGCACTCAATGAAGAAGGAGTCAGACGGAAACCACAGGTGTCTGAGAATGAAGCTGTGGCTGCTACTGTTTGAAAACAAGAGTGTAGTAGTATGGCCAAAAATGCATGTCATTCAGAACTGGCATTTTAAAAAATCAGCTGCAACATTCAAATATGCCTGGAGCTAAAAATGTGTCTTGCAGAAACAGTGATTTTTATATATGCATATACAGTATATAAACACTGAGTAAAGTGGTTAGAGGGACGTTCTTCTCCTTCTCACAAAATACCAGAACTAGGGGACATACACTCAAACTGAAGGCTGGGAGAGTAAAAACAGGCAAAAGATAATATTTTTTCACCCAGTGCATTGTGGAACTCCCTGCCACAGGATGTGGTGATGGCATCTGGCCTGGATACCTTCAAAAGGGGATTGGACAGATTCCTGGAGGAAAAAAATCCATCACATGTTACAAACCATGATGGAGATGAGTCATCCCCAGGGTTAAAACCAGGGTACTTCAAGGACCAGATGCAGGGGAGTGGTATCAGGAGACAGATATCTAGTCTGGTGCACTCCCAGACGCATCTGATGGGGTTACTGTGAGATACAGGAAGCTGGACTAGATGAGCCACTGGCCTGATCCAGCATGGCTCTTCTTATGTTCTTATGCTCTTAAGGCATGTGGTGCATCCATCTACATGGAAATAGAATAGGTAGTTCGGAGAGGCATCGATTCAGACATCATATTGCTGCAAGCCTTGTGTGCAAGGGCAAAAAGGAAAGAGGAAAAACTCATAGACAAGGTTCAACAGGCCACAAAGACACATAGCGTAAAAACATAAAGATCAGACAAAATCTTGACCAGAGCAGAGCGAAGGCTTTTCTGGTTCAACCTCTCAATTCCACGCTGACTTCTCTGTTGCCTCTTTGTTTGATTGTATCCACTACTTCCATAGCTTGATGAAGATGTTGTATTTGTTTTTGTCTTTGGCTTGACTTACATTTGTACACTTGATTTGGCTTTTGTAAAGGTAAAGCACTATTTTAAAATGTTAGACAACCCACGAAAAAGCATGAAAAATACAGGTACTAATGCCATTTCCCCTTGTTGTTTCTAAGATGATTTCAGTACTATGCCCTTCCTAGAAAACTAGAATAGTATACTAATAAACAAACCGGAAGCCCAGTGTAGAGGGGAGTAACTGTAATTCTGAATGAAAAAAAAATCTATGTGTTTCATTCCTGTTGCATTTCATAAAAATCCACCATGTTGTCCAAAATTTGTATCAGGCTGAAAAACCTCAGCCCTTCCCATGCTTTTTTATGTATGCATTTATTTAAACTATTTCACCCCACCTTTCTCTTAAAATAGGGCCCAAGGCAACTTGAGGCAATGAAAGATAATATTTAAAGCTATAAACAATGGGTATAAAATGCAGCTCACCTCATTGTTACATCATGCTGACACACTGGAACAAGTTCAGAGGCTGAGAACCAATTCCTATGAGGAAAGACTGAAAGAATTTGGCAAGTTCAACACAGAGAAAATAAAATGGAAGGGCAATATGATAGCAGCACTTTTCAAATATCTGAAGGGCTGTCACACAGACGAGGAGCAGAGTGTAGGACATGCAACAATGGGCTCCAGTTAAGAGAATACAGCTTTTGGCTGAAGAACAGGAAAAATTTCATAACTCTTAAAGCAGGATGGCAATGGAAGCGATTACCTCTAGAGATGGGCACGAAATGGAAAAATAATGTTTGCTTCATTTCATGCACGCCCTGTTTCAGTTCATTTTGTTTCTTACGTTTTTAAAAAATAATCATACAAAATGAAATGAAACAAAACGAAACTGCTCTACTGAGTCCTAGAGGCACCAGATTTGGTGCTCGGGAGCTATTTTTAAACGGGCCCAGCTGAGCTGTTATTGGCTGTACCCCTTTAAAACTGGCCCAGTCACCGCCAGGGGATCCCCTGGTGGCGACTGGGCCATTTTTAAAGGGGTAAACTGAGAACAGCTCAGCTGGACCACTTTAAAAGTAGCTGGGTTGCCAGTACAGGGCTTCCACGGTGGTGACCCAGCCATGTTCAGAGGGGTCCAGTCGAGCTCCCATTGGCTGGACCCATTTAAAAATGGCCCAGTCATCACCAGGGGATCCCCGGGTGGTGACTGGGCCATTTTTAAAGGGCTCCAGCAGATGACAGCTCGGCTGTACCTCTTTAAATATGGCCAGGTTGCCAACATGGTGGTGACATGGCCATGTTCAGAGATGTCCAGCCAAGCTGTCATGGGTGGGACCTCTTTAAAAATGGCTGGGTCACCAGTGCGGGGCTCCCACAGTGGTGACTGGGCCATGTTCAGAGAGATCCAACTGAGCTGTCATTGTCTGGACCCCCTTAAAAATGGCCCATTTGGCACCACAGGGATCCCCTCCCCAGTGGCAACTGGGCCATTTTTGAAGGGGTCCAGCAATGACAGCTCTGCTGGACCCCTCCAAAAATGGCTCCCCAGCACCAAATATGGTGCCTCTAGGACCCAGAGGAGTCACTCCCCACCCACCCCCCAGCTGAGAGGAGGCCAGAAGCTGGGACTGAGAGGAGGAGATGAGGAGCGCGGGAGCTCCTCTTCCTTCTCCTGGGCTCCAGCGGTGGTGACAGTGGTGGATCATTGCGAGCCCAGCAGGTAAAGGACCCCTTTTTTCAGAGGAAACAAAATGGTTCACTTTGATGGGGAAAAAAATCAACTGTTTTGTTTCATCTGTAACAAAATGCTGCTTCCTCATTTCATTTATTTTCACTTTGTTTTGTCACCTAAAGAAATGACAAAACAGCATTTTGTTTTTCATTTCATGCCCATCTCTAATTAACTTAAAAAGGTGGTGAGTGCTCCAACACTGGAGGCATTTAAGAGAAATTTGGACAACCACCTGGCAGATATCCTTTGATGTGTATTCCTTCATGGAGCAGGAGGTTGCACTTAATGGCCTTATAAGCCCCTTCCAACTTCCCTATTCTATGATCCTATGATTAAAAGACAATATTCAAGCCAAAGAAGAATAAGCAGAATCATGGAATCATGACATTGGAAGGGGTTTACAAGGCCATCAAGTCCAACGTCTTGCTCAAGGCAAGAATACAATTCCTAGGATTATCTACCAGGTTGTTATGTAAATTTATTTATTTATTTATTTATTTATTTATTTATTTATTTATTTATTTATTTATATACCACTCCATCTAGCTACATGACTACTCTGGGTGGTCTACAAAGCTGAATATGAATATTAAGGAATAAACAATCAGCACTCTGAGAAATGGTATACAGTAGGAATGCAAGAAACATAATAAAAGTAGTAACATAACATCTAAAAATCCCACTCAGGCAGCCAGCCCCTAATGGAAAGCTTGGCTGAAGAGACTGGCCTTTGCCTGCTTGCTCTCCATACAGCAATCCCTGTTTTGTCATGCACTAATTTCAATGTATGTATTGTTATGCGTTTTTTCTTAACCTATACTGTGTTATTTACTACCCCTTCCCCTTGGAAAGGTATTTTGTGCCCATATTCAAAACATATTTCCCCCGGCATGCATTTACCAGCAGGGGCACTAGATGGTGTAATATAAAAATATAATTAATAAATAATCCGTAACGAAATAAACTTTAAGGACTGCATCAGGTTTGCACGTTTTCGCCCTTAACGGCAACTCGTCACATTTTGGAAAAGATGATATGAAAATGTGTATTCAAAATGTGTATATATAGATATGAAAATGTGTATTCATTTTGCTATGCCAAAATGTTATTTGAGCTTTGTTTATTTCAACTACAGAACTAGAGATCTCTGGGTTTAGATTTCTCAAGCCAGTGGTACCCAACCTTGCGTGCCATGATGTTCATGGACTAAACATGTCAGAACTCCTGGCCAGCATAGCCAGTGGTGCAGGAATTCTGAGAATGTGAGTTCAAGATCAGAGGAACCAAGGCTGAGAACCACTATCTTATATATTCAGTTGTATCCATTGTATTGAATTAGGATTTCACCTTTTCCCCTTTTCAAATAAATTCTTAGCTTTTAGCTCCTACAGTATATAGAAGCCAGTCAAGGTAAAACAATTTATTTTTTTCTATTTTTCCCCCAAGAACATAGGAACATAAGAACATAAGAAGAGCCATGCTGGATCAGGCCAAAGGCCCATCTAGTCCAGCTTCCTGTATCTCACAGCGGCCCCACCAGATGTGTTTGGGAGTGCATGAGACTAGATATCTGTCTCCTGATATCACTCTCCTACATCTGGCCCTTGAAGTACCCTGGTTTAAACCCTGGAGGTTACACATCTCCATCATGGTTTGTAACCTGTGATGGACTTTTCCTCCAGGAATCTGTCCAATCCCCTTTTGAAGGCATCCAGGTCAGATGCCATCACCACATTGTGTGGCAGGGAGTTCCATAGACTTACAACGCGCTGGGTGAAAAAATATTTTCTTTTGTCAGTTCTTACTCTCCCAGCCCTCAATTTGAGTATATGTCCCCTAGTTCTGGTATTTTGGGAGAGGGAGAAGAGCTTACCTCTCTCCACTTTACTCATACCCTGCATTATTTTGTATGTCTCAATCATATCCCCCCTCAATCGCCTTTTTTCCAGACTAAAGAGGCCCAAATGTTTTAGCCTTTCTTCATAAGGGAGGTGCCCCAGCCCAGAAATCATTTTAGTTGCTCTCTTCTGCACCTTTTCCAGTTCCACTATGTCTTTCTTGAGATGCGGTGACCAGAATTGTACACAATACTCCAGGTGGGGCCTCACTATTGTTTTGTATAATGGCATTATAATGTTGGCTGTTTTATTTTCAATCCCCTTTTTGATAATCCCTAGCATGGAATTGGCCTTCTTCACCGCTGCCACACATTGGGGAGACACCTTCATGGAGCTGTCCACCAACAGACCAAGATCTCTTTCCTGATCCGTCACGGATAACTCAGAGCCCATGAGTTGATAGATGAAGTTTGGATTTTTTGCCCCAATATGCATCACTTTACATTTGGTTACATTAAAATGCATTTGCCATTTCTCAGCCCATTCCCCCAGTTTGGAGAGATCCTTCTTGAGCTCTTCACAATCTTCTCTGGTTTTTACCACACGGAAAAGTTTTGTGTCATCGGCAAACTTGGCCACCTCACTGTTTATCCCTGGCTCCAGGTCATTTATGAACAGATTGAAAAGCACCGGTCCCAGGGCAGAGCCCTGGGGCACACCGCTTTTCACTTCTCTCCATTGTAAAAATTTCCCATTGACACCTACTCTTTGTTTCCGGGATCTCAACCAGTTCTCAATCCATAAGAGGACCTGCCCTCTTATCCCCTGACTGTGCAATTTTCTCAGCAGCCTTTTGTGAGGGACTGTGTCAAAAGCCTTTTGAAAATCCAGATAGACTATATCCACTGGTTCACCCAAATCCACGTGCCTGTTGACCTTTTCAAAAAATTCTAAGAGGTTTGTAAGACAAGATTTACCCTTACAGAAGCCATGCTGATTTTCTCTCAGCAAGGTTTGTTCTTTTATGTGTTTTAAGATTTTCTCTTGGATGAGGCTTTCCACCATCTTCCCTGGGACAGATGTAAGGCTAACCGGCCTGTAGTTTCCTGGGTCCCCCTCCTTCCTTTTTAAAAAAATGGTGTGACATCTGCTATCCTCCAGTCCTCCGGCACTGTGGCCGTTTTAAAAGACAAGTTGCATATTACCGTTAAGAGATCTGCAATTTCATTTCTCAGTTCCCTAATAACCCTTGGGTGGATGCCATCTGGGCCAGGTGACTTGTTAATCCTCAATTTATCAATTAGTCCTAAAACCTCCTCTCTTTTAACCTGTATTTGATTTAATTCTTTAGTCAAGAGGGGCGGCTCAGGCAGCGGAATCCGCTCAAGGTCCTCTGTCGTGAAGACAGACGCAAAGAACTCATTCAATTTCTCTGCAATGTCCAAGTCTTCCTTAACCTCCCCTTTGTAAAAATATGAAATGGCCTCTTTAGACCCTCTGATGTTACTTCTACCACCCTTCACCTTCATGCCTTGAGATCGGGGAACTTAAGAGACTACGGGGGGGGGGAGATATCTATTTATCAGATTTGTATGCCACCCATCTAGCCCAACGGCTACTCTCAGAGATCTGTCTGAGCTCTACTGGAGGTCTCACAAGCACCCCAGCCCCCTGCATTATCCTGCCTATGGGCTGCTTTGGCTGGGTTGAGTTGGGGGGGGGATCTCCCCACCTTCCCAAGCCCAGCCAAGGTACCCCTCTCTACTAACCCCTGTCTATCCCCCATGTGGATAGACAGGACTGTTTAAGCAGTCACATAACTGTCCCCTAGGCACAGCTACCTTGGAAATCCCCAATCTCCTTCCCGAACCCTGCCTAGGTAGCCATGCTTTTGCCATCCCATTGCCTAGACCAAGCAAGCTGGCCTTCCCTCTCGCACTATCCCAGAGTAACAGCTGATCCTCAGGGGTATAAGCAGAGAGGGACATCTAGGTTAAAAGAATGAATTGCCCAGATATAGGATGGGAGATACCTGGCTGGAAAATAGTACCTGTGAAAGGGATCTGGGAGTCTTGGTGGACCACAAATTGAACATGAGTCAGCAGTGTGATGCGGCGGCCAGGAAAGCCAATGCGAATCTTGGTTGCATCAAAAGAAGCAAAGTGTCTAGATCAAGGGAAGTGATAGTACCACTCTATTCTGCTCTGGTCAGACACCCCACCTGGAGTACTGTGTTCAGTTCTGTGCGCCACAATTTCAAAAGGATGTTGACAACCTCAAGCGGGTGCAGAGGAGAGCGACCAGGATGGTTGAAGGTCTGGAAGAAATGTCATATGAGGAATGGCTTAGGGAGCTGGAAATGTTTAGCCTTTCAAAAAGAAGGCTGAGGGGGGATATGATAGCTATGTTTAAATATTTGAAAGGATGTCATATTGAAGAAGGAGCAGGTTCCATGGCTTCAGAGACTAGGACTTGGGGCAATGGTTTCAAACTACAGGAAAAGAGATTCCATCTGAACATCAGGAAGAACTTTATGACAGTTATTGCTGTTCGGCAATGGAATATGCTGCCACAAAGGGTGGTGGAGTCTCATTCTTGGGAGGTTTTTAAGCAGAGGCTGGATGGACATATGTCGGAAATATTGTGATGGGGTTCCTGCATGGCAGGGGGTTGGACTAGATGTCCCTTGTGGTCTCTTCCCACTCTATGATTCTATTATTCTATGATTCTATGATTCTATGATTCTATGACACCCCTGTGAAGGATTAAGGTTAGGGTTATGGTTAGGGTTAGGGTTTGTTGGGGTCTCTGCAACCAAGTAATATGAAGGGATGAATACCCTACCAATCACTGATATTCACTGAATTGTCTGTGGCCGTTACCCCATGTCTGTGTTGTTGCTCTACAAAGTGCTCTGAAGTGCAGATCTTAAAATTGTTACCCCAGGTCCATCACGCTTTAAACAAAATAAAGTGCGACCACGCCCCCCGAAGTGCAAGTGAGTGCATCTTCCTTGTACTTGGCCTCAGGGTGGTTGAATCCTTGTTGCTGTTCGTTTGTGGTTTTAAAACCGGTACACGTGCCCATGGGGTACCATTTAATTCACAACATGACTGTTCCATTGCCATAGGGCCACCTAGTGGCACTACTTGGAGGAGCCACATGACAGTAAATTCACAGTAGGAGAAATCACTGTGCAGAGAAAGAAGCCAAAAAAGAAGTATTCAGCATTCGACAAATGACAAATGAAAGTCGATATACTGATATACCTACCTATCAGGTTTTATTTTATTTTTTTAAAAAAAGAAAACATAGTGCTGTGGAAAAACAAAACAAAATGCCCTTTGATGTGGATCCCATATGGGTTCACAGAAGTTACGTAACAATAAAGTGTGTCCTTGGGACACAGGAACAGCAACAAAACCACGTGACTGCAACAAGATTTATTACACAATTTAGTTTGTTGTAGTACAAAGTGGACGTGGGATAACAGCCTCTAACTCCCACATTCCCTCTTGGAACTCTCCAATCCTCTCACCCTCTTGTCTTCACCTCCCCTTCTTCTACCTCCCCTGCTCATCTTCACCCAGATTTGGTGTCTGATTTCTGTCTCTTGAGGAATTTTTACAACAGAGCCTTAGAAAAACACCAACCAAATAAATGCATGTAAATGTACCATACACCCAACAGCCAGTGAGTATTTAGTATGAAACTGTATTCCATTGCATATTATATTGCACACTTCATTCTGCTGTTGTATTTCTGAAATAGTGGATAGTTCCACGAAAGCTTACATTAAAATATAATAGTCTTAAAAATGCCAGTGCCACATGTTTTTTTGTCTTTTGTTTTATTTATTTATTTATTTTTGCCTGGAATCACTGAATATTATGATTCATTTCTTTTTATTGTTCCCCCCAAATAGCTGTTATTTGGGGTCCCCCAAATAACAATACAGTTATTGTTTGTGAAAAATGAAATTCGGAAAAAGATATGAGTGCTTGTTTCTCAACAGAACATCTGAAGATTTCAAAAGGACGCTTAATGTATTTGGGTAAGATGTGTGGCTTTTCTCAGGGGTTTCTCTTCATTGCCCTGGTATATTTTAACAAGCAGGAGACAACTTCTACTCTAACTTGTGAGCAGCTTCAGAAATAGATCGGATCCAGAATTAGCCAGGAACATTCAATGCTACAACATCACAACGGTTCCTGACAGCCAGGAAGGAAAAGAGACATCAAGGTAATTTTAAGAACAGTAAACCTGATGGGACGTTTCATTTCAAAAACACTGCCACAACATGAGATCCAGCCTCAGATCTAAAATTTCTTCATCCATCTGTCACTAATTAAAATGAATGTCAAATAACATATGGCCACAGAAACACTAGGAAGCTGAAAAGAAAAGAAGGGGAAAAATACTACCAAGCATGTATCTAAACTGTATGCTTTTCTCTAAGTGTCAGGCTGATGTTCTGGGAAAATAGAGGAGGGGTGGGGGAGCTAAGGGGAAATCATATTGAACAAACAGAAACAGACCATTAGTGACATAGTCTGATACTTCACATCCATCTCATTGCTGTTCGCGGTCCCACTTGGGACCTTTATGAAGTAATCTAACTGCACGTCCATTGCGGGATGAGGGGATTTCGTCCCGACTACGCCCCCTGAACTGTGATTTAAGCGGGATGAGAGATTCCCCTCCCTGGCCTTGGGAATCTGCTCATCACGCTTCTCATTCCGAGATGAGTGGCCATGAGGTAAGGCTAATCACGCAATGTGCCATTCTCCATCAAGTGGCAGGAGTGCGAAGTGCCATTCGCCAGTACATTCCCTATGGAGTCAGCAATGCAGTGCAGAGAGATTAAAAGACAAATGCCTCAAACTTAGGTCTGTAACATATTGAAGGCAAGGCTTCAGAGAATCAAAACATTGAAAAACAGAAGGTCAGGGCTGGAAAAAATGGAGAACAAACGCATGGAATTTCACATCACATCACGGAACGAGGACATGCGGTAACAGTCATGTCGGTATCATTCATCACGCCCGTGCATACACGGGAACAAGGACATAACTGGAAGAAGACTTCCTCCCGGGACGAGAATGGACATCATAGTAACTTTATTTGCTTTCTTATTAGAGAACAAAAACAAAATCTGCTTTAAGAGGTGACAGAAGTCTGAGTGAGGCTGCATCAGTTGAAGATGTGGGCTAGAACAGTGTTTCCCAAACTTGGGCCCCCAGATATTCCTGAGCAAATCTTGGTGATGAAGGATTCCAAGGGTTTGGGTCTAAGAAATCTGGGAACCCAAGGTTATCATAAATCACTGCTTTAAGCCAGTGATTCCCAAATGTCGGTCCCCAGAGGTGCTTAGACTGCAACTTCCAGAAATCCTGACTAGCATAGTTAGAGTCAAGGCTTCTGGGGGTTTTCAACTAAGAAAATTTAGGAACCCATGGTTGAGAACCACTGTACTATAAGAATGAGCAGACAATCCACAATGGTTTCCATTTCCTTAGGCTTAGGATGCTGGGAATGTTTAGCCTTACAACAAGAAGGCTCAGAGGGGATGTGATAGCTATGATTAAATATTTGAAAGGATGTCACATTGAAGAAGGAACTGGTTTGTTTTCCATGGCTTCAGAGACTAGGACATGGGGCAGTGGTTTCAAACTACAGGAAAAAAGATTCAGTTCAAACATTAGGAAGAACTTTATGATGGTTAGAGCTGTCCGGCAGTGGAATATGCTGCCACGGAGGGTGGTGGAGTCTCATTCTTTGGAGGTTTTTAAGCAGAGGCTGGATAGCCATCTGTCAGGAGTCCTGTGATGGGGATTACTTCATGGCAGGGGGTTGGAGTAGATGGTCCTTGAGGTCTCTTCCAACTCTATAATTCTATGATTCTATTACTCCTTCTCAGTGACAAATCACAAAGGGTGAAAATAGACAACTAAGGCACATCCTGCAAGCCCATCCATCATCCTTTCAAATACATGGTCATCAAGGGGGTCAGCATTCTTAGAGAATAGAGTGATAATACAACAACCATCTTCAAATACCATAATGATACTGCAAGCTAGTTTACGTTCAGTTTCAGTTTTAGAGATTTTTTTTTTAATTTTGTTGTTCCAGTAGTTAGGATGCAAATGCAGGCTTTCATAGTCAACAATCACCACCAGATTGTCTCCAGCAGTCCCAGTCTTGGTTGTTCCACCAGCCCAACAATGATTTTTTGACTACTAAATCCCCCCCCTCAAAGTTCCCTGAGGTTTCGCAATGCAAAAGAAAGTGCCAAGGAGCCCCAGAACCTGAGAATTATATGAAAGGGTGTGGGTCATAGGAAGCTTTAAATTCATTTAATTATTTCCAGTGTTAGATCCAGTTTGCACTGGTGTGAATTTAATGCAACAGGATTTTCCCCACTTAGTCTGTGACCTAACTCATGAGATCCATTTCTCAGTCTACTCCATCTATCCTATTTTAGATCATTACTTCTTGAAATTTAATTCAGAACTATCCAAAGTGGCCTTAGTAGCCAGCTAGGTGGGCAACAGACAAACAAACAATATTTAAACAACTTATAGAGAACAGGTGGAGTTATTCCGGGTGGTTCGGGACCTCTCCAATCCCAGTCAGCTGCGGCCTCCTCCTAGTGATTTCACTAGTGAGCAATTTGCAGCCCATTTTAGATCAAAAATTGAGGCCATCCGTTCCGATTTGCCCCCCAGTTGCTCTAGTCTATCCTTTGGGTCTTCCAGTGCCTCACCCCTCCGTTCTCCCCTCCTGGATGAGTTCGGGCCGGTCTCTTTAGCGGAGACCTCCAGAGCTATGGCTTGTTGCCGGCCGGCGGCCACTCCATTTGACCCTTGCCCAGCCTGGCTCTTAAAATCTGCCGAGGGGAACATGCCAGAGTGGTTTTCTTCCATCGCCACGGCCTCCTTTCGGGAGGGTCGTTTTCCTTCCCGTCTAAAGGAGACCGTGGTAAAACCCATTCTTAAGAAACCTGGCTTGGCGACGGACGATCTTTCCAACTTCCGTCCGATCGCCATCGTTCCCTTCCTGGGCAAGGTTGTCGAGGGGGTGGCTGCCGTCCGGCTCCAGTCATACCTGGAGACAAACCATATCCTGGACCCCTTCCAGTCTGGATTCAGGCCTCTTCGCGGGACCGAGACCACCCTGGTCGCTCTGCAGGATGACCTCCTCAGGGAGGCCGACAGGGGGAGTTCCTCCCTGCTCGTCCTCCTTGATCTCTCAGCAGCCTTTGATACCGTCGACCACGGTAACCTTCTGGCCCGGCTCGCTGAGGCGGGAATTGGTGGTCAGGCCTTGGCCTGGCTCCGTTCCTTCCTTGGCGGCCGGACTCAGAGGGTACAGCTGGGGGATGTCTTGTCGGCTCCTTGGACTCTCCCTTGTGGGGTGCCCCAGGGGGTCGGCAATCTCCCCGTGCTGTTCAATGTTTATATGAGGCCGCTGGGGAGGTCATCAGGAGATATGGAGTTCGCTGTCATCAGTACGCTGATGACACGCAGCTCTATATCTCCTTTTCTACGTCTGCTGAGGAGGCGGTTCGATCCCTCGATCTGTGCCTGGAGGCCGTTCTGGAATGGACCAGAGATAACCGGCTCAAGCTTAATCCGGAGAAGACGGAGGTTCTGTTCTTCGGGGCGCCCTCGTCTCGGTACAATGGCCCCCTCCCTAGTCTGGGGGGTACGTCCCTCCAGCCTACAGACAGGGCCAGGAATCTGGGCGTGGTCCTGGATTCGGCCCTCTCCCTGGAAGCCCAGGTGATGGCAGTCTCCAGGGCCGCTTTTTTCCATCTCCGCAGGATCGCCCAGATCTGTCAGTACCTTGACGAGTCCTCCCTGAGGACAGTAGTGCAGGCCCTGGTGATCTCGAGGATCGACTATTGCAATGCCCTCTACGTGGGGTTGCCCTTGACCCTGGTCCGGAGGTTACAGCGGGTGCAAAATGCGGCGGCCAGGCTGGTGGTGGGTGCTCATAGATTCGAGCACATCACCCCAGTCCTGGTCCGCCTGCATTGGCTACCCGTTGTCTTCCGGATCAGGTTCAAGGTCCTGGTCTTGGTTTTCAAGGCCCTCCACGGCTTGGGACCAGGATACCTGGCGGAGCGCATCTCCCTGAGGGCATCCGGATCCAGACCCACGAGATCGTCGCAGGCGCGCTCTTTGAGAGTGGCCACACCCAGAGAGGCGCGGAAAACGCGTACGCGGAACCGCGCCTTCTCTGTGGTGGGGCCCTCACTTTGGAACCATCTGCCCCCTGAGCTGCGCCTGCTGGAGTCCCTGCCCGCCTTTAAGAGGGCTTTGAAGACCTACCTCTTCAAAGAGGCTTATGGTGCCCTTATTAGTTAGTTTTTCTTTTTCTTCCTATCCCTAAACGTCTGCCGCCATCTTGCCCTCCGCTGCCCTTGCTGGTGGCCTGCTATCTTTTAGCTTTTAGCTTTTACCTTTTTTAGTTTTTGCGTTGTTAGCTGCCCAGAGTTCCCGTTGGGAAGATGGAGCGGGATATAAGCACTTAAATAAATAAATAAATAAATAAATAAAGACTTAAGATCAGCCTTTTCCCCTGTCTTTTCTTCCCACTTGATTTAAACTTCTCATTCAGGTCAAGAAATTCTTACCATAGACTTACACACATACCCTTTTTGTGTGTGATCTTGGACAAATTTGTGTCCTTTTGGTTGAACTCTACAAATTATGTAAGCTTCATCTCAGTGTAGAGCAATGAAGTCTCAAATTCATGCTTCTTGCTGTCTCCTAGAGAAAAATTAAAAGTGAAATCAAATGCCTCCTTTCTTCAGGGATATCTTTCTTTACTTGTTTATTCAATCAATATACACCTCACTTCTCATAGCTAATGCCAGCTCTCAAATAACCTAAATTTGTTTTAAGCACATGATAGACTGGTATTTTCTATCTCTATTGTACATTTGCATATCATTTATCCCATTTAAAATACTTTATCCCTATTGACCTGGGTTCAGGCAGAAATACACAAAGACAGGGTTGTTATGAGGTAAATGTGGCCTCTCCTGTTAGAATATCAAGGGTGTTTTCATTCTGGTAATTTGGCAACTGGAGCTCCTACAACATAGTCAAGTGGTGACCTTGAAGCGATTCTCTGAGAGGTTTCTCGGTTGCCACAGTTACTGCTGATTGCATTGGGGACTTCTAGGATGCTGAGCGATCATCTTAAGCATTTAGCTAGATGGGAGTCTAATGCCACTTATTAGACCAAGTGAGTGGGTGTTGGGGGGAGGAATAACCTTTGCTTTTACTCAACATTGAATGTGACAGAGGAATGGAGTGCACATAGGAACATAAGAATGTAAGAACAGCCTTGCTGGAACAGGCCACAACCCATCCAGTCCAGAAATCTGTCTCACACAGCTGCTCACCATTTGCTTCAGGTATTCCCAAATATGTCTTCAACTGCTTATGATTCCCTGCAAATGGTATTGAGAGATATCCTGCCTATCTCTACAAACCGGAGGTTGTCCTTAGACATCCATAATGATAGCCATTGATACCCTCGTTCTCCATGAACTTGTCCAATCCTTTCTTAAAGCTGTCAAGGCTGTCAGCTGTCACCACGTCTTCTGGCAAGGAGTTCAACAGACCAGTGATCCTCTGGGTGAAAAATGCTTTATCTTATTTGTTTGAGATGTAGCACCCAAAACTTTCATGGAGTGTACCTTAGTTCTAGTGTTCTGCGATAGGGGAAACAGTTTTTCCTTATCTACTTTCTCCATACCATGTATGATTTTATAAACTTCAATCAGGTCACCTCTTAGGCACTGTCATTCAAGAGTAAAGAGGCCCAGCCGCTGCAGCCTCAGATGGTAAGCACACACATCATGTGCAAAGATACACAGAAGTGCATGGCGTTCACTATACTTCCTGAGATTTCCTCTTTTGTGAGATATTTTAAGTTGAGTGATGGTCATCAGCCCAAGACCAATGAGGTAGGACCAAATGATACCATGACAAAGGGGAGGTCTGGTCCTCACATTTAAGAGTGCCCAGCCACTGATCCCAATGTTGAAGCATGAATTGTTCTTACCAGAAAATCTGGAGGTTGAGTCATGGCATCTGGACTTCTTTTCTTTTGAGATTGAAACATTTCACTGTTCACCCAAACAGCTACCACAGTCTGAGGAAAGCTAAATGTGAGTCCTCCACTTGATAGTTCACTCACCTGAATGACTGAGAATCTTCACAGACTTAACCTAGAAGAGTTCAGAGACCACAAGACAATGAAAGGACTAAACAAAAGTGGCGGGATGTTTGCCTTCAGCATTCTTCTACAACACCTTTCCCAAGAAGATGTCTTAGCTGCCTTTGCTTTATTCAGGACAACGTTGAGGTTTTGTATGAGGTAGTCACATTGGGTTGCATGGAGATGCGTGACATAAACAGCAATCTGTGTGGTAGGTTGAGGGCAGTTTCCATGGGCTCATTTTCTTGTGTTAGCTTCCTGTTCGTTAGACCAATGCAAAAAAAGGGGGGGCAGGAGCCAGTTCATGGCATGTTCTCTCTTTTCTTGAATGTGTGCATCACATGCCCCTCTCCAGCTGGCATCTGCACAGAGAGCACAAACATCAGCTGGAGGACTTCTTTTCCCCATTCCTTCAGTAAGGCTAAGTAATAAGCTATTGCATTGTCTTAACTCAGACCGTGGACATAGCTGCGTTTTCTGCATAGTTTCCCGTTGGCGAACTACGCAGTAAAAGATCACGTGCTCACCAGGAAGAGAAGCAAATCCACCAGGGGCTGGATTTAGAAACTTCGCTCGAAAATGCTTACTTGTTTGCTTCTGTTGCAACGACAGGACACTGAAAATATGCAGTAAATTCAGTTTCTCCCCTTTCTACCCGGCTTAAAAGATGGAGCCTTGGAAACTGGAGCCGGAAAGTAGGACAAAATGTGTAGTACACAGGTTAGGACAGAACCAGAATAGGAAGGTATGACACAGAGAAGAGGACACCAACTGCTCATTAAAAACCATGTGACCGCTCCCCCCCCCAAAAAATGCAGGAAATTTAAATATGAAGGAAACCCAGGTATGACCGCAGTCTAAGTCCCACTGATATATGGCAGTACTTAAGTTAAGAGCTGGAGAGATAAATTAGGCAGGTTATTAAGACGAATTCGTGAAATGTACAACATAATAATCTACCATCTCCCTAATCATTACAATTCAGACGATTATATGTCACAATCCAAAGAGTATGAATATCATGTTCCTTTGACTTTCATCTACAGGAAACATATATATCCAGTGTTTCATTTGCTCTGCTGGTTAAAGCAAGTATCTTTAAGGAAATCCCATGGTGGGACAGAAAAATTCAGTTAATTGGAGATAATAGCTCTTTAACAGCTAGCTCGGATCTTAGAATCAGGTACTAGTGGTAAGTGTTAGTCCATTGCTCAATCAAAGAAAAAGAGAAATTGGCTGCATCAATTTCTTATGGCAATTTCATATGCATTATCTAACATAGATACAAAAAAAAAACATTTTCCTGTTTCCTTCTACTTTGCCTTGGTGAGTACCTGGGTCTCTGTGTGTTTTGTTTTACAGCATGTAGAATGCTGTATACATAATTCTCATTCTGTTTGTATTTCTCCTCCCAGAAATATCAGTGGTGACATTATTGGGCAGATCACTCAGGGGACATTTCAAGTATCGAGTGGAATGTGGAGTTTTTGCTCCAGATGTTAGTGAAACCATAATCTTTCTAGCAAGTAGGCAGCCTTTTGTGTCAAGCCAAACAATTGCATCAGGAATCCCCATAAAAAATTAAAGAGATTCTGCCCAAACAATGAATCTATTACCTCTGACACTTTGAGCATGTGCAGAAAAAAACACTCTTATCATTACATATAAGTAAGCAATTGTATGGACCTGTATTGTAATTCTTCAAGAAATTCATATACAGTTACCCTCTGCCTATCATGGGGGCTTAGGGACCCGCCCCCCGCCATAAAGGAAAATCCACAATAGGTGAATGCTGGGTTGGATTGGGACTGGGGGGGCTATCTGGGGCCTCTTACACTTCCCTGAGTCCTGGCGCTGCCCCAAATGGGCCTCTGACGGGCTTCCCGGGCCTGTTGGAGGCTCCAGAAGTGGTTTCTGGTGATCTGGAAGGCACTCCCAGTTTGGAAGGTTTTCCCACCCCACCCAGTGCCAATCAGCTGGCAGGTGGGGCTAAGCCTCACCTGCCAGCTGGTTGGCACTGGGATGGGTGAAAAGTTTTTTGGGAACCCTGTATAAAAAGGGTCAATATCCACAGTTTACCACATCCCTAAATAATAATAATAATAATAATAATAATAATAATAATAATAATAATAATAATAATAATAATAATAATAATAATAATAATAATAATAATAATAATAATAATAATAATAATAATAATAATAATAACTTTATTTTTATGCCGCCTTTCTCCCCAAAGGGACCCAAGGCGGATTACAACAATTCAGAAAAATACAATAAAAGCAATACAATGTAAAAACAACACAATACCTATAAAATACTATAAAAATACTATACAATATAATACAATAAAAACAAGATTAAAAACAATAGCTGCAGCAGAGTTTTAAAAAGCTCCCCAGCCAAGGAGACTAAAAAAGTAAGATGTTATAAAAATTTGTGAAGGCTGGAAGCTCAGAAGACCTGCCTAAATAGGTAAGTCTTAAGGCCTCGCATGAATATTTCAAGGGGGGAGGCAGTTCTTAACTCAAAGGGGAGGGAATTCCATAGTATCGGTGCCACTACTGAGAAGGCCCTATTTCGTGCCGCCACCCTTCGCACTTCCTTGGGTGGCGGTACTCGTAGAAGGGCCTTTTCCGATGACCGAAGGGGGCGGACCAGATTATATGGAAGAAGGCGGTCTCTTAGATAACCTGGTCCTGAGCTGTATAGGGCTATATACAAAATACATGGGGGGGGGCTCAGTGGCCTTTGTCTCACTTTTCTGTATGTTGTATAAAGGTTCACTTTTATCAATAAATTCAGGCCATTGTGCAATGGATCTCCCAAATATATGGGGTTCCTGTAGTTTTTTAGGAGACTCAGCCAGTAAAATTTATGATGAGGGATTTTGGAGGCAAAAGCCCCAAACATTTGGGGTGGGTCTAAAGCTACAGTTCTAGAATGGGTCTGGACCAAGTGGTGCCTTCTAGACTTTGGCAACCAATTTGGGAGGATAGGGATTTGAGTCAGCAAGATTGGAAGTCTCAGAGGAAAGCTGTCCAGATCTCTTCTGGAGTCTGGAGAAACAATGGGGATAAACTGGCTTTTGATTACTTTGTTCAGGCTTTTTCAAGAACTCCGGTTGCTACATGGCAAATCTTTCTTTCCTACACATTTCTAGCTCTTGTGGCTTCACCCAACATCTGGAAGAGCTGTAGAAGAATTTTAGGTGAAGCCACAGAAGCTTGAGAGAAGCTAGGCAAAGCCTACAGTAATTGTGAGATGGATTGTCTACTTTTTACCAAATCTCTTTTGTCTTATAAATGGAAGAAACTAAAAAAAAGCAGTTTTCTCATCTTGAGATTTACATTAAATGCTTCCCCTTCTGAATTGTTGGCTCTTGTGTCGGTCATGGAGGCATAGACTCTTTTCTACTAAATAGGGGCAAAACTAATCAAGAAATAGAAATTTAGCAATCCTGATAATTCATTGTTCTCTCCCCTGGGCCTACAGTTGTATCGTGCATTATGTGTAGTAGTTATAATATGCCATACTGGTTGTTCTGCATAGTGCACTCCTATGATAGGATTTGGCTTTACAAACGGCAGGATCTGATTTTCTTTTTCTCTGTGCTGCCGGTACAGTCTTTCTGATACTAATTAAAAACGGTGAGTGCAAACCTCCTTAAATTGCTAACAAAATTTGAACCATGAAGCAAACCATGGAAACCGACATTTGTGAAGTGCTGCATTTTTTTAAAAAAAAATGCATAGTCTTGATAATATCCATATGCAACACAACCCAAAATCCTGTGGGTTATTTATAATCAGCATGAACAAGAGTCCAATCAACATTAGGTAATGAGTGCCAATTTATAAAAACAGCTATGAGGGGAACTTAGTGTAGTAAATTCCATGACACTTCTGATCTTTTGTGTTTTTCAGACTACCGGTAGTTTCTGAACCTCCTCCTATGGAAAAGTCCAGTTCCTTAAAAATGTAAGTAACCCCAAGTGGTGCAAAACTTGGTTTGTTAGCTATGCCTTTCAATTTTATAATTTGTGGCTCAGTTTAGCACGCTGCTGCCACTCAAAACTGATTGCAAGGTGGAACAGTAGATTGCTGGGCAACAAACAGAATTAGAATAAATTTGAATCATGGTTTTAAAAATGCCTCTGAAGGTTAAAAACTCAATAAATTGCCTGCTTTACAAAGCATATTTATTACACATACAAATTAGCTGCAAATGTAGGATGACCTCTCCTCGCTAGTGAAATTAATGCTAAACTCTATTACTGTAAACCGTCTGGAGTTCCTTTACCTAACCCTAGCCCTAGCCGCAGCCCTAACCCTAACCCTAACCCTAACACTAAACAAAACCCTAATCCTAGCCCTAACCCTAATCTTAACCCTAACCCTGTATTTAAATATATAAATGAATAAAAGTGTTCTGTTTCTGCTTGTATACCGACTAGAGATGGGTACAAAATGAACAATTTTTCATTTCCGTTTTTGTTTTTTTTTGTTTTGTTATGCAATGAAACGACAAACAAATTTTATCTCTAAAATGAAATGAAATGAACAGAAACACCAGAAATTTTGTCGTCCGTTTCGTTTTCGTTACGGCAATACATTGAACTGCTTTAAAAGCTAAAAAAAAATCACAAAAAATGAAATAAATGGTAACGAAAAGGTAACAAATGAACGAAAATGAAAATGATTTTTTGCAAAAATTCGCAAAAAACGGAAATGAACTGAAATGGACCCCCTAAACGATAAACGACAAACAAAACACAATTTTTTTAAATTTGTGCCCATCTCTATTACCGACCCATTCCACTTCAAGTAGTCTTTGGGTCGTTTACAGTTTAATTATGCAGGCTACACATCCCCCCCCAGCCAACTGGGTACTCATTTTACCAAACTTGGAAGGATAGAAGGCTGAGTCAACCATGAGCCGGCTACCAGGGATTGAACCCCCAGGTTGTGAGCACAGTTTTACCTGCAGTACAGGCATTTAACCACTGTGCCACAAGGTAATCAATGCCTTCCTCTGATAAAAAGGGAAATATAGATGAGATATGGAACACAGTGTTGCAGTTCACAGTGTTTAGATCAGGAATCCAGACACTCGGTTGCATTTTCCTTTTCATTCCCTTCCCCGTTTCCCAACCTTGCCTTCCTCAAACATTCCGTTCATACTTCATTTTCACTGAGGCTATTTAGTCCCTATCAGGCTGTTTTGGGATTTAAAAAAAATGCATTAAGGACTCAATCTTGCAGAGCCAAAAGTATAACAATAAGAACAATCTCAGAACTATGGGCACCCGACATCGCCCCTTCACCGCCACCTGTATTCAGGTTCAATGGCTGCATCAGCACTTGGTGAAAAATTAGTGGGGTTTGAATAGCAGTTTGGGCACTTGGGTCTCTAAAAGGTTCGCCATCACTGGTATCGATCATCAAGTTCAGCCCTTGGCAAGGAGGCACAGTGATGAATTGAGCTCCCAGCTTCCAGCTCCACAGCCAGATACTTACACTGAACTATCCAGCTGCTTGATATCCATGTGAGTTGGTGTGTGTGTGTGCATGCGGGTGTATATGCACGTCAGTGTGTCTGTGCAATTACTGTGCACTGATTCCATGTAACATTTTGCTGTAGCGCTAAAGAGATACTGCACCTCTTGTGTAACCACACTTTTGTATACAGAAATTTTCTTGGTGCTATAGGCATGAATAGACATATCCTGGATAAATTTGCTCAGTCCTCTTTAAAATGCATAAAAGCGAGTGGATGTCCCCCAACATTTGTTACAGAACTCATTGAGTTTTGTGTTTTATGATGAACTATTTTTCTTTATGGAATGATGTCTGTTACACAAGTGGTCACAGTGCATTGGCTGGAGGACTATCTATCTATCTATCTATCTATCTATCTATCTATCTATCTATCTATCTATCTATCTATCTATCTATCTATCTATCTATCTATCTATCTATCTATCTAAAATATTTGTTTAAGAAGAGGGATAGCATACAGACACACAATGGTATAAACTGTGATAGAGAGATAGTACAGTATATACAAAACCCCAGATATGCTGACATAACTCTGTCAGCATACAGTTTAGCTATAAATTTAGAGATAATTTTGTTATCATGCACCAATACATACAAATCATGTGAGCCAGCAAGTCCCTACATTAACTACTTAATTAATAGCAATTCATTGCAGAAATTTATGCCACTGGAGTTATATTTGTAGCCAGAATAGTATGTTGGATGGGTGGTGGCATATTTTTGTTGTGCAGTGTTAGCAACATTGGTTTCTTCCTCAAGAAATATTTGAGTTCCTTATTTCACACTTGGGTTTACATGCCTCTCACTAAATAAGCTCTGGATTGCTCCATACCATGTCTTTTTTATAGTCAGGAGATAGTCTACCTTGAGAGATGTTCCCTAGCCTAAAATGCTGACTTTCTACAATATGCATCAATACATTATGCCCCTTCTCTCTTGTCAGAACAAGGAACTTCAGTCTCACATCTGGATCTAAGCCTAAAATCAGAGTACACCCAAGATTTCTTTCCATCTTCCCTGCTTCACTTCTGACTGTTATATAAATTCTGGCTTTCCTATGGTGTTTGGGAGAATATAGAAGTCATTGCTTTAAAAAAAAGCACTCCCTCTCCAAAACACCTCCCTGGGAGGAGGGGGTGGCAGGGGAGAAAGGAGCACTCAGACAGCCAATTTACTGCTACCTGGCTGCTCCATAGCCACCAGCCTCTCAGCTGGGATTTTTTTGAGTGTTCAAGCTGTCAAAACCAGCTGGGAGGTGGTGGCGGCAAGAACCAAGCAGGGAAACAGCCAGCGGATCTCGCTGCTGAAGCAAGATCTGATGGCAGCTCCCTGGTTCAGTTCCTCCTGAACCGAAAACATCATTTTGTTTTGGTTTGGAACGACACGCTGTCTGCCATTTCATTTTGTTTCAAAATGGTTTGAAACATTATGAAACAACAAAACAGCATGTCGTTCCCTAACAGCTACATTAAAAACAAAGCAAAGGGCAGCTCCGAGCCCCACTTTGTTGGGGTGGTAGGGTGAGTTTGCCCCCGCAGACCCGGACTTTGGGTGCGAAAACTTCACACCCATCCGGGGACTTCTGCCCGGGGATGGGAGCCAATAAAGTGGGCTCCCTCCCCCCGCCCCTACCCATTCTTGGTGAGACCGGCGGCCCCACCCTCCCTCCCTATGGTAAGAGAATGAGATTAGCTGGTCACCATTTTGAGGCCGGATGGGAATTTTTGGTGGCCACTCCGATTGGCCCTGAGTGGCCATGCATTTTTGCCCATCCCATTCTCTTTGCCGCGGGGGATGGGCAATTTTCCTTCCATTCCGGCCACTAATTTGCGGGTAGTGCAACAGGTAATCATATCCAGGTAAGCCCTAATAAGGCGCCCTTATGGCGCCAGACAGCCCTCAAAATAAAGCTAACATCATTGGCAATTTCAGGAAACTGTTACAGTTAGCAAGTTGACTTTAGGCCTCCCGAGGGCTGTGTCGGGCTAGCAGATTGGCCCGAGTGGGTGATGCTGAACAGGTGGGCAGCATCTCCCTACGGGTGAATCTCTCTGAATAGAGAGCATTTGGCTTTGGGATTTCATCCCTTGATATTACCTGTTTGCACTACGGGTCAGGCCCCCATTTAAATGTTCTTAATTTTACAGTTAAACAAGTTAAATAAGTTATAAGTAAAGTTGTGGCCCATTCTACCCAAAGCTGAAGTTGTCTCACCTCCTTATTTCCAGGCTTGGGGCGGGGGGGGGGCAAACAGAGCATTCCCTAAACCTATACTTGTTGCTTTTAAACTTGCATGAAGATAATGAATGTTGTCTGATGATGGAAGAACAAGAGGGAGGGGGCCAACCTTTCTCCTTAGGATAGTGCATTCTAAAGCCTGGGAGGAACCACTGAGAAGAACCCCCACCTCCAGGCAATTGAGCCGGATACCAGGCTGTGGAGTCAGAGATGCCCTGCTGTGCCTCTTGGGAGAAGACAGATAGATAAATAAATAAATAAATAAGAGCCATCCTCTGTGGCCTTGAGCAAGTCCCAGGATGCCCCTTAATGGAAAGTATTAATAAACAAGTTCAGAGTATTCTCTATTTGGAAAGGGTCACTGTAAATAAGAATTAACTTGATGGCAGAGGATCATTCTTTAGCAGAGGAGTGTACGTTACCCCACAGCTATTCCAGAAAAGGGAAAGGAATCTTTGATTAAAATATCAAACAGTCATAAACATACTTCAGTAGCCCATAACTATTTCTGAACACAATCTGTTTCAGAAAAATTGCAGCAAGGATAAAAAGGGGGAAAGCCCATAAAGACCTCCCTTTGTTCCTATTGAGAAACAGTGGGAACAGAAGCAAACAATCCTATGAATAAGTAAACACAATATGCCAAATATTTACTTGCTGTTTGAAAAAGAGAAAGACCAGAGCATTTTCAAACAGTTGGAACATGGAGAGTATCTGTCACACAATATAGCTTGTATGAACAGGCAGTGTTTCTCAGTTTGAGCTTTTTTCGTTTCTCCTTCCTTAGGTCAAAAACAGCTGCCAGGGACTCCAACAACCTTCTCAGGGTTCATAATGGGCAGTCCTCAGTGTTCATGGTGGACAATACTCTCATTGCACCCTGTCAAACACCGAGTTAACAGGATGGACAAATCAGCTGCTAAAGAACACTGAAATAGTAATGGTAGGGGGACAGGGAGACTTAATAAAAATTACCTATAACAGGGATGGCCCTTTTATCAGACAATGTGAGGCAACAGCCTCTGGTGGTAGATGGTGTGTGTGTGTGTGTGTGTGTGTGTGTGTGTGTGTGTGTGTGTGTGTGTGTGAGAGAGAGAGAGAGAGAGAGAGAAGAAAGAGAAAGAGAGAGAGAGAGATTTCAGTCTGTCCTTGGATAAATGGATGATGAATAGACCACTAGGTATACTGGTTATCATAAGGAAGGTAAAACAGCATTTATAACTAACAAATCCTTTATTGTAGATCTATTCACAAAGTACTCATTGGACCCAAGGACACATCTTTCGATCCTTCTCCACCTGATAGTCCAGCCCCTTAGTCACTTGTGGGGGACTACACTTCATCCCTGGTGACATTAATCTTCAATCACAAACAGAAAGAGAAAGAGCTGGCATTCTTTCAAGTTCATCTGGTGCAGTCTCTAAAACTGTCTCTAATATTAGCTGTTGTGAGTGTTTTTGGTGGTTGTTTGAAGATCCTAGTTCCCTGAGCTCCTTGCCCTCTGAAGATGCCAGCCACAGAGTCTGGCAAAACGTTAGGAAGAAAAACTTCCAGAACATGGCCAAACAGCCTGAAAAAAACTCACAACAGCTTTTGGATCCTTAAATAAGAAAGCCTTAGATAATACATTGTCTTGGATGTCTCCACCTTTTCAGTTGGGCTGTGACTTTTGTTGTTGGGAGTCCAGTCAGTTTTAGTATAAGGGCCAGAACCAGAACTCATTTGGTTCTTCTCTGAAAGAAGAAAAATACCTAGGTTTGGCTCTTTGTAACTAACAGGAATAAAAGAAACCAGTATTAAAGACAGTGTTTTGGAAACTTTACAGGGAATGGATACTCATTAGATGGTCGAAAGAGCAGGAAGTGCGAACGAAGACCAAGAAACTAATAGCTGCATTGATTAGGAACAACAGACATAACTGGAAAGGAGGCATATGAGGTGTCATGTTCCGAAACAGAAAAACACAGAGGGTGTCTGTAAGGGAGAACATCCAACCAACCGCTGGGAGTGAGGTTGGAAGCAGAACTAAGAAGAAGTATGCAACATGAGATCCTCAAGCAGAACACATTGTGCTTTAGTCCAGATACAAGCAATTCAGGATCATGGACAGATCATTCAGTGCATGGAAGTTGTAATGGACTACAGAAACAAGAGGAAAATTAACAGTGATAGGATGTCTTATAAATCCTAACGCAGTGGCAGCAAATCTCAGCAGTGCAGTTGTTTTGGACCACAACTCCCAGAATTCCAGGCCTAGACTGCCAATGACAAGGGACAGTGAGAGTTGTGATCCAAAACATCTGAAGTGCCAAAGGTTCACCACCATTGTCCTAATAATTTGTGAAAGTAGTGAGCATCCTGCAGTCCTTCACATGTTCCCATCAATCCTGATCATGAGGGCTGGGACAGCTAGGAGTCAGAATGGTGTGAAATCCCTGCAATATATCCTTCTAGGTCAGTCTTGGTGAACCTATGGCATGGGTGCCTAAGGTGGCACTCGGAGCCCTTTCTGTGGGCACCCGACATTGCCCCTTCACAGCCATCTGTATTCAGGTTAAATTGCTATATTGGCACTTTGCGAAAAAAATTAGTGGGTTTTGAATCGCAGTTTGGGCACTCGGTCTCTAAAAGGTTCGCCATCACTGTTCTAGGTTCTAACTGCATGGAAGGGAGGAAGGAAGGAAGGAAGGAAGGAAGGAAGGAAGGAAGGAAGGAAGGAAGGAAGGAAGGAAGGAAGGAAGGAAGCTGGTACAGTGAAAGTCATGAAACCAATGGCACTACATAGCTCCTTCCATTCCACATCATAGCTCTTTGTTTTCCCCATTCACATTTTGTCTCCTTTGGAAATATACAGATACACATTAACAGCTGCAGAAAACTCAAACAAAGCATCACAGTCCATCTCCAAACCAGCTCAGAGCACCTTGGTTCTGAACTAGGAACAAAACAACACTATGTCCACTGGATTGGAGAGTATTTGCATATCCTTAACTATTACTCTGAGGGTAACTCACTGTGGTATAGTGGATAAAGTGACAGACTAGGTTGGGGCGGGGGGTGACCTGGGTTCAAATTCCCACTCATTCCTGGGATCTCATGGTGAAGGATTGGCGATTGGATTGGTAAAACCAGTCCTTAAATATCTTACCTTGAAAGCCCTGTTGTGGTTCTTGTAAGTCAGTTCTGACTCAATGATAGGTAACACATCAGTGAAAACGGTCCTAGGCTGCATCAAGAGGGGGATACCATCAAGGTCATGGGAAGTGACACTCTATACCAGGGGTCCTCAACGTTTTCAACCAGCGGGCCGGTCCACCACCACCCAGACACCACTGGGGGCCGGATCCCAGTCCAAAAGCAGCTGCAGAGGCTGGCTTGCTCACAAAGCAGGAGGTAGGTGTGGGGGGGTTGCAATTGGTCCCAGGGGCCGGATTCAGGACCTTGGGGGGGGTGCATCCGGCCCCGGGGCCTTAGGTTGAGGACCCCTGCTCTATACTGTGCTAGTGAGGCCGCATTTGGAATACAGTGTCCAGTTCTGGTCACCACAATGCAAACAAGACACAAAGGTCCTAGAAAAAAGTACAGAGAAGAGCCACAAAGATGATAAGGGGACTGGAGGCTATATCATATGAAGAATGACTAAAATTTATTTATTTATTTTAGAGTATGTTTTCCCTGTCCTACTCCTTGGGAAAGAACCCAAGGTGGCTTACAGCGGTACAGTCCGTGGACCGGTCGGCACCGGGCCGCCTGGGGAGGCCGGGGAGGCTCCTCCCCTTTTCCTCCACCGCCCTCCTCCTCCTCCTCTTCTCTCCCGCGGGCGGCCGGTGGAGGAGGAAGGCTGGAGGAGCGCAGGAGGAGCCGCCGCCGCCGCCTTTGCCTTTGCCTCCCTCCTCTGCCCGCCGCCGACACGGCGCATCCTCCTCCGCCGCCGCCCTCCTCCTCCTCGCCCTCCACCACCAGCAGCAGCAGCAGCCACGGCGGCGGCGGCGCGTCCTCCTCCTCCTCCTCCTCCGCCCTCCTCCTCCTCCTCTTCTCTCCCACGGGCAGCGAAGGCTGGAGGAGCGCAGGACGAGCCGCCCGCCGCCCGAGGGACAGAGAGCGCGGTCATGCGGCTGCTTGCCCGGGCGCCTCCGTACCTTCACCCCCGCCGCCGCCGCCGCTGCGCTTCGCCCTGGCTCTGACGGTGCTGCTCAGCGCCGCCACCGCCGCCTCCTCCTTTGAGGGCATCATGCCCAGCGGCAAACTCCTCCTCCGGCTTGCCCTTGGCGCCCGGCCCAGACCCACGAACGCCTCCAGCGCTCCCGCCGGCGGCAGCAGCAGTCCACCGACCTCGACGAGGGCGGCGGCGGCGGCGCTGAGCAGCACCATCAGGGCCAGGGGCGGCGCAGCTAAAGACGAAGGCGGCGAGGCGCCCAGGGCAGCAAAGATGACCGCGCTCTCTGTCCCTCGGAGGCGGAGGAGGAGAGAGGACTGGCTGCTGCTGCTGGTGATGGTGGTCGAGGAGGAGGAGGGCGGAGGAGGAGGAGGATGCGCCGCGGGGGGGCCACGGGGCTGTTGCCCCCCACACACACACACACAGAGAGAGAGAGAGGCCGGGCCCCGAGCCTCCCCAACCGGGTGTGCGTGCGCTGGCCGTCCGGCCGGCCAGTAGACGCCACCCCCACCGGCCTCCCTCCCCTCCCCCTCCCACTCGCCTAAGACGCGGCGGCGGCTCCGGCCCGAGGGCGCCACCGGGACCGCCGAGCTGCCGCTGGCGGCGCAGAGGCGCCCCACCAAGGTGGGCAGCGGTGGCCGAACCTGGGCGGCTTAGCCGCCGACAGGAGGAGGAGGCGGGGCCCGCCCGCCCAGGAGCCCGGGCTCCCCCACCCCGCCCGTGCGCGCGCCGTGCAAGGCACACACGCCAAGCCCCCGCTCCCCCTCCTCCTTCCCCCATCCCCGCCCCCCACACCCTCCCCTGCCCCCGCCCGACCCCCCACTCCCCATCTCCGCCCCCTCCCCGCCCCACCCCCAGCCCCGGGCCACGGAAAAATCATCAAACATTTACTGGTCCGTGGGGACAAAAAGGTTGGGGAGCACTGGCTTACAGTAATGAGAGATAATATACAGTCCAATAAAATTAAGACATGTTCAAGTATTGAGAACAAGGTATTGAGGGATATCTTACAGCATTAATAGACAACATTACCTTAAAAGCTACAAGGTCATAAGTAGTTGTGAACTCAAAGTCTATGTGAACCTATAGAATCATATAAAAGACACCTAATGATAATCCATTATTCAGAGAAAGCTTACCTGAAGAGAAAGGTCTTTGCCTGTTTCTGGAAGGACAATAGAGATGGGGCAGTCCTGGCCTCTAGTGGGAGGGAGTTCCAGAGTCTGGGTGCATCAGTCAAGAAGGCCCTTTCATGGGTTCTCATGAGATATACCTGTCAGGATGGCGGGATGGAGAGAAGGGCCTCTCCCGATGACCTTAACACCCAAGTTGGTTCATACGGTGAGATTTGATCCTTGAGGTAGCTAGGACCCAGGTCATATAGTGCAGCACCTTGAATTGTGCCTGATAGCTGAATGGCAGCCAGTTGAGCTCTTTTAATAGGGGTGCAATGTGATCTCTGTACCCTGCCCCAGTCAGCTGCATTTTGGAACTATGCATGTTTAGCCTGACAAAGGGAAGACTGAGGGGAGACATGATAGCAATCTTTCAATAGCTGAAGGATTGCCACAGGGAAGAGGGCATTGGTTTATTCTCAATTGTACCTGAAGGTAAGACATGAACCGATGGATGTAAACTTATCAGAGGGAGACCCAACCTGGAAATAAGGAGAGACTTCTTGATGATGGGAGCCATTAAACAGAGCCACATCTTGCCTCCCAATGTTGTGGGGGCCCCATCTTTGGAGGTCTTCAAGAAAAGATTGGATAGCCATCTGTCCGGGATGGTATGAGGTCTCCTGCCTTGGGTAGGGGGGTTGGACTAGAAGACTGCCAAGGTTCCTTCCAACCCAATGATGTTTCTATGGTCCTATGGTACTACTTAGTATATAATGCATAGACTGTTATCTTGGTGGTGATATTGTCACTCTGGCAGATTGTAGCATGGGCCCTAATGGAAGGCACAATGTGTTATGGTTTCCTTCTCTATTTGCCGGATGATGTACTTGGAAGAAGACCTGCTGTGGATCACTAATAGGCAAGCCTGTAAAAATTATCCATGTAAATTATGGAATGGCAGTGGCTCAGTAGTATATATATTATTACTTCTTTTTGCAAATGTTCATTCTACCTGAAAACAGTATTCTGGCTCTTCCAGTCTACAAATTTCATATTGACAATAAACCAAGCCAGAGAGTTGATGCTCCTTGTCAGTGAGGACATCCCTTGGGGGAATTCATTCACGAGGGATAAAAGTGACTCATCCATGCACAGCTCAGGTGAACATTTATAGGGCTATCACTTTTGTCAGCAGGATTCCGAGTTACACTAAATGTCACTGAATGCACTCCGGCCATTTGACTTTTTTTGGCTTCGGTTTTTGTTTTTCATCCTGGTGGCTAGAATCCTACTCTGTCATCTCCACCAGGTTTCTCCATCTCCTACTGCTTTTGCATGAAAATCAACCTGAAGAAAGGATGGACAGTGTTGCCCTGGATGGAGAATGAGGGCACAAAGGAGAAATGGATGTTACGCAACATTAAATCCAAGCCGTAAACATACAAATCTCGCTGAGACTATCATGTTTGTAAAATGCATGCACAGAAAGGCTGCAAGGATGGGTGAAGTTCATTTTTGTGAACTGAGCTTTTCCCTCCCATCTTCTGGATGGAAAGGACCTGGGTTGTTGTTGTTTTTAATGCAATGTGTGAGCAATCAAAACTATCAGTTTAAAGTAGCAAATGAATGGCACATGGAGGTGACATCTTATTTAGCTTATGTGTTTTTACACTGTATACAACTTCACCAGATGCATGGAGAGGCAACAGACAGCTATCTATCGACATGCTTCAGAGGGAGAGATGCTTAGACAATGTTGTGTTTACCACACCTCAAAGGCTTTTTTCTCCGTATATTCAGATTTGAGATGGCCAGATCATATTATATTTTCCTCCATGTACAAGGGGTGAATTTATTTTTATTGATTTATATTATGGATATTATTTATATGTTGATTTTATCCTTGTTGGGGTGCAGTGGCTCAGCGGGCTAGAGTGCTGAAACTGCAAAGTCAGCAGCTCAGCAGTTTGAATCCCGGGTGCCATGCAGTGGATTGAGAACCTGTTGTTCACCCCAGCTCCTGCCAACCTAGCAGTTCGAAGGCATGAAAATACAAGTAGATAAATAGTTATCATTGTAAAAAGCAGGAAGGTAAACAGTGTTCCATGTGCAGAAATGCGTTCAGCCTAGATGGCCACATGGCCACAGACATGCACAACACTGGCTCTTTGGCTTAGAAACGGACTTGAGTGCTCCCCCTAGAGTCAGACTAGCAGGCATGTGAGGGGGGGGAATTTAACCTTTTGCCTTTACCCTTCTCCTTGTAGGAGAACCAAGGTGGGCCACAACAAATAAAACAACCAATTAAAAAACACCACATAAAGACCCTATTTTTTAAAAAAAAATAAGATGAACACATATTACTTTGTTTTTTTTAAAAAAAACAAATCAAATTTAAAAGCAACTTTCAAGCATGACAAATCTTGACCTTAAAAATCAACTTTCCTGAGACAACTTTGGTGCTTAAAAGTCGTCTTGAAGAGGAAAATATTTGCCTAAAGACTTGAGATGGGCGTGAATTGGGGACTGAACAGGTGTTTGGCCCTTCCCAGCTTTGCTGCCTCTGCCAGGCACCTGTTCAAAGGCAGCACCCTGGTCTCGTTGCCCTGCTTCTTCTGGGTGCTGCTCATCTCTACCGAAGATGAAAGGACAGGAGGGAGGGGGGCTACTTTGCTTCTTGGGACTGTGCATTCCAAAGCTTGGGAGCAGCCACTAAGATGGCCCCCTCACGTGTCCTCACCCAATGAACTTAGGAAAATGGTGGAACCAAGAGAAGGGCCTCCCTAGAAGATCTGAAAAGCTGAGACTATTTTAATCTCAACTGCTCAAGTGAAGATAAGGAAGCACTGATTTCTTCCCTTTTGATAACAGCTATGGTAAATTTTCAGGAGCAATTGATAATATTCTTGCAGTGAAACAACCTATGCTTTTGCACAAAGTGCCCACAATTCCCAGGCAAAGTTGTACAATTTGGAAATCTCAGGAATGTACAGTACGACCCCGGTATCCGCTGGGGATTGGTTCCAGGCCTTCCCGTGGATAATGAAAACTGTGGATAAGAGAGAATGCCTGCCCGCCCACCCCCAAACTGCTGTTTCCCAACAGTAGCTTGCATTATGACTGCTGTTTTGAGACAGTAGCTTGCTTTATGGCTGCTGTTTGTAACTGTAGCTTGCTTTACAGATGCTATTTGTGACAATAGCTTGCTTTACAGATGCTATTTGTGACAATAGCTTGCTTTACATCTGCTGTTTATGACAGACATTAGCTTACTTTGTGGCTGCTGAATTATTATTTTTTCCTCTGCCAGCCTTGAATAACTGAATCAGTGGATAACGAATCAGTAGATATGGGGGCCTACTGTATTTCAGTTAGGCAGTTTGTATATATGGCACAATTCCAGTGAAACAATGGTGGCTGTTACTTTGCTACATGGAGATTTAAGCACTCAAAGCCTTCCCTAGATTGCCTGCACTTTCTTGACGGTAAACCAGTTCTTCTATGTTTGCTTTTTATCCTCCCATGTGGTTTGTTTCTTTAAGGTAAAGGGAGCTAGTTTTGTACTGAAGAATTTGGTGCAAATCATGGGGCATTCCAGTTTGGGTCAAAGTTCTACTTTGTATCCCTGTAGCTAGATGCAGTTTTCTGGAAATGAATCCACATGCCAGGGTTTTGAATTTTGTATGCATAAAACGTTGGAGAATGATGGGAGGTTACAGAAGCAGCAGCTCTGAGAATGGATGTGTTTAAACTTCTAATGAACAAATCATTTACTATAGTAAAGTAAAACAAGACGTAGGTTCTTCTGATGTTGGGAAAGGCCAACTGATGTTTTGTCACTTTTTAAGATGACCAAAAGTTTTCTGTGAAATCTCTCTCCCCCCACCTCGACTCCATCTTTGATGTATGCATGACAGTATCTATCAGTGCAAGGGCTCAAGGTATTTGACATACAATAAAGTGTCTTGCTTCTATCTCTTGCAAGAAGGGGATTGAAATGCCTATGTCAAGAGGCACATGGTGTTGCTGCATCTCTCCCTTCATTCTCTCTCATCTCCCAAGACACTTTGGCTCTGTGAAGAGAATGCGTGTCACCCCAGTATCAGCAACATTATAGCAAGGCAGCCCAAGGAAATGGCTGCATTGTATGATTGCAATAATCTCGACCCATTCCTGCTGTCTTCTCCCAGGTTCCCTAAGTGACAGCTCAGATCCCAAAATAGCATCGCGGGCTCTTCTTCTGTGCTATAAGCTGTCCGGAAGGCTGACAGCTGGATTTAAAATGCAGGATGGATAGACAACTTTCCATGCAATTTCACACACACTTTTGCACTGACAGATAGACAAAGATTCCGGGGGGGTGGGGGGGGAGGTGTACTATATTTTTAGGACAAGAAGGCCAGGATTTGTGTTTCCAGATTAGGAAGAAAATGAAGATGACAAAGATGATTTTGGAGAAAGAGGAAGAGGAGGAAGAACGAAATAAATTAAATAAAAGAAAAGAGGCAAGAAAGAAAAGAGAAAAAAGAAAACAACTTACATGGATTTGATTGCTCTCAGTCATTAAGTGATTATAGTTGGAATAATCACAATAAAAACATTATTTATTTATTTATTTATTTATTTACAAGATTTTTTTAGCCACCCCACTACCATCTCTATCAAGAAAGCAAATTGATTTTGGAAAGGATGTAAGTATCCGGGCATATTATTTTTTGGATCAAGCTTATTTCTCATTGAACCATGTCTGAGCCTGTTGAATGTCTTTCCTGCTATGTAGGGCTCTTTGATGGCTACAGTAAGAGATGCTTAAGAATGCCCAGCTCTCAGGTATGGTCAGAATTACTAACACTAGTGTGTTTGCTTGCTTGTTGTTTTTTAAGGCTAAGGCAATGTTGTTGTTGTTGGTTTAAGAATTTTATCTGGGATTCTAACCTGCGTTAAGCATCTCTACAGAAAACAAAGCTCTCTGATTCAGAGGCACCACTTTTTACTAATACTGAAAAATAGAGATGGGCACGAAATGAATTTTTTTGTTTTGTTATTCGTTATTTGTTTCATTGCATAATGAAACATATAACGAACCTAGGGGCAAATCTAACACAAAACAAACTGAACCAAGAAAAATTGGTTCGGTTAGGTTCATTTCGTTAATGGGGGGTGGTCCTTTCGCACCGAGCTGCACAGAGGGAGCACACACCTTGTCGGTGCCATCGCGGGATGTGGCGGGCTCAAGCCTCAGCCCAGCCCTGGGAGTAGAGGTAAGAAGCAGGCCAGAGCAGCGTGGCTTCGAAGCCGCCCCCCCCTTGTGCCTCCCTCCCAAGGCCCGTTATTGCGGGGCCGATTGGGAGGGGAGATAAGGAAGCCCTGCTTAGGCAGCCAGAGCAGCGTGGCTTCAAAGACACTGCCCCTTGCACCTCCCTCCCATGGCCCATTATTGTGGGGCCGATCGGGAGGGGTGATAAGAAGGAGGCCATGCAGTGGGCACTGGGGAAAAAGAGGGTAAAAAAGAATAATGAATTAATGAAACAACAAAATGAATTTTTCCACAAAAATTCACGGAAAATGAAACGAAGCAAACCAAACTCCTTAACAAAATGAAACGAAACACCACTTTTTCGATTTATAGCCATCTCTACTGAAAAATGTGTAAGGTTTTCCTGGCCAAATTCAAGGCATTGGTTTAAAAACTTTTACACCCTGCAGCAGCTTGGGACCTGGCTCCTTCAAAGCAAAGTAAACTGTGCTGTTTATATACCAACCCATAGCACTTAAAGCACTCTCTGGGTGGTTTACAAGTTCATTACACATGCCCCCCGCCAGTGAGCTGTGTACTCATTTTACTAACCTTGGAAGGCTGGAAGCCTGAGTCAACTTTGAGCCGGCTACCTGGGATTGAACCCCAGGTCGTGAGCACAGTTTTGGCTGTAGTATAGCAGTGTAACCACTGTGCCACAAAGCTCATAAGCATAAACGTCTAACAAAGTTCCTACATTTTTATAGATGGGTTAGGATGTTCATGATCTTGGGAAAGTGCCCCTTGAGAAAAACAAAACACATGGATGCCTGCTTGGTGGATACATAGGAGAAAATGACCAGGGCACATATTTCAGAGTGCATGGCTTTCAGATCAAAGTTGTCTGCATATATACCACCCCATACCACAGTTGTCCCCCACCCTTTCATGGTTCATATACTGTGGTCCTGGTATATCGCGGGTCTGCAGTATATGAAAAAAGCCCCCCTTCCCAGCTCCGTCAGAGGCCCCAAAAGTGTTTCCCTGCAAACCGGAAGTGACTTTTGGTAAACTGGAATTCCCTCTGGATCACTAGAAAGCATTTTTGGGGCCTCCGAGAGCCCAGGGCCTCCAGGCCCAGGGTAAGTACAAGAGCCCCCAGAGATCCCCCTCCAGTCTCGACGTGACCCAGCATCCGCATATTGTGGATTTTCAATTATCGCAGGTCAGGTCAGGTCCCTAACCCCTGCAATAGGTTGGGGTTTACTGCACTTCAAGTAGTCTCTGGGCAGTTTACAGTTTTAATTACATTATGCAGGCTACACATCCCCCCCAATGAACCAGCTACTGAGGATTTTACTTGCAGTGCAGGCATTTAACCACTGTGCCACAAGGATCAGTTTCTGCTCTCACTTCTTTTTGGGACAGGGGAGAAGACACGTTTCTTCAAGCTAACCTTTTGAAACCATTTGTTTGTGGAACATTGTATTGATTGTGATGGGTTTATTTGAATGGTGTTTCAATTGTTTAGTTATTTGGCTTGTTTTTAACAATATTCTACACAGTCTGGAAGATTGTGCTTTAAAGGCAAGATGGGGTGAAATATAACAATAAATGAATGGCTATCAGCAGGGTGAGGCCAGCACAAAGTCCCTCCTGTGCATTTACTTATGTGAGGCAGAGTGTCCCTGGAAGACTGAATTGATCTCCCACTGTTTGTTTGTTTTTAATATTGACACAAGGTTTCTCAGATCTGCGCTTTTCCAAAGAGACTGGATTCTCCCCATTGGAAATGCAAAATTGTTTTCTGAAAATGGAAAAGACCATGTTAGAGGGCAAGCAGAGAGCAAGCCACTTATGTTCTGGGTTTGTTTATTTATTTAAAATGTTTTTATCCCATCTTTTTCCTAAAAAAGGAATCGTGATTGAAAGACACTATTTGCCACGAAAAACAACAAGTACACAAAGATAATGTACATCATTAAAATACAATATTTAAGCTAATATTAAGCAACAAAAGTACCACTCTGAGAAATGGTAGACACAGGCAATACTAAAAACACAATTTAAGAACGTTAATGCATAACAATCCTTTATTAGCTTGTGAAATTGTATTGCAAGAATAGATGTGAGGTCTCAGCAGCTGGTTCATTGGAAGATCTGGTGCCTCTACGGATAGTCTTCTGTCTTGAGATGCTGCTAGCTGGTCATTGTTTCAAGTTTGGGATTTCTTTGTAAGCAAGGTCGGGCCTTCCACCAAGTCTGAGTTATCTCCATTTGTGAGAAGAGATGGGCACAACATACAAGAATGGTTATTAATCATGATTTGTCGTTCAGCAAGTTTGATTAATAAGGTAAAGGTAAAGGTTCCCCTCCACACATGTGTGCTAGTCATGTCCAACTCTAGGGGTGGTGCTCATCTCCGTATTCAAGCCAAAGAGCCAGTGTTGTGTGTAAGGGAAGGAAGAAAGGATTAAAGATGGAGTCTATATGGTTCAAAATATGTCTTTTCATTCAGGCTAGAATACCAGAAGTCAGCAAGAAGCAGTTCTATTTCTGTGTGAGAATGTTTTGCTATGATCTAGGAAGATGGAGCTTTGTTGTACCATCCACGAAGATTGAAGCCATAACATCAGTGCCAACTTTTAATTAAGGAATCGCTGTGAGATGATCGCATGGGAACATGAACTATCATTAAAAGTAGCCCAATGATTCGACAATAAGTTTGAATGATGGACAAAGGAGGGGGGGTGATTGCTGAGAAAGAAAATGCTTTTAAGTAGACAAGAAGAATTGGTGTGTGTGCTTTTTGTCTTGGATATGCTTGCATAAGTTTGGATAGAATATGCTAGGCATAGATAGGGCCACAATGGCTAGTGTAACTTAGAATTAGTGAGATAGTTTCTTTATTTTACTGATTGCCATGATCTGACTATTAACTGTATTTTCAATTGACTTGTTTTTCAATAATTCTTTAACTACCTATTTTTAAATAAAAATAATAATTTTACAACTGGTTTGGTTTTTGCCCAGGGGTGGAAGAGCTAAGTCCAGTGTATTGGTTTAATGGTGACAGTTTGGCTGGTGTATTTTAAAAGTACACAGTCGGTTTAAGTAATTTTACTAAACCCAGAGGTGATCTTAGGAAGCCTTTTGGGAGAAGGACCCAAACGGTTCCTTGACATGGTGGCAGCGGTGGGATGTCCTTCCACCTGGGTACATTTTGATTTTCTCATAAGTCTCAAGCGGCAAGGTAGCCGGAAAGGAGACTGAGAAAGCGGCAGTAAAGGGATCCTGCCTTCAGTTTAAGGAGGGGGACAATTAACTGCTTTACAATTGATTTATGGCCTGGCTAATTGTTTAATAGCCCAGAAGAGGCATAAATCTCTTTTACTGGTGAAGGCCGGTTCGCCAGGGAGTGACCGATCTGTAACGCTGTGCTTTTGGTGGAGAATAAGACACAGCTGCTGTTATTTTTGTAAGTCACGCTTTGAGATTTTTAAGTAAAACTGGCAGGAATAGTTCATGACATGGCAATCCGTTTATTATTTTTTAAATAGCGAGGGATTAGTGTATGGATGAAGAGTTGCCTGAAGAATTCTTTAGCCCCACACTACGGGAAATTGTTTATGTAGTAACCTCAACTGGATCTATTAGACCAGAAGACGGCACCTTGCCATCCTCGTCTTGGGAGGCCGAAATGGCAGATGAATCTGATACCGGGGCCCAGCCGATACATCCGGTTGATGATGATGAAGACCGACCGGACTCGGTCGTGAGTGGTGGGGGCAGCGGAGCAGAAGATGGAATCGGCGCAGAGGACGGGGCGGATGATGGACACCCTGGCCCTTCTGATCAGCCTGCACCTTCTCGACCCAGGCAACCACGAGCGGCAGAAACTGCAGTTGCCGAGGCTTTGCAACAGCTGGTGAAACTCCAATCCACCTTGATTGCATACCAGGAGGAGGAGAGGAAAGACAAGCTTCGCCAGAAGCAAGAGGAAAACCTGAGACGACAGCGAGAAGACGAACGGTGCCGGGAGGAAAAGCTTGCCCAGGAGCGTGAGAAAGAGCGGCAGCGCCAAGCGGAAGAGGCCAAGCGGAGGGAAGATCTGTTAGACGTGAGGAAATATGATCGCAAGGCTCTTCCGGTGTATCAAGTCTCTGGGGACATTCTTACGTTTTTACAAAATTTCCAGTATGCTTGTCAGGATTTACAAGCTCCGAAGGCCATCTGGACGAAGTTGCTCCGAACCCAGGTCACCGGCCCGTTATCGGATCTCTTGTCGGAGATGTCAGGTACAGACTGGGAGAGTTTTATGGCCCGTGTTAGGCAGAGATTTGGGTACACCACAGAGGGACTGAGGGTCAAAGTCAGAAGCCTTAAATGGTCTCACAAGAGCAGTGTGGCAGAGTTTGAAGCGAAAGTGAGACGGGAAATGCTCAAATGGGTTGAGTCTGCGGGGGTGAAAAATTTGGAGGACATGCTGGAGGTTTTAATTAGTGAGCAAGTCAGAGAATCTCTGCCCTCCGAGATAAATGTCTCCCTGCTGGAGAAGAAAATTGAGAATGCCCAGAACTTAGCCATTGAAGCTGATAATTTGTTATCCTATAGACTGGCTAATAAATCCCAAACAGCTTCTCAAAAGACATTTACTAAGCCATCCTCAATGCCACAAAAGACTGAAGGGGGGATGAGAGGTTTTGATCAGAAAGGAAAAACCCCACAAAAATTTCACCCTTCAGGGACGGGAGGTACAGTTCCTGGACAGCCTAGAGCTACTAGCACTCCCCAAACGGACATTATTTGTTTCAATTGTGGCGGAAGGGGCCACACTAGAAAAAATTGCATGGTGGAGAAAGGGGAGCAAGCTAAGGCACCCACACATGTTCAAAAGACCCCCCAAAAGACGGGAAAAAATTTGGCTCCTACTAAGCTTCAAGCTAAGATGAAAATCATTAGTCAAGCGAATGAAGAGGGGGAGGATGAACTGGACTTTAGTAGCTTAAGCCCCGAAGAAGAGGAATTCGGGGGGGGGGGCGCCAGTTGTGTCTGCTATGCGAGGGGTGAATGTAAATCAGCCTGTCGGAGTTGTGGGAAGAGGGAGAGCCGTGCCTTCTGCCACCCCTAACATAAACCCTGCTACTCCTGGTGGAAAAGCAATAATGATGATGGGGGCATCAGCTTGCAAATCTAAGAAATCTCAATCGGGAGCTGAGGTGGTTGACCCAGAGACTATCATTTCAAAAGCGCAGATGCTTTGGGGTGAAAGTAGATATTCTCAAACTGTGACTGTGAATTGCAATGGTGTTGAATATGAAATCCCTGCTTACATGGACACTGGAGCCGATTTGTCATCAATTTCTTCTGCTTATGTTACTAGTGAGCAAATGCTGGAGGATAAGTTTTTTCCTGTGCATCCTTATAATTCTGGGGGCTCACGCACTCATTTGGCACCTATGGCGAAAATCCATGTGAAATATAAGAATTTTGAAGGAGAACTTACTGTTCTGGTTCATAGCCCCAAGCAAGACATTCAGTTCTTGGTGGGAATTGATTTGCAATACGCAGATTATGTGGCTACCCTAAGAAAAAATCAACCTCAGAATTACAAAAGAGTTTTGGCTGTGCAGACACGTAGTCAAACGCTTCAGAAGCGTTCTGTCTTTGATGTACCTAATCAGGAGGTTGTTGCCACACCAAAGGTGCCGATGGACCCTGCTAGTTTCACACCTCAAGCCCAGGTTGCTCCTTACAGTTCTGTTATAATTTCCCCTGATCGTTTTGCCGATGCAGAGACTGAGCAAGGGAGAGATGATTCTGGGGAAGAAGATTATGTGGAAATGCGACCTTTGCCTCAGGCTACTGTTGTGTCAAATAGACCTGTGCAAGATCCTCTTGACGGTGTAGTGGATGATGAGCAGCCAAGTACCAGTGCTGGTGTTGGGGCTGATGGGTTTGTGAGTGCTCTACCCTCTGCTGAGATTTTAGAGACTGTGTCTGTGGAACCTGCAATTGCTAGCGATCCTGAGGTGGTTGAGTCTGATATAATTGATAGTGATGATGATGGAAGTCAATCAGATGATTCTGCTGTTACTGTGTGTGATGCTACTGCTGTTCCGTTGTTGCAACCTGACAAACAGTTTAGAGAGCAACAGTTGTCTGACCCAACTTTACAAGAAGCTAGAGAACAAGCAGACCGAGACTTGCAATTGGGTCCTGGAAAACAAACCAGATTTTGCTGGGTTGGAGTTGGAAATGAACTGATGTTGTATAGAGAGAAACTGGTAGATGGCAATCCTAATTTGGCTCCTGTGCGTCAATTGGTGGTCCCTAAAAGTTATAGGGAAGAAGTTTTGAGATTGGCTCATGAATCACCATTCTCAGGTCATATTGGCTACAGAAAAACTCTGACAAAAATTAGTAATCATTTGTTTTGGCCTAATTTAACCAAAAGTGTGAAGCATTTTTGTATCAGCTGTGAACATTGCCAGAAAGTGGGATACAACACTGATACCACTAAAGCAAAGATGGAATGCATCCCAATTGTGTCCCAGCCTCTCAGCAGCCTTCAAATGGATTGTCTTGGCCCATTTCAAACCAGTAGTACTGGGAAAAAGTATATTGTGTGCTTCACTTGTCCATTTTCTAAATGGGTGGAGGCAGTAGCTACATCTTCAATCAGTGCGAAACAAATTGCCCGAGCTTTACTGGAAGTTACCTCTAGGATTGGACTACCTAGCCTATTGATCTCAGATAGATCAACCAGCTTTACTAATGAATTGATGGCCAAATTATGTGAATTAACAGGGGTCCAGCAACGTTTCAGCGTGAGTTATCACTCGGAGTCCCATGGTGCTGTGGAAAGAGCCCAACAAACTTTGCTTAGAATGTTGCAAACACATGTTTTGGAGTTTGGACGGTCTTGGTCTGAAGCATTGCCTTTTATTCTCTATGCATATAGAACTTCTCCACATGACAGCCTAGGAGGGTTCAGTCCTGCAGAAATCATTTATGGGACATCCCTGAGGGGACCCTTGGAACTTCTCAAAGCCCAATGGGAGGGAGCAGTACAAGAGAGCTCTATACCTGTTGCTCAGTATGTTTATGATTTACAACTTAAGCTCAAAGCAATCAGAGATTTGGCCACTGAACATTTGCAAAAGGCTCAACAAACTCAAAAATACTATCATGACCTTAAGTCACGCCATAGAGAATTTCAAGTGGGAGATTCTGTGCTGGTTCTTGATCCCATCAAGCATAACAAATTGCAAGTTCATTGGTTGGGACCAGGAGTGGTTGAACAAAAGTTGGGGCCTGTTAATTATGTTGTGAGGATGTCATCACAAGAAAAGAAACCTCGTTTGTATCATGTGAACAGTTTAAAGCCTTATGTCCGTAGACAGTCTCAAATGCTGCTTTGCAGAGCAACATCCTCCAGAAATCTGGAAGATGGCTTGGATTTGTTGGAGGAATTCAAGGAAGGTGGTGACCTAAGTGAAATTTGTTTTGAGTATGACACTCCTGAGTGTGAACAGCAAGCTCTTTTCAGTGTTCTAGAGAAGTATGGGCACATTTTTACAACCAAGCCTGGGTGCACTCCACTTGTTCAGCAAAAAATTGATACTGGAGATGCACCCCCTATCAGATCACCTCCTTACAGAGTCATTGGGGAACATGCTAAGCAAATTGAGGATGAACTTCAAGAGATGCTAGACATGGGTATCATTCAACCTAGTAATTCTTTATGGGCAAGCCCTGTGGTCATTGTACCTAAGAAAACACCTGATGGTCAGATCCAACCTAAGGTTAGGTTTTGTGTGGATTACAGGAAGTTGAATCAGTTAACAGCTCTGGATCCATATCCCATGCCTAGGGCTGAGGATCTCGTTGAGAAGATCGCCAGCCATAAATTCTTATCAACGCTAGATTTGTCCTCTGGATATTGGCAGATCGAACTTGACCCCTTGACATGTGAAAAAAGCGTGTTCATAACTCATAAAGGCGTGTACGAGTTCCGGAGATTGCCCTTCGGCTTATCCTCCGCACCCAGTGCGTTTCAGAGGCTCATGGACATTGTATTACAAGGTTTACCTTTTGCCCATGCATACTTAGATGACATCATCATTTTTTCTGATTCCTTGGAAGAACACCTGTCTCATTTAGATGCTGTGTTTCAAAGGCTCAGTGATGCTGGACTTACAATCAAAGCTTCCAAGTGTCAATGGATGAAAGGAAAAGTGGTTTACTTAGGCCATCTAGTGGGCAGTGGTTTTATTGAGCCATTACAAGCTAAAGTGGAAAGTGTCAAGAATTGGCCAATTCCTCAAAATAAGAAGCAAGTTCAATCATTTTTAGGCCTTGTTGGTTATTACCGAAAATTTATTCCACACTTCAGTCAAATTGCTACACCTTTGACTGAGTTGACAAGGAAACGTATGCCAATCAAAGTTAAATGGACACAGGAATGTCAACTTGCCTTTGATGAGCTTAAAGCCAGATTGATTGATGCACCTATTCTGATTTCTCCTAACTTTCAAAAGCCTTTTGTTTTGCAGACAGATGCTTCTGAATTCGGCATTGGAGCAGTTTTGTTACAAGAACATGACGATGGTATGCTTCACCCTGTTTCTTTTTTCAGCAAAAAGCTCCTGCAACATCAGAGAGCCTACTCTGTTCCAGAGAAGGAATGCCTTGCCATTGTTTGGGCTTTTAACAAGTTAAGTCCATGGCTGGCATGGCTGCAAGGAAACATTGTTTTTAACTTCCTGCTTTTTATGATGGTACCTATTTATCTACTTTAATTTTACATGCTTTCAAACTGCTAGGTTGGCAGGAGCTGGGTTTATCAGCAGGAGCTCAGTTCTGTATCAAGTCTTTTGGTTTCCCTTCTTTGGGAATCAGTGTCGTATGTGATAATTTCCAAGAGTCTGGTATATCTTCGCCTTCTAAAATGGATGTAAAAAGATTTTTCATATTCCCAGAGACTATCTCCGAGAATTTTTTGTAGAATTGAGCCGGTATTAAATCGGGACCAGGAGCCCTGTTTATTTTTTGGTGGTTGATAGCCTCTGTTATTTCCATCATTGTGATAGGAGCGTTCGTCTGGGCTCTCTGTTCTTCAGTAAGTTTTGGGAAATTGGCTTGTTCAAGATAATGAAGGATGGCATCTTGGTCGATCGTCTCCGGCTTGAATAGGTTCTGGTAGTATGCCTCTATAAGTTTTTGGATTTGCTTCTGCGCTGTCTGATTTTCCCCAGTTTTATCTTTGAGTGATGATATGAGTTTTTGAGATTGTACCTTTTTTAACCTGTAGGCTAACCATCTGCCTGGTTTGTTTGCATTTTCCACAAAATTCAGTTTGGCCAACTTGATTTTGTGAGCTATATCTGCCGTCAGAATCAGATTTAGTTCATGCCTACAAGAAGCCAAGTCTTTGTCCAGTTGTTCATTGCGGGGATCATGAATTAGATCCATTTCAAGCTTTTTCATCGTATTGAGAATTGATTCAAATTGCTTTTTCCTCTCTTTGTTCCGTCTTGCCATATATTGAATGACAAAACCTCTAAAATAAGGCTTAGAGGCATCCCACACAGTTTTCAGTGGTGTACCCTTGTTCAGGTTCATTTCAAAATATAGGTTCAAGTCTTTGGCTAGCTCTAAGATAAATTCTTTATCCGTCCACAGAGCTGAGTTAATTTTCCAGTGTCTGGGCTTACCCGAAGATTTCAGTGTCCATAAGATGGCATTGTGGTCAGATATTGTTCGGGGCAAAGTTTCTATATCCCTTGTATTTAGGAGAAGATCGGGTGTAGCCCAGCACATATCTATACGGGAGAAAGAGGCATATTGTCTTGAATGAAAGGTGAAACCATCTTTTAGTGGATTTTTCCTTCTCCAAATATCTTGAAGTTCTAAAATGTTGGACATGTCCAGAAATGATTTAAATGGGAAAAGGAAAACTAACTAATAAGGTCACCGTACGCTTCTTTAAAGAGGAAGGTCTTCAAAGCCCTCTTAAAGGCAGGCAGGGACTCCAGCAGGCGCAGCTCAGGAGGGAGATGGTTCCAAAGCGAGGGCCCCACCACAGAGAAGGCGCGGTCCCGCGTACGCGTTCTCCGCGCCTCTCTGGGTGTGGCCACTCGCAATGAGCGCGCCTGCAATGATCTCGTGGGTCTGGATCCGGATGCTCTTAGGGAGATGCGCTCCGCCAGGTAACCTGGTCCCCGGCCGTGGAGGGCCTTGAAAACCAAAACCAAGACCTTGAACCTGATCCGGAAGACAACGGGGAGCCAATGCAGGTGGACCAGGACTGGGGTGATGTGCTCGTATCTACGAGCACCCACCACCAGCCTGGCCGCCGCATTTTGCACCCGCTGTAACCTCCGGACCAGGGTCAAGGGCAAACCCACGTAGAGGGCATTGCAGTAGTCGATCCTCGAGACCACCAAGGCCTGCACAACTGTCCTCAGGGAGGACTCATCAAGGTACTGACGGATCTGGGTGATCCTGCGGAGATGGAAAAAAGCGGCCCTGGAGACGGCCATCACCTGGGCTTCCAGGGAGAGGGCCGAATCCAGGACCACGCCCAGATTCCTGGCCCTGTCTGTAGGCTGGAGGGAAATACCCCCCAGACTAGGGAGGGGGCCATTGTACCGAGACGAGGACGCCCCGAAGAACAGAACCTCCGTCTTCTCCGGGTTAAGCTTGAGCCGGTTATCTCTGGTCAACGTCTCTTTGTGTCAAAGATTGCTGCTTTTCATGGTCACAGTCTGCTGATTACAACAGTGTAGGGAAAAAATGAATGCTTACTACTATATTTCTAGAGAATGCTATTTTGAAGTTGCTCTCTAGTTAGGTTCTAAAACATCTAATATATGCATATAAAGGTAGAGAAAGCATATAGACAGATGAGAAAATACATACGGTCCTCAGGGTCTTGTGTAAGAACAAAGTGAAGCAACAACTGATGATCTTCTTTTACCGGTCCACAATTGAAAGCATCCTCACATATTGCATTACCGTTTGGTATGCTGGATTGACAGCTGCTGACAGGAAGACACTACAGAGAGTGGTAAAAGCACAGCTCAAAATATCATGGGCTGTCCCCTAAGTGCACTGGGCGACATCGCTAGGGATTCTTAAGGATGATTCACACCCCGGCCAGCACATCGTAGTATAGCCTGCTGCACCAACAGACTGAAGAACAGTTTTTATCCATGGGCTGTCAGACTGCTGAATGGGAAATAATCCCAGGACAAGTATAGAATAATTGACCTGTGGGCTGGCGCATTCTGTGTCAAGTACACAGGGTGCAATAAGACTGAGTGGTTGCTAGTAGGATTGGGGGTGGGAAAGGGAGACTCAGCCAATTTCATTGTGCACATGTTGTACATTGACAATAAAGGTATTATTATTATTTTTCTGCAGGGGTGGAGGTTGGTAAGGTGTGAAACCCCAAATGGAATCCATTTCTTTTTTCCTCTGTTAAAATTTGGAGAGGAAAACAAAGATACACATATGGAAAATGGCAAGAGGGCTATTATCCAACATCTGCTTCTGTCAACGTCTCTAGTTGCATCATCTCTAAGAAAACATCATCCTTTTTCATTCCCACGATTAAGTCCAAACTCAGCAGGAGCCTTCTTTGTAGTGTGGCCTGCCTTCCTGATCACCTCAATAAAAGAAAAGTTCAAAATGCTACCATCCTTTTTGTGTATCTTTTAAGTCTTCAAGAAACACAATATTTCTAACTCACTAGGTTGATCATTCAGTCCACTGTGTTTCATTGATTTTTCAGTAAAGGGAATTAAATATATTTCTCAGATATCTAGAAACCTTTTGCCTCTGCTAATGCATGTGGTAAAGATCAGGGCCCTTCAAATATGTTTGACATGTGTGGAATGAATGTCTGAGGTCACTCACATTCTCTCTCTCTCTCTCTCTCTCTCTCTCTCTCTCTCTCTCTCTCTCTCTCTCTCTCTCTTTGAAAAATTTCATTACCGTTTTTCTTTTGTTGTTTCTACCCGCTTTTTGCGTGATTTTTAAAGCATTTCCGTGCACAGGCATCCTCCAACACCCCAGACCAGAGGTAAAACACTAAAAAAAAGGATGCTGGCAGAGACACAGTATAGACTAGATATGCAGGGAGGCTGCAAAGGCAGCAGCGGGCGCTGCAGGGTGCAAGGCAGCCGCAGAGTGACTGCACTGCAGGGCAGGGTAGGGTACTCACCGAGAGGTACGCAGCATGCACGCACACAGGGAGGCTGCAGGACTGAAGTTAGAGTCGCAGAGACAGCAATCCCACCCTAACTCCCACCAGAGACTGCAAGGAGGATGGGGGCTGCCAGAGCTTTTTATGCCCTCTGTGGCTGCCAGACCTGCCCCCCCCCCGCAGTCTGCAACCTGGGCATGCTATTAGTTGAACATGATCCCATCACATGACTTGCCTCCATTTTGTGGCTGGTGGTGACATCCATTTTAAAGGGAAAAGAAAAATACATCGCGATGGGAGAAGACAAAAACAAATGTTTTCAGGACCCCAACCCCCCTGGTAGGTATTATCAGACAATATAAATAATTATCGCTGTGTTTTTACGGATGTCCAGGGCATTTTTTAACATTTAAAACAGCTCATTTCATTGCGCGTCGCCATTAACAGAAATGAAACGTAACGACCACAGTTTCCGTGGTTCTGTTCATTTCGTTGCATTTTCATCACAATTTTCGTTTGTCGTTTCGTTACATAACGGAAATGACAAACAGTAACGGAAACGAAAAAATGTTCATTCTGTGCCCATATCTACTCCCCATTGTTTCTTTACTAGAAGATTCCAGATGTTGTTTTACCAACTGTATGAACAGCAGATACATTAAGAAAGTGGTAATACCCCATCTCATAGGAATTGCTGACATTTCTAAAGCAATTTTATTCTCCTTGATAGCTGCACAGTAGTGCAACTACATTATTGTGCAGCAAAGCACACGAACATTCAAAAAAAGCAATTCTAAAAATGGGGAAAGCCCAATCATATATATATATATATATATATATATATATATATATATATATATATATATATATATATATATATATATATATATATATATATATATATATATATATATATATATATATATATATATATATATATATATATATATATATATATATATATTTGTTTTCGTAGATTTTCACGGGTATAGGTATGCATGTTAGGGTGGATTCGGGTTTTTTCCGTGTAGAAATCTGGTTGTTTTGGCGACGTTTTGACGAGGTCTCACTCGTCATCTTCAGGCTGGTGTTCTGGCTTCTTTCTTCTTGAAGCAAAGTGTGGTCTCAGTTGAAGTCCTTCTATAAATACTGCTGGGGGTGTGTGGTTTGCTTGCTTTGTTGCTGATTGCAGGTTCCTTTGTTCCTTTGTTCTTTTGTGATCTGCTGTGTGGCTGAGGCGATCGTTAAGGGATTAACTGCTGATGGCTGTTTAGATGGCTGTTTACATGCTGGTGGGTTAGATGGCTGGTGGGTTCTGGCAGTATCCTGGGCTTTGGTGGAGTGGGGTCCTGTGTCTTGTGAATTCATTTTGGTCTGGCTACGTGTCTGTGGTCTCCCAATGTTTTTTTGGGGTGTGTGAGTGTGCTCCATGTGGTGACTGGAGTGGGGTGCCGCAGTAGATGGTGCAGTCGTGGTTTTGTTATTGGATGGTGGTTTCGTTTCATCTGTGGGAAGGGTCTGGGTTTGTGTTTGGCGTGGATGGAAGGTGGTGGCATCTTGTGTCCTTTTGGACCTGGTGTCAGTCTTTGTGACAGAGGCTCGTCTGTTGACCAGGGCTAGTTTCCAGATGTCAGGCAAGCGGGAGGTGTCATCACGTTTATTCATGTTGTTTGGGTGTTTCTCTATTTCAATGGCTTCCATGATTATTCGACTGTTGAAGTGTTCAGTTTTGGAGATGAGTTTGGTTCTTTCAAAGTCAATTTCATGACCTGTTGTTTTTATGTGCTGGAAGAGAGAGGAAGAACGCAGTCAAAAAAGAAGAAAAATCCTAGATCTGACCAACCACTGCCTAACCAACACATACTTCATCCACAATGGACAAAGATACAAACAGATAGAAGGAGCACCCATGGGATCACCCCTCTCACCGGTCATCGCAAACCTATATATGGAACACTTTGAAACCAACGCGTTACAGAAGTCCGAACATAAACCCAAACTCTGGCTCAGATATGTTGATTGACACCTTTGTTATCTGGCCACACGGGAAAGATAAACTGAACAACTTCCTCACACATCTCAACAGCCTACACCCCAAAATACAATTCACTATGGAAATAGAAGCCAACAACCAACTTCCCTTCCTGGACGTCCTAATCTACAAAAAACCCGACGGCTCCTTAGGACATACCATCTACCAGAAAAAAACACATACAAACCGCTACTTAAATGCACAATCACACCACCACCCTGCACAGATCAACTCCGTAGCAAAAACCCTCATCTCCAGAACCAAACGCCTCGCTGACAAAGACCACCTAAAAACTGAATTACACACTCTCTCGAATGTTTTAATTGCGAACGGATTCAAAAAAACACCATCACCAAACTAATCCAAAAGGAAACACCCCCAAGAACCAAGAAACAGAAGAGAACAACGGCACCGCCCTCCTCCCTTACATCAAAGGCACCACAGACAAAATCAGCAAAATTCTCCACAAACACAATATCAAGACAGCCTTTTGCACCGACCAAAAAATAGCCAACATTTTAAGAAACCCCAAAGACAAGATTGAGCTAGAAAACCAAGGAGTCTACGAAATACCATGCAAAGTCTGTCCAGCCACATACATCGGACAAACAAACAGGAGAATAAGCGCACGCATCGCAGAACACAAGAACGCAGTCAAAAAGAAGAAAAATCTTCCTCTCTCTTCCAGCACATAAAAACAACAGGTCATGAAATTGACTTTGAAAGAACCAAACTCATCTCCAAAACTGAACACTTCAACAGTCGAATAATCATGGAAGCCATTGAAATAGAGAAACACCCAAACAACATGAATAAACGTGATGACACCTCCCGCTTGCCTGACATCTGGAAACTAGCCCTGGTCAACAGACGAGCCTCTGTCACAAAGACTGACACCAGGTCCAAAAGGACACAAGATGCCACCACCTTCCATCCACACCAAACACAAACCCAGACCCTTCCCACAGATGAAACGAAACCACCATCCAATAACAAAACCACGACTGCACCATCTACTGCGGCACCCCACTCCAGTCACCACATGGAGCACACACACACACCCCAAAAAAACATTGGGAGACCACAGACACGTAGCCAGACCAAAATGAATTCACAAGACACAGGACCCCACTCCACCAAAGCCCAGGATACTGCCAGAACCCACCAGCCATCTAACCCACCAGCATGTAAACAGCCATCTAAACAGCCATCAGCAGTTAATCCCTTAACGATCGCCTCAGCCACACAGCAGATCACAAAAGAACAAAGGAACAAAGGAACCTACAATCAGCAACAGAGCAAGCAAACCACACCCCCAGCAGTATTTATAGAAGGACTTCAACTGAGACCACACTTTGCTTCAAGAAGAAAGAAGCCAGAACACCAGCCTGAAGATGACGAGTGAGACCTCGTCGAAACGTCGCCAAAACAACCAGATTTCTACACGGGAAGAAACCCGAATCCACCTAACATGCATACCTATACCCGTGAAAATCTACGAAAAACAAATATCCGACCTCTACGGGAGGAAACCTTCCAGCTGACCAGAACCTACGAGAAACTAGAAGTCCGAAGAGCCACCATCTTATGTGACATTGCATTCCTACGCAACTGCCGAGACAAAAATGTGATCCCCACAAGCTTCCAACTGAAATTCCACTCAAAAACCCCATCCAGCGAAAGGATCCTGAAAAGAACAGAACTAGCCCTAATCAGAAGCGAACTACACAGGAAAAGATACCTACTAGATCAAACCAACAGAGACCTACTCACTCTCCACCTCAAACTCAGCAACAAAATCCACCCAACACTCTGGAACAAATCCAAGCAACTTGCCGCCTGGAGAGCTGAAACAGAGACCTCCCACAAGACAGAGACACACACCAACAAACTCCACAAACTGGAAAAACGCCAGAAGCCCAACCCCCCCACACAACAGCCCATGAAACAAACAGTTCACAACATATCAGACAGGACACTCACCATCGCAGAGACCAAAGTCCTTTCCAAAGGATTCAAATTTGCAGTCGCCCCCAGACACATCCCCACCGAAAACATCATATGCGGAGTGGAAGCCAGCCTAACCAAAATCAACCCAGATGAAGCCAACAAAATCAGACTCGAAGTCACCAATGTCCTCTGCTCCAGCAAACCACCCAGAAGCAATTTACACAAAGAAGAACAAAAAGCCCTCTCCAACCTGAGGAAAGACAACAACATAATCATTCTCCCAGCAGACAAAGGCAATGCCACAGTGGTGATGAACACATCCGACTACCAAGCCAAACTATCCAACCTACTACAAGACCCTGCTTACATACCTTTGAACACAGACCCCACCACCTACCTGGAAAAAACCACCAAAGCCAAAATAAAAGCCTCTCCCTTAAGTGAAGAAATCAAGCCAAGCATCATCCCCAGAGAAATCATCCAGATGCCCCAAGCTCTACGGCCTCCCCAAGATTCACAAAGAAGGAACACCTCTCAGACCCATAGTCAGCTCCATAGGCTCACCTCTACAAAACCTCGCCAAATTTCTTGCCAAACAACTCCAGCCCTATGCAGAATCCATCACTTCATACGTACAAAACTCGTTCCACTTCATAGAAATTATAAAGAAACAAGACCTACAACCCAATGACCTACTCGTGAGCTTCGATGTTGTTTCGCTCTTCACACAAGTGCCCATTCAAGAAGCCTTGACAGCTATCCACAACAAATACAACCCCCAAACACATCCTAGATCTGACCAACCACTGCCTAACCAACACATACTTCATCCACAATGGACAAAGATACAAACAGATAGAAGGAGCACCCATGGGATCACCCCTCTCACCGGTCATCGCAAACCTATATATGGAACACTTTGAAACCAACGCGTTACAGAAGTCCGAACATAAACCCAAACTCTGGCTCAGATATGTTGACGACACCTTTGTTATCTGGCCACACGGGAAAGATAAACTGAACAACTTCCTCACACATCTCAACAGCCTACACCCCAAAATACAATTCACTATGGAAATAGAAGCCAACAACCAACTTCCCTTCCTGGACGTCCTAATCTACAAAAAACCCGACGGCTCCTTAGGACATACCATCTACCAGAAAAAAACACATACAAACCGCTACTTAAATGCACAATCACACCACCACCCTGCACAGATCAACTCCGTAGCAAAAACCCTCATCTCCAGAACCAAACGCCTCGCTGACAAAGACCACCTAAAAACTGAATTACACACTCTCTCGAATGTTTTAATTGCGAACGGATTCCAAAAAAACACCATCACCAAACTAATCCAAAAGGAAACACCCCCAAGAACCAAGAAACAGAAGAGAACAACGGCACCGCCCTCCTCCCTTACATCAAAGGCACCACAGACAAAATCAGCAAAATTCTCCACAAACACAATATCAAGACAGCCTTTTGCACCGACCAAAAAATAGCCAACATTTTAAGAAACCCCAAAGACAAGATTGAGCTAGAAAACCAAGGAGTCTACGAAATACCATGCAAAGTCTGTCCAGCCACATACATCGGACAAACAAACAGGAGAATAAGCGCACGCATCGCAGAACACAAGAACGCAGTCAAAAAAGAAGAAAAATCTTCCTCTCTCTTCCAGCACATAAAAACAACAGGTCATGAAATTGACTTTGAAAGAACCAAACTCATCTCCAAAACTGAACACTTCAACAGTCGAATAATCATGGAAGCCATTGAAATAGAGAAACACCCAAACAACATGAATAAACGTGATGACACCTCCCGCTTGCCTGACATCTGAAACTAGCCCTGGTCAACAGACGAGCCTCTGTCACAAAGACTGACACCAGGTCCAAAAGGACACAAGATGCCACCACCTTCCATCCACACCAAACACAAACCCAGACCCTTCCCACAGATGAAACGAAACCACCATCCAATAACAAAACCACGACTGCACCATCTACTGCGGCACCCCACTCCAGTCACCACATGGAGCACACTCACACACCCCAAAAAAACATTGGGAGACCACAGACACGTAGCCAGACCAAAATGAATTCACAAGACACAGGACCCCACTCCACCAAAGCCCAGGATACTGCCAGAACCCACCAGCCATCTAACCCACCAGCATGTAAACAGCCATCTAAACAGCCATCAGCAGTTAATCCCTTAACGATCGCCTCAGCCACACAGCAGATCACAAAAGAACAAAGGAACAAAGGAACCTACAATCAGCAACAGAGCAAGCAAACCACACCCCCCCCAGCAGTATTTATAGAAGGACTTCAACTGAGACCACACTTTGCTTCAAGAAGAAAGAAGCCAGAACACCAGCCTGAAGATGACGAGTGAGACCTCGTCGAAACGTCGCCAAAACAACCAGATTTCTACACGGGAAGAAACCCGAATCCACCCTAACATGCATACCTATACCCGTGAAAATCTACGAAAACATATATATATATATATATATATATATATATATATATATATATATAGATATAGATATAGATATAGATATAGATATAGATATATAACTTTGAAACTGGATTTCAGACCAGCACCGAATTTGTCACAAGTGCGGCAAGCACTCTAAACAGTCTTTCTTGGTCTGTGCCAAATCTGGAAATTTAGGGCAAAGAGTTTTTGAGATATGATTTTTTTTACAAATAAAACCATTCCCATGTCCAGGCTGAAAATAGCTCTTACAAACTGAAAAGAGAATTGGTTCCATCTTCTTTGTTTAATTTTAATTTGGAAAGAATCCAGGATGTGGGAGCTGAAATATTGATCCTCATCTTTCAAAACCACTGTTTTAGGACTGAGCACGCATGTAAAAGGCTTATCAATGTTCTAAAGTAGATACTGTTCATGTTTGTTTGCTTGTTTGCTTGTTTGTTTGTTTTCTTGCTTGCTTGCTTGATGTATGGTCCATCTGGCCATGGCCATTCTGGGTGGTTTAAGGCACAAAACAACAATAAATCAACCAAGCATGAGATCATAACAATAACTTGACTATGAAAAAAAATTATAAAAATAATCAAACAATTCAAAATACATTCTAAAGCAACTGGTACATTTAAATTGGTGGTGATTATGTATCTTTATAGGATGTTAATTGCCATTTAAATAGGTACCAGAGATGGTGCAATTGAAAAGCCTGCCAGATATCCAGATCTTAATTTGTTTCTTGAAAACCCCCAAAAGGGACCAAGCAAATGGTGCACACTGGTCATGTCGAGGATAGATTATTGTAACGCTCTCTACATGGGGCTTCCTCTGACTCTTATTCCATGACTGCAGCGGGTGCAGAATGCAGCAGCCAGGTTGGTGGTTGGTGTGGGCAGGTTTGACCGCATCACCCGCATTCTGGCTCGTCTGCACTGGTTGCCCATTGCCTCCCGAATAAGGTTCAAGGTGTTGGTTTTACAAAACCCTCCATGGCCTGGGTCCTGATTATCTGGCAGAGCATATCTCCCTACGATCAGAGCTGGCCCAACCCACCCGTTCCTCCATGGCTCTTTCGCTCCGGGTGGCCACCCCCAGGGAGGCCTGTAGGTGGCCACTCGGTGGCCGGCCCAGCACTTTGGAATAAACTACCCAGTGAGATACGCCAAGCTCCCTCACTGGCATCCTTCAAGAAAGCCGTTAAAACCTGGCTGTTCAGGGATGCCTTTGGCAACTGCTAGGGTTGTACCAAGGGTTTTTTTTTTCATTGTCATGTTTTATGCCTCTTGCCTAGTACCTTTTTATTTTGTTCTACTGATGTTGTTTTTAATCTTTTTGTGTGAACCGCCCAGAGTTCCCTTTGGAAAATAGGAGTGGTATACAAATGACAAAAATAAATAAAATAAATAAATAGTAACTGACTCCACTGCTGAGAAGCAACCAATGCCTCCCCCCACTCTTCCTGGGTCTCTCTCAGAATAAGGGCCTTTTTACATGACCCCTAAGATCCTCTGGTCCCTTAAATTCGGACCAGAGATCTTGAGGGTTCGTTGCTGTTCCTCCATCCCCACCTGCTCCGCACTTCTTTGTTCTGTCTGTGTGAGGGGAGGGAGGGAAAAAAAGCCTTAGACAGGGACAAAAGAATAAAGCCTTACCTCCGGTGCCGGTGGAAGTTGCTCCGACCTCCGTTTACTTCCTGGTTCCTCTTTAAGGGGCGGAGGCAAAAGAAAAACAACAGAAAGAAGCGAGGAGAGCTCAGGCACTCTCCGCATCAAATATCTTTCACCATCAAAGAGCAGGTACAAGAAAAGTGTGCTGGGTCGCGCTTAGGTGGGCGGGGTCGCACTTAATTGTCTGCAAAGTCCGGAGCTGGTGGGGAAACATTTTTAAGGTCCGGAGCTTGCAGCCATTTGCGGCGGAGCTTAGGGGTCGTGTATAAACGCCCTAAGTGTCCTCAATCTGGGAGAGGAGGGGAGGTTGGGGCCTCCAAGGTGGATGTAGGCATTCCAATGGGAATCAAGGTCCCAAGTTGTTTAGGACATTGTAGGTTAGTACCATCACCTAGAAACCAGGACTTCTTGAAAGATGACCCTTTGGTTTTAGGTGAGAAGTGGATAACTGATTTTAAGACTAGTCACTTTCAGGGATTTTCTCTTGTTTGTGGCAAGTTCTTGGCTGGCAGTGAGCACAAGAGAGACCTGTGGAATACAGGATGCTCCTGTGGTCCATATTGATTGCTGCCATTGCTGCTGTGAACATTCAGGCTGCCCTTTGCTATGCAAAGCTTGACACCTTTTGTCCTGTTGGCAACATGGACACAATGTTGTGCAGCAATAGATGGCCATTTCTTGGTGCTTTGAAGTGTGGATTCAGACAACATTCATAAACCAAAAGTTTTGTAAAGTACAGAATGAAGAAAAAATACTTTAACCCTCAGAAGGAAGTCCTAGTTTGTAGAGGTTATGTTACCATTCACATAAGAGTCTTGTCTATACTCACAATTTCCCCAAATTTAACAGCTTCTCTGAGAATAGCACATTCAGTGCAATTGTATAGATTACCATTGGACACAACACCTTCATAACAGGACAGTAATATAGGTTCCATCACCTTTTGATTTCTCAGTTATGGCTGCCTGAGGTGCCATTTTCATTTTAGGTTGACTGCAAAATCCCTCTCCTCACTTGCCTACATGGCCATTTAATCTGATTGCCAATCATACACCATACAGAAATTGATTGACTTTCTTTGCCCCTTTTCATGACATCACCACATCGAGGTACACCCATGACATCAAAATATCATCAACTCATAATTGTATTCATTCTTTTATTTATACAACTTATATGCCAACCACTACCCAAAGGTATCTGGGCAGCTTACAATATGATGCCCCTGACAAAATCAGGGGAACAACCACTGTCTATATGTAGCGATACAAACTACACAACACATGGATTTATTCAAGCACGCTCAGCGTTTTCATGCCAGGCAGGGCTGGAGCATTTATTAGGTGTGGTAAACAACATCATAGGGGGTGGAGACAGGACTATTTGCCAGGGGTCACGTAGCTGATGAATCCCTGGGGTAGGGAAGCTTATCTAACTGGGGAATCATTGACAGGGGAGAGGAAGGGTCTTTGGGCTGGTCACGTATTACTCCAGACCAGATGTTGCCTGATCAGGCCTGCTCTCTTGGGTAACCAGCTGTTTCCCCTGGCATCCTGAGCCATGCATTTTGAGGGTGACCTCTGCCCAGCTCAGGGTTATCCAGAGTTCACTCTGGCCTGGTTTCTTTCCACACCTGGCCATGCCCTTTTGGTGGGTGACTTCAGACCCGGGGCTACTGGCTTTCCTCAATGCTTTGTCCAGCCATGAGAACATAAGAAGAGCCCTGCTGGACAAGGCCAACGGCCCATCTAGTCCAACTTCCTGTATCTCACAATGGCCCCACCAGATGCATTTGGGAGTTCGTGAGACTAGATATCTCTCTCCTGATATCTCTGCATCTGGCCCTTGAAGTACCCTGATTTTAAGCCTGGAGGTGACACATCTCCATCATGGTTTGTAACCTGGGATGGACGTTTCCTCCAGGAATCTGTCCAATCCCCTTTTGAAGGCATCCAGGCCAGATGTCATCACCCCATCCTGTGGCAGGGAGTTCCACAGACTAACAATGGGGGGTTCTGAGGTGAGCTCTCAAAGTGGGCTCCCCTACATCTCTAGAATGAAATAAATGGGAGAAGGGTGATGGCACCACTGATTCTTTGTAGACACACATTGCTTCTATGGGGGTGTGATCAATACTTCAAGGAGTTGGCATGGCTTTGTAGATCAGGTCCACAAGTGTTGTGAGGGTGTTCACCGTTCAAGATTCCCTGCCGCATCTTCTCCTGCAGGCACTAACTCAGAGGCAGTGCCCAGGGTTTCACCTAGGGCAGGAAATCTAAGGAACCCATGTGACCCCTGTGGGCCTGATCCACTGAACTGTGCCAAAGCCAGATCACACCTCTCTCTGCTTGAAGCAATAAGTGGTGACAATGCAAGTATAGTTTTCACATTTTTCTTGGGCTAGCAAAGATGCTGGATTTCCCCTTCCCTTTTCCCCGGATGATCGGAAGTGTTGGACTTAATTGTGTGGCCACTCGTTACCCTTCCAAGAAGGACTCCTTTCTGGGTTCCTTTGGGGCAATTTTGAAGGAGCAAAGGGGATGGATGAAATGACAGCAGTGTTTCTGATCAAAGCATCTCCTTAAAGGAGCCTCATAGTGTCGTGATTGAACAGCTCTCCTTCTGCTATAACTGTGCTCATGACCTGGGGTTCAATCCTAGGTAGGCAGCTCATGGTTGACTCAGCCTTCCATCCTTCTGAGGTCGGTAAAATGAAGACCCAGCCTGCTGGAGGGGCAATGTGTAGCCTGCATAAATAAATTTTATACTGCCCAGATAGTGCTTTAAGTGCTGGGAGATGGTACATACGCAGAACACTTTTCTTTGCTTTCATTTCACCTCATTTTTATTCCATTTCTCACTTCTTTTACCCATTGTATTCCTTTTTTTTAAATTAATAAATTCTGTGCTATTAATTTTTCAGTCATTTGTTTCCAGATGTTGTTCATGAGATGGACCAGGCAAAATTTGGAAAGGAATGACTTGATCCCTGCCCTCATGCATTTTTTATTTAATTTTTATTTTTATTTTTTGCTGGCTTTTCTACCATTAAGGGAGAAAACTGTTAACAGTGGGAAGATCGACTCCACTAAAATAATGTTTCTCCTTCTAAGGACTCAGCAACATCTTGTCATAACAATATGGCGCGGATTCGATAATCCCTTAAAGCTAAAAGAGATAAGAGGCACTCGTTCTTAACCATGTTGCTATAGCTACATTATCTGCCAGAAGAGGATAAATGTGTCCTTCAATTAGGCACAATAGGTTTAATTCAGGTCTCAGTAACACTTCTGTATTTCTCGAAGTATTCCCCCACACTCAGCAAGGCAATTTGGGATCCATATGGATTTAAGAAAACACTCGGTTTTGACACACTGAAAGCGGACATTAAAAAAAGACAACAATGGAACTAGATTTCCTATTGAGCAGATCATCTTCAGCAGAACGGTGCTGCATGAAGGAAGGGACAGAAGAGTCATTGGAGCTTGGGTTGGAAGCTAGGATGCCAGGCTTCAGAAATGATTTGTTTTTATTTATTTATTTATTTAAATTATTGATATGCCACCTTTCTCCCCAAAAGGGCCGCATAGGGGTCCTGATTCATATACATGGATATCTATGAGTTTACCTTTCATTTTCAGGGTGCGGCATTCTGTGTGTCCTTACTCAGTTGCAGGTTTCAGCAAGTAGAAATAATAATAATTCTGCCCTGTCTTCAAAGAGACAGTCTAAATGAGCCTGATATTTCAGACATTTTCTTTGCAGACAGGAAAATTTGCCCAGTCAAAAATTGGGACTGTGTGGAGCCCCTGTTCTTGACGACCACATGGCAGAATTTCATCCTGAAATCCCTCACTTATCACAAGCATGTTCTTTCTTCCCTGCTTATTTATTTATTTATTTTGAGTATTTCTTTACCCCGCCTTTCTCCTTGGAAAAAGACCTAAGGTGGCTTACAGTAAGAACAGACAATATACAGCCCATTAAAATTAAGACACATTCAGTTTGAGAAACAGGAGTATCTTATAGCATTAGAAGGCGACGTTAAAACTAACAATTGAGAACATCATGTCCATGCAATCACACAAGGAGAGAAATAAACACAAAGTTATAAGTGGTTAGAAACACAAAGTCTGTGTAGCCACGTATGGTAGATTCATAAAAATACACAGTAGGTAGTCCATCATTCAGGGAAAGCTTGCCTGAAGAGAAAGGTCTTTGCCTGTTTCCGGAAAAAACCTGTTCAGCTGGTTTGTCCATTAATCTTCCTCCTATCAGCTTTTTCCCTTTCTAGAAAAGTTGCAACTCAAACCCAGAGAGCAGTCAGCCTGAAGTCCTTGATGCTTTCTTTATGATATACAGTTTAAGAGTATAATATCAATCTGTATACACTATAGGGTTGGATCCAGGAGTTCCCGTCCTGGGAAGAAGGTGTGGTATATAAATATAAAAATAAATAAATTAATTAATTAAATTCTCACTAGCCACTAAAATGACCAAATTGAAGCTATCATGGCTAGCTGAGTATGTTAATAAGATGGAATACAGGAGTTAGGAGTTGATTCCCCATTTTCCTGCATAACAGAATAATCAGTCTCTGTGGCTTTGGAAAAGCTACTCAGTCCAAGAATATCTGCCAGGAGAAATGAATATTTCAGTCATGTAATGCACAATAACAAATACCATCTGTTGCAGGTTATCCTGCAAGGAAAAATAGATGGAAAGTGTGGCCTGGGGTGTAGAAGAACATCCTGGCTTGAGAACTTAAGCCAATGGTTAGCAGTGGGCACAGCTTCTATTTTTAGAATTACCTTAGATAAAGAACAGATTGTGCTACTGATTGCCAATGTTCTACAAGGACATGGCACTTGAAGAAGAAGAAGAAGAAGAAGAAGAAGAAGAAGAAGAAGAAGAAGAAGAAGAAGAAGAAGAATCAACCAGTTTTGCATGTTCAGTACCTAGAAACTGGCATAAACTGGGACTGATTTGATGGGCACATCAGCATCTTAATATCATAACAAAACTCTCTGGAAAAGGTAGTAATGCTAGGGGGAATCAGCAGGAAAAGTAGACCAGTCGTGAGATGGGTTAACCCAATAGAGGAACCTATGGCCTGAACAATAGAACCTTCTGAAGGCTCACCATAAGCAAGAAGGGACTTACCTGCACTTTAGGAAACCAACAATATTACAATCACCCACAACAATCCATTGTTGAGCAGATCATGCATCTAACTTATTTATAGTTTCAAGGAGTACAAAAGAGTATCCAGGAGGAAAATGAAACTAAAGTAGCACCAGTAGAAGAAGGAGAATAATTAAATGTTGTTTCCCCCCCCCCCAATTGGCAGATATGTGAAATCCATTCCCCTTTCCCAGCTCCAAGCTATTCTATGCCAATTCTCTCTCTCTCTCTCTCTCTCTCTCTCTCTCTCTCTCTCTCTCTCTCTCTCTCTCTCTCTCTCTCTCTCTCTCTCTGTGTGTGTGTGTGTGTGTGTGTGTGTGTGTGTGTGTGTGTGTGTGAAAACAGCAACAACAACATAATGTTTAGTCCATAATTTTATGAACATTTTTAAACTGGGCAGGCTAAGGTACCTTTGTGCATGTTTTAGGATGTCGTCATCATGTTAGACCTGCAGAGCTGGGAAAGATCCTGTGGGTCATCGGACCCTGTCCAGGAGGCACTGCGTGGAACTGAACTTCCAATGTCTGGCCCTGCAGCCAGAAACTCACTATCCAGAAGACGTCATCTACCCATTTTGATTTATATCATCCTCTGACTTCTCTGATGGCCACGTTGTGAGTGTGGAACATTTTCAGTGGAAATAGCCTGAAAATGCACATAGTCCTAAACCACTGAGCTACCTGTAGATCAGTGGTTCTCAACCTGTGTGTCCCCAGATGTTCCTGAACTGCAACTCCCAGAAATCCCTTCCACCACAGCGTGTGGTGGAAGCTTCTGGGAGTTGCAGTCCAGGAATATCTGCAGTAGATACATGCACTAGGCTTCACCTCCCTTTCGCCTATGTTTCAGAGAAGTGATCCCAACTGATGGCCAGAAATGTACAGAATTCTACCCACCAGTTGTTTATGGCATCATATTCTGCTCAGGAGGTGCAGAAAGAGGTAGGGTCCTCTCTCCTTACCTAGTTTCAACTTTCTGCCTAAAATATTGGAATATACAGTAGGACCCACATATCCACTGATTCATTAACCACTGATTCAGCTGTAAAGCAAGTTACTGTCACAAAACAGCAGGTATTTTTCGGGGGGGGGGTGGCATTCTATCTTAGGGCACCTTTACACGACCCCTAAGATCTGCTGGCAACTTAAATTCGGACCACAGATCTTGGGGGTTTGCTCTTCTGCTGCTTTCCCACCCCTCTGCATTCCCTTTATCCTGTCTGCGTGAGGGGAGGGAGCAAAAAAAGGAGAAAGAATGCAGGCTCACCTCCGCTCTGCCTTCGGGAAGCATTCCAGTCTCTTAAAGGGGCGGGGGGGGCAAAAAACAAACAAACAGAAGGCAGGACAGCCCGGCACTCACTGCTTTGCAAGCCACATCAGAAATTTTTCACCTTTGGAGATCAGGTACTTGGAAAATGCACTGGGACACGCTTAGGTGGGCATGGCCGTACTTAATTTTTTTAAAAGTCTGGAGCTGGTGGGAAAACAATTTTAAGCTCCGCATCTGGGAGCCCTTTGCCTCGGATTTTAGGAGTCATGTAAAAGCGCCCTTAGCTGTGGTTTTCATGATCCACGGGAAGGCTTGGAACTGATCCCCAGTGGATACTGGGGTCCTACTGTAACTGGTATCGTTCCACACAGAACTGGGTGCCTCACATTTTTTCTTTGCATTTTCAGACCAGTGAGCAGAGAGATATGTACTTTCTTTTAAAAAGTGGAGTTGCTGAGTGATGTCTGGGATGAAACTAGCCCATTAATTTTCACCCGGTAGATCTGTGTTTGGACTGTTCCCATTAGTTCTGTGCTGTGAGGGAGGAATTATGCTTTGCTTTGTCTTCTAATAAGGTGGAGATACTGGATGATAAAGTTCCCAGCAGGACACAACATATTTAATTCTCTCCAAGATTTGACACAGTTTTTCTCTCTCCCTCTTCCTCTTATTGAGAACCTTCCCTTTTCTCTACTGATCTCCTAAACTAGTTCTCCTCTGAGCCAGAACATTTAATTCAAAAGATAAATAGAGCGGTTTAATGTTATTGAATGTAATAAGAGTAAGATATAGAGTTGGTAATCAATCAAGAGGAAATGGTCCATGTGCTGTTGAAACAAATAAAAAATGAAATGTCATTGGCTTTTCCTTTCTCTCCCTCCCTCAATTGCTTGTCAAGTTTTTGTCCTTCACAATTGTCGAGAGAAGATTGACATGGACCATGTACTTTTTTCGTATCTTACATTCTCACAAATGAATTTATGGGATGTAATGAATAGATATGGCTCTACTTCTTCCCCGTTTTATATCATTCACTCTCTGACTTCATTGAGGAGAGTGAGTGGTGAGCAATGTGCTCAAATTATGCCTAATATCTGGAAACAATCACACTCATCCAACTATCATTATGGGCTGGGCAATAAATATTGGCACACTTGGTATTTTTTAAGTGTTGAAATCAATCTCTCCAGCTGATATTTTTTCCTAAGATGTAGAAAGAGATGTGGGCACCATAAAGAAATCACATCAATTACAATGGCTTTCCATTGGGTGAGCAGGCAATTGGAAGTGGTATGCAAATGTGACCTTCAAACAAGTGCAATTGAGAGACAGAGAGATAGAGATAGCATCTGTCAAGAAAGTATTTTGCAAATGCTGTTATTTTTTTCTAAATAAAGAAGTTACTTTTATGCTTCCAACACTCAAAGTTTAATCAGTAAAATAACCTTTGAGATTTACATTGACACAGGTGGGTGGGTGTGTTCACTTATAACATATTAACTATTTGAAGTGCCTGTTCTATTCCACTTTTGTTTCTTCTTTGAAAATTACCTATATCCAGAAGACCCAGGCTAGCTATAAAAAAACCCAAAATTTGTGCAGGAGCAGGAACGCTGCAAGCACACAAGCAGTGGCTGGGAAATAAACACTGGGAAGATTCACAAGAGGTTTGAAGCCAGGGAAGTTCAACAATGGAGAAATGTGGCATGGAAAATGGAAAGTATCAGTAGAGATGGATGGATCTGTCAAGTTTTACTCTTCCCCATATTTGAATCTTTTTTTGTCTCACATTCTGTGCATTGGATTTATGAAGACATTTGCAAATTCTGGAAAACTCTTTTCAAAGATGAAACAAACAAAATCCTCCAGTATCTCCACAAGCCAGCTCCCATGGGAATATGCCACTTTAATGCAAATTGCACAATATGATGGTAGCCATTACTTTATTGCATAAACATTTAAACAAATAGCCAAGGAATGCCTTTATTGCATTGAAATAATTCAAATCTCTAGGGGCATATAAACTGTATCCCAAGACGATTGAATAAACTGGCTGAAGGACTCTCAGAACCACTGCCATTATTTTTGTGAAATCACAAGAAATGGGTGAAATGCCAGAGGACTGGGGGATAACTTATAATGTTCCTATCCTTAAAAACAGATGAAAGGAGGAATCTTGGAAATACAAACTCAGTTAGCCTGACATCAATCCCAGGGGAAATTCTGGAGCAGGTAATAACTAGAAGCCAACAGAAATTTTTCAAGACACAAATCCTGCCAGATGAATCTTGTGGTGGTGGTGGTAGTGGTGGTGGTGGTGGCAGTGGTTATGGTTGTTGTTTCTGTTGCTGTAATTGTAGTTTCTGTTGTTGTTGCCTCAGAGGATGATAGGCACTCTGTAAGTGTTTCCCAACATGACAATGCAAGGAACCATTTTCCCAATTGAGCCGGGTGCTCATTTTACTGATCTTGGAGACGTGGAAGGCTGAGTCAACTTTGACCCAGCTACCTGAACCCATCAAGACCGAACTCAGGTTGTGAGCAGAGGCTTGATTGTAGTACTCCAGTTTAACCGCGGGAGGCTGAAGATCTGTCGTCTCACCCCGAGAAGCTACCATCTGGTCCACGGAAAATGCCGAAGCTTGAGTCCCGCCAAGTGTCCCTTCCCCTCCGTACCTCTCATCTGTATATCCACCTCTACTCCCCGGCTCCGCTGCGTGACCATCAGCTCGACCATCAGCTCTTGCCGTGAGGGGGTCTTGAGGCGCGCTGTGCCCGCTCCCTGGCTGTCTTTGAGGACCCGAGGACCCGTGGCTCATCGCAGCCATCTTGGCTCCTCTCAAGATCACTGACTATGGAAGCCGTGACTATCCGCCGTCCGCTGGGGTTTTTTCCCCCCTTCGCCTGGCTATGAATGGCCCTGCCTTTGTTTTGGCAGCTTGGTCGGTGGGTTGGAGGGGTGCTGTTGCGGGCTCCGTGTGGTGTGCAGTCGCCCTGTTTCACCTCTCCCGCCGGCGGCTCTTCCCCTCGCCCAGCTCTGCTGGCTTTTTCAATCTGGCTGAGCCAGCCACCGACCTTGGTCTATGACTGGCTTTGGAGCTCGGGCGGCGGTTTGGCCGCCGGCGGTTTGCAGACTGGCCCGGCCACCGGCATTGGCGGGTGGCCGGCCTCGGAGCTCGGGCGGCGGTTCGGCCACCGGCGATCTGCCGGTTCGGCCGGTCACCAGACACGACCGGCGGCCGGCTCTGGAGCTCGAGCGGCGACTCGGCCACCGCTGATCGAGCAGCGGTTCGGCCGCCGACGTTCTGCGGGTCCCGCTAGCGTGGACCATGTGCTCGCCCCCATTATCGTCTCCCCGCAAGCTTCGGGTGGCAGATCGGCCACCGGCGTCTGCAGCGACCGTCACCCGCCCTCAGGACCTCAATCTCTTCCTGGCTTTTGGCACTTCCCCCCCTTCCCTGGACCTGGGCTTGGCGTGGCAACTTTCTAACTAGAACCGTACCCGGAGGACTTGCCCCCTCCGGTGCCAGCCCCCTTGCTTTCATCGTGACTTGTTGTTCGGGGATAGGGATTGGGTCGGGGGGGACCGACGCTGTCGTTGTTTCGCCCATTATGCCCCCTCCCGATTCCATCCTAAGTATGCCTCCACCTCAGCCTAGCCCCAGGGGTTTTCCCCTTTTGTTCTCCAGCTGCCCCTGCTCTCTCCCCTACTTCCCTCTCTCCCCCCGGTATTTTCCATCTGTGCCCTGGATGTCTGGCCCCCTAATTTATTTTATTTTATCTTATTTTACTTTATTTTATTGTATTTTATTTAGTCTAGTTTACGCTGGTCTGTTTATTTTGCTCTGTTTTGTTTCACTCTGTCTAATGATTTTGTTCCTTTATTTTGCTCTGTTTTGTTCCACTCTGTTTAATGATTTTGTTCCTTTTTTTTCTTTCTTTTTTCTTCTGGCATTGGAGATTTGTCTTCTGTTAGGCCTGTAGCTGTTAGATGTATTGTGTTTAGCTCCTGCCAGGCTTGCAGCTAATAGATCTATAGTGTCCTTGGCACTAATTAGCTCAGCCTTGGATCACCTGGGCTCTTCTCCCAGATGTGTAACTCCTCCCGCTGGCAGCAGCTATCTATGTTGTTAGTTATTGTACTATTTTGTATAGTTTGCTGCTTTTTGTCTGGTTGCTGAGTTAGTTGTACTTATTATATTTTAGTGTCTGCTGTTTTTTCTCCCCTCCCTCCCCTCCCCCCCTCCCCCGGCTAGGTCACCATGTCTGCAGGGACTCACATACCAATCGTGTTGGGTCGTAGACGATACGCTAGGAGTCACGGGGTTAGTCGGATAAGAAGAACTAGGGTCAGGCAACTCGTGCCTGTCCCGCGTTCTGACCCCGTAACTCGCCTCCACGTGTCCGGGAGCCATTCCGCCAGAGCCTCCAACCTGTCCTGCCTCCTCCTTAACGCCAGGTCGGTCCACAATAAGACCGCCATCATTTACGATACCATCACTGACGGCAGGGCCGACCTGGCCTGTATAACGGAGACCTGGGTGGGCTCAGAGGGGGGCTTCCCTCGCCCCTGGGTTCCTGGTTCAGGGAGTGGGCATGTTGGAGGGCCAGAAGGGGGGAGGAGTTGCCATTGTATATAGGGAATCGCTTCACGTGACCAGGGCCTCGACATTGGTGATTCCAGGGCTTGAATGCCTCCACCTGCTGGTAGGTCAGCGGGATAGATTTGGCACTGTGCTGGGCTACCGTGCTCCCCGCAACCCTGCACAATCCCTGCCAGAGCTCTCAGAGTTCATCGCCGCTGCTCTGTTGAAATCCCCCCGGCTTTTGGTCATCGGGGACTTTAACGTGCATGTCAGTGGTGAGCTCGTTGACATAGCTCTGGAATTCATGGAAACCATGATGTCCATGAGCCTATCCCAGCATGTTTATTGCCCTACCCACAGGAGTGGGCATTCCCTGGATCTGGTATTTACCTCCATGTCGGGGGATTCCAATCTGGAGGTGCGGGACATCGTTCCCACACCCGTGTCATGGTGAGATCACTACCTGTTGTCCTTTTCCCTAGCAATGGCGGCCCCTCCTCGTGGGGACCACCGGCCCCTTGTTTGGGCCCACCCCCGAAGGCTTCTTGATCCGGCTCGGTTCCGGGAAGCCTTCGGGGAGCTTTCTGGTGGTCTGGCTGACGATTCGGCCGAAGCCCTGGCTAACCAATGGTTTGAGTCAGCTGCCGGTGCTGCCGACCGAATCGCCCCCAAGCGTCTCCTCCGGGGCAGAGCCCGAGCCTCTCCGTGGTTCACGGTGGAGTTAAAGGCGATGAAGCAGGAACGGAGGAGACTGGAGAGCATCTGGAGACAGAGCCACACGGCGATAAACAAGACTGCCGTTGTGATCCAGACTAGGCGCTACTCGCGAGCGATCAGGGATACCAAAATATCTTTTTATTCCCTGAGAATTGGTGAGGCCTCGAACCGCCAGGCAGAACTTTTCTGGGTGGTCCGAGACCTCACCAATCCTAGTCTGGCTAGGCCTCATCCTACTGATTTCAGTAGTGAGAACTTTGCAGTCTTTTTTAGATCCAAAATAGAGGCCATCCGTGCTGGCTTTGAATCCAGTGACACTGGCCCTCCCTCGCCATCCCCAGCCCCCTCACCCCCCCGTTCTCCTCAACTGGTTGAGTTTGGGCCTGTTTCTCCTTTGGAAGCCTCCAGGGCTATTGCCCATTGCCGCCCCGCGACCACCCACTTCGACCCTTGCCCACCTTGGCTAATCAAATCTGCTGGAGGGAGCATGCCCGAGTGGGCTGCCACCATCGCCACCGCCTCCTTTCACGAGGGGGTTTTTCCCTCGCGCCTTAAGGAGACGGTGGTCAAGCCCATTTTGAAAAAACTGGGATTGGCGTCGGACCAATTGGCAAATTATCGTCCGATCGCCAATGTTCCCTTCATGGGCAAGGTGATCGAGAGGGTGGCCGCGGTGCGGATTCAATCATTTTTGGAGGAACAGCGGTGCCTTGATCCTTGCCAGTCCGGTTTCAGGCCTGGCCGGGGTACCGAGACAGGTCTGGTCGCGCTGCAAGATGACCTAATCCGGGCGGCCGACAGGGGTTCCTCTACCCTGTTGGTTCTCCTGGATTTGTCAGCGGCCTTTGATAACGTCGACCACGGTATCCTACTGGACCGGCTCCTGGAGGTAGGGATTGGGGGCACTGTTCTCAGTTGGCTCCGGTCCTTCCTTCAGGATCGGCTTCAGTATGTGCAGCATGGAGGAGAGTTGTCGGCCCCGTGGACACTCCCTTTTGGGGTTCTGCAGGGCTCGTCTCTCTCCTCCATGCTGTTTAACATCTATGTAAGGCCGCTGGCTGGGGTCATCAGGAGATTTGGGCTGCGTTGTCATCAGTACGCTGATGACACGCAGCTCTATCTCTGTTTTTCCACCTCTGCAGTGGAAGCTGTCCGGTCCCTCGACCAGTGTCTGGAGGCAGTCATGGCTTGGACCAGGGCCAACAGGCTCAGACTCAACCCTGAGAAGACCGAGGTGATGTTCTTTGGGAGTTCCCCGTCTGGGTACGGGGGGCCCCTCCCCAGTCTGGAGGGTGTTTCCCTCCAACTGGCGGAGAGGGTTCGGAATCTGGGCGTGATCCTGGACCCGGCCCTGTGCCTGGATGCTCAGGTGGCAGCCGTGGCCAGGACCACATTTTTTCACCTTCACCAGATCACCCTGATTCGCCCCTACCTAGACGGGGACTCCCTGAGAACAGTGGTCCAGGCGCTGGTGATCTCGAGGCTGGATTACTGTAACGCTCTCTACATGGGGTTGCCCTTGACTCTCCTCCGGCGATTGCAGCGGGTGCAAAATGCAGCGGCCAGACTGGTGGCGGGTGCGTGTCGTTATGACCGCATCACCCCGGTTCTGGCCCGGCTGCATTGGCTACCCGTTGCCTCCCGGATCAGATTCAAGGTCTTGGTTTTAGTTTATAAAGCCCTCCATGGCCTGGGCCCGGACTACCTGGTGGAGTGGATCGCCCAGCGGTCAACATCGGCCCGACCGGTTCGGCAGTTGCGGGCGCACTCGCTGCAGGTTCCATCCCTCCGAGAAGCCAGGCGGTCCCGTACCCGGAACCGGGCTTTCTCGGTGGCTGCTCCAATTATATGGAACAGCCTCCCCAGCGAAGTGTGCTCTGCAGAGTCCCTGCTGGCCTTTCGTAAAGCGGTGAAGACCATTCTATTCCGCGAGGCCTTTGGTGACCTAGCTTAGCCTTTCCCCCCCCCCGCCATAGATAATTAGATCGAATTTTGACATAGCAGCGGTGAGGTTTGAATTAAAGGGTGCGCCCCTGCTGCTGTTCTTTTTAATTTGCTTCTTATTAATTTATGTTTATCTGCTGATTATGTTTCTTTATTGTGTTGTATTGTACCTAATCATGTGTATTTCCTGACTTTTTCTGCCATGTTCGCCGCCCAGAGTTCCCGTTGGGAAGATGGGCGGGATATAAATTCAATAATAAATAAATAATAAATAAATAATCTTATCTCATTATTTTTAGATAACCATCCGCATAGATGGTGGGAATACCATAGACAAATCTTGACTTCAGCAAAGCTTTGACCAAGTGTCACATGATATTCTGGCTAGTGGCTAACGAGATTACAAAGTGTGAGCAGAAAACAACAGTCAGGTGGATATACAGTGGGCTATAGAGCCCTGCTTAGTAAATAGTTATGAATGGCTTCCTCTCAAACCGGGAGGAGGCAACAAGTCAGGCTACCACAAGGCTCTGTTCTGGGCCTGGTGCTCTTCAACATTTTTTATTAAGAGGTGCAGGGAATAATGATCACAATTCTGTATCACGCAGAACTGGATGGAACAGCTAATATCTTGATAAACAGGAACAAAAGTCAAAAATATCTGGATAGGCTTGGGTATTGGGCTAAAAGCAACAGAAGGAAATTGTGAGTGTGAAATATTTTCAGTAGAAGTAGCCTGAAAATGCACATAGACCTAAACCACTGAGCTATCCTGTAGATCAGTGGTTCTCAACCTGTGGGTCCCCAGATGTTCCTGAACTGCAACTCCCAGCACAGCGAGTGGGGGGGGGGCTTCTGGGAGTTGCAGTCCAGGAATATCCGGGGACCCACAGGTTGAGAACCACAATTCTGTATCACACACAACTGGATGGAACAGCTAACATCTTCATAAACAGGAACAAAAGTCAAAAATATCTTGATAGGCTTGGTTACTGGGCTGAAAACAACAGAAGGAAATTTAAATTTGTCTTTAAGGTGCCACAATATTTTTGTATTCTTTGTTTTTTCTTTTGTTTTGGGCATGCTATGCTCCGACAGACTAACATGGGCCGTTACTTCACGAACCGCTCGCTTCGCGGCAAGCCCTCATTTCTGTGCGAATCGATCGTTTCAGTCCGCACGCTCCTCCTTTTTGGCTGCGATGCCACCCCGACCACGCCCCCTTTACCGTGCTCCAAGCGGGGTGAGTGGTTCCCCTGCCAGCGGCCGGGAATCTTTTCGCTTCGCATCTCGCTTAGCTCCCAACGTGACGTGTGGTCTCGGTTTTTGGCTTTTATTTCAAGTTTTTTAAAAATATATTCAAACAGGGATATCGATGCATCGCTATATCGTTTCATCCCTTTGCGCTGTTACTTCCTCGCTCGAGTAGCAGCGGCGGCGGCGGCGGCGGCAGGAGCAGGAGGAGCCACTGCCGCCTCGCCCGGCCAGAGCAGGGCACCCGGGGCAGGCAGCGTGCAAGCGGCGGAGGGCGGGTGGCTGTGCCATGCGGGGCTCCCCCCGAGTAGCGGCGGCGGCGGCAGGGGGGGCTGCCAATGATGCCAGGAAACAGTTGAAATCAGTAGAGCCATTGCAACTGACAGTCCAGCATCAGTGCATCGATACGCCGTCGGTAGGTATTTTTTTAAAGGACGGATGGGAAATAAGGAACGTTGAAAAGTGGCATGCAAATGCGAAGGGAGCACGTGAGGTTGTGCTCGAATCGGTCCTAAAACTGCAGCTCGTGAGTACTGAGAAACAGGGGCGGCAGCGAAGCGAGAACACGTGACCGCCACGTGACCGCCTCCGAATTCACAGCGAAGGCAAGGTCGGTTCAAAGCGAGGCACTTTGTGAAGTAACGGCCATGGCTACCTCTTCTAATGCTAGGGAAAGGGCATTAATTTTTCCACAGAAGTGCTTGTGTGTGTGTGTGTGTGTGTGTGTGTGTGTGTGTGTGTGTGTGTGTGTGTGTGTGTGTGTGTTCTGTGGTGTTAAGTCAGAAATGACTTATCGTGACCTTCATATGATTTTCAAGATATTTAAGGAATTGTTTTTTTTTTGTTCCACTCCCCCAGTGAGTTTCCATGGCTGAGTGAGGATCCAAACTCTGTTATCCAGAGCTGTAGTCCATCACTCTATCTATTGGGAATTACAGTGGTGTGCTTCACAAATTGTAGAGGGATTGGTAAAGAAAAAGGGCCTCCTTTCCACTATGATTGCTCAGAGCAAATGAATGCCACAGGGCTTGAAATTTCCTCACTGTGGCATTTTGTTCTGTGGAGTCAGCCAAAATCCATGAGAGCAAAGAAACGGGCAAGTAATCTCTGTTCATACATTACACTTGGTTTATGTGTTTCTTTGCTTCCAGTGTTTCTCTCACTAGGCCATCATTATTAACTCTTCCCTGTTCCTTATTCTGGAAAAAAACTGGCTTATTGCATTAATAAAGGGCCAATGGCCACAAACAAAAGCAAAGTTGGCAGCCAGTCAAAGACACCATGTTGTTGTTGTTCAGTCGTTAATATGTGTCTGCCTCTTCCTGACCCCATGGACCAGAGCTCAGCAGGCCTTCCTGTATTCCAATGCCTCCTGAAGTTTGGTCAAATCCGTGTTGGTTGCATCGATGACACCGTCCAACCATCTCATTCTCTGCCAATCCCTTTTCCTTTTGCCTTCAATCTTTTCCCAACATCAGGGACTTTTCCAAGGAGTCCTCTCTCTCCTCATGAGGTAGCCAAAGTACTGGAGCCTCAGCTTCAAATGCTGTCCTTCCAGTGAACATTCAGGATTGGTTTCTTTCACGATGGATGCACTTGATCTCCTTGCAGTCCAGGGGACTCTCAAGACTTTCCTCCCGCACCACAGCTCAAAATCATCAATTCTGCAGCACCATACTTGCTGGTTATTGTGACAGCTAGTAAAAAAAAAAAAAGGAAGGGTTTGTGGGCCAATAAAAGACAGCTGCACGCCTTTCCTTCCTGCACTTAGAAACTACTAGTATTTGGTCAGAACATTGTGTAGTGTCTTCTTGTTCAGAAGTTTCCAGGTGACAAAGGTGACATGTTTTCCTGTCTCCTGAATCTCAGCAATTTCTCAGTTTTGTGGGGTCTAAGCCACCCTCAGATCTCCCACACCTGCTCCTTGCATGTTTGGTTTTAGGCCATCAGCTCTGAGAATATGATGGGCACCATGGGGTTCAGAAGAACGTTTCAGGAGTAATTTGGTCTCTACTTTCCGAGGCCTCTTTTAAAGCCACAGATGAACTAAAACCTTTAAGAAACAAATTCTAGAAAAAAAATAAACTTGACAGCATTCTTCGCACAGAGCATTTGGTACAAGGCTCAGAAAATCCCTTTCTGCTATTACAGACATTTCCCCAGAGCAAATTAATTCAGTGTGATTAACAACTGCACAGTGATGTGCAATGGAAGCAATTGCAACATGTCACTTATTGTAAAGTGTTCCTGGAGAAGGCAGAAATCCACAGCATGCATATTCACAGTGTACACTGCAGCTACTGATGGTACCAAAAAGGAACAATGGGAAAATCATTTGCTATCGAGCCTTGAATAAATTTCCATCATCGAGATGGCATTCTCGTGATTCACAGATGCTCAAGAGGACTCCAAGTGACAGACCTCATTCTCAGCTGGAGGAAAGGCATGGATAGAAAAGGGTTGCAAAGGGCACCTCTGCAGAAATGGCAAAGAACTGGGAAAATGGCTTTAGAAAAGATGTGATCGAGAAGATGCCATGGGGTAGACCCAGATTTAGGTACATGTGACTAGATGGCTGGAAGGAGACCCATGTCTGTCTTTCTGCCTGCCTGTCCCTCTAAAAACAATATTACAGTATTTTCAGTGTATAAGACTTATTTTTGTCTAAAATTGAGGACTGAGGAGAGAACTGATCAGTTGCGAAATGGCAATTTTGTGTTGGGAAACTGGGGGGTGTCTTATAGATAGAATAATACGAGTAATTCCTTTTGTGCCTCCTAAGGTGTTGATGCAGTATGACATGTGTATATATTAGAGATGGGCACGAAACAGTCTACCGCCACCCCACCAAGTTTGGCTTGGTTCGGGTTCGTACAATTTTTTTAAAAAATTCATACAAACCCGAACCCGAACTGAACCAAGGGTGGGCCCGAAACAGAACCAACCAAACCATCGGTTTTCTGTCTCATGCCCACCTCTAATAGATGATAGATAGATAGATAGATAGATAGATAGATAGATAGATAGATAGATAGATAGATAGATAGATAGATAGATAGATAGATAGATAGATAGATGATAGAACATATTCTGCCTGCCTGTTTGCACTCCATATTCTGCCTGCCTGTTTGCACTCCAGAGGGTCATAAACACTGCTGAGAAGATAGTGGGCTGTCCTCTTCCTCCTTTGGAAGAATTATACATCTCCAGATGCTCAAGGAAGACATCTAGAATTTTGAGAGACCCTTCGCATCCTGGCCACCAATTTTTTGAACTGTTGCCGTCTGGCAGGAGATACAGGACTCTTAGGTCAAGGACAAATAGACTAAAGAACAGTTTTATCACACAGCACCATCTTAATCAGTTTTTAAGTAGTGTTTTAAATTTTGTAAGCAATTTTAAGAGATTTTAATATTTTGTATAGTGTTTATGTGTTTTATGTGTTTTGTATGTTTAGAGTGTGTAGTAAAACAGCACTCTAATTTCGTTGTGCATATCTTGTGTATGCATAATGACAATAAAACTCCATTCTATTCTATTACAACATGTATTAATTTATTTGTATAAAACATGTATTAATTTATTCTTTTTTTTTCCTTTTTCAAATTTACTAAAATTTTCTAATAAATGTATTAATTTATTCTTAAGATACTGATGTGACACACATACATAAAAACACATCTGATTTGCATTCCTGCCTTGAGCAGGAGCTTGGACTCAATGGCATTTTAGGCCACTTCCAACTTCATGACTGTATGACTAGACATGGGCACGACCAGAAAAAATGACGTTTCGAGTTTTCGTTTGTCGGAACGGGTCCGTTTCGGGTTGTTTCCGTTTGTCGCGAAATTTTTCAAAAATTTGTCATTTCCGTTTGTCGTTTGTCGTTTGTCATTTCCACCACGATTTAGCGTGATTTCACTTCCCAGAGCATAGGGGTGTCCCGCAATCAGGGCCGGCGCTAGGTGTTTTTGCACCTAGGCGGCGGGCGGGGCGGGGGGCGGGCGAGCGGGCGGGCAATGGCCGTGGGCAGGCGAGTGGGCGGGCGGCGGCACGGGCTGCAGGCAGGTGGCGGCACGGGTGGACGGGCGAGTGAGCAGTTAGGATATCACTTAGGATAGAGGTTCTGTTCTTGGCTTGCACCCCAAATGTGTGTGTGTGCAAGCAAATTGAAGTTGGGAAAATAGAAAATAAATTGTAGTATATAATATATTGCCCCCCCACTCGGAATGACCAGGCGAGACAGGTGTTGGGGGTAACTGGGCCACACTTTATTAACCAATAACAACATCATAACAACAGGAGGGGCCAGGCATCCCTTCCTTGGTTGGAACCCCGGGGTCTCCCGGGACCCCTCCAACCGAGCAGCCTCAGGCTAGCCGTCAACCCCCAGGTGGTGCCGTCGTCCGACAGCACCCACCAGGCCAGTCAATTTGGTTATCTCCTCCCTGCCCTTGTTATTCTCCAACCTGGGTAATTCCCAGCGCAGGGAGGCGTCTGCCCTCCCCCACCCCAGCCCCGAGACCTCCTGGCCCGCGGTGCTGTGGTGAGGGGGCATTTGGGTTTAGTTGTCAATCATGGCTGCCTGCTGCCCTCCCTCAGCTTTTCGCTGCCACTGCCGCGGGCCTAGCCTTGCTATGGCCCCGGCTACCCACAAGCCTCCAATTCCGCAGCCAGGCCCCTCCGCAAATCCCGCAAGAACAATTCAGTGCCCGCGTCTGTTAGGTGCACTCCGTCCGGTCTGTAGAGCTCCGTCCGGCGAACGTTGAACTCTGGGTGGCCCAGGACTGCCCCAAACTCCCGGCAAACCGCCCTACAAACCTCCTGGTTCACGCCCTTCCTGGAGCGGTTCAACTTTTGTGGGTCACAGTCTGCCCGCCATGTCTGCCTTGGTATTAAAGTTGACCACAAAACCCTGCAGTCCGGGAACTGCGCCTTCCATGTAGCCAGGTCCCGCAGAATTTCCAAAATCAGTGATTTACCCGTCTGCTTCGTCAAATCATTTCCCCCCAGGTGGATCATGAGGAAATCCGGTGGCACGCTCCTGGCCGCAGCCATTGCCACGCCCAGGAATTCCCGCCACCTCATTCCCCTTTTGCCCCACCATTCAATCGTTGCCCTACTACCCAGCCCTAAATTTGGCCCCCATCCCGATCTGCAGGCGTATTTCTCGGCCCAATATACATAACTGTGGCCCACAAAAACAATTCTCGCCCTGCGGGCGCGGCCTCCTGGTCCTGAGGAAACAGAAACAACACGTTAAATGTCCGGCAACGGCCGCACGTATCTTTTATAACATTGGGATGCCCACCTCCCCAGTCGGCGTATTGAGCCCTCGTCGTATCCCACTGCCGCGGCCGTTGACGCCGCCCCAATCCTAAACGAGTGCGTCCCGAACTTGAGCGTGCCTAGCCCCAGGGCCCCCAGCACCCTGCCGGTCACTGTGGCAAACTGGAATTTGGTCAAGGGGCGCCCGTCCTGATGTATAAAGACGTAGCCCGCCCCAGCGCCTCGCCGTGCTATGTATTCCCCCATGGCTGCCACCGGGCAAATGGTCCCCGCCGAACATGGGCCTAGCCCTATTTCGGCACCTTTTCCCCTCTGGTCTGTCTTGGACCTCCTAATCTTCACTGTCACTTTCCCCCCCGCCAGAGATATGTCTGTCATGCATAGCGCCGTCCAGGACCTGTCCTGCCCGCTCGCCGCCACCAGCTCACTGACGCGCAGGGCGCCAAAGAAGGCCAACAAAGAGGCCGCCTTGAACAAGGCGGCCTCATAACTATCCGCACAAACCTCCGGCCATTTGGCGCACATGCGCTCCAGGAGCCGCGGCGAGAGCGGGAAGCGGGCGTCTGGGGCCCTCCCCCGCATTCTGGACCAGCCCGCCACCATGCCCCGCACCCGGAAATCCTTCGTGGTGTCCGTGTGGCCCCCGAGACGGGAAAAGAATGCCAAGGCCGCTAGCTTCCCTTGTAGGGAAGCGGGCGCCAACCCCTTGCGGTGCATGTATACCAGGAACCTCTGCATGTGCTCCCCGGGAAGGGGCCATCGCTGGTCCAGGCCCTGCGTCTCCCGGAAAGATGTAAATTCACCCATCACTGCTGCATAGCCCCGCTGCGTCCTAGGGGCGACGGAGCAGCGAAGAGCTCCGTCGGCCTCGGCGCGCCAACCTGCCATACCTCCGGCGGGATCTCCATGGGCAGAGTGGCCGCTTCTGGGGCAAGGGCCCGGAAACGCTCGGCCTGTCGGCGGGACAAAGCGTCAGCGATCTCATTTTTGATTCCCGGCACATGGCGGGCGTGCACCATAATGTTAAACTGCAACGCCCGTAGCACCAGGGCCCGTACCAGCCCCATGACCCGGGGGGAGCGGGACGTAAGGCCATTGATAACGTGGACCACCGCCATATTATCGCACCAAAAGTGCACCACCGAGTTGGCCCACGCCTTTGACCAGATGTAAAGTGCAGCCCATATGGGGAACAACTCGAGGAAGGTGAGGTCCCGGGTGACCCCCTCCGCCTGCCAATCACTCGGCCAGGGCCCGCTACACCACTCCCCTTTCCAGTAGATGCCAAACCCCAGGCCCCCGGCTGCGTCAGTGTGGACCTGGAATTGTGCACCCAACCGGAGCTCATCCCTCCAGAAGGATACCCCGTTAAACCCCTGCAAAAAGCAGTCCCACACTGTCAGGTCTTCCCGCATGTCCGCTGTCACCCTGGTCCTATGCGTTGGCTTTCGCAGCCCACTCATAGCTGCGCATAGCCGGCGCAGGAATGCCCGCCCAGGGGCCACCACTTTGCAAGCAAAGTTAAGGTGCCCCACGAGCTCCTGCAGTTCCCGCAGGGAGATCTTGCGGCGGTGGCGTGCCTGGTACACCCTGGCCCGCAAGTCCAGCAGCTTGTCCCGGGGCAATTTGCAAGCCTGTTCTCTGGTATCGATCTCTATCCCCAAGAAGGTGAGTACCTGGCTGGGCCCCTCAGTTTTTTCCTCCGCCAGTGGCATGCCTAATTCCTCTGCCAAGGCACGGAACTTGGTTAGCAGTTGCCCACACCTGCCTGTGCCTGCTGGGCCGCAGAAGAGGTAATCATCCAAATAATGTGCTGTGCTCCTCCACCCCGTGACATGTCGCAGGCGCCACTCTATGAAGGAGCTGAACGCCTCAAAAATGGCGCACGAAATGGAGCACCCGAACGGCAGTGCCCTATCCATATAGAATTGGCCCCAGAATCTGAACCCCAGGAGCTCAAAGTCCTGCGGGTGTACGGGGAGCAGGCGAAAGGCCGACTTAATGTCGCATTTCGCCATCTCCGCCGCCACGCCGCAGGCGCGCACCATGCGCACTGCGGCGTCGAAGGATGTATACCTTACTGAGCAGAGCTCGGGGGGTATGCCGTCGTTGACGGAAGCCCCCGCGGGGTGGGATAGGTGGTGTATCAGGCGGAATTCCCCAGGGGCTTTTTTGGGCACCAAACCAATCGGGGACACTCTCAGGTTAGGCACAGGCGGGACCTGGAACGGGCCGAGGACCCGGCCCTCCGTGACCTCCTTGCGTATCTTCTCTTCGGCTACCCCCTCTGCCAGCTCCAGGGATCTCAGATTCTCGGCTAACTGGGGGGCACGGGCTCCACAGAAAGGAATACGAAACCCTAACTCAAAACCGGTAACTAAGAAACATGCGGCCTCTACATCGGGGTACTCTGCCGCCCACCGCCGCAACACGTCCAGCCTAATTGGGCTGGGTCCCTTTCGCAGGGGGCCCATCCGGTCCCCCGGGCTTCTTAGGCCCTCCCCCGTCCCGGGGTCTACCTTGCTGCGGACGCGCCCTGCTACAGCTAGTGGCCGGGTGTTGGGCCCCGCAGACAGAGCACTCGTGCTTGAAACGGCAGGGCTTCCTGTTACAAACGCCCTGTCCGTTATAGTCCCAACAGACGAGCCGGACTTGAACCGGCTGGCCCGCCGAGCGGGCAGATGCGAGGGCCGGTCCCCTTCTAATCGTGTGACCACTGTCATACCTCTCCCCCAAGATAGGCCTATTTGGGGTCATAAATTGCAACCACAGGGGGGGCAACGGCTCATCCCAACGCACATATGGGTCTAGGGCTGCTCTCCGACGGAACTCCTCATCGTACAAAAGCCAGCAGTGTCCCGGGTAATCTACAAACGCCCTGTATATGATGTCCAAGTATTTCAGCATGGCCTGAGCCCTCCAAGGGTGGGCCTGCAGCGTCAGGGACATGAATATTAGGTATGCCGGCAGCCAGGCGGCCCAGGAGCGCTCCGGCTTCTTCTTGAGCCGGCGTTCCTTATCCAGGGGGTCCTCTTTGTCCAATTCTTTTACATCCAGCTCTCTATTGAGCAAACTAAAGATATCTACATACTCCCCGCGCCAAATCTTTTCCCTGGTTGCCTGGGCCAGGTGATGGCCGAATGGGGATGCATAGTCCCCAAACGGGATCGCTGCTGCTGCCACCCCAGGATACCCTGGGGCGGCCGCCATGCCCAGCCAGGGCAGCCCTCCCGCTGCCATGTGTCCAGCACCTGGCCATCCCGCCGGTTGGCCGGGCGGCCACTGTACTGGACCACCCGGGCAACCCGGCAGGAATTGCCCCACCCCCCACAGCAGGTGTAGTTTGACCCGGTTTCGGCCCCGCCATTGGTGGCGCGGCTCCAGGCGTCCAGGGCGGGATCGGTCCCCATGCCGGAAGCACCGTGGTCGGGAAGTGGGCCGGAGGTGTCTGGGTTACTGCTGGTACCGGAGCGGCCACCCCGGCCGGGGCAGAGCCCGCTGGCCAAGGCCATGTCACAGTGGGCGCAGGTTCAGGCGCGCATGCCAACTCACTGGGTGTTGCGGTCTCCGTCGCAGGCGGTGTTGCCTGTGTCTCCTGCGCCAGGACTGGTTCCATGCCCGCGTCTTCCTCCGACTCCGACTGCGCCGGTCTTGGCCTCTTAGCTGCCGCCAGCGCTGCGCTGGCTCCCGCCGATGTACTGGGAGCCGCCTCCATCTGTTCCAGGGCGGCAAAGCGAGCGGACATGTTAGCGGCCCTCTCCCTCAACTGAGCCCGTTTACGCGACTTGGCGGGCCGTACGCCAGTCCTAGGGGTCGGCTGCGGCTGAAGGTTTGGCTGATCCACCCCCTTGGCTGCTTCCAAGGCCTTCAGCCTTTCCTCCAGCTGTAACCATATGGGCCACTGCTCTTCATCTGATTCATCTGCGGGACTGAGCGCCTGCTGCTGTGGCTGTCGCGCTGCTGGCTGCTTGCCCTTGCCAGCCCTCTTATCCTTGCCCGGGGCCATAATACCTCGCTCTGCTTCCACTAGGCTGGGTTCCCCCAGCCAAGTGCCAAGCAGGCCAAGGTCGTCTGTCCCCTATGCACCTGGGCCCCAAACTATGTGGGAGTGGAGGTGGGGGGGGAGTATGAGCGCTTCTGGACCCCGGGGGCGCCTGGCTGAGGGCCGGCTTCTCCACCCACAGGCACGACAGGGGATGTTAGGCCTCCTCCCTAATGTTCGCCCTCGGCCTAGCCTAGCTCCCAGCCTCCGCTGGCGCAGCTTGTGGCTCCCCGGCCCGTCCGGGGCCCCTTCCTCCTTCGGCCAACCCCCTCTGGGGCCCTCCCCAGACCCAAGAACGGCTTTCTGGTCTTGTTGCAAGGGGGGGTAAGGTGCCACCCGCCCACGCGGCCTGTGGTCCGTTCCCCCCCGCTAGTCTGTCCCCGGCCTCCCGCCCTCCCGGAGGCCTTTCTGCCGCCTCGCCCCGAGGCCTCGGCGGCCGTTTCCCACCGCCCAGCGTCGACCCGCTCACTGTGGTGGGGGAGGGCCGCTGCCTCTCCCCCGCTCCGCTGTCCGGCCTAGCCCGGCCCCGGGCACGGCCCCAGGCGCCGCTGGCCGCCGCAGGAGCCGCCGCCGCCGCGGCCGCGGCCGCTGAAGCCGCCCGCGGCCGCCGACTCCGCCGCCGAATCTGCCGCGCGGCGCTGCCGCCGCCCGCCCCGCCGCCGCCCGCCGCCCGGCCGCCGCCCGCCCGCGCCCGCGGCCGCCTGGCCGCCAACGACTGCGCCGCGCGCGCAGCGCCGCCGCCGCCGCCGCCTCCGCCGCCGCCGCGGCCGCCGAAGCCGCCGCCGACTCCGTGAAAACTCCTCCGAAGCCGCCGCCGAGCGCCCCGCGCCGCTCCTCAGCTGCTGGGCTCCCGGCTCCGGCTCCGGCGTTTAAAAACGCGTAGGCCGCACAAACGGCCCCGCAAGATGGCGCCCGCCACGTGGCCCCAGCCACAAAATGGCGGCGCCCAGCCGGCGTTCGGATGATGCTGCTCCTCCGAACGCCGGTCTAAACTGACTGGAGTTGGGGGGGAGGAGCCGCCCTTTATTGCGCGCTCCTCCCCCCGCCCTGCCAGGGCACGTCCTCCCTGCCTCGCCCCTCCGTCCTCCTTGGGAGGGGCAAAACGGCTCCGCGGGGGGACTAGCCGCCCGCGGAGCTAGCATTTTTAAAATAAATCCACACCTCCCACTCCCAGTCGAACCTCCCCCTTTATCCAATATCAGAAAAAAATCCTCACAAACTGCCAGAGAAGAAATAAAGAATAAACTGCTATTCCCTTCCGCAGACAAAGCTGCAGGGAATCAAAGAAATTATTTTCTAAATTCTATTCCCTCCCTGCCTGCCTAACTTAAATCCTAAAGCCTCCAGCCTCCCTCCTCAATCTCGATCGGATCACACCAGCACAAGCAGCCAGCCCTCCTCCCTCAACCTTGGCTTTTTATGCCCTCCGAGACATCCAGAAGTGTCAGTCAAAAACCTGGCGATGCCATTGGTGGAATGGTTCAAAAAAATTGCATGGTCCCATCCCATGCCCAGCCCAAATGGGCAGGTCTAAAAAAATAAAAAATAAAATAAAATAAAATAAAATCAATACGACGTTTTATTGCTATAAAAAACCCCACTGCTGCTACTATTAAAATTCAGGCATTTAAAATAAATAAATTTCACATGTTTCTGTGGTGATTTGGTGTGTTTTTTGACCACGAGTTCAAAAGAAAAATTGCGGTTGCCATTTTGGATCCCCCCCCACCGCATGGCATGGCGAGACGACGAGGATGACCCCCCCAGCCTGGTGCAAGCAGCCCAGGACAGGAGAAGAGGGGGGGAAAGGCCGAGGACCCCCCAGAAACCACCCCTCTGGTAGGTGGCAAAGCCTCAGGCAGGCATATTTTCGCCTGCTTTTTTGGCTGGGAGTCGGGTTTTTTTTAAAAAAAACTTTTAAAAACTTTTTCTGTGCTTCGCATTGCGCGATTGCCGCGATGCCACAAACGGAAATGAAAAACCCGACCAAATTTTTCTTTTTTTCAGTTCGAGTTCGAGTTCTGACGGCTTAATTGTTACCGTTTCTGTTACGTAACTGAAATGATAACCGAAAACGGAAATGACAATTTCTCCGAGTTATGCCCATGTCTATGTATGACTCTTAATACATTCTATATAAAATATTTTACCCAGCATTGACTACATAGGGCATGTGGCAGTAGAATGCTTTTGCAGTCCCAGACCTGAAATAAGCAGACGACACAAGATATTGGGTTTTTAGTTGGGCCACAACTCTATTTATTTATTTATTAATCATTCTTATTCCTTGAAATTCAAGGGGGCCTGCAGGAGTGCAAGAGAACCTGTCACCCGGAGCCTATTTACCTCAAAGCCCAAATACCCTAGTTGAGGTACTTACTTTCGCACGTTGCCAAGATCATGGAGACTAACTCCCCCCCCCCAGTGGCCATAAACAATATTAACCACTAACTAATATCTTATTAATGCTCAGCTAATCCTAACCTGGACTGATGACATTTTATTAAAGGCTGCCCAGTCCTGCTACAAGGAACTTGTACAGTGTACTCGCCTCCAGACAAGACCTTGCACTACCCACCGTTATGACCAAATGAGATGCCCTACGTATTCCAGCAATGAGAATGGGATGGACAAAAACACACCTGTTCTCAAAGCCAACTAGAGTATTGGTCAAAAATTCCCATCCGGCCCCCAAGGTGACCAGTTAACCTCATGACTGACAGGGTGGGTGGATGGGGGATCCTTCAAGCTGCAAAGGAGGGTGATTAAGCTGCGGGGAGCCCCTTTTAAATGCTCATAAGCCTGCACTCACCTGGGATCACGTGCCTGTGATTTTCACACTGGATCTGCCTTGGATCGGGCTGCAAAGTGCCCTACCCCTGGAATTGCCAAGGTGAGCCTCCATTTGTAGTGTTTCTTTGCTTTGTGTTTGTGTTTTGCTCTTACAGATATTAGTTCTATTAGCCAGCTAGTTGGAAGGCTAACAAAACTGGCTTAGGAGAAGATGAAGCATATATCTTTGCAAAAGAAAACAAAAAATAAGTCCTTCCTAAATTATGTAGCCATGATCCAATGGTTGCTTTTTAACATTAACAAATATTATGCCTGCTTCAAATGTGGAATTTTCTTGGAAGGGCTCTTCAAAGCCATCAAGTCCAGCCCTGGTCTCAAAGCAAGCGTACAAATCATAGGATATCTGCCAGCTGGTTGTCTAAATGAATGTGTGTCTCTGTGTGTGTCAGCTATTGCGTCAATAACAAGTGAGATCCGACTGGCGCCAACATTGATGACATTTCGGTGCCAAGTAAAAACCTTCCTGTTCCAGAAGTTTTTTAATTGACACAATATAGATTGTGGGTCCTCTGATGGCAATTTTAGTGTAACGATTTTAGTGTAAGGTTTTTATTGTTGTTTTAATTATTTATTGATAATTTTTTTTTATTGTAAGCCGCCCAGAGACCTTTGGGTAGTGGGCGGCATATAAGTTGTAAAAATAAAATAAATAAAATAAAATAAATTATTTAAAATGTTTTAATCAATTTTAGATATTTTACAGGGTTATTCATATCTATGGTTTAATTATTATCATTTGCATTGGTGTATTGGTTTTGGGTCATATATTTTTGTTGTGGTAGTGCATTTGTGAGTTTGTGAATATTAACTTTGAGTTGTACTGTACAAGCATTGTACCATCCCGGTATATTAATGGGATAGTATATAAATTGAGTGAATGAATGAATGAAATCTACTTTGAAACCAAACTGCAAGAGAAAAGATTATCATTCTGAATACTTGTCAGCCACTTGACATGGCCAGAGACCATTTGACTGCCCCTGAAATGGAATTTCACAATCAACCATCTGCTCAAAGGAAATATCTCTCTCCTCTTCTCCTCATCATCCCAACTTCTTGGGGTAAAGGGACATGCTTCAGGGCACCTGTCAAAGACCTCAAATTATGAGCAGAATCATGCAGATCAGAAAGTTGAGGTGTTGCAGAGAGTGCTTTGTGGAAAGCTCATTTAGGCATAACTAATTAAGAGAATGGAAGTGGACTTTGATTGATTGACTGATTGATTAGATTTTCTGATAAATTTCAGTTTTCTTTCAGATTTCCTTACTTTTTAAGGTCTTATTTGTAGGTCAAAACTAGCATCTGGAATTGAACTCAGGAACTTATTGGGAGCCCATGCAATTAGTTCGGCACCGGTGAGTTCGTTGCCTCTTCCTCCCCATGAGAGCTCCACCTGCCCTCTGAAAATGTTAAGCAAAATGTCAGACACCTTGCTGAGTGGCATGAGCTCCAGTGTGGGGATCCCCTTGACCTGTCAGCTTGTTTTACCTCTTTCCCACGGGCATCTTTCTAGCATTATCATTGCAGCAGATTTGCTCTATGTAGGAAGCAGAAGGTCTCCTTATAGTCCACTAGAATAAACAGAAATCTAGTCATCTCAGTGCCATCTCTCCCAAACAATTCTAACCCTAAAGGTGACATGGAGGGGCCAACTGACAGCGTTGATGCTCCCATCAATGGTCTTCAGCAGTGTACAGAACTCGTCTGTTTGTTTGTTTGTTTGTTTGCATTTATAAACCACACCCACTTTCCCATAGGGAACTCTGGGCATTTAGCATCTCTTCTACTCCCATACTATACATGTGTGTGTGTGTGTGTGTGTGTGTGTGTGTGTGTGTGTGTGTGTGTGTGTGTGTGTGTGTGTGTGTGTGTGTGTGTGTGTTGGCAGGATGCCCAGTGTTGTCCATCTTCAGAGACACTACTCCCCGACCTTCAGCTGAACAAATAATGGCAGGTACACAAAAAAGACCCTGTGAGGCGTCGACTCCCCCATTCGTGCCTTGGCGGATGCTTCTGTGAAGTGGTTGATGGCTTGTCCCTGAATATTTCCTGGAGAAAATACGTCTCCTCAGAATGGCCCTCTTAGCACAGTGACAGCATATTTGGCATGTTATTCTGTCCCAGGCATCTGTGCTCCAAGCACCTTGCTTTCGGGCTCACAGAAGCAATGAAGGCCTGGTCTAATTCTCTTGGTCTCTCTCTCTCTCTCTCTCTCTCTCTCTCTCTTATCATCCCTTTTATTTCTTTATCATCATCTTAGGAGCGGCCAGTGCTAAAAGAAGTCTCAGGTTTCTCAGTGTAGCTGCCAGCATAATGAGACCCACAGGCAGGCCCTACGCACAGGGGCTCTGTGTCCTCTTTTAAGGAGCACAGCTTCCTTTAAGAACCAATTGGGCCTCTGGATGGTGAGGGAGGAAAAGGGGAGGTTAAGGAGGACTTGGACATTGCAGAGAAATTGAACGAGTTCTTTGCGTCTGTCTTCACGACAGAGGACCTTGAGCGGATTCCGCTGCCTGAGCCGCCCCTCTTGACTAAAGAATTAAATCAAATACAGGTTAAAAGAGAGGAGGTTTTAGGACTAATTGATAAATTGAGGATTAACAAGTCACCGGGCCCAGATGGCATCCACCCAAGGGTTATTAGGGAACTGAGAAATGAAATTGCAGATCTCTTAATGGTAATATGCAACTTGTCTCTTCAAACGGCCACAGTGCCGGAGGACTGGAGGATAGCGGATGTCACACCAATTTTTAAAAAGGAAGGAGGGGGACCCAGGAAACTACAGGCCGGTTAGCCTTACATCTGTCCCAGGGAAGATGGTGGAAGGCCTCATCCAAGAGAAAATCTTAAAACACATAAAAGAACAAACCTTGCTGAGAGAAAATCAGCATGGCTTCTGTAAGGGTAAATCTTGTCTTACAAACCTTTTAGAATTTTTTGAAAAGGTCAACAGGCACGTGGATTTGGGTGAACCAGTGGATATAGTCTATCTGGATTTTCAAAAGGCTTTTGACACAGTCCCTCACCAAAGGCTGCTGAGAAAATTGCATAGTCAGGGGATAAGAGGGCAGGTCCTCTTATGGATTGAGAACTGGTTGAGATCCCGGAAACAAAGAGTAGGTGTCAATGGGAAATTTTCACAATGGAGAGAAGTGAAAAGCGGTGTGCCCCAGGGCTCGGTCCTGGGACCGGTGCTTTTCAATCTGTTCATAAATGACCTGGAGACAGGGATAAACAGTGAGGTGGCCAAGTTTGCAGATGACACAAAACTTTTCCGTGTGGTAAAAACCAGAGAAGATTGTGAAGAGCTCCAGAAGGATCTCTCCAAACTGGGGAGTGGGCTGAGTAATGGCAAATGCGTTTTAATGTAACCAAATGTAAAGTAATGCATATTGGGGCAAAAATCCAAACTTCATCTATCAACTCATGGGCTCTGAGTTATCCGTGACGGATCAGGAAAGAGATCTTGGTGTGTTGGTGGACAGCTCCATGAAGGTGTCTCCCCAATGTGTGGCAGCAGTGAAGAAGGCCAATTCCATGCTAGGGATTATCAAAAAGGGGATTGAAAATAAAACAGCCAACATTATAATGCCGTTATACAAAACAATAGTAAGGCCCCACCTGGAGTATTGTGTACAATTCTGGTCACCGCATCTCAAGAAAGACATAGTGGAACTGGAAAAGGTGCAGAAGAGAGCGACTAAAATGATTACTGGGCTGGGGCACCTCCCTTATGAAGAAAGGCTAAAACATTTGGGCCTCTTTAGTCTGGAAAAAGGCGCTTGAGGGGGATATGATTGAGACATACAAAATAATGCAGGGTATGAGTAAAGTGGATAGAGGGAAGCTCTTCTCCCTCTCTCAAAATACCAGAACTAGGGGACATACACTCAAATTGAGTGCTGGGAGAGTAAGAACTGAGAAAAGAAAATATTTTTTCACCCAGCGCGTTGTAAGTCTATGGAACTCCCTGCCACAGGATGTGGTGATGGCATCTGGCCTGGATGCCTTCAAAAGGGGATTGGACAGATTCCTAGAGGAAAAGTCCATCACGGGTTACAAACCATGATGGAGATGTGTAATCTCTAGGCTTTAAACCAGGGTACTTCAAGGGCCAGATGCAGGGGAGTGGTATCAGGAGACAGATATCTAGTCTCATGCGTTCCCAAACGCATCTGGTGGGGCCGCTGTGAGATACAGGAAGCTGGACTAGATGGGCCTTTGGCCTGATCCAGCATGGCTCTTCTTATGTTCTTATGTTCTTAACTGTTGAGCCTTGAGAAAGGAAGATTGAGGGGAAAGATTGTAGCACTTTTCAAAGACATGGAAAGTACTCATTTGGAGGAGGGACAGGATAAATGACTGGGAGACAGGGATAAGGAGTGAGGTGGCCAAGTTTCCATGTGGTAAAAACCAGATAAGATTGTGAAGAGCTCCAGCAGGATCTCTCCAAACTGGGGGAATGGACTGCGAAATGGCAAATGTGTTTCAATGTAGGAAAATGTAGAAAAAGTAATGCATATTGGGGCAAAAAAAATCAAAACTTTATCAATTCATAGGCTCTGAGCTATCCATGACGGATCACAAAGGGAAGCTCCGATCCCCACCCCGTTGGGGGAGGGGCGCATTTGCCTCCCCAGCCCCGGTTTGGGCGTGCTATCTCCGCGCCCATCCGGGTTTTCTTGCCGGGGACAGGAGCCTCTAGAGGGCTCCCGTTCCTCGCCGCCATTTTGACAGCGGCGAAAATTTTGGCTGCGGGGACGTGCGGTTTTTTCCCCTCAGCCGGTTCCCTCCCTACCTTGTGGGCTTTTTCACCTCTTCAGGGGAGGGTTCCCGGCTCCGTCCCTGCAGCCGGGGATCGGGGCTTTCCCGGCGAGCCCGGCGGCGGCTGTGATGGCGGCGAATCGCCCGCGAGCGGCGGCGGCGGAGGCTCCTGGCCTCTCCGCACGCCAGCTGGTCTTCCCTCCGTTTGGACAGGCCGCTCGACAGCTGATTGTCCCGATCGGAGCCCTGATAAGGGCTCAGGCAGCCGGCGCTTGCATTTCCGCGCTCCGGCTTGCCTTTCTTTTTGCAGCCCGTCCGCCAGCTGGGCTTTCTGCTCGGAGCCCTGATAAGGGCTCCGGCAGCGGGAGTGGCTTCAGCGGCGGCGGCGAGGGCGGCTTGGGGAATGGCGGCGTCGGCGGCCGCCGCCGCGGCCTCGCTTTGGGCTCATGGCAAGAGACACACCGGCCTTGGCGGCGGCGGGCCGCTCCTTTCCTATCAGGTAGTGCGAGGACGCACCTTCTATTTTGTGGCCCGTGCCTCAGGCGGGCCGCCTAGTTTACTCGGGGCTGTGGGTGGGAGGGTTTAGGGGGTGGGTTAGTTAGGGACCCGGGCGGGCCATCTACGGTGTTCCCGGCTGGGAGGGTAGTTAGGGCTTAGGGCACAGTCCCGGGGGGGTGGGAGTACTTTGGCCGCTTCAGCCGGCCTTTGTGGCCCGCGGGGCGGCTCTTCCTGGCCAGGCACCTGGCAGGGGGGGGGGGCGGCCGCCATTTTGGGCACGTCAGGGTCGCCATTTTGTGCTTCCCTGTTCGGCAGCTCCTTGGGCCTCTCTCAGAGAGAGCTTACAAGAAATCCAAGACATTCTGAATCCAGCTATAACATAAAGTCAAAATTACAACATAGTTTTTCATGTCCATGAGGATTCTCAGTAATCCAGGTGAGGTTATTTTAGAGTTGAGTCATGTCAACTGGATTTCTTTTCTTGTGGGAGTTAAACATTTTGCTTCTCATTCACGTAGTTTCTTCAGTCTGAGAAATGTTAGTGGGAGGCTTCCAGTTTCTACATTGAAGAAAGCAAGCAGCCACTAAACAGGGGGATGGCCCATGAGACTGGATGTCTGTCGCTCGGTACCATTCTCTTGCATCTGGACCTGGCGGTGCCCGGGTTCTTAATCTGAGATTGTATATTTCCACCATAGTCTGTGACCTGCGGTGGACTCTTCCTCCAGGAGTCTGTCCAGTCCATTTTTACGGCATCGCGGCTGGATGCCATTGCCTCATCCTGTGGCAAGGAGTTCCTTAGACTGGCAACGTGCTCGGTAGAGGATATTCTCTTTTGTCTGTTCTTGCTTTCCCAGCCCTCAACTTGAGGGTGTGTCCTCTGGTCCTGGTTTTTGGAGGGGGAGTAGTACTTCTCTCTGTTCCTTTTGCTCATGCCCTGCATGGTTTCGGGCATCTTAGCCATGGCAGTCTGAACTGGCCCTAATGTTTTGACCTTTTCTCTTGAGGGAGGTCCTCCAACCCAGTGGTCATGTTGGTCGCTTTCTTCTGCATCTTTTCCAGTTCCACTGTGTTTTCTTGAGATGCGGTGCTCGGAATTTTACATGGTACTCCAGTTCAGCAGGTGGCTACTACGCTCCAAGGTGGCTGCGGCCACCCAGTTTTAGTAGGCGCCCCCTCCTTTATGAGGTGTACTCTGCAGGTGCCGCACCTGCTGGCGGATGGACCGGCGGAGGACCCAGGCGGGGCTCCCCAGGGGTGCATAAGGCACAGGTCCTGGCCCTTGATCTTTCCCTAGCCGGCCGTGATTGTCCGGTAGCTCAGGCATCATCCCCTGGTATCTTGGCATCAGCTGTGGTGCCTCCAAAGGACTTGCCTGCGGGCGATGAGTGCCTGCCCCTGGGGATCACCTTTCGCCAGCAACTATTCGAATAATTCGCAGTGTTAGCTATGTTGGCTGCTGGCTAAGAATTTGGAATTGCTCAAGGGCTTCGAGGGAGTATTTAGGGACAAGAGTGCTAAGGGGTCGCAGAGGGTCGGGTGTTGGGCTCGTTCCCCCACCCGCCCACTTCCCGCTTCCGGGCATTGCCCCTTGGCATTGTGACGAAGAAGATCCCAGGCGAATTACTGGCTTATTCATCACCGGTCCTCTCGGAGGGATCATCAGTCGATGCTATGATCTCCCATGAGTGGTGTTTGGTCGGGTGCTCGCCCTTGATGCTGCCATTGCGTTGGTTAGACCTGTGGTCCTGGCGCAGAGATCGGTAAGAGCGATATTGCATCCGCGTTTAGGTGGTTACTTGTTTTCCTGAGAGATTTCGAATTGTGGGGGTTTTCCCTTCAGGGTCAGTTTTTATGTCATCTGGGCACCCCTTTTTTTTTGGCTACTCCATTTCGTGTGCAGCCTTTAAGTCCTTCTGTTCTTTCTGGAGCGGGCCTTGTTGGATTGAACAGGCAGCTATCGGGTAGTCCTACTCAGAGGACCTCCTGTTTCGCGGTCCTGCCAGCTCGGGCCCTTGTGCCTTTCTTCTGGAGGAGTTTGACTGCCTGGTAGCCGGGTTGGGTGTTGCTTTGGCCCGGGAGTGGATTGAGGTCCCTTCCACCTGCCTTACATATTTGGGTATTGAGTGGGATACCGTCCAGCAGTCCGGCGGATTACTGGACGCCAAACTCAGGGATCTTCGGGTCTCTTCCATGGCCTTTGGGTAAGCGCAAGGCTTCCCTTGGAGAGTTTTAGGTGGTCATGGGACATCTTAATTTTGCCTGTAGGGTTATTGTGCCTGGCAGGGCATTTGTCCGGCGGCCCGGTGAAGCCACGGCCGGGCTGCTTAAGCCTCATCAGTGTAGGAGCACTCCTGCTGAAATGCTTGAAGATCTCAGCATTTGGCTGAGGTTTTTGGCTCATTGCAACGGGGTTTCCTTTTGGCAGGCAGAGCTACTCTTTGGGGTGGAGCTGCGGGTCTAGGCGGCCGCGTCTGGGTCTTACGGCCATGGCATTCTTCATCCGAAGCAGTGGTGCGCAGGCTTATGGCCGGCACATTGGGTAGCAGTCGGCATTACCAGTGACCTTTACCTTCGGAATTGTTTCCCATTGCGGGTGCCGTCTGGCTATGTGCGGAGGTGTGGGCGAACACGGTCATCTGTTTTTGGCGTAACAACCAGGCGGTCGTCCGCGTGCTTGTCACACTATCTTTCCGTTCGCCTCGCGTCAGGAAGTTGGTGCACGCGCTGATCCTGAAATGTCTCGACTTCGATACAGTCTCCCAGGCTTGCTAGGTGCCGGGGGTACGGAATAAGATGGCTGCCCTCTCACGTCTACAGAAGGAGTACTTTCGGCTGCTGGCCCCTCTGGCACCTTCCGATTCTGTGATCTGCCCGTCGAGGTATGGTCCCTTGGTGGATTGTAGCTTACCGAGCTCTAGCACTTGCCCTTGCCCCTAGGACACGGCGGGCCTATGCGTCCGCCTGCACTGAATATACCCAATTTTGTGCCCAGTAAGGGTTTACTTCTTTGTGGCCGGCCACTCCAGACCAGCTGACCAATTTGCAGTTCACTTGCGTTTTAAGGGGCTTGACCCCTCGGACTATCCAGGGCAGATTGTCTGCACTTGCACTTTGTGCCAGGGTTCAGCGCTTCGAACACCCGTCTGATGATTTGCTCCTTCAGAAGATGTTGCACGGCTGGTCTGCAGAGCGGGGGAACCAGGGATACGAGTGCCCCGTTTGCTATTGAGATTCTGGCTCGGCTCACTGAGCAGTGGCCGGCAGTTTCTAGGGGCGCCTTCGAGGCAGCTCTTTTCCAGGTTGCTGCCCTGGTTGCTTTCTTTGCCGCCCTCCACATCAGCGAGTTGGCTGGCATCTTCCAGGTTTGATGTGTCGTACACGGCCCTTCTCACCAGGATGGGACCCCTCTTTTTCGTTTCCAGTTTTGGACCATTACTGTTGCGGCCCTCACCAGGGTTGGTATCGTGGGATGGCATTTTGGCTCCCATTCATTCAGAATCGGGGCAGCCTCTACTGCGGCAGCCCTGGGCTATGGTGTGGAGGAAATTCAGCGTATTGGACATTGGAGGTCCCGGAAGTTCCATGTTTATGTGCAGCCGTTGCCGAAATGTTAACTGTTGCCTGAATGTTCTAATCTTTCTATCGTTCCAGGACCTGTTATGAAGACTTGAGCCAGGGTGGTCATCTGCGGCCATTGCCTTGTCTTCTGGGCAGCCGTGTATGCTGCATCTTCCCGTTTGGGCCGAGATGTGGTCCTGGGCGCGTGTGCCACCATCGACTATTTGGGCTGCAAGGGCATGTGATGGGCGGAGTTCCGCAGCTGGGCATGCCGGCTTTCCCTGCATAACCCTCTAGATGTCCTGTTGCTGCACTTGGGTGGCAACGACCTGTTTTGTGCGCCTGGCGCCGTTTTGCTCCTCAAGCTCCTTCGGGACTTGAGTGAATTTTTGTTTTAGTTTTTCCCGGCACTCGCATCCTGTGGTCCGCGTTGATTTCACGCTTGCGTGAAGGTCAGCCCATGACCATCTTTTGATTAATAGGGACATTCATATGGTCTCTTGCGAGGTTGCCATGTTCCTTGGGCATGGTGCCAGTCTGCGTATTTACGCCTGGATTGTTCGGAGCATAGCCCCCCCCATCCCTATAGGAAGGATGGAGTTTTCCTAATTAATTCGGGCCTGGAGATTTTTCTGGCCGATCTGTGAGGGGGCCTGAAGGCCGAGCTGCTCGGCGTGTTGGGGTAAGAGCCCTGGTCTCTTATGATGGCGGGTAGTGCAGCTGGTAACCGTATTCTAGTGTAGAGCTAAGTTGACGCCATTACGGCGTTTCACAGCCCTCGTTATCAGTCTATCTACATTGGCTATGTCAGTGGACAAATTAAGCTATTTTATGACTGGAGGGCTCCCGAGGGCTGTGCTGAGCTCCAGATGGACTCGTTTGCCTAATTGAATACAGAGCTTCTTGGCTGTGGAATTTCATTCCACCCTGTTACCAGCTTGCACTACGGCGTCAGGTCCCCTTCAGTGATCCTTACTTTATCAGTTAAGAAGTTGAAGAGTTATTAATAAAGTTGTGGCCCATTTGTACCAAACTGGAAGTTGTCTCGCCTCTTTATTTCGGGGCTTGGGGGGCAAGGGAAGCTCCGATCCCCACCCCGTTGGGGGAGGGGCGCATTTGCCTCCCCAGCCCCGGTTTGGGCGTGCTATCTCCGCGCCCATCCGGGTTTTCTTGCCGGGGACGGGAGCCTATAGAGGGCTCCCGTTCCTCGCCGCCATTTTGACAGCGGCGAAAATTTTGGCCCCACCCTTCCCCCCCATGGTTGGAGAATGAGTATGACTGGTCGCCTTTTGGGGCCGGATGGGAATTTTTGGTGGTTACTCTGATTGGCCGTGAGTAGCCATGCGTTTTCGCCCATCCCATTCTCTTCAACGGGGGGGTGGGCTCCTTTCTTATTGGCCACTAACTTGGCGGGTAGTGCAGCTGGTAACCGTATTCTAGTGTAGAGCTAAGTTGACGCCATTACGGCGTTTCACAGCCCTCGTTATCAGTCTATCCACATTGGCTATGTCAGTGGACAAATTAAGCTATTTTATGACTGGAGGGCTCCCGAGGGCTGTGCTGAGCTCCAGATGGACTCGTTTGCCTAATTGAATACAGAGCTTCTTGGCTGTGGAATTTCATTCCACCCTGTTACCAGCTTGCACTACGGCGTCAGGTCCCCTTCAGTGATCCTTACTTTATCAGTTAAGAAGTTGAAGAGTTATTAATAAAGTTGTGGCCCATTTGTACCAAACTGGAAGTTGTCTCGCCTCTTTATTTCGGGGCTTGGGGGGCAAAGAGATCTTGGTGTGCTGGTGGACAGCTCCATGAAGGTGTCTACCCAGTGTGTGGCAACGGTGAAGAAAGCCAGTTCAATGCTAGGGATTATCAAAAAGGGGATTGAAAATGAAAGAGCAAACATTATAATGCCATTATACAAAATGATAGTAAGGCCGCACCTGGAGTATTGTGTACAAGTCTGGTCACCGCATCTCAAGAAAGACATAGTAGAACTGGAAAATGTGCAATAAGAGAGTGATTAAAATGATTACTGGGTTGGAGGACCTCCCTTATGAGAAAAAGCTAAAACATTTGGGGCTCTTTAGTCTGAAACAAAAGGCACCTGAGGGGGGATATGATTGAGACATACAAAATAATGCAGGTCATGAGTAAAGTGGATGGAGGGGCACTCTTCTCACTCTCACAAAATACCAGAACTAGGGGACATCCATTCAAACTGAGGGTTGGGAGAGGGAGAACAGACAATAGAAAATATTTGTTTTACCCAATATGTTGTTATTCTGTGGAACTCCCTGCCACAGGATGTGGTGATGGCATCTGGCCTGGATTCCTTCAAAAGGGGATTGAACAGATTCCTGGAGGAAAAGTCCATCACAGGTTACAAACCATGATGGAGATTTGTAATCTCCAGTCTTAAAACCGGGGTATTTCAAGGGCCAGATGCAGGGGAGTAGTATCAGGAGACACATATTAGTATTGTGCACTCCCAGACACATTTGGTGGGGGCACTGTGAGATACAGGAAGCTGGACCAGATGGGCCTTTGGCCTGATCCAGCATGGCTCTTCTTATGTTCTTATGTGTCCCAAATCATCTCAGAGTGTAGGGAACACAAATTATGGTGTACTTACCCATGGCAACAACTGTGGTAGAATCTTGGTCACGCCTTTCCATTATCCAAGACATACTAGCTCTAGCATTATTTTGAGTCATTGGGTCAATAAAGGCAGTCAACCTCCCATACAGAGTGGCAGATAATTTTTTGAGGAAGCTGTGAAAAGACTTCATTTCCAGTGGGCAGGGAAAGACAGAAGAGAAAAGAAAAAGTCTCAGAACATTTCGTAGTTTTGTGTAGATATGGAATTTGACCCCAAGATCCCAATGGTTGTGGGTTCAAAAAGTAACTCTAATAATAATAATAATAATAATAATAATAATAATAATAATAATAATAATAATAATAATAATAATAATAATAATAATAATAATAACTTTATTTTTATGCCGCCTTTCTCCCCAAAGGGACCCAAGGCAGCTTACAACAATTCAGAAAAGTACAATAAAAGCAATACAATGTAAAAACAACACAATACTTATAAAATACTATAAAAATACTATACACTATAATACAATCAAAAACTCTTCATCACTACTGACTTGTAATGTTCCTTTTTTTTCTCCTGTGATCCTGTGTCAGTTCTCTTCTCAGAAGTCTTTGCAGTGTCATCTCTCTCTGTGTGCCAGTAAGTTTCTGTGCCACCCTTTCAGTATCTCAGTGCATGATGTTAGCAGAAGTTTTCCGTTCAGATGCTATGGCTAAAAAGCCAAGGAGAAGGGGGGTGAGGAGGGGAGATTGAGCAGAGTCAGAAGAAAAGGTCAACCAACACTGTCAATTTCTGTTTTGGCCTGGAGCTTTATGGAAAACACACATACGCACACACATACAGCATGTAGAACAAGACACTACATCATGTAAGTTGAATTAAGTACAGGGGCACTGCATTAGAGTATGCTTGAGAGAACCTCTGGAGATCAGGAGGAGGTGGAAAGCAGGCTGGGAATGGGATAAATATACACCATCTGAGGGATGCTAGAAGCAAATAAACAAGATAATGGGCTTATTACTTGAGCCCTGTTTGTTTCAAAGGGGAGAAGAGGGGGATTTGTTGTCAATATTGCATAGGAAATTTTCTTCAGGCTAAAAAAACACCTGATACATTTGCTCAGCTAAAGTTTCTGGGTCAGAGTTGCCGAATCAGCACCCCCTGGCCTGAATTGTTTGCAATTTCAGATTTGAAGTCTGTACATTTCTGGTGTGTTGAAGCAAACCAGGCATAGCAGTGTATCTTAACGAAAGAAAATAATGTGTTTGGAATTAATGATCCCCCACCCCCCCAAAAAGCAGTGTGAATTTCTAAATCCCAGCCCCCCTAGGGAAAAAAATCAAAATGGGTACTTGAGAATTGCACACAAAAAGAGTGTATGATAAAAAATAGTCTACTCAGAGCTAGTGATGGGTACACCATGAAAAACAAAATGCTGTTTCATTCTTTTGCGATTAAACAAAATGAAACACCATTTCCCTTTAAACCCTATGAATTTGGAGAGGTTTGGGGTTCAGGGGGCTGAGTTATTAAACTCCAAAGTGGGTCCCCTTTGGAAAAAGAGGAAGAGGGAAAAGGTGGCATTTTAAACTCAAGCCTCAATCATCCACTCTGTGCTGTGGAATGTGAAGGAGGAGTGGTTGAGGGGAGTGCTGATAGGCCTTGCTTGGAAGGGTTGCTAAGTGATAAAGCAATAAAAACCCCAGTTTCAGTCTCTGAAAGAGCAAAAGAAAATGTATGGTCCCGAGCCTGTGCTTTCTTCCTTTAGGGAAAGGCAAGCGAACAGAAGGGAATCATTTCAGCACTCATCTCAACCCCCCTTTTTCTGCAGAAAAAGGAACTTTTCTAAACTCCAGGTCACCAACAGATCCATCAGTCTGTTCTCGTATTCCAGAAAAATATTGTTTCATATAAAATCAATACAAGCAACACATTGAAGTGACATAACCATTATTCACCAGGGTGTCCTGAGAAACCAGTCTTTTAGTAGATAAATAAATAAATTCCCACCCCAAATTCTGAATTAAAACACACCGGGACCTTTATCCCGATATGAAACACTCCAGTCTATATACTTATTTCCACTTTGTTATAACATTAACCCACAATGCAAAGGTTTAATTATACAGAGTAAGTTCCTCTGCATATTTTACACCACTCAGGGTGAACATTATTGCACACGAGAGCTTCACTATATTAGAAAAACACCAAAATTACTTCTATCAATTAGAAATATTATTTTACTTAAAGTCTTGATAAATTATTGAGAGTTGTTGTTACTGCTGTGGGAGAAATGTAAACAGAAAACGATCTGTGGAATTGTCCTCTATTCCTCTTCACTGGTGATGATTACAGCTTAGGCGCTCTCCAGGGTACTAACATCAGTATTAACATCCCTTTCTCTTCCTTCTGTTAGGCGTTCCTCCTGATACTCAGCTGACACAAAAAGGGAAGGAACCATCAGGAATTCCACACAGGGTTTCCAGAACCTAAGATTCTATATCCAGGTACAAAAATAAATCTCAGGATGAGCACTGCTGGATGAAAAGAGAATTTAATTTATCTTTGCCTGATTGCAATAAAATCATGATTATTTCCACTTTTGGAAATAAGATTAGATAGTTAGGCAACCATCTCTCTCTCTCTCTCTCTCTCTCTCTCTCTCTCTCTCTCTCTCTCTCTCTCTCTCTCTCTGAAGCAAAATTCATTTGCTTCAGGGTCTTCCCAAGCAGATGTCTTTACCTGCTTATGATTCCCTGCAAATGGTATTGAGAGTTAACCTGCCTATCTCTCCACACTGGAGGTTGTCCTTAGGCATCCATAATGATAGCCATTGATACTCTTGTTCTCCATGAACTTGTCCAATCCTTTTTCAAAGCTGTCAAGGCTGACAGCTGTCACCACTTCTTCTGGCAGGGAGTTCCACAGAGCAGTGATCCTCTTATTTGTTTGAGATCTAGCATCCAAAGGTTTAATGGAGTGCCCCCTAGTTCTAGTGTTGTGTGATAGGGAAAAGAGCTTTTCCTTATCTACCTTGTCCACACCTAAACTTCAATCAGGTCACCTCTTAGGCGCCATCATCCAAGAGTGAAGAGGCCCAGCCATTGCAGCCCCAGATGGTAAGGAAAGGTGTTTCAGTCCACTAATCATTCTGGTTGCCCTCCTCTGCACTTTTTCCAGTTCCATAATATCCTTCTGGAGGTATGGTGACCAGAACTGTACACAATACTCCAGATGAGGCATCACCATAGATTTATAAAGAGGCAAAATGACACTTGCTGACTTCTTTTCTATACGCTTCCTAATGATCCCTAGCATTGAATTTGCTTTTTTCATAGCTGTGGCACCTTCATTGAGCTGTCCACCAGGACACCAAGGTCACTTTCCTGGTGTTGAAAAGCCAGCACTGTGAGTCAACCTAGAGGGGGAAAATGAAATCCTTTTCATGGGTGGTACTGTTTTCCATGATCCTAGAATTTAAAAATGAAAAAAAAAATGAAAAATTGAGAAATGAATCACAAAATTCATCAAAAGTTGCTAATTCATTTATTCATATTCATTCAAATTGATGACTATGAATCAGTACATTTTAGCAATTTTTGATTCACTGATCTGTTGGGCTATAAAATAACCCCACCCCATCACTTAGAGACACCAAAATTGCAGCAAATTCTCCCCTGGTGGAGACAGGGAAACCAGTTGGTGGGTTTATAGGCCAGATATCTGGAACCCAATCTTTACCAAACATGCAGGGCTTCACTGTGATTTTGGTCTCTCTATGTTCCTGGGGCCATTTTATTTCAATAAATTGCTTCATTGACTCCTCAGGAAAAAAATAATATGTAAATTCATCATTTGTGATTCATTGACCTTGATGCATATCTATACGCAAGTCCCCAAAATGGCCCAGGATCTGGAAAAGCTGCCCATGAGATGAGAGTGTTGTACACAAGGTCCCATAGCAAAATGAGCGGTCTAGAAAAATATATATGGTGGGCCTAGAGCTGATGGGCATATTTGCTGTCTGCCTCACTGTCAAAAATACTCCCTAGCTTGGGTTGCTAAATTACCTGATTGGCCTACTTTTATCTGGATCCCACACCCATTTACCGAGATGTCTCTTGTGCTCCTTTCTGCGACCAACTGGCCCAGAAACAGTTCAGGCTCCCTCTGTTAAACCTTGCCTTCAGAGGAGTCCTCCCCGTCACTCCAGACATGTTAATTGGGGTACAAACCATGTGGGCTTGTGGAATGGAATGCTCTATAGATACATAACCTATGGGATGAATTGCCAACCTTTGGAAGGGCCTGTGTAAAATAAAAATGGGACTGAGGAAATCTTTTGTTTGTTCCATGCACAACACAATTGTCTCTTTCCAGTTCAGAAAAAGGGCTGAGATTACTTTCGCAGGATGGAATGAGAGAAGAAGTAGAAGAAAGAAAGAAAGAAGAAGGGGGGGAATCCAAAATTCTGGAAATAAAGAATGGTGGTGCAATGTACTTTTCCTCTCATCTTGCCATCTACCAATGCAGAACTGAATTTTAGGGGCAAAGGTAAGGAAACCAGCCACAATGCAGTGAAATTAGGATGTCAGTGGAACAAAAAGCCCACTTTCACCCACTGATTGGGGAGCAAATGTCTCGTACTCTCAAACTCACACACATGTTTTTCAGGTCACTTTTTTCTTGTGTAATCGCAGCAGGTTTTGATTGCTCCGGGCAATCCTTAGGGCCTTTGCCTTAATTTTGAGAGAACCTTCATTTCTATTTCATTTTTTACTTACAGTGGATTAGGTTACGCCTTGGAGAATATTCTACACCTCCTGTTTCTTACAAAGAGCTAGCTTTTACTGGGCTGCTTTTTTGTGGACTATGGACTTCATTTCCTTTATTATTATTATTATTATTATTATTATTATTATTATTATTATTATTATTATTATTATTATTATTATTATTATTATTATTATTATTATTATACACCTTTAACACCCCTTGTGACCTCCTGAATTCATTTGACTCCCCCCTTTTGATTTTCACATCTGAATTTGCTTGGATCAGCGCTCCTGCACATTTGCCCTGCATCGTAGAACATAAGAAGAGCCATGCTGGATCAGGCCAAAGGCCCGTCTAGTCCAGCTTCCTGTATCTCACAGTGGCCCAACCAGATGCGTCTGGGAGCGCATGAGACTAGATACCTGTCTCCTGATACCACTCCCCTGCATCTGGCCCTGGAAGTACCCCGGTTATAAGCCTGGAGATTACACATCTCCCTCATGATGTTTAACCTGTGATGGACTTTTCCTCCAGGAATCTGTCCAATCCCCTTTTGAAGACATCCAGGCCAGATGCCATCACCTCAGGGAGTACCACAGACTAACAACACGCTGGGTGAAAAAATATTTTCTTTTGTCTGTTCTTACTCTCCCATCCCTCAATTTGAGTGGATGTCCCCTAGTTCTGGTATTTTGTGAGAGGAAGAAAAGCATCCCTCTATCCACTCTACTCATGCCCTGTATTATTTTGTACGTCTCAATCATATCCCCTCTCAGGTGCCTTTTTTCCAGACTAAAGAGGCCCAAATGTTTTAGCCTTTCCTCATAAGGGAGGTTCCCCAGCCCAGCAATCATTTTAATCACTCTCTCCTGCACCTTTTCCAATTCCACTATGTCTTTTTTGAGATGCGGTGACCAGAATTTTTCACAATACTCCAGGTGCAGCCTTACTTTTTTTTGTTGTACAATGGCATTATAATGTTGGCTGTTTCTTCAGGAACATGACCCTTGGAATACATAGCTAGATATATTTCTTTCTTAATCTTTAATCCATAGACACTTAAAATAATGGGAACATGGTGCACTTTAAGCAGAGGGCTGATGGAAGATTAGAGGCAAATACAGGATTTTAGAATGCCCTAACTGTGGCTAATTTTGCACAGCCATAATTTTGTTTGATACCTTAATCCAGATCGTTCTACTCTGCAGTGTTCATTTCATCCTTGTATTAACATTTCATGGATTTTATTCTCTGTCTATTTGCTGTGATTTAAATAAATCTTCAAATTAATTGCACCTGCAAAAGTCCTCAGATTATTTCTGGTTATACCCTCAGTACCCCCACTAGGGAAAATAACGTCATTTATAGCAATCTGCAACTTCATCTCTGCTTTGTATGATTCTCACATTCACATTTAAAACAGAGCATTAAAACACTCAAACAGCTTTGTTCCTATGTACAGCTAGTACACAGTATTTTTTTTTAATCTGGAACACTGCATAGGTGCACTTCCCGTCCTGATTCATACTAGGACAATGCAAGTTGAAAGTAAGGAAGATGCAAAGCTTAAGCCAACGGAGAAGGAGCATCTTCATCACAGATACTTCCCCCTGAACCTGTTTTGCTTTGGTTCAAAGCCCTCAGCATGTTGTGTTGCAGAGAAAGTCAGCCACAAAATGTAGAAAGGGGACTGGAAAGATCTTTTTTCTTTCTTTTTCAAGAACTATCATAGAATCATGGAGAGAGAAAAGGCCCACCCCTGCTCAATGAAGAAATCCAAATCAAAAAAAAAAATCTGACAGATGGTTGTCCAATTTTCTCTTGAATGCCTCCAGCATTGGGGTGCTCTGTAACTCCTGAGATAATTGGTTGTACTGCTCTAAGAGTCAAGAAGTGTCCCCCCCCGATATTCAGGACGGCAGAGAATGAGTTGGTTGGATGGTGTCATCTATGCAACCAATATGGATTTTACCAAACTCCGGGAGGCAGTGGAAGATAGGAAGGCCTGGCAAGCTCTGGTCCATGGGGACACGAAGAGTTGGACATGACTGAAGGACTGAATAACAACAACATTCAGCCTAAATCTGGATTCCTATAGCTTAAGCCTATTATTACAAGTCCTACATCAATGGAGTGTTTATTGTGTTTTGTTTGTTTATGCTTTTGATTTTGCTTCTTGAATAAACCTACTTGTCCTGGTGGCCAGAACTGAGAAAGGGATCAGGCTTATAGGCACAATTCCAGATGGTGTGAAGAAATAGGAGCCCCATGGTGCAGTGGTTAAATGCCTGTACTGCAGGTAAAACTATGCTCACAACCTGAAATTCAATCCCAGGTAGCCGGCTCATGGTTGACTCAGCCTTCCATCCTTCTGAGGTCAGTAAAATGAGTACCCAGCTTGCTGGGGGGCAATGTGCACAGTGTAATTAAAACTGTAAACCATCCAGAGACTACTTGAAGTGGTATGGGGTGGTATATAAGCAGAACACACTTTTGTGTTACTCTCTTAAGAAGAAATCAAATACAACTGTGCCCATTGCTCTTTTAAAGTCCCTCCCTTAACCTTCTCCCTGTGATTGCTTTAGAAGCCCTCTCTACTTGCCAGTGAGACTGGGGCTTATTCCTATATACTAGGGTGGGGGGGGGGAGAAAGGGGAAAAGCAAATTGCCCGGATCTATGAACTATCACTGCTGAATCCAGCTGCCCTTCTGTTTCATCTGTACCTCAGAGCAATCCCAAAATACTAGGGCCAGGTGAAATCATAGCAGTTGTCCAGTCTATAACCAGCCATTACTGTTCGGGTTTCCCAATATGAAAAAGTTTCATGGATATCCAGAAATTCAGTAAAACTAACATGGATCAGTTTGGATTATTGTCAAGAGGCACAGTGTGATATACGTCCCTACCTGTGGGCCCTTATTTTAGTACCAACTTTTCGGTACTAAATTTAGCATTGTCTTTCTTTATTTGCACATTTTATCTAAAATAGACATTAGATGTGTGCATTGGGATTAGATAAATGCATTGACAACAGGCACAGCCCAATATATACATCCCCTTAATGACCAAGACATGTCTGTGAATATTTTTTCAAGTACAGTAGATGCTTCTAGATGTTTATATTTTCAAAGACGCACAATGTTTTGAACAAAGCCTGTTTTTGTGTGAAAACCATCAGATCCGCCCCCCCCCAAATACTTTTATTTGTCCATGCTCCACAGGAACCAGCATCGATGAAAATGGAGCTACCATTCCGCTTTCACACAGTGCTCCAGAGGGACACTAGTAAAGGGTGCGGATTTAAGGAAAGACAAAATGGTGGATCACAGTTATCTTCTGCTGTCACCATGCCACCCAAGCTCCAGGAGGTCACCAGAAAAAAATGAAGTTCTCCACCCATACCTGCTTGCTGACAGACATCTTTGTAAGTTATCAAGCACATGTTTAGGGGGCTAGAAGATGACTCCAGTCCAGCATTGCCTCAAACACAATTCTTCTTCAAGTGCCATGTATTTTATATGAATCTATGGGTTCACACAGACTTTGTGTTTATGACTACTTATAACCATGTTGCTTTAATGTGATTGTCTATTAATGCTGTAAGATGTCCGTCAATTCCTTGTTCTCAAATAGTTGAACATGGCTTAATTGTACTGGACTCTATATTATCCCTTATTATTGTAAGCTGCCTTGGGTCCTTTTTCAAGGAGAAAGGCGGGGTAAAAAAATACTCTAAAATAAAGTAAATAAATAAATGTCCTTGTAGAATGTTGGCAAACAGTAGCCTGAACTGGCTTTTATCTAAAGCAATTCTAACTAGAGCAGCTGCGTTCACTACGATCCACACTGGTTTTGTCAAATTCCCAACCGATGAAGCTGTTTGGATGAACAGCGAAACCTTTCTATCTCTCAAGAAAAGAAGTCCAGTAGCCATGACTCAACTTCCAGATAAACTCACCTGGATGACTGAGAATCTTCACAGACATCCCAATCACAGAGGTTTTATGGGGAGGTTATTCTCTGTGCCCCATCGTTGTGAGCAGTTTGTCCTTAGCTCAGTGGTTTAGGTAGCTGGATGTGGAACCATAGGTTTGGAATTCAGTCCCACACTGGCCTCCTTCCTATGCACTGGAGTTGATGATCCACAGGGGGCCTTTCAGCTCTAAAGTTTAAGATAATATGGCGTCATGGAGGAGGGCCCACCCTGATTGTGAAATGCCCTCCCCTTGGAGGCACAACTGGCAATGTTTCAGTGGAAAAAAATTAAAACACACTTCTTTATTAGAGCCATTATTAAGGCCTGGGGATCATGGCTTGCAAAGGTTTAATGTGATGCTTTCAATGATTTAATATTTTAATTTTGTGTTTTAAATGTTTTCCTTTCAGATTGTTCCAAACAGCTTATGTTGTCTTAACCTGTCCTGAGATCCTGAGATATAAGGTAGTGTATAAATGTTTTAAATAAATGTTCATATTAAAATGTGCTCCAAACTGTGTCAATCACATTTATGAAAGAGGAATGGATTTAATGTTACAAGTTGCAACCATGCACTTAGTCCCCGGCTGTGTATCTGGGCTTTTATTTTTCCTGGCAATTGCAAAGGCTAAAAAAGACTTAATGATTTACAGCCAAACCACTGAAAATTCAACCTGATTGTTGAGAATCTCTGCCCCCTTCCAGACTTGGTTGAGACTTGAAGATGCATTCCATCTGACTTCTGTGGTCCTTCTTGCATAACAAATGAGCTACCTCTGGCCCTAATGTTAAAACTACTTGCCTGTGTCCCTGCTGATGTACCTTGCAGCAAACACACCTGTGCCTCAGACATTCAGGTTTGGTTTTTAACCTTAGCAGTCTGCCTCTGACAGTTCTAGCCCCTCCCTGTGTTCTCTCTTCTGGCACACTCTGCCTCCCGAACAAGAGAGCACAGATGCCGTCATCACCTCCTGATCTTACTTGTGTTTCATATCGGATCTCGTCTGGAGGTTGAGTCATTTCAACTGGACTTCTTTTTCTTGAGAGAGAGAGAGAAGTCCTGTTGCCATGACTCAACTTCCAGATAAAATCACCTGGATGACTGAGAATCTTCACAAACATCTCGGTTTCTCAGAGTCAAACTTAATGTAACAACAGTGCAGATCACCATTTCAGCTCCTTGTTCAGCTTTGCATGTTCTTTTTTTTTCCAAGTGGAGATAGGGAAGGTTTATATTCAGAATGATTAAGTCTTAGATAGCACACTGGCTATGAAATTCTGGAAGCTTTCCAAAATGCAGGTATTTCCAACATGGGAATAGAACCTTGACCGGTTTAGGTATGTGCCATTGGTTTCCTCCACTTGCCAGACCTACACTTGAAGAAAGAGCAGATTGGAGGGCTTCCTGGGATAGCTTATGCCAACTTTGGCCTAGGTAACTAGGCCAGAGTTCAGTCTCTCTTAGGCTATGAAGCTTTCCAGCCAATACCTCCTTCAGTTGGGGACAATTTAGGTTAGGCATGTCCAAACTTCAGCCCTCCAGATGTTTTGGACCACAACTCCCACAGTCCTTTGCCATTGGGAGTACAGGCTTGGAATTCTGGGAGCTGTGGTCCAAAACATCAGGAGGGCCGAATTTTGGACATGCCTGATTTAGGTGTAGTCCTGACAGCTAGAATTCCAAGAACGGAGACTTGTGGTGTTTGGAATAAATAAATAAATAAATAAATAAATAAATAAATAAAAACAAACAAAACAAGAAACAAACTGGAAAACAAATAAATGGTATATCCACAGACAAGATCACACAGGTAGACCCTGCATCCCCCTCTACAGTTGTTACTGAACTGTGTCGAAAAGTGAGGACCTGACTTATCAGATTGGAAAGTTGTTGCTGGAGTGATGACTGCTGGGACAATGGGCAATGGTGACCCCAATGTGGAAGCCAAAGGATGTCTGGGGATCCAGCATGGGAGGGAGGAATACCCAGATGCAGAAACAGACCCCAGGGAAGGGTGCCCCCCCGGAAGCATGATGTGCTCCCAAGGCGCTGTCCCAGAAGGTTTAAATAGGGGAGCAAGAAAGTGACCCCCTCCTTTTCCTCCGGAATGCTGAACATCCCCACACACCCTCCCTATTTTATTTATTTCTTTTCCATTTAGATATGGTAGATACCGTAGTGGCATCTGGTAGGTAATATGTTCAATTATATGTATGCCTGTCGCAACTTGTAGGGTGATGGCATTTTAAAGGGCATTGGGATGGATCCAGGCTTTAAAGCAAAGAATAGATGGATAGGGTTATGACCATACCGAAGGAGGGGCAAAAAGGGGGGGCTTACCTTCAATGATGATTTATGACTCAGCCTCCAATGGGGTGGACACCACTTGGGAACATACAATTTGAAGGAGGACACGGGATATCGATGGGGTGGATACTCCAGGGTTCCTGTAACATAACATAACATAACATAACAAAATATGCACAGGGACATCAAAGGGCAGGAGTGCTCCTTTGATTCACTGGATGCAACTCAACTGCTTAGCCAGAGTACTGTCTGCTGTATTCAATAAAGTTGTGGCGTAGATATAACCATACTGTTATATAGCGGGTCAGATGAAGCCAGGCAACAGCCAAGTGAAATTCAGCTCTTTATTCATAGCAGAAGCACACGTTGCAAAGGGATAAAAAAACACTGTTTAAAAGGCCCAAGGGCCAGTTTATATACACACCCAGAATATCCCCTTGGCAGGCCATTGGATGGTTCAAATAGCATGCTGGCCCCCTAATCCATGCTAGGGATTGTCAAAAAGGGGATTGAAAATAAAACAGCCAACATTATAATGCCATTATACAAAACGATAGTAAGGCCCCACCTGGAGTATTGTGTACAATTCTGGTCACCGCATCTCAAGAAAGACATAGTGGAACTGGAAAAGGTGCAAAAGAGAGAGACTAAAATGATTACTGGGCTGGGGCACCTCCCTTATGAGGAAAGGCTAAAAATGTTTGGGGCTCTTTAGTCTGGAAAAAAAGGCACCTGAGGGGGGATATGATAGAGACGTACAAAATAATGCAGGGCATGAGTAAAGTAGAAAGAGGGAAGTTCTTCTACCTCTCACAAAATACCAGAACTAGGGGACCTACACTCAAATTGAGGGATGGGAGAGTAAGAACAGACAAAAGAAAATATTTTTTCACCCAGCGCATTGTTAGTCTGTGGAACTCCCTGCCACAGGATGTGGTGATGGCATCAGGCCTGGATGCCTTCAAAAGGGGATTGGACAGATTCCTGCAGGAAAAGTCCATGACAGGTTACAAACCATGATGGAGATGTCTAATCTCCAGGCTTAAAACCGGGGTACTTCAAGGGCCAGATGGAGGAAAGTGGTATCAGGAGACAGATAGCTAGTCTCATGTGCTCCCAAATGCATCTGGTGGGGCCACTGTGAGATACAGGAAGCTGGACTAGCTGGGCCGTTGGCCCGATCCAGCATGGCTCTTCTTATGTTGTTATGTTCTTATGTTAATTGGACAAGCCAGAATCCTGCCCTTCAGTCATTCTCCAGCCTCCAGCTCCCACATCCCACACCTGTCTCCCATTGCCTGTGCTTGGGAGTTTAATCAGGCCCTGCCCGGCTGGGGCCCAGCTAGAGCTTGGCTGGAGCTAAGGTAAGTTTGGAGCCTTCCTTTCTATTTATTAACATACTCCAAACTATGGCAGTTCACGGGTTACACTAAGAACACAACTAGAGATGGGCACGACTCAAAAAATGGTGTTTCATTTGTCGTTTGGTCGTGTAGGGGTCCGTTTCGCTTCGAAGTATATAGGAATAAGCCCCAGTCTGACTGGCAGGTAACGAAACGAAAAAATGAAAATGAAAACAAAAATTGCTGTTTCGTTAACATTCTTTTTAGTTCAATGCATCTGCTGCAATGAAAATGAAAAACACGGCAAATTTGGTCGTTTCGTTTTCATTTTCATTTTGTTTTTTAAAAATTGTTTCATTTTCATTGTGTAACGAAACGAAAAAACAAAAATGAAAACAAAAAATCGCTCGTTTCGTGCCCATCTCTAAACACAACACAAACGATGATGGCCATGCCTCTTCTTTAAGCATTCACCCAGCTATGGGAAGCTTGTGTTGTGTCATTACAGTCATGACCGACTCTTTGTGACCCCATGCCCTTGGCAGGAATACTGGAAGTTTAGCCATAGGCAACAATGCAATTAAATGCAAACTGGAGCAGCATTCAGACCAAAACCTACTTCTCATTCCAAACACCAGGACCACAGGGTGCCAGAGCACCTTATGTCCATCTGCCACCTAAGTGTTCCTCCAAAATATGCATCTCATATAAGTATGTGGCTTCCATACATCCGTAAATAAGATGGTAAAGCACAACATTTAGAAAAACAGGAGTTGAGAGCCTTCCAAAGCAAGGGATCTCATCTCTTCTGTCCATGTGTCTCCAATGGGTCCTGCTCTCCAACTCAAGTGGAGATTGTAAGAGTTGGTTCTGAATCTTGCCATTTTATGAGGCCCACAGCGAAGTAGGTATAAAAAGGATGGAAGAGTAATTACAAGAGACAACTGTTACTTTCAAGATCTGCATTAATACTGTTCAAACTCTTTGAAAATGCCCTGTATACCTTTCTAGCAAGTGCTGGGGATGATTTTGTCACAGCTTCTCATTTTATTTAAGAAAGAAACCAGTGGCTTCTGGTTTTAAAATTCACCCACCTGGGTGACGGAGGTACTGTTTTTTAAATGTTAAAAATGGAAAGAGAAGGCTGTTAGGAAGGGTTGAAGATGGTCCTTCTTTGTCCAGGGAATACGAGTGGCTCTCAGACTTCATAAAGCATATGGTGCGCCATAGCACTATACTGCTTTTGCATCCACAGTACGTACAAAGATCTTCAACTCACAGGAAAGAAAAGATAAAAAAAGAAAAGGAAGAACTTCAAAGTTCCAGCATTCTTTTTTCCTTCTGGATATACAGTTAATAAAGAAATAAGCAGAATGGGTCTGTCGTTTGTGGTCTTTGAAACGCCATGCTCAAGTTGTGGGAAACCGATTTGCTTTCAATTAATTCTTTAATTAAATGTCAGCCTCCGTGGCTCCTTTTCCTTCATGAGCGGTGGCAGTTTATCAGCGTGTTCTCACTGGCTAATACAAATTAGAAGTGAAGAGGAACTAGAAACCACTCTAGGGCTTTAATTAAAAATAATAAAGCTAAGGGGCAGCAGTTCCACAATTATTATTATTATTATCAAGCGCTGTGTGTCACCCTGTGGAGGCTGATCTGTCATGATGCAATTCAGGCTGAACATCATTTCTTTTTATGTATCGGCATGAAGACACAGATTATGCCAAGTGCTTATGGGACCTATTATTTCCTTCTCTCTTTGTGCATATGGATTTCATAATTTCGTTTTACTTCTCTTCTGACTACGCTCAAAAATTTGATCCTTTTAGCTTGTCTGGCACATAACAAGGCACTATAGCATTACACATTGTGGTATATCATCTGTGAATAGGGATGGGCATGAAACGAAAAAATAATGTTTCATTCCGTTTCATTTCCTGCTCACACCTGTTTTGTTTTGTTTCATTTCTTATGGTCCCCCCCCCAAAAAAATTGTATGAAATGAAATGAAACAAATGGCTCCCCTGGGTCATACAGACACCAGATTTGGTGCCCAGGACTCTGGTAGCCATTTTCTGAGGGCCTCTGCTGAGCTGTCAATGGCTGGAGCCCTTTAAACCTGGCCCAGTCGGCACCAGGATGTCCCCCTAGTGCTGACTGGGCCAGGTTTAAAGGGGTCCAGACATTGACAGCTTGGCAGGAGCCCAAGAATGAAGGAATGAAATGGTTCATTTCAATGGAAAAATGACCATTATGTTTCGTCTATAATAAAATGTTGCTTCCTCGTTTCGTTTTATGTAACAAAATGACAAAACAGCATTTCGTTTTTCGTTTCCAGCCCATCCCTATCTGTGAACACTATTCCCATGTAACAGTTTTTTTCTGAATGCATGGATTCCCAGTCATCAGGCATCAATACTGGTGGGTACCTCAGGGAGTATAGTACTGGAGGTGGCAAACGTGCAGTTTCAGCACCCTCTTACTGTCCCCAGAATGCCCCTTCTGATTTGGTAAGCAGGCATTATGGGCAGTTTTGCAGAATTCCTGCACCACCCAGTATGGAAAGGATCATGCTCCCCAATGGAGTTGAAGGCACACTGCAAAATTTTCCCATGTGTTGCCACCCCAGCAGATCCAGGAAGATCCAGGCTGTACAGGTACTAGCTGTAGTCAAAACCAGGTATTTTGTAAATGCTGGTCACAAAGGGGCCCTTGAAACTAAAATATTACAGGAAGAGTGACTTCAGAAATGGTGTCACTAGAATGGGTTGTAACCAGCTGTCTTTCTCCCTATTCATAAAACAGCCATGAACAATAAAAGCAAAAAGCAAAGTGCTCTGCTTGTATACCACCCCATACCACTTCAAGGAGTCTCTGGGCGGTTTACAGTTTAATTACAGTATGCAGGCTACACATTCCCCCACCCCAGCAAGCTGGGTACTCATTTTACCAACCTCGGAAGGATGGAAGGCTGAGTGAAACTTGAGCCTGTTACCTGGGATGGAACCGCAGGTCATGAGCACAGTTTTAGTTGCAGTACAGGCATTTAACCACTGCTCCACGGGGCTCCTAAATAAAGCTGCATAGTTGTCCCTTCATCTTTCTTTGATGACAAATCTATCATCCACTGTTTGTTATGGTGTGTGTGTGTGTTTTGCTTCTCAAACCAACCAAAGAACCAACGATGCCAATTTTGTACAGGGATAATTTGCACAAATGTGAAAGACCCACAATTCAATCTCACCTGGAGACAAAGAACATTGTGAGACTTGACTGTTCATTGTTGAGGTGCTACATCAAATTGAAAGAGCCTAAATGAAGGCAAAAAAATTAGGCTGCTTTTATACGACCCCTAAAATCCAATGCAAAGGGCTCCCAGATGTGGAGCTTAAAATTATTTTCCCACCAGCTGTGGACTTTTTAAAAAATTAAGTACAACCATGCCCACCTAAGTGCGCCCCAGTGCTTTTTATAAGTACCTGGTCTCCGGAGGTAAAAAATTTCCGCTGCAGATTATAAAGCTGTGGATGCCAGGCTCTCCTCGCCTTCTGTTTGTTTTGGTGTTCCCGCTGCCCCTTTAACAGACAGGAATCCCTACGGGGCTGCTCCAACGGCAGACAGAGGTGAGACTGCATTTTTCTCCCTTTTTTTCTCCCTCCCCTCACCGCAGACAGGAGCAATGGAGTGCGGAAGGGTGAGAACACAGGAAGCAGGACAAAACCCCACGATCTCTGGTCCGAATTTAAGTTGCCAGTGGATTTTAGAGGTTGTGTAAAAGTGTCCTTAGTGAAAATTTCTCATATGGAAGTGTTGAGCAATAGGTGGACTGATGGTCTAGTTCAGTAGAAATCAATTCCTATATTCCCGAGTGAAGTTATCATGGAAGATTCAACAGGTATGTATGACTTCAGGCCAAAAAAGAGACAGCTTTAGCATGAATCAACTAAAGAGGCAAATATGAGCACAGATGGGCACAGACCTGATAGTTCATGAAGGTTCAAGGTTGGCAACAAATCATGAATCATCATGAACCAACCAGAAAACCAAAGCATGAACCAGTTTGGTTTTCGGTTCATGCCTGGACTTACCTTCACCTGTTGTGCCACTGCAACCGTGCTGACAGGCTGATGTATGTACAGAGACAGACAGTGTGGCTTCTGGAAGCTGGGACTCCTATCTCTGCACATGAGGGCACCAACCATCTGCTAGGGAATCTCGGCCACTATCTCTGAAGATGGCGGTGGGTGAGAAGGAAGAGGAGGAGGTGACAGGGAAAGGTAAGGAGCCGACAGGGCCATCTGTTTTGCCAAAACAAAGCACCAGACAGAAAAAAATGTTTGGCTCTTCATTTCATCTTGGCAAAACAGAATGCACAAACTGAGCCATGAAAGAGCCGAGTTTGTGGGGTTTTGCCATGTGTAGATTGGTTTCTACCCATCCTTACCCATAATAGAGAATTGCTCATATCTGTTTAGCTGAAAATCTCCTCTCCCTCCTGTGTTCCTCTTTCCTTCCTGTCTTCTCCTGCTTCCTGTTTTCTCTTATGATCGATGAGAGTTCAAGCAAGTGACATGTATTGTCAGACTAAAACCATTTGTCAAAAGAGGCTGGCACTCGTCTGCGGGCTGATCCCAGCACTGAGTCATGTCTTTCCGTCCAACAATGATGTCGCTGTTATTTGTCATCGTCTCGTTTATCCACCAAATCAGGTTGCAACTTTGCTTCCCAAGGTCAATGGGTAAGGGAATGAGGCTGACCTCCAGGAAGACAATCAAATTACTGCCAGCATCGAGGCAGCCGAAAAGGCAATCACTCTGGTTGGTATTTGGAACCTGTGAGCATGGCTATGAGAAAGCCTCAGGTTTACCGAGTCCCGATTACCCCAACAAATAATTCCTTAAGAAGAAAAGGGAAGAAATTAAGGAACTGGAAGTTCGCCTGGCCTTCCTGGGGTCTTGTCCCCCTAATGCCTCTTCCTGATGACACCATCGCTCAGAGGTTTCACAGTTTTAGCCTGCATTTGTCCCTAATCCAAATATCTCTTTGAAGCTTTAGTTGACCAAGACGAAATGGAGGCTCAATTAATTTGGTTTTGTTGGTGGTGATTTTAGTGGGGAAATGGTGCATTTTTCCTGAGTGATTTTTCTACCTCCCCCCCAAAATTAATTAATTAATTAATTAATTAATTAATTAATTAATTAATTAATTAATTAATTAATTAATTAATAATAATAATAATAATAATAATAATAATAATAATAATAATAATAATAATAATAATAATTCGCTGATACATCACTGAGTCCTAAATGCTTAGGAAGCATTCGTCTAGTGATTGGTAATGCAAAATCCAGTGTAGATAGCTGTGTGGTTAATTAAAAACAACAACAACAACAACAACAACAACAACAACAATTTTTTAAAAAGCAATATCTCTTGCTCTGTAGTATAAACGAATAAAAGTTGTCCTGCTGGTTAAGTTTGTTTGTGTCTTTCTGATCAGCCCATCTGTCCTGCTGTGCATGGCAGCATATGCTTCACTAGGGGAAAAGACATCCGTTTGACAAAAAAATATGAGGCAGTTCTTTTTGCTAACATCTTGGCAGGGAAAGATTCACATCCCTAATGACAGGGGCTATTTTCCCAATTGCAAGTGTGTTGAAGTGAAATCCAACTGCCAATCCAACCGGCTTCTGTGCACCAACAGGGACAGGATGCCACCTTCCCTGTGCCTTCGGCAGCAAAATCTCCTGGGTCAGCTGCCATCTCTTTCTTCCAGACTAAAGGGTTTTCAAAGAGCCACACAGATTGTCTTTGTAAGGCTTGCTTTCCAAGCAGATTCTGCGATCAAAGTATCAACAGTGACGGCAGTCCGACGCAGCTTTCCCAGGCTCCTCTTTAATCTCTGTCCCCTAATCTTCATGTTAACCAGGGAGAGAACAGCAAATGTACGCACAAACTGATGGGTCTTGTCCCATTATTGGGTTTATGCAAATATTACCATGGGATTTTTGTTGGTTTGGTTGGTTTTTTAAAAATGAAAGATTGGAGGATTTAGGAAAGGATTTGTGTAGGCTCCCTTGTTCTTGGATGGCTTTTGTTGCATTTTCAGACGCAAGCTATGCAAAAAATGGAAAGCATTTATATGTTGTTTCAAACAATGACATGCAGCTGGTGTTTCAATACGGAAAAGAGCAGCTAGAACCAGAAAGGCAGATTAATATGCTAATACCAAAAGAGTAGATAAACAACATATTTCAGATCCATCAGAGATTTATTGCTCTTCGCTGGCCGTGGAATAATGTGTAAATCTATTCTAGCAGGCTTTTTGTTTTCTATATCTGTAGTTTTATCAAGCCTTGGTGAGATCTTGGTGAGTGCTTGTGGTATAGAGATGGCCTCTTTCATAGAATATGTGAAAAATCCCACCCACCCCCAAACTTTTGCAAATATTCATGCTTCTCTGTGTACTGGCACATTTAAGATCTTGATCTATATTGTAAGCCATTATTATTCCTTTGTTAGTCACTGGGAGCCACATTGGGAAGAGAATGACAGAACACTGTTCCTGTAAAACAAAATAATAAACAGATTTAATTGGTGCCAAACTAGAAATGTGGGTTTCATTTTATTTTTTGCAAAACAAAGGAAGACCACACTTCCCAAGTCCTGCTGTGAGAAAGAATCCCTTCTTCTTTGCCTTTCTTGTGTTAGTGTGTTCTGCACTGTCAAATTGTAACAGACTTGTACAGACACTCTAAAAGAGCTTTAAAGGTACATGAGATAGGCAAGGACTAAGGAGTCATTTTATTTATTTATTTATTTATTTATTTATTTATTTATTTATTTATTTATTTATTTTCCCACCATCTGCAAAGCTATTCTTTATTGTTTGGTTTGGTTATTTGTGTTAATTTGTTTTTAAATTGCCTAATTGTTCCTATTTAATAGCTGTTATTAGTATTTTCTTATGTTGTAAACCGCCCGGAGTTCCTTCGGGAAGACGGGCGGTATATAAGCCTAATTTATTTATTTATTTATTTATTTATTTATTTATTTATTTATTTATTTATTTGACTTTTATACCGCCCGTCAACCGCCCATCTTACCACCTTTACCACTATTGCCTTCCTTGCCTGTGGCAGCACACTGGATGAGACTTTCTAAAGTAGTGGTTGCCAGACTTGCATCCCTAGATGTTCTTGCCTTAAAACTCCCAGAAGCCTTCACCACTAGCGGTGCTCTCAAAGGCTTCTGGGAGTTTTAGTCCAAGAACATCTGGGGACCCTAGGTTAGAAACGATTGTTGTGGAAAAGGCCAGATGTAGAGATTTGAGAGGCAAAGCCTCCCTGTTGCTGGCAATATTTGGCCTTTGAGATCCCTGCAGAGCCAAGCATTTGCAAAACTATTTGGAGCAGCAGCAGCAGTAACAGCAACATCTGTCCATCTCACTGGGATTAATGGATGAGCCAGATCTAGTCCATAATGCACCAAAACCAAGGCATGTAACAACCAGCCGTAGTAGTCGTCTAACACTTAAGGGAAATATTCCTTCCCGTTATGCTCAGTGCATTTCAAAGAACTACCTGTACTCACCATCTCTAGAGGCAATTGGTACCAGTCAATAACAGTCAACAAGTAGAGAGATAACATTTTTATTTCATTTTTCATTTTTCATTTTGCTCCCTAATGAAATGAAAAATGAAATGACCCATCAAAGAACAACGAAACGAAATGGAAATTTTCATTTTGTTCCATTTTGTTTTTCGTTTCCCCACAGGAATGCATCATTTTCCCAAAGGAATGCATTGATCCTGCTCTTCCTTCTTGTACCTTAGCCAATGGGAGAGAAGAGAATTTGCTTCTTACCCACTCTGCCATCTCACAACAACCAGGAGCTGACATTGTCTTTTGTGGGTGGGTTGGCAGGTGGAGGTTAAGCAACTACAGTGTCTGCTTCTGTAGTCACTGTCAGAAGCCAAGCTGATCTCTTTGTCTTGGTCTTCTGGTCTACAAAGACCATGCTGCTGCCCCATCTCAGGGTAACGGACTGCACCTAGAATCCTTCCAAAAAGATCAATGGAAGAGTGCCATCAAGGTCAGAAAAAAGTCAATTCTGGGCATTAAATATAAACTGGTCAACAGAGGCACTGTAATGTAACAGAACTAATAATATATAAAGCCTGACTATTCATTTTATAACCAAAATTCTTCCCAGTAATTAAATCAGCAGAGCAGAGAAAGTCAATTATGAGAATCTGTGGCCCATACCCTAAGGATGCCTGCCAGCCGGACAGCTAGGATATACTGGTTCCCCTTTGAAGAAGGACCTTTTTTTCCTGTCAGGGCGAGCATATGCCTGAGACTTTTCAGGCAGAATGAGAAAACACCATAATTACAACTACAATCAAGCATCCAAAACAGAACAATGGATATCTGAGAACAGAACTTAAATGCAATTGCGTCTAGGGCAGTGTTGACGAACCTATGGCACAGGTGCTAAATGTGGCACTCGGAGCCCTTTCTGTGGCCACCTGACATCGCCCGTTCACAGCCACCTATATTTTGGTTAAATTGCTGTACTGGCACTTTGCGAAAAATTAGTGGGTTTGGGCACTCAGTCTCTAAAAGGTTCACCATCACTGGTCTAGGGTGTAACGCTAAGTAGCCAGGGTGATTAAGGACTGGCTGATCTGATGCCAAGCTAGATGTGGCTGGTCTGAATCCATCCTAGCCCAGACCCCCAGCAACATCCTGGACATGTTAGAAGTACAGTAAGTTATTTACAACTACCTTCACCCTGGCCTAACTCTGGTCCAGCACAGGACTTGGTTTTGGCATAACACACCCCTTCCCTACTCCCATGTTGTGCAAGTAGGTCCAGATGTGTTGACTGATCTGACTCTGGACCACATAAGGGTGTTGCATCAGTAAAAGAGCAGATGACCCAACTCTAGGACTTCTGCCTTTTCCAAAACCACGATGCCTTGCATATCCTTGCATCTGGATCACAATGCTTCCTGACTTCTTCCAAATGGAAATGTCAGGGTAGCTGTTCCATATTTTGAGCAATGGTTTACACCAGACATGTCCAAACTTCGGCCCTCCAGATGTTTTGGACCACAACATCCACAGTCCTTTTCCATTGGAAATACAGGCTTGGAATTCTGGGAGTTGTGGTCCAAAACATCAGGAGGGCTGAAGTATGGACATGCCTGATTTACACCACAGGCAATCTTTCAGTGTTCAGAATCAGTATCAGGAGTAATAACTTTGACACTCCTGTAAGTAGCAGTTGAGCACCGTTGCAATAATGGCTAGCAGAGATGGGCACGACCAGAAAAAAAATTTTTTTGAGTTGTCATTTTTCGGGATGGGTCCATTTCGGGTCGTTTCCGTTTTTCACGAAATTTTTCAAAAATTTGTCATTTTGGCGTGTCGTTTGTCGTTTGTCGTTACCACCGCGATTTAGCGCGACTTGACTTCCCAAAGCATGGGGTTAGGGGGTAAGGGCTAGGCTTAGGGTAACGGTTAAGGTTAGGGTGGGTTAGTGGGCTGTACCTCTGGGTGCCTCTGGCCCAATAAGAACACAGTGTACTGGTGTATGGGTTAGGGGTTAGGGTTAGGATTAGGTTTAGGGTTGGTGGGCTTTTTATGCCCTCTCTGGCACATCCAGAAGTCTCAGCAAAACCTGGCCATGCGATTGGTGGAATGGCTCCAAAAATTTGCATGGTCCCATCCCATGGCCAGCCCATCATTGCGCAGGTGTAAAAAAATAAAAATAAAATAAAATAAAATAAAATCAATGGAGACGTTTTGTTGCAAGAAAAACCCACTGCTGCTACTGTAAAAATTCAAGCATTTAAAATAGCTAATTTTCGCATGTTTCTGTGGTGCTTTGGTGGTTTTTTTGGACCATGATTTCAAAAAAAATATTGTGGTCGCCATTTTGGATCCCCCCCCACACCGCATGGCAAATGGAGATGCCGAGGATGCCCCCTCCCAGCCCAGTACCAGCAGCCAAGGATAGGAGGGGGGGAAGGCTGGAGTGGGGACCCCCCCCAGAAACCACCCCTCTGGTAGGTGCCCTCAGGCAGGCATATTTTCGCCTGCTTTTTTGGCTGGGAATCGGGGCTTTTTTAATTTCTAAAACTTTTTTTCTGTGCCGCTTGGCATCGCGCAATCGCTGCGATGCCAGGAACGACAATGACAAATCAGACCCAAATTTTCTTTTGTCGGTTCGAGTTCGAGTTCTGGGGGAGTAATTGTCGTTACTGTTTCCGTTGCGTAACGGAAACGAGTAACGGAAATGGAAACGAGAATTTCGCCAAGTCATGCCCATGTCTAATGGCTAGTGTTTTAAAGAAACATGTACATAGAAAGGTCTGCTCTGTCGATTTCCCCCTCTCTTTTAGATTGCTGCCAGTTAATGTATAATCAATTAATGTATAATCACGCCAACGGGATGTCGATGGAGGACCAAGGAACCCTTCCCACACAGATGAAGTTGGGGAGCGGTGCCGCTGCCTGCCCACTGCCCACCAGCCTGGATGTGGCTTTTTAATGAATGTTTCTGTTTTTTAATTATTATCTTAAATACTCTCCTTTGTCCTTTTTTATTTTTATAGCTGAGAAGCACTGGCTTGGAGCCAGCGCTTCCCAGCTGAGAGGAGCTAGTGCCTCTGTTGTTTTTTTATTTTCCCCCTGGCCTGGCCCAGGAGGAAAAGGTACACCAGAATGAAAAACAAAGCAAACGAAATAGGAATTTCCATTTTTGTTCCGTTTTTCTTTGACGGGTCCCTTCGTTATTCATTTCGTTCCCTAATGAAACAAATAACAAATAAAGAAATGAATAAAAATTTATTTTGTGCCCATCTCTACTGTAGATCCATCCATTTCTGTTCCAGAATTGACTCTGGTCTCCACCTAATTATTGTGTCTGTCTGCATTTCATCTCCAACCCTAGAAAAAAAAGCAAAAAAAGTAATAATCTATACCTGACTAAATAGAACTTCAAAAATGTTTGGAAAGCAGATTTCACAAGGATGCAGTGAAGCACAATTTGGACAGACATTAGACCATTCCAGAGAAATAATATTCCTACCTGAAAATCCTTTGACAAATGCAATGTTTGTTCATGATGACACCATGAAATGAGCCTGCGAATTGCCCTGACTCACTAAGAGAGAAAAAAGGAGGAAAGAAAAATAGATCAACAGAGAATGCAGATAAGCAAGCAAACTAATATGGTTGGGTAAACTCTCCCTTGCCATAAAGGATTTAGAGCCCTGTCTGTCTCATTACAGAACAACTATCGCTCAGTTCATTGGTACATGAGGCTTATTTCTCAGGGGAGATGTTTTTTTGTCTGTAAGACATGGAAAGTATTGACCATTGTAGAGAAATGTATAATAAGATCTGTAGTCGACTAACAAGGTGGGATTCTGCTGTTTCTTTTCATTGATTCTGGTCTGGTGAATATTAGAAAAGAAAATGCAGCTAGATGGAAGCCTTAAACAGTAACCACCCCCACCCCCCGACTCATTCCGATCCTAGGTGAAAAGCACTAAAACGTCATTGAGCTATGCCTGTAAACCAGGACTGTTGAAAGGGCCACTGGCCTCTGACAGCATCAGGACATCTTTCTGAATTTTCCCAGAATATCCTCAGTTCTCTACATAGCAAAGCTAGTTCAGGTGCTATGGGAAATAATGCAATGGCAAGCTAAAGATCTAAATTCTTGTTCCCCTTATCCTTGCACGCAGAGGTGAGGAACTGCAAAGATTACTTTTGGTGGCCCCAAACCCTGCCAAAAAAGGCCAGGTATGAGAATTTATATATATATATATTCAAATGAAGTAAAACTGGGCAAAGAACACACTAGTTCTAATATTTCAAACTGCAGAGAAGGACAGGTGTTGCTGCTTTCTTGCAAAGGCTGAAGCATCAGATAGGTTGTTTGTATCTTTCTGAACAATCTGCCCCATACATCTGTATGTTTGGAATTGCTCCTAGCCTTGGGTCCCCAGAAGTTCTTGGACTTCCCAGATGCCTTCACTACTTAGCTGTGCTGCTCAGGATTTCTGGGACTTGTTATCCAAGAACATCTGGGGAGCCACCTCTGTTGTCTCAAAGCAAAAGATTCATTACTGCCATGGAAGGCTCAAATGACGGCAGTGTTTAGTATCCCATTAGGCAAGAGTGTTAGACTTCACTTACTCTGACCAAGGATGTCCTTGATACTTGGTCACTGTGAGATTGCATTATTGTGAGGTGCTGTTTGTCAGATGTTGCAGCTAGTGAAGAATTTAATGCTATCTCATTTTGTGACCATAAGTGGTTTACACCATATGCATGACTATAGTGATGAGGACTCTTGATAGCCAGGGTGGTGTAAAAGGAAGTGCGATGTAGTAGAGAGAGTGCCCAACTAAGACACACAAGACTTGGATTCAAAACTTGGTCACCCTAAGTCAGAAGAAACTTCACAGCAGATGATAATAACAAAGGAACTATACTATGTTGCCCATATCACCACAGGCAGACTTATATTTATTCATGCACTATGCTAGCTGAGGAATCCTTGGAAATGTAGTCAAAGCACTAAATTCAACACTTCCCTGTGTCTGTGAAGATTCTCAGTCATCCAGGTGAGTTTATCTGGAAGCTGAGTCATGGCTACTGGACTTCTTTTTGAGAGACAGAAATGTTTTGCTGCTCATCCAAACAGCTTCATCAGTCTGAATACAGCTAGTGCAAGTCCTTCATCTTATAATCAGCTTTGACCTCTTGTCACCCTGGTCTGAATTAGGCTCATAAGATGAACAATGTCCTGAATAAGCTCGTTAGGGAGACAATAGTTAGGGAGACTTCCCTGTGCTGTTATTTGCCATAACTGCACAACTGGAGCAAATGACAGCTGGAAGGGGTGAAATTCAGCTGGATGAACCACTGCACTCCACAGGCTGCCAAACTGTTTCTGGATGGAAATGAAAGTGCTGGATCTAATCTATAAGGCCCTAAAATCTTGGGTCCAAGCTATCAAAATGGCCACTTTTCCCTTTATGAGCATCTCCCTTTATGAGCATACCTCTTCTGAGAGAGGTGTGTCTCACCTTCACAGGTGTGTCTGATGGGCACTCCCAGACTTTGGAACTCCCTCCCACAGGAGACCAGACTTGCCCCATCCTTGTTATCCTCCCACAAGCAGGCACATACATTTATGGTACCTTTATGCAAGCTTTCCCTCAGTGACTGGCGATCTGAGTGGAATTTTTTTAAATGGATGGCTGTGCCTTACTGCTTTCAATGTGGTTTTGGTGTTCCTTTTTTTAAAAAAATAAAACATTTCTTAGGTTGGTACCTGATGCATTTTTATCCTTTGCATACTTGCTGTTTTTAGCTTTGTATGTTGTCTTTGAATGACTTAAGCCAGGTTTGGTCCTTTAAGGGGAAAAGTGGGTCACAGATATGATAAATAAAAAGAATCAAATACATGCAATAAAATAAACAATCACAGATTCTCTTGAGACTGTTTTCCCTAAAGCCAGTGTCTTGCATTCGATACTACATAAAATGCAGATTTAACTTCATGTATAATTTGAACCTTCATTTAAGCCTGGTTGTTCCAATCAATTAATTTAGTCTTCCTCAAATATTAATATCAAAATAGAGATAGTATGAAATGCAGCCCATGGTACTGGCTGGGTAGACATCTGGGTGAAGACTGAAGTCTCTCTTTGTTGCCATTTATAGCACCAAAAACATTTCATTCCAGGTTATTTCCACGTCTCTGTCCCTAAGAGGGCAGACCTAAAAAAAAAAAACAGACTGAGTCCGTGCTGGGATCCACTCTCTTATTATTGTTGTTATTATATTTCTCCCTCCCCCTGCTGTTCTGTTGGATTGGAAATGCTTTTAGACAACAAAGGCGGGCCATACTGAGCACTTGCATTGTGTTCTGCAGGGAATAAAGAGCTTTAAATGATTATTTACTCAGCAGGAAGAACAACTTCTAAATCTGATGGTGATTATGACCTCTGGGTGCAACCGTGTGCTCTAAACAAGAGGAAAGTTCATGTGATTTCAAATATGCCACAACATTCATTTCTATCAAAGCCATTCCCCCAAAAAAACCCTCCCCCAAAAAACATCACTGAGCCAGTATATGTACATGAAATAAGAAGGCTACAACTTCTATACAGCTAGCTTCTAGCTCCCATTGTACTGAGTTGACATTAGTTTTCTGCATTACTGACCAGAATCCAATTGGTACCTGTGTATTTGTTTGTAGGTCATTGTTTTGATTTGCATACCTCTTGATAGAATTAAAGCACTCTCCCTGTGGTTGAAAATGTCATTAAGCCCCAAGCAATCTGGGCACTCAATTTACCTGCCTCGAAAGGATGGAAGGCTCATTCAGCTCTGAGTGAAAGACCTGAACCTATCTGGATCAAACTCAGGTTGTGAGCAGAGGCTTTCCGGTGGTGCTACAGCTTAACCCCGTGCAATGGGGCTCACTGTAAGGTCTGTGCAGCTTGCTATGACAATTTGCAGCCAACTGATGAGGTGCCGTTACTTGATTGGTCATGCTCCTGACCGCACAATTGATACACTCCCTGGCACTTTGTCCATTAGCCACAATTAACCACAAGTTACGGAAAGCTTACATGAGCACCAATATAATGCCAGCTCTGTTGTTGTTGCTCTCGTATGACCTGATCTTATATTTCTTCTGTACGATTGGTTTGAAGGAAAGTATATGTTGGGGAGAAATATTTTGAATGGATGGATGGATGAATGAATGAATCTAAAAATAACTTTATATATTTGATTCAGTGTAACACAAGGGATCTTCATAGGCATTACATGTTGCAGATTGCATGCCACTGCATGTAATCTGCAATTTCTTAACCCAGAGCAGTCCCCTTCCAAAAGTTATGACATTTGTGTAACTGCACAATTAGATTTCAGACATTGTGCTGATTCACTTTTCTCTTCCTGCATCAATACTGGACAGTAGAGATGGGCATGAAACGAACTTTTAGTTCATTTTGTTGTTCTTTATTCAATTTGTTACATAACGAAACGAATAACAAATCCCAGAGAGGATTTAGAACGAAACAAAATGAAACAAAACAAATTGGTTCGGTTTGCTTCATTGCGTCAATAGGGCGGAGATGTCTCCTACCTGGTGCTGATCCGGAGGCCCAGTCTTCCTGGCTTCAGGGATGGCAACCAGAAAAAAAAGGTGTTGTTGGCAGTAAAGAAAAACCCAATAAAAATAAAATAAAAATAAAATAAAAATAAAAATAAAAAGGACTGCCGACCGGGCCCCAGGGGCCACGAGGTCAGCCCCTGAAGAAAAACAAAAAACAAACAAAAAAAGCCAGGAACACCAAAGTAAAAAAATAATACATAAATTAAAATTAAATTAAAATTAAATTAAAATTTAAAAAGGGAGTGCCAAAAATGGCCCCAGGGGTGGCTGGGTTGGTGCCTTAAAATCAAGAGAAAAAAATAAAACCAGCACCAACCTGGCTCCAGGGGCCATGCGGTTGGCACTTGAAAATTTTTTTACATTTTTAAAAAAACCCGATCTAGTGCGCGGCCCCGGTACTCACCTTCTCACCTCATCCTTGCTGGTCCTCAACCCCTCGCACTAGCAGGGCTCGCCCTAGTCACCGGACATGGGAGGGGGAGGGGGTGGCAAAGCCACACTGCACTGCCCACCTAAGTGTGGCCTTGATCTTATCGGCCTCCTGATCAGCCCTGTAGATAATGGGCCACGGGAGGAATGCAGGTGGGCAGCAGTCTTGCCATGCTGTGCTGGCTGCCTAAGCACGGCCTTGCTCCTATCAGACCTCCCGATTCCCCCACTTCCGGGTTCAAGACCTACACTACAGCTGTAGCATGGGGCTCTTTTTGTTTTTTTTTCCTTTTTCCCTCAAAAAGCCCCTGCTGCAGGGGCCAAGATCCCCCGCAGCCGTCACCGAGCTGCCACCGCTGCTGCAGCCAATAAAAAGAACTCAAACCGGTTCGGGTTCGAATGAACTTTTTAAAAAAAAAATCATTTGAACCTGAACTCGAACCGAACAAAGGGTGGACCCAAACCAGACGAACCTGAATCTGGCTCATGCCCATCTCTAAACACAATGTTCAATTTAGAAAAACCTCTCCTACATCCAACATTCTGCTACATCACATTCAGAGTATAAAAGTGTTCTGCTTCAGAGTTTAAAAGTGTAGAAAACTTGCTTTTGATTGTGTAGCTCCTGAAATGCCCAGCAAATAAGATCAACCTCTGCTCTTATCTCATCAAATCCTAGACAACCAACAGATGGAAGGATGGCTATTTAGAGCAATGCTGCAGTAAATCTTATAGGTGCCCTAACAACTTTGTACCAAATGTAGCAGCCTGAAACAGACCTTTACCATGATATGTCTGGCATGATGAGGTTCGAAAGATTCCCCACGTCCGTTGCATGCCTTTGGTTACTTTGGCTAAGACCAGTGGTGGCAAACCTTTGGCAGTCCAGATGTTTTGGACCACAACTCTGACATTCCTTTGTCATTAGAAATATAGGTTTGGAATTCTGGGATTTGTGGTCCAAAACATCTTGAGTGCCAAAGGTTCACCACCACTGGCTGAGACTCATGACATGATGTGGTCTCAGGTGATGCATGTTTAATCTGCTATCTGGAAGAACGGCTCCTGCTGCAAAGTACTACCCATAACACCTGATCATCTCAGGCAGGACATTTGAGGGTGCCGTCGCTGAAGGAGGCCCGTAAATCTTTGACGAGAAATTGGGCTTTCTCAGTGGCGGCCTGTTGGCTCTAGAACCAACTTCCTCCTTAGATCTGTCTGGCACCTTCCCTCCCAGTCTTTAAGAAGCATCTAAAGACATGGCTATTTAAAAAAAAGGCTTCCCCCTGATATTAATCTGTTCTAATAAGGATTGCTATTATATATTTATTTGCTTTTATCTGTAGCCCATCTTGTTCATGTTCTATGCTGTTGATATATATTGTTTACTAGTTATAGCATTTTTATTTATATACTCATGCTTATCTGTTATATCGTATTTTACTGCTTATGGTTTGATTTCTGTTCAGTTTGTAAACCGGCCAGAGTAGCCATGAAGCTAGATGGAGCAGTATATAAATAAATAAATAAATAAATAAATAAATAAATAAATAAATAAATAAATAATCACCAAGTGTTTCATCATCTGTGCCCCTAATAGACTGTGTGCCTGGAGATCTTCACTCCCCTCCTTTGCACTGCATCGGTTGTCATTTTGTCTCATGGAAAATGACTTCACCAGATGACCCCTTCCATCATCCACAGTTTCATTAATACTGCTCCGTGTGCACACATATGCACATCCCTTTGCAGCCACTGTTTCACTACTCAGCTGGTGCTGTGGAGGAAAGAGGGGAAAACAAGTCCTTTTATTTGGTGATGTCTCTCCTGCAGGGAAAAAAAGTGAGAGACATCATAAGGGGCTTTCGGAGGAACCACATCATCATAAAAGCTGTTTGGATGAACAGCCCTCTCAAAAAAAGAAGTCCAGTAGAAGGAACTCCCAGTTAAAACTGGATGACTGAGAATCTTCACAGACACATCAAAAAACCCTGGTGGAAGGAAGGGTTAAAACTATTTGTCGAATAAAAAAAATGGTCTTTCATTTGTCGTTTGTCGTTGGGAGGTCCGTTTCGGTTCGTTTCCGTTTTTCGTGATTTTTTTGGAAAAAAATTGTTTTTGTTTTTCGTTTTTTCATTTGTCGTTTCTACCCGCTTTTTGCATGATTTTTAAAAGCATTTCCGTGCGCGGGCGTCCCCCAACGCCCCAGACCAGAGGGAAAACACTAAAAAAAACTTGATGCTGGCAGAGACACAGTATAGACTAGGTTTGCAGGGAGGCTGCAAAGGCAGCGGTGGGCATTGCCCAGGGTGCAAGGCAGCCGCAGAGTGACTTCACTGTGGGGCAGGGGAGGGTACTCACCGAGAGGTACACACACACACACACACACACACACACACACACACACACACACACACACACACACACAGGAGGCTGCAGGACTGAAGCTAGAGTCGCAGAGACAGCAATCCCACCCTAACTCCCACCAGAGACTGCAAGGAGGATGGGGGCTGCCAGAGATTTTTATGCCCTCTGTGGCTGCCAGACCTGACCAGTCTGCCACCTGGGCATGCTATTGGTTGAAGTTGTCCAATAATTTACATGATCCCATCACATGGCTTGCCTCCATGTTGTGGCTGGAGTGGCGACATGCATTTTGTCATCCTTAAAGGGAAAAGAAAAATACATCGTGATAGGAGAAGACAAAAACAAACATGTTAAGGACCCCAACCCCCTGGTAGGTAATAATTTTAAATAATTATTGCATTATCGCTGCATTTTTATGGATGTCCAGGGCGTTTTAATACCCAAGAAATCAATATTAGGCATCTGGGAGCCATTTTGGGTCGATGTCCCCTAACTCCCCTTAAAGGAAAAAAATACAGCGATCTGAGAAAAGACATAAATGCACGTTTTAAGGACCCCCCCGGTAGGTATTATCAGACAGTATAAATAATTATTGCTGCGTTTTTATGGATGTCCAGGGCTTTTTTTAACATTTAAAACAGCTCATTTCATTGCACGCCGCCAGTAACGGAAACAAAACGTAACAACCACAATTTTCGTGGTTCTGTTCATTTCGTTTCATTTTCATCACAATGTTAGTTTGTTGTTTCATTACATAACAGAATGACAAACGAATAACGGAAACAAAAAATTGTTTGTTTTGTGCCCATCTCTAGTTAAAACTCCAAATGAGCTCAGGCTTGCAATGGAGATTAGACAAAAAGGAGGTTTTCTATTATGCTGAAAGCAAGAGAAAGAACAAGGAAAAGATATGTCCCTGGCATGGAGAAGATAGATATATACTAATGAATGACAGAGAGAAGGCGGAGCTACTAACATCTACTGTGCCTTTGTCTCTACCCTAAAAGGATAATGGTGCTCAGCCTGTAGCTAATACAGTAAAGGATGCACTGTGCAGACTGCTGGCCAAGACAGGTAAAGGAGTGATAATGGAAGCACACCTGGCTGCATTAAATGAAACCAAGTCTTCCAGACCAGATAAGCTACACTCAAAGGGGGAAAAGAAATTGCTGATGCAATCTCAGAGCCTCTGTCCATCATTTTTGAGTCTTCTTAGAGAAAAGGTGAGGTCTTTGTAGACTGGAGGTGGGAAAATGTCAAATTCATCTTCAAAAGTCACATGTCCATGTGGGCTGTGTACAGACCATCAGTTTATGTTGCTCTCTAACCTTCATAATGAAGTTTTCGGGGAACAAGTTGGTGGAAGATAAGGATCTTATCAATACATACTTGTGAAATGTTTTTCTTATAAATTCAGCTTGTCTTGATATACACCCTCAGCAATGAATTCAAAAATCCCAAGGAGTTCTTCAATACCAGACAAAAGTGGGACAAAAATATTTTTCTTTCAACACAGTCTCCGTAAATTGTGCAAAATGTCTGGAGTCTCCTTTGTCTTTTGGAAGCAAAGCACACATCACTCAAGAAAAGGTTATTAAAGAACATTCAAGATCCCAGTCACAAAATACCAGAACTAGGGGACATACACTCAAATTGAGGGCTGGGAGAGTAAGAACAGACAAAAGAAAATATTTTTTCACCCAGAGCGTTGTTAGTCTGTGGATCTCCCTGCCACAGGAGGTGGTGATGGCATCTGGCCAGGATGCCTTCAAAAGGGGATTGGACAGATTCCTGGAGGAAAAGTCCATCACAGGTTACAAACCATGAGGGAGATGCGTAATCTCCAGGCTTAAAACCAGGGTACTTCAAGGGTCAGATGCAGGGGAGTGGTATCAAGAGACAGATATCTAGTCTTGTGGGCCCTCGGGAGCATCTGGTGAGGCCACTGTGATATACAGGAAGCTGGAGCAGATGGGCCTTTGGCCTTGTCCAGCATGGATCTTCCTATGTTCTTATGTTCTTAAACTGTTAATCAAAAAAGCAGTTCTCCCTATTTGAGTCAATTGGAATTTGTGCAAAATTCATAGTTTGCTCCAAATGGCACATATTTGCACAAAAATAAAGTTTTTCGCAATGCAGTAGCAGCAAGACATTCAGCATCATCCTCACCAGTAGAGAGAATAAGATTGTAGTTCCTCATCCTTGTGTAAAAGGGCAACACAATCAAGGATTTATATTCCAGGTCTAGGTAAGGCATGCCACTCAATCTCTACTGTACTTGTTGTGGTACAGAGGACACATAGTAGAGCAGAGAAAAGATGAACATACAATGCCTACCCCCTCCATCATCCTACAAAATGTTAAGGACAATTTTGGATGCTTGGATCTATTTTTCTACTTATGGAGGCTCCTCCTGGGCCCCTCCCCACAGGTTCTAAAATTGTGTAGGGAATTTCCATGCTATTTAACATCTAAATGATATGGGGATTTAGGGGATTTAGAGTTTGCTTTCACCAGTATGCTGATGATACACAGCTCTATCTCTCCTTTACCACTTCTGTAGTGGAGGGGGTGCAGACCCTCAACTCTTGCCGTGATATGGTCATGGAATGGACAAGGACTAACAGGCTCAGACTAAACCCATAGAAGATGAAAGGTTCTGTTCTTTGGGGCATCCTCTGCTGGGTACAGTGGCCCTCTCCCCAATCTGGAGGGTATTACCCTTCATCTGATGAATAAAGTGAGAAGTCTAGGCATGGTCTTGGATCCAGCTTTATCCCTGGAAGCCCAGTGATGGCTGTTTCCAAGTTCGTTTTTTTCAATCTTTGGCAGATCTCCGAGATTTGCCCATACCTGGACAAGGCCTCCTTGAGAACAGTTGTGCAGGCACTTGCGATCTCAAGGATAGATTCTTGCAATGCTCTCTACATGGGGTTGCCCTTGACCCTTATTCAGAGACTGCAGTGGGTGCAAAATGCTGCAACCAGACTGGTGATGGATGCGGGCAAATATACACCAGTCCTGGCCTCCTTGCATTGGTTTCCCATTGGGTACTGGTTTTGATTTACAAAACCCTCAATGGCTTGGGACCTGACTACCTGGTGGAGTGGATTTTCCAAAGGTCAACTGAAGCCCAACCCACCAGAACATCACAGGCATTCTCACTTGGGTTAGCGATGCCTAAGGAGGCCCGGAAATTAATCACTTGAAACCGGGCCTTCTCTGTGGCTGACCCCACATTTTGGAACCATCTGCCAAATGAGATTCACCTGGGACAGTCCCTGCCGGCCTTAAAAGAAGAACTTAAGACCTTGCTTTTTAGAGAGGCATTTGGCGACCATCGTGTTTGGGGTTTTTTTGTGATGCTGTCTTGGTTGATTATTTTCATCAGATTTTTATTGGTATTTGTCTTGTTTTGTTTTGTTTGTTGTATATTATTTTGGATGATGTGTTTTATATATATTCTTTTTGATACAAAATGAACTGCCTGGAGTTCCCCTAGGAATATGGGTTATATAAAATATATAAAATAAATAAAATAAATAAATGCATAGGAATGCCCCTCATCACAAGTGCCATTTCTCAAAGAAATTTGAAATAGTTAAAGATTTCCTTTTGCCTTGGTTGAGTCATCAATCCAAATGGAGATGGTACTCAAAAATCAGAAGACTGATATTGAGAAGAGCAGCTAGGAATGATCTAAAAATAAGGGCATGTCATTGAAGACTGAGATCACTCAGTAGCTTAGATCTCAAGCTGTGGGGTCAGAAGTTGGGAGCTAAATTCCCCACCTCCTTGAGAGGGGCTGGACCACAGGGTCCACTCCAGGTCTGAAGTTCAAAGGTTAGATAGCTCAGTTGCTTAGGTCTTGAGACAGAAGAAGATTTCAGTTCCTCATCCTTGTGTACAAAGACAACATGATCAAGGACTTCCTGGACCTAGATAACATATGTCACTCCACCTCTGGTGTTCTTGTTCTGGCATAAAGGACACATAGTACTGCAGAGCAGAGCAAAGATGAGCATACAATGCCCACCCTATCCATCACCCTCCAAAATGATAAGGACAATTTTGGTTGCTTGGATCTATTTTTCTAGTCACGGAGGCTCCTCCTAAGCCCCCTTTCCCTCCAGGCTTCTAAAATTGTGTAAGGAATTTCTATGCATAGAAATGCCCCTCACCACAAATGTCATTTCTCAACACATGGCAGGCAACAGAAATAGTGATGACCCAGGATGACCTAAGACATTTGGAGAGTTCAGTGGTTTATGCAGAGGTTGGGAGTTCAGTCCCCCCACTGTACTGTACCTCCTTGACCAGGGTTGGACATGAGCATCCATCAGCAGTTTGATGATGATGATGATGATGATGATGATGATGATGATGATGATGATGATGATGATGATGATGATGATGATGATGAGATGATTCAAGAGACAACAGAAAAATGGTGTCCAACCCAATTGATCTCTTTGGTCTCTGGTTGTGCATCCAGAAGTTGGGAGTTCAAGTCTCCACTGAGGTTGGACTCTGTGATCAATTGGTCCCTTCCAGCTCTCCTATTCAAAGGTTATTGTCATTAGTTTAGTTCAGTGGTTCTCAACCTGTGGGACCCCAGATGTTCCTGGACTGCAACTCCCACAAGCCTTCACCACTCGCTGTGCTGGAAGGGGTTTGTGGGAGTTGTAGTCCAGGAACATCTGCAAACCCACAGGTTGAGAAGCAATGGTTAAGATGAAACTAATAATTGTACATGAACTGTGCTAACAGAATAGTGAGTGGAGAGCAGAACAAGCTGCGGCCAGTTGGGTGTGGGTACATGTCCTCCATATCTGCTGCCTGAGATAAGAGCTTAACTCCTCCTATTCCACATGGCTAACCCAGGGCTGGATGGGTAGAACTACTAACTTTACTTCTCCGTCTACTCATAAATGTCTACCCTTACCATAAGACCTCAAAAGGGTTATGCTTTATGTTTACATCTACAAATAACATTTAGGATCCAAACAGGGGTGGAGGGGAGAGAGAAGTAAGCTAGCATTATACAGCAACTATCAAGCATATCAATCCCAGCACTGCTTTTCAATGAATTTAATAATTAACTTAAAGAGCAATTTGCTTTCATGTATTTATTTTATATTATCAATGTGCCATGCTTCCTTAATGCAGTTACTGTTGCCAGGCTATAAAAATCAATATGCTACATAATTCAATAAAGCCAAATGTAATCTCTACCCATGACTGCTTCAATCATTGTTCAACGTCTCATCCTCACCAGCCAACAACCATGGTAGGTGAAGCTAGTAATCCAGATTGCTCAAATGGAGAAATCAAATTAGTGACAGAGCTGAACGTTGTAATTACTTCAGTCAGTACATGAAATTGTTCAGCTCATAACTCTTGGCTATGTTATGAACCAAGCACCATTCCTCAGAGAAGTTCTGTCCTGAGCTGCTATGGCATCTAAAAGTGTGTATCATCCATGAGATGAAGGACCAAAACCCATTTGTTTTGTTGGCTTGTGCATAGTAATTATTTCGTGCAAACCTCTTTGCTTGCAGAACAGCCATTAATGATTCCAGTGAAAATAAGTGAAATGAAAATTTATCTATTAACACAGGGATATGGAATTCCATGGTTGGAACATTCATTTGGATTGAGAAAAACTTGTTCAAATATCTTCTCAAAAACCAACATCTTGAACATTATTTGGGAGGCAACAGGCAACCAATGCAAGTGGGCCAGAATTGGGGTGATGTGGTCAAATCTGGTTGCACCAGCCACCAATCTAGCTACCACATTCTATACCCATTGCAATCGCTGAACAAGGGTCAAGGGGAGCCCCATGTAGAGAGCATTACAATAATCTATCCTTGATATGACCAGTACCTGCACCACCGTCCTCAGGGAGTCCTCATCAAGGTGCGGGACACAGCTGCCACCTGGGACTCCAGGTACAGTTCCGGGTCCAGGACAACACTCAGATTCCTCATTCTTTCAGCCAGCTGGAGGGCAGACCCACCCAAACCAGAATGAGGGCCACTGTACATATCCACCTCCCCCCTCCCGCCCCAAGAACTGAACCTCAGTCTTCCTGGGGTTGAGCCTGAGCTTGTTAGTCCTCATCCACTCCAGAACCGCACCCCACCCCCAATCCTCTGATCATCCCAGATGCTGAATGAAGAGCCCTTGGGGATGCAGCTGAGAGAGGGACGCTCCCACCACCGCACCCACCCAAGTTTCCGTAAGGAAAGCCATGTTGGCCCACTCATCCACAATCAAATTGTGGATGATGGGGATCTTGTTATGAACCAACCTGGCATTGATTCACAAACTATGAAAGCAACAGTCTGTCCCTGAGTGAGTTGGCTACTCGTTTTATTGATTTTAGAATGATGGAATGCTGAGTCCACCTTGAACCTCTCAGAATTGAACTCAAGATGTGAGCAGAGGCCAGACTGCAGCACTGTACTTTAATCAATGTATCACTTGCTTCTTCTGTGTTTCTCTCATTTATGTAGCCTTTTTGTGGCTTTAGAACCTTAACAACACACTTGAAACGAATCTATCTCCAGTACCCAGAGGGACTCAATTACTAAAATCTTGAATAACAGGCAGCTTTTTAACTGTTGCAGAGAAGATAAAAGGAAGGAAGGCAACCTAACCTTCAGAGGGAATGCATTCCACAGCCTTGGAGCCACCACAGAGAAGGCTTTTCGCATGTTCCCACCAGATGTGTCTGTCATAGAGCTGAGAAAAAGCCCTCCTCGGAAGTTCTTAGGGGTCAGGAAGGCTCATACATCACGTCATATCTCATGTATCATTGACTATGACCATGATCCCCCTTCCATTGTTGCATGCAAGGGAAGGAGCACTGCTCCTTAAGGATCAAGTCATTACCTACCAGAGATGGAGAAATCAGACAGTTTCAGAGCTTAGCTAAGAGGAGGAGGTTGGCCAAGCTGACATCCATTATGAACAATACTTCTCACCCACTACACCAGACAGTGGAGGCTCTGCATAGCTCCTTCAGTGGCAGGCTCAGACATCCCCGGTGTAGGAAGGAGCGCTATCACAGGTCCTTTATTCCCACTGCTGTGAGACTCTTCAACTCTACAGTTTAACATATTCATATGGGGTATGTATACTGTAGCTTCTCTTTATATTTATATTTATATACAAAATTTTAGTGTAATATTTGTAATATTTGTAATATTTGTATATTGGGTTTCTTATTTTATTTAATCTCTATTAGCTATTTTGTTTTCTCTCACACACACTTTACACTTTTTTGTGCACCTAGCTATTGTTACTTGTTTTTTTATATTGGGAGCTGTATAACAAGTAAATTTCCCCAGATGTGGGATCAATAAAGATTTATCTTATCTTATCTTATCTTATCCTAGATATTCTTTTTTTAAAAAAAGTTTTATTGATTTTAAAGGAAGAGGGAAGGGGAAAGTGGGGAAAAAGGATGAATGATAAAATATAAAAAGTTACATTGGATCTATCAAGTCAAAAATGACGATTGTACATATCAAAGTCAGACAACATATCAAATTACTAGTAAATTTACTACTTCTTGCCATCTTCTTTTGGTGGTCTCTTCGTAATCTCCTTTCAAATATCCAGAAAGTCTGTCAATTTCAATAGATTCTCTTGTCTTTTCACAGAAGTATATCTCTGTAGGCATTTCAGGTCGTTTCCAAAATTTCGCATACAATATTTTTGATCATTAAAAATATTTATATCAACTATATTCAATAAGAAAAGTTCTGGTCTAATCTCTAACTTAATATTCAAAGCTCTCTATGAATAGTTTTACCATTCTCCAATATACCTTTGCCTCTTTACAAGTCCACCACATATGGTAAAAAGTGCCACTATCATGCTTACATTTCCAACATCTAGAGCAGGGGTCCTCAACCTAAGGCCCCGGGGCCGGATGCGGCTCCCCAAGGTCCTGAATCAGGCCCCTGGGATCAATTGCAATCCCACCACTACCCCCTGCTTTGCGAACAAGCCAGCCTCCACAGCTGCTTCTGTTGCTGAGGCAGTTCAAAGCAGTGGGCTATGTCGCTTCTCCCACTCCCCCCAACTACCGCCCAGATGATCAGCATGCTGATCTAGCTTGCTGGCTAGTGGGGCATTCAAAGTGGGAGGACTATGGCAAGTTCCCCCACTCCCTCCCCCCTTTTTCCATGTTGGCCGTTTATTTTTGGACTGTGGTCCGGCCCCCAGTGGTGTCTGGGGCGTGGTGGACCGGCCCGCTGTTTGAAAACTTTGAGGACCCCTGATCTAGAGGAGCAGTTATACATTTTTGATAGGTGGTGAGGAGAGAGACGCCATCTGTAGAACACTAGATATTCTTTTTTAATTTTTGTTTTCTTAGTATCTCACACCCACTGTTATTTTCTTCCATTTCCGTATCTGGAATAGATATGGGGGAAGGATCCCTCCCCTTTGGTGCACACTTTTCTCCCAGTGCACTTTTTAAATATATCTTTTTCACATTTACTAAAGAAAGATCCTTTTTGCATGCATGCATTTTTACACATGTTCAATGGCTTTGAACTTTGGTTGGTTGTGGTGTCCAAAATACATTGCAACACCTCCTAAACATACAGATTTATGAAATAAGACATCTTCCTTTTCACTGGCACTCATGAGAGATGTAACATGTTATTTCTGTTCAAAATCTGGAAACCAACATGTTCCATTTCCTTCTGAATTCACTGGTTGCTAGAAAAATAATTCTTAATTGCTGGTGACTTAATTGCTGACGGCTGGATCTGACTAATTCTGCATAGCTGGATTCCTGAGTTTCAAAATGACTAATAGATGCTATTCCATCCATGCAGTATAAGAGGATTCTTTTTAAAAAGCCAACCTGAAATAAACCCAGTATTATTTCACAGCTGTGTTTCTCTCTGCTTGGCCATTAGAGCTTGATGTGGTTATCCGAAGTGCCACAAAGGGATGCTCCTCCTTGGGAGCCATAAACAAAACAAGGCAGATGTCACAGTCCTGGGTATGCCTATGAGGAAGCCTGTCTCCATGGCAACAATAACCAGGCCGAAGCTCACTTCAATGGGAACATTTATTTATTTTTTGGCCACCTGACATGCATGACTTTTTCACACTTTTGCCAATGCTGAGCTGGAGGACTGGATTGGAATCAACAGCGGTGGGTAGAAGCAGGGCATATGTTCAGGTTTCTGTCTCAGGCATAAAATTTCCCCTTTCTGCCATCCTGGAAAAACTCTTCAGTGGTTAATTGAGTGGGCAATTATCTCTAGATACAGGCTTTGAAGAGCAAAGTAGCTCATAATTCAAGAGTTGAATGAGATGTGGGAATAGGGCAGTGGTGGCGAACCTTCTGCCACCAGTGTGGTTTTGGACCACACTCCAAAACATCTGGAGTGTGGTCCAAAGCACTCCCAATGTTTTGGACCACAACTCCCAGAATTCTGAGCCTAGATTGCCAATGAGAAAGGACTGTGGGAGTTGTGGTCCAAAACATCTGGAATGATGAAGGTTCACCAGTCACCACCACTGGGATAGGGGTAGAATTTTGTTGTGGAAACAAAAGTCATGTGGCACCTGAAGAATTTTTGCTGGTTTCACTGCAAGAGACTTGCATGATGGCCTGCTTGGAAGCAAATGTGTCTACATTTAGTCAGAATGGTCTTCATCTGGGGAAGAGGTTGAGATGGAAAAAAAACCTGAGAGTGAAAAATTAATGAATAAAGCAGAAACCATTGCCATTAGTTGCCATGCAGTAATTCCGGGTCAATTGCTAGATGTGCTCATTCTCCTGTTTAGCCTGCATACTGAAATTAAAACTGTAAACTGCCAGAGACTACTTGAAGTGGTATGGGGTGGTATATAAGCAGTACACTTTGCTTTTGCTGAGGGTGCCACATGATGAGGATTTATTTTATATTTATTTATTTACACTTCTCTCTATCTCCCTTTATTTCACATCTTGTTACTTCATGTCACTCTGTTGTTCCTTGTCCTCATATACAACTACAAACCCTGTGGCATAATTGATTCAGTCCAGTGGTTGGGGAAACCCTTGGAAGGGGTGGTGGTGGTGGTGGTGATGTGGTTATCTACACCCTCCATTCTCAGTGGGGGGCCATGGGACATTTGAAGGGGACCACTGACTAGAAACAGTTATCTGCATACTACTGTATAAAGTTCATTAGATTCTTTCATATTGTGTTTATGTCCATACCCATTTTTTTAAAGGTTGGGAATGTCTGCTGTACAACAGAATAAATGTGCACAGGTGCTTCACTTCTCCCTATATTCATGATAAACAGCTGATAAGGGTCGCTCTGACCCCCACCCTGTTGGGGGAAGGGCGCGTTTGCCTCCTCAGCCCCGGTTTGGGCATGCTATCTTCGCGCCCATCCGGGTTCTTCTGCCCGGGGACGGGAGCCTATAAGAGGGCTCCCGTCCCTCGCCGCCATTTCGGTCGGCGGCGAGATCTCTGGCAGGACGCGCTGTCAGTGCGCCCGTGCCGGCTCTGCGGCTCCTCACCTTACTTGCGAGTAGCTGGGAGCTCCTGCGGCTGCCGATCAGCTGTGCTGCCGATCGGAGCCCTGATAAGGGCTCTGGCAGCGCTTGCGGCTCTGGTGGCGGCGGCGCGAGCGGTTGCTCGCCACGGCGAGGCTTTTTTCTTTTCCGGCGTGTCTTTGGCGCCCGTTCGCCAGGCGGCTAGCCCACCTGGGCGGGCTGCCTGGTTCTTCTACGGCGGCCGTTCGGCTGTGCTGTTGATCGGAGCCCTGGTTAGGGCTCGGGCAGAGCGGCTGCAGCAGCGGGAGCGGCTTTGGGAGCGGCGGCGGCTGCAGCAACGGACTTTGGCGTCCTTCTCTGCGGCCTGGATTTTCCTGGGCCGCCTGGTCTGCTCCTGGGGCATGGTGGGAGGGGGTTGGTGTTAGGGGGTGGGTTAGTTAGGGCCCCGGGCGGGCAGGTCTTACGCCCCCCCGGCGGCGGGGTTAGTTAGGGTAGGGGTTGTCCCTGGAGTTTGGCTCAGCGTTTCTGTCGCTGCGGCCTAGCAGCACCCTCCCTGCCAGCCGTCCTTTGCGTTGGCCTTCGGTGGGGCTTTGGAGCATTTTTATCCCTTCTTTCGCCCCATCCTTTTGCATCCCATCTACCCTCCCCTGGCTATTGATGGCACCTGGAAAGTGCTCTACCACTTCCAAGGGGAAAGCCCCTGCAAAATGTAGGGCGACTCCCCGTGCTCCGCCGCCCCAGTTATCGGGGTCCTCTTCGGAGGAGGACCTCCCCGATTTTTCTGCAGCCTGGCACAAGCTTAGTAAGCTTGAACAGGCCAGAGCCCAGGCGCGGAGGCTTGGGGGCGGGGATGAAGGTGGTCGCCTGGTTAGGGGATCTAAGGAGCACAAGCGGGCGGTGAACCGCAGGTTAGAGGAACTGATGCTTTCCCGTATCGCTTTCCTCGAAGGTGAGCTGGCTGCTGCGTCTCGCGGGGGCGATCCTGCCCTTTCTTCCTTTCGTCGGGATGGGCTGCCTGGGGTTCCTGCGCCCAGCTCGGCGGCTGCCAGCGGCGTGGCCACAGTGGATGCTCCCCGCCCACCGCTAGGGGTCTCGCCTGCTCCGGAAGGTGTGCTTGACTTATCATATGGTGGCTGGGGCCCTTCTACGCGTGCGTCGTCATCTGCTGTGCCCCAGGTGTCGGGTGAGTTGGTAACTCCCTTTCCTGTTTCTCCTGCCCCCCCTTGGCCTTGGGGTCCTCTTCCTGGGTCGACTTGTGGGGTCAGTCAGTCGGCCAACACAACTGCTCCAGGGTTGGTGCCGGTCGATCTTTCTGTTCCACCATCGGGGGTGTCGGGGCTCCCCCTTTCTACTGAGCCCGCCCCCCTGCCTCGGCCGTGTCCAGTTACACAGGATACGGCGGTGCAGGCCGATCCCCCTGCCGCTAGCTCTTTTACGGCTTCCCCGCTGGAGCTCCCTGAGGGCGATGAATGCATGCCACTCGGCGTACATTTGTCCCAAGCAACTATCGATAAAATACTTAGTGGGGGATACGTGGACGTCTTCGACCTCTTGAACAGGGAAATCGATTGGGAGACTTTTAAGAGGTTGGACGACAAGGAGCGAGAAACGCTCCGCAAGCGAAAGCCTGAGAGGTGCTGGACCAATTGGCTTTCAGCATTCTTTATCTATGCGGCCGTCATTATCAAGGCCCACCCTGAGCGTGCCTTGGCCCTTATTGAATACATGGATACAATTCATCGTGCCCATTTGGAATTTGCTGGGTCCGCCTGGTTGTGGTATGATGAACGTTTCCGCTTGCGTGCGGCCCAATCCCCTAAGATGCATTGGGACGAACCATATGGGCCACTCTGGATGAAGATCATGTCCCCGGCCCGACCCATTACGGCCGACCACTTCGACAGTGGTCATTTGGCCTTTTGGACTAGCCAAGCGGCGTCTTCCCGCCCTGCGGCGGGCCAGGAGGTTCAACCCCGCTTGGCCTGCTGGGAGTTTAACGCCAAAGGCTCTTGCAACAGACGTCAGTGCAGATTCAAGCATATCTGCTCTGGCTGCGGCGGCGCCCATGCCGCACCTGCTTGCCCAAAGGGCAAGCGTTCCGCATCCCCAGGCCGTGATAGCGGCACCAGAAAAAATTCATCGGGCACAGGCGCGGTTCCTAAAGGGACCTAGCCCTATTAAGCTTACTCCGTTGCGTCGATTGCTTCGACGTTACCCGGATAGTGCGGCTGCCCGGTACCTTTTATATGGTTTTCTTTCAGGTTTCCGTATTCCTGCACTGGGTCAAAGGGAACCCATGCTTGCCAAGAACTTGAAATCTATCAAGGGCTTCAAGGACTTGGTTAGGGACAAGATTGCTAAGGAGGTGGCCGAGGGGCGGGTACTGGGTCCCTTCCCCCATCCGCCCACTCCTAACTTTCGCGTCTCTCCCCTTGGTATTGTTCCGAAGAAGTCCCCGGGTGACTACAGGCTCATCCACCACTTGTCCTTCCCGGCGGGATCTTCAGTTAATGATCGGATCCCTCATGAGTGGTGTACGGTCCGGTATACATCCCTTGATACAGCTATTGCATTGATTAAGTCCTGTGGTCCTGGCGCAGAGATCGGAAAAAGTGATATTAAATCCGCGTTTAGGTTGTTACCTGTGTTCCCAGGTGATTTTGAATTGTTGGGGTTTTCCTTTGAAGGTAGGTTTTATGTTGACCGGGCACTTCCTTTTGGTTGCTCCATTTCGTGTGCAGCCTTTGAGTCCTTTAGTTCCTTTTTGGAGTGGGCCTTGGTGGATAGAACGGGCAGTCATCGGGTGGTGCACTATTTAGATGACTTCCTATTCTGCGGTCCTGCCAACTCAGGCCATTGTGCCTTTCTCATGGCAGAGTTTGACTGCCTGGCAGCCGAGTTAGGCGTTCCTTTAGCTCGGGAGAAGACCGAAGGCCCATCCACCTGCCTGACGTTTTTGGGCATTGAGTTGGATACCGTCTTGCAGTCTAGCAGACTGCTGGAGGCCAAGCTGAGTGATCTTCGGGCCCTTTTACTTGGCCTTATGGGCAAGCGCAAGGCTTCTCTTCGGGAGCTTCAGGTGGTCATCGGTCATCTTAATTTTGCCTGCAGGGTAATTGCGCCTGGCAGGGCTTTTCTCCGGCGGCTCTGTGAGGCTACGGCCGGGCTCATCAAGCCTCATCATCGTAGAAGGATTTCTGCTGAGATGCGAGAAGATCTCGGCGTTTGGCTGAGATTTTTGTCTCATTTCAACGGGGTTTCCTTTTGGCGATCAGAGCTACTCCTAGGGGCGGAGCTGCAAGTTCAGACGGATGTGTCTGGGTCTTGTGGCTATGGCATCTTTTATCGGAACCAGTGGTGCGCGGGCCTCTGGCCTGCACATTGGGCGGCAGCCGGTATTACCAGGGACCTTACCTTCTTGGAATTGTTTCCCATCGTGGGTGCAGTCTGGCTGTGGGCGGAGTCATGGGCGAACATGGCCGTTCGCTTCTGGTGCGATAACCAGGCGGTCGTCTGAGTCATTAACACTTTATCTTCTCGTTCACCTCATGTCATGAAGTTGGTGCGTGCTCTGACCCTAAAATGTTTAGACCTTAATATAGTCTTTCAGGCTTGCCATGTGCCGGGGGTCAGGAATGAGATTGCCGATGCCCTCTCACGTCAACAGATGGAGTGCTTTCGGCTGCTGGCTCCTCTGGCATCTCCCGATCCGGTGACCCTCCCCGACGAGGTATGGTCCCTTGGCGGATTGAAGCCCACCGAGCTCTAACCCTTGCACTTGCCCCTAGGACTCGGAGGGCCTATGCGGACTGCACTGAATGTGCCCAATTTTGTGCCCAGGAAGGGATTAGTCCTTTGTGGCCGGCCACTCCAGACCAGCTGATCCAATTTGCAGTCCATCTGCATTTTAAGGGTTTGGCGCCTCGGATTATCCAGGGCAGATTGTCGGCGCTGGCATTTTATGCCAAGGCTCAGCGCCTTGAACATCCTTCTGATGATTTTTTCCTTCGGAAGATGCTCGAGGGATGGTCTAAGGAACGGGGGAGGACCAAGGATACGCGTGCCCCGTTTACTCCTGAAATTTTGGCTCGGCTTACCGAGCAGTGGCTGGCTGTTTGCAGGGACTCTTTTGAGTCGGCTCTTTTTCCGGCTGCTGCCTTGGTTGCGTTTTTTGCTGCGCTCCGGATTAGTGAGCTGCTGGCATCGTCCAGGTTTGATGTCTCGTACACGGCCCTTCTCCTGTCGGACATTAGTTTATTGCCCGAGGGCATTTTGTTGCGTGTTCGGCGGTCAAAAACTGACCAGTGGGCCAGGGGGCAGCAGCTGTTTTTGGGTCCTTGCCATCTCTCAGTGATATGCCCATTCCGTGCTCTGAGCGCTTATCTTGCCCTGCGGGGTAACGCCCCTGGGTATTTGTTCGCCCATCAGGATGGGACCCCTCTTTCACGTTACCAGTTCTGGGCCGTGACGGTTGCGGCCCTCGACAGGGCTGGTATCAGGGGATGGCATTTTGGCTCCCATTCATTCAGAATTGGGGCAGCCTCCACAGCAGCAGCTCTGGGTTACGGTGCAGAGGACATCCAGCGTATTGGACATTGGCGGTCCCAGAAGTTTCGGGTTTATGTGCGGCCGTTGCCGTAATGTTGATTGTTGCCTGAACGTTTTAATCTCTTTATCGTTTCAGGACCTGTTCCGAAGACTAGAGCCAAGGTGGTCGTCTTCGGCCACAGTTTTGTTTTCTGGGCAGCCGAGTATGCTGCATCATCCATGTGGGGCCGAGATTTGGGCCTGGGCGCGTGTGCCACCATCGACTGGTTGGGCCGCAGGGGCATGCGATGGGCGGAGTTTCGCAGCTGGGCATGCCGTATTCCCCTTCATAGCCCTCCAGATTTTTTGTTGCTGCATTTGGGTGGCAATGACTTGGATCGTGCGCCTGGCGCTGATTTGCTCCTCAAGATCCTTCGGGACTTGAGCGAATTTTTGTTTTATTTCCCTGGCACTCGCATCTTGTGGTCCGCGTTGATTCCACACTTGGCGTGGCGGTCAGCCCATGACCCCCTTTTGATTAATAATGACCTTCGTTGGGTCAATCGCGAGGTTGCCTCTTTTCTGCGGTGTGGTGCCGGATCTGTTATATGCCACCCTGCTATCTCTGAAAGTGCCCCCCGTCTCTATCGGAGGGATGGTGTTCACCTAACCACCCCGGGCCTAGAGATTTTTCTGTCTGACCTGCAAGGGGGCCTGAGGGCCGAGCTGCTCGGCATGTTGGGGTAAGAGCCCTAGTCTCTTATGATGGCGAGTAGTGCTGCTGGTAACCGTATTCATGTTGTGAGCTAATGTTACGCCATCACGGCAATCCACAGCCCTCGTTATCAGTCTATCTACATTGGCTATGTCAGCGGACAAATTCAGCAAAATATGACTGGAGGCCTCCCGAGGGCTGTGCTGAGCTCCTGATTTAACTTGTTTAACTACTTGAATATAGAGCTTATTAGCTGTGGAATTTCATCCCACCCTGTTACCAGCTGGCACTACGGCGTCAGGTCCCCTTCAGTGATCCTGACTTTATTAGTTAAGAAGTTGTAGAGTTATTAATAAAGTTGTGGCCCGTTTTGCACCAAACTTGGAAGTTGTCCGCCTCTTTATTCCGGGGCTTGGGGGGCAAGGGTCGCTCTGACCCCCACCCTGTTGGGGGAAGGGTGCGTTTGCCTCCTCAGCCCCGGTTTGGGCGCGCTATCTTTGCGCCCATCTGGGTTCTTCTGCCCGGGGACGGGAGCCTATAAGAGGGCTCCCGTCCCTCACCGCCATTTCTGTCGGCGGCGAGATCTCTGGCCCCGCCCCCCTATGGTTGGAGAATGAGTATAGCTGGTCGCCTTTTGGGGCCGGATGGGAATTTTTGGTGGTTACTCTGATTGGCCTTGAGTAGCCATGCGTTTTCGCCCATCCCATTCTCTTCGCCGCAGGGGTGGGCTCCCTTCTTTGGCCACTAACTTGGCGGGTAGTGCTGCTGGTAACCGTATTCATGTTGTGAGCTAATGTTACGCCATCACGGCAATCCACAGCCCTCGTTATCAGTCTATCTACATTGGCTATGTCAGCGGACAAATTCAGCAAAATATGACTGGAGGCCTCCCGAGGACTGTGCTGAGCTCCTGATTTAACTTGTTTAACTACTTGAATATAGAGCTTATTAGCTGTGGAATTTCATCCCACCCTGTTACCAGCTGGCACTACGGCGTCAGGTCCCCTTCAGTGATCCTGACTTTATTAGTTAAGAAGTTGTAGAGTTATTAATAAAGTTGTGGCCCATTTGCACCAAACTTGGAAGTTGTCCGCCTCTTTATTCCGGGGCTTGGGGGGCAATGTTCATCATGAAACCATGAGTGTAGAGTGATAACTGAACATAAGAACATAAGAATATAAGAAGAGCCATGCTGGATCAGGCCAAAGGCCCATCTAGTCCAGCTTCCTGTATCTCACAGTGGCCCCCACCAGATGCATCTGGGAGTGCATGAGACTAGATATCTGTCTCCTGATACCACTCCCCTGCATCTGGCCCATGAAGTACCCCAGTTTTAAGCCTGGAGATTACACATCTCCAGTCCATCATGGTTTGTAACCTGTGGTGGACGTCTCCTCCAGGAATCTGCCCAATACCCTTTGAAGGCATCCAGGCTAAATGTCATCACCACATCTTGTGGCAGGGAGTTCCACAGACTAACAACACACTGGGTAAACAAATATATTTTTGTCTGTTCTCACTCACTCTCCCAACCCAGAGTTTGAGTGGATGTCCCCTAGTTTTGGTATTTTGTGAGAGGGAGAAGAGTGTCTCTCTATCCACTTGACTCATGCCCTGTATACTTGACTCGCCCTGCATACTTGACTTTCATGCCCTGATAGTGTTAGACTTTAGAAAAGAGAAAGGGAAAGCTGGAGAGGGTAGGGGCTTGTATTCCAATGGAGGAGGGCACCAGCCCTTACCACCTTAATGTTGAGCCTTAAAGGTTGTATGCCCAAAGCTGTTTTCTTTTGGTCCTGGAGCTTCTTCCTTGGGTGATAAAGACACCTGGGACTTTGCTCTGGATACATTTTGCTTTACTGAGTGAATTTCATGCTTCAATTTTTCTTGCAAGCAATTCTTGCTCTGGCACAGTGTTTGTGAGAGGACCCAAGGGTGCGCCATTTGCAATGCCGAGCTTGGACTGTGTTTCTGTACTGGTGTTACTGATCTTTGACTTGTTTTAAAAAATTCTATCTGTGTAAAAATGTATCATGTAACACACCACTGGCCTTCTGTGCTCCTCTTCCTCCTGTCCTAAATTAAAGGACCTCTCCAGCAGCTTTCTGCTCCCATCGGCTTGAATGAAGAAGAGGGCCACCATTCTGACTGGATCAGTTTTTAAGGGCTTGTTGCCCCCCTCCATTATGGTAGTGAAGGAATGCTCTCCCTTCTACCCATCTCCATAGTAGCAGACATAAGGAGAAAGAATTACAGTGGAGACAGAAATTTAGTCTCGTGGTCTCCTGGCCACTGTGAGATACCTCTTATGTACCTCTATGTACAAGTTTAATCAATTCAAATAGACTAACAACTCTTAAGTAGGGCAGCCCTATCTGAAAAAATTAAAAAATTAAAAAATCGGAAGAAATGTAAGTGGAGCAGACCGCATCTAAAATTTGTAAGGCAGCAGTTAAAATGCCAATGATTTTTCACTCTTAAGTCATATTGCTCTTAAGTCGAGCCACTCATAAGTGGAGGTACCACGGTTTTCCCTTGAATAATAATGTCAATCAGCAACAATTGAACCATGATTTAAATTAGGGCCTCTTCAGGCTAAAACTGAGGAATCAATACAGAGAATATATTGAACCAATTATTAGCACTAAATATTATCAGAAAATAGTAATGAAGCAACGTGTAAGGAACTTGTATCTGTTATGCAATCTTTTACTTAGCGTTTTTCCCACTTGGTGGTGGGGTACCCTAAGAGTTTTATTTTATTATTATTATTATTATTATTATTATTATTATTATTATTATTATTATTATTATTATTATTATTAAATAAATAAATAAATAAATAAATAAATAAATAAATAAATAAATAAATAAATAAATAAATACATTGCTTTTTCAGTGCAAATTTCCAAGCTCTGTAGAACCTAGTCATCATGTTAAATTCTTTGCCTTTTTTTTTTTATCAAAATCAGAATCAGAATCAGAAGCCTTTTATTGGCCAAGTGTGGTTGGACACACCCGAAATTTGTTCTGGTAAAAATGCTCTCCATATGCATAGAAGGAAATATAAGACTCATATATTAACCAATAACAACATAGTATACCAATGCAATATAACATATTATAAAGAAAATTATTCAACAGTTTGATAGCACTTAGAAAGAAGCTGTATTTATATCTAGTTGTCCTAGTAAGCAATGCCCTGAAATTTTGATCTGAGGATAACAGTTGAAACAGATTATGTCCAGGATGTGTAGAATCTGTATATGTCTTCATCGGCCTCTTTTTAGTTCATGTGCTATACAATTCCACAATAGACAGCAAGTTAGTAGTGATTATGGTAACGTCTTTCTTTCTTTCTTTCTTTCTTTCTTTCTTTCTTTCTTTCTTTCTTTCTTTCTTTCTTATTGAATTTATACCCCACCCATCTTCCCATAAGAACTCTGGGTGGCTTACAGAGGCTGACCAATTCAGCTAGTGAAGCAATAGAAAAAACAATCTAAATCTAAGTTAAACTCAAATCTATGGAAAGTGAAAAAAGAGAAACCATTCTGAAGTCTGTTTTGTTGTTTTGACCCCCTTTACCATTTCAGGGTGACTAATCCTTTTTTTATCAGAGCCCTAGAAACTGGATGTTTTGAATAAAGTAGGATGTATTGGAAAATAATTTACAGTATCACACAATGCTAGGATTCATGTGTTTGTGGTGAGGACACTTCAAGATCAAACCCATGTCAAACTGTAACAAATCAGTGCTGTAGTTCTCAGTTAAATGTAAAGTTCCTATGTCACCTTCACTTGGAGTTCATTACTAAGAATGGAAACCAACAGCTCAAAAGCGTATGAGTATGGAGGCCTGCTTCATTTTAATTGAATTTCTGAAAGCCACAACAGTTCGTCCAAGAAATGGTCTTGTTATCAGGACTGTATATAAGGTGTTTTTAATGCCTTACTGAATATTAATAAAAGTGAGTCATAGGCATTTTCTGCAGCCAAAACCACAATAATATATTATTATGTGTCATTAGAGACTTCCAAAGTAGAGCTAGAGCAATTTTCAAAATAGAAGTCTATAGAGCAGAAGGCCAAATGTGTTTTCACACCTTTGGGAGCTTAATAAGGGAGAAGGTTTGCCAAACCACATCTCTTGGACATGGGGAAACAGCAGGATGCTACTCCATTCAGGGCTTGAAAAGTTACTTAGAAAGAAGGAATTAGCTGAATTTGTCATACTTATTGCACCCACTTTCACCTTGGTTGTTACACATTGTTCCATTATTTCTGGCATGTGGTTATCATATGAATTAATCTGGACGTTGAGTCATGGCAACTGAAGTTCTTTTCTTGAGATACTGACACATTTCTCTGCTCATTCAAGCAGCTTCATCAGTCTGAGGAAAGTTAGTGGTGAGCCCTCCATTTTATACTTCACCTTGATTTCTCTATTCCTTTCTCTAATCAAGGTGAACTATAAAATGGAGGACTCAACGGTAAACTTCCTCAGACTGATGAAGCTGCTTGGATGATCAGCGAAACGTTTCAATCTCTCAAGAAAAGAACTCCGGTTCCCATGACTCAACTTGCAGATAAACTCACCTGGATGTCTGAGAATCTTCACAGACATATGAATTAATGTCTTCTAAAAAGTCCAATCCTTTGCAGCACTGCTCGGATCTCGCTCAGTAAAGGCTGCCACTTCCTTTATGGAGCCAGTCTCTCTCAGGTTCAGCCTTGTTCTTTCCTTACCAAGTCCCCATCCCTGCAATACAATACCAAAAAGAATAAGAAGAATGGAAAAGGAAAGGAAAGAAAGAGAGAGAGAGAAAGTGCAAAAGAAAACAAAAATAAGGCAGACAAAGAGAGAAAGAGAAACATAAGAACATAAGAACATAAGAAGAGCCATGCTGGATCAGGCCAATGGCCACTCCACAAGGCTAAGGTCCGAGTGGGGAGGCTTTGTCCCTGCCGGACTCCGTAGTCGGACCGAGGAGAGGCGCGGGGGATGTCTCGCGATAACTGTCGCGAGAGGCCCTTATAAGGGCACCACGCGGTGTCCCGGGCCTCTCTTCGATCCGACCGGCACCCCACCCACCCACCCTTTAGTTGTCTGGAGAATGAGGTATTCTGGTCGCTTCGGGGCCGAATGGGAATTTTTGGTTGGCACCTGATTGGCCTTGGTGCCAGCGTTTTTTTGCCCATTCCATTCTCTTTGGCATTCCATTAAATAGGTATAGAGGCTATGACTGGAGGTCAGGAGGTCGTTAATATAGGTAGGCATATTCGGCCACAGGAGGGCAGGTAGTGCAATAAAATCAGAACCCGAGACGTCATGTGTAAGGTTCCCATTGCAAGGAACCGGGCGGTCGTGCAAGAATTAGGCTGAACAAAAAGGGCCTCACCAGGCCATCAAATAGAGTACGACCAAATGGCAGGACAGGCACGGCCGCTGTGAGATACAGGTCAAAATATACCAACGGGGAGTGCCATGCTGTACAAAGGGCACTCCCATAGGCTAGCACATGACGTCATAAAATCAGACCCAAAATTAATTGTAAATAGTGGTAAAATCTAACTTGCACTACGGGAGGCCCATCCGAATTTATAGTTGCTGCTACAGTTAAATAAAGTTATGATTAAGTTATTAATAAAGTTGTGGCCCAGTTTAAAAACCCATATTATTGGTGTGTCGCCTCTTTATTTCGGGGGAATGGGGGGACAAAGGCCAATCTAGTCCAGCTTCCTGTATCTCACAGTGGCCCCACCAGATGTTTTTGGAAGCGCATGAGACTAGATATCTGTCTCCTGATACCACTCCCTGCATCTGGCCCTTGAAGTACCCTGGTTTTAAGCCTGGAGATTACACATCTCCATCATGGTTTGTAACCTGTGATGGACTTTTCCTCCAGAAAGTTTCTCCTCACTGTGAGGTGCTATCATGAGAGAGATGTTGTGCAGTTTCTAAATAAGTTTGTACATATTTATATAAAGTATGTTAAATGAACTATCATATTGTATTTGAGGTTGTAGGGAAAAGGAATTATAGGGGGAAACAGAAAAGCCGGTACAGGCTATATTCAAAAGTTCCATTGTACATCAAAAAGCCGAAATAAGGACCAAACACTCTTAGTAGACCATGTTCAATAAATGATACGATGAGACTGTTGCTGCTGCTGCTGATAATAACAGCCTGCACCATCTCAGAATCATTGCTAGAGCGCGAAACAATGGTGGTTCCAAGTGGCCAGGTCCATGGTGGGGATGCTTTGTGGTCCCAACCCACACAAACAGTGTGAAAATTGCACCCACAGAAGTGCAAGCTTTGTGTTGTCTATTTATTTCAGGTCTAGGAGTACAAAGCAATGTGGCTCTCACTTGTCCATGTGAAGGGGTGGATTGTGGATGAAGGAATGGTGATCACGCTGACCTCTAGTTCCCCCTCAGCATTATCCAAGAGGTCCCTCTCCAAAAGAGAAATGGCAGCGGTCACTTCTTTGTGACTCACTTCCTGTCCTCCTTCTTGTTCTCCTCATCCTCAGGTCTATACTAAACAGAATCATTATCTGTTTTCATCCACCTTTTATCTTGACTCAACAGGCCCAGCATTTCAGCACTCACTTCTGTAATCTTGTCTTCATAATCTAGCCTTATCTTTTCTCTGAGAGCAGACAATTAAAGATAGGTTTGTTTTGAAGAAGCTATCTTGATTTATTGGGCTCTCTGTTCCTCTATCTTTCTCTGAGCATTCTCAGTCAGGACCACAGGATCAAGGTCTTGGTGTACAGAAGGGGACACATGGTGCTCACACACACACACACACACACACACACACACACACACACACACACACACACACACACACACACACACACACACACACACACACACACACACACACACACACATGCACATGCACACAGAGTAATCCCTAATTATGTTGTATGGATTTGCTCCATTGGCGATTATGTTAAGCAAATTTCCCCTATCTCTGGAATTTTTTTATGTTGTACAAATTTTATGTTATACGAACCATTTGTTATAGAAGTGTCCACTGTATCTGATTATAGTCAACCAGTGGACCAGCCAAAGTCCAACAAACCTTCTTGAGGGGAGGTGAAGCCCATGGGTGTACATCTTTGGGTCTGTGGGCTACAAGTCCCTGAATTCTTGAAGAGTTCTGTGAATTGTAGTCCAAAAACATGAAAACATGCATAAAAGCTAGGTTACAAAAAAAGGAGACACATATCCTGCCTTTATTAAATTTATTTCCCCCACTCCCCAATTTACCTTTTTTCCCCTTTCATTCTCCTTCAGCACATGTTGTTTGTTCCCTTCCTCAACTGTTTTCAGCTCCTTCCCAAGGATCCTTAAGTAATTAAAAGAGAAAATCTAAAATCCTGGCTAAGTTCTGATAATGATTTATTTTGTCCACCAAGGGCTCACTGTGAGACATGGAGGGTCAGGTCATTTTGTAGCAGGGGTTGATTATTCTTTGTTCTGGTACATCAGTGTAGCTCTTCTTATTTTCTTACATTATCTGGGCAATAAATGAAAGACCTTCTAGTCTGGGGAGAAAAAATATGTTTACCTTTTGTTTAAAGGTGATGGCAGTAAGAGTGAATGGACTATAAGGTGATCTAAATAGTCTCTTGTTTTGATGTATTAGCAGACCATTGATCTTCTTCAAGGTAAGGTGTTTCAGTGCTAGCGCAGGTTCATATGTAAGAGCATCAATCTAAGATAATGTGAGAGCTTCAAGATTGGGAAACGGATTTCACATTTGGTGACCCTGTAATGGTAAATAGCTAAGTGTGTTGAGATGGCAGTTGAGAAGTTCTGCGTTGTTGTTATGTGCCTCCTCCGATGGACGGCAGCCCTATGAATGGACAATCTCCAGAATGTCCTCTCCCCCACAGCCCTGTTTGTCCCCTGCAGACTCAAGCCTTTGGCTTCCTTTAGGGATGATTCTTCTTCAAGTGTCATGTCCTTGTAGAATGTCGGCCATGGTTTCTATCTAAGGCTATTCTAAACAGAGTAGCTGGTGCTCACTGCAGACCACTGGCTTAAGTTCTTAACCCAGAATGTTTTTCTACACCCCTGGCAATGCTTCCAATTGAGTTTTCCTTGAAGGAGATCCTGAAGCAGATGGTATTTCTTATTATGCATTATGTGTCCGAAACACTGCAATTTTCTTCTCTTTGCAGTATTGAGGATTCTGCCATATTATATTTGATCTTCCACTGTTCCTGCTGCCTCCCACCTTTCCAAGTGTTCTTTTTTTCCCACCAGAAAATCCCATCTTCTCATGATGTGCCCAAAGTAAGATAGCCTCTATTTCATCATTTTTGCCTCCAGAGAAACATGATGCTTGCTTTGAGCTTGGACTCAATTATTTATCTTTTTGGCAATCCAGGGTATCCACAAAACTCTCTTCCAGCGCTGTATTTCAAATGAATCAGTCATTTCCTGTCAGTGTTCTTAACATCCCAACTTTCACACGCATACATGGTGATTGGAAATATCAGAGTGTGTCTGTGAAGTTTCTCAGCCACCCAGGTGAGGTTATCTGGAAGTTGAGTCATGGCAACTGGACTTCTTTTATTGTCAGACTGAAATGGTTTTTTAATTTTTTTAAAATGATTTTCACAAACTTGATAATTACAATCTTACAATCTCAGATCTCTTATAATATTATTTCACCTCCCTTTCCCCCTTCCCCCAACAAAAAGGCCCTCTTATGACTACAACTTAAATTTTTAACCACGAGCACAGTTTTTTTCAATTTTTCTACAGTGATTATATTGGCTTCACCAATATACACCCATTGAAAATATACCAACCATTTCTCTTTTATCTCCTCTTTTTTCCCCTCCCATGCCTTATCTTGTTTTAAACAATCCAATATATCAGATTGAATATATTCATACAAATAACCATTCCATCTGTCTAGAGTCCATTTTGAGTTCTCCTTCCATCCATATGCTATCACTGCATGCACAGCTAATACCATTGCTTTAAAGGTATCCTGATTTTGTTTTGAAATTCTCTTGTTCCCCAGTACACCCATAAATAATAGATCTGCATCTATATTTAACTTCACTTTGCATAACGATGTTATTTTTCCCTGAACCTTTTCCTAGAAAACTATAACCTTTGGGCACTCCCACCACAAGTGGGAGTACCATCCTTCTTTTGCCTTGCAATGCCAACAGCTAGGTTTCATCCCTTTGATCATATATGCTAACTGGGAAGGGGTTCTATACCACTTCAATAATATCTTCCTTTCAAGTTCTCATGCAAGTAGCTTCATCGGTCTCACAGTGTGGATGATCTTGAGTTTGGTCTCCAGTGACACATCCTTACACCTGATGATCTTTTTCTAGTTCCTTCATTGCTGCCCTTCCTAGCTTCAGTCTTCTGATTTCTTGGCTTCAGTTGATGATTGAACCAAGGCGTACAAAATCTCTAACCATTTTAGTTCCCGGGGGGGGGGAGCCAAAATGGAGATTTGAACTGAGTTTTCCCCACTTCCACATCAAGCAGTACAATTCACCTGCATACCAGCAGACTCTGAATATATGTGCCATATATCTGGCAACTATTGACCCCCAAAAAAGAATATTTGACATAAAGATATGGAGGAGTGGGTTGGAGTGTGAGCGTATGCAGTTGAGAAAGGGGAGAAGGGGCACTGTTGTGTCAGTTTAAATTAAAACCATCGCTGTTTCAAATACACGGTAGCAGTGATGCTTTTCAGGTTGGTGACGGTACCAGCAGAATATTTCCCATGAGGTATTAAGCAAATTGAATGGCATCGAGCCATATTCACAGGGCCTACAATCTATGCAATAAGAGATGGAACAGATCCAGGGAACTGACTGACTTTGAGAGAAGTGACCTGTGTCGACAACTGCCTCTTTTCAAATGTCAGTGGACACTGCCATCAACATGGAGAAAAAGTATTAATAGTATGGTAGACAGAGTTCTCCATTGCACGGAAAGCTAGTTTCTCCCATGGAGCTTAGAATGTTGATCAGGAGACAATGACCTTCAGGAAATATGGTGATGTTCATTCAAGGTCATTCAAGATTGGCCTCAGATGAGGTGCAATGAACGGTGCAGGCCCATCAAAAGGATTTTCTCAGGCTTTTACTAAATTTGAAATTGGTCATATTCCAGCTTCCTGATTCCATACCAGCTAATCAGATGCCTCTGGGGAGGCCACAGTTAAACTATATGAGGTAAATTTCCCTTGTTATCCATCTACCAGTTTTATTGTGGTGTCTCTGACAAGAGTTGTGAAGAAAACTTGCCAAATGCCTTATTCTTGGGAAACTGCCTCGACACAACAGGACATCTCACAAGTAGAGATGGGCACAACTTAGCGGTATTCCCGTTTCCGTTTCTGTTACTCGTATCCGTTACTCTACGGAAACGGTAACGGAAATTACTCCACCAGAATTCGAGTTCGAACCGACAAACAAACAATTTGGTCTGATTTGTCGTGCTCATTACTTGCATCACGGCGATCGCACAATGCCAAGCGGCACAGAAAAAAAAGTATTTAAAAGTTTAAAAAAACTGATTCCCAGCCCTAAAAGTAGGTGAAAACTGTCTGAGGGCACCTACCAGGCCAGAAGGGTGTTTTATTTGGGGGGGGGGTTCCCCGCCCCCTCTCCTTGGCTATTGCTACTGCTGCACTGCTGGTACCAGGCTGGGAGGGCGCATCCATTTGCCATGCAGTGCGGGGGATCCAAAATGGCGACCGCAATATTTTTTTTGAAATCGTTGCCCAAAACCCCACCAAAGCACCACAGAAACATGCAAAAATTAGCTATTTTAAATGCTTGAATTTTTACAGTAACAGCAGTGGGTTTTTCTTTCAAAAAAAAAAAGTCTCCGTTGATTTTATTTTATTTTATTTTATTTTATTTTTTTACACCTGCGCATTCGCAATGATGGGCTCGCCCATGGGAGTGGACCATGCAAAGTTTTGGAGCCATTCCACCAATCGCATGGCCAGGTTTTGCTGACTGTACCAGGCTGGGAGGGCGCATCCATTTGTCATGCAGTGCGGGGGATCCAAAATGGCGACCGCAATATTTTTTTTTGAAATCATTGCCCAAAACCCCACCAAAGCACCACAGAAACATGCAAAAATTAGCTATTTTAAATGCTTGAATTTTTACAGTAGCAGCAGTGGGTTTTTCTTGCAAAAAAAAAGTCTCCGTTGATTTTATTTTATTTTATTTTATTTTATTTTTTTACACCTGCACATTTGCAATGATGGGCTCACCCATGGGAGTGGACCATGCAAATTTTCCACCAATCACATGGTCACTTGGCCAGGTTGACCACAGAGACTTCTGGGATGTGCCAATCGGGCATAAACAGCCCACTAATCGTAGCCCAAACCCGAACCCTAAGCCTAAGCCTAACCCATACGCCAGTACACTGTCCTTCTAAGTGGGTCAGAGAGGCACCCAGAGGTGCATCCCAATACTCACCCTAACCTCACCCGTAACTAGCCTAACCCTAGCCCTTGCGCTAACCCGTCTTAACCCTAAGCCAGATCTACTTGCATTGCACTACATGCAAGTACGTGAGACACAGTGGGTGCAAAGAGTCTGCCAGTCCGTCACTTGTGGCTCTGGCTGACTCCTGCAGCTCCCTCCAGGAGCCCGCTACCCCCCCCAATCTAGTAAAAAAAAAACCAACTGACTAATTTTTGCGAAATTTCGCAAAAAAACGGAAACGAGCCGGAACGGACTGCCTCCGCACACGACACCTCGAAAACGTCATTTTCCCTAGTTGTGCCCATCTCTACTCACAAGAAATTTTTAGAACCTTTCCATTTCTCACTTTCAACCAAGAGTTTGAAAAGGAAGAATGTTCCCTCCCCCTTCTCATGGTCATCACAGCCCCCACAAAATGGAAGAAAAACAGAAAGGGAATAGTCAGTTGAACCTGAAGCTAACAGTGGCTTAAGAATGTAAAAAAATATGTGGAGAGAACCTAGAAAGCAATGTTTTAAGGAGAATGAATGTAATGATGCCTTGCTAAAACCCATAAACAACCCCCATTCCTCCTTTTTAAAAAAGATGGCCTAAAGCAGGGGTGTCCAAACTTTTCATAAGGAGGGCCAGATTTGTTGGCTAAGAATGTGTCGGGGGCCAGCTGCTCCCTGACCCTGACCCTCCACTGCAAGACCCACCCACTGACCCACAAGCCCAACCCACTGAACCCTCCACTGCAAGACCCACCCGAAAGAAAGGAAGGCAGTCAGGAAGGAAGTTGGTGACCGAGGGAGGGAGGGAGGAAGGAAGGTGGGGATCAAGGGAGGGAGGGAGGGAGTTGGGGACCAAAGAAGGAAGGTGAGACCAAGGAAAGCACAGGGAGTGACGGCTGCAGGTTGACCCTTGGAAGGGGTGATCTGTGCAACCTTGCAGCCCCCAAGTTCCCCAGTGGTGGCAATAGCTTGCCAGCCCACCCACCCCCAAGCTCCTTGATGGCAACAGAGGCTTGCCAGCCTGCCCAACCCCCACACGTTCCCAGTGATGGCGCTGGCTTGCTGGCCCACCAGCCCCCACCCTCACAAGTGCCCTGGTGCTGAAGGAGGCAGTGGATGGCCGTGCGCTTGCTGGCTGGTCGGTACGCCCCCATCCCACCAAGCACCCCCCGCGCTGAAGGAGGCAGCAAACGGCCATGTGCTCGCTGGCACGCCCCCCAATCGCTCCGGTGCTGAAGGCGAATGGCCATGTGCTCACGAGCTGGCTGGTCCGCCCCACACCCTCACAAGTGCCCCCATGCTGAAAGAGGTGGCAGATGGCCGTGCGCTTGCCAGACCACCACCCCGCCACCCACCCTCACAAGCGCCCCGACACTGAAAGAGGCAGCGGATGGCTGCGCGCTCGCCAACACACACCCCACACACCCATCCTCACAAGCATCCCGGCGCTGAAGAAGGTGGAGGATGGCCGCACGCTCACTGGCCTGCCCCCCCAGCCCCACCCTCACAAGCGCCCTGGTGCTAAAGGAGGAGGAGGATAGCCGTGCACACGCCAGCCCACCCCCAGCCCTCACCCTCACAAGCACCCCAGCGCTGAAGGAGGCGGCAGACACCCACGCGCTTGCCATCCCATCCATCCCGCATCCTCACAAGTGCCCCGGCTCCTCGGTGGCGGTGGCTGAAGAGGTTCACATGCCTGCCTGCCCACCCAAAAGCTCACAGGTGGTTGCAGCAGCTTGGCCCCTCGAACCTCCTCAGCGGCAGCGGAAGAACCCTCCATGCCATGCCATGGGTGCCTTCTCTGCAAAGAGCCCCGCGGCAGGAGATTTTTTTTAAAAAAAAAGCATGGGGAGAAGGAAGGGGAGGGAGGGGCGGGCCAGCCAGCCGTGGGCCAATCAAAATGGCCTGAAGGGCCAGATTTGGCCTGTGGGCTGGACTTTGGGCATGGCTGGCCTAAAGGGATCACTCACATCCAGAACACAACATAGTTTCCCATTCTGAGCTATTTTGGCCATTTTTGACTATTTTTTTTTACCCCATTCTGGAGCCACTCCAATTTTGCAATACCTTTCTTAAGTTGAAGTTCCCAGGAGAAGACGTAGTCCTGCTGATGAGGTCAGGCCACTTCAGATTAAACTGGGAATATCACTTTCTGTTGACGGGTAGCTTGCAGAATAAAAAGTTGAGGCATGATATGTCAGAACTCTGCAAATATTTAAAAATACAATTTTGATTTTGGGGGCTACAGAAGTTGGGACCTAAAATAATGGTGTAAAATTAGAAGAAAGAAACTGTCATTAGGGAGAACTTCCCAGCCGTATGAGTACTTGATCAGTGGAACAGAATATTTCAAAAGATATATCGGCGTCATCTCAGAACTTCAGAGAGGGAAAAGACCCTAAGGATCACTGTTGTTGTTGTTGTTGTTGTTGTTGTTGTTGTTGTTGTTGTTGTTGTTGTTGTTGTTGTTGTTGTTGTTGTTGTTGTTGTTGTTCACACAGCTAACTATGCTGGATCTTGTATTACAAATCACGAGTCGAACACTTCCCAAGCATTTAGGACTACGTGATGTATCGCTGAATTATGTGAGCAGATCCCAGTAAGGTGGCTTTCTGCAGCGGACTGATGGTGACTTTGTCAACTCCAATTTCTTCTAAATACTTGCTTACCACTTCAGGCACTGCACCCAGCGTGCCGATTACCACTGGGACCACCTGTACCACTTTATGCCAGAGTCTCTGAAGTTCAATTTTCAGATCCTGATATCGGGTAATTTTTTCAAGTTGTTTCTCTGTGATTCTACTATCACCTCACAATCATAATATCTGTGGTATTATGCTTCAAACCCCTGTCTGTCTGTATTCGGAAGTCCCAAAGTAATTCATCGGCTGTGGGGAAGATCCGTTTAAAGAGATCCCTCTTCCCGCCTCTACTATCACCTGGTGTAGCAATATCAATGAACCACACTCTTTTCTTCTCCACAATCATAATATCCAGGATATTATGCTCAAAAACTACAAAATTATGATGATGATGATGATGATGATGATGATGATGATGATGATGATGATGATGATGATGATGATGATTACATATAAATAACTACATAATGATAACCACAGACAACACACCACAAACCAATAAATAAAAAATATATCCAGATTCAATTGAATTAAATTTAATTAATCTTAAATAAGATTAAGATTCCAAATAAACTAACTTAACAATTGTAAAAAAAGATTTAAAAAGTAAATCTATCAGGAAGGCACAGTGGGGGAATCAAACTCCTCACCGCTGGCTTCATAGCCAAATACATAAACCATTAAGCTGTCCATCAATGGAGAAATGTGTTTTACTGTTACATTTTAACGTGAGGCTAGATGGGCATTGCTTTGCTCTGTACTAATTGCATCTGCAGGGGGTTCTGACCAATGATCCCTCCCAGTTTTCTGCAATGTTACAATACTACAATCAATGCAACTTAAAGAGAATCGAGTCCCTAATGCATCAGTCTGAAGCCTGTTTACCCAGATGCATGCTCTATTGAGAAAGTGATTGGTCAAGGGTGAACAAGATGGCTGCCTGGGACCAATGGCTGGTGCTGGTTGACTTGTGACTAAATTCCACTGAAATAAGAAGAATTTAGTCCTCTGTCATTTTATGCTAGATTGGGCTTGAATCTTTTGGAGCTGCTTTCTGGGACTGTACTGTATGTATGCTCCCAAGCAGAGAATGGTCCCTTCTGGGGCCAGCTATTTGGAAATGGGATAAAAAATGGCCGTGCAAAGATTTAGAAAGCAAAGAGAGGGGGGGGGATGTTAGCCATTTCCTCTGAAGTCATGAAGGCCATTAAAGTGGATTGGCAAAGAATGCTTTAATGGATTTGAGAATTTAGAACCCACCAAAATTATGGGGAGGGGGGAGCACTTTTTGGACCGGCAGAAAGAAAATGTTCCCAGTATAGGTTTATTTAGCATCAGCTTGTGGGGGAGAAGGAAAAAGACAGCAAGATGCAGTTCATGCCTCGGTGAGCCACAGCTAAAGTCATGGACTCACGAAAGGTTATAAACTCTTTTTCTTCCATTCCTGATGAAATCAAAACACCTCTACTCCCACCAAATCCCAGCCGCCTCTGATTTTGTTCTCAAATAAACAGCTTCATCTCCACTGAAGCAAAGACAAGCAAGTGACCTGTGTGTGTGCTTCTCAAAGATTTCTTTTCATTCCCCCCGGACGACGTGAGACTTGCATCCAACAGATGTTGGATTATATTGATAAATGCACCGACTGTTATCAAACACTGCAGGATGATATCAACCCGTACACAGGAGAACACTTCGCTGGGCCCTTGATATCTTCGATGAGGTTCCCTAATTCAAAGCTGTATCCCTTGTTTTCCCAAGTTCAGTCTCAGTCCTTGGCATTTCCAGGAAAGGGGGAACAGATAGCAGGCCAGGTATTGCTACAACAAACTGAGCAGGGTATGCACATACCATGTCTTGAGTTTTGGGGCTCACTGTCAAGTTGGACTATTGCAACTTGGGCTTCTTGGGTTTTCCCCCCAATGACTCAGACTCAGTTTGGGACTCAGAACCCAGCTATCCCACCTTTTTCTCTGTGGCAAAAAGGTTTTTTTGTTTGTTTGTTTTTAAAGTAGGGACTCAGAGCTTGGTACTTGGTACCAAAGACTTATGTTTTCTGTTGGGTCCGGTCTGTGGCTTCCATTTCTGCCATTTCCCATGTGGGGTTCACTGTTTTTAAATCTTCATAGAAAGTTGATCATCAGGGCTTCTGGGGTCTCCCTTGCTTTCCTTTTTCCTTTAAAAGGTGCCCAGAACATTGCAATCTTTCTAGAATCAGGCCATTTTAAAAGACGCTGTAAAGAGGGGGGGGGAGAAAAACCCTCTTTAGTTTTCCTGTCTTTTTTCCCAACTTTAAATTTATTCCCTCATGTGTCCAAATCAGTTTGTGACATTAAAAATGTACACACAAAGGTGTATATAGATTTCCATGCCCATTGATCTAATATGGAGAAATTCATGCAGAGATTTGCAAAATGGATGTCAAAATGGATGTTTTTCAGTTTAACTCTGGCTGCTTTCACATGACCACTAAAATCTGCTGCAAAGTGCTCACAGATGTGGAGCACTAAATCGTTTTCCCACGATCAGTGGACTTTAAAAAATACAGTGTGATCACACCCACTTAAGCACGACCCAGCCCTGTTGCTGTTCCAATGCAGATTTAAAACCATTACTTGAGTCTGTGGGAACATGATAAACATGCACCAAAACCTCTTCACCCCCGTTATGGTGTCTTTGCTGTGGTTCTCAGTCGGGGGATAAGAATGGATGTGGATTTTCAAAACGCGACCATGGGAACATCTGATCCGCAACATGAACCACGTGACCACTCCATGTGTGTGTGTGATCTAGATCCAAATTGCTGCAGATTTTAGTGGTCGTATGAAAGCAGCCATATTCTGATTTCTACCATGAATATTCACATTGTGGCTGTAGTTTGGTATGCATGTTATTCTTAATCACAAAATGCTGAGAAGTGCAGATGCCAAAGGACAACTATGTTTTGGCTCATATATTGATTCCTCAGGTATCAATGGGGTTAAGTTTTTACCAAAACACAAATCAAACACATTATTTCTTTCTCTGTAGTTGTAAAATTAAATATCCTTTAGCCACTGAGTGAAATGCAGATTGTACAATTTTCACAAGTCTGACTCAGAGCGACCATTTTCAACATTCATAATCTTGAATGTTCTGTTTTGTTCTTTTATTTATATTTCACACGTCTCTCTCCTTAATAAACTGGTGCTACCAGCAGTCCCTCAGTCCTTTTCTGGCAGAGCAACAGAGAGGAAGGAGCTGGTCAGAGGAGCACAGGGCCAAAGGGCAGAGCTAACTTCTTCTTTTTGCAGGAGCAAGGGGCGGAGTTTTAGCTTTAAATAGCTGCTACCAGCAGTCTCTCAGTCCTTTTCTGGCAGAGCAGCAGAGAGGAAGGAGCTGGTCAGAGGAGCACACGGCCAAAGGGCAGAGCTAACTTCTTCTTTTTGCAGGAGCAAGGGGCGGAGTTTTAGCTTTAAATAGCTGCTACCAGCAGTCTCTCAGTCCTCTTCTGGCAGAGCAGCAGAGAGGAAGGAGCTGGTCAGAGGAGCACACGAACAAAGGGCAGAGCTAACTTCTTCTTTTGCAGGAGCAAGGGGCGGAGTTTTAGCTTTAAATAGCTGCTACCAGCAGTCTCTCAGTCCTTTTCTGGCAGAGCAGCAGAGTGGAAGGAGCTGGTCAGAGGAGCGCACGGCCAAAGGGCAGAGCTAACTTCTTCTTTTTGCAGGAGCAAGGGGCGGAGTTTTAGCTTTAAATAGCTGCTACCAGCAGTCTCTCAGTCCTTTTCTGGCAGAGCAGCAGAGTGGAAGGAGCTGGTCAGAGGAGCGCACGGCCAAAGGGCAGAGCTAAATTCTTCTTTTTGCAGGAGCAAGGGGCGGAGTTTTAGCTTTAAATAGCTGCTACCAGCAGTCTCTCAGTCCTTTTCTGGCAGAGCAGCAGAGTGGAAGGAGCTGGTCAGAGGAGCGCACGGCCAAAGGGCAGAGCTAACTTCTTCTTTTTGCAGGAGCAAGGGGCGGAGTTTTAGCTTTAAATAGCTGCTACCAGCAGTCTCTCAGTCCTCTTCTGGCAGAGCAGCAGAGAGGAAGGAGGTGATCAGAGGAGCACACGGCCAAAGGGCAGAGCTAACTTCTTCTTTTTGCAGGAGCAAGGGGCAGAGTTTTAGCTTTAAATAGCTGCTACCAGCAGTCCCTCAGTCCTTTTCTGGCAGAGCAGCAGAGAGGAAGGAGCTGGTCAGAGGAGCGCACGGCCAAAGGGCAGAGCTAACTTCTTCTTTTTGCAGGAGCAAGGGGCGGAGTTTTAGCTTTAAATAGCTGCTACCAGCAGTCTCTCAGTCCTTTTCTGGCAGAGCAGCAGAGTGGAAGGAGCTGGTCAGAGGAGCGCACGGCCAAAGGGCAGAGCTAACTTCTTCTTTTTGCAGGAGCAAGGGGCGGAGTTTTAGCTTTAAATAGCTGCTACCAGCAGTCTCTCAGTCCTTTTCTGGCAGAGCAGCAGAGTGGAAGGAGCTGGTCAGAGGAGCGCACGGCCAAAGGGCAGAGCTAACTTCTTCTTTTGCAGGAGCAAGGGGCGGAGTTTTAGCTTTAAATAGCTGCTACCAGCAGTCTCTCAGTCCTCTTCTGGCAGAGCAGCAGAGAGGAAGGAGGTGATCAGAGGAGCACACGGCCAAAGGGCAGAGCTAACTTCTTCTTTTTGCAGGAGCAAGGGGCAGAGTTTTAGCTTTAAATAGCTGCTACCAGCAGTCCCTCAGTCCTTTTCTGGCAGAGCAGCAGAGAGGAAGGAGCTGGTCAGAGGAGCGCACGGCCAAAGGGCAGAGCTAACTTCTTCTTTTTGCAGGAGCAAGGGGCAGAGTTTTAGCTTTAAATAGCTGCTACCAGCAGTCCCTCAGTCCTTTTCTGGCAGAGCAGCAGAGAGGAAGGAGCTGGTCAGAGGAGCACACGGCCAAAGGGCAGAACTAACTTCTTCTTTTTGCAGGAGCAAGGGGCGGAGTTTTAGCTTTAAATAGCTGCTACCAGCAGTCCCTCAGTCCTTTTCTGGCAGAGCAGCAGAGAGGAAGGAGGTGATCAGAGGAGCACACGGCCAAAGGGCAGAGCTAACTTCTTCTTTTTGCAGGAGCAAGGGGCGGAGTTTTAGCTTTAAATAGCTGCTACCAGCAGTCCTCAGTCCTTTTCTGGCAGAGCAGCAGAGAGGAAGGAGCTGGTCAGAGGAGCACACGGCCAAAGGGCAGAGCTAACTTCTTCTTTTTGCAGGAGCAAGGGGTGGAGTTTTAGCTTTAAATAGCTGCTACCAGCAGTCCCTCAGTCCTTTTCTGGCAGAGCAGCAGAGAGGAAGGAGGTGATCAGAGGAGCACACGGCCAAAGGGCAGAGCTAAATTCTTCTTTTTGCAGGAGCAAGGGGTGGAGTTTTAGCTTTAAATAGCTGCTACCAGCAGTCCCTCAGTCCTTTTCTGGCAGAGCAGCAGAGAGGAAGGAGCTGGTCAGAGGAGCACACGGCCAAAGGGCAGAGCTAACTTCTTCTTTTTGCAGGAGCAAGGGGCGGAGTTTTAGCTTTAAATAGCTGCTACCAGAAGTCCCTCAGTCCTTTTCTGGCAGAGCAGCAGAGAGGAAGGAGGTGATCAGAGGAGCACACGGCCAATGGGAAGAGCTAACTTCTTCTTTTTGCAGGAGCAAGGGGTGGAGTTTTAGCTTTAAATAGCCGCTACCAGCAGTCCCTCAGTCCTTTTCTGGCAGAGCAGCAGAGAGGAAGGAGGTGATCAGAGGAGCACACGGCCAAAGGGCAGAGCTAAATTCTTCTTTTTGCAGGAGCAAGGGGTGGAGTTTTAGCTTTAAATAGCTGCTTCCAGCAGCACGCACCTTATGGCGCGTGCAAACTAAAAAAAAAAAAAAATTCTGGGTTTAAAAATAAATCTGGGTTTAATTGAGTTCCCAAGCCAAGCAACTCCTGAGGAGGTCCTACACTTCCTGACGTGCTTGCAGTTGGAGTAGAGGTGCTTTAGCGGCCCCTACACTGTTAGATTTTGACTAAATAAAAGAAGTAAAGAGTCTTACTAGATTAAAAAAAAAGTGCAAGTTTACATTTTTGAGACCTTGAATACATTTTATTGTAATAGTTAAAATGGAGTTGCAGGGAGCAGCTGTAGTTACCTGCAGTACTTGTGCCATGTTTGTTATCTTGACAGAGCGTGTGCAGAACTACATTTGCTGCAAGTGCAAGCTGGTAGCGCTATTGGAAGAGAAGGTCCAGCAGCTAGAGGCTCGCATAGTGGACCAGCAACATATTAAGGAGCTTGAGCGGTTCATGGACAGAGCGGAAGAGACTATCCAGGTCCAAGAAGAGACAGGGCACACTTCAGAGGAGGAAGTCACTCCCCCAACTCAGGAGGTGGATGGGTGGAGGAATGTGACTCAAAGGAGTAGAAGGCCAAGGCATCGCTCAGAGTGTCTTATCTTGCACAATCAATTTGAAGCTCTTTCCCTCAGCACACCTCATGAGGCACACATAGAGGAAGAAGTGGTTCCACCGGAGGATCTCTCCCTCATCACTATTGATGAGATACAAGATCAGGTACATGTTGATGAGCAGGCTGCAGGAGAGAAGCTCATTGTGCTAGGGGATTCTATCATTAGAAATACGGAGGGATGGATTTGTGAGGAGCATGATAACCGGATGGTCACTTGCCTGCCGGGTGCAAAGGTTGCAGACATCACCAGAAATATAGATAGCTTGTTAGAGGAGCCAGTGGTCATGGTACACGTCGGTACCAATGATGTCGGGAAGGCCAAGCGGTCAGTCTTGGAAGCCAAATTCAGGTTGCTAGGTAGAAGATTGAAGTCCCGGGCTTCCATGGTAGCATTTTCAGAAGTGCTACCTGTTCCTCGTGCAGGTCCCGCCAGGCAGGCAGAACTCAGAAGCCTCAATGCGTGGATGAGGCGATGGTGTCGAGAGGAGGGCTTTAGATTTGTCAGGAACTGGAGAACATTTTGGGACAAGCCAAACCTGTTCAGGAGGGATGGGTTGCACTTGAATCATGATGGGACCAGATTGCTGGCACTCAACCTCAAAAAGGCAGCAGAGCAGCTTTTAAACTGATAACTGGGGGAAAGCCGACAGGAGCTGTGTGGCATCCGGTTCGGAACACCTCATCCTCGGGGAATGAGGTTGGAGAGGGTAGAGAATCACATAGAGATGACATAGCAAGTATTAACACTGGCTCCACCATAGAATCACTGTGGGTTAAACTACCAGGTCCAAAGAGTGATGTGATAGTTGGAGTATTCTATCGTCCACCAGATCAAAAACTTGAGGGGGACCTTGAAATGAGGAGAGAAATCATGGAGGTGGCTAAGAGGGATACGATAGTAATCATGGGGGACTTTAATTATCCCCACATTGACTGGGCCAATGCGAGCTCTGGGCAAGAAAGAGAAACTGGGTTTCTCGACTTGCTGAATGACTGTGCCTTAGAGCAACTTGTCATGGAGCCCACCCAAGAACAGGCAACTCTAGATCTAATATTGTGTGATACTCAGGACCTCGTCAGGGATGTGAATGTCACTGAGCCTCTGGGGAACAGTGACCATGCTGCAATTACCTTTGCCATGCATGTCGGAGGAAGAGTGTCAACCAAATCAGACATAAAAACCCTTGATTTTCGAAGGGCAAACTTCCCTCAGATGAGGAAACTAGTTAGAGAGAAACTGAAGGGGAGGGTTAGAAGAATCCAATCTCTTCAGAGTGCATGGAGTCTGTTTAAAACAACAATAATAGAGGCCCAGCACAAGTGCATACCACAAAGAAAGAAGAGCTCATTTAAGTCCAAGAGGACACCGGCATGGTTAACGAGTGGAGTTAGAGAGGCTCTAAAGCACAAGGAGAGGTCCTTCTGTAAATGGAAATCCTCCCCAAACGAGGAAAATAAAAAGGAACACAAACTCTGGCAAAAGAAATGTAAAAAGATGATAAGGGAGGCAAAGAAAGACTTTGAGGAACGAATAGCTAGCAATATAAAGGGTAATAATAAAAGCTTCTTTAAATATGTTAGAAGTAGAAAACCTGCCAGAGAACCAATTGGGCCTCTGGATGGTGAGGGAGGAAAAGGGGAGGTTAAGGAGGACTTGGATATTGCAGAGAAATTGAACGAGTTCTTTGCGTCTGTCTTCACGACAGAGGACCTTGAGCGGATTCCGCTGCCTGAGCCACCCCTCTTGACTAAAGAATTAAATCAAATACAGGTTAAAAGAGAGGAGGTTTTAGGACTAATTGATAAATTGAGGATTAACAAGTCACCGGGCCCAGATGGCATCCACCCAAGGGTTATTAGGGAACTGAGAAATGAAATTGCAGATCTCTTAACAGTTATATGCAACTTGTCTCTTAAAACGGCCACAGTGCCGGAGGACTGGAGGATAGCAGATGTCACACCAATTTTTAAAAAAGGAAGGAGGGGGGACCCAGGAAACTACAGGCCAGTTAGCCTTACATCTGTCCCAGGGAAGATGGTGGAAGGCCTCATCCAAGAGAAAATCTTAAAACACATAAAAGAACAAACCTTGCTGAGAGAAAATCAGCATGGCTTCTGTAAGGGTAAATCTTGTCTGACAAACCTTTTAGAATTTTTTGAAAAGGTCAACAGGCACGTGGATTTGGGTGAACCGGTGGATATAGTCTATCTGGATTTTCAAAAGGCTTTTGACACAGTCCCTCACCAAAGGCTGCTGAGAAAATTGCATAGTCAGGGGATAAGAGGGCAGGTCCTCTTATGGATTGAGAACTGGTTGAGATCCCGGAAACAAAGAGTAGGTGTCAATGGGAAATTTTCACAATGGAGAGAAGTGAAAAGCGGTGTGCCCCAGGGCTCGGTCCTGGGACCGGTGCTTTTCAATCTGTTCATAAATGACCTGGAGACAGGGATAAACAGTGAGGTGGCCAAGTTTGCAGATGACACAAAACTTTTCCGTGTGGTAAAAACCAGAGAAGATTGTGAAGAGCTCCAGAAGGATCTCTCCAAACTGGGGGAGTGGGCTGAGAAATGGTAAATGCGTTTTAATGTAACCAAATGTAAAGTAATGCATATTGGGGCAAAAAATCCAAACTTCATCTATCAACTCATGGGCTCTGAGTTATCCGTGACGGATCAGGAAAGAGATCTTGGTGTGTTGGTGGACAGCTCCATGAAGGTGTCTACCCAATGTGTGGCAGCAGTGAAGAAGGCCAATTCCATGCTAGGGATTATCAAAAAGGGGATTGAAAATAAAACAGCCAACATTATAATGCCATTATACAAAACAATATTAAGGCCCCACCTGGAGTATTGTGTACAATTCTGGTCACCGCATCTCAAGAAAGACATAGTGGAACTGGAAAAGGTGCAGAAGAGAGCGACTAAAATGATTACTGGGCTGGGGCACCTCCCTTATGAAGAAAGGCTAAAACAATTGGGCCTCTTTAGTCTGGAAAAAAAGGCGCTTGAGGGGGATATAATTGAGACATACAAAATAATGCAGGGTATGAGTAAAGTGGATAGAGGGAAGCTCTTCTCCCTCTCTCAAAATACCAGAACTAGGGGACATACACTCAAATTGAGTGCTGGGAGAGTAAGAACTGACAAAAGAAAAAATTTTTTCACCCAGCGCGTTGTAAGTCTATGGAACTCCCTGCCACAGGATGTGGTGATGGCATCTGGCCTGGATGCCTTCAAAAGGGGATTGGACAGATTCCTAGAGGAAAAGTCCATCACGGGTTACAAACCATGATGGAGATATGTAATCTCTAGGCTTTAAACCAGGGTAGTTCAAGGGCCAGATGCAGGGGAGTGGTATCAGGAGACAGATATCTAGTCTCATGCGCTCCCAAACGCATCTGGTGGGGCCGCTGTGAGATACAGGAAGCTGGACTAGATGGGCCTTTGGCCTGATCCAGCATGGCTCTTCTTATGTTCTTATGTTCTTATGTTCTTATGTTCTTATGTTCTTATGTTATGTTCTTATGTAACATCTTGCACCATCAATATATAAAATGAGAGAGGAACACATGTAGGAGCAACATATATTTTTGTGTTAGTTAGACAGCTATGCAAATTTAGATTTTGTGTTGTACAGAACAAAATATAACATCAGAGATAATGCAGCATAATCTGTGAATGATGAACAAAGAAGGTAAACTGTTCTTGAAATGTGAAATAAGAGTTTCCAAAATATCTCTTATGTTAACATACTCAAGGGATTTATCAAGAGCTCAGAGAAGTGCTGGATAGCTCAGTATCTGGCTACTGAGTTGGGAGTTCAATTCCCCACTGTTCCTACTTGTCAGGCATTGGACTCAGTAATTCACATGGTTCCTTTGCTGTTTGCACTTGTTCTTATTCTTGTTCTTGGTCTTGTTCATAGAATCATAGAATCATAGAGTTGGAAGATACCTCAAGGGCCATCTAGTCTGAGCCCCTGCCATGCAGGAACCCCCATCACAGGACTCCTGACAGATGGCCATCCAGCCTCTGCTTAAAAACCTCCAAAGAAGGAGACTCCACCCTCCTCCTTTGGGGCAGCAGATTCCACTGCCGAGCAGCTCTAGCTGCCATTAACTTCTTCCTAATGTTCACGTGGAATCTCTTTTCCTGTAGTTTGAAACCATTGCCCCGCATCCTAATCTCTGAAGCCTAGTCTCTTGTTCTTGTTTTTGTTGGAGAATGCAAAATAATCATAGAATCATAGAATCATAGAATTGGAAGGAGCCTTATGGCCATCACATCCAACTCCCTGCTCAATGAGTCTAACAGATGGTTGTCCAGTTTCTTTTTAAATGTTTCCAGCGCTAGAACACTCACCACTTCCTGAGGTAATTGGTTCCATTGTTGTAGTGCTCAAGCCATTAGACCCTTTTCCTGATATTCAGCTTAAACCTGGCATCCTGTAGATTGAGCCCATTACTGTGTGTCCTGCACTCTGAGGTGATGATGGTCTGATCCTCTATATGACTGCCTTTCAAGTGTCTGGAAAGTGCTATCATCTTTTCTCAAGGTGAAACATGCCCAGTTCTTTCTGTCTTTCCTCATAGGGCTTGGCTCACCAAGGATCTTTTTGGTGGTCTATATAAACTTTATAGAGGTGCCTTGATGCCCTGAGCACATTTGATCTCACCTTATCCCGGAAGCTAAGCAGGGCCAAGCCTGGCTAGTACTTGGAGGAGTGACCACCAGGGAATACCAGGTGCTATAGGTGCCTGGAGTAGGAACTGGCAAGCCACTCTAGTATGCCTGCCAAGAAAATTCCATGGACATGGGATCACAAAGAGTCCGTCATGACTGTAATGGCACAACAACAACAATGCTTTATACCTACCAAATGTTCCAGATATATACCAAAACTTTCTTGCAGATAGCAAACCTGGTATAAAATTGAGGGTTGTGCAAGCCAGCAAAACACGAATTCACTAAAATTCTGACTCTCATGCTAGTGCATGTGGTAAAGGACATCAGGAATTCTTGACTAATCCAGACACACATCTACGTGCATTTTAAAGGTTGCCTTATTTGCATCTTTCTGAACCTAATAATTCATTTTCCCATTGACTAAAACATGTTCCATTTTCAAATGCACAGCTTTTTCCAATCTGCATATCTATCTATCTATCTATCTATCTATCTATCTATCTATCTATCTATCTATCTATCTATCTATCTATCTATCTATCTATCTATCTATCTATCTATCTATGTGTCGGTTTCTGTCTATAAATTGTATTCTGGTCTATGTTGGGATCCAGAGTGTTAGAGCAGGATAAATCCTTTTAAAAACCAAACTAGAACACATTTCTGATCTTTCCCTGGTCAAATTTTATTCTGACTTTCTGCAGGACTATTTAGATGACCACACGCAGCTGATGAAATCACACTCATAATCACAGAAGAACTGGATCATAGTTAAAGTTCATGCCCTCTCATGTATGACATATATTTGCTTGTCATTCATCTCCCCCTCCCCCTCCCCAAAAAAAAGAAACATCAAGATTTTCTTATTCATTTGGATAAGGCGGCTCATAAAAACACCATGCAGATGAGTCTGCATGCATAGATGTTATTCATATTCATATTCATATTCAGATGGGCAAAATTAGGTTGGGTGTATGATGGGTGTTTGCTGTCTATGAGATTGAAACAAGATTCTGGTTAAACTCTGGTTGCAGTTTAAAACTTTTGCACTGAAAATGAAGAAATTGAAATAGTTAAAGATTTCCTTTTGCCTTGGTTGCATCATTAATCCAAATGGAGATGGTAGTAAAAAATTAGAAGACTGATGTCGAGAAGAGCAGCTAGGAATTATCTAAAGAATAAGGGCATGTCACTGAAGACCAAGATCGCTCAGTAGTTTAGATCAGTGTTTTTCAACCACTGTTCCGCGGCACACTAGTGTGCCGCAAGATGTTGCCTGGTGTGCCGTGGGAAAAATTGAAAAATTACTTTTTATATAGTCAATATAGGCACAGAGTTAAATTTTTTAACATTTTCTAATGGTGGTGTGCCTCGTGATTTTTTTCATGAAACAAGTGTGCCTTTGCCCAAAAAAGGTTGAAAAACACTGGTTTAGATCTCAAGCTGTGGAGTCAGAAGTTGAGAGTTAGATTCCCCACCATGCCTCCTTGAGAAGGGCTGGACCACAGGGTGCCCTCCAGCTCTGAAGTTCAAAGGTTAAGATAGCTCAGTAGCTTAGGTCTTGAGACAGAAGAAGATTGCAGTTCCTCATCCTTGTGTACAAAGGCAACACGACCAAGGACTTCCTGGGCCTGGATAACATATGTCACTCAACCTCTGGTGCTCTTGTTCAGGCACAAAGGACACAAAGCAATGCCTACCCCATCCATCAGCCTCCAAAATGATAAGGACAATTTTGGCTGCTTGGATCTATTTTTCTAGTCATGGAGGCTCCTCCTAAGCCCCCTTTCCCTCCAGGCTTCTAAAATTGTGTAAGGAATTTCTATGCATAGAAATGCCCCTCACCTCAATGGTCATCTCTCAATACATGGCAGGCAACAGAAATAGTGGTGGAAGAGCCAAGAATGACTCAAGAAAATTGGAGAGTTCAGTGGTTTCTGCAGAGGTTCGGAGCTCAGTCCCCCTACTGTACAGTGGAACCTTGACTTACATACTGCTTGACTTGCATCATATTTGACTTACAGCAAGAAGGGGCCTGTTTGACTTGAGTCGCAGGCTTTGACTTACATCTTGGAGCCCCGGCGCAAGGCACCAGAATTGGGCGGCAGCCACAACCCAGCATCGCGGCTGCCGCCTCCAAACTGCTTCTGCCTTCTTCCCCTCCTCCGGCAGTGGCGGCTTCGGCGAGGCCAGCTCAGAGCACCTGGAGCTGGTCCTCTGCCTCACCAAAGCCGCCGCTGCTGCCGGAGGAGAAGAAGGGCCGGGAGCTCGGGGCTGGCCTTGCTGGTTAGACAGTCAGCTCAGTCTTGTAAAAATCTGGCTGCAGAAGTCTGGTCCACAATAGAAGCATTTTAGTTGGGGAGTTGTAAAGTTGTGGGACTCTAATGGTAAGCATAGAGTTGTTCAGAACTTGGAACATCAGGTTAAAAATCAGTAAAACTTAAATGTTAGACATTGTTGCTGTGAACATTAAAAAGTGGAGGCATATAACTTGTAGACTATAATTCCACTGCCTCCTCCTCTCTTTGAAGAGACATTTCATTTACATCCCTGGAAGGAATCTCCTATCCCAGTCAAATTTGTGTTAAATTGCTGTTTTCGGGGGTATTTTTCATCATCTGGAACGGATTGATCCGCTTTCCCATTACTTTCTATGGGAAACGTTCATTTGACTTAAGTCATGTTTGACTTAAGTCTAGACCACTGGAACGGATTAATGACGTAAGTCAAGGTTCCACTGTACCTCCTTGACAGGGGTTGGACATGATAATCCATAAGGTCCCTTCCAGCTCAGTAGTTTGATGATGATGATGATGATGAAGAAGAAGAAGAAGAAGAAGAAGAAGAAGAAGAAGAAGAAGAAGAAGAAGAAGAAGAAGAAGAAGAAGAAGAAGAAGAAGAAGAAGAACCCAGAGACAACAGACAAATGATGTAAAACCTCATTTTACATACAGAAATTCGCTGGCTTAGCTCTCTGGCTGGAGAATCAAAAGTTGGAAGTTTGAGTCCCCACTGTGCCTCCTTGAGAGCTACTGGACTCAATGATCCACAGGGTCTTTTCCAGTTCTCCAGTCCAAAGGTTATCATTATTATAGTAAGATATTCCCATTTGCTATACATGAATATAAAGCTGTAAAAGAATGAATAAATAAAAATCTGGCAAGGCAACAAACAGACAAATCATTCGAAATATGGTGTTGAAGGGGAGTTTTGTGAATGTCAGAAGGGATGTCAGAAAGACAAGCAAATGTTCCAACTCTCTCTAGAAGTTAAAATGGCTAAACTGAGGATATCATGCCATTTGGATACATCGTGAGAAGACAAGACTCATTGGAAAAGATGATCACACCAGGAAAAGAAGACAGGCAAATATGAGGTGATTGACTCAATAAAGAAAGTCACAGCTCTGATTTGTAAGACCTCATAAAACTTGTAAATGACAGGATTTTCTGGAAGGTTGCAAAACTCATTGGGTCACCTTCAAAAGCAAAGCAAAGCAAAGTGTTCTGCTTATATACAGTACCATCCCATAGTGCTTACAGTACTCTCTGGGTGGTTTAAAATTTAATTTTACAGGCTACACATTGCCCCCGCCCCCCAGCAAGCTGGTTACTCATTTTACCGACCCCGGAAGGATGGAAGGCTGAGTGAACCTTGAGCCTGCTACCTGGGATTGAACCCCAGGTCATGAGCACAATTTTACCTGCAGAACAGGCATTTAACCACTGCATCACGAGGCTCCTACCTTCAGTCAGAATTAACTCGCTGGCACAAAACAATGATAACAATCTCTGCTCCAAAAGGTTTAGTTAAAAATAAGGCCGCCTTCAAAGGCTCCCAATACTTATTGTCACAGAGCCATTTTGTTTTCATACTAAGAAAATTATGTCCTAAAAGCTAACCTCCATATACATGAAAACAAACCTGTAGAGCAGGCCTGCCCAAACTTCGGCCCTCCTGATGTTTTGGACTACAGCTCCCAGAATTCTAAGCTTAAATTGCCAATGGCAAAGGACTGTGGGAGTTGCAGTCCAAAACATCTGGAGGGCTGAAGTTTGGGCAGGCCTGCAGTAGAGTTTCTGAGGCAGTGGCATACACACATTCTCTATATAGCTAGACCTTGGATTGGGCCCTATATCCAACATTACAAATTCAGCAAAAACAGTTTGCAGATTCTACAAACCTGCAGACCCCACCAGATGTGAACACCAAGGTTCTGGAGAAGGTTCCAAACCACCTTACAAGAACTTCCTCACCGTGAGTTCCACATCTCTGCTTGCCCTGTTCATTTCTGGTATCTGAGGTGAGTATGTTTGGAAACATAATACCTGTTTCCTTTGACATTTGCAGTAGCAAAATCTTCCCTCTGCTGCTTCTTGCCAGGATGGCACACAGAATCTGTTCGCCATCTCCTTTGCTAACTCAAGAATTGGTGACACATGTTGGCATTCTCTATAAATGGGATTTCCAAAATAACCAAGAGCATGGCCTTCAATGACTTACCATCATAAAGATGTATATGATGGCTTTGGGAGATAATGTATAAATGGTTATACAAATGCCAACATATTCCACCTATTTATTAGTTGTTTGGGCACATGCCATTCCCACTCCTGCATACAATGTGCACAGTTCCGAAAAGATGTACTTACACCTCCTCTGGAGCCCAGCCTCTTGTAAAGAAACAGAGAAACATGAATTTTAACAGATACTGATAAAGTGCAACAGTGATTGTCCATAGGCCCTGTGAGAACCTAGATAAATGAAGTGCCTGAACATCCCCGCTTATTGTTCCCTGTAATGATTGTTATGCCCTTGGTGATCTTTGTTACCCCACAGATGCCTGCAATAAGATTTACCACCTTATTAAAGAGACCAGATCGACAGATGATCAAGGGAAACTAATAGCAACAAAGAGCTGCAGAGTAAATTGTTGCCTCAACCTTGTTCAAGCCCAGCCTATTGAATGTGGTGGGATGATGAATAGAAAACGGTTGCATTCAAAGGCAAATGCTGAGATGCCAATTTGTGGGGGGAAACAAGCCTTTTGTGCTGTTCCTCAACACTGGAACAGATTAGTATCAAAAGCCATTGTGAGCATCCCTTGGCAGTACACAATGATTTGTGGGGGCATAGGCAAAGTTGTTGTCTGGCTTTTTGAAAGGAAGAAAGGAAGATATACAACAACTACCTTGAAAAGGGCTGAGAAATGGAAAGGCAAACTCAACAATGAATAATATAGAAAGCTGTGGTTTTGTACATGGTTTGGAAATTTAATAGACATGGTTCCTCATTTTTCCCCCAAACGAAAACACCACACAATGTAGTGCGTGTTGAAGTCTGTGCTTTTTTTTTTTTTAAAGAACTTGGGTGTGACTTCCATCCTACAGATGCTGGTATTTGCTATTGCGCATTACGAGACCAAAATATTGTAATTTTCTTCTCTTTGTGGCATTGAGAATTTCTAGTTTCATATTCATGCACTGTAATATGGCCACATTAATGACTCTGCCTATCCAAGGTATTGTCAGAATAGAATGCTTCCAGCCTCCTCCCTAATGTGTCTGTAAGGGTCCAACTTTTTGCCCAAATGTTTCATGGAAGTTCTATGTTTGTGTTCTATGGTACCAAGTCAGAACTTAATTTAAGGAGTTGTTTCTCCGGTTCAGCTCCCCCAGTGAGTTTCCATAGCCAAGCAAGTACAGTATTCTCACCGTATTCTCTGGCGTTCTAGTCTGTCAACCTGTTCACTACACCACACTGGTATCCCTTCCTAGAAGTTATCGCTGGGGGAAATTTCTCTTCCATTTCTTCATATCAGAGTTTCCCAAGTGTCATCCATTCCTTTTCCTTTGGAATGAAAAGAATTCCATATGGGGGAAACAATACACGAGTCCAACTGTAACTGATAACTATCTGTCTCCAAACCCAAGGTTTTGAGAACTTTAAATTTGTGTTTCCTTGTGTTTCCAGTGGTGCCGAGTTGACATTGACATAATATCAAACCATGAAAGAATGGGGGCAACATGATCCCCATAGTGGTAGGAATAGATGGATCTATTGAGCCTGAACATTTCTGGCTCTTTTTGAAGAATTTGCTAAAAGTTCCTAATTGTTTATTTTGGAGATAAAAGTAAAACAAAGATGCTTTGAAAAAATCCAGTGCATATAAAAGAAAACCTGACAGATGTTCTTATCGCTAAAGGAATGCTCTTTGAAATGCTTTGTTCAGTAAAGAATCATACTGAAAAAATGAAAAATAAAATTGCTTGGAGGAAAAGATGTTGCTTCTATTGGTGGACTTCCGGTAAAATAACTAAGACCAAACGGATACTATAGAAAGCTTCACCTGCCAATCTCTGCACTTCAAATGGATGCTAACGTGCACGGTTCACATATGGAAACTTGTCTGAACCCCTGTTACTGATTATTGATCATTCTGGTCTCCACAAACCAAACTGGAAATATCAGAGATTATGTGCTTTCATGAAGCAAAATATGAATTCAACACAGAGAGCAGTGAAAGTTCTGTTTGGATATATGGTGAATGTGCTCAAACACTTCGTAATATGTCAGTTTTTTTCATTGCTTCTCTACAGCTCTGGTGATCAAATGTTCACTTTGATTATATTTACTGCTATAACTTTCCCTTTTTCTCAAGAGGCTTTTTTTTTCAAATGTCATAGCTATCCAGAGCCCTCCACAGGTTCGTTTTATGCTTAAAGTGAGCTATAAACATAGCAGTCTCTACCGAGAGCACCAAATGTGTAAATTCCATAGAGCACAAATATGAAATGAAAAGAGGGCCTCCTCGCATCTTGCACTTGTTTTGTCCCTTCCTCATTGTCCCATGGGACAACATTGCATAGCCATGTTAATTTATTTTCTAACCTTTTTGAATTATTTTTCAGCAACTCCTTGTGAGGTGCCTAACTCACTGTGAATTAGGTATTGTGATTTTTTAAAAAATATTAATAGCAGTCCAAATTGTTGTTTCCGTTTTCGGTTATCGTTTCCGTTACGTAACGGAAACGGTAACGATAATTAAGCCGTCAGAACTCGAACTCGAACCGAAAAAAGAAAAATTTGGTCGGGTTTTTCGTTTCCGTTTGTGGCATCGCGGCGATCGCGTGATGTGAAGCACAGAAAAAGTTTTAAAAGATCTTTAAAATAACCCTGAATCCCGGCCAAAAAAGCAGGCAAAAATATGCCTGCCTGAGGCTCTGCCACCTACCAGAGGAGTGGTTTCTGGGGGGTCCCCGGCTTTCCCCCCCTCTTCTCCTGTCCTGGGCTGCTTGCACCAGGTTGGGGAGGGGGGTCATCCTCGTAGTCTGTCTCGCTGCATGCAATGCGGTGGGGGGGATCCAAAATGGCGACCACAATTTTTCTTTTGAAATTGTGGTCAAAAAACACACCAAATCACCACAGAAACATGTGAAATTTATTTATTTTAAATGCCTGAATTTTTATAGTAGCAGCAGTGGGTTTTTTATAGCAATCAAATGTCGTATTGATTTTATTTTATTTTATTTTATTTTATTTTAGACCTGCCCATTTGGGCTGGGCATGGGATGGGACCATGCAATTTTTTTGAACCATTCCACCAATGGCATCGTCAGGTTTTTGACTGACACTTCTGGATGCCAGCACCTTCCAGAAATCGCAGTCTGGTGTATGGATGTGGTTGAGGGAGGAGGGCTGGCTGCTGGTGCTGGTGTGATCCGATCGAGATTGAGGAGGGAGGCTGGAGGCTTTAGGATTTAAGTTAGGCAGGCAGGGAGGGAATTGAATTTAGAAAATAATTTCTTTGATTCCCTGCAGCTTTGTCTGCTGAAGGGAATCACAGTTTATTCTTTATTTCTTCTCTGGCAGTTTGAGGATTTTTTTTTCATATTTGATAAAGGAGGAGGTTCAACTGGGAGTGGGAGGTGTAGATTTATTTTAAATATATATTATATACTACCATTTATTTTCTATTTTCCCAACTTCAGTTTGCTTGCACACACACACACATTTGGGGTGCAAGCCAAGAACAGAACCTCTATCCTTCCTAAGTGATATCCTAACCGTCCACTCGCCCGTCCGCCCGTGCCGCCACCCGCCTGCGGCCCGTGCTGCTGCCCGCCCACTCGCCCGCACACAGACACAGCCCACCCATGGCACCCCACCACCGCCCTCTGCCCACCCCCCCGCCCCCGCCCCGCCCCCGCCTAGGGTGCAAAAACACCTAGCGCTGGCCCTGATTGCTGGATGCCCCTATGCTCTGGGAAGTCAAATCGCTCTAAATCGCGGTGGAAACAACAAACAACAAACGGAAATGACAAATTTTTGAAAATTTTGCGACAAACGGAAACGAGCCAAAGCCAACCCGCTCTGACAAACGAAAACTCAAAACATCATTTTTTCTGGTCATGCCTATGTCTAGCAGTCAATGTTTTAGAATTGATCATCCTTTTAAAAATAATAAATAGTGCCATAAACAATAGATTAATCTGGTCTGGTAATTGGACATTCCTAGTTAACACTATGCAATGTGTAGCCTGCATAGTGTAATTAAAACTGCAAACCGCCCAGAGACTACTTGAAGTGGTATGGGGTGGTATATAATCAGAACACTTTACATGCAGGAATGGGCAGAACTGACCATGTAGTATCAGAAATTTCCCCCAGGGGACAGCTGATATTAGAGATTTGCCAGCAGAAGGACTACCAGCACAACTGCTTTCCTGGCTAAGCAACTAGAAGCAGATTCAATAACTATGAGGGAAGGAAGAGCTAAATAATGCCAGATATCGAACCTTCCTCTGTAGTAGTCTGATCCATGGGGGAAGTCCAAAGTCCGCATTCCAAGAGAGTGAAAGCATTCCTGATGCTCTCTGCTGAATCCACATGTTCCAGACTCCAGACCTTGGAATCTAAACCAGCCTGGGTTACCTATTATTTGCCTTTAATGTACTCAGCTTGTTTATTCCTGACTTGGCACTGCCTGTTCATCTACACTTATTTACTCCTGGTTACTGGGCTAATTCTGCTTACTTTTCATCCTCAGCTATTCTTGTCTCCTTGTCTCCTTCTCAGTAACTCATCTTTCTCATTAACTCGCCTTCCATCTGCAAACAGCAAGTTCATGGGTTATGGTAATCAATAACTGGGCAAGGCATGCTCTGTCCACGAGGCAATTATCTATACAGCAGCCAGCCAACCAGCATATGCCAACCTTTCCCTTGCGACCAATCCCTGATTCTGTGAATACACTGGGGTGTACCCTTTCTCTTGTAACCAATCACTGATGCTGTGCACACTGTGGCATGTAAATGATATGTAATAAAATGTGCCAAATGGCAAGGGGTGACATCATCGCTTTGCTGGTCGGACAACTGGACTCGAGTCTACGTTCTTTCATCCGGATCCCCCACATTCCTCCAACCCAGAGAAAAAGCCACCTTGCTAGTATATGGCTAGGCCAATTTGATGGTTATCCTAAGTAAATACTAGGCTGGGGAGGGATATGAATCCAGTACAGTTTCAGCTGACCAACTGTCCCCTCAGAACATCTACTGCCTTGGTTTTTTAGAACCCTAAATTATGAAATATGTGGGAATTCATTGAACTTGATGGATTGTTCCAGTATGTGACTAATGTGAGTGCATATTGTCAGTTTCAATTCCTCTGCTTGTCTTTTATTGGTCATTATTACCAAAGATGAATGGGTAATGGTTGATGCTTTATAAATTTCTGAGCAATCTTGAGTGCTGTCGTTTGCAATGAACTACAGTAGGACCTCTATAACTGCAAGAGATCAGTTCCGGGCCACCCCAAGTATAACAAAATCCACGGACAAGAGCAAATGCTCTTATCCAGGGGGTGGCAATGGTGGTGAGGGGGTTGTGGTGTCAGTGGAGCACCAGGGGCAAAAGCAGTGGTGCTGTGTGACCAATGGCAGGCCTTCACACTGCCAGGGCTGCTGGCAGGGACTTTTCACCACATGGCCACCATCAAGGAATCTGCATTTCCTCATGGGTGTGCCAGTTGGCCCTTCACACTGCCACTGGCAGAGACCTCACACCTCCTCAACCACCTTTGCTTAGGCCCCAGGGGACATCACTGGGCCAGACTGCTGAAGGCCACTGCCAATGTAGTGGGTGGGCACCAGCGGGCCACACGGCTGCTGCTGCACCACCTGGCGTGGCACACCACCACCCTCCCAGCCCCTCACACTGCTGGTCACCAGCCATGGATAACTGAATCTGTAGATGGTGAATCAGCGGATACAGGGTGCTGCTATTTGTATCTCTACCAATTAGACATGGGCACGACTTGGCAAAATTGTCGTTTCCATTTTTGGATATCGTTTCCGTTACGTAACGGAAACGGTAACGACAATTAAGCTGTCAGAACTCAAACTTGAACCGAAAAAAGAAAAATTGGGTCTGATTTGTCATTGTCATTCCTGGCATTGTGTGGCGATAAAGTTTTAAAAATTAAAAAAACCCAGATTCCTGGACAAAAAAGCAGGCGAAAATATGCCTGCCTGAGGGCACCTACCAGAGGGGTGGTTTCTGGGGGGGGCAGCCTTTCCACCCTCCTGTCCTGGGCTGCTGGTACCGGGCTGGGGGGGCATCCTTCTCCATTTGCCATGCGGTGCGGGGGATCCAAAATGGCGTCTGCAATTTTTTTTTTTGAAATCGTGGTCCAAAAAACCACCAAAGCACCACAGAAACATGCAAAAATTAGCTATTTTAAATTTGAATTTTTACAGTAGCAGCAGTGGGTTTTTTTCGCACTGATTTTTTTTATTTTTATTTTTATTTTTTTTTTTCACACCTATGCAATGATGGGCTGGCCATGGGATGGGACCATGCAAATTTTTGGACCCATTCTACCAATCGCATGGCCAGGTTTTGACTGACACCTCTGGATGTGCAAGAGGGCATAAAAAGCTGAGGCACTCCCAGAAGAGTCGCAGTCCGAGCTTGGATGTGGGTGGGAGAGGGCTGTGTGTAGCTGGCTGCTGTGCTAGACTAGTTTCGATTTTCATGGAGCCTTTAGATTTCAGTTAGGCAGGCAGGGAGGGAATTGATTCAATTGAATTTTTAGGAAATAATAATAATTCCTTTCATTCTCTGTCTGCTGTGGGGAATAGCAACACAGTTTATTCTTTTTTTATTCTCCTGCAGTTTGTTAGGATTTCTTTTCTGATAGTGCTTCAAAGGGGGGGAGGTTTGAGTGGGAGGGGAGGTGTGGATTTATTTTAAAAATTTCATTTGCTTGGTGGCAAGCCAAGATCCTTTCATATCCTGCCTGCAGCTCTGCTGTGGGTGCACTGCCCACTTTGTTTGCAAAAATTGCAATTGCTTTATTCGATGCAGTCTTGTGCAGCAAGTCAGTTTAAAGTGTTTTCCGCCTGCTCTGGGTCATTGCGGGACCCGCGCCCGCCGCCCGCGCGCCCGCCCCTCCCCCCTGCCGCTGCCGCCACCCGCCCATGCCCCCCCGCCACCCCGCCCGCCACCTAGGGCGCAAAAACACCTAGTGCCAGTGGGACGCCACTCGCTGGGACGTCAAAGAGTCCCAGCCGCCCAGAGTTCCCGTAGGGAAGATGGAGCGGGATATACGTATTTAAATAAATAAATAAATAAATAAATAATAAATCGCGCGAAATCGCGGTGGCGGTAACGACAAATGACAAACGACACGACTAAATGACAATTTTTTAAAAAATTTCGCAAAAAACGGAAACGACCCGAAACGGACTTGTCCCGAAAAATGACAACTCGAAAAAAAAATTTTCTGGTCGTGCCCATCTCTACTACCAATCAAATAAATCCACTGGAAACTGGGACACAAACAATCATTCCCACTGTATCACATATGAAGTAAAAGAACAGGAGGGGGAAAAAGGTTTTAAAAATGTCTGTGAAGATTCTCTGTCATCCAGGTGAAGTTGAGTCCTGGCAGCTGGACTTCTATTCTTTTGAGAGCTAGACGTTTCACTACTCATCCAAGTTGCTTCGTTGGTCTTTTAGAAATCTCCTTCCTCCTTTTGCTGTGGCTGTCATGAGTCAGCAGTAAATCTGTTCAGCAGTTAATTGTGTCATCACTTCCTCATTTCTTTGCCTCACAAGGTGCAATTTGAAAGACACGGCAGCTCTAAGGAAAACATTGGCTTACTTCCAAACTTTTTTTCTTTGTCTTTTGGGATACCTATCATTCTTTGCTCTAATTTTGACTTTTAATGATGTAGGATGCCTCTTTTTACTCATTGTGCTTCACTGTAAGGATTGACTTTCAATGATATTTGCCAGCCACAACTGTATACTTATTGTTTTCAACATTAAATGTAATGTAATGTAATGTAAATCTAAGTGTCTACCCACTAAAATGTGATCTGTCCACCAATAATATCTAAGGTTTGGAAATTATAACTCATTTTATGTTATTTTTATTGTCAATATATTTACTTTATTTTAATGTTTATTTTATTGAATTGTATGAATTATATGTGCTTTCCTTGTATCGTATTGAATGATTGTTGGTAACCCCCCAGAGTGGCCTCACTGCCAGACAGGCAGTATAAAAATCCAATAAATAAATTAAACAAATTAATATTTCCTTCCAGTTTTGTAAGTCACCTTGGGTCCTTTTCAAGGTGAAAGGTAGGGCAAAAATAAATAAATACATAAATACATAAATGTATAGTTGACAAGACTCATTTGGATGGACTAACGTTCCTCTCGGGTATAAAAGATAAATTCTATATTCATTAAACATATCCACTATCCTTTAGAAGGGAGAGGTCATCACAAATGATAGTGTCCTAGGATGGTGTTTGGGAAGTAGCATTGTGGGAACAACATTTTATGGCTCTTCTAGCTATCCTTTTTTATTTTCATTGATTTTCCATGATCCCCAAAGGCTGGACAAAAACACTTGAGTGTCACATTTTCCTTCCTTAGCCTCTCACATGTTATCAGTAGAAAAATAATTTAGAGGGACATATGTCTGTGAAGATTCTCAGTCATCCAGGTGAGTTCATCCAGAAGTTTAGTCATGGCTACTAGACTGCTTTTTGAGAGATAGAAACGTTTCACTGCTCATCCAAACAGCTTCATCAGTCTGAATACAGCTAGTGCCATTTTTCACCTTAAGGCTATTGAGACTGTTGTCTACCTAACAAGCCTATTCAGGCCATTCTTCATCTTATGAGCCTAATTCGGACCAGGGTGACAAGAGGTCAAAGCTGACTATAAGATGGAGGACTCGCACTAGCTGTATTCAGACCGATGAAGCTGTTTGGATGAGCAGCAAAACATTTCTGTCTCTCAAGAAAAAATAAGTCCAGTAGCCATGGCTCAACTTCCACATTTAGAGGGACATTGACTTCTGAGCTTATTTTGAACTCAGCCTTTGCTTTTTCCAGAGGGCAGAAAGACTTGAGGTGACATGTGTCAGGTCTAATCATCACCAATGGAATATACTACGGAGCCTCTTCCTGTGGTGTGAATGCAACCAGTTACCCCATGCAGAACGAGAAGGATAGCAATCCCTAGATCACCCTTCCTCCTTCTGTCACCTTTGCCATGGGACAGCAACATCTGTCAGGTGATTTGTACAGCATGGACTAATGGTTGTCAGAGATGCTGACGGCAAAGAGTTGGCTGGGTGAAGCTGAGAAGTGTGGCTGTGCACACCCTTTGGATGAATACATAAAGAGGAAGTGAATCGGTGTAATTGTGAACTAGACATAGTCTAAAGGTATTAATGGGACAGAACACTACACACATGTGTTCTGTGTGTTAAGCCTGAAATTCATTCACCACAATTAGCAAAGGAGAAGGGAAAGAACTCAGAAGGACAAGGGGAAGGAAGTCTAAGATCCTTTAACTTAGGAAAACACACACCTGCTTTGCTTTTACTTCTGAAAAGCCATGGATTAAATCACCTTTTATTTTTTTATTGTTGAGAATGAAGGGAGAGGATGTGGGGTAGAGAAAACAGACTGAAGGTGTAGAAAGACAGGTTTCTTCCATTGCCTTTTGAAGTAATAAAAGTGAAAAATAACTGTGTCTGTTGCCTTAAAAAGCTTGGGTCTGAGCTAGAGATGGGCACCATATGAAAAATGACAGTCTGTTTTGTCATTTCATAAAGTTTCAAAATGCTCCCTTGGACTCTTCCCTTTAAACCCTCCAAATTTGGAGAGCTTTGGGCTTCAGGGGGATGAGTTATTAAACTCCCAAGTGGGTCCACCCCCATGGAGAAACAGGAAGAGGGGGAAATCTGGCCTTAAACGTTAAACTCAAGGCAAGCTCATTGTTCTGTGCTTGAAGGGGGGGTGATGCTGGTAGGTCTTGCTTGGAAGGGTTGCTCTGTGATAAAGCGCAATAAAAGTTTCACTTTGAAAAAGCAAGAGAAATTTTATGGCCCTGAGCTTGTGTGCTTGGAATCATTTCAGCAGTCCCTCAACTGTAATGCCTTGCATTTCACAGGCTGCTTGAGGTTAAAAATGCCAACAGGTTTTCCTCTTCCTCTTTTTCCATGGAGGATCCAATTTAGAGTTTAATAACTTGCCCCCCTGAACCCCGAACCTCTCCAAATTAGGAGGGCTTAAAGGGAAGAGTACAAGTAAGCTAACCCCCAAAAAAATTTGGTGCCTCTAGGACCCAGGGGAGCAATTTTATAATGTAATGAACCATTTTGTTCTGTTTTGTTTCATTTCAAAAATTCTTTTAAAAAATGTTAAATATGAAAAAAGAAACGAAATGAAACACTATTTTTCCATTCTGTGCCCATCTCTAGTCCAAACGATCTTAATGACCACATCTCCCATGATGAGCCTTCTCAGGTGTTAAGACAGTTTTATAGCCTAAAATCAGCACATGGAATTGTGGCCCGAAATGGATCAGCACCCACTCTTTTCTGTCTCTGAAATCATTTGCAAATTAGGGGTCTGTGCCAGCTGTGCCTGAGACCCCAAATGCCAACCCGATTCAGACCTGTTCATATGAGATCTGGATGGAAGTGGAAAATGGCCAGATTCAGCTCTAGGATGAACTGAATTAAACTAAATTGACAAAGGTGGTTACTTCATGTCCTTCTTTGTTCCACGACTAGTTTTGTACCGTGACAGCGTTGGTCATGATCAGGTGATTTTGTCCCTAATTCAGTGTTCCCATGGTCATGATAACTTTGTCAGCAGATTAAAGGGGGCAACAAATATAATAATAATAATATATACTTGTGCCTGACACAAAACAGTGCAGCAGTAACGTAGATAAAATGTTAGTATTGATATAAAGGGTTTGCAGAGTTAGTCTATCAGAAAGACAATGACAATGAATAGAGTAAAAACTCATATATTCATATATACATCAAAATATACACAGCACAACAACCAAGCATTATATACAATATAGCAAACAGACAGAGTGTGGGGTGAACTGTTCTCACCATAACAGTTCCCAAGTTACAAATGACAAGCTAGTGCCTTTTATACTCATTCAGCACTCATAAGATCTGATGCAATCACTAATTAACAATCTGATGCAATCTGATCTAACCATTACAAATCATGATGTTACAATCAGTTCCACCTGCACTTCACCACTTAACATGCCTGTGATTACTAGTCTCTAACACTTGTGGATTAACATCATGACACTGCAGAATCTAACTGCCTCCATTTTACAATTCACTTTACACATTCTGTTAAATATACATAACATATGTTTTATTAACTTTTACATATGTTGACAAACTTGTCTTGTGACAAATGTTACCTCATGGTCTTGTACCGTGACAAATACTGAATTTGTCTAGCTTCCTTTTTCCTTTTTTGAGGAAATTTCTCTTTTGATATTTCCCTTCTGAAAATTCAAAATAAAAAATAACTGGACAAAGTTTTCTGAGAGAAATGAATGTTTTGTTGTGCGACAGTCATTACTACACAGTGTCTTGTCTTGGAACAGAAAGCAGAAACAAAGAGTGACAAGGGAAAACCCTACCCAAGTACCAGGTACAGGATTGTCCCGCTTAGAACCCGTTACGGGGGCATGGTCGAGACAAATTTCAGTAGTTGTGCGATGGATGTGAATTAACATTTTTTTTACTGCTCTTAACACTAAAAGAAACAAAACAGATGTGAAGTAACTTCCAGATTTACTCAGATCAGTGTATACATTGAATAAGGTGAGTATATAATATGTTTCTGCTTTTTTACAAGCTGGATTTTAAAGAGGCTTCATGTGAAAACATCTTAATCAAGCTGTCTGAAATATAACAACCTTACTCATCATCAGAATTTTATCATGCCTCCTAGTTTCATATATATGACAGAAAATCCCATCAATATGCTACCCTGCATGTTTTCCTTCTTTTTAATAATATGCATGCAATGCTTTTCAATATAAAACATTGTCAAGGTCACATTTTTCCCCATTCTTGGTTTACTCAGTAAAACCGAGCCAAAAAAATTAGGCAGATGGCAGAGCAACGATGGAACACTGGTGGCCCTCCCAGTGTTATTTGATTTCAGTTCACATCATCCTTGATGACGCTGATGAATAAAAATGGAAATTGGAATGATAACATGAAGACTAAAAGTTCCCCACTTTAAACTATAGGTTCACTTGAGTCCCGCGTGCATCCTTTTGTAAGACATATAAGCCTCAACAGGCAAATGAAATCATTTACTCCTGGTACTTGAGCTAGAAGAAGCTGTTGGAAGCACTGGTGTCGAGACAATAATGATGATGTACAGCAGATTGTTGCTGCCATTGCCTTGTAGGGAACATGTTGGCAAGACAGATCTGCCAGATTCGCTTTCTCCCGCATTCACATTATTTTTAATCACAAATTTGTTCTCTTTGGCATTTTGGTAGAGTCTTATCAATTTAACCATCCAAACATTATCCAAACTACCTCAAGGACTGTTTATCCCTGTATGAGTCTGCTTCAGTGTTAAGGTCATCAGGGGATCTGGAAGTTGAGTCATGGCTACTGGACTTCTTTTTGAGAGATATAAACGTTTCACTGTTCATCCAAACAGCTTCATTGGTCTGAATACAGCTAGTGCAAGTCCTCCATCTTATAGTCAGCTTTGACCTCTTGTCACCCTGGTCTGAATTAGGCTCAAACCACCTCTCTTCTTTGTCTAATATGTGTACATCCTCATCTTTGAAAGAGTCCCCTTTGTCCTTCAAATGGAGTTGTACTGATTAGACAAAAAGAGAGGTGGTTTGAGAGAGGAGTAAGGGAAGCCATTCATGTGAGCATTGAAAACCCCTCCCTCAACAGAAGTGGTGGGCTCAGGCATAGTCTACCTGCTATTTATCAGGCTGTGCTTTCCAAAGACCCCAGGCAAATCAAAAAACCTTCACCACCAAGGCCATAGCTAACGACCCATTCTTGATAGGTTTCAGCACCTTAGGCCATTGTTCACCTTAAGGCTATGGATACTATTGTCTCCCTAACGAGACTATTCAGGCCATTGTTCATCTTATGAGCCTAATTCAGACCAGGGTGACAAGAGGTCAAAGCTGACTATAAGATGGAGGACTTGCACTAGCTCTATTCAGACTGATAAAGCTGTTTGGATGAACAGCGAAACGTTTCTATCTCTCAAAAAGAAGTCCAGTAGCCATGACTCAACTTCCAGATAAACTCACCTGGATGACTGACTATCTTCAATTTTCAACAAGTTCTTTTAATGATGTAGGTCCCCTGGGGTCCTTTAAAAAAAAGAAATGCAGGGTAGAAATATTTTAAAATAAATAATAACTGTCCCTGCTGACTCACACTGGCAACATCCAATAGGTGCTGAGATTACTTGATATTGAGAGAATCATATTGTCCCTGTCTCCCTTGGCACTGTTAATGGTCAAGTGCATGCTGGGGGGGGGGAGGGAACATGGTATTGACTTTGGCCAGAATGGAGTCCTGTACCTAACTGCCCTCATCCATACTGCTTCATGTAAGTTCTGGACTGAAGAAGAAAGGACAGAGTCAGTCCTGTTGGGAAAAGAAGTGCATTTCATGATTCTATTATTCACGTATTTAAAAGGAAGGCAGATAGCGGGGAGAGATTCTGTGGATGGGAAAGCAGAAGAGAAGAATGAGACATTGGCTTTGCTCAATAACATCAGTCTGAGACCACAATGTTACTTCCATCAAAAGGTTTGTGTACCGCCTATGAAATATGGGTTGAACCCAAAGGAAGCGAGATGAAGAAAGAGCAGGGCTGTTAGTAAGAGACTTGAATCAGGAAGAGTGGGAGGCATGAAGAGGCCAGAGATGGTGTTGCTGCTTAGACTGCAAAAGCCCTTGCCAACTTGGTCTAGGTATAATTCCTATTTTTATTGTGTTAAAGTGGTGAATCTATATAGTGGATAATTTCTATGTTATCTCTTATAGCACTGTAGAAGAGACTTGTTTTCTGAAACTGTGTTTGCAAGGTTCATTGGTAGATATCTAGCAAACAGCTCCATAGAAATAAAAAGTGTCACACTTGCTGACACGCTCCATAGAAATAAAAAGTGTCACACCTGCTGACACTCTGCATTGCTTGAGCATGCCCAAACCAGATCTTCCTGTGTCCAGGGGGAAAATGCCTCTGCATCCAAAGTCTACAAAAAATTATTTCTGCCCACCAAATGGGATTGAAGTGATATTATATCTGTGTATGTAAGAGGGGGAAGTATTTCATCTCCTGTTATAATTTAAGAACTGCATTTATCAGAACCTCAGTCTACATAATTTTAGAGCCATTGAAAAGCATGTGAAATAATTTAAAATTAAGGAAACAAAAATGACATGGTTTAATATTTTCTTTTGTTTCTTTTCTTTTCCATGCAGCTGGCAACAATTAAAAGGCAGTATTTAGGCTTATAATGATGAATATACAATGGGGCTGATGGTGAGTTTAGCCCATAATCAATTACAGGGATTGACTAGAACCAAGACAGAATGATTTTTTTTAAAAAAAATTACAACTAAAACCAACATAAATTAGCAATAAAAATCTGTTAGAATCCAAGACAGAGCAATAATGAAAATTTCAAACAGACCATACCAGTTGCCACTTACCAGTTAATCAATTAAAATATCAGTTCATTACTCTACCAATTAAGAAATTAAAATAATTAAAGCTGAAAGCTATGCTTTTCTGTTCAGCTGAGCATTGGCTTCACTATATATATATTTATTTATTTATAGTCCAAGATGTCAAGATATGTAAAAGTTGATAAAATATATGTTATGTATATTTAACAGATAGTAGAAAGAGAGTTGTAAAATGGAGGCAGACTCATGATGTTAATTCACAAGTGTAAGAGATAAGTAATCACAGGCATGTTATGTGATGAAGCACAGGTGAAAGAATTTATAGCATCATGATTGTATCAGATTGCATCAGATTGTAATTAGTGATTACAATCTGATGGGTACTGAACTGTATAAAAAGCACTAGCTTTCCATTTGTTAGGTGGGTCTGTTATGGTGAGAACAGAACCCCACACTCTGTTTGTCTGTTGTAAATATTGCTTGGTTGTTATGCTGTCTTTATTTTTGATGTATATATGAATATATGAGTTTTTACTCTACCCATTGTCATTGTCTCTTCATAACCTAACTCTGCAATACTTTATATCAATACTGACATTTTATCTGCACACTACTGCTGCACTGCTCTGTGTCAAGCACAATCAAATATTATATTTGTTGCTTAATTGCTGATAGGGTTATGGGCCCAGATGGGTCAGCTGCCTGATGGGTTTTGTTGTACCTGTATAGATAAGGTGTGTGCTGTATAAAGTTGTGTTTTTGCAGAGAAAAAAGGTTTGGAGTTGGAACAGAGACAAAGAGGAGCTGCAAAGGATTTTTTTCTCTGAGGCTTGGAAGCGAACAGAGGAGATAAGCAGCTGATAAGGGCAAGCCAAGCAAAACAGAGTGTTGTGAATAAAGCAGAGGAGGCTGAATAAATATTTGCTGAAGCTGAAACAAGTGTTGCCAAAACGGTGGAGAAGCCGGCACTATCAGCGAAGATGGCAAGTATAAATTTATCTTCAATGCCTCTAATTAAGCTGTCTGACAATAATTACCTGAACTGGTGTCTGCATATGAAGCATTTTTTAATTTTCCATGAGCTGTATCAGTATGTAGAAAAAGAGCTGGAAGAAGATTCAGATGAGCAATGTATCAAAGAAGATGCAAAAGCCTTGGTGATTTTGATGTTATCATTGGAGGAGTCACAGTTTGTTTATGTAAGAGAAGCTAAAACGGCACGTGAAGCGTGGTTAGCTTTGAGAACTGCTCACATCAAGGACTCAGCTGGAAGTAAGATATCACTAATGAAGCAGCTTTTCCGGACAAGGCAAAGCCCAGGTGAAACTATTTCTGATCGTGTAAGGAAAGTAAATAATATTTTTCAGCAGTTGTCTGAAGTGGGCATTCAACATGATGAGGAGTATAAATGTCTTGTGATATTGTCAAACCTGGATGAGTCCTATGACAATTTAGTAATGGGGATGGAAGCTTTGAAAAGTGATGATTTGTCTGTCTCATATATCCAGTCAAGACTGCAGCAGGAGGAACAGAGGAGAGCTGATTCTAAAGTAAATAAGAAGCCTGTTCAAGTTTCTGGAGAGACAATTCAAGTAGTAAGGAAATGCCACAATTGTGGGAGTGACAAACATATTTTGTGTTTCTGTGATAAGGTAAACAAGCGGCAAAAGCAAAAAAGAGTTGCAGGCACACGCTGGAAGAGTGAAGGTCACCAGCTGTCTGTGATTAATGATAACAATGAACAGAAGGGCTCAAAGCAGGAATTATTTATTGTAGATTCGGGAGCCAGCATTCATTGTATAAACAAGAAATGTTTGTTTGAAAAACTAACTTTGTTTAAATCTAGAACTGTAACATTGGCAGACGGAACTCAGGCAGAAATTTGTGGAGAAGGGAAAATACTTTTTAAGCCTCTCAAGTGTGTTTTTGATAAGGTCCTGTACATACCGTCTCTAAAAAATAAATTTGTTAAGTGTGCCTATTCTTGTAAAGGAAGGATATAATGTACAGTTCAATGAGAGCAGTTGCAAAATTGTAAAAAATGGGAAAACAGTTGCAACTGGACGGCTGCAAAACAATTTGTTTGTGATTAGAACATCTGAGAAATCTTTGAATATGGTTGATAATAAGCCTCTACATGACAAATGCATTCATTTAATACATAGAAGATTGGGGCATCTAGGTTTTGAAAACATTAGAAAAACTCTGCAATATGTGGAACATGGGTCTGTGCAAAGCTGTGATAAGTATTTAGATTGCCATGTTTGCAAAAATACAAAAACTAAGTCTGCTCCCATTGCAAGAAAAAGTTTGAGAAAGTCACATCATCCTCTACAGTTGGTACATATTGATGTGATTGGACCCATGGCAAATTCTTTTGGTGGTGCCAGATTCTGTTTAGTAATAACAGATGATTTTTCTCGTTATTCTTGGGTCTACATAATGAAGCACAAAAGTGAAGTGAGTGCTATGTTTAGGAAATGGTTTCAAATGGCAGCGCGTCAGTACAAGCAAAAAAATATTGCTGTACAGAGTGATAGAGGAGGTGAATTCTTATGTAAACAGTTTGTTGACTATTTGGAGAAAAAAGGGGTAAAACACAGATTGACTAACCCTGCAGCTTCTGCTGAACATGGTCTAGCTGAAAGGAAGAATGGGAGTCTTCAAAACATAATGAATGCAATGTTGACTGATGCAAAACTTCCCAGAGGTTATTGGGCTGAAGCGATGAAGTATGCAAATTATGTGTCTAATAGAGTATGGAGTTCAGCTGTTAATGAAGTTCCTTATACTCTGCTACATGGTAAGAAACCTACAATCAAATATCTTCATTTATTTGGCTCTGAAGCCTGGGTATTGGTTCCAAAGAAATATAGACACAAGAATAGCCCAAAGTCAAGGAAACTTATGTTTATTGGTTTTCAACCTGCTGCAAAATCCTGGCGTTTTTGCGATAATCATGGGAAAGTTTATATTAGCAGATCTGCAACGTTTTGTGAACAAAGAAACTGGGAAGATCTGCATGCAAACAATGAAGTATTTTTGCCAAGCATTTGTCCCCACACTGAGCCTGCTGAGGAAGATTCCAGTGATGGAGGGGAGTTGACATCATTGCATGATGAAAAGGTTGATGAGGAGCCAGTGCTGCTCAGAAAGTCTACAAGATCCAATTTTGGAGTGCCACCTGAAAGGTTTGTTGTTAAGTTTGTATCCCATGAGCCACAGATTTGTGAAGATGTACTGCAAGTGCCTGGAGATGACAAGAAAGCAGTGGATGATGGCTATGGAAGAAGAGCATGTGTCTCTGAAGGATCGGCAAGTGGATGCACCAGGAGATGGCGCCAGAGAGCAATGGACATTTTGCATGAGAAATAGGTTTTTCTCAAAGTAGGGCAGATCCATGCTTGTATACAAAGGGTTTTTTGATATTGATTGTGTTTGTTGATTATTTATGTTTAATGGTCCCTGATATCTCACATGTGAAGTGGTTTATGTCTTCATTAGGCAAAGAAGTAAAAATGAAGCATCTTGGTGAGATACAACATTATTTAGGGGTTGATGTCACAAATGATCCTGAAGGTAACCGCGCCTTCTCTGTGGTGGGGCCCTCACTCTGGAACCATCTCCCTCCTGAGCTGTGCCTGCTGGAGTCCCTGCCTGCCTTTAAGAGGGCTCTAAAGACCTTCCTCTTTAAAGACGCATACGGTGACATTATTTAGTCCCTCTTCCTATTTCCCTGGCCCTATTGTTTGCCGCCATCTTGCCCCCCCGCTGCCCTTGCCTGGTGGCTCGGCTATTTTTAGCTTCTAGCCTTTTATGTTTTTTATGTTGTTAGCCGCCCAGAGTTCCCGTTGGGGAAGATGGAGCGGGATATAAGTACTTAAATAAATAAATAATAAATAAATAAATAAATCTGTGTCAAAGTGACAAGATAGAACAGCTAATACAGAAGTGTAAGATGAGAGACTGAAACATAGTCTCTACACCTATGGAAGTGGGGTTCAACAGAAATCCTGATGATGGGAATTTTGGAAATGTTGAACTATACCAATCTGTATTGGGCTCATTAATGTATTTGTGTTCATGGTCTAGGCCTGATATTGCAGCAACTATCAACATATTAAGCCAATATGCTGCAAAGTCATTGATGAAGCATTGGAAAGGTATAAAGCGTGTTTTGAGATACCTTAAAGGAACAATGCATGAAAGGTTGAAAATATCCATGTGTGATAATCTTGATTTAATTAGCTATGCAGATGCTGACTGGGGTTCAAGTCCAGAAAGGAGGTCAATATCTGGATATGCCATTTTCTTAGGTAACTCACTAATTGTATGGAAGGCCCGAAGGCAAAGGTACATTTCGTGCTCTTCTACTGAGGCTGAGTATGGGGTTGTGAGTGACTTGTGTTGTGAGTTAACCTGGGTGGTACAGTTGTTAAAGGATGTAAATGTGAATGTTAAACTACCAATCAAAGTGTATAATGATTTTTTTTCATGTATCCAATTAACACAGAATCAGAAGGTCGGATCCAGAAGCAAACATATTGGTATCCGTTACCAGAATGTCAAGGACTGCATAGAACAACATTTGATTGTATTAGAATACTGTACTAGTGTCGACAATTATGCTGATATATTTACAAAGCCTTTATGTAAAGAAAAACATGTATGTTTTAAGAAAAGGCTAGGAGTTGAAATCTGTTAAATATAGGAGGGGTGTCAAGATATGTAAAAGTTTATTAAAATATATGTTATGTATATTTAACAGATAGTAGAAAGAGAGTTGTAAAATGGAGGCAGTTAGATTCTGCAGACTCATGATGTTAATTCACAAGTGTAAGAGATAAGTAATCACAGGCATGTTATGTGATGAAGCACAGGTGAAAGAATTTATAGCATCATGATTGTATCAGATTGCATCAGATTGTAATTAGTGATGACTCACATCTGATGGGTACTGAACTGTATAAAAAGCACTAGCTTTCCATTTGTTAGGTGGGTCTGTTATGGTGAGAACAGAACCCCACACTCTGTTTGTCTGTTGTAAATATTGCTTGGTTATGCTGTATATATTTTTGATGTATATATGAATATATGAGTTTTTACTCTACCCATTGTCATTGTCTCTTCATAACCTAACTCTGCAATACTGTATATCAATACTGACATTTTATCTGCACGCTACTGCTGCACTGCTCTGTGTCAAGCACAAGTAAATATTATATTTGTTGCTTAATTACTGATACAAGAATACCCATGGTATATATAAAGATGCATAGATGCCCTAGGCACATCCAATCTCATATGATTTTGGAAGCTAAGCAGGTTTGGCCCTGGTTAGTACTTGGATGGGAGACCACCAGGAAATACCAGGTGCTGTAGGCGCCTGGAATAGGAACTGGCAAGCCACTCCAGTATTCCTGCCAAGAAAGTTCCATGGACATGGGGTCACAGAGTCAGTCACAACTGTAATGACACCACACACACACACACACACACACACACACACAAAATGGAACCTTGTATAAAGGAATTAATTCGTTCCAAATGAAATTATGTTAAGCAAATTTTTCTTTATATAAATTTCTCATAGGAATGCATTGAAAACAGAGTGATCCCATTTTTTTGTTGTACAGATTCAACCCATAGGCGATTATGTTAAGCAAATTTCCCCTATCTCCGGAATTTTTAATATTGTACAAATTTTATGTGATACAAACCGTTTGTTATACAAGAATATATATATATTCTCAGTTCCTTCTGCGATTGACTGCTTCATATCCTTTGCTTCCTTCCTGTTAATTTCTTGACAGAATCCTCATGGAAATCTGATCATGGAAGATCTAATCAAAACTGGATAGAAACTGGCAAGGGAAGAAGGGAGGAAAAGATGGCGAATAGGATTACATTCATTTTATCAACTCCACACAGCAGCCAAAGCTGTTCAATGAAGATAAATGAAGAACTCCATCATTTCTCTTTGTAGACTTATTTAAGCAACAGACTGTCGGCTGCACGATTTGTGATGGGTTTACACAGCGGAAACTAAGTGAGATATATCTTGGCTGCCAACCCCCAGTGTTCCTATGGGTTTCAGATTTAGTACAATAGAACCACTTTCATTATCGTTGTGTTAGAGATAATGGATAATAAACCATCCTACGGTACCCTAAGGAGACCCTCATAGATTTCCAGAAATGTGCCTGCTATACAGGAGATGGTTTAAACTTTTCACCTTTTCTCTCCCATTTTTTTTGGAAGTGCCTATCAATCAAAACAAAAGTGGCTTAACAGCTTCTAAAACCAGTAATTAAGCTGCACTTTGTCATATTTCTCTGGGATAGAAGGGAATACAAAGAGCATCATTCTTATGTCTGGGTGATAATTTTCTTGGCTTGTATTTTTTTAAGAAGAACATTTGAAAACATGAACATTTCTTCATAAATTTGACACAAAGATTCATAACGTCTGATTTTGGGTGGTGGTGAAAATAAAAGACTTATTAACCTAGACCAGTGGTTTCCATCCCTGAATCCTCAGGTATTCTTGGACTGAAACACCCAGAAGCCTTTACCACTACCTGTGCTGACCAAGAGTTCTGAAAATTATAGCCCAAGAACATCTGGGGACTCAAAGGGGGGGATTACTAATCCAGACAGGAAAAAAAACTCAAATGGATCACATTTTGCTCGTAGAGTTAAGGGACAACCCAGGTGGAGAATAAGAGAGAGGTCGCTAAGCCTGAAAGGTCTCTGTGCATAATTTTAAAAACACCAATCATTCTCCTAAACTTATTTTTCTAGGATAAACATAATCAAATGTTTCTCACTGCTTCTCTTCTAAGGAAGTCCCGAGCCTTTCCCAATCCTATGTGTAGAATAATCTTCCTGAAGTTGGGTGAACACAAATATCCATCTACAGCATGTGTATACTTGATAACCTCATGATAACAGTTTATTTTGATAGATTTGATTATATTTCCTGAAAGCTTCTCAGCCAGGAAAATGAAATGCGGTATGTTCCTCCAAAAGGGTAAAACCTGTAGCCTGCATAATTAAATTGTAAACAGCCCAGAGAGTGCTTGGAGTGCTATGGGGTGGTATATAAGCAGAAAACTTTGCTTTGCTTAAAAAAAACAGTTACCATATTACTATCTAGCAAAAATTATTTTACAGAGGTGGGGAAATTCCTATTTATTTATTTATTTATTTATTTATTTATTTATTTATTTATTTATTTATCACCACTAGAGATGGGCATGAATAAAAAAATGGCGTTTCGTTTGTCGTTTGTAGTTTAGGGGGTCTGTTTCGGTTCATTTCCATTTTTCGTGAATTTTTGCAAAAAATTCGTTTTCATTTTTGTTCATTTTGTTACAGTTTCGTTACCATTTATTTCAAATTTTTGTTTTTTTTTTAGCATTTAAAGCAGTTCAATGCATTGCCGTAACGAAAACAAAATGGACGACAACATTTCTGGTGTTTCTCTTTGTTTTGTTTCATTTTAGAGACAAAATTTGTTTGTCGTTTCATTACATAATGAAATGAAAAAATGAAAATGGAAACGAAAAATTGTTTGTTTCGTGCCCATCTCTAATCACCATGTATCTTCCCACAGGCGACTCCAGACAATTTATTTATTTATTTATTTATTTATTTATTTATTTATTTATTTATTTATTTGGTTATTGCATTTTTATACCTCGCTGATTTCCCAGAAGGGATTTACAATATAAAACACAATAAAGCAATTTCTTAAAAAAATATATCTAAAACTGACAGTATACATATCAATAATTGTCCCTGAGGACAGTAGTGCAGGCCCTGGTGATCTCGAGGATCGACTATTGCAATGCCCTCTACGTGGGGTTGCCCTTGACCCTGGTCCGGAGGTTACAGCGGGTGCAAAATGCGGCGGCCAGGCTGGTGGTGGGTTCGAGATTCGAGCACATCACCCCAGTCCTGGTCCGCCTGCATTGGCTACCCGTTGTCTTCGGATCAGGTTCAAGGTCCTGGTCTTGGTTTTCAAGGCCCTCCACGGCTTGGGACCAGGATACCTGGCGGAGCGCATCTCCCTGAGGGCATCCAATAATCATTGAGAGTGGCCACACCCAGAGAGGCGCGGAAAACACGTACGCGGGACCGCGCCTTCTCTGTGGTGGGGCCCTCGCTCTGGAACCATCTGCCTCCTGAGCTGCGCCTGCTGGAGTCCCTGCCCACCTTTAAGAGGGCTCTGAAGACCTTCCTCTTCAAAGAAGCACATGGTGACCTTATTAGTTAGTTTCTTTTCTTTTCCTACCCCTAACCGTCTGCCGCCATCTTGCCCTCCGCTGCCCTTGCTTGGTGGTCTGCTATTTTTAGCTTTTACCTTTTTTAGCTTTTGCGTTGTTAGCCGCCCAGAGTTCCCGTTGGGAAGATGGAGCGGGATATAAGTATTTAAATAAATAAATAAATAAATAAATAAATTATTGGGGTATTACTTCTAGTAGAGTGCCTCCCATCCTTGGGTCTCCAGATGTTCTTGGACTAAAACTCCCAGAAACCTTCACCACTAACTATGCTAGCTAAGATTTTTGGGATTCATAGTCTAAGAACTGGGAACCACTGTCCTCAAACATGCAAGTGATCATGCAAGATCTTGAGAAGGATGTTTTGGATCATAATTCATTCTCTTAGTTCTATTATACCCATGATTCTCAATTAACAGTATTAGCCATAATTATAGAAGTTCAAGGCCCCTTCCCCTTATTAATTTTGTTGTGTAATTAAATGGTTCAGAATCGGTCCAAATTCATTTCTGTCCAATCTGGAACTGAGTTTCAAACAGTTTTCTTCAAGTTTCTTATTGCATGAAGAAACCAAAAAGGACATAACTTTTTGTTTGTCTGTGTTTCGCAGAAATACATGAAATAAATACATGAAATAAATACATACTTCTTATTGCATGAAGAAACCAAAAAGGACATAACTTTTTGTTTGTCTGTGTTTCGCAGAAATACATGAAATAAATACCAACTGCAGGTAGGTAGGTATCTGTGCATGTACATGTACAATTGTACCTCAGTTTACAAATGGCTTGGTCAAAGAAAACTCAGTTTAGAAAAAAATTCAATGGAATGTGCCAGTTTAAATCCCCCCCTAAGGCATTAAAAGTTGATCTGTGATGTTTGCATGACGATAAGAATGGGGATGCCTCAGTTTTAGAAAATGTTAAATGGAATGTCCTGGTTTGCCTTTTTCTAACCTCCAAAATTGATTTATTGGTTTTCAATGCATTTCTATGGGAAACCGCATTTCAGTTTACAGTGGTACCTCTGATAACGAATTTAATTTAATTCATTCTCAGAGGCAATTTGTTATCTGAAAAATTGTTATCTGAAATGTGGTTTCCCATTGAAATGAATGGGAAACTGATTAATCTGTTCCGGAGGTCCGAAAAAAGGAAAAAAAGCTGGGGGGGGTGTTCCAGACCTCTTTAGAAAATGCACTTTAAAAGCTTGCAGTGCTGGAACACCCTCCAGAACATCCGCCTGCAGTGCAATGCAAACATGGACAAGAGAAACCAGCAAGACTACCCCAGCCTGTTCCCACGCAAAGTGCAATAGGGAAAAATGCAAAAAAAAACAAACATAAACAGGAATTAAAATCCAGCCCATTTTTGCCTGCAGAACAATGAAAAAAGACTGCAAACACAGAGAAATAAAACCAGCCAGACTACCCCAGCCTCTTCCAGCCAAAAATGCAAAGAAAAGCAGTGCAAAGATTAATAAAAGCTAGCTCCCTATCTTACCAAGTTCGAAAGGTCCAAATCCCTCAGCAAAATATGTCCAGAATGGCTCCAAAACACCATGAAAAACTGTTCTAACTCCTTCCACCCTCCACAAACTATCCATCCTGCAATGCATGCAGGGTACAGCCAGATATTAGTTAGTGAAATATATATATTAGACAGGATGTTCTATATATATCTGATATGTATTTAATTGATTTAAAGAAGGAGTTTGTAAAAGTACAAAGTCACACTGACTCAATGTATAGTGTTTTCTAAAGAGTGCAGATGTTGGGAATGAGCATAATGAATTTTGGCTGATGCAAGGGGTTGCAATAATTATGAGGCAATGTCATTCATGATTGGACAGACACATGTATAAAAATGTTCTGTAAATCATTGCTCATTGGGCCTTCCGTGAGTAAGGCACCCACTTTGTTTCTCTGCTATATATTCTGTCATATGTACTGAATGTTGTTATGCTATTATGCTGTTGAACTTTGTATAAGTTCTGTGATGCTGTGATATATTTTTGTACAGTTTGTAATATAGCTGTTTGGTTTTAAGGAAACTCTGTCTCTGGCTAACTATTTATTCAATAAGTATTGCTTCTGCTGGCTGATCAAATAGCACAAAACTCTGACAGGTACACATTTTTTTGCAAGGCATTATGAAACATTTGCTATCTGAGGCAGTCCTGTACCTGGAAATTTCCATTTGTTATCCGAAAAATTTGTTATCCGAGGCATTCTTTATCTGAGTTATTAGTATTCATATTCTCACACCAAGTTTAAGCATTTCAGTTTAAGAATATTTTTTGCAATACAAAATGGCCCAGAGAATGAATTACTTACTTAAACCTAGGTACCACTGTATGTACATATACATGTGCTGATTTCTGCTTGCGATACATGTGTGCTGCGTGAGGACTAAGGGATAAAGTGTATGTAATATGGCTGACATCTTGATGTACACAAGTCAATGGGTCCAAGTCTCATGTCTGAGCCTTTGGTACCAAATACAAAACCCCAAGCCCAGGTCCCTGTTAGATATGGGCATGACCAGAAAGAATGACGTTTTGAGTTTTCATTTGTTGGAATGGGTCCGTTTCGGATCGTTTCCGTTTGTCGTGAAATTTTTCAAAAATTTGTCGTTTCCGTTTGTCATTTGTTGTTTCCACCGCGATTTAGCGCGATTTGACTTCCCAGAGCATTTGGGGCATCCTGCAATCAGGGCCGGCGCTAGGTGTTTTTGCGCCCTAGGCGGCGGGCTGGGCAGGCGGCGGGCGGCAGGGGGGAGGTGCAGGCAGGTGGCGGCCATGGGCAGGTGGCGGCCACGGGTGGGTGAGTGGGTGGGTGGTGGCGCGGGCCGCAGGAGGGTGGCGGCATGGGCGGATGGGCGAGTGGGAAGTTAGGATAGGATAGAGGTTCTGTTCTTGGCTTGCACCCCAAATGTGTGTTTGTGCAAGCAAATTGAAGTTGGGAAAATAGAAAATAAAATGTAGTATATAATATATATTTAAAATAAATCCACACCTCCCACTCCCAGTCGAACCTCCCCCTTTATCCAATATCAGAAAAAAATCCTCACAAACTGCCAGAGAAGAAATAAAGAATAAACTGCTATTCCCTTCAGCAGACAAAGCTGCAGGGAATCAAAGAAATTATTTTCTAAATTTAATTCCCTCCCCGCCTCCCTAACTTAAATCCTAAAGCCTCCAGCCTCTGTCCTCAATCTTGATCGGATCACACCAGCACCAGCAGCCAGCCCTCCTCCCTCAACCACATCCATACCCCCGATTGCGATTTCTGGAAGGTGCCTCGGCTTTTTATGCCCTCCGAGACATCCAGAAGTGTCAGTCAAAAACCTGGCGATGCCATTGGTGGAATGGTTCAAACAATTTGCATGTTCCCATCAAAAAAAAATAAAAAATAAAATAAAATAAAATAAAAATCAATACGACATTTTATTGCTATAAAAAACCCACTGCTGCTACTATTACAATTCAGGCATTTAAAATAAATAAATTTCACATGTTTCTGTGGTGATTTGGTGTGTTTTTTGACCACGATTTGGAAAGAAAAATTGCGGTCGCCATTTTGGATCCCCCCCACTGCATGGCATGGTGAGACGAGGAGGATGACCCCCCCAGCCTGGTGCAAGCAGCCCAGGACAGGAGAAGAGGGGGGGAAGGCCGGGGACCCCCCCAGAAACCACCCCTCTGGTAGGTGGCAAAGCCTCAGGCAGGCATATTTTTGCCTGTTTTTTTGGCCGGGAGTTGGGTTTTTTAAAAAAAAACTTTTAAAAACTTTTTCTGTGCTTCGCATTACGTGATCGCCACGATGCCACAAACGGAAACGAAAAACCCGATCAAATTTTTCTTTTTTCGGTTCGAGATCGAGTTCTGACGGCTTAATTATCGTTACTGTTTATGTTACATAACGGAAACGATAACCGAAAATGGAAATGACAATTTCGCCAAGTCGTGCCCATGTCTAGTCCCTGTTATTAACAAGCTTTCCCCCCCCCCCGACTAAAAGGAGTGGTGTGTGGGTTCCAAGCCACGAGTCCTGTCATATCCACTGGAAAAAGCAGTGCTGATTCAAGTCATCAGTACATCTGGCTTAATAATAAGTCCCAAGATTTGAGTCTCCATCCCTGGTTGCTGCTGGCATTGCAAATACCATTTTAGATCTCTTGAATACCCAAGGAATCTTTGCATGGTTTATCTCAGTGTAATCTTCACAACAATCCTGCACAGAATGGATGCATCAGTGTGAGATAGGACCCATGGTTAAAGCAGGAGGCAACTGACTTTGAAATTCTGGGTGAACCCCCAAACTGATCATGAACAGCATCACCTGATTTATGTGTGGGGTGAAGTGGAGCCCTCCAAAAGTACCAACAACTCCCAGGCTCCCTCGCTTTTATCCCAGATTGGCTCAGGCTTATGGGATGGCTGTCAAACAGCACTGAGGGCTCAGGCTTATGGGATGGCTGTCAAACAGCACTGAGGGCAGTCTGCTGCTCCCGGACTTTGGAACTCCCTCCCACTGGAGGCCAGACTGCCCTGTCCCCACTGTCTTTCAGGAAGCAGGCAAAGACCTTCCTCTTCAGGCAAGCTTTCCCAGAATGAGGGACTTCCTACTATATAACCAATACCATGCATGATTGCATTGATTGTTTTCATAAGAACACCAGTGTTTCCCATGTTACTTTACTTTCCTTTTCATTTTATTTTTGTTTGCTCTTTGTTGCTCTGCTGTTTTGTTTGCTCTTTTTGCTCTTTGTTGCTTTAATATTTTAAGATGCCTCCTCTAATTCCCTGTTTTTGACTTGAATATGTCTTAAATGTTCTGTTTTTTTTCTGGGCTGTATATTGTCCCTCATTACGATAAGCCACCTTGGGTCCTTTTCCAAGGAGAAAGGTGGGGTAAAAATATTCAATCTAAATAAATACTCACAATAAAACTAAGAGGAAGCTGAAAAGAGGAGGCTGCCTTAAAGCCACCAATTGAGGCCATGGCAGTGAAATGATTTGTACAAGTTGGTTTATGATTTATACTCTTATCCATTCTGTCACACCAGCTTTCCCCTGAATGCCTAGCCGTTTATTGACAAAGGTGTCCCGTCTTCATCTCACAGAATCAATCACTGAGGGGCAGGATATACACAAAGGAAGTGTTTCATATCCAATTCAGTGCTATCATCATTAATGCATGCAGGCGGGAAGAGTCCGGGGGGCGGGGGGCGGGGGAGGAAACATGACAGCCGGAGAAGCATTTTCCTTTTCTTGATTCCAGGTGCTGTGAATACTGGCATTCCAGATGTTTGACAGAGAAGCCTTTGGTAAACCACTTCTAAGAGCATTGACGGCAAAGATACACTTTCTGGGTAAGCTGTATCCAAGCACAGCTCACTATCTCATTACAAGAGAAGCCCAGAGGAGGAGATGGGAAATTAATCCACAAGGAAACATTAATTTAGAATGCCTACAAAGCAACGTGTTTCTATGTATACAGACAAATGTTAAATGGAATATGCTCATTCTGGTTCAGAAAAGCATGCAGGAAAGGAAATAACGTTAGTTATTTGTCGGCTGACATCCTTCAACATTTATGTTTCTCTCTGAAAGTAAAACTAGTTATTAAGGGAAACTAGTTGAGGAGCCGTGTAGCCATCACAAAAACCAAATATAAAAGTAGAACAGGTGAGACCTTATTATTAAATTGCCTGGCTTTTTTTTCCATCTTGCCAAGGACCTCTTATCTAAGAAATAACTCCCGGCAAATCCATCTTTTGCCGTGTTCTAACCTATTGGCACTGCTCTGAGGAAGGGGTTTTGCCCCAAAATATTAGCAATATTTTTGTTATTTTTACAGTAGTCTAAAAGTATCACCTGTTCCACTTTTGTATTTAGATATTAAGGGGAATGAGTATTTCTTCTGAATAACCATTTTCTCTCCCACATTGGAAGATTTTCAGAAACAGATGCCTAAGGAGTCTTGTGGTACAGTGGTTAAACTGCAATGCTACAGCCAAAACTCTCCTCAATGCTGGTTCAATCTTAGGTAGTTGGCATAAGGTTCATTCAGTCTTCCATCCTTCTCAGGTCATTAAATGGAGTACCTAGCTTGCTGAAGTTGAGCCATGTGTAGCCTGCATAATTATATTGCCAACCACACAATTAGTGTTTTAAGTGCTATGGGGTGCCCACGTCTAGGTACAATGGTCCCCTCCCTAAGTTGGGGGGAGTTTCCCTCCAGCCTACAGACAGGGCCAGGAATCTGGGCATGGTCCTGGATTCGGCCCTCTCCCTGGAAGCCCAGGTGATGGCTGGCTCCAAGGCTGCTTTCTTCCAGCTCCGCAGGATTGCCCAGATCCGCCCATACCTCAATGAGTCCTCCCTGAGAACAGTTGTGCAGGCCCTTGTGATATTGAGGATTGACTACTGCAACGCACTCTATGTGGGGTTGCCCCTGACCCTTGTCTGAAGGTTGCAGCATGTACAGAATGTGGCAGCCAGACTGTTGGTGGGTACTCATAAGTATGATCACATCACCCCAGTTCTGGCCCGCCTGCATTGGTTGCCCGTTGCCCTCCGGATAAGGTTCAAGGTCCTGGTTTTGGTTTTCAAAACCCTCCACGGCTTGGGACCTGATTACCTGGTGGAGCGTATCTCTCAGAGATCAGCTGAGGCCAGGCCCACTCAGGGTGGCCACCCCAAGGGAGGCACAGAAGTCGATGACTAGTAGCCGCACCTTCTCAGTGGTTGGGCCTTCCCTTTGGAATCAGCTACTGAGTGAGCTGTGCCTTGCATCGTCCCTGCCAGCCTTCAAAAAGGCTTTAAAAACTCTGCTCTTTAAGGAGGCCTATGGCAACCTTATTTCCACCTAACTTTTTTTGCACCCGCTGCCTTTTATTGAGGGCATTTCTCTTTTCAATGCCCTATTGTTGTTCCCCCGCCACTGTTTTTTACTACCTGTTTTTATCAAATGTATTTATTGTTTTATTGTGTAAACCGCCCAGAGTCCCTTTGGGAAATGGGCGGTATAGAAGTATAATAAATAAATAAATAAATAAATAAATAAATAAATAAATAAATAAATAGTATATGCAGCAATCATTTAGTATATGCAAATAAATAGTATATGCAGCAATGATTACTTGTCTTGTAACAACTCTTACTTCACGGTCTTGTTCTGTGACAAATTCTGAATTTGTCTTGCTTTCTCAACACTTTTTTTAATATTGTAAATAAAACTTTTTTGATATTTCAATTTACTGGTCTTCCGGGATTTACATGTCAATGCTACAGAATTTTCAGTACTTTAATAAACATTTGCACTGCATGGTGTTTCCCATAGAGAAACTAATGTTGAATGCTGCTTCAGCTGCTGACCACTAGGTGGACACTGGTTATTGTGTGACAGTTGTTACCACATGGTCCCTTGTCTCGGAACAGGAAATGGGAATGAACCGTGACAAGAGAATTCCCCAGCCCAGGGGAAGGTACGGCTTGTCACGCTCTGTTCCCGGTTCCAGGGGCGTGGTTGAGATAACTTTTTGCTGTCATGCTATGGACGTGAAGTAAGGTTTTTTTGTACCGGTCCCAAGTGGGACAGCAAGGATGGATGAACGGGACATGAAGTAACTGCCTTTGTCAACTATTTTCAAGGCCAAGCTAGCTCATTTCCTGAAACTGAGCTAATTTGGAAGACGTTTCCACTGACTGAGGGGAAAAGAAAGAAACTGCTATTATTTTCATGAATGTTTGAGGAAAGACCTTCTGAAAGGTGTTAAAACTTAATGTATAAAATTGGGGAAGAGGTTACTTTGGCTGACTTAGTTATCTCTCAGGTAAGAAGCTATGCTCTTTTGCTGCTCTGCTCCAAGGCATGTACTTTGTGTATCTTTTGAGATTATGTTGAATATATGCTAGAGTGTAAATGCTAAATTGGTTTAGCTTGGTTTCTGGTTTTCTTATGTGTTAGCTCCACATTGCTCCTTCTTCAAGCTTATAATTGATTATCGCCTCCACATTTTTACTGTCTCTGCAACTGTTGTGATTGTTTTTGAAATGTTTCTGCCCTTTTGACTTTTTCATCATGTTAAATAAAATACAAATTTCTTTCTACTGTTGTTTGACTTTTGGGATTAAATGGGTTTATGGGATATAAAACCAGGCCTTGCCTTGATCATCTACTGGGAGCATGAATGTTTCATGTGTGTGGTGAAATTTCTACCTTGCAGAGCTGGCAGAGGAGTCACAGCACTTCATTTTATAGATTTAGGAAATCCTTAGAAGCATAGCTTAGTAGGATGACACTGTTGGGAGGGTGCTGGGCAGGCTACCCATCAGCACATTTGGCCCTCCTGTATTCACAAGGGGAATGAAGGTTGTGAACCGACTGGTTAGAGAAGATTTCCCTGAGCCTGGTAAACCTTGAAATGTTGTCTTAATTTGAAACTTAAGAATTTTAAAAAGAGGGATTTCTAGTTATTAGCACAATCTTTTAGACACAATGCCACTTTTTAGGTAATAAGCAGAACCCGGAGGACTCCATCCTCAAAGACACGGAGCCATCGTTTCTTTCAAATTAGACAGGCTCTTCCTCCTCCTTTAACTCTTGGAGCATTGCAATTTTGCCTCAGCCAGTGCTCATTAATCTTTCTTAATTTGCTTTATTTTGTACACATTGGAGATAATTACTAGAAAACTGAAACACAAAGCACTGGAAAAAACTAACTAAGGCACTGAAAACTGTTGGCTACAAAGTCGGCAGATCGGTGGTTCGAATCCCGGGTGCCACACAGCGGAACAAACTCCCACTGATAACCTATGTAAATGCAAGTAGATAAATAGGTACCATCATAAAAAGTGGGAAGATAAAACAGTGTTTTCTTGCAGCCATGCCGGCCACATGGCCATGGACTTGTACAACACTGGCTCTTTTGGCTTGAATACGGTGAATTTTTTTATTTTATTTTTTATATTTTATTTAATTGTACAAGACAAGTTAAGATAACAGTACACTAGTGTCTCATTATTTATACATTCTATAGAACAAATATCCTTTTATATGGTGGCTTGAATACGGTGATGAGCACCACCCCTAGAGTGTGGGGGGAGCCTTTATCTGTTACTGCCCATTCCTGACTAAAGTGTTTATAATTTACATCTATGAAACACTGTGTCAGATTTCATACAGTTCCTTCGGCCTGGCCTAAAATCACAGGAGATCATATTAAGAAATTTGATTTCTGACAGATTTGAAGAAATTTGATTTCTGAAAGTTCCGTTCCAGAAATCATCGAATAACAAATTGCTTAAAGACCTAGCTTCCTAGCTTCCTACATCAAAAGGTTGAAAAAGTCACAATTCGCATGACAGCATGCGAAATTTATAACCCACATAGCCAGAAATTTGCTTGACTTTATTTTTTCAAGTTCAAACTGTCCAAAATTTGCACGTATATTAGTAAGAAAGATAGCAACAGCCAGAGATTTAAAACATTCAAAATTGGTGAGCCACTGAGTGGACATTTGTCCCTCCAGGCAAATGACACATAGTATTTAGCTGTTGGAGATTTAGCATTGAAATCCTGTATAGTGGTGACTCTACTTATGAGCAGCTTGACTTAAGAGCAATTCTAAAGAGCGAAAAACCATTGTCATTTTAGCTGCTGCCTTACACATTTTAGATACGGTGTGCTCTACTTATAATTTTTTATTAATTTATTTTTTAGATATGGCTGTTGTTCAACTTAAGAGCATGCATTCAGAATGGATTAAATTCGTAAGTAGAGGCACCACTGTATATTCCACCACTATTGTCATGCTGGACTGTGCTTACCTCTAAAATTGTGTACAGGTCACTGATATATTTCTGAAGCCAATTTAGTACTTTGGGATAGATCTCAATGGGTCCTTGGTGATCCAATCCACCTGGTTTGATTCTTGTCCTGTATCTGAATTGATCGAAAGATTCATAACTAGAGATGGGCACGACTTAGCGGTATCCCCGTTTCCGTTTCCATTACTCGTACCCGTTACTCTACGGAAACAGTAACGGGAATTACTCCACCAGAATTCGAGCTCGAACCGATGAACGAACAATTTGGTCTGATTTGTCGTGCTGGTTACTTGCATTGCGGCGATCGCGCAATGCCAAGCGGCACAGAAAAAAAGTTTTTAAAAATTAAAAAAACCGATTCCTGGCCCTAAAAGTAGGCGAAAACTGTCTGAGGGCACCTACCAGGCCAGAAGGGTGTTTTATTTGGGGGGGTTTCCCTGCCCCCCTCTCCTTGGCTATTGCTACTGCTGCGCTGCTGGTACCAGGCTGGGAGGGCGCATCCATTTGCCATGCAGTGCGGGGGATCCAAAATGGCGACCGCAATTTTTTTTTGAAATTGTTGCCCAAAACCCCACCAAAGCACCACAGAAACATGCGAAAATTAGCTATTTTAAATGCTTGAATTTTTACAGTAGCAGCAGTGGGTTTTTCTTTCAAAAAAAAGTATCCGATGATTTTATTTTATTTTATTTTATTTTATTTTTTTACATCTGCGCATTCACAATGACGGGCTCGCCCATGGGAGTGGACCATGCAAAGTTTTGGAGCCATTCCACCAATCGCATGGCCAGGTTTTGCTGACTGTACCAGGCTGGGAGGGTGCATCCATTTGCCATGCAGTGCGGGGGATCCAAAATGGCGACCACAATATTTTTTTTTGAAATCGTTGCCCAAAACCCCACCAAAGCACCATAAACATGCGAAAATTAGCTATTTTAAATGCTTGAATTTTTACAGTAGCAGCAGTGGGTTTTTCTTGCAAAAAAATGTCTCCGTTGATTTTATTTTATTTTATTTTATTTTATTTTATTTTTTTACACCTGCACATTTGCAATGATGGGCTCGCCCATCAGAGTGGACCATGCAAATTTTCCACCAATCGCATGGCCACTTGGCCAGGTTGACCAAAGAGACTTCTGGGATGTGCCAATCGGGCATAAACAGCCCACTAATCGTAGCCCAAACCCGAACCCTAAGCCTAAGCCTAACCCATATGCCAGTACACTGTCCTTCTAAGTGGGTCAGAGAGGCACCCAGAGGTGCACCCCAATACTCACCCTAACCTCACCCGTAACTAGCCTAACCCTAGCCCTTGCGCTAACCCATCTTAACCCTAAGCCAGATCTACTTGCATTGCACTACATGCAAGTATGTGAGACACAGCGGGTGCAAAGAGTCTGCCAGTCTGTCACTTGTGGCTCTGGCTGACTCCTGCAGCTCCCTCCAGGAGCTCACTACCCCCCCCAAACCAGTACTAATGACAACGAAAAAACAAAAAAACGAACGACTAATTTTTGCGAAATTTCACAAAAAATGGAAACGAGCCGAAACGGACTGCCTCCGACACACGACAACTCGAAAACGTCATTTTCCCTAGTCTTGCCCATCTCTATTCATAACTCCAGCTCTCCACTTCACTTATACTGTAAAACAAACATGGATATAACTTCTGTTTTTTCTTATGTTCTCATTCTCTTTCCTCTTTCTTCTTGCAGTGATGTACATAAAATTTAGGGGCATGGCAATGCTTATATAGAGGGAAGTAAATCTGCTTCAAGGATCTGCATATGCGGCATTTTTAAATCTTGCTCTTTGCAAAGGTAACACTTTAAAGTTCTATGGAGCTATTTGCTTACTGAGATATCTTGCAAAGCAATTTCAGAAAACCAGTCTCGTCTTATTCAAAGTTATAGAACAGATAACATAGCAATTGCAATAACAAGAGTATGTTACCATTTGTGCTCGCAAATCCTCAGAAATAACACCAATATAGAAGTTGTTTGTAAAACTGCAAAGGGGAAGTGTCCTTTTGAATTCAAATTCAAAAATCCTAGATAGATTCCTCAAGTGGGCTGGGTGTCCATCACAGAAAAATCAGTTTTCCATGGAGAATCTTCACCATCCTAAAAAGAAATACAGTAATACCTTGGTTTAAGAGTACCTTGGTGTAAGAGCATTTTGCAAGACAAGAAAACATTTCTTCTAAATTTTGCCTTGGTCAACAAGCAATGTCTTGCAATACAAGCACTGGAGCAGGCCACATGATCATAAGTGAGCCAATGGTGGCTCTCTCTCCATCCTCCTACTGTATTGTGGGGATTGTCTAGAAGTTCTCTTTCAGGCAGCCTCCAAAGGAGAGACTATGCTACCTTATTTCTCTGCCAGTCCTGTTTATTTCTCAAATATTTATTGAAACTGCAGCAGCATGAATATCACTGTTGGGAACAGAGGAACAAATATTATGAATGAAGAGTGTAAACGGGAAACCTGAAGAGACATGGGGGGGGTCACAGTGGTTGATGGAAATGTTAGGAGTGAAAAGTGGGAGAGAGGTGGCAAGGAAGCTTGGACAGGTCTTTGGCACTAAAACTTGGAGAAGTGACTTTTGGAAACACAAGTCCCAATTTCCCTTAGCTCACCATGGTTGGGGATTATGGACGTGGTAGTTGGAAGTGGTATGACCTCTTGCCAACTCTGCTCAACACCTGCCTTGGGTGCTCCCGACATTCTGCTGACTAGGCCCCGCATTCAATTATTTAGATTATTTTAAACTGTCACTGTAGATTTAGTAGGTACGGTACTCAGGACTCCTGCATGTACTCTCCGTTTTGCTCTGGGGCCCTGCTGGCACTGCTTCCCTTCATTTCCATTTCAAAAACCGCATCTTCCTGAGCTGTTCCGAGCCAGGAGCCCTCAGGGTGTCCTCCATCCCCATCAAATTAAATTTATTTAAACTTTGAACATGAGAGGCACTGAGAGACATATAAACAAGGGCAGAGGTGTCAGCTGGACTCATCCCGCTGTGGTTAATGAGATGTATTTGGTTCGGAGACCAAACGGGAAAATGATAAATTTAAAAATGTTGCAGAGAAAGCTCCCATGTGAATGTGGTTTCTTTGTGGATGGTTGATGGCTCAGGTTGCTCTTGGGGTGAACCGGAGCTTCCTTTACATCATGCTGAGAAGATTATGCACCTCCTGGTGGAAGGAGTAAGTACTATTAAATTGAATTACGAATATTCCAGTGAGTAAATGAAACAATATCCCCAGTTGCAGTCAGAAGTCTTCTTGTAAAACAATTCAGCAAATCTCTAATAAGCACCTATCTGCTATTTTAAGTAATGTGTCACCACCTAGAGTGGCCTTTGGGCCAAATGTAACTTCTCAAACTCTCTCAAAAGAGAGAGGAGGAAATAGGCAATCAGGCCTTGTTGGCAGGCTGTTAAGGCAGCTTCTGCTGTAGCTGTCCAGATTTGCAGTGTGGCATTTATGCCTTGGTGATGCATAATTTATGAGGCGTGTCTACGTGGATTGGTTGTTTGTGGACCAATGAGAGAGTTTGGGGGTGGAGTCAGAGGGTCTTTAAAGCTCAACCCAGCACTGAATAGTTCAGAGACTGGTAAGGATTTACACAGACTGAGAGAGACAGATAGGGACTTACTGTCTGAGAGAGAGAGAGATCAGATAGGGACTTACATTGATTGAGAGAGATTAAAAAGGGTCTGAGAGAGTCAGACAGGGTCTCTCTCTCTCTCTCTCTTGTGAGGTGGTTACATATAGCCAGTATACCCTGTGAGGTGGCAGCAAAGTGCTGTAGAAAACATAGCTGTGTGCCACACAAGTCTTCCTGGCATCCTCCTCTCTTTAGGAAGGGCAGGAATCTATCTCATTAGCAATACCAAAGGAAAATTCATCTGACAGCCTCACCCCCACCCCCGCTTGCATATACAACAGGAGGAGACCCATGCAATTCATCACTTCTGGCTATTCCAGGATATTTTGGATGGTTTGTGGCAGGACACACTTCTCACAACTGCAAAAACAGTTTCTATGCCATTGCACAAGACTAGGATGCTTGCTGCCTTGTCATGTGGGATATTCAGAATCAGAAACACCTTGTGCAAGGTTCTTTTTGATCCAGCAGCCAGTTGTGCTCATTTCCTTCACAAAAGGAAAATAGGCTGATTCTGTACAAAGATATTTGATGAAACAATGGAAACCTAACCTGGTGTGAGTGTGTGTGTGTGTGGTGGGGGAGAAGAATCCTGTTGTCCATTTTGCCAAGGGAATTTTAAGAACTCTCTCCTGGCAAATTACATCCCTTGCCATGTTTGGACTTCTATACCTGCTTTGAAAAAGAGAGCTTGCTCTGGAAAGCTCAACAACTTTTTTTATCTTTTCTACTAGAAACTCTGAGTGAGTAAGTACTGTAAATATTCAGAAGTAGAGGGCCTTTCCTCTGCCATCCACTGCAACATAAGGGACAAGAACAAGTTCTTCCTTCTTCTTTGGGGTTGAGCTGCCAGTTGCAATGCAAAATCGTATCTTCCAAAGATCAAGTGAGGCCCGTCCCAGTTGAATGCCGCAGGCGCTCTCACTCCAAGTGGCCACGCCCAGGGAGGCGTGGAAATCAGTAACTTGTAACCACGCCTTCTCAGTGGCCAGCCCCTCGCTCTGGAACCATCTCCCGAGTGAGTTGTGCCTTCAACAGTCCCTGCCCGCCTTTAAAAAAGCACCCAAAACCTTGCTTTTTAGAGAGGCATTTGGCAATCTTTAATTCCCCCCCTCTCCATTAGAGCCACCATCTTGCCAATTTTCTCCCACTTTTTTCCCCTCTCTCTCTCTCTCTCTGTGTGTGTGTGTGTGTTTGTGTGTGTGTTTGTGTGTGTGTCTCAATTGTTCTATTGATTTTATATTGCTTGCTTAGCCTCTTTTGTAAACCACCTGGAGTTCCCCTGGGAAGACAAGTGGTATAAAAATAAATAAATATAAATAAATAAAATCTGTGTCAGGATGTGTTCTACTTTTCCTTCAAACTCTTGCCATTGCTTGATTCAGGACCACTTGGGTTCTTGTTCTAGCTTACTATTGGTAATTAACAGGATCCATTTCCCAATTATTAAGCTGCCATGAACAACCATCAATTCAAAGCTTGGAATATCAATCTTTAAATCTATGAATGCAGTAAAGAAAACCTGACATTTGAGGGGTTGGTTCCCATTTTTTTTTTGCTTTTACCACCCATGCTCCTCTCCTCTCCTCTCCTCTCCATACAAAATTCATGTTTACAATGGCATTTAAGAATGCCAGGAAGTTTGAAAAGCTTTTCCAGGGATTGCCAGGAGTTGGCTGTAGACCATTCTGTGTTGCAGAGAGCATCAATAGATTTGCCAGCATTTCTTAGAGACATCTGGGGGAGGGGAAGGGAGGCTGTTCCTTTTGTGAGCAAAACATCCATTAGCAGATGGAGCCAGGCAAGGCTGATTGTTCTCTTCTCCTCCAGAAATGATGAAACAAGGCGGCACTGCTCTTTGTCCTCTCGGTCTGAGAGGCTTAGTCAGAGATGGAACAGCATCAGAGATCCACACAGGGCCAGATGATATGGCTGTTTTGCTTCCCTTCTGACAAAACCAAGAGAGGGGAAATGTGGATTTTTCTCCCCTTCTCCTGAATGTTGAGCTGTATTTCGTCAGCGGGTTTCACACTTGGTTTCACAAAAGAGCTTGGTATTAGATGGAAGAATTACGTCTTGCTCTGCCCCTTTGCCCTCATCACCTGCTCTGTACAGCAAAGAACTTTCTCCCTGGAAGATTTTGATCCACAAAGTTCTTACCCGTTAAGAGAGTGATTAATGCTAGATCGATGAGTTGACACCTTTCCTGCTGTGTCTACCATTAGACACAAATTCCCATACTACCAGTTAAATTCTATCTAGTCTCCTGGATGAGGAAGGATAACATTATTTTTGCAGTGCTCTGAAGGAAAGAACAGCGGGGTACAAACCTATGTAAGTATACTTCTCCCTTTAATTGTACAGGTATGAACAGCATGCTTATAGCTACACACAGATTTTTTTCAATCAATCAATCAATCAATCAATCAATCAATCAATCAGTGTTCAATAAATACTATGCTGCTATTTATTTCTAGGAAGTGGCCTGAGAAAAAAGTATTGGATTTACCAAGTCTCCTGTTGGTGGTTGTGTGGTGGCCCCCAGTCCAATGTTGGTGGCCTGGCCAGCCCCTCACTGACAGAATGAACTCATTTATCTCAGCAATTCATAGCCAGTGTGGTGTAGTGAACAGAGTGAACGACTACAACCAAAGAGACATGGGCTCGAATTCACATTTCAACATGGAAATTCACTCAGTAATCAATTGTTAAAGAGCTGGAAATGGTCTTAAAATCATTCATAATGATTTTAGAGAATACAGCAGGACCCCTGTACCTATTGCTTCACTTACCCACAATTTGAAAATATTAAAAAGAAATAAATCCTAGAAATACATATTTTCATGATGCATTTGCCAGAGCTGGCCATTAGATGGAGCGAGAGACCATGCTAAGTACTATTGTTAATAAAGAATTCATAGCATGGTCCCTAGTATCTACTAGTGGTCATTTCTGGAAATATATGTGAAAATACTTCATCCTGGATTCCCCCCCCCCTATAATCTGTAGTTTTCAGCATGAAGCTAATCCTCTGGGAGAGCAGGGTCCTAATTTATGTCTTGTCTTTAGACAGGAGGTCCATTCAATAATGTTGTGCTTAAAGGCATGAAGATGAGTCTTCTCTGTGAATAAAGAAGTTCTACAGAGAAAGTTCTCTTTTTTTAACCATTGCTGTCCACATGGGGAGAGCTACAACAGAGAGGACAGAGCTAAAATATTCCCTTCCTAGTATGCTTATTTTCACTACATTAAGCAATGCCCACTTATAATCATTCTCCATGGTGCCTTGAAGGGAGAAGGAGTATTTGTTGAGCTTGTAATAGTTTCCTAATTTTGATGAATCCGCACTGTCCCTGGCATTGCCCTGAAGTTGTCTTAAGATGAAAGAAAGGATCATTTCAGACAATGCAACTATCCCAATTCCTCCAAAGGCTCAAAACAACCCATTATCCCACTTCTTGTTTGCATTTGATTCTTTTGATCACAAGTATTCCAGAGCTAGATTTGCAATTAACCATTTTGAACTCAGATTTCCAAATGACGTCTTTCATCTCCACTCATTTCATCACTCTAAACACTGTTTTTCCCCAGTGAGATGTTTGTTGCTTGCTAGCTAACAAGTATCTGTTCAAGCATACATAATCTTTTCCCAGCCACCAGGGCAGCCCTACATGCCAACATGTGTGTGTGTGGGAGGGGGGAGGGGAATCACTGGGAATCACCACATCCTAAGCCTTGCGGATTTAAATCAATCCCGCTTCCTTTACATCTCCCATCCCATTGCAACCGATCAGAAGGACACTACTTGATTTTGGCTGACCTAGTTAAGGGGCTTGATGTTGGAGAACAAAAAAAGTTTAACTCCTATAAATCTTTTATGACATGTCACCCATGTCCTTTATGGACCTACCCTACCTGCAGGAAACTTGCCAAGAAAAATTCCTACATTCACGGGAATGTGCTACCAAGTCAACAACAGCCAACCTTTGGTTTGTGTGTGCATGCAAGATTGTAAGAGTGCCTTGAAAGACAATGAGAACAATGTGGCTGTTCTCATTGAACAGAAGGCCCAGCATTCTGAGCAATGGGGGAGAAATGGCTCTTGTGTGCCTCCTAGTAAGAATTGTTTGCTATCAAGTCAGTTTTGACTTATGGCAACCCTTTACAGCAGTGGTTCTCAACCTGTGGATCCCCAGATGTTCCTGGACTGCAACTCCCAGAAGTCTTCATCACTAGCTGAGCTGGCCAGGATTTGCAGTCCAGAAACATCTATGGACCCACAGGTTGAGAAGCACAGGGTTTTCTTGATGGAGGATACAAAGAAGTGTAAAACCACCTGGCAGATCTCCTTTGATTTGTATTCCTGCATGGAGTGGGAGGGTTAGACTTAATGGCCTTATAGGTCCCTCCCAACTTCACTATTCTATGATTCTGCAATTCTTTTCTTTGGGGACTGTGCTGGGACTGTGCAGCTTACCCAAGACCACACAGGCTGGCTCTGCTCACAGGAGGCCCAGCTGGGAATCCAACTCACAATCTCTGACTACTAAACCACTGAGTTATCCATCCAGCATATCCTAGTAGGGACTCAAACAATGCTTGCAAACTCTTCCTCATTCTCATTTATTTAGGTTGCCTCTGCGTGGTGAGATACCATGGCAAGGAAAATTCAGACCCCAACAAGATTCTTCACTGGCAATGTGAAGAAAGGCTCTTCTCCCTCAGGCGAAGGTGCCTGCCATTTCAACAATATATTGTAAAAGGTACAAAACGTGTGTGTTTTCCTTTTGAGGACCAAGGCAGGCATACACAGAGCAAGCACAGACAAATTGCCTCACTGGCACACACACAAAACCTCAATGTTTTTAAGTTCCTCAAACAAACTGCCAATGATCACCCTTTGGACCAATTTGCATTATTTTGGTGAGGGGGAGGGAGAAAACTTCATCAAAACGGAGCGAGCTCTGATCAAGACTGGCAGAAAAGGCCTCAATCTCTCCCAGATGAGAAGAAATGTTGTGGTGGCTTATCTTTGTGTAGGAGAATTTATACTCCTGATTAGAGATGGGCACAAAATGGAAATATAGCATTTTGTTTCATTTTGTTTCTTTAGTAGTTTCATTTTGTTTTGTTTATAACAAATATTTAAACTAGTTTTGTTACAAAATGAAATGAAACAGGATGAAATGCTATGCTCTCTTGGGTCCTAGAGACACCAAAATGGCAGGGGAGCTTCCTCAAGCTCTTCCCCGTAAGCCTCCCAAATTTGGAGAGGTTTGGGATTCAGGGGGATGAGCTATTAAATTCCAAATGGGGTGCCCCTAAAAAATATTTCTAATTGAATCGGGAAAACTACTCCCGCCCTCCCAGATTAGCGACTTCGCTTCTGAATTCTGATTCAACTTAGAATGATTTTTCCTATGGTCATGCCCTTTGGAGCTCAATAGCTCTGCCCCCTGTATCCCAAACCTCTCCATATTTTGGGGGCTTACAGGGAAGAGTATGAGGAAGCTCCCCAGACTTTTCCTCTAGGATGAATTGTTTCATTCCCAGAGGGGAAAATGGCATTTTATTTTGTTTCTTGACAAAATGCATCCTACCATTTCGTTCTGGAATGAGGTAATTCGTTACGTAACAAAATGACAAAAGTGGTTGTTGTTGTTTGGGGGGCATTCTCTACCCCGATGTCTATACACTGTGAGCAAATTAGATGTACCTTGACTTCAGAAATGAGTCGAGAACAGCAGACCATCCTTTAGTAGCACCTCCAAAGCTGTGTTGTGACACAATAGCACCTTTCTACTCTCATATCTTCAGTGGCCAGGGTAAATGGGAAAACACGGAAGACATAATAAATCATTTGCATTCTCAGCTTTTTCGGGCTCTTGAGTGAGGTTGATTTTCATTTGCATTATGCATTTTGTGGCTCTTGAAACATTTGCATATTTCATTTCACCCAGTCTATCTAATATCTTATTTCCAAAATGTTCCTGCCCTTTTTAATGTATCATTCAGGTTGTGTCCAAAGCCTCTCTCTCTCTCTCTCTCTCTCTCTCTCTCTCTCTCTCTCTCTGTCCCTTATCCTCACTGGAATCTTCGCCTTCCCTAGGCTTCCTTTTAGTATCCAAAAGAGACGATCAGCACATTTTAAAATAAATAATTTCTTTTAACAGCCAAAGCCGTCAAGGTTGGTAAAATACCTCCCTAATGAAATTTCATAAACCTCTCACAGAACTGCATAATTATGCACCTCTCAAGTTCTGTAGTGCTTTGCTAATGGTTACAAGGTGGAGAAATGACCTTTCTTGTCTAAATTATGCTGGGATCACATTCTAATAAATTAAACTATAAAAAGTCAAGTGAACTCTCCCTGAGCTCTATTTACCCAGAAATGTCTCATATATAGAATCTCAGAGGCACAAGAGGATGAAGGATAGCAGATCACACTGAGTGCGCAGGTCCTCTGTTTGTCAGCATATCTAATGGAAGATCAAGGTTATATCTACATAAGCTGATTTTAAAATGCTTTTATGTTGCAATGTATGTATATATATATATGTGTGTGTGTGTGTGTGTGTGTGTGTGTGTGTGTGTGTGTGTGTGTGTGTTCTCTCTATCAGTGGTTGCCATTGTCGGACTAAGACAGTTACTTCACGTCCACTCTCGTCCCGGGAGGAAGTTCGTTGCATGTTGATGTCAGTTGAAGTCACGTGGTCTTCTTGCGGTTCTGTCCTTGTTCCCGTGTACAAACGGGCATGAGGGATGATACTGGAATGACTGTTACCACTCATCCTCTTTCCGTGATGAGATGTGAAATTCCATGCCTTTGTTCTCCATTATTTTTTTGGGGGGGGCGACCTTCCATTTTTCAATGTTGCGATTCTCCGAAGCCTTACCTTCAATGTGTTACGGAGCTGAGTTTGAGACATTTGTCTTTTAATCTCTCTGCACTGTGTTGCTGACTCCATAGGGAATGTACTGGCGGATGGCAGTTCACACTCCTGCCACTAGATGGAGAATGGCATGTTGCGGGAGGGGACTGACCTCACGGGCTCTCATATTGGAACGAGAAGCGAGATGAGGAGATTCCCGAGGCCAGGGAGGGGAATTTCTCATCCTGCTTAAATCACAGTTCAGGGGACATGGTCGGGACGAACTCCCTTCATCCCACAATGGACGTGCAGTTAGATTTCTCCGTACTGGTCCCAAGCGGGGCCGCGAACAGCGATGAGATGGACATGAAAGCCTAAGTTTTCAGGATTGAACTTACTTGCCCCACTTAAAACATCACAGCCTATGAGACCGCATTGCTCTTCCCTTATCCTGAGGGGTGTAACTGTAGTGGTGATTTCTGAACCAGGGGTGCACTCTGGATAATCTCTTGCGATCAGCAGGAAACTGAGAAGTAAAATCCTTCCTTTTAAATCTTGCAGTGAGATTCTTCTGCTTGAAATATTTTACATGGTTTTCCAGAACCAACCCAAGTATGACTCTTGCAATTACTATACCTTGTAGCATTGTTCCTTCATAAGATTCAACAGAAAGTGAATTATGCAGTGTAGAATTTTGCACAAAATAGGAACAGGTTTGTTTTCCATGGCTCCCGAGACTAGGACTGGGGGCAATGGTTTCAAACTACAGGAAAAGAGATTCCTTTTGAACATTAGGAAGAGCTTCATGACAGTTAGAGCTGTTTGGCAGTGGAAGATGCTGCCACAGAGGGTGGTGGAGTCTCCTTCTTTGGAGGTTTTTGAAGCAGAGGCTGGATGGCCATCTGTCGGAAATACTGTGATGGGGGTTCCTACATGGCAGGGGGTTGGACTGGATGGCCCTTGAGGTCTTTTCCAACTCTATGATTCTATGATTCTATGAAAACCTGGAAAACATTCTGGTGCAGAGGAAAATATCACTGAGGAGATTTGGCATGGTTTGACTGGGAAATCAGCAGAGAAGTTTCTTTGAGTACTCCTCACATTCCTGTTTTGAAGTGGAGATGTTGAGTTCCCACCGTCATGCCTTCAAGGAGCAAACAACCATCCATGGATCTCGGTCTTCCCAGGGAGAGGATGTCCAATCCCAGGAGCTCCACAAATAGAATTTACAGGAGAGCTTGGACTTTTTGTGGTCACTTGAGCTATCATCCACCTTTTTAGGGCTTCCTAGCTGTTCGATTACACTGAATCATTGTTTTCAAACCACCTACTGAAAAAACATAGGAGGGGGGGTTAGTGGTTCATAATTTCATGATTCCTACCAAGGAAAATGTCTTGGCACCCCAACCCTGTGACTCTTGATTCTCCTGCACCACTTTTACTCCCGGTATTAGGAGAAGTAGCTAAAAAAGTTTGCGCGTGCAAACTTAAAAAAAAAAATATCTGGGTTTAATTGAGTTCCCAAGCCAAGCAACTCCTCAGGAGGTCCTACACTTCCTGACGTGCTTGCAGTTGGAGTAGAGGTGCTTTAGCGGCCCCTACACTGTTAGATTTTGACTAAACAATAAAAGAAGTAAAGAGTCTTACTAGATTAAAAAAAAGTGCAAGTTTACATTTTTGAGACCTTGAATACATTTTATTGTAATCGTTAAAATGGAGTTGGAGGGAGCAGCTGTAGTTACCTGCAGTACTTGTGCCATGTTTGTTATCTTGACAGAGCATGTGCAGAACTACATCTGCTGCAAGTGCAAGCTGGTAGCGCTATTGGAAGAGAAGGTCCAGCAGCTAGAGGCTCGCATAGTGGACCAGCAACATATTAAGGAGCTTGAGCAGTTCCTGGACAGAGCGGAAGAGACTATCCAGGTCCAAGAAGAGACAGGGCACACTTCAGAGGAGGAAGTCACTCCCCCAACTCAGGAGGTGGATGGGTGGAGGAATGTGACTCAAAGGAGTAGAAGGCCAAGGCATCGCTCAGAGAGTCTCATCTTGCACAATCAATTTGAAGCTCTTCCCCTGAGCACACCTCATGAGGCACACATAGAGGAAGAAGTGGTTCCACCGGAGGATCTCTCCCTCATCACTATTGATGAGATAAAAGATCAGGTACATGTTGATGAGCAGGCTGCAGGAGAGAAGCTCATTGTGCTAGGGGATTCTATCATTAGAAATACGGAGGGATGGATTTGTGAGGAGCATGATAACCGGATGGTCACTTGCCTGCCGGGTGCAAAGGTTGCAGACATCACCAGAAATATAGATAGCTTGTTAGAGAGAACTGGGAAGGAGCCAGTGGTCATGGTACACGTCGGTACCAATGATGTCGGGAAGGCCAAGCGGTCAGTCTTGGAAGCCAAATTCAGGTTGCTAGGTAGAAGATTGAAGTCCCGGGCTTCCAAGGTAGCATTTTCAGAAGTGCTACCTGTTCCTCGTGCAGGTCCCGCCAGGCAGGCAGAACTCAGAAGCCTCAATGCGTGGATGAGGCGATGGTGTCGAGAGGAGGGCTTTAGATTTGTCAGGAACTGGAGAACATTTTGGGACAAGCCAAATCTGTTCAGGAGGGATGGGTTGCACTTGAATCATGATGGGACCAGATTGCTGGCACTCAACCTCAAAAAGGCAGCAGAGCAGCTTTTAAACTGATAACTGGGGGAAAGCCGACAGGAGCTGTGTGGCATCTGGTTTGGAACACCTCATCCTCGGGGAATGAGGTTGGAGAGGGTAGAGAATCACATAGAGATGACATAGCAAGTATTAACACTGGCAGAATAGCGGAATGTGACAGTTCGTCTACTGAAAATAAAAGCTGTGGGGGGAGAAGAACAAGGCAGCAGCTGTTGCGGGACCCACTGTACAAGTGCTTCTACGCCAATGCTCGAAGCCTCCGAGCAAAGATGGGAGAACTTGAACATCTGGCAGCTAGGGATAACATTGATATAATAGCCATAACAGAAACCTGGTGGAATGTGGAGAACCAGTGGGACACAGCAATCCCAGGCTATAAACTCTATAGAAGGGATAGAGAGGGGCGGGTTGGAGGAGGAGTGGCCATCTATGTCAAAGAAGGCATAAAATCCAGCAGAATGGAGATTGACAGAGGGTCTGTGGGTTAAACTACCAGGTCCAAAGAGTGATGTGATAGTTGGAGTATTCTATCGTCCACCAGATCAAAAACTTGAGGGGGACCTTGAAATGAGGAGAGAAATCATGGAGGTGGCTAAGAGGGATAGGATAGTAATCATGGGGGACTTTAATTATCCCCACATTGACTGGGCCAATGAGAGCTCTGGGCAAGAAAGAGAAACTGGGTTTCTCGACTTGCTGAATGACTGTGCCTTAGAGCAACTTGTCATGGAGCCCACCCGAGAACAGGCAACTCTAGATCTAATATTGTGTGATACTCAGGACCTCGTCAGGGATGTGAATGTCACTGAGCCTCTGGGGAACAGTGACCATGCTGCAATTACCTTTGCCATGCATGTCGGAGGAAGAGTGTCAACCAAATCAGACATAAAAACCCTTGATTTTGAAGGGCAAACTTCCCTCAGATGAGGAAACTAGTTAGAGAGAAACTGAAGGGGAGGGTTAGAAGAATCCAATCTCTTCAGAGTGCATGGAGCCTGTTTAAAACAACAATAATAGAGGCCCAGCACAAGTGCATACCACAAAGAAAGAAGAGTTCATTTAAGTCCAAGAGGACACCGGCATGGTTAACGAGTGGAGTTAGAGAGGCTCTAAAGCACAAGGAGAGGTCCTTCTGTAAATGGAAATCCTCCCCAAATGAGGAAAATAAAAAGGAACACAAACTCTGGCAAAAGAAATGTAAAAAGATGATAAGGGAGGCAAAGAAAGACTTTGAGGAAGGCATGGCTAGCAATATAAAGGGTAATAATAAAAGCTTCTTTAAATATGTTAGAAGTAGAAAACCTGCCAGAGAACCAATTGGGCCTCTGGATGGTGAGGGAGGAAAAGGGGAGGTTAAGGAGGACTTGGACATTGAAGAGAAATTGAACGAGTTCTTTGCATCTGTCTTCACGACAGAGGACCTTGAGCGGATTCCGCTACCTGAGCCGCCCCTCTTGACTAAAGAATTAAATCAAATACAGGTTAAAAGAGAGGAGGTTTTAGGACTAATTGATAAATTGAGGATTAACAAGTCACCGGGCCCAGATGGCATCCACCCAAGGGTTATTAGGGAACTGAGAAATGAAATTGCAGATCTCTTAACGGTTATATGCAACTTGTCTCTTAAAACGGCCACAGTGCCGGAGGACTGGAGGATAGCAGATGTCACACCAATTTTTAAAAAAGGAAGTAGGGGGGACCCAGGAAACTACAGGCCGGTTAGCCTTACATCTGTCCCAGGGAAGATGGTGGAACGCCTCATCCAAGAGAAAATCTTAAAACGCATAAAAGAACAAACCTTGCTGAGAGAAAATCAGCATGGCTTCTGTAAGGGTAAATCTTGTCTTACAAACCTTTTAGAATTTTTTGAAAAGGTCAACAGGCACGTGGATTTGGGTGAACCGGTGGATATAGTCTATCTGGATTTTCAAAAGGCTTTTGACACAGTCCCTCACCAAAGGCTGCTGAGAATGGCTGCTCCGCCCAGCCTCGTGCTGAGCAGGGGCAACTTTGCCGGCCGGTTGAGGGAGGCGGCTATTGGCTCCGCCATTGGCGTAGCCTATGGTAGGGGAGCGCGCCCTTTATAAGTCCTCGGTGCGCTCCCCACAGCCTGCCTCCGCAATCGCCGGTTTCCCCACCCTCCCGCCACGGTTTATGATGTGCTGGTGATGCTTTGCTGGTCGCTTAGGGGCCGGATGGGAATTTTTGACCATTTCTCTGATTGGCCTTGAGCGGTGGTGTTTTTTCGCCCATCCCACCATTCACATATTGGCGGTGGGTGTTGTAGGTAATAACCGTGGTCACAACTGGCGGGTAGCGCATAAAAAGTTAACCATTTAGGTCCCGAATCTAATTACATCTTCACGTCTTCGGCAGCCTTCCATTAATAACCCAATAGGATTTAGTTAGGGAGCAAATAATAATAATAACCCAAAACCCTAGGAGGGCTGCCAACCTTTAATCAAGCGTTGATGCCAAAAGATCTCGTTGGCATCCTCACTGCGGCAGTTCAACGGGCCGCAGGAAATTGGTGGAGTAACGGGACCTAATCAATTTGTTGTTACCATTTGATGATGCGCTACAGCTCAGGCCCTCCTAAAGTTATTGTTCATTGATAAGTAATTTAAAATTCGTTACTGTAGTTAATAAAGTTGTGGCCCTTATTTAACCCAAGCGGAATGTGTGTCGCCTCTTTCTTTCAACCTGGCCTGGCAAAATTGCATAGTCAGGGGATAAGAGGGCAGGTCCTCTTATGGATTGAGAACTGGTTGAGATCCCGGAAACAAAGAGTAGGTGTCAATGGGAAATTTTCACAATGGAGAGAAGTGAAAAGTGGTGTGCCCCAGGGCTCTGTCCTGGGACCGGTGCTTTTCAATCTGTTCATAAATGACCTGGAGACAGGGATTAACAGTGAGGTGGCCAAGTTTGCAGATGACACAAAACTTTTCCATGTAGTAAAAACCAGAGAAGATTGTGAAGAGCTCCAGAAGGATCTCTCCAAACTGGGAGAGTGGGCTGAGAAATGGCAAATGCGTTTTAATGTAACCAAATGTAAAGTAATGCATATTGGGGCAAAAAATCCAAACTTCATCTATCAACTCATGGGCTCTGAGTTATCCGTGACGGATCAGGAAAGAGATCTTGGTGTGTTGGTGGACAGCTCCATGAAGGTGTCTCCCCAATGTGTGGCAGCAGAGAAGAAGGCCAATTCCATGCTAGGGATTATCAAAAAGGGGATTGAAAATAAAACAGCCAACATTATAATGCCGTTATACAAAACAATAGTAAGGCCCCACCTGGAGTATTGTGTACAATTCTGGTCACCGCATCTCAAGAAAGACATAGTGGAACTGGAAAAGGTGCAGAAGAGAGCGACTAAAATGATTACGGCTGGGGCACCTCCCTTATGAAGAAAGGCTAAAACATTTGGGCCTCTTCAGTCTGTAAAAAAGGCGATTGAGGGGGGATATGATTGAGACATACAAAATAATGCAGGGTATGAGTAAAGTGGATAGAGGGAAGCTCTTCTCCCTCTCCCAAAATACTAGAACTAGGGGACATACACTCAAAGTGAGGGCTGGGAGAGTAAGAACTGACAAAAGAAAATATTTTTTCACCCAGCGCGTTGTAAGTCTATGGAACTCCCTGCCACACAATGTGGTGATGGCATCTGACCTGGATGCCTTCAAAAGGAGATTGGACAGATTCCTAGAGGAAAAGTCCATCACGGGTTACAAACCATGATGGAGATGTGTAATCTCTAGGCTTTAAACCAGGGTACTTCAAGGGCCAGATGCAGGGGAGTGGTATCAGGAGACAAATATCTAGTCTCATGCGCTCCCAAACGCATCTGGTGGGGCCGCTGTGAGATACAGGAAGCTGGACTAGATGGGCCTTTGGCCTGATCCAGCATGGCTCTTCTTATGTTCTTATGTTCTAACTGACTCTACCACTTTCCACATAATTTAGAAATCTGCATAGTCAGGGCTTTGTAGAATTAAGAAGATTGTGGGGATGAATGGGACAGATCTAATATCATGAAGATTATGCATAGATGGGGGGGGACAGAATAAGCATCATATGGCACAAGGAGCTTAAATGTGACCCCCCCTTTCAGATATTTTTCTGACAACACACTCAAAATTAAGTGGCGGAATCCATGACAAAAATAGGACAAGTTAGTTTTTAAATTGCCCCTCCCAGAATACCATCCTGGATGGGGTAATTGGGAAATTGTATTCCCACCCAGCCACCTGAGTAAAGATATAAAGAAAAGAGAGATACTGGTGCAAAATACCTCAACCATCTCCTGATACACAGGGGATTGCTGAGTAGGTCTTTATTTAATTCTTTACACTTCTGCAATGGCCTGGAAAAAGTTCCCAAACCAATTTCCAATTGTCTTTCCAACAAAGACAATAAAACAAGGCCACAACCATTGTAATAAAAACATGACAAATAACAAAAAAGAAAAAGACAATCCAAAACAACATCATTGTGGTTGTCTTCATTGTCATCCATGCATCCATCCATCCATCTGCCTGTCCACCTGTCCGCCTGTCCGTCCATCCATCAGTCAATCAGTCAGTCAGTCAGTCAGTCAGTCAGTCAGTCAGTCAGTCAGTCAATCAATCAATCAATCAATCAATCAATCAAACTAACTAACTAACTAACTAACTAACTAACTAACTAACTAACTAACTAACTAACTAACTAACTAACTAAAGCCAACTAAGATAGCAGCACTTATAAGATAGCAGAGAGGAGGGCAAAAGAATGAGCATAAGATGAATCACCATAGGTCCATAGGTCCATGTGAGTCCATACATGGAGGTGGGGCAACAAGTATGTTTCTTCTCCAAAGGCCCCAAACACACACACACACTAATGCCTCCTAGAGTGCTTAGGGGGTAATTCTGACCTGCTTGAGCCCAGGAGGTGGGCTTAAAAGAAAAATCAGAAGTCACTCCTCATTTTGGGGAAAGGGTTCCTCTTTGACAGACAGTAAAAAGGATCATGCCACCCCTTAAGCAATGTGCTCCTGGAGTTCAGGGGCATTTAAATAATCCCGAACTGTCAAAACTTTACAAGCCATTTTAAAAAAAATTCTTTTTTTTCAAGCTTTTTTTTTAAGTCATTTTGAGAGGAAGCTTTTAATTATAGGCCTGCATGTGATTTGAACAGAAGGATAAGTGTGCACATAAAGAATCCAAACACACATTTAAAGGCTTATCCCATTGCACATAATGTGGTGCCAACAGACAATATCAAGAGGTTGATGTGCGATCATATGTACGTTGGGCTGCACATCAAATTCACTCACCCCAGTTACTGTTCGAAGAAGTGATACTGCAAACACTTGGCATGCACGCACCTACACCCACACCCAGAACCACCTTGTTTAAATCTGCATTGAGTTCAGGAGCTTTCTGTCTTCTGCTGTTGGGAAATCTAACCTTGCACATCATTAAATACCATACAGAGGGAGAGGCAGTGAGCAGCTTCTTATTAATCAAGTTCCCCAAATTAAAGGTCATTAAAGAATAATGGGGTGTGGTGTCTCAGTGGACTAAGGCTTCCGAAAACTGTCGGCTGCAAAGTCGGCAGCTCGGCGGTTTGAATCCCGGGTGCCATGCAGCGGAGTGAGCTCCCGCTGATAACCCCAGCTCTTGCCAACCTAGCAGTTTGGAAGCATGTCAATGCAAGTAGATAAATAGGTACCGCCGTAAAAAACTGGAAGGTAAAACAGTGTTTCCTTGCAGCCACGCTGGCCACATGGCCATGGACTTGCACAACACTGGCTCTTCTGCTTGGATACGGAGATGAGCACCGCCCCTAGAGTCGGACACGACTAGCACGCATGCACGGGGGAAAACTTTACCCTTTTAAAGAATGCAAACTTGTTGCATTCTCCAACATGATGTTGGAGTTTAAGTGCTGTGAGACCCAGCCAATATGGCCAATAGTCAAAGCGAAAACCATCTGGAAAACATTGGCTTTCCTGCCACTAAATTATATCAAACAAGAACAGTAACTTTCATTCTTCACACACAGAAGCGTAAGATTTACACTTGCTTCTTGAAGTTGTCCCTTGATCCTGACCAAGCTGAGATTTTCCAGGCAGAGAAATAATCAGGACTCAGAGTGGTTTATTCTTCCTTCCGCCTGTGGCCAATCAAGAACTGTGCAGCCTGGCCAAGGGCCCACAGGCTGGCTCTTCTACCTGAAGAGACAATGACTAATTGATCTCCCAACTCAGGGCCTTTTCACACGATCCCTAAAATCCACGGCAAATGGCTCCCAGATCCGGAGCTTAAAATTGTTTCCCCACCAGCTCGGAGTTTACAAAAAAATAAGTGCGACCATGCCCACCTAAGCGCATCCCAGCGCACCTTTCAAGTACCTGCTCTCCAGGGGTGAAAAATTCCTCATGCGGATGTTAACGTAGTGAGTGCTGGGCTCTCCTTGCTTCTGTTTGTTGCTGTTTTTGCCCCCCACCCCTTTAAGACTGGAATGCTGCCGGGAGCAGAGCGAGAAGGCAGAATGGAGGTGAGCCGGCATTCTTTTCTTTCTTTTTTAATCCCTCCCCTCACGCAGACAGCAGCCAGGAATGCGGAGGGGGTGGGAACACAGGAACAGCGACAAACCCCCAAGATATCTGGTCCAAATTTAAGTGGCCAGCGGATCTTAGGGGTCATGTGAAAAGGCTCTCAGATACCTAAGCAACTAATACTATACTGACATTTTCTGTATTTAGGGGGAAGAGCAGAAAAGAAATCCCGTGAAAATTAGGGGGAATGGGTAAGACATTTTAAAGAAATTCATCAAAGTGCAAGGCTATCGCTCAGTTGTTTCGGCATCTGACTGCCAAGTCAGAGGTTGCGGGATCAGTTTCTCATTGTGCCTTCAGGGAGAAGAGCCAGCCTGTGGTGCATTGGGCCAGATGCAGTCCCTGGTTGCCCCCAGATGGAGGGAATGGCAAACCACTTTTGAGTATTTCTTTGGCTGGAAAATGTTGAAAAGGGTTGCCATTTAAATCAGAATTCACTTGACAGCATATATTATTATAATGGGGCTTACAGCCTTCACTTCCAACAATAAAGTAGACATCAAGTTTGTATTTGTGCATGCTTTAGCTTTTGAATTTTATGGCATTCTGTACTTCAAAGCCTATTCCTTTTACTGAAAATTCCCTAAAGGACTTAACCTCATGGTCTACACCAGTGGTTCTCAACCGCTGTGTCCCCTGATGTTCCTGGACTGCAATTTGCAGTAATCCTGGCCAGCTCAGTTAGTGATGAAAACTTTGGGGACACCCTAGACCAGTGGTGGCAAGCCTTCAGCACTCCAGATGTTTTGGACTGAAACTCCCACAGTCCTTTGTCATTGGAAATACTGGGAGTTGCAGTCCATAGCACAGAATGTTAGACAGTGGCTAGGACAATGGTAGTGAACGTTCGGCATGCCAGATGTTTTGGACCACAACTCTCACAGGCCTTTGTCACTGGAAATACAGGGAGTTGCGGTCCAAACCATCTGGAGTGCTGAAAGTTCACCACCATGGCCCCAGCCACTGTCTAACCATCTGTGCCATGAGCACCTGAAATCTGAATAGGGTCTTGTGGTGGTGGTGGTGGTGGTGGTGGTGGTGGTGGTGGTGTGTGTGTGTGTGTGTGTGTGTGTGTGTGTGTGTGTGTGTGTGTGTGTGTGTGTGTGTGTGTGCTGCAGCCGCTGTTGAAATAAGTTTATGCCTGCTTGTATTTCTTTTTAATAAGATCCATTCTTGTTTCGGGACAGGCAGAGGAAACGATTCTTCTCACCCTCCTATGAGAAGGTGACCTATTTTACACTCCCAAGAAAGCAATGTTTGGGGAAATTAAACAAAACTGTGCAAGAGAAAAGTTTGAGGCAAACAACAACACAACAACACAGAATGATTATAGTGATGCCCTGTGGCAGGGACTTCTAAGGATCAGAAGCTTCAGGGAGAGGATTTGTTTGAAGAGTTTGGTTACTGTTCTATGCATGGTGTGCACCTAGGTGTGTTGCTTGTCAACATAAAGGGACACTTTGCATATGCTTTGAAAACTCTGATGAGTTAAAAATAACACTCCTTGCACTGCTGTGCCCTGGAGGAGAGGGATGTCAATGAGCTTGAAATGCCTTGGTGTTCAAGATTTCCTCCAGATATTCAGAAGTGTCTTGTCAAGTCCATGCAGAATATGCCTGTGAAGATTCTCAGTCATCCAGGTGAGTTTATCTGGAAGTTGAGTCATGGCTACTGGACTTCTTTTTTGAGAGATAGAAACATTTCACTGCTCATCCAAACAGCTTGCTCAGACTGAATACAGCTAGTGTGAGTCCTCCATCTTATAGTCAGCTTTGACCTCTTATCACCCTGGTCTGAATTTGGCTCATAAGATGAACAATGGCCTGAATAGGCTCATTAGGGAGACAATAGTATCCATAGCCTTGAGGTGAACAATGGCCTAAGGTGCTGAAATCTATCAAGAATCAGGGTGTGCTTTCCAAAGTACCCAGACAAATCAAAAAGCCTTCACCACCAAGACCATAGCTTAACGATCCATTCTTGATGCTTTATGTCACTACTTTCACATACTTTTCAGGTGGCCATAGTGAAGGGTCTCAAGTGGAGGCCACAAAAAGTCCGCCTGGGGCTGGTCCTTCCTATAAAAGCACAAAAATCCTTTTGTGCAAGTTTCGTCTTTTGTCTTTTTGCAAAGATTTCCACATTGCAATATCAGAACTGACCACTAGGTGGAAGGATAGAGTATTTCTCTGTATTTGGGCGCTTGTTGATATTGTCACCTCAACTAGTTAGGAATGCTTAATGGAATGAAATATTTGCACTATTTGAATAGCAGTAAATGCAACTGGCTGTAAAGGAATCATGACTAATGCAACCATTTATTTTTAAAATAGAATGTTCTGAACTAGGGGACCCCAACTGCATTTTGGTCTGTCAACTCCCACAGACCCTTGCTGTCGGCCATGCCATGTAAGAAGGATGAAAATGCTGGGCTAAAACATTTGGAGAATAAAAAATTCTCTATTATTTTGGGGGCATGATGTTTAAATTGGTGAGGGGCATCTCTGAAAGGAGATGTTCAATACTTCTTATCAGCTTTCATCTTCCCATCCTCATCCCCTCCAATTCATCTCTCAATGGCAAATCTAATCTGAATACAGATTTTTAATTCCTGAGTGATAAACAGAAACAGTTTAAAGGGCAATGGCAATTTTAAGAGAGAAATAAAAGTACTAAGAATTGTAACTTGAGCATGCTGATATGTGTATCTCTGATTTCATATATAATACTTAGTGCAAAGAGGAAAAGCAAATAAACAAATGGATGAATGACTAAAAGGGCAAAGGAAAAAGACAAACATAAACACAAAAAGTCTAAACGCCAGCAGCTACAGTTTAATAAATGGTTTTGCTGAACACTAACTTCCTCGTTTATTTGAAAATATTCATGTACGCCTCTGGTTCTTTTCCGTCTCATTTCTATTTCACTGCTGCCCATGGCCAATTTCTCCTCCATTAAAAATACCTCAGCTTGTTATGCTTCTTGCAGTGCTTTTGGTTCTGGGAGAAACTCAAATGAACGGAAGCCTCTATTACAAAACATTCAAGAGATGTCTTTTGCCGTGGATGTCCAACTATACAGGCAGGAAAACCCGGGTTGCTTTGAAGCTTTTCAGACAGGCCTTTTTCAGATTGATTTGTGTAAGAGAAATTGCTGTCATCATCCACACCAATTATTCTGTAGTCTATAGGAGCAGAGAACATAAGAACATAAGAGCCATGCTGGATCAGGCCAAAGGCCCATCTAGTCCAGCTTCCTGTATCTCACAGTGGCCCCACCAGATGCACCTGAGGGCCCAAGAAACTAGATATCTGTCTCTTCATACCATTCCCCTGCATCTGGTCCTTGAAGTACCCCGGTTTTAAGACTGGAGATTACACATCTCCATCATGGTTTGTAAACTCTGATGGACTTTTCCTCCAGGAATCTGTCCAATCCCCTTTTGAAGGCATCAAGGCCAGATGCCATCACCACATCCTGTGGCAGGGAGTTCCACAGACTAACAACACGCTGGGTGAAACAATATTTTCTTTTGTCTGTTTTTACTCTCCCAGCCCACAATTTGAGTGTATGTCCTCTAGTTCTGGTATTTTGTGAGAGGGAGAAGAGCACCACTCTGTCCACTTTACTCATGCCCTGCATTATTTTGTATGTCTAAGTCATATCCCCCCTCGGGCGCCTTTTTTTCCAGACTAAAGAACCCCAAATGTTTTCGCCTTTCCTCATAAGAGAGGTCCCCCAGCCCAGTAATCATTGCCAAGCCAGGTTGAAAGAAAGAGGCGACACACATTCCGCTTGGGTTAAATAAGGGCCACAACTTTATTAACTACAGTAACGAATTTTAAATTACTTATCAATGAGCAATAACTTTAGGAGGGCCTGAGCCGTAGCGCATCATCCAAATGGTAACAACAAATTGATTAGGTCCCGCTACTCCACCAATTTCCTGCGGCCCGTTGAACTGCCGCAGTGAGGATGCCAATGAGATCTTTTGGCATCAACACTTGATTAAAGGTTGGCAGCCCTCCTAGGGTTTGGGGTTATTATTATTATTTGCTCCGTAACTAAATCCTATTGGGTTATTAATGGAAGGCTGCCGAAGACGTGAAGATGTAATTAGATTCGGGACCTAAATGGTTAACTTTTATGCGCTACCCGCCAGTCGTGACCGGGTTATTGCCTACAACACCCACCGCCAATATGTGAATGGTGGGATTTCAAGGCCAATCAGAGAAATGGTCAAAAATTCCCATCCAGCCCCGGCGACCAGCAAAGCATCACCAGCACATCAAAGACAGTGGCGGGAGGGTGGGGAAACCGGCAATTACGGAGGCAGGCTGAGGGGAGCACGCCAGGACTTATAAATCTACCGTTTAATAGCGGAGCCAATAGCCGCCTCCCTTAACCGGCCAGCAAAGTTGCCCCTGCTCGGCACGAGGCCGGGCGGAGCAGCCATTTTAGTCACTCTCTTCTGCACCTTTTCCAGTTCTACTATGACTTTTTTGAGATGCAGTGACTAGAATTGTATACAATACTCCAGGTGTGGCCTTACTATCATTTTGTATAATGGCATTATAATGTTGGCTGTTTTATTTTCAATCCACATTTTGATAATCCCTAGCATCCATTCATTTGAGGCAGAAAGAACGAAAGAAAGAATTTGGCAATTGCCACCTCTTTTTATACTTGTTAAATTTTACCAAGTGACATAGCACTTACCTTAAATGGATTTTTGGGAAACTGACCTCAAAACTTGAGTTGCAGAGGTAAAATCTGAGATCTGGTAGGCCAACTTTGGTTTGTACAGTGAGATTTATCCAAGAGTGTCTAGAAAAGACAGTTTGTGCTGAAAAAGCAGTGGCTAAGCAATGGAAGATTAGAACATATGCAACAAAATCACAAGGCATGGTTCTCCCTCTCGGTTTTTGAACAAATGGGTCTGGAATATCCCCCTGAGCCCTGATAAGGCCTTGGGTTCCATCAACCTTCTACCAACGGAATCAAGTAGACATGGGCACTTTGCATTCCTATTACTGGTATCATCATCATCATCATCATTGGCATCCTTCATTCTTGAAAGACTATGGTATCATGCCTGGAGTAGAGATCCTAAAACAACACCTAGTGTGACTAAATGGACCAATCTGGGAATTGCAGTCTCTACTGCACTGGGGAAGATATATTCAGTTTTTTGCCCAGTCCTCAGGTTTTGTTGTTTCCGTGCCTGCCTCTTTTCCTCTGCCTGTTGGACAAATGCCTCTTCGAATTTATGTAGACCATGCTGTATCTTTTCCCTCCAGACAGTGCAATCGGAGGTCAGGGTTTCACATCTGTTGAGGTCCATTCCCAAGGCCTTCAGGTCCCTCTTACAGATATCCTTATACCGCAGCTGTGGTTTCCCTCTGGGGCACTTTCCCTGTGCTCGTTCTCCATATAGAATACGAGTATGGGACCACAGGGGCCAGAGAGGGCTGTTCCCTTCCTCCCAGAACTGGCCAGTCTACTCCAGCATCATGCACCCATCCTAAAGATGAACAAGTCAATCATGGAAGCAGCCCAGCCAGTACTTCACTGCTTCCCTGCCCAGTGAGTGGCAGATTCATCATCTTTCCTCCAAGACAGAACATTTGGCTTTGCAGGGAGGCAGGGAAGTGCTAGTTGGGTTTACTTCTGTGACTGGCATGTGACCAATGAGGATGGGAGTGTACACGGCTCACCAACCAGTGAGCACTCATGTCTAGAACCAACCCTCAAAACAACAGAAAACTGCAGATGTTCCCTGATGGCAAAAATGTCAGTCATCACTGAGAAAGCTGGCAACCTTAAGGTTGCTGGTGAATCAAAAAAGAAACCATCACAGCAAAAGAGATCATTTCTTTTTCTATTATTCACTTTATCTTTGCTTGCCCAGGTTTTTGTGAGCCAGTTTTATCCACTTGAACAATGAGGAGCATACTCGGTGGTTTATTTTACCTTGTTTTTCAAGATTAATATGTTTTTGTTTTTGTTTTCAATTTGTAAACTGCCTTCACACTATCCCTAGAGATGTGAAGGCCCAGAAAAAAAAACTAGAAAAATTCAGGAAATAAAAAACATGTTTTTTCTATATTTTCATGAAGTCTTTTTGGGGTTTTTTTTTCCAGAAAAATTAGAAAAACAAATTGAAAAAAGAAAGAGAAAATGATCAAGGAATGTTTTATATTAACATAATGAATACAATATTTTAAGGCAGGGTGTTCAAATATGTTCCAAACCATTTCTAAAAAATATGCATGTGTGTATGTGTTGTGTTGTTACAGTCGTGACCGACACTTTGTGAAGCCATGTCCATGGAATTTTCTTGGTAGAAATACTAGAGTGGTTTGCCACTTCCTACTCCAGGCACCTACAGTACCTGGTATTCCCCGTTGGTCGCCAATCCAAGTACTAACAAGGGCCAACCATTTGAAGGACAAAGGGCACTCTTTCAAACATGAGGATGTACACCAAGGCCATAGCTAACGACCCATTCTTGATAGGTTTTAGCACCTTAGGCCATTGTTCACCTTAAGGTTATGGATACTATTGTCTCCCTAACAAGCCTATTCAGGCCATTGTTCATCTTATGAGCCTAATTCAGACCAGGGTGACAAGAGGTCAAAGCTGACTATAAGATGGAGGACTCGCACTAGCTATATTCAGACTGATGAAGCTGTTTGGATGAGCAGCGAAACATTTCTATCTCTCAAAAAAGAAGTCCAGTAGCCATGACTCAACTTCCAGATATGGGCCAACCCTGTTCAGCTTCCAAAATCATGCAAGATTGGATGTGCTCAGGGCATCTAGGCAGCTCAAAAATATGCATAGTATCAGATTATTCTAATTTATTTGCCCTGAAAACAAGCATGTCCTAGGTTACAAATTGAATTCTCCAATGCAAGAACAAGATGCATTTCTTCCTTTAGGGGGTGCTGCTATTGTCCCAAGAAGAAGACAAAAGTTTCACTTTTGTTTTTGCATGTGGGTGGGTATGTGTTTGGTTCTGTTCTGTCCTCTTCATTAGGCCTCAAAGCACTGGAAGAAAATACAGAGCAACAATTTTCCAGATCAAATTGTCCATAGTCATATTTTATGTTCCTAAAGTAACCGAATGACTTTCAAGCAGTAAAAGCAAGGAGAGTGCTTATGTAGCATTTGTTTCATTTTTCAAATAATAATAATAATAATAATAATAATAATAATAATAATAATAATAATAATAATAATAATAATAATAATAATAATAATAATAATAATAATAATAATTTTCCCCCAAAAAAACACCCCCACCCCCAAAAAGAAAACAGTTTTTTTCTGAGCTTCAACATTTCTGGAAATTTTACATCTCTAACCATCCCACTAGAACAAAGTTTATGGTCACTTTGCAAAATCTCAAAATCAGGTGAGTGGCACATTTATCAAACCACTGAGATATCAAAAGCAGGCAAACCTACTAGTCCCATAGGACTCTTCCTTTGGGTGGGCACTGTGGGGGATGTAAACAGCCCAAAATTCATCCTAGCTGGATGTTGATTGTGGAAGCTTCAGGATCTGTAGGAAAGTCCTACATCAGGGACTGCAAAATTGGATCTTGACTTGGCAGCTTCAGCATCCTCCTGGAAGGTATGTCCTGATTCCGAAATCCTGTGAGGTGCTCGTCCCCCTCTATTTAGCACTGGTTAGGCCTCAACTTGAGTATTGTGTCAACTCTGGACACCACACTTCAAGAAAGAGGCTGAAAAGTTGGGACAAGTTCAGAGGAGGGCAAGGCAAGGATGAACAGAGGGGGCTGGATGCCAAGCCCTGTGAGGAAAGACTGACAGAACTGGGGATGTTTAGCCCTGAGAAAAGAAGACTGAGGGGCAATATGATTGTACTTTTCAAATATGTGAAAGGTTGTCACACAGAGGACAGCCAGGATCTGTTCTCGGTCATCCTAGAGCAGTGGTTCTCAACCTTTGGTCCCTCACTGTGCTGGAAGGGGTTTCTGGGAGTTGAGGTCCAGGAACATCTGGGGACCCACAGATTGAGAACCACTGTCCTAGAGTGTAGGATGCTCAACAGTGGGCTCAAGTTTCAGATGAATATCTGGACAAGCACCTGGCAAATATCCTTTGATTTATATTCCTGCATGGAGCAGGAGGCTGAACTTGATAGCTTTGTAGGCCCCTTCCAACTTCACTATTCTTTGAGTCTATGATTCTATGATTCTATGATTGCTTTGCAATATACAGCTTTAAAAAACCCTTCAGGACTTGAAAGCTCACTTGTTTTTCATATTTTAGGTCAATGGAAACTATTACCTGCCTTTATATTTTAATGAGCTTGGAATGTCATGGTTTAAAGTTGAGTTATTGCATTATTTGTTACTGCTGATCAGCAAGCTTGCTGTTATTGTTGCTTTGATAGTGTAATTTGTTGTATCATGCATTGTCCAAAGCATTGCACTGTCACTGGCAGAGAGTCAGAAAAAGAGGGAACAATATCCTGTTTGCTTCTGATATTGCACTTTGCAAATGTTTACAAAAACCTCAAAACACAAAAACCACGTGATACTTCTTTTGCTTCTCAGGATTGATAAAAGAATGGCACAAAGCCTGAAAATTTCTCAAAGTTCATTTCAAGTTAATTTGAGATTCCATCAAAAGTACCTTTTGAATGGGATCTTATATTTATTTATTTATACAACGTATTTGCCACCCCCTACCTGAAGGTCTCTGAGCAGCTTACAGTTCAAAATTTAAATGGACAAGTAAAGGCAATTTAAAACATTTAAATACAGTACAACATAATAATACTATTCAGATGCATTAAAATACAATCCCCAAAACTGTCCCAGGACCCACAATCAATGTTGTATCAGTTAAAGGACTTCATTGGGACAACCACTCTTCTACTTACGGAACCCCTTTCCACTACCTCGTTTTCCCAGATCTGAGAACAGAAGTATCAGGAAGTATGTCTGTTTTGATGACTAAAGTCAGCCAGCAAAAGAGCCAATGGAAAGATGGAGGAGTTGGGTTATACTTAACCCAACTCTGTGTCAACCCAGTATCACAGCACCATGCCATCACAAAGTAATAGACTCATAGACTCATAGACTCATAGACTCATACAATCATAGAATCATAGAGTTGGAAGAGACCTCAAGGGCCATCCAGTCCAACCCCCTGCCATGCAGGAACCCCCATCACAGTATTTCCAACAGATGGCCATCCAGCCTCTGCTTGAAAACCTCCAAAGAAGGAGAGTCCACCATCCTCCATGGCAGCAACAGCTCTAACTGTCATTAAGTTCTTCCTAATGTTCAAATGGAATCTCTTTTCCTGTAGTTTGAAACCATTGCCCCACCTCCTAGTCTCTGAATCCATGGAAAACAAACCTGTTCCCTCTTCAATATGACATCCTTTCAAATATTTAAACACAGCTATCATATCCCCCCTCAGCCTTCTTTTTGAAAGGCTAAACATTCCCAGCTCCCTAAGCCATTCCTCATAAAACAGGCATGTCCAAACTTCGGCCCTTCTGATGTTTTGGACCACAACTCCCAGAATTCTAAGCCTGGATTTCCAAAGGCAAAAGACTGTGGGAGTTTCAGTCCAAAAGATCTGGAGGGCTGAAGTTTGGGCATGCCTGTCATAAGACCTTTCTTCCAGAACTTCAACCATCCTGGTCCTCTGTCCTCTGTACCCACTTGAGGTTGCCAACATCTTTTTTAAATTGAGGCACACAGAACTGGACATAGTACTCTAACACTTCCCTTGATCTAGGCACTATGGTTCTGTTGATGCAACCAAGAAGTCTGATAATGGAAAGTTAGGCCAGGATGAGGGTTGGCCTGAATAATTTCCCACATCCTTCAGATGGGAAGAGTGTGGCTTCAGCACATATTCTGCTGGTTTAATGTCCACTCAACTGGCCTTTGGCCATTTTGGCTAGTAAGGATTGTACCCTAACACAGTTACCTCTTTGACCCCTTTGATTAGAAGTATCATCACACACAGCCTATGGAGTCAGAACATCAATGAAGAATTTTCTTTTTTTGCCTTAAATCAAAAGACTTCCCATGTCTTAAATGAGCGTTTACAGACAATCTTTCTTGTAAAGTAATTAACTCCAACCTACCTGTAATGAGAACCATATCCCGGTGTCTCCTTCTCCTTCCTCAAAATGACACAAAATGTTCTCCCAAGCCTTTTCTTGGCTTAGAGTGCCATAAATGTTCTTCTGTTCAGAGGGCTTAAGAAGATTAAACCAATAATTAAATTAATGCCACTAAAGCTGAAATCAAAGGAGTGTTTGGATGCCTGGTGCTAGTGTGCTTGCATGGGGTGAAGATAAGAGCGGTAAGAAATTGACAGGAAAAGTGGATATTTGTTCCTCATACAAATAGTAACGGCATTTTAAATGCCATTTCTTCTTCAGATTTGCTAACCACAGGCCCTGAATTGTGATTAATGCACAGGAACAATTTTAGACCAGTTTCACAGAAGTCAATAGGGTTTGCTTTCTGATTCCAACCTTCTCAGATGGTTGAGAGGTCCATCTCAAGGAACATGTCATGCACAAGGAACCTGGGTGGGGGAAATCCCAGCTTTTGCATTTTCACTTGAAGGTTTCACATTAAGACGAGGGAGTTGCGGACCACTAGATGTTATGAGAAACTAATGTCTAGTGGTTCCCAAATATTTTTGACTGGCAGCTCCCTTCAACGTACTGGCCACTGTAGGCCAATAAATGCCAGATACATGAGATCAGTACCTACCTATAGTTTCAAATATCCAGTGCCTGGGGAAAAAAATAATTAAAAGCGAACACACATAAAGATACTTTCCCAAGGTGTCTTACCAGGACTGGCCACTAGTTCATAGAATCATGAAGTTGGAAGGGGGCAATAAGGCCATTGAGGTGCGTGTCAGCAGCTCAACAGTTCAAACCCCGGGTGCCATGCAGCAGAGCGAGCTCCCCCTGTTAACCTCAGCTCCTGCCAATCTAGCAGTTCAAAAGCATGTGATTGCAAGTAGATAAATAAGTACTGCCATAAAAAGCGGGAAGGTAAAACAGTGTTTCCTTGCAGCCATGCTGGTCACGTGGCTATGCACTTGCACAACACTGGCTCTTCAGCTTGAATATGGAGATGAGCACCTCCCCTAGAGTCGGACATAACTAGCACGCATGTGCGGGGGGGGGGGAGAAGCCATTACCTTTTTGTAATGACATTGAGTCCAACCTTTGCTTAAGGCAGGAATCTGAATCAAAGGATATCTGCCCTATGGTTGTCTATACTGTATTTCTCTTGAATGCCTCCACTGTTAGAGGGGATGGAAATACATATGGAACCAAAGATGATACTTGTGGCCCAGCTTCTCTAAGGGAAGCACCTTCCAGAAAAACAAAGCCACATTTTGGTGGGGAGAGGGAGGGCAGGGAAGGCTTCTTTGTAACCAGGAGAGCAGGAAATCCAGTTCTGGGCTGGATGTCCTGGGCCATGGTCTCCTAAGAACATAAGAACATAAGAAGAGCCATGCTGGATCAGGCCAAAGGCCCATCTAGTCCAGCTTCCTGTATCTCACAGTGGCCCCACCAGATGGGTTTGGGAGCGCATGAGACTAGATATCTGTTTCCTGGTACCACTCCCCGGCATCTGGCCCTTGACATACCCTGGTTTTAAGCCTGGAGATTACACATCTCCATCATGGTTTGTCTCCTCCATGCACAGACACCAGAGAAACTCCAAATAGGTGTTGTACAAAACTTTGGGTACAGAGGGGAGAATATAAGGGGAAGAACGAGAGGACTGCATGGCAGTGCATGCTAGGGTGCCATAGTGCACTGTTTGGAAAGCATTGATAATTATCCCTCAATATTGGCCATGATGTGCTCACAGTCTTGGGGTTCACAACCTGGATGAACAGAGCTTCCCATGGTTTGGTTCCTATGAGTTGCAGCGGCCATCCCAGATGTTTTTACAGCTCTTTGCTCCTCACCTTATTTCTCCTCTTATCCTTTCTGGTTGGGGTTGGACTGCCCTCACAGGAGCACCTTCACAGCATAGGGTACTCTTCGATTTACAGTGGTACCTCAACTTATGGTTGATTTGACAACCAAATAATTTGATTTACGAAGCTTGCAAGATAGCTGACTTTGACAGGTCATGTGGAGCGGAGAGCAGCACTCGCTGCCCATCGCCACCTCCTCATTTTTCTTGGTAGCTTTGATCTCTGCAAAAGAGATCAAAGCAACCAAGAAGAAGAAGGCAGTGGCCATTGTGCCTCTCTTCCAAACTACCCAGGCTGGCCAAAGTTCACAAGGGAAGCATAAGTGCTTACCTTTACTTACCTCCTGGCTGGCTGAATCTTCAGCCAGCCTGGAGGTAAGTGAAGGTAAGTGCTTACCTGGAGGTAAGCACTTACCCAGAGGTAAGTGCTTCCCTTACTAAGTGCCCGGGCTGGACAAAGATCACAGTGACCATGGATGTTCAGCCAGCCTGGGTGCCTTGCAAGGCAAGCAGCAGCATAGATCGCCACCATCGCTTGCCTTCCAAACCACCTGGGTTGCAGGAAGATGCATCCATCCTAGGGATCTCCAGATGCATCTTTGCCCAGCCCGGGCGCCTTGCAAAGGAAGTGCTACCTTCCCTTACAAAGCGCCCAGCCTTCTCCCTCAGTCAAGTGCAGCCAAAGGCTACTCTCCACAATCCCCCCCCCTGACCTGATTTTTGACAATTCTGAACTGTCAAAGTCAACTGTCTGGTGGGAGTGTAGAAATCAGCATTTGGCTGCCCTTGATTGAGGGGGGTGGGGGTGGGACAGCCTTCCCATAGGAATGCATTGAAAACCTATTAATCCTTTCCCACTGGAATGGATTAATTGATTTTCCATGCATTCCTATGGGAAACCACTGTTCAACTTACATGATTGACTTCCGAAGATGCTTTCAGAACTTATTAAGGTCATAAGTCGAGGTACCACTGTACCTAAGAAGTCAAGGAGCCCAGATCTCTGCCACAATGAAATGGTAAGGCAGAATTTTGTAAAGGTTGAGAGTTCTATGAGAGCTATAAAAGAACAAATTTGACCTAGATCTGAGCAAGTGAAGATACTGTATTCAGTTTTCCATAAAACTGAGCATGAATTAAGTCATTCTTAATGACTGGTTTTGAGGAGAAAAATACACGGTTGCATTGTCTGATCCATAGAAATTTGCAGGGCGTGGATATACAGCCTGAGGAAGTGGAATCCTCCCACAAATTTGCTTAATTTTTTACTGGGCCAATAAAAGTCATTGCCTGCTCTTGCAACTGTGTAATGTTTGACGATTACTTCACGTCCTTTCTTGTTCTGTGACTAGTTTTGTACCGTGACAGCATTGGTCGCAATCACGTGGTTTTGTCCCTGTTTCCATTTTCTCACAGTCATGATAACTTGTCTCGTGACAACTGTTACTTCACAGTCTTTTTTAGATAACATAAATAAAACTTTTTTTAAATATCGTAAATAAAACTTTTTTGATATTTTGATTTACTGGTCTTCTGGGATTTACACATCAATACTACAGAATTTTCAGTAATTTCTTTAATAAACATTTGTGCTGCATGGTGTTTCCTATAGGGAAACTAATGTGGAATGCTGCTTCAGCTGCTGACCACAAGGTGGACACTGGTTGTTGCATGACAGTTGTTAACACATGGTCTCTTGTCTCGGAACAGGAATGGGGAACAAACCATGACAAGAGAATACCCTAACCTGGCACCACGTGCAGTATTGTCACACTCTAATCCCGCTACGGGGGCACGGTCGAGACAAATTTCAGCTGTTGCGCGATGGACATGAAGTAAGACTTTTTTGTACTGCTCCTAAGTGCAACACTTACAGAGACAAAATGGACGTGAAGTAATGCCCTTTGAGACCACACTGCCTCTTTCCTGTCCTCTCATTTAGAGGAAATAAAGGCTAAAGGAGAATGGTAATCATTAAAAGCAGCAGGAGACTTTTAAATGGCTGAGTGAGGGAAGACAAATTCTTGATACAGTCCTGTTATCTCTGTGGTTCCTTCTGAGTCTGGGCTTCCTCTACTTCCTTGGACCAAACTTCTCCATGTGAAATATCTGTCCAGGAGAGCTGCCCGGAGCCAACATAGATTTGTGCAGCTGACGTTACTGCTCTCTGGCTCAGACAGCGCCCATGGCTTGTGCCTTTGTCTGTAACACAGCTAAAAATAACGTGATTTGATCATTTTAGGGATTTTTGTTTTTTTCCACCCATCTGAATATTAATGGTGGGGAAGGACTTCCTCCATACACACTCATTAAGAGTGTGCCGCTGCAATAGGTACTGAGCTTTATTGTGTGTGGCATGCCTTTTCAAATGCTGTGTGATTGTAAGCCTGCACGGTAAAGAAAGCAAAGATTACACACACATACACACACACACACACACACACACACACAAAAGTCAGGCAGGCTCTATAAATAGAAAATTTGATTCCATCCTTTGTACTTTCCCACAGGGCTAAACAGGACGCTGCCGAAACAGCACAGTGCCAAGGTTGTCATTGAACGCAGTGGGATGCAAATGCCAGAAGTTCAAGCAGTAGCTAAGAGATGCTTTATTCAATTGGATTGAAACGGCGGGAAAATGCCAGCCTTAATGGGAACTGTTTTAAGCACCCAGGGCTGAATGCCTCGTGGGCAGGACAGGTAGGAATACCTGAGCAGGGAAGGTTGTAGGATGCGATGAAGTTGCCAAGGAAGTGGAAACTTTCTGGTTTTGTTTTTTGTTTTTCCAACAGGCAGAAAAGAAGGAGTAGAGATGTGGAGAAATTGTATCTATTTGTTGGTTCCTTTACTGAATTTATACATGGCAAGCCACGCCTCTGGACAGCTGCAAAAGAAATAAACATGGAAACAAACATTAAAAACACAAATCGTGTTTGAAAAACCCAACAAACCCAAGAAAAAGAAAACAATTTTCTAACTAATGTCCCATAACTCGCATGATGGAAGAAACAGAACAGCTAATTATGCACTAAGCGATAAACAATAGGGTTGTTTGACAGTTTCAATAGCAGGCAATAGCATAGGCTTGTCAAAACATTGCCCCAAAACTAAATTAAAACTAAGAATGATTTTTTAACATTTTTTTACATACGTAAACCTTTATTTTATTCTCTCTCTCTCTCTCTCTCTCTCTCTCTCTCTCTCTCTCTCTCTCTCTCTCTCTCTCTCTCTCTCTCTCTCTCGGCACCTAAGCATGTTCTTTCAAATTTCAGAAAAAATCAGGAACTTTTGAATGTGAAGAATATAATAAAAACTCACCACTTTTTACCTTTTGCATGAGTTAGTTCAAGAGTTATGAATACAACATGTTGTGCTTGGCTGTGATTATTTCTAGAATATTGTTATGGTAGAAATGAAATCTGCCTACAGTTGAGCCACAGACCTAGATGCCCTAAGGACATCCAATCTGGCCTGATTTCAGAAGCTAAGCAGGGTCAGGCCTGGCTAGTACTTGGATGGGAAACCACCAGGGAATACCAGCTGCTGTAGGCACCTGGAGTAGGAACTGGCGAGCCAATCCAGTATTCCGGCCAAGAAAACTCCAAGGACATGGAGTCACAAAGGGTCAATCATGACTGTAATGACACAACACACACACACACACACACACACACACACACACACACACACACACAAAAGCTATGATAACCTGATGCCTTCAGCCATCTGTAGACCATAGTTGGAAGAAAGAGTCTAGACCAGGCGTTCTTAGACTGCAACTCCCAGAAACCCTGACCAGTACAGGTGATGTTAAGGCCTCTAGGAACTGCATCAAAGAACACCTGGGTCACCCAAGGTCGGCTCAGACAGCAAAAACTCTCATACAAGTGAAGCCATCTTTCTGGAATTGTAGGTTTGCCAGGTCTCAGAGTACTGGCCAACTTTTTCAGAGAGTCATTGTGCTCCAGGCAGGAAGAGAAATCTTACAGCTGGCAATGCTAAAGAAGGGGAGAGCTCTATATTTTGTGGAAGTTAATTTTAAAATCAGGTCACCCAACTCTTCCTGTTCTAAGTGAGTGCCAGAGCTCAGTAGCTAAGAATTTGTAGAACCAGTGTTTTCCTACCCAAATCCTTGTGGACAATTAAGAGGCAACTGAAGGCAGGGTTTTTCAGGGAGGCTTCCCACATCAACCTTTTCTGCATTATTGCCTTGTTGCAATCGGTTTTATTAGTTAATTAACCTGATTTTAGCAGTTGTACTTTTATTTTTATTTTTTATTTTGCATTGCTTGCAAAGTATTATTTGGGATTAATGGGAGCGGTATACAAATCTTATAAATAAATAAATAAACAAATAAATAAATAAATAAATAAATAAATAAATAAATAAATAAATAAATAAATCTCCTCCCTTGGTGGATTCAATGACCCTCAGGCCTTTACAGTTCTTCCAGTTCATTAGGCTTATCATTAGAGATGGGCACGACCAGAAAAAATGACGTGTCGAGTTTTCGATTGTTGGGACGGGTCTGTTTTGGCTCATTTCTGTTTGTCGCGATGATTTTCAAAAAATTGTCGTTTCCGTTTGTTGTTTGTCATTTGGGTTGGGGTTAGGGTTAGGGTTGGAATAAGTGGGCTCTGGGAGGCACCTCTCTGGGTGCCTCTGACGTCTGACCCACTAAGAAGGGAAGGGAAGGGAAGTGTAACGTGAAGCCGCTGCGTACCATACATTATGTTAGGGTGGGGGGGGTAAGTGGCAGAGACACCTCTCTCTCTGGGTGCCTCTGACTCACTAAGAAGGGGAGCGTACTAGCGTACTGACGTACAGGTTAGGGAATGGGAAAGGGGTAGGGGATAGTGGGCTGTGGGAGGCACCTCTCTGGGTGCCTGTGACCCACTAAGAAGGAAAGTGTACTTGCGTATGGATCTGGGTTAGGGTTGGGGTTAGGGTAAGGGCTAGGCTTAGGGTTACGGTTAAGGTTAGGGTGGGTTAATGGGCTGCACCTCTGGGTGCCTCTGACCCACTAAGAAGGACAGTGTACTGGCGTATGGGTTAGGGTTAGGGTTAGGGTTAGGGTTAGTGGGCTTTTTATGCCCTCTGGCACATCCAGAAGTCTCAGTCAAAACCTGGCCATGCGATTGGTGGAATGGGTCCAAAAAATTTGCATGGTCCCATCCCATGGCCAGCCCATCATTGAGCAGGTGTAAAAAAATAAAAATAAAAATAAAATAAAATAAAATAAAATAAAATCAATGGAGATGTTTTATTGCAAGAAAAACCCACTGCTGCTACTATAAAAAATCAGGCATTTAAAATACCTAATTTTCAAATGTTTCTGTGGTGCTTTGGTGGGTTTTTGGACCACAATTTAAAAATAAATATTGCGGTCGCCATGGCAAATGGAGATGACGAGGATGCCCCCCCCCAGCCTGGTACCAGCAGCCCAGGACAGGAGAGGGGGGGGAGGCCGGGGAACCCCACCAGAAACCACCCCTCTCTGGTAGGTACCCTCACTGAGGCAGGCATATTTTCGCCTGCTTTTTTGGCCGGGAGTTGGGTTTTTTTTTTTAAACTTTGTTTCTGTGCTGCTTGGCATCGCACGATCGCCGCAATGCCATGAATGACAACGAAAAATCAGACCCAATTTTTCTTTATCAGTTCGGGTTCGAGCTGCAGCGGAGTAATTCTCGTTACCGTTACCCGTTACGTAACGATAACGAGAACCGAAAACGGAAACGAAAATTTCGCCGCTCCGTGCCCATGTCTACTTATCATTCCATGAACTTTTACAAACATCTGTTGTCACCTTTTACAGGTTTTTGGGAAATAAACTGTGAGGTTCAAGTGGGCTTCAGCAAAGGAAGAGTTGCCCCCTCAAAAAAATAGTAATAAATAAAGGCAAGGCAAGGGGTATACATTATAAATTATTAATTACTAAATTATTAGAAGCTCCTGCTTGTCATGGTTGAGGCTGAGTTTCTGATTGTCATGAATATTAAACTTCTAAACCTTTGAAACAGTAGGGAAGTGATAATGCACTTTAAAAGAACTAATCCTACTTGTATTTGTCATGGGAGTATAGCATGACTCTTATCCTACTCAATGAAGTTGGTCTTACACCTCAGCAAATGTGCCTAGGAGATTTATATATTTGCGCTTATTAGGAAGCAGAAAGGAACAAAGTTGCTTCCTTGGATTGAAACTGTATGGGAAAATGTTATTATTATTGGCACCGGCACTGTTCGTAGCTACTTTGCATATTGCCCTCCATTTTTATTCCATAAAATAACCCCAGAAGGAAGATTTGGCTGAGAAGTGCTGACTGACCCAAGAAGACCAAGTACGCTTTTTGACACAGCAGACATCTTGAGTTTCTGACTCTCTTTTCCTGGTCCAACACTCTAACTATACACTATGGAGCCTCCCACAGAACAACGGAAATAGTTTAAATCATTCCAAGCCTGCTAAGGGAGGGGGGGAATGCCACCATTGAAGTGCTTAAATTGAGTAATACGAACAAGTGACATAAATTAGACACTTATGCAAATCTACACAGTATGAAATTTGGATTGTGTAATTTGCACACTGTGTAAATTAAGCTGTCCAGCTTTGTAAAACTGGGAACCTATTCAGCTGGGCTCGGTGGGATGATTAATAGGCACCCCATCATTTATTTCACCAGGAACTTTCATGCCTCTGGAGATCAGGCAGGCCAAGTCGCTGGCAGCGTTCAGAAGGGCCTTAAAAACCTGGCTCTTCAGGCGATGCTTTGGGGACCTCAGAGCATCCTGTTATAGTGGTCTTTTTTCCCCTCTCTCTCTCTCTCTCTTGCCGGAGCTTACTATTTTTTATTATTTTTGGTGGGTGGTGTTTGGCTTATTTCCCTGGCCGTTTGGCTAGTATTTTATCATGTCTTGTATTTTATGATGATTGTTTGATTATGTTATGTTGGGTTTGTAGTTGGGTAGTCACTCGGTGACGTGCTGTACACCGCCCAGAGTTCCCTATGGGAAAATCGGGCAGATAATAAGTACATAAATAAATAAATAAATAAATAAATGGATTACAATCCACTTTGTCAAACTAATGAGTCATGTGCCCAAGTCCCTCTGTCTGAGGAAATGGTTTGTTACTGGCAGAAGCTCACACTGAAATAAATCCGTTCCTCTTTATCATGCTACTAAATGCTGTAGTGCTCTATCTATCTTAGGACCATCATCAAAAAACTTGTATCATCTTTAAAGCAGCAATGCAGCTCCAGTGCCCAAGTGAGACCACTGCTGATGCCTGCTTTCCCATTGCTTTCTCCCTCCTCCAAGAAATTCAGTGATGAGTTCTGGTTTATTTATTTATTTATTTATTTATTTATTTATTTATTTATTTATTTTTATTTATTTATACATTTACATACTGCCCAATTTCCCAAGGGAACTCAGGGCGGTGAACAATACAAAGACAATTTTAAGCAAAATAAATTCACATCCACGAAGAGCATATATGATAAAAAAAATCCAAATCAAGTTAAAAATACAGAATGAAGAATTTCACACAATCTTTGAGATAATGCATGAATTTTAAGGGTATGTTTTTGGAGCAGAGAGGTACACTATGAATTTTGAAGAAGTCATTATATTCCTATCTGCACATCTACCCAGGAAATGCCAAGAAGATTATTTTGCTAAGGCATATGGACCCAACTGAATTTACCAGCATCCCTTGCTGAGGATGGATGAACCCTCTTCCCGTGATGGCATTTTTGCCCGTCAAGTTGAAAATCATAGTTTACTGATATCAGTCCTGCTAAAGCTCCATGGGAATATTGGTTCCAGCCGTATAGTAGAGTTTGGGCCCACAAGAACCCAAGCAGTGGAGAAGGTTCAAATGGCAACTTTGATTTCTAAATTGTAGCTATTGTCATCCAAGCAAATCAATGCGTGTGGAGAGGCAGTCTAGACCACTGGTCCCCAGCCTTATTTCCCCAGATGTTCTCAAACTAAAATTCCCAGAAGCCTTCATGACTAGTTGTGCTGGCCAAGAGTTTTTGGAATGGAAGTCCAATAACATCTGGGGTCCAAGGTTGGGGACCACTAACCTAGACAATACAGATAGTTTTTCAAGTGCAAATTCCATCAGTGAGGAAAGACATCTGATTGATCTAGCTTGGGTTTTTCTCACCTCCCATATGGCTTTGTTTTATTAAGTAAAGAGAAATGTTCTTTTTGGACCTAGGTGTCAAGAGTGAAGTTTAGAGCGAAACAGCTGTCTGTGTCCAAGAGAATAAACCTCCTATTCCATACGAGGTTTTATTTTGCATGATAAAGGAATAAAGACATTATTCAGATGGATTGTAAAATGTGTAAGTATATTTGACTCAAGCTTTTTTATAAAAGGGCACTGAAGCTGCCAGAAAGAAAAGTGAATGCATTCTGAATTGTAAAAATAACAGGAAGTCATAAAAGAATGCTCCAATACTCTTAAAAAGCTAGCAAAAAGCAGCCTGTTCCTGCTTTTGAAATGATACATGGAGGAGGCAAATGCATGGGGAAAAAACTGTTTTTGCATAGACACCATACTCTTTGTGCAAACTGTCATGTTTGAGAGGGGGAAAATGAAAGAAAACTAGAGAAGACAAAAGACAAAAACATTGTGACACCTTAAAGACTAAATGTTATGTTTCAGTGTGAGCTTTCGTGGATCAAATCCACTTCTTCAGATGTAAGGGTGAGATTATATGGATTTTTTTGTACATTTACACATGGTACCAAAATAGAGAGGCAGTGGCTGACTGGTTCTCAACAGAATTGTGAATTGCATGTGTCCTCTTTGTTTAATTAATTCCCATCACACTTGGGACAATTTGTGTGCTTTCTGCTTGCAACAATTTGATGTCTGCACCAAAGAGTGTGATGCCAACCCCATGTCCATGAAATGTACAATATACAATATCATAGTTCTTGCACAGGATTCACTAGCAAGGACATAGCATAATGCAGGATTTGGTGGCTTTCTGTGCAGGACCACAGGTGAAAAATGGAAGAGAAGGAGTTGGGGGAGGAGAGGAGAGCAAAACCAGGAATTTATTTTCATGGGAAACTGGGAAAGGATGCTGGTAGAAGAGGAAACCCAAGCAAGGAACTTTGGCATGGCAAGACTATTTATTTATTTATTTATTTATTTATTTATTTATTTATTTATTTATTGTTTTACAACTTATGAGCTGCCCACTACCCAAAGATCTCTGGATGGCTTATGATTAAAATGACCAGTTGAAACAATTAAACATTAAAATGTCAGTGAACAATTAAAACAATAAAAACATTTAAATACAAAACACTAAAATTGCCATCAGGACCCACAATCTATGTAATGTCAGTTAAAAAAAACTTCAGAAACAAGAAGTTTTTCACCTTGCACTGAAACATCATCAGTGTTGGCACCAGGCGGATCTAACTTGGGAGGGTGTGACCTGGGGGTAGCTGCTAAAAAGGCCCTCTATGTACAAGCCATTCCTTTCACCTGCTTGACTGGTGGCTCTTTCAGGAAGAAGGCGGACCTTCAGGTATCTAGGTCCTAAGCCATTTAAGGCTTTATATCCAAACCAAGCACTTTGAATGGGTGCCGGCAGCAACTGGTAACCAATGAAGGTTATATAGAATTGGTGTGATATGGTCCCTGGTGGCTCCACCACTCACCAGCTGCACCACATGATTCTGAACCAGTAGCAATCACCGGACCATCTTCAAAGGCTGCATCACGTAAAGCGCATTGCAGTCATCAATACGGTATGTTACCAGTGAATGCATAACTGTCGTGACGCTCTGCTCATCCAGGTAGGGGAGTAGCTGATATATTTTCCACAGCTGAAGAAAGGCACCCCTGGCCACTGAGTCCACCTGGGCTTCCACAGTTAGTCCAGGGTCCAGGAGCACCCCCAAGCTGCGGACCCTGTCCCATATGGGAAGTGCAACCCCATCCAGAACAGGGAAATAGCCCTCTAGCCTGTCTGGCGGAGCACCCACTAACAGCACTTCCATCTTGTAACATCATTGAGAATGAGCTCTTTCTGAAGCACTCAACATATCCCAACTAGAGATGGGCATGTTTAGTGTGGATCAGTGGAGTGCCCACACAGATGTTCTGTTGGTACCTGAACTCCCCACATCTTCTCCACAGTCACCCATTCACCACCAGCAGGACACTTTCCTCTGTGTGACTGGCCACTCACCAGTAGCAGCTGAGCTTCCATCCTCTGCCTCCTCCAGCAGCCGCCCTTCCAGGCAAGAAGGTGGGTCAGGGAAGACCATGGCACTGCTGGTGAAGGGACAGTTTCATGGAGGCAGCAAAGGAGGGAAACATGTGGCTGGTAATGAATGGATGAGCGCATGGAGCAGATGGGAAGACAAGAACAGTGGCATCCCGATTTAAGAGCAACTCGACTTAAGAGCAATTCGACTTAAGAGCAGAAAACTGTTGGCATTTTATCTGCCGTCTTAGAAATTTTAGATATGGTCTGCTCGACTTACAAATATTTTTTTCCATTTGTTTGATTTTTAACTTATTTTTTCCATTTTTTTTAGATAGATACACCAACTTAAGAGTGGTTCGACTTCAAAACATGCATTCAGAACAGATTAAATTCATAACTTGAGGTGCCACTGTATGTGGAAATTACAGAACCCCTTTGTGGGCGCCACAGTGAGCTTCGCTGAACTGCTGAATAGAGATGGGCACAAATAGAAAAAATGGAGTTTCGTTTGTCGTTTGTCATTTAGAGGTCCATTTCGGTTCATTTCCGTTGTTCGTGAAATTTTTCAAAAAAGTCATTTTTGTTTTGTTACCATTTCGTTACTGTTTCATTAACATTTATTCCAATTTTAATGATTTTTTTAGCATTTAAAGCCGCTCACTTCATTGCAGTAACGGAAACGAAACGCACAGCCAAAATCCCCGTGTTTCTGTTCGTTTCGTTTCATTTTGGGGACAAATTTCGTTTGTCATTTCATTGCGTAACGAAACAAAAAACGGACAACGAAAACGAAAAATTGTTCATTCCGTGCCCATCTCTACTGCTGAAGTATGGTTCGTGCCCATTTCAGTTCCCAACTCTAATCACACATATTGTAAGGATGAGCAGACCCACCAGTGGAGGCCAGTTGAAAAGCATACTGGGAGAAGCTGATGCTGCATTGCAAAAACAAGCAAATACACTCTTGGGAGAGGGCTTACTTGATATACAAAGTTTGTTTGCCTCACTGTTTCAAACGATGACTATCAACAGATTTTTCTGCAGCCCACCAGTGCATTCTCAACTGTGCTTGGTCTGGATCAAGAAATCCAATGTCATCCGATGCAAAGAGGGCAATGCAACTTACATGTTTATATTGTTGGGGCCAGTTTCTAAACTTCCTTTTCCTTTTCACCTATCCACATCATGGTTGCATTTCAAATAACTTTAATGAAGCAATTTAGATTACATAAATGGAAGGGGGGAGGAAAAGAGGGGAGAAAAAGCTTCCAACGAAAAATGCATATATTTCCTCAGTGCTCAGCATCTAGCTAAGTACTTCTATAACCCACCTGCCAAAAAAGAACTCATTACAGGACTTAGTCAGAGCCTGGAATCACTTCAGTGAAAATTAATCCGCTGCCCCCGATTTCTTAAAAATTTCAGCAACATTTATGAAGTTCTTTCAATCATTGTCCATCAACAATATTATTTTTGAACTACCCTTGGCATTTCTCGTTATTTTGATTTGTTACCACCCGCTCTCGGTTGTTTTGAAATGATTTTTGTTTCACAAGAAGGAAGGAGAGGAGGAAGAAGGAAGGAGAGGTGAACCTGTCTCCTCTCCCATCTCAAAGTACTCTGTCACATGGATAAAACCCTAATCAAAATTGTTAGAAGACCTTTTTTGTAGGAAAAAGAGAGGAAAGTCCATCTAAGGAATCACAGGGGTGTAGCTTCTAGGAAAGGACTTGAACCCACCTGAGAATGGAGAATTACCCAACGTGGCCTTGCTGTTAGATGAAATAAAATAAATAGATAAATAAATAAATAAATAAATAAATAAATAAATAAATAAATAAATAAATAAATAATAACTTTCTCTTGCACAGTTGTGGGATCCTTTGGACAAGGATGCCAACTACCCTTAAGTGATGACACCACATCACAGGAAGAGGCAGGAGTTGTTAAATACGGCATACGTACTTATAAGGTTTGTGGGTCTCTCAGTTGAGTTTCCTCCCCAACACACATTTTATTTATTTATGTATTTATGTATTATATTTTAATACATAAAACACATAATACATGATATACCCATCTAGCTACAAGGCTACTCTGACCCTGCAGCTTGAAGTAAAGAGGTGAGATACAAGTGAGGGGTGAAAACTAGGGCCATACTTTATGAACTTCAACAGTAACCTGGAACTTCAAAATGTGAGGTTAAGATGAGGCCCACAATAGTGCAAAATATTGCCTCTTCAAAGCTGATTTCATGAATGACAATCTCTTAAATCAAGCCAGAGTGTGTCCCAATTCCAGGAGTTGGCCTGTCCTTCAGACATCCTGGCCTCAGTTGGCAATGATCCAGGGCTCCTCCTGGCCCACCAAGCCACCTTTTCCCGGGTGCCAGGAGCCCAGGAAAGTCACCCAGGGCATTCATCCCCAGCACTGCAATTTCTTGGTCCGCAACACCAAGATGTCGCATGAGCTAGCACTTCTAATGTGCCCCATGGGAGCTCACCAACCCTTGCCTCTTCCAGGCTACTTGCTAGTGTGACCTGCATTAACCCCTTAACAAGCACACCAAGTGCTCTATGGACACTTGCAGCAATGTGGGGTAGGGAAGGAAACGAACAAATGACACGCCTTCGCCCATAAATAGCCAACTTGGTTCAAAGTGAGAAAAACATTCTTATCCAGCCCCTTGAAGGAGGGACCAGCAAACTCGCACTGCAAAAGAAGGGCAGACAAGTGGGCTGCTTGCCTTACAAAGTGGCTTGCCGACACAACGCACTGCTTGGAATCAGTTCCCACAACCCTGCCCCATCACAGTTCCTGCCTTGCCCCTATTTGAGATGGGGGGCAAGGGACCCCACCAATTCAAGTGTGGCATTGAAGCTAAATCTGTTTACTTAATTTATTTTTCCTATTTAGTTTACTTTGTCATTTATTTACAAAATAAGGTAAATCATGAAAATGACTCAGTGAAAGCAACTTCTCATCCATCCCCCAAACCCCATTGCTTGTTTTGCTGGAAACTGAGGTGAGAGTGAAACTTGAAGTAAGAACCTGGGGCAGAATGCAGCGCCGCTGAAAAGTCAAGGGAGGTCTTCTTTACTCTCTTTCATGTTGGACCTCTCTCTCCTGTCTTTCTGTTTATTGTAGGTAAATCACTGAAGACACGCACAGTGGCAAGTGGCTGAGGGCCACTTCAAGAGAGAATTGGGCAACCATCTGTCAGATATACTTTGATTTGGGTTCCTGCACTGAGCAGATGTTGGACTCAATGGCCTTATAGTGGGGTCTATGAGTCTATGATTCTAGAGCAACATGATGATGATGATGATGATGATGATGATGATGATGATGATGATGATGATGATGATGATGATGATGATGATGATGATGATGGGAAGAAATGGAAGAAAGAAACCAAAATATAGTCAGGGCTGGGGAATTCCTGTTCCTCGGTGGATGAAGAGGCTGATAAAAGAGACATCATTAGAGGTGGGGAGGAATTGAAAAACAAATATTTCGTTGAGCTTGGCTAATTCATCCAAATTTGCTGATCTGTATTTGTCATAAATGGATTCCCTCCCCAAACATAGAAGAATTGATGAATTTTAGCTCTTTTTAGATTTGTTAATTCATCAGGCCATATAATGGCCCCCCAAACAGCTAGAGACACCACCAATTGGAGGGAAGCATCCCCTGACTGCCTGTACAATCTGTCCACGTTGGTTGAGATTGGATTTTTATGCACCACCAAAGAGAGGGGCCCAGAACTGTTGTCCCCAGGCATTCAGGGACTCTAAACTTGCAGAAAAGCCCTGATGAATCATGAATCACCATTTTCTAACTTATCCCCATCTCTAATCGTCATCATCAGTCGGACTCAGCTTGGCCGCGCATATAATTATACACCCCATGAATAAACCTGAATTATCTAGGCATTAAATCCTGATTCCTAATATCGCCGTGCAATTTTCTGCTGAGGATCTATCGTGATTTTGAAAGCCATGTGAGGATACAAAGGGTATTCCAAATGCTTTTTCATACATAGAAGCAAAGCACTCTGATACCTCAGCTTGCCTCTAAACCAGAGAGAAACAGCGTGAAAGAGAGGATGAACCAGAAAAACCTATGAAAAGCTTTGTCCTACTCCCTGAAGCAGCTTGCAAGCAGGAAGCTGATAAGCAGCCGATACTATATTATGCCGCTGCTTCCTGAATCAACCTTCCATTCTTCCCCAGACAGTCTTGGCCTCCCCCACTTCCTTTGTCTCAGCTGAATAATGTTTATCTTCATTGGGAAGATAATGTGATGTTGTCTTCTTAAGGGAAGGAAGGGGATGGGCAGACATTTTGGGTGGAAATGTGCACATTTATTGGAAATTGACTTCTAAAGGCGAGAAGCACATGCATGCCAATGCTCCCCATCTGTTTGGGAGTGAAGCAGAGATGTAGCGGAGCTCTCATCTGCAGGCGGATGTTGGTGTTTAATGGGACTTCCAGCTAAATCATTTCCTTCATTGAGACAGAACAGCACCTGACACTCATTAACATGTCCCCGCTAGCAAATTCTTGGAAAGAGACACCACGCCTGTAAATACAGAAAACAGCTCGTTGACGGAGCAGGCATCTCAAATATGACACATGCAGCCTCTTAATTGCCTTGCCAGTGGTTGAGTGGGTGCTCTTCAGATCGGAATAATCACAAGCCCTATTCAGTCACTACATTAGCCAGCATCCTGGACATGGTTTATTCATCATTTCAGAACCACGTCAAAAGACAATAGCTTAGCTGCTCGTGTGTGCACTCTACATGCAAACTGGAATCCTGGAAAATACAGTTAATTCTTTGTGGGAAGAGGCTTCAACGTGGTTTCCAATTCTTGCTACTGTAATGCAACACTACGGCAGGGGTTTCCCTTCTAATTGTGGTCAGTTTATATAATGCCTGAACAGGACCAGAGAATCGTAGCACAGAAGTATCCTGCCAGTTTAATAAGAAAGGTCAGTTTCACGTTTATGGTGAAAGAAGAGGAGAAGCTGTTTCGGTTACTTCGACAAATATACTTCTTCACAGACTGGCCAATATCCTACTGTGAAATATTGTGGTTTTCACAATTTGTCAGCTATCCATTTTGTGCCTAGTCAGAAGCACACACGGCACAAACAAAGCAATTGCAACAGATGGCTGATAAAATAAACTCTTGTTGCTTAAAGGATCATTATTGCATGGTTGTGTGAAACAGCAGTTCCCAATCTTAGATCCCCAGAAGTTCTTGGACTACAACGTCTAGTAACCCCAGCCATCATGGATAGTGGTGAAGGCTTCTGGGAGTTGTATTCCAAGAACTTCTGGGGACCCAAGGTTTGGAACTACTAGTGCAGAATAAGAGAATTCCGGCCCTTGTGTAAGGTGCTACAGGAATTTTCTGCCACCAACGTGTTATGGCTGTAGAATTGAGTGACTTCTGTAAGAACAAGACACATAAAGGTAGAATTATTTTATCAGTAATGGTGATGAAATAATTGTCCTCAAGGCTACTCCTTAAGGCTCCTCTGCGAGTTTTGGCTTAACTCACAATAAATGTGAAATATAAGAATACCAAAATATTCTGCTTGATGGCCAGTGGCCACATGAGTAACCAAACAAAGATGGCAGGACACTGTCAATAAGGACATGAGAATTGTTGACCTGTGCTCTAAAGTCATGGTCAATCAGGCAAAGTGGTGTTTGAGGATCTGAAATGCAGAACGTTTGCCTGCAGAAAAATGTGAAGAAGAAGAAGAAGAAGAAGAAGAAGAAGAAGAAGAAGAAGAAGAAGAAGAAGAAGAAGAAGAAGAAGAAGAAGAAGAAGAAGAAGAAGAAGAAGAAGAAGGCAATGTTCTGCTCCTTTGCCTCTTTTCCTTCTTCTTCAGAACTTGTACCTATGGATTAAGAGAGCAATCTCAAATAGTTTGTATGCTAATCATGACTACGCATCTATAGACTGATCAGGCGTTGGGCTTTCCTGGGAGCTTCCACCGTCCTCAGACCATGGACTGCTGTACTTTTGGTGTAATTGTTTATAAATGGACACACATGTTATCATGTGTTGGCAAAATGCAACACAGCCCACAATTATTTGGGGCTCTGTCATGGAACTCACATGAGATTATTACAACATGAGATTAGCCATAAAGTTCTTGGTTATAAAATATTGTTTTATTTCTCATTATGTTTTTATTATTGGATGGTTTATTTATTATGTGTCTTGATTGATATTTGTGCAACTTTGTAAACTGCCCAGAGTAGCTGTGCAGCTAGATGGAGTGGTATATAAAATAAATAAATGAATAAATAAATAAGGCATGAATTGCTGTGGTAGAAAGTCTCATTTTGTGGTAGCCAAGATGACTTCAGTCACGCGTAGGCTCAGTTATTTCTGCAACGTTTGCAGCCGGCAACAAAGGTCAAGGAGAGCCAATCTCATGCCCGGCTTGTTCCATGCCACTAATCTACAGAAATAACAAAAGAGATCACCTTCTACCTTTCCAGGTACAATAATGCTGCCAACGGGCACAGCGATTTGGTGGGAATCTGAATGAATCCACATGGCTGAGTCCTGTCCCGCATGATTTCATTAAGCTGTGAAAGAAGAGAAATATGGTTGACATAAAAGATGTTATAGTGTGGTGCTAAAAGTGCCAGAAAGTAAATTATTTTCCCCAAAGGAGTATTATTGCTATCAAATGTGTTTCTTTTCAGTTCTTACCTCTACAGCAAGCTGAATGTCCTGCTAGCTGGTCCATGATCCAGCAGAGATCTGTCGAAATATGTCGAATTTCCCTTCCTACAAGTTCTGGGTAGTGCCAGAGCCATTAGTTAGGAGAGGGGTATCTTTTTACACCTCAGGTCCACCTGAGAGGTGGCACCAAGTTACTGGAGACCATACTTCCCAAGGAGGAGAACTTGAGCTATATTTTGTTTGATTTCATCCTGCTTTTAAGAACATAAGAACATAAGAAGAGCCATGCTGGATCAGCCCAAAGGCCCATCTAGTCCAGCTTCCTGTATTTCACAGTGGCCCCACCAGATGCATTTGGGAGCGCATGAGACTAGATATCTGTCTCTTCATACCACTCCCCTGCATCTGGCCCTTGAAGGACCCCAGTTTTAAGCCTGGAGATTACACATCTCCCTCATGGTTTGTAACCTGTGATGGACTTTTCCTCCAGGAATCTGTCCAATCCCCCTTTGAAGGCATCCAGGCCAGATGCCATCACCACATCCTGTGGCAGGGAGTTCCACAGACTAACAATGCACTGGGTAAAAAAATATTTTCTTTTGGCTGTTCTTAATGCTGCCAACGGGCACAGCTATAAGACCCAGGGCAGTTCATAATAATAGCTGTGTGCTGTCAAGCCAATTCTGACTCACAGCAACCCTTTTTGAAGATCTTCTAGGTAGAGAACACTCAGAAGAGGTTTACCATTCCCTTCTTCTGGGAGTGCCTTGGGCCTATGCAGCTTGACCAACCCCACACAAGCTAGCTCTATTGTATGTGGCTCAGTGGGGAATTGAACTTCCAACCAACTGTAGATACAGTATAATGGCATAAATCACGAGGTCCTGTTGCCACTAATTAATGAGTTGCAGTTTGTATTCACAGTTCTATGCTCTACCACCGAGCTATAGCTGCTCTTGATACAAAGCTTAATGTTTCTTGCCTGCATCCAATGTTTCCTCTGCTTGTGCTGTGTGGGGCTTTGCTCTCCCCAAGGTTGGGGTTCTGGCTGAAAGTGCAGAGGATTGATAGAATGCTACGTGGTGTACAGATGCACAGCTTAGGCGGTTACTTCACTTCCTTCTTTGTTCCATGACTAGTTTTGTACCGTGACAGTGTTCGTCGTGATCACATGGTTTCATCCCTGTTTCAGTGTTCCCATGGTTGTGATAACATGTCTTGTGACAAGTGTTACCTCACAGTCTTGTACCGTGACAAACACTGAATTTGTCTAGCTTCCTTTTTCCTTTTTGGGGGCTTAAAAATTGTTTTTTTGATATTTCGCTTCTGAAAAGTCAAAATTAAAAAAAAGCAGACAGTTTTCTGAGAGAAATGAATGTTTTTTGTGTGACAGTTGTTATTACATGGTGTCTTGTCTCAAAACAGAAAGCAGGAACAAAGAGTGACAATGGAAAACCCTACGCCAGCACCAGGTACAGTATTGTCACGCTTAGCACCCTTTCCGGGGGTGTGGTTGAGACAAATTTCAGTAGTTGCACGATGGACATGAAGTTTCAAAAGGGTCACTGTGTTAGTCTTTTCAACAATTTCAGGCAAAATTCAAAGAAAAACAAAACAAAATAAAATAAAAGACACAAACATGTGGCACCTTAAAGACTAACTTTCATATTTTAATGTAACGTTTCGTTCACATGTGAACTTCTTCAGACATATATAGCAGCAGATGAGGTGTAAGATATAATATGAGCTGAGATATACATTTCATAGCAGATATTCATGGGCTGTAGATGATATGATAGGTAATTTTCATGATGGTCTCCCTCCTGAGCCTGGATTTTGGTCATGATTCCCATTTTTTAGAGGGGGGTTTAAAGAGAGAGAAGAGAAACTTCTTCCAAGGACAAACCATAGAACGTGGGACGCTCCACTAGGTTTGCACCAAATTCTTTGGATGCAGGGTTTGCAGATAAATTTCTTTCTTTCTGATCCAATCCAACCCACCCACCCCAAACAAAACAGAAAAGCCCCCTCTGCTGCCCCCTTGCCTTTCCTATAGGGGAAGAGAATTTAATCACAGGTAGAGATGGGCACGAAACAAGTGATTTTTCATTTTCATTTTCGTTTTTTCATTTTGTTATGCAATGAAAATGAAATGAAAAGTTTTTTAAAAAACAAAATGAAAACGAAAACAAAATGACCAAATTTGTCATGTTTTTCGTTTTCGTTGCAGCAGATGTATTGAACTTAAAAAGAATGCTAACGAAACAGCATTTTTTCATTTTAGTTTTTGTTTTTTCGTTTCATTACCTAATGAAACAAAAACAAATTTTTTTGCAAAAAAAGTCACAAAAACGAAAACGAACCGAAACGGACCCCTAAACGACCAAACGACAAATGAAACACCATTTTTTTGTGTCATGCCCATCTCTAATCACAGGCTATGCACACATGAGAGGGGAGTAACTTTTTTTTTTGTACCACTCCTAAGTGTAACACTAACAGAGACAAAATGGATGTGAAGTTACCACCTTAGAGGCAGCATTGCTTGTTTCCCATTCAGGGACAAACAAGGAGCTACGCCGTGTAGTTGGAGAAACCAGACCTGATCAGTATTTAAGGGGACTGCAGGGCATCCAGTTTTAAAATCTATGGTGCTGTTTTGTTTCAGGAACTTCTGGAAGACTTCATCACTAGAAGCTCAACCAGACCGAAGGCATTGCTATTAAAGTTTCACTACTGGTAACTCATTGCTTATTTTCCAGAACTGGAAATGTCAACATATTTCATTGGAGCTCACCAGCATCTTCTTTTGGCTCAATTTGACACACACACACACACACACACACACACACACACACACACACACACACACACACACACACACACACACACACACACACACACACACACTCAAATTGCAATGCTCCAACATAACATGCTCTCTCAGGGGTACCCCTGATCCAGAATCCAAAAGAGGCATCGTTTGGGAAGTGGAATAATCTTGAGTCTTCGGAACTACTCTCTCAGTGTAAGTTGCTATTCTCAGAAGATTTGATGCGGAAGAGACCTTAAAGAGGCATTGAAAAATCTTTGCGCAACTCAGGAGCATTTCCTCCTCTTGTTGTTTCTTTGCAGCATCTGTCCTTGTGGGTGGCTTCCTTCAGGACAGCTTGTTCTTCCTCACCCTCTTCCAAGGAAGGACTCTGCCAAGCAGACTGGGAGGTGACTTCATAGCGATATCACTCCAGAGACAGATATTTGCTCTGCATACTTAATGATCACGTCGTTCTTTTCACACAGCATCTCATTTAAAAGCCCAAGCACAATTAGATTTAGAAAAAGTCATTTCCCCCGCCCCCCAGTGTTATCGGAGCCCCAAAGGAGATGTGTGAAGAAGCCTGTTCTGAGATGCATTTGCTAGAGATGCAATTGCTAGAGATGCATCCTTCATTTTTCTGTTATTTTTCTGTTGCTTTTTAGCTATTGAACCCAGAATTCTGCAAAGCCCACACATCAGCCAGGCACCTACAGACGTACGGCTCACCTAGAAGAAAGACCTAAGATGGCCTTAGGCCTAGCTCTGCTTAGTTTCCTGTTTAAAAAAGAGTTGGCTACAGTGGGGCGTGGTGGCTCAGTAGGCTGGAGCACTGAAACTGTCGGCTGCAAATTAGGGAGCTTGGTGGTTCGAATCCCAGGTGCCACGCAGCGGAATGAGCTCCCCCTGTTAACTCCAGCTCCTGCCAACCTAGCAGTTCAAAAGCATGTAAATGCAAGTAGATAAATACTGATGTAAAAAGCAGGAAGGTAAACTATTCCATGTAAAGAAATGCATTCAACCATGCTGGCCACATGGCCACAGACTTGCACAACACTGGCTCTCTGTCTTGAAAATGGAGATAAGCACCACCCCTAGGGTCGGGCACGACTAACATGAATGTGCAGGGGGAAGCTTTACCTTTACCCTTTACAGTGCATTTAGGAAAATATGGGAGTCCCACAACATGGAATTCAATCAGAATACTTTTATTGGCCAAGTGTGGTTGGACACACCCAGAATTTGTTTTGGTAAAATATGCTCTCCATATATAAAAGGAAATATAGGAATCATATAGTCATCAATAAAAACACAGTACAACAATACAATATAACCTATTACTTAAAAAGGAAGAAGAGAAAGGCAGGGATGCCTTTGGCGATTGCTAGGATTGCACCAAGGTGTTTCTTTCTTTCTTCTTTTTATTGTCAAGTTTTATGCCCCTTGCCTAATACCTCCTATATATATATATTTACCGATGTTCTTGTTTTTAACTTTTTGTGTGAACCGCCCAGAGTTCCCATCGGGAAATGGGAGTGGTATAGAAATGCAAAAATAAATAAATAAATAAAATAAGTAAAAATTAATTATTCAGCAGTTTGATAGCACTTGGAAAGAAACTATCTTTATATCTAGTTGTCCTAGTGTGCAATGCCCTAAAACATCGCCCTGCGGGTAACAATTGAAACAGGTTATGTCCAGGATGTGTGGAATCTGTATATATTTTCATCGCCCTCTTTTTAGCTCATGTGGTATACAATTCCACAATAGATGGCAGATTAGTAGCAATAATTTTTTCTGCAGTTCCAATTATCCTTTGAAGTCTATATCTGTGAATTCAGGTTTTTGTAGTAAAATCCACCCTCCAAATGGCACATCCATACACTTTGCCCCTTACAACCATTTCCAGAGGAATCACCATGTCTGTTGCAGCAAAAGCAACTGAGAGTGGGGTGGAATTTTAGAGATTAGAAACATTTTGTTAGACATAAACTTTTGTGACCTGTGTGCACTCCTTCAGGGCTACTTCTTTGTGCGACAGTTTTCTTTCCTCAGATAACCATACGCTACTGATAGCTTAGGAACCTCTCTAGTCACATCTTTGAAAATGTGACCCTCTAGCACAAAGGTAGCTTCAAGAGGACACCAATGGAGCCCCGTACGGACAAGGCAGCGTCTTGCCCCTGCACACCATTTTTGTGATGTTTTCTAAAATTGGGGAAGCTCCCCCATGAATGTGTAACATGTATATTGTATAGGAATTGTGTAGTTGTTGGTATAAACTATTTATTTATTTATTTATTTATTTATTTATTTATTTATTTATTTGACTTCTAGAGCACCCAAACAGGACCAAAGACTAGGACTCGGGACAATGGTTTCAAACAACAGGAAAAGAGATTCCATTTGAATATTAGGAAGAACTTCATGACAGTTAGAGCTGTTCGTCAATGGAATATGCTTCCACAAAGGGTGGTGGAGTCTCCTTCCTTGGAGGTTTTTAAGCAGAGGCTGGATGGCCATCTGTCGGAAATACTGTGATGGGGTTCCTGCATGGCAGGGGGTTGGACTAGATGGCCCTTGAGGTCTCTTCCAACTCTATGATTCTATGTTGGGTGGTTCACCACAGACAAATAAATGCAAACAGGTTAATAAATAAACAACAACAAACCCATTTTCTATTACTAGAAAATAAAATAACAAAACAATAATGACACCTAGACCAAAAAGTACCCGTATTAAAATTACACATTTATACATTTGTACATTTCTAACGTGGGTAGAACAAGATCAAAGCTAGGTCAGAAAATGTTGACACGATATGGTAGCTGTGAACCAATCTGTGGGATTGGCTGAGAGAACAACCAGATCTTTAAAGATCTCTTAAAAGAACACAGTGAGGGATCCAGACAAATTTTAGCAGGGAGATTACTCTAATGGAATGGGGCAATAGCTGAGAAAGCCCAATCCCTCATTTTCTCCTTTGGCGTTAATGTCCTCAAAAGCTTTGCCTTTGAGAAATGGGTATTACGGGCAGTTCTAGTTGGGAGGAGTCACACTTGGGCCATATTTAAGGCGCAAGTGGGTTATTATCAAGGCTAGGTGTGGGTTCTCATCACTTCTAGTGTCCAGTTTCTTCTGGTTTTGAAAAAAAGGTATCTTCTGTTCCTTAACTGTCCAGAAAGAAACCTCCCTCAAAAGAAAAGAAAAATCAAGAAATAAAGAAACTAGAGATGGGCACGACTTAGTGGTATTCCCGTTTCCGTTTCCGTTACTCGTATCCGTTACTCTACGGAAACGGTAATGGGAATTACTCCGCCAGACTTCGAGCTCGAACCGACGAACGAACAATTTTGGTCTGATTTGTTGTGCTCGTTACTTGCATCACGGCGATCGCGCAATGCCAAGTGGCACAGAAAAAAAAGTTTTAAAAAGTTAAAAAAAAACCGATTCCCGGCCCTAAAAGTAGGTGAAAACTGTCTGAGGGCACCTACCAGGCCAGAAGGGTGTTTTATTTGGGGGGGGTTCCCCGCCCCCCTCTCCTTGGCTATTGCTACTGCTGCGCTGCTGGTACCAGGCTGGGAGGGCGCATCCATTTGCCATGAAGTGCGGGGGATCCAAAATGGCGACTGCAATATTTTTTTTGAAATCATTGCCCAAAACCCCACCAAAGCACCACAGAAACATGCAAAAATTAGCAATTTTAAATGCTTGAATTTTTACAGTAGCAGCAGTGGGTTTTTCTTACAAAAAAAGTCTCTGTTGATTTTATTTTATTTTATTTTATTTTTTTACACCTGCACATTTGCAATGATGGGCTTGCCCATGGGAGTGGACCATGCAAATTTTCCACCAATCGCATGGCCACTTGGCCAGGTTGACCACAGAGACTTCTGGGATGTGCCAATCGGGCATAAAAAGCCCACTAATCGTAGCCCAAACCCGAACCCTAAGTGGGTCAGAGAGGCACCCAGAGGTGCACCCCAATACTCACCCTAACCTCACCCGTAACTAGCCTAACCCTAGCCCTTGCGCTAACCCGTCTTAACCCTAAGCCAGATCTACTTGCATTGCACTACATGCAAGTATGTGAGACACAGCGGGTGCAAAGAGTCTGCCAGTCCGTCACTTGTGGCTCTGGCTGACTCCTGCAGCTCCCTCCAGGAGCCCGCTACCCCCAAAACCAGTACTAATGACAACAAAAAAACGAAAAAATGAACCGACTAATTTTTGCAAAATTTCGCAAAAAACGGAAACGAGCCGAAACGGACTGCCTCCGACACACGACAACTCGAAAACGTCATTTTCCCTAGTCTTGCCCATCTCTAAAAGAAACATAAAACCCGCACCCACACCAATCCATCTGAAACTTGGAATAGCCTGCATCTCAATCCTGATTTTTCTTATTGACAGTGGGAAGACTATTCTTCCTTGCAGTGAGTGAAGAAGAATATTATCTCCTTCCTTATCCCATTCTTCTTCTCTAAATTCTAATCATGGTGTCTGTTCTTGACTCTTCTGATGCCACTACCCCAGCCTGAATTCACTTTTAAATAGCCAAGCCAAACTCTCCATGCCTTCTTGGAAACAATAAGTAGAATAGGGTGATGAAGCCATTTTCCCCCTCCATGAATTTAAATGAATGTCAATAATAGACATTTTATGAGTTTTTGAGTTTTAGATTCTCTCTCTCTCTCTCTCTCTCTCTCTCTCTCTCTCTCTCTCTCACACACACACACACACACACACACACACACACACACACACACACACACACACACACAAATTGGTATTTGGAATAACTACTGGGAACAAAAACTCCCCTGTTACAGAAGCTCCATTGGCTGCCAAACTGTTTCCAGGAACCTATGAAGCCCAAAATAGCTTTGGTCCAAGCTATCTAAAAGTCCATAACTGCCCCTATGAGCCTTTCCAGATGTTGAGATAATTAAGAGAGGCCTTTCTCTTGTTTCCACCACATTCACAGGTGTGCTTTGGTTGGGATGTGGGGCAGAGCCTTCTCTGTTGCAGCTCCCAACCTCTGGATCTCCCTCCCACAGGAGACCAGACTGGCACCACCACGGCTGTCCTTCTGGAAGTTGGTGAAGACCTTTCTCTTCAGACAGGTTTTCCTTTAAGTGACTGTTTGGTGAAGGGGATTTTAAAAGGGATTTTCTTTCTATATTTTACTTGTGTTTTTAATTTTGTTCTTATTATGATATTTGCTTGATGATTTTAAAGTGTACTAATTTATTATTTGCCTTTTAATTTTGTTTATTTTAAATAAATAAATAAATAAATAAATAAATAAATAAATAAATAAATAAATAAATAAAAACAAGCATGCTTTGGTTGTCATTTTCCAAGTTTGTTTTTACTGAGCCTTTTCATTTTTGTTGCTGTTTTGTTTTAAGGGTTTTTTGTGTGCCTAAACTGCAATTAGAATTCTCCTGAGATTTTGCATAACATCCCGCAGTTGCTTGCACCAGGTCCTAAGAATTACAGGTCCTACCGGTGGACCACCCCTTAGAACATGCCAAGTCTAGGTGGAAAAAAAAAACCCTTGCATCATGTGACCACTGGAAAATAAGCCACACAGGATATTTCCTCCAATAATGCAAAAAGCAATCTTGGAATTCTTGTAGAGACAAGCTGGATGTGACCCAGCAGGGCAATGCGCCTGCAGAAGAAGCAAATGCTGTTTTAAGCTGCATTAACAAAAGTATAGACTCCCAACCCCACCAGGTAGTAGTACCACTCTATTCAGCAATGCCTCAGCTACAGTCTTGTGTCCCGGTCTGGGCACCATGCTTTAAAAAGGATGCCAACTAACTGGGATGAGTTGAGGGGACGGAACCAAGGTCTGGGGAACTGGAAACCAAGCCCCATGAGAAAATACTGAATGGTCTGGGTATATTCAGCCTTCAGAAGAGAAGGCTGAAGAAAGATAAGACAGCACTATTCTAGTACTTGAAAGGCACAGAAGAAGGGCAGGGTCCATTCTCAATCATCCCAGAGGGCTGGACATATAATAATGAGCTCAAACTACAGGAAGCCAGCTTTAGGATGAATATCAGAAAATTTAAAAACATTACCTGTTAGAGCAGTACGAAGTGGAACAAATAATCTTGGGAGGTAGTGAGTTCTTCAGTGCTGAAGGCCTTGGAGAGAAAGTTTGGTTATTCATCTGCCCCCCCCCGACACAGCCGCCCAGCCCCCCCGACACAGCTGCCCACCGCCCAAACATATATATAGGTTGGATAGTTTGGCTTGGTAGTCGGATGTGTTCATCACCACTGTGGCATTGCCTTTGTCTGCTGGGAGAATGATTATGTTGTTGTCTTTCCTCAGGTTGGAGAGGGCTTTTTGTTCTTCTTTGTGTAAATTGCTTCTGGGTGGTTTGCTGGAGCAGAGGACATTGGTGACTTCGAGTCTGATTTTGTTGGCTTCATCTGGGTTGATTTTGGTTAGGCTGGCTTCCACTCCGCATATGATGTTTTCGGTGGGGATGTGTCTGGGGGCGACTGCAAAGTTGAATCCTTTGGAAAGGACTTTGGTCTCTGCGATGGTGAGTGTCCTGTCTGATATGTTGTGAACTGTTTGTTTCATGGGCTGTTGTGGGGGGTTGGGCTTCTGGCGTTTTTCCAGTTTGTGGAGTTTGTTGGTGTGTGTGTCTGTCTTGTGGGAGGTCTCTGTTTCAGCTCTCCAGGCGGCAAGTTGCTTGGATTTGTTCCAGAGTGTTGGGTGGATTTTGTTGCTGAGTTTGAGGTGGAGAGTGAGTAGGTCTCTGTTGGTTTGATCTAGTAGGTATCTTTTCCTGTGTAGTTCGCTTCTGATTAGGGCTAGTTCTGTTCTTTTCAGGATCCTTTCGCTGGATGGGGTTTTGAGTGGAATTTCAGTTGGAAGCTTGTGGGGATCACATTTTTGTCTCGGCAGTTGCGTAGGATGCAATGTCACATAAGATGGTGGCTCTTCGGACTTCTAGTTTCTCGTAGGTTCTGGTCAGCTGGAAGGTTTCCTCCCGTAGAGGTCGGATATTTGTTTTCGTAGATTTTCACGGGTATAGGTATGCATGTTAGGGTGGATTCGGGTTTCTTCCCGTGTAGAAATCTGGTTGTTTTGGCGACGTTTCGACGAGGTCTCACTCGTCATCTTCAGGCTGGTGTTCTGGCTTCTTTCTTCTTGAAGCAAAGCGTGGTCTCAGTTGAAGTCCTTCTATAAATACTGCTGGGGGTGTGTGGTTTGCTTGCTTTGTTGCTGATTGCAGGTTCCTTTGTTCCTTTGTTCTTTTGTGATCTGCTGTGTGGCTGAGGCGATCGTTAAGGGATTAACTGCTGGTGGCTGTTTAGATGGCTGTTTAGATGCTGGTGGGTTAGATGGCTGGTGGGTTCTGGCAGTATCCTGGGCTTTGGTGGAGTGGGGTCCTGTGTCTTGTGAATTCATTTTGGTCTGGCTACGTGTCTGTGGTCTCCCAATGTTTTTTTGGGGGTGTGTGAGTGTGCTCCATGTGGTGACTGGAGTGGGGTGCCGCAGTAGATGGTGCAGTCGTGGTTTTGTTATTGGATGGTGGTTTCGTTTCATCTGTGGGAAGGGTCTGGGTTTGTGTTTGGTGTGGATGGAAGGTGGTGGCATCTTGTGTCCTTTTGGACCTGGTGTCAGTCTTTGTGACAGAGGCTCGTCTGTTGACCAGGGCTAGTTTCCAGATGTCAGGCAAGCGGGAGGTGTCATCACGTTTATTCATGTTGTTTGGGTGTTTCTCTATTTCAATGGCTTCCATGATTATTCGACTGTTGAAGTGTTCAGTTTTGGAGATGAGTTTGGTTCTTTCAAAGTCAATTTCATGACCTGTTGTTTTTATGTGCTGGAAGAGAGAGGAAGATTTTTCTTCTTTTTGACTGCGTTCTTGTGTTCTGCGATGCGTGCGCTTATTCTCCTGTTTGTCTGTCCGATGTATGTGGCTGGACAGACTTTGCATGGTATTTCGTAGACTCCTTGGTTTTCTAGCTCAATCTTGTCTTTGGGGTTTCTTAAGATGTTGGCTATTTTTTGGTCGGTGCAAAAGGCTGTCTTGATATTGTGTTTGTGGAGAATTTTGCTGATTTTGTCTGTGGTGCCTTTGATGTAAGGGAGGAGGGCGGTGCCGTTGTTCTCTTCTGATTCTTGGTTCTTGGGGGGTGTTTCCTTTTGGATTAGTTTGGTGATGGTGTTTTTTTGGAATCCGTTCGCAATTAAAACATTCGAGAGAGTGTGTAATTCAGTTTTTAGGTGGTCTTTGTCAGCGAGGCGTTTGGTTCTGGAGATGAGGGTTTTTGCTACGGAGTTGATCTGTGCAGGGTGGTGGTGTGATTGTGCATTTAAGTAGTGGTTTGTATGTGTTTTTTTCTGGTAGATGGTATGTCCTAAGGAGCCGTCGGGGTTATATGTTTTTTCCAAAATAAAAAGTCTCCTTTGTGCATTAGATTTGGTGATGTTTCTTGGTGCAATTAAAACTGATTTCAAGATTTATCCACCAGTTGATGCTGAGAGGTGTATTCGTCATTCTATGATTCTATGATTCTAAGATCTGCTTTGATTTGTATTCCTGCCTTGAGCAGGGGGTTCACCTCCAGACCTTTATTGGCCCTTTCCAATGCCATGATTCTATTTCTCCATGTAAGCATACCATGAGTCTGATATTCTATCATATCACCTCTTGACAATATTCCATGAAAGGCTTCAGAAGAAACAATGAGATGTAGTCTTTGGAAGTACCATATTGGTTCTGATTCTGATGAATAAAAATATTCTCCTTTAAGATTTATGAACTTGTAAAAGTCTAGCTTTTAAACCTTGTTTATTCAGCCACAGCTCTACAGCTGACTTGAAGGTCGCCACCTCTTAATTTCCTGACAGACTCTTTTTCTTCAACCCTCCAAGGCTGACAGATAAGAGCATATTTTTTTCTGGGGGTGGAAATGGTGCAAAGGGGTAGGGAAAGAGGCATATTATGCAATGAAATTCACACCCGCCCAGTCATACTTAGTTATTCAATAAAGCTCAGCACAGAGGATTATGTAATTTATGATCAGCTCTGAGTTAATTCCTTCTTTTTATTTTGAAGTTGCAAAAAGAGGTTCTGATGGAAGGAAAGGAGAGGACAAGTGCCATTCTGCATGTGCTCAGGTTTTCTTTTTTCTAAATTTTATCTCTGTTCCCTCTCCAGCAGGCTCAGATATCAAGGTTGTCTGATAAATTTGTGATGCCGCAGGCTCTCCTATTGTAATGGGAAATAAGGACCATCAAGTCAATTTGTGACCCTCTTCAGGAGTTTCCAGGTAGAAAATACATGGAGGTGATTTACCATTCCCTTCTACCAGGGGCAGCCTAGGAGTGGCATAATTGGGGTGGTGGTAGAGGTGTTTGCAATGGTGGTTGCCCCAGATGCAAAATTATGAGGATGTACTAGTTCCAGGTGCAGAGGCAGCGCTGATAGCCCTGGCAGCAGTGACAGCCAAACTGGGCCCTGTGGTGGTACCCCCACTCCCATCTCCTTGCAACTCCTCTATCATCTTCCTCCTCTGGCTTCCCCCTTGGGCCCCACTCATTTTTCTTCTTCCTCCTCATCCAGCTCCTGCTGCTGCTCCTGCACCTCCTCTTCCTCCTCTGCTCTTCACAGCAGAAACACTGTTGAAACCCCCTTCAACTGCACTCCCCAGCAGAGCCTTGAAGAGTTGTGTACAGACTAGGGATGGACATTTTGTTTTGGAATCAGTAGGTTAAAAAATGAACCACGCAAGTCCAGGTGGTGCTGGGAACTGGCTGATACATGCAGAACCAATTGCTTTACCTTTCTCTGACTCATGCAGGGTTAAAATCCAATGAGGAAACATGCTACAATGTCATCTTTCCTGCTTCATGCTGCTGGCCAATCAGAGAGGGAGGTGGGATGATGCCTGTCCCTGCACAGCTCCTGATTGGCCAGCATCACAGATCTAGCACAGATAATGTTGCAGCATGCCTCCTCATTGGATTTTAACCCTCCGTGAGACAAAGGTAAAGCACTTGGATCTGCATCTATCAGCCAGTTCCGAAGACCATCTGGGCTCACGTGGTTCATTTTGTAACCTACTGGTTCCAAAATGAAATGCCCATCCCTAGTACAGATTGCAGTGGCTACTGATTCAGACAGAGCTTCTGGCATGTGCAGCTCCATCCCAGTCAACTGCCGGCAAGCCTCACTTTATCATCCATCCTGTTACACTTGCCTTGCTCCAGGTTCCTGCAATTCATTCTGCTCCACTGCACCCTAGACTTTGCCAAGCCAGGTTCAGCTAAGAACATCAGGAGTTCATAAAAGTTCCCATCAAATGTGATACCAGATTGTGGCATTACAAGAGCCGTATTCAGGCACTTCAGCCTGGACCTGGGTAGTGCTTGAATTCTGGGGAGAATGGGCTATTCATGAAACCTCCACCCCACATCTCATCCTGACTAGGTGGCAGGTAGAACTTCACATGATCCTAACAAAGGTCTACTCTGCAGAATGCATGTATCATTCTGTGAAAAGGAACTTTGAAAAGGCAAGACTCATGCTCAATGGCAATGCTGTAAACATAATCATCGAATCACTTACAAAAATCCTGTAGATTTTTGCTGTAAACATATAAAGATCTGCTTGTCTTCCTGATAGAAAATGGGGCATCCATGCATCTCCATGGCACTGTCCATATGGATTCAGGGTATAACACTAGAAAGGTCTGGTATTTTGGTAAATGTCAGTTGCATAGTAGAATTCTTGACAAAAGTATCTCAACTCAGGCTCAAGGAACAAATCCAGAGGACTGTAAAAATGCCCATCTTTCTTACAGAAAATATTGACTTCCTTTCCCTTTCAATATATCTATTAGGCTTTATTTGCTTAGAAGCTCAGAACAAGCTCACTTTAAAGTATTCCTTCCAGAACATGAAACACCACAGCTTTTTGTATCTTTGGAGAATTGTTTGTCTTGCCTATGCAAAGAGATAAGGGAAGAAGGCTTGCTACATATACACAAGGGCTTGGGGAAAGGATCTAACCTAGAGCCAGAACTTGGAGGTCAACAGATGGATGTAGTAAACTCTTTCAATATAAGGGTTTCCTACACAGAACACTGAAAGGGACATCTAGAAAATGAGTAACCATCAGGGATGGGCACCAACTAAAAAGCAAATTTCAAAACTCATTCAAAATTATTAATTTGTACAAATTATTAATCCTAATGAACACAGATTGGCAAATATCAGGTTTTTTTATTTGTTGGGCTATAAAATGCACCCCAAGACACCTAGGGACACAAAAATTACAGGGTAGATTCCCCTGACTATTCTCTACATTCCCTCAATGTTTAGTGAAGACTGGGTTTCCACAAGACAGTTCCTAAAGACCACATTCATGAGGTGTTGCACTTTATGGGTAAAAAAACTGAGATGTCTGAAACCCAGTCTGGGGGACCCTTTGGGCTACATAATAGAGACATCTGGAACCCAAACTTCACCAAACCTGTAGGGAATGCAAAGGAGATTCATTGGAAGCACCGGGGTCACTAGGCTTCTTAGAGACCATTTTACAGGGTTTTAAAGTGAAAAATAAATTTACAAATCAGTTTGTTAATTCATCAAAATTGTACATTCATTTTTGTGATTTGCTGACCTTGACCAATCACCAATTAAAATGAATCACCATTTTTTCTGATTCCTCCCCATCCCTAGTGAACATATTTATAATATGCCTCTGTTTTGGTAAAAGCTGCCATTGTCTTAAGGAGGCATCAAGGTTGGTGCTTCAAGTTAAAATTTGTAACCCCATCAGAGCATATATATATAACTCTAGGTCAGGGTGCTTATGGAAAAAATCAGGAATAGTCATTCTGTTCTCACCAGCACTCTTTTCTAAAACATGGTTTGGAAAAAAGATTTTAGATTCTCTGGTTTGGAGAAACAACAAAGGGATCATTTTGCAAAGCTTTGGAGTCTCTAAAATGCCCATGATTGTTGTTGTTGTTGTTGTTGTTGTTGTTGTTGTTGTTGTTGTTGTTGTTGTTGTTGTTGTTGTTGTTGTTGTTGTTGTTGTTGTTGTCCTTGTTGTTGTCCTTGTTGTCATTGGGCTTTTTCACACGACCCCTAAGATCCGCTGGCCACTTAAATTCGGACCAGAGATCTTAGGGGTTCGTGGCTCTTCCTGTGTTCCCACCCCTCCGCACTTCCTGGCTGCTGGCTGCGTGAGGGGAGGGAGAAAAGGAGAAATAAAAGCATGCCGCTCACCTCCGTTCTGCCTCTCGCTCCTGCCGGCAACATTCCAGTCTCTGTAAAAGTCTCTGTAAAAGTAGCTCTTAAAGGGGCGGGAGACAAAAAACAACAAACAGAAGCAAGGAGAGCCCCACACTCACTATGGTTACACCGCATCAAATAATTTTCACCTCCAAAGAGCAGGTACTTGAAAGGTGCGCTGGGACGCACTAAAGTGGGTGTGGTCACACTTAATTTCCTGTTAACTCCGGAGCTGGTGGGGAAACATTTTTAAGCTCCGGAGCTGGGAGCCATTTGCCCCGGAGTTTAGGGGTCGTGTATAAACGCCCATTGTCGTCATCGTCTTTTTATTTTAAAAGGCAAGACAGGTCTTGACAAAGTAGGGAAATTTGAAGGGGGTCACCTTGAGAACTACCAGTAGCCTGTCTGACCCTGGCCTACCAAACCAAAAGGGATCCCAGGAAAGAGTGAGTCTTCTGGACCCCTAACCAGCAGGCATGCTCTCCAGCAGGTGGAGGACGTGGGTTAGCTGGAGGAAGGAATAAGAAGACAGGAGTTACAGGGCTCAGGGTTATCATCATCAGCCATGTCCCATGAAGGTGAGACATGGGAGGAGGCAGTTAAGTATTTGGGCTCCATCCTCTGTGTCTCCACAGAGGTGCAAATGAGGATAGAGGGCAAGGGGGATCCAGCTTCCCTTGCCCAGCTCATTCAGCCATGGAAAGGGCTGCAACATGAGGATCTGGAGCTCAGCCCCTACCTGATCCAGTGCCACCTCTACCTTGGCATCCTTGCCACCCAATGGGAACCATGAAGCCCACCTCAACCCAACATTGGCACTGGAGATGCCAAACATCAACAGACATGACACAGGAGACTCCAGGAAGAGCATCACTGTGGGGTCCCAAATCACCTACCTTTACCTCTCTTCCCTAACAGTGCTACACTGAACCCATACTTCAGGACCCATAAATCTTATTCAGTTCCCTGGACCAGGACTTTCAGGTGGCCCATTCAACTGGGGCCCCAGCTGTACCCAGGGGGTTAGTGGCAGAAATTTGTGTTCTTGGGAATGTGGGAGACAGGATAGTAGGGGCTTTTAAAATAAAAGCTGACATACTCATGTGACCAAGGCCACTACCACACTTCAAACAGCAACCGCTTTTTGTTTTGAATCACCTTCTGCCCTCCCCTGGTCATGTGACTGCTGAAGCGATTCAGCATTCCTCACTTGGAATTTTCTCGTGAACAGGTTTCCCCATCTGCACTTTGCTAAACCGCTTTCTGTCCTGATTTTGTCTGTCATTTCCCCATTATCTGCTTCTATTTTGGAAAAAAAAATTAGGGTAACGTCATGCTGTTGTTCTTCCATTCTAAGTAATGTAGCTAATTTTCCGCTTTTCTGATGGCAGGATAAGGCATGCAGAGGGGGAAACCCAGAAAAAAATGGTGCATGGTTTCCGCAGTTTCAGCCAAATCGCTTCAAAAAGCGGTCTAGAAATCTGTTTAAAAAAACACCACCCCTGGTGGCCGTAGCAAGAAAAACTGACACAGAGGCCAAAACGGGGCGTGGCCAAGGGGGCTCTGGGGAAAAAGCAATTGGAAATGTGGTAGGTGATTTTTAAAGTGATTTGACTTTAAGCAAAAGGCGATTCAAAACCAAAGTGCAGTAGGGCTCCAAGTTTTGTTGGTGGATTCCTCATCCAAAGGAGGAGGGACAGTGGGAGTCACAGGAAGTATATGCACATTAAATTACTCCATTGGCTGTACTTTTCTGTTATTCATGAGGTGCATAATAAAGCTCCATGGAATATGATCAATTTGCCCAGGATCACAATGTTCGGTTACTTACTAAATGGATTTCCCCAAAATTGGTGCTTTATTAAATGAAACATATAAATATTAAGAGTTTCAGTTTATAACATATTACATTTTCAATCATTCATGCCTTCCACGGCATTCATTTATTATAATGCAGTCACACTAATCTTCCATGTAATTAATTTTCTCATTCCTCTATCAGATAAAATTAGGGTTTTTTTAAAATCTTAAAAAGCATGACAAAGGCATTGAAAGTACCTGAGACTGGAGGTAAGATTTATAACTCGACTTTTCTACTCCTCCTTGGGAAGAAACAGGAAGAAAAGGAAGCAGTATGAGAAAAGGAAGACGTTGTACCATTTAGCAGAGTGTGGTGGCCCTAGAATCTCAGTGGCTGGGAGGCATGTGTGGCTTAACAAATCATCATCATCATCATCATCATCATCATCATCATCATCATCATCATCATCATCATCATCATCATCAAACTGCAGAGCTGAAGGGACCATCCAGGGCAGTGGTGGCAAACCTTCGGCACTCCAGATGCTTTGGACCACAACTCCCACAGGCCTTTGTCACTGGCAATACAGGCTTGGAATTCTGGGAGTTGTGGTCCAAAACATTTGAAGTGCTGAAGGGTGGTCACCACTGCTCTAGGGTCATTGAGCCGAGCCCCTATCAAGGAGTCCCAGTGGAGAATCAAACTTCCAACCTTTGACTCTCAGCCAAAGACGTAAACCAAGGGGACATCCAGCAGTGCCATTAGGATTGCCAAGATGGAGTCTGAGCCAGAGTAGGAAAATATGCCACCTTTCTCCTAAGGATCCAAAGCAGCTTACAATATTAAAATTTATTTATTTATTTATTTATTTATTTATTTATTTATTTATTCAACTTATATGCCGCCCACTACCCAAAGGTCTCTGGGCGGCTTACAATCAAAGAATTAAAAGAATTTAAAATAGTTATAAATAAAATATCAGTAAATCATCAAACAGTAATAAAAACCTTCTTTAAAATCATCATCCTAAAATTGTCATCAGCGGACCCACAATCTATAATGTATCAATTAAAAACCTTCTGGAACAGGAAGGTTTTTACCTGGCGCCGAAATGTCATCAGTGTTGGCGCCAGGCGGATCTCAATAGGGAGGGCATTCCATAACTTGGGAGCAGCTGCCGAGAAGGTCCTTTGTCTACAAGCCATCCCTCTCACCTCCTTGAGGGATGGCTCTTTCAAGAGGACCACCTGGCTCGATCTTAATTGCCGGGTAGGTTCGTATGGAAGGAGGCGGTCCTTCAGGTATCTAGGTCCTAAGTCGTTTAGGGCTTTATATGTCAGAACCAGCACTTTGAATTGGGCTCGGACAGCAACTGGTAACCAATGCAGGTTACGCAGAATCGGCGTGATGTGATCCCTGGCGGCTCCACCACTTACCAGCCGCGCTGCACGATTCTGAACCAGTTGCAATCTCCGGACCGTCTTCAAAGGCAGCCCCACGTAGAGCGCATTGCAGTAATCAATATGGGATGTTACCAGTGCATGCGTAACTGTCATGAGGCTCTGCTCGTCTAGGTTTAACAAAGTTAAAAACCAAATAATAAATCATTGCCTTATTTGAGAAAGCATTAAATATATATTTTTAAAATTAAATTTTAAAATTAAAACTTGCAATAAGAGCAGGATTAGAACACAATTAAAGCACAGAAAAAATGACAAAGACCTTTTTTTTTTCTCCAGGAGGGATTTTCTTTCAATGAGTGGTTGACAAAGGGAATTTTCTTGTTTTACTTGTGTTTGTAATATTGTTGTTATTTATAAGTTGTAATGTATTTGTCTAATGTTGTAATGATTTGTTACTTTAGCTTTTAAGTGTGTTTATGTTAATGTTGTAAGCTGCCTTGGGTCCTGTAGGTGACATATGCATATTTCAAATAAAATTAATAGAAATAATATGATGGTGATTCTGATCTCCATGCTTCGGTGAGCTTGGCTCAGCCATAAGATTAGTCCGATTCCATTCACCCAAAACATCTGCCAAGGGTGGCCACCTTTCCTCTTTTAGCATGGACCGTCTTGAGTTTAAGAGTCAGCCATAAGGCAGCCTTTCTTCTGAAGTAGAGATGGGCATGACTCAAAAAAATTTGTTTCATTTTTTGTTTGGTCGTTTGGGGATCCGTTTCGGTTCATTTTCATTTTTTGTTTTGTTCTTGAAAAATTTTTCGTTTCGTTTTCAGTTCGTAATGAAACAAAAAAATGAAATGAAAATGAAAAATTGCTGTTTCGTTAGCATTATTTTCAGTTCAATGGATTTGCCGCAGCAAAAACAAAAACATGGCAAAATTGGTTGTTTCGTTTCTGTTTCCATTTTGGTTTTTGAAAATTTTTGTTTTCGTTTTCGTTACGAAATGAAGTGAAAAAACAAAAACAAAAATGAAAATTTTGCTGAGTCATGCCCATCTCTATTCTGAAGGCATCCTCCATTTGAGGAGCTGTCTTTCCTAAGAACAGTTCAAAGATAAAGAGATGAGAGATCAACAACAGAGATCTCAAAGCTGCTCAACTACAGTGGGCAGTCTAGGCCAATGCATGAGTTACCCGGTTGCTGTCTCCCCCCTTGAATGAGTCATGTTGTGAATCTGTTTCAGTCATTTTTAAAATCATTTCTGATTTTGCATTGGTACATATAAATTAGCATATGCAACTTTATGCATATTGTATTTATTTGTTTTTTTAAAAGATTTATTCCCTTTTGTTGACCAATGTCCTCCATGAACGGAGGCTGTACAAACAGTAAAAAAAACGAATCCACCAAGAGCAATCGTGCCATCACTAAGCTTTATTTATTAAAAATAATAATTTCAAGCAAACCGACAAGCGAAATATTGCACAGGAATCTTCCTGTGTGTATTTGTCTGTCTGCCCATTGAATTGGATCCTCTGAGAAGTCTGGATCACACCACGCAGGGCACTTCCTGAAATTCTATTTCTCTACATGTATCTTGACCTTGCTCTTCTTTTTTGTTTGGATCTTCATGTGTTTCCTGATATCTAGAAAGGTCTTGTTTTTGGTTTCGGGGAGAAATCTGAGGATATAATAGAAGGTGGCGAGACATAGGGGGAAGAAGAGGAGAAAGACGAAAGACCCAAGGAGTGCCTGGAAATAAGAAAAAAGGTTTATATGGGAATGGGGTTAGTACAGCATATACATTGGAAGCTCTTTGTGATCACATTCTCCAAGAGTTTCCTCTGGGTCAAGAGAGAGAGTGAAAGAGAGAGTGAGAGAGAGAGAGAGAGAGACAGAGATAAAGCAAAACAAAGCAAAGTGTTCTACTTATATACCACCCCATACCACTTCAAGTAGTCTCTGGGTGTCTATGAAGATTCTCAGTCATCCAGGTGAGTTTATCAGGAAGTTGAGTCATGGTTACTGGACTTCTCTTTTGAGAGATAGAAACGTTTTGCTGTTCATCCAAACAGCTTCATTGGTCTGAATACAGCTAGTGCAAGTACTCCATCTTTTAGTCAGCTTTGACCTCTTGTCACCCTGGTCTGAATTAGCCTCATAAGATGAACAATGGCCTGAATAGGCTCCTTAGGGAGACAATAATATCCATAGCCTTAAGGTGAACAATGGCCTAAGGTGCTGAAACCCATCAAGAATGGGTCGTTAGCTATGGCCTTGGTGGTGAAGGCTTTTTGATTTGTCTGGGTACTTTGGAAAGCACAGCCTGATAAGTAGCAGATAGACTATGCCTGAGCCCACCACCTCTGTTGAGCGAGGGGCTTTCAATGCTCACATGAGTGGCTTCTCTTACTCCTCTCTCAAACCACCTCTCTTCTTTGTCTAATATGTGTGCATCCTCATCTTTGAAAGAGTGGCCTAGGAGACCAGTGTGAGGACTAAGCTAAAATTTACATTTTATGGTCCACATCATGTGGAAGTACCAATTTCAGATGCATGGAAGCTGTTAGCAAGAGGTGTTTATTTCCCCTGTTATGTGAATTAAGAAAATTGGGGGGGGGGACCCCCAGCCTTTTCCAAATATAAACTTGGTTTGATCAGTTCAGTGGCATCATACTGTGTCTCAGGAGGTGCCATTACATGCCACAAGTACTCTCCCATGGCTGATAAATTTTCCATTCCCTGATCCAGGCATGTCCAAACTTCGGCCCTCCTGATGTTTTGGACCACAAGTCCCAGAATTCCAAGCCTGTATTTCCAATGGCAAAGGGCTGTGGGAGTTGTGGTCCAAAACATCTAGAGGGCCGAAGTTTGGACATGCCTGATCACTTGCACATCACATTAGCCAGCAGTATCAAAGAAATACCCAGTTCAGGTCCCTCATTTTCTAAACTAGACAAAGCTAGTCACACATAAAGCCACGTAAGGTTGCCTGATACATTGAAACACCACTATCTACTTTGGTAGATCTTCAAAGTTTCCTAGAGCTACCTACTGTAGACCTCTGTGGAACTGAACCTAGAATTTTGGACATGGGTACTGTCAACAACATATACTTACTCTGTTGAAGATTGAGGATAACTTGTCCAAAGTGCACAATGGGTTTTATGGCCAAATGGGTATTTCAATTTCAAGTCATCATAGAATCATCAAAGGGTTGGAAGGGACCTCGGAGGTCTTATAGTCAACCCCCTGCTTAATGGCTGTCCAATCTTCTCTTGAAAACTTCCAACAATAGGGCACCCACAACATCAGGAGGCAAGCTATTCTACTGTTTAATGGAGCTCACAGTCAGAAAAATTTTCCTTATTTCCATGTTTGCTTTCCCTCTGATGAGTTCCACCCATTAGTTCTTGAGTGAAAATTTAGTACAAATCAATGACCTTTTCCCCATGGCAAGCCTTCAGATATTGGATGACTGCTATGCTATCATGTCTCCCCTCAGTCTTCTCTTAGGCTAAACATGGTTAGTTCTTTTAGCTATTCTTCATACAATTTAGCCTCCACTTCCATTATCATCTTTTTCTGCTGCTCTCTGTCCACTAAGCTATTTTGCAGCAGAGGATTAAGATACCCAACTTTAACACAATTTGCCGAATTATAAGGGACAAATAAGATTTACAAACTCATAGTTTCTATGGCATGACATGGGTTTTTGGAAAGCAGCAATGATATGGTTGACTGTGCTCTCTTATTTACACAACCCATACACTCATGGCTGAACTTATTTAGGCAAGCCTTCTGAGCCTCCAGCCTTCACAAATTTTTATAACATCTTACTTTTTAGTCTCATTGGCTGGGGAGCTTTTTTAAACTCTGCTGCTGCTATTGTTTTTAATCTTGTTTTTATTGTATTATATTGTATAATATTTTATAGTATTTTATAGGTATTGTATTGTTTTTACATTGTATTGCTTTTATTGTATTTTTCTGAATTGTTGTAAGCGGCCTTTGGTCCCTTTGGGGAGAAAGGTGGCATAAAAATAAAGTTGTTGTTGTTGTTGTTGTTGTTGTTGTTGTTGTTGTTGTTGTTGTTTTAAAGATCACTCACCTCTATGCGAAGGAAAGTCACTCCCGTAAGGAAGTGGAAGAACCACTGCAAAACTCCTGCAATTACGAAAGCCGATGACCGAGATGACTGAAGAAACAGCTCTGCTATGATTAGAGGGGGCAGCGGATCTTGACAGAAAGAAAAGATTCAATGTATTGACCGAACAACATTTTTCACTGTTTCACTCACTCAGTGATATCTCCTTTATAAAACCCCTCTTTCATCCAGGGAATTTGTTGCACCATCAGATCACTTACTTGGCCCGAAGGCATGTCCAATGAGGAATACATCATCAAGAACTGAGCTGAAATATGAAGCGAGTGGGAAGATGTCCTGTTGGAGAAATTTGGTTGAGTATTACTCATATAGTGATGACAGAGTCCTTTGCTTTTTATTAAAAGGCCTGTGCATTCTTAGTAATTAATACTAATTATTCTCCACCACAGCAAACCCTTAGATGAGAGCAAACACATAAGTTTAGGAAGTGCATTTATGAAATACGGTATTTCCATGCACTGTATGTCCATTGGGAGTCAAAATCCAAGGAGCTTTCCTGGAAAAGATCAGAACATGGCATCCTTCCATATACAACCACACAAAATGCAGGGGATTTTTGAATTCCAAGCAGAAGCAGAGTCATTTCTCAATGCTTGTGTCCCTATGCACAACTTTTTCTACTAAGCCTGTTGTATCTAACAGTACCATGACAGTTTGCTCCTTGGTTTTCAACAGAGACTGGTTTGCTATAACTTTTTTTTTGTGGGGGGATGTTAATGTCCAGAAATCCATGAGCCACAAGAGTCCACTCATGGACCATGGAAGATTGCATGCAGCCCTTCATCCCACCCAATCTCCCCCTCTAAAATGTCTTTTTGTACTGAATCCTCTATACCAGTGTTGGCAAACGTATGGCACAGGTGCCAAAGGTGGCACTCGGAGCCCTTTCTGTGGGCACCCAACATCACCCCTTCACAGCCACGTGTATTCAGGTTAAATTACTGTATTGGCACTTTGCAAAAATAATAATAATAATAATAGTGGGTTCTGAATCGCAGTTTGGGCACTCGGTCACTAAAATGTTCATCATCACTGCTCTATACTCTCTTGTGACCAAATTAAATATAAAATTGTTTGAGCGATGAGGAACTCCAGAGGGTTCTAAGCCACCTCAAACATGGTGAAAATACTTCCCACATTTTTGGAGGACACAAGGAGACATCTTAAGCCATTTAAAAGAGAAAACATAGGGCCTTTTCACACGACCCCTAAGATCCGCTGGTCCCTTAAATTCGAACCAGAGATCTTGGGGGTTCATTTCTGTTCCTCCGTCCCCACCCCTCAGCACTTCCTGCTCCTGTCGGCGTGAGGGGGGGAGGGGAAAAAAGGACAAAAGAAGCCTTTACTAACCTGCCTGTGCCAGTCGACCTTGCCACGAGCCCCTTACTTCCTGGTTCCGTCTCAAGGAGCTCTTAAAGGGGCGGGAGGCAAAAAAACAACAGACAAGCCAGGAGAGCCCGGCATTCTTATCCGCATCAAATTTTTTTCACCTGCAGAGAGCAGGTACATGAAAAATGTGCTGGGTCACGCTAAAGTGGGCGGGGTCGCACTTAATTGTCTCCAAACTCCGGAGCTGGTGGGAAAACATTTCTAAGCTCCAGAGCTGGGAGCCATTTGCAGCGCAGCTTAGGGGTCGTGTATAAACGCCCATAGTTTGCATGTGCTCATCTTTCATCCGCTTAGATGTCCTAAGCACATCTGATCTTGCCTGATTTCAGAAGCTAAGTAGGGTCGGCCCTGGCTAATACTTGGATGGGCGACCACCAGGGAATACCAGGTGCTGTAGGCGCCTGGAGTAGGAACTGGCAGACCACTCCATTATTCCTGCCAAGAAAACTCCATGGACATGGGGTCACAAAGAGTCGGTCACGAACGTAACAACACAACAAAACACAACACAACACACACGCACGCATGCACGCACTTGGCCCTTGAGGTCTCTTCCAACTCTATGATTCTATGATTCTATGATTCTAAGATTTCAAGGCATTTCTGGATTATGGCAGCCATATGAACAAATGACCCCGCTCCCCAAGGTTGTATTCTGATCAAGTCAAGCAAAGTAAAGATTGTGGCTTCCTTATTAATGACATCAATTTCATGTTAGGTCTTTCTCTTTTTCTTCTGCTTTTTCTGGATTCACTGTCTTTTCCAGACAATTTTGTCCCCTTATGGTAAATCCAAAATATGTCTGCTTTAGCTTCTGTTAAGAGTTTAGGCTTCATTTGATTTAAAAGTCATTTATTAGACTTTCTTGTGGCTCATGGCACCTATAAAGTTGTTCTTCAAGCTCACATTTTCAATGAAAAACCCACCTACCCACCTAGCTTGCTTTCGTGATTATACTCAGGTCTGCAAATATTCTCTCAGTCTTCCAAGTGAGGTTATCTGGAAGTTGAGTCATGGCAACTGGACTTCTTCTTCTTCTTCTTCTTCTTCTTCTTCTTCTTCTTCTTCTTCTTCTTCTTCTTCTTGAACTTGACTTGGCAACTGGATATGGCAACTGGTCTTCTTTTCTTGAAGAAAAGAAGTCCAGTTGCCATGACTCAACTTCCATTTGATCATACAGCATTTCCATCCATACATTGTAACTGGAAACACTATAGTATTAACAATCTCCAGCAACACATATTTATTTATTTATTTAATATTTATTTATTTTTATACCTGTTGACCGCCTGACTTTCCCTCGGGAACTCTGGGCGGTGTACAACAAGTTGCCAAATAAACAACTTGCCCCAAACAACCCCAGCAATAAATCAAATAGGAAGATAAAAACAAAAAACAAACAAGCATGCAACAAACAAAAGTCCGGCAAGAGAGGGCTAGGACAAATAATACAAACCAACTGACAAACATACCATTGTGCACTCAGCAATCACAAAAGCTTTCCCTAAAGAGCCAGGTCTTTAAAGCTCTGCTGAAGGCCAGCAGAGACTCAGTCAGCCTTATCTCCACTGGCAGTTTATTCCAAAGTGCTGGGGCAGCCATTGAGAAGGCCCGACTTGGGGTAGAAAGTGGCCACATGGAGTGAGAAGGAGAGCGAGGCTCTCAGTCAGGATGAAGCTGACCTCTGAGAGATCCAATCCACCAGATAGTCAGGTCCCAGGCCATGGAGCGTTTTGTAAACCTTAGATATGTTATATCCCACTCATTTGGGAGGCAATGGGTAGTCAATGCAAATGAGCCAAGATGGGGGTGATGCAGTCGAACCTGCCTGCACCAACCACCAGCCTGGCCGCTGCATTCTGCACCTGCTGCAGTTGCCAAACAAGGGTCAAGGGAAGCCCCATGTAGAGAGTGTTACTGTAGTCTGTCCTCAAGATCACCAGCACCTGCACAACCATCCTGAGGGACTCAACATCCAGGTACATTGTTGTTATTGTTGATGTTGTTGTTGTTGTTGTTGTTGCTGCTGCTGCTGCTGCTGCTGCTGTGTGACATGAAGTCACCCCTGACTAATGGCAATGCACAAATGAGCAATCTCCAGAATGACTTCTCCTCAACTGCCTCAACACACACACACACACACACACACACACACACACACACACACACACACACACACACACACACATATCTTTCATCCGGATGCTGAGGGGGCCCTTGGAGTGTGTCTGAGCATCACAATTTGCGATTTTCAGAATGACATACCTACCTGCAGTTTGAAGGTGATAGTTATCAGGATACAGGTGACTGAACATATCCCCAAGCCAACCAGAAGCAGAATCCTCCGTCCCACAGAATCGACGAGATATATCTGGGAATAGTGTGAGGAAAATATGCTGTGATCTATTTATGCTACCAGTTTATATCTCACCTGTTTCCCCCAAGAGGGAACTCAACCCAAACAAAAGCAGCAATATTTTAAAACAACTTTATACCCCAATTAATTAACAACAGCATCTGTTTGAAAGGACTCTTCTCTGTTGTCTTTCCAGAAACAGGCAAAGACCTTTCTCTTCAGGCAAGCTTTCCGTGAATGATGGTCTACCTATTGTCTTTTATATGAATCAACAGGATCACATAAATTTTGTGTTTATAACTACTAGACATGGGCATGGCCAGAAAAAATGACATTTTGAGTTTTCGTTTGTCGGAACGGGTCCGTTTCGGGTCGTTTCCATTTGTCGCGAAATTTTTCAAAAATTTGTCATTCCATTTGTCGTTTGTCATTTGTCATTTCCACCGCGATTTAGCATAATTTGACTTCCCATCCCAGAGCATAGGGGCGTCCTGCAATCAGGGCCAGCGCTAGGTGTTTTTGCGCCCTAGGCAGTGGGCAGGGGGGGGCGGGGGTGGGGTGGCGGGAGGGAGGTGGGGGGATGGCGGTGGTGGGGGGCCATGGGTGGGCAGTGGCCATGGGCAGGCAAGTGGGTGGGCGGCGGCGTGGGCCGCAGGCGGGTGGCGGCGTGGACGGACGGCGAGTGGGAAGTTAGGATATCACTTAGGATAGAGGTTCTGTTCTTGGCTTGCACCCCAAATGTGTGTGTGTGCAAGCAAATTGAAGTTGGGAAAATAGAAAATAAATGGTAGTATATAATATATTTTTAAAATAAATCCACACCTCCCACTCCCATTCGAACCTCCCTCTTTATCCAATATCAGAAAAAAATCCTCACAAACTGCCAGAGAAGAAATAAAGAATAAACTGCTATTCCCTTCAGCAGACAAAGCTGCAGGGAATCAAAGAAATTATTTTCGAAATTTAATTCCCTCCCTGCCTGCCTAACTTAAATCCTAAAGCCTCCAGCTTCCCTCCTCAATCTCGATCGGATCACACCAGCACCAGCAGCCAGCCCTCCTCCCTCAACCACATCCATACACCAGACTGTGATTTCTGGAAGGTGCCTCGGCTTTTTATGCCCTCCGAGACATGCAGAAGTGTCAGTCAAAAACCTGGTGATGCCATTGGTGGAATGGTTCAAAAAAAATTGCATGGTCCCATCCCATGGCCAGCCCAAATGGGCAGGTCTAAAAAAATAAAAAATAAAATAAAATAAAATAAAATAAAATAAAATCAATACAACGTTTTATTACTATAAAAATACCCACTGCTGCTACTATAAAAATTCAGGCCTTTAAAATAAATAAATTTCACATGTTTCTGTGGTGATTTGGTGTGTTTTTTGACCACAATTTCAAAAGAAAAATTGTGATTGCCATTTTGGATCCCCCCCAGCGCATGGCACGGCGAGATGACGAGGATGACCCCCCCAGCATGGTGCAAGCAGCCCAGGACAGGAGAAGAGGGGGGAAAGGCCAGGGACCCCCCAGAAACCACCCCTCTGGTAGGTGGCAAAGCCTCAGGCAGGCATATTTTCACCTGTTTTTTTGGCTGGGAGTTGGGTATTTTTAAAAAAATCTTTTGAAAACTTTTTCTGTGCTTCGCATTGCGTGATCGCCGCGATGCCACAAATGGAAACGAAAAACCCGACCAAATTTTTCTTTTTTCGGTTCGAGTTCGAGTTCTGACGGCTTAATTATCGTTACTGTTTACGTTACGTAACGGAAACGATAACCGAAAACGGAAACGACAATTTCGCCGAGTCGTGCCCATGTCTAATAAATACTTATAACCTTATGGGTTTATACTGACACTATGTTTCCAATGTTTTTTTCCATCACTCATAACTTTACATGGAACTTTACTCCCCTTTATCTGCCCATGTTCTCTTGTAGCTTTAATATAATGTTGTCTATTAATGTGGAAACTGGAAAGATGTCCCTCAATTCCTTGTTCTCAATACTTGAACATGTCTTAATTGTATTGGACTGTATATTATCCCTCATTCTGTATGTCCTTTTTCCAAGGAGAAAGGTGGGGTAAAAATAAATAATAATTAATAAGGGCTAAGATTGAGATGTGGGGCCACAGAGGAAATCTCATTGGAAACATTGTCCTGCCCACTGCCCCATTTTACTTTATTTTATTTGGACTCCAACTCCAAGAAGTCTCTGAGAGTTCTCCAGGCAAATGTCTGTAAATTCCAGGCCACACAGGTAAACACTTTCAGACATATCTTCCCCTCAAGAGACACAAAGCCTTCTTCAGAAGCTCCATTCCAAACCTCATTTCCTGCTGTAACATTTCCTTGGAGAAATCTGTCTCAAGGCTCCCTGGGCACAGCCTCCCTGCCATTTAGATTCTAAACATACTGTAGACAGGAACTTCACGTCCACTCTCGTCCCGGGAGGAAGTTCGTTGAGTGTTGATGTGGGTTGCAGTCATGTGGTCTTCTTGCAGTTCTGTCCCTGTTCCCATGTACTCACGGGCGTGAGGGATGATACCGGCATGACTGTTACTGGATGTCTTCGTTCCATGATGAGATGTGAAATTCCATGCCTTTGTTCTCCATTTTTTTCAGCCCAACCTTCCATTTTTCAATGTTTCAATTCTCTGAAGCCTTGCCTTCAATGTGTTATGGAGCTGAGTTTGAGGCATTTGTCTTTTAATCTCTCTGCACTGCGTTGCTGACTCCATAGGGACTGTACTGGCGAACGGCAGTTCGTAGTCCTGCCACTAGATGGAGAATGGCAAGTTGCGGGAGGAGACTGACCTCACGGGCTCTCGTATTGGAACGAGAAGCGAGATGAAGAGATTCCCGAGGCCAGGGAAGGGAATCTCTCACCCCGCTTAAATCGCAGTTCAGGGGGCATGGTCCCTTCGTCCCACAATGGACGTGCGGTTAGATTTCTTCGTACTGGTCCCCAGCGGGACCACAAACAGCGATGAGATGGACGTGAAGTATCAGCCATAGTGGCAGCATGCTCCAAGGAAGTATTGCAGCAGGGAATTAGGTATAGAAAGTAACCTTTAAGTCAGCGATGGTGAACCTTTTAGAGACCAAGTGCCCAAACTGCAGTTCAAAACCCATTATTATTTTTTTAAGTACCAATATAGCAATTTAACCTGAATACAGGTGGCTGTGAAGGGGCAATGTCTGGTACCCACAGAAAGGTCTCTGAGTGCCACCTTTGGCACCCATGCCATAAGTTCGCCAGTACTGTTCTAAGTAGACGTTGCTCCAGTTTAAGGATATAGACCTCTCCCTTGAAATGCATAGTAGTGAGCAGCCAGGTTTTATCCACATATTGCTTCTCATTAGATAAATTATTATTCTAATAAATAAATAAATAAATAAATAAATAAATAAATAAATAAATAAATAAATAAATAATGTTTCTGAGGCCACCCAAAACCAGAGGCATGAGTTCAACACTGATGGCCCCCAAACACAAGATCTCATTGTGTTTGGGGGCCATGAAGGCTCAAGGCTCACTACACACTTTACTGTATAGAAAGGATTGTCAAATGAAGAGAACCCCAAATGAGAGAACTGTGTTGTGTGTATGTTAATGAACTGCTTATTCTTTGTAGCTATGGTTTTGGGAGGGATAAGTTGTACATGGGTTTTGTACATGGGTGGCTGGTTTCTCCCTAACCCTAGGATTGTTGAAGGGAGACATATAGAGGTGTGTGAAATGAGGGGTATGTGCACTGAAACTCTGAGAATTTCACCTGAGGAATTCAAGGAAAATTCTGGGAGTTGTTATTCAAAAATTAAAATCTAAATTACACTCCCAAACTGCTACTCTAAGGAGTTCTCTCATGAAGGAAGGAAGGAAGGAAGGAAGGAAGGAAGGAAGGAAGGAAGGAAGGAAGGAAGGAAGGAAGGAAGGAAGGAAGGAAAATGTACAATTACAAATTCCAGTTCTTTTCAGGAGGATCTGCAGAGGTAAAGTTAAAGTTTTAAAATTACAATTTTATGACTAAACTAACACAAAATCTGCAGCAAAGAGTGATCCTTCAGAGAAGGTGGCTGGATAAGGAGGCAAGAGAAAGGGATGGGTTGTGGGACACATTGTCAAGTGGGAATTAAGGTGTACTGGTGACTAGGGATGGGCACCTAATGAAAAACGAAATGCTGTTTCATCGTTTCAGTAGCTAATGAAATGAAACAAACTGGGGAAGCAGTGTGTTTTGTTACAAACAAAATGTAACACCATTTCCCCCTTACAGAATGAAACAGTTCATTCTAGAGGAAATGACAGGGGTACCATCAGAAAGCAATTCTCGCCTACCCCATGAAATTTGGAATGGTTTGGGGTTCAGGAAGCTGAGTTATGAAGCTCCAAATGGGTGCCCCTAGGGGAAAAATCTAATTGAAATTGGAAGCTGATCAGGCAAGCAATAGCGCTGCTTCCGCTTCCCATATGATTCCAATTTTCCCCCTAGGGGCACCCCCTTTGGAGCTTCATAATTCAGTCCCCTTACCCCCAAATACTTCTAAATATCAGAAGGTTCCCTAAAATTGCTTTCTGAAGGTACCCCTGCTACTTTGGTGCCCTAAGTTAACTAATTTTAAGTGCATATATTTTTTTAAAAAAATGCACTTGAAAATTATTTATAAAAATCTGTAATCAAAATTTACTTACCTTGGGGCTCCAAAGTAGCAGGGGTACCTTCAGAAAGAACCGATGTTAGGGAACCCCCTGAAATCTGGAAAGATTTGGGGGTAAGGGGACTTAGTTATGAAGCTCTAAAAGGGCTGGGGTAGTAAATTGGCAAAGTGTGCTGGAAGCATGGAAGCAATCTGGGAGTTTACTCTATGGTATTAACACCCTAATTGCCTCCACACTCCAGATATGTTGCCAATTAACTACCCCCAGCCCCTTTAGAGCTTAAGAATGGAGCACGTTCCCCCCATGCTCTGTTCTGCCCTTGGCCCCTCCCATCACCTACCAGCAGGGCTTTTTGACATGTCAGTGTTTGGAGAGGAGGTACCCCTCCTCCAAACATACCCCAATCTACCAAAAAGCCCCAGCTGATAGGTGGGGGAGGGGCCAAAGGCAGAACAGAGCAGTTTCCCCCATGCTGCATTATGCCTTTTACCCCTCCCCCACATAGCAGATGGGGCTTTTGACAAGTAAGGGTGTGTGGGGGAGGGGTGCCCCTCTCTCTAAACCCTGACCTGTCAAAAAGTCCCAGCTGTTAGGTGGGGATTGCAAGAAAGAAGGAAGGAAGCAGTGGTAAATTGAAGCTCTTTTTGAATTTACCACTGCCTCCTTCCTTCTCCCATGCTCCCCCTCCTCCCAGGGTGGTATTCTGGACAGGGGAACTGTGGGCAGAGGGGGCTGTCCCCACTGCCCACAGCATTCCCTGTCCAAAACACCCCCTGGGAGGAGGGGGTGGCAGGGGAGAAAGGAGCAGTCAGGCAGGGAATTTACTTCTGCCATTCTGTTCTGTTCCTCCTAGCCGCCCCCCTCCCAGCTGGGATCAAGCTGTCAAAATCAGCTGGGAGGTTGTGGCAAGGAGGCTTTTGAATCCCCCACTGCACCATCAGAGCACTGGTGCAGTGGGGAATTTCATTTCATTTTGTTTGTTTTGTAAGTAATGAAATATTTTGAAACATTTCATTAATTACAATATGAAACAAAATGCAAGGGGGACAAAACAGATGGAAACAAAATACAATTTGTTTGTTTTGTGCCCATCGCTACTGGTGACTCAACTCAGACTTTAATTGGCTCTAATTATGACTTGGACATGACTCATAATTCAGAACCCGCCCACCCTTTTTTTTTTTCTGGGGAATGAAGATTATTGTTACTAGGGAGCTGGATTTGGTTTGTGGGACTTTTTGGACCAAAGACTTGGACTCAGACTCAGGACTCGGATAAAAAGCATGTCATAATCCCTTATAAGCGACAACAAAATGGAGACACTTACTCCTAAAGTGATTGAGCAGCAGAGCAGAGCATCTGTGGTGATACTAATGAACCGAACTTTGTCTTTTTCCACATTTGTAGACAAATAGGTTCTCTCGGTGAAATAGTATGCCTAAAATCAGACCAGAATAATTAAAAGCTTAGTATTGAAATGTATAGTTTCATTGTTCTGGATTGTTAAAGTTCAGTAGAGAATGCAGCTGTCCGTGTGAACCTCGTCCCTAATATCTAGAAGTTGAGTCATGGCTACTGGACTTCTTCTTCTTCTTTTTTTGATTGATGAAGCTGTTTGGATGAGCAGCGAAATGTTTCTATCTCTCTCAAAGAAGAAGAAGAAGAAGAAGAAGAAGAAGAAGAAGAAGAAGAAGAAGAAGAAGAAGAAGAAGAAGAAGAAGAAGAAGAAGAAGAAGTCCAGTAGCCATGACTCAATTTCCAGATAAACTCACCTGGATGACTGAGAATCTTCACAGACGTCTTCCCTAATAGTCAAATTCCAGACTAGAGATGGGCACGAAATGAAGAATTTTTTGTTTCCATTTTTGTTTTTTTGTTTCATTATGCAACGAAACGACAAACAAATTTTGTCTCCTAAATGAAACGAAACGAAGAGAAACACCAGAAATGTTGTCGTGCATTTCGTTTCCATTACTGCAATACAGTGAACTGCTTTAAATGCTAAAAAAAAATGAAATGAATGGTAATGAAACGGTAATGAAACAAACGAAAACGAAAATGATTTTTTTGCAAAAATTCGCAAAAAACTGAACCAAACCGAAACGGACCCTCCAAATGACAAACGAAACCCCATTTTTTTCTATTCATGCCCATCTCTATTCCAGACTCTTCAAGCAACAAGTCTTGTACAAGAAATGCCATTTTTTTATTTCCTTCCATGCTTGCCATTATTTTGGGGGCCCTACTAGACAGATAGATTGGAAGAAGGAGTTGGTGGTCCTGCTTACTCCTTCAGTTTTCTCTCCCCACAAAATCTGCTTCAGAGCCTACTGCATTATCTAGCTATCCTGGGATTGAAGTCCATGTCTACTGATGGTTACATTTCTCAGGAACGAGGTGAGTTTCAAAGTCAGTTTGGGTTACACTGCCCCCTCCCCCCAACCCCCCCCCCCAAAAAAAACAAACAAACTGTGGATTATAAAAGCTGAGGGCTTCAGTAATCCCTGGTGAAACATAACTGCATTGTGGAATATGGAGCCCAACAGAACATCATAAATCAAAAAGAAGACTGAGAGGGGATATGATAGCTATGTTTAAATATTTGAAAGGATGTCACATTGAAGAAGGGACTGATTTGTTTTCCATGGCTTCAGAGACTAGAAATCAGGGCAATTGTTACGAACTACAGGAGAAGAGATTCCATTTGAACATTAGGAAGAACTTCATGACAATTAGAGCTGTTCGGCCATGGCATATGCTGCCACGGAGGGTGGCGGAGTCTCCTTCTTTGGAGTTTTTTTAAGCCGAGGCTGGATGGCCACCTGTCGGAAATACTGTGATGGGGGTTCCTGCATAGCAGGGGGTCGGACTGGATGGCCCTTGAGGTCTCTTCCAACTCTATGATTCTATGAATCTTTGAGTCTATGAACCATCCGTCCTTAACTAGCATACCTCACAATGAGGGAAGATGGGAATTACAGCCAAAAAAAGTCTGTACGGGCACACACCTATCATCCCTGGATGAGAGATTCCTGATTTGGCACTCTTGCTTTGAAAAAGAAGGACCTGATTAGATTAGCTCTACTGGTCTCCCTCTCTCCTTCTCGTTGAATAATGTCAAGTGAAACTTTAATGTGACATGACATCTTTACATCAAGTGACTGCAGCTGTCTGAGTTCAAGTGGTAGCAAATGTACAGAGGCAGGAGAAATGCAGTATGCAATAATATTATGTCACATTTGGTTTTTTTTTTAACTAGATGCTGTCAAGTAGAGAGATGTGATGTCTGAGTGGCATTCACTGGTCCTGAAATATTTACTCTATTACACAATTGATTAAAACTGAAATCATGCAACCAATTACACAATCACTTTGCACAGTCCTTGTTCCTGGTCAATGCTGCACCCTTCAATGCAGCAGTTATAATGTTGCATTTTGCCTTGAAGAACTTGATCCCAGCTCTTAAGTTAAAGTATTTTTAAAAAATCATTTTGAAGTACAAGAATTCTTTATAAGGTTGGGGTTATTTATATATCTGGGGGGGGGGGTAGATATCTGTTTATGCCTTAAACGACAACAGCAACTACCAAAAACATAATAATAATAATAATAATAATAATAATAATAATAATAATAATAATAATAATAATAATAATAATAATAATAATAATAATAATAATAATAATAATAATAATAATAATAATAATAATCCCCCCAAGGGTGCCGCCTTGTCGTGGCGGGGGCTTAACTGCTCCAGTAGGTCCAACCTTACCAGAGAGGTCTTGACTGAGGAACAGAACTAAGCGCACCCAACAACCCATGAATCATGGTGAAATACAATATAAAGAAGCCTATACCGGCTCAGTCGTCACCCGGGTTAACAAGGACCACGATGGGTGTTGATGAACCTGGACATCCGTCAATAAATGTGCTACAGGTTACAGGTCCCATTGCTGAGCAACCAGGGCATGGGTCTGTAGAGTTACTGGAAGCTGAACCATCTCAGAAGCGGCAGAAATATACTCTACCAGAGAATCGGACAATCATGAAATGCTATTATAGAGCGGAACCTGAAAAATGTGGCTACCAAAAGCGGATGCATCAGTTATGGAAACAAGAATATCCAAACTCCAAGATAACTGAATTACGATTAGCTGACCAGCGAAGATATATTATCAGAAACAAGGTGTTTAGTAAAGTTGAACTAGAAGAAATACAGAGGAGTTGTGAAATTGGAGGTCAACAAATTATCCAAATAGAAGGAAAAAATAGATTAATAACACCTGGGGACATTGAACAGTCAAAAGTTGAAGAAAATATGGATGTTGCGCAAAACTTTGAATCAAAAGAAGGTTCAAATAGGATTGGAACACCAGCAGAGCTCACTATTAGGCAGCAAGAATTGAAGAATAAAATACTCACACATGCTGCATTAAATGAAGAGAGAGGAAGGCTCCCAATTTTAAAGACTGTGCCTAGAAAAAAATTGGTACAATTGATGAACGATGTAAACTCAGCACTTGCAACAATCCAGATAAGGTCAATTGAAGAGATAAATCAGCTTGCTTATAGTGCAGCAGTAATAGTAATGGAAGAACTAGGGATTCCACAATTGAAGCCCCCCCAAAAATGCATTGAGAAACCACGGTGGAAAATCAGACTGGAGCTTAAAATCAAAAGACTCCGAGCAGATGCGAGTAACTTAAAAAACCTGCAGAAGGGCAAATTAAAGAATGGTAAGTTCAAGAAATATTTGACTAAAAAATACTGGCTAAGTACAAGGAAAATTGGAGAAGCACTGGAAATAGTGACGCAGCAAATAACAGCAACAGCTAGAAAAATTTAAAGATATGATGCTAGATTTACTCAGTATAAAGACAACCAGTTGTTTCAATCAGATCAAAGAAAGTTCTATCAGAGTTTAAATCAGAAGATAGGTAAAAGAGATGAAAAGCCTGAAAAAATGGCAACCATTCAGTTTTGGAAAGACATATGGGGGACTGAGAAAGACTATAATAGAAATGCTGGATGGCTCCAAGATTTTGAGAAGAAATTCTCCAAGTGCACAATGGACCAACTAGAAATAACAGCTGATATGATCACCAAAAGAGTACAAAGAGTCAAAAACTGGACATCACCTGGCAATGATCAACTGCATGGGTTTTGGCTTAAACACCTGACCAGTCTGCATGGAAAAATGGCCCAACAATTTAATGAAATGTTGAGAACAGGTTATATTAATGAGTGGTTAACAATTGGCAAAACCCATTTGATTCAGAAGGATCCAACAAAAGGAGCAATACCTGAAAATTACAGGCCAATAACATGTTTACCAACTAGGTATAAACTGCTAACAGGCATCATAGCTGATAGAGTCCAGGATTATTTGGAAGCAAATAACATCATGCCAGTAGAGCAGAAAGGGAACAAACGGGGAAGTAGAGGCACAAAAGATCAGTTACTCATTGATAAAATGATCCTAGACAATTGTAAAGCCCGGAAAACTAATTTATATATGACTTGGATTGACTATAAAAAAGCCTTTGACTCAATACCGCATCGTTGGATTATTAAATGCCTGGATGCCATTGGAATATGTAAAAGTATTAGTGCCCTAATTGAAAATGCGATGAAGAACTGGAAAACAGAGATGTTTGTCAGAGATGAAAGCTATGGATTGGTTAGCATCAAACGAGGGATTTTTCAAGGTGACTCTTTGTCACCTCTGCTATTTACTATTGCCCTGATTCCCCTCTCAATAATTTTGCAGAAGACAGATATAGGGTACCAAGCTGCTAAAAATTCAGGGAAAATTTCTCATCTATTGTATATGGATGACTTAAAGTTGTATGGAAAATCAGAAACTGAAATACACTCACTGACCAACACTGCCCGAATTTTCAGCACTGATGTTAGTATTGAGTTTGGACTAAACAAATGTGCCACAGTGGCACTGAGAAAAGGAAAAATAATTGAGAGTGAAGGAACTTAAATGCCAAATGGACAAGCTATTAAGTATCATCAGTCTGAAGCCTATAAATATCTGGGCATACTGGAATTAGATAATATAAAGCATGGGCAAGTGAAAAATGTGGTCAGTAAAGAATCATAGAATCATAGAGTTGGAAGAGACCTCAAGGGCCATCTAGTCCAACCCCCTGCCATGCAGGAACCCCCATCACAATATTTCCGACAGATGGCCATCCAGCCTCTGCTTAAAAACCTCCAAAGAAGGAGACTCAACAAACCTCCGTGGCAGCATATTCCACTGCCGAATAGCTCTAACTGTCATGAAGTTCTTCCTAATGTTCAAATGGAATCTCTTTTCCTGTAGTTTGAAACCATTGCCCCGAGTCCTAGTCTCTGAAGCCATGGAAAACAAACCTGTTCCCTCTTCAATATGACATCCTTTCAAATACCAGCAGCAGCATAGCTATCATATCCCCTCTCAGTCTTCTTTTAGAGAGGCTAAACATTCCCAGTTCCCTAAGCCGTTCCTCATAAGACATTTCCTCCAGACCCTCAACCATCCTGGTAGCCCTCCTCTGCACCCGCTCGAGGTTGTCAACATCCTTTTTAAAGAGGAGGCACAGAACTGGACACAGTCCTCCAGGTGGGGTCTGACAAGAGCAGAATAGAGTGGTACTATCCCTGCCCTTGATCTAGACACTATGGTTCTGTTGATACAACCAATAATCGCACCTGTGTTGGGGCTGGCTGCCGCATCACACTGCTGACTCATGTTCAATTTGGTCCACCAAGACCCCCAGATCCCTTTCCCCTACTATCCTCCAGCCAAGTATCCCCCATCCCCAGCTGCTTCTTTTTTTACCTAAATGTAGTACCCTACATTTCCCTCTGTTGAAATCCATTTCGTTAGCTTTGGCCCAGCACTCTAGTCTGTCAAGGTCCTTTTTGATTTTCATCCAATCCTCTGGGGAATTAGCAACCCCTCCCAATTTGGTATCATCTGCAAATTTAATTAGCATACTCTTGATTCCTTCCTCCAAGTCATTAATAAAGATATTGAACAGCACTGGGCCCGAACAGAACCCTGGGGGACCCCACTGGTCACGTCTCCAAGCTGATGAGAGGCCAATTATGATCACCCTTTGGGTGCGATGAGTCAACCAATTACAAATCCACCTAACAGTAGCACTATCTATCCCAGGTGTGTGTCCTACTGTGTGTGCAAGAATGTGTGTGGGGAACCTTATCGAAGGCCTTGCTAAAGTCCAGATAAGCAATAGGACACTGGCCTCATCCAGGCCAGGCCTGTAATTCTATCAAAGAAAGAGATCAAATTAGTCTCCCCCTCCCTTGTTTTTAAGAAACCCGTGTTGACTTCTTGTTATGACAGCATTGTTTGTTAGATAATTGCAGACTGACTGCTTAATAATCTGCTCTAGGATCTTTCCGGGAATTGAAGTCAAGTGACTGGGAGGAGGATTTGGGTCCTCTTTTTCCCCTTTTTGAAGATGGAGACAACCCAGGCCCCCCTCCAATCGATGGGGACTTCTCCTGTCCTCCAGGACTTCTCAAAGCCCCCAGCCAATGGTTCTGAAATTACTTCGCCAGTTCTTTTAATATCCTTGGGTGTAATTCATCTGGCCCAGGAGACTTAAATTCATTTAATGTTTCCAGATGTTCCTGTACCCCCACCCTACCTATTCTATGTTGCAATTCCCCCCCCCTACCTCATCTACTCTTTGTCCCAGCGGAAAATCTCTTTCATTTCCTTTTTGGGGAGAAAACTGAGGCAAAAAATGATATAAAGCATGGGCAAGTGAAAAATGTGGTCAGTAAAGAATATATCCAAAGGGTCAGAAAAGTATTAAAAAGTAAGCTGAATGGTGGTAACACCATCAAGGCCATTAATAGCTGGGCCATACCGGTCATCAGGTATACCGCTGGCATTATAAACTGGACTCAGACGGAGCTAGATATTCTAGATAGGAAAACAAGAAAACTTATGACCATTCACTATGCATTACATCCACGCAGTGATGTTGACAGGCTGTATTTACCTAGAAAATTAGGTGGTAGAGGTCTTCTGCAAGTGAAGCAGACAGTTGAAGAAGAGAAGCATGCGTTGGCAGATTATGTAAAAATAGTACAGAGCCAGCATTATTGGAGGTTAAGAACAGGGAGGTGTTTAAAGTAAATCAAACAAAGGGTCAATACAGGAAAACAACAATGCAAATACAAGCTGATAGCTGGCATAATAAATTGCTGCATGGGCAGTTCCTCGAAAAAGTCAAAGGAAAAGTAGATGAGGAAAAGACTTGGTTATGGCTCACCAATGGAACACTGAAAAAAGAGACAGAGGCCCTGATTTTTGCAGCTCAAGAACAAGCTATCAGAACAAATGCAGTTAAGGCTAGAATAGAAAAATCAGCTGAGTCCCCCACATGTAGACTCTGCAAAGAGGCAGATGAAACTGTTGACCATATATTGAGTTGTTGCAAGAAAATTGCTCAGACTGATTACAAACAGTGTCATAATGTAGTTGCTCAAATGGTCCACTGGAATTTGTGTCAGAACTATCATCTGCCCGTAGCAAAGAACTGGTGGAACCATAAGCCTGAAAAAGTGACTGAAAATGAGCATGCAAAATTACTTTGGGTCTTCCGAATACAGACAGACAGAGTTTTGGACCATAATACCCCAGATATTGTGATTGTGGAGAAGAAAAAAGTGTGGATCATTGATGTTGCTATACCAGGAGATGGTAGAGTCACTGAGAAACAACTTGAAAAAATTACCCGATATCAGGATCTCAAAATTGAACGTCAGAGACTCTGGCATAAACCAGTATGGGTGGTCCCAGTGGTAATTGGAACACTGGGTGCGGTGCCCAAAGACCTAAGCAAGTATCTAGAAGAAATTGGAGTGGACAAAGTCACCATCAGTCAGATGCAGAAAGCCACCTTACTGGGATCTGCTCGCATAATTTGCCGATACATCACTTGGGAAGCGTTCGACTAGTGATTGGTAATATAAAATCCAGCGTAGATAGCTGTGCGGCTAAATAATAATAATAATAATAATAATAATAATAATAATAATAATAATAATAATAATAATAATAATAATAATAATAATAATAATAATAATAATAATACTTTGAACTGCAGAGGTGGAAGGGAGCCTATGGTCAGACCCCTCTCAAAGAGGCAAAGAAGGGAACTGAAGGGAACACAAAGCCTAAATCACTTCATGCGAGTTGTGGGCACACAGTTGATTTCAGCAGAAGGAAATTCCAACCTCTCTTTCTGGGTTTGGGAGACTCCATGGCGGAGGACATTCCCAAATATTCTTATGAGTTCTCAGGATCACACATTTTGAGAGGTGGCAACAGTCAGTTAATCTAAGAACAGGACAGTGAAATCTGAGGGCTCCAGTTTCGTGGGGGCAATTAATCCATTCCAGATTTTACTTTGAACACTAAGAGGAGTTATTCAAGGTGCTGAACCTGTTTTGGGATTCACATTCAGCGCTTTCAGTAGCCCTTAGGGATGGGCACCTTACGAAAAATGAAATGTTGTTTTGTCATTTACAAAACAAAACAAAATGTAACAAAATTGAGAAGTAGGTTTTTGTTACAAATGATTGGTGCTAGGATGGGGGGAAAGTTTTCCCCCCACCCCAGTGCACATCAACTGCCAGGCGGGGCTTGTGGGGAGGGGAAAAGGGTTTTTTTAAAAAGCCCAGAGGTATGAAGAGAGAGTATGAGTGGATCTCCCTTGAATGTCTAAGGTACAAAAGACACCTCTACGTGCAAGGCAGCGATACAAACATAATGGGCCATTTCAGACCCTCAGGTAAGAAGGGAGGTTGTAGATCTCCCTGGCACGATCCAGAAGACCAAGGCAGGTCTTAGGGGGGGAAATGGGTCTTTTCAGACCCAGCTGGCAGGTGGGGCTTGGAGGGAGGGAAAAGGTGTTTTAAAAAAAGCCCAGGGCTTTTTTAAAAACCTTTTTTCCCTCTTCCACTTTCCAGCCCCCCTCCCCCCCCCACAAACCACTTTGTTAGTGGTTCATTATGTACTTTTTTTAAAAAAAAATTGTGAAATGAAATCTGGAAGTTGAGTCATGGCTACTACTGGACTTCTTTTTTGAGAGATAGAAACATTTCACTGTTCGGATGAAACGTTTCTATCTCTCAAAAAAGAAGTCCAGTAGCCATGACTCAACTTCCAGATAAACTCACCTGGATGACTGAGAATCTTCACAGACATGTGAAATGAAATGAAAAAATGTGTGGGGGAAAACAAATGGAAACAAAATGAAATATTTTTTGTTTTGTTTCATGACCATGCCTAGCTGTGACCCTTTAATACAGTTCCTCATGTTGTGGAGACGCCTTGGCCTGCTTGAAAGAGGCCAAAAGCCCCCTTTGGCAGGCCACTGCCACAGGTGCCATAGAAAACTTCCCTCTACAGGCACCCTCAGCCAATCGCAGCCTCCGGTGCCATTGACTGACATCCCCTCCAACCTATCAAGCTGTAACTCACTCTTCCCCCCCTTCTTCCCCCCTCCTCCAGACCCAAGCCGTTTGTGCCTTTTTCTTAACTGACTCATGGCGACCCCTGTGAAATGGCCAATCCACCCCCAAAGGGGCCCTGACCCCCACAGGTTGGGAACCACTGCTTTACTGGGCAGTGGAGGATCCCAGGAACAGGGTTGGAGGGATTTTTAAGGCTCCAAATCCACTTAAAGTCCAGAGTGAGGAACCCCCCCCCTGCGAATTTCCTCAGCTCTAGGTGGTTGGGAGTGCTTCAGAAAAAAGAAGTGTGCCTAGCCTCTGGATATACTAACATCTTAAAACTCCCTCTGGATTCTCCTGGAATCCAGAGGAGAGGTAGAGAAGATATACAGTAGCCTCAGAAAGGCTTTGCATTGTGCTTTGACACACTCCCAGATGTGCTTTTAAACCTAGGGATACACCACATGGTACTGCAGGCTCTGTGCTGAGTATTGCCCATACACAACAAATCCTCCTCCCCCATATCCACTTGCCTAACAGTCTGGGATACACACACACACACACATTCTTTCCTTACCGCATTGGTGCCCGTGAGCTGCTGGCCTAACATCAAGACAAAGATGGTTAGGACTTGCCACCGTAGGCTTTGAGTCCGTAGCAGCAGTTTAAGTGTATTCGTCTTCTTTTCTCCCTTCTCAAAAGTGGACTCTTGGCGCAGCTCTTCGATCTCATCCTCCACATCTTCAGTCTCTCTCAGCTCCTTCAAGACTAAATAAAACCAGAGGCAGGAAGGCTTTTAAACCAGGAGACCTTCAGGTCTCACAGTCCACAGCACCATCCAAGAGAGAGGACCAGAGTGTCGGTCAGGAGAACACAGAGGACAGGCGGGCAACACAGCAGGAAGCTTTGCCACATTCTGAAGTTAGAGGAGTAATAAATCAAAGGCTGGAGAGCTGTTGATGGTATAAAATTACTCAGCTGCAATCGTTTTCTAAACAAGTAGTTCCTAGACATTCTGGAGGAACATGAGATCTCTGTTGCCTTGTCTCCTCAAAAGAAGATAAGGAACCACGGAGTCATTTGTCTCACCCAACAACAAGGAATTTTTTAAATACTCTTAACAAGAAAAAAAATCATAAGAAATGGGAACAATTTGGGTTTCCAGAAATTACACAGAATTGTGTCAAATGATGGCAGCTGCTCATGCCTTGCCTAGACTTCTGAGAAATCATAGAAGAATTGATTTGGAAGGGGTGCAACTCCCTGCACAAGGCAGGAATAAAAATCAAAGCAGATCTGACCATTGGCCCACACTTCTCGGCCATTTAATCTTCTCTCACCATTTCTACTAATTAACTCTCCCTCCTCTTCTTCCCCCTCCTCCTCCTCCCTCCCCTCCCCTATCCACCCCCCCCATCTCTATGCACTACAGCCAATCAATATTTGGTATGATATGTATATCTCATAGTATACAGTATCTCACGACTCATTCTGCTGCTATGTCTTGAAGAAGTGCACATGTGCACAAAACGTCACATTAAAATATGAAAGTTAGTCTTTAAGGTGCCACATGTTTATGACTTTTGTTTTGTTTTGTTTTGCTTTTCTTTGATTTTTGCCTGAAATTCCATTTTCTCTTGAAGACCTGGAGCACTCACCACCTCCCAAGATAATTTATTCCACTGTCATACTGACATTTTTCCTAATATTCATCCTAAATCTGGCTTCCTTTAGTTTCAACACATCGTTTTCCACCCCAGCACAGATCAGCTGGCGCACGGGGCATGGGGGAGGGAAACAAGTTATACAAGCCCTACACACACCCACAAAGTTGCACAAGCACTACACACTCACACACAGAGTACACACATACACATGTAAAAATGAAAAAGGAAACAAAACAAAATACAAAATGATTTTTTAAAAAAAAATAAAATGAAACAAAACAGAACAGAAAAAAGCAAACTAAACAAAACACCATTTTAGTGTTTCGTGCCCATCTCTAATTACCAGTGTGCTGCAAAAAAAAAAGAAAAGAAAAAGAAAAGAAAATGACCATAGCTGCTGCTTTTTGCAGTCTATTGGCCAATGACAAACAACTCTGCGTTACTCAATTCAAACCAGTCTTCGTGTTCATGTTAAACCTTTGGTGCATTTTGTTGTCCCAGCAGGGTGGTGTGTTTCCCTTAATCCCCTTGGTGTTTTGTATGAGCGTGTTTCTGTAAGATAGGTTACCAACTGGGAGAATCACCTACTCATTATGTCCATCCTTGCATTTTCTGCCAATCACTGCTGTGACTTTGAACATAAGAATCATAAGAACATAAGAAGAGCCATGCTGGATCAGGCCAAAGGCCCATCTAGTCCAGCTTCCTGTATCTCACAGTGGCCCCGCCAAATGCGCCTGGGAGTGCATGAGACTAGATCTTTGTCTCCTGATACCACTCCCCTGCATCTGGTCCTTGAAGTACCCCAGTTTTAAGCCTGGAGATTACACATCTCCATCATGGTTTGTAACCTGTGATGGACTTTTCCTCCAGGAATCTGTCCAATCCCCTTTTGAAGGCATCAAGGCCAGATGCCATCACCACATCCTGTGGCAGGGAGTTCCACAGACTAACAACACACTGGGTGAAAAAAATATTTTCTTTTGTCTGTTTTTACTCTCCCAGCCCACAATTTGAGTGTATTTCCTCTAGTTCTGGTATTTTAAGAACATAAGAACATAAGAAGAGCCATGCTGGATCAGGCCAAAGGCCCATCTAGTCCATCTTCCTGTATCTCACAGCGGCCCCACCAGATGCGTTTGGGAGCGCATGAGACTAGATATCTGTCTCCTGATACCACTCCCCTGCATCTGACCCTTGTAGTACCCTGGTTTCAAGCCTAGAGATTACACATCTCCATCATGGTTTGTAACCTGTGATGGACTTTTTACTCTAGGAATCTGTCCAATCCCCTTTTGAAGGCATCCAGGCCAGATGCCATCACCACATCCTGTGGCAGGGAGTTCCATAGACTTACAACGCGCTGGGTGAAAAAATACTTTCTTTTGTCAGTTCTTACTCTCCCAGCACTCAATTTGAGTGTATGTCCCCTAGTTCTGGTATTTTGAGAGAGGGAGAAGAGCACCCCTCTGTCCACTTTACTCATGCCCTGCATTATTTTGTATGTCTCAATCATATCCCCCTCAGGCACCTTTTTTCCAGACTAAAGAACCCCAAATGTTTTTGCCTTTCCTCATAAGAGAGGTCCCCCAGCCCAGTAATCATTTTAGTCACTCTCTTCTGCACCTTTTCCAGTTCCACTATGTCTTTTTTGAGATGCAGTGACTAGAATTGTATACAATACCCCAGGTGTGGCCTTACTATCATTTTGTATAATGGCATTATAATGTTGGCTGTTTTATTTCCAATCCACATTTTGATAATCCCTAGCATCCATTCATTTGAGGCAGAAAGAACGAACGAAAGAAAGAATGTGGCAATTGCCACCAAGACATCTTCCATTCCTCTTTTTATACTTGTTAAAATTTACCAAGTGACATAGCACTTACCTTAAATGGATTTTTGGAAAACTGACCTCAAAGAGCCCCAAATGTTTTAGCCTTTCGTCATAAGGAACTCAGAATGGACTGGTTGATTCTTTCTTTCCTGGTACAAATATCTGTTTTGGAAGCAACCTTTTCTCACACAGGAACAGCTGCATGGCGACTTGAAATTTAAGCATAATGAACCCCCTGTTTCTCCTCATTGTGAAAATGAATGGTTCTACTCAATGGCAGATTTGTAACCCTTTACTTTCCCCATTGGCAGTGTATTTGTGTGTGTTTTTAACCCTAAACCGGAATATGTTCAAATATCTGCATGAATTCACCAACAGAGAGATTTGGGCTGCCTCCAATATAGCTTGGAGTAGGTGGACAGAGATTAATAAAAGACATATTTGGATATAGATGTGGTTGAGAGGCAATCACATCCTTTGTAATTAGGAATGGGATTTTTTTTTGTGGTTTGGGGGCTTCCTAGATTCCTCCAGGGCAGATGTCTATGGCTGGAAAAGCAGAAAGCAGACCCAAAAAAGGTCTTCCTACCAGACAGACCAGAGCTTCACTTTCCCTCTCGCTTCGGGTGGCCACACCTAGAGAGGCCCAAAGGATTTCTACCCAGAATTGGACATTCTCGGTGTCCACCCCGACACACTGGAATAAATTGCCCTTGGAGATTAGGCTGTTGGATTTGCTGCCAACATTTAGAAGTTTCGTTTCTGTTTTTGTTCTTTCGTTTCATTACGCAACGAAACGACAAACGAATTTTGTCTCCTAAATGAAACGAAACGAAGAGAAACACCAGAAATGTTGTCGTGCATTTTGTTTCCATTACTGCAATACAGTGAACTGCTTTAAATGCTAAAAAAAAAAATGAAATGAATGGTAACGAAACGGTAACGAAACGGTAACGAAACAAACATTTAGAAGGGCATTGAAGACCTTGCTCTTTAGGGAATGTTTTGGGTAGTCTTTGAGCACCCCGTGGCCTGTTATTAGTTTGTATGTCTGCTGGCTCCTGATCTGTCTGGCCGGAGTTTGTTTGTGTCCTTTGGTTGTTGACGTGCTATGTTCATTGTTATTGTTTTCTATTATTTATTTGTTTTTCTTTATATTATTATCACAGCCATTAAGTTTTTATTATTGTATTTGATCCGTCATGTGCGGTGTCTGTATGTTTGGGCAAGTTGTTTTGTAACATGCTGTACCCCTCCCAGAGTTCCTTTGGGAAAACTGGGTGGTTAATAAATAAATAAATAAATAAATAAATAAATAAATAAATAAATAAATAAATAAATAAATAAACAAACAAACCTACTTCACTCCATGTAGTTTGTCTGGGAAGTCGGAGGGTATGTTCCCTTAGTTGCATTGCTGGCTGAAAGTCATTCACTGCTCCTTGGCAAGGGCAGTCTTCCTACTCTTTGATCCCATAGGAGGGTTACTCATGAAACTACCCATCCCAGGGAGTACAGAGACCACTGCCAGCAAGCAATGAAACTGAGGGTGATATTCTTGTCTTCTTTCCAGACAAAGATGTGGAGTAAAATGGAGAATCAATGTAAGGAAGCAACTCTTTTGCCTTTTGGCTGTTCCCTTATTAGTCCCAAAAGGCTGCCTGGGGGATTCTAGATGAATGCTGGTACTAGGTCTCCAAGAATGGCAACCCTCCCTATTCAAACAAAACAAATCAATCAATCATCTGTGGTGATAGTGTTGTGAGAAGAACCAATAGCTTGTCAATAGAGATGGGCACGAAAAGGAAAAACAGCATTTTGTTTTGCATTGTTTCATTTCTTTAGTACAGTAACCCCCCACCCATCACAGGGGTTAGGGACCCACCCCACCCATGATACATGAAAATCCGCGATATGTGGAAGCAGTTGGGGTGGGGCCTGGCAGTGGGGGGGGCAATCGCGCACCTGTCCAAGAAGTCTTGGGGCAGCGCACGCCGCCGGCAACAGGGGGATCTGACCTCCCACTGCCGCCTGCCCGCGCCGCCCGAGACTTCTTGTCTGGGCCGTCTCCATTGAAATGCATTGCCAATGCATTTCAATGGAGAAAATTTCCCCCATTGGAAAACATTGGCTCAATGCTTTCCAATGGGGAAAATTTCTCCATTGATATCCATTGACTCAATGCATTTCAATGGAGATTGCCCCCCCCGCACAGCCCCAAGGCTTTTTGGAGGAGTGCGGGGGGCGGCACGGAGTGACCCGATCACCCCCCACCACCCCCGTGTGGCTCCGAGGCTTTGCAGAGGAGCACGGAGGGACAACACGGAGCGACCCGATGGCCCCCCGCTGCCCCCCCACATGGCTCTGAGGCTTTGCGGAGGAGCACAGAGGGGCAGGGCAGAGTGACCCAATGGTCCCCTGCTGCCCCCACATGGTCCCGAGATGCAGGTACTGCAATCCCGCAATGTAGTGGGACCACAGTACCTGAACCGCGAAATGGCAGGGGGTGACTGTGATTTAATTTCATTTCATTTGTAATGCATTTTAAAGTAGTTTTGTTATAAAACAAAATGAAATGAAATGGAACCAAAAGGACCAAAATGGCAGGGGAGCTTCTGCAAGCTCTTCCTTGTAAGCCCCCCAAATTTGGAAATGTTTGGGTGTCAGGTGGCTGAGTTATGAAACTTCAAAGGAGGTGCCCCTTGGGAAAAAACCTTATATTTGGATTTGGAACTTCAAAAGCCAAGCCATGGGTGAGCAATTAGCGCCACCACGGTTTAGTTTCTGATTCTAATTAGAAATGATTTTTTCCTAGGGGTCCCCCATTGGAGCTTCAAAACTTAGCCCTCTGACCTCCAAACCTTTCAAAAAAAAATTTGGTGGGGGGCTTACAGGGAAGAGCTTGAGGAAGCACCCCTGCCATTTCCTTTAGGATAAATAATTTTGTTCTAGAGGGGGATATGGTGTTTCGTTACAAAATGAAACAAAACAAGGTAACAAACCATTTTGTTACCTAACGAAGTAGTTCATTACTTAATGAAATGATGAAACAGCATTTCGTTTGTCACTTCATGCCCATCTCTACTTATCAAGTCTCTACATCCTTACTTGTGTTGGTCACAGATATGTAGGCTGCCCACAACTTATTGCTTTCTGCCCAAGATAGGGTCATTCTACCTTCTACTGCATCCTCTTCTTCCTTCTTCTGAATCATTAGATACCTTGGACTTTCAGGCAACAAGGGCAACAGAGCCACCTGAATTAGAGGCATGATTCCACCAAGGCTCATCAGTATAGGCCAACCTTTAGAAGAAGATACCATGATGACAGAAGCATAATAAAGAACTCATAACTTAGAAAACATGCATCATCATCATCATCATCATCATCATCATCATCATCATCAATCATCACACAGCAGACAAGATAACTATGCTGGATTTTGTATTACAAATCACTAGTCAAACGCTTCCCAAGCATTTAGGACTACATGATGTATCGGCGAACTATGCGAGCAGATCCCAGTAAGGCAGTTTTCTACATCTGACTGATGGTGACTTTGTCAACTCCAATTTCTTCTAAATACTTGCTTAGCTCTTCAGGGATCGCACCCAGCATTTCAATTACCACTGGGACCACCTGTACCGGTTTATGCCAGCATCTCTGAAGTTTAATTTTCAGATCGTGATATTTCAAGTTGTTTCTCAGTAACTCTACTATCACCTGGTACAGCAACATCAATGATCCACACTTTTTTCTTCTCCACAATCACAATATTTGGGGTATTATGGTCCAAAACCCTGTCTTTCTGTATTTGGAAGTCCCAAAGTAATTTTGCATGCTCATTTTCAGTCACTTTTTCAGGCTTATGATCCCACCAGTTCTTTGCTATGGGCAGATGATAGTTCTGACACAAATTCCAGTGGACCATTTGAGCAACTACATTATGATGTTGTAATCAGTCTGAGTAATTTTCTTGCACCATCATCATCATCATCATCATCATCATCATCATCATCATCATCATCATCATCATCATCATCATCATTATTAAAATGCAAGATGCAGTCTTTGTGTCTAAAGAACCTGTGTTATTCACCTGAACTGAGACAAACTGAATGATTGTTTTTTTTTTGCCACATTACCTTTTGCTGTCCCGAGAAGTTCACGAAGAGCAAGGATCCGAGCCACTAACACTCCAAGGATGAGGAAGAGGTGGTGCAGCATGGTAATACTTCCCCTCATGTTTGTCTCAGAGATCTCGCAGAGGTATAAAGGGATAACAGTGGAGATTAAGCCTGGTTATAACATAAATCGAGAGGTAATTCATTGTACACGCATAGCATGATATGACAAGATACATGCAAATATTCTTAAAGTCTACAAAACCACCAGAGATAGATATGGGAATGATCCATCATCTTAAGATGTTTCTGGCATTCTGGCATTCTGTAATTTGTGATGTGTTCAAGTGGGCCTGGGGGGGGAATCATATACAGATGTGTTATTCCACAGGCATGCTAAAGTTGGTGACCTTCTTCTCCAAAGAAAGTTGGGGCCCTACAGAAGGGATCCATAGAAGTGCTTTATGACTACATCTTGCATGCTGACTGTCCTTTCCTTTTTGGTCTTTCCCAGTTTCTGCAGAAAACGGATGAGCCTTGTGGTGCAGTGGTCAAATGCCTGTACTGCAGTTAAAACTGTGCTCATGACCTGGGGTTTGATCCCAGGTAGCAGGCTCGAGGTTCACTCAGCCTTCCATCCTTCCGAGGTCAGTAAAATGAGTACCCAGCTTGCTGGGAGGGGGGGTCAATGTGTAGCCTGCATACTGTAATGAAATACTGTAAACTGCCCAGAGACTACTTGAAGTGGTATGGGGCGGTATATAAGCAGAACACTTTGCTTTTTTGCTTTGCCTTTTACCCCTTGATTTGTCTCATTTCATTCAGATAAATGACATACATTTCAGACAGATTAAAAGTTGCAAGGAATGTAAAGCATAATATCTAGGAGCTCAACTCACCTGTGCAAATCCCTGTATACAAGCGTGCAAACATGGTGAATTCAATTGGCCGCACCTTGTTGGATAAACCCATGAACATAGCAGAGATAATCGATAAAATGTTGGTGATCAACAAGGTACCTTTCCTGGAAAGATAAGAGATACAAAACAGTGTGGGATGATGATGCTAATTAATATGAAATGTTATCAAAAGAGCAAAGGATGGAAAGGAGTTTTGGAATTGCATGATTTTTACAGATTTTATTTACTGATTTATTTAAAATATAGTACAACCCCCATATGTACAAGGGATTACCTCCAAGCCACCACTCCACAGATGCTGTGCCAAACACTGATTCTAGGGAATGGTGTTCTAATAGTGAGTGCTATACACAGCATGTTCTTTTGAGCCCTCCAATGGCTGGTTTTGGTAATTACATCATGGGAATATATTTCTCTAGTGACCGCTAACTATACTTAGCATGGTCTCTGGCTCTCTCTAGTGGCCAGTTCTGGTAACTTCATATAGAGTTTTAAGGGTTTTTTTTAAAGATTTTAATATTTTTCAGATGATACAGCAGATAAGGGAGTTCAGCGGCATCCCACTTTTAATAATAAAAAGGACCAAAGCAGCTGAAATCCAGTAGTGTGATTTGAAAAGTGTAAAAATCATGAAGCCATCAGATTGCCTGGAAATTAAATGTTTCTTTTCCCCCTGTTCTAAAGATCCCATGCCCCCTTTTCATCATGAGGAAGACATTTGGAGTCAAGGGAAAGGGGAAAGAGACAATTTAATTTCTGGAAATGTCTACTTCTGGGATTATTTTACCATCGGTGGCAGTTTTCAGACATTTAAGCTCCCACTCATCCCTGTGACCTCTTATGGCTACATTATAACCAAAGGCATTCCACAGGAGTCCCTTTTTAATTTCTTCAAAACTGCCATCGGTGATGATGCCATCATCCTTGCACTGTTTTAGTCACACTCCTGAGACTTGAGTCATTTTGTTGTTGTTGCTCTTTGTCTCATTCCAGTAAGGGTTAAGGAACTACACAAGGCAATGAAGCCTTTCAAAGCCTTAAACCAGGCATGTCCAAACTTCGGCCCTCCAGATGTTTTGGACCACAACTCCAATAGTCCTTTGTCATTGGCAGCTAAGCTTGGAATTCTGGGAGTTGTGGTCCGAAACATCAGGAGGGCCAAAGTTTGGACATGCCTGCCTTAAACACACTGAATTAGTGAATAGCTATTTAATTATTAGTATTATAGGTCAACTGCCTTTTATTTTTACTTTATTGTGTATTAAGTATTATTGGTTTTCAACACCGTGAGCCACCTTGGGAGGAAGATGACTTGCCAATGATTAAATAAATAAATAAATAAATAAATAAATAAATAAATTGTAGGATCACCACTATTTCTCAAGATGATCGAGCACCAATGTTCCTGAGGCAACAGCTTTCAATTGCTGTCCAAGGAGGTACTCTTGGCCAGCCGACCAAACAATGACATTTGTCAGCAAAGCAATTTTAGCCAGTAAAAAAGTGATTTTAGTCGGCAAAACAGTAACGGATCGTTATGTAAAATGTTTGTCAACTTTGTTTTTCACAAATAATAATTTATTTATTTATTTAAATAAATAAATAAATAAATAAATAAATAAATAAATAAATAAATAAATAAATAAATAAATAAATAAATAAATAAATAATCTGGAGGATATACTCAACAACTCTGATTTGTGGACCCCATTCTAACACTTGTTTTCTATTCTTTATCCCCTCCTCCTCCTTTTTTTTTTTTTTTTTTTTTTTTGCATTCCTACCATTTAACTGGTTAGGTCAGAGGTGGTTGTGCTAGCAGTCGGTAGGTAGCAGTACTAGTATATTCCCAGGCTTGCTTTACTAATTAACCCCAGAACAGAGGAAGACGAAAAGGAGGAGAAGAGACCTAGAAGTCTGTAGCCCTACTCAGCCATTATTTGCCAGGTTCTTTCAACACAGGAAGCAGCGTGGTGACTGTTTTATGGCCTCCACAGCCACTTTGTATGTAAACAACCATTTCAAAGAAGAGAAAGGACCCTTTTTATATGAGCCACACCCTCAGAAGCTGTGTGTTCTTGCTCGTAGTCTCCCATTGTCACGTGTGGAACCAACACAGTAAATAACAACAGAACGGGGCTGTTTTTAAGTAGATTTTACTGTGGGAACATCTTGTAGCAAATCAGTAGATGGCTTATTTCACTGCACCAGGCATATACAGTAGGCTCCCCATATCCAGTGATTCATTATCCACTGATTCAGTTATACATGGTTTGCAGGAAAAAAGTATTAAATAATTCAGCAGCAGCAAAGCGAGCTACTGTCATAGAGAGCAGCTGTAAAGCAAACCACTCTCATAAAATAGCAGTGAAAAGCAAGCTACTGTCACAAACAGCAGCCAGAAAGCAAGCTACTGTCTCAAAACTGCAGACAGAAAGCAAGCTACTGTCAGGAAATAGCAGTTTTGGGGGAGGTTTTGGCGTTCTCTGTTATCCAAGGATTTCATTATCCACAGGTAGGCCTGGAACCAATCCCCAGGGGATACTGTACTGGGGTCCTACTGCATTATTAAGATCCAGGACATACCATTCACACTGTTATTTTATTTTATTTTATTTTAATCCCTTCCAACTAGTGTCAAGGCCACTAGTTTGGGCAAAAATAAATAGCATAATAAATAGGAATAGGAATAGGAATAGGAATATTTATTGTCATTGCCCCCTTACAGGAACAATGAAATTTTGTGGTTGCTGTATTCAACTCATTTAAAACATTTCACATAGATTTAAAAACAGGTACAACACATAATAATATGACATATAAAATGACTAAAATATGACATATAAAATAAGCTGACTTCAAAGTCCAGAATTTCCATTTAAGGCCAATATTGCTCTAAAAAAGAAGCTATTTTTGAGATGGTTTGTTCTTCCCCTCAGTACTCTATATCTCCGTCCCGATGGCAGCAACTCAAAGAGGCGATGACCAGGATGTGATAGATCTCTTAATTAGAGATGGGCATGACTAGGGAAAATGACGTTTTCGAGTTGTCGTGTGTCGGAGGCAATCCATTTCGGCTCGTTTCCGTTTTTCGCGAAATTTCGCAAAAATTAGTCGGTTCGTTTTTTCATTTGTTTGTTGTCGTTAGTACTGGTTTGGGGGGGTAGCGGGCTCCTGGAGGGAGCTGCAGGAGTCAGCCAGAGCCACAAGTGACAGACTGGCAGACTCTTTGCACCCGCTGTGTCTCACGTACTTGCATGTAGTGCAATGCAAGTAGATCTGGCTTAGGGTTAAGATGGGTTAGCGCAAGGGCTAGGGTTAGGCTAGTTATGGGTGAGGTTAGGGTGAGTATTGGGGTGCACCTCTGGGTGCCTCTCTGACCCACTTAGAAGGACAGTGTACTGGCGTATGGGTTAGGCTTAGGGTTCGGGTTCGGGTTTGGGCTACGATTAGTGGGCTGTTTATGCCCGATTGGCACATCCCAGAAGTCTCTGTGGTCAACCTGACCAAGTGGCCATGCGATTGGTGGAAAATTTGCATGGTCCACTCCCATGGGCGAGCCCATCATTGCAAATGTGCAGGTGTAAAAAAATAAAATAAAATCAATGGAGACTTTTTTTTGCAAGAAAAACCCACTGCTGCTACTGTAAAAATTCAAGCATTTAAAATAGCTAATTTTCTCATGTTTCTGTGGTGCTTTGGTGGGGTTTTGGGCAACGATTTAAAAAAAAAATACTGTGGTCGCCATTTTGGATCCCCCGCACTGCATGGCAAATGGATGCGCCCTCCCAGCCTGGTACCAGCAGCACAGCAGTAGCAATAGCCAAGGAGAGGGGGGCGGGGAACCCCCCCCCCAATAAAACACCCTTCTGGCCTGGTAGGTGCCCTCAGACAGTTTTCGCCTACTTTTAGGGCCGGGAATCAGTTTTTTTTTTTAACTTTTAAAAACTTTTTTTCTGTGCCGCTTGGCATTGCGCGATCGCCGCGATGCAAGTAACGAGCAGGACAAATCAGACCAAATTGTTCGTTCGTCGGTTCGAGCTCGAATTCTGGCGGAGTAATTCCCGTTACCGTTTCTGTAGAGTAACGGATACGAGTAACGGAAACGGAAACAGGAATACCGCTAAGTCGTGCCCATCTCTACTCTTAATATATCTAATGCATTACAGTGGCACCTGGTAGTATAAATTTGTTCTAGGGTGGGGAGTGAACAGCCCACAATACTCTCTGCAATTCTTATGATTCTGCGCAACACTGACTTATCCCGGTGGGTACAACTTCCATACCACACACATAACCCGTAAGTAAGTACACTCTCAATTGCACAGCTTTTGTGGAAGATGTTTTTTCCTTAAAGTCCTCAAGAAAAATAGTCTCTGCTGAGCCTTCTTTGCAAGCCCCCTTGTGTTGACACTCCAGGACAGATCCTCCTGTAACTCAATGAAAAAAACCCAATTCACATCAAATGACATAGAAAAAGCATAATCTCTAAAATTAGGATCACTAAGATCAAAGGAAAAAGGAACTCCCTTACAATACAGAATATAATAAATGGAATAATTGCAGATGGCAGACAACAGCACAAGAGAGGGTTAAAAACCCCAGTTACTGGAGACAGGATTAGTCTGGGTGAAAGCCATAAAAGGCTTGTGAAGAGAGCCAGGTTTTAATTTGTCTCTTAAAATCAAGGAGGGATGGGACTAATCACACCTCAGATGGGAGCAAATTCCAGAGGGATTCAGCCACCAGAGAAAAGGACCTGTTTTAGGTGTCAGATTTCTTTCCTCAGGGTCACCAATTAGTCACTGGTAGAATCCCACCATCTAAGGTGCTGGTGGGATGGATAGGCAATATGAGGAAGAGGTGCTGAGAGGGGTGCCAAAGTCCTAATCCATTAAGGGCTTTACATATCAACATATTACCTGCCAAACCTATCCACAAAACAGCCAAAGACAAGTGCACCAAATATGGCTCCAAGTGGGAACAAGGAAATGGTGATAGCCATCATGAACATCTGTGTATCCACATCTGCCATGTCGTCATTCGATATGTTGTAATAGTCTTGCAAGAGCTAAGAAAGGAGCACACAATAGTTCATATAGTCCATGCATCATACAGCAGTTCTGTGCCCAACAAGGAAACAAGTATGAAGGAGCTACAGCTTTACCCACCTGCTGGTAACACGTATATATATGACATGTAGAATCATAGAATCATAGATCATAGAATCATAGAGTTGGAAGACACCTCAAGGGCCATCCAGTTCAACCCCCTGCCATGCAGGAACCTCTATCAAAGTACTCCCAACAGATGGCCATCCAACAGCTCTAACCATCATGAAGTTTTTCCTAATTTTGAAATTGAATCACTTTTCCTGCAGTTTGAAACTGTTGCCCTGTGTCCTAGTCTCTTAAGCCATGGAAAACAAACCAGTCCCTTCTTCAATGTGACATCCTTTCAAAGATTTAAACATAGCTATCATATCCCCCTCTGTCTTCTTCTTCTAAGGCTAAACATTCTCAGCTCCCTAAGCCGCTCCTTGTAAGACATTTCTTCCAGAGCTTCAACCATCCTGGTAACTCTCTTCTGGACCTGCTTGAAGTTGTCAACATACTTTTTACATTGAGATGTACAGAACTGAGCACAGTACTCCATGTGGCCATATGGTTGATCATGCAAAAAGAGAACATAGCCTCTGTGCCATCCAACATGAATATCTGTGATGCTGCCAACTTGGAAAACATGCATGTAGAAGAACTGGCAGGGATATATCCATACTTTCCCATTGTCAAGCTCTACCACTTAAGGATCATTACTCAACAACTGTTTGGTTTTTCCAGACTCGGTGGATCATTTTCTTCAAAACTGGGAAAATGCAAGCAAAGGCGGATGCCTCAACAGACATGTTGGTGATCAAAAATTGTATTGTGCAGGAAAAGCATCATGCAACACAAATGGTGGTTACCTGCCACATTGCTTTCCCACATCAACACTCAGATTTGGTCTTCCAAGCCCATCTCCAAAAGGAAAAGACAGAATGCCTGGGAGCAGCCAAGATGTTCCACCTTGTCTTGGGCATGTATTGATTCCCCAGAAACCTGGGCATTATTTGTCATTACTAGAATCATCTTGGATTGACACATTTCTTTCTGTGATATACTTCAGAAAGCAAGGGGGTTCAACTGGAGATATACAAAGACGTTCCATGTTGTGTTAGTCACTGCTCCTTTACGAAGGAACTGAGCCTTGTTGCAGTGCGAAGATTAAGTGATCCTTTTTACAAAAATGTGTACATTCATTTGCCAAAATCCTATTGCCAACTTCACATAAATCACCAAACTTTGGGCAAGGAACTGCTGCAAGTTACAAAATAAATGAAGATGAAAATGTTGGTCGCAGAGTTGCATGATACGGTACAGAACAGACAATGTCTACGCTGACTTATAAGCTGCAACAATGCACCCTCCCCAAACCATAGCATATATATTACACCCGCAACAGGATTTTGAGAAATTTTATGCAATTGAGATAACTAGTCTTTATGCAGAAGAGGTGATACCATTATTTAGAACTCTAAAGTACAGTGGACCCTAGTATAACAAGGGTTTGTATAACATAAAATTTGTACAACATAAAAAATTCCTGAGATAGGGGAATTTGCTTAACATAATCGCCTATGGGGTGAATCTGTACAATATAAAAATGGGATCACTCTGTTTTCAATGCATTCCTATGGGAAATTTGTATAAAGGAAAATTTGCTTAACATAATTTCATTTGGAACAAATTAATTCCTTTATACAAGGTACCACTGTACAAGCATTCAGTGCAAGCTTTCATAAATAAAATTCCCTTCCTCAGATGTAGGATGGGAAAATTATGAATGAACATTCCAAAATGAAACTGTAGAACTCCCTGCCACAAGATGTGGTGATGGCATCTAGCCTGGATGCCTTCAAAAGGGGATTGGACAGATTCCTGGAGGAGAAGTCCATCACAGGTTACAAACCATGCTGGAGATGTGTAATCTCCAGGCTTAAAACTGGGGTACTTCAAGGGCCAGATGCAGGGGAGTGGTATCAGGGGACAGATATCTAGTCTTGTGCGCTCCCAGACACATTTGGTTGGGTCACTGTGAGATACAGGAAGCTGGACTAGATTGGCCTTTGGCCTGATCCAGCATGGCTCTTCTTATGTTCTTATGTTCTTATGATTGTGAGGAAGATGATCAACCAGGCATAGATTTCAACAAGGCTTTGTGTGTGGGGGGGGGGGAGGACTGTTTTGAAATGCCTCACCCCTGATGCTGTTTGGTTGGAATCTTCCACTCTGCCTCCAAGAGAGGAGGAATTCCCTCAGATATTTCTGAGCAATGGCTTCTACTGTGTCATAGAAATTTGGTTGCATAGAGAGCATAGAGTGCACTAGCATGTACCAGAGGTCCTCCTGTGTATAACCAAGTAGATCTTCCTCAGGTGGAGTCTTGTATTTCTCACACGTGTCCTGAGAAGCAAAGCTAAAGAGGGATACGTTCCAGGATTAAACAACAGCAAAAAGATGTCCATCCTGTATTACATGGAAGAGGCATTTGGATTCCACAAGTTGTTCTCAGCTCATCCTGGTGCTTGATGACTTTTAAAAAGAAACATTAATGGAATATCCCAAATATCAATGGGATGAGGGCAGCTCCAAGACTTCTTCCCAAAAAGAAAGTAACTGATAAATGATAACATTACAGATTGGCGCTCCTAATTAGGAGCAATAAAGGTTTATTCAAATCCCTATTCCTGAAGATGTCTTATAAACTGCAGGAACTACTTACCAGAGTAGGAGAGTAGACAATCCAAATGTTGTAACCATATTGCATAGATAACAAGCCAGAAACCAAAGAAATCCAAATAAGCTTTTTGGGCAGTTTCTGTAAAAAAAGAACCACAGTAGATTGGGTAAGACAGCATTATTAAGTAATGCAACCATAGAATCGTCAAATAATTTTTTTTGTCGCCATGTTGGCAGGGACCTCTATTCCCGTGGTGTCTGGTCGTGGCAGGTACACTCTGAGCCGGGGGGGTTAGTCGGGTAAGAAGAACTTGGGTCTGGCAATTGATCCCGGTCCCCCGTTCTGACCCCCCACCCACTGCCACGTTTCAGGGAGCCACTCCGTCGGCGCCTCTGGCCTGTCCTGCCTCCTGGTTAATGCCAGGTTGGTTCACAATAAGACCCCTCTCATCCACGATGCCATTGTGGATGAGTGAACCGACCTGGCATTTATTACTGAGACTTGGGTGGGCGAGGAGGGAGGGGCTTCCCTTTCCCTGCTCTGAACCCCCCCCCCGGGTTTCAGGTCCAGTGGGTGGGCAGGTCAGAGGGTTGGGGCGGTGGGGACATCGTTTACATGGAATCCCTTTATGTTAGCAGATCAGCGGCATTGGTGTGTCCCGGGTTAGAATGCCTACATTTATTGGTGGGTCAGCGAGATAGGTTTGGTATTGTGCTGGTGTACCATGCTCCCCGCAACCCAGCCCAATCCTTTCCAGAGATCTCTGAGTTCGTCTCAGCTGCCCTGTTGAGGTCCCCCCGCCTTTTGGTGGTTGTGGACTTCAACGTGCATGCCAAGGCAGAACTTTCAGGAGCTGCTCTGGAATTCATGGAGTCCATGGCCTCTATGAACCTATCTCAGCATGTTGTATGCTCCACCCATAATGCTAGCCATGGACCTGGTCTTTTCCTCCATGCTGCCAGATTCCGCTCTGAGGGTTGGGGGCATTGTATCCCATCCCGTGCCATGGTCAGATCATTATCTGCTAAAACTTTCCCTGTCGATCACCCCCCATCCCGCGGGGAGCATCAGCCCTATATTTGGGCCCGCCCCCGTAGGCTCCTGGACCCTGCCCAGTTCATGGAGACCTTCAGGGAGCTTACCGGCGAACTGGCTGACGACCCGGTTGAAGCCCAGGTGGAAAGGTGGTATGTGGGTGCCCCTGGGCTGTTGACCGGATCACCCCCAAGTGCCTCCTCTGATGTAGAGCCCGCTCCTCACCATGGTTTACGGCTGAGTTACGGGTGATGAAGCAAGAACAGAGGAGGCTTGAGTGTGTATGGAGAAAGAATCGGATGGAAGTGAATACAGCTGTGCTTAACCAGCTGACCAGACATTATGTCCACGCAATCAGGGACACAACAACAGCTCACGCCTCCCTGAGAATTGGTGAGGCCTCGAACCACCAGGCAGAGTTGTTCCGGGTGGTTTGAGACCTCTCCAATCCTGGTCAGCCTGGACCTCCTCCTAGTGATTTCACTAGTGAGCAATTCATAGCCTATTTTAGATCCAAGATTGAGGCCATCCGTTCCGATCTGGACTCCAGCTACAGTGGTCCCTCCCTGTATATCCCGGGGGCCTCACCCCCTCGGTCCCCTTCCTTGGTTGAATTTGGACCTTTTACTTCGGTGGAGGCCTCCAGGGTCTTGTCTTACTGTCGGCCGGCGGCCTCCCCTTTCGACCCTTGCCCAGCTTGGCTCATTAAATCCGCTGGAGGAAACATGCCGGAGTGGACTTCCTATATTGCCACTGCCTCCTTCTGGGAGGGGATTTTCCCCTCTCGTTTAAAGGAGACTGTGGTGAAGCCCTCATTGAAAAAGCCCGGCTTGGCTTCGGACGATTTAGCCAACTATCACCCGATTGCCATTGTTCCCTTCCTGGGCAAGGTTATCGAGAGGGTGGCTGCCATTCAGCTACAGTCATACCAGGAGGAAAATCATATCCTTGATCCCTTCCAGTGCGGGTTCAGGCCATTTCGAGGAACCAAAACCACCCTGGTCGCTCTGCAGGATGACCTCCTCAGGGAGGCTGACAGGGGGTGTTCCTCCCTGTTGGTTCTCCTTGATCTGTCAGCTGCCTTTGATACCGTCGACCAAGGTAACCTACTGGACCGGCTGGCCGGGGTGGGTATCAGGGGCTCAGAGCTCTGCTGGCTCCGGTCCTTCCTTGATGGCCGGCTCCAGTGGGTTCAGTTGGGGGATGAATTGTCCGGCTCCTTGGACGCTCCCTTGTGGGGTGCCCCAGGGGTCGGCAATCTCCCCTATACTGTTCAATGTTTATATGAGGCTGCTGGTGGAGGTCATCAGGAGATTTAGAGTTCGATGTCATCAGTACGCTGATGACACGCAGCTCTATTTCTCCTTTTCTTCTTCTGCAGTGGAGGTGGTTTTCTCCCTCGATCTGTGCCTGGCAGCGGTCTTGGAATGGACTAGGAATAACAGGCTCAAACTTAACCCGGAGAAGACTGAGGTTCTGTTTTTCGAGGCGCCCTCGTCTAGGTACAATGGCCCCCTCCCTAGCCTGGGAGGAAATTTCCTCCAGCCTACAGACAGGTCAAGGAATCTGGGCGTGGTCCTGGACTCATCCCTCTCCCTGGAAGCCCAGGTGATGGCAGTCTCCAGGACCGCTTTTCTCCAGCTCCGCAGCATAGCCCAGATCCGACCGTACCTCGATGAGTCCTCCATGAGGACAGTTGTGCAGGCCCTTGTGATTTCGAGGATTGACTACTGCAACACACTCTATGTGGGGTTGCCCTTGACCCTTGTCCGGAGGCTCCAACGGGTACAAAATGCGGCGGCCAGACTGGTGGTGGGTGCTTATAAATATGACCACATCACCCCAGTTCTGTCCCGCCTGCACTGGTTGCCCATGACCCTCCGGATTAGGTTCAAGGTCCTGGTTTTGGTTTTCAAAACCCTCCATGGCTTAGGTCCTGAATACCTGTCGGAGCGTATCTCCCAGAGGTCAACAGAGGCCAGACCCACGCGGATGTCACGGGCACACTCACTTAGGGTGGCCACGCCGAGGGAGGTGTGGAAGTCGAGGACGCATAGCTGTGCCTTCTTGGTTGTGGGCCCTTCATTATGGAACAACTTACCCAGTGAGCTGTGCCTTGCATCATCCCTGCCGGCCCTTAAAAAGGCTTTTAAAACAATGCTGTATAGGGAGGCCTATGGTGACCTTATTTCTGGTTAATTGTTTTTCTTTTCTTTTTTCTCTTCCTTCTCACACCTGCTGCTACAAGTTGAGGGGTTTCCCTCTGCCCTGCTATCTTCTGCTGCCCCTCATCAATGGGTTTTTATTGATGTTTTATTGTTTTATTGTTTTATTGATGCTTCTTGTAAACTGCCTAGAGTCCCATTGGGAAATAGGCGGAATAAAAGCTTTATAAACAAACAAACAAATAATAAATAAATAAATAAATAAATAAATAAATAAATAAATAAATAAATAAATAAATAAATAAATAAATTAGCTGGGAGATCTGACAGATGGCTGTCCAAGCTTGTCTTGAATGTCTCCAGCCAGCTGAACAGGGCAATCATAGATATTGCAATAAACTATAAAATTATATTAACAACACATTTATAAAAAATAGTAACAGCAGAAAACCCTACACTAATCTATATCGCAGTACAGTACACTAGACTACAACAAAATATACCTTGCCCCCCCAGAGCTGAAATAAACATGCGAGACAACCAGGTTGGGATAGACATCGGGCCAGGTTTACTGCATCACAGATCCAAACATTACAGCATAGCACATTTCCATAAATGTTACCAGAAGAAACGTCACCAGGAAGGAGGAGGCTGGCATAGTGCGGATATGACCTGGGCCAATTTATTGCAGGTTCGGGCGAGTATTAAGACCACCCTGGGGGCGTGTCACGTGCGATAGCGCCCCCTAGGCAGGTGATGCCAATTAGACCCCCGCTGGGCTGGAAGGTGCCATCACATGACCTGTCCCCCACCCTGCGGTTGTGCTAAGAACCCCTCCCCCAACCGCTGCAACCTCCTGGTCCTCCACGACCAGAGTTAACGATTAATATTAAGATTTATTCCTCACCTCCTGCTTCCTCAATCCGCACTACCCGCCACGGCCGGTGCAAGCTTGCTATGCGCCATGCCCACCCAACAGGCTGCCTACCTCAGCCTGCAGCCCCCTCCTAAGCTCACTGATAAAATATCCAGCCCCTCATCATTGAGGTGTATGCTGTCCCACCTAAATAGCGCCTGATTCTTCAGGCCAATACCCGGGTGTCCGATTACTGCTCCGCCATTCTGCATCATGTATCGGGCCACTTCCCGATTCACGCTCCTTCTGGCCCGGTTCAAGCCCCCACATGCGCCGCCCGGTTCCCAGGTTAGCCTTGGTATGATAGTCGACCATACCAGTTTAGTGGCAGGGAAGGCGCTTTTCAGCTGTGAAAAATCCCTGATAATTTCCAGAATTAGCGACTTGCCGGTTTGATTGCCAATGTCATTTCCCCCCGCATGTAGTACTAATATGTCTGGTGGTCTTCCCTCGGACAGCCTGTAGGCTTTGGGAGGACTTCCGCCCACCACATGCCCCGCCTTCCGTGCCACTCTATCAGTGCTGAAGAACCCAGGCCCAGCTGGCCTCCCCAAGGTGACTTGCGTGCGTGCCTCACTGCCCAAAATATAAAACTGTGACCAAGGATCAATAACCTCAGCCTTCCCCCGTCTTGCCAACTACCTGTAATGAGAAATAGGCATGTGAGACAAACCATCACAGCATGGGTAGCGGGCGCACGTATGCTCTGTAGCGTTGGGACCTCCACCGACTGATCCTTTTGATGCCTTCTGGGCTGTAGCCTAAAGCCGCTGCCGTGGATGCGGCACCTATGCGGAATGAATGTGTAGCAAACCTGTTGCCCTTCACCCCCACCTGCTCGAGTGCCTCTGCCGTGACCTTCCAGAACTGGTATCTCGTTAGCAGTGCCCCCCTTTGTGGCAAAAGAGATACCCCTTCCCCTCGCCCCTCAGCCTCAGGTACTGCTTGGCTCGGTTCACAGGGCATATGGCCTCCTGCGCACACACCCCTAGGACCACTTCCTGTCCCCTCCCTGCTTGATCCGTTTTGGATTTCCTAATCTGGAGTTTCAGGCTGCTGGTCGCGATAGTGGCGTCGGTTACCTGAAGCGCCACACCCGACTTGTCCCCCTTTCCTGATGCTACCAGTTCTCCCACCCTGAGTGCTCCGAAAAAAGCCACAGTTGACGCGGTCCTAAATAATGCCAACTCATAACTGTCTGAGCATATGCCTGCCAGCTGTTCCATCATCTTAGACAAGATCTCCGGGGTTAGTGGTGACCGAGTGTCCCGTTGTGTCCCCCTCTCCCTACTGTATCCCTCCACCATTTTCCTTACCCTAAAGTCCCCGGGAGTGTCTGTGACTCCCAAGGTTTTGGCGTGATATGCGAGCCCGGCCAACCTTCCCTGCATAGACCCGGGGGGCAAGCCCTTCCTATACATAGCCAGCACGTAGTGCTGGATATGCTCGATTGGGGCCGGCCACTCCCCACCCAAGCCCATTTGCGCCCGGAAATTCTTGAAATCCCTGACCGCCACCCCATAAGCCTTGCGCGTCCTGGGCACTAGGGCCAACCCGATGGCATGCTGGGCCTCCCTTCGCCAATTGCCCATACCTCCTCCAGCAGCTCCACAGGTTGTGGGTGGCATCCCGGTGCCAGGTCCCTGAACCTGTTGATCTGTTGTCGGGAAAGGGCATCGGCTAAGCTGTTATTGAGGCCAGGAACATGCTTTGCAGTTATTAATATATTAAAATGCAAGGTACAGAGTACAAAGGCCCTCACCAATCTCATGACCCTCTCCGATTTGGCTGACAAATTATTAATTATGTGCACCACGGCCATGTTGTCGCACCAGCACCGTACAGTTGAGTTCGCCCACTCCTCCGCCCAGAGCCATAGGGCTCCCACAATAGGGAAAAACTCCAAGAATGTCAGGTCCCTCGTTATCCCCTCCTCCTGCCACCTCCTTGGCCACGTACCATGACACCACCGGCCTTTAAAATAAATGCCAAAGCCCAGGGACCCTGCCGCATCTGTTTGGACCTGAAATTCTGCTTGTAGGCTTAGCTCCATACACCAGAATGATATGCCATTGTACTCCTTTAGGAACCTGAGCCACACCTCGATATCACTGCGCATACCTTGGGTTACCCGCACTCTGTGGAAGGGTTTCGTTAGGCCCTGCATGGCTGAACACAGTCGCCTACTGAATGCTCTGCCCGGTGCTACCACCTTACACACAAAATTCAGATGCCCCACAATCTCCTGTAGCTCTCTAAGCGTAACCTTTTCCCTACCTAGCAGGGCCTCCAGCTGCTGCCTGAGGCTCAGCAACTTGTCCTCGGGCAGTTTAGATGCCTGCTGCCAAGTATCCAGTTCAATGCCTAGGAACATTAGCTTGGTGGTAGGGCCTTCTGTCTTTTCCCCGGCCAGGGGCATTCCCAATGAGGCCGCCAGGCTCTGAAACGTGTGAAGCAGCATTTGGCACTTGCCTGATCCCCTCTTACCACAGAAGATAAACTCATCCAGGTAGTGGGTTGTTGTCCTAAGTCCTGTGAGATGCCGCAGTTTCCATTCGATAAATGTGCTAAACCATTCGAAGGCCGCACAGGACACTGAACAACCAAAAGGAAATGCCCTGTCCATGTAATAGGCTCCCTCGAACTGAAACCCCAGTAATTCAAAATCCTCCGGGTGGACCGGGAGTAGCCTGAAGGCTGACTTTATATCCGCCTTAGCTAGCTCTGCCCCCACCCCGCAGGACCTGATCATGCGTACAGCTGCATCGAATGAGTTATACCTTACTGTGCACAGCTCATGTGGTATGGCGTCATTAATGGACAGGCCCTCAGGATAGGACAGGTGGTGGATTAACCTAAACTCCCCTGGGGCCTTCTTGGGGACTAAACCGAGTGGTGACACCCTCAAGTTTGGGACCGGTGGTTCGCTAAACGGGCCTATCACCCTCCCTTCCCTTAGCTCCTTCTGGATCTTCTCCCTGGCTATCCCCTCCAACCCCCTGAGTGACTTCAGGTTTCTTGCGGAGCTCGTCCGCCTTTCCCCTTCCACGGGTATTCTAAAACCCTCCTTGAAACCCTCTAGCAGTATGGCGGCCGCCTCCCTGTTGGGATAATCCTCCAGCCAGCGGCTAAGAACTGGGATTCTGATTGGGCTGGGCCCCTTTGGGAACACCCGCCCCTGCCTGGTTGGCTCTGCCGTATGCACCTTGCTCCCTATTACCTCCTTTCTGGGACCTATCCCGGTTGCAATGGACTGCTGCGTGGGTCCCACCACAGTTAGTGCATTCGTGCTTGAATTTACACATTTTTCTTGCACAACCGCCCTGGCCATTAAAGTCCCAACAAAGCAGGCGGGGTTGAACCGCCTGCCCCATGTTGCCCCTGGAGGAATTAGCCTGTGCAGGTTTCCCGATTAGGTGCCCACTATCGAATCTATCCCCAGTGGCCGGCCTTGCGGGTGTCATGATTTGGAGCCACAATGATGGCAGGGGCTCATCCCATCTCAGGGTGTGGTCCACCGCCACCCTTTTATGGAACTGCTCGTCGTATTGCAGCCAAATATACCCAGGAAAGTCCGTGTAGGCTTTGTATATCAAGTCTTGGTACTGTATTAAGGATTGCGCATGCCAAGGCTGCGTCCTGATTATCACGGACATGTATATGGAGTAGGCTGGCAACCAGTTTTCCAGCTCCTATCGGGCTTCCTTCTAAGGTGCCTTTCCTTATCTTTCTCATCCTCCTTATCCTCCTCTTTACAGTCCACCTCCACCACTAAACAGGTCAATGAATTCTCCCCTGAGTATTTTGTCCCTTGTGGCCGCTGTCAGGTGACCACCCAGTGGCAGGGCCTGGTCTCCATAAGGGATTGCATGCACCGGCAAATTGCCAGGGTATGCTGCTCTGGCCGCTGGGTTCGTCCAGCTGGTCGGTGCAGAAGGTCCAATTCCTGGTGCTGGCCCCACCGGTTGGGGGGGAACTGCCCAACCCCCCGCACCCACAGGTGGTTGCCAGTAACTGGCAGGTGCCTGCTGGGGTGTGCCCCCACCCCTGTCCCTGGCCAACCCTGCACCTGGGGGATAACCCGAGGGACCCGCCAATGGTTGCTGGACCACCAAACCTCCCTGCGCTGGCCATGCACTGCACGGCTGAGGTTGTCCAGATGGCGTGAGGGTTAATGGGTTCTGCTGAAAGGGGGGCTGGGTACCCAGGGAGCACAGAAACTGCCGTCCCTGCTGTGGCGTACTGTCCCATGGCCATGGGTGGCATCCTGGTGCCTCTCGACCTCAACCCAGGGGGCTAAGGCTGTAGCCGCTTTCTCCTCCCTTTGCTTGCATGCCTCTAGCACCCTGGGGCTCTCCCTTCTCTCCTGTCTGCTCTGGGCCCGGCTCCCCTCCTAACCGCTCTCAGGGGTCTCCTCCAAACCTCGGCGGGGTCTGCGGCCCCGCCTGCCGGCTTGTGCTGGTGCCGAGCTGCTCGCCCGCTCGTGCCTCAGCACCACGTGCCTTGGTTGCGCCTCTGCTTTGGTTCCCCCTCTCCCGGGCTCTTCGGTTTCTCTTCCTCTCGGCCCCCGGTTGGTCTCCGCCGCTCCACCGCTTCTTGCTCCCCGGGCCGGCCCCAGCTCGCCCGCAGCTCGCTCTCCCCTCGGCCGCCTCGCCTCTCGCCGCTCGCCTCTTGCCGCTCGCCGCTTTGCCGCTCGCCGCTTTGCAGCTTGGCTTAGCCGCGTCGCTTGCTCCTCCTCCCTCGCTCTGTCATCGCCTCGCCGCCGGCCTGAAGCCTCGCTCGCTCTCCTCGCCTCTTCGTCTCCCGCTGCTGAAGCTCTTCACTCCGTTGCACCGAGGCTGGGGCAATGGCGCCGCCCAGCTTTAAAGCCGGGCGATCTCGCGCGCTCCCCCAGCCTCGCGAGAGCAGCAGCTCTCGTCTCACGTTGTTTCCGGCCCGGGGGAGGCAAAGACGTCCCGCCCCGCATGCGTGCTGCGGAACAGAGCCTTCTCAGTATGTTTGTGAAGATTCTCAGTCATCCATGTGAGTTTATCTGAAAGTTGAATCATGGCAACTGGACTTCTTTTCTTGAGAGATTAAAATGTTTCGCTGCTCATCCAAACAGCTTCATCAGTCTGCGGAAAGGTAGTTGTGAGTCCTCCATCTTATAGTTCATTTTGACCTCATGTCAACCTGGTCTGAAATAGGCTCATAAGATGAACACTGGCCTGAATACTGAAATGTTTCAGTCTCTCAAGAAGAGAAGTCCAGTTGCAACAACTCAACTTCCAGATACCTTTTAGCTGTCACCTGTCCGTTGTTGAATATACATGTCCCCCAGTGGTTGGTTCTGATATTGGCATCATCTTGGAACCAGTGTAAAAGTTACCTGTTTTTCCAGGCATTTTTAAACCTAATAACACAGTTGTTGAAATCCTGGTGCTTTGCATAATAGATTTACTAGGGTAGGCCTATTGAATTGATGAAGATTTGCAAGTTCAATCGATTCAAAAGGACTTACTCTAGTTGTTGCTTACTAAAGAAGGTCACATTTATGGCAAGCCATTTTATGTTATTGGCTTGTAAGTTTGATATATGTTGCACACCTATGGAAGGAGAAGGAAAAACATGCTAGGGCAGAACTAATTAAAGCTGCATTGAAGTATGCAATAGATATTGCGCAAAAAAAGCAAATCAACATCTTACAAGGCAATTCTAAACATGTGGGCACCCCAAGCAAAAAATTATAACTTTGAAACTGGACTTTGGATAAACATCAGATTCAGCACATTCAGACTTGTAAATAAAATGTCTGCAAGTTTGCAGGAAGAGGTGGTATAGAAATTAAATAAATAAATAAATAAATAAATAAATAGGGTGCTAAATGAATTATTACATAAAGATCAAGCGGGGTTTCTTCCTGGCAGACAGATGAAAGATAACATGAGAAATATAATTGATATAATAGAATATCTAGAAGTCAGGAAGGAGAAACAAGCTGCTCTGATATTTATTGATGCTGAAAAAGCTTTTGATAATGTTTCCTGGCAATTTATGAAGAAGAATTTGGAATATATGGGAGTGGGAACAAAGTTCTGGAATGGTGTTAATGCAATATATAATGAACAGAAAGCAAGTTTATTGGTTAATAATGTGATAACAGAAAGTTTCCCGATTGGGAAAGGTACAAGACAAGGGTGCCCATTGTCTCCGTTGTTGTTTATTACAGTATTGGAAGTATTGTTAGTTAAACTGAGAGATATGGGGACATTTAAAGGTATAAGTGTGGGGGATAAGGAATATAAACTAAAAGCATTTGCGGATGACTTGGTTTTGACATTAGAGAATCCTAAAGAAAGTATTATTGAGGTGATGAAGGCAATCGAAGAATTTGGTAATTTAGCTGGCTTCAAACTGAATAAGAATAAGACAAAGGTTTTATTGAAAAATGTAACTAAGAAAGATAGGGAAGAATTTGAAAAATTGTCTGCTCTCTCAGTTGTGAAAAAGTTAAATATTTGGGAATTAATTTATCTCTTACGAACTTGAATCTCTTTGAGGATAATTACATTAGGGTTTGGAATTTGATTAAGAGAGATTTGGAAACATGGAATAGACTGAATCTGTCATTGATGGGAAGAATTTCGGTGATAAAGATGAACGTGCTACCAAGGTTGTTATTTTTATTTCAAATGATCCCAATAATTAAAGGGACAGGCCACTTTAAGGAATGGCAGAAGATATTGTCTAAATTGTCTGGCAAGGCAAGAGACCGAGAATAAGATTTAAATTATTAACAGATGCTAAGGAAAGGGGAGGTTTTGCCATGCCAGACCTGAGATTATATTATGAAGTGGCCTGCCTCGGTTGGATAAAAGAATGGATAACTTTAGTTGATGGAGATCTTTTGGATTTAGAAGGTCATGACAATAGATTTGGTTGGCACGCTTATCTTTGGTATGATAAAGTGAAAGTACATAAAAGTTTTATGAATCACGTAATTAGAAAGTCATTACTTCAAGTCTGGGAAAGATTGAAACCTTTATTAGAGAGACACACCCGAGGTGGTTATCTCCGATTGAAGCATTGGCGATCAAAAGGAAAGATGCAGAAGGAGTGGGGATCACATATGGGGATGTGTTATTCTTCTCAGAAAAAGGCCCAAGACTGAAATCTTATGAACTGTTAAAAGAGAGGTTAACAGGTTGGTTTCAATACTATCAGTTACACGACACTTTTCAGAAAGACAGAAGGATGTCTGGATTTGGAGAGAAGGAATCCAAGTTTCAAACCATAATTATGGGCCCAAAAAGAAATTGTTGACTAGATTATATAATTTTTGTTGGAGTTGAATTTAAAAGATGAACAAGTCAAAGAATGTATGATAAAATGGGCTATGGATTTGGGTCATAATATTGAGTTAGATGTGTGGGAAAGATTGTGGAAAAAGAATATGAAGTTTACCGCATGTACTTTGATAAAAGAAAACTTGTTGAAAATGATGTATAGATGGTATATTACTCCAACGAAATTAGCAAAGATGTACAGGATGAAAGATGATTATTGTTGGAAATGTAAAAAGAAACAAGGTGACTTTTATCATATGTGGTGGACTTGTGAGAAAGTGAAGGAGTATTGGGCATGGATATATGATGAACTCAAAAAGATGTTAAAGTGTACATTCCCAAAACGACCTGAACTTTTTCTGTTAGGGTTGGTGGATAATGAAATTAAAGGAGCAGACAGGACGTTATTTTTATATGCAACAGCAGCGGCAACGAATGCTCCTGGCCCAGAATTGGAAGACAACATCTTTGGATGAATGGAGGGTGAAATTACTGGACTTTGCAGAGATGGCCAGACTGACTTGCAGATTGAGGGATCAAGACAACCAGAGGTTCCAAAATGACTGGCAAAAATTTAAGAACTACATGGAGATCAACTGTAATGAATTAAAGACTCTTTCCGGATTAGGATAGAACTCGAAGGACTATTACCTACTTTTAGAACCTTTTCTATAAGTATATAGAATGGGTTCGTTGGAAAGGAAGGCTGGGAGATGAGCAACGTTAAAACCGCAAGAAGAACAGAGGAAGGAACTTTAGTGATAGATTGACTTTATATGGTTAATGTTTTGAATATGTTCTTTTTTCTTTTGTATTTTAAATTCTTTAATAAAAATGTTAATTAAAAAAAAATAAATAAATAAATAACAGCTCTGACAGTTGCTTTGTATATAGATGAGGAAAAGGTCATTGATTTAAAAAAGGAGTTGGTTTCTGGGATTTTACCTTGTGTGGTATCACTTTGTGAATGATATTGAGCACAAGCGGGTATCCTGTAGACCATTGAATGTTAGAATCATAGAAACATAGTGTTGGAAGAGACCTCAAGGACCATCCAGTCCAACCTCCTGCCATGCAGGAACCCCCATCACAGGACTCCCAACAGATGGCCATCCAAAGCTTCTGCTTAAAAACCTCCAAAGAAGGAGACTCCACCACTCTCCATGGCAGCATATTCCACTGCCGAACAGCTTTGTCATGAAGTTCTTCCTAATGTTTAAATGGAATCTCTTTTCCTGTAGTTTGAAACCATTGCCCCGAGTCCTAGTGTGTGAAGCTATGGAAAACAAACTTGATCTCTCTTAAGTATGACATCCTTTCAGATATTTAAACATAGCTATCATATCCCCCCATCAGCCTTCTTTTTGAAAGGCTAAACATTCCCAGTTCCCTAAGCCGTTCCTCATAGTCATAAGACATTTCCTCCAGACCTTCAACCATCCTGGTCACCCTCCTCTGCGCCCACTCGAGGTTGTCAACATCCTTTTTAAAATTGAGGCGCACAGAAGTGGATACATAGTAAAAGGGTTTCTTACAGGAAATATTTTTTACAGTGGTTCTCAACCTGTGGGTCCCCAAATGTTCTTGGACTACAACTCCCAGAAATCCTGGCTAGCTTAGCTAGTGCTGAAGACTTCAGGTAGTTGTAGTCCAAGAACATCTGGGGACCCACAATTGAGAACCACTGCTGCAGACCCTCTTGACTGCTGCCACAGGTGTTGTCAACATGAAGGCTGCCCTCTGCTATGTAAAACTTTGTGTCCTTTTTCCCTCCTGGTGATGGGGCACAATGTTGTGTAGCAATATCAGGCCATTTCCTGGCTTTTTGAATCATGGCTACAGGAAGCCCCATATTCTATACCCCTAAATCCGAGAGTGTTTATTTTTTTAATAATTGAATATCCATGAACCACTTTCACAGGCCTGTCATACAACAGTTACAACTTGAACTATGTGATAGACAAGGCAGCTGGGAATAACAGGATCAAAAAGTCTGCAGTTGTTCCACATGCAACTGTTCACGTTATGGCAGCATGACCTGCAGAGTCATGCCATGAACAGCGCAATTGAATGGCACAATGTTGGCTGCCTGGGTGTTGACATCATGCTACCTTAAACATGACATTCAGGCCATTTAGACTTCAATAATATCAGTTGTAGCTTTCACCTGGTAAACAAATCAGCCCAAAGGTAATCTTATAGATCCAGCCAGTTGGACAAGGCTGCCCTCTAAGCTCACCCTTCTCCTGGGATGTGCTTTTGCTACTACTGAAAGTGCTTTCGGTATGCCTTTTGGGGTACTCTCTGTGCTTCCATGCAGACTCTCTGAGAATTTGCTTGTTCTCCCCATGCTTCCTTGCATGCTCTCCTGCTTCTTCTTCATCGGCGCCTCCATGTTTTCTCCTATCAGGGTCGGAAATGAAGTTCACCTGTGGGCAAATGAACAGCATGATCTCGTGAGAAGGGCATTGACTCGTCTGTCTCCCTTAAGGAGATGAGAATACCTTTGCATGTTCAGGCCTACGCATTGGTCCATGGCTTGGGACCAGAATATATGATGGAGCGTATCATCCAAAAATCAACATCAGCCCGACCCACTAGAACATCCCAGTCCTATACCCTTTTTCTTTTTCGTCCTCTGTATTATGGAATTTTTATATCTGTTAACCGCCTTGAGTTCCTTTTGGGAAAATCTGGCAGGATATAAGTATAAAAATAAATAAATATAAATATAAATAGTGTTTCTAGCAGCCTAAGTGAATGACTCCAACAAGCCTACAAGCAGAACATAACAACAATTTTGTCAGGAACCCTCTTTTGGATTGAAAATTTCCACTTGGTAATGCTCTGGAAGTTGAATCATGGCAAATTCACTTCTTTTCTTGTCAGATCAAAACATTTCACCACTAGGCCAAGCAGCTTCATCAATCATCAAACGAAAGTACTTGGATGAGTAGTGAAATGTTTCAATCTCACAAGAAAAGAAGTCCAGTTGCAAGGACTCAACTTTCAGATAACCTCACCTGGATGCATGGGAATCTTCACAGACACTTGGTAATTCAGACAGAGGCATCCCATCCCATCACTCTACGTAAGCCCTACACACACACACACACACACACACACACACACACACACACACACACACACACACACACACACACAGTGGATGCCGTCTCATTCCTTGAAGACTGCTTGGATTCCGTACTGGGATGGATGAGTGTGAATAGACCAGTGATGGCGAAGCTTTTAGAGACCAAGTGCCCAAATTGCAATTCAAAACCCACTAATTTATTTGCAAAGTGCCAATACAGTAATTTAACCTGTATACAGGTGGCTATGAAGGGGCAATGTCGGGTGTCCACAGAAAGGGCTCCGAGTGCCACCTTTGGCACCCGTGCCATAGGTTTGCCAACACTGGAATAGACTGAGGTTGAACGTGGGTAAGATGGCAGTCCTCCAGCTTGGGGTGCTGGTGGTTGGAAGTTTGATGTTTACTGTTTTGTTAAACTATTATGCTTTATTATACTGTATTGTTTATTTTTTGTATAAATTTATTTATTTATTCTGTAAACTGTTTAGAGTTCCCATTGAGGAAGGAAGGGGGTATATAAATTTTGAAAATAAAATCAATCAATAAATAAATATTGTATGTTGGTTATGTTATGTATTTGCTCAATTTTGTAAACCACTTAGAGAAACCATATAGCTAGATGGAGCAGTATATTAAATAAATAAATAAATAAATAAATAAATAAATAAATAAATAAATAAATAAATAAATAGTAAACAACTGAAGATCTGGCTGTTTTGCAAGCCTTTCACCACCTAACCTCAAAATAATTAATCCATTTATTTGATCAACTCTATTATGTATCAATGAATTTCAAATTGCTGACCACTGTTATTGTGATAAATTCATTCTCTTTTGAAAGTTTTCACACTGTGTTTGTATGAGGCCTTATTCGTATTCCCAATTAGTGTTTTCTTATTTCATCTAATTTTGTGCCACCCAGAGTAAGGGTTCAGCTAGTACCTGAGAAGGATAAAAGTGTATAATAAAATAAAGCAAATGATTGAGGATTCCCTGCAGCTCACAAAGGTATATTGAAGAGTTCTGATGAGCAGCCCCCTTGGCCATTGCACAGAGTAAGGAATCCTTGGAATTCCCATGGTGCAATGGGATGTTTTTCTAAAAGTTTCAAAAAGTGGCACAAGGAAGAGCATGGAAATAAGATGACTATTCTACCTCCTGCTAGTTTCAGGGCTCCTATTCCCATATTTTGGTTTTGTATGTGTGGTGGCTTCCACCAAATTGAAACTCCCATCATATTAAAGGACTAGAGCAGGAGTGTCCAAACTTTTTTCAAGGAGGGCCAGAATTGGTGAGGTGAAAATGTGTGGGGGCTGACCATTCAGCTGCATTTGGCCCCCTGGCCGGACTTTTCACAAGCCTCTAGGACAGCGATGGCACTCTAGTTGTTTTGGACCACCACCCCCAGAATTCCAAGCCTGTGTAGCCAATGACAAAAAAACTGTGGGAGTTGTGGTCCAAAACATCTGGAGGCTGAAGGTCCACCACCACTACTCTAGGACATGCAAGGAGACAGGGAGGACATTGCAGCAACAGAGCCAGGGGCAGGTAGGCTGGGCAGGTGGCTGGAAGGGACAGATGTAGGCAGGGAGGGCAGGAAAACCATAAAACTGCAAGTTGACATCTCCATCCGGTATGGGGAGGGGCCAGCTGGTGAGGATGCATGACAGGCTGAGCCACCAGGGAGAAGAGGCAGTCTTGAAATTTGAAAACGGGCTGCATTTGGCCCCCGGGCCTGACTTTGGACATGCCTGTACTAGAGGATCATTCAGTCAAAATAAATAAATAAACCACAATCCCATCCCTAGCTCCATAAGGTTTGGCAATTTGTTTCACTGCATGAGACAGTAGATCTCATGACCATTTCCAAGCCAGTGTAAATAGAAAAATAAAGTAAATCACCCAAAGCATGTCTGCTCTTTCATGACATCCAGAATCTGCCCCCTGTGGCAGTTGCCTTGCTCTGCCTAAGGTTAGGGCTGCCTCTATTTCTGTTCCCATAAACATTTCCACTAGAGTCACGGTACAATACATGGTTGTATAAATGGCTTGGGGATGGTTGGGGGGGGGGAGTATATTCTTAGGCTGCAATTCTTTGACAGTCCCAAACCAGCATGTCAGCAAACTTACCATAGCCTTTGGTCGCTGAGGAGTGTGGAGAAATTTAACCAAACTCCATTTTCCTTTGAAACAAAGCACTCGGAACTCTGCTGGCATTATGAGAACCAATCAGGGAATGATGTCAGAAGGTTCTAGAAGAAGCAGTTGGCAGTTGGGAACCCAGATGGTGCAAATTCTATGCAGCAGACATTTAGTCTCCAACCTATGCCCTCTCATAGAATCATAGAATCATAGAGTTGGAAGAGACCTCAAGGGCCATCCAGTCCAACCCCCTGCCATGCAGGAACCCCATCACAATGTTTCTGACAGATGGCCATCCAGCCTCTGCTTAAAAACTTCCAAAGAAGGAGACTTCACCACCCGTTGTGGCAGCATATTCCACTGCCAAACAGCTCTGTCATGAAGTTCTTCCTAATGTTCACATGGAATCTCTTTTCCTGTAGTTTGAAACCATTGCCCCGAGTCCTAGTGTCTGAAGCCATGGAAAACAAACCTGTTCCCTCTTCAGTATGACATCCTTTCACATATTTAAACATCGTTGTGGAACAGCCTTCCCAGCAAAGTGCGCTCTGCAGAGTCCCTGCTGGCCTTTCGTAGAGCGGTGAAAACCATCCTATTCCGCGAGGCCTTCGGTGACCTAGTCTAATAGTTTCCAGTGGTCTGTTTTGTTTGTTTGTTTGTTTGTTTGTTTGTTTGTTTTCCCCACCATCTGTTTGTCCGCTCATCCTATCGCCTGATGACGTTGAGCGAAGAACGTTTAGTGCTAGGGTGTGTTACAAATTTTATGACTGTATTTTATTGCTTAATTGTTGCTGTCCTGTTTTTATCATGTTTCTTTGATTGTGCTGAATTCATCAGCTTTGTAAGCCGCCCAGAGTTCCCTTAGGGAAGATGGGTGGGGTATAAATTTAATAATAAATAAATAATAAATAGTTTGAAACCATTGCCCCGAGTCCTAGTCTCTGAAGCCATGGAAAACAAACCTGTTCCCTCTTCAATATGGCATCCTTTCAAATATTTAAACATAGCTATCATGTCCCCCCTCAGCCTTCTTTTCGAAAGGCTAAACATCCCCAGCTCCCTAAGCCGTTCCTTGTAACACATTTCTTCCATACCTTCAATCTTCAGTCACCCTCTTCTGGACCCGTTCAAAGTCGTCAACATCCTTTTTAAATTGAGGAGCACAGAACTAGCAGAGCTTGTGTGACCCTCATTCCTCTGTTCATTGAGTCATGGCATCATAGTCCCATAGAGCTGGGAGGGATCCCAATATGCAAGCCCTTGTTATGCATCATATCCATTGCTAAAGCATTTCTGAGATATTTTCCTTAGAACTTGAGTTAAAAAAATATACTCCAGACTTAACCAGTTTCTGAGGGTGTCCATTCCATTGTTGAGGAACTCTTATCATCAGAAATTTCTTCCCAATGTTTTGCCAGCATCTACTTTAGTTAGTATCACCTTAGTTCATGCCCTCCTCTCCAGAGCCGTAGAAAAGAAGATGAATTTCCATGTGAGGATACTTCAAATGTTTTTAAAAGGGCTTATGTATTGAGATGCCTAAAATATGATCAAGCTATCAAGATATTCATTTCACTAAAGCACACACGCACTCACACACATGCACATCCCTTCAGTTTATTTATGTGGACTATCCTGTACCCACAGGCCAACAAGCCAGGAAGTGGCCCCATTTTGCTCCACAATATTATGTCCATGTTGCCATCAGGAAAAAAGTTTCACAGTTTCACATAGCAAAGGGCAGCCTGAATGTTGACACTACCAATGGCCGCAGCCAAGATGGTCTACAACAGTGGTTCTCAACCTGTGGGTCCCCAGATGTCCCTGGACTGCAACTCCCAGAAGCTTCCATTAATGCTGTGCTGGAAGGGGCTTCTGGGAGTTGCAGTCTAAGAACATCTGGGGACCCAGAGGTTGAGAATCACTGGTCTACAACAAGGGTGGGGAATCTTCAGCTCTCCAGATGTTTTAGACTGCAACTCCCAGAATTCTTAGCATATATGGTCAATGATAAAGGACTGTGGGCATCATGGTCCAAAACATCTGAAGGGCCAAAAGTTCCCCACTCGTGGCTCTTGTGTTCACTACCATTCACAAAGTGGTGCCACAGAGTGGGATATCTCAGAAGTTGATTCCTTTTTCCATGAATTAACCACTTTTCACCAAAACACACACCAAAGCAAAGTGTTCTGCTTCTATACCACCCCATACCACTTCAAGAAGTCTCTGGGTGGTTTACAGTTTTTAATTACAGTCTGCAGGCTACACATTGCCCCCCCCAGCAAGCTGGGTACTCATTTTACCAACCTCGGAGGGATGGAAGGCTGAGTCAACCATGAGCTGGCTCCCTGGGATTGAACCCCAGGTCATGTGAGCACAGTTTTACCTGCAGTACAGGCATTTTAACCACTGTGCCATGGGGCAATAGGCAATGCAATTGCCAGAGCTGTTTTCCAAGATGTGTGATGGGTAGCTTCAAAGTTATACATTATTTTGCTTGAGGCGCCCCTATTTTTTTTTAGTTGCCTCGTGGAATGCTCAATATCTATTGCTGCAGCCTCATCCAGCAATAATTAAGAAAGTCAGAGTCATGTGGTGTGTCAGATGAGGGATCAGAATCCTCATTTACCCATGGAAATTCATCTGGAGTGTGGCAAACATCCCCCTCCAATGCGTCTAAAACCCTATTATGATTGTGTTGAGTTGGGATTAATTTAGCAGCACATGACAGCAAACATATGATACCATACTCCCATGAATCTGATTTTCCAGAAGGTGAAAACGTTCACGTAGGACGTTTATAAACATTCTGTGTCTTCGAGAATACATTTTGTGTCTTTGCTTATTTTATGGAGCGGTGCCATGGAAGAAAGAGTGTGAACAGCATGAAGGTGAGTTAGGCCACCCACTCCCTTTCACACTTTGTTATATAAACATAAAGCTCGACGCTCATGCAGATGCATATGTACACACTCTCAATGTTATCTAACTCCTGTCACCATGTTATTTTGTTTATTTTATTTGAAAACAGATTTTAAAATATTCTGGGTAGAGATGGTCATGAAACAGAAAACCGATGGTTTGGTTCATTCTGTTTCGGGCCCACCTTTGGTTCGGTTCGGTTTGGGTTTGTACCAATTCTTTTAAAAAAACCATTCAAACTCAAACCGAGCCAAACTGGTTCGACTTACCAGTAGCGGTGGCGGTGGCGGCGGCGGCGGCGATCCTGGTGGCTCCAGCAAGGCAGGGTCTTGATTAGGATCAACTATGTGTTCATTACAGTGAAAGAGTGATTCTTGGTGGCCTCTGAGTTGAGAGGTCAGATAGTCATTTGTGTTTCCCCATGAGCTTTGAATGTGTAAAGGGAGGTCCAGAACTACACAGGGAATGACACATGCTTTCCCTAAAATATTTTTTGGAGAAATTTGTAATGAATGAATGAATGAATGAAACTAGAAATCCAGAACTGCATCAACATAAACTGTGGCTAAGCTCAACCTCTTGTATTCTTTGAGTGATATAGTTTTAAACGGATGGACTACTCACTCAAACTAGATAACGTATGGCACACACACACACACACACACACACACACACACACACACACACACACACACACACAGACACACAGAGAGAGAGAGAGAGAGAGAGAGAGAGAGAGAGAGAGAGAGAGAGAGAGAGGTGGGTGGGGGTGGGGGGGGGTGGGGGGTGAGAGAGAGACTTTCACACAGAGACTGCATGCACACAGTTCTACTTGAATAGTTTAATGCATAATGAAGCCGTTTCAAATGTGGTCAATTTGAGAGCAGGATGTTTGGCTACTTATTAATATGGATAGACCCCCCATATAAATTGGAGCTCTATTAAATGAATCATATAAATATTAAGAGTTCCAGTTTGGAAGAAATCTGATTCATATTACATTTTCAATCACTCATGTCTTCCGCAGTGTCCATTTACTATGACACGGCCACACTAATCTTCTATATAATTAACTTTCTAGTTCCTTTACTAGATAAAATTAGATCCTTTATTTAAAATACTCTTTTGCATGGAAATAAAAATGTAGCCTCCCGATACGGGATCTAGGAGTTCGACTTCTAAATTTCTCCACCGGGTGTAACACAGGAAAGAAACGGCATGTGGTGAGGTTCAGTTCTATTTGTTAAGACTGGCTGCAGAATGAGGAAACCATAGGTGCTGGGCCATTATTCTCTGAGATTCAACAGCAAGACTTCAAGGGCAAGGGCTAACCCTACGCAGATATCTTGGTCATTTTGTTCATATGAACCATGAGGTGACTAAAGAGGAAGAAAGGTCCTGCTTGTGTTAAGGCTCAACATGTAAACACAAACCATGTTTGTTTGTTTGTTTGTTTGTTTGCTTGTTTACTTACTTACTTACTTACTTACTTACTTACTTACTTACTTACTTACTTATTCTGTCCCACTGCTTCCATATGATTTGATTACACTGGAGTTGAAAAAGCTCTCTGTGTGTGTGTGTGGGGGGGAGTAGGAAGCTTCCATTTATAGAAAATTCTACCTGCGAGTGACTTCACCAATGTTCAGTGGGCTTACGTCATGCAATAGCATTTTATGCAGTGCGTTTATTCTATCCCCCTCCATAGACGCAGCAAAGTGTTTCCCCAGAAAGGCAGGTTATTCACAAGTACAGTGGTACTTTGTATAAAGGAATTAATTTGTTCCAAATGAAGCTATGTTATGCAAATTTTCCTTCATACAAATTTCCCATAGGAATGGAGTCATCCCATTTTTATGTTGTATGGATTTGGCCCATAGGCGATCCTGTTAAGCAAATTTTCCCTATCTCTGGAATATTTTATGTCGTACAATTTTTTTGTTATACACACTGTTTGTTATACAAGGGTCCACTGTAGTACCATGGAATTGGGAGAGCCATGGGTGAAGCTAATTTCCACCCTCCCTCCAACATCTAACTCCCTTTTTGTTAGTTTATAATGTATGTTGCTATGAACTGATTGTATTTGCATAACTACATATTTTGATATGCTTAATTCTCATATTTCTTCTCTAATTCATTCAGATGTATGTAATTTATTCTTTATTATGTTGTACACTGCCCAGAGTAGCCTATACTAGGCTGGATGGAGTGGTATAGAAGTCTAATCAATCAATCAATCAATCAATCAATCAATCAATCAATCACACCTCTAGTAAATACCACTCAATGAATTAGCATTCCATTAAGAATAGCATTAGTAGACTTCCTCCGCTATGACAGTGACACAGTGGTCAAAATCCTAAGAAACCTCTGTATGTAAGAGGAAATGCAGAAGCAGTTCTCAACTCTCTCTGGCTCTCAGTCAAGCAGCCAGATCTGCAACCAGGCTCTGGATCGTTTTCTCAGCCGGAGCACAACAGGCAGAGAGCTATATAGGTGTGATTTCTTGATAAATTGCTCTGCTAGGCTACAGCAGTGATTCCCAACCTGGGGTCACTCAGGGGTTCTTGGTTGGGCTTCAAGTCCCAGAGGCCTTCACTACATCTCCCCAGCCCTGGCTCCCTTACGCTGGTTTCCAGTTGCATCCCATGTCAAGTTCAGGGGTTTTGAGGCTTACTTGCAAAGCCCCAACACGGCTTGGGGGCACAGCACCTGACTGAAGATATATCCTCAAGGCCATCCTCCCATGCCACCAGATCTTCCCAGGGGGCTATGATCTTCCAGGTGGCCATGCTGAAGAAGGCCAGAAAGATCTCAAACAGAGTTTGAACCTTCTCAGCGGCTGGAATCACCTCACAGGGGAGCTACACCTCCCCCTCCCCCAACACACACAAATTTTCAGAAGCAAATGAAAGCACATTTTCATGAGTTATTTGAAGGCAGTCCCCAACAAGTGTTTCACCCCTCTGTACTTGTTCTGTTTCACAGCGCCATCTGGTTATCTAGTTCTTAATGTTGGTGCCTTTTTGTTTGGGCAGCATGTTTTATCTATATTTATTTATGTGTTTTTTGGAAACATTCTTTTTATTATTAATTTTTTATTTATTAAAAATTTAAACAACACATAAATCCCCCACAACACATTGTGCTTAATTATCCACCACCCTCAGGATTATATAACAATATACTCTATAACATTATATAACATTTCATTCATTATAATCACATGTTTTATCTTAAACAAACTGTCTCCTTCCAAAACTGAATTGATTCTTTAGATGGAAAATAACCTTTTTTGCTTTAGAAATACGTGATCCAGAAATTTATACCAGAATTGATTAAAAACATTAAAAACATTCTCTTTTTATCATCCCTCTTTTAATTTTCAATTCGCAGGTCAGTATATCATTAATAGCCAAACTCCACCTCATTTCTTCATACCATTCCTCTATACTCTATTTCTTATTATCTTTCCAATTTTTTGCCATTATTAATCTTGCAGATGTTACCATAATTATAATCAGATCCTTTACCTCTTTTTCTATTTCACAATTTTAATTATATTTAGCAATGCTATCTTTGGAGATCTTTCTATATCAAGCCCTATAATTTCTTTTATTTCATCAAAAACTATTATCCATTCCTTTTGTTTTTCCTCACAGGACCACCACATATGATAATAGGTTCCTTTTTCATTCTTACACCTCCAACACAAGGATGATACCTCCTTATTTATTGTGTGCAGTTTTATTGGTGTTAAATATCATCTCCAATTTTCCTTAATTCTTACTGAAATATTTTTCATTATTCTTTCCCTCCATATCACATTCCAAATTTCTTCCTTTATCTCTTCATTTAAATCTCCTTGCCAAACCAGTTTTAGTGCTGTTGTTTTATATTCCCCCTCAACCAAAATCCTATATATTAGACTTATTTATTATTTATTTATTTATTTATGGAGCTTATATACCGCCCGTCTTCCTGGAGGGGAACTCCGGGCGGTTTACAACAAATTAAGAAGGCAGCAAATTACAATAACAGCCAATAGATTAAATTAATAAAATAAGCAGACAAAACAGCAATACCAGGAGATGGTGTGGGGGGGGGGAGAGTCACCCAAACGCCTCCCGGAAGAGAAAGGTTTTCAATGCCTTCCGGAAGGCAGGCAGGGACTCTGCTAGGCGCACTTCTGCTGTGAGATGATTCCACAACGTCGGGCCAGCCACAGAGAAGGCTCGGGTATGGGTGGAAGTTCTCTGAGCCTCTCTGGGCGTGGCCACGTGCAGCATGTGCGCCCGCGACAACCTAGTTGGACGGGCCGATGTTGACCGCTGGTCGATCCGCTCTGTCAGGTAGCCAGGTCCTAGACCATGGAGGGTTTTGTAAACCAAAACCAGGACCTTGAATCTAATTCGGGCTGCAACGGATAGCCAATGCAGGCGGGCCAGAACTGGGGTGATGTGCTCAAATCGGCGCACACCCGCCACCAGTCTGGCCGCCGCATTTTGGACCCGCTGCAGTCGCTGAATGAGAGTCAAGGGCAACCCCATGTAGAGCGCGTTGCAATAGTCCAGTCTCAAGATCACCAGCACCTGGACCACTGTTCTGAGTGAGTCCCCATCCAGGTACGGATGCCTGGTTATTATGCCTTTTCTTTCATACTGATCTTCAAACATTTTCCTTTTTTCAATAATTTCTTCAAACTCAGTCCTTGCCCTACATTTCCCTTCTTTTTATATCCATATCTTAGGCCAGTTATCTAACTGCCCTATGCTTAGCCAATTAAGATTTTTTCTTTAATAATTCTTTTATTCTCACTGTATCAAAGGCGTTTATCCAATCTTTAATTTTAATTACTCTCAGTTCTGTCAGAATCTTACTTATTTTTATCTTTAAATTTTCTGGGAAATTTGGTAAATCCACTATTCTAGTTAATGGGGAAATCTTTGGGCTTAGTATTCTTTTATACTTGGTCCAGCACTCTAACATATTATTTAAATAGGGATTATCAATACTTTTTAACATTTCTCTTAAATTTAAACTAAAGAACATGTTTAATACATTATCCTGAATCCTATAAAATTCTAGATCACTCCAAATTAATCCCTCACTACTTATTATAATTTCAGGAATATGTCTCAATTGATTAGCTATATAATATAGTTTAACATCAGGAATACCCAATCCTCTCCTCTATTGTGGGAGATACCACAATTTTGTATTTATTCTTGCCCTTTTGTTTTAATTACAGTATCTATTAATCAAATTCTGTAGTTCTTTTAATTCTTTGTCATCTATCCTTAAGGGTAACATCCAAAAAAGAAAATTTAATTTAGGGATAATCTTCATTTTTATGATTGCCACTCTTCCAAACCATGATATTTTCAATCTACTATATTCTCGAATTTGCTCCTTAATTTGTTTTTTCACATCATCTAGATTAGTTTTGACAATTTCTTGCATTTCCCAAGTAATATTTATTCCCAAATATTTAATACTATTTTTAATCTTCCCTTCAAATTTTTGCTTCATATTACTTCTATTACTGTTACTATAATTTATTAACATGCATTCTGATTTATTCCAATTTATTTTCAATCCTGTGACCTCCTCAAATTCCTTTAAATGTATCTTAATATTATCTAGAGCTTTTATTGGTTCCTCAATTGTTAACATCGTATCATCTGTAAATAGATTAACCTTAAACTCTTTAGTATTCCCTATTCCTTTTATTTTGGTATCATCTCTAATTGCATTTGCTAATAATTCTATTACCCAAATAAACAATAATGGGGATAATGGGCATCCCTGTCTTGTTACTCGACCAAGAGTTATATTTTCGGTCATTCCATCATTCACTAAAACTGTAGCTGTATTTTCAGAGTACAGTTGATGTATAATGTTTCTAAAACATATTCAAAATCCTAATTCTCTTATTAATATCTTTAGCGCTGTCCAACTCACCGAATCAAAGGCTTTAAAAATGTCCAGTGATAATATACCTGCTTTTATCTTTCTCTTTTTAACTATATCAATTATATGAAGTACTCTACGCATTAAATATCCCATTTGTCTGCCTTTTATAAAACCATTTTTGTCCTTACTTATATACTTATCTACGAATCCATTCAACCTATTAGCTATAAATGCTGTAAAGAATTTTGCGTCTTGATTGATTAGTGAAATTGGTCTATAAGATTCCATATTTGTAGGATCTTTATTTGGTTTCCAAATTAATACTATAATTGAGTGTTTCCATGACTTTGGGATTTCTTCCCCCTTAATATTTTATTAAATAAATTCTTTAATTTTGGTAAGAGTAGATTGTTAAACATCTTATAGAATTCTGGGCCTAATCCATCTGAACCTGGTGTTTTAGCTTTTTTTGGTTTATTTATAACGATTCCTATTTCTTCATCAGATATTTCTTGTTCTATTTTTTCCATATTTTCTCTTTGTATCTTCTTACCTATGTCATGCCAGACTAATTTGATCTCTTTCTTTGATAGAATTACAGGCCTAGTGGATGAGGGGAATGCTGTGGATATTGTTTATCTGGACTTTAGTAAGGCCTTTGATAAGGTTCCCCATGGTCTCCTTGCTAAGAAGTTAGTAGAAAGTGGGATAGATAGTGCTACTGTTAGGTGGATTTGTAATTGGTTGACCAATTGCACCCAAAGTGTGACCATAAGTGGCCTCTCTTCAGCTTGGAGAGACGTGACCAGTGGGGTGCCCCAGGGTTCTGTTCTGGGTCCAGTGCTGTTCAATATCTTTATTAATGACTTGGAGGAGGGAATAGAGAGTATGCTAATTAAATTTGCAGATGATACCAAATTGGGAGGGGCTGCAAATTCCCTAGAGGATAGGATGAAAATCCAAAAAGACCTTGACAGACTAGAGTGCTAAAGCTAACGAAATGGATATCAACAGAGGGAAATGTAGGGTACTACATTTAGGTAAAAAAATGAATTGCACAAATATAAGATGGGGGATACTTGGCTGGAGGATAGTACCTGTGAAAGGGATCTGGGAGTCTTGGTGGACCACAAATTGAACATGAGTCAGCAGTGTGATGCGGCAGCCAGGAAAGCCAATGTGATTCTTGATTGTATCAACAGAACCATAGTGTCTAGATCAAGGGAAGTGATAGTACCACTCTATTCTGCTCTTGTCATACCCCACCTGGAATACTGTGTCCAGTTCTGTGCGCCTCAATTTAAAAAGGATGTTGACAACCTCGAGCGGGTGCAGAGGAGGGCTACCAGGATGGTTGAGGGTCTGGAGGAAATGTCTTATGAGGAACGGCTTAGGGAACTGGGACTGTTTAGCCTCTCTAAAAGAAGACTGAGAGGTGATATGATAGCTATGTTTAAATATTTGAAAGGATGTCATATTGAAGAGGGAACAGGTTTGTTTTCCATGGCTTCTAGACTAGGACTTGGGGCAATGGTTTCAAACTACAGGAAAATAGATTCCATTTGAACATTAGGAAGAACTTCATGACAGTTAGAGCTATTCGGCAGTGGAATATGCTGCTGCAGAGGGTGGTTGAGTCTCCTTCTTTGGAGGTTTTTAAGCAGAGGCTGGATGGCCATCTGTCAGAAATATTGTGATGGGGGTTCCTGCATGGCAGGGGGTTGGACTAGATGGCCCTTGATGTCTCTTCCAACTCTATGATTCTATGATTTTATGATTCTATGATTTTGTACATAAGTTGTCATTTTTTTCTATGGGAGCCTTACCCATAGTATATAGTTTCTTATAAAATTCTTGAAACACTTTTATTTTCCCCCTCATCTTATTACATCTTATACCTTTTTCATTTTCAATACTGGCTATTGTGTTTTTAACGTTTTTTATCTGAGTAAGTCTTGCCAAAAGCTTAGAATTTTTATTACTTAATTCAAAATACTCCCTTTTCAGGTATATTAAATTCCGTTGAACACTTTCTAAATGTATTCCTTCTAGTTCCCTTTTTTTAGCTTGTAATTCATTCATTATTCTATTGATAAAATGAATAGCTTTCCTAATTCCTTTATGTTTTCTTCTAACTCTCTACTCCTTTTTTCTTGCTGTTTCTTTAATTTACTTGATTCACTAATACCTAGGTCACATGCTATACTTTTCATATCATCCCATAACATTCCAGGTTGACTTCCTCCTTTCTCATTGATTTTCCATATCTCTTCTAAATTTTTATTCATATATTCAACTACTTCTTTAAATCTAAATATATTAGTATCCATTCTCCATCTCTTTGCTTCTCTGTAATCAGACTTTATATTAAATTCCATATTAATTTTGCATGGTCAGAGATTTGTACAGTTTCTATATCTATATTGCTTACGCATGAGAGTAAATCATTTGAAACAAATATATAATCAATCCTGGAGAACGTTTTATGCACTGCCAAGAAATATGAGAATTTTCTTTCATCTCCTTTTAATATTCTCCATGTGTCCTTCAAATCAGTGCTATGATCTTCCAGGTGGCAATGCTGAAGAAGGCCAGAAAGACCTCAAACAGAGTTTGAACGTTCTCAGCAGCTGGAATCACCTCCCAGGCGAGCTACACCTCCCTCTCCCCCAACACACACAAATTTTGAGAAGGAAATGAAAGCACATTTTCATGAGTCATTTGAAGGCAGTCCCCAACAAGTGTTTCACCCCTCTGTACTTGTTCTGTTTCACAGCACCATCTGGTTATCTAGTTCTTAATGTTGGTGCCTTTTTGTTTGGGCAGCATGATTTATTTATATTTATTTATGTTTGCTGTCATTTTATTTCATTATATGTACACCACCTAGCAGAGTTATTTATATTAATGAGGAAGGAAGGAAGGAAGGAAGGAAGGAAGGAAGATAGAAGATGATAGATAGATAGATAGATAGATAGATAGATAGATAGATAGATAGATAGATAGATAGATAGATAGATAGATAGATAGATAGATAGATAGATAGTATGGATGGGCACAAAATGAAAAATGAAATGCTTTTTCATCATCTTGTTAGGTATTGAAATGAAACGAGACAACACGGGGAAGTAGCATTTCATTACAGACTAAACAAAATGGTGGGTTTTTTGTTTTTGTTTTTGTTGAAACAAACCATTTTGTTCCATCTGTAACCTGATTGGGGGAGGAAAACGTTTTTTGAAAAAGCTCTCAGACTTTAAAAAAAACTTTTCCCTCCCCCCTAGCCCCGCCTGCCAGCTGATTGATGCATTAGGGTGGGAAAAAACTCCCCCACTCCAGCACTGATCAGCTGGCAGGTGGGGCTTGGGGGAGGGAATAAAAGTTTTTTTTTAAAAGCCCAGAGCTTTAAAGAAAACTTTATTTCTCTTCCCCCAAGCCCCGCCTACAAGGTGATCAGTGCTGGGGTGGGAAGGAAAAATGTTTTCCCCACCATTTTCCAGCCTTCCTCCAAATGAACCACCACAATCGTATGAAATTAAATAAAAAAATGTGGGGGTGGGAAGGAAAGGAAAGGAAAAAAAACATAATATTTTCAATTTGTGCCCATCCCTAATACATAGATAGATAGATAAAGTTTGGAGTTACCAAAGAGTGGGAAACTGCAGATCTACAGGGTTTTGGGACAACAGGTGCCAGACTAGGTAGTTTCATATGGTGAAAGGTGAAGCATATGATTGAAATATCATGCCAATATCTGCTCAGAGCTTCATGGTCTCCACTTCTTGGAAATGTTCATCATTTCATAGCATCAAGTTAGAGAAAACTAAAAATGAGTGAAAGCTGTTGTATTAAACCAGAAGGAATCCTGCCCTTACTACTTGGCCAACAAAGCTAGGACCACCTAAAGACCACAACAAGCTCTCCATTGGCCACTGCTGGGTTTTTTAAAAATTTAATTTCAAATTAAATAAATCAAGACTGCAAAGAGCACTGTTTAAGGTTCTATTTGCCCGCTGGCCCTTGGACCTGGATCTTCCTGGCTGTGTGGATGGCCATGATTCTCCTGACATCCAGAAATGTCCGGTCTTTGGTTTCAGGAACCATTTTGAAGATGTAAAAAAAGGTGGCAGCACAGATAGGGAAGAAGATGAGGAAGCAGTAGGGTCCAATGCGTGTCTAGTTTTGGCAAAAGAGGATAGAAAAAGAAGAGACACATAAAAGGAGCAATATAGTATATGCGGTCCAATGCAGTGAGGAGTGTTCAGACCTCTACATTGGAGAAACTAAACAGCCATTAAACAGAAGGATGGCCCAACATAGGAGGGGTAACAGCTCAGGACCAGAATCAGCAGTACACCTCCATTTGAAGGACAAAGAAGAGAGGTGGTTTGAGAGAGGAGTAAAGGAAGCCATTCATGTGAGCATTGAAAACCCCTCCTTCCAAAGTACCCAGACAAATCAAAAAACCTTCACCACCAAGGCCATAGCCAAGAACCCATTCTTGATGGGTTTCAGCACCTTAGGCCATTGTTCACCTTAAGGCTATGGATACTATTGTCTATCTAACAAGCCTATTCAGGCCACTGTTCATCTTAAGAGCCTACCTCAGACCAGGGTGACAAGAGGTCAAAGCTAACTATAAGATGGAGTACTTGCACTAGCTGTATTCAGACTGATGAAGCTGTTTGGATGAACAGCGAAATGTTTCTATCTCTCAAAAAAGAAGTCCAGTAGCCATGACTCAACTTCCAGACAGTTATCACTTACACATTTTTCTGGAGATCATCTCTCTCTCTCTCTCTCTCTCTCTCTCTCTCTCTCTCTCTCTCTCTCTCTCTCTCTCTCTCTCTCTCTCTCATTAATAGCCCAAACTAATTGGCTAGAAGGAGCCATTTTATAGGGAGGAATCCTGTGAGCAGGAGGATTTGCTGTTCTATTGAGTGCCAAAAGCAAATGCAGATGGTGAGGGTCCTTGAACATCTACTGATCAAGGCTGAAGCTTCATTCTTTCTCTCTCTCCATCCCAGGAGCTGAGGTTAAAAACCACAAATACACTCTCATGCTTCATGTGATCTCCAGAACCTGAAGAGGTGCAGTCACATTAGGACACTGGAGTTGGGTCCCAGATAAACTGAAAACAAACATATGGCTCTTCCAAAAAGTCATTCTCCATATGTTCTTGTCGGCCATATCTTGTCCATATATTCTTGATTGGACCATGGAGGAGACCATGGATGGCTAGGATTCACATCCAAATTCTAATTCAAGAAGTCACTGCTTGGACATCTCCCATAAAAATGCCCTGAAATCTCCCCCCCCCTTTTTTTTAAACTTCCCAAAGTACTTCTTGGCTCCCAGAGATTGCACATGCTGAGAAGAAACCAAAACAGAGCAGTCCTACCCACAACTGAGGACAGCAAGTAGGAATGTACTGGGGATCACAAATATGTCATGGTACCACCCGAAAAAGTTGTGAACCCTGGTTCTTCCCACAATGGATTAAACAGGAGGACATCTGGAGGGCCGAAGTTTGGACACCACTGTTTTAAAGGAAGCACATCTCATGGGACTAAGCTCTCTTTATTCATGCAATCCGTCCATCACCTCTAACCTAGAGAAGGACACTTTGTGCTTTATACAAAGCACGACGTGCCCCTGCCTAGGTATACTAAGCTTTTCTCTCCCCTTCCTCTGGCCACCGGGTCCACTTACCACTTAACAAGTTCCTTTGTCGGCAGAATGCCAATGAACTCTGGAGCTTGGCAGGTCCTTCCCCAGCTCCGCAGGCTGTTGACCACTCAGCCAAGGAGGCAGGAGGGAGAGGCTGGAGAGGCGGGGAAGGGCTGACCCCAGTGTCATGCAGAGCCCATTAAGTAGACCTGGTGGTTTGGGGCAGGAGAGAGAGGGAACTCGAGCATAGCTGGACAGCAGCACTTTGTGCTTCCTACAAAGCACGGAGGGCCCATCTCTACTCGAAACTGATCTTCAAAAGGCTCACCTCTATGTGATAAAACGACACTCCCGTTAAAAAGTTAATGAACCATTGCACAAACCCTGCAATCACACATGCAGAAGACCGGGTTGACTGAAGGAACAGCTCAACAGTAAGGATTAAAGGCACTGGACCTGTGTAGAGAGAGAGAGGAAAGCTCAAGTCCTTGAGTACCATTATTTTAGAGTATGCCCTTCACCCATGAAACTCAGAACATCAAGAACTGACCTGGGCCCAAGGTATATGCAAAGAGGAAGGACTCCAGTAAAATTGTGCTGATATATGTCATCTCCTGGATTGTGTCCTGTTAGAAAAAAGAATTGTCAGATGTTAATTGTACTATACCAGGCCTGCCCAACAGGTAGACCGTGGGCTACCGGTAGCCCGCAAAGGGTTCAAAAGTAGCCCTCCGGCCATCAATAAAAAAAGTGAGGGGATAAGTTGTCCACCCCTCCTTCCCCCATCCCAAGGACCACCACTGCTCCAACAAAGTTCTGGGTCAGTCCCCTGTTCTCCCCACCAGCCAGATAATTGGTGTGCCACTGTCTTGTGACCAGCTGAGTCGCTGGTATGGAGTGGAGGGAGGAGAGGGGAAGAGAGGGGTGAGAGGCGGGGTTGCAGGTGTGCCCATCTCCTTTCTTCCCCCCTGGACAATTCCCTCCATAACAGATTAATTGATTTTCAATGCATTCCTATGGGAAACCGCTGCTCTACTTACAATTTTTTAACTTATGATCATGTGCTCGGAAGGAATGGATAAAATTTGTAAGTAGAGGTTTTAGTTTAATAGCCCTCAGGCACTTTGGGCCGCAAAAAGTAGACCTTGGCCTGTTCAAAGTTGGACAGCCCTGTACTACACCAAGGATGGGAATTTCATGATCTTTTGCGCTCAGACAAGCAAGAAAAAAACCACCACATTTTTAACTGTGCAGTGAGATTTCTCTGTGAGAGATTTCTCAGCACCCACCCAGGAGAAATTTGATCCAGAATTTTTTCAGGATTTATAGAGAGTCGTGTCATTATTATTTTTCTGGAAGAAACACCAAGCTGTGTAGGATCATTAGCTACATGAACAAACAAGCTTAATTGCTTAAAACCATAGGTCATCACAATATATCCACAACAACACAAACAACACTGTCAGCATTAGAGATGGGCACGGAATGAACATTTTTTTTGTTTCCGTTACCGTTTGTCATTTCTGCTACGTAAAGAAACGACAAATCAAAATTGTGATGAAAATGAAACGAAACGAACAGAACCACAAAAATTGTGGTCGTTACGTTTCGTTTCCGTTAATGACGATGCACAATGAAATGAGCTGTTTTAAATGTTAAAAAACACCCTGGACATCCGTAAAAACGCAGCAATAATTATTTATATTGTCTGATAATACCTACCGGGGGGGAGGTCCTTAAAATGTTTGTTTTTGTCTTCTCCCATTGCAATGTATTTTTCTTTTCCCTTTAAAATGGATGTCGCCACCAGCCACAAAATGGAGGCAAGCGATGTGATGGGATCATGTTCAATCAATAGCATGCCCAGGTTGCAGACTGGGCAGGCAGGTCTGGCAGCCACAGAGGGCATAAAAACCTCTGACAGCCCCTGTCCTCCTTGCAGTCTCTGGTGGGAGTTAGGGTGGAATTGCTGTCTCTGCGACTCTAGCTTCAGTCCTGCAGCCTCCCTGTGTGCGTGCATGCTGCATACCTCTCAGTGACTACCCTCCCTTTCCCAGCAGTGCAGTCACTCTGCGGCTGCCTTGCACCCTGGACAACGCCCCCCGCTGCCTTTGCAGCCTCCCTGCATACCTAGTCTATACTGTGTCTCTGCCAGCATCCATTTTTAAAGTGTTTTCCCTCTCAACAACAAACGAAAAACCGAAACACCATTTTTTTGTTTCATGCCCATCTCTAGTCAGCATATGTTTATACATAAATAGAAAATGAGATGGCTTCCCTCCTTCCTTAAGATTTTTTCATGCTCAGCGAGTATCTTCTTTGCTGCCAAAGTAACTTTTGCTTCTTGATTGCTAGTTGTTACATCCCTACCCACAAACAGCATACAAAGCTGAGCCAGCGGAGAGGAGTCTAACATAAAATGTTCTAAGGATGCCAGGATTCTTAAATAGGATGGCATCTTTCCTGAATAGGATACACTGGAAAAGACATTAAGCTGAATACAAGTTGGCTGCTCCCTGTACAAAACAGCAAAAGGTTTTTATTACAAATGGATGTCACCCATTTCCCACTAACATCCCTTCTTCCATTGCACAGGCGTATTCAACAAATGCCACATAATGTCAAGAAAAACCTAGAGGTTATTTGATTTTTTTCTCTCTATCCACCCATCTTCTGATGTCCCTTGCCTGTTATTTTTTCCTTCATTCTATTTGTATTATATGTTTTCAACTGTAGATTTTTTTATGTCTTTTAACCTGTAAACCGCCCTGAGTTTCAGTTTGGAAGAAGGTGCGGTATAGAAGTGCAACAAATAAATAATAAATAAATAATAAATATTTTGGCCCTGAGAATTAAAAAAAAAAATCAAAATTACTTTCTAAGGCCACCACCCCCAAAAAACCCTGTACTTTCCATGCTTTCTACCACGCCCTAGATACTTTTTAACAAAACCCAGATGGACTTTATTTTACCCTATGCATTTTTCATTACATTTGTCAAACAGAAAGTCACGCATTCTGAAATTCCGTTCTTCTAATGCATCTTCAATCAAATTCCCAGCTTGTGTCTTGTTTGTGGTACTCTTAACCACAGGCTGATGTAGTGTTTCTATGAAAGGTAGACAAGTCCAACCTCATACCTAGTCTTACAACATGATCACACCTGTTCTCACGCCCCATCCACTCTAAACACATCTTTAAATAACTTTTTTAAAAAAAAAAATTGAAAAGACCTATCTCACCCTCTAGTGCAGTGATGGTGAACCTATGGCATGGGTGCCAAAGGCGGCACTTGGAGCGCTTTCTGTGGGCACCTAACATCACCCTTTCACATCCATTTGTATTCAAGTTAAATTGCTGTATTGGCAATTTGCAAAAAATTAGTGGGTTCTGAATTGCAGTTTGGGCACTCGGTCTCTAAAAGGTTCACCATCACTGCTCTAGTGGTCAAAAGTTTTTTTTTTTAAATAAAAATACAGTTTATGATATGGAAACTGAGTGGTGATGGAAGCCCAAACATTGGCAGAATTTGTACGTACCTGCATCTCAAGGGTCATGGTGATTAAGATGCAGATGATGGCTGAGATTCCAAAACCAATCAGGGCCAAAGTTCTTCGGCCCATGGAATCGGCAAGAAAAATCTGGAGGACATAAATGCCAGGAAAAATAGTGAGAGAAATGCCAGCAAGGAATAGCGGTTGAATTCAGAAATGGACTCGAGGACTCATTAAATCTGCACTCATTTCAAAGGTTAACATCTAGTCATTGTCTCTGGACGTGACTTATACTGCATTCCTGAGAGGATAAAACAGGAATGATGGGCGGCCACATTTGCTACTATAAAAAGAGATAAAAATAAAGGTATGCTAGAATAATTGTTTTATCGGTTATTTATTCTGGAGGGTCACATCCAGCTTATTTCCCTGAGAGGAAGATGACAGAGCAACAGAATCATAAGTTTTAAACCAGACATAAAACCATCAGAACAACACTTTGGGCAAAGATCCGTCTCCCATAAGGGAAAACAACAAAAGTGAACACAACATACCCAAAGCTGTTGAAACTTTTCTGCCAACATTGTCTTCATAAGAAAACTTTTAAAATCTACATTGACATGGCAAAAATTCAGTACTAAGGGACAGCCAATTCCACAGGTAGGCATAAAGAAAGAGAAGGTTCTAGACCAGTGGTTCTCAACCTGTGGGTCCCCAGATGTTCCTGGACTTAAACTCCCAGAAGCCTCCATCACTCGCTGTGCAGCAAGGTGTCTCTGGGAGTTGCAGTCCAGGAACATCTGGGGAAGCACAGGTTGAGAACCACTGTTCTAGACCTTCAGTCTTTATGCTGCCCAGGGATTTTGAGTAGTGCTTCATGTTCAACATCTATTTTAAGGAAAATGTGCCTTTATTACACTTACTGTTCCCCACTCCCCACCATGGGATTTTCTCAGAGATATGTACTTTGTCAATGAGACTTCCAAATTAAGTGAGTGTATATTGTCCAATGACTAATCCTAACAAAGTTCATTGAAAATGTAAGATACAGTGAGGAGAGGAAACATACGGTGCAACAAACAGACATCTTCCTCCAGTCAAGGAATCACCACTTCTAATGACGTGCTAACGTATTTTCACATTTACTCCTGAAATCATGACTAAGTCATAATGGGAAGAATGTATTGGATATGTCAGAACCTGAGACACCCAACTCACCAGCCATCTAGGGCTTAAAAAGGGAATGGTAGTTGATGAATCAACAAAATCAGATTTTTAAAAAATACACATTAAATAAAAACAGTTAATCAGCAGTTAACCATAATGAACAACAGTACTCGAACCTGAAAACAAATTGGTAGCTAGCACTGCTCAACTGAAAAGTGGATAAATGTTGTGTTAAGTGTCGTGAGTGGTGTTGGTAAAGTCATATTAAGCCATTTAGGAGTATTAATAAATGGGGCATCTCCATGTAAACATGATGTTTTGGAAAGCTCACTTTTCCACAACATTGTGGAAAGGAATGTAAATATAAAGGATGGGGACTGTAATAAAAGTGTATTGCAAACACATTTGGAATGGCTCAACATGCGAAAGAACCTCTGACAAAGAAGACCGAGAGACCCACAATGAAACTAGAGGCCCTAGGCTACTCTGAAGGAAGTCAAACAGTATAGGCATAACACTGATACAAAACTATGAAGCAAAGCTTCATTCTACAAAGAAGCATGAGTTTCAGGTCTCAAGAGGGTAGGGGAGGAAGTGAGGGTAGAAGCTTACCGCTAAAAAAAATCCAATCCAGAGGAGAGCCGTTATGGCGATAGTAACGAACCGGACATTGTCAATTCCTACCTTTGTAGACAGGAAGATCCTCTCTGAGTAATAGTAGGCCTGGAATCAGAATAACGAAACATCTAACTAAACCGAAGAGTGGTTATTTTTGCCCAGAATGTTGGCAAGTCTTTAGGTCTGAGGCCCAAATCTAAGTCTTTGATACCAAGTCCAGAGTCACAAGCACCAAGTTTGAGTCCCTATTAAAAACAATCCTCTCGCCTTCCAAAGGGACATGCTGTTTCGTCGTGTCATAAGGTTATGAAACATTTTATAATGTCACAAAATGGCAGACAGCATTCTGTTATGAAACAAAATGAAATGCCTTTTATTTTACTGTTGAAATGAAATGTTTCATTCTCCCTTGCTGCCACCACCTCCCAGACAGGTCAGGCTTTGGGGAAGGGGCCATCCTCCCTCCCCAAAGCCAGACCTATTTTAAAAAAAAACCACCAGGGAGGCAGGGACCGCAAGGGAGAATGCAGGCAATGGTAAATTCAAACAGGTAGTGTTTTTGACAGGTCAGGCTGTGGAGAGGGAGTGAAGCCCCCCTCCACACAGCCCAACCTGTCAAAAAATGAAACCCAGCTGGGTGGCAGCAGCTTCGGAATTATTTCAATGCACATTTCATTTTGTAATGAAAATTCTATTAAAAATTCATTAGTAATGAACAAAAATGAAACACAATGAGTAATGAAACAAAATGAAACAAAACGCTGTTTTTCCATTTTGTGTTCGTCTTTAGTTACGGGTCCTAATCACTGAGAAAAAATGAGTTGAACTGGAGTCAAGTCATCGGTGTGACTTAAGTCCAACTTAACAGCAAGTCTTGCAACTTGAGGCCTAGCCCCTGGTTTTGGCTATGCCAGTTTTCCTAGAGAAATAAATTGTTTCTGTTTTATCTTGCTTCCCTGTTACATCCTGTGCAGTCTTCCTCACATAGCCAAAGCTGCTTCGTTTCTGCCACTAGTCATGGCAACCCTGTCTTTTTCACACAGCCTCTGGTAAGCACTTTCTACCCTTCTTTCTTTTTTATTGCATTTATATACAGTAAGCCACGCCCCCGCTTATCATGGGGGTTATGGTTCCAACCTGACCCACAATAATGGAAAATCCATGAGAAATGGATGCTGATAAGGGTTGGAACTAGGGGTGCTGTTTGGGGCCTCCTAGACTCACCCTCTCCTGGTACTGCCCTGAATGGGCCTCCAACAGACTTCCCGAGTCTGTCAGAGGCCCCAGAAGTGGTTTCCGGCAAACCAGAAGTGCCTTCTGAAAAACTGGAAGTGGCTTCTGGATTGCCAGAAACCACTTCTGGGACCTTCAACAGGCTTCCCAGTTCTGTCAGAGGCCCCAGAAGTGGTTTATGGTGAACTAGAAGTGCCTTCCAAAAACTGGAAGTGACTTCTGGATCACCAGAAACCATTTCTGGGGCCTCTGACAGACCCAGGAAGCCTGTCAGAGACCCATTTGGGGTAGCACCACAGCTGGGTTATGTGCAGGAGGCCTCAAACATGCCCATGCAGCTTACCCCAAATGGGCTTGCCTTTCATATTCTGTCATCCTGCAATATACCATTAATGTAGTATATGAACCGCGAAATGGCGGGGGACCACTGTATTTATTAAATTTGTATACTGTCTCATTAGCGCTTTCTTTCTCACACCCATTCCACTGCATCCCAGCCTGAGCCAGTCTTCATCTTCTCAAAGCCAACTGAATTGTCTCAACCCACCTCTGACTTGCAACTTACTCTATCCTTTCCTTCATTGGTCTCCTACCCACCAGCATCAATAGTACTTCAGGCACCATCCCTCCTACTTCTTCCATTGTTCCCAAGTAGGCAGAGAACTCCAAAGCGAGCCACTATGTCAGTAAATACAGTTGTGTGATTGAAGCCAGCACCTGTAATTTCAGAGGTGTTCTGGTTCCCAATATATAGTGGTACCTCTCAGCACTGTGCTGAGAACAACCTGCATCCAAACTTCTCTCCCCCCCCCCAGGACTGTCTTCCTATCGTTTGGGAATATTTTGGCCTTCCTTACCGCATTGACGCCCGAAAGCTGCTGTCCACCCATCAAAACAATGATAGTAATGACATGCCATTGTAAGTTTGGATTTCTTAGCAATTTAAATGAAGTCATGGCCTTCTCTGTCCTCTCTGCAAGGTCCTCCTGTCGGAGCTCTTCAATCTCATCATCCACATTTCTCCTCTCTCTCAGACTCTTCAAGGCTAAATGGAAACAGTGGTAGAAAGACTTTGAGTTTGGGGAACGTTAAGGCTTTGCCTGTCTATCACTTACTGCCTCTGTGGGCGTTTATACACGACCCCTAAACTCCGGGGCAAATGGCTCCCAGCTCCAGAGCTTTAAAATGTTTCCCCACCAGCTCCGGAGTTAACAGGAAATTAAGAGTGACCGCGCCCACTTTAGCGCGTCCCAGCCCAGCGTTCAGGTACCTGCTCTTTGGAAGTGAAAATTATTTGATCCGGTGTAACGATAGTGAGTGTGGGGCTCTCCTTGCTTCTGTTTGTTGTTTTTGGCTCCCGCCCCTTTAAGAGCTACTTTTACCAAGACGAGAGGCAGAACGAGGTGAGCGGCATGCTTTTCTTTCTCTTTTTCTCCCTCCCCTCAAGCAGGCAGGAGCAAGGAAGTGCGGAGGGGGTGGCAATGCAGGAAGAGTGACGAACCCCTTAAGATCTCTGGTCCGAATTTAAGTGGCCAGCGGATCTTAGAGGTCATGTAAAAAGGCCCTGTGTCTGGTTCGCCAGTTGCACAGTGGCAGATAGAAGGACACTCCAGAGGGTCATAAACACTGCTGAGAAGATAGTGGGCTGTCCTCTTCCTCCTTTGGAAGAATTATACAACTCCAGATGTTCAAGGAAGACATCTAGAATTTTGAGAGACCCTTCGCATCCTGGCCACCAATTTTTTGAACTGTTGCCGTCTAGCAGGAGATACAGGACTCTTAGGTCAAGGACAAATAGACTAAAGAACAGTTTTTATCACAGAGTTAAATGTGACAGTTTTAGCACCATCTTAATCATTTTTAAGTAGTTTTTTAAATTTTGTAAGCAATTTTAAGAGTTTTTAATATTTTGTATGGTGTTTTATGTGTTTTGTTTGTTTAGAGTGTGTAGTGGAACAGCACTCTAATTTCGTTGTGCATATCTTGTGTATGCATAATGACAATAAAACTCTATTCTATTCTATTCTTAAACATGTGCCTCCACGGTCTGGAAATATTAAACATATTAAAAGAAAAATCGCTCTGACCAGTATTTGCCACAAAGAACTGTCCAGACCACTCATTCGTCCCAGGCTAGGAATTTGAGGGTTCCATCCCCAAGGGAGGCCTGAAAAGTATCAATTTAGGAACTGAGGCTTCCTCAGAGGTAGCCCCCCATTTATGGAATAAACTGGCCCCCCAAAATATGTCTGGCTCCCACACTTCAAACACCAATTAAAAACATGGCTCTTTAGGTTAGCTTCCTGGGAATTTTAATGACAACGAACTATAATGTCTGGAAATGTTTTCCTTCCGCCTGTTGTGTATGTTTATTTCTTTATCCTTTCGTTACTACAGATACTTTTACTCTTTGTTAATGATCATGGTCAGTTGTGCTGTATATTATTCATTATATGATTATTTGGTCCAATTATGTTTATTATATGAATCTGTATAATTTTATATTTTACTTTCATCCATTGCTGTTATTTATATGATTTGTATAATTTGTTTTGCTGTATTTTAAACTACCTAGAGTAGCCTTTGGGCTAGATGGCATGGTATAAAGATCTAAATTAATGGAGCCTGAAGTGATGTAGTGGTGGCCTTGTTGTTGCTCAGTCGTTCAGTTGTGTCTGACTCTTTGTGACCCCATGGACCAGAGCTCGCCAGGCATTCCTATCTTCCACTGCCTCCTGGAGTTTTGTCAAATCCATATTGGTTGCATCGATGACACCGTCCAACCATCTCATTCTCTGCCGTCCTCTTTTCCTTTTGCCTTCAATCTTTCCCAACATCAGGGACTTAGTCATGGCCTAGTCATGGGTTAATGGAGCTCTGCACCCCCAAATTTCTCCTGTTAGGGCACCCCAAGGGGCTAAAGCTATTCTGGAAGAGTAGCAAAGAAGGGTGATACCTGTCAACCGCAGGGGTGGCAGCGGTCACACTCTGTTTGATCCAGGAATACCCATATCCCCCACAGGAAGAAAACAAGATGCATCTTGCTAGTCATTGGCATTCTGGGAAAGCTGTGATGTTTAAGCTTTAAACGCACTGTGATACTGATGGGTGAGATTGAGCTTTTTTGATATTTATAGAAGATACCAGTCCCCTTGAGACAACTATTTAATCTCCTCTAACAGGGAAATTACTTTGTCCCCATTTTCAACTGGAAAGAAAAAGCTGCTCTAACTCAAAAAAGCAAGAAAGAGGGGGATCAAAAGTTTTTAACTTGTATAATACATTGTTTTATTATTTTTAATAACTTTTCTATAGATGAGGGAATTCTGGGACTTTTGCCTTGTTTCCTGACCCCTCTTCAGAATCTTTACTTTAAACTGCAAATTTTCCTGTCATGTTGGACAAAACCTTTTATCTAGAAACTGGTACCAAAGCCCAGACTGATTGACCTTTACATGAGAAAATGTCAAGGAACAGGCATGGAGTTGGAAGTGACTTCAAGGAACATCCAGCCCAGTAGGAAGTGAATTCACAGATCCTCCAGTCCAACCCCCAAAAATCCTCACTTTGAACAGTTGGAACATATGTAATGACTGAGGTTTTTTCTTTCTTTTCAGTCACCTCACTAAAATCTAAACCAGAACTATATAAAAGCATGTTTGTTGTTTGTTGTTGGGTTTTTTATATACAATGAGAACCCGTAATCTAAAGCTAGAAGAGAAAACCGACAAAATGAAGGACCAAATTACAATAATGGGCACACAAATTACAACAATGGGCACACAAAGACCCAAAAACTGAAAACCAACAATCTATTGAAAAGGTGGAAGGGAAAACGGATCAAATACAGAAAGAACTAGAAGTGAAGAAGGAGAATCAATGTTTATTTCAAATAAATAAAGGCCTGGAAGATACAATTGTGATGATTGAAATGGATAGAGCATCCAGTATTTTGAGACTCCTGAACATCCCAGAGGAGAAGGATATAGACATGACAGAACAAATTACAACAATATTAGCAGAGGTACAAGGAATTGAGACTGAAGAAATGGAAGGCAAAATAGATCAAGTCTATAGAGCCAATTCGGGCTATGAATAAATTTCCACATGAAGTTCATGTAAAATTTGTTAAGAGTGACAATAGACAAAATCTTGAGGATAGTTAGAGATGAACCAATAGTAAATGAACAAACACAATTGGTGGTACTGAAACAGATTCCCTGGGAGGCAAGAAGATATACACTTCTGTTGATAACGCAAGAGAGTTCTATGAAAAACATATTAAAACAATGGAGAAATACAAAAGAAGGCTCTGGGAAGAAGGAAGAAACAAGATTAGAAGAACTAGAAGAACAAGGAGAACAAGAAAACCCAGCAGAAAAAAACAGAACAAGAAATGGTGGCAAAAGAGAAAAGATAATCTAGAGCAGGGGTCCTCAAAGTTTTCAAACAGCGGGCCGATCCACCACCACCCAGACACCACTGGGGGCCGGATCACAGTCCAAAAGCAGCTGCGGAGGCTGGCTTGCTAACAAAACAGGGGGTAGGTGGGGGGTGCAATTGGTCCCAGGGGCCGGATTCAGGACCTTGGGGGGCCGCATCCGGCCCTGGGGCCTTAGGTTGAGGACCCCTGATCTAGAGCAATAAAACCTAAATATAAGCTTGGAACCAATCCCCTGCAGATATAGTGGTGGTTTTGTAAGCATGAACACTCAGGAAAAGAGCTCCAGAAGGAAAATGGTGGGTTAACCTCAGTTCCCTATATGGTTTTGAGCCACTGTACCTTCTCTTGCGCTCTGTTCATCCCGCTTCTGAATCAGTAGGTACCTTGGACTCTCAGGGCATGAGAAGAGTAGGGCAAGCTGAGTTAAGGGCATGAGTCCAGCAAGCCCCATAAGTATTGGCCAACCTTTGAAAAAAAATTGAGCAATGAGAGAAACACCGTTAACAGCATGTGCAGTATATCTGACGTCCCCCCCCCCGAAGTCAAAACATCTACTGCATCCACATACCTTTTTTAGTTCCCAGGATTTCACGAAGAGCACCTATTTGGGCCACTACCACACCGGTGTTCATAAAAAAGAGGGACATGGCAATCATCCCTCCTCTCAGGCTCTTCGGAGCAACCTCACCGATATAGAGAGGGACAACACTTGAGATTATGCCTGGTAAGAAGATGAGTCAAGAAGGGGAGTGGAAGCACAGAATGCATACGACATGAATTTCAGAAACATTGGCGCTAGAGATGGGCACAAAACACCAAAATGGCGTTTCATTTCGTTATTCATTGCCCCAGGCCCCGTTTCGTTTCGTTTAATAAAAAATGATTTAAAAAAACCATCGTTTTGTATTTCGTTTGTTTCATTTTTCTTTTTAAACTTTTTGTTTCATTTTTTCTGGCCTGGCCTGGCCGAGGGACACCTTTTTTTGGGGGGGGGGAGTATTATTTTAAATAGTCCCTGTTGCAGGTTTTTTTCTTTTTTCTTTTTTTACAGCTAAGAAGCGCTGTAATTTTTTTTTGTTTTTTATTATTATTTTAAATAGTCCCCATTGCTGGGCTTTCCCCCTCTTTTTTATTTTTATAGCTGAGAAGTGCTAGTGCCTCTGTTGTTGTTTTTATTCCCCCCCTGGCCTGGCCAAGGAGGAAATGGTACACCAGAATGAAAAACGAAGCAAACGAAATGGAAATTTCCATTTCCATTTGGTTTTGTTTCATTTTTCTTTGATGGGTCCCTTTGTTATTCATTTTGTTCCCTAACAAAATGAATAACGAATAACAAAATGAATAAAAAGTTCATTTTGTGCCCATCTCCAAATCTTTATGGAGAACCTCAAGGGGTTTCTATTGGTTCATCATCAGTCTAATCAGGCGGAAGTTTCTCAGCTTTTCCTCTAAACCGTGATGAACCATACAAGCAATACACAAAGAGCTGTGATGCCCAGCCTCGGATTTCGTATATTCTTTCTTTTGAAATCTATCCGACTCAAAACAAAATGGGTTCCTTTTAGTAGGGGCATTAAGGTTTCTATATTATTATTACTACAATTAAGAAGCCTCCCCAAAGAGTGGAAAGCATTGCTAGTACATTAGGGCATGATAAGAATTAATAGAATTAATAAATATGAGAATAAAGCTGAAAACTATTATAAAGTGTTAAACCCAACTGTGGGTATTAGGTCATGTTGGTATAAACACAAAAGAAGATGCCAGCCTGTAGAGTGTAACAAATACTTGTGGTTAACTGAGATAAGAGCCAACGGGGAAGCGAAGACAACGCAGACATGTGGGCACCATCTTATGGCACCAAAAAGCGCCATTTTGTTGGCAGCAGGCAATGGGAACTAAAGCCATTTCTAAGAATTGTGATAACTTACCAGGTATGATTACGTATGACATATGCACGAAATACGTAAGCTGCGGCTACAGAAAAGTATAAAAGACCACGGAAAACCATCACTCGGAGTCCAGGACAGCAAGGCCTCTGGCCTGTATGCTGTGCCTAGGATCCTTAGACTAACCCACTCCCTGTAATGCCTAAATGTCCTGTGCTGAGGGAAACGAAAACTGAAGAGCATGAAAACTGAAGAACTGAAGAGAAAATATTAATTTTTAGATCAAATTTTATTCTTATCAGATGGTGCATTGGCCGGGAACCGAACCCGGGCCTCCCGCGTGGCAGGCGAGAATTCTACCACTGAACCACCAATGCAATGAGCTCTGGAAACGAAAACTGAAGAGCAAGAAAAAAAAATTTGGGAGGGGAAACGAAAACTGAAGCCCCTATTATGTATATTTCTATCTGTCTTTAATAAACCTTTTGCTATAACTAACTAAGCGTGGCAATTTTGATGAACCACCAATGGTGCATTGACAATTTATCAAGGTGCATTGGCTACTTACAAAGAAAACCACCAATATCAATTTTTAGATCAAATTTTATTCTTATCAGGCATTCCCTGTACAACAGTGTACAGCTGGCCAATCTTTCAATTCCAGCAGTGCAGCATTGAAAACTTGCTAATATTCCACATAGGTCCATAATTGTAAATCATGCAACACTCTGATGTGGAAGAAAGAAAGATTATAAAGATGTATAGTTTCCAAAATTCTTAGCATACTGTTACCCCACTCAGAGTCTCTGTGACATTTTGTACCAAATTAATTCATTAAACAATGACTTCCATTCTGCCTCAAGGAACCCTTTGCAAAGTCTTTATCTGAACGTCCTTGCCCATCCTGCCGCAGTTTCTAGGAATCTATTCTTCAACCCAGTATCCTATAACCTTACCTCCTTTAGAAAACTGAATCTGGAACTTCATGGCCATGAAGTCAAGTCATGAAATGTGGGTTTATATGAAAGCCCAACATACTAGCCATGTTTCATTAGGATTTTTGCTGCAAGCCACTGTAGAATAGACAAGCCTTTATTCAGATGGAGGTGTTGGCAAACATTTCAAAGTAAAGCTTTGCTCTTGGCTCTTCTTTGGTCTGTGCTTATTCCTTCTTCGCACCAAGGCTTCTCATCTGTGGTAGCCGGCTTCAGCTCAGTCATTGACTGACCACCCTTCTCTAAAATTCCATCCATCCATCCATCCATCCATCCATCCATCCATCCATCCATCCATCCATCCATCCATCCATCCATCCATCCATCCATACATACATACATACATACATACATGGAGTAGAAAATCTAGGAGTTTGATTCACCTGTGCATATTCCAGTATACAAGCGTGCAAACATGGTATATTCATAGCCTTGGATCACAGTTGAGATCCCCATGATAACAGATGAGATGAGGGACAAAAAACCAGTTATCATCAAGGCACCTTTTCTGAAAGACAGAGATATGACCAATATAATATAAGGTGTCATCCAAGGAGCAGAGGATGGAGTGAATCTAGAGAACTGCAATAGGCTTCTCATTGTTCTGTTAATATTTTTTTCTGGGTTGCTAGTTGTGAGAGCAAAAAAGCACTGAACCTCCAGTGCCCAAACAGAAACTTCTTGATTGTCCTTAATTGCAAGATATGCAATAACGGGCTCAAGATACAGGAACCCAGATTTAGGGTGAATGCCAAGGACAGCTTCTTAACTATTAGAGCAGAACAACAATGGAACTAATTACTTTTCGAAATGGTGAGTGCATTTAAGAGAAAATTGGACACCTGTCAGCCAGATCTGCTTTTATTTGGCATCCTGCCTTGACAGGGGGATGGACTCCATAGCCTTATATGCCCCTTCTAACTTCTGACTCTAACTAGGCATGGGACTTTTGTTTCAGAATGGGTTAGGTTCCGAAATGAATCATGGCAGCACAGGTGCCGTTCAGAACCGGGATCCAGCCTCCGGAACAAAATCACCCATTGACTTACCTTGCCTTACCTTGTGTGGGGTGCAACTCCAATCAGGAAGAAGCCTCCAACGTGTCATTGTTCTTTCTGCCTGGCATTGGCCAATCAGGAACTGTGCAGGGACAAGCATTGTCCTGCCTCCCTGTCTGACTGGCTAGCTCCAGGGAGAAGGAACAATGACATGTTGGAGGCTTCTTTCTGATTGGAGTTGCACCCCGTGCAAGGTAAGTCAATGGGTAAGTTCATTCCAGAGTCTGGATCCCGGTTCTGAATGGCACCTGTACTGCCATGATTCGTTTCAGAACCAATCCATTCCGAAATAAAAAGCCCATGCCTAATTCCAACTCTATTAATCTCTATGATTCTATTGTTCAAGGGTTTTGTTGGGATTTTGAGATTTAAGCCAATCCCCGTTTTTGCATGGGCCAGAAACGTGGTTTGTGCAGTTCCTTTAATTCAATATGCTGCACAATGTATCTAGAATATTCTTCCTACAACCATGTAATCTGCCATTGACCTACAGCACTTTCCGAATGGCATATGAGAAAAACTGGAAGTACAGAATCAGTCAAAACCACACTGGCTTGGATGATGGATATTCTGGGGCATATTCACAGCTTCTTTACATTGAAGAATGTATTAGATGATGCAAGATCATCACTTTCCAAGTGTAAGTTCCTAAACATTGCACCTGTCAGCAACAGGCTGCTTTCGCCAATCATGTCTTGGCGTATGTCACACAATTCTCTTCTCTTCTGAGCAACTGTACCTAGTCACCATTTCTCAGCACCACCGACCCAAGTGGTCACCCCATTAGCATTGTGAATGATGATCCTTGTACCTGCCAAACTTATCCACTAAGTAGCCAACTGTCAGTGCCCCGAATATGCCTCCAAAAGGGAATAAAGCAAATGTGATGCCTATCAGGACCATCTGGGTTTCTGGATCCTTCATCTCTTCCACTTTTGATATGTTATAGAAGTCTTGCATGAGCTAAGAGAAGAGCACACAAAGACTGTGTTAGGACGTCTCTAGACATTACATGGCAGCCAAAACAAACAAACAGACCAAAAGCAAGACTTCAGTCAGGCAATACAGCAGGAATTCTGTTTTTCTCCTTAGATCCTTTCATCGGAGAAAGGCAGTGAATCAATAAAATCACTAACGATTGCTCAAACTGTCTGATGAACACATTTCATGCACAATGGCCAAAAACTGTTGCTTAGTGTACAAAATATGTGAGATGGGATCCTATTACTATCTCAACTACATTAGACCCATAGGCTGAAATTTTGGTGCAGAGCTCCATGTGCGCAACACAGACGACGTCGTCATCAGTAAATTACCTCTGGTTAATTGTGAGGTTGGGTGGTGTGTGACTTATAGACAATGCAACAAAAGGCACTTGCACCCTGAAATTCACAGAGGAATAATAATAATAATAATAATAATAATAATAATAATAATAATAATAATAATAATAATAATAATAATAATAATAATAATAATAATAATAATAATAATAATAATAATAAATAAAAACTTTATTTCTATGCCACCTTTCTCCATGAAGGAAGAAAGCTTTCAGTCTGCTGTGGCTGCCCAATGCTGATGATGTCTTCATCACTGTACACATGGAACTCTGCCACAGGATTTCCGCCACTGACTGGGTGGGATTTACAGAGGCATTGACTTACTATTCTGCAATCAATTAAAGACATCTACTCTTGATAGAGAGTGGCCATAGGATGCCCACCGTGAGGCTGCAATCCAGAAAACATCAAAGCTAGATCGTATGTCAAGTACAGTGACCCCCCCCCCACCTATTGCAGGGGTTAGGGAACCAACCTGACCCACGTTAATTGAAAATCCGTGATATGTGGATGCAGGTTGGGTCAGGCCTGGGGTGCCTAACTGGGGGCTCTTGTACTTACCCCCAGCCTGGTGCTGCCCCAAACGGGCCTGCGAGGGCCTTCCCGGGCCTTTGGGGGCTTCTAGAAGGCCTGGGAAGGCCCTCGCAGGCCCGTTTGGGGCAGCGCCAGTCCTGAGGTAAGCAAGGGAGGCCTGAGACAGGCCTTTCCCCCCTTAACCCAGGGGGGCTTTTTCATATACTATGGTCCCATGATATAGCGGGACCACAGTATATGAACCGCGAATGGGCGGGGGACCACTGTATTCCATAATTTTTCAAATCTTGGGAAAGCTATGCTTTCCAACATCTCACCTGTATGGCCACTATTGCTCTCAATTATTGTGGATCTCAGGGATATGAAATCCTCAAAATGTAACCTTTTCCCACTAATTACATCTATCATCTAGGGGACAATAATAAATCTTCCAATGTTGTTCAAATGGAAATAGAGGATGGTGCAAATTTTTAAGGTGAATACACACAGATAGCCACCAACCAACTTTTCATAAGCACCTTTCTACTGTCTGTCTTCTATTTTATTGTGTTTTGTTTAAATTTCACAAACGGTTGGTTGTACACACATCTGAAACAGGGTGCATTCATCAACTAATAACTAATGCTTATGAGAGTTACTTCTTTGGACTAGTTACTGTCCACACACACAGCCATTTTCTGGGAGATGTAATGAAAAAGTCATTTTTCCAGGCTCTAACCATTATCTTCACCCCTTTATTAGGAAAATAAAATAATAGGCACATTCAAAATGTACTGAACATGCCTGGCAGATAGGGACAGCTAGACCTGAAAGGAGAACCATGGGTTTAAGGAAATCATAAACACTAGAAGGCAATCCTACCGCAGAAGGGGAATAGACGATCCAGAGGTTGTAACCATGTTGCATCGAGAGGAGAGAGGAAGCCACCGAAACACGAATGAGTGTGTTTGTCAGTTTCTATGGGAGAGTAAACAATCAGTGTACAGGAAAACCACTGTGTTTCTTAAAGGTTTTACTAAGGAAGTTTGTCAAATAACAAATAAATTGACAATAACACTGCAACAACGCTAAAATGAAAATTAGTCAAAGAAAAGGGATCTGTCCAGGTATTAATTCATAAATGTAGAAGGATGAAAGAGCACAACATCAGGAAGAAACAAGTAAGGGACTTGTGATACTACAAACAAGCAAATTTTACTTTCAATGGACAGTAGCTCATGTCAGTAGCACATACTGGGTCCCGTCCATGAAAGTTTATGTTACATAAAGCTCATTATGCTTTGAAGGCGTGCCACAAGCCTCTTTCTCATAGTCTACCAAGGGAACGTTTGCAATTTGCAATGTTGTGAAATAGGTATCAAATTAATTACTCTAACAAACTGGAGCACCGGTGTGGACTAGGACACAGCAGACCTGGGTTCAAATCCCTGTTTGGTCATGGAAGCTGAATGGTCAACATATCTCGTACACCATGAAAACTTGGCCTCGGGCTCATACAACATGAAAAGATGGGAGCCAATCTCCTATTGCTAGCCTCAACTAGATTAGACCTGCTGGATATGATTTAAATGGGCCCTTCCTATTCAGCAGCTAATTTGAGCAGTCTACACTCGACACTAGTCAGAGGCTGCTAGCTGTGGAGTTGCAATTTGGAAATTATCAAAGCTAGAATGCCTGTCAAGGTTGGTTTAATTCAGTGGACAGAGTGCTGGAGTAGGACTGAAAAGATTTGGGTTCAAATTCCGCTCTGCCATGGAGACTCATGGGTGGTATTCATGAATGCTAAATCATTCCTTGACTACCTCACATGCCTTGAAAAACCATACGTAAGAAGGCGTCTGTGAAGATTCTCAGTCATCCAGGTGCGTTTAACTGGGAGTTGAGTCATGGCTACTGGACTTCTTTTTTGAGAGATAGAAACATTTCGCTGTTCATCCGAACAGCTTCATACGTAAGAAGCTGTCTGACAACACAAACCCACAGCAATAAATTATATTCCAGATACCCCCTCTTACTTTGGGGGATATTCATCACCCATCAAACCAGAACCCTGCTTAGTATTTATTTCACCAGTACATTTCTTATAATATAAGTTGAGGTTCTCATGGGGGTGCATTTCATGTATTCTATGTAAGGAAATTAGAAATATAACTGGGATTGGAGCTGTACCACTGGTCTTACCTACTTTTAATATTTTACTGGCATCAGATAAAATAACCTTTCCCTACTGTTTGGTTTGCTGACATTTTATTGCATTGTATTGTGTTTTTGTTGATTTTCTAAAGTACTCAAGAAGGCTTATATTGAACAGTGACATTTAAGTGCAGTAAATATTTCTGCAATACATTATACTATGCATTTTTAAAAAAATCAATTGATGATTTATTCTGACAAAACTAATGCATGCAATAATGCTTATATGTAATCTCATAGCAATATCCTAATTTTAGGACTGTACAGCTGGAAGGGACCCTCTGGATGAAAAAGTCCACCTCTTATCAAAGATTCATAGTGGAGAATCAAACTCCCAACTTTGGATTACTGAGCTAACCAGCAGTTAATACAGTACATGAGGAGACCTGTGGTGCAGTGGTTAAATGCCTGTACTGCAGGTAAAACTGTGCTCATGACCTGGAGTTCAATCCCAGGTAGCAGGCTCAAGGTTCACTCAGCCTTCCATCCTTCCGAGGTTGGAAAAATGAGTACCTAGCTTGCTGGGGGGGGGCAATGTGTAGCCTGCATACTGTAATTAAACTGTAAACCACCCAGAGACTACTTGAAGTGGTATGGGGGGGTATATAAGCAGAATGCGTTGCTTTGCTTTGCTTTGCATATTGGCTGATATCCAGTAGTGAGTAAACACTATAGGAAGTAGGCCCCTAAAAACAGTGAGCATCTGGTGAGTCTTCTTAGAATCATCTTGGAACTGCAGAGCTAGGAGGGACCCAATGGATGATTGAATCCAACCCCTGTTCAAGAGGCATAATTAGGAACCAGACTCCCAAACTCTGGCTACTCTGTGGAAGTTCCATTGATTCTATGGTCCAGGTCTAGTGTTGACTCTCTAGTGGCATTCAACCAATACATCAGCGTAGATTCTGGCCTCATCTGATGTTATGGGCAACAATTCAGAATCACTTTTTTTTTCAATATCTGAAATCCCTGCCGTTGAGGAGGTCTTCCCTCTTAGCTCACCACTTTCCTTGATCCTTCCTCTTTCCCCACTTCCACTTTTTTCATGCTTCTTTAGGGTAGGAGTCAGAAATGAGGTTCACCTGTGGAAAAATAAAGGAATTATACCAATAAAAGATCATTGATTCTATTACGTCCCTGAAGAAAAATATCTTTCCAGGGTCAGTGAACTAAAATGGAGATATGTAGTCAATACAAAATAAAAATAGAAGGGTAGACATTTGTGTTTCCAGAGTCAGACCACCATTTTTTTCTAGAAGCAGCTGGGCTAATCTCTCCATCCATCAGGGATAGGCAACACAGAGACTTCCAGATATTAGATTGCACCTCGCAGTGTTCCTTGCCACTAGCTATGAAACTCAGGACTGATGGACATTTTGTCTGCCCCCTTCCAATAAGCCTATAAGCAGGATGTACTGTACGAGTAACTATCTTCCTTTGTCCTGTATCTTGAATGCAAAGGTTGACTGCCCTAACATTCTGAGGTTCTGCTATTTAATTCATACAGTTCATAGCTACTGGTGGACCAGTTCTTCTCCACTTCCTGCTCTAAGCCTTAGAAGAAATCAGAAAGAACACTGCTTTGCCCACCCAGCCTGAAAGAAAGAGGCAAGAGCCAATATATGGATTTTAAATTGGGCCACAACTTGATTATAACAATTAAACTCAAACTTAAGTTCTTACAAGGAGGCCTGAATGTAGTGAAAAGAGGTTTGGGCCTGGAGTCTGCTTCATAACCACTTATAACCTTGTGTGATTGCACTAACAATATGTTTTCAATGTTAGTTTCCATCACTCATAACATTTACATGGAATTTTACTCCTTTTTGAGTTCTCTTGTAGCTTTAATGTAATGTTGTCTGTTAATGCTGTAAGATGTCCCTCAATTCTCTGTTCTTCTCAATACCTAAACATGTCTTAATTGTACTGGACTGTATATTGTCCCTCCTTACTGTAAGCCACCTTGGGTCCTTTTCCAAGGAGAAAGGCAGAATAAAAATAAATAAATAAATAAATATATCAAAGGCTTTCTGGGATCTGATAGTTCTTGTAAGTTTCAGAACATATCCAAAAGCCCAAAAAACTCACAAGAACTATCAATCAAATAAATAAATAAATTCAACCTCCAGCCCAATCGACACCTCAGTGAGTTCCAGCTCAAGATGGTGCTGCCCATCTGTGCAGCCCTCTCTTGAACTCTTGGGGTCTACTTTTCACTGAGGCAGCTCTGAACACCATTCCTAATTAATCATCTTACAACCAGTGTGAGCTTATAATGCTACATTCCTATCTTTTGATCACTACATCCTATAAAATGATGGCTGCCCCCCATCCCAGACGATGTATCTCAACTGGAACTCACCTGCATTAAACTACCTCTTGCACTACCCACCGTTGTGACCGGTAAATTACACTACATCCTGAAAAAAAAAAAAACAGATTGAGAATGGGATGGGTGAAAACTCGCTGCTACCAAAGGCCAATCAGGGTTACAGCCAAAAATTCCCATTCAGCCCTGAAGCGTCCAGCTAATCTCATTCTCACTCTGACTAGGGAGAGCGGGAGGGATTTTGCTTGCTGGGAAAAAAAGAGGCTGGGGCATTGGGTGCCCAGCCCCTGCTAAGGGACCCATGTAGCAGCACAATTCTGCACCAAGCTCTGGGCAGCCAGCCAAAGAAGCCCTGTGCCGAAACTACACCCTGCGTGGAGTCGCCAGTATCTCTTAGAATATGAAAGACTGTGGGAAGGAACTGTTTTCTCTTCTGAATTGATTCCGAAGTTTGTAAAGGGACACCACGAAATGGACAGTAGAAACCGCCAAGAGCTATTGGAGTCACAGAGTCATCTACCAACACCTCATGTGTAGTCGCCCATACAATTTTGGAATGAACACACAGAGAGCAAGCAAAACTTACCACCGCCTTCTGCTCTCAGCAAGTAGGAGAACATTTCACCAGCTCTATTTTCCCTTGGAAAAAAAGCACACAGATGTCTATGGGAGCCTTGACAGCCAATCAGGAGAAGGGAGTTGGAAGGTTCCAAAAGTAGCTGTTGACAGTTGAGAACCAAGGTGATGCACAGCCTCTTCCAGGAAAGGAATGTATCCTTGGCATCTTTGTTCCTACTGGAAATATTGGCCCGATATTGTACAGCCATATTGGGCGGTTCTCTGCCTTTTGAATCCTTAGGCACAATATCATTAAATTCGTAAACCGAAGTTTTTTTGTGTTTGTTTTGAAGAATTGAATCATATCAAAGCCTGCCTGTTCTAAATGAAAATGTTGTTTTGGCAAGGAGAATTGCCCCGCAGTTTTGTTGCCACACTCAGAAAAGGATGCTCTTTCATTGGTGTGCCAATTCTCTTTGGCCACCCCTGTCTCCTTCACACAACATTCAGCATCTCGAGTGTGAAAACGAACCTTGTTTTTATGCTATGCAAGATGAAGTAGAGAAGGCAGAGAATGGTGGGCACTCCTGACTGATGCACAGTTATGATACTTCCACATAGAGCTAGGGAATGTTACTCTTTTTGTCTAGAAGCCCAGGGATCCACTTAACACCACTGCCGTCCAAAATGCAACCGTTCCAAACTCAGCTTCCACTGAAATTTTCAAAATAAGAGTACCCCACGACTGATTACTTGAAAAATCTAAGTAGAGGGTTTTTATTCATCTCTTTTCCAAATTGGCAGCTGAAAAGATAACTAAAATATAACGCCTGTTGTTTACAGAGAAAGACAAGCAGACCAAAAGGTCATCATTTCATGATAAGTTGAGGATAGAATCTGTGCAGCTCTCTTTTGAACTCTTCCTTCCTTCCTTCCTTCCTTCCTTCCTTCCTTCCTTCCTTCCTTCCTTCCTTCCTTCCTTCAGTGCACAATAGGGAACAAAATACAATTCATAATCACAACCCCAAAGCACCTACATAACAAACTGATATAACATGATGAAATAAAACAGGGCTGCCCAACTTTGAACAGGCTGAGGTCTACTTTTTCTGCCCCAAAGTTCCTGAGGGCTACTGCATGAAAACTAATGTTAAAAATATTTTTAAAGTAAAATCAAAGGAGGCGATTTCGTTACTGCCTCAGAAACCATGGCACACTGCCATTTTCACTTCTGTACCCCAAGCTAGCTGTTTGCCTTGGCTCCCAGGTCATGTCCCCACCACACACACACACACACACACACCATAGCCTAATTTGATGGGTCACTATTGCTAGCCCAGTTCTTCCTTCCTTCCTTCCCTCCTCTCCTTCCTTTCACCCTTTTCTTTCTTCCTCCTCTCCCTCCTTTCTTTTTTCTTTTCTCCCTCCCTCTATTTCTTTCTTTCTTCCTACCTGCCTTCTCCATTCCTTCCTTCCTTCCTTCCATTCTTTTTTCTTCCTTCCTTCCCACTCTTCTGTCCTTCCTCCTTTTCTTTTTCATTCTTCCTCCATCCATCCATCCTCATCTCCCTTCTTTCTTTCCCTTTTCTTCCTCCTTCCCTCCTCCTCCCCTCTCTTCTTTCTTTCTTTCCCTTTTCTTTCTCCCTCCCTCCCTCCTTTCTTTTTCTTTCTTTCTTTCTTTCTTTCTTTCTTTCTTTCTTTCTTTCTTTCTTTCTTTCTTTCTTTCTTTCTTTGTTTCTTTCCCTTTTCTTTCTCCCTCCCTCCTTTCCTTCCTTCCTTTCTTCCCTTCTTCTTTCCTTCCCTCCTCCTCTCCCTTCTTTCTTTCTTTCTTTCTTTCTTTCTTTCTTATCTCCCCCTCCTCCCTCTCTCCTCCTCTTTCTCTCTCTCTTTCTTTCTCTCCTTCCATCCCCCCTCCCACTTCGAAGAGCCAGAAAGGGGGCGAGGGAGATGAAACAGGCTCACGTCCTGAGGGGTGCGGGGCTGGAGGTTGCCTCGTGTCAACTCTGCACAGTGGCGGCGACTGTGTATCTCCCCCGTTGGTCCCGCGCTCCGTCATCGCCTCATCGCCAGCATGGGCTCCTGGGCACATCCCCAAGCGGCTGCTCCTCCCATTTTTTCACTTCTTTTGCCCATTGGGGCTATGGCTCAGAGCCCCCGCCTCAGCTTGCAACCAAGGCAGCGATGGTGGGCGGCGGCGGCGGCAGCGATGGTGGGCGGCGGGGGGGCAATTGCGGGGGGGTGGCGGCAGCGGTGGAGGTGGGGGCGATGGCGGGCAGGGGCGGCGGCAGTGGGCCTGGCGTGTTGGGCTTGCTCATTTTTCTAGCAGCGGCCGCAGCAGCCACGGAGGCAGGATCAGGCCACCTTGCTGGGCCCGCCTCTGTGCCTGCCGCACCTGCTTCCCAAACTGCACCGGGTACCGCTGGAAAACCCAAATGAGCCCAGCAGGCCGGCCTGGGCCCACTGCCATCACTGGAGCCACCGCTGATGCTGGAGAGGGTGAGCGAGTCCAGTGCCAGCTGGGCTCCCAGGCACTTCGCCAGTGCGTGGGGGGGAATCCCCCCCAACACAGGGATCTGGCGGGCGACCTCTGATGATGCCACAGTCGACTGGTCGACCGTGTCAAGCCCCGCACACAGAACACACAGCAAGCCAAGTTCAGTTCTTTGCCAGGAACTTTAGTTGTAATCCAGATAAAGTACAAAGTACAGTCCGAGTCAATCCAGAATAACTTACAGAGCCAAATGCCAAGTTTAAGGGAAACAGAGAAACGTCGTAGTCAGGAAGCCGGTCCAAGGTCAGGAAACAGAGAACGCCGTAGTCAGAAAGCCAGTCCAAGGTCAGGAAACAAAGTCAGGATAACACACAGGAACGTGGTGGCAAGGTAAGTGACGCGTTGCTCCCACAGAGGGTTCAGGGTAAACTTGCTAGCTTTATCCTAAAACAGGGAGCACACCCATATCTCTGGCAAGGCTCCTGCTAGAACTCAGGGCTTTCAGATTTAATTCTACGCCTATCATTAAAAATCCTTTCCCTAGCTCTCCTGTTAGTTCTCCTTTGCAGGATCCTGCTCCTAGCCCTTATAGGAGGAGGAGATGTGCCCTCAGCTGCCTCCTCAGACTCAGCTGCCTGCTGAGTTGAACTGCAAGGCTCCTCCTGCTGCTCTCCAGCATTTAACCCTTCACATTCGGGTTCCATGACAGGCAGGGTCCTGGCAGACCACGGTCGACACGTTGGGCAGGCCAGAAATAAAATATACAACAGAGCAAACGATCAAAATGAAACTACTGTAGGAAATAAATACACCTTTGTAAAGTGCTTTCCAAACATATCACAAAGTGGGAAATCTAGCACCTAACATGGGGAAACAGGGTTCTCCTTTGAAAGAAAAAAGGTAGAAATTTGCAGAGGGGGAAAATCACAAACAAAGGTATGAGACTATTATTTGACAATGCCAATAAGATCCGTAGGCAGCCACATCCTTTAAGACAGAGCAAATGCTGCATTTGGAACTAATCTAAGTAAGTGTAGCTCAGACATCATTACAAACATAATGAAAGTGAATGGGTGATGTTCAGCAACTCTGCACAAATGGTGGCACAATGAGACGTATGTTGGCATCCTCCCCTTATTATTACAATGGATAACAGAGGGGATGTTGGAAATCGTTTTTACAATTCATGGCAACCTGTGAAAGATTTACGGTAGGCTATTACAATCTTCTGAAAATGCATAATTACTTTTCCCCCACCTTCTCTGGGTGGCAAACACAAATCAAAATTGTGCCGCTCTATAGGGCATTTTTATTGGTCTGCATTGTGTGATGTGAAACTTCATCTGTTTCCCCTACAAAACACAAAGAACACGAAACAGGCTGGTGTTAATTAGAACTCGAGATATTTTCATTTTTCAAAGAAAAACAAAACAAAACAAAAAAAGGGCAAGGCAAACGTGTTAATACGAACACACAGTCTCAATGAGAAAGTATAATTGCAACAAGAGTCATTCGTACTTGTATGAGATTTTGTCCCGCAATTTCTGAAGTCAGTATTTGTTTGATTTACAGTTATGTTTCTCACTCTCTGAAGATACATGACTCCATTCCTTGAAGAGTCTGGCGCAATCAACATTCGGCACTTAGGTCTGGCAGATCTTTGTGTCTATGCAGATCTGCACAATCATTTTTTAACAAAACAATTCTTTTAAAAAATCAAAATAATGATACAATACCACATTAAGTAAATACACTACAATCAACTTTTTAAAAAACTAAATAAAAATTAACCCCCACCCCACCTCTATGCACACACCCAACCCTCAGGGCTAGTCAATACATTATAATTTAAATTACATTTTGGGCCACCCCATTTTCCTCCAAAATACATTGATTGTCCTCCAGGTGTATACCATTTGTATCTCTGAAACACATGTGCCAGAAATAAATTTCATATATCCTTGAACATTTCAATGTTGCCTTTCTAATGATTTTACATATCATTAATGGCCATATTCCACATTACTTTATACCATTCTTTAATATGAAATTGAATAAAAAATTTCCAATACTTCTTAAATATTAATCTTGCCACTGTAACAATAATAGTAATTAATTATTTTTTCTTCAGCTGACTACTGTTGATCAAGTTCAACAAAGCAACTGTTGAAGACAGTTGTATGATAACGAGTAGAGATGGGCACAAAAAGAGAATATAGCATTTCATTTCATTTCATTTTTCCTTTCAGTTTATATTGTTTCATTATTAATGAATTTTAAATGAATTTTCAGAACAGAACAAAACAAAACAAAATGGTTCATTATACTATAAAATGCCTCCCTTGGGTCCTAGAGGCACCAAAATTGGTGGGTAGCTTCCTTTTACTCTTCCCTGTAAGCACTCCGAATTTGGAGGGGTGTGGGGTCCAGGGTGGCCAGTTATCAAATTCCAAAGTGGGTACCCCATGGATAAAGAGGAAGAGGAAAACTGTGGTATTTTAAACTAAAGTCTCATTCTCCTCTGTGCTGTGGAATGTGAAGGAGGGGGTTGAAGAGAAAGTTGAAATGATTCTGTTCTGTTCTATTTTCACTTGCCTTTCCCTAATGGAAAGAAGTACAGACTCGAGGCCATAAAATTTATCTTGCTCTTCCACAGATTGAAACTGGGATTGTTCTTGCTTTATCGCTTAGCAACCTTTCCAAGCAAGACCTATCAGCACTCACCTCAAACCCCCGCCTTTGCATTTCACAGCACAGAGAGCAATGAGGCTTAAGTTTAAAATGCCACATTTTCCTTCTTTCTCGTTTTCCATGGGGTACTCAATTTGAAGTTTAATACCTCAGCCCCCGAACCCTAAACCTCTTCAAATTTGGAGGGGTTATAGGGAAGATTCCAATGAAGTTACCCACCAAATGTAGTGCCTCTAGGATGAATTGTGTCATTTCTAGAGCCATAAATTGTTGTTCAGTTCACTTCATCACAAAACACGTTCTACCATTTCGTTGTGTAACCATTTGTTATATAACAAATTGATGAAACTGCATTTTGTTTCATTGTTTTGTTTCATCTCTATTAATAACCATGATTTTTGCAATCTCCTTAAATATCATTTACCATTCCTTCTTTCTTGCTTCACAAGTCCACCACTCATGATCTTCACAGTCTTGAGCAAACTTCCTTTTGCTGGAGCCCCTTTAATTACAACTATCAGAAAGTGAGCCCAAAACGTTCACCTGTAATGCACCTGCTGTTATCATGAGGAGCTATGGCTTGTAGGGCCATCTGATAGCAGTAAAATCAACAAATTAGGACTGATTTTTCTGGAACCATTTCATGATTGCAAACTTGTGCCTGAAACCAAAAAGTATGAACCTCAGTGAGGAGGAAGACAGCGTAGAATGACAGCAGAGAGTTTGATAAAAGACATGCAGTGATTCAGTGTGCCAGATATGGTGAAATGTGAGAAAGCTTTTTGCCACCCTTAGTTGTCAAAAATGTTACACAGTTACTCATAAATGTGATGACAAAGAGTAGGAACAGCAAGTGTCATGTTTCATGGATCTCTGCTGAGAAGTGAGAGTCTACAGTGACGAACAAGAGACACCACCTCTGCCTTGGCTTTTGGGTGTGAGGTTAGATACCCAAACGATAGGACAATGTGCCATCAAATCAGCGTCAACAGTGTCAAGGTACTAAGAGACTACCCAAGACACAGGACATTAACTATGAAGCCTAAGATCAGACACTGAACAATTTAAAAAAATGCATACAAAAGTTGATGTCCCCCTTCCATTTTGTGTCAGACATCACTTGGGGGACACTTAAATGGGCTCTTCGTGGTAGTACTGCTGTGAGAAAGGACTCACTGACTGAGAAAAACAAGTCTAAGGGAAATTAGAAGTTGATTCATGGTGACCGAACCTCTTTTCTTGAGAGATTGAAATGTTTCAATGCTTATCCGAACAGCTTTGTCAGCCTGAGCAGCAAAACATTTCAATCTCTCAAGAAAAGAAGTCCGTTCGCCATGACTCAGCTTCTAGATAAACTCACCTGGATGCCTGAGAATCTCCACTAAGGAAAGTTGGTGCAAGGCTTCCAATTTATAGTTCATCATGGTTTCACATCACCCTGTAGCAGAGTGTGCAGAGCTCTATATCGGATAAATCAATCAGCCACTAAACAGCATGGCCCAGCACTGGCAGAGCTACAGCTCAGGACCAGAATCAGCAGTGTACCTTCACTTGAAGGACAAAGGACACCTGGAATGAGGCACAGGACTCTCAACACCAAAGATCAAGACTGCAACCACTAGGTAATATCACTTTAATCCAATCTGGTTTCAAATGGCAAACCTAGTGGATTTATTAAATTTTACCCCAATCCCAGAATGAAGCACGTGAGTCCCCTGCATCTACCCTTTTCTCCCCACCCCATCTCTGGCCAACAGGGATTTGTATGTCTCATAGAAGCCATATGGAGATGGGTGAGGGAGTGGGGGGCGGTGTATGACCCATGTTCCTTTGTTTGAAGAATGGGGGTGTGAAACCCAATGCTTAAGCAGCTTTTACAACTGCCCTCCAACTTTCTGCCAATAACAAGGCTCCTGCCCTGGCTGCAACATCACCTAGCCATGGACTTTAAGAACATCATCTAACCAAGGACTTTAAAAGTAACCTCCTGGTAAAGCACATCTTTTGCCATGTCTGAACTTCTGGGCCGTGCTTTGAAAAAGAGTGATTTACACTCGAAAGCTTGCAATGTTCTTTATTTTTTATTTTTATTAGTGGCCTATTAGTAACCTATTCATTCAAAGATGAGGATGTACACATATTACAGAAGATAAGTGGTTTGAGAGAAGGGTCAGGGAATCCATTCACATGTGACTGCAGAGGTGAGGGACTCAGGCACAATCTCTCTGCCACCTATCATGCTGCCCTGTCATTGATTCCCCAGACAAATCAGAAGCACTTCACACCTCCACCAGCAATGCCATAGCTAACGACTCATACCTAATGAGCGTTGAGAAAGGTTGTATTGGTGGGGCTTTCACATGCCCAAGCCTATTGTACATCTAATGATCCTATCCAGGCCCCTGCTGTGCACTTAACGAGCCTATTCAGGCCTCTGTCCACCTAACAACCCTATTTAGGGCAGGGTGTTATGAACCCTAGGTGAAATATAAATTGGAAGCCTTGGACCAACTTCTTCGACTGACAAAGCTACCTGGATGAGAAATGAAATGTTTCAATCTCACAAGCAGTCCAGTGGCCATGACTCAACTTCTGGAAAATCTCACCTAGATGACTAAGAGTCTTCACAAAGATGGCTGACATCATTAAAGGACAATACTGCAAGCTAAACATTATGCAGAAATAATTGTTTCCTATGGAACAAAGCAATAAATCATGAGATAATATACTGATTTCCGCTGAGGTCTCACCTCCAATGAAAACTGGTACGATTTTCATCTGGTGATTCACCATTAAGTGTGCAACACGTATCCGCATTGTTCGCCTTTTCCTTATGCATCAAGCAGCCTTGGTGAGAATTTTTGGCATCTTATTTCATACGGTAAAGAATAATCATAAAATCAATGGGTACCTACTTTTCATTTTTATAGTAATTGCTTTCGGGAGCACTTGCCAGATATCTCCCCCTTTCCCCCTTAATAGTGCCATGTATAATTACAGCATAATCTTCCGGCATAAATAACATTCCAATTAGTCTGTAATCCGTAATTATAATGTACTTACCAAGTAGTTGTGTGCTTATTTGAACTCTGTTAAATAAAATACCTTGTTAATAAAAACACAGGATGAGAATTATGTAGATGTTTGTGTGCCAACTTCATTCTCTGTCCTATTGTCTTATTATTATTATTTTTAAGCCATTAGGCTTAAAATATATCCCCCTTTCTGACTGCTTTCTGGGTGAGCAAGAGGAAGGTTGTGAAGGATCTCTCCAAACTGGGGGAATGGGCTGCGAAATGGCAAATGCATTTCAAGGTAGCAAAATGTAAAATAATGCATATTGGGGCAAAAAAAAATCAAAACTTTATCTATCAACCCATGGGCTCTGAGTTATCCATGACGGATCAGGGAAGAGATCTTGCTGTGTTGGTGGACAGCTCCATGAAGGTGTCTACCCAATGTATGGCAGTGGTAAAGAAGGCCAATTCCATGCTAGGGAGTAGAGATGGGCACAAAATGAACAATTTTTCATTTCTGTTTTCGTTTTTTGTTTCATTACGTAATGAAACGACAAATGAATTTTGTCTCTGAAATGAAACGAAACGAACAGAAACACCAGAAATTTTGTCGTGCGTTTCGTTTCCATTGCTGCAATATGAGTGAATTGCTTAAAATCCTTTTAAAAAATCACAAAAATGAAATAAATGGTAACAAAATGGTAACAAAACGAACAAAAATGAAAACATTTTTTTTTCAAAAATTCACGAAAAATGGAAACGAGCAGAAACAGACACGACAAACGACAAACAAAATGCAATTTTTTCTTATTCGTGCCCATCTCTACTAGGGAGTATCAAAATGAGGATTGAAAATAAAACAGCCAACATTATAATGCCATTGTACAAAATGATAGTAAGGCAACACCTGGAGTATTTTGTACAATTCTGGTCACCACATCTCAAGAAAGACATAGTGGAACTGGAAAAGGTGCAGAAGAGAGCAACTAAAATGATTACTGGGCTGGGGGACCTCCCTTAGGAGGAAAGGCTAAAACATTTGGGGCTCTTTATTCTGGAAAAAAGGCACCTGGGGGGGGATATGATTGAGACGTACCAAATAATGCAGGGCATGAGTAAAGTGGATAGAGGGACAATCGTCTCCCTCTCACAAAATACCAAAACTAGGGGACATCCACTCAAACTGTGGGTTGGGAGAGTGGGAACAGACAAAAGAATTTTTTTTACCCAGCATGTTGTTAGTCGGTGGAACTCCCTGCCACAAGATGTGGTGATGGCATTTAGCCTGGATGCCTTCAAAAGGGGATTGGACAGATTCCTGGAGGAGAAGTCCATCAGAGGTTACAAACTATGATGGAGATGTGTAATCTCCAGGCTTAAAACAAGGGTACTTCAAGGACCAGATGCAGGGGAGTGGTATCAGGAGACAGATATCTAGTCTCATGCGATCCCATAGGCATTTGGTAGGGCTACTGTGAGATACAGGAAACTGGACTAGATGGGCCTTTGGCCTGATCCAGCGTGGCTCTTCTTATGTTCTTATGTTCTCAAAGTGCCCTTTGGCATACTCATTCCGTCTGCATCAACACATCTTTTGCAACTTATAGCACCACCATGACTCAGAGACCTTCAAATGTCCTATTGTTAATCACCCTCATCCAAAGGGAAGTTGCTGGCTTCCTGCAGACATCAAGCCTGCAGCTTCCCTTATTGAATCAATCCATCTCATAACTTGCTCTTCCTCTTCTCCTGCTGCCTTTGGTTTCCCCCAGCATTTACGGTCTTTTCCTGGAAGTCTTGACTTTCTGCAATGTGTTCTCAAGTACGGGATCCTCAATTTAATTGGTTTTGCTTCTAGAGAATCGGAATACAGCACCATGTAGTTATAATAGCCCCAACATACACATCATCAGGTTACCTCACTCCTTCAAGATAAATTAACTTCAGGTAAACCTTTCTGTTTCAGAGGTTTTTAACTGACATAATATAGATTGTGAGTCCTGCTGGCAATTTTAGTGTTTTTTATTTAAATGTTCTTATTGTTTTAATTGACATTTTAATGTTTTGTTTTAATTGTTCACTTCTATTGTAAGCCGCCCAGAGACCTTTGGGTAGTGGGCGGCATACAAATTGTATAAATAAATAAAATAAATAAAATAAATAATCATAATCTCTGAGCATAATTGGGGCCAAACTGTCTCAAGAATTATGTCTGTAAAGATTCTCAGTCATCCAGGTTCGTTTAACTGGGAGTTGAGTCATGGCTACTGGACTTTTTTTTTTTTTTTTTAAATTGAGAGAGAGAGAGATAGAAACGTTTCGCTGTTCATCCAAACAGCTTCATCGGTCTCAAGAATTATATTCTTGAAGGCTTTCATGGCCAGGATCCAATAGTTGTTGTGAGTTTTTCAGGCTGTTTAGCCAAACAGCCAGAAAAAAATCACAATTGTCTCAAGAATTCTTTATGAACCTGCCTGGCCATTAAGAGGCCCAGGGGAGATCTTTTTTTTTTAATGGATGGTTACACCAAACTCCTTTGAATTCACATTTGATGTTGCTTTTGTTTACTATCTTTTAATGTGTCATTGGTTTGATCTATTTTGGTATCTGTATACTTACTGCTTCTAGCTTTCAGTATTGTCTTTCAATGATGTAAACCACCTTGAGCCCTTCTTAAAGAGAAAGGTGGGGTAAGATATTTTGAATAAGTACATTACAATTATTATTGGGCCGCCTGGTAAATGTAACTCCTTTTGCTTTTCTTTGCTTTCCGTAATTTGTTTTCACTTGTCACATTATTGGTCTGTTAAGATTGCCCTCTTTCCTAGCAGTAGGGTTCCTCCCTAAGCTACATGAGAAATCACTCTTGCTTCTGAACATTAATAGAGAGAGGGAAGCTTAAGTCACCCTTCCTTAATAATAATGTGTTTCAAAGGCCCCTCACACTACCATTTGAAGCAGTAAATTGTTTTTCTTTGCAGGCCCAGTCAAAAGAAAAAAAGCATTTGATTTATTTCAAACTTCTATGCTGTGGATTTGACTGAGGGGTGGGTACATTTCTGGGCTTGGCTGCAATCTAATTGGTCAATTTATGTTTCTGTTTCTTTATCTTTTTTAAGGTATTTTGTATTGGTGTGTATTGCTTGGTTTTGTTTTTGGGTTTCAGTGGACTGCTAGCTGCCCAGTGTGGCCTTCAAGTAGATGGGTGGGATAAAAATGTAATAAATAAATAAAAATAAATAAATAAATAAATAAATAAATAAATAAATAAATAAATAAATCTGCATTATCCAATTGTTCCTTTCCTGCTGATTTCAAAGACAGACAAACGTTTTTGCTTAAATGTCTCTCTCTCTCTCTCTCTCTCTCTCTCTTTTCAGTTTGTTGACAGTTGTACAGTTAGTGTAGTTAAAATGTAGTTTGCTGGAGTTTGTAGACAACAGGCTGTTATTCTGTTGAGGCCTCTTGCTGAAAGTCTGTGACCAGTCATTTTTGAACAGTATGCTATTTTTGTTCTATTTCCTTTGTGAGTCAATGAAACCTCTTTATTCTTTCTCTTACCAATGGCTCAGAATGAGTTACTGAGGCTGTAAGTGCCAATTGATAAGAACAAAGGAGTGGTATAATCAGGAGAGGGCTGAAACTAATTCTGCAGAGTAGGTCTCTGCACTTCTGTCATGCCTCTAGATGAGTTTTAATCTGAAATTTCAAATCCCATCAGCAAAAAGGTCACGTGAACAAGGGGCATCATGCCAGGTCAGCCCCTTTGCAGTTTCAGTGGTTTTAGTGAAGTAAGAGTTAGCATCAAGGTGGGAAGAGGAAATGTGAGCTATTGATCACTGGGCTGTATAGGAGGGAGAAGCTTTTGAGAAGAAAAGTGTCACTTATCAATAAAAAAGAGCACTTGGGAGTGTGTGTGTGGGGGGGGACAGAGAGAAACACAGAGAGAAATGCTTTCAGATTGTGGTGTTGGAAAGTGGATGCAATTATGGTCACAGTTATGACACCTGTTTTTAGCATCAAAGCAAACTGTGAAGTGGGAAAAGGAAAACGGTGCAATGCCGGAGACGTAGGTGGACGAAACGTACAAAGGAAACCCAGAGGGAAAGATTTTTTTCTGCAGCTGCATTATTACTCACCTATTGCATGTTTACTTCTCTCTTCCTCCAGAGTGCTTAAAGCACATCTGGCTCCTAGGAAATCTCCATTCCATGGATTTTACAAGGCTGTCGTGAAATTCCAGTGACAGTGTTTCATTGTGTGCCTTGGAAATGCAGCAATGATGAGGGCAGGCTAGCTTTGTATTTTAAAGTGGGCACCACCACCAGTGGGGGTGGAGGGGAAGGGATACATTTGGCCATTTTGAATCAAAACTTATTGGGGTGGCAACAGGCATTTTCAGACAGGCAAAATTGATGGTCTAGAAAAAAAAGTGCAATTTGCTAGCTCAGATGGCTTTTTGCTGGAAAGTTTAGGACTGAGCTTTGGTGACGCTCCCCAACCTATGATACAACTGTTTGCATTCTCAATACTCTTTTGAAGACTGTGAAGGAAAACCGGGGTACTTCAAGGGCCAGATGCAGGGGAGTGGTATCAGGAGATAGATATCTAGTCTTGTGCACTCCAAGACGCATCTGGTGGGGCCACTGTGAGATCCAGGAAGCTGGACTAGATGGGCAGTGGAATATGCTGCCACAAACAGTGGTGGAGTCTCCTTCTTTGGAGGTTTTTAAGCAGAGGCTAGATGGCCATCTGTTGGAAATATTGTGATGGGGTTCCTGCATGGCAGGGGGTTGGACCAGATGGCCCTTGAGGTCTCTTCAAACTCTATGATTCTATGTTCTTATATGTTCTTATCTGTTGAAAGTGACATTTCAAACTGTTTTACTTTGTGCATGTATGTGTTTGTCCATTGGCTCTAGTTATTGGGACATATTCTCCTGGTAGAGATGCATTGGCATAAAGTGGATGCAAGTGCTGAAAGCAAGCTTAGAACTAGGGATGGGCACCTTATGAAAAACAACAGCTAGCAATTAGGTTTCTTCTAGCTGTCTTTATTTCTCCACGTTGTGGAATCATCTTCCTAGTAAGCTGCGCCTTGCACAGTACCTGGCTGCCTTGAAAAAGGCTCTGAAAACCTTCCTTTTTAAGGAGGCATATGGCGACCTTTTCATTTAATTTTTTTTCTTGCCCGCATCGCCTCTTGCCGAGGGTTTCCCCATTTTCACTTTATTAGTTTTTTTTTTGTGTGTCCCCCTTCCTTTTTACTTGTTATGCACTGCTGTTTTTATTCTTGATTGTAAACCGCCCAGAGTTCCTTTTGGAAGATGGGCGGTATAAAAATGCAATAAATAAATAAATAAATAAATAAATAAATAAATAAATAAATAAATAAATAAATAAATAAATTTTAAAAAAACCACCTCCAGCTCCATGCCAGATATGAAGTGTATAACTCTTGGTAGACTCAAAAGTCAGCTGAAAACTAAATGTTCTCCATGAGAATTAGGTAAATTCCTTTACTCTCATTGCAGAGAAGACAATACTGTTTCACAAGCAGAAGAATCTCTCAAGAAGAAAAAAAGAGAAGAAAACAAAAGGGGCAACCGTAATGCATGACTACCATGGCTGACTAGAATCATAGAATCATAGAGTTGGAAGAGACTTCAAGGGCCATCTAGTCCAACCCCCTGCCATGCAGGAACCCCATCACAATATTTCCGACAGGTGGCCATCCAGCCTCTGCTTAAAAACCTCCAAAGAAGACTCCACCACCCTTTGTGGAAGCATATTCCATAAGATACAACTAGCTTATGGGACTGGCATATTCCCTCCTAATGTTCCCATAAACTAGTGCATATTTAAGAGAGAGTCAGGAAGATTCTGTGTCCACCGTGAGCCATGTAAAAGAAGGAGAGAGAGGCTGGTGGATTTAAGTTGACTGTCGCTACTTACTGCGCAGAACTTGCAAGAAGATCAGGAGTGAGATGAGGAGATCTATTTGGGGGGGGGGCTGGAAAGTGGCGGGGAAAATGTTTTTCCTCCCCACCCCAGTATCGATCACCTGGCAGACGAGGCTTGGGGGGAAGGGAATTTTTTTAAAAAAAGCCCGGAGCTTTTTAAAAAAACATTTTCCTCCCCCAATTAGGTTACAGACGGAACAAAAAGGTTCGTTTCGACAACAACAACAAAACCATTTCGTTTCATCTGTAATGAAATGCTGCTTCCTTGTGTTGTTTAATTTTGTTTCATTTCGTTATCTAACAACACGACGAAACAGCATTTCGGAGGGTTTTTGTGCCCATCCCTCATGGAAATGTGTCAATGATGATGATGATGATGATGATGATGATGATGATGATGATGATGATGATGATGATGATCATCATCATCATCATCATCATCATCATCATCATCATCATCATCATCATCATCTTAGAACTTTAGAGCCAGAAAGGGCTCTATGGATCATTGAGCCCAGCCACTCCCAAGGAGGCATAGGGGGCAATGCCATTTCCAATTTCCTGCTCCAGTGCCAGATAACTAAACCACTGAGCTATCCAGCAGTTGCTTGGTATTTTCTAAATATTAATTTTCTCACAATCTAAATGTTTGCTCCCCCCCCTCTGAGCATATGCACATCTGAATGCATTTGCTTGAGTAAATGAAATTTTTTTGTTTAAAATATATGCTGGCTGTCTGAGCCCAAAACTTCACTGCAAAGTTTGGAAATAAAAAGTTCAAAATCTGAAGGATAAATGATGTTCCATCCCACACATTTGTCTAAAAGATGATGCTCTGCTAAATGTGCTTAGAAATATACCATTTAATCTAACCCAACGGATTTGCTTTTTCCACCCCCATGGCAGATAACTTTAGAAACAACACCAAACTTCAAAGGAGCTGGCTTTGATGGGCATTTGTTCTCTTCATCCTCCAGTTCCCCCAAATGGATGGTGTAGCAGCTGTCTTGGGATATCCTAATTGTCCAAAGACTTCAGTCTGACCTCTCCTTGGCACCTCAGTGCTAGGAATGTCCAAGGGAGATCTTAAGCTTCATTGAAGATGTTAGCTGACAGTTGGCACCAGCTATCCCATATTATTAAGGGGCATGGTGGCTCAGCGGGCTAGAGCACCGAAAACTGTTGGCTACAAAGCCAGCAGCTCAGTGGTTTGAATCCTGGGTGCCACACAGCAGAGTGAGCTCCTGCTGTTAACCCCAGCTCCTGCCAACCTAGCAGTTTCATGTAAATGCAAGTAGATAAATAGGTGCCACCATAAAAAAATTGGAAGGTAAAACAGTATTTCCTTGCAGCCATGCCAGGTACATGGCCACGGACTTGCACAACACTGGCTGTTTTGCTTGAATACAGAGATGAGCACTGCTGCTAGAGTTGGACATGACTGGCATCCATGAGCGGGGGGAAACTTTACCTTTATCTTTTATCCCATATTACTTTCAGATTCCTGATCCCACTAATTCTAAATGGGATAAAGACCACCCCCTAATAGTATTTTTCTTCCCTGGTGGTGAATAGTGTCTCCTTACTCCATCATGCAGCCATGCAGTTTCTGTGTGTTGTAGTTCTCCGGAGGAATCCTCTATAGCTGCTAAAGGGCAGTGATGCTACAACCCCCAGGCAGCCCTGCAGAAGTTTCCTTCCTTTAACAACAGGAAGCAAGGCCCATGCAGTCTCAGAGACAGGCCCTGCTCTGTGTGAGGGAAATGTAAGGACATATAAGCATTAGAGATAGGCACAAAATGAACATATAGCATTTTGTTTTGGTTTGCCTTTTGTTTTGTTCTGTTTTGTTAGCAACAATTTAAAAAAGAATTTTCGGAATGAAACAAAACAAAATTATTTGTTAATGGCTCCCCTGGGTCCTAGAGGCACCAAAACCACAGGATAGCTTCTTTGGACTCTTCTCTATAAGCCCCCCAATTTTGAAGGTGTTTGGGGTTCAGGTGGTTGAGTTATTAAACCCTAAAGGCAGTCCCCCTCAGAAAAAAACCATTTCTAATTGTGTCAGAAAGCGGTTAATCACAAGTAGAAATGATTTTCTCCTAGGGGGACTCCTTCAGAATTTAATAACTCAGCCCCCAGAACCCCAAACTTTTCCAAATTTGGGGGGCTTACAAGGAAAGGTCCACAGATGCTACCCTGCAATATTGGTTACTCTAGGATGAATTGTTTCATTCCTCGAGGGAAAATGGTGTTTCGTTTCATTTCATACCGAAACACATCCTACTGTTTCGTTTCATAACTAAAAGATTGGTTACATAATGAAATGATGAAACAGCATTTTGTTTTTCATTTTGTGCCCATCTCTAATAAGTATGGGTCTGGACCTCCTAGAGTTCTTCCAAGAGGAATTATTGAGGAATTCTGGAAACTGAAGTCCAAAATGAAATAAAAGATGCATCCTTAATAAAGTTTCAAGACCAGAGAAGTCTTCTGCAGCCCAGTGTCTCTTAATCTGTGTGACTATATGTTCCCTCACTTACAAGTCATTGAGTATATCTGGCAGACACCAAGTTAGGAAGGCCATCACAGTTTAGAGAAATCATTAAATTATATCTGGAATGTCCTCAATAGTGTCCCATTGATCTGTTGACCAAAATATCAGGAAACCTTCTGTCCTTGACCATTATCTGTTACATTTGCATGCACTCATTAATTAATACTTAGTTTCTTTGTACAGTTTGGTTTGATGTCTCTGATTATCGGTCAATCAACAGATGGCATTATCTAATTTGGTTTTCGTTTTCACTAACATGGCAACAAACATCTCCAATAAATTCGACTGGTGCTGTTTTAAGATTACAGAGGGGGCCCAGATGGAGATGAGCCTAAGCGGCTTTGCTTGTAGAAATCATGTCTAGCCCTTCTGGTCTCTTAGTTCCTATTGTAGTCTCTATATAGGATGCATCGGAGTACAAAACGAATGTTGGAAGTCCTGTTGTCAGTTTCCTGCAAAGGAAAGGCCTCTTAAATCAAAGACAGGGAGAGAAAGGAAGGAATTTGGCAACCCTAAAGATGCCCCCCCCCATGAGCCAGCTGCTCCTACAGCAACCTACAATAAAGGGCTAAATCGTTAACCACCATCAGCCATATGTGAAGCCTGCCAAGTGAGCCGACTTCAAAAAGACAAGCAAAATCAGGGGGGTTGTGCAAAAGATATCAGCAGATGCTTCCTCCCAACCCTTCAAAGTCTTGATCTCGGCAATTCAGCATTGGCTTCTGCCAAGGAAAGGACTGAGTGGCTAAAGGCACTGGCAAGTCAGACACTGAACTACAGGTGAGAAATCAACTCCAAGAAATAAAGGCATCTAGGCTGTGAGATGAGAGAGCAAGTCAGAAGCTTACAGACAGGGAGACGGATTGACTGTCTGATCACGACTGGGCTGCAAATTTCACTGGTGCCAGCCTCGGCGTTGACATGTTTGAGTCTGACATCATGTTTAATGATTCATCCCCTTATGGGGCACATTTCGAACTAACACGAACACACTGTGTCTCTCTCCAATTAATGTATAGATATGGTTAATGGTCTCTCTGGGCTTCTCTCTCTCTCTCTCTCTCTCTCTCTCTAAGAACATAAGAGCGTAAGAAGAGCCATGCTGGATCAGGCCAAAGGCCCATCTAGTCCAGCATCCTGTATCTCACAGTGGCCCCACCAGATGCATTTGGGAGCGCACGAGACTAGATCTCTGTCTCCTGATACCACTCCCCTGCATCTGGCCCTTGAAGTACCCCGGTTTTAAGCCTGGAGGATTACACATCTCCCTCATGGTTTGTAACCTGTGATGGACTTTTCCTCCAGGAATCTGTCCAATCCCCTTTTGAAGGCATCCAGGCCAGATGCCACCACCACCTCCTGTGGCAGGGAGTTCCAGAGACTAACAACACGCTGGGTTACAAAATATTTTCTTTTGTCTGACCTTACTCTCCCAGGCCTCAATTTGAGTGTTATGTCCCCTAGTTCTGGTATTTTGTGAGAGGGAGAAGAGCCTCCAGCCCTCTCCCTCTCTCTCCCTCTCTCTGTCTTTGTGTGTGTGTGTGTGTGTGTGTGTGCGTGTGTGTGTAACAGGCACTTTTGAGTGCAGTGGCAACTCTTACGAATCAGAGCATGGCATCACAGCATCATAGACTGAAATGGACTGCTTCCACGTATATTGCCACATGTTTTAGAACAAATGCAAGAGTATGTAACCATTGAGCCTCTCTGTTGTCCCCGTCCCTGTCACCTATCTTTTTGGTACTTTGATATTGGACCCATTGGCCCATGTGGACCAAGGCACAGAGTGAAACACCTGTGTCGGTACTTACAAGCCTTCTTTTTTCACAAACCCTGAGAGCAGCAGTGTAAAGCCTGAAAGGAAAACATGCCCCTTCTCAACCATGCCTGCTCCACCTCTGTGACATCACCAGGGTCATCCTCCTAGGTTTAGATGTTGGCCTTGAAATCTAAAGGAATGGGTTGTTATTCCTTTGGCAAGCTCTAGACGTAACCTTGTAGCTGAAGTTCAGCAATAAGGCACAATCAATGGAAATTACAGAGTAATGACAGAGTAATGACTGACCAAATTCCCATGAATTTTATGGGCCTACAGTGGTTGCATCTTACTATGATAAGAAGAAATGGGGTTTTAGCCATTGTATTCAATCCTGCCTCCAATTCCTCTGTCTTCAGATCTGTTGCTGTCTTTCCTTTAAAGACACATCTGAAGGTATTTTGTTTTAAATGCGAAAGATAACCCAGTCCTTTCTTCCTCTGCACATTGCTGAAATGAGCCAAAATAACTTACTCAATGCCCTTTCACCCATCCACAGTGCTCTCCTTGCAAAATAAATAAATAAGTGCCATCTGCTCAAACAAGTAACTTGCCAGTTATCCTCCCAAAGCAATCCGAAACTGCCAGAGATTCAAGTTCTGTACTTTGAAGAAGGGAGAAAGATTCAAAATGTTCACAGAAACATTGCAACAACATCACCTGGCACATAGTCAAGAGGTCCTGTTTTTGGGAAACTCTTAACCCTACTTTCTATGAATTGTGTGCCAGAAGATTGCCGAACAGGCCTTACATAAAACCAGAGTGCTTCAGAACAATGTCTTCTCCTTAAACAGCCCCTCTTCTCCATGGCTTATAGGGTGGTGTTTTCACAAAAAGGGAAAGTAAAGAATACAGAAAATGCTATCCCCATGAACCACCGCCTCCCCGTTATTCCATAATAGTCAAATAGCAATAAAATATGTGCCAATTTTTAAGAAACTCAACATGGATTGTTAGTACTGCCTCAAATGCTGATCAATGGTGTCAGACTTTGAAAGAAGTATAAAAACAATTTAACTGAACAATCGCTTCCTAATTCCTAACAAAGTGCAATAGGGCCAGGATTACCCTGGACTCTCAGGAAATGGTTTAGGAAGAAATGGGCACATTTAGCCTTGAGAAATGGAGACTGAGGCGAGATATGATACCACTCTTTAAATATTTGCAAAGCTGTCATACAGAGGAGGGGCATGAACTATTCTTGATTAATCCTGACTGCAGGAAGCATAGTGATGAGCTCAAGCTACAAGAAGCCAGATTTCGGATGAAAAAAATATGTAGTAGAGATGGGAGATTTCAACTAACTGGATATATGTTGGGAGTCAACTTCTGCAACGTATGGTCCCTTCAAGAAGTTTCTGGCTTGTGTGGTTGATGATTTTCTCCTTCAAAAAGTGGAATCATAGAATCATAGAGTTGGAAGAGATCTCAAGGGCCATCTAGTCCAACCCCCTTCCATGCAAGAACCCACATCACAGTACTCCTGACATATGGCCATCCAGTCTCTCCAAAGAAGGAGACTCCACCACCCTCTGTGGCAGCATTTCAAATATTTAAACATAGTTATCATATTCCCTCTCAGCCTTCTTTTTGCAGGGCTAAACATTCCCAGCTCCCTAAGCTGCTCCTCGTAAGACATTTCTTCCAAACCTTCCACCATCCTGGTTGTCCTCCTCTGAACCTGTTCAAGATTATCAACATTCTTTTTAAATTGAGATGCACAAAACTGGGCACAGCACTCCAGGTGAGGTCTGACCAGAGCAGAATAGAATGGTACTATCACTTCCCTTGATCTAGACAATATGGTTCTGTTGATGCTACCAAGAATCACACTGGCTTTCTTGGCCACTACATCACACTGTTGACTCATGTTCAATTTGTGGTCCACCAAGACTGGAGAAAATAACTAGAGGAACAGCAATCTTTGACTTTATTTGAACCAACAGGGATGACTTGGTGTTTCGGTTTTTTGTTTGTTGTTGAGAGGTCTGTTTCGGTTCTTTTCCATTTGTCATGAATTTTTTGAAAAATTTTGTTACCGTTTTTCATTTTTTCATTTGTCATTTCTACCCGCTTTTTGCGTGATTTTTAAAGCATTTTCATGTGCAGGTATCCCCCAACGCCCCAGACCAGAGGGAAAAGACTAAAAAAAATGGATGCTGGCAGAGACACAGTATAGACTAGGTATGCAGGGAGGCTGCAAAGGCAGCGGCGGGTGTTGCCCAGGGTGCAAGGCAGCTGCAGAGTGACTGCACTGCGGGACAAGGGAGGGTACTCACCGAGAGGTATGCAGCACGCATGCACACAGGGATGCTGCAGGACTGAAGCTAGAGTCGCAGAGACAGCAATCCCACCCTAACTCCCACCAGAGACTGCAAGGAGGACGAGGGCTGCCAGATATTTTTATGCCCTCTGTGGCTGCCAGACCTGCCCGCCTAGTCTGTCACCTGGGCATGCTATTGGTTGAACATGATCCCATCACATGGCTTGCCTCCATTTTGTGGCTGGTGGCGACATCCATTTTAACGGGAAAAGAAAAATACATTGCGATGGGAGAAGACAAAAACAAACATTTTAAGGACCCCAACCCCCCTGGTAGGTATTATCAGACAATATAAATAATTATCGCTATGTTTTTACGGATGTCCAGGGCGTTTTTTAACATTTAAAACAGCTCATTTCATTGCGCGTCGCCATTAACGGAAATGAAACGTAACGATCACAATTTTCGTGGTTCTGTTCATTTTGTTTCATTTTCATCACAATTTTCGTTTGTCATTTTGTTACATAACGGAAATGACAAACGGTAATGGAAATGAAAAAATGTTCGTTCCATGCCCATCTCTAATTGTAGCCTAATTTACTGATTTCAGAAAGCAGGTAGGTTTTATTGAAACTGTCAAGAGATGATAAGATGGCCATTTCTACCTATGGGCTCAGACAGAAATAAGATGCCATCCTCTTCAGAGATAGAGGGCCACCTTCCTCTCTGGCTGCCAGGCCTGTTACCTCTGTGCATGTGTACAGTCATGATGATGGTGGTGTGGCGGCAACACAACAAAAGAAGGTAACAGAGGCACACCTGACAAAATCTGAAGAAGGTAACACACATGCACACCTGACACAAACTGAAACTGAACAGATTTGTGACTCAGTTTTCTAATCAGTTCGTGGTGCTTCGTGGTTCACAGCTAACTGCAAACCATGAACCACCATGAACCACCATTTCTCAGATTTCTGGCCATCTCTAGTGAGAAATGCTGGAAGATGCAGTTTAGAAACTCAAAAGCCATGCATTGCTGTCCTCTGGTATAACATCTTCCCTAAGCACCCGCGTGTCCGCGCGCATGCACACACACAAACACACACCACATATGAGGTCCTCCTCACCCTTTACCTCACTTCATCTGCTGCGTGAAGAGATTACATGAGGAGCAATGCTTTCCTCCATTCTTCTGTCCCTATGCAGACTTGAATGAGAAGGAAGAAGCCATTAGCCAAAAATAGAAGGAGGGGAGAGAATACATTTCTCACAAACAACACATGTAGGTGGCATACAGAGCATGCTTGATGGCGGTGCTGCGAAGTGACATCTGTCAGACAAATGGAAGTCAATTCCTGTTGGCATCACAACTGCGGAGCCTGCGAAACCTCCATAAAAGGTTACCCACAACTGTGGGATGATATTCTAATAAGAAGTGTCAGAAAAGAAAGTCTCAGATCAAGATGTACATATACTCCAGAATAGAGATGGGCACAAATCAAAAAAATGACGTTTCGGGTTTTCATTTTTTTGTTTTGGGTCCCGTTTCAGTTCATTTTCATTTTTTGTGATTTTTTAAAAAATTCCGTTTCTTTTTTATTTTTCATTTTTCATTTTCACCCGCTTTTTGCGTGATTTAAAGCATTTCTGCTCGCAGGCGTCCCCCAACACCCCAGACCAGATGGAAAACACTAAAAAAAATGATGCTTGCAGAGACACAGTATAGACTAGTTATGCAGGGAGGCTGCGAAGGCAGCGGCGGGTGTTGCCCAGGGCGTAAGGCAGCCACAAAATGACTGCACTGCAGGGTAGGGGAGGGTACTCACGGAGAGGTACGCACACACACAGGGAGGTTGCAAGAGAAATCTCTTCTTTCTCTCCCCTAAGACCCAGGCTGCAGCCAGCAGGAACACAGAGACACACACCTGCCTGGCTGGCCTAAAGTAACGAGTCGCAGAGACAGCAATCCCACCCTAACTCCCACCGCAGACTGCAAGGAGGGTGGGGGCTGCCAAAGCTTTTTATGCCCTCTGTGGCTGCCACACCTACCCAATCTGCAACCTGGGCATGCTATTGTTTGAAATTGTCTGAGAATTTACATGATACCATCACATGGCTTGCATCCATTTTGTGGCTGGAATCCATTTTGTGTCATCCTTAAAGGGAAAAGGGAAAATACATCGCGATGGGAGAAAGACAAAAACAAATGTTTTTAAGGACCCCAACCCCCTGGTAGGTAATAATTTCAAATAATTATCGCTGCATTTTTACGGATGTCCAGGGCATTTTAATACCCAAGAAATCAATATTAGGCATCTGGGAGCCATTTTGGGTCAATGTCCCCTAACTCCCCTTAAAGGACAAAAATACAGCGATCTGAGAAAAGACATAAATGCACATTTTGAGGACCCCAACACCCCTGGTAGGTATTATCAGGCAGAATAAATAATCACTGGATTTTTACGGATATTCAGGACATTTTTTAACATTTCAAAACAGTTCATTTCATTTCGCGTCGCCATTAATGAAAACGAAATGTAACAAACCTAATTTTCGTGGTTCTGTTCGGATCGTTCCAATTTCATCACAATTTTTGTTATTCATTTCCTTATGTAATGAAACGAATAACAAATAACGGAATGAATTTTTTTCATTTTATGCCCATCTCTACTCTGGAATCAAAGCATGGGAAGGATTTCTTAAAATATACAGGCTTAATTCTGGATACCGACGAAACATGGACACAGAGAATGTTGAAGTTGTTGATCCCCCCCCCTTTTTTTTGTACAACAGGGTGCATGAAAAGCCCTCCTTCCCCAGGGCTGTTTTCACGATTGTGACCCCATCAGTCATTTCCCCCTACTCTGTCTAATAAAGGGTTTTCCATATAGGTGTGGAAAGTGAATTTCTTCCTCTGATTTAAGAGGAAGAGTCTAAAAGCAGTGTTTTGCCTTTTCAATCAGTCACAAGGCTTCCCTGCTATGTCAAATACAAGCAGCCCCTTCCACTTGGGTCTTCTGATTTTCACAACCTCTGCAGCCTTTAGAGAAAACTGAAGGGGTAGAGGACTATTCCCCCACCCCACCCCAGGCGTGCAAAGTTGCTCACCCATGCCATAAATCATGGGGATCAACTGAATGAAAAAATGATTCTTGGAGGTGAATACTTGAGTAGACTCCAGAAAGAACTTCATGTCCCCAACTAGCTATGAAAGTGTCTCAACAATGGTAGAAACAGCAGCTTCACCAACCCTTGTGCCTTTCCTCTCTTGATCTGCTATGCATCTCCAATTCTACAATATATGTAGCTGAGGGAGACCAAAGCCTGCTGTTTTCTTCCACAGCAACTGTTCCTGCTGATGTGGAAGAAGTAAGATATGATCACCCAGCCCATCTCACTGAAGTTTTACATGGTGAAACTAGGGTTCAGGACTCCCCACTTTTTTGGGGGAGCATGCTGTAATTTAGTACAACTTCAGTGGAGACGTGTGTTTCATTTCAGAAGTGGACTAGTTGATGTCCAGGTGTGATGGAAATTGTAATTAGAGATGGGCACGAAACAAAAAAAAATTGTTCCATTATCCGTTATTCGTTCCGTTATGTAACGGGACGAATAACGGAGCCTAAAGTAATTTGGGCACGAACCGAACAGAACCAGAACAAATTAGTTCAGTTATGTTCAGTTCATTCATCCAATCTCCTCTGCCTGGGGTGATGGCTGGGCAGATGTCATCCGGGACGGAGGAGATCGGCAGAGCATTGGCCGTGGTCTCACCTCCTGTGCATGGAGGCAAGACCACGGCTCGATCTCCTCCACCATGGGTGACGGCCAGGCAGCTGTCACCCAGGGCGGAGGAGATCGGCTGAGCCTCACAGGGAAGCCAAGTCCCTCCTTCTCCCCTCTGCAAGCAGAGGGGTGAAGTGGAGTCTGAAAGGGATCTTCCCCTCCCGTGCTCTCTCCCCCACTTCCCCCCTCCCAGAGCCAGCACACAGTAGCCGCTCGGTGCTAGCTTCGGGAGGGGAGAAGATTTAAAAAGCCCGCTCTTTCCTCCTACCTAATGGGGTGGGGGAAGAGTGGGCTTTTTAAATCTCCCCCCAGCCCTCCTGGGCACCACTGGCACTGTCAAGCTGGCCAGGAGAGCGCTTCCGTGGCTGCGGGACTTTCCTCTGGCTAGCTCTCCGGTGGCTCTGGCAGCACACCACTCTGGGAGGGCTCCCCGTGGCCACGGGATCATTCTCCCAGGAGGGTTGCTACTGGCTCCGGCAGTGCCCGGCCCCGGGAGGGCTCCCCACGGCTGCAGGACGGCTCTCCTAGGAGGCTTGCTGCCATCACCAGCAGCGCCCGGCCACGGGAGGGCTCCCCATGGCTACAGGAATGCTTTTCTGCTGGGTGCTGAAAAATGATGCCCGAAAAACAAAGCAGGCCCCTGGGGCCCAAAAAACAGAAATGACCTGAAGCAGGCCCCAGGGCCCAAATAACAAACACGAAATGCCATTTTGGCATTTCGTGCCCATCTCTAATTGTAATTCATAAGACATGGAGAGCAGCAGGCTAAGGAATGCTGGTCCAGATCTTTCCTTGGTCTATCTAACCTTCTCTGTGTGCTTTCTAACACTTCTGAATTCTTTCACATATACCCCATAGGATACTGCTTTCCATGTGAAAAGCATCCATGCAGAGAATTACCTGGCCAAAAAATATCTGTGTGCATCGGTCCCTTGTTAGCTACTACAAGTTGAGCACCATGTGGAGTCTGAAGCAAAAGAAGACTGTTTTCTGTTGTCTGTTTGGTTTATCCCTTTCTTTTCAACAGGAAGCGTTCAGGCCCCAATAGAAGCTTTAAATTCAGAGCAAAATAGATAAATCTCCTCTTCCTGCCCAAAGCACACAGGAAAAATTATTTCTTCATTTAGCAGGATATCTCCTGTTAAGCTTTCCTGGCTGCTGTGAACAACCTGTGTGGCCAAGCCTAGAGGAAACTGCAGGAATTATCTCCCATCTCATCCTCTGTTCACCTGAGCTAATCCAATCCTGTCCTCAGCACAAGGTGCTCTGCAAGACCTGGATAGGGAAATCTCAATCTCCTGGACTGGAGTGGTACAGAAAATAAGCTGGATGCATTGTTCATTGGTGCAGAACTACAGTATCCTGCCAACTGGCTATCATGGCAAAATATCATCATTATTCTTCTCAAAAATGCCTCCATGGTTAGATGTACAGTGGACCCTTGTATAACAAACAGTTTGTATAACAAAACATTTGTACAACATAAAAAATTCCAGAGATAAGGGAAATTGGCTTAACATAATCGCCTATGGGGTGAATCTGTACAACATAAAAATGGGATTACTCCGTTTTCAATGCATTCCTATGGGAATTTGTATAAAGGAAAATTTGCTTAACATAATTTCATTTGGAACAAATTAATTCCTTTATACAAGGTACCACTGTACCATTTTCTTTTGTCTGTAGATTTATTTCCATGGTCATGTGACTGGCATGACCAAACACTCAAGCACGCGGAAGGACATTACCTTTCTACCAATGTGGTCCCTATTTATCTGCTTGCATTTTTAGATGCTTTCAAACTGGTAGGTTAGCAGGCGCTGAGACAAGCAATGTCATGCGGATTCAAACTGCTGACCTTTCAATCGACAAACTCCACAGCTCAGTGCTTTAATCTGCACCAGCACCCATGTCCCTACTTTAAGCATAAAGCACCTCATCTATTACATAAGAACATAAGAACATAAGAAGAGCCATGCTGGATCAGGCCAACAGCCCATCTAGTCCAGCTTCCTGTCTCTCACAGTGGCCCCACCAGATGTGTCTGGGAGCGCATGAGACTAGATATCCACTGGGTCCTTTCCAATGGCAATAATGCAATTAAAATCACTACAGAGGCCTTTGGCTTAATCAAGCACGACTGTTCTTATGTTGTTATGAACAACATTTTTTAAAAATCCAGATCGTGCTATCTTCCTGATAGAAAACAGATTTCCAAACCCAGTGTTAGGATTCATGACATGAGTTACCTATTTTGGGTTTGATTTTTGGTTTTACTTACTGTGAAATACATTTAAGATAGTCATTTGCATGTGGTAAATAACATGTAATCACCATACTCCTATGTCTCCCTGAATGCACCAATTTTGTCTGATTTCAGAGGCTAAGACATAGTTATTACTTAGAGGGAAGTGATTCTGAATGTGGCATTCTAAAAGGAACTCATTTACATTTGTCCATTATCTTCTGTCTGTGTGTTTACACCAGGGGTGTTCAAACTTCTTGCAAGGAGGGCCAGATTTGGTGAGGGGGAAATGTGTGGGGGCCAACCATTCAGCCACATTTGGCCCCTGGCCAGACTTTGTACAAGTCTCTAGGACATGCAAGGAGGCGGGGAGGATGCTGCAGCAACAGAGCTGGGGTGGGTAGGCTGGGCAGGTGGCTGTGGGGGATGGACAGAGGCAGGGAGGGCCGGCAAACCATAAAACTGCAAGCTAACACCTCTATTGGGTATGAGAAGGGGCCTGCTGGCGGGGATGTGTGACAGGCTGAGCCAGTGGAGAGAAGAAGCCGTGGGCCACTCACAATTTGAAAATGGGCCACATTTGGCCCCTGGGCCAGATTTGGACATGCCTGGTTTACACTCTCCTCCCTTATTTCAGTCTCCAGACTACAATGCTTTCTTTGTATTTACAGCAGAGAGGTCTGCACTATCATAGAATGAATTCCATTTGAATAGCCCTATAAGGCCATTGAGCCAAGCCTCCCACTCTGTGCAAGAATCCAAAACTAGAGATGGGCACAAAGTGAATAAAAAATTCATTCCATTATTAATTATTCATTTCATTAGGCAAAAAACAAATAACAAACAGCCCCTCAAAGAAAAACAAAAAGAAACAAAATGGAAATTTTTGTTTTGTTCTGGTTCATTTTTCATTCCCGTTGTCATCTCCTACCTGTGGGATGTCCTTCAGCTGCCACTGATGCCACCAGCCCCCACTTTGGCCCGATCCGGTCTGCTTTGTGTGTTATCGAACTGGCCAGCAGGCCACCGAGCCTGCTGGGCGTGTGGTCGGTGTGATTAAAGTAAAAAATAAAAAATTAAAAACTGACCCAACCCACTGGCCCACGACGCAACCCACGGGCCGCCGAACTGACCTACGGGCCACTGAACTGGCCCGCAAGCCACTGATTGACAGCACAAAAATAATTTAAAAAAATAAAATAAATAAAATTAAAAAACTGAGCAGGCCCACACTACACGTGGTCAGTGATTCACTTTTTAGTAATAAAAATAAAAATAAAAAGCCCCATGCATGCTAAAAATAAAAAAGAGAAAAAGTAAAAGAAAAAAAAGAAAAAAATAAAACAAATTACAAAACGAGCTTTTTAAAAAAAATCATTTTGTAATTAACAAAATGAAATGGGGTGGGGAAACGAATAATGAAGTGAAACACCATTTTGGTGTTCCGTGCTCATCTCTGGTCAAAACAAAGCAGACTTCATAGATAGTTGTCCAGCTTTTTTCTTTAATGCCTCCAGCTTTAGAGCACCCACAATTTCTTAGGATCACTGGATCCATTTCCTTACTGCTCTAAAAGTTAATATCTTTTTTTTTATTTAAATACGTTTTTATTAGAAAATTTTAGTATACAAAAAAAAAGTCAAGTTCAAAACATTAACAATACAAAATCATTCTACCACTAAAATTTGACTTCTGTTCTGGTTTTAGCGTTATTCAAGCCTTCCTTTCAGACAAACCCCTTTATATACTTTATTATAAGAGTCTTTAATCTTGAATCTCCAGTTCTTAATTTTGCCAATCTTTTTGGAACTTCTGGTTGTCTTGATCCCTCAGTCTGCACGTCAGTCTGGCCATCTCTGCAAAGACCATTCATCCAAAGATGGTATATACGTTGTCTTCCAATTCTGTGTGCTGTGCAAGTTACCATTACTTGATGGGCAGAAAGATAGCAAACAAGTTCTTTAAAGAAATATGGAATTGAAATGATTCAATATTATTTTAAACTAGTAAAACCCCTCTGTAAGCAATTGAATATGTTTCATATGGGTGTTTTGCTCACCACATGTAGTACTTCTGCCATTTCCATGTTGGCTGGATAGCCCAGTGGTTTAGATGTTGCGAGTTTGATTCCCCACTGTGCCTCCTGGGAGAAGAGCCAGCCTAGGTGGCCTTCAGCATGTGATACAGTTCCAGGGCACCCTCAGAAGAAGGGATTGGCAAACCACATTTGATTACTCTATACCTAGAAAACCCTGGAAAGGGCAGACATTAGAGATGGGCATGGATAGATGTTCATTATTCATTTCAAGTTCCATGGTCGGCACAAGAAAAAAAAAGGAGCCCTGACCTGGCCCCAGTGGTGACCGGGTTGGAACCCTAAAATAAAGAAAAAAAAATAAAAGAAGCGCCGACCCAGCTCCAGGGGCTGCGCAGTCAGTGCTTGAAAAACTAAAAAAAGTTTAAAAAACCTGAGGCATTGGCCCCAAGCCAGCACCTCAAAAAGCCCCTGCCACATGGGCCAGGATCGCCCCGCCGCCGCACCCACTGCCTAGTAAGAATGATGTGATGAATGATGATTGAAGATTATGATGATTATGTGGATGAGGAGGATGAGGATGCTGCCAGTTGTTTGTGCAGTTCTTATCAACATCTGTGGTTTTTTATTATTATTTTTGAATGTTTTTTCCCTGCCAGCGTGCTGTCAAATGAATTAAATCACGCAAAGTGGGGGGGGGAATAGCGAATCAAATCGAACCAATGAAACGAATATTTGAAAATCTTCATTAAAAACGAAATGAACCAAACCAAACCTAAAATGAACCAAACCAAAATGAATCACCATTTTTCAGTTCGTGCCCATATCTAGTAGACATCAATCAGAATTAAATTGACCACATCTAGTGTATTATTTATTTATTTATTTATTTTTATATTTATATACCGCACCTTCTTCCCAGGACGGGAACTCAGGGTGGTTAACATAAATGATTAAAAAGATAAAAAGATAAAAAGATAAAAGGCTAAAGGCGGACAACGACAGGGGCAGTCACAGCAGCAGTCCAAACATATGTAAGTGAGCTGGGGCAGAAAAAGGAAGCTAGTCGTTGTTAAAAGCGTCCCTAAAGAGTAGCATCTTCAGCCCTGTCTTAAATGACGCCAAGGAGGGGGCCTGCCGCAGGTCGCTCGGTAGGCTGTTCCAAACGGACGGCCCCACCAACGAGAAGGTGCGCCCACGCGTGCTCATCTTGCGGGCCTGCCTTGGGGGGACAGTCAGGAGTGAAAGGGCCAGGGATGCACGGGTGGGTCGGGCCGGATCTAATTGTCGGAAGAGGCGCTCTGCCAGATAATCAGGGGCCAAGCCATGGAGGGTTTTGTAAACCAAAACCGACACCTTGAACCTTATTCGGGAGGCAACGGGCAACCAGTGTAGGCGAGCCAGGATGGGGGTGATGAGGTCGAAACGGCGCGCACCAACCACCAACCTGGCCGCCGCATTCTGGACCCGCTGCAATCGCCAAACAAGGTTCAAGGGGAGCCCCATGTAGAGAGCGTTGCAATAATCCAGCCTCAACATGACCAGTGCCTGTACCACAGTCCTCAGGGAGCTCCCGTTAAGGTACGGGCGAATCTGGGTGATAAGCCTTAGATGGTAAAAGGCCGACCTGGTCATGGCTGACACCTGGGACTCCAGGGACAGATCCGGATCCAGGACGACGCCCAGATTCCTCACTCTTTGCGCCAGCTGGAGGGCGGACCCGCCCAGACTGGGAAGAGGGCCACAGGACCCATCCGGGCCGCCCCCGAAGAACATAACCTCGGTCTTTCCAGGGTTGAGCCTGAGTCTGTGGGTCCTGGACCAATCCAAAACCGCAGCCAGGCAGCGATCTAGGGTCTGGACAGCCTCCACTGCACAGGTGGAAAAGGAGAGATAGAGCTGCGTGTCATCAGCGTACTGATGACAGCAGACTCCAAATCTCTGGATGATCTCAGCCAGCGGCTTCATATAGATGTTAAAGAGCATGGGGGAGAGGGACGACCCCTGAGGCACCCCACAAGAGAGTGTCCAGGAAGACAACAACTCGTCCCCCCAAGCTCACTCGCTGGGTGCGGCTCTCAAGGAAGGACCGGAGCCAGCCAAAGGCCAGACTCCCAATCCCCACCTCCGAGAGCCGCTCCAGGAGGATACCGTGGTCGACAGTATCAAAAGCCGCAGACAGGTCGAGAACGACCAGCAGGGTAGAGGAACCCCCGTCGACCCTTCTCAACAGATCATCATGCAGAGCGACCAGGGCCGTCTCAGTCCCATGATGCGGCCTAAACCTGGATTGGAAAGGATCCAGGATATGGTTATCCTCCAGGAACGACTGGAGACGCAGGGCGGCGACCCGTTCAGCCACCTTGTCCAAAAAGGGAACATTGGCTATGGGGCGATAGTTTGATATATCGTCCACAGCCAGGCCAGGTCTTTTAATAATGGGCTTCGCCACCGTCTCCTTCAGAAGACTGGGAAAAATTCCGTCCCTGAAGGAGGCTGAGGCGATTAGTGAAGCCCATTTTGGCATGCTCCCCCCTGTGATCTTAATCATCCACGACGGGCAAGGGTCAAACGGAGAAGCCGCAGGCCTGCAGTGTCCCAGGACCCTGGAGGCATCCTCAGGTGTAACAGACCCAAACTCAACGAACCGGGGTGACCAAGGCGGCCCGACACCAGCCACCTCAGGGGCTAGACCAGTGCAACCGGCGTCCAGCTCGGAGCGGATGGCCTCTATCTTGGTTTTAAAGTGGGCTGCGAAAGACTCACTAGTGAAATTACTAGGAGGAGGCCCAGGCGGACCGGGATTGGTGAGGTCTCGAACCACCCAGAACAATTCGAGGCCTCAACAATTCTCAGAGCGGCAAAAGATCTCCTGGCTGCCCTTATCGCTCGAGAATAGCGACCGGTCAACGCCTTAACCGCAGCCCAGTTCGTAGCCGTCCGAGCATTCCGCCATCTGCTCTCTAGCCTTCTCCGCTCTTGCTTCATAGCCCTCAGCTCCTCGGTATACCAAGGAGAAGAACGGGCTCGGCACTGGATCAGGCGCTTGGGGGCGATCCGGTCAGCAGCCCCGGCCACCTCCTCATACCACCTTTTGACCAGGGAGTCTACCGGATCGTCATCCAGACCATCCGGCACAGCCCCGAGGGTCTCCGAGAACCGCACAGGGTCCAGGAGCCCCCGGGGGCGGGCCCAGATGGAAGGGCCCTGCTCCCTGCGGGGTGGGGTGGCAATTGACAGGGAGAAGGTCAGCAGATAATGATCTGACCATGACACGGGTCGGGTCAACAAACTCCCGACCCCCATATCAAAGCCCGCCGATGTGGAGGCAAAAACCAGGTCCAAGGTATGTCCACCCTTGTGCGTGGGACCGATGACAAATTGGGACAGACTCATGGAGGCCATGGACTCCATGAACTCCAGAGCTGCTCCCGACAGTCCAGCCTCGGCATGCACATTGAAATCCCTGAACACCAAAAGGCGGGGGGATCTCACAAGTGCCGCCGAGATGAACTCGGAGAGCTCTGGGAGGGAAAGTGCAGGGTCACGGGGAGCACGGTACATGAGCACTATCCCAAACCTGTCCCTCTGTCCCACCACAAGGTGTAGACATTCTAAACCTGGACTCACCAGCACTGCAGATCTGCTGACATAAAAAGAGTCCCTATACACAATGGTCACCCCCCCACCCTAGCTGCTTAGATACCCTGAGCACATCTGATCGGGCCTGCCTAGTACTTGGATGGGCGACCACCATGGAATGCCAGGTGCTGTAGTCACTTGGGGTAGGAATTGGCAATCCACTCCAGTATTCCTGCCAAGAAAACTCCAGAGACATGGGGTCATGAGGGGTCGGTCATGACTGTAATGACACGACGACGACAAATGTTTCATTACATTATAGATGTTTTGTTCACTGCATGTCACATTGATACTGGTGCCATTTCTCTTCAGCCCCATAAATTATAACCTCCTCTGTTGGGTGAACATCTATCCAGGTTTACTTCAGTGTCAAATTTTCCATCACCAGGCTGAGCGATTTTTTAAAAGAGAGGGGTAAATAAAGTGCCTGGGTACCTCAGCTCTAAAAAAGAAAAAGCTAAGAGGCTATTTTAACCCCACCATGAGTTGTTTCATGCATGTTATTTAGCACCAATCATAGTAACAGGAATGTCAAAGCGAAACCTCACCTGGTGCACAGCAAATGTCAGAAGAACGGCTTTGAATTGAACAAAGAAGCCCTTAACCACCTTTATTAAAATATATGGCTAATTCCCCCAAGATTACATGAATTAGCTTCCCCTTAATTGACAGCCGCAAAATAGGCTCTGCAGGAACTTCTCCCCAGTGGAAGATTTAATATTCTATTAGCAGGAAAGGCTGTAATGTGGCTGTGCAGAGGCTGGGTCCATCTGACCTTTTCTTTGAAGGCAATTGATGATTTTCTGTTGTTTATTTTAATTTTTATAAGAAAGAGAGAGAGAGAGAGAGAGAGAGAGAATCCATTAGTAAAATGATTGATACCATTCCTTTTTTCTAATTACATCAGCCTCTTCTGGGAGAATACAGGTCATGAAAAATGTTGATCCAGACCCACAGATATTAGAGAAAATGTCTGCTTCTCTCTGCTCTTTTCCAAAACCAGAAATAAAGGTGGGCTTTACATTCACATGAGGGAGAAACAAAGTATGACCCAAATCCCATCTTGTATAGCCCTGCCACACACACACACACACACACCTCTACATCACTATCCTCTAGAGCAGGACTGCACAACAGGTTGACTGTGGGCTATCCATCCCTCCCTCCCCCACCCCAAGGACCACCACTGCCCCAGCAAAGTTCTGGGTCTGCCAGCCCACTGTCTCAGCTGAGCAGGGCAGTTCAGGGGTCAGATGATCAATTAATCCATTCTGGAGGGAGTGGATTTCAATGCATTCCTATGGGAAGCTGCTGCTCCACATACAAATTTTTGTGCTTGGAATGGATAAAATTTGTAAGTAGAGGTATTAGTGTAGTAACCCTCAGGCACTTTGGGCCAGAAAAAGTAGACCTCGGACTGTTCAAAGTTGGACAGCTCTGCTCTAGAGTTAACTGTTATTTACTGTATGGTTTTAAGTATCATGAGCCCCCTTGGGCCCCCTCTGGGGAGAAAGCTGCCATATGACTTCATCTGTACCATCTATGCTTCATAGTAGGGATGAAATCATCTCTGAGGTTCTCTTTCTTTTGCCCATACATTTTCCAGGAAACCTTCAATGTTTTCAGGATTTTAGGAAATTTATCAATAACGACATGGAAATAAAATCGGCCAAGACCAATAGGTATGTATACAGTGAAGAAGGTGAGAACCATGCCCCTGTTTTGCTGCTGTACATGGGTTGAAGCATCTTACAAGAAGAAGAAGAAGAAGAAGAAGAAGAAGAAGAAGAAGAAGAAGAAGAAGAAGAAGAAGAAGAAGAAGAAGAAGAAGAAGAAAGGGCCAATGCCTACTCTGAAAATCCCAACTTCTTTCCACCCTAAATTAAAAACTCAACTACTTTCATGCTGAAATGTGAAGACACCGGAAATATTGGAATTTTAAAATTAAGAATGCATAGAAACAAAATTCTCTCTTAAATTTAACTTGGCTGCAGCAAAAGCTTTGGTCTGTGACTCCATGTTGTTCTAGCTTACCAGCTGTCCCCTTGGGTAGTGGTTCTAGAGACTTTTGGAAATGTCTTGAGGATCCTCTGATAAACTGCTGTTAGACTGAATGACATATTCTTGATTTCTTTGTGCAGACCCTTTAAAAATAGGTAGGGAGAAGAAACAGGCAGCATGTGCTGTTTATATGTGACAATTGTGAATCTTAAAACCCCAGGAAACAGAATGCAAATAAAAAGAAAGACCATGTTTATTGCCTGTGAGCATACTGAGGTTGAGAAGAAAGGTCTGATTGTATAATTTGTAAACATTCTAAGACTGGCAGCTCCAGGTTTTCCAGTCATTTAGCTGGCCTAAAGATCACACTGGTGAGAAAAGATCTATCACATTTCCTAAACATGCTAACACCTCTCATTTATGTTAAAGAGACTGCAAGTTTGCCTGTGATTTGGGGTTATTTTCCACTGTGTCCTTCAGCAAAAAATTAAAATAAAATACAAAAAAATAATAATAATTTAAAAAATAAAAGTTCTCTGTGAAGCTGTGGACACCCTGTCAGCAGGCTGTCTTGCCAACTCCTTGAGCCTGTGGAGTTTCACACAGTGTGGTTTCTCCAGTGGAGCTGGGATGGACAGGATCCTTTAACAAAAGCTCCAGAGGAACCCAAATGGGGAGAATCTGGACATCAGGAGAGGGGGATTCACATGGAGTGAGAAACCTCACGAAGACAGCTGGAACAGTCTCAGGGCTGGGTTGGCTCACACCCTCTGCATTCATCTCTCTTTGCTTTTCCATCTCTCCACTTCAAAATGATGGTTGGACTGGATGAGGGTTAATAAATTGAAACTCAATCCAGACAAGACGGAAGTGCTGTTAGTGGGTGCTTCGCCGGACAGGTTAGAGGGCCACTTCCCTGTCTTGGACGGGGTTGGAGGGACAGGGTCCGCAGCTTGGGGGTGCTTCTGGACCCTGGTCTAACTCTGGAAGCCCAGGTGGATTCGGTGGCCAGGGCGCCTTCCTTCAGCTGCGGAAAATATACCAGCTCCGCCCCTACCTAGACGAGCAGAGCCTCATGACAGTTACGCATGCGCTGGTAACATCCCGTATTGATTACTGCAATGCGCTCACGTGGGGCTGCCTTTGAAGACGGTCCGGCGATTGCAACTGGTTCAGAATCTGCGGCGCGGCTGGTGAGTGGTGGGGCCGCCAGAGATCACATCACGCCGATTCTACATAACCTGCATTGGTTACCAGTTGCTGCCCAGCCCAATTCAAAGTGCTTGTCTTGACATATAAAGCCCTAAACGGCTTGGGACCTAGATACCTGAAGGACCGCCTCCTTCCATATGAACCTACCCGGCAATTAAGATCTAGCCATGAAAGAGCCATCCCTCAAGGAGGTGAGAGGGATAGACAAAGGGCCTTCTCGGCAGCTGCCCCCAAGTTATGGAATGCCCTCCCAAGTGAGATCCGCCTGGCGCCAACATTGATGACATTTCGGCGCCAGGTAAAAACCTTCCTGTTCCAGAAGTTTTTTTAATTGATACAACATAGACTGGGGTCCTTTGATGGCAATTTTAGTGATGATTTTAGTATAAGGTTTTGCTGTTGTTTTAATTATTTATTGATATTTTATGTCTTAACTGTTTTAATTCTTTGTTGTAAGCCGCCCAGAGACCTTTGGGTAGTGGGCGGCATATAAGCTGTAAAAATAAATAAAATAAAAATAAATAAATAAATAAATAAATAAATAAAATGATGGTTGAGGAGCTGTTTGATAAACACGATGAAAAGCCACAATTAATATCATCCTGCCTATATTCTATATATATATTTCCTCCATAGATAGATAGATAGATAGATAGATAGATAGATAGATAGATAGATAGATAGATAGATAGATAGATAGATAGATAGATAGACGGGGGATATTGGATTTGAATTGCCACTTCCTTCTTCTCACATGATACCCATTTGAACATGCATAACTAGGCATGTGCAACAGTGGCCTCCATTTTAGGAATAGCTCAAAGCAGAGTATCCAACCTGCAGTAAGAATAGTGTACCATGAGATCCATGAGAACTCTCTTTTGTTCAATCACACACCCAGAGTAGCCTTCGGGCTAGATGGTGCGGTATACAAATCCAACAAACAAACAAACAAAAACAAAACATATGCATGGGAATTTTGGATACCACCTTGGGACAACCAGGGGGAAGGGATTTGCTTACACAAGGGACAGCCTACCATGCTTGGTGAGAATGATTCTAGCCTATGGATTTAGCCCATGCAAATGGTAGAAATTCCTCTCAAGATCATTTTGGAAGCAAGAAGAAGAACAAAAGATTTTAGAAGTGTCACTGCAGAAAAACACAACACAGATAGCTCTCCCCATCTTGATCTAAAGTATTGCAGGGACGAACAGCAGAGACAGGGTTTGTTCCCACAGTAAACAAAGTCAAACTGGAGTTTGCTATGGGGATATCCAGACACTCACAGCTGCCTAAAGAGTGTGCGCTGATCAAAAGTGTCCATAGGTGGGTCTGCCCTGTGAGCCCAAGGCACAAACTGCAGCTAGTGAAGAATTCAGTGGCCAGGCTATTAATAGGCACAAATACATTCCAACGTATTTCTCATGTTCCAACATATTACTAGCTTCTGATACATATCTGCATTGACTTCAAGGTGTTAATGATAGCATACAAAGCCCTAAATGGTTTAGGACTGTGGGAGGATCCTGAAGAAAAAAGACTCGAGTCCAGTTGTCCAACCAGCAAAGCGATCATGCCCCTTCCCGTTGGCACATTTTATTACATATGGTTTACATCCCAGAGTATGCCAAACATCAGTGATTGGTTACAAGAGTAAAGGTGGCATATGCTGGTTGGGTGAACCATAGGCAGTCGTCTAATGAACAGAGCATGCTTTGCACAGTTATTGATTACAATAACACATGTCCTTGGTGCTTACAGAAGGAAGGTAAATGAGGAGTAGACAGGAATAGGTAAAGAGAAATGAAAAGTAAACAGAATTAGTCCAGTAATTAAGAGTAAATAAATGAAAGATGAACAGAGTAGAGTCAGAGTGAGTAAACAAGCTGAGTAAATGAAAGGTAAATGAGCCTGGGGCTAAATAGTAAATAATAGGTAAACAAAATTTAGAGGGATTACAAGGTTTGCAACATGTGGATTTAGCCAGAGTTCATCAGGAGGGTTTTCCCTTCTCATGAAATATCTTCTAGGCCTCATCCCAACTGTCTGAATCAGACTCCATCATAGGGCCTCACTACCTGTCAGAATGGCTTCTCCTGAAAAATAATGCCCAGGTTACTTGTTCATCCCAGGCAGGCCACCTGCAGGTGCCAACACCCAGGGAGGCTCAGAAGATGATGACAAGGAGTTGGGCCTTCTCGGGGATGACCCCACAATTATGGAACCAATGTTCTGTCGAAATCTACTGAGCTCCCTAATTGCAAATATTTAAATGACGATTGAAGACCTGGTTATTTAGATTGGCCTTCCATGACTGTGCCAATTATAGTTGACACTTAATTAGACACTAATTCCATCACTGATTCTGATCTTTGAATTGTCTTTATTGATTAATTTTTTCTGTGATTTTGTTTTTATTTTCCATTATTTTGTTAATGTTTAATATTGTTCTGATGTTATTTTATAGTATTGAATTATAATTTTGTTTATACTGCACAGAGTGCCCCCCAGGCTAGATGGTCAGTATTTATTTATTTATTTAATTTTATTTCTCACATTTTTATCCAGCCGCTCCAGCCGAAGACCACTCTAGGTGGTTAACAGTCCATCTAGCCAAGGCAAATACAAAATAACCAAAAGGAGATAAAAACAAAGACATAAACTGGACAATTAACACCACATAAAACATCCCAAAGACATTAGCATTCCCTCTCCCCCTACAATCCGACCTGTTAAAAAGCCCCAGCTAGGAGGGGGGAGGGGCAAATGTCAGAAAGAAGCAGTTTCCCCCCTGCTGCCTGCTACTTTCTGCTTTTCATCCCTCCCCCTGCCTCCCAGCTGGGGCTTTTTAACACCCCAACCTGTCGAAAAAACCAAACTGTGAAGCAGGGTGGCAAGGGAGAACAGAGCATACAGAGGGAAACTCAAATGGTGCACTGCTTGCTCTGTTCTGCCTTGCTGCCCGCCTCCCAGCTGGGTTTGAAAAGTCAGAATGATTGGAAAGCTGCCTCCACCCAGGTGTTTTTTTTAACAGGTGGGGCTGTCAGCCCGACCTGTCAAAAATCCTTACCTGGGTGGCGGCAGCTTCCCAATCATTTTGTTACTCATTTGTTTCATTACTAAAATTCAATAAAAAGTCATTTAGTAACAAAACACAATGTTTAATGAAACAAAACAAAATGAAACATTAATTTTTCATTTCTTGCCCATTGCTAGTTTCCACTTGAATTGATGATCAAACCCAAGTATACAAAATCTTTACCAGTTTCAATTTCCTCATTGTCAGCATCAGAGGTGTCTGGCTCTTCTCTAGCTCTGATTTCTCTCTCTCTCTCTCTCTCTCTCTCTCTCTCCCCCCTCCCTCCCTCCCTCAATGGAATGGTGGGTTGATCTATCAGGGACACATGAGTTCTTATTTTAAGTTGACTCAGGATGACTCAGGATATGCCTGCCTAAAAAGGCTTGTTTTTAATATCCTTGGCATACAAATAAAATCAAATAAATAAATAAATTCACAGTTCAAATTCAAGAAAACAGGAGATGCAGTCAATTCAGGCAGATCTAGGAAGAACATATCAATCTCACTTTGTCTCCCTCTCTCTGCTTCAGTGCTTTCGGAAATTCCTTCTCTTCTTCTCTGTTGCCTCAGATACTTTTAGATTTCCCATGGGTTCTATGGGGTGCCTACATTCAGGGTGCCTGACCAGCTGCAAAGCAGTCAGTCACTCTTCCATGGCTTGTTCCTTGTAAAGAGTCACTTTACTCTCTCCTTCCATCTGCACCATGTTTTTTGGCTCGGTTGCCCCATCTGTTCCAAGTTTCCTTGATCCCAGATGGTTATCACTGTTGGCTGCTTGAGGCAACTATGCATAGAGTGCCACAAACAACAGGAAGCTCAGAGCTTTAGAACATCTCTGAAATCTGGCTCCCAACAAAGAATAAGCTAACATTTGTACTTCTGCTAATGTCTTTATTCTGGGCAACAACCCAGTCAGGAAAGCATGGGAGCATTCTTATGATTGTCTCTTTCTTCATGTTCATCACACCAGCGTCTTAGAGCCAAAGCCCTAGGGATGGGATTTTAGAACCCTTAGGATGTTTTAAATTTCTGGACTACAAATACCATTGTTCCCCATTTGGGGAATTCTACCTAATGCACAGGCTAAGATGGAATTCAACACTGAAATGTGTTGCACCTGCAAGAAAGACCCAACATATAAGGCTTTTTGAAACTTGGCTCAGCCTAGCTCTGCCCAAGCTTCCTGTTCCTGTCCCAGTGCCACCTGGGAGATTTCTTTCTGAGAACAAAACACAGGCAGAGCTCAGCTCACCTAAATTGTGCTTTTTAAAGAATTCTTGAGCTACATATAAAATGTCATAAAATCAGAAAATACGCATTTCCCTTAATATGGCATTTGATCCTATTCCCCTCTGCTTAACAGAGAATATCCATATTATTCATAGAATCATAGAGTTGGAAGATGTTAGGTTTTCTGAAACCAGAGATGCTGACAAGCGGCAATGGAAAGAATCCTGAAGGGAATTATCTCCTTGTAGAAAGTTCCACACGTGCATATGTTTGTGTATTTAAGGAAGAATGTTTGAGCCTCCATTCTCGGAATGCGAGACAGTGTGTTTAACTGCTTTATTAACAGATAACCATACAACTGCTCTGAGGGGCCTTGCACTCCTTTGATTTGGAATTCCGGGACCCCTCCACCGGGCAGCCTCCGGCGAGCCATCAACCCCAGGTGGTGTCCGACAGCACCCACCAGGCCAGTTAATTTGGTTTCCTCCTCCCTGCCTGTTATTCCCCCTTCTGGGTAATTCCCAGCGCAGGGGGCGTTGCCCTCCCCCACCCCAGCTCGAGACCTCCTGGCCCGCAGTGCTGTGGTTTGCATTTATCTGCCAAAGCTCCCTGCTGTTTGCTTTTTCCTAGTGTGACCAATTGTTTCAAATAATAAATCCCCCAGCTTGTCAAAAATTTTTAGGCGACCAGGTAAGAACGCGGTGGGTGGGTCCATGCTGATTGGCTGGGGGAGGAGCCACCTTCTCGCTGTGCATGTCCTTTTTACTCTGCTAGGGACAAGGATGTTCTCGGAAGCCCAGGCGAGACAGTGTGTTGGTAACTGGGCCACAGACAGATAATCCTCAACAGGAGGGGCCAGGCATCATCCTTTGGTTGGAACCCGGGGTCTCCGGGACCTCCAACCGGGCAAAACCTCAAAGAAGATTTGGTTTCCTCCTCCCTGCCTGTTAGAGCCACCTCCCCACCCCAGCTCCAGACCTCCTGCCCCATGCTGTGGTGAAGGAATCCCCATCACAGCTCCCTATGCCCTCCATGCTTTTAGCCGCCACAGCCGCAGGGCCATCCAGCCTCTGCTTAAAAACCTCCAAAGTCAAGGAAGACTGCCCCATCCACAGGTGAACCCCATGGCCTGCATAGCTCCCTCCCGGACATTAAACTCTGGATGGCCCAAAACCTCCATTCCCTGCAGACCGCCCTACAAACCTCCTGGTTCACTCCCTTCCTGGAGCGGTTGAGCTTTTTGGGTCACAGTCTGCCCTCCACACTTGCCGTAGTATCAAAGTTGACCACAAGACTCTGGAGGCTGGAAAATAAACCAGTCCCTTCAGAATTTCAAAATTTGATTTGACATGGCTTGTCAGGTCATTTCAAATATGAGGAAAACATCGCTGTAGAACTACCTCATTCCCCTTTTTCCCCACCATTCAATCAGTCCCCAAATTTGTTCCCCATCCAGATCTAAACATCCCCAGCTAACTGTGCCCCACAAATATCAGCCCGGCAGGTCTCCGATCCTCACCTCTTATAACAATGTGAGGCCCACCTCCCTAGCCGGCGTATAGATCCCTCATCATATCCTACCGCTGCGGCCGTCACGCTCGAATGTGTCCCAAACCTGAGTGCCCCCAGCCCTAGGGTCCCCAAAACCCTACTGGTCAAGGTTGCAAACTGAAATTTGGTCAAAGGGTGTCCATTCTGATGAATAAAGGCGTACCCCCTACCCGAGCCCCTCTGGGTCAAGTATTCCCTCATGGCCGCCACCGGGCATATTCCCTCCACCGAGCATGGGCCTAGCACTATCTCCGCCCCCTTTCCCTGCTGATCTGTCTTGGAAATTCTCACTGCCAGAGTCCCCTCAGCCAGATGGATGTCCGCCATGCAGAGGGCTGTAAATGATTTGTCCTGCCCGCTCGCTGCCACCAGTGCTGCGCAGGGCGCCAGAAGGCCAGCAGCGATAAGAAGGACGCCTGTAACCATTATCACACCCCCGGCCAGCTGTCGCCATGCGCTCCAGCAGCTGAGGCGAGAGGTAAATCTGGCATCCGGGACTCTTCCCCTCATCCGTGACCAGCCTGCCACCATGCCCCCACCCGGAAGTCCCCTTGTCCGGGTGCCCCCTGAGCCTGGAGAAGAATGCTAGGGCGGCCAGCTTTCCCTGCAGGGTCTCGGGCGCCAGGCCCTTCCCCAGGGCAAATACACTAGGAACCTCTACACAGGTGCTCAATGGGTAGGGGCCAAAGTTGGGCCAGGCAGTGGGTGGATGATTGCTTATAGCTCACAGGGATATAAATCACATGCCATACCTCCACGGGATCTCCATGAACACTGAGGCATCATGCGGGACACACAGATGGCGGCACATGCACGATGTTAAATTGCAACGCCTCAATACAAAAGCCCGGACCAGTTCATCACCCGGGAACGGACGTCAGGCTATTGAACGTATACCACTGCCTGATTATCGCTCTGGCCCAGGCCTCCGACCAGATGTAGAGGGCCACCCAGATAGGGAATAATTCCAGGAAGGTGAGGTCGAAGTGACACCCTCCCCCTGCCAGTCTTTCTGCCAAGGCCCCCTGCACCATTCCCCCTCCAGTAGATGCCAAACCCCAGGCCCCCGCCGCGTCAGTGTGGACCTGGAACTGGGCGCCCAACCGGAAAACGAGATTTCCCTGCAGGAAAAGCATTGCCAGATCCTCCCCATTTGATGAAAATACCAGGACCAGGACCTGCCCTGGGGCCACCACTTTGCAAGCAAATAATGCAGCTCCCTTAGGGAAATCTTGCGGCGCTGTTGCAGGCTTTGTTTTCCCGGGGCAGCCTGCAAGCCTGTTCCCTGGTATCGATCTCGATTCCCAGGAAAGTGATCACCTGGCTGGGCCCTTCTGTCTTTTCCTCTTCAGTGGTGGCCCAAGTCGCCTGCCAATGCACGGAATCGGTCCAAAATGATTAGGCAGAACAGGTAATCATCTAAATAATGGGCCGTGGATCCAGGGACCAGTAAAACCTGGCTAAGCAAAGATGGCGCAGGACACGGAGCACCCAAACGGGAGGGCCCTATCCATATAAAATTGGTCCTGAAACCTGAAACCCAGGAGCTCAAACAGGGATGGACGGGTGACAGACTCCTTAAACACCTCTGGACACTTTGACCTAAGAACACAGCTCAGGGAATACCATCATTGATGGAACCCAGAGGGATGGGAAGGTGATGTATCAGGCGGAACTCGCCCGGGGCTTTCTTGGGCACCAAGCCATGTGACACCCTCAGGTTGGGCACGGGTGGATCCCCAAAGGGCCAGTACACGGCCTTCCCTAACCTCCTTGTATCTTCTCCGCGGCCCCCCCTTCGGCCAACTCCAGAGATCTCAAGTTCTTTGCCAGCCGGGGGATACGGGCCCCATAGAACGGAATACGAAACCCCAACTCAAAACCATTAACCAAGAAAACTGCGCAGCCCTGTCCGGAGACCAAGATATCTGTCTCCTGAGACCACGGGTCCCCTGGCATCTGGTCTGCCTGTGGGAAGTACTACAGCTGGTTTTAAGCCTGCAGATTACACATCTCCAGGGTTTCATGGACACCCTTTGTAGTCCCTGCAGACCATGGACTTTTCCTCAGCGGGCAGGAATCTGATCCCCTCCCAATTGTATGACCACTGTTGAAGGCCATTTGGTGTCATAAACTGCAGCCAGAGGGGGATGCGGACATCAGGGCCGCCCTGCGACGAAACTGTACAGCAGCCAGCAATGGGAGTTCACGAAAGCCCTGTATATGACTAAACAACAGGGCGCAAGGGTGGGCTTGTAGTGTGAGGGACAAATATTAGATATGCTTTGCTTCTTCTGAGTTCTTATCCAGGGGTCTTCCTTGTCCAACCCTAACATCCAGTTCCCTATTGAGCAGTAAAGATGATGCCCCTCCATATTTTTTCTGGCATTTTGGTGATGCATAAGATGGCAAGACCCCGGGTAACCGGGCGGCCGCTGCGCCCATCCAGGGCAGCCCACCCCCTGCCATATGCCCAGCCCCCGACCAGCCCGCCGGGTGGCCGGGTTTGCGATGGGACACCCGGGTGGCCTGGCTGCAAGGGCCCCATCCTCCCATCATGTAGGCTGGCCTTTCTTCCAGATCCAGGCAGCCAGGCTGGGGTCGGCCCCCATGCTGGGAGCACTGTTTTAGCCTTTCTCCCTGTGCCGGCGCTGCCGCCCCGTCCTGGGCAGAACCCCTGGCCAAGGCCATGTTATAGTGGGCGCAGGTTCAGCATAATCACTTTCTCCGCAGAAGGTAGGGGGTTGGGCCCTTCTTCTCCACGCCCCACTTCTTTGGCCAGTTCCACTATGTCTTTCTTGATGACTGGGTACCGCCTCCAGTTGTTCCAGGGCTGTAAAGCGAGCAGACATATCAGCAATCCTCTCTTTCAGCTGTGCTCGCTTACGCGACTTGGCTGGCCTGGCACTGGTTCTAGGGGCCTGCTGGGACTGGGTGTCCGGCTTATCCATTCCCTTGCTTATAAAAGGCCTCCAGCTGCTTATAGGCCACTGTTCAGAGTCCTCGGCCGAGCTGGGCGCCTTTATTTGGCTCAATGGCTGTTTGCCCTTTTTGCCCTAATCCCGGGCCATGGCACCACTCTGCTTGGCCGGGCTTGCCCAGCAATGACCAGTCCCCCATTGGGCTGCAGCTGCTGGGAACCTTCATGGGGGAGCTGGAAAGGCCAGGGAGGCTGGAGGAAAGGAGACTGGTGTCTGCTGTTCGGGCCTCAGGGTAAACCACCCTCTCCCCGGCAGCAGCCGTAAACCTATAGCCAACCGCCCGCCCTCCACCCAAGCCTTACTGGGAGGGCCTGGCTGACAGCGCTCCACGGCCTACCCGGCCTAGCTCGCCTGGTTGGCCTCCCTTCTTCTCAACCGCTTCCCCCACTGGGACCCCTGGGACCAGTGCCGGTCCCTGCTATTTTCAAAAGGGGATGGGGCGGGGTGCTGCATGCGCTGCCGCACCCTCGTGTCTGCCCTTCCCCGCCGCTCATTTGCGTTACGGTGGCCGGCGGCCGGTCTCCCGCCGCCCCGCCTGGCCCGCACACGGCCTCCTCACTCAGTGATGCCGCTCCCCCAATCCGCTGCCCGGCTTAGCGCCCGCCGCCGCCATTCGGCTCGGCCGCCCATTCCCCAGTTTGGAGAGATCCTTCTGGAGCTCTTCACAATCTTCTCTGGTTTTTTACCCGGGCGAAACAGGCCGCAAACGCGGCCTAGACAAAATGGCGCCCGCCACGTTTTGGGAGCCCAAAATGGCGGCGCCAGACGGCGTTCAAACGGAGGTGCTCCTCCGAACGCCGCTCGATGCTGACTGCTGGCTGGGGGAGAGCCATTTAGGGCGCTCCTCCCCGCCCCCGAGGACAGGTCCTGCCTCGCCTTTTTCGCCCCCCTCGGGAGGGGCAAATCGGCTCCGCGGAGGGACAAGCCGACCGCGGAGCCAGCATTCTCTGCTTCCTGCCTCCTGCTGCTCTGAGCCTTGACTCCTGTATTCCTCCTCCGTTTTGCTGTGTTCCTGCGTACTCTCCGTTACTCCTCTTTTGGTTTGTCTTCCTGATATGCTGCTGGGTGTCTGTCTGTCTGCATTTGTAAGAAAGCTCTATGTTTGTTTTTATGGAAGTGTTTATAATAAATCCCAGCTTGTTTTTTTTGAAGAACTCCACAAGCGTTTGCAAACTTCTCGCTGTGCATGTTTTTACTCTGCTAACAAGGATGTTGTTGGCAGCCCAGTGGAAGTGTGTTGGACTGAGACAGTAAATCCTCATAGGTCATTGAACCTCAAAACCTCAAAGAAGAGACCTCAAGAGCCACCTAGTCCAACCCCTGCCATGCAGGAACCCCATCACAGTATTTCCGACAAGTGGTCATCCAGCCTCGGCTTAAAAACCTCCAAAGAAGGAGACTCCACCACCCTCCATGGCAGCATATTCCACTGCCGAACAGCTCCATCACTGAATTCGTCCTAATGTCTAAACTGAATCACTTTTCCTGTAGTTTGAGACCATTGCCCCACATCCTAGTCTCCGAAGCCATGGAAAATAAACCAGTCATTGTGACATCCTTTCAAATATTTAAACATAGCTATCATATCCCCTCTCAGTCTTCTTTTTGTAAGGCTAAACATTCCCAGCTCCCTAAGCCGTTCTTCCTAAGACATTTCTTCCAGACCCTCAGTCATCTTGGTCTCCCTCCTCTAGACCCATTCATGATTGTTAACATCCTTTTTAAATTGAGGTGCACAGAACTGCCAGGTGGGGTGTGACTAGAGCAGAATAGAGTGGTGCTATCACTTCCCTTGATAGGTAAAATACCATTCCTATCCCAAGTACTTTAAGTCCACAGTCACCTCCACAAATCTTGTTAGTCTGTCTCATGGCTCAGCTACTTCCCGAGGGCCTTGATATATTAAGCATCTACACTGTGCAAGTGGGTGGGTCAGTGGGTGGATGATTCTTACAGCTCACAGGGATATAAATACATGCACATGAACACTGAGGCATCATGCGACACACAGATGGCCTGCTCGCCTGAAATGTTAAGAACATCTCTGAACAGTTATGAAGACATTCTGAAAGGCCATTCTGTACTTCAAATGTGTCGTTGAAACTAAAAGAATTTCTAGCATTGCCTGATCAGTAGCATCCTTGAAATACCAGGACCAGGACCTGCCACCAAGGGCAAGCATAATGTTGTGGTGTTGCACTTTGTTTTTTATGGTGTACGGACACGTAAGGGGGTACACGTGTGGCCAGAATTTCTTCTGGGCCAAGTCGGATGTCGAAATGATTATGCTCGGAATCTGGTAATTGGATCCGGGGACCAGTAAAACCTGGCTAAGCAAGAGATGAAGTACCCCTTGTAAGGTATCAAACAGAGTGACAGACTCCTTAAACACCTCACACTTTGAAAGCACTACTAGGGTCCTTATAAGTCTTTGGACTTGATAGGAGATTGCCTGGCCCTAAGGCAACCAACTTGTATTGCCGGAAATAGACAGCTAAGGCTTCCCTTACAAATGGCCACCCAACTTCTGTGTAGAAAGTACCAATGTAGAGAAGCCTGCCAAACTTTGAGGCCATCTGTCGCACCACCATACAACCTTTTCAGTGGGTATGTTTGTCCTAGGGCGTTTATACATGACCCCTAAGCTCCGCTGCAAATGGCTCCCAGCTCCAGAGCTTAAAAATGTTTCCCCACCAGCAGAGCTAACAAGACTGCCCTCCACCAGCGACCGGAGCTAACAGCCCACCAGAACCAGCGCACCTTTCAAGTACCTGCTCTGGGACAGTGAAAAATTTTGTGCGGAGAGTGCCGGGCTCTCCTCGCTTCTTTTGTTGTTGTTGTTTTTGCCTCCCGCCCCTTTAAGAGGAACCAGGAAGTAACCGGGCGCGAGCAACTTCCACCAGCACTGGAAAGGCTTTATTCTTTTGTCCCTTTAAAAACTTTTCCCCCCCCCTAGCCTCATGCAGACAGAAGCAAGGAAGTGTGGAGTGGTGGGGAGGAAGGAAGAGCGACAAACCCTCAAGATCTCTGGTCTGAATTTAAGGGACCAGCGGATCTTAGGGGTCGTGTAAAAAGGCCCCTAGTTGAACTCTCCTTTCTTGCAATTAGTATCATCTGCTTGGGTCCCACCTTCTAGACCAGTGGTGGCAAACCTTTGGCACTCCAGATGTTTTGGACCACAACTCCCAGAATTCCAAGCCTGTATTGCCAATGACAAAGGACTGTGGGAGTTGTGGTCCAAAACATCTTGAGTGCTGAAGGTTCGCCAACACTGTTCTAGACTCTAGAACTAGAGCATCAGGAAGCAAGCAACTGGAAAGACCTCTTGCAATTTCAGGAGATGCTGTGTATCATTTTAATCCTTTTATATAGCTTCCATACACCATCTCCCTCTGTTGAATGTATGCTGCCAGGCATCTGATTTAAAATCAGATTATGAATACACATGGTATATTCATGGCTCAGTGGTATAGTGTGGTGGCTCAGTGGACTAAGGCTTCCAAAAACTATTGAATGCAAAGTCGGCAGCTTGGTGGTTTGAATCCTGGGTGCCATGCAGCAGAGCAAGCTTCTGCTGATAACCCCAGCTCCTGCCAACCTAGCAGCTCAAAAGCATGTAAATGCAAGTAGATAAATAGGTACCGCCATAAAAAGAGGGAAGGTAAAACAGTGTTTCCTTGCAGCCATGCTGGCCACGTGGCCATGGACTTGCACAACACTGGCTTTTTCGGCTTGAATATGGAGATAAGCACTGCCCCTGGAGTCGGACATGACTAGCACACATGTGCGGAGGGGAACCTTTACTTTTTTATGAATACACAAATCAAAGAACCATATCCTGAGCACAAAACTCTGCCCTATATTACTCTCTCCATTAGCAGTAAAACACAATTAGCGTAAACCCATTGATTCAATGAAACTTACATGAATGTTGATTCACCAAATTGCCACAGATTCAATGGGCCTATTCTAGATGTATCTTATGACTGGATTTAAAGCCCTTGATTGAAAAACAGTAGAAACCTGTCCTTCTAGTGTTATAGAATAAGACTATAAACGTCCCTAGATATGAGATTCCCCAAACTTGTTTGCGCCAGCTTTGCTGGAATTTATGTCTCAGACTTTCAGACAGATTTCAGCATGAGGAGAATATCAGTAAACATGAATGGTGGTTTTATGACTGGAAGCAGCAAGTGTTTGGCTGCACTCTCAGATTCCCCAAAAAAGTGAACATCAGGTGTCAGTGAGTGATACCCAATTTCTACTGCAAGTCGTTAGTCAACTTCAGTTGCAAGGACAAGTCATGGGTCCAGTTTATCAGCCATCCATTGTTCCAAGAAGTCCAGGCAAGGCAATGATGGGCAGAAACAGGGGACTTTTGGAGAGTTGTTTTCCCACAAACTGATTGGCATCACTCAACAAGTTGACAGCTCAGTCAGAATGTAAAGTTCTCAGCCTGCTTCTTTCAGGCATCCAACTGCATCCAATTAATTCTTAAGAGACAATGACACTCTTTTCCTAAAGTCTTCCTAGCTCCTGCCTTTTTCGCCAGAAAATGGACCTCACATCTGCCAGTCTCTTTTTGTCACCAAGGTGGCACTGGTGGAGTTGGCCTCTGGTATTCCTTTAAAAAAATTCTTAATTTAAAATAATATCAACATAAAACAAAACAACATTTATCTGTTTCATTGTGCAACTCATCTCCCACTAGTGACTTATTCCATGATTAAAATCCTTAAGATGCTGATCTTCCAATTCCTCTTCAGAAATACACTGGATCTTCTCCTGATGTGTACCTTTTCCTTTTTCAAAAAAATTTTAATCTGGGAAGAGGGGAGAAATAAAGGGAAGGGGTAAACAGGGAGGGAGAAGGAAAAGTCAGGAAAGGGGAGAAGAGTACAATTGCATTCTTGGTTACATCTCTACTTAAATTTATTGCTTATAAGCTATCTTAGCCCTATTCAATTGTTTATTGCTCTTAATCACCACCACCACCACCACCACCACCACTACCACCACCACCATCATCATCATCATCAATTTTATTACAGTCACCCCCTGCCATTTTGCAGTTCAGGTACTGTGGTACTACTATATCACAGGATCGCAGTATCTGCCCTCGCTCCTGCTGATTAGCACTGGGGTGGGGGAGAAAACCCTTATTTCCCCACCCCAGTGCCAATGAGCTGGAGCCTGGATCCGATCTACATGGGGCTGGTGGGGAGTGATCGCATCGCCCCACGCAGCTGGCCCGTGCTTCTCTGAGAAGCTTTGGTGCCGCGCGGGTGGGTGGCAGGGACAATCACATCACCCCACGCCGCCGGCGCATGCTCCTCCGAGACACCTCGGGGCCGTGCGGGTGGGCGGTGGGGGGTGATCGCATCACCCCATGCTGCCCACCCGCGCTCCTCCGAGAAGCCTCAGGGCTGCGCAGCGGGTGGCGGGTGGCAATTGCATCACCCTCGGCCCCCACCTGTGCTGCCTAGGCTTCTCGGAGGAGCACGGGCCGGCAGTGTGGGGCACTGCCCCACAATCTCCATTGAAATGTATTGGTTCAATGCATTTAAATAGAGATGGCACCTGATGAGAAGTCTCAGGGTGGTGCGGGCAGTTGGTGGTGGGAGGTCAGATCCCGCAACGCTGCTGGCACATGCCACCCCAAGACTTCTCAGAACAGTGTGCGGCGGTGGCGGCAGGGGATCTGATCGACCACCGCCCCCCAGGCCCCACCCAACCCACTTCCGCATGTCGCGGATTTTCAAGCATTGTGGGTTGGGTGGGTCCCTAACCCACGTGATAGGCGGGGGTTACTGTATTCTCCTACTTTTTTCCAGTTCTCTTTCATAACTTCTTGCAGATTCTGCCATAGAACCGATCCCAGCTTTCACCTTTTCCTTTTTTGAAATATTTGTCCCAATTTTTTTCATATTAAATTAAAAATTTTTTTCATATTAAATTAAAATCATTACTTTTTTAAAAATCCTTTTCTAATTTTTATTTCACAAGTTAATCATTAACTGCCATATTCCACAATTCCCTGTACCATTCTTTTAAAATTATTTGGTTGTTCCAGTTTTTAGCCATAAAAACTATCCTTGCCACTGTCACATCTCAGTCATTCTGCCAAAAATTTCCCTAAGATTTCTGTCCGCTGGACTGCCAGGTTTCTCCACTTCACTTCCCTCCCTTCCAACTATAAGCTATCCTCCCTCCCTTCCAAAGATTACTGATCTAGGTATGACGGATGGCAAATGACTGATGGAGAGGTATGAAGGCTTCTCAAAAGTACAAATACAAAAAAAGAATGATTTTTTTTCTTTTTCCCACCATCCGTTAATTAGTTTAATCATTGAGGTGCTCTGTTGTTCTGAGCCCATATGTTTTACGCCAAGGGTGCTACCGTTTTATTTTAACACTGTCTTAATCTGTGTGTCTATTGTATTGAATTTTGCTGATTGGTTCAGCCTACTGTAAGCCGCCCAGATTTCCCTTGGGAAGATGGGCGGGGTATAAATAAATAAATAAATAAATAAATAAATAAATAAATAAATAAATAAATAAATGCAGGGAACTGTTAGACCTGTCTTCCTAGAGAGAGAAAAAACCACCCTCAAATAAATGTGTTGATGCAGACTGTTGTGAATTTTTGACCGCCATTAGCAAGTTAGCACATTTGACACCTGCCTGACTGGTTTGAGAAAGAGGCTTTTCAGCCAGACTTCCCTCAAATCTATGATATTGACATAATTTGTAAGTTGTCGAATGGGCATGAGCTCCTCAAATGTCATAACTCATCATCAATGTATGGATCTCACCGAGTAGCTAAAATCCTGACAGCGAGAAAGATGGGGAAGATATATGCATGGACACACACTCCCAGATGCAAGATGATACCACTGATCCTCTCTTTCTGCTTAAACTGCTGTCATCGAGAGGACTTAAAGAACAACACAGAGACTCAAGGGCTTCTCTTTCCATAGGAGTCACCTATAATATCAAAGCCATCTTGAAAAAGAATGCACTATCCCCTTACCCACAAAAGAGGAAAGAGAATTGTCCAGGCAGCATTGGACTAAATAGAAGATTAACTTTAGTTCCAAGCAGTCCAGGGGTGCCCAAACTTTTTGCAAGGAGGGCCAGATTTGGTGAGGTGAAAATGTGCGTGGGGGGGCGACCATTCAGCCGCATTTGGACCCTGGGCTGGAGATTGAACAAGCCTCTAGGACATGCAAGGAGGCAGAGAGGATGCTGCAGCAATGGGTCCAGGGGGTAGACTGGCCAAGTGGCTGGGGGGATGGACAGAGGCAGGGAGGGTAGGCAAACCATAAAACTGCAAGCTGGCATCTCCATCCGGTATGGAGAGAGGCCACCTGGCAGGGATGCCTGACGGGCTGAGCTGGTGGGGAGAAGAGGCTGTGGGCCATTCAAAATTTGAAAACGGGCCTCATTTGGCCCCCGGGCCTGACTTTGGACATGCCTGAAGTAGTCACTTGACCTAGAGAAGTGTGAGATAAAAATTAGGTCTCTTGACTTGCAGGTGATCTCTGCCTGGGAAAAGAAGAAATGGCAATCAAATGACTAGATTAGCTCTGTGCTGTTGTATCTTCATACCTTCTTATCTGTAAAGTGCAACTATGGCCGTGGTCATACCTGTGTTTTCTGCGTATTTAAATTTGCTGCATATTTTTTTATCCGGGCAGTCACGTGGTTTTTAATGAGCAGTTGGTGTCCTCTCCTCTGCATCGTACTTTCCTATTCTGATTTGGTCCTAACCTGTATACTACACATTTTGTCCTACTTTCCGGCTCCGGTTTCCAAGCCCCTGTGGCAAAAACTTTTTACTGTGTATTTTCTGTGTCCTTTCATGGCGACAGAAGCAAATAAGTAAGCATTTTCGAGCAAAGTTTCTAAATCCAGCCCCTGGCGGTGGTGTAGGAAACTTTGCTGAAACTGCTGTTCGAGGGGCGTGGTCGGCCGGGAGCAGAATTTCCTTCTCTTCCTGGTTAGTATGCCATCTTTTACTGCGTAGTTCTCCAACGGGAAACTACACAGGAAACACAGGTCTGACCATGGTCTAGATTTAACAGGGTTGTTTTTCTGTATTAGAGGTGGGAGGTTCAGCATCCAGAGTCCTAGATCTCAGGATCTGCATCAGAAATAGGCACATTCCAGAGGTCAGAGGGGTAGCATTCACTTCTGCAATCTGCAACTGGAAACACTGCCCCCCAATACATTCTTGCTTACTTAGTTACTCAATTGCTGCACCTCTGTGCCACCTTTCTCTTGGAGATGGGGTGCAATGTGACTCATATCATTAAACGGAGGGGGACATATAAGATGTATTGAAAAGTAGCAAACTCTGAAACAGTAAAATCTTGGTGTAAAAACAGATTTAAAAGTATAAAAACGGATATAAATGCACAAAAGCGCTTAAAGAAATCTACTGACAGCAAACATATGGCACTTTGTTACTTGTCATCATATCATCTCCAACCAATGGTGACCCTATGAATATGTGTTCTCTAAAATGTCCTGTGCTCTACAACCCTATTCAACTATTTTAAATTCAGCTATGTGGATTCCTTTACAGAGTCAGTCCTTCAAATATTTCGCCTTTTTCTTTTCCTGCTGCCTTCAGCTTCTCCTATCATTACTGTCTTTCTTCCACTGAATCTTGCCATGCTCTTAATGATCTTTTTGAATTCCTTCATCACTGACCTTCCAAATGTCCGACTTCTTATTTCTTGTATGCTGTCTCCATTGGGATCATTTAGGGATGGGCACCAAATGAAAAATGACATGTCATTTCATCGTTTTGTTAGCTAATAAAACAAAACAAAATGAAACAAAACGAGGACGGGCCATGTCGTTACTTACGAAATGAATTGGCATTTTTACATTGTAATGAAAAGATTTGTTTCTATATAACATAAGAACATAAGAAGAGCCCTGCTGGATCAGGCCAAAGGCCCAGCTAGTCCAGCTTCCTGTATCTCAAAGTGCCCCCACCAAATGTGTCCGGGAGTGCACAAGACTAGATATCTGTCTCCTGATAACACTCCCCTGCATCTGGCCCTTGAAGTACCCCGGTTTTACGCCTGGAGATTACACATCTCCATCATGGTTTTTAACCTGTGATGGACTTCTCCAGGAATCTGTCTAATCTCCCTTTGAAGGCATCCAGGCTAGATGCCATCACCACATCCTGTGGCAGGGAGCTCTACCGACTAACAACACTCTGGATAAAAAAAAAATATTTTCTTTTGTCTGTTGTCACTCTCCCAGCCCTCAATTTGAGTGGATCACCCAAAGACAGCAGATTTGGAGTGATGCATCCTTGGACTCTCCCCTTTAAGCTCACCTAATTTGGAGTGATTTGGTGTTCGGGGGGGGGGCTGAGCTATTAAACTTCAAATTGGGTGCCCATCCCTAGGATCAATGATGAAACCGATGTATATGAAATTTTCAGCTATATCAACATTGGTAGCATTCAGATCGTGCCCATCTTCTGCCATCATGATTTTGGTCTTCTTCGTGTTGCAGTTCTGCTTTCTCACTTTGACTAACATTTCAAATGTTTGCTGCTTGCTACCAGCAAGTTGGTGTCATCTGTACATCTCCAATGTGTCTGCCACCAATTTTCACTCCTGCTTCATTCATAGGCACACAAATGCTGCATGTACCACCGCAAAGGGAAAAACTAGCATCTAGATCCTAAGTATCTTCCTCAAAACTCATCTTAGGAATACAGAACTGACCCAATGAAGAGGACTGTCACTGTTCTGCTCATTCATATGTGTCGATCCCTTGTTTACTTTAACATGAAGGACCATTGTCCACCTAATGAGCCTATTGAGACTATTGTCCACCTAACAAGCCTATTCATGCCATTGTCCATCTTATGAGCCTATTTCAGACCAGAGTGATATGAGGTCAAAGTGAACTATAAAATGGAGGAATCACAACTAGATATCCTCAGACTGACAAAGAAGTTTGGATGAGCCACAAAATGCTTCAATCTCTCAAGAAAATGACTCCAGTTGCCATGACTCAACTTCCAGATGAAAAGAGATTTTAGGCTGTCTAATTAAGAAGGATACCAACACATTGGAACAAGTTAAGAGGAGAACAACAAAGATGATCATGGGACTGGAAAACAGGCCCTATGAGGAAAGAATGAAAGAACTGGGGTAGCAACTTTCAAATCCTTGAAAGTAGTCTTAGGGAGGAAGGGTTCTTGATCACCCCAGAATACAGGACACATAAATAATGGGCTCAAGCTACAGGAAGCCAGACCTGGGGTGAATATCAGGAAAAAAACTCTTAATAGATATGGGCATGAAATGCAAAAATGGTGTTTTGTTTCATTCCGTTTTGTTTCATTTTAACGAATCCTTAAAGAAAATTTTGTTTCATTTGTTTCATTTTGTTTTGTTTTTCATTTTCCCACTTTACACTGTTTGACTGCTTCTGTCTGTCTCTCTCAACAATATTTTTTTAAAAAAATTGAAAAAATTAAAAAATATATTGAAATAATAAAAATAATTAAAAATAGAGCACACAGCAAGTCAATATTGTTGTTGTTAAGCTGACTGATGGACTGCGGACATCAATGTTGGAATTTGGATCAATTATTATATTATATAATCATTAATGTTGTTGTTTTTAAAATTGTTTTACCCCCAAAGAAGGAAATCACCCACAGAGGCAGTGTTTTGGGCTCTAAGACACCCAACTGAGTGACTCCAACCCCATAAGACACCCACTGAGCCTGGCAGAGAGTTAAGGGTCCAAGTCACCCATAAGCAGCTGAGTGACACCAACCCCATAATTTAAGACACCCACTGAGGCAGGCAGAGATTTAAGGGCTCCCTCCAAAAGGACTCCAAGTCACCCAACAGGCAGCTGACTCTTGAACATGAAAAAAAAACCCGTTAAAAATAATATAATAATTATTTTAAAAATAATATAAAAAACTATCAGAGTACACACAGATTAATTGTTTTAAGCACTGGACATCACCTTGGTAGGGTTTATCAGCCATATTTATTAAATATCCAATCCTTTTTCATTTATTAAAGTAGTTTTTAAAAGCATTTTAAAGCCTTTTATTTCAGCGATTATCACCACCATTAACGAAAACCAAATGAAACGAAATGAAAATTTCCATTTTGTTTCATTTCATTTCTGTTTTAAAATGCAGTTTGTTATTTGTTTCAATATATAATGAAATGAATAACGAATAACAAAAAAAGTTTAATGCCCATATCTACTTTTTAACTGTTAGAGCAATACAACAACGGAACCAATGACCTCAGGAGGTGGTGAGTGCTTTAACACTAGATTCATCCAAGAGGAACTTAACCATCCATCTATCAGATGTACTTTAATTTGGATTCCTGCACTGAGGAGGGGATTGGACTGAATGTCCTTACAAGACCCCTTCCAACTCAGTTACTCTATGATTCTGTGTAGAGATGGGCACGAAACGAACAATATTTCATTTCCATTTTCATTTTTTCATTTCATTATGCAACGAAATGACAAACAAGTTTTGACTCTAAAATGAAACGAAATGAACAGAAACACTGGAAATTTTGTCGTGTGTTTCATTTCCGTTACTGCAATATGAGTGAATTGCTTAAAATCCTTGAAAAAATCACAAAAAAATGAAATAAATGGTAACAAAATGGTAATAAACGAACAAAAACAAAAATGAATTTTTTGCAAAAATTCACGAAAAACAGAAATGAACCAAAACAGACCCTCCAAACGACAAACGAAATGCAATTTTTTTAATTCGTGCCCATCTCTAATTCTGTGATTGCATGACTAACATGGATGCAAGCCAACTGCATATCTTTTTAAATACATATATATTTCTAATTAATCACTTAAAGTATGCAGCTTACCTTAGATCTATGACCCACAGGTGCAAGTGGTGCTGCTCTGGTGGACTCCAAGTGAAAGAGTCTGTCAGATGTTCAAGATGAAGTGAAGCGCACAATGTTGCCATTATCTTCTAGGAGGAAAAAAGGAATTGATTTGATGCAAGAGAGGGTTCCATCTGCAATTAAGCAACCAGTGTCTGGACATATCCACTATATTCAAGCCGATCGCTGGAGAGGAGAAAAAGACAGATTCCAATTTATCACCGACTCCCAGTTCAGTAGGAAAGAGACAGGTTTTAACTATTCTTGTCCATTTCCACAACACCCAGTGGAGTTTGTAAATTATCTGATCATCTAAGTGAATGATTTATGACTCCGTTTTGGCTCTGATCAAGGATTTGCCCAGCTTCATTCATCTTCTTAGATATAATTGGAGGTAAAATTAAAAATACTTTACTTTTCAGTTCATTGGAATGAACTCAGTCTGGTTTTTTAACTATGGCTCCAGGTGAAACATCTATTAAGACTGGCATGGGATTGTTCTCTCGATCTCTTTTTAAAGGTGCAGAGGGAAGAAAAGAAATTAAAACAAATAGCCACTTATATAAAAAAAAATCAGTCTTTCTTGGCCAAAGATTTTACAGTCTTCAACAAAAATAGTTTTGTCAGTAATGGTCTTGCCTTAGTGAAATCAAACAGTTCTCTTTCCTAAAGGATAGAGTTCCAGGTGCATAAATCACACGGGACAGAATAATAAAGCTACGGTGTTCTTGTAGGACATACAATAAACCCCTCTTGTCCAAATCTCATTTGTTTATAATCCTTTTGTTTATAATGTCAAGTGAGACTATTTTTTTCTTACTACTGCTGAGCTTAATTCTGTGCCAAGACCAAACAGGGTTGTGGCCAATGCTGGATTTTCCTCTGGTGACCAAAATGGTGTATCTATAAATGACAAATTTCGCAGACATAGACATATGCAAGGCTGTTGATAGGTGTTGGCTTGAGGCTTGCTAGAACCTCCAAAGCTAGTGGCAGTGCACAGGTGAAAATGGCACAACACTCCGGTGTTTCCCTCTCACTGGAGCTGTATTTACAAAAATATATATGCACATACAGGAGAGCACCTCATCAGAATCGGCAGGCAAAATAACATACACTCCACTCCAGTCCAGTAGTCTAAATCTCTGATGAACAAAGTGACATGCTGGTCCATCTCCATACACCCACAAACTGGAGCAAGTTACCTGCCTGCTTTTATGCCTGTGCATGATGCAACACTTACTCAGCAACTTGACCATTGTTCATGTGCGGAAATGTCACCTGACAAGGCTACATGCCAGGTACAATGACTCAGGCCTTCTTCCTTCTGCCTAGACAATTCCATATTTTTCTGTCATGCACAGACAATATAGGAGACGAAAGGGCTAGTTCCGTCCTGTTTCCTGGTGCTCCTCGTGTGTCCCCAGGGTTTCCAGTCATGTGGAGAGCATCCATACGTAACAAAGGCACTATTGCTCAGAATGTTATGGCCCATTTATTTATTTATTTATTTATTTATTTATTTATTTATTTATTTATTTATTTATTTATTTATATTTGTATGCCTCACTAATTTCCCAAGAGGAAATAATAATAATAATAATAATAATAAATAATAATAATAATAATAATAATAATAATAATAATAATAATAATAATAATAATAATAATAATAATAATAAATTAAATAGGAAAATACAACAACAAAGCAATGGCAAGAAGCATTAGACAACTGATAACAGGCACAAACCTCAAGACAGGGAAGAATAACACACACCCTAGCAATTGCCGAAGGCATCCCTAAACAGCCAGGTTTTAACAGTTTTTTTGATTGATGCCAGGGAAGGAGCCTGGCTGTATCTTACTCAGTAGTTTGTTCCAGAAAGTTTGTTTGAAAGCACCGACAAGGCAGTGAAGTTGGAATCGTTTTTCTCCTCAGGTCAGATTAACCCATTTCTAAATGGATTATTCAGCCATTTTAGAGCTATTGTGTGGCCAACAAAAACAACAGCTCTACTGTCCTCTTCTCATCGCTTCCTATTTAATATTTCAAAACATTTATATTATACTGTTGCAAATCCCCTCGCCAAAAGTCGGTGACTAAGTGGAGTGTTGCTAAGGGAGATGGACAACACAATAATTCTGTCTCCCATATTTCATGGTTCACGGCCTTGCTTGACTCGGTTTTCCAAATGATGAACAGCTACTTTCTTCTCCTCCCCAGCCGAGGAATAATGAGAAATGTGCAGCTTGTCTTAAGAGTGTTTCCACAGTAATTTGTATGATGTTTTGTGCAAGTGGCCATGCGCTGGGGCAAAACCTGGGCGAATGGAACAAACAGAGTCATTTGGAAAAAAGTGCACACTGGGGCCCAAATGTAGGGAGACTGCTGTCTTGTTCCATGGGTGTTGGAGTCTTTGAGATATGTGATGTGATGTGTTGTTTGCAGGGTTGTCAGGCCTCAAGGCACCAGCTAGCATGTCAAGAAATAATGCTTCCTGGGTCATCCAGGTGAGTAGAAGAAAGATCTCAAGGCAAACCAAACAAAAAGAAGGGTTTTATTATAGGTGATGCCTTTAATGTTTGGATGTCCATCACCTCCTTATAACTAACTACCACTGGAGCACCCTGGGTTAATATGAACACGTTTGTGCATTTGTTGCACATATATTTGTTTAGAGTATGTCTATGAAGATTCTCACTCATCCAGGTGAGTTTATCTGGAAGTTGAGTCATGGCTACTGGACTTCTTTTTGAGAGATAGAAACGTTTAGCTGCTCATCCAAACAGCTTTCAGACTGATGAAGCTGTTTGGAAGAGCAGCGAAATGTTTCTATCTCTCAAAAAGAAGTCCAGTAGCCATGACTCAACTTCCAGATTTGTTTAGAGTACAGGTTCCTAACCAGGGGGTCATGATCCCCAATGGTTTGAACCTGTTTTCCAGTGGATTGCCATAATTACCTTATTTGCAATTAGTTTTATTTTTATTTTTAAAGGGCATGGTGGCTAAGCAGGCTAGATGACTGAAAATTATCAGCTGCAAAGTCGAAAGTTCAGTGATTTGAATCCAGGCTGAATTCCCGCTGTTAACCCCTGTTCCTTCCAACCTAGCAGTTCAAAAGCATGCAAATGCAAGCAGATAAATAGGTGCCGCCGTAAAAAGTAGGAAAGTAAAACAGTGTTTTCTTGAAGCAATGTCAACCACATGGTCACAGACTTACACAACACTGGCTCTTCAGCTTGAATATGCAGATGAGCACCACCTCTAGAGTCAGACACAACTAGCACACATGTGCGGGGGGAACCTTAATATTTCTTTTATTAATTATGGTGCTCTATTCTAATTCCACTTGGCCCACAGATAGATAATTTTAATTTGAACAGGAATTGCAGGCAGCCAAGAGTTCTTCGTTAATTTTGTACAATTGTTAGAAGGTTTACCATTCCTACATGCATTGCACTTCCATCACCTCTGAAACAGCCAGCCTCACTTGTTTCTCTGTGCTCCTCTGCAGCTACCTTCGGAGGGCTGATATCAGTCCTTCAGATCTGAGTGCCAGCTGGATTCAAAGAGGACTGAATGAAGCAAGTGCCCACCAGGAATGCTGATGCAGAAGATGGAAACAGTACTGTGTGCAGTGTCACCACTGCAACAGCAGTGCTGTTCACTCTGCTTGAGTCTCTGAATCTGCTGGTGCGGCAATGGTGGTCCAGTGAAAGGAGAGGGGTCATGAGAAAGGGGGTGCCTCCCAACTCTGCCTGAGAAGGAGTTGATAATGCATTGAGTCCAACCTGCTGCTCAAGGCAGGAATACAAATCAAATGATATATGCCCGGTGGTCTCTAAATTTATCTTGGATGCCTACAGTATTGGAGCATTCATCTCCTCCCAACATCATTGGTTCCATTGCTCTAACAGTTAGGAAGTTTTTCCTGATATTCAACGGAAGGCTTGTTTCCTGTAACTGAAGCCCATTGTTGCTTGTCCTGCATTCAGGGATGGTAGACGGCAGATCCCAATTCTCCTCTGTATGACAGCCTTATTTGAGTATTTGAAAAGTGCTGGTAAAGCAAAGCAAAAGTATTTATTTTAGAAAATCCATTGCAATCAGCTCCTGTTTTGCTTGAGCAAATTGAAGCATTGGGTGAAACAGCCGGATTGACAATTAACCAACAAAAAAACTAAATTTATGGTTAAAAATCTAACTCAGAGGCAAAAAGATCCTGACCCTCCTCTGTACGACAGCCTTATTTGAGTACAGTCTTTGAAAAGTGCTAGTAAAGCAAAGCAAAATGTTCAGTTTATATGCTGCCTCATAGTGCTTCAAGCACTCGCTGGGTGGTTTACAATTTAATTTTGGAGGCTACACATTCCACTACCACCCCAGCAAGCTGGATACTCATTTTACTGACCTGAAGGATTGAAGGCTGAATGAACCATGAGCTGGCTACCCCAGGTGGTGAGCACAGTTTTAGCTGCAGTACAGCTGTTTAACCACTGCACCGGGAGTACTACATAGGACAGTGTTGGCAAACCTATGGCACAGGTGCCAAAGGTGGCACTCAGAGCCCTTTCAGTGGGCACCCGACATCAGCCCCTTCACAGCCACCTGCATTCGGGTTAAATTGCTGTATTAGCACTTTGTGAAAAAATAGTGGGTTCTGAATCGCAGTTTGGGCACTCGGGCTCTAAAAGGTTTGCCATCACTGACATAGGAGATGGTTGTCTAATCTCTGAAACTTTTGAAGGGTTTTTTTACAACTCAGATATAAAAAATGGATCTGCTATATGAACATTTCATGGAGCCCTTAAGGGAAACCCCACAGGACACAAACAAAAGAGTTATAACATGACAGGTGGGCTGAATAGGTTTGAATTGGAACCTCCACAGACTCAGAATTTATAAAAACTCTGAGAAGCATCCTCTTTTCAGCATTTGTTTGCCTTTAAAATGTGTAAACCGTTCTTCATGCCAAATCAGTATTTCATGAAGCATTTGAAAAACTGAACATTCAGGAGCATAAAAGAAGCACCAAAACATTCTCTAATTCAGTAGAGCAAAACTGAAAGGCCTACACACACTACTTAAGCTAGCTTTTGAAAAGTTAGAAATATTTGAAAGAATTGCTCCACTCTGAGATGAGATTTAACTAAAAAAAAGTCACAGAATGCTAGATATGAAGCCACTATCAACTTGTATTAGAGGAGGAATCTAAGGCAAATTCGTCCAGCGCAGCCACAGAGAAAGTCCTGTCCTTTGCTGATGAAACATGCCTTTTAAGTAACAGGTTCCTAGCCAACATATATAAAACATTTTGAACAGTTGAAACAAGTCATAGATGGTATGGGCAGCTTCCTAGATTGAGTGGATGGCATCTTATTACATGCCCCAAATTTTGGGAGCACCTCCAGTTCTGGTCTCAAGCTATCTGTGCTAGTTGCTAAATACTATTTTTTAAAAAAAACAGTTTCTATAACACTGGTGGAAAAGCTTTGGCACTCCAGATGTTTTGGACCACAATTCCCACAGTCCTTTGTCATTGGCAATACAGGCTTGGAATTCTGGGAGTTGTGGTCCAAAACATCTGGAGTGCCGAATGTTCCCACCACTGTTCTATAAAGTCTTATTTGGCTCATGTGCTCTGATGTTTAGTGGTTGATGTTTTGTCCTAGTAGGCTCCCTCTCCCTCCTTCAAGGACTGTTTGGGACCACTATGAGCAATGGTCTGGCGTCTCTATGCTGATTATTTATCATCCTAGGCCATAATCTTAAAATGGAAAATGCGTCCTCAAAACAGGATGTGAAGCTTTCCTGCAGTGCTGGCTCATGGAGAATGCCTTCATCATGATTCCTCTGGATCTTGTCCCTAGCTTCTCAAAACTTTGGGTTTTGTTTTGTTTACCTTTCCAAGACTAGGTAAGATTAAGTATAATTTAAAAGGTGGTAAACAGACAGTAAATGTTTTCCTTAAAAATCTGGCAGGTTATCTCTGCCCTGGCGTAGGAAAGAAGACATCTCGTTAAAATAATATTTTTAAAGTGTGAAATGCTCCCCTGTGAAAAAAAGTGGAAAAGGAATATCAGCTTCCCAGAGAAGCTAGAGGCAGGTGAATCAGTCCAGATTTGTTCCACTCATGCCAGAAATAGACATTACAAGTCGCCGGTGACTAGAAAAAAGAAATCGACAACCAATGTGAATTTCCAAGAAATTTATTACCACCTTCTTTTGCCTGTAGGGTTATGTAGATTGGCTTGTTTTGGGCGGTGGTTGGTCTTCAGGATTAATGATGTATGATTTTACAAACACAGAAGCATGCCATTCGTCCTCTTTCTTCCACATTAATGTGCATTCAGTTCTAATTATGGGCTACTGTTAAAGTCTGTGCGTGGCCTTGGTTTCTCTTCTTCTCTTCTGAAGTTTAAATCGGTTTCACCCCATTTTGGTGCTCTTAAAAAAAGCCACAAGAAAAGCCAAATAACTTTCTTCATGTGGGAATTCATGTACATATTTTCCCCTTATGGGTAATTATGGGTTAACAATCAATTCCATTCTACCACCACCACCACCACCATCACCACCTTGCTCATTGCAGGAATTAAGTATGGGTGAATAACCTGCAGTTAAAGACGTTTGCCTCAGAAGGGGAAGGCAAATGAAACAAGGCACCTCGTGAAAAGTCAGACTACCAGAATGGATTTGACAGATTATATGGCAGAGAAGTGAAATCAGTTTACCATATATAAACAACACAAGTCGTAAAAGCAGAGAAAAGCATGAAGTTGAAAGGGGTCTACCAGGCCACCAAGACCAACCCCCCCCCCAACTCAATGAAGGAATAGAAATCAAAGGATATCTGCCAGGTGTCTCCAGTCTTGGGGCACTCACTACCTCTTGAGGTAAGTGGTTCCATTGCCGTAATGCTCTAACAGTTAAAATTTTTTTCCTGATATGCAGCCAAAAGCTGTGTTCTCATAACTTGAGCCCATTAATTATTATTTTTTTACCAGCAGCTTCTGTCTTTGTGATACGTCACACGCTATGTACTGTCACATTTCATCCCACATATAGTGACCACATTGGGATTTTCAAAGTATCTGAGACATTTAAGGAATTGTTTTCGCAGTGGTCTCTCACCCATATATGTCGATGATTCAGTAGTGTTTGAACCCACATCTCCTGAGTTGTAACCTGTCCCTCTATCTAATACAGTTGTTCTCAACCTGCAGGTCCCCAGATATTCCTGAACTGCAACTCACAGAAATCCTGGCCAGCTCGGCTAGTGATGAAGACTTCTGGGATTTGCAGTCCAGGGACATCTGGGGACCCACAGGTTGAGAACCACTGATCTAATACATCACCCTGGATCTTTTGATGCATCAACTTCAGCAATACAGGCACTTCCCAAAGCTGCATCCATTTTTATATATATTTCTGGCCAAAGCTGTGTCTACATGAAAAGTTATATTTGGGGGCAAATGTAAATTTCAGTTCACTTTGCATTCAGGAAGTGTGAAATGGATATGGTTATGTGAAAATGTAGACCAAAAAGCAGCCCACTCTGAGTCAAAGTAAATGATTTTTTTACTATTACCATTAACTAGGCGATCTACATGCAGGCCCACAACCTATAAGCTTCTAAAATACAAATGACCTGTGCTGATGGAAGTGGGGTACATAAGCATTGCACTTCTTTGAAGTTCCCTCTTTTGCCTACCCTTTCACTGCCCTTTGTATGCTAAATAGCCTCAATGTTTTTTAAATCCAAAACTACTGTGAAGCCTGCCATCACTCAGACAGAACATTGGGGGAGTAGACCTGCAAACAATCCTAGAACCTACTGAAAAGCTATCATCTTCTGGCCTTCCTTGTGGGATTGTTGGGTGCTGCTGAGCAACTCGTGCCCTTCATTTTTTGCATTGCTGACTGCTGCTGTCTATGCCTCTATCGTGGGCCTTCAAAAAAAGGATAAGGCCCAAGTCGGCTGGACTTCTTTTCTTGAGAGATTGAAACTTTGCTGCTCATTGAAGCAGCTCCGTTGGTCTGAGTGACTCAGCTTCCAGATTAACTCACCTGGATGACTGAGAATCTTCACAGGTAAGACCCAAGAAGGCGACATTTATCCCCCTTGACTTTTAGGGATTTTCTCTCTGTGTTTGTCTTTTCCCTGCCACCACCAACCATTTTGCCTTTGCTGATGTGCTTCCTTGGGATTCCATTTTGTATTTTTCCCCAGGTTTTTTTTAAGGTTTTCCCACCTCTCCTTGTGTTTCCTTTCCTTTTCCTTTCTTGGTTGCCTTTCTGGGGTTATTATTTTTGCTGCTGCCTGAACATCAAAGGAAGTAGCATCAAGTAGCAGAAAGGTTATAAATTTCCCTGTATTCCACCAGTTTTGGAATGTGGAGGGCTTTGGTTGAATTGCTCCTTTATTTGCCCATTCTTTTCGAAACAGTCTTTCCCTTTCATGTAAAACAAAAGGACTAGTGCACACACAAAAAATGCAAAAATTAAAGGAGAGCCTTATTGTAGCGTATTGTAGCATGGGGTTAGTGATTCAGCAGTGATTTCAGCTCAGAGACAAAGCATGCTGGAGGCAGCTTCTAGTGAACAGCTCTTTAATCAGGGAGAGACAAGACTGGGGACTGGGGAGAGGAGGTTACATTTATAGGGGCCAGGACTGGCTAGGAAAAGATACATTTTGGAGGGAACAATTACAACCAATCACAAGGCTGCCTTTTGGCAGGAACCAATAGGATTGAAGATCCAAATGCAGCAACTATAATCAACCAATAGGCCTGTTCCCTTTTGAACAGGGAGGCAGTTACTTCAACCAGCAATTACAGATCAATACACAACAAGCCTCACTGCAAGAAATAACCCCAAACCAAATAAATATGAAACTTTTTGCTATGCACATCTCTCTGACATCACTGATGGCAATAAAAGCTGACAGCAGTGCTCTCTGTTCAGATACATCTCCATCTTGAACATTGCCTAGGAGGGGGAATATTGCATTACATTTTTTGCAAATCCTGCATGTGTACAGTTTTGCTCCCTTTCTAGTATTTAACATGCCTGTCCCAATTCAGGTATGTTTTCATTTGCAGATGAAATAAAAAGGAATTACACCAAGGAGCTCCCATAATAAAGCTGGTGTGGTGTCAAACAGCTTGGATGTTTGATTTGATCCGACAAATCAGCTTTGCTGCCTGTTTACAGGATACCACGGAGTTGAACTTATGTATTTAGTATACTTCTCTATGAGGTTGAAACCTGGACCTTTACCTACACATTATGCAGGAAGCTGGCAGCATTTGAGATGTGGATGCATAGACGAACTCTGAGGATACCTTAGACAGCCAGAGTCGCTAATGTGGCCATATTACAGTGTATGAATAAAAAGCTAGAAATTCTCAATACTGTAAAGAGAAGAGAATTGCAATATTTCAGTCACATAATGCACAATAACAAATACTATTATCTGATATAGTGGAAGTCAGTTTGTCTTTGGGTTGTTTGTACTGTACATCCAGGATCACCTGAACATGAAAATGCAATCTTGCCCCTTTGAAAGAGATTCATACCTAAAAATTAGATAGAAAACTGCCATCATCGAATTTCACTGGAATATAATTTGAGTTGAATTTGTAAGATGAAAAAGGTTCAGCAATTCAGGAAAAAGAAGCAATAAACTGATCCTCCCCCCCCCCCCGTTGTCGAACTTGCTGGCAAAATGAAATATGTATTTTAACACTTAGATATTGACAAATCATCTAAACTACAAAATGAATTCTAATGCTTCTTGAATGTGGAGGAGTCAAGAATCTCTGTGGGAGCCTCTGTGGAAAGAATGAATGGAAATTGGTTTCATTTCATTTTTGTAAGCTGCCTGGATAGCTCAGTAGTTTAGCTATCTGGCTGTGGATATCCAGAGTTTGGGAATCCAATTCCCCACTGTGTCTCCAGAGGGGAAAAAGCCCACCAATGCAGGAGAGGTAAACCACTTTTGAGTGTTCTCTACCTGGAAAACCATGAAAAGGGTTGCCTCCTGTCAAAATTGATTATATGCCTCGTTATCATGATTTATTATTTTTGGGAAGAAATGACCTGGTATATCTTTGCATTTCAGATGGAAATGTCTTGGGAACAACTTGCAAATCTGGAGGTGGAAGAGACTGAAATGTTGAGCAGGGCTGTGCAGTGGATCTCTGAATCAGTGCAAATGTCTATTCCTAGCTTCAGAATGGATCCTGATTTGGTCCAGACAGATTTATTCCACTGGCTCCAAACTGAGTTACAAATAAGGATTGCATTAGAAAAACAAAATGGCGGCTCCTTCTCTAGGCTTTCAAAATGAAACTGCATATAGCTTCCGGTAACTTAGGCCCATAAAATGCCACACTTATTTGTATTTCTATACTGCTCTGGACCATGTGGAAAACATGACTACAAAGTAGACAAAATAATAACTGTTCTTTGCTGTGTTGTGATGCTTCTTATTTTGAGAATGTGGGGAAGAAGAAGCTATTAGGGAAGTGGTGGCGAACCTTCAGCCCTCCAGATGTTTTGGACCACAACTCCCACAGTCTTTTGTTTTGCCTGGAATTATGGGAATTGTGGTCCAAAATATCTGGAGTGCAGAAGGTATGCCACCACTGTATTAGGGGGTAATTAATCCCACCCATGCCCACAAAGGTTGGCCCTAAAATGTGGAATAGATTTTATGGCCTAAGACGGATCATTACTTGATGCTGACAATCAGGAGGAGAATTGGTCCCTTATGGTCAAATCTGTAGGACCAGCAGCTGTCAAGGGTTTTTCTACATAGGCCTTTTCCAACACCTATACCCATTTGTTTTAAAGTGGCTGATGTAAGAGAAGGAACCTATGGCTTTCTATTTGATGGTTACTTCATGCCCCTCTCATCACGGTTTGCTGTCCCGCTTGAGACCAGTACAAAAAAGGTTACTCCACGTCCATTGCGTGACAGCAGGAGTTCATCCTGACCACGCCCCCTGAACCAGCAACAGAGCGTGACGAGACATACCTCTCCCTGGCCACAGGAATTTTCTTGTCTCGGTTCTTGTTTCGAGACAAGTGCCCGTGAAGTAATGCTTGTCACGCAATGCACACATTCTCCATCTAGTGGCAGGAGTACAAAGTTACATTCTCCAGTACAATTCCAATGGCGTAAACAATGCATCACAGAGAGGGAAGAAGGCATGAAACCGGGAGTTTTGCCGCTTAATGCATTAAAGGCAAAGTTGCGGAGATTTGAAATATCAAAAAACGGAAGCCCGGGCCAAAAAAACAAGGGTAAACGAAGCCAGGAAAATTCAGTAATTGTCAAGAAACAAGGACGTGAAGTAACAGTTGTCACGATACCATCAATCACACCTGTGGGTAAATGGAAACAGCGACAGAAACAGGACAAGACCACATGACCGTGAACAATATATCATGAAACGAACGTAATCTCGGAACAAGGAGGGACATGAAGTAACCATCTTTGTAAATGTATTCCATTGAGCTGGTATAATTGCCTGCTTATTTTTCAAAAAAGAAATCCAGTGTACAATTATTTATGGAAATCTTTTAGAAAAAGCCTTCCTTACTGAACATGAGAAAAGGGGGGAATACACATGCATGCATGAACACACCAAATTATGCTTCGTTTTAAATTTCCCAGCAAACTAGCACTTAAGGCTTATTGCTGTATGTTAGACTTCAAGCCAATTAAGCACAATGCTAAATCAGTGCAAATCATACTCTGGAATTCATCTGCAGCATAATGAATACTTGTATGAAAGAGAAAGGGGGAATTTGGAGTGAATGAAATAACCAAATGCATGGACAATTTGAGTATTCTCCCCTCCTTTGTCTCTATGTGTCTTCATTATTACGAAAATCCTCATACTAATCTCTCATTGTAAGAGAATTATCAGAACACCTTAATGTATTAAGTAACTTCTTTCCTCTTTATTTGTTACTCCTTCCCCTTCCCATCAAGAGGGCTCCCCCCCCACACACACACACATACACTCAAATATACATAACCCTGACAGGATTCAATTCAGTAATCTTTTCTATGAAAGACTGAAATTAAATCTCTGAAACTATTAGACAGGCAAGTTGTGGGTCTGGTTTTAGAATCTGTTTTTCCCCAAATGGTATAGACTAGTGGTTCTCAACCTGTGGGTCCCCAGATGTTCCTGGATGGCAACTCCCAGGAACCCCTTTCAGCACAGTGAGTGGTGGGGGCTTCTGGGAGTTACAGTCCAGGAACATCTGGGGACCCACAGGCTGAGAACCACTTCTACAGACACTTGTTGATCTTAGTAGCATTGAGAGTAAGCGTCTCCATTTCTATTTATAATCCTTGAAGATGTCAAGCTGAAGTGGAAATAAGCCCACTAGTACTAGTCCCTCCCTATTTGGCACTCGTTAGGGCTTAATTTTGAGTACTGGACACCACCATTGAAGAAGGATGCCAACAAACTGGAGCACAGGAGGGCAATAAGAATGACTTTGAAGCCCTATGAGGAAAGATTGAAAGAACTGGGCATGTTTAGCCTTGGGGAAAGCCTGAGGGGCAATATGATAGCACTTTTCAAATATTTGAAAGGCTGTCATACAGAGGAGGGGCAGGATCTATTCTCCACCATCCCAGAAACTTTCTATTACAGCAGTATGACAATGGAATCAATTAACTCAAGAGGAAGTGAGTACGGCAATGCTGGAGGCATTCAAGAGAAATTTGGACAACAACCTGGCAAATATCCTTTTGATTTGTGTTCCTCCATCAAGCAAAGGGCTGGATTGATGGTCTTGGAGACCCCTTTCAACATCACAATTTTATGATTGCAAGATACTTCTTCATTCCGTCTTTTAAATACTATTTGTGCTACTATTGATGGTCAGAGAGAGCGTTTCTCAGTAGCCACTAGAAGACAGTTGCCATCTTATTCCTTCCAAATTCTCTTAGTCTGTTGTTTTCAACAATTGGTTTTCAAATATATTTCTGGGTGCTGCTTCCAGAATCCCTCATCCCTGCCCATTGCCTTGTGGGTGGTGGTGTCTTCTGGGAAAGAAAATCCAAGACATAAAGAGACCTAAAACTGAAAGCTGAGCAGGACACTGTTGGTTCTAAGCAGAGATGGGCATGGTCGCCGCTAGTTCACCTGTTTGTTCCAGTTTGGATTTGAGCTTAACAGATATGTGGCATTTTCTAGCCCCACCCGCTCCGAGGGACACCCATTCAGAGGCAGCACGAGGAAGAGGCAGGGCAGCAAAACTTTGGTGCCACTTCTGAGTGGGTGACCACTGGAGAGGTGGGGCTGGGAGACAGGAAAAGCCTGTTTGGCCAAAATACAAACTTGCAAAAACCATCCAACAAGCGGTTTGTGTCCATCTCTAGTCGTGAAGCGAGAAGATATCGTCCACCAAACATTTCATTGCCTTGTGGGTGTGGGTGTGTTTATTTGAGACTGAGAGAGAGAGAGAAACTGAGAAAATAAAAAAGTTATATTAAACAGATGTACAAGGCCACATTTGTTACTACACACCCAGCTCTCTCTTTCTCCAAAGAAAGACATTAAGAAAGTGAGCAGGTCTGAGCCTTTTGTTCGCTCCGCAGCCGCTTGTCGGCTTGCGGAGCTTCCTTGCCCCCCCCCCCGCGCGAAGCCTCGCGAGAGGGAGGCAGCGGGGCTTCAGGGCCTGGGTGGGGCAGCCCTATAAATGCTGCGCCCGCCTAGGCCGAAGCCTTTTCCGTCAGCGAGCGTTCCCGAACGCTCAGAAGAGGCGACGGGAGCAACGACAGCCTACCTGGCCGGCGATCGGGTCCTGCGTCTGAGCGCGGCTGCCATTCACCGTGTTTAAGCCTGTTCCAGGCGTGGGCGGCGGCTGTGCCCGGGGGCGGGATCCTTATCGCTGGCCCGATCGCCCGACGCTCAGCTGAGTGTCGGGCGATTACCGGGCGCCATTTTGCGGCGCGGCTGTCCTTGATTCCGCGGGAGCGGGGTTGGGTCTTCGGGCTGGCCGCGGTTAGCCTCCCTTGAGGGCTGACCGTGGCTGGTTGGGGGGTCTTTGTCCGGCTCCTGTGGGGCTTGGGGGGGCGGTCGGGCTCGCAGTGGGAAGCGGGTGACCATATCGCCCGGCACCCAGCGGAGTGTGGTTTTAGTGACGGGCGCCATTTTGTGGTGTGGCCGCCAATTTTTTCTTTGTGCGGGGGGGGGGGTGCCGGGTGGGCCACGGAGGTTCCACTTAAGCATAGCGCGTCTGGCTGGGGGTTTTAGTGCCTGGCTGTGGCTTGTTTCGCCCCAGTAGGGTTGAGACGCAGTGTGCCGGATTACTGGCTGACAGCTGGGGTATGGGGGCGTAGGTGACGGGCGCCATTTATAGGGGCATTTGGAAATTCGGCATCGCCTCTGTAGGGCAGCTTTTATGGGGGCCATCGCCTATTGCTGGCCTTTGTAGCAGCCCTAGCTTATTTTTGGTTTTGGGTGAGGGGGTTATTTAGTTGCATTTGGCTGGGCAAAGGTTAGATATACCTCGTGCTCTGTGGGCTGGTTGTGTGGCTGTGCTGTTTGGAGCAGCAGTGTACGAGGGACAATATGGCGCCTTCTAAGGCAAAAACCAATAAAAAGGGTAAACAGCCAGCGCGCAAGGTGCCAACTCAGGTGTCTCCCCCTGGGTCATCAGCAGATGAGGAAGACTGGCCTGTTTGGGAGCAGCTAAGGGCCAAGCTGGAGGCCTTAGAGAGGGCTAAGGGTGTGGTGCCACCTAGTGGGTGTCAGGTGGAGGCTGGGGACCAGGGTGATGGGCCTCAGAGGATTTTTTCCCGCCCTACAAAGGCGCGGAAGAAGGCACGTCTGAGGGATATGGCCGCTGATTTGTTGTCTCGTGCAGCTGCGTTGGAGGCCCATGATGATCGTATGGTGGCTACTGCTCAGGTGCCGGAGATGGGAGAAAGGTCTGCGGAGCCGACTCAGCCTGATGTCCAGCTTTTGCAGGGTGGTGGTCCCCAGCGGAGTCCGGATGGTTTCTTGAGAAGTGATGTTGGGGCTTCATCTTCTGCAGAATCGCTCAATCGTGAGTTGGCAGTGGCACCAGAGACTGTTCCCTGTTTGGGGTTTCAGACACACCTGGGAGGTCCTGGGACGAGCTCCGGGCAGGCACAACCTACTTGGCGGGGTGGAGCTTGGGGCGTGGCCGCGGGCGCAGAAGCTACTGTGGCGGCGGGAGGTGCTGTGGGCCCATGGCCTAGCTCTTCGGCCTGGCAGGGAGGTTCCCACGGCATGCAGTGGCCGGCTGGGGTTGCAGGTGGTTTCCCAGCAGCACAGCCTCCTGGGCAGCTGGGTATTGCCGGTCAGGCACAAGGGCCTGTGCCTGGGGGATGGAGCCAGATGCCGCCACAACCGGCGTTGGGTTGGCCGGCAGGTCAGCACGGGGGTCATTGGGGCTCAGGGGCGGTCTATACTGGAGTACCTTACACAGCAATGCCATATGCGGATTACGCTACCCCACTTGGTGATCACCTTGCACAAAGCACTAGGGAAAAGATATGGAGGGGGGATTATATAGACATTTTTAGCCTGCTGAATAGAGAGCTTGATCAGAAGGAAATTGATAAGGAAGACCCGAAGGACCGGGAGCGGCGCCTCAGGAGGAAACCGGATAGGTGCTGGGCCAATTGGCTGCCAGCATACTGTATTTATATGTCGACGGTTCTCCAAGCACACCCGTGGCGTATGCAGTCGATGATCAAGTATCAGGATATGATTTATAAAGCATATGTCGATTTCCCGGGTTTTGCTTGGTTGACCTATGACGAGAAGTTTAGAATGAAAGCGGCCACGCAGCCACACTTACGGTGGGATGAGCCCCTTTCGTATTTGTGGTTGCAACTCATGACACCAGTCAGGCCGGCTTTAGGGGAACGCCCGAGAAGCGGGCATATTATTAGAAAGCAGGCTGCGGGTGTGGCGGCTCGACCAGTGGGGAGCCAGCAAGTTCAACCGAGGCTGGTTTGCTGGGATTACAATGGGCAGGGCGTTTGCAACCGCAAACCCTGTCGTTTTCGCCACGAATGTTCCGTTTGTGGCGCGCAGCACCCTTCCATTAACTGCAGTAGGGCAAAGGGGCAGCAGTCTGGGGGACGCGATGGGGGTGCTTCCAGGAAGCCACCAGGTGGTTCAACGTTGGCCAAGGGGCCCCAGCCCAATTAAGCTGGGTCCTCTCTGTGACTGGTTGCGGCGCTATCCTAATAGGACAGCGGCACAGTTTTTGTTGGAGGGTTTTCGGTTCGGTTTTAGGATTCAGTTTGAGGGTGCACGCGTTCCGACTTCTGCGCAGAATCTTAAATCTTTGAGGGGAATGGAGCATGTAGCCTTTGAAAAGATTGAGAAAGAAAGATTGGAGGGCAGGGTGCTGGGCCCGTTTGATTTTCCCCCTACACAGAACTTTAGGGTTTCTCCTTTGGGTCTGGTACCTAAAAAGGCGGCAGGTGAGTTCAGGCTCATTCATCATTTATCGTATCCGGAAGGTATGTCGGTGAATGATGGTATACCACAGGAAGTTTGCTCTGTGCGGTATACATCCTTTGATGAGGCCATTAGGAAGATCAGGGCCTGCGGTCTCGGGGCGGAGCTGGCAAAGTGCGATATTAAGTCAGCGTTTAGACTCTTGCCGGTTCATCCCGATGACTTTGAGCTGTTGGGGTTCCAGTTTCAGGGAAAATTCTATATGGATAGGGCGCTCCCCTTTGGCTGTTCTGTGTCTTGTGCCACTTTTGAAAAGTTTAGCACTTTCCTTGAGTGGAAGGTGAGAGATTACACGGGACTGCCGGGGGTTGCGCATTACTTGGATGATTTTCTTTTCTGTGGGCGGAGGGGGACTGGGAACTGCCTCTTTCTTCTGCGTACTTTTCAGGGGCTGGCGGAAGAGCTTGGCCTGCCCTTGGCAGAGGATAAGACGGAGGGCCCAGCACACGTTTTGACCTTCTTGGGTATTGACATCGACACTTGGGAGCAGGCGTGTAGATTGCCTGGGGATAAATTGGCCGTACTGAGACAACGATTGGTCACCCTGATGGGACGTCGCAAGGTTACTTTGAAGGAACTTCAGGAACTTGTGGGGCATTTGAACTTCGCATGTAGGGTGGTTGCCCCAGGAAGGCCTTTTTTACGCCGTTTTTGTGCAGCTATGCGGGGCCTGAGAAAGCCGCATCATCGGGTCAGGATTTCGGAGGGCATGCGCGCAGACCTTCGAGTTTGGCTGCAGTTTTTACTGGATTTCAATGGGATCTCATTTTGGCGGTCTGAGATGCGCATGGGCCCCGATTTCCAGGTCCATACCGATGCGGCTGGATCTTTGGGTTACGGAATTTACTGGAAGGGCAGGTGGTGTTATGGCTCTTGGCCGTCTGAGTGGGTGGAGAGTGGAATAACGAGGGACTTGACCTTTTTAGAACTTTTTCCGATTGTGGGGGCTCTTTGGTTGTGGTCGGAGGCCTGGTCTAATTCAGTCGTACGTTTTTGGTGCGACAACATGGCTGTGGTCCACACCATTAATAACCAATCTTCCAGGTCAGAGAGGGTTATGAGTCTTGTTCGGGCCTTAACACTGCGTGCCTTACAGTATAACATCGTTCTGCATGCTCGTCATGTACCGGGTCTTTCTAACACTTTGGCTGATGCTCTTTCACGCCAACAGGTCGACCGTTTCAGGGCTTTGGCCCCAGGAGCGTGCGACCTGCCGGAGACCCTGCCCGAGGAGGTATGGCTGATTGGCGGGAAGAGGCCGACCGGGCCCTAGGCTTGGCTCTGGCGCCCAGGACTAGGAGGGGTTATGAGGCGGCCGTGAAGGAATTTGAGAGCTTTAGGTCTGAGTTTGGCCTTCATCTTGTATGGCCGATTCCCCTGGATCATCTGAGGCAATTTTTGGTATATCTTCATAGAAAGGGCCTGGCCCCGGGCTCCATGCAGGGCAAGCTGGCGGCGCTTGCCTTTCAAGCAAAGGCGGGTGGCTACCAGGATGTGACGAATGATTTTAGACTGCGTAAAATGTTGGAGGGTTGGGCTAAAGAAGTTAGGCGTGCACCGGATGATAGAGCCCCTATAACACCGGCCATGCTTGTTAAGATTGCGGCCCAGTGGCCGACATTGTGTGCTGATGAGTACGAGGCTGCGCTGTTCCATGTAGCGTCCCTGTTGGCCTTTTTCGGGGCTTTTAGGGTCAGTGAGCTCGTGGCAGCTTCTAAGACTGACCGCTCCCGGTGGGAGCTGCAGATGAGTGACGTCATCAGACGGGGGGATGGGATCTATGTGAGGGTGCGAAGGTCTAAAACGGATCAGTGGGGTAGAGGTCAGGGGGTCACCTTAGGGCCTTGTTTGGATTCTGCCATTTGTCCGGTTCAGGCATTAGATGCATATTTGGTTCTTAGGGGGAAGGGAGAGGGCCCTTTGCTTCACCACAGGGATGGTAGTCCCCTGACCAAATATCAGTTTTGGAGGCTCACCAGCCTGGCTTTGGAGGGTGTGGGACTCGCTCACCTGCGATTTGGAACTCATTCTTTTCGAATTGGGGCAGCATCAACGGCTGCTGCCTTGGGTTATGGCCCACAAGCCATTAAGGCTATTGGAAGATGGTCCTCTAGAAGGTATGCAGGGTATGTTCGAACGCTAAGCACCAATTAACATGTTCTTTGTTTCTTTGCAGGGCATAAGCCTGATGTTTCCAGGTGTAGGATCCTGTTCGTTGGGCATAGTTATGTGTTCTGGGCCAGGAAGCATGCCAGCCGAACAGCCTGGGGGATCAACCTGGGCTTGGGAGCTAGGGCCACGATTGAATGGAGGGGGGCGAGGGGCATGCAGTGGCACCAGTTTTTGCATGCTGCCTCGTCCGCTGCAGTTGGTGGACCTCCTGACATTTTGCTGATTCACCTGGGGGGGAACGATTTGACCATGCAGTCTGGCAAGTCTTTAATTGCTGATATTTTGGCAGACTTAGCCAAGTGGAGGGCTAATTTTCCTGAGTCTCGAGTGGTGTGGTCAACTATTATACCTAGATTTTGTTGGAGAGCTGATTGTCCTCCTCAGAGTATCAATACCTCGAGAAGAAAGGTGAATCGGGAAGTGTGCAGGGCTGTTATTGCAGCGGGGGGTGTGGTTATCGGGCACCCCAGGATTACTTTGGCAAGACCGGAGCTTTATCGATCTGATGGGGTCCACCTCTCTGAGCTTGGCATGGAACTGTTTTTGGAGGACATCATGAGGGGCCTGCATCCGCTTACAGCTTGTGGGTGCGGGGGGAGTCAGGGGTCATAGCAAGCTAGGCCCCTGACTGTGGCGGTAGCGCTGGGGGGTTAGAGCCGGTGAGTTAAATTCTAAGATCCCCTGTGGAGCATCCTGCTCTAATCGCTGCGGATTGAGAGGTCACAGCGTGGGGCATGGATCCTTCTAACAGGCCTTGCTTGGGCCGTGGGGAGCAGGTAAAGCTCCCTGGGGACCCAGGCAGGGGGTGGGAATTTGCCGGCCCTGCAGATCTGCTGAGGTAGCAGATCTGCAGGGGGTTTGACTCGCCCAATGCTCTTGAGTCGGAAGGGTCCGGGGAGACCCTCTGGCGCCGACTCTAACCTGCGCTTCTGCAGGCCCCTCAAAGGTTTATGTTGGTGTTATGATGTTTGATTGAAATGTTGAATAAAGTGTGGCCCTAGTTCAACCCAAGAAATGGTCTCGCGTGGTTTTTCGCCGTGGGGGGGCAATGTTCGCTCCGCAGCCGCTTGTCGGCTTGCGGAGCTTCCTTGCCCCCCCCCGCGTGAAGCCTCGCGAGAGGGAGGCAGCGGGGCTTCAGGGCCTGGGTGGGGCAGCCCTATAAATGCTGCGCCCGCCTAGGCCGAAGCCTTTTCCGTCAGCGAGCGTTCCCCGCCCACCCACCGCTTTCGTAGTACTAGCATGAGTTTATCTGGTTGCAATTTGGGCCGGATAGGAATTTTTGCCTCCTTCCTAGATTGGCTGTGTGGGAGGAGGATTTTTCGCCTATCCCATGCTGGTGCTTGGTGGGTTGGGCTAGTAGGGTAGCCCTGGTTATTTGGTCACACTGGCGGTAGCGCTGGGGGGTTAGAGCCGGTGAGTTAAATTCTAAGATCCCCTGTGGAGCATCCTGCTCTAATCGCTGCGGATTGAGAGGTCACAGCGTGGGGCATGGATCCTTCTAACAGGCCTTGCTTGGGCCGTGGGGAGCAGGTAAAGCTCCCTGGGGACCCAGGCAGGGGGTGGGAATTTGCCGGCCCTGCAGATCTGCTGAGGTAGCAGATCTGCAGGGGGTTTGACTCGCCCAATGCTCTTGAGTCGGAAGGGTCCGGGGAGACCCTCTGGCGCCGACTCTAACCTGCGCTTCTGCAGGCCCCTCAAAGGTTTATGTTGGTGTTATGATGTTTGATTGAAATGTTGAATAAAGTGTGGCCCTAGTTCAACCCAAGAAATGGTCTCGCGTGGTTTTTCGCCGTGGGGGGGCAATGGTCTGCATATTAGTCTGGGGGGCTTGGTTTGACGCAGTCACAAATGTCAGATTATTCATTGAGCATAATTAGATGATCCATTGACCAGATTGTTCCCACAAATGTACTTCTTGAATGAAGTCGCAGTACCTTTGGAATGAAGTCCAAGTGCTGTGTAATAAATTATAGGGGAGTGAAGTCACAGTAATTCATTACAAAGGGGAAGGTTGGAAATCAGGGCTTGAATGAAAAGTGATGATGCCAACCCTTAACTTTGATTACTTGGCAGGGCAGATGCCAGGGTTGATCAGAGATTCAGAGGAGACAATGAACCAGGAGGAAGGTGTGATTGTCTAATCATATGTACTTCATCCACAATTGTCAGCCAGGAAAGTGCCTAGTGATAGAATGAAGGAAGGTTGGGAGAGGTTATTTTAAAAGTTGGATAAGAACATAAGAAGAGCCATGCTGGATCAGGCCAAAGGCCCATCTAGTTCAGCTTCCTGTATCTCACAGTGGCCCTTCCAAATGCATCTGGGAACACATGAGAGTAGATATCTGTCTCCCGATACCACTCCTTTGCATCTGGCCCTTGAAGTACCCCGGTTTTAAACCTGGAGATTACACATCTCCATCATGGTTTGTAACCTGTGATGGACTTTTCCTTCAGGAATCTGTCCAATCCCCTTTTGAAGGCATCCAGGCTAGATGCCATCACCACATCTTGTGGCAGGGAGTTCCACAGACTAACAACATGCTGGGTAAAAAAAATATTTTCTTTTGTCTGTTCTCACTCTCCCAAATCCACAGTTTGAGTGGTTGTCCCCCAGTTTTGGTATTTTGTGAGAGGGAGAAGAGTGTCCCTCTATCCACTTGACTCATGCCCTGCATAATTTTATATGTCTCAATCGTTTTAGCCTTTCCTCATAAGAGAGGTGCCCCAGCCCAGTAATCATTTTAGTCAATCTCTTTTGCACCTTTTCCAGTTCCACCATGTCTTTTTTGAGATCTGGTGACCAGAATTGTACACAATACTCAAGGTGCGGCCTTACTATCATTTTGTACAATGGCATTATAATGTTTATTATTTATTTATTATTTATTTTCAGATTTATATACCGCTCCTACTTCCCAAGCGGGAACTCAGGGCAGTTCACATAAAAGAAGGTTAAAAGACTAAAAAGGTGGCAAAGGTTGGGAGCAATCGCAATGGCCATCGAAACACATATAGTTAGGCCGGGGCAAAAGAGAGAGTGTGAAGAATGAAAAAAAAGAAGAAGAAGGTATCTCTAGTCATTATTGAAGGCGTCCCTGAAAAGCAAGGCCTTTAAGCATTTCTTAAAAGACGCCAACGACGAAGCCTGCTGTAGGTCGCTCGGTAAGCTGTTCCATATGGACGGCCCCACCACCGAGAAGGCCCGCCCACGAGTACTCGTTTTGCGGGCCTCCTTCGGAGGGACGGTCCGGAGCGAAAAGGCCAATGATGAACGGGTGGGTCGGGCCAGATCTAATTGTCGGGAAGACGCTCTGCCAGATAATCAGGGGCCAAGCCATGGAGGGTTTTGTAAACCAAAACCAACACCTTGAACCTTATTCGGGAGGCAACGGTCAACCAGTGGAGGTGAGCCAGGATGGGGGTGATGCGGTCAAAACGACGCGCACCAACCACCAACCTGGCCGCCAGATTCTGGACCCGCTGCAGTCTCCGAACAAGGTTCAAGGGAAGCCCCATGTAGAGAGTGTTCCAATAATCCAGCCTCGACATGACCAGTGCCTGTACCACTGTCCTCAGGGAGCTCTCGTCAAGGTACGGGCGAATCTGGGCGATAAGCCTTAGATGGTAAAAGGCCGACCTGGTCACGGCTGACACCTGGGACTCCAGGGACAGATCCGGATCCAGGATGATGCCCAGATTCCTCACTCTTTGCGCCAGCTGGAGGGCGGACCCACCCAGACTGGGAAGAGGGCCACAGTACCCCTCCGGGCTGCCCCCGAAGAACAGGACCTCGGTCTTTCCAGGGTTGAGCCGGAGTCTGTGAGTCCTGGTCCAATCCACTGCACAGGTGGAAAAGGAGAGATAGAGTTGCGTGTCATCAGCATACTGATGACAGCAGACTCCAAAACTCCGGATGATCTCAGCCAGCGGCTTCATATAGATGTTAAAGAGCATTGGAGAGAGGGACGACCCCTGAGGCACCCCACAGGAGAGTGTCCAGGGAGCAGATAACTCACCCCCCAAGCTCACTCGCTGGGTACGGCCCTCAAGGAAGGAGCGGAGCCAGCCAAAGGTCAGACCCCCAATCCCCACCTCCGAGAGCCGCCCCAGCAGGATACCGTGGTCGATGGTATCAAAAGCCACTGACAGGTTGAGAAGGACCAGCAGGGTAGAGCAACCCCTGACAGCCCTCCTCAACAGATCATCGTACACAGCGACCAGAGCCGTCTCCATCCCATGACGCGGCCTGAACCCAGATTGGAAAGTATCCAGGACATGGTTCTCCTCCAGGAACAACTGGAGACGCAGGGCGACGATCTGCTCGACTACCTTGCCCCAAAAGGGAGCATTGGCTATGGGACGATAGTTGGACATGTCGTCCACCGCCAAGCCAGGTCTTTTAATAATGTTCACTGTTTTATTTTCAATCCCCTTTTTGATCATCCCTAGCATGGCATTGGCCTTCTTCACTGCTGCCACACACTGGGTAGAAACCTACATTGAGCTGTCTACGAGCACACCAAGATCTCTTTCCTGATCCGTCACGGATAGCTCAGAGCCCATGAGTTGATAGATAAAGTTTTGATTTTTTTTTTTTGGCCCAATATGCCTTACTTGAAATCTTTATATATGGATCTGCCAGCAAAGGCATCCATCACCTTATTCTGGCACATAGTTTCATATACTTATGCATGTCTTCATTAAAAATGTTTGTGAGAATGCAGAAGGAAGGTTTGTTTATGACACAGATCATTGTTGGTCCAGTTTCAGTAAAGGCAGCTTTTGTTTAGGAATGAATGGCCTTTTGTAAAATCCATCCCACTCCAATGGCTGTTCCAGAGTCCATTTTTATTTTCTTTACATTAAAAAAGGAAAAATTAATCTCTATATATATATATTTCTGGAGATTTTTCAAATAAGACACATACGGCTACTGATTATGGATAGAAGTTCTTCTTTCTCTTGCCCGTTCATGCCAAGTAAGAAAGAACAATGGTTGTTTCTTGTTCTTCTTTTTCTTCTCCTATAACATGTTGAGAATTTTTAATGTGTTTTTTTTTATTATGTTGTCAGCCTTGGACAGAATTCACCTGTTTGCAAGATATATTTTTGTACATTTTTGCAAATGTATCAAATTTAACTACTGCCTGCCATTTCTGCTAAAATTAGAAGTACTGGATGGGTTGTTTTCATCATTGTGAGCAATCATCCTAGCCTATTAGAATTGCTATGTGTTATATTTGCATCTGTAAGACAGACAGAGGGACTATGCTTTGATGCAGAAAGAGAAAAGACAGTATGGACACCATCCACAGTCTGTTCAAAGCACAGCAATAACAACAAAGCAACAACAGAGTGTCGCTCTAAAGACAAGTACCTGCATCTTGGCTGGAGAGTTCTCAACTGGCTACTTTACCATGTTAAGACAACCTGCATTCAGAAAGGCTGCTATCCCATGGCCTTTTTTCTTTTTTTTTTTTTTGTTTTTAAAGAGCCAACCGTGTGGCCCCTGTTGCCGATTCGGCACTGGTTTTTTTTTTTTTTTTTACAGCACTGATCACATAGCTCCTGGGGCCGGGTCAGCGCTGGTTTGTTTTTTATTATTTGATTTTTCTTTTTTTTTAAAGTTTGTTTCGTGCCCATCTCTAACCACCAGATAGATCTGCTTTGATTTTGGTTTATGTACTGAGCAGGGGGTTGGACTCAATGGTCTCTTCCAACTCAGTTATTTTATGATTCTATATATTTTTTTTCTCTCTCTCTCACGAGGAGAGAGGAGTCGTTGAATAAGTCCCTGATGTTGGGAAAGATTGAAGTCAAAAGGAAAAGAGGACGGCAGAGAATGAGATGGTTGGATGGTGTCATCGATGCAACCAGTATGGGTTTGACAAAACTCCGGGAGGCAGTGGAGGATAGGAAGGCCTGGCGAGCTCTGGTCCATGGCATCACCAAGAGTCAGACATGACTGAACGACTGAACAACAACAAATATTTATTTACAGAAGGTTTGAAGATCTTCAAAACACAGCCCTTTTTCTCAAATTTGGAAATTTTAACAATATCCAGACAGTGCGCCTATTCCATTGTTGTTTGGTTTTTCAATGACATTGCATGTTTTTTGTTCCTTTTGAGGTCCTTGGGTTGTTGTTTGCTTGGTTATGTTTATATGGCTTGTTCACTGAGCAGTGGTTTAGACTCAATGTCCCTTCCAATACAATTATTCTATTATTACGATTAGAGATGGGCACAGAACGAACAAGTTTTCATTTTCATTTTTCAGATTTCATTTTGTTACGCAACAAAATGACAAATGAAATTTGTCTCTAAAATGAAATGAAACGAACAGAAACGCGAGAATTTTTGTCGTGCGTTTCGTTTCCATTACAGCAATGAAGTGACTGGATTCAAATGCTAAAAAATCATGGAAAATTGGAATAAATGGTAACAAAATGGTAACAAACCGGTAGCAAAATGAAAATGATTTTTTTGCAAAAAAATTCACGAACAACGGAAACGAACCGAAACGGACCTCTAAACGACAAACGAAACTCCATTTTTTCTATTCGTGCCCATCTCTAATTACGATAGGTGGAGTTTAGAATATGATCCTTCCTCATTCTTGTCTAACATCACACTACACTGGTTTATATATTCCAGTGTTTTCTAGAAGAATTTCAATAGTGTCTGGCAAATGTCAGCAAAGATAACTGAAGCAATGGCAGGAAGATAAATGTAACGGCTGCTGAAATTATTATCTTTTACCTTCAGATTCTAAAATGGGAATTTATATAATTCCATTCTGGTTCCTCTTGGTAAGGTTAGAAGATTTTTTTCCTATTGTCCCTTCATCTCTGTCAATGTCACCTCAGCGGCTCAAGCAGCGAATTGCAAAGATGAAGTAAAAGAAGATGAGGGAAAACTTGTGTGTCTGAAGAACCAGGGACTAATCTGTGTCCGGTGTTATACTTCAAAAAGAAATTCTAAACCAATTTTGATTGATTAAATGAAGTATCACTCAGGCTGACACAGCATGCTTCAATTCTCATCCCAAAGCAATTGGAAACGACCAAGATATTATGCCTTGGAAATTGAGGTTTGCGATGGAATGGCTGACACATGACTCGACTTTACAACCATTTGAGTGATGTGGCTGTAATAAAGGTAGGATCCCCTGTCATTCAGGATGCTTCTAAGTACCTCAGCAAATCTTTTATCCTGCCAGGCAATTAAAGCCAGATTCTTCCCTGGCTAGATGCCACTGAGTGGTGCTGCAACGCATCCTCTGCATTTCGTTTGAAAGGCCAGGTGCTCCATCGCTATTAGCACTCACTGTTCTTAACGCTGCTAACTGAAAGCCACAGTGATATGTACATAATAATATGGAGAGGCTGCTAGTTGGGAAAGGCAAACAGAGGGCAGGTTTCTTTTTTTTTTTTTCTATAATTTTATTGAGTTTTTGAGGAGGGGAAAAGGGGAAGGGGAAAAGGGAAGGGATAAAATTTAAAATTTATATTGAATATGTCAAGCAAAGTAAAAGAAAAGTAATATAACATATTGATAAATTGCCAAATATTATCACAATACTAATAAGTTTGTTACTTCTTGCCATCTTTTCCGAGAAATCTCATCATAGTCTCCCTTTAAATAGCCGGAGAGTCTGTCGATTTCAATACATTCTCTTATCTTTTCGTGGATATTCTTCTCTGTTGGCACGTTTGGTTGTTTCCAGAATTTCGCATACAATATCCTTGCAGCAACAATTACATGGTGAAGTACATATCTCTGATCATATGAAATATTTATATCTACTATATTTAATAAGAAAAGTTCTGGTCTAAGCTCTATCTTAATTTTCAGACATCTTTCTAAAAATAGTTTAACCATTTTCCAATATGCCTTTGCCTCTTTGCATGTCCACCACATATGATAAAAAGTACCACAGTCATGTTTACATTTCCAACATTTATGTGAGCAATTATACATCTTAGATAATCGGTGTGGTGCAAGGTGCCATCTATAGAACATCTTATAACAGTTTTCCTTAAAAGAAATAGATTTAAAGATTTTAACTGTATTCCACAGAGAGTCCCATTTGTTTAGATGAATAGGATAACCAAAGTTTTCTGCCCATCTTATCATAGTGTCTTTGACCTGTGTATCAATCATTTTTTCATTTAACAATATGGTGTAAAATTTACTAAGCAGCTTAGCATCGCCAGAAGAGAGTATTTTATCAAGTGAAGTATCAGTAGTCGTAAATCCCCCCTCTTTGGTGAGGTCTTTGAAGTGTGAATATATTTGTTGATACTTCCACCAGTCTAAGTTGTAACCTTCTGATACTAATTTCCCTAATGGTTTCAATGAAAGGTCAACATTCAGAAGGTGTCTATAAGTTATAACTTTTGGAGTTTCACTTATATGGGAGCTATAAGTCGCTCCCCCGGCGGAGATAGCCACAGTGGTGCTTTAGGGTAGAATTGTTTTTAATCAATAACCATATTCTAACTAGGGCGTTCCTTATCCAGTGTTTTTTGAAGAGAGTAGGTATGTTGCCCTTGTACCACATGTAATAATGCCAGCCCTTGTCTAGGCCATAACTCTCAAGCTGCAAAATTCTTTTGTTTGTCATCAGAATCCAGTCTTTAATCCAGGTCATGGCAGCAGCCTTGTAGTATAATACTAAATTAGGAAGGGCAAAGCCACCAGTTTTGGTTCTATCCTGTAGATAGAGATTTTTAATCCTTGCTTTTTTCTTTTGCCATATGAATATACGTATACTTTTTCCAGATCTGTAATAATCTTAAAATTAGGTAATATAGGCAAGGATTGAAATAGAAAAAGCAGTTTAGGTAAAACATTCATTTTAACTGCAGCAATTCTGCCCATTAAGGATAGTTGGAGTCTTGACCAAGTTTCGAGATCAGCTTTGATTGTTTTTATAACATTTACATAGTTATCTTTAAGTAAGGAGTTACAACGATTAGATACAGTAATACCCAGATATTTTGCCTTACTGACATGTTGAAAACCCGATTGATTTACCAGTTTTTCGACCATAGGTGAGGTCATATTTTTGGTGAGCAACAATGTTTTTTCTTTGTTTACCTTTAATCCAGAGATTTTGGAATATGCCTCCAAAGACTTCAAGAGTTCTAAAGAGGAGGTCTGGGGATTCTCCATAATTACCAACAAATCATCTGCAAAAGCTTGTACCTTATAAACTTCTCCTTTGCTCTGTAGGCCTTGAATACCAGGGGTTTTCCTTATAACATGTAGGAGTACCTCCAGAGTTAATATAAACAATAGAGGGGAGAGGGGCATCCTTGCCTGGTACCTTTGTATATGTTGACTGTATCTGTAAGGTGGCCATTGACTATAATCCTGGTGTTTTGGGTGGAATAGATTTGTTCGATTGCTCGCAGCATTCTATGGCCACATTGTAGATAGTCTAACTGAGTTTTAAGTAGAGACCAGGATACATTATCAAAAGCTTTCTCAGCATCGATGAAAGCGAAAGCTACTTGCTTCTCAGAATGGGATTCGTAGTATTCTAACACATTGAGGAAAGTTCTGATGTTGGATTGAAGATGCCTTTTCGGAAGAAAGCCAGACTGATCATGCGATATCAAGGGGGGTAGAATCGTCCGCCATCTATTAGCCAAGATGGTTGCAAAGATTTTATAATCCACATTTAGAAGGGCAATTGGCCTGTAGTTCTGTATCAAGTCTTTTGGTTTCCCTTCTTTGGGAATCAGTGTCGTATGTGATGATTTCCAGGAGTCTGGTATATCTTCGCCTTCTAAAATGGATGTAAAAGGTTTTTCATGTTTCCAGAGACTATCTCTGAGAATTTTTGTAAAATTGAGCCGGTATTGAGTCGGGCCCAGGAGCCCTGTTCATTTTTGGTGATTGATAGCTTCTGTTATTTCCATTATTGTAATAGGAGCGTTCGTCTGGGCTCTCTGTTCTTCAGTAAGTTTTGGGAAATTGGCTTGTTCGAGATAATGAAAGATGGCATCTTGGTCGATCGTCTCTGGCTTAAATAAGTTCTGGTAGTATGCCTCTATAATTTTTGGATTTGTAGCTGCGCTGTCTGATTTTCCCCATTTTTATCTTTGAGCGATGATATGAGTTTTTGGGATTGTACCTTTTTTAACCTGTAGGCTAACCATCTACCTGGTTTGTTTGCATTTTCCACAAAGTTCAGTTTGGCCAACTTGATTTTGTGAGCTATATCAGCAGTCAAAATCAGATTTAGATCATGTCTACAAGAAGCCAAGTCTTTATCCAGCTGCTCATTGCGGGGATCGTGGGTTAGGTCCGTTTCGAGCTTTTTCATCGTATTGAGGATTGATTCAAATTGCTTTTTCCTCTCTTTGTTCTTTCTTGCCATATATTGAATGACAAAACCTCTAAAATAAGGCTTTGAGGCATCCCACACAGTTCTCAGTGGTGTACCCTTGTTCAGGTTCATTTCAAAATATAGGTTCAAGTCTTTGGCTGCCTCTAAGATAAATTCTTTATCCGTCCACAAGGCTGAGTTGATTTTCCAGTGTTTGGGCTTGCCCGAGGATTTCAGTGTCCATAGAATGGCATTGTGATCAGATATTGTTCGGGGCAAAGTTTCTATGTCCCTTGTGTTTAGCAGAAGATCGGGTGTAGCCCAGCACATATCTATACGGGAGAAAGAGGCATATTGTCTTGAATGGAAGGTGAAACCATCTTTTAGTGGATTTTTCCTTCTCCAAATATCTTGAAGTTCTAAAATGTTGGACATGTCCAGAAATGATTTAGGCAGTGTAGAGGATGAAATCCTGGATTTTCCCCTTTTGGATGTTTTCCTATCTACAGATGGGGTATGTACTGCGTTGAAATCTCCCAATATTATTAACTGGTGGTTTTCGTATTGTAACAGTTTCTTGGCCAATTTTTCAAAAAAGATTTGTCTTCCATGGTTATCATTGGGGGCGTATATACCAACAATAATTGTTTCTTTAGATTGGATATTTGCCTGGACAAGGATCCATCTGCCTGCATCGTCTTTTTCCAGAAGGGTTGGGAAGAGCTCTGGTTTAATATATAGTGCCACCCCATTTTGCTTCTTTACTTTGTTTGATGTAGAAAATAAATTCCCCAATTTATTTTGGATTAAATATTGTTCATGCTTTCTCAAAATATGGGTTTCCTGTAGACAGATGATTGAACACTGTTGTTTTTGGAGGAGATTGAAGGTCTTCCAACGCTTCTGGGGGGTATTCAATCCATTGATATTCCATGTTAGAATTTTCTGGGCCATCTTGTTTTACTTCCAACGATATTTCTTTTTCCCTGATTTTGGCCTGAGATGGTGTTTCGGCCTGGCACCTCCCACTGCGCCATGAGAGTCTTGATCCTGCTTTGAGATCACTTGCTTGGAGGTCTGATTTTCTCGGTTGTCATCTTTGGTGGTAGTTTGAGTATCGGTTGTATCCTCACCTTCGGAAGAAGACGGTGAAGAGGAGGAGGGAGAGTAACCCAACTTCCGTGCGTTTTTATTTGCAAAATTTCTGGCTTTCTGGTGGGATTCTATTTTCTGTAATTTCCCTTCCCATTGGAAAGAGAGACCTTGAGGGTAGAGCCACTTGTATCTTATGTCATGCTTGAGCAAAAGTTTAGTAAGAAATGAATATTCTTTTCGCAGTTGACGGACATCCCAAGGGACGTCTTTCAATATTGCCACTTTGGATTTATTAATTTCCACCTCTTTGTCTCGGATAACCTTGAGGATACAATCTCGGGTGTATCTTCTGACTAGTTTGACTATTACCTCCGGAGGTAGTTTATTTCTTCTGGTATAAGCTGTAGGTTGACGGTAGATCACGTCTACCTCACGTAGGAATTCTTCAACGGGTACCTCAAGTAAGGTTGCCAAGCTTCCTCCAACTGTAGTGTAGAAGTTTTCATCTTTATCAACCAGGAGGTTTTGGATCCTTAAAATTTTGGAGGAGGCTTCGATTTCCTGCGTGAGGACCAGTCTGCTTGTTGATTCCATTGTGGCTTCAATTTCTTCTAGACGGAAGTCGGTTACGTTCATATTATCTTCCAAGGCTTGTAAACGTCCACCGAAGGCTTCTAGTTTAGTATCCACATTCGAAAAACCCTCTTTCATTTCCGCTCTTAAATTGGAAAACCCAATGCTTTGATCTGATACGAGCTTGGCCTGAGTTAAATTTAATTGGTTGAGTGCATCTAAAATTTGGTTTTGACTTGTTTGCTGAGACATGATCGTTGGATGAGCCAGAGATGTAGAAGCAGACAGGGCAGGTTTCCATCTTCTGTTCCCTGACATCCTAGAAGTGAGCAAAGGAAAGCTTGTGAACTTAATCTGGCCCCCAAGGGCTGTGATTGTGGCTCCTCCCCCATACTTTTTTCATGTGTTTACTGCCTCAAAAGCAGCTTGAATTTATTCCTTTTCTCGAGTTCCATTCCTTCCCCCAACATGATCTCTGCCAGCCTTATTTCATAGCAGATGGTTTTAAAAATTTAAAAATTTAAAGATTCATTGACTTTTAAAATTTCTAACCTCTTTCAACTGAGAAGGAACTTTCTGCAACCATGGGTCCTTTGAAAAGAAAGGTGGGCAAAAAAATAATAAATAAATGTACCACAGCCATCTTCTTATGTTGCATCCTGGGTCTCCCAAACATGATTAACCTCTTTATAATTGTCAGTGAACTTGGCCTCCACCTGCCATTAACCACTGCTTGGACAGTTACTATTAAGAACTGGTTGCGCCTCCATTTCCCTCCTGACTCTGATTCCCTATTATACTATCTATTAAGGGACCCTTACATTTCCAGCTGGTATCAACACATTAAGCTCCAAACTGACCATACTGGAATTAAATTAGATTCCTTATCTAATGGTGAAGAATCACAAATACTGTATATACTCGAATATAAGTCTAGTTTTTCTGCCCTAATTTTGGGCTGAAAATAAGGGGGCCTTGACTTATATTTGGATCAATACTTTTAGCCAGTGAGGAAAGTGCTTGGGTTGGTGGCTAAAAGTCATTTTATTTATTTATTTATTTATTTATTTATTTATTTATTTATTTATTTATTTATTTATTTATTTATTTATTATTTTTTTGTTTTTTTTTTTTTTTGTTTTTACAACTTATATGCCACCCACTACCCAAAGGTCTCTGGGCGGCTTACAATTAAAAGAATTAAAACAGTTAAAACATCAAATATCAATAAATAATAAAAACAATAATAAAAACCTTACACTAAAATCATTACACTAAAATAGCCATCAGAGGACCCACAGTCTGTATTGTATCAATTAAAAAAACCTTCTGGGACAGGAAGGTTTTTGCCTGGCGCCAAAATGTCATCAATGTTGGTGCCAGGCGGATCTCACTTGGGAGGGCATTCTATAGCTTGGGGGCAGCTGCCGAGAAGGCCCTATGTCTATAAGCCATCCCTCTCACCTTCTTGAGGGATGGCTCTTTCAAGAGGGCCCCCTGGCTTGATCTTATTTGCCGGGTAGGTTTGTACCCAGCAATTAAGATGTTTGTTTAAACATTGTGCGCTGCTTCTCCAGCGTGCAATGTTTAAAATGACTTTTTGCCACAGAGGCAAGTCTCGGTAGCTAAAAGTCATTTTAAACATCACACACCGCTCCAGCAGCTCACAAAGGAGGAGCTGCCAGACCCTGCTGCATATCCCACCCTAGACTTATACTCACGTCAATACGTTTCCCCAGTTTTGGGGGGTTAAATTAGGGGCCTTGACTTATACTCAGGTTGACTTATACTCGAGTATATACGGTATTTAAAATTGTTCACCAAATAATATGGGATATTGAGAGCCAGTCCATTGCAGCAGGTTTCAACGCAACCCGTTCCCCTCGCTTTTACAATCTACTGTCAACTTCAGGGCTAGGAGCGAGCTATATAAAATATCTCACTAATCCTTACCAGCACCAGGTTTTCATGCTTGCCAGACTGAATATCCTTCTCTCAGCTGACCTCTCAGGAAGATATCACAACATACCATTTGAGAACAGACTGTGCAAACATTGCTTACTGGAACCCAACTCAACTTCCAATATTCTTCTTTCTTGTCCCACCCATCACAAGCTCCGTCAACAATTCCTCACCCAATTCATTTCTAACCTACTTACGGACAAATCTTACAAATTGATGGTCTCAGTAGCTGAATACCTGGCCAGAGTGCTATATACCATTAATGAGACCTCAAGGACTAAGGATGGCTACTAATCTGTTCCCTTTCATCTCTTTATTTATTTATCTTTTAGACTTTTATTCCGCTTTTGTTCTTAATTTATTTTACTCCATTAAAAGTCTCTTGAATATAAGTAAATATAATGCTGTCACAGTGCCTCAGTCCACGTTTGATGGCAGCTTAGGTGCATATCTGTTCCTTCAGAAGATGCATCTGATGGAAACGGCTGCATTATGTGAAAGCGTATCCTAAATAAAACAAGAACAAAGTCTTTTTTTTATTTCCAGAGATGCACTTCCATTAAGATAACTGAATGCTACAGCAGATGGTTCTATTCTAGTTGTAAAAGTTTGCAGCCCAATTTATTTCTTTGAACATATGTTGCATCATTGTTCTCCATACTTCATTAAAGAGAGCAGGCCACAGGAGATCTGAATTCTAACCCTTGTCTAGGCCTGGAAACTAGTAGGTAGAACTGGCAATTGTAAATCATGTTTTAAAATAAAAAAACTCACATATCTCAGAGATCCCACTAAGATTTTCATGTTGGAATTGATGTGACACAACATAACAACAACAACCTATATGAGGAACTGCTGGATAGCTCAGAGATTTAGGTATTTGGCTGTGGAGTAGTTCTAAGATCATCATGATTATATTAGTCAACTTACAAGGACCAACATGTCTGTTTTAGCACCAACTTGTGTATGTCTTATGACAACCATTTGGTCAGTTTGCATTTCTGTAGCACCTCTGGTTTCAGTCAGTCCCCCAATGATTATTATATGTCTAGCAACCAAGCTCACATCGTATATAAAGACATAGACTTTTTCACAATACTTTCTTGAATATATTGTCACTTAGCAATGTGTTGAATAGCCCCCAATAACTGGTCTGAAGATCATTGCCAGGCTGTCATCTTTGGTTCCCAGCCCGCCTGCTTACATGTCAGTTTCTGCCTATTGAGGCCGCAGTTGGCTGGAGTGATCTGCAACCCCTAGACATCCATCTCACAGATATTTGCAAAGCTGTGATTGTTTTAGTCAACCTAAATCATCTTCAAAATGGTACAAAACAAAACAAACACACAGCATGCTGCTTTTATACTGCCCAGTAGTGTTTAAAGCACTCACTGGGTGGTTTATAGTTTAATTATGTAGGCTACATACTGCTGCCACCTACCTACCCACCCTGCCAGCTCAGTATTCAATTTACCAACCTCGGAAGAATGGAAGGCTGACTAAACCTCAAACCTGGCTTTGAAAGCAAGGTCATGAACAGAGAGCTGGCTGTTGCCCCCCCCAGCCCCAAAATAAAGAGGTGGGACAAAGGCATTTGGGTTAAATAAGAGCCACAACTTTATTAACTTCTTTACTAAACTGTCTGGAGATAGGGAAGCCTACGTAGTGCAACAGGTGGGATCAGAAACTCACTAAGAGATCCATCTCCCAGCTGACAGTGAGATCCCAGTTAGAAGGTGTGCTACCCACCTGTTCAACACACCTCCCACTTTACAGGTATGAATACATCAGGGCTGCCCTCTGCCTCTTATTAATCTTAATTTATCTCCTTCCTCTTCCTATGTTCAAATCAAATCCTATTTATGGCCACAGGGCAACCAAGGACTGATTGGATGCCAATCTGGGATCTCGACTGACTCTACTAACCTATGCACTACCTGTCATTGCAACCTGACAGTAGCTGACAACCTACAGTCTCGTGTGTTGATAAGGGGATAGGAGAAAACATGCTGCCACCCCCAGGCCAATCAGGGTGGCAGTCAAAAAATTCCCATCTGGCCCCAAGGCGACCAGCTAATCTCATTATCAACCCCAGGGTGGGAGGGCGGAGTTTCTGTGGTGCAGGGAAGAACAGCAAGAGCTGGGTGGGCCAGTCCCTTATAAAGACTGCCCCACTGCCACAAGATGGACACCTGCACCACCATTTTAAGCCTCTTTATGCGGGGAAGGCAAAGGACCCCAGTGTCAGACAATGCCAGCACCAAGGTACCGTAGTTGCTGTACCACGTGACTCAATGAGATTTGCAAGATGAAAATTCTGAATGGACACTACTGATATTTCAACTTAAATAAGTGGAATGCATTCCTCTAAAACCCTTTTAGGAGCACTAATCATCCGGTTTTGGTAGAGTTTTACTAAAGTCTTCAGTTAACCGTGCCAGACAAACTTCAGCGATGAGAGCCCATCCTTCTGGTATGAACTAAAATGTTTACTTATTGCCCTCTAGGCTTTGGTCTCCTTTTTGTTGTTGTTGTTGTTGTTGTTGTTGTTGTTGTTGTTGTTGTTGTTGTTGTTGAGTTTGATTTCCCACTGGGCCTCCTGTAAGTAGAACAAGTCTATGTGACCTGGGCAAACTGTACAGTCCCAGAATGCCCCCAGAAGAAGGAATTGGTGGCCCACTTCTGCGTCTTGTATTTTCTACTTAGAAAGGTGTGGAAAATGTCACCATAAGTCATAATTTACTTGAGGGCACACATTTATTATTATTGTTAACCTGAGGGGAAGGGAATGAAATTCAGTGCTATCACTTATTGCTAGCAAAGAAAACTGGTTTGTTGTCTTCCTTCCCCTCCTCCAGCTAAGACCCACACATTTTAGATATGTCATGTCCCACTTATAATGCTAATGTGACCTGCCACACTTACATTCTGTATGATGGCACACCTTTCACATATATGTAAGACACTGAATCTATCTGCAGCTGCCTAGAAGCAAAGAAGAGTTTTGTCTCTGTGCACCTACTCTATCTCCAGAAAATCAAACTGATTCAAATGCTACAATTCTCTAAAATCCTTCCATCGCAAAATGGCTGCCAATAACAGGGACAGAGAATTTCTTTTTGAGGGCTTTTTATATGCGGCTCCAAGAAATCACATAGTTCTCATTGACATTTGAGCAAACAGTCTCTATCTGCTTTGATCATCCCGTTTCTCCTAGCATAGTGTTTATTCCCAATGAGTGATTATTATTTTTTTACAAAAATATTGTAAGCATTAAAGCAATAGTTGGCATGGGAACGCTAATTTAATTTCAGTACCACTTCTGGCTCCCTTGCTATGCTTTGGATCAGTTTGGAAATAAATAAATACTTCACCAACTTATTTGGTTTTTCAAAAAATTTCCAGATCCACAAGGCTGGCCTAGTTTCTAACTTGGGTGAAGCTAGATATATTCACTAGAGTCAAATGAAAATTCAGGGTGACACAAGAGTTCAATGTGTTCACTCCAACAACCTAACATGGCTACCCCTCCCTTAGAAAGGGAAATAGGTGTTGAACACTGTTCTGTGAAACACATTCACCTTTCCCGCAGAAGTGCTAGGTTTTGGTTTTGTTGCTGTCCCTCCACAGACCTCTCCCTAGAGAAGAGAAACTCAAATCGGCATCAAATGTTGCCTCAGGCAATGCTAAGGGGGGAAATGGCTGCCTGGATGTAGGCAGGTCTTAAGAACAAGTAGAAATGGGGGGTTGGTGAGCAGGGGAAGCATATACTGTATTCTGAAGAGTGGTTTTAAATGGATATTCCCTACTACACAAAGTGTACAGTACAACAATATCAATTATTTACTGTAAAAACTACAGAGCATAAATATTTCAATTCGTGTCAACAACAGTACAGCAGGAGGAGAAAAAGAGAGATGCTTAAATTTCCATTTTACAAAATCAGATATGACAAGTTGGATACTAAAAGCAAATTGTATTCCATGCATCCATTAGTGCAAGAGAACAAAACTGTGGGTATTTTGAGTCAAATCCACTGAAGCGTTAGAATTCCGAGTACGAAATCCCATGGCATTTGCTGGCATTGCATTCTCTCTTTCAGGGGAAGATGCCATATTCCATTTCCAATATCAATTAACTAGGATAAGCTCTCCTTTAATGCACTTTTCAGCAGAGCTAAGATGTCTGAATGAGGAACAAGAGAATGGAATTTGTCTCCCTCCCTCCTTCTTTCCTTTGCCAGTTCTCAACAGATGGAAATATGAGGGGAAAGGATCTTGTTTGTGTAAAATCCTAGTCTGACATTCAAAGAATGTCTGTGAGAAAGAAGGAACAAATCCAGTTTTATTCACAACATGGATGAACTCAAACAAATGTGTGTGTGTGTGTGTGTGTGTGTGTGTGTGTGTGTGTGTGTGTGTGTGTGTGTGTGTGTGTGTGTGTGTGTGTGTGTGTGTGTGTGTGTGTGTGTGTGTGGTGATAGAGGACAGCTTTGAGGATGCCCTGGACTGATTTATAAACAAGTTGATCCTAGAGCAAACCAAGCCTGAATTTTCATGGAAAGTAAAGATGCTGAAACTGTTGCTGTCCTACTTTGGGAACCTCATGAGAAGACAGAATACTCTGGAAAAAGACAATAATGCTGGGGTAGGTAGAAGGCACCAGGAAAAGAGGAAGACCAAATACAAAATGGACGTACTCCCTCAAGGAACCACAGGTCTCCGTCAACAAAAGTCAAGCAGGGCAGTTGAGAAGTCATTCTGGAGATTGCTCATTTGTGCATTGCCATTAGTCAGGGGTGACTTCATGTCACAGCAGCAGCAGCAGCAGCAGCAGCAGCAACAACAACAACAACAACAACAACAACAACAACAACAATGTACCTGGATGTTGAGTCCCTCAGGATGGTTGTGCAGGTGCTGGTGATCTTGAGGATAGACTACAGTAACACTCTCTACATGGGGCTTCCCTTGACCCTTGTTTGGCAACTGCAGCAGGTGCAGAATGCAGCAGCCAGGCTGGTGGTTGGTGCAGGCAGGTTCGACTGCATCACCCCCATCTTGGCTCATTTGCATTGACTACCCATTGCCTCCCAAATGAGTGGGATATAACATATCTAAGGTTTACAAAACGCTCCATGGCCTGGGACCTGACTATCTGGTGGATTGGATCTCTCAGAGGTCAGCTTCATCCTTACTGAGAGCCTCGTTCTCCTTCTCACTCCATGTGGCCACTCTGAGGGAGGCCTGAAGGGTTGCTACCCCGAGTCGGGCCTTCTCAATGGCTGCTCCAGCACTTTGGAATAAACTGCCAGTGGAGATTAGGCTGACTGAGTCTCTGCTGGCCTTCAGCAGAGCTTTAAAGACCTGGCTCTTTAGGGAAAGCTTTTGTGATTGCTGAGTGCACAATGGTATGTTTGTCAGTTGGTTTGTATTATTTGTCCTAGCCCTCTCTTGCTGGACTTTTGTTTGTTGCATGCTTGTTTGTTTTTTGTTTTTATCTTCTTATTTGATTTATTGCTGGGGTTGTTTGGGGCAAGTTGTTTATTTGGCAACTTGTTGTACACTGCCCAGAGTTCCCGAGGGAAAGTCAGGCGATCAACAGGTATAAAAATAAATAAATATTAAATAAATAAATAAATATGTGTTGCTGGAGATTGTTAATACTATAGTGTTTCCAGTTACAATGTATGGATGGAAATGCTGTATGATCAAATGGAAGTTGAGTCATGGCAACTGGACTTCTTTTCTTCAAGAAAAGAAGACCAGTTGCCATATCCAGTTGCCAAGTCAAGTTCAAGAAGAAGAAGGAGGAGGAGGAGGAGGAGGAGGAGGAGGAGGAGGAGGAGGAGGAGGAGGAGGAGAAGTCCAGTTGCCATGACTCAACTTCCAGATAACCTCACTTGGATGACTGAGAGAATATTTGCAGACCTGAGTATAATCACGAAAGCAAGCTAGGTGGGTAGGTGGGTTTTTCATTGAAAATGTGAGCTTGAAGAACAACTTTATAGGTGCCATGAGCCACAAGAAAGTCTAATAAATGACTTTTAAATCAAATGAAGCCTAAACTCTTAACAGAAGCTAAAGCAGACATATTTTGGATTTACCATAAAGGGACAAAATTGTCTGGAAAAGACAGTGAATCCAGAAAAAAGCAGAAGAAAAAGAGAAAGACCTAACATGAAATTGATGTCATTAATAAGGAAGCCACAATCTTTACTTTGCTTGACTTGATCAGAATACAACCTTGGGGAGCGGGGTCATTTGTTCATATGGCTGCCATAATCCAGAAATGCCTTGAAATCTTAGAATCATAGAATCATAGAATCATAGAGTTGGAAGAGACCTCAAGGGCCATCCAGTCCAAGCCCCTGCCATGCAGGAACCCCCATCACAGTATTTCCGACAGATGGCCATTCAACCTCTGCTTAAAAACCTCCAAAGAAGGAGACTCCGCCACCCTCCTTTGTGGCAGCATATTCCATTGCTGAACAGCTCTAACTGTCATGAAGTTATTCCTAATGTTCAACTGGAATCTCTTTTCCTGTAGTTTGAGACCATTGCCCCGAGTCCTAGTCTCTGAAGCCATGGAAAACAAACCTGTTCCCTCTTCAATGTGACATCCTTTCAAATATTTAAACATAGCTATCATACACCCCCCTTCAGCCTTCTTTTTGAAAGGCTAAACATTCCCAGTTCCCTAAGCTGTTCCTCATAAGATATTTCTTCCAGACCTTCAACCATCCTGGTTGCCCTCCTCTGTACCCGCTCGAGGTTGTCAACATCCTTTTTAAATTGAGGCACACAGAACTGGACACAGTACTCCAGGTGGGATTTGACCAGAGCAGAATAGAGTGGTATTATCACTTCCATTGATCGATACACTATCTTATAACAATAAAACAAGTCCCATTTTTTTTCAAAGGGTGCTCTGGTTGAGAAATGTTCAATAGCATGAAGCGATAGGCTGAGTAAGGCATTTAGTGCCCCTAAAGTGGTGTGTGTGTGTGTGTGTGTGTGTGTGTGTGTGTGTGTGTGTGTGTGTGTGTGTGTGTGTGTGTGTGTGTGTGTGTGTGTGTGTGTGTGTGTGTGTGAAACAACTCAACATGGCAATTTTGAAATTCTGTGAAATTCCTTACCACTGTGCATGTAGCACAGAATGGCTACCTTGTAATCTACATCTATAATCTAGAACTAGAGAGTTGGAAGGGGCCATGAGGATTGTCAAGTTTAGGCCCACTCAATTCTGAGGAACAGTGGGGAACTAAACTCCCAACCTTTGGCTCAGCACCCAGATACTTAAACCACTGAACTAGCCAGTTCTCATTCTATCCTCTTCTCACACTTGAGGATTACATGGCGCAATCGCCATTGCTATGAGCAGAAATATGTGAAGTAATACCAATGAATACATCTGGGTATTTACAAAGGCTCCTTCCTATATCAAAAAGCACCGCAGGGGTGTCCAAACTTTGGCCCTCAGATGTTTTGGACCACAACTCCCAGAATTCCAAGTCTAGACTGCCAATGGCAAAGAACTGTGGGAGTTGTGGTCCAAAACATCTGGAGGGCCAATTTTTGGACACCAATGTATTAAAGACTGTCCTTGCATACCATGGGAAGGAGTGAAGCAAGTGAGTGAAGCAAAATTTGTAGATTTTATGTGTGCCACCACCACCACCCCACTTTTTCAATCTGACAACCGATGTCTTCCAGGTGTAAGGCACATCAACTACTTCATTTCACAGGATGGCACATTGTTCTGCAGTTGACAAATAGAGGGGAACTTTAAGTCTTCCAGTTAGAAAGATGACCTCAAGCTCTGACCCTTCCTTTCCTTTCTTTTTTCCTATTGAAACTACAGTCCAGGGAAGCATCTTCTGTTATACGAACTAATTTACCAGTCAATTATTCCAAACACACTGAAAATATCTATATATTTCAGCCTCTATCGGGATTGGAGGTGTTTGGCCTGGCATGCTGTCAATACAGGCATCCCAACACTATGGATCCAGAGAAATGTTCTTTGTGAACACTAGAATTGGCATGTTAACTGGTCCGGAAACCATTACCAGGTCAATAGAATGTCTCAGCCACAGTTATCAATGTGAGTTCTACAGTCATCAATGTGAATTTCTTCAATTTCAGGCTAGCCACTCCTATTTAAGTTGTCAATATAAGGGGCTGCTGCCCTTTTGATTCTCATTTTGGTGGATGCAGGATACCGTGAAGACATCACTCAGTCCAAGGTACTCTATCTCACAGACAGTAAGAATCTCTGTGCCTTTTGAGGAAACTACCAAAAATTCATTCATTTTAGAGGTGTTTTACATGGCCACACAGACCTTGTGTTTATAACCACTTATAACAGGGATGGCGAACCTATGGCATGCGTGGCAAAGGTGGCACGTGGAGAGCTTTCACCTGCCATGCGACAAGCTCCCTGCCCCTCCCACTTCCCCCTCTGCTGGACCAGCCATGAGGAATTTGTGGAGGGGGAAGTAGGGAGGCAGGGAGCATGTTGCATTCCAGGCTGACCCTGCTGCCGCCATCCCCATTGCTGCCATCGCCCCCGCCTCCGCCACCATCCCTGCCCCCCATTGCCATCGCCGCCGCCAATGACCCTGACCCCACTGCTGCCACTGTTGCCCTTGCTGCCCTTGCCCCGCCACCCCCCCACTGCTGCCAATCCTGACCCTCCTGCCACTGCCGTCCCCATTGTCATCGCCCTTGCCGCCCCTGCTGCCATCGACCCCAACCCTGCATCCGCCATCCCTGCCTCCCGCCGCCAATGACCCTGACCTGCGGCCCCATCACCCTTGCTGCCTTTGCCCCCCCTACTGCCGATCATGACCCACCCAACCCGCCACCACTACTGTTGTCCCCATCACCGAGTTTGGGCACTCAGTGTCAAAAAGGTTCACCATCCCTGACTTATAACGGTGTGTTTATATCTCTCCCTGTTTCTCAAACTGATTGTGTCTTAATTGTAGTGGACTGTATACATCTCTCCTTACTGTAAGCTGCCTTCGGTCCTTTTCCAAGGAGAAAGGAGGTGTAAAAATACTCGAAAGAAAGAAAGAAAGAAAGAAAGAAAGAAAGAAAGAAAGAAAGAAAGAAAGAAAGAAAGAAAGAAAGAAAGATGTTGCAGAGAGCTGTGATCTGATCTAGTGCTAATTCAGGCAATCTGATGTGCCCCCCCTCTCCCCGATATTTTGAACTACAAATCCCATGCTCCCTGTCTAAATAGGAGCATCCATTGGGAAGATTCAGAGAATACTGCCACATTTCTCCATTGGTATGGACTCTGCAGGAGACTCAGAACAAGCACAGACTACAGGCCCTCAAACAGAATATTATACCATTTTAATACAGAATGGTGAGAAGAAAAACATAACGGCATTAACTTTAAGCACATAATGTTCCACAACCTACAATACTCTGTTCAGAAGCAAGCTGATTTAACAGGCCAATGCAAACTCTCCTTGTCTATTTTAAACTTTTCTTCCCAGTGAGAATTAACAGAGTCAACAGACTGGGCACCCAAATTTATGAGACCAAGTTCAACTCATTCTTCTTACCCATTTATTTCGTAATGAATAGTCTAATAGTTGTTAGCGTTCACCCTTCTTTCAACGGGATGGCCTTTGCTCATGTAACCATTCCTGTGTACATTCCTTCTTCTTCTTCTTCTTCTTCTTCTTCTTCTTCTTCTTCTTCTTCTTCTTCTTCTTCTTCTTCTTCTTCTTCTTCATTTTTTTGAGCATGGTGGCTCCGTGGGACAGAGCACTGAAACTGTCAGCTGCAAGGTCGGCAGCTCAGTGGTTCGAATCCCAGGTGCCATGCAGTGCAGTGAACTCCCGCTGTTAAACACAGCTCCTGCTAACCTAGCAGATCGAAAGCAGGTAAATGCAAGCAGATAAATAGGTACTGTCATAAGAAGCAGAAAGATAAACAGGGTTCCATGTGCAGAAATGCATTCAGCCATGCCGGCCACATGGCCACAGACTTGTACAACACTGGCTTATTGGCTTGGAAGTGGTCATGAGCACCACCCCTGTAGACGGACATGACTAGCATGCATGTGCAGGGGGTGGTGGACTTTTACCTTTATCTTTTTAATTCCAATACAGCTTGATAGATTCTGGACCATTTCTCTATTACAAATAGAGAATTTAGAAATGGTGCTGCCACAATAAAGAAGCAAGTTGTGTGCTTTAAGTTTTAACTGTTCACTATAATAAGGCAAATTTACAGAAGCTGTCTGCCTGCAGTTACTCCATGGTTCATATAGGTGAGGACTAACCATTTCTCCATCACAAAAGAAGCTTGGATAAATTGTTTCTCTATACCCCAGAGCACAGAGAGAAAATCCTTGTTCCCTGAGCTCCTTGCCCTCTGAAATTTCCAGCCACAGAGTCTGGGGAAACTTTGGGAAGAAAAACTTCCAGAACATGGGCAAACAGCCTGAAAAACTCACAACAACTATCAGATCCTGGCCATAATACATTGGGTTCTTACTTGAGAATACAATGTTCTTACTTGTTGGGAATTGCAGCTCCCATGATCCACATCCGCCATGAGAATTACAGAAGTGGATATCCAAAACAACACAATTCGGGAATAAAGATGAGCACAAAAACGGATATACAGTGTTTTGTTTCATTTCAGTTTTCATTTCATTTTGGTTCATTAATAACAGATTTTTTTAAAAGAATTTTCATCATGAAACAAAACAAAATGCTTCTTAAAGCTATAAATAATCATAGAATCATAGAATCATAGAATCATAGAGTTGGAAGAGACCTCAAGGGCCATCTAGTCCAACCCCCTGCCATGCAGGAACCCCATCACAATATTTCCGACAGATGGCCAACCAGCCTCTGCTTAAATACCTCCAAGGAAGGAGACTCCACCACTCTTTGTGGCAGCATATTCCACTGCCGAACAGCTCTAACTGTCATGAAGTTCTTCCTAATGTTCAAATGGAATCTCTTTTCCTGTAGTTTGAAACCATTGCCCCGAGTCCTAGTCTCTGAAGTCATGGAAAACAAACCTGCTCCCTCTTCAATATGACATCCTTTCAAATATTTAAACATAGCTATCATATCCCCCCTCAGCCTTCTTTTTGAAAGGCTAAACATTCCCAGTTCCCTAACCGTTCCTCAAAAGATATTTCCTCCAGACCCTCAACCATCCTGGTCGCCCTCCTCTGCACCCACTCAAGGGGAGCTTTCCTTTTTTTTTATTTAACAGTGAGCCCATTGCCTAAATCAAAGACCCTCAAACCTTCCAATCATTTTGCTTTCAAGGTAAGAACCCTCTGTAAAGAAGCTAGAAACCTAATAGCTAGCTGCAACACAGAGAGATCGGATAGATAAGCTCAACAACTGATCAGCGCTGCAAGGGAAGGAAATAAAATATTTTTAAAAATAACCTCCACAGTCCTACTTAAAAAGGAAAGGAATACAATCAGTTTAAATCAATTTGCAGACATAGCCAGTGAAGGGAACAGCTCAGCTCTTGCTATTTTCAGGCAGATCAAGATTGGAGATAAGCTATCTCAACAGCTGAGGTGGAAGAAAGGAAATCAAATCAATCAGTTTAAAAATAAACCTCCTGTTCTCTGGAGGCTAGGAAGAATTGTTTCATTTCCCAAACAAAAATTGTGTTTTGTTTCATTTCTTTGTGGCATGCTGTTTGTTGTTTCATTTCATTTCATAAGGTTTGGTAACCTTACAAAACAACAAAACTGTGTCATTTTTCGTAAGGTGCCTGCCCATCCCTAGTTGAGAACAGTCCCATTGGTTTGATCGTTATTGCTCTTTCAAGGATCTTCATTCCCTTTATTCTTGGTTAGCCTAAATTTTATCCACCAGGGCCATGCATCAGCTTCATCCAACTGATTATCTGTTCTCCACAGTATAACATGAGCAAATGAAAAATATGAAGCAATGTTTAAATATTTGAAGTCATGTTCAAATATTTGAAAGGATGTCATACTGAAGAGGGGTTTCCCAGGGCTTCAGAGACTAGGACTTTGGGCAATGGTTTCAAACTACAGGAAAAGAGGTTCCATTTGAACATTAGGAAGAACTTCCTGACAGTCAGAGCTGACCGGCAGTGGAATATGCTGCCACGGAGTCTCCCTCTTTTGGAGGTTTTTAAGCAGAGGCTGGATGGCCATCTGTTGGGAGTCCTGTGATGGGGGTTCCTGCATGGCAGGGGGTTGGACTGGATGGTCCTTGAGGGCTCTTCCAACTCTATGATTCGATGGTTCTATATGCTTTATACTTTCATGCCATTTCTTGTTGAAACCCAGCAGTAACTTACAATAGCTTTAGCTCAATTGAATCAGTGGGATTTATGGAGGAATTTACTTGTCAAATACCCACTGATTCAATGGATCTCCTCTAGTTGCGACTTACTTCTGGATTCCATGCTGTTAAAGAAAACAATAAGGCCTCTTAAAAATGGTGTGGAAAATATATTTGCTTAAAGTGATCCATCCAGCCTGAAAAAATAATGGGCCATTTACTCATACTTTGCTACCCAGTGAAGAATCTTAGCTCTTTAGTTAAGTAAAATGTTGTAACTCACTATCAACCAACCTACTCAGCTGTTGGGGTGGTAGCCCAGTATCAGCTTACCTGGAAGTAAGTTCCACATAATTGAATTGGGTTTACTCTTAAGTAGGCAGTTATAAGATTGCACTCTAAACCCTGGCATGTAGACTGTTCAGGCATTATGATGTCACTGCTAAATCTAAGTTATGAATTATGTAATTAGCAGGATTGTTAGTTTACAACAGCTAAAATACGATATTCTGGTGCTCAAGAAATTCATGAGGCAGAGAGAGAGAGAGAGAGAGAGAGAGAGAGAGAGAGAGAGAGAGAGAGAGAGAGTTGTTTTTGTTTTCCAAACAAAATTAGCAACATATACAAAGGGTGATTGGGGTTACTTATTTTATTTATTTAAAATATTTTTACTCTGCATTTCTTCTAAAATAATGATCCAAGGCAGCTTACGTCATTAAAAGCACAATATTAAAAACTAAAAACAGTTAAATATTCAAATAGAAAAGAAGAATCCAAAACATTATATGAAAAAAAATGTTAAGTAAACACATTACTAGAAACTGGTGGTTGTCATTACTGCTGCTGCTGTAGTAAATATTAATATTAATAGCAGCAGAATGAGAAGCTTTAGTTATTTCTCAACAGAAGGACAGTGTTTAGTGTACTGGAGCCAGAGCAGTACAAGAGCTTTTATTAACCTATTACTGTCAAAGAAGTTTGGTGGTTTTTCTAAACCTCCTCTTCCTCTCCCACATGCAAAAGTAAGCTGGTTGCAAACATCTTCTTTTCAAATGCAAAACCACGATGGGCAGTAGCTTTCCAAGTTAGTTCAAAGAGAGGAAATATCACAGTGTTTTCTCATATTGTCCTACACTTGGCTGATGTTTTATTAATACATGTTTCCGCACCTTGAACACACAGAGAGACGCACCCACCCACACATATATAGATATATCCTCTCCAGCAGAGGTGATTCTTCCCCCCCCCCTTTCCCCTTCTGCTTCTTTGTTTAGATCAAATGTGAGAATCAGAGGCAATGCATGAGGTCATTTGCTCTTGAAAGAAACATGCTACTTGAGATACATCACAGCTGTCTCAAGAGACAGAAGCAACACAACTTCTGTATTCCCAGCAGAGTTGGGCACCAGCTGTTCCTAGGAATGACTCATGAAATGATCCCAATTAAAAGATTCTTCTGAAGAGATTGGTGGCTTCCAGTATATGGTGTAATGACACACAGCTCTTTGCGATACAACCACAGCCAGCAAGCCAACAAACAGCATTCACAAGGAGGCAGTGCAAATCACAGAGATGACTGACCACAGGGGAAGACCACAACTTATTTGCTAGTATCGTACAAGCTTTGTGCCTTTCAAGCTATAGTTGGCATCAAATCTTTCACTGGCACCACATTATGCTGAATGCACAGCCACAGAAATGAGTAGGTAGTTTTTGCTTGGGGGTACTTTTGGATGGGGCATCCCCAAGCAAAATGAGAGCCTGTCCCCTTAAGATCCATTGCGGTTAACAACATAAGAACATAAGAAGAGCCATGCTGGATCAGGCCAAAGGCCCATCTAGTTCATCTTCCTGTATCTCACAGTGGCCCCACCAAATGCCTCTGGGAGCACATGAAACTAGATCTCTGTCTCCTGCTGCCACTCCCCTGCATCTGGTCCTTGAAGTACCCTGGTTTTAAGCCTGGAGATGACACATCTCCATTATGGTTTGTAATCTGTGATGGATTTTCCTCCAGGAATCTGTCCAATCCCCTTTTGAAGGCATCCAGGCTAGAGGCCATCACCACATCCTGTGGCAGGGAGTTCCACAGACTAACAATATGCTGGGTAAAAAAAAAAACCCCACTGTCCTTGTTTCATACTGGTTTGAAAGATGGTGGCTAGTATCCTGTTGAGTTACCCTAACATGGAAAGGTGAGTGTATTCCCCTGGCTCTGGCAGGCTTCCTTTGCCATGCTCAGTTGTGCACTCTTGAGAGACTGGTTGTACGTCCAGTTGTGTAACTGGTTGCAGAACAAGGGCCTGCCAGAAAAAATGTACTTCTCTTTATGGTCTGGTTAGGATACTGGGGTGTTTGGATGAGTGTATCTGTATCTGAGTTTCCCTGAAACTGCAATGAAATTCACAGGAATGAGGCCATGAGTCACAAGATCTGCTGTCAAGTCTGACTAAAGTCGCACTGGTGATGTGACTCAGATTCAGGGCGTTTTGTATTTCAATGATTTGGACTTGACTTGCGACTCACAACCTCCCCACACTGTCCCTTTTTTCTTGGGGGGAAAAGGTTTGTTTTTAATAGGGACTCAGACTTGGGACTGGGGGTTTTCAAGACCACTGGATGCAACAGCATTTTTTCCCTTCCCTATAGCTAGAAACAGAAAATGAGAGAGAGGATGAAGAATGTTGACCCATGAACTGTCATGCTGGTGCAGAAAGCTGAAATGAGCTGCTCCAAGTTGTGTTAGTAGAGAGGAGTTAAATCAATGGATGAACTGTTTTCTAAAGCAATGGGGTGGAGGCAGCTCTGCCCCTGGAATCAAAATGTTTGGGGCTGAGATTGAGCAGGAAAGTGCACATAGCCAGGAGGCAGAGGAGTGGGGGAGGCAGATTTCACATATCGATTTGAAAACAGCAAAAAGTAGCTGTAGGCATCTAGAATCCAGTTGATGGTAAAATCCATGGTATTGAGTCACTATCTTAGGCATTTCCCTCCTCTAATGTGTGATATCTGAGTTCATCATTTTTACTGTGCTTACTGCCAGATCGTCTTGGGAGAGATATTTAATGAGAGGTTTTGCCCATTCCATCCTCCAGTTGCTTTTGATGGCCAACCAACCAATTGGACCCACCTCTCCTGAATCATAGTCTGTCACTCTATTTGCTACACCACACTGGCATTCCTCTAGACCAGTGGTTCTCAACCTGTGGGTCCCCAGATGTTCCTGGACTGCAGCTCCCAGGAATCCCTTCCAGCACAACGAGTGTTGGAGGCTTCTGGGAGTTGCAGTCCAGGAAGGTCTGGGGACCCACAAGTTGAGAACCACTGCTCTAGACCTATCACCAATGGTGATGTGGAACAGGAATTGTGACTTTCCTCAGTTGCCTCTAAGACCTTCTCAGAGGCCGTTACAAAAAGAGTAGAAATAGTCTCGAAGCAGGAAAGAGTTGAATGGAAATTATATGCTTAAAATAGTAGCTGCCTTCTGGCCTTTTTAAAGGCAGGGTAAAAACATTTTCAGTAAATAAATTCTAAAGTGCAACATTGCTCAGAATTCAGGATGGACTAGAGGTGGCCACAAATTACCAGTTTGGTGGTGCGTGCTTGGCTTGTTTATTTTTGCTGAGCAGGTATTTGGTGCTTCCCAGCCACTGGTGGTTGCCCATTCAGAGGCAGCATCCAGAGGAGGTGGGGGGGAGCTAGGGCACAGCCTCTGGGTAAGCATCCACGGAAGAAGGGGGAGATGGGACATGCTGAATACTTAACTGGCCAAAAAGCAAACTGGCACAAATTCTGAGAACTGGTGGTTGATGCTTGCCTCTAGCAAGGACCCTCTGAATAATAGAATAATACCAATTGCCCTCCCAGCCCGGCAATAAAGAGGCGAGACAACTTTTTGAGAGAAAGAGCCACAACTTTATTGAAACTTATTAACTCAGAACTGTAACCATACAAAGGGGACACATTCTGTAGCGCAAGGGTCAAGGTGTTCGAGAGAACGTAGCCCTCCAGATGTTGTATTCAGAGAGAGCCACACTTTGGCGTGACACTGTCCACATCTTCAGCATCACTCCGACTTGTGTGAATCTACTAGCCCCTGACAGCCCTCGGTTCAGCCTGGCGTTGTTTAGAGGCATTGTTTACTCCCATGGATGGGGTTATTTTATTCCAAGGGTTGTCCTGTGCCTTAGGGGGTCTTACAAAGGCTCACCTGCATACCTATACCCCTGCACTACCTGCCAAGGGGGTTGTGACCAGGTGAAGAGAACTCTCCCAGTGCCCACTGGAAAGTGGGATGGGCAAAAACATGTGGTCACTCAGGCCAATAGAGTGACCACCAAAAATTCCCACCCAACCCACTGTGGGGTGACCACTTAGACTCACTCTCTCAACATAAAGGTTGGGAGGGCGGGGCTGCCAGTCTCGCCGCAAGAAGGACGAGCATGCGCTGGGGCAAGCTTTAATAAGCTTTGCCACCCCCGCGCTAGATACCCGGATGGGTGGGAAGCTGCCTGTCCTGGAGCTGAGCGGACGGGCAAACTTGCCCCGCCCCTGAACAAGTCATGACGGGGCACCATGCTCTGTGAATTATTTCTCCAACACAACCCAAAAGATGAGCCTAGCTGAATTGCCCAATTCGAGTGAATTAACAATGTGGCTGCACAGAATAATGTGCACTGATGCAAAAATATGCACCCAAGACATGGATCCATATGATGATCTACATAACACCCTAACTAATGTGTGATCATATGCCCCATATCTGCACAAAGACAGATCATGGGTCCATCCATGCATGGCTTCACTGTGTTGCAAAAACACAATCTAAGCTATGTATACTTATGGATCCACATTATTTCTGTGTGGGAAACTTCCTCAAACATCTAGCATGTCAATAGCTCCCATTTGCATTCCATTGCATTGAATGGGTGCAAAATGGATCTCAGGCATGGATCTAATGGACCCACACAACTTATGTTTGATCCAACCCAATCCACTATCCATTCACAGGTCCCATCTGTATCCACAGATTGTAGCAGAGAAAGCATCAGTCTTTCAGAACATTATTTTGTAGTATTGTAAAAACATGGATCTGAGGCACAGATCCTCGTGGATAAACATGTCTTTCACATGGGATTGTCTGCAAACCATCATCAGATTGTAGGTCCCATCTGTGCCCACAGACAAATTCCTAGAAATCACACAATGTTCGATGCATGGCTTTACTGTACTGCAAAATAGCGATCCAAGGTGTGGATCATCATGGGTCCACATGATTTTTACACATCCATCTTAGCAACTCACCACCAAATTACAGATCATGTCTCTGCTCACAGGCTAAAACATGGATCATCCGGGATATGACATGGGTCTGAGGACTGGATCCACATGAACACAGAGGAATTTTCAATGGTTCTGTCCCAAACTACAGTCTTATCATAAATCCCTTTTGTGCCAACAGATTACACCACAGGATTCATGGTTCAGTCAATGTGTGCCTTTGCTATGCTGGAAAAACACTGATCCAAAGTGTGGAATCTCATGGATCCACATTTAGTCAGTTCAGCCAGACATGAAATAAAATATAATTAGTATCTCCATTTTGTCAGAGGTGGTGTGGCATCATTAGGGAAATATTTGGTTTTTTAAAAAACCAAAATAGGAAAAAAAAACCAATAAAGGGAGGAGTGGTTCTCAATATCTAGTTCAATGCCACAAACCACAGTTAACATGACTCCCAGTGCCATTTTGGTAAAAGTACGTAGCCACAAAAACAATATAGAAAACTATTTTGGATCTCACAGAATCATACAGTAACCCCCCGCTGACCGTGGGGGTTAGGGACCCACCCCACCTGCGATGCATGAAAATCTGTGATATGAGGAAGTGGGTGGGGAGGCAGGGGTGAGGGGCGATCTTACCTCCCACCGCCATCCACCCATGTGGCCCAAGGCTTCTCGGGGGAGACTGGTTGAGCGGCGCAGAGCAACCCGATCGCTCCACGCCGCCCCTCCTGGGCACCCCGAGGCTTCTCGGGGAGTACCTGGGAGTTCGGTGCGGAGCGACCCAATCGCCCCCGCTGCCCTACCACGCACCCCCGAGGCTCCTCGGGGGGGGGCAGCACGGAGCGACCTGCCCCCCCCCACGTTGCAGGCACTGCGATCCTGCAATGTAGCAGGGCTGCGATACCTAAACCACGAAATGGCGGGGGGGGGTCACTGTACCAAAAAGAATGCATTCCCTGCCCTGTTCCAGAAAGATGTGGAACAGCTTCTAAAGGGAAATGAAGGGTTATTCTAAGTAGAAACATTTGCAGATATTTTTTTAAAAAATCTAAATAGTGCCAACAACTATCTGTATACCACATCAATCTGCCAGTGTGGACAAGCCCATATTTGTCGCTCCTCCTATGTTTGCTGCACCTGCCAGATTTCTCATGGGGTCAGGATACTAATTTTGTGCAGAGACGTTGTGTACAAGTTAGAGGGCTCTTAAACAAACCCACTTATGCTGGAGCTCCTTATCATGCTCTCTGCTGGAGGTGGTGCATCTTGCTGGGCTTTCTCACAGGCTACCTGTCATTCTTTGAGCTACAGCGTAATTTAGATGTAAGCTGCACTCATTAGCTCACTAAACCATGGAAACAGCTGGCTGAAAACCTTCCTTAAGTGTCCTTCTGCTGACACCTTATTTCCATGACAAAGAGCTTAACGAGAAAAGGAAGTGAAATTGGCAACCCACTGCAACAATGCTGATGGGGATGGAGACGGGGAGGGGGAGCCAAGATGTGCTGACAAGGGCGTCATCTACTGTCCCCACAGACTTCCTGACCTACACGTCTCCCAGCGTCCACATTCGAGGAAGAAAACTGAGCAAGCTCTTTGTATGGCTTTCCAATGGGCTTGATATGAACAAGTGGCCTCCTCGGTCCTGGGAGCCATGGTGTCTGGAGACATTTCGAGAAGTGTTGCAGAGAGAGCTCCCTAGGAGCAGCTGGTAAATGAAATCGGCTGATTGTTATTTCCACTGGATCAGCACAGCGGGTGTATTCCATCAGACTCTTTCTGCCAGCTGTAGCTGGGCTGTTTACATTCGTTACTTCAACTGCCAGGCCATTACCATATCTACTCTTTAGCTTGATATAAAATGATCACAGCACTTTAGATTTCGTTAATGACATTGGAACCACCAAGGATTTAGTTCAAGGCATTGGGGCCCAGGGGGAGATCCTCTTTGGAGGAAGGTTGTTGCAGCAACCAAGTGTACAATGAAAAACGATTCAATTTCTGACTTTAAAGAACTCAGGTGTGTTTTGTTTTACTTTTTTTTTTTGGTACAACCAGCTGTATGATGGCAGAAGGAAGTTCACAGCTACTGAAACACAACGTCATATTTTACACACACACACACACACACACACACACACACAGAGAGAGAGAGAGAGAGAGAGAGAGAGAGAGAGAGAGAGAGAGAGAGAGAGTGGGTGTATACATCAACATGGGAGAGGTTCAGGATTATTTATTTATTTATTTATTTATTTATTATATTTTTACCTTGCCTTTCTCCTTAAAATGAACCCAATGCAGTTTGCATCAGTAAAAGACAATATTTAAAAGCTAAAAACCAATTGGTATACAAATATTTTAAAAGAATCAAACAAATGCCTCAATAAAATGATAAAATCAACCGTCAAAACACATTCAAAGCAACTACGTACAAGAAACCATGGGGGGAGGGGCTCTCAGACAGCCAGTCACTAAGGGAAAGCCTGTCTGAAGACCAAGGTCTTCATCAGCATTGTGTCTGACAAAATTCAGTCCTGGTGAAACTTTGACATGCCAGATGTTTTGGACCACAATTCTCAGAATTCTAAGGTTGCCAATGGCAAAGGACTGTGGGAGTTGTGGTCCAAAACATTTGGAGTGCCGAAGGTTCATCACCACTGTATTAGATCAACATACCCCTGTAAAGTATGTATGATTTTCACTGCATGGGTGAAAGGATTATGGTGAGGATTACTCTTAACTAGCAACCATGAAAGCTCTGGCATGGCCTTAACAGATATGTTAATAATGGCAGCTGTGTATGCCATACAGTTCCAGAGGTCTCACCTGAAATGAAATCCAGTACCAAAATGCAGGAAAGTCCCATGCTTTTATTGGCTAGCCTCTCTCCTGTCTGCCTTGTGAGTCCCAGATAGCCCGATAGGTCGGGTTTAATTGCACTTCATTGCATGCCATACAGTGCAACTAGGTACAAGAAGGAAGGTCAGTAGAAGGAGGACAGGAAAAGAATCTCTTCATCAGCATCAGAAGGAGCAGTCAAATCACAAGCTTTGGCTGACCAGGCCACCAAGACCTACCACCCAAGACTTCCTTGGTTGAGGTTGGGTCAGTCATGTGACATTGGCATACAGAGGGAAAGAAGAGAAGGAGGAGCATGGAATTAAACCATGGCTGGTCCACCCAATTCAGTACTGCTTTTCATTGATGCCGAACTCTTTCAAATGAAGACCCTCTAAAGAAGATCATATTAAAACTGGCTCCAATGTCACCTGCCAATAATGTGTCTATAATTTAGGCTCTGGCAAATTATAGACAAGTGTAACTAAATTCCAATTTCATTGGAAAAAATACACCAATTGGGTCATCTGGGACTTCTCTTAAGGGCAGAGAAGATTGTGAACAATACAAAGATAAAGGTTAAATCAACCAGATTGGTCAATGCATGGACGCATTTGGGATCTGAGTGTTAATTGGATAATGCCATAACCAAGTTAAGCCATTGGTACCATATAGATGTTTTGGGAAGTTCACCTCCTTGGGGTGACCTTCTCCTGGATGTGCCACATTGTACAGAAGACAGTGTAACAATGTGCTCATTATTGGTGTTTATATGTTGATGTTGTGTGGCTAGGCCAGAATGTATGGCCTTCAGCCCCCAGTTTCCCTGCTGGGTTTCCTGTTGTCACTATCTGTATTAAGCCTTGCAGCTACTGTGCATTCCTACAGTGGGGCATCTGTTTGTTGAAAGGGAAACATGTGGAAGGTCTGATTCCTAAAGTTAGGGGATCTAGTTTGTTAGAAAACATGGAGACAAATTTATATCATAACCTAGCCGGTATCAACACTGCATAATCCCTTCTTATAAATAAAATGAACAGTTAAAGCAATTAAAACATTAAAATGTCAGTGAACAATTAAAACAATAAAAACATTTAAATACAAAACACTACAATTACTCTCATGAGCAAAATCTATTTTATATCAGTTAAAAAGCTTCTGAAGGTTTTTACCTGGTCCCAAATGTCATCAGCATTGGCACCAGGTAGATCTCACTTGGGAGGGCATTCCGTAGCCTGGGGGCACCTGCTGAAAAAGGCCCTATATGTACAAGCCATCCCTTTAACCTCCTTGAGGGATGGCTCTTTCAGGAGGACCCCAAATTAATTGCTGGGTAAGTTTAACTATACGCAACTAACATGAACTTGACCAGTCTCCGGGAGATAGTGGAAGACAGGAGAACCTGGTGTGATCTGATCCATAGAGTCAAAAAGAGTTGGCCACGACTTAATGACTGAACAACAACAACAAATCACTCATGTAAGTTTAGATGATAGATAGATAGATAGATAGATAGATAGATAGATAGATAGATAGATAGATAGATAGATAGATAGATAGATAGATAGATAGATAGATAGATAGATAGAGACACACACAAATTTTGAGAAGCAAATGAAAGCACATTTTCATGAGTTATTTGAAGGCAGTCCCCAACAAGTGTTTCACCCCTCTGTACTTGTTCTGTTTCACAGCGCCGTCTGGTTATCTAATTCTTAATGTTGGTGCCTTTTTGTTTGGGGAGCATGTTTTATTTATATTTATTTATGTTTGCTGTCATTTTATTTCATTATATGTTCACCACCCAGCAGAGTTATTTTTATTGATGAGGAAGGAAAGAAGGAAGGAAGGAAGGAAGGAAGGAAGGAAGGAAGGAAGGAAGGAAGGAACTGATAGATAGATAGATAGATAGATAGATAGATAGATAGATAGATAGATAGATAGATAGATAGATAGATAGATAGATTAAACTTCTATATAAGCCTCATCACTCATGTAAGTTTAATTGGACGTAAGTCTTGGTAAGTTGAATGGAAATGTCTTCCATGTAAATGCAAAGATTCTGGCCCCTTTTATTTGTTCCAAGCAACATTTGCTTGGCATTTTAGGACTCTATTAAAGGCCTCTGACAAGGAAGGGTTTCTCCAATTTTCCCTCTCTCTGCTTTCCTGAAAACAGAGGCTCATTATTTTCTGAATGATGCAGGAGCTGGATTTCCCGATTCCACCCTGATATTTAGGCAATGGCTTCTTAGAATTATTACAAATGTCACATTCTAATCGGGGCTGGTAACTCCCTGCTGTGCCGTGTGATTAACTCTGACATTTTGTCGTAGAAATGTTTTAAGAACATCATTTTATACAGTAGTATATTTTACAGTTTCATTTCCGTCTTGCACCTTAAGAGAAATGCAACAGACCAGGCCTTCATGAGCAGGTGGTGAAATGGTAAAAATGTTGCTGTGAAAACTGTTAGGAACACTATCCATTGCATAATTTTGACACCTCACAACCAGCAAGTCTTCTTAAGAGTCATACCCTTTTAAGTTTCAACATCTATTTCTTATCAACATAAATATTTCCATTTTTATTGCATGCTGTCAACAGGGGCATAGAAGTGTTTCCAGTTTAGATTGCAACAACTGTACGTTTTCTAGGTGTTGCTAATCTGGCTAGATTAATCAGTGCCAATGCACATCTGATCCCCAATTTTATATATCCAAGGAGATACTGCATGTTAATCATATTCTGTCTGCCTCACACACACCATGGCATCTCTGTGTTGAGTATGACAGGAATCTGATGACAGGAATCCTAAAATAATGCATCTGGAAGGGGCTGATAAGTCTGTTAAGAACAGCCTTGCTGGAACAGGCCACAGCCCATCCAGTCCAGCATTCTGTCTCACACAGTGGCTCACCATTTGCTTCAGGATATTCCCAAGCAGATATCTTCATATGATTCCCTGCAAATGTCATTGATAGATATCCTGCCTCTCTCTCCAACCCGGAGGTTGTCCTTAGGCATCCATAATGATAGACATTGATACCCTTGTTCTCCATGAACTTGTCCAAGCCTTTCTTAAAGCTGTCAAGGCTGACAACAGTCACCACTTCTTCTGGCAGCGAGTTCCATAGACCAGTGATCCTCAGGGTGAAAAAGAACTTTCTCTTATTTGTTTGAGTTTTAGCACCCAAACGTTTCATGGAGTGCCCCCTAATACTAGTGTTGTGTGATAGGGAAAACTGTTTTTTCTTATCTACTTAGTTTACACCACATATTATTTTATAAACTATTAAGTGCCACCCATGCTCAAAGCAAGGCAGATCTGAAAATGATCGTGTAACATATTTTAGAAGTAGGGAAGCCTTTCTCTAGGCTAAAAGTAAACAATGCTAATATTAAAGTGCAGTTTCGGTTTGGTAGTGAAGCTTATCACAAGTGAATATGTAAACAATGGGGGAATCCCCTGGTTCCACCTGGCCCAGGTTTAAAGGGGTCCAGCCATTGACAGCTCAGCAGGAGCCATCTGAAAATGGTTGGGAGGACAGTTGTGGTGATTGCGCTGCCCCACCTGATCATTTTCTGAGGGCTTCTGCTGAGCTGTCAATGGCCGAACCCCTTTAAACCTGGTTCAATGAGCACCAGGGGGACCCTCTGGTGCCAACTAGGCCAGGTTTAAAAGCATCCAGCCATTGACAGCTCAGCAGGAGCCCTAAGAAAATGATGGAATGAAATGGTTCATTTCAATGCAAAAGCGACAGTTTTGTTTCATCTATAATGAAATGCTGCTTTCTCGTTTCATTTCATTTCATTATGTTTCATTACATAATGAAACAACAAAACAGCATTTTGTTTTTCGTTTCCTGTCCATCCCTATTGTTGTTCTCTATAGAGAAGGGATGTTCAGAGCCAGGGTGGGGTGAGTGCTCTCTTTTTTGTTCATGGAATTCACATGTTTTCATAAACACACCCTCTCCACTTCATAAGAACATAAGAACATAAGAAGAGCCATGCTGGATCAGGCCAAAGGCCCATCTAGTCCAGCTTCCTGTATCTCACAGCGGCCCCACCAGATGCGTTTGGGAGCGCATGAGACTAGATATCTGTCTCCTGATACCACTCCCCTGCATCTGGCCCTTGAAGTACCCTGGTTTAAAGCCTAGAGATTACAGTTTTGTGATGGACTTTTCCTCTAGGAATCCTTTTGAAGGCATCCAGGCCAGAATGGCAGGGAATTCCATAGACTTACAACGCGCTGGGTGAAAAAATATTTTCTTTTGTCAGTTCACTTTCAATTTGAGTGTATGTCCCCTAGTTCTGGTATTTTGAGAGAGGGAGAAGAGCTTCCCTCTATCCACTTTACTCATACCCTGCATTATTTTGTATGTCTCAATCATATCCCCCTCAAGCGCCTTTTTCCAGACTGAAGAGACCCAATTGTTTTAGCCTTTCTTCATAAGGGAGGTGCCCCAGCCCAGTAATCATTTTAGTCGCTCTCTTCTGCACCTTTTCCAGTTCCACTATGTCTTTCTTGAGATGCGGTGACCAGAATTCACAATACCCAGGTGGGGCCTTACTATTGTTTTGTATAACGGCATTATAATGTTGGCTGTTTTATTTTCAATCCCCCTTTTGATAATCCCTAGCATGGAATTGGCCTTCTTCACTGACATTGGGGAGATGCTGTCCACCAACACACCAAGATCTCTTTCCTGAGCCACGGATAACTCAGAGCCCATGAGTTGATAGATGAAGTTTGGATTTTTTTGCCCCAATATGCATTACTTTACATTTGGTTACATTAAAATGCATTTGCCATTTCTCAGCCCACTCCCCCAGTTTGGAGATGAGCTTTCACAATCTTCTCTGGTTTTTACCACATGGAAAAGTTTTGTGTCATCTGCAAACTTGGCCACCACACTGTTTATCCCTGTCTCCAGGTCATTTATGAACAGATTAAAAGCACCGGTCCCAGGACCGAGCCCTGGGGCACACCGCTTTTCACTTCTCTCCATTTTTGACATACTCTTTGTTTCGGGATCTCAACCAGTTCTCAATCCATAAGAGGACCTGCCCTCTTATTCTATGCAATTTTCTCAGCAGCCTTTGGTGAGGGACTGTGTCAAAAGCCTTTTTCCAGATAGTGTTCCACGTGCCTGTTGACCTTTTCAAAAATTCTAAAAGGTTTGTGACAAGATTTACTACAGAAGCCATGCTGATTTTCTCTCACAAGTGTGTTTTAAGATTTTCTCTTGGATCTTCATCTTCCTGGGACAGATAGCAAATAGTTTCCTGGGTCCCCCTCCTTCCTTTTTAAAAACTTCATTAATATGTTTTGCATCTCCTAGCTAGTCATTCATATGCTGTGAATTTCATGTGTTGATTCTGCACTGTGGACAGTGTTGATTTCTTTTCTTTCTTCTTCTTCCTGGAAATAGCAAATAGGAAGGATACTATATTTTTCTGGTTTGGAAAAATATCACACACACAGAGAGAGAGAGGTGGGGGGAGAGAGGAATATTAGTTTATCAAATCAATATTTCAAAAAGAGCTTTCTCTAGGAAAGCCTAGCCTCTTTCTTATTTCTTATTCCCCAATTGTTCCTCCTCCGATCAAAACCTGGTGGTCCATGAGCATGTTTTTTTCTCAGCTGCATTTGTCACAGGCCACTCGGGGGAGATACATTTTGAAGGAGCAGATCAAATCAGCTTGAATCAGATGGCTGATCACTGCCATGGCATGTTTCCTTCCCAAGGGGACCCCCTAGACTGGTCAGCAGGTGGCCGGTGCTGATAGTCTGAGGATGGAAATAAGAACAGAGTCATTGACTCGTTTACATTGTAAATGGAACTTGGCAAGCCATGTGAGTCAGTTGCTTTCTAAATGTCACCATGAATCACTGGGCCATAACCAGGCACTTGGTAGCCGTTCCCCTGCTATGTTGAGAAGACTGAGTTGTGTTCTCTTATGACAGGTCATAAAGGGGAAGAGAAAATCCACGAGGATGGATTCTGATCCTGGAAGAAGCCAATTTTCCACACAATGGCCGAGATATGAGACCAACAAATCAAGAGGATTTTAAGCAGAGGCTGGATGGCCACCTGTCGGAAATACTGTGGTGGGGGTTCCTGCATGGCAGGGGGTTGGGCTGGATGGCCCTTGAGGTATCTTCCAACTGTATGATTCTATGATTCTATGAAGCTCTAGGTGGACACCTGCATGCTCACCTATGGATTTGTTCCAGATCCACATCAGAAAGGAGGCTCGGAAGGATTAGAAAAGGGCAGAATCACTTCCAGGCAAAGTGCAAGTCCAGGGTCAGTGTGAGAACAGGTTATGCAAAAGAAAGTCCCTCAGTTGATGGGGAAAGAAAGCAAGATGCGGAAAAACAATGAGGCAGGGTAAAACTATTGATTTTGAAGAACCAATTACTTTGGGAGGTGGTGAGCACTCCAACACTCTTGGTATTTAAGAGAAAGTTGGTCAACCCTCTGTCAGATCTGCTTTGATTTGGCTTCCTGCCTTGAGCAGGGGGTTGGACTTGATGGCCTTACGGGCTCCTACCAACTCTGTGATTCTACGTCTCTATAAGTCTTTACTTCAGGCATGTCCAAACTTTGGCCCTCCAGATGTTTTGGACCGCAACTCCCACAGTCCTTTGTCATTGGCAATCTAAACTTAGAATTCTGGGAGTTGTTCCAAAACATCAGGAGGGCTGAACTTTGGACATGCCTGACCTATACATCCTCTTGAGCCACATCAAATATCCTTCTCCTTTGTACAATCTGGCTCAGCTATTCTTTTGGCCCCTCATTTGAATTCTCACCTTCATCCTAACTGCTTTGCTATTTTGCAGCTACGGGATAGCATAGTCCATCTTAGCCCTGTTAAGTCAGCTGAATGTACAGGAAGTACCTTCTTTACTTAAATGCATGGAAAATTAGATTTTATGTTTTTGGCTAATTCTGGGTAAAACTGGTTAAGTTGTGTTACAAAAATATTTCTTCTAAGCTCAGGCTTGGGAGGTGCCCCAGCAATGTTTCCTCAGGCGTGGAGCCTCCTATAATTGGGAAGCTCCTCTTGCTGATTCCTCTGCTTCCTGGAATGGGGGCTATGAGTTGGCGTTTCCTGTTTGCCCACCACTGCAGTGTCATTCTGGACCACTGTGGGGTATTTAGAGCACTACATTCAGAGTACATCAGGGCATTTGAAGGGAGATTTCAAGTGGTCGTTCAAAAGCCCAGGGCCCAGGTCAGTGCTGGTTAGGCTCAAGCAGGTATCTAAAGGTGGAGGTTGAGTTGTTGACAAAAGGCCATGCAACGTGTTACAGAAGGAGCTCACAAGTAAGAAAAGGAAAAGACTGCTCTACTCAACATTGTGAATGACAAGCAGGTAAAAGAGAGAGAGAAAGGAGCTAATTATATTACAATAGTAACTGAGGCAATGCTACTATTTGGAAAGAATTCAAAAAGCGATAACCAGATTAACATGGACGAATCGAGGGTGAGTCGTGGTGGCTCAGCGAACTAAGGCTCCAAAAACAGTTGACTGCAAAGTCGGCATCTCGGCGGTTCAAATCCCAGGTGCCACACAATGGAGCGAGCTCCTGCTGATAACCCCAGCTCCTGCCAACCTAGCAGTTCGAAAGCATGTAAAAGCAAATAAATAGGTACCACCATAAAAAGCAGGAAGGTTAAACAGTGTTTCCTTGCAGCCATGCCAGCCACATGGCCAGGGATTTGCACAACACTGGCTCTTTTGGCTTGAATACTGAGATGAGCACCACCCCTAGAGTTGGACATGACTAGCACGCATGTGTGTGGGGGAACCTTTGTCTTTAGCTTTTTATGGTATAGAGACATGTGGAACATGGCAATTCATGATCAATTGACTGGTGATTTGAAAATTAAGAGAGGGATGTTTTAAAAAAATGATGATTTCAAGGCCACATGGCATCTATTTGTAGAACATGTTCTGACTAAAAGGAAGAGGTATCTGCCAAAAGAAGGCTCTCATTGTATTTCTGGAGAGACATGGGGTGGCATAAACTGTAAAAATTAAAACATTGGAACCTAGTCCCAAAGGGGGAAGGTGGATCTGGGTGCGAGATGATGTAAGAAAAGCATATTCAATGTCCATTGTGGTATATGCCTTAAGTTTTACAATTTTGTATTGAGTTTGTGTTCTTTTATCTATGAGGGTTTTTTTAGAAATCTAAAACAAAAAGAAATGCTTGTGAAGAGAGGCAGGTGTCTAAAGGGAGATACCTCAAATTCCTTTGAACCAAACTTTTGATTAACCTGTGCATGTAACAGATGGTGAGTTGGAGACATGTGTCCCAATAGTTAGAGCAGTGGGCTGAGATGCAGCTGACCTAGATTCAAATCCCACACAGCCATGAAATTCTGTGTGCAATTCTGGGAATGCCACACTCCATATTACTGTGGAAGGGCCAAAGCAAGAGAAAAACCATGATTTCCTCAGAGGACAGAGAATATACAAATGTAAAAAAAAAAAAACACAAATAAATAACCCAGTGAAGGGGAAATTGCTATGAGGATTGGATTCCAGTTCCCACATCAATTGTTTCTCTATGACCAGTCATACATATGTAGATGAAGTCTCCTCCTTTGTATCTTGTTGCCCTCCTGCCAACTCATTGACCCTCAGTTGGATTGGGCTGCCATGGTTCCTGGGGAGCTATTAGAGATGATCTTCAACATGTCTGAAGAGCACAGGGATGGAAACAAGTTGTCCCACTGAATGGCTGGCTGATTCCGTGTACAATGGTTTCAGGGGTAGTGGAGTTTGAAAGCCAAGTCTTGACTTGACTCCACTTGGAGGATAATCCTTCTGTGACTACCACTTCTGTTTTTCATAGATAAGGGCCTGACCAAAGGTTTTGATCTCCTTTTGATGGGAGCTCCAAATTCTGGTTGCTCCATCAGAAGCTCAGCTGGCCTGGGGTGATAGGGAGGCTTGGCAAGCACTGTGTTCCTCCAGAGAAGATCTGCACATTGTACTGGAACTGATGCAAAGGTAGGCAAACCACAGAAGCCTTGGTTCAGCTAGGATCTGAGCCAGGCAATTTGAACAAAGTTTTGGACAGGGATTCACTGTTACAGATCCCATCATAAAGAGCCACTGTCCTACAATGATGACTCATAGACAACTGGCCCAAGCATCAAAGACTGGAGCAATTTGGTGCCTTCCTGCTTGTGTGGACCTTGAACTGTCATCAGGCCAGGTAGGTTTTAAATATAGGCAGGCACGTCAGTTCTCTCATCAGGTTCTTTTAAATCAAATACAGAAACAAGAAGCAATAGACCTAAATCTCTAGCCAGAAGACTAGCAACTGTTCAAAGTTTCATCAACCTCTCTGCCACTTCCTGGCCACAGATGTCAGTTTTTCTATAGCTTTTTTAAAAAAATCAGACACTGCCTTCAAGCATATGCTCTTTGAGTTCCAGTCCTCATAAGCACTTGAGATGAAACAACAGAAAACCACTGCAATGCTGCACCTGCTCCAAATGTGGCACCACATATAACCCTTACAATGTTCCACTGTAGCTTGAATAAAGTGTTTATAATTTTTATATTTATATTTGATTTGACAGGTATCCTGCTCTTCTCCCCAACCTTGTATACCATGATTTGCAAGGAAAATATGAGATATTTCTCTGTCACTCTTCTAGACTTTGGTCAGGACAACCTGTCCTTGGTAGGAACAGAAGCACACCAGAGTTTGCTAATCATAACCAAGGTTGCATTGCCATGGGAATAATACTGTAATTCTCCTAATATACAGGTAATTGTTGGGCCAGCCTCATATGATTCCCTGCCAATATTCAGTGCCTGCAGAGGATCCTACAAATTGTGTAAAGCCACCATATATCAGAGACAATTAACAGCAGTCGATGGAACATAAAAACAACAACAGATTTGACAGGTCTTCAGATATGGCCCAGAGATTGTTAATCCCTATGTCTTGGGCTTTGAACCTACAGTTCAGGTTTACAGGTTCACTCTTTGTGTCTCAAGACATTGAGACATGCTTAGAATCACTCTTGGGTTGTTGTTTTCATTGTCCAGCCAGAAGATTCCAGTTCATTTTTGGCCACTTTTTATTCAGGCAACAATGTTCTTCCTTTCACCAATAGTAGATGCATTGTAGCCTTCAGACTGCATGGCTCTTTCATATAATAATCCAAGGTGTATTTGTGGTAGTGCTATTGTATTGATATCTGAACTCTTTGTTGGTTCTCCACATTGTTTTTCTCTCACACACAAACACAGACAGACACCACTTTTTCCTGAAGGGCTTGTACCCGAAGAAATGATAAGGTTCGTTTCAATGCAAAAGTGACAGATGGATCCCCTATGTCATTGCAGTAATTTTTGTTGCTACATGACATCAAGTTATCTCCAACTTATGATGACCCTCTGACTAAGTGCCCTCCAGAATGTCCTGTCCTCAGCAACCCTGTTGAGATGTAGTCTACTGAAACCTGTACCTTTTATAGAGTCAACCCAACTCATATTTGGTCTTCCTCCTTTCCCATTGCCTGCAACTGTTTCTAGCATTACTGAGTCCATAGCACAACTGCCTTAGTGTTGTCAGTTTTGCTTCCTTAGCAAGTTCAGGTTTGATTTGATCTATGAACACCTGGCAAGCCTGGTAAAGCTCTCTTCCAGCACCATATTTAAAGCCATTTCCCCCCTCCTGTTGGCTTTCTTCACTGTCCAGCTTTCACATCCATACATGAGTGTGGATGATCTTGGCTTTGGCCTCCATTAACAGATCCTTACACTTGATCTTATCTTTTCTTATCTTTTCAACTTATCTTTTCAAGTTCCTTCATTGCACTTCTTCTGAGTCTGGGTCTTCTGACTTCTTTGCTACAGTTTTCACTTGAATCAATGATCAAACCGAAGTATACAAAATCTTTAATAGTTTCACTTTCATCATTGCCAGCATCAAAGTAGTCCGGTTCTTCTATAGCTATGCTCTCTCTCTCTCTCTCTCTCTCGCTCTCTTGTGTTCCACTGCAGAGTTGCCTTTGCAGACAACCCTGTCACAAGGAGACAATCAGAACTAGAGATGGGCACGACTAGGGAAAATGACATTTTCGAGTTGTCGTGTGTCGGAGGCAGTCCGTTTCGGCTCATTTCCGTTTTTCGCAAAATTTCGCAAAAATTAGTCGGTTCGTTTTTTTGTTTTTTTGTTTTTTCGTTGTCGTTAGTACTGGTTTGGGGGGGTTAGCGGGCTCCTGGATGGAGCTGCAGGAGTCAGCCAGAGCCACAAGTGACGGACTGGCAGACTCTTTGCACCCGCTGTGTCTCACGTACTTGCATGTAGTGCAATGCAAGTAGATCTGGCTTTGGGTTAAGATGGGTTAGCGCAAGGGCTAGGGTTAGGCTAGTTACGGGTGAGGTTAGGGTGAGTATTGGGGTGCACCTCTGGGTGCCTCTCTGACCCACTTAGAAGGACAGTGTACTGGCGTATGGGTTAGGCTTTGGGTTAGGGTTCGGGTTTGGGCTATGATTAGTGGGCTGTTTATGCCTGATTGTCACATCCCAGAAGTCTCTGTGGTCAACCTGGCCAAGTGGCCATGCGATTGGTGAAAAATTTGCATGGCCCACTCCCATGGGCGAGCCCATCATTGCAAATGTGCAGGTGTAAAAAATAAAATAAAATAAAATAAAATAAAATAAAATCAACGGAGACTTTTTTTTTGCAAGAAAAACCCACTGCTGCTACTGTAAAAATTCAAGCATTTAAAATAGCTAATTTTCGCATGTTTCTGTGGTGCTTTGGTGGGGTTTTGGGCAACGATTTCAAAAAAAATATTGCGGTCGCCATTTTGGATCCCCCACACTGCATGGCAAATGGATGCGCCCTCCCAGCCTGGTACCAGCAGCGCAGCAGTAGCAATAGCCAAGGAGAGGGGGGAAACCCCCAAATAAAACACCCTTCTGGCCTGGTAGGTGCCCTCAGACAGTTTTCGCCTACTTTTAGGGCCGGGAATCGATTTTTTTTTTAACTTTTAAAAACTTTTCTGTGCCGCTTGGCATTGCGCGATCGCCGCGATGCAAGTAACGAGCACGACAAATCAGACCAAAATTGTTCGTTCGTCGGTTCGAGCTCGAAGTCTGGCGGAGTAATTCCCATTACCGTTTCCATAGAGTAACGGATATGAGTAACGGAAACGGAAACAGGAATACCGCTAAGTCGTGCCCATCTCTAATCAGAACTCCTTTGAAAACTTATTTGTATCCCCACCTCCAAAATTTACAGCTAATATTTGCTCTCAACAACCTGATTATGATCTGATCCAAGAGAAATTACAGGCCTCATTAACAATGATTGGGTGCAAGGAATGACAGGGTCCCGGTGACATGAATAGTTCTGCAAGACACTATGGATGGAGTACCATGCAGAAATGTTGTTTTGTTTAAAGGGTGAGCATTAAAATACACCAGCAGCCTGGCATTTTTCATAACGGGTCACCATTCTAATTCTAGAAAAGAATGTCACAGCCACACATTCAAAGTTGCTTCAAGTTAACTTCTTTGAGTCACTTTCACTTCCCATCAGGTATATGTTTGGCCTCCTCTGCTTCCTTCTTCCATTTTTGCTTCTGTCCTTGTAGATTTGGCAAAAACTCCTGGGTCTTTTGATGTTTGGGAGATTAGATAAAAACACACAAAGGACTTCAGACACCTTGGTGTTGCTTCCCTTCCCCCTCTATGTGTTTGGCTTCAGGCACATGTTCTTTTCTTGCTGAATTATGAATGAAACTGCTGTGTCATTGAGTTTTGAGATATGGGGTGATAAGGGCAGTAGGGGAAGGTTTCTGTCCAAAAGAGGGTTGAGAGATATTAAGTGGCCTTGAGGGGGGTGCATGTCCTCTTACTTGTGGAGCGGGATGTATGTGTGTGCTCTTCCATTGTGACAGAAGAAAACATTTCCCCCTGCTCCATCATCCAGAAGAGAACTTTCTTCTGGGTGGCAAGCATTGGGCAGACAGATATGCCTTTGTCGCATCCCAGCTGGATTACTGTAATGCATTCTGTGTGGGACTGCCACCTAGATTGGTAACTGGGATTGGACACGGGGATCACATAAGCTGTTGCAGCAGCTCTACTGCCTGCTAGTCAGTGCTGGCTCTAAGCTATAAAGCCCCAAATGGCCTGGGTTCAAATTATATCAAGGACCATATCTGCCCAGGTATTACGATAATCAAGAGAAGCCTTATCATAGCCCCAACACTCTCACGAGTGAGCTTGGTGGGAACACAGGAGAGGGCCTTCTATGTTCCTGCTCCCAGACCTTGGAACTCCCTCCCACTGGAGGTATGTCTGGCACCATCTTTGTGGTCCATCCACAAGCAAGCAAAGACATTACTGTAATGCGCTCTATGTGGGGCTACCAATGAAAAGTCTCAAGAAACTTCAATGGGTCCAAATTGCAGCAGCCAGACTGCTGACTGGGGTGGGGTACAGAGATCACATTACACCCCTACTATAGCAGCTCCACTGGCTGCCGATCAGCTATCGAGCACAATTCAAGGTGCTGACCTGGACCTACAAAGAGCTGTACGACCTGGGTTCTAGCTACCTCAAAGATCGAATCTTGCAGTATGAACCAACTCAGGTGTTAAAGTCATCAGGAGAGGCCCTTCTCTCCATCCCGCCACCCTCACAGGCACGTCTCGTGGGAACCCATGAAAGGGCCTTCTCAGATGCTGCACCAGGACTCTGGAACTCCCTCCCACTAGAGGCCAGGACTGCCTCATCTCTGTTGTCTTTCCAGAAACAGGCAAAGACCTTTCTCTTCAGGCAAGCTTTCCCTGAATGATGGACTACCATGTGTATTTTATATGAATCTATGGGTTCACATAGACTTTGTGTTTATGAATACTTATAACCATGTTGCTTTAATGTAATGTCTATTAATGCTGTAGGATGTCACTCAATTCCTTGTTCTCTAATACTTGAACATGTCTTAATTGTACTGGACTGTATATTATCCCTCATTACTGTAAGCTGCTCTGGGTCCCTTTCCAAGGAGAAAGGCGGGGTAAAAATACTCTAAAATAAAAAAAATTAGTTTTTTCAGGCATGCTTTCCCTGAGCCTGAATAATAAGATGAGCAATGGCCTGAATAGGCTCATTAGGCTGACAATAGCCTCAATAGGCCTTTAGGTGAACAATGGCCTAAGGTGCTGAAACTCATACTCTCAAGAAAAGAAGTCCAGTGGTCATGAGTCAACTTCCAGATAAAGTCACCTGGATGACTGAAAATCTTCACAGATGCCCAGAATATTCAGTCTTGAATATTCAGTCTTGACTCTTCCTTTCAGAGAGACTTTCATGAACATCTGCAGTGGTTCCCAACCTGTGGGTCTCCAGATGTTCCTGGATTGCAACTCCCAGAAACCCTTTCCGGCACAGCGAGTGGTGGAGGCTTCTGGGAGTTGCAGTTCAGGAACATTTGGGGACCCACAGGCTGAGCACCGCTGATCTAAACCATCCTTAAATGAGTCATGAGGTCCTAAATGGAGAAACGTGACTCTTATCTAATAAGCATCAATAAGGAAGGATTTTCAGTTGGAGAGTTGACCAGCATCCTAATAGTTCCCCATTCTGTTTTATGCCACATTTACCTGCTTCAGTTCCCTTTATGTGCCTAATTCACCAAGGTAGCAAACTGTTTATCACATTTATTATCATGTTTAACCCAAGGATGAATTACCGATGTTCACAGCTAAATATCTTTGTCATATAAAATAAATGTTTTAGCATTGTTATTTCTTTTCTGCTACTATTAGTGGAACCATTTTTTTAAAAAAATTAAATATTGACTTTGAAGGGGGAAAAGTGGTTTATGACAGCATTAAAGCTGCTGAAAGAGGAGCAGAGGAAAGATTTGCCCAAAACCAGATTTAACTTTAGATCAGCAACCATTCTGGCCCCTGATGCTTCTTGACAGCTCCCAAGCCCAAGTGCCCATCTATATTTAGTCTTTTAATGAAGGAACAAATGAGGCTCATTGTCCTGAAGCATTGGCAAGAGCTATGTGAAGAGAAGACAAAGGTTAGAAGTATCCTAAAGGGGTGGGAAACAAGAAAGAAGTAAAAGAGGACAAGGAAGAGGCTCAGGATAGTTAAATCAACACAGCCTCCGAATTTCTTGGTGGGAGAAGTCAGAGCGACCACCTCAGAGCTTGGCTTGGCATGTAATCACCCCTGTTGGTATGGAGGCCAGTGTTACCAGTACAGCTCTAAAGACACCAAACATAGCTGTAGTTTGTGGGCTTGCAGCTGCCTCTTGATCTAGAAAGGATCTATATTAGAATGGATTAACAGAGGTATGGTGTTCAAATCCTGCAAGGCAGTGGTGGCCAAATTTTAGCCCTCCAGATGTTTTGGACCACCACTCCCACATTCCTTTGTCATTGGTAATACAGGCGTGCAATTCTGGGAGTTGTGGTCCAAAACATCTGGAGGGCCAAAGTATGGCCACCACTGCTGTAAGGCATTACCCCCTACAAACACACTGCTGTTCAACCCTAATTAGGCTTAATCTAGAGCAGTGTTGGTGAGCCTATGGCACAGGTGCCAAAGGTGGCACTCAAAGCCCTTTCTCTGGACATTGCCCCTTCACAGCCACCTGCATTTAGGTTAAATTGGTGTACTGGCACTTTGCGAAAAGTTAGTGGATTTTGAATTGCAGTTTGGGCACTTGGTCTCTAAAAGGTTCACCATCAGTGATCTAGAGTATTGTATGTAGTTCTGGACACCACAATTCAATAAGGATGTCCACAAAATGGAGTAAGTTCAGAGGAGAACCACAAAGATACTGGAAACCAAGCTCTATGAGGAAAGACTGGAAGAACTGGGCAAATATTTGACACTTTTCAAATATTTTAAAGGTTGTCATATAGAGGAGGGGAAGAGCCTGTCTTTGATCATCAGGATGTTTAGTAATGGGCACGAAAACACAAAAAACCAAAAATGGAATTCTTCCACTTCATGCCCATCTCTAGTAATGAGTGTTCCAACATTGGAGATCTTCAAGGGAAAATCAGAGAAACATCTGTGAGATCTGTTTTGATTTGTATTGCTGTATTGAGCTGGGGGGTGTACTTGGTGGTCTTATCAGCCCCTTTCTACCCCATGGTGCAGTGGTTTAAAAACTGTGCTCATGATCTGGGGCTCAATCCCAGGTAGCAGGCTCATGGTTGACTCAGCCTTCCATCCGTCCTAGGTCGGTAAAATGAGTACAGTCACCCCCTGCCATTTTGCGGTTCAGGTACCGCGGTCCCATTACATTGTGGGATTGCAGTACCTGCACCGCTGGGGGAGGGGAGCAATTGGGTCACTCCGTTCCCCCGCCCCTCCAAAAAGCCTCAGAACCTTGCAGGGGGACAGCGGGGGGCATTCAGGTCGCTCCACGCTGCCCACCAGGCCCCTCCGAAAAGTCTTGGAGCCATGGCGGGGGGCGGGGGGGCGATCGGGTTGCTCTGCGCCACCCCCACCCCTCCAGAAGCCTCAGAGACATGCAGGGGGCGGCAGGGAGCAATCTGATCACTCCCTGCAGCCACCCCAGACCCCTCCGAAAAGGCTTGGAGCTGGGTGGGGGTGCACGGAGCGATGAGATCGCTCCCCGCAGCCCCCCGGCCCCTCCAAAAAGGCTTGGAGCCACGCAGGGGGCGATGCTGCTCTCTGGGCCCCTCTGAGAAGTCTCGGGGCTGTGCAGGGGGCGGCGGGGGCGCAATCTCCATTGAAATGCATTGTCAATGGATTTCAATGGAGAAATTTTCCCCATTGGAAAGCATTGAGCCAATGTTTTCCAATGGGGAAAATTTCTCCATTGAAATGCATTGGCAATGCATTTGAATGGAGACAGCCCCGGACAAGAAGTCTCGGGTGGCGCAGGCGGGCGGCAGCAGGAGGTCAGATTCCCCTGCCACTGCCGGTGCGCGCTGCCCCAAGACTTCTGCGATCCCCCCCCTGCCCCAGCCCTCCCCACTTCCGCATATCACGGATTTTCTTGTGGATTTTCATGGATCGCAGGTGGAGTGGGTCCTTAACCCCTGTGATCGGCGGGGGGTTACTGTACCCAGCTTGCTGGGGAGGGATGTGTAGCCTCCATACTGTAATTAAAAAAAAATATCTGTAAACTGCCCAGAGACTACTTGAAGTGATATGGCAGTATATAAGCAGAACACTTATTTTTTCTATGATTCAATATATTTAAAAAAATCTTTTTGCAAATCTTCCAAACACTGTCCTTCTTCTCAAATGATCTTGTTCCTATTTATTTATTTATTTATTTATTTATTTATTTATTTATTTATTTATTTATTTATTTATTTATTTATTTATGCATTTCTAGGCTGCTCCAACTTACCCAAAGGGACTCTGGGATGCTCACAACAAAAGCCAAATAAAATAATCAGTATTAAAACACCAAAACAAAAACAATCAGAAAAACAAATCAAAATCATCCCACAGACACACACAAAAACAGCAATATTAACAACATCCAGACGAGATATTTACTCTTGCTTTATAATGTTTTAAATGACTTTTGCATGTTTTTTCCCTCTTAAAGACCTTGTTTGGTTGGTTTAAATTTACTGATTTATACTATGGATAGAGTTCAGTGCTATGACATTTCTAAAGCAATTAAGCACTGAAAGTTTTTTTTTAATTAAGTGTTTCCAAAATATGCATAAGCATTTCTCTATGCACATTTGAGATGTGATTTTTTTGTACAGCACATTTTTATTTAATTTTGTCAACACCATTGGCAATTTAAGGAATGTGCACATATCAGTGGGTTATTGTTAGTTTTGAGAAGTGTAGATTTAAAACACATATACCATGTACAGTGGACGCTCGTATAACAAACGGTTTGTATAACATAAAATCAGTACAAGATAAAAAATTCCGGAGCTAGGGGAAATTTGCTTAACAGAATTGCCTATGGAACAAATCCGTACAACATAAAAATGGTCGTGATTAGGGATTACTCTGTTTTCAATGCATTCCTATGGGAAATTTGTATAAAGGAAAATTTGTTTAATATAATTTCATTTGGGATAAATTAATTCCTTTATACAAGGTACAACTGTATATTAAAATACAAAAGAAATTAATTTGTTACACATTTCTAGGAAGATAAGGATCAAATATTCAAATCTGAATGTTTGGAAAGAAGTATTTTTTTAAAAAAATACTACCTAGACACTCAGAGAACATGATGTTGTGGGGGGAATATAAATGTCATTAATAAATTAATAAAGTGTTTTAAAGGGTATTTGGAAACCATCTGCTCATACAAGTCTACCACCTGCAGATGTATTATACTAATAAATGTTAACGATCTTAGTCTTGGATTTGTCATCTGAGATTGTGACATTTTTATGCATCAAAGACAGGAGAGTCGTAATTATTATTTTTTCTATCTAAGCACTAAGGATCAAATATGTTTGAATATCCAAATGCCACTACTTACAGGTGTGGATTAGGAGACAAGTAACGCCAGGAAAATTTCTAGTTTGTTTTCTTTCAATGTTCCAGCTAGTTTCTCTTAAGTAGCATACTGATGGAAAAAATTGCCTACTGCTACCATTCAAGAGAGGTCTCTATTATAAAGTAATAGAGATTCCCTATCTGAAAGCAAAGTGTTCTGCTTATATACTGCCCCATACCACTTCAAGTAGTCTCTGGTTGGTTTACAAGTTTATTTTTTTTTAATTAAAGTATGCAGGCTGCACATTGCCCCTGCAGCAAGTTGGGTATTCATTTTACCGACCTCAGAAGGATGGAAGGCTGAGTCAACCATGAGCCAGCTACCTGGGATTGAACCTCAGGTCGTGAGCACAGTTTTACCTTCAGTACAGGCATTTAACCACTGCACTACGGGGCACAGTGGTGAGATTTCCTGTTTGTCATCAGGGATGGTGAGAAGAAACTGGAGAAGTTTTGCCTGAGTTTATGCTCTGGTTTACAAAAAGGAAAGATTTTACATAGAACAGGAGCCTTCGTTTGTAACCTGGGAAGGTTTAGGGTGGAACACAAACAACTGAGGGCTATTCAATGGAACCTGATCTCTTTTTCTTACAGAGTGGTGCATGGCATCTGGTTTGCAGACCAGGACAGTTTTCCATGGAAAAAGAACTCTGCTTTGTAGCCTGCGAGGCTATTGCATGGATAAACTGTATTTTGCAGGGGAGCAGATGAATGGATTTGAAGTCCCATTTGCACTCCGGGAAGTTATTTCATTGGAACTTATTCCTGAGAAGGCATGCACCGAACGGTTCTTTGCATGCCTTAAGGCTGTAGCAATGGGGAAAACAAGTAAGATTTGTATCTGCTCTGCTGTACACCTCTGCTTTGGCCCCACTGTGTACATTCAGCTGCACTCACTGCTGCAGTGTACCCCCCCCAACCCTTTACTATTTTATTTCAGTTCTTGAGTTGCAGACATCAGCCCCCTTATTGTTGTTCCGGAACCACCTACATGTGGATAGCTGAGATTTTGAGTTGGTGGGGTTCCTATGTGCAGTTCCCATTGACAGTTTAATACATGCAGAAACTTCATTTTTCCCATAAGGAAACATTCATGCATGCATGCATGAATACAATTTCCAACCCATCCTTCTCTTTAAAAAAGGACCCAAAACACATTGCACAAGCCCTGATCATGTTGGCTTGCTTTTCTTGCCACTGCATTCAGTCCGGGGATGCAAAAAGGCCCCATCCATGACTTTTAGCCCTGTGGAGCCTCCATTTAGTTACATATGAAAAGTGCAGGGTTTTCCCCCTTCTCTGCCAATTAAATATATGACCCACTCACAGCAGAGAGGCCCTTTTCCCCTCCCCACATTTCTGCAGTATTCTTTAATAACTACTGCTGTGTCACATTCTGCTTATGATGGACAGGATAATGTTGTTGCCTGTCACATGTGCAGGTACCTGCATGCTGAGAAAATCAAAATGTTGGTGCTCCCCATATAAACGGAATTGTGCTTCTTCCCTGAGGTGTGATGTCTCTCTGGGCTACTTCCCCCTCAGGAGCGAATAAGTATAATCCACTGCTTTTATTAAGCTAAAAGGAAACGTCTTGGTGCCTTAATGTTCTCTTAATGGCTACTTGCTTTGTGCTGTGAATAACCAAGGCTGCAGAGTGCATCTCTAGCTAAGGGAATGATCTACAGGGTTTTGACACAAAAGCCCCGGAACTCTTCTGCGACGCACAGCGCGACATCTTAATAATTTTCCTATGATGAAAGCTTTGAATTCTGGAGCATGGACTAAAATCATGGTTATCTTAGAAGCGCGGAGCTGGAAGAGACCCAATGGATCATCAAGTCCACCCCATGTCACGGAAAGTGCAGAAGAGAGCGATGGAACTGGAAAAGGTGCAGATGAAGAGAGTGACTAAGAGCCTTTTCACACGACCCCTAAGATCCGCTGGCCACTTAAATTCGGACCAGAGATCTTGGGGGTTCGTTGCTCTTCCTCTGTTCCCACCCCCTCCGCACTTCCTGGCCGCTGTCTGCGTGAGGGGAGGGAGAAAAGAAAGAAAGAAAAGAATGCCACTTACCTTTCTTCTGGTCTCGCTCTGTTCCTGGCAGCATTCAGATCTCTTAAAGGGGCAGGGGGCAAAACAACAACAAACAGAACCGAGGAGAGCCTGGCACTCACTACATTACATCCGCATCAGGGATTTTCACCCCCAGAGAGCAGATACCTCAAATGTGCGCTGGGACGCGCTTAAGTGGGCGTGGTCACACTTAATTTTCTGTAAACTCCGAAGCTGGTGGGAAAACAATTTTAAGCTCCGGAGCTGGGAGCCATTTGCCGCAGAGTTTAGGGGTCATGTGAAAAGGCTCTAAAATGACTACTGGGCTGGGGCACCTCCCTTATGAGGAAAGGCTAAAACATTTGGGGCTCTTTAGTCTGGAAAAAAGGTGCCTAAAGGGGGATATGATTGAGACGTAGAAAATAATGCAGGGCATGAGTAAAGTGAACAGAGGGACGCTCTTCTCCCTCTCACAGAATACCAGAACTAGGGGACATCCACTCCAATTGAGGGCTGAGAGAGGGAGAACAGACAAAATAAACTATTTTTTTTCACCCAGTGTGTTGTTAGTCTGTGGCACTCCCTGACACAGGATGTGGTGATGGCATCTGGCCTGGATGCCTTCAAAAGGGGGTTGGACAGATTCCTGGAAGAAAAATCCATCACAGGTTACAAACCATGATGGAGATGTGTAATCTCCAGGCTTAAAACTGGGGTACTTCAAGGGCCAGATGCAGGGGAGTGGTATCAGGAGACAGAGATCTTGTCTTGTGCACTCCCAGATGCATCTGGTGGGGCCACTGTGAGATACAGGAAGCTGGACTAGATGGGCCTTTGGCCTGATCCAGATGACTCTTCTTATGTTCTTAAGCACAGTGAGGAATCAAACTCCCATCCTCTCACTCTATAGCCAAACTCCTAAACCACGGTGATGGTACAGCATATTTGTATTATTATAGTTGTTATCAGGGATAGGCACAAAATGAAAAATGAAATGGTGTTTTGTTGTGTCATTATGTTACAAAATGAAATGAAATGAAACGTCACAAGGAAGCAGCATTTAATTACAGGATGAAACGAAATGGGGTTTTTTTGTTGAAACGAACCATTTTGCTCCATCTGTAAGCTACTTTGGGAGGGGAAAAGTTTTTAAAAATCTCTAGGCTTTTAAAAAACCTTTTTCCCTCCCCATGCCACACCAGCTGATCGACTATGTGCTATATATTCCAGGCTCAGGTAGCCAGCTTAAGGTTGGCTCAACTTTCTGTCCTTCCAAGGTCCATAAAATGAGTACCCAGCTCACAGGGGAAGTTGGGGAGGCAAAATATAGCCTGTGTAATTAAATTGTAAACCACACAAGAGTGCTTTAAGTCCTATGGGACACTTTGCTTTGAACCCTCTGCTTGCTTTATTAATTTAATACAATTCCACCATTTGTAAAGACCACAGCACTTCCCATGGAGACTCCAGGAGTTAAATTTCTATTTTAATGTAACAAATTCACATAATTTAAATTGTGGCCCAACAACACATTTCAAATGAGCCGGTTAGGTCAATTTTTTATTTATTTATTTATTTATTTATTTATTTATTTATTTATTTATTTATTTATTAGGCTTATATACTGCCCGTCTTCCCGGAGGAACTCCGGGCGGTTTACAACATAGAAAAATACTAATAACAACTATGAATAGAGCAGTTAGACAATTTAAAACAAATTAACACAAATAACCAAATAAAACAATGAAGAGTGGCTTTACAGATGGCGGGGGGGGGGGACTTCAGTCACCAAATGCCTCCCGGAAAAGGAGAGTTTTTAATGCCTTCCGGAAGGCTGGCAGGGACTCTGCTAGGCGCACTTCTGCTGGGAGATGGTTCCACATGGTGGGGCCAGCCACAGAGAAGGCTCGGGTACGGGTGGATGTTCTCCGAGTCTCCCTGGGCGTGGCCACACGCAGCATGTGCGCCTGCAACAACCTAGTTGGACGGGCCAATGTTGACTGCTGGTCGATCTGCTCTGTCAGGTAGTCAGGTCCTAGGCCATGAATTAGAATCTAGCAGAACAGTTATGGTCCAAGGTCCCCACCTCCCCATGTGTAGATCCTAGTTTTCAGTGGAACCTGACGCCTGCAGTGACAAAGAGAATATATGCCTCAGGCTTGCACCACAGGGGCTATGTGTGAAGTGTCCCTTTGACTCATGAGCAAATGGCTTCTATGATCCAAGAGAATCCACCAGTGGTAGGTGTGCAAAGTCAGAAGGCAGAGGGGTTTGTACAAAAGAAATGGGAGAATGCTAAGGAAAGTAGAACTGTTGTAGGTACCAGATTTGGTGTGTGTGTGTGGGTGTGTGTGTGTGTGTGTGTGTGTGTGTGTGTGTGTGTGTGTGTGTGAGAGAGAGAGAGAGAGAGAGAGAGAGAGAGAGAGAGAAATCTAATCTGAAATGGAAAACCTATCACTCTTTGAAGCTTCAGTTGGAGGAAAGACCATTAATATTGCAGGAAGCCATTTTTATGGGTGTAGAATCAATTATACCTCTTAATCACCTCCCCCCCCCATTTCTATTTTTTTTTTGAGGCTTCACTGTTTGACAGCTCAAAGAGTGAATGTGTTGAATGTTTACAGAAACATTCATAATGAAGCAGCATTTTTCCTGTATAGCTGGCTTTTCTGCGACATCGGCATCGTTACGTCATTAATAAAGCATGATATTAGCTCATTAATGCCTTTCGAGCGTCCTTCATCTTGGAGATCCTTTGCAGATCCTTGTTTAAATGTTTCCCACATTTTTCTGTTGCAGCTAGCATTCAGTACCCCACTGTTGCGATACAGATGAGGTCTGAATTGCCAGTGAAGAATCAAAATGGTCTCCAGGCCACTGACCAAGTTCAGTTAAATAACACATATAAACCTTGGGAATGGATGGCATCTTTGCTTCTTATGCTGCTGATGGCAGGCTTCATTTCCAGGAAATGTGTGGGCAATTCCTCTTCCCCTGGAGAAATTCAGTGAAATGATCCAAGCTTCCAGTGGTCTTTGCCCACAACTCGTATGGGGATTTTCAACTGTCGGTTTTCACACCACTGTAGATTTTACTGTAGCATTTTTCAAAAAGGGGTACGGATCCTTTGGAAGGTTTCAGGGAAAGCATAATTGTTTTTCTCCTCTTGTAGGATTAGATTCTCTGATCCGTTAAAAGAAAGGATATGCACATAAAGCAAACGAGGACACAAAAAAAAAAACAAAGAGTGCTACATACATACCACCACATAATGCTTAAAGCACTATCTGGACACTATACAGTTTAATTATGCAGGATACACAGTGGCCTCACTGTTAGATGGGTGGTATAAAAATCTAATAAATAAATACACAGTGGCCAAACCCAAATCCCAGTGAGCTTGATACTCAATTTACCATTCTCAGGAGGATAGAAGGCTGAAGCAATCTCAGCCAGTATCCCATCATGCCTTGTCTATCTGTCTTTCTTTCTTCCTTTTTCTTTCTTTCTATTTCTATCTATTTCTATCTTCTATCATCTATTTCTTTCTTTATCTATCTATCTATCTTTCTATCTTTATCTATCTATCTGGATAAAACTCCAAGCCTTTCATTACTCCTGATTAGAGATGGGCACGAAATTCATTTACTCCATTTTAATTCATTTTGTTATTTGATATTTGTTTCGTTAGCTAACAAAACAAATAATGAACCAACCCATCAAATAAAAACAAAACAAAATGGAAATTTCTGTTTTGTTCCCTTCATTTTTTGTTACCCCTACCTTGTTGTCGGCTTCGCTGCAGTCCTCCTGGTCCTGGAACTCCACACTAGGCCTGTAGAGGTACTGGCCCCAAGCCAGCACCTCAAAAAGCCCCTGCCACCTGTGCTGAAACCAGGATCACCACTGCCACCACCACCGGTAAGTCGGATTCGAACTGCTTTGGAATGGTTTCGGGTCAATACGAATATTTTTTTAAAATTCATACGAACCTGAACTGAACCGCCCCATCAAAGAAAAATGAAATTAAATTAAATAGAAATTTTCGTTCTGTTCCATTTCGTTTTTCGTTATCCCATAGAAATGCATTGAACCTATGCATTCCTATGGTGGAAAGCCTGTGGTTTCCCCCCAATGTGGGGGAGGGCTTCAAAAAAATTTAAAACATTGATTGGCCCTTGGGGAGCTAATAAAAGTTTTAAAATCCTGCCTTTTCCTTTCCTTATCAAGTTACACAAACACCACACACAGTACACTAAAAATGAAACAAAACTAAACAAAACTAAAAACATTTCAAATGGAAGAAAACAAAATGAAATGCTATTATAGTGTTTCATGCCTATCTCTAGATATGAGGTTTGGACATATCTTTTAACATCCACATACATGTGTAGCTGGTTCCTGTGGTATTTAGTGGAGCATAAGACACAGCACAGATGTTTAGCGCAAGGAATGACAGGCAGAGCTGGAATGTGTATTCATGCTTCATATTGTGTCTCAATAGGAAATACTTCCAGAACCCAACTGAGACCAGAGATTTCCCCATTCAGCAGTGGGGATAAATGCTGAGTATGGTTACCTTTTCCTTTCTAAACCCTTTCAATGTTGTTTTTCCTTTGTGCCTTCTCTTTTGTTTTCCGCACAAGATTAAGTAGAACATAAGAACATAAGAAGAGTCATGCTGGATCAGGCCAAAGACCCATCTAGTCCAGTTTCCTGTATGTCACAATGGCCACACCTGATGTGTTTGAGAGCGCGCAAGACTAGATATCTGTCTCCTGATACCACTCCCCTGCATCTGGTCCTTGAAGTACCCCGGTTTTAAGCCTGGAGATTACACATCTCCATCATGGTTTGTAACCTGTGATGGATTTTTCCTCCAGGAATCTGTCCAACCCCCTTTGGAAGGCATCCAGGCCAGATGCCATCACCACATCCTGTGCCAGGGAGTTCCACAGACTAACAACACGCTTGGTGAAAAAATATTTTTCTTTTGTCTGTTCTCTCTCTCCCAGCCCTCAATTTCAGTGTATGTCCTCTAGTTCTGGTATTTTGTGTGAGAGAGAAGAGCATCCTTCTATCCACTTTACTCATGCCCTACATTATTTTGTACATTTCAATCATATCCCCCCTCAGGTGTCTTTTTTCCAGACTAAAGAGACCCACATGTTTTAGCCTTTCCTCATAAGGGAGGTGCATCAGCCCAGTAGTCATTTTAGTCACTGTCTTCTGCACCTTTTCCAGTTCCACTATGTCTTTTTTGAGAATTGTACACAATACTCCAGGTGCGGCCTTACTATCATTTTGTATAATGGCATTATAATGTTGGCTGTTTTATTTTCAATCCCATTTTTGATAATCCCTAGCATGGAATTGGCCTTCTTCACCGCTGCCACACATTGGGTAGACACCTTCATTGAGCTATCCACCAACACACCAAGATCTCTTTCCTGATCCGTCACGGATAGCTCAGAGTCAATGAGTTGATAAAGTTTTTATTTTTCCCCCAATATGCATTACTTTACATTTGGCTACATTAAAATGCATTTGCCATTTGGCAGTCCATTCCCCCAGTTTGGAGAGATCCTTCTGGCGCTCTGCACAATCTTCTCCGCACACGTAAGCACAGTTTCAGCAAAAAATAAGAAAGTCTAAAAATCAACAAAGCCTGGCTTCCAGTACTGAAAACTACAGCCTGCAAAACATCAAAGTTCAAATGATTCCCACCCAGCCACAAGCATCAGGGATCAGTTCACACAATAGAACAGCTAATGACACCCATCAACTGCAGAGGATTGCTGCCACCCCTGATTGCAGTGAAATTTCTTAATCCCTTCATCACAATTCAATGACTAACATCTACTCCCCTGCATAGGACAAGTTTCCTCTTTTCCACAACCTCAAAACCCCACAGTCTCATTCACTCCATACCCCATAGTACAGAGAGAACTCCTAGTTCCCTGAGCTACTTGCCTTCTGAAGATGTTGGCCACAGAGTCTGGCAAAACGTCAGGAAGAAAAATTTCCAAAACACAGCCAAACAGACCAAAAAATCTCACAACAGCTATCAGATACCGACTGTGAAAGCCTTCGAGAATACATTATGGGAATTAATTCATTCACTTCTCTGTCCTTGGCTAAAAAGAAACTATCTTCCTTGACAAGAATTCCTGGGTGGACGGTGCCCATTATGGCCTTCACAGCATCAATAGCCTTCTCATTATCAACGCCTTCCTTTTGCTGCTTTCTCTAGTTTCTCCTTTCTCCTTTTTTATTATCTTCTGCCAATATTCTCAAAAAGAGGACGGCATTAATAAGATACTATAAACACCTCTCTCCCTTCCTTTCCTTTCTCTCATTGCAGGCAGAGTCTATTAGGTTGGAAGCCATCATTTCTGTTTTGCATAATTGACATCATTATATGTCAGGTTGCTTGGCTTCGGCTGGCCATCATTAGGAGATCATTAGACGACGGGTTGTAATAAGTTCAGAAGGCCAATGGGCTGCTGTCTAATCACTGGAGAAGTGAGAGCTGATAGAAGCCTCCAGGAGAAAGTATTGAAGCAGACAGAGGGTTGTTAATGAACAAATCAAGTTAGGAAAAAAACCTCCACCTGTGCCCCAACAAACAAGACAGTTTCAGCTTGAAGCTGGGCCAGAGTCAGTCTTCTCCCTTCTTAGTCCTCTTTTGTTCTGGTTGACAACAGGGGAGACAGAAGGGAGGGGAGACAGGCATGAAAAGAAGGCTTTTAAAAGTGTCAATTGAAAGACAAAGAGAAAGATGTGCCACAAAACCCCAAAGAGTCATGCCCATTTGTGTCATTTACACAAGTTTGCTTAAGATTTCTATACAGTAGAATGGAATGATTTCCTATGACACATTTTTGCCCAATGCTATCTTAATTAGCAATGATTCACTTAAGTTTGTCAAAAGTACTGCATGGGAACTGGGTTGTTTGCCATTTTGTAAAATGATTTCGGTTTTGCACTGAGACATTGTGATTACTGATACTCAACTCCATAGGACCAGGGAAAGGAGTCCTACCATGAGGCAGAAGAAAAGTCACTTGAGGTGACAAGGTTTTATTTATTTATTTATTTATTCTGAATATTTTTACCCCACCTTTCTCTTTGGAAAAGGACCCAAGGCAGCTTACAGTAATGAGGGACTATATACAGCCCAAGAACATTTAAGACATATTCAAGTTAAGAACCGGGAATTAGAAGAGGCATCTTAGAACATCAAAAGGTAACATTAAAGCTACAAAGAGCACGCAAAGGGGAAAAATGCATTCTGAGGGGTGGAAACTCACATGGAAAACACTGGTGTTCTTATGAAATCCGTCAATGTAATCATGCATGATAATCCATATAAAAGTCACATAACAGGCAGTCCATCATTCAAGGAAAGCTTGCCTGAAGAGGAAGGTCTTCGCCTGCTTCCAGAAAGACAGCAGAGAAGGGGCAGTCCCTGCCTCCAGTGGGAAGGAGTTCCAAAATCTGGGAGCAGCAACAGAGAATGCTGTTTCATGTGTTCTTATGAGACACACCTGTGAAGGTAGTGGGATGGAGAGAAAGGCCTCCCCTGATGACCCTAACATCTGAGCCAATTCATACTGTGAGATTTGATCTTTGAGGTAGCTTAGAGCCAGACCATTTTGTGCTTTGTAGGTGAAGGTCATCACTTTGGATTTTTAGAGGATAGATAGAGCTTTATGCAGTGGATCAGTGTACAAGGCATTCATGAACTACTGTGGCCCCAAGATATTTCGTTAGTGACCATTTAAAAAATTCTAGTCCCTCTCAAATTTCTTCCATTGATGCACCTGATAAGGCACCTCTAAATTCATCTCAAGCCAGGGCTCAGTTTGTGATTTGCATGGCATGCAGAGGTGGCCAAATAAGATTGTACAGCCTCATGATCTTATTCAGAGTTGCATCACCACGCCTCACTGATGAGTGTGCATAAGAGGCTTTGGGACTTCCTTAGAGAAGAGGACTTCCAGTCTCCTTCTCCAGTGGTGAGAGCTTAACATCCTCCTTAAAAGGTGTCCATGTTTTTAATTACTTTTGTCCAAGTTCTTAGTCACATGGCTTTTTCAGTTTAATAGTAGGAACTGGGAAACCACTCCAGTATTCCTTGCAAGAAAACTCCATGGACATGGAGTCACGAAGAGACAGTCATGACTGTAATGACACACACACACACACACACACACACACACACACACACACACACACACACACACACACACACACACACACACACATTTATAATCCCACAAATGCCAATTTTAACACAAAGGAAATATGGAGGATGTTGCTTCAACTCATGAATGTGCCTTTAATTTCTGCCCCACTCCATGGCCACTGCAAAGACACACAAATACCTCTTATTTAGTTAGCATGAAATCTAAAATGGAAGATGCCTCCAAGTCTGTACTGCAAAGTGTGATTCTGTTGCTATCTACCTGCATTGTTAAACTGACACTAGGAGAGAGCACAGATACTGGCTGCAATAAAATAATGGAGGCACCAGAAGTCATCTTGATGTATAGCTTTACACACAGAGAGCCAGAGAAAGGGGGGGGAGATGAAATGGCCAACCTTTTGGGTCCTCCACAAGGCCCCTTCTACTAGTGTCATCCAGGAAATAGTGGTGGTGATGTGAATGTATACACACGTGTGTGTGTGCACACACACGCACACATGTACACACACACACACACACACACACACACACACACACACACACACACACACACACACAATCTGGAGTAATTTTGTAAATAATTCCATTGAGTAGATTGTATTTTCTAGCAGAGTAATTTAAAGGAAAATGCCAGAATAGAGATGAACACGAAATGGAAATATAGCATTTTGTTTTGTTTCAGTCTTCATTTCATTTAGTTTTTAACAGATTTTTTAAAAGAATTTTAATCATGAAATGAAATAAAACAAAATGTTTTATAAGGCTATAAATAATGAGGAGCTTTCCTTTTTTAAATTTAACAGGGAGCACACTGCCCTAAATGAAAGACCCTCAAACCTTCCAATCAATTTGCTTTCAAGCAAAGAACCCTCTATAAACCAGCTAGAAACCTAATAGCTAGATGCTGCAGGGAGAGATCAGAGAGGTAAGGCTAGGGAAGGGAGAAAAAAATAAAAATAACCTCCACCATCCTACTTAATTAGGAAAGGAAAACAATCAGTTTAATTCAACTTGCAGATGAAGCCAGAGAAGGAAAGAGCTGAGCTGCTGGCTAGCTTCAGGCAGATCAAGACTGGAGGTAAGCTATCTCAACACCTGAGGCATGGGAAGAAAGGAAAACAAATCAGGTAATTTAAAAACAAACCTATTGTTCTCAAGATGGCTGGTTCAAGAGGCTAGGACAAATCATTTCATTTCTGAAACAAAAAATTGTGTTTTGTTTCATTTCTTGATGACACGCTGTTTGCTGTTTTGTTTTGTTTCATAAGGTTTCATAGGCTTACAAAACGATGAAACCGCATTGTTTTTCGTAAGTTGCCCATCCATATACCAGAATGTTCCTCAGAAAAATATCATCTCAGTATATTGCCTGAGATATTTGTTATAATTCAACAGGGTACAGCACACACTTTTGGCTTCCATAAGTTATATTTTTAAGATGCCATTGAAGATTGTATTTTACTGTTACTGCTGACATTTATGGTATAGCTTTGTCTCTGTAGAAGGTATGATGAAACATAACATTTAGATCAATGGGAGGAAATCATGTGATACAAATAGTGTGCCATGATTCCTCTTCAGATTCCCATTATGTTTGATTCCCCAGTGAAATAAGCTTTCATTTTTAATATATCATGGTCAGTATTTCTTCTGGTTATATTTTTCAGCTTGCTATAGAATTGCAAGGGAGCCAAGGTGCTGTATCAGTTTGTCTGTTTTCTCCTTACACGTCTTTTCATCACTCTGCTTCACAGCCAGTATATATAAAAAAGTTAGCAGAAGAATCCTTAATTTCACCCAGGAGAAGGCCTCCATTTTTCCCACTTTAAAATTCTGACCAAAATCCTGTTGTATAAAGTATATTCACATAAGATAGGTGATGTCACCAGCCATGGAAGATTGCTGCCAATTAAAGACTTCAGACTTCATTCTCTGGCTCACATTATGCATGTGCATTGGTACTGATTGCATATGAGTCATGCAAGCCCTGAGATCAAAGAAGGAACTCTTTGACCCCCACAATAATCTCATGCTGCTAATGGTGGCACTTGTGTCAAATTTTGTACAACAGGATTCTGGCCTATTTTTTGGAGAACATTTATTTTCTACAAGATTACATAAGGATGATTGAAACCCTGATGGGAGAATTATTACAGTTCATTCTTGAAATGATTGGTGCTGATACATCAGTTCTTCAAACAATATATTGGTAGCTTCAATCAGCCATATTGCTGGGAGGGGCTTCTTTCTCTACCCACCCGGTTGGCATCACATATGTGCAGCCTACAGGGCTGCTTGCAGGCGCAGTAGGTTAGATTAGACTTGCCACATGGTGAGAGGCCTCTTTTTCAATCCAGCAGTCTTCCCTCCCTTCTTCTTTAATAAGAGTATGAGATTAGCTGGTTGCATAAGGGCCAGGTGGTAATTTTTGGCTTCCACTCAGATTGGACCAGAGTGGTTGTGTGTTTTCATCCATCCCATTCTCTTTAAGGCTAAGGAGAGGTTTATAACCAGTCACAATTGGCAGCTAGTGCAAGCTGCAAATTTAAGTCAGGTGAAAGTTATTGAATAATATACCCTTATTGAGCTGGTAGCCCTCAATATGAATTAGGAAATGAATTAGTAAATTATTAGGTGTTAGATATAAATAGGTTCAAAGATTAGAAATGAGAGCTGCCCAGACCACAGGTTTTGGGAGGACGCTGAACAGGTGGGCAGCACTCTTCTAATAATATTAGGAATCATTAACTGATCTGCTTGCACTACATTCGGGTTTAAGGGACGTTTAACAGTTGAATTGAGTGAATTCATATCAATAAATTGTGGCCCAATTTTAATCCCACAAACGTGTCTCACCTCTTTATTTCCGGGCTGGGTGGACAAAGAGATGCACTCATGTCTAGCAGATATTTTTGATATGACGTTAAACCATTCATTAGGCCACTCTTGGCCTTTTCATTAGGCAAAATCATCTGGAAATATTTCCAACACAAACAACCAAAACATAGGACATTCCCCAGGAAATATACAGGAAAGTCTAACAGGAAAACAATAGTAGGAATTAAAAAGAAATGCAGAATGTGTATTTGCAGATGCAGTAATTGGAGACAAAAATTTGAAGAAGAGATTTAGGCAGGTGCAATGTCAAATACATTGACTGCATGAGTGCATAACTCACAATGTGTAAACTGAGAAGTTGGAGACGATTCACATTTCTCAATATATGCACAGAGGCTGGGAGATTACCATGCATAAAGTTTTCCAATTGTTTGAGTTATGTAATATTGAAATTAGTTGAAATTAATAAACATTCAGAGCTGTTTTAATTCTCTCTAAATATTTGTACAAATGACGTCTCCATCGAGGTTCATTTACCTTATTCTTAATGACATGGCCTTTTGAGTTTGAGTCATTTGAAACTGTTTGAGTTGAAATGCATTAAAATTCACTCATCAACAAATTTAAACAGTTAGTCAAGTAACAACAAGGTGTCTTGCCCTCCCGCAATGCCTAGCAGTGAATGACGCTTACGGCGCTGATAGGGCAGTTCTTCAAACAAAATGTACAAGGGATGCACTCATGTCTCACAGGTCTTTCTCAGCTAGACAAGGATGACAAACACCTGGTCCTCCAGATGTTCCTGTGTTCCATTAATAAGTCTCCCCCACAAAGCACTTCCCCCAGAAAAGTATTCCCCCCACCCCCAGCCAGCTAGTGGAAAGGCAAGGTAGAAATGTTTTTAGCAACAACAGCTGCTGCTGCTCTCTGTTTTGACTGCAGTCATACCTGCGTTTTCTGTGTAGTTTCCTGTTGGCAAACTACGCAGTAAAATGCATGCTGACCAGGAAGAGAAGCAAATTCTGTTGCTGACCAGGTTTCCTAAACCAGAGGGGTTGGATTTAGAAACTTCACTTGAAAATGCTTACTTGTTTGCTTCTGTTGCAATGATAGGACACTGAAAATACACCGTAAATTCAGTTTCTCCCCTTTCTACCTGGCTTAAAAGATGGAGCCTTGGAAACTGGAGCCGGAAAGTAGGACAAAATGCGTAGTACACAGGTTAGGAGAGAACCAGAATAGGAAGGTACGACGCAGAGGAGAGGACACCAACTGCTCATTAAAAACCACATGACCGCTCCCCCCCAAAAAAAAAATACACAGGAAATTTAAATATGAAGGAAACCCAGGTATGACCATGGTCTTAGTATTTCTTTCTCGAAGACCTGGTTGTGGTCAGTTCAATACTAAGGTTTTCCAAGGAGAGATCACACAGAAGTGGTTTACCATTCCTTTCTTCTGGGGGGGGGGTTGTCCTGGATTGGACAGCTTGCCCAAGGCCACACAGGGTGGCTCTTCTTCCAGGAGGCACAGTGGGGAATCAAACTCTGCAACCTGAAAGCTAAGCCACTGAGCTCCCTGTCCTCCAGAAGGAAGCCGACATATAACAGCTGCATCGTTTCACCCAAAATGAGCTGCATGGGAAGATGCCTTTTTGGCAGAAGCCCATGCAAGTGCCTACTGTCAAGATAAGAAACTATAGCGGAGATTGGAGAAACTTTTTTAGTTTTGTAAAAGATGAGGAAGAACAGGTCCTGGGGGAAGCCAAACCCCCCTCCCCACCTCCTTCCATTTCTACTGGAAACAAAGGAAAACAAACCTATGATCAAGTATCTCATTCCAGCATCATGAGGCAAAGAAAAAGCAATTACCAGAAATGAGTGTGTATATGTTCAGGGCCACTTGCTTCATTGCAAAGTAAAATGGGCCATATCCAGACCACCAGGCGTGCAGCGCATACATCAAACTGTCTTGCTTGTCATCCACTTTTGCCCTAGCTTATCAGAGCTGGTCTCTCAAAGTAAAGGTCACAAGTCAGGTGTGTGTGAAGCAAAGCTGAACTGACACCTTTCATAATGTTCATTTCCCCCTTTAACAATAGCTTAAAGGCTTCTACTGTTCAAGGAACCCAATATATGTTTGGGAAGGGGGGGCAGATGTGTGCATACATAAACAATGGAATCATCAGTCAATGTAAAAGCAGCAGTGACCTAAATCCTAGAAGAGCAAAGTCTAAAAGTTTTGAGAAGTATTTTCATCAAATTAACATAAGTGTCAAGTGCTTTAGTCAAATAAAATAAGGCTGAACTTTAAAATAATCAGGCAACCTTTCTGACAGAGAAAGCAAACTAGCATAAGAAACTAACATTAGCAACATCCGATTTGCTTGATATGTAACTGAGGACTAGAGATGGGCATGAAACAAAAATATAGAATTTCATTTTCTTTTGTTTCATTTTGTTCTGTTCTGTTATTAATGTATTTTTAAAGAATTTCTGAAATGAAATGAACCAAAATGAAATGTTTTCTTATAAAATGGCTCCCCTGTGTGCTAGAGGCACCAAATTTGGTGAGTAGCTTCCTTGTGCTCCTCCCTTTAAGCCCTCTAAATTTGGAGGTGTTTGGGGTTCAGGTGGCCAAGTTATTCAACTCCAAAATGAAGAAAGTAATTTGTAATTGAAAAGTTATATACAGTACTTGAAAATAGTAATCCCAGGTATCTAGCATCATGGAAATTACAGGGGAGCTTCCTCAAGCTCTTCCCTGTAAGACCTCCACATTTGGAGAGCTTTGGGGTTCAGGGGACTGGGTTATCCACATCCAAATTGGGTCCCCCAGGAATCCATTTGTAATTGGAAAAGTTTTTTTTTTTAAAAAAAAATAAGGAGAGGTTTACTTATAAAATGTATTGTTTCCTTACAAAATCATTTGCAACTGGAAAGTTATGTACTCAAAGATAGTGATCCCAGGCATCTAAAAGCATGGAAATTACAGCTGAGCTTCCTTCAAGCCCCCCAAATTTGGAGAGCTTTGGGGTTCAGGGAGCTGAGTTATTCAACTCCAAGTGGGTCTCCCCAGGAAAAAAAATTGTAATTGGAAAAGCAGTTTTAATACAAGCTGTGTGTTGCATTATTTTGAGGGGACCTCACATTTACACTGTTATACAAGCTGTATACTCACTGCTTTACATTATAGTCAAGTGTCATTTCTTCAGTGTTGTCACATGAAAAGATATACTAAAATATTTATGAAATGTGAGGGGGTGTGCTCAGTTCTGTGATATACTGTATGATGAACTCTTGAATATATTGCATCAAAGCAGAATAAAAATCAGAACCGTAAATTAGATACGTAACCTTGGGGGCAATCCTGTGGAAGAAGAGCCAAAGCCTTATGCAAAGTGGAAGGAGCAACGGTAAGCACAAACCAGATGCTACACCAAAGGAAACACAGAATTGTGTTGCTTAATAACTCAAATCTTATGAGTATCTTATGGTATATATTGTCCAGTTTTGGTGAACAAATCTTAGACTCTGTTTGGGACAAAGCAGGATATGTAGCAGATCCCTCTCCCACCTGAATCAAAAGAAAACAAATCATCATCATCATCATCATCATCATCATCATCATCATCATCATCATCATCATCATCATCTGAGAACTTCAGGGATGGAAGGACTCTATAGGTCATAGATAGATAGATAGATAGATAGATAGATAGATAGATAGATAGATAGATAGATAGATAGATAGATATATAGATAGGATTTTTATGCTGCCCATCTGGCAGCAAAGTCACTCGAGGTCATTCAGAACACAAGCCAAGCCACGACAGCAGTAATCGCTCACCCATGGCTTGGCTTCCGAATCCAATTAGAAATAATTTTTCCTAGGGGCATCCCCTTTGGACCTTAACAACTCAGCCCCGACCCCAAAACATTTCCACTTGGGGGGGGGGTTTATAGGGAAGAGCTTGCAGAAGCTCCCCTGCCATTTTGGTGCCTCTAGGGCAGGGATGGCGAACCTTTTTGAGGCCGAGTGCCTAAACTGCAACTGAGAACCCACTTATTTTTCACTGAGTGCCAATATGGCAATTTAGCCAGAACAGAGTCATACCCCAGCTTAAAAATGTTTTGAGTTAAAAATGCATGGGGGGAAGCAGTGGCGAGGTCCCCCCTTCTCACCCTCCCCGGACAGAGCATCATCATTCTGGTGGTGTGAGGGGTGGGAGCAGCAGCATCAGAGTCCCCTGTTCCCCACCCACCCAGAGGATCATCACCCTGGGGGTCGCTGGGTGAAGAAGTGGCCCCAAATTCAAAAGAACCAAGCAGCCTCCCTCCTCCTCCCCTTTGCCCGAGCAAAGGGGGGAGGAGGAAGGCTGCTTGGTCTTTTTGATTTTGGCACCATGCAAGCACCCTCGGTGGTGCCGCACCAAATGCAAAAGGATCGAGGGGAGGAGGAGGAAAGCTGTTTGATGTTTTTGAATTTGGTGCGGTGTGACCCCCACTTGCTTCAATGGCTCAAAGGCAGTTTGAAACCCCTCCCCCTGGCTTATGCAACCTATTGGGGGGGAACTCCCTTTCAAACTCCCTCCTCCCCCCCTCCTCTCCCCTCTTCCCTGCCTTACTCCTGGTCCCCTGCCTTGTCCTCTTCCCCTCCCTGCTTCTTCCCTACTTCTTTTCCTCTGCAAATTCCTCATGGCTGGAGGGGGAAGTAGGGGGGCCAGCTGGCATGTCACATGCCAGGCAAAAGCTCTCTGTGTGCCATCTTTGGCACCCATGCCATTGGTTTGTCATCCCTGCTCTAGGGCCCAAGGGAGCATAGCATTTTGTTTCATTTTGTAACAAAACTACTTTATAATTTTATTACAAAAGAAAGAAAAACACTATTTTTCCATTTCGTTCCCATCTGTAATAACCATGTGTTCTACACCCACTCTCATTCATAATGAAAGTGGTCCTCAAAGGAATATTTGATCTGTTTGAAATATCGTATTTGGTGCTTGCTATCTGGAGTCCAGACCCTGTGTTGGAAAAGATTAAAGAGGATGAGGTGCAAGACATCATCTCAAGTCATGGCTTATGGTAGATATATGACATATTTAATTGTATTTCCAGGAATTCTTCTGCCAAGGGAGAATCTGAACCTCTACAGTGGGTACTGAATTAAAACACCTATACATATTATCACATACTTGATGTGGGCTGCCCGGGGGGGGGCGGTAGTAGATGGCTTACATGGGTTCTTCATTTCTCCCTCTTCACATTTAACTCTAAGTAAAGCTTGCAAACACATGCTGTGAAAGGGGACATAAACCAGAACAAGCTTCAAAACAAGCGACACAAGAGGTGGGCAGCTGTTGAAATCCATCATTAAATAAGGCTCAGAGAGAGGATTGGGTAACTAGTACACAGACTGGAAGAACTTATGCAAAGATTTGAGCTACTCCAAATGCTCCAAGGGATTCTTATGTTGCATGCTGCAGGACACGGCTTGCCCGGAAATGCCACTAACTAGCTTGTCTTTTCTTTGTTGTTGTCGTTGCTTTCTGGAGATGATGATAATGGATAGCAGCTTTTTGTGCATATTGTTGCATATTGGGTTGCAGGGACGGCCAATTTTCAGTTCAGCCCACTGTGCATTTCTAAAAGGACAAGGATGTGTCCAGAGAGGCCAATTTGCACAAGGATCTTTCCATTTTGAAATTATTTTGAACTTACACGGACGAACAAGCGCCAATAAACACAAACAATAATATAAATTTACAACAAACAAGTTTAACAAAACCATAGTTTTAGATTTTTTTAAAAAAAATAGTTAAATGCAGTGCCTTCTGTAGTTGTAGTTGTAGTTGTAGTTGTAGTTGTAGTTGTAGTTGTAGTTGTAGAAGAGGTAGCTAGTTTGGGACAGCATTATAGGTAAAAAGAAAAGAAAAAGAACATAAGAACATAAGAAGACTGAAGAGCCATGCTGGATCGGGCCAAAGACCCATCTAGTCCAACTTCCTGTATCTCACAGTGGCCACACCAAATGTATCTGGGAGCGCGCAAAGACTACATAGCTGTCTCCTGATACCACTTCCCTGCATCTGGCCCTTGACGTACCATGGTTTTAAGTCATGTGAGTACACATCTCCATCATGGTTTGTCACTGGTGATGGACTTTTCCTCCAGGAATCTGTCCAATACCCTTTTGAAGGCATCCAGGCCAGATGCCATCACCACTTCCTGTGGCAGGGAGTTCCACAGACTAAGAACATGCTGGGTAGAAAAAAAATTCTTTTGTCTGCTCTCACTCTCCCAGCCCTCAATTTGAGTAGGTGTCTCCTAGATCTGATGTTTTGAGAGAGGAAGAAGACTGTCCCTCTGAAAAGAAAAGAACTAATAAAAAGACAAAAAAACATAGTGATACCTTAAAGGCTGTTTTGTTTAATGTGAGCCTTCATGGATGAAATCTGCAAATCCTAAGGAAGTCCAAGAGCAGCATCCTAAAAAGCCCTCTCCTGTGCCTCCAACATGTGCACTTGTGAGTAGAGATGGGCACGAATAAAAAAAATTGCATTTCGTTTGTCGTTTGTCGTTTGGAGGGTCTGTTTCGGTTCATTTCCATTTTTCGTGGATTTTTGAAAAAATTCATTTTCATTTTCGTTTGTTTCGTTAACATTTTGTTACCATTTATTTCATTTTTTGTGATTTTTTAAAAGGATTTTAAGCAATTCACTCATATTGCAGTAACGGAAACGAAATGCATGACAAAATTTCCGGTGTTTCTGTTCGTTTCGTTTTATTTCAGAGACAAAATTCATTTGTCGTTTCGTTACGTAACGAAACAAAAACGGAAATGAAAAATTGTTCGTTTCGTGCCCATCTCTACTTGTGAGAGTGGTAAGACTGAGAAAAAGACCTCCCCTGATGAAATTAATAGCTGAGTAGCCTTATAAAGGGAAATGCTGTCTTTTGGATGGCTTAGACCCAAAAGGCATTATAGGGTAAACCCTATAATTGTGCCCAGAAACGGATCGGCAACCAGTGGAGCTGCTGTAGCAGGGGAGTTATATGTTCCATGTTAGCTAGCCCTAGTTAACAATCTGACTGCAGCATATTGGACCCTCTGGAGTTTCCGAAGACTTTCCAAAGGCAACCCCACGTAGAGCACCTTACAGTAATCCAGCTGAGATCCAACAAAGGCATGTAGCTCCTTGCAAAATTCGCCTAATAAAGACACACACTTTATTCTCATAAATGAGACTGAAAACTAAAAAGACAAGACAAAGAGTTTGCTCTTCAAAGTAAAGAGAAGGGGGGAGGCAGTTCTTACAGCAGGTATAATACGGCCCTTGGGTTGTTCTGTTTCCTTAAAAAAATATGCTCTCTATTGGTACCGATGTTGGCATTATCACTCAACTACATTGAGTTCACTCCGGAAAAAAGAAAAGCCATCTGCTCTGTAGGAAATCAATACTGGACGGATTCAGTAGGCATCCAGAGATCCAGCGTGACTTCGTCGATCGAGGAACAACACATTTCGCAATGTTCCCATGTAGAAATGCCACCAATTTTTTACCCATCTCAGAGTCAATCCAAGTCCTGTAAAAATATTTCCCAGGCTCCAAGTGAACAGTATGTTCTAAAATGAGATGTCTTTGATAATAGGCAGCTGAGGGAATGTAATATTTTTACTGCTGAAGGCATTGCTATGTGCGCTCTGTTTGCACCCAGGTTTTTCTAAGTGAATAAGAACTGGAGACCCATTGCTGTCTGAGGCCCTCACTCTATGTTTCTTCAAGATACCATGTGATTGTCTTGGCAAACCTCCCCTATCTCCAGAATTTTTTTATGTTGTACAGATTTTATGTTATACAAACCATTTGTTATAGGAGGATCCACTGTGTAATGAGTGCTATTTTAATATGGAAAACCATATTTAGCATAGTCTCTGGCTCCCTCTAATGGCCAACTCTAGTAACTTAATTTTTAGAAATATATATTTCTAGGATTTTTCTTTTAATGTTCTTCATAATAGTTTGAGACTGTGGGTAAGTGAAAGAGCAAATATTGATCTTGCAGATAAGAGGATCCTACTGTGTTTACAAACATACACACATGCATTTGTGTAGAACACACATAGACCTGTCCTAAATGTGTAATTATTGTGTATATGTCACAATACATTGGGGTTTTGTGTAAAATATGCACTGGAAAATCACGGTCATGTACACTTATCCTTTAACATTTGATGTCAGTGGAAAACATTATCTGTACTTGGTACCAGCATAATGAGTTTTTCTCCATGCTTCTGAGTCATTGCCCTTCTCTTTGTCATTCTCACCTATGAGAATAAAACACAAATAAACTTAACGTATATCCCTAGAATGTAAATCCTCCATCCGCTGATAACACTTAGAATGACTCACCTTCCATAGTACAAGTCAGATGATGGAGACGTGAACCAACCTCTGCTTCTCCTATCCCTCTGGCAAAAACTGGCAATTTGAAGAACTGCAGAAACCAAAGGAACCACAACAACCGGAAAAGGTGCAGAAGAGAGCGACTAAAATGAACGCTCCCCTCCGCCTTGTGCGGAGGCGGGGCATCTTTGCCGGCTGGCTGGGCACGGCGCGATAGGCTACGCCAGTTGCGTAGCCTACGCTGGGGAGCGCCCATTTAAAAAGGGCAGCCTCGCGCTCCTCCCTGCCTGCTCAGCCGGTGGAAACTTTGGCAAACGGAGGACGGCTTACCTTGGATGTCCGAAGCAGGCTTGGAGCTTCGGTCGGGGATTGAGGGAGGGAGGGAGGGCACCTCCGGCGAGGCTTTCGTGAGCCTGCCGGCGGTTTGGAGGGCGGGTGGGTGGCTTCCTCGACCGGGACATTGGGGGGGTTGGGTATAGCACCCTCGTCGTGTATACGCGGCGCCGCGCGATTGGCGGGTGGCAACGGCCCCAGCCGGCGCAGGCTCCAGCTTGCTACACGGCCGGCTTTTCCTGCGGAACCGGGGCTCGAGCGCTGAAAAGCGTGGCGAGGTGGGGGGGAGGACTATCCGGTGCGCCGCGGGAGTGGTGGGCTGCACCGGCCTTAGCTGGCCCAGGCTGCAGCTTGCCCTGCGCCTGGCTCTTGCTTTGGGAACGGGGCTTGACTGCTGAGAAGCGCGGCGAGGTGGGGGAGGGGACTTCCGGGGGTGTTGAGCGGAGCGGGCTAGGCCCCTCTTTACACTCGGACCAGCGGCAGCATTACAGCTTGGCCTTCTCGGCCACCGGGAACGGCGGAGCCCTCGGGGGCCGCCATTTTGCGTACCCCTTAGTGCGGCCTTATTATCACGCCCCCCCATACCGCCCCTGAAGACCTTAGGGTGACACGCCACCTTGTTTTCTCCCACTCCCTCACTGTCAGCGCTGGAGTAGCCGGGGCCAACCCACGTGCATCCACAGCGTAGCCGACGGGCCATCCGGCGGCCATTTTGGCTTGGCCCACCGCGTGCTTTCGAATCCGTCCCCATCCAGTTTTTTCAGGGGGTGTGTGCACTTAATGCTTCATAGGGTGGGGCCCTGACCCCCTGGGGGACCAGCTTACATGATTATTAGGGTGTTGTGCCCCATATTCTGCCACTAGTTACCACTGGTTTTTCTCAAATAGGGTGCAGTAGGCCTAGACCTAGGTACCCATTGATAGTTTCGTAGATAGGTATATAGGTAGTTAGACACGTAGTCAAGTATCCTGATAGACCTTGAGTCCTCAAGTTAATTATCTGCAGCCACTACCAGTCATGGCACCTAAGAAGGCCTCCAGCGATGGCAAGGGCAAGGGCAAGGGCAAGGCCCCGCCGGCGAAGCGGCCGCCTCCACAACCGGATCTAGAGGCGTCCTCTTCTGATGAGGATGAGTGGCCCAGGTTCGCAGCCGCTTGGCACAAGATGTCACGTTTAGAACGCGAACACGCCAAACAAAAAGGGATGGCCTCTTCTTATGGGGGAGGGCCGCACCCTAGGGAAGCCAAGTCACGTAGTAAGGTGGGGCTTCGTATCATGGGGGACCTCATGATGACTCGTATTTCAGCCCTCGAGGCGGCGCTGGCCGGGTCTTCCGGGCAGGCCTCTTCGGATTCTTCCCACAGGCAGACAGAAGCGACACCAGCGTCGATATCGGAGCCCGCCCCAGCAGGCACCAGGCCTGGGCCGACCCATGACACTTCTGATCAACTCGACCTCGAAGATCACCAGCACCAGGCGCTGGACTTGTCCATCTCGACGACGCCCGTGAGCCTACAAGCACCTGCCGGTCCGCGCCAACCGGGGCTGGGTGAGTCTGTGCTGTCTCCCACATACACATCTCCACAGGTCACCTGGCCATGGCCGCACTCCGCGGTGCGGCCACCACTACAGATGGGGGCTGCATCCCTTCGCCGGCTATCGGACCAGGCACAGGGGCAGGGCACCGGCTCAGGAACCCGCGGGTCAGCCGAGGCGGCCGCACAAACTGAACCTTTACCATTCAGTCAGGCCGCTTCGCCATCGGGAGCCGCGGCTACCGCGGCCGCCCCGGTTTCCTCAGCAGTGCCGGGGGTACAGCCCGAGGAGTCCACATCGTCCCTGTCAAGGACTCGGGACCTCCCTGAGGGGGACGAGTCATTGCCACTCGGCGACCACCTCTCTGAGACGATGGTCGCCTGGATAGTGGCGGGCAAGTATGTTGAAATCTTTGATTTATTAAATAGGGAAATCGATCCCAAAGAGTTGGAACACCTGGATGATAAAGAGAAGGAGCGGATCCGTAAACGCAAGCCGGACCGCTCGTGGAATAACTGGCTGAATGCCTTCGTCATCTTTGCTGGGATCTTTACACAAGCACACCCTGAAAAGGCCTCGGCCTTATTCCACTATTTGGATTTGATTATCCGGGCCCGTAGTGACTTCCCTAACATGGCGTGGCTTATCTATGACGAAGGCTTTCGTCGCCGCATCGCCAAGGACCCCAGCCTGCGCTGGGACCGCCCGCATAATTATTTATGGCTCCGCGCGATGAGCGCACGGGCCAACGAGCGTTTTGATAGCGGCCACCCAGTTCTCCGCTCTGGTGCCCTGTCCAACTCCCGCGTGGGCGCGGGCCAGCCGGTTCAACCCCGGCTGGTCTGCTTCGACTACAACAGTCGGGGATCCTGTGGACGCCGTCAATGTAAATTTAGGCACATTTGCTCCACTTGTGGAGCCAACCACCCGGCGTCCACTTGTTCCCGAGGGCGACCAGGCGGCGAAGGGGGCAAGGACTTCGCACCAAAGCGGAATAACCCAGGCCCGAATCAGCCTCCAAAAGGGACCTAGTCCGATTAAGGTCCCCGTACTGCAGGCGTGGCTCCGTAGCTACCCTGATCAAGAAGAGGCTCGCTACCTAGCGGAGGGATTTATGCATGGTTTCCGCATCCCATTCTTGGGCACGAGAACCCCGTACATGGCTAACAACTTAAAATCAATCTCTGGCATGGAGCATATTGTCCGCGAAAAAATCGCAACAGAGCTTGCCGCAGGACGGGTGGCAGGGCCATACTCTCACCCCCCCACACCTCAATTCCGGGTATCCCCGCTGGGAGTTGTTCCCAAAAAGACACCGGGCGAGTTTCGCCTCATTCATCATTTATCTTACCCCGCTGGGGCCTCGGTCAATGACGGGATCCCCCAAGAGATGGCCAGTGTCCGATACACCTCCTTTGATGCAGCGGTGCACATGGTGCGCAGCTGTGGCATTGGGGCTGAGATCGGTAAATGCGACGTGAAGTCAGCTTTTCGATTGCTGCCGGTTCATCCGGACGACTGTGAGCTGTTGGGTTTTGCCTTCGAGGGTTCCTATTATATGGACAGGTCTATGCCATTTGGCTGTTCCATTTCGTGTTCGGCCTTCGAACGGTTTAGCTCATTCCTTGAATGGGTCGTCCGGCGGCAATCCTCTGACTCTCATATCGTGCACTATTTGGACGACTTTTTGTTTGCGGGCGCGGCGGGGACGGGCAGGTGTGCCACCCTTATGGGCAAATTCAAGGACATGGCCGCTGAGTTGGGTCTGCCCCTTGCCGATGATAAAACTGAGGGCCCCGCCACTGTCCTTACATTTCTGGGGATCGAGCTCGACACCATCAACCAGGCCTGCCGCTTGCCGGCACAAAAGCTCCTTGACCTTCATGCGAGACTCGTTGCCATGAGGGCCCTTTCCTGCGCCGACTATGTGATAGCGTTGCCGGACTTCGTAGTCCGCACCACAGGCGCCGTATCTCTGCGGAGATCAAGCAAGACCTGGAATTGTGGCTTGAATTTTTGGCCAACTTTAATGGTGTCTGTTTTTGGCGTACTGAGTTATTGCAGGGGGCTGAATTTCAACTACAGACTGATGCATCAGGAGCCAGGGGGGTTGGCCTTTTCTTCCAGGGGCGATGGTGTGCGGGCGTATGGCCTCCGGAGTGGCAGCACAGTGGCCTTACGCGTGACCTCACTTTCCTTGAATTATTCCCCATCGTTGGAGCGGTATTCATCTGGGCGGACATCTGGGCTAATTCGGCCATCAAATTCCAATGCGACAATTTGGCGGTAGTCCACATTGTCAACAATCTGACTTCCAAATCAAAGAGGGTGATGCGTTTGGTAAGGGCACTTACTCTTAGGTGCCTCCAGTATAACATTGTGTTCCGTGCGTGCCATGTACCGGGGGTCCGGAACGATCTGGCTGACGCTCTGTCCCGCCAACAGATGGAGCGGTTCAGAGCATTAGCGCCCTCGGCCTGGAAGGATCCCGACCATCTCCCTTCAGAGGTATGGAGCCTTGGCGAGTAGAGGCCAATCGGGCGATGGGGCTGGCATTGGCCCCTGGCACCCGGCGGGCGTACTCTGCTGCTTGCGCAGAGTACGCTCGGTTCTGTGCTAAGGAGGGAATCACCAGGTTGTGGCCAGCATCGGCTGACCAGCTGGTACAATTCGCAGTTTACCTGCATTTTCAGGGCTTAGCACCACGGACCATTCAGGGAAAGTTATCGGCCCTTTATTATTTCGCTAAGGCCCAGGGATTCGCCATCCCTGAATGTCAATTCAGGATCACGAAAATGATAGAGGGATGGTCCAGGGAGAGGGGTAAGCCCAGCGATACAAGGACGCCTATTTCGCCCAATATGTTGTGCCGACTTGCGGAGACTTGGGCTCATGTTTGTGTAGATAGTTTTGAAGTTGCATTGTTTCACGCTGCTGCCCTGGTGGCATTTTTCGCCGCCCTGCGCGTTAGCGAGCTTGTGGCCAGTTCAAAAACGGATAATTCTACCACAGCATTGCTGTGGTCAGACATGGCTTTAGATCACGACCAAGTTGTGTTGCACCTACGCAAATCTAAAACTGACCAACGGGGCAAGGGCACCTTGATACACCTTCGTAGGTGTTCTTTGACGCAAATTTGCCCCATATTGGCATTACATCAGTATGCCCGACAGATTGGCAATTATCAGGGATACTTATTCCAGCATAAGGATGGGTCGCCTCTGACTCGTTATCAATTTTGGCGGATTTCAATCAGGGCCTTACAGCTCGCTGGCATACAAGGGTGGCATTTCGGCACCCACTCCTTCCGGATAGGTGCCGCCTCTACGGCAGCGGTGATTGGCATCGATTCTGCTGGTATCCAGCAGATTGGCCGTTGGAAGTCGAACTGTTTTAAGGCCTATGTCCGCCCGTTAATGGACCGGTGAAACCGGTCCAGTCTTTCTGCTTTGTCGTTACAGGTTCAGCTGTTGAGCATCGTACTCGAATCGTTTTGTATGGACATAGTTTTGTGTATTGGGCATCCAAATATGCGGCCCTTTCCGGACGTGGCCGCGACCTCGGCCTGGGACAGTGGGCAGAGCTGGTTTGGAGGGGAAGACGGGGGATGTCCTGGAATGCATTTTTGACCACGGCTATGTCGGACCCCCTTGACCCTCCGCCTGCCATTGTCGTATTACACCTCGGTGGCAACGACTTGACCCGTATGTCGGGCAAATCCTTGATCCTTAGGGTCATCGAGGACCTCAGAATATTCAAAAGTTATCGCCCTGATACCCGGATCTTGTGGTCGGCGATCATCCCGAGATTGCAGTGGGGCACCCATCATCCCCCACAACAAATGCATAAAGCCCGTAAGGGAGTTAACCGGGAAGTTGCCCGGGCGGTCACGTCGGAGTTTGGCAGCGTCATCTGGCACCCTAAGATCACTGCTTGAGACATTAGCCTGTACCGGCCGGATGGCGTACACCTGTCCGATGCGGGCCTGGATATTTTTCTCCAAGACATTAAGGAGGGCCTGTGTGCCAAGGTTTTCGGCGGTCTGGGGTAAGAGACAGCAGTGTGTCTCTTGGTGGCGGGTAGCGCTAATAAAATACAAATGATACGGCCCCAGACTTAATTAATGGTTAGAAGGTTCCGGCAGCCCTCAATTAAATTAGATTAGGATTAAGACAGGGAGCAAATTAATAAACAACCCCATTATAACATGGAGGGCTGCCAATGCGTAGTTGAATATTAATAGGCCAGGCAAAAGTGCCCGGGGATTGGGACCGTGTTATTATTCCCATTATGCGCTACCACACAGGTCCTCCTCAAGTTAAATTGTGTGTTGGTTAAGTTAAAGTTGATTCCTGCCTTCAATAAAATGTGGCCCATGTTAAACCAACTTGAACGCGTTGCCTCGTTATTCCGGCCTAGCCTGGCAATGAACGCTCCCCTCCGCCTTGTGCGGAGGCGGGGCATCTTTGCCGGCTGGATGGGCACGGCGCGATAGGCTACGCCAGTTGCGTAGCCTACGCTGGGGAGCGCCCATTTAAAAAGGGCAGCCTCGCGCTCCTCCCTGCCTGCTCAGCCGGTGGAAACTTCCCTGCCCTCCCGCCACTGATTTAATGTGCTGGTGATGCTTGGCTGGTCGCTTCGGGGCCGGATGGGAATTTTTGACTGCTACTCGAATTGGCCCTGAGTGGCAGTGCTTTTTCGCCCATCCCACCATTCACTAGATGGCGTGGAGCTTTATAATATCCCGGTCACATTTTGGCGGGTAGCGCTAATAAAATACAAATGATACGGCCCCAGACTTAATTAATGGTTAGAAGGTCCCGGCAGCCCTCAATTAAATTAGATTAGGATTAAGACAGGGAGCAAATTAATAAACAACCCCATTATAACATGGAGGGCTGCCAATGCGTAGTTGAATATTAATAGGCCAGGCAAAAGTGCCCGGGGATTGGGACCGTGTTATTATTCCCATTATGCGCTACCACACAGGTCCTCCTCAAGTTAAATTGTGTGTTGGTTAAGTTAAAGTTGATTCCTGCCTTCAATAAAATGTGGCCCATGTTAAACCAACTTGAACGCGTTGCCTCGTTATTCCGGCCTAGCCTGGCAATGATTACTGGGCTGGGGCACCTCCCTTATGAGGAAAGACTAAAACATTTGGGCCTCTTTAGTCTGGAAAAAAGGTGCCTGAGGGGGGATATGATTGAGACATACAAAATAATGCAGGGCTCTCCTCCCTCTCCCAAAATACCAGAACTAGGGGACATACACTCAAATTGAGGGCTGGGAGAGTAAAAACTGACAAAAGAAAATATTTTTTCACCCAGCGCGTTGTTAGTCTATGAAACTCCCTGCCACAGGATGTGGTGATGGCATCTGGCCTGGATGCCTTCAAAAGGGGATTGGACAGATTCCTGGAGGAAAAGTCCATCACAGGTTACAAACCATGATGGAGATGTGTAGTCTCCAGGCTTAAAACCAGGGTACTTCAAGGACCAGATGCAGGGGAGTGGTATCAGGAGACAGATATCTAGTCTCCCAAATGCATCTGGTGGGGCCGCTGTGAGATACAGGAACTGGACTAGATGGGCCTTTGGCCTGATCCAGCACAGCTCTTATGTTCTTATATTCTTGTGTTCTTATGAGAACGACTTTGATCTTGGAAGGGTAAATCTGGTAGCTTCACTTTAAAATGTGGGCAGACTACTGAATATCCTTAGATCTGGATAACGATCTTCTTGTCTACCCTTTCCTCCCCTTCACTAGAACCACCTGCTCACAAATCCTCCAAGTGAAGGAAGAGCACAGGCTGAAAAACCTGTTTCACGCACCTGCACAGGAGAAGGCTGATGAGAACACCAGACACAGCAATTTTTTTCCAAAAACTGAAATCTTTCCAACTCCCCGCCCTAACCAGAAGGTCCTGAGACTCCCAGAACATTGCCTTTGTCACACTGAAGTTATTGGAGGATGCAGGACCAGGATGGCGGTGGGAGCAAAGTCTTTGAATCCCCAAAATCATCTCTAAAGTCATTTTGACAACAGAGATTTTTGGAAATCAAAGTCTTTCTCTGTGCCTCATGACCCTGGTTGGTTTCTCCATGGAAACCATGGCAACTTTGGATAATGGAAGGTTTTACTTCCAAAAAAATCACTGTGGCTCATGCTATTATCAGCCTTGCATGGCATAATTTACAGAACAGGATATCTGCTACTATGTCACCTTACTAGATGTAATTAAAAGATGAGTGGTTACATAGCAGACACAACATGCCTCCATTTGTCTGTTTCTGCAAAAGGTAGAATAGAGCTTATTTGACCATAATCACAAAAGTAAAGTTGTAATTATGCAAGCAAAGACTATTAGATTAGCCATCTCTGGTGGACAGGTCAAAGGGCATGAAGAAAATGGCCTCTGCTTTCCTTTTAAAGTCCATTTTCACAAAGCGGCTGTCTTTGGCATTTTCTGTTGTTTTTAATCAGCACCATCAGAGCAAATACAAAGGCTCTATTTATTTTTAATTAAAGAAAGCAGTGTCTGTGAAATAAACAGAATATGTTAGAGGAATGTTCTGTTTTTTTAAAATATTATGTTCTCACTAATACAGAAAGAAATGCCACACGTTTTAATCCAGGAGTGTCTCATCAGTCAGAGCAGGACTGTGGTTCAAATCCACCCATGACTGAATCCAATCCATGACCGCTGGATGGTCTGGGGGCAACAGATACAATTGAACCTAACCTACTAGGCAACAGTTGGTTTGAGGATAATGGAAAGGGAGGGATAATCATGTAACAAAGAGGACATTGAGCTGCTGTCCTGGGCAGCAAGCAATGTTCGCTGTAATCCAATGGTTCCCAATCTCTTTCTAAAATGTATTCCTTTGTTTGTTGTTACATGTTGTAAACTGCCCAGAGTAGCCCTTGGTCTAGATGGGCGGTATAAAAGTCAAATAAATAAATAAATAAAATAAATATATAAATAAATAAATTTCTGCAACTTTCAGTGCTTCTTTGTAATTTCTTTTCAATACCTATTAGAAATAACTCAAGAGTACATCTGTCAATAAATCTGGCATTGTCCCTAAGACATGGACCAATGCAATTATTGTTCCTATCTTTAAAAAAGGAGATCACAGCCTACCAGAATGCTATGGAACCATTAGCCTCCTTTCAGTTATGGGGAAAATCTATGCCAAACATCTAATGGTCAAACCTGACCAGTGGATTAGAAATCAGGCAATCTTAGGGGATGAACAGATTGGTTTCAGGTCAGGCAAATCAACATTAGACCATGCTCTTGTCATCTCATTAACAAGCAACTCAAGGTGTCTAACTCTAAGCTTTATGTGGTCTTTATATATCTTAAGAGTGCATTCAACTGAGTGGACAGGGCTTTACTCTGGAGCAAGCTGCATAATTTAGGGATAAATAAAAGATTGCTCCATCAGGGTGCCCACCCCTAGGGAGGTGCGGCGGTCTGCTACTCACAGCCGTGCCTTTTCTGTTGTGGGCCCATCCTTATGGAACCATCTCCCGAGTGAGCTGTGCCTTGCACAGTCCCTGCCCGCCTTCAAAAAGGCATTGAAAACCTTGCTTTTTAAGGAGGCATATGGCGACCTACTTTAGTGTTTTTTCCTCTTTTCGCCCGTTCCTGTTGCCTTTTGCCTGTAATTTTTCCCCTTCCCTGTTCCATTGGTATTTTTTGCTTTTATTGTATATTAGCATGTCTTTTAAAGTTGTGAACCGCCCTGAGTTCTAGTCTGGAAGAAGATGAGGTATATAAATGCTACAAATAAATAAATAAACAATAAAAATCTATACTCTAATACCACATGTCAGGTGCTCCTACCTACCTATCTGAATTGATACCTACCAACAAGGGAGTAAAACAGGGTTGTGTTTATTCCTATTAGAAATAATTCAGAGTACCTTATGATAGAATCATTGAGTTGGGAGGGGCCTATAAAGCCATTTAGTCCAACTCTGCAACCAATCAAAGCAGATCTGACAGTCTATGTGATAGTGTTGAGAAGAAGGTCAGGTCAGGTTAAATAAGCAATGATAAGGTAGAGAAGAAGGTCAGGTTAAATAAACAATTGATAAGATAAACTCCCTGTTATCAATGTCACAATGTCGCAGCTGATATGAGAGCTGCACCTGACCTGCCAGCAAAGTAGGTGAAAAGTTGAGTCATTCTAGGTGACAAGAGGAGGAACCAAGATCACTCTTAGGTGTCAGCCATTTTAACTGGATCTTGTGATTAAGGGGTGTGGTTTCGGAAAGCTATTTAAGATGCTGGTAAAGACTTTAAGAACTGTCTAGGACAGCAGGGCTAATCGAACTGATTGATCTGTGCTGTCTTTGACCCTCAAACACTAGAGGCTTGAGATTTCTACTAGATTCTACTAACATCTATCTGTGTTCTTCTATGTATTCAAATACTTTTATATTTTTCTATACTGCTATAACTCTATCTGTCTTTAATAAACCTTTTACAATTTTACTACTACTTCTGAGCATGGCATTTGCACTAAGAGCAAGATGATGATGCAGAGTTATTTTAAATAAAATTTCAACTTATCTAATGGTCCAGTTTTCTCTTGGATGTCTCCAGTGTTGGAGTTAGAGATGGGCACGAAATGAGCGATTTTTCATTTTTGTTTTCGTTTTTTCATTTTGTTACGCAATGAAAATGAAACAATTTTTTAAAAAAACAAAAATGAAAACGAAATGACCAAATTTGCCATGTTTTCGTTTTCGTTGCAGCAGATGCATTGAACTAAAAAGAATGCTAACGAAACAGCAATTTTTCATTTCCGTTTTTGTTTTTTCATTTCATTACCGAAATAAAAATGAAATTTTTTGCAAAAAACATCACAAAAATGAAAACAAACCGAAACGGACCCCTAAACGACCAAACGACAAATGAAACACCATTTTTTTTGAGTCGTGCCCATCTCTAGTTGGATTGCTTGTCATAAATTCCATTGTGGGACTGCTCTAACAGTTAAGACGTGTTTCCTGATATTCAGTCAATTATTACATGATCAGGCCTCTGCTCTGTGAGGCTACTTATCAAATGGCCTCAAGCTACAGGAAGACAAGTAGTAGAAGAGGACAGTGAAAGGGACACTGTGAGACCTCAGATGGGAGAAGAAGGAGCAGGAACCTGCCTAGAATCCCATCCATCAATGTTTATTAGGAAGAATACTACTGGCACTCATGTATGATTTGAACTGGTGACAGCTAATTGTAGCTAATTGATGGGATGATGTAGTGCAGGTCATATGGCTGATCACTTGCTTGACTGCACACTCGAGGTATTGCCCAACACCTTCTCAATTTGCTACAAATAGCAGTACCAAAGTATACAAAACATCCAGAAACATCAGTAGGACTCTGGCCATTTTATGTTGCTTCACTTTTGCCAAACGAAAAGAAATTCTGCAATAACAAAAGAAAACTTATATGAAATTTTTCTGACACCTTGGAAACATGCAGCCTTTATGTGATGGTTGTGTGTTGTTTGTATGTGTGTGCTGCATCATTACAGTCGTGACCAGCTATTTTTGACCCCATGTCCATGGAGTTTTCTTGGCAGGAATACTGGAGTGGTTTGCCAGTTCCTACTCCAGGCGACTACAGCACCTGGTATTCCCTGATGGTCGCCCATCCAAGTACTAACCAGGGCCGACCCTACTTAGATTCCAAAATCAGGCAAGATCGGATGCGCTTAGGGAATCTAAGCAGCTCTTTCATGATGATTTAAAATGGTAATGTTTTCCCCTGCACATATGTGCTAGTCATATCTGACTCTAGGGGTGGTGCTCATCTCCATATTCAAGCCAAAGAGCCAGTGTTGTGCAAATCAATGGCCATGTGTCTGGCATGGCTGCAAGAAAACAGTTTTACCTTCTCACTTTTTATGGTGGTACCTATCTATCTACTTGCGTTTACATGCTTTCGAACTGATAGGTTGACAGGAGCTGGGGTTATCAGTGGGAGCTCACTCCGCTGCATGGCACCCGGGATTCAAACCACCGAGCTGCCCCAACAGTTTTCAGAGGCTTAGTTTGTTGACCCACCACATGATGGTTATCCGCCAAGAAAATCAAAGTGGTATTCACACCTCTCTCCCATTAATTTGGTCATCTGGAAATTAGGCCAGGTTGGGATTTGAAGTTGGTGGCTTGCCCAAGGACACTATATCTGATATGCACTTGGGACTAATCTATCCCTTCTCATTGGCCCCCTACTTGCACAGGCTATAGTCAAAGATGATGACAGTTGTAGCTGAAAAAAAGGAGCGGATGGACCACAGATTCACCACACACACACACACACACACACACACACACACACACACACACACACACACACACACACACACACACACACACACACACACACACACACACACACACACACAGCCTTTCTGTGTAACAGTAGTTCACCTTTGTAAAGGTTTTCCACCAAAACTAGGGTCAAACAAATAGCAAAATTCAGGGCTATTTCTGAAGATCTTCATTTCAGGAATAGAAATGCAAAAGAACCACAATATGCATGTAAGATTGGCTCCACCCCATCCCAAAATGCACACAACAAAAACACAGAAGTATCAAATGTGAAACATTGCTTGGTCTCTTTCTCCTTCTAGTGACAACAGTTCTGTGACACCCCGGAAAGTCATATAAATACATATTTCTGGTGGCTTTTTTATTTAGTGTTTTCAGGCAGTGGATAAGTGAATCAGTGGAATATAGATCCTACAGGCAGGGTATCATACTGTATCTGCCACCAAGAAGATCTTCTCCACAGAGCAGACAAGGAAGAGGCATCTGCAATTTATTCCCATAAAGGTAGATGTATGTTCAAAATGAGGCTTACATCAAAATTAAAAGGCAAGCATTGGATGAAATTATCGAGAAAAACAACGCATTTCAGTAAGATTTATATAATTTCAATTGGGCGATCTCCTCTTCCCTTGAATATCAACATTATTTTGAGGGACTCTGATCAGGAATTGAAGAGATCTCATGGAATTCTAAAGGATGAAAGACATGCTCTCAAAGCAGTAATATTTTTCCTCAGGAGAGTAAGCAAAGCATCACAAAAACTCCAGCTTCAATCTGTGTAAGAATGGAAGAATGCTCCTACCAAACCATTAAAAAGAAAGACAGAAAAACCTTGGTGTTTTGCTTTTAAAAAATAATAGAAACAAATATTACCACATCCATTCTGTCGAGGTGCCCGAATGATTTGTGCGCCGGCTATTTTTATGTATTGATTTTTACACAAGGTAGTCTGTACTCCGGCAATATGTGTACCCTCCCCTTTTTTGAGAGGAAAATAAATCAGAAATTGTACAGTATGAAGGTGTTTGATGGAGAGAGAGAGAGAGAGAGAGAGAGAGAGAGAGAGAGAGAGAGAGAGAGAGAAGGTGGGCAAAATCCTCCCGTCTGTCTTCTGTTTTAAATCACATACTTTGTAGCCGCAAACAGCCAAAGGTTTCCATTAAAAATAAATACAATTATCAGCAGCCGAGCGGCCTTCACACAATGAGGGCAGGAGAGAACCATCAATGCCTTCCTTACCCTGTGTACTCTGTTAGATGCAATTTCCACAATCATCATACTTCAGGTTATTTTAGATGTGTTAATATTGTGTCCCAAAGAAAAGGCACTTATTCTCAAGGCTTATGCAACCCATTTCCCCATCTACTGTATATACTTGAATGTAAGCCGACCCGAACATAAATCGAGGACATTTTTACCACAAAAAACTGGTAAAACTTATTGACTCGAGTATAACCCGAGGGCTTACATTTGAGTATATACGGTATATGTTCCAGCTTGTGGCCGACTGTGGGAGGCGGTGGAATGGACGGGACTTTCCCTCTACCGCCTTCACTCAAATATAAGCCGAGGGCATTTTTTCCAGGCCAAAATAAGGGCTGGAAAAACTCGGCTTATATTTGAGGATATAGAGTATGTCCCTCCCTCTGAGTTCCTTGCTCAATATTTCCCTCCCTGGTTGATTGCTAAACAAAGGGACTCCGGGTAATATGAAAATGTAGAAGAGAAAGCTACCGTAAAGAAAGATGGGGAGGTTTTTTTGACTCAATGTACCCTCTATTAGAGATGGATGTTTACGTGTCTCTTCTCCCCTTTAATGCCATTTCCTTCTCCTTCGGTACAGAAGGTTTTATGTGTGCACCCTTTAAAAAGAATCCTGTCCTTTCCTCACAATCCCAAGTGGGTTTTTACAGATAATACCAGCCAAAATTCTTAAATTTAAAGGTGTCTCATCTGTAAAATAAGTTTAAATGGCAAAAAGGGGAAAGACGCAGAAGATCAGAAGGTGGGCTTCAGTCTCTTCTCTTGAGCATCATCTTCTAGAATGATTTTTTATTTATTTATTTGGAATATTTTTACCCCACCCTTCTAGGAAAAGGACCCAAGGCGGCTTACAGTAATGAGGGACTATATACAGCCCAGAACATTCAAGACATATTCAAGTTTAAGAACAGGTAATTAGAAGAGGCATCTTACAACAATTAAAAGACATTATTAAAGCTAAAAAGTGCATGCGAACAGTTAAAAGGAAAAAAAATCCATTATGAGAGGTGAAAAGCAACATGGAAAACACTAGTGTTCTTATGAAATCAGTAAATGCAATCAAACATGGTAATCCATCTAAAAGTCACATAACAGGTAGTTCATCATTCAAGGAAAGCTTACCTGAAGAGGAAGGTCTTTGCCTGCTTCCAGAAAGACAGCAGAGATGGGGCAGTCCTGGCCTCCAGCAGGAGGGAGTTTCAAAGTCTGGGAGCAGTAGCACAGAAGGTCCTTTTAAGCATTCTTATGAGACGCACCTCTGAAGGTGGCAGGATGGAGAGAAAGGCCTCTCTTGATGACCTTAGCACCTGGGCTGGTTCATACCTAGATGTGATATTTGAGGTAGCTTGGACCCAGGCCATTTTGTGTTGGTGAACCTATGGCACAGGTGCCAAAGGTGGCACTCAGAGCCCTTTCTGTGGGCACCCAACATCGCCCCTTCTGAACCACCTGTATTCAGGTTAAATCAGGCATGGCCAAACTTCGGCCCTCCAGATGTTTTGGACCGTAACTCCCACAGTCCTTTGCCATTGGCAATCTAAGCTTAGAATTCTGGGAGATGTGGTCTAAAACATCAGGATGGCCAAAGTTTGGGCATGCCTGGGTTAAATTGATGTATTGTCACTTTGCAAAAAATGAATGGGTTTTGAATAGCAGTTTGGTGGAGCTGCAATGTGATGCTGCCCTTCAAGTAGGCTTTGCTGCCAATATTCAAAAGTTTATGATTGTTTTATAGCCACAAGTCAGTTCCTTTTCACACAGTAACATTAGAATAATAGAATAATAGAGTTGGAAGAGACCTCAAGGACCATCCAATCCAACCCTCTTCCATGCAGGAACCCCTATCAAAGTACTGCCGGCAAATGGCCATCCAGCCTCTGCTTAAAAAACCCCAAAGAAGGAGACTCCACCACCCTCCTTTGTGGCAGCATATTCCACTGCCGGAGAGCTCTTAACCATCATGAAGTTCTTCCTAATGTTTACATTGAATCTCTTTTCCCGTGATTCTATGATTCTATAAAGGCATTCCTCTCCATTTCTTCAGTATATCCAAAATCTTCACCATGGGCATCCAAAAGACATTTTCGTAGACACTTTGCCCTCCCCATTTCATGCCACAGCTTCACTTATGGAACTCCAACTCACAAAATACACCCCACAGTCAGAGAATGAGCACTGCACAGTTCTCTCTTGTTTTGAGTTGTCTTTGGCAGCTGAGATTTAAATCAGAAAACAAGGGCCACTATCAATCAATTTTAATTTGAAGATTCCCCTGACCCTGTTTTGCTAAGAGTTTTATTTGTTGATCTCTCTGCTTGTTGCCATCTCCCACCCCTTGGATATCATGAGTTGTAAGTCCACTAAATTATTGGGGTGGGGGGCAGGGGAGGAAAAACATGTTGTCTTTTTTATTTGATTTGTTGAAGAGGAGGGGGAAAAGAAGTGCAGGAGAAAGAGACGGATGAATCAAAGATAAAAAAATCACTCCCTTTCACAAAACAATCTGTCATCTTATCAAAACAAACCCTCATACTGATGGAAATGTTAGTGACCGTAGCAAGGCGAGGGGGAAAATAACTGTGCTGCAGTGAACTGTACTCCGCAATATGGCAGCTGGTACCAAAGACAAGATGTTCTTCAGAAATCCACAGAACGTATGGGAGCTTGTGAAGGGAGGGAGGGAGATGACTGGATTTCTCACTGATCACAGATTTATCAGAGCAGTGAAAGAATCTGCCAACTGCTTCCCTGTTTTTCCTCATCGCGAACAAAAGATTTGGAAACTTATGTTGCCCTAAATGCCAAGGTACCCAGCATATTCCATATGCTTAATTTTAAAGCCAACAATTAATCGGATCAGTTTAACAATAAGTTTGGAACGACAACGACTCACCCTCCAGCATCCAGTGGTTAGAAGGTTTTGCCCACTTGAGCCATGCATCTTCTCCAGACACCAACTTCAAAGAAAGCTGTTTTTCTCCCTTCTTGAATAGATGATCAACTTGTGTATATAGAAGGAGTTGGAGTTGGCCCATGGTGAAGATTTTGGTGTTGGAGTGGGTGAGGAAAATGCAAAGATCCAAATAAATAAATAAATAAATAAATAAATAAATAAATAAATAAATAAATAAAAGCCCTATATCCATAGTGGATCAGTTCCAAGCATCTGCCTGGATGCTGAAAACTGCAGATAATAATGGACCTCGTATATAGTGTGGTCTCACATTCCCTCTAGCAGCCATATCTGGCAATTATGTCACAGAAATGCTCATTTCTGTTGTTGTTTTTTTAAAAAAAACTATTTTTTTTCAGCTCCTATATTGTGGATATAGGGGCCGTACTAGATATTCCCAATATTATGGATATAGGGGTCCTACTATATATTCCTAATAAATACAACATAAGCATGTTGTATTTATTTCCCCTAGCTTCCCTGTTCCCCCCCCCTTCTATCTCTCACTCACACACACATTTATGTTATAAAACACAGGGAAAATAAAACCCTCATATATTTGGGGTTTTTAAAAAAAATGATTGTGAAAAGAAAATGTTCAGTGGACTGAGCTAAAACAGAAAGCTACAGCAGGTCTAAAGAAAGTCATGGAGAAAAATGGCAGACATTTTTGTTAGAGGTGATGGAGTGATTCTGTCTCCTTCTACTCCCTCTGCTATAGCATGATGTATATCTCAGCTGATTATAGTGACATTCTGGTATGCCTGATGTTGCCTTTAGAGATAGGTAAAACCTATGGGATTTCTCCATTATAAGTCCCAGAATCTCACAGGGACGTTGGATAAAAAGACACACTGTCACTGGGAGTAAGGATTTGGATCCCAAAAATAAATGTTTCCTATCTTGCTTGCATGCTTCCTCTGGTACATAGTTTCAAGAAATTACCCACAGGAAATTACCTGCAGTGTGATGTAGCGGCCAGGAAAGCCAATGTGATTCTTGGCTGCATCAACAGAACCATAATGGCTAGATCAAGGGAAGTGATAGTACCACTCTATTCTGCTCTGGTCAGACCCCACCTGGAGTACTGTGTCCAGTTCTGTGTGCCTCAATTTAAAAAGGACGTTGACAACCTTGAGTGGGTCCAGAGGAGGGCAACCAGGATGGTTGAAGGTCTGGAGCAAATGACTTATGAGGAACGGCTTAGGAAGCTGGGAATGTTTAGCCTTACAAAAAGAAGACTGAGAGAGGATATGGTAGCTATGTTTAAATATTTGAAAGGATGTCATATTGAAGAGGGAACAGGTTTGTTTTCCATGGCTTCAGAGACTAGGACTTGGGGTAATGGTTTCAAACTACAGGAAAAGAGATTCCATTTGAACATTCGGAAGAACTTCCTGATGGTTAGACCTGTTCGGCAGTGGAATATGCTGCCACAAAGGGTGGTGGGGTCTCCTTCTTTGGAGGTTTTTAAGCAGAGGCTGGATGGCCATCTGTCAGAAATATTGTGATGGGGTTCCTGCATGGCAGAGGGTTGGACTCGATGGCCCATGAGGTCTCTTCCAACTCTATGATTCTATGACATGCTTCAGCTAAGACTGCTGCTCTTTACCAAAATGAACATTTTATCCATGTTTTGCCCATCTCTCTCATCCACCTTCCATGATTCCAGCTGAAGCTAGACCAAATGATGCATGCACTTTGCCCTCTCCAGCTGGGCTTGTTCTCACTGCTACACTTGGAGGCTTAAACCCAGTTAAGCAGAGTCAATCTACTTTCAGAGGTGTTTTCAGTAGTTCTACACCAGTCAGCACCAGAAATTGGACTGAGGCCAAAGATTGATACACCATCACCTGAGATGTGATGCTCATCCCAGGCTTAACCACATGACTTCCAGGGTTTAGGCAGAAGTTGGGAGTTCAATTCCCCACTGGACTGGACTTGATGACCCATAGGGCTGTTTTCAGCACTCCAGTTCTAAGCTTCTAATTTTCTTTTTCTTTTTGCATTCATCTCATTGAGGTAGAATTCTCCATCCCTTCCACCAGAGGTGGACTCTTGTTGAACTCAGAGTCAAATTTTTGGTGTGGGAATGGGTGAGGAACATGCAAGATCCAAATAAATAAATAAATACATAAATAAATACATAAATAAAAAGATATAATGGGGGTGGGACCTGAAACCAGAACTATCTAGAAACACTTGAGTAGATTTGCAAAGTATAATTCTGGAAACCAGAAGTGGCTTGTGTTGAATGGAGAGACCCACAGTGGGTTTGGCTTGGAAATGACCATGAGATGGCTTTGATTTGGAGCCCTTGAAGCTCAGTGGTTGAGATAAATATTAGGAGTTCGATTTCCCACTGTGCCTCCTTGACAGGGGCTGAACTTTGTGAACCATAGAGTCCCTTCCAACTCTTTGGTTCTTTTTTTTTAAAGCATTTTTATTAGAAAATTTTAATATACAGAAGAAAATCAAATTCAAAACGTTAACAATACAAAATCAATCTATCACTAAAGTTAGGCTTCCCTCTGTTCTTCACGTGGTTTTAGTGTTATTCATCTCCTAGCCTTCCTTTCTAACAAACCCCTTTTATATACTTATAAAAAAAGATTCTAGAAGTAAGTAGTAATCCTTCGAGTTCTACCCTAATCCGGTAAGGGTCTTTAATTCCTTACAATAAGTCTCCATGTAGTTCTTAAATTTTTGCCAGTCTTTTTGGAACCTCTGGTTGTCTTGATCCCTCAGTCTGAATGTCAGTCTGGCCATCTCTGCAAAGTCCAATAATTTCGCCCTCCATTCATCCAAAGACGGTATATACATTGTCTTCCAGTTCTGTGCCAGGAGCATTCGTGCCGCTGCTGTTGCATACAAAAATAGGGTCCTATCTGCTCCTTTAATTTCATTGTCCACCAACCCTAACAAAAAAAGTTCAGATCGTTTTGGGAATGTACACTTTAACATCTTTTTGAGTTCATCATATATCAATGCCCAATACTCTTTCACTTTCTCACAGGTCCACCACATATGATAAAAGTCACCTTGTTTCTCTTTACATTTCCAACAATGATCATCTTTCATCCTATACATCTTTGCTAATTCCGTTGGAGTAATATACCACCTATACATCATTTTCAACAGATTTTCTTTTATCAAAGTACATGCAGTAAACTTCATGTTCTTTTTCCACAATCTTTCCCACACATCTAACTCAATATTGTGACCCAGATCCATAGCCCATTTTATCATACATTCTTTGACTTGTTCATCTTTTAGGTTCAACTCCAACAAGAAATTATATAATCTAGTCAACAATTTCTTTTTTGGGCCCATGATTATGGTTTGAAACTTAGATTCCTTCTCTCCAAACCCAGACATCCTTCTATCTTTCTGAAAAATGTCATGTAGCTGATGGTACTGGAACCAACCTGTTAACTTCTCTTTTAACATTTCATAAGACTTCGGTCTAGGACCTTTTTCTGGGAAAAATAACACATCCCCATATGTGATCCCCACTCCTTCTGTATCTTTCCTCTTGATCGCCGATGCTTCAATCGGGGATAACCACCTCGGGGTGTGTTTAATAAAGGTTTCAACCGTTCCCAGACCTGAAGTAGTGACTTTCTAATTACATGATTCATAAAACTTTTATGTACTTTCACTTTATCATACCAAAGATAAGCGTGCCAACCAAATCTATTATCATGACCTTCTAAACCCAAAAGATCCTCATCAACTAAAGTAATCCAATCTTTTATCCAACCGAGACAGGCCACTTCATAATACAATCTCAGGTCTGGCATGGCAAATCCTCCCCTTTCCTTGGCATCTGTTAATAATTTAAACCTTGTTCTAGGTCTTTTACCTTGCCAGACAAATTTAGACAATGTCTTCTGCCATTCCTTAAAATGGCCTATCCCTCTGATTATTGGGATCATTTGAAATAAGAATAACAACCTTGGTAACACGTTCATCTTTATCACCAAAATTCTTCCCATCAACGACAAATTCAATCTATTCCATGTTTCCAAATCTCTCTTAATCGAATTCCAAACCATATTATAGTTATCCTCAAAGAGATTCAAGTTTGTAAGAGATAAATTAATTCCCAAATATTTAACTTTTTTCACAACTGAGAGAGCAGACAGTTTTTCAAATTCTTCACAGTCTTTCTTTGTTATATTTTTCAATAGGACCTTCGTCTTATTCTTATTCAGTTTAAAGCCGGCTAAATTACCAAATTCTTCAATTACCTTCATCACCTCAATAATACTTTTTTTTGGATTCTCTAACGTCAAAACCAAATCATCAGCAAACGCTTTTAGTTTATATTCCTTATCCCCCACACTTATACCTTTAATTATCACCATGTCTCTCAGTTTAACTAACAATACTTCCAGTACAGTAATAAATAACAATGGAGACAGTGGGCACCCTTGTCTTGTACCTTTCCCAATCGGGAAACTTTCTGTTATCACATTATTAACCAATAAACTTGCTTTCTGTTCCTTATATATTGCATTAACACCATTCCAAAACTTTGTTCCCACTCCCATATGTTCCAAGTTCTTCTTCATGAATTGCCAAGAAACATTATCAAAGGCTTTTTCAGCATCGATAAATATCAAAGCAGCTTGTTCTCCTTCCTGACTTCTAGATATTCTATTATATCAATTATATTTCTCATATTATCTTTCATCTGTCTGCCAGGAAGAAACCCTGCTTGGTCTTTGTGTAGCAATTCATTTTAAACCCTTTTTAATCTATTGGCCAAAACATCGGCAAATAATTTATAATCTCCGTTCAAAAGGGAAATGGGCCTATAATTTTTGACATCTGTCACGTCTGAATTCTCCTTTGGGATCAGTGTTATATACGCCTCCTTCCAGGTATTAGGTATAACTCCTTTTTCTAAAACTTCATTCATCACCTCCACCATTATTGGTAACATTTCTTCTGACAATTTTTTATAATATTTTGCAGTCAAACCATCTGGACCCGGTGATTTTCCAGTTTTTGCCCTCTCTATTGCACTTTGTACTTCATGTGGGGTAATTTTCTCACTCAATGTCAACAATTGGCTTGTTGAAATTTTTTTCAATCCATTCTCTCTTAAATATCTATCAATCTGCTCCGGATCCAACTCTTTGGTTCTAAGGTGATGGGGATAAAGATGCTGATGGCATTAACTTTTTCTAAAGGAGCCTACTGCCTAGATGCCCTAAGCACCTCTGATCTCACCTGATTTCGGCAGCTAAGCAGGGTTGGCCCGGGCTAGTACTTGGATGGGAGACCACCAAGGAATACCAGGTGCTGTAGGCACCTGGAGTAGTATTCCTGCCAAGAAAACTCCATAGACATGGGATCACGATGAGTCAGTCAAGACTATAATGACACCACACACACACACACACACACACACAATTTTTGATTTGATGAGACCCAGCTCCTGACCTTTAAAAAAAGAAACCTTCTTGTGGATGTTGCACAGCTGTGCTACCTGGTCATAACTGGATGTATTGTTTATATGGTTTGGGGACGTATGTGATATAGGGGGAGGGGGGGTGAGGAGCATGAAATATTGGTAAGAATGGTTTTGACTGCCTGAGAGAGAACTGGCATATTTGAGACTCTTATCAGGCAATCTCATGGGGCAGGGTGGAGAAGATCTGGCAGATGGGGGTTCTGGTGTCTGGGTCTAAGAGAAGCCTGACAAGCACTTGGGGTTTGGGGAGAAGTAGTTGTAGCCTTGTGGTGCAGTGTTTAAAACAGCTGTATTGCAGCTGTAACTGCACTTTCAACCTGGGGTTCAATCCCAGGTAGCTGGCTCAGGATTCACTCAACCTTCTGTCCTTCTGAGATCAGTGAAATGAGTACCCAGCTCACTGGGGGAGCAATGTGTAGTCTTCATAATTACTTGTAAACTGCCCATAGAGTGCTTTAAGTGCTATGGGATGGTATATAAGCAGCACATTCTGTTTTTGTTTGCTTGCTTTTAGTGTAGAGATTGAAGGGTTTTACCAAAAGAATAACTAGGCTACTGGCAAAACCTTTATAGGCCACTAATAAAAAAAAACATTGCAGGCTTCTGAGTGCAACCCACTCTTTTTCAAAGTCCCTTTTTTGCTTTACCAAATGAAGGTAAAAAAGTGAAAGGATGGGCAATGTTCTTTTAACTTCATTTGAAAAGCTCATTTGTTCTATTCAAGCTGCATGGTGCCAAGTTCAAAACCTGAAGGGTTAACTATGTGGAGTGTGTTCCAAGGGCCCAAGAGAAGGGACAATTAATACACACACACACACACACACACACACACACACACACACACACACACAAGAAAGATAAGTCTGGAGGCAGCTGAAAGAGGAAGAGAAGAAATAAGTGAAAAATTATAATGAAAACCCACATGCATTTATATATGTGGTGGTGACTTAAACAAACCATTAGACTAAACAGTCAAGAGACAAGACAAAGGCCATTACTTCACGTCCCTTTCATCACAGTTCGCCGTCCCACTTGGGAATGGTATGAACAAAAGTTACTCCACGTCCATTGCGTAACAACGGGAGTTCGTCCTGACCACGCCCCCAGAACTGGGATTTAAGCAGTATCAGCGATTCCCCTCCCTGGCCTCGGGAATCTGCTTGTCTCGGTGCTCATTCTGAAACGAGTGCCCGTGAGATAAGGCTCATCATGTAATGTGCCATTCTCCATCTAGTGGAAGAAGTGCGAAGTGCCATTCAGCAGTACATTCCCTGTGGAGTCAGCAATGCAGTGCAGAGAGATTAAAAGACAAATGCCTCAAACTTAGCTCCATAGCGCACTGAAGGCAAAGTTGAAGAGACTCGAAAGACCAAAAAAATGGAAGGTCGGACCAAAGAAAAAACCGAGAATGAAGGCTAAGAAGTTCAGATGTTGTTACAAAACAAGGAACTGCAGTAACAGTCATCACGGTACCATCAGTCATGCCCGTGGGTACACAGGAACAGGGACAGTACTGGGACAAGACCACGTGACTGCGAGCGACGTGATCACGAACCAAACATCAACTTGGAATGAGGAAGGACATGAAAGGTAGATTTGATACCTGTATTAGAGAGAAGAGAAGTGACAGTAGCATTGAGGACTGTTCTGGACACCATTTACACTTCCATCTTTACTGCTGGCCTAACAATAGAGATGGACCTTCATGGGCTTTTGCCTTGACAGGCCTGACTTATCAGATGCTCTCAACATCTCCTCTTGATTTACACAACAGCGCCCTACACACACACACACACACACACACACACACACACACACACACACACACACACACACACACACACACACACACACACACACACACAAATTGGAAGCATTTTCTGAGATCTGTACCTGGCAATGTTGTTTGCTCATCTTTTCATAATTTATACTGTTCTCCCAATTAAACTTTATGGTAAACAGATGTAGCCTGACTCCATTTGTTCCTCGATCACAGCCTCTCTTTTTCCTTTCAGAAGGAGAGGAAAGCCATGGCTTACAAAGAGAGTAATCAAGGGGGATTAGAGTCATATTGCATACAATGTGCTTTTCCATTTTGAGCTTCTGCCGTTGTGTCAGACTTGCAGCTGGGGAGAAGAGATGTAAGGGGAACATTCGGGCTAAATGAGGACAAAAACTTTGAGGGGAGATTATTCTCTGCAGGAAAATCTGAGGGGGAAAGAATGGAAGTCAGACATCTGACAGAGCAAGAAATAAAATGATGTTTTTCTAAAAAAGTTCAGCAGGCCCAATGAGAAAAGGAATAGTTGGTGAACTCCTCCAGAGAGAGGGAGACTAGGTGGCCCTGTTTGTTGAGAATGGGAAACCATATTTCTAAGAAGGAAAGTTTCATTATTAGCACAATGTCCGGTAGTTAATAATGTTGACACATTTGGGTTAACCCCAACTTCTGTCTCTTCAATATTTTGCATGGGAGACTGCCATCCAAGTTGGGGTGAGGAGGAGGAGATTTATTTTATCTTATTTATTTATTTATTTTTATATTTATATCTCACCAGATTTTCCCATAAGGGAACTCAAGGTGGTTAACAGGTATAAAAATCCAAAATACAAGCACAAAGGAATAGTACTCGGTTCCATAAAAATGCACCTAAAAATAATAAGCAAACCTACAGTGGAACCCAAAATTAAAAAAGAAAAACTACACAACAATAAAGTAATATTACTAATGAAATTACTAAAGCAACATGGCGAGAGAAAAAGAGGCGGGCATGAAAACTGAAATCCCTACTCAAAAGAATCATAAGTCAACCCCCTTGGTCGCTGAATGCATCCATATACAGCCAAGTAGACATGGGCACGGAGCGGCGAAATTCTCGTTTCCGTTTTCAGTTCTCGTTATTGTTACGTAATGGGTAACGGTAACAAGAATTACTCCGCTCCAGCTCAAACCCGAACTGAAAAAGAAAAACTGAGTCTGATTTTTCATTGTCGTTCATGGCATCGCGGTGATCACACGATGCCAAGCAGCACAGAAAAAAATTTTTTTAAAAAACCCGATTCCCAGCCATAAAAGCAGGCGAAAACATGCCTGCCTCAGTGAGGGCACCTACCAGAGAGGGGTGGTTTCTGGGGGGGTCCCTGGCCTTCTGCCCCCTCCTGTCCTGGGCTGCTGGTACCAGTCTAGGGGGCATCCTCGTCGTCTCCATTTGCCATGCGGTGGGGGGGGTCCAAAATGGCGACCACAATATTTATTTTTAAATCATGGTCCAAAAACCCACCAAAGCACCACAGAAACATTTGAAAATTAGGTATTTTAAATGCCTGATTTTTTATAGTAGCAGCAGTGGGTTTTTCTTGCAGTAAAACGTCTCCATTGATTTTATTTTATTTTATTTTTATTTTTATTTTTTTACACCTGTGCATGAGCAATGATGGGCTGGCCATGGGATGGGACCATGTACATTTTTGGACCCATTCCACCAATCGCATGGCCAGGTTTTGACTGAGACTTCTGGGTGTGCCAGAGAGGGCATTAAAAGCCCACAAACCCTAAACCTAACCCTAACCCTAACCCATACGCCAGTATGCTGTCCTTCTTAGTGGGTCAGAGGCACCCAGAGGTGCAGTCCACTAACCCACCCTAACCTTAACCATAACCCTAAGCCTAGCCCTTACCCTAACCCCAACCCTAACCCAGATCCGTACACAAGTACACTTTCCTTCTTAGTGGGTCCCAGGCACCCAGAGAGGTGCCTCCCACAGCCCACTATCCCCTATCCCATCCCCTAACCTGTACGTCAGTATGCTAGTATGCTCCCCTTCTTAGTGAGTCAAAGGCCGTTACTTCACGAAGTACTTCGCTTCGCAGCGGGATTGCCTTTGCTTTGAATGCGAAGCCGGTCACGTGGTCTCCCTTCGCCCCCACCCCTCTTTCTCTGGCCTCACCATGCGAAATTTTAGGATCGAATCCATTACTACCTCACGTGCTCCCTTCGCATTCGGAAGCTTACTTGCAACGTCCGGTTTCTGCTTTCTTTTATTTTTTAAAAAAAATTACCACGGCGTATCGATGCATCAATACCCGGCTGTCATTTGCGGTCAGAGGCGCACAAGCCAGCGGTCAAGCCCGGCGCTCAAAGGCCCCTGCGGTTGTCCCAAGGACTTGTGGGCGGCCATCGTGTTTCCCTGAAGCAGAGCAGCTGGGTTGGTTTTTTTGGGGGGGCGGGGCAGGGAGAGGCTTCTCTCAGCTTCATCGCCCTGTGTGCCCCACCACCGCTCTCTGGGTGGGCGCGCGCGGGGGTGTCTTGCAGCAGCGGCACCGACACCCCCTCCCCCTCCCTCTGCGCAGCCCTTCGCCATCCCTTGCCAGCGGAGGGGCTCTGCTCACGTCACCCGAGGACGCTTGCCCCCCCTCTGTTGCCCCTGCCCCGTGTACAGAAGGCAAGATCAAAAGAACGGGTTAACCGAAATATCTATGCATCGGCATTTCGGAGAAAAAGTAAGTTAAAAATATATACATATATATTAACTGGCCACATGTGACTTTGGATGCGAAGCGGGATGTGAAGCGAAGAAGATTCCCGGCCTCCGGCAGGGGAATCTCTCGCCCCACTTGGAGCACGGTTTAGGGGGCGTGGTCGGGGTGGTGCCGAATCCAAAGAGGAGGAGCGTGCGGACTGAAGCGATCGATTCGCACGGAAATTACGGCTCGCCGCGCAGCGAGAGGTTCGTGAAGTAACGGCCAAAGTGAGGGCCCCAGAGAGGTGCCTCGCAGAGCCCACTATCCCCTATCCCATTCCCTAACCTGTACGGCAGTACGCTACTATGCTTCCCTTCTTACTGAGTCAGAAGCACCCAGAGAGGTACCTCCCAGAGCTGACTTACCCCAACCCCAACCCCAACCCAAACGACAAACGACAAATGGAAATGACAAATTTTTGAAAATTTCCTCGACAAACGGAAACGAGCCGAAACGGACCCGTCCCAACAATCAAAAACTTGAAACGTCATTTTTCCTGGTCGTCCCCATCTCTATTTAACACCTTTCCCTTCCATCTGTTTTTCACGTTTATGAATTCTGAATTTTACTCGTTGATTCATTTGATTTTTCTAGCCTTTTTATGTGTGTGTTGTTGGTTTTTTTGCTATCTTTTGTTGTTCATTTTGTTTTATGATGTCGTGGTGCCAAAGAAGTCCAGTTGCCATGACTAAACTTCCCCATAAAACTGTTGACCTGGATGACTGAGGATCTTCACAGACACAGACATGTGGTGCCAATTTATTATGTTGGTGTTTTGTAATCGTTGATTGTGCCATTGTTCTTGGGCATACTCCACCCCATGTGGCTGCCTGCCAGATAAGAATGAATGAATGAATGAATGAATGAATGAATGAATGAATACCAACATGCTAGCTGAAGGAATTCCTGCTGAATTCTGGTAGTGATGGTGAGCTTATTTTCCACCTACCCACCACGGGAGGCTGTGATGGTATGCAACACAGAGTCAGCCAGCTGTTCTGGATACCTCTCTCTTCCCCCACCTCACTGGGCCATCCCTGCCCATTTGATTGCTGCCGGAAACAAGATGAAGGAGGTGTTGATAACTCAGGAGGTGATGTCTTCTGCTGCTGTGTAAAATGGGCTGTTATGCACTGCAGGTTCCATATGGACAACATTTGTCACTCTCTGCTCTGTGGCTTAGGGTCCTGATGACTCATAATTTGTGGAGTCACCAATGTGGTGGACCCTAATATTAAGTTCACTAGGGAAGACACCCAAGACAACAGGCTGGCTTTCCTGGATTGTGCAGTCATCATCAGACCCGACCATGGCCTGGGAGTAGAAGTTTACAGGAAACTCATGCACACAGATCAGTACTTACTGTTTGGCTCCCACCATCAATTACAGCACAAACTAGTACTGTATGGATATTATTTTGTACCTAACAAACCTTTTCAGGCCATTGTTCATCTTATGAGCCTATTTCAGACCAGGGTGACAAGAGGTCAAAGCTGGAGGACTCGCACTAGCTGTATTCAGACTGCTGAAGCTGTTTGGATGAGCAGCGAAACATTTATATCTCTCAAGAAAAAGAAGTCCAGTAGCCATGACTCAACTTCCAGATAAACTCAGCTGGATGACTGAGAATCTTCACAGACATTTTGTTTCAGTTTTTTTAAAAAAAATATTTTTTTACTGCTGACCAGCCCAGCCATCCGGCACTTTTTTCACCTTTTTTTACCCTCATGCCAACCAGCTGGCCCACGAGCTGGTTGGCACTTTTTAAACTTCTTCCCCCCCCCCCAGTTGACCAGTTGGTGCTTATTTTTATTATTTATTTTGTCAAGTGCTGAGATCAGAAGTTGCCAAAATAAATAATAAACAAAAATGGAATGGAAGAAACCAAAAATTTCCATTTCATTTTTTTTTTATTTTTTAAAGGGTGAAATGAAAAATGACAGAATGAAACAAAAAATGAAAAATTAAATCATGCGATGCCAAGCAGCACAGAAAAAAGTTTTAAAAATTAAAAAAAACGATTCCCGGCCAAAAAAGCAGGTGAAAATATGCCTGCCTCACTGAGGGCACCTACCAGAGAGGGGTGGTTTCTGGGGGGTCCCCGGCCTTCCCCCCTCTCCTGTCCTGGGCTGTTGGTACCAGGCTGGGGGGGGGCATCCTCAGTAAGAAGGGAACCATAGTAGCGTACTGCCATACAGGTTAGGGAATGGGATAGGGGATAGTGGGCTCTGCGAGGCACCTCTCTGGGGGCCTCACTTTGACTCACTAAGAAGGGGAGCATACTAGCATACTGACGTACAGGTTAGGGAATGGGATAGGGGATAGTGGGCTGTGGGAGGCACCTCTCTGGGTGCCTGGGACCCACTAAGAAGGAAAGTGTACTTGCGTACGGATCTGGGTTAGGGTTGGGGTTAGGGTAAGGGCTAGGCTTAGGGTTACGGTTAAGGTTAGGGTGGGTTAGTGGGCTGCACCTCTGGGTGCCTCTGACCCACTACGAAGGACAGCGTACAGGCGTATGGGTTAGGGTTGGGTTAGGGTTAGGGTTAGGGTTAGGGTTTGTGGGCTTTTAATGCCCTCTCTGTCACACCCAGAAGTCTCAGTCAAAACCTGGCCATGCGTTTGGTGGAATGGGTCCAAAAATTTACATGGTCCCATCCCATGGCCAGCCCATCATTGTGCATGCGCAGGTGTAAAAAAGTAAAAATAAAAATAAAATAAAATAAAATCAATGGAGACGTTTTATTGCAAGGAAAACCCACTGCTGCTACTATAAAAAATCAGGCATTTAAAATACCTAATTTTCAAATGTTTCTGTGGTGCTTTGGTGGGTTTTTGGACCATGATTTAAAAATAAATATTGCGGTCGCCATTTTGGATTTCCCCCCCACCGCATGGCAAATGGAGATGACGAGGATGCCCCCCCCAGCCTGGTACCAGCAGCCCAGGACAGGAGGGGGCAGAAGGCCAGGGACCCCCCCAGAAACCACCCCTCTCTGGTAGGTGCCCTCACTGAGGCAGACATATTTTCGCCTGCTTTAATGGCCAGGAATCGGGTTTTTTTTTTAAAAAAAAAACTTTTTTTCTGTGCTGCTTGGCATTGCGCGATCGCCGCGATGCCATGAACGACAACGAAAAATCAGACCCAATTTTTCTTTTTCAGTTCGAGTTCGAGTTGGAGCGGAGTAATTCTCGTTACCATTACCCGTTACGTAACGATAACGAGAACCGAAAACGGAAACGAAAATTTCGCCTAGTCGTGCCCATGTCTAGTGTTAAATATGCATATTTGGCAGCTTTTCGAAGGAAGAGATTGGAAAGCCTGCCTGAAGAGAAACATGTTCAAGGATTTATTGAATGTAATCAAGGAAGAGGCCAGGCCCATTTCAGATGGAGGTCTATTCCACACAGTCGTGAGGCAACCACAGAGAAGGCTCAGGTTCTTTTCTTGTTCTTTCCTTCTGGGTTTCTCTAAGGATTGCCAGCCTGTGTTTCAGCTTTAAAATAGTATATTTTAAAATAAAAAAATAATAAAATCAGAGCTCTCGGAGACATTTCAGAATACTGACCTGTCCCTTGCCAAGATTCTCTCAGTTGTGGCATCTATTAGACATGGAGAAATTCTTGAGTGGAGTTTTCTAAGCTCCATGGGAACTGCAAAGCATTGGGAGATAGTAGTCTCTCTGTTCGTGGCATTCTGTAGATGGAGCATCTCAAAAACCAGCTAGTGCTCTAAAGCTTTGCAGTTCCCATGGAGCTTATACAGTAGGACCCCCATATCCATTGATTCATTATCCACTGATTCAGTTATCTACGGTTGGCAGAGGGGAAAATTAAATAGCTCAGCAGCCACAAATCAAGCTATTGTCACAAACAGCATCTGTAAAGCAAGCTACTCTCACAAACAGCATAAAGCAAGCTACTGTCTCAAAGCAGCATTCATAAAGCAAGCTACTGTCGGGAAACAGCAGTTTGGAGGTGGGTCGGAAGGTGTTCTCTCTTATCCATGGTTTTCATTATCCATGGGAAGGCCTGGAACCAATCCCCGGTGGATACCAGGGCCCTACTGTGTAATGATGACCACTCAATTCCTCTAGCTGTAGCATATATCCCATCCCTTTACCTGTGACCTCTTGGAATGCCACCCTTATGAGCCTTTAGAAAAAAAAATCAGCTCTTGGGGTAGAGGATAGGCATGGGTTTGGGGATATATATACAGGTAAAGGGATGGGATTCAAAATACCAGAAAAAATGACATGGATTAAGAAAAGGACCCAGTCTGGAGTGTCTTTTGAAGAGTACATTAGGCCAAATTTCCATGTCCTCATCTAGATGACCCAGGGAGCAAAGCAGACCCTACCGTGACCATTTATGGTGCAGTTTTAGCATATGTGGCTGCACTTCCTTTTCTGAGGAGGGGTGTGTGTGATTAAATTAATTGGCTGACTACTGAGCTGCAGTCCACACTGCACCACCTACCATTTCCTAGAAAACACTGTGTCCCCAACACCAACTATAAAATCTCCATCAATGTATTCCTCAGGTCCTCTGCATCTGAGCAATTTATGGGAGATGTATTTGCAGTTGCCAATCAGTAATGGATCTTACTTGCATTGGTTTCATTTTCCAATGCATCAGACCCGGACCGCAATCAACAAACCCATTAACTGTGTGCAGATTATTGGAGCACCTCTGTGAATGCAAAAGACAAATTGTGACCATTATGACTTTGTCTCTTACCCATTAAAAGGCAAACCAAAGAAATATAGTATTTTAAAATTGTCCACAGTTCCCCCTATCTGGCATCACTTGATCAACTGTAGCTCAACACTCTGCTTAATTCTTTTTTCTCAGACTCCTACATCTCAGAACCCCCCCTTTGTGCAGCTTCCATTATCCCTATTCATTGTCAGAGGAACTAGAGATCAAATTGCCAGCATGCGCTGGATTATGGAGAAAGCTAGAAAGTTCCAGAAAAACATCTACTTCTGCTTCATTGACTATGCCAAAGCCTTTGTTGTGGAACACAACAAACTATGACAAGTTCTTAAAGGAACGGGAATGCCTACCACCTTATCTGTCTCCTAAGAAATCTATATGCCTCAGTCTGGAATATCTTATAAATGGGGCACATTTCTACTTTTGTGTCCCAGTTGATCAGTGAGGCTACAAAATAAAACAGGCTGAACTGTGCTTTCACCATTGTAAGGCTAATTACACTGGTGACAATGAGGCCTATAATAAGACTTCCTGGGGTAGGAACTGGCAAGCCACCCCGGTATCCCTGCCAAGAACATCCCATGGTCAGAAACAAAAGGCTAAAAGATATGACGCTGGAAGATGAGCCCCTCAGGTCGGAAGGTGTCCAACATGCTACTGAGGAAGAGCGGAGGACAAGTACAAGTAGCTCCAGAGCTAATGAAGTGGCTGGGCCAAAGCCAAAAGGACGCTCAGCTGCAGACGTGCCTGGAAGAGAAAGGAAAGTCCAATGTTGCAAAGAAATATACTGCATAGGAACCTGGAATGTGAGATCTATGAACCAGGGTAAGCTGGATGTGGTCAAACGTGAGATGGAAAGAATAAACATTGACATCCTGGGCATCAGTGAACTTAAATGGACAGATATGGGTAAATTCAGTTCAGGTGACTATCACATCTACTACTGTGGGCAAGAATCCCATAGAAGAAATGGAGTAGCCTTCATAGTCAACAATAGAGTGAGAAAAGCAGTGCTGGGATACAACCTAAAAAATGATAGAATGATCTCGGTACGATTCCAAGGCAGTCCTTTGAACATCACAGTAATCCAAGTTTATGCACCAACTACCGGTGCTGAAGAGTCTGAGATTGACCAATTTTATGAAGACTTACAAGAACTTCTAGAACTGACACCAAAGAAAGATGTTCTTCTCATCATAGCGGATTGAAATGCTAAAGTAGGGAGTCAAGTGATAAAAGGAATAACTGGCAAGTTTGGCCTTGGAGTTCCAAATGAAGCAGGGCAAAGGCTAATTGAGTTTTGTCAAGAGAACAAGCTGGTCATTGCAAACACTCTTTTCCAACAACACAAAAGGCGACTCTACACATGGACATCACCAGATGGACAATACCAGAATCAGATTGACTATGTTCTCTGCAGCCAAAGATGGAGGAGCTCTATACAGTCAGCAAAAACAAGACCTGGTGCTGACTGCGGCTCAGATCATCAGCTTCTTATTTCAACATTCAAACTTAAACTGAAAAAAGTAGGGAAGATCACTGGGCCAGTCAGGTATAACTTAAGTCAAATCCCATATGAATACACAGTGGAAGTGAAGAATAGATTCAAGGAACTAGATTTGGTGGACAGAACACCTGAAGAACTATGGATGGAGGCTTGTAACATTGTACAGGAGGCTGCAATGAAAAATATTCCAAAGAAACGAAAATGCAAGAAAGCAAAGTGGTTGTCCAACGAGGCCCTACAAATAGCGGAGGAGAGAAGGGACGCAAAATGCAAGGGAGAAAGGGAAAGATACAGAAAATTGAATGCAGACTTCCAAAGAATAGCAAGCAGAGACGGGGCAGCCTTCTTGAATGGACAGTGCAAAGAAATAGAGGAAAACAACAGAAAGGGAAAAACCAGAGATCTGTTCAAGAAAATTGGAGATATTAAAGGGGTATTTTGTGCAAAGATGGATATGATAAAGGACAAAAATGGTAGGGACCTAACTGAAGCAGAAGAGATCAAGAAGAGATGGCAAGAATATACAGAAGAATTATATCAGAAAGATCTGGATGTCCCTGACAACCAAGATAGCGTAATTGCTGACCTGGAGCCAGACATCCCGGAAAGTGAAGTCAAGTGGGCCTTAGAAAGCATTGCAAACAACAAGGCCAGTGGAGATGACGGCATTCCAATTGAACTCTTTAAAATCTTTAAAGAGGATGCTGTAAAGGTGCTGCATAAGATATGCCAGCAAATTTGGAAAACCCAGCAGTGGCCAGAGGACTGGAAAAGATCGGTCTACATCCCAATCCCAAAGAAAGGAAACGCCAAAGAATGCTCCAACTATCGCAGAATTGCACTCATTTCACATGCTAGCAAGGTTATGCTCAAAATTCTACAAGGCAGGCTTCAGCAGTATGTGGAAAGAGAACTTCCAGAAGTACAAGCTGGATTTCGAAGGGGCAGAGGAACTAGAGATCAAATCGCCAACATGCGCTGGATTATGGAGAAAGCCAGAGAGTTCCAGAAAAACATCTACTTCTGCTTCGTTGACTATGCCAAAGCCTTCGACTGTGTAGACCACAACAAACTATGGCAAGTCCTTAAAGGAATGGGAGTGCCTGACCACCTTATCTGTCTCCTAAGAAATCTATATGTGGGACAAGCAGCAACCGTCAGAACTGGATATGGAACAACTGACTGGTTTAGAATTGGGAAAGGAGTACGACAAGGCTGTATACTGTCACCTTGCCTATTTAACTTATATGCAGAGTACATCATGAGAAAGGCAGATCTGGATGAATCACAAGCCGGAATTAAGATTGCCGGAAGAAATATCAACAACCTCAGATACGCAGATGATACTACTCTAATAGCAGAGAGTGAGGAAGAATTAAAGAACCTCTTAATGAGGGTGAAAGAAGAGAGTGAAAAAAATGGGCTGAAGCTCAACATCAAAAAAACTAAGATCATGGCCACCGGTCCCATCACCTCCTGGCAAATAGAAGGGGAAGAAATGGAGGCAATGACAGAGTTTATTTTCTTGGGCTCCTTGATCACTGCAGATGGCGACTGCAGCAACGAAATAAAAAGACGCCTGCTTCTTGGGAGGAAAGCAATGGCAAACCTAGATAGCATCCTAAAGAGCAGAGACATCACTTTGCCAACTAAGGTCAGGATGGTTAAAGCTATGGTTGTTCCAGTAGTGATGTATGGAAGTGAGAGCTGGACTATAAAGAAGGCTGATCGCCGCAGAATTGATGCTTTTGAGCTGTGGTGCTGGAGGAGAGTCTTGAGAGTCCCCTGGACTGCAAAGAGATCAAACCTATCCATTCTGAAAGAAATCAACCCCAAATGTTCCCTGGAAGGACAGATTTTGAAGCTGAGGCTCCAGTACTTTGGCCACCTCATGAGGAGAGAGGACTCCCTGGAAAAGTCCCTGATGCTGGGAAAAATCGAAGGCAAAAGGAAAAGAGGACGACAGAGAATGAGATGGTTGGACGGTGTCATCGATGCAACCAAAATGAATTTGACAAAACTCCGGGAGGCAGTGGAGGATAGGAAGGCCTGGCGAGCTCTGGTCCATGGGGTCACGAAGAGTCGGACACGACTGAACGGCTGAACAACAACAACAAAGAAATCTATATGTGGGATAAGCAACAACAATCAGAACTGGATATGGAACAACTGACTGGTTTAAAATTGGGAAAGGAGTATGTCAAGGCTGTATACTGTCACCTTGTCTATTTAACTTATATGCAGAGTATATCATGTGAAAGGCTTAATTCTTTTTTTCTCAGACTCCTACATCTCAGAAACCCCCCTTTGTGCAGCTTCCATTATCCCTATTCATTGTCAGAGGAACTAGAGATCAAATTGCCAGCATGCACTGGATTATGGAGAAAGCTAGAAAGTTCCAGAAAAACATCTACTTCTGCTTCATTGACTATGCCAAAGCCTTTGTTGTGGAACACAACAAACTATGACAAGTTCTTAAAGGAATGGGAATGCCTGACCACCTTATCTGTCTCCTAAGAAATCTATATGTGGGATAAGCAACAACAGTCAGAACTGGATATGGAACAACTGACTGGTTTAAAATTGGGAAAGGCATATGACAAGGCTGTATACTGTCACCTTGTCTATTTAACTTATATGCAGAGTATATCATGTGAAAGGCATGAATGGATAAATCACAAGCTATAAATAAGATTGCCGGAAGAAATACCAACACGCATTTTCCTTCCCTGTACCTGTGTCTGCAAGTTGATTTAAACTGATTGTTTTCCTTTCTTGATTAGGTAGGACTGTATGATATATTTTTTATTTTTTATTAATTTTATTTACATACCACAGAAGCAAACAAAACAAAACAAACATTCCAATGACCACACTCATAAAACAAAAGGAAAAAAGGGAAAAAAACTTTAGATGTGAAGACACAGAGATAACCTGTAGTGGACACACCCTGTTCACTTGATCTGAGGTACAGCAGATAGACATTAGGTTTACTGCTTGTTTACAGAGGGTTCTTTGTTTGAAACCAAATTGATTGGAATGTTTACGGAGGGGGTTTGATTTAAAGCTATTTAAACTGGGCAGTGGGCTCCCTGTTAAATAAAAAAAGGAAAGCTCCCCATTATTTAGAGCCTTACGAATTGCTTTATTTCAATTTGTTTTGTGATGAAAATTCGTTTTAAAAATTCATTATTAACAAAACAAAATGAAGACTGAAATGAAACCAAATAAAACCAAATGAAGCGCTATATTTCCATTTCATGCCCATTTTACACTTATCAAATGTCTCCTTGTTTATGTATTAGGCAAATATGTAGCTCTCAACCAATGCCACGCTAATATGATATGTGAAGAGCTATTACAAATACACAAATATCTGTTCGTAAAGCATGCAGTTGACGTATTTAAAGATATTGCCGGATGGATCACCGTTGTTGGTTGATCTCTCTTGCAGTAATAGCAACAAAACTCAGGTTGCTTCAGTGAATGATACGTGTGGCAATCTGTACATGCAAGGGGCGTTGAGACCTGCCTATTGGAAGGCATGGGAGAGAATGTATAGCAGTAGGAGAAGTTGGTTGGACAGCATGTTCCTGCAACCTCCATATGTTTTGACATGCAAATGGGTAAACATATTGGCAAGCCTATATACAAAGTTGTGTGCTTTGCCTATGACCCAAACAAGGAGGAGGGTTGCCTCTATCAGTAAAACTTTGTTCATTTGTGTGTGTGTTGGGGCAGGGAGGTCTCGTTTCACAGCATGATTTTGCAGCATGGTGATGTCATTTGATTAATGATCCAGACACAGAAGATCAGAAGGCCATCAGAGGTCAAAATATGACAAACAGGAGCAGAATTAGGAATGTAACAAAGGGGAAAGATCTGTCTGTTTGGCTGTTTCATAATTTTAAGGGCAGTCTCCTTTTTGAGATGGGGGGAGGTTGGGAATCCACATTATACAGACCAATCCATCAACTATTATGCATGCCCTGGTGCTGTCTGGGGTGAACAATACTGAACTGTTGGCCTCTGAAATCATCCCAATGTAATAATACAAGGGGCCCAGAGACAAACATCTTAATAGGTTGTAGAACAGCTCAAGAACCATAGCAAAAGCCAGACAAGGAAAATGGATATACTTTCAACAGAGCATCAGCCTAATTATGAGTGCATCAGTTCACAACTTCACCAAATTTACAAATTTATGGGAATAGATTCACAAATGGAAAAAGTGCAGAGGAGGGCAACCAGAATGATCAGGGGACTGGAACATATTCCTTACCATCTGAGGCTGCAACGGCTGGGCCTCTTCACTCTTGAATGACAGCACCTAAGACGTGACCTGATTGAAGATTATAAAATCATACACGGTGTGCACAAAGTAGACAAAGTTTATAAAATCATACATGGTGTGGACAAAGTTTTCCCTATCGCACAACACTAGAACTAAGGGGCACTCCATGAAACTTTTGGGTGCTAGATCTCAAACAAATAAGAGAAAGGTTTTTTTCTCACCCAGAGGATCACTGGTCTGTGGAACTCCCTGCCAAAAGAAGTGGTGACAGCTGTCAGCCTTGACAGCTTTAAGAAAGGATTGGACAAGTTCATGGAGAACAAGGGTATCAATGACTATCATTATGGATCCCTAAGGACAACCTCCAGGTTGGAGAGATAGGCAGGATATCTCTCAATGCCATTTGCAGTGAATCGTGAAGACATCCTCTTGGGAATACCCTGAAGCAAATAGTGAGCCATTGTATGAGACAGAATGCTGGACTGGATGGGCTGTGGCCTGTTCCAGCAAGGCTGTTCTTATGTTCTTATGTTCTTATGTTCTTATGTAAGCATCATAGACATTGCATTGATGACATTCAGGCTGTATTTATCGAGTTGGTCAGAATCCTATTATTTACACCCACCCATGTAAGGCCATTGTCATTAAACCCTGCAATGAATTCCCCAAAGTAAGAAGTCAGTAAAGACATTTATTGTTGTACCCCAGATGTATGAGTTGGCACACAGTGGCAAAGTCCTATGCTAATTTTAAGCTTCTGGCAATTTGCTACCGAAATATGCATCACTGGATTTGTCACTGATACATCAGTAATTTCTCAATGGTCTCCCAGCCATTGCTATTTACATACTAGCTTCCTAGCAACCTTGTGCTTTAAACGAGTGGTGCTTGGCCCTCCTTGCAAGTTAGTTCCCAGAAGACCGAGCTAGTAGGGCCAATGGTCAGATATTCTGGAAGTCAGAACTAAAGAACTAAAGTCAGATATTCTGGAAGTCCAAAAATCTGAAGAACTACTGCCTTAAATGGCACACATATTCAGTGAAATAAATAGCTGAAAACATAATACAAACATGAATGATTACAAAAAAGTAGAGACGGGCACGTAATGAACTTTTGGTTCATTTCATTATTCATTATTTGTTTCATTACATAACAAAACAAATAACAAACTGCTCCCTCTAAGGCCCTTTGTACACAACCCCTAAACTCCACCGCAAATGGCTCCCAGCTCCGGAGCTTAAAATTGTTTCCCCACCAGCTCTGGATTTTACAGATAATTAAGTGCAACCATGCCCACCTAAGCAGGTCCCAGCGCACTTTTCAGGTACCTGCTCTCTGGAGGTGAAAATTCCTGATGCGGATATAACGTAGTGACTGCCCGGCTCTCCTTGCTTCTGTTTGTTCTTTTTTTTGCCCCCTGCCCCTTTAAGAGATCTGAATGCAGTGCCGGGATGGCAGAACGGAGGTGAGCAGCATTCTTTTCTTCCTTTTTTTCTCCCTCCCCTCACGCAGCCAGCAGCCAGGGGTGCGGAGGGGGTGGGAACGCAGGAACAGCAACAAGCCCCTAAGATCTCTGGTCCAAATTTAAGTGGCCAGCGGATCTTAGGGGCCGTGTGAAAAGGCCCTAAGAGAAATGAAATGAAATGAAATGAAATGAAACAGAAATTTCCATTTTGGTTCGGTTCATTTTGTTTCTGGTGGTGTCTCCTACCTGGGTCCTGGAGTGGTCCTCTTCCAGCTCCGGACCTCCTGGCTGCAGGTGTGGGGGCATCCAGGGCCATGTGGTCAGCAGTAAAATAAAATAAAATAAAAGATCCAGCATGGGGGCCACTACTGGCCCACGAGCACCGGCACTGACCAGCGGGCCAGCAAAAGTTTTTTAAAAAGCCGGACAGCAGGATTGCACCCGACCTTCATGTCCTGAGACGGACAGACTAATCGGGAGCGAATGAAGGAGTGACCATAAGAGGTGAGGCCAGTGGGCGAGTAGGCAGCTTGCTGGGGCCACCTCGTGGTGGATGCTCCGAGAAGCCTCAGGCCGTGCGGGAGGATGGCAGGGGGCGATCGATTCTCTCCGCGCCGCCCCCATGCTCCTCCAAGAAGCCTCAGAGCCACATGGGGGTGGCAGGGGGTGATCAGGTCGCTCCGCGCCCCCCCCCACCCCGCTCCTCCAAGAAGCTTAAGCCTATCAAGCTCATCTTGAATGTTGTGTCTGACTTCCATGGTATTAGTTGTTCCACCCATTTTTTTGTCATCTGCATCTTTGTTTTTTTCATTTAAGTAATTTTATTAGTTGTTCCACCCATTTTTTTTTGTCATCTGCATCTTTGTTTTTTTCATTTAAGTAATTTTATTGGTTTTGGGGGGGCAGAGGAGGGAGGGTGTGGGGGAGGGGGAGGAAATACACTATAAAAATTACATTTAGTATATCAAGCCAAAAATAACGGTTTAACATGTTCACAAATCACCAAATAATATCACAATACTAATAAGTTTGTTACTTCTTGTCATCTTTTCCGGGAAGTCTCATCGTAGTCTCCCTTTAGAAAACCGGAGAGTCTGTTGATTTCAATACATTCTCTTATCTTTTCGTGGAAGTTTCTCTCTGTTGGCACTTCTGGTTGTTTCCAAAATTTCGCATACAGTATCCTTGCAGCAACTATTACATGATGAAGTACATATTTCTGGTCATATGAGATATTAACATCTACTATATTTAATAGAAAAAATTCTGGTCTAAGCTCTAACTTAATCTAACTTAATCTTCAAATATCTTTCTAAAAATAATTTTACCATTATCCAATATGCCTTTGCCTCTTTACATGTCCACCACATATGATAAAAGGTACCACTGTCATGTTTACATTTCCAACATTTGGGTGAGCAATTATACATCTTAGATAAACGGTGTGGGGGGGAATGCCATCTATAAAACATCTTGTAACAATTTTCCTTAAAGGCTATAGATTTAAAGAGTCTGCATCTTTGATTAGCATTCCCTGCACCCCCTGATCCAGGTCATAAATAAAAATGTTGAAGAACACTGGACACAGGACTGAGCCTTGGGGTAGCCCACCTATTACCTCTTCCCACTTAGAGAAGAAGCCATTAATCATCACCCTCTGAGTATGATTCAGTAGCCAATTGTGTATCTATCCACCTTACACTTGATCGATCCAGCCCCTACTTGCTTGCTAACCAGGATATAATGAGGAACTCTGTCAAGAATCTTTGCTGAAGTCAAGATATATTATGTCTGCAGCATTCCCTCTGTCTATAAGGAAGGTTACCCGATCAAAAAATGAGATGTGTTATCTGGCAGGATTTGATCCTGACAAATCTGTATGGTTTCTTATTACTGCATTGTTTTCTAATAAGATACTCGCATAGTGACGGCATTATAATTTGTTCCAAAAATTTCCCTGGAATTTATGTCATGTCTGATTGGTCTGAAGTTTTCAGGTTCCTCCTTTTCCCCATTTTAGAAGTTAGAGACCTCATTAGCCTTCCTCTAATCACATGTGCCTCACTCATTTCCCATGGACAAGAAAATAATGGACAACAGTTCTGGAGGTTTTCAGGCAGTTCCTTCATTATACACAGTTGCAGATCATCTTGAGATTAGAATTTGTTTAAGTTAATAAGCTTTTCCTTGACTACTGGTGTATCAATCTCCAGGTTCAATTGTGTCTCCTCTACTTGCACTTCACTTTTATCTGGAGGGTCATATTCTCTCCTTTGGGAAAAGACTGAGCTAAAATACATCTGTGAAGATTCTCAGTCATCCAGATGAGTTTATCTGGAAGTCGAGCCATGGCAACTGGACTTCTTTTCTTGAGAAATTGAAACGTTTTGCTGCGCAACTAAACAGCTTCATTAGTCTGAAAAAAGCTAGTTGTGAGTAGAGATGGGCACGAACTGAAAAAATGGCAATTCATTTTGTTTTAGTTCATTTTATGGTTCAGTTCGTTTCATTCTGTTTTAAACAAGTTTTTTTTTACAAAAAATTCATTTCATTAGTTTGTTGATTCGTTATTCGTTTTGGATGTAGTGTCTCTATGTGTGGTGCTTGTGAAACTGTGGTTGGGGGAAAGAGCGGGCTTAATCTTCTCCCCAGCCACTGTGGGGTGGGGGAAAAAGCTCCCCAAGCAAGCACCTCTCAGCTGAGAGGTGCTGGCTTGGGGCCAGCATGTCTCAACTGCGCTGCACTGGCCCTAAGACAGCACCTCTCAGCTGCTCCATACCTGCTTCCCCAGAGAACGAGGTGCAGGGGAGCCAGCAAGGAGCAGCTGAGAGGTAGGGTGGGAAAAAATAGGTAACTTATCTTCCCCCTCCTGAGCGGGTGCTCAGCACTGTCACCAGGAGCAGGAAAAATGTTTAAAGTGCCCCCTCTTCCTCCCTCCCCGCTCAGCGCTGTCATGGGGAGTGGGGGAAATGTTTAAAGATGGGGCTTTCCCCCCTTCACAGCTGAGAGGCGCTGGCTTGGGGCCAGTACCTCTCAGCTGCTATGCACTGGCCCCAAGCCAGCACCTCTCAGATGCTCCGTACTGGATTCCCTGTGCCCCGTTTCTCCAGAAAACGAGGTGCAGGGAAGCCAGCAAGGAGCAGCTGAGAGGTGGGGAGGGAAAAATAGGTTTCCCATTGGGAGGGGGAAATTAGTTTAAAGAGCCCCCCTCTCCCCCCTCCCCATGGGGTGAAGGGAAAGAGGCGGCTCTGCAACTTATCTCCCCCCCTCCTGATAACCTGTTTACTTCCGGGTTTCTGGCCCGCGCTACAGCTGTGGCGCAGGTGTTTTTTTAAAAGCACTGACTGCTCAGCCCTTGGGGGCCCATTGGCGCTTTCGGTTTTTTTATGATTTTAGGGTGCCGACCAGGGCACTCCTGGGGCCCCATTGGCCTTCCTTTTCTATTATTTTTATTTTTTCAAGTGCCCACCGTGTGGCTCCTGGTGCCGGGTGGGCGCTTCTTTTACTTCCAGGTTTCCTGGCCCCTCACTACAGCTGTAGTGTGGGGATTTCTTTTTGGTTTTTATTTTCTTTCAGCGCTGACCACGTGGCCCCTAGGGCCCTGTCAGTATTGAGTTTTTTTAAATTATTTTTTAAAAGATTTTATGATGCCGAGTCGCCGACCCGACCACCCCTGCGGCCCTGTTGGCGCTCCTTTTATTTTTATTTTTTTATTTTTATTGTTGTTGTTTTTACTGCCGACCAGGCCGCGCTACAGCTGTAGTGACACCGGTGGCTGCTCCCCCCCACCCCGTTCGCCATCCCTCAAGGACCTCCAGACCAGCACCAGGTAGGAGACATCTCCACCCCCCATTAACGAACCGAACAAACCGAACCAAGTTTTCTTGGTTTGGTTTGGTTTGTGTTAAATTTGCCCCTAGGGTCGTTATTCATTTCATTATGAAATGAAACTTATAACGAATAACAAAATGAACTAAAAGTTTGTTTCATGCCCATCTCTAGTTGTGAGTCCTCCATTTTATAATACACTCTGACCTCATGTCACCCTGGTCTGAAATAGATTCATAAGATGAACAATAGGGGGGTGAAGGGTGGTAGAGTCTCTTTCTCTGGAGGTTTTTAAGCCAAGGCTGGATAGCCACCTGTCAGAAATACTGTCATGGAGGTTCCTGCATGACATAGGGTTGGACTGGATGGCAATTGAGGTCTCTTCCAACTCTATGATTCTATGAATAGCCTGAATGTGCTTGTTAGGTGCACAATAGTCTCAGTAGGCCTTTAGGTGAACAGTGGTCTAAGGTGCTGAAACCCATAAAGTCCTTAGCTATGGCCTTGGTGGTGGAGGTGTGAAGTATTTTTTATTTGTCTGGGTATTGGTGAAATCACTGCCTGATAAGTAGCAGACAGGCTGTACCTGAGGCCCCCCCACCTCTGTTGAGAGAGGGGTTTTCAATACTCACATGAATGACTTCCCTGACCCCTCTCTCAAACCAGCCCACCTATCTTCTCTGTCTAATATGTGTACATCCTCATTTTTGAATGTGTGCCCTTTGTCCGTCAAGTGGAGGTGTACTGCTGGTTCTGGCCTGAGCTGTTGCCCCTCGTATGTTGGGCCATCCTCCTGTTTAATGGCTGTTTAATTTCTCCAATGTAGAGGTCTGCACACTCCTCACTGCATTGGACTGCATATCCTATATTACTCCTTTTCTGTTTTGGTGTTGGGTCCTTTGGTGGATGTGCTTGTGGGATTGAAGTAAACAGGGATGTGGTTTTTGCCAAAAATCCTTTTAAGGTTTTCAGACACTCCTGCCATGTAGGGAATGACCAGGTTCTTCCGTCGGGTTTGGGTCTCAGACTGATCCCTTGTTCTTCTGGGATGGCCTGCTGCTTTGTTGAAGGCCCACTTTGGATTTCCACAGGACTTAAGTGCTGTCTTCAGGTACCTGTCTTCCTTCTTCTTGGCTTCTGTGGAGGTGAAGATGCTCTCTGTTCTGTAGTTTAGGGTCCTGATGATTCCTAATTTATGTTGTAATGGGTGGTGGGAGTCAAACAGTAAGTACTGATCTGTGTGGGTAGGTTTCCTGTAAACTTCTCCTTCCAGGCCATAGTCAGATCTGATGATGACTGCACAATCCAGGAAAGCCAGCCTGTTGTCTTGGGTGTCTTCCCTAGTGAACTTAATATGAGGGTCCACTGCATTGATGTGGTCTGTAAAGGCCTGTACTTCCCGAGTCCTGATTTTCACCCAGGTATCATCTACATACCTGAACCAGTGGGATGATGTTGTCTCTGGGAAGATGTTGAGTGCCTTCTTCTCCACCTCTTCCATGAATAGGTTAGCAACAGTTGGTGACACTGGGGAACCCATGGCACAACCATACTTCTGTCTGTAGAAGTCCCATCTGTACATGAAATATGTGGTGTTCAGACACAGGTCCAGTAGTTTTGTCTTCTTTATTTTTCTAAACAATTACAAGGTGCACTATCAGAATTGGTCACTAGGGGGTACCATGAAGTATTCCACTCTCTTCTGGCTTAATAGCAGTAAGAAGGCAATGCCTACCAATGAGCTTCCAGATATAATGAATAACACTCTGAGTTCCTTTTACAATGTAACATTCCAAGCTCTGGTCCAGAATAATAACCCTTTTGAATTCAACTCTTGTTCTCCATTTTCAGTCCAAATAATACAGTCCAAGAGGATTTGCATCTCATGACCCTGTTGTGTCTGCAGATCAGCTATTCATCACTTGAAGAACAATCTCCACTGCTACTCATTAAGATTTTTCCCAGCAATTTCCCTTTCATCTAACAAGTCATCTCAAGCATTACACTGAATTTAAGAGGTTTTGTTTTATTCTGATGACAAAAAAATGTGCTAAGATCAAAGCGCTAGATTTGCACTTGAACAATGTTGTGATCATCTCCAAAATTCATGTTTCAGTTTCTGCTTAAATATCACCCTGTCAATTTCTACAGCAAGAAAAGTCTCTGGGAGAACAATTAGGACAGTGCTAAATGGCAAATTATAACTTTAGTAGAGTTGCCTGGAAATTCAGACGTTGCCAATTCCACTGTGAATTTCCCTGGCCTGTGTCTCATGATAGAATGTCTGAATCCTTTTCATACTTGATATGAAGCTCTTATGCCTGTCAGAGCTCAAAGGTATGGGCTTTGGAACTTGCAAGATGAGACAAAATATTCTCAAAAGTACATATTTTGAAAGCAATACATATTTAAAATTTCATTTTCCTGTAAATGGTTTGGTAAAATTCAGGAACAAGCTTGCTATGGGAGAGAACGAGGCAGCTACTACAGGCAGGTGATGGGAAGGGAGAAAAGAGGAGAAAAGTGTTTATCATTCAATTGTTTATCATTCAGGGAGCAAAATGCATGGCATAATTTTTTGCCTCATGTGCCAAAACATTTTAGCCGATTTAGCCCTCTATACCATTCAAACTTTTCAAAAAACGAGCCTGACAATTGCTTGGTGTTTGGGTGAGAAGTGATGAAAAAGGAGTCCGCTTATTGAACCTTCTCCAGCTTAGTCTCTGTTTGTGAAGGGTGGAGGGCACAAGAGGGGATCCTGTACACCATCATGACCATCCGCTACCATTGCTGTTGCCCTTTGCAGTGTAAAGCTTAGCATCTTTTTTTCCTGCTGACAACTTAGGTAAAAATAGTGTACATTAAAGATGGGCACAAACCGGAAAAAAATGGTGGTTCATTTTGGTTCAGTTCATTTTAGGGTTTGGTTTGGTTCATTTTGTTTTTGATGATTTTTTTTTGAAAAATTCATTTCGTTGTTTTGTTGATTTGTTATTCTTTTTCCCCCACTTTGCGCAATTTGATCCATTTGACAGTGCACGGGCAGGGAAAAAAGCATTTAAAAATAAATAAAAAAACACAGATGTTGTCAACAACTGCAAAAACTGGACTGGCATTATCCTCATCCTCATCATCCACATCATCATCTTCTTCTTCAATCAACAACACATCATCCTTATCGGGCAGCGGCAGCAGTGGCGGTGGGTGATCCTGGCCCCTGTGGCAGGGGCTTTCTGAGGAGCTGGCTTGGGGCTGGCACCTCTTTTTTTTTAAAGCACCGACCATGTGACCCCTGAGGCTGGATCGGTGCTGGTTTTATTTTTTAAAAAAAATCTTTATTTTAGGGCGCCAACCCGGCCACCCCTGATGTTGGGTCAGTGCTCCATTATTATTATTATTATTATTATTATTATTATTATTATTATTATTATTATTATTATTATTATTATTATTATTATTATTATTATTATTATTATTATTTTCAAGCACCAACAACACAGCCCCTGGAGCCAGGTCAGTGCTGGTTTTATTTTTTATGTTTTTTCTTTATTTTAGGGTGCCACCCCAGCCACCCCTAGAGCTGGGTCAGCACTTTATTTATTTATTTATTTATTTATTTATTTATTTATTTATTTATTTATTTATTTATTTTAGTACTTATATACCGCCCATCTTCCAGAGGAACTCTGGGTGGTTTACAACAAAGAAGAAACAACAACAATAATAAAGTAAATAAAACATCATAATAAAACTACTAAAAAAAAAAAGAGTCATTGGTGCTTTCTTTCTCGGGGCAAAAAAAAATTAACTGTCACCAAATGCCTCATAAAAAAAGCCAGGTCTTTAAGGCTTTTTTAAAGGCTGGCAGGGACTGTGCAAGACACAACTCACTTGGGAGATGGTTCCAAAGCGCAGGGCCAGCCACAGAGAAGGCTCGGTTATGTGTCACCACTTTCCGAGCCTGGGCATGGCCACCCAAAGTGAGAGCGCTTTCGACATTCTGGTGGGGTCAGGCCTCAGTTGATCTTTGAGAGCGGCGATGCTGGGACAGAGGTAAACAGGTCCCAAGCCATGGAGGGTTTTATAAATTAAAACCAAGACCTTGAATCTTATTCGGGACTCAACGGGTAGCCAATGGAAGCGAGCTAGCACTGGGGTGATATGGTCAAATCGACAAATCCCAGATTAAATTTCTACCTGTGTTTGATTTCTCAAACACAAAGGATGCTAGTTTTATGCCAATGTCTTCTAGGGCTTTCTCTGGCCAAAGTGTGTCTTTCTATGGGCTGTCTTTGGCCAAAGCGTAAATTGCTAAGCAAATCATCCTGAACTTACAGGATAAGTAGAAAGCAGGTTTTGAATAAGATGGGGCAATAATAATTTCTACCTCTTCTCTTTTTTTAAAATGCAGGTTTTAAAAGTGCCTACTAGATAAACCTTAATAAGCTCTACCAGTGTACGTCAAGGCACTGACTTCTTAAATGTACAAATCAGTTCAGATCCAGGGTACCGATTAAATGGGAAGGTGCACAGATTTTGCCGGATGAAACAAAGATCCGTTCCAAACCCTCCAAATGTCTTCCTAATTGAATTGGAAGATCTGTGCACAAACCTCTGCCTCCACCTCCTCCTCCTCCTCCTCCTCCTCCTCATCATCATCATCATCATCAACTCACAATAAAAGAGCTGAGTCTGATGAGCAGTGAAATGTTTCAAACACTCAAGAAAAAGAAGTCCAGTTGCCATGACTCAACTTCCAGATAAACTCACCTGGTTGACTGAGAATCTTCACAGACATATAAGAACAGAGTGTTGCCTCCGAGAGCAAAACTTTCTCATCAACAGAAAGGACTCCAACCCATTACATGCCATGCTAGCTTTCTGCTCGCAAGGTGTTGTGGATATAAGGAAGGATTTAAGTTTGTGATTAACCACCACTTCTGCATGCTGGTACAAGTTTCATATATTCTACTATTCCAATCTAGTATGTTGGAGAGAAAAGGCCAAACTATACATGGAGATATAACCCATCAGTAGAGCTGGAATCACCTATGTGATCAAGAGAGGCAGTGTTTCATGAATGGGAAACCAGACTTACCAAAGGAAGAACAGCCTTGAAAACCAATTGGAAAACAAAGCAAGACAGTTTGTAAGTGGCAGGGGACAGGGGAAACTCTGACCAGGAAGGACCAGCATCAGGTAGGAGACATCTCCGGCACCACCATTAACTACCCAAAGTGAACCAAACCAATTTTTTTTTGTTCGGTTCATTTCATTCTAAATCCACCCTGGGGTTCATTATTCATTTTGTTACATAATGAAATGAATAACAAATAATGAAATGAACGTTTAGCTTTTAGTGTACATCAATACTGGGCCATTTCTTGGCTTTTTAAATTGAGGATACAAATTTATGTATCCTCTATTTAAATCATGGATACTTACCCCACCTTAAAAAGCATAAATTCTTCAAAAGGAGGAGGAGGAGGAGGAGGAGGAGGAGGAGGAGGAGGAGGAGGAGGAGGAGGAGGAGGTTTTTCTTTAGAAGAAGAAGAAGAAGAAGAAGAAGAAGAAGAAGAAGAAGAAGAAGAAGAAGAAGAAGAAGAAGAAGAAGAAGAAGAAGAAGAAGAAGAAGAAGAAGAAGAAGAAGAAGAAGAAGAAGAAGAATTGAATCTGCATTAATCAATCAGTACTGCCAGACAAGCTATATTAATGAACTCATACTAGATAAGGATGTATCTTATACTACATTTGTTATAAGCTATTCAGTCTCATTAAAAATAAGTCTGTATTGTAATGCTTTTTAAGTGTAAACCACCCAGAGTTCCATATTGGAAGATGAGTGGTATAAAAATAAAACAAACAAATAATAAATAAATAATCACACCACCCATTCACAATGCCCTGCTCCCTCTGTTTTAGTTCATCTGGACCCTTTTTGACACCTTTTTGTCTTTGCCGTGGTGACCAGCAGGATCTGAAAGGGAATTTGCTACTTATGCTGAGCTGAATGTGAGTAAGATTTTCAGTACATTAGCTGTCTCAGTTTCATCAGGATTCCCACTTGCTTGGAGCATTCTATTCACAAGAATGTGACTCTTGTTTATTGGCATTTCAACTGCAGAAAAAAGCAGAAGGAGGAGGAGAAGCCCCCTCTGTCAAGAGATATGGTCATTCATATTAAAATGACATTTTATCCTGCATGACAGGTAGCATCAAATCTCATAAGAAAATAAAAAGAGCCCTGCTGAATCAAAGACCCATCTAGTCCAACTTCCTGTACTTCACAGTGGCCCCACCAGATGCCTCTGGGAGCACATGAGACAACTACAGTAAATACCTGTCTCCTGATACTACTCCCATACATCCGGCGCTTTGAGGTGCCCTCCTTTTAAGCCTGGAGATAACATGGATACCCATCATGGCTTGTCACCTATGACACACTTTCCTTCCAGAAACCTAATCCCCTTTTAAAGACATTTAAGCCAGATGCCATCACCACGTCCTGCAGCAAGGAGTTCCACAGAATATAAACACGCTAAGATATTTTTTATATTTTTTTAATATTTATTGTTTTATTGTGTTTTATATTGTAAATCGCCCAGAGTCCCCTCTGGGCAGATGGGCAGTGACAAATTCAAATAGATAGATAGATAGATAGATAGATAGATAGATAGATAGATAGACAGACAGATAGATAGACAGACAGACAGACATTTTCTTTTGTCTGTTCTCACTCTCCTAACCTTCATTTGAGGGGATGACCCCTAGTTCTGCTATAGTGTGTGAGATAAAAGAGCTTCCCTCTATCTGTTTTATCTACCCCCTGCACAGTTCTGTCAATCTCAATCACATCCCATGAAGTGCCTTTTTTTCTAAACTAAAAGGCCCCAAATGCTATAGCTTTTATTCATTAGGTTGTTGTCCAAGCTCAGTAATCACTTTAGTTGCTCTCTACGGCACCTTTCCCAGTTCCACTATGTCTTTTTTGAGATGCACTGACGAGAACTGTACATCTCATCCCACATTCATAATCATATCACCTGACAAACAGAAGAGTATTTGTTTATACCATGTTATTTGTTTAGAACTGCCTGTAGAGCTGCAGGATAGTATTAATGTACTTCTGGTTTAGTTCTCCTGTCTGTACCTATAAACCACATGCTTCTCTTGAAGTCATAAAACATAAGAAGCAATGATGAACAGAGATGGGCACGAAATGCAAAAATGGTGTTTCGTTTCATTTTTTTGTTTTGATGGGCTTCCTTTACATTCATTTTGTTTGCAACAATTTTTTAAAATTGTTTCAAACAAAATGAATTTAAAGGAAGCCCAATGAAAAATTGTTTCATTTTTTTGTTTTCTTTCATTTTTTGTTATGTCTGTAACTTTTTCCCCAACGCGCCTGAGCGGGGGGTTGCAGGTTGTTTTAAGACTTGATGACTCCAAGTGCTTTGTAATGAAATATGGCATTTACTTCCGAGTAGATCCATACAGGTTTCCACTGCAGATCTTTCTCTTTGGCAGACCTTATTTATTTAAACATTTCCCCCTTCCACCTGTTGGTGGGGATACTTTTATTTTAATGACAAAAGTTGCCAAGATTGACCACTTAGTGTGATTTAATACACATGCTCAGGCAAGAAAAACAAAACAAAACAAAACAAAAAAACCAAAGATGAAGCCTTGAACACTGCTCATACTCCAAATTGCCATGTCACTCATCTGATGTATCATTTTAGATGTGCGGAAGAAAAGCTATAATAAAGCACAGAAGTGCAGCTTTTCCTTTTGAAAAGAGGTGTTTATTGCTTTACATTCCTCAGACATAGCTAAAATAAATTATATTGCAAGTTGGGTGTGATAGCAGGGAGTGGAGATGGGCCCACAATCTGCAGCAGGACCCAACAAATAATGATTCAACCTACGGCGGGCTGTTTCATTTATATCATATAGCAAGTGGCAGCTTGCCGTTTCTTTGCTAGCGTTCTTGCTTTAAAAAAAAAACCACCCACAATAATAACAATAATCATTTTTGCTCTGTCCGGCTATCCTTAGGAATGCATCTTATTTTCCCTTTCAATCCATTGCTGTTAAAGCTGTGGACGGTGTGAAAGAATATCTGAGCAAAAGCAATTAATTAGGAATTGTTTTCAGGCCTCTGCATGATCTCCACATCCTTTATCTCACCACCTCTCAATTCCAATGATTTTAAATTAGTTTAAAGGCCATTTCAGTACTTGAGCAGTGAGCAAATGGTCTCTCCCAATTGTCCATTCTCTATCTTAAGAAAAATGGCACTAGAGGGGGAGGGGCATTTTATTACAACTCTCTTTCTTTCTTTCTTTCTTTCTTTCTTTCTTTCTTTCTTTCTTTCTTTCTTTCTTTCTTTCTTTCTTTCAGAAGTTCCCTCTATCTATCTATCTATCTATCTATTTATCTATCTATCTATCTATCTATCTATCTATCTATCTATCTATCTGGATAGATAAATTATTTAATTTTATTGATATTTTCTTTCTTTATTAGATTGATATATCATGGCCATGTAGCCCAAAGGCTACTCCTGGCAGTTTACAAATTATAACAAATTATAAAACACATACATTAAGTATGTTTTAATTTTTTGATTGTAAGCTGCCCAGAGACCTTTGGGTAGTGGGAGACATATAAGTTGTATGGATAAATAAATAAATAAATAAATAAATAAATAAATAAATAAATAAATAAATAAAAGTAGTCCCCTGCCACAACACAGTTCATACTGTATATTAGGGTCGCAGTATATCGCTGATTTATTTTCTTCAGAGAAGCAGGCTTCCAAAGAATGGCTTTTAACCCTCTCCTGACACTTCAGCAAATTGACCTTGGGTTGCTGCTTCTGGCGTGCACTTCCAAATAGAGGTTTTTAACCCCCTCCTGACACCTCAGGAAACAGACCTTGGGCTGCTCCTGGCAGTGCATGCCAGCAGCAGCAGCAGCCCCAGACCTGTTTGCTGAGGTTTCAGGATGGGCTTAAAGCCTCTCTTTGGAAGGGCACACCAACAGGAATAGCCCAAGGTCAGTTTGCTGAGGCACCTAACTCCCACGATAAACAGGGGAGTACTGTAATATAAAGATTGTATCAAACTTAAAACAAAAATAACCATGATCAATGTATTCATTAAAATGGATAAAAATAACAATTAAACTACACCAATGAAGAAAAGGGAGAAATTCCTAGATATTATATGTTAAAAGGATCACATTTCTGGGAAAGCTGCACTGTATAGTCATGTTTTTAATAGGTGTTTAAAACTATTGAGTCTGGGAGCCAAACTAATTTCAATGGACAGTTTATTCCACAACTAAGGGGCTATCACCAAGAAGGCCTGATTTTGGTTGATATTTTATGGGCATCTTTCAGTGTAAGCTCCCTCAGATGCCCAGCCTGGGAGGAGTGAGTGGTCTGGGCAGTTCTGTTTAGGAAAATCTGCTCTGACAGATAACAAGGTCCCAAACCTGCCCTGACCACATCCGATCTCACCTGATCTCAGAAGCTCAGCAGGGTCCGCCCTGGCTAGTACTTGGATTGGCTACCACCGGGGAATGCCAGGTGCTGTAGGCACCTGGTGTAGGAACTGGCAAGCCACTACAAGTATTCCTGCCAAGAAAAATCCATGGACATGGGATCATGATTGTATCAACAAAACCACCACCACCACCACCACCACCACCTTAAAGTCAATGTGGGAGCGTATTGGCAGCCAAAACAGGAGTAATATGCAGGAGTTATGAGGGAGACAGACAAATTATTTGAAGATAAGACTGGCTATTAGCAATAACAGTAAGAAGGCTGCTTTCTGTCTGGGCCTAAAAGGCATATATGTCATCTGTATTCACTGGCCATTTTTGAGATGGAGACCTAGAAATGAGCAATTTTTCATTTGGCGTTTTTAGGAATCCTGGAATTACATAACAAAACAAAAACGAATTTTGTCTCCAAAGAAAAAAATAGAGAATGAAACAAAAGAAATTTTGTCAGAAAAGTGCATTTTCTGGATATCCCAAATACATTGAACTGTAATGAATGAAATTTGAAACAGCAATTTTTGTTTTCATTTTCATTTTACAAGAGCTGGGGTTTCAGAGATGTAACAGCAAGATTAGTCTTTGCATCCAGATACTTTGGAAGGATCCTGGAATACCATCTGAACAGGAATTAATGTCTAAAATTTTAGAAACAATAAAGATGGATAAATTATCAGAATGCTTAGATGATTCCAGGAAGAATAATCACCATAAAGTCTGGGAAAAATATTATGTTTGGATGAAGAAGGAAAAAAATAATAACAAAAGCCAAAGTTCCAATTTAGAATTTAATTATTGTACATACATTATGATAAATAAATAAAGTTTAGATGTGTAGAAATATTGAAACTAGTGGCAATTAGATCTTGGTGACTACCAACTCACTCGGTTTTCTGTATTTTGGACCCCCCTTGTTTATGTTTAGGAGAACAACCCTTTTGGATATTGATGTCTGTATCACAAAATAAAATAAAAAAAAGACAAAACAGAAAATTTTTTTAAAAATTCACAAAAAATGAAATTGGTCCTGAACCAAAACTAGTCTGAGAATGCATCAACCTTCCCTAAACACCATTTTTGGGTCATAATCCATCTGTATTCACTGGCCATTTTTGCTCACTATGGAGACCTAGAGATTGGAAATGGCAGGTGGCCATTAGGAATCCTGGAATGTGTAGTCCAAAATAGCACCTTCTTTAAGCACCAGAGAATAAAAGCATAGAGATTTACAGAAATCCAAAAGAAGCCCTGTCAGAAAAGTGCACTTTCTGGATATCCCAATTATATATGACCTTGGGAATCTGCCCAGAAATTTGAAACTTACATTTTTCAAATAAAGAAATCAATAATACAAGAGCTGGGGTTTAGAGAGATGGCAGAGACCTGGCCTCTGTCTCAAGCATCCATATATCTTTGCAGGCAACAGATTATGGAGATGTTCTGCAAACATCTGAAAGCATTAAAGAGAAAACTGGACAACCATTTTGCTTTATTTGCTTTGGAATTTGGACCTCATAAACAACCATCCCATTACATTAAGCTGGAAAGCCAACCCCAAATTGTCAACGTTTTCCATCATTAATACAGATACATTAGCATCAAAGCATCTCATTTAATAATATAATTAATGTTTGCTTGCAAAAGAAAAAAAACCTTTCTTTTTCAAATTCCCCAACGTTCCAATTTAGATTTAATTAACCCACTAGTACTTTCCTGATTTTCCTAATAAACTTTTCAAAAGAGAAACCTCTCAAGTGCCCACCAGTCTTCCTTTCATCTTGTCAAACAGAAATTCACTCGGTTTTCCATATCGGAGGGACCTTGGAGAGGGACTGTAGGAGAACAAGGCTGTTGGATATTGATGTCTCAGACTCACTGACAGACTTAGACGGAGGCAAGAAACAGCCCAGACAAAACAGATCAGATTGCTTTTATTACTTCAGCAAATGTAATTGGCCCTGTCTGTATAGTCTGAGAATGCATCTCTCCCTTCCCTAGATACCCTTCAGGGGTCATAATCTGGGTACAGGTTTGTGGGACTCACCCTTACCTCATGCTGGTATGTCTATCAAATTTGAAGCAGGCACAGAATATTTCTCAAGTTGAGATGTCACTGAGACCTTTTGAAATACTTGAAAGGGAGTCATACAGAAGAGGGGGAAATGTGTTTTCAATCATCCAAAAGTGCATGACATAATGGATGTAAAGGAAGCCAGATTTAGGCAACTGTTAGAGCAGTAAGACAATGGAAATAATAGAAGACTGATGAAGCTGTTTGGCTGAGCAGTGAAATGTTCTAATCTCTTAAGAAAAGAAGTCCAGTTGCCATGACACAACTGCTAGATAAACTCATCTGGAGGACTGAGAATCTTCACAGACAATGGAACCAATGACCTTGGGTGTGTGTGCTCCAGCACTGAAGGCATTAAAGAGAAAACTGGACAACCATTTGTGAGATCAGCTTTGGTTGGATTCCTGAATTGAGATGGAATTTGGACTTGATGACCTCATAAATCCCTCCCAACTCAATTATTTTATGATTCTTTGATTTCCAACTGAGACAGGGAGATCTCTACCCAACCATTTCAGCTGCTGCAATTTCCCACAAATTGTCTCTCCAACAATTTTACCTCAGAAAAGCAAAATACACACATAGCAAGCACCAGAAAACCCTGGCAATGGTTGAAAATGCAAAACAAAGAGACATAACATTTGTCAAAATATGTACAGTATATGTATTGCTCAACCATGCCTGACACATTTGGGGAAAGTATTGTTTGCTTTGTTACAGCACAATGGAAATAAATTTGGTACATGCTTTTGTTTGCATTGTGCTTTTAAAAACCCTATGGATTCTTAATGTAGGGTATTGTGCTTCTGTATTCACAATTCAAAACATCAGGAAAAGGTTCAATATTGATGCACAATATCACACCCTCATTGCCAGCAGGAATAAAAAGATTCAAAGCAATTGTCAGGGATGTTTGAAAAAGTGCGAATGATAGCGAGCAGAAGATGGGATCCTGTAGACCACTGGTGGTGAACCTTTGGCACTCCAGATGTTTTGGACCACAACCCCCTGAATTCTGAGCCCATATTGCCAATAACAAAGTGTGAAGATGTGATTTATTCAATTTATACATTCAATGTATATAAGGTTTCCAATTCAATATGCTCTATTCTTCATTCTGTATTCTGTATCCTGTATCCATTGAAATGCATTGATACAGAGGCATAAGTGGAGTAAAGGTCAACTTCACTTCTGCTTTGTAGAAGGTTATCTAAGGCAAAAGACGCTTCCTTGAGAAGTGTGTGCTATTATTATATTATTATTATATACACTTATATCCCGCCCATCTTCCGAAACGGAACTCTGGGCGGCTAACAATAAAACAAAACTACAAAAGAAATGAGAAACAAAAGCAGATTACAATTAAAATAGGGAGAGACAGTACCCTCAGAAGAGCTAACGCAGGTGGCAAGGGGGAAAAAACTTAAGTAAAAAGGTCGCCAAATGCCTCCTTAAAAAGGTATGTTTTCAAGGCATTTTTGAAGGTGGGCACAGACTGTGCTAGGCGCAGATCACTGGGAAGATGATTCCACAGCGTGGGGCCCACCACAGAGAAGGTGTGGTTACGCGTGAGTGATTTCCGCGCCTCCCTGGATGTGGCCACCGGTTGATCTCTGGGAGATATGCTCCGACAGATACTCTGGTCCCAAGCCGTGGAGGGCTTTGAAAATCAAAAACAAGACCTTGAACCTTATCCAGAGGACAACGGGTAGCCAACGCAGACAGGCCAGAAATAGGGTGATGTGCTCGAATCTACGAGCACCCACCACCAGTCTGGCTGCCACATTTTGCACCCGCTGGAGCCTCCGGAGAAGGGTCAAGGGCAACCCCACGTAGACGGCATTGCAATAGTCGATCCTTGAAATCACGAGGGCCTGCACAATTGTCCTCAGGGAGGACTCATCATGTGTGTGTGTTGAGTCATTATAGTTGTGACCGACTCTTTGTGACCCCATGTCCATGGAGTTTTCTTGGCAGGAATACTGGAGTGGTTTGCCAATTCCTTCTCCAGGCGCCTACAGCACCTGGTATTCCCTGGTGGTCTTCCATCCAAGTATTAGCCAGGGCCGACCCTGCTTAGCTTCTGAAATCAGGTGAGATCAGATGTGCTTAGGGCATCTCAGCAGCTTGAGAAGTGTAGGAAGGTCACAAGGACTTGAAATGTGACTCAAAACGTGACTGAGTAGAGGCAGCTGGTGGAGCAGGGTCACAATCACGCTTTGCTGGGCAAGTTGATAGTGTGACTAGATAAAAATATGCAAAGCCAGCAAATAATGAATAAAGGGGAAGCGAAATGGAATTTTATTTATTTATATTTTTATTTTAGAGTATTTTTACCCTGCCTTTCTCCTTGGAAAAGGACCCAAGGTGGCTTACAGTAATGAGGGACAACATACAGTTCGGTACAATTAAGACATGTTTAGGTATTGAGAACAGGGAATTGAGGGACATCTGACAGCATTAATAGACAACATTACATTAAAGCTGCAAGAGAACACAGAAAAAGGAGAAAAATTCCATGTAAATGTTAGGAATGATGGAAAGTAACATTGAAAACATAGTATCACTGCAACCACACAAGGTTATAATTAAGACATGTTCAGGTATTGAGAACAAGGAACTGAGGGACATCTTACAGCATTAAAAGACAGCATTACAATTAAAGCTACAAGAGAATGTGAACAGTTAAAAAGAGAGTAAAGTTCTATGTAAAAGTTATGAGTGATGGAAACTAAATTTGAAAACATAGCGTCAATGCAATCACACAAGGTTATACAGTGATACCCTTCGTTACCAAATTAATCCATTCCAAATGCATTTTCTTAAGTCGAAATTTTCTTAAGTCGAAAAAGAATTTCCCATAGAAATGCAATGGAAATGGATTAATCTATTCCAAGTGGGAAATTACTCCTCCTTTTGAATTTTGCTTCTGTCTTCAAGGCTATTAGGTATCTCACCCAATTTTATGTTATCCACAAATTTGTTAAGAATTCCCTGCAATCTCTTATCGAAATTTTACAGCAAATTCAGGGCAACGCCTTCAGGGCTTACCTATACTTTTTATATCTAAAAGTATAAAAATCATGCAGAGGTTCACTGCGGGGTCTTAACCATTGGGAGACACATAGCCTTGTATCCCCTGTGGCCTGGGTCCCCAGTCGACTGGTGTGTTTGTGTGTGCACGCCTTACTTTGTACTATGTCTTGCTTTAAATTTTGCATTCTGCTTGCTTAATAAAAAGTGCTGCTTCTCTATAACATTCAGCCTAAGTGTGCTTGATGCTCCTTGCTCCACTGGGGCCAATAAATCCCATCTTTACAGAAGGACTGTGGGAGCTGTGGTCCAAAAATCTGGAGTGGCAGAGGTTCTCCACTACTGCTGTAGACCATCATCAGCACCAAGTGTTCTGGGTCAAACTGGACATGAATGGGTAAATCTAGTTTCTACAACTAACCCATTTGCTCTCCTGCAATGTATTTCCTGAGAGAAAAAGGTGCTTCAACATCCAGACTTGCAAATGAAGTCCATGCTGATCAAAAAATAAAGCATGCTAAATGCAACATGCAGGATAGAGCCAAAGAAAATCAAGCCTTGTACCAACAATTTTTCCACTACTTTGGGCAACATCTCTGCAAATGGGGTAGGTGCAATACCAGACTGGCCTGGAATATATTCAGCATGAATAGCATATTTTCCATTTTTGTAGCTATTCTGAGGCATGAATTCAGAAATCACCACATAATATTTCTAGTCACCTGTCAGGCCAAGAGGCTCAGCAGAGTCCCCACCAATACCTAGCTTTGGGACACTGGGAGATGCCATTCCGATTTCACACATTGTTCCATTGTAATGTCATGTCAGGGCTTCTTAGCTGCTCAGTACTAAAACAATGAGACTTACCATGGTGAGGCATACCCTCAGAAGAGGATTGGCCACCCTGAGACATCACCTGCCAGAGTGACTCCAGGTCTGAGCAAGAGGGCTTTCAAGAAGAGGTCAGAAAGATGTCAAACAGAGGCAGGTGAGCAGCCGCCATTCTTACTCTTACTGACAAGGGATGAGATGACAGATATCTTGGGAGTCCTCAATAGAGTTCTTGCAGTGATGGAAGGGATCTTCTCTGTAAAGCGTACAAAATTCTGTAATTTGCACCATTCTTGGTGTCCTAAAATTTTGTAATTTGCACCATTCTTGGTGTCCTAACCACGAAGGGAAGTATATTGGTGTTCCGGTCGACCACGCCCCTTGAAGTGCACTTTCACTGAAGTTTTTTAAACCACTGCTAGGGGGGTGGATTAAAAAACCTCCCTTAAAAATGTGCAGTATACAAATATAAAGATAAATAAATAAATAAACTATGTAAATTGACAGTGTAACAATTTGCATTGCTGGACTGGTTGTGTACATGCATCCCTAACAATCCAATCTCTCCCCCTCTCTCTCTCTTTGTGTGTGTGTGTGTGTGTGTGTGTTTGTGTGTGCAGTCCTGTGCATGCATGATTTGCCTGTCAAATATGATATTACAAATACTTTGTAAATCTGAGGGGAGGGACCCCTTGCTTACTCTTGGTTGCAAGTGAGGAAATCTGCATGTTTTTTCCCAAATTCTCTGACGTATCTCCTCATGTTGTGACAGTTTAATTCAAGGAAGACAACAGAATTGAGTGAGTACACTTTCCATTGCAAGAAAGAGGCAAGGGTCCATCGCAGGAGGGTTTCATTGTATCCTATTATCCCTGTTTGGACCTCCAGAGCTTATCATTGTGTCTTCTGTGAGTCTTTTGTTGACCTTGCAGCCAATTCCAAATCCCTCGTGCTACAATTTCTATTTGGAGAAATGGAAACATTCATGTTGGCATTTTTATGTCTGCCTTATGCAGTCTCGTGTTAAAGACAAACCTATTAATATTAAAATTCTAAGCTAAAACATATAGGCTGTGTTTGCTTTGCAGCTCAATAATTAATTTGCTAAATCATTAAGCTAAAAATCATTTAGAAATGGTAAAAGCCCAGTAATGAGATGAAGTAATGAGAATTGGTATGGCTTATTCTAAAAATAACACTGTTGGCAGTTTTTGAATGTTATTTTAAGCTTGCTTTTCTTATATTGCTTCCAACTTCCCATTGGGTTGTTGTTGTTGGTGGTGGTGGTGGTATGACACCAAGTCGTCACTGACTCCTGGGCCACGGTCTCACCAGCATTTTCTGTGCATTTTTGCTGCGGTGAACTGTGCAGTAAAAGATCGTGTCCTAAACACGAAGGGAAGTATATTGGTGTTCCGGTCGACCACGCCCCTTGAAGCGCACTTTCACTGAAGTTTTTTAAACCACTGCTAGGGGGGTGGATTAAAAAACCTCCCTTAAAAATGTGCAGTTCTGTGCTACTCTAACGAGGTGTGACCCCAGAAAATACGCAGTAATTAGCTTTGTACCCCTTTTCCTGCCACTTCCTGTGGGTCCGGCAACGGAGACTAAGAAAAATGACCCAGGAAAAGGGGGAAAGATGTGCAGTAAGCAAGTAGGGATGGGCATAGAACAGTAAAATACTACTCTGTTGACAGGACACAAACACCGCATCAAACATCATGTGACCGCCCGAAAGAAACTACACATCAATGCTGAGCCTGTTGTGCTTTCAGGACAAATTCTATGACTGCATCCACTGCTGATTTGGATAGGGTGGAGAGTAGTTCTTGGTGAATGTGTTCTTTTCTGTGTTCCAAAATGTCTAAGATAAAGTGGACTTGTCTGATCCTCTCATTGAGCAGTTGTTCTTGAGCTCTCCGAAGCATATTGTTAGCCCTATGGCTTCTTACTGTCGATTGTAGGCGGAGGCTTGTTGGGGTGAGACTTTGTTCTCTGCATCTCAAGTTGAAACATAAGTGGTTCTTGTAGTCTGCTACTTTTCTTGCTGTTCTTTCATATTCTCGCACCAACCTCAGGGCATCTGCCCCAAATTGCATAGCAATAGGTCTGTGAAGATTCTCAGTCATCCAGGTGAGTTTATCTGGAAGTTGAGTCATGGCTACTGGACTTCTTTTTTGAGAGATAGAAACGTTTCACTGTTCATCCAAACAGCTTCATCGGCCAGACATATTGCTACACATCAAATTAAAATGCTCAGAAGACTTTAGTGCGACCACAGCCCTGGTGGCCTTATGAATGAGTGATCTCCAAAAGGTCCTCCACTCAATAGCCCATGCTCAGTTCTTGCAAACTCAACCCTGTGACTTCCTATAAGCGAGACAATCCATCTCATGTTTGATTGTCCTCTTTTCCAACATTATTGTCTTTTCCAGAGAATCCTCCATCCTCCTGATGTGCCCAAAATAGGACAGCCTTCATTCCATCTTTTTTCTTTTTTTTTTTTTTTGCCTCTAGAGGGAGTTCAGGCTTGATTTGCTCTAGCAGTCAATGGCTGGTCTTTCTGATCGCCCAGGGTGTTCACACCAGCCATCCAACAGCAGTACATTTCAAACAAGTCATTGCTTCTTCCGGTTAGTGACTTTCAAGTGTCACATCATAAACAGCGCTGCTTGCATCTTGACCATTCAAGGCCATGACTTCCTTGATTATTTCAACCCATGTCATGTTCAATTTTTCTTTTTTTCCTGTTGCCTTCCATGTTCCCCAGCATCAGTGTCTTTTCTAGGGAACTACAGTGGTACCCCGACTTACGAAATTAATCCATTCCAAGCATGCGCTCATAATAAGTCGATTTGCTTGTAAGTCGGGGAGCGATTTCCCATAGGAATGCATTGAAAGTCAATTAATCCATTCCGGACGATCGGATTTCAATGCATTCCTATGGGAAACTGCTTTAAACCACACACAGCTTCCCCCCTCCCACCGGGCAACCACTAGTCTCCATGGCTAAAGACATTTTAAACCACCTGCCGCTTCTCCCCTCAATGAACCTGGCGGCGGGGGAGCGGCAGGTGGTTTAAAATGTCTTGAAGCCACCGAGGCAACTGCTTGGCTTGGTGGCTCAAAGACATTTTAAACAAGCTGTGCTATTTTGCCTCAATGCACCTGATTGAGGGGAAAATGCAGGTTGTTTAAAATTGCAAAAGAAAAAGACCCCCAGCAAACACGCAAAAAAAATTACATTACTGCCAGGACCCTGCCTGTCACAGAACCTGAATTTGAGGGGTTAAGTGGTGAAGAGCTGCTGGAGGAGCCTTGCAGCTCAACTCAGCAGGCAGCTGGGTCTGATGACTCAGCTGAAAGCATATCTTCTCCCCCTAGAAGGGCTATGAGCAGGATTCTGCAAAGACGTGCTACCAGGAGAGCTAGGGAAAGGGTCTTTGATGCTAGACAGGGAATCAGGTCGGGAAACCCTGAGTACTAGCAGGAGCCTTTCCAGAAGAATTGTGTGTTCCCTGTTTTGGGATAAAGCTGGCAAGCTTACCTTGAGCTCTCTGTGGGAGCAAAGCATCATTTGAACTTGCAACCATGTTCCTGTCTGTGACCTTGGCTCTGTTTCCTGACTTCAGACTGGCTTCCTGGACAACAGCTTTATCTGTTCTCTTGGGTTTGGCATCTGGTTTCTGTGAGATATTCTGGCTTTGACTTGGACTGTTAATTGCTGGGAGTTGGATTCTGTTATTTATCTGGCTTTCCACTAAAGATCTTGGCAAAAGAACTGAACTCTGCTTGTTTGTGTGTTCTGTGTGTGGGGCTTGACAATTACAGTATATAAAAATAACAGAGAAAAAAATCATCCTACCTTTCTCACAATAGAGAAGTGCAGGAAAATGGTGCGGGTGTTTTAAAACCTCCCAAATGCAATGCACCATGGGAGAAAGTTTTCCAAAAAAATAGTAAGTCAGGGAAACCCTATCTTTTGCTCGTAAGGCAATGGGATTTAAAAACCAATGGAATCACGCTCATAATGTCGTAAGTTTGGATACCACTGTACTTGTGATGGCTTGGTTCCATCTAACACCCATTTATCTGGCCTTCTGGAGGTCCACGTTATTTGTAAACCTGTAAAGTTGTTTTCTGACACCATTGCATTGAATGAATCCATTTCTCCCCATGTTGGCTTTCTTCAGTGTTCAACTTTTACACCTTCACGTACTTACATGGATCTTTAATAATGGCCCATCCTTGCAATTAAGGTTCTTTCCTAATTCTGTATTAGCCACTCTTTCAAATCTCTATCTTCTGATTTCTTGGTTCCATTTTCATAAACAATGTGTTTTCAAACTGTTGTTGAATATGCTAATGAAGTGCAGCCAACAGGTTTACATTTAATTTTGGTTATTTCCAAGAGCTGTCCTTTTGTGTGCTTTCGATCTATTGTCACTGCTGTCCATCAGCACAGGAATGTCCATCCAAATGTGATCCTAATTTCACCCCAACTTCAAACTCCTCTTGCCCTTTGCATCTGTATTTCCCATATTTTTTATTTTATTTTTTTTTTATTCTGCAGAAATTCTCTAACCAACACTTGTAATTCATGATCCCTTTCCCTGTGTCTGAAACAGCAAAGCAAAACTTGGGACACTTTGTACTTTTGTATGCCTGAGATCTGTTTCTAAGCCTTTTGTTCAATCTGTTTTCTCCTCTTTTGTCCTGCTTCTTTCTCTCCCCAATATGTTATTATTTGACTTCATTTGAACTGACCTTGCAATTTTAGTTTATGTATTTCAGGAATGTTTATGTGCATCCAGCATCTCTGAGTTTTCAGCCTGGGGGCAACTCCCCCTTTCCTCCCCTTTCCTTCCCTTTCCTCAACAGACTTGGTTTTCATTCTGCTGAAGGATCTCCAGTTGCAGTTATGATTTGTTTGGGTTTTGTGTGTGTGTGTGGGGGGGATATCTTAGCTGCATACCTTGATGCATTTGCATTGAGCAAATGGTACATTTCATCTCATTGAAAGATAAGGTACAAGAGGTCTGAACTCATGTTCAAGGTGAAAAGTATTATTCCTATTCAGCTCAGCTCCTAATCAAAGGCAAGCCTCTCTCTCTCTGTGTGTGTGTGTGTATGTGTGTGTGTGTGTGTGTGCCCACATTATATTCTGTCTGCAGATTTTACCAATGAGTGCACCACTGCTGGAAAAATTTGGTGGGAGCCATTGGCATTGGTTGCTTTAGATTTTATTCCATTTGCATGCCAGATTGAAAACCCCCTTTTTTAAAAAAAATAGCATAGCAATCTGTGGATATTTCAAAATAATTTAAAATGTTTTCCCCTTTTGGATGACAGTCCAAGAGGTTTTTTTGTTTTTGTTTTGTTGCCTTTGTTTTGTGTTTGACATTTCGGTGCTTATTTTCCAGAAAAAAAGTACCTATTTTCCCATGTATATTCTGCCGACATGTATAAGATGATCCCCACTTCTCCAACCCAAAATTACAATTTTGCAACTGTGCAGTTCTCTCCTTGGCTTACACCAATGTATAAGACGACCCTCAGTTTGTTGTCGAAGAATTTTAGACAAAAATATAGTCCAAAAATACTGCAAGTGTATTGTTTTAACTATGCTTTTTGTCAAACAACAACAGCCAAGAACACAAAACAAGAGCACACACAACTTCCTATGGTGGTGTGGAGAAGAAAAGCCACAATTCTTTTTATCTTGTGCAGAAACAACAACAAAAAACTTTTAAGCAGCAATTGACACTTTTCCTGGTCCCTTAATGTGCTGAGGCATCCTTGTGCACCATGACAGGAAAATGGAACTTCATCTCTCTTGCTGACAGGTAATATCCACAACTCCAAGTACACAAAGCAAATCAAATGTACAATATAAATGGACCAAGCCCAATTCCAGTATGGCATCCTGTCACATCGGAACCACACATTTCATTGCAGATACCCAATGGTTTGGGATATGTACGGTGGAAACTTTTATTTATGTTTCAGTTGTTTTTAGAAAGGGGTGCCTTGTTCATCTTCATTTCTTTTTTCATGCTGTGATTTTTAAATTGGAATCCCATAAATAAAAAAGAAAAAAAATGAAATATTATGAAATGAAATGCATCATTGAGTTGCTTTTGACTTATGGCATCCCTGGTAGGGCTTTAAAGTACATAAGATGCTCAAGAGACACTTGAACCTAACCTCACTCAGTTTTCATGGCCAAGTGGGGATTTGAACCCAGGATTCTTGAAGTCCAAGTCTATTCTTCCATCCACTTCATTACAGTGGCTCTCGCGCACTTGAAACAGATTGTTCCATTCTCAAAACTTGATCTAGGTTGGTTTCTCTTGAACAATCGCTAACACAAAAAAGAGGCTTCGTGGTCTCATTACAAGCCTCCAGGATTCAGCATGCAAATATATAAACTGTCTCACAGTCTCTCTGAGCCAGTATTTGTGATTTTCTTATGGGCTTCCAACACCACCACTACCACACCGCCCTCTTAAGCCATTTTGAAGGACAAACCATGTAAACTCTGTTTGGATTGTTCAGTTAGATCGGATTACATGGAGAATCCAGGGCTTTATACAATTCTTTAGTCCCTGCCGTCTCCGGGAGGCGTTCTACGTGAAGCCTGTATGATGCCAGATCAACGATGCCATCTGAGTGCAAAATGCCGGACTGTTTTTGAAATCGCTTCCAGCAAATCCCAAGCAAAAGGGGCACTCAAGCCAGCAGTCAGATTTTAAGTAGCAGAGGTCAAAGCAACATCTGCTTTATACATCCTTCTTATTACGGATGCGCTCATTCTCAGTTTTCTGTTGTTCCAGAAATCTCTCAAGCATATAATAGGTAAAGTTCCAATGCGTCAGACCCTCCAGCTTTCGCTGACATCTTGGTAATTTGTTTCCCATGGCAACTCATTCAGTATCCTTGACCTTGATAGAGTGGTTAATGTGACCACTCCTAACACATTTTCTACACCACAGTTAGATTGCAGGAAGACAATGACAAGTACAATTTACTTACCAGCTTGATTATGTGTGAGTCCTGCTGGGTTCTCTCATTTTGTTTTCTAATCCTAACCTGTCATGTTATGTGATCGTGGTGCCTGCGTGTTCTGAGGAAGAATAGAACTACGGCTGAAACAAAAGACTGGTGCTTTCCTTCCTTTTAACGTTCAGAATATAACGCAGTTCCTCTATGTCATGGCATTTAGTGTCTCTGTGCCCTCACCAGAATGTTGATCTAGAGGGTAGAAAAATGTCCTACGGTGCTATTGAGAAACTGAGTAAATAAACTTGACTCTGTCACATTGGGCTAGAAGATAGCTCTTGTTTGCAATTATTTGTATCTGGTTTGCAATTCTTATCTACTGAATCAACTGTTATCATATGTATATGTGTAGACACTTAGGAAAGTTGAGTTTGAATGGTAGCTTCCAGAATCTTGTGTCGGAACACTTCCAGGATTCTTTCTATTGTTGTTCAAAACATAAACCATCTAAATGCACTCTCCCTGTCTTCACACAAACACTCACACAAAGCACCCCAAAACAATCAGTAATAGATCACTTGACCTCAACTTCATTTCAGGTATAGTCATAGAATCATAGAATCATAGAATCATAGAGTTGGAAGAGACCTCAAGGGCCATCCAGTCCAACCCCCTGCCATGCAGGAACCCCCCCCCTTCAAGGTACCCCAGCCTTTGCTTAAAAACCTCAAAAGAAGGAGACTCCACCAACTCTCCGTGGCAGCATATTCCACTGCCAAACAGCTCTAACTTTCATGAAATTCTTCCTAATATTTAAATTGAATATCTTTCCCTGTAGTTTGAGACCATTGCCCCACATCCTGGTCTCTGAAGCCATGGAAAACAAACCAGTCCCTTCTTCAATATGATATCCTTTCAAATATTTAAACATAGCTCTCATACCCCCTCTTGGTCTTCTTTTTGTAAGGCTAAACATTCCCAACTCCCTAGCCATTTCTCGTCATAAACATGGTGCAGGTCCATCTCTGTTCAGTACTCACTAGGCCTCAATGAGAGCCCTATGTCTGGGCACCGCACTTCAAGAAAGACGCTGACAAATTGGAACAAGTTCAGAGGAGGGCAACAAGGATGATCAGGGGCTGGATACCAAGCCCTATGAGGAAAGAAGGGGGGAGTGAATGTTTAGCCTAGAGAAAAAGAAACCCAGGGTAGACTGGTTAGGACTTTTCAAATATTTGAAAGGTAGTCATACAAACGAGGACCAGGATGTGTTTTTGATCATCCCAAAGTTCAGGATCCATTACAATGGGATAATAAATTGCCTAACTGTTGGCAAAGGAACTAATGACCTCCAGAGTGAGCACTTCAATGTTGGAATTGGAAGCATTCAAGAGAAAACTAGACAACTATCCATCTGATCAGTTTTGATTTGGATTTCTGTGTTGAGCTGAGGGTTGGACTCAATGGCCTTATAGACCCCTTTCAACTCCATGATTTTATCATTCTATAAATTAGCAAAGATGGTTTTCAGAAGGAGCACAAGAGCATGTATTATACTGAATTATACCATTGGTGAAGCTAAAACAATGGTCTGGGGGGCTATACACATCCATCTCTGGACCTTGGAAGTCTGTGCCCACTCCCCTACTTCTCTCTGCTTTTCTTATACAAATAACTAGTTACTTCTTATACAAATAACTAGTTACTCTTGCACCAATTAATACCTAAAGAGTTTTCTTTAAAATATTGAAGGATTTGGTGTATGGAGGCAGGAACACCTCAGACAATAGCAAAATTACCCCTGAAGAAGACAAGAGGACAGCCCATGTCCCCATTCTGATCTTTGAAAAATAGCCATGCATTCCAGTCAGAAGTCTTTCCTAGCTCCACCTTGAGATGCCAGATGTTGAAGATGGGACATTTCATAAACAAGAAGTCCTTGGCTATTGAGCGATGACCCTTCTATAAATGGCAAAACAACAACAACAAACTGAGCTGAAGATGAAATGAAATATATGCATGGGATCTTAGAACCTGAAACATTGAAGATCTCAATTTGAAATGCAATTATTACTGTTTTTTTCAAGTTGGCATCAACATATTCTCTTTCTCCTCAATATAGCTTCTTCACTGATATTCTGTGCTTATTACCTATCCATGGCAACACAATATTTCAGCTAGGTTGAGCCAAAGTATTCTCTTTTTTTCAGTCTTATCACAAAAGTGAGGCCATGTGAAAAATTAAGGGTGGGACTTTCGGTTCAGGCCTGAACTGAAAGGCTTTGTGACCTAAAAAGGCCTAAACGTCTTGTTCCTGCCCTAATGCTAGCAGGCAACTTTCCTTCTGAAAAGCAAGTTAGGTGGAGCTGGATCTAGCTACAGCTGCCTAGATGCCCTGAGCAGATCCAATCTCGCCTGATTTTCAAAGCTAAGCAGGGTCGGCCCTGGTTAGTCCTTGGATGAGAGATCACCAGGGAATACCAGGTGCTGTAGACACCTGGAGTGGGAACTGGCAACCCACTCAAGTATTCCTGCCAAGAAAACTCCATGGACATGGGGTCACAAAGAGACGGTCACAACTGTAACGATGCAACACAGAGAGAGATCTAGCTAGCCTTCAACAACTTCGAATTTAGGGGTTTCTCCCAAGTAAGCCACCTTCAGTTGTCTGTTCTACAGACAGGATGAACTCTCAGAATGCAGAATTATGGGATTTGTTGTCTTAAAAAATTCCAGCAATCCTATCCCTAACGAAAGCAACCTTTAGGAGGGTGAATTTCTAAGGCTTTTGCAAAAGGAAGATAGCACCTTAATTAAGGCCTCCAGATGTTGGAAACTAAAACTTTTGTCATTTCTCTTCACTGGGAATCACAGACATAGAATCATAGAATCATAGAGCTGGAAGAGACCTCAAGGGCCATCTAGTCCAACCTCCTGCCATGCAGGAATCCCCATCACAGGACTCCCGACAGATGGCCATCCAGCCTCTGCTTAAAAACCTCCAAAGAAGGAGATTCCACCACCCTCCGTGGCAGCTTATTCCAATGCTGAACAGCTCTAACTGTCATGAAATTCTGTTTGTAGATGTCTAGAAACATCTGGGTGGTCTATCTCTCCTACTTTACATGCTAGCCAAGTTTTTAAACATTTCACACACACAAATTTTGCTGCCAGTGGAAGTGACATTTTGACCCATTCCTGAAGAAAATACAGCTGGCGGAGGAATATGATGGAATATCATTCACAAGGGCATTCTCTCTTTGCATTAGTTTCTCAGGTACCAGAAGTGAGGAAGAACCCATCTGGCTGTCTGTTTCATATACCAACTTGACTGTGGAACAAATGACATCCCTGAAGGAGGAGTTACAGAACAAAGGACTTTGAATTAGCCGGTTAACCCATAGGTTGATGGATTGTTGAGTTAAAGTTTGGTAGTCTATTAATGATTGATTGATTGTCATGCTAATGCTTCTTTACACGTTTATGAATGCTTGAAGTAGCTTGTTAGAGCAGCTAAGATGATTACTTAGAATAATTTAAATTCAATGCTAGAAAAGGGTTTGGGTATCTATTTTAACTAACTTAAAAGATTTGAATAGGCATCACTTTGCAGTATTGAAAATGTACAGCTGTTTTTTTATCTTTTTAACTTTTTTAAAAAAAATTAAATAAACTTTTGAATATTTTACCAAGGTGTGTTCATTGAAGAAAAGTGAAGGAAAGAGTGTCTATAGAAAGTTTTTGGCTGTGTTTGCTACTTTGAAGTATTTTGGGGGGTTTCTACCTCCTGGTCAGTGTGCAACTACAATATGAGTGGAGTTTAGGTTTGAAACTAAGGGAAATAATAAATCTAGGTATAAGAAGGTTGCCAAAGTCCAAAACAAGTGTCTGTGAAGATTCTCAGTCATCCAGCTGAGTTTATCTGGGAGTTGAGTCATGGCTATTGGACTTCTTTTTCTTCAGAGGTAGAAACGTTTTACTGCTCATCCAAACAGCTTCCTCAGTCTGAATACAGCTAGTGCAAGTCCTCCATCTTATGGGCACTATGGAATGAAGTAGTGTAATTAGGAAGCCAAGTCAGAGTGAGGGCAATGTTTACTCCTTCACCCTAGCAGGTGAGAGGTTGGCTACCACCAACGGCCAGGTCTCCCCCAAGCATCCTTGCCAGTGGCATCACCTGCTTTGACACCTCACCAGCAACTTTGCCTCTTCTCAACAATTTCTGAAAACCAGCTAGCTTTATAGCCTTAAAAGGGTGTGGGGTGTGTTGCGGAACGGCATCTCTCTCCCTGAGTCACATAATTTACTCATGTTTTCATTTTGATTCTGCTCTGGTTTGCACACCAGGGTCACCTGGAGAACAGCACAACAGGAACAATACCTGGCATCTTTAAAATTCGGCAACAGTGTCAACACGATAAACACAAAGCCTTGTTTAAGTGTGAAGATTCCTGTCTCCCACTTTGCTGCTAATCTCTCAACCCGGTAGGCTGGCTGTGCATTATCGTGCTTGTCTTTGTGTATGCGGCTCTCTATTGTTGTTTGCTTTTTAAAATCCCATTTTCAGGATGTTGCATGGTTTCTGAAATGTCCTATGCAATTTACACAAATCAAGTGCAGGCAGGTGAGGCTTAAACAAACATGACCAAAAAAAAAAAAAAAAAAAAAGCAGTTCTCCCAAGCTTTTCATATTGTTACCAGATGGGCTTCGGATTCTCCAGCAGGCTTTTGTCACTCGCTAATCTCCTTGTGGTGTTGGGAGCTGTGCTACTCTCGTCTTGTACTGATAAAACATAAATTGCTTATCCCACAAAGCAGCCTTTCCCTTGCCCGCTCCACAGAAAGGATGTGTGCTGGAACGGCCATAATCTCCTTCTGTTTCTTCTTTAGAACTGCGGTTGCTCTCTCTTCTATTTCTGTAGGAACTAGAGAATATCCATTTTTACATGTTTTTTCTCCTTTCATGGGAGTGAATAGGAAGGTTTGGTGAACACAACCAAACAGATTGAACCCGATGGATATGTTTCGACCATGTATGTACATCTCCCATCTCTTAGGATCTCTTGGGTAGACACTTCAGTGTTATGATGTGTAGGTTGGACTTTCTGTAATGAAGCAAGACAGTGCCTTCTCAGACACCCCTGAAGGGAAATGCTATTTATTTTTATTTATTATTACATCATGTTTACATCATTGGGTTCCACAGGGCTCAATACTGTCCCCCATGCTGTTTAACATCTACATGGAACTACTCGGAGAAGTCTTCAGGAGGTTTGGGCTGAGGAGTCAGCAATATGCTGATGATACTCAGCTCTACCTCTCATTTTCCACCAATCCAGGTGAGGCTGTTTCTGTGCTAAACTCGTGTCTAGGCCAGATCATGGACTAGATGAGGGTTAATAAATTGAAACTCAATCTAGACAAGATGGAAGTGTTGTTAGTGGGTACTCTGTCAGACAGGCTAGAGGGCCATCTCCCTGTTCTGGATGGGGTTGCACTCCCACTAAGGGACAGGGTCCGCAGCCAGGGGGTACTCCTGGACACCAGTCTAACTCTGGAAGGCCAGGTGGACTCAGGGGCCAGGGGTGCCTTTCTTCAGTTGCAAAAATATATCAACTGTGCCCCTACCTGGATGAGCAGAGCCTTGTGACAGTTATGCGTGCACTGGTGACATCCCGTATTGATTACTGCAATCAGCTTTATGTGGGGCAGCCTTTGAAGATGATCCAGCGATTGCAACTGGTTCAGAATTGCACAGCATGGCTGGTGAGTGGTGGAGCCACCAGGGACCATATCACACAGATTCTGTATGAATGTCCCTGGTTACCAGTTGCTGCCCGAAAACAATTCAAAGTGCTTGTTTTGACATATATAGCCCTAAATTGCTTAAGACCTAGATACCTGAATGACCGCCTCCTTCCATAGGAACCTACCTGGCAATTAAGTTCTAGCCATGGAGCCTTTCTGAAAGAGCCATCCCTCAAGGACATGAAAGGGATGGCTTGTAGGTATAGATGACAGGGATCTTATTATGGACTGACCTGGAGTTCAACAGGAGGCAAGACAGGTTGGAGGCGCTGGTGGGATGGCTCCGAGACACGTGGCAGTGAGTTGAGGGGTCAGAACGGGGGACAGGCGTGAGTTGCCTGGCCCAAGTTCTTCTTAACCGACTACCCCCCAACTTCTAGCGTACCGCCCACGGTCCGACATGACTGATATGGCGGTCCCTGCCAAAATGGTGACTTAAAAAAACACATGAAAGAATCCCAATTAAATAACAGCAAGTAAATGCAATAACAACAAATAGATGCAATTAACAATAAAATAGAAAATAAAAATACAGAAAGACAACATACAGCATACCAGGGCTCATATCCAGGGCAGCGTGGAACATAAACAGGGAGGGGTGGGAAAAAGGGGCCGCAGATGTTATGGAATGGTGAAAGTGATCGGCGGCTGCAAGGCGGTAGGCTAATGGGAGGGGCAGCAGCTTTTACCCATAACAGAGGCTGATTCACAGATGGCAGCAACTCAGGCCGACTGCCATCAGACAGGGCCGACAACGGCCTCAAGGCGCAATTGGGCCCAGTCCTGAAGGCTGACAAGCCCAGCAGTGCCACCTCCGTACCTGGAACGAGTCTCTGGTGACTAAGTCCTCCCGGAAGCCTATGCAGCCAACAAATGGGACTCCAGGTCCTTAGGGAATGGGAACAAGGGTATGGGGGGGCAAGATGAAATAGCCCCAGAATTCCTCACCCCCCACGGGGGTGTTTTGTATGTAAATATTTTTGTTTTAATAGTTCAGTGATATTTTAATGTTTTAATTGTTTTAACTGTTCATTTTAATTGTAAGCCGCCCAGAGACCTTTGGGTAGTGGGTGGTGTATATGTTGTATAACTAAACAAAAAGAAAAACAAACATAGGGCAGTCCTGGGCTCCCAGTGGGAGGGAGTTCCAAAGTCTGGGAGCAGAAACCAAGAAGGCCCTTTCCTGTGTTCCCATGAGACGTACCTGTGAGGGTGGCAGGATGGAGAGAAAGGCCTCTCCTGATTACCTTATCATCCGAGCCAGTTCATACTGTGATATTTGATCTCTGAGGTAGTTTGGATCCAGGCTGTTTAGTACATTGTAGGTTATGACCAACATTTTGAATTGTGCCTGAAAACTGACTGACAACCAGTAGAGCTGTTGCAATAAGAGTGTAATGTGGTCCTTGTAACCTGTCCCAGTCAGTAATCTGGCTGCTGTGTTTTGGACCTGCTGAAGTTTCCTGAGACTTTCCATCAGTAGCCCCAAATAGAGCACATTGCAGTGTTGGTTCTCTCTTTCTCTGTGTCTTTTACTCTTTCATTATTATTCTTTCTCCCCCCCCCCCCTTTTAGGGAAAACAATACAACAGAGGGCAAAGGTTTAAAAGAAAAAGCAATTCAGAAGGAATCAGAGAAGCTGTTTTTAATAAAAGGAGAGAAAGAGAGAGAGAATTTTACAAATCTTTCTGGACTCGAGACAAGTCACCGCAATGAAGGAAAGGCTTGTTTCTTTTGGTCTGACGGTCTCGTTCCTAACTGCCAATCCCGAGCCAGCCTTTTGCTGATGGCAAATTCAGACAACCTGCTAACAACCTATTCAAGCAATGATGAGCGCTCTTGTTCCCGCTGACAGCTGCTGGAGATGAAAAGGCCATCATCTCTGGCAATTCACCCTGTGATGTAATGAAAGCTTCAAATGATAACCTTTTAGACCAAGGGGATGTACGTACATCTCCCTGGTGAGTTAGATGAGTTTTTCTTTTCTACATGGATAGGCCTGTACCTCTGACATCAGCACACCTTTGAGGTTGTGTTTTGTTTTTGGAAGGGGGACGTGAGTGAGAAGATGTATCACCTGGACTGATGGGACTATTAAGTTGAACAAACTCAGTGCAATGGAAATTTGGTACACCAATAAAGCAAAGACAGCTGTTGACATACCACCTCATAGTGCTTCCAGTTGTCTCTGGATGGTTTACAAGTAAAGTGTACAGGCTATAGAATCCATGCAGGTACACACAAAACCACAAGTTGGGTACTCATTTTACTGATCTCAGAAGGGTAGAAGGTTGTGTCTACCTTGAACCAGCTACTTCTACCTAGGATCAAACTCAACACACAAGCAGAGTGTTTACAGCAGCATCTCCAGTTTAACCACTGTGCCATGAGGCTCCTCTGATGTAAGTTTTATTGATTCAATGGGTTTACTCTAGTTGGTCCACCGACTGGATTTTGGCTATGGATGTTATCATTTAGTCTATGGCTAGAGATGGGCACAAATTTAAAAATTAATTGGAAAATTCAACACACATCACTTATTCATTGATTTGCATTCATCCATATTCATATTCCCCCAAATATGAATCAACAAATTTTAATGATTTTTATTGGGTTTTCCGCAAGCTGGCTGCTAAAATACACCTTCCTGGGGACCCACAGGGTCTATGATTTGATTTCCGAAACTTATTCTTCACCAAACATGCAGGGCATGTAGAGAAGAGCCAGGAGAAAACATATCTGCTGTTTTAGTGTCTCTGATGGACGCTGGGGTGGGGTGGGGGGAAAACGTTTTCCCCCCACCCTAGCACCAGTCAGCTGGCAGGTGGGGCTTGGGGGAAGGGGGAAAGTTTAAAAAAAAAGCCCAGAGTTTTTTTTTTTTTTAAAAAATCTCTCCCACCAGTGGCTTACAGACGGAACGAAATGGTTTGTTTCAACATAAAACACCATGTCATTTTGTCTGTAACGAAATGCTGCTTCCTCATGGTGTTTTGTTTCATTTCATTTGGTCAGGTAACAACACAATGAAACAGCATTTCGTTTTTCATTTTTCATTTTGTGCCCATCCCTAACGTAGACCTTTAATGTGTTCCAGCATACCTCTCCCTATGATCAGTGGTTCCTGACCTTGAGTGTTCTTGGACTACAACTCCCAGAAATCCTGGCCAAGATTCAGAACCACTGAAGTAGAATAATGAAGTCCTGGGCTCCAAAAATGTAAATTTCAGCTCTGCCAAAAACAAGGAATTGGTTATATGGTCGACTTTATGTCCATCTCCTTCATTACACTCCTTCAGGAAGTGGTTTTTCTTAGTCTTATCTGAAGGCACCAGGGATTGAACCTGTTTGATTGTTTACTTTCGCATGCACTCTTGTTTTGTACTATACTGCATTATTTTGTATGCGAAACATGCATTATATCATCCTGGCTGACAAATTAACAGCCCAGCACAGATCATCTACAACATCAATCAGTGTTTCAAACAATGACATTGGGATACTGCTATTAAAATGAAACACCTCCGAAATATGGTAGAAACAACAGAAGTTTTAGAAATTATTACACTCAGTAGGAATCACAGAGCTGATGCCCGGCTTCAGTATGCCCAGGATGGTCTCATCCTGCCCATGAACATGTTAGGGGCTGTCAAGATGAATGGTGCCAATTGGAAATGCAGCAGCAGAATGAAATGGTGGTTGACATCATAATATGCAAAAAACAAAGGAATGCTGAGGGGCGGTAATTGTTGCTGTGATGGTGATTTTTCTACCATAACTCAGATTTTTACATTCTGCATCTCTTTGAGACTGTTTTATGCTCACAATTTTTTGTTACATGCCATAAAGTTTCCTCCAATTTATGATAGTCATTAAGTTGTGTCCGACTCTTCATAACCCCATGGACCAGAGCACGCCAGGCCCTCCTGTCTTCCACTGGCACTCGGAGGTTGGTCAAATCCATGTTGGTTGCATCGATGACACCATCCAACCATCTCCTTCTCTGTCTTCCCCTTTCCTTTTTGCCTTCAGTCTTTCCCAACATCAGGGACTTTTCTCTCCTCATGAGGTGGCCAAGGTACTGGAGCCTCAGCTTCAAAATCTGTCCTTCCAGTAAACATCCAGGGTTGATTTCTTTCAGGATGGATAGGTTTGATCTCCTTGCAATCCAGGGGACTCTCAAGAGTCTCCTCCAGCAGCATAATTCAAATTCTTTATAGTCTAGCTCTCACTTCCATGCATCACTACTGGAAAAACCATAGCTTTGACTATCCTGACCTTGGTTGCCAAAGTGATGTCTCTGCTCTTTAAGATGCTGCCTAGGTTTGCCATGTGTTGTGTCGTTACAGTTGTGGCCGACTCTACGTGACTCCATTTTATTCAGAGCTTAGACTCTTACATTCTTTTAAAAACTTCTCTTTGCATTCCTCACTATTTTTTTGGCTATCAAGTTGCCATTACTGTTATCTTTGCTCTGGTTACCATCTTATTGATCTGCCTTGTATTCTTATCAAGAAGCTACACAAATGCAGGGAAACACTTTCAGGTTCCTTCTAGTGGCTGATTTTGATACTGCACCTTGGAAATCAGGTGTCTCCATTGTTCTCTCTCTCTCTCTCTCTCTCTCTCTCTGTGTGTGTGTGTGTGTGTGTGTTTGTGTGTGTGTGTGTGTTGCATCATTACAGTCACAACTGACTCTTCGTGACTCCATGTCCATGGAATTTTCTTGGCAGGAGTACTGGAGTGGCTTGTCAGTTCCTATTCCAGGCGCCTACAGCACCTGGTATTCCCTGGTCGTTGCTCATCCAAGTACTAACCAGGGCCGACCCTGCTTAGCTTCCAAAATCGAGCGAGATCGGATGTAATGTCCTGTCTTCAGCTGCCCTGTTCTGTCCTTACAAAGTCAAGAACGTGACTAGAGATGGGCACGAAACAGAAAAATGGTGTTTCGGTTTTTCGTTTGTTGTTGAGAGGTCTGTTTCGGTTCATTTCCGTTTGTCGGGAATTTTTTTGAAAAATTTCGTTACCGTTTTTCATTTCTTCGTTTGTTGTTTCTACCCGCTTTTTGCTCGATTTTTAAAGCATTTCCGTGCATGGGTGTCCCCCAAAGCCCAAGACCATAGGGAAAACACTAAAAAAATGGATGCTGGCAGAGACACAGTATAGACTAGGTATGCAGGGAGGCTGCAAAGGCAGCAGCCCGCGTTGCCCAGGGTGCAAGGCAGCCGCAGAGTGACTGCACTGTGGGGCAAGGGAGGATACTCACCGAGAGGTACGCAGCATGCACGCACACAGGGAGGCTGCAGGACTGAAGCTAGAGGCGCAGCAGAGACAGCAATCCCACCCTAACTCCCACCAGAGACTGCAAGGAGAACAGGGGCTGTCAGAGCTTTTTATGCCCTCTGTGGCTGCCAGACCTGCCCACCCAGTCTGCAACCTTGGCATGCTATTGGTTGAACATGATCCCATATCACATGGCTTGCCTCCATTTTGTGGCTGGTGGTGACATCCATTTTAAAGGGAAAAGAAAAATACATCGCGATGGGAGAAGACAAAAACAAATGTTTTATGGACCCCAACCCCCCTGGTAGGTATTATCAGACAATATAAATAATTATCGCTGCGTTTTCACGGATGTCCAGGGTGTTTTTTAACATTTAAAACAGCTCATTTCATTGCACGTCGCCATTAACAGAAACGAAACGTAGCGACCACAATTTTTGTGGTTCTGTTCATTTTGTTTCATTTTCATCACAATTTTCGTTTGTCGTTTTGTTACGTAACGGAAACAACAAGTGGTAACGGAAATGAAAAAATGTTCGTTCCGTGCCCATCTCTACCCGTGACTTCCTTTAGTGAGTCAGTCCAGCTCTTATTCTGCTCTTCCTCTTTTCCTGCTGCCTTCCACCTTTCCCAGCCTTTCTTGGTTTTTCCATAACTTACATACAAATGAGCTGTGGAAAATGGGCAGGTGTGGTCCACTGAGGTGTCTGGAGATCAATGTAAATGGCTGCCTTGGCCTCAAAGAGGTGCCCATCTGTCATATACCATATTTTGAACTAAATGGTTTTCTTAAGAAAACATTACTACTCAACCTAACCAATGGCTGGTTCAAGTGGAGTCTATAAAAAGGAATATTTTGATCTAAATACTACAGATTGGCTGTTGGAAGAGTGAAATGAAAAGTCCGATTCCATTCCTAGCCTTCATTTCCTTCAATAAGAAATCAGATCTTTAAAATATCTGAGTACATTAAAGTTTTTAAAAAGGGAACATTGATTTAATTTTATTTTAAGTGTTTTCCTCAGAATCCCAAGTCTTCTCATTTTGCTGGGTTGGGAGACCTTATTTTCTCCTTCCATCCAAATATTGGTGTGAATTTCAGGAGTTTTTAACTTGAAGTATGCATATCTTAACTAGAGATGGGCACGACTTGAAAAAAATTTTTTTTGAGTTGTTGTTAGTCGGGCCGGTTCCGTTTCGGGTCGTTTCCGTTTTTCGTGAAAATTCGCAAAACTTAGTCGGTTCGTTTTTTCATTTTTTCGTTGTTGTTAGTACTGGTTTTTTGGGGGGGAGCGGGCTCCTGAAGGCACCTCTATGGGGTGGGTGCCTCCTCTGGCCCGCTATAAAGGGAAAGTGGGCTCCTGGAGGCACCCGTGGGTGCCTCCTATCCTCACCCACTAGGAAGGGGAAGCAGGCTCCAAGAGACCCCTCAACATGGGGGTCTCCCCTCCTCACCTGCTGCTGCAAAATGCATGCATAGCCATATGGATATGCATACCAGTTGCAGACAGTGAGACTAGTGATGGCAGTGAACCCAGAGCCATAGGGTGATGCCTAAGGCTCTCGCACCGCCATGTCTCACAAAGAAGGGAATTGTACTTGGGTGTAGTGCAATGCAAGTAGATCTGGCTTAGGGTTAAGGTGGGTTAGTACAAGGGCTAGGGTTAGGCTAGTGACAGGTAAGGTTACGGTGGGCTAGTGGGTTGCACCTCTGGGTGCCTCTCTGACCCACTAAGAAGACAGTCTGTGACGTATGGGTAAGTAAGGAGTCAAGGATTAGGGTTAGGGTTAGGGGGCTAGGGCAGGTTTTAGGGGCTTTTGGCACATCCCAGAAGTCTCCATGGCCAAGTGGCCATGCGATTGGTGGGATGGCTCCAAAAATTTGCATGGTCGTCCACTCCACATGGCTGGCCACTCGGCCAGCCCATCATTGCGCAGGTGTAAATAAAATAAAATAAAATAAAATCAATGGAGGACAGAGGAGGAGAGGAGAGACATTTTGTTGCAAGAAAAAAGCCACTGCTACTGTGAAAAATCTGGCAGTTTATAAATTTTCGCATGTTTCTGTTGTGCTTGTGTGTTTTTGTTTGTTTTTAAAAAACGTTTTTATTAGAAAATTTTAGTATACAAAAAGTCAAGTTCAAAACATTAGCAATACAAAATCATTCTACCACTAAAATTTGGCTTCCCTCTGTTCTTCCCGTGGTTTTAGTGTTATTCATCTCCTAGCCTTCCTTTCAAACAAACCCCTTTATATACTTATAAAAAAGATTTGAAAAATAAGTAGTAGTCCTTCGAGCTCTATCCTAATCCGGTAAGAGTCTTTAATTCCTTGCAATAAATCTCCATGTAGTTCTTAAATTTTTGCCAATCTTTTGGAACTTCTGGTTGTCTTGATCCCTCAGTCTGCACGTCAGTCTGGCCATCTCTGCAAAGTCCAATATTTTCGCCCTCCATTCATCCAAAGATGGTATATACATTGTCTTCCAATTCTGTGCCAGGAGCATTCGTGCCGCTGCTGTTGCATATAGAAATAGAGTCCTATCTGCTACTTTAATTTCATTATCCACCAACCCTAACAGAAAAGTTCAGGTCGTTTTGGGAATGTACACTTTAACATCTTTTTGAGTTCATCATATATCAATGCCCAATACTCTTTCACTTTCTCACAAGTCCACCACATATGATAAAAATCACCTTGTTTCTCTTTACATTTCCAGCAGTGGTCATCTTTCATCCTATACATCTTTGCTAACTTCGTTGGGGTAATATACCACCTATACATCATTTTCAACAGATTTTCTTTTATCAAAGTACATGTGGTAAACTTCATATTCTTTTTCCACAGTCTTTCCCACACATCTAACTCAATATTATGACCCAGATCCATAGCCCATTTTACCATACATTCTTTAACTTGTTCATCTTTTAGATTAAACTCCAAAAAAAAATTATATAATCTAGTCAACAATTTCTTTTTGGGCCCGTGATTATGGTTTGGAACTTAGATTCCTTCTCTCCAAACCCAGACACCTTTCTATCTTTCTGAAAAATGTCATTTAGTTGATGGTACTGAAACCAGCCTGTTAACTTCTCTTTTTAACATATCATAAGACTTCAGTCTAGGACCTTTTCTGAAAAGAATAACACATCACCATAGGTGATCCCCACTCCTTCTTTATCTTTCCTCTTAATCACCAATGCCTCAATCGGGATAACCATCTCGGTGTATGTCTCTCTAAGAGGGGTTTCAACCGTTCCCAGACCTGAAGTAGTGACTTTCTAATTACATGATTCATAAAGCTTTTATGTACTTTCACTTTGTCATACCAAAGATAAGCGTGCCAACCAAATCTGTTATCATGACCTTCTAAATCCAATAGATCCTCATCAACTAAAATAATCCAATCTTTTATCCAACCGAGGCAGGCCACTTCGTTTTTGGACTACGATTTCAAAAACAATATTGCGTTCGCCACCCCATTTTGGATCCCCCGCCCGCACCGCATGGCATGGCGACTCGAGTCCGGCTGCCCAGGATGGGGGGGAGGCGGGACCCCCCTTCCAGAAACCACCCCTCCGGTAGGTGCCCTGCGCCCTTAGTCAAGCAGGCATTTTTCCGCCTGCTTTTTTGGCCCGGGAATGGGTGGGGGGAGAGTTTAAAAGTTTTTTCCTGTGCCGTCCGTGCCGTTTGCTTGCGCTTTAATTGCAAGCGGCCGCGGTCGTGAGACTGGGCTTTTGCTGGCTGGCTGCAAGCCTGCAAAGAGTCCCACCAGAGCAGCCCAGGACGGGGATTGGCGGGAGGCCGGGACCTCCAGAAACAACCCCTCTGGTAGGTGCCCTGAGGCACGGCAGGCATTTTTCCGCCTGCTTTTCGGCCGGGAACCGGGTTTTTTTCACTTTTAAAAACTTTTTTTCTGTGCCGCGTGGCATCGCGCGATCACGCGATGCAAGGAACGAGCACGACAAATCAGACCAAAATTGTTCGTTCGTCGGTTTGAGCTCGAAGTCTGGTGGAGTAATTCCCGTTACCGTTTCTGTAGAGTAACGGAAACGAGTAACGGAAACGGAAACGGGAATACCGCTAAGTCGTGCCCATCTCTAATCTTAACACACATCATTTTTAGACATGTTCCCTACTAAGTAGATGATGTCCAAGTATATTTAGGCATTTATATGGGCATAGTTTTGAAACGTTTTTGCAAACTTTTCTTTTTGCTAGACGTAAGGATTTTTCAACCAAAACGTTCTCTTCTTAGATAATGACAAACCTATCAAATGTCTTTTCCTTCTCAAGAGAAATCCCAGGATCCCGCAACATCTCACTTGACATTTATGCTTTCAAGGAAAGAAAACAACAGAATTGGTTGCGGGAGAGGAAGCTATTTTAAAAGGAAGGAATGATACTGTTCCAACTTACCTAAAATTAAAGTAATTTCCTGCTTGTCCCTGGGTGATTATTCCCTATGGATTAAGAACATAAGAACATAAGAAGAGCCATGCTGGATCAGGCCAAAGGCCCATCTAGTCCAGCTTCCTGTATCTCACAGTGGCCCCACCAGATGTGTCTGGGAGCGCATGAGACTAGATCTCTGTCTCCTGATATCACTCCCCTGCATCTGGCCCTTGAAGTACCCTGGTTTTAAGCCTGGAGATTACACGTCTCCATCATGGTTTGTAACCTGGGATGGACTTTTCCTCCAGGAATCTGTCCAATCCCCTTTTGAAGGCCTCCAGGCCAGATGCCATCACCACATCCTGTGGCAGGGAGTTCCACAGACTAACAACTCGCTGGGTGAAAAAAAATATTTTCTTTTGTCTGTTCTTGTTCACCCCAATTTGAGTGGATGTCCCCTAGTTCTGGTATTTTGTGAGAGGGAGAAGAGCTTCCCTCTATCCACTTTACTCATGCCCTGCATTATTTTGTACGTCTCAGTCATATCCTCCCTCAGGTGCCTTTTTTCCAGACTAAAGAGCCCCAAACGTTTTAGCCTTTCCTCATAAGGGAGGTCCCCCAGCTCAGTAATCATTTTAGTCACTCTCTTCTCCACCTTTTCCAGTTCCACTATGTCTTTTTTGAAATGCAGTGACCAGAATTGTACACAATACTCCAAGTGTGTCCTTACTATCGTTTTGTATAATGGCATTATAATGTTGGCTGTTTTATGTTCAATCCCCTTTTTGATAATCCCTAGCATGAAATTGGACTTCAGATGTCCACCAACACACTAAAATCCTTTCCCGATCCATCATGGATAGCTCAGAGCCCATGAGTTGATAGATAGATTGGAGGGGAAAAGACAGAAAAATGGACAGAAAAGGTAGATGTCTTGTTTATCTCAGGCATGGTTCTGTTGATGGCCTTCTCATTACTATAAATGCTAGAAAGTCAGATCACTTTTATGAGCAATTAAATGGGGTCTATCCAAAGGCAATTAGTTTTATGGCAGAGGTTGAACAAGGTGATAGTATACCATTTCTTACACATATTCATGAGAGGAATGACTCAAGCCCTACTAACTATTAAATGGTTTCAATCATTTCCAGTGCAGGTTATTATTTATATTTTATGAGAATGCAAACCATTTAAAAATAATAATTACTAATTATTTGCTCTAGGAAAATAATTTATTTCCTGGATAACCAGTCTGCAGAAGCTCAAATGTACATCTTTACAATGTCATTAAAATAATATATTATTGGGGAAATTGGGGGAAAGAGGGTTTTTTAGAAATTGTGTTACTTCTTTTAGTTAACAGAGTATAAAGCAAAAATAACAGCACAGAAATGTGGAAAGATCAGACGAGTCTCATCAAAGACCCTCTCTGATTTGAACACACTGGCACTTTGGATGGTATAGATCACTCTGGAAGTGTTTAATGTAGGAGGAAAGTATCTTTACTTACAGTTACCATCAGGACATGATCCCATATCACATGGCTTGCCTCCATTTTGTGGCTGGTGGTGACATCCATTTTAAAGGGAAAAGAAAAATACATCGCGATGGGAGAAGACAAAAACAAATGTTTTATGGACCCCAACCCCCTGGTAGGTATTATCAGACAATATAAATAATTATCGCTGCGTTTTCACGGATGCAGGGTGTTTTTTAACATTTAAAACAGCTCATTTCATTGCACGTCGCCATTAACAGAAACGAAACGTAGCGACCACAATTTTTGTGGTTCTGTTCATTTTGTTTCATTTTCATCACAATTTTCGTTTGTCGTTTTGTTACGTAACGGAAACAACAAGTGGTAACGGAAATGAAAAAATGTTCGTTCCGTGCCCATCTCTACCCGTGACTTCCTTTAGTGAGTCAGTCCAGCTCTTATTCTGCTCTTCCTCTTTTTCCTGCTGCCTTCCACCTTTCCCAGCCTTTCTTGGTTTTTCCATAACTTACATACAAATGAGCTGTGGAAAATGGGCAGGTGTGGTCCACTGAGGTGTCTGGAGATCAATGTAAATGGCTGCCTTGGCCTCAAAGAGGTGCCCATCTGTCATATACCATATTTTGAACTAAATGGTTTTCTTAAGAAAACATTACTACTCAACCTAACCAATGGCTGGTTCAAGTGGAGTCTATAAAAGGAATATTTTGATCTAAATACTACAGATTGGCTGTTAGAAGAGTGAAATGAAAAGTCCGATTCCATTCCTAGCCTTCATTTCCTTCAATAAGAAATCAGATCTTTAAAATATCTGAGTACATTAAAGTTTTTAAAAAGGGAACATTGATTTAATTTTATTTTAAGTGTTTTCCTCAGAATCCCAAGTCTTCTCATTTTGCTGGGTTGGGAGACCTTATTTTCTCCTTCCATCCAAATATTGGTGTGAATTTCAGGAGTTTTTAACTTGAAGTATGCATATCTTAACTAGAGATGGGCACGACTTGAAAAAAATTTTTTTTGAGTTGTTGTTAGTCGGGCCGGTTCCGTTTCGGGTCGTTTCCGTTTTTCGTGAAAATTCGCAAAACTTAGTCGGTTCGTTTTTTTCATTTTTTTCGTTGTTGTTAGTACTGGTTTTTTGGGGGGGAGCGGGCTCCTGAAGGCACCTCTATGGGGTGGGTGCCTCCTCTGGCCCGCTATAAAGGGAAAGTGGGCTCCTGGAGGCACCCGTGGGTGCCTCCTATCCTCACCCACTAGGAAGGGGAAGCAGGCTCCAAGAGACCCTCAACATGGGGGTCTCCTCCTCACCTGCTGCTGCAAAATGCATGCATAGCCATATGGATATGCATACCAGTTGCAGACAGTGAGACTAGTGATGGCAGTGAACCCAGAGCCATAGGGTGATGCCTAAGGCTCTCGCACCGCCATGTCTCACAAAGAAGGGAATTGTACTTGGGTGTAGTGCAATGCAAGTAGATCTGGCTTAGGGTTAAGGTGGGTTAGTACAAGGGCTAGGGTTAGGCTAGTGACAGGTAAGGTTACGGTGGGCTAGTGGGTTGCACCTCTGGGTGCCTCTCTGACCCACTAAGAAGACAGTCTGTGACGTATGGGTAAGTAAGGAGTCAAGGATTAGGGTTAGGGTTAGGGGGCTAGGGCAGGTTTTAGGGGGCTTTTTGGCACATCCCAGAAGTCTCCATGGCCAAGTGGCCATGCGATTGGTGGGATGGCTCCAAAAATTTGCATGGTCGTCCACTCCCACATGGCTGGCCACTCGGCCAGCCCATCATTGCGCAGGTGTAAATAAAATAAAATAAAATAAAATCAATGGAGGACAGAGGAGGAGAGGAGAGACATTTTGTTGCAAGAAAAAAGCCACTGCTACTGTGAAAAATCTGGCAGTTTATAAATTTTCGCATGTTTCTGTTGTGCTTGTGTGTTTTTGTTTGTTTTTTTAAATACGTTTTTATTAGAAAATTTTAGTATACAAAAAAAGTCAAGTTCAAAACATTAGCAATACAAAATCATTCTACCACTAAAATTTGGCTTCCCTCTGTTCTTCCCGTGGTTTTAGTGTTATTCATCTCCTAGCCTTCCTTTCAAACAAACCCCTTTATATACTTATAAAAAAGATTTGAAAAATAAGTAGTAGTCCTTCGAGCTCTATCCTAATCCGGTAAGAGTCTTTAATTCCTTGCAATAAATCTCCATGTAGTTCTTAAATTTTTGCCAATCTTTTTGGAACTTCTGGTTGTCTTGATCCCTCAGTCTGCACGTCAGTCTGGCCATCTCTGCAAAGTCCAATATTTTCGCCCTCCATTCATCCAAAGATGGTATATACATTGTCTTCCAATTCTGTGCCAGGAGCATTCGTGCCGCTGCTGTTGCATATAGAAATAGAGTCCTATCTGCTACTTTAATTTCATTATCCACCAACCCTAACAGAAAAAGTTCAGGTCGTTTTGGGAATGTACACTTTAACATCTTTTTGAGTTCATCATATATCAATGCCCAATACTCTTTCACTTTCTCACAAGTCCACCACATATGATAAAAATCACCTTGTTTCTCTTTACATTTCCAGCAGTGGTCATCTTTCATCCTATACATCTTTGCTAACTTCGTTGGGGTAATATACCACCTATACATCATTTTCAACAGATTTTCTTTTATCAAAGTACATGTGGTAAACTTCATATTCTTTTTCCACAGTCTTTCCCACACATCTAACTCAATATTATGACCCAGATCCATAGCCCATTTTACCATACATTCTTTAACTTGTTCATCTTTTAGATTAAACTCCAACAAAAAATTATATAATCTAGTCAACAATTTCTTTTTTGGGCCCGTGATTATGGTTTGGAACTTAGATTCCTTCTCTCCAAACCCAGACACCTTTCTATCTTTCTGAAAAATGTCATTTAGTTGATGGTACTGAAACCAGCCTGTTAACTTCTCTTTTAACATATCATAAGACTTCAGTCTAGGACCTTTTTCTGAAAAGAATAACACATCACCATAGGTGATCCCCACTCCTTCTTTATCTTTCCTCTTAATCACCAATGCCTCAATCGGGGATAACCATCTCGGTGTATGTCTCTCTAAGAGGGGTTTCAACCGTTCCCAGACCTGAAGTAGTGACTTTCTAATTACATGATTCATAAAGCTTTTATGTACTTTCACTTTGTCATACCAAAGATAAGCGTGCCAACCAAATCTGTTATCATGACCTTCTAAATCCAATAGATCCTCATCAACTAAAATAATCCAATCTTTTATCCAACCGAGGCAGGCCACTTCGTTTTTGGACTACGATTTCAAAAACAATATTGCGTTCGCCACCCCATTTTGGATCCCCCGCCCGCACCGCATGGCATGGCGACTCGAGTCCGGCTGCCCAGGATGGGGGGGAGGCGGGACCCCCCTTCCAGAAACCACCCCTCCGGTAGGTGCCCTGCGCCCTTAGTCAAGCAGGCATTTTTCCGCCTGCTTTTTTGGCCCGGGAATGGGTGGGGGGAGAGTTTAAAAGTTTTTTCCTGTGCCGTCCGTGCCGTTTGCTTGCGCTTTAATTGCGGCGGCCGGCGGCCGGTGAGACTGGGCTTTTTGCTGGCTGGCTGCAAGCCTGCGGCGAGTCCCACCAGAGCAGCCCAGGACGGGGGATTGGCGGGGAGGCCGGGGACCTCCAGAAACAACCCCTCTGGTAGGTGCCCTGAGGCACGGCAGGCATTTTTCCGCCTGCTTTTCGGCCGGGAACCGGGTTTTTCACTTTTAAAAACTTTTTTTCTGTGCCGCGTGGCATCGCGCGATCACGCGATGCAAGGAACGAGCACGACAAATCAGACCAAAATTGTTCGTTCGTCGGTTTGAGCTCGAAGTCTGGTGGAGTAATTCCCGTTACCGTTTCTGTAGAGTAACGGAAACGAGTAACGGAAACGGAAACGGGAATACCGCTAAGTCGTGCCCATCTCTAATCTTAACACACATCATTTTTAGACATGTTCCCTACTAAGTAGATGATGTCCAAGTATATTTAGGCATTTATATGGGCATAGTTTTGAAATGTTTTTGCAAACTTTTCTTTTTGCTAGACGTAAGGATTTTTCAACCAAAACATTCTCTTCTTAGATAATGACAAACCTATCAAATATCTTTTCCTTCTCAAGAGAAATCCCAGGATCCCGCAACATCTCACTTGACATTTATGCTTTCAAAGAAAGAAAACAACAGAATTGGTTGCGGGAGAGGAAGCTATTTTAAAAGGAAGGAATGATACTGTTCCAACTTACCTAAAATTAAAGTAATTTCCTGCTTGTCCCTGGGTGATTATTCCCTATGGATTAAGAACATAAGAACATAAGAAGAGCCATGCTGGATCAGGCCAAAGGCCCATCTAGTCCAGCTTCCTGTATCTCACAGTGGCCCCACCAGATGTGTCTGGGAGCGCATGAGACTAGATCTCTGTCTCCTGATACCACTCCCCTGCATCTGGCCCTTGAAGTACCCTGGTTTTAAGCCTGGAGATTACACGTCTCCATCATGGTTTGTAACCTGGGATGGACTTTTTCTCCAGGAATCTGTCCAATCCCCTTTTGAAGGCCCCCAGGCCAGATGCCATCACCACATCCTGTGGCAGGGAGTTCCACAGACTAACAACTCGCTGGGTGAAAAAAAAATATTTTCTTTTGTCTGTTCTTGTTCACCCCAATTTGAGTGGATGTCCCCTAGTTCTGGTATTTTGTGAGAGGGAGAAGAGCTTCCCTCTATCCACTTTACTCATGCCCTGCATTATTTTGTACGTCTCAGTCATATCCTCCCTCAGGTGCCTTTTTTCCAGATTAAAGAGCCCCAAACGTTTTAGCCTTTCCTCATAAGGGAGGTCCCCCAGCTCAGTAATCATTTTAGTCACTCTCTTCTCCACCTTTTCCAGTTCCACTATGTCTTTTTTGAAATGCAGTGACCAGAATTGTACACAATACTCCAAGTGTGTCCTTACTATCGTTTTGTATAATGGCATTATAACGTTGGCTGTTTTATGTTCAATCCCCTTTTTGATAATCCCTAGCATGGAATTGGACTTCAGATGTCCACCAACACACCAAAATCCTTTCCCGATCCATCATGGATAGCTCAGAGCCCATGAGTTGATTGATAGATTGGAGGGGGGAAACAGAAAAATGGACAGAAAAGGTAGGTGTCTTGTTTATCTCAGGCATGGTTCTGTTGATGGCCTTCTCATTACTATAAATGCTAGAAAGTCAGATCACTTTTATGAGCAATTAAATGGGGTCTATCCAAAGGCAATTAGTTTTATGGCAGAGGTTGAACAAGGTGATAGTATACCATTTCTTACACATATTCATGAGAGGAATGACTCAAGCCCTACTAACTATTAAATGGTTTCAATCATTTCCAGTGCAGGTTATTATTTATATTTTATGAGAATTCAAACCTCCATTTAAAAATAATAATTACTGATTATTTGCTCTAGGAAAATAATTTATTTCCTGGATAACCAGTCTGCAGAAGCTCAAATGTACATCTTTACAATGTCATTAAAATAATATATTATTGGGGAAATTGGGGAAAAGAGGGTTTTCTAGAAATTGTGTTATTTCTTTTAGTTAACAGAGTATAAAGCAAAAATAACAGCACAGAAATCTGGAAAGATCAGACGAGTCTCATCAAAGACCCTCTCTGGTTTGAACACACTGGCGCTTTGGATGGTATAGATCACTCTGGAAGTGTTTAATGTAGGAGGAAAGTATCTTTACTTACAGTTACCATCTATAGTTATAATCAGAAGAAAAACAAGGGAAGTGGAGTTTCCAGCATGCTGGAGACCCTATGTGCTTCCAACTTGGGGAATGGTCAGTGAAAGAACTAAACAATCGAAGCAAAAATCAAAGAGGAAGTTTTTTCAAATGCCACAGTGTGGGGGGAATAACTTTATCAATCAAGTTAATGACAAAGAACAATCACATTAGGCTATTTGCTTTCCAGATTGCCAGTACTGGTGACTGGCTCTCCAGCAATAGTTTCATAGATGCAATTGTACATAGAAGCTAGTACCAACCCATTGCTGAGCCTTGCATTTTGTCTTGAACAACAAGAATCCTGGGCAATGCAAAGATATTGAGAGTTACAGATGAAGTTCCATTTAAGTGCTGGACTTGTTTTTACATGTGACATATGTGCACATCTGTACATATATGCATATATGTATGCACATGTAGGTTCTCAGTCCTCGGTTCACACCAGAGGAGTTCTCAAGGCCAAAATGAATTGTGCAACCTTCCCTAAGACCTAAACAAACTTCCCTTTGAATGGAAAAGCATCTCAGCTGTTTTCCCCAACTATCATATTAAAGGCAACTCCTCTCTCTCTCTCTCTCTCTCTCTCTCTCTCTCTCTCTCTCCCTCCCCCCCTCTCTCTGTGTGTGTGTGTGTGTGTGTGTGTGTGTGTGTGTGTGTGTGAGAGAGAGAGAGAGAGAGAGAGATTTCATGGCTTGCTTCTCCTGAAATGACATTTTTATAGTCATTTCTCCTGGGATCAGCTTTTCTTGAGAGTGGATACATTACAGAAATTCTGCAAGACCTTTAGCAAAAGTGGTGCTAATAAACATTGCCGAAATGTTAAAGAACAACTTAGTATTTGCTCCCCCCCCCCCCGTCCATCAGAGGGAATCCAGGTCTCTTTGGGTAAGAAATGAACAGCATTACAGATGAATCTTTTGAAGTGCCAGTTATTTCGGATCAAGATGGAGACTTTCTGGAGCCAAAAATTCAGACATGTGCACTGCCGTTGGACCAAAATGTAAATACCAACTGAATCAGAGTCTTTGTGTAATTTTAGGGCGATCCCATCTTAGGAAGAAGCAACACACTCTCAGATTTAGAGGTGGGCGCAAAACAGAAATCCCATGGTTCGTATTCTTCTGTTTTGGGCCAAACTTGGTTCAGTTCAGTTCAGGTTCATACAAATTTTTGTAAAAAAATCGTATGAACCCAAACCAAGCCAAACTGGTTCGAGTCTGACTTATTGGGCAGCGGCGGCAGCAGTGGTGATCCTGGGTGTGGCGGCGGTGGCAGGGCCTTTTTGAGGAACTTTTATTATTATTTTTAATTTTTCCCCTTGATTTTAGAGCACCGACCACGCAGCCCTTGGGGCTGGGTCGGCACTCCTTTTTTATTTTATTTTATTTTATTATTTTATTTTAGGTTTTAAAAGTCACCAGCGGGGGCTTTTTGAGGTGGTGGCTTGGGGCCAGTGCCTCTATAGGACTACCTTCCCCCACCGAGTTTCAGGACCAGAGGACTGTGGTGAGGACAAGCTGGGGGGGTAATGAAAAACAAAGCAAATGAAACGGAAATTTCTGCTTTGTTTTGTTTCATTTTTCTTTGATGGGTTGGTTTATTATTCATTTTGTTAGCTAACGAAACAAATAACAAATAACAAAATGAATTAAAAGTTTGTTTCATGCCCATCTCTACTCAGGTTAAATCCAGAGTTCACACATGACAATTAGAAGTAAGGAAAGAGGAAGACAGACTCAAGAAAATGAAGGACAGTGTAGTCTTTAGCTTTAGGATGGAGAAGTTGGGGTCATTTTGCCAAGCATTTGAGATGCTGCAGTTTACCAGCAGTTCTGTGATAAATTCTTACTCAGTTAATATGGGTCCTAAATGTACAGTAACCCCCCGCCTATCACGGGGGTTAGGGACCCACCCGACTCGTGATACATGAAAATCCATGATATGGGGAAGTGGGGCGGGGGGCGATCAGAGGCGTGGGGGGAGCGGGGAGCGATTTGATCGCTCCCTGCCACTGCCCCCCACGCGGCTCCGAGGCCTCCCAGACGGGTCTGGGGGAGCGGGGAGCGATTTGATCGCTCCCTACCACCACCACCCACATGGCTCTGAGGCCTCCCGGGAGGGGGGGCGGCGGAGAGTGATGCGATCACTCCCCGCCGCCCCCCGCAGGTACTGTGATCCTGCGATATAGTGGGACCGCAGTACCTGAACCGTAAAATGGCGGGGGGGGGTTGTATTATCAGTTCATACTGTCACTAAGGGAAAGAAATTTACTAACAGAAGACCAGTTGTGAAGGCCTTGAAAAAATGAATATAATAGGCTATTTCCACTTTGGGAGTGAAAATTTCCACCAAGGAAATATTGTGTTTATTTTTGAATATGCAGATCAAATCACCTAAAAGTTGGGAGGCCCCTTCACTGAAAGGGACAAAGATTCTGTGAGAAAATGGAGCCCAGTTTGAAATTCTACAGAACATTTGCCAGACCAAATGAGCCTGTCTGGGTACAGGTTATTCCCAGCCAGATATCTTTCCCTGAGCCCAGAAGGAAAAAACAAACAAACCTCAATGGACCTTCGCATAATGAGTGTGTTTATTCTATCAGAGAACTGTGTATGTTTGGCCTTGAGATAAGAAGATATGATAACACTTTTCAAATACTCTGCCATACAGATGAGGGGCTGGATCTGTTCTCATTCAACCCCTAGTGCAGGGCACATAATGGCCTGTAATGTTATGTTATGTTGTTCTGCTCCCTCTCGTTTGGTATTGTTTTTGGTTATATTTACTTTTATCTCTTGCCGGGTAGATATTCTTGTTGTTCTATGTTTATATTATCTGCTCCTTTCATTGCTAATTTATTTGGCTTTTATAAACCTCCCAGCATCCTTTTTGGAAATTGGCGTGTAGAGATGGGCACGACTAGGGAAAATGACGTTTTCGAGTTGTCGTGTGTCGGAGGTGGCCTGTGTCGGCTCGTTTCCGTTTTTCGCGAAACTTCGCAAAAATTTGTCGTTTCATTTTTTGTTTTTTCGTCTGTCGTTAAATTGGTTTGGGGGGGAGCGGGCTCCTGGAGGCACCTCTTTTTTGGGGGGTGGGTGCCTCCTATCCTCACCCGCTAGGGAAAGCAGGCTCTCCTCACCTGCTGCAAAAGGGCATGCATGCATAGCCATATGGCTATGATTGCATACCCAGTTGCACGGAGAGACACAGCAGACTGGCAGAGGCACCCCTCTTTTTGGGGTGCCTTCCCTGCATCAGTCAGGCCTCGGGGGCATGGTTTGCATGATGTCACACATGCTGAGCCCTCACTCAGGCAGGCATATTTCCGCCTGCTTTTTGGCCGGGAATCGGGTTTTTTTTTTAACTTTTAAAAACTTTTTTTCTGTGCCGCTTGGCATCGCGGGATCACCGCGATGCCAGGAACGACCACGACAAATCAGACCCAATTATTCTTTAGTCGGTTCGAGTTCGAGTTCTGGCGGAGTAATTCCCGTTACTGTTTCCGTTGCGTAACTGAAACGAGGAACGGAAACGGAAACGGGAATTCCGCCAAGTCGTGCCCATCTCTATTGGCATGGTCTAGAAATGAATGAATGAATGAATGAATGAATGAATGAATGAATGAATGAATGAATGAATGAAGGTACAAGAAGCCACATGTAGGCTGAATATCAGGAAACACTTCTCAACTGTTAGAGTGGTATGACTATGGAGCCAATTACCTCAGAAGGTTGTAAGGGCTCCAACACTGGAGGTATTCCAGAGAAAACTGGACAGCCATCTGTCAGATCTGCTTAGATCTGGATTCCTGGATTGAGCTTAATGGCCTTATAGGCTCCTTCTGACTCCATGATTCTATGATCACCAGAGCTACTCTTGCTGCTGAGGGCTCGAGTTTGAGCTCTCTAACCCATCTAGGGCTCAAGTTTGAGCTTTCTAACCCATCTAGGACTCAAGTTTGAGCTCTCTAACCCATCTAGTCAGGAATCGGGCAAAACGTCCATGAGGAAATTAATTCTTTTTGACAGCAGTCTTACCTGTGTCTGGATTTTAGAACAAATCTCTGGAGGGCAGCGGAGTTGTTTTGCTCATTCCACAGTTCACGTGTCTCTCCAGAGAGTGAACTTTTACTCCTGTGAAGATGTGAATCCCATCTGAAGGCTGCCAAGCTGCTGTTCTTCATGTCCCTTCTAGGCAGGAAGAAAAGAAGTCTCCAAAACAAAATGGACCCGACAGATGATGTCTTCGGCAGAGCTATTCCCCAAGGGGTGCTCTTTCTTCAGCTTAATTAGCAGGTACAACAACTACTGAGCAAGCATGAAAAGTACAATTCATGTTATCCTGATCTTAATTGATGCCTACAATAAATTATGAGTTTGCCTAATTGCAGCTGCCTTCTACCAGGAGTTGGGGAGGGGGAGGAGGGAAGAGGGAATGACAACATGTTTCCAAAAATAAATACTGTGTGCCTTTGCAGTTTGTTTAAATGCATATTTATGTAGTACCTTGTCAATACTGTGAGTTGATGCATGTGATATGAGAAATCACATAATCAATCAACACATTTACAGGCAGCCTGTTGTATAATACTCTTTGTTTTGCAGATATTCTTTGAATGCATGGGGCAGGAATAAGAAACCATACTGTATCCCCCTCGTTAGAGTCAGACTTAAACATTTTGTTGCCAGAGGGGGAAAAGTCAAGAAAATGTATTTCACAAACAGGAGCGACCTGGGGACGCCGCTCAATAGTACTTGACCCCCTTCATTGCCTAGGAGAGCAACAGATAATTTTCAAAGGTAGAGGTCAGGCCATAAATGGCTATGGGTCTGTGGCCACAACCCAACCCCAGCATATGCTACCCGAGACTGTTGCTTCACTCTGCATAATAATAAGGCACCATCATTTCACACACACACCCAAAGGGAGCTGCTTCTCCCTAAAAAATTCATTTCGTGCCCATCTCTACTTACAACAGGAAATCAACATCTAAAGCATCCATGACAGACAACCATTGACCCTTTCTATTATTTTTTCAGTAGAGAAGAGTCTACGATCCTTCAAGGCAGTATATTCCACTACTGAATCCCTCTTACTGTCAAGAAATTAATCCTAATGTTTAGGCAAAATCTCTTTTCTCATAATTTGAATCTGTTACTCTGGGTCCTCCCTTCTGGAGCTACAGAAAACACTTCATCTTCCAGATAACAATCCTTCCAATAATGAGAGAAGGACATTGTATCACCTTTCACCTTTCTCACCTTTCCCACCCCCTGCCAAAAATAATAATTCCCAGCTGTTTTGCTTCCTGTAATGGAGATAAATGTGGGTGTATGTCCCAGTCCAGCTGGGATTTGAAATCTGTATCTTTCAGTTGTGTGTCATGTTTAAAATATCACTGGTTGCTGCCCAGTGGCAGGGAAATTGTATGTGATCGAACAGCATTTTTCTTACAAAAGGAAGCTGTGTTATTCATGGATGAGGGAGGAGATAGAATACCCATGTTTTTAAACACTGTCTCTGTTTAAATCTGTTGACGGCTTTGTAATAAGCGTCATTGAACCATGTAGGGCCAAACTTTTGAAATCTGAGCATACCCAATTTAGTCAGCATCAATAATAGGCACCCCATGGTTCTGGAAGAAATTAGCTAACAGACACACACAGCTATTGACAATTGTTTTGCAAAAGGTCAGGGGAAATGGCAGAGGCGCTCAAGATTTCTGAGCACAACTTGTCTTTAAAACTGCAAAGCTAACAGTTGGCTTTTGATTGTGCTACATTCTATCCCCAGTTTCCTAAATTAGACTGGAGAGAGAGAGATTGTTAATTTTTGAGAAAATTGGGACATGAAAAAGGCTAGGGGATACTATTTATTTATTTAAAATATTCTCATCTTGCCTTCCACCCCAAAAGCTTATAAGATATAGCATGGGTCTTCAGACAACCTATTTTTTAATGTCGGGGGGGGGATTTTAACAGTGAATAATGAACCACCACCACCCATGGTAGCAGGAGAGCTGATATGCAGTTGAGCATGGCTCTAGTCAAGCATGTCAAAACTTCGGCCCTCCAGATGTTTTGGACCATGACTCCCACAGTCCTTTGCCATTGGCAGTCTAAGTTGAGAATTCTGGGAGTTGGGGTCCAAAACATTAGGAGGGCCAAAGTTTGGGCATGCCTGCAACCTGGTCTGAAGCCTCCAACCGTGATATCACAACTACCATTTGTTGCCGATTGATCACTTCCCATAGCTGGGTAAATGCTTAAAGAAGAGGCATGGCCATCATAGTTTGGGTATATCTAGGCCACAACTTTATTGAATACAACAGACAGTACTCTGGCTAAGCAGTTGGGTTGCATCCACCACATCAAAAGGAGCACTCCTGCCCTTTGATGTTCCTGTGTATTTTTGTTATCTTAGGTGATCCCTCTGTTTTGTTACAGGAACCCTGGGGTGTCCACCCCATTGGTATCTCATGTCCCCCTTTTGGTGTTTTCATGACCATATATGTCTGATTCTTTTGCTTTAAAGCCTGGATCCACCCCAATGCATTTAAAACACCACTAGAAGTGAACCTAGCTCAGCTCTCCACCAGAACAGTGCAGCTGCAACCAATCACCTATGGCCAGAGCTTAATGACCAGTGCCTGTGGGAGTGATGTCAAGTCCCCCAAAGGCAGGGAGTGTCCCCCACTCCCACCCCTGCTTTGAATTTGCCACCAGCTCACCCACTCTAAAGGCTCCAAAGAATACTAGAGAAAATGTGCAGTGAAAGAGGCACACCTCGTAGGAGGACCAGCAGACTGCCACCAGCTTGCTCCCATGCGTCTTCAATATAAATATAAATAATATAAATATAAATATAAATATAAATATAAATATAAATAAATAAATATGTAAGTTGTGAATGGTTTTCACCCATCCTGCTTCTTGGGGGACTTCCTTTCCTACCCCCAATATATCAGGGCAAAAGAAGGAAATGGGGCCAATTGGGACCACAAGAGGCCTGGGGACAACCTGTGCACCCAGAGGGAAGACTCTTCCTGAGGGGAAAAACTTTGAAAGGACTCCCATGCTGCTGTATATGTATGCAGTGTTGAGGGTGTGATTGAACCCAAAGCTCCCTGGTTAATTTCCTGTCTTCAAGGCTCAAGAGTTCCCTGGAAAAAGGATTGGGATTGATGTTGGAATGCGGTGCCAGGTCCAGAAGCTATCGAGCTGAAAGCAAGATAGTCAGTCCACAATGCCATTATCCAATCCTGGAATGAATCTGGCCCTAATTGTAACATTGGCCGCCAAGCACGAGAACACCAGCCTATGCACCAATCCCATTACTCTACTTGATTTTGATGTCTGCCGATTGATCACTGCCACTGGTTGTTGTACCTATCTTCTCCTATCTTTAAAAATATCCCTCCAGATCTCGACTGCGATGACTAGCGATGGGCATGAAACAAATTTTTAATTCATTTCATTATTAGTTTCTCATTTTGTAATGTTACAACACGCTCTGGAGGAGAAACAAAACGAAATGAAACAGAAATTTCTGTGTCATTCCATTTTGTTTAGTTTCCCCATAGGAATGCATTAGCAATGCATTTCTATGGGGAAAATCCTGCTGTTCCCCCACAACGTGCCCAATAGGGTGAGGGAAACTGCAGGCTTTTGGCCTTCCCCAGTGCCGATCAGCTGGCACGCGGGCTCAGGAGGCAAAAAAAAGTTTAGAACACCCACCTTCCCCCACCCTATCAACACAGGAAAAGGTAGGATTTTAAACCTTTTTTTTGCCTCCCCAGCACGTCAGCTGATTAGCGCTGGGGCCAGCAAAAATAATAGTCATACACAAGCACCACACCACACAAACACACCACACATATAATGAACCTGAACCAGAACGAAATACAAAATGATTTTTTAAAAATAATCATTTCAAACGAAACAAACCCCTCTTAGAGGCTCTTTCCCTCATCACACCTCATGAGGCACACACCGAGGAACAACTGGTTCCACCTGAAGATATCTCCCTCATCACAATTGATGAGATACAGGATCAGGTACATGTAGAAGAACAGGCTGCAGGAGAGAAGCTCCTTCTGCGAGGGGATTCTATAATTAGAAATATGTAGGGAGGGAGGGATTTGTGATGAGCATGATAACAGTATGGTCACTTGCCTGCCAGGTGCAAAGGTTGCAGACATCACGAGAAATCTAGATAGCTTGTTAGAGAGAACCAGGAAGGAGGCAGTGGTCATGGTACATGTTGGTACCAATGATGTCGGGAAGGCCAAGCGGTCAGTCTTGGAAGCCAAGTTCAGGTTGTTAGGAAGAAGATTGAAGTCCAGGACTTCCAAGGTAGCATTTTCAGAAGTGCTACCTGTTCCTCGTGCAGGACCCGCCAGGCAGGCAGAGCTCAGAAGCCTCAATGCGTGGATGAGGCGATGGTGTTGAGAGGAGGGCTTTCGATTTGTCAGGAACTGGAGAACATTTTGGGACAAGCCAAACCTGTTCAGGAGGGATGGGTTGCACTTGAATCATGATGGGACCAGATTGCTGGCACTCAACCTCAAAAAGGCCGCAGAGCAGCTTTTAAACTGATAACTGGGGGAAAGCCGACAGGAGCTGAGTGGCATCCGGTTCGGAACACCTCATTCACAGGGAATGAGGTTGGAAAGGGTAGAGAATCACATATAGATGACATAGCAGGTATTAGTACTGGGAGAATAATGGAATGTGATAGTTTGTCTACTGAAAATAATACCTGTGGGGGGGGGGAGAACAAAGCAGCAGCTGTTGTTGCAGAACCCACTGTACAGGTGCTTCTACGCCAATGCTCGAAGCCTCTGATCAAAAATGGGAGAACTTGAACATTTGGCAGCTAGGGATAACATTGATATAATAGCCATAACAGAAACCTGGTGGAATGTAGGGAACCAGTGGGATACAGCAATCCCAGGCTATAAACTCTATAGAAGGGATAGAGAGGGGCGGGTTGGAGGGGGAGTGGCCATCTACATTAAAGAAGGGGTAAAATCCAGCAGAATGGAGATGGACAGAGGGTCTGACTCCACCATAGAATCACTGTGGGTTAAACTACCAGGTCCAAGGAGTGATGTGATAGTTGGGGTATGCTCTCACTCACCAGATCAAAAACTTGAGGGGGAGAACAGGCAACTCTGGATCTAATACTGTCTGATACTCAGGACCTGGTCAGGGATGTGAATGTCACTGAGCTTCTGGGGAACAGTGACCATGCTGCAATCTCCTTTGCCATGCATGTTGGAGGAAGAGTGTCAAGCAAATCAGACATAAAAACCCTTGATTTTCGAAGGGCAAACTTCCCTCAGATGAGGAAACGAGTTAGAAAGAAATTGAAGGGGAAGATTGGAAGAATCCAATCTCTTCAGAGTGCATGGAACCTGTTTAAAACAACGGTAACAGAGGCCCAGCACAAATGCATACCACAAAGAAAGAAGAGCTCATTTAAGTCCAAGAGGACACCGGCATGGTTAACGAGTGGAGTTAGAGAGGCTCTAAAGTGCAAGGAGAGGTCCTTCTGTAAATGGAAATCCTCCCCAAATGAGGAAAATAAAAAGGAACACAAACTCTGGCAAAAGAAATGTAAGAAGATGATAAGGGAGGCAAAGAAAGATTTTGAGGAACGCATGGCTAGCAATATAAAGGGTAATAATAAAAGCTTCTTTAAATATGTTAGAAATAGAAAACCTGCCAGAGAACCAGTTGGCCCTCTGGATGGTGAGGGAGGAGAAGGGGAGATTAAGGAGGACTTGGAAATTGCAGAGAAATTAAATGAGTTCTTTGCTTCTGTCTTCACGACAGAAGACCTTGAGCAGATTCCGCTGCCTGAACGGCCCCTCTTGACTAAAGAATTAAATCAAATACATGTTAAAAGAGAGGATGTTTTAGGACTAATTGATAAATTGAAGATTAACAAGTCACCAGACCCAGATGGCATCCACCCAAGTGTTATTAGGGAACTGAGAAATGAAATTGCAGATCTCTTAACGGTAATATGCAACTTGTCTCTTAAAACGGCCACAGTGCCATGGGACTGGAGGATAGCAGATGTCACACCAATTTTTAAAAAAGGAAGGAGGGGGGACCCGGGAAACTACAGGCCAGTTAGCCTTACATCTGTCCCAGGGAAGATGGTGGAAAGCCTCATCCAAGAGAAAATCTTAAAACACATAGAAGAACAAACCTTGCTGAGAGAAAATCAGCATGGCTTCTGCAAGGGTAAGTCTTGTCTGACAAATCTTTTAGAATTTTTTGAAAAGGTCAACAGGCATGTAGATTTGGGTGAACCGGTGGATATAGTCTATCTAGATTTTCAAAAGGCTTTTGACACAGTCCCTCACCAAAGGCTGCTGAGAAAATTGCACAGTCAGGGGATAAAAGGGCAGGTCCTCTTATGGACTGAGAACTGGTTGAGATCCAGGAAACAAAGAGTAGGTGTCAATGGGAAATTTTCACAATGGAGAGAGGTGAAAAGCGGTGTGCCCCAGGGCTCTGTCCTGGGACCAGTGCTTTTCAATCTGTTCATAAATGACCTGGAGACAGGGATAAGCAGTGAGGTGGCCAAGTTTGCAGATGACACAAAACTTTTCCATGTGGTAAAAACCAGAGAAGATTGTGAAGAGCTCCAGAAGGATCTCTCCAAACTGGGGGAATGGGCTGAGAAATGGCAAATGCGTTTTAATGTAGCCAAATGTAAAGTAATGCATATTGGGGCAAAAAAATCAAAATTTTATCTATCAACTCATGAGCTCTGAGTTATCCATGACAGATCAGGAAAGAGATCTTGGTGTGTTGGTGGACAGCTCCATGAAGGTGTCTCCCCAATGTGTGGCAGTGGTGAGGAAGGCCAATTCCATGCTAGGGATTATCAAAAAGGGGATTGAAAATAAAGCAGCCAACATTATAATGCCATTATACAAAACAATAGTAAGGCCGCACCTGGAGTATTGTGTACAATTCTGGTCACCGCATCTCAAGAAAGACATAGTGGAACTGGAAAAGGTGCAGAAGAGAGCAGCTAAAATGATTACTGGGCTGGGGCACCTCCCTTATGAGGAAAGGCTAAAACATTTGGGGCTCTTTAGTCTGGAAAAAAGGCGCCAGAGGGGGGATATGATTGAGACTTACAAAATAACGCAGGGCATGAGTAAAGTGGATAGAGGGAAGCTCTTCTCCCTCTCACAAAATACCAGAACTAGGGGACATACACTCAAATTGAGGGCTGGGAGAGTAAGAACAGACAAAAGAAAATATTTTTCACCCGGCGCTTTGTTAGTCTATGGAACTCCCTGCCACAGGATGTGGTGATGGCATCTGGCCTGGATGCCTTCAAAAGGGGATTGGACAGATTTCTGGAGGAAAAGTCCATCACAGGTTACAAACCATGATGGAGATGTGTAATCTCCAGGCTTAAAACCAGGGTACTTCAAGGGCCAGATGTAGGGGTGTGGTATCAGGAGACAGATATCTAGTCTCATGTGCTCCCAAACACATCTGGTGGGGCCACTCTGAGATACAGGAAGCTGGACTAGATGGGCTTTTGGCCTGATACAGCATGGCTCTTCTTATGTTCTTATGTTCTTATGTTCTCTCCCCAAATGAAAAACGAAATGAAACGAAATGGAATTTTTCATTTCATGCCCATCTCTAGTGAACACTATTGGGAACACCTCCAGGAATGTGAAGTTCCTGTTAATGCCCTTACTTGCTCAGTCTGATGGCCATTTTTAGTGCACCAATGACCCAGCAATATACCCCAAACCCAATGCTGCCTCCTGCATCTGACTGCACTTGTAGTGCAGTCCCAGGTTGCCAATTGCGCTGCCAGATGTCCCTGCCATTGAAATGTGACAGGAACTCCAGCCATACTTTGAGATCCGGTTTCATGCCCCTCATGATATATATATGGTGATGAGCCACCTTCACCCCCCACTGTTGCCCAGGCAAGCCATGCACAGAATGCCCTCCTAGGTGTGACTACCTGGTACTCAAAGTTAACGTGACCCAGGGGGACATGAAGTTCCTTCAGCGTGCACTTTGCTTTCATTGATAATTGTTCAGTCATGTCCTTGAGGGCCTGCACCTTGGATAAGGGCAAGTGGGAAGTACCCCGTATTGCATCGATCTCGATCCCAAGATACATCAGCCATTCAGTGGGCCCTTCTGTCTTCTCCTGCGCCAGTGGTACCCCCAGCTCAGTGGCCAGCCACTAGAAACCAGAAAGGAATGCTTTGTATTTCCTGGTGCTGCGCCTTCCCATCATTAAAAAGTCATCAAATTAATGTGTAAACACATTGGCCCTGCACCTGTAACTTGTCACCCATGCTAAATGGTTCAAAGGCCACACAGGACACTGAACAACCCATTGGCATGGCCTTGTCCACCTGCCACTGCCCCAGAAAATGAATACCTAGTAGTTTGAAGTCTCTTGGGTGGATGTGAAGGGATAACCTGACTGGATATCACATTTGGCAAGAAGCATCCTTTTCCCCAATGACTGCTTCATTGTTATTGCTTGGTCAAACAAGGCGTACCGCACTGAGCAGTATTCTCATTCACTTACCCTTGGGGTAAGAGAGGTGATGAATCAGCCTGTACTTCCCAACTATTTTCTTAGGGACAACCCCCAATGAGGATACCTGCAAATTCAGAAGAGGAGGGGAATTGAAGGGGCCAGCCTTTCTCCCGGCCCTCGCTTCCATTTTATTTATTTTTTCTGCCACTACCTGTGGCAATTCGGTCACTGATTTAAGGCTCCCTGAAGCCATAACGACACTTGGGCCCATGAAAGGTATCCTAAAGGCTCTGGTGAATCTCTCCCAGAGGTATAGGGTGACCACCCTTTTTGGACAGGCCAACAATAAAGCAGCCAATTGGTCTATCTTTATCGGGCTGCACCAATTCTGTAAAGCTGCTAACCTAGGCATCGGATCCCTCATCCTGAGCTGTGTCACTTGCGAGATGCTGGGGGAGATGCTGCTGTGTGGCTCCCACTCCCCGAGTATTCTTGTGTAGGTTGGGTTTTGAAAGGGCCTGACACCCCAAAAGGGAAACTGCACCCCCCAGAGCTTGGTACACACAGACCTTGGGTGAAGATCAAAGCAATGGTCACAATCATGGTCAAATTTGCATCTTGACCTCATGTACATCCCAGTGCTGTAATCCCAACACAGAGGTTTGGGGAAGTCCCTCTTGCCCCACCAGGTAAACCTCAGCCCCTCGGACCTTTCTCTTGGGTTGCTTCCCACCTCAACTACCCAAATCATAGACTACATAGAATCATGTACTATTACTTAATCAATTCCTTGTGCAAATTCCTCATCGATATCTATGAAGTGCTGACAGCCTTGACAGCTTTAAGAAAGGATTAGACAAGTTCATGGAGAACAAGGGTATCAATGGCTAACATTATGGATGCCTAAAGACAACCTCCGGGTTGTAGAGATAGGCAGGATATCGCTCAATGCCATTTTCGGGAATCGTAAGCAGGTGAAGACATCTGCATGGGAATACCCTGAAGCAAATGGTGAGCCACTGTGTGAGACAGAATGCTGGACTGGATGGGCTGTGGCCTGTTCCAGGAAAGCTGTTCTGATGTTAATTGTTAATATGTTCTATACTTAGGTTCAATGATCAATAAAATTATCATTGAATTAAATAAATAAAATTAACAGTGCAGCAAAAGAATCAAAAGCTGAGTCTTGGATGGAACTATAAAGTTGTAAGGATTTTGGATCCTTTCCAGGAAAAAGGTGAGGCAGAAATGTTTCAGATAAGTAAATAAGTAAATAAATAAATAAGTAAATAAATACATGAATAAGTAAATAAAATACATGTTACTTGAGTTGAACCAAGGCCATACATACTTTTGTGTTCTCAGTACTGTGAGGCTGTGCTAGTTGGGCCATGAAGAAAGTTGATGGGGGTGGGACTGTTTCCTTCAAAATGTTGTGCTGAAGGAGACAGCTGTATAGATACCATGGGGCAAAACCAAATAAATGTCTAAATCAGATCAGTCTGAAATCCTCACTAGAAGTTAAACTGACTAAATTGAGACTATTGTACTTTGGACATATGATGAAAATGCACACAACGATGCAAGAAGAGCAGAAGGCAGTAAGAAAGGCGAAGAATCTAACATGGAATGGATTTGCAAATATTTATTGCATCTTTATTCTCCTTCAGCATTAATTTTCATATAACCCAAGAGGCCTCTATTCTACCTCATTACTGTTCTGAAGGTCAAAGGAAGGGTTGCAGGTAACAAGCAATGAATGGGAACCAAGCTGCAGTGACCAAAGCAGGACAGGTGTGATGCAGTACCACCATCATTAAAAAGAATAAAAGAACAATAGGAATGCATCGTGACAAACACTATTTGCAAAATCATGGACCTTTCCAACACCTCAGCACTGAAGCAGGATAAACAGCACCTCTATTAGCAATAACCTAATTTAACAGCATTTGCAAAATGAGTAGTTTGGAAAGTATTAAAGTTTATAAATGTGTTTTCTCACAAGCTAGATATTAACCTATAGCTTTCAAAGGTTTAATTAGCCCCGGATTGTTGCCTAGTCACACAATTAACCAGAACGACAACACAGTACAGACACCAGCTAATTTATAAAGGGAGATGTGCAAGGAAACAGCAAAAACAAACGAGGTCCATTAATTACATAATTACACTATTTACATAAATCCGAGCGGTTATTTTTCAGAGGTCTTTTGACATGTTTGCCCTTTGCAGTCCCAGTGCACTCCTGGAATGCTTCACTGTCATCTTGTTTATACAAAGCATCAATCTTCACAAAGAGCTGCTGGATGCCCACACAGGCGACCAACGCATGGCTGTTTCCGCACGTCAAAGCAGGCACAGTCTTGCTTCCCTGATTCCAGCTGGATTTGCTAATTTTCGACAGATGCTTAAAAGAGCAGAGTAGCACCATTCTTACTTCCAGATGCAGAGTGGGACAAAGATATCTAAAGCAGAATATGATTCTCATTCTGCCAGTCAATTCATCATAATGGTGATTGATTGATTGATTGACTGGCTGGCTGGCTGACTGACTGTACACAACAACCATTTTTTAAAAAAGCACAAAGGGGGAGATGAATGTTATAGCCACTACCCTTCAATTGGTAAATCCTGCATAGGTCCCAAGGTCTTTAACTGCTACCAAAAATGACAATAGGATGGGTCCTGCACAGGCTTCACTGGCCAACAAATTTTATGAAAGATTTTGTTTTGTCTACAATTTTGGTGAGGTAATAGACTTTTTTTACTTTGCTGAACACAAATATGTAATTGTAATTTCTGTATTGCAATGGGTTTTTCAGAAATTGACATTGGAACATTCAGCATTGTAACATCTTCTGCGATACAATGCTACAGAAGGATATTGCAATAGTTACAACAAAACGTAAAGAAATTAGAAATGTTTTGCTGTAGATTTTCGTTTGTAGTCACTGTCCTGTGCTTCACGTATCGATGTCCAGCAATAGTCTGCCAGCATAGACGGACTCCACTTCCCCTTGTAGTGTTCCTCCATGGACGCAATGTCTTGGTGAAATTGTTCACCGTGTTCATCACTTACGGTGTCAAGATTGGTCGGGAAGAACTCCAAATGAGAATGAAGAAAATGTATCTTCAGTTACATGTTGCATTTCATTGACGTTTAAGCTTGGAGCAGATTTTCAACTACTTCAACATAGTTTGGCGCCTTGCAGTTGCCCAGAAAGTTAGCAACAACATTATTGAAAGCTGCCCAAGCAACCCGTTGAGCACCCTGCAGAAGGTCCTCAAAGTGACTGTCCTTTATCAGCTCTCAAATCTGTGAGCCAATGAAAATGCCTTCTTTGATCTTAGCATCCTCGCAAATCAGGAATGTTGGTGAGGTGATGTCTTCAGCAGTAAAGCAAACTTCCTTTGTACCTTTGTTTGCTTGCTCGCTGCTTTGTTTGTTTGTTTGTTTGTTTTGTATAGAAATGCCAGCAGAAAGAAAATCTCCCCCAATACCTACTCCCCAACCTTACGCGACAAGATAAAGGGGAAGCTGGCTAGGAATTGCTTTTTAAAATCTCATCGCTTCCAATTCCACTGATAGAAGCCTGCACGGAAGCTGTTGAGAGACAGCAGTTGTATTAATTGACAAAATGTATGCCAATGACGCTCTCCCAGGGAATCCTGAGGTATAAGTGTCAAAAAAATGACTGTGTAACATGCAATATGTTAAGGAAACTTGTGGAATTCTGAAACAAAGGAGGAAAGAAACACACACACACACACACACACATGAACTTTGGCTGCATGGTATCTCAGAGTAAATTGACTTCACCTCAATAATATAGTAAATCACTCAAAACAGCCAACCTAACACAAATCATGTAGGCTCCATTATAGCATCTGAATTTGAGCTGCAGAAGATACGGTGTTTGTGGGGGATAGGAAGCAATATTTGTCTTCTTTGCCTCTCACGTTCTGATCTAAGAATGTGCTAATTGCGTAGTTTGTTATTGGCGTGTTACTTCAAAACCATGTGGGATTTTTAGATATTACTAGGTTTTTTTGTCTTCTAATGATTTATGCCTGATCAATGATTTGCAATTGTTATTTTATCATGCACACACGGCGTAGTGGGTTCTGCTTATAATTCTTGACTCAAAATTGCATTTCCAGCAAGGTTAACAAAACTGACAGTATCTTTATGGAAACTAGCGAGACATCTGGCACACAACATGATGTGATGTGAGTGACTGACACATGTCGGCATAGCACATGCATTATTCTGGATATGCTGTAAATGCTTGTGGTAGAGATATAAAAAGCAGAATTTTGCAACTATGGTGTGATCTATTGTTCCCTGGTGTGAAATATCAAAATGTTGACGGTTTAGTTTCATATACTCAGTGCCTTTGTGGTTTGTTTAGTACACTTCATTTGCAGACTGATTTCACAGTGACAGGAGATCCATTCCAGGCTGGTTTTCTTCCTAGTTTTTATGCAGAATTGCATATCCACAAAAATAGATAGATATAAATGGAGAGTTCCAAAATGTACCTAAGCTCCAAGGAGCCCCCTGAAATAGTCTAACACCCCTGCCATTCACCAGTACACCAGGGAAGCCTTTCATCTCTGTGTTCCAAGCAGGTCCAGATGGTAACACTTGATTGCATGCAAAGAATACTCCAGAGCCAGGTGCAAAGGCTGGGAATTTCCACATCAGCTTGCACCTGCAGAGTGCCAATTTTAAAATGCACGCAAGGATTGAAGAAAAGTCATGGAGAAAAATTCAATATGAAGGGCAGAATATGAATATGAATTCCACTGTTGTGGAAAGTGATAGATGAGGTTCAAAACATTTCTTGCTTTGAAGAACGTTGGCACTAATGAACCAACACTCAGAATATACCCCTGCAAAGGGAGAGGAGCCCTGTAACCGTGTGCCATTTAGTTATGGTCATGTGCAAAGAGAAAGAAAGAGAGAAAAACAAGAGAGAGAAAGCAATCTTATCTCAATCTTTTTGGCAATGTTTTCTAATTTCTAGAGATGGGTGTTTCATTTCGGAAGGGGACTGGTTCCGAAACAAAACATGGCAGCACAGCTGGCGCTCAGAATCTAATCCCATGCTTCAGAACAAAATCAACCACTGTCTTACCTTGCTCTAGTTTGTGCTGGGTGAAAATCCAACCAGGAAGCAGCCTCTAATATGTCATATTTCCCTCTCCCTGGCTCTGGCCAATCAGACAGGGAGGCAGGATGATTCATGTCTTTGGCCAGCTCCTGATTGGCCAGTGCCAGGGACAGTTAAAGATGACATATTGGAGGCTGCTTCCTGGTTGGATTTTCACCCAATGCGAACTAGAGCAAGGTAAGAGAGTGGTTGATTTTGTTCTGGAGGGTGGGGCTGTGTTCTGAGCACCAGCTGTGCTGGCATGTTTCATTTTGGAACTAGATCCCTTCCGAAATGAAATGCCCATCTTTCTTAAGAACTGTTGCGCTGAATTCCCATAATTAATTTTGGGGCATCAGATGTCTTATCTCCACCCCCCCTCCACACATTGGTCTATTTTCTCCTGGTCTTGTCACTTCCAGAGTTCATAATAACTGTCTTCTCCTTCTCTTCTGTTTCCTCTCTTAGAGGTGACAAAATGGTCAGGGGACTGAAAGCCAAGCCCTGTAAGGAAAGACTGAAAGAACTAGGCATGTGTAGCCCTAAGAAAAGAAGATGGAGGGGAGATACAATAGCACTTTCCCTCTATAGCAGTGGTTTCCAACCAGGGGGTCGGGACCCCTGGGGAGGGGGTTGAATGACCATTTCACAGAGGTCTCCATGAGCCAGTGAAGAAAAAGGCACAAACAGCTTGGGTCTGGAGGAGGAGGGAGGAGGGAAAGAGTGAGTTACAGCTTGAAAGGCTGGAGGGGATGTCAGTCAATGACACTGGAGGCTGCGATTGGCTGAGGGTGCCTGTAGAGGGAAGTTCTCTATGGCACCTGCAGCAGTGGCCTGCCAAAGGGGACTTGTGGCCTCTTCCAAGCAGGGCAAGGGGTCACCACAACATGAGAAACTGTATTAATGGGTCACGGCATTAGAAATGTTGAGAACCACTGCTCTATAGGATGCTAGAAAGGCAGTGCTACAGAAGAGAAGCTGGATCTGTTCTTGATCATCGCAGAGTGCTGGACATATGACAATGAGCTTAAGTCAAAGGACACCAGATTTTGACTGAATATCAGGAAAAGACTCTTAACTGTTTAGAGCAGTGCAAGAGAAGACTGGACATCTGTCAGATATCCTTTGATTCGTATTCCTACATTGAGTAGGGGATTTGCTCCGTTTGCCTTTTAGGCCTCTTTCAATTCTATTATTCTATTATTCTATGAATTTTGGTGGTATTGTATCCACCCCTGGATATCTGCAAATGCACAAATAGTGGCATGGAGCTTGTTTGTATTTTTTGAATGTGTATACCGCTTAATCTAGCCTATAGGCTACTCTGGGCAGTGAACAGACATAGTAAAAGACACTACATACATGCATAGTAATAGATAACTGAAATAATACAAAAATGAAACATCCTCAGAACACATAATTAAACAAACATAATAATAGTAAATAACTGGAATAATACAAACTTTAAATGTACTAAGACAGCATAATTAAACAAACATGAACAATACACAACTGCAAACCAGGATAAAGTGTCTCTAATGAGGTATAGGGCAAGGCAAACACCAATAAGTATGCCCACATGCCTAGATGCCCTAAGCACATTCAATCTCGCCTGATTTTGGAAGCTTAGCAGGGTCAGTCATGGTTAGTACTTGGATGGGAGACCACCAGGGAATACCAGGTGGTGTAGGCACCTGGAGTCAGAACTAGCAAACCATTCCAGTATTCCTGCCAAGAAATCTCCATGGACATGGGGTCATAAAGAGTCTGTCATGACTGTAACAATGCAAAACACACACACACACACACACACACACACACACAATCTGAACAATGGAGATTTCCAAGGTACAGTATCAAAATCAGCCACTAGAAGGAACCTGAAAGTGTTTCCCTGCATTCCAGTGGCTTCTTGATAAGAATACAAAACAGATCAATAAGGAGGTAACCAGAGCAAAGATAACAGAAATGGCAACTTGGTGGCCAAGAAATAGTGAGGGATGCAAAGAGAAGTTTTTTTAAAAAAAAATGTAAAAGTCTAAGCTCTGAATAAAATTAGTTGAACCACTGATTAAAGCAGGCACATAGGCTCCCTTCTACATGGAGTGTAAGCATTTAGATATATAAGATCATCATCATCATCATCATCTTAATATCTTAGAACTGCAGAGCTGGAAGGGAACAGACCCTGTCAAGGAGACACAGGGAGGAATCAAACTCCCAGTCTCTGGCTCTGCAGCCACAGACCTAGATGACAAAAGAGGGAATGGGAGTTACTGACATGAAAACCAAGAAAGTGCATATTTGAACAGGATGTTGGTACAGTGGTCCCCTGCCCTTTTGTGCTTCATACACTGCGGTCCCTCTATATCAAGGAAAGGGCTTGAGGAAGGGGGGAAGGTTTTAAAAGATGTTGCTTAAAGCATTTTAAACATCACACACAGCTTCCCAGCACCCTGGGGGTGTGGGGGAGCGGTGTGCGATGTTTAAAATGACTATCAGCAACGGAGCCAAGTGCTTGGCTCCATTGCTGAAAGTCATATTAAATATTGCGTGCAGCTTCGCGCCCCCCTCCCACTTTACACTGCTGTTTTATGAGAGCAGTTTGCTTTACAGTTGCTGTCTGTGACAGTAGCTTGCTTTGCAGCCGCTGAATTATTATTATTATTTTCTGCAAACCGTGGATAACGGAATCAGTGGATATGGGGGTCGTACTGTATGTGCACAGTCTCAAACCCAACCAGTTCTGAGCCTAGGGTGAGCAATTACCCAGTGCCTGTGCAGAGTCCCACTAACATTGATGGGATGGGGCAACTCTGAATGCCAGGCTGTGTCAGAAGAATGGAACATGGGCCTTATGAATGCTGAGATCTGTTTCCTTGCTCATCTCACCAAATGTCACCCTGTTTAAAAATGATGTTCTGACTCTTCCCAAGCTTTGTAGCCCGCAAGGGGAAAGAATAATAATTAAAAACATAGACAAGAAAAGACTGGGGGTAGGGGACATTGAATTACTCTTGAATGGTTCAGCCAAAAGTTCTAAATGGCTCACTATCACACCATCCATAGGGTTTATAATTAAAAGTATGCAGGTGCATGAATATGGGTTCAGTTTTCTTGCCGGTACTTCAGAGAGCGATAAAAGACTCAGACACTGCCAGAGTTGCACTGAATGAACCATAAATAATTCAGATTTCCAAAGAATCCTAACATCTGCTATTTTTGTAGACTCTGTACAGTCTCCGCTATTAGCTCTGCTTCCGTTGGCTTGCCGTGATGCTGAAAATGACATCTGGGGAGAGGAGGGGGTACCGTTGCTGGTAATCACAGAAGAATCATAAAATCATGGAACAATGAAGTTGGAAGGGCTCTATAAGGCCATCGAGTCCAACCCCTTGCTCAGCGGAGGAATCCAAGTCAAAGGATATCTGTGAGATGGTTGTCTACATTTCCCTCAAATGCTTCCAGCAATGGAGCACTCACCACCTGCTGAGGCCATTGTTTCCATTGTCATACCAGCCTTACCATTGAGATGTCTTTCCATATATTGCACCAAAATGTGGCGTTCTGTAGTCTGAGCCCATTTCTGCATGCCTTGCACTCTGGGATGATGGCGAACAGATCCTACCCCTCTTATGTAGGACAGCCTTTCAAGTATTGGAAAAGTGCTACCCTATCGCCCCAGCGTCTTCTCTTCTTGATGGTAAACATAGAATCATAGAATCATAGAGTTGGAAGAGACTTCAAGGGCCATCCAGTCCAACCCCCTGCCATGCAGGAACCACCCATCACAGTATTTCTGACAGATGGCCATCTAGCCTCTGCTCAAAAACCTCCAAAGAAGGAGAATCCACCACCCTCTGTAGCAGCATATTCCATTGCCAAACAGCTCTAACTGTCATGAAATTCTTCCTAAGGTTTAAATTGAATCTCTTTTCCTGTAGTTTGAAACCATTGCCCCGAGTCCTAGTCTCTGAAGCCATGGAAAACAAACCAGTCCCTTCTTCAATCTAATGTCCTTTCAAATATTTAAACATAGCTATCATATCCCCTCTCAGCCTTCTTTTTGTAAGGCTAAACATTCCCAGCTCCCTAAGCCGCTCCTCCTAAGACATTTCTTCCAGACCCTCAATCATCTTGGTCACCCTCCTCTGGACTCGTTCAAGATTGTTAACATCCTTTTAAAATTGAGTTGCACAGAACTGGACACAGTACTCCAAATGGGGTCTGACCAGAGCAGAAGAGTGTGGCACTACCACCTCCCTTGATCTAGACACGATGCCTCTGTTGATGCAACCAAGAATTGCATTGGCTTTCTTGGCTACCGCATCACACTGCTGATGCATGTTCAATTTGTGGTCCACCAAGAGCCCATTGTTGCATGCCTTGCACTTTGGGATGATGGAGAACAGATCCCTGTGTCTTCTCTTCTTGATAGTAAACATGTCCAGTCCTTTCAGTCTTTTCCCATTAGGCTGGGTTGCCAGCCCCCAACCTTGCCCTGATCATCCTCGTTGTGCTCTTCTGAACTTGTTCCAGTTTGTCAGCATCCTTCTTGAAGTGTGGTGGCAACAGAGATGCTTTGGACAGACACCAAGCCCTAGATATGTTAAGATGGAATTGTGTGTCAAGGTGAGATGTTCTTCCGAGGTTGGCAGCGGTTGTTTCAGAAACTGCAAAGCTGAATGTTTGACTAGAAAGAATACCGTATATGTTTTCTCCACTGCAGATAACCTGTTGCCTTTTCATAAAATCAGGATCATTCTATTTAAATTTCTGATTGCTTTTCAGACATTCAAGTTTCCAGAAAAGACACCACTAATGGAATAGCACCCTGAGTAGATGGTTTTGTTTTCTTTTAAAACTTGCTTATTTCTTCTTTTGCCTTCTGTAGTTCTTCTTCTTTTATTTGTTATATATTTTTTCTTTACTTTAAGGTGCCAACCGAGCCACCCCGGGGCCAGGTCAGCGCTTCACTTTTTTACATTTTTAATTTTTTTATTTTATTGTTGTTGGGGTTTTTGTGTGTGCGTGTGTTTTTTACTGCTGACCACGTGGCCTGCACTACAGCTGTAGCATGGGCTGTTCAGCCTTTTTTTTTTCTGCTCACCCCTCCCGGCAGCTAGGAAGACCAAAGGACCAGCACCAGGTAGGAGACATCTCCAGTGCTGCCATTAACGAAATGACCTGAACTGAACTAATTTTTTCGGGTTCAGTTCATTTCATTCTAAATCCACTCTGGGGTTCGTTATTCATTTTGTTACATAATGAAATGAACAACAAATAACAAAACGAACTAAAAATTTGTTTCGTGCCCATCTCTAGTAGCATCCTATGTATAATTATCAGTGGGTGGAATTTCTGGATCCAGGACTAGAGGTAGCACTAGTCTTTGAATTCCATTGTGAGAGTAGGTTTAATTTGCCCTGCACCTGAGGCTGGGGCAAATGGTCCTATTATTTTACATATATTTTAAAAGAAGAATATAAAAAATAGCAACTATCAAACTATGTGGACCCGGCTTCCTGCAACAGGCAGCTACTCAGATGAGGAGGCAGGTGGAGAAACTGCCTGTATGGGTAAAGAAAACCCAGGCGGCTGCCTGGAATGGACAACCAGCCCTGGAGGATGCTATAACAGTCTGGCATGAAGAGGTACATGTGTGGAGGTGCTGGTGAGAGGGGTGGGGAAAAGGAATGTATAGCAGCTGTGATGCCACACAGATGAATAGACTATATAGCATGATGAAGTGCTTTGTGCCCACCACTGGATATGATGCATAGGTAGATCTGTTGTGGTAAACTCAAAGCATATAGAGCAGGCATGCCCAAACTTCGGCCCTCCAGATGTTTTGGACCACAACTCCCACAGTCCTTTGTCAATGGCAATCTACACTTAGAATTCTGGGAGTTGTGGTCCAAAACATCAGGAGGGCTGAAGTTTGGACACCACTGATATAGAGGCAATCATTACCTGCCAGTTATGAAGAGGCAGAACAAAACAATGTGTGTGGGGAAGGGGGGAGAGACTGAAGACCCAACTCAAAAAGGCCAACATAAGATCTGGGTGGGCTTTGAAGCTCACGCGATCCTTGCCCCAAGGCCAGGGTGTGTGGTGATGCTGGTAACATCATGATGCTATGCCCTGTTTCCTCCTCCAACACAGTCTGTTTATTCCCTTTGGGTCATTGCAACTGATAACACCCTTCCACAGAAAGCAGGGAGTACTGTCTGATAAAGATGTTAGAAATATAAGATAATACTGTTTCCATAAATAAAGTCACTTGTTACCTCAATGTTCGATGAACTTTGATGAATCCCTCTTTCTGACAGTGTTGCTTTCCATACCCTTAATAACCACACATTTATGTTATAACTTGCCGTTGTCGCTTTCTGGTATCTAACAATCTTTTAGTCTAGCTGCCTACTAATAAAAATTGCATAAGATCCTTATGAAGAAGATGTGTCTGGTTTTTCATCAAAAGAAATGCTGCAGTGCTCTCTGTACAGATCTGTGAGTTCTATTTCAAACATGGCTATTCAGAAGAGTTTGATGATCATATGAACAATTCCACTATGTATGGATGAGGGATCCTTGGATGCTCTTGCCCTTCTTAGGATCGCTTCATATCTATCCTTGCAGTGAATTGGGAACTTGGCTACAGAGTCATAGAGGTTAGAAGTCTGATTTTCCACTGTGCCCCTTCGGATAAGAGACAGCCGGTGTGGCCTTGGAAAAGCTGCAGAGTCCCAGCCCACACATCCCCACCAAAAGGAGTGAATGGTAAACTACTTATATCTAGAGATGGGCACGACTCAAAAAATGGTGTTTCGTTTGTTGTTTAGGGGGTCCGTTTCGGTTCGTTTTCATTTTTTGTGATTTTTTTGCAAAAAAATTCATTTTCGTTTTGTTACATAATGAAATGAAAAAACGAAAACGAAAATGAAAAATTGCTGTTTCGTTAGCATTCATTACAGTTCAATGTATTTGCTGCAACAAAAACGAAACGCACGACAAAATTTCTGTTGTTTCGGTTCGTTTCGTTTCATTTTGGAGACAAAATTTGTTTTTCATTTTGTTACATAACAAAACAAAAAAACGAAAACGAAAATGAAAAATTGCTCGTTTCATGCCCATCACTACTTATATCTGGAAAACTCTGGCAAGCATGCAGCAAGTTTGCATTGACTTCATGGTGGGTAACTATTGCTTTGCTCACAGAAGGGAATTGCATAGTGCTGAACTTGTGACTATTGAAGAGGGGGACTCGCTTTAAGAGGCCTGTGAAGAATAATCACTTTGAAGACTGGTTATCAGGCACAAAGCAAGCAACTAATTAGGCCCCGGTCCCACGTCCCTTTAAAAGCAGTTTAAATTACCAGATAACCCATGTCTAAAAATGCTGTTCCCATGGCCACTGGGCTTTTGAAAAAAAAAAGAAAAAAGAAAACCCGGTAATGCCCCTTGAAGCCAGGTTTCTGTGATTCACCGAAGAGGTAGGGAAATTTTTGCCTCGCTTTGAAAATCCAGCTTTTAAGGAGGCAGACGCCGTGGGACCACACAGATGATCTGGGTTTCTTTTTCTTTCTTTTTTCATAGCACCAACCGGCTGTTCCTGGGGCTGATCAGCGCTGTTTTTGTTAATTGCTTTTCACCTTCGGAGAAACAGGAAGCTCTATCAGGTCCTACAAGTTTTAATTTCCCCCAGCCAAGTGGTTTGTTTTTTTCAAATGCTAGTGCCACCTGCTGGCCAAGGGGGGCTGAACTGCACTTTAAAATTTTTTTAAAAAACAGCTTTTGACGTGTGAACTCCTGTCCCACTTATTCAGTCACGTGATGGGATGAAGAGGAAAAGCCGGACCTTCAGAAGATCAGGATCGAAACCCAGGTGTCACCATGGCCTTTGTCTTGGTCATTCAGGGAATGGGTCAAGGCATAGCATATGAATAAAAATAAAAGAAAGGATCTCAAAACATAGTTATAGGCACTTTGGTGCCTGACTTCCTCATCTGAGATGGACACGTAAAAGTGTCCATCTCAGACAATCTGAGACAAGTCCATCTCAGATGATCTGAGACAAGTGTCCATCTCAGATGATCTGGACATGTAAAAGTGTCCATCTCAATGATTTGAGACAGAAAAAGTAGAAGTCTAAGAATACCAGTCTGCTTGGAGACCTAGAAAAGATAAATCAAGGCTGTGTGCATTTATGCTGTGCTGTATTCCAACACTTTAATGAGTGGTTTTGCTTTTTCTTTTTATAGAACTCAGCTTAACTGGCAAGCCATATTTGCATAAATTTCAGCTCTGTTTTATTTCTAGTTGCTCTAGTGGCTTTCTGAAGTAAGAACTAATGACTTTATAAGTGACATTGTTATCTGTAATGACTTGCTGGTTTTTCTACAATAAGGACAATGAAATTCTATTTTTTTAAAAAGAAAAAGAAAATAACAATTTTGTGTAACAAGTACATTTTCTAGTTATTCTCTAAAGTCATTTCTGGCTGACCTTTAATTAAGTGTTTGGTGTTTTACTATATACTTGCAGATAATTAATTTCATTTATATGCTGCCTTTCTTCAAAAATTAGAGCCCAAAGCATTTTACAGAATAATTTAAAACAATAGCAAATTAAATTCCCTTTTCTGCTAAGGAGCATATAGGAAAGTACTGAACACTGCAAGAAAGAGCACAAGAAGAAACTTTACGATATTGTGTAAAGGGTAACAACAATGAACTGTTCAGACACAATTATAATTAACTGGAGTGATTTATCCCTACAAGGTACCTTTCCAAATTCTGGTAATTTTAAAGAGTTTCTTCTCTTTTCTTTTGGATGCTGTTGCCAGTCCTCCCATGCAAAATCATAAAAGCATGGAGTTGGAAGGAGTCTATAAGGCCATCGAGTCCAACTCCCTGCTTAAGGCAGGAATCCAAATCAAAGCAGATATAACTAGAGGTGGGCACGAAACAGAAAAATGATGGTTTGGTTTGTTCTATTTCGGGCCCACCCTTGGTTCGGTTCAGTTTGGGTTCGTACAAACCCGAACCGAGCCGAACCGGTTTGGGTCCAACTTATGTGCGGTGGCGGCAGCGGTGGCAATCCTGGTGGCTGAAGCATGGCAGGGGCTTTTTGAGGCACTGGCTTGGGGCCAGCACTGACAAGCTGGTCCCAGAACCACGGGGAGTCCTCCTTTAGGCTTGTTGGCGCTGGCCCCAAGCCAGCACCTCAAAAAGCAAAAGACAGGCCAGGCGAGAGGGCACCCCTGCTCCCACGGGAAGCCCTTCCAAGCCAGCCACCTCCAGAAGATAAGTTTAAAAAGCCCACCCTCCACCCATGGGGTGTGGGGAAAGAGGGGGCTCTTTCAACTTTTTCCCCACTCCCAGAGTCTTTTTTCTCCACTCCCAGAGTCTTCGGGAGGGGGGAAGATTTAAAAAGCCCGCTCCACCCCCACCCATCGGGTGGGGAGAACAACCGGCTTCTTAAAACTCCCCCACCCTGCACCAATCAGGTGTTTGGCACTGGCTTCAGGCCAGCGCAGATCAGCTGCTAGGCGCTTGAAGGAAATCTTTCCCATAGGAATGCATTGCTAATACATTCCTATGGGAAAACAAAAATGAAGCGGAATGAAGTGGGAATTTCCACTCCATTTCATTTTGTTTTTCAGTGATCGGTCAGTTCGTCGTTTGTTTCATTCCGGGAAACGACTTGAAAAAAATTACCCAATAGCAGGATCTGAAAATTGAACTTCAGAGACTCTGGCATAAACCAGTACAGGTGGTCCCAGTGGTAATCGGCATGCTGGGTGCAGTGCCTAAAGAACTAAGCAAGTGTGTAGAAGAAATTGGAGTTGACAAAGTCACCATCAGTCAGCTGCAGAAAGCCGCCTTACTGGGATCTGCTCGCATAATTCGCCGATACATCACATAGTCCTAAACACTTGGGAAGCATTTGACTAGTGATTTGTAATATAAAATCCAGTGTAGTCTGCTGTGATGATGATGATGATGATGATTGATGATGATGATGATGATGATGATGATGATGATGATGATGATGATGATGATGATGATGATGATGATGATGATGATGATTCAACATGGGCAACACTAAAACTGAGGACCATTAACGAAGAAATTGAAGAATTGATTTTCTCTGCACATGAAAAAGCACTCTAAACCAATATGACAAAAGCAAAGACTGAAGGAATTAGTGCAAATAAATGTTGAGACTGCCAAGAAAAAGATAGAACTATGCCACACTTCATCTCTCAATGTCCAAAGATTGCACAAGCAGTTTACAAAATTAGACATGAGCGAGTTTGTCGTTGAGAGGTCTGTTTCAGTTCATTTGCGCTGGGAAATTTTTGAAATTTTGTTACCAGAAAATATCTTGCCAGCCTCCAGATACCAAATAGAGATGGGCACGAAACAGAAAAATGGCATTTCGGGTTTTCGTTTGTCCTTGAGAGGTCTGTTTCAGTTCATTTCCGTTTGTCATGAAATTTTTGAAATATTTTGTTACCATTTTTCGTTTTTTTTGTTTGTCTACCCGCTTTTTGCGTGATTTTTAAAGTATTTCCGTGCACAGGCATCCCCCAACGCCCCAGACCAGAGGGAAAACACTAAAAAAATGGATGCTGGCAGAGACACAATATAGACTAAGTATGCAGGGATGCTGCAAAGGCAGCGGTGGGGGTTGCCCAGGGTGCAAGGCAGCTGCAGAGTGACTGCACTGTGGGGCAGGGGAGGGTACTCACTGAGAGGTACGCAGCACGCACACACACAGGGAGGCTGCAGGACTGAAGCTAGAGTCGCAGAGACAGCAATCCCACCCTAACTCCCACCAGAGACTGCAAGGAGGATGGGGGCTGCCAGAGCTTTTTATGCCCTCTGTGGCTGCCAGACCTGCCTGCCCAGTCTGCAACCTGGGCATGCTATTGGTTGAACATGATCCCATCACATGGCTTGCCTCCATTTTGTGGCTGGTGCGACATCCATTTTAAAGGGAAAAGAATAATACATTGCGATGGGAGAAGACAAAAACAAACATTTTAAGGGCCCCAACCCCCCTGGTAGGTATTATCAGACAATATAAATAATTATCGCTGTGTTTTTATGGATGTCCAGGGCATTTTTTAACATTTAAAACTGCTCATTTCATTGTGCGTCACCATTAACGGAAACGAAACGTAACGACCACAATTTTCGTGGTTCTGTTCATTTCGTTGCATTTTCATCACAATTTTCATTTGTCGTTTCGTTACGTAACGGAAACGACAAATGGTAACAGAAACGATAAAATGTTCGTTCCGTGCCCATTTCTAAGAGCAACAATAGAAACAGTACAAATACTGTGCCGATATTTAACAGATACTTAGGCTTTTGGTTAGCAAATGTATCTGTTACATATTATTAGTATTAGTCAATGTTTTTATAATTTTAATTCACTGTGCCTGATAAATCCAGCCACAGTAGACACAGTGGGGTATAGAACCCCCAGCCTCTACATAATCCACTGAGCTTCCCAGCAGCTTCACTACTCTTCATAACTCTTTTCTCTTCCCATCACTGGTGAAAACAAATCCAGCTGCTTGAGGAAATAACTACCCAAGACATTCAGATGAATATAATAAATGCCGCTTGCAGATATCATGATTTTTTTTGAGTTCATTATTTTCTCTCTCTTCCTAGTCCTCCTAATAATCTATTAATGCATTCATTTCCTGACACTCCTCATGTCTGCAAAATAATTCTCTTGAACTAATCTGATGTCTGCCCTCCGTTATATTATTTGCCCCCCCCCTCTTGCCTGCATGTGTGGCTCATGCATAGCGATAGATTGCTTCTGTTTACAAAGATGTGCCGCTGCTCAACAGATTTCAAAAGCTGCCACAATCTGTCAATTCACTGTCACTCACTTAAGTATGGAGGAGCACATCATGTCCCCATCCTCCACCTTCTCTGGCTGACCCAAAAAGATTTGGGGAGGGGAAGGAATCACAAAGACTCCTGTTTTTCTATCATTGGCACACCCTGTTGTTTCCAATGTACAAATATAGGGATATTTGACGAGGCGACTAGCTGATTCTGACTTCTATCTTTTAAATAGGTGGGGAGGTCTTGGGGGGGGGGAGAACATCCAGGATTGACACTGATAGGTAGGTGCACGAAGCACTTGCAAAATACAGTGTTTTGGAAGCTATTTTGATAAATGATATTTTCTTTCAACAACTGGCCTGCCAGAGTGGGCAATGTCATATCTAAGTGCTGCCAAATTGCTCAATAATATTAAGAAGTCATTTCAGCTCCCTGCAACGTTTTGTCTGGTTCTAAAATTGAGCGCTTAAAATGTATGCCTTGTCCAAAGGCATAATGAAAATATTATTCCACCCACCCACCCACCCTTTTCTTCCTTCAGCAATATCGAGCTATAAATACCCTTTCCAAACCCCTCACACTAGAAAAGGGACCATCATGCAAATAGGAAGGAAGAATGGGCCTAAAACTGGCCACTAGAGCAAAGCTAAGCCCTAACAGAACCGTGGAAATTGTATTTGTTTGTTCATTTGTTTTGTAATTTATTTTGATGACAGCTGCCAGAATCTCTGCAAATGTGTAAGGCCATTTGCTCCACTGATGTTGCTCAAACTACTCAAAACATAGTTAAATCTGAGTCAAATCCATAATGTCTATTGGGAGGTTAGATGATCGCTGCACGAAAGTACAGTGACAATAGCGTACAACAGAGCAAATCAGCATACTTCAGAGCAATTCTAAAAATGGGGCAACCCAAACAGAAACAAGACTTCAAATGGGGCTTCAGAACAGCACTGGATTTGTCACAGTTGTAGCAGACAAACTGCTTTTACTCTTGGCCAAAATTGGGAAAGTTTAAAAAAAAAAAAATGTTTGAGTTACAGTTCAACATTTCAACCCATTTTTTAGGCATTTTGATTACTTTGTGCCCCTAAACAATAGATACAATAGATGCCTAGAGAACTTGTCAAAATGGCCCTGACAATTGCTTTGTGCTTGGGTAAGACGTGCTTAACTGATGAAAAAAGGAATAGAGTTCTGGGATTTTTCTTTGCTTGGTGTCTCTTAGAGCATATTAGTGAGCACAAGAGGTTATTTTACAGGTCATCTTGACAGCTGACATGGGTGTCATTAACATTCAGACTGGGCTATTTCCTGGCACTCTGAATTGTGGACAGAGAAGCATAGTCTGTAGGTTTTTTTTAAAAAAAAAAGACTTGAACTATTATTTATCCATAGACTGTAAAATGGAAGAGAGTGGTGCTGAAATCATCTGGGGGGGATCAGAATTGTAGGTGTTTCCTCCCTTTTATCTGTCTTTATACTGACATTTCACTGACTTGTTCAGATTTTACATTGTTTGCCTTCATCTTCATAAACTTCAGAGAAAGGTAAAATAGAATAAAGGAAATTCAGTTCTGACCCATCAGGATCCAGTCCACACTAACACCTCAATCCAGTTCACACTTCTGGAGCAAACATACATAGGAGCTTGTACGTCTTGTCCTTTATACCATTCTTTGTGATGCTTTGACACCAAAATGTGGAAAAGGTATGACATAGCTAACTCCAAATACATTGACACCCACAGTATATTAATGCCATATATAAATGGCAACACAGAAACCTTTATCCCAAAAGAACATTCACAAGCTTAAAATTCCTTTAAGCGGGAAAACTGCATACTGATGGGGTGGGTAATGTGTCACTACAGCTCAGATGAATAACCCGCCTGCCTTGTTCAAATAGCACCCTTTTCTTTTCAATATTAATTGTGGTAGCAGCCAAGAATAGTAAATACTAGTCTCCCTTCTATAAATCAGCTTGACATGTTATGGCTTAGCTGAAATCTATCCATCACTGGTCATCAGAAATTTAATTAGCACTGCAGAAAGGGAACAGAAATGAGAGAGAGGGTAAAGAATCTGGAAAGGCTTTGTACAGATGTCAGAAGGGCCTTGTTAACCACTGAAACAAGAGCTCACTTGTGCTGTCAGCATACTTTTCTGAGCCACCTTTTTGACAAGTGGATTACTAATTCTTATTTCCCATTTTTATTCCGAAAGTGCTGAGATTAGTGTATACTTAAGAAAAGAAGAGAAAGAAGAAAAAGAGGATTGGAGTCGCAGTAAATACGAAAAAATGCATGTTCCTGAACAGCAATAGAGGATGAGATAGGTTGTCCCAGTGAGAACATCCAGATTATTGGAGGATAGTGAAGTTGGAAGAAGCCTACTAGGAAACACAGTAGATATAATATACTTTGACTTCAGCAAAGCCTTTGACTAGTTTCATCATTCTTCTATGTGTGAAAGGTAATGGGTCTGAAGCAGACTTCCTCCACTGGGTTTGAACACACTCCACCAGATTTTTCAGGTTTATAATTTCCATGGAACATCTGAGCAGAAAGTGGAGTATCTTCCTCTACTGAAGCATCTTTTGGGGGGCTCTTCTGCCACCAGATCTTTGCCAGTAGAGCATTTCTGCTGGCAGATTCATTTGTTGACAGATCTCACTCACCAAAAGAAACCTCTCTCAGCAACTGAAGACTATTTCTAACACAGTTGTAGGAGGGCAATGTTGCATGGGAGGTGCATTCACTCCAAGTTTTGAATGGATATTACTAAAGCTTATCCACTCAAATAAGTTGAGTAGCTTAGATGTGAAATTCAAAGTTCAGAGAGAAACTCAGAGCTTCCACACCATCCCACAACATCAAAGTAACCAGACTCCATTGGGATAATGTCACTTTGCCCTCCCCCCACGCCGAAATGATCACGCAAGACACAGGTTTGGGGTACAAACTCTGGGCTACACTTTATAAACTTTAATTGCAAACATCAAACACAACTCCAAATAGGGGTCTGCTGTAGTGCAGCTTCAAAGTCGGTACCTCGGGTCCTCCCGGGACCTTCTCCAACTGGCAGCCTGACAGGACAAACTCAGCCGGCAAGTCCCCTTTTCCCATCCCTGGTTGGCCAGGCCCACCATTTGTGCCTGCCAACCCGGTAGGACCTCCAGGGGCATCCCCCGGCATTGTAATCTCTGGATCCACAATGCTGTGGGGCTGGAGGGACCCAAAGAGAATTTGGGATCTGACTCACCTACTGCCTTGCTGTTCTCTGCACTACCACCCTGTGTGGCCATTCCTTAGACCTATCACTAACCCACCGCCCAACACCAGTATGGGATAGGCGAAAAATCCCCGGGCACCAGGCCAATTTGTGCCTGGGTCAAAAATTCCTATCCTATCCTAAGGGCTCTCCCAAGTCTCGTTTTGCAAGCCTACTGGTTAGTCTCGCAGGCCTTTGGCGGGAGGAGGGCAAAGTGACGCCGCTCGGTGTATCCATGCCACGGAGCCCAACAGATGGTGCAGTAAGGCAGGTTAGAGTTTACCTCTTTATGCAAGCTTTCTATCAGGCTAGTGATGTCCCCAAAGAGTTTTATTTGGAATCTAAACAATTCCAAATATATAAATTTTAAAAGAGAGAGAGAGATGAGGGCTAGGCTACAAGATTGTGGACAGAAAGCATTGTAGGAGGTCCTCCAGGTGTGGGCGCCAGGTGTTGGTGGCTTTAGAAGCTCCCTCAGTTTTTGGGGGAGGTGACTCTCTCCATGCAGGATGAGGTATGCAGTCTTGGCATAATATTGGACCTGGCATGCACCATTAAGCCCAGGTGACGTCAGTCGTCTGCTCTGCACATTACAATCTTTGGCAGATTGCTCAGCTGCACACCTTCCTGGACCCCAGCAGTCTCACCATGCTGGTCCATGCACTTGTAGCCTCAAGATTAGATATGGGGCTGCCATGGAATTCTGAGGCCAGACTAGTAACGGGTTTGAGAAGACAGCATATCACACCCACACTGGCCACACTGCACTGGCTGCCAATCTGTTACCACACTGACTTCAAGGTTCCCATGTTGACATACAAAGCCTTAAACAGTTTAGGACAGTGACGGCGAAATTTTGTGGTTGCTATATAAAACTCATTTAAAACATTTCACATAGATTTAAAAACAGGTACAACACATAATATGACATATAAAATGACTAAAATATGACATATAAAATAAGCTGACTTCAAAGTCCAGGATTTCCGTTTAAGGCCAATATTGCTCTTAAAAAGAAGCTATTTTTGAGACGGTTTGTTCTTGCCCTAAGTACTCTACATCTCCGTCCTGATGGCAGCAACTCGAAGAGGCGATGACCAGGATGTGATGGATCTCTTAATATATCTAATGCTTTACAGTGGCACCTGGTAGTATAAATTTGTTCTAGGGTGGGGAGTGAACAGCCCACAATACTCTCTGCAATTCTTATGATTCTGTGCAACACTGTCTTATCCCCGTAGGTACAACTTCCATAACCCGTAAGTAAGCACACTCTCAATTGCACAATGAAAGAAGGCCAGCAGCAGCTTTTTGGAAGATGGTTTTTCCTTAAGGTTCTCAAGAAAAATAGTCTCTGCTGAGTAAACTCTGTAAACGGCCAGTACTTTTCTCCATTTGTGACACAGAAGGAATAAGTTCCACCCATTCATAATATATCGCAGGGCTTCCTGCACTAGGGTCTGCTCCCAGTTGGATGGGTAAAGCACTGGCACCCAGAGGTTGTTTGACTACATCTCCCAGCATTCCTCACCATTGGCTATCCTGGCTGTGACTGATGAGAACTTCTTCTTCAAGTGTCATGTCCTCGTAGAACGTTGGCAATCAGTAGCCTGAACTGGTTTATATCTAAAGCTATCCTAAACAGAGCAGCTGTGGTCACTGTGGACCAATGGCTTAAGTTCTTAAGCCAGAATGTTCTTCTTCGCCCTGGGCCACACACCCCATCTGTTTTTCCTTGAAGGATAACTTGCAGCAGATGGTATTTATCATTGTGCATTGTGTGTCCGAAATACTGCAATTTTCTTCTTTTTACAGTATTGAGAATATCTAACGTTTTATTCATGTGCTGTAATACATCCACATTAGTGACTCTGCCAGTCCAGCGTATCTTCAGAACTTATCTGTATGTCCACATTTCGAATGCTTCCAGCTTTCTGCCTAATGTGTCTGCAAGGGGCCAAGTTTCAACATCATGGAGAAGTATGCTGAATGCAAGAAAATATAGTTTTTCTCACATCTCGTCTGCAGTACTCCCAAGGAAAATCTCTCTCTCTCTCTCTCTCTCTCTCTCTCTCTCTCTCTCTCTCTCTCTCTCTCTCTCTCACACACACACACACACACACACACACACACACACACACACATTCTTTTGTTAACTGTAACATTCAGAGTTCTTCATCCAACATAGCCATTGATCATGGGGGCATGGGGGTACTGGGTTTTGTAGTCCACAGAGGAACTTTGGATGACTCCTGCATCTCAGTGGATATTGCGAGTGCTTGTTGCCCAGCCTTGAGTCATATTCCACCTGAGATTTATTCACAGACTGAAACAGTTGGTCCAGGCAACCTTGGGCTTTCGATTTAATCACCAGCTTCGGGGACACACGATCCCCATGCTCAGCACGAGGGACCTTACTGCATAATTAATGTCGAAGGGACAAGAGAAGGAACATGTAACTCTCCTGACAATCAAGAGATCTGATCAATGCAGAACCCATTGTTCAAAGTCTTGTCCTAGTTCTTTCACTCTGCAGGTGGAACACCTACTCATGTCAAAGAAAAATTGTGCGCAGGGATGTAGGGCAGCACATGGCCCTCGGATACTATTATGAAGATCCCGATTATGCGCAGATTGTCAGATAAGATGTGGTCCATGTAAAAACCCCAAGCTAAACATAACCTAGTTTTAAAAAAACAGTGAGGCAGGTAGTGATTGTGGTTGTTGAGTTATGGATTATGCGGACACAGAGTTTCAGGGTGCAAACATCTGGTCTTCAGGCAGCATTTCTGTCTGTGTCTCTCTCTGAGCTGCGTGCATGTGTGAGTGTGAGAGAGTGTGTGTGTGAGTGTGTGTGTGCATGTGTGTGTGTGTGTGTGTGTGTGGTAATACTGCCTGAAAGACCAGTCTTTTATTAATAAGAGAAGAACAATAGTCACAGGAAGACATTCCTCGGTGGGAGGGAAATGCACACCTATCTTGAAGACCATATTGGCTTGTTATTGATGAAGACCCCGGGGAAGGAAGCTATGGGGTCAAGGGTCACAGAGCAGATGGCCCTGATGTGTCCTGATATCTTTTGGCCTTGCCATCCTGTTTACTGGACATCCTTGCCATCCTGTTTTGCTGCCTCCTTGAGCTTAGCTCAGCACATCGGTTCCTGCTTGGCCCTGGGGGTTGCTGGGAAATACAGGCCATGCAGACCCCAGGCCTTTTCAGCTGCCTTCTGTGTGCTGGCCAATTTGGGGGTTCAGAAATATGGGGGAATGAAATTCCCACATGTGGTCTATGAAATCTGGAAAGAACTACATCCTTGTGAATGTGTCCATTGATGTGTTTTGTTTTTAGAGAGTTCCATTGAAAACAGAGGCAGAGAGCTGATTTTCCTGGTTGCCTCTGTCCATTTTCAAAATCTGATGGAATCCAAACAATATTCTCTATTGTGCAATAGTCTGTTTGTAGTCTTTCTCTTTCCGTCATGTTTCTTGCCATATCTTCTCACATTCCACTTTGGAACTGATCAGCGCTTCCTCCATTTTCTTGTCAAGAAAATCTTTTTGGGAAAATGAGAGTGCCTAAGTGGAAAAGAGTGAAGAAGTATTCTTTGAATTTTTAATAAGTAGCCTTTCAGCCTTTGGCCGATATATTTGGAGATTAAAAAGCACCCCAGCCGGCTTCCTGGGCAAGGTCTTTTGAGAAGCATTGAACCCCATCTGTGCGGGGAAACCTCGGATGAGAGAACAATGGATCCCATGGGACTTGATGCACAGGAAGTCAGGCTTGCTCTTATCTCTTCCCCCCACATTAGCCAGCAAGGCCATGAGATGGTATGTAGGGAAATAACAAGCTGTCTGGTAGCCATTCATCAAGACCCTTGCTATGTGACCAGCCCAAAGACACTGCTACATCAGATAAGCCCTTCCCAGGAATTCATCAGCCTACACCATCCTGACATGTAGACCCTTGCTCCACCTCTGATGCCCTGCCTTTGCAACTAATAAAAGAGCCTAGCACTCATGTTTGCAGGGGAAGCTGTTGCATGAGGCCTGGCTTGTTGGACCCAATAATGTGCCTATGTGGAATTATTACTACAGGTCGACAAGGTTTTCTTTGTTACCAGGCAGAATGAGCCAGGAATAGCCCTCTTTTTGTGCTGTTGGTGGACAGTAGAAGCTTTAAGTAAGACTTCCACTCTGGTGGAGACCGATGGTCCACCTAGTTCAGGCAACATTCATTCTTCTGATGGTGGTCAACCAGATGCCACAAGGAGGCTGGGAATTATGGCAATGCCCATCTGCTCTAGTTAATCCCAAGCATCTGGTGGTCTGAGGTGTGTTGGCTGAGAACATGATGACTGTTCTTCTCTGATAGCCACTAATAGATGGAAAGTATCCATTTGAAACCTGTTTATCACCAGAAGCCACTATGGAACTAGGTAATGAGCTTAGGAGCTGCCGCTAAATAGCATATTACAGTTGTATGTAATTAGAATAATTTGCATCTCATTTTTATAAACATGGCAGATGCTAGACTACAGTTGGCAGCTGCAGTGCACTAATTCTAATTTTACAGTATTTCTGTCCTGCAATTATTACTTGGGAATGGTTTGACTACAAGCCATCCTGATCCGCAAGTTCCTCCCTACAACAATCTTGGTCCATCAGAAGAAACAGAACCACAAGTCCCATGAATTTAGGTTGCCTCTCGTTTTCCTTCTCATTTGTAGTTATATTGACTACCATACACCACCTACCACCCAAGCCGATTCCAAGAACTCTTAGGGAGAGAATATTCATACAGGCCTTGGTGGTTACTTTTGATGGCCTTGTTGACTTGTGGAATAGCAGACTTAGGTTGGCTCTTCCACCCAGTGGGTCCCTTGTTTGCAGCTCACTGTTTGGCACTAGATGAACACTGAAGCCAGCTGGCTGCCACACTGATTATTTTTAAAAGAGAACTAAATTATGACTCAGTGGCTTAGTGAGAGAAAGCCTTAAATCTCAGGGTCTAAGGGCACATCAGCTCGACGCAGACAGCACAAGAAAGCCAATTCACTGACTTGAGGCTGGTGACGGGTGCTTAGCAATAATGATACCTTTTAAGGATGGCGTCTTCCAGAGCCAAAGATGTACAGCTAGCTGATTATCAAGGGAATTGCTGCAGCCTTCTGTCAAGGATAATCTGATTTCACAAGTTGTCCCACTGAATCAAATTAATTCCTGTGATTTATTGACGTGAGCTATAAATATTGACCAAGGTGGACAGAAATTCACTAATTAACTGAAGGGACTCTCAACTCCCCAGCTTCAGCCCAAGGCATAATCAGATGCTAGAAATAAACCTTCAGTTTCAAGCTTTCTTGGCCTATGTAGATGCTTTAGGTTTTCAACGCTTTGTTCCAGGCTGGAGTGGGGGGGGGGGCATTTTTCAAAAATATTCCTGGCCTTAATTATGCTTTGGGTTTCTTCTTGAAGGTGTACATTTTGTCTTGGATCCCTTTTCTTCTTAAATTTTGACATTTAAATTAACATGTTCTTATTCCTAAGGGGGAAATGGGAAGGAAGAACCTTCTGGTTTTCCATTGTCCCATCTTGCAGAATATGCCAGTAACCCAAAATGGTTATCCTAAACCAGGCCTGGCCAATAGGTAGACCGCGGAGTACTGATAGCCCGCAAAAGGTTCAAAAGTAGCCTGCCGGCCATCAATTTAAAAAGTGAGGGGATAAGTTCTCCACCCCTCCCTCCCCCATCCCAAGGACCACCACTGCCCCAGCAAAGTTCTGGGTCTGCCAGCCCACTGTCTCAGCCGAGCGGGGCAGTTCTCGGCCGTGGTGCATTGAAATCTGTTCCCTCCAGAACAGATTAATTGGTTTTCAATGCATTTCTATGGGAAACCACTGCTGTACTTACAAAAGTTTTTCCTTATGAGCATATGCTTGGAACAGATAAAATTCGTAAGTAGAGGTTTTAGTGTAGTAGCCCTTAGGCACTTTGGGCTGGAAAAAGTAGACCTTGGCCTGTTCAAAGTTGAACAGCCCTGTCCTAAACTGTCTACAAATCCCAGGCACCCATTTTTTTTCAAGGGAACATTTCCGCTAATGCAGCTAGATCACTGACTGCTGTGGTTTCCAGCTTCTTTCTGCAGATCTAACCAGTTTTCACATGCGATCAGTCTTCATTACCTTCCCTGGATGTGACAGACTCCTGCCCATTTGTAATACCTGTTCTTGCTGTCTTTTGCCATGTCTTTTCCCCATACCTATACAACATCTAGTCTAATAAAAGGACCTTTTGAGATACATTTTTGTCTCCAGCATTACTCCTCAGTGAAATTCTGATAGCTATTATTCTCATGAAGTCAGATAATGTCTTCTGAATTTGGACAGCTTTCTTGCAAATGATGAGGACGTTTATTTCAGGAAGCCATTCATCATAATCCTCCTGTTCACTGCCACTGCTCTTGAGTTACTTTCAACTTGTGGGTTAATGTTCCCTTCTTCAGCTTTCCTCTAAAGGGAAATGTTAAGAAAAGGCAGACTACTTCAAACCTAGATTCGGTGCCCTTTACAAAGAAAAATATCATCAGACCAGCCATGTTATTTAGACTAGTGGGGTGGGGGTAGGGAATCTAAAGTTATTATGTGCAAAAAGGCCTATGTTTTATTCAGTTTCTGTACTAGGCTGCTGGAGGAGACACACTAACCTATAGTGAGAGGATTAAAAACCATTGGAGCAGCTGCCTATTACCACCCAAATAGTTACATGCTTCCATACGAGTAAGTGGGTCTTCCCTTTCCCTTAAAATGAACTGAAAATGAGACAGAATTTGGAGATAAAACTAGTTACTTTTGGAGATAGCCAGATATTAACTAAGGTACATGTCAACATTAATGTAACAAGTACCACATTTTCCATTTATAAGATGCTATATATTAGATGCCCCCCACACTTTCAAGACCTCAAATTAATAAAATTAAAAAATCTTCCTTAAGTTCTCCTCCACCCCACCCTGCCCCACCCTACAATGTTTCCTTTCCTTTCTGTGATCTGAAGTCTCCTCTCTGATTTGTTGTTGCAGGAACAGGCCCTTCTTTTCAGCAGGGAGAGGCTTGGGGGTGGAGCAGCCCATTAAGAAGTGCCTTTCCATGCTGAAAAGAAGGGTCTGATCCTGCAAGGACAAAGCAGAATGGAGAGCAATCAAGCACTCCCAGAAAGAAAACAGCAGGATGTGGTAAAGAGCAGGTGGTGGGGTGGAGGAGAATCCAAACTTACTTTGCTCTTTCACTTCCTCTCTGGTAGTGCTTGATTGCCCTCCTCTTTGCTTTGTCCTCGCATGATTGGACCCTTCTTTTCAGTGTGGAAAGACACTTCTTAATGGGTTGCTCCACCCCCAAGCTTCCCTCCCCACTGAAAAGAAGGCTCCAGTACTTGCAAAAACAAAGTGCAAAGGAGTCTTCAGGACAAAGAAAGGAAAGGAAGTAGCAAGGTCAGTTTGGGTTCTCATCCACCCACCCCCATCCCTCAGGAAAGGTTTATTTCTGTATATATGCTTCCCCTTAATTTTTAGTGCAATGGTTTTAGAAAAAATAATGTCATAGACACAGAAAAATATGGTAGTTATGATTCAACATTTTTAAATTAAAGAGTAATGTTTGCTAGTTATATGTCCTTTTAGAGGGCATTTCATTGCATTTCTACAAAGATGCAAAGTACTCTGTGTTGGCATAGCAAGGCCTACATCCAAACATATGGCAAAAGCAAACCTCAACATGACTCAGCAGTTTGCATGTCTCTTTAAGACCTTACTACTTAAGTAATGGTTCTAGCCTCAAACACACACTCCTCGGCCACGCCCTGACCTGCCTGATGTTGGTGTTGTTCCAGAGGCACAGAGAGTTGGAGAATCACTTCTGACTTATTACTATGTAAGGTTGTACAGTAGACCCTCGTATAACGGAGGGTTTGTACAACGAAAAATCCATACAATGGGAAAAAAATCTGCCCCCCCCCCCCGCGGCCACCTCCATCCACCACCTCTGGCCGCCCGGGAAGAGGATGGGGGGCGGTCAGGGAAAGAGGGGAGGGGAGGGGAGGGGCGGCAGGCACGGAGGGGGCGAGCCAGGGAGGGGTGCCCTTACCTGGCACCTGCGCAGGGGTCCTCCGCTTGCCGCCCCCACGGATGCAGAGGTTCCTCCCGGCAAGAGGTGAGCGGGGAAAGGAGGAGGTGATGGGGACGGCGGGGAGGGGCTGCTATGGAAATCGCAGGGGGATGCCCGGAGGGGGAAGGGGGAAATACGGCTCCGTCACGTCACCTCCGGGATGGCGCTTGCGGGGGTTGCGGGGGTTGCCGGAGCCCCGGAGGCAGGCAGGAGGGCGCACCGGCGGCCTGCCCCGGAACCCCAGCATCCGCGGCGGCGGCCTGCCACCCCTCCCGTGTGTGTGTGTGTGTGTGTGTGTGTGTGTCTGTGTCTGTGTGTGTGTGTGTGTGTGTGTGTGTGTGTGTCTCCGTCCGTCCGAGGAGGCTAGGGGCCTTCGTGATGCCGTCCGGGGCTCCGGCAAGAGGTGAGCGGGGGGGGATTCCCAGCACGGTCTCGTCCAAGGCCGCCTGGGAAGAGGACACGGGGCGGTCGGGGAGGGGAGGGGAGGGGTGGCAGGCCACCACCACGGATGCTGGGGTTCTGGGGCGGGCTGCCGGTGCGCCCTCCTGCCTGCCGGGAACCTCCGGGGCTCCAGCAAGAGGTGAGCGGGGGGGAATTCCTGGCGTGGTCCCACCCAAGCCTTCCGCCCCAGGCCAAGCAGTGCACCCCACGGCCACCTCCACCCGACCACCTGCGGCCGCCCGGGGAAAGAGGGAAGGAGGGAGGGGAGAGGAGGGGTGGCAGACACGGAGGGGGGTGAGCCGGGGAGGGGCACCCTTACCTGGCACCTGCACGGGAGTCCACCGCCCGCCCGCCCCCCTGCCCAATAAAACCTAGCGCCACATTGAATGCATTGGAATGGATTAAATCCAGTTTCAATGCATTCCTATGGGAAATTAGAATTTGTATAACGGAAAATTTGTATAACATAATTTGATTTGGAATGAATTAATTTCGTTATACAAGGTACCACTGTATTTTACTCTTTTGTATTTATAACAAGCAAAGCAGTATATATATGTGTATAGCTCCTTATCCCTTTTTATGAGCTTTATCACAACTGCTGTTGCCCTAATTTTCTATTTTGTATATTTTCTGTACAGATATTTAATGAGTGTTTTATTATTTTCATAGGTCATCCTGTTTACCTTTTCCCCTTAGAAAATATAGATAAAGTATATATTTCATATACCTGTTGTGTCTACGACTTCTCCTTTAATCAGACTGCAGCACATAATACCCAAATAATACACCAATCTCCCAACAATCCATCAACATATCCCAACAAAATTTGGTAGCAGAGCATGTTTTGGGATTTTTTAAGTTTGCTGTTATTTTTATAAGCTGCAGACTGATAAGTCATTTTTGGAGAAGACGCTGAGAAGTTTTATTTTTTATTTTTTGACTTTTTCCTTTTGAAGAAGGGACAGTGAGATGGAAGCTTTTTTTTTGCAAACATTCCTTTCATTCTTTGAACTGAAGAATGTTTTTGCATTGCTTGCCTCTGATAAGCTTGAGGGACAAAAGAGAGTCAATGTTTTGAGTTGGCTGAGAGACTGTAAGACTTTCCCTGATAAAGCCTTCTCATTTAATTCAAGTTGGAGTTTTTATTGAAGAGCTAAAAGGAATTTTTGCCAGTACTTAAGGACAGCATTTGGCAGCATTTTAAGATGACTACACCCAAAGCCAGAGCTTCAGACCAGCCCCAGCTGCATGCTTCAAGCCAACCTCAGCTGCATGTAATGAATGGTGCTGGCATGTTCTCAATTCCCAAGCTGAGCTATCAGAATTTCCAAATGTGGGACGCTAGACTGAGAGTTTCCCTCCAAGTCCAAGACTGCTTAACTGCTATAGAAGAATACATGCCTGAAAGCCAGCAAGGACAGATTCAATTAAAAATGAGAGATACCAAAGCTTTAATGTTGCTGTACTCCTGTATAGAAGATCATGAGACATCTTTGGTTACCAAGTATAGAACAGCTAAAGGACCCTATGATGCTTTAAGAAAGAAATATTTCACCAGGTCAAGTAAAAATGTTATATTCTTAAAGGAGAAATTGTATAGCATGAGAATGAAGGAAGGAGCTAGTATTGATGCACATTTACCGTAGATGAAATGTTAAAAAATGTATCTGAGCTTCAATCTGCAGGTGCAGAAATATCTGATTCAGAGTTCCATACTTGTATATTGCTAAGCTTACTACAATCATTTGCAAACCAAAAGGCTATGCTAGAGTGCACTGCAAAGGTGGATGTGGAATACACAATAGCTTATTTAAGAGACTCAGGTCTTAAAAGGGCAGTGAGTAACAATTCTGAAATGTCTGTATTAACTATGAGGCCTGATTCAAGGGAAACTAGATGCCATTTGTGTTCAAGAACTGGTCACATAGCCAAATATCAAAACAAGTAAGTCAAAGCAAATTAGTATCACAATGTCAATACAGTCCATGTGGAGGTCCATCAAGCAATAATAGCGGGGGGGGGGGCTGGAGGAAGAGCTGCAATGGACTACTAATATTCATTTACTCTTACCAGGTGCCCTGTGCCACAGGCTGCTGGGTTTGACTGCATATACCTGAGAATGTATCCCCAGGACATGAGAGGGCTTCTGTTGGTGTACTGCCCACTCTGCTACATAACAGTCTCCCTCCCTGAGCTGAATGATCTGGTCTCAGGTATGATGCTACAGTTGCTTGGGTCAGATGTACATAGAGGCAGTTAGGATGAGAGTAGGCAAAAGCCCCTCATTAGAGATGGGCACGAAATTCCCAAAATGGTGTTTCGTTTCATTATTCATTTCTTCCCCCATTTTGTTTCATGTAATGAGAAACATTTTTTTTAAAAAAAATCATTTTGAAATTTGTTTTTGTTTTGTTTTGTTTTTTACCTTTTTAAAAACTTTTTGTTTCTGTGCCACTTCCAGCAGGGTCAGCACTTTTTATTTTTTATTTTTTATTTTTTAAAAAACGTCCCCGAAGCTAACGAAATAATGAACAATGAAACAAATTAAAAATTCATTTTGTGCCCATCTCTACCCCAATGCCATTGCATGTACCCTTCTGCTAGCAGAAATCTCACCCTGACAATGGATCTCAGAGGTTTCTTTGTTTATTTATATGCCAACTTTCTCCCCATAGGAAACCCAAGTCAGTTACAACAGATGAAACAATAAATTTAAAAAGGGTATATAAAAGATTATTTAAAAATGTATTGAGATTTAAAATCAAGTTTAAAAACAAATCAAAAACATTATTTATTTATTTATTTATTTTAAGTGCTTATATCCCGCTCCATCTTCCCAACGGGAACTCTGGGTGGCTAACAGCGCAAGAACTAAAAAGACAAAAGCTAAAAGCTAAAAAATAGCAAGCCACCAACAAGGGCAGCAAAGGGCAAGATGGCAGACGTTGAGAGATAGGAAGGAAAAGAAAAACTAACTAATAAGGGCACCATAAGCCTCTTTGAAGAGGTAGGTCTTCAAGGCCCTCTTAAAGGCGGGCAGGGACTCCAGCAGGCGCAGCTCAGGAGGCAGATGGTTCCAAAGCGAGGGCCCCACCACAGAGAAGGTGCGGTTCCGCGTACGTGTTTTCCGCGCCTCTCTGGGTGTGGCCACTCTCAAAGAGCGCGCCTGCGACAATCTCGTGGGTCTGGATCCGGATGCCCTAAGGGAGATGCGCTCCGCCAGGTATCCTGGTCCCATAATTGCTTAAACAATTATGTCCGTTCAAAGCCAGCATTCCTGAGATGACTTATAGTAATCTTCTTAGAACTGCAAAGCTGTACGGGTCCCTAGCGGTCATTGAGTCCAGACCGTCAAGGAGGCACAAGGGGTGGGGATCAAACAGCGAATCTCTAGCTTCAAGGCCAGATGCCTAATCAACTGAGCTAAAGGCCTGCCTGAAGAGGAAAATCTTTCACTGACAGCTAGAGACAGGCATGAACCCCAAAACCCATGTTCTGTGATGGTCCGTAGTTTGTGGCAAACCACGAACCATGAAATAGCACAAGCCCCCACCCCACCCCCAAAGATGACGGACCAGTTTGCAGTTCATTTTCTGGGTCTGTGCCTGTTAAAGTATATAACTCTATTATGCAGATAGGGATTTGTTAGGTTCAAGGAAATATATAAACCACTAGCAGAGATTAGCAGCGCTGTGGAAGAATAAATGCACTTAGTGATTATGGAGCTAGGAGACAAATGAACAAAGCAATAGAGCTTAGCACAAAACTTATATTACATATGTACACATGACAATATACAAAGCTCAACATATAGAAAAAATAGAACAGAGTGTGAGGATAGCTGCCTCTCACCTTAGGCAGTTCCAATTTATACTGGTTTGCATGATACCTTTATACACCAAGCAATATGGTGTAAGCCAATCACACACTACATGGGATGAGGTGATTTAGCTATACCACCTGTGCCTAATCATCCTGACCTTCCAGTACTGATGATGGTTCTTTACACCTGTGACCTAGACCTAATACACATTCCTGTCTAGCTCATGACATAGTATTTTACACAGGATCCATTCTGTAATCTGTTAAATATATATTACAGACATTTTGTCAAAAACTACAATCCTTGACAGTGTCGTGCCTGCTGCCTCTCAGGCTAGTGGCAGTGATGGCAGAGGCAGCAGCTTCATGGCAAGATAGGGGGAGGGGCAGAAATCTCATTTTGCTGGGGGGAAACCAAGCCCTGGGGTGGGGGTGGGGCAAATTTGGGTACTTGGTTTCATTTAAGCAAAACAGGATCCCTGAATTGATCCATGAACTGAACCGTGAACCAGTCCAGTTTGTGTGTTTTATTCCCCCCCCCCTGTTTTGTGGGTCACTCCGTGCCCATCTCTAATGACAACAGAAGGGACAAGAGAGCTGCCCACAGAGCAATCTGCCAGCAAACTAAGATGTACTGGAAGAGCAACAAAAGAGAAAGATAGAAAAGGGGAGATCGGAACTAAGTTATCCCAGATCCAAATCTCTCCTAGTCCAGGGATACAGCTCAGGATCGAGTTACCCAGAGGAAAAGTAGTCTCAATTAATAAGTACTAGACCACTGGATTAGTATTGGTCCAGAGGGCCCATGGCCATCCTGGTCAGGGAGGATTCCTCTTCCAAAGGACTCCAGGAAGAAGAAAAACCTGTCCACCAATTCATGTTGGAAAGATAAAACCTCTCCTTCTCTCTCTCTCCCCAGGCATCTGCATTACACACTTGTCTTGGTTCACATATCCGTCAAGTCCATTTCTGCTTCCAGGGTGCGTTTACCAGCAGGAGTGGACCAGCCCTACATTTTCATTAAGGAAATGTAGCTCCAGGGGATTGGAATTTTTTTTCATTTATTTCATGATAAAAGTGCAGATGATTGCATCATAAAATGTAAAATTGTTGAAGTGTATGCCTTCTTTCATCTCTTTGCAGCTAAACAAAGTATGCCATTCTTGGTTTATTTCATAAGGGAATTATTTGCCTGGGTTACTTTGGTGTTTAATTAAATTGTCATATAACACATAAAATACCAAATAAAATAGGGTGGGTTTTTTTTTTTTTTTTTGCAATGTCCCAGCATTAATTTCCTGCCATCAAAGGTGTTTAGCTTATTAGCTCTTTGACTTGCTCAGTTGCCAATTAAGTGTTATATTTGATTATTTTTAGGACATTTGATGCTTTTTCCTTTCCTTTTTTTCATTGCAAGTGGGTTAAATTTGTAAGTTTCTTTGTAGCTGTAAATAGCGGTTTATAACTTTGTTCACTCTATGGGCTTTCTAATGGGTATTTTGTTAACCAGGTTGTTATGCTAACCAGGTTGGAAGTCAAAATGCATTAAAAACAGGCAAGGGGAAAACTCATGCACAATTCTTTTCCTGTTTACAAAATAGACTAAGCTGAATGATTTTTTTAAAAAAATAGCTGCCTCCAAGGAACTGGATGATGAAGACAATCTTTGTTGGCCTTCTTTGACCTTTATTAGATACCTGGTTGCAGAATAAGTGGTTGGAAGTTTGATTTCCCACTGTCCTCCCCTGCCCCCTGGAAATGAGACAGCCTATGCCTAGATGCCCTGAGCACATCTTGGAAGCTAAACTGGGTGGGGCCTGGCTAGTACTTGGATGGGCTACCACCAGGGAATACCAGGTTCTGTAGGTGCCTGGAGTAGCGACTGGCAAGCCACCTCTGTATTCTTGCCAAGAAAACTCCATGGACATGGGGTCATGAAGAGTCGGTCACAACTGTAACAACAACAACACCACCACCACCACCACCACAACAACAACAATAAATATAACCTTAGAAAACCATAATGCCCCAGAATGTGACCACCAGTACAGAATGGTGAACCACTTATGACTACTCCTGAAAAAGGTGACCATAACTCAGCATCAACTTGATGGCCCATAATTATAGCTGGCTGAAGATCTTGACATCATAGCTTTAGCCAGAGGCATGGAGTTTGATTCCTCCCTGTGACTCATAGGAAAAGAGCCAGCCTGTGAGGTGTTAGACAAGCTGCACAGACCCAGAACACCCCATAGAAGAATGGGAAGCCACAATGGAGTACTTGATACCTTCAAAAGACTGGAAATACAGTTGTGCTTCTACTTATGGGATTAATGTGTTCTGACCGCATGCTCATAAGTAGATCTGCTTGTAAGTAGAGCAGCTGTTTCCCATAGGAAACATCTCTTTTGCAGAGATCGAAGCAACGAAGAAAAAGGAGGAGGTGTTGATGGGCAGCGAAGGTTGCTCTCGGCTCCACACTGACACCTGACTTTGATAGGTCCGGCCTGTCAAAGTCAGCTGTACTGTGGAGCAGAGAGCAGTGCTTGTAAGCCAAATTGCTCATAAGTAGAGCTGCTCATAAGTAGAGGTACCACTGTATCCTCTTAATTGTTGTAAGACTCCTTGGATCCCTTTAAGGGGAAAGGTGGGGAAAAGTATTTTTAATTAATCGATTAAATTGTTTGTACTATCCTCAGTGTGGCCAAAACCTGGGTGTTTAGATCTTGTCCTTAATCAATCAGTGTTCTACCCTACAAAATCCCTCCTTTTGTTTTTATATTTTTTCTGTTCTAAGCTGGAAAAAGAGGGGATATGGATGGATGGATGGATGGATGGATGGATGAAGTCTTAAGTTCCATCATCATCATCATCATCATCATCATCATCATCATCATCATCATCATCATCATCATCATCATCATCATCATCATCATCCTGTGCCTTCAAGTCTCTTCTTACTCATCACAGTGATCTTTGTTATGGTTTTCCAGATGGAGAATACTCAGAGGTGGTTCCCTGTTCTCTTCTTCTGGGGATGTCCAGGGATTCATTCAGGCTACAGAGACTAAGATCCATACTCCGCCTGAAAAATCCCACACTTTTTGTTTTTTACAAATTTCTGTCAGAGATCAATCCATTCCAAGGGCTCACAGCAACACTTCCCCTTTTTTTCCCCTTCTCCGCTCCCTCTCCCTCTCCCTCTCTCTCTCTCTCTCTCTCTCTCTCTCTCTCTCTCTCTCTCTCTCTCTCTCTCTCTCTCTCTCTCTCTCTCTCTCACTCACTCTCTCACTCTCTCTCTCTCACTCTCATTCACACACACACACATACACCAGGCTGGTGGTGGGTGCTCGTAGATTCGAGCACATCACCCCGGTCCTGTTTCGCCTGCATTGGCTACCCGTTGTCCACTGGATAAGGTTCAAGGTCTTGGTTTTGACTTTCAAAGCCCTCCACGGCTTGGGACCAGAGTACCTGTCGGAGCGTATCTCTCAGAGGTCGACTGGGACCAGACCCACGAGAATGGCACAGGCGCTCTCTCTTAGGGTGGCCACACCTAGGGAGGCACAGAAGTCGCTCACGCATAACCGCTCCTTCTCTGTGGTGGGCCCTACACTGTGGAACCAACTACCTAGTGAGCTGCGCCTTGCAGCGTCCCTGCCTGCCTTTAAAAGCCTTGAAAACCAATCTGTTCACGGAGGCATATGGCAACCTTTTTGTTTAATTTTTTTCTCTCTCTCTCTGTTGCCGCCCATGCCATTCTGCGCGGAGGGTATTGTACGCTCCTTTTTTACTGATGCCTCTGATTTTATGCTTGCTTTCTGTGGTTTCTTTTCTTTTTATTGTACACCACCCGAGTTCCATCTCAGAAGATGGGGCGGTATATAAATATAATTAATAAATAAATAAATAAATAAATAAATAAATAAATAAATAAATAAATAAATAAATAAATAAATACACACCAGCCCCACCCCATCCCACATCCCAGCATCCTGTGCTTTCGACCCCCCTCTTCACATTCTTGTTTCCATGGCAATGGGTGCATAGAGCTATCTCTTGTATCACCTCTCTTATTTATTCACAATTATTAATTTACATACTTATTTCTGGCATTCTTAGAGAAAGAGCAGCTTCTCACAGAACCAAATGGATCGAAATTCATTTTAAGCCTCTGTAACAAACACAAGTGAAAACATTAAACCCTCTGGCCAATATCACCTTGCTGGTACCAACTAGAGTAAACTTGTTGACTCCATGAAATTTACACAGTTATTGACTTATCATTCAGCAGCTGAGTCAATTAATGTACTGTTAGTTGGGACAAGCAAGATGATACATTAGTTCCCCATACATTTAGTTGTACTTAAAGTAGATTTATTTAAATGGATGGAAATCAAGATAGTCATAGGATGTCCACTATGAGCATGGCTGAGTCTGAAACAATAATATGCTCCATCTGTTGGTTAAATTAGACTTTGAGGCAAATGTGTATTCCCAGCATGTCTGTGAAGATTCTCAGTCATCCAGGTGAGTTTATCTGGAAGCTGAGTCATGGCTACTAGACTTCTTTTTCTTGAGAGATAGAAACGTTTCACTGCTCATCCAAACAGCTTCATCAGTCTGAATACAGCTAGTGCTGGTCCTCCATCTTATAGTCAGTCAGCTTTGACCTCTTGTCACCCTGGTCTGAAATAGGCGCATAAGATGAACAATGGCCTGAATAGGCTTGTTAGGGAGACAATAGTATCCATAGACTTAAGGTGAACAATGGCCTAAGGTGCTGAAACCTATCAAGAATGGGTCATTAGCTATGGGCATGATGGTAATGCTCCCAGCATTTTACTCAGATTTCCAATGTTACGTTTTCCCAGTCAGGATGTTTAATCAGTTACCTTATGCAGGCCAATCACAAAACAAGATACACCAGAATGCACTACACAGACGAGAGTAGAAACATGTTACATAACCAATACATGTGCTTCACCTCTTAAGCAAGCATCTCCACTCAAAATGTGCTAAATGCATTGCCTAGCTTTGATCCTGAGATTTGATGGGTTAAACCTTGAGAGGGTGTTAATACTGGCATCCTTATGGGATGCCATATGTCAGAACTAAATTGACCACAGACCAGCAAAGGGGAAGTACAACTTGCAAATCATGATGAAGATTCCTTAATTAGATTCATGCCTTACCTTTTTTTCAGAGAGCTTAGGGTGGGGTCAATAGCACTGCCTTGCCATCTTTTATCCTTGCAACTCCCCATTGGGTAGCTCAAGCTCAAAGGGCATAATTAATCCAAGGCCACCCGATTGGTTTTATAGATCAGTTGAGATTTGAATAGAAATTCATTTTAAGCATCTGTAACAAACACAAGTAAAAACGTTAAACTAGAGATGGGCACGAAATGATTTTTAAAATTCATTTTATTATTCATTATTTGTTTCATTCCGTAACGAAATGAATAATGAACCTAACCGCAAAATAGCTATCCTGCTGTGGTCTCCACACATCTCTTAAATGCACCTAGTGTTGTCCTCTTTCTTTGGAAAGTAAACCACACATAACTGCTGGTTTAGGCCCCTGGCTGAGAAGTCAGATGTGGGGAGTTCAAGTCTCCACTGGGCCTCCTTCACAGGGGATAAACTTGATGATCCTTAGGGCCCCTTCCAACTTTGTAGTTCTAAATTCTAAGCTTAACACACCAAACAAGCTGTCTCCTGACCAGAAGACCACAGTCTATGCATCTAGTGATTCTCGTTCTTCAATCAAACAGCAACTTTCCTGTTGGTTTTGCAGAAACGGTGAATGGGGGAGGAGGGATTGGTGTGTTAAAGGTTTCCCTTTTTCAGCATAACAATGTTCTTGCTGCTGCAATAAATCTAGAGAAGGTCCCAGGGAATTCCTCTCAATCCATGCCTGCAAAGAGAAGAATCCCTAACCTTGCCTGGAAGGATAGGAGAAGTCTGGATTTTAACCTCTAGCAGACTATTTAACCTCTAGCAGACTATTTAAATACCAGTGAGACAAGTGGACAATAAATATCTTGAAAAGAGGGGGCATGCATCACAAGATTATTAGAGGAAGCGGTGCACCTCCCGATATAGAAAGGAAAATACCCAGAGTTCACAAAAAGTCACAGGTGTGCTGAACTGGCATTTCATCCCTGTCCTTCTAATGCCCAGGGTCATCTCGGCTGTGACTGACCCCATTAGCAACACTCGCTTTTTGTGGATTTATTAGCTCCCCTTTGAGATGAATTTGCCCTTCTTTGAGACCAAAGCCACAACTTGGGAGCTCTCCTGCCTCCAAGACTCTCCAGACTCCAAAACAATCCCATTAGCCTTCCGCTCTCGCTAATTCCTGTCCACCCGTTCAGGCTGAGCGGTTTGTTCAGCTCGGCTGTTTCCATTGACCAAGGCTGTTTTCCCAGTTGTCAGTGACATCCCCAGTCAATGTCAGTGTCAAAGACATGGCTTTGAAATCAAGGTGAGGATCGGAGGCTGCTGAGCCATCAACAATGACATCACCCCCTGCTGCTCTCTCACCGCCCTTTGTTAATCATGCCGTGCCTTTTGTTGTCTAAAAGACTTGGCTAAAAATGAACTGAAAAGAAGTTCATCCTGAGGGTTAGTCTGGTAGTAATTCTGGTTAGCTGCACCACATAGCCTTCCACAGCAATTATAAGCTGTGGAGATTTCATTGTGGGCAGTGGAATCTAGGCAAATTTCAAACTTCCAGCATGAGCAATAGCCTTGAAGCACTTTAGGAGTGCTGAATACCTTAGCAATGTATCTAAAGCTAAAACAGCCTTGAATGTTGGATTTTTGTGGTCTTCATGGGAAACTGTGAAATATCCAGCCAGGACATGATCTGGGACCAGAACAGGGAGGGCTGCCATCACACCTGAAGGACTGTTCCACCTAAGAACTCCATTTTCCTCTGGTAGGTAATAGTCCTATTTCTGATGAACTTTCTTCTGTGACCCTGACTAATAGCTTGATCTTCAAGAAAGGAAGGAAACTGAAGCATTTTTGTGTAGCTGTGCAGGGTTTTTTTAACCCAAAATTCAGTGCTTCACCTACCATGTGATATTTATATTGATTACAGTACCATATATAATTGCATTGACTGATTTCATAAGAACACCAGTTTTTTCCATGTTTACTTTCTACCCCTCGTAATAGATTTTTTTCTTTTTGCGTGCTTCCTTGCAGCCATGCCAGCCACGTGACCATGGACTTGCACAACACTGGCTCTTTAGTTTGAATATGGACATGAGCACCTCCCCTAGAGTCGGACATGACTAGCAGGCATTTGCAGGGGGGGGGACAATTGAGTTGGGAAAGGATTATAAGGTCTTTGAGCCCATCCCTCCTGTTGAAGGCAAGACTCCAAATCAAAGCAAATATGATAGATGGTTGTCCAGTTTTCCAGCTGTCCAGTTTTCTCTTGAATGTTGGCCACTCCAGTTTTCTCTTGAGTATTGCAGGGCTCACCACTAGAGATGGGCACGAAATGAAAAAAAATCATTCTGTTATTCATTTTGTTAACATAACGAAACGAATAACCAAAATTGTGATGAATTTGGGACGAACTGAACAGAACCACGAAAATTAGGTTCATTACGTTTTGTTTTCATTAATGGTGACATGCAATGAAATGAGCTGTTTTTAAATGTTAAAAAATGTCCTGAATACCCGTAAAAACCCAGCGATAATTATTTATTCTGCCTGATAATACCTACCGGGGGGGGTCCTTAAAACGTGCATTTATGTCTTTTCTCAGATCGCTGTATTTTTTTCCTTTAAGGGGAGTTAGGGGACATCAACCCAAAATGGCTCCCAGATGCCTAATATTGATTTCTTGGGTATTAAAACACTCTGGACATCCGTAAAAATGCAGCAATAATTATTTGAAATTATTACCTACCAGGGGGTAGGGGTCCTTAAAACGTTTGTTTTTGTCTTTCTCCCATCGCAATGTATTTTTTCTTTTCCCTTTAAGGATGACACAAAATGGATCCCAGCCACAAGATGGATGCAAGCCATGTGACGGGATCGTGTAACTTCTTGGACAATTTCAACCAATAGCATGCCCAGGTTGCCGACTGGGTAGGTGTAGCAGCCACAGAGGGCATAAAAAGCTCTGGCAGCCCCCGTCCTCCTTGCAGTCTGGGTGGGAGTTAGGGTGGGATTGCTGTCTCTGTGACTCGTTAGTTTAGGCCAGCCAGGCGGGTGTGTGTCTCTGTGTTCCTGCTGGCTGCAGCCTGGCTCTTAGGGGAAAGAAAGAAGAGATTTCTCTTGTAGCCTCTCTGTGTGCGTGCATACCTCTCGGTGAATACCCTCCCCTGCCCCACAGTGCAATCACTCTGTGGCTGCCTTATGGCCTGGGCAACACCCGCCGCTGCCTTTGCAGCCTCCCTGCATACTTAGTCTATACTGTGTCTCTGCCAGCATCATTTTTTAGTGTTTTCTGGGGCATTGGGGGACGCCTGTGCATGGAAATGCTTTATATCGTGCAAAAAGCGGGTAAAAATGAAAAACAAAAAACAAAAAAGAAACAAATTTTTTTCAAAGAATTCATGAAAATGAACCGAAACAAGACCCACAACAAAAAAATGAAAAACCGAAACATCTTTTTTTCTATTTGTACCCATCTCTACTCACCACCTCCCAAGATCATTGGTTCCACTGTGGTACTGCTCTAACAGTTAAGATGTTTTCCTGATATTCAGCTGAAATCTGGCGTTCTGCATCTTAAGCTCACTATTACATATCCTACATTCTGGAATGATAGAACTACTTTTCAGGTATTTGAAAAGTGTTATCATATGTCTCCTCAGACTCTTATCTCAAGGCTAAACATGCCCAGTTCTTTCCATTTTTTCCTCACAGGGTCTGGTTCCCAGTCTCCTGATCATCCTTGTTACTCTCCTCTGAACTTTTTCCAGTTTGTTGGCACCCTTCTTCAAGAGTGATGTCCGGAAATGGAGACCGTACTCTAGATGATGCCTCATCTGGGCAGAATAGAGGGAGATGAGTAATTCACAGGATTGGGAAACTGTACTTTTTCTGTGTGTGCACATTTTCCTCCTTCTAAAGTGCATTTGCCTACAGTTTTCAAATGTACACTCCTTTAGTTGTTTAGATTTATCATCCATCCATCTATCTATCTATCTATCTATCTATCTATCTATCTATCTATCTATCTATCTATCTATCTATCTACTGTAAGGTTTTAATGTAAGATTTATATTATTGTGTTAATTATTATTGATAATTTGTTATTGTTTTAAATATTTATTGATATTCTATTGATATTGATATTCTATGTTTTAACTGTTTTAATTCTTTTGATTGTAAGCCACCCAGAGACCTTTGGGTAGTGGGTGGCATATAAGTTGTAAAAATTTAGGGACCCGACATTACCTGCAATGTGAAAAACTGCAATATGTGGGTCGTGTCGAGCCTGGGGGGGGGCGTAACTAGGGGCTCTTGTATTTACCCCCAGCCTGGCACTGCCCCAAACAGGCCTGGGAGGGCCTTCCCAGGTTTTCTGGAGGCCCCAAAAGGGCCTCCCTGCGAACTGGAAGTGACTTCCGGATTGCTGAAAATCATTTCTGAGGCCTCCGACAGGCCTAGAAAGGCCCGTTCGGGGCAGCACCAGTCCTGTGGTAAGTACAGGAGGCCTGAAAATATTGTTCCCTAGGCAAAAAAAGGGCACTGCCAACTCTGCCCATGGAAGGTAAACATGGCTCCTTGGTCTGCATTTGGGTATGATTTTAATGCCTGCTATAATAATGACAGGAATCAAATCTTGTTCTGTACCTGAATCTTTTGAATTTGACCACTGAGACTGGGATTTGCCTAAAGGGTTTTCATTCTGAAGATGTAGAACAAGCCGCACTCCTGGAGATGGGTACTAACCAAACACCTTGGAGATCAGGCTATTAGTCAAGGTTATGGAAGCAATAGTCTTGAAAACGCCGACAATGTGAAAGACATGAGTAATAATTGAGACAGTGAGGGACGCAAGTCTTTCATACGATTAATCCTGACAAATTAGATTAATGGACTCCTGGAGAAATAAATGGGCCATGACCAGCAGTATGTTACACTAGAGAGGAAATTTGGTTAGAGTTAGACATAGACTCTGCATTCTGTAGTAGCTACTACAAAATTAATCTTTCGAAGGGAGTGAGGGAGAATAGTTGGAAAAAATAAAATTTAAAATTAAGCAGGTCCTCCTCTTTTTCACCTTGGAATGATGTGGTCAGCTCAGAATAACCTCCAAGTGGTGCATTCAGATAACAACTTGAAAACATTCAGTATGTATTAAAGGGACATGGTGAATGTATTGTAAGGTAAAGGTAAAGGTTCCCCCACGCACGTGTCTGACTCTAGGGGCAGTGCTCATCTCTTTATTCAAGCCGAAGACCCAGTGTTGTGCAAGTCCATGGCCACGTGGCCAGCACAGCTGCAAGGAAACACTGTTTCACCTTCTCGCTTTTTACAGCAGTAACTATTTAATCTGCTGCCTAGATGCCCTAAGCACATCCGATCTCACCTGATTTCAGAAGCTAAGCAGCATCGGCCCTGGTTAGTACTTGGATGGGAGACCACCAGGGAACACCAGGTGCTGTAGGTGCCTGGAGTAGGAACTGGCAAACCACTCCAGTATTCTTACCAAGAAAACTCCATGGACATGGAGTCATGAAGACTCGGTCACGACTATAACAACACAACACACACACACCTATTTATCTACTTGCTTTTGAACTGCTACATTGGCAGGAGCTGGGATTAACAGTGGGAGCTCGTTCTGCTGCATGGCACCCGGGATTCAAACCGCTGAGCTGCTGACTTTGCAGCCAACAGTTTTTGGACACATGCATTTTTTCCAAGAATATCAGAACTGTACTAGCCTTATGGAAGATTTGGAATGAAGAAGAAGAATTGCAATCCCTAAATCAGGGATTTGCCCTGTACAGTTCAGAGTTCTGTTATGACTGTGTCATCTAGGATATCCTAGATGTTTTCTAGAGTTACTTTTTATGGTTGAGTCAGAAAATTCCACTGATACACTGCTACACAGATACACTGGCACATCCATCTGCTTCTTCCTTCATGTGTGAATGGTAGAGATTCACTCATGTAGGAAAATAGAGTAGGACCATTGGATCAATTCCAAGCTCCTCCAAACCCCCCCCCCCCAAAAAAAAGACCCAACAAAGTATCAAGCTTGGTCTCTTGTGACCAGTTCTTGTAAATACACCCTTGAAATATGCATAAATACATATTTCTGGGGGATTTTATTTAATATTTCTGACAGCAAATAAGTGAATCATCAGATACTGATCCTGTACAGGGATGAGCAGGTCTTACAGTAATCAAATGCTACACATGGAGTACTTTAAAAAAAAACCACATGGATACGCTCAGATGGCTTCTGCATACCAAGTACAGCTAGATAGGTTTTCTCAAAAATTTCTGCAATATATTAGCCTTCACATAGCATGTATGTTTAATTCCACCTTTTTCATATGCTCTGAATCTGAATCGGACTATATTGCAGCCAAGGTGGCATTCATAGGAAGCAGTGGACGCAGCTTCCTATGACTGACAACATGTGGCAGTTATAATAGATGAACAATATTTAAGGTTTTCTGTTTTGCTAGACCAAGTCCCAACACCTGCCTGTATCACCATGCAAGACACCTGCTGTGAATTCTCTATAATTAACCTAAAAACTGCCAGAATGGAAAATAAAAAGTGTCAAAGCAGTGTCATGACTTGCAGATAAAACAATCTGCTAATTAAAACTGCTCTATATTTTTTAAAAATAAGCTGCCTATGTAAATTTGATTTATCTACACCTGGGACCCCCAAAAAGCCTGCATTATTTATTTTTTAAAAACATCACTGACAATTTTGAAGGTTTGGTTTCTTTTTCCTTTTGATGAACGACAACCATTTTGTTTCAAGTGACAGCTAATTTTCTCAATTTTATATGCTCACTTATTTATTTGTCACCAGAGTGTTACTGGATGTTTCTTATAGGTTTGTTATGTTGGCCCATTTACATAAAACTGGATACAAGGCCAAAAAAAAGTCCAAAAAAGAACAGACTTGAAACTTGCTCTAAGCCTCACTGAGCCATAATAATCACCATGGTTCTTCAGCTTGTAGAAGCAATTTTTGGAGAAGTTCCATGTTTCCATTTCCAAGAAATGGAAGAGGGAAAGCCCTTTTAAATATAATTCGTTCCTTGAAATGCTGTGTATCATGAAATTTTCATATCATGGATCTGAATGGGGTGCAATGCACACTGAGAACTGAAGTCTTCTGCAAAATTTTTGTATCTCAAGGCTTTCCAAAGAAATATTTGTAACTTGAGTTTTCACTCCTAGGGTGCATTGCACCCTGAACAGACTTCCCTTTTGTATCTCAAGGTTTTTGTGACACAAGGCACCCAGGCACCCCGTATAAGTTTTCTTCCATGAATGGAAGGAAGGTTAGTTCCAGACTTTTGGGTCCCATGTTCTTTAACTATGCCTGTGCAAGTCCTCTTAGAATACTTTACATCAGGATTTTGAAGATGGTGAGAATGTCCAGAGAAGAAACACTATATATAAAGATGGAGTGGTTGTCCAAGCAAAGGTAGCAACCTAAATTTACAACAATGAGGAAGATTTTGAGCTTCATCAAATTGGCTGCCTTAAAAAGAAAGGAGAGGAATTTATCAGGAAGTAAAGAAATTGTAACAATTCTAGTGACATCCAAAAGTCTTGAATCTTTTATTTGTTATAAAAAAAGCAGCTGGAAAAAATGTCAAGAGGATCAACTCCACCATCTTGGACTTAAGCAGAAACAATGGTTTGTTTGCAAACCTCATTGCCTATGTTAATGTGGGTATTCTAAGCTTCTTACCATCCTGCTTTTTTTAATGGCAACCATTTGGAGAGCCGTCTTGTGTTGCAATGTTTGCATTCCTATTCCTTTTGGCTTTTTAATCGTTCATTTCCCCATTGTGTCCCTCTGTGCACTAATTTCTCTCTTGTGCTTGCCTTCGTCACAGACCTTCCTTTGCCACATGTGTCACTCCGCTTTTCTAAGGTTGGATGTACTTGCCATCCTACAATTACAGCTGAATGATTCTGAATGACCATCCTTCGATGATAGGCGTGCTGTCATTTTTGTGACATTTCTGAACTCATCTGCACTGTATTGCCTCTGGTTTTTCTAGGGTCATTCTGGGTCATTCTGGCATTGCTTGTTACAAACTTAAATTGGTCACCTAGCATTTGCCTCCACATATAGGAAGGACATTTTTTTTTTTGCTCAGTGCACTGGGATGCATGCTATTGGCCCACTCCCAGCACCACCTGTGCAGACACATATGGAATTGCCTCCTGACATCTCAACTCTCAAAACAGGTTGCCCTCCCTCTCTCTCTCTCCCCCCCTCTCTCTCTCTTCTCCACCCTCTCCCTGCCTACTTTACTCTGTCCTCCCTTCCCTCCTTGTTCCCCATCTCCTTGGACTATGAACAGATAGATATTGACCAGCAGAGAAAAGTCCATGAAGAAATGTTATCAAATGACAGCAGGGGCATATCTGGGGGGGGGGGCAGAAGAGTACATCTGCCCCATGTACAGCAATTTGGGGTTACCTGGAGGGGGAGCAGGAGGAGGAAGCCATGCACCCTCCCGCCGCCCAGCAGTCCTCCTTTCCACTAAGGCTTAGGGATGGCACCCCCTCTGCCACCTCTGCCACCATGCACCAGCCGAACGGCGAAGCAGGCAGGCAGGAGCACAGTGGCCGCAGCGCCCTCCTCCTCCTCCTCCTTGCCTTGGTGGGAGATGTGTAAGGCACGTGCACACACACGTGCCCATCCTCCTGTGCACATATGTGTGCAGGAACCCACCCCATGCCCTCAGGGTTTGGCCCCCCATTGCTGGGTGGGTGCAATATGGGGGTGGCAGGAAGGGCACAAAAACTAACTTTGCCCCAGGCGCTCCAAATCCTGGCTACGCCTCTGAATGACAGGCCTATAAAGTATGGATAACAGCACAGACCTGTGCAGTGCTTGGTTCCATGTGGGCAGATCCCGGAACAAACCAGAACAAAAAACAGACAAACAAACAAACCACCTAGAAATCAAAAGGAATTATTTTGTCCTGCTTTGATTCTGTTGATTGAGTGGACACCAGTACCATTATCAGCAGAGTGAAGAACATTGAATAAATGCTTGGTATTGACAGCCTTTCAGTTACATTTTGTGCGCCTACTCCTATTTCCACTTGTCTCTCAAGTGTCTTCCTACTGAGGTTTCAGGCATCAGAAGTGGACTATGCTCCACAAAACTGTAGCTTTTAAGATGCCTTTGGACACATGGTCTGCTGGGTAGTTTTAGGCATCTGACAGCAGAGCCAAAGGTAGATAGTCTGATTCCCCATTTCTCCTCTAGATTTAGAATTATATTTTCATCCCAATCCAAGGATGGGTTGGTTCCATACTGGAGGTCTTCTGCCATTTCAAAGTGGTCCTACTTAGCCCACCAGGCTTCCAATGTTCCCCCACCCCACTCCCTTTGCTCCCAGATGCTTCTGGATTTTTAGCAGCTCATGAAACAATGCTGTAGTTCAAATTTTCAGACAGTATGAAAATTCAGGAGCATTGGTTCAACTGCTCTTCTCAGAGATGAAAAATCATCTCTCATTTGGAATGCGAGAAGAAGCCTGGTGCAGATTTACTTCCCAGGAGTAGAATCAACTGTCTATTGTGCATAGTAGACAAAATAAATCTTCCTATTTTTTTTCCAAAGCAAGATGTTTCCCAAATGGGTCTCAATCCAGATTAGGCCATAGTATACTGAGTGCCTCCCTCAAAACCTCTACACCAGGCTCCTGAACTAGACTGAGAATGGAATATACATGTATTCTGCATTGGCACATGGGCTGAGGAGAAAGATAAAGTGCAAAGAATCCTAATCCTGTAAGATTGGTTATCCTCTTCCCCACCTATGCCTCAGGTGAAAGGCTTTTAAAACTCCATCAGTTTAAAAACCCTGTGTGTGATGCCACAGAAAAGGGCCTCAGAATAGGAAAAAACACATCCTGTCCAGGGGAGGCATTATGGCATTCTCTGTATTAGGCTGACATCTATAATCAAGAATGAAAGTGGCTTGACATTTTAGAAACTTCTATTTATCACCATCACAAAGCCTTCTGATGAACTACCACTCAGCAAATAATATTCAGGAACAAAGTCAATACCTCCACATGTGTCATTAGACATCTGGGAGTGTGAGGGACTGGAGTGACACTCCCTTAAATGCTGTTTTGGTTTGAAAGAGGTCAACAGATGGTCCGTATATTTGAAGCTCTTCAAACATGAAATGAGATGAATGTTTGCCTTCTTGAGTTTGATGCACAGATTTGTTTCCAGGTGAAATTTTGGTCCTATCACGGTCCCAAACTTGAAGCTGAGAGCACAAGGTTTGTGCTTTCAGCTTCATATTTCCTAACTTTTGAGCAGCACTTTGTAAATATTATCTCTTTGCCCCTTCTCGATAAAAATAAAAAGACCCATCTGTCTCTGTGCCTTGTGTGGCAGGAGATTTTAATGTTATTTACAGGTACCAAATGGACCCAGCTTCATCTAGACCAGTGGTTCCCAAACTGGGGGTCCCCAGATGTTCTTGGACTGCAGCTCCCAGAAGCCTCCACCACTCACTGTGCTGGAAGGGGTTTCTGGGAGTTGCAGTCCAGGAACATCTGGCGACCCACAGGTTGAGAACCACTAGTCTAGACTAATAAACCATGATTGACACCATCACACGGCTGCCTCCTTTCTCATCACCTCCCTCCTAAATTCTTCACAATGATGTCTCTCTCCCCTACCACTACTCCGGGGCTCATAAGATCAGATCAGATCAGATACATCTTTATTCATTCAGGTTATTCAGGTTATATCAGGTTTAGAAACTCATCACTCACCCCACCAACTGCTCCATCATTCTTCTACCTCTTCTCCAACATTATTTTTTTCATCCTTACTTTTATTTCCGCCTCATCCACTTAAGCACATGGCCAGGAACAGAAATATACATTTGTTCAGCTACAATACAGTTAAGATATAATCTACCCAGTTATTTAAGCTGGAAATCAGTAGTATCCAAGCACATAGCTGTTACCGTTAACCTGTTTGGTCTACATATCTCAAAATTCACCTGACCACAAGGACCAATCCAGTTATAACTAGAGATGGGCATGAAATGAACTTTTAATTAATTTTGTTATTCATTATTTGTTTTGTTAGCTAACAAAACAAATAACGAACCAACCCATCAAAGAAAAAAAGAAAGGAAAGGAAAGGAAAATTTCCATTTCATTTGCTTGGTTTTTTGTTAACACACCCCCCCCCCCACACACACACACACTTTGTCCTTGCTGGAGTCGCCACAGTCCTCCTGATCCTGGAACTTGGTCGACAGTTTAAATTTTTAAAAATTCAAAAAAAAATTAACCCAGTGCTGACCTGGCCCCTGGGGCCATGTGGTTGGTGCTGGAAAAATAAAGAAAAAATAAGAAAAAAATAAAAATGGAGGCGCAGGAGCTGACCCAAGCCAGAGCCTCAAAAAACCTCTGCCGCCATTACTTCTGCCAGGATAACTGCCACCAACGCCGCTACTACCAGGATCACCCCCCCCATAAAGTAAGTCATCGGACTCAAACAAGTTCAGCTCAGTTCGGGTTCATACATTTTTAAAAATATATATTCATACGAACCTGAACGATCTGTTTTCTGTTTCATGCCCACTTCTAGTTATAACTTCTCCAGTTATTTAAGCTGAGAAAAACAACATTATCCATACAAAATGTTTTACTTCTGGTTCTTACCCATCAATTAAGAAGATAACAATTTTCATAATCCCCCAACCAGAAAGCCAATACAGTAATACTTTGGTTTACAAGCAAAATTGGTTCTGAAAACATGCTTGTAAACTAAAACACTCTTATAACAAAGTAATTTTTCCCATAAGAAATAATGGAAACTCAGATGATTCGTTCTGGACTACCACTGACCACATACTGTACACACAAAATGCAAAAACTCACACACCAAAAAGTTGGCCAGAAGTCCACATCCACATCGTGGTGCAGAATCTGCCCTGCTTGGGACTAACAACAGGATTTTACTTGTGTTTTTAACATGGCAATAATAAAGTGCCATTTGTAGCCCTATACGTACATGACTAGATGCTCCATGACTGGAAAAGTTTTGAAAAAATAAGAAAGAATGTTGAAAATAAATTAAAAAAATATAAAGAAAAATAAAACCCTAACCTGCATGTTCCTGGCTGGTGCATGGGAGACCTCTTTTCCATTCTCCTCCCTCTCCTTTGGAGGCTGCCTGAGATGGAAGGTTTCAGACAATCACCCACAACCCAGCAGGGAGCGGGAGGGAGGGAGAGCCACCACTGACTCACTTGTAATCATGTGACCTGCCCCAGTGTTGGTATTGCAAGACATTGCTTGTTGATCAAGGCAAAATTTAGAAGAAATGTTTGCTTGTCTTGCAAAGTGCTCTAAAATCAAGGTACCCTTAAACCAAGGTATTTCTGTAGAGATATAACACACCCCATCCCAAATAACTACTTAAACTTGGAAGTCAGCAATCGCAATGCAACATTTTGTCTTTTTATTTCCTCCTCAAAATTGATCATTTTTGTTAACTGGCTACAACACCTAAAATCCCCCAGCCAGCATGCTCATGGGAGATAGAAGACAATTTATTAAAGTTCAGCCCTCAGACGTGTCTACATAAGATTTCACATTTTTTGTTCATATCATTCCAGATATTTTACAGCAGAAACAAACACACACAATAGAAGTTCTGTTTCTATTTATAAGATTCTGAGAAGCTGGACTGTTCAGCAACATCCCACAACACCTGAACAAGCCTTAATGACTTAATAGTTCATGCTTCCATAAATACAAGCCAAACTAGACTCTTAACACTGTCAGCTGTGGTCTGCTGGCTGCACCTTAATTTAGGAGTCCACAACATAATTAAGTACAGTAGGTGACTTTAGGTAGTTAGAATATTATTGTGAGATACTGTGAGATACAGGAAGCTGGACAAGATGGGCCTTTGGCCTGATCCAGCATGGCTCTTCTATGTTCTTATGTTAGTATGAATTGCTTCCTTGATGCTACACTAGGGCATAACCAGAATTTGCTCCAGAAGCATTAGTCCTAGACAGAGAATCACTTCTGAATTAGAACTAAGATTTACTAGAATATTTCAGTGATAAACACACTCAAACTATGCCCTCTAAATGAATCTTGAAACACTGAGATGGGCCCAGATTTATCAAGCATAAGAACAGACCAAACTGAAATCAAATAAGAACATACGAACATAAGAAGAGCCATGCTGAATCAGGCCAAAGGCCCATCTAGTCCAGCTTCCTGTATCTCACAGTGTCCCCTGGAGATTACACATCTCCTCCATCATGGTTTGTAACCTCTGATGGACTTTTCCTCCAGGAATCTGTCCAATCCCCTTTTGAAGGCATCCAGGCCAGATGCCACACCACATCCTGTGGCAGGAAGTTCCACAGACTAAGAACTTGCTGGGTATATCTATCTATCTATCTATCTATCTATATCTATCTATCTATCTATCTATCTATCTATCTATCTATCTATTGTCTGTTCTCACTCTCCCAACCCTCAATATGGGAGCCGTGGGTTTAAGGTAGCCTTGAATTGCTGAATTCTATTGATTTCAATAGGTCTTCCTTAAGTATAAAGAATTCTCGATCTAGCCCAGTGATTTCACCTCAGATTGTTTGCAGTGTACCAACTGTAACAAGAAAAAAATAACAAAAGCTAAATGGAATAGCTAAAAAGATTTCTATTAACTATAACTGCAGTTCAAAGGTGGTGGTGGTGGTGGTTGATTTCAATAGATCTGTTGCAAAACAATTAGCTAAATGGAGATGAAGCTGAGTGTGAAATAAATGATCAAGCACCACTTTAGGTTTGAATGTTTGCAGATAATGGAACTTATTCAGAAATCTGGGAAGAAAATATCTCGCAATAAGAACCATGTGAAAAAAATCAATAAAATATGATTTGAATATCATAGCAAAACTCAGCAAAGTAAAAATTTTATGAAGTGGTAAATGCAAGACTGGGGTCATTTGATGAGCTTTGGAGTTTGAAGGAAAATGAAATGGAAATCAAAAGCTATCTTTTGTTTTCCACCCTTCTGCAAAACAACTGGTATCAGATAATAGCCAGCTGACAAATTCCACCTCAAAACTTACACAAAATAATGGGTGCCTATGATTGTTAATGTTATAAATATAGGAGCTCTCCCTTGTTTGTGATGGACTTTCACAATCGCTACAAAGTAATTGGTTTGATTTTAGCAATGCAGTTACTGTCAAATTACTGGAAGGTTTTTTTTTTTTTTTTGGAAGATCTAGCAAGGGGTGTTGTGTGTTTACTAATCTCTTAGAAAACCATGACCTTGACAGATTAGAGTGCTGGGCCAAAGCTAACAGAATGGGTTTCAACCGAAGGAAATGTAGGGTGCTGCATCTAGGTAAACAAGAATGAATTGCACAGATATAGGATGGGGGACACTTGGCTGGAAAATAGTACCTGTGAAAGGGATCTGGGAGACTTGGTGGACCAAAAATTGAACATGAGTCAACAGTGTGATGCGGCGGCCAGGAAAGCCAATGTGATTCTTGGTTGAATCAACAGAACCATAGTGTCTAGATCAAGGGAAGTGATAGCACCACTCTATTCTGCTCTGGTCAGACCCCACCTGGAGTACTGTGTCCAGTTCTGTGCGCCTCAATTTAAAAAGGATGTTGACAACCTCGAGCGGGTACAGAGGAGGGCTACCGGGATGGTTGAGGGTCTGGAGGAAATGTCTTATGAGGAACGGCTTAGGGAGCCAGAAATGTTTAACCTTACAAAAGGAAGGCTGAGAGGTGATATAGTAGCTATGTTTAAATATTTGAAAGGATGTCATTTGAAGAGAGAACAGGTTTGTATTCCATGGCTTCAGAGACTAGGACTCAGAGCCATGGTTTCAAACTACAGGAACAGAGATTCCATTTGAACGTTACGAAGAACTTCATGACAGTTAGAGATGTTCAGCAGTGGAATATGCTGCCCCAAAGGAGGGTAGTGGAGTCCCCTTCTTTGGTGGTTTTTAAGCAGAGGCTGGATGGCCATCTGTCGGAAATATTGTGATGGAGTTCCTGCATGGCAGGGGGTTGGACTGGATGGTCCTTGAGGTCTCTTCCAACTCTATGATTCTATGATTCAGTGCATTGGGCACTATTATTATTATTATTATTATTATTATTATTATTATTACCGGGATAATAATAATAATAATAATAATAATAATGGATGGAAGACTTTGTTACATTTGCTGTTAGTGCTGTGACACCAGCACTAATGGTGAGAACACCCTGAGGATGAATTACTACTCCAAGTTCCCAACTGGGAATTCCTACCTACACATGTTGGCTTTCTCTAGAAGACTAAACCTGGAGTAACCCATCCAGCCTGGTGAAAAAAACCAACCTGCCATGTCAGAATACTATTTAATCTTAACGTTAACAAGGCCGGAGAGCTTGGTTCCTCCGGTTCTGGCTCTGAGGGACAGACATTTTCTGACATGGTCACGGAAGAGTTGTAAGCAAGAAGGAGGACTGTATCACAAATGTTTGACACAAGCGAGGTATTGTGTAGTGGGTATGCGTGAACATACCAAATAGAGATGGGCATGAAACAAACAATTTTTCGTTTCTGTTTTCATTTTTTCATTTCATTACGTAACGAAACAACAAATGAATTTTTTCTCTAAAATGAAACAAAACGAACAGAAACACCGGAAATTTTGTCGTGCGTTTCGTTTCCGTTACTGCAATATGAGTGAATTGCTTAAAATCCTTTAAAAAATCACAAAAAATTGAAATAAATGGTAACGAAATGGTAATGAAGCAAACAAAAATGAAAACAATTTTTTGCAAAAATTCGCGAAAAACGGAAACGAACCGAAACGGACCCTCCAAACGACAAACGACAAACGACAAACGAAATGCCATTTTTTAATTTGTGCCCATCTCTAATGCCAAATGGATCTCCCATGCTCTGACAATGTCACATTTTGCACAATCCGTTGTGCACCAGATAGCATGGCCTCGCATGCAGGAGATGCCCAAAAGCTGTGAAAAATGGTGAAATCTTTAGCGTGTGTTTTCTGTGCCATTAAGTCATAGTTAACTTATAGCAACCCTAACAGGGATCTCAAGGTGAGATAGATAAGGAGTGGTTTTACCAGTTGCTATCAAGAAATGTTAATTTTTTAAAAAAAGATGTAGCATAATATTTAACAGATTCAAAATGGTTTCTGTGTATAAATGCATAGTCGTTTGTCAAGACACAGGTGAATAGTGTAGTCACATGAAAAGGTCAGAATAATTATATCCAAGTGCCACAGATAACTAATTAACATTATCTGCCTATGTGTAATGTGATTGGTTTATGTTATGTCTGCCATATGTATAAAAGGCAGGATTGTCACCCATTTTACTTTGGGACTGCTTTTTGGTGAGATGAGCAGTTTCCCCACTACTCTATAATATTTATGCTGTGTGTTTTATCTCACTGTGTATTTGTGTATGTCTTTTGTAATACAAGCTTTTATGCTAAAGTTTACTTCTGTCTCTCAACTTCAAATCTGTGCTTAGCAATTATCTTTCCATGCCACCATATAACTCTGCTAATCTCTGAAACATTTAAAAACCAACACACTTTTTAACAGTTCCATTCCACCAGTGAGTTTCCATGGCTTAGAGGGCATTCAAACCCTGTTCTTCAGAAGCCTAGCCCATTGCTCTTCCCATTATACCACACTGGGAATCCACATAAAATGTCTATTATACCCATAGATTTTCGCATCATGATTTTGGTCCATGTCTCTGAATTTTTGATATTTGGTATGTTTCTTTTATTTCTATATTTAAAATATTCTTTAACCCAGCTATCTCCTTAGAGAGGACCCAGTAGGACCACCATATCCATGGGACCAGAGTACATTGGTACCTTGGCTTATGAGCATAATCCATTCTGGAAACATGCTCGTAAACCAAAGCACTCACATATCAAAGCAAATTTCCCCATAGAAAATAATGGAAACTCAGATTATTTGTTCTGGGGCCCCAGTTCCTATTATTTCCTATGGGGAAATTTGCAGCAGCAGAGCCGGCGGCCAGGACGGATACCATGTAAAATGGTGACCTCTTCCTTCATCTCATTTGCAAGATACATCTGAAAGTGAAACTAAATACTGCCAGAGAAACATGTGGGAGAGGGTAATGTGTAGCCTGCATAATTAAATTGTAAACCACCCAGAGAGTACTTGAAGCGCTATGGGGCGGTATATAAGCAGAACACTTTGCTTTGCTTTGTGCACTCCAGTACACATAAACACACACACACACACACACACACACACACACACACACACACACACACACACACACACACACACACACACACACACACACACACACACACAGAGCCAATTTTGGAGTGGTGAATAAATTCCACACAGCTTGAGGGTGATGGGGAGGGTGATGGGGGGATGGTAGCAGTAGTAGTAGTAGTAGCAGCAGCAAGCACTTGCTTGAGCCTGTTTGCAAAAGCGGTTAACGCACACAAGCCCCATGTATTGCTTCCCCCTTGGTACTCCGGGAAGGAAGGGAGGAGGGAGGAGAAAATAGGAGAGTGATTGTCAGCAGCAGCAAGCTGGGTGAGCAAGCAGCGCTCGCTTCCCCTCAAAGCGCCAATCGCCCAGGCTCACCTCCCTGTGCCTCCCACCCTCCCCACTCCACGGTCATCCTCAGTGTGCGTGCCTCACATGCACCCACAGGGCATTGCCTTTGATGCCACCGCCATTCTCACCTGAACCTCCACAGCCAGCGCCACATCCCCTTCTTGTCCTCCTGCCCTGTACCTACCATCACCACCATCCATTGGCTCATCCGTGCTCTAATCTCGGTGCAGCCTTGGGGGAAAAGGCAGATGTGCAAAATCAATGTGGCACACTCCTGCAGGAAGCATCATTCTGGGAAGAAGGAAGCAGCCCACCAAGTGCTCAGCAGTGGTGGAGGCTCTCCCGGCTTTGCCCTTGGGAGATCATCCCAGCCTAACCCGCTGACCCTATCTCCTCCATCCCTACTGCCTATTTTTCCTCAGCCTGTTGATCTCCTTGCAGTTCCTGGCTCTAATCTTCTCTCCCAACCTTCAAAAATCCCCCACTGTTTAATCTTGAGGCATCCACCTGCCTGCTCTGGCTGCCCTTGTTGTGGTTCTGGTGAGGGAAAGAAAGAAGTCCACCAGCCAGCCTGTGGGTGCTTCATCCACCACCACCTCGGGCGGCCCGTCCCACCAAGGCAAGGTGCACGGAGCAGTGCAGAAGGGGTGTGGGGCACACAGTTGGAAGCCAGGAGCCAGTGGCCCCAACCCAGCGAGGAAAGAGGTGTGGGGCATGGCTGAAAGCTGGCAGCCGGGAGCCAGCAATCCCGACCTGCCAAGACAAGGTGTGTGGGGGAGGAGGAACTACTTGCTGATGTGTTTGTATTTCGCCAGAGGTCTATCTGTTCATCACCTTCATTCTCTGCCTTTCCCTTGGCCTTCCTATTTTAATGAGGGTTGCCTCTCTTTTCTCCCCTGTATATGAAGGTGCTTGATCTCTTTGCCAGGTGGCAAAGGTTGGCCATGGTCAGACCTGCATTTTCTCCATAGTTTCCCTTCGGCTAACTGTGCATAAAAAGATCACATCCTAACCGTGAAGAGAAGTAAATTCCGGTCCCGGCCGACCACGCCTCTTGAACAGCACTTTCAGCAAAGTTTCAATAACCACTGCCAGGGGCTGGATATTAGAAACTTCGCTCAAAAATGCTTACTTATTTGCTTCTGTAACCACGACAGGACACAGAAAATATGCAGTAAAATCAGTTGTTCCCCTTTTTCGACAGCTTCCTGTAGAAAAATGTGAAGTAGACAGGTAGAGATGGAACCAGAATAGGAAAATATGATGCAGAAGAGAGGACACTAACTGCACATTAAAAACCACATGACCACCCCCCCAAAAAAAAAATATGCATGAAATTTATATATGCAGAGAACGCTGGTATGACTGCTGCCTTTGATCCAGCTTGGATGATGGTGTTTTCCCCCTATTGTGAGTAGCTGAATGGAGCGAAGGGCCTCCAGAATGAGAGTCTCCCTCCTCCACCAAAAAAAACAAAGAAAGAAAGAAAGAAAGAAAAAAAAGAAGTATTTGAAAGCCGTTTGGGCTTTTCAACAATCAACAATTTTTAAAAAAAACCATCTTTTCTGAGTCTCCCTACAGTTTGAACCCTGCTTTCATTTTTGAGCCTTTCCCATTAGCTGCACTGGCCTATGACACAGAAAGCCTTTTTTTTTGGGGGGAGATAAGAAAATAAAATAAAAATAAAAGAATCCTTGAAAGGGCTGCTTGTATTCCTAGAGAGATTATGTAGGCTTTTGACTTCTGTTTCTGTCACTTATTCTGCCCCCCCCCAAAATAAAACAACACCTCCGCTCTGGATCCTCTGCGCTTTTGCCTCTTTATAGCTTGTCCTTTTTTGAATCCAGGATTCAAGAACTTGCACGAGGGAGTCTTTGTACCCGACGACAAGAGTGTCAGAAGAGAGAAGAAGCCCCAGCGATGAGAGATTTTTGTATCTGCTGCTGTTTCCGCTGGCTTTTCATTACTCTTCAAAAGGCCCTCCTGCCTTTATTTCAAAAGGTGGTGACAAGCCCATTTTTTGCCTTTCCTTTCACCAGGGCGGATGGCCCTACGTGCCCCTCATCTGAATGAAACACACCTTCCCGCTTTTCTCCACCCTGACACTGCCAGATGAAGGGCTCTTCAGGGCTTTAATCTCACATCTTCAGCTTCACAACGGACCACATGAAAGGCAAAGAGTAAAGCAGAACAAAGCGGTCTGGCATATCACCAAAAACTAAGGAATCCTAGATATACTGTGAGTTTTATATCATTATCGACCACTGCAGGGGAAGCAAGACTACTAGGGCTCAGCACTTTTGCACAACAACTGCAAAACTGGACTGGCATTTTCCTCATCCTCATCATCCACATCATCATCATCATCTTCAATCAACAACACATCATCCTTATCGGGCAGCGGCAGCGGTGGTGGCAGGTGATCCTGGCCCCTGTGGCAGGGGCTTTCTGAGGAGCTGGCTTGGGGCCAGCACCTCTTTTTTTTTAAAGCGCTGATCATGTGACCCCTGAGGCTGGGTCGGCGCTGGTTTTATTTTTTAAAAAAATTCTTTATTTTAGGGTGCCAACCCGGCCACCCCTGAGGCTGGGTCAGTGCTCCATTATTATTATTATTATTATTATTATTATTATTATTATTATTATTATTATTATTATTATTATTATTATTATTATTATTATTATTTTCAAGCACCAACAACACAGCCCCTGGAGCCAGGTCAGTGCTGGTTTTATTTTTTATGTTTTTTCTTTATTTTAGGGTGCCACCCCAGCCACCCCTAGGGCCGGGTCAGCACTTTATTTATTTATTTATTTATTTATTTATTTATTTATTTATTTATTTATTTATTTATTTATTTTAGTACTTATATACCGCCCATCTTCCAGAGGAACTCTGGGTGGTTTACAACAAAGAAGAAACAACAACAATAATAAAGTAAATAAAACATCATAATAAAACTACTAAAAAAAAAGAGTCATTGGTGCAATGGCGGGGCAAAAAAAAAAATTAACTGTCACCAAATGCCTCATAAAAAAAGCCAGGTCTTTAAGGCTTTTTTAAAGGCTGGCAGGGACTGTGCAAGACACAACTCACTTGGGAGATGGTTCCAAAGTGCAGGGCCAGCCACAGAGAAGGCTCAGTTATGTGTCACCACTTTCCGAGCCTGGGCATGGCCATCCGAAGTGAGAGCGCCCGCGACATTCTGGTCGGTCAGGCCTCAGTTGATCTTTGAGAGATTCGCTCTGCGAGGTAATCAGGTCCCAAGCCATGGAGGGTTTTATAAATTAAAACCAAGACCTTGAATCTTATTCGGGACTCAACGGGTAGCCAATGGAAGCGAGCTAGCACTGGGGTGATATGGTCAAATCGACAAATCCCAGATTAAATTTCTACCTGTGTTTGATTTCTCAAACACAAAGGATGCTAGTTTTATGCCAATGTCTTCTAGGGCTTTCTCTGGCCAAAGTGTGTCTTTCTATGGGCTGTCTTTGGCCAAAGCGTAAATTGCTAAGCAAATCATCCTGAACTTACAGGATAAGTAGACAGCAGGTTTTGAATAAGATGGGGCAATAATAATTTCTACCTCTTCTCTTTTTTTAAAATGCAGGTTTTAAAAGTGCCTACTAGAGAAACCTTAATAAGCTCTACCAGTGTACGTCAAGGCACTGACTTCTTAAATGTACAAATCAGTTCAGATCCAGGGTACCGATTAAATGGGAAGGTGCACAGATTTTGCCGGATGAAACAAAGATCCGTTCCAAACCCTCCAAATGTCTTCCTAATTGAATTGGAAGATCTGAGCACAAACCTCCTCCTCCTCCTCCTCCTCCTCCTCCTCATCATCATCATCATCACCTCACAATAAAAGAGCTGAGTCTGATGAGCAGTGAAATGTTTCAAACACTCAAGAAAAAGAAGTCCAGTTGCCATGACTCAACTTCCAGATAAACTCACCTGGATGACTGAGAGTGTTGCCTCCAAGAGCAAAACATTCTCATCAACAGAAAGGACTCCAACCCATTACATGCCATGCTAGCTTTCTGCTCGCAAGGTGTTATGGATATAAGGAAGGATTTAAGTTTGTGATTAACCACCACTTCTGCATGCTGGTACAAGTTTCATATATTCTACTATTCCAATCTAGTATGTTGGAGAGAAAAGGCCAAACTATACATGGAGATATAACCAATCAGTAGAGCTGGAATCACCTATGTGATCAAGAGAGGCAGTGTTTCGTGAATGGGAAACCAGACTTACCAAAGGAAGAACAGCCTTGAAAACCAATTGGAAAACAAAGCAAGACAGTTTGTAAATGGCAGGGGACAGGGGAAAGCCCTGTGCCAGTCATCATACACAATTGGCACTACAGGGATTCTCCTCTTAATGGGCTCATCTCCTCTCAGTTATCTGTAAAATATAGTGGATTCCAAAGAAAGGTGAGGAAAAAGACAAAATAGAGTGTAATAAGAGAAAGAGGGAAAATGGAAGTAAGAAGACAAGTATTTCTTTCTTTTTTAGTTGTATCACTCTCAAATTTCAGGTTACTCTTGTCATTAAATGAGAGGGCTAAGAAAATACTGTATGCTGGAGTACAAAGAGAGCAACTAGGTGGGTCTAGACTAGTCAAAAGAGCAATACAGGGAGGGAGTGAAGAAGCATTGGAGAAACTTATTTTAAGGCCTTCCCCCTTGTTTGTCATAGGGCAGGCCTGCCCAAAGTCCAGCCCGGGGTTTTCAAATCCGGCCCGTCAGGCCATTCTGAGTGGCCCGAGGCTGGCTGGCCTGCCCCTCCCTCCCCCTCCTTCGCCCCATGTTTTTTTAAAAAAATCTGCCAACACTGACACCGCTGGGAAGCTTGGACGGCTGGGCGGATGGGTGGTCTGCTGCCACTGGCACCGCAGGGGAAAGTGTGGGGGTGGGCAGGCCAGCGGGCCTCTGCCACCACCAAGGAGCTTTGGGGTGGGCTTCCTGCCACCGCTGGGGAGCTTGGGGGTTCCCCAGATCGCTTCTTCCCTCCCTTCCTTTGGTCCCCACCTTCTTTCCTCCCTCCCTTGTTCCCCACCTCCCTCCCTCCCTTCCTTCTTCCCCAGCTTCCTTCCTTCCTCTCTTGGTTTCCACGTTCCTCCCTCCCTCCCTTGATCCCCGCCTTCCTTCCTGCGGGTGGGGTTGCAAGGGGTCAGTGGGTGGGGCTTATGGGTCTTTGGGTGGGGCTTGCAGTGGGGTGGCAGGGTTGGGGAGCAACCGGCCCCTGACACATTCTCAGCCACCAAATCTGGCCCTCCTTACAAAAAGTTTGGACACCCCTGTCATAGGGCATGTTTTGTAATACCCTCTGAGCTATAGGTTTGTACCTATCCCACCCTATAAACTTCTCAAGGGAGATATCATTTTAACTGGAAGTGTGAGGGGACTCTTCCCCCCCTCACCTTGCTTTACAACAGTGTTTTTTATTTTACTGAGGAAAGTAAGCAGCGTTCTTAAGCATGTGATGTAGAGATGAACCAATGTCTCATCTTTCCAGACTGTAATTCTCTTGTGGGATAACTCCATCTTTCATCACCGCCCATGCCACTGGGTTAACAGGTAAGCAGGTGATCCTCAGTCATAACATCCAAGGATAAATGTGGACAAGGGTACATTCCAGCCTAGGTTATTTGCAACTTTGAGCCCACTATTGATTTGGGAGAGCACTGAGTTCAGAAAGTGCAGATGGTTCTTTTTACGTCTTTCAGTTGAACAATTTTTGGGTCATGTTCCATTCTGAAATTCCATATGAATCAAGGTTTTCTCATTATATTAGCTAGATTCAGGTCATGACCTTTCTCTGATTGAAAATTATTTTAGACATGTCCTACACTTTTCTTTCGTGCTCGGTGAAAAGAGATGAGAACAAGGAGGGGCTTATCTATTTGCTTTTGTCTGGGCTGGATTGCTGAAGCACAGAGTTAAATTTTGCTGCAGTTATTTGACAAGTGATAGGCGAAATACATCTCCCTGCGGCTCTGTAACAAAAGACAACATGTTATCAGGTTTTGGGTGAAGGGCACGGTTCATTCCAATCTTAGGTATTTATAGAATTCTAGCCCTAGTATTGACTTATTAGAGGTAGAAATGTACAAATCAGCAAAGTCCATGTTTTCAAAAAGGTTACCTGCATAGTCAAGAGATGGGCATGAAACAAATATTTTTCATTACAGAACAAAACAAAAAACGAAGCGCCCTTTTATAAAAATGAAACAAAACAAAATGGAAAATTTCATTTCATTCCATTTAGTTTTTCTTTTTTATTTATCCGACAAGCACTGATCCTGGCACTTGTCAAAATAAATAAATAATAAAAATAAGCGCCAACCAGCTGGCCCCATGAGCCAGCTGGTCGGCACTAGAAAAAAAAAAAAAAAAAAGCACTGACCCAGCCCAAGGACCAGCTGCTTGGCACTAGAGTTAAAAAAAAGGGGCTGACCCAGTCTGTGGGCCAGCTGGTCAGCTTGTCAACATAAATAATAAAAATAAGTGCTGGCTCCACTAAACTAAAAAAACAAACAAAACCGACCCAGTCCACGGGCCAGCTGGTTGGTGCTGGGGGGGAGCAGACTGGTGGGGCTGAATGGCTGTAAAGAACATTAAAAAATGAAATAAAATGAAGAACAAAATGATTTTTTAAAAAAAATTGTTCCAAATGAAACAAATTTTAAAAAAACAAAACAAAAAATGAAACAAATGCTATTTTGACATTTCGTGCCCATCTCTACTGAATACCTTCTCATGGGCATTCATCTATCTTAAATCTGTTTTGGACTGCAAGTATTTTCCCACATCACACACACACACACACACACACCTATACACCCTCACACAACAATATGACTGCACAAGTGTGCAATGATATATTAGCACTGGCAGAGCAAATCAACATTCTATAAGGCAATTATAAAAATCCTAAGCAATAGTCCCATTGTCCTGGACAGACCACTATATGGTGTGCTTTAGGAGCACTGTAATTCAGAGCCAAGCTGGGGTGGGGGAGTCAGATACGTCCCAAAAGGTTGATGGATCCAGATGATTTTTTTAACTGCCCTTGGGGAGTTTCCTACCTCTCCGATGGGTGATTCTATTGAATCCTTGGTTGAACTCTGGAATGGGGAAATGAGCAAAGCCATTGACCAGATAGCTCCTAAATGTCTCCTTCCTCAAAATAGACCCAAATTGGCTGCTTGGTTTACTAGGGAGTTGGCAAAATTGAAATGGGTGGCCCGTGGAGCTGAAAGGCATTGGCAGAAAACCCAGATTGAAACAGACAGCTTTTCAGAATAGTAAAAAGTCTGCTCCATGCTGACCCACAGGCAGATGACACAGACAACTCTGTATCTTGCTGTGAAGTATGTGCACAACACTTTGCAGGCAAAATTGAACAGATCCAGCCGAGCTTGTATGCTGCTATCGATCTAGAGTCTGTAAATAAAATGCCCCGCCCTACTTGTCCTGTATTAATGGATGACTTTCAGCTCCTACACCTGAATGTGTGGTCAGGACCGTTGAGGAGATGAGGGCCACCACATGTCTGCTGGATCTTTGCCCCTCATGGATCATAAAAGCTGCCAGAGAAGGTATGGCAGACTGGTTAGGAAGAGTAGTGAATGTCTCCTTACAACAGGGCAGGATTCTGACATGCTTGAAGGAGGCAATAGTAAAACCACTATTTAAAAAGCCCTCCTTAGACCCAATGATACTGAACAATTACCAACTGGTATTGAATATCCCATTTTTAGGGAAAGTTCTAGAGCAGGTTGTGGCCTCACAGCTCCAGAGGTTTCTGGATGAGATAAACTACCTGGATCCAGCTCAATCTGGCTTTGGGCCTGGCTTTGGGACTGAGACAGCACTGGCTGCATTGGTAGATGACTTACGCAGGGAAATGGAGACCTCTCAGCTGCTTTTGATATCCTCGGGTACTGCATTAAAGTGGTTCTGGACCTTCATGCAATAAGAAGCTGACAGAACATACAAAGATACAGGTCTATAAAGCTTGTGTACTGAGCACACTTTTGTATTGCAGCGAGTCTTGGACCATCCATGCCCGACAGGAAAGAAAGCTTAATACCTTCCATATGCACTGTCTTAAGCAAATATTCAACATTACCTGGCATGACAAAGTTCCAAATATCATAGTCCTGAATCGAGCTGGAATCCCTAGCATGTACACTTTATTGAAACAGCGACGCCTACGCTGGCTTAGACACGTTGTGAGAATGGATACAGAGAACTTTTGCAGGGAAAGTGCCCCAGAGGGAGACCAAAGCTGTGGTATAAGGATATCTGTAAGAGAGACCTGAAGGCCTTGGGAATTGACCTCAACATATGGGAAACCCTGACCTCCGATCGCACTGTCTGGAGGCAAGAGATACAGCATGGTCTACATAAATTTGAAGAGGCATTTGTCCAAAAGGCAGAGGAAAAGAGGCAGGCACGGAAAGATCGAAACTCGAGGACCGGGCAAGAAACAGAATACATCTGTCTCCAGTGTGGTAGAGACTGCCATTCCTGAATTGGTATATTTAGTCACACTAGGTGTTGTTCTTAGGATCTCTACTCCAGGCATGATACCATAGCTTCTTGTACTAGGGGATTCTATCATTAGAAATACAGAGGGATGGATTTGTGACGAGCATGATAACCGGATGGTCACTTGCCTGCCAGGTGCAAAGGTTGCAGACATCACGAGAAATCTAGATAGCTTGTTAGAGAGAACCGGGAAGGAGGCAGTGGTCATGGTACACGTCGGTACCAATGATGTCGGGAAGGCCAAGCGGTCAGTCTTGGAAGCCAAATTCAGGTTGTTAGGTAGAAGATTGAAGTCCCGGGCTTCCAAGGTAGCATTTTCAGAAGTGCTACCTGTTCCTCGTGCAGGACCTGCAAGGCAGGCAGAACTCAGAAGCCTCAATGCGTGGATGAGGCGATGGTGTCAAGAGGAGGGCTATAGATTTGTCAGGAACTGGAGAACATTTTGGGACAAGCCAAACCTGTTCAGGAGGGATGGGTTGCACTTGAATCATGATGGGACCAGATTGCTGGCACTCAACCTCAAAAAGGCAGCAGAGCAGCTTTTAAACTGATAACTGGGGGAAAGCCGACAGGAGCTGAGTGGCATCCGGTTCGGAATACCTCATCCTCGGGGAATGAGGTTGGAGAGGGTAGAGAATCACATAGAGAAGACATAGCAGGTATTAGCACTGGGAGAATAACGGAATGTGACAGTTTGTCTACTGAAAATAAAAGCTGTTGGGGAAAAAGAACAAGGCAGCAGCTGTTGTTGTGGGACCCACTGTACAGGTGCTTCTACGCCAATGCTCGAAGCCTCTGAGCAAAGATGGGAGAACTTGAACATTTGGCAGCTAGGGATAACATAGATATAATAGCCATAACAGAAACCTGGTGGAACGAGGAGAACCAGTGGGATACAGCAATCCCAGGCTATAAACTCTATAGAAGGGAGGGAGAGGGGCGGGTTGGAGGAGGAGTGGCCATCTATGTCAAAGAAGGGGTAAAATCCAGCAGAATGGAGATGGACAGAGGGTCTGACTCCACCATAGAATCACTTTGGGTTAAACTACCAGGTCCAAGGAGTGATGTGATAGTTGGAGTATTCTATCGTCCACCAGATCAAAAACTTGAGGGGGACCTTGAAATGAGGAGAGAAATCATGGAGGTGGCTAAGAGGGATAGGATAGTAATCATGGGGGGCTTTAATTATCCCCACATTGACTGGGCCAATGCAAGCTCTGGGCAAGAAAGAGAAACTGGGTTTCTCGACTTGCTGAATGATTGTGCCTTTGAGCAACTTGTCATGGAGCCCACCCGAGAACAGGCAACTCTAGATCTAATATTGTGTGATACTCAGGACCTCGTCAGGGATGTGAATGTCACTGAGCCTCTGGGGAACAGTGACCATGCTGACCTTTGCCATGCATGTCGGAGGAAGAGTGTCAACCAAATCAGACATAAAAACCCTTGATTTTCGAAGGGCAAACTTCCCTCAGATGAGGAAACTAGTTAGAGAGAAATTGAAGGGGAAGGTTAGAAGAATCCAATCTCTTCAGAGTGCATGGAGCCTGTATAAAACAACAATAATAGAGGCCCAGCACAAGTGCATACCACAAAGAAAGAAGAGCTCATTTAAGTCCAAGAGGACACCGGCATGGTTAAGGAAAGTGGAGTTAGAGAGGCTCTAAAGCACAAGGAGAGGTCTTTCTGTAAATGGAAATCCTCCCCAAATGAGGAAAATAAAAAGGAACACAAACTCTGGCAAAAGAAATGTAAGAAGATGATAAGGGAGGCAAAGAAAGATTTTTGCAGGGAATTGATGGCTAGCAATATAAAGGGTAATAATAAAAGCTTCTTTAAATATGTTAGAAGTAGAAAACCTGCCAGAGAACCAGTTGGCCCTCTGGATGGTGAGGGAGGAAAAGGGGAGGTTAAGGAGGACTTGGACATTGCAGAGAAATTGAACGAGTTCTTTGCGTCTGTCTTCACGACAGAGGACCTGGAGCGGATTCCGCTGCCTGAGCCGCCCCTCTTGACTAAAGAATTAAATCAAATACAGGTTAAAAGAGAGGAGGTTTTAGGACTAATTGATAAATTGAGGATTAACAAGTCACTGGGCCCAGATGGCATCCACCCAAGGGTTATTAGGGAACTGTGAAACGAAATTGCAGATCTCTTAACGGTTATATGCAACTTGTCTCTTAAAACGGCCACAGTGCCGGAGGACTGGAGGATAGCAGATGTCACACCAATTTTTTAAAAAGGAGGGGGGGACCCGGGAAACTACAGGCCAGTTAGCCTTACATCTGTCCCAGGGAAGATGGTGGAAAGCCTCATCCAAGAGAAAATCTTAAAACACATAAAAGAACAAACCTTGCTGAGAGAAAATCAGCATGGCTTCTGTAAGGGTAAATCTTGCCTGACAAACCTTTTAGAATTTTTTTGAAAAGGTCAACAGGCACATGGATTTGGGTGAACCGGTGGATATAGTCTATCTGGATTTTCAAAAGGCTTTTGACACAGTCCCTCACCAAAGGCTGCTGAGAAAATTGCACAGTCAGGGGATAAGAGGGCAGGTCCTCTTATGGTTTGAGAACTGGTTGAGATCCCGGAAACAAAGAGTAGGTGTCAGTGGGAAATTTTCACAATGGAGAGAGGTGAAAAGCGGTGTGCCCCAGGGCTCTGTCCTGGGACCGGTGCTTTTCAATCTGTTCATAAATGACCTGGAGACAGGGATAAACAGTGAGGTGGCCAAGTTTGCAGATGACACAAAACTTTTCCGTGTGGTGAAAACCAGAGAAGATTGTGAAGAGCTCCAGAAGGCTCTCTCCAAACTGGGGGAATGGGCTGAGAAATAGCAAATGTGTTTTGAATGTAACCAAATGTAAAGTAATGCATATTGGGGCAAAAAATCCAAACTTCATCTATCAACTCATGGGCTCTGAGTTATCCGTGACGGATCAGGAAAGAGATCTTGGTATGTTGGTGGACAGCTCCATGAAGGTGTCCCCAATGTGTGGCAGCGGTGAAGAAGGCCAATTCCATGCTAGGGATTATCAAAAGGGGATTGAAAATAAAACAGCGAACATTATAATGCCTTTATACAAAACAATAGTAAGGCCCCACCTGGAGTATTGTGTACAATTCTGGTCACTGCATCTCAAGAAAGACATAGTGGAACTGGAAAAGGTGCAGAAGAGAACTAAAATGATTACTGGCCTGGGGCACCTCCTTATGAAGAAAGGCTAAAACATTTGGGCCTCTTTAGTCTGGAAAAAGGCGCTGAGGGGGATATGATTGAGACATACAAAATAATGCAGGGTATGAGTAAAGTGGAAGAGGGAAGTTCTTCTCTCTCTCCCAAAATGCCAGAACTAGGGACATACACTCAAATTGAGGGCTGGGAGAGTAAGAACTGACAAAAGAAAATATTTTTTCACCCAGCGCATTGTAAGTCTATGGAACTCCCTGCCACAGGATGTGGTGATGGCATCTGGCCTGGATGCCTTCAAAAGGGGATTGGACAGATTCCTGGAGGAAAAGTCCATCACAGGTTACAAACCATGATGGAGATGTGTAATCTCCAGGCTTTAAACCAGGGTACTTCAAGGGCCAGATGCAGGGGAGTGGTATCAGGAGACAGATATCTAGTCTCATTCCCTCGCATCTGGTCTATTTAGATACAGGAAGCTGGACTAGATGGGCTTTTGGCCTGATCCAGCATGGCTCTTCTTATGTTCTTATGTTTTTTTATGTTATAGTCTTTCGAGACTGAAGGATGCCAATGATGAATGATGTGGACCTTCATGCAGGAAAGAACACAGAAAGTGGTGTTAGTTGATTAATGTTCGACACCACGCCCACAGACCTGTGGAGTTCCCCAGGGTTCTATTCTGTCTCCTATGTTATTTAACATTTATATGAAACCACTGGAGGAGATTATCAGGTATTTGGGGATTAAGTGCCACCAGTATGCCGATGATATCCATCTCTACCTCTCGTCACCTCCAGATTCTAAGGGAGCTACTATCTCAACTTTATATGAGTGTTTAGCTGCCATAATGAACTGGATGAGTTCAGCATATAATTTTGTAAGGCTAATTCAAAATAGTTTTGCATTACCAGGCCGCAGGGCTGAAATACTGATCCTCTCTTTTTTTAAAAAACCTTTTAGAATGGAAAAGAACTACTGTGTTATAAACTGAGCATGCATAGAACAGACTTACCAGCAAGAGTATTTCAATGTAGATACATTTTTGCAGCTTTGGGGCTAGGTAGGGAGATATTTGGAGAGCATGAAAAGTCACAGAAACAGTCAAAATACATATTTTATCTGAAGAGTCAAAAAGATAGACAGATATAAAAGGCAAGTTTTTGAAAAGAGTTTAAAAAACAGGCCTTCAGGACAGGGGGATATCTAAAATTTTGATTCTTGGGAGAAGATTTTTTCCACTCCTTCCTGGGGTGTAAGAATGATGAGGATCCTCCCAGCTGTGAGACAGGGCTGTGCACTAGGAATGGGCATGAAACGGAATAATTGCATTTCGTTCCGTTCCATTTCTCCCCCACCCCACATTTTGTTTCGTTTCATTTCATGATTTTTTTCCAAAAAAAAATATGAAATGAATTTCTAATGAAATAAAATTAGGGGGGATGGAAAGCCCCTTCCCGGGTAGCCCACCCCTCCCCCTGCTCCGGGGCCCCTACCTACCCCTCCTCCTGGGCTCTCACACTGGTGGGAGGAAAGAAGGACCAAGCCAGGTGCTGAGAAGCAGCAAGGCTTGAGAACTGCCATCAAACTTGTTGCCAGCAGAGGAAGCAGCAAGAGCAGGATGCCTCATTGGAGAAAACCCCACAGCCTGTCAACCTACTCCTCTCAAAAAGGTCACCTGCTCGCTCCTCCCTCCCCTGGACATCCCTATGTGGGAGGTGCCACCTGGGTTGGCATCGAGTTTGTCCACACCTCTTGTGAGGATTACCACTAGAGATGGGCACGAAACAGAAAAATGGCATTTCGGTTTTTCATTTGTCGTTGAGAGGTCTGTTTTGGTTCTTTTCCGTTTGTCGGGAATTTTTTGAAAAATTTTGTAACTGTTTTTCGTTTTTTCGTTTCTCATTTCTACCCGCTTTTTGTGTGATTCTTAAAGCATTTCTGTGCGCAGGCATCCCCCAACGCCCCAGGCCAGAGGGAAAACACTTTAAAAAATGGATGCTGGCAGAGACACAGTATAGACTAGGTATGCAGGGAGGCTGCAAAGGCAGCGGCGGGCGTTGCCCAGGGTGCAAGGCAGCCGCAGAGTGACTGCACTGTGGGGCAGGGGAGGGTACTCACCGAGAGGTACGCAGCACGCACGCACAAAAGGAGGCTGCAGGACTGAAGCTAGAGTCACAGAGATAGCAATCCCACCCTAACTCCCACCAGAAACTGCAAGGAGGATGGGGGCTGCCGGAGCTTTTTATGCCCTCTGTGGCTGCCAGACCTGCCCGCCCAGTCTGCAACCTGGGCATGCTATTGGTTGAACATGATCCCATCACATGGCTTGCCTCCATTTTGTGGCTGGTGGCAACATCCATTTTAAAGGGAAAAGAAAAATACATCGCAATGGGAGAAGACAAAAACAAATGTTTTAAGGACCCCAACCCCCCTGGTAGGTATTATCAGACAATATAAATAATTATCGCTGTGTTTTTATGGATGTCCAGGGCATTTTTTAACATTTAAAACAGCTCATTTCATTGCGCGTCGCCATTAACGGAAACAAAATGTAACAACCACAGTTTTTGTGGTTCTGTTCATTTCGTTTCATTTTCATCACAATTTTCGTTTGTCGTTTCGTTATGTAACAGAAACGAGAAACGGTAACGGAATGAAAAAATGTTCATTCCGTGCCCATCTCTAATTACCACACCTGCAGGCAGACAACTTCAGTGGTGTGGGTGGAGAAGGAGCCTTTACCAACCTCCCCCAGGGACACTTGACAATGTGCATCCACCATCCATGCCTGGCCCATCTGTGAGGGGTTCTGGACCTGGTAGAGAAAACAGAGCTCTGCTTCTCTTCATAGGACAGTGATGGCAAACCTTCAGCTCTCCAGATATTTTGGGCCACAACTCCCACAGTCCTTTGTCATTGGCAATACAGGTTTGGAATTCTGGGAGTTGTGGTCCAGAACCTCTGGAGTGCTGAAGGTTTGCCACCACTGCCATGGGATACTGCACAGAAAACTGCCCTAAAGACTATGGGAGTGGGGTTAACTCCCTGAGGCCCTGAGTTAGTGGTTTTATGTTAGTGTCCTTGTTGACCTCTTTAAAAAGTTCCATCACCCAAATAAAGAGCCTGTTCCAGAACCCACTCTCAGTGTTGTCATGGAAGGAGGCATTGGGGTGGGGGCACTCACGTGGAATATCAGACCTTTGTGCTTACAAAGAGACGATGTGTCTGGCTGTAAAAACCATTTTGAAATATATTTTTGAAAGAACAGAGAACAAATAATGAGCAGCTCACTCTTTTAAGTATGTGATGTGAGTGGAGCTTCGGTGTCTATTTCCTGTCATGGTTGCAATCATTCCACCTGTCTTGTCATTCTATAATTGTCTGGTAATAAATTTCAAAAATGTTATGTGTCACCAAGTCACTTCTGATGTGCAATGGTTATATGACTTAATGACCTCCAAAATACCCTATCATTAATTGCTTTGCTCTGATATAGCAAACCAGCAGAATCTGAAGTTAGGTCATTCTCTGTTGGTGCTTTTTGTAAACTGCCCAGAGTTCCCTTTGGGGAAAATTGGCCATAGTATACAAATGCAAAAATAAATAAATAAATAAATAAATAAATAAATAAATAAATAAATAAATAAATAAATAAATAAATAGCCTTGTAAACTGTCAGGTAAATAAATAGAATTTTTAATTTTCCTGTACACAACATGTTCACAGTGCTTTTGGTCCAATATAGCTTTTTAAAATCTCTGGTGACTACCACAGGAAAGGGCTTGGGAAACTAGAACATAACTTTCTAGCCTGCATTCTGCAGAGCAGATGTGGCAAGATTAGTTTACCTGAAAAGTTAAAGGTTGAGCATGTTTTTGTATCATAGGTAGAGATGGGCACAACCAGGAAAAATTACGTTTCGAGTTGTTGTGTGTCGGAGCCGGCCCGTTTCGGCTCGTTTCCGTTTTCGCGAAATTTTCCAAAAATTTGTCGTTTCGTTTGTCGGTTTTTCGTCTGTCGTTAGTACTGGTTTTGGGGGGGCTCCTGGAGGCACCTCTCTGGGGTGGGTGTCTCCTCTGGCCCGCCATGAAGGGAAAGCGGGCTCCTGGAGGCACCTCTCTGGGGTGGGTGCCTCCTCTGGCCTGCTACAAAATGGCATGCATAGCCAATTGGATATGCATACTATTAAGTTGCAGTTGCACTGCAGTAGCAGGCAGAGGCACCTCTCTTTCGGGTGCCTCTGTGACCCACTGCCTGCGGTGCACTTGGGCTGGGGAGCGAAGTGAGAGAGGACCCCTACGGGCGCCCTGTGACTCACAGTACTTGCTGTAGTGCAATGCTTACTGGTTAGGGGTTAGCACAAGGGCAGGCTTATATAGGGTGAGTTACTGGGGTGCACCTCTGGGTGCCTCTCTACTAAGAAGGACAGTGTACTGGCGTATGGGTTAGGGTTAGGGTTCGGGTTCGGGTTCGGGCTAGGGTTAGTGGACTGTTTATGTCCGACTGGCACATCCCAGAAGTCTCGGTCAAAACCTGGCCAAGTGGCCATGCAATTGGTGGAATGGCTCCAAAAATTTGCATGGTCCACTCCCTTGTCCAGCCCATCAATGTGCAGGTGTAAAAAAATAAAAATAAAAATAAAAATAAAATCAATGGAGATGTTTTGTTGCAAGAAAAACCCACTGCTGCTACTGAAAAAAATCAGGCAGTTTTAAAATAGCTATTTTCGCATGTTTCTGTGGTGCTTTGGTGTGTTTTTGGACCACGCGATTTCAAAAGAGCCCCATTTTGGATCCCCCGCCCGCACCGCATGGCATGGCGAGTCGGCGAGACAACGAGGATGCCCCCCACCAGAGCAGCCCAGGACAGGAGAGGGGGTGAGGCCGGGGACTCCCCCCCCAAGGAACCACCCTTCTGGTAGGTGCCCTCACTGAGGCAGGCATATTGTCGCCTGCTTTTTTGGCCAGGAATTGGTTTTTTTTTATTTTTAAAACTTCTTTTCTCTGCATGTTTTTGTATGGCGTGACAAGGATGCGCACTTTGCGCAGCCCAGGAGAGGAGGGGGAAGGCCGGGGAACCCCCCCCCCAGAAACCACCCCTCTGGTAGATGCCCTCACTGAGGCAGGCATATTTTCGCCTGCGTTTTTGGCCAGGAATCGTTTTTTTTTTTTAAACCGAGTGTGACTCGACGAGGATGCGCACTTTGCACAGCCCAGGAGAGGAGGGGGAGGCCAGGGACCCCCAGAAACCACCCCTCTGGTAGGTGCCCTCAGGCAGGCATAGCTCATTTTTGGCCGGGAATCATTTTTTTATTTTTAAAACTTTTTTCCAAAATCTTTTACGACAGAGGACAAATCAGACCCAATTTTTCTTTAGTCGGTTTGAGTTCGAGTTCTGGGGGAATAATTGTCGTTACCGTTTCCATTCCGTAACAGAAACGAGAAACGGAAACGGAAACGAGAATTTCGCCAAGTCGTGCCCATGTCTAATCGTAGGTATTGTGCTCACTCACACCTTGGCTTCACCATTTCACCAAGTGCAAAACAGCCTTTCAAAATATTTTTTACACAGAGGGAATATAGGCACACCCAAGCTTAGGATAGATCATATGTTCTTCTTCTGGGATCCTCTATTTCTTTCTTTCTTTCTTTCTTTCTTTCTTTCTTTCTTTCTTTCTTTCTTATTTATTTATTTATTTATTTATTTATTTATTTATTTATTTATTTATTTATTTATTTAAGAGTATTTTTACCCTGCCTTTCTCCTTGGAAAAAGGACCCAAGGCAGCTTACAGAATGAGGGATAATATACATTACAGTACAATTAATATGGTTACTTCACATCCTTCTTCGTTCCAAGTTGACGCTCATTTCATGATCACGTCGCTCGTGGTCACATGGTCTTGTCCCGGTACTGTCCCTGTTCCCGTATACCCACGGGTGTGATTGATGGCACCGTGACGACTGTTACTGCATGTCCTTGTTTTGTGACAATATCTGAACTTCTCAGCCTTTGTTCTCGTTTTTTTCTTTGGTCCGACCTTCCATTTTTCAATCTTTCAAATATCCTCAACTTTGCCTTCAGTGCATTATGGAGCTAAGTTTGAGGCATTTGTCTTTTAATCTTTCTGCACTGCATTGCTGACTCCATAGGGAATGTACTGGCAAATGGCACTTTGCACTCCTTCCACTAGATGGAGAATGGCATGTTGCGTGACGAGCCTTACCTCACGGGCACTTGTCTTGGAATGACAACCGAGATGAGCAGATTCCTGAGGCCAGGGAGGGGAATCGCTCATCCCACTTAAATCCCAGTTCAGGGGGCGTGGTTCGGATGAACCCCGCCATCACGCAATGGATGTGGAATAACATTTCTTTGTACCAGTCCCAAGTGGGAGGGCAAACCGTGATGAAAGGGATGTGAAGTTACGGCCTAAGACTTGTCCAAGTATTGAGGTGTGTGGTGGCTCAGTGGACTAAGGCTTCCAAAAACTGTTGGCTGCAAAGTCGGCAGCTCGGTGGTTCAAATCCTGGGTGCAACACAGAGAGCAAGCTCCTGCTGTTAACCCCAGGTCCTGCCAACCTAACAATTCAAAAGCATGTAAATGCAAGTAGATAAATAGGTACCACCATAAAAAGAGGGAAGGTAAAACAGTGTCTTCTTGAAGCTATACTGGCCATGTGGCCATGAACTTGCACAACACTGAATCTTGGCTTGAATATGGAGATGAGCACTGCCACTAGAGTCTGACACGACTAGCACACATGTGCAGGGGGGACCTTTACCTTTATCTTTAAATATTGAGAACAGGAAATTGGGGGACATCTTACATCGTTAATAGACACAATTATACTAAAGCTACAAGAGAACATGAACAGTTAAAGGGGAGTAAAGTTCCAAGTAAATTTATGAGTGATGGAAACTAACATTGAAAACATAGTGCATAACATTGAAAACTCTAGCATTGGATACTTCTACATGAGGGGAGTTTCTGTTGGAATCTATGGGTAGTGCTGCACAATATCACACCCACACTGACAGCACAAAATGAATGTCAGGCTTCACACAGCAAGGAGCAGCCTGAATGATGACACCAACAATGGCAGCAGTCAAGATGGTCTACAGATCAACTCTTGTGCTCAATACCATTCAAAAAAGGAAAAATCCCAAAAGCTGACGAACTGTTTATCTATTAACCACTTCTTCTTCTTCGTCAAGCGCCATGTACTTATAGAACGTTGGCCATCAGTAGCCTCAACTGGTTTCTATCTAAAGCTATTCATAATAGAGCATATGTGCTCACTGTGGACCATTGGCTTAAGTTCTTAAGCCAGAATATTCTTCTATGCCCCAGGCCATGGTTCCGATCTACTTTTTCCTTGAAGGATAACCTGCAGCAGATGGTATTTCTCTGCGCATTATGTGTCCAAAATATTGCAATTTTATTCTCTTTCCCACAGTTGGAAATCAACACACTTCAATGTATATAAATAGTCCAACCTGATATATAGCATCTTCCAACATTCCTTTGAAATATAAATCCTGTTACATATGAGATATCTCCCATTATGTGGCCTGCTTTCTGGTGACAGGAGTCCCAAGATATGTGACATATCTATCTGCATGTGCGATGCACAAAGACTCATTACGCCTACACACATCGAGGACTGATTCAGAATTTCCTTACATGCACTCAACAGTTGCCATTAGAGATGGGCACGACTTAGCGGTATTCCCGTTTCCGTTTCCGTTACTCGTTTCCGTTACTCTACAGAAACGGTAACGGGAATTACTCCGCCAGACTTTGAGCTCGAACCGACGAACGAACAATTTTGGTCTGATTTGTCGTGCTCGTTCCTTGCATCGCGTGATCGCGCGATGCCACGCGGCACAGAAAAAAAGTTTTTAAAAGTGAAAAATACCCGGTTCCCGGCCGAAAAGCAGGCGGAAAAATGCCTGCCGTGCCTCAGGGCACCTACCAGAGGGTTTGTTTCTGGAGGTCCCCGGCCTCCCCCCCCCATCCCCCGTCCTGGGCTGCTCTGGTGGGACTCGCCGCAGGCTCGCAGTCGCAGGCAGCCAGCAAAAAGCCCAGTCTCGCCGGCCGCCGGCCGCCACAATTAAAGCGCAAGCAAGTGGCACGGACGGCACAGGAAAAAACTTTTAAACTCTCCCCCCACCCATTCCCGGGCCAAAAAAGCAGGCGGAAAAATGCCTGCTTGACTAAGGGCGCAGGGCACCTACCGGAGGGGTGGTTTCTGGAGGGGGGGGTCCCGCCTCGCCCCCGTCCTGGGCAGCCAGACTCGAGTCGCCATGCCATGCGGTGCGGGCGGGGGATCCAAAATGGGGCGGCGAACGCAATATTGTTTTTGAAATCGTGGTCCAAAAACACACAAGCACAACAGAAACACGCGAAAATTTATAAACTGCCAGATTTTTCACAGTAGCAGTGGGTTTTTTCTTGCAACAAAATGTCTCTCCTCTCCTCCTCTGTCCTCCATTTATTTTATTTTATTTTATTTACACCTGCGCAATGATGGGCTGGCCGAGTGGCCAGCCATGTGGGAGTGGACGACCATGCAAATTTTTGGAGCCATCCCACCAAACGCATGGCCACTTGGCCATTGAGACTTCTGGGATGTGCCAAAAAGCCCCCTAAAACCTGCCCTAGCCCCCTAACCCTAACCCTAACCCTTGACTCCGTACCCATACGTCACAGACTGTCTTCTTAGTGGGTCAGAGAGGCACCCAGAGGTGCAACCCACTAGCCCACCGTAACCTTACCCGTCACTAGCCTAACCCTAGCCCTAACCCTAACCCACCGTAACCTTAAGCCAGATGTACTTGCATTGCACTACACGCAAGTACAATTCCCTTCTGTGTGAGACATGGTGTTGTGAGAGCCTTAGTTAGGCATCTCACCTATGGCTCTGGGTTCAGTGCCATCCACTAGTCTTCACAGTCACTGTCTGCACATTTGCACAACTGGTATGCAATATCCATATGGCTATTGCAATCCATTTTGCAGCAGCAGCAGGTGAGGAGGGGAGACCCCCATGTAGAGGGGTCTCTTGGAGCCTGCTTCCCCTTCCTAGTGGGTGGGGATAGGAGGCACCCACGGGTGCCTCCAGGAGCCCACTTTCCCTTTATAGCGGGCCAGAGGAGGCACCCACCCCACAGAGGTGCCTCCAGGACCCCGCTCCCCCCCCAAACCAGTACTAACGACAACAAAAAAATGAAGAAACGAACCGACTAATTTTTGCAAATTTTCTCGAAAAACGGAAACGACCCGAAACGGAACCGGCCCGACTAACGACAACTCGAAAAAAAATTTTTCAAGTCATGCCCATCTCTAGTTGCCATAATTATTTGTGTTTCATGAGTGTTAACCAAATTTTCTTTTTTCTCTTGCCCCTCACTTCTAGAAGCCGAGCATTCCCCACAGAACCTTTAACTTTAGAGTTTTCTCTCATCTTTTGTCATGTTGCCTTTAAAATGATCTTCTACAGCCTTAGGAGAAACTGATGTGGAGAGATTGAGAGAGAGAGAGAGAGCAAGGGACCCAAGGCCTCCCACAGAAACAACTGTCAGGAACTAGAAATCGATGGTGTGTGCCCATTCCTCATTTAGGAAAGCAGCCCACTTCCTGGGTGGTAAGGGATTTTCTGCCATTTGTTACTAAACCCATGAGCCATTTGAACGACATTTTTTCCTTGTGCACGGCAACGAGGTTCATCTTGTTGTAGCCGTAATTTAAGGCAGGGTGCCGAAACTCCAGTCATCTGCGTCAATGGATCTCATGGCTGTCTCTTTTATTTCCCAGATGTGTGATATGTAATAGAAATATGAGGAAAAACTCACAATGGCCAGGCCTGAAATGTGATTAAAAACAGTCCAGCTGGGGATAAGGGCGAGCAGAAGACAGCATTGTACAGGACAACATAAAGTTCTCCTTGTCTCTTTTATAGGCACGTTTCTATTCTTAAAGTCAACAGATATTAAGACACTCCCTGAGACCAAATTTATTCCTAACTGGTCCTCCTTTCGATAGCAGGTTTCCTTGTTTCCAGCCCTGGTAAGTTGCATCCTGCCCCAAAGAATTCCAACCACTGGGGTCAGTGAAGGAAGCCCTTTTGTGTATCCCAAGTCCATCAGAAATAAGAAAGTGAGAAGAACTCACAAAACCTCCTTCTTGATGGTTGTCTGAGTGTCACATACTGAGATTTCTCACCAAGACTTCGTCTTACATCACTGAGATTTACCGTTATCCCATGAAAATAAGCCCTATTCATGTATCCCCGTTCTTTTTCTCCTCTTTTTCCATTGTTGATTTACACAAGGAATTGTAAAATTCTGCACTGCTGAAAAAAGAAGAAAAGGTGCAAATAGTTCATGTGAAAGCAGAACCCTCGGATTTTGCTATATTTGTATATCTTCATAGCATCTCTTGTTCCATACAGTCCCTTGCAAGAGGAAAGCCAATAGCATATTTTATTATTCAGCTACCTTTGATTTCTATCCTCTTTGGCCAACAAGGATACTGGGCTCATAAGTTGTGTGAAAATTACAGCCCTACATTATTGCCAGGGAGGAACACAGCATTTGAGCAGTGACTGACAAAATATGTCCTAGGATGACAAAGGCTAATACTTCACATCCATCTCATCGCTGTTCGTGGTCCCGCTTGGGACTGGTATGAAGTAATCTAACCGCACGTCCTTTGCAGGACGAGGGGAGTTTGTCCTGACCACGCCCCCTGAACTGCGATTTAAGCGTGATGAGAGATTCCCCTCCCTGGCCTCGGGAATCTGCTTGTCATGCTTCTCGTTCCGAGACCAGTGCCTGTGAGATAAGGCTCATCACGCAACGTGCCATTCTCCATCTAGTGGCAGGAATGTGAAGTGCCATTTGCCTGTACATTCCCTGTGGAGTCAGCAACACAGTGCCGAGAGATTAAAAGACAAGTGCCTCAAACTTAGCTCTGTAACGCATTGAAGGCAAGGCTTCGGAGAATCGAAACATCGAAAAATGGAAGGTCGGGATGGAAAAAAAAGGAGAATAAAGGCATGGAATTTCACATCTCATCACAGAATGAGGATGTGTGGTAACAGTCATGCCGGTATCATCCATCACGCCCATGCATACACGGGAAAAGGGACAGAACCAGAAGAAGACCACATCAACACACAACAAACTTACTCCCAAGACGAGAATGGACATGAAGTAATTGGCTTGTGGGTCATTCCTTCTTCACTCCCTGTGGCACTTCACAGAAATAAGACTTAAAAGACATATTTAGTTGAAGCTTCTTTCGTTGCCTTCCTGGATCTGTAATCCTGTAGAAAGGTACTGCCAGGATACATTTTCAGTTTAGGATGAAAGAAAACCTCAAAACTCCTGGGAGAATAATGGACTGTGACAGTTTGTCTACTGAGAATAAAAGCTGTGAGGGGAAAAGAACAAGGCAGCAGCTGTTGTTCGGGACCCACTCCTTCAGCCAATGCTCGAAGCCTCCAAGCAAAGATGGGAGAACTTGAACATTTGGCAGCTAGGGATAACATAGATATAATAGCCATAACAGAAACCTGGTGGAATGTGGAGAACCAGTGGGATAAAGCAATCCCAGGCTATAAACTCTATAGAAGGGATAGAGAGGTGCGGGTTGGAGGAGGAGTGGCCATCTATGTCAAAGAAGGGGTAAAATCCAGCAGAATGGAGATTGACAGAGGGTCTGACTCCACCATAGAATCACTGAGGGTTAAACTACCAGGTCTCAGGAGTGATGTGATAGTTGGAGTATTCTATCATCCACCAGATCAAAAACTTGAGGGGGACCTTGACATGAGGAGAGAAATCATGGAGGTGGCTAAGAGGGACAGGATAGTAATCATGGGGGACTTCAATTATCCCCACATTGACTCTCCGGGCAAGAAAGAGAAACCGAGTTTCTTGACTTGCTGAATGACTGTGCCTTAGAGCAACTTGTCATGGAGCCCACCCGAGAACAGGCAACTCTGGATCTAATACTGTCTGATACCCAGGACCTGGTCAGGGATGTGAATGTCACTGAGCCTCTAGGGAACAGTGACCATGCTGCAATTTCCTTTGCCATGCATGTTGGAGGAAGAGTGTCAAGCCCTTGTTTTTGAAGGGCAAACTTCCCTCAGATGAAGAAAGTAGTTAGAAAGAAATTGAAGGGGAAGGTTGGAAGAATCCAAACTCTTCAGAGTACAAGGAACCTGTTTAAAACAGCGGTAACAGAGGCCCAGCACAAGTGCATACCACAAAGAAAGAAGAGCTCATTTAAGTCCAAGAGGGCACCAGCATGGTTAACGAGTGGAGTTAGAGAGGCTCTAAAGCGCAAGGAGAGGTCTTTCTGTAAATGGAAATCCTCCCCAAATGAGGGAAATAAAAAGGAACACAAACTATGGCAAAAGAAATGTAAGAAAATGATAAGGGAGGCAAAGAAAGATTTTGAGGAACACATGGCTAGCAATATAAAGGGTAATAATAAAAGCTTCTTTAAATATGTTAGAAGTAGAAAACCTGCCAGAGAACCAGTTGGCCCTCTGGATGGTGAGGGAGGAAAAGAGGAGGTTAAGGAGGACTTGGACATTGCAGAGAAATTGAATGAGTTCTTTGCGTCTGTCTTCACGACAGAGGACCTTGAGCAGATTCCGCTGCCTGAGCCGCCCCTCTTGACTAAAGAATTAAATCAAATTCAGGTTAAAAGAGAGGAGGTTTTAGGACTAATCGATAAATTGAGGATTAACAAGTCACCAGGCCCAGATGGCATCCACCCAAGGGTTATTAGGGAACTGAGAAATGATATTGCAGATCTCTTAACGGTTATATGCAACTTGTCTCTTAAAACTGCCACAGTGCCGGAGGACTGGAGGATGGCAGATGTCACACCAATTTTTAAAAAAGGAAGGAGGGGGGACCCAGGAAACTACAGGCCAGTTAGCCTTACATCTGTCCCAGGGAAGATGGTGGAAAGCCTCATCCAAGAGAAAATCTTAAAACACATAAAAGAACAAACCTTGCTGAGAGAAAATCAGCATGGCTTCTGTAAGGGTAAATCTTGTCTGACAAACCTTTTAGAATTTTTTGAAAAGGTCAACAGGCATGTGGATTTGGGTGAACCGGTGGATATAGTCTATCTGGATTTTCAAAAGGCTTTTGACACAGTCGCTCACCAAAGGCTGCTGAGAAAATTGCACAGTCAGGGGATAAGAGGACAGGTCCTCTTATGGATTGAGAACTGTTTGAGATCCCGGAAACAAAGAGTAGGTGTCAATGGGAAATTTTCACAATGGAGAGAAGTGAAAAGCGGTGTGCCCCAGGGCTCGGTCCTGGGACCGGTGCTTTTCAATCTGTTCATAAATGACCTGGAGACAGGGATGAACAGCGAGGTGGCCAAGTTTGCAGATCACACAAAACTTTTCCGTGTGGTGAAAACCAGAGAAGATTGTGAAGAGCTCCAGAAGGATCTCTCCAAACTGGGGGAATGGGCTGAGAAATGGCAAATGCGTTTTAATGTAACCAAATGTAAAGTAATGCATATTGGGGCAAAAAAATCCAAACTTCATCTATCAACTCATGGGCTCTGAGTTATCCGTGACGGATCAGGAAAGAGATCTTGGTGTGTTGGTGGACAGCTCCATGAAGGTGTCTCCCCAATGTGTGGCAGCAGTGAAGAAGGCCAATTCCATGCTAAGGATTATCAAAAAGGGGATTGAAAATAAAACAGCCAACATTATAATGCCTTTATACAAAACAATAGTAAGGCCCCACCTGGAGTATTGTGTACAATTCTGGTCACCGCATATCAAGACAGACATAGTGGAACTGGAAAATGTGCAGAAGAGAGCGACTAAAATGATTACTGGGCTGGGACACCTCCCTTATGAAGAAAGGCTAAAACATTTGGGGCTCTTTAGTCCGGAAAAAAGGCGCTTGAGGGGGGATATGATTGAGACATACAAAATAATGCAGGGTATGAGTAAAGTAGATAGAGGGAAGCTCTTCTCTCTCTCCCAAAATACCAGAACTCGGGGACATACACTCAAATTGAAGGCTGGGAGAGTAATAACTGACAAAAGAAAATATTTTTTCACCCAGCACATTGTAAGTCTATGGAACTCCCTGCCACAGGATGTGGTGATGGCATCTGGCCTGAATGCCTTCAAAAGGGGATTGGACAGATTCCTGGAGGAAAAGTCCATCACAGGTTACAAACCATGATGGAGAAACCAGGGTACTTCAAGGGCCAGATGCAGGGGAGTGGTATCAGGAGACAGATATCTAGTCTCATGCGCTCCCATACGCATCCGGTGGGGCCGCTCTGAGATACAGGAAGCTGGACTAGATGGGCCTTTGGTCTGATCCAGCATGGCTCTTCTTATGTTCTTATGTTCTTATGTTCCTTCAGAACTAGTCTAAAATACCCAGTGCAAATTTGGTATTGGTCCTCATGTGATTTGATTTGGGATTACAGATTTGCAGCATTCTGGGTGATATAAATCCATATCTCCCACTCTAGTTTGGTCTCTGATTCAATAATTCAGAAAGCAAGTCTTTGGACCATTGAGTAATGTAGAACATGCCTGATCCAACATGGTCCAAATTCAAATCTTCACTGCGCAATTCAAATCTCTCTGCCTTTCACCAACCACTGTTGGGAATCAACACACCTCAATGTATATAAATAATCCAACCTGATATCTAGCATCTTCCACCATTCCTTTGAAATATAAATCCTGTTACATATGAGTATATATATATATATCTCCCATTATGTGACCTGCTCTCCGGTGACAGGAGTCCCAAGATATGTGACATATCTGTCTGCATGTGGGATGCACAAAGACTCATTATGCCTACACACATCAAGGAGGACTGATTCAGAATTTCCTTGCATGCACCCCACAGTGGCCATAATTATTTGCGTTTCATGAGTTTTAACCAAATATTTTTTCTCTTTCTTGCCCCTGACTTCTGGAAGCAGAGTAAGATGCAGCCAGAGACCTCCCTAGCAAAGTCTCCTACATCAAGAATAAATCGGAAAGTGCAAACAAGCAAAGATGCATAAATATACAGTCATTTTCCTGAGCACTGATTCCATGAAAGCTCATTATAGCTGATTTTAACTAAACAAGAGCAAAAGCAGCATGTTCGTGCTCAGCATGTAAGGAGCAGACCCCGACTTCCTTGGCACGCTCGAGGCTGCATGAAGAAATATTGGCTTTGCATAACTCCAACAAAGCTGCTTTCTTCATAAATTAAAATTCTTGAAAGTCGCATTGTATGATTTGGTCAATAATCTAATATATTGTTGTTAGGCCCTTCCATCTTCAACCTCATTTTTCCGTTGCCGATTTATTAACCACTCTGCTTCTTGTCATATGTTGTGTGTGTGTGTGTGTGTGTGTGTGTGTGTGTGTGTGTGTGTGTCCGTGTTAGTTCGATTGTATGTAGATGATAGATAATGAGACATCTAGAGGAATGCCTTATTCACACATTATTTATGTCAACTGATTGACTAGTTTGATCCATAGATGTAAACAGAGCAGGACAACTTAGGCTTTGCTACAGGACAGCAGGGCACTCTATGGACCACAGAGTACCAAGAAATTACTAGGCAGCCCTTAGCATCACTATCAGCTCTTTTTTTCGGGGGGGGGGGGGAACTCTTCCTAAGGGGTGCTCCAAACTCTTCTGCCATTTGAAATAGGAGCCAATTAACATAAGAACATAAGAAGAGCCATGCTGGATAAGGCCCCACCAGATGCATCTGGGAGTGCATGAGACTAGATATCTGTCTCCTGATACCACTCCCCTGCATCTGGCCCTTGAAGTACCCCGGTTTTAAGCCTGGAGATTACACATCCCCATCATGGTTTGTAAGCTGTGATGGACTTTTCCTCCAGGAATCTGTCCAATCCCCTTTTGAAGGCATCCAGGCCAGATGCCATCACCACATCCTGTGGCAGGGAGTTCCACAGACTAACAACATGATGGGTTAAAAAAATATTTTCTTTTGTCTGTTCTTACTCTCCCAGCACTCAATTTGAGTGTATGTCCCCTAGTTCTGGTGTTTTGTAAGAGGGAGAAGAGCTTCCCTCTATCCACTTTATTCATGCCCTTCATAATTTTGTATGTCTCAATCATATTCCCCCTCAGGAGCCTTTTTTTCCGGACTAAAGAGCCTCAAATGTTTTAGCCTTTCCTCATAGGCAAGGTGCCCCAGCCCAGTAATCATTTTAGTTGCTCTATTTTGCACCTTTTCCCAGTTCCACTATGTCTTTTTTGAGATGCAGTGACCAGAATTGTACACTATACTCCAGGTGTGGCCTTACTATTGTTTTTAATAATGGCATTATAATGTTGGCTGTTTTATTTTCAATCCCCTTTTTGATAATCCCTAGCATGGAATTGGCCTTCTTCACCACTGCCACACATTGGGGAGACACCTTCATGGAGCTGTCCACCAACACACCAAGATCTCTTTCCTGATCCGTCACGAATTTGCCTCCCGAATTATGATACCATAAAATCCCCCCTCCCCATGTCCATCGTGTGCCCTATCGGACAATGCTAAACACTAACAAAACAGGAACAGGCATGTACTGCATCCATATCCAACAAGAAGTTTCCATTTAAGGAGAAACACAGGCCGAAATATTTTCAGTAAATAATTAAATAAATAAGGAGGAAGATATTTGGCTGGCAGCACTACTGTGGAGCAGCTCTCTTACTCCGCTGCCCCACCCTGAAAGAAAGAGTAAGACAAGCATCAGGGTGGAGGGGGTGAGTTCATTACAACTTTGCATTTATAGTCCACTTTTTCTGCCATCCGTTCCAGGCAATGTATGTAGTTTTCCTCTCCAGTTTACCCTTACAACAATAGCCCTATGAATTATGTCATAAAATGACTGGGTCAAGATTTTATTTATTTATTTATTTATTTATTTATTTATTTTATTTATTTATTTATTTTATTATACTGGTTAAAATCACTTTACTAAAAAACCCCATTTTAATCTGGGGTTTCTCCAACAAAGTATTTAAGCATATTCTAATTGAGAAGGAAATTAGTGCGGTTCTACATAATAGAATTGATCAAGAATTAATTAATTAATTAATTAATTAATTAATTAATTAATTAATTAATTAATCCCACCCATCTGGCCATAAGCCACTCTGGTTGGTTAACAATCCACTGAAACCAACAACAACTAACATAACAGCACATACAAAATAACTAATAGCAACAAAACCCATAATTTGACCAGTTATCATCGCATGGAACATCACAGATATACTAAGATTATAAAAATAACACTAGATCATTAAAAAGCAAATGATCATTCAGTGAGTTTCATAGCTTCAGTTGACTGGGGACAAAACCTTAATCTCCCAAGTCTCCATTCAACAACCTAGTCCAGCCATCATAACCTCCTCCTCCTCCTCCTCCTCCTACTCCTCCTCCTCCTCCTCCTCCTCCTCCTCCTCCTCCTCCTTCTTTTGAAAGGTGGGACTTTTAGGTCCCCTGGCAAATAAGGACACACCACAAACAGATGAACAGTTTTCAGTCCATAGCCCCTTTAAATGTGCCAGGAACCAGGGGGCCATATAGGCCTTGTTGAGAATGGCTGCTCCACTCACTCATCAACAGAACCATAGTGTCTAGATCAAGGGAAGTGATAGTACCAATCTATTCTGCTCTGGTCAGACCCTGCCTGGAGTACTTTGTCCAGTTCTGTGCACCTCAATTTTAAAAGGATGTTGACAACCTCGAGCAGGTCCAGAGGAGGGTGACCAGGATGGTGGAAGGTCTGGAAGAAATGTCTTACAAGTAACAGCTTAAGGAGCTGGGAATGTTTCAAAAAGAAGACTGAGATGGGATATGATAGCTATGTTTAAATATTTGAAAGGATGTCATATTGAGGAGGGAACAGGTTTGTTTTCCATGGCTTCAGAGACTAGGAGTGAGGGCAAAGGTTTCAAATTACAGGAAAAGAGATTTCATTTGAACTTCCTGATGGTTAGAGCTGTTCGGCAGTGGAATATGTTGCCACTGAGAGTGAAGGAGTCTCCTTCTTTGGAGGTTTTTAAGCAGAGGCTGGATGGCCACCTATCGGGAGCACTGTGATGAGGGTTCCTGCATGGGAGGGAGTTGGACTGGATGGCCCTTGAGATCTCTTCCAACTCTATGATTCTAAGATTCATTTACTATACCACACTAATTCATTAAGTCCAATACCTGTGTTGAATATGGAACAGACTTTGAGCTCTGCCATTAATGTTTTGACTGAGCTCCTTACCAATAGCATCCTTGCAGGAAGCCTGTATTGGGCCAAGTGGTCTCACCCTACGATGACTCACCACTTTGTTTTTGTTGTTGCAACTCAGCGTAGCCTTCCAAGAGAGATACAGTAAATTTTATCCCTTGGGGATATGGGACTGACCTGAGGCCAATAAGTTTCCTGCCTGAGTAGATGGCAGAACTTTGGACTTCTTGTATTTCTCTGAGGTACTCAAGTCTACACTACACAACTCAAGGGATCTCAGAACTGCTTCCTGTTGAACCAATGGCTTAAGAAAAGCTTGTGAAGACAATTGCTTTGCTTAGGAACTCCTTGTGAGCCCCATCTTTGTGGCAGAAAGACCCTGCATGGAGAACCATCTCCCTTGTGCCTCACCTACCCTGGAGTGGTACAGCATCTATTTTTTTTCTCCTCCCCTTTTGAAAGATATGAAACTACTAAAAGGGGGAAAGGCATTAGATTGGATAAGTGGTGACAGAGAGCGAAAATGAATCTTCGCAAGTTCATGATAACCTGTGAAAAAACAAGCTGAAAATAGCTGTCACTGCAGAGCTGCCAACGAAGAACAGGCCCGTAAGATCTGATGATACAAAGTACTTTAAAAGAATGGCATGGAAGTAGAGATAGCTTGCTTTTGCAGAGGTTCCAAACAATTGCTTTGGGTGGCACTTCCATGGCTTAAGGGGTAACGGTGAGAGTTGCTATCCAGCATTGCAGTCAAATTTGCACTAAATAATGGTTTAAAAGCTGCTTGGCTTTGGCCAGAGGTCACCCAGAGTATCATGTTCATTTAAAAAAGATTTAAATATCTGCCAGAAAGTGCTAGCATGGTTTCCTTAAACTGTAGGGAGAATTTTAGCTAATTTTCCATATGATAGGCACAGTACTCTATAGGATGGACCCACGACCATTGCAATGAGATCAAACTGTTCTAATTGTGTCCTGTGGGAACACCCCAGTGCTATCAGGAGAGCATGATGTTTCATAGGTGATATGGATGCCACAGAAAGACTGTCACAAAAAAAGAATGTCTCACTATCACTCCTGCCCACAGCACTAGAGGTGGGCATGAACAAGTAAATCGTGTTTCATCTTGGTTCATGGTTCAGTAAAGTCCACAAACCACACATTTCCATGGTTTGTTTGTTTGTTTGTTTTTGAATAAACCACACATTGATTTGTTAGTTCATTTGGGATGAGAGAGAGAGAGAGAGAGAGAGAGAGAGAGAGAGAGAGAGAGAGAGAGAGAGAGAGAGAGAGAGAGAGAGAGATTGGTGGAAGGCTCAGCTGAGGAAGTCAGGCTACCTCAACATGCTGACAGCAGATGGGGAAGAAAAGGCAGTGGCAGGAAAAGGTAGAGAGTCAACAGAGTCAGTGGGAAAGGGGGTAGCTGTGGAGGCAGGGGAAATGAACTAGGAAGCTTGTTACAAAGCATAAAAGTTCATTGCTTCAAGAAAGTTCAGGTTCTCTGGTTTGAACAAACCCGAACCAAGACAAACCAACAAACCAGCAATTTCCCATGAACTTCCTCTTTCATTTTTGTGTGTGTGCACATCTCTAAATAGGACCAAACCTGCCCAATCCTAGTAATGAGAAAGGGGATTTCAAGGAAACTGGAATTAGGGGGTCCTGATGGCTTGCACCATCTACCAGTAGCAGTGGACGTTTCCTCCATTAGAGGTTTTTAACGCTTATGTATCAAACAAAACACAAACCTTGCCCTGGAGTGAATTGTGAATTACTTTCTGACCACAGTGGAAATTCCAAGGTATTGAGAGTTGTGTTTGTGATAGAGCCAGGGTGACAAATAGTGCACACTTTTTGTGGTTCCTAGGATGGAAGACCATTTCATTCTACCAGGACACTCCTTGAAGGATTTGAAGGCCACCATTTTGGAACAGAATTATTACAAATTGAGAATACAAAGAGAAACAGCTGAGATAAAATTTATATGCATGATGGGCACACATAAGAACGGATTGAACATAAGTCAAGGTTTCTTGAGTCGTTATCAAATGTAATACCGTACTCCCATATTTTCACTGTTGTTTTCTCATGGAAGTTTATCTCTCACCAAAAGACTCTAAGGTAAAAACTGTCTAATGTAAATTTTCCCAATCATCTTGGGGCATTTATACACGACCCCTAAACTCTGGGGCAAATGGCTCCCAGCTCTGGAGATTAAAAATGTTTACCCACCAGCTCTGGAGTTAACTTGAAATTAAGTGTGACCCCGCCCACTTTAGCGCGTCCCAGCACAGCTTTCAGGTACCTGCTTTTTGGATGTGACAAATATTTGATCCGGTGTAAGGATAGTGAGTGCGGGGCTCTCCTGGCTTCTGTTTGTTCTTTTTGCGCCCGCCCCTTTAAGAGATCTGAATGCTGCCGGGAACAAAACGGAGGTAAACCGGCATTCTTTTCTTTCTTTTTTCTCCCTCCCTCATGCAGCCAGCAACCAGGAAGTGCGGAGGGGGGTGGGGACAGAGGAAGAGCAACGAACCCCTAAGATCTCTGGTCCGAATTTAAGTGGCCAGCAGATCTTAGGGGTCATGTAAAAAGGCCCTTACTCCCTCATAACCCCATCTCACCCCTCCTCTCTTCCAACCCCCTCACCCTGGGGTGGTGTCTGTTTTCGGTCTCTTGAATAATTTTTACTACAGAGCCATAAAACTATACAAACGATATCACTGCTTGCAAAATATCTATGTCCAGCAATCCATTCTATGTAACCCTTCCATACTACCATTTTTCTGTTTGTCTCTTTTTTCTAATACCAACAAACCCCAGCTTCCACCATGCTAGGCAAAAACTGCCTGCAACTCTGTTCCCTCCCATTATCTCTTAAACTTTCCCACTCCCTTAACTTCAAATGAACCCCCCTCTACCTCTTCCTCTTCCCCCTCCCCTCCCCACCCTCACCCAGATCTGTTTTTTTGTCTCTTTAGGATTTTTTGCAACAGAGCTTACATGCAACAGCCGATGAATATTTGACATGAAACGTATATTCCATTACATATTATATTGCACACTTCATTCTGCTGCTATATGTCTGAAGAAGTGGACGTGCCCATGAAACAGTACATTAAAGTATGAAAGTTAGTCTTTAAGATGTTTTTGTCTTTTGTTTTGTTGTATTTTTCTTTGATTTTTTTGCCTGGAATGCTTGCACAGACTAACATGGCTACCTTCTCCAAAACTTCTGCATCATAGATCTAATTCTGTGTGGATCCCAGGACAAAATATGACTCAGACAGATTAAAATGCTGCTGGAACACAGTCTTAAATGTTACCTATTTTAGATGATATAGTTGTATATTTTTGGGCTACCTAGATGTTGGAGTAGATCACCATTGATGTGCCTAACAATTCTTTGTTCTACATCAGTTAGGAAGTAAGATTCATTTAGTTTCAAGGCACCTATACACAGTGTCATGTGTAAAGTACTGCACATCCATACCCAAGCATGATAGCAGCAGGTTGGTAGATATCAATAGACAATAATGTGGGAGTGACAACTAAAAGTAAATATTGTAAGGTGCCCTGTGCTGTTCTGAAACTGTTGCTTCTTGCCTTTCTTCGCCTTTCTAATTACTGAATTCTATCAAAATTAGACACCAGAAACATGTGCTCCAATCAATCAGTCAGTCAAGAGGCAGTGGAACAATGGACAACCTCCTCTGTGGACCGCATTCATTATTTCTCTGTAGTCATTAGGAGTGGAGAGCTGAGTGTGCATGAATTCACACAGAGAATTAATGGGCCACATCAAAAAGATAATGGCTTCACTGTGGAGGACAGCAGGCAAAAAAGACAAAGCTGCAAAGGAAAAGAGAGAATGCCAAAGAAAGATTAGACGGGAGAATACCGCAACATATATTGTGAGCAGCAAACAATGTGGTTGAGACATATTGCCTAACACACCTGTAGTGCTTTTATTTCCCAAGGACCTTGATAAAGGAAGAAAAAAATTGCTGAAATGGAGGCCTTAAATAGATCCCTTAATGGACGGGGACACCGACTCTATACAGCAGCTACTTGGATGAGCAGAACATTTGGGAAGGAATCTTGTTTCAGGAGAGAATTAATTACTCACAGGGCCATAGAAACCAACAGCTCAGGTTGTGTGTTGCATTCATTAGAGTCCTCCTGTATGCCCTGAGCCCATTTATCCCATTCAATGCAACAAGAACATTACAGGGCAGGAAAACTGGCTAGACTGCTTCTGAAGCCAACTGGGTCCTACCAATTGCACAATATCAGTGACAGATCACAGTAGGGTGCAGAAGAAGTACATCCTGGACATAACCTGGACAGAGATGCAGAATGGCAGAGAAGGCCCTAATATTAGACAGAGTTCAGGTACTGGTGTGCCTCAAACTTGCAAAGCATTCTTTACTAGCGGAGGGTTGAGTTTTGGATGCCAAAATACACCCCATAAACCTTCTACTCTCTCGTATGACAATGGAGAAGCATTACCAGCATCGAAGTGTGTTTGGAAGGTACAGTCCAGCACCCTCTGTTCAGAGAACGGTTCATTCATTTCATTCATTCATTAGATTTCTATACTGCGCCATCTAGTCCAAACGTTACTCTGGGCAATTTACAGTAATAAGGAATACTGTATATAAATTATTACTAACAATAACAAAAAAAGAACATAAGCAAAAAATACAAATTGATTTAAAGTTACAAAATACAAAATACAAAGTCTATAACAGTTTAAAACAATAAAATTAAGCCAACAAAATGAATGGAAAAAATCAATCATATACCAGACAGACATAGCAAGAGGTGAAAGAGGAAATTATATTTACGTTTTTTTATTAAATTTTAAACTACATACAACGACATAAAAAATGAAAGTAAAAAAAAACTACAACAAACAATATAAGTGCACCCCCATCCCACGGGTCCATCCATACATTCTTATTCGTTGCTCCATCTTCTATTCTTCTAGTAGTCTTCTTAAAGTTCTCTTCTCCAGAATTGTTGTGAGATATTCGTGGACTCTTTCCCTTTTCCTTCGACTAGTACATAATCTAAAAATTTACCCCAGATATCGTAGAAAATGTCTTTTTTCATTTCTCCTCGTTTAACCTTTAAACTGCAGGAGAGTTTATCGTTTATAGCTATATCCCAAAGTTCATTATACCAGTCTTCCATCTTGAATTCTAGTTTTGACTTCCAATTTTTGCTATAATTAATCTAGCAGCTGTCATAAAATTTGCTATTAGTTCCTTTGTTGTAACAACATAATCTTTACTTGTTAACAATGATAATAATGCTATCTCTGGATTACAATCTATATCTATCTTAATCATATTACTTAGCTCTAAAAACACTTTTTCCAGAACCTTTGGACTATTTCACATTCCCACCAAAGATGCAAGTAAGTACCAAGCTCTTTTTCACATTTCCAACATATCTTAGAGTAAGCAGGATTCATTCTATTTAGTCTTACTGGGGTTAAATACCATCTGGAAACCAATTTGAAGTAGTTTTCTTTTATCCTGACTGACAATGATCTCAAAATTCTCATATTCCAAATTTTTTTCCAGTCTTCTTTCTCTATCTGTACATTAAGGTCTTGGTTCCAAACTTCTCTCAAGGTGTTTAACTCCTTCATTTCTGATAATTCCCCTAGTATTTTATATATTTTACGTGTTATTCCTTTCTCTGAATTTTCCTGTTCAGACTCAAGCGATAGTAGGAAATGTTCAAATTTTGTGCATTCTCTAATTTGATTATTTCTCTTTCCCCAGTCCTTTATCCATTTTCCTAGTTGAATATAATTTAACCATGTTAAATCACTGGGTTGCAAAATATTTTTATATCTTGAATTGTTTTAATCTTGAGCATCCAATCCTTTAGTCTAGCTATTTTCTTAATTTTAAATAACTCCAAATAATGCTTCAAGTTGTCTGGAAAGCTTTCCAAGTCAGTAACTAAAGCCAGTGGGGATCCCTTCGGAGACAAGATTTTCCTATATGTTCTCCATGTAGCAATTAAACTATTCAATAGGGGGTTGTCAATCTTTACTTTGTTTTTAACTTCCGTGAATAAAAATGTGTTTATTTCCCCCTTTATATCCAAAGACTCTTGCTCCCACCATATTAACTTCTGTGGTTTAAAAAGAATTTCCCCCAAAGAACTAAGTTGATTGGCTATATAATAATTTTTTATATTGGGTATACCTATTCCTCCTTCTTTCTGAGATCTATACCATAGACTTTTATTTATTCTTGATTTTTTCCTGCATTACAATACCTATTTATCATGTCTTGAGAGTTTTAATTTCCTTTTCTAAAAACTGAACCGGTAACATTTTAAAAATAAAGTTAATTTTTGGAAGTATTTTCATTTTTATCAATGCAATTCTGCCAAACCACGATAATTTTAGTTTAGAGTAGGATATTAATTTGTTTTTCATCTCCTCTTCTAATTTCGAAATATTTCTTTCTTTAGTTTTAGTAAATTCTTTATGGAGTTCTAATCCTAGATATTTAATGCTTTTTCCCGGTTTAAGTCCAGATTTTTCAATCATCTTTAAGTCATGTTTTCCATAATTGAAGAATAAACTCTCTGATTTTTGCCAGTTTACACATAATCCTGTTATTTCTCCAAATTCTTCTAAATGAGTTTTTACTCTTTGAATATTCTCTATTGGGTTTACAATAGTCAAAAGAGCATCGTCCGCGAATAAACTAATTTTAGTTGCCCCATCTTTCCCTATACCTTTAATAAAGATGTCCCTTATGGCATTTGCCAGAGCTCTATAACAATACAAAAAGGACTGGAGAAAGAGGACATCCTTGTCTAGTTCCTCGGCCTAGGTGATTTGTTCAGTCAATCCATCATTAACTATTATTGAGGAAGTGCCCGTTGAATATAGTTGATTTATTACTCCCAAAAAGGATTTCCCAAATCCCATTTTTTTAACAATATTTTTAATGTGGGCCATTGAACACAATCAAAAGCTTTATAAAGATCTAGAGATAACATCCCAGCTTTAGTAGTACTCTTACTCATTTCATAAAGAACATTCAAATTCCTTCTAATAATATTTGCCATTTGTCTACCTTTGATAAAACCACATTGATCCTCTTTAATATATTTAGCTATAAATTTATTCATTCTTTTAGCCAAAATTGCTGTGAAAATCTTAGCATCTTGATTTAATAAGGATATTGGTCTGTATGACCCAATATCCATTAAATTTTTATTAGGTTTTGGAATTAAAATAGTTAAAGAATGGGTCCAAGATCTCGGAATTTGTTCTCCATTCAAAAGTTATATAGCTTCTTTAATTTAGGTATTAATACTGCTTTAAAAAGTTTGTAAAATTCAGGTCCCAGAGCGTCCACTCCGGGCGTTTTATTATTCTTTAATTTGTCTATTACCTCGCTTATCTCTTGATCTGTAATAGGCTTTTCCATTTCCAGCATATCTTCCTGTTCCAAGACCCTCTTTAAATTCTTAGTGATATACCTTTCTATATCCTCCTTAGGTTTATTTTTTTGTAGTATATAACAACTGATAAAACTCTTGTATAGCTGACAACTTTTCCTTCATTTGTGTGCATGTCTTACCTGAGGAGTCTTTTATAATCCCTATTGTATTCTTGTCTTGTCTTTTCTGTGCTAATCTGGCTAAAAGTTTTGAGTTCTTGTTGCTGTATTCAAAAAAATTTCTTTTTAGGTACAGAAGATTCCTTTGTGTTTGTTGTAAATCTAGATCTTCTAACTCTTTTTTCCTTGCTTCAATCAACCTCAATATCTTATTATCCTTAGTAAGAAAAAAATTGGGATTCTAAATCTGCTATTAGTTTTTCTAATTTTCTTTTATTGAGTTCTTCCTGTTTTTTAGTTTTAATATTTTCTTTATGATAAGGCCTCTAGCTACCGCTTTCAGGGTGTCCCATATGATTGGCGTTTGGCTACCTGCCTTTTCGTTTATATCCCAAGTTTCCAACCAATCTTTTTGACCTTTTCCAGCACTTCTGGATATTGAAATATTTTTAAATTCATTCTCCACCTTTTAGCTTCTCTATAATTTTTATTTGTTGCTAAATCAATCGACATTAAAGCATGATCAGATGTTTTTATGATCTCAATTTCGGTATTATTTATCTTGGGTATTAGGCTTTTAGAAACAAACACAAAATCTATCCTAGAATAGGTTTTGTGCGCTGGTGAGTAGAAGGTGTATTTTATTTCATCTCCTTTCAGTTCTCTCCAGACATCCTTCAATCCTGTTGTATTTATAAACTTTGCTAGAGTTGTATGTCTTGTCCTCCACTCTTCCTTTTTACATACCGATTTATCTTTAATTTTATCTAAGACCATATTGAAATCCCCTGCCATTATTAAATACCCCTTTTTAACCGATTCAATCTGATCCCAAAGGAGATTGTAAAAGCGGCCTTGGTTAACGCTTTGGTGCATACAGATTAACCAAAGTATAATGATCTTTCCCCATTAGAACTTGCAATATTATATATCTACCTTCTGAATCTTTTACCACATTTTCAACAACACATTCACAACTCCTTGAGATTATAATGGCAACCCTCTTGCTTTAGATGTGCCAAAGCTTTTTTCATAAATATCAACATTTGGAATTTTTAATTCATTAATACCATCTCTTATTTGATGAGTCTCTTGCAAAAAGGCAATATCTATTTTGTGCCTTTTGATCATCGCCAGATTCTATTTCTCTTCAAAATGACCCCAGACCTTTCACATTCAACGTTGCTAATTTTATAAACTTTCCCATAACCTATTTCTTTTGGTTTCAATATTCTGAATGGTCGTTGTGCATACAAAAGTAAAAACACCATCAATTAATAAAAAATAAACTAAAATAAATCTAATCCTCCACCCTAAAAACTATTTTCTCCCACCCCACCAGCTATCATACTGTTTAGCATGTGCATCAAGGGGATGGGAGGGAGGAAGTTGTCCACAGACATTAGCCAGCCTAGATCTCCTAACTCTTAAGTAGCGTGTTACTGAAAATTCTATAAGTTGTTCTACCCCCTCTAAACCACCCTCTTCAAAACAAGCAAACAAACAAACAAAAACAAAAAAGGGAAGGGTGGAGAGGAGGGGAAAAGGGAAGAAAAGGGATAATGAAAAGAAAAAGAAAAAGAAACATCCCAAAAACAAAAATTAATAGGAAATTATATTTACCTATGTCAACATATTTGTGTATGAGTATACATCTCTTGCATTTCTGATCTGTGGCCTTCACATTTTTTCTGTTATATGAGTTGGCACCCGCGTGTATGCAATCAGTGTAACGGGTGGGAAACTTCAGAGTGTGTGGTTTATATAAGGCAGGCTGTGATGTTGTGGAAAATGCACCACTCTGTGCCTTATATATGAAAATCCAGAGGAGGTAGCAGGCAACTATCTAAATTGGATGAAGATGAAGGAAATGCTGGTTTGACTCATAGGAATTCTGATTTATGAATACCTGGCCCACGGGTCCAGAGAATCAGAGAGAGTGACTTGGAGGAAAAGAGAAACAAGTTGACCTCTGTAGTAGATGGGAAGTAGCTGAGGAGACTTAATGTTATTCCAGGGGCTTGTCCCTGAAGAGACCCAACTTGAAAACAGCTGCCTTAAGCTCTCTTCGGAGAGGATGCACTGTAGAGCAGCTTGGGCTTCCCACCGGCACCTGAATTTCACGTCGTTTTCCTCTAGGATAAAACACACCCGCAAGACCAATTATGGTGGAAATTGAAAGGAGTTCAACGAAGCTGATGAAGATAAACAAGGCACCCCAGACAGGCTGAGGCTTTGCTACGAGCACTCCAGTGGGACAAACACTTAGGAGGAGACATGTGGTTGATTTAATCACCCACTACAGTCCATGGGCCAAGTGAAATCAGAAAGGCAGAAGCAAACTCGAAGGCAGTCGATAAATTTATTCAAACTTATCAAACAGACAGAAAGCCAGCAAAATGAACAAACATGTCCTGGCTGCCTATGAGTTTCATCATTTAGTTGGCACATCTTGAATTGATTTGGTGCAAAAATGTGGGCTAGTTTATGGTCCACTTTCGACACACACTCAGAAGTGTGTTCAGTTCACTTTAATTAGATACGCCATCACTTTGATTGGGTGGTTGGATGCCCTAGCTTTATATGCTACAATCCCATCTATTTGGTTTATGGGGGGGAGCAAAAAAAGTGTTCTGCTTATATACCACCCCATACCACTTCAAGTAGTCTCTGGGCAGTTTACAGTTTTAATTACAGTGTGCAGGCTACACATTGCTCCCCCCAGCAAGATGGGTACTCATTTTACCGACCAGGGAAGGATGGAAGGCTGAATCAAGAATGAGCCTGCTAGCTGGGATTGAACCCCAGGTCGTGAGCACAGTTTTAATAGCAGTACAGGCATTTAACCACTGTGCCATGAGTCAGGCATGGAAAAGCAAATGGCTATGTCTGGAACTTCTACCCCAAAAGCGATCCCACAGAGGGCTTGTCATTTTTGCCTTTGCCTTAGGGGCCAGTCTGGTAGAATTTCAATTCACATGTAACGTGGGGTCAGATAGTTCCAAATTCTGAGATTTCCTCACTGTAGGACCTTGATTCCTGCACTGAGAAGGGAGTTGGACTCGATGGTTCAATGGTTGTACGGTTCTATTTCTTACAAGATGGCACTTGGCAAGGTGGCATCTCCCTTGTCTGCCTTGTATTCTGCAGGAGGGTGGATAGATGCAGGATACAATGGGCAACATGAGTCCACAGAGGAGAAATAACAAGAATTTAAGCAGCCAAAGAACAGTCAGATGGCCATGAAAAGATGCCCTGTCTTGGTGCAGCAAGGAGCAGTCATTCTGTGGCAACAGATTAACCTCAAAGCATAATGTGTCCAATAAATGGAAGCAGCAACCAGGGAGGAAATGAATGGAGCCTGTGTGTGTGTGTGTGTGTGTGTGTGTGTGTGTGTGTGTGTGTGTGTGTGTGTGTGTGTGTGTGTGTGTGTGTGTGTGTGTGTGTGCACGTGCGCATCTTTTGCACTCAAGACGTTTGTACCTGGGCATGATCCATGCATAGAGAAGCAGTCCAAAAGCTCTTGAAAGCTCCTTTTCTTGACAGATTAGGAGTTTGCTTTAAACCACTTCAGGGCAATAGCTGATGTTCCTATTTGTCTTCTGCTTGGAGCTCACCAGGGTTGGCTCACCCTGCCCTCATCCGAGGCCAAGCCCTGCAGCTGGACATTTTGTACATAAAAAGCAACGACCCTTCCCTGCAGATTTTGCGAAACTCAAAAGCTCTATGGAGCAATGCTTACATGGACGCCCGTCCCACAGATGGCAAGGTGTTAACACAGTTCACGAGACGTTCTTGATCCATTTAAAAGTGCCGCCACGGGAGACAGGTGAGATCAACCTGAAAACAAGCTGAGCCACAGCTGTTTCAGGCTTTATCCGCAGTGGACGGTACCCTTGAATTATGCACAGAAGGCTATAAGTGAGTAAAAGAGATCCCCATAGCAATATTAAGGTATGGTATTTTAATTACTTCTCTGTATCCTTTTCTCCATATGGAGAAAAATGCCCCCGATCAAGCAAAGTCTGCTCTCCTAAGGATTTGCTTTTATTTTATCTTTGGTTCAGGCCATTAGCCGGTGCAGCTGGCTGGGATTCATTCACGAAGGGAATGCCCCTCAGGAAAGACCAATGGCCCATCAAATGGCATCACCTAGTCCATTGCAAAGAGGTGCCTGCCAAATGTTTCAGGGAGAGTGATAAAACCCACCATAATGAATCTAATTGCAGGATATGGCACCCAGGGGGACCATCCTTCTGTGGCTTCCACTGGGCTCCCAGCCATATCCTCAAAATGAGAATTGATGGCTCTCGTAATCATTTTCTAATGCTCATTAACACCTGGTGCTACCTTTGTTCTTACCCATAGCACAGTTTTGCCCTTTTAAATTGTGTTTGGGACTTTGCCTGATGCACCCACTTGCAAAAGAGTGGATTTCTGCCACTCTTCAGCCCAAAAACTGCCCTGACTATTCTTTACATGATATATTTTGAAGCAAAGGCCTACTTCAGTGATCCAGTTCAACACTACACTTTGAATCACTACATTTCCTTTTTATTTATTTAATTTTGCCTTTCCTTTTCCATGAGCAAAGATTCTTCATGCCTTCTTTTGCAAGTCAAAACCTGAGAATTTTAGGGCCCTTACTGTGTCCCATCAAGAGAAGGTGATTCATAGTTCAAAGGTTCCACTGCTTAAGGGGCCACTGATATAAGGCCACTACTTCTAGATAAAGCGATATTTCCTGGTAGCAAGAATGGACAGAGCTAACTCTAGTTTTACATGGACTCCGATCATGCTACCCCATGCCCAACTCTACTGATTTGGGGTGCAGTGGTTAAATGCGTGTACTGCAGCTAAAACTGTGCTCACAACCTGGGGTTCAATCCCAGGTAGCAGGCTCAAGGCTCACGCAGCCTCCCAGCCTTCCGAGGTCGGTAAAATGAGTACCCAGCTTGCTGGGGGGGGGGCAATGAGTAGCCTGCAAAATTAAATTGTAAACCTCCCAGAGAGTGCTGTAAGGAACTTCACTGTTACCTTTCCCTGGTGTTGGCCTATCAGACAGGGAGGCGGGGTGATGCATTTCCCTGCACTGATTGGCCGGCACCAGGGAGAAGGAACGATGACATCAGAGCCTTCTTCTTTGTTGAAGCTCAGCCCCGTGCAGGTCCAGAACAAGGTAAGGGATTGGATTATTGCATTTTGGAGGCTTTCGAAACCAGGTGGGCTCCCGCATGTCATTTTGGAACAGGTAGCTTCCAAAACGAATAGCCCATCCCTACCTATCACTACTAGTATGTAAGTGCCCAGGTACAGCTGTGTTTGTGGGGAAGGGTTATCATGTCTGAGCTGACAAATATCCTCATCAGACCAAGATTCAGAGCCTACAGGATCTGGAGAACAGTAGCAGGTGGAACCTGAATTGTTAGAAGGAATAGCCAAGGTTCCATCCCTTTCAGATGACAGGAGCTCACAGCAGTGTCAAGGGCAGAGCTAAGCCCCAAACCTGAAAGCAACTGTACAGGAAGAGGAAGAGCAAAGGAAGTTCTCCATTGCAGCTGAGGACTCATCACCAGTATTAAAGGGCAGTTTCTGTGTGATTCCTTCTCCAAGTCCATGATGTGGTACAGGTGGACAAAGCATGGTGGCTTGAGTCTGTTCCGGGCTAGAGAAGGGACTGAAAGCAACATGTCTAATCCAGGGTTTTGTAGTTCCTTATATCCTTGGAAGACCTGATATTTTGCCAAATTGGTGTCTGGCACTGGATTGGTTTTAGACTTCAACACACTTTGCTTGACAACTCCCTGGTAGGATTTGGTTTCGCTTTGGCCTGTTTCCTAGCTTCTGGCTGTAGATACTCCTTAATTGCTCTGTCTGCTGGCCATGTGTGGCTGCCCCAACTCTTGATTTTGGTCTGATTTAAAAGGTAACACTCTGAACTCTGGGTGGAATGAGCTGAACTGCTGATCGAAGCGAGCACATAGGCTTTCATCTACGTCAATGGAGCACCAACATTTAACCATAGAAGATAGCAATTGTCATTTTTATCATCATTTTATAATCTCAGAACTGGGGACTCTTATGGATCATTGAGTCCAGAAGCCTGTCAAGGAGAACCCAGCTCTTTCTGTGCTCCTAGGCTGGTGACATGCCAGCTGTGTAGTAGCGAATGAATTTGGTTTTGCATTAATATTCCTAAGCATGTTTTAAATTTATACAAACTGGAGTAGGCTGGTTTTTGAATAGGATGCCAATAGAATCTTGTAGTGGTGCAACCAATGCATATGCATGCAGTTCAGACACGCAAAGATACAAAGCAATCTAATAGTAGATAGTGAATAATAATTCAGATTAAAATGTCCTTGAGCAGAAAAGTTTTCATTTGCCAACGAAACACAAAAAGGATCACCTGGCATAAACGATCCACACTGTCACTATTTCCACAAACACAGTCTTATTGTGAGTCTGCGCTAGTTGTGTTTCTGATTAGAGATCTGTGAATCTTACAGTCATTCACTGTTGGGAAAAAGTGGCTTGAAAATTCACTCTTTTCACAAATTTTCTCTGGTGAGATTTATTTATATTTTCCATGAAAAATCTCTTGGCAAGCATTGTGGGATTGCAATAAAGATTTGTGGTTGGTTGGTTGGTTGGTTGGTTGGTTGGTTGGTTGGTTGGTTGGTTTAGAAGTATTTTTACCCCACCTCTCTCATAGAATCATAGAATCATAGAGTTGGAAGAGACCTCAAGGGCCATCTAGTCCAACCCCTGCCATGCAGGAACCCCATCACAATATTTCTGACAGATGGCCATCCAGCCTCTGCTTAAGAACCTCCAAAGGAGACTTCACCACCCACCTTTGTGGCAGCATATTCCACTGCCAAACAGCTCTAACTGTCATGAAGTTCTTCCTAATGTTCAAATGGGATCTCTTTTTGTGTAGTTTTCAAGCCACCTTGGAAAAGGACCCAAGGTGGCTTACAGTAATAAGGGACAATATAGAGTCCATTACAATTAAGACATATTCAAGTTTGAGAACGGAATTGTGGGACATCTTACATTATTAAAAGACAACATTAAAGCTACAAGAGAACTCGAGCAGTTAAAGAGGGAGTGAAAATTCCATGTAACCATGGAAGGTAGACCATCCAAATGTTATGGGGGATGGGGACTAACATTGAAAACATAGTGTCAAAGCAATCACACAGGGAAGATATAAACACAAAGTTATGAGTGGTTATTGGACATGGGCACGACTCGGCGAAATTGTCGTTTCCATTTTCGGTTATCGTTTCCGTTATGTAACGGAAACGGTAACGATAATTAAGCCATCAGAACTCGAACTCGAACCGAAAAAAGAAAAATTTGGTCGGGTTTTTCGTTTCCGTTTGTGGCATCGCGGCGATCATGCAATGCGAAGCACAGAAAAAGTTTTTAAAAGTTTTTTTTTTAAAAAAAAAACCCGACTCCCGGCCAAAAAAGCAGGTGAAAATATGCCTGCCTGAGGCTTTGCCACCTACCAGAGGGGTGGTTTCTGGGGGGTCCCTGACCTTTCCCCCCCTCTTCTCCTGTCCTGGGCTGCTTGCACCAGGCTGGGGGGGGTCATCCTCGTCGTCTCGCCATGCCATGCGGTGGGGGGGATCCAAAATGGTGACCGCAATTTTTCTTTTGAAATCGTGGTCAAAAAACACACCAAATCACCACAGAAACATGTTAAATTTATTTATTTCAAATGCATGAATTTTAATAGTAGCAGCAGTGGGTTTTTTATAGCAATAAAACGTCGTGTTGATTTTATTTTATTTCATTTTTTATTTTTTTAGACCTGCCCATTTGGGCTGGGCATGGGATGGGACCATGCAAATTTTTTGAACCATTCCACCAATGGCATCGCCAGGTTTTTGACTGACACTTCTGGATGTCTCAGAGGGCATAAAAAGCCGAGGCACCTTCCAGAAATCACAGTCGGATGTATGGATGTGGTTGAGGGAGGAGGGCTGGCTGCTGGTGCTGGTGTGATCCGATCGAGATTGAGAAGGGAGGCTGGAGGCTTTAGGATTTAAGTTAGGCAGACAGGGAGGGAATTGAATTTAGAAAATAATTTCTTTGATTCCCTGCAGCTTTGTCTGCTGAAGGGAATACCAGTTTATTCTTTATTTCTTTTCTGGCAGTTTGAGGATTTTTTTCTGATATTGGATAAAGGGGGAGGTTCGACTGGGAGTGGGAGGTGTGGATTTATTTTAAATATATATTATATACTACCATTTATTTTCTCTTTTCTCAACTTCAATTTGCTTGCACACACACACATTTGGGGTGCAAGCCAAGAAAGAACACCTAAGTGATATCCTAACTGCCCACTCGCCCATCCGCCCGCGCCGCCCCCCGCCTGCGGCCCGCGCCGCCACCTGCCCACTCGCCCGCCCACGGCTGCCGGCCGCCCATGGCCCCCGCCACCGCCCCCCCCGCACCTTCCCCCGCTACCCACCCCACCCCACCCCCGCCTAGGGCGCAAAAACACCTAGTGCCGGCCCTGATTGCGGGACGCCCCATGCTCTGGGAAGTCAAATCGCACTAAATCGTGGTGGAAATGACAAACGGAAACGACAAATTTTTGAAAAATTTCACGACAAACGGAAACGACCCAAATGGACCCCTTCCGACAAGCAAAAACTCGAAACATCATTTTTTCTGGTCGTGCCCATGTCTAGTGGTTATAAACACAATGTCTGTGTAGCCATGTATGGTAGATTCATATAAAAGACACATAATAGGTAGTCCATCATTCAGTGAAAGCTTGCCTGAAGAGAAAGATCTTTGCCTCTTCCTGAAAAGACAGCAGAGAAGGGGCAGTCCTGCCCTCTTGTGGGAGGGAGTTCCAGAGTCTGGGTGCAACAGCAGAGAAGGCCCTTTTATGTATTCCCATGAGACGTACCTGTGAGGATGGTGGGATGGAGAGAAGGGCCTCTCCCAATGACCTTAACACCCAAGCTGGTTCATACTGTGAGATTTGATCTTTGAGGTACCTAGGACCCAGGTTGTACAGAGCTTTGTAGGTTAAGGCTAGCACTTTGAATTATTCCCAATAGCTGATTGGTAGCCAGTGGAGCTGCTTTAGTAGGGGGTGTAATGTGATCTCTGTAACCCACCCCAGTCAGCAATCTGGCAGCTGCATTTTGGACCCTTTGATGTTTCCTAAGACTTTTCATTGGTAGTTCCACATAGAGCGTATTACAACTGTCTAGCCGGGACGTCACTGGGGCATGTGTCACCATGGCCAGAGCAGATTTCTCAAGAAATGGTTGTAACTTGCTTACTAGCCTTTATCGTGCAAATGCACTCCTGGCCACAGCCATGACCTGGGCATCTAGGCTCAAGGATGAGTCCAAGAGCACCATCAAGCTGCATACCTCTTTTTTTCAATTGGAGAGTGACCCCATCAACTTTACATCTTTTTGATGAATGGCCTCATTTTGGTGATGTGTAAATATCCACAACACACCCTTGAATTATTGCTCAAGCATCAAAAGTTTGTATATTGGCATATTCCCAAACTCACGTTTTAGATGGGTGTGTATGTAGACAATGTAATCCGAATGCAACTTCTGTTGCATTTCATAGACTTTGGCAGCTGTACCCCTTGGCCCCTCCCTAACATCCAGGGGCAGTTCCATAAGGCAAAACTAGCAAACAGGTGATCTCAAGACCAATGTAGAGATGTAAAGTGTATATTACCCATCAGTTCAAGGTGAGTAGTTTCCAAAGGCAGAGATAATATTTTAGCATGCAAAGCTGAAAATCCTACAAGGAATTCAATAAGCATGTCTGGTACTGAAAGTACAATTATTATGAATTCATTAATTATCTGCTGCTCTTTCTTGAAACCTGAATTTTACTGCCTGAAGTAGCTGCCTCATTCTGCTCAGTAGTAGGACTGGCTCTATTAGCACTACAAAATGAAATGAAAGCAAAACAAAAGAAAAACAGCAGCCCTACCTGGATTCACTTGACACCCTTGGTAAAATGAAGTACACTCAATCTTCCATTCCTGGTTCCCTTCTCAAAAGCAGAAACTGGTTAAATTCAAACTCATTGATACTGTGAATATTTTGTATATTATAGTTCTCATGATGCAGAGGTTAAGCTGCAGTACTGCAGTCACAGCTGTGCTTGAGGATCCCAACAAGCTCAGGCAGCGGGTTCAAGGTTGACTCAACCTTCTGAGGTCAGTAAACTGAGTACCCAACTTCCTGGGGGAGCAATGCCTTTTCACACGACCCCTGAGATCCGCTGGCCCCTTAAATTCGGACCAAAGATCTTAGGGGGTTCGTTGCTCTTCCTTCCTCCCCACCAGAGAAAGAGAGGAAAAAATGCAGCTCACCTGGAGGAACTTCCCAGAGCTCCGTTTCTCTTCCGTTTCTCTTCTGCTTGCTTTTTTCCCTCCCACCTCTTCTCTTAAAGGGGCGGGAGGCAAAAAAAACACAAACAGAAGCCAGGAGAGCCCCGCACTGACCAGATTAAATCCGGACCTGGGGATTTTCACCCACCTCAAGCAGGTACAAGAAAGTGCAGCTGGGTTGCGCTTAGGTGAGCGGGGTCGCACTTAATTTCCTGCAAACTCCGGAGCTGGTGGGAAAACACTTGTAAGGTCCGGAGTTTGCAGCCATTTGCTGCGGAGTTTAGGGGTCGTGTATAAAGGCCCTGTAGAGGTTGGTGCGAAACACCAAAATGGCATTTTGTTTCCTTTTTTTGTTTGTTTCTTTCACTTTGTTTGCCACGAAATGATTTTTAAAAAAAAGTTTTGTTTTTCATTTTTCATTTTGTTTCATTATTTGCTTTTTTAATTTTTAATTTTTTTTTACAAGTGCCGATCAGCTGTAGTGCGGGCCGATCAGTGCTTTTTTGTTTTATTGTGTGTGGTTTTTTTACACCTGACCAGCCCAACAGGTCAGCGCTTTAATCTCATGCCTTTAATCCCATGTCTGTGCGTGAGCCTGGCCAGCCAGTGCTTTTTTTATTATTTATTTTGATGAGTGCCAAGACCGACATTTGTCAAAATAAATAATAAACAAAAATGAAGTGGAACAAAATGAAAATTTCTGCTTCGTTTTGTTTCTTTTTTTTAAAAGGGCACTTCATTTTTCATTTTGTTCTCTAACGAAACAAAACATAAAAAAATGAAATAAAAAAATGTTTCGTGCCCATATGTAGTTGCCTGCCTAATTGAATTGTAAACCACCCAAAGAGTGTTTTAAGCATTGTGGGGCAGTATATAAGCAGAACATTTGGTTTTGTATTGCTTTCTTCTACCTTGAGAGACCCTTCACATCCTGGCTACCAACTTTTTGAACTGTTGCCGTCTGGCAGGAGATACAGGACTCTTAGGTCAAGGACAAATAGACTAAAGAACAGTTTTTATCACAGAGCGGTATCCAAGCTAAATGCGACAGTTTTAGCACTATCTTAATCAGTTTTAAGTAGTGTTTTAAATTTTGTAAGCAATTTTAAGAGTTTTTAATATTTTGTATGGTGTTTTATATGTTTTATGTGTTTTGTATGCTTAGAGTGTGTAGTGGAACAGCACTCTAATTTCATTGTGCATATTTTGCATATGCATAATGACAATAAAACTCTATTCTATTCTATTCTATTCTATTCTATTCTATTCTATTCTATTCAAGGCCAGCCCAGTACATTTTGCCACTAGAGATGGAACAGTAGTCCGAAGGCAATCAAGTTATTTTGACACCATATACTTTTCCCCATTAAGGTCAGCAAGAACTGAGAAGGTTAATTTAAATAGCTAATTGTTCACGACTGTTCCATGACACCTAAATTCTCCCACATATAGAAAATATTACCATCTGTTTAATCATGGAACCAGAGGATTGTGATGCTGGATGGGGCCTACAAGACCATCAGGTGAAACTACCTACTTGAATACAAACCAAAGAGTATCTGCCAGGTGGTTGCTCTGATTTCTCTTGAATGCCTCCAGTGTTGGCGGGCGGTGGGCAGGCGGGGCAGGGAGACAGGCGGGGGCGGTGGGTGGGCAGGACGATGGTGGGCGGGTGGCGGTGGGGGGAGGGGTGGCGGATGGTGGGGGTGACGGGCGTGGGGGTGGGGTGGCGGGCGGCGGGCAGCGGGCTGTCCAGCGCCCTCTGTCCATTTTGGCGCCCTAGGCAACTGCCTAGTTCGCCTTAATGGAAGCGCTGGCCCTGAGAATAGGGCTGGCACTGCTTTTAATTAATCGATTTCTGGAAGTGGTAGTGAGAGTCCATGGAGAATATTTGCAGGCTAAGAAGTGCTTGTGAGACTCATCAGAGTAATGTTGGCTGGCATACAGTTCCTCTATAATGGAAATGTTTTCAAAGAAAATGGTTTTAAATGTGAAATTCTGCATTCCGGCACCATGGCCCCCTTTAACTCCTACTGATGTCATTTCTTTGTGGTTTAAAGCAAAAGCAAAGCAAAGTGTTCTACTTATATACCGCCCCATAACACTTCAAGTAGTCTCTGGGTGGTTTACAGTTTTTTGATTACAGTATACAGGCTACACATTCCCCCCCAGCAAGCTGGGTACTCATTTTACCGACCTCAGAAGGATGGAAGGCTGAGTCAACCATGAGCCGGCTACCTGGGATTGAACCACAGGTTGTGAGCACAGTTTTACCTGCAGTACAGGCATTTAACTACTTTGCCATGAGGGTCAGGTTCTACCCTCCTCTGTATCTCATTTTTCTGTCTGTTCCCCACCCTCTAATATTCTGCTTTGGGGAATATGGCCACCCACACCCATTTTCTCCTTGTCCTGAGTGCTCCATCTTTCTTATTCTTTCCATGACAGTCACAGCGGCTGTTGTCATTATTGTTCGTCTATCAGAAGATGCATAGCTCAGGCATATTATCAAACAAAGTCATGCTAATGGCATAACACAGCAATACATTATCAGAGGAATGTTGTTTCTGATGATGCATTGCTGCAATACATTAGAGGGGTGCCAAGCAGAAGAAAGAGTCTCTTCTAAGACATGTACATAAAGGCAAGCTAGATTGGAGGCAACAGCTTGGGCTGCAAAGTGAGGTGGAGGTGGGCCTGCATACTCCCTTTTTCATGGAGCTTTCTTACCTTTGTCTGCTGCTAAGTTAAAATAGGATTGTATTTTGGCAAAATTATGTACAAAATAATGCAGGGCATGTGTAATGTGGACAGAGGAACTAGGGGGCATCCAATCAAACTGAGGGTTGGGAGAGTGAGAACAGACAAAAGAAAATGTTTTTTACCCATTGTATTGTTAGTCTACGGAACTCCCTGCCACAGGATATGGTGATGGCATCTGGCCTGAATGCCTTCAAAAGGGGATTGGACAGATTCCTGGAGGAAAAGTCCATCACAGGTTACAAACCATGATGGAGAAACCAGGGTACTTCAAGGGCCAGATGCAGGGGAGTGGTATCAGGAGACAGATATCTAATCTCATGCACTCCCAAACGCATCTGGTGGGGCCGCTGTGAGATACAGGAAGCTGGAATAGATGGGCCTTTGGCCTGATCCAGCATGGCTCTTCTTATCTTCTTATCTTATCTTATCTTATCTTATCTTATCTTATCTTATCTGGGAGTGCGCAAGACTAGATATCTGTCTCCTGGAGATTACACATCTCCGTCATGGTTTGTAACCTGTGATGGACTTTTCCTCCAGGAATCTGTCCAATCCCCTTTTGAAGGCATCCAGGCCAAATGCCATCACCACATCCTGTGGCAGGGAGTTCCATAGACTTACAACGCGCTGGGTGAAAAAATATTTTCTTTTGTCAGTTCTTACTCTCCCAGCCTTCAATTTGAGTGGAAGTCCCCTAGTTCTGGTATTTTGGGAGAGAGAGGAGCTTCCCTCTATCCACTTTACTCATACCCTGCATTATTTTGTATGTCTCAATCATATCCCCCCTCAAGCGCCTTTTTTCCAGACTAAAGAGGCCCAAATGTTTTAGCCTTTCTTCATAAGGGAGGTGCCCCAGCCCAGTAATCATTTTGGTCGCTCTCTTCTGCACCTTTTCCAGTTCCACTATGTCTTTCTTGAGATGCGGTGACCAGAATTGTACACAATACTCCAGGTGGGGCCTTACTATTGTTTTGTATAATGGCATTATAATGTTGGCTGTTTTATTTTCAATCCCCTTTTTGATAATCCCTAGCATGGAATTGGCCTTCTTCACCGCTGCCACACACTGGGGAGACACCTTCATGGAGCTGTCCACCAACACACCAAGATCTCTTTCCTGATCTGTCACGGATAACTCAGAGCCCATGAGTTGATAGATGAAGTTTGGATTTTTTGCCCCAATATGCATTACTTTACATTTGGTTACATTAAAATGCATTTGCCATTTCTCAGCCCATTCCCCAGTTTGAGAGATCCTTCTGGAGCTCTTCACAATTTTCTCTGGTTTTCACCCACGGAAAAGTTTTGTGTCATCTGCAAACTTGGCCACCTCACTGTTCATCCCTGTCTCCAGGTCATTTATGAACAGATTGAAAAGCACCGGTCCCAGGACAGAGGCTTTTCACTTCTCTCCATTGTGAAAATTTCCCATTGACACCTACTCTTTGTTTCCGGGATCTCAACCAGTTCTCAATCCATAAGAGGACCTGTCCTCTTATCCCGACTGTGCAATTTTCTCAGCAGCCTTTGGTGAGGGACTGTGTCAAAAGCCTTTTGAAAATCCAGATAGACTATATCTACAGGTTCACCCAAATCCACATGCCTGTTGACCTTTTCAAAAAATTCTAAAAGGTTTGTCAGGAAAGATTTACCCTTACAGAAGCCATGCTGATTTTCTCTCAGCAAGGTTTGTTCTTTTATGTGTTTTAAGATTTTCTCTTGGATGAGGCTTTCCACCATCTTCTCTGGGACAGATGTAAGGGTAACGGGCCTGTAGTTTCCTGGGTCCCCCCTCCTTCCTTTTTTAAAAATTGGTGTGACATCTGCCATCCTCCAGTCCTCCGGCACTGTGGCAGTTTTAAGAGACAAGTTGCATATAACCGTTAAGAGATCTGCAATTTCATTTCTCAGTTCCCTAATAACCCTTGGGTGGATGCCATCTGGGCCCGGTGACTTGTTAATCCTCAATGTATCGATTAGTCCTAAATCCTCCTCTCTTTTAACCTGTATTTGATTTAATTCTTTAGTCAAGAGGGGCAGCTCAGGCAGCGGAATCCGCTCAAGGTCCTCTGTCGTGAAGACAGACGCAAAGAAGTCATTCAATTTCTCTGCAATGTCCAAGTCCTCCTTAACCTCCCCTTTTCCTCCCTCACCATCCAGAGGGCCAACTGGTTCTCTGGCAGGTTTTCTACTTCTAACATATTTAAAGAAGCTTTTATTATTACCCTTTATATTTCTAGCCATGCGTTCCTCAAAATCTTTCTTTGCCTCCCTTATCATCTTCTTACATTTCTTTTGCCAGAGTTTGTGTTCCTTTTTATTTTCCTCATTTGGGGAGGATTTCCATTTACAGAAGGACCTCTCCTTGTGCTTTAGAGCCTCTCTAACTCCACTTGTTAACATCTGGTGGGGCCACTGTGAGATACAGAAAGCTGGACTAGATGGGCCTTTGGCCTGATCTACAGTACATGGCTCTTCTTATGTTCTTATGTTCTTATATAAAAGGTGGCGGCCTTCAGCATCCTTAGTTAATAAACCACCCAGAATACTGCATTGCACTAATAGAGAGAGAGTCTGATTAATTAATTAATTAATTGTGGGGAAGAGGGAAGTACTCACTGAAAGACCCACAGAGGAACTTGTCCTCATGCAATATGTTGGAGACTGATGGGATAGGGTGACCAGGATGGTTGAAGGTCTGGAAGAAATGTCTTTCAAGGAATGGCTTAGGGAACTGGGAATGTTTAGCCTTTCAAAAAGAAGACTGAGAGGTGATATAGTAGCTATGATAAAATATTTGAAAGGATGTCATTTGAAGAGAGAACAGGTTTGTATTCCATGGCTTCAGAGACTAGAACTCGGGGCAATAGTTTCAAACTACAGGAAAAGAGATTCCATTTGAACACTAGGGATAACTTCATGACAATCAAAGCTGTTTGACAGTGGAATATGCTGCCACGGAGGGTGGTGGGGTCTCCTTCTTTGGAGGTTTTTAAGCAGAGGCTGGATGGCCATCTGTCAGGAGCCCTGTGGTGGGGGTTCCTGCATGGCAGAGAGTTGTACTGGATGGCCCTTGAGGTCTCTTCCAACTCTATGACTCTATGATTCTATGATTTTATGACAAAGGCCAAGCAATGCATCCAATCTGTCTTGGGCCTTCATGGGTACACTGAAGGCTCCTTGCTTAAGAAAGCCAAATCACTTCCCTTGAAGGTATTCCTGAAAATCAGAGACATATTGTCTGCTGTCAATTCCTTGTGTTGTTGTTTCCTTTTGCATATTTTAATGGATGCATTCAGACACAAACTTAGAAATGCCTGTGAAGATACTCAGTCCTCCAGGTGAGGTTATCTGGGAGTTGAGTCATGGTAACTGGACTTCTTTTCTTATGGGATCAAAATGTTTTGCTACCCATCCAAATAGCTCCTTCAGGCTGGAGAACAGTGGAACGTTTCGATCTAACAAGAAAGACATCCTGTTGCCATGACTCAACTTCCAACATTAGAAATTTGGAAATGGTTATCCTGCCTCACACCTGAATGAAGAAGGCTGTGACCCAGCTCCTTAATGAGACTGCTGTTGAGATGCTAAATGTGGATGGACAACATCACAGTCCCTGAATTACTCACTCACATTTTCGGTTTTTATCTGAAGTCTGACTTGGACTGCCCTTTCCTTAGATGTCAGACCTCAAGAAGTACAGCCCTTTGACAACCCTTCCACTTGAGGGCAGTGCTCTGGCAACCAGGAAACATACTCACCCTATGAGCTGAACTAGGTCTTTGTTCAAATCATCAAGTCCACGTTTCGAGGCTAGAGAATTTCCATGTACTCTACTATACTTTGTGTTCATTAGGAGGTGAGTTATCACCATGGACAGTACCAGCATTATAGACCTCCTACAGCAGAATATTCTAACTCTCTTCCCATGTGTTGGGCTGTGAGAAAGGAAGAACTATATAAACTTATATTTGCTGAACTGAAACATGTTGGATCTGACTAATGAATGAAGCCCACAGACTTTAAAAGAAGTATAGGAAGTAGGTATGGGTGTTTTGTTTCAGAAGTGGTACAGTTCTGAAACAAAATGCTGGAACCCATCTGGCTTTTGGAACTGGACCAACCCCTCCAGAATGAATTCAGCCAATCCCAGCCAATGCCAATTCAGCTCTGGGGTTGGGCAGGGCTAAACTCCAATGAGGAAGAAACCTCCAACATCATCTTTCCTTCTCCCTGGCGCTGGCCAATCAGGAGCTGTTCAGGAAAATGCATCATCCTGCCTTCTTGTCTGATTGGCCAGTGCCAGGGAGAAGGAAAGATGACATCATAGGCTTCTTCCTTGTTAGAGTTTATCCTCAAAAGATCCTAGAGCAAGGTAAGGGTTTGGCTGAATTCTTTCCAGAAATGTCTGGTTGGTCCAGTTCTGAATGCCACCTGGGCTTCCCCATTTCTTTTCGGAACCAGATCACTTCTGAAATGAAACAACCATACCTAATAGGAAATGCCTGCTTATTTTAAGTCCTCAATCCAGTGCATGCCTACCACCATAGACTAGAACCTGTACAAATTCCTTGCTTTGGACTACATCACCCAAACTCTTAGCCAGCATGGCTACTGGGAAATGCACTCCAAACAGGTATACTCCCCATCTTATTAGAGACCAAACATGGATGTGACAAATGAGTGATCGGGTGCATCCTGGAAAAACAGAAGGATGATGCCAAAATCACCTAGGTAGAATCCTGGGTCAAGCTGACATTGGTGCATCCTGAAGAAAACATCTACAAGCCAAAAACTCATTAAAGCATTCCGGAGGAGATGTCTCCGAGCCAAGAGATATCCATGGGAAAACGAATGCACATTCTGAATTGGCCGGAACCCAGAAGGAAGCTATATGTCTAATAAGGAGGCTAATTGGCATTGGACTGAGACCAGGAAAAAAAACATATGCCTGAAGAGAAACAAAGCTTAAAAATATATAAGAGATGGGGGAGAAAGTATACCAGTGTGCCTCGCTCCCATCAGAGCTACTGTGTTCTCTGACCAGGGCTGGTGAGTATGAATGGAGTGTGTGTGTGTGTGTGTGTGTGTGTGTGTGTGTGTGTGTGTGTGTGTGTGTGTGTGTGTGTGTGTGTGTGTGTGTGTGTGTGTGAAAGAGAGAGGGGGCTTTTGATTCAAGTTATGTTTGTATGCTTAGAAGCAGCCCCGTGGAGCAGTGGTTAAATGCCTGTACTGCAGTTAAAACTGTGCTCACGACCTGGGGTTCAATCCCAGTTGGCAGACTCATGGCTGACTCAGCCTTCCATCCTTCCCAGGTCAGTAAAATGAGTACCCAGCTTGCTGGGGGGGAGGGCAGTGTGTAGCCTGCATACTGTAACTAAACTGTAAACTGCCCAGAAACTACTTGAAGTGGAATGGGGCGATATATAAGCAGAACACTTTGCTTTGCTTTGTTTTGCTTAACTGTTTAATTAATGTTACATGGAAAGTGTTCAAATCTAGATCTACTGTCTGGTCTCTTTTGTACTCTACCCCATAAGTATTTATCTGTGTTCCACTCTACTGGATTAGATTTAGAATAATCTTTACTGTGTTTATGGAAACATATCCATAGGTCCTCACCTGAGCTAACCCATAGGACAGAATGTATGGCTCCTGATTCACAGTTGCGCTCATGCCTCTGATGATTTCTAACGTTAGAAATACCACACCGGGGCTGCCAGAGCATTAGTCAGCCTTGAAACGCGCTGTGGCTTTCATCCTGAAAAGGCCATTAATGGCCTTAGTAATGCAAGCGACTTCTCCATCTGTTTTGGTGATTTATTTATCCTTAATGTAATACCGCATTACCTGTCACAAAGGGCAGCCTCATATTTCATCTTAAATGGATCCGGAAGAAAAAATATTTTTACAGACTCATGAATTGCCGATGGTTTCCTCTGCTGGGACTGACATCTGGAAGTTTAATAGAACAGTATGTTACCTGTTTCATGTTTGCATAATGGCCTCTTTTGCATTCTGGGACCATCGCCTGTCATGGTTACGTCTCACCATGTCAATTAACCCCTATGCCCAGAAGGGAAGGAATCCTTAGACACAAACTTGAGAAAAATGCTTATGCAAGCCACATCAGCCTGGATGCGAGCATAAGAGCATGAATGAACCCATTCTATGCATGCCTTTACATGATCATTTATATTCCACCAAACAATTCAGACATTTATTTCACATACATTCTAAAGACCAGCCAGATTTCAAAATTGCATATCTTTCTGTTATTAAGTGGTGTATTAAATTAACACAAGATAGGTTAACCAGGCCATCAACTCATGGATGTCTGTATTATCATGCATCACGTGTTCTCTGAATGGCCAGTGTAAATAACAGTAGTTTGAATCCGATCCTGGTTTACAGTCCTCAACAGCTTATGAAACATTAAACTTTATGGTCAAAACCCTATTAGGGACTTACGCTTAAGTAAGGGAGATTTAGAATGGAACCTAAGAACATAAGAAGAGCCATGGTGGATCAGGCCAAAAGCCCATCTGGGAAGACCAGCTGCATTTTTCCTCTCTTTCTCTGGTGGGGACGCAGGAAGAGCAAGGAACCCCTAAGATCTTTGGTCCGAATTTAAGGGGCCAGCAGATCTTAGGGGTTGTGTGAAAAGGCCCTTAAGTAAGGGAGATTTAGAATGGAACATAAGAAGATAAGAAGAGCCATGGTGGATCGGGCCAAAGGCCCATCTAGACTAGCTTCCTTTATCTCATGGTGGCCCCACCAAATGCATCTGGGAGGGCTGTTTAGACAGTTTGCAGTAAGCCTGATGTGTTGGCTGTGATCAAGAAGAGTAGCTGGATTATTTATGCTACTGGATGGAAGTCTCTGGAAACCAAATGGAACCTGTATATATTTTGTAAATAGACTGCAATAGAAAAACAGCAATGGAGTCTGTTATATTTTTTACTCTAATCCTTGACATTGTTGCAACTCTGCTTGTTCAGATTAAGGTAAAGGTAAAGGTTCCCCCACACATGATTGATTGATTGATTAAAACACCCTGGACATCTGTAAAAACACAGCGATAATGTGATAATTATTTGAAATTATTACCTACCAGGGGGTTGGGGTCCTTAAAATGTTTGTTTTTGTCTTCTCCAATCGTGATGTATTTTTCTTTTCCCTTTAAAATGGATGTCGCCACCAGCCACAAAATGGAGGCAAGCCATGTGATGGGATCATGTTCAACCAATAGCATGCCCAGGTTGCAGACTGGGCGGGCAGGTCTGGCAGCCACAGAGGGCATTAAAAGCTCTGGCAGGCCCCATCCTCCTTGCAGTCTCTGGTGGGAGTTAGGGTGGGATTGCTGTCTCTGCGACTCTAGCTTCAGTCCTGCAGCCTCCCTGTGTGCGTGCATGCGTACCTCTTGGTGAGTACCCTCCCTTGCCCCGCAGTGCAGTCTGTGCCTGCCTTGCACCCTGGGCAATGCCCACCGCTGCCTTTGCAGCCCCCTGCGTATCTAGTCTATACTGTGTCTCTGCCAGCATCAATTTTTTTTAGTGTTTTCCCTCTGGTCTGGGGCATTGGGGGACGCCTGCACACAGAAATGCTTTAAAAATCGCACAAAAAGCAGGTAGAAAGGACAAATGAAAAAACAAAAAACAAAAACGAAAATGACATTTATCCAAAAATCCGCGACAAACGGAAACAAACTGAAACAGACCACTCAACGACAAACGAAAAACCGAAATGCAATTTTTTTGATTCGTGCCCATCTCTATTCCTGTCTGTTAAAGGGGGGGGCAACAAAAACAAACAAAAAGCAGAGGAGGGCCAGGCATGCAATGCTTTAAAACAGCAACAGGGAACAGCAACAAGGTTTTTACCTCCTCCAGACCAGGTACTTGTAAAATGCTCTGGGGTGCGTTTAATGGGTGTGGTTGTACTTTACATTTTTTGTAAAGTCCGCTGCTGGTGGGAAAACAATTTTATGCTCCGCATCTGCCAGCATTTTGCAGTGGATTTTAGGGCTCGTGTAAAAGCAGGATTAGTCCCTTTTCATGCATGAAATGCCACCAGGAGAGGAGTTTTATTTCAGGCCCAGCTCTGTCCAACTATTGAAAACTACAGGTGGGGAGTTTAGAAGGTCCTCAGTTTCAAGACCCCATACATCTGGTCACCAATGGTGGCTGTCTTAAAAGCAAGTCAGGATAAATGTCCCTTTTATCTCTGGAATGAAGAACTCCATGAAGGAAGAAAAGAGATACCTTTTCCTTTAAGACAAGCTCCATGTGGTTAAAAAGATAGCCCAGCATCTGCTGAAAGCAACCACAAAGCTGTCAAGTTTAAAGGGATGGGTAAAGATATTTGGGTCTTCAATAGAAATTCCCATTTGATTCGGGCAGCTGTAATCCTTCATGGCAATGAAATGCATTGACTAATGAGAAATTCTTTTGAAAGCAGATTGGTAAAAGTAATAATAGATTCTTGCAGATTTCCATTAGGAGCAGACGGCCACATGCTTAAGTATTACAAAGGGAGATTTTAATTGAATAGGATAATGCCTGTTTTCACAGACAAGAGTTAACTGTATCTGCAGCTCACCCATTCAACAGGTTGTCACAGGTACAGAAGGCCTGTGTTTTTGTGAGCAGCAGCAGCTGTGAAGTTAGTGGTGCTCACCTGCACAAGCACAACTGCCACTTAGTTCCAGGCCTATATCTAAAGCCCAACTTTCTCCTTTGGAGATGGACATGATTTCGTCTCTGAATCTGTTAAGAGAGAATTTGGGAAAGTCGCCTTTAAAAATAATTTGTTCTTGCTGCCTGCTGTTAGCCAACTGTGCAATAGATGTAAAAGCCATCTTGCTAATGACCACAAGGAGCCAGGACAAATTAGGCCAGCCTTATGTTAACACTTATAGGATTCTGGCCCTAGCATTTTGCTGCTGTTACTATAATGCCTCAAAAACACCTTTTGAACATAGCTTTAAAAAGCACCTCTGTGTGTGTGTGTGTGTGTGTGTGTGTGTGTGTGTGTCTCTCTCTCTCTGTGTGTGTGTGTGTGTGTGTGTGTGTGTGTGGTGAGAGAGAGAGAGAGAGAGAGAGAGAGAGAGAGAGAGAGATGCCATCAAGTCAGAACTGGCTTATAGAGACTCTAATAGGGTTTTTAAGGTAAGTGGAATATTTAAGGAATGGTTTTACCAGTCCTACTCCCCCAGTGGATTTCCATGTCTGAGGGGGAATTTGAACTCTGTTCTCCAGAGACCTAGTCCATCAATCCATCCCAGTGGTTGTCAACCTTTTTGGAGTCATGACCCCTTTTATAATAACCTCGCTACTTGTCAGAGTGCCTTCTCCCATTAAAAAACACCCATAATACCTAATCCCCCAGGTTAGGTGTTTGAGGCAACTAACACCATGAGAGGCCCGAAAGGAAAAAACAAGAAATAGGGCCTTTTCTGCCATTGCCCCTCACCTGTGGAATAACCTTCCACCAGACATCTGCCTGGCCCCCTCTTTGGCTGCCTTTAAAAAACTATTAAAAACTTGGTTATTTAAGCAGGCATTCCCTTAAATATAATGCGAATTCAGTGTCCACCCATTAAATCTTGATTTTAACTGATTAGCCTGCCAATAATAATGCATTGTTTTATGTCACTTTAATATTATTTTTATTTTTATTTTTATTGTGGTACTATTTTATGGTTTTATTGTATGAATTGTTTGAATTTGTTCATTATTGTAAACTGCCCAGAGTGACCTCATTGCCAGATGGGCGGTATAAAAATCCAATAAATAAATAAATAAAAATCCAATAAATAAATAAATAACTGTGACTCCCATCACATTTGCAAAGGGGGGCATTTTTAATGGGGTAAAGTCATCCAGAAAGCAGAAGCTATTTTCTCCTTCAAGGGGTGTATTTCTCATATATACACATACAGGCTAACTTTATCCAGCACCAAAAGGTCAAGAAATAAGTAACCATGGCTTAATGCACTATGGCACCCAACAGGTCAACTGCAGGGTGGGAGGGACAACACATCGCCTAAAGGTCCACCCCTATGCTTTTGTTCTTCTTTTGGTCAAGATACCATGTATGTTGTTCTAAGTTTATGATGAGGTCCTGTGTAACGTCTGTTCTGTGATGCAGTAGTGTCTGTTACATCTGAAGAAGTAGATTACAATACATGTGGTATAAACCTAATAGTCGTAACAATGTCCGAGCACGATACCTCAGTGGAAGTCCAGTCTCCCACTTTCTCGAAAAATATTGGGTTCAGGAAAAGGGACCTCAGAGAGGGGATGAAATCATCCCCTTGCACTCAAGAGCCCTTGTAGCGCTAAACTCTGCTCAGTATAAGATGAGAGGGAAAGAAGCAGTTGATTAACCATGCATCGATTGTAGGATTTGGGTCTTAAAGCTTCTATTGTATCTTGCCCAGGGATAGCTTTAAGCAACTAGACTAATACAAAAGGAGAGTCTTAAGCTGTCTTAACATTATCAGGTTATTTTGAGTGGGTGGGGTTGTGCTTCCCAGCCATCTAATGAGATTCAAAAAATGTAAAGGATTAGCTCAACTCAAATCCCTGGCAAATTACATTGAAGGAGATCCACAGGCCTTCTTAGAAGGATTGGAGAACACGAGAAGAGTTCAGGAGATAGCCTGGAGCACAGCGGTTGAAAAGACGGAACAAAGAACTACATCTGGGATGGTTCTACAGAAATGGCTTTTGTGCATCAATATATCCTGCACATAGAGAACATAATTGAGACATAAAAGAAGTAAATACTGCACTCCAAAGCCCTGTCAAGCCCATGCTGGCAAGGACAGAAGAAGTAGGTGAATTTCCCACCATTTTGCCATTCTGCCACTTTACCACCAGCTTTTTGTTCCGATGGGAGGGAAACCAACATTGCCAGCCAACTCTGTAGTTATGGTTATCCCTCAAATTCAGTTGTCAACAAAGCTGGGAAGCAACCTGTTTCAGATAATGTAGTTACATGTAACCCTTGCTTTTTAGCTAGTAATATAACTAGTAGTTATGCATTTACTTCACGTCCTTCTTTGTTCCGCGATTAGTTTTGTACCGTCAGAGCGTTGGTCGCGACCACGTAGTTTTGTCCCTGTTTCAGTGTTCCCATGGTTGTGATAACTTGTCTCATGACAAATGTTACCTCACGGTCATGTACCGTGACAAACACTGAATTTGTCTAACTTCCTTTTTCCTTGGGGGGGCGGGCTTAAAAATTCTTTTTTTGATATTTTGCTTCTGAAAAGTAAAAAAATTGCCACAGTTTTCTGAGGGAAACGAATGTTTTGTTGCATGACCGTCATTACTACACAGTGTCTTGTCTCAGAACAGAAAGTGGGAACAAAGAGTGACAAGGGAAAACCCTACCCCAGCACCAGATACAGGATTGTTGTGCTTAGCACTCATTCCGGGGGCGTGGTCGAGACAGATTTCAGTAGTTGCGCGACAGATGTAAAGCAACTTTTTTGTACCGCTCCTAAGCGCAACACTAACAGAGACAAAATGGACGTGAAGTAACCACCTTACAAGACCATTTCCGTTGCCCAAAATCCTGTTGCTTAGCACAGAATATTGCACAAAAGCAGTGGTGTCCAAACTTCAGACCTCCAGATGTTTTGGACCACAACTCCCACAGACCTTTGTCATTGGTAATAGAGGCTTGGAATTCTGGGAGTTGTGGTCCAAAACACCTGGAGTGCCAAAGTTTGGACACCACTGCACTAAAGTAAGTCCAGTGGGGATCTAATGATTCAAATCTTCTATAAATTCCAGAGATTCAAATGGTCCTATTCTAATAGCATAGGATTATACCCTGTCCAGAAAGAATTTCCCCTTGCCGCCCCTCAAGTCTTTTAACTAGAGTAGGATTTGGGCCATTCTCTAAAACTGGAGATGTTTGGAATCTATAATATGGAGGGAAATCTTAATCTATAAGATTTTGCCAACTGCTGACAAATGATGTTTTCAGATTGGTCATGCCTACAGGTGTCATCTGTGCACATGCGAATTGTCCTGCGCTATAATGCAATAAATGCTTCACAATTATAATGGAATCACAAAATAATAGAGTTGAAAGGGGTCTTATAAGGTCTTGACATTCAACCTGTTCTTCAGTGCAGGACTGTAACTTAAGGTACCAGTGACAGGTTACTGTCTAACTTTCTCTTGACCTTCTCAAGTGTTGAAGCATTCGCCACCTCCCAAGATATTTGGTTCCATTGCCATGGTAATTTAACGGTTAAGACTTTTTCCCTGATATTCGGTAGAAACCTGGTTTTGTGTAACTTGAGGCCATTATTAAGCGCCTTCCACTCTGGGATGATTGAGAAGACAGATCCTAACCCTCCTCTGTAGTCACCTTTTCAGTACTTGAAAAGTGCTATAAATTATAATATCTTCCCTCAATGTTCTTTTCTCATGCCTACTGTATGTATGTCCAGTTCTTTCTGTCTTTCCTGATAGGGCTTGGTCAGGGGCGTATCTGGGGAAGGGGGGCAGATGGGTGCATCTGCCCTGGGCACAGCAATCTGGGGGTGCCTGGAGGGGGAGCAGGAGGAGAAAGCCATGCACCCTCCCGCTGCCCAGCAGTCCTCCTATCCCTTAAAGTTTGGCAGCATCCCCTCTGCTGCATCCACTGCTGCACACCAGGTGTTTGGCAAAGCAGGCAGGCAGGCAGGAGCACGGTGGCCACAGCGCCCTCCTCCTCCTCTTCCTCACCTTGGTAGGAGTGGTGTAAGATGCATGCACACACACACACACACACACACACCAGTCTGCCCTCCATCCGTCTGCACGCACCCACCCAACCCATGCCTGCAGGGTTCAGCCCCCGTTGCTGGGTGGGCGTGAAAACAAACTTTGTCCCCAGGCACTCCAAATCTTGGCTACGCCTCTGGGCTTGGTTTCCAGTTCCTTGATCATCTTTTGAACTTGCTCCAGTTTGTCAGCATCCTTCTTAAAGTGCAATGTCCAGAACTGGAGACAGTACTCTAGATGAAGCCTAGCCAGTTCCAAACGGAAGGGTGTCCAGTACTTCATGGGACTTGGAGACTATACATCTGTTAATGCCGCCTAAAATAACATTGCACTACTAGCTCATATTCAACTTGGCTGGTTCTCGCTTGCAGGATGCAATATTTTAATCTTTTCTCCTCTCATCCAATGAAGTGGAGTGGTGCTCCCACTGAGGTAGTCTCAAAGGCTGACCATTTCATCCATTGAGAGACTCTTGAGATGGAGAAGGCCAGGCTGACATGTGCTCTGCATCATATAAGGACACCCTGCACATGCTTTTGCATGAGGATGACAATTACCATATCTTTTCCGATCTGAACATGAAGAAATTTGTAAATTTTAATTAGATTATTCAGTTGAACACATGAGCACCAGAGTTGTCTAATTTATAATTGGTATTGTAGGTTGTTTTAATTGTATTGTATTTTATAGTTTTAATAATTATTTTGTTTTCTAGTTTTTAATACTTCTTGTATGCCACCCAGAGACCTCTTGGTAGTGGGGCGGCTAAAAAATCTTGTTAATTTAAAAAAAAATATTTTTTGCCAAAACTCATATGAGCCTCCCCCGTCCCTATGGGTCATGCTGTCAATCAATTTTAATTTTTATTTGATTGGCCATTCTTTTCTTTTCTTTTCTTTTCTTTTCTTTTTTTTTTTTTTGTTCCCTATATCATGCCTGTCTTCCCTTCTGGCATTAGGAATGCTGTAAAGTAGACTGGTGTGTGTGTGTGTGTGTGTGTGTGTGTGTGTGTGTGTGTGTGTGTGTGTGTGTGTGTGTGTGTGTGTGTGTGTGTGTGTGTGTGTGTGTGTGTGTGTGTGTGTGTGTGTGTAATTTCTATAGAAGTAGAGATGGGCACAGAACGAACATTTTTTCGTTTCCATTACCGTTTGTCATTTCTGTTACGTAATGAAATGACAAACGAAAATTGTGATGAAAATGCAACAAAATGAACAGAACCACAAAAATTGTGCTCGTTATGTTTCGTTTCCGTTAATGGTGACGCGCAATGAAATGAGCTGTTTTAAATGTTAAAAAATGCCATATTGTCTGATAATACCTACCAGGGGGGTGGGGTCCTTAAAACGTTTGTTTTTGTCTTCTCCCATCGCGATGTATTTTTCTTTTCCCTTTAAAATGGATGTCGCACCAGCCACAAAATGGAGGCAAGCCATGTGATGGGATCATGTTCAACCAATAGCATGCCCAGGTTGCAGACTGGGCGGGCAGGTCTGGCAGCCATAGAGGGCATAAAAAGCTCTGGCAGCCCCCATCCTCCTTGCAGTCTCTGGTGGGAGTTAGGGTGGGATTGCTGTCTCTGCGACTCTAGCTTCAGTCCTGCAGCCTCCCTGTGTGCATGTGTGCTGTGTACCTCTCGGTGAGTACCCTCCCCTGCCCCGCAGTGCAGTCACTCTGCGGCTGCCTTGCACCATGGTCAACACCCACCGCTGCCTTTGCAGCCTCCCTGCATACCTAGTCTATACTGTGTCTCTGCCAGCATCCATTTTTTTAGTGTTTTCCCTCTGGTCTGGGGCATTGGGGGATGCCTGCACACGGAAATGCTTTTAAAATCACGCAAAAAGTGGGTAGAAACGACAAACAAAAAAACAAAAAACGGTAACAAAATTTTTCCCAAAATTCATGACAAACGGAAACGAACTGAAACAGACCTCTCAACAACAAACAAAAAACCGAAACGCCAATTTTTTGTTTTGTGCCCATCTCTAATAACAAGTATAGTACTGTGCCAAATTGTTTAAATTGCTGGGGTTGGGGGCTAGGAAACTGGAGGCAAAAGGTAAAATGAGGTGTGCCAGGTTCCTGAAATCCCTGCCAAGTAACAACCATCAAGTTCTGATTAACTCTGATGCAAAACTGATCTCTTCAATTAATAGAAATGAGTTGTTCTTTTATGTCATCTATTACCAGAGGCCATTCAACGATATTTTTATTCTTCCACATTTGACCTTAAAACTGTTTTGTAGTCATCAAGGATACAATTTTTCACACAGTGGGGGATGTTGGAACAGCTAATTAAATGGTGTTTAATGACATTTGTTCCTTAAAGCTGGGCTGATTAAATGTAGCATGTAATATATATTTTTTTCACCAAATCAAGCAATTCAGCCAATTTTCAAATGTGCTTAATAAGCCAAGCCAAAATAATTAGACAGCATCTGATGGAGACTATCACTGTCACAAAGGGTAGGAGGAGAGAGCTGGCATATTTCATGTTACTTAGGGGGAAATGTTTAAACGTTTGGAAGTTATGAATATTTGGGTTTTCCGAGCAGTCTCCACATTTGATTGCCAAGCTTAAAATATCCCTTTTTATGTGGGAGAACCATTTTCTAAGTAATGCATTATCTGTGCATAAATGGCCCATTTTCAAACAGCCTACAAAGGGCGCTTTTACACAACCTCTAAAATCCGCTGACAGTTTAAATTTGGACCAGAGATCATGGGGTTTTGTTCTGCTTCCTGTGTTCCCACCCTTCCGCACTCCATTGCTCCTGTCTGCGGTGAGGGGAGGTAGGGAAAAAGGGGGAGAAAAGAATGCAGGCTCACCTCTGCTCACCTCCCTGTCAAGCCCCGCACACAGAGCACACACACAAACAGGGTTCAGTTCTTTGCCAAGATCTTTAGTGGAAAGCCAGGCAAGTTCAAGTCCTTTGCCAACAATCAAGTGCCAGATAAATAACAAAATCCAACTCCCAGCAATTAACAGTCCAAGTCAAAACCAGAATGTCTCACGGAAACCAGATGCCAAACCCAAGGGAACAGATCAAGCCGTTGTCCAGGAAGCCAGTCCGAAATCAGGAAACAGAGCCAAGGTCACAGACAGGAACATGGTTGCAAGTTCAAATGACACATTGCTCCCACAGAGAGCTCAAGGTGAGCTTACCAGCTTTATCTCAAAACAGAGAACACACCCTTACTTCTGGAAAGGCTCCTGCTAGTACTCAGGGCTTCCCGACCTGATTCCCCGTCTAGCATCAAAGACCCTTTCCCTAGCTCTCCTGGTAGCACGTCTTTGTAGAATCCTGCTCATAGCCCTTCTAGGGGGAGAAGATATGTTTTCAGCTGAGTCATCAGACCCAGCTGCCTGCTGACTTGAGCTGCAAGGCTCCTCCAGCAGCTCTTCACCATTTAACCCCTCAGAGTCAGGTTCTGTGACAGGCAAGGGTCCTGGCGCTCCCTCTGCCTTTGGAGCAGCACCGTAGGGATTCCTGTCTGTTAAAGGGGCGGCAGGGACAACAAAAAGAAACAGAAGGCGAGGAGAGCCCGGCATCCACAGCTTTACAATCCGCATCGGAATTTTTTTACCTCTGGAGACCAGGTACTTGTAAAATGTGCTGGGGGCATGGGCTTAGGTGGGCATGGGCTTAGTTTTTTTTTTAAAGTCTGCAGCTGGTGGGAAAACAATTTTAAGCTCCGCATCTGGGAGCCTTTGCATCGGATTTTAGGGGTCGTGTAAAAGCAGCCAAAGCCACTTTCTCCATCTGCCGCTATTGCTGTGACACCATTCCTGTCCCTGCTTGCTGCTTCTACCTCTTCCCAAGTGGCTTCCGCTCCATCAGGAATCACACAAGGGATACTGAGCATGCGGCCCCATTAGAAAATAACTCACAATTTGTTCTAGAATGGGCACAAGGGAAATTCAAAGTATTTTTCCATGACCAAATGATGTAAAAAGTCAGTGTGAATCTACTGATCCTTCCCCCCTTCCAGCTGGCTGGATAATTCAGAGCTTTAGGTGTTGAACCTGATTCGTCTCTTTTTCCTGCCTGCAGGAATAAAAAGATCTTTACCTGCAGAAGCAGCACATGCCAATGCAGCATGCTAAGTGCACACATCTAGGTGCTACATCTAGGTAAAAAGAATGAATTGCACAGATATAGGATGGGGGACACTTGGCTAGAGAATAGTACCTGTGAAAGGGATTTGGGGGTCTTGGTGGACCACAAATTGAACATGAGTCAGCAGTGTGATGCGGCAGCCAGGAAAGCCAATGCGATTCTTGGTTGCATCAACAGAACCATAGTGTCTAGATCAAGGGAAGTGATAGTGTCACTCTATTCTGCTCTGGTCAGACCCCACCTGGAGTACTGTGTCCAGTTCTGTGCACCTCAGTTTAAAAAGGATGTTGACAACCTCGAGCGGGTGCAGAGGAGGGCGACCAGGATGGTTGAGGATCTGGAGGAAATGTCTTATGAGGAACGGCTTAGGAAACTGGGAATGTTTAGCCTTTCAAAAAGAAGACTGAGAGGGGATATGATAGCTATGTTTAAATATTTGAAAGGATGTCCTATTGAAGAGGGAACAGGTTTGTTTTCCATGGCTTCAGAGACTAGGACTCGGGGCAATGGTTTCAAACTACAGGAAAAGAGATTCCATTTGGACATTAGGAAGAACTTCATGACAGTTAGAGCTGTTCGGCAGTGGAATATGCTGCCACAGAGGGTGGTGGAGTCTCCTTCTTTGGTGGTTTTTAAGCAGAGGCTGGATGGCCATCTGTCGGAAATATTGTGATGGAGTTCCTCCATGGCAGGGGGTTGGACTAGATGGCCCATGAGGTCTCTTCCAACTCTATGATTCTATTGAAAGGAATGTGAATTTTGGGGTCCGTTGCCGGCGAGCTAGAGCTTTGCAGAATGCAATGAGCAGTCTGAGTCTTTGCAGACAGAAAAGAGATTTATCGGTTGTCAACCAAGGGAGCCCCCACTCAATGCAAAATCGGGTGGGAAGTCCACCCAAGAAACGAAAGGTGATATATTTTATAGGGCTTTCCAGCTCCTTTTTTCCCTCCGCCCATCCGAACTTACGTCATGCATATTTGTTACATACATCAAATATTAATTGACATCTTTGGTCATTTATTTTGTATTCCTGACACCAATTAAATGTATTCCTGGGTTCTTAATTGCTGTGGCGTTTGATCTGACTTTCACGGAGCTAGGAGTACCAGTGAAGCATGCCAGCTGCTTTTGGTGGCGGGCTCTCAAGATAAGGTTTTCTTGGCTGGCTTAGCTATATGTAATTAACTATAAAGCATCAAAGCTACCAAAATAATTAGGTCCTGGAATCTTATTGCTGGCTCAGCCAATTCTATAACGGAAGTTCCAGCTTTACGCCGGAAAAGCTTGACCAGTATATGTTTGCAGGGCAAAGATATACATGTGGATACAATTGGAGTGCTTATTAATAATTCTACTTCTAAATATATATAACTTGTGTGGATTATATTGTACAGGGTATCACTTGGGATATGCTGGGGGTTACTAAAATAGCTATATATGCCCGAACCATACCCTTCACTATGATTCTATGATTCTATGATTCATTGAAGGAGGAACCACAGAGGAGTCAAGACCCAGCCTCCTAGAGATCTTTAGAAGGACTCCTTCAGCAACCATTTTGTACTCTTTCCCCCCTGCAGTTTTAAAAATGCCACTGTCTTCCTAAATTACCCCCTCTCACTTGAGTTCTTTTGTCATATTTTTTCCCTAGTCCCAGCCAACTTCCATGGCTTGGCCCCTGTTTATCTGGCAGAGCGCCTTTCCCGACAATTAGATCCAGCCCGACCCACCCGTTCATCTTTGGCGCTTTCGCTCTGGACTGTCCCCCAGAAGGAGGCCCATAAAATGAGCACTTGTAAACGGGCCTTCTCAGTGGCAGGGCCGACTATCTGGAACAGCCTTCTGAGCGACCTATGGCAGGCTCCATCACTGGCATCCTTTAAGAAAGGCTTAAAGACTCTGCTGTTTAGGGACACCTTCAATAATGACTAGGGACTATTTTTTTCTCTTGCCCTGGCCTACTTATGCTGCCTGCTTGGACTGCTTTGTTATTGTGCCTGTTTTTAGCCTTTTTTTAATTTTTATGTGAACCACCCTGAGTTCTCGCTTGGGAAGTAGGAGCAGTATATAAATCTGAAAATAAAATAAATAAATAAACTCTGGGGAGAGGTTGTCATCGTTGTCTTTGTATGCTTGTGGAAGGTGTGTTTTTCTTGGAAAGAGGATGGTGGTGGATAGAGATGGACACAAATCGAAAAATGATGTTTTGGTTTTTTGTTTTTCTTTGCTGGTCCATTTTGGTTCGTTTTCATTTTTCATGAATTTTTTTGAAAAAAATTTGTTGTTGGTTTTTTTGTTTTGTTTTTTCGTTTTTACCTGCTTTTTGCACGACTTAAAGCATTTCTGTGCACGGACGGCCCCCAACACCCCAGACCAGAGGGAAAACACTAAAAACATGATGATGCTGACAGAGACACAGTATAGACTAGGTACGCAGGGAGGCTGCAAAGACAGCGGCGGGCATTGCCCAGGGCGTAAGGCAGCCGCAGAGTGACTGCACTGCAGGGCATGGGAGGGTACTCACTGAGAGGTACGCATGCACACAGGGAGGCTGCAAGAGAAATCACTTCTTTCTCTCCCATAAGAGCCAGGTGCAGCCAGCAGGAACACAAAGACACACATCTGCCTGCCTGGCCTAAAGTAATGAGTCGCAGAGACAGCAATCCCACCCTAAATCCCACCGCAGACTGCAAGGAGGACTGGGGCTGCCAAAGCTTTTTATGCCCTCTGTGGCTGCCACACCTACCAGTCTGCAAACTGGGCATGCTACTGATTGAAATTGTCCAAGAATTTACATGATCCCATCACATGGCTTACATTCATTTTGTGGCTGGAATACATTTTGTGCCATCCTTAAAGGGAAAAGAAAAAATACATCACGATGGGAAAAAACAAAAACAAATGTTTTAAGAACCGCAACCCCCTGGTAGGTAATAATTTCAAATAATTATCACTGTGTTTTTACAGATGTCCAGGACGTTTTAATACCCAAGAAATCAATATTAGGCAATCTGGGAGCCATTTTGGGTCGATGTCCCCTAATTCCCCTTAAAGGAAAAAAAAATACAGTGATCTGAGGAAAGACATAAATGCATGTTTTAAGGACCCCAACCCCCCTGGTAGGTATTATCAGGCAGAATAAATAATTATTCCTGGGTTTTTATGGATATTCAGGACTTTTTAACATTTAAAAACAGCTCATTTCATTGTGCGTCACCATTAACGAAAATGAAATGTAACAAACCTAATTTTCGTGGTTCTGTTCGGTTCGTTCCAATTTCATCACAATTTTTGTTATTCATTTCGTTATGTAATGAAACAAATAACGAATAATGGAATGAAATTTTTTTTCATTTCATGCCCATCTCAATCTAGGACTTGATCATGGATGAGCAGGCTAATCTGATTTGTATCCCAGAGACTCAGGTAGAGGAGGCTGTGGATGTTAATCTCTCTCAGCCTTTTCTACCAGGATTCTCTGTGCTGCAGCAGGCAAGATCTGGGGCATGGGGGTGGAATAGCAGTGGTCTATCATGATACTATCCACCTTACCACATGCCACATCACCCAATATTCCAGGTCTGAATGTGTGTCTTTGAACCTGGGGGCCTGTGGAGCCTGTTGGTTCAATATGCATCCTGCTGCTCAACAATCATCCTTATGGAGCCACCTGAGCTGGTCTCAGGGTGGAGTTGGAGTCTCCTAAGCTCATTGTGCTGAGGGACAGCAATGTCCATGCTGAGGCAGCTTTGTCAGGAATGGCTCGGGACAACCATGGGTCTGTCCACAAATGGTATCATGCTGCAGGGCACACTTTGGACCTGTTTCTTTTTGTACTGGGAAATATGTTGATGTAGAGCAACTCTCTGTAGTTCTGTTGTCATGGACCCCCTGGTGGAGTCATTCTTTGGTGCCACAATTGCATCTGCACAGAGCTGCCTATCCGATCTCTTCAGAACACTATCTTCTTGTTGCCCTGTTACATCGTGGGCAACAGGAAGATAGTGCTGACCACTTAGTAGCTTCCTGTGGAAAAATTTGCACTGCACTTTGCAGGCAAAATCACTCCGATTCACTCTGACTTGTATGCTATAGTTAATACAGGTCCTGTAGATGTAACCGTGGCACCTGCTTTTCCTGTGTTGATGGATAAGTTTCAGGTTTTGCATGGATGATGTGGACAGGACCCTTTGAGAGGTGAGGGCTACCCATTGTCTGCTAGACCCTTGTTCGTCATGGCTTATACAACCTGCCAGAGAGTGACTGACCAAGTGAATGCATCCTTACAGTAGTGTAGGATCCCAAGTTGTGTAAAGCAGGCAGTAGTAAGACCCTTGTTGAAAAAGCATGCCTTTGATCCCACAGGACTTGATAATGAACAGGAAAATTCAGAGAAAGGAATAACACGTAAAATATATAAAATACTAGGGGAATTATCAGAAATGAAGGAGTTAAACACCTTGAGAGAAGTTTGGAACCAAGACCTTAATGTACAGATAGAGAAAGAAGACTGGAAGAAAATTTGGAATATGAGAATTTTGAGATCATTATCGGTCAGGATAAAAGAAAACTACTTTAAATTGGTTTCTAGATGGTATTTAACCCCAGTTAGACTAAATAGAATGAATCCTGCTTACTCTAAGATATGTTGGAAATGTGAAAAAGAGCTTGGTACTTACTTGCATCTTTGGTGGGAATGTGAAATAGTCCAAAGGTTCTGGAAAAAAGTCTTTTTAGAGCTAAGTAATATGATTAAGATGGATATAGATTGTAATCCAGAGATAGCATTATTATCATTGTTAACAAGTAAAGATTATGATGTTACAACAAAGGAACTAATAGCAAATTTTATGACAGCTGCTAGATTAATTATAGCAAAAAATTGGAAGTCAAAACTAGAATTCAAGATGGAAGACTGGTATAATGAACTTTGGGATATAGCTATGAACGATAAACTGTCCTGCAGTTTAAAGGTTAAACAAGGAGAAATGAAAAAAGACATTTTCTACGATATCTGGGGTAAATTTTTAGATTATGTACTAGTCGAAGGAAAAGGGAAAGAGTCCACGAATATCTCACAACAATTCTGGAGAAGAGAACTTTAAGAAGACTACTAGAAGAATAGAAGATGGAGCAACAAATAAGAATGTATGGATGGCCCCGTGGGATGGGGGTGCACTTATATTGTTTGTTGTAGTTTTTTATTTTCATTTTCTTATGTCGTTGTATGTAGTTTAAAATTTAATAAAAAAAAACATAAAAAAGGACTTGATAATTAGAAGCCAACCTCCAATATCCCATTCTTGGGCAAAGTGCTAGAACAGGTTGTTGCTTCTCATAGTGCTTTAAGCTTTAGAGGGTGGTACAAAAACAGCACACTTTGCTTTTTGCTTTTATGGGCCATTCAGATAGTGGCGTGTGGTGGCTCAGCAGAATAAGGCTCTGAAAACTGTTGGCTGCAAAGTTGGCAGCTCAGCGGTTCGAATCCCAGGTGCCACACAGCAGAGCCAACCTAGCAGTTCAAAAGCATGCAAATGCAAGTACATAAATAGATACCACCATAAAAAGTGGGAAGGTAAAACAGTGTCCTGTGCCCAGTAATGTGTTCAGCCATGCCAGCCACATGGCCACAGACTGGCACAACACTGGCTCTTTGGCTTGAAAACAGAGATGAAAACCACCCCAGAGTCGGACACGACTAGCACACATGTGTGTGGGGAACCTTTACCTTTTTTTAGATAGTGGTCAATTTATTTTCAGGCACAGTTTGCTGGACCAGAGGGCTCTCTCCCCTGATCCAAAGAGACTGTTTCTAAGGTACTTCTCAGTTGCAGTCAGATGCATTAGTTAAACAAATGTAGAGAGCAGAGAGATGGGGAGAGAACAAAACATTCACTGAACAGAAGGGAACTTTCCTAATGTTTACAGTCATTTGACCACCAAACAATTTCCCCGGCAAAGTTCATGATTTATTTAACATCAGACTGAATAGGATTCTAATCAAGCATTCTCCGCTTGGGAAAGAGAAAGCCTGAAAGACTTCATTGCTATCCATCTCTTGGGACTCCATCATATTTTGTGGATGTAATCAGTATCCACAATGCTTAATAATTAATAGCAGCATCTGCCGCATGAAAACAATATTGACTCAAATGTCTTAGTGTTCCAAATAGGATTTTTTTAAAAGGCCAGGAAAGCACTATGGTGCCCTGGTAGCTTCCTAAAGAGAAGAGTGCTTCTTTACTGTCTCTGTTTCACCTGCTTCTATGGTGTCTTCTTGGGATCCCCTCTGACCATGGAGGAGGAGAGTGTGGGGCTTCTGCAAAGCCAAATGTTCAGGTAGGGGTGGGCATGGGTGCCCTGATTCATTTGGGAGGCCAGGTAACGGCTTTGAAACACACCCTGATTTGATCTGGAGAAATGCTTGCCTCGACTGATCTGATCTGTGCCTGGGTTCTATGTTAATTCACAAAACGCCAAAATTGCATTTTGTTTCATTTTTCATTTCATTTTTTAATTTTTAATTTTGTTTGAAATGATTTTTTAAAAAAATGTTTTGTTTTTTGAGTTTTTGTTTTTCGTCGGTTTAAAAACCCCATGCCATTCCCCCCACCAATGTGCCCGATTTTTTTTGGGGGAGCACAGGGGTTTTAAAAAAATTAGCCACCAAAGCAAACAGCAGCCACTTGCATTGGTGGCTAAAAAAAGGTTTAAAACTCTGTGCTCCCCACCCCACTGGAGACGGGGGGAAGGTGTGGGTCCTTTAAAATGTCTTTGAGCCACCGAGGCTACCTCAGTAGCTCAAAGACATTTTAAAACCCACACACACCTTTCCCTCCCAATGGGGCACATTGTAGGGGGAAAGGTACCAATCAGCTGGTGCACAGGGCTTGGGGGAGGGGGAAAAGCTTTAAAATCTGGGTGGAGGAAACTATGGGCTTTTAAAACTTTTCCCCCATCCGAGCGCTGATCAGCTTGTGTGTGGGGCTTTGGGCATGAAAAAAAAGTGTAAAAAGTCAGCTGTTTCCAGCACCCTATCAGTTTTCCATAGGAATACATTGGTTCAATGCATTCCTATGGGAAAACGAAAAACAAAACCAAATGGAACAAAAATTTCCATATTTTTTTCATTTCATTTTTCTTTGTTCAGTCATTTCATTTTTTTGTTTCATTAGGGAATGAAACAAAAAATGAAAAACAAAATGAAAAAAATTGTGCCCATCTCTATTTATCATCCTCTTGTTGACTTGTGCTGGAAACCAAAACAGCCATAATCTTTTTGGTTTTGTACAGATGTCCATGACACTGGAGATTTCTCTTTTAGGTAGTATCATTAAGAGAAGAATAGTGTCCAAATCCCATAAGGTACTATCTCCAAACCCTGCAGTTAGGCACTGGTTAGACCTCTTATTGAGTACTATGTCCAGAGTGAAAGCAGCAACCCCACACCATCATGGGCTTAAATTACAGGAAGCTAGATTTTGAATGAAAAGTAGGGGGGGACTTCTAAACTGTTAGAGTAGTAAGACAATGAAACCAATGACTTCAGGGGGTGGTGAGTGCTCCAACACTGGAGGCATTCAAGGGACATTTGGACAACCACCTAGCAGATATCCTTTGATTTGTATTCTTGCATTGAGCAGGGGTTTGGATTTGATTTTGTTAGAGGCCCCTTCCAGGTCAGTGACTCAATGATTCTATGATTTAATGGCAAGATACATCCTAAAGCGCCAGGGGACAGACTTGCTAATTATAAAAAGCATTCTGGGCACCTTTAAAGCTTGATTACCTGTCTCTAAAATTAAAGAAAAGAAAAACATTAGGGAATATGACCCCCATCCATTCTGGTCTGTGTACTGAACCCCAGTAGATTTGTAAATCCGCTTTGCTCTGCTCTAGAACTGAAATTGCTCTTTCCAGTTCACTCCAGTTGTCATACAAACTTGTCCAATAAGGGCATTTCACTTTCATGAATTTTCCATATATGGTACTCAGCCTTCGCTGCATTCACTACCCTCATCCGTTTGATCGATGTAGAAACAGAAAGGATTTCACAATGGTTGGATTCAGCAGTCTTGATTAAAGAACTTTGTTTTTCATCTCTCCTGAGACTTTTGTAAGAAGAAATTCACTTCACCTCAAAAAAATCACAGTTGTGGGCATTACAGGACAGTTGGGAGAAATAAAGTGTGCACAAAAATAATCCATACATTATCAAAGAAAGACAGGGAAGAAAGACAGAGGCAAAAAAATCAACTCTTTTGAAATGTGGTGACGGAGGTAAGCCTTACAAATATCACCGACAGATAAAAAGGAAGAATAGTGGGTGTTCAATCAAGTCAACCTGAACACTCACTCACTAGAGCAAAAGTGAGGCTCCCCTACTATGCCCGTATGATGAGAATACACAACTGGCCAGAAAAGACAAGGAAAAGAGGAAGACCTAATGTGAGTCAGATTGCCTTAATAAAGGAAACCACAGTTATTAGTTTGCAAGACCTCAGCAGAACATACTGAAAAAGAATACAGTGGTACCTCTACTTACTAGGGGCTCTACTTACAATTTTTTCTACCTACCAGTGAAAAACCAGTGGTGTTTTTAGCTGCTGCCTTACTTTTTGGGGGGGAAACGAAACAGGGAAGCTTCCTCAAGCAGTTCCCTGTAAGCCTCCAAAATTTGAAGAGATTTGGGGTTCAGGGGGCCAAGTTATTCAACTGTAAAGAGGGCCCCCAGCAGTAATTGGAAAAGTGCTGTGCACATGCTGCACCAGCAATAGACCAATTTATTATTTCCCCTTACTTAACCCCTATATTGCTGGCACACACGATACAGCAATTTTACAATTAGCAAGGGGGGAAATCTTTGCAGCTTACACAACTTCCAGGTAGTGTGCAGGTCTCCATGTTGTTACATATGGCACAACCCCCTTTTGGAATGAGTTTTCTTAATTCCACACAAATGCAATAAGACCTCCTAATGTGTCTGCACTGCAGGGAGCCCTTGTTGCTTTCCCTGATGAGCAGATGAGTGATTTTCCAAATGCTACATGAATAAATTAGTTGCTAATACTTACCAATAATGATGTTTCTGACATTTTAGTGGAAGTGTCTCACAAATGGGCATGTAGGGGGTCTCGCTTCCACTTTGGATATGATACAGAATTTAACTGATGCTTTTTCTGCCTTCCATCATTCCTCCTTCAAGTTCTTTTTTTTTCTTTTTTTTCTTTTTCAATTTATTTTAAAATGGAAGTTATGACTGAAAGATTGCAACTTGACAGATCCAGAAATGGAATATTGGCAAGAAAACTGTATTTAAGAAAATACATATAGTGTTGTATTTATAGTAGGGTAATGGTTGACAAATAAACAGATACATAAATAAAAAGGGAGAAGACAGCTGTTAAGATATTGGGATTTCTCATTTTCTTTCTCCCCTCTTCTCAACCTGTGTAGTACCTAACTGTGTAAAGGAATTTGACTCAACCATTCATCTTATTTTAGTTCTTCAACACTACAGTAGGACCCTGGTATCCACTGGGGATTGGTTCCAGGCCTTCCCATGGATAATGAAAACGTGGATAAGAGAGAATGCCTGCCCACCCACCCCCAAACTGCTGTTTCCTGACAGTAGCTTGCTTTATGGCTGCAGTTTGTGACAGTAGCTTACTTTACAGATGCTGTTTGTGACAATAGCTTACTTTACAGATGCTGTTTGTGACAACAGCTTTCTTTACAGCTTGCTTTGTGGCTGCTGAATTATTTAATGTTTTCCTCTGCCAACAGCTGATAACTGAATCAGTGGATACGGGGTCCCTGTACTATTTGGGTTTAAAAGTTTGAACCCTGAAAAACCACGTGCCTTTGAAATATGTGATTTTATAAAGACAATTAGTATTTACACATATCTGGACGTTGGGTCAAGGCAAATGGACTTCTTTTCCTGTGAGACTGAAATGTTTTGCTACTCATCCAAGCAGCTTCATTAGTCTCGGGGGAAGTCATTGGCGAAGCCTCCAGTTTATAGTTTACCTTGATTTCACATCACCCTGGTCTGAATAGGCTCATTAGGTGGACAGTGGCCTGAATAGGCTCATTAGGGGCGTTTATACACGACCCCTAAGCTCCGCCGCAAATGGCTGCAAGGTCTGGACCTTAAAAATGTTTACCCACCAGCTCCGGACTTTGCAGACAATTAAGTGCGCCCCCGCCCACTTTAGCGTGACCAAACAGCAGTTTTCTTGTACCTGGTCTTTGATGGTGACAAATATTTGATCCGGTGTAAGGATAGTGAGTGTGGGGCTCTCCTGGCTTCTGTTTGTTCTTTTTTTGTGCCCCGCCCCTTTAAGAGATCTGAATGCTGCCCGGAACAAAACGGAGGTAAACCGGCAGTCTTTTCTTTCTTTCTTTTCTCCCTCCCTCAGGCAGCCAGCAACCAGGAAGTGCGGAGGGGGGTGGGGACAGAGGAAGACAGAGGAAGAGCGATGAACCCCTAAGACCTCTGGTCCAAATTTAAGTGGCCAGCGGATCTTAGGGGTCGTGTAAAAAGGCCCCTAGATGTACAATGGCCTGATTAGGTGGGCCATGATCTGAACTGGCTCATTAGGTGGACAATGGCCTAGGGTGTGTGAAAGTCCCACCTATGCAACCTTTCCTAACACCCAATAAGCATGGGCTGCTAGATGTGGCCTTCCTGGTGGAGGCGTGAAGTGCTTCTGATTTGTCTGGGGATGGATGAAAGGGCAGCATGATAAGTGGCTGACAGACTGTGTCTGCGTCCCCCACCTCTGTTGAAAGAGGGATTTTCAATAGACATGTGAATGGCTTCCCCGACCCCTCTCTCAAACCACCTCTCTTCTTTGTCTAATATGTCTACATCCTCATCTTTGAATGAGTGTCCTTTGTCCTTCAAATGAAGGTCCACCGCTGATTCTGGTCCTGAGCTGTTGCCCCTCCTGTGCTGCACCATCTTACTGTTTAATGGCTCTTTGGTTTCCCCAATGTAGAGGTCTGCACCGTATTTATACATGCATGATTTTCTTTCTAACGAAGTCTTCTTTTAATTTATCCTTCTCCATAGTTTTTTTTTTTAAAGAAAAAAATGTGTTTCAAGTTGGAACCGACATATAGAGATCCTAGTAAGGTTTTCAAGGCAAGAGAGATAGTTGAGGAATGGTTTTCCCATGTCCAAATGGGGATTCAAACTCATGTCTCCTGAGCCCTAATCCTTCATTTTACTCACTACGCCAAACTTATCCATCTCCATAAACTAGTTTCATCTAAAACAAGGAGTCAAGGATGGGTGCTGATTCTACCTCTGATATCTTCTTTCCTGCCAGCGTCCAGTACTAGGAGGTGTGCAGGTTTTGAGAGAAAAATTCAGATGCAAGTAGGGAAAAGTGGAAGGAGCAGGACAATCTCTCCCATTCAAACACAACCATCATCATCGTAGAATTACAGGGCTGGCAGGACCTTCTGGATCATCAAGACCAGCCCCTGTCAGAGAGGCACAGTGTGTGTGTGTGGGGGGTTTCAAATCTCCAACCAGATGTGTAAACCATTGAGCTATCCAGCAGTTCACATATGCACCCTTCATTTCAGAGAACTTGTCCCCTGCTTTATGTGGACCTGGGCAGGTATGTACAGCCACTATTGCTTTCAGGGGCCATCTAACATCAACCTTGAAAAGTTATTTTTAAAAGGTAATTAATTACACACACAGAGAGAGAGAGAGAGAGAGAGAGAGAGAGAGAGAGAGAGAGAGAGAGAGAGAGAGAGAGAGAGAGAGAGAGAGAGAGAGAGAGAGAGAGAGAGAGGTTTGAGCTGGCAGCCATCTTGCCCCCAAATACTCATCAAGGCATTCTCCTTGTGTTCTCCTTTTGAGATCTTAAAATGTTCCTTTAATTTAGTAACCCTCCTCTGGGCACCAAAAAGTAATTAGTAATTAGGGAACATTATTCCAACAATTTTATTTCTTATTCAACTAACAGTTCCTTGTTCAAAGATAATTATAATACAGTAGTTATTAGTTAATTGCATCTGGCCTTGTCCCCTGATACCAAATGTCAAGTTATGAACTATGTGGTGGAGGCTACATACCCACCCAAAGAGTTATAAAACTAACTAAAGCCCCGTGGCACAGTGGTTAAATGCCTGTAGTGCTGGTATAACTGTGCTCACGACCTGGGGTTCCAACCCAGGTAATAGGCTCATGGTTGACTCAGCCTTCCATCCTTCTGAGGTTGGTAAAATCAGTACCCAGCTTGCTGGGGCGGGGGGGATGTATAGCCTGCATACTGTAATTTAAAACTGTAAACTGCCCAGAGACTACTTGAAGTGGTATGGGCCGGTATATAAGCAGTAGTTATGCTGCAAAAAAAAAGTAATATTTTCCCATGCTAGAATACAATAATAATGCAATTTAGCTAATTATGCCAATGATTAACTAATTCCAAATAACTCATTGCCTGTAAAGAATTACTTCCAGATGCCAGACCTGGCAATGTTTTTCTTTGCATATTTCCTTGGCTTTTCCATTAAAAAAAAAACTTGTGAGTCAAATAATGATGCTGTGTCTTTACACAGTGTCCTCAAACTATTTTATTTTATTGGTTACATTTTTATACCATTCATTTAGTGGAAACCACTACTCTGGGCAGTTTACAACATAATAAAAACAGAAAGTAATAGATAGCAAACAGGACCCTACAAATAAACAAAGAACAGACATTATAGCTAAACAATAACCTTTGGAGCAGGAGGAAATTGGCAATAAAATTGTTCGTTTATTTTATTTATTTATTTTTCTCTCCCTTCCTTTAACTCAGGAGGTATTCCTAAAGTAATCCCTGCAAAAGCTCAGTCTTCAGGAATTTCTTCAAGGTCCAAAAGAGGAGCTGATATGTTATAGAGCTTGACTCTACCCTACAAGTTTTCCTAAAGCCAGTTGCTAAAAGGCATTTTCCTGGCCGAACCCAATTTGTGGGTGTGTAACTTGGATCTCCAAAACTCAAATTTCTCTAAACTTGGAGGGCTTGTAGAGAAGAATCAGAGTGTCTGCGGTGTTGGTGTCTCTAGGGGCCTGGTGGGCAATTTTATACAATTTTAAAGGGAAAAAAACAAATCTACAATTGGTTCATTAATTTGTCGGGGGAGAATATAAATTTGTTACTCACAATTCATCGACCTTGACGAATCACAAATTGAAACAAATTGCCATTTTTCTGACTTGGGCCCATCTCTAAGAAGTAAAACCTGGGCTGGATGACTCATAGATGTTTACCTAGATTCACTCCTGATTGAAAAGTCTTTTAGGAACGCACGATCCTCAACTTTCACATTTTAAGAAAAAGTGTATTCTGGCTCTTGTTGACTAGAAGAAGACACTAGCAGACAGATTCTGATTTAGCCATTAACTGAAGTCTGGTTTACACTGGATGCATGTTGATAATAACTTGATTCCAAAGACAAATAACCATGGTGTATATTACCGTTACCGTGGATTACATAAAGCTGAATGTATGGAATTACGTTATTGGAAGGAGCTGGAGTTTTAAACAGGAATAGGCGAGTTAATTTTCTTATTTGTAGCCTGTGGTACTTTTGCATGTGTTCATCCCATGCTCAATCTGCACTTTACACAATGGTGCAAAAAGTTTCTTCTCTTAAATTAACAATTGAACATTTTTTTAAAAAAATGAGCTAATAAGTCCGAATGAACATTTAGGAAGAAGGAGTGAGGCAGACAATAAAATCTAAATCTTCACATTAACTGTGAAGCCAGCCAGTTTGTATCAGGATTCAGAAAGCGTGAGGATGTGATCACACATGGAAATACAACACAATCTAGACCACTTGTGAAGTATTCTGATTTGATCTGTTTCCCTGGTAGCACATGACTTAGGTGGGAATCGTTCCAGCTCAATGCTGATCCGTGCCCAAGCTAGACCTTTTGAGCCAGCCATGGGGCTTCTATTTTTGGGACTCAATTTGTACTGATTTCCTAGCAGATGAAAGGGTTGCTTTAAGGGAGATCAGTCACGTTAAACTGACCCTTTCTGGTGCAGTCAGGCACATGTCTTTGCAGCTGTCTCATCTCACCCAAACTTCTTCCAACTCTGCTACAGCATATGCAGAGATTACATCAAGCAGTTTGAAATTTTGTTCTGTTCTCTGATGATGCAAAAAAAAAAAACCCAAAATGAACATATGGCTAAGCCCACAATTTGCAATCCTGGCCCATCATCAGTAAAAAAGGGAACTGTCTCGATGTATATTTGTTTAATATTTGTGGGCTCGAACCAAAAAACAATTACAAAACCTCTTGTAAACAAAGGTCCAGATCTGGTCTCCAGGTAATCAGACTAACCTGTTCCAAATTGTATAGCTGATTCTAGCTAGCTAGATGAATAATGCATCATTAAATTGTGGTGCTGATTCTAGCCAGCTAGACGAATCATGCATCATATCTGAAAACTCCCTTCTACAGCATCAGGGAAAATTTCAAGAGCAACCTCATCAGACCCAACAAATTTCACAGATAATAATTTGATCATTGATTTATGACAACACGGGGAATTCTTTTTCGCAGAGCCCATCAAAACTGCATTAACTAGAATATTCTTACATAATTTAAAATGATCTTGAAATAATGCATTCCCTGTACAATTTATTGCATAGCTGGTCTACAGCTGCCCTGATGGACAGATTAAATAAAAGCAGGACAGTAAATTATGGCAGTGACTTCCCGACGAGGCACCTTTGCAGCCACACACTTCAGGAACAGATCCTTTTGCCTAGTTTGTTGCAAAGTTGACTGGTGTGCAGGCATACAAAGAGTCAACTTTGCTTTGATGCAGAGTTTTTTCACTCACCTAGGCCGTGGTCTTATCAGAGTTTTCTGCGTATATAAATTTCCTGCATTGGGGGGGGGGGAGTTCACGTAGTTTTTAATGTGCAGTTAGTGTCCTCTCTTCTGTGTCGTATTTTCGTATTCTGGTTCGGTCTCTACCTGTCTACTTCACATTTTGTCCTTCTTTCCAGCTCTAGTTTCCAAGCCTCTGTGGTGTTAAAGGGGAACAACTGATATTGCTGCATATTTTCAGGGTCCTGTCGTGGTTACAGAAGCAAATAAGGAAGCATTTTCAAGTGAAGTTTCTAAATCCAGCCCCTGGTGGTGGTTTAGGAAACTTCGCTGAAACTGTTGTTCCAGGGGTGTGGTCGGCATGGACCAGAATTTACTTCTCTCTCCGGTTAGCATGCAATCTTTTACTACGCAGTTCGCTGCCAGGAAACTACACAGAAAATGCTGGTAGGACCGTGGCCCTAGAAGATGTCATGCTTTCTTTCAGCAAAGCTCAGGAAAGGTGATCTCCTGAATGGCATGGCCAAGAAACCACCAACCAGCACACCATAGAAAATAGACCCAGTTAATTGTTGAAGAGGAGGGAGTCGTGTAGCATTGGCTCCAATAGGAGGAAGTCCCTAGTGGTTATACCTACCACCATCCCTATTTGCCTCCATTGTCATCTCTGGCACCTGAGCATGTCCAGCAACTCCTGGACTGAACCATAGACACACCTCCCATTGATATCCAAAATATCAATTGGATATTTTTCTCCTTGAAGAAAGCAACCTAAAGGACACCCCATGCACTGTGCAGTGCTGCAATCAAGCCTCTGCTCGCAACCTGAGTTCGATCCTGACAGGTCCAGCTCAAGGCTGACTCAGATTCCATCCTTTAAGGTCAACAAGTTGTTGTTTGCATAATTATGTTGTAAAGAACCCAGAGAGGGCTCTAGAAGAACAACCGCTTGAAATACAGTCGACGTATCACTGCTAGTTAATTTGTGTGCTGTGTGCTGTGTCGTTGCAGTCGTGACTGGCTCTTTGTGACCCCATGTCCATGGAGTTTTCTTGGCAGGAATACTGGAGTGGTTTGCCAGTTCCTACTCCAGGTGCCTACAGCACCTGGTATTCCCTGGTGGTCTCCCATCCAAGTACTAACCAGGGCCGACCATCATGTGAGATCAGATGTGCTTAGGGCATCTAGGCAGCTAGTTAATTTGTATTGGGAACATTTTGAATTTCTGCTTAAATTCTCCTAGCTGTGAAGCCGAAGTGCAGGAATTCACAAATACAGATAGTATCAAGCTCCCCTGAGTATTCCACACTCCTTTTCTCGCTAACAGGTCTTTACAGTCTCAATAAATCATGGTGAGATGTTAGTAATAGAAAGAATTAAAGCAGTTCATTTACTTCTATTTATGAACAGCAAACTAACAAGCAGACTGACTTTCAAGAGACTCTTGAGGGGGAAAGGAACACTCAGCAGAGAGGCGGGCTTGCTTTGAAATCAGAAGCTGGAGGGAATGATTGGTTACTGCAGTTGGTGATTGACAGTCCCCACAACATCCTGTACCTCTCCATGCCTTCACTGTTTGTAGCAGAACAGAGAGGAGCATGCAATGTGTATGTGTGGAAGGGCAGTGTGGGGGACACAGTAACATCATCCAACGGGGATGGAACTTTTGGTTGTGGAAGGTGTGTGGGGGGCATGTCGAATTGCCCTTCCTGGTCCTGTGACTGTTCTGGCACCACTAAACCACTGTCATTGAGCACTTTGAAGTTGCAAATTACCTTGCTTCTGTTTTCCAGAGGATTATCAGGAGTAAAGCCATTTTCAAGTGTGTTCACTCAGACAGGGAGCTTTGGAAGAATGGCGTGTTTGGAGGGAAAACCCTGCAGTAGTATGCAAAATGCATTGTTCCAGTCCAATTTACTTTTGTACCAAGAAGAGGGTGGAGGGGGTTGCCCTTTGCCTCAGGCAGCAAGACCTCCTGGATGGCCTCCATGAATCAGCAATGTTTTGCTTGGCAGGCTGTTCCAATATATTGAGTTTTCTCCCTTTTTTAGTGATCCCTGAAAACAAACATCTTTCCAATACATTCTGCCTCACATCTTTCCCTTATCTATTTCCCCCCCAACTTTTAGTCAAAAGGTAGCTTATAAATATTTGAAGGAAGGAATGGATCCGTAAATTTAAAAAGGTCTTTCAGCTGTCTTCTGCAGTTCCTGAAATAATTGGCATCTTGGCATCCAATGCCACTTCTAAACCTTACATTTTCAACAGCACCCCAAAGAAGGGTTCTAAATTGGTTTGTGTTTGTCTCCTCCCCCCCCCCCCCAGTTTCCTGACAAATCGCTAGCTGTCCCCGTGTTCACATTGAATTTATCTGTCAGAAATAAAAACAGGGCAGCGAGGAAGAAAATGTGTCCTATTTTAGATTGGTTTTATTTTTATTTAAACGAGGAAGACAGGGAGAAGGGGAAGTTTGACAAATGCCTATTGCTAACTTTAAAGGCAACTCAACAATCTGTCTGTGACGTGTCAACTGTGGACGAGAAGTGGCGGGTGGACAGATGAATGGCAGCACAAGGCTCCAGACTAAAAAAAAGAAATCACCCAAGCACCCAAGTGCCCTGGCTTCTCCTTTGTCTCAAAGGGAAGCGACTCAGAAGCAGCGCTGCTACGCTTGAATCTATTGAAAGTGACTGAATGGGTTCACGCACAGGTTTTCGAAAGAAACCATACACAGAGCCTCACTGTTAAAAATGAAAATAAAATGAAATCAGGGGTGGGGAGAAATGAAATAAAATCAAAGTCACAATAGAGATACAGTAATCCCCCACCTCTTGCAGGGGTTAGGGACCCAACCTGACCCGCTGTAATTGAAAATCCGCGATATGCAGATGCTAGGTTGGATTGGGACTGGGGGGTCTCTCTGGGGCCTTCTACACTTACATGAGGCCTGGCACTGCCCCAAACGGGCCTCCAACAAGCTTCCCAGACCTATTAGAGGCTCCAGACGTGGTTTCCCGTGATCCAGAAGTCACTTCTGGTTTTCTGGAAACCACTTTGGGGGCCTCCAACAGGCCCAGGAAGCCTGTCGGAGGCCCGTTCAGGGCAGCACCAGGCCTTAAGGTAAGTGCAGGAGGCCTCAAACAGGCCCACACAGCTTACTCAGTAGGGGGGAGGGTTGCCTTTCATATACTGCAGTCCCGTGATACACTGGGTCCACAGTAAATGAACCGCAAAATGGCAGGGGACCACTGTACAGCATCTAATGCCACGAGGTGCTCCTTTGGTCAAAGAAGGCCCATAATAAAGCTTTTTAGGGAATAGGTGGTGACAACAACAGTGGCAGCAGCAGCAGCAGCAGCACAACAACAACAACAACAACAACAACCACTCTTTGAACTGCATTGCTGGATCATCATCAAAGGATCATCAAGTCCAGACCCTCTCAAGGAATCAAACTCCCAAACTCTGGCCCCACCAGCAGAAAGACCTAAGCCACTGAGCTATCAGAGACATCAAAGGTTTGGGTACTCTAAAAAGTCAAGAAGTGGCAATGCAAAACCACGTTATTTACAAAAGCCATGTCCTGCAAGGCAGTCTCCATTGTACATATTTCTCATACCTATTCACATCTCTGCTTCGCCATTTCATGACGGCCAAAATGGCCCTTTAAAACATTTTGACACAGAGGCAAGTCGTGTCAAGTTGTTCCCGCTTCTGTCTTCTCCAAGCAATTGCGGTGTGAAGGGTATTGCAGATATAGACACACACATTAATCTACGGATGGTATTTCTTTTTGTATTGCAGTAGACATAGTGATGGAGTAGGGTTCAGATAATACCCTGGCCATGGAAATTTGCAGTGAATGTGCAGAACTTTAAAGACTATCCTTAATCATCCTGCTTACCTTAAAACTTGGATGAAGGAACAGAGACAGTATGCTGATTAAATTTGCAGATGATAACAAATTGGGGGGGTCTAATTCCCTAGACTAGAGGATAGGATAAAAATCCCAAATGACCTTGACAGATTAGAGTGCTGCACCAAAGCTGACAGAATGAATATCAAAAGAGAGAAATGTAGGGTCCTGCATTTAGGCAGGAAAAAATGAATTGCACAGATATAGGATGGGAGCCACCTGGCTGGAGAAGAGTATATGTGAAAGAGATCTCAGAGTCTGGGTAGACCACAAATTGAGCATGTCAGCAGTGTGACACAGGAGCCAAGAAAGCCAATGCAATTCTTGGTTGCATCAACAGAAGCATGGTGTCTAGATCAAGGGAAGTGATAGCACCACTCTATTCTGCTCTGGTCAGACCCCACCTGGAGTAGTGTGTCCACTTCTGTGCACCTCAGTTTAAAAAGGATGCTGACAATCTTGAATGGGTCCAGAGGAGGGCGACCAGGATGGTTGAGGGTCTTGAAGAAATGTCTTATGACTGAGGAGTGGCTTAGGGGGCTGGGGATGTTTAGCCTTTCTAAAAGAAGGCTGAGGGGGATATGGGAGCTATGTTTAAATATTTGAAAGGATGTCATATTGAAGAGGGAACAGGTTTGTTTTCCATGGCTTCAGAGACTAGGATGGGGGCAATGGTTTCAAACTACAGGAAAAGAAATTCCATTTGAACATTAGGAAGACATTCTTGATGGTTAGAGCTGTCTGCAGTGGAATATGCTGCTATGAATAGTTGGTGGAGTCTCCTTTGGAGGTTTTTAAGCTGGGTTGCCATTAGTGGTGAATACTGTGATGTGGGTTCCTGCATGGCAGGGGATTGGACTGGATGGCTGTTGAGGTCTCTTCCAATTCTATGATTCTATGATCCTATGATTCTATGAAAAACACTGTTAGGGTTGTTATAAATTGATCCCAGCTTGATAGCACATGGCACATATACAGCACCCCTAGTTCCTATATATCTGTTATGTAATGTATTCCCTATTGTTTTATAATTTACTCAAAATAAATGAAATACAAAAACATTGTCTATTTCTGTTTATTATTTTGTGTGCTGTAGGAGTCTAACTTTTTGATGTCTGCCTTAGGGATGAAGTTCATGTGACCTCCTAATCTTGATGAACTTGAGCTCCCATCAGCTCCATCAAGCATAAACAGTGGTGAGGATGATAGCAGTCATAGTTCAAAGGTTCCTGGGATGCTGTATGTTCCCTATTTCTCTTCCACAGTAACCCCTTCTAAGGGGGTTCTTTGGAACTTTGAGCAAACATGTCATTAATGTACTGCTGTCTCAGTGTTTTTAGTTAAAGGCACAAATCCTGAGAACACATGGAGGTCCTTCACAGATAGCATGTCCAAACTTTGGCCCTCCAGATGTTTTGGACCACAACTCCCACAGTGCTTTGCCATTGGCAATACAGGCTTGGAATTCTGGGAGTTGTGGTCCAAAACATCAGGAAGGCCGAAGTTTGGACATGCCTAATCTAGAGGCAATTTTGAACTGGAGGATGGCTATGAAGGAGAAACCTAATCAGAGTTTAGAAAAGTCGCACTTCAGAACGAAATTCTCAAAATCGCCCAACCTAATAAGGTGCGTGTGTGGGGGTATCTGATGTTTTGGTGAAGAAAAGTAACTTTTCAATATTCTCAGCTTCATTCACCAATTGTTCATTCTTTGGTAGGAAAATCAGCTTGTCTCTTTGGAGGCATCTGATCTCTGTCGTGTGGCTTTGCACAATGCATTTTAATTGCATTTGATGCTGTGATCCATGGAGATTTTAGTTGTGTATGTCTTGAATTGATTTGTAAGCTGCCTTGAGTCCCTTTTGGGGAGAAAGATGGGGCACAAGAAAAGATAATAAATACATTTTGGAGTGTATCGCAGAAGATATATCTGTGATCCTATTCATATGTATTTGAGCTGTGTTTGGAATAGTGACTGTTATGGTCTATCGTTCCCAGACCTCCCAACCAGCATAGTTGGCTCGTGGTTTCTACAAATTCTATCAGTCCTCTCCTCTATTCTTCCAATCTCATTGTGCTTATATTATTGCTGCACGGGAGTGCACCAGTAGATATTTTGTAACAGCCCAGTTCAGCTTTCCTCAAGCCAACTCAACAAATAGGGGCACCCGAAACAAAATATATATATAACTTTGAAACAGAGAGTCAAGATGATGTGCAAGATCCCCTCTTTCACTCACTACCATTCACATTTGCTATAGAACAGCTCTGACAGTAACTTTATGTTTGTGTGAGAAGCGATTAACTCATTTCCCTTTGTGTGGTGCCACTTTGTGACTGTAAACAGAAGAGGGTATCCTCTAAATAGACCAGAGCACTCCAGAATCAGCAGTATACCTCCATTTGAAGGACAAAGGGCACTCATTCAAAGATGGGGATGTACAAATATTAGACAGAGAAGATAGGTGGGTTGAGAGAGGTGTCAGGGAAGCCATTCATGTGAGCATTGAAACCTCCTCTCTCAACAGAGGTAGGGGCCTCAGGCAGAGTCTATCCACTACTTATCAGGGTGTGCTTTCAACACTACCTAGACAAATCAAAAAGCCTTCACCACCGAGGCCATAGCTAGAGACCCATACTTTATAGGTTTCAGCACCGTAGGCCATTGTTCACCTTAAGACTATGGATACTATTCTCTCCCTAACAAGCCTATCCAGGCCATTGTTCATCTTATGAGCCTAATTCAGACTAGGGAGACAAGAGGTCAAAGCTAACTATAAGATTGAGGACCAGCACTAGCTGTATTCAGACTGATGAAGCTGTTTGGATGAGCAGTGAAACATTTCTGTCTCTCAAGAAAAAGAAGTCCAGTAGCCATGACTCAACTTCCAGATAAACTCACCTGGATGACTGAGAATCTTCACAGACATAGCACTCTAAATGTTTTGGACTACAACTCCCAGAATTCCGTGCTTAGTTTGTCAATGACAAAGGACTGTGGGAGTTGTGATCCAAAACATCTGGAGGGCTGAAGTTTGGATACCATGGCCCTAGACCAACTTGACTGCTGCCATTGGCATTGTCAACGTTCAGGCTGCCCTTTGGAATGTAAAGTTTTTTGGGAATCCTTTTTTTCTGTTACCAAAGCAGGCATGATATTGTGCAGCAATATCGGGCCATTTCCTGGCAATTGTGAGCACAAAAGTATAATGTTCCAAATTCATGAAAGAGATTTTTAAAAATGATTATGTTTGTACATGTTTGCTTTGAATTAGATTCAGTGAGGAACTGGTGCTGCATCTAGGACACAGTTAAAGCCAGAACAAGTGAAATCAGAAAAGATCTATACATGTGACAGAATCAATCTTGCCCCGAGAGTCTTCCTCCTCAAGAGGATTGGGGCTCAGAAGAGGTCAATGACTCAGAGAGTGGCAGGGCAGTTTACAGCCCACGGGACATATTACGCCTGATGTGTGTTCATTGAGTCTGTAGCACTGAGCGCTTCAGGTTGGAAGAGAATGAGAAAAGGATAAAAATGGCCATTCTTTCCTCGGAAGCAGTTGTCTTGCTCTAGTACCGTGAGTGAAGAATGAAACTTTGAAAGCCTATTTTTATCAAGAAGGGCTCCCAAATTGTGATGGCCTTACGTGCCTCCAACATAAATCCAACTGAGATGGTTACTTAACGTCCACTCTAGTCCCGGGAGGAGGTTCGTTGCGTGTTGATCTCGGTTGCGGTCACGTGGTCTTCTTGCAGTTCTGTCCCTGTTTCCGTGTATGCACAGGCGTGATTGATGATACCGGCATGACTGTTTCCACATGTCCTCATTCCGTGATGAGATGTGAAATTCCATGCCTTTGCTCTCCTTATTTTTCGGCCCAACCTTCCGTTTTTCGATGTTTCGATTCTCCGAAGCCTTGCCTTCAATGCGTTACAGAGCTAAGTTTGAGGCATTTGTCTTTTAATCTCTCTGCACTAAGTTGCTGACTCCATAGGGAATGTACTGGCGAATGGCACTTCACACTCCTGCCACTAGATGGAGAATGGCATGTTGTGTGATGAGCCTTACCTCACGGGCACTCAACTTGGAACGAGAAGCATGACGAGAAGATTCCCGAGGCCAGGGAGGGGAATCTCTCATCCCGCTTAAATCGCAGTTCAGGGGGCGTGGTCCGGACGAACTCCCCTCGTCCCACAATGGACGTATGGTTAGAGTTCTTCATACTGGTCCCCAGCGGGACCACGAACAGCTATTAGATGGACGTGAAGTATCAGCCTAAGCTATCTGCAGATATTTATTTCTGTCTCAGCTGAAATATGGGAAGATGGGAAAATGTTGGAGAACCTGAAATTGTCCCTGTGAGCTGGGGGAATTCTGGGACTTGTCATCTAAGAAGTAACTTTTCCAGGCTCTGGCTGGATAATTAGTTTAGCAGACATGTTCATGCTTTCTGATGCCTTCTGAGTTGGCAAACGGCTGGTTCCCTGTGTGTTTTCATTAGAAATATTTCTGTAGATCCTGCTGGTGCCCTGTAGATTTTGCTCCAAAGGCCATGGGCTGGAGCTGTGGATGTCTTCCCCCCCTGTCTAGTTCTAACCACCCACCTTTCCCTCTATGATTTCTTAGAAATCCATCACTAAATGATTTTATCTCTTGATCTTCTTCTTTCCCTAATGAGAGTATTAAACATGGTGGCAAATATATATGGAAAAGAAGACAAGATCTCCACAGATCCCATGTCCAAAATAAAAGGAGTGCATACCTGAGGACTAGAGAGTGATGTGGTGGGTGAACAGTGGGTGAATAGGTTGTAGAGAGGGTCTGGGTTCAAATCCACACTGCACCCTGGAAATTTACCAGGGTGTGACAATGATAAAAATCAATCCATCAAATATTTCACTGGTCTTGAACATTTGTAAGCTGCATCTCAAAAAAGAAATAGTGAAACTGGAAAAGGTGCAAAAGAAACAACTAAAATGATTACTGGACTAGGGGACCTCCCTTATGAGGAAAGGCTAAAACATTTGGGGCTCTTTAGTCTGGAAAAAAGGCACCTGAGGGGGAATATGACTGAGTAGATAGAGAGAGATGCTCTTCTCCCTCTCATGAAATACTAGAACTAGGGGACATCCACTCAAACTGAGAGTTGGAAGGGTGAGAACAGAAAAAAGAATTTTTTTTACCCAGCGTATTGTTAGTCTATGGAACTCCCTGACACAGGATGTGGGGATGGCATCTGGCCTGGATGCCTTCAAAGGGAGATTGGACAGATTCCTGGAGGAAAAGCCCATCATAGGTTACTAACCATGATGGAGATGTATCATCTCCAGGCTTAAAACCAGAGTACTTCAAGGGCCAGATGCAGGGAAGTGGTATCAGGAGACAGATATCTAGTCTTGTGCACTCCCAGACACATTTGGTGGGACCACTGTGAGATACAGGAAGCTGGACTAGATGGGCCTTTGGCCTGATCCAGCATGGCTCTTCTTATGTTCTTATGTTGAATGAATGAAATTTTATTTACGGTCAACGACCAAAAACCAAAAATAAAATCATAAAAATAAGGATGTTCAAATATGCATTCCAATAGACAGCACATGAATCAAACCTTATTACAAGATATATCGTAAATACAATTTTAATACAATTTAAAATACAGTTTAAAATTTATTCTGGTCCGAAATAAAAGTGGCCATTAGCTACGATAAAAAGAGTCATCAGTAACGACTATGTTTCTTTATAAATTTGTTTACGAACCCTTATTGCAGCAGCACAGAATTTGGCAACTTGCCTAGTTACCTGGTAAGTGTTATCAGAAAGGAGCAACTGTATATAGAATTCTATTGACCTCCCAGGATATTTGTCTATAATTGGGGAGATAATCTCCTTGCGTAGATCTTGATAATAGGTGCAGAATAGAAGCACATGTTCTACACATTCCAATTGGTCATTGGCACATGGGCAATTTCAATCTGAAAAAGGTAAACCTTGAAACCTCCCCTCCAGTAGCTTGGAGGGAAGGACATTTAATCTAGCCAGTGTAAAGGCCCTCCTGGAGACAAGAGATATGAGCCTATCCAGATATGGGGAGGCAGTAAATGTTGATTTCTTAAGAAATTCCATTTTCCCCAACTGGGCAACATGTTTCTGCAGTTCTATATCTCTGATTCGTAATTTTACCTCATTCATGGCTTTACAAAAACCCAATGTTTGGAGGGTACAAGGAGAATAACCTAATTTATGTATAACTGTTATTACCTGTTTTTTCCAGTCAGACTGAAAAGTATCTGTCAAAAGCAAGGGAGTTAAGCCCTCTGAAAGGAAAATGAGCTTAAGCCAGTACTTAACCATAAGGAATTTGGCTTGTGCTTCAATGGGAATAAGCCCAACCTCTAAACGAAGTAAAGTGTTGGAGACACATGTAGGAATGCCCAAAATGGCTCTTGCAAATCTGGTTTGAACAGTCTCCAGAGGTCTCAAGTTAGCATATCCGAACAGCTGTGAGCCATAAAGCATTTGGGTAATGATTTTAGCCCTGAAAACTTGCAAAGTAGAGGGAACATGTTTTCCCCCGGTCGAATTAAAGAATCTTCTAATGGCTTTGCTGTTGCCTTGTGCTCTCATTGCAGCACAGCTTATATGCATGGACCAAGCACCAGATGACTGAAATGTTATACCTAGGTTACTAACCATGATGGAGATGTGTCATCTCCAGGCTTAAAACCAGAGTACTTCAAGGGCCAGATGCAGGGAAGTGGTATCAGGAGACAGATATCTAGTCTCGTGCACTCCCAGACACATTTGGTGGGACCATTGTGAGATACAGGAAGCTGGACTAGATGGGCCTTTGGCCTGATCCAGCATGGCTCTTCTTATGTTCTTATGTTCTTAACATGTGTTTAGGGTTGCAATAAGTCAACATGACAGCACATTGAGGACAACAATAATTGGAAGGCCAAGCAGAGGTGGACATGTTATGCTTCAAATGCAAATAATCAGTGTCATTATCTTCTCTTTGGAAAGGAACAGCCCAGCTTTTTTCTTGTCCAAGGGTGACATTTTTTGAAGTAAGCAAACATGCAGCTTACAAACAGGGCAATGTTCCCCTCCCATTCTCGTCCAAGCGATCATTTATATCAATAAAACAGCAATTGAAGCCACAATGCAGTCGGTGGATGTCTGCATGAATATACAACAGGAATCCCTCTGAAACGGCTACTTGGGCTTTCCTTCCCGGTTCTATTTTCTTCTTCGTTTTTTTTTTTTAAAGAAAACAATTGTGCAAGGAACAGGAAATTCTGCCTGATTGGATCCCCCCCCCCAACCACATTAATATTAATAGAGAGAGAGAAATCTCCCTGCTGTCTTTCTTTCTCTTCCTCTAAAAAGGAAGATATGATGTATTTAGGGCTGAAGCACAATCATAGAGTGAATAACTCAGAGGCACTAATATCAATTATGTCTCTCCCATCCCAGTCTCCTGCCTTCCCCTCTTGGCTTCCGCTGGCCCTGCCAACAGGAGATGTAACTAAGAGATTCAAAGCTGACAAGGAAACAAAAATACAGAGCCCAAAACTGCTTAGCAAAAATCTTTTGCCTCCATTGCTTGCTGTTCTCCGAGATTAAATTTTTAATTTGAAGGCTCTTCTTATCTGTTTAGCCAAATATATTGTACAATAAGAACATGTTAATAAATGATGAAAGGAAAGGCTGCATTTCCTTTCAAAACCATGCTTGTAGCCTTATTAGAGGAGGGAAAAACAGGGGGTGGGGAGAAAAGGAAACAGCAGCACTTTTGTTCCATACAGAAGTTTCCAGAAGAATCTGGAAAACAAGAAAGCTTTTCACTCTGTCCAAGACAGAACTTTAGTGTTATGTTGTAGGAAAAGCCTGACATAGTGAACACAAAACATATGGGCCTTTAAATGAATGGGGAATCACCAATAGAGATGGGCACGACCAGAAAAAATTTTTTTTCGAGTTGTCGTTTTTTGGGACGGGTCCATTTCGGATCATTTCTGTTTTTCGCGAAATTTTTAAAAAATTTGTCGTTTTGTCATGTCGTTTGTCGTTACCACCGCGATTTTGCGTGATTTGACGTCCTAGTGACGAGTGGCGTCCCTCCGGCGCTAGGTGTTTTTGCGCCCTAGGCAGCGGGCGGGGTGCGGGGGCGGGGAGGTGCGGGCGGGCAGCGGTGGCAGGGGGAGGGGCGGGTGGGCGGGCGGGCGGCGGGTCCCGCAATGACCCAGAGCAGGCGAAAAACACTTTAAACTGACTTGCTGCACAAGCCTGCATCGAATAAAGCAATTGCAAACAAAGTGGGCAGAATTATTTCTGTTTTTTCTCTTGGTCAATGCTGAACCGGCCGGCCACCAACCTTGGTCTGGCTGCCTGTTATACTTTTTTGTTGTTTTGTTTTGAAGCTTTTATCCATCCCATCTCCCCTCCACCTCTCGGAGGCAGCAGGAGACACAGATATTCCGGTCCTCCACAAATCTGGATGAGGGTCTACTCCTCTCAATGGCCCCCCCATCTCCAAGGTCCTGGCTTCATACTGTAAAGCCAAGCAATAAAGCCAATGCAACCCTGGTCATCTAGCGGTTAGAGTCGGATATTAGGGTTAGGGTTAGGGTTAGGGTTAGGAATAGGAATAGGAATAGGTAGAGAATGGGATAGTGGGATCTGGGTTGCTCTGACTTACTATTAAGGAAGACAGTGTGCTGGCGTACGGGCACACAGCTTGGATTAGGCAGAACTCTAAGTTTCACAGCCCAGATCCCACTAGGCTATACAAGGAGGACTATGGGCGTCCATACACAAGGCCAGAGTAAGGGCATCCACAAGGCCAGAGTATGAGACCACACAGAGCCTGAGTACAGGAGGCCACAACGCCAGAGTACTTGAGGCCACAAGGCCAGAGTAAGGGCGCCAGCAAGGCTAGCATGGCAGCTTTTTGCCTTATCACAGCTGTGTTAACAAGTAAAATGTGTCCTTCTTAGTGGGTCACAGTGTCTTGCAGTTCAGAGGACAGAGTAGGGGAGCCCAAAAGGGTTGAGTCTGAGACCACAGGGCACTGTGAAAGGGAGGCCACAAAGCCACAAAGTCCAAGCTGTGTGCTATTATCCCAGCAAACTCCCAGTACGCAGGCAAAATGTCGTTCTTAGTGAGTCACTGACAGTGTTTTGCAGCCCAGAGTGAAGAGTAGCGGAGGACACATAGCCTGAGTCTGAGGCCACAGGGCTGCGAACCAGAGGCCACAGGTTTTCAGCCCTTCTTTGTGACTGTGAGTAGTACCACCATGAACCACACATGGCACTTTCTGACATACTCTTGGTGGTGGTGACAGTACGTACGTAGTCGTACGCAATTACAATTCCCTTCTTAGTGAGCCACAGTGTCTTGCAGCCCAGAGGAAAGAGTGGCGGAGGCCACATAGCTTGAGTGAGTCTGAGTCTTAGTAGTAGTCAGTCACAGTTCCTACACCTCCAAGAACCAAGCCTGGAACTTTCAGGCAAATCTTCTATATGGTGACAGACAGAGTGCCACCAGCACGCAAGTACATTTCCCTTCTTAGTGAGCCACAGTGTCTTGCAGCCCAGAGGAAAGAGTGGCGGGGGCCACATAGCCTGAGTGAGTCTGAGTCTTAGTAGTAGTCAATCACAGTTCCTACACCTCCAAGAACCAAGCCTGGAACTTTCAGGCAAATCTTCTATATGGTGACAGAGTGCCACCAGCACGCAAGTACAATTTCCCTTCTTAGTGAGCCACAGTGTTCTGCAGCCCAGAGGACAGTGTAGCGGAGACCCAAAGACCTGAGTTTGAGGCCACAGGGCCCGAGTAGGGGAGGATCATTGCCAGCCAGCTCCAGTACCCAAAGGAGCTGCTGAATGGCCTGAGTACGCCAGTAAATTGTCCTTCTTAGCAAGTCACAGTGTTTTGCAGCCCAGAGGACAGAGCAGTGGAGACCAAAAGGCCTAAGTCTGAGACCACAGGGCCTGAGTAGGGGAGGATCATTGCCAGCCAGCTCCAGTACCCAAAGGAGCTGCTGAATGGCCTGAGTACGCCTGAATGGCCTGAGTACGCCAGTATAATTTCCTTCTCAGTGAGTCACAGACTGTGCTTTGCAGCCAATGGAACACAGTAGCCCTTCCTCCACAGACTCACAGTCAGTGACTCAGAGTAACCAACAAGGACCAAGGCAGGAACTTCCTGACACACTCTTCTATTATGTACTCATATGCAAGTATGCTTTCCTTCTTAGTGAGCCACAGTTGGCAGCCCAGTGGAAAGAGTGGTGGAGGCCACATGGGGCCTGACTCTGAGGCCTGAGTCCAGTCTGAAAAAAGGACTGCAAGCCAGAGGGTCTTCCTTCACAGCTGTGTGCTGGTTTGCTGGTAAACTCCCATCCCAGGCACATTCCCTTCTCAGTGAGTCACAGTGCTTTGCAGCCCAGAGGAAAGAGTAGCGGAGGCCAAAACAACCCCCCTAACCCTAACGCTGACCCTAACCCTAAACCCCCTCCAGCTAAGTTCCCCTCAATCGCTTGGGTTGTCGCCAGCTGCAGTATCCCAAGGAGACCACGAAGCCCAGCTGTGTTCTCTGTCTTTCTTAGTGGGTCAGAGAGTTTTGCAGCCCAGGCCCCAGAGGCCAGATTACGGACTGCCAAAAGGCCAGAGTAGGGCCTGCCAAAAGGCAAGAAGATTCCACAAGGCCAGCAAGGCAGAGTTTTGCCTAAGTCAATCATGACGGCTGTTTTCTAGCACACAAGCACAATGTCCTTCTTAGTGAGTCACAGTGTTTGGCAGCCCAGAGTGAAGAGTAGCGAAGGCCAGAAGGCCAGACTAGAGGAGGTTGAAGGAGAAGCACCTAGTTAGGAATCTCCCCTCCTTCTGCCAAGGGATTTCCCAACCTGGATTGTGTGAAAACCCCCATGTTTGATGACAGAGTCCCCCAATTCTAAACAAAATAGTTGACAATGACTGCACCTGTTAAAGTTGGTCTCCTCAAGTGATTTTCCGCCTAGAGGCGGGGGCAGCCGGGGTTGCTGCATGGGCAAGTTGAGGAGAGTGGCTGACAGGGCGCATGTCGCCTCGGACTTGAAGCACTGAACCGCGCTGATAGGCTGAAGGAGAAGCACCTGGAAGGCCTCCTCTAAGCCGGGAGTCCCGGGGGCCTGACAGGCAGGCAGGTAGGTAGAGGGGCGGGCAGGCAGCCAGGCAGGCAGGGAAGCAGGCAGTCTGGCTTACAATGGAAGGCAGGCTTGCAGGGTACCACAAAGGCTAGGGAAGGCACAAAGCCAAAGTGCCAGAAGGGAGGATTGTTTCTTCCTTGGGAGGCAGAGTTTCTCTCTCCACCCCAGGAGACTGAGTTTCGTCAACCAAGGAGACAGAGTGGAAGCAGGAGAACTGGGCTATTTCTTTAAGGCTGTAAGGAGGAGAGCTAGCCCCCTGCTACTCAGTCTTTGAGGTAGGTTGTTGTAAAGTGCTTCCTGACCACTTTGTAAGCAGATTGGTGCCAAAACCCCAGGGAAGGGAGGGAAGCACCAAGGAAGGCAGGTTTTGGGGTCTCACTCAGACCAGCCATGGCCAACGGGGAAAAATTGGGCCAATACAGACCTTTCCAAATGACACTTTGAGTGGTCCTTGCTGGTTTTGACCCAGGCAAGGGCTGCAAAAATTGGGCCAATACAGACCCCTCCAAATGACACTTTGAGTGGTCCTTGCTGGTTTGGACCCAGGCAAGGGCTGCAAAAATTGGGCCAATACAGACCCTTCCAAATGACACTTTGAGTGGTCCTTGCTGGTTTGGAGCCAGGCAAGGGCTAGAAAAATTGGGCAGTAATAGTACCCTTCCAATTGTGTGTGTGAGAATACAGGCAGGCAGGCAGGCAGGCAGGCAGGCAGGCAGGCAGGCAGGCACTAGGCAGGTAGTCACAGGGCCAGCCAGGCAGGTAGGCTTGTAGGCAGGCAGGCAGGCTTGCAGGCAGGAAGTTAGGCTTGCAGGGAGGAAGCCAAGCTGGGAGGAAGGCGTAATTGCAGGCAGGCAGGCAGACAGGCATAAGTGTTGCTCTGGTAGTGGATGTTAGGGCAAGGGAGGCCCGCTTGGAACGAACCCATGGCAGAACGACTTTGGGCTTAGGTCTTGGAGTGTTGGGGTAATCCCAACGTGGAAAGGTTGAAGCGGATGAAAGTCAACCTTTCCACGGTCTCCGGGTCCAGTCGAGAGCAGCGCGGCCTCAGGACATCTCCCATGTGGGAGAAGACACGCTCACTCTGGACACTGGTGGGTGGGATGGACAAGTGGTCCAACGCCAGAGTCGAAAGAGCGGGCCAGAGGTCTGCCTTTCTGGCCCAGTAGTGGAGTGGGTCCAAGGTGAGGGGTTGGAGGGGCTCAGCCATGTACTCCTTCACCATGGTCAGAGTGGGGTCCGGTTCTTCTTCCTCCCTTGCCTCCACTGAGGAGGAGACTGCCATGGCTAGGGCAGAGGCCAGGCAGTTGGCTGCTGGCATGGAACCTGGCCTCTGGGTGTATACTCCTGGAGTACAGAAGGATGAGGATCCTTGCGAGGATTCCTCTTCTGCATCGCTCTGGCTTCCGTGCGCCCTCGGAAACGCCTGGCCCTGATTGGAGAGAGACCTGACTTGATGGCATAGCTCCGTCTTCCAGGAGTTCAGGTTGGCAGCGCTGCCCGCCAGGGAACCCTTGACGTGAGGGTCGCACAGGCATGCCATCTGGTACATGTTTTCCCTTCTTAGTGGGCCAAGGCGGGTATCCACGCCGGTCAGCAGCCTGTCTGCCAAGGCCCTGCTCTTTGGGAGAAGATTGCCTTCTTCCCGGATACTGGCCTCTAGGCGTTGGCGAAGGGCATTGACCAGGGGGAATATGGGGCCCAGGCTGGCGTTGTAGCTGCTGAGGACATGGGTGGTCTCCTCAAATGCCTGCAGGATGTCCACCATCTGGGAGAGGGCGAGCCACTCGGTAGCACCAATATCCAACTCCCTCCCCTCATGCAGGACTGGGGTGGTTGACATGACGTATTCCACCACTTCCCTCTGCTCCACCAGCTGCTTCACCATTTCGTAGGTGGAGTTCCACCGGGTGGTCACGTCCTGGATCAGGACATGCTCTGGTCGGCCCATCTCCGCCTGCCTCTCACGCATCATCCTGGATGCCTTGACGCTGCAAGAGAAGTGCCTGATGATTTTCCGGCACTTATCCAGCAAGGCCTTGGTCTCCAGGGTCCCCTCACCCCAGGAGTCCTTCGGTGCTCCCAGCCCAATGGCATCGCCCACCACCAGATGCAGTTTGTGTGCTGTGCACACAATGCCCTGGAACCCTGCCCTTTCAACCGCGTTGGTCATGTTTCGGCCCACATCAGTAACCATGAATCCATGATTGACCTGCCCCTCAGTCCCCAATCCCCACTCTCGCATTGCTGTCTTGAGGACCTCAGCAATGTAGAACCCTTTGGCATTGTCCTCCATGCTTTGTGCCTGGAGAAGCACCACCCTATACCCTCTTGGGGTGCTGCCTTGTGGCTCCCCCTCCAGCTGTTCTTGGGATGTCCTGGGCTCAAGGACCTCCTTGGGTTGCCACCAGTGAGCCGTCAGAGAGAGGTATCCATGGTGCCCACCGGTCCAGAGGTCGGAAGTGAAGTGGATCTTCCTTCCTCTGGCCGCCTGCAGCAGGGCCCGGATCATGTCCCTGACGGACTCATAAAGGGAGGGAATCACCCGCCTCCTGAAGGTGCGCCGGGATGGAGGCTCGTACCATGGAGCCACGTGCTTCATCAGGTGCCTGAAGCCTGATGACTCCACAAAGGAGAGGGGCAACCCTTTCATGGCCACCATTTCACCCCCCATGCAAGTGGTGGTCTCCTGTGCCTTAGCCCTATTTCGCTGGCTGACAAAACTCCCACACAACGGCCCCACTTCCTGCAGAGTGGCCTGCCTCTTCCCATTCTCAGCAGCGGAGCTGTCTTTTTCTTTCCCCATGCCTTCTTCCCCTCTCTTCCTCCCTGAGGAACCAGGGCCTGACACCGTCCCAGGCAGAGTCCCAGGGTGCTTTCGCATGAGGTGGCTGTGCAACCCACTTGAGGAGAGGTGTTTGGGGTCATTCCCCCTGCGCACCACCATCCCGTATTTCTTGCACACTGCCATCTTTGAGTCTTCCGGGCTGTTCTCAAAATGCTCCCAGAGACACCCACGTGGCTTAGAGAAAGTACCGGCCCCTCTGGTATTGCCTGCTGCCGCTGCTGTGGAGGTGGTGTTGCCTGTGCCCTGCCTGGAAAGTAGAGTACTACTGCTGTTACTGGTGGTACTCTGGGTGGAAAGAGGGCTGCTCCTTCCATCACTGCCTGGAGCCTGCCTTAAGTCTGTTCCTGCCAACAGGTCCTCAGAATCTGGCATGTTTAGATGCAAAGAACCCGATTCTGATTCTGATGCTATTTCCGACTCAGAGCCCTCGTCTGCTTCCTGATAAAGGGTGGGGGTGTCAAGTAACGGTGATGTAGGGCATGGGATTTGTATCGCCTCATCCATGCTTCCTTCAGTGACAGAAGATGGCACGGTGCTGGTTGTGGAGGTGCTGCTTGGGGATGGAGTTGCAGCAGTATCACTATCTGCACTACTACATGTGCCTTCCCTCAGAAATGTGCCCCGATTTATCTTAGTGGGGGTCCCCCTCCCCTTCCCTCTGGCTGTGCCACCCCTCCTCATTTTTTTCATTTCTCAAAGTTTTAGAAGAAAATAGATTGTCTGATTCTATATTAAGGAAGTACAAACTATTCTAAAAAACTTACACTTTTTCCACCCACAACAAGGTTACTGTCATACACTGTGTTCTTTGGTACAAGCACAGAGCACAGCACAGTGTAGTTTTCTGGTCGTTGCTCAGGCCAAGGAATGTATAATGTAATAGTGAACAAAACCACAAAGGAACAGTGGAGTAATAAGGATGGAATCCAAATAATAGGTCAGTTTAGTAGTTTGTGCACGGCTGGTACTGTGTTGTAAGGAAGGACAAGTAGTAAACAAAGTAAACTGGAGCTGGCACCCACAAAGGGTGTGCCTTGTAAATAAATGAACGAGCAAGCACACTAGTACAGGAGTAGTTGCACGGCTGGCACTGTGTTGTACAGTAATATAATAAGGAAGGACAAGTAGTAAACAAAGTAAACTGGAGCTAGAACCCACAAAAGGTGTGCCTTGTAATTAAATGAACGAGCAAGCACACTAGTACAGGTCAGGAGTAGTTTGTGCACGGCTGGCACTGTTTGTACAGTAATATTAAGGACAAGTAACCAAAGTAAACTGAAGCTGGAACCCCAAGTCTGGTACAAAGGCAGATCTCAGACTCAGAGGGCAGTGCCCATGCAAAAGGTGTGGCCTGTAAATTAATGTATTGTACAATGATAAACAAACAAAGGAAACAGTGTTGGAGTAGGATGGATGGAACCCCAAGTCTGTTAATAAGGCTGATATCAGAATGGGCCTGTGTTGTTTTACTGCAGTGTCCTCAAAAAAAGTTTAGGAAACAAACAATGTAAGTAAAAGTAAAGTACATATAATATTGTAATGTATTTCTAAAATGTAAAATATTCTCCACTAGATATAGAGGTGCCCTTGGCTTGCCAACAAATGTGTTTCAGTGCACTGGTTGGGGAAATCTGAAATATACTAGTATATATTTTTAAAATAAATCCACACCTCGCCTCCCAAACCTCCCCTTTGAAGCACTATCAGAAATGAAATCCTCAAAATTGGAGAATAAAAAAGAAAACTGCTAGGCTTGCTTGCTAATGCTATTCCCACCCACAGCAGAGCTGCTGCAGGCAGGGTATGAAAGGACCTTGGCTTGCCACCAAGCAAATGAACTTTGGGAAATAGAAAATAAATGGTAGTATATTTAAATATATATTTTTAAAATAAATCCACACACACCTTGCCTCCAAAACCTCCCTTGAAGCACTATCAGAAATGAAATCCTCAAATGGAGAATAAAAAAGAAAACTGCTAGGCTTGCTTGCTAATGCTATTCCCACCCACAGCAGAGCTGCTGCAGGCAGGGTATGAAAGGACCTTGGCTTGCCACCAAGCAAAAGAACTTTGGGAAATAGAAAATAAATGGTAGTATATTTAAATATATATATTTTAAAATAAATCCACACACACCTCGCCTCCAAAACCTCCCTTGAAGCACTATCAGAAATGAAATCCTCAATTGGAGAATAAAAAAGAATAAACTGTGTTGCTATTCCCCACAGCAGACAGGGAATGAAAGGAATTATTATTATTTCCTAAAAATTCAATTGAATCAATTCCCTCCCTGCCTGCCTAACTGAAATCTAAAGGAACTTTGTGAAATAAAAACTAAGTGGTAGCACAGCAGCCAAATATACATTTTTAAAATAAATCCAAGCCCGGACTGAAACACATTTTTTCACCAAAACCTCCCTTGAAGTCTATGGAACTCCCTGCCACAGGATGGAAATGGCATCTGGCCTGGATGAATAAAATATTGGACAGACCTAGAGGAAAAGTCCATCACGGGTTACAAACCATGATGGAGATATGTAAAGGCTTTAAACCAGGATAGTTAGGGCCAGAAAGTTCAATTGAGACAGATATCTAGTCTCCTGCCTCCCAAACGAAATCTAAAGGCTCCTCTGTGAGATACAGGAAGCTGGACTAGATGGGCCTTTGGCCTGATCCAGCATGGCTCTTCTTATGTTCTTATGTACTGCAACTGTTCTGGGAGTGCCTCGCCTTTTTATGCCCTCTGGCACATCCAGAAGTGTCAGTCAAAACCTGACCATGCGATTGGTAGAATGGGTCCAGAAATTTGCATGGTCCCATCCCATGGCCAGCCCATCATTGCGCAGGTGTAAAAAAAATAAAAATAAAAATAAAATAAAATAAAATCAATGGAGACATTTTGTTGCAAGAAAAACCCACTGCTGCTACTATAAAAAAAATCAGGCATTTAAAATAGCTAATTTTCAAATGTTTCTGTGGTGCTTTGGTGGGTTTTTGGACCACGATTTAAAAAAAAATATTGCGGTCACCATTTTGGATCCCCCCGCACCGCATGGCAAATGGAGACGACGAGGATGACTCCCCCAGCCTGGTGCAAGCAGCCCAGGACAGGAGGGGGGGAGGCTGGGGACCCCCCCCCCAGAAACCACCCCTCTGGTAGGTGCCTTCAGGCAGGCATATTTTCGCCTGCTTTTTTGGCCGGGAATCGGGGTTTTTCCTTTTAAAACTTTTTTTCTGTGCCGCTTGCGCTTGGCATCGCGTGATAGCCACGCGATGCCAGGAACGACAACGACAAATCAGACCCAATTTTTCTTTTTTCGGTTCGAGTTCGAGTTCTGACAGCTTAATTGTCGTTTCTGTTTCCGTTTGCGTAACGGAAACGAGAAACGGAAACGGAAACGAGAATTTTGCCAAGTCGTGCCCATGTCTAATCACCAATTTAGGTGCTTGGCAAACATTTACCTAGCACATTTTATCCATGTGTCTACTTTTTAAGATTTCGAACCACTTAAAATGAACCCTTGTGAACCATCATTGTTCAAGTTCATGCCCATCTGTACTCAAAACTTCTATTGTGTAAACAATCATGGTATAGACATCTATCTATCTATCTATCTATCTATCTATCTATCTATCTATCTTCTTTTTCTTAGCATTTGTCCTACACAGTGGTGAGCCCGCTATTCACTTGGCACAATCATGGACTAGGTTCAGGTGAACCTGGGACAACTTCATGTTGTTGTCAAGGGTGTTCATCCAGTGCTGTTTTGGACACCCCTCAATTAGGATCTGCTGACCTCCGCGGTGAGACCCTGGTGAGACCAGAGTTTCCCTATCAGCACAAAGGACATGACCAAACCAACGCAGTCAGGTTTCACGTATCTTGTCAGTGACTGGTGCAATGCTGTATTTAGATTGGGTGACATGATTGTGTGCATGATCCTTTTGTGTGAAGCCAACATATACAGTATGAACCGGCTCAAGTGCCAAGATCATCAAAAGAGGCCTTTCTCTCCATCCCAACACCTTCACAGGTGAATCTCATAAGAACACATGAAATGGCCTTCTCTGTTACTGCTCCCAGACTCCGGAACTCCCTCCCACTGGAGGCCAGGACTGCCCTGCTGTCTTTCTGGAATCAGGCAAAAACCTTTCTCTTCAGGCAACCTTTCCCTGAATGAGGGACTACCTGTTATGTGACTTTTTAGATGGACTGCCATATATGATTACATTGACTGACTTCATAAGTTCACCTGTGTTTTCCCTGTTAGTTTCTATCCCTCATTATGGATTTTTTTTTCTCTGTTAACTGTTCATGTGATGTTTTTAGTTTTAATGTTGCCTTTTAATGTTGCAAGATGCCTTTTCTAATTCCCTGTTCTTAAGCTTGAATGTGTTTTAAATGTTCTGGGCTGTATATTGTCCCTCACTATTGTAAGCCACCTTGGGTCCTTTTCCAAGGAGAAAGGTGGGGTAAAAATATTCAAAATACCTACCTACCTACCTACCTACCTACCTACCTACCTACCTACCTACCTACCTACCTACCTACCTACCTACCTACCTACCTACCTACCTACCAACATGAAATACTTTGACCCTGTCTTTCTTCTCTAAAAGGACCCAAGGTGGTTGACATCATTACAAAGTGGTGTTTAAAACTAACAGTGAGTATACAGTACAAATGCTAAAAATGATTGAATTAATCCTATAGGGCAGTGGTGGCCAAACTTCGGCCCTCCAGAAATTCTGAACCACAACTCCCACAGTCCTTTGTTATTGCCAATACAGGCTTGGAATTCTGGGAGTTGTGGTCCAAAGCATCTAGAGGGCCAAAGTTTGGCCACTACTGCTATGGGGGGGGGGAAGCAACACCAAAACACATTTTTAAAAAATCAACACTCAGGCAGCCAGTCATGAAGGGAAAGCTTGCCTGAGAAGAAAAGTGTTTATCTGCTTGACCAGGGACACCAAAGATGTGACCACCTGTCTTCCTGTGGAGGGAGTTCCAAAGTCTGGGAGCAATGGCAGAGAAGACACACATGTGAAGGTAATGGGACCAAGAGAAAGGCCTTTCCTAATGATCTTCTTAACACCCAACGAGGATCATAAATGGAGGTGTGATCTTTGAGATCATTAACACCCAAACCACTTCAGGCACAACTGTACTCTACATTGCACAAACAGGAAAATCTCTAAGAAAACGCATTAATGGACACAAGTTTGACATAAGAAACCATGATACAAAGAAACCTCTCTCAAACCATTTCAGTTTACCTGGACACTCCTTGAAGGACTTGAAGGTCTCCATTTCAGAACAGAATCACTACAGATCAAGAATACAAAGGGAAACAGCTGAAATAAGATTCATATGCATGATGGACACATACAAGAAGGGATTAAGCATAAATCGGGGTTTCAAATGCAATATTACCATATTGAGAATTTTTTAATCAAAATAAATGTAATATTACCATATTGCTAATTTTTAATGGACTTGACATTGACACTTAATTTACATCTCTACAGACCCTGGCCTAATATTCCCACCACTTCTACCAATCAACTCTCCCCCTCCTCTGCTCCCCTACCCTATCCACCCCCTAACTCTATATACTACAGCCAATGAATATCTGGTATGAAATTTATATCCCATCCCATTTTATATTGCACACCTTCATTCTGGTGTGCATTCTGCTGTTATTTGTCTGAAGAAGTGGACGTGTCCATGAAATGTTACATTAAAATATGAAAGTTAGTCTTTAAGGTGCCATGTTTTGTGTCTTTTGTTTTGTTTTGTTTTGTTTTGTTTTTTTGCCTGGAAATCTTGAAAAGACTAACATGGCTACCCTCTCTGAAACTTCAGGTTTTATGGGTTTACAAGTTAGTAGTCTTTACAACAGCATTCAATTCCATCTTGCAGGGGGATGGAGAAATAATAACCCGAAATGAGCTGTTCAACTCCTGACTGAAAGAGATTTTGAAACAGTGGATTCCCAGAGATGGGAGAAGTTAACTTTGTGGTTATAACATAAAAACCCCAGGCTGGCACAATCACTGGTTATGTGTCCTGAGATAGGGAGTTGTTGTAGACCAAGCAAGGAATGTCTCTGTATCTTACTGGAATGAGAAGAGAAAAAGCTCAGTATTTCAGGAGATGAATATGTTGAAAAATCAGGAAGGAATGGGCTTCAACTATATATTTAAGATGGTTGTTTAAGGGCATGATTTCATATTTATTTATCTGAATATCTACATACTGCCTTTTGTCTGACAATGACTTCAGGTAGGAAGATCATGTCTACAAACATTATATGAAACATAAGTTATAGATAATGGTCTCAGAAACCACATTGTAGGGTTGTTAAAACAAATATGCAGCATGCAGGTTATCTATATGATGAAAACAAAACTCATGTCATTTTTCCAAGCTTAAAAGGAGCAGGCAAGTATGTTTATACAACTGCTGGGTGGTCAGTATACGGCAGCTTCTTCTGCTCTTGTTTGTGAAATACCTGTTGGCTTTACTCATAGCCAATGAAGGAGGTCTCATTCTCTTACCTCTTACTTATGAGATACCCATGTACTGTATGTAGTTGGTGATGGCTACTGGTAGAAGTGCTGGTTTCAGGGAAAAATCTAGAGGCTGCCTATGGGCCTTGCTGTTTCACCTGTCCATCTGAGGCTGCCACTTTTTTCCTACATGTGACTTTCCCGAATATTACTAAATTCAGTGATGAGGAATGGAGGGGAAACAATTAGAGATGGATGTTTCCTTTTGGAAGCGGACTGGTTCCTAAACAAAACTTGCCAGCATGGCTGGCAGTTCCACCGTCTGAAACAGAATCAACCATTGTCTTACCTTGCTTCACCTCACGCAGGGTGAAATTCCAAACAGGAAGCAGCCTCCGAGGCGTCATCTTTCCCTCTTCCTAGTGCTGGCCAATCAGACGAGGAGGTGGGATGCACAGCTCCTGATTGGCCAGTGCCAGGGAGAGGAAAAGATAATGTGTTGGAGGTTGCTTCCTGGTTGGAGTTTTCCCCTGCGCAAGGTAAAGCAACATAAGACTGTAGTTGGTTTGGTCCAGAGGGTGGGACTGTGTCCTGAACGCCAGCTGTGCTGATGTGTTTCATTTCAGAACCAGTCCCCTTCTGAAATGAAACACCCATGTCTAGATACAATGCATCCCATGAGCGCTTCATCCAAAGAGACCTTTGAGCCTAATCAGCCTTCTGTAGGTGTGTTGAAAAAGATGTCCATGGGCATGCACCAAAGCACCCATATTGCAATGTTTCCCCTCTGAAATATTAGTCTAGGCAGTTGCATCTTTCCATGATCATAGGAATCCACATCTTGGGTCATTATCAGCTGTGGAATATATAAGCTGAGCTGTGAAAAACAGGGCAGGCACCTAAACAGTGCAAGATCAACTCCCTCCAAAGTACCGTACCCCTTGCTTTTCCAAACCAAAATTACTGTTTCACAACTGCAGGGTTTTCTCCTCAGCTTACTTCCGTGTATAAGACGACCCTCAATTTTTAGGCTAACATTTTTTTAAAAAAACTGTCTTATACATGAGAAAATACTGTACATATAGGCATTAAATTCTCCATGGGGGTGAGCTCTCATTTTTAATGCACCACAAGACTCACTAGCTGAAATCCTGTTGGTATAAAATGTATGCTGTGCAATGAAGATGATGTCATCACCAGGCACAATTACTGATTGATTTAAAATGCCCATTCCCTGCCCTTCAAGATTTGAAGCACCCTAGGGATACTTTTTGCCCCAGGGAAAGACTTTGGGATCCTCTGGACCAGGAATCGGAGAACTTTTCATTTCAGAAAAAAATGCTACCAGATTGTCACCAGTGTTCAGGATCTAAAAGCTGGACCACCGGCAGTGATTTTTCTAAAATAAAGACTCCCTCTCCAAAGTCCCAGGGAGCCTTGGAACTTGAAAGGACAGAGAGGAAGTCTTAAATTCAAATACAATAAGCCCCTGCCTATCACGGAGGTTAGGGACCCACCCCACCCATGATCTTGAAAATCCGTGATATGCGGATGCAGGTGGGGGGGGCAAAATGTTTATGTGCCGCTTATCCGCACCCTGGGGGTGCGGGGGAGCTGCATGCAATATTTTAAAAGGGCTCTCTGCAGCGGATCCCAGCGTTGGGCTCTGCAGCCGAAATCCCCTTTGCAATCGTGCACTACTTGCCTGGACCTCCAGGGAGGTGCGGGCAGGCCGTGTGTGATCGGCCAAAGGGACTTCAGCCACGGAGCCCAGCACTGAGGCTCCGAAGCCAAAAGCCCCTTTGCAATCGCGCACTGCTTGCCCGGACCTCCTGGGAGGTGCAGGCCGGCGGCGCGCGATTCCCCCCTCCCTCAAGCCCTTTCTGGATACTGCGGTTCCGCTATATAGCCGGACCGCAGTATGTGAACCTCGAAAGGGCAGGGGACCACTGTAAATCAAATAACAATGCCTCTGGATGATGACATCATCATTGTTGCATGGCACAACAGTATGCAAGGGGATTTCAGCTCCTCTTATTTTTAATCACAGTTGACAGTCTTGCGCCATGACTGTGACAAGCTAGACAGGTCTTGCAATCATTCTCAGATGTTTTGAATTATCCCCCTCCCTCTCCTTTCCTTTCTTATACATGTGATTTACTGCATTTGGTATTTGTGATAAGGTTTGAGAGATTTATGAATAATCTCCAGTATTAAATAGTATTTTTTTAAATGAGAAATCCACACCAGGTCCTTTTGGCACTCTTCCCTCCCTGAAAAACAGTTATGAAGAACTGATATGTTCCTAAAGGGAAAAAACAAGAAAGAAATCCAGTCAGGGAAGGATGCGTAAATATTTCATCAAGCATCATTGCTTCAAAAAAGATGAACAAATTAAGTATATCATGTCTCGCTTGCAATGATCTGTATTTCGTGCCTTTCTTGATAAGGCTATTGAGAAGCTTAAATAAAAACCAGAAGAAAATAAAGCTTCTGACTAACACAAGGTCTCTTGAGCAACACCCAGAAGGCAATTGTTTACACATGGCACCAAGCCTATGCAAATGTTTTTCCCCTCCAATAGTTATCTTGGTAATCAAATTTTCTAGTACTTCTCTGGCTAAATAGTGCCCTGTTTTTGCCTTTTGCGGGGAGGGGGGGGGGCTCTTAAAGTAGATCTCCACTATACATTTGATACCATGAAAAATCAGGCTCCAAAACATTTCTTCTAGCTAGATAAATTATAGGAACTTGAATACATTAAGAATGTAAAATAACTGGAAGTATATGACTCCAGGAAGTGGCAGAACACCCGGATGAGAGGATTATCCCCAAGGTAAACTGTGCCTGAGGGACAGGAGAGTGTCCCATTGTCTGGAGTTCCACATTCCCTGTCTCAGCCAGACTGGGCCCAGTTGACACCAATCTATGGAACACTGACTCTAGGATTTAGACCATCAAGAGCTTGATGGCACAGGAAACTGGATCATCAGGGCAATTCACCCACCAATGCAGAGTGAGGGAACAATCACCAACCAATGCAGAGTGAGGAAAACCTTGAACTGGTTTGTACATATAAAAACTGATGTTAAACCAATGTTCAGGTCTCACACCATCCAGGGTGAGGCCACTGACTGTTAGTTTTGGCTGGGCTTCAATAAATCAGACTTGGAACAGTTCAGTGTTTGCACTTCCTTATTTTATTGCAATTTAATTATTGGATGCTGGTTCTGAGCCAAGCACGGACTCAAACATAATCCGTAAAAACTAGTAACACGTTTATACCAGTTTCATGCCAGTTTGAGAGAATTAGACTAGGTTTCAGCCACCCTCCCCAACACTCCCATTCAGAGCGGTAGCTCAAGGTCTCCTGCTGTCTGAAGCAGGAAGAGAAGCTGCTACTGCCACCCCATGATGATCACAGAGAGTAAAACAGTGTTGGCAGGGAAGCACAACTGACTGAAAGAAGCTCCTGAGGCTGCCTTTCACAGAGCTGGCCAGATCCAAGTGTCTGACACATTCATCCTCCCTGTACTCCACAGGCAGTCTCACAAGGTACCCCACCCCACTAATCTTAAAATGCCATTTGGTTCTCAGAAAAAGCCTATGCAGTAGTGGCAAACATTTGACACTCCAGGAAAGCCAATGCAATTATTGGATGCATTAACAGAACCATAGTGTCTAGATCAAGGGAACTGATAGTACCACTCTATTCTGCTCTGTTCAGACCCCACCTGGAGTACTGTGTCCAGTTCTGTGTGCCTCAATTTAAAAAGGATTTTGACAACCTCGAGCGGGTGCAGAGGAGGGCGACCAGGATGGTTGAGGGTCTGGAGGAAATGTCTTATGAGGAATGGCTTAGGGAGCTGGGGATGTTTAGCCTTTCTAAAAGAAGGCTGAGGGGGATATGGGAGCTATGTTTAAATATTTGAAAGGATGTCATATTGAAGAGGGAACAGGTTTGTTTTCCATGGCTTCAGAGACTAGGATGTGGGGCAATGGTTTCAAACTACAGGAAAAGAGATTCCATTTGAACGTTAGGAAGAACTTCATGACAGAGCTGTCCAGCAGTGGAATATGCTGCCGCGGAGGGTGGTGGGGTCTCCTTCTTTGGAGGTTTTTAAGCAGAGGCTGGATGGCCATCTGTCAGAAATACTTTGATGGGGTTCCTGCATGGCAGGGGGTTGGACTAGATGGCCCTTGAGTTCTCTTCCAACTCCATGATTCTATGATTCTATGATCCAGATATGTTGAACCGCAACTCCCAGTATTCCAAGCCTAGATTGCCAATGACAATGGACTGTGGGTGTTGCGGTCCAAAACATCTGGAGTGTCGAAGGTCCGCCACCATTGTTATGTCATATCTAACCCCCCACTCCACACCACACCACACCACACCACACCACACCACACCACACCACACCACACACATGGAACCATGCTTACAGATCAGTACCGTTCACACAGAGTTCTATTCTCGATCCAAGAATGTGAGAGAATTTTCATTCTCCTTTCCTTCAGTTCAAAAATAACAGAGTAACTAAGAGAATTCTCTTTGGAATGGAAGCATATTCAAAGCACCACTAATTTGAGCTAAATATTCAGATCATCTTTCCATTAGCAAGGCTATCTTTCAGGATCACTATAAGCTCCTTATGTTTTATTCCACACTCACTGGCTCGGATTAAACTGGATTAGGCAGGTTTGAGGATGCTGTATTTCATTGTTCAATGTGTACACAGCAGACCCATCCCATTGTGACTAATCAAGGCAGAAGGACAAGATAGTTTCCAGCCTAACCCACCCCCTGGCCATCTCTTCTACCTACAGAAACCAGATGGAGGGGTAATTGAATTGTGTTTTTAACACTGGCAATGGCCCAGCAGCTCCTTCCTGAACTCAAGAAGCACATGATGGTGCGATCGTATGGGAAAACAGACATCTTGGTCCACTTCTGGAGAGCTTTGTTGCGATCTACTTCCTTGGTGATCAGCCGACATATGCAGGGTGGTGCTCCATCCTGATCCTGATTCATGCCCAAGGTGGACTTTTTCGTTCCCCTCTAGGGCTACTATTTGAGTTGGGGGGGGGCAGCTGTGCTGGTGTGATTTCCCCCAACAGATAGGACAGTTTAAGACAGTTGTTTAAGTAACAGTATCCTGACCCCTTCCAGTCTGGATTCAGTAACGAGACTGCCCTGGTCACTCTGCAGAATGACTTCCTCAGGGAGGCTGACAGGGGGTGTTCCTCCCTGTGGGTTCTCCTTGATCTGTCAGCTGCCTTTGATACCATCGACCATGGTAGCCTGCTGGTCCAGCTTGTAGAGGTGGGAATTGGTGGTCAGGCCCTGGCCTGGCTCCGTTCCTTCCTCGGCGGCCAGACCCAGCAGGTTCAGCTGGGTGATGATTTGTTGGCTCCTTGGACTCTCCCTTGTGGGGTGCCCCAGGGGTCGGCAATCTCACCCATGCTGTTCAATGTCTTTTTGAGGCCACTGGGGGATGTCATCAGGAGATTTGGAGTCAGCTATCATCAGTACGCTGATGACACACAGCTCTATCTCTCCTTTTCGTCGTCTGCAGTGGAGGCAGTTCGCTCCCTTGATCTGTGTCTGGAGGCCGTTCTGGAATGGACCAGAGATAACCGGCTCAAGCTGAATCCAGAGAAGATGGAGGTTCTGTTCTTTGAGGCTCTCTTGTCTGGGTACAATGGCCCCCTCCCTAAGCTGGGGGGTGTTTCCCTCCAGTCTACGGACAGGGCCAGGAATCTGGGCATGGTCCTGGACTCAGCCCTCTCCCTGGAAGCCCAGGTGATGGCTGCTTCCAGGGCCGCTTTTATCCACCTCCGCAGGATCGCCCAAATCCACCAGTACCTCGATGAGTCCTCCCTGAGGACAGTAGTGCAGGCCCTGGTGATCTCGAGGATCGACTACTGCAATGCCCTCTACATGGGGTTGCCCTTGACCCTGGCCCAGAGGTTACAGCGGGTGCAAAATGTGGCGGCCAAGCTGGTGGTGGGTGCCCGTAGATACGAGCACATCACCCCAGTCCTGGCTCGCTTGCATTGGCTCCCCGTTGTCCTCCGGATCAGGTTCAAGGTCTTGGTTTTGACTTTCAAAGCCCTCCACGGCCTGGGACCAGAATATCTGGCGGAGCGTATCTCTCAAAGGTCAACCGGGTCCAGACCCACGAGACTGGCACAGGCGCGCTCACTGAGGGTGGCCACACCCAGAGAGGCGCAGAAATCGCGTACGCGAGACTGCGCCTTCTCTGTGGTGGGCCCCATGCTTTGGAATCATCTCCCCAGTAAGCTGCACCTGACAGAGTCCCTGCCCGCTTTCAAGAAGGCCTTGAAGACCCACCTTTTCAGGGAGGCATTTGGCGACCTTTCCAGTTAGTTAGTTGTTGTTTTTTCCTTTTCCTTTTCACCTTGCTCTATTGCATGGGTTTTGCCGCCTTCTTGTCCCCCCTGCATTAACTTTGCTTGGGTCTTGCCTTTTGTTTGTTTGTTTTTATTATTATTACCTGGTTTTATTGTTGTAAGCCACCCAGAGTTCCCAGTGGAAAGATGGGCAGGATACAAGATTAATAAATAAATAAATAAATAAATAAATAAATAAATAAATAAATAAATAAATAACATGTTCTGGTTCAATCGGATGAGTGTCTCTCCTGCTGATTAACTGCAGCAGGGACTGCACGGCCTAGGTCACACAGAGTGTTGTCATCCATCACAGGTGGGCTCACAAAGAACAGTTGGGGCTACCACTACTGTCTCCATGCCCAGCTTTTTCTGCCTCGTTCCGCCAAAGAATAGTACTGGTCCACACACACACACACACACACACACACACACACACACACACACACACACACACACACACACACACACACACACGGGGCGGGGTGCAAATAGATACTGGATGGTGCTTCTCCTGCCTCCATTGCTGGGTGATCCTAAAGCATCACTGAGCTCTTTACAGTGAATAATAATAATAATAATAATAATAATAATAATAATAATAATAATAATAATAATAATAATAATAATAATAATAATAATAATAATAATAATAATAAATAACCTTTATTGTCAGTGTACAACCAGTGTACAGTGAAATTGGCTGAGCCTCCCTTCTTCCCCCCCACCCAAACACCATCCCACTAAAAAGCCACTCAATCTCATTTCACTCTGTGTGCTTGCTGCACAACACGCCAGGCCCACGAGTCTATCATGCGTTATCACGTCTGATAACTGATGCTCCTCCTCCTTTTGAACTTACAATGATCTTGGAAGTCTGAGATAGTGTGGCCAGCCCAAAGTCAGGCTGGGAGCTATTGTGCCTCAGTGGGGCCTTGAAGCTGATACGAAACCATCTCCTAATGGTTAAAAGACACTGATTGTAGACTTTTTTTTTTGCATGTTTTCATCATTTGTTCAGGTTTTTAAGTTTTGAGACAGGCTCTAAGGGAGTAAGGAACTGGGAAGAGGGACGCACACACATTAGTGCTGATCTAGCCTATGTGGACTTGGTGTTCTTTTATTCCCAGTTTTACAGCATCTTAGATTTCGGTTCAAAGAGGGTAGCCGTGTTAGTCTTTTCAAGAATTTCAGGCAAAATTCAAAGAAAAACAAAACAAAATAAAATAAAAGACACAAACATGTGGCACCTTAAAGACTAACTTTCATATTTTAATGTAACGTTTCGTTCACATGTGAACTTCTTCAGACATATATAGCAGCAGAATGAGGTGTAAGATTTCGGTAAATCCACTTGTGATTTAACACAACAGGGAGCTTTGTTCCCTTAAGAAACACATTGCCCTTAATGTTACCGATATTTCTAAACAGAATATTTTATCTGATAGTTGTTGTGAGTTTTTTGGGCTGTTTGGCTGTGTTCTGGATGTTTTTCTTTCTGTCGTTTCTCCGACTCTGTGGCTGGCACCTTCAGAGGGCAAGAAGCTCAGGCAACTCAGGGAATATTATATCGTTTGTTACACTGTTTGTTGTTGTTTGAGTCCTTGAAAGAAAAATATTCCATCTTAAAAATGTCCTTCAATTTCAAAGAGAAGGCCTTCTGTGTGTGCTGTGTGTGTGTGTGTGTGTGTGTGTGTGTGTGTGTGTGTGTGTGTGTGTGTGTGTGTGTGTGTGTGTGTGAGAGAGAGAGAGAGAGAGAGAGAGAGAGAGAGAGAGACGGAGGGAGAGAGAGGGAGGGAGAGGGAGAGGGAGAGAGAGGGAGAGAGAGGGAGGGAGAGAGAGAGAGAAAGGCCGTTACTTCACGAGCCGCTCGCTTCACGGCTAGCCTTCTTTTCTGTCCGAATCAATCGTTTTAGTCCGCACACCCCTCCATTTTAGCTTCGGTGCCGCCCCGACCACTCCCCCTTAACCGTGCTCCAACCGGGGCGAGTGGTGCCCCTGGCTGATGCCGGGAATCTTTTCGCTTCGCATCTTGCTTCGCTCCCAACGTGACGTGTGGTCTCGGGTTTTGGCTTTTATTTCGTTTTTTAAAAAAATATTCAAACAGTGATATCGATGCATCGCTATATCGTTTCATCGCTTTGCGCTGTTACTTCCTCGCTCGAGTAGTGGCGGCGGCGGTGGCGGGAGCAGGAGGAGCCGCTGCCGCCTCGCCCGGCCAGAGCAGGACACCCGGGACAGGCAGTGTGCAAGCGGTGGAGGGCGGGCGGCTGTGCCATGCGGGGCTCCCCCCCGAGTAGTGGTGGCGGCGGCGGCGGCGGCTGCCAATGATGCCAGGAAACAGTTGAAATCAGTAAAGCCATTGCGACTGACAGTCCAGCATCAGTGCATCGATATGCCGTCGGTAGGAATTTTTTTAAAGGATGGATGGGAAATAACGAACGTTGAAAAGTGGCATGCGAATGCGAAGGGAGCATGTGAGGTTGTGCTCGAATCGGTCCTAAAACTGCAGCTCATGAGTACTGAGAAACAGGGGCGGGAGCGAAGCGAGAACACGTGACCGCCACGTGACTGCCTCCGAATTCAAATCGAAGGCAATATCGCTGCGGAGCGCCGTGCCTCGTGAAGTAAGGGCCAAAGAGAGAGAGACGGAGGGAGAACAGGTAAAGCCTGCTTTAAAAAGAAAATTACAGTGCCACCAATTGTTCCATTTCCTTGATAAAGATATGCCCTCACACCACTAAACAGGAATGTGTTGTAGGTATGATTATAACTGTTAAATGCAGTGATTCCCCAACCATTTTGAATGCTGGCTTCCTTGACCTTCTGCTTCACTGGTCATGCCTCTCACCCAACGGGTTGTTTTGAGGGAGGGGGAAGAAGGGAGAGAGAAGTCAGCCCCTCCCCCTCACCTCCCTCTGCCATTATTCTTCTCTGGGTGCATGGGGCAGGCAAGCAGGAGGGTGGCCGTGATGAAGAAACAAGAGGGGACGAGAGGGAGAGCGTAGGATAGGCATGTCCAAAGTTCAGCCCTTCCTGATGTTTTGGGCCCAAAACTCCCAGAATTATAAGCTTAGACTGCCAATGACAAAGGACTGTGGGAGTTGTGATCCAAAACATCTGGAGTGCAAAGTTTAGACAAGGCTGCCATATGAGAAGAGAGAGAAGAGGCTCCATCTTTTTAACTAAAAATAATAATTCTACATCACCCCTGGTTGGGTTTGGTGGTGCCCTGTGGTGCCAGGGCGCCGGGTTTGGGACCCCACTGTGTAAATGTGTTATTTCCAAGCACTGTTACACAGAAAGGGTTCTTCTTTATTTAGTCTATCTTCTTTTCACTAAAACAACATCCAATGGATAACTTGCACATTAAATATTTCTTGACATGCTATTAACCCTCCTTTCGTCCCAGGTTGCTCCATCTGAAGCACAAGAGTTGCTGTTCTTTGGGACACGGAAAGTCCTGGTAATGGAAATGTGCTGGAAGAAAAATCCACTCCGATTTATTTGTACATTTTTTTCTATCCCACAGATGGGGAGGGTGAAAGGTCTCATTGCTTCCTTCGAGCGTACCAATCCACGGGCTGGCCTCCTTCCAAAAAACGGTTGAGCCAATTAAAGATTCTCTCCCAAGACCTGCTCACAGATCCGTTTATTCCCCACAGTGCTGGAAGAAAGTCTAAAAGGGCACCACCAGAGTTCTTGAAAAGCACAGTCCCCCCAAAAAAATATATTAAAATAAAAATTCAGCTCTAAGACGAGATAGCAAGACGGCTGCCCTTGCATCTACTTTCTTTGGTGGGTGCACTGTTGAACTTCAGCAGAGGGATGTAAAATTGCTCTATTAGAATGTCAGGAAATTGAAAAGGCCTTGGTGTTTTGCCCAGATCAGGTCTGTCATGTTTTCCCCCATTCTCTTCTCTCAGGCTTAATTTTGTATCCATATTATTTCTTTATTACATTTGTATGCCCACCCATCCAGTGGAGGGGGGGGACACCTTTATTTTGGTTCATAATTAAGCAAAAGAACATCCACACCCGCCCTAGCACCAACTGAGAAGAAAGGAACACACATAACGTACATCAAATAACAAAAGAAAGAAAGCCCTGAAGAAAATAGTTAAAAGAAATTACAGTTTTTAACAGGATAGGTGAAGGGATATACACAGGATATTCACAGGGGGAGGATGTTCTTGAGGGCTTCTTTAAAGAGCTCTGATTTAACAAGTTTTCTAAATGTTAAAAAGGGTGAGGGGGCCTGAGGTACCTCCATAGGCAATGAGTTCCTGAGTGACGTGGCCACCACTAAGATGGCCCAGTTCCTAGTGACAGTTCTCCAGCCTTCCCTTGGGGTGGCCACCCACCATGACAAAGCCTGGGAGAAACAGGTGGCATGGGCAGTAGCTCTACCTCTACTAATTATTGATGACAGCTGGAGACTGGCATACTAGCAATCTTTCCTCTGCTCCATTTCCCAGTAGCTTGGTCTGTTCTGGAGGTCTAAAAGCATCCTGCTTTCTTTTCTTATGGTGGTAGACCGAGGGAATTAGCCACCCTGGGTCAAGGTCCCAGTTGCTCTGCAATCACGTAAATGCAGCAATGGAGGTAAAAACTATGGCTTTGGAGGGAAAACTCGGGGCTGATTGGCACTTGCTTTTATGTCATGTAGCCAATAAAAAAAGTGAATCAGAACTGCAGGTAGAGGTCATGAATGAGTTCTGTCTTGGTCCCCCCTCTATCTCTTCCCCATATAATCTCCGCCAACCTGGGAGACGGTCATAATTTATTACTATCCCTCTCCCAGAGATGGAGCTAGGGTTTTCTGCACCCAGGGACAAAATCAGGTTTCGTGCCATTTCCTGCCCTTCCCTCAACTGCTGGAGGAGGCCAGCCAGTCTCCTTCCACCTGGCCCGACCTCGCAGGGCTGTGAGGAGGAGAGGGCAGGGGAGCGGGAAGAGGCACAGAGCCCCACCGAAGGGCTGGCAGGGAGCTGCAGATGGAGAGGAGGGTATGTGCCTGCCCATCCACCTTGGTGAGCCCTTTCCATGGTGAGAGGAGGGAGGGTGCTGGTGGGTGTTGGGGAGGGGCTGGATGGGCCTTGTCGTCCCGGCTGCCCTCCCCTCTGCTTGCCCACCAAGGGTCCAGGGGGAAGGAAGGGCCAGGGAGGAGAGGGGAAGAGGTGTCCCTCAGCAGCCTAAGGGGAGGGAGGGAGGAGAGGCGGTGTGACAACACCCTGGAAGCAGGAGAAATACATATGTAAATCATCAGCCAATCCCAGCAGGAGGGCAGGGGATTGTATGGTATAAAAAGGGTGGAGCCTGGTCTGTGAGAGTCAGTTGTTGAGAGTTTTTGTTGGGAGTTGGTAGCTGAGAGTGCTGAGAGACCACAGCTCTGTTAGAGTTCAGTCAGCCAAGTTAGGTGTGAGGGCTTTACTATTTACTGTTTATTAAAGACAGGGAGGCTTGAAGATTTGATTTAATCTATTCTATGTTTAAGGCAACACATACCAACTTCAGTCATTGTTGTATCTATTTATTTTCTCAATAAACACAATCATTATTTTTATGTTATGCATCTGAGTCTGTCCCAGTTCATAAGGTGACAATTTAAAAGGTGGCAGCATTACCAAGTGGATCCTGTGAAGATTAATAAGTTGGCTCCCTACACTTCACATTTTCACCACAATTACACGTTTTAAAGGGAGGTGTCATCACAGGCGGCCGGAGGGAACCTTGCCTCAACCTGCAAACCAGAGGCCATTCTTCCTGGCTCTGGACTCCATCTCCGCAACGCTGAGCAGCCCAGCCCAGACTCAACTGGTCTCTGCCTCCCTCCCACTGGGGTGCAACTGACATGCCCCCTGCTGCCCTGCCTGGGAGCTGCTCCATTGGGGCAGGAGCACCGCCCCTTGAGCTGCTGCCATGGAAGTCTCTGCTGGTGGGAGGGTGCATGGCTTCTTCCTCCTTCTCCCCCTCCAGGGGCTCCCAGATAGCTGTGCGCCCTGGGGCAAATGCACCCTTTCACCGCCCCCGCCCCCCAGATATGTCAGTGCCCTCTCCTCATGGCTAGGAATGATCACGAGAGATGTGATGAACACTGTTGTGACTGCATGTTTGGCAGTCTCCCACAAAGAGACTCCCAGCCTGCTCTGAATTAATGGAGTTCAATTAGAGGGCAGTGATTCCTAGTCTTCCCTTAATTGTGCTGGGACTCTCCAAAGAAGGTCAGTGAACCAAGGCGCTCAGGCTTCACTCGGATTAGATGCAAACGGATGCTTAGAGCTTTTGGAGATGGATTGCAAGAACTTGCTTCATGATTGGTAAAGGAAAGTCTACGGGGGAGCTTGGTGTGGAGTTCATTATTTGTCTGCCCTGCAGGATCTCGATGCCATAATAAGCTATGCAACAACATAGAGTAAGGACAACATAACCCAGATTGTTGTGTAGGCAATGGAAAGTCATATTATTATTATTATTATTATTATTATTATTATTATTATTATTATTATTATTATTATTATTATTATTATTATTATTATTATTATTATTATTAATGCCAATAAAGGTGTCTGACTGACTGGCTATTACCCAATTACAAATGTTGGTAGTAGTTACTGTATTCCTGCTCAGCAACCCTAACATCTGTGCTAGTTTCCTGCCTTGGCATAAATAACAATCTCCTAATATCCCAGGTTGTGTTTCAAGAGATTTTCAATACAGTGGGGTTTTTTTGGCTTCTCCTTTGTTTTCCAGGATTCTGGCAGGCTTCCATGAAGGAAAAGGCAGCAGCTAGCAACAGCAGAGGAACAGTAGCTACAGCAGTACCAGCCAGCTGGGAAACCAGACTTTAATGTCCACAACCCTCAAAAATGCTGCTCTGGAACATTTAATTGACAGCAAGATGTAAGGTTGCCAACACAAAAGCCCAGTGTGCTTCTTATATATCACCCTATAGCACTTAAAGCACTCTCTGAGCAGCTTAAAATTTGATTATGCAGGCCACCCCCTCCCCCCAAAAAAGAGCGGGGAATTCGAATTTAAAGCTTGGAAGGATGAGTGAACCTTGACCCGGCTTCCTGAGAAGTCATGAGCAGAATTTGGGTAGCAGTACTGCAGCTTCGCCACTGCACCATGAAACTCGTAGAATGTCTAAAGGTGTGTCCAAACTCCGGCCCTCCAGATGTTTTGGACCACAACTCCCCCGGTCCTTTGTCATTGGCAATCTAGGCTTGGAATTCTGGGAGTTATGGTCCAAAACATCTGGAGGGCCAAAGTTTGGACACCCCCTAGTCTTCATCCCCCCCCCCAAATGATTTGAGCCCAGAAGCTGCCTAATGTTTCATCTGTGAATTGACACCACCAGTGGCCCTTGGCAGCCAGGGCAAATAGTTCAGGTCTGTGGCAACCACCTCCGCTTTCTTGCAGCTCCAGCAATGTCAGGAACCAGCTCTGCCTTCTGTCCACTAGGGCAACAGCTACAACATGAGAAGAAGCTATGTGTTTCTTTCCCAATAGGACCCAGGTCTCCCCAACCTCTGGCACCTCCCATACTGCCGAGAAAAGAGCTGAAGCAGTGGGGAGGTTGTCTTACATAATATAAGAAGAGCCATGCTGGATCAGGCCAAAGGCCCATCTAGTCCAGGTTCCTGTATCTCACAGTGGCCCCACCAGATGCGTCTGGGAGTGGACGAAACTAGATATCTGTCTCCTGGTACCACTCCCCTGCATCTGGTCCTTAAGGTACCCCGGTTTTAAGCTTGGAGATGATACATCTATATCATGGTTTGTAACCTGTGATGGACTTTTCTTCCAGGAATCTGTCCAATCCTCTTTTGAAGGCATCCAGGCCAGATGCCATCACCACATCCTGTGGCAGAGAGTTCCACAGACTAACAACGTGCTGGGTGAAAAAAATATTTTCTTTTGTCTGTTCTTACTCTCCCAGCCCTCAATCTGAAGGGATGTCCCCTAGTTCTGGTGTTTTGAAGGGCCTTGTGTTTAATTCTTAAATTGGTGTTGTGTTGCTTTCGCCTTCCGTTGACCAGGAAAGCAAGGCTGCACGGTGCTTGAGCTTCCAAAATGAAAACGCAAACATACCTTTGAAAGGTTGACCTACATAAGTGAACGCAACAAAAGGGGGTGGGTGGGTGAATACAGAACTAAGGAACAGGAGCTGTTGTTTTCACTGCAATACTTGTGCCAAAACGCTGCCTTTGATTTTTTTTTTCAAAAAGCCTTTTTTATCTCTGCCGTTCCTTCCAAAAAAAAAAAAAAAAAAACCCCACTCTCTTTCTCCATCCTGTTTTAAAAGTCAAAAGAATAAAGGCAGGAATTTTGAGGTCTGACTTATTAAAAGCTCTTAGACTTTTTATTTTATTTTTAAAGTGTTTCAGGGAAACTCATTCTGAGATAAAAGTCTATCATCAGAGAATGAGAATTACAGGAGACTTAATCGATTCTGATATAATCAGATTTCTTCTTCACTCTCCCTTTCTAAACCTGCTAGGCTTCTATCAAAAAACCTCCCCCTCCCCCAGTGCAGGCAGCATAAGGTGCCTTCTGTTGAAAGCTACAGCAAATGAGAAACTTTATCTTCCAACCCTCCTTTTGTCTATAGGACTTTTGAAAAGAACAAGAGGCCATCGGCAAGGGCTGGCAAAATTATTCCCAAAGGAGCAGATTCTTTTCACAACCTTCGTTTTCACCAAAATGAGAATTGTGACTTTAAAGAGCAAGGAAGCTCTTGCATGTGCATGTGTGTTTTGTTGTGTTGTGTTGTGTTGTGTTGTGTACCTTACAGTGCCATTTCTAAACCATGATTCAACCATGGACAAGTGGAAAAATAAATAGTTTTCCTAACAGAACAGACTTTTTTATATTAGATGGGGAGATGAAGCTGGTATCCACAGATACCAGTTAGGAGGAATCCAAAATGTCAGCTAAGCGACATATCTTCATACTGTGGGTGAGTGTTTATATATTGCAAACATACACAACTGCCTTATCTCTCAATGCAAATAGCACTTCCAATTTGTAACTGCAGATTCTGACCTACTGATTCCTTGCCACTAAAATCTTTCCTGCAACTACCTCCAGGCTTACACTCATTGACAAGAGATTCTTCTAGTGGTAGAAGGTCTGTTAAAGTGAAGGTGACACTGGCCCCCCTCAACTGCTATGGCCAGTAGCTCATTCCTCAATTCAGTTTTCTAATCCTTTCTTAAAGTGGGTTATGCTGTGGCTATCTTTGCTTATGACCATTAATTCTCCTTTTGAACTGTCTTCTGTGGAAATGTCTTCTCTTCTTTCTTCCATTAAGGTCTCACCGGTCAGCTTCTGTGAATCCTAAAGATTATAACAAAAGGAGAAAACTGTTCCTTTTCCCACTTTTTCCACTCTATGCATAATCTCATATATTTCCATCTCCTCTTGTGTGCCTTTTTTCTAAAGCTACACAGGGTCCTTGTTTTTATTTGCCCTGCCACAGCGGTTTCGCAGTAGCAAAGATAATTTTTGCTAACAACTGGAAATCCAACAATGAAATGACAATGGAGGAATGGATTAAGGAATTGTGGAATATGGCTCTTAATGAAAAAAACTGACTTGTAGAATGAAAATTTGGAAGGGAGTGAAAAAAATGCAATGATTTTAAATTATTAATATGGGAACAAATTCTTAATATATGTATTTCAAAAAGTTAAGTGGCACATTAAGTGGCACACGCCAGGACAAGAGTCAATGCATTCCTGGAGAGAAATGGGACGGCTGATATCCTAAAGATTTTAAGTATGGATTCAGTCCCAAGTAAGAGATGGGTGGCACAGGGTCGGTTAGGAAGTTTGTTCTGTTTTGTTACAGTTTTTTTTCTTTGCCTAATTGCCATTTTGTTTTCATTGTTATGCTTTATATTATAGGGTTACATGATTTAAAAAAAACTTTTAAAATCTTTTTAGAAAATTTAAAAAATCTTTTAAAAAAGAATTCAAAAGAAATTTTAAAGAAGTATTGGAAGCCCTTAACAACCATTCTTAAAGTGCTCTGAAACTCTCAACACACCATGGGAGGAGGGAACGAGTGTAAATATGAATCAAACAATAGTAATGATCTTACAAGTATAGAGGCAGGGCCGTATTAACCCATGGTTGTGCCCTAATGCTTTCAGAGATTTCTGGGCTCCCTACAGGACTTCAGTCTTTCACCCCAGACAGCTGGCAGCCCGACACTGGTACAGAAAGTAAGAGACCACAGTATATAGCTTGATATCCACTTTAAGGGTCTTGTGGAGAATTCTATTCACAATGTCTTAATAAATTGGCATTTCGCAAAACCTCCCATCTTTTATTACTCTGTCATTAAAGGAACGTGTGTGTGTGTGTGTGTGTGTGTGTGTGTGTGTGTGTGTGTGTGTGTGTGTGTGTGTGTGTGTGTGTGTGTGTGTGTGTAAATATAGTCTCTCAGCAAAAAAGATTGGTGGGCACCTCTGCACACACAGACAAGTCACTAAACCACTGGCTGATGATTAAGCAGGGTCATTGACACAGAACAACTGGCATCTCATAGGGATTCAAAAACACATGAGAATATTTCTTTGTAGCTCTTTTATGACATGGGTAGCTGAGTAATTTGGAGCCGATTAGAAAGCAAAAGATCTAAAAGGCGCTCAGAATTATGCATTAACAGTGAGCTGTATTTATACAGCCCTCTCTCATCCCTAATTTGATTTTTCCAAGAGTAATGAATGTGTATGTGAAAGCCTGCTTTCCCAGTATTGCTGACCAAGGCAAATGAGCAAGTGAACGAATGAACTGCTCAAGCAATTCACAGCAATCAATTTTTAATGGCTATCTCCCTTCTCTGCCCATCTATTAATTTATGAATTTGGTACATATCAAGCCAGGAGCAAGAGGTTTTTCCTTTTCTAATGGCATTAGCTGTGCACCACTTTTCCAGCTCACCATGCTTGGAGGGATGCCACCAAGACTAAGACCCATAAGCAAACCAAACAGATTATTTTCCATGGCTCCAGAGACTAGGACTCGGGGCAATGGTTTCAAACTGCAGGAAAAAAGATTCCATTTGAACATTAGGAAGAACATGACAGTTAGAGCTGTTCGGCAGTGGAATATGCTGCCATGGAGGGTGGTGGAGTCTCCTTCAATGGAGGTTTTTAAGCAGAGGCTGGATGGCCATCTGTCGGGAGTACTGTAATGGGGGTTCCTGCATGGCAGTGGGTTGGACTGGATGGCCCTTGAGGTCTCTTCCAACTCTATGATTCTATGATTCTATGACATGAACTCTAAAGTTAATTCTGCCAAACTGAACATGGCTCTGTGAAGCCACTACATCAGAACTTTAACTGTTCTGCTCTTTCCAAGTGAAATGACAAAGTGCTCCAAAGTGTAGATCCCATTATCCTATGACGTTCAACAGAGCTCGGCCACAGGACACTGCAGATAAGGGATAGTTTTTTGGAACCATACTCTCTGATCTCATTGACCAACAAGGTCCTCGGAGGGACATTGTCCAGCCCCATATGACACTTACGCTCTCCACTGCTGCTTTAGGCTGAAATCTTACTTCCTTGGAATAAGGATGGCAACCAGGATGATCAGCAAACCGGAAACCAAGCTCTATGAGGAAAGAATGAAGGAACTGGGCATGTTTAGCCTAGAGAAAAGAAGACAGAGGAGAGCTTTGATAGCACTTTTCAAAGACTTGGGTGGTGGGGTTAAAACATTTTAAATAAAGAAATACATGTGATAACGTTGCTTACTTGGTGTTTTTAATGTTTGTTGTTAGAGATGAGTAGTGGTACCTGGAAAGATTATTTTAAGGGATAAGGCCGTGCATTTTTCAGTGTTTCTCTGGAAGCTGAGTCATGGCTACTGGACTTCTTTTTTGAGAGATAGAAACATTTTGCTGCTCATCCAAACAGCTTCATGAGTCTGATGAAGCTGTTTGGATGAGCAGCGAAACATTTCTATATATCTCAAAAAAGAAGTCCAGTAGCCATGACTCAACTTCCAGATAAACTCACCTGGATGACTGAGAATCTTCACAGACATTTTTCAGTGTTGAAATATATAATTGTAACTCTAATGGTAGTGTCTTCCTGATGACAAATATCTTTCCCAACGGGCAGTTAAAACGAGTGATTATCAACCAGAGGTCCAAGCAAAGCAAGGAACAAGGACTAAAGTAGAGAAATGAGCAATGCCATAAGTTTCAGGCACTGCTAGCGACACTACAAAGTTAGAAAGGGTTGATATCATTTGTGCTGTCCACTAAAATGGTCTGCTGGACCCCCTTGAAGGCTCTCCTCCTAAACTACTGCACTTGAGCGCTCTAGCAGAGGAGTCTAAGTAGTTCACCAAACTACAAATCCCAAGATTCCCTAGGATGAAGCTATGACAGTTCAAGAGGTACCAAACCACTGTAACTGCAGGGTATATATGGACTGTCAGTTCAACAACAATCAACAATCTTTATTTACGGTCACAGACCCAACCAATAAAATAGAAAATACATAGGTGTCGTTTTAAAAAGTTAAGAGAATAAAACCATTACAAAATTTCAAGATAGTTAAAACAGTTTAGGGGGTAATAAAAATGAATTACACAAACGTCATGCAATTCATGATTATATTAAGAGCCAACAGAGGCCAAGGTTGTCTTCCATATTCCTTTGGCAGAGAAAAGAAACTTGGCCACTGATTCAGTGGTCCCCTTGTTTGTTGTTGTTGTTGTTGTTGTTGTTGTTGTTGTTGTTGTTGTTGTTGTTGTTGTTGTTGTTGTTGTTGTTGTTGTTGACTATCAGTTCTTGTTTCTCCCATGTTATTTTTCTTTTTTAAAAAAGCCATTGGTTAATAAATGCATATTAATTTTCCCCCTTCTATTCAGTGTTTTTGGTTGTTATGTTTAATATTTACATCTCTGAACAGCACCTATGCTGTGTTGCTTCACATTAAACAGCTATGTGATGTTCTTCATTGCACAGCCTTTCCAAAGCATTTGAACAAAATGATGCTGTCAATGTTGTTATTATTCCCCTCCCCAGGGCAAGATGGGGGGGGACACAGAGACCCAGCTTCTCTGTGGTTGGCTTGTTTTCATCTTCTTTTAACTAGAATGCAATCATGACAAGGTGTCACTTGAGCAAAAATACGAGGAAGTGTACCCAATTGATTTAGTATGTGCTGGAGGGACATTAATCCAATTCAGAATCTTCATTGCAGAGACATAACCTAATAAATTTCACTTATTCTATAAAAACAGCCCTGATGTCACACAATATATGTCTTCTCGCTCACTCCCCTTTTTAAAAAACGTCGTTGCTGAGAAGACACTATTAGTATCTTAGCAGTTGTTCCTAGAAATCACTAAATCTTCTGGTCATTCTCAGTTCAGGAAATGATAACAAAAAAACATTCTTTGGCTGAAATCCTGTTGTTTAGCATGCCAATCTGCAACTAGAGCAGGCTCATTGAGTGCAATTTACCCACATTCCCACTAATTCAGTGGGTGTACTCTAGTACAATTTGCTACATTAAGCGACAGGATTTCATCTACTGTATGTCAGTGTGGTCATAGAACAGTCAAGAAACCATTTATACAACATTTTATCAATATAACAGGTTGGATAAATTAACTTCAAAACCCTTTAACTGGCTAAAATCTAACTCCCTAATGAATGAGCAACATTTTTTAAAACGTCAATTAATTTTAATGTGTGTGTGTGTTGCATCATTACAGTTGTGACCGACTCTTCATGAACCCATGTCCATGGAGTTTTCTTGGCAGGAATAATGGTGCTGTTTGCCACTTCCTACTCCAGGCACCTACAGCACCTGGTATTCCCTGGTAGTCTCCCATCCAAGTACTAACCAAGGCCGACCCTGCTTAGCTTCCGAAATCAGGCGAGATAGGATGTGCTTAGGGCATCTAGGCAGCTAATTTTACTATATCTACTTGCAAAAACAAGCAAATCAGTCTACTGTCTAAAACTAAGCCTCTCCACTCAGGTTGACAGAAAAGGCAAAACCTTGGAGCCTTACTATCCATCAGGCATTGGTGAATCTTTCTCATTCACCAATGAATGAGAAAGATTCACCAACAAATTATATGTACAGTATATAATTTGTGGATAATGAAAACAGTATATAATTTGTGGAAAATGAAAACTGTGGATAAGAGAGAACCACCACCCCACCACCCAAAAAAAAAAACTGCTGTTTTTGACAGTAGCTTGCTTTGCGGCTGCTGAATTATTTATTCATTTATTTTCCTTTGCCAACTGTGGATAACTGAATCAGTGGTTAATGAATCAGTGGAGATGGGGGGGGCTACTGTACAGATAAGCATACACTATTGATGAACTACAAGTTGCATCATCCCCAGCCAGAATCACCAATTGTTGGTCTGAGGAGAGTTGTAGCTCAACATCTGGAACAACCATTGGTTTGTCTCTCCTCACTGCTCCATTTATATCTTGACTTCTCCCTTTCCTCCATTTTAAAAGTCCATGACATTTTTCTCTCTCCCCTTCCTCACTGTTAATGGTTTTTTAAAGCATCTGACCTGGTAAAGAGATCTATTCTGGACTTGTTATAAGCTAGTTTACAGCTTTCACTTGATCCTAATAAATGCACACATTGCATTTTAGATTGCTTTCTCACAGTGGTTTCAAGGTATAAAGTATGCATTGCCTTGTTCTGTGCAGTGCTAACAAGAGTTAGCCAGAGTGCTATTACAGTGGTGTGTGGAAGATCCTCCACCAGTGATTCCTTCAACTACTGCTAGTGCCCAGTAGCTGCCCTTCAATACTTTCTTTGTCCCAATAATGGCTGGAATTGTGTACTACAGTGACCCCCCACCTATTGTGGGGGTTAGGGACCCAACCCAACCTGCGATAATTGAAAATTCACGATATGGGGATGCAGGTCAGGTCGGCCCTGGGGTGCCAAGCTAGGGACTCTTGTACTTACCGGAGGCCTCAGAAATGATTTTCAGCAGTCAGGAAGTCACTTCTGGTTTACCTGAAGTCACTTCTGGTTTGCAGAGACCTGGGAGAGCCCTCGCAGGCCCATTCGGGACAGCTCCAGGTTGGGGTAAGTACAGGAGGCCTGAAACAGGCCTTTCCCCCCTTAACCCAGGGGAGCTTTTTCATATACTTTGGTCCCGTGATATAGCGGGAGTGCAGTATATGAACCGCGAAAGGGCGGGGGGGGGCACTGTACTGTCTTTTGGTATGAGACTGTTGATCCAAATGATTCAATTGAAGCTATTGTATTTTGGTCAAACTAGGAAAATACAAGACCCACTGGGAAAGGTGAAAATGCTCTGAAAAGTTGACAGCCACCGGAAAAGAGGAAAAAGATGTCCTTGGGGGATTGTGTCACTGTCATCCATGCTCTAACTATCAGTATTATTTTGCTAATGCCTTCAGGGACTAGGCCTGATGCCCGGTTTCTAATGCTAGACTCGCATTCACTTGTCAGTCCCATTGGCTTTTATATATGGAATGGAGGAAGGTGACCATCTTGATTTCCCACCTGCAGTGGCAAAATGCCTTAGTCCAACTATCTTTATGAAAACAGACATTTCACAGTGAATAAGTCAAATTCTGAATGCACCCAGCTGTTGCAAAAGAGTGTAAAGTCACTTCTTCAGAGCCAGCAGTAGAGAACCACCGAGCTTCTGGATCTTTTTGACTACAACTAGAACTTTAGAAGGGTAACTCTCAGAATCTTTGAACAGATGCAGAATTTTGGAATACCACAATTGGGTAGACATTTTGCTGTGAGGTAGACAGAGCAGGGAATGAATACTCCTGTCTCACTCTACTCATCCCTGACCTTCTGTTGTTTCCACTTTAAATGTATGTTGCTAACAATGATTACAAATGGAGATGGGCACAAAATACCAGAATAGCATTTCATTTCATTTTTTGTTTTGTTTTGTTTTAATTCATTTTGTTCTTCACTTTTTTTATATTTGTTTTGTACAGCCGACCAGCACTGACCAACTGGCCTGTGGGTGGGGTCAGTGCTTTTATTTATTTATTTATTTATTTATTTATGTATTTATTTATGTATTTGGTTGTTATTGTTGTTATTCCTAGCACCGACCAGCTGGTCCGTGGGCCGGATCAGTGCTTTTTTAATTTTATTTTTTATTTTTCTTTGCACTGATTAGCTGTCCCGCAGGCCGGGTCGGTGCTTTTTTGTTTGTTTGTTTGTTTTTAAAGTCTATCACCGACCAACTGGCCCATGGGGCCAGATGGTTGGTGCATATTTTTATTATTTTTATTATTATTATGTTCATTATTTATTTTGACAATCGCCAGGTAAATAAATAATAAACAGAAATGAAACAGAAATGAAATAAAATTTTCCATTTCGTTTCATTTCATTTTTTTAAAAGGTCACTTCATTATTCATTTCATTCTGTAATGAAATGAAAAAATGAAAAATGAAATGAAAAAATCATTTCATGCCCATCTCTAATTACAAAGTTACCTGTGATCAGTCTTGCTTCATCAGGGTTTCTATTCTCAGAAAGGCCTGAAATCATTGTAATCTTTTCCAGATCTTTTTTGCCAATACAAAAATGTTGAGTGGTGAACCTTCTCTCATCTTCTTGCTCTCTTCATGTAGAAAAGGAAAGTCTGGGATTGGGTTATTGCCACATATGGAGCAAATTGGAATCAATAAGCCATTTGCACTGATTCTGCATCCAATTCTGCAAGTGTTTTCAAATACTCACTGTTTATATACTGTTCATATATTGAATATTGTCATGCGTGAACCGGCACCGTTAGGGTCACTACTTGTGCTATAACAGGAGAAGAAACAATACAGGAGCTATACAGGTACGTGGCCTTCTGCAACTAACAAGAAAAACAGGTTTAAGTTTAAAACAGTTGGGAAAATTGTGTGTTTTTGAAAGAATAACCTTTGCATGAGTGTTAAGGTTTGAAGACCCAAGTAAGGCTGTTAATGATAAGACCTTTTGGAAGTCACAATGTTGTAAGTTCACACCCTGAGATGGAAACCAATCGACAGGAAAGAACAGCAACAATTATTTTTGTTCCACAGCACACTAATGAAATGATGTCAAAATCAGCTTGTCGGAAAAGGAGCAGAAGAAGATAACAGAACGGCATCCTTAACAAGAAATGCCACCATTAATGAGCGACATCTGTTTGTTCCCTTTACAGAGAAGGTGGCCATCACACACAGAAACAGGCACATCTCAGACTGTGTGCTGCCGACAGTTGCGACTCTAGCTAAAGGGGATTTAAGGCACGTAACCCAGCCTATCAAAAAGAATTGAGAAAGGGGGAAATTAGCCAGCATGATGTTCAGCATTAGACATGGAACAAAATGAACCTGAACAACAAAGAACGCTACAGAGGCAGATGGGCTAGCCAAATGAGTCTCATGGCAAGACATGTTGGGGAATCTTCTTGGATGCTCTGTTCTTTCTCTCCAGTACTTCCATCTAGGGACTTGGTGGAAAGGGGGGGGGCAGTGGAATCAGGGAATTAGAGGATGAACGGGGAATCCTCGTCAAATGTGAGATCTTTCTCAAAGATTGCTAGTTCCTGTTTGTGCACCCAAAACCAGTATATCTGTGTCAGCCTAAGCCCATTTTGCTTTCCTATTTCAAGAAGCAAATAAGCCCAGCCACATGTGGCTAAGGGAAGTAACATTGAAATCTTGAACTTGGGAAAGACATGGAACACACTTATGTTGCTTGATTTTTGGCTGCTGAGAAGGGTCAAGCATGGTTAAGACTTCAGCAGGAGATTGCCCATGTGCTATATCGAAAAACGGTAACTCAGTTGTATAGCAGCGAATGTGATTGACAACATGTCCATAGAATGTTGCCTGAAATTCTGGAGAAGTACTGCTTCCTGTGTTCCAGTGATGGGAATGGGGTCGGTGGAGAGGGAGATACCAACTGGCAGAGATAGGTACAATTCATAGGTGGAGCAGGATTTGACAAGGAGAAGTGCAGACAATAGTAACGGGAAAAGGGAGATGTGAAGTGGGTCAGCCCAAAGTTTGCCCCATGAAGAAATCATCAAGGTGGTGCTTCTTCCGCACATCCCCCAGATGGGAGCAAACTGAAAAGGCAGCAGGACCTTCTTCATCAATCCCGAGACAAATCAGAAGTACTTCACACCTCCACCAGGAAGGCCACAGGTGACTACCCATAACTTAATGGCTATTAGGAAGGGTTGCATAGGTGGGACTTTCACACACACCAGCCCATTGTATGTCTAATGAGCCTATTCAGGCCATTGTCCTCCTAATAATCCTATTTAGGCCACTGTCCACCTAACAAGCCTATTCAGACCAGGGTTATGTGAAATCAAGGTGAACTATAAATTGGAGTCCTCACCACTAGAGATGGGCACGACTAGGGAAAATGACGTTTTCGAGTTGTCGTGTGTTGGAGGCAGTCCGTTTCGGCTCGTTTCCTTTTTTTGCGAAATTTCGCAAAAATTAGTCGGTTCGTTTTTTTGTTTTTTCGTTGTCCTGGAGGGAGCTGCAGGAGTCAGCCAGAGCCACAAGTGACGGACTGGCAGACTCTTTGCACCCGCTGTGTCTCACGTACTTGCATGTAGTGCAATGCAAGTAGATCTGGCTTAGGGTTAAGATGGGTTAGCACAAGGGCTAGGGTTAGGCTAGTTACGGGTGAGGTTAGGGTGAGCATTGGGGTGCACCTCTGGATGCCTCTCTGACCCACTTAGAAGGACAGTGTACTGGCGTATGGGTTAGGCTTAGGCTTAGGGTACGGGTTTGGGCTACGATTAGTGGGCTGTTTATGCCCGATTAGCACATCCCAGAAGTCTCTGTGGTCAACCTGGCCAAGTGGCCATGCAATTGGTGGAAAATTTGCATGGTCCACTCCCATGGGCGAGCCCATTATTGCGAATGCGCAGGTGTAAAAAAATAAAATAAAATAAAATCAACGGAGACTTTTTTTTTTCAAGAAAAACCCACTGCTGCTACTGTAAAAATCCAAGCATTTAAAATAGCTAATTTTCGCATGTTTCTGTGGTGCTTTGGTGGGGTTTTGGGCAACGATTTAAAAAAAAATATTGCGGTCGCCATTTTGGATCCCCCGCACTGCATGGCAAATGGATGCGCCCTCCCAGCCTGGTACCAGCAGTGCAGCAGTAGCAATAGCCAAGGAGAGGGGGGCAGGGAACCCCCCCCCAAATAAAACACCCTTCTGGCCTGGTAGGTGCCCTCAGACAGTTTTCTCCTACTTTTAGGGCCGGGAATCGGGGTTTTTTTTAACTTTTAAAAACTTTTTTTCTGTGCCGCTTGGCATTGCGCGATCGCCGCGATGCAAGTAACGAGCATGACAAATCAGACCAAATTGTTCGTTCGTCGGTTCGAGCTCGAATTCTGGCGGAGTAATTCCCGTTACCGTTTCCGTAGAGTAACGGTTACGAGTAACAGAAACGGAAACGGGAATACCGCTAAGTCGTGCCCATCTCTACTCACCACTAACTTTCCTCAGACTGATGAAGCTGCTTGGTTGAGCAGTGAAACATTTTAGTCTCTCAAGAAAATAAATCCAGGTGCCATGACTCAACTTTTGGATACAGTAACCAGTTTGCAGAAAAGCATTTTTGAGTCCTCTGACATGCCTAGAAAGGCCCTCGGAGGAACCAAAAGTGCTTTCTAGTGATCCGGAGGTTACTTCCTGTTTTCCAGAAATCACATCCAGTTCACAGGGAAGCCCTTTTGTAGCCTCCGACAGGCCCAAGAAGGCTATCAGAGGTCCGTTCGTGGCAGTGTGAGGCCTGGGGTAAGTACAGGAGGCCTGAAACATGCCTTTCCAGCTTACCCCAGGGAGTTTTTTTCATATACTGTGGTCCCACGATATAGCAGGGGTGACTGTAACCTCACCTGGATGACAGAGAATCTTCGCAGACTTAACTTCAATACAACAATGGGATAGTGACCTCAAACCTTGAGAGTAGCAGCTGAGTACAGGAGATGCTTGTCAGGCCTTTTGGCAAAGCAAAGATGTTTTCCATCAGGAGAGAATGGCTAGGGTCCCTGGGGAAGTGGCCAGCACCCTACTGTTACTGGTATGGAACCATCACTGGAAACCTCTGAAAGAAGGGGTGTTTAGGAGCCTCGTGGCACAGTGGTTAAATGCCTGTACTGCAGGTAAAAGCTGCCTAAATGCCCCAAGCACATCCAATCTCGCTTGATTTTGGAAGCTAAGCAGGGTCGGCCCTGGTTAGTACAGTGGAACCTTGACTTAGGTCATTAATCCGTTCCAGTGGTCTAGACTTAAGTCAAACATGACTTAAGTCAAACGAACGTTTCCCATAGAAAGTAATGGGAAAGCGGATTAATCCGTTCTAGATGATGAAAAAGACCCCCCAAAACAGCAATTTAACACAAATTTGACTGGGATAGGAGATTCCTTCTGGGGATGTAAATGAAATGTCTCTTCAAAGAGAGGAGGCGGCAGTGGAATTATAGTCCACAAGTTATATGCCTCCACTTTTTAATGTTCATAGCAACAATGTCTAACATTTAAGTTTTACTGATTTTTAACCTGACGTTCCAAGTTCTGAACAACTCTATGCTTACCATTAGAGTCCCACAACTTTACATCTCCCCAACTAAAATGCTTCCATTGTGGACCAGACTTCTGCAGCCAGATTTTTTACAAGACTGAGCCGACTGTCTAACCAGCGAGGCCAGCCCCGAGCTCCCGGCCCTTCTTCTCCGGCAGCAGCGGTGGCTTCGGTAAGGCTGAGGACCAGCTCCAGGTGCTCTGAGCTGGTCTCGCCGAAGCCGCCGCTGCTGGAGGAGGGGAAGAAGGCAGGAGCAGTTTGGAGGCGGCAGCCGCGATGCTGGGTTGTGGCTGCCGCCCAATTCCGGTGCCTTGCGCCGGGGCTCCGAGATGTAAGTCAAAGCCTGCGACTCAAGTCAAACAGGCCCCTTCTTGATGCAAGTCAAATATGATGTAAGTCAAGCAGTATGTAAGTCAAGGTTCCACTGTACTTGGATGGGCGACCACCAGGGAATACCAGGTGCTGTAGGCGCCTGGAGTAGGAACTGGCAAGCCACTCCAGTACTCCTGCCAAGAAAACTCTATAGACATGGAGTCACGAAGAGTTGGTCACGACTGTAACGACACAACACACACACACTGCAGGTAAAACTGTGCTCACGACCTGGGGGTTCAATCCCACGTAGCAGGTTCAAGGTTGACTCAGCCTTGCATCCTTCCGAGGTTGGTAAAATGAGTACCCAGCTTGCTGGGGGGGGGGGACGACGTGTAGCCTGCATACTGTAATTAATACTCTAAACCACCCAAGAGACTAGTTGAAGTGGTATGGGGCGGTATATAAGCAGAACACTTTGCTTTCTCAAAGCCCAGGGGGTACAATCCTTTGATATAAGCCACACTATTGGATAAGCTTAAGGCACATGCATTACAAATTAGTAAGAGACATGTGTCCATGGGTGCCAGACATTTTCAAACCTTTTTCAAACCTTTTTGTCTTATAGATTCCTTTCCAGATTGATTTTTCCACCACAGGATTCTCATGCATGGCAGAAAACAAAGTGATGGATTGCTTTATATATATTCCTAGATACATGACACATTTTGACTAAGTCATTCGCCAAGACATCTGGGACTTCAGCTGTGCCTTTTTAGAAATGATTAGTAGAGTTTGGCAATGGATACACATGATGACTATGGGATCTTGGGTGTTACAGTCCAAAAAGTAACTTTCCCAAGCTGTTATGACATTGCTGATCTCAGAATCATACACTGAAAGCAACTTCAAAGAGCATCAGGAAATTTACTTCTACTGCCTCCCAGATCAAAAGCCAATCAGCCCTCGCTGGAACAACATCCCAATGTTTTGCTACCCAGAAATATGCAATCTTTCAAGGCAGTGTGTCTGTTCCATTTTGAAACAACTTGTAACATCAAAAGGATTTTCTAAATATGTTGTGGTAATTTCTAGTAATGCTTCCTGGGGAACCTTCCATACGCTTCTAGAGACAGAGCAGCATTTTAAAATAACTCATAAGTAAATAAGAGAACCAGCCAGATTTTCCTCGGGGAGGGGGGGCGCTCAGGGGCGCCATCGCCTGACCAGTCCCTGCTCCATTTGGGTTTGAAAGTGTTCTGCTTATATACCGCCCCATACCACTTCAGGAAGTCTCTGGGTGGTTTACAGTTTTAATTACAGTATGCAGGCTACACATTGCCCCCCCCCCAGGAAGCTGAGTACTCATTTTACCGACCTCTGAAGGATTGAAGGCTAAGTCTGTCTTGAGCCAGCTACCTGGGATCCCTCCTCACCCCCAAGCTCTGTGGTCTCAGGATCCACAGTGCCTGGGGTTCAGTGTGGCCTCAGAGTCAATCCCTTGGGACACACCTAATGCCTCAATTCCACACACTACCCGCCTACATGGCCACTGCCGCGGCACCAGCACCAATGTGGGATAGGTGAAAAATCCTTGCCCAGACGCCGAGACAATTTGTGGGAGCATTCCTATCCAGCCCCCGAAGGCAACCACATTATGCCACATGAGCATGCAACAAGGTGGTGGGTGAGCGGGCGGGTGCATTGCTGGTCCGGATGCAGAATGTCGCATGGGAGCAGGGTGCAGCGCGTATAAGAAGGGCTCTGCGCCCCAACCCTGTGCAAGCCTCCTGAGGCCTGTTTGCGGGTCTCACCTTTCCTACCAGGGGAGGGCAATGCACTCCCATGGTTGGACAAACCAGCACCAGAACACCCTATTGATCTCAACACAACTACCTCTGGCATGCTGGATCGGCTTGCACAACTGCTATGCTGGGTGGAGCTCAACCAGAAGAGGGGGAAGTGGAAGGTTTGAAGCATGAGAACAGCTTGATCTAAACCCCTCTCAGGACAGGATAACAGAACAAAGTTAGGTCAGGATCGTAGTTACTCCTTAGTAATTCCCAAAATGTCTAGAACTGCTCTCATGAATCTGGGTTGGCTTACAGCTATTGTTCCCTCTTTCTAAGGGCTCGGTCCCATGTCCCTTTAAAAGCAGTTTAAATTACTAAATAAACCGAGTCCAAAAATGCCATACCCATGGCCACCGGGCTTTTTGAAAACAAAGAAAAAAGAAAACCCGGTAATGATCCCTTAAGTGAGGTTTCTGTGACTCACCTACGAGGTAGAGAATTTTTGCCTTGCTTTGAAAATCCAGCTTTTAAGGAGGCAGATGGCATGAGACCACGCAGATGATCCGGGTTTCTTTTTCTTTCTTTTTTCACAGCACCGACCGGCTGTTCCTGGGGCCGATGGGCTATGTTTTTTTAATTGCTTTTCACCTTCGGAGAAACAGGAAGCTTTTTCTACAAGCATTCATTTCTCCCAGCAAAGTGGTCCGTTTTTTTCAAATGCTAGCACCACCTGCTGGCCAAGGGGGCTGAACTGCACTTTAAAATAAAAAAACAGCTTTTGACGTGAGAACTTTTGTCCCACATTTTAAATCACATGATGGGACAAAGAGGAAAAGCTGGACCTTCAGAAGATCAGGATCGAAACCCAGGTGTTACCACAGTCTAAGACAAACAAAGAACAGCAGAACTTTTAAGGAAGAAGTAGGAAAGAAATACAGTCTAAAATACCTCAATCTGTCTATCAACAAACTGTTACTTAGAAACAAGAAGAGAGAAGATAGTTGTTCCTATCCTCACTGTCTTTCCATTGTCCCTTTCTGGTTCTGGCGATTGTCCTTCACTCATTGTTGTGCTCAAAAGCTGACCATTTTGAGAGCCTCACCCAACCTCTTCCAAGCCCCTTCTTTTAGTCTCTTCTCTCTCGGCCACCTTCCATTCCCTCTCAGCCTTGTCAAAACATGAACCTGCTGTTTCTTTTCATGAAGTCCACTCCTCAATGCTGACATGGCACTTATATGACATGTTTTGTGATTGGCTAGTTTTAGAATATAATTTTATCTCAAATACTTGCTAAGAGCTAAGGAGCTCTTGTAGGTCTGGATGATGTGGCATTCAGAGTGTAAGATAAATTATGTATGCTTTCCCCTGCTCCAGAAGACTCCCTCTAGTGTGACTGATTGCACAACTAGCACAAGAGTAGACGCACAATGGGGAGCCTGCTAAAGCACAGAAAATGCTTGCGAGACTGCCTTTCCACACTCAGATAATACAACAGGATACTGGGTCAGTATTACAGTACTGAGCCAAGAACTATGGGATAGAAGAAACGGGCCAAGAAGTGGAGACAGGCAGCAGAACTAAACAAGGAAAATTACTTTTTTGTGAATTAACAAATTAGAGATGGGCACGAAATGAATTTAAAAATTCATTTTGTTATTCATTATTCATTTTGTTACACAAGAAAACAAATAACGAACCACACCCTCAAAGAAAACTGAAATAAAATGGAAATTTTCATTTCATTCCATTTTGTTTTTCGTTCAGGTGCCGACAATGACTCTCTTACCTGTCATCCGCTGATGCTGCCACCACTTCAAAACAAAACAAAACAAAACAAAACAAAACAAAACAAAACAAAAACACTGACCTGGCCTGAGCTACACCTGGTAGGTGGGCCATGTAGTCCGCCTTTAAAAAAATAAAAAACAACCCATCCCGTGAGCACCCAAACCAGCTCGCAAGCACCTGAACCAGCTCCCAGGCAAGCAGAAGTAAAAAATAAAAATAAGAAAAAAAATAAGAAAAAAAGCTGACCTGGTAGGCGGGCCATGTGGTCTGTCATTAAAAAAATAGAATCAAATAAAAATCAAATTAAATTAGATTTCAAAATGATCCAGCACACGGGGTGCTGATCTGGCCCACGTGCTCCTGACCTGACCCACGGGCCGCCAAACCAGCAGGATTTAAAAAATAATAATAATAATAATTTTAAAAATTTTTAAAACCCGACACGGCCACGCTACAGCTGGTTGGTGGAGTTCAAAAAAAGGGGGGGGGAGGAAAACTACCCAAACTAAAATGAATTACAAAATGATTTTTTTTAAAAAAAAAATCATTTTGCAATTACTGAAATGAAGCAGGGTGGGAAAAGGAATAACAAGACAAAACACCATTTTGGCATTTCATGCCCATCTCTATAACAAATCAATTTAAGGAGATGGTAGGTTTAAAAAAAGGAAAGAGAAACCTGCATGGAAATAACGGCTAGAACCAGCTTCCATGCTTTCAGTCTAACTCTTCTGTCTAACATGAAGAAAGGAAGGGAAGCAGAACGTGATTTTAAGCTCTTCTCCCTCTCACAAAATATCAAAACTAGGAGACATAAACTCAAATTGTGGGCCTGGAGAGTAAGAACAGACAAAAGAAAATATTTTTTTCACCTAGCGCATTATTAGTCTGTGGAACTCCCTGCCACAGGATGTGGTGATGGCATCTGGCCTGGATGCCTTCAAAAGGGGACTGGACAGATTCCTGGAGGAAAAGCCCATCACAGGTTACAAACCATGAGGGAGATATGTGTAATCTCCAGACTTAAAACCAGGATCTTTCAAGGGCCAGATGCAGGGAGTGGTATCAGGAGACAGATATCTAGTCTCATGCGCTTCTGGACGCATCTGGTGGGGCCACTGTGAGATACAGGAAGCTGGACTGGATGGGCCATTGGCCTGATCGAGCAGGGCTCTTCTTATGTTCTTATGTAAGTACCCTGTTTGCAGTAAACAGATGAGTGACAGAGAGAAAAACACACAGAGAGATTACTTACCCAGGACATTCAGGTATACTGCTCATTTAAATAAAGCCAAATATTTGAATTTGCAGCCAACCCTTTCTCTGTATCAAGGGAATCTTCAAAGGACTTTTGACTGATGTTGGTTACAAATCATTAACAAGAGCAAGCTGACATTCTCTCTGGTTAGGATAAAGAAAACCAGGCAATCCTTGTTCAATTTTTTTTTAATTTTTCACCATATTTTACTACATTAGTCCTGCGTGATTATAACAATGATGATGATTATTATCACCCAAAGGCCCACATGGCTCTGAGTGTTTTGCATTTTAATTAAAGGGAAAACAAATAAATAAGTCATTTACTGTAGCTTTATAGGGAGGAGGAGGAGGAGGAGGAGGAGGAGGCTGGCCGAAAGCCTCTCCAATTGGAAAAAAATAATAATAAAAGAAAAGAATGTTTTCTGGTCTATTCGCCCACCCCAGAGATGGATACAGCAATACCAGTCCTTCAGGGGTAAGTCATTGTGCTGGACTTCCACACCTAGGAATCTTTGTGTGTGTGTTGTGTGTGTGTGTGTGTGTGTGTGTGTGTGTGTGTGTGTGTGTGTGTGTGTAGGTGTTGCATCGTTACAGTCGTGACTGACTCTTCATGACTCCATGTCCATGGAGTTTTCTTGGCAAGAATACTGGAGTGGTTTGCACGTTCCTACTCCAGGGCTCCCTCAACCAGCTGTTCAAAGACATAGTGCCATCATAACAGAATATTAGGGCCAAATTCTAAGGTTCCATTCAGCAAATCAGGAGGGGACTCTATATACAACTGGGTTGCCTTGTTGCATTTTGAAGAACATACATTACCACCCCTCATTAGATTCAGGGTGTGGGACAAGCCATGCAATCTATATTGTAAGTGTTGGTGCTTCCACCCATGTCTTCATTTTTCATCAGCTTTTTAAACTTTTGCTATTACAAGCAGGCTTGTTCTTTCTCTGCTTGTTTGTTTGTTTAAAAAAATAGTACCATGGATTTGGGCTTCAGGATTATTAAGCAAATTTCTGGCTAACGTCTCAGAGTGGCCAAGGAATTGTCTCTTATTGGCATCCTGTTGACATGAGCTATATTAAAAAAATGTATAACATGAACTAACACTGTCCAGACGCAGCAGTTTCAAGCATATTGATAAAAGTCTGCATTCTCCCTTGTGTGTGTTTGGGCCTACATTTGATAGATAGTAAATAATCACTTGGTCTAAAATAAAATCTAGCCCTTTTGGTTCTATTGTCAAAAATATGCAGAAATTATCTGCTGAGATTTCAGAGATCTGGCACGAGGCTAAAGAGAGCTTTCTCATGTTCAACAGGAGGGGTGTTCTGTGCCTTAAATATATCCTGATGATTAACAAATTATGCAAAATATTTTTTTAAGGGAGAATAAAAGAATCGTGTTTAATTACCATGAATTGTGAGGGAAAAGACTCCAGATACTGCCAGAGCTCCCGTTGGACTAGCAGCTCTGCCTGAGTGCTATCAAAACATAGGTGCGGCAGCCTTCTGGTGAAAAAGAAAAGTGAAATGTGTTTAATTCAGAATTGACTGTTCCATTATTTTCTCCTCCTCTCGCTGCAAAGATCAGACCACTTGGCTACATGGAGAAGCATCGCCTCTATTAGGTCCCAGCTACTCAGCGCATTAATCATAATCCAGCACACCTTTCAAAAAGTAAATAACATCTTTAAGATGATCAGACTCGGTTTCGAACAACATTTTTTCGCATTAAACAAACTTGCACAGTGAAGAACGCCCCCTCCCCTGCCAAAATCAATAGGAGACCGTTTGAGTAGCTGGCAACAACAGTGTAGCCTAGAAGGCATTTGTTATCAGCAGCACAGACGGCGCGGAAGATGACAAAAGTAATCTTACACAGCTCCGCAGTGTGAGTCCATCCATATTATTCTTGTGTGTACATGAGAAAAAGAGAGGTAATGTAAGCACCCATTTGTGGGCATGCCTGGCCAAAAAAAATGGCAGATGCAAAACGTTTGAAGTTGAATTGCAGGCAGAGTTGAGTTCAGTGATACAATTTTTAATTTATTATTTACTTAAAGTATTTCTACCTTGCCTTTCTTCCCGAAAAGAACCAAGGCAGTTTACATCATAAAACAGAATTTAAAAGCCTAAACTGAGAAATTTACAAATACTCTATCTATCTATCTATCTATCTATCTATCTATCTATCTATCTATCTATCTATCTATCTATCTATCTATCTATCTATCTATTTGATTTATGTACCACCCATCTAGTCAGGGGGCGCTCTGGGCAGTGAAAAAGAATTAAAAAGAATCAAAAAAAGTATAGAATTAGTTGTTGTAAGTTAGGGACAAGTTTCCTCTTTCCCACAACTTTAAGAACCCCAGTCTCACTCACTCAATACCCCAGAACACAGAGAGAACTCCTAGTTCTCTGAGCTCCTTGCCCTCTGAAGATGCTAGCCACAGAGTCTGGCGTCAAGTCAGGAAGAAAAACTTCCAGAACATGGCCAAACAGCCCAAAAAACTCACAACTATAAGATCCTTGCCATGAAAGCCTTCGAGAATACAAGTAGAGCATTACATTCTTCTAATGTATTAAATTCTTTTTAAAAGAATCAAACAAGTATTATATTTTAAAAGTAATAAGATCAATATTGAAGCAAACATTAAAGCAGAGCACAATGATCCATTTGAACCCCCTCTCAAACCAAAAGGAAAGACCCACCTGAAAAGAAAGGGACCACAGAGATGGGGCCGGTCTAGCTTCCTGTGGGAGGGAGTTCCAGAGTTGGGGAGCAGTAACAGAGAAGGCCCTCACCCAAATAGCCACCACATGCACTTGTGCGAATAATGTCTCTGAAGATCCAGGTGAGTTTATCTGGAAGTTGAGTTGTGGCAACTGGACTTCTTTTCTTGAAAGACTGAAAAGTGTTGCTACTCATCCAAGCAGCTTCGTCAGTCTGAGGAAAGTTGGTATGAAGCTTCCAATTTATAGTTCTCCTTGATTTGACATCACCCTGTTCTGAATAGGCTCATAAGTTGGACAGTCGCCTGAATAGTCTCATTAGGTGGACAATAGCCTGAATAGGTTCATAGGTGGACCATGATCTGAATAGGTTTGTTAGGTGGACAAAGGCCTAGGGTGCATGAAAGTCTCACCTATGCAACCTTTCCCAACACCCATTAAGTATGGGTTGTTAGCTATGGCATTGCTAGTGGAGGTGTGAAGTGCTTCTGATTTGTCTGGGGATTGATGAAAGTACCGCTTGATAAGTAGCAGCCAGATTGTGCCTGAATTCCCCACCTATGTTGAGAGGGGGCTTTTCAATACTCACATGAATGGCTTCCCTGACCCTCTCAAACTATCTTATCTGTCTAATATGTGTACATCTTCATCTTTGAATGAGTGCCCTTTGTCCTTCAAAGATAGAATTACAGGCCTGGTGGATGAGGGGAATGCTGTGGATATTGCTTATCTGGACTTTAGTAAGGCCTTTGATAAGGTTCCCCATGGTATTCTTGCTAAGAAGTTAGTAGAAAGTGGGATAGATAGTGCTACTGTTAGGTGGATTTGTAATTGGTTGACTAATCGCACCCAAAGGGTGACTATAAATGGCCTCTCTTCAGCTTGAAGAAACGTGACCAGTGGGGTGCCGCAGGGTTCTGTTTTGGGTCCAGTGCTATTCAATATCTTTATTAATGACTTGGAGGAAGGAATAGAGAGTATGCTAATTAAATTTGCAGATGATACCAAATTGGGAGGGGCTGCTAATTCCCTAGAGGATAGGATGAAAATCCAAAAAGACCTTGACAGATTAGAGTGCTGGGCCAAAGCTAACGGAATGGATTTCAACAGAGGGAAAAGTAGGGTACTACATTTAGGTAAAAAAATGAACTGCACAAATATAAGATGGGGGATACTTGGCTGGAGGATAGTACCTGTGAAAGGGATCTGGGAGTCTTGGTGGACCACAAATTGAATGAGTCAGCAGTGTGATGTGGCAGCCAGGAAAGCCAATGCAATTCTTGGTTGTATCAACAGAAGCATCGTGTCTCGATCAAGGGAAGTGATAGTACCACTCTATTCTGCTCTTGTCAGACCCCACCTGGAGTACTGTGTCCAGTTCTGTGCGACTCAATTTAAAAAGGATGTTGACAACCTCGAGCGGGTCCAGAGGAGGGCTACCGGGATGGTTGAGGGTCTGGAGGAAATGTCTTATGAGGAACGGCTTAGGGAACTGGGAATGTTTAGCCTTTCAAAAAGGAGACTGAGAGGGGATATGATAGCTATGTTTAAATATTTGAAAGGATGTCTTATTGAAGAGGGAACAGGTTTGTTTTCCATGGCTTCAGAGACTAGGACTCGGGGCAATGGTTTCAAACTACAGGAAAAGAGATTCCATTTGAACATTAGGAAGAACTTCATGACAGTTAGAGCTGTCCAGCAGTGGCATATACTGCCACGGAGGGTGGTGGAGTCTCCTTTGGAGGTTTCTAAACAGAGGCTGGATGGCCATCTGTCGGAAATATTGTGATGGGGGTTCCTGCATGGCAGGGGGTTGGACTAGATGACCCTTGAGGTCTCTTCCAACTCTATGATTCTATGATTCTATTCTAAATGGAGATGCACTGCTGATTCTGGTCCTGATTTGTTGCCCCTCCTGTCCTGGGCCATCCTCCAGTTCAATGGTTGTTTAGTAGAGGTCTGCATACTCCTCACTGCATTGGACCACATATACTATATTGCTCCTCTTGTATTTTGGTATCAGGTCCATTGGGTGAATAAGTCTCTGCCTCTTTGTATTTGTGGGATTGAAGTAAACAGGGATGTGGTGTTTGCCAAATATCCTTTGAACTTTTCCGACACTCCAGCCATGTAGGAAATGACCAGGTTCTTCCATCGGCTCTGGGTCTCGGGCTGATCCATTGTTCTTCCAGGTTAGCTCACTACTTTGTTGAAGGCCCACTTTGGATAGCCACAGGCCTTAATTGCTGTCTTCAGGTTCCTGTACTCCAGCCAAAACTCTACCAACAACCTGGAGTTTAATCCTTGGTAGAAGGCTCGAGGTTCAGTTAACCTTCCATCCTTCCATGATTAGCAAATTGAGTACACAGCATCGGGGGAATGCAATGTGTGACCTGGACAATTGAATTGTAAACTGCCCAGGCATGAAATACTGCTTCAATCTTACCTCCTCACTGCTAACATAATGCAAAGAAAGAAAGAAAGAAAGAAAGAAAGAAAGAAAGAAAGAAAGAAAGAAAGAAAGAAAGAAAGAAAGAAAGAAAGAAAGAAAAAGAAAGAAAGAAGCCATCACAATCCTGAAACATTTCCTATAATTTGTCTGCTGTCCAGGTTCTGGCCAAAACGGATGAGTAACCACAAGGCCTCTAATCTCCTAACTTTGTGCTTCTTTTGGACACTTTTGAAAGATGTCTTATTTTCAGGTGGTTGACTGTTCTGTAGAAAGTGGCAATAGCTGACGTGCAGATTTGGGATCCACCTTGTTTCCCACCACCTTCTAGAACAGTGTTGGCGAACCCATGGCATGGGTGCCAAAGGTGGCCCTCAGAGCCCTTTCTGTGGACACCCAACATCACCCCTTCAAAGCCATCTGTATTCAGGTTAAATTGCTGTATTTTGGCGCATTGCGAAAAATTAGTGGGTTTTGAATTGCAGTTTGGGCACTCGGTCTCTGAAAGGTTCACCATCACTGTTCTAGAACCTCAAACAGTGGTGCAGTGGTAAAATGCCAGCAGGTAAAACTGTGCTCACAACCTGGGGTTCAGTCCCAGGGAGCAGGCTCATGGTTGACTCAGCCTTCCATCCTTCCGAGGTCGGTAAAATGAGTACCCAGCATTACTGTAATTAAAACTGTAAACCACCCAGAGACTAGTTGAAGTGGTATAAGGTGGTATATAAGCAGAACACTTTAAAGAGTTTTAATGCTCACACGAATTAAAGAACACCGGCCATGTATCCAATGAAGAACCAAGCAGGCCTGTTACTTCCTCCAACCTGAAAGCTTTGTTGGCACTGATGCCTTGTCTCCACAGCCTTGTTGTTCCTTTAGTGACTTCTCCTCCATGTTGTGCATGTGCTTATATCTGCATGGAAAGGAGGTTAATAAGAAGCTGGTATGGAACAGCTGCCTAAAATGAAACTGAAGCAGCACCCTGTCCACAAAATACAAAACAAAAAGGGAAACAACAGCAAGTAAATAATGAATTACACTCGGTAGGAAACGATTCTTCCCAACTTGCTCTCTCACATATATCAGCCCCCACCGTGTATTTTAAAAGCTTGTTGAAAAACAAATTCCTGAGTACATTTGAAACGATTGCCAGCTCTTCCGATGGAGCAGACAGAGAGAGAGAGAGAGAGAGAGAGAGAGAGAGAGAGTGCCAAGGACCAACTGTGAGGATTAATAAGTGCTGCCATTTACCAAGAAACTGTTTGATTAGCAGCGGCCTCACTTCTCCAGCACTCCATCTGTGGGGCGTAATCAAGATCACTTAATGGAGATTAGCTACCCCTTAACACACTCCTTTGTGCACCCAATCAAAGGAGGTAAGGAGCATTACGATCATGGGTCCCCACCACCAACTCCACCTGCTACTATTTCAGCACTTGTTCATTTGCAAAGAGGAGTTTCTACTGCCCAGTTCTGTTCATCAGCCACAAAGAACAGTGTGTGGAAACATTAATTTTTAAAATGTATTTATATTTATATTTTTATTTGTTTGTGGACCACAACTCTTAGGAGCTCTTAGCTGGCCGCTAGACGTTGTAGCCCTAATAAAGTGAGAAGCAAAACAAAACAAGAACAAAACAAAACCACTCCTGGATTTTAAAGGTCAACACAAAAAGGCATGGTAAATGTGATTCAAAATTGTATTGCCTAACCTAAAAGTGCATAGAATACAGTATGTTTACGTGTAGTTTCAAGAAGGACGTCATCCAGATTCATGTTGGACGTTGATTTTTGCAGTGCCTGATGTGTCATTAGTGGTGGTACTGTTATAATTTCTTTGTGTACGGTAGCCTTCAGTTCAATGTACGTAGACCTCAGCTTTCAGATAGCCCCAGAGAACCTGTGGCCCTGAAATTTTCAACCCATAGCTGTATGGTGCGCTGTGGTTTTTTGAGCGTGAAGTGGATACGAAATTGTCTCTGCATCACGATCACAGATTTGTTGCTTCAGAGACAAATGCACAGTTCATACCTGTGAGCCGTGGTGTCAGCTAAAAATGGTGAGATGTATGCTACTGAAAGACATCTGTGAAGATTCTAAGTCATCCAGGTAAGGCTATCTAGAAGTTGTGTCATGGCAACTGGACTCCTTTTCTTGAGAGATAGAAATGTTTCACTGTTCATCCAAGCAGCTTTGTCAGTCTAAGGAAAGTTAGTGGTAGGCCTCCAATTTGTAGTTCACCTTGATTTCACATCACCTTGTCCTGAATAGACTCGTTAGGTGGACAATGTCCTGGAGTGCACGGAATTCCCACCTATGCAACCCTTCCCAACACCTATTAAGTATGGATTGTTAGCAGAGGCCTTCCTAGGGGAGGTGTGAAGAGCTTCTGATTTGTTTGAGGATGGGTGAAAGACCCCACTATTACCTCCCCCAATTCACTAGCCTTACACAAATAACTAAACTAAAATCTATGAGATTTGTTGCGCCTCTCACCCTGTGTTTTCCAACTCTATTATCAAGAAATCAGGCATCTCAAGGATCATCATTACTTCAGAGAAAAGGTTAATATTTTAGACTACACCACCCAGAATCCCCCAGCTTACACGGGTGAAAGGAGAGGTAACTCCAAAATGCAACTTTTCTCATTTCTGGCATGTAGCAGTTCAACCACTAAATTTTGCTAGTTGACACTTCAATAAAATAAAATAAAACATGTTTTTGAACTACAATTTCAGAATCTGTCATGTAACACTGGTTCTGGAATTTTAGGAATTGTTCACCAAAAAGTGAATTATTTATTTGCACAAGGCTAATGAATAGTGCTGCTTCCCAAATGAGAATTATTTGCACATTGCTAATGAATAGCGCTGCTTCCCAAATGAACAAATACTTTTGCATGAAACATTAGAGTATTTTTTTTTACTTACAGTTGTACCTTGTATAAAGGAATTAATTTGTTCCAAATGAAATTATGTTAAGCAAATTTTCCTTTATACAAATTTCCCATAGGAATGCACTAAAAACAGAGTGATCCCATTTTTATGTTGTACACATTTGCCCCATAGGCGATTCTGTTAAGCAAATTTCCCCTATCTCTGGAATTTTTTATGTTGTACAAATTTTATGTTATACAAACCGTTTGTTATACACGGGTCCACTGTATTTCGTTCTCTAGAGTCTGTTGAAAGCAGTCAGTGAGTCTTTTGAGGCCGATCACTCAAAGCAATCATGTTTGTCCATTTGCTCTTTGATCTATCAAATAATAAGTAATAAGTTTTTTTCTTTCTCCTTTTAATGTCACAGAGTTATTGAGACTATAAGCGCCAATTTATGAAAAAGGGGCGGACTAATCTCAGGAACTTGAAGCTATTCTGGTCCGTGATTGCCTGCACTTCTTCTGTGCTGCTAAGAGAATTTTAACCAAAAATCCAAAACTCTGCAACACTTTCAGCCTAGACTGATATTTGCAAGGTTGCTGATGTCACTTCCTTCACTCCTTAAGCTTCCCTCTTGATCATCAAAGGGAAGAATGGAGAAGACATAGTATCTTTGTTCTTGAAAGATGGAGGGCAGCTTATGGTTCTCTGTATTTCCACCTCCGTTATCTAACACTAGGATTCTAGTATGTTCCCTTTACCAATGGTTTTCTCTAACAAACTCTGACTTTCTTCTGTTCTCATAAGAAGTGTGAATGTGATTTTCCCCCCAAAGGGAGAAATGTACCATGCTAACCTTTCTGATTTCGAAGGACTGAATCTACAGGTTAAGATAGCTGCCGCTTGATGTTCCTTGTTCTGCTAAAAAGCAGCCCTGGAAGAATTTGAGTGGTCAAAAAGTTATGCACCAGGGTGTTTTTCTCCTCCAGTGCAGAACAAAGAAAGCATCAAAGCTGGATGCTCTAGACCAGGGGTGCCCAAACTTTTTGTAAGGAGGGCCAGATTTGGTGGCTGAGAATGTGTCAGGGTCCAGTTGCTCCCTGACCCTGCCACCCCACTGCAAGCCCCACCCACTGACCCATAAGCCCCACCCACTGACCCTCTTGCAGCCCCACCCGCAGGAAGGAAGGCGGGAACCAAGGGAGGGAGGGATGGAGGTGGAAACCAAGAGAGGAAGGAAGGAAGGTGGGGAACAAGGAAGGGAGGGAGGGAGGGAGGGAGGGAGGGAGGGAAGTGGGGAACAAGGGAGGGAGGAAAGAAGGAAGGTGGGGACCAAAGGAAGCACAGGGAGCCGTGGCCACAGGTCGCTCCTTGGAAGAGGCGATCTGTGTGACCTTGTACCCCCCCAAGCTCCCCAGTGGCGGCAACGGCTCGCCCGCCAGCCCACCCCAAAGCTCCTTGGTGGTGGTAGAGGCCTGCTGGCCTGCCCACCCCACACTTTCCCCTGCAGTGCCGATGGCGGAAGACCGCCCGTCCGCCCAGCCGCCCAAGCTTCCCAGTGGTGTCAGTGTTGGCAGAATAATTTTTGTTAAAAAAAAAATGGGGCGAAGGAGGGGGAGGGTGGGGCAGGCCAGCCAGCCGTGGGCTACTCAGAATGGCCTGACGGGCCGGATTTGGCTCCCGGGCCAGACTTTGGGCAGGCCTGCTCTAGACCCTAGAGTCTATGTGCAAGATCTAAATCCACGGTTGGGTAAGACCTTTAATATAATCATCATTCTCATGTGTCATCAAATCAAATCTTATTTACGGCGACCCTTTTCAGGGTTTTCCCATTAGAGAATACTCTGAAGGGGTTTACAGTTCCCTTCTCCAGGGATGTGCAAGCTTGCCCAAAGACACACAGGCTGGTTCTTTTTCATTCAAAATGTTCTGCTTATATACCACCCTATAACAGTTAAAGCACTCTCTGGGCAGTTTATTTATGCAGGCTACACATTGCCTCCCCAGCAAGTTGGGTATTCATTTTAGCAGCCTCAGAAGGATGGAAGGCTGAGTGAACCTTGAGCCGGCTACTTGGAATTGAACCTTAGAACACTCTTGAACGATGGCACCTAAGAGGTGACCTGATTGAAGTTTATAAAATCATACATGATATGTAGACATGGGCACAACCAGAAAAAATGATGTTTTGAGTTTTCGTTTGTCGGAATGGGTCCGTTTTGGGTCATTTCCGTTTGTCGCGAAATTTTTCAAAAATTTGTCATTTCTGTTTGTCGTTTGTCATTTGTCATTTGTCATTTCCACCGCGATTTAGCACAATTTGACTTCCCAGAGCATAGGTGCATCCCGCAATCAGGGCTGGTGCTAGGTGTTTTTGCGCCCTAGGCGGCGGGCGGGGCGGGGGAGGGCGGGCGGCGGGGGAGGTGCGGGCGGGCAGCGGTGGCGGGGGGCCATGGGTGGGTGGTGGCCGTAGGCAGGCGAATGGGCAGGTGGTGGTGCGGGCCGCAGGAGGGTGGCGGCGCGGGCGGACGGGCGAGTGGGCAGTTAGGATATCACTTAGGATAGTGGTTCTGTTCTTGGCTTGCACCCCAAATGTGTGTGTGTGCAAGCAAATTGAAGTTGGGAAAATAGAAAATAAATGGTAGTATATAATATATATTTAAAATAAATCCACACCTCCCACTCCTAGTCGAACCTCCCCCTTTATCCAATATCAGAAAAAAATCCTCAAACTGCCAGAGAAGAAATAAAGAATAAACTGCTATTCCCTTCAGCAGACAAAGCTGCAGGGATTCAAAGAAATTATTTTCTAAATTCAATTCCCTCCCTGCCTGCCTAACTTAAATCCTAAAGCCTCCAGCCTCCCTCCTCAATCTCAATCGGATCACACCAGCACCAGCAGCCAGCCCTCCTCCCTCAACCACATCCATACACCGACCCGACTGCGATTTCTGGAAGGTGCCTCGGCTTTTTATGCCCCCCGAGACATCCAGAAGTGTCAGTCAAAAACCTGGCGATGCCATTGGTGGAATGGTGCAAAAAAATTGCATGGTCCCATCCCATGCCCAGCCCAAATGGGCAGGTCTAAAAAAATATAAAATAAAATAAAATAAAATAAAATCAATAGAACGTTTTATTGCTATAAAAAACCCACTGCTGCTACTATAAAAATTCAGGCATTTAAAATAAATAAATTTTACATGTTTCTGTGGTGATTTGGTGTTTTTTGACCACGATTTCAAAAGAAAAATTGCGGTCACCATTTTGGATCCCCCCCCACCGCATGGCATGGCGAGACAACGAGGATGACCCCCCCCAGCCTGGTGCAAGCAGCCCAGGACAGGAGAAGAGGGGGGAAAGGCCGGGGACCCCCCAGAAACCACCTCTCTGGTAGGTGGCAAAGCCTCAGGCAGGCATATTTTCGCCTGCTTTTTTTTCCGGAGTCGGGTTTTTTTAAAAAACTTTTAAAAACTTTTTCTGTGCTTTGCATTGCGCGATCGCCACGATGCCACAAATGGAAACGAAAAACCCGACCAAATTTTTCTTTTTTCAGTTCGAGTTTGAGTTCTGACGGTGTGAGGGTTCTTCTAGATTGAATAAAGGTTCCGGCACAGAAAATGGATGAGAGTCATTGTTTATTGAGAAATCTAATAAATTTTTATTAAACAGTTCACATATTTGTTCGTTTCTTTCTTTATCTTTGTTTTGAGTTACATGGGGTGTCAATACAGGGATATTCAAACTTGGATAACAACTGGATACAGAGTTTCTTTTATTTTCTATAAATGGATTATTTCTTACTTTGTATTGTTCATTGGAAATTTCCTCAGTGGACCACCATTCCTTCTTTTGCTACCTTAAATCCATTATCAGTTTGCATCCCTGTATTCTTTATGTCTTGGCTAATATCTAATAATCCTATGCGTATGTCCTCCCAGAGCTTTACCTCTTCTACAATAGCCATGTAGCTTTCTTTGTATCTCTCTAAATGTTTTCCCTTCCCTTCCTTCTCAGTAGAGCCTGTGTCTGTTTGTTTTCCATTTTCAAAGAATAACTTTCCTGGTACCTCCTCCCTATCTTCTATATCTTCTTCTTTCATCTTGACGCAGATTACTCCATCCTCTCCTTCAGCGAATGACCCAACGCTCATTTGTGTTTTCTGTTTTTTAGTGGGTTCACAGACGGCTTAATTATCGTTACCGTTTCTGTTACATAACGGAAACGATAACCGAAAACGGAAACGACAATTTCGCCGAGTCGTGCCCATGTCTAATGATATGGACAAAGTAGATAAGGAAAAACTGTTTTCCCTACCGCGCAACACTAGAACTAGGGGGCGCTCCATGAAACTTTTGGGAGCTAGATTTCAGACAAATAAGAGAAAATACTTTTTCGACCAGAGGATCACTGGTCTGCGGAACTCCCTGCTAGAAGAAGTGGTGACAGCTGTCAGCCTTTACAGCTTTAAGAAAGGATTGGACAAGTTCATGGAGAACAAGGGTATCAATGGCTATCCTTATGGATGCCTAAGGACAAGCTGTGGGTTGGAGAGACAGGCAGGATATCTCTCAATGCCATTTGCAGGGAATCGTAAGCAGGTGAAGACATCTGCTTGGGAAGACCCTGAAGCAAATGGTGAGCCGCTGTGTGAGACAGAATGCTGGACTGGATGGGCTGGGGCATGTTCCAGGAAGGCTGTTCTTATGTTCTTATGACATGAGCACAATTATGGCTGCAGTGCAGCAGTTTAACCATTGCACCATCAGTCTGACTTGATGAAGCAGCGAAACGTTTCTATCTCTCAAGAAAAAGTAGTCCAGTTGCCATGACTCAACTTCCAGACGAAGCAGAATAAACTGTTTTCTGTTGATACAGCCTAGAAATGTATTCTATCTATCTATCTATCTATCTATCTATCTATCTATCTATCTATCTATCTATCTATCTTTTGTATACATTGTAGTGCTGTTGATTCTTTTATTTATTTATTTATTTATTTATTTATTTATTTATTTATTTATTTATTTATTTATATACCACCAGATTTTTCCCAAAAGGGAACTCAAGGCAGGTAACAAGTGTAAAATTCCACAAAACAGAGTTCAAAAGAATAATAATCGGTTCCAAAAATGAATATAAAAATAATGAACAAACCAACAGCAGAACCCAAAATTAAAAAGAAAAAGCTAACAAACAATCGGAATAATACTAAAGTAAGATGGTGAAAGAAACACAGGCAGACATGAAAACTCAAATCCCGACTCTTGTCTAGAATGCACCACTAAAGTGTGTTCTTGCCATAGTAAATATCAATTTCAGAAAAAGAATATCTTCAAGACCACAGCAGAGGAGCTCTGATTTCCATAGTTATTAAGCCATCCACACAATGGATACTATTCTGCATTTAAAGGACCTGTCCATTAATTGCAAAGATGCAATTAAGCACCTCAGCTTTCTCCATTTAGGAGCTGATTTCACTGGCAGTTGAGTCTTGGCACACAATGAGCCCAACATGAATCAAGTCCTCCACCGTATCTGGGAGGAGCAGAGTAGTGCGGGGGGAGGGGGTGTTGGAGAGGTGGTTTGGCATGCACAACTCAGCACTCAAGGAGAAGTGAACAGAAACTGGTTTGGTGGCCTCAAGAACAGTATGAGCTCTCAATGCCATCAGTGGCTTGACTCCTGAGGCCCTTGCTCCCCTCTGCCTTTTGACGGGGCTGACTGTGTCATCTATTGTTGGCCTACCAAGGTTGCATCTCTTCAGGCTACACATCTATAATTCAGAAACTGGAAATGTCCGATGCACTGGTGGAACAATCAAGTGGTACCCACTTCCTGTCATTCTGTGTTTATTCCACAGCAAGCAGGCTACGGCGGCCCATTTCCCACCAAGGGGGTCATCTACTCCCTCAATCTGATTGTCCTCTTCTGGGCCAAGAGCCAATGAAGTTGTAACCTATTTTTAACCCAGTATCTCAAGTGTTGTGTGACTGCTGATTCCGGGAGGACCTTCCCCAAAGTTTCCGGTTGCCTGTCAATAGCACTCTACTCCCTGATAGTTCAGAGCCAGATCCTGAGACCTAGGTGCAGGTCCTGGTGGACTCATGGAGATGGGCTGTTGTGGTCTTCCAGAAGAGCAGAGGCATCAGCTTCCATTGCAAAATGGTGTGTGCAAGACAGAGAGATCGTTAAGACTTCTGAGCATATCTAAATGCCATGTCCTGAAGCTGCGAGAATGACCCTCAACAATTTAGGGCCAACAGGTTGACAGCATCCTGTTGCCTGAGAATGGACCCCAAAACCTGCACGCTAGGGATAAAACCTAAGACCTGGAAGCACCACCCATGTGGCTTACAAACTGTCGAGTGTATCATCAGGCTGTGACAAAGTAGTTAAGGAAAAACTGTTTTCCCTATCGCGCAACACTAGAACTAGGGGGCACTCCATGAAACTTTTGGGTGCTTGATCTCAAACAAATAAGAGAAAGCTCTTTTACACCCAGAGGATCACTGGTCTGTGGAACTCCCTGCCAGAAGAAGTGGTGACAGCTATCAGCCTTGACAGCTTTAAGAAAGGCCTGTGACAATGAATTGGATGAAGCAGTGTTGGTAAAACATGTGGGGCATTCCTCCCCGTTCTGGACTCCCCACTTTTCAAATGCATTCCTTTGAAGCGTCTTTATTTATGCCTAGCCGGGTTGGAACTAAAGTAAAAAGAGAAAGCTATTAGAAAACAAACAGGTGTCTTTGCGAGATTCTGTGCCTTGCTTCCTGGGGTCATTTCTTTGATAAGAAGTGGCTGTCACTGAGTGACAGGCCTTCCAGCTGTTGAAAGGACGTGGCGCCTTCTCTTCAGCCACATGTTAAGCGGCCTGTCACCAAATGCTGGATGGAAGGAATAGCTTATCTGCTGCAGCAGAAAAGGGAACTTGGGTGCAAGAGGAAACTGGGCAAGGAACCTGCCAAATCTACCCCTCGTATTTTGCTGCCTGAGGCAGTGGTTTTGCCATCTGACTTGCAAAGTACATGACCTAGTGCAAAGGATATTGTTGATGGCTGAAAAGAAATAAGACAGCAGTAGGAAGGAAGGAAGGAAGGAAGGAAGGAAGGAAGGAAGGAAGGAAGGAAGGAAGGAAGGAAGGAAGGAAGGAAGGAAACCATTGGTTTACTGTCTAAGCTCAAAACTACACTTTCTGGATAAACTGGATCAATTGGAGAGTGACTCCTGGAATAGCATGCAATGTGAAGTCCTACCACTATTCAGAATGACACCCTACCTGATATTTTCCTGCTTCAGTTTTTACAGATACAGTACCAGTATCAGGTAGTAGAGGGACACCCCTTTTTTTATCTTTATGATTAAAACAGATTTTGGCAGCCCCACCCCCAACCAAAGGCAGATGTTTTCAAAAAGTGAATACTTTGGCAGTCTATCAAAGAGATCAAAGGGTCCCAAACTTGGATCGCCAGATGTTCCCAAACTCTAACTCCCAGAAATCCTGGACAGCCCAGCTAGTGAAGACGGCCTTTTTGGGAGCCTCGTGGCATAGTGGTTAAAATGCTATACTGCAGTCAAAAGCCCTGTTGATGACCTGGATTTGATCCCAGGTAGCTGGCTTGAGGTTCACTCCACCTTCCGTCCTGCCAAGGACAATGGATTTAGTACCCAGTTTGCTTTGGGTTGGGTGGGGGCAATATGTAGGCTGCGTAATTAAATTGTAAGCTGCCCAGGCACTGTCATATAAGCTATGGGGCACTATATGAGCACCACGCTTTGCTTTGCTTTGAGTCCAAAAACATTTGGGGACCCAAGGTGGAGAACCATTGAAAAAGCACCCTTATGGCTGGCAAGCATGTTGCACTGCCCTTGGGAGCAATACCCTCTTTCTCACCTGTGTGTACCAAGAGGATCACACAATGGGAATTTATTTTAGAACACCTTCCCTCCCCATTTGAAGAGGACGGACCTCCTTCTCTAGTGGATCCTTTGTTTAACATCCATTTTTTTGCCCCTGAAATATTAGCAACTTTTTGTTATTTTTCTAGTAGGCTAAATGTACTTTTGTACTTTTGTATTTCATTTTTATAATGGCTATACGGCTCCTCAAATTGTTTTGCTTAACATCCATTGGGGTTTATTTTATTTTTGTCTGCATAGAATAGGCAGCTAAGTCTTCCTCGTAAGGCATGTCCAAACTTCGGCCCTCCAGATGTTTTGGACTACAACTCCCACAGTCCTTTGCCATTGGCAGTCTAAGCTTAGAATTCTGGGAGTTGTGGTCCAAAACATCAGGAGGGCCAAAGTTTGGACATGCCTGCCCGTACTCTGTTCCTCTCCTTGGGTTGCCTATGCCAAAGGGCACGTTGAGCAGCATTGACTCTCGGTAAACAACTCCTTCCGTACTGGTTGATAAGTTGTAATGTCAAAAAGCTGCTGCTGCTGCCTACTGCTTCCTAAATCCAGTTCTTGAACTGTCTCATAAACAGCTGTATGAGGAAGGAGTGGAAGTCAAAGGAGACAACAAGGCAAGCACCAAGATTAGAGGAATATTTGATGCCTTCTAAATTTGTCTATCCTCCTTCTTCGGTTTCTTCTTCCACTGAGTTCATAAATGTTTGTCACTTTGGGCCTAAACTAAAACCGAGAAGATAAAGGAGAGGGAAAACCCTCTCTATTGAGCTGATTACTGTGCCGTTTCTTATAAATAACCTCAACATTTAGGTAGCTTTGTGGATGAAATATGTTTTGACGAATCTGGCCAGAACACTACAGATTGACTCCCTCCATTAACGCAGTCTCAAGAGCCTCGTTAAATGTGGCTCCATTAGGTCGCCCACAGGAAACAGCAGCTCCTTCTCTCTCACTTGCCTTTGCACCACTTGTGGTTATTCCATTTCCCCCACTTTGCTTTTAGATGGAATGACAAGGAAACTGTGGCGAATTTCTTCCCTTTCTGAAAGCAAATTGCTCTATTATCTGGATTCCATTCTGCGTGCAAAGCTTGTGTTCCGGACAACATTTAGCTCTGAGATCTGTTTGCAGAGGCCTGGAGGATACACTGAGAAAAAGCTGGTGGTGCAACAATCTTGCTAATATCTGAGGAAATGTTGCAGGATGAGAACAACATCAAGATGGCAGCCAGCTCCATTCTATGTATGGGTGCTGCCTTGACTGGTAAAGGAGGCGTCACTGGTGCTAGGATGTCATCTCGTACACCTGGAGGGCCTAAACTCAAGGCTGGCAGTTCTACATGCAAAGTCCTGTCTGTCAAAACACAAAGAGCTACTTAGCAACTTCTACCTGACTCGCTTGTCTTCATTCTGGCCAGTGGCCAGGTGGGTGTAGCATCTTCTGCCATTATCACGCGACATATCGGTGGGGAACCGGCAACTAAATTAAAATAAAACCAAAAATGAAAGGAAACCCTGCCCCTCAGATTGACTTCCATAACACACTCCACATGAGGCTTCCCTAGAGATTAATTCACCCACTTCAATGACTGCAAAAAGCGGCAGCCAGGCTAGTGTCAAATTAGTTCAGTCACATTTCCCTAGTCCTGGCCCACCTGCCTTGGCTACTTGTGTTGCACTGGGTCAGTTTTTTTTTTTTTTTGTTCTTATCTATAATGCTCTCCTGAGTTTGGGAGAAGAAATGTCCTAACCATTTTTCAGGAGTTGCAAACATCACTTACAGATTTGTGTCATGATGTGAAGATGTCTCCAATTCTGTGTGATCAATCTATTTCTGGAGCCAGTTCAAAGTACAGTATTGGTTAAAGCCAATTATAGTTTGGGTCCAGGTATCCAAAAGATCTTATCTACCTGTAAAAGACTTCTCAGTCCCTCAGTCCGTCTCAGTTTTATTTTATATAATATAAAAATATCTAGCATATATATATAGTAAAGTGTTTTAAAGGTGTTTTAACAATCTAAAATAATTGTTTTAAGACTGTATATTTTAATGTCATAATTTATAGTTGGTTTAGCTGGTTTGCTGCTATATTTAATAACTCGTGAGCCACTTAGGGGAGAAAAGTAGAATAAATAAATAAATAGATAAATATCTCCTTGTGGCTCACTTCTGTTCATAGCAGCTTACTCGGGGAAGAACCTTTGATTGTCTATAAAGTTACATTTTCCCCTTGATAGGACAAACAATTAATGAGAGACCTGATGCATCAGAGGTGTTGAACTTGAGGCCTATATGGTTGTTTGATCATAAGTGTTCTCTTGACACAAATAATCTATTTTGTGTGGTGTTTACAATGCAGGCATGTTCAGAGTTGCATATTGGTGAGCATCAAAAAGTGGCTTAGAACAAGGTCATGCTGGTTAATAACATCAACACTGATCTTCACATGTGAGGTCTTTTTATCATTGCCACTCACATGACCTTTTAATTAAGCCAAAATAATTGAATTATCCATTGCAGGCAAAAATCAAAGAAAAACAAAGCAAAACAAAAGACACAAAGCATGTGGCACCTTAAAGACTAACTTTCATATTTTAATGTAAGGTTTCATGGACATGTCCACTTCTTCAGGCATATAACGGCATGTCTGCTATATGTCTGATGAAGTGGACATGTCCACGAAATGTTACATTAAAATATGAAAGTTAGTCTTCAAGGTGCCACGTTTTGTGTCTTTTTTTCCTTTGATTTTTGCCTGCAATTTTTGAAGGGACTAACACGCTACCCTCTCTGAAACTTCCAATTGTCCAGTGACAGTAGAAAGAAACCATCTTCATATCTGCCACTGAACAGGGGAACTCATCAGACAATGTGGTTTTACTCTGAGACCAAGAGAGATTTCCCAAAGCTGGACAACGTTTATCATTCTTAACCAAGTACTGTAGGTGAAGTTTGTGTCGTGAAAGGAAGAAGTGTTCCCCAAGTAGCAGGCTCATGAGTGTGTTAAGAAAACAAGAACCATCTGTTCATTATTTTGAATTCACTAAAGCAGTCCCAATCGGAAGTAGACTGTGACAGCAGCAGGATGAGAAGGTGAGGATTTTTATGCCTACTGCAGAGCTAGGGTAGGGAATCTGTGCCCTGCCTAGATGATGTTGAACCAGACCTCCCAGAGTTACTGACTTTGGGTCATGGAAAGGCGGATGGGAGGAGATGCAGCCCAACATCTGGAAGGCCCCACGCTGAACAGTGTTGCTTTCAGGTGTACACCCACCCATGTGGGTGGCTGGCATTTTACAAAATAACATTGAAAAGTGCAAACCTGTTTTATGGGACATTATCTGATGTGTGAACTATTCAAGATATGAGCTGGGATGGAACATATTTTTCAAGCCTTGTTGAAAAACACACATGTTAATAGGACAAAGCACGTGAACTAGTGAGTCATTTGTTTGTATAGAAGCCCTTGGCTTTGTTTTTTGTGTCTAGGAAATGTCCAGACCAAGAATGAAAGAAGCAAACTACTCCTGTCTTTCAAAAAACATTTCAGATTGCTTCAGATTTTGTTAAGGTCTAGTTTTTCTGTATGATTCATACACAAAGTGTGGCCTTTCTAGACTACATTTGATTTTTGATTTATGAGTTTCTTCAGTACACTGTATTTTACCACTTTCATTGATATTGCATTCTTCATGAGAAGTTCGGGCATTCTGAACATAGATTAAAATGTTGGTTTTTGTCACTTCATCTAGTGATTTTGGCAAGACTTTTTCTTTAAGAAAGTCACTTTAAGTAGTCCTTATAAACCGAGCTTATTTGCTGTCCTTAATTTTTTTGTGCTTCGGCACCTGGCTTTTGTAAAGAAAGCTTTCTTGCTGGGTCCCAGGCTGCCTAGATGCCCTATGCACATCCAATCTCGCCTTATTTCAGAAGCTAAGCAGGGTCGGCCCTGGTTAGTACTTGGATGGGAGACAACCAGAGAATACCAGGTGCTGAAGACGCCTGGAGTAGGAACTGGCAAACCACTCCAGTATTCCTGCCAAGAAAACTCCATGGACATGGGGTCACGAAGAGTCGGTCACGACTGTAATGACGCAACACACAGTGGGTCACACCCAGACCTTCCCAATGCAGAAGTAAATTCATTTCCGTCAGAATTTGATGAAGAATTGGCAAACAATGCTTGCAGCCATCACATTCTACCCAGGAAGCTCATATTTAGCAAAGCATTTGGAAAGAAAGGAAGAAAACAAATTAAGAGGTTTTCATTCACTCACCACTGTTCACCCACCCACACCCACACCCACACCCACAGAATGGGTAGGAAAACAGAAAAATCTCTACAAATCATGCCCTTAGAACTCTAATTGAATAGGAGGTGGGAATGGCACACATAGAACAGCTGAGTTAAGAGTAACCTAATGTTATTCATTGGTAGATTCAGAGCCCTACCTTTTGTTCACTGAAGTGTCAGGTTTTCTCTTTTGTATGATCCTAATGTGTTAGAACAAGTCTGGCTTGTGAACAGAATGTGGCTTTTGAGAACTAAAAAAATCCATCACAGTGACGACAGCTGGCAACATTCTCTGTCATAAAAGTGAAGGTGATGAGATGTACATTCATAATAATCCAAAGGGCGGTGACCCAGCTCTGAAATAAAACTCTCTGGTTTTTGTTGTGACCCATTTCCTCAGATTCACTGAATAAACTCAGTGTTAGCAAACGCTGTTGTTTAAATGTGAACCATTTAATCAATGCTAGGTTTACCAATATTACATCCTTCTGTCTATTCCTGGATGGGTAAATCGAGGCAACATATTACACCTAGTTGTGCTTGTTGGTTGGAAATTCCAGTGGACCAGCAACTGAATATGACATGTATATAAACATCTACACCTGTTGGCTTTCATATCCAGTTGGCTATTTAAAAATGCACATCTGCGCACCTTTTATGTGCCTGCTGTAAACCAGGCTGCAGCATACACAATGCCCATGCAAAACTAGTGTGTTAGTAGCTGTTTTATTCTTGAGAAAGCATTTGAGTTGATTGAAAGGTCACAACTGAGTTGTCCCCAAGGGTTAGCAATATAGGAACCTGGCTACAGATGTGAATCATTCAGCCTTCAAAACTGTGTGGCCTATAAGGTACAGCATACAGGAACGGTCATATTCTGTGACTTACACTGGGGCACACAGAAGAGTAATTGAGGCTGCCCTCTTATTAACCGCTCAGGCACAGGTAAGCTTCCCTGAACTCCGTGGCACTTTCATCTGTGTAGAAATATGCAGAACTGCTTAAAAATACCTGCACCTCAATACATGGATTGCCAGGGACAAATCTTTCAGCATCACCTAAGCGCCTAATGGGGCCACTGGGGTTTTGCATGGTTGGGAGGTGACAAAAAATGACAACTCTCAGTTCAAATCATGTGAAGGGAAACTCACCTTTTCTTCCACTTTAGATCAGGGATGGACAAAATATAGCTTGAGGGATGTATGTGACAGAATTCCCCCAAACAAGCTATGCCTCCCTTAAACAACAAAACATTTAAAGTAATAGGGCTCAAAATGTCTTGCTTCTGCCCCTAGATAATTTTTCTACTGGGGAAGATGTCTTTCTTTTATAAGGAAACAAAATCCCTTTTAAGATAGGGCATCCCAGCACCTTTTTCTGGGCACCTGCATTACCTGTATATACTCAAGTATAAGTCGACCCAAGTATAAGTTGAGGACCCTAATTTAACCCCTCAAAACCTGGGAAAACGTATTGACTTGAGTACAGTGGAACCTTGACTTACGTCATTAATTCGTTCCGAAGGTCTAGACATAAGTAAAACATGCCTTAAGTCAAATGAACTTTTCCCATAGAAAGTAATGGGAAAGTGGATTACTCCATTCCAGATGATGAAAAAGACCACCGAAAATAGCAATTTAACACAAATTTGACTGGGATAGGAGATTCCTTCCAGGAATGTCAATGAAATGTCTCTTCAGAGAGGAGGAGGCAGTGGAATTATAGTCCACTAGTTATACGCCTCCACTTTTTAATGTTCATAGCAACAATGTCTAACATTTAAGTTTTACTGATTTTTAACCTGATGTTCCAAGTTCTGAACAACCCTATGTTTACCATTAGAGTCCCACAATTCTGCAGCCAGATTTTTTACAAGAGTGAGCCGACTGTCTAACCAGCGAGGCCAGCCATGAGCTCCCAGCCCTTCTCCTCCAGCGGCAGTGGCAGCTTTGGCGAGGTCGAGGACCAGCTCCAGGTGCTCGGAGCTGGCCTCGCCGAAGCCAAAGCCCTCGCTGCCGGAGGAGGTGAAGAAGGCAGGAGCAGTTTGGAGGGGGCAGCCATGATGGTGGGTCATGGCTGCTGCCCGATTCTGGGGCCTTGCGCTGGGGCTCCGAGCTGTAAGTCAGAGCCCACGGCACAAGTCAAACAGCCCCCTTCTTGCTGCAAGTCAAATATGTTGCAAGTCAAGCAGCATGTAAGTCAGGGTTCCACTGTATAAGTCTAGGGTGGGAAATGCAGCGCTCAGGAGGCGGCGGAACGGGCAGCACTTGCCTCCACTGCATTCTCTACTTAAGAGTTGTATTGCCTGTGTAAAATGCAATAAACCAGTTTTATCAAATGAGTATGCAAACAAGCACGCTCCAGGCACGGTAAGTAAATGGGCCTTTAGAGTGCCATGAGTTTTCCAGCGGCTGAGCTCCTCCGCCTTGGAAGTTTTCATATATTCTGGCTGCATCTCCTTAATCCCTGCTGCCTTTAAGAATAGAATAGAGTTTTATTGTCATTATGCATATGCAAAATATGCACAACGAAATTAGAGTGCTGTTCCACTACACACTCTAAGCATACAAACACATAAAACATATACAGTAAAACACCATACAAAATATTAAAAACTCTTAAATTTACTTACAAAATTTAAAACACTACTTAAAACTGATTAAGATAGTGCTAAAACTGTCGCATTTAGCTTGGATACCGCTCTGTGATAAAAACTGCTCTTTAGTCTATTTGTCCTTGACCTAAGAGTCCTGTATCTCCTGCCAGACGGCAACAGTTCAAAAAATTGGTAGCCAGGATGCGAAGAGTCTCTCAAAATTCTAGATGTCTTCCTTGAGCATCTGGAGTTGTATAATTCTTCCAAAGGAGGAAGAGGACAGCCCACTATCCTCTCAGCAGTGTTTATGACCCTCTGGAGTGCCCTTCTATCTGCCACTGTGCAACTGGAAAACCAGACACAGAGGCAGTAAGTGATAGTGCTTTCTATAAAGCCCCGGTAGAAGGTTACCAACAGTTTCTTAGACAGTTGTTCCCTCCTGAGAAGACTCAGAAGATATAATCTCTGTTGGGCCTTCTTAACCAGTGCTTCAGTGTTGGCACTCCAGGTCAAATCCTCCTGTAGAATAACTCCTAAGAACCTACTGGTCACCCGCTCTACACAAACTCCATCAATAATCAGGGGCTGAGTGTCTGATTTCCTTTTCGATAGTCCACTATAAGTTCTTTGGTCTTGTTGATATTTATTATCAGATTGTTGGTTCTGCACCACCGTAGCAGCCGATGCACCTCCTCTCGGTACTGCCTCCACCAGAGATGAGTCCCACTACTGTTGTGTCATCGGCAAACTTGATGATTTTATTTTCAGGATGATTATGAGTGCAGTCAGAGGTGTAAATACTAAACAAAGTGGGCAACACACAGCCCTGTGGAGTACCCATGTTGAGAGTGAGGGCTGAACATGTAGTCACCTAATCTGACCCTCTGTGAGCGATTTGATAAGAAATCCATGATCCAGGCACAGATGGAATGACAAAAACCAAGGTCCTTAAGTTTAGATATCAGCTTGTGAGATATAATTGTATTGAAAGCAGAGCTAAAGTCCACAAAGAGCATCCTTACATAGGTCCCCCGCAGCTCCAAATGGGTAAGAGCAGTGTGCAAGGTGATATCTATAGCATCTTCCGTGGATCTATTTGCTCTGTAAGCAAACTGATATTTATCAAATGTGCCTGGGAGGCAAGAGATGATATGCTGGTGGACTAATCGTTCCAGAGACTTCATTACAATGGAGATAAGTGCTACAGGTGTATAATCATTTAAGCTGTTAATAGATGGCTTCTTTGGCAGTGGAACAATAATGGAGGCCTTCAGACAAGATGGAATAGTTGACTGGGCTAGAGACCGGTTAAAAATTTCAGTAAAAACTCCAGCCAACTGGTCTGCGCACTCCCTAATCACCCAACCAGAAATGCCATCAGGTCCTGCAGCTTTCCTTGGCATTTCCTTGAAATGCCATCCTGGGCTACCTGGTGACAGGCGCCTTTTGTGCTTCCTAGCTCGCCACCAAATCCTTCCCTTCAGAGCCTAGGGCGGATGGGAAGAAGGGTGCCGCCCTTTCCAAGGCGCCCAGTGCCTTTTCATTTATATATTTATTTCCACCTCTCCCTCCCTCCCTTGGGTAGCTTTTGCTGCAGTTGAGTGTGGTTCCTTCTTTGTGCCAATCCGGCCCGGGTTTTGTGAGCTTGTGGAGCTTCAGCCTAGTGTGGAGTTGAAAGCATCCAGGGCCTGGCAGCTCCTCCTTTGTGAGCTGGGGGAGGGGAAAAAGAAGCTCCAGCTCCGTGCCGGATTCCAGTCTGTGTTTGGCAGGCAGCCGCGGCGCTGGGTAAAATGGCAGTGCTGAGCCTCGTGTCGGAATGAGCAGGACTCGGCGGACAAGGGTCAGAAACTGCTGCTGCTTGGTTCGCTTCCCTGTTGCCTGGCTTCGAGCATGGGGTTCTGGCCAGCACTTCCAGCCCTGCTGCATCCCCCTTCCCTTCTTCCTTTCCCACAACCGGAGCCCCATCCTGCCCCCTCCCCTTTCCTCCCCCTTTGTTCGCTGGCCGCAAATGAGCGAGGTGGCTGAGTGGGGTCAGGCCCCTTGGACCCATGTCCAGCCCGCCATGAGACCCCAGTGTCCTGTTGAGGCCTAGGGGAGAAGGGAGGAGGAGTGGCTGGGCCGAGGAGAGAGTCCCCCTCCGCTTCGCTGCCACCATCACCGTCTCCCCCACCCCCCAAATTTATATAGACCAGAGTATAAGTCAAGGGCCTTTTGCAGCCAAAAATAAGGTCTGAAAAACTCGACTTCTACTCAAGTATATACGGTATATAAAAAGGGTGAAAGTTGGTGCTTGATTAATTTGGGAAGTTATTTCTTTTTAACAACTGTATTAAAACTCTATAAAACATTGTATGCAGAAAAAGGAAATCTTTGCCTGCCCCCAAGCAGCTTATTATAGAAAAAGCAAATCCAGATGTGAGGATAAATGGGGAAAGTAATTTATTCACTACTTGGTTATAGATGGGCAGCACCCAGAGGAAGCAGGGCAGGGAAGCTAGGACCCATGTCTACTTGGTTATACACCTAAAGGAAGTCCACAGTGACATATCAATATGGTATATGAATCACTGATGTCAGGGTTTGGATAAAAGACTGCAGCAGTATGTTTCTCCTCAGAGTCAGCTATCCTTCCCTTTTAAGAGGTGTCACAACTTTTTTGGCCCAGTAGTAAATAATTGCTTTGTGGCTGCAGACTCCAAGGGAGAGTGAGAAAGTGGAGGAAAAACAAAGGGAAACTGGAAGGGAATAAATGAAACAGCACTGACTGAGAAGAGTAACATTAATTTTTTTTCACTTCTCCTGATCCTCCACAGATGACCAGAGGAAGTGCTTAATTGACAACTGACTGGGTTAAAAGAGATCAGGTGCTGTTTGAGCAAGAGGGACAAAACAAGTAGCATATCACTCCTCCCCACAACCTCCCAACCAGACCCTTTTGTGGCCAGACCCAAACCCAAAACATCCGGTCTGGACAGGTCCACATCTGGGTTTGGTTTTAATATGGAACAAGAGCAGCAAGTACACTCCATTGGACATATACCTGTCACCATGGACTCATCAGCAGCTCAGATCTTAAAATCTAAGAGATGAGTTCCACATTCGTAATGGGGCTCACGCCCACCCTCTTCTGTTCCGGTAGATTGCCCTAAATGCAAAGCTGCTCCTGGGGATCCATGTTTGATCTGGAATGGCTTGAGATGTGGTATAAAGGAGCTGCATTTACAATAAGGGAGCTTGATGAAGATCATGCCCTTCCCTGTCTGCTCAGCATGAAGATAAGACAAAGTCCTAGTACAGGAGATTTTCAATAAAAGAGACATGACAGAATTCAAAAAGCAATTTGTGGGCGAGCCTTTGAAGGAAGCCATAGCATGTTGCAGGGCTAGATCTTGAGGGAGAGTTACCCAACAGGAAGGAATGGTTTGACTGACACAGCAAAATAAGAAGGCAGAAGGTTGTGGCTAGAGCCAACATGGGTGAGGATGTGTGCTGAATGCAAGCAAAGACAAGATTAAAATGGAATACATGATATGCACGGAGCCCAGATTTTGCCAGCAGAATGAACCTCTTACATATCAATCACCTTGAACAAGGAAACGGCAGTGTATTTGTGTTTTGGAGGTGCTGGTACACACTGAGGTTCAATGCAGAGCAGGCAAGGGGGAGCAGAAGTGTAAAATACAGTACTGATGATATATTTTAAAAAACTATCAGCAGAATTTTAGATTGCATCTTCATCTGATGGTACGGATACACAATGGGATTTTTTTTATCCTTCAAAGAGCCTTCTCCCCATGTCGTCTTGTGCTGAAGGCACATCTGCTTGCGTTAAAGCTGAAATGTTTTCTGCAGCACATTCCTCTGTTTACTTGCCTTAGCTGCACACACAACAGATAAGCCTCTTCCACTAATAGGCAAGTTGGAAGGGATCCCCCTCAAGGTTACTTTTGCTGGGAGCGGCGGGGGGGGGGGGAATGGACCACAGGAGTTTGATGACAAATCAGTGTTTCTTTGTTCAGGACAATGGAACGGAAGATCTTTTATTAACATCTTCAAAATGTTACAGTAAGAAAGGAATAAAACATTTAAAGAGTTAAAACCACGGTCTGAAAAGCTATATGTTACTGTAAAAATAGGCTACAGTAGGTAGCATGAAAAAGAAATGAAACTGGAATTTCATCTAGTTGCTGGTTTTTTTTTTCTGAGGCACGGCGGTGAGGGGAGTATTTTGATACAGGTCCGTAACAGCGAGCGAAGTCCCTGGAAAACAAAACAAAATCACACAGATGCATATACTCTTGGAACTAATAATTATTGCTGACTCTTTGGGGACTATCACATAGCAGGGGGTGGAAAACAGCTATTACAAACATTACTGATGTCTGTAGGAAAACCTGTTGCATTTCTTGGGGGGGGGGAACCAAGAAGGTGGTTATGATGATAAACTGGGGTGACCTACAGTGTGAGGTCTGGAAAAGGGCAGGATGAAAAATATCCTGTATTTTTCCTTCTATAAGATGCCCCCATGTTTAAGACCACCTCCACTTTTCCAACCCAGAATTACCGTTTTGCAACTGTGTATTAATGCTGAAAGATGTCCCTCAATTCCTTGTTCTCAAATATTTGAACATGTATGTCTTAACTGTACTGGACTGTATACTGTAAGCCGCCTTGGGTCCTTTTCCAAGGAGAAAGGCGGGGTAAAAAATACTCTAAAATAAAATAAAGAAATAAACTGTGGGGTCCTCTCCTCCACTTACTTCCATGTATAAGATGACCCTCAAATTTTAGTCTAACAATTTTAGTAAAAAAATAGTCTTCGAGGAAATTTCAAGTTCATATTTAAAGATAATGTATAATGTAGCCTATTTCATGCATTATCCAATGGAAAGTTTCATCAACGTCCTACTGGAAGACATCTTTCTCCCCCATGCTGGCCACAAAACCAGTTGGGAAAGAAGGCAAGACATTAAGATAAGAGAATGACAAACACCTTTGCCAATTCCGCTCACTGCTCAGGCTCACTAACTAGATGATAACTAGACAATTTTAGAAGTAGTAGCCATGTTAGTCTCTGCTAGCACATCAGGCAAAAGAAGAATATGTTAGTCTTTCGTTTTGTGTCTTTTGTTTCATTTTGTTCTGTTTCTCTTTGATTTTTTTGCCTGAAAAGCAAAACAAAACAAAAGACAAAAAAACATATGGTACCTTAAAGATTATTACATTTTAATGTAAGCTTTCATGGACGCATCCACTTCTTCAGACATACAGCATAAGAGTGAGGTGTGTAATATAATATGCAATGGAATATAGTTGTAAACCGCCAAGGGTGACCTCGCTGCCAGATGGGCCGCATAAAAATAAATAAACAAATAAATAAATAAATAAATAAATAAATAAATAAATAGTTTCATACCAAACATTAATTGGCTGTTGGGTGTATGCTTTGATTTGGTTAGTGTTGTTTTAAGGCTCTGTTTGTTGTAAAAATTCCTAACTAGAAAATAGCACTTATTTCTTCCTCACTCCGTAACACAAATATTACTGCTGGTGTGTAACATTCTTATATTATCAAAAAGTATTACTGTATTTTCCCATGTACCGTATTGTCTTCTGATTCCCCCACCCCCCCAAAAAAACCCTGCTAGACTTAAAACTGAGGGCTATCTTTTACATGGAAGTAAGCCAAGGAGAGGATGCCACAGGGCGTGCCTGGGAAAACAAGTGACACCTCTGTGCCAACAGGGAGGGCTTGAAAACTGCCAGTGCCCCACGGTTGGAGCATGCAAGCTGCTTCTTTCCCTGCCCCAGTGAGTGGAGGCTGGAGAGGGAAAAGACACCTGCCCGGCTCAACAAGCCTCTTGCCAGTGCTTCTCTTCCTCCCCTTCCCTTAAGCACTCTGCATCTCATTCACCCTTTCCTCGACCTTGCAATTTTTCTCAAGCAGTTAACACATTGCTCTGACGCCCTCCCATGCTCCTCCCCTCCCCATGCTTTCCCCAGTGCTTGCCTCCTACGGCCAGGCTCCTTTTTCTCACCTTCCTTCACACTGAAGCTGAGCAAGAGGAGCCCACACCACTGCCTGCCAGGTCCTTGGCAAGACGACCAAGGGGTGGGGGGTTCCTCTTTCTCTTTCTAATTTGAGGTGGGAAAAGTGGGGGTGTCGTGTTAATAGATGGAAAATATGGGAACTGTCTTTGTTAGCTGCCACTTCCAAATGAGTACGTAAAATGGGTATTGAAAAAAAATAAATTTGGTTTTTCTTTTCCATTAGCAAATGCTAAGTTTCTATTAAACACAAATACTGGAGAATCAAAGGATGCTATGTGTGTTGACTCTTCGTGACCCTATGTCGATGGAGTTTCCCTGGCAGGAATACTGGAGTGGCTTGCCAGTTCCTACTCCAGGTGCCTACAGCACCTGGTATTCCCTCTTGGTCTCCCATCCAAGTACTGACCAGGCCCAACCCTGTTTAGCTTCCGAAATCCGGTGAGATTGGATGTGCTTAGGGCATCTAGGTAGAAAGGATAGTAGTCCTAATGCAAGTATCTACCCAAATCAATGCCTGCATCAGATATACTGTGATCATTTTTCCCAATACATCTATTTGCAGTCTAACTATCTAACATAGGTTTTGTTTTCCTTCATGAAAAGGGCTATGTTCTGCTCAGCAGCTTGCAGCCATGCTGACCAGATCATGTTTGATCTATTCTGCCCAGTAAATATCAAATCATTTCTCATCAGTCATGAGTATCTCTCCTTGGCAACCTTGAGAACGTGAGCAAAAAGTAAGTTTAGAATAAGTAATGTATTGAAACTTTTTCATTTCATCAGATGAATTCCTTGATGCATCTGGTAATCATGATCAGCCGTTGCTGGGTCTTAATTTTCTGGTTTTCTTTTAATAATCCCTAGATGTTCATGTTATTGGGTATATCTAGAGAGCTTGAAAGAACTTTGCTCAAGAGCTGCAAAAGCCTACTCAACTATGTATGATGGGAAAATCTTTGGGCAGGTTGCCCCATGTGTACATTATTTATTTATTTATTACACTTATATACCACCCATCTTCCGAAGCGGAACTCTGAGTGGTTTACAATTAAAAACCAACAACAGAAGACAGAAAAATCAAAACAAAACTTCCAATAAAAATGGGGGGTTGCAATACCCTCCGCAAAGATGATGCGGGCAGCAACAAGGAAAGAAAACAAAAGAGAGAGAGAGAGAGAGAGAGAGAGAAGAGAGAGAGAAATGAGGTAGAAAGGTCGCCAAATGCCTCCTTGAAGAGATGTGTTTTCAAGGCTTTTTTAAAGGCGGGCAGTGACACTGCTAGGCTCAACTCACTAGGGAGCTGATTTCACAATGAAGGGCCCACCACAGAGAAGGCGCAGTTACGCGTGAGCGATTTCTGTGCCTCTCTGGGTGTGGCCACCCTAAGTGAGCACGCCTGCGCCATCCTCGTGGGCCTGGTCCCAGTTGATCTCTGAGAGATACGCTCCTGACAGGTACTCTGGTCCCAAGCTGTGGAGGGCTTTGAAAATCAAAACCAAGACCTTGAACCTTATCTGGTGGACAACAGGTAGCCAATGCAGACAAGCCAGAACTGAGGTGATGCGCTCATATCTACGAGCACCCACCACCAGTCTGGCCGCTGCATTCTGCACCTGCTGGAGCCTCCGGACAAGGGTCAAGGGCAACCCCACGTAGAGGGCATTGAAATAGTTGATCCTCGAAATCACGAGGACCTGCACGACTGTCCTCAGGGAGGACTCATCAAGGTACTGTCTGATCTGGGCAACCCTGCGGAGGTGGATAAAAGCGGCCCTGGAGACTGCCATCATCACCTGGGCTTCCAGGGAGAGGGCCGGATAACAAATGGTGACTTTTGACCAATTCTCTTAAGGGTTTCCCAGATAGAGAATACACAGACATGGTTTAGTCCTTCCCATCTTTTGGGAGCATCCTGGAACTGGGCAACTTGCCCAAGGTTGCACAGGCTGGCTTTTCTTCCAGGGGTCACAGTGGGGGAAATCAAACTCCCAACCTCTGGCTCTGCAGCAAAATAACTAAACCAATGAGCTATCATCCCAGCTTGCCCAATATTTTATGTGGTTTCCTCCAGAACGATGGCCTCCAGATGTATTGAACTACATACAGTTGCCATCATACCCCAAAGTAGCACAGCAGCTTGGGGAAAGCCTGACTGTAACCTTTTCATGGCATCAGCGTCAAGACTGTCTTAACCCACATCAGCATGGCTCCACTTCTGGAGCATTTACATTTGTGAGTAGTCCTTTTTTCAATCACAGTTCTAGCTAGTCAAATCTGCATTGGACAGGATTCCACACATGGGGCAGCAGCTGGTCTCCCCAACATGACCCTAACCTGTATTATTCCATGTTTTTATTCTGGGTTGGATATATTGTAAGGTAGCAAAGTATAGGCTGAGGAGCTTGACCAGAACTAAAACGATGTCCCTACAAATCATCAATGGTTCTTCTTCTGGAATAGTTCTGGACATGGTAAAACTCTCTCTCTCTCTTTCTCTCTGGTCCAGAACAATGGCAGTTCCCTCCAGTCTATGCAATTACAGTGGACCCTTGTATAATAAATGGTTTGTGTAAGATAAAATCTGTACAACATAAAAAATTCCGGAGATAGGGGAAATTTGCTTAACAGAATAGTCTATGGGGCTAATTCATACAACATAAAAATGGTCGTGATTAGGGATTACTCTGTTTTCAATGCATTCCTATGGGAAATTTGTATAAAGGAAAATTTGCTTAACATAATTTCATTTGGAACGAATTAATTCCTTTATACAAGGTACCACTGTATTGGCCTTTTTCACCCTATCCCCGAACAGGTACCATGTCATGGTTCAGCAGCTAACATTTCATAGCAAATGCTTCTAATTCATACTGTTCTGGTTAACTACAAAATGCTGCCATTAGAGGTGAGCATATGAGCTGCTGGTTGGTGCAGGTTTGTTTATTGGAAGAACAGGTGCTGGGGGCTTCAAAGCCCCACCTCCTCTAACAGGTGACCACTGAGAGGCAGCAGCCTGGCTTCCCTGATCTGCCCCACCATCTCTGGGCACCGCCTCTGAGTGGGTGCCTACTGGAAGAGGCCAGGCTCTGAAGCAACAATGAACACTTCTGGGTGATAAATGAACCCACAGTTCGTGTCCATCTCTAATTGCCATTTGAGGAATTACACAAGGGCGACAGAATCTGCCAGGACCCTCATTATTAAGCTCAACTGAAATAATTCCAATGCAACAATTCATTGCAGGTGTATGAATGTCAACTATGCCTGCCATTTCCCCCCAATATATTAGTGGGTTGAGCTAAGGTGCAGGAGATTCACCATACAGAGATATGTGCACCATATCCATGTATTCTTGCATCACAAGCACATAAAACACTGGAGACGATTCATTTTAAAAAAAAAAAAAACAAAGACCGGGTGTGTGGTGTTTTGACAGAATTGTAGAAAACAATGTCCCATACATCTCAAACATATTTTTAAATAAGGGTTTAATCAGGTTCCTGCATATTATACTCAAACTATGCACAAATAGTACTACACTGTATTATACCGTCAAGGAGTTAAAGTGGACAGATACTCCTTCCAGTAATACAGTACTTAAAAATCAAGGCTACAAAAGCTCAGACTCCCCACTCAGCATTTCTCAAACTGGTGGTCATGACCCCCAAAGGGGCTTGCAGAGTGTTTTCTGGGGGGTTGTGGATCACCTTGCATGCGTTGTAGCTCTTGTTAAATAATTTCTTCCTTGACCATTCAGAGCCAGTTATTAGTGTTATTGTGTGTGCATGAGAAACAGGCTCCTTATTTTCCTCTACTTTCTGAGATTGGAGGACTTTATTACAAGTGCCTTTTTATCCAAATGTGGTGGTGGTGAGTAGCAAGTATTATAAAAAGGGGTCCACAACTAAAAAAAAAAATTGGGAACCTTGGCTCTACGTTATCATCTGCCTAGCTCACAAAACCATTCTTCTCCCTATTAGATCTCAGTGCTTGCCTAAAGGTGATTTTCACTTGCTGCAGGTAAGGGTGTAAGTAGTTATTTACAAGGGATTGCCTGTTGGCATCCATTTTCAAGGGAACAGGGAAGATATAACACATTCACACAATTCAGACATCACTCCATTTCACACTGATTCAAGTCTCAAATTATACAACAGGCAAAGCGTTATTAAAAGGAGCTTCTCTTCTTTTCATCTTGCTTCATATTCACACATTCAGTTCCATTCCCACTGGGGCAGCCGAGTTTAAGAGACAGAACAAGTGCTGCATCTACAGTTTGTGACAGAAAAGAGTTTGCACTAATTCTAGTTTGCCCATGAGCTTTGAATTAAGAGACACAGCATAGAATCGTAGAGTAATTGAGTCGGATGGGGCTTGGAAGGTCCTCGGGTCCAACCCCTTGCTCACTCATGAAATGTTCTGGCTTAGCATTCCCAAGGAAACCATGGCTTGGAAGTCATGATAGCTTCAGATGTGGAATGGTTTGGTTGCAATCTTTGATAGCACATATTAGCGCTACATCTCACCGAAGAACTGATAAAAAAATCTGATGCAATTGTCTATGTTTCAGTTGATGACTGACCTCTTTTGTAATTGGAATGATCTATCTATCTATCTATTGTTTATTATATATATATATATAGTTTATTTATTTATATGTATATTTATATTATACTGTATTTTTAATTTTTATATATATATATATAAATTAAAAGTTAAAATCAAAATTAAAATTACAGTATATTTAATATAAATTAAATTAAATACAGTATACTTCATTTAATTAAAATTACAGTATATTTAATATCAATTACAGTATAAATTAAAATTAAAAATTAAAAATACAGTATAATATAAATATACATATAAATAAATAAACAAATAAAATATAAATATAACAAAGTAGACAATTGCACTTTAGTGCTCAAAATAATTTGCTATAGTCTTCACTATAATCTTCATTACATCATAATAAATAAATGATTACCTACCAGACCATCAGGAAAAACAGGACTGAGTCCTCCGATCCCCATGGCATCCAGTGTTTCCTAATAAGAGAAAACATATCATTTTACTAACTAAAAACGTTGCTCTGTTTACATAATTTAAAACAAAATAAAAAAATACAGTGTTATCACCATTAAAGACGACAAACAATTTAAGTAAAAGCTTTAGGGGGAAAAAACATATTTGTAATGTTTTAAGTTCTTAGTTACATTATTTGTCCATAAATTCTAGTATTACAAACTACTGGTTATGAGGTTTTACATTTGTTTAATAGGGAATAATTGGCTCCAATTATAGTGACCAAGCTACGGTTTTTTTAGATGACTAATACAAATTAAACTTTTTAATATGAAATTTTAGGTGGTGATCTTTAGTCTCTCTCTCTCTTTCTCTCTCTAAATCTAAAATAGAACTTACTAATTGGTACTCTTCCCTGCTTTTATTGGTTATATTAAGATAAATTAAGTGAGATTAAAATCTTATTTGATTTATTTACCTTTGCAAATGAAGACCGTTTTAAGGGTTACACATCCTCTGCCTCTGACGAAAGCCACCTCAATTAGTCAAGTCAGAAAGTCTTTAAAAGCTTTGTGTTTATTGCTTCCAGCACGGAGCGAGGTTGTCATTAAGGTAGCAAAATTCTCAAAAAACAAAATGAAACAAAAAAAATCCAAAGTTGCACTAGTGAAGAAACGCTCAACAAGATCAGAACTAAGTCACATCTGGGTTTGTCCTCCTTTTTAATTTTTTTTGGTAAGTTTCAGAAAAAAACATTAATTATTTTAAACCAGTATTTTTTAAATATGGAATTCCAGTAGATCAATACCATTTGGATGTTTCCTTTAACAAGCCTTTAAGTCTATATTGTGTGTATAGGTGGAAAATAGATCTACAAATATATATGATGAAATGCACCTTTGAGTTTATACCATTTTATTAATGAACAGAAAAAGGAAGTTGTACAGTGTTTTAGGAAGAGACATTTTATGTTGATCATAATTAAAAATCACTCCTTCCCTGTTTACCACTATTTATTAAGATTTTTTAAGAAATAAATAATGCATACTTTCACACAAACACTGATTTTTCTTTCAAAAGTTTATTTAGTATCAAGCAAGAGTAAACTTTGCTTAACACTACAGAACATTTCAAGACTCAAATTACAAAATACCACATTTGCATTTCTGATCTGCTTCCCTTTTTACGCATGTTTGCAAGAGAAAGACTAGCAAAATGGTTGAAATAGAAGACTGGAACTAAATTGTTGAAAACCTTTAAAATAAAAGGGTTACGCTTAGGTTAAAAATAATGGATTAACATATTTAGTAAACCTAGCTATTTTTAACACTAGTTAATCAAAGGTTATATTTTTTTCCTTTTTGTTTGTTCACCTATTTGTTTTCCAAATACAATCTGGAAATAACAAAGCTTCTCACTTCACATGTCTTCCTGTCCACGTTTTCATTCAGCAGAAAATAGATTAAGCTCAGTCCGTCCATTCAGATTAAGCACTTTGATTTTAATAAAAAGGGATTGTTCATAGAAAAAAATTACTTTGAACAGTATACAGGACTGGTGGAGATTGGGTATTTCACAACATCAGACAGTTTAATCAGTATCTGGCATATGGCTGCTCTCTGTAGGCTCCTTTTGCTGTCCTTGATGGAGGCGCCTTATGTCTTGAGTTGGTCCATTCTTCCTGTCCTGAAAAAAAGAAAGTGCAGACATAGTTAAGGTTCTTCCCTTAAATCTGGTTTTATTTTCTCTCTCGCTCCACCTTTAATGCCACAAAAAAGAGAGTGGCAAAATATTCAGCACAAGGCAGGGGGGCCACCTCCAGGCTACAGCTGCAGACGTTTCTTCAAACAACCCCAAGTATGTGATGGGAGAGCAGAGGAGAGTTTAAGTTTCAAGGCCACAAATCTGATTCTAGACCAGTGTTGGCGAACCTATGGCATGGATGTCAAAGGTGGCGCTCGGAGCCCTTTCTATGGGCACCTGACATCACCCCTTGACAGCCACCTGTATTCAGGTTAAATGGCTGTATTGGCACTTGGTGAAAAAATTAGTGGCTTTTGAATCGAAGTTTGGACACTTGGTCTCTAGAAGGTTTGCCATCACTGCCCTAGACCAGTGTTGGTGAACCTATGGCACAGGTGCCAAAGGTGACCCTCAGAGCCCTTTCTGTGGGCACCCAACATTGTCCCATCACAGACACCTGTATTCAGGTTAAATTGCTGCATTGGCACTTTGCAAAAAATTAGTGGGTTTTGAATCACAGTTTGAGCACTCGGTCCCTAGAAGGTTCGCCATCGCTGTTCTAGACTGTTCAACCTGAGGCTGCAGGTCCAGACCTACATCATGAAATTATCCCCCATATTTTCTGTATGGAAGACTACAAAACCTTGTGAAATCCCAATATTTAGGTCTGAGATAGTAAAGTTTGATCTCCTACAACACTGCTTCCCAACCTTGGGTCTCCAGATATTCTTGGACTACAATACCCAGAGTACAGATAGTGTTGACTTCTTGGAGTTTTAATCCAAGAACATCCATGGACCCAAGGTTGGGAACCACCATTCTAGAACGAAGACCTGGAAAGCATTAATCTTGGGCTTTCCATGAGCTTCTATATCTTATCACACTGTAACCCTAACAGATTATTCTTGAGGAACTCACTTTTAATTTTAACTTCTCTCTTTCAAGAGCTTTACAGTAAAAAAAGCACAACCCAACATGGTCTACAAATATTCTTTTCTCTCTGTTTACATGAAAGAATGATTTATACAGGATGCCACATAATAACAATATTTAGGAAGCCGCAAGGGACGAGGGGCATGCATAGTTAAAACAATTATGATCTGATCTCAGAATCCAATTCCACACCAACAAATCTATCAAAGAATTCATGAAAACATGTGAAATGTGTTGCTAACCTTTCCACTTTGCTTTTTAACAGGAATTCTGATTAAGGAAGCTTACAAATTAACAAGAACCAGTCAGCAGAACAGTGCAAAAAATAACAAGGGCAGTGATGTTTTTATGAAAAAACGACACTGCAGAGAGGTTTGCTGAAATAAACTCCTCTTCATGATTTGCTGAAAAACACATGCAATGTGGTCAGGCATACCTCTATTAAAGGTCATCTGAGATTTTGGGCATCATTAGACATAAAAATATACCAACTGCAAAGGTTTTGAGTAGGCCAAAGACAGCAGACTGACAAAAAAAAAAAAAAAAAAAAACAAGCAAGCAAACAAAAACAAAATGGCTACCAGTGACACTGATGGAACAACGGTGTAATAGGAATGCAACAATTTTCTGGAGGAAGTTGAAAGCCGGCAGACTATTCATTCAGTAATTCAGGAGTTGGTGGTCATCCCTTCCTTGTGGAATCAGCTACCGAAAAGTGAGTTGTGCCTGGAATCAGCGAGTGAGTTGTGTCCCTGCCTGCCTTCAAAAAGGCTTTAAAAACCTTGCTCTTTAAGGAGGCTTATGGCGACCTCATTTCGGTTTAATTAATATTTTTCCTTTTTTTTTCCTTTTCCACCCGCTGCTTTTATGGAGGGTTTTTAATGACAAGTGCCCTTTTGCTGCTTTCCCGCCATTGTTTTTACTACATGTTTTAATTATCTGTACTCTTTCCCCCCCTTTCTCTTTGTAAACCACCCAGAGTCCTCCAGGAAATGGTGTGGTATATAAGTATAGGAAATAAATAAATAAATAATAAATTATCCTCAGGGAAAGAGACACTATTTATACCATCTGATAGTGAAACTATCAGGGAGAGAGTTAATTCCCACCCAAACAAAGCAGAGTGACCTTTGGTCAGGTGAGCAGAATATAAATCAAATCAAATCAAATCAAATCAATAAATGAATGAATGAATGAATGAATAAATAAATAAATAAATAAATAAAAGGTACAGCTATCCAATGTGGCGTCTACTGACTTCCATTTCCCTAGCTTATTAGAAATGGATACCACAGGTGCTACGGCGATCCTGTACCCTCCCCCCCCAGAACAAACATGGCCACTTACTCGAGTCCATTCAGCACCAGTTTCTGAGGTCACTGTCGCTCCACCAATTGAGGGTGCCCGCCAGCAGGCCTTTCTTTGCCTCACTGCCCATCTGACCACTCTGCAGCTGAGCAGGAAGTCTCTCTGTTCTGTCCTGTGCAGCAAAATGGTCGGCTGCGTGGGAAGGTGGACCTCCACAACTGGCACAGGAATAAGGACATCAGAGCCTCACACTGTGTGGAGACTGGCAAGTGTCTGGTCTGATTCAGGGGAACGTGAGTACTGGGGCTCTGAGTACGGATATGGAATGCCACCTCTCTATCATGTAAAACGGCACAGCACAGTGGTTAAAATTAGAGATCAGCATGAAATGAATTTTTAATTCAGTTTGTTATTCATTTTGTAACATTATGGAATGAATAACGAACCCCACTCTGGAAGAGAAACAAAACAAAATGAAACAGAAATTTATGTTTCGTTCCATTTCCCCAAAGCATTCCTTTGATGAAAAACCCTGCGGTCGTCCCCCCCAATGTGCATGATGGGGCGCGGGAAATTGTGGGCTTTTGGCCTCCCCCAGCACTGATCAGCTGGCGTGCAGGCTGGGGAGGCAAAAAAAAAAAGTTTCAAACTCCCACCTTTTCCCCTGCAATCAGGCATAGGAAAAGGCGGGAGAGTTTTTTTTTTTTTCTTGTTCTCCATTGAAATGCATTTCAATGGAGATTTTTTCCCTCATTGCAACATATTGCTTCAATGCATTCCAATAAGGAATCACTGGGGCGCTTTTTTTTTGCCTCCCCCAGCCTGTGCGCCAGCTGATCAGCGCTGGGGGAGGCCAAAAACAAACAAACAAACAAACAAAACCCTCACATTTTCCCCACCCGACTGGAGGTTTTCTTTTTCTTTTTGCCTCCCCCTGCGCCCATTAGCTAGCACGCAGGCTGGGAGAGGCAAAAACAAAACAAAACAAAACAAAAGCTTAGATGTGAACTCCCCCCTCCCCCCTGATCGGTGTCAGGAAAAGGTGGGAGTGTTAAATGTTTTTTTGCTGCCCCAGCGTGCCAGCTGATTGGTGCTGGGGGCGGCAAAAAAAGTCACACAAGCACCACACACACACACACACACACACACACAAATGAAATGAACCAAAACAAAATACAAAACTTTTTTAAAAAAATCATTTTGTACAAAGCAACCCCCTCTCCCCAAACTAAAAACGAAATGAAACGAAACAGAATTTTTTTGTTTCATGCCCATCTCTAATTAAAATGTAGTGCAGTACTCAAAATGCAGCTCACAAGCTGCATTGAATCCTGATGAGCTCAGGTAGCTGGCCCAAGGTTGACTCAAGCTTTCCTCCTTCCAAGATCAGTAAACTGAACATACCTGGCTTGCTGGGGGCATAACGTGAAGCCTGCATAATTAAATTATAAACCACCCAGAGAGTGCTTTAAGTGCTATGGAGCAGTATGTAAGGAGCACACTTCACTACAACATCTTGAAAGCTTGCATACTTGTTGGTCCCTTTTTGGTTCAACCCATAAAAGGCTGAATTCAGAAAGAATGGTGCCTTATGAACAATGTTACTATTCTATGGAGGAGCTCCGCCCCATATGTGTGGTGTTTGGCAGCAGCTGGAAGCAAATGGGCATTAATGTTCGCTTGGCTGTTTGCTCCTCCAGAACTTTGAGGAACGATTGCTTATGAGCGATTTACTTTCCTTCCAGATGTTTTGGATGGCAATATCATAATCTCCGTCTAGTAATGATGCTGGTCAGGGTGGATGGCAGCTGAAGATCAAAGCATCTGGAGCATGCCAGGTTGTCCATCTCAGTTGGTTTTATTAACCATATATACTCGAGTATAAGTCGACCCGAGTATAAGTCGAGGCCCCTAATTTAACCCCCCAAAACTGGGGAAATGTATTGACTCAGTATAAGTCTAGGGTGGGAAATGCAGCAGGGCCTGGCAGCTCCTCCTTTGTGATCTGGGGGAGCGGTGTGTGATGTTTAAAATGACTTTTAGCCATTGAAGCAAGTGCTTGGGTCAGTGGCTAAAAGTCATTTTAAACATTGTGCGCTGCTCCCCTGTGATGCAGAGGGGGGTCGTGAGAAGCGGCATGCAATGTTTTAAAATGATTTTTAGCCACTGATCCAAGCACTTGCCTCAGTGGTGAAAAGTATTGACCCAAATATAAGTTGAGGGCCCTTTTTTCAGCCCAAAATTAGGGCTGAAAAACTAGGCTTATATTCGAGTATATACATATCCTCTATGTATCCATCCTCATAGCTCTTATAGAGCAGAGTTCAAGAAGCATGTCGAGAAAAACAGAGCAATGTCACTCTGGGATAGGGCAAGTCCTTTGCTCCTGTGTTTGCACTGAACACAATGGAAGACTTTGCACTGAAAAGTTTCACCACCAATGAGGAAAGCTGAAGCCAGACTCCCCGCTGCGAGACAGCTCATTTTAATGCTGAAGCCTGCAACGATCAAAGCGATGCACGTCCAGGGAGACCAATTTAGCACGTTGCAAGGGGGCTAAAACAGAGGCTTAAGGCAACCTTTCCTTTTTGATAGTGGGTGTAATCAGCTGCTTCCCCTCAAGGTGACTCCTGGACATTTAAGTTTGCGACACACAGACAGCCCGTGTGGTAGAACTATTTATTATGACAAACAAAACCAAGTGGAGGGCACCGTTTGCTTTAGGTGGGAGACACTGGTTGGGGGTGGGGGTGGGGGAGAGAGAAAAGCTGCCAGACTTCAAAGGAGTCAGTAAAAATGGATTTTAGCCATGTTCCTGAAAAGTGCTGCAATATCAATTAGTGAGAAATGGTGAGTCACTGGTTCCAACAACAGGAAAACCGTGACAGTAGGAACATATGTGCATGTGGGTGTCTCTGGCTAATGACCAATTGAAGGCTAAGTCCTTCTGATCTCCAGCCAAAGCTGTAACTTTTATCCCTAAAGCAAAAGTGCCTCTTAACATACTTGGGAGTGTCTAATCCAGAACAGATTTCTCTAATTACCTGTCACCACTGCACTTGCTCTCCCTCCCCCCAAATAATCACAATGATCAAGACGTCACTTGGGCTCGGCAAGTTTTTCTTTACCACCAATGACCCAAAGCTCCCTTTTATGTGTTCCAATCTATGCAAGATACCTTTCATAACCCTTGCATAATGCCTGCCTGCTTGGATATTTTCAAGGGGCACAGAGAGTCAAACCTAAAGCGCTGAGAGAGCCTGTAGGCCAGGACGCGAATGTTCAAAGGCAGCTTCTCATTCGGCAAAGAATGTGAGTTAAAATGGAGGCTACGGATTCATACATCATGACAGCAGCTCACATCAAAAAGACACAGAAAGCGAGGCCTGGAATACTAAAACACAAGAGTCAGGTTCGAATGTGACATCTCAGAGACACAGTAGCATTACTGCGCTCATTTTTCTTGAGAGGTCTGAGCTGGCCAGTGGGACCCCAGTATCTGCTGGGGATTGGTCCCAGGCCTTCCCGTGGATAATGAAAACCATGGATAAGAGAGAACACCTCCCCACCCACCTCCAAACTGCTGTTTCCTGACAGTAGCTTGCTTTATGACTGATGTTTTGAGACAGTAGCTTGCTTTATGGCTGCTGTTTGTGACAACAGCTTGCTTTATAGTTTGCTTTGTGGCTGCTGAATTATTTAATTTTTCCCTTTGCCAACTGTGGATAACTGAATCAGTGGATATGGGGGTCCTACTGTACATCTCAGCTGGATTACTGTTATGCACTCTATGTGGGACTGCCTTTGGGAACTTCAGTGGGTCCAAAATGCTGCAGCCAGATTGGGGCGGGATACAGGGATCACATAAGCGACCACCCCTTGTTAAAGGAGCTCCGATCTTTTTTCCGCCACAATGCAAAGTGCTGGTTCAAACCTTTAAATCCCACAAATGGCATGAGTTCAAGTTATCTAGAAGACCTCATATCTCTCTATGAGACTGCCAAGAAATCAAGATCATCAGGTGAGGCCTTTCTCTCACTCCCACCACACTCACAGAGGCACTTGGTGGTGACACAAATGAGGGCCTTCTCTGTCGTTGCACCCAGACTTTGGAACTCCCTCCCACATGAACTCAGGTTGGTACCACATTTCCATAAGCAGGCAAAGATCTTTGTCGTCGGACAGGCTTTTCCTCAGCGACTAGTAGCCTGAGAAGGGTTTTTTAAAATAAATTGTTGTGCTCCGTTGTTTTTAAATGTGCTTTTAATATTTATTTTATTGACTGTTTTTAATATACCGTATATACTTGAGTAAGCCGACCCGAGTATAAGCTGAGGGCCTAATTTTACCCCCCAAACTGGAAAAACTTATTGACTCGAGTATAAGCCGAGGGCGTTTTTTCAGTTATACTCGAGTATATACAGTATACTGGCTAGGGTCTAAAGGGGCTGAAGGTAGTAGTTGGCAACATGTGCTGGGAGTGTGGAGGCAATCAGGGAGTTAATAACATAGAGTAAACTCCCTGATTGGCTCCACAGTCCCTGCACAGTTGCCAATACTACCCTCAGCCCCTTTAGAGCTTCATTACTAAGCCCCCAAACCCCTAAATCTTTCCAGATTTCAGGGGGTTCCCTAAAATTGCTCTGGGAAGGTACCCATGCTACTTTGGAGTCTCAAGGTAAGCAAATTTTGATTACATATTCCTAAAATAATTTTGAGTGCATATTTTTAAAAACATGCACTCAAAAATTACTAACTTTGGGGGCACCAAAGTAGCAGGGGTACCTTAAGAAAGTGATTTTAGGGAATCCCCTGAAATTTGGAAACATTTGGAGGTAAGGGGGCTGAGTTATGAATCTCCAAAGGGTTGCCCCTAGGAAAAAAACCTAATTGGAATATAGAACATGGCAGCAGCCTTATCTTCCACCCGATCAGCTTTGCAGTAGTTTTTTTCCTAGGGGAACCCCCTTTGGAGCTTCACAACTCAGCCTCCTTACACCAAATTGTTTCCAAATTTCAGAGGGTTCCCTAAAATCACATTGTGAAGCTATCTCTGCTACTTTGGAGTCCCAAGTTAAGTAAATTTTATTGCATATTTTTAAAAATAATTTAAAAAAATTCCTTCGGGGCACCAAAGTAGCAGGGGTACCTTCAGAAAGTGATTTTAAGGAACCCCCCTGAAATTTGATATTTTTAAAACATTCATGTCCTCACTAATTTTAGGCTTTAAATATTGTATTTTAATTGTTGTAAGCAACCTTAGGTCCTTTTGAGGAGAAGGGCGAGATAAAAATATTTTAGATACAAATAAAGACATTATGAGTATGGCCAAAGTATTTCAGAATCAGGAGGCATTCCACATGCTTCCTTCTCCTCCTTAACATGCCCCAGAATGACTGTTTTTTTTTTTTTTTGTAATTTGTTAATGAGAATAAGAAGGAAAAGACAAGCGATACCCAGGACAGTAGAGCTCCATGGCATAAGGATGAAAGAAAAGCCTAGTTGGCTGAAATCAAAGACCTATGCAGGCCACTATTTAATTTCCAACAGAGGCCAATTGATGCCAATGTGACACTTACAAGCAAGAGATGAGATTAATAGCCTCTTCCTACTTGTACTTTTTATCGAGAGGTATTCTTTCTCAGGCGTTGAAGAGTAATATACAGCAGTCTTATTCTCATAAAAGTGCTTAATCATTCCTAAAAGTCATTTCACTTATTATCTGTCATATAACCTAGGTCAGCAAACAGTACCACATGTCAAATGTGTAGTGTGCCAAATGTTTTCCTTGGTCTGTTCCAGATTTTCCCACATCTAGGTTTACTGTGTGCTCTTGCGCTTTGGGAAGCAGAGAAATAAATATTCCATTTTCTCCATCCCATACATAATTTAATTTACAGCTTTAGTAGTGATGACATTGGCTACTTTTACTAATATATGAGAGATGAATTTGCCAGTAGCAAAGGCTAGGAGAACTCACTTTTATATTGAAGCTGACAATTCCAAACACTTCAAAACCACCCTTATCTACAGAGAAGAAACTTCTTTCAGAACATTAAAGTTACTCACTGTAAGAATCATATGTCTCATCACTCAGTCCATGGGTGTAATCGTAGTAATCGGCCCCACTGTTTGAAAAGAACAGGAAAAAATCCAGCTATAAAGAACCAGTTGATATATCATATCAAACAACAGCAACAACTTCACAATCATTTTGGGAAATAGGTTGTCCTAAGAGAAGGAGAATGTCTTTTCATAGTTACAATCCTACGACACCTCCTCCTTTCAAAACCAAGGATGAGCTACATCTGGGTGGTGCATAAATAAAGTAAACAGCAATGTCCTATGCTCTGCAACACAAGCATGCTGCTTCCAGTCTATTGTGAACCCTATTGCAATTCACATATACAGTATTACAAAACTAGGCCTGTGTTTTGCTTTCAAGAGCCCTGAGGTACGAGCTTGGATATTTAGTTTATCCACACAAAGAAGCAGTGAGGGAAGGCATCACTGAGGTTGAGAAGATGGGAAGGCCATACACGTAGGGCCAAAAGAGCACATTAGAGACGGCCCATGGTTAGAAACCGAAATCGTGTTAGTGTTCTACGTAGTGAAATGAAAAAGCCCAGTAATAGAGAGATGTGTGTTCTCATGTTACAATTCTCAGAGAAGCACCTTGAGATGTCCTGGACCACAGTTTGGAGAAACCCACCATCACTGTCTCTCAGACGAGCAGTGCCACTAGGTCAAAAATGGTTTCAGAGACACAAGCAGCAGCATGATTTCTGTCCCAGTACAGGTTTTCCCAAAGCATGTGCACATGCATAAAACAGGTATTCTGGGAGAGGATTTTAAACTGACATTTGCCATCATTCCCTACAGCAGTGTTTTTCAACCACTGTTCCACGGCACACTAGTGTGCCGCAAGATGTTGCCTGGTGTGCCGTGGGAAAAATTGAAAAATTACTTTATATATAGTCAATATAGGCACAGAGTTAAATTTTTTAACATTTTCTAATGGTGGTGTGCCTCGTGATTTTTTTCATGAAACAAGTGTGCCTTTGCCCAAAAAAGGTTGAAAAACACTGCCCTACAGTATCTATCTAATTACTTACTGTAGGACCCATCAGGTCTGGAGACATGGAGCAGCTGAGCCCCCATTCCTTTACCTGTCAACCTGTCAGAATTACTTTGGCTGGGTTTCATTTTGCAAACCTAAGTGCCTGTTAAACCAAAAACGACTCGCCTTTCACGGCGATGTAACCAGCAAAACCAATAATCCTGGAAAGGAGGGGAAATCACTTATTTACATGGAAGGGATATAAAACTCCCCTCAAATATTATTAGCTGACAGGCCCTTCAGCATCAATAAGCACATCAGAAAAATAATAACTCAACGTGATTGAAGCTGCTTGCCTGAGACAGCTACAGGGCCTTTTTTTTTTTGCCTTATGCTGCTTCTCAGCTCATCCAACGAGTAATTGAAGAGCTCTCCTCTAACCCTTCCTTGTCAGGAAGACTGAAATAGACTAGGCTACTTACTAATTTTCAATACGTAATTGTTACAGAAGTATATGACAAAAACCAGGAGTAGACATCGGGGATTTAATATTGCAGACTGGCTGGCATTTCTATTGCCTGGCCAAAATAAAATAAAACAGAACATTCCGTCTTAGCTTGAAAAATGAAGGACCAACAAATAAATCAACAAATGATTTAAGGTGTTCAAGGGTTCTTCTATTACCCTGGCTTCGGTAAGTTTTTTTTTAAAGATGATACCTGTCATGGGAATATAAAATTTGCATCGCACTAGAAGATAAGCTGTCTAACTTCTCTAAGCAACTGTAGGTGCTTTATAAATATGGAACTGTATTTTTAAGCTTTCTACCAGAAGGAAAGACATTCCTGCATATGGACAGGTGAAATCTCAATTGAAATCCCTTTAAAAACATTTGACATTCTGCACTTGGTTGATGGCACAACCAGAGCAGGGAATGTTTTGCAAACATAAGCGGACCTACTCTTTAGTTACAAGTCTACAAAGAGGAGCACAAGTACACAGCAGGAAGTACCAGCAATGGTAGTAACTCAGCCCAAACCTGCTTGCACTCAAGCAGTAACCAGCTTTTCTCGCAGGATAGCAATGGAGTTTCTTCCATGGCGACTGCACCATGCAGAGAGGGTCTAGCACGGTGTTGGCGAACCTATGGCACAGATGCCAACAGTGGCACTCGGAGCCCTTTCTGTGGGCACCCAACATTGCCCCTTCACAGCCCCTTGTGTGTGTGTGTGTTGTGTCGTTACAGTCGTGACCGACTCTTCGTGACTCCATGTCCATGGAGTTCTCTTGGAAGGAATACTGGAGTGGTTTTCCAGTTCCTACTCCAGGTGTCTACAGCACCTGGTATTCCCTGGTGGTCTCCCATCCAAGTACTAACCTGGGCTGACCCTGCTTAGCTTCCGAAATCAGGAGAGATCGGATGTGCTTAGGGCATCTAGGCAGCTCACAGCCCCTTGTATTCAGGTTAAATTGCTGTATTGGCACTTTGTGAAAAATTAGTGGGTTCTGAATCGCAGTTTGGGCACTCGGTCTCTAAAAGGTTCGCCATCACTGGTCTAGCAGCTGAAAGAAAGATTCAAAAAGAAAGGAAACTGCAACCTTCAACTTCACTACTAAAACACTACCTTTCTTCCCCCAGGAAGAGGAGGGCAACAGACAGGAGCGATTTGAACACTGTTTTCTGGGGGTTCAGGGGTTGTGTTGGTGCCCTTGTTAAATAATTTTGTCTCTGACCTTTTTGAAGCCAGATATTAAAAGTTAGTGTGTATGCATATGTATGAGAAACAGGCCTTTTGGGGGAGAAATAAGCCTCTAGTTTTTGAAAAGAGATGACTTTATCCTATTAAAAATGCCTTCTTATGTAAATATGGTGATGGGGTTCACAGGTTACTCGGCTGTTATAAAAGGTGGTCACCACTCAAAAACAGGTTGGGAACCACTCAACTAGAAGAACACAGGCTGTGGGGCAGAAGGGGAGAAGTTTGCAGGATACACAGAGGTTGGGTGAATTCCTACCATCACCACAATCCTTTGGCAATCCTCAATGCCAGCAGGAAATGGAATTCAAGGGAATGTTTGTCTCCTTTTCTCAGAGACCACATTACTGTCACTCCAGCCCTGTCCCTGGGTTGCTATCATCCTCCTTCTCTTCTGGGGAAGCCTCTTTCTAAGTATCAGTCTGTAAGCCCAGAGAAAGCAATCAACCTCTCTGCACAGCATAGTGTCATAGCCTGCAGTGAGAACAAACAGCCCAGGCTGCTTTTCACACTAGAGATGTTAAGTGTCCCTGTGAAATACCACCAGAAGATGCTGAGGTACAACATGTGACAGTGTGACAGCAGGGCAAAGCTTTTCTGGAAACACAAACTATATTACAAGCCAGAGAGCAGGTACTGAATACTTCCATGCCTCCTGAACTGGTTTGCCAAAAAAAAAGTATCACTAGAGAAAGTATTGCAATCGGCAGTTAACTGTCTCCTATTCTTTCCAGGGACTGATAATCTCCTTGGTCATGAGGCAAGTTGTGAGCCCAGACTGCTCAGAGACATTGATGAAATAGGTGTCCTCTTCAGAGAAGAATCAAAGTAGTTAAGGGAAATAAAGCTACCCATGGCTACCAGTCATAAGTGGGTATCTATCGATTGCTAAGAATGTCCCTCAATAACCATCATTAGGGAAAATGAACTGAAGGGCGATCTCCCTTTCATGTCCTGTTTGCGGTTCTTCTATAGGCATTTGCTTGGCTACTATGGGCACACAGTGCCGGGGTCTTTGGTCTCTTAGGTTGACCCAGCATGATTCTTCCTCCGTTCCAGTTGCCATTTCCACCTCTGTCAAGTTGCCATTCCTATGGGATACAAAGTCACTGAAATACTCTGAACAGATCCTAGAGATGTGAAAAGTTACTTTTTTGGCTGTTTTTACTACAGTACTCAGATTACCTCACCGCATGATGACCTCCACCCAACTTGCACATTTGGAGCCTGCTACCTAAGGATTCTTCTTCAAATGCCATGCCCTCATAGAATGTTGGCATGGTGTTTTTTTTTTAATCTAAAGCAAATTTAAATAGAGAAGCTGTGCCCACTGCAAACCACTGGGTTAACTTCTTAAGCCAGAATGTTCTTCTACACCCTGGGACACATTTCCTATCTATTTTTTTCTTGAATGATAACCTGCAGCAGATGGAATTTGTTATTGTGCATTATGTGACTGAAATATTGTAATTTTCTTCTCTTTATGGTACAGTATTGGGGATTTCTAGCTTTTTATTCATGTGCTGTAATACAGTCACATTCATGACTCTGGCTGTTTAAGGTATCTTGCCTAAAGATACCCTTTGCATACTCTCCTATGTATGGCAAAAGCATGGCTGATCAAACCCGTTGTGTGCCACAACAGCCTCTGTGAGTCACACACTGCACAGACCACCAGAAGAACTCAACTTTCTTTCATTTAAAAAATTAACCCAACCTAGAATCTCTCTGGACGCTGAGTCATGGCAACTGGACTTCTTTTCTTGAGAGATCAAAATGTTTCACTACTCATCCAAGCATCTTTGTGAGTCGGAGGAAAGTTAGTGGTGAGTAGAGATGGGCACGAAACGAGCAATTTTTCGTTTTCGTTTTTTTGTTTTGTTACGTAACGAAAAACAAATTTTGTCTCCAAAATGAAACGAAACAAACCGAAACAACAGAAATTTTGTCATGCGTTTCGTTTTCGTTGCGGCAAATACATTGAACTGTAATGAATGCTAATGAAACAGCAATTTTTCGTTTTCATTTTTTCATTTCGTTACGTAACGAAACGAAAATGAATTTTTTTGCAAAAAAATCACGAAAAACAAAACAAACTGAAATGGACCCCCTAAACGACAAACGAAACACCATTTTTTTGAGTCGTGCCCATCTCTAGTGGCGAGTCCTCCATTTCATAGTTTACCTTTGTTTCACATCACTCCAGGGTGATGCATAAGCCTGAGCATCAGTTTTCCCTAGCTATGGCTTCTGCGGAGAGATGTGACTGAATGACTTTCTTCAGACTTGCCACTTCCTCATGAGCAAAATGACAAGTGAAGGTGAGGAAGGAACACAGATTGATGCCTTGCATTTGGGGCAGCATGTTTAACCAACCTTCCATACATGTAGACTAAACATCTTTTCCAGATCACTGAATACTGGTATTTGATCACTTTAAGGTAGGCAACGACTTCTAAGACAGAACAAGCCATAGCTGGAAAACTTGCCTCCATAGGACAAAGATTTTCCTAGAAAAAGTATCTGCACCACAGAGCTATTAGGCAGGCCACAGTATGAAAGGAAAATGAGACAGGCAGAACTTTCTAGTTACTGCCTTTAACAGAAAATACACTGTATTATACACTGTCTGCAGAAGATACAAGGCAAAGATCAAGACGATTTACCTACTGCTCAACAGAATGCCTGGCAGTGTCATACTACTACCATGAATAACATTTTTTAGGGTTAGTTGTTCTAGCCGTTTACCTAATGGCCAAGATTTCCACACAATGGCTGACATGAATCACTTGTCTGAAACAACTGGGACACTCAAGGTAAAATCTTCAGTACTGCAGCTGAAAAGAGCCTCAAGTTCAAAGCATCCAGTCAAATAGAAAGAGAACTGCCTAATCATGTTATGTCAAAAGCTACAGAAATGCAGAACTAGGTAAACTAGAGGATTCTATGAAACTTCAATGTCCACATTCTCCCAAGGGCCTTTTCACACATTACACAGTGACAAGTCCAGGACAGCTACTATAAATCTGAGCTCTCTGATGAGTATGTGTCTATGATTAAGGTATTGCAAAGACAAATCTGTTCTCACTTGTGAATACTTCCCATTTTAAAAGATGTACTAAGGATGTCTTAGTCATACACCTAAATTAAAGTGATGTGTAGAACAGGCTTCCTTTCCTCCTTTACAAAATTTAAGGCTATAGCATCACTCTCCTACCCTCTGGGATTAACACAGCAGCTACCATCTAACAAACAGTGGAAGCGTTTTTCCATTAATCTAGTCTGTTACTTTTACGCTCTGCTTGCTCCCTCATTAATATTACAATGTTGGCGTCTGGCAGTGAAAAGCAAAGCAAAAAAGCAAAATGTTCAGCATAACCCATAGCGCTTCAAGCACTCTCTGGGAAGTTTACAAGTAATTATGAAGGCTACACATTGCCCATCGCTAAAAGGAACATCAACATGTCTGCTGGGAATTCTAGGAACCTTCCATCTCTTACACCAGAGACTGGCACTATAAGCCACCCCCACCACCTCCAAAGTGTTGCCTCAAACGTTGCAGCTCTCCCTACTGCTGGCATCAAGGCTGAAACAAATAGGCTTAGGGGTGACTGGAGACAAAGATGGTAGTTATACCAAAGTTGTTCAGTGAGACACTGACAGTGAGGTCGGACTTAAACTCAGGCATGTCAGGCCCAAGTCCAGATCGCCATCAAGCAGAAGTTCTACAAGTTGGCAGGGGTTTGTGGTGCATCCCAGGATTTCAATGCACCTATTGCCCGGGAAGTTGTCAACAATGATCAGTTTTGCACAAATTAATCTGATTGGTTTGGTTCTCTCACCTTTTACTTCTGAGAACAGCATGCCACATCCTCCCTTGTGACACCGTTAAAAAACACTATTCGATCTACATGGATAATCCCTAAGATTACCTGTTCCGAATCTGCTCTTTTAGCGCAACAGCAAGTGCACTAGATATATCTTGGTGTGAAGCAAAATTAAATAGACTGTCCTGCATGCCTTTCATACTTGAAGACAGAAAAGTGACAGGTGAATAACAGCAGAAACAAGATTCACATAGACTGCTGGAACATATGCTTATTCGGAGCATCGATCTCTGTGGCATCCAAAATGTCCCAAAATTCTTGCAAAATAAAAGCTACTTGAGTTGCACAAATGAAATTAAACTTAAATTCAAAGCATGACACAATCTGCTTGCTCTAAATATCACTGAGATTTAGAAGAAGTGCTAGTGTGGAAATGTGAATAGGGACACCTGATACCTAGTTAATTTTATTTATGAATGTTTATTTATTCGAATATTTTTATCCTACTCTAGAGGTAGGTGGAAGGGCTACAGACAGTAAAACAATTTGAACAGCTATAAAAATACTATTAAAAATGTAACACAACGCTCTCTAACGAGGCCACAGCTAGCAATAATAGAGCCCTCCAAGAGAAATGGAACAATGAAAAGCTAGCTCTGCAAGACACAGCATCTCCCCTGAAAAGATTCCTCCCTCTCTCTTATTCATATTTCTTCTCCTCTGAATAACTTCTCCATCTGTTTGAATAAAGACTCAATCCACTGCGAGGAAGACCAGCTTCCTCTACTGAAATGAATCATCATTCTTTAAGAAAAAACAACTCAGGATTCTGAATATTCAAAGTGCTTCACGTGCACTGCATAAACAGCATTTATACAGTACAGTGGACCCTCGTATAACAAACGGTTTGTATAACATAACATCTGTCCAACATAAAAAATTCCGGAGATAGGGGAAATTTGATTAACAGAATCACCTATGGGGTGAATCCATGCAACATAAAAATGGTCGCAATTAGGGATTACTCTGTTTTCAATGCATTCCTATGGGAAATTTGTATCAAGGAGAATTTGCTTAACAGAATTTCATTTGGAATGAATTAATTCCTTTATACAAGGTACCACTGTACTACCTGAATGTTCAGTTTGTTTCCTGTATATTTTTGTCAATAGTCCTTAAACATCTTAAACATCATGCAAGATAGAAGGCTGCTGTTATTTCAATCTTACATGAGGGAAACAAGGCTGATGAACAGTGGCTTTCTAAAAGCAACAGATGAAAAGCACAGGAACTGTATTCAACTGCAATATTGCACCACGGTTTTAGAGAATGAATGGTCAGAATCCTATTACTTATGGACAGCAGTGTAGGCATGATAGAATAAATAACACTAGTAATCTAAAAAGCCACCACTGTCACAGAAGAACTCATCCAACTAGTGAGCACTGAAGTATACAAGAAATTCCCTAACTAGTGGACTTTGGTTCTGACATGCACTACTGTACTTACATCAGCATAATGGAGCAAGAGGATGATGGCCATTATCTACCACATCTGAAGTTCTTCTCACCACAAAGGTAGAACCTTCTGTCCTCTAAATGAAAGCCCCCACCCATGGATAAAACCCCAAAAGTTCAGCATGTGAGTCGAAAAAGGGGGGGCAACTAAAGGTTAAAGCAAAAAGAGCTCATTCTGCCTGAGTTTTGTTAGACCATGTATATACCGAGTTCCCAAGGGAACAAAACAACTTTGTGTGGAAAAAGCCTATCTGCGTTGTAAGCAGCAACTCTGGGGTGTTGGAAGCAGAGGAGATCTCAAGCAAGGCTTCCTACTAATGGCAAGTGAAAACTTGCCATGATCCCCCCCCCCCAAAGCCTTGTGATCATGAAAGCCAAGCACTTGCTAGATAAATGTGAATGCACTTCTTGTGACTCAAACTGAACAAGCTTTCCAGATTCCACTCTATCCATAGGGCAGCATCTGCCATGTGGAGATGAGAAAGTCAAAATGGATATTTTACTTCTAACATAGCACTATTTATTGGGAAGAGACATGTTTTTAAAAGACGGAAAAGGCAGATGGTTCATTACGGCTGGCTCTTAACTCCATTATTTGCTTTTCAGGTGAAAGGCAACCAATAATTTCTTGCCAAGCATAGATTTCAAAGTCACATGTACACTTCCACTCATGTTATGTTCTTGTGACACTGTCCAAGGTAGGTATCTCACAAACACTTAAATTCATGCATTGCTATGACCCTTAATATGGGTGTGAAATGCTACCATTGACACCAAATAAGCTATTTTTCCTTAAGCATACTTTGGTTCTTGGTAGTTATAACAGAGAGTTACAGTAGGCCCAATTGGAACGATCAATTTTCATGCTGTTTTTCTTTGAATCTGAATATACACATGAAAGAATCAGTCATTTTATTGTTACTAGTAAGCTGGGAAAAAGCTGGGAAACCCACAGGTTTCTGTTGATGGTGATCTGGACTTAAGAACATAAGAACAGCCTTGCTGGAACAGGCCACAGCCCATCCAGTCCAGCATTCTGTCTCACACAGCGGCTCACCATTTGCTTCAGGGTCTTCCCAAGCAGATGTCTTCACCTGCTTAAGATTCCCTGCAAATGGTATTGAGAGATATCCTGCCTGTCTCTCCAACCCACAGGTTGTCCTTAGGCAGCCATAAGGATAGCCATTGATGCCCTTGTTCTCCATGAACTTGTCCTTTCTTAAAGCTGTCAAGGTTGACAGCTGTCACCACTTCATCTGGCAGGGAGTTCCACAGACCACTGATCCTCTGGTTGAAAAAGTACTTTCTCTTATTTGTCTGAAATCTAGCTCCCAAAAGTTTCATGGAGTGCCCCCTAGTTCTAGTGTTGTGCGATAGGGAAAACAGTTTTTCCTTATCTACTTTGTCCACACTGTGTATGATTTTATAAACTTCAATCAGGTCACCTCTTAGGCGCCGGAAATGCCTGAGTTCAAGGCAACCTCACTGTCAGTATATCACTGAACAGCTTTGTTTACCTACCATCTTTGGCTCCAGTTGCATATCAAGGGTATTACCATTGTGAAAAGATAGTTCAAGATTGTGAAGTGATGGCTAAAATTTAACTGATTTGGACCCCTTTTTAGGACAACATTCTAAATGTCTAAGCAGTAGCAACAAAGTTATCATTGTCTCTGAGGATCTTCTGCTCTAATCCCCGGACAACGGAAAACAATTGCCTGCTCAGATTTATCAGAAGAGCACACAGAATTTGCAGTGGGATGGGGTGTCTTCTCTCTTTGTACAGGAGACTGAGGTAATGGGTGAGATCTCTCCACCACACCTATTTGTGGGCAGCTGGAACTAACTTTCTTGATGTTCCAGAGCAGTTCAAAAACTAAATACAAAGCCACCAAAGAGTCTTCTCTTTGCAGACACTCAATGCAATCAAAGGGATACCAGAACTATGGCTGGCTTGGGTAGCCAGCCATTAGCTAATGAACCTCATGAAAGCTGACCATGACCTCCCTCTACATGCAGAAATACTTGCCATCGGTGCAGTCCTTTCACATACAATGGGAATGTTGCAAAAGGAACATTCTCTACTCAACTGTTGCTGATCAGGGCACTGAGCTCAGTCTCCTATACAATCCAAAGCAACAGCAAATGTCTCTGCTGGGTATTAGCCTAAAACTAAACATTTTCTTGTGACACATTATGGATTTAAAAGAGATCTTTGAGATATTCCTGACAACTGACAGGGAAACAGATTTTTCCAAAAGCAATCACAGCCGAGAGACAAATAACCACAACACATGCATATACTTAGGCACTCATATACATACTTGTAACACCTGAACCCTTAATGAACACATTCTTCACACTAAGGCACTAAACATATTAGTGGTGAAGTTTCTAGCCTTCTAGTAACCAGAACGACTACAAAATATCTCCTTGTGTTTTCCTGCACTCAACTGCACCAACATTCTAGTCCAAATATGTTTTTGTATATGCACTACCTACCTGAAGGTCACTAAGGAAAATTCAGGATCTAACAGGGCAATGGGAAATGCAACTGACACATGCTTTTTTCATTCATGTTGAGAATCTATCATGCAAAGGCAAAGCACAGGAGAGGGCAAGTGAGTGCTGCTCTCTCCCTATGCATCTACAGTCTTATGTGGAATGGCTAGTGTCTCCATAAGAACATAAGAAAAGCCATGCTGAATCAAGCCAAAGGCCCATATAATCCAGCTTCCTGTATTTCACAGTGGCCCCACCAGATGCATCTGAGAGCGCATGAGACTAGATATCTGTTTCCTGATACCACTCCCCTGCATCTGGCCCTTGAAGTACCCTGATTTTAAGCCTAGAGATTACACATCTCCATCATGGTTTGTAACCTGTGATGGACTTTTCCTCCAGGAATATGTCCAATCCCCTTTGAAGGCATCCAGGCCAGATGCCATCACCCCATCCTGTGACTGACAACGTGCTGGGTGAAAAAATATTTTCTTTTGTCTGTTCTTACTCTCCCAGCCCTCAATTTGAATGCATCCCTCAAAATCCCCTCGTTCTGGTATTTTGTGAGAGGGAGAAGAGCTTCCCTCTATCCACTTTACTCATGCACTGCATTATTTTATACGTCTCAATCATATCCCCCCTCAGGCGCCTTTTTCCAGACTAAAGAGCCCCAAATGTTTTAGCCTTTCCTCATAAGGGAGGTGCCCCAGCCCAGTAATCATTTTAGTCGCTCTCTTCTGCACCTTTTCCAGTTCCACTATGTCTTTCTTGAGATGCGGTGACCAGAATTGTACACAATACTCCAGGTGCGGCCTTACTATTGTTTTGTATAATGGCATTATAATGTTGGCTGTTTTATTCTCAATCCCCTTTTTGATAATTTTATTTTCAGTAGACAAACTATCACATTCCATTATTTTCCCAGTGCTAATACCTGCCATGTCATCTCTATGTGATTCTCCAGCAACTGCTCCAGGCTTCGTGGCTCAAATGTCATGGCCAACCTACTGTACTACTTTTCGGTCATATGCCCCCCTTCTCAGTATTATTCTGCAGAGCACAATGGCATACCATGATAAATCCCCTGTCAGTCCAGTAGTCTGGCTGTATCATGCAAAGATTCAACTCTGTGGTCAAGTCCTGATAGACTATGAATCCCATCTAAAATAAAGTCAATGTAGGATAGCTCCCATGAGGCTTTGTTTAAAGAGAGAGACAGGATAAAAATACTTAAAATAAACCAACAGAGAATTCCACCATCACACAGAAACTGTCCCACCTTGACAAAGAGGGCTTAGCTCTTACTGACTGGACTGAACCTCAATATCTTCTGCATCAGATATGAGCTCTAAATGAAATCAAGTGGGGATTTAATTGCAGACGAGCATCCAGCTTTAGCTATTAGCACCTAGAATGTCTCTGGGTAAGCCCTGAAGATACTGTATTCAGTAAACGTCAATCTCATTCCAAGTACTGGAAGCTCAATGTTAACAATTATGTTTTAGTACAACTTTTAATCTATCTCAACACTGCAACTTTTGAACATCTGCCTCCAATGAATATCCTCAAACTTAAAATTTCTAATTAAACACACATACTTAAAAACAAAGTATATAGTAAGTTACAAAATTTCTTCTGCAGCAGCATGTCACCCATTAAATTTGTGCCTGAAAATGGCAAAGTGGCACTCCACAGATTCATTTCTTTCAGATGCCCAGGCTTTCATCCATGAAATCACTGCTGTCCAATGCACTTGCTTGGCTTTAGACTATAGTAGACCCTCGTATAACGGAGGGTTTGTTTAACGAAAAATCCGCCCCCCTCCCCCCCATGAGCTCCGCCATGACCACCCACGGCAGGTGCCCCTTCTCTTCCCCTCCCCCACAACCCGGGTGGCGGGTGCCTGTGTGAAGGGGGTGGTTTGTGGGAGAGAGGAGGTGTGTGTGTGTGTGTGTGTGTTTGACGGGAGGGGGGGCGGAGAGAAAGAAGAGAAAGACCGGAGCCCGGCGTTTCGCGGCAGATAGTCGGAGGAGGACGAGGAGGAGGGAGGAAAGAGCGGGCCAGCGGGAGGGCGAGCCACGCAAGACGGAGAGCGAGCCGGAGCGTCCCCCCAACCCCCATCCCCCGAAGAGGCGCAGCGTTTGGGGAGGCTGCCGGGCGCTCTGGATGGCCACGGCTTGAGATGCGCAGCGGGTGGGATTGAAGGAGGAGGAGTAGGGAGGAAGGAAGAGTGGGCGGGGAGGGCAGGTGATGGAATTGAGCCTGGAGGGGTTGGCACCTCTTCACCAGGCCGGGGCTCACGGCCGGCAGCCCCCTCCTCCTCCGGCGCCCCTCCTCTTCCTCCCCCTCCCCCCAAGAACTCACCGACTCCCTCGCCTCCCCTCCAGGAACTGCCTCCCGCACGGAGAGCGGAGGAGTAGCCCGGCCTGGGCAGCCCGGCCTGGGGGAAAGAGGCCCCTCCTCCACCCTCCTCCTCACCCCACCCGCCACCCCCCAACCACCCTGGCTGCGGGGAAAAGGCGAGGAGGGAGGGAGAGGAGGGGGCGCCCAGGACAACCGGGCGCACCCACTGTCACCCCAAGCGGCCACCTTCACACACCTCTGGCCGCCGGGGGAAAGAGGGAAGGAGGGAAGGAGGGGGGGGGAGGGGGGCGCCCAGGACAACCGGCGCACCCACTCTGTCACCCCACCCCGTGGCCACCTTCCCCCGACCACCTCTGGCTGCCGGGGGAAAGAGGGAAGGAGGGAGGGGAGAGGAGGGGGCGCCCAGGACAACCGGCGCACCCACTGTCACCCCACCCCCACGGCCACCTTCAGCCGACCACCTCTGGCCGCCGGGGGAAAGAGGGAAGGAGGGAGGGGAGAGGAGCGGGCGCCCAGGACAACCGGCGAACCCACTCTGTCACCCTACCCCCGCGGCCACCTTCCCCCGACCACCTCTGGCCGCCGGGGGAAAGAGGGAAGGAGGGAGGGGAGAGGAGGGGGCGCCCAGGACAACCGGCGCACCCACTCTGTCACCCCACCCCCGCGGCCACCTTCCCCCGACCACCTCTGGCTGCCGGGGGAAAGAGGAAAGGAGGGAGGGGAGAGGAGGGGGCGCCCAAGACAACCGGCGCACCCACTCTGTCACCCCACCCCCGCGGCCACCTTCCCCCAACCACCTCTGGCTGCCGGGGGAAAGAGGGAAGGAGGGAGGGGAGAGGAGGGGGCGCCCAGGACAACCGGCGCACCCACTCTGTCACCCCACCCCCGCGGCCACCTTCCCCCGACCACCTCTGGCCGCCGGGGGAAAGAGGGAAGGAGGGGGGGGAGAGGAGGGGCGCCCAGGACAACCGGCACACCCACTCTGTCACTCCACCCCTGCGGCCAGCTTCCCCCCCACTTCCCCGGGGAAAGAGGGGAGGGAGAGGACAACCGGCGCACCCACTCTGTCACCCCACCCCCGCGGCCACCTTCCCCCGACCACCTCTGGCCGCAGGGGGAAAGAGGGGAGGAGGGAGGGGAGAGGAGGGGGCGCCCAGGACAACCGGCGCACCCACTCTGTCACCCCACCCCCGCGGCCACCTTCCCCCGACCACCTCTGGCTGCCGGGGGAAAGAGGGAAGGAGGGAGGGGAGAGGAGGGGCGGCAGACACGGAGGGGGTGACTATGCATTGGAATGGATTACATCCGTTTTCAATGCATTCCTATGGGAAATTAGAATTTGTATGATTTGGAACCAATTAATTACGTTATACAAGGTACCACTGTACTTTCATTCATTCCTGGTCTCAGGTGCTTGCTTAATTTTGTCCTCACCTGTGCGAGAAACTGTGGTTTCTAAACAACACAAGCACTCCAGCTCTGGCTTATACAATACAGTAGTTGCAGAAAAACAGGAAAGGCACATTTCTCTAAACAGCTCTCAGATCATCAAGAAATGGATAACACCCTTAATTCTATACACTATTTCCCAACAGAAGATGGAACTTAACGGAAAGGCCTTACACTTCACTCCATGCCCCATATAATCCCAAACAATCCCAAGTGAAAATGACCAGGATCGTAAATTAGAGATGAAGTAAAAATGCACAACAGCACAACACAAAAACAACATTTATGGTCACAGTACTTGATGGGGGTTGGATTGGGCGGCCCTTGAGGTCCCTTCCAACTCTTATGATTCTAAGAACAATAAGAAACATGGGGAAGGATTGCTCAGGTAGATGAGAGCAAAGACTCATTGAGTCCAGCATACTGTCCACAGTGGTGTACAGGAAGTCCAGAAGCAGGAAAGGAATGTAACAGTGCCCCCCTGCTTGCTCCTTTCCTAGCATCTGGAATTCAGAGGTTTACTACATTTAGCACTGGCAAGAAGTTCTCTTCATCATAGTCATCATTACTGATTATCCCATTACAGTGGCACCTTGTGTAAAGGAATGAACTCATTCCAAATGAAATTATGTTAAGCAAATTTTTCTTTATACAAATTTCCCATAGGAATGCATTAAAAACGGAGTAATCCCATTTTTATGTTGTACAGATTTGCCCCATAGGCGATTGATTATGTTAAGCAAATTTCCAGTATCTCCGGAATTTTTTATGTTGTACAGATTTTATGTTATATAAACTGTTTGTTATATAAGGGTCCACTGTATCTCTGAATTTCTCCATTTTCCCTTTAAAGCTGCAGCCAATTTCCAGCATTTCAGTGTACAGGATGCCTGTTATACATGAGCTACATGAGCAGTGTTGTAGTTTAACCACTGGACCACAAGGCTCCTAGCTTACAGAGGGATGACACATTGAGTTCATCAGCAATACTAAAGGTAGACCTTGTTGCCTCAACTAGAATAGATCCAATGAGTAAATACATCTTGCTAAGTCAACATGTTTATAAACCCCACTGATTCAATGGCTCCAATTCTGTTGTTCAGTGCACTAAAACATACTAGTGGGAATTTGATGAGAAATCTCCTCTGTAAGTTTCACTGATTCAAATGGGTTGTGACGTTATATACAAAACCTGCCATTAAAGTAGGCCCATTTGAATAAGCAAAACTTACAGAAGCGTTCACTCACCCCAAACCACTTTGACTCAATGGGCCAACTCTAGTGCACTTTACTATACTAAGCAACAAGATTTTGCCAAATATTATTTAGTCTATAGTTAGGACTAGCAACTGTTTTAGCCAACTGTATGGAAGAAGTCACCTATCATAATCAATCTACAGCAAAAATATGATCTCAAAGCAACATAAAATAAAATAAAACAACAATTGTATTTGCTAATATACTTGCAGGTATTAGCAAACTCATAATAAACAGTGTTGTATATGATATGTTCACAAGGTTCAACTTGGCAAGTGGAATATTCAGGCTCAAAAGGATAAAAACTCCTCCCACTAGCAACTGAGTAGATAAAGAATCACTCCCCCTTTTATCCTGCAACCTTGCCACATAATCCAAATTTCAGCAACAAACCGCATTCTCTGCCATGTTAACTCTCTGCAGCATCTGTCACTGCTATGAATGGTTGATCACAAGTACCTCAGTAGTCATCTCACTGCTATTAAGCAGATGGCAGCGCTAACTCCAAATGATGTAGTACATCTCCCTGGTGGACTTTGTTTCCATATCCCACCATTATTCCATTGTTCCTTAGTGATAAATCTTACTTATTCTAGAGAACATTAAATAGTGAGCTGACATCAATGGTTGATTTATTAGAAATGGTCTGCATTTGCCCCATATAGAGACTTTGCGAACACTTGTGTGGAAGGTGCCAGAAACCCTCAAGGCACACAAGCCGTTAGCCTCATTCTGTGTAATTTGATGTTTTCAAAATAGTTTCCGCATTTCAGCATAATTTGTCTTTTCAAAATGTGTCTCAACTGCAATTTGCAGAACTTTAAACATATACTTACTAAAATCCCCTTTTCCATTATGACCTAGTCCAAAGGATTGTGTGAGGTAATACTTTATGGCTAAAACCTGACCATTGAGAAAAACTCAATTCCTAGAGATTACATCTTCAAAAAGATTACTGGCTAAAAATTCAAGAAATATTATGAAGTAATTCAGCAGTCTTCCAGAAACAAATGGAGAAAAGGAGCACACACAGAAGCTAGTGTTTATGCAGACTTTGCAATTCCACTATTCCAAATCCAGACAGAACTGAGAATTAGTACAAAATCAAGTCACCCACCACAGGGCAGTTTTTATGAGACAAATGCTCAACACATTGAGTGAAATATGCCTGCCCCAACTCTTATGTAGCCATCTGGACATTCTGTTTTCTTAGCTCACTGACGAAAACCTAGCTTGTGACAGACTGATATTCAAACAGATTGTCCTAGTCCACTAGAGTCCAATATAAATGAGTACTCAGTCATCTACAGCCTCCAAAAACTGTGTCAGAATTGTTGTTCTCTGTGGCACCCTAAATTGGCTTAGAATTGCCTTGTATCATTAAACAAATGTAAATTGCTGTAGCTAATTTCTACTGAACATTACCCCTGAACATTACAGTTACGTCATCCTTCTCACTTTAGTCAATGGAGCCAAGTGAGCACTATTCCCAGCAGGCTCAATATACATTCTCATCATCTCCAAAGATAATTCATGTACAAGTCTGCTAACATTCCCATGAATTATATGCTGGAAATGCATTTCCGTAGACTCAGAGGTGGAAAAGACCTCAAGGGCCACCCAGTCCAACCCTCTGCCATGCAGGAACCCCCATCACAGTACTCCTAACAGATAGAATCATAGAATCATAGAATCAGAGTTGGAAGAGACCTCAAGGGCCATCTAGTCCAACCCCCTGCCATGCAGGAACCCCCATCACTATATTTCCGACAGATGGCCATCCAGCCTCTGCTTAAAAACCTCCAAAGAAGGAGACTCAACCACCCTCCGCGGCAGCATATTCCACTGCCGAATAGCTCTAACTGTCATGAAGTTCTTCCTAATGTTCAAATGGAATCTCTTTTCCTGTAGTTTGAAACCATTGCCCTGAGTCCTAGTCTCTGAAGCCATGGAAAACAAACCTGTTCCCTCTTCAATAGGACATCCTTTCAAATATTTAAACATAGCTATCATATCCCCTTCTCAGTCTTCTTTTAGAGACGCTAAGCATTCCCAGTTCCCTAAGCCGTTCCTCATAAGACATTTCCTCCAGACCCTCAACCATCCTGGTCGCTCTCCTCTGCACCCGCTCGAGGTTGTCAACATCCTTTTTAAATTGAGGCGCAAAGAACTGAACACAGTACTCCAGGTGGGGTCTGACAAGAGCAGAATAGAGTGGTACTATCACTTCCCTTGATCTAGACACTATGGTTCTGTTGATACAACCAAGAATCGAATTGGCTTTCCTGGCCGCCGCATCACACTGCTGACTCATGTTCAATTTGTGGTCCACCAAGACTCCCAGATCCCTTTCACAGGTACTATCCTCCAGCCAAGTATCCCCCATCTTATATTTGTGCAATTCATTTTTTTTTACCTAAATGTAGTACCCTACATTTCCCTCTGTTGAAATCCATTTCGTTAGCTTTGGCCCAGCACTCTAGTCTGTCAAGGTCTTTTTGGATTTTCATCCTATCCTATCCAGATGGCCATCCAGCCTCTGCTTAAAAACCTCCAAAGGAGGAGACTCCACCATCCTCCATGGCAGCATACTGTACTGCTGGACAGCTCTAACCATCAGGAAGGTCTTCCCAATGTTAGAATTTAATCTCTTTTCGTGTAGTTTGAAACCACTGCCCCGAGTCCTACTCTCTGAAGCCATGGAAAACAAACTAGCCCCCTCTTCAATATGAGGCTCAGTAGTGGCCCCTTGCTGTGATGTTGGATCCTGAGTCCTATGTGTAGAGTCTTCAGGTTGACCTTGCTGCTTTTGCCACAGTTCCTTTTCTTGGTTGATAAGGGAGAGAGGGTGGAATCGGTTGTGCAGTTGCAAGCTCTCTCTCTGTTTCCTTGTTCTTCCCTATCTTACTGCTATATTCCTCCAAGTGTCTGTCTCCTGTATCTGTGAAATGCCCTCATCCTGGTTTAGATTATCCCTGTCACCTGTGTTGACAAATATCTTCTCTGCTTCCTCCAAAAACACCTCCTGCTCCCTAACATTGCAAAAATTGGAAACACAGGCCTCCAGCTGCCTGACCTTGTCCTCCAAGAGGGCCACTAGCTTGCACTAGAATAAATGAAAAAGGTATACTTTTGATTAGGTCACAGGTGTCCAAAATCATATTGGCTCTGGGCTGTTCCCAACCATGAAATTAAGGACATAAAAACTATTTCCCCCTCTTTAAAGAGGCAGTTGTGTTAGTGTGTTCAGCATGTGTAACAAAAACAAAAATAAAAACAGCACAACCACCAACCAATCGATAGTATGTCAGTAACAAAAGAAACCTGTTCCTCTTTTAAGACTAACAGACTTGCTGTTGTAAGAATTTTCCAAAATTATAATCCTTATTTATTGGATTTATTAAGACTCTTCCCTTTCTCAGAGGCTCTTTGAGGCAAATCATTTCTCCTGCAAAGAACTCAGTTTGACACTCTTGTCTTCCCCTGTAACCCACATTCACCCTCCCCAAACAACAAAAAGCCTTGATCTGTAACTCAGCAAGCTTATATGTCCCATTCATGAAGACATGGGGCCTTTTTACACGAGCCCTAAACTCCGCCGCAAATGGCTCCCAGCTCCGGAGCTTAAAATTGTTTACCCACCAGCTCCGGAGTTTACTGAAAATTAAGTGTGACCACGCCCACCTAAGCGGGTCCCAGCGCACTTTTCATGTACCTGCTCTTCGAGGGTGAAAAATCTTGATGCGGATGTGCCGGGCTCTCCCCGCTTCTTTTTGTTGTTGTTTTTTGCCTCCCGCCCCTTTAAGAGAAGGAACCAGGAAGTGACGGGGCTCCCGGCAGCTTCCACCGGCACCAGGAGGTAAGCCTTTATTCTTTTGTCCCTTTTTTTCTCCCTCCCCTCACGCAGCCAGCAGCCAGGAAGTGCGGTGGGGTGGGGACGCATGAAGAACGACAAACCCCTAAGATCTCTGGTCCGAATTTAAGTGACCAGCAGATCTTAGGGGTCGTGTAAAAGCGCCCATGGTTTATTTTGTTTGGGTTTGATCCTGACAACAGGCGAAACTGATATTTAAAAGTTCTTTCTCAAAAGTCCTTCCATCCTTCTGCCCCTTTGCTCCCACCTGCTCCAAGAAACCAAGGCTGCCAACTCATCCCACCTCTACAAGCTTCTCCAAGGTGTGCAGCCTGATTGCAACTGGCAAAGACGCACATAGGTTGGTGTGGAGGTGTGCCTCAACCAAAGGAGCAACTACAACAATTTTTCAGGCTTTCATGGTACACAAATTTGGTCCTTATCCTTCCCTTCCCTTCCCTTCCCTTCCCTTCCTTCTCTTCCTTTTTAAAAATTCCTCTGAAGTGCTCAACAGTCTGGCCTTTAAACCTGGTAAATCCCACACACTTTTGTGAAGAACAGAGCCAGACTGACAGAAGAGTAGCAGAAGAACATTTTCCTCATCTGGAAAAGCATGGAGTTCTATTTGAAAGCTCACGAGCATGTTATATTGCTTTAGTGGCAGTTGATATCGCTCTGGATTTAATATTTCCCTGCTAGCATAATATCCATTTAGTGTCAGAATGTGACATAAGTAAGGTTCCACCTCTAACTACTTAATGAAGTTTGGAGCAGCATGAAATTGTTTGGCTCTTGCTGAAAATAAATTGTAACTCTATGCCAGTGGTGGTGAACCTTCAGCACTCCAGATGTTTTGGACAACAACTCCTAGTGCTAAAGGTAGTAAACTCCCAGATGGTCCAACACATCTGGAGTGCCGAAGGTTCGCCACCACTGCTTCTATTCACTTATATCAGTAGTTCTGAACCTTGGCTCCCCAAATGTTCTTGGACTTCAACTGTAAGCCCTTGCCAGTGCAGTCAGTGGCAAAGGCTTCTGGGAGTTGCAGTCCTAGAGCGTTTAGTTTTAGAACCAATGACTTACTTAAATCAATTTAGGACCATTGACTTACTAATGCACTAACACACTTCATTCTAAAGCAGGCATGCCCAAACTTCGGCCCTCCAGATGTTTTTGGACAGCAACTCCCACAGTCCTTTGCCATTGGCAATCTAAGCTTAGAATTCTGGGAGTTGTGGTCCAAAACATCAGGAGGGCCAAAGTTTGGACATGCCTGTTCTAAAGGCATAGTTCTCAAGGTTGAAGTGCTGGGCTCTGCTTATTGCAACTAGGATATGGACACTTAACCCAACTGCTGAATAGTAAGTCACTATGTGTGGAAATTTGTGAGTCAACTAATCTAATCTAATTAGGAACAACTGGATTTAGGCCACTCATTTGTTTCCAATGCATGCTGTTTGATCTGACTATGTTAAAAATGTATGGTCATCCAATGTAGGGAGAGATGGGTTGAATAGGGGGCAGATGAATTACGTCCCTAAACCAAATAGGGACTCAGTGGGACAGCAATATGCTTTGTGGGCAGAACGTTCCATACATAATTTTCACCTTACATTAGATAGTGATATGGAAGTTCTGTGCCTGAATCCCCAAAGAACGGCCACCAATCAGTGGACAATAGTGGACTACTTATAGCACATCAGACAAAAGCAGTATGAAGAACTATCAGTTTGCTTTTAAACCTAAATGCCACATTAAAAGAATCCCTAGACTCTTAAGAAGAGTTAAGACAGTTCAAGAATTTAAGCCCAGATATATACTCATCTTATTAATACACGCTCATTCTAAAAAAAAAAAAAAAAACACGCTAAATGCATCAGGCAATCTTCCTTACCTTTGTGCTGAAGTATTATAGCTGTTGTCATATGAATCATAGCTTTGTTCATCATACGAAGCACCATATCCATCGTCATAGTCCTGGAAAGAAGCAATCCAAGGCAAAGGTGGTATTACAATTCAAAGAACCACTTTGGAACTGTGCTTTTTATACCAAACAATACTCCTTTAAATCTAGATGTTGACAGCAATTAAATATCAAGACTCCAGGTAGAATGAGGCCCACAGCTGCTTCTCTATATTCAATGAAGCTCAGGAAACCTTTCAACACTGGCCCTTCATGCCCCATGGTAAACAAAGGTTTCAAAGGAAGTTGGTGGTGTAGCATGGGGAACTGTCAGTTAAAGAGAAACGACAGAACGCCCACTGGGCACTTCAAATATATGTTTGGACTCAAGCTTAACAAGATGAGCTTCTAACGTAATGACTAGTGGTCTGGAAACCCGTTTACCTGCTTAACATTGTACATTTTTAATCCATAAGTGATTATGCTGAGATCCCTTTGCCTCTTGCCAGGCTCTTGTCTAAGCCTCCTCACTTCCACACCGGTCCCTAAAGTGCTGAAGAGATACAAAGTGTTCTGCTTATATACTACCCCATACCACTTCAAGTAGTCTCTGGGTGGTTTACAGTTTAATTATGTAGGCTACACATTGCCCCCCCCCAGCAAGCTGGGTACTCATTTTACCGACCTTGGAAGGATGGAAGGCTGAGTCAACCCTGAGCCTGCTACCTGGGATTGAACCCCAGGTCGTGAGCACAGTTTCTCCTGCAGTACAGGCATTTAACCACTGCGCCACGGGGCTCTTACAGAAGCATAGCCCCTCATAACCAGACCTGCATACCCCACCCAGCCAAAGCTAGCCAGAGTCCAGCTTGCCCCAGTATTATCTACCCTGCTAGAGTTCAGCGTATTCCTCAGCAAAAGAGGAAAGATATATGAAGGCCTTCCTCTGATCTCAAAAACATTCTGGCCCAGCAAGCTAATTGTGCCCTAGAGGGAAAATACAATGCCTCAATAAAGACAGGATATATTCAAGTGATTATAGAGGACCTCTGAAATGGAGTAAATTGTTCTGCTTCAGGGTGGATTTGATTTAAATCACTTCGATTTAAATTATGATTAAATCACTAGTCAGTAAGGCTTGATTTAAATCATGATTTTCTACGTAAAGACTCATTTTTGCTAGACTAGTTTTAATCTTAATAGTTACAAATAGATCTAGGTTTGATTTTTAGAATAATAACTTTTCAGATTAGTTTGACAGTTATATCACATAATTACTGATGTGGTGATTATACACCATTAGAAATACATAGATAATTATGAAATTATTGCAAGGTGAACTATCTCCCATCCAATGAGTTAATCATTCATATTTGGACAACTGTCCTGTTGTACTTTATTGAAAGGAGAAAAATAATCATTACCTTAATAATAACATTTTAAATAGTGTAACCAAAACAATAACATCATATAGCATTATGTACGCATCTACATCACTGCACTTCTCATCACTAATGTTGTTTCATTCAGGTCACAAGGCCTTGCATTTCTTAGTTGCAGTGTTTGCATTTTGCATGCATGCATGCCTTATCCATAGGTAGAGGAACTTCATTAAAATATTCCCAAACTGGGTCCCTTTTACGGCTTGCTGCCATTACAGATTTTTCTCCTCAAGGGATAGAGTGAGAATAATATGATAACCCTCAGGCCCCTATGCACATAAAGATCTCAAGAGGTGGCGTACTGTGCTCAAAAGGTTTCACTTTCATTTTACTGCTTGTTCCTCCCTCCTCAAACTTTGCTCCTTGTGCATGCCTATTCCATTCCAAATAACCTTTTAGTCATTGAACCTCTTGAAACGTAGCACTTAAAAGGTAAGGGGGTTCATTCTGTGTACATAGATTTGCAGAGGAACAATGGGATTAAGGTCTTTTTCTCAATTTTGATGATTTTTTCTCAATGGTATATTTTATATCATTTTCTACTATGAAGGAGGAATGCTATTGTTGCAGACCCAGATGCACAGTTTTTGAAAATAGCAAAACCAAGTATCTTTGATAATATCTTCAAGATAGAAAAATTGCCCAAAATAATCAGAAACCTCTGGGAGAACATGATATTGTGAATAGATTAATACAGCTTTATGCTACATAATTAAAAACAAATTTCATGATGAATAACCTTTGGACTATAATGTATCTTAACTAGAACATGATCTTTAGAGAGATTCCCCCCAAAATGCATTTAAATTTAATTTTTTTATTTAAATTAAAAAAACAATTTAAATGTTTTTAAAAAACCATTTTTAAAAATAATTTATTCTTATCCCCCCCTGTTCTGCTTAGCCTTTTAGAGGAAATGTCCAATACAAAGACAATTATACCAAATATGGTGGCAGGCATAAGAACTTACCGTATATACTCAAGTATAAGTCGACCCAAGTATAAGTCGAGGCCCCTAATTTAACCCCCAAAACTGGGGAAACATATTGACTTGAGTATAAGTCTAGGGTGGGAAATGCAGCAGGGCCTGGTAGCTCTTCCTTTGTGAGCTGGGGGCGTGGTGTGTGATGTTTAAAGTAACTTTTAGCCACTGATGCAAGTGCTTGTCTAAAAGTCACTTTAAACATTGTGTGCCGCTCCCCTGTGATGCAGAGGGGGGTCATGAGAAGCAGCATGCAATTTTTAAAATGACTTTTAGCCACAGATGACTTGCCTTGGTGGCTAAAAGTACTGCCCCGAATATAAGCCAAGGGGCCCTTTTTTCACCCCAAAATTAGGGCTGAAAAACTAGGTATATACAGTATTTCCCACTTCCACTTGGCCAGCACTTTCATCCTCATCAGGTTATTCTAGTGCTACTCTTCTTTCAACTTTAACAGGGTTTTGGTGTTGTTGTTTTAAACAGCATACTATTTTTTATTTCCTCCATCTGTCTGCCTCTAGCTTTTCTGCCTTGGATTTAACAAGATGACCTGCGTTATGTGACCTATGGCAGAAGCATGAAAGTAAAATTGACACTGAAAAATAATCAAGTAGCCTTCCTATTCACAGGATGATTTGACTTAATGGTATACTTGAACTGCAGCACCAAAACAGAAGGTAAGAGAGACTCATCTTAAATTTCCCTGCAACCCACAGATTCTCTTTAAATAGCAGTCCTCAAGTGGCGCTCAAGAATTTTTTATAGCTTGCCCTTAATTAGGTTTGACATCTTCATGTTAATGTTTTCTGTGTCTGAGGTTTCAAGTGCTGCACATTTATTCTAATTTGGCTAGTTCTGCATATAAATTGATCTCCTCCGAATTTTAAATAAATCTCAGAGACATGAATCCGAGCAGAAGTCATAGCCATTGTTAGTTTTTGAAATGCAAACTCCTATAATCTTGGAACTTTGTACCTGGTCATGTAACATGTTTAGATTCATTATTTCTTTTCTTTACTTTTTAAGTGGTGGGAGAAGATAAAAGTGCAAATTTCAGTATCTCAGTGATATGGTCTGTATTATGTAAGCAATGTACTTTAGCCCTCTCAATATAAATAAAATTGGAGTTCAATTTTTAAAAGTGTCACATAACGTCAGTAATGTCTGTGTATTGTGTGCTGTCAAATCAAAACCAATTTATAGTAAGCCTAATAGGGCTTTCAAGTTATAGGTAAAGGTCCCCCGGCATATGCATGTTAGTCGTGTCTGACTCTAGGGGCAGTGCTCGTCTCCATATTCAAGCCGAAGAGCCAGTGTTGTGCAAGTTCATGGCCACATGGCCGGCATGGCTGCAAGGAAACACTGTTTTATCTTCCTGCTTGTTACGGCGGTACCTATTTATCTACTTGCTTTTACATGCTTTCGAACTGCTAGGTTGGCAGGAGCTGGGGTGAACAGCGGGAGCTTGCTCAGCTGCGTGGCACCGGGATTCGAACTGCCGGGCTGCTGACTTTGCAGGCAACAGTTTTCGGAGCCATAGTCCGCTGAGCCATCATGCCCCGTTTCAAGTTATAAGTGAGGTATTTTAGGAGTTATTTTAGCAGTGCCGGATACACACACAATTTGAGCTTCCAGGGCTGAGCAGTGACTCAAACCCAGGTCTCCGCTGAGCCCTAGACCACCATTCTGTCCACTTCGTTACATTGTGCACTCAACCCAGTAACTATTCAGTTGGTAAAAAAATCCTACCAAGAACTGCAGCTTAATAGAATAGTGGCACAGTGGTTAAAAAGAGGCTTCCAGGTACAGCCAACCCCTGCCATTTCGCGGTTCAGGTACCGCGGTCCCACTACATCGCGGGATCACAGTACCTGCACCGCTGAGGGAGGCAGCGATCGGGTCGCTCTGCGCAGCCCCTGCCCCTTCGAAAAGCCTCGGAGCCGCGCAGGGGGGCGGCGGCGGGCGATCGGGTCACTCCGCGCTGCCCCCGGGCCCCTCCAAGAAGCCTCGGAGCCGCGCGGGGGGTGGGTGGAGGGCGATTGGGTCGCTCCGCGCTGGCCCCGGGCCCCTCCGCGAAACCTCGGGGGTGCGTGGGAGGGTGGTGGGGGGCAATCGGGTCGCTCTGCGCTGCCCCACCCCTCCAGAAGCCTTGGAGTCACGCAGGGGGGCGGCGGGGAGCGATCGGATCACTCCTCGGAGGCGCCCCGGACCCCTCCGAAAAGGCTTGGAGCCGGGCGGGGGGTGGGGTGGCGGGGAGCGATGCAATCCCCCTTGCAGCTCTAAGGCTTCTGGAGGGGCAGCGGGGGGCAATCGGGTCGCTCCGCGCCGCCCCCGGGCCCCTCCGAGAAGTCTTGGTGCCGTGCGGGGTGAAATGGCCGGGGGGGGGCAATCTCCATTGAAATGCATCGTCAATGGATTTCAATGGAGAAATTTTCCCCATTGGAAAGCATTGAGCTAATGTTTTCCAATAGGAAAATTTTTTCTCCATTGAAATGCATTGGCAATGCATTTGAATGGAGACGGCCCCGAACAAGAAGTCTCGGGCGGCGCAGGCGGGCGGCAGCGGGAGGTCAGATCCCCCTGCTGCTGCCTCCCCGCACCGCCCGAAGACTTCTGTGATCGCCCCCCATCCGCTTCCGCATATCGCGGATTTTCATGGATCATGGGTGGGGTGGGTCCCTAACCCCTACAATCGGCAGGGGGTTACTGTATACCAGAAAACATCTCAAATGAACCAGAGGGCTAATTCACACATCACAATTTTTAAATCAATGTGTCATCTTTACTTACTGATGAGATCCCTTACTATTTCATGTGATCATGGAAGCATTTCTCCCTTCTGAAACTGATTCTAACCTCTGTGTTTGTATTTGAGAGTTGATTCCAGGGGTGAGGTGGAAGCCCATAAATGGGTACCCAACTAAGAGTACCCAGCTGTAGAAGTCTCTGCCCTTCCTCCGATTCACCAGATGACTGCATGGCTACTGGGATCCAGCAAGAAGCTCAGCTGGTCCCAACTTTACATGCTTTGCTTACCTATGCTGCTTCTGTGATCTATAAAAATACTTCAAACTAAGAAGTCAAAATGTATTGAAAACTGTCTTACAGTTATCAGAAAACTATAGACCAGTGTTGGCGAACCTATGGCAGGGTGCCAAAGGTGGCACTCGGAGCCCTTTTTGTGGGCACCCAACATTGCCCCTTCAGAGCCACCTGTATTCAAGTTAAATTGCTGCATTGGCACTTTGTGTGAAAAAAAAATAGTGGGTTTCGAATCGCAGTTTGGGCACCCGGTCTCTAAAAGGTTCGCCATCACTGCTATAGACACTAAAACTTAAATATTTGAAACTAAGATTTGAGTGCAGGCAAATACTTACTGAATATACTCGAGTATAAGTCGACCCGAATATAAGTCGAGGCCCCTAATTTAACCCCCCAAAACTGGGGAGACGTATTGACTCGAGTACAAGTCTAGGGTGGGAAATGCAGCAGGGCCTGGCAGCTCCTCCTTTGTGAACTGGGGGAGTGGTGTGTGATGTTTAAAATGACTTTTAGCCACTGAGGCAAGTGCTTGGGTCAGTGCCTAAAAGTCATTTTAAACATCGCACGCCGCTCCCTGTGATGAAGAGGGGGGTCATGAGAAGCGGCACGCAATGTTTAAAATGACTTTTAGCCACCAACCCAAGCACTTGCCTCAGTGGCTATAAGTATTGACCCACATATAAGTCGAGGGCCCCTTTTTTCAGCCCAAAATTAGGGCTGAAAAACTAGGCTTATATTCGAGCATATACAGTAAGTCAGGGTATTCACACTAAAAAGTAAATCTACTGAGGAAAATGCATGTTGACTGTGTTGCTGGCCCTGCACAGCTACATGGTTTTTCCTCTTTGATTGATGTCTGGTGCCCCAAACGGTGTGGAACTGCGATGTGATGAATTCCTGAAGACCGGTGTGGAATGTGAATTTGATTCAAATCCCTATTTAAATGGCAATTTTAATTATTATTTTTAAATCAGATTTTTAGATTTAAATCACAACATAAAATTGGGCTTTAAATAAAAATCAGATTCTTTAAAACAAATTTAATAAAACAATCAGTTATTTGGATTTGAATTGGGCTATAAATCAGGATTTAAAACAATTCACTTCTAACAAATCATTTATTTTTATTCACCTCACTTGTGTCTTTCACCTCTCTATAGTTACCATTCTTTCAGTTGTCCACACTTGCACCCAAATATGTCAACAATCTCTTTTCCAGTGGCTTGGTAAGCCAGAGGCCTTGATCTCCAAGAAATTAAATAATGGGAGACTAAGTTTTTATTGCACCCCCTCCATAGTTTTGTAACTTAACCTGGGGCATACTGCCACAATAACACAATAATTATGGCTAAGACTTTTACATAATTTAGAGAAACATAATTTAGAGAAACATAATTTAGAGAAACTTTTACATAATTTAGAGAAACATAATTTAAAGAAATCCAAAATCTCAGAAAACCAAAACATTGGTATGAACGAATGTTGTAGTTCCAGTAAATTAAAACCACCATTATAAATCTTGCATTCCTTGTTTATGCTTTATTATCATTTGCAAGACATGTCTGGCAACTGGGCTATGGAATACCTTCCTCCAAGATTCTTGCCTAATGTTTTTTATTTCCCCCCAACCATTTCAAGAGCTATTGTCACTAGTGTTTTCACATCTTAACTCTCTTCTCCTTTGCTGCTTGCTGGTTTTGATGTGGCTTAAATTGCTATTAATAGGATTCTAAACTACTTCTACTTCTTCCTCTTCCTGCTCTTCTTCGCTTTTGTCCCACTTGGTGGCAGGGCCCGCAATTCTTGTTTTGGGGCTCCACTTGGGGCGGTCATGGGCTAGGTCCGAGTGAACACGGGACAACTTCATGGGATTCTCAAGGGTGTCCATCCAGTGCTATTTTGGATGACCCCTCAGTCGGGATCCAATGACCTGCAGGGTGAGACTCTTTTTGGCCAGAGTTTTCTCATTGGCATGCAGGGCCTGCCCAAACCAGTGCAGTCGGGCTTCGCGCATCTTGTCGGCAATAGGTGTAATGCCGTATTTTGGTCTGGTGTCATCCCTGCAAACATGAACCTTTCGCATTATAACAGCATTATAAACATAAGGCGAGAAATAATTTTGCGTTGTCCTGGCAATTTTCACTACCTGAAATCTGTCACCCTTCCCTCTCTTTGTCGTTATTTTGTGCCACCAAGTCAGCTATGACTTCTGGTGGCCCTATGAAAGAGTGGTATCCAAAATGTAGTCCTCAGCAGTCGTGCCCGTATCTTGTAATTTCAAGGCTGCGGCTTCCTTTATAGAGCCAAGCCACCCTATGTTTGATCTTTTCTTTTCCTGCTGTCTTCAACTTTTTCTACCATTTTTGTCTTTTCCAGTGAGTCATGTCTTCTCATGATGTGCCTACTCCCCCCCTCCCACCCAAGTCAGCTTTCTTCACTATTCAGCTTTCACAACTACACGTAGTAATCAGGAATATAATGTTGTGGATGATCTTGGGCTTGGTCTCCAGTGACACACCCTTACGTCCTTTCCTGTAGGTTCTGAGAAATTTCTATAGACCAGGTGGACTGTCATCTAAATTGTGGGGCGGGAAGAAGTGCTCCTTTGATTGATCAAATATATGATAAGCATATGAGAAAATACCAGATATCTTATTATTTTACTCTCACAGCAAGCCTCTGAAGTACCTTTCAGAGATATAACAACCGAATCAAGGTCAGCAAGATAACTTCAACATTTAAACAGAAAATTCAACTTATGTCTCATCCAGTTCAGCTCCAATACTATTATACCACATTACACATCAAATTACTTGGTGCAGACTAGACTCCAAGCACTATAAAGTTCTATAGTTACATTTCAAATATGGGGTTCAACTGAACCCAACATGTATGATAGGTAATTTACCCTTTCTTTCCAGGCCATTTCCAAACTATGCATTTGTAAGATACACAAAGATACTCAACCTTGTCTCCCATCTTCACTTAAATTTTAGTACAGTAACCCCATGCAATTTGTGGTTCATGTACTGCGGTCCCGCTATATCGTGGGACCGCAGTACATGCTGGGGCTCCAGCTGATTAGCACTGGGATGAGGGAGAAGAACCTTTATTACCCCACCCAGTGCCAATCAGTTGGAGTGTGCCCCTTTTTAAATGCCTTCCAGTCATGGTGGCTCCGTGACTGGAAGGCATTTTAAAAGGGGCACACCTTTTCCCTGTCCCCCCGTGGGGGCTCCAGAGAAGTGGCACACCTTTTTAAATCCTTTACAATCACGGGGGTAAGTCTGCCTCCATGAATGAAAGGGATTTTGAAAGGGGTATGCCGCTCCCCCCCCGGGAGCTCCAGAGAAGTGGTGTGCCCCTTTTAAAACCCCTTCTAGTCCCGAGCCATCTCCATTGAAATGCATTGGCTCAAAGCATTTCAATGGAGAATTTTCCCCATTGGAATGTATTGAGCCAATACATTCCAATGGGGGAAAAATTCTGCATTGAAATGCATCGAGACAATGCATTTCAATGGAGATTGCGGGGCAGCGCTGGCCCCAAGCCAGCACCAAGCAGCTGATTGGCGCTGCCTGGGGGAGGAATGGCACTGGTGGATCAGATCATCCACCGCCCTTGCACGGGCTGCTGGAAGGCTTTTTAAAAAGTCTTCTAGCAGCCCGGGGAAGCAGTGGTGGCGCGCTGCACCTCCAGGCCCCACCCGACCTGCATCCGCATATCGCAGATTTTCAGTCATCATGGGTAGGGTGGGTCCCTAATGCCCGCAATAGGTGGGGGGTTACTGTAGTTTGAGAGATTCAGGAAGAAACATCCAATCTCACTCCATTCCTTAAGTGCAGCTTCCCTACTCAAACTAGAGATTCCTTCCGTAGATCTTCCATTTTAGTCTTTTGATAAAAACAAATTCACTGTAATCAATAAACCTTTTCAGAAAACGTCTGTAGGATTTATGCTTAACTACTGTGGTTTGCTATCATGAAGTAATAAATTAATGGAATGAGATATCCATGGTATATCAAATTAAAGGGTGATAAGAAAAACATAGTTCTGGAACAGATGGCCATCAATCTACAGAATCCTACATAGAGAAGCATGTAAAATCATATTCTGTACGGACAGTGACATATTTCTTCTACATCAAACCAAGTGGAAATGTAAGCCTTCCTCCTGCACTTCCTTACAGATCACTCTACTTCTCCAAAAAGCACTTTGTTAGACTATGGAATTTATTTCCCCCCCAAACCCCAAACCAAACAGAGCAATGGTCACCAATATGGACAGCCTTAAAACAGGAATAGGAAAATCCAATGGAGGACAATGTTACCAACACTACTATTCATGATGGCTATATGTCAAGCCCCCTATCAAAACATCTGAATGGCAGCTGTTTCAGAACATGACCAAGAGTTTGCTAAGGTCCCCCACATCCCACTTGTAGGTTTCCCACCGGCATCTGGTTGGCCAATGGAACAATGGCCTAAACAGAATCATTGCTTCAGCAGGCCTCCAGCCTGATCCAAGTGCAGCTCCTCTTACTTACAACTGGGGGCTGGGGGTGGGGGAACCCTACCATGACAAAGACATCAGAGAGCATTTGATTGTCTTAAAAGTTTCCACACTTATCACTAAGCAGAACGGTTGTTTCTTAAAGATTTCCTTCTATTAATAATATTTCTAGGGTAGTTTTACTTACATATTCCCCATACGTATCTTGTGCTGGGGGCAGTGGAAGAGATCGGTAGCCTGCAGACGGAGGAACACCTCTTGCTCGGGGAGTTAAAAGACCACGGCCACGACTGATGGGACCTCTACCAGGGGGTAGTCCTCTTGGCGCTGGAGCCCCTCGTGGAACACTGGTGGGTGGGGGTGGCACGCCTCCACGGACTCTAAGAAGAAAACAATTTATATCCACCTTTTTCTGCCCATCCACAAAACTCTCAGTTTTAAACTGTGGTTCAGGGATTGGTGATCAAGCTGCATATGATCAAACTGGAGAATACAGTTTTAACTGAATGTCTTTTAATTTATTCTTTTCGGATCCTAGACTACCTGCCTGAGAAGCTCTTTAAGTGATCCATGGCCAATGGAGATGTCAATAAAATATAAGGAATCTATAAAGCATAAGCTCCCTTTACTCAGAACCAGCACTTCCTGGGCATCAAATGTAAACCAACATTTCTATAAATTTAATATCTGAAGAGAGAAATGAATAACGAGTACCGGCCTAGGTAGACCAAGCTGTGTCTGTAAGGAAAACAGAGGAGATGCAAGAGAAACTGTGACTGGGGCTCTCCTTGAGACATTCATTGTCTGAAAAGAACGAGATCTGCCTGTGAAGCCAGCCTGTAGAGCAGTGGTGGCCAAACTTTGGCCCTCCAGATGTTTTAGACCACAACACCCAGCATTTCAAGCCTGCATTGCCAATGACAAAGGACTCTGGTTGTGGTCCAAAACATCTGGAGGGCTGAAGTTTGGCCACCACCGTTGTAGAGGCTTCTTCTTGATTTCCTTCTTCTCCAAATGCTGGAGGAGACAAAAGAAGCAAACAGAGCTGAAACTGTCTCACTGAAGAGGTCTCAGCTCATTCTGGCTCTGTGATGCAAGGTCCTTCTTACAAGGATTCAAAATGGTAACTGTCTGTACCCTCTTACAGCCGAACATTTATTTTACAGAATGGTCTACTTCAGTGGTGGTGTATCTTTGACATGCCAGATGTTTTGGACCGCAACTCCCAGAATTCCAATCCCAAACTGCCAATGACAAAGGACTGTGGGAGTTGTGGTTCAAGATATTTGGAGTGCTGAAGGTTCCCCACCACTAGTCTAGTCCCTAGTTTTTACTTCTACATAGAGACTGGCATCACACAGTTAGCTTTTCTATGCAGGATAAACAGCCTTTTATGTCCTGTGCAGGAGCCCCGTCTCATAAGGAATTTTGAAATGCAAACAAATAGACACTAGATGCAGACAGAAACATGCATTTCTGTAGTCAAAACCTCCTGGAAACATAATCTCCATGTAACTGATGGACAACAGGAAGTGGTACACAATAATAGCAGGGAGAACTTTAAGGTTGCTCCCCTGCCTTAAAAGTACATCCAATCAGTCCCATACCTCTGCATATAGGCTTAAATGTAAGCCATTAGATTATTTTATGCCTGCTAGCAAGGGAGGAAGAAGCGAGAGTCAGTCATTTGTACAGTGGTTCTACAACTTAATTAGCTGTCTCATCTGTAAAACTCTTATAAGTATATATGAATAAATCAGCCATGTTATCACAAGATACTGCCTGGAGCAAGTATGCAAATACACCGCTGATGGACTCAGGATATGCCCCACTTTCTTCCTAATAAGAAAAGGTCATATTTAGCCCTTTTGGAGAACAGAAAAAAAGGTCAGCTTCATAAATACCTAAGCAGGTTCAGTGTTATCAATGATATACCATGTTTCATAGATTTCAAATGTTTAATGTTTGTAACCATGTGCAACCATTTATTTGACGCAGTATGGCAATGGAACAAATAACCTCAAAAGATGATGAGGGCTCCAATGCTGGAGGCATCAAAGAACAACTACCTGGCAGTTATCCTGCATGGAGCAGGAGATTAATGGTCTTATAGGCCCTTTCCAACTTCACTGTTCTCTGATTCTTTGATTTATTTATTTTAAATATTATTTCCCCCTCATTCTCCTTAAGAAGGGATCCAAGGTGGCTTTGAGTGAGATAGTACATATTGGTTCATATGGTAAGTGATACTCAGAACTGAAGTCTTACATCTGCCATAGTACACAGACAGAATGGTGTATCTTGCAGACTACTGCAGTCACAAAAAACCCACAGTCACCTGTGTTCTAGATGTTGGCATGTTTTAATTGTCTGATTGCATCCCCTTCTAACTGTATTTCATCATGCCCAAACATTAAGTTATTGCTGGAAGCTAGGATGAGTTAAGAGAAGACAGAGGCTTCAACGTGTGGCAGTCTAATGAAAGAAAACCCAGGAAATTAATGCCGACTAATTTGTGTGTTGCATGATGAAACACCTTTAAAGAAAACTGCAACCTGTTGTCTGAGAATACTGTTTGCAACTGCAAAACAAAATATTAAATATATTAATTTACTTTCTCTCTCCAGTGGGACACCTAAACATACAAACACCCATACCCATTGTGGTATGTTATACTTGTTAAACACCCTGAGTTCCCATTTGGGAAAATCTGGCGGTAAATAAATAAATAAATAAATAAATAAATAAATAAATAAATAAATAAATAAAAAACAAACACACAAACAGAGAGAGTAGCAAACACATGTACATAGAATCTTTTCTCTTAGTGGTACAATATCTGAAAGACACACATACATCTTGGCAGTGGTGCACTGTGTTGAAAAAGAATAATCTTCTCAATTACCTTTACATGCCAGGAGAAAAAGAGAAGGGGGAAAAAACACTGTTTAAAAGGAGGATATAAAGAGCATCTTGGCTCCCCTAATCCATACGATTTTGAGCTACAGAGAAACAGTGCTGTGAATCAGGCCAGGTTAGGCAAAAGGCGTACAGAAAAAGAACTCTGTATTTCTTTAATTAGGGAACCTGTCATTAAAAAGATTGCCAAGCTACCGTACAGTTTGAAGAACCAGTTTAACAACAAACGGTTCAAATTTCTATTTGTCACACTCAGTCCCATGGTAAGCTCCTGGGATGTAGATGTAGGTATTGATCAGGACAATTACAATAACAGATACTTCTGGCCTCCTCTCTCTTCTTGAACCCACTTCTCCTTTAAATAAGGATTGTAATGTTATCTAATGGGGATCCTATCCTACTGCATCCCTTTATTCTCTTGTACTGTGAGGCTCATTCCACGCCTACGTCACTACTCTGAGCTTCTTTCCTTTTTACACTTCTTTCAATTTCTTCCATTCCATCCCCACCCTACAAACCTAACTTACTTTGACATCTTCGTAAATAACTGCACTGTATCAAGCAAAATACACGGAAATCAGATCTATGCATCCCTCATTCGTGTGACATCATGGTACCTGAATGAGCACATGAGTGTTGACTAAAACTTTATCTAGCTTCCTCCTTCTCACAATCCTTTCATCTTTTTTCTGCCCATCTCTCTTGTGTGCCGTCCAGTCTGAAACAATTTATGGTGACTCCAACAGGGCTTTCAAGGTATTTAAGGACCAGTTTCACAAGCGCCATCGCCTCTTCTCCAGGTTTCTATGGCAGATCGAGGACTTGAACCCAGGTCTCCTGAACCCTTGCCCGCCGCTCTATCTGCTATGCCACACCAGATACACATTGGATTTCTGTCTCTGAAAATTACCACAAGCACCATAGCAGAACTGGTGCCTGCATGTGGTATTACACCAAAGAAAAATTCTAAGCTACCACATATTGTGATCCCCTGCCTATTGCGGGGGTTAGGGACCTGACCTGACCCGCGATAACTGAAAATCCACGATATGCAGATGCAGGTCGAGTCAGGGCTGCCCGGGGGGGAGGCCTAGCTGGGGGCTCTAGTACTTACCCCCAAGCCTGGCCCTACCCTGAACGGGCCTGTTAAGGCCTTTCTGGGCCTTCTGGAGGCCCCCAAAGGGCCTCCCTGTGATCCGGAAGTCACTTCCGATAAACCGGAAATAATTTCTGAGGCCTCCGACAGGCCTAGACAGGCTCTCGGAGGCCTCAGAAATGATTTTCAGCGATCTGGAAGTAACTTCGGGTTCACATGAAGGCCCTTTGGGGGCCTCCAGAAGGCCCAGGAAGGCCTTAACAGGCCTGTTCGGGGCAGCTCCAATCCTGGGGTAGGTATGGGAGGCTTGAAACAGGACTCCCCCCCCCTTACCCTAAGGGGGCTTTTTTTTCATATACTGCGGTCCCACGATGTAGCAGGACCGCAATATATGAACCGCGAAAGGGCGGGGGAACACTGTATTGTTATTTTAAAAAAAGCTTCAAAAACTTTTAGCCTTCAGTGAGTTAACTTCCTCTTGAAAAGAATAATCTTTTCCCACTGTTCATGTCTACATGACATGGGGAAAAAAAGACAGCAGCACCCAAGTCAAATTGTTATCAAGGAGGAGGTATGCAAAAGGGGTGAGCATGACGCTTCTGCCCATGTATAAGGGAGATAAATGAAGCACCGCCTTACCTTGCCAGAGCAGGGGCAGGTACACCCCTTGCCCGCAAAGGTGGCTTCCCACGAACTACCGGAACGTCTGTGTTTTCTGAGCCACCATTCAAGTAAGTTAATTCCTGCAATTGTGCCTGTCGGATTTCATCGTTGTAATCCTACAGAGGAAGGAAAAGAAAATATTCAGGCATCTCAGAAGACATTCCTGTCAAATACTTCGAGACAAGTGATTATTTAGTGTTACAAATATGCAAAATGCTTTCACAAATATAGAAGGCCCCGGACCTGCAGAAAGAGATTCCTTTAAATCCTTTCCTTCTACAGACACAGCCTGACAACACTGCTAAATGGCACATTTCTTTTGAAGATTACTTAGTGAGGATGGGGGCAAGTGTTTGGGACCCAAGGCAGGAGCCCAAAACCAAGGGGATGGATGCCTTACTCCCATGTGCCCTCCTATGAAAACACCTACTGCTCCTACAGAGGAAGATCCCACTTATTTGCCATGGCTGAAAGCCACTGATGGAGATAATCTCCTCTTAATTTGTTTAACACATATGCAATGAATAGCAGCTGCGCCCTGTGTGCTTGAATGCATAGGAACAGTTGGCGCTTGCTTGTTTTTAGAGCCTTCATCTTAATGAAGCGATCGTCTGCCACACACTGGTTTCCAGTAGAGATGAAGCGGGGGCATCCAGCTTATGCATTTACTTTCCAGAGCACTGTGTGCAAGGCAGGTTTTGAACGAAAGGGCACTCGAGATAATTCTTGAATGATCCCTTTAACTATGCCAGTTTCCTAAGTACACCAACATTCTCAGATCTGTCTGTTGAATTCTCTGTGATCTTTTGATGGGGAGAAAATGTAAAAGAACATACTTCGCTTTCTTCTCAAGTCCTCTGCAGAGCACAAGAGCAATAGAGGGAAATGACAAAAGGCGCAAAAAGAGAGAGCAAATGCTGCATGTATACTGCCTGATAGCACTTAAAGGACTCTCAGGGTGGTTTAAAATTTAATAATGCAGGCCACGCATTGCCCCCTGCCCTCCAGAGAGCTGGATACTCATTGTAATCAACCCTGGAGGTCTGGAAGGCTGAATCAACTTGAAGCCTACCTGGGATTGAACCCCACCCCCGGTCGGGAGCATAGTTCTGGCTGCAGTACCACTTAACTACTGTGCCATGATGCTCCTTTTCCTCCTTTCTTATGGAGTTGTGAAGGAAAAGCAGGAAACAAAGATTTGACATTGCTCCTGCGCAATCTGGAACTGGTTCGTGGCAACTGCACTTGTTTTTCTTGTAAGATCAAAAATGTTTCGCTACTCATCCAAGTAGCTTTGTCAGTCTGACAAAAGTCAGTGATGAGGCCTCCCATTTATAGTTCACCTTGATTTCGCATTGCTTTGGTCTGAATAGGCCATCTATCTTATCTGGTTCAAGAAAGGGGTTAGGGATGCTGTTTGTGTGTGCGTTGAAAACCTTTCTCTCAACACAGGTGGGGGACTCAGGCAAAATCTGTGTGCCGCATCACACTCCCCTTTCATTCATCCCCAGACAAATCAGAATCACTTCACGGCTCCACCAGGAAGGCCACAGCCAAGGACCCATGCTTAATGGGTGCTGGGAAGGGTTGCATAGGTAGAACTTTCACCCACCTCAGGCCATTGTGAGAGATGTTTTTCTGGGGGAGGGGTCTGGGGAAAAAAACCTGAAATTTTTGGAAAAAGTGAAAAAATGCTACATTAGCACTTCCACCCTCTTTTACAGCTTGAAAGTCATGGCTACGGACAATGTGACTTGGCATAAAATTATCACAACTAGGATATTAAAATATAGTGTATCCAAACAATTATTAAAAACAGAATTTACTTTTTAAATACTATTTATTTGTAATTATAAGTCACAAATGGAGTAAGAATCTCCTGAACTGTTTACTAGTTTATGTGGAACAAAAAAAAATCCTCTACAAAACAATGTTTAAAAATCCAGAATTAACCATCATTCATATTTCCTCTTCACAATATTAAATAAAAATAAACAAAAAAACCCTCATTCTCATAAAAAGAATTGAAGAGGGGGGAATGTATAAAAGGGAATGGGACTAAGTTTCAATATTTTCCAGAAATGACTTGGAAAATATTTGCACCCTGTCCTAAAATTTTATTCATCATGGTAAAATAAAACATTCCATAATCATTTTTCTTGTTCTTTTTTCAATTTTGCTATTTTTTTCAAGGGGAAAAAGGCTTCAGGAAAAAAACAAACGGAATAAAAACATTTTTCCCTCCCTGAATTTTTCTAGTTTTCCCCCAGGCCTTCACATCTCTAGCCATTGTCCATCTAATTAGCCAATTCAGACCAGAGTACTTTGAAATTAAGGTGAACTATAAATTGGAGGCTTCAACATTAATTTTCCTCAGACTGACGAAACTGCTTGGATGAGTTGCGAAATGTTTCCATCTCACAAGAAAAATTGTCCAGTTGCCATGACTCAACTTCCAGATAACCTCGCTCTGGATGACTGAGAATCTTCACAGACAACTCCTGCACAAGTTCAGCAGACTGGAACTACATGGGGAAAACCACACAATGGGGTGACAGGGGTAGCTAAAAACAATGTGTAGCAGGAAAGTCATAAGAAGACTGACTGATCATTCACTGAGAGGGACAAGACAGAACTGGGTTCTACCACATGTGATGTGTCTGCTATCACTGACACTGTCCAAAGGCATACATGCTGTGAACCATGTCAGCAATGACAATATGTGGAGGAAAACAAAGTGATCCCAATATAATCTAGGTTTTAATCATGAATTTAGTGGCTTGCCTTATTTATTTATTTATTTATTTATTTATTTTAGGGCTTATATACCGCCCGTCTTCCGGGGGGAACTCCGGGGGTTCACAACAGAAGCAAATCAATAGACAAGTTAAATATAAACATCATTGCCTTGTTGACTGTGAATGAATTCAAACAATGCTTTTCAAGTTTAATCAACACTTGTCATCTTTTCAGACAGCTCAAGGCACTTCCTTATTCCCAGCCACCTGACAGGATGCAACTGGTCAGTTTTAAACCGTGGCCTTGAGCCACTGGATTATCCCAATAAATGTGTTCATTTAACCAGGCTGACGTTTCTTTATATTATGCATCAGCCAAAATCCTACTCCCAAATACCACACAAAGGTGTCCTTTTTAGTGGGAAACAACTGCACATTACAATCAGGGTAGGCATTGTTTGCGGCATGCTGAGTTGCATGACTTGATACACACCATATAAGGTCTACACTGATCCCATAACTTCCATCAATCCACTCCCAAAGGCTATGCCATTACATTACAAAGGATTTTAGCCGTGCTTTACATTCTGTATCTGGAAGTTGAGTCATGGCTACTGGACTTCTTTTTTTTGAGAGAGAGAAACATTTCGCTGTTCATCCAAACAGCTTCATCGGTCTGAATACAGCTAGTGCAAATCCTCCATCTTATAGGCAGCTTTGACCTCTTGTCACCCTGGCCTGAATTAGGCTCATAAGATGAACAGTGGCCTAAATAGGCTCATTAGGGAGACAACAGTATCCTTAGCCTTAAGGTGAACAATGGCCTAAGGTGCTGAAACCTATCAAGAACGGTTGTTAGCTATGGCCTTGGTGGTGAAGGCTTTTTGATTTGCCTGGGGACTTTGGAAAGCACAGCCTGATAAGTAGCAGATAGACTATGCCGGAGCCCACCACCTCTGTTGAGGGAGGGGTTTTCAATGCTCACATGAATGGCCTCCCTTACTCCTCTTTCAAACCACCTCTCTTCTTTGTACAATGTATTTTTTTTTACATTTCCTAGAGTCATATTGGGGAAAGCATCCAAAAACTATACTAGAACAGCAAATGGAAACTCAGACCAGATGCTCCAACCGGTAACAGGATTGCTTAAAAAATTAGAAAACAGTTCTCACTGAATCTAAGTAGACGAAACGTAAGCTCATTATACCTGATTAGACAATCTGCTTGACTCGTTCTCATCTACAAAACCCATGGAGTAACATTTTGAAAACGGCATGATTTAAAACTACTAGAAAGATTCCCAGCCAAGAGCTCAATGACATAAATAAGAAGCAGACAGCAAACTTTTCTACTCTCCATGGAGTTTCTTTCAAGAGCATAGCAAAATTCAAAACACAGTTATTTCACAGATAGCAAAGTATCTCTCAACTGAGGACTTGAAAGCACTGAACATTTTTCCATTTTCAAGTAGATGCATTCCTCCTTGTTCGGAACATAAAAAACAGATAAGTGAACTAATGCTAGCACTTCAGAGTTCAATTTCTATTCCAGGGGATTCTATAATTGAGTCAGACAGTGTTCTGTCAAGAAGTAACAGGGATGACAGAGTCCAATATAGTTCCTTTCATCTTACTCCAAACCTTTGCACTGTGTGTGGTTTTGATTTCCCACTGAAGAGATTTTTATTCAAAAATACTACCCAGCTTTTATTATTTTAAAGCACTCATAAAGCAAACTGGAAGAACAGACTAGATTTTTAAAAAGACAAATGACTCTAAATACCTTTAGGGTTGCATATCAGGAAGAGCCAACACCAATTTCAAAATATTTTGGACTTTACAGTAATGAAAGGGTACATCTTTCAGAGGTGTAGCTGCATTAGTGCATTGCAGCAAAAACAGCAAGTCTTGTGGTACCTTGGAAGTCTAAAAGGTTTCATATGATCCAAGCGCTTCTGATTCTTATACAATTTTCCAGTTGCTCTCTACTTAAAAATATATACATATACACAACAGTTGCCCACATTTACCGTATATACTTGAGTATAAGTCGACCCGAGTATAAGCCAGGGCCCCTAATTTAAACCCCCAAAACTGGGAAAATTTATTGACTCAAGTATAAGCCTAGGATGGGAAATGCAGCAGGGCCTGGCAACTCCTCCTTTGTGAGCTGGGTGTGTGTGTGTGATGTTTAAAATGACTTTTAGCCACCGAGGCAAGTGCTTGAGTTGGTGGCTAAAAGTCATTTTAAACATGGGGGGGATCAGCAGAAGTGGTGCACAATGTTTAAAATGACTTTTAGCCACTAACCCAAACTTGCCTCAGTGGCTAAAAGTATTGACCCGAATATAAGCCGAGGACCCCTTTTTTCAGCCCAAAATTAGGGCTGAAAAACTAGGCTTATACTCAAGTATATACAGTATGTATAAATAGTAGGGAAGAACTGCTGACATCAACAAAAAAGGCAATGTCAACAAGATTGCCTGACCTCTGTATAACTAATGCATTTTTCATAAGCTTTTGGCAGACAAAAATTATTCTTCAAGATGTTAAATCTCATGGTACTCTTGACTAGGGATGGGCATTTCGTTTCGGATCCAGTAGGCTACAAAAGGATCCATGTGAGTCCAGGTTGTGTTTGGAACCCTCTGATACACGCAGAGCCAATTGCTTTACCTTCCTCCGGGCTCATGCGGGGTTAAACTCCAACCAAAAATCAAGCTGCAATGTCATCTTTGCTTCTCCAGGGTGCTGGCCAATCAGAAGCTGTGCAGGGACTGGCATCATCCTGCCTCCCTGTCTGATTGGCCAGCACCACAGAGGAGCAGAGATGATGTTGCAGCCACTTCCTCACTGCAGTACAGCTCCATGCGAGCAGAGAAAGGTAAAGCAATTGGCTCCATGCGTATCAGAGGGTTCCGAGCACCACCTGGGCTCGTGTGGGTTGTTTTGTAACCTACTTGTTCCGAAACGAAATGCCCATCCCTACTATTGACTAAAGCTTTCCACCAAACATCAGACATTCATTAATATGGCCCAAACCCCAGATCCCACATTACTGTGTTATAGACAGAGTGAGAAAAATATTTATTATATTCCTCATTCTTGCCTACTTGTGTCAAATAAGACAACTTAGTGAGGTCACAGAGAGATTCCTTGCTTCTATCTGAGAGTAAGACAATGAACTACTCAGGATGATTGCCAAGAAATAGGCCATCAACCCACCTAGTGCTTAGCATTTCTGAATAAATAAAATAACCATTTTAATTTGACACATTTCTCAAACTGTGAGAAACACTCTTACAAATGCCACAGAAAATTCCACATCATTTCACATCATTAAGAAGAATGTTGCACTTCCCCACAGTCAGCCTTCAATCACAAGACAAATGGAGATGTACATTGGTAGATGCAGCACTACATGAATAAGGCCATCACCCTAGCAATGGCACATTGCATAGTCTGCTAACCCCAGAGTTCCTGCAACAGGATGACGACAAATGCTAACTCCATACAGTTGCTCTGTGCTACATTTGGGAATGTTTCAGCAAAGGGTTTTCAAACTTCATTTTTCCAAAAAGAAAAAAAAAGAAAAAAAAAAAAAGAAAAGCAACAGTTTTTACCCTGTGTGGAACTCGGTGATCTGGAACTCTGGTCTATTTTAAACAAATGAAATACATTGATAAGACTAAATGGATAGTGAATGGATAGTGTCTACAGGAAAGTGTCACCATATGTGCAGCTTGGGGGTGCTCCTGGACTCATCCTTGAGCCTAGATGCCCAGGTCACAGCTGTGGCCAGGAGCACATTTGCACAATTACGCCCGTTTCTTGAGAAACCTGCTCTGGCCACAGTAACTCATGCTCTAGCGATGTCCCGAGTGGACTACTGTAATGCACTCTATGCGGGACTTCCAATGAAAAGCCTCAGGAAACTTCAATGGGTTCAAAATGCAGCAGCCAGACTGCTGACTGGGACAGGGTACAGAGATCACATTACACCCCTACTATAGCAGCTCCACTGGCTGTCGATCAGCTATGGGCACAGTTCAAAGTGCTGACCTTAACCTACAAAGCACTATACGACCTGGGTCTTAGCTACCTCAAATATTGAATCTTACAGTAAGAGGTGAGTAGCTTGGGGGTGCTCCTGGACTCATCCTTGAGCCCAGATCACAGCTGCGGCCAGGAGTGCATTTGCAAAATTAAAACTAGTACACCAGTTACGCCTGTTCCTTGAGAAATCTGCTCTGGCTACTGTAACACATGCCCTAGTGACATTCCAGCTGGACTACTTTAATGTGCTCTATGTGGGGTTACCTATGGAAAGTGTCAGGAAACGTCAATGGATTCAGAACGCAGCAGAAATATTGCTGACTGGGGCAAGTTACAGAGATCACATTACACCCCTAACTAAAGCAAACCTAACTCCACATTACACCCCTAACTCCACTGGCTGCCAATCGGCTATCCGGCACAATTCAAGGCGCTGACCTTAACCTACAAAGCACAAAATGGCCTGGGTCCAAGCTACCTCAAAGATCGAATCTCACAGTATGAACTTGCTTGGGTGCTTAGGTCAGCAGGAGAGGCCTTTCTCTCCATCCCAACACCTTCACAGGTGCGTCTCAGAAGAACCCATGAAAAGGCCTTCTCTGTTGCTGCTCCCAGACTTTGGAACTCCTCTCGCTGGAGGCCAGGACTGTTCCATCTCTGCTGTCTTTCCAGAAGCAGGCAAAGACCTTCCTCTTCAGGCAAGCTTTCCCTGAATGAGGGACTACTCACTACCGGTATGTGATCTTTATATGGATTACTGTACCTGATTGCATTGGTTGATTTCATATTGTAATGGACTGTATATTGTCTCTCCTTACTGTAAGCCACCTCAAGTCCTTTAACAAGGAGTAAGGTGGAGTAAAAATAATAAATAAATAAATAAATAAATAAATAAATAAATAAATAAATAAATAAATAAATAAATAAATAAAGTGTAAAGGAAACTCCCAACGCTGGATCCCTTTTTCCATCAGTTAACCACTTCTTCCCTAACACAAAGTATCAGGGCTGTTTCCCCAACAAGCGTGAATGGCATTGAGCAGAAGACATTATCCAGTAGACCATCTTGACTGCTGCTACTGGTGTTGTTAACATTCAGGATGCCTTTCCAATGTCAACTTTGGCATAACTTCACATTTCCTAGCTATCGAAATTGTGTGTACAGAGGTACAATATCCCATATTCATAAATCAGAATGTTTTTTTTTGGGGGGGGGAGATCTATGCATTGATTTGTTTTGGGGAAGCCTGGGTGTAGTCCTCAAATGTTGCTGAACTACAACCCACAGCAGCTACAACTATTATAGCCACAGGTGATAAATGCTCTTGTACAGGTTAGAGGATATTCTTGTTCCAATCAATGCCTGCCTCCTAATGTGTCCTTCATTCCCACCTCAAGTGATGCACTGAATTCCAGGTGCTTTTCCAATGATAAATGCTGCTTCTCTGGAAGCAGATCATGTCATGTAGCAGTGGGCGCTTGTGTGTTCTAGGATGATCAATAAACTTCCACAAATGTGATGGCTTCCCTTGATTACAAGGTACTGTATATAGTTTTTGCCCTGTACTATCAACATGATGGCTGTTTATCACTGTTTCTTCCTTTCAATCACTTGTTATGGAAGATGTTAAATCTACTTGTCATTATATCTTACAGTGTCAAGATTTATGGGGATGCTTACATACTAGAGACAGGAGACAAGAATATGAGATCAAAATAAACTATAACAATTTATGCTTGATTAGCTCAGTGAGTTAACTATCTGGCTACAAAGCCTGAAGTTAGCAGTTTGATTCTTCACTGTGCCTCTTAGGAAAAGAGCCAGCTTGCACTGGCCTTGGGCAAGCTGCCCAATTCCAGAGTGCCACCAGGAGAAGGAAATGGTAGACTACTTTTGCATATCCCCTATTCCTATAAACTCTTGCATGCTCTGTTCTAAATCAAAATAGACTTGACAGCACATAATTATTTTCATTAGTGTTTATTCGTAGAAGGCAGTGTCCTATTTTATGTCCTATGTATTTTATGTCCTATTATGGCACAAGGACTTTGAAACGGTAGCCATTGGAAGATGAAGCTGTGTGGAGCAGCATATCACAATGACATACCGTATATACTCGAGTATAAGTCGACCCGAGTATAAGTCGAGGCCCCTAATTTAACCCCCCAAAACTGGGAAAACGTATTGACTCAAGTATAAGTCTAGGGTGGGAAATGCAGCAGGGCCTGGCAGCTCCTCCTTTGTGAGCTGGGGGAGTGGTGTGTGATGTTTAAAATGACTTTTAGCCACTGACCCAAGGACTTACCAGGCCCTGCTGCATTTCCCACCCTAGACTCCCCTGTGATGCAGAGGGGGGTCATGAGAAGCGGCATGCAATGTTTAAAATGACTTTTAGCCACTGACCCAAGCACTTGCCTCAGTGGCTAAAAGTACTGACCCACATATAAGTCGAGGGCCCCTTTTTTCAGCCCAAAATTAGGGCTGAAAAACTAGCTTATATTCAAGTATATACAGTAATTCCTTGAACTGGCAACTAATGTATGTATTTCCTGGGAAAAACATTAGGCTCCACCTGTTCAGGAAAGGCAGTCAAGTCTTACAACTGCACTGTATGAGAAATTCAATGCCTATCCCTATGATTTTCGCCAATGCATTGACAAGCAAATGTTCAAATTCTATTCATATTCACACCTGCGTGTGTTTTTTTAAAATCACACTCTTATAAAAAGTGGAGCTATTCTTAATCAAGAATTTCAAAAGAAATTTCAAAAGACTGTGATATACTAACAGGGATGAGGAATTTCTTGATTTCTTCCAGTGCATGGCCCATTCTGGCATATGCTTCTGCTGGTGGGGCGAAGACTTCAATTAACACATGCAGATCATCATTCAGGTGGAAATACTTTGCCTCTCCGCTTTTCCTCAACTCTTCTTCCTGAAAAGACAGAAAAGTTACATACAGAATGAGTCATCAGCCGTTTAATCAACTGTTGCCATTTTACAGCTACTTCCTATTTACTTATTACTGAATCAAAATTAGGGTGGAAAAAACTTGCTGTGCAGATTGACACCTCAGGGCTTTTAAAAAATATTTTTAAAATATTTTAAAAAATATTTGTCATACAAGTCAAGGAAAAGACATGTGGAGATGTCTATAGATAGATTTTGACATCTCTTCTTGGGTGTAGGGAAGATTTGTTGGAATGTTGTATAGTAAGCTATTAGTCAGAACAGATAAGACATGTCCATAAAAATGAAAGCACTCATCCTAAGAGCCATTCATACAACACAAACTATGATATACCCATAAAGGTGCATGCTAATAATTTATACTTGGTGGCTTTGGACAAGAGTTTCCAGAATTCCCAGCCAGAAGCATGGAATCTGCAAGGGAGCTCAAACATTTGGAGTGCTCATCCCGAGATTATCCAAAGAAAAAGAAAAAAACAGGAATGGAATTAGAAGACATGGCATGGATGGTAGAAAACTATCCAGGGGTATTGCCCATGAAAGCTAGCAGTGATTTTTTTATTTGTTTTGTTAGTGGCCTGCAAAGGTAGCACCTATAATCTAGTCTTGCAATTTTATTTTGTAATGGGCATACCGCTTTCCCTGCATATTATAAATGTACATAATAAAGATGGTCATCACCTCCATGCTCCATTTACAAAAAGCAAACAGAAATTAGGAACTGAATTTTGGAAGCAAAAGGATGGGCAAGACTTAAACTTTATCTTGCTCAAAAAGACAGTTTTGATCAATGTTACAATTCCCTTAAGAGGGTCCAAAGAGAGAATAAAAGAGTTTGTTCTGTGGTATCTCATTGGCACAAACAGATCCAGCATTGTACAGATTGAACAATATGGAACAATCACTGGGGAGTTTGAAAGCAAGTGTAGAACACAGTTTCTCTAAGTTCAACTGAACATGCTCTAACGTGAGTGTTCACACTGCATACTTCTAATTCAGGCTTCTATTATCATGCATTAATAGGTGAACACAGCTGCCTCCAAATGACTGAGACACTATATTCATGAAAGGCACCACAGGCAGATCTGCTTTGGGGAGATGTTTGGACTCAACGTATAGGTCCCTTCCAACTCAATTATCCTATGTTTCTATGACAGTGCATTCATTGTTTAGGGATATTGAAATACAATCCATCCAGTATTTTTAAATTTGCATCTCCAGTCATTCTGTTCTATAGGATTTCTTGGAATTAAATAAACCTTGAAAAACATTTCTTCTTCACATTGCCCTGCACTAGTATTGCCAACCAGCCAAAGACTTTACTGTTCTAATTAGTAAAGCGAGGTGACCAGCCAAACTCCTTTTTGGCTCTTCCTCTCACTTGTGGGAATTCACCAAGATGTTGGGGGAATCAACATTTTAATCATCATCATAGCACAATTCTTTGCCTTCCCTTTTTCCTCACCCCGTTGCTTGGCAACTGAAATACAGAGATGCTTAGCAGATGCTGCTGACCCGTGTGAAATCTATACAGGTAAGCACAGATGACCAAAAAAATGGACTTTCACGCATGCGCCGAGAGGGGTGAGTCGCCTCCGGACGAGCTCCCTGAGACGATAAGTATTTTATAACTTTAAATGGCTCAGTCATAAAGGAGAGAAGTTGAAACTTGTGGGAAAGGAAGGGGGAGTCCTCCCTCTAATCCCCTCCAGCCAGTGATTGATATCTCCCTCCGGTCTGGAGGTCTTTCGAGATCAGAGGGTCAAAGGAGAGGAGAGTCAAACGAAATGGCTGCTTTCACCAAACGCCAAGAAGACCTCTTGATAAGCAAAACTGTACAGGCAGTGAAGGAGGAGATTTCTAAAACAGTTCGAGCAGAGTTACGACGAGTGATCCAGGAGGACCTCACAGAATTAATTCAGCAAGAAAACAGGAAATTAAATGACAGCATAAAAAAACTGGTGGAAAATGTAAGCGATTTAAGTGTTGATGTCACAGCGCTTGAAAAAAGGGTTGATCAAACAGAACTGAGATTAAAGAAGATGGAGAATCGGGTTGTTCAAGCTGAGGACAGGCAACGTCGTAAAACGTCAGACTTGTTGGTTTATCGGAATTGATTAATGCTAAGGACATTATTCCTGAACTTTTATCTCTCTTGGCTGCTAACAATGTGGGAGTAATATCACAAAATGATATAGAAAGAGCTCATAGAGAACTTAGACCCAAACCTAAAGATTCTGCACGCCCGAGAGATGTTATAGTTGCACTGCGTAAGGAGAGACTGGCTGATCAGCTATTGAAAGAGACGAGAAAAAAAGGATCTTTAAATTATAAGGGGGCTACAATGAGATTCTTCCCGGACTTATCTCTGGAAACTTCAAGGAGAAGACAGGAAATGCGCCCGTATACAAGAGAACTGACTGCTGCCAACTGCAGATTTACATGGATTTACCCAGCTACAATATTGGTAATTAAAAACAATAAACAGTTTAAAGCAAGAAATCCAAGTGAGGCAGAACTGATGCTACAAAGCCTGGGGATTACTTCGCCAGAAAGATCCAAAGGAGAAGGAGATTTGCAAGGAGAGAACAGAGCCTCGTGACGAAGAATAAATAACTGTTTGTGTAAACAGAGAATAGCAGAGTTAACTGTGAATGAGAGAAAAATAGTTTAAATGGGAATAGGATATGGTATAGGAATAGGGATATAGGACATAAAGATGTAAAAAGAATATTGTTACAGGACTTAATTCATATGAACTACAGGGATGAAAAGAATAAGATATGAAAAGTGTTAATAAGGGAGAAGGGAGGAGGGAGGTGAAGGGAGGGAGAACAGAAAGTACATGATGCCGGGGAGGGCTGCCATGGGTATGTTTCAAGGTAAAAGGGAGGTGGAGTAGATAAGGAGTACTGAATTAAGTGAGGGGAGAAGGAAGAAGTAAGTTATAGGTTGTGATAATTTTGTAAGGAGAACACATAAATAATGAAATGTTTAGGGAAAGAAAGGAGGCTGAGCAGTCATTACAAATGTGTTAAATATTGTCTACAGGGGCAAAAGGGGAGCGGCAACGGGAAGTCCAACCTTTGCATGGTGCTCAGAATGGGTAGTAAGCCCATGGAAGGGGTGGGGATGCAAAGCAGGGGGTGGGGGTGCAAAGTAGGGCGGTAAGAAACAAGAAGCAAGCAAATAAAAGCGAATTAAGGTGGAATGGTAAGGCCAAAATAGGTGACGAGAAAGATCAATGGGAGGGGACATGAGATTCCTCTCATTAAATATTAATGGAATGTCTTCTCAGGCAAAACGAATGAAATTAGCACAGCTGTTAAATAAAGAAAAGGTGAAGGTTCTATTTCTACAGGAAACTCATATGGACAAAATAGAAAATAGAGTGTTATTCTCCCACCCAGCATGGCCTACCAAATGGCAGTTTCAATCAAATGGAACGAAAAAAATCAAGAGGAGTTGGAATATTATTTAGAAATGACCTGGATGTCCAAGTGAAAGAAATAAGGATTGATACTCAAGGAAGATTTATAATGGTCAAATGTTTAATTTGGGGTCAAAAATATACTTTAGCTTCGATTTATGCTCCCAATAAAGGTCAAGTTAGATTCTTGAAAAAATCTTTAAGTAAAATTGAACAAGCCTCTGAGGGGTTGGTGATAGTGGCTGGAGATTTTAATTTGAATATACAGGAAAATAAGGAAACTCAACTGTATTGTAGATCTCATTTATGGAGTAATGTGGCTAGCTTAGAAGGTAAACAGCGGGATCCAACGTTTTATTCAAACAGGCACAAAAAGTTTAGCGTAATAGACTTTATGCTGGTGAGGGAGGAACTTAAAGAAACAATCTCAAAATTTCAAGTGGGGGGTATATTTCTATCAGATCATGCTCATTTGTTAATGCAATTAGATTCAAAACTTCCAAAAAAGAATTGGAAATGGAGATTTGACCCAAGAATAATTTCTTCAGAAGTTAAGAAAAGGGAAATGGAAAATAAGATAAAAAGAGTATTTAGGGAAAATGATGTAGAAGAAATTAAGTCATCTCTTCTATGGGACGCCTCAAAAATCGGTCATAAGGGGGTTGTGTCTAGAGGAAGAGAGGAGATATAAGAAGGAATTGAGTGAGAAAAAGATAAAGCTATGGAGGAACTATTAGAATTACAGAAAAAAATTACAAAATAATTATTCAAAAAAGATAGAAAAGCAAATAAGGGAACAAAGAGGAAAATTAGATGAAATAAATAATTTACTTCTATGGAAGAAACAAGCCCTGGTTAAAAATGAATTTCAAAGGACGACAATTCAGGCAGGGAAAAGATTTATATCTTATTTAAAAATACAGAAAAGTAAAAACTTCATTAGGAGATTAAAAAAATAAAAAAGGGGAATGTAAATATAAAGAAGAGGAGAAAAAAGAATTATAACTGAATATTTTAAGGAAGCGTTCCAAAAGAAAAGACAAGGTGAAGAAGATTTACAAGTCAGAAGTAAAATCTCTGAAATACAAAAGAAGAGGCTAAATGATAAGATTACAGTAGATGAAATTAAGGAGGTAATTGGAACATTAAAAATGGGGAAGGCTCCAGGCCTAGATGGTTTTACGACTCTGTTTTACCGGCAGTTTCAAGAGGGGTTAGGGAAAGAATGGAGAAATTATTTAATGATATAATGCAAGGGAAAGGAATCCCAGAAACATGGAAGGAGACAGAAATTATCCCTATTAAAAAGCAAGGTAAAGCAGAAGAACAAGTAGCTTCATATAGACCAATCACATTGGCTAATCAAGATTACAAAATTTTTACAAAAATATTAGCTAAAAGATTAGAGGTTGCAATTCCAGATCTAACACAGGAGGATCAATATGGGTTTGTCAAGGGAAGATATATAGGTGATCCAATAAGAATAGTAATGAATATAATGGCAGATGCCAAAAGGAAACAAAGTAAAGTAACAATGGTAAAATTGGATATTAAACAAGCTTTTGACTCGGTAGGAAGAGAGTATTTACTAAAGTTATTAAAACAGATGGATATTATAGGTCCCTATGCAAATGCAGTAAAGGAAATTTATAAAGAAAACTTTGCAAGGGTAAGAATAAATGGATCATTAACAGAAAAGTTTAAAGTGGAAAGAGGTACAAAGCAGGGATGCCCTTTATCTCCCCATTATTTGCATTAGCGATGGAACCATTGGCCCAAAATTTGAGAGAATGTGCTCAAATAAAAGGATATAAAATAGGAAAAGAGGAAATAAAGTTAAACATGTTTGCGGATGACTTAATTTTAATATTGACTAACCCATTAGAAGCAGCAGGTCCCCTGTTTAATATATTAAAGAAATTTGAAAAAATATCAGGACTAGAAGTAAATTTACAAAAATCAGAAATTATGTTTCTAAACGTTCCTAGGAAGGAGCAAGATCAATTAAGATTGCAAATGAAAATGGGAAAGGGTGTTAAAAAAATGATTTATTTAGGAGTGGTATTAACAAAAAATTGGGAAAAACTAGGTAAGGAAAATTATAACAAAACTTGGAGAAAGATCCAGAAAATAATAAAGGGCTGGAAAGATAAAAAAATGGGAATACTGTCAAAAATTAGGGCTTTGAAAATCTTTATAGTTTCAAAATTGTTATATTTATTTCAGGTTCTCCCAATATTACTTTCAGAAAAGATTTTAAAGAAATGGGACACATCATTAAGGAAATGGGCTCTTGGCAAGAAAAATCAAAGAATTAAACATAAAATCCTATATGCAATAAAAGAAGAAGGAGGATGGAGTATGCCCTCTTTGGAAAAGTATTATATAGCCTTCCAATTAAAATGGGCAATGAAGGTGGAGGAATACCCCACACCCAAATGGAAAAGAGTAGAAGATGCAATAAATAACTCAGCAGGTTACTTAGGGATATTTGATAGAGATAAAAGAATACTGAAAGAAGTTAAGGGACCAAGGCAAGTAACAATGGAAATTTTAATAAAAAGGACGAAAATAGGTGGAGTATCGAATTGGGGCCCTTTAGAACAGTTTAATAAAGAGGGGAAGATTTTGTCACAAAAAGATATAAAGAATCTAAAAGAGAAAGGATATTACAAAATCAAAGATATGCATGAATTAATGTCAACAGGAGGGGCAATAAATAAATTAAAAGGGATATTAGGGAATCAAAAATGGATGGTGGCAGAAAGTATGAAAAGGAAATATGATCAATGGTTCCTTTCTCTTAAGGGAAAAGAAGATAGACAATGGGAAGTGGTGTATAAGAAATATGAAGAAAAAAAGGTTGGAGCAGGAGAGATCTATAGATATTTGGTTAGATTGGGAAATCAGAATGAAAATTTAATTAAATATAATTGGGAGGGAGATATGGACTTAAATACAGAAAAGATTCAGGCTATATTATGGGGGATAAGAGAGGTAAAATTGAAAAAATTAAGGATATGCAATTGAAGATATTGCATAAATGGTATTATACCCCACAGAAATTAAATAGAATAAATAATAATATATCACAAAATTGTTGGCATTGTAAAAAAGAAAAAGGTACTTTTGCACATATGATATGGAACTGCGAGAAAATACAAACATATTGGAGGAAAGTAGAAAATTGGTTATCAGAAATTACAAAGAAAAGGATTGAGCTAAAAATAGACTATATTTTCTTAGGCCTAGTAGATAGAGAAAAACAATGGAGAAGCGTAAAAAGATTGTCTACTACGGAATAGCAGCAGCTATAATGGTACTAATGGGTGGATGGAAGGACCAAAAGAAATGGAAATATGATAAATGGAAAGATTATATACATGAATTTTTTCAAAATAATCGGATACAAAGTATGCAAGAAGAAAACATAGAAGGGAAACATAGAATTCTAAAGGAGTGGGAGAAATATATAAATTGGATAAAAGGGAAGCCTGAGAACGAGAAATGGGCTAGACTATTCCATCATGCCTTAATAATGTTCAACATGAAAGGATAGTGATTTCGGCTTGCTGGGGGTAGGGGGGTCAATGAGGAAGAGACTAAACGATGATGTAATGTTTTGGAAAATTGTAAAGATTGAAATATATGCTGTAACTTCCTCAATAAAAAAGCTTAAAAAAAAAAAAAAAAGATGACCAAAAAAATGGGAAAGAGTGAAGGGATGTGTGTCTACATGTGTGCACGTATGAAAGAGAAACTGCTGATGCTGGCCTAACATGAAGTGCTGCTGGTAGAACTGTGTGCAGGGTATTACATCGAGGCAATGGACATTGCTCAATCTGATTGTGCACTTGCTCCCATGATTCTGTGTGACTACGGTGCGGCATGCTTGGAGAAGTCCTTCATAAATATCACTTCGGCCTTGGCACAGTTCTTACAACCACTTGCGTAACTTCAAGGGCTGTTCCATTTATTTTATTAAGCACGTTATAAATCGTCTTATTGCAATCAGGGGCAGAACACTAGAAGGCATAAACAGGCTCACTTCTTTTTGGGAATTAGAATAGTGCCTGCCTCTACAACTCCCTGATGTTAGCACAAATGAATATATGAAAAAACACAACAAGGAGTGGGTTTCTAGACGTTTTCAGCAGGGGGCAAGAGGTGGGCAGCCTGCTTCCTTATATACATATGCCCAGACATTTCCAAACATGTTAAGCAGAATAGATTTCACCCTGTGAAACAGCTCTCCCACTTCTCTTCCTCGTACAAGGAACCTCTTTTGTTCTGAATTGTTTTAGGTTACGTTAAGCCATTTTAAACAATGTCTCTGACTCTAATTAGCAAGGCTTAAAAAAAGACTCCCCTGCTTACACCTTTCTTTCCAAGTAGGCCCACAAATAGACGTTTCACTGCCTGGCTTTTAAAAAGCATTCATGTTTGCTCTTGGTGTGTCGTAATTATTTGTTAGTTAGAAATGACAATCAGTGCCAGCTTATTGCCACTAATTCTTTTTGTTGTAAAAATTTAATGCATTCAGGCTGCCTACATTGGACAGAAAAGCAAAGCAATATGATTAGCTGATTAGCAAATTCAGACCAGGGGGAATTAACAGATCATAATTAGCTGTCTGAAACTTGTCAAAGCTGGTAATAAAAAGAGCAATATATGTATATGAATTAAAGCCTCCCTCAATATTATTTTTCAGGGTTTCTCCCTTACTTTTTCTTCTATTTATTGTATACAATCAGATAACATTTTGGCTCATGGACTGTATTCAAGTACATCATTTTATTTACACTTAATGAAGAAGACTCAAAACATGAGGGCAATTTTTTACTTCTGAGTAATTTAGAGAGATCCAAAAGCAAAATGGATAAGGCTTGTGAGCAAGAAATGGAAATGGAGAAATCTAAGCCAGCTATCACAAAATCCTTCTTAACAGTGAGATCTGTTAGACTTTTAATAATCTCCCTTGGGATGCAGTACAAACCCCATCTATTGAATAATTTACAACTAAACAAAGCACTGGGAACAGGGGGAAAGGATATTTGGGATTATCTAAAAGCAGCACGCAGGATTCAAAGACAAAACTGCATGTTAAAAATATAATAAAGTCATGATAATGTGCGATGGCCCAGTAAATTGAAAAGAGTGTTGCAAATGCACTCAGTCTGCTCCTGTGATACTTACAAATAAAGATGACTGGGAAGCTTTCTAACTGAAATACCAAGCAACATAATTGGGATTTAGTCTTCCTGGTCTGCATATCTGGTGTTTTAAGAATGTACAAACACTACTATCCACAATATATTCAAGATGTTCTTCTGTGTTTACTGTCTTTCCACAAGTAGGCAAAGATCTTACTCTTCAAGCAGGCTTTCCCCTAAGTGAATGGCTTCCAGGCTGGACTTTTAAAATCCATGGAGTCAAAGAATAATGGAGTTGGAAGCGCCCATTGAGTCCAACCCCTTGTGCAATGCGGGAATACAAATCAAAAAAGATCTGACAGATGGTTGTCCAATTTCCTTTTGAATGCTTCCAGCACTGGATCAGCCACACCCTCCAGATTAATTGGTTCTATTCCCACACTGCTCCAATAGTTAATTTTCCCCCAATATTTGACCCAAATCTGGTTTCATGTAGTTTGAGCCCATTGTTACATGCCCTGCACTCTGGAATGACTGAGAACTAGAGATGGGCACAAACTGGAATAAAGGTTTTGGTTCGTTTCATTTTAGGGTTTGGTTTGTTTCATTTTTAATGAATTTTTTGGGAAAAATTGTTTCATTGGTTCGTTGATTCGTTATTCATTTTCCCCGCTTTGCGCGATTTAACCCATTTGACAGGGCACGGGTGGGAAAAAAACAATCAAATATAAAAATAAAAAACCAGACGTTAACACCTGCACAAACTGGACAGCTGTAGCGCGGGCTGGTTCCACTGCTCAAAGGCTGGATTGGGTTTTTTTATTATTATTTTGATTTTTAAAATTTATTTATTTTTTACTGCCGACCATGTGGCCCACGCTACAGCTGCAGCGGGGGCAGTCGGCTTTTTTTTCTGGTTACCCCTCCCTGCAGCCAGGAAGACCGGACCTCCGGAAGTTCATGCTTTCCAGCACCAGGTAGGCGATATCTCTGGTGCCGCCATTAACAAACCAAACCAAACCAAACCAAACCAAACCAAACCAATTTATTTTGGTTCGGTTCAGTTTGTTCTCAATCCACTCTGAGGTTTGTTATTCATTTTGTTAGGTAACGAAACAAGTAACGAAACAAACTAAAAGTTCATTCCGTGCCCATCTCTACTGAGAACAGATCCAGTGTTTCCTATATGACAGCCTTTCAAGCATTTGAAAAGTGCTTATATTTCCCCCCGTTTTCTTTTCTCAAGGATGAACATGTACTCTGTTGTACCTTACTGTGTTTTGGTGTTACTAGTATTATATACATTGATTGTTTTAGTCTTGTATACTCATTGTTACTAATTTAAATGCTGTCTTTAACTGCTGTAAGGCACCCTTTTTAAGGAGAAAGGGAAATTGCAAAGAATAAATAAATACATTATGTGAATATACTTTTTAAATTTAACATTCGTTTAGAGGTCCAGACAATTTCAATAGCAAATATACAAACAACAAATTGCTAAAACCCTTAGCCTAATTTACAAATCAAAGTGTGCAGACATGAATCTCTATAGTTTGCAAGAATGGCATTCACAACATGGAGATGTGTGTAGTCAACAACCACACTAAAGTGCCGAATTCATGATCACAGGAATCTCAGCATCTGCATACAGGATTGTAAATGTTACGACTGTGCACATAGCAAAGACAATTCAGTCAGGTTTCTGAATGACTTACCGTATATCAGTGGTTCTCAACCTGCGGGTCCCCAGATGTTCTTGGACTGCAACTGCCAGAAGCCTCTACCACTCACTGTGTTGGAAGGGATTTCTGGGAGTTGCAGTCCAGGAACATCTGGGGACCCACAGGTTGAGAACCACTGCCGTATATACTCAAGCATAAGTTGAGGACCCTAATTTTGCCTTTAAAAGTAGGAAAATTGATTGACTCGAGTATAACCTGAGTCAATATTTCCCTCCACTGTCTTCCCCAAGCCAGTGCTGGCAGCAGCAGCTGCTGCTGCTGCAATGGCTCTCCTTTCCTTCCTTCCTCCTCCTCCTCCTCTTCTTCTGATGGTGGGGGGAAGAGAAGCGGTGAATTTTTAAAACTTTTTTTCACTCCCGAAGCAAGCGCCGATGGTGGATATCAGCTCTTGCTTTGGGAGACAAAAAAAGTTTAGAAAATTGCCGCTTCTCCCTCTACGTGCCTGATAGGAGGAGAAGCTGAGGGTTTTTAAAACTTTTTTCCTCTCCTGAAACAAGCCACTGCTGATGCTGCCAGCCAAGCATCCTCTCTAGGGGTGAAGTGAGGACTTTTAAGACCCGCCCGGCCAACCGCTCAGGTCCTGGGCGATAGATCGGAAGTTTGAGCAGGAAGTTCAAAACTTCCACCGCCTGGGACCCGACCGGGAAGTTCAAAGGCCAGTTGGTCAGGCTGGGTGAGTCCCCACCTCTCTGGAGGGTGCCTGGCTGGCCTAAGGTGGCACCAGCGAGGAGGGGAGTGGCAGGCACTGGGGTGTTAAGTTTTATTTTTAATTCCTCCCTCCTTGCACCCCCGATCACCGACCATGGATAACTGAATCCACGGTTAGTGAATCAGCAGATGTCGGGGGGGGGGGGTTATACAGTACTGTATTTCATGATAGTTTACCAGTTCTTCCCTCTGGTGCTATTGTTTACTCAGATGCTACTATTAGGGTCAAAGGGTGCACTGGGCAAAAGACAGGTAGTGACTGAGAGACTGGACTCTGGACCTGTGGAATGCCCCATGTACTGAATGGAATTCCATCAACAGAATGACTAGCATTCTGTGAGCAAAAATGGCAGACAATTTTTCTCAGCCTGGACCTTTATGTTACAGAATGAGCAAAAAACAAACAAACAAACAAACAAAAACCGATACACGACCAGTGTGGTGACAAAGCTATGCCAAGCTAGAAGACAAGGGAACAGTGCAGACAGGCTACAGAGCTACAGACCTTCAGTGGGCCCATGCCCAGAGTTTACCTTGACATGTTGCTATGATTACATCATGTGTCTCAAGTACAAAGGACTATTTACTTTCTGGGCATAAAGAAAAATAGTGCAGTGCACTTTTACTCCCAACTTGCCACCCACCAACACTCAACTAAATATTAGGGGTGATGGTGAAACAGCTAATCCGAATGCAGAAAAAATAGTGGTGAAATGGCAACAAAAAACAATTGCTGCTTGAGAGAAGATGTACATTCAAACTCAAACACATACTTTTCAGTTCACTTTTTCTAATTTTATAGATCTTGACTGCTCTTTGAGCCTTGGTTTTGCTTTATTCTATGCTTCAGTTTTTACAATGGTTTATCACTACTTTCCTTGTGATTCTTTTTACAAAGAGCTAAGTTTTCCTAGGGTAGATTTCTGGCCTGTGAACTGCTCTGAGTGAATTCTGATTCGCTTACTTTGTTCTATTATGTATTCCTTCAAAGCATGCAACCACATGTTCCTGCCAACACATATGTGATGTCCAATCTTTACAACTATTTTTTCATCTTTTTCTTCCGATTTTCCAATCTGAATTTTCCTGGGTCAATTCTCCTACACATTCCTCCAAAATATTCAGGAATGTGAGCCCTGGAATAGGCAGCTGTATTTTTTTCCTCTTTCTTTTTCGAGGCCAAAGACTTCTGAACTGCTGGGAACACAGTAAGCATTAACTAGAGGGTTTATGGAAGATTCACTGAGTTCTAATGGCTCCACTATGTGCTCAGAGCACCAAAATTGGTTGTTAATTTATTTGTTTATGCACCTCTTCCTCTCCTCTCCTCCCTATAATCACATATCATGATGGGAAATGCAGCCAGATACATTAGAAAATCAAGTATTAAGGGAACCTGTAGGAATATCTCATTAACATTCTTGCTTCAAAGGCTGGTGGAAAATGGGCCACTGTAGACTGAAAAAAGACAGTCAGCAGCAGATGGAGAATGGCCTGAGAACTTGAGTGAGAGTCTGGAGGATGGTACCAGTAATTGAGAGTTGCCCTGCTTCAATAAAGACAATGTGGAAGTGTTGATTTAGGTGTCCATTGGGGAAAATGGCAGAACACTCTGAGCAGAATCTGCTTTTTGGCCATTTGCTGGGAGTGTTGTAACTCTGGATTCCTTGCATCCAGTGAAGAGAAGGCACCAATTGAAGCATGGGACTGCTTCTACTTTATTCATAATTGTTCACATTGGAAACTTTTCCAGCCTTTGCACTGTAGCAGCCTACACTGGACATGACAAAAGACATATCTGTCACTGAAAAAATCAGCCTCTCAGTTCTCCTGCTTTTGACCCTATGTAGATGTCCTAAGCACTTCCGATCTGGCCTGATTTCGGAAGCTAAGCAGGGTCGGCCCAGGTTAGTACTTGGATGGGAGACCACCAGGGAATACCAGGTGCTGTAGGCGCCTGGAGTAGGAACTAGCAAACCACTCCAGTATTCCTGCCCCCCCCCAAAAAAAAATCCATGGACATGGGGTCACGAAGAGTCAGTCACAACTGTAACAACACAACACACACAGTACCTATGAACAACGAATGCAGTGCAATACTCCTTATGCTACAACTTTGAGGCATCTCTCTTTGAGCAGCAGCCTCTGAAGTAGCAGTAGGTATAAAAAAATGACAGTAGCAGGGCAGCACAGGGCATACTTTATATTCACTGATATTACCAAGAACCGAAAGGCAAAAAGAATGGCTGGTACAAATCAGGTCCACCCATCTTATTCTAGCCCGTAGGGCTACAAAACTGACTCTGACAAGCTGATCCATCAAACAGCGGTGGCCAAACTTCGGCCCTCCAGAAGTTTTGGACCACAACTCCCACAGTCCTTTGTCACTGGCAATACAGGCTTGGAATTCTGGGTGATGTGGTCCAAAACATCTAGAGGGCCGAAGTTTGGCCACTACTAAATTCTAGCCCAACAGTGCTTACACTTGCTACCACAATTGCGACTCTCTAGTATTTTAGGTAGGGATATTTCCCAGTGCTAGCTTCAGATTTTGGGGAAGTGAACCGTAAAGCATATGCTCTGCTACTGAACTACGGCTCCACCACAGTTGGTGATGTCGAAAAAAGAAAGCATTAACTACTGGAGATTTCCTCCAAAGGCCAGAATATGCTATCAGAAGTGGTACACAGAGCACAAACAGACATGTATACTACTTGATTTTTGCTTACTTCCCCTCGGCTACACTATTATGATTGCAAAGAAAAACACACACAGCAGTACAAGGCACACTCATGTTCTTCAGCTCACAATTTTACCTTTGCTTTGTCCCTCATGGATCCTTTCCCCAGTATTGACATTTTGGTCAATGTCTCTTCTTGCAAGCGCTTCAGAGAATTGCCACGTGGGCCCAAAAGTTTCCCCACAAAGTTGAACTGAAAGACAAAAGAAAAAGCAACAAAAAGGCAATAAAAAACTACTCGTAGTGCTGAGCAGTAAGAGTGACTTAAGATTCCTGCCAGGTATGAAAAATGTTGCTGAAAACAGCATTTGGCAGTTTCTACAAAATCAAGAAGTCTAGCAGGTTGTAAATTTTACAGCCACAGGAAAGCAGAGACAGAAAATCAGAGAAGAGAAAATAAGTTACCACAATGTCTGTGGTTATTTCACACCAAATAATAAAGGCATTTAAAAAGAAGTCTGGGAACAGTAGAGAACTTCAAGAATAGAGCTGAGAGAGGAAAAAGGAAAAGTCAGAACTGGAGACAGTGAATATCCATACAGGATGGCTATGCCACCAGACACAAAATTTGTTAATCCATGTGCCTCTGATTCATGCCTTTCAACAGGAGGAAAGATTCTGCAACGGGGACCATGTCAAGAAGTGTAGAGTTCATTCTATATGCTATTCTAACAACATTCAAAGCTTCTGTTGCACAACCAGGTAACACCTGCCTTTATGCAACAGGAGTCCAGTATGCAAATAAATGAATGTATCATGTTTATATTCATGGGAGACTATGAATTCAAGGGACAACTCTTTAGGTAGTGGGAATTTATCACCATGACTTACGCTGCAACGTTACAGTGGTGTAAATCTACAATAAGAGTCTAGCCAATGAATTGCATACAACATGCTTAAATTCAACCTTCAATGCTGCAATTCAAGATACTTGCAAATCTGAAGCTTACAAGTTGCACCTGATACCAGTTTTCATTTCACAGGACTGTGGGCCACAGAGAGCAGGGACACCCACATGCTGACATTTCTAGTGTTTTTGGATGTGCACTTTCACAAGTCCCTGCCACCATGGAAGATATGGGAAGACATGTCTTTTGAAACTGCCACATGATTGCTTAATTTACTATGACTGATGTAACCATTGTAAAATTAATTGATGATACAGGCTGTTCTGGTTGTGGTTTTGTATCTAATTTTAATGATCCTATATTGATTTTGTTTTTTATTTGATGTTTTGCTTTACAAATAAGCACTAAGTTGGCTGCACCACCACCTAGAAGTGAAATAGTAGGTTAGTAACATTATTATTTATTGTGTGTGGGGGGGGGGGGCAATGTGTAGCCTGCATTATTAAACTGTAAACCGCCCAGAGACTACTTGAAGTGGTATAGGGCGGTATATAAGCAGCACACTTTTGTTTTGCTTCTCCAGAGCTTCCAATTTTCCACACTCTCATGTCAGAAGAGCTCTACATGTTTACAGTTTCAAAACATGTGTTGTGGTGCTGGTAGGAATTTTTCTCTACATCAGTGGTTCCCAACTTTGCATTCGCAGATATTCTTGGATTACAATTCCCAGAATTTCTTTCCAGCACCGCTAGTAGTAAAGGCTTCTTGGAGTTTTAGATCAAGAACACCTGGGGAGCTAAGACTGGGAACTACTGCTCCAGATCCTTTCTATCCAGATACTTGAACTGGCTTCTGGCCTATTAATCGAGCTTCAATCAAATCCTAGCAGGACTTATTTTCCCCATGCTAAAAGGAAACATGGAGAGGAGGTTCTCACTCAAACATGAAACTCAGTTGTTTATCCCATCTGCATGAAAAAGTTCAAATTATGCAATACAACAAAAAATATTAGTGACTTGCCTCATTAAAAATGGATTCAAAGAAAAAAAGTATTTTTCCAAACCAGGACTGGCCTCTACTCCACTGCCAGCTACATCCATCACTCATATTTTCATTCCCATGCTAGACTGCTACAATGAGGGCTGCACTAAATGCAGAGTATTTATGCAATCTGTAGTCACCTGGAGACATGGGAAATATGTCCCTGCCATGCCCACTATGAAACCTGCATTCTCCATAAAGCTGGCTAGAACTCCGGTGTAGTCACAAATGATCCTTATAGCATCTCAGCTTTAAAAGAATTCATAGAATCATTGAGTTGGAAGAGACATCAAGGGCTATCCAGTCCAACCCCCCTGCCATGCAGGAACCTCCATCACAAGGCTCCCTCCCAACTGCTTAAAAACCTCCAAAGAAAGTGACTCCACCACCCTTTGTGGCAGCATATCCCACTCCCAAACAGCTCTGTCATGAAGTTCTTCCTAATGTTTAAATTGAATATCTTTTCCTGTAGTTTGAAACCATTGCCCCGAGTCCTAGTCTCTGAAGCCATGGAAAACAAACCTGTTCCCTCTTTGATGACATCTCTTCAAATATTTAAACATAGATATCATATCCTCTTCTTTTTGTAAGGCTAAACATTCCCAAGCCACTCCTCGTAAGATCTTCAACCATCTTGGTTGCCCTTCTCTGGCCCTGTTTGAGGTTGTCAACATCCTTTTTAAATTGAGGCCTGCAGAACTGGACACAGTACTCCAGATGGGGTCTGACCAGAGCAGAATAGAGTGGTACTGTCACCCCCAGAATCACATTCGCTTTCTTGGCAGTCGCGTCACACTGCTGACTCATGTTCAATTTGTGGGCCACCAAAACTCCCAGATCCCTTTCACAGGTACTATTCTCCAGTCAGGTGTCTCCCATCATATATCTGTGCAATTCATTCTTTTTACCTAGGTGCAGCACCCTACATTTCCCTCTGTTGAAACCCATTCCTTTAGCCTTGCTTAAGCTGTTCTAGAATCTTTCCAGGAATTGAAGTCAAGCTGATTGGGTGGTATTTTTGGGTCCTCTTTTTCTCCCAGGGGCCTTTAAAAGACTGAGGCATCTTACACTGAAGCTATTCTGCTGCTTTTGTTCGCCAATTAAATAAAACTTGATGGTGTTCAATTCCTATAGATCAGTGTTGGCAAATCTATGGCACGGGTACCAAAGGTGGCACGCAGAGCCCTTTCTGTGAGCATGTGTGTGACAACACCCTGGAAGCAGGAGAAATGCATTTGTAAATCATCCGCCAATCCCAGAAGGAGGGCGGAGGATTGTATGGTATAAAAAGGGTGGAGCCTGGTCTGTGAGAGTCAGTTGTCGAGAGTTAAGGGTTGTTGAGACTGAGTGCTGAGAGAGCACAGCTCTGTTAGAGTTCAGTCAGGCAGGTTATGTGTGAGGGCTTTACTGTTTACTGGTTATTAAAGACAGGGAGGCTGGAAGAGTTGATTTAATCTATTTTATGTTTAAGGCAACACATACCAACTTCAGACATTATTGTATTTATTTATTTTCTTCAATAAACTTCATTATTTTTTATATCAGGCCTGTCCAACAGGTAGACCGCGGGCTACTGGAAGCCCGCAAAGGGTTCAAAAGTAGCCCGCCAACCATCAATAAAAAAATGAGGGGATATGTTCTCCACCCCTCCCTGTCTCAGCCAAGAGGGGCAGTTCAAGGGCCATGGCGCACTGAAATCTGTTCCCTCCAGAACAGATTAATTGGTTTCCAATGCATTCCTATGGGAATCTGCTCTACTTACAAAAGTTTTTATTTATGAGCATGTGCTCAGAACGGATAAAATTCGTAAGTAGAGGTTTTAGTGTAGTAGCCCTTAGGTACTTTGGGCCGGAAAAAGTAGACCTTGGCCTGTTCAAAGTTGAACAGCCCTGTTTTATATTAATACATCTGAGTCTGTCCCAGTTCATAAGGTGACGATTTAAAAGGTGACAGCATTACCAAGTGGATCCTGTGAAGATTAATAAGTTGGTTCCCTACACTTTACATTTTAGTCACAATCACATGTTTAAAAGGGAGGTCTTGTCACAATGCGACATTGCCCCCTCTCAGCCATGGCACTTCCCCCTCCACTCAGAGCCACTGTGCTCCGAGCAGAGAGCCGGGTGAAGGGGAGGCAGCGGCCTGTGGGCTCCTTTGTAGCCCATTTATTCTCCAGCCATGGCACTTTCACGATGCCCAGAGTGGCATGGCTGGAGAGTGAACTGGGGCTACGAACGAGCCCACAAACTGCTGCCTCCCCTTCGCCCGGCTCTCTTCACAGACTCTTCAGGAAAGCGAGGATTGAAGAGCAGGTTTTTAAATTTCCCACAGCCATAGAAAGGGTGCTGAGGCCGGGGGAAATTCAAAAGCCTGCTCTTCGATTCTTGCTTTCCTGAAGGGTGCTACCTTTCAGGAAAGTGAGGACTGGAGAGCAGAGGTGCTACCCTTCAGGAAAGCGAGGATTAAAAAAGTTTTTTGAAGTTCTCACAGCCACAGCAAGGGCGCTGTGGCCGCGGAAAATTCAAAAGCCTACTCCTTGATCCTCACTTTCCTGAAGGGTAGCACCCAAAGTACTTGTAACCTGAGGTATCACTGTACAGTGGTAACCCGACTCAAGAGCAGCTCGACTTAAGAGCGGAAAACTGATGGTGTTTTAACAGCTGCCTTAATTTTTTTAGATATGGTCTAATTACAGATTTTTTAAAAAAATTAACTTGTTTTTTAATTTTTTTAGATAGGTACCCCGACTTAAGAGCAGTTCGACTTAAGAGCATGCACTTGGAATGGATTAAATCTGTAAGTTGAGGTACCACTGTATTCACGTTAAATTGCCTTATTGGCGTTTTGCCAAAATAAGTAGGTTTTGAACTGCAGTTTGGGCACTCAGTCTCTTAAAATGTTCACCATCACTGCTACAGATACTGTATATGGGTAGGTACCTGGCTAAAGAGACAGCCTGTATGGCCTTAGGCAAGCTGCACAGTCCCTGGATGCCCCAGCAGAATGATAAGCTGCTTCTGAGTATTCTCTACCAGCAAAACCCTGAACAGGGCCAGACAATGTAGCATTTCCAAAATTCTGCACCCTTTACACACACTGGGAAAGTTTAAGACTGAAGAATTCAGGACAAGTATTTCTCAACATCACAGGTAATAATGATAAATCCTAATGATACTGGAGGAAAAGGTCTTTCAGAACTAGGGGTCTTAATCATCTACATTGGATTGTGAAATAATAAAAGATTTATTAGGGATCCCCCCCCAAAGAATTCAATGCCCATGATTCAGTGAAATTCACAACCTAGGCAGTACAATAATGGTACCGTGTATCACTTCACTATGTGACTAGGGTGGAATATATGGGTCAATGGATCTGGGAGAACCCTACAAATCAGAAGCTGTTGAGTCACTTCTCTTGCTCTATTCTCATAAGAACACTGCAGGCAGAAATAGAATCACTGTATTTTTATGTGTGATGTACAAACAGCAGAGTTGAACCCACAACACAGAGATGTGTACATTATCAAAAGGAGCAAAGAAATCAAGAATTATCAAGAGGGTCACAACCTCTTTTCTCAAAAAAAAAAAACCAAATTCATCTGTCATGTGGGCTGAAGCTACTTCAAAAATCCATGCCTAATGCTATGATGAACAAAAATCTCTCTGGAATAATCAAGAATTCTGCAGCATCCCTACATTTCCAGAATGTAGGGCTCCTCTGGATAGGGATCAGGAGACCAAACAAATTTTAAGCATAATCAGGGAGTGATCTATCTGTGACAAAGAAGTTACTTAAATTCTAATGAACTTGATCCTTGTCCAGAAAACAGAACCAGTGTGTGCCCTGCAGTATGTGTATGGCATGAAACCAGCCTAGTTATCACAACATCCATTAAATTTGGACTCACTAGAGCGGAAGGAGCCACTCATGAATCTATAGCCATACAAACAGAAAAACTGGGTGTTAGAGTGTACCATGAAAAGCCAACCTTGGGTTGTAAATTAAAAAAAAAAGAGTTATTCCCTAACAAACCACCCAGTGAACACACACACAAAACACGGAGAATAAAACATTCTCATCCAAAAGGAAGAATGCAGTATTTGTTGTTAGATTTCTCCCCCATAATGGAAGGTTGGAGGCAGAGAGAACACGAGACCGATTATGCAAACATACTGATCTTGAAGTTTCTCCCTTGCTCATAATGTCAAATAGGTTGAATGGTTAGAGATCCAACCATGAGAATAGGAATTTCACATAATGCTACACGATGTGGTAACGGTCCCCATTATAGACAGCTTTAAGAAGAGATATCATGCATTTGTCAAGGCGACGCTTATTAGCAATCATGATTATAAGCTGTGGTCAAGATTAGAGGCAGTATATTTCTCAATACAAGCTACTCTAAAGTACCAAGAACATCTCTTGGGATCATCCTATTTTTTTCAGCTCCCCATAAGTAGCTGGTTAGCAACTCCCTTAGATGTTCAACTGAAATTCCAAGGTTGTCTGAATGATACAACAGGGCTCTTCTTCTGTTCTTATGATTTAAAATAAAGATTTTGGAAAAACTGCGCTCTTGTTTGCCGATAACTGAAAAGGACTATGCATTAACTGCTTCCCACAAAATAGGGAAGGGTGAAGTACCATAACTTGAATGATCACACCCACATGAGATATTCTGGAAGAAATATATGCACCTGTATCAGCCCCTCCCTGTACATATGAAAGGATGAACGATGTCCAGATAATGTGCACAATGGAAATGATTTCAGATCAGATGGGGTTAAAATTCTGCAAAGGAACAGGTTCAATAACTAAGATGAAAGTATCAAAGTGTTCAGGGGACAGAGGATCCAAAGAGACAGAGATCCCAGAGAAGACAGGTAGAATGAAAAGTAAACTGTGGATTCTAAATTGATAAATAGTAATTTGAAGGAAGGAGAACATGTCTTTGACAAAGGGAAGGAGGACGGGTCAAAAATGGAGTGATGAGAGAAGGAAATTTGAAAAATGAACCTTGTGGCAGAATGGAGCAACAAGGTTCTCCGCAGTTCTGTATTCACAACAGTTCTCCAATCTCATTTAACAGTCACACTATCGCTACATATACACACAATTTTAATCATCATAGTGTCTCCAAAGAATCCTGAGAATTAAGTGGGAGCCAAAAACAATTACAAACATCTGCACATTATAGTTCCAGAATTGTCTGAAGAAGCCATGATGAACACGCTGCAGATATTGCCAGGGGAAGAGAGGCAGATAGCACCTCAGACAAAGAACCTTTAGGGGGAAAACCTCCAGACATCTGTATTGCCTTGTCAACTGTTCTCTCATTTTATTAGAAACATCACTGCTTGAAATGCTACTTCATAGTTAACATATATAAAGATCTCTTTCTCCACTTTAATGGAAGAGCGGTCAATATATTTCAAACCCCTGTCATGATTTAGTGATTACAAGGCTCCTTTTGCAGTAATAGAGCAGCCGGAAATATAAAGCCAGATATGCTATTAAGGGAAAGCCATATAAATAAATCTTCAGCACCTTCCTCAATGAAGAATTACTCCTTTACAGTAAACTATGCAAGAAATCTATTTCACCACGTCAAGCAGCTACTTAAAGATATAAATCTGAAGTCAAAACATTCAGACCCAAAAGATCAATTAGGAAATATTAAACTTATGGTCTGTTACTTGATGTAAGCAATTTGGCAAGGCAATTATTCCCCACCACCACCAGTTTTCAAAAGATGCATACTAATAATGGGGCTCTTTGCAGTCTTCCCACATAAACCACGGCAACGTGACCAGCGTTTACAATCTAAAATATAGATTTCAATGCATAATTAATTACAGTTGTTGAACTTGCTTTCCTTTTGATTTCAATAAAGATGTACCTTTCACTTTGCAGTTGGCACTTAAGCATCAGATCCTAGAGAATCTGCAGTTCTTCCTTGTAGAGACAAAGGAGCTCATTCCTCCGGGCATCAACAAGACTTTTAAGTAATAACAGGAACAAAGGATGCCAAAATAACTTTCCTGTGCTGCTCAATTCCAGGTCTGTGAAGATTCTCAGTCATCCAGGTGAGTTTATCTGGAAGTTGAGTCATGGCTACTGGACTTCTTTTTTGAGAGATAGAAATGTTTCGCTGTTCATCCAAACAGCTTCATTGGACCGATTAAGCTGTTTGGATGAACAGCAAAATGTTTCTATTTCTCAAAAAAGAAGTCCAGTAGTCATGACTCAACTTCCAGATCAATTCCAGGTCTTTAAAAAAATGCAAGTTTGGTTAACAAGGAGGAAACAAAACAGTTATCAACTTTTGGTGTGACTACGCCAGAAAGGAGCAGCTTCAGCACTCATTTCCCACATAGGTGAAATCTACTGTCGGCCACACCAAGTACAAAAATGAGTTTTCCAGCTTTAATTACCACCAAGGTCATAACTAACGACCCATACTTTATGGGTATCATTCACAGTCGTTGTGAATTTTTTGAGCTGTTTGGCCGTGTTCTGGAAATTTTTCTTCCTGATGTTTCACCAGACTCTGTGGCCGGCATCTTCCGAGGAAAAGGAGCTCAGGGAACTAGGAGTTCTCTCTGTGCTCTGGGGTGTTGAATGAGTGAGACTGGGGTTCTTAAAGTTGTGGGAAAGGGGAAACTTGTCCTGTGTAGGAGAATAGGTGTTAGACATTGTACTGAGATGGAGGGATTAAGAAGTTTCTCTGCAATTGGGGGTGGCAGGGATCCTTCTCTGTGGTTGATGGGTATCGTTAGCTGTTCTATTGTGTGAGCTGGTGCTTGTTGTGCCAGGTGGGAATCACTGAACTTTGACCTTTTGCAGACTGTAGTTTTCAGTACTGGAAGCCAGGCTTTGTTGAATTTCAGACTTTCTTCTTTTTAGTTGAAACTTTGCTTGTGTTCGTGGATTTCAATTACAGTGATTATTAGTTTTGTCCAGTACCTCTGTGTCATGGAAGAGGACTTCATGTCCAGTTTGTTTCAAGGTATGTTCAGCTACTGCTGACTTTTCTAGCTGTTTCAGCCTACAGTGTCTTTCATTTTATTTGATTCTGTCCTGGATGCTGCGCTTTGTGTTCCCAATGCATACCTGGCCACAACTACAAGGTATCTGGTATACTCCTGCAGTGGTGAATGGGTTCCTTTTGTCCTTTGCTGACCGTAGCATCTGTTGTATTTTTGTGGTGGGTCTAAATACTGTTTCTAGGTTGCGTTTTTTCAACACTTTGTCCATGCACTCCGTGACTCCTTTTGTATGGCAAAAAATATTTTGTTTGTTGGGGGTTGATTTTCTTATTCAGTTTGGTGTCCCCCCCCCTGGTTTGATGGCTCTTTTGATTTCATTCTTGGAATACCCATTTGCCTATAAGGCCCAATTCAGTGGCTGAGTTCAGTATTGAGGAATTTAACTTCACAGTTCCAGTTCGCACAGTCTACAAGTATTTTGATTATGCCTCTTTTTTTACGTGGGGGGTGGTTGGAATTTTTATGTAAGTACTGGTCTGTGTGGGTGGGTTTTCTGTAAATCTTGTGTCCTAATTGGAAGTCCAGTTTGCATATGACCATGACATCTAAGAATGGGAGTTTCCCCTCTATTTCTTTTTCAATGGTGAACTGTATATTTGGGTGGATACTGTTCAGATAGTTTAGAAATTCTTCCAGTTTATCTTCACTGTGGCTCTAAATTACAAATATGTCATCCACATATCGGAACCAGACTGTGGGTGCAAAGGGTGCCACATCCAGAGATTGTTTTTTGAAATGTTCCATGTAGAAGTTTGCTATTACTGGGCTGAGTGGGCATCCTATGGCAACTCCATCTGTCTGGTCATACAAGTCATTATGCCACTGGAAGTAAATGGTGGTTAGGCAATGTTGGAATAGGGCCTTAATGTCTTCTGGGAAGATCTGCTGGATGAGTGCTAAAGTGTCCTTTTTTGGTACCTTGATGAAAAGGGATGAGGTCTGTCAAAGCTGATCAGTCTATGTCTGGGGTTGAGTTTTAGGGTGCTGATCTTGTCTATGAAATTTCCTGAGTCCCTGATGTGGGATGAGGTCTGTCCAATGTGGGCCTGTAGGAGGGTGGCTAGGTGTTTTGCTTATTCATATGTCGGGGAGCCAGTGATGTTAAAAATGGTCCTGAATGGGGTTGAGTTTTTGTGGATTTCTGGGTGTCCGTATGATCTTGGTAAAAGAGTTTCCGTCTTGCAGATTTGAGGAATAACACTGGGGTGCAGGGAGGAACTCCTGACCAGCATGTTTGTTTTGTTATTTTGTTGGTGGGTCCTGCTTTAATTTTCTGTAGGTGATGGGGTCCAAAAGTTGTCAGATTTTTTTTCTTTGTATTCTTCTGTTTGCATGATTACTGTGGCATTGCCTTTGTCTGCCGGCAGGATGATGATGTCAGGATCTGCATTCAAGGAATTGATGGCATTTCTCTCCTTTCTTATGTTGCTATTTTGGGTTTTTGCTTTTTGAAGGATCCTTGTCATTTCACTTCTTATTTATTCTGCTTTTTCTTCTGGAAGATGGTATATGGCTGATTCTGCATTGGCAATGATATCTTTCACTGGAATTATACTAAGTGTGACTGTGAAGTTTCCTCCTTTGGATAAGACCGAGATTTCTTCCTGGGACAGTTGGCGTTGTTAGACTGATTATAATTCGTGAGTTGTCTAATGTGGGTTTTGGTTGATTTGTATGAAATTTGTCAAATTTCTCTTTTTGCCATTGAATGCAGATCCTGACATTTTGGGTAGCTACAATTAATCTTCCTTATATTCCTTATATGAAATGTGAGTGTGTGAATGGAGGCTTGAGGGCAGTATCTTCTGCAGGCTTTGACAGGAGAGATCAAAGAAGTGCCAGGGATGGTATATTTCTTTAAGCACTTCCCCATATCATTTTCTGCTTTTCATTTTTTTAAATGCCCATTACTGATTGACAGCAGGTGGATCAATGGAAAGATGGGAACACTGTGCAAGCAATGTGGCTTCTGAAGTGGGGTGGGCAGACGAAGAAGAGAGGCTGCTGGGAATCTACCTACACGCAGATGACCCATCACATCCCCCAAATTGATGCTGCTGCACAGAAGCCTAATTCTTTTATCTCTGTGGTTTCCCCATTTGCAAGTTTCCACCATCTGGAATGATACAAATAGCTAAAAGCACCTGCAGACACCCAAGGGAAAAAAAAACATTTCACACAGCTTGCAACCCAACATGGATGGGTTGGCCATAATAGGTATAGCAAATATTTAGATATAAATTAGATCACTTGATGTTCAAATACCTATTAACAGAAGATTTTTCTTGTTGAATACAGTCATATTTTAGCAACACTGGGCTGAATAATATTCACTGTTCAATTTACAATTCAGCTAGAATTATTCATTCACAGTAGGAAAGCATGGCATAAATTCCCACAAAAACTGTACCATTGGTAAGTAGGTCCACTGTACACAAAAATAGGTTACCAAAGACTTCCTTTTGAACTTTTGAGGAATGAGAAAAAGGGGTAAAAAACCAACATATTGAGCAGCACCTGTTTTTTTTTTTAAGAAAATGAATAACATTAGGGAACCAGTCGTTAACTTTATTGTATGTGATAATGCTTACAGAATACTAACTCATGTATTAAATAATTAAAGAATCATAAGATGACATATGTTCCTTCCAGATTGCCAGTTTTTATACAAGTAAAATAAGATATCTTTTTGCACAATTTCTATGTAAGAGCTTCAGGTTTTCTTCAAAAGAGAGTGGTGAGAAATTTCAAAACATAGTACAGTTCATGGTGGTATCCAGTGTATGGACAAAACTGGTGATGAGAAAGAAATAGCAGTGAGTGGACTAGAAAAAATATCTAACATGCATTTTTTAAAATTAAGCTTCAGAGACAGTGAACTTACCTTAGGAAATTGTTTTACTGGAATTAATACTTTTTGTCCCAGTTTCATATTTTTGTTAATCACTACATCAATGTATTTTTCTTCTTCTTTGCTTTCTCCTTTTTGGAATTTATCGATCTCTGCAATGAAAAGTACAAAACTTGTTCTCACGTTAATGTTTCTAAATTATTCTGAACATATATTGTTCACTGTTACTCATCTGAGCCATTTTAAAAACATCCATGCTTCCAGACTCAACCATGTGTTCATCCAGCTGAACATTTGTGTTGTGTCATTCCAGAGGACTATAAAATCTCCAAGAGAACTCTCTACTAACTGACCCTGACAGCTGGCAATGAAGATTGAACCCAGGGTTTTCTACATGCAAAACATTCAGCTGTGATACTTCCCCTTACTTACATTGCATTTCCGAAAGAAAAGAGTGGGACATGCCTTATGAAAAAGTAAGGATGGTATGATTGTGCTATATGAAAGAAACAGGGGAACAAGAATTCATCTGGGGAATTTCTTTATAATTGGTTCAACTCATATTGACTCTTAAGTCAATATTTTTATTTCGTTTTTACAGGTGGAAGTTGTTTACAGCAGTGGTAAAAATAAATGGAATGAACTTGGCCCAGGGTACTTGCACTGAAGTCAACAGCACTTCAGGTTGATCTTACATCACTGTGCAGTTATTGCTATATTTTTATCAATTATTTTTGCTCTAATGCCTTTAGCTTTTGTGTGACTTGATGGATAGTTTTAGCACGTTTATTAGAGTTATGTATATATCTGAACTGCCCAGAGCAATGGTCCGTTACTAATGGGTGCAGTATAAAATTTGAAGTAACAAATAAATGAATAAATAAATTAATTAATTAAATAGGGTAAGCCATGAACTGTGTTGGTTCCATCCCGTTGTAACCCAAAATACTCTATTATCAGAACTAGTACTAGGGTATGCACCTTAGATAGCCTACAAAAGCCAATACTAGATTCTGATTTTATTTTCACAGTGTTTCAGTTTTACATGTACCTTTTAAATATTACAGACCTCAAGATAGGCAGTGAGCAGAAGCATGATTCACTGTCTCATTCTACAGCACTAGCCTAGATCTGTATTAGAATGGTGGAGCAACACTGCTACCACCTGGACATCTCCTCAAGCCAGAAAAAAACTGCAGGGGGCACCAAGGGCTCCATCACTTGCAGGGGAGCTAGCTTGTGGCGCTCGACTTGCTGTTTGATAACTTCTGAATTCTGAATTGTAAATTATTATTATTTTGATGAATAATTACGAATTATGAATGTTGCATTCCAACAAGATCTTGCAAGATCCATGTTTTCTCCCACCTTATTCTATCTAAAGCCTAGTTACAGTTGAAGAACATGAGGCATGTTAGAACAGAACATCTAGTGCAGCATTGTCAACCAGATTGCAATGGGAAGGCCATACAGAACATATGGTGCCTCCATCTCCCAATCCCTGATTTTGAAGACTTGCCGATTTCAACACTGGATGCTAGATGAAATCCTCATGGCTAGTAGTCAATGACAACATTATCAATCACACAGTCTCACTATAATAGAACTCATGGAAGTGGTACCAAAACTATTAGCAGCAAGCATCAGCAGGTATTTTTCAAAATCTGCATTAAAAACTTGCTTACATCTATGCCTTGCATGTTATGTTATGCTACAAGAGGAAAATCAGCATTTTGACTCCTTCAAAACATTTTAATACAGTCCAAAATATATACACTTTCCTGCAGAGCTATCAGATTTAGGTACTTGACATTTTTGTTTCATTTTATTTCCATATTTTGAAACTTGAAGGCTGAAGCATTTTTACTGCCCAGGCACTCTGAATGTTGAACCTTTAGCAATTTGTTTTATTTCTGAGCCTGATTTTGCTATATCATTCTACTTTAATATATTATTGTGAGCTTGGCAATATTGTGTTTAGCACATCAATATCTAGAGGAATGACAGGCATATTCAAAGAATTTCTGATGCATAAAAGCCAACTAAGAAGACAGACAATGCCTATATTCTGGGCCTATGTCAAAAAAGCTTTAAGCATTACACATCTCTTGAGACAGGCTTGGAATAATCAAATCTTGACTCAGCTAACCTTTTCATAAATATGTGTATCTCCCTCACATACCTTTGCACTGAAAAAAATAAAGAACAGCTTTAAGGAGAAAGGGACACAAATAAACAGCTTTAGAAAAGTGTAGAAAAATTCTCATCTTAAATTAGACATTACTCATCATGTTTCTGCTTCAAGAGTGACAATTTCCCCGAATTCTCAGGAAACAGAGCAAACATAACAAAAGTTAAAAATGGACTGTGTTAGTTTCACAAACATGTAAAGTTTCAGCACATTTGCAGAAATATGTATTTCAATAACAAGGCAGCTTAACTGCCAAATGTCTATGTGAAGACATTCTGGTACAAGAAGGACAAAAGAAAAGGATCCCATCTAGCCACCTATCACACGAAATATATTGCAAGTCCAAAAGTCTTCAAAGATATTTTTCACGTCACCAGCAAACGGGTCTCCCTGATGATGATAGGATGGAAAAGTAGTGCTTTCCCCAAAGATATCAAAACATGGACAATGTATGTAACAGCTTTGAGAAGATTTAAACAGCCTCACACAAGCTGTGGAGCTTGAGTCCTGAACACCTCTCAATTCAGCCCAAGAAATCCATGGAACCCTACAAAAAAACAAACCACAAGCTCTTTGAATAGGTTCCAGAATTCCAGCTGCTGAAGTCCAGAATTTTTTTTATACAGCAACTCTAAACTGTTAGTGCACTACTAACAAGATTTAACTAAGAAGGTATGGTGTAGAATCACTAGGTCAACTTCTTGATGGAACCGTTGGCACATCGGCCATGAATGTGCACATGTACCTTGGGCTACTGCCAAAACATGAAGGCCAGGTTCAAAGTTGAATCCAAGAATATGCCCCAGCTATGAAAATGAGATCCAAACTATGGGTTTCAGGTATCCTGAAGTTAGTGTCTTAATTATGTTTGTGTGTTACAAAACTGACATAGGCAGACCTGGGCAACTAAGCAATCCTAGTTGCAAATGAACCTTGCACTTCCCTCCTCAGCAACAATCATACAATAAAGTATATAACAAACCCAATTTGCAAATTACGGGAAGTGTGTAAAGCTCAGGTTGTAACAATCATATGTGTATAGTACGTAATGAAATCAACACCATATTCTAATTATCACTAAGGAGACAACATACATGGAAGTCCCTAGAGAAGATCCACAACTCCTTTAATGAACCCAAAAAGATCAAATACAAGAACAAAACAAATGTAAACAGGCACTGCCCACTACTAGAAGTAACTGTCATGAATTGACTGCTGTCATGCTCTCTATATGGGGCTTTCCTTCAAGAGAGTACAGAACTTTCAGGTCTAGCATGGAGCAGCCAGATTAATATTTGAGACTATGAGAGTCAATTATATTGCCCCAATACTGGCTCTGTTGCACTGGCTTCCTGTTAGCTTCCATGCCAGATTTAAAGGTTATAGCTTATAAAGCCTCAAGTCATTTGGGACCGTGCTATCTGTCAGAGTCCTTCCTTCAAGAATATCTACCCATCCAATTCAAACCCCTGAGGCCTCGCTATTTAGAGTGGGCATGCCAAAGGAAATAAAGAACCCAATGACTAAAATTGTATATTATTCACTAATGAGTATTTTTATCTTGCCTTTGTCCTTGGAAAAGGACCCAAGGCGGCTAACAGTAAGGAAGGAAAATACACAGTCCAGTATAATTAAGAATCATAGGCTCGTGGAGATGATGACAGTGTTGAAATCTGCCAACATATATCGGGATAGCTCCCCATAAAACATATGTTCCAGACTTTTAACCATCCTGGTCACCCTCCTCTGGACCTGCTCGAGGTTGTCAACATCCTTTTTAACTTGAGCAGTGCAGAACTGAACAGAGTACTCCAGGTGGGGTCATATAAGAGCAGAATAGAGTGGTACTATTACTTCCCTTGCTCTAGAAACTATGCTTCGGTTGATGCAACCAAGAATCACATTGGCAATCTTGGCCACCGCGTCACACTGCTGACTCCTACTCAATTTGTGGTCGACTCAAGACTCCCAGATCCCATCCACAAGTACTATTCTCCAGACAGGTGTCGCCCATCCCATATCTGTGCAATTCATTTTTTCTGCCTATATGTAGGACCCTACATTTCTCTGTTGAAACTCATTCTATTTGTTTGGTCCAACACTCTGATCTGTCAAGATTGTTTTGAATTTTTATCCTATTCTCTAGGGAATTAGTCACCCCTCCCAAATTGACATCATCTGCAAATGTAATCAGTCTATTATCTATTCCTTCCTCCAAGTCATTGAATAGCACCGGACCCAGAACTACGGATGGGCACCAATGAAAAATGAAATGCTGATTCATCAGTTTGTTCCGTAATGAAATGAAACCCGTTACCCGTAACTAACAAAATTATTTTGAAACATTTCGTTAAAAAACAAGACAAAATGTGTGGGGGGGACAGAATGAAACGAGATTCAATTTTTCCATTTTGTGCTCATCCACAAAACACTGGGGCTCCCCACTCGTCACATCTCTCTGAGCTGAAGAGAAGCCATTTATGATCAGCCTTTGCTGGCGATCATTCAACCAATTACAAATCCACCTAATAGTAGCACTCTCTCTCCCACTTTCTACTAGCTTCTTTGCAAGTATACCATGGGGAACCTTATCAAAGGCCTTACTGAAAACCAGATAAGCTATATCCACAGTGTTCTCATCTACCAGGCCTGTAATTCTATCAAAGAAAGAGATCGAATTAGTCTGGCATGACTTGTTTTTGAGAAACCCATGTTGACTCCTCTTAATGACAGCATTGATAGTTAAATAATTACAGACTGTCTGCTATATTAATCTGCTCTAGATTCTTTCCAGGAACGGAAGTCAAGATGACAGGGCAGTAATTACATACACACTACACTTGATCTTAGCCAAAAGGCCGAGAAGTAATTATTTGGGTCCTCTTTCCCCCCTTTTTGAAGACTGGGACAACATTCACCCTCCTCCAATCTATGGTAACTTAACCAATGGTTCTGAAATTACTTCTGCCAGTTCTTTTAATATCCTAGGCAGTGGTGGCGAACCTTCAGCACTCCAGATGTTTTGGACCACAACTCCCAGAATTCCGAGCCTAAAGTGCCAATGACAAAGGAACTGTGGGAATTGTGGTCCAAAACATCTGGTGTGTCAAAGGTTTGCCACCACTGTCCTAGGGTATAATTCATCTGGCCCCTGAAATTTGAATTCATTCAGGGTTTCCAGGTATTGCTGTTGTACCTTCCTATCAATTCTATCCTGCAGTTTCCACCCTATTTCATTTACTCTTTGATCCGACTGAACTCTTTTTTTCCTTTCTGGAGAAAACTGAGTCAAAGGTGTTGCGTAGTTCTGCCTTGTCCCTGTCTCCTGTTAATAAATGGTTATAATTGCCACACACAGAGACTATCATTTCCTTATTTTTCCTTTTGCTGCAGACATTAAAAAAACCTTTTTACTATCTTTACTCTCTCTGGCAAGTCTAAGTTCATTCTGTGCTTTAGCTTTTCTTACCACCCCCCTGCATATAATGATTATTTGCTTATATCCCTCTTTGGTTCATTCCCTATTTTTCTATTTCCTGTACATTTTTTATATTTAGCTGAGTTGAAAGTCCTTTAGTTAACCATTCTGGTTTCCTTAGAAACATCCCATCTTTTCTTCTTGTTGGAACCGTTTTAGATTGTGCCTTTCAGTCCATAGAATTACAGCCAATAATTGCCTAAGTTTACAAACATTCGCTTTCTTAAAGTCCAGTATGTTTGTCTGGCTATACTTAGCTTCCCCTTCTCACTGTATAACAAATTCCAAAAGAGGATGGTCACTTCTACCTAAAGATCCCACCACTTCAACCCCATTTACAAGATCCTCCCTATTGGTTAAGATCAGATCTAAAATAGATGTTCCTCTTGTTGACTCCTCTACCTTCTGGGTCAGGGAAGCATTTCTGAAAATTGGTTGAGATTTATCTTCATTATAATTACTCACAAAGGAAAATGGCCCAAATGAAGATATACAGCAACCCCTGCCCTTTTGCAGTTCATATACTACAGTCCTGCTACATCGCGGTACCAGAGTATATGAAAAAAGCCCCCTGGGGTAAGCTGGAAAGGCCTGTTTCAGTCCTCCTGTACTTACACTAGGCTTGGTGCTACCGCAAATGGGCCTGCAAGGGCCTTCCCAGACCTGTCAGAGGCTCCAAAACATTTTATTGGTTACTTTCTCCTAAAATTAATCAACAATGACAAATCCAGACAAACAGTAAGCACAATTGGAAATCAATTGGAAATCAGGGCTGGGGGCCCTAGCAGGCCTGTTTGGAGCAGTGACATGCTGGAGGTAAGTAAAAGAGCCCCCAGCTAAGGCCCCCAGCCACGACCTGACCTGCATCTGCATATCGTGAATTTTCAATTATCTTGGGTCAGGTCAGGTCCCTAACCCCTGCAACAGGCAGGGGTGACTGTAGTAGGCTTAATGGACTAATTGTTTAAGGCCTGTGAAGTCAATTTACCACCAGAAGCACCAAATCCAAGATTTTAAACTCAAACCTAATTTTCGGTCACATCCTACAACTGTAACAATCCACAGTGTGATCAGCAGTTCCATTTTTTGACATTCACTAGGCACATTTGCTATTAGAGAAAAAAAACTGCTTGGATTCAAGGTTCTCTCTTCTGGGGTACTGGATGCTGTAAAATTAAACTGCAGGCACTGTGAAGTTCTTCCTTTCCTCTAGCAATCATCCTAAAATGGAGAGATTGTTTCTAGAGTTCAAAAACACTGTTTGCCTGAACAACAGCTCCGTGGTTTAGTTATCTGACTGGGGAGGTAGAGGTTCAGAGTCCAGATTCCCCACTGTGTCTTCCTGAGAGGGCAGGACTCCATGATCCTTACTGTCACTCCAAACTCTGCAGTTCTAAGCCTATTGTTATCCCCAGAATGTCATTCACAATAAAAGAGACAAAGAACCCCCAGGAATACTCTGAAGTTTGTTATTCGGAATTGAATCCATTCAAGATCAATCCCTTCTTTCCTCAGGTTCCATACGACCTTTCAGTTAACCCATTAATGACACTGATACAATTAATATTCATGACTACAGAAAATAAATTTTGCTATCATGTCTTCTGCTACCAGGTCTTCATGAAATTCCAAAATGCTATAGGTTTTTGATACATTGTCGAAAACATTAAAATATCATATATGTAAAGAGCAGCCTTCAAATCAACATATTATGTGCCATAGGAACAAGACACAATAACACAGTTCGTATACACACATCCATGCCCAAAGTGCTACACATATATTAAGCCAGTAATCTCCATATTCTGAAAGGTAGATAAATATTCATGTCCCTACATCAGAGATAAGGCACTGAGGCTAACCAAGTGGCTTGCTCAAATTGTGAAAGTACACAACTGTCAGCTTCACCCATATTGAGCTTTTTTTTTCTCCTCAAGGGAGGCTAGGCAGAGAAAATGTTCACAAACATTTTACTCGTTACTTTCTCCTAAAATTAATCAACAGTCATAAACCCAGACACATAATATGCACAATTGGAAATCAGCTCCTCAATTCATTAGCAATATAATTCATTAGTATCTTTTCTGTTCTTGTTTTGTTTTACTTTTGCAGGAACAGCTTTTTAACTGCCTAAACTCATGTCAAATGGTAAGCATTTAAAGTCAATAATCATCAGTGTGCAATTCAACAGAAATCTTATTTGTAAACAGTTTATTTTAAATGCTAGGCTATCATCGGCCATGCCCTGTGCCCTGAGCAGAGGTTCTTCCCAACCAATTATTTTCAAGACACTTTCTGGCCTTCCCTGATGACTGCACGTAACAGATACATTATGCCATATTTGCATTCATAGTCTAAAACAGCTATGCTTAGCTTGCTAGTATTAATATCATAGTTAGAAAAGACATTAAAAGGAGCATGTCCCCTTCCAACTCCAGAAAGATTTACATCGAGAACCAACCATTTCCAGGTGGAACAAGCAGTGGACTGGGGAACTGGAGGTGAATACGAAGGACAACAGTTTCCTTGAACCCCCCTACATGCTACCAGAATATCTCCAAAAGTCACCAAAAATCTTATACAGCCTTACACAGTATATCAAAAGTCTTACATACACTTTAGTATATAAGATACCAAGTTAATTCAGGGGTAGTCAAGTCAAAGCAATGAGGAAATCCAATCAGGTTTTCAAGGTCGAATGAGTAGGAGGATTTGCCTTCCCTTAATCCCTAGATTACATTCTGTACTACTAGTAGGCTTTGTGTGCTGATGTATTCTCCCAGCTCTGAAATAATAGATGAACATGTGATTAAGGTTTCTGATAATGCTAAGGATTAAAAAAATCCCATATTCCCAACCCATGCACACAATATTTATAGTAGATCCAGAAATTTGTGTCACTGGTGGAATTATTGTATTTTACTCAGAGCATACAGCAGGCTAAGCAAGGATTGTTTCCAAATAAGCCCACACGACAGACCACAAAATCACCGAGTGCATTAGATAATGAAAAAGTAGACTTATTTTACTTTAATCTCAAAGTAAGAATTAATCTCCCTGAGAGAGAACCATTATTGTCAGCTTTGTTACTTCATCAATGTTCTATGTGCAACAGAATGTTTGACCACATTAAACTGATGATCTGTTTGTCAATCTACCCTGCTTAAAAACAAGGAGTCCTTCTATAATTACTGTATATACTCAAATATAAGCCTAGTTTTTCAGCCCTAATTTTGGGCTGAAAAAAGGGGCCCTCGTCTTATATGTGGGTCAATGCTTTTAGCCACTGAGGCAAGTGCTTGGGTCGGTGGCTAAAAGTCATTTTAAACATTGTGTGCCGCTTCTCATGACCCCCCCCCCTGCATCACAGGGGAGTCTAGGGTGGGAAATGCAGCAGGGCCTGGCAAGTGCTTGGGTCAGTGGCTAAAAGTCATTTTAAACATCACACACCACTCCTCCAGCTCACAAAGGAGTTGCTGCCAGGCCCTGCTGCATTTCCCACCCTAGACTTATACTCGAGTCAATGTGTTTTCCCAGTTTTGGGGGTTAAATTAGGGGCCTCGACTTATACTCGGGTCAACTTATACTCGAGTATATACGGTAGGTTTATCCAATACCCTCTGTTCAGAGCTGAGTGCTATACTGGGAATAGTTTAATTATGAGTAACAAAAATGTTGAGGATCTTCAATGAACTCTACAGACATTGCCTTTGAAAATTTGGATATCACACTCCAAAAGAGCCAAACTGCCTCTGGGGCACCTGAATGCTCTCAAGAAAGTTCTCCAACTATGAAGTAAAATTACGGAACAGAAACAAAGCCAAACAATTTGCCATGCAAATGCTAATTGGCTCTAATTTGTATGAGATATAGGCATGGCAAGTGGGAAAAGGCATTTTAATGATAATGGTCAGAATCCTATTGGATTTTTCAGTGTGTAGAAGGAGCTAATTGACACTAACAAGATGCAAGTCACTCACTTGGCTACACATGCCACATGTGCCCAGGCTTGTGACTGGTATCTCCTTGAGTAGTCTCAATCAGTTGCTGAGACTTTTTCTAAACTCAGAAAAACCCAACAGGTTTCCATCACCACCACCTTTTTTGACACTGTGATGTGCTGAGTGGCAGCTGCAACCAACCTAAATGAGATTGGAAGCCCAGGAGTCACTCAAATTTACCAACACAGAGCTCTGAAATACATAATGAACATCAGTGAATGATGTTTCTTGTGGCCAGTCACATTATATATTCTGTTTGGCTGACCGAACAGCATACCTCAAACAGCATAGTGACTAGGCAAAAGGTACTATAAGCTTCGTAACATATGCTCTTTTGAGATTTCACATTGGCCTAATGAACTCTCCTTTTAAAAGCCCTGCTGGTTTGGGGCCTCTAAATACTGTCTGCTGCTCCCAAAATGTCTAGCGCTGTTGTCCTCATTGTATAGCTAAATTTGTATCCCAATGATACCAGCTTCCAACTCTTCCACAATTCAAAATCAACACTCTTATTTCTCAGAGAACTCAGAATGGCTTACACGTAGAACATTCTTTCTATAAGCAAGCACGCTCATTCACCCTGTCTCATTTGTGAAAACATCTAGGACTATTCTGTCAATAGAGCATATTTACTATTGCTCCTTATTCTCTTTTGTTCCAATGCACCAAGCAACTGTTTTACATTTCCATCTTCATTCTACCTTCACACCATGACTGGGTCCTGATGGATCAAATAACAAGGAAGGACAATGGGTGGAGTATGTTTGGACACAAAAGACATTACGAGATAGTCACCTCCAATCTTGTAAGTATCGTGTCAGAGTAGCAATCAAAAGTAATGAGCACAGTACAAACTATAACGTGAGGGTCAAATAAGCTGTGGTATATAATTTCCTTTAAATGAAGGTCAAAAACTTTGCAGAGACAGATAGCTGGGATAACCCTAGTATAATTGTCAATTTGTATCTAGGAACAGAAACAAGGTAGGTCTGGAGCAATTTGGTTCTTTCATATGACCTTGGTACAAAACTGGAAAACTTTCTTATGTCTGATGCTTTTAAAAGCAGGCAAACAGGCATTAGTTTTCAATTATCTATTTCCTCCCAAAACTAGTGATGTCTATTAGAAAGTTCTCCAGCACAGCTCCTGCCTCCTCTTAGCCAGAATTGTTATGCTGTTGAATCAAGACCCCTACAGTGCCAAGAGCAAACAAACAAACAAACAAACATTTATGATAAATAACAGTAGAAATATGAGATAGATTTCCTTCCCTTAAAAGACAATTATGGTTCCCTCGGGATAGTTAGTATTATCACTCAGGTTCATGAGTACAGTGGTACCTCAAACAGACCATAGATAACATTTGTAAGGTGGCAGCTAAAATACCAACAGTTTTTTTTGTTGTTTTGCTCTTAAGTCGAATTGCTCTTAAGTCAAGTTGCTCTTAAGTCGGGACACCACTGTATTTCTATACAGTATTGTGCATTTCCAACTGTATCGTAGTCCACAATGATATGTAAAATCTTGCAATTATCAAATTTGCCACAAATAAAAGTCACCAGTTCCCACTTATAGACTCCCAAGGCCACATAGGGAGCAGAACACAAAGGTTAAACCTCACAACCTAACCTTATCTCAACCTTGCAAAACCAGACAAAATATGTAGGCGTCCAGCACAACAGGAAGGAATTCTAAAACTAAAAAAAGCCTAACTAAGTGAGGGATACCAGACAAACATGTTTCAAGTCCTTGACAATCACTGTAACAAGCAATTTGGCAACTTCTGGTATACATAATAGAACAGATAAAACAGATAAGTTACACAGCTAACTAGGGTCCATCCAAGCATTTATGTCAATGGCTTATTCCAGAGTTCATGATTGTTATTTTCTGAGTCAGACAAAAAGAGGATTCTGTGGCTCAGCAGATACTTTTTGGTTTAGCTGCGGCTCAACAAGAGGCAGAATCATCTACAGAAGGCATGTTCACACCTACCTCAGTTTAATACGCAGGAGGAGAAAATGGATATATATGGCCACTTCCTTGCATAGTTTCTTAATAGTCTGTGATACTAATCAGAAACCTCAGCACAGAGAAGAGGCTAAATTTTCCCTTAAAATCATCCATATTTCATGATAGAAGGTGGGGGTGGGTGGGATTAGATCACTAGTCTCTGCACTTCTGCCGCACATAGAACTCAACAACCAACAGACACAGTCCAGAAGAGAACCATTTGTTACACTTCAATAGATAGCTCAAAGGGTGAAGTTCAAGGCTGAATAGATCTAATCTATAAATATATACTAGTAAACAGAAAAGGCCATCTGATAAAGGGGTGTATTCTTACACTGAAGGCATGGGTGAATGGTTTTCAGGCAGACAAGGGCAGTGTGCACTGTGGCCAGAACCTCAAGAGACCATCTCCCCAAAAAGCCATGGGAAAATAGCAGTATGGCTTCCAAGAAATTTTCATGTTTTTAGAGTGGTTATTTTAGAGATGCAAGAACAAGCATCGAGAGGAATGTCCACAGATTTTTCAACCCATTCCCACTGAGGTCCTACAAAACAGTATCTTCTATGACACCCCCTGCCTAGCTTATTTAAAAGACACACTGAACAGACAAGGATCAGATGCCTCAATAACAAGAGGGGCAGCAATCTTGTACGCAGGAAAAGGTTTAGCCCCATCAAAAAACGAATTCAAGACTGTTTAATGTTAGTTTTATTGGCAAGTCATTTTCTTATTCAATAAATCCCTTCTGAATAAAACTAGGCTTAATTCTATGAGGGGAAAGTATGGTAGAAGGAAATCCTATTGACCTTGCGGTAGTTGGGGGTGGATTTCACAAGGACTTTTTAGAGGTTGCTCATTCATAGGGTTGTCATAAACTGGATGCAACTTGGCAGCATGAAACACAACTATCTCTGACAGTCTGGGTAAAGTTGCAAAAGTAATCAGAGTGAAGGGAGGCTAATACTGCTTAGATCACTAAGCTTTGCATCTCACCGAGATTCCCCATGACTAACTGCGACTGCAGAAGCATGTTCTTCCTGTCACATACTCAGCCTGACTGATTCTTCTGATGACCAGTTTCAGGTGTCAATCTCTGCAAGATCACTTCTATTTTATTCTTCTCCTGGTATAACCTGTGACCAGAAAATGACTACCCTTCCATGAATTGTGATGTTGAAAATTGTCCTTTCTCCTTTGACATATTTTCAGAAACAATATAAGGAAGCATAATTTTTCAAATACTATTTTTGTCCTCCAGTTTACCCACCCAGCCCAAAATACAGAGACAACATCATGTAGCCACCTTCTGATATCTCTGTTCTCATCCCTTCCAGGGTAAGATAGGCTACTTCAAAAATCACACCAAATTATATCTCTATCTATGCGCGCGCGCGCACACACACACACACACACACACACACACACACACACACACACACACACACACACACACACACACACACACACACACACACACACACACTTTTCTGGGCAGGTTCTACCAAACCAACAGCAGATATCTGGCAGACCAAAGCCAAGACCGCAGTAGAAGCAATTTCTAAACATTATTAAATTTCCTTATTGCTGGCTGGTATTCTAAAAAGACTTGCTCCACCAATAAAGAAGAGCAAGTTTCAGGCATATTTGGAGCCAGTTGTCACAAGAAATGACTTGGAATCAGTTTTTCTCCCTTTAAGGGAAGAGAACAGCTATATTGTGCTCCCATTCTTTACTTTCTCCAGCTCTCAAACCAATTATTTAGAAGCCTTAATAATCAGTCTTCCTCTTTGCTGAATACAAGACTTTTATAAAACAAAGTTCTTGCAGATCTGAATAGTTCAGCTCTTTCAATACTGACAGTTTCAATGCTAAGGACAGTATACAGATGATTAATGCTGAACTCTTCCAACTCTTCCAAACAGGATCAGGCAAAGGGTTAAGCTACATTTCTCGCTCTTAATTGCACAGGCCATTTAGGTGTCCTGTTTGGAATGGGCTATCTTCTGCAATTATCAGACTCCAGAGGTCACCAATTAGAACCCTGCGAAGATCTGAATTAAAAAGAAAGCTTTCCAATTAGGTGAAGTAATGATCCAAAAAAAAAAAACAACAACCAGAAATTATTTTGTTCATTCTGCACTCATTATAAAAACTATTTCCTTTGTGTGAAGATTCTACGACGCATGTATCCTCCTGGTGACATCACACCACAGGACAGAAGAATGATTGCACAAATGTAGCTGAGAAGTAGAACAGAACTACGTCCAGATATTGCAGGATATGAGACGGTTGCCTTTGGTCTTACAATTTCCCTCTAACCAGGTTAATGTTGTGGTTAGTACTAGAGAAGACCCACTGTCACCAGTCACAAGTAGCTGGTCTTACTTTACAAGGGTGGGAGGGATTCAGCGAAGCCCCATCACTTGAGGTCCTCTAGGACAGTGCTCCCCAACCTTTTTATCACCGTGGACCGGTAAATGCTTGATAATTTTTCCCTGGCCCGCTTGTTTTGGTTTAATAAGATAAAAATGTAAATGCCCCCCACCGCTACGCACATGCGTGCAAGTTCCCACTCTAGGGGCGGTGCTCATCTCCGTACTCAAGCCGAAGAGCCAGTGTTGTGCGATGAGTCCTTGGCATCGCTGCAAGGAAACCCTGTTTTTACTTCCTTGCATTTTCCCCCCATGGGCTTCCTCATTTTCTTTCTTTCTTCCTTCCTCCTCCTCCTTTCGTTCTTCCTCTCTCTCCCTCACTCCTTCTCTCCCTTTCTTTTTCTTTCCCTCCCTCCTTCCTTTACTTACTTTCTTCCTCCCTTCCTCCTTCTCCCTCCTTCTTTCTTTCTTTCTTCCTCTTCCTCTCCTTCCTCCCTCCCTTCCTTGCTTCCTTTCTCCCTTCTTTCTTTTTCTTTTCTCTCTCTCTCCCTTCCTCCTTCTCCCCCTTTCTTTCTTTCTTTCTTTCTTTCTCCCTCCCTTCTTTCTTTCTTTCTTTTCTTCCCCCTCCCTCCCTCCCTCCCTCCCTCCCAGGCCTTTCTTTCTTTCTTTCTTTCTTTCTTTCTCCCTCCCTTCTTTCTTTCTTTCTTTCTCTTCCCCCCTCCCTCCCTCCCTCCCTCCCTCCCTCCCTTCCCTTTCTTTCTTTCTTTCTTTCTTTCTTTCTTTCTTTCTTTCTTTCTGGCGGGCGGTGGTGTAATGATCCAAAAAAAACAACAACCGGACGGGTTATTTGCGGGGGGGGCGGTGTCATTCTGGCGGCATTATACGGGGCTATTGCGGGGTCTTTGTGCGGTAGGATTCTGCGATGCATGTATCCTCCTGGGACATCACGGGGGTCAGGGGGCAGCGGGGGGATTGATTGCACAAATGTAGCTGCGCGCGGCGGCGGGCGGGGGCAAGAACAGGGGTATGGCCAGAGGACGGGGCGGTGTGGGGGTCGTGGTGGCGGCGGCGGGACGGTTGCCTTTGGGCTGACGATTGCGGGGGGTCGCGGCGGTGGGGGTCGCGGCGGCGGGCGGGGCGGGGTGCGGGGGTTGGGGTGGCAGGGGCTGGGGCGGGGCCGATGGCGGGGGTCGCGGCGGGGCGGCGTCACTTGCGGGGGGTAGCTGGGCTTGTGGGGGGGTGGCGCGGCGGCGGCCTGGTGCCAATTCATCCACGGACCGGCACTGGTCCGCGGCCCAGGGGTTGGGGAACACTGCTCTAGGAAAGGTACTCTAAAAGCCTTGTAAAGAGCTTAAGGTAAATATTTAAGACAAACCAAGACCAGCAGGACAAAGAATTCAAAGCTACAGACCTGAGAATTCAACAGAGACAACCCATGTTCTCATAAATACTGACTGGACTGGAATCAATGTTAGCCAAAGACACATACACTCTCTCTGCGTATTCTTAAGCAATTTTCCTGCTCCACAAACTGCTACTGCGGGGATAAGATAAGACAGGCTACAGGAGAATTCTGTCTTGTGTCTTTACCAACAGCAAATCCCTATCCATTAAGAATTTAAAGAATATACTCAGTCTCTCATCCCTCAGCCTATACAGTGATGGCGAACTCTTGAGATACCGAGTGCCCAAACTGTGATTCAAAACCCACTAATATTTCGCAAACTGCCAATACAGCCATTGAACCTGAATACAGCTGGCTGTGAAGGGGCAATATCAGGTGCCCACAGAAAGGGCTCCGAGGGCCACCTTTGGCACCCGTGCCATAGGTTCGTCAACACTGGCCTAAGGTGACACACGAGGGGAAAAGTTGTCAACTAATAAAAAATCATTTGCCTCTGTGCGAGAGGGAGATTGCTTGGTACATTACCGAATCAAAAGTACTCCACAAAAGTTTTCTCATTTTTTTTTCTCTTAACACTCCCCCTCCTGGTTCCCCAATGCATTATAACTCTTGTAATCTGGCTCAACAGGCAGAATGTTTTTGCTCTTTTTCACTTACACCTGTAAAAACAAAATTAAAGAAGCATTTGTGTGGTGTGTGTGTGTGGGGGTGTGTGCACGCGCACACATGTGTGCATGTGTGCGTGTGTGTGAGAGAGAGAGAGAGAGAGAGAGAGAATTTTAATAGAAGACACAATGTATAGTTTCTGTTTATGTCCACAACCCCCTATTATGTTACTATGTCCATGCAAGGTTACCAAATGAGTAAGATAGGATTCCTGTACCTACCAACATTTCTTCTTTTTAGCAACGATGAAATGCACATGAACCTTGTCCTCTTGTTTATCTATCTGATCACCCTACCCATGAGTGTGTGCCCTCTTGAAAGCCACAAGAAAGCAAAGTGAGATGCACTTAGTCCAATATACACTCAGTCCATTAGTTCCTAGATACCATAATCATATTTTGAGAGAATTCAGCTGCTTTGCTCTTTTGTGTGTGTAAGTGTTCATTAAAAATTAAGTGCAAATTCTTAAGTGCACTGGAAAAACGAGTACTGTACATAAGAACGCAGTTACTCAGCAAACAAACATGGAACTGGGCTCCCCACCCCCAAGTATTTCATTGTGAGTCTTGTTACAATAAATGAATGTGGTTTAAATGTGGTTTAGAAACTTGCAGAATATAGCTTATATTACATATTTACACCATATACATCAAGATAAGACACACAGCACACATACAGAGTAGTGAGAAACTGCTATCTCACCAAAAGTAATCCCAAAGTAAATGGATTTCAATGCTGCCTTTTATACACATTGGCAACATAGTTTAGACCAGGGGTCCTCAAACTAAGGCCCGGGGCCCGGATACAGCCCACCAGGGTCCTGAATCTGGCCCGAGGAACTAATTGCAGACCCCCTCACTCCCTGCTTCGAGAGCAACCAAGCGAGACGGCCTCCGCAGCTGCTTCTATTGCTGAGGTGGGCTGTGTCACTTCCCCCAATCACCGCCCAGATGATCGGTGGGCTGGCTAGTGGGGCAGTTCAAAGCGGGAGGGCCGTGCCAATGTTTCCCACTCCCCCCACCCCCCAGATGATTGGGGCGCCTGCTACAGCCAAGTGGAGCACTTTAAAATGGGAGGGGCACAGCAAGGTCCCCCCGCTCCCTCCATTGTCTGGGGCTCCACCCCTGCTCTTCCTCCACCTCGCCCACCCGCCTTCCTTGCATGGCCATCACCGCTGTGTTATTATGGTTGTGAGGAAGGAAGGGGGCAGGTGGAGGAAGCACCAGCCAGCCAGCTATCCAAGCGGGAGCAGCCGCGGCAGTGGACCGAGAGAGGGATGGACAGTGGGCAACTGAAGGGGAAACTAAGCAACTTCCCGCCTGCCCAGCCCCCTCTGAACAGCCGCCTCGCTCCAAAGAGGGAGGGAGGGAAGGGAGGAGGGAGCCTAGCCATGGCTGGAGGTGGAGTCTGCCGCTGCCACTGGGTTAGTGACCAGCGAGGAGGAGGAAGAGGTGCTGAAGAAAGAAGAGAAGGGAAGGGAAGGGAAGGCCAACAGTGGCCTGGGCCTGGTTCCTGGGAGTCTGGCGGGGCTGCATTTGGCCCAGGTTGGTGACGGGCAGCCTCGCTGGGCTCGGCCAGTGAGCAGGCTTTGGGTGGCTTTGGGAAGGCTTCCTGCCCTCCCTCCCTCCCTCATAAGAACATAAGAAGAGAACTGCTGGATCAGGTCGAAGGCCCATCTAGTCCAGCTTCCTGTATCTCACAGTGGCCCCACCAAATGTGCTTGGGAGCGCACGAGACTAGATATCTTTCTCCTGATACCACTGCCCTGCATCTGGCCCTTGAAGTACCCCGGTTTTAAGCCTGGAGATTACACATCTCCATCATGGTTTGTAACCTGTGATGGACTTTTCCTCCAGGAATCTGTCCAATCCCCTTTTGAAGGCATCCAAGCCAGATGCCATCACCACATCCCGTGGCAGGGAGTTCCATAGACTAACAACGTGCTGGGTGAAAAAATATTTTCTTTTATCTGTGCTAGCCAGGGTGCATGGCCAGATCTGTGTGCAATGGGGCCAACCTTACTGTCCCTGCCACAGCTGCTGCTCCTCATCTTGAGCAGCCACCCAGGAGGCAAGGAGCGCCGGGTTTGCCTGGGCTGCAGCCTCCTTCCTGACACAAGGAAGGAAGGAGAGTCACTCCAGACACCGCCAGCACTGCAGGAGTTGGAGGAGGATGCACACCAGAGGGATCCCAGCAGCGGCACCTCAGGGTGGCAATCCAGAGCAGGAGGCATCACTGGGGCCCTGGAGACGCGCCGATCATGGCCCTATCGTGGGGGACTCCGGCCACTTGTCACTCCCCCTTTTTTCCATGTCAACCTTTTTTTGGACTGTGGTCCAGCCCCCAGCTATGTCTGGGGGGGGGGCGGGGCAGTGGACAGGCCCGCTGTTTGAAAACTTTGAGGACCCCTTGTTTAGACCAATCACGTGAGTTTTAGGTGATTATCCATGGCACCTGGACATAATCATTCTGACCTTTTTATGTGATTGTTCCATACACCTATGTCTACCAAATGACTATGCATTTTACACAGAAACCATTTTATGAATCTGTTAAATACCATGTTACATTTTGTCAAAACTACTTTACTTGACTACCCCTCACTAAACACAGGGTGAGCAGGCAAACCCTCATCCATTCCCATGTCCACAGATCCGAGAGGGTCCTGATGATAAATAATTTGGTTTACTGAACAGCCTAGTGGTGGCATCAAAGGTTGAGATATGTTATTGTCTGTTACCTTTTGCTTTTACTGTAACCATTATCATGCTTATTCTATCATGTCCTGCTAGCTTATCGCAGGCTTACAGAGAGGGCACAGAGGATGAGGGATCCCAAAGACCAGAGTCCAATCCCCTACAGATACAGGAAATTCACAGCTAAAGGATCCCTGATGGATGGCCATCCAACCTCTGCTTAAAAAAAGTCTCAAACAGAGATATGAAGGCCTGGGGGTACAGAAAAATGAAAGAAAAACTTCTGGTGTTTTTTCCTGAAGCCATTTTCTTTGTTTGTTTTCTGAAAAATTGCAAAAAGAAAAAAATTAGTATGGAATGTATTATTTTAATTTGATGAATAAAATATTTTAAGACAGGGGGTTCTAATATTTTCCAAATCATTTCTAAAAATATGCATAGTATCAGATTATTCTAATTTCGGTGCACTGAGAACAAGCAACTCTTAGGTTACAAACTGAACTCTCCAATGTAAGAACAAGATGCATTTCTTCCTTTTTAGGAGGTGCTGCTGTTGGCATAAGAAAAAGGTTTCACTTTTGTTTTTGCAATTGTGTGAGTATATTTTGTTCCATTCTGTCCTCTCCACTAGGCCTCAAAGCACTGGAAGAAAAGAGAGCAATAAAAAGAACCTAAAAGTATAGACTTAATTTAAATTTAGTTAATTAACTTAATTTAAATAGGAAAGAGTTTACATTTATCTGATTCCAGAAAACTGAATCATTTAGTTACATTAATTTATAAAAAGTAAATTCTGTATTTTAATATGCTTGTTGTGATAATTTTAAGCCAAGTCAAATAGGCCATAGTCATATTTTTTGTCCCTAAAGTAACAATGACATTCATACTGTAAAGGGTAGGGAGTGCTGATGTTGCTTTTTTTTTACTTTTCCAAAAAAAAAAAAAAGTTCCCCCACACCCAAGAAACCAGGATTTTTCCAAGGTTTAAAATTTCTGGAAATTTTACATCTCTTGTCTCAAATGGAGGCGAGTCCTTCCTTCTCCAAGGCGAATGATTCCCACTGCCAGAATGTTCTTCCTAACATTTAGTTAAAACTTCACTTCTTATAACCTGAATCCATTACTTTCTGTCCTATACAACCGCAATGGAAAAAAAAACCCAAGCCTTTTCTACTTCAAAATTTGAAGATGGCTATCACATCACATCTCAGGCTTCTCTGCTTTCTGCTAAATATCCTGTTTCCTCAACCTTTCCTCATAGGACTTGGTTTTCCAAACATCCTACCATAAATATACTGGCTGTGATCCTCTATACACATTCCAGCTTATTTGCCTCCTTAAAATGTGGTGCCTAGAACTTGACACCATACCCTAGGTGAGACCTGACCAATACAGGAGTGCTCCTATAGTTTCCCTTGACAGGAACACTTCACTTCTGTTGATACATCCTAGCATAACTTTTCCTTTCGTACTGCATTAGACAAGAATGGCAGAGGACCACCACTTATATAATTAGCAACAACCTTTGCCACTCTTCCAACAGCCATAAATCTCACGCCTTCTCCTTTCCTCGCCCTACTTTCCATTTCTTACATTGGTCAATGTTCCCCTCTCTTCTCCCACTGCTGTTTGTCTCTTGTGTCACTTTTTGTGGCAGTCTGTAGTTCCTCTCTCTGCTCCCCATCACCATTTCAGCCAACAGCGTATGTTCATCTAAATGACACAGGAAATTGGACTTACACTCAGGTCTAGTCTTGCTTCATAGGGCCTTAAAGGTTCGATCCCATCCACTACTACGTATGTGTATGTGATTACTGTACTTGAGAAGTTGCGTTCAACAGAGCTTACTCATAGGAGAATGAACATAGGGTTAGGCTGCCCTGTTAAGAGCATCCTCCCTGGGACTACAGATTGCAAACGAAACCTAAGCACCACAGGTCAAGAGACTGGTTCCTCTCCTGTTTTGGAAAGAGAAAAGGAAATACCCTGGAGAAGCCTTGCGAACACAAATCATAACCTTCAAACTCTTCTGAACCCCTCCATGATGCAAGAGGGAAGGGAAAACAAAAATATGCTAGTACTGTATTTTCTTTTCTTAGGCATTCATCTAAATTATACCGTAAAGTCACTACTGGCAATAGGCTACTGCCATTTTGCACACCCAGTTATGAGCAATTTCAGAGAACAGAACATCATTAAAATCTTCCCTTTGGCACAGAGGAACCTCTCAAAGGAGGATTCCAAAATGATATGCCTGTTACCTCTCCAAACCCACATATTTATTGCACATTAAGTATTTCTGAGCTTGGAGCAAATGTTATACAAAAGTTTCTATTGTAAGCATGCCAACTAACATTCTGATTCTGATTCTGATTCTGATTCTGATTCTGAGAGAGAGAGAGAGAGAGAGAGAGAGAGAGAGAGAGAGAGAGAGAGAGAGAGAGAGAGAGAGAGAAGAACATTGTGGCATGTTCGAAGGAACTAATTTTCCAAGACTAACTTCCTATATTTTAATATGAACTTTCACAGGTCAAGCCCACTTCCGGAAACAATTTTTAAACCTTACAGTACACAACTGTCATCTTTATAGATGGCCACATGACCAGCTGTACAAATAACAAATAGAACATGAATTGTTTATTAGTAATAGAACAGGCTATTAGGCTGGTTCAATCATCAGTCTGCAGATATAACAGCACAGTTTGGACAAACGGCATACATGTGGGAATCAAAGTATGTTTTCCCACTTGATTTAATCCTTTACTTGCCTTCAGTTTTTAAAATGGGTTTCTTGTAGTCATATAAACTTATCTGAGCTCTTTCTCTTTCATGTCTGGTTTGGTAGTGTGTACGGTTCCCTCATGTCCCCCTCAAAAACAAAAAAACAAAAACAAAAAAAAAACACCCATGACTTTTAGATAATTTAAAGACTGTTCCAGCAGACTGAAATGTTCTGCAACAGGTTGTAGCGAGCCGTCATTCCTGGTGTCAGGTTTATTTCCATTTATTTATGTAGTGACTGTCCTATGTCGAGTACATCAAAGGGCAAATTAGGAGAGGAACAAGTAAACATGCTTCTGATATTATAAGAAGCATTTAATTTACTAACAAAACAAGAAAAGAATCATTCTACATCTTTAACTTGATATATACATACCAGAGAGAAATATACACACCAAAAAGAATTACAATGTAGGTTTCCTGCACATTTAAAGTATGTTTAGCAAAGAAATTCACTCTTGTTCATTCCTTCTTGAAAAAAAATAGGGAATCTATTTCATCATTTTCATAATCCTTTGACATTACTGCAACATATATCTTTCTGATGAAGTGTTCTGCAGAAGACATAATAGGAGTATTTTCCCCTGATGAGGATACTTTTCAACCATTTGGGGAGTTTATTCATCTTTGCAACTGTCTTTTTCTGTGAATTATTATATAACCAAAGGCTAAAACTCCACTACAAATGGCAAAAATAAAACACAATTTCCAGGCTGTCCCCACTTCAACATCTATTTTGCTTATTAATTTGCATTAAGGATAAAATACTGTGGAAGCTTTATGCCATTCTTTGTTCACGCAAGAGAGCACAGATTAATAAATACCAGATCATGTTCACTTGGTGAGGGACACCAAGTACACTGTCATGGGTGTAAAACTCCTTGTCCTTTTCTTCTGAATTGATGTGTGAGTAGTATACGGGGGATTTATGGCTTTGGCAGCGGGTTTGACAGAAGCTACCCCATATACTACTTGTATGAAACCCTCATGTTCTTAAATTCACCTTGAGCCTACACACTGTATCCTATTAAGGAGATTCTAAGTAACACAACGGGATAGACTTCCCTGGAATTCCATCCATTTTAAGAGGTTAAGTAGCTTTTTATTCCCGCATTGTAGACCTTGTATCCTCTGCTATTCTTTCAAGATTAACAGATATTCTAGAAAAAAATCCTTAACTTTAATCTGGGAGGCTACCTGAAGAGTGGGTGTACATTTGATGTAGATGTTTTGAGTTTCCCATTCTTAGCTGCCACCGTTCTCTTTTTGTCACTAACACCATGTCTATCAGGTTACATGATAGATGCTAAGAGGCTCTGACTTCAAGCATCCAGTTACAGTTCTACAGCTTTCACTGAGTCAACCTGTATGGACTGGCACATTCAGCTACAGAATGCAATAGGGCCAGGGCTGCAGATCCTAACATTTGTGGTTGAATTCCCAATTACTTGTGATGGTTATTCAAGGTTGTCACTAAAATTTTATTTTAATTTCCCTGACTTTCTCTGACCACCATTCAAACACACGTTAAAAAATGAGTAAGTCATGTTGCATTAACACAAGGCTTAATGAAATGTTCCACGCTATAATTACACAAATCTCAACTGCAAACATATATGTCAAAGAAAGAGATTTGATATCGGCTTCTTTCAACATTAACTGCACCAACATCTATTTAGGAGTTGCACCAAAAATTACACCAAGATAGAAACTTCAATTCAAGTAGACTTTGAATGCTAACAAATGAAATAATGTTTGTTATTGTTTTAAAGGTACTCTAAAAATTAATCTTCTATCTAAAATGGCTTCTCTGAAGTCACATTACAAAACTTCTAATTAGAAATTATATATCAATCTCACTTTCCCTGAACAATTTCCATTTCCCAGACTTTCCAGAAAGTGGCAACCCCAAGTTCCTTGTGCAAACCTTTTGGCACCCAAAAATGTCACTTAGCAGCAGTATGGAGTGAAGTTTGCCTTTTCTAACATGTCATTTTCCTGATCAATATAATTCTACCCATCTATTTTATTTTTGTGCTATCTAAGCCAGAGTGCCATGTACCTACATATCATTTTGTCTTCTACAAAGTGAAGTTGGACAGCACATTTTAGGGCACCATTTGCTAAGGAGGAAAACTGTCAGGAGCTGAATAGGTGGAGTCAGATCTGCCTCGCAAATTGTTTCAATCAAATCTGGAAGTAACCACAGCTTAATTACAGTGAAGGAACCAAATACAGTGTATAACAAACAGTTTGTATAACATAAAATCAGTACAACATAAAAAATTCTGGAGATAGGGGGAATTTGCTTAACAGAATCGCCTATGGAGAGAATCCGTACAACATAAAAATGGTCGTGATTAGGGATTACTGTTTTCAATGCATTCCTATGGGAAATATGCATAAAGGAAAATTTGCTTAACATAATTTCATTTGGAATGAATTAGTGCCTTTATACAAGGGACCACTATACCGGGAAAAGTACCCCACATGCAGCTTGAGTCTTGGAAAAGTGTTACAGAAAATAATACATGACCAAGGGAAAGTGTCTTCCCCTTACTTCATTCTGATATCTCTTTTTTAATATTGTTCATTTATCCATGGCACCTGAAAGGGCTGCTAAAGAGGTAAAGGGATGTTAAAGAAAATGATGATCATAACAAACCCACAGAATTTGGGGGGAGTAAGGCAAGAGCACCACTGCCAATATTCTACATTGTTCAGTCTCTGGATACAATGTTCCTTCCCATATTTAACTGTTTATCCAGCTAATATAACTCAACTGGTATTGCAAGGAATTTTAACAATTCTATCAAGGGGTTTTATTTGTTATTGCTTTCAAGGACTTCAAAAGCGACACAGATATCTATTTCTTTGAAAATGATGTGTTCCAATAAAAAATTAGTCCAATCAAAATCCAGCTAGATTGAAAAGACATGTAAGCTGGCAGGCAGTGGATGTTTTAATGGAAGTTTAGCAACAAAATGGTCAAAGGTCAGCTTTTCAAGGATAAGAAGATCCCCATTTTATTTCTACCCTGTGACCAAGTCTTCAGGAAAAACATCTGTAAGAGGCTGAAGCTGCATAAATCCCAAACCACTTGGCAGTCCAACAATGGTTACATTGTTTGTTTTTAAGCTTTTTGTGTGAACTGCCCAAAGTTCCTTTGGGAAATGGGAGCGGTATATAAATAAATAAATAAATAAATAAATAAATAAATAAATAAATAAATAAATAAATCCTCTGCAATTCCAATCTGTATTGTGCAATCACAGAATGTTCAAATTTGCTGGATGCCACTAAGAGCATAAAAGGTTAAATGGGCTAGACTATTCCATCATGCCTTAATAATGTTTAACATGAAAGGGTAGTGAATTTCTGCTTGCTGGGGGGGGGGGAGGGTTAATGAGGAAGGGACCAAAGGATGATGTAATGTTTTGGAAACTTGTAAAGACTGGAAATATATGCTGTCACTTCCTCAATAAAATAAAAAAGGTTAATTTTTGTTATACAGCAGGACCCTTTCATGCAATGCATTTTAATTACGTTTGACCTCATGCCCATGGGTAATTGTAGTTTGCTGATTAGGTAACGCCAACACATCCAGCAGTCACTTCATTTAATGTCTGCCAGGCACACTGGGGATAAACACAGCAGACATTTTCTACAGGTGACCTTTTTATTAAGACCAAGAATTGCAGTAGGAGAACATACAAGCTGTGTAATATAATTAGGGCAGTCTCTATGCAAAACCCACAAGCAGACTTAGCTGAGAAAGCCAAACTCATATACAGTATCTCTGAAAGGCCAGAGTACTATCATGTACATTGAACTTAACTCTCAAGATTTCTTTCCAGTTGAAAGGGCCCATATATGTCTGCATTAACATTCACTCTCCAGGAAGCCAGCATATCAATGTGTACAGTGGTTTAGTTAGGACTGTGAATTATGAAGCAAGACTAAAATCTGACTTTCTGATGCTTCCTAAACTCACAGAGGAGAGCAGCTGTCCTTGAACTGGAAGTTTCAGAGACTATGGCTAAGATTCTGATCTAATTCCACAGCTGTCAAGTCTGGCATTCTCCGGAGACAAAGGAACACCTTTCTATAGGTCAGTGTCCCAAGTTGAAAGCGAGAACACCTATCTAAAAAAAATGACTGTACATTTTTGTCTTCTATGGTTTGTTTGGGTTCATGTTCCAATATAGCAGGATCTTTGACTTCTGAAACAGATACAAGATGTTGTCATAGGTCTATACATCAAAGCGAATACTGTAAGACGTTTATGTACATGAACAATACAGCACTGCACAGTGAAGGTGACACCAGTCAAACACTATAAAATGTCAGAGCCTAGACCTTGTCAGGACAAGTGTTTTTTTTTTTAATTCTGAGCTTTCACAATGGCCCCAGTTCAATACACATATGCTTATCTGATCACCCTTCTCAAACTCTCCAAAATGACAAGACGAAATAGAGCGCGAGAACTTCTTTCATGCTTATAACAAGACAGTGGATGGACATGAACCGCGCTGAAGACATCACAGTAATTGGAAACATTTCCACAACTTTTCTCATCTACTGGCTCTGCTTTGAAGAGATGGCCAGCTCCCTGATTCCAGAACTGATAGCCTATCATACACTGCTTTTAAGCAAACTAGAGACAATCATTTCTGCAGATGACTCAAGAATATTAGAACCTTCACCCCAGGGAAGAATGAATGAATTAATTGAAGCCACAAATTACAGCTGACCAGATAGCCAAAATAAAAGTACTTGAACTTAAGATATACAGGGCCAGGATGCACAACTGGAGGCCCAGTGCTTCTAAGTACATATTCCCAATAAATGCACCCTGAATTCTGTTTATATTTTACTCCCAGATTTGGTAAACTTGCACATCAGCAGCAAAAACATTAGATCAACAGGCTAGATATGTGGTCTTTTACCAATTGGGAAGTTTCCCATCCCTTCAAGACAGAATTATCAAACTACCTTACCTCTGCTTTCACAAATGTCCTGGATTGATTTGTAGAAGAGGAAAGCTTACCTACTACTAGTTTACTGAAGATGAAAGTTGGCTAGTAAAATCGGCAGATACTAGCCCACTTGCTACTGCTGCTGATAGCCTCACAGATCCTGCAGTGCTCGCAGGCTACCTCCCATATGGAATGCCCTTCCTCCGCTCCATTAAGGGTGGTGGAGAACCTTCGGCGCTCCAGTTATTTTGGGCCACAACACTCAGAATCCCGAGCCTAGATTGCCAATGACAAAGGACTGTGGGAGTTGTGGTCCCAAACATCTGGAGTACCGAAGGTTCACCATCACTGCACTAGAGGCATATTTGGAAACATGGGCAGTAGTGAGACTTTGTCTCCATAACAATGGGACCCAAAAATATAGCTACCTAGCTATGTCCATGTTAACAAAAGAGGAACAGATGCAATGGTCCCTGGGCTGAGGTCCTAGGGCTTCAGGTCTGTGAGTCCCAGAACCACTACACAACTACTGTGCCTACAAACAACAATGTACAGTACCTCCATGCTATTCCAGTCCATCCCAATCCTGCCCTATCACTGGAAATAGCAATCATGCTCAACTCAGATGTATTATATTCCACCACTTGTCACTGTGGCAAAACATACCATTGTGCCATTTCTCCATGCTCGTTCTTTAGGAGAGAACACCCTGCTGTTTGAGAACACTTTTGCAAGGCTTCAGATAGATGAAAGCCATTTTGGCCAGCAGCCATCATCCTTTTAAAAAAACCAACTCCATAATTACAGCAAATAAGGAGTCCCCAAAGACACGAATGTTGAATGTTCACTATATGAGCTATTAACATAAGTGGCATCATTTTTTTAAAAAAAAAGGATATACCAATACTGTACATTAAAGTAGCATCCTCCAGTCTCTGATTTTCTGATTGCCTGCTGCTTGCAAAATGAAATGCCTTTTGTGCCATTTGTTTGGAAAGGCAATTTCCTAAACTGCTATTTGCTGTATTTGAATGCTTTTTGAAATTATTTTACAGTTCAAAGACAACATCTAGAAATCACAAAGCACAAGGCCATGGGGAAAAACCAAGAATTTCTACCATTGATTTGCTGCTACCTATTCATTATTTCCATATATTTTTATATATATTGTGATCCTAAGAAGGTCATCTTCCCTGTTAACCAGGAGCATCTAGTCTCTGATCAGTTTTTTTCAAGGGCCATCTGCTCCTCTTTCTTAATTCTATATCCCAAAATATAGATTACATGGACTATTCTGGTAAATTTCAATTACTTCTTTAAAAATATAAAGAATATTTCATCATAGGGTATATCTTGGCTCATGTAAGGTAAAATTTCATTACTGAAACTTGATGCACTAGATCTTCCCACAGCCCAAATAAGCTAATTAGTTTTCAATAAAACCAAAAGAAAAACCTCTAGTCGACAGTGTAACATCTACTGCAGTTCAATGTGGTCAGCTTTTTATAATCCATCTCACATCACTGAAGGGAAATAAAGAGATCCCAGGGAAAAAAGTCAAAGGCTCAAAGTCCTCCTCTCAGGAAATCCAATAGCAAATGCAATGGTTGTTCACAGGTATGCCTGACATTTCTAAGAGGATGGCATTGTGGACATAGCATAGAATACTGTAGCACATTCAGATGAATTATTTTTATGGGACTACTAGTTATTGGACTTCCCACCTGCTTGCTCACTCCTCTATATCAATTAGATTCTTAGGCTAATTTTAGAAGATATAAGAAACAGACCTTTCTCCAGCTATGAGACAGGACCTGTTTGAAGTCACCCTCGCACAAGGCAGATGATATTCCTATGCAATACTGCTGCAAGGCCTTCACACAGCACTACTTTTCATCAGGGCTGTGGAGTCGGAGTCGGAGGAAATTTTGGGTGCCTGGAGTTGGAGTCGGCAAACAATGCACCGACTCCGACTCCGACTAAATTGAGATTGGAATTTTTAAAAAGCAAGTTTAAATGTCCCAATTCACAAAAAAGTTCTAATTAATGACTTCTCTACTGTAAGAATAAAGACCAATGCAAGCAGTGCCTCACGTAACCGCAAAACGAACACGTTAAGTGACCCTGAAGAAGCATGCTTTTCATGTGCTTCACTATATGGCACGCAATGCACAATTAGGAGCGGCAATACTTATACTTTCCATAGTGTTGTCTTTCTGCTGTTATGCAGTGCCCATGGGTAACCTAGCCTCTCACTGATAAGGGATTAAGTAAATATGTTTTTTGCAGGACTAGAGACACTTGTATAAGTGAAGGGAATGGAGGGTCAATAGTTCAAGACAGAGGAGTTAGAGTCGGGGAGTCGGAGTCGGAAGTACAAAAAAACTGGGAGTTGAGTCATGGCTACTGGACTTCTTTTTTGAGAGATAGAAATGTTTCGCTGTTCATCCAAACAGCTTCATCGGTCTGAGTAAGTACAAGTAAGACTCCTAAGTACAAAAAAACTTAGGAGTCGGAGTCGGAACATTTATCTACTGACTCCACAGCCCTGCTTTTCATTCTTCCTGCCTCTTACATGTTTCAGAGTCCTCTATTCCTCTGTATCATGTTAAAACAACTCACTAGACTATTCTCCAGAACATTTCAAATACAGGGCAGTTCCCTTCATGTGGTGCAAAGGAATATGTAACTCTGAAGCATGAAAGAGCATCATTATGAATTTCTGTCCCATTAGCATTCTACTTTGAAAACCATAGAGAGGCACATTTCACTTCTTGAGAAGGCTATGTTTCAAGGCAGACAAATCATAAAGGTTATGAAATTGGAGACTTAACTCATGAGCTGCTTGAAATGGTGCATCATCGGAAAAGAAGAGTGTCAATAGCAAGGAAATAGGCCTTCCCTATATATTACAAAGAGATACCACTGCTTTTCCTACCCAACAGATTCATTCTTTTCATAGGTCCCAATGCCTACATGAACATTCATTCTCTTTCAATTATACCTTAACACATCAAATCAAGAAGTTATGCAGTGATTGTGCATTTGACAATCACTACCTAGGTTGATTGTCAGCAAAATTCACTGTTGTATCAGTTGCAGCAGACATACAGGGGTCACACACACAGTCAGTCATACAAAAGATGGCCTGAGAAGACAGCAGGGTTCAAAATCAGTGCTAGAGAGTAGAGGTGGGCACGACCAGGAAAAATGACGTTGTGGTTTGTCAGGACGGATCCGTTTCAGGTCGTTTCCATCTGTCGCGGAAATTTTCAAAAATTTGTCATTTCTGTTTGTTGTTTGTCGTTTGTGTTGGGGTTGGAGTAAGTGGGCTCTGGGAGGCACCTATCTGGGTGCCTCTGACGTCTGACCCACTAAGAAGGGAAGGGAAGGGAAGGGAAGCGTTTCGCGTAGCCGCCGCGTACCATACATTACATCATGTTAGGGTTGGGGGGTAAGTGGCAGAGGCACCTCTCTGGGTGCCTCTGACTCACTAACAAGGAAAGCATACTGGCGTACAGGTTAGGGGTAGGGGTAGGGGTAGTGGGCTCTGGCTGGGAGGCACCTCTCTGGGTGCCTCTACTGTGACCCACTAAGAAGAGAAGCGTACTTGCATACGGATCTGGGTTAGGGTTGGGGTTAGGGTTAGGGTTATGGTTAAGGTTAGGGTGGGTTAGTGGGCTGCACCTCTGGGTGCCTCTGACCCACTAAGAAGGACAGTGTACTGGCGTATGGGTTAGGGTTAGGGTTAGGGTTATTGGGCTTTTTATGCCCTCTGGCACATCCAGAAGTCTCAGTCAAAACCTGGCCATGCGATTAGTGGAATGGGTCCAAAAATTTGCATGGTCCCATCCCATGGCCAGCCCATCATTGCGCAGGTGTAAAAATAAAATAAAATAAAAATAAAAATAAAAATAAAATCAATGGAGACATTTTATTGCAAGAAAAACCCACTGCTGCTACTATAAAAAATCAGGCATTTAAAATACCTAATTTTCAAATGTTTCTGTGGTACTTTGGTGGGTTTTTGGACCACGATTAAAAATAAATATTGTGGTCACCATTTTGGATCCCCCCCACCGCATGGCAAATGGAAACGACGAGGATGCCCCCCCCAGCCTGGTACCAGCAGCCCAGGACAGGAGAGGGGGGGAAGGCTGGGGACCCCCCCCAGAAACCACCCCTCTCTGGTAGGTGCCCTCACTGAGGCAGGCATATTTTCGCCTGCTTTTATGGCCGGGAATCGGTTTTTTTAAATTTTATTTTTAAAACTTTTTTTCTGTGCTGCTTGGCGATCGCTGCGATGCCATGAACGACAACGAAAAATCAGACCCAATTTTTCTTTTTCGGGTCGAGTTCGAGCTGGAGCAGAGTAATTCTCATTACCGTTACCCGTTACATAACGATAACAATAACCGAAAACAGAAACGAGAATTTTGCTGCTCCGTGCCCATGTCTACTAGAGACTTATGATTACCTGGCAGAGCGGATCTCCCAGCGGTCAACTTCGGCCCGACCAACTAGGATGTCACAGTAGCACTCGCTGCAGGTGGCCACACCCAGGGAGGCTCGGAAAACGTCCACCCCGAGCCTTCTCTGTGGCTGGCCCAACACTATGGAACCATCTCCCTAGTGAAGTGCGCCTTGCACAGTCCCTGCCTGCCTTCCGGAAGGCTTTAAAGACCTTGCTATTCCGGGAGGCGTTTGGTGGCTCTAGATTAATTTTTTTTGTCTGCCATGTGCCTTCATGCCTTTTTTATTATGTCATTGAGTTGATCTTCTTATTTGTTTGTTACATTTAATTGTTGTTGTTTTGTTTGTTTGTTGTAAACCGCCCAGAGTTCCTTCGGGAAGATGGTGCGGTATATAAGCTTTAAAATAAATAAATAAATAAATAAATAAATAAATAAATAAATAAATAAATAAATAAATAAATAAATAAAAATGTGCCCAGGCTTGTCTGGTATCAGCCACCGAAGCCTCACTACCACAGGTGTGAGTGCCACCATAACCAGGAGTTCCATTTTACAGTCTACAGGGGGGGAAACCAAGTATACTTCTATTTACTGCTGCAAAAAACTAGGAAACTGAATATCTGAAAGCCAACTATTGTGATCACTGTTTCTATTAAGCTTTACCTTGCAACATCTGCTAACTAATCTACCTCCACATAAAGCTCTTAATGGAACACTCAGTCTTTTGCCAACATTACTCAATTCCAAGGCTTCGTTTATTCTAAAATGAGGATGGACAGGTGCTGAGGAACTCCTATGCAGGGCAGCTTAGATGACTCACAGGTTTAAGATTAGAGACTTATTTTCTGCTGAGAACAAGCCTTTTAAGTACACAGCCCCAGGATTTTTGGGAACATGTGGCTAAGCTTAACAAATGAGTCTGAAAAGCATTATCTGCACACTAGCTACTATAAAAATAAAAATCACTGAGTAACCTGAGGCATAATTTTGTCTACGAAGGAAAGGAACTTGCTTCAAATAATTTGAGAAATACGAAAAGTACCTAAGTAGAACACTCTAAGGATGTAACACATTTTAAAGGGCAATCATATCTCCCCTTGTGTGATTGCACTGACACTATGTTTTCAATGTTACTTTCATCCATTCCTCATAACTTTGGGATGGTCTACTGTGCATGATCACATGGAATTTTTACTCTCTCTTTAACTGCTTGCATTCTCTTGTAGCTTTAATGTTCTTTTTTATTGATGTAAGATGTCCCTAAATTCCCTGTTCTCAAACTTGAATATGTCTTAATTGTACTGGACTGTTTATTGTCCCTCACTACTATAAGCCTCCTTGGGTCCTTTTCCAAGGAGAAAGGTGGGGTAAGAAACAAAAACTGATGATGATGATGATGATGATGATGATGATGATGATGATGATGATGATGATGATCATGATGATGATGATAGGATAGAAACTGCAACAAAATGTGACAGTGTAGCCTTGGATTCGGAATTATCAAACTTAAAAATCAGCATTTTGTATCTGCATAATGGGCCAAGGAAAGTCCTGCTTTGATCCTATTTTTAAACGGAATATATGCATTCTGCAACCCTAATTCCTTCCTGCATTACACTTAAGCAGTCAGGCCCCACTAGATAGATATGGAAACTGTTAGGTAGCCCCAAAACATTGCTGATCCCAGGAAGTTCTCACACACAGTATTAACATTATACAGCTGGTGAACAATGAAAAAAACACTACCGTATTTTAAAAGAACTGAGCAACTGTACAGAGGAATTAACCAAATTAAATGTCCTATGTAAGACAAGAAAATGAAAACAAAACACGGAAACAAGCTGAACAATTTTGCACATATTACATGCAAACTTTGAACAGAAGAACAGAGACTGTCACAAAAAGATCCAAAAAGTCAGCATCAAAAGACTTGCATTAGAAGTATTTAAACAAAGATACAAAATGTGTGTGTGCTTTTCACCTGCCACTTTTTTGTTGAATATGATAGTAAAAAAGAGGGAGGAGGGAGAAGAGCTAAAAAAGCAAAGCTTAAAGTTTTCAAATCTCCATCACTCTTAAAATACTGTTATACCTTGAAAACCCAAATAGGATCACTAAAAGAGCCTGTCGACAATGGCAGATAATTATGGCAATGCTTCCAGGATAGCACTGTTTGGCACAGAAAAAAAAAATTGTGTCTACCTGTGTTCCTACTTGAAGCAATCTATCCTTTCCCTTTAAGAGGCTCAAGAGCTAGCCCATTTTTCTGGCACAGGGCTAGGGCATTCAATTTGGGGGGGGGAATTCAATGAGATGCAAAATAGATCTTTGTTCTGCTTTTGCAGGAGGCTTACCAAGAACTAAATTAGACTGCACTGAAGATAATGACCTTTTAATCAAGGTCCAGACTGCACCAAACGTCCCTGTGTGCCCAGCTCCCAAAATCATATGCATCCTACAGCAAGGAACAGTTGACCAATCTGAACTGTGCTTTTCGCTTCTTTTGTATAAGAACTGTGTCTACACACACACACACACACACACACACACACACACACACACACACACACACACACACACACACACACACACACACACACACACACCTTTGCAAATCTTATGTCCCCAGGCCCCCCTTCATGCGCTCAATGCCAGTCATGCCAATGCCTCTTAATTTCTCACTGGCTTTATTTTAGTTTCGATTGCTATTAGAGAAAGATGATGCCAACACAAAAACAGTCAAAACAGATAAAACAGATTTGTAGTAGCTTTTATTGCTGCTATAAATTTGTAACTTTTAAATAGTATCCTTTTAATTAATTTTTAAAAAGCAGTTCTAGAGGACTTAAATTAAGCTCAATTTGCAAGCAACTGGGTAATACAGGCATTCCAGAAACTTAATAGATAACTTGAATCCCCTGCTTATCATTTAAATCTAACCTGGGACACAAGAAAGTTATAATCTCAGTTAGTCCTTGCATTTAAAAACTGTCCACATTTCCCTTTCTCTAGTCATGTGCAAATCAGCTGAAGATGCAAAAGCCTTCTAAAAAGGGTAGGCCAAGGATAAGGAAGCAACCACCCAAAAAGATTAATCCTGCCATGACCGAGCTCAGCAACATAGAGTTCATTTCTTCATAGTACAAGACATTCTTATCACACTGCTTTTGTATCCACTTGAAGGTCCAAAAAATTTACTCTGATGCAGAAATGACTGCAATGGATGCAGATCACTTACTGCTTTGGAGAAAAGAAAGAGTCTGACATGTTTTTCTTACATTTTTTCCTACTTTCAAGCATGTACTCAGAACGAATTAAATTCGTAAGTAGAGGCACCACTGTGTTTAAAATTTGCAATAAGTTGTGCATTCCAGAAGCCCACCCAAGAGAGGGTACAGAAGAAAAACTGAGCACAACACTGACAGATAGCTCAGTGCATTTGGCCTCTGGCCACAGACCCAGAGGCTGGGGGTTCAGTTCCCCACTATTCCTCCTTGAGAAGGTCTGGACTCAATCCACAGGTCCCCTTCCAAGTGTACATTTCAGAGGTTTTTCAAAAGTTACAGTTGCACCTCAATTTACGAATTTAATCCGTTCTGAATGCATGCTCTTAAGTCGAACTACTCTTAAGTTGGGATACCTATATTTTTAAAAAATTGAAAAACTAAGTTTAAAAAAAATCAAAAAATGAAAAAAAGACTTATAAGTCAAGCAGAACATATCTAAAATTTGTAAGGCGGCAGTTAAAATGCCAACGGTTTTCCGCTCTTAAGTCGAATTGCTCTTAAGTTGAGCTGCTCTTAAGTCGGGGTACCACTGAATTTCTATTTTGAACACAAAGCCCAACAGAACAGCTGTGTAACACCAACTGCTCCAGCCACTAGCGCTCCCTCAGCACTTCCTGATAAACATTATATACACAGAATTGCTAACTTATTCACAGTGGGCTATTCACCCAAGGCCTCTTTCTCTTTCTTCTGAAATGCTCTGGGATTCTGGATTAAACGGGGATCCGAGAGACCTCGTAAAACAGCTTTCTTTCTGTAGCAAATCTTGTCCTTTTGAACAAGCCCTAGAACTGGCACAGTTCAGCTTGTTAGAGGGCAGAAACCCATCAAGTCTACTCCTGCTGATGAACTGTCAGTTTGCTAGGAATAAAAGTTAGAAACTCTGCGGCTGTGCCATTCTGATTAACAAAGCAAATCTAGGGTGGATATGGATATCTAGCCAGCTTACAAATGTGTGCACACACACTGCAATGCCACTTTTATGTCAGATGTGGATTGGAAATGAAGTCTAAGTCAAACATCTTTAAAGTTGACACACCTCATTTTACATTTCCCCAAAGTAAAATTCAGAATAATATTCCACTTCGGAGCCTTGAATATTTATGACTCTCAAACTTGTTCACAGGCTTTTCTTTTCTTTTTTGTCTTGGGGCAGTGACATTTCCCATGTTTCCAAGAATGCTTATAAGCAACATGTAACTGGGTTGTAGTGTTTTCTGACAGGTTGTTTTCCTTGCCTCTCCTGCAAGCGTCCAGGAATCTAGATAGAAATCCACTCATTTCACAACTCTTCCTTGTTCAAGCTGAAAAGCATACTGGTTGCATCAGTAACTAGACATTATGGCTTTCACTTGTTTAGTGTTTTCATTTAAAGTTGTAGACATTTTTACAGTAATCAGTTACAATGTTTTCTAGTTGGGAAAAACCATTAACAAGGAGGGGAAGTTGATTCAAACAGCTCAGTGAAGCCAGTAATTCTAAATGATGATCTAAATTCATCTACTATCCCATAACCATATAGGGAGCATTCTTGTTGTTCTTTAATGAAGATGGTTACCAGGGAAGAGTCACCAAATGTATGTTACCCAACATGCTTCTGGTATCAACAAACTCTCACTGCAGTGAGTTCCGAAAGTTAATATGCTTTGAGGATGTGTGAGTGTGTGTGCGCGCGTGCTATACCCCTTTGTTTGAGGGACTAGGGCGTGGAATCCAATCCTCTACTTCATATGCGGTTGCACAACATCCACCAAAAGCCTTGCTGCTTCCTGCCTCATTAAGACAGAAATGGCTGTCGAAAACCATCTTGCCAAGATCTTTACAACTAAGAATGACCTCTGGGCAAACCACATCTTCTGCCATGTTTGGACTTTTGGTACTTGCTGTGAAGAAGTGGATATTGTCCACGAAAGCTGCAATGGTTTTAATTATTAGTGGTCTATATAGGTATTGCTTATGTAAGTTTTACACATGAAGTATATTGTCAAAGTATAATTTACAAGCTGAAACAGAACAAGGCTTGTGGTGATCAACAGCCATGTTGAACATGTGTGTGAAATGCTGAGTAACTGTGGTTAATAAAGAGAAAGGCTAACACATGTGCATTAAGGTTAAAGTAAATGATGTAATGATTTGTGATTGGCTGAGGCTCGTATACAGGGAAAACCCATGTGTAATGTTTTTTGGGGGAATTCTCTTCTTTATGTTGTTATGCTGCCGGATTGACCTACTGGAAATATACCTATGGTGATGGTGAGCTCTAATTAAGAGTCTTTATTTTCCTGCTGAGCCAACTATGCTCAAAAGCCTGCTCCAACATATATAAACTCGATAGTCGTCATCACAGGACATGTGCTCATTCTTGTAGGCTGTCTTTCAACAAGTTTTAATCATTTTTGAAGAAATTATGAGAGAAGCTGCTTATCAGCCTCTGAGGGCAAAAAGAGTACTAGCTCTGGTCTAAAGGTGCAGAATACTGTTTTACTAGTCATGAGCAAGTCTGTCCCACAAGCTTCCTAAATAAAATATCCCAGATATGATTATGAGCTCTTTGGGAAAGCAACGATGACAATAACAACAACAACAACAACAACAACAACAACAACGGAAAAACATGAGGCTATAAACTCTTAAATTAGGGACCTAATGCAGTGTGCAAGTTAGAACCAAGGATGGTGAAGTAAACCCCCACAGGAGTGTTTTGCAGCCACAGGTCCTTTCTGACAACTGCTCCATTGCCACCCCCATAATGTTCCAGAGCAAAATGGATTTTCCCCCCTTAGGAGCGTCTAGGATAATTTATACACTTTTAAATTCAGCGGCATGGCCTCCTCAGTATGCCTAGAATTGCAAAATATCCTACCATGCCATTTCAGCCACTTTCACTTCTGTTCTCCCCAACATACCCCCTTTCCCCATTCCCAATTTTGGAAACCCCTAGAAAATACCAGAGTCAGAAAAGTTTATCCCGTCTTCACCTGCTAAAGCTGCCCACTCTTAAGTCTGAGAGTTGGACAAGGACTTAAGGACCTTCAGGTTCAAATTTCCACTGAGCAATGAGCGTTCACTGGCTGACCAAAGGTCACTCACCCTTTTCCTTCCCGATCGGCCTCGCCCAGAGGTTGTGAGGTCAAAGCAGGGTGAAAACAAAACTTTTTTTTTAAAAAAGGTCAATTTAAATGAAAATCATTTTTGAAATTTCAAGTTAAGTTTTTTTTTACTTTCGAACATGAATTGAACTGATTAAAATCAAGTGCTCCTTGATAGAAAGTAGGGAGGAAGAGGTGCTGATTTGATTTTAAGAACATAAGAACATAAGAAGAGCCATGCTGGATCAGGCCAACGGCCCATCTAGTCCAGCTTCCTGTATCTCACAGTAGCCCCACCAAATGCCTCTGGGAGCACACAAGACTAGATATCTGTCTCCTGATACCACTCCCCTGCATCTGGTTCTTGAAGTACCCTGGTTTTAAAGCCTGGAGATTACACATCTCCATCATGGTTTGTAACCTGTGATGGACTTTGCCTCCAGGAATTTGTCCAATCCCCTTAGGAAGGCATCCAGGTCAGATGCCATCACCACATCCTGTGGCAGGGAGTTCCACAGACTGACAATGCGCTGGGTGAAAAAATATTTTCTTTTGTCTCTTCTTACTCTCCCAGCCCTCAATTTGAGCGTATGTCTCCTAGTTCTGGTATTTTGTGAGAGGGAGAAGAGCTTCCCTCTATCCACTTTACTCATGTCCTGCATTATTTTCTACATCTCAATCATATCCCCCCTCAGGCGCCTTTTTTCCAGACTAAAGAGCCCCAAATGTTTTAGCCTTTCCTCATAAGGGAGGTGCCCCAGCCCAGTAATCATTTTAGTCGCTCTTTTGCACCTTTTCCAGTTCCACTATGTCTTTCTTGATCTTGCTGAAAGAACACTGGATGTATGCATGATAATTAATAAAACATGATTTCACCCAGTCTGCTGTTCCTTCAGTTCCACAGCTAAGGCTGGTTGATGAAAGATCTTAGATTTATAGACCACGTCTAAGAATTTGAGATTAGGTAGATTATGTATTATCATAACTCTGCATAACCACTGCATGAAAAATGGTGTTTTATATCAAACCATTCTAACTCTCCGTTACCTTCTATCCTGACTGTCACAACAACAGATCTCAAGCAAAGATTCTTTGCTGTCTTCTGTTAAGTTCTTTTAACAAAGATGCTGAAGATGGGAATCCGTCAAAGCTGAACACTCTTTCTCACAATCCATATTTTGAAAGCAAACATGCTTTAAAGTACATACAGTGGTACCTTGTATAAAGGAATTAATTCGTTCCAAATGAAATGTTAAGCAAATTTTCCTTTATACAAATTCCCATAGGAATGCATTGAAAACGGAGTAATCCCCATTTTTATGTTGTGCGGATTCTCCCCATAGGTGATTATGTTAAGCAAATTTCCCCTATCTCTGGAATTTTTATGTTGTACAGATTTTATGTTATACAAACTGTTTGTTATACAAGGGTCCACTGTACTGTGAACTAATGCAGAAATAGGAAAGTGAATCTGCAGGTGAATGCAGAAGTTTCATGAGCCATAAACAAACCTGTCCATCCCTAGGGCACAGAGCAATTTACTACTCACTAAATCATTTCTGAAAATGAATGCTGTCACTGTTCTCTGCTACATTTCAGCCCAGCTTCATACCGTGGTCATTTCATTTGGGGGGGTGAAGAGATTCTTCAGCAGCACTAGTGAGTCCCCTGTGGCTAGCAGCAGCATTTGATAGCTCCCAAGGGCATGTACCTCAGTATGAGCAGAAGGTAAACCATCATCAAGTCATATAGAGCCTAGACATGTTCACTAGATCAGCAAGTATCACATGCCCTATTCTTTTATTATTAAATTATTCTCTGCTTCCCTTAAAGCAGGCTTAAAGCTTGCAAGTTATCATTCCTCTAGATACAGAACATGTGTCTTGCATGTACAGTAGGACCCCCATATCCACTGATTCATTATCCACGGTTGGCAGAGGAAAAAAATTAAACATTTCAGCAGGCACAAAGCAAGCTATTGTCACAAATAACATCTGTAAAGCAAGCTACTATCACAAACAGCAGCCATAAAGCAAGCTACTGTCAGGAAACAACAGTTTTTTTTTGGGTGGGCGCTCTCTCTTATCCACAGTTTTCATTATCCACAAGAAGGCCTGGAAACAATCCCCAGTGGATACTGGGGTCCTACTCTATAAAAAATAACTAACCACCCTCAAAGACACCAATCAGCATTTTATGTCATAGCCCAAGTCACTATTTTCTCCCTTGATTGTGTTGGGGGGTGTGACACGTTCCAGCAGAAACCATACTCCAATGACAAGGCTCCAATAATGAGCAAGCCAGGTATCTATCAACTGACAACGTACCCTCTAATCTTCATCCCCACTGCACAGGGCTCTGTTCCATGCACCTGCCCACCCCCATGGATTCCGTAATGACAAGAAAACAGTTGCAACTGGTGCACAGGTAAAGAACAGTCCTACACGGGGGGGGGGCATGGTAGAGACACATACAAACATGCTTTTAAGGGAACTTTGACACAGCATGCTAGAAACGTCAGGTGGCAAAGAGAATAAGCACTAGATGAAACTGAACCTGAACTGCAAAGTCCATGCTTCATGGTAAGTGGGCTCTACTTTGGAAGACAGAGCCTCAAACAAACACGCCCGAGTTTCAGCATGAAGGAGCTGCAAATTCCAAAAGATTAGGCCAGCATTTGGTATTACTGTAGCATTTAACAAGCTTTCATCCTCTTTGCAGGGGGAAAAAAAACCAAAGACCCAGCTCACTTGTCATTTCTTTTCACCAGTAGCTACTTCACACCCTTAAATCTGAAAGATTCACTACGGGTCATCTCGGAGGCAGGCAATTTTAAAGGTTACATAAGCCTGGGTTTTTATTGAAGCAGTACAATCTGAGATACAGCGCTGTTTCTGTACAGCTGGGAGGAACACTTAGTGATTCATCACTGCAAAACAGCCCTTGCAGAGCCCCATAGACAGATGTATTAAGTTCAGTACTACAAAAACTCCATCCTCCTCTGTATGCCCCAGTGAAGATGTTAAGAGGGTTTTTCTCTGAAAGTATAATTACATGTGGCCCTTCCAAACAGGGTTCTCTCAGCTATAAAATACCTTTTAGAATAGATTAATATTACTTTAAAAAACCCTCATCATCGTTGGCAAAAAAGATAAATAAAACAACCTATTTAAGTTGTTGCAACATTTAATATTTGCACCTCATTCTTAGTTAAAAGTCCAGCACCAAAGCAATCTACTTGAAGGTGTACTGACTGTGTAAATTATACTTCAATAGCAAGCTTGAGAGTGTCACAACGGTCTGGATCTGAAAAGAGTCCTCACGCAATGTTGGCTCATAGCTGAAAACATTATTTCAAGCCACTATCATAAAAAGAAACTGAATGTGCCCTTTCATGGAAACTCAGTAAGCTTGACTTGGCAAGTGCCCTCCTAGTATGCATTTTAGTTTTTAAAAGTAAATCCTACAGATAACACCTCAGATCTCAGTTTTATCTTCCTAAAGAACTATCTATTCCTGCATTGTTTCCAACAGAATACATTTTGTTTGAACAATCAATTGCCACAAGTAACCATACTCCAGAAGTGTGCTAGTAGTTACCATCACATCTTCCTGTGGCACTGAACTTCCAAATTAACGTGCATATTGTGTGAAGTACTATTTACCTCTCTTTAAAGTTACAAGCTTATACTTCACAGGACACTTCCAGGTTCTTGTGAGACATTAATAATTCTACAGGTTCTTTTGATACTTGTTATCTTATTTTGAGAAGCATTACATTATCACAGAAATAGGGGGAAATCTCTACAGAATACATCACACTGAATTTTGAGAATCTTCTTAAATAGATGGCATGTAGTTTCAGTTCTGTATAAGATGACCTGGTATACAAGGGCCAATGTATGTCATCCACCATATCAAATTTTAAAAAATTTATTTAAATTTCAAAACAGTTGACTTGAACTATCTTCTGCTAAATAAAATTCTATACTGACCTTTATGTTAGGATGTTCAAGCATGTTCTGAATAAAAAAAAAAAGGGCTCTTATCAGGGCTAAGAACCACTGCCTTTGTGAAAGTGTTGGCCCTTCACTTGATATGAACCCCATAAATAAACTAAGTAGACATACATCTAACACAGAAGGCCAACAAGACCTTGCTAATGTATTTTTTTTAATTCAATTACCAGGGGACAGACCAGTGTTGCACCTATTTATTTGCATACATGCATTGTCATTAAAGTGATGCTATTCTTCCAGAATCCTTTGGCAATTCCTTCCTACTCATAGAACAGTGAAAGTGTTGAGATTCGTGAGCCACCAAAATATGCTCCCATTGTTCACCCCTCTGGTACTCAAAACACTATTAAAGATAAAAGTCTGTCTTAAAGGAAACAAGTTCTGCCAGGCTACTCAATGGATTAATCAGTGTACGGACCGAATTCACGCAAGAATGCTCTCTTCTGTTATGTCATAGATTACATACAAGTGAAAGGCTAGTAAATAAGTCTTTATTGAGTTCAACAGGGCTAAGTTCCACACAAGTATTTTTAATATATAAACCCACCAAATACATGTTGACTGCCCAACGGACACTTTCAATTGCCGTAATCTGGGTCTTATCATAGAAAGAGATGCAAAGGTAGAATCACTTGCTAATACAGGCAGCTGAATTAGGTTTAGCAACATGAAAGCACCACTTAAAACCCCAGCAGGTGCTAACAGGCCTATTCTTTCACTGCTTGTCCCCACCTGCCCTTTTCCTAAGTAATCATAGTCTCTTTCTTGGCAGTACAGCTTCTCATCAGATACTCCTAAAGATTCTCCCATGCACACAGGACTAAGCACTAACAAAAAAACAAGGTCACAAAAAAGCACTCAGTTTTTTAAAGATGTCCCCCAAAATGCCAACATTCAATTTATTTATAAAACAGCTCCCTACCTAGACAATCAAGTGTCAAGATAAGCCCTTCTAATGACCTGGCACTTCAGAGACCGCCTGCCTGCCTCTGCTCCCTTCTGGAAACCAAGACAGACCACTGCAGAGTAGATGTTAAGAAATGACTTAATGCAATTGAAGTAAATGAGTACTGTTAGATATGCACTTAAGCAGCCTTTCTATGAAGACACCTACAATACACATCTCCCTCTCTAACTGATGACCTGAAATTAAGCTGAGCTCCTTTTTAGAGTAGCAGCGGCAGACCACACAAACAAACCCAGCAGCTTCAGAGCGGTACAGTTTTGTCACACTGGCTCATTTTCTGAGCCACTGTAGAAAAAATGACGACAACAGATGACTGCTTGGTAATGTATTTTCAACAGTCCTGAGGCAGCAGGTGTCTCTCCGTGATACCTGGCCCACTGGGAATGAAATACATCAACAAGTCTCCTGCCTCTCACCGGCTGAGGGGTCAGAACGACAGGAAAAACAGACTGGAGGGTTTGCCATTTAAGTACCTACTTAAGAAAATACAGACAGATGTCCAATAGAAAGCAGACAAAATAAAAGCATCTGCTGGGGCTAGTAAGGAGACAAAATGTGTGGACTGCCACTGTCATCCCTTTTCCGTTGCCGTTTCTGGGAATATACATGCCAGATTTTCAGACATCGCCTGCTGCACCTCCCTGTCTCCCTTGGGGAAGATGAATTACCTGCTAGGCTACTCCTCCATAACCTTCATCTCTGCCCCCTCATCTCCACTAAGTCCTCTGTATCTCAAAGCTACACATGATGTCTTAAGGTTCTGCCAGGCAGGACATTAGAAAGCAGCTTTCCATCAAGGAAGTTAGATGCATCTTCCACTTGTTATATTGTGTACACTCTCCATAGCAAACTCCTCTCTACTATGGATGAAGGTCATCCTTCTAATCCTCTATTACCACAGTGGTCTGAAGATCCTCTAGGGCAGTGTTGGCAAACCTATGGCATGGGTGACAAAGGTGGCACTCGGAGCCCTTTCTGTGGGCACCTGACATTGCCCCTTCACAGCCACCTGTATTCAGTTCAAATTGCTGCATTGGTACTTTGTGAAAAAAATAGTGGGTTTTGAATCACAGTTTGGGCACTCGGTCTCGAAAAAGTTCGCCATCACTGCTCTAGGACAAATCTACCGTTACTTCAAGGCCAAAAGATCTTGTGAACTCCCTCCATACAGGAATCACTTATCTTCCCACTTTTCTGGATAAAATTATCTTTCCTCCTTCTCGCTCATGCATACTTTCTCACACCTATCCCTCCAAGTGAAAAAAAAATAATTTCTTTTATTTAGCCAGGACAGCTCCTATAGCATAATCATCTGCACCAAAATAGTCCTTCAAATAATCTCTCGGCAACACCTTCTACTCAGCATTGTTGCTGAAATTCCATCCCGAATGATCCCCCCAAAACAACCAGGCAGTTCAATGATAGAGCACACACTACAGAAGTAAAGAAAGGTTCAACCCATATTACCTTTGAGTAGGACTGGAGAAAATGCAACGTGATACACAGGAAAGTGGTTGTGAGTCCCTATTAACAATACTGATCTAAACGTACGCACAGTCCATCTCCGGACGTAGCTGATGGTAGCTTCCCAAACATCTCCCTTCTCATATCTCTGTAAGGATAATTGCAAATATGATGTCTGGGCTGTGCTCCTATGCCCCCCCTCCATCTCTGAAGGTGCCACACTTTGGGAAAAATAACTTGCATTCCCTTCTCTATCACTCAAAATTACTCCTCACTTCACAATGAATCAGTTCACTTGAAAGGGAGGGGGGATGCTGTTTGAATAGAGAATTTATTCAGTCATCACCAGACAAATGCATGGACCATGCTCAGCCTAGGTAATTAAGGAAAGCAATTTCCCAACTAGCAGGTCCACCAATATCCACTGAAACAGAAACTCAAAAAAGCTTTTCTGTTTCCTATAAAATAGTATCACCTGCCTTGATCAGATAATGTCCAGTCCACACCACTTGGCTCTCGGATAACACAGACAACCAATTTAGCCTAGCCCTCTGTTCTTCCTAGCCTCACAGTGAGCCTTGTGTCTCCAGAAAGCTCACCAAAGGGGTGTTAAAAAGCATCCTCCACCACCACCCCTTTCTGCAAGTCTGAAACAGAGGTTCAACCCACTGTCTGGGCTAATCCAATCTTATTTTCCCTATACTGTACTTAAGCGGACCAAGTGCTCTAGAAGGATGCAAGGATGTCTCCATCTGAGGCTTCCTCGGGAGTAACACAGACACCCACCCACCCCAGAGTTACTGGCAGAGATGCAACCCTTGCCATTCCAAAGAGAGGCTCCAACAGATGGCTTTCAGGAGCCTTCGTCCATCATCAACTGGACTTGCACAGAACAGCTACTCCGCCACCCCCCCACCTAACCCCACCAAATGATCTTGCAGCCACTCCTCTTTTTGTTTCCAAGGGCTTCTGGTCACCTTTTCTCAAAGGTCACCCAATGCAACAGTACTGTACTTCAGTGGACCAAGTGCTCTAGAAGGATGCAAGGATGCTTCCATTTGAGGCTTACCTGTGCCCTGAACTCACACAGGGTGGAAAGCCATCCGCCTCCCAAACCTGCTGTTTACCTGACCTACCTGGGACTAAATATCATGAAGGTACATCCAGGCAACAGCCCTCCAGCAATCTCACCACCTTTGAAGGGTTCAACAAGAGCGCTTGACAAACTCAAGCTGGCATATCCCCCCCCTCCACCCTCAAATGTAAGGAAAGCCTGTCCTGCTGGTGGGGGTTTCCTCGGGAGTAACACACAAACACACACCGGAGTTACTGGCTGAGATGCATCCCTTGTCTTTCCAAAGAGATGCTCCAACAGATGGCTTTCAGGAGCCTTCATCCATCATCAGCTGGACTTGCACAGAGCAGCTCCTCCGCCACCCCACACCACCCCACTCCGACCAAATGATCTTGCAGCCACTCCTCCTCTTTTTGTTTCCAACGGCTTATGGTCGCCTTTTCTTAAAGGTCACCCAATGCAACCCAAAAAAGATTGCAAAGTGAATTAGAAGAGGCACTGTTCTCCTCCCCGAGGCGCCCCCCCCCCCGGATCTTTGCTCTCTCTCTCTCCCACCCCCACCCCCAACCCCAAAACAAATCAAAGGCGCCCAACTCTCCCTTTCTTGCGGGCTCCCACCTTGGTTGACCAGCCGCAACGCGTGAGTAAAGGACGGATCCAGCGAGTCCTTCTCCGCCATCAGTTCGGGCAGGTACTTCTCCTCCATGGCCCACCCGCCTGCCCGGGAGGGACGGGGCTCCTTGGCTTCGATGCACAAGCAAAGAAAGGGAAGGGGGAATAAAAAGAAACGAAACGGGTGCACGCCGGCGTTGCAAGCCAATCTATTAATCCTCGTTTGCAAAGGCAGCCACGGCCACCCAAAAAAATAAAAATCAATTAAAAGCGGCAATGGAAAGAACAAGGGGAAAAGGATCGGAGGGGGAAAATATGCGACAGAAACCTGTTACGCCCTCCAAGCTGGGCGCCGCTAAAAGAAGAAGGGAGAAATCACGCACGCCTTCCGCGAAGCGCGCTCCCAAATAAACAACCGCTCTCGTCGCCTCCAAACCGCGACTGAGCGCCCGAAGAGCGCCGCACCTCGCTTTTAAGTCATCGCCCCCCCCGAGCCACGCCTACTGCCGCCGGAAAGCCACGCCTCCCTTCCCCGGCGCCTCGCCCCAAAAAGCCACAGAAAGGAGGCGGCGGCGGCGGCGGCGGCGCCCCCCTCCCCCAAGCTTCCTCGCTTCGTTTTCTTAGGCCCCGCCTACCTTTGTTACCTATTGGGCCGGGGCCGCGTGGACACGCCGCCGAGCCTTCCGCAGTGCCTGATTGGCTGATTTATCCCTCCTCCCCCTCCTCCTCCTCCTCCTACCACCTCCCTCAAAAAAAAAATATCTACGGAAGGGAGGGGCTTTTTTCGCCCGTGGAAACGTTGGAATTTTTTTGAGACTCGCGCGTCGAAAAAGGGCGGGAAGTGTGTATGTGCGGGGGAGGGGGTGGAAGTAGCGGCGCCGCGCGCACGCGCTGACCGTTAGGGGGCGTGGCGTGGCCATGGAAGAGGCGAGGCTGCGGGTGGTTTAAATTTTGGGCGCGCGCTCCCGGGGCAGGAGATAGGTTGAAATCTCTGCAGAAGTAACGAAACGCCTCACAAGGGTGCAAATAAAACGTTTAAAAAACTGTGAAATTTAAGACACCAAAGCACATCAACATCTCAAATAGTTTTGCAAAGAAGCCTCTGGTGGGCGTGGGGCTGTAAATCCAGCAATCTCATTTAAATATGATTTATTTAACGATTAACACACACACCCTTTCTGCTCTCAGAGGCATTCAAAGGGGCATACAGGTACAGTGGACCCTCATATAACAAACGGTTGGTATAACACAAAATCTACAACATAAATTGCTGAGATAGGGGAAATTTGCTTAACAGAATCGCCTATGGGGCAAATCAGTACAACATAAAAATGGTCGTGATTAAGGATTATTCTGTTTCCATGCATTCCTATGGGAAATTTGTATCAAGGAAAATTTGTTTCACAGAATTTCATTTGGAACGAATTAATTCCTTTATACAAGATACCACTGTGGTTTACAAAAAAATCCAAATATAAAAATACAGTAATGACAAGTATATTAAAAATGCTGAAGTGGGAAAATCTCCAGCTTTTTAGTTTTATTTTTGGTGTCCATGCCGAATCTTCTTGCTGCAATATCCAGCGGCCAAAATGTGTAGGTTATCTAGCTTGACAAGTCACCTTGCTTGGGGTGCATCCCAAAGAGGTGGTTCTACATTGTACCCCAAAGCTCTACTGAAGAAAATGAGTTCCTCTGGGAAAGTTGGGTGGTATATAAATGGGAATAATAAATAAATAAACCTCTCAGGTATCAGGTGTGCTTGAATCAAAATGGACAATTGAATTGTCATGTAAGTGGTAGAGATGCTTGGTCCTAAATCCAAATGTTCTGTTTCCAGAATAAGATTTAGAAAATAAAATTGTAGCTTAGGTTTCTGACTGTGGAGCCAGAACCCAACCTTGGGTTCCCAACCTTGGGTCCCCAGATGTTCTTGGACTAAAACTCCCAGAAGCCTTCACCACTAGCTGTGCTGGCCATGATTTCTGGGAGTTGTAGTCCAAGAATATTTGGGGAGCCATGGCTGGGAAGCACTGCTCTATGGAGAATCCATTCAAGCAAGGGAAAAGGGGATATCAGCTCAAAATTGCAGGGCAAGATCCCATCTCAGGCCATCTTTCCCCTGTGCTTCCCCATAAATGCCAACTTTTCTGCAACACAGATAATTCAGGTCAAACAATCATACAAGAGCCCCTTACTTGCACAGCCAAGTATTTAACTGTGAAACATAGTATGCATGCAGCAAGCATTTATGTTTCTCCCACTACTGTTATTCCTTCTTTTTAAAGTCTTTCTGAATTCCTTATATGTTGGGGGTGGGGAGCAATTATTTTCAAGTACTGATTTAAAGAAAATACGCTTTGTGTATTTCCAATTTTGCATTTTAAATTCAAAGACAAAAGCAAAAGCAAAATTCAGAAAGACAAGGCCACTCATTTTAATCGGAAGGATGGAAGGCTGAGTTGAGCCTGTGAGCACAGTTTTACTTGCAGTACAGGCATTTAACCACTGCGCCACGAGGCTCTTAATAGTCACAATATCGCCACAAGGCCAATAATAGTTGTACCGCTGGTGTGTAGTATTGAATTCAGAATGGAGAATTTAGCAACACTAACTCACTGGCAGACCAGGGTACACTCGTGTTCTCTCCCTAATCTACCTCACAGCATTGTTGTATGGAGAAACGGAACCATGTATGCCAGTCTGATCTTACTGGAGGGAAGACTTTATACAAATAGTAATAACTAGAGTAGATTCATTGGATCAGTGGGGGTTTGGTGAGTGAATATTGTTATTATTGAGCCATCTTCCTCTCATCTTTTCTGCTATTGATACCACACCTAGTTGTCAGGTGGCATCATTTGTGATGTGGTCAGGTAGGGAGATACCTGATATCCAACAAAACGTGCATTTCCATGACATGGAAGTAGCTCCATTTTACTGTTGCTGATACCTCATTCCATTATCTATCTATCTTGTCTCTTTTAGTGAGCCAAAGGATACAGTTCTGTGTTTTCTAACCACTGTGGGACAACCAAAATTGAACAAGTAGAATATTTCTATGCCTCTTGAAATAAATCCCGTTCTTTTTGAAAGCACAGCCATGAGTAGCAATTATGGTTCAACTGCAGCATCTCTATTTGCCAGTTTAGGCTGACCGAGGTGAAATTCACTAAGCTTGTGAAAATGCAAAACAATAATTCTTATTATGGAATAGCATTCTCATGTTTCATATGAAGGTATAAAGATTGTACATTCATGAATGGGGTTAGATGAGAGTCCTCATGAATTGTGTTGGTGGAACTAAGGTAGGACCCTGGTATCCGCTAAGGATTGGTTCCAGGCCTTTCGCGTGGATAACGAAAACCGTGGATAAGAGAGAATGCCAACCCTAACCCCCAAAAAACTGCTGTTTATGACAGTAGCTTGCTTTACGGCTGCTGTTTTAAGACAGTAGCTTGCTTTACAGCTGCTGTTTGTAACAGCAGCTTGCTTTGCGGCAGCTAAATTATTTATTTAATTTTTTTCCTCTGCCACCCATGGATAACTGAATCAGTGGTTAATGAATCAGTGGATACATGGGCCTTACTGTACATAACTAGACATTTACCCTCATTGCAGACAGAACTTGTGCATTTTGGATTACTTGTACTACCAAGATCTTGTTTCATATCAAATATAGCTATAGGTGAGGTGTCACAATACTATGCAGTCCAGTATAAGGGGAGTAACAGGTACGTAAGTCCTAAAAGTCTATACCAGTGATGGCGAACCTTTTAGAGACCGAGTGCCCAAACTGCAATTCAAAACCCACTAATTTTTTTGCAAAGTGCCAATACAGTAACTTAACCTGTATACAGACGGCTATGAAGGGGTGATGTCTGGTGCCCACAGAAAGGGCTCCAAGTGCCACCTTTGGCACCCGTGCCATAGGCTCGCCATCACTGGTCTATACTGTATATCCCAGATAACACCTACCAGTGTCTAGTGGGGTAGAGAACAAATAGTAAGACTATAAATCTGAAAAGGCTGGCTGCACATTGCATAGAATAGTCATGAAAAAGTCTTTCAGACTCTGTTTTGGCAGTCGTTTTTATTAAAAGCAACCTTGGCAGGTTACAAAATCTAATTGAACTTGTGGTGCGTGGTACATGGCATTTAACTCTTTTCCTGGCTATGATTTCCTCACTCCATATAGCTACATCTCTTTTGGCATTCACCACCACTGCCACCACAAATATCCCCAGCCAACAGTAGCTCAACAGGAATTCTACAGTAATATGCCATTTGGGAAACAGCTTCAAATAAACAAGTTGCTATCTCAAAAAGCAATAGTTTCCCTCCCATTTCCCTGAATTATCTTATTCTTGCCAATTCCCTTGTAAATAAAGGAGGGGTACAGGATTTGTTTCAGTGCAGTACTGCAAATGCTACCCAGTGCTGTAAAGAGGTAGGATCACAGAGGTGACCTCTAAAGAGGAAACAAAAAATGGCCTGTCAGAATTCCAGAAGACATGATAAAACAAAGCAAAATGAACAGTCTTCCCCATTTCTTCTTCCCCCTCCAGCTTCAAACAAGGACCTGCAAACACAAGATGGTGTGCTGGGGAGCAATCATGTTAGCAATGTGGTAAATCTATACCCATCCTCAATCCAGAATGGGCTAGGAGCTGAAGTCTTCAGAGATATAAGTACTTTAGATTATCTATTAGTCACTGTCAGATTCATTCATTATTCTTAGTGATTCCCATGCAGAAAGACATATTTCGCATTGTACTGTAACATAAGTCAATTCCCAGGGAAGACATTCCCTGTGTTTTTATATTTTACTCCATGCAAAGTAAGGAATATCATATCAATGTAACATTTTTACCCTTAAATAAAATATAGTTTTCTGTCTGGAATGACTTTAGAAGTCTGTGGAAGGTGCACAGTTTAAAAGACTGCAGATACATCTCTGCAAGGGGATCCCAAGTACTGAGGGTACACAGCAGAAATCAATAGCTGGAGAATTCAATACCTCTTTTTAGGGAAAAAAGTTAAAATGTGAAAGATATTTTACAAGAAGAAAGACCCTGGACATATCTCTCTACAATCTAAGGGTTTATTCCATCAGTTCAAAGACAGAGAGTAGTTTTATCTTTGGGAAAAGTTAGTCCAATTTGCAAAAAGAAAAGAACTACTTAAATTTTTTTTAATTTATTTTAATTTAAGTTATTTAAATTTGATCCTTTTTTCCATTCCCGCCCTCTGATGCATCTTGCTTATGGCTTTCCCCCTCTTTTTCTTCTTGTTTATTGATGTTTTTAATTTGTAATCTGCCCAGAGTTCCTGTTGGAAGATGGGTAGTATAAAAATGAAACAAACAAACAAATAAATAAATAATAAAATATTTTGCATAGCTCAGAGTGAACAAACATTATTTATTTATTTATTTATTTATTTATTTATTTATACCGCCAGATATTCCCAGACAAGAACTCAGGGCAGTGGACAAGGAATAGCATACAACAAAACACAGAGAAAATAATAACCAGTCCCACGATATGACACAATATTGACACTTGAAAGAAATCCTTCATTTCTGCAAAGAGCCACCAGGACATTGTGCTTATTTGCTTGTCATCTCAGCGTTGGACCTAGGGAACAGTTTATAATCCGTTTTTAGTATAAAAATCAAGCCAACGGGGAATAATAAAAGAGGAATAGGACCATAATAAAGAAACAAGATATTACCATTGTCAATTACAGGTATGTAGGTCTAGAGTATAAGCCTTATAGTGATGCCAAGGCCATTGATGTGCCCAAAATATACTCTTCAGATTGCCCCATCCCAGCTCCAAACCCCTCTCACCAATGCTTGATGTATTAGAGCACTATTTTTATTTCACTCTGTAGCTGTGAAACCTTAGAAAGCTTTCACCTTGGCCTTTGTGAGTTCTGTCAATGAATCACTGTTTGCTCTGTTCCAAAGGGGAGAAAATAGAACAAAACAAAGCAAAACTCTTTGCCAGTGTTGTTACCAAAGCAGTAATACAGATTAATACAGCTACTGTATATAAAACTACTATGACAAATACTGTATGTCTTGAAAGATCTGATCTGACCATTGTAACACATGCCCTAGTTACTTTGCTAGATTACTGTCTCTCTATGTGGGTCTACCGTTGGAAAGTCTCAGAAAACTTTAGTGGGTCCAAAATGCATCGGCCAGATTGCTGACTAGGGCTGCTTACAGGGATCACCTAACTCTCCTATAACAGCAGTTCCAGTGGTTGCTGATCAGTTTCTGGTCAGAAATCAAAGTACTAGTTTTAACCTAAAAAACCTTACATGGCCTGGGTCCGGGCTATCTCCAAGACTGTATCTCCCATTATGAGCCAGCCCAGATGTTAAGATCAGCAGGCCTTTCTCTTGATCCCACCACCTTCACGTACATTTGGTGGGTACTCTGGAGAGGGCCCCCTCTATTGCTGTTCCTTGACTTTGGAAGAAATCCCTCCCACAGGAGGCCAGGCTGACCCCACCTTTACTGCCCTTCTGCAAGCAGGCCAAGACTTTTTTCATCCAGCAAAAAGTGTATTGATTGTTCCAACAAGATCCCCCTTACCAGTGGATATTATAAATACTTTATTGTCCTGGTGAGGGCAACAGACTCAGTCTGTCCAGTTTTGCATAAATGTTATTCAAATACCCATAAAGAACAAACAGTCACGGCTGGAATCCTGTATTAGGGAATATGGATGGGCATTTTGTTTCGGAACCAGTAGGTTACGAAACGAACCATGCGAGCCCAGGTGGTCCTCAGAACCGGCTGATACAGCTAGAGCCAATTGCTTTACCTTTCTCTGTCTCATGCAGGGTTAAAATCCAATGAGGAAGCATGCTGCGACATCATCTGCACTAGATCTGTGATGGTGGCCAATCAGGAGCTGTGCAGAGAAAGGCATCATCCTGCCTCCCTCTCTGATTGGCCAGCAGCACGAAGAAGGAAAGATGATGTCACAGCATGCTTCCTTGTTGGATTTTAACCCTGTGTGAGACAGAGAAAGGTAAAGCAATTGGATCTGCATGTTTCAACCAGTTCCAAGGACCACCTGGGCTCACGTGGTTTGTTTTGTAACCTACTGGTTCCGAAACGAAATGCCCATCCCTATTTGGGAAAAATAGCCAATGACATTCAATACTATTGCCTGCCAGGTTACTTTTATCCCAACAATTTCAATTTGCAAAACTCCATCAAAATAAATCTTATGGAAGGAATTCAGAGCCTACTTCAAGGGAGCTTTCTGGTATTCCAGGCCCCAGATCCTGTACAAGATGAAACCATTCAGACCCTCAATCCAAGGGCAGACCTTCAATCTTGAAGTTGGTATAAGTGGCTAGAACGGGGGTCGGCAACCTGCGGCTCCGGAGCCGCATGCGGCTCCTAGCAACCTTTGCTGCAGCTCCGGCTCCGGGAGTTTAAAACACCATCCCTCTCCTTGCACTGCAACTTCCTTGCAACTTCTCTCTTTCTCTCTCTCTCTCTTACACACTCCCTCCCCCCTTCCCTGCCCCTCCTCCTCCTCCTCCTCCTCCTCCAACAAGGAGGCTTACAAGGCTCGTCGCCGGAGCCCCGGCCGCGTTCTGGTGGCGGCGCGCCACAGGGCTCGCTTAGGCCGCGCATGAAGCCCTCCGCGGCCGCTCCAGACGGCCGCCGTCTTCCGCTTAGGAAAGGTATAGGAAAGGAGGGAACAAGCGGCCCAGGATGATGGGGGGAGGAGGAGGAGGAGGAGGAGAAGAAGGCCCTTTTCCGTCTTGTCGGTCCCGCCTTCGCAGGCAGGCAGGCGGGCCCCGAAAGGAAAGGAGGTGGGCGCTCCGGCTGTGTGGCTGCGGCGGGAGGGCGGGTGGGTGGGGGCGAGGAAGCCCCCACCTACCCACCCACCCCCAGCTCCACGTACTCAGGCCGAAAGGAGGGAGGCATCAAAAAGGGAGGCGGGCTCTTCCCGGTCGAGGGAGGAGGGCATGGTAGATGGAAAGAAGGTGCCGCCGAGCGCTTGTTAACGCGTCGTTCCCTCACCCGGGTTGGAGTGGGGAAGGTGCGAGGCTTTCCCCTCCCTCCCAAAAGCCATTTCTGCAACACACACACACACACACACACACACACACACACACGACTTTCCACCCATTTTTATTGCACACACACACAAACAACCTGGCTTTCCATCCTTTTTCTCCTCACACTCACACACACACACACACAGCTTTCCACCCATTTTTGCAACACACACACACACACACACACACACACACACACACACACACACACACACACACACACACACACACACACACACACACGACTTTCCACCCATTTTTATTGCACACACACACACAAACAACCTGGCTTTCCATCCCTTTTCTCCTCACACTCACACACACACACACACACACGACTTTCCACCCATTTTTATTGCACACACACACACAAACAACCTGGCTTTCCATCCTTTTTCTCCTCACACTCACACACACGCACACACGGCTTTCCACCCATTTTTGCAACACACACACACACACACACACACACACACACACACACACACACACACATGACTTTCCACCCATTTTATTGCACACACACACACAAACAACCTGGCTTTCCATCCTTTTTTCTCCTCACACTCACACACACGCACACACGGCTTTCCACCCATTTTTGCAAACACACACACACACACACACACACACACACACACACACACACAACAACACACACACAAAGACTTTCCACCCATTTTTATTGCACACACACACAAACAACCTGGCTTTCCATCCCTTTTCTCCTCACACTCACACACACACACACACACGACTTTCCACCCATTTTTATTGCACACACACACACAAACAACCTGGCTTTCCATCCTTTTTCTCCTCACACTCACACACACGCACACACGGCTTTCCACCCATTTTTGCAACACACACACACACACACACACACACACACACACACACACACACACACACACACACACAAAGACTTTCCACCCATTTTTATTGCACACACACACAAACAACCTGGCTTTCCATCCCTTTTCTCCTCACACTCACACACACACACACACACGACTTTCCACCCATTTTTATTGCACACACACACACAAACAACCTGGCTTTCCATCCTTTTTCTCCTCACATTCACACACAAGCACACATGGCTTTCCACCCATTTTTGCAACACACACACACACACACACACACACACACACACACACACACACACACACACACACACAACTTGATCTTGAGATGGAACTGGCCGATATAGCTGACAAAGATATATGGGTGTCCAAGTTCAAATGCTTGACCGCTACTCTTGAGGATGTTGCCCATCAGAAGGCCATTCTGGCTCAGAATCATCAATGGAGTGATATTGAAAACCTTCCCAAACAGGACCAACTTGTATTCAAAACATGGAATGCCATCCCCAACACTTATATAAACATGAAAAAGTATGCATTTGGAGTCCTGTCGATCTTCGGCTCCACATATGTATGTGAGCAGGTCTTCTCCAACATGAACTATATTAAAAACAAATATCGATCACGCCTCACAGACGACAGCTTGCAAGCGTGTGTGAAAATGAAGGTGACATATTACAGCCCTGATGTGCAGACACTGTGCACTGAGGTTCAGGAGCAAAAATCCCATTAACCAGGTAAATTAAATATTTTAATTAGCTATTAATTTGAAAAAATATATTTCACATTGTTAAGTGAAAAAGTCCTTTTTCTTCTTCAGATTGACAGCTGACTGCACGATCCTGTATATAGCATTAAGGAAAGAAACAATATATGCAGTGTTATATTTGTTTTAAATGTTGCAATGGTTTTGCGGCTCCCAAGTTTTTTTTTCCGTTGGAAACGGGTCCAAGTGGCTCTTTATGTCTTAAAGGTTGCAGACCCCTGGGCTAGAACATATCCTCCTCTGCTCAAAGAAAGAGAAAGAAGCAACGCTAGCAGACCTACAATTAAACAAATCAAAGAAAATTAAGTCAAAATTAAGGGCCTTTTCACAAAACCCCTAAGATCCGCTGGCCACTTAAATTCGGACCAGAGATCTTAGGGGTTTGTCGCTGTTCCTGCGTTCCCACCCCCTCCGCACTCCTGGCTGCTGGCTGCGTGAGGGGAGGGAGAAAAAAAGGAAGAAAAGAATGCCGTTCAACAGAAGCAAGGAGAGCCGGGCAGTCACTACGTTATATCCGCATCAGGAATTTTCACCTCCAGAGAGCAGGTACCTGAAAAGTGCGCTGGGACGCGCTTAGGTGGGTGAGGTCGCACTTAATTATCTGTAGACTCCGGAGCTGGTGGGGAAACAATTTTAAGCTCCGGAGCTGGGAGCCATTTGCGGCGGAGTTTAGGGGTCATGTACAAAGGGCCTAAGTGTAATAAATCCTGCACCTTACTGTTTTGTTGTGGTGCCACAGTTTCCTCCTATGCAAGAATGGCCTTCCCCACCACTGCTCTTTTATGATCCTCAGGGCTTATGATTAATGGCTCCGTTCTTTGGCTCGCCTTTCTACTCCCCAGTTCTGACTTCTTTTCACTAGAGCCTCATGGTTGTAGAACTTTGAAATTGGGGACAATAAAAATGAGAAAGAGGAGCCCATGCCACCATCTCCCACCAGGTCCAGGGCAAAAAGGTGGAGAAGATCCGCCATGGATGGGACGTGTGTGCACATGTTAGGGGGCTCCTGCAGACAGGAAAAGCATGGAGGGGAGGCAGCACAGGAAACGGGATGGAGGGATACTTTTGGGGGGATTTTTAGATGTGGTTAATCTTTACAAGCATATTGAGCAAAATCCAAAGGAACAAACTAAAAGAAGGCAAAAACAGATGGCATCTTAAAGGCACTGCGTATAAGACAACCCTCGATTTTTAGACCAACAATTTTAGGAAAACAAATATTGTTTTATACATGGGAAAATACAGTACCTTCCCAGGAAAGACTGACCTGGGATAATTTTTTTAAATACCAGCAAGGCTTTAGACACTGCACTAACTGTCATGGTTTTGATTTTTTCGGCTTTGTTGATTTGCTTAATACTAAACATAATGTCTATTTTCAGATCCTTTGAATTATGCAGGTTTTATGGCAGATTGTTAAAATGTGATTACAAGCCTCCCTGAGTATTTTATATAGAAAAAAGGATATGAATATAGTTTGGGGAAAAATAATAATGCAGCAACAAGTTTATTCTGCCACCTATTTTTCTAAATCCATGAAGCATGCCACAGAGGGGGGGGGGGGAGACTCATATACATTCATATACTCAACTATCCCAAAGTTAGGCATTTTCTGAGAAGGTACACCAGAGAAATTCCACAAAGAGCAACCTAAGCAGGAAATAATCTTCAGCCAAAGGCACAAGAACAAACATGCCTGGTATGATAACAGCAATGCCATCTGTAATGTCCTGATAGAACAAACTGCGCTTTACTCACAAGTGCACACAATACAGTCAAGCCAAACAATTTGCCTCAAGAAATGGAAGTCAAATTTATATGATCGCGAGAAAAAATGTCTAGCAGCTTAGGAAATTGTTTCCAGGACTTGGAGAGACCATTGGTAGATGGAATTTCCAGGCAGATGGATATTATTATATTTTCTTTTCCATCAGCAGATTCCCCCCTCTCTCAGCTGAAGATAACACATGCAGAAGGAGGTTATCCCAGTCCGTTTGGCCCTTTAAGTACAGAAGCGGAGGAGGAACGTAGGCCTTGATCAGTCAGTTACTCCACCTTGCTTGACAAATAAACTGGGACTAGAAGATCTAGGACAACATACTTATCGTTCTTGGCATTTCCCACTGTTCTTGTGCTTCAGAGAATGAAGGCGACAGAATTCAGAACTGTCTGACAGAGCTCTGTACTCCCACAGTTCCAAGTCTATTTGTAACTGCTGAGCTGCTTGGTGCCAAACTTACTGAATTTTAATCAGTCTTATACCCAAATCCTAGACACACATTTCTTTTGAAGCAAATCCTTCTGATTTCATGCTGGACCTACAGAAAGGAAAAGAAACAAACATACAGCAAGCGAATGTGTTCTTTAATCTGGATCTTTCAAATGGCACTTTGCAGAAACATGCACAGCTATGAATGGGAGCCATTCCATTCAGTTGAGCTTTTGTCTTGTTTGGATTCTGAAGTAAATACAATCCCATGTTCTCAGGCCCAAGTAGTGCTGTTGACATTTTTCTCTTTAACAGCACGTAGGCCACTGGACTGTATTACCCAAGAAGACACTGGAAACACACATTTTCCCTTAGAGGGTTCATTTAGAGATCGCCACCATTATAAGTCCAATTAAGATCTCTCCTTGGTAGATAAATTGTATGCATGGGGTGCAGAGAAAAGAATGTCCAGATGGACTTTAGGAATACAATTGCATGGAGAAGATGATGTGTAACCCAGAATTATTCCACAGAAAAATGTACAACAACCACAGTCACACAGCACAGCAAGCCAGAAAACTGGAATTCTGGTTTGCTCAATATAATGGTTTGTCAAATTATTAACTCTTATTATGGGGGGGGGTAGTTAACATAAACCATAAACTGTGGGTGATTGTCAGAACATAGACATGTTCTTGGTTTGTTTCTCTTCCAACTATGAGTTGCTTGTGACTGACACTGGGGGTGAAGGCACCAAAGTATGGGGGGAAGCCACCCCCTCCTTGTTAGCAGCCCACAAGCTACCACTGCTTCCAATGCACCCTAGAAAGAAATGTAAAATTAGTTTTGATCCTGTCCGTAGTCTGTTGAGTAAAATATAAAACAGAGAAAGCACACTTTATTATTTATTTATTTTAAATATTTGCATGCCTCCTTTCTCCTAACAGATCCAAGGTGGCTATTTAAAAAATTCAAAGTTAAAAACTAAACAATTAATCATTGCAGTATTTCAAAAGCATTAAACAGATATCATATTAAGAATCCCTTTTAAAAATCCCCTTGGACAACCAAGAGAAAGGTCTTCGTTGGATTGCAGGACAGGAAAAATAGGACCAACCAGGCCTGTGGGAAGGAGTTCTAGAGTCTGGGAGCAGCAACACAGAAAGGCCTCTCCGATGTACCCACCAGTTTGCCTGTTCAGGTGTTAGAAGCAAGAGAAAAGCCTCTTCTGATTATCTTAATACCTGGGTAGCCTCACCGAGGGAAATATGGCAGTTTGATTGGGTGCAACACATTTTATAAGTCCGTATCTCCACAATCCCGTAGTTTAATGTGTTGTGTGTATGCCGGTGGTTCCTATAGGAGGGACGAGTGAAGATTGGCACTCCAGATGCTGCCGCCACCATAGCCACTGCAGACAATGGTGATGGGATCTGCAGTCCAGCAACAGGCAGGAGGCTGGAAATACCAAAACTATAACATCCAGTAAGACTTATGTTTTATACAGCATCCCTGCAGAGTTTCACTCTTACTAAAGCCATGTATATGCAAGCCACAGACTGTTTTGACTAGGAAACTTGTAAGGCTCAGGACAAAGGATAGTGAATGACAGGAATATGGAGCTTCTTGGCCCAGTAATTAAACCGCTGTACTGCAGCTACAACTGAGCTCACGACCTGGGGTTCATTCCCAGGTACCGGGCTCATGGATGACTCAGCCTTCCATCCTTCTGAGGTCAGGTTGGTAAAATGAGTACCCAGCTCGCTGGAGGGGCAGCATGTAACCTGCATAAATAAATTGCAAACTGCACAGAGAGTGCTTTAAGCGCAATGGGACGGTATATAACCAGAACACTTTGCTTTGCAAAATGAGTCCCAACATGGCCCAGCTCCAAGTCAGTCTAAGGCAATGCTTCTCAACCTTAGATTCATTGACAATGTGTGGCAGCGGTGAAGAAGGCCAATTCCATGCTAGAGATGATCAAAAAGGGGATTGAAAATAAAACAACCAACATTATAATGCCATTATACAAAACGATAGTAAGGCCGCACCTGGAGTATTGTGCACAATTCTGGTCACCGCATCTCAAAAAAATAGTGGAAATGGAAAAGGTGCAGAAGAGAGTAACTAAAATGATTACTGGCCTGGGGCACCTCCTTTAGGAGGAAAGGCTAAAACATTTGGGGCTCTTTAGTCTGGAAAAAAGGTGCCTGAGGGGGGATATGATTGAGATGTAGAAAATAATGCAGGGCATGAGTAAAGTGGATAGAGGGACACTCTTCTCCCTCTCACAAAATACCAGAACTAGGGAACATCCACTCATATTGAGGGATGGGAGAGTAAAAACGGACAAAAGACAATATTTTTTCACCCAGCGAGTTGTTAGTCTGTGGAACTCCCTGCCACAGGATGTGGTGATGGCATCTGGCCTGGATGCCTTCAAAGGGGGATGGGACAGATTCCTGGAGGAAAAGTCCATCACAGGTTACAAACCATGAGGGAGATGTGTCATCTCCTGGCTTAAAACTGGGGTACTTCAAGGGCCAGATGCAGGGGAGTGGTATCAGGAGACAGATATCCAGTCTCGTGCGCTCCCAAATGCATCTGGTGGGGCCACTGTGAGATACAGGAAGCTGGAGTAGATGGGCCTTTGGCCTGATCCAGCATGGCTCTTCTTATGCTCTTATGTTATGTTCTTATGACAGCTCCCAGAAATCGTGGCCAGCACAGCAACTGGTGAAGGCTTCCAAGATTTTTAGTCCCATAATGTCTGCAAACCCAAGTTTGGGAACAATTTGTCTAAGGAGTCCACAGGTGTTTTGCCACCCCCTCATCTATCAACCAAGATTATGTTCCCTATGTATTGGTGGCACCCCATCTCTTTTCTTTCTCTGTTGTGAGTAGTTTACAAAAAGATACAGTATATATAAAGAGTCCTTCCGGAAGTGTCTCCAAACATGTGGGAGTTCACACATCTGCTCTGAGCGCATACCTGGTAACACTCAGCAACTCATTTCCCCAGCTTTTACAGTCAAGGGAGTAGCGTTCTGATGGGAAATGTGCCTCACTGCAGAGGCATCTGGAATATTCTATGTGGGACTATGTCCTCTGGAACAGTTTGCGTCTCCCTACTTCCCAGGGCCAGTTCAGACATTGAGTGTTAGGGGAAGTGATGAACTCTCTCCATATGTCCAAGGAAATTGAGAGGTAATGGGGGATACATGCACCATCTTGAAACCAACCAGAGCTTCCTTTCTGGCTGGCCAGTGTTGGGAGGCTTCCCAGCTGCTGACAGCACAACACGTGGTAAAATCAGAGCCATTGGTGTTACCCCTTGGGCAAAAACAGTATTGCTCACCAGCCATTGCCAGGAAAGACTTCCTGACCACCTCAGCGCTGGCCAGCTGGTGATCCTACTTTTGCTAAGGGTAGGGGCAGCTCCAGAACCTCCTTCGCCTCTACCAGCTGCCCAGACCCCAGCACTGTCATTGGTAGCCAGAAGCCTCTGAGTACTGACCAGCCGCTGACCCAACAGCTATTGCATGGCCTGCTTTAATAATGGGAAAAATGATGTTAAAGCAGAACTTTTAAACTCAGCGTTTTCACACCTGTTGTCAAATAAGCCACAATAAAAAAGCTTACACTGGATTATCTGAGACATGTCCAGTGGTTCCTGACCCAGTCAATCTCGAGTTTCAGCTTTAGACTTCTTCATAAAGGCGACTTGCGGACATTTAATTAAATGTCACAAGTAAACAATCATACGGTTGCATAAATGTCACAAGGAAACAACCATACGGTTGCATTGTTGTAACCAGGTTACATGGCCTCGTGGCTTTTTCTGTGCATTCAGAAAAAAAAAAGAAATTAAAAAAAAACAATAAACAGACCAAGGCTGTTTTAGTAGAGTAGAAAATTGTACTGTAATGCATTGGAACACCGAGCTAATCACTGCCAGGCTCTTTACCATCACCGCTTGCTTAAAACAAAACAAAAACATGCTGGCACCGGATGTTGTTCAATACCTGTCAACCATGTGAAACATAATCATTTTCTTGACAGGGCTCAGTGTTGTTTAAATGGGTCAGACTAAGGGGCTAAATTGTAAAGTACCCTGACAAGATTAAATGGTCTGCTGCAAAGGATAAGCAGCACAAGTAATCCATGAGCGGCAAGAAAGCTTAGGAAAAGTATGTGTTTTAACATTCGTCTGAGGGCTTATCAACAATATATGTTCACTGATATGCTCTATGCAGCTATCTTTAGAAAATAACGGAAGGAGGGGGCGCCAGTGATGTCTTCCGTTAGAAAGCATTTAATGCTTCAGTATCTGCTGTTTTTGTTCTTTCAAAATAGCTTGTTTTGGCCTATGAAAATCTGCTTAGGGTGAATTCCTTGCCAGCCTGAGGATGGACAGCTGTTCTATTAGATCAGGGGTGGCAAGGTGATTGCATTTGATTCCTGGGAGCCCAAATGCAGCCCCTCAACAACCCATCATTCTCCAGAACATTTTGATTCAAATGGGGATTAGACAGATTCCTGGAGGAAAAGTCCATCACAGGTTACAAACCATGAGGGAGATGCGTAATCTCCAGGCTTAAAACCGGGGTATTTCAAAGGCCAGATGCAGGGAGTGGTATCAGGAGACAGATATCTAGCCTTGTTCACTCCTAGATACATTTGGCGGGGCCACTGTGAGATACAGGAACATGCGAACATAAGAACAGCCTTGCTGGAACAGGCCACAGCCCATCCAGCCCAGTATTCTGTCTCACAGAGTGGCTCACCATTTGCTTCAGGGTATTCCCAAGCAGATGTCTTCCCCTGCTTACGATTCCCTGCAAATGGCATTGAGGAGAGATATCCTGCCTATCTCTCCAATCTGGAAGTTGTCCTTAGGCATCCATAATGATAGCCATTGATACCCTTGTTCTCCATGAGCTTGTCCAAGCCTTTCTTAAAACTGTCAAGGCTGATAGCTGTCACCACTTCTTCTGGCAGAGAGTTCCACAGACCAGTGATCCTCTGGGTGAAAAAGTACTTTCTCTTATTTGTCTGAGATCTAGCACCCACAAGTTTCATGGAATGCCCCCTAGTTCTAGTGTTGTGCGATAGGGAAAACAGCTTTCCCTTATCTACCTTTTCTATACCGTGTATGATTTTATAAACTTCAATCAGATAACTGCTTAGAAACCATCATTCAAGAGTGAAGAGGCCCAACCGTTGCAGCCTCAGATGATAAGGAAGGTGTTCCAGTCCCCTAATCTTTCTAGTTGCCCTCCTCTGCACTTTTTCCATTTCCATAATATCCTTCTGGAGGTATGGTGACCAGAACTGTATACAGTACTCCAGATGGGGCCTCACCATAGATTTATAAAGAGTCAAAATGACACTTGCTTACTTATTTTCTATACTCTTCCTAATGATCCCTAACATTGAGTTTGCTTTTTTTCATTTTTGTGGCACACTGGGTTGACACCGTCATTGAGCTGTCCACCAGGACACCAAGATTCCATTCCTGGACTAGATGGGCCTTTGGCCTGATCCAGCATGGCTCCTCTTATGCTCTTATGTTCTTATGATTTGAGGAGGCATGGGAGGCAATTTGGCTATGTTTGACACAGGCAGCAGCCCTGTGTACCCAGACCATATTTTTGTGTGTTTGTTTGTTTGTTTAAAAATTGGCCACTCGGTGTGAGGGGACGTTTATTTTTAGAAAAAATGTGTGTGTTGCTTTTGTTAAGAAAGAAAAATTAAGGAGGTGGGTGGTTTGCAGAACTGGATGTAGCCCTCCAATATCAAAGGGTGATGTATGGAGCACTATGGCCCATCTCTGTCAAGTCTGGTATACCTCTACGTCTCAAGAGCTGATTGGATCATAGTTCCTTTAGTCTGTGATGACGGACCATGTGGGTTGGGGTTAATGGATATGGATATTCAAGAATCTGGGGGTGGTGGGCTCACATTCTTTATCGTGCATGGTAAATGATCCTCAGTGGCTATTTAGGACAAAAGTTTGCTAACACTGGCTCCATTTCCTTCTAATTTTAGCCCTAAGCCTGCTTTACTGGCACAGTAGTTAAATGCCTGTACTGCAAGTAATACTGTGCTCATGACCTGGGGTTCATTCCCAGGTAGCAGGCTCATGGTTGACTCAGCCTTCCATCCTTCTGAGGTTGGTAAAATAAGTACCCAGCTTGCTGGGGGAGGGGGGAATGTGTATCCTGCATGCTGTAATTAAAAACTGTACACCGCCCAGAGACTACTTGAAGTGGTTTGGGGCGGTATATAAGCAGACCACTTTGCTTTTTTTGCTTTCCCTTTTGGACTCAAAAGAGGGCTGTACATTGGTGTTCTATCATCCGCTGCCTCCCATGCACCATGATTTATACATTAGAGGTGCTCAAGGTAGTAAATATGTACAGATCCTAGATAAAACAGCACTTCTCTAAGAACATAAGAACAGTCTTGCTGGAACAGGCCACAGCCCATCCAGTCCAGCATTTCTGTCTCACACACTGGCTCACTATTTGCTTCAGGGTTTTCCCAAGCAGATGTCTTCACCTGCCTATGATTCCCCATAAATGGCATTGAGAGATATCCTGCCTATATCTCCAAACCAGAGGTTGTCCTTAGGCATCCATAATGATAGCCATTGATACTCTTGTTCTCCAAGAACTTTTCCAATCCTTTCTTAAAGCTGTCAAGGCTGACAGCTGTCACCATTTGTTCTGATTGAGGTACAGATTAGAATTTAGCATAGGATGGCCAGCCTAATGCCTAGGATGGCCATGTGAAAGAGAGGACAAGACTCCTGTGACTTTAAGGGCCTTTTTACACGACCCCTAAGTTCCGCTGGCCACTTAAATTCGGACCAGAGATCTTAGGGGTTCATCGCTCTTCCTCTGTCTTCCTCTGTCCCCACCCCCCTCGGCACTTCCTGGTTGCTGGCTGCCTGAGGGACGGAGAAAAAAGAAAGAAAAGACTGCCGGTTTACCTCAGTTTTGTTCCGGACAGCATTCAGATCTCTTAAAGGGGCGGGGTGCAAAAAAAGAACAAACAGAAGCCAGGAGAGCCCCGCACTCACTATCCTTACACCGGATCAAAATTTTTCACATCCAAAAAGCAGGTACAAGAAAACTGCTGTTTGGTCACGCTAAAGTGGGCGGGGTCGCACTTAATTGTCTGCAAAGTCCGGAGCTGGTGGGTAAACATTTTTAAGGTCTGGACCTTGCAGCCATTTGCGGCGGAGCTTAGGGGTCATGTATAAACGCCCTAAGAGTTGCGAGGAGGGAATTTCAACAGGTGTAGTTTTTTCATTCCACCACTGCCAGAGGTACAACAAGCTACACTTCTCGAAATACCCTCTCCATACATTACTGGTGCCACCGTGGCCAACTGCCTGGTGACCTCTAAGAAAAGTGACTTTTGAGAATCTATCCTCAGCTACAAAAGCCACTCCATCTAGACACACTGAAAAGAATCCAGGCCTTGCTTTGGAAAGGCAGATTAATTCAAAGAACATGGACAATAACACACACTTTCTTCTATTCCCTAGCCCAGGCCTGCCCAAAGTCCAGCTTGGGGGCCAAATCCGGCCCGTCAGGCCATTCTGAGTGGCCCGTGGCTGGCTGGCCCACCCCTCCCTCCCCCTCCTTCACCCCATTTAAAAAAAATATTCTGCCAACACTGACACCGCCGGGAAGCTTGGGCAGCTGGGTGGACGGGCAGTCTGCCTTCACCGGCACCGCAGGGGAATGTCTGGGGGTGGGCAGGCCAGTGGGCCTCTGCCACCACCAAGGAGCTTTGGGGTGGGCTGGCGGGCGAGCCATCGCCACCGCTGGGGAGCTTGGGGGGGGTGCAAGGTCGCACAGATTGCCTCTTCCAAGGGGCGACCTGTGGCCACGGCTCCCTGTGCTTCCTTTGGTCCCCATCTTCCTTCTTTCCTCCCTCCCTCCCTTGGTCCCCACTTCCCTCCCTCCCTCCCTCCCTTGGTCCCCGCCTTCCTTCCTGCAGGTGGGGTTGCAAGGGGGTCAGTGGGTGGGGCTTATGGGCCAGTGGGTGGGTCTTGCAGTGGGGTGGCAGGGTCGGGGAGCAACCGGCCCCTGACACATTCTCAGCCACCAAATCTGGCCCTCCTTACAAAAAGTTTGGGCACCCCTGCTCTAGCCTCATCACAAGGGAAATCAACATGCAAACCTTTCAACTTGCTGAGAGTGGCATCACCACCATTGCTTCCTGCCACCAACACCCCAACCTCCCCCTTTTGTGCATGGCACAGCTAGCCTGGAAACAATTTACACTATTTCTGCCCTGGCCAGCCCTGTGCAATGCAAGGCGAGAGACTAAGGGCTCCCAGTGCTGGACTGTGCTGTGATTTTTTTTAAGTGCTATAGTAGTTCTGGAACTCCAGGAGTGAAGGTGAAGATGAAAAGGCAAAGAAGGTCAGACCACGGCAACGCACGCTTTCATGCTCAGAAGGGAGCCGGGAGAAAGACGAGCTAGGCTCTCGTATGAAAAGTAAGCAGCAGAGATGAGATACTTCTTTACGTAGTCCTGACCTGATTTAAGTTTTAAATTTAGAGTTGTGGGATTCAGGGCTTGCAATATTCATTTCCCAGGCCTTCCTGTCTTGTCAAAAATAAAACCACTTCTTGCCTGTGAAATCTCTCCATGGGATCAGAATGAGTAAAAGCACCGTTAAAGCAAGGCATATAAGCAGTGGGAGTCCAAGCATCTGCTGGATGTGAAGATGCATCCTGAAAGAGCAGAAATAGGTTTGTCGACCAAGAAGCAGCAGAAGGCAGGTTTTGCCCCCCTTAAGTCTTTCTCCTAAAGCAGCAATACATCAAATAAACAGGCAGGTTTTGTGCATAGTAGCACTCCTGGACATCCCAGAGCTGTTACGGTGTTACGGTCTGCCCGTCCAAATGCATCCTAAAACTACTCCTTAGAGCAGAGCTTTGGAAAGTTACTTTTTTGGAGTACAGTTCCAGGAAATCTCATAGCCATTTTCAGTTCAGTTCAGCTAGGCTCAGTCTTGACCATTTGCTGCAATACCCCCAGCTCTATAGATTTACAGCCAAGGAAGCAAGGAGAAAGGGTTATCTTCTTGGGCCTTTGAGGAAGATAATAATGTTGTTATTGTTGTTCAGTCATTCACTCGTGTCCGACTCTTTGTGATCCCATGGACCAGAGCTCGCTAGGCCTTCCTGTCTTCCACTGCCTCCCAGAGTTTGGTCAAATTCATTTTGGTTGCATCGATGACACCGTCCAGCCATCTCATTCTCTGCCGTCCTCTTCTCCTTTTGCCTTCAATCTTTCCCAACATCAGGGACTTTTCTAAAGAGTCCTGTCTCCTCATGAGGTAGCCAAAGTACTGGAGCCTCAGCTTCAAAATCTGTCCTTCCAGTGAACATTCGGGGTTGATTTCTTTCAGAATGGATAGGTTTGATCTCTTTGCAGTCCAGGGGACTCTCAAGACTCTCCTCCAGCACCACAGCTCAAAAGCATCAATTCTGCTACAATCAGCCTTCTTTATAGTCCAGCTCTCACTTCCATACATCACTACTGGAAAAACCATAGCTTTGACTATCCTGACCTTAGTTGGCAAAGTTATGTCTCTGCTCTGCTCTTTAGGATGCTACCTAGGTTTGCCATTGCGTTTTTTAATTTCGTTGCTGCAGTCGCCATCTGCAGTGATCAAGGAGCCCAAGAAAATAAACTCTGTCATTGCCTCCATTGCCTCCACCAACTCTGAACTGCAAAGGTGAGACCAGCCCCAGTGACTCAAGCAGGGAGCTGAATTCCCAACCTCTGACCTACATCACTGAGCTATCCAGGAGATGTATTGGGGAAAAGATTGTTACTAGAAATGGGCACGACCAGGAAAAATTACATTTCAAATTGTTGTGTGTCGGAGCCGGCCCATTTTGGCTCGTTTCCGTTTTTCGTGAATTTTTCCAAAAATTTGTCATTTCGTTTGTCGGTTTTTCATCTGTCGTTAGTACTGGTTTTGGGGGGGGGGATCCTGGAGGCACCTCTCTGGGGTGGGTGCCTCCTCTGGCCCGCCATGAAGGGAAAGCGGGCTCCTTGAGGCACCTCTCTGGGGTGGATGCCTCCTCAGGCCCGCTACAAAATGGCATGCATAGCCAATTGGATATGCATACCATTAAGTTGCAGTTGCAGCAGGCAGAGACACCTCTCTTTCCGGTGCCTCTGTGACTCACTGCTTGGCATACGGTGCACTTGGGCTGGGGATGGGGAGGAGCGAGGAACGAAGTGAGAGAGGACCCCTATGCGCGCCCGCTGTGACTCACTAAGAAGGGAAGTGTACTTGCTGTAGTGCAATGCGAGTACACAGATCTGGCTTAGGGCTAGGGTTAGCGCAAGGGCTAGGCTTAGGGTTACGGGTAAGGTTAGGGTGAGTTAGTGGGGTGCACCTCTGGGTGCCTCTCTGACCCACTAAGAAGGACAGTGTACGTGCGTATGGGTTAGGGTTAGGGTTCGGGTTCGGGCTAGGGTTAGTGGCTTTTTATGCCCGACTGGCACATCCCAGAAGTCTCGGTCAAAACCTGGCCAAGTGGCCATGCAATTGGTGGAATGGCTTCAAAAATTTGCATGGTCCACTCCCATGGACAGCCCATCATTGCGCAGGTGTAAAAAAATAAAAATAAAATAAAATAAAATCAATGGAGACATTTTGTTGCAAGAAAAACCCACTGCTGCTACTGAAAAAATTCAGGCAGTTTTAAAATAGCTATTTTCGCATGTTTCTGTGGTGCTTTGGTGTGTTTTTGGACCACGCGATTTCAAAATAAATATTGCGGTCACCCCATTTTGGATCCCCCGCCCGCACCGCATGGCATGGCGGGTTGGCGAGACGACGAGGATGCACAGCCCAGGAGAGAAGAGGGGGGAGGCCGGGGACCCCCCCAGAAACCACCCTTCTAGTAGGTGCCCTCACTGAGGCAGGCATATTTTTGCCTGCTTTTTTGGCCAGGAATCGGGTTTTTTTATTTTTAAAACTTTTTTTCTCTGCCGCGCCGCTTGGCGAGTTGGCGACTTAATGAGGATGTGCACTTTGCGCAGCCCAGGAGAGGAGGGGGGGAGGCCGGGGACCCCCCCCCCAGAAACCACCCCTCTGGTAGGTGCCCTCACTGAGGCAGGCATATTTTCGCCTGCTTTTTTGGCCGGGAATCAGGTTTTTTTATTTTTTAAACATTTTTCTGTGCCGTGCCGCTTGGCGAGTTGGCGTGGGCGAGTGTGACTTGACGAGGATGCGCATTTTGCGCAGCCCAGGAGAGGAGGGGGGAGGCCGGGGACAACCCCCCCCCCAGAAACCACCCCTCTGGTAGGTGCCCTCAGGCAGGCATATTTTTGCCTAATTTTTGGCTGGGAATCGGCTTTTTTTTATTTTTAAAACTTTTTTCCTGTGCCGCTTGGCATCGCGCGATCTCTACGATGCCAGGAACAACAACAACAAATCAGACCCAATTTTTCTTTAGTCGGTTTGAGTTCGAGTTCTGGCGGAGTAATTGTCGTTACGGTTTCCGTTACGTAACGGAAACGAGAAACGGAAATGCAAACAAGAATTTCGCCAAGTCGTGCCCATGTCTAATTGTTACTAATGTTGCTGCTGCTATTTGCTCTCAATAGCAAAATTGTTAAGTGAAATACCAGTAATAAACTTGTGGATGGATGGTCCGTCAACTGTGGTTTTAAAAAAATTGAAAAAATAATATAAGAATATCAGTGACAATAGGGCCATCATACACAACAGCATATTATTATAAATCGGGCCACACGCGGGTGGCAGTGCGGGCGGACGGGCGAGTGGGCAGTTAGGATATCACTTAGGAAGGATAGAGGTTCTGTTCTTGGCTTGCATCCCAAATGTGTGTGTGTGCAAGCAAATTGAAGTTGGGAAAATACAAAATAAATGGTAGTATATAATATATTTTAAAAATAAATCCACACCTCCCACTCCCAGTCGAACCTCCCCCTTTATCCAATATCAGAAAAAAATCCTCACAAACTGCCAGAGAAGAAATAAAGAATAAACTGCTATTCCTTTCAGCAGACAAAGCTGCAGGGAATTAAATAAATTATTTTCTAAATTCAATTCCCTCCCTGCCTGCCTAACTTAAATCCTAAAGCCTCCAGCCTCCCTCCTCAATCTTGATCGGATCACACCAGCACCAGCAGCCAGCCCTCCTCCCTCAACCACATCCATACACCTGACTGCGATTTCTGGAAGGTGCCTCGGCTTTTTATGCCCTCCGAGACATCCAGAAGTGTCAGTCAAAAATCTGGCGATGCCATTGGTGGAATGGGTCCAAAAATTTGCATGGTCCCATCCCATGCCCAGCCCAAATGGGCAGGTCTAAAAAAATAAAAAATAAAATAAAATAAAATAAAATCAATACAACGTTTTATTACTATAAAAATACCCACTGCTGCTACTATAAAAATTCAGGCCTTTAAAATAAATAAATTTCACATGCTTCTGTGGTGATTTGGTGTGTTTTTTGACCATGATTTCAAAAGAAAAATTGCGGTCGCCATTTTGGATCCCTCCCACTGCATGGCATGCCGAGACGATGAGGATGACCCTCCCCCGGCCTGGTGCAAGCAGCCCAGGACAGGAGAAGAGGGGGGAAAGGCCGGGGACCCCCCAGAAACCACCTCTCTGGTAGGTGGCAAAGCCTCAGGCAGGCATATTTTCGCCTGCTTTTTTGGCCGGGAGTCGGGTTTTTTTAAAAAAACTTTTAAAAACCTTTTCTGTGCTTCGCGCTGCGCGATCGCCGCGATGCCACAAATGGAAACAAAAAACCCAACCAAATTTTTATTTTTTCGGTTCGAATTCGAGTTCTGACGGCTTAATTATTGTTACCATTTCCGTTACCTAACGGAAACAATAATCGAAAATGGAAACGACAATTTCGCCGAGTCGTGCCCATGTCTAATTTGCATAACTTACCTGGGCATTGTGTCTGCTTTTGGGGCAAAACAATTGAAGGATATTCAGAAGAAGAGAGTTTGGGCGTCCTTACACTGACAATAAGAACTGCTTTTGAATCAGGTTTTGTGTAACAAAAATCTACTAGAGAAACCTCAAATGCACAATGCGTGGTAAAGCTGCCTCTCTTTATTGTATTTTATTTTTATTTACAAGCCTGGTGGGGGCATTGTAATTTAATACACCTTTGAAATTGATTCTTAATTAATCACTTCAGGCAATGTGAATGCCCCTGTTGTATTCAGTGCTGCCTTGGTGGGCACTGGCAGTTGCGGATTTCTTAAGTAATATCACTGTGTTGCATCTCACTTAAATTTCATTTTAGAAAAAGAGTGAGAAAGAAAAACACAAATTCTAAAATATGCCTGGAAACCAAAGAACTACTACACAGCATTGGGAAAAATGGGAACAAGGAGGTTGCTGTCATTGGCATAGTACCACTTGGTTTGTAAGCATGCCAGTTAATGAAACAAATTAAAATCTCATGTGTTGTTTCCTGGAGCAATGTTTAGGCCCTACTTTATATTGGAGTAATAATTTTTGAAGTGAATGTGCACCGCGATACAAAAACCACATGACTGAAAATCAATTTAAAATACATCAGAGCTGGAACCAATACAAATGTGCAGTGTAACTGCACCCTTACTTGCGCATAATAGATCATCTGGACAAAACTGTAAAATACAAATCCCTACCTCTTTTTTTTTGTGAAGGCACAGTCTATCTGCCACTTATCATGCTATGATTTCAACAATACCCAGACAAATCAAAAATCCTTCACACCTTCACCACCAAGGCCATAGCTAAGGACCCATTCTTGATAGGTTTCAGCACCTTAGGCCATTGTTCTCCTTAAGGCTATTGAGACTGTTCTCTACCTAACAAGCTTATTCAGGCCATTGTTCATCTTATGAGCCTATTTCAGACCAGGGTGAAAAGAGGTCAAGTAGACTATAATATGGAGGACTCACAACTAGCATTTCTCAGACTGACGAAAAAGAAGTCCCGCGGCCATGACTCAGCTTCCAGATAAATTCACCTGGATGACTGAGAATCTTCACAGACATATTGCCAAGTAGGTGTTTCCTGTAGTAATTGCAGGGAAAGTAGTTACTACCTTAGACATCCTCCTCTATTTTATTGATAAGCCATTAGTCACCCTTTCTTAAGACGGGCAGGAAACTTTTTCCAAGAAATTACTGCAGGCTCCCAAGTAAAACTGGTCAGTCCTATTGACTTGCAGATAGTTTACCGTTTACATTAGTCCAGCAGCAGTACAGTGCTTGAAAAATAGCATATAAACAAGTCTTTTAAATTAGCCAAAAGAGCTGAGAGTATCTTTACAGCATCAGCCGTTAGCAGGTGATGCATTCCTCCTAAATCTCAACTTTGCTGTTGATGCAGGACCCCCAAATTGGCATAACAATCCCAGGAAAAGGAATGGGTCCCAGGCTGCAAGTTTTCCTGCATCTCATCTTCACATTCATTACCAGGACTCCCGTCTGGGGGTTTGCCATAAATGTTTGATTCACATGATATAATGCAACATTTAACATTAGTTCCTCCTGTGATCCGCTTCCTCGCCAAACTTGAACGTGTCTGACTAATGCACTCTTATGCCGACTGTGTTGTAAAGCTAATACGGACTCCATAAATGGCATGTCCCATTATGCTGTTTTAATGTTGGTTTTCGCCTCTCGTTCCACAAGAAACTCCCTTTGAGATGGGGAGGGAGACATCATTGTATACTCATTCAATTCACTTTTCTCATGCACAGCATTTTAGAAGAAAAATATCTGCAGTGGGTTAGGAAACAATTCTACCAAGACACCTAAAACATTCCATATTGTCCCCAATTATTCAGCTGTTTTGCATCACCCAAACAACAGAAAAGTGATTCTGTAGACACAATTCAATGCTGAAGTACACACAGACAGATTACTGGGGGGGGGGGCTAAATTGAATGCTGCTTTCTAATCCAAAACTGGGGGTGGGGTGGGGGTGGGGCTAAATTGAGATCTACACATAGATATTGGGATTCTCTGCTGTATGCCCAGAGACTCCCAACCAGATCCAAGTGTCCAGGTCAGCAGTACCCATTCCTGCAGATTTCAGGCCCTAAAAACAGGGAAGTAAAGAATAGAATCCTATATCCTTAATCTGAGGGCCAAAATCTGAAACCTAGCACCCCTGGTTCTAGAATGTAGTATTTCAATTTGTTTTGAACTGAGAAAGAACATACAAAATCTCAAAAGCCACAAAACAAATGGTATCACAAAGGAGGACAATTGTCAACCTAAAGACAAGATTAAATCCCCTAAGGGCCATGGCCTGGAGTTTTCATCCCTTCCATTTGAAGGTCCATCTGTACTTGATTAGCTTGCCTGATCAACTTTTACTATGGCTCCCACCCACCCACCACCCACGGTGAGCCGTTGTAACTTGGGTAACTGCCTTTGGTCTGGATTCCTGCTGCTTCTTTTCAAAAAATAAATATAAACCCATCTTGCTCACCAGGTGTGACCCGCCAATTCAAAGGCAAGCTCAGAGCTATGTAGTGTGTACCCTGTCAGCGGCTTGACATCTCTTCTCTTTCACGGTCCCAGTCAAGCGGGGAAAACCAGGACAGGAGGGTTATTGATCCCCAGGTGGGCTGTAGTCAGCTCAGCTGGTCTGAATATGATGACGGGCTGATAGAAATTAAGCCCAGGTCTTACAAGGTGGCAGCTCTTTGGAGCTGAACGCATTCCAATATTGATACGCAGCTGAAAAGCTTCTCCAAATATTTGTGCACAGCCTCTTTCCTAATGGGACTGGCATGCTTCTCCATTTGAGCAGCATCCAAAAATTGAATAGATGTGGCTATCTATTTTTCCGTTTTGTTTTTCCTGTAGAGATTTTTTTAAAAGCAAAAACAAAATAATAATTCCATTTCAGTGTTGATGCACATTAATGGACTAGCCTTGGAGTCATTTATTTATTTATTTATTTATTTCCTTTTTTTTGCTTCTCCTGCTTCTCCGTTCTGCAGACAATGGCTTTTCCAGGTACTTTTGAGTGAGCGCTCCTTTCTTTTTTTGAAGGTTGCAATCCAGATCCATTAGAAATCTGTTTAAATGAGATTGTGCCATTAATGGAATGGAATGAATGTCGGAATGGATGAAAACATTGTAACCTACAAACGTAATTCTAAGACATTTCCTCAAGAACAAATCATGCTGATTATTCGGTTTCCACCATATGGAGCCTGGTTTCAGGATCAGGGTGTACTCTAAATGACTTTTATACTTTGCAGAGCTCACAGATGATTCATTAGGGCTACTGGAACAGTAAATGTGCTGAACGGTATGCCTATGAACCAGCAAAACACTTAAGTGCTTTGACAATGCTTTGCATGTTCGGAGGAATTTACAAACACCAGCTAATCCTTATCACTCAGGTAGGCAGGTGAGGGTTCCTATAGTTCAAACAAGATAAAAATAACCCGTTTGCTTAAAAGAGAAGTCCGGATAAAAATGTCAGAGATGGATTACTGTGTCACATGAGTGGCATTTGCAGGATTAGGGCCAAAACAGGTAATGTTCGTACCTAGAGCGGAGTTGGAGCTAGAGATGTCTAAGGCTGTTTGTTCATGACTATAACAATGTGCGCTTCAGTTATCTTATTTGTTAGGGAGATGTTGTACATCCAGGGCTGGCCCTGCCATTAGGTAGGCTGTGACAGCCATCTGGCAAAGGAGGTTTAGGATGCAATGAAAAGATTGTAAATTGATCAGTTTCGAGTGGATCCAGGGAGCAGAAGAACTGCATGTGGGAATTTTGCTCCATCTGGCAGGTTGGTTGGCATCCAGAACTACCCCCTTTGTTTGGAGTATGTGAGGGAAACCATTTCCTGTCCACCTTAGGCAGCATAATATAGGATGCTGCCCTCTATGGCCACGGAGCCTTGGTTCATCTAGCCAAGACTAGGATGCGGGACAATGGTCTCAAACTACAGGAAAAGAGATTCAATTTAAACCTTAGGAAGAATTTCATGAAAATTAGAGCTGTTCGGCAATGAAATATGCTGCCACGGAGGGTGGTTGAGTCTCCTTCTTTGTATGGGAGCAGAAACAGAGAAGGCCTGTTGGGTTCTTCTGAGAAACACCTGTGAACATGGCGGGATGGAGAGAAGGGCCTCTCCTGATGACCTTAGCACCTGAGTCGGTTCATGCTGTGAGATTAAAGTACATCTATAAAGGAGATGCCTTGTCAAAAAGCTACAGTGCCTCATCTGTCTTCAGCCCCCAGTCTAAACGACTCTTATAACCACACAATTAGACTGATAGGAGGATGGATGTGGCGGAGGGGGGGAAGAAAGAGATGTTCTTGGCTTTCTCTGAGCCTGAGGAGAACAGCAGTTCTATAAACAGGCTAAAGCCCTTTATTTGTCTTCTCAAAACCTTTTGTGGGGAATTAATGAGGATATAGTGCAAAGTTAAGTTTTCAGTAATGAATGTAAGTACCATGCCTCCCCGTTCATCTGAAGGGCTTGGGAGGCATTCATTGTAGGCTGATAAACAGAAAATTAGGCAAACATGAATGTTGTTTGCACAGGATTAGGCAGGCATGTGGGACAAACAATGAATTGGAAAACAGAGGAATTTGGGATGACAGATTTGTCGAGATGATACTGACCAGCCAAGAACGGAGGCCCGATCCAACAACCGAATACCTGCCGATTATGCTGTAAGGGGCATAACAGCACCATCCTAAACTACGTCTGAGACAGTCAGAAGATCCAGATGAGGACATAACGTGGACATAGCAGCCAACATGCAGGCCATTCCATCTGCAGAAGTCCAACAAAGTAGAGTACAGTCTATGGACATTCTGTTTCCCATCTAGGAAAGCCTGGGTCATTCTAATAAAATCATTCAGAGTTAAGCACATCCCTCTGCTGAAGCTAGATGGAAAGAGAGATCTGTTACGTGATGTCACATTGCTTCTTTCTGACCTTGGGAAACCCTATGAATTAATGACTTCACTAAGGTCCTGTCATTAACAGCTTTGCTTAGGTCTTGCAGAATAAAGGCTGTGGCTTCTTTCACTGAGTCACTCTGTCTTCTGCAAGGTCTTGCCTTTTTTTTTGGCCTTCGGTTTTTCATCTTCTTCAGCTCATCATGTATTCTCATAGTATGCAAAATGTTTTAAATCCTCACATTAAGTACATAAGAACATAAGAACAGCCTTGCTGGAAGAGGCCACAGCCCAACCAGTCCAGCATTCTGTCTCACACAGTTGGCTCACCATTTGCTTCAAGGTATTCCCAAGCAGATGTCTTCATCTGCTTAAGATTCTCCGCAAGTGGCATTGAGAGACATCCTGCCTATCTCTCCAACCCAGAGGTTGTCTTTATGCATCCATAATGAGAGCCATTGATACCCTTGTTCTCCCTGAACTTTTCTAATCCTTTCTTAAAGCTATCAAGGCTGTCAGCTGTCACCACTTCTTCTGGCAAGGAGTTCCAGAGACCAGTGATCCTCTGGACAAAAAAGTACTTTCTCTTATATTTGTTTGAGATCTAGCATCCAAAAGTTTCATAGAGTGCCCCCTAGTTCTACTCTTGTGCGATAGGGAATGCAGTTTTTTCTTGTCTACTTTGTCCACACCGTGTATGATTTTATAAGCTTCAATCAGGTCACCTCTTAGGCGCTGCTGTTCAAGAGTGAAGAGGCCCTGCCGTTGCAGCCTCAGATGGTAAGGAAGGTGTTCCAGTCCCCTAATCATTCTAGTGTTTATTCAGTTTCAACTTGATGTTCTCAGAAACACACTTGATTGCCTTTTAGGTAGCATACAGTCTCTCTAAAACTCTCCTCTATTGCCATGGTTGAAATTGCTTCATGGTGCCCTCTTCGCTTTCTTTGCTAATGGCCTTGGCCTTGGTCTTCAGTGACACATCCTTGTGCTTCAGGGTGGGTTTTTTTTTTAGTTCCTTTGTCACTGCCCTTGCAAAGCTCAGACTTGTTCAGATCCTTGGATGTAGACTCTGCTTGGTCTGATGGTTGCTTTCTTAACACTGAACTGGAATCAGTTCCATAGTAGTCGTTTCAACTCTCCTGCATTTTTGCCTATATTGTTTGTTTGTTTGTTTGTTTGTTTGTTTGTTTAAATTAGTCATCTCCCATCTCCCAGAGGGGACTCTGGGTGATCTACAATATAAAACACAATAAAACTATAAATATTTTTTAAAAACTGAAACAGCTACACAAAAGTGCATACACAATTATTAGGTTAAGTGGCAAAGCTTTAAAAGATGTGATGTTAGCCATTCCATGAATGACAGCTGCTTGTTCCACCCCAGGCAAGCTTGCAAAACCAAGTCTTCAAACTCTTCCAGAAGGCCAGGAGCGAGGGGGCCTGTCTCATCTCCGGGGGCTTGCTCTTCCAGAGGGGTGGGGCCACTGCAGAGGAGTCTCATTTCCTAGACAGATGAAATTCTCTTGTTTACATGGTCTGCAACATGCCCTCCCTGCACAATATTATGCTGTCATCAACACATCTCAAATTATTGTTGCATCTCCCACCTTTTTACCTTCTTCATGCACTTGAGACCCTCTCTGATTGAACAGTCAGGAGGATAAAATACAGTCTTATCTGATTTTCCTGCCAATGGGAAACCATGCTTCCCCCATATTGTATCCTAAATACAAAAGCCTCTTGTCCATGGTACAACTTATTCACTAGGGCCATTGAATGTCTTGGCACACCCTTTTCTTTTAGAACATCTTATCATGTTCCATCCAGTTAAAAGCATGTTGCTACCTATAAAATATGCACTTGCTTTCCTTCTGAAATATTTTGGTATATTCCATTAATGGACAAATACTTGTTATATAATATCTAATGCCATTTTCTTTCTAAACACAGCTTGAAGGTTTGGTATTGCTTACTCCGTGTACCACAGAAGGTCTTTGTGGTAAAATCTTGGGTGATCCTGCAAGGCCTCTACATTTGTAAGAGTGTCTAACCACTCGGCAACATGAATCCCAGCCTCTGTAAACCACTCACCTTGTTATGCTGTGCACCCAAAAAGAGGAAAGTCAACTCTCTGCATCTTGCAGGGACCTAGCAACACAATCACAATTTCTGATATGCCGACATTCCTAAACTTTCTCCATGCTTTGTGTATGGAACATGTGCACATTTTCAATCTCTGTTTCTATCATCACAATACCCATGTAAAGCTGGAAAGGCTGGGAGGCCAAACTGGAAGACCGAATGACTGGCAACTCCATTATTTAATGCTTCTGTTCTGCTCAATGATTATGGGATTCTAGTCAACAAGGCTCATGACTGGATGATGGATTTGACCCATTCCATTCCTAGTGGAACGCACTACTTATAATACCACATGGACTTTCTTTTGTCCCATTGAAAGCAGTGGGAACCATTAAGAATAGGAAAACTCTATCTCAGTGGACATGTCCCTTGGCTTCTGTTGCCTAGTCTTCTATTACCAGTTGAGATTGTTGGCCCATCATGTTGTCAGCTTCAACTGGCAGCAAACTTCCAGGTGTTCAAAAAAAGGTGGCTTCTAGCACCACCTACAGATGCTGAGGATTTGATATAGGAACCTTTAAAAGACAAAAGACACTGTGGTCTTTACATTGCAAGAGGTTAAAGAGGAAGCATGCAAGAAGGAGACGGCTTGTGGAAATATGATTTTAGTGTACAAAGTAACTTTCAATTCTTCTTGTAATCGTAGCACTTTGAAACTTTTTAGGGTAACACAAAGCCATTACATTTGCCCTGTAGGCAATCACGAATTTCAAACAATCACAACAATAATGTACCAGCAAGTGGAATCCAGTGTATAGCATCTCTTTCCAGGGTTTCCTAAGTAGACAATACTCAGACCTGGTTTACCATTCCTTTCCTCTGGGGCCATCCTGGCAAAGCTTGCCCAAGACCACACAGGCTGGTTCAATTGGAAGGAGGTACAGTGAGAGATTGAACACCCGACCTTTGGCTCTGCAGCCAAATACCTAAACCACTGTGCTATCCAGCCAGCTCAAACAGTGACATGATTTCATAACTAGCTAGTCCAAGAGTGGGCAAATTCCAAATATCTTCGCAGCCATGTAGACCACCCAACCACCACTTCATAGGGCTCCCCTGAAAGGTCTGTTAATGCCCTTTGCTCTCTGACCTCTTTATCCTCTTGCCTGCCTTTCTGTATTTTAAACATAGCTCAGAGTTAAAAGGCATGCTTTTGGAAAATCATCCTGTACAGTGACCCCCCCCCGCCTATCGCAGGGGTTAAAGTCCCGACCTGACCCGCGACAATTGAAAATCCTCAATATGCGGATGCAGCTTGGGTCAGGTTTTTTTTGGGGGGCTAACTGGGGGCTCTTGTACTTACTCCCAGCCTGGTGTTGCCCTGAATGGGCCTGTGAGAGCCTTCCTAGGCCTTCTGGAGGCAACAAAAGGGCCTCCCTGAGAACTGGAAGTGACTTCCGGGTTGCCAAAGAAAGGCCTAGAAAGGCCCTTGGAGGCCTCAGAAATTATTTTTGGCAACCCAGAAGTCACTTCTGGTTCACAGAGAGGCTCTTTTGGGGCCTCCAGAAGGCCTGGGAAGGCCCTCGCAGGCCCATTTGGGGCAGCCCCAAGTCCTGGGGTAAGAATGGGAAGCCTGAAACCTTACCCCAGAGGGGCTTTTTCATATACTGCGGTCCTGCTAGTATATGAACTGCGAAAGAGCAGGGGACCACTGTATTAGGGTAAAGGTAAAGGTTCCCCCAGAGTTGCCTAGATGCCCTAAGCACATCCGATCTCACCTGATTTCGGGAGCTAAGCAGGGTCGGCCCTAGTTAGTACTTGGATGGGAGACCACCAGGGAATACCAGGTGCTGTAGGCATTTGGAGTAGGGAGTGGCAAACCACTGCAGTATTCCTGCCAAGAAAACTCCGTGGACATGGGGTCACAAAGAGTCAGTCATGACTGTCACAACGCAACACACAAACACACAGAAAGGTTCCCCCACACATGTGTGCTAGTCATGTCCAACTCTAAGGGCAGCACTCATCTCCGTTTCTAAGCTAAAGAGCCAGTCTTGTGCAAGTCCATGGCCATGTGGCCAGCATGGCTGAATGCATTTCTGCGCACGGAACACTGTTTACTTTCCCACTTTTTACGGTGGTACCTATTTATCTACTTGCATTTTCATGCTTCCAAACTGCTACGTTGGCAGGAGTTGGGGTTAACAGCAGGAGCTCACTCCGCTGCGTGGCTCCTGGGATTCAAACCGCCAAGCTGCTGACTTTGCAGCGGACAGTTTCAGTGCTCTAGCCCACTGAGCCACCATGCCCCATCCTGTATTAAGACTATATCCTTATTATTGGTGATGGTCAGTGCCATCAAACTATTTGCAAGAAAATAAATTATTTCCAATAAATGCAACGAAGGAAAAGCTACTGGACAAGTTACACTGGGAAAAAACAAAACCGCATCTCAATTAAATAGTTTGATACCACCTTAAGTGGTACAGCTATATGCTGTAGCTATGCTTTAAGAAATCCTGGGATTTGCAGTGTAATGAGGTGGTTAGTTAATGCACTAACTAATGCTTTCCAGCAAAGAAAAGTTGTTCCCCAAACTACAAAACAGAGGACCCATCAGGGTGGAACTAATACCATCACACTGGTACCAACTGGTAACTGTGTGATGTGGCTACTCTCCTTTCCCCCCTTCAAGGCACCACTTTGTACTGTGTGTGAGTGCACACATAAGCACATTTAAAGGTATAAGTAATAGTTGCTCCTGTTTTCATCTGACCTCTAAGAAAGCTTATCATTTCAGCAATTCATCCTTAGGAGAGTGAGAAAAAGGATTTTTGAAAGGCGTCTAGCTTCTGGTGACCTCTGCCTTCATTATATCAGTTCTGTCTAATTATAAGCCAAGATAGCTAAAGAAGAATGGGTGTGCCACAATAAATAACAAGAAAACAACAGCAACAGTGGAAGACTGCCATAGAGCCAGATCATCTAAAGAAGATATCGAGTCCTCTTGCCAGAAATGGCTTCACTACTGTTCCAGAGAGATTCAGATATATCAGCCTCAACAGAACCAAATGCGAGGTGTTTTCTAGACGTGATATACTCATTTGGGAATCGACTTGCACCCTGTATTACTTGACTCGGCTGTTCAATCTTCCAGGAGATTTTCCAGACAAGGAGGAGCCCGGGAAGTAGAATTGGTCTCTTGGACAGAAGCACAATACTGCCTCCTAGTGGGCTTCCCTCATTATTCACTAATCAATGAAAGAATCTCCACAACCACAACTCCTTTGTGTGTTTTGGGAGGGGGTAGCATACTAACCCAAAATCATCTGTTCATTAAGCTTTACTGGGGGTCAGAACCATTGGACACTTGCTCTGCCATTTATAAAATAATAAGGTTCCATCAAGTCAATTCTGATTCATTACGACTTTGTCTGGGTTTTTCCTGGTAGAGAGTAACCAGAAGCGGTTTATCGTTTCCTTCTTCTAGGAGTGTTCTGGGACATTGCAGTTTGCCCAAGATCACATAGGCTGCTGGTTCTGCTCACAGGAGGCCCAGTGGGGAATCAAACTGCCATGCTCTAGCTCCGAAGCCAGGTACGTAAACCACACAGCTATCTAGCCAGCTTTGACATCCATAGCCCTAGAGAACATATTAGCACTGGAGAAAGTATTCTCCTGCTGTGACGTCCATAGTGCAAGATAATAAAACTCAACAGGAGGCTTCTGAAGATGCCAAGACTGTCAAAGAGGGAAAAGAGGGGATAAAAGGCATACGAGAAAGGATAAGATGAGAGAAAAGACAATGAGCTTCTTTATTAAAGGCATGATTGAAGAAGAATCATAGAGTTTGAAGAGATCTCAAGGACCATCCAGTCCAACCCCCTGCCATGCAGGAAGCCCCATCACAGTATTTCTGACAGATGGCCATCCAGCCTCTGCTTAAAAACATCCAAAGAAGGAGACTCCACCACCTTACATTGTGGCAGCATATTCCACTACTGAAGAGCTCTACCTGTCATGAATTTCTTCCTAATGTTCAAATGGAATATCTTTTCCTGTAGTTTGAAACCATTGTCCCCGAGTCCAAGTCTCTGAGGCCATGGAAAACAAACCTGTTCCCTCTTCAATATGACATCCTTTCAAATATTTAAACATAGCTATCATATCCCCTCTCAGCCTTCTTTTTGAAACATTCCCAGCTCCTTAAACTGTTTCTCATAAAACATTTCTTCCAGACCTTCAACCATCCTGGTCGCCCTCCTCTGTACCCGCTCGAGGTTGGCAACATCCTTTCTAAATTGCAGTGCACAGAACTGGACACAGTATTCCAGGTGGGGTCTGACCAGAGCAAAATAGAGTGGAACTATCACTTCCCTTGATAGATAGACACTATGGTTCTATTGATGCAACCAAGAATTGCATTGGCTTTCCTGGCCGCCACGTCACACTGCGGACCCATGTTCAATTTGTGGTCCACCAAGACTCCAAAAGAGGGGATCCCATGCATTGCTATGGGCCGTGAGAATGACCCTTTGGTTTTTCAGTCCTCTCTGTGAGTCCCCTGCTGCAGAATGAAGATACACAGCCCTGAGGTGTGTTTGTGTATGTGTATTCTCCGCCATTGAGTCCAAACTGACTTGTAGCATTCCCAACAGGACTTTCAGGGCCAGTGAGATCTTTAAGTAACTGTCTTCCTAGTTCCACTGCCCTCCCTGCCATGTGTTTCTGTGGCTGGGTGGAGATTTGAACCCAGGTCTCTTGAGTCCTAGTCCATCACTGTATCCACTACGATGCACTGGATATGATGCAGGTTTACAGATTTACATGCAGTTGATCCAAACAAAGCACTTGCCACCAGAATATTTAGGTATCTGGCTGAAGAACCAGAGGTCGGGCGTTCAATTCCCCACTGTACCTTCTTATACTTGATGATCATAGGGTCACTTGCTGCTCTGCAGTTTTAATATGATGATGATGATGACAATGATGACGACGAAGATGACAATGACAATGATGATGATGATAGTTTGGCCAATGGGTTGCCCTGGAATCAGTTGCCATTTGAAACCCAGATAAAAGGTAAAAATCACAAATCCAGAGCAAATAAATAATAAAGGCTCAAAAACAATTCTACAACAGTGCTTTCAGGTTTTCCACCCAGGACTGAAAATCACAGATTTAACCTACACCATTCCCGAAGTGTTAAGTTGGTGAAAAATGCAGACTCACTCACTCATTGATGACCCAAAAGTACACTAAGCTGGCCACAGCAATGCTTACGCACCACACAATGGCAGTTAAATAATTAAATAAGGCTGCCTTCGTGGCATGACAGTAAAATCTGGAAAGAGTCAATAGCAAGTCTTTGTCCCCTAGATAAGATGCCGCTCCCTTGTGTTTCCACAGTGATATTCGGAGGTATTGACAAGCAGCTGTAGAAGAATGGGCCTCAGGGGGCACACACATGGCAGGGGGCAATGTTGTAACATGTAGAACACAGAATAGGGTTAAAAGAAAAATATTGTTTCTGAGAAATGTGGATGCCCTCACAGCCTTCACAGCAGAGGCTGCTATAGATAGTCACCGCCTACATGGCTTTATTAGAGCAGTTCCAGAACCGTCAACTGGATGGAAAGAATATGAAGCAAAAAGTTGTCATTTGCCTGCATTTGAGGTATCAATGCTCACACCGATGGGACGGTCGAAATATGAAGTGTGCATGTACTGAGACTGAGAATTGTCTGGAACACATAATACAACTACGTTTGGGGTACAAGAAGGCCAAGAGACACAGGCTGCTTTCACACGACCACTAAAATCCGCTGCAAAGTGTTCACAGACGCGGAGCATAAAATCGTTTTCCCACGAGCCCTGGACTTTAAACGAAATAAAGTGTGCCCACTTAAGCACGACCCAATGCATTTTACAAATACCTGGTCTCGAGGTGGTAAAATCCCTGTCGCTGTTCCAATGTGGATTTTAAACTGTTACTCAACTCTGTGTGAACACGGAATAGCCGCATCAAAACCTGTTCAGCCCCGTTATGGTGTCTTTGCTGCGGTTCTCAGTTGTGGCATCAGAACGGTTGCGGATTTTCAAAATGCAACCATGGGAACATCCAGTCTGTGACATCAGCCACGTGACCGCTCCGGGTGTGTGTGTGAACTGGATCAAAGTTTGCTGCGGAATTTATTGGTGGTGTGAAAACAGCCATAGATAATTTTAGAGCTGGATCAGGCCATCTTGTCCAACCTGCCAGCAAGCTAGAAAATCTATAGCTAAGATCATGCCTGACAGACCGCCCTCCAACCTCTGTATAAAAACCTCCAGTGGAGGAAAGTCCACCATGAGGAAATTGTGCTGCCTAGTGTTTCTTGGAATTTCAGTCCAAGAACACTTGGTTTACCCTAAGGTTGGGAGCAGGGCTGGTGCTAGCTTTTTTGCACCCTAGGGGGTGGGGTGGGGGGCGGGGGGTGGGGCGGGGGCAGTGTTGTGAGTGTGGTGGTGGGCGGGGGGTGATGGGGGCAGAGCAGGGGGTGGTGGGTGAGCAGGGGGTGGGAGGGCGCTGGGTGGGGCCGTGGGGCGGCGGTGACGGTGGCGGGACGGTGGATGGCAGGGGACGGCGACGGGCACGTGGCGGCGAGGCGGCAGCGGCCAGCAATTGGCGGACGGCGACGGGCGGCTGGCGGGCGGTGGGGGGACAGATGGCGGTGGCCAGCGGTGTGGGGGCGTCAGCGGGGGCGGCAGGCTGTCCAATGCCCTCTCTCCATTTTGGCGCCCTAGGCAACTGCCTAGTTCACCTTAATGGAAGTGCCAGCCCTGGTTGGGAGCTACAGCCCTAGAGGAAGGATAGATTCAGAACTGCAGGACTTACTCTTCCTATGGCTGTTGCTAAACGTGCAGTCCCACAGTCATAGCCAAGGCTCACTTAAATGACACCGCAGACACTAAAGCAGGAATTATCGTTTGTGCAACTACTGACCTAGCCTGAGTCTTTAGATGGCAACAGTTTCTGAGGTAGAGAAGCAGCCTTTCTGCCTTTTCCGACTGCTCAGAATAACACTCAAGTCCTCTGTGAAGGCACATCTACAGAACTCTCTTGCAAGGGCCTAGGATCATTCCAGCTGGCCTGCAACTCCCTTGTAACAGTCTGCTTCTTTCAGGTCCTGGCCAGATGTATGCACATGCTAAGGAAGCAGCGGTAACATACAACAATGGCTAGATAGTTCAGTGAGTTAGTACTGTTGTTAGAGGTTAGGAATTCAGCTTCCCACTATGTATCCCAGAAGAACCAACCTGTGTAGCCTTGGGATGCTCCCAGAAGAAAGGAAGGGTCAACCACCTCTGAGTCGTCATTACTCAGAAACCCCTGAGTTGACTTGATGGCACACAATAATTAACCAACCATGCAACGGTGGGCTCCGCGGAGGTTTCTCCAACCTGTGGAGCTTCTTTGCCTGCCCAGTGCGAAGTAACGCGAGACCGGGCGTGAGACACATGGGCAAATGCCATTTGGGCCCAAGCCTCTTTTATCGGGACCATTCCCCACCCACCCACCGCAGTTATTAGTACTAGTGTGAGTCTGACTGGTCACCTTACGGGGCCGGATAGGGATTTTTGACTCACTCCCTGAATTGGCCAAAGGGGAGCGGGGATTTTTCGCCTATCCCACACTGGTACTCAGGGGTGTGGCTCAGTTAGCAGCCTTGTAATAATAACAAACTAGCAGTAGTGCGGATAAGCTTGAACACACAGTGAGTCAATTCTAATATTCGCTTTGGGCCCATCCAACCTCCGAACACTGTGGATCGCGAGATTACAGCATGGGGGAAGGATGCACTTGGAGGCCTCCCTGGGACATGAGTCACTAGTAACGGGGCTCGTGGACCCAGGGAGGGTTAATGGAAGTTACCGGCCCTGGTTGAGCTGTCTGGCAGACAGGACACCCAGGGGGGTTTGACTTGCCCTAAAGATTGCTACTCGGAGGGGTCCCGGGAGACCCCGGGGTTCCGACTTTGGGTCCACACTGCTGCAGGCCCCTCTTGGAGTTATTGTTGACATGTTTGGTTTAAGTAAAGTTAATAAAGAGTGGCCCATGTCTACACCCAACAATTTTGTCTTGCCTACTTATTTTGCCATGGGAGGGCAAAGTATAGGGCCTCAGGAAATTAAGGGCTTTGGTAAACTACATAGACATACTACATAGACATGTATGACTCCAGCCAGAAAATTCCAATGATCATCCAGAGAGGACTCCTTCAAATGCAGGACATTTGCTCCCAAGAGATTTCACATGTATGACACCAGAGATATCTAGCTTTCTAAGGATATCTGCTGTTTGCTTCCATTGACTCATTGTTTGCATCTCTTTTCCTTAAGCATCAAGCAGAAGGTATGCGTGCTTGTGTATTTGTTTCAAAATACCTCTGAAACAGCAACAGCTAAAAACCTTGTGCATGGATACAACTGAACTTCCACTTTAACAAACTGGGTGGGTTACATCTCAAATAGCTGTGCTATGTTTGGGGTTTTCTAACAGCTGATCCTCAAACACAAACAGGAAGAGGTAGAAATACAGATGTTATTTATTTAAATTACTTTTGCCCCACCTTTCCCCCCAAAATGTGGTCTTTTAAAGCTCAAGATGCTTTAAAAGACCACATTTTGCACTGATAGCTACTGCTTCTGCAGCCTAAACTAACAGATAGCCTTTCTACTGGCTGTGATGACTTGGAGAGTCACTAGCAGTCCTGATGTTAGCTAGGGATGGTGTGCATCCTACTTCTCATCTCTATGGATAAGAGTTCAAAATATGAACCTTTACATAGATAATTACTGATCTGCCACCTTATATATCTCCATAGGTTATTTCCTCCCTGCCCTTATTGTATTTGAGATTTTTGGGATGTGTAGGGTAAAGGAATTACATTTACTGTATATCTCAAGAATACAAGGTAGACTGCTGGTGTGGGAAGGGAAAAATGAGATCAGGAATGTGTGTATGTGTGTGTTGCTGGGGGGGCAGTGAAACCAGGAAAGAAAGTCTAGTCTTGTGTGTGTGTTGAAGCTACATATTTCAAACCCAGGCAAACTTGAGTACAGTCAGTAGTACATACAACCCAAGAACTGAACAAGAGTTGTTACACTACAACTGTTCTAACTAGTAGTGTTTCAATACAGGGACGAAATAAAGCAATCAAAAGGAAAGAATGTAATAGGGACCAAGGAACAATTACACAGAATAAACTGAACACAGACTTCCAGATCTTCCAGAAAAGATATGAATTATAACTGTAACAAATGGCCAGTGATGGATTTTCAGTCATAAAAGCACAAGAAGACCCCCTGTGTTTATTTTGTGAAAAGAATATTGTAGACGAGCTTGGGTGATTTTTTTTTTTTAAAAAAAGTCAAGAAATCAAAAGTTATGTTCAAAGCTGTCCCCCCCTCTTCATTGTGCATATTTTCGCAATAGGAAGCGAATATATTGTTAACTTTCCTTTGAGCTACTGGAGGGAAAGCGGTTGGAGGCTCAGAAAACTTTTGTGTTTCAGAGACACTGCTATAAAAACCAGAAATGTTGGTCCCTATGATTTACAGACAAATCAGTAGATCACATATAGGAATCGCCTATAAATTGAGATTTGTAGAAGGCCTATCCATCCCACCAAAGATCCCAAATCATTTTAGAAACTCAAGCCAAGTACTAGGCAGGCAAAGGACAGGGGGAAGCAGGTGTTCCTGTGTGTACATTTCTGTCACTGTCATCTCTGTTCGCCAGTGTTGCATATTTTTTTCCATTTCTCAAAATGGTTTCCAATTGAAGCAAAACAAGTTGAGGAGCCGTGTAGCCACCACAAAAACCAAATACAAAAGTGGAACAGGTGATTAACAAAAGATTAACAAAAACGTTGCTAATGCAGCCCATTTTAGATCAAAAATTGAGGCCATCCGCTCCGACTTGCCCCCCAGTTGCTCTAGTCCATCCTTTGGGTCCTCTGGTGCCTCACCCCTCCGTTCTCCACTCCTGGATGAGTTCGGGCCGGTTTCTTCTGCAGAGGCCTCCAGAGCTATGGCTCGGTGCCGGCCGGCGGCCACTCCCTTTGACCCTTGCCCAGCCTGGCTTATCAAAGATGGAACATGCCAGAGTGGGTCTCCTTCGCCATTCCTCCTTTCGGGAGGGCTGTTTCCCCTTGTCAAGATGTAAAACCCACACTTAAGAAAAATCTTTCCAAGTCCAGGCATTGTTCCTGGGCAAGGTTGTAGGGGGTGGCTGCTGTGGCTCCAGTCACCTGGAGATAAACCATATCCTGGATCCCTTCCAGTCTGGATTCATCCAAAGGATGACCTCCTCAGGGAGGCCGACAGGGGAGTTCCTCCCTGCTCGTCCTCCTTGATCTCTCAGCAGCCTTTGATACATGCCACGATAAGCTCGCTGAGGCGGGAATTGGTGGTCAGGCCTTGGCCTGGCTCCGTTCCTTCCTCCTCGGACTCAGCGGGTTCAGCTGGGGTCTCTTGGACTCTCCCAGGGTGCCCCAGCAATCTCCCCGTGCTGTTCAATGTTTATATTGGGGGAGGTCATCAGGAGATATGGAGTTCGCTGTCATCAGTACGGATGACAAATATCTCCTTTTCTACGTCTGCAGAGGAAAAGCTCCGATCTGTGCCTGGAGGCCACTGGAATGGACCAGAGATAACCGGCTCAAGCTTAATCCGGAGAAGACGGAGGTTCTGTTCTTCGGGCGCCCTCGTCTCGGTACAATGGCCCCCTCCCTAGTCTGGGGGTATTTCCCTCCAGCCTACAGACAGGGCCAGGAATCTGGGCGTGGTCCTGGACGGCCCCCTCCCTGGAAGCCCAGGTGATGGCAGTCTCCAGGGCCGCTTTTTTCCATCTCCGCAGGATCGCCCAGATCCGTCAGTACCTTGATGAGTCTCCTGAGGACAGTCGTGCAGGCCCTGGTGGTCTCGAGGATCGACTATTGCAATGCCCTCTACGTGGGGTTGCCCTTGGCCCTGGTCCGGAGGTTGCAACGGGTGCAAAATGCGGCGGCCAGGCTGGTGGTGGGTGCTTGTAGATACGAGCACATCACCCCAGTCCTGGTCCGCCTGCATTGGCTCCCCGTTGCCTTCCGGATCAGGTTCAAGGTCCTGGTCTTGGTTTTCAAGGCCCTCCATGGCTTGGGACCAGGATACCTGGCGGAGCGCATCTCCCAGAGGGCATCTGGATCCAGACCCACGAGATCATCACAGGCGCGCTCATTGAGAGTGGCCACACCCAGGGAGGCGCGGAAAACGCGTACGCGGAACCGCGCCTTCTCTGTGGTGGGGCCCTTGCTCTGGAACCATCTGCCTCCTGAGCTGCGCCTGCTGGAGTCCCTGCCTGCCTTTAAGAGGGCTTTAAAGACCTTGCGACCTTGTTATTTAGTCCCTCTTCTTATTTCCCTGGCCCTATTGTTTGCCACCATCTTGCCCCCCGCTGCCCTTGCCTGGTGGCTCGGCTATTTTTAGCTTCTAGCCTTTTATGTTTTTTTATGTTGTCAGCCGCCCAGAGTTCCCGTTGGGAAGATGGAGCGGGATATAAGTGCTTAAATAAATAAATAAATAAATAAAAAATAATAAATATTTCGAGGGTGAAACCCCCTTCTTCAGAGCAGTACCAATAGGTTATAACACGGCAAAAGATGGATTTGCCAGGAGTTATTTCTTAGATGTAAGGTCCTTGTCAAGATGGAAAAGAAGCCAGGCAGTTTCTTAGTTGTGGCTCAGAGCTTGGATGTTCTTAAGCTGCATCCAAAATGATGGGAGGGAAGTGTTTTTATTGTCTCCTTTCAAAGACATGCCACAGCTCACGGACACACATTCACACCTCTCCTCAATGTGTCTCATCAGGTTGGAGCAGAAGGCCCATGCATTTCATTTGGGGATTGGGATAAAATTTGGAAAAGTCCACTGGGTGTAGCCACAGGGAGGCAAGTCCCGGGCTCCTTCTGATTGCAGGAAAACAAAACTTTTCTCTTGTCAATGAGTCTCAGGTCATGGGGAAGGGATGGTCGGGCTTTTAAAACCATTTCCCCCTTCCCTTTCTTGGCTCCAGCTCATGCTGGGGGGGGAAATAAAGGTTTTCTCCCCCACCCCAGTTCTGAGTACCATCATGCACCACTCCCATGCCCCAGGGTTCAGTCACAAATGTTTAAAAAACAAGCAATTGAGCCGAGCACTTGGCTCAGTTGTTTAAAGGCATTTTAAACATCACACACCAAATGTGTTGTGAAGCGTGCGTGCGCTGCCCTCCCAGGCCCAACCCAACCTGCATCCACATATTGCGGATTTTCAAAGATCGCAGGTCAGGTGGGTCCCTAACCCATGGTTACTGTACCCAGTGTTGCAGTCTTGTCTTCATGGACTGCAAAGTTACCACCTGAGTGATAAGGGGTGAAATCCAGTAATAAGTCATGGCTAGAGTAGGCTTATTGAATCAATAGGTATTTAGTGACTAAATACCTGTGTAGATTCCATTAATTTAATAGGTCTACTCTAGTTCTGACTTAATATTGGATTGCAGGCATCGTATGAACATATTCAAGTGACAGATAGAAAAAAGAGTGAGAGATGTCAATCTTAGTTGGAATTTTCTTTAGTGAAACAAATATGGCATAAATGTTGATAACATATAGAGAATTGCAACAGGGAGTGTAGCTACTGCATTTGAGTCACTACATTTGTGGCTCAAATGTAAAAGTGAACGTGACAACTACCTGTGTGTGGTCCTTCCCCCTACCTTGCAGCTGTGTGAGTTGTGTGTGTTCTGTGTTTTGCCTTGGGATCCCAGGTATAAGACGTCTGTGTGTCACTGTGTCTGTGTGCTATGGATGTAACACTGCCCATAGTGCAAGAACTATTCTAAAATCCCTTCCTCTGAGATTATTTAGAAATTTAACAAAGGAGTGTTGCATTGCGATGAAACTGTCACGAGAGCTAATTAAAGGTAATGTGCTGAATACACCAGGTATAAGTCTTTGGGTCTATGCAAACAATTGTAGAAGGTACAGTAGTAGACAATTCCTTGACACTATTGCAGATGACTGTATTTTTGTCAACAGATAAGAACATTCATCTCTTCACTGACTGTGTGAATAGAAAGCAGGGCTGCTCTGGCTATCTGCACACTTGACCAGCATGCACTTGATCATATATTCCATTTTTATGCATTCAAGTGAATTTATGCTCCCATGCGCTTCAAAACATCTGAGGAACTCAGTGCTCACATGCAGCTTAATGGCACCCTATAGCCTAGCGAGAGCTAGAAGCCTATATAATCAGGCTTCTTGATCATGTGAAAAATCCCTTTGCATGTACAATAGATGACAGGGGTTGTGGTTGTTAAGGCACCTCCCTCCAGCCTCTAGTCAAGACAATCTGATATAATATGATGTATCTGGCTGTACATTGCCCATCTGCATGCTGTCTTGGCCAGTAATGCATCAATGAATTGAATCAGCGATGGACTGGGATGAAGGTCTTGCCGCTACTGTGCCGGTAGGTGATGGAAATGACAGTGCAGGACAACAAGACTCGAACAGAAGTGGCACAGTGGCAAGGGTGAAGGCAGCAAAGTGGGGTTTCAGGAGCTGAGAATGGTTCACTGGGATGTTTTTGGTGTGATTGATTGATATCACAGGGGGATGTTTTTAGTGTGATTGATTGATATATCATCTTTGTCATCTGCAGGGTCTTTCCTGCCCCCTGCTTTCCAGGATGGTGCAGGGAGAACTCTGAGAGTCAGCATTCTAGGACACCTCTCCCTAAGCCAAGATCTCCAAGTCCAGATACTGAGTATTTAGCATTGTGGGTGGTGGTGGTGGTGGTGGTGGTGGTGTGCCATCTGGATGGCTTAATATCTTTCCCCCCCATAAAAACTTTTCTGTACTTCTGCAGATCGGTGCCTTTGGGAATCATTTATTTGCAGACAAGTAAAGAGGGATTTTATTGGGTGACAAAAATACCGCTCGGTTTTGTTGCTCTCTTTTTCAGCTTTTGTTTTGAGAGATTAACCTGCACGAGGAAAGCACTTTAACAGAGCATCTCCGTTTTATGAACACAGCCCAAGGAGATCTCTATGCAGTATTTATATGTTTTCTTCAATTACCGGAGTGCAAAAGTTCTGATGATTCAGCAGGAAAGAGCGCAAAGACTGTCTCCCACTAACTCTTTGCTCCATTAAGATCCAGGCAGGGGAACCCAGATCTATACTTAGAACTCAGCTTCACATTCCCTTTAGGCTGTTCTCTCTCTCTCTCTCTCTCTCTCTCTCTCTCTCTCTCTCTCTCTCTCTCTCTCTCTCTCTCTCTCTCTCTTTCCCCCAGTGCTGTGAAAAAGAAGAATCTTATCTGCCTCTGGGCAGAAATACAGACAGGCTAACGAAGCATAGCCAAAGGGAACAGCCTTGCTTTGTGGTCCTATTAAACAGAGAACTCCCTACCCCTACCCCCACCGGAACCACCACCCCTGCCAGAGAGGCATCAGTTCATTGCCAGAAAAAAAAGGTGGTTCTGGTTTCTGCACCAAGGAAAACCAAATGGGGTGCAAATAAATTATGCAGCAAAGCATTTGCATACCATTTCCTCGTGTAATTTCCGTTGAGATTGGTAAGAAATAGCTGCGCGTCGCCAAGGCTGCGGAGAAACAACACTCGGAAAAAGCTATGCTCAAAAATGATTTTACTTGAGCAAGCTTTACTTATGGCAAGCCATGAAATGGATTCCTGAAATTATATAATAAAGGGGGCTAGTGTGGGAGGGGAGAGAGAACTAAATGATCAGTGGCATCCCATAATAGTGCCAAGAGTTGTGTGTGTGTGTGTGTGTTGTGTCGTTACAGTCATGACCGACTCTTCGTGACCCCATGTCCATGGCGTTTCCTTGGCAGGCATACTGGAGTGGTTTGCCAGTTCCTACTCCAGGCGCCTACAGCACCTGGTATTCCCTGGTGGTCTCCCATCCAAGGACTAACCAGGGCCGACCCTGCTTAGCTTCCGAAATTGGTCGAGATCGGATGTGCTTAGGGCATCAAGGCAGGCAGTGCCAAGAGTTACCAGAATGGAAAATAGCAGTGTGGATGGGCCACAGAAACACATGCACCAATCTGGCCAACCACATGATTCCTGGATGTAAACATGAAGAGAGGCCAAACATGTTGGTCTGGAAGTCCCCATCTCATTCCAGACCCAAGTGCTATGATAGTCACCCTTCCTTCCATTCCATGTACAGAAGCAGGCTGGCCGCCCACCCCATAAAGAATTAGAAGACATGTTGGTGTCCCAAGGAGATTACAAAACAGAAAAGAAAGACAGGGGATACAACAGTGAGGGAAAGTAATAGAAGCAGGACAAACTGGAGATGCATATAGGGTGATTACAGTTACAGGTGCTTGGTCTTGGTCACAAGTGATTAGGTTTCCTGTTGCCATCCCCACAGTACATGCAGGAATACCAAAATGGTTTGGGACTTAGAAACATAGAATTATAGAATAATGGAGTCAGATGAGGCCTATAAAGCAAAAGTGTTCTGTTTATATACTGCCCCATACCACTTCAAGTAGTCTCTGGGCGGTTTACAGTTTTTAATTACAGTATGCAGGATACACATTGCCCCCCAGTAGAGATGGGCATGACCAGAAATTTTTTTTTCCGAGTTGTCGTTTTTTGGGACGGGTCCGTTTCAGCTCGTTTCCGTTTTTCACGAACTTTTTTTAAAAATTTGTCGTTTCGTCGTGTCGTTTGTCGTTTGTCGTTACCACCGCGATTTCGCGTGATTTGACGTCCCAGCGAGTGGCGTCCTGCCGGCGCTAGGTGTTTTTGTGCCCTAGGCGGCGGGCTGGGTGGCGGGGGGCCATGGGCGGGTGGCGGCAGTGGCAGGGGGCGGGCGCACGGGCGCACGGGCGGTGGGCACGCGGGCCGCGGGCGTGGGTCCCGCAATGACCCAGAGCAGGCGGAAAACACTTTAAACTGACTTGCTGCACAAGACTGCATCGAATAAAGCAATTGCAATTTTTATTGCAAACAAAGTGGGCAGTGCACCCACAGCAGAGCTGCAGGCAGGGTATGAAAGGACCTTGGCTTGCCACCAAGCAAATGAAATTTTTAAAATAAATCCACACCTCCCCTCCCACTCAAACCTCCCCCCCCCCTTTGAAGCACTATCAGAAAAGAAATCCTAACAAACTGCAGGAGAATAAAAAAGAATAAACTGTGTTGCTATTCCCCACAGCAGACAGGGAATGAAAGGAATTATTATTATTATTTCCTAAAAATTCAATTGAATCAATTCCCTCCCTGCCTGCCTAACTGAAATCTAAAGGCTCCGCGAAATCGAAACTAGTCTAGCACAGCAGCCAGCTACACACAGCCCTCTCCCACCCATATCCAAGCCCGGACTGCGACTCTTCTGGGAGTGCCTCGCCTTTTTATGCCCTCTTGCACATCCAGAAGTGTCAGTCAAAACCTGGCCATGCGATTGGTAGAATGGGTCCAAAAATTTGCATGGTCCCATCCCATGGCCACCCCATCATTGTGCAGGTGTAAAAAAATAAAAATAAAAATAAAATAAAATAAAATCAGTGTGACCTTTTACTGCTATAAAAACCCACTGCTGCTACTGTAAAAATTCAAGCATTTTAAATAACTAATTTTCGCATGTTTCTGTGGTACTTTGGTGGTTTTTTGGACCATGATTTCAAAAAAAAAAATATTGCGGACGCCATTTTGGATCCCCCCGCACCGCATGGCAAATGGAGACGCCGAGGATGCCCCCTCCCAGCCCGGTACCAGCAGCCCAGGACAGGATGGGGGGGAAGGCTGGGGACCCTCCCCCAGAAACCACCCCTCTGGTAGGTGCCCTCAGGCAGGCATATTTTCGCCTGCTTTTTTGGCTGGGAATCGGGTTTTTTTTAATTTTTAAAACTTTTTTTCTGTCCCGCTTGGCATCGCGCGATCGCCGCGCGATGCCAGGAACGACAATGACAAATCAGACCCAATTTTTCTTTTTTCGGTTCGAGTTAGAGTTCTGACAGCTTAATTGTCGTTACCGTTTCCGTTACGTAACGGAAACGATATCCGAAAACGGAAACAACAATTTCGCCAAGTCGTGCCCATGTCTAACCCCCAGTAAGTTGGGTATTCATTTTACCGACTTCAGAAGGATGGAAGGCTGAGTCAACCATGAGCCTGCTACCTGGGATTGAACCCCAGGTCGTGAGCACAGTTTTACCTGCAGTACAGGCATCTAACTCTCTGCTCAAGGCAGGAATCGAAATCAAAGTGGATCCGATCGACAGACGGTGGCCCAATGCTTCCACTGTAGAATTTCTCACCACCTCCTGAGGCCATTGGTTCCATTGCCATACTGCTCTAACAGTTAAGAAGATTTTCCTGATAGTCAGCTGAAATCTGGCTTTCTTTCACTTGAGCCCATTATTACCTGCCCTGCACTCTGGGATGTCCAAGAACAGATCCTGCCCCTCCTCTGCATGATGACCTTTCAGGCATTTGACTTGCTGGACAGTTGCCTCTTTCTTCCCGGTTGTAGTTTTGGCCTTAGTAATAACCCTGATTCAGGCTTCACATTTCCATTTTCAGTTTCCTTTTGGGAAGAGAAGGCCAATTTCTAGCCATCTGAATGGAAGGACCACCCCTGTGTGTGTGTGTGTGTGTGTGTGTGTGTGTGTGTGTGTGTGTGTGTGTGTGTGTGTGTGTGTGTGTGTGTGTGTGTGTGTGTGTGTGTGTGTGTTCAAGAAAGAGCACTAACTGGGCTAAAAACCTTTATGGTGGTCAGCAATTATCAGTTGATTCCTTGAGGTTATAGCCCACTTATATTCTGGGAGTTTTAATTAGAAAAAAAGTTGTTTATCCATATTTATATTCTTTTGTCGTCTTCCACAAATTACCAGGCATGACCAAACTTTGGCCCTCTGATGTTTTGGACCACAACTCCCAGCATTCCAAGCCTGTATTTCCAATGGCAAAGGATTGCGGAAGTTGTGGTCCAAAACATCTGGAGGGCTGAAGTTTGGACATGCCTGATCCTAAGCATTTCCCAGATCATACATCTCCCAATACTCACACACCTCATTTCCCCACCTCCCTCAGTCACATCAGGGAGGAAGAACCTGGAACTCTCCTGATGTGGCTGGATGCCATATACCTTGGGCCCCTTCCAACCTGGATACTGGAGAAGGACCACATTAATACCACATGTTTCACCATCCCTGGTCAAGGTCAAAGTTTCATTTCCCTCTCCCAGGTCATGGTGTTGTCTTCAACTCAGGAGTTGAGTCATGGTTACTGGACATTTTTTTTTGTTGGAATGAAATGTTTTGCTACTCATCCAAGTAGCTTTGGCAGTCTGAGGGAAGTTGGTGTGAGGCTTGCCCCCAATTTATAGTTCACCTTGATTTTACCCACTCTTGGGACAAGCTTTCCAGAAACTTCCCCCAGATTGATGAAGCTACTTGGATGAGTAGCAAAACATTTCAATCCCACAAGAAAAGTCCAGTTGCCATGACTCAGCTACCGGATAACCTCACCTGGATAACTGATAATCTCTGCAGATATATTCCATTAGTGCAGAAATGTATGGATAGACAGCGGGGGTGGGGGGTGGGAGCACATGCTGAGATAGACTAGATGTGGAATGTGGGAATTCCATACCCCAACAGATTGTGAACCCCAATAAATTGGCAAGCACCAAGGAAGCTGAAGGCCTGGATTTCCAGAGATTTCCAGAAACCGAGCAGGAACCCAGTGTACTGAAGCTGACCCTGAGCTGACCTCACTCAGGAGGTCAGAAAAACAAGGGCAGTCCTGGACATCAGGACATAGCTGGCCTGTGACCGAGCTCAAAGCTTCCTTCCTCTCTCTTTCCTTATCAATAACCCCTAACTAGCTAAGTATGTTCCTCCAGATAAGGTGCATCCCCCCACCAATGGAATGCATTATCGTATTTCCTCTGTCCATTTCCATTGTGTGTACTTGTTTACTCTTATCAATAAAGGCTTGGCTCCTAGGCAGCTCTCACAGACCAATGCACACAGAGAGACACTCAGACGCACACTCACTCAGCTCATGAAGACACACAGAGACACAGAGAGACAAACGCACACACACAGACACTCACTCACAGAGACACGCAGCCTGGGACCAGATGTGGTTGTACCCCAAACTCTGTGTATGCGCAATTAATAACACTACAGTGGAAGAAATACAATTAAGGATTCTTTCATATATTCTGCACATAGTGAAATATTTTAAAGGAAGGTTTCACTTGAAGTCTTCTTACGGGTTTCAAAATACAGGATGGAGGATAAAGACAAAAAAATGCAGCTACTTAAATCAAGAAAGGGCAGAGAGATTAAAGAATTAGCACATGGTACTTCGTGGGAGATGCGATGAAGGAAGGAGTTCTCTCTGACTGTCTTTGCTGCTCTCCACACAAACCCTTCCATTACTAAAACTAGCATGCACATTTTCTCTCATAAAGTGACATCGGGGGAGTTGCCACTCACCCAGGAATATGTGAAAAACTGTTGTTAAGAATATTGTGACATCTTATATGAATCCCTAAAGGTTGATCCCAGACTTTATCGACATTGAAGCAAACACTGCTTTAGTCATTAAAAAAGTACCTTAGTAGAGAAAGGCTGTAAAAGTCATAAAATGAGCGGCGAACAGGAAGCCTGGTGTTGAGGCCTCTTCTTTCCTTGCCTTTTAAAAAAGTTGGCAATGGTGTAATCCTATATAAAGAAACCCTTCAGGTTGTAAGGAGAAAAGAAAAAAATCAGACTAGGGGGACTGTTGTAAAGGAAGGAAAGATTAAAAGCAGTGTTCCATCGTCTCCTTGAAGGCTTCATCGTGCCCTTCCAGGTCACAAATGGCACAGGGATGAGCAGGAGGTGGAATATGGAAAAGTCTTTTTTAGAGTATAATTCCCAACATCCCCCATTGAGTGTGGCCACTAGGGTATCTGGGAGCTGTAGCCCAACCAGAAAATCTTCCTGAACTATGGGAAGGTGCTGCTTAGGGTCAAATTATATATCAGTCAAAGAACATCATCAGGCAAGCCTAGTGCTAAAAGTTGTGTGATTATCACTGTAGGAGGTTTTCATACCTCCTGTTATTTGGGGACTAGAGTACCTTGTTTTGGGATAGGTCCTTGGGCAAGGTAAACACTTACAAGTGTTCAGTCAAAGGTAAAGGTAAAGGTTCCTCCCGCACATGCGTGCTAGTCATGTCTGACTCTAGGGACGGCGCTCATCTCTGTTTTTAAGTCAAAGAGCCAGTGTTGTGCAAGTCCATGGCCCGGCATGGCTGAACACATTTCTGTGCATGGAACACTGTTTACCTTCCCGCTTTTTACAGCGCCACCTGTTTATCTACTTGCATTTACATGCTTTCAAACTGCTAGGGGTTGACAGCAGGAGCTCAGTCTGCTGCATGGCACCCAGGATTTGAACCCTCAAGCTGCTGACTTTTCAGCTGACAGGTTCACTACTCTAGCCCGCTGAGCCACCACACCCCATAGTTCAGTCCAAAGAGTGTCACAGAATCACACGTCTGGACCACCAACATGATTTCAGCTTCTAATGATGGGCTGTGTGCAATCAGTGCAAATTTAGCCCTCAGTGTTAAGTTTCCTTACAAGAGAAAACTGACAATGGGTTAGCATAAAGATGTGGCAAGATCAAATCCTCCTTAAGACTATAAGACAGAATTGCTATTTTCTGCTGAAACCTAGCAGAACAATTACATTCAGCCTCATGCATAGCTGACTTACAGTTTGTTTCCTACTTATCGGTTCTAAGGCCGTCAGAACATTGCCAGCACAGGGTTTCAACAAGGTTTAAGTAGTTTTTTTTTCTACAGGGAGGGCAGACACTGTAACTGGATAGCTTGACGCCCTGTGTTGCAATCTATCTTGTGCTTGGCCAGCAGTTTGCTTTTCCAGTACAGCCAAAATTTGGGGGTATGGCAGCTTCTTGTTTCTTCCTAAGGGAATTTTTTTTATAAAATCTTGTACTGAAACAGCAGATGAATTGGCCTTGGGGGATTCAAAAGCTCATCTTGGTCACTTTGTTCACACCAAGCCAGTCCTGCCACTGGGCAAAGGGGTATAAATGGAAACATGCCCACTGGAGTCAGTGAAGAATACCAGATGTCTCTGCCTCTGAAAGTGTCATATCAAAATGGGCCAAAAATCCAATTTCTAGTATAACGTGAAGGGAAGAGCTTTTAACGCGAACTGCTACAAGTTAAAAAGTCTCTGTAGGCATCATTAGTTTTATATTATTTGTCTGCATCAGGCATGTTCAAAGTCAGGCCCGGGGGTCAAATGCATCCCATTTTCAAATTTTGAGTGGTCTACAACCTCTTCTCCCCACTGGCTCAGCCTGTCATGCATCCCTGCCAGCTGGCCCTTCCCCATACCGGATGGAGATGTCAGCTTGAAGTTTTACGGTTTGCCTGCCCTCCCTGCCTCTGTCCATCCCCCAGACACCTGCCCAGCCTACCAGCCTCCATCTCTGTTGCTGCAGCATCCTCCCCGCCTCCTTGCATGTTGCAGAGACTTGTCCAATGTCCGGCCCAGGGGCCAAATGCAGCTGAATGGTCGCCCCTCCCACATATTTCACCTCACCAAATCTGGCCCTCCTTGCAAAAAGTTTGAAGACCCCTGGTCTATGCTAACTTTGTAACGTGTGACAATCCTCTTCCTAAAGTTATACCATTTGAGTTACACCACCAATCGGATTTTGTCCAGTTGTGTTATTGTGAACCGGCACTAGCTGTGTGCCTTTTCCTGATGGATGACAATGCTAGAACTACAAATCCAAAACTTCTTGGCTTGAAATAGCTCTGCACATCATTTTGGCCCATAGGGCTGGTCGACTGGCCATATCTAGAGAATGATGTGCAGAATGATGATTGACAGGGGGCAACAAAGTCACTCAAAATGTAATGGAAAAATACATATATTTTTTGCATGATTATTTCTTTCAGGTTTTATTTTTGTTCTCTCTTTTCTTTCAGGGGTGCTTAGGTTCACAACATAGTTCCAAATGGAATGGTAACAAAACATTAGCATAACAGTGGGACCCCAGGAGTGTGCTACAATTACACTTTTCAAGTGTCAGAATCTAGGAATAAAGAGGACTAGAAGCTTATTCAGCAGCAGCATAAGGGTGTCATTTTTTTAAAAAGGGTGTGAATAAAAAAACAGCCATGCAGAATTTGGCACACACACAAATTAGGAACAAAAAGGGTTAGGAGGAATTCAGTTCTTTCTTTGCACCTACCTCACAGTTGGAAACATGTAAACAGCAGAAGATTACTGTGTCTGTTCTACAGGCATACACACACCACAGCATCTCATATTATGGTAATAGGGTTTGCTATAAAATGATGGAGCAGCACCACTCCAGTACAGAAGACTTTGTAATAGACAGCCTGAGACATTCTTCTAACCATCCTTAAGACTAAGACAGAAGGGACTGGTTTGTTTTCCATGGCCTCAGAGACTAGGACACGGGACAATGGTCTCAAACTACAGGAAAAGAGATTCAATTTAAACATTAGGAAGAACTTCATGACAGTTGGAGCTGTTCGGCAATGGAATAAGCTGCCACGGAGGGTCGTGGAGTCTCCTTCTTTGGAGGTTTTTAAGCAGACCCTGGATGGCCATCTGTCGGAAATACTGTGATGGGGGTTCCTGCATGGCAGGAGGTTGGACTGGATGGCCCTTGAGGTCTCTTCCAACTCTATGATTCTATGATTCTATGATCCTAGCTCTGGGCTTATCCCACATCTTTGCTTCACTCTTTGAGAACATAAACTTTGGAGAGACAATAATGCAACAACTTTTAAAAAAAAGATTTCGTGAACTCTAAAGGCACCTGTGAGAAGATCAGACCAAAAGCAAAAGAAAAATAATAATAAAAAGATGAAACAACACATTTTTGTCATGTTTTTTTAAAAAAGATTTTGTTTTATTTGCATTTTGTTTGCACTGAATGACATGGCTAACTCTTCTAAAACCACAACCAGTTGAGAAGTCTGTAAAAGAAATGTGCAGGTGCTGGTTGAGACTTAAGGCCTTTTGAGAGGTATCAAAGAGAAGCAATGCACAGTGGATAATGATTTGCATAGCAGGCTCCATTTTTTTCTGAGGGAAGCACAAGGGTTTCCCCCAACCAAACTGACCTTTCATTCATCTCACAGAAGTTCAACTGTTTGCCAATATTCTAAAACCCTTCTTACTGTAGTTATCATGGTTGGGAGTATTCTAAGACACTGCCTTAGCCAGCAGTTGGTCAGTGTCTTAGGGAAAGTTAATGGGTGCTCAACATGGGCTTCCATAAATTGAGATGCTAGCATGTTTCAGGGTAGATATTTAATTAAGCGAATGGGGTATTCCATTCAAATGAGCAGAATTTTTGTAGAAACTGGAGACAACTCAGCACCCTTCCAGCGTATCATCCAAATCTTCACTATGGCTTGGCATGATGATTAATCCTGCCCTTGCTGACCCTTCTTTGCTGCATCTTTCAACACTCTGCCATTTGCATTTTGAGTTTACGGGCAACTCTGTACACAGCCTCCCAGAAGAGTTTTTTTTTTATTTACTGTATCTTAGATACATTCATTTTGAATATTTAAGACCCCCCAAGGCCAAGGTAGCAAAGAACAAGTGTTTGCTAATGTATGGTTTTGGAAAAGGAGTTGTTTAGTCTTGGTGATTAATGAGAATGGCGATAGCTCCCTGGAGATGCATAAGAAGCTATTAATGACTGGTTCATTTATAAGTTATGAAGATCTTTCAAGATCAAAGTACTTCAAAAGAACAATGAATGGGAAGCCTTGAAGTATGCAGACATTCTGGGCAGCCTTGAAACCTACCTCCTGGCTTGGGTTTCTGATAGGTTAAGTGCAGCGTAAGAATATGAGGGTGGCAAGGTTATCTTTATTTTCATTTATTTATTTTTCAATGTACAGTGGACCCTCGTATAACAAAGAGTTTGCATAACATAAAATCTGTACGACATACAAAATTTCCAAAGATAGAGGAAATTTGCTTAACAGAATTGTAACAGAATTGCCTATGGGGCGAATCCGTACAACATAAAAATGGTCATGATTAGGGATTACTCTTTTTCAATGCATTTCTATGGGAAATTTGTATAAAGGAAAATTTGCTTAACATAATTTCATTTGCGACAAATTAATTCCTTTATACAAGGTACTACTGTACAACATCTCCCTCAAGCATTTCGTTTTAATTAATCTACATATATTAAAGGGGTTAGCCTCATGAAAGTAAGAAACAGAAAATGCTCCTTGAAGGAGTCGAAGGCTAAAGACACGTCCAGCTGTTTGCCAGTCATGACCCTGGAAGGTTAGCCAAAAGGTCCCACTACAGATCAATTTAAGGAAAAGATGCTATCATGTGTTATCATAAGAGAGAAGATACATCTCTCCTGAGGATGTCCTATTTCCCAATATCAAGTGTTGTGACAACTGTGGGGAACAACAAGAAGTCTGTGAAGATTCTCAGTCATCCAGGTGAGGTTATCTGGAAGTTGAGCCATCACAACTGGGCTTCTTTTCTTGAGAGATTGAAATGTTTCGCTGGTCATCCAAACAGCTTCGTCAGTCTGAGGAAAGGTGATATGAAGCTTCCAATTTATACGTAGTTCTCCTTGATTTCACATAACCCCAGTCTGAATAAGCTCACAAGTTGGACAGTGGCCTGATTTGGCTCATTAGGTGGACAGTGACCTGAATAGGCTCAGAGGTGGACAGTGGTCAGAGTAGGCTTGTTAGGTGGACAATGCCCTGGAGTGCATGAAAGTCCCACCTATGCAACCTTTCCCAACACCCATTAAGTATGGGTCGTTAGCTGAGGCCTTGCTGGTGGAAGTGTGAAGTGCTTCTAATTTGTCTGGGGATTGATGAGAGTACCGCTTGATAAGTAGCAGACAGATTATGCCTGAGTCCCCTACCTCTATTGAGAAAGGGGTTTTCACAACACACTAATGAAGCTGACTGACTGCTTGGATGAATAGCAAAATGTTTTGATCCCTCAAGAACAGAAATCCAGTTGCCATGGCTCAACGTCTGGAGAAACAACAACAAAATCCTACTTCTGGCGTTGTCCTCCTTTTACATTGGGTACTGGGAAAATAAACAGTTCTCAGTCAAGGATGGTAAGCACCTAACCCTCCAGGGGTGCAGGATTTCACCTACCAGAAGTATCAGCAAGCATGGTCCATGGGAAGTGACTGTAGGAATGGCAGTCCAAAATATCAGAACTCTAATGTTTTGTTTTGCTTTGCTTTGCTCCTGCACTATTAGGGGACTTGAACAATCCTTGCGGCTGTTCCTATTCCAAGGTAGCCTTTTGAGAAACTGCTGACCCCCCCCCTCCATTGAGAGTTCTCATCTCTAGTGTGAGAATGAAGCAATGACTTGTCTGCAACAGCCCTGCCCTACTGAGGTTTCAATGATCTGCACAAAACAAGTGCCTTTCCTTCCTCTGAAGCAACAGATGTGCACACGCAGATGTGAAACACAGCAGAGAATGAGCAGCTGATTGACCAAAAGGATGCATTGCAAAGCATCAACTCATTTCTTTTAGATTTTAACTGTCCACTGAATGAGGCAGCAGCTACCGTCGTTCAGGGCAGTTGCACAAAAATGGTTCGCACAAAATGCAAGAACTCTTGCTGGTTTCAGCAGAAAGAATCTCACTGTCTTGTACGCAAGGAGAAATAAAGAAAAAGTTACACTCACTCTTTTAGGCACACAAGAACAAGACAACAAGGATGTCTGTCCCTAACATTATTTCGTTTCTGAAAGGTCAGGTTGTTTAGTCATCAGCATCCCCCATACACGTAGCTTAGTACTATGAAGACCTGTACACCTGCTTCCCAAAGCTATGTACACTAGGGATGGGCACGAAATGAAAATATTATGTTTTGTTTCATTTTATTTCCTCCCCCACATTTTTTTCATTTTTTTCATATTATTTTTTCAAAAAAATTGTACAAAATGGACCACCAATGAAGTGGTTCGTGTGGGGAGGGGCCTAGAAAGTGGCGGAGGGGCAAAAGATTTTTTTAAAGTCCCAGGCTTTTTAAAAAAACTTTCCCCTCCCCCAAGCCCCGCCTGCCAGCTGATCAGCGCTGGGGTGGGTGGGGACTTTTCCCTCCCCCAAACAGCTTACAGATGGAACGAAATTGTTCATTTCAAAAAAATCCCACCATTTTGTTTCATTTATAATGACATGCTGCTTCCTCGTTTCATTTCGTTTCATTTCATTTCATTACATAATGACACGACGAAACAGCATTTTGTTTTTCATTTTGCACCGAGTGTACACTCCAAAGAATTCACTCGTTCCCACAGCCTGCAAAGCCGATTTTAAAATGTTAATGAATAAATAGCATTCCTTTTTTGTTGTAGACTATCTCCACTTTCAGATTTCAGTCCTATTTGCATATTTTAATAGATAGCAGACTCTGATCAAACAAACAAAGCAAATAAAGGCATTGTTTGATATTTACGAGCGAGGCTTCTCCGCCTCCTTTGTGAACCAAGGACAGCACATCTGTTCATGGTTGTCCAAACATAAACAAGAATAATATGATTTCTGCTGATCTCAAAAGACCACCTTCACTTTCCCCCACTGAGAAAGGAGATCCCAATGAGGGCCAGGAAGATGGGTGTACCACCACCCCAAATAGTTTTTAGATTAACAGTGGAAAGATCCACATTGCTTTTGTGTGGAATGTACTAGGCCTTGTCTCCAGTACGTATTTATATATATGTTAGAATTTTCTTTCTCTCTTGTTTATTTGGTGGATTAAGCAGCTTTTGTCTTATACCATGTTATATTGTTTGGTTTGTCTGTTTGTTTGTTTAGCCAAAATCCTGTTATGCTTGCAATGCAAACGGCGTAGATTTTGGCAGAAAACTGCTTCACGTTATGAAGTCAAAGCAGATGCCATTTGGTGTACAATACATTGCGTGACATGGCATGCCAGCAAAGCTCTTCTCTGAGTTCTCCAAAAGTTCTCACCTCCAAAACTGACACCATGTGCACTGCACTCTCAAATGTAACTAATAGGACTTAAACAGATTGGGACCTTAGTGCATGGCATAATCCTGACTTCCAACATGGACTTCTTATCCTTCCCAAGGATCCCAGGCTGGATGGCTGGGGTCACTGACCCCCCCCCCAAGGGAGGGCTGGAGAGAGAAGACAAAGAACTGGAGTTGCCCTATGGCTTTAGAATGAGCTGCTCTCTGAGCTCGGCTGACCTTTAAGAAATCTCTAAACACCTTCTTGTTTTGGCAGGGTTTTCAAAACATGTCACCTGAATAACTGCTGGGAGTATCTGAGTATCAGCCTACAGTTTTTAACTGCCACCTGTTTTTAAATCCAATGTTGAGTTTATTTTGATTTGAGTTTAGATTACGCTCATGTTGCTTTACATTATTGCCACTTTTGCAAACCACCGAGTGACCAGATAGGCAGGACAGAAATTGAATGGATGGATGGATGGATGGATGGATGGATGGATATTGATGTAATGGTTACTCGTAGCTCTTTCCATTGCTTTTTGAAATGTAATTGCTGTTGGTGCTATTTATGTTGAGAGACCATTTGAGCACTAGTAAAGGGAAAGTCTGATGCAAATAAATTGATGGGTGTTGGGTGGAAGGGATAAGAAAGACAAGTGTGGTGGTGGTGGTATTGGTGGGGAATCATTCATGGTCTATTTTAATAAATCATTTGCAATGCTTGAGATTCCAGGCTGAGAAAAAGAGTTTTGACTTATTTCATATGTCACCTGTCTATTATCAGGTTTTGAAGACTAAGGGGTGATTTTCAAACGGACACATTATCCAGAATTTTGTAGTGAAGGGAGGCTGTTTGTTGGAGTAGAGACAATTATAGTGAAAGAAAAAAGTGGTGAAAGTTTGTTTCATTTATATCTATCTATCTATCAGACAGACAGACAGACAGACAGATAGATAGATAGATAGATAGATAGATAGATAGATAGATAGATAGATAGATAGATAGATAGATAGATAGATAGATAGATAGATAGATACCATGTTTCCCCAAAAATAAGACAGTGTCTTATATTAATTTTTGCTCCCAAAGATGCGCTAGGTCTTATTTTCAGGTGATGTCTTATTTTTTTTTGAAGAAGAATAAGGTACACATTTATTGTTATCTTATTATCAGGGAGGCCTTATTTTCAGGGGGATGCCTTATATTTCAGTGAGAGGCAAAACTGTAAGTAGGTCTTATTTTTGGGGGGATGTCTTATTTTCGGGAAAACAGGATAGATAGATAGATAGATAGATAGATAGATAGATAGATAGATAGATAGATAGATGATAAATGCTGGATGACTAAACAACCTAAATATTTGGGATGCTGATGAGTAAACAACCTGACCTTTATATATATATGAATTTGTCAAAATTAAAAAATGTTGTGGATGGTCATGCTGTTCAGCACCAAAAGCATGGACAGTTCCTCCAGTGTTCTAACGTAGACTCTCCCTGATCGTTGTGCCTCAGCTTGCAATCACCTGCTTAAATATATGGGCTAGGGATGCACAGCAGTCTCCCAATCTAGTTCAAACTCAAATGTAAACATATTTATTTATTTAAAATATTTTAATCCTCCTTTTCTCCCAAAAAGAGCTCATATTACCCTTTTGGTAATATGTTCCTTCTGTCAAAATCAGTGAGGATAAGTGTGCATATCTGCATTTCTATTAAAAACAACCACCACCGAACAGCACTCACAGTCTTGTGAATGGGAAGAACGCAAATGGCTGTGCCCCAAGTGTCATCACTAATGCCTCCAGAAATAGTTCATCTTGATTTGATCAAGAACCCACTTGTTTATCATTCTAGCAACCAGGGTACTTACAAAGCTGTCCACCCCCCCCCCCCACCCCCACACCTTTGGATGCTTCGTTGTAATTTGAATCCATATTTTAATCACAAAATCCCACCACTTCTTATTATGCACAATGTCCCCCATTAATGGAGAAGAGACCCTCCTCTTTAATTTAAAAAATATCAATCCCTAGTACTTTCAAGCCAGCATCATGTTGCTCTTGAACTAAGCCAAAGGTGGCCACTCTGTGTGCCATTGTTTTATTTTTCAAAGAAAGGAAAACAATGGAGTAGCATTTTGCTAGATGGTTGCGGTATACAGATCAAATAAATAAATAAATAAAATGGAGGGGATGCCCTTGAAAGCTGGAGTTGAGCTTTCAGTCACCTCTGGTATCCACAGAAAAGGAAAGCTTGTGGTGGCAGGAGAGGGAGGGAGGTGGTCTGGAGTAGGGTATGGAAAACGGGTCCTTATACTGTTTGAAGCTGCCCACTCAATGTTCCTAAACATTGTGAAAAAGAAGTACAAAAGCTATTTAAACTTCATCTACAGAAACTTCTGTTCATATGCATGTGTATTTTGTGTGTGTGTGTGTGTGTGTGTGTGTGTGTGTGTGTGTGAGAGAGAGAGAGAGAGAGAGAGAGAGAGAGAGAGAGAGAGAGACAGACAGACAGACAGACAAGTTGCTGTGCCAATATACATCTCCCTCTCATCTGTTTTGGAACCCCCTACAAAACAAACCAGAGATGTTTATTTCCCCAGGTACTTAGTTTTCATGTATATAAACAACAGAACTTGTAAAGAAATGGCCCGGCATATGGTCACCCAGCTGGTTTCGATAAATCCCCCAGTGAGACACCAATTAGCAGCTGCCAAAACATAAATTAAGGACTCACTGCAAAGGTGATGCTGTTTGCCTAGCACACCAAAAAGGATGAGTAAGATTGTTTGTGGGAACAATAAGCTCTACATCAAATGCTTTGCATCTTGAGCAACCCCCACTGAATGGGCAGTGAACATCGGATGTTCATCCCAGCCAAGCTGTTTGGTTGACAGTCCAGTTAGACTCAACTTCCAGGAAGATGAATTGAAAAGACACGGATGCCAAGTTGACAAAAAAAAAAAAAAAACTCAGAAAAGGGATGTTCTCATAAGATCTTCCAAAATACAGGCAACTGTATCCATTTCCAGCTCCCTTCCCTACCAGCTTTCCCCCAGAGATGTTGGGAAGACTTTGGTACCAAGCCTTGAGTCCCAAGCCTCAAGTTTGAGTCACTATAAAAAAACAAGCTTATCCCCCACCCCCAAAAAAGGGATGGGTGGGTGGCTGAGTTGCAAGTTGAGTCCAAGACTTTTTTTAAAAAAAAAATTCCAATCAGAGTCTAAGTCAAGTCATTGGTGCAACTCAGGTCTGGCATGACTGTGAGTTCCATGTCTTGAGTTCCTAGCCCTGCTCTTTTCCTGAGTCAAGAATGGCTGCATTTTGCCCATGATATAATATAGGTTAGAATCCAACCTAGAAGATTAATCAAGCACTTTGGGATGAAAAGAGAAGGAAGGCTAAAAGATGGGAGGTGAAATTCTAGAAAAAGGAGTTCTGAAGAGGAGTCATGGCAAGTGGATATATTTTCTTGAGAGACTGAAATGTTTTGCCACTCATCCAAGCAGCTTCATCAGTTTGAGGAAAGTTAGTGGTGAGACTTCCAGTTTATAGTTGACCTTGATGAGATGTACAATCTAACAAGCCTTTTCAGGCCAACATCCACCTACCGAGCCTATTCAGGCCAGGGTGAAGTGAAATCAATGTGAACTATAAATTGGAGGGCTCACCACTAGCTTTCCTTAGACTGATGGAGCTGCTTGGATGAGTAGTGAAACGTTTCAGTCTCTCAAGATAAGGAGTCCAGTTGCCATGACTCAACTCCCAGATGACCTCACCTGGATGACTGAGAATCATCACAGACAGGAAAAAGGAGAGATTACTGACTTGGGACCTCTGACAACTGGTGTGGATGTAACTCAGCATTCTTGTCTAAAATCACCACAACCCAAGATATGACAGCCCTAATGACCGGCAAGTTCCAGAAGGAAATGACCAACAAAGTTATGTTTTTTTCTGTCTCTTTAAAGAACCAGAAAAAAATATCTGTCATAGCCTATCATCTTCCCCACCAATATATCTTTCTTGTGACTGGCCATGAAAAGATGAAAACAGATTCAGCCTGATAGTCTGATCAGTACAATATACTGCTGCTCTCATGTATCATCAAGATGTGCTCTACAAGGGATCCTGTGTCCAAAAACACATAGGCAGGATATAGACCAGGCCTGCCCAAAGTCTGGCCCGGGGGCCAAATCCGGCCCGTCAGGCCATTCTGAGTGGCCTGCGGCTGGCTGGCCCGCCCCTCCCTCCCCCTCTTTTGCCCCATGTTTTTTTAAACAGGCTCCCTGTGCTTCCTTTGGTCCCCACCTCCCTCCGTCCCTCCCTTCCTTGTCCCCCACTTTCCTTCCTTCCTCTCTTGGTTTCCACCCTTCCTCCCTCCCTCCCTTGGTCCCCGCATTCCTTCCTGTGGGTGGGGTTGCAAGGGGTCAGTGGGTTGGGCTTCCTGTGGGTGGGGTTGCAAGGGGTCAGTGGGTTGGTCAGTGGGTGGGGCTTGCAGTGGGGTGGCAGGGTCGGGGAGCAACCGGCCCCTGACACATTCTCAGCCACCAAATCTGGTCCTCCTTACAAAAAGTTTGGGCATCCCTGATATAGACAGACATAGGAATATTGAAATTCAGGCACACTCTCTCTGCTACTTATCAGGGAGTGATTTCAACAATACCCAGACAAATCAATAATACTTCACACCTCCACCATCAAGGCCGGGGCTAACTGCTCATACTTTATGGGTGTTGGGAAGGTTGCAAAGGTGGGATTTCCATGCACCTTAGGCCATGGTCCACCTAAGGAGCCTATTGAGACTATTGTCCACCTAACGAGCCTATCCAGACCATGGTCCATCTTAAGAGCCTATTTCAGATCAGGTTGACACGAGGTCAAAGTGAACTATAGAATGGAGGACTCACAAGTTGCTTTCCTCTGACAAACAAAGCTTTTTGGATCAAGAAAAGCAGTTGCCATGACTCAACTTCAGATCTCACCTGGATGACTGAGAAAAAAAATGCCATGTTTTGCCCATTCAGTGGGGGTTGCTCAACTCAACATTTCCAGCTTATTGTTCCCACAAACAATCTTAGTAATTAAACTGTGTCACTACTAATGTATAGGACACCTAGTTCATCATAACCATCAGCATATAATTGCACTTAACAGCTACTGTAATGGTGCTGATAGAATTTTTTTTCATAATGATTCACATTGCTAAATAAACTATAAAAACATTAAATCCATTTTACTGATCTTAGTAATATTTAAATTTCAACTGAAGCCATCTAGCACTCTCTGCTTTCACTTTTGTTATCACTTATGCTTGTTGCAATTGCCTTTTTTAGTATTAGGAAACATTATTTATATTTGTTTGCTTTACATTTGCTGGAAGGAAAAGAGCAATGGGGAACTCATTTTTAGAGAAACAAATGGGATAAATTGAGATTATTACATATTGATCTGAAGTTTGAGATGTTCCCGTTCAGCCTGTTTTTATTATTATTATTTATTCTTCCACCGTAACTATATCAAAGGGGATGGGGCTATATGCAGAGAAGACTGGAGAAAACCATAAGGATAAACCCTGAAACAAAAATTGTTATGGGAGTGGTGTTACCTAGATCTAATTGCAACCAGTAATGAGGTCTTAGTAATTGCTCTTATGTTTTTCAGTGGGATTGTTCCATGACAGATCAGCAAAACAATTTTCAAAATGTGGACTAAAGTTACTTCTAGGGGGGGGCTTCTAGCATCAGGGGCCCTGAAGCTTAAGCTTTATTCATTTCAAAATAGATCTGTGTAACGTATAACTTATGATTTGTTAGTGTATAGCCCTAAGCACATCCGATCTTGCCTGATTTCAGAAGCTAAGCAGGGTTGGCCCTGGTTAGTACTTGGATGGGAGACCTTCAAGGAATACCAGGTGCTGTAGGTGCCTGGAGTAGGAACTGGCAAACCGCTCCAGTATTCCTGCCAAGAAAACTCCATGGATATGGAGTCACGAAGAGTCGGTAACGACTGTAACAACACAACACACACAGGCCCCCAAGTAGGGTCTGTGTCACCTGGGGAAAACATGGATTCTGCCTTCCCCCAGGCAAAAGTATTAATCATATTTTGTCTCCCAGTGTGTGTTACCCAGGGCAGTTTCCCCACCTGATCTCCCCAAGTTGTGGCCCTGTGGGAGTAGGGAAAGAAGAAGGTAGTTGAAGTAATTATGTCTTGCTCATAGTTCTTGCAAATGTAGCCCCTTGGCCGAAATAAATAAATAAACAAATAAAAACTTTCATCTGATGTCCAACATTCCCTCTAACGTTCCACCAGCACTTATCAGAAACCCTACCCTGTGCACACAAATTACCAGCCGCAACCAGAACCAAACAAGGGGTGGGTGTGCGGCACCACTAAATGCTGCACACCTGCACAGCCTTTGAGGGGACATTGCTTAAAACAAACTGGCCTTTCCTGAATCCTTCAAATCCTCCTACCGAGAACGAACACCTTTTCTGCTAAACAACTTGGCCAAAGTATGGAAAGACTAGTCCTAAGCAGGTCACCTTCTGCTGACTTTGTATGAAGCAGAAACCTTGATGAATGGCTGTGGCTCGGTCTTGAAACGAATGGTTCTCTGAAGCAGAACAATTTTAGAAATGAGCACCCTCGGTGATAGTATGAAGCTATTATACAGTTTTTTTTAAAAAAAGCCTGTGGCCCCATAGATGTCATGACGCAAGTTCCTTCAACCTCAGAGCTCTTTGTGACCTTGTGGATCTCTCCGATCTCACCAGTCTACTCCTAGCCATTTTGTGCAGGTAGCAGAAGATGAAAGCATAACTGCAGTGTACCCTGTAGCTGCTGCTTCTAAATTTAGTTGCTCCTTTGTTGGGTTTATAACTTAACTGCTACCTTTTGTAGAAGAGGAGTAAGTCATTTTACAGGGTCTGGAGTTAAATGTCCCCATGACCCTCCAGGATGAAACTTGAAGCAGCTAGAAATAGGCTTCTGGTTTTGAATAACTGGTATATTTGGTGTCCGATGGCACAGAGAGGGAGGCTCTAATCTCATTGAAAGGTGAATCCCATTTCCTGGATCATTGTGTGTTTGGTTGGTTTTGCCTTTGCTTTGATGCGAGAAATCTTTGATGTGGATCTCTTCTGGAACATGGGCATCGGGGGGGAAGAGGCAGAGGCCACCCATACCTGCCTCCAGGCTGTAAGCAGCTCTAGGCAGAACTTAACCCACCTGTCTTGTTGGGACTGCCTCTAACCTCTGGCCTGGAAATAAATTTATTGTTAAAGATGATACAGGCTGGCAGATCTGGCAGTGTGACCAAAAAGGCTTGCTAGAGGATAAAGATCATCAGGTGTAAGGATGTGTCACCAAGACCTACATAATAGGTTCCATCATCCAGCAAGTACTGCTCCAAACGGACCCTGCTTCAACCACCACCCCTTCATCTCCACCTGCTTGCTGCTGGGTCTCCTTGTGAGTGAGAGGCACGAGAGGTAACCTAGTCAGCTTGCCAATTGAGGGGTGGGACTGGAGAGCTGGGACTCCGCCCTGCAGCTTTCTAGCTGTCTGCAAGCTTGTGCTGTGGTTCCATCATCCAGCAAGTACTGCTCCAAACGGACCCTGCTTCAACCACCACCCCTTTGTCTCCACCTGCTTGCTGCTGGGTCTCCTTGTGAGTGAGAGGCACGAGAGGTAAAGTCAGCTTGCCAATTGAGGGGTGGGACTGGAGAGCTGGGACTCCGCCCTGCAGCTTTCTAGCTGTCTGCAAGCTTGTGCTGTGGTTCCATCATCCAGCAAGTACTGCTCCAAACGGACCCTGCTTCAACCACCACCCCTTTGTCTCCACCTGCTTGCTGCTGGGTCTCCTTGTGAGTGAGAGGCACGAGAGGTAACCTAGTCAGCTTGCCAATTGAGGGGTGGGACTGGAGAGCTGGGACTCCGCCCTGCAGCTTTCTAGCTGTCTGCAAGCTTGTGCTGTGGTTCCATCATCCAGCAAGTACTGCTCCAAACGGACCCTGCTTCAACCACCACCCCTTTGTCTCCACCTGCTTGCTGCTGGGTCTCCTTGTGAGTGAGAGGCACGAGAGGTAACCTAGTCAGCTTGCCAATTGAGGGGTGGGACTGGAGAGCTGGGACTCCGCCCTGCAGCTTTCTAGCTGTCTGCAAGCTTGTGCTGTGGTTCCATCATCCAGCAAGTACTGCTCCAAACGGACCCTGCTTCAACCACCACCCCTTCATCTCCACCTGCTTGCTGCTGGGTCTCCTTGTGAGTGAGAGGCACGAGAGGTAACCTAGTCAGCTTGCCAATTGAGGGGTGGGACTGGAGAGCTGGGACTCCGCCCTGCAGCTTTTTAGCTGTCTGCAAGCTTGTGCTGTGGTTCCATCATCCAGCAAGTACTGCTCCAAACGGACCCTGCTTACACCACCACCCCTTCGTCTCCACCTGCTTGCTGCTGGGTCTCCTCGTGAGTGAGAGGCACGAGAGGTAACCTAGTCAGCTTGCCAATTGAGGGGTGGGACTGGAGAGCTGGGACTCCGCCCTGCAGCTTTTTAGCTGTCTGCAAGCTTGTGCTGTGGTTCCATCATCCAGCAAGTACTGCTCCAAACGGACCCTGCTTCAACCACCACCCCTTCGTCTCCACCTGCTTGCTGCTGGGTCTCCTCGTGAGTGAGAGGCACGAGAGGTAACCTAGTCAGCTTGCTAATTGAGGGGTGGGACTGGAGAGCTGGGACTCCGCCCTGCAGCTTTCTAGCTGTCTGCAAGCTTGTGCTGTGGTTCCATCATCCAGCAAGTGCTGCTCCAAACAGACCCTGCTTCAACCACCAACCCTTTGTTTCCACCTGCTTGCTGCTGGGTCTCCTCGTGAATGAGAGGCACGAGAGACAATTTAGCTGGCTTGCCATCAGAAAAGGTGTGGCGGGGGAGGGGCATCGGGCTGATACCAACCTCTATTATTTGCTTGTGAAGGGGAGAGGGTGGTGGGATGTTGAAGCTGAATGGTGGGGTGGTTTGTTTTTATCTGCCTTATTCTGTTTTGTTTTATTTCATTTTTGTCATTTTCTTGCCATCTGAGATAGAGATAAGGACTCACAATGGAACTGATGGAACAGGAAGGAAGGAGGGCAATGGAGGGGAGCCATTGAGCCTGTGCTGGGTAGAGGAAGGTATGGGGGTGGGAGTGGAACGTGCCCGCGCGGGGAGAAGAGAGGTTAGATATCTTACATCTATCCCGTCTTCTGGTTCCACTTCCAACCTGAAGGTATCAGGTGACCATATCAGCGAACCTACGGGCCACACGGTGCTGTTGTTGAATGCCAGGTCGGTAAAAATAAGACCGCCCTCATTCATGATGTCATCCTGGATGAGGGTGCCGACCTGGCATGCATTACTGAGACCTGGGTGGGAGAGGAAGGTGGGGTTCCCCTCTCCCAACTCTGCCCACCTGGGTATTCAGTCCAGCACCAGTGTCGCCCGGAAGGTCGGGAGGGGGAGTTGCTATAGTCTATAGGAGTTCTATCTCCTTGACCAGGCTTCCTGTCTCCTTGAGAGGAGGTTTAGAGGGCCTATATTGTATGCTGGGCTCACGAGACAGACTGGGGATTCTGTTGGTGTACCGCCCACCCTGCTGCATTCCAAAAGTCTCCCTGCCTGAGCTGACGGAGGTGGTCTCGGACCTGGTGTTGAGGACCTCCAGACTGTTGGTACTGGGGACCTCAACATCCATGCTGAGGCTGCCTTGGCCGGGCGGCTCAGGACTTCATGGCCGCCATGACAACCATGGGGCTGTCTCAACATGTCATCAGCCCGACACATGAGAAAGGCCACACTCTAGACCTGGTTTTCTCAACGGGATTGGAGGATGGTGGTTTGGATGTGGAGGGGTTGGTCCTGACTCCATTGTCATGGTCAGACCACTTCCTGGTCAAGTTTAGGCTATTAGCTACTCCAACCCTCTGCAAGGGTGGGGGATCTATTAAGATGATCCGCCCTCGGAGACTGATGGATCCAGATGGTTTCTTGAAAGCTCTGGGGATTATCCGTCTGATATGGTCGGTGCTCCTGTCGAAGCTCAGGTCACCCTATGGAATAGGGAAATGTCCCGGGCAGTTGACACGATCGCACCTAAGCGCCCTCTCCCCTTGCGCAGAGCCCAGACGGCTCCTTGGTATACATCTGAGCTGCGGGCAATGAAGCAGGAGGGGAGACAGCTGGAGCGCAAGTGGAGAAAATACCGCTGTGAGTCCAATCGAACACAGCTTAGAGCCCATTATCGGGCCTATTCTGTGGCAATACGGTTGGCGAAAAGGCAATATTTCGCAAAATTGCTTCCTCAGAGTGCCGTCCAGCAGAGCTGTTTCGGGTGGTCCAGGACCTTCTTCAACTGAGAAATACGGATGAGGTTCTGGACCACTCGGCAGCCCGTTGTGACGAGTTTGCTGTTCACTTTGAGGGAAAAATCGCTCAGATTCGCAGGGAATTGGACTCCACTATTGGTGCAGAATCAAGGGATGTGTCCAGTGCGCCGTGCTTAGGTCCAGTATTATTGGATGAGTTTCAATTATTGAGACCCGAGGATGTGGACAGGGTGCTTGGATCTGTCCGTTCTACCACCACTCTGCTCGACCCTTGCCCTTCCTGGCTAATTGAAAGATCTGCCAGGGGGTTCGCACCTGGGTCCAGGAAGCTGTAAATGCCTCATTAAGAGAGGGAGTGGTCCCTGCTGCCTTAAAGGAGGCAGTAATTAGGCCACTCCTAAAAAAACCAACCTGGACCCAGGGCTGGTGGGTAACTACCGGCCAGTAGCGAACCTCCCTTATTTGGGCAAGGTGTTGGAGCGGGTGGTGGCCGGACAGCTCCAGGCGCTGCTGGATGAAACGGATTTTCTGGATCCATTTCAATCTGGTTTCAGGCTGGGTTTTGGAACAGAGACTGCCTTGGTCGCCCTGTACGATGACCTTTGCCGGGAGAGACAGGGGAGTGCAACCCTGTTGATACTCCTGGACCTCTCAGCGGCTTTCGACACCATCGACCATGGTGTCCTTCTGGATAGGCTGGCCAGGTTGGGAGTTGGAGGCACTGTTTTGCAGTGGTTCCGCTCCTTCCTGGCTGACCGTGTCCAGAAGGTGGTGCTGGGGGACAGTTGCTCCGCCCCGTGGCGTTTACGTCATGGGGTTCCTCAGGGCTCAATACTGTCTCCCATGCTGTTTAACATCTACATGGAACCACTGGGAGAGGTCATCAGGAGGTTTGGGCTGAGGAGTCAGCAATATGCTGACGATACTCAGCTCTACCTCTCATTCTCCACCAATCCAGGTGAGGCAGTTTCTGTCCTGAACTCGTGTCTGAGCCAGATAATGGACTGGATGAGGGTTAATAAATTGAAACTCAATCCAGACAAGATGGAAGTGCTGTTAGTGGGTGCTTCGCCGGACAGGTTAGAGGGCCACTTCCCTGTCTTGGACGGGGTTGCACTCCCCCAAGGGACAGGGTCCGCAGCTTGGGGGTGCTTCTGGACCCTGGTCTAACTCTGGAAGCCCAGGTGGATTCGGTGGCCAGGGCGCCTTCCTTCAGCTGCGGAAAATATACCAGCTCCGCCCCTACCTAGACGAGCAGAGCCTCATGACAGTTACGCATGCGCTGGTAACATCCCGTATTGATTACTGCAATGCGCTCTACGTGGGGCTGCCTTTGAAGACGGTCCGGCGATTGCAACTGGTTCAGAATCGTGCGGCGCGGCTGGTGAGTGGTGGGGCCGCCAGAGATCACATCACGCCGATTCTACATAACCTGCATTGGTTACCAGTTGCTGCCCGAGCCCAATTCAAAGTGCTTGTCTTGACATATAAAGCCCTAAACGGCTTGGGACCTAGATACCTGAAGGACCGCCTCCTTCCATATGAACCTACCCGGCAATTAAGATCTAGCCAGGGGGCCCTCTTGAAAGAGCCATCCCTCAAGGAGGTGAGAGGGATGGCTTGTAGACAAAGGGCCTTCTCGGCAGCTGCCCCCAAGTTATGGAATGCCCTCCCAAGTGAGATCCGCCTGGTGCCAACATTGATGACATTTCGGCGCCAGGTAAAAACCTTCCTGTTCCAGAAGTTTTTTAATTGATACAACATAGACTGGGGTCCTTTGATGGCAATTTTAGTGATGATTTTAGTATAAGGTTTTGCTGATGTTTTAATTATTTATTGATATTTTATGTCTTAACTGTTTTAATTCCTTGTTGTAAGCCGCCCAGAGACCTTTGGGTAGTGGGCGGCATATAAGCTGTAAAAATAAATAAATAAATAAATAAATAAATAATAAATAAATAATAGAGAGGATGTGATCAGGAGATGTCCCCCTCATTCTCTGCCTTCTCCCTTTGCTGTCCAGGTGCTCACTGTTTTCTCACCTTCTTGGTTCTTTATTTCTTTATAATATAATATTAGCCGCTGAACTGCAGATTTGGAAGGGACCCTAGGAGATCCTGGAGCCCAGCTTCTCTTGAATAGGCCTAGTGAAGAATCGAACTCCTAGCCTCTGGCTTTGCAACCAGAGACCTAAGCCATTTATATCCCCCAGGCCATGTGTGAAGGCACCCCTTTTAAAAACAAACCCAGCTACCCGATTCCCGCTCACAAGGCATAAATAATGAGATCCAGGAAAGCATTAAACTCTGTATAAGTAAAAAAAAAGTAACCTGGATAGCAAATCAAACCACCACTTCATAGAACCACAAGGATCCCACAGGGGTAAGATGTTTCTGAAGGCATCTTCAAGCAAGGTCATTTTTACCCCTTTCCTAAAGGCCAGAACCTACAGGACGCACATTTCATAATGTTGTGGCCACCACCAAGAAGGCCGGTTCCTGGTGGTAGTTTTCTGGGCCTCTCTAGAGGTGGCCACATGCAAACACAAATTCAGGTGACATGGGTGTACAATCATAAGATAGTGAGATCTCAAACAATTAAACTACACATGACTTGAATAGCTCAGCAAAGAGAGGATTGGTTGGTTGGTTGGTTGGTTGACTGGCTGACTGATTGACTGACTGACTGATTGATTGATTGGCCACCCATTTTATTTTATTTTTCTTCCATTGTTGTCCTCAAAAGATGCAGAGAAATCCCCCTTGGGAGAAGGACATGACCCCAGCTGCCTGCATGGGTAAGGCCTTTGGGAAACATTAACTCTATCTGAGTTTGAATAATGGATTCCATAGCTAATCCCATATACTCAGGAAGCCAGTTTGGTCTGTATCTCCCCTCAGATCAGCCAATAAGCCTGTGAGAAGGGGTTGCAGGACAAAGAGCTGCCTGTGATCCTCAGATAAGTTCTCCCCCCACCAATGGAATTCATGGCTCTCCATGACCTCTTCTATATCAATGCTTCTCACTCCACCCCTTGTGATGCTTGTATACCATAACCAATAAAAGCCTTGATCCCAGACAAGAGACACACAGGGAGAGACACAGAACAAGCCTGAGACTCAGAGATGCTTGCACCCAGTTCATGTGTTGTGGGGTTTGTATCGCTACAAAAAGCCCTCCGTAGATGGAGACTCAAGAAGACAGTCCTTCAGACATAGGACTGGGCATCCTGTGGCCTAACAGACTTGTACAGTTGGACTGATGACCAATGGACCATAAACCCATGAGACAGACAGACATCTCAGCATGTGATGTGCCTGCCCCTACAAAGGCATCATAAAAAGCTTTTCTGGGGACTGGCTTGTTCCCTGAACAACCGGACGTCCCTAAATATCAAAGTTGATCTTCAATGTGCCTTAAGATTGGTTGACTTGCAGGGACAGCATTCCCAGGTGGGTCTTCTTTGCCCACCCGACCAGAGTTGGCGTGAAAAGCGCGTACTACATGGCCGGAGCTGCAGGGGCTAGGCAGCCTATATAAGGCTTGCCCATGCATCTACTGGCCTCCCTTTTGCTGTTCTGATGGCCCTCCCTCCCATGCTATTATAGGTGAGAATGAGATTGTCTGGTCGCATGTGGGCCAGATGGGAATTTTTAGTTGTTATTCTGATTGGCCTTGAGTGACAGTGAGTTTTCACTCATCCCATTCTCACCTGAGGGTTGGTAAGGACTTTTAATACAAACTTCCTGGTCACAATTTTGCAGGTAGTGCAAGAGCTATCCAAATTCAGTTACACCCCATGGTAAGACACCCATAAAGGTGCTAGGAAGCCCTCTGATAAAGCTAAACAAGAGGTTTGGGAATAGTAAGCTCAATAAGATTAGAAGAGTTAAACACTGTCAAGTGATGAATAACTGAAGGGTGTTTTGGGGTAATGAGATTTATAGAGTTCAGGGGGATGCTGAACAGGTGAGAAGTATCCTCTTGATGTAGAAAGCTTGCTGAACTCATGCAGGGGCAGGAAGTCAAAATGATTCCTTGCCCTCTCCTGCTTGTATTCATTCATTCATTCATTCATTCATTCATTCATTCATTCATTCATTCATTCATTTTTATACCGCCCATCTTCCCAAAAGGACTACAGGCGGTTAACAAAGGGGATAAGAAGTATCCCACTACAGCAATCATGACAAGAGATAAAAATTAAAATTTAAGAGATTAAAAAAATAGGAAGACCAGACAGAAGAAACAGAATCTTCGGCAAGGCGGCGGCTCAAAGAGAAAAAAAAGGTTAATGGTCACCAAATGCCTCCCAGAAAGAGCAAGGTTTTAAGAGCTCTTTTGAAGGCGGGCAGGGAGTGTGCAAGGCACAGCTCACTCGGACGGTGGTTCCACATCAAGGGGCCAGCCACAGAGAAGGCGTGATTACGGGTGATCAATTTGTTTGCCTCCCTGGGCATGGCCACCTGGAGTGAGAGCGCCCGCAACATTCTAGTGCAGTGCTCCCCAACCTTTTTATCGCCGCGGACCAGTAAATGTTTGATATTTTTCCCTGGCCCGCTTGTTTTGATTTAATAATTTTAATTTAATTGAAATGCCCCCCCGGCCACTGACGCACATGCGTGCTAGTCGTTTCCCACTCTAGGGGGCGGTGCTCATCTCCATACTCAAGCCGAAGAGCCAGTGTTGTGCAAGTCCTTGGCATCGCTGCAAGGAAACACTGTTTTTACTTCCTCGCGTTTTTCCCCGAGGGCGTCTCTTTATCTGACTTGCATTTCACATGCTTTCGAATGGCTAGGTTTGGAAGCATATAAACGCAAGGAGATCATTCCAATTTCAGAGTTTATTCGCAACCACTTTGGAAGACAGGAGCCGCTCTTGGCGGAGGGAGCTCCCCATCCACGCTGTCGCCTGAACTTTTTTTAAAGCTACCAAGCTGCCGTGAGGTCTTGGGACCCTTCGCCCTTCCTTGACATGAGGCCGGAGAGTGGGGGGTGATTGGTGGCCTTCATGGGGGGGGGACAAAAACACCACAGAGAAACCAAACACGCGCTCGGTGTGTGTGTGTGTGTGTGAGGGGGAGAAAACACACACAGTGGAAATGGCGCTCACCCGCACGGGAGATTCTCCATGACCCTCCTTCGGGGGGACCTTTGGGGGAAGCTTGAGGCCGGAAACGGAAACCCGGACGGCTTCTGGGCGTTCCTTCTTCCCCGAGGAAACCTTAACGGCGCAAAGAGGTTCCCTTTCCGGTTTTGGAAGCCCTGCCCTCTCCTTTCCCTCCTCCTCGGCGGGGGCGGGGTCACTTTCCCCGCAGCGGCGAGGCTTCCCCTGGTTTCCTCGGGTGGCCCGGTGCCAATTGATCCACGGACTGGCACCGGGGGTTGGGGAACACTGTTCTAGTGGGCCAGGTCTCAGTTGATCTTTGGGTGATATGCTCCAACAGGTATTCAGGTCCCAAGCTGTGGCCCCCTTATCTGAGGTAGAAGGTATCAGTTAAATGAACATTTTTGCTATCAGTAAAATTGTGGCCCATTTTAACCCAACAAAACTTGTCTCTCCTCTTTCTTCCAGGCTGGGTGGGCAAAGATCATTGATTGTCTTGCCCAGTTCACTGGTTGTTGAAGAGAAACAGGTTTCCAGAGCTTCCTAGCTCTACCTTGCTCTCTTGTTCCATCCAAGTGCTAACTAGGTCAGACCTTGCTTTGCTTCCAAAAGAAGACAGGGACAGATATGTTCAGGCTCCTAGGGTGGTCAGTGTAGTAAAAACATCAAAAGAATGCTACTGAAACTAGCATGATTGATTTAGCTTTTCTATTGAGGCTTTCATGAGCATTATTTCATTTTTAAAGACTGCAATAGTGAGGGATAATTGTTAAATTAATGGGGTAATTACACAAACCTCCAGGTTTGCTAAAACTTGAGGAGGGGAGAGAGCAAAGAGTCCCCAGGTTTATTCTTCAAAGAAATATTATTTTTGAAACTTGGGGAAAGGGTTAATTTGGATCATCATTTCTGCTGATCCACCATTTAAGTATGCAAACATGATTTTCATGTGAGTTTGGTAAATTAGCTAACTCCAAGAGCCTCAGCTGAATATTTTGGAAATATAAATTGATTAACACTCCAGCAAGATCTAAGAGAATTTCTAATTTATGGGGTTTTTGATTGGTATTCATGAGGAATATATCCAAAGGTCTGAATAGAGGTGAAGTGCAGAATCAAATACAGATTATCTAAGGGAAATGGGAGACTATGATGCCAGCAGGGGGTTTATTACTATGGAATCTACCACCCTCCTTGTTTCTTTTACAAGCAACTGGAGTTGTTGATAATTTGCTGTGTTTCAAAACTGGAATAAAAACAGCTTCGTTTTCGGCTTTGTAGAATGCAGTGCAAAACCATAAACAGCAGTGACTAAAACTGAAACTAAAATGATTACTGGGCTGGGGGACCTCCTTTATGAGGAAATGCTAAAACATTTGGGGCTCTTTAGTCTTGAAAAAAGGTGCCTGAAGGGGGGATATGATAGAGACGTACAAAGTAATGCAGGGCATGAGTAAAGTGGATTGACGGATGCTCTTCTCCCTCTCACAAAACAGCAGAACTAGGGGACATCCACTCAAACTGAGAGTTGGGAGAGTGAGAACAGACAAAAGAAAATATTTTTACCTAGCAGGAACTCCCTGCTACATCTGTTCTGGCATCTGTTCTGGATTCCTTCAAAAGGGGATTGAACAGATCCCTGGAGGAGAAGAAACCTGGCTTGGCGACGGACGATCTCGCCAACTTCCGTCCGATCGCCATTGTTCCCTTCCTGGGCAAGGTTGTTGAGGGGGTGGCTGCTGTCTGGCTCCAGTCATACCTGGAGTTAAACCATATCCTGGATCCCTTCCAGTCTGGATTCAGGCCTCAGACGGAACCGAGACCACCCTGGAGCTCTGCAGGATGCTGGACCTCAGGGAGGCCGACAGGGGGTGTTCCTATCCTGCTGGCTCCTCTTATGATCTCTCAGCAGCCTTTGATACCTTTTCGACCACGGGACCTTCTGGCCCAGATTCGCTGAGGCGGGAATTGGTGGTCAGGCCTTGGCCTGGCTCCGTTCCTTCCTTGGCGGCCGGACCCAGAGGGTACAGCTGGGGGATGTCTTGTCGGCTCCTTGGGCCTCCCTTGTGGGGTGCCCCAGGGACAGGCATTTTCCCTGGTGCTGTTCAATGTTTTTATGAGGCCGCTGGGGAGGTCATCAGGAGATATGGAGACTGCTGTTTTCAGTACGCTGATGACACGCAGCTCTATATCTCCTTTTCTGCCTGCAGAGGAGGCGATCTGCTCCTCGATCTGTGCCTGGAGGCCATTCTGGAATGGACCAGAGATAACCATTTCAAGCTTAATCCAGAGAAGACGGAGGTTCTGTTCTGATGGGCGCCTTCGCCTCCAAACTATGGCCCCCTCCCTAGACTGGGGGTGAACCTCCAGCCTACAGGGCCAGGAATTAGGCGTGGTCCTGGATGCCCTCTCCCTGGAAGCCCAGGTGATGGCCGTCTCCATTTTTTCCATCTCCGCAGGATTCAGATCCGCCAGTCCTTGACGAGTCCTCCTGAGGACATGCAGGCCCTGGTGATCTCGAGGATCGATTGATTTGCAATGCCCTCTTTTTACTTTGACCCTGGTCCGGATAGAAACGGCGGCCAGGCTGGTGGTGGGTGCTCGAGATTTCGAGCACATCACCCCAGTCCTGGTCCGCCTGCATTGGCTTCCCATTGTCTTCCGGATCAGGTTCAAGGTTCTGGTCTTGGTTTTCAAGGCCCTCCAGGTAAGATCCCGACCAGGATACCTGGCGGAGCGCATCTCCCTGAGGGCATCCGGATCCAGACCCACGAGATCATCGCAGGCGCGCTCCTGAGAGTGGCCACACCCAGAGAGGCGAAGAAACGATTTACGCGGAACCACGCCAATCTCTGTGGTGGGGCCTCGCTCTGGAATCATCTCCTCCTGAGCTGCGCCTGCTGGAGTCCATGCCCGCCTTTAAGAGAGGCTTTGAAGACCTTCCTCTTCAAGGAAGCATAAAGTGACCTTATTAGTTAGTTTTTTTTTGTTTTGTTTTGTTTTTGCCTCATCGTGGATATCTTGTCCAATATGCCCTTGCTTGGTGGCCTGGTTATTTTCAGCTTTTTAGCCTTTTTAGCTTTTAGCCTTTTGTGTTGTTATGCCGCCCAGAGCTCCCGTTGGGAAGATGGAGCGGGATATAAGTATTTAAATAAATAAATAAATAAATAAATAAATAAGTCCATCACAGGTTACAAACCATGATGGAGATTGTGTAATCTCCAGTCTTAAAACCAGGGCAGTGCTGGGCAGTGGTATCAGGAGACAGATATCTAGTCTCGTGCACTCCAGACGCATCAGGTGGGGCCACTGTGACATACAGGAAGCTGGACTAGATGGGTATTTGGCCTGATCCAGCATGGCTCTTCTTATGTTCTTATGTAGCTCAAGCCACCTTTTTGAGCCCTGGGACTTTCAGATTTGTAGGGACTATGGATAATCAACCTACCCCTCTTCCAGGTGTACATGATTCCTCTCAACTTAACCAAAATCCTCCTAGTAGCTGGTAGAGACAGAGATTTTCCCTGGAGCATTACATCCTATTGTAACAAAAGTACTTGAGACTGGTTTTTCTCTTGACTGGCAAGTAAGTGTGCTTAGCTGTACAAAAGATCTGCTCCTCCTTTTGCTGATATAGATTGATCAGTCCTCCCTGCATTTTTAGACTTTCCTTAGGACAAAGTTGGCATGATGAGCACCTACACCTCCAAATTCTCCCCTCCACCACTGCCCTTGAACCTCCAGGTATGCTGGAATTAGAGGTGGGGATGAATCAGAAAAATGGTGATCCATTTTGATTCGTGATTCAATAAGATCAACGAATCACAAAAAAATAAATTTCCATTCCCCCCCAATGAATTGATTCATAAAATATGTGTTTTTTTTACTTTAAAATCCTATAAAACAACCCCTGGAGCATCCAGAGACACTGGATTTTCAGCAAATCATCCCCTGACTCTCCTCTACATGCCCTGAAAGTTTGGTGAACTTTGGATTCTGGCTGTTGGAAGAATGTACCTCGAAATAGGGCCCTCCAGATAAGATCCCGCCAGACACCTACTGTAGAGACACCAAATGTGTAGGGAAGACTCCTGGGACATTCCTCTACAATCCTTGCACACTTTGTGAAGATAGGATTTATACAACCAAACAATCAAGTGCTCAGCCACACTCATTTCTTCCAGAACCGGTCATTTCTCATGATCTGCACCGTCAAAGGCTTTTCTGTAGTCTTTAAAACATAAAAGAGATCACCTGAAATTCTTTGGTGCTTACCAGTAGCCAGTGGATATTTGCAATATGATCTCAAGTGCCTCTTCCTTTTCACCATCTAGGCATTTCTCATTTTATGTTTCCTCTTAGATTTATGTTTCAATTAAACGTTTGACTTCTGGATGGGATTGGAGCAGAGAGGTTAGGAAGTCTGTAAAGTCTGCTGCACCACCTTCAGAAATCTTTCTTAAGCCCTTTATTTATTTATTTATTTATTTATTTAGTTAGTTAGTTAGTTAGTTAGTTAGTTGTTAAACTGCCCAGAGAATGCTCTAGAGCACCATGAGTTTAAATAAATAAATAAATATTTTTGGCTTCCAAAATGTCCTGCATTTTCAAGTAAATCCTCTTCTTCATAAATTCTAGAAACCTTTTGCATAAAATGCTGGTATTTCAGAAATTAGGCTTGCCATCCCCGCCCCCTGCCGCCCCCTCCATCTTTCCTCCATTCCATTATTCTTTCCTGCTTCGAAATTTCCATCTAGGCAGAGTGTGTTATGTTAGTTTGGTTCAAATCATCTAATTTTAGAAAACACTGGAGCTGGGATTATGCCTGTGCTGCGCTTAGCGACACAGAGCCTGGGAAATCGGGCCAGGGAGAAAGGAGGCTTGTAACAAAGGGAGATGCTTCATGCCTGTGTCTGATTCTTTATGAGACCTTTTGCTTAGCTTCAGGAATAGCCTGCTCTGGGGGAGGGTTGGGAAGCAGAAGGCAGTCAACAGAGAGAAGCAAAGGGTTGGAGCAGGCAACAGAAGCATGACATCACGGTGCAGATCGCTGCACACTCAGCAAATACTTGTTTAGAAGCTCACCGGAGCCTTTTCCTTCCTTCCTTCCTTCCTTCCTTCCTTCCTTCCTTCCTTCCTTCCTTCCGCAGCAATATTTGAGAAGAGGAAAAGAAACTAACCAACACATGCATGGTAATCCATTCCTGTTAATCTGCAGATTTCAGGGCGCAATCCAGAGGATGATGATTATCCTTTCAGTAGGGAAGGGGTAGGGGTATCAGCTCAAAGGACCACATTGGCCCCCAGGGAATGGTTTTGTGGCATCATCCAGGCCCAGTGGGTTTCCTTGGTGGGGCAGGGGAGCATGTGGCCCTCGGAGCCAAAACACCACCCCTTCTCCTGGGCATGATAACCCCCCCAAGACTCTCTCCCCCTGATGCATGCCTTTTCCTGAAAGAAACTGTCTCTTTTCATGGCTTCCTCGCATAGTGCTGCTCATAGACAACCCTTTCTGCAGGACTTGGATGCAGGGACAAAGAGACCAAGTCCAGCAGAAGATTTGATAGCCCATGTGTAAAATGGACTTCTCTTGAGACAATCTTTCCCTGAATGATGGAGAATTTTACCCGGCATGTTGTTAGTCTGTGGAACTCCCTGCCATGAGATGTGGTGATGGCATATGGCCTGGATGCCTTCAAAAGGGGATTGGACAGATTCCTGGAGGAAAAGTTCATCACAGGTTACAAACCATGAGGAAGATGTGTAATCTCCAGGCTTAAAACCAGCGTAATTCAAGGGCCAGATGAAGAGTAGTAGTATCAGGAGACAGATATCGAGTCTCGTGTGCTCCCAGACACATCTGGTGGGGCCACTGTGAGATACAAGAAGCTGGACTAGATGGACATTTGGCCTGATCCAGCAGGGCTCTCCTTATGTTCTTACCTATTATGTGTCTTTTATATGAATCTACCATACATTTTGTGTTTATATCTCCCTTGTGTGATTGCATTGACACTATGTTTTCAATGTTAGTCTCCATCCCCCATAACCTTTGGATGATCTACTGTGCACAATTACATGGAATTTTTACACTGTCTTTAACTGCTCACGTTCTCTTGCAGCTTTAATGTTGTCTTTTAATGATGCAAGATGCTCCTCAATTCCCTGTTCTCAATACTTGAACATGACTTAATTGCTCTGTACTGTATATGGTCCCTCATGATTGTAAGCCACCTTGGGTCCTTTTTCATGGAGAAAGGCGGGGTAAAAATACTCAAATATAAATAAATAAACAAATAAATCCTATTTGTCTTGGGGTGGAGATTAAACCATCTCTGTTTAACCATCGCTGAGAACAGATCAAAATTTGAGGGAGGGTGCATTCTTCCATATTTGGGCAATTGAAAAATCAGGTTTTGTCAAAAGATTTTTTCCAGTGTTCTTACGTGCATGTTCAGGCTGCACATGATCAGGGACATTTCTTTTTCAAGTTTCTTAGTGGCTACCTAAAGAAAACAGCAACAGAGGGGTGGAGGTGAGCAATTCCTTTAAAGTGGTTTTTCTAACGCCTGAAAATGGCTAATCTGACTGCATAATGGAATGAGTTATATCATCACGGCACAAGCGGTGGGGCTATTGCGCAGCAGAGCAAATAACATTCTAAACAGCAATTCTGAAAATGGGGGCCACCCAAACAAAAAGTTTTTAACTTTGAAAATGGACTTCACATCAGCTCCAACGTTGTAGCATTTATTTTATTTATTTATCTTTATAAGGGCACAAGGTGGCTTACAACAATAAAAGGACAAGAGTTAAAAACTAAAAAAAAGAATAAATAAAATGTTTTTAAAAGATTTGAACAAATATTTTGTTTAAAAAGTAAATAAAATCAATACTAAAACATTTTAAAGGCTACCATTCATACGCCGAAAAACAGCCTTCACAATTATTGTATTTTACCATCTATAAGACGCCCCCATACATAAGACGACCCCTACTTTTCCAACTGAAAATTACAGTTTTGCAATGGTACGGTTGTCTCCTCAGGTTCCTTCCATGTATAAGACAACCCTCAATTTTTAGTCTTAAAATTTTAGACCAAAAATAGTCTTATACATGGAAAAAGCTTCTGACACCCTTACTTGGTGTCATTTTGTGAATGGTTGTGAGCACAAGAGGGTATCCTGTAGACCATCATGACTGCTGTCACTGGTGCGGTCAATGTTTAGGCTGACTTTTGCTATGTAAAACCTGGCATCCTTTTTTCTGATGGCAATGTGGGCACAATCTTATTCTACATCAGGCCATTTCCTGGCATCTTCAATCATGGATACAAAAAGCACAATATCCTACACTGAAAAACTGGGAGGTTTATTTAAGAACTGAACAATAGAGACAGGTGTTTCATTTCGGAAGGGGTCTGGTTCTGAAATGAAACACAGCAGCACAGCTGCCGTTCAGAACCAGGAGCCACCCTTCTCCCTGGCACTGGCCAATCAGGAGCAGTGTAGAGACATGCATCATCCCGCCTCTCTGTCTGATTGGCCAGTGCCAGGGAGAAGGAAAGGTGACGCGTTGGAGCTGCTTCCTGGTTGGAGTTTTGTCCTGTGCGACCCAAAGGAAGGTAAGTCAGTGGTTGATTTCTTTCTGGAGAGTGGGTCCTGGTTGTGCTGCCGTGTTTCATTTCAGAACCAGACCCCTTCTCAAACAAAACACCCATCTCTACTGAATGAAATAGAAGTCAAATAGAGCAGCAGCATTGGGAGGGTGATATCACACACTCTACTTGGAAGTCCATGAGGTTTTGGAGTTTATTAACGAGAGTTTTAAATGCACCAAGTCATTCACGAGAGTCGTGGGCTGAAATATTGTTATGAAAATTCATAAGAAAATTCATAAATTTGATTTCCTTCCTAGCTTGCCAGTATGGGATCACCATCATCATTCTTGGGGGTGCATGTTCAAGTTGGCTTGGTGCATGGGTGTGCCCATGGCAGGGACTTCATATCTGCTGGCTAGGAACGGACTGAAAGTTACCCATTTTCTTACATGAAGCAACAGGTTTTCAGATTGGAGAAAGGTCTCTGTAATGGCCACACCAATTGTCTGACTGGTTCTTTTGAGGTTTGGACTGCCGGATTAAAGAGCTGATACAAAAGGAGCGGCAATGTTTCCTCGTTGGTTGTACCTTCTATGCGGGAGGGGGGAACCTTTCAGAAGAAGGCTGTTCAAGAAAGAAGAATGAAGTTGTTAAAATAAGACATCTGGGCACTTCACCTCGTTGGCAGGCCCTTCAAAATATGATTGATGTCTTGGGCCTCCTTTCACTAGTGCTTCTAGCCAACACGGCTGTAAATTCCCTCACAGTCAATAGAGTCAGATTAAATTCTCGGTGCTATTTTCTATAGCCAATGAACTAATGCACATCTTTCAGCAGCATGGATAAACTGGACTGAAAAAGAGTAATAATAATTCCGTACCAGAAATGAAACATACAGTATGAAGGTGAACGAAGGCCAGTTCTGAAGCCATCAATATTTGAATTTGTTTTTCTTGTGCTTTTAAAGGGTCAAAATTCCTTCCCCCCCCCTTTGTTTTTCCCTTCCAGAGCAAAAAAATGCTGCATGCTACAGCGCTCAGTTTATGCTTCACATATTGAAAAAGAAAGGTATTGTAAAAAAGCAAAAGCAAAATGTTTTGCTTATATACCACCCCATACCACTTCAAGTAGTCTCTGGGTGGTTTATAGTTTAATTACAGTATGCAGGCTACACATTGCCCACCCCACACCCCCCAACAATTTTACTGACCTTGGAAAGATGGAAGGCTGAGTCAACCATGAGCCTACTACGTGGGATTGAACCCCAGGTCGTGAGCACAGTTTTACCTGCAGTACAGGCATTTAACTACTGCACCACAGGGCTGCTACCATAAAAAGAACACAAAATCCTGCTAAAGTATTACAACAGTATTGCTGAGCACACTTTTGATGCTACTGTACCTCCTCTGGTTATCTCTTAGGGCGGCATGGAAAAAAGCAACTTGGTCCTTTTTCTTTAATTCTTGGTTCAAGAGATCTAGCAGCTTATCCAAATGAAAGCATCAAACTGGGTATTTGTATCTTTGTCAACTCATTGTCTAGTCTATAGTCATGTCACAGGATAATAGAACGTACATTGTTGTGGGGCATTTTTCAGACCCCTAAAGTAGATGAGAGTCAGGACTTGGAGTTAGGGGTGTGATATACAGTGGTCCCCCGCCCTTTCGCAGTTCATATATTGCGGTTCATATATTGCGGGATCACAGTATATGAAAAAGGCCCCCTAGGGTAAGGGGGGAAAGTCCTATTTTCAAGTCTCCCATACTTACCCCAGGACTGGAGCTGCCCTGAACAGGCCTGTGAGGGCCTTCCTGAGCCTTCTGGAGGCCCCAAAAGGGCCTCCCTGTGAACCGGAAGTGACTTCTGGATCGCTGAAAATCATTTCTGAGGCCTCCGAGAGCCTTCTAGGCCTGTCGGAAGCCTCAGAAATGATTTCCGGTTTACCAGAAGGCACTTCCAGTTTGCAGGGAGGCCCTTTTGGGGCCTTCAGAAGGCCCGGGAAGGCTTTCACAGTCCCATTCGGGGCAGCTCCAGTCCTGGGGTAAGTATGAGAGGCTTGAAACAGGACTTTCCCCCCTTACCCTAGGGGGCCTTTTTCATATACTGTGATCCCGCAATGTAGTGCCACTATTAAATCAATAAAATAGTGTAAAATGTCAATTTGGAGATATACATGTCCATACCTAAAAATGATAATTGATCACACCTTTTAGGATGATGCATACCATCATCTGAGAATGACATATGGAGACTGGAAATATAAGAGCATGATCTTGATTTCCATTGATATATCTTTAGACCTGATCTTTTCTACTTCCTTCACTGCTTCCTTTACTAATCACAGTCTTCTGATGTCTTGTTTGCAGTTTCCCTTTGGACTGAAAATTGAACCAAGGTGAAAAAAATCTCTGTCGATTCTCTGCCGTCATGATTTTTGTCTCCTCAATATTCAACTGAAAGGTTGCTTTGACACTTTCTTCTTTCATTTTCTCTAACAGACATTTCAAGTCATTGCTGCTTTCTGACAATAAGGTGGTGTCATCTTAAATTACTGACATTTCTTCCACCAATTTTCACTCCTCTTTCATCTGAATCTAGTTTGGCTTTCTGTATGATATGTCCTCCAGACCGAACAGACAAGGGTATAAAATGCACCCACGTCTGATGCCTGTGCCTATCAGGAGCTATTCCACCTCTCCATATTTTGTCCCAAAGGTAGCTTCTTGTCCACAACACAAGTTATGCATCAAGACAATCAAGGTATGAGGCATGCCAATAGACCGATCTTCCTTTGAAACTCTTTGATGTCCTCCAGTAGGCAATGAATATTTGCCACATGACCTTAAGTACCCAATCTTTTTCAGAATTCAGCCTGAATTCTTAGGATTTCTTGCTCCGTGGAAGGTAAAAACCCTTATTGACACCCTTTGTTATGACCCACAGACCCCCTCACTTTTTTTTACTGCAAGCTCAGAGTCAAGACAACAGTAGAGCAAGGCAGGAGTTAAGCAGAGTCCAGAAATACACACAGCTAGAGTCACGTTGAGTCGGAAGACAAAACAGAGTCCAAGATAAATGGTCCAGAGGTCAAAATCCAGAATGCAAACAGTAGCTTATGCCAGGTTCACTGAGTGACAAAGTCCAGGGTCAAGAAACGTAGTCCAGGGTTGCCAGTCAGAAACAAGGATCCAAAAGAGGTCAGGAATCACAGCTGGAAGTCAAAAGCAGGTGGAGTTGACTTGTTGCTCCCACTTCCCTGAAGACCCATTCTGTCAACACTCAGGACTCTGAGCGTAAATGCCTTCGACTCAAATACAGCTTATCCCTATTCCTCTTGGTAATAAGTCTTTGCTGTCTGTGGCCAGCAGCTCTCTGGGAGGGTGTAGAATCCCCTGAAGATGCTGAATCACTTTCCTGCACAGCTGCTGGAGGAACTGCAGGAGTTCCTCAGCCATTAACTCCTCAGTGTCTGGAATGGGTTCTGGCAGGGGCCTGACACACTTTGAGTATCACTTTACTTATATGGGAAATTAAAGCAATGGTCCTATAGTGACTGCAACTCAGGCCACACAGTTATAGCAGTGTGTACTTTCAAATATTTATATTTCTTCCCAGTTCATCAGATTCATTTCTTTTTTTAATCGAGACCCAGAAAAAAACACAGGCATCCCCAAAGCCTGGAGACAGAATGCCTTCTGAAGGATAAAGAGCAGACCAGTAATTATCCAGGTGCCCTTTATTTGGGTACAAAGAAGATTTGAGGTTTCCTTGTGCTACTTGTTCCTAGGAAAGAAATAGAAGCAATCCTATTTTTTTAAAAAAAAAATCTCCATGTTTCTCCATAAATAGAAAGTCATATCTGAGAATGTCAGGAGGTGTTTAGCCTTTTCAGTAGGAAAGGGAGACATGATTTATTGAAGGGGGAAAAAGAGGAACGGATGACAGTAGCTGGAGAAAGGACAATGTGCGTGTATTCCTCAAAATTAAGAGGATTAGTAAAATAGGACATCTGACTCTTTAAAGCGCAGGCTGCGAAAAGAGCGATGGAATGGCAATTTAATCCTGATAAATAAAGGCTCCCTCCTGAGCATTCGCTCTGATATTTGTTCTTCTAGTGCCTGGCAGCTTTGTGGTGGAATCCAAGGACAAAGTGCGAAGAGGCAACTTGATTTTCCTGGTTCATGATAAAGACTACAGTTCCCAGGGAATGAGGGGAAGGACTGTAGCTCAATGGCAGAGCATCTGCTTTGCACAGGGAAGGTTTGTGAGATACCTTGAAAAGCAGCTGCCTGTCTAAGTTTACAACACTGGGTTTGATGATTCCACACTCTGACCCGTGTAGGGGTGGCGTGTTGACCTGTATGGAAGCCATACAAGTTTCAAAGGAAGTTACCATGTCCCACAATCAGGAGCCACCTTTGAACTGCAGAGCTGGAGGGGACCCAATGGATCAAGTCCAGAACATCTCAAGGAGGCACAGTGGGGGACTGAACTCCCAACTTATCAGCCAGCAACCTGTTAAGGCCAAAAGAAAAGGCATGGAATCATCTGCATCTTCTGGTTTCATCTCGCCTACGTATGGCTCGGTTTGAGAAGGTATTCACCCTCACTCTTGAATCTGTCTCTTCATTACCCTGTTTTACACACACACACACACACACACACACACACACACACACACACACACACACACACACACACACACACACACACACACACAGTGGTACCTTGTATAAAGGAATTAATTCGTTCCAAATGAAATTATGTTAAACAAATTTTCCTTTATACAAATTTCTCATAGGACTGCATTGAAAACAGAGTAATCCCCAATTATGTTGTATGGGTTTGCCCCATAGACAATTCTGTTAAGCAAATGTCCCCTATCTCCGGAATTAACAGGTAGAGCTGGACAATCCTGGTAGGCACTGCCATATGGGCAGGGAAAATTTACTGCCTAAGGGTTATAAGTTTCAAACTTCACATTCAGAAGCACAGCTTCTTTAAGAATTAAAGGACATTGGTTTACACTGGCACCTGATTTTCACAGCAATCAGTCCTCTACAAGTTAGCTCAGTTTTAGTGATCAGTTGAAATCCATGAAATAGCAAGGCAAAAAAATTGCAAAGCACTGTGTTCTTCATATACTCGTATATAACCCCATAGTGCTTAAAGCAGTCTCTGGGTGGTTTACAGGTTATTTAAGAAGGCTACACATTGCCCCTCCAGCGAGCTGGTTACTCATTTTACCAACCTCAGAAGGATAGAAGGCTGAATCATCCACAAGCCAGCTACCAGCGATTGAACCCCAGGTTTTGAGCACATTTACTGCCGCAGTAGAGCCGTTTAACCACTGTGCCACGAGGCTGTCCAACTTGCAGTTTGATGCCACACAAACAGCAGCTTTGCATCAATATGTCTTGGAATGCCAGCAATTCTGGAGATGTTCATGGAGGGACTGCAGAAACACAGCCAAGCAATGTAGTCGAGCACCTTCTGAATAGCTTAGATTGCAATGATATAGCAGTTGTAGTCCAAGAGATCTGAAAGGAATCCAGAGTTGGTGGTGGGGTTTGGTAAAGAAAATGTTGCAGGGTGTAATTTATGGATTGTCCTTTGCATACATAAGAACATAAGAAGAGCCATGCTGGATCAGGCTGAAGTTTTACCCTCAGTACAGGCATTTAACCACTGTGCCACGAGGCTCTCTCTGTCACAAACAGCAACTTTATACCAAGCTACTGTCATAAAACAAAATGCATAAAGAAAGCTACTGTCACAAACAGCAGTTGTAAAGCAAGCTACTATCACAAAATAGCAGCTTTGGGGGAATTTGGTGTTCTCTTTTATCCATGGTTTTTGTTATCCACGGGAAGGCCTGGAACCAATTCCTACCATTTACCTTAATGAAATGTTCTATGTATGCAGCATCAACCAAAACAATAAATATGTGGCCCTATAAGATAAGTAGTAATTGGGCTTTTTTTTTTTTGGCTGGGACTAGAAAGACTACAGTATATGTGAAATAAATTGAGCCTTACTTTCCCTCACTCAAACAGGTGATTGGTGCTATTACTAATGGTCTGTGCATCTGCTAGAGTGGGCCAGAAAAGCTCACATGAAACAACCACTTCCACTTAGGCAGTTAAAATTACCAGATAAACTGTGTCTAAAAATGCTGTCCCCACGGCTTTTTGAAAAAAAAGAAAAAAGAAAACCCGGTAATGCTCCCTTAAGTGAGGTTTCTAAGACTTACCCAAGAGGTAGGGAATTTTTTGCCTCACCTTGAAAATCCAGCTTTTAAGGAGTCAGACGCTGTGGGACCACACAGATGATCCGGGTTTCATTTTCTTTCTTTTTTCATAGCACCGACCGGCTGTTTCTGGGGCTGATGGGCTATGGTTTTTTTTTTTATTTCCTGCATATCGAAGCAACAGGAAGTTCAATCGGGTGCTCTAAGCATTAATTCCCCCCAGCTAAGTGGTCCTTTTTTTAAAATGCTAGCACCACCTGCTGGCCAAGGGGGGCTGAACTGCACTTTTAAAAAAACAGCTTTGGACATGGAAACTCCTGTCCCACATATTAAATCACGTGATGGGATGAAGAGGAAAAGCCAGACCTTCAGAAGATCAGGATCGAAACCCAGGTGTGACCACGGCCCTAGTTCTTCATTCAGGTCAAAGATGGATGAAGGTTCTCCCAGAGTATTATGGTCAAGATAGCCTCCTTGTCTGCCCTTCACCTAGTCTTTGGAGGAGGCAAGGTCTTATAGTGGTCACAGTGTCAAAGTAGAGATACAGATCTAAAGCCTAGCTTATCCCTAAAACTCTTTAAATAACCATGGGGATGGCTACCAAATTCACACTAGCTGTGTTCTTAGAGGGCACTGTGGACGTAAAATAAGGGAAGTCATACACACTGTCCAGAAATCTTAGAAAGAATTGTGAAAACAATGTAACTTTAAAAATCACCATGGATGCCAAAAAGAGAAGAGCTTGTCTTTACTTAGCTTGCATTATTGCCATCAGAAAATTCCCTTGAACTAAGACATTGACATAATTAGGTAAATGATAGGCTTGTAAGTGTAGATGCTCAGCTGAATTGGCTAACTGATTTGTTCATAATTGCCTGGAAGTGTCTGAAAAATATGGTTCTTCATTTAATCAGTTGATTGTTATGTAAGAATTCCAAGAGTCTCTCTCTCTCTCTCTCTCAATTCTTTCTTCAAGCAAAGCAAGATAACACACTGGATCAACCGTCTCCCTTTTCCTATGTGCCCCGGTTGCTGCTATCAGAAATTTATCCACTCTCCTCTTGACATACAAAGTTTCCAGATGTAATAAAAGAGAACTTGTATTTGAGATGTGCAGGATCATGACAGAGTTACAACACACACACCCTAATAAATTATATGGATCAATTGCAGAGACAACAGAGGTCATGCCGTCTGAATCCCTGCCAGTCCTGCAATCCAGAGAAAACACCCTTGACAAACAGCCATCCAGATTCTGAAAAGACCTTCCAAAGAAGGACTTCCTAGATAGCATCTGCTGCTTTCAAAGAGCTTTCATGATGGAGAAGATCCTTGTCATGTTAGTCGCAATCTCCTTTCTTGCAATTTGTAGAAGCCCTTTGAAATCATTGTGGTGGTGTTGTTTTTCTGGAGGTCCAGAAAGCAAGTCTGCTCCATCTTGCATGTGACAGCTCTTCATATGATTGAAGATTTTTAATATTATCTCTCAATCTTGTCTTTTCCGTTGGTTAATTAAAATTCTGATTGCAACTCAAACAGAATGCAGTGAGTCTCAACCAGAATTTGCATGCTTTGTTGATGGAGAATCTTTTGTCAAATAGCTGTACTATCTATCTATCTATCTATCTATCTATCTATCTATCTATCTATCTATCTATACATGGCCGCCTTGGGTCCCTTTGGGGAGAAAGGTGGCATAAAAATAAGGTTGTTGTTGTTGTTGTTGTTGTTGTTGTTGTTGTTGTTGTTGTTGTTGTTATTATTATTATTATTATTATTATTATTATTATTATTATTATTATTATTATTATTATTATTATTATTAATTACATGAGTATTGCCTCTCAGAGAGCTATGTCTATGAAGATTCTCAGTCATCCAGTTGAGTTTATCTGGAAGTTGACTTCTTTTTGAGAGATCATGTTTCGCTGCTCATCCAAACAGTTGTCAGTCATCTTCGTCAGAGAGCTCTGCAAAAACCTCTAAAGGTTGAGTGTGAAGGCATCAGGGAACTTGGTTGTCCTACTGAAGGTGTACTGAAGACCTACTGCAGAGCCTCGTGGCGCAGTGGTGAAATGCCTGTACTGCAGGTACAACTGTGCTCACGACCTGGGGTTCAGTCCCCGGTAGCAGCTGGCTCATGGTTGACTCCGCCTTCCATCCTTCCGAGGTCGGTAAAATGAGCACCCAGCTTTCTTGGGGCTGAGGCAATGTGTACCCTGCATACTGTAATTAAAAACTGTAAACTGCCGAGAGACTACTTGAACTGCTATGGGGCTGTATATAAGCAGACTGCTTTGCTTTGCTTTGAAAGGAAAACCCTCCGCAAAGCTGACTGAGCCAAAGAGAGGGACCAGGGAGATTTTTTTTTTTCAGTTTGCCTTTCATTAAGAATGTGCCACCTTAATGAAAGGCAAAACAGAAACTCAAATGCTCTGTTGTATTTCTCCTCCGCAGAATTTTGCAATCCAGTTTTCTAGACAGGAAAAGGACATATTTAGCGTGGAAGTGTGGAGAAAAGCAGGCATTGTAGGAGAAATGTGCTGTGTTGTATTTGTTGAATGGAAGATGTGAACAAAAAACAAAATGGAACAGACACATGAACAAGCAGTTGCACACACACAAACACACACACACACATACATCCACATCAGCAATGTATTAAGGAAACCAGAATACAACGGTACCTTGTATAAAGGAATTAATTCTTTCCAAATGAAATTCTGTTAAAGCAAACTTTCCTTTATACAAATTTCACACAGGAATGCATTGAAAACAGAGTGATCCCTAATCGCGACCATTTTTATGTTGTACGGATTCACCCCATAGGTGATTCTGTTAAGCAAATTTCCCCTATCTCCAGATTTTTTTTATGTTCTACAGATTTGTACAGATTTTATGTTATACAAACCATTTGTATATAAGGGTCCACTGTATATGTATAAATCAGGAATGACCATGGATATCTTGATTGGGCTTGTTGGCCAATGCAGAGCTCCAGAATGGATTCTGATTTAGTTTGGATTCTGGAGCAATCGGGTCTGTATCCAATTTTATCTCTGTCACTTAAATCCAAAATTCCAGCCTTTTGTGCTGAGATTATCAAATGGCTGAAAATTTACGATTTTCTTTGCTGTGCTACATATGAAATTTGGAGAGAGACTTCAAGAGGAAGATAAATCTGCCAGATCACAGTTGTTAGCTTCTGGGATTTCTATACTATGCATATTTGTATTTTGCTTTTGGAAAAAAAAGAAGAAGAAGAAGAAGACAATTTGTGCCAATTTCCACTTCCTTTTGTGCCCCAGATCCAAACTTATTTTGTAAAATTCCCTGATTTCACCCCAGAATTAAATTTGGCCCTTTTACCTCAGGCTGGACTTCACAGGAATCCATTTGAATTTCGAAGACTTTTAAAATAATTAGGGGTTCAGCCAAAACCAGTGCAAGACCCTTAGTGTATATTCAATAAACAAGTATAAAAAAATGCATGTTGGGAGAAGTTCACATTGGCGGAGATTTTTTAAAAAAAGATCAAGGAAGAAATGGGATGGATTGAAGTGGAAAGAACTTAATAAGGGAAAGGAGAAAATGAGGTATGTTAAAGTAGACAGATTCATCCCAAGTGAAGTTCAAACAGAGTTCAATAAGGGTGTTGCTGAAATTCTCCTTGTCTGAATTTGTAAAAAAAAAAAAAAAAAAACCATAACATTTATTTATCTATTTATTTTGCCAAAAACAGGTTCACACAAGAGCAAGGAACAAGATATTATGGCAATGTAAGGGGTGAAAGAGCAGGTTAGAAGCCTAGAATAATGGATCAAGGTACCCGCTCAAGATAGGAATGCAAATCATAGGATATTTGCCAGTTAGTTGTCCAAATGTCTCTTGAATGCCTCCCAAGGTAATTGATCCCATCATCTTAGTGCTCTAAGAATTAAAAGGTTTTCCTTTGATATTTAGCCTAAATCTAGCGAAACATAGCTTGAACCCATTAATACATATCTTGCACTTTGAGATGACTGAGAAGAAAAGATCCTGTCTGCCCATCCTCTGGATGACACCCTTTCGAGTATTCCAAAAGTGCTATCAAACCTCCCCTCAGTCTCCTTTTCTCAAGGCTAAACATTCCCAGTTCTTTCCGTCTTTCCTCATATGGTTTGGTTTCCAGTCACCTGATCCTCCCTGTTTCCACATGCCCTTTTCGTCACACCCAGATATGTTAATTACTTTAAGCGGCAATCCATAGCCAGGTGATAAACTGTCTGTTATAGAGATGGGCACGAATCGAAAAAATGACATTTTGGTTTTTCATTTTTTGTTGCGGGTCCCGTTTCAGTTTGTTTTTGTTTTTCATGATTTTTTTGAAAATTTTTTGTTTCGTTGGTTTGTTTTTTTCATTTTTTGTTTTTACCCGCTTTTTGCATGATTTTTAAAGCATTTCCGCATGCGGGCGTTCCCCAACGCCCCAGACCAGAGGGAAAACACTAAACAAATGATGCTGCCAGAGACACAGTATAGACTAGGTACACAGGGAGGCTGCAAAGGCACTGGCGGGCATTGCCCATGGCATAAGGCAGCCGTAGAGTGACTGCAGTGTGGGGCAGGGGAGGGTACTCACCGAGAGGTACGCATGCACACAGGGAGGCTGCAAGAGAACTCAATCAATCAATTTTATTTTACAGCCAAAGGCCCGATAAAATACAGTATACATTCAAACAAGTACTCATTCCAATAAATAAAAGAAACTTAAAATTAGTTAAGCGCCAGAATTCTCTTTCGTGTCTTTTGGGCTGAGAGAAGGAATTTGGCCACAAGTTCTGTAATGGATTTATTTCTGTTTTCTAGAAGATATATTGTATACCAATCCAAGGATCTGCCTGGTAGACCTCTCGTTACAGGGTAAACAAGCCTGATACATTCATCTCTGTAATAACTACATATAAAAAGAACATGCTGCAATGTTTCAATTTCTTTATCATTGCAGGGGCATAATCAATTTTCATATGGTATGCCACTGTAGTGACCCTCTAAAACTGCAGATGGAAGACAATTAAATCTGGCTCTTGAAAAAAATCTGTCGGTATTTTGGGATTGTCAGTTTCCCCAAATATTTAGATTTAAATTTAAGATTTAAACCAAAATGCATGGGTGAACAAATTTTCTGAGCCTTCTCTGTAGAAGACTGGAAATCAATATCTTTAATTCACTTTTCAATGATGGACTTAACTGTCTTCAATTCATAAATGTGAAAAAATCCATAGACAGGCCTAAGAAATGCAATTTGGTTGGGAAGGTTTTTAACCAGGAGCAGGTGTAAACATCTTTCATCAAAAGATGTAGATATCCAGAGGAAGTGTCAGCATATAACACTTTGATCCAATATCTGAACGCATGTAACCAGGCAGTACATTCGATTGAGGAGACGCCTACCTCAAGTCGTAGACCTGCTACAGAAACACATTTTGGCAATCCAAGAATAGACCTTAAAACCTTGCAAGGATGCTCTCAATGTTTGTATGGAAGCCCAGGATCCATACTGGGATTCCATATAACAGCTGAGGTAGGACCTTGGATCTGAATATCTGGATAGCAGCTGGTATAAATTGCTCACCCTTCGTAAAGAAGAAACAGGTAATGGTCTTGCTGGTATTCTGAGCTGCCTGTATAACAGACCTTCTATGGGGAGCCCAAGAAAGATTCTGGTGGAACCAGATGCCCAGGTATCTGAATTGTTTAACTTGATCAATGTATTTCCCATTAATTTTCCACTTTTTTTAGTGCTGCATGCTTCTTAGACCATAATTTTTGTTTTACTAATGTTTATATTCAGTTGATTGAGCTTACAGTATTCCATAAATGCACGCATTAGGCGTTTAAGGCCAATTTCTGATAATGAAAGCAAGACAGCATCATCTGCATACAAAAGTAAAGGGCATTTGGTTTTAGCCAAACTTGGTGGATGAAAGTCTGGTGCAAGGCAGCTCTGAATCAAATTGTTTAGATAGAGATTAAATAACATAGGTGCCAGTATACATCCTTGGCAGACTCCCCTATTGGCGGGGGCGGGGATAGATTTTGTCAATTCCCCTTCTATCCCACATCTAAGACGAAGTGTGGTTCCCTGGTAGAGGCATTTGATAAGATACAGAAGTCGCTTATCAATGGAAGTATTAGACAACTTGATCCATAGTTTCTCTCTTGGTATAGAGTCGAAGGCAGATTTTAAATCTATGAATGCAGTGAACAGACCATTACCATAAAAGGTCATATATTTCTCAGCTAGGTGATTTAGGAGGATACAGTAATCTATTGTTGATCTACTCTTTCTGAATCCTGCCTGTTCATTTCCCAGAATATTTTGATCTATCCAAGTTGTTAGTTTTTGATTTAGGTATCTAGCATACAGTTTGCCCACAACCGACAGTAAGCTGATGGGCCTGTAATTTGATGGATCTCCTGTATCACCTTTCTTGAAAACCGGTATGACAATACCTTCTAACCAATCAACAGGGAATTTACCTGAGTTGTTAATATGTGTGAACAGATAGGCTAGCAAAGGGGCCCACCAGCCTGTGTTGGTTTTTAATATTTCTAGCAGAATGGTGTCAATCCCTGAAGCTTTGCCTGATTTATTACAACTGATAAGATATTTTATTTCAGATTGGGTAACTGGATTCCAAGGTGGAGTATCAGATATATCTATGGTGTAGGAGCTATCTTTTGGGCTATCTTTGATATCTTCGAATAAAGTGGAGAAATGCTGTTCCCAAGTGTCTGCTGAGATGTTACAGCATGGAGGATTAGGAGACGGACCTAGGGCACCTGTCACAATTGCCCAAAAAAGTTTGGAGTTTTTATTTAATGAGGATTCTATCAATGCATTCCATCTTTCCTGAATTGCTTGTCACTTTTTAACAGCTATCAGTTGTTTGTATTTTTTAATTTTATAGTAGCTTTGTGGTAATGTGTTTATATTTTCACTCCTATAATGGTTATATATCCCTCTCAGTTGTTTTTTGAGTGCACAGCACTCCTTATCAAACCTCTTGGGGCCACTTGCTCCTGGCATAACTTCTGTGGGGGTTTTTGGGGGGGTTAATACTGCTTTTAGGGCAGTAATCATGGCTGAATAGTTATTTACAGCAGAGGCAGCATTTGTAGCTGCCATGATTGAGTTTTTAAAGAACTCCCCCTCTGAGGAACCCAAAAATTCTGTCACCTTATTGCTGTTTTATCCTGTCCAATATAGCCTTTTATGTTTTAGACATAGAGATTTATCCTGGAAGTAGGAATTTGTATTCAGGTGAGTAATATTTGATAAAGAGATAGAGACAATTAGAGGAAGATGGTCACTGTCCAATCTATAATCCACACAAAAAGCAGATACACTACCAGATAATAAGTGTGAGATCAGCACAAAATCCACAACACTACTACCATGGCCAGATACATAAGTGAATTCAGCACTTTTGTCAAAAAGAGGGTTTCCATTTAAAATTATAAGGGCGAGATGACTCACCATTTAGGTCAAACAGATACCTCCACAGTTCACCTTAGCATCTTTAGAGGTTCTGTCATAGCTGGGAACAAAGATCTGATTTTCAATTAACCCCCACAAGGGTGAAGCAAAAAGGGCATCGTTATTTGGCCCTAGCCTTGCATTAAAATCTCCCATTATAAATGGCTGTGCTCTGGGAAATTTAGATTTGAGGTCTATTATATAGTTTTCCAGTTCTTCCCAGGCTTGTTTAGTAGCATTTCTTAGAGGAGAAAGGGGGAATGTAGACATTAATCAACAACAGGGACTTGGTACCAAGATCAATAAGACCAGCCACTGTTATTTTACCACAGGGGGGAGCCCATTTGATGAATACTTGCAGAGCTGTAGATATCAGTATTGCCAGGCCAGCCTTAGGTCTACCCTTTCCTTTAGTGGGCTCAGCTGGCATATCATTTACTATAAACCCATTTAAATGGATTTTCTTGGTGGCCCATGTCTCCTGCAAGAAGATCACATCATGGGCTCTTAAGTAATCTAGTATTTCAGCATCACATTGCTTAGAAGTCCACCCTGCTATATTCCAGGAAACAATTTTGAGTCTATTGTGTTTGTCAAGTGAGACCTGGTTTTTGCTTCTCAGAGTGCTGCAGGACATTGGTGGATGAGGTCTCACTACTGAAGAATCCTGAAGCAGATTTGGTCAATTAATTTTGGTGATTTGGTCCAGCTCCTTGTCCTTGTTGAAAAAAACACACATAGATTGTTTTGTGGGGTCAATATACTCGATTTCGGCTGTTACAATTTGCGAGGGCACTAGAGGAGCATATTGTCCCTCCTCAACAGGATGTCGATATCTTCTTTGTAGCCATTCCTGACATGTCATAGGTGTCTTTGTAGGAGATGTAAAGTTATATTCTTTGGTGGAAGGATTATGATTGTAGACCATACATGCTATTGTTTTTATGAGGGGAACCAGCTATCTCAGTTTTCTGGTTATGTAAATATTCCTGGTTTCTGTTTATTTTGGTGTCCCATGTCTGAGGTGTTGCATTCTTGCCTGCATTCCCATAATAGAGGAGAGCCTCTTGCAATGATGAGAGATGGTCAATTATTATTCTCTCTTCTTTCTTTCTCCTAAGAGCCAGGCTGCAGCCAGCAGGAACACAGAGACACACACCTGCCTGGCTGGCCTAAAGTAAGGAGTCGCAGAGACAGCAATCCCACCCTAACTCCCACCCAGACTGGAAGGAGGACGGGGGCTGCCAGAGCTTTTTATGCCCTCTGTGGCTGCCACACCTACCCAGTCTGCAACCTGGGCATGCTATTGATTGAAATTGTCCAAGAATTTACATGATCCCATCACATGGCTTGCATCCATTTTGTGACTGGAATCCATTTTGTGTCATCCTTAAAGGGAAAAGAAAAAATACATTGCAATGGGAGAAAGTCAAAAACAATGTTTTAAGGACCGCAATCCCCTGGTAGGTAATAATTTCAAATAATTATCACTGTGTTTTTATGGATGTCCAGGGCGTTTTAATACCCAAGAAATAAAATTAGGCATCTGAGAGCCATTTTGGGTCAATGTCCCCTAACTCCCCTTAAAGGAAAAAAAAAATACAGCGATCTGAGAAAAGACATAAATGCACGTTTTAAGGACCCCAACCCCCCTGGTAGGTATTATCAGGCAGAATAAATAATTATCGCTGGGTTTTTACGGATATTAAGGACGTTTTTTAACATTTAAAAACAGCTCATTTCATTGCGCGTTGCCATTAACGAAAATGAAACGTAACGAACCTAATTTTCATGGTTCTGTTCGGTTCATTCCAATTTCATCACAATTTTTGTTATTCGTTTTGTTACGTAACGAAACGAATAATGAATAATGGAATGGAAAAAAATTTCGTTTCGTGCCCATCTCTAGTTGCCAGCATAGATATTATGGAGACACACATTTGGGTTTGTGGTAGGGTCTTGTTCCATCACCATCTCCATGTTGTATGGCCTGTTGTGTGTCTGTAGTTGTTTTAGACTGGTAGCTGTTTATAGGCAAGTACCGACTTGTCCCTCAAAGCCAGGGAGAGAAAAATATTATTGTCCAGAAGGGCCCTAGGGTGATTGATTGTGTCTCTCAATTATGAGCCATAGGGGACCTACAGGGATGGTTTGCTGTTGTTCTTTCCTTGGAGTTGTGTCTTACAGCAGATCATTCATGATTATGAGCCCAGCTCAGCTAACCTGCATTTTCACCAGGTTCAATGGGTACTGAAATTTAAGAAGTGTTGCACCGATATTGTACTAACTATAAATGTAACACCTATGCTTGAAAACATAGGCTAACAAACACAAAACCCATGGATTTAGAGCAGGCATCTCTGAAAAATGTGTGGGCCTCTTTTTCCTGTTTGTACAAGGCCTTAGAGATCTGGATGTCCCAGACTGTGTGTGTGTGGTTTTTTTAAAGCAGAATGGATCTCTACCTTTATTTCATAAATGGCTGCTGCTGTTATTTAAACACCTAGTGCTGCTGTTTGGGTTAATTTCGTTTTACCTTTCCCTCCTTTAAATTGTTTTACAATGGTTACATGTTAAGAGGTCTTAAGAGTGCTTCATCTCACAAGGTGGTGTCACATTATTTTTAACTTTAAGCATCCTCATCACCAGCACTGCTATAAATCTGTAACTCATGACATCATCATCCTCTTCACTTTGCCTCTTGCTGTTGTATTGATCTCACTCTTTCTCTCTCACATACACTAGCCTAAGGACCCATCTCTATCCATTCCCAACTCAATCTTTGGGTCACTGGATAAGCACACAGGTGTTTCATGAGTTTTACCATCATGTTGTAAAGTGAGCATATCAGACGGCAAATAATTTAATGGGCCTCAGGGAAAATATTGTTTACAGCATTTGCCGTTTGGGCCTTATATCTGAAAAAATGAAGGATTATTTTTGCTAAAATCCGAGGAAATGTTTGGCAACATACAAAGGGTGCTCATGAGTCCTGAATATGCCATTCTTGCCACAGAGAGTCTGATGCATTACGGCCAGCTTCTATATCACATTCCGCATAATTCTAATTGTGAGGGAGATTAGAATGCCCAAACTGGTTTGCATTTATTTCCCCCACAAATTATAGTAATCGTAACAGGATTGTCTCTCTGTCTCCTGCTGACTTTCCTTTAAATTGTCACAGGTGTTTTTCCTCTATCTTATTTACACCTCTTTAATGACTGTGACTCCAGAAAGGGGTGTTTCATAGTGGTTTGAAAAGAACATATGGACTTTTAATTTTTTTAAAAACATGCTGACATATTTGTTCTCAGTTAAATACAATGTCTTTCTCTTTGGTTCAGTTCGGTTTGTTTTTTTCTGAAGTAAGACACGGAGGGTGGAGGGAGGAACAAGGCGGAAAGACCCATTCTCCCAGATGGGGCCCGTCCTTCATACATAATAATGAGCTGTTTATCAGTTACCAGCAACTTTCATTATATGCATTATAATCAAACTGTTTTATGATCTAATTGTTGCAGCTGCCAATGCAGTTCTCTCGTCGTCGTTGTCGCTAAACCCGTGGCTGCTGATTATTAAGAAAAGAGAAGAGGAAATCTTATTTGCATTATGTGATCCCAGGGCATGGGAGGAGTAAACTGGAGATCCTAGGGCAGCCCGTCAAAATGTCTTTGGGTTTGCAGATCCCAAGAAAGGACACAGATGCCAACAGAATGCTCTCTGACAGAGTCCCTTCTGCAGAGCCAGGAGGGTCACCTGCAACACTGCTGTCAGTTGTAGGAACATAAGAACATAAGAAGAGCCATGCTGGATCAGGCCAAAGGCCCATCTAGTCCAGCTTCCTGTATCTCACGGTGGCCCCAACAAATGCCTCTGGGAGCACACAAGGCTAGATATCTGTCTCCTGGTACCACTCCCCTGCATCTGCCCCTTGAAGGACCCCAGTTTTAAGCCTGGAGATTACACATCTCCATCATGGTTTGTAACATGTGATGGACTTTTCCTCCAGGAATCTGTCCAATCCCCTTTTGAAGGCATCCATACCAGATGCCATCACCACATCCTGTGGCAGGGAGTTCCTTTTATCAAAATCTGGCAAGGAGAATGATCATCCTCTGTAATTCAGACTTACGCAGTTTCCAGATGGGGATGGTAGGGGAATGACAGAAATCTTCCCAAAAATGATTGGTGCAGGTTTATGGTTTCCAAGAGAAAAAGAAGAAAAAATCAAACCCAAGGCCAGATGAGATTATGAAAGATTGCTGCCACTCACCCCATGTATCTTTATTCTTTTATTTGCATATTTACATTATTTATATGCCACCTTTCTTCCCATAGGGAGATCCAAGGCAGCTCAAACAGCTAATCTGACAAAGCAAATCAATAGTTTTAAAATACAGATAATTATATATTTTTCAAAATGAAATCTACTGTATATCGAGATTTTTAAAAGCAGTTTTAAAACATTTTAAAAAAACATTTTAAAATCTCCAAGTGTAATCAGAAATCATTACTGAAAAAGTGACCACTTAAAAGCCTACCTGAAAAGGAGGGTTGTTGCTTGACAGAGGAAGGACCGGGGCGGTGGTGGCAACCTGGCTTGTCAGAGGAGCCTGGGAGCAGCCATTGAGAAGGCCCTGTCTCATGTTCTCACCAAGCAAACTTCAGAAGGTGGTAGAACCGAGAGAAGGGCCTCCCTGCAAGATCTTAGAAGCTGAGAAGACTCATATGGGGCAATACAATTCTTCAGATATTCTGGACCCAAAGTGCATAAGACTTTATAGGTAATAATAACCACAACTTTGAACTAATTCCAAAATCAGGCTGGCAGACAGTGAAGCGGCTTCAGCCTTTTGAACCGGGTGAGGTTTCTGGACACCCCTCAAAGGCACTCCACATAGACTTCATTTCCTTAACCCAAACAGGATGCAATGAAACGGTGTAGCTGTCACACCAGACTTAAATGTGGAAATTCAGTCCTGGCCACCACTGAAACTTGTTCATCCAACCTCAACGTTGAGTCCAGGAGCATACCCAATAGGAAATATAATCCCTTTCAGCCCTGAGGGACAACACAGGCACTGTCATAAGAAGGGAGGGGCAGAAGAGCGCATTTGCCCCCAGAGTGCGCAGCAATCTGGGGGCACCTGGAGGGGGAGCAGGCAGAGGAAGCCATGCAACATCCCACCAGCAGTCTTCCTTTCACCCCGCTAAGGCTTGGCAATTATTAGTTGGGGGAAAGGAGGAGAGGGAAGCAGGCAATTTTTTTCCAAGCAGCACCTCCATCAATTCCTCCCCCTCTTCCTTCCCCCCCCCCCAAAACTTGGCAATCATTAGCCTGGGGAAAGGAGGACAGGGAAGTCTGCAAGGGAGGTGCTGCTTGGAAAAAATATCCCATTGCCTGCTTCACTCTCCTCCTTTCCCCGGGCTAACGATTGCTATGCCTTGCCGGGGGAAAGGAGGAGGGGGAAGCGTGCTATGGAGGTGATGCTTGAAAAAAAACCTGTTTGGCGCTATCTGCACACTGTGTGGTTTGCACAGGAGAGCCTTAACTAGAAAGGAGACCCACAAAGAGGGCATGAGGAGGAGAGACCCTTCTTCCCCTCCCCCACTGTTCCCCCAGGATCTGCCTCCCTTGCTGGGTGGGTGAGACACAGTTGGGGGGAGGGGAGGGCGCAAAAACTGACTTTGTCCCCAGGTGCTCCAAACTCTAGCTACGCCACTGAACACAGTCCAACGGCTAAGGTGTCCCCTCAACACCACCTTCTAAGATCAGCCTCCCAGGAAGGATCAGAACCACTGCAAACCAGCACCACAAAGACTCATTCCTGAAAGGCACCTCAGAAAGACATCATGGTCAATGGTAACAAAAGCCATTAGGAGGTCCTGCACCCCACGTAGACCACATTGCTGTAATCCAAACAGGACACAAACAGGATATAGTCCCCCTGTCCAGTTCCCGGTGTAGGTCATCCAGCCAGGCGGCCAAAGCCATCTCTGTTCTGCAGCAAGATCTGAAGCCTGACATAAATGGATCTAGACAATTCACTTCATCCAGGAACCTTTGGAACTTTGACATCAAAACACACTCCACAACCCTCCCAAAAATGGGATGTTGAATACCTTGTTCAATTGTCATAAGAACATAAGAGCCATGCTGGATCAGGCCAAAGGCCCATCTAGTCCAGCTTCCTGTATCTCACAGTGGCCCCACCAGATGTGTCCAGGAGTGCACAAGACTAGATATCTGTCTTCTCATACCACGCCCCTGCATCTGGCCCTTGAAGTACCCCGGTTTTAATCCTGGAGATAACACATCTCCATTATGGTTTGTAATCTACGATGGACTTTTCCTCCAGGAATCTGTCCAATCCCCCTTTGAAGGCATCCAGGCCAGATGCCATTACCACATCCTGTGGCAGGGAGTTCCACAGACTAACAACACACTGGGTGAAAAAAATATTTTCTTTTTCTGTTCTTACTCTCACAGCCCTCAATTTGAGTTCTGGTATTTTGTGAGAGGGAGAAGAGCGTCCCTCTATCCACTTTACTCATACCCTGCATTATCATATCCCCCAGGTGCCTTTTTTCCAGACTAAAGAGCCCTTTTTTCAGACTAAAGAGCCCAGTGTTGTGAACACATGGCAAGGTCTTTTTGGAGCTGCATCCAAGCTGTGGAATTCCCTCACAATGGAGAGCAACCTGACACTGTTCCTCTTGTTCTCTTTTGACATCTGTTCTGCAACACTTGCTGCTACAGTGACTGTAAGGTGTGACACTATACTTTTCAACTATGTCCAGGATTTTTTTTTATGCTGCTCTAACTCACTGGGTTGAAATGAGCAGATGCAGAGCCAAGAGGGCAGAACTTCATTTCTCTGTGGCACCTCCCAGGAAAGGGGGTAGTAAGATATCCCACAATGTGTGTGGCTGATGGAATTACATTTGCTGCCACATGTGCAGTTTTGGGCAACCAGCATGCTTCTGGAATGACACCCGAAGGAACGATGAGGCAACCACTTCGGAGCATTTCCTAGCTAGGTAACTTCAGAACAGAAGCCAGAAGCCAGAACTGACTGGATGGGACATAATAATGTGCTTTTAAATTGCTGCAATTCTTAAAACTAAAGTAAGTGGCAGTTCAAATGTAATAATGTTTTAAAATACTGTAATCTATTAAATTTTTAGCTGCATTTTTGCAAGTTTCCTCAAGTCTCTCTATTGAGAACAAAGAGAGATGTAAATGAAATGGCTGGATGGATGAAGCTATCCCTGAGACTTATAATGTCTCTGGCATTACACATGATATACAGCCATCACAAATGACAGTCATTATCCTCCAAGAATTTTCTTATTCCCCTACAGTTGCAAACCTATGATCAGAAATGGGAAAAGTTATTTTATTTTATTTTGGAATATCCAAGCAAACTTCATCACCTTCAAATTCTCCCCCGCATGTCAACAGAGATAGAAAACTCTAGGCACAGCATGCTCCTAGGGTGTTATCACAGATCATGGGGGCATTTAAAGATATTTAGCCTTTACTGCATATTGTTGCAAAAATTATTGAGCCATTGTTTGGAAATACTGTACATTCTCGAGTATAAGTCGACCTGAGTATAGGTTGAGGCCCCTAATTTAATGCCCCCAAACCTGGGGAATAGAGATGGGCATGGAACGAACATTTTTTCATTTCCGTTACCATTTGTTGTTTCTGTTACGTAACGAAACGACAAATGAAAATTGTGATGAAAATGCAACGAAACAAACAGAACCACAAAAATTGTGGTCGTTACGTTTCGTTTCCACTAATGGTGACACACAATGAAATGAGCTGTTTTAAATGTTAAAAAACGCCCTGGACATCTGTAAAAATGCAGCGATAATTATTTATATTGTCTGATAATACCCCTAGGAGAACTGCACTTTGGAGTGACTTCCTAGCCTGTATTGACAATTTAAAACAATCCCACCCTCTCGATGAACTTATTCTGGCAGGGGATTTTAACTCCAGAGTAGGGACCACCAATCAAATTTTCTATAAAACAGGGGTAGCTGAGGATGACTTTCCTCTGCCTCCCCTATGTAGTCTGCCCAGGAGGTCTAAAGATTTGTACTACAATGCTGCTGGGTTAGAGCTTGCTAGATTTTCCATTTGTACCAATTTGCTCTGGCTCAACGGTCTATCCGAATTCCCTAATGCTGGAGAACATACTTTTGTATCTCCTCGCGGATCCAGTGTCGTCGATTACCTCTTAGTTTCAACAACAATGAAACAGCGTGTAGTACACTTTGCAGTCAGTGACTATATTCTTAGTGACCATCTCCATCTTACCTTATCTCTCAATCTGCATGTGCATAGAGATCCACACACTGGGGATGCTGATAACTCACTGTTGAGGTCAAAAATTCTGGTCAACAATGATCTCCCCATCCAATTTCAACAGTTAACGTTAGCTCAAGGAAGTAGAAAACTTTTATTAGCTGTTCAAGAGAACCCTGATTCTCTCACTCAAATCAAATCCTTTGAATCCTTTATCAATCTCATCTTTCAGTCTCTGAGTCTTAAATCCACTTCAACTAGTCATAGGCAAGCTCACAATAACCAAACTTGGTTTGATAAAGAATGTAGAGAGCTCAAGGCACTAATACGTGCATCCTATATGGACTTTAGAAAGTCCAACATTCATAGCCATTTAGTGAAATATTTTCAGTATAAAAATCAACTCAAGGTCCTTCTCTTGAAGAAAAAGCAAATTTTTCACCATGAGCAATGGAATAGGCTACACCAAGCCATATTGCAGAATAACACCAGGCAATTTTGGTCAATTGTTACAGGATCCCTCAGATCAGATGTGCACGATCCAGCTGCAGTTTTGCCATCTAGGTGGATCCAATATTTCTCAGACGTCTTTTTTGATAGGAACAAATTTGCAGCCAGTGGTACCAACTTCTCTGCATCTAACCTACCTGAATGGCCTCCAGTACATCCAGAGGAGATTCACAAGATTATTGTACAATTAAAATCAGGCAAAGCTGCTGGCCCTGACGGTATTCCTCCGGATCTTTTAAAATATGATCCAGATTGGTGGGCCACTTTACTTGCCCCTCTCTTTTCAACAATCAATAGAACTGGCCTCATTCCTAAAGACTGGACAACTGCTATTATTGTTCCCATTCACAAAAAGGGAGATCCTAACTCACCAGGGAATTATCGACCCATCAGCCTGTTATCTGTAATTGGCAAAGTTTACGCCAAATATCTAAGCAACAAGCTCTCTTCTTGGATTCCTACCAAGAACATCCTTGGCCCCGAGCAATCTGGATTTTGCCAGGGTAAATCTACCTTAGACAACTGTGTAATTCTCTCACATTTGTTGCATAAACAGGTCAAGAAGTGCAAGGGTAGGCTTTATGTGGCTTTTCTTGACCTGAAGAGAGCTTTCGACTCAGTCGACAGAGAGTTACTCTGGGAAAAATTATCCAGATGGGACATTGATAAAAGACTCCTTTTGCTAATTAGATCTCTACACACTAATACATCATGCAAAGTCAGATGCTCTCAGAATGGCAATTTAACCCAAACCATCATAACCAACAAAGGAGTCAAACAGGGCTGCATTCTAGCCCCAACACTTTTTAATCTATTCCTCAATGATCTAGCTCCAACTCTGTTGGCAGTAGATAGCCACTGTCCAAAATTGGGTTCAGTCCAAGTCCCATTGTTATTGTATGCTGACGATGCGGCACTTTTTTCCCGTACCCGCATAGGTCTTAAACGTTTACTTGATAGAGCTTCTGATTATTTTGAGGCCAACAAACTAGTGGTCAACTATTCAAAATCCAAGATCATGGTTTTTGCAAGTAAATTTAAAGTGTTCAAATGGGTCTGTAAGGGAAATGTCATCGAGCAGGTTAAGTCATTCAAGTATCTGGGTATCCACTACAATTATAGACATACATGGACTTCTCATCGCAAGTCTGTTTTAAATTCATGTAACATTTCTTCCAGCGCAATTTTGCGCTTCTTTAACTATAGTAACAGGTATGTCCCTGCCTCCTTGACAATATTTAAGGCCAAGACTCTTGCCCAGGTGTTATACAGGTCTCCAATCTGGTACAGAGCCATAGATCACTCAGTTGAGCATATACAAGCCTCATTTCTGAGGAGTATCTTGGGCCTACCCAGATGTGTACCCTATGCTGTTCTCTGTTTAGAAACAGGTATGACACGGCTGAAGACTTTGGCTTGGCTAAGATCAATAAAATTTTGGCTTGGAATCTTTTACAACCCAGTCCAATCTCGCCTACTATAGCAACTCTTGCTAGACCCCGATCTCCTGGTAGAGATTTCTGACGTACATACTACACTTAAAAGAGTGGGATTGGACATTGAGCAGCTCGGTATGTTTAGACAATCTGAAGCCTATAAGACTATTAAAGATAGGCTACTGGACATTGAATGGCAAGAACTGTGCAGTGAAGCCAACACCACATGCTCTCCCCTTCAATTTAACATCCCGGTTTGCCCTGGGAAGCCAGCCTTTTTTCTCACCCACCTGACATGCCCAGAGGCTCGTAGAGCTTACTCACTTGCTAGATGCAACTCTTTTCCATCTGCTTTGTTGGCGGGCAGGTTTGGTGGAATCCCCTATTCTCAGAGGTTCTGTCCATGTCAAACCAACTGTGTAGAAACACTTGAACATATTTTCTTCTACTGTCCACTTCATGATACACTCCGTAAGAAACATCTGTCCTCAGTTCTTGGCAGGATGCAGGGGTGGGAAGACTCTACTAGGCTTAAGTTTCTTCTCTCCACACATGTCACCTTCTTTCTGGAGGAGGTGGCAACTTTTGCTTCCAGAATTTTAGCAACTCAGCACCCTGGGACTCTCCTCTCCTCCCTCTTCTGTTTTCACTGGCAGTCTCTGGTGGGAGTTAGGGTGGGATTGCTGTCTCTGCGACTCTAGCTTCAGTCCTGCAGCCTCCCTGTGTGCATGCGTGCTGCGTACCTCTCAGTGAGTACCCTCCCTTGCCCCACAGTGCAGTCACTCTGTGGATGCCTTGCACCCTGGGCAACGCCTGCCGCTGCCTTTGCAGCCTCCCTGCATACCTAGTCTATACTGTGTCTCTGCCAGCATCCATTTTTTTAGTGTTTTCCCTCTGGTCTGGGGCATTGGGGGATGCCCGCGCACGGAAATGCTTTAAAAATCGCGCAAAAAGCGGGTAGAAACGACAAATGAAAAAATGAAAATGGTAATGAAATTTTTCAAAAATTCACGACAAACGGAAATGAACCGAAACAGACCTCTCAACGACAAACGAAAAACCGAAACGCCATTTTTTTGTTTCGTGCCCATCTCTACTGGGGAAACATTGACTCGAGTATAAGTCTAGGGGGGAAATGCAGCAGGGCCTGGCAGCTCCTCCTTTGTGAGCTGGGGGAGCAGTATGTGATGTTTAAAATGACTTTTAGCCACTGAGGCAAGTGCTTGAACTCGGTGGTGAAAAGTCATTTTAAACATCGCACAACCCTCCCCCGTGATGCGGGGGGGGGGTTCAGGAGAAGCGGCACACAATGTTTAAAATGACTTTTAGCCATGGACCCAAGCACTTGCCTCAGTGGCTAAAAGTATTGACCCGAATGTAAGTCGAGGGCCCCTTTTTCAGCCCAAAATTAGGGCTGAAAAACTAGAACTTATATTCGAGTATATACAGCAAGCTGAATGCTTTGCTTCCTTAGGCTCAGTAGGGAAATGTCCAAACCAGTTTCCACCTGTCCATGGCGACTTTCTGCTTTGACCACTCTCATTTTGGCATTGGTCTCCCCCCAGTAAAGTCTAGAGACCGTCATTGTGTGGGGAGAGTCAACAAATCCACACCAGAATTGAAGTTCAGCTTTCCCAGAGCTGCCTAAGGTGCTGAAGACATTTGAGGGATAGGGTTCAGCCCCATAGATAACTCCTATAAAGTTCAGGCTAAAATTCAGAATGGGTTCATCACTCCCTGGAAAATCAGACTTGCCATCCCTGATGTCCTTGTTCCCTTTGTTCCATCTACTGATAGAATACCCCAATATACTTTCCTCTTGCTGTATACCTCAAGTGGTTTAGGTCTCCGTCTATGGAGCCAGAGGTCAGGAGTTGTATTCACCACTGTGCCCCAGTGAAAGGCTCTGGATTTTATCCTCCATAGAATCTCTTCCAGCTCTGCAGTTCTAAGATTTCTCCACTGGAATGTGGTCACCCTATGGCTGTTTTTGGAAAACCTTCACACTATGTGTGGATGTGTCTCTATGAGGGCTGTTATGTGTCCTCTGCTTGACATGTGAGCTCTCCTGTGGATGGAATCTGGGGCACCTCCCTTATGAGGAAAGGCCAAAACATTTGGGGCTCTTTAGTCTGGAAAAAAGGCACCTGAGGGGGAATATGATTGAGACGTACAAAATTATGCAGGGCATGAGTAAAGTGGATAGAGGGAAGCTCTTCTCCCTCTCACGAAATACCAGAACTAGGGGACATACACTCAAATTGTGGGGTGGGAGATTGAGAAAAGACAAAAGAAAATATTTTTTTCACCCAGTGCGTTGTTAGTCTGTGGAACTCCCTGCCACAGGATGTGGTGATGGCATCTGGCCTGGATGCCTTCAAAAGGGGATTGGACAGATTCCTGGAAGAAACGTCCATCACAGGTTACAAACCATGAGGGAGATGTGTAATCTCCAGGCTTAAAACTGGGGTACTTCAAGGGCCAGATGCAGGGGAGTACTATCAGGAGACAGAGATCTAGTCTCATGCTCTCCCAAACACATCTGGTGGAGCCACTGTGAGATACAGGAAGCTGGACTAGAGGGGCCATTGGCCTGATCCAGCATGGCTCTTCTTATGTTCTTATGTTCTTATAATAGGTTTTGTTTTCCAAATTCCCAAGGAAGAATGACCAAGTACACTGGTACCTTGTATAAAGGAATTAATTTGTTCCAAATGAAATTATGTTAAGAAGATTTTCCTTTATACAAATTTCCCGTAGGAATGCATTGAAAACAGAGTAATTCCTAACTGCGGCCATTTTTATGTTGTACGGATTCGCTCCATTGGTGATTCTGTTAAGCAAGTTTCCCTTATCTCTGGGATTTTTTATGTTGTACAGATTTTATGTTATATAAACAGTTTGTTATACCAGGGTCCACTGTACTTATGAGTTTAATCCGTTGAATGGATGCTCATAAGCTGAACAACTCATAAGTAGAGCAACCGTATCTAAAAAAATCTACTGAATACATACATACATACATACATACATACATACATACATACATACATACATACATACATACATACATACATACATAGAGCAGACTGCATCTGAAATTTGTAAGGCAGCAGTTAAAACACCAACGGTTTTCCACTCTTAAGTCAAATTGCTCATAAGTAGAGCCACTTTTAAGCAGAGGTACCACTGTATGTTGTCAGCATCCTACATCTCAGAAACACCTGTGCCAACATCCTTATCTTTGAACAGAATACCTGCATGATGGCTCGGCCTGCAACACAAGCTCTTGGTCTTTGCTCTGTGTTCCCATTTGGACCAGAGTTATCAGGTGTAATATAATTCAAGTTTCCTTGGGTCCAAGAATGTTCTTTGATTCTAAGCAAAAACAATGGAAAATATAAGGACACATTTTATTAGTCTCTATAGCCAAAGGCCATATCAATATTTAAAGACAAATCCAGACAACTAGTGCTAACGTAAACGTAAAGTTATTATTATAAGACAGTACCCAAATATCCCTGGGTGAGGGGGCAGAGGGTATGCAAAATTGTTCTTTCTAGTTCTGACTAAGGGTACAGAAACACCAGCAGTAGGGAGCAAGCTAGCTTGTGTGGGTGAATTGGAAAACGTGGGGTTTGATCAGAATGGTCTAATCCAACCTGACCTTTTACACAGAAATGGCTTAATAAATGATTCACTTTAGGATGCTGGGAGAATAAGCCCTCTCCCTGCTCAGCAGAGGGCAGGGAAAGTGAAAAATATGTTTTGACTGTAGCTAGACTATCGCTGATGCACTGGATCAGTTGTTCAAAAAATAGAAAATATATCCTCCTTCTCTTAAAGAGCTGGTTGAGAAACTGTGTGCAGCTGAAACCACTGCCATGGATTTGATTGTGTGTGGTTTTGCAGCCATCATGGAAAGATGAGATTCAGGGGAACAGACTATAATGTTGGTGAAAGTAGAAGCCAGAATAAAAAGAGGAAGACTGAATATGAAATGGATTAACTCAGTAAAGGTACCACAGCATGGAGTATGCAAAGTAAAGCAAAGTGTTCTGCTTATATACCGCCCCATACCACTTTAAGTAGTCTCTGGGTGGTTTACAGTTTTAATTATGCAGGCTACACATTCCCCCAGCAAGCTGGGTACTCAGTTTACCGACCTCGGAAGGATGGAAGGCTGAGTCAACCATGAGCCGCTACCGGGGATTGAACCCCAGGTCGTGAGCACAGTTTTACCTGCAGTACAGGCATTTAACCCCTGCACCGCGAGGTATGAAAGATCTGAACAAGGGCAGGAAGAGCAGATCCTTTCAGAGGGTCCTAAACTACAACAAACAAAACAACAAAGAGGTCTATATTCCAGTGGTTCCTAACCTTCATCTCCAGATGTTCTTGGATGAAAACTCTCAACAGCGTTCACCAGCAGCTGTGCTGGCCAGGATTTCTGAGAGTTATAGTCCAAGAAAATCTAAAGAGCAAAACCTGGGTACCCCTGCTATATTCCCAGTAAGAACAGCTGGAAAGCTTCAACAGTAGCATAAGAGATTGATGGCAAGGAGAGACATCAAAGCTAGGGAAACACTGAAAACCACAAGGCCAATAATCAGCTGTAAACCTCACTAATAACACATTTTTTTGCTTGCCACCTAAAACTGAAGAGTGAGGTAGTTGTTGAGGTATTGTGTAGGACTCTGACATTACAGGTGGGAAGTACATGTTGCAGCTCTCTGCCTTGTTTCACAAGGCCAATAATGCTGAAACTTCCAGGCTATACTGTACATCTTTTGTTTTAATATGTAATAAAACCACACAAATCAATGGTGTACATTCAGCATTCATCCCTTCCCTGTTTTTATGCAAGACACCTGCAAGAAAACATACATTTTGCCTGAAACCCCCCCATCAAGTAAACAAGGTGAATTTTAAATCAGGCCCCTTCTATTCAAGGTGGAGCCCTCTTTCTGGAGACTTTTGAAATGGCAATCCAAATAAAGAGCAAGGCCTATCACTCTATACACCTTGTTTATTTAGCTGAGAGCAGATATTTGTATGCTGAAAACATGGCAATGTTTAATGGTGTTAGCAAAGGGGACACCCACCACAGTGTTCTGAGGGGTTCCATGTGGACATCCGGACAGTCAAGGTTGCTGACCATCGTACAAAATACAGGCTACAATCTAGAGCAAAAATGGGAGAAACTGACCCTCCATAAAAGGTGATCTGCATCTCCTGGAACCCTCAAGGAGTGTCTGTCCACCTTTTAATAACAGTAGGACCCCGGTATCCGCTGGGGATTGGTTCCAGGTCTTCCCACGGATAATGAAAACCGTGGATAAGAGAGAACACGCCAAAAATCCCCAAAACTGCTGATTTGTGATAATAGCTAGGTTTACGGCTGCCGTTTTGTAAGAGTAGTTTGCTTTACAGCTGCTGTTTGTGACAGTACTTGCTTTGCAGCTGCTGAATTATTTATTTAATTTTTTCCTTTGCCAACCGTGGATAACTGAATCAGTGGATAATGGGGTCCTACTGTATGTCCAACCTGTGCTCATCACCAGGGCCGTTAAAATGCCTGTTTCCCAAAACTACTGTACTTTGCGTTTACAAATATATTTCTTGGCTGTCTTTGCTTCCTCTGGGACAAAAGCTGGTCCCTTGACTAACCAAGGTTCCTGAATGAGAGGGCTGAACTTTCTTCTAAGAGATCTGCGTTCCAATCACAGCCCTGCCACCAAGTCACTGTGTCGCCTTGACCCAGTCATGTCTGATCCCCCCTCATCCCAGATCCCCGTCTATAGAACACAGAGAGAGGTAGGCTCAGCCAGGGTATCAGGAGAAGTGGAACCCGATGTTTGGAAAGGGGCGGTGGTGGTGGAATTTACCTTTGCTTCTGATCCACATACTCTTCATTTCTGTAATGGGCCTGACAAATCATATCACAAATCACATCACAGCTTAGAACCTGGGATTTCTGAGTGCAGATTAGAGGTGCTCAAGAACTTCATATGTCAAACCTAGCCTGCAACCCTTCTAAAATGAGCCCGGAAAAGCAAAGGTTGAATTTGGTACGAGTTTTGTCTGCTGCATTTTTGAGCACACGCTTTGCCACTTCTTTATCGGACGCTGGTTTTTCTTCCTTTTATAACAGAACTCTGGTTGTTCAGCAGTGGTGGTATTTCACAAGCTGCATTTTTTTTTACAACATGGAGAGTACAGCCAGCTGTATAAGTTGACAATGGACGCAGCCGGATTGCTTGGCATTTATGAAGACCGTTTTAAGGTCATGTTTGAGCACAAGGAGACCGGGCATGTTACCTCTCTGCCTTGAGACTTCATGGCCTCCTTCGATGACAAGTTCCCTTCCTTAGTCGGCTCAGCTTCGTAATGGTAAGTGGCAGACAAGCCAGGAGGAACCTTTCCCTCCTGTGCATTGAGCTTGGTCTGCTTCATCTAATTATCTGTTGAGGGCTGTTACATTGTCTCTCAAAGTGCGGGCGTAAATCAAAAAGTCAATTGTCTCTTTTAATCAGGCTTATCCCCAGCGTATGGTGTGCGAGGGGGAGCCAGAATCAGCTTGCAAATAGTAAACATTTCAGGTCCAATCTGATCATTTTGGGGAAAACACTTGCACGCACTGAAAGGCAAGGAAAACACAACCTCATGGTCAAATGCCACACAGCAGAGGGTGCAAACTGCAAGTCGATGTGTTGATCGTAGCTGATTGTTCTGTACAGCGAGTGGGTATAAACACAACCAATCGCTGCTGTCCCAACACAATGCATGGACATGTAATGTGTTTCTTCCACATCACCCCACTCCAGAAGAACAGATATGGGAATATTTCTGTATGATTTGGGAAATATTTCTCTCCAGCAATTTGGGGGATGAAAAATAAGGGGGAAATGCAACCAGTTGTGGTGTCCCCAAAATGCACAGAAATATACCGCAGAAGGAGTACAACTTCATTACACTGAAGACTGACATTGTTGTTCTCCTCCAAAGCCAATTCTTTAAAAAGGTAATCTCTCTCTCTCTCTCTCTCTCTCTCTCTCTCTCTCTCTCTCTCTCTCTCTCTCTCTCTCTCTCTCTCTCTCTCTCTCTCTCATAAGAACATAAGAAGAGCCATGCTGGATCAGGCCAATGGCTCTGTGTGTGTGTGTGTGTGTGTGTGTGTGTGTGTGTGTGTGTGTGTGTGTGTGTGTGTGCAATTTTCCTGCCATCCAGGCCAGTCCTTATCAGAGAAAGATCTAGAGCTCTTAGCACAGAGCATCTCTCTGTGGAACAGGTGGAAACAGGAAAGATTTAATTTAATTTAATTTAATTTAATTTAATTTAATTTAATTTTTCCCTTCCCGCCATCTGTTTCCTATTTTTGAATCTGTTAGCGCTGAATTTTTATATTGTTGTTTATTTGTTAGTTGTTAAGTTGGTAGTTGATTATTTGTTGTTGTTTTATGTTGTTGTGAACTGCCTGGAGTTCCTTCGGGAAGACGGGCGGTATATAAGCAATAAAAATAAATAAATAAATAAATAAATAAATAAATAAATAAATAAATAAATAAATAAATAAAGATGAGCAGAGCTACCTCCCAATCAAGTACTGTATATACTCAAGTACAAGTCGACCTGAATCTAACTCAAGGGCGGTTTTTTTTACCACAAAAACTGGTAAAACTTATTGACTCCATTATAAATAGAGGGGTTATATTCAGGTCAGCTTATATTCCTCACATGACCTCACCACCAAAGTGACCACCAGTGGGCCCAGCATGACCTGAGCCTCCCGGCCGAGTGTTTGGAAGGCGGTGGAAGGAGCTTCCAAGGCTGCGGGGAGGCCTCCCGGTGCCCGGTGCCACTGAAGCTACCGACGAACACTTGTGGAAGGGGCTTCCAAGTTTTAAAAACCCCACTGTTTCTCCCTCTAGGTGCCTGACTGGGGGAGAAGCGGTGGGCTTTTTAAACTTTTTTTTCTCTCCCAAAGCAAGCGGCGCTTGCTGGACATCGGCACTTGCTTCGGGAGAGAAAAAAAGTTTGGAAAACCTGCCACTTCTCCTTCATCCAAACATAACTCAAGGGCCTTTTTTTTTTCAGACAAAAATAATGGCTGAAAAACTTGGCTTATATTCGAGTATATATGGTAATTGTGTTTTGCACAATGGAAAGGTTGAGCTGCAGTAGAGGACTTCTCCAGACTAAGGGGCTCCTTGTGAGGAGGACTGCTTCGGAAGCCACGGAAGCCTTGCTGATGGACTTGAGCTAGGATTGTGACCCTGTCCTAAAGCCATTGTTCAAACTGCTATGGAGAGACGTGACCAGTGGGGTGCCCCAGGATTCTGTTCAGGGTCCAGTGCTGTTCAATATCTTTAATAACGACTTGAAGGAAGGAATAGAGAGTATGCTAATTAAATTTGCAGATGATACCAAATTGGGAGGGGTTGCTAATTCCCTAGAGCAGTGGTTCTCAACCTGGGGGTCCCCAGATGTTCCTGGACTGCAACTCCCAGAAGCCTCCACCACTCACAGTGTTGGAATGAGTTTCTGGGAGTTGCAGTCCAGGAATATCTGGGGACCCGCAGGTTGAGAACCACTGCCCTAGAGGATAGGATGAAAATCCAAAAAGGACCTTGACAGATTAGAGTGCTGGGCCAAAGCTAACGGAATGGGGTTCAGCAAAGGGAAATGTAGGGTGGTGCATCTAGGTAAACAGAAAGAATTGCACAGATATAGGATGGGGGATACTTGGCTGGAAAATAGTACCTGTGAAAGGGATCTGGGAGTCTTGGTGGACCACAAACTGAACATGAGTCAGCAGTGTGATGCGGTTGCATCAAAATAACCATAGTGTCTCTAGATAAAGGGAAGTGATACTACCACTCTATTCTGCTCTGGTCAGACCACAGCTGGAGTACTGTGTCCAGTTCTGTGCGCCTCAATTTAAAAAGGATGTTAACAGCCTCGCACGGGTACAAAGGAGGGCGACCAGGATGGTTGAAGGTCTGGAGGAAATGTCTTATGAGGAACGGCTTAGGGAACTGGGAATGTTTAGCCTTTCAAAAAGAAGGCTGAGGGGGGATATGATAGCTATGTTTGTTTAAATATTTGAAAGGATGTCATATTGAAGAGGGGACAGGTTTGTTTTCCATGGCTTCAGAGACTAGAACTTGGGGTAATGGTTTGAAACTACAGGAAAAGAGATTCCATTTGAACATTAGGAAGAACTTCATGACAGTTAGAGCTGTCCAGCAGTGGCATATCCTGGCACGGAGGGTGGTGGAGTCTCCTTCTTTGAAGGTTTTAAAGCAGAGGCTGGATGGCCATCTGTTGAAAATATTGTACAGTGGACCCTTGTATAACAAACAGCTTGTATAACATAAAATTTGTACAACATAAAAAATCCCAGATAAAGGGAAAATTTGCTTAACATAATCGCCTATGGGGAAAATCCGTACAACATAAAAATGGGATCACTCAGTTTTCAATGCATTCCTATGGGGATTTGTATAAAGGAAAATTTGCTTAACATAATTTCATTTGGAATGAATTAATTCCTTTATATAAGGTACCACTGTAATTGGGTTCCTGCATGGCAGGGGGTTGGACTAGATGGCCCTTGAGGTCTCTTCCAACTCTATGATTCTATGATTCTATGGGGACCATGTCTCTGAAATATCTGAATCTCTGCTATGTTCTCTCTGCCAGCATTTGACCCTGGACTGATATATGACTTTGACTTCATTTCCCTGGAAACTGGCATGCTGAATGAGCTGGTGGGGCTTTATCTGTGTTGACGATGGCTTTGTTTCCCAACCAAAACTGTTGTTATTCCTCAGTTGACTTGTTTGCTCTGAGCTTCCCAGCTTGACTTTGGGCTGACCGACCTTGCAGCGGGGACGTGATATGCCTGAGATGAGGAGAATGGTGGCGGTCCAATGGGAGAGACCCAGCCATGAAAAGAACATTGCAAAATCCAGCTGAGCCTTAGCTTGCAAGGATAGGAGTCAACCATGGTGCCCAGGCTGTGGGGCATGTGTGCAATGTTGACCTCAAATTACATGCTAAATAGCAATGTTTACACATCTCTCTTTTTCTAAGCACTGCTGCTTCCATGATATTTTATAAACCTAACTCTTGTTTTTATCTGCTGCTCTGTATCTCTGTCTATAATGGGGAGACACCATGCATGTTTTTGAACAGCTCAGTGGCTTAGGCATCTGGCTGGAAAGCCCAGAGGTTAGGAGTTCAATTCTCCCACTAGGCCTGTTTGACAGGAGTTGGACTTGATCATCCAAAGCAGGGGTGTCCAACGTTTTTGCAAGAAGGCTTTGAAAACCATGCTTTTCAGGGAGGCATATGGCGACCTTTAATTTAATTTATTTTAAGTTTTTTTCCCTCCTGCCCTCTGATCTATCTTGCTTAGGGTTTTCCTTTTCTTTTTCTTGTATAGTAATGCTTTTTAACTTGTAAATCGCTGCAGCAACGAAGCCGGGGGCAGGTAGGCTGGGCAGGTGACTTGGTGGATAGACGGAGGCAGGTAGGGCAGGCAAACTGTAAAACTGCAAGCTGACGTCTCCATCCAATATGGGCAGGGACCAGCTGGTGGGGATTTGTGGTAGGCAGAGGCAGTGGGGAGAAGAGGCTGTGGGCTGCTTGAAATCTGAAAACGGGTCACATTGCGCGCCCCCCCCCCCGAGGCCTGACTCTGGACATGCCTGATCCAAAGGATATCCATCCTGGTCTTCAGTTCTAAGATTGTTGTTCTAATTGCTATTGTTGTTAAGCCCACAATTATTAACAATTGCATGCTTCTGATCTTACCTATTATTTTCAGCTCCTTTGTTTTTACACTTATGTTTATACTAACAATAGTCAAGACTCAAGGCTAAAGCTCCCATCTGAAACATACCAGAATAACTCCACTCAATTATTCACAGCCTGTCATATTCATCATCACCCAGTTCCCATCTATTCTCTACAGACTCAAGTCTGGCTTCTCCAATTATCTTCCCCCCCCTAAAAAAAATTAGTTTATCTTGGGTGGGCTGCAACTAGGATGGGAGGCAAGAAGAGTGTGCGTCCTGGGAACCTGGCTGAAGGTGGTACCCACATGAGAAAATAGCATTTGTATTTTTGTACCATTCCATCCTCCTCCCCTCTTGTGTGTGTGCGTGGGGTGTGTGTGTCACGGAATCCATGTTTGCCCCAGGTCCACAGATCCTAATTGTGGACCTTCTACTGTGTGTGTGTGTGTGTGTGTGTGTGTGTGTGTGTGTGTGTGTGTGTGTGTGTGTGTGTGTGTGTGTGTGTGTGTGTGTGTGAGTGAGAGAGAGAGAGAGAGAGAGAGAGAGAGAGAGAGAGAGAGTATCCTGCCCGAAGAAGTGGTGACTGCTGTCAGCCTTGACAGCTTTAAGGAAGGATTGGACAAGTTCATGAAGAACAAGGGTCTCAATGGCTCTCATTGCGGATGCCTAGGGACAACCTCTGGGTTGGAGAGATAGCTTGGATATCTCTCAATGCCATTTGTGGAGAATCATAAGCAGGTGAAGACATCTGTTTTGGAATGTGTGTGTGTGTTGCGTCGTTACAGTCGTGAGTGTGACCGACTCTCCATGACCCTACGTCCATGGAGTTTTCTTGGCTGGAATACTGGAGTGGTTTGCCCGTTCCGACTCCAGATGCCTACAGCACCTGGTATTCCCTGGTGGTCTCCCATCCAAGTACTAACCGGGCCTGACGACCCTGCTTAGCTTCCAAAATCAGGCGAGATCGGATGTGCTTAGGGCATCTAGGCAGCTCCCCTGTTTTGGAATACCCTGAAGCAAATGGTGAGCCACTGTGTGAGACAGAATGCTGGGCTGGATGGGGTCTGGCCTGTTCCAGCAAGGCTGTTCTTATGTTCTTATGATCTGAGGGAAAAATCTCCTGCTTGTCTCCAGAACTGTTTGTGTGCACTAGCCTTAATCTGTTGATGATCCAGGAGAAGACACTTAGAATGATTTTTCTTGCCTCAGAGTGTGGAACGTTACTTTCAGAGACAATGAATATACAGCCATAATCAAGCAGTCCATATAATAACAGAACAACTGTAGGGTGAAATTCCCTCCCTCCCCAACATTGCCATGCTGTTGGTCAGTTATAGATGACTTTAGCAGGTCATCATATTCCTTCTCCTCACACCAGGCTTGGATTTTTACCTCTTGGTTGGATCACACTTCAACCAGTCTGGATGTTGCCTCCCCTTTCATTAAAGCTTAAACTGCTTCTTACTTTTCAGATGAGGAAGTTATTCAGCAGTTACAGTTAGTAGGACCATTGTTTCAGTTATTTTTCTTCTTTGTCACTATTTTGTGGGAAGAGGTAGAAACCTAGACATTGGACCATCTCTTTGGGATATTTGGGATGGGCATGCCGGCATTGGGGGCACCGGGCTCATCATCCACTTCTTAGAGTTGTCCCTGATTTGGTTCAAGGATCATACAGTTGTGTCTCAATAAACTCCAGTTTGGTTTGGAAGGATTTGTGCCCCATGCGACGCAACCCATGCCTTGCATCTAAACCAGTTTGTATATGAGCAAAGTCAACTTTTTTTGGTTTTGCACAGAACTGGAAGAAATTTGGGAATGTGGTACAGTAGACTCAAAAAAAAGGGGGAGTGAATCTGTTATACATCAGAAAGCTAACTTGTGTGTGTGTGTGTGTGTGTGTGTGTGTGTGTGTGTGTGTGTGTGTGTGTGTGTGTGTGTGTGTGTGTGTGTGTGTGTGTGTGTGTGTGTGTTGTAATAAGCATATTTGCTGCTAGGAAACCTCAAAGCCGTTTGGGCTCCATCTGCTTTGGTTTGTACCCCAAGGCCTGAATCAATGTGTAAGTTTACTTTGCTTTGCTCCACAACCAAATCCAACTATTCTGCTTTGAAACAGACTTTATATGAATAAATCCAAACCAAGCTGGTTCTGTCAGTAATTCATGCTTTGGCTGGAATCTGTTGTACAACCCTGTTGTCTCTCTGGTGACCCCGAGGCTCTCGCAGCAGAACCTACAGGGAAGATATAGGGAAAATAAAACAGGGAGAAGAGGGAAGCAGTGTATCAGCTAGCAGAAAGAAATATTTTGCCCTTAGGGAAAATTGGGATGACACCTCCCACAATCCTGTGGTACTGGCTATAAATCCTGATCTTCTTTGAAGTTGAAATGTAAAATATCTGGAGGGCTGCCCTGTTCCAAGGAAGGGCTGGTATGAATCTTAATTACTGTATATTGAATGGGCATGAGGCAGGGATGGTACCTTTATTGTACATATATTTTAGGAGGAAGTAGCTGCTGCACATCCATTTGACTGTCTTCCAGCAGTTCAGGCATCTTTAACTTGAGGCAAAAAAAAGTGATGGCTATTCACCCTTTCGGAAAATGAGAGTGCTGACTGCAAACTGGGCTCAAATGGGGGGTATGGGTTCCTTCGGACCAGCTCATTTTCTTTCCAGCATTGGACCAACTCAGAGGTAAGTGCTTCAGCAGTTCAACTTGCAAATTAGTTTCTTATCTACCTTTGGGGACCAATGAAAAAGAAGGCACAGTAGTAAAGATGGGCAACAAACCAAAAATGAAATGATGTTTTGTCATTTCGTTACTTAATGGTTTCATGATGAAACAAAAAATAGAAACCATTTAATCACAAACCAAACCAAACCACTTTTATTTTTTGTTCAGGAAACAAAACAGGGGAGGTTCCTCAAGCTCGTTCCTCTAAACCCCCAAATTTGGAGAGGTTTGGGGTTCAGGTGGCTGAGTTATTAACCTCCAAAGGGGGTCCCCCTAGGAGAAAATCATTTGTAATTGAGGGAACCACCTGAGGGAGGCTATAGTGCCTTTCCGACTGAATTAGAATGATTTTCTCCTAGGGGGACCCCCTATGGAGTTTAATCACTCAGCTCCCTGAACCCCAAACCTCTCCAAATTTGGGGGGTTTACATGGAAGAGTCCAAATAAACTACTCTGTGATTTTGGTGCATCTAGGACCCAGGGAGCCATTAACAATTTTTTTCATTTCATTTCATTCCAAAACTACTTTAAAAATTCATTAGTAATGAAACAAAAAAAGAATTCTGCCAGGTCATAGCCAAGGACCATCCTTGCACCCAGTTCTGTAAGAAGGAGTGAAGGCAGAGTGTGACATTTGTTCCTGTCAACTGCTGTCCCCAAGGACTCTTTCAAGGACTGGCTATTTCTGGGAGTGTCCATATGTGTATCGGTATGGATGGGAGACTGTATGTATGAGCCCCTTATGATTCATAGAACTGTATTCAATGAAACTACTAATGAAATGAAAAACACTATGCTTTCATTTTGTGTCCATCTCTACACAGTAGTGCAAGATGCCCAATTGAAGAAGATAATTTATTGTGACTAACAGACTTTTTAGCCACTGGATGGAACATCACTTCTCAATGTGTATTAAGTGTGTTGTCTAATACAACTTTGAACTGCATGAGGAAACTGGGTGCTTGTAATCTCGATTGAAAGATTAACAAGAGTAGGCCAAACCCCCTCATCTGCCAGTTTTCTATTTCTCTAGCCTCTTTCACACAAAAACTCTCATTTTCTTCATCGGAGCCTGCAAAACAACTGGATTTTATAGATCTGCATATAAGTTTAGTCACTACTTCCCCAAAGGCACGTGGGTGTTTGGGATCTCTGTATCAGCTAGCATTAGCATTGTGATTTATTGCTTTTCTCAATAAATATGCATTGCCATTTTTTTTTCAACAGGCAAGAAAGGTCGTCTGCACATAAGAAGAGGAGAAAACTCACTTAAACCTGCTTTATTAAAAACACAGGGGGCAGAAATTGCAAAGCAGAAGGAGATGAAGCATCTTGGTAATGCCACGCAAAGGGACTGACCTTCTTGGCAGATGTGAGCCTGGAACACAGTATTATTTTCTGTCTTGGGCACTACAAAGGTGGAGGACTCATCCATAGTCAAAAGTTTATAAAGTATTGGGAAACAATGATATGACATTTAGGGATGTCTACTCAGCACAAGGCCAGTGGGCCAGTGAATCCATTAACCCAGGTCAGTGCTCATTTTGAGTTTCTCTTCCCAGGTGTGAGGAAATGTGTGCATGGGCTATGAAGAATTAGGAGACACATAAAATGGAGGTGGCTGGTCCATCTTATTAAAAGGGCCTTTTTCTGACAAGACCTGGCAGTTTCCAGAAGTGGAGGCACCCTAAAAGGGGGGGGGGCTGAAAGAAAGGTGAAATTGAGAATTCTTTGTGCAGAGATAAGAGGACAGTTGGTCCAAGTATAAGTTGACAGAGTTATTGGACTGTTCCAGAAACCACAAGAGGGTCCAAAGGTGATAAATAGAGATGGGCACAAAATGAATTTTTTTATTTCGTTTTTCATTTTTCATTTCGTTTCCTAATGAAATGAAAACTGAAGTGCCCTTAAAAATGAAATGAAACAAAATAGAAAATTTCATTTTCTTCCATTTTCTTTTTCTTTTTTATTACTCATTTTGACAAGCACTGATTTCAGTGCTTGTCAAAATAAATAATAAAAATAAGTGCCGATTAGCTGGCGCACAGGGCCACACAGCAGCTGGTTGGAGGGAAATATATATATATATATTTAAAACTGCCTACCAGCTTCCCCATGTGCCAGCTGGTCGGCAGCACAAAAAAAACTGCCGACCAGCCTCCCCGCATGTCAGCTGGTTGGCGGGAGAAAAAAAGAATAACAACCGCCAACTGGCCTCCCCAAGCAGCAGCTGGCTAGCAGGAGAGAAAAAAACTGCCGACTGGCCGACCCGGCCCCAACAGTGTAAATTTATTTTTTAAAAAATTAAAAATGAAATATGAAATGAATTTTTTTAAAAAAATTCATTTTGTAATAAATGAAATGAAATGGGGAGAAACGAAACAAAAAATGAAATGAAATGCCATTTTGGCCTATCATGCCTATCTCTAGTTGGTAAACAACAAGGTGTCATAGATTCAGCGTGTGCACAATGGAGCTTAAGTAGAAAATTCAGTGAAACACAGAGCTTGATTGCTGGCTGTCAGAGCACTAGTTATCAGTGAGGAATTATACACAGACTCAGAGCTGTCTGACTCTAACTAAATCTATTTAGATATATTTACACTCAGCAGTCTCTCAGACAAAATGTTTCAGCTGTCCAAACTATATACAGCATAGACATTAAGCAACAAAAATGAATACCTCTCTCAATGAATACATTCTCAAAAATGAATGCCTCGTGGCGCAGTGGTTAAATGCCTGTACTGCAGGTAAAACTGTGCTCAGGACCTGGGTTCAATCCCTGGTAGCAGGCTCAAGGTTCACTCAGCCTTCCATCCTTCCGAGGTCGGTAAAATGAGTACCCAGCTTGCTGGGGGGGGGGGGCAATGTGTAGCCTGCACACTGTAATTAAAAATTGTAAACCGCCCAGAGACTACTTGTAGTGGTATGGGGTGGTATATAAGCAGAACATTTTGCTTTGCTTTGCTTTTCTGTCTCTGTCTAACTTCTCAAAACACAGGTGACAAAGGGAGGAAAAAATCTTTGTCTAGATGTATACTGTATGTACCTTCAGTGACCAATTGGGTACTAGTATGTTCATGTGCAATTTTTTTTCATGCCCGTTACATAAACCAGTGACTCGTTGCCTGAATCCAGTTTTATGGATTCAGTGTCTGCTCATACATTTCTGATGCCTATGTGTATAAATCAACCAATGTAGGCTGTAAATTCAAATTGATTTGTTCTATCAATATCTTAACACTGGGGCAGAAGTGTTCATGTTAAAAAAAAGAATTCTGCCAGGTCATAGCCAAGAACCATCCTTGCACCCAGAAGGTCTGCAAGAAGGAGTGAAGGAAGGGTGTGACATTTGTTCCTGTCAACTGCTATCCCCAAGGACTCTTTCAAGGACTGGCTATTTCTGGGAGTGTCCATATGTGTATTGGTATGGATGGGAGACTGTATGCATGAGCCCTTTATGATTCATAGAACTGTATTCAATAGATAAATAAAATGGGATCTTGATTTGCTGTGGGTGTCCTTTGCCTCTTTGTGTGGCATTCTCTCTGTGGCTGATATCCCCAAAAGAACCCCATGGTCCCCAGTGACACGGGTGACATCACAAAAACAATCAAATATCAAGCCCCCTACTTCATAGTGGCAAGAAACAAATGGAATTCAGTCCAGTTCTACCTCTGTCTATCTCTGATGTAAACCATACACTGCAATTGTCATCATTTCCCCAGCATGACTATCACGCCGCTCCTTCTTTTTGCTAAATGGCTGCTCTGATTTCAGAACTTTGAAAAACAACTTCTTGGAACTACACATCCCAGAATCCCCCTGGTTGTGCCCAGTGAACATGACGGTCGGGTGGCTTTGGGACAATATGCCTGAGAAAATTAACATGGCAAGCTGTGCTTCATTTGCCTGCTGGGAAGATGTAAACAACCCAAACCACTTTGGAACCCAGCTATCTCAGTGGGATTCGCAACTTCCACGAGCAGAAGAATGTCTCGTCTTAGAAAACAGCAAACTCACTGTGGGATTTCAGGCGATTGTTCTCCTTGTCACTGCCATGTCTGTCAAGGATTTGATTTGGGGTGTCCAAGTTATAGCCCCCTTCACACACACACAACAGGTTTCCCCAGGAAAGTTTTGAACTAAGGTAAAAGAAGGTGGCAGAACCATAGCAATGAGTCCATAAGCCGCAGGTCATCACAAAGTTATGGAGACCAACAGTGTGTTCCCACAGCCAGAAAATCCGGATCAAATTAAAATGCAGATTTTCCCACAGAACGGTCATATGATTGAAAACACTATTCCTGTGTCCCCACGGGAACAGGGAACCACGAGCAGGAACCACAATATAGCAGAACAAAAAGTTTTTAATGTGGATTTTCCAAGTCCCCACGGACTCAAGTACTGGTGAAAAATCTGCATCAGCACTGAGACAAGCTTTGTAACACCTTGCAACCAGGTACTTGCAAAACTCACTGGGTCATGCTTAAGTTTTTTCCCCCTTTGAAGTCCACTGGTCATGGGGACACAATTTTATTAACCACATCTTCAAGCAATTTGAAGCAGTTTTTAGTGGTAGTGGGATACAACTTAAACAGGGGTAAGTCTGTGAAAAGTCTAAGTAGAAAGCTAGGGACTAGGAGAAAATCCTTTAGAAACCATAGGGAGCTGTTGCTGGCCAGAGTTAAACATAATGGAGCAACAGGGAGTAGGGTCTCAAGTCTAAGCCATGTTCCAGGGTCTCTAGGGACGTTTTGAAAAAAATGTTGCTCATGTACACACCCATCACAACAGAGCGTTCTTTGTATTTCATCTTTGTATTTCATCTCAAAAAAGACATAGTGGAACTGAAAAAGGTGCAGAAGACAACGACTAAAACGATTACTGGACTGGGGGACCTCCCTTATGAGGAAAGGCCAAAACATTTGGGCCTCTTTAGTCTGGAAAAAGGCGCCTGAGGGGGGATATGATTGAGACATACAAAATAATGCAGGGCATGAGTAATGTGGATAGAGGGAAGCTCTTCTCCCTCTCACAAAATCCCAGAACTAGGGGACATACTCTCCAATTGAAGGCCAGGAGAGTAAGAACAGACAAAACAAAATATTTTTTTCACCCATCACGTTTGTCTGTGGAACTCCCTGCCACAGGAGGTGGTGATGGCATCTGGCCTGGATGCCTTCACAAGGGGATTGAACAGATTCCTGGAGGAAAGGTCCATCACAGGTTATAAACCATGATGGAGTTGTGTAATCTCCAAGCTTAAAACCAGGGAACTTTGAGGGCCAGATGCAGGGGAGTGGTATCAGGAGACAGATATGTAGTCTCATAAGCTCCCAGATGCATTTGGCAGGGCTACTGTGAGATACAGGAAGCTGGACTAGATGGGCCTTTGGCCTGATCCAGCATGGCTCTTCTTATGTTCTTAAGTTCTTATGTCTGTATGCACGTAGATGTTTGTCATGGAGACAGCAGCACTGAATTGGAATACGTGAAAACACATGATCATTTGGGATCATTTCTGTTTCTACATAGGAAAAAAAAACAATTGTCTTTTTTTCCTTTTTTTTACCCCAACATGAGAAATTGTTGAATCGATGTCTATCATAGCAAATAAAATAAAAAAAAATCATTTGTAAGAAATGCCTCCAGAGCTTCCCCTGTCACCAGAGGTCCCCACTTCTGTCATTTCATTCCATCCTCCATGCAGTAAAAATTGATCAGGTTGCATTTAATGGAGAAATCAATGGAAGCTTAATTCCGCCAGCCTCAAGGGGGACTATGAAGAATGGTTAAAAACCCCTGGCGAGATCCTTGTTGTGGTTCTTGATGAAGGGCAGGGATGCTCTGGTGTAGACGACGCCTACGCTCTCTCTGTGATGGGTTTATAACAGCAGCCACTATGTGTCCAAAGAGGGGCCATCATAAAAAAATAAAATAAAAGCAGGATTCACCCTGGGAGCCTCCAGCGAAAGAAAGGATTTATGCAGCTTGGTATTTATCCATTTTGACCTTTAGTGTCTGTTACGGTATTTGTTGATCCAGGAAAATGCTATCTTATCTGACCTGTCTTGGTAGATGAATATAAATGGAGATTTCTGAGAACAGCCTCCATCGGCAGCCTCTCATTTACTTCGGTTCATGCACATGGGCATGCGCAGATACATGCAGGTAGAGTTGACATTTCTCCACTCCGCTTTGCATTGCCCCCCCAGGTCGGAATAATAGGCGAGACTGAGCGCTGGATTGCCAATATGGGCCCTACTTTATTGGAGCTTAACAATATTCATTTGACTCAAGAGGGGGCTGCTGTTGTGTGGGGAACCATTGGCCCTGGACCCCGCCCAAGGGCATTATCAGGTGTGGGCGAGGCCCCCAGGTCCCCGAGGGGTTCCGTTCAAGTGCAGCTCTCCCCAGGCCAACCAAGCCAAACCTTTCCCCATTAGGAGCAGGGGAGCCATCATTTGGCCGGTCCTTGCTCCATTTGGGTTTCAACGCCACTTTGCTCCAGGCTCTGTGATCTCAGGATCCGCAGTGCCCAGGTGAAAGAGGAAGCATGGGGGTGGAGGCCAGGTATAATAAGAGGGGAACCAGGCCCCAACCCCGCCCAGGGCTCACAAGGCCCCCAGCCTGTTCTCGCCCATCTTCCCGGGGTGGGCAACGCAGCCCGAGGTCGGACAAGCCGGTGCTGGGACAGCCCTTGTCTGGAAGGGAAACGAACAGAGGAGAGTCATCTTTGTGATGGCTAATAACTAGGATTGCCGGGAGCACCTTTGTCTCAGGGTCAGGGGTAGGAGAAACCTAGCAAGTACCTGCAAAATCAAGTATGACTCTTGCCTCTCCTGGAGGCCCTTGAGATCAGTACAGTAGCACCCCCGTATCTGCTGAGCCACCACCTTTGGAATCAATTACCCACGGTTGGCAAGCAGAGGGTGGCAGGAGTGGTGGGGTGCCATGGATGAAAGCAGCATCAGAACTGGAACCCCACCACCGCTGTCACCACCGCCACCCTCAGATAATAGTGTTTCATTATTCACAGGGTGGCCTGGAACCAATCCCCTGTGTAAACAAGGGTGGGGGGTCCTATTGTACAACAATACCTTGGTTTACGAGTTCCTTGGTCCACAAGTATTTTGTAAGATGAACAAACATTTCTGACCAATTTTGCCTTGATCAACTAGCAATGTCTTGCAATACAAGCACTGGAGCAGGTCACATGACCACAAGTTAGCCAATTCTCTCTCTCTCTCTCTCTCTCTCTCTCTCTCTCTCTCTCTCTGTGTGTGTGTGTGTGTGTGTGTGTGTGTGTGGGCGCGCGTGCACGCTATATTTTGGGTGATTGTCTGGAAAATTTCATCCCATGCAAACCTCAAAAGCAGAGGGAGGAGAGAGAGGAAAGGTCTCCCTTGCACCACCCATGAAGGTTTTCAAGGAAGAGTGCAGGTTAGGGGTATGTTTTATTTTCATAATATTTATATTTTTATTTAATTTGTTTTCAACATCCTTTCTCATATTTCAAACAATTTCTAGTCATGGGGCAGCTAGTCAAGTGTGTGTGTGTGTGTGTGTGTGTGTTGTGTCATTACAGTCGTGACCGACTCTACGTGACTCCATTTCCATGGAGTTTTCTTGGCAGGAGTACTGAAGTGGCTTGCCAGTTCCTACTCCAGGTTCCTACAGCACCTGGTATTCCCTGGTGGTCGCCCATCCAAGTACTAACCAGGGCTGACCCTGCTTAGCTTCCAAAATCAAGCAAGATCGGATGTGCTTAGGGCATCTAGGCAGCTAGTCAAGTGTATATAGTGTTACAAATTGCACTTTATTATTGCCACACTAAAAACACAGAGTAATATCCAGCTGTCAGTCCTAAGCAGAGCACATTTCACAGCCAGGTACCTAAACCATTGTGTGAGAATGAACTTGTAGCCAAATAAAAACTTGTGAGTTTTGAACAGTATCTGGTCTTTTGGGCCCCAGAATGAATTGTCTGAGTTTCCATGATTTCTTATGGGGAAATTTGCTTTGATATACAAGTGCTTTGGTTTACAAGCATGTTTCTGGAATGGATTATGCTCGTAAACCAAGGTATTACTATATACACAAGCTTTCTGCATTGCTGCCTTTTTAAAAAAATATAGCTCATATGCCGCCCACCACCCAAAGGTCTCTGGGCGGCTCACAATCAAAATAAACAATTCAGACAATTAAAACATCAAAATTGCAATAAATTCAATACTATAAAATATTTAAATACAATATATAAAAATACTACACTAAAATCGCCATCAGTACCCACAATCATCAGTTTAAAAACTTCTGGAACAGGAATGTTTTTACCTGGCGCCGGAATGTCATCAACGTTGGCACCAGGCGGGTTTCACTTGGGAGGAGGGCATTCCATAATCTGGGGGCAGCTGCCGAAAAGGCCCTGTTCCTACAAGCCATCCCTTTTACCTCCTTGAGGGATGGCTCTTTCAGGAGGGCCCCCTGGCTAGATCTTAATTGCCGGGTAGGTTCAGATGGAAGGAGGCGGTCCTTCAGGTATCTTTTGCCACAGCAATGCAAGGTGTCCCAGTGACTCTTGTGCTTTGGCCCTTTCCTCCTCCAGTCCTGAGACCCTTGTCCCTGCCTTGCTCTGGTTAGTCCTTGCCTCATAAATGTGCTTCATACAATCCCTGTGGTTCTTTTACTTATGTGAGTCAGTGTGCAAGGCGGCCTCGCTCGCCATAAGACTGTGGAACTGCTTCTGGGCTATGCACCCCTCCCTTGTGAACTGTCTACCACCCTGCTCCACTCTGGGACCGTTGTCACCCTGTTGCCAGCTCCAGTGTTACTGGCCCCTGAATTCTGACCTAGCTCCAACCCTCTGATCCGGGCATCTTGCCTGTTCTGTCTTACCACCCATACCCAGGCCTGGACTCTGGGTGAATTTTTCCTCTTCCTGCTCTTTAATGTGGCAGAACTGACCCTAAAAACTAAGGGATATGTGAATTGTATTTCCAGGTTATTGCAGGGAAAAGAAGCAGCATGGGGGAGGGGGAGCAGGATGAAACACAGTGAAGGCAACTGCAGGTTTAGTGTAGAGAGTGTAGAGCAGTCTCGTAAAAGGATTTTTTCATTGCCTATTGCCTTCATCTGCACAGTACTAACAGAAGTTAGCTTGAGTGTCACGGTACTTGCAAAAAATCCTCATCCAGTATCACCTTCAACTACCACTGCAGCCCGGTACTTGTCCTTTGGAAGTTCTACCACTGGAAATATCAATTCTCTTCTGCTCTTGTGGCCATTATTCCTGAAGAGGGTGGATGATTCTTAGTCTGGTGCCACAGCTGCGTCCATCCCACCTTGGGTGAAACTGCTAGGCGTCCAGGCTCATAATGTGGTCTAGCCTCCTGATGACACTTTTCTCAGCTTCTGGGACATGTCACTGGAGATCAAGACCAAGATAATCAACACTACACTACACAGAGGTGTGAAAGTGAGAGGGAACAAAGCTGGCAGACAGAAAATGGATTTGTTCAAAATATGGTGCTAGAGGAGAGCTTTGAGGATATCCTGGATGCCCAGAAAGATAAGCAAGTAGCTCTTATATCAATCCTGAACTATTTCCGGAGACCAAACAAAAAGGAAATGTTGAAACTGAGCCTGCCCTGCTCTGAGCGTATCATGAAAAGGCTGGATTCTCTAGGTAAAAGGCAATAATACTGGGGGAAGTTGAAAGCATCCATAAAAGAGGACAACCAAAGAGAAGATGAATTGACTCCCTCAAGGCAGCCACAACCTTGAGGGCTACTGTGGTGAGGACATTTTGGAGGTTACTCGTTCCTAGGATTGCAAAGGTGAGAAGCAACCTGATGGCATGTAACCATGACACATCATCATCAACAACAACAAATAATCAAGGATGGTAATACGTGCTCTTGTTCACTTCCAAAGATACATCTGGTTCAGCTGAGAGGATGAACATTGTAATGTGAAAGAAGGCCTCTGCTTTACGCCAGGTATTCCAAGCACCTGCTTTGATACAAGTGCAGAAGCTAAAGTGATAGAGAAGGGGAACTCTGAGCCATCCAGGTTGGAGACACCCAGGTCAGCCAATCTGCCAACCCCCAAGCTGGGGTGGTTGGGATGGACCATCTCCCTTCTGGGAGCTCTGCAACCTCAGCAGTATGCTCTGGAGGAGATCCCAGACAGACAACAGATGCAAATCAAGGGAAATCCCTTTAGGTCTCTCTGTTTGGAAAAGAGAGGGGTTGAGCCTGAAGAGAGTAAACTTGCTCCACCAGGGAAATTATTTATTTTTATTTATTTTTCACACTTATATACCGCTCCTACTTCCCAAGCGGGAACTCAGGGTGGTTCACATAAAAATCAAAAGGAACAAAGACGATGGCAATGGCAGGGGGAAAAAAACTTTCAGCATATGGGCCAATAATAAAACTAACTCAGAGAAACAAAAAACAAAAAAACAACAACAACCTCTAGTCATTTTTGAAGGTGTCCCTAAAAAGCAGGGTCTTCAGGCCTTTCCTAAAGGACGCCAATGACAGAGCCTGCCTCAGCTCGCGAGGTAGGTTATTCCAGATGGACGGCACCACCACTGAGAAGGCCCGCCCACGAGTGCTCATTTTGCGGGCCTCCCTCGGGGGGACTGTCTGAAGCGAGAGGGCCAATGATGAACGGGTGGGTCGGGCCCGATCTAATTGTCGGTGAAGCCGCTCTGCCAGATAGACAGGGGCCAAGCCATGGAGGGTTTTGTAAGCCAAAACCAACACCTTGGTTTTCTGCCAGGTCCAGCTGTTGTGGAGCAAAAGACTCCGTGAAAGTACTGTGCTTGCATATGCACCTACTGGCTGCCTTGGTGCAGCCTTGCTGAGTCTTACAGTGGGTGGAGATGGGGACTTTATTCATGGGACTCACTGTCAAGTTGGGGACACACACACACACACACACACACACACACACAGAGAGTGAGTGAGAGAGAGAGAGAGAGAGAGAGAGAGAGAGAGAGAGAGAGAGAGAGGAGAGAGAGGTGCCTTTTTCTCAGCCAGCTGAGGAGACACACAAAGACTGCCTGCACTCCTCCCAGAAGGCTTGTTTTATTCTCTTATGTATTGTTTACAAACAGACATTGGAGCACTTAGAAAAACATTGATGCTTATAGGAGGCAGATGCCCTTTAGCCCATTGGCCCTGCCTCAAAGGAAAATGTCAGGGGAAATAGAAGGTCACTTCCTTCCAGATATGTCATGTTGGCAGCCAGGAGTGTGTGTATGTCACTGAAGCTTCCTCCGAACCACATACTGTTCAGAAATGGGTCCCCACAATCCCTGGTGGAGAAGATGCTTGAATTGTCTT